>CM042044.1:6372500-16372500 GCA_023525975.1 Smallanthus sonchifolius | reverse complement strand
GCTCTAGGTACTCAACTAAATCTTAGTACTGCTTACCATCCGCAAACTGATGGTCAATCTGAGCGAACGATTCAAACCCTCGAAGACATGCTTAGAGCCTGTGTCATTGACTTCAAGGGAAATTGGGATTTACATCTACCCCTAGTCGAATTCTCATACAACAACAGTTATCACACAAGCATTAACATGGCTCCTTTTGAAGCACTTTATGGTCGAAAGTGCCGTTCTCCTATCTGCTGGACTGAAATCGGTGAATCACAAATCACTGGTCCTGAACTTATTCAAGAGACTTCTAACAAAATAATGTTAATCAGAGACAACCTTCTGACAGCAAGAAGCCGGCAGAAGAGCTATGCCGACAAACGCCGAAAACCCATAGAATTTCAAGTTGGCGATCTGGTTCTTCTCAAAGTATCCCCTTCGAAGGGCGTAGTTTGTTTTGGAAAGAAAGGGAAACTTGCTCCTAGATTCGTAGGTCCTTTCAAAATCCTTGAGCGAATTGGGAAGGTAGCCTACAGATTGGATTTACCTGAAGGACTCAGCAACGTTCATCCGACATTTCATGTCTCGAACCTAAAGAAATGCTTAGCTGACGAGAATCTCCACATACCACTTGACGAGGTTCACATTGACGAAACAATACACTTCGTAGAGAAGCCCGTGGAGATCATGGACCAAGAAGTTAAGCAACTCAAGCGAAGTCGAATTCCAATCGTTAAGGTTCGATGGGAATCCAAGCGTGGCCCTGAGTTCACTTGGGAGCGTGAGGATCAAATGAAAGCCAAATACCCACATCTATTTCCAGGACCCTCTTCTTAATAAATTTCGGGACGAAATCTCCTCAAGTTGGGGAGACTGTAATCCCTAGGAAATTTTCGGCTCTATTTTAACTACTCCGACACTTGTAATACCAGTATCTGGTGACTTTCATTTATAAAACTGTCTCATTTGCCCATTACATTTCATAAGTATTTATACATACATTTAATGCAATTATTTCAAATCCTAAAGTAATAAATATTTATGTAGGGTATTATGTAAATAATAATTGTTACCCCTCTTTTATATAAATATATATGTACATACCAAGTTATTTTCTAAACCTATATATATACATATAAACAATTTACAAAAAAAAGTAAAATCAATCAGGGTTTATGTGTCTCAATCAAAATTAATCTTATTTAGTAAATTACATTTTGATTTATTTATTTATAACCTTTAAATTATAACTAAATGATTTATTTGATTTTATAAAAATTTCTAGATTAAATGATTTCATGACTTATAAATGTCCAGGGTTGAAAATGTAATTTTTGAAACCTAAATTCCAATTAAAAATAAGTTACATACATAAAATAATAAAGCCTTAAAAGCCCAAGGACCTTTTTGGCCAAACCCTGAAACTGCTAGTGAAACCCCTTCTTCCCCATTCTGATCGCGTGTTCAAGTCCCACACCCACCAGTTCTTGCACGTTTATTCCCGAACTCGCGTTTGTGATATTCTCGCACAAAACTGAAACCGGCAAAACGATCGTGGCACCTAATCGATCCATTTCCCACACGTAATTGGATTTTTATGAAGTAATCAAGGTATGACTCGTAACCGTTCTTAACCTTGAATGCCATTTAATTTATCAAACCCTTACTGCCCAAAATGCCTATAAATAGCGGTCCCAAATCATCGACGACATCCATTGTAAACTCCCCACACCCTCAAATCCATCGCATCTTGTCCCTGAGCTCGAATTACAGTCGAAAGAAGCCGAAGTTGCGTACCGAGTCTCCCTCTCTCTTTACTTGACCATTGCAGGTATATTTTAGGTCTATGAGTTCGTCTTGAGCTAGGGATCAATAGCCCTATGGTTTCGGGCTCGAACCGTTGACCCATGGGGAATATTCAGGGGCTAGGGTTACGGGTATCCATTAGGGAAGAAGATGGCTTTGGGTTCGCGTGTTTTAACCAAAACGAAACCAAACCAGACACGGCTTCATGCCCTGGTCCGATGGTTAGTGTGTGCACATGTGTTCGACCCGGAAGTGGCACGGGTTCGATTCCCCGCCATCGTTTTTCTTATTTTAATTTATTTTCCTTTGCTATTTTAATGCATTATTTCATATTTAAAATTTTCAATTTAAATTTTATAAATTCTGCAAATATATCCTGAAAGTTTTAATATAAAATAATGTTTATTTATTTTGCTAAAAATATAAAGCATTTTTTTTTCTTAGTTAATTAAGGGAAATGATTTATTTAAGCAAATTTAATTATGTTATTTACCTATATACCATTTCACAAATTTTAACTATATGTTTAGATATTATTAAACTCTCTTAAATTTATATTATAGAAAGAATAATTATTTGAATACTTATAAAATGCCTAAATAATTATTTTATACAAAGATCAATTAATTATAGTTAAAGTTTACTTAGTCTTTTATAATCCATATTAAATGAGTTAAGTAATAGATTGATTAACTATTCTTATTTACAAATTAATTAACCATTTTATTTATAATAACTAATAATTAATTGACCATTTCATTTACATAGAATCAATTAATTAAATCTCTACCATCTAAAAATTTATTTATAAATTAGAGTAGATATTATTTAAACTATTCTATAACATTAATTTATAAATATCTTTAGAATGATTATAAATTAATTAGAAGTCTTGAATAATTCTAACTAATTTATAAACCTTTTTATTTATCTAACACTCAATATTTCTATGTTCCTACAACATATATGCATATAAGCCCATCTTCAAACCTAAACCCCCGTGAAACCCTAAAGTTCCAATAATTCCTTAATTCCATTTAGATCGTACATTAAATTTAGAGTACCATTACACATGTAGGTTTATTGTGAAAAGTCCTCACGAGACCTATTCATCTTACCAATTCATACCAACTCTAGCTTCAATACAAGTGAGTTTCATAGCCCCCTTTCTCTTTACTATTGTTTACAAATACTCGGGGTGGAACATGTTTACTTACCATACTTACCAAATTCAATCCCAATGTTCTCATGCTATTTACTATGTGCTTTATGTCTTAAACTGCTTGGTGACCATTACATGTGTTCGTGCTAGTACATTCATTAACCTGCTACCCAGGCCTAAGGTAGTACCTAACATGATCATTTATAGGGGAATCCGATTCCAGTTAACACGAACCTTGGCGGGTTTTGTGTGTACCATATTACTATTTTTCCAAAACACAATAAGTGGGATTGTACTTACCAGTTTTCTATTTACTACGAATTGAATTGTACGCTTGGAACTTTGTATGTTTTCACATTTATGCCATAGTTACGCTTTGAACAGTATTGAATTACAAACACTTTTTACTTAACCTTTGTTAGTGTCAAAACCTATGTTACTCACCAACTACTTGTAGTTGACATTTACTCACATGTTTCAGGTGCACAAATTTGAGGACCCTACCTGCTCATCTAGGACTTGGACCTAGATTAATTTAAATTATGTTATGTTATGTTTTGAACGTTTCGTTTTCCATTCCCTATGTAACGGATGATTTTAAGTTGATGAATAAATATTGTCATTTAATAATAGATGATCATGTGCTTATGAACAACTGCGTCAGCCCCGGCGCTTAATCCGCCGCCGGCCGGGGTGTGACAGATTGGTATCAGAGCCATGGTTATAGGGAATTAGGTTATTAGACACATGACCTAGACTATAACCTAGGAGTCCCAAACATGAGTTTAACTCGTGTCTCTGATTAGGAACTCCACTCTATCTTTACTATGCATGCTTACCTACATCTATCTATTTTTGATTATCTGATACAACTCCATGAACTACAACATTTAAGAGTCTACATGAAACTATTTGGAACTACTTGAACTACATGAAACTTACACTTAGACTTAATAGTCTAATCCGAAGGAAACTCTCGTCAAAGGTATGTAGGTTCTAACTAATGAATGAGAACTTGTGCAATCCGGAAGGGTGGATGCCTGTATTCTGGGAGTTCTGTCTAGGAAAGCATCTCGTATAAATCCAAATCAACCGATGGACCAGTTATGCTTTCCTGGGAATTCTTGGGATGAGTGTCCACTTATAGGCTAAAGCATGACTTCTCAAACATTAGAAAGACTTAAAGTACTTTGATAAGTCAATGTGCCCATTAGGGTACCATGTATGCTTCATCTAACATCTCATGATTAAATTACAAATTCTTATTCATGATTCACATCTTATGAACTTCCTATTCCCCCGTTTGTAGAATGCCTCCTCGTCATGAGCGTAGGAACAACCTCACTGATAGGATCATCTAGCAAATGGCTACGATCCTACCAACTATGGTCAACCAACTGAACCAGAATACTGCACCAAGGGATCCCACGTGTACATTCAAACACTTCAACTCCTGCAACCCCACCAAGTTCTACGGGAACGAAGGAGCTACTGGACTTCTCTAATGGTTTGAAAGCATTGAGGGAACTTTCATCAATGCTGACTGTCCTGAAAACCTAAAGGTTCGTTATGCTACTAGTGTCTTCCAGAAAAGGGCACTCACATGGTGGAATGGGGAAAAACGTAACCGTGGGATAGAGGTTGCACTAGCCTTGCCTTGGGTTGATGTGAAGACACTCATGACAGATGAGTTTTGCCCCCGTAATGAGGTCAAGAAACTAGAAGCTGAATTCTGGGATCTCAAACAAGATAGTGGTGAAAGCCTTGCCTACACCACTTGCTTTCATGAGCTTAGCCTACTGGTGCCCCATATGGTCACTCCTCTCTCCCGAGCCATTGAGAAGTACATCAATGGTTTACCCATGCAAACTAAGGATACCATGTTGGGTAGCAACCCAGCCACTCTTGAGGAAGCTATCCGTCTAGCTGCCACTCTATCAGACAACCACGTTAAAGCAGGAACCTTGTTCAAGAAAGGTGCCAAGAGAAACATTGAAAAATCCACCACTGAACCCACTAAGGAGACCAAGGCTGAGTCCTCTTTCAATGGCAAAAAGAGAAAAGGCAAGAACTTCGCTATTATCACACCTGCTACTCCTTTAGCCCAAGTAGCCCCTACTGCCTTCAACCCCAACAAGAAGCCTTATGTGGGGACTCTACCTCTTTGCAACACCTACCAGCTCTATCATACTACCTACATGCCATGCCGTCTATGTACCAATTGTGGACGTTCTGGGCATACGGCTAACATCTGTCGTACTGCTCCCCGAGCCTACCAAGCTAATCAAACTGCTGTTCTTGTTCCTACTGCTTTCGCTCAGGGTTGTGCTTGTTACGAGTGTGGAGACCCAAATCATTTCAGGAACCGTTGCCCTAGGTTGGTCATTGTGAACCAAGCCAACATGAATCAAGGAAACATGATACAGGGGAACGGGAACCAAGGTAACATGATTCAGGGAAACAGGAACCAGGGGAATATGAATCGGGGAAATATGAATCGGGGAAATATGAATCAGGGGAATGCAAACCCCGTAGCTCGAGGACGTGCCTTCAACATCAATGCCAATGAGGCACAAGCCAACAACGATGTGGTGAACGGTACGTACCCAATTAATCAACAATATGCTTCCATCCTATTTGATACTGGTTCCGATAGGAGTTTCGTGTCCTTTGAATTTGAACCACAACTCGCTATGAGTCGAGCTAAGTTAGACAAACCCTTTGATATTTTAGTAGCGGATGGTTATTCTGTTTCATGTGACACCATCATTAGAGATTGTACCTTAACCTTGAACGATCATGACTTTTCAATCAATCTTATTCCTAAGGCCCTCGGAGGTTTCGACATCATAGTAGGCATGGACTGGCTGACCAAGCACCATGCTGAAGTCGTCTGTTTGGACAAGTATATCCGTATCCCTCTTGACTCGGGTGAAGTTTTGAACGTTTATGGTGAGAAGTCGTCAAAGGGACTCAAGCTTATGTCTTGCACTACCGCACAGAAGTATTTACGGAAGAAATGTGTGGCATTCTTGGCCCATATTGTGGAACGAAAAGTCAAGGATAAGAACCTCCAAGACATTCCTGTAATCAAAGACTTCCCTGAAGTTTTTCCCGAAGATTTACCCGGTCTTCCTCCCATACGTCAAGTCGAATTCCGTATTGACCTAGTGCCAGGAGCAAACCCCGTGGCTAAATCACCTTACCGTCTTGCACCATCAGAGATGCAAGAACTTTCAAGTCAACTCCGAGAACTTTCTGATAAGGGGTTTATTCGTCCTAGTGTTTCCCCTTGGGGAGCACCTGTTTTATTTGTCAAGAAGAAGGATGGTTCTTTTCGGATGTGCATCGACTATCGGGAACTCAACAAACTTACCGTGAAGAACCGATACCCACTCCCGAGGATTGATGATCTATTTGACCAACTTCAAGGCTCGACTTATTTCTCTAAGGCTCGGCTTGAAATCGTCTCGGTTGTAAACTTGCTGACTTGGATCGACTTGGTTTGTAAACAAGCTGAGCCCGAGCTAGGCTTGGCTCGGCTCGTGAGCTAGGTTTGAATCTTATATATAGTAACTCCCTCCCTCTCTCTCTCAACAGTTTCGAAATGGTTTTGAGGCTCCCATCACATGAGTGTAGGGGAAGACTACGACCCCTCTCTCTTCGTCAGTCATCCCTCATCATAAATCCTACCTATTTTTAGGTTTTATTTCATCTAAAAGGGATTTATTGTTCGATTAGGGAAACTCTAACACTAACACTAACACTAAATGAGAATCTTACCACTAAACGATAATCTTACGGTACCGGAGTGTTCTTGCATCGGCAAATTGGACGATTTCCTTCCTTTCACCTGCGATTGTTGCAACAAGGTTCTATTCTAACAACTTATATTATTATTATTTTTTTATTTTGCTTTGAGCTACCCGTTATACTCCTCCAACGAACCAAATTCTTTGTTTGTTGCCTTCATTGACTTAAATCTGTTATACCTTGGCTTATTGTGTATTGAAAAATAAGTTGCCAAATTCTGTTGTTGATATGCAGGACCCAATCTAAATGGACTATTTGGAAGACAGTCTGGAACTACTATTGGATATTTTAATCTACTGCTAGCAAGAACAAGGCTGCTACATGGGACAAAAGTGTTTTATACGATTACTTATTGAACCCTAAGAAGGTATGGATTTATGACCATTATTAGCTGACTTAGAAAACCTTTAGATCATAATTATTAATAAATGAATAATCAAGAACCGATAGTCTACAAGCTTCTCTAAAATGTTTGAAATCAGAAGTCCCAGTTTTTAGACCGGAAAACAAATTGAAGGGTACAAAAAATGATTTAAACTGATTTTGTTATGGTTCAGGCAAAATCCGATCATCCTATAATACTTGAAAGATAAGTAAATAACCGGTGAGGTCCATATAATGCTTCTGGTTTTGCCACTTCTGAGCAGAGGTGCACAAAACGGTTTTTTAACCCGAACCGGTTCAAAACCGAACCGAACCGGTTTGGTCAACAAAAAGTCAAAACCGGTTTGAGTTCAAACCGGACCGGTTTGAAACCGGTTTGAGATGGTCCGTTGACCGGGTTTGACCGGTTTAAAAAACGGTTTGAAACCAGTTTTTAATCGGTTCGGTTCGGGTTAAACCGGTTTCAAACCGGTTTAAATGTATAGGTTTCAAACCGATTTTAAACCGGCGGTTTGAACCAGTTTGAAACCGGTTTGGTATAAACCGGTTCATGGCCGGTTCGGTTTTCGGTTTGAAATCAAACCGGTTTTTTTTTGTGCTTCTCTACTTCTGAGGTGGATGGGGCCACTCTAAAGCCCGAGATCCCTTTTTTTTTGAAGAGCAACTTTCATAAACCAAAAGCAAGCTTGACAATAGAACAACATAGTGTTCAAAACAAGTGCAAGCCAAACAAATGCACTCTCATACAAATCAAATCTGAACAGGTAAAAAAAATTAAAAATAAACTACAACCTAAATTTTAAACGAGCACCGGTCTTGCCATTCCAAAGAGCTCATATTAGCCCTATTTTTTATCCAAAGGAACCCAAGAACCTTGATTTCTTCAACAATTTTTGCTATAGAAACCGAGTGACCTTCAAATAATGATTTGTTTCTAGCCTTCCAAATATGACAGCAGAATAATGGATTGTACCGCCCGTTTTCTTGTGTCTCTAAGCCCCTGGTAAGCTGAGTGTTGAATAAGCCCGAGATCCCTAATATAATGACATTCTTCTCTTGGTAATTTGAATTATGTTTAAATTAGTAGCATAGTCAGGAAATCTATGACTCGATGCAAAAGTTCTTTAATTTATGAAACCAAGAACAGAAACCCTCATAGGGTTATTGGTGCAATCAAGATTTGTGATCTTTCGTATTGGCTAGTATGACATGTTTGTTTATTATAGGATGATCGGATTTTGACTGACAAGCATGACTCAAATATGACCATTATTATGTCTTATGTCTGGTACCAGTATACAACTGACAGCACAGAACATAATAATGAAGGTTAAAAACAACTCTTTTTTTATTTATTTTTACTGTATAAATAAATGAACCAAGAATGAGTGAGAGGTGGCATAAGGAACCTGTTGCCCCTTTCTAACGAAGAACTCCCTTACCATAAAGCAAAATGCAACAACAATAGTTACAACGAAGATTAAACACTAAAGAATGACGACGACGATTAACATTAAAACAAAGATAAATATTACTTTTTAAATAAATTTATATTTTTGTAATATCTAAATTTAAAAAATCCCTCTTATAATAAAAAACTAAATAACTTGTCACTTGTTATAATCACATTCATTCTCACACAATTTTCCTCCCAAAAAACACATTTACATACATTATTCAATCTTTTCATATTTACTTCAATTTTTTTTTTGAAAAATTACATAAATAAAAATTTAACCAAATTAATTCCAATTATTATCATTGAGTCAAATTGTTTTTTTAATCATGATCAAAAGTGAATATTTTAAAAAATCAAGAATTAAAAATAGAAGATGAAAAAAAAAACAAATTTTAGAGTTTTATTATTAAAAAAAACGAGTTTTTAAAATTTATTATTAAAAAACAAGATTTTTTTAATTTTACATATAAAATTTGAAAATACTACTTTTGTATTTGAAATAAATATGTGTTAAAATAAAGTTACTAACATTTAATTGGTAGTTTTTTTTAATTAAGTTTGATATTTATAAATAAATTTTTTATTTTGATTTTGAAATTTTAATAGTTTGTTTTAATTAAAATTAATAAATTTATAAACATTTATTTTTAAAAGTGTATTATGTTATAAACTTTAATTTTTTTAAATGACGATTTTTTTTTCAAAAAAATATGTTTGGTTTCAATTATAATTTATTAGTTTTAATTTTTTTCACATTTAATTTTGGAAGTTTAAACTGTGTCGATATATTAAGGAGTGCGATTTTTAAATTTTGGAGTTTAAAATTTTGAATTTAAAAGACGATATATTGTTGAAATTTAAATTTATTTGTATTTTTTATTTTATTTTAAATAAGAGATTAAATATTAAAATTTTAGCGAGATTTTCTGTATAAAAGACGAGTTTAAAAAAATTACTTTTAATACGTAAGTTTAATTACAACTTAAATATTTATAAATATGTTACAACATCAATATTAAAGTTTCTACAAAAGGCTGATAGAGTTTCAAGAATCTAATAAAATGGAGAAACAAAGCATGGAAGGAAATCGTTGACCAATTTGATTATCTTCGATTTCTTTGACTCTCTACCAGCTTCAATCAGGTTCGCACCGTTTGTGACCTTTTTTTAAGCGGTTTTGACTATTTTGTGTTTTCAGTCATTGAGGAAACAAACTATATTTTTTGTTGCATTTAGTGGGTGTTAAACGTGGAAAAGTTATCAATACCACATCAAATATTGTATACAATGAAGTATTTTTAAATTTGTAAATTATCATTATAAGGTTTCATATTTTATATGTAATTTAGTGTATTGCAAAAATTACACCACTTATGAAATCTATTTTCATGTATTTTTTTGATGTTTTGATTACTCTAATCCATATAATCTTAACATTTAACAAAATGAAAAAAATTACCAATACAATCTTACATGGGGTTAAAGTTAGTAAGTAAATAAAAGATGAATTTTATTTTATTTATTTTATATATTAAACTTTTAATCGATTTTTTTTAAAATTTTATTTTATCGAGAACCGGTTTCAACCTGAACCGGTCCCAAACCATCCCAATCGGTTCATACCCGGTAGGGTTATTCTCACACCAAACCGGGTTCGACCCGAACCAGTTTCTGACCCTGTTGAACACGACCCGAATAGGTTTCAAACCGTTTTATGCATTTCTGCCGTCAAGCCCTATGATCGTAAATGTTTTTCGATATGAAACCTTGGGTCTGTTAGAATGGCCTACGGATCCTAATTTGAGCTTTAGGTCCCGTTAGACAATGATAGCACACAAAGTCTATTATGAATGGGCCTCTGTTATTAAACAATTTTCGGAGTTCCATTATGTTATTTTTCTATCTACTATGTAATGAGTCATACCAAAGGAGCTCTCTTCTAGCGGTAAGAGGGTTTGTTCACTTTGGGGTTTCTTCTATGATGGACTGTTCTGGATGTTCTATGTGTTGCCCCGTGAAAACTCAATTATCCTATAGTATCTAGGTGTTTCCGTTAAAAAAAATGTAATGAGTTATTGACAACAAAAGTGAAAGTTAGGATTGTCACCAGCCAAAACGTTAGTATGGTTTATTATCCGTCAATGAGTGATAATTTGGATTACTAAAATCTAATTTGCCTTTTTTTTAAATACATATTTTGACGAGTCAATTTGTGTACAGATTACATTATATTTTATTAAACTCATGTTAATATATTACATTATATTTTATTAAACCCGTGTAATACACGAGTCTTCAAAAACATAATTTTTTATTACTAAATATATATAACATTACATTTATTTAGCTGGTGTAATACACAGATTCTAACCGAGTAACCTTTAATGTCAAAAAAGTTTAACACAAACAATCATTTAATGTCTCAAGAGTAACGTCTTCCAAACAATTATACCGAAAAAAAATGAAATCCAAATATATAATCTAGAGTTAAGTACACGGATGGTCCAGTGGTATGTTCAAATTTTGAATTTAGTCCCTACGTTTCAGAAACTAAACTACACTGACCGTCCCAAAATATAACCATACAGACCTGTTCCTTTCTTTCATTCGTAACCCTAGATTTCACTTCCGCCTCCTTCACCTACATCTCCTTCTCCCTTTTATCGGCGATCTTTGTCTTCAAGCTACGTTCTTTGGGCTCCGGATTCATCTACCTTCTCTTCCAATAGGTTTTTTGTATCAAATCTTTCTTTTTTTTCACTGAATCGATTGATTTTCGTTTGCAGAATAAGGGGCAACTTAATGAACGAGGGTTTCAGTTAAGGAAAATAGATAGCGAGGGTTTCAAACTTTTCACAGATCGATGGACGACGGGAGATGAAACTTTCTTATTATGATGGCGAGGGTTTCAATCTTGAGTTTCTAATTTGCGATTCAAGATGTATGATCCAGTTTCTGATTTGCGTTTCAAAATGTACGATTGACTTTCTGATTGTCAATTGAAACTTTCTTCTTGAGATTCTGATTGATTTCATGCAGGGGCGGCACAGGCGCACAACAAATCAGCAATCTTACTTGATTTTAGTTTCTGAGTTTCTTATTTCGAATGGATTTTGCTCTTCAGGTATTTTCTGAATTCTGATCTCTACTATGCGCTAACACTTTAATCATGTTTTCAACTCTTTTTGATTAGTTAAATAACAATTTGTTTTAGGTAGCATATTGAAAGTAACTACAACTCTCTCCCCTTCGTATTTTAACAGGGAACACAGTCAGTAGAAAGAATTACTTTGTACACAAATGGGGAAGAAGTAATTGTGCAAGTACACGCATTTAGAAAGATGAGAATCTGAGTTTGATTTATTTTGCAAGATGATGCAGTATCATGGATTTGTTCTTTCCATGATGAAATGATTTCCTTGGCTTTAAAAATGTTACAATAAATGAATTGGAAATTTTTTTTCCAAAGCATCAACGACATTGACATGGCTAATGTGGTGAATTGAAAAAGAGCAAAATGGAAATACTTTAGGAAGGAACCCAGGTATGAGCTTGTCATTAATCTCTCAAATTCTTATTTGCTGCACGTAATTATGGAGTTAAATTACTTTTATAGTTTTATGGAACTTACATGTTTTGTTAAAAACAAATTATATTAACTTCTCTTACTCACAATGATAAATTAAATACTTTATAATTGATAGAATTTCATATTTATATGTAATACATATAGTTTTCAAATTCTACCAAATATAAGCCTTTTAGTTTATTTTTGTAGGTCTCAGGCCCGGACAAAAGAGGAGGGTTTATGACAGTGACTTTTGGGACAAGACCTCAAATTTTAGTTCGTTTGGTGCCCCTAAATTGGTTGAGCTGGCCCTGGGTGGAAAGGTAAAAAATTATACCTTAAACATGAAACATGTGTATAATTGTTTATTGCACGTGAATGTATTGAAAGGCGGTTTAGGTGGCATTCTAAATGGTGGTGATGCAAAGTTTGAATTTGATGATGTCGTACCTAAAGTTGAATAAGCATGCTGTGAAACAGAATGAGGGGTGAGTGAAGCAGATGACACACTAGGTCATAACCAAATACATTCACATCTCTTAGGTTTGTTCATGAGGCGAACAATTTCTCAGACTCACAACTTCTGATACATACGGGCAATAGTAAGAGAACTTAAGGTTGGAAGGCTTGAAAATACTTTATCAGCCGGATGGGATAAGGTTGTAACTTCTAAGAGAACTTCAGCTTGGATTTTGTTATATTCTTTTGTTTAACGTGTTTGGTCGTTCCATATCGCAAATGACCTATTGTCCCTTTTACTGTTTACAAGAAGATGGTTTAAGGTTCTACATTATCTTGCTGAAGCCAGAAGAAAGTAATCTGGTATTAATTTCCACTAGCACCCTATTTTTAATTTAATTTATTTCTTATATTATAATATTTTACATTAATTTGATTAAAATAGTTGCATTATATTTTTTTGGTTTTACCTTTTTCTTTTCTAAGTTGAACTTTCAAAAATCCCACAGCTCATTAACCAGTTACATTATCTGCATTTGATCATTTTGAGTGGAGAGTTGATGTCTAGAAATTAGATGGAAATTTATTTTTCTATAATGGTTGGAACAAAGTTGTACATGATATTCCACTGAAATATGGGATTTTGTTTTTTTTTTTCCAACCTGTTGAGGCTTCAAATTACAACATGTCAATTTTAGGCCGGCTTTGAATTGAGTGTACCAATTGAAGAAGATAATCAAGGAAATCAACAAAAGTGAAGAAATTTTTTTTTTGAAGTTTTAGATGATAGCTCTGATGATGAGGATATTTCGTTCTTTACTACTATCGTCACTGATCGTTTGATATTATTTTTTATCGTTTTTCATCTTAATTCATTACGAGTAGTGTCACTAATATTTTATCCTTTAATATTTTATTTTTAACCATTTTTAGTTAATCTCTTGTAGCGGTTTCCAATGCAATTTGTTAAAACGGCAAGAATTGAGGAGAATATGATTTTGAACGTTAAATTTGAGAACCTTCCTGTATCAGAATAGATTGTTGGTAGTGAGAAGAATTCTGCTTACAAAAGGTTTGTTTTTTATGTTATTTTTGTTTAACAAATCATTGATATTATTTATCTGATTTAGGTATTTTTAATTTTTATATTTATTTTTGTCATTTTTGCTTACAAAAGGTACAAGCTGATTGGCTGGCGTGAATTCATGAAAGCCAATGACATATCAATAGGTGAAAAGTGCGATTTCAAGTTTGTCATTCAAGAAGGTACGTTGTTAGTTGTAAAGGGGCGGTGATAAGTGATGGTGATTCATAGGTATGGCTTTCTGTGTTGGATCTTTTGGCGGTTAGACATAATTTTTGGATGTTAATTTGACGGATAACATTTTTTCAGTTATCTTGTCTTTTGTTGGTTTAGTATATCACAAAACAGTAAGTTGTTTGAATATTTTTTTAAGTAGTTTTTTAGGGGATTCAAGAAATTTGAATTTGGTAGCATTATGTTTAGATTCATAAGATAACATTACGTGAGGTATGTGTATGTGCTTTATAATGTCACAAACTTTCGATATGGTTTTTGTTTTTATTTATTAGTAATTCAAAATATTTACCTGCTTGCACTTTTTCTATATGTTATATGTGTTTTGTTTGGTTTTTAGTTTGTGGTTTAGAAGAAACAAAAACATTAAATTTTCTGTTTATCTTAATTTTTTATTTTTTTTAACTCATCATTTCATAAATGTAACATTTTAATAAAATTCATTATTATGTTTAATATGTAAAATTTCAAATTTTAAATAATCAAGTTTAATTTGTAAAATTTCAAATTATAAATAATCAAGTACTTTTAGAAACGTTTTTAAATTTAAAAAATTTAACTATCTTTTAATTTTTTCAATAATATTTCAAGAGTATGTTGATTTAAAATTTGAATAGACATGATTGTTTAAAATTTTCCATTACTTAACATATTTTGTTTGTATATTTTAAAAATTCAGAAGTTAACATCCGTAAATTAATGTGGTGCTTAATAATAAAATACCGTTTATTGTTTTAGCTTTTTGTTTAGTTTCCTTAAATGATTAAATCATCAATTAAATTGTATATGTTTATATCTTTTATATTTGATAACATTCCCATATGAATATCTTCCCATCCTCTATCTAATAAATGATCAAATTTTAGAACACGTGTCATTTTATGGTAAAGCCTCATATTCATTTTTCTCTGTCTAAACCCATTACACATCAAAACTATGTCGTTTTCATTAAATCTCATTAAAATTAATTATCTATTTCGTTATTCAACTACCTCTATTTTTGGATCATTCTTCTTCTATCTCATATTCATACCCAATTTAGTTAAAAAGTGACGTACGTTACAAGAGAAATCAATTTATGAAAATTTAATAATATGTAATTTAAATTATTAAAAATTGTTACACTTTTGTTAATTTTATCGTCTTTGTAATTCAGCCTGTGTAATACACGTTATAAGCCGGAGATTTTCTTTGATGTTATGTATACATTTTGTTTGCCAATTGATGAATTGTGAATTGCTATTAATTGATTTGCATGTAGAGAGTATCCCCTCCATAGTAGCTAGATATAATACATTCTTACATGTTTCTTTGGTTAGATAAAACACCTACAACCTTCTAATCCATTTTATGTTAAAAAGCTTTTACTGTATTTATGGATATATTTTTTATAATGATATTTTCTATATTACATTTTTATGTAACTGAAAAAGATAGGACAAAAAACCTGAATTTGACATGTTAAAATACACATTGTTTTAATTTTCTCAATCATTGGTGAATTTTTTCGCTTATTTTTTTCTCAATCAAAATATTATTTTATAATCCCTAAATCTTCATTACTAACTAATTATTATTTCAATTATTCAACTCGTGTAATACACAAGTTTCAAATATAGTTATATTATTTGGATATTTAAGTTGTAACATTTCATTTTTCATTACTAAGGATGTATTTAAATTTTATTTTTTTACATTGTTTTATTTATAACCCCGTATAATACACGGATTCTAACACTAGTTACTTATAATAAAGGAAAACGTTTGTGCACGTGTCGTTATTATAAGCCATCTCCTCATTTGTTTTCCCGCCTAAAGTTTGGATCCGATTTAGTGGGACGCGCGGATCTCGAACCGACCCATTTAATTGTTTTAACCCGTTTACCTATCTGATTATCTACTAAATTAAGAAAATTGAATGTGAAACCATGAAGTAAATTGATTATCTACAAAATTAAGAAAATGAAAGATACAGGGAATAAGAAGTTGGACATTCTGCTATTTTGCAAGTTCGGATATATAGGTGCTTAGGTTGATTAAATGAAATTGTAGCAGTATTCATGTTCTTTTACCGTTGTTCAAGGTTTCCAATTATCAAGGAGAACTTTAGGGTGTGTTCTTCCAACTAAGGATGTGGTGTGTTTTTCCAAATGCATCAGAGGTTGACATTAAGAACCTGCCCAAATACATATGTGAAGTGTCCAATTGCCGCATCATTATTTTTTTTCCCCAACTTCAAGTAAAACTTCTCGTACTTCAACAAGTTGCATTTTAATAGCCTTCACACTCCCGATACGACTTTCCCAACGAGTTTGAGAAAGTGACTTAAGACTCCAAGATTTGAGATTATCTTTCAAAATTTGCCACCAATTAATCGAATTTGTGTAACATCCCAAAAATAAAACGACAGTTATAATAACGGAATAAACGAACGAGCCATGTCGGGTCGGGCCGGATGGGCTGGCGGGCTGGAAGGGGAGCCTCCCCTATAAATAGCCATGGCCACCACCTATTTCTCTCATTTGCAACTTCTAGAGAGAGAAACCGTAGAGAGAGAAAGTTGGCGGATCGACCCGAGATTTCAGTAAAGTGTTGCTCCAGAGCTCGTGAGAAGAACCTCCGGATCAGAAACTCGATTCAGGTAACGATCGGGCCTAAATCTGAGTTTTTGTTCGTTTTTGGGTTTTTCGGGTTTTGGGTGAATAGGTAACGTTTTCACGGATAAAACTGAAAGATAAACATAGATTTGAGTTCCTTAATGGAAAGCAAACGTTTTGAAGTAACAAGTTCGGGATCTTGACGTGATCAGACCCGAAGGCGAAAGTTAGGGTTTTTGCGAAGAAGCAGTTCGTACGTACTTATCAAGTACGCATGAAGATGATCCTGCGTACTTACCAAGTACGCAAGAAGAGGATCCTGCGTACTTATCAAGTACGCATGAAGAGGGTCATGCGTACTTATCAAGTACGCATGAAGCAGGTACTGCGTATTTATCAAGTACGCATGAAGCAAAGTTTGCGTACTTATTAAGTACGCAATAGCAAGGCCCTACGCACTTGCTAAGTGCGCAGGCATCAGGCTGGTTAAGTAAAGTCAGTATGTTTAGAATGGTTTAACCGTTAGAGTCGGGATTGGGTCTAATGTGTATTTAACTAATCAATTCAGATCGGAAGTGACGTTGTTGGGCCTTTGTTTAGGACAACCGAGACTAGCTTATAAGGTGAGTTCTAGAAGCCCTTCTTAAAATTTTTAATTAAATGTTTTTGGGCTGGTGTGCATACATACGGAATGATGTTTGAAATGAGGTTTATGAAACGAGGTTTACAAAATGAGGTTTACGAAATGATGTTTACGAAACGATGTTTACGACGTGATGTTTACGATATGATGTTTACGAAATGATGGTTACGGGATGATGTTTATGAAATGTTTTGCCAAATGAAGTTTACAAAAGGTTTACGAAAGAGATGATGTTTTGTTTAATAAAACGTACGAATGCTTTAACTAAAAAGAGGTAAAGGTTTTATGAAAGTCACGAATGAACGAATCTGCCACGAGTTCCTACGGGAGCTAAGGTATGTATGTATGTATTGGCCTCACCTTACGGGGGGCCTTTGTGGCTGGCTAACGGTTGTACAACTGGTTGATAATGGGGTGGCGACGGTCACCCTTGGGATTACCGGGATCCCGATGGAAGGTACTATTCCTTACGGGAAATAGTGCCTATGTTATGTTCTGTCTACCTAGAGGTAACGAGCCTTAGGAGACATATGTTGGTCTACCTAGAGGTAACGAGCCTTAGGAGACATATGTTTGGTCAACCTAGAGGTAACGAGCCTTAGGGGACCTGTGTGACGGATGACTTAGAGGTAACGAGCCTTAAGCTCATCCGCTGGTATGCGATGTATGGAATTGACGGTTACGAGAAGGCGCATATTCGGTTCATGATGACTTATGTTATGATGTTATGTTACTATGTTATGATGATGTTAAGTTATTGCATGTTTTACGTACGTTTTAGTTAAATAAATGTATGTTATGTTTTTGGCAAAATGTTTATGTTAAGGTTTTATGTAAAGCTAGAACTCACCAGCGTAGCTGACTTTTTAGTATGCACATTCAGGTTAAGGCAGGTATGGATGATAGACGGTGATGTGTGGCAAGCGAGAAGAGTTATCCGATTGATCATGAAGACTGGCATCCAGTTATGATTAGCTTATGTTATGTTTATGTAATAGACTATGTTACGCTTCCGCATGTTGAACAATGTAATGGTTATGTTTAATGGAGTATTTTCCGCTGCATTATTTGATATTCAAGTTTAAGAACTGTGTGTGAATGAGTAAATCCAACAAGTGAGGCCTCCCGGGTTTGGGCTCTTACAAGTTGGTATCAGAGCAATAGTTTGAGATATTCGGACACTCCCAGTGTCTGAACTTAAACTGTGAACGGGACCGAAAGAGGATACCAGTACGGGTAACTTGAGCCACAACATCAGGTATGAAGGTAGTATATATTTACATATATAGTATGCCTTAGATAGGGTTAGGTAAGGACTTGTGTTCTGATGGAATCACAAAGGTGGTCAAATAGAAAACTAATGGTAGTGTAATGGTTAATTGCATATGGCCAGTGTATATTAACATCCTACAGTGCTTATTGAATTTTATTTGTTAACTAGCGTGATGACATTGGATTCCTTGTCTTATAGAACGAAATGGCAAGGAGAGGAAACGGAAGACGTGGTGGGGGCCGTACCGGTGGTCGTACCGGCGGTCTAAATGGTGGGCGTGGAAGGACCTCTGCGCGCCAAGAGTATAGTGAAGAAGGAAGTGTTCACACTGAACCGACGGTTAGTGTGCATGGAACTGAGCAGACACCGGTTGAAGAACAACCTTTCACTTTTGAACCAGAAGTGAGAGCAGCTATAGCTCGAGAGTTCACAGAGTTGATGAAGACTTCTCTGCCAGGTCTGTTAGCTGAAGCATTGAAGAAGGTTAATGGGGAAGGTGGGTCTAACACGGCGGTTGATACCCCGAACACTGAGGCAATCAACGCACCGCTTAACCATGGTTGCGACTACAAGTCCTTTAAGGCATGTGACCCACCGGTCTTGACTGGGAAGAAAGACGCGGTAGCTACGTTTGATTGGGTGATTCGTATGGAGGCTGCCATTCGTCTGAGCGAATGTCGAACGGATCAAGTTGTGAAATTTGCTGCTAACTCCTTGAGAGAGGAAGCATCTCATTGGTGGGAAGGTGTACGTCAAGCAAAAGAGAGCGAGGTTGTGGATGCGATGATGTGGGCTGACTTGAAAACTTTGGTGATCAAGAACTTCTGCCCAAGGAACGAGATTGAGAAGGTAGAGAGGTAATTTCTGGGTCTGAAGGCCGGGAGCATGACGCACCGGCAGTACACCACACGGTTCAATGAACTGGCACGTCTGGTGCCACATCTTGTCACGACTGAGGAAAGAAAGATTGCATGCTACATTCAAGGGCTGTCGGACCAGGACCGCACCTATGTTAAGGCAAACGCCCCTACTACCTACGATTCGGTAGTAGAACTGAGCGGAGTGGTATTTGATGATCTGGCGCTGAATGTCGTTTCCATTGAAGAGCCCAAGAAGAAGTTGAGTTTTCCCGCTAAGCGATCGGGTGGGAAGTTGTTTGGGGCTCGGGACAAACAGGCCAGGGTAGGCGAGACGGCAGTCTATGGAAGATGTGGGGTGAGACATAGGGGTGAATGTCGGATAGGGACAAATCTGTGCTACAAATGTGGCAAGACTGGGCACTACTCCCGGGAATGCAGGCAAGGCATTAAATGTTATAATTGTGGTGAAAGCGGTCATATGAGCCGAGAATGCACCAAGCCCAGAATGGGTGAAGCCGAGAAAGGGAAAGGTCCGGAGAAGAAAGAAGAGAGGCCCCGAGCAAAGACTCGTGCGTACGCACTGACGCAAGAACAAGACAGGGCAGACCCCGACGTGGCGTCAGGTACGTTCATCCTTGACAACACTTTTGTTTCTGTGTTATTTGATTCGGGTGCCAGTAAGAGTTTCATATCTGCGACTTTTTGTAAACGAGTGAAGTAAACCATGAGTAAGTTAGAAAGGGCCTTTAGCGTAGAAATCGCTGAGGGTAGAACTGCGAGAGTGACCGATGTAGTTGACAACTCCACGATAAAAATAGAAGGTCATAGGTTCCCTGTTAGGTTGTTTGTCATGGTTTTGGGTGGGTTCGATGTCGTGTTAGCAATGGATTGGCTAACTGCCAATGAAGCACAAATTATATGTAAACGAAAGATAACCCGACTCAAGGCTCTGGATGGTAGCAAAGTCAAGATTTTTGGAGATCGTGACGCCCCGATGCCTAACGTCATCTCAATGAACAAGGCAGCAGATTACCTGAGGCGCGGATGCGAGGCTTATCTGGTGTATGTGATTGACAAATGTAAGGAAGTGAAGGAACTAGACGACGTGCCCGTGGTACGCGAGTACCCGGAGGTGTTTCCAGAGGATTTTCCTGGGATACCACCCGACAGAGAGATTGAGTTCCGAATCGACTTAGTACCAGATGCCCAGCCCGTGGCTAAGGCTCCATATCGACTAGCACCATTGGAGATGAAAGAGTTAATGGCACAACTAGACGAGTTACTTGAGAAGGGATTTATCCAACCGAGCATCTCGCCGTGGGGTGCTCCGGTGTTGTTTGTGAAGAAGAAAGACGGTTCGATGAGAATGTGTATTGATTATAGCGAGTTGAATAAACGTACGGTGAAGAAAAAGTACCCTTTACCAAGGATTGACGACCTATTCGATCAATTGCAAGGCGCAAGTTCGACCTTCGGTCCGGGTACCATCAGTTGAAGGTGAGGGAAGAAGACATACCGAAAACTGCATTTCGCACGCGTTATGGACATTTCGAGTTCCGCGTAATGTCTTTTGGATTGACGAACGCACCCGCAGCGTTCATGGATTTGATGAATAGGGTGTGTCGACCGATGCTGGACCGATCGGTAATCGTGTTCATCGATGATATCCTCATCTACTCCAAGAATGAGGGTGATCACGCATGTCACTTAAAGGAGGTGTTGGAGGCTCTGAAAAAGGAAAAGTTGTATGCTAAGTTCTCCAAATACGCGTTCTGGCTTAGGGAAGTCCAATTCCTAGGTCACGTAATTAACCCGAACGGCATTATGGTTGACCCAGAAAAGATAGTAACGGTAAGGGAATGGAATATTCCTAAGACGCCAACTGAAATCCGCAGTTTCTTGGGATTGGCAGGCTACTATTGGAGATTCATCCATAATTTCTAAAAAATAGCTTCGCCATTGACAAAGTTGACTCAGAAGGAGGTAAAGTACGAATGGGGTTCGACCCAAGACTAGGCGTTTAAGGAGTTGAAGGAGAAGCTAACCAAAGCCCCAGTCTTGGCCCTTCGCGAGGGCAATGAAGACTTAGTGGTATACTCTGACGCTTCGGGCCAGGGATTAGGATGCGTGTTGATGCAACGCGGGAGAGTGACCGCGTATGCGTCACGACAGTTGAAGATTCACGAAGCTAATTATCCGACTCATGATTTGGAACTTGCCGCTGTCGTATTTGCATTGAAAATCTGGAGGCACTACCTCTACGGGGTGAAGTTTACTATTTACTCCGACCACAAAAGTTTGAAGTACTTCTTCGAACAAAGAGAGCTTAATATGAGGCAGAGACGATGGTTGGAACTCCTGAAAGATTATGACTATGAGATTATGTACCATCCTGGAAAGGCAAACGTGGTGGCTGACGCTCTAAGCCGAAAGGATGTGCCTACTCCTATTAGAGTGAAAGCTTGCCAGTTGATAGTAACATCAGATGTGATGAGAGAAATTGAAAGAGCTCAAGATGAAGCACTTAAAGAAGAAAACATAAAGAAGGAAAGGATGGTTGGCCAACATAACAAGTTGGAATATAACACCCTTGGTGTTAGGACACGTTTTGGACAGGTATGGATACCTATGGGTGGCGAGCTTAGAACCAAAATCTTGGATGAGGCTCATAAGTCTCGATACTCTATCCATCCCGGTACCAATAAAATGTACCAAGATCTGAGGAAGGATTACTGGTGGCCTGGAATGAAGCATGAAGTGACAAAGTACGTAAGCAAGTGCTTGACTTGCTTGCAAGTAAAGGCCGAACAACAGAAACCATATGGAAAGATTCAACCACTTGATATACCGGAATGGAAGTGGGAACACATTACCATGGACTTCATAACCAAGCTACCTCGCACAGCTAAAGGTCATGATACCATTTGGGTAATTGTGGCCGTTTAACGAAGAGTGCTCATTTCCTACCTATTCGCGAGACGTTCTCATCGGAAAGGTTAGCAGAAGTATTTATTAACGAAGTAGTAGCACGACATGGGATGCCTTTGACGATCGTATCTGACCGGGATACACGATTCACATCGAGGTTCTGGAAATGATTTCACGAGGCGATGGGCTCGAGGCTCAATGTTAGAACGGCATACCACCCACAAACGGATGGTCAGTCTGAAAGGACCATTCAGACATTGGAGGATATGCTTCGTGCTTGTATTATCGATTTCGGCGGCAGTTGGGACAGTCATCTGCCGTTAGCCGAATTCTCCTACAACAATAGTCATCACACGACGATAGGCATGCCGCCTAACGAAATGTTGTATGGGAGAAGATGCAGGACCCCGGTTTGTTGGGGTGAGATTGGACAGAAGGAATTAGGAAGTCTTGAAGTCGTAAGAGAAACGTCGGAAAGGTTTGATCAAATCAAAGCACGGATGAAAGTCGCACAAGATCGTCAGAAGTCCTATGCGGATAAATGACGAAGGCCTATTGAGTTTGATGTTGGGGACAGAGTAATGTTGAAAGTGTCACCCTGGAAGGGGATCATACGATTCAGGAAGAGAGGGAAGTTAAGTCCAAGGTTTGTCGGACCATTTAGGATAATGGCGCGGGTTGGTGAAGTCGCTTATCGGTTAGAGTTGCCTGATGAGTTAAGTGGGATTCATCCTACCTTCCATGTATCACATTTGCGAAAGTGTTTGGCGGATGAATCGGCTCACGTACCACTTACTGACATCGAGGTTGACAACAGCCTTAACTACATCGAAGAACCCGTGGCCATCTTAGACAGAAAGGAGAAGCATTTGCGTAATAAGATTATCCAATTGGTTAAAGTCCAATGGAAGCATCGAAAGGGATCAGAAGCCACTTGGGAAACGGAGACGGAAATGAGGGAGTCGTACCCTCAACTATTTGACTTATGATAGGTTTCGGGGACGAAACCTATTGTAAGGGGGGTAGACTTGTAACATCCCAAAAATAAAACGACAGTTATAATAACGGAATAAACGAACGAGGCATGTCGGGTCGGCTGGAAGGGGAGCCTCCCCTATAAATAGCCAAGGCCACCACCTATTTCTCTCATTTGCAACTTCTAGAGAGAGAAACCGTAGAGAGAGAAAGTTGGCGGATCGACCCGAGATTTCAGTAAAGTGTTGCTCCAGAGCTCGTGAGAAGAACCTCCGGATCAGAAACTCGATTCAGGTAACGATCGGGCCTAAATCTGAGTTTTTGTTCGTTTTTGGGTTTTTCGGGTTTTGGGTGAATAGGTAACGTTTTCACGGATAAAACTGAAAGATAAACATAGATTTGAGTTCCTTAATGGAAAACAAACGTTTTGAATTAAACAAGTTCAGGATCTTGACGTGATCAGACCCGAAGGCGAAAGTTAGGGTTTTTGCGAAGAAGTAGTTCGTGCGTACTTATCAAGTACGCATGAAGATGATCCTGCGTACTTACCAAGTACGCAAGAAGAGGATCCTGCGTACTTATCAAGTACGCATGAAGAGGGTCATGCGTACTTATCAAGTACGCATGAAGCAGGTACTGCGTATTTATCAAGTACGCATGAAGCAAAGTTTGCACACTTATTAAGTACGTAAGAGCAAGGCCCTGCGCACTTGCTAAGGTGAGTTCTAGAAGCCCTTCTTTAAATGTTTTAAATAAATGTTTTTGGGCTGGTGTGCATAGATACGGAATGATGTTTGAAATGAGGTTTACGAAACGAGGTTTATGAAACGAGGTTTACGAAATGATGTTTACGAAATGATGTTTACGAAAGGATGTTTACGACGTGATGTTTACGATATGATGTTTACGAAATGATGTTTACGGGATGATGTTTATGAAATGTTTTGCCAAATGAAGTTTACGAAAGAGATGATGTTTTGTTTAATAAAACGTACGAATGCTTTAACTAAAAAGAGGTAAAGGTTTTATGAAAGTCACGAATGAACGAATCTGCCACGAGTTCCTACGGGAGCTAAGGTATGTATGTATGTATTGGCCTCACCTTACGGGGGGCCTTTGTGGCTGGCTAACGGTTGTACAACTGGTTGATGATGGGGTGGCGACGGTCACCCATGGGATTACCGGGATCCCGATGGAAGGTACTATTCCTTACGGGAAATAGTGCCTATGTTATGTTCTGTCTACCTAGAGGTAACGAGCCTTAGGAGACATATGTTGGTCTACCTAGAGGTAACGAGCCTTAGGAGACATATGTTGGTCTACCTAGAGGTAACGAGCCTTAGGAGACATATGTTTGGTCCACCTAGAGGTAACGAGCCTTAGGGGACCTGTGTGACGGATGACTTAGAGGTAACGAGCCTTAAGCTCATCCACTGGTATGCGATGTATGGAATTGACGGTTACGAGAAGGCGCATATTCGGTTCATGATGACTTATGTTATGATGTTATGTTACTATGTTGTGATGATGTTAAGTTATTGCATGTTTTAGGTACGTTTTTGTTAAACAAATGTATGTTATGTTTTTGGCAAAATGTTTATTTTAAGGTTTTATGTAAAGCTAGAACTCACCAGCGTAGCTGACTTTTTAGTATGCACATTCAGGTTAAGGCAGGTATGGATGATGGACGGTGATGCGTGACAAGTGAGAAGAGTTATCCGATTGATCATGAAGACTGGCATCCCGTTATGATTAGCTTATGTTATGTTTATGTAATAGACTATGTTACACTTCTGCATGTTGAACAATGTAATGGTTATGTTTAATGAAGTATTTTCCGCTGCGTTATTTGATACTCAAGTTTAAGAAATGTGTGTGAATGAGTAAATCCAACAAGTGAGGCCTCCCGGGTTTGGGGCCTTACAATTTGCAAAGATAGTATAAATACGTTGGATCTTTCCAAAAAAGACTTTTCCTTTAACACAACTGTTAGTCATATCACATAATATAAGATTAAGAGAATGGCAACCACAAGGAGTGTAAAATGCTCTAGGATTCTCCTTTAAAAATCTAGTTTGCACTCCTTGGTGTTTTCCTTTCATATTTGCTCCATTGTCATATCCTTGACCATGCATATCATCTAGTTCAAGACCAAGAGACTTTAACTCCTCAAGTGTAATTTCAAATAGTCCTTTTCCAGTGGTATCATTAACATTCAAAAACCCTAAAAGGACTCCTCGACAGTAACATAATTAGATGAGAATTTTAAGTACCTCACTATTATAGTCATCTGTTCTTGGTGACTTGAATCGGGAGTTCAATCAATTATTATGGAGTAATACTTTGCTTCCTTTATGTCCTTGATTATTTTTTTCTTAATTTCTTGAGCTAGCATAAAAATTATTTCATTTTGGATCTTGTGTCCAAGATAATGCACCTGAATCTCATCATTTGTGATCCGTCGAACATGCTCTTTGATAACTGGGTCAAACTCTTCCACCATTTCAATGAGACCTAAGAAATTTCCATTACCTTAACAAATAAGAAGTTGAATAAATTATAACAATTTATTGGAAGTGGAATAAAAAAAGAGCAAATAAATTACCATTACCTTTTTGATAAACTTTTCCTTTGATCCACGAAAAGCTAAATTATGTTTGCCAAGAAACTTCACTATTGCAGTGATTCTCAAAAGGACTTGCATCCGGTAATCTCTTTCTTTCTCGAATTGCTCGTATTGGGCTTTATCAATTGTTTTGTTCAACTTCAATCTTTTACGCATATCAAACCACTTATTGATATTTGTGAGATGATCCGGGGAAAGTTCGTGGTTATTTATACTAGTAGGTGCATGGTGCCAATCTACATAACCTTCCCCGTCCAATTTACCTTTCGGAACGCCTTTTCTAAACACTTTACAATAGAAGCAAAGTAATGTGTCTATTTCTTTCGAATATACTAGCTATGGCCGATCAACCCTCTCCATATTTGATAAAGTTCTTGTATAAAAAGCTGCGGAAAATCGTCTTCTATTTGTATCGTACGGACCATAAACTATATTATTATCTCTTTTAGGACCTTTCTCGACTAGAAGTTTAATCTCATCAGAATTAAGTCCTTCCCACCTTCGTGGATCAAATATATCAATAGGATTATGTTCTTCCTCTTCCGACTTTTCAAGTTCTACTTCCACATGGTCTTGTTCTTCAACTTGTTCTTGCTCGTCCGCCTCTTCAACTTGTACATGCTCTTCAACATTTTTTTTAACATGCGGTTTAGGCAAAAACTTCAATAGAGCACCAGCTTGAGACTTTGTCATTGCTTCATCTAGTTTTTTTCTTTTACGTTTTTGAGCACCAGATGATTGTTTAGGAGGCATGATTTCTAAAAATCAAATCAAAATTCAGCAATTAACATTTACAATTCTAACTAATAATAAAAATTAATAAGTCAATTAATTAACAATTTATAGTTCAATGAGTCATGGAATAAGGGAAATAACTTGATTTAGGCAAACCGGCAATCATCAATTTATCAATTTGTCAAACAATTTAAAACTCATGGCAAATTGGCAAGCCACTAAACTAACCTGTGGTAGTGAATGAATGAATGGATTAAAACCTTTAAACCAAGGCTGAACTGAAGCTATTTTTTTGTGGAGTCGTCGTCCGTTCGTGGAGTGGAGACGCCAGAGGTGGAGAGGGAGGCAAACATGCACAAGAAATTTCCTTCCCTATTTGCAGAATTCGTTTTTTTTATTAAAGGGTTAATGAGTTTTAAGTTTAAATAGGCCCAAACATTCTAAAGATTAAATGGGTCCAACAATATAAACATTAAAAGGGCCCAATCATTATAAAAAGGACCCAATCATTATAAAAAGGGTCCAATATATTTTAAGTTTTCTTAAAAAAATTCTCAATATATAAAACCGGTATTTAAAATTTTATAAAAAAAAAACATATATATATATATATATATATATACAGGCCCCGTAAAAATTTTAGGCCCCCGAAAAAACGGGCCCTGGCCGGCGGGCCGGCTCGGCCTACCCCAAGGCCGGCCCTGGTGGTGAATATGGTTGCAATCGATGTTCGCCGGTGGTGAAGATGAAGTTGCCGCCAGTGGTTTTGAGTTTTGATGTGTGTATATTTTAGGGGGTGTTTGGGATTACTTATAAACTCAAAAAGTTCTTTTTGTCATAATAACTTATTAGCTTATTATTTATTGAAAAATGAGTTTTAAAAAAAAATGTTTGGATTAACTTATTAGGTGAGTAAAGTTAATAAGGCAATAAGTTGTTTTTTCCCCCTCTAAAAGTCATAAAGAGAAACAAGAAGTAAGAATTTCTTATTTCTCAAAAACAACTTCTTACTCCTTTTTCAAAAGTCCTTTTGAAAACTCATTTTAACATACCAAAACAAACTTATAACTTATTACCTTATTACAATAGGTAATAAGTCAATAAATAGTTTTGAAAAGTAATCCCAAACACCCCCTTAGATGGACTCGATGAACAAGACGATATTTGTTTTGAGTTTTAGATCTATAAATAATAAATTAATAATAATATTATTATTATAAAAGGGATGGGGTCTACTGCTATATATAATAATTTTAATCATAATTTTTTAAAACTAAGGGTATTTTAGTAAATTACATAATCACTTACTTGAAAAACTTAACCCCCATCCAATTCAGAGACCAATGGTGTTACATGTATGCATAGTTTGGGATCGTCCGTGTAGTTTCTCAAAGTTAGGGACCAAATCCAAAATTTGAACATACCACAGGGACCATCCGTGTAATTAACTCTATAATCTAATCATAAAAGTTTAGAGGCGAGTTTCATAATTTATTTAGGAGTGAGTGATACAATTTACTTGATTCTCTTATCGTTTTTTTTTCTCACACAACCTAAACGAGTATAATTAAAAAAGATTCTTCTTAATTTCTAACAAGATTAAATGACATTCTATTATATTTCATGCTTTATCAACAGAGTGCTATAAAACTAAAATACAAATTTAGACACAAAACTAGTTCAACTCAAATTTGAGAGAAACCATATCATGTACTCATTGTGCACCCATTATGAGGCTGACGTGGAAGAACGATACCATGAGGAACACCACCCCACGGTACGCGTCCGTCTGGTGACGTCCCCGCTCGGGAATGAACACAAAGCAAGAACGAAGGAGACACGGGATAGAAACGTGATATGACATAACAGTACCAACAGGAAAACCACCCTCACACGGCGTGGTGATGTCCCCGCTCGGGAATGAAGACAAAGCAAGAACGAAGGAGACGCGGGATGAGAACGTGATATGACATGACATTACTAGCAGGAACACCACCCTCATGTGGTGTGGTGACGTCCCCCCTCGGGAATGAAGACAAAGCAAGAACGAAGGAGACTCGGGATGGAAGCGTGATATGATACGAGAGTACCAACATGAACACCTCCCTCACCTTTAAAACGGGTGCGGGATAATCATATCCATAGTCATAAAATAACTTCAAAAGGTGATACCAATTACCAAATCTCCTAGATCTACACAAAAGGTCATAAGATATAATCCGAGGGCTTTTAGTCGCAGGCTGCTTTTGAATGCGACCTCACGTGATCGGTCCAACATCATGCAATCTTTTTGGTCTTATCATATTCGTATTCAAATTGTTATCATCATCATTAAGCAATCCCACATCATTTTTCACATTTTTCTTCATTTCAATATTAAACTTCACCGACCCACTTTCTCTCTCTAAACTCAAACTTACACAAACAACAATATATATTCTGAAAAACACACACTCAAACAAAAGAACACATACATCTAACAAAACACACACCACTTTCTTCCTCTGTTTCTTTACTAATCAAGGTACTAATCTCCCTCAATTTTGTTCATAATTTGTATATTTTGACACAATTACTTAATTAAACATGTAATTTGTACGTTTCGATTCTGATAAATCCCCTGATTTTGGTTGAATTTTGAAATTCTGTATTAGGGTTTCGTTCTTGAAACCCTAATTTTCTACCTTGTAGTGTAATCTTTATCTTGTTCATTGTCATGATCATTTTGACGACGAAATGGGTTATCTTGATTGATACTCCGATGATCAGCAGTTTTAATTTTTAACTGTTTTAGGGTTTTGATATCCAGCTTTAATTGATGCATAAACAAGAATCAAGAATTAAGAATCAAGATTCAAACTTTTTGATCTGATTTTGAAATTGTGGACTGAATTCAGGATCTTGGAGCTGCTTGCTACATGGGTTTTGGTTTCTGATCAATTATATGGAACTATTGTAAATCATCTGCCTTGAGTTTTAGATAAAAAGATCAAGAATTGATTATTGTGGTCTGTTAGATACTGTTAACATGGAGAAAGTGAGAACAATTCTAACACATACATATCCTTACCCGCATGAGCATTCTCGACACGCGATAATCGCAGTTGCGATTGGTTGCCTGTTTTTTATTTCATCAGACAACATGCATACGCTTGTCCAAAAGCTAGACAACAACGTAAAATGGTGGTCGATGTACGCCTGCTTGTTAGGGTTTTTCTATTTCTTTTCATCTCCTTTTGTAGGGAAGACAATTAAGCCCAGTTATTCAAATTTCAGTAGATGGTAAGTTGCTATTTTTAGTTTTTTTAATTGTTTTTTTTTAGTATATTTAATCTTTTTTTGAGATTTTTTTTAACTATTTGCAGGTATATAGCATGGATATTAGTGGCTGCTGTATATCATCTCCCAAGTTTTCAATCAATGGGAGTGGATATGAGGATGAATCTTTCATTGTTTTTGACAATATACATTTCATCCATTTTTGTACTCATTGTTTTCCACTTAATTTTTTTGGGCCTTTGGTACGTGGGTCTGGTTTCTCGTGTGGCAGGGAGGAGGCCCGAGATCTTGACCATTGTTCAAAATTGTGCGGTACGTGTCATAAATTAAATTTGTAGGTCTTTTAGAGGTGGCAAAATGGGCAGGTTATCCCTTATTCGGGTCAAGCATGTAACTTTTGAGGTTGTTGAGAAGGTTGGGCTCGGGGTGGGTTGACCCGAAACACTTTCTATTAAATTTTGTTATAAATAATCAGGGTGTCAAATGTTATTGGAAGTATGTATGACGTTAATGTTAATACACTTCTTTGAATATGATAATTTATTATTTGACATGTTTGTTCTAAGCTAATTTTTTTTATTAATATTTTTTTTCAGTTATACCATTTGACCCATTAGAGGTAAAATATAACTCAAATCGATATATCATTGATGGTTTTGCTTTTCATGGTGTGGTTATTCGTGTAGGTGTTAAGTGTGGCGTGTTGTGTGTTCTATAGCCACTGTGGCAATCAAGCATTGAATGAAAAACGATTGGGCAGGAGAGATTCGGGCCTGTTTTCACTTTTGAAAAAGGGTGAACCAAGCATATGGCTGTCAAAATTCCTTAAAATGTATGAATTAAAAGATGAAATCTGCAAATCATGGTTTGCTCCAGTTGGGTCTGCGGGTGATTTTCCACTTCTTTCTAAGTGGGTTATATATGGAGAAGTATGCCTTGTGATTCTCATTTTATTCAGTTTGTAATTAAGGATTTGATTTTGTGCCAATTTAATGATTTTTTTTCTTTTTTCTTCATTTCAGTTTTCTTGCAGTGGCCCGTGTGAGTCTTCAGATGAAATTTCTCCAATTTATTCATTATGGGCAACATTTATCGGTCTTTATATGGCTAATTATGTGGTGGAAAGATCAACAGGGTAAGTAGTATTATTTTAATTTTACACCAAAAAGTTAGAAAATTGAAGGGTTTTTAATTTTTTCTTATTTTAAATCTTTAATCATCAGATGGGCTCTTACTCATCCTTTATCGGTTGAAAAAACTGAAAAGTTGAAGAACAAGCAGATGAAGCCTAATTTTTTGGATATGGTTCCTTGGTATTCAGGGTAAAATTTCTTTTATTCGTTCTTATACGCGTGCATTTTCATTTTTCATGACGTGTATCATGTGTGTATCTTCATCTATGTTTATGTGTGTATGTATGTATGTATGTTGCAGGACATCAGCTGATTTATTCAAGACCGTGTTTGACCTCCTTGTATCCGTGACTGTATTTGTTGGAAGATTTGATATGCGAATGATGCAGGTTCAATATCTTTCTTTTGTATATTTAAACTTTAGTCTTTACTTTAGAAATTGTAATGAGTCCAAGTAATTATCCAGTGTTTTGATGACCTTATTTTGGTTCCACCCGTAGGCTGCAATGAGTAGGGTCCGCGAAGGGGCAAAAACAGAGGACTTTTTATATGACCATCTTAGTGAAAAAGATCAACTTTGGTTTGATTTCATGGCTGATACGGGTGATGGTGGGAATTCGTCTTACTCCGTTGCTCGACTTCTTGCACAGCCTTCATTGTATGCTGTAGATAATAATTCTCTACAACAGTTACCTCGTGGAGACCTCCTTCTTATCGGTGGTGATCTCGCGTAAGTTAATTACACATTTGCCTTTCCTCCATCCCATAGTAGTCAAAGGCGCAAAAGGCGAGGCGAGCCATGCGACCTTGCGTCTATCAAGGCGCTCAGCCGAGTTCCGGCCAAATTTTGGCCAAAATTGGTCTGAAGCATAATGGCCTTGAACATGTCTAAACTAGCCTAAAACATATATAAAACCCCTAAAAATGGCATGTTTATACTGCATGTCTTGCTTAAAAAGGCCCTCACTTTTTAAGCGACTTGCGCCTAGGCGATAGGCTCATTCTTTGCGCCGTGAGCCTTTGACTACTATGCTCCATCCATTCATGAGCTGATTTTGTCATGTAATATGATTGGTTTTCTTCAGGTATCCTAACCCGTCAGCATTTACTTATGAAAAGCGTTTTTTTCGTCCTTTTGAGTATGCTCTTCAACAACCATCATGGTATAAAGATGTGCATATTGCTGTAGAAAAACCTGAATTACCCCTTGGTGTATCCGAGTTAAAAGAATATGACGGCCCCCAATGCTTTGTCATCCCAGGAAACCATGATTGGTTTGATGGACTTCAAACTTTTATGAGGTATATTTGTCACAAAAGCTGGTTGGGTGGATGGTTAATGCCTCAAAAGAAAAGCTACTTTGCTTTGCAGTTACCAAAAGGATGGTGGGTTTTTGGTCTTGATTTAGCCCTTCATTGTGACATTGATATTTATCAATTCAAGTTCTTTGCAGAATTGATCAAAGAAAAGGTAAAAACCTAAAACTAAATTTGTTATGTTTTTTGATTTAGACCTGTGAGAACCGCATAACCACTTGTACATAGTGTTGACCAGATTAAGAGAGGCGGTTATGCGGTTACATAACCGCCTTATCGTCTTTTGGATCACTGCTGTTTATGTGGTTCTCTGAGTTCTTTACTTGAAATTGATTCTGTATTGAACAAACCTCTCTGTGTGTATATATAATCAGTGTAAAAAATGTCTTTTTGTTCCAGGTTAATGAAAATGATTCTGTGATCATAATGACACATGAACCGAATTGGCTTCTGGATTGGTACTGGGATGATGTTACTGGAAAAAATGTTTCATATCTTGTAAAAGATCATTTAAAAGGAAGGTGTAGACTTCGAATGGCGGGTGATTTACATCATTACATGCGTCATTCCCGTCTTCCAACCGAAAATCCCCACTCTATACAACACTTACTTGTAAACGGTTGTGGTGGGGCGTTTTTACATCCTACGCACGTGTTTAGTGCTTTCGATAAAGCATATGGTACAGCTTATGAAATGAAAGCCGCTTATCCAGAAGTTGAAGATTCAAGCCGGGTCTGTTTTGTTTTGTTTCTTTGATTAAACAATATGCATGACATATTACTGAATCATTAAATAATACGACAATGTTCGTGTTCTACAGATCGCTCTTGGAAATATCTTGAAGTTCCGGAAGAAAAACTGGCAGTTCGATTTCATTGGCGGTTTCATTTACTTCATATTGACATTTTCTATGTTTCCACAAGTAAGTATGCCTCTTCATATAACTCGACTCGTATAATATTTCATTAGAATAATATGTAACTTCGTTTTTTTAGTGCAACCTTGGCCATATTTTACAAAAAGATGACACATTTTCGGGTCATGTAAGGAGCTTCTTTAGCACCATATGGGATGCTTTTATGTACATGCTTGGGCAATCTTACGTATCGTCTACGGGTGCTTTGTTACTATTAGTGGCTGCGGTATCATTCGTTCCGTCAAAAGTGTCGCGAAAAAGAAGACTAGTAATCGGGCTTCTGCATGTTTTGGCTCATCTTTCAGCAGCGTTAATTCTTATGTTGTTAATGGAGCTAGGTGTTGAGATATGCGTTCAACACAACCTTTTAGCAACGTCTGGTTACCACACGTTATATGAATGGTACAGATCGGTGGAGAGCGAGCATTTTCCCGACCCGACAGGCCTTCGTGCCCGTATAGAACAGTGGACTTTTGGCCTTTATCCTGCGTGTATCAAGTATCTAATGTCAGCTTTTGATGTTCCCGAGGTGATGGCCGTGACACGGACCGATATATGCAAAAACGGGATGATTTCCCTCTCGAGAGGCGGTGCAACCATATACTATGCGTCCGTGTTTCTTTATTACTGGGTGTTTTCAACACCTGTGGTTTCACTTATATTTGGAAGCTATTTATACATTTGTATCAACTGGCTTCACTTGCACTTTGATGAAGCGTTTTCGTCCCTACGAATCGCCAATTACAAATCATTCACTCGGTTTCACATCAAGGAGGATGGCGATCTAGAAGTCTTCACCCTGGCGGTTGACAAGGTACAATTTTTCTCTGTTATGTAACCTTGAAGTATGCCAAACCTTCAAAGGGTGATGTAATAGTAAGCACCTGATTTGATTCCTCTCTAGCAGAGGTGTCAGACTGGTTTACGAGGGTGTTGATGAGTCCCATGGGTTTAATGGTGACGGGTTCTTGGGGTTATAAAAAAAATCAATAAATAAATAAAAATTATGCTAAACAATAATCTAAACTTGTCGGTAAAACGATTTTACAAGGTCCCAAAGGAATGGAAGCTGGATCCTGAGTGGGAGAACGAGGTGCGACAGCCACATCAACCGAGCCATCATAGAAGGTTTCCAAGCAAATGGAGGGCTAATGCTTTTCATCAAGATCCTGTAAATACTGTACGGATTGTTGATCATTTTGTTATTCAACCTACTCACAGATTGCAGATGGTAGCAGTAAATGGGTCAGTGTCTCACTGACAATTTAGATCAAAATTGTAGGTTTACTTGTAATACAAAAGTTATATCATATGCAAATGACAGTTGATTACAAGATTTTGGAAGCAATAAATTGATGTAGGTTTCAGTTTACCGCATGATAATTAGACGAATTATCGTCCCCATATACATGAAACACTTGCTCGTTTCTTTTAAGCATTTATTCTTCTCGTCTCGCGACCAATGCTGCAATGAAAGATTTATAAATTAATACCAAAATATTTATAACAAAAAATGGTTATACTAAAAAAAACCTAACATACTTACTTTCTTATTTTGCACGAATAAAAATCCTCCAACCTAATTGATATATTAAAATCCCTTTGTTAAAAATATATTAAATATCCCTCACTTCAAATTTTGACGAGTTTAAGGGTAACAAATATTTCAATTTCCTTCACAAGTGCATGAATTCTAGACGAGTTTAACTACTTTAGTATACCAAAACTAGGTTGAAGGATTTTTCATGTATTTTGACAAGTTTAGGGATTTTAATATACCAAAATTAAGCTGAAATATTTTTCGTGTAAAATAAGAAAGTATTTTTCATGTATTTTGACAAGTTTAGGGATTTTAATATACCAAAATTAAGCTGAAATATTTTTTCGTGTAAAATAAGAAAGTATGTTTTTATGTTATTTACCCTACAAAATATAAGAAACATGTATAATAAAACTTAAGTCAAGTTAAGACCTGTGCCAACGCGTTAAGCTTATCTCGCATGCCCTTCAATAGCTCTTCAGGGTCCCCGGGCCACTTGCAAATCTCGAGCTCTCTTCCTTCTAGCAATTTTTCAGATACCTAAATCCCATATCAAAGATTTAACTTAATAAGTAAAAGAACTTATACATACTTTTATGTGGTGTTTGCCATTGCATTTTGATTTTGAAAGTGATCACTTGATCAGTTGTAACACAATGGATTGGCGAATTCTGATTATTCAGAATCAATTTTGTTGCCATAACCAGAAACTGATTAGTTATGACTTTCAAAACTTGATGCCAAACACTCCCTTAGATAGTGGAAGAACACACCTTACCTTTCTTGCAATCACTTGACCACCTGCAATGTGTGAGAAGTAAATATTGTAGAGATGACAGAAGAACAAAGGAGGACTCTGGGCTGCAACTTCTTCCAAATACTTGACATACTTTTTGCTTGTAAACAGAGGTTCAGGGATGCTTATGTTCTGCTGGCTAAGCCATTCTATATCCTTTGAAAAACTCTCAGATCTTTCTAACCCAGTGTTTCTGAAGTATGCAACTGTACACATTAAGATCAAATCCATCATCAAACTTCATGATCATGGTGCAATAACAAAATCACAGCATAAAGTTTTAAGAAGGGGAGGTTTAGCCTTTTTTTTACACCTTTCCCTACTATTCAGACACCAGATGTTATGTGGGCTGTATGAGCTGTGACTCTATCTTATACGAGCCATATGAGTTGTGTTTTTCTCTTATAAGGGGCGTATTATCTTGGTTTTAAAAAGTGCATGAGGTGTGTCTCGGTGCAAGGCGACCTAAGGCACATGCTCTCTCGTTTTTTACTAGGTACGGCGCATCCTATACAAAAAGCGCAGTTGAGGTGCAAAAAGTGCACAGAAAAGCGGCAAAAAGCGCAATATTGAGGCACGCCTTTCGTACAGGGAAAGTTTTATGTATCAGTATGTTGTACATATAGCTTTTTAGGTTATACATATATATTAATTATATACTATGTTATATATAAAGCTTGATTATAGCTAAATTTTGGGTAGATGATACTAAATATTTATGAAAAATATAGAAAAGAATTATATAAATAAATTGCCCAAAAAGCACCGCACTTTTACACTTTGCGTCTCGGCTCATGACCCTATCGCTTTTGTGCATTTTTAAATAGAAAGCTATACCGGCCATATAGCTTTCTGCTGACAGAGAATCGACTAATGTGATGGTGCAGTGATAGATTTTTGTTTTCGCTAACTATACGCCCGAATGATGAAGTCATCCGGTGTAGGTACCAGGACCCTATTAACAATTTTGAATTATAATCCTCCAAATTGAAGTTTTCAAGTAGGTTTTGCAGAAAGGGGGAAATGTAGATCAACTATGAACACCAAAAAACAAATTTCAGATGAAGCAAAGTAACTTACAAGAAACATCTTGAGATTCATCCACCATGCGTTCAATCATGTTGAAAACAAACTTACTGTCAACCAGATACCTCAAAAACCCATCCAATTCAGGCTCCCACGTCTGATCATCGGAGTTTTCATCATCCAACCCATCGTCACCAGAACCGTCGGTTTCTCTATCACTGTTACCGTCGCTATCGTCTGATTTCTCAGTCTTAACTTTAAGTTTCTTCTCACGGAGTTTCATCGCAACGAATCTCATCTCTTCGGTAATTCCTTGCGTTTCCCCAGGGCGCAGTCTTCTATACGCCTTTCGCTTCTTTTTCACCGGCGGAAGCAAGTTCTGCGGCGACGCCTCGTCGTGTGATGACGGAATTGTTGAAGCCTCGGTGGTTGAGTTGAGACAACGAGTGATAACTGAAAACCTAATTGATTTGCTAGGGTGTGAATTTGTTAGTGCTATTTGTGTCTTAGTTGAATAGAAAGGATAATGGACTAAGAACCGGGATGGTGGTGGGAGTGATGACGGTGTAACTGTCGGTAGGTTCACCATTGCTGCCGCCGTATGTGCTTTCACGTTGTTTCCTTCCGGTTCAACGGAAATAGGATTGCGGCAAGGATAGTAACAGAGGAAAGCAGTACTCTATCCCTAAATTTGAGAGAACTGTAGTCCTTTTTGGTTTTAGTTTAATAACCGGTATGAAACTTTAAACCACGAAAAAAATTACGACTTTCAAACTTTATAAAATAAAACTAAAATTTTTACATAAACTTACATCGCGTGATGTAGGAAAATTGACGTCAAATATATAGATGTGTGTTACACGGTATATTAGAGAAGCAACTAATGTGTTAAGTTCAAAACCATGTCCGCTATATTTGATACATATCCGATGTAACTTGCTTTAGTAAATTTATATAGGGTTTGGATTATTTGAGAATTTACAAACATATTAAGAACTTCTAACAACAAATCATTTTATTTAGAGTTAACTTCACTTTTCGTCCCTAAGGTTTGCACAAAACTTCAGGTTTCGTCCATCTATAACACATTTCATCTCTAATGTTTTATGTTTTAATAGTTTCCGTCCCTTATCCTTAACTCCGTTAAGTTTTCTGTTAGTTTTTGTGCAAATTTACTAACATACGCCTCACCCCTTCTTCTTCTTCTTCATCATACTCAATAACATTTATATGAGACTCAATAACATGAATGACACTTTCCTCTGGCGCGACCCCCTTCGACCACTGGCTCCCCGGTACCACCTCCCCTTGACCTGGTGGCTCCAACAGAAATGGTGGCGACAGTGGTTAAGGATTCCAGGAAGCAGAGACAGATGTGGAGACAAGGTGGCAGGCAGCGTCGGGTGGCCTAGATAGCGACGATGACGATGTTAAAAGACGGAGATGGTAATGGGATGAGTTTTTCGGCGACACCCCATATAGGATCTGCCGTAGCAACGGTGGCGGAGGCTGAGGTGAGACCTGATGGCAGCGGAAACGAAACAAGGATGGTGTTCCAACGACGGAAACGGCTTTCACCACATGAATCCCCCCGTCACCTGGTTCGATGCGGTCATCGTCGTCGTTCTCCGATCAACACCACCACAGGCAAGCAATTGTTTGATAAGTGTAAAAAATGTGGAGTGTAAAAAGATGGAGTCAAAATTCCTTCTTAGCTCTAATGGTTGAAGAAAAAGAGGGGTGATGGATATATTAGTAAATTTGCACAAAAACTAAAAGAAAACTTAACGGAGTTAAAGACCAGGGACGCAAAGTGTTAAAACATTAAACGTTAGAGATGAAATTTGCTATAGGGGACGAAACCTGAAGCTTTCTGTAAACCTCATGAACAAAAATTGAAGTTTACTCTTTTATTTATTTTCATTTATGTTTTTTTTTATTCAAAGAGTACTATTGTGATTCAAAATATATGAAAGTTATATGTAACTTTTAGTTTTTCTTTTATTAATTTGCAATTTAGAAATTCATTTTTTTTCAAATCTAAAATTTCGCTAATTCTCGTCAGTTATTAGAAATTTTCTATCAATTTTTCAAATCAAGCTATTGTAAGTTTGGTATATCCTTTCATCATGAAATATTTAGGTTTATTCATTTGGTATTCAAACACACAGTTATGTTGGAAAATATTTTATGAAAATAAAATTATATAAATTTGTATTATTTTTTTATTCAAGTTTGTTAGTTGAAACACCATTTTGAATGAGTCAAAATTCATTTAACATATATTTTAAGTTTTAGTCAAATACTTAAAGGTTTTGGTTAATGGTGAATGGGGTGATTCAACTCATGAGTTGATGGTGAATGTGGTGTTTCAACTTTTTTTTCAAGTATAAATACCAAGGCGAGCTTTGGTTGAAAAATGCACCAAACAACACAATCTCTAGTGTTCTTTCCTTCTTTCTCCCTAAAGAATTCTAACAATTCTTTAATCATCTTCATCATTTTTTTAAGGTACAATTCAGGTGCTAGTGCCCTCAGTGGCAGTACATACTGCTTAGGCCGTTGTACCCTGGGAAACAAAACAGGGAGAGACTCATAATTTGTTTTAAGGGCCCCGTGTCAAACACGATTCTCGGTCAAATTTGGAATTTTGTTATTGTATTTTGTGATTTTTCAGTTATATGCGTATTTGTATTTACTTGCTTTCCTAGATAGGTTTGATTCTTTGTATTGTAATCGTAATATTAAAAATGTTTTATTTTTATACGCGAACGAATTCTTATAAGTTTTATACAATAAATCTATACTATATAATAAATAAAGGTTTTTTAATATCACGTGTCTCCTCCATACATGTATATCTCTTTTATTAAATACATCTTTATCTTTTAATAATAATATATTTTTTTTAAATACTAATTTATACTATATAATAAATAAATATTTTTTCATTCCACGTGTCACCTTCATATTCATTTTTATTATTTTTTTCTATTTTCTCTCTTATTAAATGCATATCTATTTTTTAATAATAATATATTTTTAAAGAAAATATTAATCTTTATATTAATAAATCTCCTAACATATTTTGACGAGTGTATGTGTTAACATATAATATTGTACTCCACGAGTTTATTCAACCCGTGTAAAACATGAGTTTATTCAACCCGTGTAAAAATGAGTTTTTAAAAAAATAAAATTTTTATTACTTAATATGTAATATTATATTTATTTAACTCGTGTAATATACGAGATTTTAACCGAGTGTTTTAAATATATGTAAGACTAATAGTTATTTATCTTTTTGTAAATCTATTGAATTATTATTATGATGTCTTTAAAATGTTTAATTGTGTTATTTACATATGTGTAATTCGGTTATTTACATATGTGCAAGTTACATGTTGACAAATATGTAATTTACATGTTTACATGTGTATAATTAGGTTATTTACGCATGTGTAATTAGGTTATTTAAATACATGTATGTAAATCGGTATTCAAATGCGCAAGTTGCATACTATAGTTACATATATGTGTAAACTATGTTATTCATCTTAGTTACATATATTAAAAAAAAAGTAACTGGCATTTTTACATGTGTAATTGTCCTATTTACCTGTGTAAGTGACATTTGCATTTATGTAATCATCATAGTTACACATTCTCATAATCAAGATCCAAGCTTCTGATACCTTGACCGCGAGTGTGATTAGTCATGAATCTGTCCATAACCGCAATTGATAGTTCAGATGTAAGGTTCTATCTGATTATTTAAGATTGATCGTTAACCTATAAGTTAGATTTACTTACCTAAGAGATATTGATATAATCTAGAATCTTAGATAAGGTATTTGTGCTATTTCAATGAAACCAAACTGGAATACTATTTAAGTTGAGTTCCTTTAAACTGGGATGTGTACTCCATTTATTTACAACATTTGGTATCTTGAAACATTTGTTGCCCCCATTAGCTGAATTCGACGTAATTCACTATTCCATGTATATAAAACATGTAATAAGCGCTTAATAAATTCCATAGTGGATGGGACTTACGAGTGAGACTGATCCTCCCAACATGCTTTGTTGTTGTTGCTAGTGGCTAAAAAAGTCACCAGTTATATATACCTCTCAAAAGCTCATAGCCATCATGCTAATGGGTGGGAATTTGGAAATTACATTGGGTTTCAAGATACATTGGGTTTAAATGCAAATTTAAACACATTTGTGGTTTATGAACTCACCCACTTATGTTAACCCAATTTCTTTTACAAAAGTTTTGAACACACATCTCAGGTAATCAATAATGAGGTTTGTTGGCATTCCGGGTTGAGGCTTTTTGGTACAAGCAAGGCTTATGCTTGATGGTGGAAGGCATGTTGTAATAGTCTCTCATTTGAGATTGTAAACATTTGGTTCGTGTTATAAATAAGTCATGTTGTTATGAAAGTTCCTTGATATGAACTAGAAACAAGATGTAATAGTCTCTCGTTTGACATTATAAACACTTGTTTTATTAATAGAATGACTTATGGTTTAGTTTTCGTTGTGTGTTCACTGTACCATTCGTCACGACTAATGGGACTGGGTCTGACAAGTTGGTTATGCGAGTTCTGATGTTATATATCTGTGTAGGTACTTATAGGAAGAAGACGAGGTAGAGGTAGGGGCCGAGGACCCGCTACGAGATCACGTACCCGTGAGGATACTAACACAAACACGAGCGTCGATGCGAACACTATAACAAAAAACAATACCGAGGAAGTGACTATGATTGAAGCTCAATTCCAAGGAGCGGTTCCACCATTAAATCTGTGTATTGAGATGTAACATCCCGGAGATTCGAAAGCCAATGGTTCGGGTCAGAGAACGACCCAAATCTCTATTAAGCGGATGGGCTATCAATGTTTGGCGTGTAATTTAAAAGTCGATAGGTTTAAAAGACGGGAGGAGTCGTTTTTCGTTAGGATTAAGATCAAAGAACACGAGATGGGTAGAGGGACCCGGATGAAAGTTTGAGAGGTTTATATACCACTTAAAGAGCAAACACTAGAGTCATTTATGACCTCGGGTATACATCGGCGGAGAGATGAGGCGCAGGGAAGAGGGGCCGACGACGAGGGCTGTCAGACGGGAAGAGAAGTCGGCGACGCGACGGTTGTGACCAAGAACCTCCGAATCATTCAAGGTAAACCCGTTTACATTCGTTTACGTTGTTTACGATCGTTTTGCATGAGATTATGATTAGGATTTCTTAGTTTCAGTGTAAAGGCCACTAGATGGAGACTTGGAGACGATTGGTGTAAGAATCGAGCGAAAACAGGAACTCCGGCAAGAATTCCGGCCACTTTTCGCTTTTCCGGCGGCGGCGGCGGCGATGGTAGGAGGTTGAAGAGCTTGGAAACACGGTCGCGTGGATATATTATTTGTCTAATTCCGAATTCGTGTGATAGGGTTTCGAGCAGCGCGAAGACAGACGCGTGAAAATGGACGAATCCGGCCACTGTTTCGTTTTCCGACGACGGAGGTGACCGTTTCCAGCGACGGCAACTGGTTCATCTGAAAAGGTTTGGCGATACAGACGCGTGGACATATAATTCGCGTTCTGGCAGCCGTCGCCGACACCAATAATTTTCTGAGGTCGGGCATGTTGAGACGAACGCGTGGATTGCGTGAAACGGAGCCCGTATGGTCGAGATATAAGCAAAACAAGTTTTCTTCTCGCGTGGTGCTCAACAGTTTCGTACAAAGCCGCTTAGAACGGCTTGTACGCAAAGGTATGACCCCATACAACTTTATATTCATTGTTGGGGACCATTTTAGGATATGAGAAAACTGTCGGGAATGACTTTCGATAACGTTAATTTAATGGTTTTTGTACGCGATTGAGTGCGCCGTTGGTACGGTTTTGGACGATTTAGACCGAGCTTGTAGCTTGATGGTTCTGAGTAAGTGGGTTAGTGTTACAAAGGTCAGAGTGTTGATCTGGATGATTAGTTTGACGACAGGTTCGCATTGGACTACGCGTTTGTGGGTATGCGGCTTACGGAAGGAAAGCTTCGCAACCTGTGAGCTTCTAATCCCCTCTTTTAAAATGTTTTTAACGTTTTTGGAGCTATCGTACATACTTTTGAGACATTTTTTGGGTCTAACCCGATGAGTTAACGAATTTAAGTATTTAAATATGGGTCTAAGGGACTATGCATTGTCCTTAAGATGTGTAGGTTAAAGGTGGGTAAATGGTTGTGGACCGTATAGTGACCTAACAGGGGTGAGTCGGGATTGTATTTACAGGTCATACGGGTACGACTAGGAGGTGTTACGGGGTATGCATGTACGTGCTATTTACTTAGATAATGGGGCATAGTAATTATACGTGTTTTGCTATAGTAGTAGGGTATTGTGTTATGAGTTAGTTGAGGTTAGTCAGGATATAAGCTAAACGCTTATGAATACACGCATGAAACGTTATTCTAGTGCTATGTGCAATATGCAAGTGTAGTTGATGACTCATATACGTGTTACGTGATATTACATGTTTATAATTTAGTTGTGTTTGTATGTCGTTGTCCTTGTGACACGGCGGGTGATGTGTTTGCATCGTCATCTTTTTGACACGGCAAATGGGATTTGTGAAGGACGAGGTCCTTCGGGAGGTCACCAAAGGTGACGATATTGAACATGTTAACGATGAGCTCGGGGTGTGTCGAACGCCCTAACTAGGATGCAGTGATGAGTTATGTGTTTGTGTGCTTATATATTTGCGTTAAATTGCATACATGCGTTAAGTTATATTTATTGTGCATGAGATAGCATTAATGTGGTGAGCATAGTTAGATTGACCGTTGTGTCAGTATTGTGATGTGGTGTTTACAACCGACGTGTCAGTTGATTTGTAAGAGCCTTGGTCAATGCTGAGTAAGTCGATGTATAGGGATTTGTTGTGTTAACCAAGTGTCGAGTTAATACGTGTACTAGAGTACGAGTTATTAGTGTAGTAAGTTCGACCTATGCCGATGAGACTGCGTGATTATTATTATTATTATTATTATTATTATTATTATTATGGGATGAGTCTCGGGTGATGAACGGTTATGGGATATCGTGTGATAGCAGGGGTATTCTATTTGTTAATGAATTGTGAAACTATTTTATAAGGACCGAGGGTCCTGAGTAAAGTTTAAATAACTTTTGTGACGAGTTGACTTTTAATTAAATTAAACTATTAGAACTCACTCAGCGTAGCTGACTTTGTGTGTACGTTAGATTGTTTTGCAGGTGAGCTTTGTGTTGACGTATCTTGGCTTGGGAGCGGTGCTACTCGGATTGGTGTGCATGCATTCGTGAGGTAAATTTAATGATACTAAATAGTAATTAATGTTCTTAGAAAGACTTCCGCTATAATTTGATTAATAATAGTTATATTTAAGAGTGGATCACTCGTTATGAGAACCAACTGTAAGATACCCGGATCGGAGTCTTACATGAGATGTTTCATTCGGATGTCCAAGTGACGTAAAAATGTTTTGTACTCCTATAAATCAACTAACATATTAATTTCCACATGTATAAAGCTTTTCTGCTTCATACATAATTTGTCACTTGTAGATATTAAAAAAGATTAGATGTACCTAAAGTTCAGGAATCTTTTAATCGAATAACTGGTGTACAGGTCTCGTATTAAAAAAAAGATGGAATTCGACTATATCAGTAAATTGATTATATCTTATACGATTTCCAAGTTATTGTGTCTACTAGACAAGCATACATTAACGATGCATTAATTTTCTTGATGTGTGTTTCTACTCTTATATTTATGCAAGGATGTGAAATTCCAATTGTTCATCATGTTTAGACATTTTTGTTGTTTTAAGTCCTTATGGGTTTCAAAAAAATATTAGCATTGGGGAAAATACAAATTAGCTGGTGAACTTTTACAAAAGTTTATTACCCATCCTTGGATTACTCCCACCCGAGCACGCTTAACTGTGAAGTTCTCCTCTTATCAACTACATTAAGTCCCAAAACGCGTTGTGGTATTTGAGGCGGTGTATTTCTTATAAACCCAATATCTCTCCCGTTGATAGAATAGAACGATATAGGAATTGCCTAAGCTGTTACAAAAAAAGGATAATAAGACAAAATAGTTATTGATTAAGATTGTAAATAGAAGGAAAAAAAAGAAATAATAAAAAATGAATATTAAGGTAGAGATAAGGAATAAGATGTGGTATGTTTTAAAAAAAATGATAAATAAATTTAAAGTATAATGAATTTGAGTTAAATTCTATGGATTAGGATGAAGAATCTATGTAAATGCTAAAGATAAGGGACTATGAAGAACATTCTGGAACAAGTAGAGTAGAGGGTATCGGTATCAAATGGAATAATGAGTACTTAAAGTGCAGTTTCAAATTAGGTCCGACTAGAAAATACGATCAGTGCGTTCTGATGGGACTGTATGATGACATTAACGTGTTTAAGTACATAATTAAATACACGCGGTTACGCGGCGGCGAAGATAATAACGTGACTAAGTACATTAAAGAAAAGTATGAAGTTGCCACAACTCGATTCTGGAGATCAAAAAATAGATAAATTGCGGCGCGAATAAAAGTTGCGGAAAAAAACAACCTTTATGTATATACTAAATTACAAAAAAAACAACCTTTATGTATATAGCAAATTACATTTGCGGACCTTAATCTTCACTAGTTATGCTGGACACCCTTTATGTATATGGTTTGTATCAAATTATAACCTTAGACTAACAGACGTTAGATTTTTCAGTTAGTTGTTTTAAATGACCAAAATACCATTACAATTATAAAAGCTAAAAAATAAAATAAAACTAAAAGTATTGTTGGCCCAAGTCTATCATCTTCATCCCACCGGTAATATCTCTGAATGGAGGGTAGATTGGCCATTTACATGTCATTTTACTAAAAAATCTAATGTCTGTTAGTCTAAAGGTTATAATTTGATACAAACCATATACATAAAGGGTGTCCAGTATAATTAGTGAAGATTAAAGTATGCAGGTATAATCTAGTATATACTTAAAGGTTGTTTTCTGTAATTTATTAAAAAAAGGATAAGGAGAAGAACCAAAGGTGGAGATCGTTGAAGAGATATGGATGGGGGAGTAAAAGTGAATTCCCATGTATAACGTTTCACTGTAGGTTTCATTCTAAAAGAATTTACGGATGAAGAATTGGGATGGGGATTGAGATGGAAGGAGTGAAAAAAGAGATTCATATATTTTTTCTATAATTTGAGGATGAGGATGAGAATGAGGATGGGAATATGGAATATTTTTCCTATAATTAGAGCATATGGTTTCAATCTCCGTCTCTATTATTCAGGGATTTCTTATATTTTACACCTTAATCATGATATCTAACTTCATCTTCATATTTAAATTTTAGAGTTTAGTAAATAGAGATTATCTAAATATAGAGATTTTTTTTCATCAATCTTTATATTTTTTTTGTAAGTTTTAGGAAAGAGAAAAAATAATAAACCAAGTGTTTGTGAGTGAGAGAAAGATAGAGATAGAGAATGGGATGTGAGAGGTTAAACAAAATTTAAAAATAATAATATTTTAATTAAATTATAAAGATAGGGATTGAGATGTTGCTTAATGCTTTTAAACCTAAAATACAAACATTTCAACATTAACCAAATTTACATCTATATAAGTGTTGTATTGATATATTTCAACATTGACCAAATTTACATCTATTCAAGTGCTAGATTTAATCAGGGACGACAATTCCTGACACGATCCGAAACACGAAATAAAACAGGTTTTGGTTCGGCTGACATGACCCGTTTAAAAAGTGGGTCAACCTGAACACGATCCGTTTAATAAGTGGGTTGACCTGTTAACCTGTTTAAGAGTTTTTTTTTTAAAAGTTAGTATTTATATTTTATAGATGAAAGTTGTTATATTTAAAGTTAAATATTTTGATTTTATTTTTCCTCCAACTAATAACCTTTAAAGGCAAAACTAATTTTCTCTTTATTTTATTAGTTTTAACACTCATTCTCCAATCTTTTCATTCGTTTCTTCTAATTTCGAGCTAAATTTTTAAAGCCAAATTTGTTCATTGGGAATTAAAGATAAAGAAACAAAAACAATAAAAAGGACGTTAATTACAAATATGTTTTATTTGAGTTGGGCTATAAATTGTTTAAGTTATTACTTAGTCGTTAGATATTACTCATATTTATGAATGAAAACAAAATAAGTCGACTTGAAACACGACCTGATTTTAAGTGGATCGACACGACACGAATAAATATATGTGTTGGGTTAGGGATAAATAATTAAACTCACCAACCCGTTAACCCGACATGATTAACACCATTAAATTTAATTATTAGTTACACCTTTTTTATTTCTAACGTTGAAGAAAGATATTTTTCTTCCTCGAAAATTCATATTTGCATCAATCATTTCTCTTTTTGGTAACGCAGACAAAGAAAATTTCACCCTATTAAATTTAAAATATGTAAGGACACTAAAACATTTCCTATTTCACATTCAAGACATTTAAAACACGTGCACACTGAACCCAGTTCTATTCTGACGACCATACTTCTTATGAAACCAAAACATAACCACTACGCTAAGAACAAATCACTAGCGTTCTCATCCAATTCATCACTTTGACCGTCATTTTTTTAAATTGTGAAAAAGAAAAACATTAGAAGGTATGAATAGTGTTTTAATAATCTAAACTATGATACATTGATCGATAATAATTCATACTAATAATTTGGATTGTGACATTTGCCACGATAAAAGTCGTCGCAAATGTTGCGACTGCTTCAAATTTTTCAAAAACACTATTTTGTTAAATAATTTTCTAATAACACCATTTTGCTAAATAACTTTTTCACCAACACTCTTTTGGAAAAAAAAAAACTCTCTTCCCCTGTGATGTTTTTTGTCCACCTCCTTCATGGAAAATCCAACATATATATTTTATTATTATTTTATAACCTAGCGTACTCATTGCCTAATAAAATTTCAAACTTGATCTGTTTAAGCCTGTTAAACTCTTTTTCTTTGTTTGAGCTTGTTTTCATTCAATACCTACAAAATTCAAATATAAATTAATTATGTATCGGTTCACTTGAATTTATTAATAAAATGTCTAAAATGAGGGTTGTCTAAAATGAGAGTTTAATATGCATAAAGTATATATATAAAAGGATTAGCACACATCACTGTACAAGGGGGCAGAGCGCTAATAAAGGGAAAGGGTTATCACTATACGAAATGAAGTAGCGGCTAGCACGCTAAGGTAAGATCAACCACTTGGAGAACATGGAGCTTTTCTTTCTCGGTCGTCTGTCTTAATAAGTTAAGCGGATTTCGATTCATATGGTCGTTCTTCATTGCATTGGTGTCTTCATTGGTGTCTTCAATCCCCACTCTCCACCATAACAAATTGTTTCCACTATATCTAAGGAGTAGTCAAAGGAAGTACGGCAGATCAGAGTAGGAAAAAAATGAACTAAGAGTTAGGGATTGGTTTGACCTCTCGCTCGGAATTAATCCGTCCCCGACAAATGTCCCATGCCACGTTTCGTGAACAACTATGCCCGAGAATGAATGAATTGTGATATAGCGCCGAATAAGTCACAACTCTATTCCTGACTTGAAATCCATAAAGGACTTTAAGGGGGATAAAAGAGGGGGCCTAAAATTCCTCGGGACGACTGCATGTTACATCATAGTAGCACGACCAAATGGAGGCGGAAGCCGGTTGGGTTTGCAGGTTATTAATACATACACACTTATCATGAACACACACAATTAATTACACACATATTGTAGTTTATTAGTATACACACTTATTACGAACACACACATGTATATTACGTACACACAATTGCAAGTTATTACGTACACACAAAATTACACACATGTACATCAATTATACTAGAAATTACACTCTCGGTCCTTTGACTTCAATTAGTACACCAATTGTCCTTGCTTTAGATATTTTTGCACCCTATGTCTTTTACACTAACCGGTGTTAAGTTTTCCTGTTAAGTTTTGACATGTGCCTTGCACATGAGGGTATAATTGTCTTTTTACCCATTAAAGGACAATTTATATAATTTATCAAAACCATACTCTCTATACCCATCCACTTTCTTCCCCAAACCTTCCTCCTATTTCAACCACAATAAATAGACCGAGTAATTAAGGCTGATTAAAGGATGGATTTGCGGACACTCCTCTCATTCATAATCTACAAATGATTTAATAGACAACTTTATCGATTTTAACAAACAGTTTGCTTCTAACCTGTGACTATAATAACCACTAAATTGAATTGAATTTTACAGAAACATATCATAAAACCTTACTAACAATTATGTTTTTAGTTATGCCTGATTTCAAGATTTCAATTATTTTAAAGCAAATAAAATTACATTTGGAAGCTACAACAACATATCAAAATGAGATCTTTCAACTTCACTCATGTTTCACTCTTTTCAAGTTCTTCCCTGTAATCTTTCTATACTTTCTTCGTTCATCATCAAGACCAACATTTGCAGGGGATGATATTTGACCTTCGACAACCGGTCCTTAGCGGATTCAAGCCTACTGTTCTCATCTTTCCGCGCATTAAGAAACCCGAAATGAGTTGCTTACAAAGCTTAATCTCCATCTCAATGCGTTAATCCTGATATCTACCAGCACACTAGAGTTTTCAACAATCTGCTTTTGTCTACTGCAAATGATCTCCGGCTGCCACACCACCTTCAACGCAGTTGAAGCTTCCTTCACTTTCCTGAATCTTTTCAACTCATCAATTGCTGATTTTATCTTCTCATCTTCATCTGCTAACTGAACCTCAATCTCGTGTAACCTTCTTGTGTGTTCATGTATCAGAGACACTATTCTAAGCACGACTCTCGGTTCTGCTAAAAGCTTCTTCGCTTTATCCTTCTTGAATCTGATCTGGTAGATTGATTTAAGACACTGGTGGTTGGAGGAAGAAGACGGGTGTGTAGGGAAGTTAAACGATAGTAACCTTGTCCGCAAATCCATCCTCTAATCAGCCTTGCTCCTGCTTTTTTTTACGTTGTTCCTCTCGAACAACTTCTTGAATTTTGGCACCAGAGTAGACTTCCAGTAATCCTTCTTTGGATGGGGGGAAGGTTTGGGGAAGAAGGTGGATGGGTATACAAAGTATGGTTTTGATAAATTACATAAATTGTGCTTTAATGGGTAAAAAGACAATTACACCCTCATGTGCAAGACACATGTCAAAACTTAACAGAAAAACTTAACACCAGTTAGTGTAAAGGACATAAGGTGTACAAAAGTGTCTAAAAGTGTACTTATTGAAGTCAAATGACAGAAAGTATAATTTCTAGTATAATTAAAGGTCAATCGATGCAATTTACTCTAAATAATACGTGTAAAAGGGTAAGAACTGAAAAAAAGGTTATGAGGTAAAAGGTTTAAAAAAAAAGTCAACAACTTATATGTGATAATTTTTTTAAGACGACTAAAAAAATGAAGTTTTTTTTTTCAAAACAGGATGGTTCTAATAATTCCTAAATGATGGAACAACGAAGTATTGAAATCTCATAACCATGAACCGACCCATGTTTATGTCAAGCTTAGTTATTGACAAAATTAGAATTTGGAAATCCTTCAAACAAACCGTCTTTTGGTTTACCTTTATAAAGTTTGGCCAGGAATATTTAGTTATTTATAAATAAATAAAAATGAAAACAAGTTCTCACGCATGAAAACACTAAAACATGCAGCTTGACGTTGCATGAGCGTAGACTTTTGGATACTCTGAAAACTTCTCTGACTTGCTAAATGAGGTAGATCAGGTCGGACTTTGTGTTTACGTAAATAACCAAGTATTATAAGTTTTAAATATTGATATAGAGGCAAAAGTTACTAATTAAACTGATCATAAAAAAATTATTGTGGATGTGTACATGATCCATTTATTATAAAGGTAAAATACACCCCTTGTTTTGATGACGATAAAAATATAAATATGTGATTTAAACGCTAAATATAATTATTCATAGGTTTAATTACATAGACAGTCCTTGTAGTTTGTCAAAAGTAATAGACTTGGATACTAAGGATTTAAAGTAACATCTTTGGGGTTTGTGATTTCGATTTTGTAAAAGGTTTGGTTACTAAGACTAACTTATGTTAGTTTTTCTATTAACTTTGGGTTAAATGGCTAAAATACCCTTTATAGGGACTAAAAGTTTCAAAAGACTAAACCAAGGGACTGTTAATATAATTTACTAAAATACATAAAAGAGTAAATTACATTTAACGTCCTTATGTGTTGATCAATTTTCAGTTTACAACCTTTATATAAGAAAATTACATATTTTGTTCTTTATGTTTAGAAAAGTTTGTACGTTTAATCATTTGGACTAACGTCCGTTAATTTCAAACGTTAAGTCTTGTCACGTCTCCCTCATGTGAGGGAAAAATCATCCATTTGTTAATAAAAGAACAAATTACATTTTTCATCCTTTATGTTTAAAACAAGGTGGAGAGGATATAACACCTGCCACAAAAATGGCCAAAATTTGACGAAAGGTAAACCCTAGGGACTATAAGTGTAAATACACCAAAGTCTAGGATTAAAAATAAAGGAAACTTATGAAATTAAGTTGATAACGGACCGATATCGTACTTCATATCGGTCCGAAGTGAACTAAGTTATGATATCGGACCAAGGTTAAACTAAGTCCCATAGCGGACCGACGTCTAAGTCCATATCGGTCCGAAGTGAACTAGGATTAAATAGCGGACCGACATCCATTCTTATATCGGTCCGTAATAAGTTGCTAAGTCGGTTATCGGACCGACATCGATTCATAACGGTCCGACAACCTCCTCTCAGCCGCAATTTATGGTGTTGACACGTGTCCAATGACTCAGCCCTAATGATGGGACAGGGGTCTGGATATCGGACTGACATGGTCAACATATCGGTCCGATATGCCGCCAAATATGTTCGGTCCAATCATATGCAAACATCTAGGGCTGACATGGGCTAACTCGGATGTCGGACCGACATCCCCAGCCATATCGGTCCGACATGGACCTAAATGACAGCCTATAAATAGATGATCGACTTCAGTCAATTTTCTTCATCCCACAACCAATTCCAACTTCCAAATCTCGTTCCAAGTGATCCCTAGCCCACTCCCGACGATCCCGGTCCAACTCCCGCTCGTTGTAATGCTCGGTTTAAGAAGGAACGCTAGTAGAAAGTTGTACGCTAGAGAAATCAAGTTAAGAAGCTAGCATATAAGCTTTGGACTTTAGAGGCTCATTCCTACAAAAAGGTGAATACTTTATCTCTCTGAAAACTTGTGTCAAATATTTTATTTACGAAAATGGTCAAATAAAGGTTAAGGGAGTAATGCTCAACGTTCATCTATGGATAAGCATTCGGGCCATAGGTATACGTAAAACTTGCAAGAGATACACGGGTATCAGGTGAAATTCCCGGATTGCGGCCGGTACTTCCTTTTTTAACAAATGAGGGACATGAGTCCCCGTTGTTATAAAGACATACTACCAGTGTATACAGTGGTGCATACGGTCAGAACATGGGTTTGCTGAATGTGTAGATTGAACATAAAGTTGTGATTATCGAATTAATACTTGTTTGTGCCAAAATGATTTTGTGTCAAGATATTGTATTCACCAGCGTTCACGCTGACGTTTTAATTTCAAAATGTTTTCCAGGTAATGATTAAAATATGATGAGAAGGGAGTATATGCAGACATTAGATCTGACCCAGGAAAAAGGATGGAATGCACGTAGGATTCTCAGGCCTCGTGTAAAAGGAAATCCTAAAGAAAGGAGATAGGACCAGGGAACTGATCAACCCTGTGTTGTACTATTTCCAGTGACTCATCATGTATTTGATTTCAAACAATGTTTTATAATAAAATGAGAAGGGTATTAAAATCCTATGTTTATAAAGTAAATACAAGGCTTTTTGTTTTCCAAGTGAGTTTTGGTATTTACAACTGCAACCCTTCATGTTGAAAGAATGATGAAACGATCCTTTTGAAAAAAGACTTCCGCTGTGTTTTACAAAAAACTCTGAAATCAAGTAACCAAATGATACCAATCGGGCTCGCACGCGTCCAGTGGGTGCCTGAGGCGGGGTGTGACAGGTTGGTATCAGAGCCACATGTTCTAGCGAATCAGATTCTTGGATCTAGTATCTAAGCTTTAACCATGATGCTTTTAAGATAAGAAAACAAGGTGACCTTCTGACCGGTATGTAGTTATCTGACAAACGGAAGTGTTCTGTCTAAGGAAAGAGCGGTGTATAAATCCCTCCTAGACCCGTCGCTCTTACCTGGGAACATTGATAAGCGACCAAAGTTTTATGCATTAAAAGGTGTAACATGTTATATTTATGTAAATTAACATGTGGAATACAAAAGTTTTGTGTAGCCATGCATGTGCAGGTGTTGAAAGCTTAAAGTATGATTTTGGAAGATATTAGGTGAGAGATGCAAGAGTCGGAAGAGACACGGAGAAAACGGGGCAGAAACTCAGGACCTGGCGTAAGCCTACGCCACCTGGCGTAAGCCTACGCCACCCAGCGTAAGCTTACGCCGACCAGCGTAGGCCTACGCTTGAACATTTCTTTCACAGCAGCTTCTAGTGTGGCAGCGTAAGCTTACGCCAACCCAGCGTAGGCTTACGCTGGTTACGTTATTTTGACGCGGATTTTTGGGAAACTGTCGATTTTGAGAGTTTAAGTGGGGGTTTCTTCCCCAAATTCGATAGACCACTTTTACAACAGTTTTTGGGCGATTTTGGGAGTGCTTGGAGGATAGGAACCATATTCTTGAAGATTGGTATCAAGAAATTGAAGAATCGAAGATGAATTCCACAACCATGAGCGGCTAATCCACCGGTAATCATTCCCGGGTGGATTGTTTGTAAGTTTTTAGGGTTTTATCATGTGCTAGCTTTGAGAAACAATTCTTGTAATCGTTTGGTTTGAAATACTTGAATCGTTGTGTTTAGTATGGTTATGAACTCACGGGAGTCGATAAATTCTTGCACCATTGACCCCGTTAGATGATAATTGCTATGAACTTTGATTTGTGTTGAATCTATTGATTAATCTAATTCTATATTGCATACATTTGTCTCGATTTCATTTGTGAATATTGTCTTACACTATTTGCCGATGATGTATGAATGTTGATGTTCTTGGTTAGATTTGGTCAATTTGATTTGGATAACCATTCGATTGTTTGAACTCATATGTTGGTGTGATAATCCCTAATTACTTGTGAACTTGAAACCCGGGTGTGATTCCTTTTTAATTATTGTTTACAACTTAAACCGTTTTGTTTGGTACTTGATTACTATCGGTCATAATTGTTAGTTGATAATCATTGTTTGTTGAGTTTGATAAGTTTCACCTAAATTATTGCTTGTGTTTGGTCAGAAAGACCCATTGTCACCTCATAAATCGCATTGTTAATTGAATTTAAGCACCGACCACAAACTCTTCGTGGTTCGACACCCTTCTTACCCTAACTAGTTTAAGGTTATTAGGACACTCTAATTCTTTATCTTTGACCAGTCCCTTCGACACCGATCAAACATATCTGTCGGAGGTACTAATCTGAAAAGATAACCATCCTTGTAGAACTTTAGCTAAGATTAAGATACTGGCTTTGGTATCTAAGTCTTGAATGAGACAAATTAAAACGCTAATGGTAAATCCATCGAGTTTTTTTCTTTAGCGGTGGTCGAGAATGAAGTAGTGGTCAGTGGTGCTGTGTGTTGGTAGTGGTTTGGGGTGGTCGCCGGAGTTTGCCCATATCCGGGCATTAGTGGTGTTGGTGAAGGGGAAGGGCGGTGGGTTTTGTTTATTTTTAACATTAATCCTTTTAAGCAAATGACATAGATGGTCCCTTTAATTTTGGTAAATTACATAAGGGTAAATTAGCTTATTTTTATTTATATTCAAGGGCAATTTGGTAATTTTACCTTGATTTATAGGAAAAACTAACGTATGTTATCCTTAGTACCCAAACATATTACAAAACCGAAATCACAAACCCTAAACCTGTTACTTTAAACCCTTAGTACCCAAACATATTACTTTTGTCAAACCACATGGACTAACTGTGTAATTAACTCTTATTCATATGTTCATATCTTCTATTCTTTAATCATCTACAATGCTTAAATGATCATAAATTGAAGTAATAAAAATATCGGACAAAAATACTACGGTTGATGCTACGACCAAACCATGCATCTGGATATAAAAAATTGCTAAAAGTTGACCAAATTTGAAGATTGGAATTACAGAATAGGAATTATAGAATAAGAACGGTAAATGAGACGGTAAACGTAATAAAAATAAAACAAACTTTCGGTGTTTTATTAGGGGTAACTTTGTAGAATAGTAACCAACATTCAAAAGTGATCCAATTAGGTTACTCAATACGTATTTTACACGGTATATACCATCGGGTATACTAAGTGGAACACTTTTGAAACTTGGTTACTATTCTGTGGTGTTTTCCCGATTTATTATTGTGATTTGGTAAGCTTGTGCTAGTGATACTTTTTTTGGGAGACAGGTTGTGACACATTTTTGAAAACCATGTATGGTTTTTAATTCATGAGCACCAACCCGTCCTTTAATTTCTCAAAATTAGAGTTTAAACCTATTTGCATTTTATTAGAGAACTTCTTAATTCAGTCTAGATATTTTTGTGTTGATATTAGTGAATTGAGTCCTTACATTCTAAAATTTGCACTATTAAGGTTGGAGCTGATTTTGATCATGAGATATAATCACAAGGGAGAAAAAAAAAACTTATTAAATTTATGATATGAACTCATATGTGAAACAAATGATAGTTGACACGTGAAAAGTATTTAAAAAACCGACTCAACTTATTATGTAATTCACATGTCAATTTACACTGTACAAAGAGACTCATCTAGAACCAAAAATTGGACACCTATGTATGATTACATCACATCCTGCGGCAATATGGCTATATAAACACCATTCAAACATTTTATCTCTTGTATATTTGTTCTACAATCTTTTCAATATCCTATACTAATTTGTGCTCCCTTTTGGCTATAAGCGGATAACTGATGGAGAAAGCGCGCCATATTGTACCCGCCACTAACGCAAAACTCATCACGGTTCTTAGCATCGATGGAGGCGGTATTAGAGGGATCATTCCTGCCACTATACTTGCTTCACTCGAATCTCAACTTCAGGTATATATTGGAAATGTCTTTAGAACCGGACCGGGCCACTGTTCGGACTATGAACATGTCATAGGACTGGTCCAGTTATGTTTATTTGGGCTATTTTCGTTTGAACCGGCTGGTTTCTGGTCGTACTGGTGAATCAGACCAAGTGGTCAGACCCGATTCCAATATCTTTTTACACCCTTTTTTCTTTCAAAATCTCATTTTCTAATTAATTTAATATTCTAGATCCACATTTTATTTATTTGATTATGTAGGAATTGGATGGAAACGATGCAAGACTTGCAGATTACTTCGACGTGATTGCCGGAACAAGCACCGGTGGTCTTGTGACGGCCATGTTAACAGCTCCAGACGAATTTAACCAACCCCTCTATGCAGCCAAAGATATTGTGCCTTTCTATATGGAGCATGGCCCAAAAATATTTCCCCAACAACGGTTAATTTATTAAAGATTTTAAACTGTGCTAACTCATCTAACTTTATTTATGTTTCTAATTTTGAATTCTATGAATATATATATAGGGGTATATGGGGATCAATCGTCAATACCTTTAGAAGTCTAATTGGACCAAAGTACAATGGAAAGTATCACCGGGAGCTAATAAGGGAGAAACTAGGAAACACTCGATTGAGCGATACCTTAACCAATGTTGTCATTCCTACATTCGATATCCAACATCAGCAGCCCACCATTTTCTCGACTTTTGAGGTTTTAATCTACCTCTCATAAAAAAGTTTAAATGCTCTAATGGCATGATTATTGAATTATGTCCCTGTTTAAAGCCTTAGTAAGACATTACTAAAACATGACCGTTTGTGACCGTAAAGGCAGATGGAAAAGCTATTTGCGATCGATTATGACTAGAAAATATGTATATTTTCTAGAAAAGTTTATGACAAGTTACGAACAAAATAATTTTTTCACAAGTTAGCGACAACTTTTCGACAAAAAAATAACAAAAATTATTCCTACAATAATCTGACAAATTTATGAAATAAGTTAACTTATTTATTTAATATAATCGTCGGAATATTGTCGGAAATTACCGAATAAAGGATTTTGTTGCTAATTCGTCGGGAAAAAACAATTTCTACGGTGTTTTTCCAACAAACACTTTTTGTCGGAAAATTATCGCTAACAACCAATTCCGACAAATTTCTCACGAAATCGGTTGTCGAAAATTTTTAAGTTTTTTGGTAGTGATGGTGGTCGCTTAAATCCTAGTGGCAAATGACTTTTGCGACTGAAATATTGTTGTGACAGATTTTGCGACCAAAATTACGATTGCAAAATTATCAAGCAAATTGCTACCTAACTTTTTTACGACTGATTTTGTGACTGAACTTTAGTGACAGATTCATTTCGGTAGCTAGGTTTGTGACAACTTATTTCAGCAACTAATTTGGTCACAATGTTTGAGGGAATTATTTTCTTTTATTTTTTGTTCTTTTTTAAAATTAGTGACCATTTTGGCATCTGATTTGTTTCGGTTGTTAATTTGGAACAAACTTCGTTTATAGGATTCTAGCATACGATTTTATTTTTGTCGCCAATTTTTTGACAATTTGTTACTAACCTTGTCGCTAATGTGACGCCAGTTCTCTCTTTTGATGGCTGTTGCTTAGCTTTATAGTAGTGAGATGACCTTTTTATTATAGTTGAATTGGTGTCCTAATCAATTTTATATGATCGTACAGGCCGAAATTAATCCATGCTACAATGCTCAGTTATCAGATATATGCATCTCTACTTCTGCAGCTCCAACCTATTTCCCCCCTTATTACTTCAACAACATAGATGCTGTTGGAAATGATCATGAATTTAATCTTATTGATGGTGGTGTTGCAGCTAATAATCCGGTATATATAAGTTCTGAATTTAATTGTTTAATATACTAATTTCTTTCTTTAGTTTCTAAAGAAAAAAGGAATTGAGATGAAACTGAGACTATTTAAATTATATTTTTTAGATGCTTGTTGCAATAAGTGAAGTAACGAAATAAGTGTTTAGAGAAAAGCCAGAATTCTTTCCAGTTAACCCTATGGATTGTGGTCGTTTCCTCATGATCTCAATCGGCACGGGTGCACCAAAAGAAACGAAGGTTGATGCTAAAATGGCATCCAAATGGGGTCTTTTTGGGTGGCTGCTCCACAATGGTTCCAACCCTATCATTGATGTGTTCACTCAAGCAAGTGGAGATATGGTTGATGGCCACATTTCAGTGTTCTTTCAAGCAGTTCATTCCCAACAAAATTACCTTCGAATCCAAGTACAATTACTATGTTTCATATTTATATTAATTAAATGTTAATATTATAAAAAACCAACATAATTTCTTATTTTTTCATGAAAAAGTCCATCAAAATAATTTCGACGTATAATAGTCTCTGCACACGTCAAAAAAACACAAAAATGTCCTCAACACAATTTTAAAATATTAAAGTGTATGTACTTATCCACAATACGTGTACTTGTGAAAAAATATTTATAATAATAACTCGTTACTCCTTAAATTCGTCAAAATTCAAATTTTGACAAATTTAAGAGGTATTGATTCATTAGTTTAATTTTTCCACAAGTACATGCATTTTATACAAGTGTATGGACTTTAATATAACAAAATAAGAAGAGAGTTTTATACGTCAAATATATGTCGAGTGACTTTTTCATGAAAAAATAGAAACTATATGATGGTCTTTTATGATATTAGCTCTAATTAAAACCGTTTTGTTACTTGAAACTAATAGTGTAAATAATTGATGAAATTGACCAGGAAGATGCATTAACTGGTGCTGCAGCATTAGTGGATGTTGCAACAAAAGATAACATGTTGAAACTAGAAGAAATTGGTGAAAATCTCTTAGAAAAGCCTGCTTCGAGAGTTAATCTAAAGACTGGATTGTCTCAGCCGATAGGAAATGGTCAGACCAATGCCCAAGCGCTTAAACGGTCTGTAAATTTTAGTTTCAAGTGTGCATGAAAACTGTTAGTAAATTATAATATCTTAAACTAATATTGTTTACACATCAATGCAGATTTGCAAAATTGCTTTCGGAGGAGAAGAAGCAACGAGAATCATCGGAAACACCTTTAAAGGCATTCAATGGTTTCACTTAGAAGTTTCCTGAATCCTGATTGTTGAAGAATGATTCAAAGGGTTAATTTGCACGTGGAACTTTATCTTTATCTTCGATATTTAAATTTTGAATAAAGCCTAACGGCTAAAGTTGTTGTCTAATCCTAGTCTTTTGGATTTTGCAATATTAGTCGGATTGTTTTTTAGTATTTAATGTTTTTTCTTGGTTCCTTTGTAAACTACGCATGTTTTTTTATCAACTAATCAAGTTCCAGCATTGAATTACCTTTTTTATGTTCTTCTCTTATTGTATTACACTATATTATTGACGGAGGATGTTGTAACTTCTCCCCTAATCCCGTGTGGCCGTTCGATCAAATCAAAGTTAATCCTGGTCGTGTTAAATCAAACCGTTTAACGGTTTCTCCATTCGCTTTTTTTTGAAGCGGTTCTGTTCCTCCGATTTTCCTCCCACGTCGCCTCCCTTCATCTTCCAAACTTAAACCCTCAAAATCGTTTGTGAATTCTCACTTCCGTTCCAAATTGAAACCCTCAAAACCAAATGGCCTCCTCCTTCTCCTGTGATATCTCCCTTGCAAAGCAGCAGGCTCTTCCTAATCTCTCCACTGTCGTTCCCCTTGACCATTGTAGACGACGTTCGTTCGATTTCGAGACTTACTCTTTTCATAGTGTCTCTCACAAAGCAGCGACTTCACTTTGAGATAACGGTAAGATTTCAATCACATATGGTTTTGAGGTCTAATCGAGTATTAGAAAACTTTTGAGATGATACATACTGCTCAATCTGCCTCAATCACAGGTATTATGTCTCATGGGGCTTTTTATCAATGCCTCGACATTTCAATTCATACAGAAATTTATCGTTGATGCTTATTTCTAAGTTCTCATTAATGATGAAAAACTTTTAATTTGCATATTGACAGTAAAATTCACATAATTTTGTTCATAGATTTACTTCGGAATACTAATCAAATTGATTTTCTTCACATTGTTTCATCTCTGAACCTGTTAGGAAGGGCACACAATACCATTGTAGTTGAAAACATTGTGCTCAATTTTGTGTAGAGGATGGCATAGCCACACTCTCAAAGGTGTGACTAAAAAAATTGTTACTTTAACTTGCAAGACTCTGACTTTTGATTAGCCTCTATCTATAAATCAGTTAGATAATTTGTTGGCTCTTATAATGAATATGTGATTTGTTAGAAAGCTTTTCTTAAATGGGCAATTTTGTTGTAGACCATTGTAGATGGTGCTCGCCCGGCATGCATTTTGGAAGCAAGAAAGACTACTTCAGCATTGCGTTTGGTGGATAAATGGGTGGTGTAGTTCACTTATTATCATTTTATTTTACTCACAAAAACCCTAATCTTTTAATTTTCTACACATAACTGTCCTAATAATATGTGCTTTTTGTGCTATCAGGTACTGATAGGTGGAGACCAGAATCACATGATGAGTTTATTTGATAAAACACAGTCATATTTCCATAGGTGTTTCGAATGCCGTCAAATTTGTTGACCTTTTTTTTAAAGAAAAGTAATCTTCAGATTGGCGTTGAGGTAACTAACTAACTTACTTTTGTCAAAAGAAATGAGATCTCAATGGAATTTTCCAGTAATTATTTAAATTGGTTATATTTTGCTTCTATGAATAGGTGGAGACTAGCACATTTGAAGATATACATGAGGTCCTAACTGGGGCAGCGGATAAATTTTCTAGAATTTAGTGTAGATTTAGATGATGTTTATTGAAACATGTCGTTTAAATCCCTCATTATTCTGTTTCTTTCCTCTCAGCCCTCTCGCAATTGATTTTTCCGGTGACAAAACGCAGGAAACCACCAGCCTGCTCCTCGGCCTCTGTACCATCCTGCGACGACCACAGACGTTCAGCAGTCACTGTTCCAACAAGCTTGTACTGATTAACTTCTGATCCACCCTTCTATGCGATTTAGGTAACAATTAAATCAGTTGTCGTTTATGCATTATATATGCACAGACATGTAAATTATGCTTTTTTGTTAGGTTTATTGGTGTCAAATGATTTGGTCCAGTCATAATGCTCACCATTTTTTGTTTTTTCAGTTCATCATTTTCTTATATGTCGTTATTGCTTTTCCTTCTCAGTCCCTAAGAGATTTTTTAAGCAGTTTCTGCTACAGAATCAAGAAACATATCATCTCCTGACACACGTTTACCTTGTGAAACTGTTGCTAAAACTGATGTTGTTACAGAAGACCAACCAAGACCACCTACACTTGGGGTGAGTTTATATTTCTGCTATATTATTTTTCCTTTTTGGCTGAGAATAAAAGCAGTGTTCTTTAGTTTAATAATTTTCGGTTTTATTTGGTATTTGAAAGAAAAAATTTTAAATTTTATTGACTGGTTTTCTTTGGGTTTTAAACGGTTTTCTCCGGTTTTGTCCGTGCAAATAACCGCACATTTCATTGTTTTGCGCCATAGGTGTGTAACCTAATTGCTGGCACCCACAGGCTTAAATAATCTATGACAACAAAATAATGCAAGGATATATTAACTCACTTAAATAATATGCAGCGGCGACTAATGGCTTCTGCTGCGGTGAGTGTTTTTCCCATTGAATCTATTATTTTTTAATTTTTTGATATATAACTATGTAACCTAAGTTTTCAAAGCAGGGGACTTTTTTCTTCACACACAGAGGAAGTCGCGGTTTATGAAATGGATAAGTAAGCTTCTTAAAGTGGGTCAAACCGTGGGTTAATGGTGAAAATCCTTAGGTGGAAGTATGGTATTTTCTTTAACTCTTTCATTCTTTTGATTTTACCTTTTCAAACTTTCTATGTAAGTGTATAACATCTCTGTTTGTTACAGCCTCTAGCTCCTGGCTAAAAGTTAGTTTTTTTCTTTGGAAATTTTTTGCTGTTTCAAAATAAAAAAAGATGAACACCGTGAATCCGAACCAATAACCAGACCATATATAAGTTATCATGCCGGTCTTGGAGATCGGTACCGAAATATGCACAACCCTAAACACCAGTAACCAAAATAAATATCATGTTAATAATCACGTTTGAACTCTAGAACTAATATTCAATATTGAAAAAAAAATCAACAGGGCGGCGATAGTGGATCTGAAGCGGCTCTAGTAATCCCGTGGTTTTTTACTCTCTCGTTTGAGGGTTTTCCACGCTAAAAAATTTCGATGTCTTTATTTTATTTGCATAATGATTTGGGGCTGTTTTGGTTATTTTGGAATACCCTATTTGTTTGCATCCTAATAGGTTCATTCGGGTCGAGAAAGTTTTGATCAAACGAAGATTAATTCCGCATTTTGTTGTTTACCGTTTGTGGTCGGTTGCGTTTTTCTCATCAGACTGGTATCAGAGCCATTGGCTCTTGTTATTGGGTTTGGACTTGTTTGAACAATGGAAGCTAAAACAAGTAGGATTGTGAATCTGAATGGTTCCAATTATCATGTTTGGAAAGGCAAGATTGAAGACCTTCTTTATGTGAAGGATTATTATTTACCTGTGTTTACCACTGATAAACTTGAAGAATGAACAGATGAAGAATGAAATATTTTACATAGAAAGGTTTGTGGGTATATCCGACAGTGGGTTGATGATAATGTTTTGAACCATATTAGCGGGGAGACTCATGCTCGTACCTTGTGGAACAAGCTTGAGGAGTTGTATGCTCGAAAAACTGGGAACAATAAATTGTTCTTGATTAAGCAGTTGATAAACTTGAAATACCATAATGGTACTCCTGTTACTGATCACTTGAGTGTTTATAAGGGAATTGTTAATCAGCTTGCAGGAATGGGTATCAAGTTTGAAGACGAGTTACAAGGTTTATGGCTCCTTGGCACTTTACCAGATTCGTGAGAGACTTTTAGGACATCATTGTCCAACTCTGCAGCAAATGGTGTTATCACTATGGAATTGACTAAAAGTAGTATTTAAATGAAGAGATGAGAAGAAAGTCACAAGGTTCAACTTCACATTCAAATGTTTTAGTCACAGAAAACAGTGGGAGAAGTCAAAGTAGAGGTCCAAGTAATAGAGGGAAACATCGTAGTAAGTCTCAAGGGAAGTTTGCTAACTTTGAGTGTTATCATTGTGGTAGGAAAGGCCACACAATTAAATTCTGTAGATAATTGAAAAAGGAGAACAAGAAAGCTAATTACAACAATCAAAAGAACAACCATAAGAAAGATGATGGTGGTAATGACACCGCTGAAGTTAACATTTCTACCGAAGAGTTCTTTATTTGTTGTGATTATGATATGGTTAACCTTGCACATGATGATTCGAGTTGGGTTGTTGACAGTGGTGCTACCTGTCATGTGACATCATAAAGGGATTTTTAGTCATCTTATACTCCTGGTGATTTTGGGAGTGTTAAGATGGGTAATAATGGGCTATCTAAGATTGTTGGTGTTGGGGATGTTTGCTTGAAGTTTGATACTGGAATAGAGTTGGTTTTGCACAATGTAAAACATATTCCAGATATTAGACTTAATTTGATATCTACAGGCTTACTTGATGATGATGGCTACCATAGTAACCTTGGTGATGGAATATGGAAACGCACTCGTGGTTCTTTGATTGGCAAGAGGTAAAAGAAGTTCAAAGTTATACATGACACATCTGAAGTTCTCTAGAGACTCGGTCCACTCAGTGATGAATTCTGATATGACCGACTTGTAGCATAAGAGACTTGGTCACATGAGTGAAAAGGGGATGTCTCTATTGTTGAAGAAAAATGTCTTGTCCGGTGTGCATAATGTTCATTTGAAGAAGTGTTCTCATTGTCTGGAAGGTAAGAAAACTAGAGTTTCCTTTAAGAGTCACCCTCCCTCTAGGAAAGAAAATATACTTGATTTGGTGAATTCCGATGTATGTGGTCCCATGAAGACTAGATCACTTGGTGGTTGTTTATACTTTGTCACATTCATCGATGATCATTCAAGGAAGGTTTGGGCTTATTCTTTGAAATCTAAAGATCAAGTATTAGATGTGTTTAAGCAATTTCATGCCCTAGTTGAGAGACAAACTGGGAAGAAGCTTAAGTGTATTCGAACAGATAATGGAGGTGAGTATATTGGTCCTTTTGATGCTTATTGTAGAGAGAAAGGTATTCGACATCAAAAGACTCCTCCAAAGACACCACCGTTGAATGGTTTAGCAGAACGGATGAATAGAACATTGGCTGAGAGGGTTACATGTCTGCTCTTGCATGCAGGGTTGCCTAATTCCATTTAGGGTGAAGCTTTGAATACGGCGGTACGTGTTATTAATCTAACTCCTTGTGTTCCTTTGTCTTTTAATGTTCCTGACAGGGTTTGGAGTAACAAAGATGTTTCATATCATCATTTGCGGGTCTTTGGATGCAAGGCTTTTATGCGTATTCCCAAAGATGAAAGATCAAAGCTTGATGTGAAGACCGGGCCTTGTATATTCTTTGGTTATGGCCAAGATGAGTTTGGATACATGTTATATGATCCGGTTCTGAAGAAACTCATAAGAAGTCGTGATGTGGTGTTCATGGAAGATCAGGGTTTGAAAGATATTGAGAAGACAAAGATAGTTCCTCAACAAACTGATGATCTTACTGATTTGGATCCGGTTCCTCCTCAGCAAACCGAGACAAATAATGGAGATGGTGTTCAAAATGGTGAATAACATCGTACTGATAATGTTGATATTCCAGAGCAGTTAGAGCCGGGTGAGGATTTCCGCCCTGAACTACCAGTACCATATCTGCCAGCATTTGTCCCACTCGGGCGGTTTACAAGAGATCGTTATCCTTCCACCCGTTTTTCTGTTGATGAGTATGTCTTAATCACTAATGGGGGAGAGCCCGAGTGTTATAAAGAGGCCATGGAAGATGAGCATAAAAGGGAATGGGTTGAAGCCATGCAAGATGAGATGAATTCCTTGTATGAGAACAATACCTTTGAGTTGGTGAAACTGCTTAAGGGCAAGAGAGCTTTGAAAAACAAGTGAGTTTACAAAGTGAAGACTGAAGAACATACCTCATGGCCTAGGTACAAGGCTAGATTGGTTGTCAAAGGGTTCAGTCAAAGAAAAGGTATTGATTTTGATGAGATTTTCTCTCCAGTCTTGAAGATGAGTTCCATTCGGGTGATTCTTGGTTTGGCTGCTAGTCTTGATCTTGAGGTTGAGCGAATGGATGCCAAGACAACATTCTTTCATGGTGAATTGGACAAGGAAATTTATATGGAGCAAGCTGAAGGTTTTCAGGTTAAGGGTAAAAAAGACTATGTCTGTAAACTTCAGAAAAGTCTTTATGGGTTGAAACAAGTACCAAGACAGTGGTATAAGAAATTTGACTCAGTCATAGGGGAGCAAGGCTACCGAAAGACTAATTCAGACCACTGTGTTTTCTTTCAGAGGTTTGGTGATGATGATTTTATCATCCTATTACTTTATGTTGATGACATGTTGATTGTTGGCAAGAATGCAAAGCGAATTGTTCAGTTGAAGAAAGAATTGAGCAAGTCATTTTCTATTAATGACTTAGGGCCATCAAAACAAATTCTTGGCATTCGGATTACTAGAGATAGAGCTTCAAAGAAGCTACACATGTCACAAGAGCAATACATTGAGAAGGTGCTTCGTAGATTCAACATGGCTAAAACCAAAGAGGTCAGTTCACCTCTTACTCCCAACTTTAAGTGAACCGATAAAGATTGCCCTTCTTCTAAGGAGGAGATTGAAGAAATGGATAGAGTTCCATATGCCTCAGCAGTTGGAAGCTTGATGTATGTAATGGTGTGTACTAGGCCTGATATTGCCCATGCAGTAGGTGTTGTTAGTAGGTTTCTATCAAATCCGGGTAAGAAACATTGGGAACCAGTTAAGTGGATCCTCATGATCTCAATCGGCACGTGCACCAAAAGAAACGAAGGTTGATGCTAAAATGGCATCCAAATGGGGTCTTTTTGGGTGGCTGCTCCACAATGGTTCCAACCCTATCATTGATGTGTTCACTCAAGCAAGTGGAGATATGGTTGATGGCCACATTTCAGTGTTCTTTCAAGTTCATTCCCAACAAAATTACCTTCGAATCCAAGTACAATTACTATGTTTCGTATTTATATTAATTAAATGTTAATATCATAAAAAACCAACATAATTTCTTATTTTTTCATGAAAAAGTCCACCAAAATAATTTCGACGTATAATAATCTCTGCACACGTCAAAAAAACACAAAAATGTCCTCAACACAATTTTAAAATATTAAAGTGTATGTACTTATCCACAATGCGTGTACTTGTGAAAAAATATTTCTAATAATAACTCGTTACTCCTTAAATTCGTCAAAATTCAAATTTTGACAAATTTAATAGGTAGCGATTCATTAGTTTAATTTTTTCACAAGTACATGCATTTTATACAAGTGTATGGACTTTAATATAACAAAATAAGCAGAGAGTTTTATACGTCAAATATATGTCGAGTGACTTTTTCATGAAAAAATAGAAACTATATGTTGGTCTTTTATGATATTAGCTCTAATTAAAACCGTTTTGTTACTTGAAACTAATAGTGTAAATAATTGATAAATTGACCAGGAAGATGCATTAACTGGTGATGCAGCATTAGTGGATGTTGCAACAAAAGATAACATGTTGAAACTCGAAGAAATTGGTGAAAATCTCTTAGAAAAGCCTGATTCGAGAGTTAATCTAAAGACTGGATTGTCTCAGCCGATAGGAAATGGTCAGACCAATGCCCAAGCGCTTAAACGGTCTGTAAATTTTAGTTTCAAGTGTGCATGAAAACTGTTAGTAAATTATAATATCTTAAACTAATATTGTTTACACATCAATGCAGATTTGCAAAATTGCTTTCGGAGGAGAAGAAGCAACGAGAATCATCGGAAACACCTTTAAAGGCATACAATGGTTTCACTTAGAAGTTTCCTGAATCCTGATTGTTGAAGAATGATTCAAAGGGTTAATTTGCACGTGGAACTTTATCTTTATCTTTATCTTCGATATTTAAATTTTGAATAAAGCCTAACGGCTAAAGTTGTTGTCTAATCCTAGTCTTTTGGATTTTGCAATATTTGTCGGATTGTTTTTTAGTATTTAATGTTTTTTCTTTGTTCCTTTGTAAACTACGCATGTTTTTATCAATTAATCAAGTTCCAGCATTGAATTACCTTTTTTATGTTCTTCTCTTATTGTATTACACTATATTATTGACGGAGGATGTTGTAACTTCTCCCCTAATCCCGCGTGGCCGTTCGATCAAATCAAAGTTAATCCTGGTCGTGTTAAATCAAACCGTTTAACGGTTTCTCCGATCACTTTTTCTTGAAGCGGTTCTGTTCCTCCGATTTTCCTCCCACGTCGCCACCCTTCATCTTCCAAACTTAAACCCTCAAAATCGTTTGTGAATTCTTACTTCCGTTCCAAATTGAAACCTTCAAAACCAAATGGCCTCCTCCTTCTCCTGTGATATCTCCCTTTCAATGCAACAGGCTCTTCCTAATCTCTCCACTGTCGTTCCCCTTCACCATTGTAGACGACGTTCGTTCAATTTCGAGACTTACTCTTTTCATAGTGTCTCTCACAAAGCAGCGACTTCGCTTTGAGATAACGGTAAGGTTTCAATCACATATGGTTTTGAGGTCTAATCGAGTATTAGAAACACTTTTGAGATGATACATACTGCTCAATCTGCCTCAATCACATGTATTATGTTTCATGGGGCTTTTTATCAATGCCTCGACATTTCAATTCATACCGAAATTTATCGTTGATGCTTATTTCTAAGTTCTCATTAATGATGAAAAACTTTTAATTTGCATATTGACAGTAAAATTCACATAATTTTGTTCATAGATTTACTTCGGAATACTAATCAAATTGATTTTCTTCACATTGTTTCATCTCTGAACCTGTTAGGAAGGGCACACAATATCATTGTAGTTGAAAACATTGTGCTCAATTTTGTGTAGAGGATGGCATAGCCACACTCTCAAAGGTGTGACTAAAAAAATTGTTACTTTAACTTGCAAGACTCTGACTTTTGATTAGCCTCTATCTATAAATCAGTTAGATAATTTGTTGGCTCTTATAATGAATATGTGATTTGTTAGAAAGCTTTTCTTAAATGGGCAATTTCGTTGTAAACCATTGTAGATGGTGCTCGCCCGGCATGCATTTTGGAAGCAAGAAACACTACTTCAGCATTGCGTTTGGTGGATAAATGGGTGGTGTAGTTCACTTATTATCATTTTATTTTACTCACAAAAACCCTAATCTTTTAATTTTCTACACATAACTGTCCTAATAATATGTGCTTTTTGTGCTATCAGGTACTGATAGGTGGAGACCAGAATCACATGATGAGTTTATTTGATAAAACACAGTCATATTTCCATAGGTGTTTCGAATGCCGTCAAATTTGTTGACCTTTTTTTTAAAGAAAAGTAATCTTCAGATTGGCGTTGAGGTAACTAACTAACTTACTTTTGTCAAAAGAAATGAGATCTCAATGGAATTTTCCAGTAATTATTTAAATTGGTTATATTTTGCTTCTATGAATAGGTGGAGACTAGCACATTTGAAGATATACATGAGGTCCTAACTGGGGCAGCGGATAAATTTTCTAGAATTTAGTGTAGATTTAGATGATGTTTATTGAAACATGTCGTTTAAATCCCTCATTATTCTGTTTCTTTCCTCTCAGCCCTCTCGCAATTGATTTTTCCGGTGACAAAACGCAGGAAACCACCAGCCTGCTCCTCGGCCTCTGTACCATCCTGCGACGACCACAGACGTTCAGCAGTCACTGTTCCAACAAGCTTGTACTGATTAACTTCTGATCCACCCTTCTATGCGATTTAGGTAACAATTAAATCAGTTGTCGTTTATGCATTATATATGCACAGACATGTAAATTATGCTTTTTTGTTAGGTTTATTGGTGTCAAATGATTTGGTCCAGTCATAATGCTCACCATTTTTTGTTTTTTCAGTTCATCATTTTCTTATATGTCGTTATTGCTTTTCCTTCTCAGTCCCTAAGAGATTTTTTAAGCAGTTTCTGCTACAGAATCAAGAAACATATCATCTCCTGACACACGTTTACCTTGTGAAACTGTTGCTAAAACTGATGTTGTTACAGAAGACCAACCAAGACCACCTACACTTGGGGTGAGTTTATATTTCTGCTATATTATTTTTCCTTTTTGGCTGAGAATAAAAGCAGTGTTCTTTAGTTTAATAATTTTCGGTTTTATTTGGTATTTGAAAGAAAAAATTTTAAATTTTATTGACTGGTTTTCTTTGGGTTTTAAACGGTTTTCTCCGGTTTTGTCCGTGCAAATAACCGCACATTTCATTGTTTTGCGCCATAGGTGTGTAACCTAATTGCTGGCACCCACAGGCTTAAATAATCTATGACAACAAAATAATGCAAGGATATATTAACTCACTTAAATAATATGCAGCGGCGACTAATGGCTTCTGCTGCGGTGAGTGTTTTTCCCATTGAATCTATTATTTTTTAATTTTTTGATATATAACTATGTAACCTAAGTTTTCAAAGCAGGGGACTTTTTTCTTCACACACAGAGGAAGTCGCGGTTTATGAAATGGATAAGTAAGCTTCTTAAAGTGGGTCAAACCGTGGGTTAATGGTGAAAATCCTTAGGTGGAAGTATGGTATTTTCTTTAACTCTTTCATTCTTTTGATTTTACCTTTTCAAACTTTCTATGTAAGTGTATAACATCTCTGTTTGTTACAGCCTCTAGCTCCTGGCTAAAAGTTAGTTTTTTTCTTTGGAAATTTTTTGCTGTTTCAAAATAAAAAAAGATGAACACCGTGAATCCGAACCAATAACCAGACCATATATAAGTTATCATGCCGGTCTTGGAGATCGGTACCGAAATATGCACAACCCTAAACACCAGTAACCAAAATAAATATCATGTTAATAATCACGTTTGAACTCTAGAACTAATATTCAATATTGAAAAAAAAATCAACAGGGCGGCGATAGTGGATCTGAAGCGGCTCTAGTAATCCCGTGGTTTTTTACTCTCTCGTTTGAGGGTTTTCCACGCTAAAAAATTTCGATGTCTTTATTTTATTTGCATAATGATTTGGGGCTGTTTTGGTTATTTTGGAATACCCTATTTGTTTGCATCCTAATAGGTTCATTCGGGTCGAGAAAGTTTTGATCAAACGAAGATTAATTCCGCATTTTGTTGTTTACCGTTTGTGGTCGGTTGCGTTTTTCTCATCAGACTGGTATCAGAGCCATTGGCTCTTGTTATTGGGTTTGGACTTGTTTGAACAATGGAAGCTAAAACAAGTAGGATTGTGAATCTGAATGGTTCCAATTATCATGTTTGGAAAGGCAAGATTGAAGACCTTCTTTATGTGAAGGATTATTATTTACCTGTGTTTACCACTGATAAACTTGAAGAATGAACAGATGAAGAATGAAATATTTTACATAGAAAGGTTTGTGGGTATATCCGACAGTGGGTTGATGATAATGTTTTGAACCATATTAGCGGGGAGACTCATGCTCGTACCTTGTGGAACAAGCTTGAGGAGTTGTATGCTCGAAAAACTGGGAACAATAAATTGTTCTTGATTAAGCAGTTGATAAACTTGAAATACCATAATGGTACTCCTGTTACTGATCACTTGAGTGTTTATAAGGGAATTGTTAATCAGCTTGCAGGAATGGGTATCAAGTTTGAAGACGAGTTACAAGGTTTATGGCTCCTTGGCACTTTACCAGATTCGTGAGAGACTTTTAGGACATCATTGTCCAACTCTGCAGCAAATGGTGTTATCACTATGGAATTGACTAAAAGTAGTATTTAAATGAAGAGATGAGAAGAAAGTCACAAGGTTCAACTTCACATTCAAATGTTTTAGTCACAGAAAACAGTGGGAGAAGTCAAAGTAGAGGTCCAAGTAATAGAGGGAAACATCGTAGTAAGTCTCAAGGGAAGTTTGCTAACTTTGAGTGTTATCATTGTGGTAGGAAAGGCCACACAATTAAATTCTGTAGATAATTGAAAAAGGAGAACAAGAAAGCTAATTACAACAATCAAAAGAACAACCATAAGAAAGATGATGGTGGTAATGACACCGCTGAAGTTAACATTTCTACCGAAGAGTTCTTTATTTGTTGTGATTATGATATGGTTAACCTTGCACATGATGATTCGAGTTGGGTTGTTGACAGTGGTGCTACCTGTCATGTGACATCATAAAGGGATTTTTAGTCATCTTATACTCCTGGTGATTTTGGGAGTGTTAAGATGGGTAATAATGGGCTATCTAAGATTGTTGGTGTTGGGGATGTTTGCTTGAAGTTTGATACTGGAATAGAGTTGGTTTTGCACAATGTAAAACATATTCCAGATATTAGACTTAATTTGATATCTACAGGCTTACTTGATGATGATGGCTACCATAGTAACCTTGGTGATGGAATATGGAAACGCACTCGTGGTTCTTTGATTGGCAAGAGGTAAAAGAAGTTCAAAGTTATACATGACACATCTGAAGTTCTCTAGAGACTCGGTCCACTCAGTGATGAATTCTGATATGACCGACTTGTAGCATAAGAGACTTGGTCACATGAGTGAAAAGGGGATGTCTCTATTGTTGAAGAAAAATGTCTTGTCCGGTGTGCATAATGTTCATTTGAAGAAGTGTTCTCATTGTCTGGAAGGTAAGAAAACTAGAGTTTCCTTTAAGAGTCACCCTCCCTCTAGGAAAGAAAATATACTTGATTTGGTGAATTCCGATGTATGTGGTCCCATGAAGACTAGATCACTTGGTGGTTGTTTATACTTTGTCACATTCATCGATGATCATTCAAGGAAGGTTTGGGCTTATTCTTTGAAATCTAAAGATCAAGTATTAGATGTGTTTAAGCAATTTCATGCCCTAGTTGAGAGACAAACTGGGAAGAAGCTTAAGTGTATTCGAACAGATAATGGAGGTGAGTATATTGGTCCTTTTGATGCTTATTGTAGAGAGAAAGGTATTCGACATCAAAAGACTCCTCCAAAGACACCACCGTTGAATGGTTTAGCAGAACGGATGAATAGAACATTGGCTGAGAGGGTTACATGTCTGCTCTTGCATGCAGGGTTGCCTAATTCCATTTAGGGTGAAGCTTTGAATACGGCGGTACATGTTATTAATCTAACTCCTTGTGTTCCTTTGTCTTTTAATGTTCCTGACAGGGTTTGGAGTAACAAAGATGTTTCATATCATCATTTGCGGGTCTTTGGATGCAAGGCTTTTATGCGTATTCCCAAAGATGAAAGATCAAAGCTTGATGTGAAGACCGGGCCTTGTATATTCTTTGGTTATGGCCAAGATGAGTTTGGATACATGTTATATGATCCGGTTCTGAAGAAACTCATAAGAAGTCGTGATGTGGTGTTCATGGAAGATCAGGGTTTGAAAGATATTGAGAAGACAAAGATAGTTCCTCAACAAACTGATGATCTTACTGATTTGGATCCGGTTCCTCCTCAGCAAACCGAGACAAATAATGGAGATGGTGTTCAAAATGGTGAATAACATCGTACTGATAATGTTGATATTCCAGAGCAGTTAGAGCCGGGTGAGGATTTCCGCCCTGAACTACCAGTACCATATCTGCCAGCATTTGTCCCACTCGGGCGGTTTACAAGAGATCGTTATCCTTCCACCCGTTTTTCTGTTGATGAGTATGTCTTAATCACTAATGGGGGAGAGCCCGAGTGTTATAAAGAGGCCATGGAAGATGAGCATAAAAGGGAATGGGTTGAAGCCATGCAAGATGAGATGAATTCCTTGTATGAGAACAATACCTTTGAGTTGGTGAAACTGCTTAAGGGCAAGAGAGCTTTGAAAAACAAGTGAGTTTACAAAGTGAAGACTGAAGAACATACCTCATGGCCTAGGTACAAGGCTAGATTGGTTGTCAAAGGGTTCAGTCAAAGAAAAGGTATTGATTTTGATGAGATTTTCTCTCCAGTCTTGAAGATGAGTTCCATTCGGGTGATTCTTGGTTTGGCTGCTAGTCTTGATCTTGAGGTTGAGCGAATGGATGCCAAGACAACATTCTTTCATGGTGAATTGGACAAGGAAATTTATATGGAGCAAGCTGAAGGTTTTCAGGTTAAGGGTAAAAAAGACTATGTCTGTAAACTTCAGAAAAGTCTTTATGGGTTGAAACAAGTACCAAGACAGTGGTATAAGAAATTTGACTCAGTCATAGGGGAGCAAGGCTACCGAAAGACTAATTCAGACCACTGTGTTTTCTTTCAGAGGTTTGGTGATGATGATTTTATCATCCTATTACTTTATGTTGATGACATGTTGATTGTTGGCAAGAATGCAAAGCGAATTGTTCAGTTGAAGAAAGAATTGAGCAAGTCATTTTCTATTAATGACTTAGGGCCATCAAAACAAATTCTTGGCATTCGGATTACTAGAGATAGAGCTTCAAAGAAGCTACACAAGTCACAAGAGCAATACATTGAGAAGGTGCTTCGTAGATTCAACATGGCTAAAACCAAAGAGGTCAGTTCACCTCTTACTCCCAACTTTAAGTGAACCGATAAAGATTGCCCTTCTTCTAAGGAGGAGATTGAAGAAATGGATAGAGTTCCATATGCCTCAGCAGTTGGAAGCTTGATGTATGTAATGGTGTGTACTAGGCCTGATATTGCCCATGCAGTAGGTGTTGTTAGTAGGTTTCTATCAAATCCGGGTAAGAAACATTGGGAAGCAGTTAAGTGGATCCTCATGATCTCAATCGGCACGTGCACCAAAAGAAACGAAGGTTGATGCTAAAATGGCATCCAAATGGGGTCTTTTTGGGTGGCTGCTCCACAATGGTTCCAACCCTATCATTGATGTGTTCACTCAAGCAAGTGGAGATATGGTTGATGGCCACATTTCAGTGTTCTTTCAAGTTCATTCCCAACAAAATTACCTTCGAATCCAAGTACAATTACTATGTTTCGTATTTATATTAATTAAATGTTAATATCATAAAAAACCAACATAATTTCTTATTTTTTCATGAAAAAGTCCACCAAAATAATTTCGACGTATAATAGTCTCTGCACACGTCAAAAAAACACAAAAATGTCCTCAACACAATTTTAAAATATTAAAGTGTATGTACTTATCCACAATGCGTGTACTTGTGAAAAAATATTTCTAATAATAACTCGTTACTCCTTAAATTCGTCAAAATTCAAATTTTGACAAATTTAATAGGTAGCGATTCATTAGTTTAATTTTTTCACAAGTACATGCATTTTATACAAGTGTATGGACTTTAATATAACAAAATAAGCAGAGAGTTTTATACGTCAAATATATGTCGAGTGACTTTTTCATGAAAAAATAGAAACTATATGTTGGTCTTTTATGATATTAGCTCTAATTAAAACCGTTTTGTTACTTGAAACTAATAGTGTAAATAATTGATAAATTGACCAGGAAGATGCATTAACTGGTGATGCAGCATTAGTGGATGTTGCAACAAAAGATAACATGTTGAAACTCGAAGAAATTGGTGAAAATCTCTTAGAAAAGCCTGATTCGAGAGTTAATCTAAAGACTGGATTGTCTCAGCCGATAGGAAATGGTCAGACCAATGCCCAAGCGCTTAAACGGTCTGTAAATTTTAGTTTCAAGTGTGCATGAAAACTGTTAGTAAATTATAATATCTTAAACTAATATTGTTTACACATCAATGCAGATTTGCAAAATTGCTTTCGGAGGAGAAGAAGCAACGAGAATCATCGGAAACACCTTTAAAGGCATACAATGGTTTCACTTAGAAGTTTCCTGAATCCTGATTGTTGAAGAATGATTCAAAGGGTTAATTTGCACGTGGAACTTTATCTTTATCTTTATCTTCGATATTTAAATTTTGAATAAAGCCTAACGGCTAAAGTTGTTGTCTAATCCTAGTCTTTTGGATTTTGCAATATTTGTCGGATTGTTTTTTAGTATTTAATGTTTTTTCTTTGTTCCTTTGTAAACTACGCATGTTTTTATCAATTAATCAAGTTCCAGCATTGAATTACCTTTTTTATGTTCTTCTCTTATTGTATTACACTATATTATTGACGGAGGATGTTGTAACTTCTCCCCTAATCCCGCGTGGCCGTTCGATCAAATCAAAGTTAATCCTGGTCGTGTTAAATCAAACCGTTTAACGGTTTCTCCGATCACTTTTTCTTGAAGCGGTTCTGTTCCTCCGATTTTCCTCCCACGTCGCCACCCTTCATCTTCCAAACTTAAACCCTCAAAATCGTTTGTGAATTCTTACTTCCGTTCCAAATTGAAACCTTCAAAACCAAATGGCCTCCTCCTTCTCCTGTGATATCTCCCTTTCAATGCAACAGGCTCTTCCTAATCTCTCCACTGTCGTTCCCCTTCACCATTGTAGACGACGTTCGTTCAATTTCGAGACTTACTCTTTTCATAGTGTCTCTCACAAAGCAGCGACTTCGCTTTGAGATAACGGTAAGGTTTCAATCACATATGGTTTTGAGGTCTAATCGAGTATTAGAAACACTTTTGAGATGATACATACTGCTCAATCTGCCTCAATCACATGTATTATGTTTCATGGGGCTTTTTATCAATGCCTCGACATTTCAATTCATACCGAAATTTATCGTTGATGCTTATTTCTAAGTTCTCATTAATGATGAAAAACTTTTAATTTGCATATTGACAGTAAAATTCACATAATTTTGTTCATAGATTTACTTCGGAATACTAATCAAATTGATTTTCTTCACATTGTTTCATCTCTGAACCTGTTAGGAAGGGCACACAATATCATTGTAGTTGAAAACATTGTGCTCAATTTTGTGTAGAGGATGGCATAGCCACACTCTCAAAGGTGTGACTAAAAAAATTGTTACTTTAACTTGCAAGACTCTGACTTTTGATTAGCCTCTATCTATAAATCAGTTAGATAATTTGTTGGCTCTTATAATGAATATGTGATTTGTTAGAAAGCTTTTCTTAAATGGGCAATTTCGTTGTAAACCATTGTAGATGGTGCTCGCCCGGCATGCATTTTGGAAGCAAGAAACACTACTTCAGCATTGCGTTTGGTGGATAAATGGGTGGTGTAGTTCACTTATTATCATTTTATTTTACTCACAAAAACCCTAATCTTTTAATTTTCTACACATAACTGTCCTAATAATATGTGCTTTTTGTGCTATCAGGTACTGATAGGTGGAGACCAGAATCACATGATGAGTTTATTTGATAAAACACAGTCATATTTCCATAGGTGTTTCGAATGCCGTCAAATTTGTTGACCTTTTTTTTAAAGAAAAGTAATCTTCAGATTGGCGTTGAGGTAACTAACTAACTTACTTTTGTCAAAAGAAATGAGATCTCAATGGAATTTTCCAGTAATTATTTAAATTGGTTATATTTTGCTTCTATGAATAGGTGGAGACTAGCACATTTGAAGATATACATGAGGTCCTAACTGGGGCAGCGGATAAATTTTCTAGAATTTAGTGTAGATTTAGATGATGTTTATTGAAACATGTCGTTTAAATCCCTCATTATTCTGTTTCTTTCCTCTCAGCCCTCTCGCAATTGATTTTTCCGGTGACAAAACGCAGGAAACCACCAGCCTGCTCCTCGGCCTCTGTACCATCCTGCGACGACCACAGACGTTCAGCAGTCACTGTTCCAACAAGCTTGTACTGATTAACTTCTGATCCACCCTTCTATGCGATTTAGGTAACAATTAAATCAGTTGTCGTTTATGCATTATATATGCACAGACATGTAAATTATGCTTTTTTGTTAGGTTTATTGGTGTCAAATGATTTGGTCCAGTCATAATGCTCACCATTTTTTGTTTTTTCAGTTCATCATTTTCTTATATGTCGTTATTGCTTTTCCTTCTCAGTCCCTAAGAGATTTTTTAAGCAGTTTCTGCTACAGAATCAAGAAACATATCATCTCCTGACACACGTTTACCTTGTGAAACTGTTGCTAAAACTGATGTTGTTACAGAAGACCAACCAAGACCACCTACACTTGGGGTGAGTTTATATTTCTGCTATATTATTTTTCCTTTTTGGCTGAGAATAAAAGCAGTGTTCTTTAGTTTAATAATTTTCGGTTTTATTTGGTATTTGAAAGAAAAAATTTTAAATTTTATTGACTGGTTTTCTTTGGGTTTTAAACGGTTTTCTCCGGTTTTGTCCGTGCAAATAACCGCACATTTCATTGTTTTGCGCCATAGGTGTGTAACCTAATTGCTGGCACCCACAGGCTTAAATAATCTATGACAACAAAATAATGCAAGGATATATTAACTCACTTAAATAATATGCAGCGGCGACTAATGGCTTCTGCTGCGGTGAGTGTTTTTCCCATTGAATCTATTATTTTTTAATTTTTTGATATATAACTATGTAACCTAAGTTTTCAAAGCAGGGGACTTTTTTCTTCACACACAGAGGAAGTCGCGGTTTATGAAATGGATAAGTAAGCTTCTTAAAGTGGGTCAAACCGTGGGTTAATGGTGAAAATCCTTAGGTGGAAGTATGGTATTTTCTTTAACTCTTTCATTCTTTTGATTTTACCTTTTCAAACTTTCTATGTAAGTGTATAACATCTCTGTTTGTTACAGCCTCTAGCTCCTGGCTAAAAGTTAGTTTTTTCTTTGGAAATTTTTTGCTGTTTCAAAATAAAAAAAGATGAACACCGTGAATCCGAACCAATAACCAGACCATATATAAGTTATCATGCCGGTCTTGGAGATCGGTACCGAAATATGCACAACCCTAAACACCAGTAACCAAAATAAATATCATGTTAATAATCACGTTTGAACTCTAGAACTAATATTCAATATTGAAAAAAAAATCAACAGGGCGGCGATAGTGGATCTGAAGCGGCTCTAGTAATCCCGTGGTTTTTTACTCTCTCGTTTGAGGGTTTTCCACGCTAAAAAATTTCGATGTCTTTATTTTATTTGCATAATGATTTGGGGCTGTTTTGGTTATTTTGGAATACCCTATTTGTTTGCATCCTAATAGGTTCATTCGGGTCGAGAAAGTTTTGATCAAACGAAGATTAATTCCGCATTTTGTTGTTTACCGTTTGTGGTCGGTTGCGTTTTTCTCATCAGACTGGTATCAGAGCCATTGGCTCTTGTTATTGGGTTTGGACTTGTTTGAACAATGGAAGCTAAAACAAGTAGGATTGTGAATCTGAATGGTTCCAATTATCATGTTTGGAAAGGCAAGATTGAAGACCTTCTTTATGTGAAGGATTATTATTTACCTGTGTTTACCACTGATAAACTTGAAGAATGAACAGATGAAGAATGAAATATTTTACATAGAAAGGTTTGTGGGTATATCCGACAGTGGGTTGATGATAATGTTTTGAACCATATTAGCGGGGAGACTCATGCTCGTACCTTGTGGAACAAGCTTGAGGAGTTGTATGCTCGAAAAACTGGGAACAATAAATTGTTCTTGATTAAGCAGTTGATAAACTTGAAATACCATAATGGTACTCCTGTTACTGATCACTTGAGTGTTTATAAGGGAATTGTTAATCAGCTTGCAGGAATGGGTATCAAGTTTGAAGACGAGTTACAAGGTTTATGGCTCCTTGGCACTTTACCAGATTCGTGAGAGACTTTTAGGACATCATTGTCCAACTCTGCAGCAAATGGTGTTATCACTATGGAATTGACTAAAAGTAGTATTTAAATGAAGAGATGAGAAGAAAGTCACAAGGTTCAACTTCACATTCAAATGTTTTAGTCACAGAAAACAGTGGGAGAAGTCAAAGTAGAGGTCCAAGTAATAGAGGGAAACATCGTAGTAAGTCTCAAGGGAAGTTTGCTAACTTTGAGTGTTATCATTGTGGTAGGAAAGGCCACACAATTAAATTTTGTAGATAATTGAAAAAGGAGAACAAGAAAGCTAATTACAACAATCAAAAGAACAACCATAAGAAAGATGATGGTGGTAATGACACCGCTGAAGTTAACATTTCTACCGAAGAGTTCTTTATTTGTTGTGATTATGATATGGTTAACCTTGCACATGATGATTCGAGTTGGGTTGTTGACAGTGGTGCTACCTGTCATGTGACATCATAAAGGGATTTTTAGTCATCTTATACTCCTGGTGATTTTGGGAGTGTTAAGATGGGTAATAATGGGCTATCTAAGATTGTTGGTGTTGGGGATGTTTGCTTGAAGTTTGATACTGGAATAGAGTTGGTTTTGCACAATGTAAAACATATTCCAGATATTAGACTTAATTTGATATCTACAGGCTTACTTGATGATGATGGCTACCATAGTAACCTTGGTGATGGAATATGGAAACGCACTCGTGGTTATTTGATTGGCAAGAGGTAAAAGAAGTTCAAAGTTATACATGACACATCTGAAGTTCTCTAGAGACTCGGTCCACTCAGTGATGAATTCTGATATGACCGACTTGTAGCATAAGAGACTTGGTCACATGAGTGAAAATGGGATGTCTCTATTGTTGAAGAAAAATGTCTTGTCCGGTGTGCATAATGTTCATTTGAAGAAGTGTTCTCATTGTCTGGAAGGTAAGAAAACTAGAGTTTCCTTTAAGAGTCACCCTCCCTCTAGGAAAGAAAATATACTTGATTTGGTGAATTCCGATGTATGTGGTCCCATGAAGACTAGATCACTTGGTGGTTGTTTATACTTTGTCACATTCATCGATGATCATTCAAGGAAGGTTTGAGCTTATTCTTTGAAATCTAAAGATCAAGTATTAGATGTGTTTAAGCAATTTCATGCCCTAGTTGAGAGACAAACTGGGAAGAAGCTTAAGTGTATTCGAACAGATAATGGAGGTGAGTATATTGGTCCTTTTGATGCTTATTGTAGAAAGAAAGGTATTCGACATCAAAAGACTCCTCCAAAGACACCACCGTTGAATGGTTTAGCAGAACGGATGAATAGAACATTGGCTGAGAGGGTTACATGTCTGCTCTTGCATGCAGGGTTGCCTAATTCCATTTAGGGTGAAGCTTTGAATACGGCGGTACGTGTTATTAATCTAACTCCTTGTGTTCCTTTGTCTTTTAATGTTCCTGACAGGGTTTGTAGTAACAAAGATGTTTCATATCATCATTTGCGGGTCTTTGGATGCAAGGCTTTTATGCGTATTCCCAAAGATGAAAGATCAAAGCTTGATGTGAAGACCGGGCCTTGTATATTCCTTGGTTATGGCCAAGATGAGTTTGGATACATGTTATATGATCCGGTTCTGAAGAAACTCATAAGAAGTCGTGATGTGGTGTTCATGGAAGATCAGGGTTTGAAAGATATTGAGAAGACAAAGATAGTTCCTCAACAAACTGATGATTTTACTGATTTGGATCCGGTTCCTCCTCAGCAAACCGAGACAAATAATGGAGATGGTGTTCAAAATGGTGAATAACATCGTACTGATAACGTTGATATTCCAGAGCAGTTAGAGCCGGGTGAGGATTTCCACCCTGAACTACCAGTACCATATCTGCCAGCATTTGTCCCACTCGGGCGGTTTACAAGAGATCGTTATCCTTCCACCCGTTTTTCTGTTGATGAGTATGTCTTAATCACTGATGGGGGAGAGCCCGAGTGTTATACAGAGGCCATGGAAGATGAGCATAAAAGGGAATGGGTTGAAGCCATGCAAGATGAGATGAATTCCTTGTATGAGAACAATACCTTTGAGTTGGTGAAACTGCTTAAGGGCAAGAGAGCTTTGAAAAACAAGTGAGTTTACAAAGTGAAGACTGAAGAACATACCTCATGGCCTAGGTACAAGGCTAGATTGGTTGTCAAAGGGTTCAGTCAAAGAAAAGGTATTGATTTTGATGAGATTTTCTCTCCAGTCTTGAAGATGAGTTCCATTCGGGTGATTCTTGGTTTGGCTGCTAGTCTTGATCTTGAGGTTGAGCGAATGGATGCCAAGACAACATTCTTTCATGGTGAATTGGACAAGGAAATTTATATGGAGCAAGCTGAAGGTTTTCAGGTTAAGGGTAAAAAAGACTATGTCTGTAAACTTCAGAAAAGTCTTTATGGGTTGAAACAAGTACCAAGACAGTGGTATAAGAAATTTGACTCAGTCATAGGGGAGCAAGGCTACCGAAAGACTAATTCAGACCACTGTGTTTTCTTTCAGAGGTTTGGTGATGATGATTTTATCATCCTATTACTTTATGTTGATGACATGTTGATTGTTGGCAAGAATGCAAAGCGAATTGTTCAGTTGAAGAAAGAATTGAGCAAGTCATTTTCTATTAATGACTTAGGGCCATCAAAACAAATTCTTGGCATTCGGATTACTAGAGATAGAGCTTCAAAGAAGCTACACAAGTCACAAGAGCAATACATTGAGAAGGTGCTTCGTAGATTCAACATGGCTAAAACCAAAGAGGTCAGTTCACCTCTTACTCCCAACTTTAAGTGAACCGATAAAGATTGCCCTTCTTCTAAGGAGGAGATTGAAGAAATGGATAGAGTTCCATATGCCTCAGCAGTTGGAAGCTTGATGTATGTAATGGTGTGTACTAGGCCTGATATTGCCCATGCAGTAGGTGTTGTTAGTAGGTTTCTATCAAATCCGGGTAAGAAACATTGGGAAGCAGTTAAGTGGATCCTCATGATCTCAATCGGCACGTGCACCAAAAGAAACGAAGGTTGATGCTAAAATGGCATCCAAATGGGGTCTTTTTGGGTGGCTGCTCCACAATGGTTCCAACCCTATCATTGATGTGTTCACTCAAGCAAGTGGAGATATGGTTGATGGCCACATTTCAGTGTTCTTTCAAGTTCATTCCCAACAAAATTACCTTCGAATCCAAGTACAATTACTATGTTTCGTATTTATATTAATTAAATGTTAATATCATAAAAAACCAACATAATTTCTTATTTTTTCATGAAAAAGTCCACCAAAATAATTTCGACGTATAATAGTCTCTGCACACGTCAAAAAAACACAAAAATGTCCTCAACACAATTTTAAAATATTAAAGTGTATGTACTTATCCACAATGCGTGTACTTGTGAAAAAATATTTCTAATAATAACTCGTTACTCCTTAAATTCGTCAAAATTCAAATTTTGACAAATTTAATAGGTAGCGATTCATTAGTTTAATTTTTTCACAAGTACATGCATTTTATACAAGTGTATGGACTTTAATATAACAAAATAAGCAGAGAGTTTTATACGTCAAATATATGTCGAGTGACTTTTTCATGAAAAAATAGAAACTATATGTTGGTCTTTTATGATATTAGCTCTAATTAAAACCGTTTTGTTACTTGAAACTAATAGTGTAAATAATTGATAAATTGACCAGGAAGATGCATTAACTGGTGATGCAGCATTAGTGGATGTTGCAACAAAAGATAACATGTTGAAACTCGAAGAAATTGGTGAAAATCTCTTAGAAAAGCCTGATTCGAGAGTTAATCTAAAGACTGGATTGTCTCAGCCGATAGGAAATGGTCAGACCAATGCCCAAGCGCTTAAACGGTCTGTAAATTTTAGTTTCAAGTGTGCATGAAAACTGTTAGTAAATTATAATATCTTAAACTAATATTGTTTACACATCAATGCAGATTTGCAAAATTGCTTTCGGAGGAGAAGAAGCAACGAGAATCATCGGAAACACCTTTAAAGGCATACAATGGTTTCACTTAGAAGTTTCCTGAATCCTGATTGTTGAAGAATGATTCAAAGGGTTAATTTGCACGTGGAACTTTATCTTTATCTTTATCTTCGATATTTAAATTTTGAATAAAGCCTAACGGCTAAAGTTGTTGTCTAATCCTAGTCTTTTGGATTTTGCAATATTTGTCGGATTGTTTTTTAGTATTTAATGTTTTTTCTTTGTTCCTTTGTAAACTACGCATGTTTTTATCAATTAATCAAGTTCCAGCATTGAATTACCTTTTTTATGTTCTTCTCTTATTGTATTACACTATATTATTGACGGAGGATGTTGTAACTTCTCCCCTAATCCCGCGTGGCCGTTCGATCAAATCAAAGTTAATCCTGGTCGTGTTAAATCAAACCGTTTAACGGTTTCTCCGATCACTTTTTCTTGAAGCGGTTCTGTTCCTCCGATTTTCCTCCCACGTCGCCACCCTTCATCTTCCAAACTTAAACCCTCAAAATCGTTTGTGAATTCTTACTTCCGTTCCAAATTGAAACCTTCAAAACCAAATGGCCTCCTCCTTCTCCTGTGATATCTCCCTTTCAATGCAACAGGCTCTTCCTAATCTCTCCACTGTCGTTCCCCTTCACCATTGTAGACGACGTTCGTTCAATTTCGAGACTTACTCTTTTCATAGTGTCTCTCACAAAGCAGCGACTTCGCTTTGAGATAACGGTAAGGTTTCAATCACATATGGTTTTGAGGTCTAATCGAGTATTAGAAACACTTTTGAGATGATACATACTGCTCAATCTGCCTCAATCACATGTATTATGTTTCATGGGGCTTTTTATCAATGCCTCGACATTTCAATTCATACCGAAATTTATCGTTGATGCTTATTTCTAAGTTCTCATTAATGATGAAAAACTTTTAATTTGCATATTGACAGTAAAATTCACATAATTTTGTTCATAGATTTACTTCGGAATACTAATCAAATTGATTTTCTTCACATTGTTTCATCTCTGAACCTGTTAGGAAGGGCACACAATATCATTGTAGTTGAAAACATTGTGCTCAATTTTGTGTAGAGGATGGCATAGCCACACTCTCAAAGGTGTGACTAAAAAAATTGTTACTTTAACTTGCAAGACTCTGACTTTTGATTAGCCTCTATCTATAAATCAGTTAGATAATTTGTTGGCTCTTATAATGAATATGTGATTTGTTAGAAAGCTTTTCTTAAATGGGCAATTTCGTTGTAAACCATTGTAGATGGTGCTCGCCCGGCATGCATTTTGGAAGCAAGAAACACTACTTCAGCATTGCGTTTGGTGGATAAATGGGTGGTGTAGTTCACTTATTATCATTTTATTTTACTCACAAAAACCCTAATCTTTTAATTTTCTACACATAACTGTCCTAATAATATGTGCTTTTTGTGCTATCAGGTACTGATAGGTGGAGACCAGAATCACATGATGAGTTTATTTGATAAAACACAGTCATATTTCCATAGGTGTTTCGAATGCCGTCAAATTTGTTGACCTTTTTTTTAAAGAAAAGTAATCTTCAGATTGGCGTTGAGGTAACTAACTAACTTACTTTTGTCAAAAGAAATGAGATCTCAATGGAATTTTCCAGTAATTATTTAAATTGGTTATATTTTGCTTCTATGAATAGGTGGAGACTAGCACATTTGAAGATATACATGAGGTCCTAACTGGGGCAGCGGATAAATTTTCTAGAATTTAGTGTAGATTTAGATGATGTTTATTGAAACATGTCGTTTAAATCCCTCATTATTCTGTTTCTTTCCTCTCAGCCCTCTCGCAATTGATTTTTCCGGTGACAAAACGCAGGAAACCACCAGCCTGCTCCTCGGCCTCTGTACCATCCTGCGACGACCACAGACGTTCAGCAGTCACTGTTCCAACAAGCTTGTACTGATTAACTTCTGATCCACCCTTCTATGCGATTTAGGTAACAATTAAATCAGTTGTCGTTTATGCATTATATATGCACAGACATGTAAATTATGCTTTTTTGTTAGGTTTATTGGTGTCAAATGATTTGGTCCAGTCATAATGCTCACCATTTTTTGTTTTTTCAGTTCATCATTTTCTTATATGTCGTTATTGCTTTTCCTTCTCAGTCCCTAAGAGATTTTTTAAGCAGTTTCTGCTACAGAATCAAGAAACATATCATCTCCTGACACACGTTTACCTTGTGAAACTGTTGCTAAAACTGATGTTGTTACAGAAGACCAACCAAGACCACCTACACTTGGGGTGAGTTTATATTTCTGCTATATTATTTTTCCTTTTTGGCTGAGAATAAAAGCAGTGTTCTTTAGTTTAATAATTTTCGGTTTTATTTGGTATTTGAAAGAAAAAATTTTAAATTTTATTGACTGGTTTTCTTTGGGTTTTAAACGGTTTTCTCCGGTTTTGTCCGTGCAAATAACCGCACATTTCATTGTTTTGCGCCATAGGTGTGTAACCTAATTGCTGGCACCCACAGGCTTAAATAATCTATGACAACAAAATAATGCAAGGATATATTAACTCACTTAAATAATATGCAGCGGCGACTAATGGCTTCTGCTGCGGTGAGTGTTTTTCCCATTGAATCTATTATTTTTTAATTTTTTGATATATAACTATGTAACCTAAGTTTTCAAAGCAGGGGACTTTTTTCTTCACACACAGAGGAAGTCGCGGTTTATGAAATGGATAAGTAAGCTTCTTAAAGTGGGTCAAACCGTGGGTTAATGGTGAAAATCCTTAGGTGGAAGTATGGTATTTTCTTTAACTCTTTCATTCTTTTGATTTTACCTTTTCAAACTTTCTATGTAAGTGTATAACATCTCTGTTTGTTACAGCCTCTAGCTCCTGGCTAAAAGTTAGTTTTTTCTTTGGAAATTTTTTGCTGTTTCAAAATAAAAAAAGATGAACACCGTGAATCCGAACCAATAACCAGACCATATATAAGTTATCATGCCGGTCTTGGAGATCGGTACCGAAATATGCACAACCCTAAACACCAGTAACCAAAATAAATATCATGTTAATAATCACGTTTGAACTCTAGAACTAATATTCAATATTGAAAAAAAAATCAACAGGGCGGCGATAGTGGATCTGAAGCGGCTCTAGTAATCCCGTGGTTTTTTACTCTCTTGTTTGAGGGTTTTCCACGCTAAAAAATTTCGATGTCTTTATTTTATTTGCATAATGATTTGGGGCTGTTTTGGTTATTTTGGAATACCCTATTTGTTTGCATCCTAATAGGTTCATTCGGGTCGAGAAAGTTTTGATCAAACGAAGATTAATTCCGCATTTTGTTGTTTACCGTTTGTGGTCGGTTGCGTTTTTCTCATCAGACTGGTATCAGAGCCATTGGCTCTTGTTATTGGGTTTGGACTTGTTTGAACAATGGAAGCTAAAACAAGTAGGATTGTGAATCTGAATGGTTCCAATTATCATGTTTGGAAAGGCAAGATTGAAGACCTTCTTTATGTGAAGGATTATTATTTACCTGTGTTTACCACTGATAAACTTGAAGAATGAACAGATGAAGAATGAAATATTTTACATAGAAAGGTTTGTGGGTATATCCGACAGTGGGTTGATGATAATGTTTTGAACCATATTAGCGGGGAGACTCATGCTCGTACCTTGTGGAACAAGCTTGAGGAGTTGTATGCTCGAAAAACTGGGAACAATAAATTGTTCTTGATTAAGCAGTTGATAAACTTGAAATACCATAATGGTACTCCTGTTACTGATCACTTGAGTGTTTATAAGGGAATTGTTAATCAGCTTGCAGGAATGGGTATCAAGTTTGAAGACGAGTTACAAGGTTTATGGCTCCTTGGCACTTTACCAGATTCGTGAGAGACTTTTAGGACATCATTGTCCAACTCTGCAGCAAATGGTGTTATCACTATGGAATTGACTAAAAGTAGTATTTAAATGAAGAGATGAGAAGAAAGTCACAAGGTTCAACTTCACATTCAAATGTTTTAGTCACAGAAAACAGTGGGAGAAGTCAAAGTAGAGGTCCAAGTAATAGAGGGAAACATCGTAGTAAGTCTCAAGGGAAGTTTGCTAACTTTGAGTGTTATCATTGTGGTAGGAAAGGCCACACAATTAAATTTTGTAGATAATTGAAAAAGGAGAACAAGAAAGCTAATTACAACAATCAAAAGAACAACCATAAGAAAGATGATGGTGGTAATGACACCGCTGAAGTTAACATTTCTACCGAAGAGTTCTTTATTTGTTGTGATTATGATATGGTTAACCTTGCACATGATGATTCGAGTTGGGTTGTTGACAGTGGTGCTACCTGTCATGTGACATCATAAAGGGATTTTTAGTCATCTTATACTCCTGGTGATTTTGGGAGTGTTAAGATGGGTAATAATGGGCTATCTAAGATTGTTGGTGTTGGGGATGTTTGCTTGAAGTTTGATACTGGAATAGAGTTGGTTTTGCACAATGTAAAACATATTCCAGATATTAGACTTAATTTGATATCTACAGGCTTACTTGATGATGATGGCTACCATAGTAACCTTGGTGATGGAATATGGAAACGCACTCGTGGTTCTTTGATTGGCAAGAGGTAAAAGAAGTTCAAAGTTATACATGACACATCTGAAGTTCTCTAGAGACTCGGTCCACTCAGTGATGAATTCTGATATGACCGACTTGTAGCATAAGAGACTTGGTCACATGAGTGAAAAGGGGATGTCTCTATTGTTGAAGAAAAATGTCTTGTCCGGTGTGCATAATGTTCATTTGAAGAAGTGTTCTCATTGTCTGGAAGGTAAGAAAACTAGAGTTTCCTTTAAGAGTCACCCTCCCTCTAGGAAAGAAAATATACTTGATTTGGTGAATTCCGATGTATGTGGTCCCATGAAGACTAGATCACTTGGTGGTTGTTTATACTTTGTCACATTCATCGATGATCATTCAAGGAAGGTTTGAGCTTATTCTTTGAAATCTAAAGATCAAGTATTAGATGTGTTTAAGCAATTTCATGCCCTAGTTGAGAGACAAACTGGGAAGAAGCTTAAGTGTATTCGAACAGATAATGGAGGTGAGTATATTGGTCCTTTTGATGCTTATTGTAGAGAGAAAGGTATTCGACATCAAAAGACTCCTCCAAAGACACCACCGTTGAATGGTTTAGCAGAACGGATGAATAGAACATTGGCTGAGAGGGTTACATGTCTGCTCTTGCATGCAGGGTTGCCTAATTCCATTTAGGGTGAAGCTTTGAATACGGCGGTACGTGTTATTAATCTAACTCCTTGTGTTCCTTTGTCTTTTAATGTTCCTGACAGGGTTTGGAGTAACAAAGATGTTTCATATCATCATTTGCGGGTCTTTGGATGCAAGGCTTTTATGCGTATTCCCAAAGATGAAAGATCAAAGCTTGATGTGAAGACCGGGCCTTGTATATTCCTTGGTTATGGCCAAGATGAGTTTGGATACATGTTATATGATCCGGTTCTGAAGAAACTCATAAGAAGTCGTGATGTGGTGTTCATGGAAGATCAGGGTTTGAAAGATATTGAGAAGACAAAGATAGTTCCTCAACAAACTGATGATCTTACTGATTTGGATCCGGTTCCTCCTCAGCAAACCGAGACAAATAATGGAGATGGTGTTCAAAATGGTGAATAACATCGTACTGATAACGTTGATATTCCAGAGCAGTTAGAGCCGGGTGAGGATTTCCACCCTGAACTACCAGTACCATATCTGCCAGCATTTGTCCCACTCGGGCGGTTTACAAGAGATCGTTATCCTTCCACCCGTTTTTCTGTTGATGAGTATGTCTTAATCACTGATGGGGGAGAGCCCGAGTGTTATACAGAGGCCATGGAAGATGAGCATAAAAGGGAATGGGTTGAAGCCATGCAAGATGAGATGAATTCCTTGTATGAGAACAATACCTTTGAGTTGGTGAAACTGCTTAAGGGCAAGAGAGCTTTGAAAAACAAGTGAGTTTACAAAGTGAAGACTGAAGAACATACCTCATGGCCTAGGTACAAGGCTAGATTGGTTGTCAAAGGGTTCAGTCAAAGAAAAGGTATTGATTTTGATGAGATTTTCTCTCCAGTCTTGAAGATGAGTTCCATTCGGGTGATTCTTGGTTTGGCTGCTAGTCTTGATCTTGAGGTTGAGCGAATGGATGCCAAGACAACATTCTTTCATGGTGAATTGGACAAGGAAATTTATATGGAGCAAGCTGAAGGTTTTCAGGTTAAGGGTAAAAAAGACTATGTCTGTAAACTTCAGAAAAGTCTTTATGGGTTGAAACAAGTACCAAGACAGTGGTATAAGAAATTTGACTCAGTCATAGGGGAGCAAGGCTACCGAAAGACTAATTCAGACCACTGTGTTTTCTTTCAGAGGTTTGGTGATGATGATTTTATCGTCCTATTACTTTATGTTGATGACATGTTGATTGTTGGCAAGAATGCAAAGCAAATTGTTCAGTTGAAGAAAGAATTGAGCAAGTCATTTTCTATTAATGACTTAGGGCCATCAAAACAAATTCTTGGCATTCGGATTACTAGAGATAGAGCTTCAAAGAAGCTACACATGTCACAAGAGCAATACATTGAGAAGGTGCTTCGTAGATTCAACATGGCTAAAACCAAAGAGGTCAGTTCACCTCTTACTCCCAACTTTAAGTGAACCGATAAAGATTGCCCTTCTTCTAAGGAGGAGATTGAAGAAATGGATAGAGTTCCATATGCCTCAGCAGTTGGAAGCTTGATGTATGTAATGGTGTGTACTAGGCCTGATATTGCCCATGCAGTAGGTGTTGTTAGTAGGTTTCTATCAAATCCGGGTAAGAAACATTGGGAAGCAGTTAAGTGGATCCTCATGATCTCAATCGGCACGTGCACCAAAAGAAACGAAGGTTGATGCTAAAATGGCATCCAAATGGGGTCTTTTTGGGTGGCTGCTCCACAATGGTTCCAACCCTATCATTGATGTGTTCACTCAAGCAAGTGGAGATATGGTTGATGGCCACATTTCAGTGTTCTTTCAAGTTCATTCCCAACAAAATTACCTTCGAATCCAAGTACAATTACTATGTTTCGTATTTATATTAATTAAATGTTAATATCATAAAAAACCAACATAATTTCTTATTTTTTCATGAAAAAGTCCACCAAAATAATTTCGACGTATAATAGTCTCTGCACACGTCAAAAAAACACAAAAATGTCCTCAACACAATTTTAAAATATTAAAGTGTATGTACTTATCCACAATGCGTGTACTTGTGAAAAAATATTTCTAATAATAACTCGTTACTCCTTAAATTCGTCAAAATTCAAATTTTGACAAATTTAATAGGTAGCGATTCATTAGTTTAATTTTTTCACAAGTACATGCATTTTATACAAGTGTATGGACTTTAATATAACAAAATAAGCAGAGAGTTTTATACGTCAAATATATGTCGAGTGACTTTTTCATGAAAAAATAGAAACTATATGTTGGTCTTTTATGATATTAGCTCTAATTAAAACCGTTTTGTTACTTGAAACTAATAGTGTAAATAATTGATAAATTGACCAGGAAGATGCATTAACTGGTGATGCAGCATTAGTGGATGTTGCAACAAAAGATAACATGTTGAAACTCGAAGAAATTGGTGAAAATCTCTTAGAAAAGCCTGATTCGAGAGTTAATCTAAAGACTGGATTGTCTCAGCCGATAGGAAATGGTCAGACCAATGCCCAAGCGCTTAAACGGTCTGTAAATTTTAGTTTCAAGTGTGCATGAAAACTGTTAGTAAATTATAATATCTTAAACTAATATTGTTTACACATCAATGCAGATTTGCAAAATTGCTTTCGGAGGAGAAGAAGCAACGAGAATCATCGGAAACACCTTTAAAGGCATACAATGGTTTCACTTAGAAGTTTCCTGAATCCTGATTGTTGAAGAATGATTCAAAGGGTTAATTTGCACGTGGAACTTTATCTTTATCTTTATCTTCGATATTTAAATTTTGAATAAAGCCTAACGGCTAAAGTTGTTGTCTAATCCTAGTCTTTTGGATTTTGCAATATTTGTCGGATTGTTTTTTAGTATTTAATGTTTTTTCTTTGTTCCTTTGTAAACTACGCATGTTTTTATCAATTAATCAAGTTCCAGCATTGAATTACCTTTTTTATGTTCTTCTCTTATTGTATTACACTATATTATTGACGGAGGATGTTGTAACTTCTCCCCTAATCCCGCGTGGCCGTTCGATCAAATCAAAGTTAATCCTGGTCGTGTTAAATCAAACCGTTTAACGGTTTCTCCGGTCACTTTTTCTTGAAGCGGTTCTGTTCCTCCGATTTTCCTCCCACGTCGCCACCCTTCATCTTCCAAACTTAAACCCTCAAAATCGTTTGTGAATTCTTACTTCCGTTCCAAATTGAAACCTTCAAAACCAAATGGCCTCCTCCTTCTCCTGTGATATCTCCCTTTCAATGCAACAGGCTCTTCCTAATCTCTCCACTGTCGTTCCCCTTCACCATTGTAGACGACGTTCGTTCAATTTCGAGACTTACTCTTTTCATAGTGTCTCTCACAAAGCAGCGACTTCGCTTTGAGATAACGGTAAGGTTTCAATCACATATGGTTTTGAGGTCTAATCGAGTATTAGAAACACTTTTGAGATGATACATACTGCTCAATCTGCCTCAATCACATGTATTATGTTTCATGGGGCTTTTTATCAATGCCTCGACATTTCAATTCATACCGAAATTTATCGTTGATGCTTATTTCTAAGTTCTCATTAATGATGAAAAACTTTTAATTTGCATATTGACAGTAAAATTCACATAATTTTGTTCATAGATTTACTTCGGAATACTAATCAAATTGATTTTCTTCACATTGTTTCATCTCTGAACCTGTTAGGAAGGGCACACAATATCATTGTAGTTGAAAACATTGTTCTCAATTTTGTGTAGAGGATGGCATAGCCACACTCTCAAAGGTGTGACTAAAAAAATTGTTACTTTAACTTGCAAGACTCTGACTTTTGATTAGCCTCTATCTATAAATCAGTTAGATAATTTGTTGGCTCTTATAATGAATATGTGATTTGTTAGAAAGCTTTTCTTAAATGGGCAATTTCGTTGTAAACCATTGTAGATGGTGCTCGCCCGGCATGCATTTTGGAAGCAAGAAACACTACTTCAGCATTGCGTTTGGTGGATAAATGGGTGGTGTAGTTCACTTATTATCATTTTATTTTACTCACAAAAACCCTAATCTTTTAATTTTCTACACATAACTGTCCTAATAATATGTGCTTTTTGTGCTATCAGGTACTGATAGGTGGAGACCAGAATCACATGATGAGTTTATTTGATAAAACACAGTCATATTTCCATAGGTGTTTCGAATGCCGTCAAATTTGTTGACCTTTTTTTTAAAGAAAAGTAATCTTCAGATTGGCGTTGAGGTAACTAACTAACTTACTTTTGTCAAAAGAAATGAGATCTCAATGGAATTTTCCAGTAATTATTTAAATTGGTTATATTTTGCTTCTATGAATAGGTGGAGACTAGCACATTTGAAGATATACATGAGGTCCTAACTGGGGCAGCGGATAAATTTTCTAGAATTTAGTGTAGATTTAGATGATGTTTATTGAAACATGTCGTTTAAATCCCTCATTATTGTGTTTCTTTCCTCTCAGCCCTCTCGCAATTGATTTTTCCGGTGACAAAACGCAGGAAACCACCAGCCTGCTCCTCGGCCTCTGTACCATCCTGCGACGACCACAGACGTTCAGCAGTCACTGTTCCAACAAGCTTGTACTGATTAACTTCTGATCCACCCTTCTATGCGATTTAGGTAACAATTAAATCAGTTGTCGTTTATGCATTATATATGCACAGACATGTAAATTATGCTTTTTTGTTAGGTTTATTGGTGTCAAATGATTTGGTCCAGTCATAATGCTCACCATTTTTTGTTTTTTCAGTTCATCATTTTCTTATATGTCGTTATTGCTTTTCCTTCTCAGTCCCTAAGAGATTTTTTAAGCAGTTTCTGCTACAGAATCAAGAAACATATCATCTCCTGACACACGTTTACCTTGTGAAACTGTTGCTAAAACTGATGTTGTTACAGAAGACCAACCAAGACCACCTACACTTGGGGTGAGTTTATATTTCTGCTATATTATTTTTCCTTTTTGGCTGAGAATAAAAGCAGTGTTCTTTAGTTTAATAATTTTCGGTTTTATTTGGTATTTGAAAGAAAAAATTTTAAATTTTATTGACTGGTTTTCTTTGGGTTTTAAACGGTTTTCTCCGGTTTTGTCCGTGCAAATAACCGCACATTTCATTGTTTTGCGCCATAGGTGTGTAACCTAATTGCTGGCACCCACAGGCTTAAATAATCTATGACAACAAAATAATGCAAGGATATATTAACTCACTTAAATAATATGCAGCGGCGACTAATGGCTTCTGCTGCGGTGAGTGTTTTTCCCATTGAATCTATTATTTTTTAATTTTTTGATATATAACTATGTAACCTAAGTTTTCAAAGCAGGGGACTTTTTTCTTCACACACAGAGGAAGTCGCGGTTTATGAAATGGATAAGTAAGCTTCTTAAAGTGGGTCAAACCGTGGGTTAATGGTGAAAATCCTTAGGTGGAAGTATGGTATTTTCTTTAACTCTTTCATTCTTTTGATTTTACCTTTTCAAACTTTCTATGTAAGTGTATAACATCTCTGTTTGTTACAGCCTCTAGCTCCTGGCTAAAAGTTAGTTTTTTTCTTTGGAAATTTTTTGCTGTTTCAAAATAAAAAAAGATGAACACCGTGAATCCGAACCAATAACCAGACCATATATAAGTTATCATGCCGGTCTTGGAGATCGGTACCGAAATATGCACAACCCTAAACACCAGTAACCAAAATAAATATCATGTTAATAATCACGTTTGAACTCTAGAACTAATATTCAATATTGAAAAAAAAATCAACAGGGCGGCGATAGTGGATCTGAAGCGGCTCTAGTAATCCCGTGGTTTTTTACTCTCTCGTTTGAGGGTTTTCCACGCTAAAAAATTTCGATGTCTTTATTTTATTTGCATAATGATTTGGGGCTGTTTTGGTTATTTTGGAATACCCTATTTGTTTGCATCCTAATAGGTTCATTCGGGTCGAGAAAGTTTTGATCAAACGAAGATTAATTCCTCAGTTTGTTGTTTACCGTTTGTGGTCGGTTGCGTTTTTCTCATCAGACTGGTATCAGAGCCATTGGCTCTTGTTATTGGGTTTGGACTTGTTTGAACAATGGAAGCTAAAACAAGTAGGATTGTGAATCTGAATGGTTCCAATTATCATGTTTGGAAAGGCAAGATTGAAGACCTTCTTTATGTGAAGGATTATTATTTACCTGTGTTTACCACTGATAAACTTGAAGAATGAACAGATGAAGAATGAAATATTTTACATAGAAAGGTTTGTGGGTATATCCGACAGTGGGTTGATGATAATGTTTTGAACCATATTAGCGGGGAGACTCATGCTCGTACCTTGTGGAACAAGCTTGAGGAGTTGTATGCTCGAAAAACTGGGAACAATAAATTGTTCTTGATTAAGCAGTTGATAAACTTGAAATACCATAATGGTACTCCTGTTACTGATCACTTGAGTGTTTATAAGGGAATTGTTAATCAGCTTGCAGGAATGGGTATCAAGTTTGAAGACGAGTTACAAGGTTTATGGCTCCTTGGCACTTTACCAGATTCGTGAGAGACTTTTAGGACATCATTGTCTAACTCTGCAGCAAATTGTGTTATCACTATGGAATTGACTAAAAGTAGTATTTAAATGAAGAGATGAGAAGAAAGTCACAAGGTTCAACTTCACATTCAAATGTTTTAGTCACAGAAAACAGTGGGAGAAGTCAAAGTAGAGGTCCAAGTAATAGAGGGAAACATCGTAGTAAGTCTCAAGGGAAGTTTGCTAACTTTGAGTGTTATCATTGTGGTAGGAAAGGCCACACAATTAAATTTTGTAGATAATTGAAAAAGGAGAACAAGAAAGCTAATTACAACAATCAAAAGAACAACCATAAGAAAGATGATGGTGGTAATGACACCGCTGAAGTTAACATTTCTACCGAAGAGTTCTTTATTTGTTGTGATTATGATATAGTTAACCTTGCACATGATGATTCGAGTTGGGTTGTTGACAGTGGTGCTACCTGTCATGTGACATCATAAAGGGATTTTTAGTCATCTTATACTCCTGGTGATTTTGGGAGTGTTAAGATGGGTAATAATGGGCTATCTAAGATTGTTGGTGTTGGGGATGTTTGCTTGAAGTTTGATACTGGAATAGAGTTGGTTTTGCACAATGTAAAACATATTCCAGATATTAGACTTAATTTGATATCTACAGGCTTACTTGATGATGATGGCTACCATAGTAACCTTGGTGATGGAATATGGAAACGCACTCGTGGTTCTTTGATTGGCAAGAGGTAAAAGAAGTTCAAAGTTATACATGACACATCTGAAGTTCTCTAGAGACTCGGTCCACTCAGTGATGAATTCTGATATGACCGACTTGTAGCATAAGAGACTTGGTCACATGAGTGAAAAGGGGATGTCTCTATTGTTGAAGAAAAATGTCTTGTCCGGTGTGCATAATGTTCATTTGAAGAAGTGTTCTCATTGTCTGGAAGGTAAGAAAACTAGAGTTTCCTTTAAGAGTCACCCTCCCTCTAGGAAAGAAAATATACTTGATTTGGTGAATTCCGATGTATGTGGTCCCATGAAGACTAGATCACTTGGTGGTTGTTTATACTTTGTCACATTCATCGATGATCATTCAAGGAAGGTTTGAGCTTATTCTTTGAAATCTAAAGATCAAGTATTAGATGTGTTTAAGCAATTTCATGCCCTAGTTGAGAGACAAACTGGGAAGAAGCTTAAGTGTATTCGAACAGATAATGGAGGTGAGTATATTGGTCCTTTTGATGCTTATTGTAGAGAGAAAGGTATTCGACATCAAAAGACTCCTCCAAAGACACCACCGTTGAATGGTTTAGCAGAACGGATGAATAGAACATTGGCTGAGAGGGTTACATGTCTGCTCTTGCATGCAGGGTTGCCTAATTCCATTTAGGGTGAAGCTTTGAATACGGCGGTACGTGTTATTAATCTAACTCCTTGTGTTCCTTTGTCTTTTAATGTTCCTGACAGGGTTTGGAGTAACAAAGATGTTTCATATCATCATTTGCGGGTCTTTGGATGCAAGGCTTTTATGCGTATTCCCAAAGATGAAAGATCAAAGCTTGATGTGAAGACCGGGCCTTGTATATTCCTTGGTTATGGCCAAGATGAGTTTGGATACATGTTATATGATCCGGTTCTGAAGAAACTCATAAGAAGTCGTGATGTGGTGTTCATGGAAGATCAGGGTTTGAAAGATATTGAGAAGACAAAGATAGTTCCTCAACAAACTGATGATCTTACTGATTTGGATCCGGTTCCTCCTCAGCAAACCGAGACAAATAATGGAGATGGTGTTCAAAATGGTGAATAACATCGTACTGATAACGTTGATATTCCAGAGCAGTTAGAGCCGGGTGAGGATTTCCACCCTGAACTACCAGTACCATATCTGCCAGCATTTGTCCCACTCGGGCGGTTTACAAGAGATCGTTATCCTTCCACCCGTTTTTCTGTTGATGAGTATGTCTTAATCACTGATGGGGGAGAGCCCGAGTGTTATACAGAGGCCATGGAAGATGAGCATAAAAGGGAATGGGTTGAAGCCATGCAAGATGAGATGAATTCCTTGTATGAGAACAATACCTTTGAGTTGGTGAAACTGCTTAAGGGCAAGAGAGCTTTGAAAAACAAGTGAGTTTACAAAGTGAAGACTGAAGAACATACCTCATGGCCTAGGTACAAGGCTAGATTGGTTGTCAAAGGGTTCAGTCAAAGAAAAGGTATTGATTTTGATGAGATTTTCTCTCCAGTCTTGAAGATGAGTTCCATTCGGGTGATTCTTGGTTTGGCTGCTAGTCTTGATCTTGAGGTTGAGCGAATGGATGCCAAGACAACATTCTTTCATGGTGAATTGGACAAGGAAATTTATATGGAGCAAGCTGAAGGTTTTCAGGTTAAGGGTAAAAAAGACTATGTCTGTAAACTTCAGAAAAGTCTTTATGGGTTGAAACAAGTACCAAGACAGTGGTATAAGAAATTTGACTCAGTCATAGGGGAGCAAGGCTACCGAAAGACTAATTCAGACCACTGTGTTTTCTTTCAGAGGTTTGGTGATGATGATTTTATCATCCTATTACTTTATGTTGATGACATGTTGATTGTTGGCAAGAATGCAAAGCGAATTGTTCAGTTGAAGAAAGAATTGAGCAAGTCATTTTCTATTAATGACTTAGGGCCATCAAAACAAATTCTTGGCATTCGGATTACTAGAGATAGAGCTTCAAAGAAGCTACACATGTCACAAGAGCAATACATTGAGAAGGTGCTTCGTAGATTCAACATGGCTAAAACCAAAGAGGTCAGTTCACCTCTTACTCCCAACTTTAAGTGAACCGATAAAGATTGCCCTTCTTCTAAGGAGGAGATTGAAGAAATGGATAGAGTTCCATATGCCTCAGCAGTTGGAAGCTTGATGTATGTAATGGTGTGTACTAGGCCTGATATTGCCCATGCAGTAGGTGTTGTTAGTAGGTTTCTATCAAATCCGGGTAAGAAACATTGGGAAGCAGTTAAGTGGATCCTTAGATATCTACGTGATACTTCCAAATTGGGCATCACATTTGGAAATGGAGAGTCGATGCTTGTTGGTTATACAGATTCTGATATGGCAGGAAATAAGGACAACATGAAATCCACTTTTGGATATTTGATGACTTTTGCAGGGGGAGCTGTGTCATGTCAATCAAGGCTTCAAAAGTGTGTTGCTTTGTCCACCATCGAGGCTGAGTATATGGCAGCAACAGAAGCCTGCAAAGAACTATTGTGGCTGAAAAGATTTATGCAAGAGCTTGGCTTTATGCAACAACGCTACGTGGTTCTTTGTGATAATCAAAGCGCTATTCACCTTGCTAAGAATTCTATGTTCCATAAAAAAACAAAACATATTGATGTGAGGTATCATTGGATTAGAGATGGACTTGAAGACAAGTTGTTTGAACTTGATAAAGTTCACACCGATGATAATTGTTCCGATATGTTGACTAAAGCTTTGGCAATGGAAAAGTTGAAGAAATGTTGCTGATCACCGGGATGGCGAACTCTTTCTCATAGACCAAAAATGGGGAGATTTGTTGGGCTATTTTTGGTCATGAGAAGCTTATTTGTTTTAGCCCAATAATTTAATTAAGAAAAATATATATTTTCTTTGTTGCTGTCGTCGTTAAAACCTCAAAGAGTCAAAGGGGGGTTGGTTTTTTTATGGATAGCATTAAAGTGCTATCTTTAATGCTCAACAACTACAACAAAGTTGTTTTGGTTCTGGTGGGATATCTCGACAGAAGACAACAACAATTTTTGTTGGTCTGGGAGTGATGCCATATCACAAAGAAGAACAAGAACAAAGAAAAGGGTTTTGGGATATTTGCCTTTCTGTCATTTTAGAGACACGATTGTGTGTGAGTTCGTTTGACAGAAAGAAGAAACAGGGTACTCAAGATCAAGCCTTAGAGTAACTTTATTTGGTGATCACTCTCCTTTATCTTTGTTTATGTTTTCATATGCTTTATGTTAGTGATTCCAAGTAAATGATGTTTATTGTATGCCTCTAGTTTACCTAAAGAAGACTGTGTATTGCTCTTGATTTGGTGATAGTGGATTTGGAGCGGCTCTAGTAGTCCCGTGGTTTTTTATTCTCTCTTTTGAGGGTTTTCCACGCTGAAAAATTTCGGTGTCTCTATTTTATTTGCATAGTGATTTAGGGCTGTTTTGGTTATTTTGGAATACCCTATTTGTTTGCATCCTCACAGGTTCATTCGGGTCGGGAAAGTTTTGACCAAACGAACATTAATTCCGCATTTTGTTGTTTACTGTTTGTGGTCGGTTGCGTTTTTCCATCAGGATCATGTGATTTTCTTAAAAGTTAATTTTCAAGAAAAATATTTAGATATTTGAGCCATATTTTGCTTTTTCTTGAACACATGTGATTTTCTTACAAGAGAAGGTTTGCTTATATCATCAAAATAAGGTGAAATTAATACAAAATTGATGTAATTTTTGGTTGATAATTCATCACTAACATCTTTGAATACATATATATGTTAAGTGTGCATCATGATGATCATGTGACTTATTTTTGGAACGGATTGGAATCTTTTGTTTATGTATATTGTGATCTTATGCTTGAGTTTTGTTTCCTTTTTATTTGAATTTAAACAATATATGAATTGAGACAAATTCATGTATTTGATAGCTTTTTATTTGTGCAGTTTCAAGTTTGTATTTGATTGTTGTGAGGGCAGAATTATGACCATTTTAACCATTTTGTTACAATAGTTTGAAAATGACCATTTTATTTTTCGTGGTTACAATTTTTACTCTAATATGTTCCCCGCTCCTAACTCCATCCATAACTCCGGTTAAATGTTACCCATGTGAGGGGCATGGACAAGACAGAAATGCCCCTCATGTGAGGGGCACGTGGGTAACATTTAACCTTAATTATGGATAAAGTTAGGGGCGAGAAGCATATTAAAGTAAAAACTGTAACCAAAAGGAGCAAAATGACCATTTTCAAACTATTGGAGCAAAAGAGTTAAAATAGTCAAACCAAATGGAGCAAAAATGAAGTTCGGTTGGTTTTACCGGTGTGCACAGAGTGGTGCAAATTAACGTTTGGTTATTTTTTAATTTATTATTGTTTGAGTAAATCACGTGATGTGGGAGTAAATGATCAACTGCTCCATTTATCTTATCTTGCACATGATGTGAGATAATGGTTCAAACTAACGTCCATTCATCAAAAGACGAAATATGTGAAACATTAAACGAAATGATATATTGTGTAATTATTGAAAATAAAGAAGGCAGATGCATTTTTTAAGATATTTAAAGATGAAACAAGTAATTTATTCTATCAAATATAGATTAAAAGGATGACATCTTACACAAAAATTAACTTTTAACTCGTAGAATCAACTAATAAAATTGTATCAACAATTTGAATTTAGAAAAAAATGTTTTAACCACTAATTTTGAAGAACATAACTAATAAGACTGTGTATAAGCATATAATTAATTACGCAACCATAAAATATTATTAAGGTGTTTACTAATATATATACAAAAAAATAATTCTTTTACATGTAAAGTAAATAAAGCCTTCTATATAAGATATTTGTATATAGTAAAATGTGTATTTCGACCATTTTTATAAAAAAAACAATAAATATGTTAAAACAATTATGTAAGACGCCCTCCGGCCATCGGACGGGTATAAAACTAGTTTGAAGTATTAGAGCACAGCTTCTGCTCTTCAAAGATGTGAATCTTATCTGACTTTGATTCAAGGCTGATCTTACAAGCGCTCCCATCTAAGCCAACTTCAATTCTAGTGTTTAAAAGTAATGTGATGGATGTGAGAACTGGAGTATTAGAATGAATACGATTTTGAGGTCTCGTGATATTTGGGAACTTGTGGAAATAGGCGTCAATGAATGTGGTGTAGATAAGACATACATACATTCACACGTATATATAATAAATACATTTATTAACTTAAATATATATATAACTACTAGAAAACATATAGATTTTCTACAAAAGTTTCCTACAATTTATCAACAAAAGAAATTTCTCACAAGTTTGCGACAAATTTTCAACAAAAAAAAACAAAAAAGTAACTATACGATTTCCTACAATTTCCGACAAATTTATTAAATAAGTGAACTTATTTATTTACTATAATCGTCGGAAATTACCAACGAAAGACTTTCGTCGCTAATTTGTCGGAAAATTAGTCGGGACCTTGTCGTAAAAAACATTTCCAACGGAGTTTTTTCCAACAAACACTTTTTTGTCGGAAACTTGTCGCTAAAGACCAATTCCGACAAAATTCCCACGAAATCTCACTACTAAATAAATGAAAAATTTGCGACAGCAGTTTTGTGCAAAATTTGTCGAAATTGATCGTTGGCGACAAGTTTCGGACAAAAAAGGGTTTGTTAGAAAAAACCCTGACGAATTAGGAAAAATTTGCGAGAGTAGTTTTGTAGGAAATGTTTTTTTCGACAAAGTCCCGACTAATTTTCCGACGAATTACCGACGAAAGCCTTTTGTCGGTAATTTCCGACGATTATAGTAAATAAATATGTAACTTATTTAATAAATTTGTCGAAAAATTGTAGGAAATCGTATAGTTACTTTTTTTGTTTTTGTTTTGTCGGAAATTTGTCGCTAACTTGTGGGAAATTTTTTTTGTCGAAAACTTTTATAAGAAATATATAAGTTTTCTAGTAGTGTATTAACTTAAATACATATTTTGATGCAAATAAGATGCCAATTCTTACATACATACATACATACATATATTAACCTGCATAGATTTTCAATATTTTGATGCAAATAAGATGCCAGTTCTTACATAACCTGTGCATAGATTTTCAATATTTTGATGCAAATAAGATGCCAATTCTTACATACATACATACATATATTAACCTGCATAGATTTCCAATATTAGATGCAAATACTTCAATTTCCCCTCACTCTCACAAACAAACATTTACAACAATCATACACATTCAAAGCCTTCACCTTTGACCTCATAATTTACAAGAACCATCAAATTGACAACAAACTTAACTACCGATCACAAGAATTAACAAACAGTCACAAGATCTACAACGAAAACTCTAAATTAGCACCATCCAACTATATCCAAGGGTTAACTAAGATGTTCCTCACCGAAATAGTGTGGGTTTGTAAACATTCCATAAAAAAACACAAATACCTGAAGAAATGAAGACGAGAAAGTGACCAGGAAAGTGGTAGCGGCCAAGTGACGACGAAAGTGGCAGCGACGAGTAGGGGGTAGTTGATGCAGGTGGCTGGCGAGCAGGGGGTGAGGGAAGCATGGGGTGGTTGGGGTGAGGGAAGTATGGGGTGGTTGGGGTGAGGGAAGCATGGGGTGGTCCGTCACATGAGGAAGTGGTGGTCGGCAGGTGGCCGGCGAGCAAGGGTAGTGGTTGCAAGTAGGGGTGTTCAAAGTCGGATATCCAACAAATTTCGGATATCTGAAAATTTCGGATACTGTATTTCACTATTCGAATCTGAATCTGAAAATTCGGATATCTTCGGATATCCGAAATTTCGGATATGGATTCGGATATTTAAACAGATATCCGAAATTTCACCTATTTGTTAAAAGTTCCAAATTAGAAAAAAAAAACTACACAATCCCATCCCAACCAAAATGCAATAGCTCCATTCCACCAGATCTTATCTGCTAAGTTAGTACTAACATCCATTACAACTTGCAAGTCTATATACAGACAAAAATCGCAAAGAACAAAAGTCGGATCTGTTGTTTGCAAATCACACATTAATAACTTGGAGGGAATCACACTTTCTTACTTACAATGGAGATGGGCAAATGGCGACGAACGGTTGAATCCGGTGGTGCAGCGGTGGACTGTGAGAGCCGTGAGGGAGAGGCGGTGGACGGTGGTGCCGTTGTACAGCGTTGGACTGTGAGAAACAGTGAGAGACGCGAGGTGGACGGTGGACGGTGAAGGTGAGTCTAAACTCTCGTGTCGTGGTAGTGTGGACCAGAGGCTGAGAGATAGAAATTGTGATTTAGGGTTTCTGAACTCATTCCTTTATATATTTAAGTATAATAAATAAATAATTAAAAAAATACAAAAAATAATTTCGGATATATGAATTTTTGGATATCCGAATTTTCGGATGTTTCGGATTTGGAATTTCGGATAATTCGGGTTCGGTTTCGGATTTTGATTTTTTTGAACACTCCTAGTTGCAGGTGGTCAATGAGCAGGGAGTGAGGGAAGCAGAGCTGGTAATCGATTTGGAGAAAGATTGTAGGTGGTTGCCGCTAAAGGCTTTAAAACAACGTCTGTCGGATCAATTACCAATCAACATGTCAGATCTTTGAGTAAAAATAGGACGTAGATCAAAGTGATAACTTTGTAAAATATTAATCAAATTTCAAAAGTGTTCTAATTAGGTCACTAAATACACATTTTACACGGTATACACCCCTGGGTATACTATGACAAGTGACCTAATTGTAATACTTTTGAAACTTAATTACTATTTTATGGTGTTTCCCCCGGATCAAAAGCAATAGCGAAGACTTAATTAGGTCACTAATGAGGTCGTCGTTATTACCTTTATTTCTTGTAGTGGAAGTTTAAGGTGATTTATTGTTTACATTGAATACATGAGAAAAAAATTGCATAGAATTTTTATAAACATAATTATAAAAATTACTTAAAGAAACCTCACATCTAAGAGCTGCACACACCGTAAATGTGATATAAACATATAAAATAATAATAAAAAACTTAAAAATATAAATATTATTACATGTATTTAATAATAACTAGTTTTTTCCCCGTGCTACGCGGCGAGAGTATGATAATTATCGGTTCGGCTTGTCCATAGGGATAAAACCAACGTCGAAACACAGACTCGCTATAACGTACGATACAAAATAAAACTCGAACCCCTGACAAAAAAAAATAATAAAAGCAAAGAAAGTTAACGAACGAAAGTCATTACAGATAAACGAAACTATTATAATAATAAAAAAGGTTAAAAGCGTGAATAAAAATAAAAAGAAAATCTCAAACTTTACTACAAAAATAAACCAATTGAACTTAACTTTACTAAAAAATAAACCCATTAAACTTTTGTAACAATTTTATAAAAAACCAAAGTTGAGGGAAAATAAAAAAAAACTAAAGTTTACTTCATTTATGTTTTGTGACAAATCTATAAAAAAAAAACAAACTTTTGAGAAAAAAGGAAAAAAAACTCTACTATTCCCCCATGGGAAATAATAAGTTAATAATAATAGTAAATATTATTATAAGTATTAATAAGCCGATCTAAAACCGAGTACCTTCACTGCAACTTTAGTGGTGCAAACGTCGACGAGGAGACCCAGATTTCTATTGAAGGTGGGGTTGTCCCTAAGACACTGAAGTTCAAGTATCTAGGATCTGTCATCCAGAGTAACGGGGACATCGACAATGATGTAGTCCATCGGGTGCAGGCTGGTTGGTGTAAATGGAGAGCGGCCTCAGGTGTTTTGTGCGACAAGAGGTTCCCAATAGGGTTAAAGGGTAAATTTTATAGGGTAGCAGTTCGCCCAGCGATGCTATATGGAACCGATTGTTGGGCCATCAAGAAGACACAAGCTCGAAAAATGGATGTAGCTGAGATGAGGATGTTGAGGTGGATGTGTGGACACACAAGAAAGGACCGAATAAGAAATGAAGTTGTTCAAAAGAGATTGGGAGTCACATGTATCTCAGATAAGATAAGAGAAGGAACATTGAGATGGTTTGGACATGTCAAGAGGAGACAGAGCACAGATCCAGTGAGAACGGTGGAAACTCTCGTTGTAGAGGGGAAAAGGAGCAGGGGGAGACCGAAATTAACGTGGGATGAGAGGATTAGGCTTGATTTGCTAGATTTACACCTCTCAGAGGACATGATCAATGATAGGATTTCATGGAGACGTCGTATTAGGGTTTTAGGATGAGTGACCCGTTGTGTGGGAGAGTAGAGTTGTTTAGCAAAGATTTTGCGTATGTCTTGTTTCTTGTAGGTGTGTTGTGTTTCTTGTGACTAATATACTCTAGTCATACACTGCTAATTGTTAGATTACTGTTAGATTTATTTTACTTTATTACTCATTAATTTTATTTATATTTTAATCTTTTTCTTTCCCATGGAGCCGGGGGTCTAAACGGGAGCAGCCTCTTTATCCCTTGGGATAGGGGTAAGGTTTGCTCTCATCACACCCTCCCCAGACCCTACTAATAGCGTTAGCTATGTGTGAGATTATACTGGGTGCGTTTGGTTTGGTATTATTATAAGTATTAAAAATATTATAATAAAGATTACACAATAGTCCTCCAAATATTATTCGCTGAATTCAAAGGAATTTGAATTGAAATTTGAAAACTTTTCATTAAAAACATATTTGGTTGGTTTTTTTATGGAATTTGAATTGGAAAACATTCCACTAAATTCCATCAATCAATGGAATCTCACTTTCCTTCCAATATGTCATCGAATTATAAATATTCCAATGGAATGTTCAAAGTATATACTAGCCATGATGGATTATTATTAGATTGAAATCATATTCATTGACATGTTCATGTATCACTAATTTAACAGTAGAAAAACATAAACAACATTGACATATATTCGACGATTCAGCAAAAAAACCATCAATTTTTATTTTTGTTGCAACTATACAAACTCAAATAGAATTCAACAACAAAAAGATAAAATAAATTTGAATTCACTGATAGAAAGACAACATAAAGAACTCACAATCAAATTTAACAACACTAGATTCAGCCTTTTACATGAAGAACTCAAGTTAATCTTCATCTGTCGAATTTAATATAGCGGAAAGACAAAACATAGTTATTGTCAAAGAACTCAAAGAGAAGGCGACAATGATCGAATTTGGAGATAAATCATAAATCAAGAAAAGGTTAGCAGGTTTGGGTGTGACTAGGAAATGCGGAGGGGATAAGGGTACTTTTGTAATTTTATTTTTATAGTTTCTAATTCCATTTACAAATTAACCAACCAAACGAGTTTATAATTTTGAATGGAATTAATTCCAATTCATTTGAAACATTCCAATTCATTCCAAAATATTCCGTGAACCAAAAGCACCCTTAGTTATTTACATAAATGATCCCTTACTCTTATACTTAACAGAATTTTTTTTACAGATTTAATGTTAGATATTGAAAAATTGTTATAGAAATGCAACCAAAGGGTTTGATATGTTAAAAGATTGTTTTTTGACTGAAAGGGTTAAATACGTCAAACGTTAGAGGTCAAAAACGTAATTTACTCAACAAAATTACATCTATTCAAGTGCCTGATTGAATTGCTATTTTCTCACATTTATGACAAGAGATTTTCCTATCTTGAAAATTTTAAGTGCTTGATTGAATATGCATCAATAGTTTCTTCCTTTTTGATAACGACAAACGTAGAAAGTTTTAATGTATCAAATTCAAATCATGTGAGGACACTAAAATGTTTTTCTTCCACATTCAAGTTCGACATTTAATACACAAATGTATAAGTATTCAATATTGATGCTTAGTCCATGCTAAACACAAATCATGAGCGTTCTCATCCACGTCATCTCCAAGAAAATTATATTATCGGTTCTTGAATACTTTCATATAATGAAATAAAAACATATTTTTCTTCCTTATTTCTTATTAGAGACTTCAAACCGGACTTTTGATTCCATTCAACGTAAATTAATTCTTAGTTATCCCTATACCTAAAATTTAAATATACATCATTAACACACGTTTGTATTACTTTTCTTGACGTGAAGGACAACTAATTGAATATAGTTTGTAATATGGCTTTGGAGTTGCTAGCTACTTTCTTTGTTGAAAAATTAAATTATAAAAAATGCTAAGTTACATATTAAATATGATTTCATACATAAAATATTCTACGTACATGCATACCGTATTATAATATCTTACTCTTAGATTTGATCTATTATGACTCAGCATTTAAGGTTTATTTTATAACTAGTTTAGGTCCCGTGTCTACACACGGGGTGAAAAATACTAATATTTAAAATTTTTAAATATTTATATATATATATTTCACAGGTGTAAAAATATATTACATAAACTCAAAATATGTAAAAATTAATATATAATTAGGTTTCGAAAATACGTTAATTACTATTTAATGTAATTTCACTTTCAATTATTATTTGATTGAAATAAAAGTTATATAATTAAATTTTAAAGTTTTCTTATAATAAAGGATAATTTAAAATAAATGTGTTGTATTACTCCAATTAATACTTTCTTTAAATATATATTATTATTTAAATATAGAAGTGCATTAAATAAGAGATAGAGGCGAGAAAAAAATGATGAGATTGAATGTGAAGATGACACGTGACACTAAAAAACCTTTATTTATTAGTATGTATAGATAATATCAGTTTTATCATTAATGTTTTTTTGTCACTTGTTGATTACATTACAATCTAATAATCAAGATTTATTTATTATAACCGATGAATGATGCAACGGACACCAAAGAACAACCTTTCTAGTTTCTATTGTCAGAGTTCATCCTTGAAGATTCTTGATGGTTTCTCCGTTTAACCTTGCAGGTTGCTGAACCTAACAAACATATTTTGGAAAAAAAAATTCACCTCTTTAAATAATTTACGTTTTTAACCCGCTTAAGTATGTATTATATTTGTTTGTATATAATAACTCTCGTTCGCTAACATTTGTTAAAAAACAGGATGCGCCATTGTTTTTTTTGTCACGCTTCGATATATTTTTTTTTAAAAAGGAGCTGTATTTAAATTCGAGTATTTTGTTTTGGGTATCGTAGCCCATAGTAAGTGTCATTACCATTATTGTACCATGACGACCCAAACCTATTATGAAAAACATCATTGTTGATATCGGTATTATCAGAACCGGTGTCGGTATTCGTTTTAATGGTTTTCGACAGCTCGAATGGATAACGATCAAACTTATGCCACGTGACGTTGACGAAAAACAATGAGAGCACGTGTATTCGTTTATATAGGCTTATTCAACTCTTATTTTGTTATATGTGAACCAACTTCTAGGAACACTTCTTAAGCTTATTGGGCCGTAGTCCATGTGTGTAAATATTAATAATGGAAGTTGGTGGCTAGTTCTCTTTTATAGGGAATATTTAATAAAATATTGATTGTTTAAACCATTACGAAGTGTAAATCTAAATTTGAGAGTTTCAGTCAGATTTTTAGAAAATGAAATTAACTACGTAATAATCAAATGAGGTGTCTAAATAAACAATATTTACAAGTTTTGATAACTAGGAGGAAATCATTTGAAACTGTTAAAATTGGGAAAATCATTCAAAATCACTGTGTTTTAAGTTAGAATTATAGATGATGTAACTCGGCTCTAATAGCTGAGGCAAACCTAATATGAGATTTGATTCATTATTCGTCCTGTTGAGATATTCCCACTTATTATTTATGGGTTTCATAGAGTTAATTACCTAAGCTAGGTTTGATCAAATTACATGTTTGGTCTCCAGGTTTTAAATATTATAAACTTAGACAAAACGTTTTGTGACCTGGTTACGCCTTTGATCCCTGACACAAATACCATTTAGTTTTTAACAGAAATTATCCCATGTGCAATACACGTGACTTACTATGACAAACTTAACCCTAAAAATGAATAAAATCAATAAAAATTTGTAAAAATCATTAAAAAAAGTTATTAATCTTTACTGGTTTTAGTAATTTTAACTCATTTTTATGATTAAGTTTGCAATCGTAAATTATGTGTATGGCATACGGTCTAATTTTTCGTTAAAAACTAACTGATATTAATGTCAGAGGCTAAAGACAAAACAAGATCCCAAATATGTGGGCTAAGTTTTCAATTACAAAACCTAGGACCAAACGTACAATTTGATCAAATATAGGGACCATTTGTGCAATTAACTCGGTCACATAACTCCAAATGTAATGAAAGTCATGTCCTTTTTAATTAAGTTAGACCTATTTTCTAGCCACTTGCTTTATGTCTGGTTGGTCCAAATGCAACGAAGGTAAACATAAATGTTTTTATTGAACAATAAAGATTAATACACCGTAGAGATTTGTCCATACAATGAAAATTGTATAGGCCGAGAATGTTTCGTACATAGACATACTAGTCAAATTAAGATGCATGCATCAATGTTTTGAGCAAATCATTTGCACATCATTATTGGATTTTGGAAGTTGTCACATTTAGGATATATTCAAATACAAAACGATGATTAATTTCACTACATATATAGCTAGTATAATTAAATGCTTGTGTTTAGTCTTTATTTCATTACTATGTGTGCTTTCTATCATGGTGGATCCTGCTAAGATTGCGTATGTTATGGATTGGAAGTCACCAAAGACTCCAACAGCTATTTGGAGTTTCTTGGATTGGCAGGCTACTAAGGTTCATTCAAGACTTCTCAAAGTTAGCCTCTCCATTAACCAAACTCACTAAAAAAGAAGAAAAGTTCATATGGGCCCTTGCCCACGATGATGCTTTATGGAGATAAAGATAAGGTTAACTTAAGCTCCAGTCTTAGGCTTAGCAGAGGGCAACGAACACTTGGTAGTATATTCCCACCGCCTCGTACCAAGGGTTGGGGTGTGTGCTAATGCATCGGCGAAAAGTGATAGGTATGCTTCATGACAACTAAAGATCCACGAGGTTAACTGTATGACACACGACTTAGAACTCGTTGATGTGGTGTTTGTGCTAAACATATGGAGGCACTATTTCTATGGGGTCAAGTGTACTATTTATTCGAATCACAGGAGCCTAAAGTATTTTTTCGGACAAAAGGATCAGAGCATGAAACAGAGACGATAGTTAGAATTGTGAAAGGATTATGACTATGAAACTTTATACCATTCGGGATAAGCGAATGTGATAGCAGACGCCCTGAGTCGAAAAGAGAGACACCACAATTTTGCTGTTGACCAACAAGCTGCTGTGGATAAGCTTATTTGCTGCTGATAGTTGTTCTCCTACTGATGAACAACTCTGCTGCGGACAACCTTATCTTCTGAAGTCCAGAGTTGCTGCTGGTAGGCTTCTCAGCAGCAACAAACACTTGATGCTGCTGATAGGCAAATCATAAGCAGCTTTGGATAGTTAAGTTTTGCTGCAGATCTTCAACTACGCGGCTGATAGCCTTATCTGCTGAAGATTAATCGTTGCTGCTGATTGGCATATCAAAAGCATCAACTTTACTACTGACAACTTTCTGCTGCAACTCTGACACATCACATGCAGAAAGAATGTTACTAGTGCAGCCAATAAAAGACAACGCTCTCCTTCCAAGTATCCAAGCAATGATGCCTAAGAAGACGTGTGATTAAAGTTAACTTTTCTAGTCTTTGTTGTCTTAACTTGTAGTATAGCTTCTAGTATACAAGATCAACGGCTTGTGTTTGATCTGATCCTTAGAATCAATGTCTTGATTCTAAGTTACTATATAAGTAGTGTATCTATTCATTGTACAAGTGTGCTTTCTTAGAGTTTTCTCTGTAATCTTGTAACCATTGAAGCTCAATACAATTTGCATTTATCAGTACTCTTTGTGTTTACTTGTTTACATTGCATAGTTGTGATTGTTTCCGCCAATCTCAACTAGAATAGAACCATCTTGTATTCACCGATTCTACAAGTGGTATCAGAGCTTTGGCTCTCAGATTAAACAAACTCACACTTGTTTAATCACTCTCTGGTTCTATTCACTACTATCTCTTTGCTAAAACACCATATATCATAAATCCAGAAATGGCACAAAGCAATGGTTTTGATGATACTGGAAGCATCAACAGACCACCAAGACTGGTGTCTGGAGAAGACTATGATATGTGGAAGAACAAGATGGAAATTTTCTTCTGCTATCAAGAGTATGGGATGTGGAGATCCATTAAAGATGGACCATATGTACCCATGGTGGCCTCTACTGATTCCGGAGGTCCATCAGTCCCCAAAGAACCCTCAAAGTATTCAGATGAAGACGCCAAGAAGATGGAGGTAGACTTCAAAGCCTTGGAAGCCATTCAGATGTGCTTGCCAAATGAAGTCTTTCACAACTTCAGAGAATATAAGACTGCCAAAGAGCTATGGGAGGATCTTGAGAATATGTTTTCTGGGTCAGAAGAAGTGAAAGAAAATAGAAGAGACATTCTGAAGCAACAATATGAGAACTTTGTCTGGAAGGAAGGTGAGTCTCTTACTGTGTTGTACAACAGGTACACCTACCTCGTAGGAGAGCTATAGTGCTCAAAAGTGAAGTTGGAGAATGAAGACATTCTCAAGAAGTTCATCAGGTCTCTGCCAAGCTCCTGGACACTTTAAACAGTGTCAATCAGAAGAACTGAAAATTTAAAAACTCTGCAGATGACTGAGCTGTTTGGCATGCTGAAAACCTATGAATTTGAAATGATTCAAGCCAAAGAGAGAAGCTCAAGTTACTCAACAGCCTCATCATCCACCACCACTTCCTCTGCACTTCACTCTGACCACTCAGTTCCTAGTTCAAGCAACTACTACCCTCCCATTGTCACTCATACCCAGACTCCAACCTCACAATCAAACAACTCACCATTTCTTCTTGAAGCCCCACCTCAAACATCAACTTCTGAAGCCTTTGTCTCTGAAAACTCAAGCAATATGTCCTTTATCAAGGAAGATCTGGAATGTTTTCATCCAGATGATCTAGAAGAAACGGATATACTGTAATCTCCAGGAAATTTCCCGCTTTTATTTTAACTTTTCCGGCAATGTAAGTTCATTATTTTGGTGAATCGCATTTATGAAGAACCTTAATTACCTACTTCAAATTCATAAGTAATAAATATTTATGTTATATGCTTTGTAAATAATTGTCACCATCCTATTCCATAAATATATAGGTACATACTAAGTCATTTCTAAAACGATATATATACACACATGATATAAACAATTTATTATGAAAATATAACATTGCTAGTATTTTTAAATTACTAAAGGTAAATAAAACAAATAAATATATAATTATATCTATAAACATATTAAATATGAATTATGATGAAATGAAGTCATGAACATAAAATTTATGAGCACTTAAGTTGAAATATATTATGAAATTAAAAATATTTGTTCATATTTTGCAATCTTAATCCCTATAACAAATTAAATTTTGTAAATAAGCTCATGATACTACCCTATAAATAGACCCTCATTCTTCCCTCATTCTCACACCATATCAAGTTCTAATCCCCCTCTCAAGATTCAAAGTCGTTTCCATATTCATAAGTAAGTTCTTCTTATATTCTTGCTTGTTCATACTTTTCCTTTAAAAATCTCTCATAACTAGCTAGATCTATGATCCCTAACATGTTTATGTTATAATCATAGACCTATCCAAGATCAAAATCCCTATTTTAATTAAAATTGTGTCAAACTTTTATTTAAAAGCTTGGTTGATCATTCTTACTCCTTTCAATTTCAAAAATTATGTTTTTACTAAAAATCCTTATTTTCAAGTTATATTATTTAATATTCAATTTCTATATTTACATAAACTTATGTTTTCACTTTAGCCCATATACTTTTCAAACACAAACTAAACTTGGTTAAGTATGCAAATAGAGTAAATTTCAAACCAGTATGTAGTTATCTGGCAAACATTAAAGTTCTGGCTAGGAAAAGACGGGGTTCTGATCCAACCAACTCTTTCCTGGGAACTTTTCTGTTGGAGGTACTACTCTGGAATGATAATCATTCTAGTGTACAACAACCACTTTCAACTAATTACGATTATGATTATAAACTCATTTCTTTATAAATATTTATACACACTTTTATATAATTTATTTTTATTATATGAGAACATTTAAAACTCAATTCTATACTTTTAATTAATAATTAATTATGATTTAATTATTAATTAATTAAAACATTATTATACTTTAAATTTTGGTTTAATTACCAACTAATTAAATCATTATTTTTAACACTTGTTTTTCATAAATCAAATGAAATGTTTCATTTATTTATTTATGTAGTAAATTATTTAATTACTCAACTAATTATTACTCATTTATTTATTCATCTATCTATCTATTAATTTATGCAATTACAAATAAAAGAAAACCATTCATTTATTTATATGTGTATTTATTTACAAACAAAAGAAACCTAATTATTTATTCATACGTTTATATAATTATTACAAACAAACAACATCGTCATTAATTCTTTCACTTATTACAATACAAATATTTATCAAAGATTTACATAAAATATTATTTGCAACTCAAATAATTATTTTATTATTAAAATGAGGACACTCACATCAATCTCCTCGCACAATAGGATTCTCTATTTAAGTTATACAAATCATTGATATATATGTTCCATCAAATATAGGTTAACCTTGTGATTAGCTAGAACATTTTGTGCAATATACTTGTGTGACATCCAAGCTACTTATTGCAAGGTGAGTTTACATAGCCCCTTTTTACTGTTTTTGCTTTTGGGGTGAAACATGTTATCAACTTTATCTATTTAAACAATTCAATATCTATGTTCTTGTGCTTGATCTTTATGCTTTATATTTGAACTACTTGGTGACCATTGCATGTGTTTCATGCCAGTACATTCATTAACTTGCAGCTCAAGCCTAAGGTAGTACCTAACATGATCATTTATATGGGAAACTGAAACTCTAACTTACCACAAGACCTTGGCGGGTTTTGTTGGGTATCAACTATAACTTGGAGTATCCGCTTGCTCCCTTTTTCAAAATGGCAATCAGTGGGATTGCGTATCTAGTTTTCTATTATCAGGCTTGAATTGTACGCTTGGAACCTTGTATGTTCTCACATATATGCTATAGACATGCGTTGAACATATTGAATTGTAAACCTATACTTAACTTTTGTTTGGTGTCAAAACTTATGTTACTCACCAACTACTTGTAGTTGACATTTACTCACATGTTTCAGGTGCACCAGTTTGAGGACACTACTTGATCACTTAGACATTAGACCTAGCTCTATTAAAGATTAAATTCAACTTATGTCATGTTTGAACGCTTTATTATCCTTTTCTACTTGTAACGGATGCGTTTAATTTTGATGAATAAATATTGTCACATTTAATAGATGATTGTGTGCTTATGAACAACCGCGTCAGCCCCGGCGTATAATCCGCCGCCGGCCGGGGTGTGACAGATTGGTATCAGAGCCATGGTTATAGGGAATTAGGTTATTAGAGCCACACGACCTAGACTATAACCTAGGAGTCCCCAAACATGAGTTTAACTCATGTCTTTTATTAGGAACTCCATTCTATACTCATTTATACACATACTTACTTACATATATCTACTTCCGTTTACATGATACAATTATATGAACTACAACATTCCAAGGACTACATGAAACTATTTGAAACTACATGAATTACTTGAAACATATTCTTAGTCTATAGCCTATAACCTTAGGATACCTTGGTATAATATTCTTACATATTATATAGTTGCATGATACAATACGAATTATATTATGTGCTATGTTACTTGATAACCTACATGTCTACAAAAACTACTACCCCTGTGATACCTTCTTTGCTACACTATTTGAATTGTATGCACAATACCTATTTGATATCACTAAATGCTATCCTAAGTTTTGCCACACACTTATACACTTTCATCTTTACACATCATCACTAATCACCTATGGAAAGATTCAAACTCTTAGGCCCAATGCCTATTAAAATTTTAAAACCCCGTCAAAGTTTTGGGTTCGAAAAATTAGTAGAGAACATGTGCAATCCGGAAGGGTGAATGCCTGTACCTTGGGTTTTCTGTCTAGGAAAGCATTTCATATAAATCCAAATCAACCGAAGGATCCGTATGCTTTCCTGGGAATTCCCGAAGTGAGTGTTCACCTATAGGCCAAAGCATGTCTTTTTGAAAGTATACGAACTTGAACCACTTTGATTTGTCACAGCATTCATTTGGTTACGTGCTAGATGAATGCAATCTAAACATCATTCGCTTAATTATTATAATTTAGTACACAAGTCTAAACCTCCTATTTGGTTCTTACACTTAATCATATTTAAGTCAACTATACCTTTTCATCCTCATACCTTGGAAATTTTATCACCCTTATTATCATTTGTAAGAGATTTAAACCCTTAGACCTTACCCCTCAAGAAATGGAAGCTACTTGAATAGGTGAAGCACACCCTAGGGCCACAAGACACAATCCCTAACGATTCTCACCATAACCATGAGTTCAAATAATAATGTTAATGGTACATGATGGCTGGAAGAGTGAGTGTAAGCCCATGGAAGATTCTGACGAAGGAAAGACTGAGTACTTCAGTGTATCCCTCGTGACCCACCTCTCTTTCCTGAGAATCCTTTTCGTGGGTACACTACTTATAGGTCAAGTGTTACTCCCGATATATTATTATAAGAAATCGGTGCTATGATTAGTCTTACGACCTTTTCATGCTAGACATGGTCTCTTACCCTCCTCATTCCCCGAGAATCACCCTGAAGCAAGAGTCAACACAAGAGGAAGGCTTTGGGTCCAAGTCACCAGACAACTAGTCACCAACACGACTATCTGCCAGATCCAAGTTCGACCATAGAGCAGATTGGCTTAAAAACAAGTTTGAGACTCCGAGCAGTTGAAGCTTCACCTCCGAGAGACTCTTATGTAGCACCTAACCTTTACCATCCAGACCTAGGAGCAGGACAAGCCAAGAAACCTACCAGTGCCTTAGGAATTCCAGCTAATACCGCTCACCTATATGTAGGGACCGCAGAGTTTCTGAGGCAAGGAATGGAAACCAGGAGATACTTGATGCACATACGGAGATAACTAGGACTGAAGCCCGGTTTGCAATACGAATAACCACAACGATGTTCGTCTTGGTGCACATCTACTTCCTGGTGGGGAAACTATCTGAGATGTTAGCCGGATATTCTATTTTACGTTTTCTTAAAATTTAAATTGAAACCCATAACCTGTAACCAAATATAAATGATATTATTGTTGGCTCTCCTTAATGGTTGACATCTAAAATCTTCTTTGAAAACTAATTATTTTGTTATTTCCTGATTTAACTAATATAGTTATTTTGTTCAAACAAAACCTTTATCAAACTCTTGGTTTATAGATTTTATCTAGAGTATAAACTATTTACAAACCCCCTTTACCTCGCAAAGAAGCTTAATACCAGTCTTGTACAAATGATTTTATAAAAGTAATAACAAGTATTTCATCCTTTTTATGATGACTTGATTAACTATTTTATTATGACTTGTTATTTCGTTAAACTAATTATTATTTAAATTTTGGCTTATTTATTAAATAATAAGACCATTATTATCTTTTGAAACATTTGCTTTATGATAATCAAATTAAAAGGTTTTTATTTATCCAATTATCTATCCGCCCAAATTATTATTCCATTTATTAATTTACAAACAAGAGTACAAATTTCAAATTACTCGTTTATTTATAAACAAAAAGCATAAATTAGATATTCATGTACACATTATGCTGAATACCTGCAAAACCTTCCCATCACCTTGCACCTTCCGGAATGTATGAGCTTACTAGTCTTTACAAGGTGATGAATCATTTCGCGTAGGCGTTAACCACCCATATAAACCTCAACGAAAATGGAAAACTTAAAACCCAACTACCTACATGATAGATGAATGTCAAGCAACATGCCTGGCTGCAAAACTCGATCACCTACGAAATTTGATTGCTTACGTTACTCATGAGAGTTGATTACTTACATATGAACGTTCACATTAAACGTGAAAACCAATTTGTTTACTTCATAGATGAAACTTAATTAGTCACATTATACACGAAACTTGGTTGTTTGCAATATGCATGATACTAGATTGATCACATCACATTTGAAACTTACTTGTTTGCAATATACATGATACTAGCTTGTTCACATGATACAGATACTTGGTTGTTTACAATATATATGATACTAGATTGATCACATTATAGACGGAACTTGATTACTTGCAACATGCACGACACTAGATTGTTCACACGATACGTGATACTTGGTTAATTACAATATGCATAGTACTATATTATTCACGCTATACATGAAACTTGAGTGCCTACATTACACACGAAACTAGACTGTTTACATTGTTTACAATAAATTGCCCACTATATACATGAAGCATGATCGTTCACTTTATCCATGAAACTTGATAGCTATAAACTTTAAGCTACTCGGGGTTTGACATATTCTTGTTCAAACACGATAAAACTATAAACTTTGAGTTACTCGGGGTTTGACGTATTCTTATTCAAACACGAGAGAGCTAAAAACTTTATGGATAGCCTGGAGGGTGTGCCATCTACTTAGGGCACCCATGTATGGGGTTGTGCCAGTCTTTACTCCCTGATTGACTTTACCATCTAGACACACAATTACTCACTAGCAACTCATGTATGAAAACAATAATAAAGTAAATGTTTTTGATATTTCCCCCACCTCTGTACCCACACGTAATAGAACGATCTATACGGACCATACGGCGATTTGAGTAATACGGGTGCACACGTAATTATAAAAATCAACGCATGGAAAACATAGTAAATTCTGTCGTGTGCGATGACATAAAACCTATGGTGAAATACACTAACGAAACTAACGGAATATGATAAGGGCATAGTAGATATACCGCTGGTACATCCTATATATATATATGTGCTCCTGTCATATTGTAAGAAGTAACGTTGTCCGTATTCATGTAGGGATTTCCTATTACTCTGACCTTGACTAGTAGTTTTGAAATCCTTATCCAGTGACATCACTCGAACATCTTAGACTATATCTTAAACAAGTTTAGATCTAAAAGTTTCCACCATCCTCATTACAAGTGATGCATTCCATCATTTGAATCCAAAAAAAATCATTCTCGGGCAATCTTTTCCTTATTTCCACTCAAACAAAATCCACTACCACCATCCATACCTCACACAATGACCTGACCTAAAGCTTGTCATCAACTATACTCCTCAAACCGAAAAGCAAAACTAGTTGAGAATCCAAACACATGTCTCTTCCTTAGACCCTTCTCCTAAATAATTTCGGGACGAAATTTCCTAAAGTAGGGGAGACAGTAATCTCCAGGAAATTTCCCGCTTTTATTTTAACTTTTCCGACAATGTAAGTTCATTATTTTGGTGAATCGCATTTATGAAGAACCTTAATTACCTACTTCAAATTCATAAGTAATAAATATTTATGTTATATGCTTTGTAAATAATTGTCACCATCCTATTCCATAAATATATAGGTACATACTAAGTCATTTCTAAAACTATATATATACACACATGATATAAACAATTTATTATGAAAATATAACATTGCTAGTATTTTTAAATTACTAAAGGTAAATAAAACAAACAAATATATAATTATATCTATAAACATATTAAATATGAATTATGATGAAATGAAGTCATGAACATAAAATTTATGAGCACTTAAGTTGAAATATGTTATGAAATTAAAAACTATTTTTCATATTTTGCAATCTTAATCCCTATAACAAATTAAATTTTGTAAATAAGCCCATGATACTACCCTATAAATAGACCCTCATTCTTCCCTCATTCTCACACCATATCAAGTTATAATCCCTCTCTCAAGATTCAAAGTCGTTTCCATATTCATAAGTAAGTTCTTCTTATATTCTTGCTTGTTCATACTTTTCCTTTAAAAATCTCTCATAACTAGCTAGATCTATGATCCGTAACATGTTTATGTTATAATCATAGACCTATCCAAGATCAAAAGCCCTATTTTAATTAAAATTGTGTCAAACTTTTATTTAAAAGCTTGGTTGATCATTCTTACTCCTTTCAATTTCAAAAATTATGTTTTTACTAAAAATCCTTATTTTCAAGTTAAGTTATTTAATATTCAATTTCTATCTTTACATAAACTTATATTTTCACTTTAGCCCATATACTTTTCAAACACAAACTAAACTTGGTTAAGTATGCAAATAGAGTAAATTTCAAACCAGTATGTAGTTATCTGGCAAACATTAAAGTTCTGGCTAGGAAAAGACGGGGTTCTGATCCAACCAACTCTTTCCTGGGAACTTTTCTGTTGGAGGTACTAGTCTGGAATGATAATCATTCTAGTGTACAACAACCACTTTCAACTAATTATGATTATGATTATAAACTCATTTCTTTATAAATATTTATACAAACTTTTATATAATTTATTTTTATTATATGAGAACATTTAAAACTCAATTCTATACTTTTAATTAATAATTAATTATGGTTTAATTATTAATTAATTAAAACATTATTATACTTTAAATTTTGGTTTAATTACCAACTAATTAAATCATTATTTTTAACACTTGTTTTTCATAAATCAAATGAAAGTTTTCATTCATTTATTTATGTAGTAAATTATTTAATTACTCAACTAATTATTACTCATTTATTTATTCATCTCTCTATCTATTAATTTATGCAATTACAAATAAAAGAAAACTAGTCATTTATTTATTTGTGTATTTATTTACAAACAAAAGAAACCTAATTATTTATTCATACGTTTATATAATTCTTACAAACAAACAACATCGTCATTAATTCTTTCACTTATTACAATACAAATATTTATCAAAGATTTACATAAAATATTATTTGCAACTCAAATAATTATTTTATTATTAAAATGATGACACTCACATCAATCTTCTCGCACAATAGGATTCTCTATTTCAGTTATACAAATCATTGATATATATGTTCCATCAAACATAGGTTAACCTTGTGATTAGCTAGAACATTTGTGCAATATACTTGTGTGACATCCAAGCTACTCATTGCAAGGTTAGTTTACATAGGCCCTTTTTACTGTTTTTGCTTTTGGGGTGAAACATGTTATCAACTTTATCTATTTAAACAATTCAATATCTATGTTCTTGTGCTTGATCTTTATGCTTTATATTTGAAATACTTGGTGACCATTGCATGTGTTTCATGCCAGTACATTCATTAACTTGCAGCCCAAGCCTAAGGTAGTACCTAACATGATCATTTATATGGGAAACTGAAACTATAACTTACCACAAGACCTTGGCGGGTTTTGTTGGGTATCAACTATAACTTGGAGTATCCGCTTGCTCCCTTTTTCAAAATGGAAATCGGTGGGATTGCGTATCTAGTTTTCTATTATCAGGCTTGAATTGTACGCTTGGAACCTTGTATGTTCTCACATGTATGCTTTAGATATGCGTTGAACATATTGAATTGTAAACCTATACTTAACTTTTGTTTGGTGTCAAAACCTATGTTACTTACCAACTACTTGTAGTTGACATTTACTCATATGTTTCAGGTGCACCAGTTTGAGGACACTATTTGATCACTTAGGACATTGGACCTAGCTCTATTAAAGATTAAATTCAACTTATGTCATGTTTGAACGCTTTATTATCCGTTTCTACTTGTAACGGATGCGTTTAATTTTGATGAATAAATATTGTCACATTTAATAGATGATCGTGTGCTTATGAACAACCGCGTCAGCCCCGGCGTATAATTCGCCGCCGGTCGTGGTGTGACATATACAACACTCCTATTCCATGCTTTCTCTAAGAGCAAAAAGGTTCTACTCTAGAACAGGAAGACCCATTCCAAGCAACAACTCCAACACCAGAGTTGGCTTGGAGAAAAGCAAACTGAGATGTTACAACTGTAACCAACTTGGTCACTTTGTCAGAGAATGCAAGGAATCAAAGGCAAATCCAGTAGCTGGCCAGCCAAGGCAAGCTCATCAAGGTCAAACAAGCCAAGCTCAGCCAAGACAGCAACAAGTTACCCATCCTACTCAAACTGCAGCGTGTGCAGCTGTTGGAACTGCTGAGTTTGACTGGAGTTTCCAGTATGAGGATCTTCCTGCCAACAATTAAGCTCTCATGGCAGACACATCAGAGATACCACCTCAGGTATATGAAAATCTTTGTACTCAGGATTGTATTGATAAGGTTCTTGGATACAGAAAACATAACCATAATCTCATTGATCAAAATGAATAGTTTCACCAAATGAAACCTGAATTTAAAAAGGTTGAAAACAGTTACAAAGAAAAGATTAACTGTTTAAAGAAAGAGATTTCATCATTAAAACATGAACAAACAAAACTTGAAACTCAGATTGATGATCTCCTGGTTAAGTTGAAGGCTACACGGGATGAATTAGCAGACCAAAAGGTCCATGTGGAAAAATATGAGTTTGCATCCAAAAAGCTGCAAAGACTTTTGGATGCTCAAATTCATGAAAGGGTAACTGCTGGAGTTGGGTTTCAAGCTGAAAAACCCTACAATCTTGTTCCTCCACCTGCTGACTATGTAGCCATTCATGAACCAAGTTTCAATCTTTCCAATCTTGATCTGGCCAACCGAAATCTTGATCCTGTTGTCCAAGAAACCTCTGTGCAAGAATGCACTACTTCATCTGAGTCTGAGTCCACATGCTCAGACTCCACTAAAACCAATAAAATCACTACCTGCCTTTGAAGTTATTCAAACCAATAGTCCAAGCCCCTTCATCCCTTCAAAAACAGTACAAGTATCTCAACTCACCAAATAAATCAAAATCAGCTATCCCAAGAAAGCTAACTGTTGAAAAGGGATAGTCTTCAACCTCCACCAACCCAAATCCTCAATCTAAATCCACCCAACCAAGGAAGGTGTTTAACATATGTCATGCGCCTGGAAAGAGAGCTCCATATGTTCAAAAGATATTGGAGGAAGCCACTTTTGAGCACAACAAAGTTCACCGCTGGAATTTCAAAGACTTGTTCAAAAGAAAAGATTATGTGTACTTCCAAAGGGACAAACTGGCTAAATCATGTTTTGTCTGTGGCAAATACAATCACACTGCCAGCACATGCCTCTACTACCTTCAGCATCAAAGAAACCTCAAGCAACATGCTTTTGAGAAGACGAACAAGAACAAAAAGGTAAGAAGCTTTGAATCCAAGGCAACTCATTTCAGAAACTCTCTCTCCCCACCAAGGAAGCAGCTGCCAAAACCTCAACCAACTTGCATCATCTGTGGTGAATCAGACCACTTTTCTGCAAATTGTGAATTTAATCCCTTCAATTAGATCCTTCATCAAGCCACTCCTAAACAAAATCCTATCAGCAAAAGAACTTCTACAGAGAAACCCTCTGTTAACAAGGTAAAGAAGGATAAGCATACATATGTTGTTAAACCATCAGCAGCCAGCGAAAATGCAGTTGATCAAGTGAAGCCATAGAAACCAAAGGACAAGCCTTTAGCAGCAACCAAGTACGCTGCTGCTCAAGTAAAACCATCAGCAGCAACAAACTCTACTGCTAATAAGCCAAAGTCCTCAGCAACAAAATCTGCTGCTGATAAAGCAAATCTGTCAGCAGCCAAAGCAACATCAGCTGCTGATAGAGCAAAGAGATCTGGAAAACCACCTCCTCATCAATGGAAAGCCAAGATCCCAGTCTCTATCCCTCAAAGCATCATCATTAGCTCCATTGAATGCAAGCATACTGATACTGTCGATCCAACGACACACTTACCCAAGTCTGCAAGTTCTTGGGTTCCTCCCTCTAACTAGATCTCTCTCATGTGCAGGAAAGCCAGGTCACAAGAATAACGCCTGGGTTGTAGACAGTTGTAGTTCCAGGCACATGACCGACAACAGATCCATCCTCTCCAACTTCAGACACTTCAATGGAGGATATGTTGCCTTTGGGAGTGATTCAAAAGGAGGATCAATTACAGGACAAGGAATTGTGTCCAATGAAAGGATGAGTATTGAAAGAGTAAACTATGTCAAAGAATTAGACTTTAATCTCATGAGTGTGTCCCAAATCTGTGATCAAAAGCATTGGATGCTTTTCACAGATAAAGAATGTTTTGTACTATCCCCTGGCTTAAACAAACCTCCTCCAGAGAAGATCCTATTGACTGCTCAGAGAAAAGATAACCTATATGTGCTTGACATGAATGAGGTAACTCCATCTGGTAGTGTATCTTGTTTTCTGTCTAAGGAATTAGTTGATGAATCAGCTCTCTAGCATAGGAGATTAAGCCATGTCAATGTAAAAACCATTAACAAGTTGGTAAAGGAAAATCTTGTCAGAGTGCTTCCTGACAAAGAATTCCAACTTGAAGATCATTGCATTGCATGCTTGAAGGGGAAGCAACACAAGAGTTCTCACAAGCCTAAGACATTGAATTCAAATGACACTCCATTACAACTGCTGCATATGGATCTCTTTGGTCCTACAAATGTCATGTCAATGGGCAAGAAGTCATACTGTCTGGTGATCACTGATGACTATACCAGATTTTCATGGGTATACTTCTTGAGAACAAAAGATGAAATTGCTGAGATTCTTAAATCTTACATTCTTCGAGTTGAGAATCAAAGCAATCAAAAGGTGAAAGTCATAAGGTGTGATCAAGGTACAGCGTTCAAGAACCACACTCTGAACCGTTTCTATGAAAGAAAGGGAATAGAAATACAATACAGTGCTCCAAGAACTCCTCAAAAAAATGGGGTTGCTGAAAGGAGAAACATAACTCTAATTGAATCAGCAAGATCAATGTTGGCTGATTCAAAACTGCCTCTCACATTCTGGGCAGAAGCAATCAGTACAGCTTGCTATGTGCAGAATAGAGTTCTCGTTGTCAAGCCTCTCAACAAGACAACTTATGAACTCTAGTTCAAAAGAGTTCCTTACATTGGATTCCGAAAACCTTTTGGATGTCCATGCACCATTCTAATCACACATGGGGTTCTTCCTAAGTTTGGTGCCAAATCTAATGAAGGATACTTTGTGGGTTATTCCTCTCAATCCAAGGCCTACAGAGTATTCAACTCAATAACAAGAATCATGGAAGAATCAGCCAATGTGGAATGTAGGGAACACATTGCATGTGAACAGGGAAAAGGCCCAGACTGGCTCTTTGATATAGACTCCTTCACACAAATATTTGAGCCTCTCATCTTCTCAAATATGGATTCTACCTCTTCCAAAGCACCAGCTTCCACTGACTACAGATTGGAGTTCACTAGTGTCTCTATCAGGCTGAAAAGGCCATCTATTTATCCTTCATCTGTTGTGGAAGCTATTGAAGCCAGTGAAGCCGAAACCAGACTCTCAAATGTCACCAGCAGCAGCCTCTCTGAGAATGAAAATCCGAATGAACTTCAAGACACATCTGTAAATTCTGTAGAGGCATCTGCTGCTGATAATGCTGATGCTACTGTTGATATTGAAGACTCTTCCACCATGAATGAAGAGTTTCCTAACCAGAATCAGAGCAATCTTGAGCAAGGAATACAATTGGATGTTGTACCAGCATAGAGAATCACCAAGGAACATCCCCTGGAAAATATCATTGGCTAAGTTCACTAAGGAGTTCAAACAAGAAGCAAAACTCATGAGGCCAATATGCTTTCTATCTCAGGTATAACCAAAGAAGATAGATGAAGCTCTGAAACACAGCAGTTGGATTGAGGCAATGCAAGAAGAGTTGCTGCAATTCAAGAGACAGGATGTCTGGAAAATTGTTGATCTTCCACCTGGTCAAACTGCTATTGGCACAAGATGGTTAACCAGGAACAAGCAAGATGAGAGAGGCACTGTAGTCAAGAACAAATCCAGACTTGTAGCTCAAGGCTACACTCAGGAAGAGGGAATTGACTATGATGAAGTCTTTGCTCCTGTTTCCAGGCTGGAGGCCATCAGAATCTTCCCTGCATATGCTGCATCCAAGTACTTAATAGTTTATCAAATGGATGTCAAGAGTGCCTTTCTGTATGGGACGATTGGTGAGGAAGTATATGTCAAACAACCTCCAGGCTTTGTAGATCCTGCACATGCTAACAAAGTGTTCAAACTAGACAAAGATCTCTATGGCTTACATCAAGCTCCAAGAGCCTGGTATGAAACTCTGTCTGGATATCTACTAAGCAACAACTTCAGAAGAGGTGCCATTGACCAGACCTTGTTTATCAAAGATGAAGGGGGAGAAATCCTACTGGTACAAATCTATGTTGATGACATCATCTTTGGATCAACAAGGAAGACGTTATGTAAAGACTTTGAGGTCCTGATGCACTCAAAGTTTGAAATGAGTTCAATGGGTGAACTAATTTCTTTATGGGTCTTCAAGTCAAACAAGTTCCAAATGGAATCTTTATCAGCCAATCCAAATATGTCTAGAGCATTTTGGAAAGATTCAAGATGGCTGACTACTCTGCTGCAAGAACTCATATGCAAGTGCACCATCAAATGACTCCAGACAAAGATGGTCAAGACACTGATCAACATCAGTACCGTGCAATGATAGGATCACTCATGTATCTCACTGCCTCAAGGCCATATATCATGTTTGCAGTATGCCTTTGTGCAAGATTCCAAGCAGCTCCAAAGAATACACATCTTCAAGTTGTCAAGAGAATTTTTAGATACCTAAAGGGAGCCCCAAGGCTTGGGCTATGGTATTCTAAAAATGATAAGTTCAACCTGTATGCATACACTGACAGTGACTATGGAGGATGTAAATTGGACAAAAAATCCACATCAGGGGGTGTCAGTTTCTGGGAGGAAGATTGATTTTATGGCAGTGCAAGAAACAAACATGTGTATCAACTTCTACAGCAGAAGTAGAATACATTGCAGCTTCAAGTTGTTGTGCACAAGTCATCTGGATACAAAACCAAATGCTGGATTATGGGATGACTTTCATGGCCACTCCCATTCACATTAACAACATGAGTGCTATATCAATCATAAACAATCCGGTGCAGCATTCCAAGACAAAGCACATTAACATTAGGTATCACTTCATAAGAGATCAAGCTAAGAAAAGGAGAATTATTTTAACCAAAGTTCATACCAATGAGCAATATGCTGACTTGTTTACAAAACCTTTTGATGAAGCTAGATTTAGATACTTTGTTGAATCCACTGGTATGATGAACTTTAACTAAAATCTTTCTCTAATTTTTTTTAATGTGTTTGTCTTTTGTTGTAAATAAAAGTTATAAGTCAGCAGCAACCATTTTTGCTGCTGACAGGTCTAATCATCAACAGCAAAGAATTTGCCACTGACTGCTTTAAGTTATCAGTAGGAACAAGTTTCCTGCGGATAGCTCTAAGGCAATCAGCAGCAACATCTTTGCTGCGGACAATTACATCCACCAGCAGCAATTGAGTTTGCTGCTGACAGACTTAACCATCCGCAACAACCAAGTTTGCAGCGGATAGGCTTAACCATCCGCAGCAACCAAGTTTGCTGCTGACGGGTAAAAATAAGTCCAAAATAACTTTTACCCACTATAAAAAGTACTTTCAGTCTTTACCATGACTGCTATAGTGTATTACAGCTGTAACAGTGAAAAGTGAATGGTTTGTACTGTACAAGTAACTTTGCTTTTTCACTCCTATGTCGTTATAACACAAATCAAATTTCTCCTTCACCTCTTCACATTTAATTCCAACCTAACTCTCACCATTTTCTCTCAAGCATTCAAAGCATTCAAAGCTTTCCATACTTAACCACCTTTCAAAAGCATCCTCCTTCCCTCCAAATCCAACGACAAAGGCAGAGATCGACATAAACCATCCTAATGACAAGTTTTCTCCCTACCACAATCTCACTGCATACCTAGTTAAAGGAAATAAGTATGAAGTCGATGATATAATCGATTTTCTTTGTCGATCAAAGATATATTTTGCACTAACCGTCAACCCTACCATATACATCTCTCATATGGAGGATTTTTGGAACACAGCCGTCTACTCTACCGAACAGTGGATTCTCAAAATCCAAGCCACAGTAGACGGCAAAGACATCATCGTCACTGAAGCTACTCTCAGAAAACACCTCAAGCTTCAGGACGAGGGGGCCGCCATTTCATACACCAGGGAAGAGTATATGAGGACCTTTGTATCCATAGGGTACACTAGAAATCAGAACAACTATACCGTTGAAAAGGCGCTGATGGGCCCTCCATGGAAGTTTCTATGCCACACTCTTCTACAGTGCATATCCCAGAAGAGAAGTGGATGGCATCAAGTGAGTTCTGCTCTCACCTCTACTGTTCACGATATGGTCACTGGCCAAGGTTTCAACTTTGCACATCTCATTTTTGAAGGTTTGAGATATAACCTTCAAGAAGGTGAAAAGCAGGAATTCTATATGTACCCAAGGTTCTTGTAGGAAGTTTTCAATAATAAGCTAAAAGACCTTTCCAAACCTGCAAGAATCTACCTTATGGTGGGACATAAAAATAATCTTTTTCAAAGCATGAGAATTGTTTCCAAAAAGTTCTCAGGGGTCAATGTTCCATTGTTATCTACAATGATGAACATACAAAGTACCCAGGATGACAGTTCAGCAATCCCAGCTGATACTGATCCCACACCCTCCACTTCAAAGCCTGAACATCAATCTACTTCCATTGTTCGAACCCTTGTTCATCCTATTGAGGGTGCACAGGCACAACCACTACTTACACCTGTTTTGGATGTCCAACTGGAACACAGGGCCCCAGTTGTGGCAAGCTATACCAGAAAAAGAAAAATGAGCAAGAAGACTCCTTATATTCTTGTCTCACAGGCCCAATCCCAACCTAAAAGCCCCCATTCAGAATCCCAACATTCTGATGAGAATATCAAAAGGGATAGCCAAATTACTAGAGAGACTTCCTTGGAAGTTCCTCTATTAGGATCAGGATCACATCCCGGATCCATAGAACAACCTTCTGGGCCCTTTCATTATTTTTCTTCTCTGAACTTAAGTGCAGAGGCACCTAGTCAAGATGACATGCCTTCTCCAACTACCACTATCTCGGAGGTATTGATTGACTTGGCTGCTAATGTACCCAGCCCAATTTCATCACCTAAGAAGGTTCACTCTGGGAGTGATGATAGAGTGAATGTGGAAAGGGCTATCACTACTACTGGTACATCAATTGACCCGGAGGACAATGATAACATCACTACGTCCCCAACCACGGCAACTCACAGTGAGGATGTTTCTCTTGAAACACTCTTCAGTGAGAGGAATCCCATGTGCCAAGAAAACCAGGATGATGGTGATGCAGAGGCTAGGCCTAAGGCCCCATCTAGTTCCAAGGATTCCACAACTGTGGATGAGGACAGACTGAAACTTGAAAATATGGAATTGACGGCCAGGGTGGCAATGCTAGAGGCTGAAGTGTCCAAACTATAGCACCAAGTCTCTATGCATGAAGCCCATCAATGCCCTCCAGTGACTACTCATTCCCTTGTATCAGTGGTCACTCAAACAGATGAAACTCTATACACTGATGCAACCAAAAAGGGGGAGATAGTTACTGCTGAAGATGATGCTGACAGCCTTGATGTATGGATACAAGAGCAGACTTCTTTTCAAAGTACACTCTTCAAACTTGCTTTTGTTCAAATCCATGACTTCCCAGACTCAGTAGATGAAAAGGCAGATATCTCTGAGGATTGGAAGTTAGTTGTCAGAGCTGTTGATGAGGTGTTGGAGAATGAAAGTCAAGATGAAGACACACCTTTGTCATTCAACATACTTCCAGCTGCAGCCAACATCTCCAGACAAGTCATATCCCCTCATTCCCAATTGATTGCACAAAATCCGGAATATAACTCAATTCTATCTGGGGGATATGATGGTCTATCCGAAAGGTTTTTGGATTGGATGGGAATCTGGAAAAATTGAAGAGTTAAATTGGAATACTCTAAATCCCCTCCATATCCTAGATCTATACCTGACAAAGTGCATCAACAATTCAACAGATCTTCCTGCTGAACTTGCCATTGGATGATTTTATGATCTGATGGAAGACAACATGCCTTGGTTTGAATGGTTTCTTCAAGAAGCAACTAAATTGGCTTATCCATCAACTGCAGAGTCTTCAAGAACATCAAACACAAAGACTGGCTCCCAGACTTGACTTGATAAAGAGCAGTGCTTTAACAGAAGAACAAGTTCTATGTTGGAGAAGATTCTTCTACAATGAAATGGTCAGGGGCCCTGGAAGTGCAAGGATGGTCAAGCACTGGGTCCTCTGGTTTTCAGTTCTTCTTATGTGATGGATCATCTTTCAAAAACATTCAAGAAATCCTGCTCCTCAATCCAGATTTCCTGCATAAGGTTTTTGAGCTCAGGACACACATCTGCAACATCAACTCATTAGAAAGTCAAACAATGATCAAGATTATCAAAGATTTTCTGGAAAAGGACGGATGGCTTGCAATGGATAATTCTGACTCAGATCTATCCCTTCCCTCCTCACCAACTGTTATACTGAGTGCAGCATTAGAGTCAAGAAAAGTGGCTGCTCAGAATGTCAAAGAGGCTTTTAAAGCTATACATGGGAGTGAATGGGAAAAGGAAGAGAGTGAAGCAGTCCCTTCCTCTGTGTCTGTTCCTCAGATTGCCAATGAAGCTGAAGCTGAGATCCCAACATCATCTCTTACATCTCCTGTTGTGATCCATGAATCTGAAGCAGAGGCATCCAATAAAGACAAGGGGAAGAACATCATGACAGAAGAAGAAGAAGAAAGAATAGAGAAAGAGAAGTGAGAAAAATAGAAGAGAAGAAGAGAAAGAGAAGAATAGGAGATGGTTGAGATTAGAAAGATTCAAGAAAGAAAAGTTGTCATTCTCCTCAGGGAACAACAGATCCAGTTGCATGCTAGGCAACTGGATGCTTTGAAAGTTAAAGTACCTGCAGCTACACAATTACAAGAAGATGAAGCTCTAGCTCTTCAGCTGCAGGAACAACTCAATAAAGAAGAAGAAGAAAGAGAAAAGAAAAGAAAAGAAAAGAAGAGGCTAAGTTCAGGATAACTGACTCTGAACTAGCCAAAGAAATGAGAGAGGAGTGGACAGAAGCTCTGATTTCTCAAGGTGAGGATGCAAACTACCTTGAGAAATTGTCAAATAAAGAAATCTATAGAGCTTTCATGGGTCAGCAAGGTCAATTGGCAAACAAGAAAAGAGCTGAAGAAAAAGCCAAACAAAAGTCCAAAAAGACCATTCCATTTAACATAAGGACCCATGAAGAAAGGAAGGTCGTGATGGACTTCCTGAAGGCTAGAGGAGAGAGTGGAAAGAGGCTAGGTCCAATGAGTTTTATGAATCTGTAAGCCTTGTATTTCAAAGTAAAGAAGGAAGAGGAAGAAAGATTGGGAAGACAGGCTCAAAGAAAAGGGTAAATACTCAAACTGACGACAGAAAACAAAAGAAACCCAAGCCTACTCCCTTATCCTCTCCTTCCTCTATCCAACAACCTTTCACTCTCCCTCCTAGACATCCCTCCTCTCCACCCAAAGAGTCTAAATCCTCCCACCCAGCTCCTCCTCATCAACAGCCCCCCAAGAAGAAAACCAAACCTACTACCAAACCAGAAGATTCAAGAGAAATTATTGGTTGGTTCTACAGTAATCAAGATCAATGGTTTGAAGTCTTCAGGGGGAGGGAAGAAATAAAAAGGTCAATCTATAAAACTGTTGATGAGGTGATGCAGCCCCCAGATTCTGATCTTAGAAGAATGATGGAGCTGGGTGAAACTCATGAGCCTGAGAATGAAAGTGGAAGACAACTGTTGCTAGTGATCAAACATCACTTCAACCCTAGCAAAGATGTAGTCATTGATGCTAAACCTCTCCAATCCCACTTTCCATTCATTAGCTGGTCTTACAATGCTGAGAATGATGAATTCACTATAACAGTTATCAGAGGTCAGCAGATGAGATATTCTAGCAAGGCCATTTTTAAGATGCCAAGCAAGGACATCAAGTCTCTGTCTGAGCTTCCTCTTGACAATCCCAGCAAGGACCCTATAGGCTATGAGGTAGCAAGGATTGTTGCACACATGCAAAAGCTTTAGCAACAACAGCAGTAAGGAAGTTTTTGTAGCATCAGTCCAGGGGGAGTTTGTAGATATAAAGAGTGATGGCTACAAAATTCTCTAAGTACAACTGCTGCGGACTCCATAATTTTGCTGCTGACCAACAAGCTGCTGTGGATAAGCTTATTTGTTGCTGATAGTTGTTCTCCTGCTGATGAACAACTCTGCTGCAAACATCCTTATCTGCTGAAGTCCAGAGTTGCTGCTGATAGGCTTCTCAGCAGCATCAAACACTTGATGCTGCTGATAGGCAAATCATCAGCAGCTTTGGATAGTTGAGTTTTGCTACGGATCTTCAACTATGCGGCTGATAGCCTTATCTGCTGAAGATTAATCGTTGCTGCTGATTGACATATCAAAAACATCAACTTTACTACTGACAACTTTCTGCTGCAACTCTGACACATCACATGTAGAAAGAATGTTACTGGTGCAGACAATAAAAGACAACGCTCTCCTTCCAAGTATCCAAGCAATGATGCCTAAGAAGATGTTTGATTAAAGTTAACTTTTGTAGTCTTTGTTGTCTTAACTTGTAGTATTGCTTCTAGTATACAAGATCAACGGCTTGTGTTTGATCTGATCCTTAGAATCAAGGGTCTGTCTTGATTCTAAGTTACTATATAAGTAGTGTATATGTTCATTGTACAAGTGTGCTTTCTTAGAGTTTTCTCTATAATCTTGTAACCATTGAAGCTCAATACAATTTGCATTTATCAGTACTCTTTGTGTTTACTTATTTACATTGCATAGTTGTGATTGTTTCCGCCAATCTCAACTAGAATAGAACCATCTTGTATTCACCGATCCTACATGGGATGAGGACCAGGTTTGGCAGAATGTGGATACATGTTGAGGGCGGACTTAGGACGAAGATTTTGGATGAAGCGTATAAGTCTCGCTACTCGATCCATTCGGACAATACAAAGATGTATCGGGATCTAAGGAAAGATTATTGATGGCCAAATTCGACATAATGATGAAGTACATGAGCAATATGCTTATTCTAATTTGGAACTAGACATTCAAGATCATTATTTCGATCTACTAAAGAAGAATTTGTTTGCGAGCTCACGATTTTGATCCTAAATCAAGCTATGACATAGCAATTGTAAGAAAAAAACAAATAAATCAAAGTTTACTCTACATTGATGAGATACTGTGAGAAGTGTTTTTTTTTAATTATGTAAGTAAATACTATCCTTAAATTAAAGATGATACTTTATGATTTAATTAGGTTAGAATCTCGTGTATTACACGTGTTGGATAATGTAATATTAAGTGTCTAGTATAATAAAAAAATTATGTTTTTAAAACCTGTGTAATACACGGGTTGAATAAACCCGTGTATTACACATGTTGAGTAAAATATAATGTAATCTATTAACACATACATTCGTCAAAATGGAACAATATGAATATGTAAATATACGATTAAATTTTTTTTATTTAAATACTAGCTGGCTATAAAATTGTTTTCTGTTTGTAGAGTTCATAAAAATATGATTGAACAAATTAATTGATGATAAACACAATTTTAAATTAAAAAAATGTGTAAAAATTGAAACAAATAATTAATTTAGTTACCTAAAATATTAGAGTTGATTATTAATAAGAGAGAGGCGAGAAAATGAGAATGAGGAGGATTAGAATTATGACAAGTGTCCTTATATTTTACTTCTTTATTATGTAGTATATATTTGTTTTAGAAAATAATAAAGTATGTAAAAAATATTTGAGTTTAAAAAAAGTAAAATAATAACGCTAAATATAAGTCAACAATCGTGTCTTTTCCTATTCTACAATTTCCGCATATGGCATCCCCTAAACATAAATATTTCTGTGTTTGTGTTTATCTTAATTTAGACGTATACAAGTAGTAACAAGTTAAAAAAAAACGTAGCACATTGTCTTTAGATAAGAACATGTGCAAATCATATTTTTAATATGTGAAAATTTTATGTGATACATCACATCTATTTGCATCAATTAAAATACAAGTGCTTTTAGTTTTGTATATGATGAAGTAGTAAATTAATGAAACTTGGCGCACGCCTTTTTCTGCATCGACATTGATAGGTTGGCGATAAACTTAGAATGATTCTGCCAAGTGACATAAAACAACTCTTAATAAATTAGGTTTTGACAATGCATGAGAAGAGACTAATCTAATACTCCAAATTGGACGCCTATGATTACATCACATCGACCGGCAAAATATAGCTATATAAACACCATTCCAACACATTCATCTATTGCATATTTGTTTCAAGCACTTTCATCTCATCCATATTTGTTGTGTAATCTTTTCTTTCGTATACTTTTCTCTACCTTTAGCTATAAGCCGATACCAATGGAGAAAGCGCGCCATATTGAATCCGATACTAACGGAAAACTCATTACGGTTCTTAGCATCGATGGAGGCGGTATTAGAGGAATCATTCCAGCCACTATACTCGCTGTACTAGAATCTCAACTTCAGGTGTATATTGGCAGTCTGTTCACAACCGAACCAGAACCGGTCTGGTTATGCCTATTTTTGTTTCTGTTTGAACCGGCTAGTTACTAGTCGGACAAGGTCGTCACACTAGATTTCAAAATTTTATTATTTATTTTTCCTTTAAAAATCATTTTCTTATTAATTTAATATTTCCATATATTATTTTATTAAAATTAAAATAACAAATTCACAACAAAACATATAGTATTTTCATATTTTGTTGTAAATTAGATATATATAAATAGTTTTAGACGTCATTCAGTTCGACTGGTGGACCAGTAAAGAAGCCGGTTCACTTTCTGCTCCGACTATGCAAACTTTGTATATTGGCACTACACAGTATTACACCCGAGCACATACGGATATATGATGCAATATATGTAATGATCATATAGGAATTGGATGGAAACGATGCAAGACTTGCAGATTACTTCGACGTGATTGCCGGAACAAGCACCGGCGGCCTTGTGACAGCCATGTTAACAGCTCCAGACGAAAACAACCGACCCCTCTATGCAGCCAAAGATATCGTACCTTTCTATATGGAGCATGGCCCCAAAATATTTCCACAACAACGGTACTTAATTTATTAAAGATTTTAAATTGTGCTAATTAATCTAACTTTATTTAAATGTTTCTAATTTTAAATTCTATGAAATATATAGGGGTATATTGGGATCAATCGTGAAGACCGTTAAAAGGCTATTTGGACCAAAGTACAATGGAAAGTATCTTCGGAAGCTAATAAGGGAGAAACTAGGAAACACTCGATTGAGTGATACCTTAACCAATGTTGTCATTCCTACATTCGATATCCAGCGTCTACAGCCCACCATTTTCTCAACTTTTGAGGTTTCAATCTACCACTCACAAAAAGTTTAAAATTAACATGATCTAATGGCATGATTATTGAATTATGTCCCTTTTGAAGGCCTTAGTAAAACATTACAACAAAAACGACCATCTGTGACCGTAAAGGAAGTTGGAAATACCCTTCGCCATTGATTTCAGCAATCGCTTAAACCCCTGTGTCCATATTTCTTGCGACCGAATTTTGCGACAACTTATTTCCGTCTCTAATATGGTCACTATTTTTGACATATTTTTTATTCTTTTTATTTTATTCTTCTTTTTAATATTAGTGACCATTTTGGCAACTGTTTTGTTTCGGTTGCTAATTTGAAACCAGTCGCTAATTTGCGAGCAATTTTGTTTCGGTCACCAATTTGCTTCTACTTGGTTTTGTTGCTAATCTAGTCGCTATCTAGCGACCGTTTTTCTCTTTTTATTGCTGTTAATCATCTTTAGTGAGATGTCTAATTTATTATGGTTGAATTGGTGTCCTAATCAATTGTATATAAACGTATATATAGGCCGCAATTAATCGATGCAACAATGCTCAGCTATCAGATATATGCATCTCGACGTCCGCTGCTCCAACCTATTTCCCCTCTTATTACTTCAAGAACAAAGATGATGTTGGAAATGACCAAGAATTTAATCTTATTGATGGTGGTGTTGCTGCTAATAATCCGGTATGTATATAATTTCTGGTTTTTATTATTTAATATACTGATTTCTTTTTTTTTCCTGAAAGAAAAAAGAAATTAAGATAAATCTAACACAATATATTTAAATTGTATTTTTTAGATGCTTGTTGCAATAAGTGAAGTAACAAAACAAGTGTTTAGAGAAAATCCAGAATTCTTTCCTGTTAACCCTATGGATTATGGTCGCTTCCTCATGATCTCGATCGGTACGGGTGCAGCAAAAGAAACGAAACAATACAATGCTAAAATGGCATCCAAATGGGGGCTTTTAGGTTGGCTGGTTCACAACGGTTCCAACCCTATCATTGATGTGTTCACGCAAGCAAGTGGAGATATGGTCGATGGCCACATTTCAGTGTTCTTTCAAGCAGTTCATTCTCAACAAAATTACCTTCGAATCCAAGTAATTATTAGTTCTAATATCAAAAAGGGTTAATATCATATAAAATCAACATAATTTCTTATTTTACACGAAAAAGTATGTCAACATAATTTTGATATATAAAAGTCAATGCACATGTCCAAAGAACACGAAAAAAACCCCTCAACTTAATTTTGATATATTAAAGTCTATGTACTTTTCTATAATGTAGTACGTGTAAAAAATATTGAAAATAATAACTCGTTACTTCTTAAATTCGTCAAAATAATCATACATATTTTATTTTCAAAATAGTTAAATGTCAGTTTATCAAATTTTGACAAATTTAATAGCTAGGTAGAGACTTTCAAATTCAAAAAGGTACATACATTTGTGTAGAGACTTTCACGTAACAAAATTAAGTTGATTGACTTTTTCATGTTTGTTTTTTTTTCATGTGGGAGACTTTTATATACCTAAAATATGTTGAGGGACTTTTCGTAAAAAAAAAAAAAGAAGTATATTGATTTTTTTATGATATTAATTCTCATTAAAAAAATTTAGTTAGTTGAAATTAAGAATGTAAATAATTGATGAAATTAAACAGGAAGATACATTAAGTGGTGATGAAGCATTAGTGGATGTTGCAACAAAAGAGAACATGTTGAAACTCGGAGAAATTGGTGAAAATCTTCTGGCAAAACCCGCTTCGAGAGTTAATCTAAAGACTGGATTGTCTGAGCCCATAGGAAATGGCCAGACCAATGCCCAAGCGCTTAAACGGTCTGTAAATTTCTATTTGAAATGTGCATGAAAACTGTTAGAAAATTATAATATCTTGAACTAATATTGTTCACACATCCATGCAGATTTGCAAAATTGCTTTCGGAGGAGAAAAAGCATCGAGAATCATCGAACACACCTTTAAAGTCATACAATGGTTTCACTTAGAAGTCCCCTGCATCCTGATATTCATGCATGAAAACACATATCTTTGTTAAAGTAAACTATGTAATTAAGTTGGTCTTGTATATATGGCTTGTCATTTCTTTTATTCTTTTTCTAGTATGAAAATATGTTCGTTTTATAATAAACAAAATAAATTATTTATTGTTTGATCAAAGACTTTACTTATATATAATTTGTTGTATTAAATCTAATGTGATCCAAGAAGTAAACATAATATGAGTAAGCACTAAGTTACACCTAACATCTTACGTACGTGTCAATTTTAAAGGGAAAATTACCAAAATGAACATTTGACCAGTCAAACTTATCAAAATGGATAAAGTTTTTGTTGGCTATTTTAGTGTAATTGGATTAACTAGTTGACCAAATTAATCATATTAAATATTAAACAAGTTAGGAGGTGTGGAGTGCACACTTGTTTGAATTTATTTGATTACCTAATTAATACTTAAGGGCGATGCCCCTAAGTAACGGGGGTTCGGGGGCAGCGCCCCTGGAAGCGGGGTCCAAGGGGCGGCAGCCCATGGCGGGGTCGGCAGCCCCTGGCTGGGATCGAGCTGGGAAATCGGTGTTGAAATAATTTGGCAGATTTAATTAAATTCAAAAATTCAAATTTGAATTATGAGATAACTGCTGATTAATCCCAGAAAACCTGTTTTTGGTCATACAAATATTTTCTCTAGTTCATAACAATTCTCTCAAGATTCATACTTGATTATTGTCTCATAGATTATGAGTTTTATCCGATCAAAGAATTTGGGGAACCACCAAATTGTTTTTAATCTGAAAGTATTCTATACGACTCTCAGATCATCCTAGGTTTTTTTCGAAATTCTACAACAAAGATCAAAAACAATTTTGTGAAGATGAGCATGGACAATCGGTGAAGGATATGACGAGTAAGTTTGACAAATTGGAGAAGTTTGAAGGGCAGGACTTCCATCGTTGGCAGAAGAAGATGCGTTTTCTCTTGATTACCATGAAAGTGGTGTACGTGTTGAGCACCCCCATACCGGAGATACTGGAAGACAGAAATCTGGAACAAATAAGGAAGCGCTCAAAGTGGGAAAATGACAATTAGATCTGCATTGGTCACATCTTGAACGGTATGTCTGATTCATTATTCGATGTTTATCAAAACGTGGAAACCGCAAAAGGATTGTGGGATACTCTAGAGGCCAAATACATGGCAGAAGATTCTTCTAGCAAGAAGTTTCTTGTGAGTAATTTTAACAACTATAAAATGATTGATTCGAGGCCTGTCATGGAACAATATAACGAGTTATTAAGGATATTGGGGTAGTTTGCCCAACATGAGATGAGTCAATCTCGGTTTCAAGCATCATTGATAAATTGCCTCCTTCCTGGAAGGATTGTAAATACAGTCTGAAACATCAGAAAGGAGAATTGACTTTGGTTGAACATGGAAATCAACATGGAAATCACTTTCGGGTTGAAGAGTCTTTGAGAGCACAGGAAAAAGTGTGGGTCAATGATGACAAGAAACCTGCTGTAAAATCTTCTCTTAACATGGTTGAATAAGGTGGATCATCCAAGGGTAACAACAAGTTTAAAGGGAACCAAAAGTTTCACGGTAACAACTACACGAGTCCAAACAAGAAGGCAAACTTAACTTGTTGGAAGTGTGGAAAACCGGGTCACTTAAAGAGGGACTGTCGGGTTGGGAAATTTAACAAGAATGGTCCAAAGAACAAGGGTGAAGCTGGTCCAAGTGGGTCTAAGGACCCCGGTAAGCAAGAAGGACATAATTTAGTACAAAATTTTAATTCGGTTCAGAATTATGTGTCACTAATTTCTTAAGCATTTTATGTGTAGGATGATGATATTGCTTGGTGGGTTGATTCAGGTGCAACGAGTCATGTGTGCAAATAGTATGACTTTGCTATATGACTTTCCTTAGCCCACTTGATTTTAGCCTGCTATATGACTTTCCTTAGCCGGCTATTTGCCTTTGTTTAACCCACTTGAATACATAAAAAAATAGTAAGACTTTGTTATATACCTTTCCTTAGCCCACTTGATTTTAGCTTTGCTATATGACTTTCCTTAGCAAAGCTAAAATCAAGTCATATAGGAAAGCTAAAATCGAGTGGGATAAGGAAAGTCATATACCAAAGCCATGCTATTTTTTATCTATTCAATTGGGCAAAACAAGGCAAATAGTCGGCTAAGAAAAAAGTCATATAGCAGGCTAAAATCAAGTGGCCTAAGGAAAGTCATATAGCATGCTAAAAAAACACGCTGAGCCTGCTTGGAAGTGGGCTTTAGCCGCCTTGGGAACCGGCACCTCCACGAGTCAGTTTCTGGTAGGCTGAAAATCTGAAAAAAGCTGTTTTGGCACGGAATTTGAAGCCGGTTGAACTAGCCTACTTCAGCCGGGTTTTTGCCTAAATGACCATATCGAAGTAGGCTGAAAAACTTTGTCCATTTTGATAAGTTTGACCGGTCAAATATCCATTTTGGTAATTTTTCCGACTTTTATATGCTGTTAATATAATCCGGTTAAAATATTTAATACATTATGCTATACAATATTACATAGAGATTAGAGGTTTAATATAGCCGGTTTTAGAACTAGGTCTCATAAGTCTGTTACATATCAAACAACCGGGTGTGAAAGTTAATCTTGTTTATTACTTAAAGTTTAAATTTAAGAGTCGTAGTGTAATTACTAGAAACTATATTTAAGTTGTATTTTACATGTATTTAAAGTTTAAGGGCTAATGTGTCAAAAATCAAACTTGATAACCTACTTACTCTCGTGGTAAACCATCGTGAATCATGAAACGTTGCTTCCTACCATCGCAATTTCTGATGACAATGTTTGGGTTAGCATAAATAGGGTTCTAATGTCAAATTCTGTAATAAAAAATTATCATTCAATAAAAGATTTAGTTTGTGTTATTGTGTTTCAATTGTTGTGTACAATCCAGTTTCTAGGTAACAATTTCTATCAAAGCTTGGTTCTTGACGGATTACATTCGATCAAATAGGGAAATCAAGAACTAGGAGGATTTTCTTTAATACACGATTTCCAGGTTTGGAAATTTCTGTTTTTGAATTCTAGAATTAGTCATAGTATAGAGGTTTAGATATCTATATGGTTAAAAACCTAGTTTAGCCAAAGTGAAAATCAAACGACAAGAAGACATGTTGGATGGTGCGTAGGATGGTACAAACAACGTACTAGTTTCAGATAAACCGGTAGGATCTTTATCCCACTATCGATGCCCTCTCTTGAAACTGACAAATTATATGTGTTGGGTAATTCAAATCAAGATTATTCTTGAGGCAAATGGGCTTTAGGAAATGATAGAACGTACTACCGACATGCAAGCATACGTGAAAAAGGATAAATCAACAAGTGCATTTTTGCATCATGCATTGACAGAATATATGATCATGCATTTAAGAAAAGACAGTTGGAGTGGAAAAAAGTACACGATTGCAATCACTCTTGTTAGAGTTTGAGATGCTACAGATGAAATAATAAGAGACAGTAGATGCCTTTAAAGCAAAGATCAATAGCTTTGTCACAAAAGTAAGTGAATTGGGAAAGTCGGTAGATTAACTGGCCTTTCAGAAACTCTTAAACTTTTTACCTGGTCGGTTTCTCCAACTTGTTGCATCCATAGAACAAAACTCTGATCTAGATCAAGTATCATTGGACGAAATCATTAGGAAACGGAAAGCATATGAAGAAAGGATAAAAATAAAGAAAGGAATCCCTAGGAAAGCCAAGACAAATTGTTTTTCTCGCGACATGAAAACAATTCAAATAGAGGAAGACGGTTTAGAAACGTTAGATGTGGAAGGTTTAATCTATCACGTGGAAATTGGCAAGATAACAAGGTTCAAGAGAAGAAGGCTCGTCATTTAAACCTAGGACTAAAAAAAATGAAGTTTACAAGAGACTCAAGCAAGGCAAAGTGTTATAGATGTCAAAAGTTAAGTCACTTCAAGAAAGACTGTCCACTAAATGAGGGTGCAAAAGAACAATCAAACTTGGTAGTGGAAGACGAGGAACCATCACTATTAATAGCAGTCACGTGAATATGAAGAAGTTATCTTGAATTAAGGACAAATACAACCCGGTAAGTACACTACAACATACGATTAATAGCAGTCACGTCTATGGTACTTGTATAATGGTGCAAGCAATCATATGACCGGTATACAAAGCCACTTCAAGGAAATTGACGAAAGGATAGGTGGACACCTATAATTTGGATATGGGTCATATGTAGAGATCAAAGTTAGAGGCTTAATATTGTTGGAATATAAGAATCAAGAATAGATAATCATATCTCAGGTATACTACATTCCAAATCTAAAGAGCTATATACTAAGCCCAGGGAAACTGACGGAGATTGGTTGCAAAGTAATAATGGACGGAACATTATTACTTCTACATGCATGATCAAAGAAAGTAGTTATCAATGAAAGTTAAAACATCAAAGAACAAGCTATACATCATCAAATTGAATATAGGAATACTTGTTTGTCTTTTAGCAAATACGGATAATCATGCATGTTTGTGGCACGCTAGACTGGGTTATTTGAATTTTGAAGCAATAAAGGATATGACTAGGAAAAATTTGGTTCAAGGGATTCCAAGGAGTATTCACGTGGGTCAATTATGTGATGCATGTTTATTAGTAAAGCATAATAGGACTCCATTTCCTAATATGGACAAGTTCAGGTCCTTGAAACTATTGGACTTAATCTATGGAGATATATGTGGTCCTATATCACCACCTACACAGGGAGGAAAGAAAAACATATTTTTACTTGTAGACGATTGTACACGTTACGTGTGGGTTTACCTCTTGTCCTCAAAGGATCAAGCATTTAAAACATTCAAGGAATTCCAGGAAACGGTGGAGATAGAAACAAGAACCAAGTTAAGTATGTTACGAATGAATATAGGAAGTGATTTCACATCTAATGAATTCTCTAAATACTGTAAAGACAATGCCATAGAAAGGCATTTGAAAGGAGAAATATGACAATGATGTCCACTACTCAGAGCATGCTAAAAGCAATGAACATGGCACAGAATTTTTAGGTAGAAGCAGTCAGACATGCCATATTCGTACTACATAGGATTCCCACCAGTGCCCTGGTAAATAAAACAACGTACGAAGCATTGAATAAGAGGAAACCAAATCTAGGAGATTTAGAGATATTCGGTTACTCAACATATGCCAAGGTAATATCATCGCATCTGAAGAAACTCGATGATAAAAGTACACATGATATATTTCGGTGTGAAAGAAGGTTCAAAGACATATAGATTATATGATCCAACAAATGATAGAATTTGTGTAAGTAAAGATTGTAAGTTTATAGAGAAGGAATCTTGGAATTGGGATAATTACACAAAGGAAGTAGGTATACTAAGGAAACAAAATGGACAGACTTTGTTATACAAGGGTTTGATGAACCTAATAGTATACCTATCAATTATGAGATCAATGGTGATATTCAAGACGCACAAATACATGAACTGATTAACACACCAAACTATCCCACAACACCACCAACCCTCACTCAGATAAAGAAGTCACACTCACATCATCAGGCCGTTTAGACAGTAAATATGATCATACACCATTACAAAGGTTCAAGGACTTAACATCTATACATGAAAAGGCACAAAAGGTGGAAGTGGAAGAATTACTACTAGCTGGAGAAGAACCACGTAATTTCAAGAAGGCATTTGCAGATAAAACGTGGATCAAAGCAATAAAATTTGAGTTAGACTCAATAAATAAGAATAACAATTAGACATTGTCTACTTTTCCTAATGGTCATAGGCAATAGGTCTAAAGTGGTATTTGTAACATCTGTAAAATTCCCGACATTTCATATTGTGCCGAGAAGGATAAAACAAGAAAAGAAGGTGGGCTATGGGGGAGAGTGGGCAAGGGACAAAACAGGAGGTGTAGGGGAAGGGTTTAAACCTTAGCCACCAAATTTACCATTCCTTCTTTGTACCCATTTTCATCTGTTGTTGGGTTCGTACCAGTATGGACACTTTCCTCATCGTTTTTCTATTTGATGGACGGGTTCTCTACCGTGACGTCCGGTACGACCCCCACCACACTTTCTGCCTCTTTTACCATCCATTCTATTAATTGAAAGATAAGGAATAAGTAATTCAATGTTACCACGCTATTCTCAATGTCTTAACTTAAACTAAGAATGGGACCAAGTAAATGATGCTAGATACGGATAATTCGCAGCCAAGAATCAGACGAGTGTAGTAAGTACAACTTTCAACTGTTAGACGAGATAGATTAGGGCAAGGGTATTTAACATAATCATAAAGGTGATGAAATAGAAACCATAAAATGGTGTAGTAGTTAATTGTAGATTGCTAGTGTATATTAACAACTTACATTACTTATTGTGTTCTATTTGTTAACTAGCGTGGTAACATTGAATTACTTCTTACTTATCTTTCAATTAAACAGAATGGATGGTAAAAGAGGCGGAAGGCGTGGTGGGGTCGTAACGGACGTTGAGGTAGAGCACCTGTCCATCAAATACAAAACTATGAGGAAAATGTCCATATTGGCGCAGACGTAAGCTATCATGAGTCACAAAGGCCCCAATGGTCGAGCACCCGTTTAGCGTCGAGCCGAAAGTAAAAGTGGCTCTACCAAGAGAGTTTGCAGAATTTATGAAAGCTACTCTGCCTAGAATGTTGATTAGGGCTATGAAGAGTGCAAGCGGGTCGGCTGGTACGAACCCAACAACAGAGGTGCTGATTATTGTGGCGAAGAATGTACCGCCTGCCCGCGGTTGTGACTATAAGTCCTTTCGACGATGTGACCTGCCAATTCTAGATGGGAAGAAGGATGCGGTTGCCACTTTTAATTGGGTAATCTAGATGGAGGCAACTACTCGCCTTAGTGAGTGTCAGGCGGACCAAGCTGTCAAGTTCGCTGCAAACTCTCTGAGGGAGGAAGCATTGCACAGGTTGGAGACAATGAGGCGAGCTTAAGGCAAACGGGAGATCGAGCTGATGAGTTGGGATAATATGAAGGAACCGGTGATCAAGAAGTTTTGTCCAAAGAATGATATTAAGAGAGTTGAAAGAGAGTTCTTGGGGCTGAAGGTTGGGATGATGATGCATCGATATTACACGTCTAGGGTTTCCCAAAGTTACACATTGAAACATGAATGGTAACAACTCCGGCCATCCATTTTTTTGGCAAAACCAAAGACACAAGCTCTGAAATAGGTTTTCGTCTTGCGAACGCTCCTTGTTGGCGGCAGACGTACGGTGAGAGATTAAAGTTTTAAATTGAGAGTTGTCAGGGTTGAGGACGACGGCTACCTCAGCTAGTTGAAGTTCGTTAGGGATGAGGATGAGATTATCGAAATACGCCATGGATGGAGCCGTGGTTGATTATCCGGTTGTTTAAGAGAGAGAGAGGGAGGGAGGGAGAGAGACGCTGCCGTTTTGAAATTGGATCAGATCAAGGTTTGTCCCCTTTTGAATCGGATAAAGACGCCAAAGATTTAAGGTGCAACAATTGGTTGTACCTCAAGGAGTAAGAGTTGTACAATTCTTAAATTTAAGAGTTTTGGTAAAGTAATCATTTTGCCTTCACAGTATGTATTATAATATAGTATATATATATATTATATTAACAAAATAATAATAATAATAATATAGGTATTAAAAATAACATACTAAGGTTTGAATATAAAGCTTATATATTGGAAATTCATATTCCCACATAAAAATTAAAACATCAAGTAAAAACTTTATATAGTACTTATGAGTTTAAGAAATTTAGCATGCACAATTTTATTGTAATAGAACTTGATTATCTACTCTAAAGTCAGCACTATATATAGCCATAATTACAGAACCCGCTCGCTTAATAGAAGTAGACTAGGCGTTCTCCGTGTTAAATTATAAAAATTGAGTTTTTATACTTTTTTAAATTTCAATATAATAATAATTTGGTTGAATCGGATAAAGAAGTCAAAGATTTAAGTTGCAACAATTGGTTGTACCTCAAGGAGTAAGAGTTGTACAACTCTTAAATTTAAGAGTTTTGGTAAAGTAATCATTTTGCCTTCACGGTATGTATTATAATATAGTATATATATATAGGGGAAGGTCCCGCTAATAAGTGGTTTTTCGCTAAGAAATGCTAAGAAGTGGGTCAAACGAACTCCGATTGAGTTCGAGCGGCGTTGGAACCGTCTCATCGAACTCTAATCCGGACCCAAAAACCTAAACCCCCCTCCACCCGCACCCCCAAAAACCTAAACCCCCCTCCAACCCCACCCCGAAAAGCCTAAAACCACCTCCCCCACCCCCCAAAAACCTAAACCCACCCCCACCCACCCCCAAAAACCTAAACCCCCACCCCCCCAAAAAAAACCTAAACCCTAAAATCTAAACCCTAAAAGCTAAACCCTAAGGCTAAAATCCTAAAATTAAACGCTAAGATCTAAACCCTAAAAGCTAAGATGGTAGAGTTCGACGATACGGTTCCAACGCCGTTGGAATGAGCTCAATCCGAGTTCGTTTGATATCGTTTCTTAATGTTTTTGTCACTTCTTAGAGTTCTTAGCCGAAAACAACTTCTTATTTGATCATCCCCCTATATATATATATATATATATATATTATATTAACAAAGTAATAATAATAATAATATAAGTATTAAAAATAACATACTAATGTTTGAATATAAAGCTTATATATTGGAAATTCATATTCCCACATAAAAATTAAAACATCAAGTAAAAACTTTATATAATACTTATGAGTTTAAGAAATTTAGCATGCACAATTTTATTGTAATAGAACTTGATTATCTACTCGAAAGTCAGCACTATATATAGCCATAATTACAGAACCCGCTCGCTTAATAGAAGTAGACTAGGCGTTCTCCGTGTTAAATTATAAAAATTGAGTTTTTATACTTTTTTAAATTTCAATATAATAATAATTTGGTTGCTTAGTAAAAACTGAGTTTTACAATCATTTTGCAGAAAACATAATATTTTATTTTATATATAATAAAACCAGAAATACCAAATATTATATATGTAATAATTCTGTTCTATTTTTAAAGATATTATTATTTTTCAAATGTAATAGTGCTTGGTCCTTGCCACAAACTGGATTCCATTTGATTACTCGAAGCCAAATTACATATTAAAAGTTTCTTTTAAACTGTATTATTTGAGATAACATGTTTAGGATTTTATGGTGTTAAACATACGTCCTTATCATTTTTGCTATCTCTGACCCTTCCGTTTTGATCCTGCTAGTTTTACCACATTTAACATGTGCTTAAATACATGCAGATTAAAATTTGTACTCTTTGTTAGTTTGTTGATCATTCGTATGAAGTAATTTGATATTTGATAACAACAAGATGACTATTACACAACCACAATAACTTAATGCAAGGTTGCATTTTCTTTTTCAACAAATTGTAAATTGGTGACCTAGTTATTCAAAATCATTGTTGGTCAAAATGGTCCTAAATTGGTAATTATATCCTAAATAATTTAATGCATGGCTGCATTTTCTTTTTAACTTTTTTTATTCCAAAGACCAAGTAATTATATCCTAAATTTGCCACATGCTTCAACCTCAATTGCTCATCTCGCCCAAGCTTTTCGTGCATAATGCCACACCTTGAACCTAGATTGATATGTTGAATCAGGCGCTACAGATCATATGACATCACATATTTGAATGATTAATCTTAATTAAAAATATTTATTATTACTAGTTTATTAATTGTTTGGTTGAATTGGTATTAGACAAGAAATGAGTTTTTATTTATTTGATTATTTAATTGAGTTTGAGTTGTGTTACACTACAACATTATCACCCTATCCTGATGATTTTTTTTTACCCTATAGCGACGACTTGTCGTCGGGATAGCATATACCGACGATATGCCGTCGGTATAGGTGTCGTCGGGATAGGTCAGCCTATACCGATGACTTGTCGTCGTATAGGGTCTATTTAAATAATTCAAAAGGAAAACCTATACCGACGACATGTCGTTGGTATAGAGTCAAGCCCTGTACGGACGACTTGTCGTTGGCATAGGGTCAACCTATACCGACGATATGTCATCGGTATAGGATTTTTTTATTTTTTTATAATTTTTGAAAAAGGCCTATCCCGACAACATGTCGTCGGTATAGGTCTTTCTGTTTTTTTTTTAATATTTTTTCATAAATATTAAATTTCTAAAAACAAAAACCTGCAAATAATTAAATATAAACCATTCAAATCCGATAAAAACTAATATCCGAAATATAAAACAAACATACAAATTATTCGACCCACAAACTTGTCCGACAAATCCAACATTCAAAACACACAAATTACCAAATTGTTCAAGACAAACACCACACCAACAACAAAGGCAAAGGCTCAACAACTCCAAGCTAGTTATCATCTCTATTAGTTTAGCGCTCCCACATTCGACGCATTTTATCCATTTGTCGTTGCATTTCAAGCATTTGTTGATTATGCACACGACGTTCTTCCTCTAGTTGTTGATTTTACCGTCGCTGTTCTTCCTCTCGTTGGGCTTCGCGTTGTTGTTGTTCTTGGAATTGTTGTTGAAGACTAGCTACACGCTGATCAACGTCTTGCCAATGTGGTTGTAGATGGAGAGTACCGAACACATCCGGTGTGGGATTACTCACCACACGGCCAACACCCCGGATATGGCCACGCCGATGACCCAATGCACGCTCCATGCATGCAAACTCATCGACAACTGATGTCTCACCTCCAGATTCAGCAGAGGATCTTGTATACTCCTCTTGGATTCGGTACTGTATTAAACAATGTAATAAACAATCATTTGACTATTTTACTAAAATTCGACAGCATAACTGCTGTAAAATAGATAACCAACTTTTAAACTATAAGTCATAGACGACCCAAATTCACAAATTACAATCAACCAACACTGATAACAACAAATACTATTAATACTAGCAAACATATTCAACAATTGGCCTCGAGTTGGATGTTCTAAATCTATTAAAATGTGTTTGGGTCATTTTGGCCCGTTTAAAGTTACAGTTGGATGTTCCAAGTATATTAAAGTGTGTTTGGGTCATTTTGACCCGTTTAAGTTAAAGTATTTTGTTTTAAGTCTATTAAAGTGTGTTTGGATCATTTTGACCCGTTAAAGTCAAACTTGGATGTTTTAACAACAAAATCATTTACTTACATAATATGTTGATGCTAACTCATTGACCCAGCCCGTCCTTTCTTTATAATGGGTCGATCTGAACACGTCAATAGGGTCGGTCCCCTGTGAAAAACAAAAATAATATCACTAAGAATTAATAAGTATTTTTGTATAATAATAAAAACTGTATTTCATACCTCCATGTGTCGGCGTTGGGCATATGATTTGCTGCCATGGAAACTTGGGTAGCGTTGTTGTGCTCGGTTTTGCTTGTTCTTCTCCGAGCGGTTTCTATAGCTCGCACTTAAAAACAGCTCATTAATCAAAATATCTCAAGTTTCTTGACCAATTTTATCTTAAATGTCAACTCGTTAAAATGTATACATATCCTAAATGAGATAGAATATTCAAAAAGCAGTCCAAATGGGACAATCCAAAATTTATCTCTATTAGATAAATTTTGGACGGGTATATTCTAAAGGGTTATCCTAAATAAACATATTAGTGTACTCAAAGACGTACATAAATGACATCAGGGGTGTAAGCCTTTTTTTTTATTTATTTTATAAAATTATAAAATATATATTTTTTAATATATAACTAATAGTATTTATAAAATTATGATAAACGACCCGTTTACACCATAAATGAAATAAATAATTAACTACACAAAGGTAAAAAAAGTCGAGATACATACCTTAAATAAATTCAATGAAACACAAATATAATGTTATTCTCACCTCGTCAACGCAACGAGTTCCGAACTTGTAACAAAATTAAATAAAGTTACATATACATACAAACATATATACATACATACACACTTATATATATACATACACAATTATATAGATACAAATCATAAAAAAAATAGATACACACAATTATATACATAATCATACAAACATATATATACATACATACACACAATTATATACATAAACATACATAAAAAAAAAAGAAATATACCTACAAACATACATATATGTGTTGAACATAAACAAACATACATACAAAAATACATATATAAGCATATGAATAAATACCCTCTTATATACCTACACATCACAATTACATACATACATAAATAAAAATCCAATTACATAATTACAAACATATACATACAAACATACATACATATATATACATTCATATTAACTAATCATCATAAACACAAATTACACACATACATACAAACTAATCATCCAAACTAATGATCATAAACACAAATTACACACATACATACACATACATACAAACGAAATATTCAAACTAATCATCATAAACACAAATTACACACATACATACACATACATACAAACTAATCATCCAAACTAATCATCATAAACACAAAGTACACACATACATACAAACTAAATATCCAAACTAATCATCATAAACACAAATTACACACATACATACAAACACTAATTTACATAAACTAAATTATATAAAATAATCACACATCTAAACCAAATGACATAAACTAATCATTATTTAATAATTCCATCATACATACAAATATACATACTCATACATACAAACATACATACATAACACATACATACAAAATCATAAAAATCTTTGATCTAAACCAAATTTTGACACAAATTAGTAATTAAAACGAGTATTTGCCTTCACAAAGCTAGAAATTCAAGAAATGGTGAAATTCCTCCAAAACCTAACCAAAATAAACAAACAAAACTTCAAAATCTTGAAAAATTAGCTAAAATATGAAACAAGGATGTTAGCTCACCTTAAATCCCGAGATTTTGTGTGAAAGTTGCTCCTAAATAGCCCAAAAACGCTGAAATCACCGGAGAGACAAAATTGGGGGAGTTTTGGAGGGTTTTGGCTGAAAATGAAGTTCTGCCGTTTGTTTTCCTATTTGTTCGCGTTGAACCCTATACCAACGACATGTCGTCGGTACATGCATGTTTGTCGTCGGTGCAGGAGCCTATGCCGACGACATGTCGTCGGTATAGTGTTCCCAGAAGGTTGACTAGTCAATAAAGGTAAAATGTCTGTCCCGACGACATGTTGTCGGCATAAGCTTTTTCAGAATTGTTTTTAATTTAAAAAAAAAGTTACTGACGAAAATTTATTAAATAAAAGAAAATCAAAATTAACCTATACCGACGACGTGTCGTCGGTACAGATTTTCACCAATAATTCATTGGGCGCCAGCTTTCCCTCCAATCTGTCTCAACCCTGTACCGACGACATGTCGTCGGTATAAGGTGTCCCAGTCAAAATTTTGGATTTGACCTATACCGACGATATGTCATTGGTACAGGGTGACCTATGTCGACGATAATTGTCGTCGGTATAGGCGGTGTCGGTACAGGGTCATTTCCTTGTGGTGTTAGGATTAGTATAGGGTTTTTTTATTATAAATAGAAGGTTATAGACTAATTGTAAAGTGTGAGTTGAGTTACGGTTTGTGTTAGAATTTTTTGTGAAGTCATGTAAGGCCCCAAACCCGGGATTCCTCACTTGTTGATTTACTCATTCACAAACAGTTCTTAAACTTGATTATCGAATAACGCAGCGGAAAATACTTCAATAAAACATAATCATTACATTGTTTAACAACGGAAGCGTAACATATTCTATTACATAAACATATCATAATCTAATCATAACGGGATGCCAGTCTTCATGATCCACCGGGTAACTCTTCTCGCTCGCCAAGCATCACCGTCTATCATCCATACCTGCCTTAACCTGAATGTGCATACTAAAAAGTCAGCTACGCTGGTGAGTTCTAGCATTTCATAAAAATTTTAACATCAACATTTGCCAAAAACATATCATTCATTCATTTAATAAAACCTTTCACAAAAGCATGTAATAATCTAACATCTTTAAAAAGGTTTCGTACCCATATCATCATCAACATCATTATCATAAACACCGTTGAAAGGATCGTTCGTTAAAACTTTTAACATTCATTTAAGTCATACATTATCGTTATCTAATTCTGTATCTTACTTTACGCGTCACAGTGTCCCCGAAGGAACCTTTGGTGTTGTGGGCAACCGCTACGTATCGTCGTCATTGCCACAACCATACACTACGTGGGGTCAACCGTTACGTATCGCCGTCATTGCCCAACCATTCATTACGTGGGGCAACCGTTACGTATCGCCGTCATTGCCCATCACGCATCTTTTCTTTGGAAATCAATCGTTACGTATCGCCGTCATTGATTTCCTTTACCCTTTTCACTTAGGATGATCGTTATCACTCGAGTAACCGTTGTTACTCCCTTACCAGTTGTACAACATCAAAACCATCGACAGGCCACCAAGACACTGCCCTGTTGTTCTTATGGTAACTATGGCTCGCTGTCCATAATCTACCACAAGGCTGGGAATCACATCCCCAGACTTCATTCGTCAATTCCATTCGTTCGACAGATTAGATTTGTAATGACTTCTTTAAACCTTTGCCTCTTTCCCTTTTCATTAAACATTTCCTCATTTAGACCGTTCATAAACATTCGTAAACCTTTTTGGCAAAAAAACTTCATAACCTTTCCTTTCGTAAACATCGTTTCATTAAAACATCATTTCGTTAAACATCATTTCGTTAAACATCATTTCGTTAAACATCATTTCGTAAGTATGCACACCAGCCCAAAAACATTAACAAAACATTTAAAAGAGGGCTCTAGAACTCACCCGATAAGCAGTTTCTGAAATACTCTTAGCTGGCTACGGAGCGTCACTAATGTCACTCACGATCTGTTATAATAAAGCCATACTTGTAAGGTAGTGCTCCTAGATGACACTTGACATCCCTATGCTTAAACCTAGTAGTTTCGATAAATTTGCTTATATCGAAACTTGATAGTTTCGATAGGTTGTTTATGTCGAAACTTGATAGTTTCGATGGGTCTGCACATATCGAAACTATGTAGTTTCGATGGGGTCTACACATATCGAAACTATGTAGTTTCGATGGGGTCTACACATATCGAAACTAGTAGTTTCGATGGGCCTGCACATATCGAAACTAGTAGTTTCGATGGGCCTGCACAGATTGTCTTCCAAAAAATCTAAAGCTTTTGCATGCGAGTCTGATCGAGTCAGTATCTCAACTTTTCTTAAATCAAAACGTCCGGTTTTCATTCTAGATGCTATACCTAAGCTCATTTTCAAGTTCCATCCGCAAAATCGTTGCCTTTTTAGCCAAAACCCAAAAATCCCAAAAACGAACAAAACTCAGATTTAGGCAAGATCCTTACCTGTATCGAGATTCTGATCCAGAGGTTCTTCTCGCGAGCTTAGTAGTAACGTGCTCCCTAAATTCCGGGATGATCCGTCAACTTTCTCTCTCTAGACTCGACCTCTCCTTTCTCTCTCTAGAAGTTGCGTGAGTGGGGGAATGAGCAGAGAAGAGGGCTGCCCTGCCCCTTATATACCTGGGCTTCCCTCGGCCCATTGAAGCCGAGCCCAAGCCCGCTCCCTTTTGTTTAAATATTCCGACTAAATCACCGGTCTCGCTATATTTATTCGTTCTATTATTTTTAGGATGTTACAAGTCTACCCCCTTACAATAGGTTTCGTCCCCGAAACCTATCATAAGTCAAATAGTTGAGGGTACGACTCCCTCATTTCTGTCTCTGTTTCCCAAGTGGCTTCCGATCCCTTTCGATGTTTCCATTGGACTTTAACCAATTGGATAACTTTGTTACGTAAACGTCTCTCCTTTCGATCTATGATGGCCACGGGTTCTTCGATGTAGTTAAGGCTATTGTCTACCTCGATGTCAGTAAGTGGTACGTGAGCCGATTCATCCGCCAAACACTTTCGCAAGTGTGATACATGGAAGGTAGGATGAATTTCACTTAACTCATCAGGCAACTCTAACCGATAAGCGACTTCACCAACCCGTGCCATTATCCTGAACGGTCCGACAAACCTTGGACTTAATTTTCCTCTCTTCCTGAATCGTATGATTCCCTTCTAGGGTGACACTTTCAACATTACTCTGTCCCCAACATCAAACTCAATAGGCCTTCGCCGTTTATCCGCGTAGGATTTTTGACGATCTTGTGCGGCCTTCATTCGTGCTTTGACTTGATCAAACCTTTCCGACGTTTCCCTTATTACTTCTAGACTCCCTAATTCCTTCTGACCAATCTCGCCCCAACAAACCCGGGTTCTGCATCTTCTCCCATACAACATTTCGTAAGGCGGCATGCCTATCGTCGTGTGATAACTATTGTTGTAAGAGAATTCGGCTAATGGCAGATGACTATCCCAACTGCCACCAAAATCGATAATACAAGCACGAAGTATATCTTCCAATGTTTGAATGGTCCTTTCGGACTGACCATCCGTTTGCGGGTGGTATGCCGTACTGATTTTAAGTCTCGTGCCCATCGCCTCGTGAAATCTTTTCCAGAACCTCGATGTGAATCGCGTGTCCCGGTCGGATACTATCGTCAAAGGCATCCCATGCCGTGCTACTACTTCGTTAATAAATACTTCCGCTAACCTTTCCGACGAGAACGTCTCACGAATAGGTAGGAAATGAGCACTCTTTGTTAATCGGTCCACAATTACCCAGATGGTGTCATGACCTTTAGCTGTGCGAGGTAGCTTGGTTATGAAGTCCATGGTAATGTGTTCCCACTTCCATTCTGGTATATCAAGTGGTTGAATCTTTCCATACGGTTTCTGGTGCTCGGCCTTTACTTGTGAGCAAGTCAAGCACTTGCTTACATACTTTGTCACTTCGTGTTTCATTCCGGGCCACCAGTATTCCTTCCTCAGATCTTGGTACATCTTATTGGTACCGGGATGGATAGAGTAACGAGACTTATGAGCCTCATCCAAGATTTTGGTCGTAAGTTCGCCACCCATAGGTATCCATATCCGTCCAAAACGTGTCCTAACACCAAGGGTGTTATACTCCAACTTGTCCTGTTGGTCAACCATCCTTTCTTTCTTTATGTTTTCTTCTTTAAGTGCCTCATCTTGAGCCTTTACGATTTCCCTCATCACATCCGATGTCACCACCAACTTGCAAGCTTTCACTCTAATAGGAGTAGGCACATCCTTTCGGCTTAGAGCGTCAGCCACCACGTTTGCCTTTCCAGGATGGTATATTATGTCACAGTCATAGTCTTTCAATAGTTCCAACCATCGCCTCTGCCTCATATTAAGTTTCTTCTGTTCGAAGAAGTACTTCAAACTTTTGTGGTCGGAGTAAATAGTGAACTTCACCCCGTAAAGGTAGTGCCTCCAAATTTTCAATGCAAATACGACCGCAGCAAGTTCCAAATCGTGAGTCGGATAATTAGCTTCGTGAATCTTCAACTGCCGCGACGCATACGCGATCACTCTCCCGTGTTGCATCAACACGCATCCCGATCCCTGACTGGAAGCGTCAGAGTATACCACTAGGTCTTCATTGCCCTCGGGAAGGGCCAAGACTGGTGCTTGGGTTAGCCTCTTCTTCAATTCCTTAAACGCCTCATCTTGGGTCGAACCCCATTCATACTTTACCTCCTTCCGAGTCAACTTTGTCAACGGCGAAGCTATTTTCGAGAAGTCCTGGATGAATCTCCGATAGTAGCATGCCAATCCCAAGAAACTGCGGATTTCAGTTGGCGTCTTAGGAATATTCCATTCCTTTACCGTCACTATCTTTGCTGGGTCAACCATAATGCCGTTCGGGTTAATGACGTGACCTAGGAATTGGACTTCCCTAAGCCAGAACGCGCATTTGGAGAACTTAGCATACAACTTTTCCTTCTTCAGAGCTTCCAATACTTCCTTCAAGTGACACGCGTGATCATCCTCATTCTTGGAGTAGATGAGGATATCATCGATGAACACGATCACCGATCGATCCAGCATTGGTCGACAAACTCTATTCATCAAATCCATGAACGCTGCAGGGACGTTCGTCAATCCAAAAGACATTACGCGAAACTCAAAATGTCCATAACGTGTGCGAAATGCCGTTTTCGGTATGTCTTCTTCCCTCACCTTCAACTGATGGTACCCGGATCGAAGGTCGATCTTTGAGAACCAACTTGCGCCTTGCAATTGATCGAACAGGTCGTCGATCCTTGGTAACGGGTACTTGTTCTTCACGGTACGTTTGTTCAACTCGCGATAATCAATACACATTCTCATCGAACCGTCTTTCTTCTTTACGAACAACACCGGAGCACCCCAAGGCGAGATGCTCGGTTGGATAAATCCCTTCTCAAGTAGTTCGTCTAATTGGGTCATTAGTTCCTTCATTTCCACTGGTGCTAGTCGATATGGAGCCTTAGCCACGGGCTGGGCATCTGGTACTAAGTCAATTCGGAATTCAATCTCTCTGTCGGGTGGTATCCCAGGCAAATCCTCTGGAAACACCTCCGGGTACTCGCGTACCACGGGTACATCGTCTAGTTCCTTCACTTCCTTACACTTGTCAATCACGTACACCAGATAAGCCTCGCATCCGTGCCTCAAGTAATCTGTTGCCTTAATCATCGAGATGACGTTTGGCATCGGGGCGTCCCGATCCCCAAGAACCTCGACTTTACTACCATCCGGAGCCTTGAGTCGGATTATCTTTCGTTTGCATATAATTTGCGCTTCATTGGCAGTTAGCCAATCCATACCTAACACGACATCGAACCCTCCCAAAACCATAACAAATAATCTGACAGGGAACTCATGACCTTCTATTTTTATCGTGGAGTTGTCAACTACATCGGTTACTCTCGCAGTCCTACCCTCAGCGGTTTCTACGCTGAAGGCCCTTTTTAGCTTACTAACAATGCACTTCACTCGTTTACAAAAAGTCGCAGATATAAAGCTCTTACTGGCACCCGAATCAAATAGCACAGAAACAAAAGTGTTGTCAAGGATGAACGTACCTGACGCCACGTTGCGTCAGTGCGTACGCACGAGTCTTTGCTCGGGGCCTCTCTTCTTTCCTTTCCGGGCCTTTACCTTTCCCGGCTTCACCCATTCTCGGTTTCGGGCATTCCCTACTCAGATGACCGGCATCCCCACAATTATAGCACTTGAAGTGTTGTGGGCATTCACAGGAGTAGTGCTCGGTCTTGCCACACTTAAAGCACAAGTTAGATCCCAGTCTGCATTCACCTACATGCTCCCTTCCACACTTCTTACAAACCGTCAGCTCGTTCACCCGAGCCCTCTTATCACGAGTCCCAAACATCCTTCCACCAGTTCGCTTATTCAAGAAGCTCGGTCTCTTCTTCGGTTCCTCAATGACGGCGACATTCAGCGCCAGATCATCAAATACCACGCCGCTCAGTTCTACTACCGAATCATAGGTCGTAGGGGCGTTTGCCTTAACATAGGTGCGGACCTGGTCCGGCAACCCTTGAATGTAGCAGGAAATTTTTCTTTCCTCCGTCGTAACAAGATGTGGCACCAGACGTGCCAGTTCATTGAATCGGGTTGTGTACTGCCGGTGCGTCATGCTCCCGGCCTTCAAACCCAGAAATTCCCTCTCTACCTTCTCAATCTCGTTCCTTGGACAAAAGTTCTTGATTACCAGAGTTTTCAAGTCATTCCACATCATCGAGTCAACAACCTCATCCCCCTTAGCTTGACGTACACCTTCCCACCAGTGGGATGCTTCCTCCCTCAAGGAGTTAGCAGCAAACTTCACTACTTGATTTGCTCGAGACTCGCTCAGACGGATGGCGGCTTCCATACGTATCACCCAATCAAAAGTAGCCACCGCGTCCTTCTTCCCAGTCAGGACCGGCGGGTCACATGCCTTAAATGACTTATAGTCGCACCCGCGAGCAGGCGATGCGTTGTCGGTCTCATTGTTCTGGGCACCAGTTGCCGCACTAGATCCGCTTTCCCCACTAACTTTCTTTAATGCTTCAGCCAACAGACTTGGCAGAGAATTCTTCATCAACTCGGAGAACTCTCGAGCTATGGCTGCTCTCACTTCTGGTTCAAAAGTGAAAGGTTGTTCTGCAACTTGTGTCTGCTCAGTTCCATGCACACTAACCGCCGGTTCAGTGTGAACACTTCCTTCTTCACTATTCTCTTGGCGCGAAGGGATCCTGCCACGCCCACCATTTCGACCGCCGGTACGACCACCGGTACGGCCACCACGCCTTCCGTTTCCTCTTCTCGCCATCTCGTTCTATAAGACAAGAAATCCAATGTCATCACGCTAGTTAACAAATAAAATTCAATAAGTACTGTAAGATGTTAATATACACTGGCCATCTGCAATTAACCATTACACTACCTTTCGATTTCTATTTGACCACCTTTGTGATTCCATCAGAACACAAGTCCTTACCTACCCCTTTCTAAGACATACTACATACGCATACTCTACTTTTCATACCTGATGCTTTGGCTCGAGTTACCCGTACTGGCATCCGCTTTCTGTCCCATTCAAAGTTTAAGTTCAGACACTGGGAGTGTCCGAATCTCTCAAACTATTGCTCTGATACCAACTTGTAAGGCCCCAAACCCGGGAGGCCTCACTTGTTGGATTTACTCATTCACAAACAGTTCTTAAACTTGATTATCGAATAACGCAGCGGAAAATACTTCAATAAAACATAATCATTACATTGTTTAACAACGGAAGCGTAACATATTCTATTACATAAACATATCATAATCTAATCATAACGGGATGCCAGTCTTCATGATCCACCGGGTAACTCTTCTCGCTCGCCAAGCATCACCGTCCATCATCCATACCTGCCTTAACCTGAATGTGCATACTAAAAAGTCAGCTACGCTGGTGAGTTCTAGCATTTCATAAAAACTTTAACATCAACATTTGCCAAAAACATATCATTCATTCATTTAATAAAACCTTTCACAAAAGCATGTAATAATCTAACATCTTTAAAAAGGTTTCGTACCCATATCGTCATCAACATCATTATCATAAACACCGTTGAACGGATCATTCTTTAAAACTTTTAACATTCATTTAAGTCATACATTATCGTTATCTAATTCTGTATCTTACTTTACGCGTCACAGTGTCCCCGAAGGAACCTTTGGTGTTGTGGGCAACCGCTACGTATCGTCGTCATTGCCACAACCATACACTACGTGGGGTCAACCGTTACGTATCGCCGTCATTGCCCAACCATTCATTACGTGGGGCAACCGTTACGTATCGCCGTCATTGCCCATCACGCATCTTTTCTTTGGAAATCAATCGTTACGTATCGCCGTCATTGATTTCCTTTACCCTTTTCACTTAGGATGATCGTCATCACCCGAGTAACCGTTGTTACTCCCTTACCAGTTGTACAACATCAAAACCATCGACAGGCCACAAAGACACTGCCCTGTTGTTCTTTTGGTAAATATGGCTCGCTGTCCATAATCTACCACAAGGCTGGGAATCACATCCCCAGACTTCATTCGTCAATTCCATTCGTTCGACAGATTAGATTTGTAATGACTTCTTTAAACCTTTGCCTCTTTCCCTTTTCATTAAACATTTCCTCATTTAGACCGTTCATAAACATTCGTAAACCTTTTTGGCAAAAACACTTCATAACCTTTCCTTTCGTAAACATCGTTTCGTTAAAACATCATTTCGTTAAACATCATTTCGTTAAACATCATTTCGTAAGTATGCACACCAGCCCAAAAACATTAACAAAACATTTAAAAGAGGGCTCTAGAACTCACCCGATAAGCAGTTTCTGAAATACTCTTAGCTGGCTACAGAGCGTCACTAATGTCACTCACGATCTGTTATAATAAAGCCATACTTGTAAGGTAGTGCTCCTAGATGACACTTGACATCCCTATGCTTAAACCTAGTAGTTTCGATAAATTTGCTTATATCGAAACTTGATAGTTTCGATAGGTTGTTTATGTCGAAACTTGATAGTTTCGATGGGTCTGCACATATCGAAACTATGTAGTTTCGATGGGGTCTACACATATCAAAACTATGTAGTTTCGATGGGGTCTGCACATATCGAAACTAGTAGTTTTGATGGACCTGCACATATCGAAACTAGTAGTTTCGATAGGCCTGCACATATCGAAACTAGTAGTTTCGATAGGCCTGCACATATCGAAACTAGTAGTTTCGATGGGCCTGCACAGATTGTCTTCCCAAAAATCTGAAGCTTTTGCATGCGAGTCTGATCGAGTCAGTATCTCAACTTTTCTTAAATCAAAACGTTCGGTTTTCATTCTAGATGCTATACCTAAACTCATTTTCAAGTTCCATCCGCAAAATCGTTGCCTTTTTAGCCAAAACCCGAAAATCCCAAAAACGAACAAAACTCAGATTTAGGCAAGATCCTTACCTGTATCGAGATTTTGATCCGGAGGTACTTCTCACGTGCTTAGCAGTAACGTGCTCCCTAAATTCCGGGATGATCCGTCAACTTTCTCTCTCTAGACCCGAGCTCTCCTTTCTCTCTCTAGAAGTTGCGTGAGTGGGGGAATGAGTAGAGAAGAGGGCTGCTTTGCCCCTTATATACCTGGGCTTCCCTCGGCCCATTGAAGCCGAGCCCAAGCCCGCTCCCTTTTGTTTAAATATTCCGACTAAATCACCGGTCTCGCTATATTTATTCGTTCCATTATTTTTAGGATGTTACAAGTCATTGGTGATCGAAAACAGATTGAAACCGATAAGAAGTTTTGTGCGAGACGAAGAATAAAATCATGAGATACGGTTTGTGGGTTGTTTGTGTGATACAATTAAGACCAATGAGGGTTGTGCAAGACAACTACGGACAAATATCTGAGAGATTCAGATTGAGTGAAAGATCAATCACCTGCAAAGTGTGTGGGGATCTGCAAAGTGTTTACCTATACGACTCAGGGTGGTACGGTGTGATACCGGTGACGAAGTATTAGAACCTGTAAGTGGTTCGAACGAAGTGACGAATACATTCGATATGTGAGGGATCGTTTAAAAGGCTGTAAGAGCTGTGTGGAAGAAAATATGTGATAAATCAAGAACGATATGTGTGATACGGATCAATGTGGAAGATTTAGGGCGAAACCTGTGAAGGGTGAGTTCGGAAGTGGCATGAAGACCTGATTGATTCAGATTAGGGATGAAGGTACAATACCTGTGTATAAGAAAAGATGTGAAGGTGATTAAACTTCAGTGATTCAAGTTGGTGTGAAAGACCTGAGGGATTCGAGTTATTGATAAAAATGAAGATCATGATTGTGATTATCATGTTGGTGTTGAAAGTTATGGGTCTTGCTGGGAATTCAGATTTTAGGAGGTACAAATCAAGATTAAGAGGGAGAATAAATGATTAATCTTGATTAAAAATAATTATTATTACTAGTTTATTAATTGTTTGGTTGAATTGGTATTAGACTAGGAGTGAATTTTTATTTATTTGATTATTTAATTGAGTTTGACTTGTGTTAGAATTACTATAAGGTTTATTATAAATAGATGGTTATGAATTAATTGTAAAGTGTGAGTTGAGTTTTATTAATAAAAGAGTCGATATTGATTGAGATCAAATTATGTGTTCGTGTTCTTGGGCTTGATTTCTAACAATCTTCTCCTACTAATGTTACGAATCCTACTCCTTATACGGGCAGCGGAAATGTTTCCTGTGGCAACGGTAATGTCTTAACTAAAATATGATGTCCTAGTTATTCCTCGACTTGCGAAGCACTTATTATTTATAAGCAAACTAACAAATGATTATCCAGTTGATGTTTTATTTTCAAAACAATTTTTCACTATTTGGGATCGAAAAACGAAGCAGGCTCTCGCCCAGGGAAGTTGTGAAACTGAGTTGTACGTTCTTCGAGATGAATCACAAGCATTAGTGGGACTTTCAAGTTGTTCCTCTCGAGCATCATATGAGCTTTGGCAAATGCGTTTGGGGTACGTTAATTTTGATGTTATTTCCCTTTTAAATAAACCAGGACATTTATCTCTTACATCGGTTTTACCAAAAACGGTTTTGTGTTCATCTTGTTAATTGTCAAATGGGCATCGTTTACCTTTTCATATTAATATTAAGAGTTCAACGCATCCTTTGGAATTAATTAATTGTGATTTAAGGGCCCTTCACCTATTTTTTCAATTGACGGTTACAAATTTTATGTTCGTTTTACGTGGCTTTATCCTCTAAAATCCAAATCTGGTTTTTATTTTTTCCTTATGGTTACTATGAGATTTGTTGAAACCCAGTTCTCAAGAAAATCAAAGTGTTTCAATCTGATGGTGAAACTGAGTTTATCAATAATCAAGTTCGAAAACGTTTTAAGGATAATGGTGCTTTTCATCGCATTTCATATCCTTATACACCGCAACAAAATGGTCGTGTCGAACGTAAACATAGGCATATTATTGAGACCGGTTTGGCGATGTTAGTTCATGCACATGTCCCGGCTTCTTATTGGGTTGACGCATTTTGTTCAGTTGTTTATATTATTAATAAGTTGCTCACACAAATCTTGGAAGGAAAATCTCCATTCGATTTATTATATTCTTGGGTTCCATCTTATAACAGTTTTAAAACTTTTGGGTGCCAAGTCTTTCCACATCTCCATGATTACACCGAAAATAAACTTGCTCCGAGAAGTCTTTCACGTATTTTTATTGGCAATAGTTCTCAATACAAAGGATGCCGCTGTCATAATCCAACTACACCACATATTTATATTACCAGGCATGCTCGTTTTAATGAATCTTCTTTTCCTTTTGAAGGTATTGTTTCTTCTACTTCTTTATCATCAATGGTGTGTTATCAACCTTCTTGGAAGATGGTTGTTTTCCACAAGTTGCTTCTAATCAGATTTCTTGCTAATTAAAGCCCGCTAAGCCTAGTTCCTCTTCCACAACCACATTGTCATGCGACTTATGTACGCATGCACCTTATGGCATTCATCAACCTCACCATCCTCCTTTGCACCAGAAGACTCCCTCATCTCCGGTTCTATCTACACAGTCGCACACCCCTCCGACACCGTCTTCCCATCTCTTGCAGCTACACCACCCTCGCCTCCTCAACCCTCTCTTATGCAAATTCAGGAGGACCCCACTCCTCCACCACCTTCTACCTCCGTGCACCCCATGATCACCAGGGCTAAGGACCAAATCTCTATGCCTAAGCATCGGATTGACCTTGCATATCTTTAGACTCATGCCTTTCATTCTTCCTTGTTTACTCACCAAGAACCGAAAGCTTTCAAGTCTGCAATGATAAAACCCTATGTGGATGGCCGTAATGCATTACAAGATGGCCGCCTTACAACAAAATAATACATCGACGTTGGTTCCTTATCCTTCCTCTTCTAATGTGGTCGGGTCTAAATGGGTTTACCGTACCAAGAACAAGTCCGACGGGTCTTTTAATCTTTAAGACCCGTTTAATTGCTCGGTGCTTCACTCAAATTCCCGTGCTTGACTATTTTCATACCGGCCTTCAGCCCCGTCATGAAAGCGGCAATTGTTCGTATTGTTCTATCATTGGCCGTTATAAATCAATGGCGTTTACAACAATTAGACGTTAAAAACGCATTCTTACATGGTAACTTAACCGAAACTGTGTTTATGGAACAACCAACAGGATTTGTTGATCCTCATAGTCCTAATCATGCATGGAGATTACAAAAGGCGCTATATGGCTTAAAACAAACACCACGGGCTTGGTTTCTTCGACTTAACAACTTTTTACCTGTTAATGGTTTTACTTGTAGCCTTGCTGACACATCTCTCTTTATTTTTCAAAAGAGATTTGTGCATTATGTATTTGTTAGTTTAGACTAAATTACAGAAATCGTACTTTATGTTTATATCCTTTTTCAAATATTGTCATTTAGCCCAAAAATTGTCAAAGATCGTCCTTTATATTTACAAATCTTGCATTTTACGTCATTTGATACTAACCCGGTTAAATTTTTCAGTTAAGTTTGTCATGTGAGTATTTTTGTAATTTTACCCAATTAATTAAAAAATATGTTAATCAAAATATCTATAAACCCACTCTCCCTCTCTCCATCTCTCTCTCTTTCTCTCCCTCCCCCCCTATCTCTTTCCCTCCTCTCTCTCTCTCTCTATCCTCTCTTTCTCTCCCTAGAGAGAGATAGATGAGATAGAGGAGGAAGAGAGAGAGATGATAGAGAGAGAGGATGATAGAGAGAGAGAGACAGACAGAGAGGAGAAAGAGGGAGAGAAAAAGAGAGAGACAGGAAAGGGAGAGAGAAATAGTGGGTTTATATGTATTTTAATTAACATATTTTTTAATTAAATGTGTAAAATTATAAAAGTACCCTCATGTGTCTTGCACATGACTCGATTTAACTGAGAAATTTAACTAGGTTAGTGCGAAATGACGTAACATTCAAGATTTGTAAACATAAAGGACGATCTCTGACAGTTTTTGGGATAAATGACAATAACTGAAAAAAGGTATTCACATAAAAGACGATTTCTGTAATTTACTCGTTAGTTTATATGGACAATCTGATTCTCACGGGAAATCAAGAAGATGTTATTTATGCCTTTATTTCTCGCTTGCATACATAGTTTGCAATAAAAGATCTTGCAGATCTTCATTATTTTCTGTGCATGGAAGTTGCTTACACTGATGATGGCGTATTTTTAAGCCAGTCTAAATACGCTCATGATATTCTGGACAGAGCGGGTCTTCTTGATTCAAAGTTGGTTAGCACTCCACTCGCCGTTAATGAATCCTTCACGTCAGCCTGTACACCTTTTTCAGACACTACCTTATACTGCTCTCTTGTAGGTTCTCTACAATACCTAACCATCACTAGACCAGTCTTATCCTATGCGGTTAATCAGGTTAGTCGATTTCTTGCTTTTTCAATCGGTCACACAGATTATGTGTTATGTGAAAGGAACTATTGAACTAATGCAATACCAAAGATGAATATTGAACTAGTTTCATGAAAATTAAAAAGATGACCTTAAAAATAATTTTTTTGATAAAAACTAATCAAACATAAAGTGATCATATTAGCAAAAGATTTTCTGGTTTTATAAAACTGGTTTTAAACATTATAAAGAATAAAAGATTTTCTGAAATAGAATAAAAGATCAATATTAGCAAAAAAAACATCTTTAAAGGAATAAACAATAAGTTAAATTCATGCCTAAAAAAATAAAACAAACCAATTCTCTCATTTGAAATCATGTCAAAATGGTTTGAGCAATTTTTCAAAAGATATGTTGCTTTACAACAATTATATGAAAGGGAATGTTTAAAAAGGTCTAAAAGACAAGATATTGTTGGGTTTTGCATATCCAATTTCTTTAGTGGTGAATAGTTGATTAGTCTATTCTCTCTATTTAACTCTTTATTTATATGTAGAGGTGCAACAAAAAACCGGTTTGTAAATCCAAACCGGTTCAAACCGATACCCGAACCGGACACAAACCGGTTTACCCTTAACCGGTTCCAAACCGTTTCAAACCGCCGGTTCGTGACCGGTTTACCTCCTTTACTTGTTGAACCGGTTCTAGACCGGTTTACCCGGACCGGTTTGTCAAACCTGTTTTTTTAACCTGTTTAACGCTGAAACAAAAAAAATAGTCGTTGGAAAACGGATTTATAGTCATTAATAGCTGTTTTTTTTTTGCTTTTTTTCACTCATTTTAACCCCTAATGGCATTATAAATAGGTAGTGGGTATTTTGGTTAAATCACACTTCTCAAACCCGCTCTCTACACTCTCTAATATAAAAAAAAGCTAAAAAAAACTATGTCTGATTCAAGTTTTGGTGTTTCCTCTTCCGAAGTTACCGTTGTGAGAATCATACTAACAACGAGGAACCTCGCAATTTGGTCAAAGTACGATCTATGTGAGTTGTCTAACGGGATGGAACGTGCTCGGTGCAAAAAGTGTGGTGGGTTTTTTAAAAAGGATTCATACTCTAGTTTGAAAACTCATATAGAAATATATTGTCCGACTTTAAAGAAAATTATGGGTATCAATGACAACCGATGGAGAAATTTGGAACTTTGATCCAAATATTGTTCGAGAAAGAATGACGAAGTTAGTGATTCAAGAAAGTTTGTCGTTCAACCATTTCAACAACCCTCGCTTAACGAGGATGATTCAAGAAATACTTCAACCACGTTATCATCAAGTAAGTTGCACTACTCGTAGACGAGGTTGTTTAAAAATGTGTAAAAAAGCAAAAAATGAATTAATTTTAGGTTTTAAAATTTAGAAAACAGTGTGAACTTAACCACCGATGTTTGGTTGGCTCCACATGGTATTCCCGATTAGTATCTTTGCATTACCGCTCATTGGGTTAATCCCAATACGTGGCAAATGATGAAGCGTACAATTGCGTTTGATTTGTTTGAATATCCGCACACCGGCGAAAATTTATTTTATAGCTTAGATGGTGTGATAACCAATTTTAAATTACAAAATAATTTTGTTTTCAATATCTTTTGATAATGCCTCAAATAATACAAATGCGGTTCAAAAACTAATATTGAAATATAAACCAATTTGTAACGGCGCTTTTTTCCATAGTCGATGTGTTGCACACATCATCAACTTGGTCGTGCAAGACGTGCTTGCGGTTGAACCCATTTTTTATTTAATTAATGCTTTTCGAGGCATGCTTAGATACGTTTTTAGTAGTAGCAAAAGAAGGTATCATGAATATATTAAACTTTGTCGTGATACGAGTTTTATTTGCTTAGGTCCCAATTAGGACTTCCCGACAAGATGGAATTCAACTCATAAAGTGGACCAAACCGGTTCAATCCAAAAAACCGGTATGTGCACCTCTATTTATATGTACACCCAAGGCGAAACTCATTAATGTCTCATTAAGAGTAATTAGGCCATCAACTAATTACTGGTAATAAATAATTCAATTACTCATTTGAAAATTAAATAAATAATTATAAAAGCTACATAATAAAACCGTGTCTTACAAAATAATCAATCAAACATCTATAACATATAATAAATAAAGGTTTTTCATTACACGTGTCGCCTCCTTATTCACTCTCATAATTTTTTTTCCGTCTTTCTCTCTCTTATTAATTACACCTCTACCTTTTAATAGTAATATTTTTTTAAATTAAATACTAATTAACCTAATAAAACACATTTATTTTAATCTATCCCTTATTATAAAAATTTTAAAATCTAATTATGTAACTTTTATTTTCAATCAAATAGTAAATGAAAGTCAAACTAAATTAATAGTGAAGAGACGTAAAAGCTCTACTTTGATAATAATTCCCAAATTCAATCAAGTACAAGTTTCTGGATCTTTTTCATCTATGAGATCACCTTCTATTTATAGAGTTTTACATTCTCTTTCCCCTAACCGTATGATAGTGACAGCCTCTTTCTCATTGGTTCCTTCTTCTTGTGGGCCCTCATGGTGGTTAAGGAGTTTAGATTTCTTTCGTTTAGGCCCCTTATGTATGATCTTTTCATCATACGTCGTCAAGTCCCCCTAGTCAATTTGATTTTTATTTATTTCTTCACAAAAAACAATTAAGTTGACTATAAAGGCTTTTTTTTCAAAAATGAAGGGACTTAATGCGTGCGGGCAACGCTTCTTTCAAACCTTCCGCACGTCCCATCCATTAGTCTCATAGCCCTTCCTAGGGCGCCGCCTGTCTTCTCTTCCCGTCTATAAAAGGGGGGGGGGGGGCAGGACATTGTTGCCTTTTACTCGTCTTCCATCTTACCTTCTTGATTTCTCCTGGAACCTTGTTTCTTTAATTCCTTCCGATCCTATTTAAATCTTCCGACGAATGGGTGATAACACCGACGTAGCTTTGATCCCTATCAATTGGAGCGTGGAGCGCTTCGAGAGATTAAAACTTTGTACGGAATTCCTAATGATGTGGAACCCGAGTACCCCTCTCGAGGAGGCACGGCGACCAAACCTCCTCCTGGCAAGATTACTTTATATGCTGACTTTTTCTCAGAGGCTAATTTCAGAGTTCCTACCACCTCTTTTGTTATTGATCTCCTTTAGTTCTATAAAATTTACCTTTCCCAAGTTCACCCTCTTGGTATGTGCCGTATTAGGCATTTTGAGTTCTGTTGTATCGCCTTGAAACAGGACCCTTCTGTCGCTATTTTTCATCATTTCTACAAGCTATATTTGAAAGATAGCTGGTTTTATTTTTCTAAACGCCCCGCAGTGATTCCTCATGCCAAAGAGACCCCTCAGGGATTCCGGGGTTGGAAAGAAAAGTTTTTCTATGTAAGTGCCCGGATAGTTCTTGCCAGCATGCAGATCCGGTCACTTCGATTGGCCGTGGTGGACATTCCCCCAAATCTGGATGCTTTTAAGAAAACTCTTGTTTTCTCTCTGTTGACCTCCCGTCCCGCTGACATTCAAGAGATTCCGGAACATGCCCTGGTCGGTGTTGGTATGAGCCAGAACTGGGGAAGACTTGACCGTCTCCCGATTTATTCTGTGGGCAAAGAACGTAAGTGTATGTTGTCCTATATTTCTCTTTGATAGATGGCGCTTTCTCTTCTGTATATGTTATGCTTATGTGTTTTCCTTTTTTCATTTGCAGCAGTTGCTAGTTATTATGATGTTCTTTTTCCGGACTCCTTTAAGAACCTTACCCGGACATATTTGAGTGTGGGGCCGGGTGAAAAGAATGTTCTTGAAGTCTTTCATGAGCGTTTCTTTTTCTCCCGTGCTAGTCTGCAAGAGGCTATGGATCTGGAGACTGGTTAGTTGATATGCAATGAATGGTTCAGTTGTTTCCTTTCTCTTTCTCCTGCTCCTTGTTCTAAGTTGATGCATTGTTTCAGGGAATCAAGAAGAAGAGCCTGAAGAGGTTCCAATAAGGAAGAAAGCTTCCGGGAGTGCTTCCGGAGAAAAAGTACTCTCGCCTCAGAAGAAAAGGCGAAAACTGACCGGTGCTTATGCTACCGGAAAGAAACCCCCGGGAGCGAGCCCCAAAGGTGTGTATCCGTTCTGTTTTTTCTTTGTTGAGTGTAAAAAATAATTTTCCTGATATTCTCTTTTCGGTGATTTTTAGGTTTAAAAACTGGTGAAGGGGTTACTCCATCTTGCCCGATCATGCAGACAAACGAAACTGTTGTTAAAAACCCGAAGGGTCCTACTCTTCAACCTTTTGTCCCTAAGGTCATACCTTCCCCTGTTCCCAAGGACGTGCCGACAGTAACTCAGATCCCTCCTCGGGATAAAGGGAAAGGGAAAGAGAAGGCACCTGTGGGTACTGAGGAAGTTCACTCCCCCAAATCTTCTTATGTACATACGAGTCAATCTGACTTTAGAATGCCCACCCAATCCGAGCCTTGGACTCCGGCAGATTCTAAGTCTAAGCATGTTCCTAACTGGAATATTTTGCAGGGTGACTGTTTGACAGATCCCCACCTGTGCCGGACGTTCTTGTTGCAGGCTTTTCCCCCGGCCGAGCGACTACGCCACTCAACCTGTTCCCCGGAAGTGCTGTCCGATAGAGCTGCTTTGAGCTGGGTTGAGAGTATGGCGGTCATGCCCGAGATATGTCGGCAATGGGATGAGGGTCGCAGGGAAGTTGCCCATCTGAGGAAATCTTTGGCCCAGAAAAGTGAGGATGCGGGTAAGGTGCTGCCGCTTACACAGGAGGTTAAGAAACTAGATTGGCAATTGAAGGAGAGGGATGCCGCTCACTTGAAAGCCCGAGCAGAGTTCACTGAGGCCTGCTCACGGACAAATAAAGAGCTTGAGAAACGTGCCCAAATTATCCGTGAAGCAAAGGCACGTTCCGAGGAACTGGTATTTCAAGTGGCGGAGAAAGATGAGGAGTTGAGAGTGTCCCGGGGAAGGTTGGATATGTTGGAGGGAAAGGTGGTGTCTTTCGAGAAGGAGAAAGAGAGTTTTGAGGTGGAGAAGGCTAAAATGATGAAAGAATTATCTTTGTTGAATGAGGATAGGAAGTGGTTGGTGGCGGAAGGGTTTTCCAGGGTGGTGGAGGCAGTCAGGGGCAGTGATGAGTTTATTGAAAGGGTAGTTGGTTTGAATGAAGCTGCGGAAGCGGCGGGTTATCATGATGGGCTAGTCGCTGGGTTTCAAGCGGGGAAAACTGGTTTGTCTTTGGAGAGCCTCTCTGGCTGGAGCCCGGAAGCCCGAAACATACTTACTCAGAGGCAAGATGCCTTTGATACTATGGAGTTCCCTGTAGTAGGTACTCTTGCCTTTTTGGCTAATCAATCAGATCTTAGGGAGATCAGGGATGTCCTTACCATTGAAGACTGACCCCTTTGTATTTTTATTTATCTTTTTTGGAGCCTGCGTGCTCTTTTACTTTTTGATACTGTAATCTTATTTTTGTATCTACTTATTTACCTTTGAATGCAAGTATCCTTTTTATGTCTTTCATCTGTGCTTTTAAGAATATTTGCAATTTGTACAAGCTTTGTTATCATGCTGATTGTCTTGATCTGGTTTTGTACCGGACACGGGGTCCGGTCTTTATTCCCTGTGCTTTATCCTTAAATATTTGCAAATCCGATCTTTTCATAGTGCCGGACACGTGGCCGAGTCTTTTATGGTGCCGGATATATTGATCCGGTCTTTTTAAGGTGTTGGATTAAAATCCAATCCTCTTGGTGTCGGACACGTGGTCCGGTCTTTGATGGTGCCGGATACATTGATCCGGTCTTTTTTAATGTTGGATTTTAATCCAATCTTCTTGGTGTCGGACACGTGGTCCGGTCTTTGATGGTGCCGGATACATTGATCCGGTCTTTTTTAATGTTGGATTTTAGTCCAATCTTCTTGGTGCCGGACACGTGGTCCGGTCTTTGATGGTGCCGGATACATTGATCCGGTCTTTTTTAATGTTGGATTTTAATCCAATCTTCTTGGTGCCGGACACGTGGTCCGGTCTTTGATGGTGCCGGATACATTGATCCGGTCTTTTTTAATGTTGGATTTTAATCCAATCTTCTTGGTGCCGGACACGTGGTCTGGTCTTTGATGGTGCCGGATACATTGATCCGGTCTTTTTTAATGTTGGATTTTAATCCAATCTTCTTGGTGCCGGACACGTGGTCCGGTCTTTGATGGTGCCGGATACATTGATCCGGTCTTTTTTAATGTTGGATTTTAATCCAATCTTCTTGGTGCCGGACACGTGGTCCGGTCTTTGATGGTGCCGGATACATTGATCCGGTCTTTTTTAATGTTGGATTTTAATCCAATCTTCTTGGTGCCGGACACGTGGTCCGGTCTTTGATGGTGCCGGATACATTGATCCGGTCTTTTTTAATGTTGGATTTTAATCCAATCTTCTTGGTGCCGGACACGTGGTCCGGTCTTTGATAGTGCCGGATACATTGATCCGGTCTTTTTTAATGTTGGATTTTAATCCAATCTTCTTGGTGGCGGACACGTGGTTCGGTCTTTTAAGATGTTGGATTAAAATCCAATCTTTTCATGGTGCTGGACACGTGGTCCGGTCTTGGTGCCGGATACATTGATCCGGTGTTTTTAAAGATGTTAGTTTGATTATAAAGACGAGGATTCTATTTATGTCTTTGAAAACATGCTCTGCTTTTTTGTTTCTTGAAAAATCATGAACATGGCCATAGAGATTACATATAACATTTCCTAAGTTGGGCTGCATTCCAAGTCCTGGGCACGTTAATTCCATCCAATCTAGTCAAGGAGTATGCCCCCTTTCCCAAGGATTCTTTAATCTGGTAAGGTCCCTCCCAGTTAGGCCCCAACTTTCCTCCGGGTTCAGCCCTGCTAGCTTCATTGTTTCTAAAAACGTATTCACCCGGGCGGAACTGGCGAAGTGCAACATTCTTGTTGTAGTACTTGGCCAGAACTTGCTTGTACTTAGCTTCTTGGATGAATGCTTGTTCCCTTCTTTCTTCCAAAAGATCCAAGTTCAGTCTTAATTCTCGATCATTATCCCGGCCATTTGTAGCAATACGCATCGTTGGCATGCCCATTTCGACTGGGATTACTGCTTCGTGGCCATAAGTTAAACTGAAAGGAGTTTCACCCTTGCTTGTTTTTGGGGTGGTGCGATGAGCCCATAATACACTAGGTATCTCTTCAACCCAAGAACTTCCTTTGGTTGCGAGCCTAGTTTTTATACCCTTTAGCATGCTCTGGTTGATTCGTTCTACTTGACCGTTTCCCTGCGGGTGAGCAACGGACGTAAAAACTTGCCGAATTCCCATTTCCTCACACCATACGGCTAATGATTCGAACTGTGTTCCATTATCACTCACCAGGTATAGAGGGAGGCCAAAACGGCATATTATGTGATCCCACACAAATTTTTTGATCTGGGTGGTAGTAATTGTTACGACTGCCTTAGCTTCCACCCATTTGGTGAAGTAATCCACCGCGACGATTAAGAATTTGACGCGTCCGGGTGCTTCCGGGAATTGTCCGACAATGTCTATTCCCCACTTTTGGAAAGGCCATGCTCCAGTCACTGGTATGAGATCATTCTTAGGCTTCAATGTTTTAGGCGCGTGCTTTTGACAGCTAAAACACTTCTGCAAGGTTTGTACTGCTGTGACATGCATTCCCGGCCAGTAATATCCTATGTTCATTAGCTTGGCCACCATCATTCTTGGGCCGGCATGCATTCCACATGAACCTGCATGCACCTCTTTAACTAATAGTTCAGCTTCCTTTTGACCAACACACCTTAACAAAGGCCCTAGGAAAGTTCTTCTATAGAGCCGGTCGTCTACCAGCTGATACTGTAAGGCTTTTGTTTGCAGCTTTAACGCTTCTGCTCTATTTTCTGGCAAAGTTCCCTCCCTCAAATATGCCACCAAGGGCGTCATCCATGTCCAACCATCGTCCTCAAGGTGACTAATTTCTTCTGTGCAAACGGAAGGCTTATCCAATGTTTGTACTCGTATTTCTTTCGCTAGGTGAGCGAACTGGACCGACGCCAATTTACTTAAAGCATCTGCTTTCCGGTTTTGACTTCGAGGAATATCCTTTATGCTACACTCTTGGAATTGCAACATCATCTCTTTAGTCTTTTTTAAGTATTCGATCATCATCTTCCCCTTGGCTTCGTAAATCTTGTTCACTTGGTTAGCCACTAAGAGTGAGTCCACGTGTGCCCGGATGTGTTGGGCTTTCATGATTGCTGCTAATCGTAATCCGGCTAACAAAGCTTCATATTCAGCTTCGTTGTTCGTGCTTTTGAAGTCTAGCTTTATCGCATATGTGATTTCTACCCCCTCTGGGCTAAGTAAAATAAGCCCGGCCCCGGACCCTTCCATGCTTGAAGCCCCATCAGTGTATAACGACCACCATTGTGGTGCTTTGATCTGTATTTCAGCTATAACTGGGTCATTGGTGATCTCCATTTCTCGCCCCTCCGGTATTTCCGCAAGGAAATCGGCAATGACTTGCCCTTTTAATGCGGTTCGAGGCTTGTATTCCAGACTAAGAGCTCCTAATTCAACCTCCCACTTGGCTAATCTTCCGGATAGCTCAGGTTTTCTTAACACTTGCTGGATGGGAAAATTGGTTAGTATTTCCACTGGATGGGCTTGGAAGTATCGACGCAATCTTCGAGAAGCATGTACTAAAGCCAAGGTTAATTTCTCTAGTAGGGAGTACCTTGTCTCCAGGTCTGTCAACATCCGGCTGACATAATAGATAGGAGTTTGCACACCTTTCCTTTCAACCATAAGGACAGCGCTAATGGCCGCATCCGCAGCCGCGATATATGCCGTTAACTTCTCTTCTTCTTCTGGTGCCGTAAGGGTGGGGAGTTTCGTAAGGTACAGTTTCAATTGCTGGAAGGCCTCCTCTGCTTGGTCCGTCCATTGGAACTGTGCTTTGTTGAGACAATTTTTTAGAGTTTGGATGAACGGGAGAGATCTTTCTGCATGCTTAGCCAGAAATCAATTTATTGCCACCAAACGTCCATTCAATGCTTGCACCTCCTTAATGGATGACGGGGAAGGCATCCGGGTGATAGCTGAAACCTTTTCCGGATTTGCCCGGAAATCTTCCTTGGTGACCATCACACCGAGGAATTTCCCTTCTTCTACTCCAAATGAACATTTCCCCGGGTTTAACATAATTCGGGATTCTTTCAACCTTAAAAATGTCTCAGCAATGTCCGCTAGGAGATTTGTTTCATCATGGCTTTTGATGACCAAGTCGTCAACATAGATTTCCAAATTTTTACCAATTTGAGGCTCGAAAACTTTGTCCATGAGCCTTTGGTAAGTGGCCCATGCATTCTTTAATCCAAACGGTATTTTTGTGTAACAAAAAACTCCGATATCGGTGATAAAAGCTGTTTTCTCTTCGTCATCTTCGGCCATGGGGATCTGATGATAGCCTTTGTAAGCGTCCAAAAAACATTTGAAATGGAAAGAGGCTAACGAGTCGATCTTCTGATCAATTTCTGGTAAAGGGTAGGCGTCCTTAGGACATGCACTATTTAGATTCTTGTAGTCGATACACATACGCCAGGTACCATTTCCTTTCTTTACCATTACTGGATTGGCGATCCATGAAGGATAACGAACTTCTCGGAGGATCCCCGCGTTAACCAGATCCCGGACTTGATCCACAGCTGCCCTGCTCATATTCGGGCCCATCCTCCGTCGTTTTTGAGTTACCGGGTTAGCAGACTTGTATACATGTAGGCGATGTTCGGCTAATTCCCGTGGAACCCCCTTCATATCTGCCGGTTTCCATGCGAAAACATCGATATTGTTTCGTAGCAATTGTTTCAAACGGTCTCGCCCTGCGGTGGATAAGGTGTGTCCGATGGTAATTATCTATTCCGGGTATGCGGGATTCATAATCCATCTCTCCGGTTCAATTGTACTTTTCATGTGAGTGTCAAAATGATCTTTACCAGAAGTCCGACTAGTTTGCGCTTGTAATACTTCCATGATTTGATCGGCATATACCACCGCTACTCCCTTGGGAGTTGGGAATGCGATAGTGGAGTGGACAGTGGATACTGCTGCATGAAAAGATGCCAAACCTGGTCGTCCGAGTATCAAGTTATTTTTTGAAACAGCCGGGATTACTATGAAAGTTACGAGGACCGTGCGGATTTTAGCGCCTTCTTCCAGGGTCATTGGTAATGTGAGTTGTCCTAGAGGGACCACGGATTCCCCAGAAAACCCTATGAGATCAACATCAGTAGCTTCCAAGGTATTTTGATCCTCCATATCCAGACGTCGAAAAAGCTGCTCATACATGACGTCCATTGAAGCTCCACTGTCGACTAAAATCCGACTGATGCGGTAATCACCTACTAATGCGGTGATTACTACTGGACTGGTGGATGAAGCACCCCCTTGAACGGGCGGGAAAGTAAGCGGTTGTTCCATCCAAGCTTCTAGTCGTGCGCCCCCGCGTTTATAACCACGTTAGCTTGATGACTCCTCATTCATTATCATGCATAAGTCACGCACCGGTTTTTTGCATGCATTCTTTCTTCTCGGTGGTCCTGCGTGAATTTCTTTCAACAGATGAGAAAGTTTACCGGTTTGTATGGCTATGTCAATTTGTTTTTGTAAATGCCAACAATGATCCGTGTCATGCCCAGTATCTTTATGGAAATCACAAAACCGTTTGGGATCTCGTACGGATTTTGGGTTGAGAGGTCGCGGGGGTTCGAATGTTAGTTTTTCTGTTAAAAGAAATTCCCGGGGGCTTTTGACCAACTTGTTAATCCACGCAACTCCCTTGCTCTCTGGATTATCCTTAAACCTTATTGAGGTATTGACAGATCTAACAGGTTCCGGGCGGGTGTACGGGAGAGGCCTCGTCCATGTACTAGGTCCTCGAAAATGTTGAGTCTGTCTGGAGGAGTGTGGCTGTTTTCCTGTTCGATCACTTTGCTGATCCTTTTTATCATACTCATGAGTGCTCCGGACGGATCTTTCTGCCCGGACGAAGGCACGAGCGGCCGTCATCAGTTCCTCCATGGTTTTTGGTAAACCGTCCCGGCCGTGGAGCCTACGAATGAGCTCGTCATGTCGAATGCCTTGAATAAAGCCTGCTATCATTAAATCCTCCCCTGCCCCGGCTATTTGCAAACTCTCTTTGTTATACCGGGTGATGAAATCTTCCACCGATTCTTCGTCTCGTCTCCGGATGTGAAGTATTTATGTCTTGTCTTTTGTGTGTCGTTTTTGCTGATTAAACTGTTGCATGAACTTTTCCACGAATTCATCAAAACTGTCGATCCGGCCTATAGGTAAACTATCGTACCAAAGGCGAGCTGTCCCGACCAAGGTTTGAACAAACATATGACACCATTCATGTAGAGCCCATCTCTCTACTCCGCCAGCACTAATAAAGACATTAATGTGATTGTCCGGGTCTGTAGTACCGTCATATTTCCCAACTGTGGATGGCATTTTTAACTTACGAAGTATTTCTGCTTGAGCTATTCGGGGTGTGAACTTTGATTGTGTTAACAAGGCAGTTGGTCGGTACGGACGATGGATGTCCACTACGGGATTAGTCCCAGGTATAGGTATGAGTGCGGGTGGGGGCCCTTGCGTACTGTATGGGTGGGTGGGAGGAACGGACTGTCCTCCGGCAAAAGGACCGATAGTACATGTAGATGTTAATCCCCCTGGTGTGGTATAAGCTGTTTCTTCAAATGTTAACCGGTTCCGGAGTTCGGCCAGGCGTATTTCTTTCCAAAATTGTTCATCCATTCGGGCCCGACGTTGTTGTTCCATCCACCATTCGTTACATGTGAGTAACGGCATGGTGTAAGGGAGAGATCCGGGAATAAACGGGGTGTTGGGAACGGGTATGGAAGGTATTCCGGTCGTGGTTGGAAGAGTTTGTGGTAGATTATAAATGGGTATACCAGATGTGGTGGCCTGCGGAAAACTGGGAAATATTGCGGGTTGTGGGAAGCCCCGAGTAACTTGGGTAGGCATGGTATTTGGGAGTAGAGGAGGCAATGAGGTGGGTAGGTTAGTATGCGAAGTGTGAAAATGAGATGCTGTTGCTGCTGCTGGCAACACATCTGCTGGATGGTTTTGAGTTTGTGCCGGACGATCCTTCAGCGAAGAAATCATAGGAATACCAGCTTGAGACTGTGAATCTCCTGTTGGTGCTCCTGTGTTCGTAATGTGATTTCTATCATCGTCGGATTCATAATCTGATTGTATGTTATCCATTGCGAGCAAAGATTGAATTCAGGATACCGTTGTAACTATTGTTCGACCGGGATGGCGCCAATGAAGAGACGTAAAAGCTCTACTTTGATAATAATTCCCAAATTCAATCAAGTACAAGTTTCTGGATCCCTTTCATCTATGAGATCACCTTCTATTTATAGAGTTTTACATTCTTTTTCCCCTAACCGTATGATAGTGACAGTCTCTTTCTCATTGGTTCCTTCTTCTTGTGGGCCCTCATGGTGGTTAAGGAGTTTAGATTTCTTTCGTTTAGGCCCCTTATGTATGATCTTTTCATCATACGTCGTCAAATAGTAATTAACGTTTTTTGAAACCAAATTATATATTAATTTTTACATATTTTGAATTTTATTTTTTTCCTTAGTATATGTAATACATTTTTACAATCAAATATGTAACTTTTATTTTAAATCAAATAGTAAATGAAAGTCAAACTACATTAATAGTAATTAACATTTTTTGAAACTCAATTATATATTAATTTTTACATATTTTGAATTTTGTTTTTTATCCTTATGCAATATATTTTTACACCTATAAAATATATATATAAAGATATAAAATTTAAGTATTGATATTTTTCACTCCGTATGTACACGGGATCTAAACTAGTTGAATGATATAAGAATAGTCAAAACAATTTAATTTTGCTTCATATCCATTTATTTTGCTTCCTGAGCCTGAAGTCCGCATCTTGTGTGGGCCGGAATCAAAGTCAAGTGGGTTATGCATTTTAAAAGAGAAGATTGGGCCATTAGTTTTTTTTTATGAGAACTGATGAGTTTAATTCAAGTTTGAGCCGATGGAATTAAAAGATTGGTCTCAATTCTCAAACATATAATCAATAATTTAATATTACGCAAATTCAAATTCAAAAGTAATGTTTTAAAGCAGTTGTATATATATACTTCACGGGTGAGGTTATAGTAAAAATGATTTTAAAAATAAGAAGGGTAATAAGGATTCTGGGCTTGACAAATGTCCTTTTATTGTTTTTAAAGTGAGGGCATAATGGTCGTTATGTATTACACAATGAACTTGTATTACACAATGAACTTGTATTACACATTGAAGTTGTATTACACAATTAACTTGTATTACACAATTAACTTGTATTACACAATTAACTTGTATTACACATTGAAATTGTATTACACAATTAACTTGTATTACACAATGAACTTGTATTACACAATGACCTGATTAATTACACAATGACCAGATATTATACAATGACCAGACATGGTATGACACAATGAACTTGTATTACACAATGACCTGACTAATTACACAATGAGCTGGAAAACGTAAAACACAATGATAAATACATATAACACAATGAACTTGTATTACACAATGACCTTGTATTACACAATGACCTGACTAATTACACAATGAGCTGGAAAACGTAAAACACAATGATAAATACATATAACACAATGAACTTGTATTACACAATGAACTTGTATTACATAATGAATTTGTATTACACAATGAACTTGTATTACACAATGAAATTGTATTACACATTGACCTGACTAATTACACAATGAATGATCATTTTGTATTACATAATGAACTTGTATTACACATTAAAGTTGTATTACACAATGAACTTGTATTACACATTAAAGTTGTATTACACAATGAACTTGTATTACACATTGAAGTTGTATTACACAATGAACCTGATTTACACACTGAAGTTCACAATGAACTTGTATTACACATTGAATTTGTATTACACAATTAACTTGTATTACACAATTAACTTGTATCACACAATGAAATTGTATTACACAATTAACTTGTATTATACAATGAACTTGTATTACACAATGACCTGATTAATTACACAATGAACTTGTATTACACAATGACCAGACTAATTACACAATGAACTTGTATTACACAATGACCTGACTAATTACACAATGACAAGATATTATAAAATGACCAAACGTGGTATTACACAATGACTTGACTAATTGCACAATGAGTCGAAAAACATAAAACACAATTATAAATACATATAACACAATGAACTTATATTACACAATGAATTTGTATTACACAATGAACTTGTATTACACAATGAAATTGTATTACACATTGACTTGACTAATTACACATTGACCTGACTAATTACACAATGAACTTGTATTACACAATAAACCTGGCTAATTACACAATGAACTTGTATTACACAATGACCTGACTAATTACACAATGACCAGACGTGGTATTACACAATGAACTTGTATTACACAATGACCTGACTAATTACACAATGAACTTGTATTACACAATGAAATTGTATTACACATTGACCTGATTAATTACACAATGAACTTCTATTACACAATGAACTTCTATTACACAATGAACTTGTATTACACAATGACCTGACTAATTACATAATGACCAGACATGGTATTACGCAATGAACTTGTATTACACAATGACCTGACTAATTACACAATGAACTTGTATTACACAATGAACTTGTATTATACAATGAACTTGTATTACATAATGAATTGTATTACACATTGACCTGACTAATTACACAATGAGCTGGAAAATGTAAAAAAAATCGTTTTTTTGTTTATTACGACACTATACTCGTTTTAAAGATAAAAAAAACGCTCGTTTTTATGGTGTAATTTTTTTGAAAAAACAATGTTGTATCTAAAAGTTATGAACGTTTTAAAATGAGAGGGGAAACTTGATAAAAAGTCAACAAAAGTGGCTAAGACTAAAATACTCTTACAACAACTTTTTTTTCTACAATTTAATCTCAACCATTAAATATTTTCTACAATTTGATTTAATGGCACTAAATCTTTCTCACCCTTCATAGAATTAGAATCATTTTTACCTTAACCTAATCCTATACTTCAGTATCTTAAAATCGTGTATTAAATGAGTTGAATAAATATAATATTATACATACTTAGAAATAAATAAATCATGTATTTTTAAAAACTCGTGTATTACACGAGTTAAATAAAATATAATGTCATTTGTTAACACATACACTTGTCAAAATATGTTTAAAAAATGTATTTTGACGTGACGGTTATAAACTATGTTAAGTTAACTTTTAAAACATATTTTTTTCAACTGTGTATTACTTTTTTTATATTATTGATAAATGTTAATAATTATTAATAATAAAATAATAAATGACCACAATTAGATTTATAATTAATATTTAAAAATATATAATATTATTATTTAGTAAGAGATAAAGGTGAGAAAAACATACTGAGAATACACCAGAAAGTAGCATATCCCCGGTAAAGATTTCATGTTATAACACAACTTTGTTGAGGTATAAATACTAACTATTATGCCCTTAAAAGTGGCTTTATTGGTATGCTTGACTAATTTAGATGGTAGTGACAAGTGGGTGGCTTTTGTATGCTTATAACTAGCATATTGTGTGATTTTAAAATATGCTATGTCCTTACTAATAGTGGTGGATGTCAAGTCCTTGTTGAATTTCTATAGAGCTGGATTCGATTTTCCCCTTCACATTTTCACGTTGATAACTTTTGCAACAACGATCCGGTGATCGAGGCTTGAAAACGGGTTTTGGTCGGCTTTTGTAATCCTAAAGATTGGATCAAGTTAGAAAGGGAAACACGTTAGAAGATGACTCGAGGCTATAGTCATCAGTCACACCTTCCGACGGTCAAGTGACATATTATAATCTAGAAAAAAATAAATAAGTGTTCCCAGTCTTATTAGCCGAGACACCAATCATTCGAATTTTAGGTTGTGACTGTAATATCTAATCTTTGGATTACTCCCACTCGAACACGCTTAATTGTGAACGTATTTTCTTATCCACAGTAGTGCGCCCAAAATGCGCAATTGGAACTTGAGGCGGGACATTCTTTATGAATCAAGCATTTCTCCTATCAACGGCCGATGTAAGATTTATATATTGTACTGTTACATTGATTTCATTGTTTACTTCTCTATTCTCTTGCTACTTCTAAAGGGCCAGTTGTGTTCTTAATATGAACCATAATAATTTTATCAACTATATTTGTGATCACAATCTTTATGCTAAATATTACATTATGATTTATAACATTAATTTTGAGGAAGAATAACTAATTTGCCAATTTCATTGTTGTCCATTATAACTTAAAAGTAGGATAGTTTGCTACAAATTCGAAATTATATTTTCTAATATTTTTGTATTAATAATCTTCTTATCCTTATTCTAATAAATGATTACAAAAAATGTTACATGTTATCACCATATTTTTTTCTCATTAAAATCTTTTATTTTTTCCTATTTTAAGTAAGTTTAAATTTTAAAAATTTAATTATCTTAAAGTTTTTATTTTTTTAGAAAAAAACAATATAAATTTTGAATTCTAGTTATTACTTAATTAAGTAAACAAAGAATTTTATTTTTCGTTTTACACTTTATTTTAAATTTTCTTCACATTATTGTAATTTCATTTTTCTATTGAACAACCCCATGTAGTACATGGGTATATAAGGGTGAAGGGGGCACCCTCGGGTAAGGGTGTCGGCGTGGGTTCAAGCGGGTACACCGCCGCAGTCACTGTGGGTTCACTCACGGGTAGTATTTTGCGGGTTTATTTACCCGAGTGTGAGGGCTTGAATTTGAACGATCGAGCTGGTTGTTTGCTTAATGTAGATGATTTTTGTTGCAGGTTTTTAATAATTTATTTGGAGAAGATGATAATATTAAAATATTTAATATTTGCATAGTAGTAGTGTCAATTTTTAATATTTAATACTTTAATCGAGCTGCAAAGATGATAACATAATTTAATATTTAATATTTTAAATTATTCAATATTTAATGCTACCCGTTATGAGTTATTTTAAGTTTTTATTATTATTATTATTACTAAGTCTTTTAACTTAAAAAAATAATTAATTTAAAAAAGAAAAAGAAAAATTTGAGGGTATTAGGGTTGTGTCCCTATCAATTTAAGGTATTAGGGTATCATTTAAGTAAAAATGAGGTGACACACTCTTATTGAATATTTTGTTAGGATAGGTCTTTTGATGAGGGTGGTGTCCCTTTCACCCTAACCTAGTACCACAATATGAGAACAAGTTGCGAAAAAGGTCATGGTCATTCATCGATTACAATAAAGGGCGTACATGAAGGGGCTTAGGCACCCGTAATCATGAACTTTTAAGTCTCTTTAAATAAGCCCTAGAGTAAACTTTTTATTCGTAGGCTTAGTTTAATTTAATCGTTTTAGTTAATTATAATTTTTGTGTCTTGCTGTTGAGTTTTATATATTTGATTGCTTAATTATCTAAGTTAAAATAATTATTGAAATTACTAAAGTAACTTGTTTATTTATGTTAATTATTTATTTGTTATTATTATTCTTAAGAGCTGTGAAAATAATTTTGAAAAGAAAATTTAAGCGAAAATTGTTCTAATAATATTACGAGTTTATCTCTACTTTTTGTATGCTTAAATTAGTATATTTGAATAATTCTCCTAATTAACCACTAGAAAATTAAAGTTTCACCGACGAACAATTATCGATATATAGATTGTTCCGTCTATACTCATAGACGGAATTTCGAGGAATAACATCCCGCCCTTCAAAACAAATAAAATGTGATTACCTAATAGTGTCAGCGATCTATCACAATTTACCGACGGATCTCTAATGGAATATCGTTTGTCGGTGTGGGCATGTTTGCTACGGAATGCCCGTCGGTAAAGCTTTCTATAAATACAAACCTTATGAATTCTATATATTGAAACACAACGTCAAGTGTTTCAATTCAAGCCTAAAAATAGCAACCTCCCTATATATTTCAAATGTCGCAAATCGTTGTTTGGACGTTGTTTGTGGAAAGAGTCAATATTGCATGTCGTTGTTAGCAAGTTTGTAGGAATTTGACTCGAGTGTTCAATTCAAGCATAAAAATAGCATTCTCCCTTTATTTCATATTCTAGCAATTACCATCAATTTATTTTATAATACCAGTTCAATAACTTGTTATATCATTCTGTATCAATGTGCATGTATACGTATAATTATGTAATTCAGTCCAGAGTTTTAGAGAAAGAATGATAAATAACTTATGATAAAATCAATACATCGGAGTTAATGAGGTGAAGAAGATTAAACATGATTTTGGTAGATAAGTTTTAAATGACCTTAGTGAAAAAAGAACATGAATGAACCAAAACTGGGATATTGGCGGCGACACTTGTTTAGCCTTGTTTTGTGTACAACCGGCTTTACTGTAGCCGAGCCAAGCTCAGCAACCGGCTAAGGAATAACCAGAATATACATCTGACGGCGTAGACAAAGTCGTGCAGATGATGTCCTACCCGACACCTGAACAACCGTCTTTATCATTACCCGACATTCTGCTAGCCGTAAAACACTTGTGGCGGATAATGATTGGGTGTTGTGTGGGCCACATTTACTCTTTTGAGGGTTTTGTAACTTATTGTCGGCTAGTTTGATGTGTTCTCTGCCAGTTAAGCTTACTTGTCATCTTTCTGTTGGTTGGTTTTGGATCTGCGTATTTAAATAGGAGAAAATTCAATGACTATTTTGTAAATTTTTAAGGTCTAACTTTTCTATTTTCATGATTTCCCTCAATTCTAGTCCTACTTTCAAAGGCCGTTTTATTATAGTTTCTATGCATGATTTTTCTTTCTTAAATTTCATGTAGTTCATTGTTGAGCTTCAAAGTTATTTTAGAATTTTTATATATGCTTTCCATTGAAAATGTTTTGAATGCTTTTACTAATATTCAAAGAATAAGTTCAATTTATTCTTGTTTAAAGGAAACTAGATCTTCCTCCTACCATGTTGCGCCGCGTGTTCTTCACGATCACAAATATCAAAATGCGGACATCAAAACACGTCATAACAGCAGTCATTCCGACGTAAAATCCCAAGACATCAAGAAACCTGATTGCAAACCCAGGTCACCACAACGCATACATCCTTAAAGATCCAATACAACGAAAAAAACACAAAACCGAAAAAAACAAAAACAAAAATCTAGGATGGACGCAGCCTTGAACCCAGGCCGTCGACTCGGCGGCGGCACGATCCTGAATATCAAAGTGCAAATTAAAAAAAAAAAAGACACAACGGCTATCATTCCGCCAAAAACCTTAAAACGTACTCAGTCATAAAAGTTAGCGTAACTCCACCATAAGACCGGAAGGTATACTCCGTCATAAAAGTTGTTGTCCTTGTAAAAGTGACCATCCATAAAACAAAAATATTTAAAAGAAACAAAAAAAGAACCCCATAAAAGAAAACCAAATATAAAAACAAAAAACAAAACAATAATTTTTATGGTGATAATTCAAAAGTTTTTATCATGCCAGCGGGATTTCAAGAAAGCCGAGAAAATACTACACTAATATCATCAGTTGAAGATGATCATTTTCGTTAAAAAAATCTTTTCATGTCTCGTAGTACATAACATATATAACAATTAACAAATAGATGTAACAAATCAACAATAGTTAATAAACATTAAATAATCAAACAATTTAACTAGTTTTATCAAAATAAATATGTAACATGTATAAGACAGTAATTACCCTCAAATTTTTTTATAATACCAATTCAATAATTTGTTATATTATTCTGTATCAATACTTGTACACGTATAATTATCTAATTCAGTCCAAAATTTTAAAGAATTAATTAACCTATGATAAAATCCATACTACATTCGATTTTAAGTATTACCATTTCGATAGATATTAAGCAGAGTGGTTAGTGGTGAGTTTATAACCGTTTCTTCTTTTAATATGTGGAACTGGATTACTAATTATATATAACAAGATGCCAATGTTATGAATACTGCATGACTTCTAATATTGAAACAACATATAATTGGAATTATTAACAAAGCTTTAGCTTGGGATTAAAAGAGTTTTGTATGTAGTTTATATCTAATCATTAACTTAGTTATTGGTGTTCTTGGTTCCATTTTCCCTTCTATTGTATGCTTTTTTAATTTCTAATGGTATATTGGTATGGGCAATTTCGAGAACCAGAAATATCTCTTCTATGAAGAAGTTAATTTCATAAATGCATCAGTTTTGAAAGTTAAGAATTCTTCTATGAAGAAGCATATGATTGACGTCCTAAATTGCTTTTTTAAGTCATATTTAATGCATTAATTATTAAAAAAAAGACTAGTAAGTGTACAAAAAGTTGTTATAGGTCAACCAAACTTAACATGATTTTTGCTCTTTTTCACTTGAGCTTGTTTTGAAAAGTTACTTGGCATGTCATCTTGTCACTTTTAAAAACACAAAATAGGTCCTAGAACATTGTTATTGTTGATGGTCATTGATTATTAAATATTATCTATCATTTTATTTTCATCTTATGGTTCATTAATATAATGTGTTCATTTTCAGCAATATTTGTACCAGTTGTGTATCATAATTATATATTTTCATTATATGTGATGTGTAATTTCATTTATAAGAAATATTTACACATTTTTGAATTATAAGGTTTTCATTATTCAACCCGTAAAATTTTTAGAAATTTATGAAATTCTGTAGAAACTTAACTTTATTTTGTTATTTAATGTAATATGTAATTTCATTTATGTTTCATATATTTCTAGATTTATGTTTTATACAATTTAATTTTTTGCAACCCGTGTAATACATGGGTACATAACCTAGTTCAATTATAAAGAAATTAGCAAACCTTAATGACACGTGAATGATCCTTAAAAGTAAATTTCTGTTTGGACATGCGATTAAGAACGACACTGATTACGAATTAGGGCAGCTGCGCAAATTTAGAAGATCAACAAATAAGAATAAAACTGATTCAATTATTTAGAATAAAAGAGGGTCTAAAGTATATTTAAAAGGGACCTAGTTAATATTTTAAATCGTTACGTTGTTGGGCAAAAATTGAGTCGGCGCTTCCCCCCGCTTGGCCAAGACCACCAATCCACCTTTTAGTATACGGGTAAAATGATAAGTTTATATAGATTTAAGATAATTTTTAACATATGCTAGTGATAAGTATCACATTTGTTACTGTCTCCAAGACAACATGGATCAAATTCGTATTTTTAAAGTTTCAAAATCGGTGTGAAACGTTAAATGTGTATATCAAAGGAATCAATTAGGGTTTTAACTAATCAAAATTGGTACAGAACCCTTCACACACAAGAAACTCACGAACACAGGTAATTGACTCAAACTCCTTTTATTGAATGAATTAATAATTAGGTTACAATAATCCTTTTTATAAGCCTAACATCCTAATCCAACATGAATTCTATTTGAATCAAACTAGAGGAAAAATTATCTCAAAATACCCCTAGACTTTTGTAAGTCGGTCCTTTTTACCCGAACTTACTTACAAGATTATTCTAACAATCACCCCCTAATCTTGTAACTCCAACGAGTCCTTTCATCTCGGTGAACTTTAACCTTGGCAACGCCTTCGTGAGGATGTCGGCCCTTTGACGATCTCCACTAACATGTTCCACTTTTATTTCTTCACGATCGATGCATAGGGCCTATGAATATGCTTACTTCTCCCGTGAAACACCGGGTTTTTCATTAAGTCTATAGCGGATGTGTTATCTACATATAGGGTTATTGTCTTTTCTTTCTCACCCGTTAGTTCGGACAACAATCCTCGTAACCATACGGCTTGGCACGCGGCTGAATTTTCCGCCATAAACTCCGATTCACATGAGGAGAGAGCAACCGAGCTTTGCTTTTGTGAGCTCCATGTGATAGGCGCATCATCATAGTAGAATACCGTTCCGGTGGTACTTCGTCCGTCATCTAAGTCCACCGAATGACCACTGTCGTTGAACCCATATAATATTTCACCTCCTTTTCTTGGGTAAAAGATACCTGTATCAATGCTTCCCTTCAAGTATCGTAGCCCATACAAAGCTTTCGAAAGTTTATAAACTTGTTGTTCTTTTCCCGGTTTTACATAACCCTCCGGTTGGTAAACATAAACATCTTATTTTAGTTCACCATGTAGGAACGCTGATTTCACGTCTAGGTGATGAACTTTCCAACCCCGATTGGCTGCTAACGCTAATATTAGTCTTATCATTTCAATACGGGCTACCTGTGCGAATACCTCCTCAAAATCTATTCCATGTCTTTGAACGTATCCTTTTGCTACAAGTCATGCCTTAAACTTTGTTATCTCTCGTTGGCATCCCTTTTAACCTTGAACACCCATTTTAACCCAATAGGTTTTACAAATGGGGGAGGGTTTACAAGTTCCCAGGTTTTGTTCTTTACTATTGAATCTATCTCACTGTCCATTGCCATTTTCCAATGGGTTTCTTTTATTGCATCTTGAAATCCAATTGGCTCATCATCTATGGATAGCAACAGGTGTAGCTCATCTCCATTTGAGTTGTGAGTAAACCTAGGTACATTTTCAACATGGTAATCCCGAAGCCGATTGGGTAGGACAGAAGTGCGGGCTGACCGACGAAGCTGGGTAGCTTCTCCATCGTTATTTTCTGACCCGTTTGAGCTGGTCACATCTTCTGAAGTTTCTGTACTTGAGTCTTGGGTCTGATCGGTGTTGGACCCGTGTCCCATTTCATCTTCAGGTTGCTGTGAGTTGGGCACGGTTGTCTCGGATGGGCTGAGTTCACTTTGGACAGAAATAGTTTCTTCAGATTCTACTCTGAAATCTGCCCAGCCTTCGTTGTTCAAGGTTATCTCACTATTGGGGTTCTTAGTGAAATTCTTCCAATCATATCCTTGTGATTCATCGAATTTGACGTCCCTTGATACATGAACTCGTCTGGTTACCGGGTCAAACATACGGTAGGCCTTTGTTCCAGGTTGTGATCCTACATGAATTATAATACTTCTGTTATCGAGTTTCTTTTGCCCAGATGACAGAATTTTGACATAGCCTAAGCACCCGAATACTCTTACGTGAGTGAGGTTTGGTTTCCTTCCTTTTATCCTCTCATACGGTGTTGAGTCTTGAATCGCTTTCCGTTGGGGATCGATTCAGCAAGTAGATAGAGTGGTGGGCAGCCTCTCCCCAGAACCTTTGTGGCATGTTCATTACCTTTAGAATACTCCTTGTTGTACCTAAAATCGTCCGGTTCCTTCTCTCCACCACCCCGTTTTGTTGAGGGTGTATGGGGCTGTGAATTGTCGGTTTATGCCCTTTCCTTTGCAGTAATCTGCCAGCACATGCGAAGTAAACCTGCCACCATTGTCGGTTCGTAGGGACTTGACTTTCTTGTCAACCCCGTTCTCGATCTTATTTATGAACTCAATGAGATTCCCGGCTACCTGATCCTTACTCTTGATTAGGTATACCCACATGTAACGACTGAAGTCATCAACTATGAGAAGAATGTATTGATTCCCGGCATTCGTCATAGGAGTAATGGCCCCACACACATCAGCATACAGCAACTCTAAGGGTTCTTTTGCTCGGTATACTGACTCATTCGAAAAGTGATTCCTTGATTGTTTCCCATATATGCATGAGTCATATCTGAGATGGGTGAGTGATTGGTGGCAGCCCTATAGAGTACTTGGATAAGGACTTAAGTGCATCAATGTTCAAATGTCCAAGTCGGGCATGCCACTTCCAAGCCACATCTTGAAGTTTAGCATGTAGACAAACCGGAGAGGCAACCTTTAGATTGATCTTATAAACACGATTAGTAGAGCGAGGCACTTGTAACAGCAGCATTTCGTTTGGCTCGAACATGCAAAGCACTCCATGTTCAATAGTTATTTTGCAACCTGCCTCGTCCATTTGCCCAACACTTATTATATGTTCTTAAGTGATGGTATAAAATAGACGTTTTCTAACATTCTTTGTTCACCCGACTTTCTTCCAATACTATTTTTCCTCTTCCTTTTATCTCCACGCATGATCCATCACCGAACTTCACTTTTCCGGTGATTTTACTATCAAGATTTGAGAACCACTCTTGGTTTCTCGTCATGTGGTTGCTTGCTCCGTTATCTAAGAACCAAGTATTATCTTCACATGGACCTGATTCATAGACTCTTGGATCAACCCTTTCTTCATTCAGGAACACGACGTCTTTGCTCTCGTCGACATGGGTTGTTATATACAGAACCGGTCCCTTTCCTGATCCCGTAGCCTGTCCATCAGCTTGAGACAAGTTACTTTCTTCATTCTTCTTCCGAGTGGGGCAATCAGAAGAGTAGTGACCCATTCCATCACATCTAAAACACTTTATTTTTTAGAGGTCCCATTTTTCTCCTTGTTCCTTTTCTTTGGAACGTCCTCCCCCTTTTGTTTCCCCCGACCACGTCCCCTGTTACTTGGCTCAGCTACTCCTTTACCCCGCCCGTAACTTTTGTTGTTTTTTTGTCTAGCCTCCCATTCTTTGAAGGTGAACAATAGTTTTTCTCCTTTTGTTTGGTTGTTTATCTTCTTGATTCACTCGTTCCTCGTATGTAATAAGTCGGTCCACAACATCGTCAAACCCTACAATTTTGAGATCAACTAGTTGCTCTATTGAGGCAACCATATGAATGAACTTGTTTGGCAGCTCATGCAAGAATTTCTTTACCAAAGTTTTCTCCTCCATTATTGTTCCAAGAGAAGCAGATTTTGATGCTATCCCTGAGATCTTGCCTGCAAAGTCGGCGAAAGTGCCTGACTCCTTCATCTTCAGCCCTTCAAGCTCCGTTGTTAGAGTTTGAAGTCTTGCTTCGATGACATGATCAACCCCTTGATTACGTGATTTCACAGCAGCCCACATCTCTTTTACTGTGTCACAGTTACCAACTTGTTGAACTTGTTCTTTGGGTAATGCTTGAAATAATAAGGCAATGGCTATGTGATTCTTGGTCTCATCGATGGTTATTCCTAGGACGATTACTTCCCATACTTTATGAACACTAAGAATGGCCTTCATCTTCATCGACCAAACTGCGTAGTTTGTGTCAGTGAGCATTGGACATGGTAGGTTAGGAACATGATCCTTCATGGAAACGGGTCTGTTTGCTACTTTTCCCATGTTTCTCCTTTTGTATGTAATCGGTGTGGCAGGGGACTGCTTCCTGGTGATTTTGTTGATGCAAGATTGATCATGTTCTTCCTATTCGGGATTGAAAAGTCTCTTTTTTTCAGCCCCTTGATTTTCGCTTGATAAAGTTGCAGATCTTGATCTCCCTGTTGATCCTGACCTGATCGGACGTCCTTCCTTAGCTTTATCGTATGGCTTGTTCAAGGATATGAACCCGTTGCGCAGATCTTGATCTTTCCTTTGATCGCAGACCTGGCCGGACTCCTCTCCCTCCTGATCAATCAAACCTTGAAGCTCTGATACCAATTAATCAAAATTGGTGTAGAACCCTTCACACAAAAGAAACTCACGAACACAGGTAATTGACTCAAACTCCTTTTATTGAATGGATTAATAATTAGGTTACAATAATCCTTTTTATAAGCCTAACATCCTAATCCAACATGAATTCTATTTGAATCAAACTAGAGAAAAAACTATTTCAAAATACCCATAGACTTTTGTAAGTCGGTTCTTTTTACCCAAACTTACTTACATGATTATTCTAACATTAACTAGTTGAATTCTCCCGCGCTACGCGGCGGGAATTTTTTGGTATCGATTCGTTACGGTACCGGTATGCAACTGGCACTCGCAATATAAAACAGAATAGAAAAACAAAAAACTAAAGTCGTTGCATGTACAAAAGGATACCGAAAAATGTTTTACATCGATCGAAAACCCAAGCAAAGAATACAGGCACCAGCTCCGATAAAAACAACGTCGGTACTGATTTTCGGACGATATCTATTAAGTGTTAGAATTTGTGACCCTCATTCACTCGTCTGTATCGGTTCGGATTGTTATGGTACCGTTATGGGACCGACATTCGCAATAGCAAACGAAAAAGAAAAAAAAAAGAAAAAATTTTTACATGCCCAAAAGGATATCGGCAACTGTTTACATCGATCGAGAACCAAAACAAAGATTACCGATACCAGATCCAATAAAAACGACGTCAATACCGATGTTCGGTTAAAACTTGTGACACTCGGTTTCGACGCAAAAAAAATCACATTGAAACGCTTATAAAAAACGCATGGATTCCAATTTAAAGGTTGTAAGAAAGATAAAAAAAATGAAACTTTAAAGCAGATTCGATGGTTTTCGGTTAAAATTTGTAACACTTGGTTTCAAAGACATATACACTCGTACTCACGTCACAAAAAAAAAATCACATCGAAACGCTTATAAAAAATCGTCGTAAGAAAGATAAAAAAACGAAATTTTAAAACAGCTTCGATGTTTTCAGTTAAAATTTGTAACATTCGATTTTGACGACATATACGCTCGTACTCAAGTCGCACGTCGCAAAAAAACACATCGAAACGCTTATAAAAAAACGCATGGAAACGGAAAATCCCAATTTAAAGGTTGTAAGAAAGATTAAAAAAACAAACTTTAAAGCAACTTCGATTGTTTTCGGTTAAAATTTGTAACACTCGGTTTCAACGACATATACACTCGTACTCACGCCGCACTAAAAAATTCACATCGAAACGCTTATAAAAAAGCGTTGTAAGAAAGATAAAAAACAAAACTTTAAAGCAGTTTCGATGGTATTATTCGGTTAAAATTTGTAACACTCGGTTTCGACGACATATACACTTAACAACGCGAAAAAAAAACATCGAAACACTTATAAAAAAATCGGATTGAAACGACAGGTTGTAAGAAAGATAAAAAAAACTTTAAAGAAGCTTTGATTGTTTGTATGTTCGTCTTTTGATTACTTGTACATTATAACGAAAGCTCGGTTTTAAACGAAATTTATATCGAAATATAGTTAAAAATTAATTGGCTGGACGCAAAGACATACTCGGAATTTTATAAAACATTATATTTTAAAAGTTAAAATAGAAAAATAAAATATGTCCAAAATTAATAAAATAAATTAAATTACTATAAAAGTTAAAATAATATAGAAAATAAAAAATTGTAATACTTAGGAAAGTATATAAATACTATTCACCAGTTAATTTTTTTTTAAAGGCAACACCTAGATATTATAGGATAATTGAGTTTTCTCGGGGTAACACCTAGAACATTCAGGTCAGCCCACCACAGAAGGAACCCCCTAACTGGGTAAACCCTCTAACCAGATCACAAACCGTTTTTTTTACTGTTGATAGAATTCGAACGCAACATCTCCACTATAAAAAGTTTTAGGACTGACATTCACCAAATAACGAACAATATTCACCGGTTAGTATTTGTATGTTCTAATAATAATAGATAACAAATAGGACTTGAACATTTAAGAGATGATAGGAAATAAAACATATTTTAATAAGTAAATAGAAAAAGTGTTAAAAGACAGAAGCATAGGTTTCGAGTCTCGGCTCTCTCTCAAGTCCGGAAGGAACCGTATTGGGTGAGATTTTAACTTGGATGTTCTCCAACTATGATGTCAAGTGGGCCCGGTTAAAACAACATATTGGCCGGAGTTGGACGAGGCTCTCCCATGTGACGGGAGGTGCAACGTCACAACATTCAATATTCGCGTTAAAAAAAAAGTATAGGGGTACTCCGTGGGGTCAAGAAAGGAAGCAAACATCGTATAAAACAAATATATTGTGGTCATCCACCTTTTTGCTTTTATTGTTCCCCACAACCATTCAATGTCACAAAATAATAGTATCGTATGGGTAGTCATCACGACTCCAATCCTTCCCATTCACTAGTGTCATAATCGAGGCCTATAATATACAGGGGTTTGAATTTCTAACCTAACCTGACATACACGAGCTTAATACCAAATTCACAGATTTAAGTTTAGTTTAAAAGGATTCGGGTAGTCTTAGATACGAATCTACAAACACATTAAGTTAAACAGTCTTATATAGGTTAACCTTATTTTAAATTGTGTTTTATGTTATAACTTAAAGTAGTGGAGTATTTTATGACAAAATTTTAAAAATAAAAGTAAATAAGCATCAAGTTTTATAGTTTAATGTAATTACATGTTTGTATATTTTGTAGTAAATTTGTAATTTTAGATTATCAATATGCAAAATAAAATAAAATTTCGGGTTAAATGAATCGTGTTCATTTTAACCCATGAAAACTCATGTCGTGTACGAGGTCATGTACCTTACATAATTTTTGGATTCGTGTCCAATTCTCGGATTCATGTCGTGTTCAACTCGCCAACTTGCAAACACGACTCAGTTAACACTCGAAACAGTATCATTCCTCGTTTAAAAGATCACTAATCATAAGATCTTTTTTTTACATTAAAAATATTATGCAGTTGTAAATTGTAATCAAACAATTATAGTTTTCAATTTATTTTAATCGTATTTTTACAATCAACGAAAGAATCTTCCGTTCAATTTTATTATCATTACGGTGCTTGGTGTCTCCATTAAGGACCTATGTCAGGTTCGTAATTCCGTTCTTGGAGGTGAGTTTAAAAAGAAAATAGTTCAAGATATTATCTTCGTAACGTGTCCTTGGTTCTTATTAAGGCAGACGATATTAAAAAAACGGAATGATAAGGTCTTTCAAAACAAAAACATCTCTAGCTCTCATACGTTTGACGATATTAAGGTCACTAGCTTTCTTTGTATCAAAAATCGCGCTAAAGGAGTTTCTTTGGATATTGGTCATCGTGGACTACTTTTAGCTTTAATTGTTTAATGTAATTTGATTTTGTTTTGTTTTTTCATAACCCTGCTAGTCGACTTAATAAAATCACTGCCGTTCGAAAAAAAAAACAAAATAAAACAAAAGAATTTTCATTTTCTTCTACACTTTTAAGATTTGATTTATAGATATATAGATTGCTAATACACGGTTAAAACCCCATGTGAGATCATCATACAAAACATGTTGGAAGACGACGTGGAAAACGCATACCGCTCATCTTTTTGATGGAACTTAATATCCTGATAATAGCGAACATTCTTTTGTGGAGGTTCATAAAACAAAGGTTACCAAACAAGACACGGTAGTACAAAATGAGGACAGAGGTAGATTCTACATGTGCTTCACCAGAACACGCCTCTTTCACGATGACGTATTGCAAAAGCCAATGATCTTCAGCCCAAGTGGTTGAGTTGAGATATCTAAGACTTCATTAAAATGGTTAGTTTGGTTCAAGTCTCACTTGTGATACTGAGTTTCCTCCTAAGGATGATGAAGATAATTGGATGAGTCAGTGACCCGTCGATGACCCAAATTGTTAAAAAAACGTATTGCAAAAGATATTTGGTGAAGCGCCTTTTCGATGGTGGAAAATCCAACCAATACTTGCCTATCTAAAAACATCCGTGTCCTATCATATAACCTTCAATTAGAAGTCTTTGATGGGTGGGATAAACTTTTTTTTCTTTTTTTTTTAGGTATTTTACATTGAAAAATAAAAAACTTTTTATAGTGTAATTATGAAATAATTAAAAGGAAAACTAATTAAGTCATATCTCTTAATTATAATAAATATTCTTTCAATAAACTATATCTAATATATCCTCTCTGATACTCACTCGTAGTCGGAGCAAGAGGAAATCAAACGAACAGACTATAGCGAAAACAATGAATATATTGGTATAAGAAAAAGATACAATCTTGAGGGAAAAAGTTAGGAAATTCCATAAAAGCTTAAAAGTTAGAAAACTCGTGGCGGCAAACGACATCGACGGTTCTAACGTCTAGAAGTGACATGTTAGGTGATGAACGTCATTTGTATGGATCTTTGCAACTTGCTTGATTGTACTACAAACCAAAGTTACTTTGTGTTCTCCATTTTGAAATAAAAGTTTAATCTGACTAGAGCAGACGTGATAGAATAAGACATTTGGTTTGGGGGCACCAAGTTGTTTAAAACATGTAAGATTCTATAGAAAAGTACGATACCCATTCTTATAAATTAAACTAATTCCAACAAGCCAAGGACACTAACAAAAACATTTATTCTTTTATTTACAAGAAGAAATATTATCAAAACAGTATTATTTTTATTTTTTTATTGATTAATTTTTGTTGAAAACTAGTTTTTTTTAATGGCGAACATTGAATGTTGTGACGTCGCACCCCCCTCGTCATATGAGAGAGCCTCGTCCAACTCCGGCCAATATGTTGTCTTAACCGGGCCCACTTGACGTCAGAGTTGGAGAGCATTCAAGGAAAAATCTCACCAAATACGGCCCCTTCCGGGCTGAGGGAGAGCCGGGGCTCGAACCCTGGATCGGCGTGGGTAAAACCTTGGTGCATCAGCCTAAGAACTAGGCCTCATTTGCATGCCTCAGAAATTGATGGTGGTGGCAGGGATTGAACCCGAATCCCTTGAGACTTCAGGACACACCTCAACCACTACACCACAACCTCCTTGGCTGTTAAAAACTAGTTGGTGGATTGTTTTTAATGGCTTGATTTTGCTATAAAAATACCATCAATGATTGAATAATTTACAAAATTATTATTATTATATATATTAAAACAAAACCTCCAGCAATAGTATACTTTTGCTTCTTTCGATTTTGGCCACCAAAGTTTTCAATTTCCTTTTTCTTTTTCAATATTTTCATTTTCAACCTTTATACTATATAATATACGCTTTTAGCTCGTTTTATTTTCTATTAATTTCGTTTTCCTTTAATAACTTTCGTTCGTTAACTTTTTTCAAAATACGGATGGCGCGGCTGTTTTTAGTTTTTTTTGTCAACGTTCCGTTATAATTTTTTTTAAACGGAGTTGTATTCAAAATCTAAGGGTTTTTTTATCGTTACCTATAGAGAGCAACTACCGTTGTCGTACCGTGACGAGCCGAACCTGTTATGAGCGAACAACATCATTTTCAGTATTGATATTATCGGAAACTGTACCGGTATTCGCTTTTATGGTTTTCGACGACCCGAACCATCAATTTTTTTTTTTTTTTTTTTTTTATTATTTAGTTTTATGTTTCTATTTGATTAATATTATTTTTATCGTTGCACTTACGTTTTAATTTCTTTTTATTTTTGCATTTAGCGAGTGTCGTTACCGTTGTGTTACCGTGACGAGCCGAACTTATTATGAGTGAACAACATCATTGTCGGTGTTTGTATTATCGGAACCCGTATCGGTCTTTGCTTTTATGGTTTTCGACGACTCGAACCAGTATTTTTTTTCCCTTTTTTATCATTTGGTTTTATTTTTCCTTTTTATTAACATTATTTTTACCGTTGCACCTACGTTCGTGGACGATCCGAATCGATAACTACCAAACTCCTACCACGTAATGTGAGGAAAAAAACTAGTTATTTTTTAAATACAACATGGTGATAATCATCATCAATATTTTAAATTAAAATAAGTATTGTTTTTTGGGAAACAATTTCATGGATGATAATGCATAATATGCATATGATGTAAGTCATCTTAGAGAATTCCAACTTAATGAAAGATCACTAGTTATATCAAATCTAATCCCGAAACATGAAGTTCTAAATAATATAACAAATTTCAAACTTATTTGGGAAGATGGATTAGTTGGATTTGTAAAATTCAAGCTTGTCACATAAGAACTCATAAATACTTAAAAATCGTGAGAACTCGTGTAAAAAACAATCAAAACAAATTTTTACTACCTTTATTATTATATACAACATAATAAATGATTTCCCTCTCCTTTCTAAATTATTCTTACAAAATTTTGGACACATGTGTAATGGTAAAAACTTACACATGTGTAAATGGTAAACTTACATATGTGTTCATTCTTTAATATACGAACACATGTAAACTTATGTAAGGACCCCCTTTCGCAAAAGACCCCACATGTTGGATTTACTTATCAACACATAATTCTTAAACATAAGAATTCATTCAAGCAGTGAAAAATCATACCGAATTACATAACTTGTTCATAACAATAACATAAAGCATTGTCTTAACACAATACTTTAAAACATAAACATACATGGCGGTAACTTCGAAGATGTTTTCCTAAAGATGTTGTACTAGATGAACCTGCCTCCGTGGCTAAGGGTGGCCGGGATGTTGTCAATGCCAAGGAGGGGCTGATGCAGTGGTGGAGGGGCCGAGGAGGCCTTAGATATTTCATTGTCGGGAGGGTGATTTGACAGATCCATATTAGATTATTAGGAAGAATACGATTACAAGCCCTTGAAGTTAAAATTGAAATTGAAAAGAATGAAGAAGAATTGGGTGTTTATTTATTTTCGTCGCCTTCGTTTTGGCCTAACAACACTTAACTTCCGTAACCATGTGGTCCATGTATCACTACTTCACTTGCTGGAACCCTAATTTTGGGTTGGAGGAGACAACAAGTCAGGGGAGTAAACGAAGAGGAAAAAGGAGAGGGAGTAAAAAGAAATTTTTGCCCTCACATGACAAGCATATGACCATACTTACTAGTAAAATTTGACGGTCGCCAGGCCAAACGATGTAACATGAACGAAGTATTAAACATAAAGGACATGCACTCCTGTAACACCCCAAAAATCAAAAGTATCGACAACGGAGCTTTACATACATCAAAATCAACCCAAAATACACCTTTAGTACTAATATAAGACTCCACATTGGTTCCCCATGTCCAAACATAAACCAACAGCCCAAAAAAACAAAAAATAGCACTTGGGTGTATTGGGCAGCGTAGGTAGAGGGTATTGGGCGTATCATACGCCGGTGGGCATATGATACGACGCCCCTGCACCTGCACACGAACCTCATTTTTAGATTCCTCTCCTCGAGGCACACATGTGTGACAACCCCAAAATTTGAGTCATTTACTTTTGACAAATAATTCACCAAAGACGGGCTCGGTCCATTAACGGCCCGATAGCTGAACTTTATACGTGACATTTTTTGACGGATCATTTAAAGATTCGAGATAACATATATTAAGTACATAAAAATGTATATATACTCTTACGGAGTAATTTTAGAAATGCACATACAATTATTCACTCATACCTGTTTCGAAAACAATTTTAACAATTAATATATTTTTTAATAGTTATTAATACTTATTTAGTCGACTCATCTAAAAATATAAATTCAGAAATTTTAGGCGCGACATGGATTCGAGTGGACATGCAATATTGGTAGAAAACCTACAATAATAATAAAAGTTGGGTGGCTCCGATAGTCTCAAATTGGAGTCTATAAATTAAGACGTTCGACCTAGAAATCCTAGACGAACGATTAATATTTAATAATAATATTAAAATATATTATTTTAAACCTGCTCCGTTTCTGTTGAAACTTAGGTCGAAACGTAGAGAAAAATGAGCACGTTCCGAAGACGTGATCGGAATTTTATAAAACGTTATACATAAAACGTTATAAGAGAAAAACAAAATATGAGCTAAATTAATTATAATAATATAATATAATAAATAAATTAATAAATAAAACGTGTACGTGAAATTGAAAGATATATATCTTTCTTTCTGCCAAAACACAAACACAAAACCACACACATGTGTGCATCGAGAGAGAAAAAGAGTCCAGAGATGAAGGGAGATGGTCACGCCATCTCCGGCGACCCCTCCCGGCGGCGATCCTCACCCCTCTCCGACAACCCCCACAGACGACGGTGGCGGTGGTGTTGGCACCGGTGTCAGCGGATTTAGAGTAAAGCATGAGAGACGGTAGTGGTGTTGGCTTTGATGACGAATCTAGACAACGATGATGATGGTGACGGTGGAACCGCCGTGGATGAAGGCGGCATCAGAGGAGAAGACCACCTCAGGTGGTGGTGGTCACTGATGTTGCAATTCCGGTTACTCCGTTCAAATTTCCGACTTCTTTAATTTAGAGGTAAAAACCCGAGATTAAAATTGTAGTCTATCAAGTTAGATTCTTGTTATTATTAAGTTAGATGAAATTGGTGGTCGGGTTTCATTCCCGTGTATTGATTGGTTGATTTGAAACAGAAAAATAGGTATATAAAAGTTTTCCGGCGAGTTACGTGATTCCGGCGACATTCCGTTTTGGGGCTTTTCCACGAAAATCATATTTTCGGGTTCCTAGCGACACGTATAATCCATACAAACGAGTTTGGTCGCGAAACGGAAATATTTTTCGGATACATGTCGGATTCCGGCCGCTGCCGTGGCAGCAGACGGCGGCGGCGGCATCGGACAGAAGTGATGACAATGTTCTAGCAACCAGTGAGATGATACGAGACCATAGGCTTTTGAATCACCCGATTCGGAGTCCGTTTGGTCTAGATACGAACCGAAACAAAAATATTATTTCGTTTGAGTAGCTTTGGATGTCGGTTACCAAAAGTCAAAGGCGATCAAATTTGGCTATTGTGTAAAATGGTGAGGTTTAGGACGCATCGGTTCATAAGAAGAGCGTACGAAAAGGTACATACGTGTTGAATACTTTGTATTTAATCATTTAAATTAGGCTCGTTCGGTCATAAGACTTGAGCTCTAGGCGATGCGTGTACATAAAAATAATTATTAATATAGGCGCGTAATTGATTAAACGAGACCTAACATGACTAATATTTGATATGTACGTATTTGTATTATATTATGAGATAAAAGCCGCCATGTACGAACATGTATATGTATACATATTTAGGACATTTTGGATAACGAACATAGTTGGTATGAATATCTCATGGACATAAACACATTTGGATCTTTATAAAATAATACCGAATCAAATAAAGTTTAATAAATAATACCGGTATGCGAATTTTATACAAACGTGTTCGAATAAAGCTATATGAATATAAAAATTCATATTTTGAATTAAATCAAAAGACTTTCATATTATATTCAAATTTGAATATATATATATATATATATATATATATATATATATATATGTTCATCATATAAAGATAGACGGTTTATTGGAAAACATAACATTTATACAAATAAATATATGTACTCGTTGAAAATCTTTGCTCGAGATAGGTAATCTTTACCTAATAAACAAATGGTAATCCATTAACGAACATCAAATTAGTGTAACAGCTTAATGAATTAATAGAGCTCAAGCGCATATGAATTAGATTAATCCTAACAACAAGAGTTACTATAATTGCATTTAGGGACTTTGATGGTGATTACTTGCATACAATGTGATGGCATTATACATTTAGCTGGACATCGAGGTGAGTTCATAGCCCCTACTTTTTATCTATTTTCAATCTTTTTGGGGAAAAGCATACATACAAATATTCTTGAAACATACTTGCTTTATTACATTTGAGAACATGAAACATACATACAAACATTTTCGTATGGTAACAAGAAAACAAGACCCGACCTTTATGTTTGCATGAGTGAACACGTTTGGAGCTCGTAAAGTCCCCTGATCATCATATTTATAACCATTAGCTATAGATTAGCCTGAGATTCTATGGATAGTACTATTGGGATTGACACCCCCGGTCATGGTTAGTCGCGCTAACCATGGGTCCCTCTGGCCAAATGACTGCATAGTGTTCAAACAATTGCTCGTGAGGTACGAGTGAGGGGCAAAACACCTGGTCTTGGTTTGGTTATGCCTCATGTATGTACATATTATTCGTATTTCTAGCTAGTTTACGGATGGGTCAACATTACTTGTTTTGTTTATCATATACATAAAAATTGTTTTTCGTGCAAATGGTTTTGCCAATCGTTTTCGTGCAAGTGGTTTTGCAAACGTATTCATTTGAACCTGTGAACATTTGACAAGGGTGGCTTATTTCATCATTGCCTATAATTCAACCCAAAACGTAGGATTGGGGTTTGACACAAAATTTGGTTTTGGACTTACTTATGATACCAATACATTATACAATGCAGTTCATACATTACATTATGCTCAATCATTATATTTGGTTTATATTTATATACCTCAGAGACAAATACGTTGATACAACATTTTTCTCAACTCAAACCTATGAACTCACCAGCATTATTGTTGACTCGTTTTCGTGTATGCTTTTGTTTCAGGATAAAGAAATTAACTACCTACGTGCACATCAGTTTTACTTGCTCGATGATTACTACTTGCATGAAGTAAATGTTTATGTGCTATTTGGGGAAAAGTTTTTGTTTAAAACCCTACGCTTCAAATTCCGCTGCATAACCAATGTGCCTCGACCCTGACATCTCGCTCCGACTCCCTCGGAACAATTGGGGTGTGACAGATTGGTATCAGAGCCATTAGTTGTAGTGAATTAGGTGTAAAAACCTAGTCTATAACCAGTAGGCTCATGATAGTTAAAAACGTAGAACATACGTGCTTATGTGATACTACATTGATAGCGTTATATAGGAATGCTAAACACGATTTATGTGATAAACATAACATGATCACTAGTAAAACATGGATTACTAGCATACATAAGCACACATTTGAAAACAGTATTATGCATATTGTTTTACACAAGAATGCTAATTGTTTGCGTTATGTGATAATATGAAGCTTGACTATACGCATTAAATATTATTTGAAATACTTTCATATATGACTACTTGATACATGATTTGAGACATGATTACTTGTTATGTGCTTAAACATACTACTTGATACATGACTAATTATATTAATTGATTCATACATTATTTATAAGCATGAAACCTAAATGACAATAATCAAGGTTTCAAATCATAAATGCTTATACAATCGGAACATAAAACTTTTTCCAATTTGGTCACAACAAACAAAACATGAGATCCTTTATGCTCATAATATTTGAAACATGACACGTGATTGCTCACATTATTTGAAACATGAAAACTTTATTACACATTCTATTTGCTAGCACGATATCTTTAGTCAGCGGTAACTGTTCCCTTCATCAATCAAGAACGATAATTCAGTTCACGCTTCTCTTCAATTGCTTACTTCACTGCCCGATTGTACGTTTTTTTTTCCAAGATATGTTTAATTCAACATAAGAAAGACGAACACTCTGATAAACACGAAATCAAGGACAAGAAGCAGGATGTGCTTAAAATAAATGGAGGACTACTCTTCCAATATCCATAATTAGACTTCCCTTATACGTTCCAACCTTGAGAAAAGCTCAACAATATCCTCTCTCAACTATCCTTGTCTAACATTAGGCCTACTCGGTCAAAACGTGAACGTTGACTGATCCTTAGAATTGTCTAGAAATGGTTGAACACTAATTCAATTAGGAACATATGCGTTATGATTCATGACGGGAGAACATTAGAGTAATCATGTAAGGTAAATTGACGATTACGCAAGGATCCACGTAATGGTGAATTTACAGGTACATGTGAATTCTAGTCAATCCTGTTGTGTAGATCAATGTGCGTGTTATAGTAACATGTCGGTATTCTTCATTCCTTCCGTGTTGTGTTCTTTGAACTCAATACCACCTTATAGTTCAGCAATACATCTAATTTTCTTGGAACTTTGAGAGATTAATCTTTTCAATTCTCTAATGTCATATTCAGACAAGTTCAGAACTTATTGTATTACAACAAACATAGTATTGTAAATGCACATTTTTGTCTTCTATCTTTGTATGTATGTGTATTGACTCATTGTCAATTACAAATCACATTCCTACTCTATTTTCTGATCAATTAAAATTCAGACCGTACTCTTACCTTATGAAAGGAACTGACAAAAGTCGGCATATCTACTAAACCAGAACAATAACAATCTGTTTTGCTACATTTGTTTGTTGGACGCAAGTCCATGAGATTACATATGTTGGAAAAACTTTCCTGTTAGCATTAGGTAACATTCGAAATTCCTTTAGTAAACACAACTGACACCTAGAGTTATACAGCATCTCGCAAACTGCTGAAAGTATGAATGAACCTTTTTTTGACTAAACTAAAGCAAAGGGATAAATTTCCTTCAATCTTGTTGATTCCCTTTCGTGATATGTGTGATCCTTTTGATTCAAGTCATCATATGACTTTCTCTTTGATAATTACCATTATCACAGTACACCAGACGTACGTATTTATGCTTCAATCTTTACTTATTAAGATCGTTAAGTGTTGATTACCTGAACAATACTTTTATTTGGCAGTGAACGCCAATAAATCCAATCTATCCGTTTTGCTATCGTGACCATATGTCTGTTATAGCAATATTTATTAACATATTTCATTAACACACGAGAATGATTGTATCCTCTGATTCTTAAATAGTTACCGGCGTTTTGGTAAAAAGAATTCAACTATCTCATCGACGCACAAGACACTATTTGCAAGTGCTTTGCACTTTCTATTCCCAAAATGATACAAGGATTCCGGTTTTCTTTCATGAAACAAATACGGGATCTGTGAAAAATCAACTTGAGCCAAGTGTGGAATTTAGCTTTCATTAAAGAAGTTGTTCACATAGCCTCGGATGGTCAGTGAATCATTAACTTTAAATACTCCTTCAACGATCAATAAGCTATGCTTATGTACAAACGAATTTCAAACATGTAAGTGGGAAACATCTGTTATCTTCAGACATGTGAGAGACTAACACACAAAACTGTGAAGCCTACTTCACATACATACATTCTTGTCAATCTTCGTACCTATTATGCTGTTATAGCAAACAAAGAATGAGTTGCCCCAACAACTCACTGTTCACAAAAATTCATTAGTGAATGTTGCTATATCCATAAATAGCTCATTAACAATTGGTAAACTATCTTTATAGTTATTGATTGATTTCCTTTGAAGTAAACATATGTTTGCACTAATCAATCTACTGGTAGACTACCCGAATTCAATCATATGGTGATGCATTCGCATCACATACTCTAGAAATACTAAAGCACTAAGGAACAATCCATAAAATTGTTCCTATAACCTATCATTGCTATTCGACTATAGCAAAATAATAAATATGCAATACTTAACTTGAAGATCAATTTCACTTCTCTTTGAACCCCATGCTGGTTCATCTTCTTTTCATATTATGTTGAAATTAATACAACGGAGCCAATTCAGTTTCATTTTCACTTTTCTTTCCTTCCTTATCTAGACTCATAGCTACCTTTCTTAATTAAGACTAGAACTAAGAAGACGTACATTGTTTCAGAATCCCTTGTCCCTAAATAATTGTTCAACACCCATTTTATGAGAAATACAAACCAAAGTTCAATAATAAAGACAAACATCAAACTCCACATACCTAAAATTAATCTCAGGAAACCCTACTTCCATGAAATTTCCTTCCATATCATAGCTGTCCATTTCACCACATAAACAACCGCTATCAGCTTCCTTAGAACCATTCCGATCCAAATAAAGGAAGTTCCGTAGACCAATGACCTACCAATGGTCTAAGTCGACCGGCTGAATTTATAACCATTCCTAGTTAATACAATTTAGGTGAAAACTTCTTGTTCAATGACGGTAATAATCCTAATCCTTGAAAGGTAAACATGTCTAGACGATTCGAGTCACAACCATGAGAAGCCTTTTTATTCCATTCAGGTGAATAAAGAACAATGAACTCCTCACAGTAAGGCATTATACCTCACGGACATATACTTATTTTCATCATTAAGATCTAGCCATAATCTAATTATTGTCATAATGAATATTGGTCATAGGAAATGAGCATAGATCTTATAAGGAATCACATCCATTCATTCCTCTTTAATTGATGATTTACCATATGATGACATTGTCAATTTACAGAAATCTGGTTATGACTATACCACTCTGTGGTGTTGCAATTAATGTCAACTTGAAAAAAAAAATACATTGGGAAATTCGTCGATGGAATCTTCCATCGATCAGTCATTCCCTTCGATAATTTAATTACCATATTATTCTTCATTTAAAATCCAAAGAGGTAACCTTATCGCCCCTGAACATGTAGATCTCATATGATTTACACATAATGATGTTCTAGCCTTGTGAACAGTCATTATTATGAATAATGGATAGCTACAACAATATTTCTATCTAATACATCTTAGCTATCAAGGTCTAGAGTGTTCATATCATAATTAAACTCTAGCACGAGTACAAATTCAACTCTAATTTGTATTCCAACATAAATTGCCCTCGTACCCTAACAGAGGAATATTATGGTAAAACAATACGAATGTACTTCATTTATGATGTTTTGAATAAATTGCTTGAATCATACCTTCAACAATACTCCGTGTCTACTATTACATTCATACGTTAGGATCTGTGTGAGTTATTGTAGCCTAGTTTACAAACTCACCGAACATAACTCAAACTAAGTTTCGAGGACGAAACTTCTTTAACACGGGGAAAATGTGACAACCCCAAAATTTGAGTCATTTACTTTTGACAAATAATTCACCAAAGACGGGCTCGGTCCATTAACGGCCCGATAGCTGAACTTTATACGTGACATTTTTTGACGGATCATTTAAAGATTCGAGATAACATATATTAAGTACATAAAAATGTATATATACTCTTACGGAGTAATTTTAGAAATGCACATACAATTATTCACTCATACCTGTTTCGAAAACAATTTTAACAATTAATATATTTTTTAATAGTTATTAATTCTTATTTAGTCGACTCATCTAAAAATATAAATTCAGAAATTTTAGGCGCGACATGGATTCGAGTGGACATGCAATACTGGTAGAAAACCTACAATAATAATAAAAGTTGGGTGGCTCCGATAGTCTCAAATTGGAGTCTATAAATTAAGACGTTCGACCTAGAAATCCTAGACGAACGATTAATATTTAATAATAATATTAAAATATATTATTTTAAACCTGCTCCGTTTCTGTTGAAACTTAGGTCGAAACGTAGAGAAAAATGAGCACGTTCCGAAGACGTGATCGGAATTTTATAAAACGTTATACATAAAACGTTATAAGAGAAAAACAAAATATGAGCTAAATTAATTATAATAATATAATATAATAAATAAATTAATAAATAAAACGTGTACGTGAAATTGAAAGATATATATCTTTCTTTCTGCCAAAACACAAACACAAAACCACACACACATGTGTGCATCGAGAGAGAAAAAGAGTCCAGAGATGAAGGGAGATGGTCACGCCATCTCCGGCGACCCCTCCCGGCGGCGATCCTCACCCCTCTCCGACAACCCCCACAGACGACGGTGGCGGTGGTGTTGGCACCGGTGTCAGCGGATTTAGAGTAAAGCATGAGAGACGGTAGTGGTGTTGGCTTTGATGACGAATCTAGACAACGATGATGATGGTGACGGTGGAACCGCCGTGGATGAAGGCGGCATCAGAGGAGAAGACCACCTCAGGTGGTGGTGGTCACTGATGTTGCAATTCCGGTTACTCCGTTCAAATTTCCGACTTCTTTAATTTAGAGGTAAAAACCCGAGATTAAAATTGTAGTCTATCAAGTTAGATTCTTGTTATTATTAAGTTAGATGAAATTGGTGGTCGGGTTTCATTCCCGTGTATTGATTGGTTGATTTGAAACAGAAAAATAGGTATATAAAAGTTTTCCGGCGAGTTACGTGATTCCGGCGACATTCCGTTTTGGGGCTTTTCCACGAAAATCATATTTTCGGGTTCCTAGCGACACGTATAATCCATACAAACGAGTTTGGTCGCGAAACGGAAATATTTTTCGGATACATGTCGGATTCCGGCCGCTGCCGTGGCAGCAGACGGCGGCGGCGGCATCGGACAGAAGTGATGACAATGTTCTAGCAACCAGTGAGATGATACGAGACCATAGGCTTTTGAATCACCCGATTCGGAGTCCGTTTGGTCTAGATACGAACCGAAACAAAAATATTATTTCGTTTGAGTAGCTTTGGATGTCGGTTACCAAAAGTCAAAGGCGATCAAATTTGGCTATTGTGTAAAATGGTGAGGTTTAGGACGCATCGGTTCATAAGAAGAGCGTACGAAAAGGTACATACGTGTTGAATACTTTGTATTTAATCATTTAAATTAGGCTCGTTCGGTCATAAGACTTGAGCTCTAGGCGATGCGTGTACATAAAAATAATTATTAATATAGGCGCGTAATTGATTAAACGAGACCTAACATGACTAATATTTGATATGTACGTATTTGTATTATATTATGAGATAAAAGCCGCCATGTACGAACATGTATATGTATACATATTTAGGACATTTTGGATAACGAACATAGTTGGTATGAATATCTCATGGACATAAACACATTTGGATCTTTATAAAATAATACCGAATCAAATAAAGTTTAATAAATAATACCGGTATGCGAATTTTATACAAACGTGTTCGAATAAAGCTATATGAATATAAAAATTCATATTTTGAATTAAATCAAAAGACTTTCATATTATATTCAAATTTGAATATATATATATATATATATATATATATATATATATATATATATATGTTCATCATATAAAGATAGACGGTTTATTGGAAAACATAACATTTATACAAATAAATATATGTACTCGTTGAAAATCTCTGCTCGAGATAGGTAATCTTTACCTAATAAACAAATGGTAATCCATTAACGAACATCAAATTAGTGTAACAGCTTAATGAATTAATAGAGCTCAAGCGCATATGAATTAGATTAATCCTAACAACAAGAGTTACTATAATTGCATTTAGGGACTTTGATGGTGATTACTTGCATACAATGTGATGGCATTATACATTTAGCTGGACATCGAGGTGAGTTCATAGCCCCTACTTTTTATCTATTTTCAATCTTTTTGGGGAAAAGCATACATACAAATATTCTTGAAACATACTTGCTTTATTACATTTGAGAACATGAAACATACATACAAACATTTTCGTATGGTAACAAGAAAACAAGACCCGACCTTTATGTTTGCATGAGTGAACACGTTTGGAGCTCGTAAAGTCCCCTGATCATCATATTTATAACCATTAGCTATAGATTAGCCTGAGATTCTATGGATAGTACTATTGGGATTGACACCCCCGGTCATGGTTAGTCGCGCTAACCATGGGTCCCTCTGGCCAAATGACTGCATAGTGTTCAAACAATTGCTCGTGAGGTACGAGTGAGGGGCAAAACACCTGGTCTTGGTTTGGTTATGCCTCATGTATGTACATATTATTCGTATTCCTAGCTAGTTTACGGATGGGTCAACATTACTTGTTTTGTTTATCATATACATAAAAATTGTTTTTCGTGCAAATGGTTTTGCCAATCGTTTTCGTGCAAGTGGTTTTGCAAACGTATTCATTTGAACCTGTGAACATTTGACAAGGGTGGCTTATTTCATCATTGCCTATAATTCAACCCAAAACGTAGGATTGAGGTTTGACACAAAATTTGGTTTTGGACTTACTTATGATACCAATACATTATACAATGCAGTTCATACATTACATTATGCTCAATCATTATATTTGGTTTATATTTATATACCTCAGAGACAAATACGTTGATACAACATTTTTCTCAACTCAAACCTATGAACTCACCAGCATTATTGTTGACTCGTTTTCGTGTATGCTTTTGTTTCAGGATAAAGAAATTAACTACCTACGTGCACATCAGTTTTACTTGCTCGATGATTACTACTTGCATGAAGTAAATGTTTATGTGCTATTTGGGGAAAAGTTTTTGTTTAAAACCCTACGCTTCAAATTCCGCTGCATAACCAATGTGCCTCGACCCTGACATCTCGCTCCGACTCCCTCGGAACAATTGGGGTGTGACAGATTGGTATCAGAGCCATTAGTTGTAGTGAATTAGGTGTAAAAACCTAGTCTATAACCAGTAGGCTCATGATAGTTAAAAACGTAGAACATACGTGCTTATGTGATACTACATTGATAGCGTTATATAGGAATGCTAAACACGATTTATGTGATAAACATAACATGATCACTAGTAAAACATGGATTACTAGCATACATAAGCACACATTTGAAAACAGTATTATGCATATTGTTTTACACAAGAATGCTAATTGTTTGCGTTATGTGATAATATGAAGCTTGACTATACGCATTAAATATTATTTGAAATACTTTCATATATGACTACTTGATACATGATTTGAGACATGATTACTTGTTATGTGCTTAAACATACTACTTGATACATGACTAATTATATTAATTGATTCATACATTATTTATAAGCATGAAACCTAAATGACAATAATCAAGGTTTCAAATCATAAATGCTTATACAATCGGAACATAAAACTTTTTCCAATTTGGTCACAACAAACAAAACATGAGATCCTTTATGCTCATAATATTTGAAACATGACACGTGATTGCTCACATTATTTGAAACATGAAAACTTTATTACACATTCTATTTGCTAGCACGATATCTTTAGTCAGCGGTAACTGTTCCCTTCATCAATCAAGAACGATAATTCAGTTCACGCTTCTCTTCAATTGCTTACTTCACTGCCCGATTGTACGTTTTTTTTTCCAAGATATGTTTAATTCAACATAAGAAAGACGAACACTCTGATAAACACGAAATCAAGGACAAGAAGCAGGATGTGCTTAAAATAAATGGAGGACTACTCTTCCAATATCCATAATTAGACTTCCCTTATACGTTCCAACCTTGAGAAAAGCTCAACAATATCCTCTCTCAACTATCCTTGTCTAACATTAGGCCTACTCGGTCAAAACGTGAACGTTGACTGATCCTTAGAATTGTCTAGAAATGGTTGAACACTAATTCAATTAGGAACATATGCGTTATGATTCATGACGGGAGAACATTAGAGTAATCATGTAAGGTAAATTGACGATTACGCAAGGATCCACGTAATGGTGAATTTACAGGTACATGTGAATTCTAGTCAATCCTGTTGTGTAGATCAATGTGCGTGTTATAGTAACATGTCGGTATTCTTCATTCCTTCCGTGTTGTGTTCTTTGAACTCAATACCACCTTATAGTTCAGCAATACATCTAATTTTCTTGGAACTTTGAGAGATTAATCTTTTCAATTCTCTGATGTCATATTCAGACAAGTTCAGAACTTATTGTATTACAACAAACATAGTATTGTAAATGCACATTTTTGTCTTCTATCTTTGTATGTATGTGTATTGACTCATTGTCAATTACAAATCACATTCCTACTCTATTTTCTGATCAATTAAAATTCAGACCGTACTCTTACCTTATGAAAGGAACTGACAAAAGTCGGCATATCTACTAAACCAGAACAATAACAATCTGTTTTGCTACATTTGTTTGTTGGACGCAAGTCCATGAGATTACATATGTTGGAAAAACTTTCCTGTTAGCATTAGGTAACATTCGAAATTCCTTTAGTAAACACAACTGACACCTAGAGTTATACAGCATCTCGCAAACTGCTGAAAGTATGAATGAACCTTTTTTTGACTAAACTAAAGCAAAGGGATAAATTTCCTTCAATCTTGTTGATTCCCTTTCGTGATATGTGTGATCCTTTTGATTCAAGTCATCATATGACTTTCTCTTTGATAATTACCATTATCACAGTACACCAGACGTACGTATTTATGCTTCAATCTTTACTTATTAAGATCGTTAAGTGTTGATTACCTGAACAATACTTTTATTTGGCAGTGAACGCCAATAAATCCAATCTATCCGTTTTGCTATCGTGACCATATGTCTGTTATAGCAATATTTATTAACATATTTCATTAACACACGAGAATGATTGTATCCTCTGATTCTTAAATAGTTACCGGCGTTTTGGTAAAAAGAATTCAACTATCTCATCGACGCACAAGACACTATTTGCAAGTGCTTTGCACTTTCTATTCCCAAAATGATACAAGGATTCCGGTTTTCTTTCATGAAACAAATACGGGATCTGTGAAAAATCAACTTGAGCCAAGTGTGGAATTTAGCTTTCATTAAAGAAGTTGTTCACATAGCCTCGGATGGTCAGTGAATCATTAACTTTAAATACTCCTTCAACGATCAATAAGCTATGCTTATGTACAAACGAATTTCAAACATGTAAGTGGGAAACATCTGTTATCTTTAGACATGTGAGAGACTAACACACAAAACTGTGAAGCCTACTTCACATACATACATTCTTGTCAATCTTCGTACCTATTATGCTGTTATAGCAAACAAAGAATGAGTTGCCCCAACAACTCACTGTTCACAAAAATTCATTAGTGAATGTTGCTATATCCATAAATAGCTCATTAACAATTGGTAAACTATCTTTATAGTTATTGATTGATTTCCTTTGAAGTAAACATATGTTTGCACTAATCAATCTACTGGTAGACTACCCGAATTCAATCATATGGTGATGCATTCGCATCACATACTCTAGAAATACTAAAGCACTAAGGAACAATCCATAAAATTGTTCCTATAACCTATCATTGCTATTCGACTATAGCAAAATAATAAATATGCAATACTTAACTTGAAGATCAATTTCACTTCTCTTTGAACCCCATGCTGGTTCATCTTCTTTTCATATTATGTTGAAATTAATACAACGGAGCCAATTCAGTTTCATTTTCACTTTTCTTTCCTTCCTTATCTAGACTCATAGCTACCTTTCTTAATTAAGACTAGAACTAAGAAGACGTACATTGTTTCAGAATCCATTGTCCCTAAATAATTGTTCAACACCCATTTTATGAGAAATACAAACCAAAGTTCAATAATAAAGACAAACATCAAACTCCACATACCTAAAATTAATCTCAGGAAACCCTACTTCCATGAAATTTCCTTCCATATCATAGCTGTCCATTTCACCACATAAACAACCGTTATCAGCTTCCTTAGAACCATTCTGATCCAAATAAAGGAAGTTCCGTAGACCAATGACCTACCAATGGTCTAAGTCGACCGGCTGAATTTATAACCATTCCTAGTTAATACAATTTAGGTGAAAACTTCTTGTTCAATGACGGTAATAATCCTAATCCTTGAAAGGTAAACATGTCTAGACGATTCGAGTCACAACCATGAGAAGCCTTTTTATTCCATTCAGGTGAATAAAGAACAATGAACTCCTCACAGTAAGGCATTATACCTCACGGACATATACTTATTTTCATCATTAAGATCTAGCATAATCTAATTATTGTCATAATGAATATTGGTCATAGGCAATGAGCATAGATCTTATAAGGAATCACATCCATTCATTCCTCTTTAATTGATGATTTACCATATGATGACATTGTCAATTTACAGAAATCTGGTTATGACTATACCACTCTGTGGTGTTGCAATTAATGTCAACTTGAAAAAAAAAATACATTGGGAAATTCGTCGATGGAATCTTCCATCGATCAGTCATTCCCTTCGATAATTTAATTACCATATTATTCTTCATTTAAAATCCAAAGAGGTAACCTTATCGCCCCTGAACATGTAGATCTCATATGATTTACACATAATGATGTTCTAGCCTTGTGAACAGTCATTATTATGAATAATGGATAGCTACAACAATATTTCTATCTAATACATCTTAGCTATCAAGGTCTAGAGTGTTCATATCACAATTAAACTCTAGCACGAGTACAAATTCAACTCTAATTAGTATTCCAACATAAATTGCCCCCGTACCCTAACAGAGGAATATTATGGTAAAACAATACGAATGTACTTCATTTATGATGTTTTGAATAAATTGCTTGAATCATACCTTCAACAATACTCCGTGTCTACTATTACATTCATACGTTAGGATCTGTGTGAGTTATTGTAGCCTAGCTTACAAACTCACCGAACATAACTCAAACTAAGTTTCGAGGACGAAACTTCTTTAACACGGGGAAAATGTGACAACTCCAAAATTTGAGTCATTTACTTTTGACAAATAATTCACCAAAGACGGGCTCGGTCCATTAACGGCCCGATAGCTGAACTTTATACGTGACATTTTTTGACGGATCATTTAAAGATTCGAGATAACATATATTAAGTACATAAAAATGTATATATACTCTTACGGAGTAATTTTAGAAATGCACATACAATTATTCACTCATACCTGTTTCGAAAACAATTTTAACAATTAATATATTTTTTAATAGTTATTAATACTTATTTAGTCGACTCATCTAAAAATATAAATTCAGAAATTTTAGGCGCGACATGGATTCGAGTGGACATGCAATACTGGTAGAAAACCTACAATAATAATAAAAGTTGGGTGGCTCCGATAGTCTCAAATTGGAGTCTATAAATTAAGACGTTCGACCTAGAAATCCTAGACGAACGATTAATATTTAATAATAATATTAAAATATATTATTTTAAACCTGCTCCGTTTCTGTTGAAACTTAGGTCGAAACGTAGAGAAAAATGAGCACGTTCCGAAGACGTGATCGGAATTTTATAAAACGTTATACATAAAACGTTATAAGAGAAAAACAAAATATGAGCTAAATTAATTATAATAATATAATATAATAAATAAATTAATAAATAAAACGTGTACGTGAAATTGAAAGATATATATCTTTCTTTCTGCCAAAACACAAACACAAAACCACACACATGTGTGCATCGAGAGAGAAAAAGAGTCCAGAGATGAAGGGAGATGGTCACGCCATCTCCGGCGACCCCTCCCGGCGGCGATCCTCACCCCTCTCCGACAACCCCCACAGACGACGGTGGCGGTGGTGTTGGCACCGGTGTCAGCGGATTTAGAGTAAAGCATGAGAGACGGTAGTGGTGTTGGCTTTGATGACGAATCTAGACAACGATGATGATGGTGACGGTGGAACCGCCGTGGATGAAGGCGGCATCAGAGGAGAAGACCACCTCAGGTGGTGGTGGTCACTGATGTTGCAATTCCGGTTACTCCGTTCAAATTTCCGACTTCTTTAATTTAGAGGTAAAAACCCGAGATTAAAATTGTAGTCTATCAAGTTAGATTCTTGTTATTATTAAGTTAGATGAAATTGGTGGTCGGGTTTCATTCCCGTGTATTGATTGGTTGATTTGAAACAGAAAAATAGGTATATAAAAGTTTTCCGGCGAGTTACGTGATTCCGGCGACATTCCGTTTTGGGGCTTTTCCACGAAAATCATATTTTCGGGTTCCTAGCGACACGTATAATCCATACAAACGAGTTTGGTCGCGAAACGGAAATATTTTTCGGATACATGTCGGAGTCCGGCCACTGCCGTGGCAGCAGACGGCGGCGGCATCGGACAGAAGTGATGACAATGTTCTAGCAACCAGTGAGATGATACGAGACCATAGGCTTTTGAATCACCCGATTCGGAGTCCGTTTGGTCTAGATACGAACCGAAACAAAAATATTATTTCGTTTGAGTAGCTTTGGATGTCGGTTACCAAAAGTCAAAGGCGATCAAATTTGGCTATTGTGTAAAATGGTGAGGTTTAGGACGCATCGGTTCATAAGAAGAGCGTACGAAAAGGTACATACGTGTTGAATACTTTGTATTTAATCATTTAAATTAGGCTCGTTCGGTCATAAGACTTGAGCTCTAGGCGATGCGTGTACATAAAAATAATTATTAATATAGGCGCGTAATTGATTAAACGAGACCTAACATGACTAATATTTGATATGTACGTATTTGTATTATATTATGAGATAAAAGCCGCCATGTACGAACATGTATATGTATACATATTTAGGACATTTTGGATAACGAACATAGTTGGTATGAATATCTCATGGACATAAACACATTTGGATCTTTATAAAATAATACCGAATCAAATAAAGTTTAATAAATAATACCGGTATGCGAATTTTATACAAACGTGTTCGAATAAAGCTATATGAATATAAAAATTCATATTTTGAATTAAATCAAAAGACTTTCATATTATATTCAAATTTGAATATATATATATATATATATATATATATATATATATATATATATATGTTCATCATATAAAGATAGACGGTTTATTGGAAAACATAACATTTATACAAATAAATATATGTACTCGTTGAAAATCTCTGCTCGAGATAGGTAATCTTTACCTAATAAACAAATGGTAATCCATTAACGAACATCAAATTAGTGTAACAGCTTAATGAATTAATAGAGCTCAAGCGCATATGAATTAGATTAATCCTAACAACAAGAGTTACTATAATTGCATTTAGGGACTTTGATGGTGATTACTTGCATACAATGTGATGGCATTATACATTTAGCTGGACATCGAGGTGAGTTCATAGCCCCTACTTTTTATCTATTTTCAATCTTTTTGGGGAAAAGCATACATACAAATATTCTTGAAACATACTTGCTTTATTACATTTGAGAACATGAAACATACATACAAACATTTTCGTATGGTAACAAGAAAACAAGACCCGACCTTTATGTTTGCATGAGTGAACACGTTTGGAGCTCGTAAAGTCCCCTGATCATCATATTTATAACCATTAGCTATAGATTAGCCTGAGATTCTATGGATAGTACTATTGGGATTGACACCCCCGGTCATGGTTAGTCGCGCTAACCATGGGTCCCTCTGGCCAAATGACTGCATAGTGTTCAAACAATTGCTCGTGAGGTACGAGTGAGGGGCAAAACACCTGGTCTTGGTTTGGTTATGCCTCATGTATGTACATATTATTCGTATTCCTAGCTAGTTTACGGATGGGTCAACATTACTTGTTTTGTTTATCATATACATAAAAATTGTTTTTCGTGCAAATGGTTTTGCCAATCGTTTTCGTGCAAGTGGTTTTGCAAACGTATTCATTTGAACCTGTGAACATTTGACAAGGGTGGCTTATTTCATCATTGCCTATAATTCAACCCAAAACGTAGGATTGAGGTTTGACACAAAATTTGGTTTTGGACTTACTTATGATACCAATACATTATACAATGCAGTTCATACATTACATTATGCTCAATCATTATATTTGGTTTATATTTATATACCTCAGAGACAAATACGTTGATACAACATTTTTCTCAACTCAAACCTATGAACTCACCAGCATTATTGTTGACTCGTTTTCGTGTATGCTTTTGTTTCAGGATAAAGAAATTAACTACCTACGTGCACATCAGTTTTACTTGCTCGATGATTACTACTTGCATGAAGTAAATGTTTATGTGCTATTTGGGGAAAAGTTTTTGTTTAAAACCCTACGCTTCAAATTCCGCTGCATAACCAATGTGCCTCGACCCTGACATCTCGCTCCGACTCCCTCGGAACAATTGGGGTGTGACAACATGTTTCATATATTATGGCTTCTACATCCTTTTCTAGCCTGAGATATACTAATTAGAAGTTTGGGTTTTTTTCGATAACATGTATTAACACCCTTACATGTCCAATCCCAACCCGTAGGCCAATATCCACCCAAAGACTTCAAATAATATACGTAACACCCTACATACATTACCACCTATGTATGAATACATTAGTTAGTTAATAACACACTAACGCGACCATACTCCTTTGTACTGATGTACAACGACCGACATTTAGACAAGTATATAAACATACAAGTCGTATTATGCTACCAACAATCAACTATTCATTAAGACACGCCTTATGCGAGAACCATTACTCGCTTTTCCACATGGAGTAATTGACTTCATGTCCACCCATGAAGTATATTTGACTTCACTATCACCTATGTGGTATTTAACCTCACTACCATCCGTGAAGTATTTGACTTCACGTCATCCTCATAAAGTGTTTTAACTTTAGTATTCACCAAATATTCTTTATTTCATAATTGATTTGACTTATACCATGTTAAGTTATTTTAACCCAATCCCCCACATTCTACCCTTTTAGTTGGACTCTAAACCACATAAAGTCCATTATACCAACACGTCATCTAGCACATTTAGTCTGACTATTTCCTCATATGTCAATTATTTCAAGTTACCACATATCCCATGTACGGCCATGTATTTTGTAAGCTGATAGCATCATTGTATTGTGGACAAGTTTATTTTAGCTTAGTTTCTACAGTTTAATTTAAGTATTGTAATTTCAGTATTGTAACTTTCTGTTTTTAGTCTAAGTCTGGGCCATCAAAACTACTTAGTTTCGATTAAGATTTGTTCAATCGAAACTAGTAGTTTCGATATATAGTAGTTTCGACAAGTTTGTCTATCACTTGTAAATGTTCAACCGAAACTAGTAGTTTCAGTTGACATGGTTTCGATACCTTTCAATTACTATAAATAGCCTAATTTGAGAATGTTTAGGGTGTGAGTAGCGGCTGTAACCCTGAACCTTTCTCTTTCACAAGTTTCTGAATCAATACACATTTGCGGTTGTTTTATGTTGTTCTTACAATTTCATATCTGTTCGTGTTGATTTATGAGCGTGGTTAGCCTGTTAGCAATGTTTTCAAACACGGACCGGACCGGCCGGTCAAACCGGTCGGACCGGCCGGTCAAACCGGTCGGACCGGGAACTGGAGACCTGAGCGGTCCGGTTTCCTATGTTGAAATGGGTCTGCAGCGACTCGACCGGTTGGGCCGGGAACCGCCGGTCGAACCGGAAACTCGGTAGTAACGTGCGGTTGGACCGGTGGTGGCTACTTTAAGAACTGGTTCTCGTCGGAGAAGATGGTTGTCGCCATAGATTGATCTCAACATGTGTGCGTGAGATCTAGCAGAGTTGACGGTGGTTGGTGACGTAAGAACTAAGAAGAAACAGAAGGAGTTGGTCAGAAATAGAAGCAGTGGTGACTGATATGTTGGTGGTCTGGAGCTGGCTGGTGGTGGACGTAGGCGAGAGCAGTTGAAGAGGCTAGCAAAGTGATGTTTTGATTGAGGGAAATATTGATTGTGGAGTTATCAATTTGAATAGTAGACTTTAATGCTTTATTGGAACTCTAAATTAGTAAATTACAATAAACTTAATTAAAGAATTTTGAGTATCTTTCATCGATTAAACAAATTATTAAACTAAACATATTAAATGAATATTAGATATAGCAGATTCATAAGAAAAATATCATTACCTTTCTAATGTTTATATTTATTATACTTTAAATTGGTTATAATATTATCTGGTTCTTGAATCCGGTTCGACCGGTCTGATCGGTCCGACCGGTGAACCAGTAACATGATCGGTTCGTTATCCGGTCCGGTTTTAAAAACATTGCATGTTAGCTTCACCGATTCTGATTCTATCTTCTGCTTCACCACCATACACACAGTTTCCGCATGTGTGTGTGTAATTGATCATCTGAGTGATTTCCGAGTGAAATCAGGACCTACAATTGGTATAAGAGCTTTATGCTCTTGATTTAGGAGTATTATCAGGTTTTTGTGATCGATTCTAGGTGATTTGTGTGGTTTTTCGGAGTTTTTCTGCATTAGATTTTCGAAGCACTGTTTTTCACTGTTTCATCGATTTCCGGCGACATTTGTTCGGGGTTTCAAGATTGAAGGTTGTTTTCGTGATCAAGAGTATTAGACGAAACTTTTCGCTAGATTGGATTGCTATTTCGGTGATTTTGATTTCTGAGGTTGTTCATCAATGGAGGTTTTCTGACTTGTAGAAGAAGGCATCGAAACTACTTGGGGAAACATTCTCTTAAATTTGCTGGTCATCGAAACTTCTTGTCTATACCTTGTTTGGTGAAGGTACAATCGAAATTAGATATTTGTCTTATTACATCGAAACTAATCTATGCAGCTGGATCACCCGAAACTCCTGAGTTATCGAAACTAGTTTCAATCGAAACTAGTTTCAATCAAAACTAGTAGTTTCTGCTGGGGTTGCTGGATTTCCTGCTAAGTGTTCATCATCGAAACTAGTTGTTTCGGGCTCTGTGTTTCTCTATCGAAACTAGAAGTTTCAGGCAAAATTATTCAATCGAAACTAGGAGTTTCGATAAGCCTTTCTTCACTCAAAACTAGTAGTTTTGATCAACCCTGTTCACCCGAAACTAGCTACTGTTTAAATTCGGATTTTTGAGATTACGGAAACTTCAAGTTCCAATGAGTATTCTGGAGGGAACAAACCACCTCTTCTTGTGTCCACAAGAGAATTTGATGACCGGACAAAGAAGATGAAGAATTTCTTTCAATTTCATCATTATACCTTGCTGAACTCTATCACTGATGGTCCCCACAAACCCGTGATCACTACTGCTGATGTTCAGCGTCCTAAGACCATGGCTAAATATGATGATAAAGACGTTGCTTTGATTTCCTGAGACAACAAGGCCTATGAGACTATTGCTATGGCTCTTCCTATGGATATCTTCAACACCTTTGCTGAGTACACCACAACCAAAGATCTATGGGTAGCTTTGTGTACAAGATTTGAAGGTAGTGATGAAGTTAGGGAGAGTAAGAGAGATCTGATTAAGAAGTAATATGAGATGTTCAACAGTGTCAGAGGTGAATCAATGTATGATCTGATCAACCGTTTCTCAAGCATTGTGTCTAGACTGAAGGTAATGGGTGTTGAGTACCCAACTCTGGAGCTAAACAAGAAACTTCTAGATGTTCTCCCTGAGGAATAGAATATGTACCGTATCATGATCAAGAAGACCGAGAACCTGAGTGCCTTATCTCAACAAGAAGTCTACAACATCTTTGAATCTTATGAGATTGAGATCAAGAAAGGAGCAGTCACTCCCACCAACTAGTCTGGAAACACAGCTCTTATTGCTGGATCAAGCTCTTTCAGTAGCTCATACTTTCAGACTGATGTTCCTCCTTCTGCTGCTATTCAATCTACTAGTTCATCTGCTCCTCAAAAGACTATTACTATGATTCCTGATGAATATGTCCCAATCATGACTGCCTTCATGTCGTGCTATGATGCACTGATTTCTGGAAACTTGACACCGATCAGTTTTCAACTTGATGACTTGGAGCAGATCAATCCTGATGATTTGGAGAAAATGGACATTGATTGGTGCATGACTATGCTGACTTTAAGAGCCAAGAGATTCATCAAAAGGACGGGTTTGGATAGATTCAATCAGGGAAAGACTCTTGGGTTTGACATCAAGAAGGTGAGGTGCTACAATTGTGACCAACTGGGTCATTTTGCAAGAAAATTCAAAGAGCCTTCCTCTAAGGATCAGTATGAGAAGAAGACTTCCTCTGGAAAGCAAGCTGCTAATCCTCCCAAGACCAGCACATCTTCAAGTTCCACAGCTCTTGTTTGTCAAGCTGATGGACATTATCATTGGGGAGAACAAGCCGAGGAAACTGCTGACAATGCCTTGATGGCAGATGTGGAGGACAATGGCAAATGTGTCATGATTGAGCCAGCTGAGGATCTCACTGTTGTACATGCTGAGGTTATTTCTAAACTTTGTAGTGCTAGATCTTGTTGAAATGAAATTCAGAAATACAGATTCATCAATCAACGAGATCACATTAAGGTGATGTATGACTCTGTGGCCAAAAATGAGAAATTGTACTTAAAGAAAATCCGTGACATTTCTGGAGAAAACCATTCTTTAATTGTGCAACTTAATACTCAAACCATTAATAATAAAATTTTGAGTGAAAGAGTCCAAAAGGCATAAAAGGCTAAATTACAAGTTGACCACATGAATATGGATCAGAAAATTTTGTTTGGAATTATTGATAAAAAATTTAATAGAAAAGGCACAGAGGGTCTTGGTTATAATTCTCATCCACCACCATATTCTAAATCAGGTAGATTTGCTTACATGCATGTTGCTCATGTTCCTACTCCTTTTGTGTGTACTTTATCTGCTAATGACTATATTACATCCTCAGATTCTGACAGTTTTGCTTAATGTGAAGAGTCGAATTGTGTAACTTCAGAAGATGATTGTGATGAGAGTACCAGTTTTAGAAATGTTTTAAATGAACTTGAGTCGGATGAATGTAATAATATGTTAGTGTCAAAACCAAATATTTGTGAACACGTTGAAAACTTGTATTTTGATTCTATGCCTGCTGAGCATATGGGATTGGGATGTGATATTTCTAAATTTAAAAATGTTTTACCTTTTATTCCTAAATCTTTGAATGTTGTGGCATGTGTTACCAAGTTTAAAAGTGCCGGAATTATTGTGAATGATGTACCACGTGAAATCATGAGCAACATGGAATTTTTCAAATTAAAGGAAGAACAACGTCTTCATGACAAAGTTATTGAAGAGAGAATCGTATCATGTTCAGATGCCTCAACATGACAATCATCTTCATCTTGTGATGACAATTATCAGGCTAAGATGTCTTGTGAAAAAGTTTGTTTTAGTTGTGGTGCTTCAAATCATGTTTCAAAAAGTTGTATTTTGACAACAGTTCATTGTAATGAAGAATCGTCTCACAAAAGTTTATTAAACTCAAATGTGCCGTCTAAGTCTTCTCACAGTAGAAAATCTAGGCGTAAATGAATTAAGAATGCTAAAAATTATTTGAAAAGAACTTGGAAAATTAAAAATAATGTTCTATATGATGGCCATGCTTCATCTAAGGAGGATTCTGATTATGATTCCCATGTGATGTTCTGTCACACCCTGCCTCAGGTACCCCGTGGACGCGTGCGAGCCCGATTGGTATCACTTTGGTTACCTGATTTCAGAGTTTTATAAAATACAGCGGAAGTCTTTTTCAAAGGATCGTTTCATCATTCTTTCAACCTCAAGGGTTGTAATTGTAAATACCAAAACTCAGTTGGAAAACAAAAGCCTTGTATTTACTTTATAAACATAGGGTTTCAATACCCTTCTCATTTGATTACAAAACAAGTTTGAAATCAAATACATGATGAGCCACTGGAAATAGTACAACACAGGGTTGATCAGTTCCCTGGTCCTATCTCCTTTCTTTAGGATGTCCCTTTACACGAGGCCTGAGAATCCTACGTGCATTCCATCCTTTTTCCTGGGTCAGATCTTATGTCTACCTGTAAACACCTCTCATCATATTTTAATCGTTACCTGGAAAACATTTGGAAAATAAAACGTCAGCGCGAACGCTGGTGAATACAATATCTTGACATAAAATTATTTTGGCACAAATAAGTATTAAGTTGATAATCACAACTTCCTGTTCAATCTACACATTCAGCAGACCCATGTTCTGACCATGTGCACCACTGTATACACTGGCGTCATAGCTTATAATAACGAGAACTCCACGTCCTTCATTTATTATAAAATAAGCACCAGCCATAATCCGGGAATTTCACCCGTGTATCCCTTGCAAGTTTTACGTATACCTATGGCCTGAATGCTTTATTCGTAGAAGAACGTTGAGCGTTATTTCGTTAATCTTTATTTGGTAATTTTCACAAATAAAATATTTGACACAAGTTTTGAGAGAGATAAAGTATTCACCTTGTTTGTAGGAATGAGCCTCTAAAGTTCAAAGCTTAGCTTCTAGCTTCTTAACCTGATTTCTCTAGCGTTCCGACCTTTTTACGAGCGTTTCTTCTTAAACCGAGCACTACGAGGAGCGGGAATCGAACTAGGATCGTTGGGAACCGACTAAGGATGTTCCTGAACAAGTTTTGAACGTTGGTTTCGAATTTGGGATGAGAAAAACTGTTGAAATCGAATGGCTATTTATAGGCTGAATAACTGACCCGTAGCGGACCGCTACACAATGCGTGGCGGTCCACCACCGCCTTGGATGGCGTCAGCCCTAAATGTCGTTCACTTATTGGACCGAATATGGGATTGCGGCTAGCGGACCATTACCCAGGGGCGTAGCGGACCATTACCCAGGGGCGTAGCGGTCCGTCACCCTTACGCGTGGCGAGTTCTGATTATTTTGCGGCTGGCGGACCGTTACCACGTGGCGTGGCGGTCCGCCATGAGTACACGTGTCAGACTATATGACCATTAGTCACTATACATGTGGCTTCACCGGGTTCATTGCTTAGTCCCTACGTAACGGACCGTTACTTAGGTAATGGTGGTCCGCCACCCAACTTTGCTTGTTTAGCGGACCGTTATGCTTAACCTTAGCGGTCCGCAAAGGTCTTAAGTCCCTAATTTTTCATTTTAAACCCTGAACTTAAGTATGATTACACTTATAGTCCCTAGGGTTTTACCTTTTGTCAAATCTCGAACATTTTTGGGGCAGGTGTTACATCCTCCCCACCTTGTTTGAAACTCGTCCTCGAGTTTACTCAAATAGGTGTGGATATTTCTTTCTCATTTCAGACTCCAGTTCCCACGTGTACTCAGGTCCACGTCTGGAGTTCCATTTTACCTTCACAATAATCAATTTCTTTCTTTTTTCAATCTCTTTTCCTGCTTGTCCTCAATTTGCAAAGGTTGTTTCACAAATCTTAATTTCTCATCTACCTCTACATCTTGTAAGGGCGTTGCCAAAGATTCATCTGCCAAACACTTACGCAGATTTGACCCATGGAATACATCGTGTACTCCATTCATTGTATCTGGCAGCTTGAGTTGATAAGCCACAGGCCCAACTCTTTTCAGAATTTTAAATGGTCATACGAATCTAGGACTTAATTTCCTTTTTTTCCAAATCTTACAACGTCTTTCCAGGGTGAAACTTTTAACAGAACGTTGTCACCGATGTTGAATTCTAACGGCTTTCGTCTCTTATCAACATAACTCTTTTGATGATCACGTGTTGCTTTCAACATATCCTTTATTTGGATAACTTTCTCAGTTGTTTCCAGGACTATTTCCGGTCCAGACAACTGATTTTCACTTATTTTGGACCAAAATATTGGAGTTTGACACTTGCGACCGTTTAAGGCTTCAAAAGGAGCGGCATATATACTCGTATGATAGCTATTATTGTAGGAGAATTCTATTAGAGGTAGGTGGTTATCCCAACTTCCTCCAAAATTGATGACACAAGCTCTTAACATATCTTCAAGTGTTTGAATTATTCTTTCGCTCTGCCTGTCCGTCTGAGGATGGTAGGCAATGCTAAGATTCAATTTAGTACCCAGAGCTTTCTGGAAACTTTGCCAAAATTGAGAAGTAAATCTACTATCTCTATCTGACATGATAGATAAGGGCACACCGTGTAATGTTACGATTTCATTAACGTATAATTGTGCCAACTTATCCATGATGTATGTTTCTTTCATAGGAAGAAAATGAGCAGACTTGGTAAGTCTATCAATGATAACCCAAATTGTATCATTCCCTCGACTTGTTCGGGGAAGTTTCGTGATAAAGTCCATGGTTATCATTTCCCATTTTCAGACTAGAATTTCAAGTTTCTGTAATAATCCAGAAGGTTTCTGATGTTCAGCTTTTACTTGAGAACAGGTTAAAAATTTTGCAACATAGATAGCGATATGTTTCTTCATTCCTATCCACCAGTAATTGGCTTTTAGGTTTTTGTACATCTTATCGCTTCCAGGATGCATTGTATATTTAGATTTATGAGCTTCCTCAAGAATTTCTTCATGAGTATTTCCATAGATAGGAACCCAGATTCTCTTATTCATTCTAAGAATTTCATCATCTACTTTGACCAACTGATCAATTATGCCTCCCAATCCTTCTTTCTCAAGGTTAGGTTCTTGCAAAGCAAGTTTATGAGATTCCTTAATACGAGTAATAAGATCGATTTGGAGATCGAGTCTTAAAGCACGAACTCGTTTCGGTTTCTCATGTTCTTTTCTGCTTAGAGCATCAGCTACGACATTGGCCTTTCCTTCATGATAACAGATTTCACAATCATAATCATTAAGGACTTCTATCCAACGTCTTTGCCTCATATTCAGTTCTTTTTGACTGAATATATACTTCAGGCTTTTATGATCAGTGAATATAGTGAATTTGACTCCATAAAGATAGTGCCTCCATAATTTCAGAGCGAAGATTATGGCGCCCAACTCTAAATCATGAGTCGTATAATTCTTTTCATGAGTTTTTAATTGCCGAGAAACATAAGCAATGACTTTGCTTCCTTGCATTAACACACAACCAAAGCCGGTGTGTGAAGCATCACAGTAAACTGAAAAGCCTTCATTTCCATCTGGCAAAGCAATTATGGGTGCTTGAGTCAATTTATGTTTTAGAGTTTCGAAAGCTTCAGATTGTTTAGGACCCCATTCATACTTAGCTGACTTACGGGTCGGAGAAGTTAATGGTACTGCGATTCGAGAGAAATCTTGAATAAATGTTTGATAGTAACCAGCTAAACCGAGAAAATTTTGGATTTCAGTTGGTGACTTTGGGATTTCCCATTTAGATATGGCTTTAATTTTGATAGGGTCAACTTGAATACCATTGGCATTGATTACATGACCAAGGAATTGAACTTCTGATAGCCAGAATTCACATTTCAAGAACTTAGCGTATAACTTCTCTGTTCTCGGAATTTTAAGTAAGATTTTCAAGTGATCGGCATGATCTTCCTTACTTTTGGAATATATAAGAATATCGTCAATGAATACGATAACGAATTTGTCTAGGTATGGTTTACAAACTCGATTCATCATATCCATGAATGCTGCCGGTGCATTAGTAAGTCCAAAAGGCATTACCGTGAACTCATAATGACCATATCGAGTTTGAAAGCAGTTTTAGAAATGTCTTCTTCCTGAACTTTCAATTGGTAGTAACCGGAACGAAGATCAATTTTAGAAAAGCAACGAGCTCCTTGGAGTTGATAAAAAAGATCATCAATGCGAGGGAGTGGATAACGATTCTTTATCGTAACTTTATTAAGTTCACGATAATCGATACATATACGCATCGATCCATCCTTCTTCTTAACGAATAGAACTGGAGCTCCCCAAGGTGATGAGCTTGGTCTTATAAATCATTTTTCCAGTAATTCATCTAATTGCTTCTTCAATTCTGCCATTTCATTTGGGGCTAATCTGTACGGGGATTTAGCAATAGGTGTTGTAACGGGTACCAGATTGATTCTGAACTCTACTTCTCTCTCAGGTGGAATTCCAGGCAGTTTATCAGGGAAAACATCAGGAAATTCAGCCACAATCGGCACATCTTCAATTTTTGCCTTGGTGTCGGTAGTTACGAAAACAAGGTATGCTAAGCATCCTTTTCTTAGGTATTGTGTGGCTTTCAGTATAGAAATTATTCCAACAGAGTTGGATAATTTATCGCCATTGATCGTAAGAATGTCCCCTTTTGGTGAACGAAGTACTATTGCCTTTTTATAAAATAGGATACGGGCTTGGTTAGAGGCTAACCAATCCATTCCTAAGACAATGTCAAAACCTGCCAAAGTCATTGGCAACAATTTTGCAGGTAGAACATGTCCTGATAATGTGATATGGCAATCGTTAAGGATTTCATAAATTTGGACGAGGTCACCGTTGGCAGTCTCTACCACATATTTCTTGTCTAATTTAGCTAGAGTTTTATTTAACAGTCTACAGAATCTATGATCTATAAAACTTTGGTTTGCACCAGAGTCAAATAAAACTCGAGCATAAATATCATTGACAAGAAATGTACACGTAATAACATCGGGCATACCTGCTGCTTCGTGAGTGTTAAGAACGAATGCTCGTGCATTCTTCTTCACTCCATCTGCAGGTTTGGGACCTGTCCCATCTGTCTTCTTCTGCTTCAGATAATTGATTTTGATGTGGCCTGCTTCACCACAACCATAACAAGTGATTGACGTCTTCTTGAAGCAATCCTCTGTTTTGTGTCCGGACATTTTGCAATAGTTACATAAAATTCCAGCACGACATTGTCCCAAATGTCTCTGCCTGCACCTTGGACATTTAGGAATAGAAGAATTGTTATTCCGAGGAACAAAGGGTGACTTCTTGATTCCACTTGGACCTTTCCAAGTAGCTTCCTTTTTCTATTTTCCTTCTTCATGATTTCTTATCAGGCTGGTGGTTAATGATGCCCCCAGATCCATGGCATCATCAATATTTTCACAATTTGTGACTTTTACCATGTCGCGGATCTCACCAATCAAACCCCAAATATAACGCTTGATCAGGTTTGATTCAGGAGTAGCTATATGCGGAACTATTCTAGCATATTCCAGGAGTTTGGTTGCATACTCCTGATGATTGGTTCCGATCATCCTTAAACTTAGAAATTTTCCTTCAATTTGTTCCCTTTTCATTCTGGGGAACATATTTCTTCTCTACTCTTGTCCTAAAGGCGTTCCAACCTATCGTATTAGCTGCTTCTCTGCCTTTGGCAGCAATGATGTTGTTCCACCACTCTAAAGCTTGATCTTTGAATAAATTAGAGGCATATAAAACCTTATCATCCTCAGCACACTTGCTGATAGCCAAAACTGACTCAGTCTTCTCAATCCACCTTAGTGTGGCAGTTCCTCCTTCTTTTCTAGCAAAATTGTATGGCTTACAATCCTGGAACATCTTATAAGTACAATCTACTTCCTTTTTCTTCTTTGCTACGTGACCATAATTATTACCCATACTTTCTTCTTCGGAAGAGTTATGGTAATATTCTTCTCTTTCGGTCTTCTTGGATTTATGAGAAACAGAACCCTTTGGTTCAAGAGTAATAGGTTTCGATTGGGTCACTGTTCAAGTTTGACAAGAATGAACAGATTGAGGAACTGAAGGTTGAACAGATATTTTATATGTTTGTCTTTTTTCTAGCTCCGTAAAGATCATTGGAAGAGAATCCTTGATTCCTTCCGTTATCATCTTTTGAAGTTCAACACGAGAATTATTATTTTCCGCATCGTTTTCTGCTTGCTTCCTTTTTCCCTCGTGTTTTGAGATGGTCCAGTTTGTTTCGACATACTATCAAAAGAACATGAATTGATGTAAAACATAACTTTTTATTAATAAAATATTTTTCAAAGATAATTCATATAAAACATATTCAGAAATTTCTAATGTTCTTGTCTTCAAGAGCCTGAACTAGTAGAGTATTTCAAGCTTCAACTTCAGCCTTTTCTCTTTCCAGTTCGGCTATTCGGTTTAACAGCATTTGCTCCCTCTCATTTCCTGGCGCATTCTCATTTCTATGCGGAGCAGGAACAAGAATAGTTTCATAATATGATTCTGTTGTGAGCCTAACGGATGATATTCCGGGGATTCTTTCTTAACAGGACGATTAGGATCGTAATATGGAATAGTGTTTCCTCCAGACATCTGCAATCTTATCATATTAGTATTTGTCTTATTCGTTTAGTCAAGACTTAGATACTAAAGCCAGTATATTAATCTTAGCTAAAGTTCTACAAGGATGGTTATCTTTCCAGAGTAGTACCTCCAACAGATATGTTTCCAGGTAAGAGCGACGGGTCTATGAGAGATTTATACACCGCTCTTTCCTTAGACAGAACAATTCTGTTTGTCAGATAACTACATACCGATCAGAAGGTCGCCTTGTTTTCTTATCTTAAAAGCATTATAGTTAAAGCTTATTTTTCTTAAAACATTCATGGTTAAAGCTTAGATACTAGATCCAATTATCTAATTCTCTAAAACATGTGGCTCTGATACCAACCTGTCACACCCCGCCTCAGGCACCCCCTAGACGTGTGCGAGCCTGATTGGTATCACTTTGGTTACTTGATTTCAGAGTTTTATAAAATACAGCGGAAGTCTTTTTCAAAGGATCATTTCATTATTCTTTCACCCTCAAGTGTTGTAATTGTAAATACCAAAACTCAGTTGGAAAACAAAAGCCTTGTATTTACTTTATAAACATAGGGTTTCAATGCCCTTCTCATTTGATTAAAAAACAAGTTTGAAATCAAATACATGATGAGCCACTGGAAATAGTACAACATAGGGTTGATCAGTTCCCTGGTCCTATCTCCTTTCTTTAGGATTTCCCTTTACACGAGGCCTGAGAATCCTACGTGCATACCATCCTTTTTACTGGGTTAGATCTTATGTCTGCCCGTAAACACCTATCATCATATTTTAATCGTTACCTGGAAAACATTTGGAAAATAAAACGTCAGCGCAAATGCTGGTGAATACAATATCTTGACATAAAATTATTTTGGCACAAATAAGTATTAAGTTGATAATCACAACTTCCTGTTCAATCTACACATTCATCAGACCCATGTTCTGACCGTGTGCACCACTGTATGCACTGGCGTCATAGCTTATAATAACGAGAACTCCACGTCCTTCATTTATTATAAAATAATCACCAGCCACAATTTGGGAATTTCACCCGAGACCCGTGTATCCCTTGCAAGTTTTACGTATACCTATGGCCTGAATGCTTTATTCATAGAAGAACATTGAGCATTATTTCTTTAATCTTTATTTAGCCATTTTTGCAAATAAAATATTTGACACAAGTTTTGAGAGAGATAAAGTATTCACCTTATTTGTAGGAATGAGCCTCTAAAGTTCAAAGCTTAGCTTCTAGCTTCTTAACCTGATTTCTCTAGCGTTCCGACCTTTTTACGAGCGTTTCTTCTTAAACCGAGCACTACGAGGAGCGGGAATCGAACTAGGATCGTTGGGAACCCACTAAGGATGTTCCTGAACAAGTTTTGAACGTTGGTTTCGAATTTGGGATGAGAAAAACTGTTGAAATCGAATGGCTATTTATAGGCTGAATAATTGACCCGTAGCGGACCGCTACACAGGGCGTGGCGGTCCGCCACCGCCTTGGATGGCGTCAGCCCTAAATGTCATTCACTGATTATACCGAATAAGGGTTTGCGGCTAGCGGACCGTTACCTAGGGGCGTAGCGGTCCGCCGCCCTTACGCGTGGTGAGTTCTGATTATTTTGCGGTTGGCGGACCGTTACCACGTGGCGTGGCGGTCCGCCACGAGTACACGTGTTAGACTATATGACCATTAGTCACTATACACGTGGCTTCACCAGGTTCATTTCTTAGTCCCTACGTAGAGGACCGTTACTTAGGTAATGGCGGTTCGCCACCCAACTTTGCTTGTTTAGCGGACCGTTATGCTTAACCTTAGCGGTCCGCTAAGGTCTTAAATCCCTAATTTTTTATTTTAAACCCTGAACTTAAGTATGATTACACTTATAGTCCTTAGGGTTTTACCTTTTGTCAAATCTCGGACATTTTTGGGGCAGGTGTTACATGTTCTATCCTGACAAGAAACTTCTTGATAGCAATGGTATTGGTCAAAATGTCTAAATGGTTCATTATGTATAGGGTCAACCAAGAAGAACTGGAGATAACATTTGGCATGCATATAGTGGATATTCAAGACACATGACCGGTCATTTTAACTTGTTGCAAAATTATCATCCAATTGATGGAGATTACGTAGCTTTTGCTGGCAATCCACGGGGAGGAAAGATTGAAGGATAAGGAACAGTATCGAATGGTGTAAATAGTCTGGAGCATGTCAACTTCGTTCCCCAATTGAAGTACAATCTGATGAGCGTCTCTCAGATTTGTAATAAAGACTTTTGTGCCCTGTTCAATTCAAAAGAATGCCTGATCTTGAAGCCTAGAGTGGTGATTCCAGAAGAACTCATTCTCATGCGTGCTCCCAAAAGATACAACACCTATAGCTTGGATATGAACAACCCATCGGGAATTGAATCATGCTTTCCCTCAAAGGCTTCTGAAGATGAATCATTTATGTGGCATATAAGGTTGGGACACCTAAATTTTAAAACCATGAACCGCCTGGTTCGAGGAAACCTTGTCGCCTGATTGCCTCTCAAAGAGTTTTCTCCTGTGGAACACTGTATCTCCTGTTCCAAGGGAAAACATCACAAATCTTCTCATAAGCCCAAAACCACAAATTCCATTGACTCCTCTCTTCAATTACTTCACATGGATCTCTTCGTTCTTGTGAGTGTCATGAGTCTTAGACAAAAATCCTATCTCTTCGGTCTTGACCACAAATTCCATTGACTCCCCTCTTCAATTACATAACATAAACATAACGTAACGGGATGCCAATCATCGTAATAGTCGGGTAACTCTTCATCGCTTGCCAAGCATCACCGTCCCTCCGTACATGTCCTTAACCTGAATGTGCATACTAAAAGTCAGCTACGCTGGTGAGTTCTAGCATTACATAAAACTTTAACATTTACATTTGCCAAAAACATAAAATTCATTCATTTAATAAAAGCGTACGTAAAAACATGCAATAACTTAACATTATCAAAACCTCGTAATCATATCATCATAACATAAGTCAACATGAACCGAATATGCGCCTTTTCGTAACCGTCAATTCCATTCATCGCATAATGGCGGAGAAACCCCGAGGCACGCCACCACTAGGCCCTTCGACACCGTACATTACCTTTGGCGGAGAAACCTAGGGCCCGATACCCCAAAGCCGTTCGACACCAGAACCTTAGGAACGGTACCACAAGGATACACGCACCTTCACCTTAAGCACGGTATCCCAAAGGATAGCACGTACCTTCACCTTAAGCAATGTTCCCTAGCAGGGAATAGTGCCTTCAATAGGGATCCCGGTAATCCCATGGTGACCGTCATCACCCCTTTATCCACCCAGTTGTACAACAGTTGGCCAGCCACAAAGGCCCCTAAAAGGTAAGGCCCATAACATACATGCATACCTTAGTTCCCGAAAGAACTCGTGGCAGATTCGTTCATTTTGTGACTTTTTTAAAAATAACCGTTACCGCCTTTACATCATTTCAGTTAAAGCATTTGTACGTTTTATTATAAAACATTTCATCATTAAACCATTCGTAAACCATTCATAAACCTCTTTGGAAAAACACTTCATAAACACATTTCAACTTTCCTTTGGTAAACATCATTTCATAAAACATCATTTCGTTAAACATCATTTCGTAAGTATGCACACCAGCCCAAAACATTAATAAAACATTTAAATGAGGGCTCTAGAACTCACCTAATAAGCTAGTCTCATTTTGTCCTAACAAAGGCCCAACAACGTCATGTACGATCTGGATTGAGTAGTTAAAGACACATCAGACCTAATTCCGACTCTAAGGGTTTACTCCTTATGTTTTAGGCAAACTTAAGGCTAAGTTCGCCCCTTATAACCCTAGCGAACATACAAGCGAACATAGGCCAAGTTCGCCTAGTTAATGCCCAGCGAACTTAATAAGTTCGCTACCATAAGTTCGCCTCCTCTACATTAGGCGAACATGCTAAGTTTGCCATCCTTGCTTCAAGCGAACATGCTAAGTTCGCCTAAACTGGTTCTCTTCCCAAACAACCCATACCGTAATGAGGACGTCTAGGTAAAATGCACTTCTTAGTTCCAACAAAAATCGGACAGAGTCCCGTTTGTTTTTGGTCTAAACCCGACAATTCCAATTGTCTATTTCCAACTCAATTCAATCAACAATAATTCATAATAATAATTGAGCTTTGACTACAAGCATCAATATTTATCTTCCATACTTTTATCACTTATATATAATTAATAAATCTTGTCGGTTATTGTTTGTTATTTATATATAACTCTACATGTCCCCTCGAACCTGGTATTCTTGACCCGAACCGATAATAATTAATATTTTATGGGTTATAAGGAATGTACCTCCATGACACGGCGTCTAAAATACCAACCCGTATCGTGCCCGAAACTCGACCATACGGACCCCAAATTGGGTGATTCGAATGTTCACGAACCCGTCTCGACACACCATCTCAACTAAAGGAATTCTTGTAGTTAACCCTCTTTGTGCTCTAACCGTCTTCATCCCATGAAACTTGTGATCACCCTCGTTAACCCGAAACCATCACAAACCGTTTTAAAACCACTACGGCCATTACTAACCACCAAGAACCATCACAAGGCCACTAACAACCACCAATACCATCATGAAGCTCACCATGATTCAACATCACTCTAGGTTGCTGTTCGGGTCAGGAACAGGAGCAACCGAGTCGCCTCTTCTATCCATGACCGATTCGACGATTTGTCTATAACCGAAACTTGGCAATGGAACCTTCAAAAATCTCGACCGATTCCAAAGCACGGTTTCAACTTCGAATCTGCCGTGAACTCACCACCACTATGTCACCATGAACCTAAAGCTTATACAACCAACATGAATCACTAACAGCCACCATATGGAAATTGTCGTGAAACTTCCGTGAAGTTTAACATCTCTGACGTGAACTCCCTCCCAGACTCATCGTCGTCGTGAAGCTCACTATCAACCACCGCTGTCACCAGGCCTTAACAGCCCTTGTCACCCCCATCGTGAGATCACCACCACCGTAAAACCCATCCCGCAGAACCTACCCCGATCAGCCATCTCCGCCCTGCTGTTGAACATCTCGCAGCCACCATCACTACTGTGAGCTTGTACCACACCATCTTCGGGTTCTTTTCCAGTACCGACACCATACTACCACCCCTTTTCCGCCACCGAGTCACCTTCCACCACCTCATAGAGTTCCGACATTATTGCTACCATCGAAGTACACCACTTCGTCGTCGTGAACTCTCCCTCAGATTCCTCTCATCGTCGTCTTCGTGAGCTTGGAACAGAACCGAGCTCTCCCATGTAAACCGATCAATGGTGGCTAATCGGTCGGATTTGGGTTCTCTGGTGGAGGGGTTGCGTGGATTGAGCCGGCGAGAAAGGAGTACGAGGAAAAGGCAAGTGGCGGCTGCAATCTTAATATGGTGTTTAGGTTTTTGATAATTTTTCCTTTCACCACCTTTACTTTTCCATAATGGCACATTGGGCCCTTATAATTCCACTAATTATCCCTCATTTTCCTTAACTTTAAATCTAGTTAATTAGATTATAGTTATGTTTAAACTTTTAAAACTTTGGGATGTTACAGCAAAGGAATTACTAGACAATTCAGTGCACCACGTACTCCTCAACAAAACGGTGTAGTTGAAAGAAGAAACTACACGCTGATTGAAGCGCAAGAACAATGATTGTTGATTCCAACCTTCCCGTGGCCTTCTGGGCTGAAGCGATCAACACTGCATGTTTTGTGCAAAATCGGGTTCTCATTACCAAAAGTTGTAACAAGACACAATATTATATTATGTACAAGCGAAAACCAGTTATTGATTTCTTCAGAAAGTTTGGGTGTGTATGCACGATACTTCAGACCAGCTAAACAAGTTTGAAGCCAAAGCCGATGAATGCTATTTTGTGGGCTATTCATCTAATCAACGAGCATTTCGTGTTTACAACAAGTAGAGAAGGATGGTGCTGGAGTCCATTGATATCAATTGGCATGAAAGCAATCATACAGACGCTGTGGACGGTCCTGATTGGCTTTTTGATGTTGAATCATTGTTTAAGTCATTTAATCTTCCTGTGCTTTTAAATGAATTAACTCCTGCTAATCCTTACTTTTCTGTGAACAATCTAGGGAACATAAATGATCAAAGTTCTTCCTCATCCGCTCAAAATGAAATCCTTGTACCTGCTGATGCTGAATCCAATATGAACTCTTCCGATTCTGGTGCAACAAGTGAAACTGTTGAAGACAACGCTATTCCAATAGTAGATGTTGCCTCACAATCAACTGTTGAAGATCCTATTGATAATGAAGCTGATCCTCCTGCTGACAATATTACAAATCTGGATGAGCTCTTTGAAGAAGATGAGATTCCTTAGTTGAGAATTCACAAGAATCATCCCACCGACAACATCATTGGTCCGCTCAATGTGGGTGTTCGTACCCGGAGTGCTTGTGATGCACTAGACAACAGCATGTTCTCTTGTTTTATATCTCAAGTAGAACCTAAGAACATCAAAGGAGCCTTGCTTGAGAACAGCTAGGTGGAAGCAATGCAAGAAGAGTTGCAACAATTCTTAAATTGAATGTGTGGAATCTGGTGGATCTTCCCAAGAACAAAGTTCCTATCGGCACTCGTTGGGTATTTAGAAATAAAAAGGATGAAGGAGGAATTGTGGTTCGGAACAAAGCTCGTTTGGTTGTTCAAGGTTTCTATCAAGAAGAATGGATTGACTTTGAGGAAGTCTTTGCACCAGTGGCTCGCTTGGAAGCCATCAGAATGTTTCTCGCCTATGCAGCCTATATGGACTTCACTGTTCATCAAATGGATGTCAAAAGCGCATTTCTGTATGGAAAAGTTCAAGAGGAATTTTATGTCAAGTAGCCACCGGGTTTCATTGATCCTAACTTTCCAGACCGCGTCTACAAATTAGACAAGGCATTGTACGTTCTTCACCAAGCACCTCATGCGTGGTATGAGACGTTATAAAAGCATTTGCTTGAAAATGGTTTCACACGAGGAGCGATTGACCAAACTCTGTTTTAACGGAAGGATGGAAATGATACAATCATGGTGCAAATTTATGTGGACTATATCATCTTTGGATCCACAAATCCTCGTCTATGCAAAGAATTTGAATAAGTGAGGCGTTCTAAGTTTGAAAATGAACTCTATGGGAGAAATGAAGTTCTTTTTGGGATTGCAAGTTGATCAGTCCGAGTAAGGAATTCTCATTCATCAAGAGAAATACGTGAAAGAAATCCTGACCAAATTCAAAATGGCTGATTCCCATCCAGTCAAAACTCCCGTGGAAGTTTGACATTGTCTGTCTCCCGATTTAGATGGTGAATACGTTGATCAGCACCTCTATCGCTCTATGATAGGATCTCTCATGTATCTCACTGCCAGCAGACCCGACATCATGTTTGCAGTGTGTGTAACATCCGTGATTTTGCAGACCATGAATTTTCCTTATTCGTTTATTTTAATGATTTCAATAATAACACTACATTTAAAACATGTATTTATTCAAGCCCTTATGTCTCATAAATCGTTATTTTAAGTTAATACATCTATCCAAAATTTAGGGCCGGGCGTTTACATATACTATTCTCTAACACTTGTTTGAAATTTATATACATATATATATATATATATATATATATATATATCCATATATATGTATGAATATTTATTTAACATTTTAAATTTTAATTAGTTTATAAAGTTTATAAAAGAAATGAATTTTATAAAGGAAATTTAAAATAAATAAACCACCAATATTGAACCCTCACTTACAAACGAACCTTTGACCTAGGTTTCCTTACCTATTCATCAAGTTTTAACCAACCATAACCTTAATTGATTCAAATTGACCGAAATTGACTTTCCAAAGTCAAATGGGCCAAATTCCTTGCATTCAAGACCAGACTCAATCAAATCAGGTTACTATGGGTTGCCCACCCGTGCGAAATCAATTATTGACCACATCCAGGCCCATCAAAAGTTACAATTCGATCCTAACCCGCGGCTAATCTCAAATTCGTGCAGGTTTTGACTCCTCAAAAAATCAAACAGGCCCAGATCGATGAAATCCAACATACGAAATCGAAATATCTGTTGTTATGGACTTCACTACGCACGAAATCAATAATCGACCATATCCTGATCCGTATAATAGCCCAATTCGACTAATTGCGTGGATGATTTCAAATTTTGAATAGTTTGACCTTCTGGAGTCAAACCGTGTTCAAATCGTTTCCAAATCAGAGAATTAAATGCAACTAACACCCATAAATCATTCCATGACTAATATCGCATGAATCTAACCCTTTATATGACCTAGTTCATCCCCAACTGATCCAATTTACGCGTAAACACAGCTATCCATCACCATGCGTAAACCCAAATCAAATCGGGGCCTTTGAAACAGAATCAACCCTTTAACTCATTCCCACACCTTCACAAAGACTCGGATAAGCTCTCGCAACCCTAAATTCCATCACATTACGACTCTGGCTATCGATCGAGCATCAAGAGCAGCGTCCCTGTTTCCTATAGCCGTTGGCTCCGATACTCACCCAACACAAGTAAGATTTGTAATTTCTGTTTCGTAATTGAAAGCATACCAAAAGCCCCTTATCAATTTGTGACAACAGTTTGTATCAGACTCGATTTCAACCTGAGTTCTCGACCTGTTCTTGCGATTTTGATTTAGGGGATTTCGCTTAATCTAACTAACGTTTTTATGTTTTTGGGATTCAAGTTATACCAGCGAACCCACTCGGTCCAACTGGTTAAGTCACTGCACCAATGGACCGAGTGGCGTGGGTTTGAAACCCATACCCAAGGTCTTTTTACGCTTGTGCCTGCCTTGAACCCGACCCTTTTCAATATCTTGTTAACACAATTTCGAACCAGGTCTTTAGCAGAAATTGTTCCCCTGGTTCAGTGGTGAGACGGGTGCCCAACAGAGAACCCACCCGGGTTCGAGCCGGGTGGAGTCCTTTTCGTTTTAAGATCATTTTAACTAGTTTTTAAGTTATAAAAGGATTATTTTATAAAAATCCAATACTTTTAGATCAGTTTTGGGCATTATTGAACCGATTTAGTTTATAAAAGCAATAAACCCTATTTCACAAATGAGGTTGTTTTATAAAAAAAAAAATTAATAATAATAATAATCTCATTTTAAACTATTTAGATATATTCTAAATAATTAAACAAGTAATTAATTACCTATTTTTGAAAAGATATTAAAAAAATACATTTTTATAAGTCATTTGTTTTTCCCTATATAAATATATTAGAATTTACCTTTTCTTATATATATATATAATTACGTTTTTTATTTAAGTCATATTACGTTAACTATAAATAAATAAATTTATACATTTATAAATTCAATTAGAGTTTTTCTTTAAATTGTATTAATATATTTTGACACGTTGTCGTAAATAAATAAATAAATAGATTTATTTATTCTAAATATACAAAATCACATTACGTTTAACAAAACTTATTATTTTTAAATAAATAAAAAGAATTTTATTTATTTAACTATGAACTTTAAATAATATTTTCATAACACTCTTTGAACTTACAAGTTTATATCAAACTTTTGACAACTTATTCGTCTACATAAAATGATACAATCGCTATGCAAATTCACCCATAACAAGACCCGATGACCATTAGACATAACCTTATACCTTGTGCATATTATTAATTCAAGATCATACTTCCCACACTAGGTTAACTGGATTTGAGAATCATTTGGGGTTCATATTGCTCGTGTTATCCACACAACATATACAAGTGAGTTTACATAGACCCCCTTTTTATTTTGTATTTTTGGGGTGAAACATGATTTACTTTTTGAAACCTTTTGCATAGACTTAAATACAATTCAATAATATGATATTATGTGTTATGTGCTTTATGCTTGAATGCTATGAGTTAAGACTACATATACATGACATTAGTACAATCATTAACTCCGTACAAGCCAACGGTTAACATTGATAGATCTATTATGTCTGACAAACCCACCCGGTTAGGGTGTTTGTTACCGACTTTACATTAGGGTAACCTGCGTGTTATGCCTCAGTCACAAGGTTTGATTGTACACACTTAGTTTAACTATAGATTCTCCATAATTGTCTTATACACGTATATCGTATGAATTGTATAAAACACTTTAAGCTTGGTTGTGTGTTAAAACCTATGTATGCTCACCAACTTTTTAGTTGACCTTGTTTTCATCATGTTTCAGGTACTAATGCTTGAGAATAAGTACACGTTGCTTCACTTAGGACCGAGGACCTAGAGTCTAATTTAAAGAAACTATTTATGTATCTCTACTTTCCTTGTATTGTTGGAATTATGTTTATTTATGATATGAAGTTGGTTGTTTAAATATTTAAACTTTAGCAAACCTTGAGCTTTTGAACAGTCTACATATTCGCCCCGACGTATTCCGCCGTCGGTTGGGGTGTGACAGATTGTTATCAGAGCCTTGGTTATAGGGAATTAGGTTATTAGACACTCTTGACCTAGACTATAACCTTAGGACACCTATAATATACCATGCTATTACATGTTACCTGATTACTCCTTATGTGAATATTTTACATGTTATACTAAGTAATTACACTACATGATACAATACCTAATAATCTATGTGTCACACTACTCACTGACTTTTGTGCTTATGTTCATTGTTATCTACATGCTACCTATTTGATTCATTTAAGTGCTATCCTAAGTTTCAACACACACTTATACACACTTAGTTCTTCATACATCCTTAATCTCACACACATAATGTCACCATCTCTCGTGATCAAAATCTAAACTATTGGGCCTAATGCCCATTAATAATAAACAAGAAGCCCGTTTATCCTCCAAGAAGAAGAAGACTGTTGGAATGAACAAACCCTACTTTCGGGCCTCAAAGCCCAATCCACAACAATTCTCATCACGACCATGAGCCCAATAATGGTGTTATTAATACATGATGGCTGGAAGAGTGTGTAGGCCCATGAGGGATTCTAGCTAAGGAAAGACAAGGTACTTAAGTGTGTCTTAATGACCCACCCCTCTTTCCTGGGAATTCTCCTCAGGGATGCATTGCTTATAGGTCAAGTATATTTCTAAAATACTATTGTGAAGGCTCGGTGCTATGACTAGTCCAACTCTAAACCTATGAGGACTCTTATATCTAACACTCAGTATTTCATTATCACTTACAACCTTTTCATTGTTTCTCTGCTAGGCATGGACTCCTACTCTCCTTCCTCCCCAGTATACCGTCCCGGAGCAGAGTCTGATTGGGAAGAAGACAGCAGGTCACCCGTGTATCGGTCACCACCACCCCCAGCTGCCAAGCCAAGGCTTGATGTAAGGGCAGATTGGGCTAGGAACACCGGCCCAAGACATCAAACACCTAGATCACCCCCATTAAGAGACCCGTATCTGGTTCCCGACCCGTATCATCCTAACCCTTGGGTAGGGCATACCATGGCACCCACTAGTGCTATGGGAATTCCAATCAATGACATTCACCAATATGAGAGGACCGCAGAATTTGAGAGGCAAAGGATGGAGCATGAGGTAATGCACGACTTGCAAGGACAAAGAATGGATAACCTAGCAAATCAATTAAGGTACCAAAAGGAATTAATCTCCATCCTCGAAAAAGAAATACTGGAGCATCGCACGGAAGCAGCTAGAGCTGAGGCCAGATCGACTACCCGAATGACCATAGCGGTGCTCGTCTCGGTGATTATCTTCTTCCTAGTGGAAAACTACCAGAGACGTTAACAGAAATTTCTATTTACTGTCCTTAGATTTTCAGTTTGAGAACCATTTACCTATGTTTCGAATAACGTTTAACATTTCAGCATTTAATAAATTTTACATATTCTAACTCTAAAGTTATTATTCATTTGATTGGACACGTTGAGTGTGAAATTACACCCATCATAATTTCATCAAGATTCTCCAAGTATCACCTTCTTCATTTACCGCAATTTTGTGCGCTACCGACAAACTCCTTCGTAAACAAATCATCCTATTATTTGATTTAAACAACCTCGTTATTTTGTTCAAACAAAAAGTTTATTAAACTTTTAGATAATGTCTGAAATATAAATTTTCTATAACCACTTTCCCCTTATAAGAAAACTTAATACAACCTATTTTATAAAAATATTATTTTGAATTGATAAATAATTCTGATTTTCCCCATTAAGGTAATTATTTCTAAACCCTGGCTAAATTAATATACGACTACTAGTTTAGCCGATAATTCCTCTTAAAAATATTCTCTTATTAATAATTGAAATTTTAAATTAAAATATTTTTCCTATAAAATTGTCTATTTATTTAGATTATTTAACCCAATAGTTTCATTACTTTATATATCTACAACCAAGAACAATTTACAATTTCATATTTTCAAACAAAGATCAATTATTTGTAAACACATTTTCCCGAGTGTTTTAAGAACCTCCTCGTTACCTTTCACTTGCCGCTTCAAAGGGCGATCCATACCGCGTATACGTTAACCATCCCCACAAACCTCAACGAGATTTAAAGAGCTAGAACCTGGCTACCACATTATACATGAACGCCAAACAACACGCTTATCCGCAATACCGATCACATACAAAACTCGTTAGTATATGTCACGCACGAAACTCAATAACTTACGTATGAACGTCCACAAGATACATAGCACGATCACATAACACACGAAACTTGTTCATTTGCAATACACACGTTACCAGATTGTATACATAATACATGAAACTTGGTTGTTTGTAATATACGTGATACATAACAATTGTTTGTTTGGTACATAATACTAGATTGACCACATTGAACATGAAACTTATTTGGTTACAAAGTACATGATACTAAATTATGCACATTATACAATATACAGGATACTAATTTATTTACATTACACAAGGAAGCTTATTTGTTTACAAAATACATGATACTAAGTGGTTAACATCATACATGAAATTCATTTCTTGCCATATACATGACGCTAACTTGTTCACATTACACATGAAATCTATTTGAATACAAGCTACATGACGCTAGATCATACATGAAACTTGGATGTTACATTATACACGAAACTAAATTGCTTGCAATTGTTGCAATTAATTGATTACATTATACACAAGGCATGGTCATACGTAGAGGTGCACAAACCGGTTTTTTTTCCGGATCCGGACCGGTTCCGTCAACGATGGTCAACAACTGGATCCAATGGAACCGGTTTCGGATCGGATCCGGTTAAGAGAGTGGAGATTTGGAACCTATTGGGACCGGACCGGATTTATGGAACCGGACCGGACAAAAAAAAACCGGTTCCACCGGATTTTTTTAAAAAAAATAAAAATAAAAAAATTTAAAAAAATTAACAAAGATACACTATAAAATATATGTTTTATTTATTTTGTAGCTTTTTTTAAGTGATTTAACAATAGTTCGTAAAAAATAAATACAAAAAACATAATTGAATCACAAAATATATATTATTTATTATGTTTTCAATCTTCTTCGTCGTAGTCTTCGTAACATCGGTTTTCATTCTTCTTCGCTTGAGATACGTTGGGCTTCATCATAAGCTTGTTCTTCGTCCGAAAGTGGATTCGCCGCCCCTTGTTCTACTTCGAATTCATGTATTTCTTGTTCAATGTCAAGATCGCCTTCTAGTTTTGCAACATGTTGTACACGTTCGGCGGCATCCAAATGGTCCTTCAAGCAAATACACATCTCCATAGATTCTGGTGTAAGCCTCGTTCTTTGAATAGATAAAACCCTGCCACTAAGAGAAAAAACAGATTCCGAAGCTACCGTAGAAGCTTGGACGGTTAGTAGGTCACGGGCCATTGCGGCTAGAACGGGATATTGGGATTCTCTTCCTTGCCACCAACTCAAGATATCAAAGTTTTCAAACTCTTCGGATCTTAGAGTTGAAATAAAGTCGGTTGCCTGATATCTCCCAAGCTCGCTACTTGGTGTGGTTCCACGAGCTCGTTTAGTATTTTCGTTTCTTAAAGTGTTAAATAAATTTAGCATCGGGTTCCTTGAACTACTAGAACTTGAACCCGAACCCATTGATTCACGTATGTTTGATGGATCACCACTTCCACCATATTTGCGTAAATAATAATCAAACATATTATTAAAAGCCGAATTGAAATCCCTTATTGCCTTTGATTCAAAATTTAGGTCTTCCTCGAACATATTTAAATCATCCGATATTGATCCAATTAATGTTTCAACACCGGTTACATTAATCGTTGGGTTTAAGGCGGCCGAACATGTAACAACAGCCGGCATTTCCGAAAAATATTTTTTAAATTTAGCTTTCATAGGTTTTACCATTTTTTCAAAAATAGGGTCGTGATATTCAAACTCTTTTAATTTATTACATATTAAGTATAATTGTTGAAGTATTAGCGAAGACGTGGGATAATAAACTCCCGATAAACATGTAGTTGCATTTTTAAAAACCTCAAGCAAATTAGTTAGTTTCTCGATCATATCCCAACTTATATTATCATTTTTTTGTGAACAACGTTTCTTTTGTACAAGTTCATCATGGAAATGTTTTAAAGTAACTCTTTGCCTTAAGGCCGATTCAAACATTTTCCATGTCAAGTTCCATCTAGTAGGTACGTCCCAATTCGGACCTAAAAAGATGGAATCCGTTTGTTGGCACAAGTTTCTATAGTTTATATATCTTTTTTTGCTTGTGCTAAAAACTTCACGTAACATCACTTTAAAATTTTCTTTTACGTCTTTTATTTCTTGGACGTTTAGACCGTCTTACACAACCAAGTTAATGATGTGTGCAACACATCGACTATGAAAGAAAACACCGTTACAAGACGGTTCATATTTTATTTTTAATTTTTCCACCGCGTTTGTGTTATTTGAAGCGTTGTCAAAAGATATTGAAAATATTTTTGGTTGAATTTTATAAGTTTGAATGACCGAGTCTAAAATATAAAATAAGTTTTCACCAGTATGTGGATATCCAAAATAATCAAACGCAATCGTACGCTTCATCATTTGCCACGACTCTGGTTGAACCCAATGTGCGGTAACGCAAAGGTACGATTCGGGTAAACCATGTGGAGCGGACCAAACGTCAGTTGTTAAGTTAATGCCGGTATTTAAATTTTCAAAACCTAAAATTAATTCTTTTTTAGCTCTCTTCCACATTTTTAAACAATCTCTTCTCAAAGTAGAACGACTTACATTTGTGTAACTCGGTTGAAGCGTATCTTGTATCATCCTCGTCAAGCGCGGATTATCAAAGTGATTAAAAGGCAATCCTTCTTGAATGACGAAATGTGCCATTCTCTCACGAACCCTCTCGACATTGTATTGCCAAACTCCTCCATCCCTACCAATTTGAGTTTGATCTTCACCTTGAGTGTGTTTTGCGTGACTAGAAATATGTTTCCTCAAAGTGCTATTTCCCGCCGCACCCAAAATTCTACCACAACGTTTGCAACGAGCCTTTTGCGAACCGTTCGACATTTCGCATAAATCGAAATAAGCCCATATCTCTTGGTTTCGGGAGCAAGGAAGTATTGACACCACCGTGACATCGCTAGTAGAACCACCAACCGAATTTTGAGTGCTTGCGGAAGCGGAAGCCATGAGAGCGTTTTTTTTTGCGTAAAGTGAGCCTTTTTTTGCGTTTTTGAGTTTTGAGAGCTAGAATGTTGTGGTGAACTAACCCATACACCCAATACCTATTTATACTAAGATTCAAGACTTAAAAACAAAAAAAAACGGCTATATAGCCGTTTTTTTTTCTTTCAACGGCTATAACCGGTTCCGAACCGGTTCCAAATTGTCCGAAAAAAACCGGTTCCATTTTGTCCGATTTTTATCCGGTCCGTCAAAAAAACCAGAACCGGTTCTGGATCCGCCGGTTCTCACAAAATCCGGTCCAGTCCCAAAAAAAACCGGTTCCAGACGGATCCGGTTTCAGATAATCCATCGGATCAGATTCGGTTCCGGTTCTTTTGAGCACCTCTAGTCATACGCTTTGTTCACCAAAGTTGAAAACCATAACTCATTGAAGCTACTAGGAGTTTGACGTATTCTTGTTCAAACTCGAGGAAGCTGTAACACTTTAAAACAACTCGGTGTTTGACGTATTCTTGTTCAAACATGAGTAAACTATGGAACTTTAAGTTATACCACATTATTACTCTTTAGTTGCTAACTGGCCTGCCTGCTTAAGGACATAGTTAATTATTAGCAACTCATATGTGAAAACAATATACATGAACTACGTGAACTTGTACCCCATTTTGACCCACACACAACGGAAGGATCTATACGGACCATGCGATGATTGGAGTAATTACGGGTGCACACGTAATTATAAAACTTAGCGCATAGAAAATATAGCAAATTCTGTCGTGTAACCTAGCATGATAGATGATAACGAAACTAATGTGATATGACAAGGGCATGGTGGATACGCCGCTGGTACTTCCTATATATAAGTGTACTTATCATATTATCAGAAGTAACGTTATTTGTATCACGTAAATTTTTATGACCTGGACGAATGTTGGTGAAATCTCTCATACCCTGACAATTCTTAAATATATTAGACTACATCCTAAACAAGTTAGGACCATCAAACTATCATCGTTCTCATTTTAAGTGATGCATTCTACCTTGAGAGTTCAAATTTTGTTTCAACAGTTCTCTCCTTAATCCTCTTCAAACTAAAACCACTATCACCCTTCATGCCTGATCGTGAGTCGTACGCCTCAACCAAAAATTCAAAACTCATTAAGGATCTAAATGTGGCCCAGAGTTACTTGGGAACGTGAGAATCAAATAAAGCTCAAGTATCCACCTCCCTTTACTGTTTTTGTGACCCTCACCTTTTTCCTGATTCAGTAGACTACACTATCTAAATTTCGGGACGAAATTCTCTCAACATGGGGAGATTGTAACATCCGTGATTTCGCAGACCATGAATTTTCCTTATTCGTTTATTTTAATGATTTCAATAATAACACTACATTTAAAACCTGTATTTATTCAAGCCCTTATGTCACATAAATCGTTATTTTAAGTTAATACATCTATCCAAAATTTAGGGTCTGACGTTTACATATACAATTCTCTAACACTTGTTTGATATTTATATACATATATATATATATATATACATATATATATATATATATATATCCACATATATGTATGAATATTTATTTAACATTTTAAATTTTAATTATTTTATAAAGTTTATAAAAGAAATGAATTTTATAAAGGAAATTTAAAATAAATAAACCACCAATATTGAACCCTCACTTACAAACGAACCTTTGACCTAGGTTTACTTAACTATTCATCAAGTTTTAACCAACCATAACCTTAATTGATTCAAATTGACCGAAATTGACTTTCCAATGTCAAATGGGCCAATTCCTTGCATTCAAGACCAGACTCAATCAAATCAGGTTACTATGGGCTGCCCACCCGTGTGAAATCAATTATTGACCACATCCAGGCCCATCTAAAGTTACAACTCGATCCTAACCCGCGGCTAATCTCAAATTCGTGCAGGTTTGACTCCTCAAAAGTCAAACAGGCCCAGATCGATGAAATCCAACATACGAAATCGAAAAATCTGTTGTTACGGACTTCACTACGCACAAAATCAATAATTGACGATATCCCGATCCGTATAATCCAATTCGACTAATTACGCGGATGATTTCAAATTTTGAATAGTTTGACCTTCCGGAGTCAAACCGTGTTCAAATCGTTTCCAAATCAGAGAATTAAATGCAATTAACACCCATAAATCATTCCCTGACTAATCTCGCATGAATCTAACCCTTTACATGACCTAGTTCATCCCCAACTGATCCAATTTACGCGTAAACACAGCTATCCATCACCATGCGTAACCCCAAATCAAATCGGGGCCTTTGAAACAGAATCAACCCTTTAAATCATTCCCACACCTTCACACAGACTTGGATAAGCTCTCGCAACCCCAAATTCCATCACATTACGACTCTGGCTATCGATCGAGCATCAAGAGCAGCGTCCCTGTTTCCTCTAGCCGTCAGCTCCGATACTCACCCAACACAAGTAAGATTTGTACCTTCTGTTTCGTAATTGAAAGCATATAAAAAGCCCCTTATCAATTTGTGACAACAGTTGTATCAGACTCGATTTCAACCTGAGTTCTCTACCTGTTCTTGCGATTTTGATTTAGGGGATTTCACTTAATCTAACTAACGTTTTTATGTTTTTGGGATTCAAGTTATACCAGCGAACCCACTCGTTCCAACTGGTTAAGTCACTGCACCAATGGACCGAGTGGCGTGGGTTCGAAACCCATACCTAAGGTCTTTTTGCGCTTATGCCTGCCTTGAACCCGGCCCTTTTCAATATCATGTTAACACAATTTCGAACCAGGTCTTTAGCAGAAATTGTTCCCTTGGTTCAATAGTGAGACGGATGCCCAACAGAGAACCCACCCGGGTTCGAGCCGGGTGGAGTCCTTTTCGTTTTAAGATCATTTTTAACTAGTTTTTAAGTTATAAAAGGATTATTTTATAAAAATCAAATACTTTTAGATCAGTTTTGGGCATTATTGAACCGATTTAGTTTATAAAAGCAATAAACCCTATTTCACAAATGAGGATGTTTTATAAAAAAAATAAAATAAAATAAATAAAATAAAAAAATAATAATAATAATCTCATTTTAAACTATTTAGATATATTCTAAATAATTAAACAAGTAATTAATTACCTATTTTTGAAAAGAAATAAAAAAAAATACATTTTTATAAGTCATTTGTTTTTCCCTATATAAATATATTAGAATTTACCTTTTCTAATATATATATATATATATATATATATATATATATATATATATAATTACATTCTTTATTTAAGTCATATTACGTTAACTATAAATAAATAAATTTATACATTTATAAATTCAATTAGAGTTTTTCTTTAAAATGTATTAATATATTTTGACACGTTGTCGTAAATAAATAAATAAATAAATAGATTTATTTATTCTAAATAAACAAAATCACATTACGTTTAACAAAACTTATTATTTTTAAATAAATAAAAAGAATTTTATTTATTTAACTATGAACTTTAAATAATATTTTCATATCACACTTTGAACTTACAAGTTTATATCGAACTTTTGACAACTTATTCGTCTACATAAAATGATACATTCTCTATGCAAATTCACCCATAACAAGACCCGATGACCATTAGGCCTAACCTTATACCTTGTGCATATTATTAATTCTAGATCATACTTCCCACACTAGGTTAATTGGATTTGAGAATCACTTGGGGTTCATATTGCTCGTGTTATCCACACAACATATACAAGTGAGTTTACATAGCCCCCCTTTTTATTTTGTACTTTTGGGGTGAAACATGATTTACTTTTTGAAACCTTTTGCATAGACTTAAATACAATTCAATAATATGATATTATGTGTTATGTGCTTTTTGCTTGAATGCTATGAGTTAAGACTACATATACATGACATTAGTACAATCATTAACTCCATACAAGCCAACGGTTAACATTGATAGATCTATTGTGTCTGACAAACCTACCCGGTTAGGGTGTTTGTTACCGACTTTACATTAGGGTAACCTGCGTGTTATGCCTCAGTCAAGGTTTGATTGTACACACTTAGTTTAACTATAGATTCTCTATAATTGCTTTATACACGTATATCGTATGAATTGTATAAAACACTTTAAGCTTGGTTTTCTGTTAAAACCTATGTATGCTCACCAACTTTTTAGTTGACCTTGTTTTCATCATGTTTCAGGTACTAATGCTTGAGAATAAGTACAAGTTGCTTTACTTAGGACCGAGGACCTAGAATCTAATTTAAAGAAACTATTTATGTATCTCTACGTTCCTTGTATTGTTGGAATTATGTTTATTTATGATATGAAGTTGGTTGTTTAAATATTTAAACTTTAACAAACCTTGAGCTTTTGAACAGTCTACATATCCGCCCCGACGTATTCCGCCGTCGGTTGGGGTGTGACAGTGTGCTTGTGTGCACGTTTTCAGGCTAATCCTAAACTCTCTTATTTATCTGCTGTCAAACATATTTTGCGTTATTTAAAGTATAAGTCAAAATTGGGTCTTTGGAATCCTAAGAATGACTTGTTTGATCTTGTGGCTTATTCAGATTCAGACTACGGGGGATGCAACTTAGACAACAAATCCACTTCTGGAGGTTGACAGTTCCTTGGCAACCGCCTTGTCTCATGGCAATGTAAGAAACAATCCACTGTTTCCCTATCCACCGCTGAAGTCGAATACATTGTTGTCGCCCTTTGTTGTTCCCAAGTCAGATGGATACACCATCAGATGCTTGATTATGGGATCATATTCCATGAGACACCCATTCTTTGTGACAACACTGTCGTTCCCCATATCACTAAAAACCCAGTCCAGCATTCCAAGACCAAACACATCGAGATTAAACATCATTTTATCTGTGATTGTGTTGAAAAGAAACCTATTCAAATCGTTGAAGTCAAAACTGACAAGCAAACCGCAGACATCTTCTCAAAGGCTTTTGACTCTACCAGATTTGCCCAACTGGTGGAGATGTTTGGCATGATAAACTTTCAGTAATCCTGTGTATATTAGTTGTTTTTATGTTTATGCTTAACATTCAAGAAAATTTCCAAAAAGATTTTCCTTTTATGTATAGTTTATTTATTATTACCTAGCAAATCTTTTGGGGGAGAAGTGAGAATTTAATATGTCAAAATTGAAAAGAATTGCTTTGTGTACGGTCTTACAAGTGGTTTTTGTTACAAGAAAATTGAATCTGATCTTTGAGAAATGATAGTGTCTGATCACATCTCTTGAACATGGAATGGACTAAAAGCGATGGTGTTTACTGAGGTATAGCTGGTAGGCCCGGCATATGGTTAAAATTTGTAAGTAGTGTGAAAACCTAAATTCTATTTCATATTTGTGCGTTTGAACCAATTATTGAAACATCTAACCCATTTTGTCTAGTAAGAAAACCAATTCAATCAGATATAGTTCTACGTGTTGGATTCCTATACGCCAGGTGACCGTCAAAGTAACGACATTTACCACTAATGACCCCGTATGTTTTGCTTATGCAAATATCTCGGGTGTTCATCTTTTTCCCATCCACTTGGATGATTTGACCCCGTCTGTTTTGCTTACGCAAAGATCTCGGGTGTTCAACATTTTCCTATCCGCTTGGATAATTTTACGACTTCTTCTGTTTTGCTAGAATGTTTGTACCTTTTTAATATCTACTTGCATATTTTTCATTTTAAATCTTCTAATCCACTTGGGTTTCTTATTTTATTTTGGTGGTATTTTGAAATTATTAAGATGGTACCTTGGTTAATCAGAAAAAGATGATAGGATGAATATGGGTATTTCTTGAGGATTGATAGGTTTTCCAAACCATTTTATTTCAATATGTGGGGTACACCTTGTATCATGCTTAAATGGTACCTTATAATCACATCAAACCTATGTACAAACAAATGTTCGGGTCTACTTTGCACAAATATCAGCTATCTTCAGGGACTCATAGTAGTTAATTGCAAAAGGAGTGTTTCAAGAGACTGACCAGATTTGATCTCATGTTGGATCTTTTCCAAGAAGATAAGTGTGAATATCCTGTGAATATTTTATTTTAAGTTTGTATAAAAGTGTAAATATCTTGTAAATAGCTTTTATATTATTTTTAAAGTTGTATATGTTCTATGGCTATCGAAACTTCATGAGTTCACCCAAAATTACTCAATTCACCTAAACTTTCAATGTCACCCGAAATTACCTAGTCACCCGAAACTTCTTTTGCCTATCGAAACTAGTAGTTTAGACTGGGGCATTTTGGTCTTTTACCACATGAAAAATTAAATGTCTTCATAATCCGATTTCTTCGTCGTCAAGCCTCACTTTACCGTCTCCAATCACTTTAAACTTTCTCTCTCACACACAAAAGCTCTCAAACCATTCGGTCTAAGTTTGCGAAATCAGTGGTTTTCATCTGATTCCTCTGTCGTCTTCATCATCTGGTAACGATTTTGTGGTTTCACTGTGAAATTTCAGATGAACATACCTAGGGTTTGAGTTTGAAAGGTTTTTACGACTGTTACATCGTTTTAAAGGCATATTAAGGCTTAAATCGTGTTCGTTAACTTACCATTGTCGATAACTTACATCTTTACGTTCACATTTGTAGATCTTTCTTGAATCTTCGGTAAGATGAAGTTTCGGCAACACAGGCTACTTTTACCTTTTACTTTATATTTTTCGTGTGCTTGATATATATATATATATATATATGTGTGTGTGTGTGTGTGTGTGTGTGTGTGTGTGTGTAAATATCTTAGTCTTCATTATGTGTGATTGTTTCTGTGTGTTTAAGTATGATCAAGGGTTTGGGCATTGAAACTAAGTAGTTTCGATAAAAGTTGTGTTTTTACTTTAAAATTGGTTTTTCAAAATTTAAACAGATTTTCAATCAAAACTAGTAGTTTCGATACCCAAATTTCCCCTAGTCTCTTTGCCCAAAACTTGTTGTTTCTATCGAAACTAGAAGTTTCGATAAGACTTATTCTGAAATTTTCTAAGTGTTTATCGAAACTTGTTGTTTCGATCGAAACTAGTAGTTTCGATATGGCCTTTTCTGCAATTTTCTAAGTATTAACCGAAACTTGTTGTTTCGATCGAAACTATGTCTGTCTCAGAAAATGTCTAAGTGTTGGTTCAAATAGTTTCGATCAAGTTTTTCTCTAAAATTTCTCTAAGTATCAAGATTGATTGATCTTGTGTGTTTGCAGATATGGATCTCTTATTTGTAAAGAGGCACAATGTATGTGCATTTATTGATGCCAACGATCCTAAGAGTGCAGAGTTTGTTCCAGTCTTGACCTTTTTGGCCAACTCAAACATCAGTTTTGCTATAAGTCACAACATCCAAGTTTTTGAAACAACCATAAGGCAATTCTGTGAGTCAGCAGAGATTGTAACTATTGAGAATGTGGAGCACATAAGAGCTACTGTATATGATCAAGAGATTCTATTTTTTGAAGCTACTATTAGAGATGTACTACATTTCAATGATGACCCAGAAGCACCAATTGAATTCCCAATCTTCTATGTTAAGGAGTGCTTCAGAATATTGGGGCATCCTAACGAGCGGTCAAATCATAAAGAATTCCTTGCCAAGTCATTGGAGGCACATAGTGCATGTGTTTATTTACTGCTTATCAATCAGAAAAGGTGGCTTCGACTCCGAAAATATCACAGTGTCTTCTGCTAGGTTGGGTCTAATCAAGGGCAGAAACTATAACTTTTCTGGCTTGGTGTTCAGACAACTTAAGGATAATCTGACTGGAGTTGTTAAGGAGAAATTTCGTGTATATCCAAGATTCTTGAGATCATTATCAACCACCTTCTTCCCGAGCTTAAACAAGGTGGACATGTATTTGTTTTTTATCACATGATGGCCAAAACTCTTAGCTACATGAAGAGTACAAACAAAAGAACCAACAGGGCTATTGCCGACATTCCCTTGTTCAGTCATGTTATTAGGGAAGAAGAAGAGTTTGTCCCTGATATTGACCCAGCTCTGGAGGTAGAAGACCATTCATCAGAATAAGAAGTAGAGGTAGAACAAGATGAAGGGAACCAGCAAGAGGCTGAAGGTGAAGCAAATATTCAAATTCCCATTGTTCAAGAAAGAAGAACAACTTGTTGATGAGCCTGTGCAAGAGGCTGCCTTTGTTGAGGAAGTTCAGATTCCTGTTGAGCCAGTGGTTAATATTGAAGTTGGTATTCAAGGAGATGAAGAGGAGGTCACAGAGTCTAGTGGGACTCTGGATGCAGGGATCTACGGGTCATACTACTACAGGTCAGACTCCGATGCTTAAACTGAACACCCTGCATCATCCTCCAAGAGACAAATTGACTCAGACTCGGACTATGAACTTGAAGTGCCTAAGGCCAAGAAAAATAAGACTGGGTTTGAAGATCTATCATCTTCCTCTGATTCCATTTTTAATACACCACAACCCACACCTCCACCATCACCACAGCCAACACCACAACCTACACCACCTCCATCTCCACAACATGCACCCATTCCTACACCACCACCATCACCTCAACATGTACACATTCCTACACCACCCACATCACCATCTAATGAACCAACATCATCTGTACCGAGAGTCAAAACTTTAAGTCTTGAAGTAAAGAAGCTTCATGATTATGTTAAAGAGAAAGAATCAGTGATTGAAAGTCTGAGGACCGAGCTAAATGAATGTAAAGATGAGGTTAAAGACATGAAGCTGGAAGTTGGGGGTTTACACTCCCAGCTGGATGTCCAGCAAACTCAGTTGGAAGCTCAATAGAAACTTATTTCTTAACAACAACAAGATCTCAAAGCTTTATCTGACATTGTTGAGCAACTCAAAGCTTCAATGGTCAAGACCTCTGAACAAGCAACTGCCTCCACAGCTCAGGGGGAGACCACTTCTGCTTGTGGACCCTCTCCCCTACCTTGTTACAAACCCTGAGTCAGCAATGACTATCTTTTTTGGCCATGCTGCCAAGACAAAGGAGGCTGTGGAAGTAAAGGTTGAAGAGCAAGAGTTCGACCTTCCCTCAGCAAGTGAAAGAGGAGAAGCTAGGAAGATAGGGAAGGGAATTGAAACTGACGTTGAAGTGGTAATTCTGGATGAAAAAGATGTGGCATGTGACGATGAGCTCAATGCCCTCGTAGATGAAATCGACAACTTTGGCTACAATGAACTGTATCTAGAAATCCTACCTACTGAAGAAAAGGAAACTGAAAGGACAAGATACTTCACAGAAGAGGGAGATGAAATCCAAGCCCTATCTGATGAAGATAAAATAGAAGAAGATGTCCAGGTCAACATTGTGAAGCCCGTTGTAACTGAAGAATCAACTCCAACAGCATCTGAAGCCACTCAAGCTCCAACTCAACTTCCTATTGATCCTAACTACTCAAACCCGAAGAAACCTTGGTTGGGAAAGATTGTAGTATAGGAAAGCCCGCAAACCTATGAATGGATAGTTGAACACCAAGAGCTGAAAAGGCCTCCGGTTGGATGGAAATATGATACTGAGAGGAAGCTTTTCATTATCAGACGATATAAGGGAGGAGTCCAACATTTCAAGAACATGACTGACTTCCAAACTCTTCCCTTCTATGACCTCAGAAATCTGGCCCCCTTCAAAATCTAGGGAAAGTGATGATGGCCTCAAATTTTGAACATTACCTGCATACTCAAGTCAACAATGATAGTGTTGTAATAGAGTGTGAAGGCAAGGAAGACATGGTAATCTTTGAGCCAATGGAGCTTCTGAAATTTCAACATGATGATCTGGATATGCTATTCAAGAATCACATTCAAGCTTATAGTGATGAGGATGAGGCAGATGCAAAGCCCTATATACTTTTCAAAAACCAGCTGAAGGACCAACTGCTTAGTGGAGAGTTGAAGACATTGATGCAACATCTTAGGGGGAGATTGTAGGGTCATGTATTTTGTAAGTTGATAGCATCATTGTATTTTGGACAAGCTTATTTTAGCTTAGTTTCTACAGTTTAATTTTAGTATTGTAATTTTAGTATTGTAACTTTATGTTTTTAGTCTAAGTCTGGGCCATCAAAACTACATAGTTTCGATTAAGATTTGTTCAATCGAAACTAGTAGTTTCGACAGGTTTGTCTATCACTTGTAAATGTTCAACCGAAACTAGTAGTTTCGGTTGACATAGGTTCGATACCTATCAATTACTATAAATAGCCTAGTTTGAGAATGTTTAGGGTGTGAGTAGCGGTTGTAACCCTGAACCTTTCTCTTTCACAAGTTTCTGAATCAATACACATTTGCAGTTGTTTTATACTGTTGTTCTTACAATTTCATATATGTTTGTGTTGATTTTTGAGTGTGGTTAGCCTGTTAGCTTCACCGATTCTGATTCTATCTTCTGTTTCACCACCATACACACAGTTTTCGCCTGTGTTTGTGTGTGTAATCGATCATCTGAGTGATTTCCGAGTGAAATCAGGATCTACATCCCATTTTATTTGACTATTAACCACATAAGACAAGTTTCCACAACACAACATACCTGAATAGAATTTAACCACATAATCCTATTTACATGTATCAACCATTATTTCTATTACTAAGTAAGTGCAAAGCACTTGCCTTTGGCTAATGAAGGTCCCAGTTCGTCTTCCGAGCTAGCTACTAAACCATCCACTTGTTTCGTAATAAAATAAACCTCTAATAATTCAACAATTGAGGTTTGAATCCCACCCAAAATCTAGTGATTTTTACCCTTAAATAAAAACTTGGTTTATTAAGCTCCACACAAGCTTTAACCCTTCCTAAACCAATTCCACCCATTTTGACCCGTTAAGGTTTTCACCCGTTTTACCTCAAATTCAACTATTTTCAATTCATCAAACTAATTCAGTTTTCTACCTCTTATTGTGTTTATATAACACCATAAACACTTATAAACACTCAATTCAACATTTAAACACCCCAATTACGAAACCCCCAATTTTGACCTCAAGAACCCTAACTCCAACATTCTTTTATTGGATTATTAAAGGATGTTATTAACTACTTTTTCACACTAATAAAGATAGGTTTTAACTTTAAACAAGTTATCAACCATAAGCAACCACCAATTCAACACTTAACTTGATTTTTATAAAAACCCACTAAGAACACAATCTATGGTGAATTCAAGAGATAAAGAGTAGCTTACTTGATGTTTGGAAGGAGATGTCCTAACCAAGTTCTTCAATTTCGAGCATGCAACTCTAGATTCCAAGTTCTTGATCAAGATCCTTTTTCTCCTCTTTCTCTCTTGTAATTTTTGCAACACACACAATAAGTGTGTGTCTGATTTCCTCCACCAAGACCACCAACACATTGCCATTTTTCACATTTAGTCATTAAACTGTTAGTTTTGACACATTTTCCCACAAGTTTAGTCAAAACCCACCTTTTGCAACAAACCCCCCCAACTTTCCATTTATTTGACTACACCCCTAATAATATGATTTACATATTATTTTATTAAACCGAAATTTGGTTCGTTACAAATCATCCCCCCTAACTTTGGGTTTCGTCCTCGAAACCGAACATTAGATAAATAGATTAGGGTAGTACTTGAGCATTTCTTCCTAGGTTTTTCAAGTAGTTTTCGCCCCCTTTTTATGCTTCCGTTGAACCAACACTTGCTTAATCTCCTTGTTGCGCAAGCGTTTCGCCTTTCTATCCAAGATAGCAATTGGTTCTTTAACATAATTCAACTTTTCATCCACTTCTATATCGTCTTGGAATTCAATCGGCCTCCTCCTTTTGTACGTGTAGGACTTTTGACCGTGTTGAGAGGCTTTTAAACGCTCCCTAATTGTGTTAATTGTTTTCGAGGTGGTCTTAGCCACTTCTTTAATACCAAGCTCCCTTTGACCAATTTCACCCCAATACACGGTTGTTCTACACCGTCTTCCATACAACATTTCAAATTGTGGCATACCAAGACTAGAATGGTAGTTGTTGGGTCTGTGTATGTGAGATGACGTATAAAATAAATATAAGTGTTGGTATTACCGAATAGAAGGGTTTTCGGATTCTGTAACCATGAACTAGGTTCACGGGTTCGGTCTTAGGCCAGGCTATATATGTGGGCAGAGAACATGTATGTATAGGCTTAGTATTATTAGGCTTAGTATAAATACATGTATTCATGACCTAAGTTAGGTTAGCATTTTAGCAAGAGCGGTTAGACATAACGGCTTTGTTTACTTTTTCTTTTGTAATTGCTTTTGTTGGATAATATAAGTGTGTTACATTGAATCCTGTTCTTGAATCACCACACGTGTAGATTCCGCCTACTATGTGTGAGACTTTGATATCTTGTTCATTTGTCAGTGTGTTTGAAGATCCATCGTTGATTTAGGACTTACAATTTGTATCAAAGCAACTGAAGTCATTAAAGGCTCGGATTGATATCAAAGATTCAAGATTAGAGGTATTTTTTGTATTTTCCGATTGAATTTTGTGTTTATTCCGACTGCTTGTGCTAGTTTGCTGCTGTTTTGTGAGGAGTATTGTTAAAAATTGTCATAGAGAAGACCGTTGTTCATCCCTGTGTTCTTCGTGCTCTTAGGATTTGATTGGATTTCAAATTTTGAAATTCCAAAATTCTAGGGATTTAGTTAGGAAACTAAATCAGCCACAGGGTTGATTTCACGAGTAATTTAAGGTACAAGTTCATGGGTAAACTTCTCGGCTGGTAAGTTCATGGGTCAGCTTCTTGGTCAAGTTGACAGGTTATCTTCTCGGGTAAGTTTCATGGGCACTTGGACTTCACGACTTTTCTCGAGTTCACGGTTGTGGTACAAGTACACGGCTTTTGCACAAGTTCACAGTTGTGGTACAAGTACATGAATTTTCTCAAGTTCACAGGTGTTGAAAGTTCACGGCTTTGACATAAGTTCATGGGGCGTTGAAAGTTCACAGTTTCTGTGTAAGTTCTAAGTAATCTCAAAGTATTTTGACAGGAAAAATTTTCTTGGCAAAATTTTTGAGAGGACGTTCATATCTCTATTTGGATTTGTTTTTGAAAAGATGACAATATTGATTTTTTTTGTGAAAATTTTGGCCGGATTTTTTGTTATTAAGTTTAGTTCACAAATCATGATATAATGTTTTCTATATTTGGAGAAGTAGTAACAGGTTCCTCATCTTCAGTTTCAATCCCACCAGAGGTAACATCTGATCTATGTTCTCAATTATGTATTGATAAGGTAGAGATGTATAGAAAACAAAATTGCCTAGAAGCATAGGAAATCACATTATCCATTTGCATAAGGACACAACCAAGTCCAGAATGCGAATACACAAAAAAATCCTCGGTCCCTTCAGGTAAGGAAAGAATGGGTACCTTGGTCAACTTCTCTTTCAAAAGTTGAAAGGTCGACTCCTGATCGAGACCCCACATGAATTTCGTATTCTTGTGAGTTAACCTCGCCATCGACAAGGTAACACAAGAGAAGTTTTCAATGAATCGCAAATAATACTCGCTAAGGCCAAAAAGCTTTTAAACTCCGTGGACATATCCAACATTTCACCTTTTCAGTTTTGGAAGGGTCAACGAAAATTCCTTCCACATTCACCACGTGACCCAAAAATTGAATCTCCAGGAGCCAAAAGGCACACTTGGAGAATTTAGCAAATAGTTTCTCCTCTCGGAGAACCTCATGGATTTCTAGAAGATGACAAGCATGGGCACCGTCGCTACGCGAATAGATAAGGATGTCATCGATGAAAACTATGATGGAATGATCAAGGAATGGTCTACACTCCCGATTCATAAGATCCATGAAAACTACAGGCGCATTGTTTAGACCGAAATGCATTTACCTTGAACTCTTAATGACCATAGCAAGTATAGAAATATGTTTTAGGAATATCCTCCTTCACCTTCAAATGATGATATCCAGATCTCAAATCAGTCTTTGAAAACCATGAAGCTCCTTATAGTTGATCAAAGAGATCGTCAATTCGAGGTAATGGATACCGGTTCTTGATTGTCAACTTATTCAATTCCCGATAATCTATGCACATCCGCAAACTTCCATCCTTCTTCTTAACAAATAGGACAGGAGCACCCCTAAGGAGAGACACTCGGGCGTATAAAGCCCTTATCCAACAAATCTTGGATTTTAGTCTTCAACTCCTTCATCTCAAGTGGGGCTAATCGATAAGGTGCCTTGGAAATTGGTTTTGCTCACGGGATTAAGTCAATCCCAAACTCCACCTCCCTGTCGACTAGAATCCCCGGTAACACCTTTGGGAAGACATCCACGAATAGATTAATGGTCGGAACATCGTGAATCTCCACCACACTCTGATTTGAGTCCATGACACAAGCTAAAATCCCCTTACAACCGTGTACAATATACCTCATTGCTTGAAGATAAGAACATAACAACAAACCACTAGTTCTTTCGCCATGAATAAACAAGGTATTTCCCGATGGAGAAATGAGTTGAATCGTCTTAGGTCCACACAAAATGTTGGCCCTAAATTTAGAAAGCCAATCCATCCTAACAATCTCATCAAAAAAATCTCCCATAGTCATAGGAATGAGATCGATAGGGGAAGTCTCGCCATCCACCTCCAGTTTACAATCTCGATAGACTTCAAATACTAAGAAGCTCCAATCATTAGCCACCTTTATTTATAACGGTTCCTCTAACCTTTTATTTAGAAAAGAAGCGTGATTGTCAAACTTCAAAGATATAAAAGACCGACTAGCAGGTAATGAATTAACCATAAAAATACCTGCAATAACATCAAGTGTCTTCTTTGCTTCCCACTAGTAATTTGCAAAGCTCGTCCCTTAGGCTTAGGGATATCCACCTTCTTTCCTCCCCCGTCCTTGTGATTTATTTAGAGACAATCACCACGGTTGTGCCCCGGTTTGTAGCAATGATAGCACAAATTAATTGGGCTTGAGCATTGATGCGCAACATGCCCCAATTTCGCACACCTAAAACACGTAAGGGGTTTAAGCTGACTAGGGATGGCAAAATAACCAAAGCCCGAAGGGTATACCCGAAACCCGAAATATTTGTTGAAGCACTTTTGTGTGACAAACACTCTGGATATTGTCTTAGCTTTTGTACTTGTCTTGTATGTATTAGTCTTTGTATGTTAGTGTCTGTATGTATTAGTTATCGAGTTGTAATTACTAATGTATGTTCTTGTCGTCTGATTTCTCTAAGTGTTTTGCGCACTTAGCATGTGCGCAGGAACTACTTCCTGAGTACTTAGCAAGTACGCAAGAATACTCTGCGTACTTGGTAAGTACGCAGGAACAATTTGCCCTGCACTTGTTAAGTGCGCAGAGATCAGGTCTTGTATAAATAGGCTAGGTTAACAGAAGTTATGGATGCAGGCATTTGCACTCAGTTGTATTCTCTCTGTAACCTTCAAGTTTATAATAGATGGAGTTTGAAAGTGATTTCGTTGTCGGTTTACTTTGTGTTACTTGATTCTCCACCTAGTCACGGGTATTCCGCACCCGGTCCGACTAGTCACACACCCACACGTAACGATCCGAGACATCCGGGGACCTACAATATTCGTGGCGGGTATACCCGAAACCCGACGGGTACGGGGCCGGGTATGTGATTAATTTTAAAAAAATTTGCGGGTATGGGACGGGTATGGGATTATGTGATAGCCGAACCGATTACCCGAAATCACATACATGTTTACCCGGACCATATACCCGAATCATATACTCAAAAATTTGTAATTTTATTTTCTCTTAACCCACGCCTATTAATGCTTCATTTTAATAGGTTTATTATGTGAAAATATTTTTTTCTTTTGAAATATGTATTTATAAAAAAGTACACACCACATACCCGAAGGTTATTGGCCGATACCCGCGAGTATGCCCGATACTCGATACTAACGGTATGCCCGTTACCCGCGGGGATACCCGATTCCCGACGGGTAATTACCCGACACAAACCCGACGGGTAATGGGCAGGGTATGGGACACAATTTTACAACCGAGTATGGGTTTGTAATTACTAATACGTGGCCCGAACCCGACCCATTGCCATCCCTAAAGCCGACAATCCCCCAAGTGTTCTTTCCCACATGTTCGACATTGTTGGGAACTGGACTTCCTGACCACCTTCTTATTTGGGCTAGAGTATTTAGACTTTTTGGAGAAACCTCTACTCATTACCTCTTCCTCTTTTCACCTGGCTCTTCTTGCCTTTTCTGTTCCACTTCCCTCTCCCGACACTTGTTTATGAGTTCCACCAAAGTAGTGCACTGAGAGCGTGAGACAAACTTTCGATAGTCAATAGTTAGGACCGAGAAGAACCGGTCTATATTCATTTTTTTCTCCATAAGATCCGGGAAAAACTAAGCCTTATCATAAAATTCACCCGCGATTTTGTTAATAGATTCTCGTGTTTGCTTCAAATGGAGGAATTCCTCGGTGATCTGGTCCCCTTCCACCTATAGACTATGATACTTAAGGAAATCCTCCTTGAAATCCACCCAATACATCGCCTTGAGACTACCCTCGTTTCTCTTCTCCTTTTCGGAGGACCTCCACCCAATCCTTAGCTCTTCTTTAGGGAAAGTTCACAGCAAAAGTCACCTCGTCCTCCGCTTATACATAGATTGTTTCGAAAGCCGAATCCATGTCCGAGATCCACCTCTGACTGAGCAAGGGATTTATCTCTCCGTTGTACTCATTTGGCTTATAGGCCATGAAGTCCTTGAAGGTACAAGGCTTCCATTATATTTCCTTTCCCTTGCCATTACCGTGCGCATTCGTGTCGCCCTCAAGCTTATCATCCTTAGCCTTTTCATCCCTCTTGGTTTAACCACGTTTTGAATCACGTCTAGGAAGATTGGCATTGTTTTTTAAAATGCCTTTGCCACTTGTTCGGATATCTGCTTTCCAATTTCCTCATTGTAACATCCCAAAAAATAAAGACAAAATAAGAGCGGGTTTTCATACAAAGTAAACGGTATAAAGGAACTAGAGGAACGGGCCAGACCGAGGTTGGGCCGGCTTCGGTCCTGCGCACAAGTGGGTTCAACGAGGTAGCCTCTCCTTAAAATACCCCAAGACCACATGTTGTCTCATTTCACCAAATTCTAGTGAGAGAAACCATAGAGAGAGAAAGTGACAGTTTGGTTCAAGATCGCACTGGCTTGTCTCTCCATTGCTCATGAGAAGAAACTACAAATCAGAAGCTCATTTCAGATAACAGTTCGACCTAAATCTGAGTTTTGATTCGTTTTTGGGTTTTGGGTAAAAAGATCACATTTTTACGTATGAAACTTCGAAATAAACCTATATCTGGATTCTAGGATGATAAACTAACGTTTTGAACGTAAAAAGTTTGGATCTTGGACAAATCATATTCACATTCAAGAACTAAGGGTGCTTGGGGGGAAGAAGACAGCACCGCAAGCGAACTTAGTGGAGGCGAACTTATGGCCGGCAGACTTGGTAAGTTCGCTGGCAGTTCTCAGTGAACTTGTGGCAGGCGAAATTGGTAAGTTCGCTGATAGCCCCCTGGGGAACTTTGTGGGAGTGCGTCTGCTAAGTTCGCTGGATTGAGATCAGGCGAATTTAGCCTTATATTCACCTAGTCAGATTTTGTGAACCGTTAGTATTAGGTTAGGTCTGATGTGTATTAAACTAATCAATTCGGATTGTGTGTGACGCTTGTTGGACTTTTGTTAGTACATCTGAGGCTAATCTGAGGCTAGCTTATCAGGTGAGTTATGGAGCCCTTCTTTTAATACTTTAAATAATGTTTTAGGATGGTGTAAATACTTATAGAATGATGTTTTATGAAATGAAATTTACGAAAGATGTTTTGGAAACTAAACTTTGAAATGTGTTTATGAAATGTTTGCCAATGAAGTTTGCGAAGTGTTTACGAATGTAATGTTATTTAATAAAACACATTTTAAACTTCACTTTCCAAAACATCTTTTGTAAATATCGTCTCATAAAACATCATTTCGTAAGTAAACATCATTACTTATGATATGATGTTTTATGAAATTATGTTTACGAAAATGTTTTGGTAAGTGAAGTTTGAAATGTATCATTTCGTAAGTAAAGATCATTACTTACAAAATAATGTTTTATGAAATGATGTTTACAAAAATGTTTTGGTAAGTGAATCTTGAAATGTGTTTACAAAATGTTTGCCAATGAAGTTCACAAAATGTTTACGAATGAAATGTTATTTAATAAAACGTACGAATGCTTTAACTGAAGTGATGTAAAGCAGTAAAGGTTTTTATGAAAGTTACAATATAAACGAATATGCCATGATTCATTCGGGAATCGAAGTTATGTGTGTTGCGAATGGTATGTATGTTATGTATGGGCATTACATTTATAGGGGCCTTCGTGGCTGGCCAACTGTTGTACAACTAGGGTGATGACAGTCACCAAGGGGATTACCGTGATCCTTGAAATGTTGGTATTTGTGCTTTGCGGGGTACGGTACTTGAAGTTTGGTATGTGTTGTCCTTAAGGATAATGTGCTTGAATTTTTGGTACGGGTGCCCTGTGAGGCACCATGCAAGAAGTATGGAATTGACGGTTATGAGAAGGTGCATATTCGATTTATTTGTTGACTTATGTTTATGTTTTATTATTGCATGTTTATGTATGCTTTTATTAAATGAAGTTTGAATGTTATGTTTTGGAAAATATTTGGAGTTAATGTTTTATGTAAAGCTAGAACTCACCAGCGTAGCTGACTTTTAGTATGCACATTCAGGTTAAGGACAAGTACGGATGTTGAACGGTGATGCTTGGCTAGCGAGAAGAGTTACCCGATTGATTATGAAGACTGTCATCTCCTTTATGTTTGTGATTATGTGATGGATATGTTAAGACAATGTTTATGTTTTTATAAAGGTTGAACATGTTTACGTTATGTTTTAAATGAAAGTTTCCGTTTTGTTTTTTGATATTCAAGTTTAAGAATTGTTTTTTTATGAGTAAATCCAACACGTGAGGCATCCCGGGTTTGAGGCCTTACACTCATTTAACACGTTTCCTCCTTTATTACCTATAGGAGTGTGTATGGATCGGTTTGATCCCAACCTACTACCAGCAACACCATCCATATTTCTATCTCTATTTGAATATCCTTCTTTAGCCATTCCCAAACTAAGAATAAAAAGAAGAGTTTAATTTAATATAATTATGTATGTTTAACTAAAGGCATCTACCTCATGCTATCCCTCCTATCCACACCTAATACATGATCATGCATACTTTCATACATACATACACATATAATCAGCATTCCCTTACTCATTGTCGGTGTTCATCATCATATGGTTATCATGAAGGTGCTTGCACATGTTACAGTACGAATTATACTGGTCAGGTATGATTGATAATGTAATATGCCCAGTTACATTCATAATCTCCATATAACGAATCTCCTAACAACTTTTGTCATTGCACACCAATTAAAACAAACAACACTTAATCATTACTAACCTCACCCTTAAGCTCTGTGTCTTGTTCACGCCATCATTGGATTCTTATTTCTCCGACCATATCAAGAACATTATAGGTTTGAGTTTAGTGTCTCACACACCAAATCCCTCAAACCATTGCTCTGATGCCAACTTTTAACACCAAAAAATCCTACCCGATTTAAACTTTGATAAAAATGCGGAAGTTAGGTCTAAAAAAAAAATTAACGTATCAGCAACGTTTAAGTTTTACAAACAAGATTAGACTTCAACATGCATCGCTCGATTCAAACGAAGAGTGCGGGCTGAAGTTATCAAAAGAAGCCCAACTACACTATATAAAGACAATGCACCGTGCATCGTTCTATTCAAAGAAGGCTATATCAATGATGAAGCCAAGCAATTGTCACAGAAGATTACACTTCACTGACTGAAGTATATATGTTATATTGAGGGACAGTATTATACAAGATTTACTCTTTTTCTTTAAACTAAGTTTTGTCTCACTGTGTTTTCTTAGTAATGTTTTTAATAAAGCAACATAAATGATCTTACAATATCGGTTAATTTAATTCTCGAAGAACTGAAGCAACATTAACCAAATTATAATGCTTATAGTGTATAATATAAAATGTATGAGAATGAGTGTTATAAATACATAATATTTTAGACCCAGTCCTATATTTTTTGAGCTTTAGGGTTTTGAGTTGTATGCATAAATATCTTATGTATGTGATACGAATGAATCTCTAATAAATTTTTCCAAGTCATATCCTTCTCTCTATGTTTATGTTAAATTTAAGTTTGAAATTGTAGTTATAAAGTTTTCAGAATTTTCAACGCGGACAATGATGCTTTTAAGCTCTCGGACATTTGATGATTTGAATAAGGAAGTTAGTAATTTAAGTAATGAATATTTAATTCTAGAACTTTAGTATAATACTATGTTAGAGACTCGTATATATTACACAGGCTGAATTATTAAAATAATATAATTAATAATACACTTATATACTTCTCATTATTAGTACACTAGTTTAGATCTCGTGTCTACACACGGGGTGAAAAACATCAATATATATTTTTTTAAAATATTTATGTATACAATTTACATGTGTAAAAATATATTACATATACTAAGAATAGAAACAAACTCAAAATATGTAAAAATTAATATATAATTGAGTTTCAAAAATATAATTTAACTTTCACTACTATTTGATTGAAATAAAAGTTACATGATTAAATTTTAAAGTTTCTTATAATAAGGGATAATTAAAAATAAATATGTTTTATTAATATAATTAGTATATTATTTAAAAATATATTATTATTAAAAGACGGAAATGCATTAAATAAGAGAGAGATGCGGGAAGAAAATTGTGAAAATGAATATGGAGGCGACACGTGTCACTAAAAAACTTTTATTTATTATATGGTATAGATTAATGTTTTAGATTTTAAGACTGTTTCAAGAAATATGTCACTTTTTGTAACTAAAACTAATTATTCACAAGTATTTGAATTCATGTTTTTAAATTGATTATTGTGTGTTTAAAAATATATTTTATAATCAAACAAAGTTGTTATCTAATAGATATGGACGATAATCAATTTTCTTATAAAATTATAAGTTCTTACGTTCTTTTTAAATTAATTTGGGTGCATAGAAAAAAAGGAAGAATAAATGAAAATTGATTGATAATTTTAAGAATTAAAAAGATTAAATTTAGGAAAGTAATAAAACATAATATTGCTCAAAAGATTTCATCTGTGAAAAAAAGTTTTTTCCTAAAAGGGTGTAGGTGGAGAAAATATTTACCAAATAGGTGTAGTTGAAAACTTATTTATCAAAATGGGTGTTTTTCTTTATTTTCATTATTTTTAACTTAATTACTTTCTTTTTTATAAACATCCTTTATAAAATCTTTCGTTTTCTTCAATATTTTTTTTAACATCGTTCGGTTTTTTAAACATTCATTTTAAAACCATTCGGATTTTTTAAACGGCATTTCCAAAACCGTTCGTTTTTTTTTTCTAAACGCCTTTTTTAAAACCGTTGTGTCTAAACACTTTTTTTAAACCATTCGTTTTTTTTCTTCTAACAAAAAATATTTTATAAAAAGATAAAAATATATTTTATCATAATCTTTTCCTTTCATTTTAAAGCACTTTTTAAATAGAAATTCTATTTATCTAATAAGATTAGGAGTGAGAAAAAAAAGCTTTAATAATCACCCATTTTAATAAATATTTTTCAAATCATCAATTTTGATAAATAAGTTTTTCAACAATACTTTTAAAAAAAAAACTCCAATGAAAAATATGAAAGCATATCACAATTTTGTTTTTATTTTGATCATCTTACGAGTTACAAATGATTGAATATTCTTTTCAATTAAGGTTTGACTGAGCTAGTCATAGTTAGAGAAGGCTATGGATTATGGAAGATTATGTAGGAAATTTAATAATACCACAATCGAATTAAAGCAAGATTCACCTCACCAAGTGTGAATAAACAAATAAAAAAGAAAAAAAACCTGTGACAAAAAGATTCTTCTCGTGATGCATGTAATCTTGTCTTCGATATCTACTTTTATTATTTGTTTATATACTTATTTATTTTGTCCTAAGCGGGTACCACGAAGTACGAACGCCATAAAATCTACTCACGAGAAATTTTATTGTAAATGTATTTATCCATAAATAAACACATTAAATTAGAAAAAAAAAGGTTATACTTAGCAAATTACTATCATTATAAAACTTGTACGTCAATTTATTATATATAATATACGATTTTAATCAGTTTAATTTTTTAATAATTTTATTTTTCTTTAATAACTTTTATTTATTAACTTAAAAAAAACCTCAAGTCTCGTAAAGTTGACTTGTTAATTTTTTTAATAAATTACTCATGTATTTTATTATAGGGGGTTAATTAATAAATGAAGGAGTAAACTTTGATTTTGTTTCATGTGGTTTCAACATTTTAACTATTTTGCTTCAATAGTTTGAAAACGGTCATTTTGATCCCTGTGGTTACAATTTTTACTCCAATATGCTTCCCACCCCTAACTCCATCCATATTCACTGTTAAATGGAGGGGCATTTCTGTCAATGACAATTAAAACCTTAAAACCCTAAAATTCCAGAACAGGAGAAAGCGACCTCATCAGTCGATTTGATGATGAACGACCGTGTATGGAATTTTAGGGTTTTAATTGTCGTTGACAGAAATGCCCCTCCATTTAACGGTGAATATGGATGGAGTTAGGGGCGGAGAGCATATTGGAGTAAAAATTGTAACCACGGGAAGTAAAATGGACATTTTCAAACTATTGTAGCAAAATGATTAAAATGGTGAAACCACATGGAGCAAAATCAAAGTTTACTCTAAACCAAGTTAACACTTACCAACTTATTGTACTTTGTTACAAATAATAAATACTTTTAGGTGTTCAAATGAACTAATGAGGATAATTATCTGCTTTTTAATATCTGCTTTTTAAGCTACGTTTTGGAAGTTTGTTTATTTTGGTTGCTTTGACAAGTTTTGATAATCTTTTTCTTGGCTAGCATATAAATTTTCTTTGAAAAAAAAATGCTTCTTACAGTTATTGGTACAATCATCAAAACTACATCGTAACTCAACTAAAAGTGTAGACTTTTTGACCTTTCAACCCTCAAGTATTACAACGATTAAGCAATAAACACACGTCATATTATGTCACGTCATTTTTATCATGAAATAACTTAAACACAAGGGGTGGTGATCCTTTAACTACCATAACTTTTTTTTTTCTAAATAAAATATAAAAACATAATAAAATACATTAAACTTAATTTAAAAAATAAAACATACAAATAAAACATTGAAAATTAAAAATTACTAAAAAGGTAAAACATTAAAAGTAATATCAACTAAAATCTAAAATTCGGAAGGTCATTCGTATTTTGCGACTATATCACGTTTACGTTGTAGAACGATTTACAAGAACGGTTCGGAGATACCGCCATGCGGTTCGATAAACGCCTTAATGTCTCGTTCATAATGTTCTTGCCGGATAGCTTCTCTTTTTTCTTCCATCATGATGATTTTTGTTTCGTCCAATTTCTTTCGAATTTCTTTTTTTTTCTTCTTTTTCTTTCTCTTTCGTCGTCTTATGGTCGTATAGTGCTTCAACAAACTTTCCTTGCTCTTGCTTGATGACTCGGCCACTTTCTTACGTGTCGGTCGTGTCGATGTTGTGTCTTCATTTGGGTCGGGGACCTTGCCACTTAAACCGTCATTTGACCTCATGTAATTGCCCGACTCCGGTGTTTTTATTCTCTTTTGGGATTGAGATGAAAACTCCGCACCCGTAACCGGAACGGGTTCCTGTTTATCATGGTCTTTTACAATCTCTCATGCGCTCATATGGGAGAAACCTCTCCTCTCGTATTGTTTTTTTATATTTCTTCAAAGCTTTCTTAATTACATATGCATCATTGGTTCCGTTAGCCCATCGATGTTTCTACAATTTGTTTTAAATAAAAGCTAGCAAGTCAAGGAGGAACATAATAGGGGACAGAGGGGTCCAACCCCCCCCCCCCCTATTTTTTTTCTCAAAAGTATTGGTTTCGGTTAACTAAGTTTATTTCATATTAGTTATACTGTTTGGCCCCATCATAATCAAGATCAAAAGCCTAAATCTGTTCCACAAATCCACAAAAAAAAAGGTTTTTCCTCACTTTTTTGCTCGTAAGTATTGATTTCGGCCAACTAGGTTTATTTCGTATTAGTTATGATGTTTTGGCCCTTCAAAATCCCGACCAAAAGCCCAAATCGGTTCCATAAATCCACCAAAAAAATTGGTTTCTTTATGTGTAGTTGTTTCGGCCCGCCAATTTAATTGTTCAAGTTCCGCCACTATAGTAAGTATAAATGAAACTAATGAAATAATAACTTAATATTAAAGTAAAGTATACCGCTTGGATGTATAGTTCTCTGAAATGAGATATCTTCGTATTCATCGTGCCCTATTTTGAATTTAGTTGGTGGAATATTTGTTCGGTTCCACCAACATTCTTCTTAAAATGATTAACCACTCGTCCCCGATGCGATGAGTTTTTTTTGTTGATTTCTAGTTATAGGGTCTTCGGAGACCCGAATTCAAGCCTTGGTTAAAGCAACTTCCTCATGATCTTCCCAAACCATACGAGGCACCCAGTTAGTGCATTTTCCTTTTCCTCGAACGGTGTCATCTAGTTCTTCTTCTTCGTCAACTTATTCTTCCATCTCATAATCTTTTTCTTCCTTGTTTTCATACCCTCATCTCGTTCTAAAAGGCCCCAAACTCTAGAATCTTCACTTGCTGGATTTACTCATAAACATATTCATCAATTATTGAATTTAAATAAAAAACATTTAAACATAGCGGAAACATACAATCATTCAATTACATAAACATCGGAAGTATTAAACATTCAAAACACTTTCTTAACATTAAACAAGTAAATAGGATGTCAACCTTGAGCCAGGTAGCTTTCACACCTTTGCCCGTCCTTTCCTTTTGCTACCAAAAGTGCATACTAAAAGTCAACTAACTTCGGTGAGTTCTAGTTTAAAGCAATTAGGTATAATCATCGTTTTTTATAAGTAGGTGTATATATACATATTACACTTCATTTGCTTTCAATTAACATTCATTGGTCATACACACATATGGGTGATCAGTCCGTCATTACGTAGGTCATAAAGATAAACTTTTCGTCCTACCGTCATTCATACCGTACTACGGAAGTAGTCCGCAACTCGTTCATACCATCCGGCTAACGTTTTGGCCATCTGTCCTACCGTTGTAGTCCGTAATTCGCTCGTTTTCCCCAAGGCATCCATTTTACATTCGAACTATATATGCAGATGTGCTTCGTATAAGGGCCTCCGTCTACCGTAGTAGCCGTATTTAGTCTACCTTTCTAGACTTTAACATTTCGTCTGCATAGATAGCCGTATGGTCGTCCGTCTACCGTATTAGCTGTATCGTCCTACCGAAGTAGTCCGTAAATCCTTCCTTAGCGTTAGTACATTTATAATCATGAAATATACATATATAAGGCAAGCTTTCATTCCTTTAACATTAAGTCATGTATTCATTTCATTCGTTATAAACATTCATTCATGATTCCATTCATACAACATATAGTCATATTATCATTTATAACATTCATTTACTTGCATGTATACACTCCAGCCCCAAAACATTTAAAATCATTTGCAAGTAACACCACACATAGAACTCACCTGATGAGTGGGGTCCTACGGTATAATTACAGGTCAATTAGCGTCACAAGGGTTCACACGCAATCTGTATAATTAGATCATATAAGATAAGATAATGGACCTAAACGACACTAGACGTTTCTATCTTTAGGTTTTAGCGAACTTAGATAAGTTCTCCCTTCATCATCTAGGCGAACATATTAGGTTCGCTATATGGACCTAGCCGAACATAGGTTAAGTTCGCAATTGTGGTGTCAAGTATTCAAGATAAGTTCACTTTCTAGATGTCTAGCGAACTTGATAGATTCGCTAGGATGGTGTTCAGAGAACCTGATAGATTCGCTATGGTGGCATCAGGCGAACACGCTTAGGCGAACATGCTAAGTTCTCCATAACGGTTTCAGGCGAACATAATAGGTTCGCCTGTGTGGCCTTCTTCCCCACCAGAAAATCCTAGATGTGGCCGTTTGAATCCTCACATCAAGTTTTGATATTTTTACGTTCAAAACGTTCCACTTTCATTCCTAAGTTCAGATCTACGGTTGGTTTTAAGTTTTATACGTGAAAACTTAACCTTTATGCATTTTTAATCTGAAACCCAAAGTTAATAAAACTAAGATTCAGTGAAGACGGTTACCTCTTAGAGTCCGGTTTTCGTTGTTATGCGTTGTTGTGATGATATCTGAGGATTCCCGAGCTTTTGGGATTGTGGCTGTTAAGGCTAAAGGAGTCCCCTTCCCTTGTTTTCAGGCCGATGGGCCGACCCATGTGTGAACCCCCTTCTCTTTCCATTCAATCTCATTTATGAGTCTCGACCCCATCCCGTTTATCTGACTTTATTCATTTGGGATGTTACACGTTACACCTCATATTCGGTTTGTGAAACGAGTTGGGTTGAGTGATGAAAGGGGTTGGGTAGATTTTTTAGAATGAAAATTGGTTGGGTCCTTGAGGTTTTGGAAGTACAGAATGACCCGGAGCATATTGGACGAGCATAGATGTTTGGGTTGGACGATTTTGGGAGAACTGAGGATATTGAAACAGTTGTTGAGGAGTCGGTTCGCTTGGAACCGAACGAACATTTGGTTTATAGGTTTTGCGGGTGGAGGGTGGTTGTTTCCTTGGTTATTAGGAACTTTCGCATATAAACACATTTCTAATAAAAAAATAAAAAAAAAATAAGTTAAAAAAAAAGAGTTACAAGAAGTGAAAAAAATTTAATGAACAATTTTTTTTTGTTAGGACGGCTTCTTCAATTGTTTATATGCAAATGTTCTAAAGAAAATTAAGTAAAAATGATTTTTTTTTCCAAATGTGAAAATGAGTTTTTCACATGTGAAACATATGATTCCTCAATTCCTAATTTTTTCGTGGTTTCCCAATGAGCCAACCCATCTCTTTCTATACATATACATATATACACACACAAAACATATAGTAAAAATAAATTGAACTCCACATAATATTAACATTTTAATTTGGTGTTGTGGCCCCAAGCCGAATAAAAGAGGTGGGTTGATACACTAGTAATTTTTTTTCATGTAAAAAAACCTCAAAATTAAAGTACGCTTTATCAAAATTGATCGATCGTCCAACGAATGCAATAGATGACTTGTGAAACTTTTGGAGAAAACAAAATAATAAAGGTTAGGGTAATCAAGATATAAATATGAGCAAATTACATTTTACGTCCTTTAAGTATTGACCAAATTTTAGTGTACGTCCTTTAACTAATGAAAGTACATGTCTTTAATGTTTATAAAAGTTTGCACGTTTCATCATTTGGACTAAGGGGGCCTTAATTTTTCGTTAAATCAGATCATGTGCAAGGCACATGAGGGTATTTTAGTGTTTTTAATGTAAAAAGACTATTTCTGTATTTTACTAAAGGAAAAGTGTGATGGCATACAACCAAATTTTAGGGTTCTTGAGGTGAATTTCCTGGTTTTCCTAAATTTGGTCTTTAAATGATGTGTTAAAGGTTTATAAGTGTGTAGGGTGTTCATAAACACAAAACCAAATGTAAATCAAAAACTTTTGATAATCAAAGATATTGAGAAAATGGGTGAAAGATGAACCCAACCCAAATGGGTCAAATGGGTCGAGTTGATTAGTTATTGAATATTGGTAGTGATTTTGGGAGGTTAAGATTTGGATTAAGTTGTATGGGCCATTTTTGTTCATAGTTGATGAACCTTAGTTCATCTTATGGGTGTTTGACCCAATTGACATTTTTGGAATTTTAGATTACAAAACAATAGGTGTAAATGTTTAGGTAATCGTAGTGTTAAGGCTGAAGATCAACTGGGTTCGTCTAGCATTAAAGGTAAGTGTTTTACACATACTTAGTAATTGGTATTTTGTAACATCCCAACTTTTAATAAGGGCTCAAGTGTAAATAAACCAAGTTGAGGGAATAAAAGTGAAAAAAATCTAAAAATGGGGACGGTAGTGGACCGCTACCAAGCTTCCTAGCGGTCCGCCATGTGCAGGTTATGGAAATCATGAGGGAATGACACCCTTCCAACGCGTGTCTTGCTGACTCGGCCCTATGGCGGACCGCCACCAAGGAGGGTAACGGTAAACCAACTGCAATTAGGCCCGAACATCAAACAAGCGATGCGTGTCTGCTGACTCGCGTGAAAGGATTGGGTAGTGGACCACTACCCAGGACCATAACGGTCCGCTACTTGGGCAACACGCAGGAAACCTAGCAATGGATGGTAGTGGACCGCTACCCCTTGCTTCGTGGACTGCCACCGGTGCGTTCTCAACCCTATAAATAGGTGCATTTGGCCATTCATTTTGAAACAACAACAACAACATCACCACCACACACACACTTACACGTAAACCGAGGAGGCAGAAACGACAAATATGAGCACGACAGTGATGAGTACGGAGCGTTAAAACTACGAGTGAGGAACGGAGAGATGTATTAACCAACGGACGAACTTAGGAAACTACCCTAGGATAAAGTAAGTACACCGGACCCGTACCCTAGATGATGATTATGTGAATTATGTGATCATGTGCTATATGATATATATATGTGAAATTAAGGTATGGGGAAATAAAAGAAGGTAATGATGAGTTAGTCTAAACACTAAACTAAAATAATGGAGTAGCCACGGAATGTCAAAGGAGTGGTGGGAACACCGCGGGTACACCCTATGTATAAACTTCTTTAATATTTCAGGGTGAAACCATTACAAAGGTTTAGGGGTATAGACTAAAGGATAATGATATGAATGCATGATAAAGATGAATATGTGAATGCATGATAAAAGATGAATACAAGATGTAACACCCCGAAAATGACGATTCGCAGCGGAAACGAGACGTAAGTATGATGGTTACATAAGTTGGAGCCCAATGATAATAAGCAAACACGTTTATTTAAAACATCGAAAAGGTTTAACAAGATAAAGATAAGTAAAACAATTATCCAAATTGTAAGGCATTAAAATCTAAAACAAGAGTTTTCATGATCCAACAAATGAGGATCCAAAATAAAGTTTAAAAGTCCCAACAGAATTCCGATGCAAGTGTTTGCCCAAAAGCCCGTTTTCATAACCTTCGAGAGCATCTAAGTACCTGAAAAACATGCTTAAAAACATCAACATAAAGTTGAGCGAGTTTCACGGGTTTAAAATAAAACATAAACGAATTTTACGAACTATCATGTAACTTGGACTAACATGTGATATGTCATAAGATTGCAAGGAATACAAAATGATGACAGTACCTAGAGCTTATAATCAAACCGAGACACGAATACAATATGTCCTCATGAATCCTTTCAAAATATATTCTCTCGTACGAACGAACGCTCAGAGCTACTGATCACGATAGTGGGCAGTCAGTCCCAAATAGATCTATCAACACACCTTGCGGGCTACACGAGGCTAATGATTATAACGACGGGGCAATTCATGAACGAATACATGAATACATATGAATGCCTTTACTCGAGACCATCAAACGAACACATAACGTAAGTCCAGTATCATGATAAACGAACGAAACATGTTCTTCCCCCATAGTTTATATAACAACAAAATAGTTTAAAAGGAAGCCGTGAAAAACTCACATTGCAGCAACGAATGACGGAAAAACGAGTGCTAGCAGAAATACGTCCATGAATGCTAACGGTGCCCTAAACACGAGGGATACATTACTAATTGAACCTAAAGTCTTAAAAGCAAGTTGTTCACCTAACCTACTTAGACTTATTATAATTTCAAGAAAATATTTATTTAAATGACCCGTTGGTGATTACGACACACGGTTATGTTTTTAATGAAAACGGTGGATTACACATACGTAGAAAATTTGGTGTTAGTACCTATCAACAACCAAAATGAAGGTATGAAACTAATAACACACACACACACACACATATATATATATATATATATATATATACTCATACATATGCTTATAAGCCCTAAATCACATGTAAAAACACTTAGTCATAATATTTGCACATAAGCACTTTTCAAGCAAAAACGACAAACTTTTAAGGAATTATCTTCCAAATTTCTAACACATGAGTTCATATAACATCATATATAATCAAAATATACTTAATAAAATATATTTCATCAAACAAAATAATCTTTCATTATTTTGACATAAAGTACCTAAACATGACAATTTCTAGCACATATTTGACAACCGAAACGTCAAACGACAAGTACAAACGCATATTTCATAACATGAACTCATTATATATCTTAAGAGCTGTAATTTAACCATAAAATATATCCAAACTTACTACTCAAAATCAAATTTAACAGTTACACATTTTTCATGCCAAAAACTACCGTTTCAATCGACTAGTTTAGCGTAAGACCAAACGAAACGCTTCTAAACACCAAGAATCATATATATTACTAAAAATCTATATTTTAGACATAAAATATCATCATAATACAACCGTGATTCCAGATTTACAAAATCTATGTATTTTTATACAAAAATCTACCTTTTTAGCATCTTTTAAGCAACATAATCATGTCATACACTTAGCCAATCAACACAACATAAATAACACTTTTAAACCTGATTATTATCATAAAATATCACTTTTATCATCATATTTCTAAATTTCAAACAATCTTATATAATCAATGCCAAAACCCTAGTTTAAATCATGCTTTTGAACAACAATCTTTAGCAATAAACATCCAAATCATGAATTCAATGATCCGTACATAAACTAACATGTTTTGCAATAATATACCATTATTTACTATTTGAAACAAACCATAACAAAACATTTCAACATATAATCATACATGCATATACACGACATATACATATAAATAAATCCATGAAAATCTTCAATAAAGACCCATTATTTGTTGATTTTAATAGTTCATAAAAATATTTTTATCAAAAGTGAACAATACTTGCAAAAATCAAAGTTTTCTTTAAGAAAAATAAGAAAGGGATGGAGATTCATACCACTTGACTAAATCACGGGAGAACACTAGGATATGGGAAAGATTATGGATGATTCTTCTTGGATATCTTGCTTCACAACTCTTGATTCTTCAAGAAAATGCTCCAAGAACACCAAACCTCAAGAACACTTGAAAAAAGTACTTAGAGAGAAGATGATAGAAATGGTGTGGAGTTGCAAATGAAATTTGAAGAGGTATTTATAGGGGGTGGAGATTGGATTTTTGACCAAGAGAGGGAGAGAGGAGAGAGATGGAGATTTGACATGCTCCACACAAAAACCATGCAAGATCACATTTGTTGAGTGTGGAGTTGGGTTAAGTGTGTAAGTAATCAACATGAGTATGTTTAATACTTGATTAGGATGTGGGACCCACTTTATGGATGCATTTAAGGAGAGAGAAAATATGTCATCTTTTATTTTATAAACCTCTACACACATGTAGGTGATCTTTATCAAAACCACAACACTTTTATTAAATTTTACCACTTTAAACATGGTTTTTCACCAAAATAAAATTATATAAATTATCCACTAATTATTTAATATCATAATTAGTAAAAATAATAGTTTTTACTAACAGTGCATTTAATGTTTACGGTGTGCCAAACTGCTAAATTATCAGGTAAAACGCATCAAAAATCACCGAACATGATATTTAACAAGTAGCACATAAATTTCACATATAATCCACTAATATAAACCAGTTTTATATAATTTTCATCAAAACTGATATTTTTAAGGTTAATCGGGTCGTCATCAACGCTATATACGGACATTTTACCGATACGCGGTACCGAAATTTCTGAAATTTCACGAAATGCAAACCTATGAATACGAAGGGCTTTGCTAGACTTTATAATGACCTAAGTAACTAAAATTAAGTCTAAGACACATTTAATTAAATTATAAACACGTTCTAAGGTTATACGGTAATAACCTAAAAATTCTCGGATGTCACACATGAATATATGATAAAAGTGAATGCGTGAATGCATGATGATATATGCCAATATGAATGTGTATGATGAAACGAGTCTAAGTAAAATGGAATAACGTATAACTAACGAAGTATCAAAGGGGCGGTGGATACGCCGCTGCTATAAACCCCTTTGGTACATCGTGGAGAAACTGTTACGAAGTTTTAAGGTGAGAACTGGTTGGGAATAAATCAAGCATACATATGTGAAATGAAAACGAATTTTTGATACATTTGGGAGGCTATGAGTCTAAGATACTCAATGTCCCAAATGAAAAGGGATATCCAACCTATACGATGGATCTCAATAAAGAAGAAGAAAACTAAGAGGAAAGATCAAAAGCCTACAGGGTAGATCCAAGAAATGAATGAGCCTTCGTGGCAATGAGTCTTCATGACAAATGCAAAGGGTCTATACTGACGAGTATATGGACCTTACCAATACTATGACCAGAGGTACGTCCTAAGATGGTCATGAGAGGGTTAGCACACCCATAAAATAAACGAATGGTGTGACCGGAAGTACGTCCTGAGATGGTCATGGGGGCAAGAGTGTCTGGGAAACTTGAACAATTAGAACCTAAAGGGTTCCATAATAATATGAATGATACAGTGTACTTACTTAATGTAAGCTAATATAAAAATATTTTCCAAACATTACAAGAAAGAAGCATATGGAATAGAGCTTCCTGAGGACATGACCAATTGGAGTGGAAGGATATCTAGATCATGTATAATAGAATATTGTATGTATATACAATATTATAATAAAATGTACATGTGTTACTTCAAGGACAAGGTTTTTGAAACTGGGGGCCGTTTTTCATAATTAAACTCTGATAAAATAAATAAAAATAAGTAGGGTGTTTATATTTAGTGTAGTTCGCATACTATGCAATATGGTTATGTGATTTATGAAATTGGAGTTGATGCTTTACACATGATTGGGTGTTAATCGGTGTATTTGATGCTATATGTTTTAGTGTGTGTTTACAAACAAAATAGTTTATGTGAAGTCATTGTCCTCATGCATGTTATGAGGACATGTTCTTCACAAGTAATTATGTGGAAACACGTCTCTCATGGGTGTTTTGAGGGCATGATCTTCATGGGTGTATCTTGAAGCTTGACCTCGTGGGTGTTTATGTGAAGTCATAGTCTTCATGGGTGTTTTGAGGACGTATTCTTCACAAATGATTATGTGAAGACTTGTTATCATTTGTATCATTATGACTTAATCCCTTAATATATTGTGTGTTTACATTTGAGAGTGATATTTGGTTTGGGTAAGACATGTAAAGGTGTTAACACATGTTACCAAAAAAGTTATAAACTTCATATAAGTATATCGCGAGCTAGGATTTGAGTTACGGGAGCCATACTGTATGGATCATGGGCCTAGAGGAATCCAAATAAGAAGGTTGTTCTATGAGGGGTTGTCGTAGGCCCCGGTTGGGTTGATTTTGCTTACGCCCTTTTCTATGCTCAACCCCATTTTTTGGTTTTTTTCATGGGTTTAACCCATGGGAGTATTGGAGAAACAACATACCATTACTAACTTGATATTATTGGTGTTTGTGATGTAGGAAAAGCTCTGGTTTAGGCCTAGGGATGTCGTAATGCGAACGGGTTATGTCGAATTTTTTATTTAAGCACGTGTATGTCACGTGTGTAAGTCGATTTATTTAACAAATTAAAGTTTGAATTTGGACCATTTTCACGTGCGTTTTAGAGTTAATTTTTGTTAAAAAAAAGTTGGGGTTACAGGTCAGTGGAGTATAAGAAGGGGAAAAAAGAGGGGGGAGTAAGAAGACTTTTGCCCTCACGTGGCAAGCACGTTAACAGACTCAACGTTTAATTTTGACGACCGTTAGGCCAAAGGACGTTACGTGCAAGAAGTTTTAATAATTTCCCTGGTTAAATGACTTATACTGAAATATGAATAATACTTAAAGGACGTAATTTATAAGTTGCTCTATAAATATAGGACCATCATTACCCAGAGGAAAGGACGAGCGCTCCACATCAACCGTTACTCGGGATGACCGGCCAAAACCCACCATCTCTCCCATCCTCTTCACGGGCGATCTCCTCTTCTCTCTCATTCCTCTCTCACAGACATGCCCAAATCTTTCACAGGCGCACCTTGTGCAAGGGCAGCCCATTTCCTATTTCCTCGCCACGTTCGCTTGCCTCCATCCAGTGTTGTAAAAATCGCTAGGCGCTAGTCGGGTGGTGGGGTAGGGCCTAGGCGGGATTAATCGGGACCTAGGCGGGATTAATCGGATTGGAATTTTTATATGTAATTTTCTGTTTTTATATATATACACACATTTTTATATGTAATTTTTATAAAAATGTTCATTTTTAAACCACACCAAAGGTTTTCGCCGGAAGTTTCAGGTTTTCGCCGGAATGTTCGCCTGAATCTGGCCGCCTAGGCGTGATTTGGACCGTCTAGCGATTTTTGGACCGACTAGGTTAAAATTCCTCCTTACCCGACCGTCTAGCGATTAATCGGCGTCTAGGTACAACAATGCCTCCCTCCTATTTCTTCCACATCGGACCACAAGCGTTGAAGGGCAGCCGCGTCGGTGATGGTCTAAGTGAACGACTCTTGAATAATTTATCTTCACCCCTAAATTAAAACACACTTAAAATTAATGTGATTTTCTCTAATTTATGTTGTCGGCCGGTAAAAAATACGATGCTGAAAGCCTTATCCCAATTCTTAGAACCCAATATAAGGGCTGAAAAACGGTCCTCATCACCACACCTTTTATCTATTTATTTACTAGGTTAATACCCGTGTACTACACGGTTGATGAAAAGAAACATAAATGATTTACAATTGCGTAAGACAATCTCATAAATCAAATAAAATTTTGTAGGGTGAAAAATTCAAATTACAATAACACTCACAAAACTAAATATTATTTCATAAATTTCGGAATGTTTCATTGTACACAACATTTGTTGTTTGATTAGTAACTTTACCATCTGTATCCAATATTAGCATCTTTATCCCGTCTCTACTCTTACTCTTGATAGCGCCACATACAACTGTCCATGGGTGAAAACATGTTCTTTTAAATACAAACCAACTTTGGATAACAATTGACATTGGCTTTTATTAATCGTCATTGCAAAACAGACAAACAATGGAAATTGTCTTCTCTGGAACTTGAAAGGGATCTTTTTATCTGACGGTATCAGATTAATCATTGGAATAAATGTTCGAGTACCAATATTACTTCCAGGGATTATTTCGGCTTCTATAACACAATTACCATGTGATATGATTTGTAGCCTAGTACCATTACATAACCCATTTTGTTGGTCTAGGTTTCGTAGTAGCATTACCGTAACACCAACCTATGATTTGGTTATCCTGATATTTTAAGCCCATTAACAACGTCAGGGGTGTATAAGTTTCTTGCAACGGATCATTAAAATGTTCTGTTAGTACCCGTTTGCTACACAGTTGATGAAAAGGAACATATATCATTCATAATTGTCTAAGATAATCTCATAAATAAAATGAAATTTTAATTTACATAGGGAAAAAAATTCAAATTACAATAACATTCATGATATCTAAATATTATTTGATAAATCTTTAAATATTTCATTATACACCACATTTGTTGTTTGATTAGTAACTTTACCATTTCTATCTAATAGTGACAGGCACAGCTAAAAGACCTACATTTTAACTATCATAAACACCACAAACAATACATCATTAATGAACAAAAAGGCTAGAAACCAAGGATATTATTGAACATATACAGATTGTTTTAAGTTGATTTTATACACTGATGCAGTTGAGTTTGTTCCATTGCCTCCATACCTACAATACGCTAGTGTTAGAACCCGTGTATTACACGTGAGGGGTTGAATAAAATAAGCAATGTGAAAAAAATATATACATTTGAAATTTAAAAAAAATGATGAATATAAGTCATAAATCAATAAATATTTCTTTGTATACAATGTTGGATATTTTGTTTGAACTTTTACCATATTTATCTAAAACTAAAAGTTTTAATCTGTGAAAGTAAAAACAAAATACTATAAATCCTAAAATAGCTATGTTGTGTCATCCTTTCACCTGTGTGAATTAAATACCAAAAGCTGCACATTTGACTACTTCTATCATTGGGGTGGACAATCATACTCTTTGGTGACAGAAATTTCTTCCTTTGTGTAAAGTGGCTAATGATAGAAAGCAAAAATAAAGATAAATATTATAATTAATGATGGATACCTGCCATGAAGAAGAGGAATATCAGTAGCGAGAAGTATGATAATGGGAAGACAAAGCATGCTCTTCTAACTATAACCAAACACAATAAAATGGAGCTCACTCCAACTAATTTTCCAAGGCTGAAAATCAAAAAGAAGACATTGATGATGGATTTTTGCAAAAAAAACTAATGGGTAATTATTTTCTTATTAAAGAAAAACAAACACCTGTGTTATACAAAGCTCCATTTTTATGTATCCAAAGCATCCATACCAACATAAAGAAAGATGAACTCTGAAATAAATGACAATGTTGTAAAAGCATGCACGAAAAAATGGGTGAGTAGACACATATAAGCTTATCAAGTTCTGCAACATGGTAGTGAAGATAGAGCATTTAGGGGGTATTTGGATGTGTGTTTGGAAAGTGATTATATGATTCTGAGTAAACATAATGTAGTAAACGATTTATATATTGTGTTTGAATGTGCTAATTTCATTGTGTGAAGTTATAACAATAATTTGTTTTAGTATACAAGAAAATTAAGAGCTGAACACTAACAAAGTATATAAATACAAATCCCTATAACCAAGCCTATGTATCCCTATATACAATCTGCAAGTCCCATATAATAGCTCTAATATGTAACCGTTATATAAATACTATGATTAAGTAATCACCTTTTAATTTTAAAAGAATGACCAAAAAGTGTGTACATAATTTTGTAAATGACCAGTACATTCCTAGGATTGATGTTTCCTTTTTTGATATTCATATATATTGGTTTGTATATAACCTTTGTGCCTATTCAATATGATAAAAACATAAAAAAAAAACTGTAAACAAATGAAAAGGAAGCCTCCAAGAAGTATACAAATGGTTTAAACAAATCTCCAAGTAATGATGTTGCACTCAATTCACTGTGGTATTTTGTTGGTATTGGTCCTTAGTTAACAACTAAGCTATTTTTATTTTCTACATTCATAGGAAAATAAGACTATTTCGTTTTGTATCTTTTCCCTTTGCTTTTTTTTAATTTTGTTAAAATAATACATATCAATTTGTTATGTCCTAGTTTTACCACACTATTCTTGGAGCAAACAGATATACCTTATGGCCGAAAATGTTAAAATAATATAACCACGTGTACCAACAGTAGAATAAGCCAACATAATTAGGTATTCCTCTAATAGCTTGTATGGTGCCATGCAGGAATTTTGGATTCGTATGTGCCTGTGTGAAGACACATAATAGTTTTTATTCTAGAAATGGCAAGATGGGGGGGGGGGGGGTGTCAGCTAAAGGGTTTGGGTTAAAATGGGTAAGTATTAGTACCAGTCAAAAAAATAATCTGTCATTATTTTAAGAAATGGTTTTAAACGACTAATGCATTATTTATGATTACAAAAACTATATGCAAGAAGGATTTGCAGTACCTCCATGGCCAAAAAGTGAGGTTATCTCTCAAGAGCTCCATGATTAGGGCGTTGTCCTAATAAGATTCTTCACTTAAGGAGTCGAGGTCAACAATTGCCTCATCAAATGATTGTTTACCCAAATGACAGCCCTGCAATGGTTACTCAGATCAATTAAAAATCTACTTGAGATGAATATGGTGGATTGTAACAAATGGGTTAAACGGGATAACACCTGCAAAGTGGCATGTAATACCAAGAGATACTCATAAGAACAGTAGTTTAAATATTGTTTTAAACCTTTGGATAGTTGCAGAGTTTCTTCAGGGCAGTTATATAAGCTAGAACTTTTGTTTGTTTTACATCTTCAGCAATTGCTTGTTTCACCTACACTACCAAAACAGAAAAATCATATATTTAGTTTTTAGACAACTATCAATAACATATCGTTAGAGTAATGCTAAAAAAACTTAAACTTTTTTAATGAATAAAGTGAGTATAGCTTGCAAAAAAAACAACCTCAACTATCTACAAGATATTAAAGATCAGAGACTAAACATGTAGTTTGAGTTTGCTGCAGAGCTGATAGCATGGTCTATTGCCTGAAAAAAAATTACCAACAATAAAAAAGATAGTGCATTTTGCATAAATATGCAATAAAGTATGCAGATTTCAGATTGGTATTCTCCAACCTTTTCATCATAAAAAGATGAGAATAAGATAAATAAGAAGCAAAATATTAGCCTTTCTAAAAAATATTTTTACCCTCTTCACACGTAACAAAAACATTAGGATCAGCATCCATTTCCTCATAAAGATCAGAGATTAAAGCAAAACAATAGCATATAAACAAACTATAGAATTAATATACACCATGTTAGATTGCCAATGGATTATTAAAAATAACAAAAACATCAAGGTTTATCTGATTTAAGAAGCAGTATCATCTTGAAAATATGATAATCAGATAAATCAAATTCAAAGTTTTTGCCTAAATTTTAAATAGTTTTACCTCTTCGCAAATAACCAAAACATTAGGATCTGAAGTCATTGCATCATCATGTTTAGAGTCCAAAGCAGTTTGCATTGTCATCTGTATCAAAGTTGAATGTTAATATACAAAGTTGAATTGAACGTTAATATACAAAACTTTATACATACATGGGCAAATTGATAAACAAAACCCTAACAGAATATGAACTTAAACCATATTTTTAAAGAAATCTGTTGTGGTGTAAACAAAAAATCTCGTTAGATCCTGTTATCAGAAAGTGAAATTTCAGAAACTAAAACTGTATATGTTTTTAATGGAAAACCAACACATTTACTGAAATTATGTTTTATTTTTCTTGTGAGTTCAACTACTATTTGTCTTCTGATCTCAAATAGCATCCGTAAAAAATAAGGTGACTAAGTTTTACCCCCTATGTGTAACAACGCGTGTATCGCCGGATTAGCAAAGGACTATGTAGTCCCCCCTCTAGATATTACTGAAATTAAGCTTTATTTTTCGATAATTAACTGAAATTACATCCTGTTAATAGAAAATCGAAGGATGTAAAAAAAAATTTGAACAGAAAAGATGAACTAATGTTTTATTATGGTTACCTGGAGGAATTAATCGAAGATAAAAGATGAAGGATGTAAGGAAACGTTGGAGGAGATTATCGATCTAGACATAAATCAATAAGAAACTGAAATTACTTCCTGTTTCATAAGATCGAAGGATGTAAACAAAAAACGAACATAAAAGACGAAATCTATACATATATTGGGTTACCTGGACGAATTAATCGAAGATAAAAGACGAAGGATGTAAGGAGAGGGTGGAGGAGATGATCGATCTACACTACAACAATATCACCCTATACCGACGACTTTTTTTGACCCTATAGCGACGACTTGTCGTCGGGATAGCTTATGCCGACGACATATCGTCGGGATAGGTGTCGTCGGGATTGCTTCGTCCCAATAGCCCAAGATTGTCGTCGGGATAGGTGTCGTCGGGATAGGTCAGCCTATACCGACGACTTGTCGTCGGTATAGGGTTTAATTAAAAAATTCAAAAATAAATTCTATACCGACGACATGTCGTCGGTATAGAGTCCAACCCTGTACCGACGACATGTCGTCGGTATAGGTTGACCCTATTCCGACGACATGTCGTCGGTATAGGGTTTTTTTGTTTTTTTTTTAATTTTTGAAAAAGACCTATAGCGAAGACATGTCGTCGGTATAGGTCTTTTCTGTTTTTTTTTTAATTTTTTTTATTTTTAATATTTTATCCAGAAATATTAAATTTCTAAAAACAAAAACCTGCAAATCATAAATATAAACCATTCAAACATTCAAATCGGATAAAAATTAATGTCCGGAACATAAACCAAACATCCAAATTGTTCGACACACAAACTTGTTCGGCACACAAATTTGTTCAACAAATCAAACATTCAAAACATAAACTTGTTCGACACACAAATATGCAAATTGTTCAAGACAAATACCAACAAAAAAGGCAAAGGCTCAACAACTCCAAGCTAATTATCATCGCTGCTAGTTCGACGATCCCACATTCGACGCATTTCATCCATTTGTCGTTGCATTTCAAGCATTTGTTGATTATGTGTACGACATTCTTCCTCTCGTCAACCGCAACGAGTTTCAAACTTGTAACAAAATTAAATAAAGTTACATATACATACAAACATACATAAGCATATGAATAAATACTCTCTTATATACCTACACATCACAATTACATACATACATAAATAAAAGCCCAATTACATAATTACAAATATATACACACAAACATACATACATAAATAAATGTCCAATTACATAATTACAAACATATAGATACAAACATACATACACATATATACATTCATATTAACTAATCATCATAAACACAAATTACACACATACATACAACCTAATCATCAAAACTAATCATCAAAAATATAAATTACACACATACATACAAACTAAACATTCAAACTAATCATCATAAAGACAAATTACACACATACAAACACTAAATTACATAAACTAAATTATATAAAATAATCACACATCTAAACCAAATGACCTAAACTAATCATAATTTAATAATTCCATCATACATACAAATATACATATTCATACATACAAATATACATATTCATACATACAAACATACATACATACACATACATACAAAATCATAAAAATCTTAGATCTAAATCAAATTTTATCACAAATTAGTAATTAAAACGAGTACTTACCTTCACAAAGCTAGAAATTAAGAAATGGTGAAATTCCTCCAAAACCTAACCAAAATAAACAAACAAAACTTCAAAATCTTGAAAAAGTAGCTAAAATATGAAACCCGGATGTTACCTCACCTTAAATCCCGAGAGTTTTTGTGAAAGTTGCTCCCAATAAATACCATCTTATATACCTACACATCACAATTACATACATATATATATAAATAAAAGCCCAATTACATAATTACAAACATATACATACAAACATAAATAAATGTCCAATTACATAATTACAAACATATACATACAAACATACATACACATATATACATTCATATTAACTAATCATCATAAACACAAATTACACACATACATACAAACTAATCATCCAAACTAATCATCATAAACATAAATTGCACACATACATACAAACTAAACATTCAAACTAATCATTATAAACACAAAATACACACATACATACATATACATACAAACACTAATTTACATAAACTAAATTATATAAAATAAGCACACATCTAAACCAAATGACCTAAACTAATCATAATTTAATAATTCCATCATACATACAAAAATACATACTCATACATACATACATACAAAATCATAAAAATCTTAGATCTAAACAAAATTTCATCATAAACACAAATTACACACATACATACCAACTAAACATTCAAACTAATCATCATAAACACAAATTACATACATACATACAAACTAAACATTAAAACTAATCATCATAAACACAAATTATACACATACATACACATACATACAAACACTAATTTACATAAACTAAATTATATAAAATAAACACACATCTAAACCAAATGACATAAACTAATCATAATTTAATAATTCCATCATACAAATATACATACTCATACATACAAACATAACACATACATACAAAATCATAAAAATCTTTGATATAAACCAAATTTCAACACAAATTAGTAATTAAAACGAGTATTTACCTTCACAAAGCTAGAAATTCAAGAAATGGTGAAATTTCTCCAAAACCTAACCAAAATAAACAAACAAAACTTCAAAATCTTAAAAAATTAGCTAAAATATGAACCCGAATGTTAGCTCACCTTAAATCCCGAAAGCTTGTGTGAAAGTTGCTTCCAAATAGCCCAAAAACGCTGAAATCGCCGGAGAGACAGAATTGGGGAAGTTTTGGAGAGTTTTGGCTGAAAATGAAGTTCTGCCGTCTGTTTCCCTATTTGTTCACGCTGCACCCTATAGCGACGACATGTCGTCGGCATAGGTCCACTTGTCGTTGGTACAGTGGCCTATAGCGACGACATGTCGTCGGCACAGGTTTCACAGGATGTTGACCAGTCAATAAAGGTAAAAACACTATACCGACGACATGTCGTCGCCATAGGGTTTTCCAGATTTTTTTTTAATTTAAAAAAAAAATTATTAAATAAAAAAAACAAAAAGAAAATCAAAATTAACCTGTCGTCGCTATAGGTTTTCCCCAAAAATTCATTGGGCGCCAGTTTTCCCTCCAACCTGCCTCAACCCTATAGCGACGACATGTCGTCGCTATAGGGTGTCCCATTCAAAATTTTGGAAAAACCCTATCCCGACGACATGTCGTCGCCATAGGGTTTTCCAGAATTTTTTTTAATTTAAAAAAAAATTTATTAAGATAAAAAAATTAAAGTTTTGAAATCCATATTTTTCTGTTTAAAATAAAAAATTTATTTTATAATCAATATATATCCAATAGCACATAAATATATAAAAAAATAAATCAAACCAAAAATTTCTACAAAATTATAAAATCTCTAATTTATAATCAATATATATCCATAGGATTTATTATTGTCAAGCAAAATTCTAATTCTCAACCTCCCATTCTAGCAGAACTTCCAAATCTCAATCACTGAAGAATTAAGTGGAAAATTCGTGAGAAAAATCGAAACCGTTACCTGAGCAAGATTCATAGAATAAGAAGAATTTTTAATCGGAACCCCACCGTGCAAGACATTAGAAGTCTGTTGATTGCCTTCACGATGTCTCGGACGTTTGTGAAACACCCAAGACCAGCCTGTATGGCCCCAAACTGGGTACCCTACAGTTGGTTCTCATCACTGGGTGTTCTCTTTAAAAATACTCGCTTTATTACAAACAATCAGTGGAAGTCTTAATTTAAAATAGTTGTAACCCTTTATAAACTCAATATCAATCTTAATCTTATCTTACAAATGCCTACACACCAATCCGAGTAGCACCGCTCCCTAGCCAAGATACCTCACCTGCAAACAAGAAATACCATTTGATTAAACTCAGAACATTACAATCCTTTATAAAACGGTTTGTCGTTTATTGACATGTTAATAACCCACACTTCAACACTAACCCATAAGGGTTCAACGACCCAAGATGTAACATCCCGATTTTTCATAAAATAACTGGGTTTGTAATTATGTAAATTATTGTAAAGGTTAACGGGTAATTAACCTATAGCGACGACATGTGAGAATGTAAAAAAGAAGGGTAATATAGGTACAATATTACATACCTTCACATTTTGAATAAGAGATTTAATACTCTTAAGCTTTCTATGAGGCCATCTCTTTATATTAAGCTCTCTGCATCTTTTCTTCAACATGGTTAATCCCACCTTAAGTTTCTCGGCTGCCATGACTATTGGCAACTCAAAATGCTTCTCTATCTCTTCCAATTCCAACGGTCTCGACGGCCTCCGGCCACCGTGATCACCGGAACCACCACCATTGTGATCATCATTGGAACTTAGCAATGGCAACACATGACCGTCTCCCCAACACTCCCACAAGCTTATATCTTTATCAATGGGATCAAAATATGAAAACCCTAAATCAGAAAAGTAATGTGATGAAACTCGGTTCATATCGAGAAGGTTGAAAAGTGTATCGTCATGCCTGCAAAAACAAAAACAAAAACCAAAATGGTGTTAGATTATGTTATTAAACTTGAGGTTCAAATGCAACTTGTTTTGTGACAAAATGTGTACCTGAAAAGATCTTGATTGAAGTAGTGATAATAATTATCATTGAAGTAGATAATGCTAAATTAACATAATAATCTTTGTATGGCTGCAGTGCGTCCCTCATACAGTACTTGTTCCTTTTGGGTATACAACACACATCCGCCACTTGCTCTTGTGTTTTTCTCAACATGGTGCCGGTGATCACATTTATGATGTCATTACCCTCTGGGTTTGTATCAAACCATATGCAATTTCTCACTTTATATAGAGGTTGTATACTTATACCGGCATGTGTGTCACTCTGATTTAGGTTGGAAAGGGTGAACATAAAATCAAATGGTGGAAGAGCAAAAGTGATAGGGACTATAGTTTGTGTAGGAGGTGCCACTTTACTGACCCTCTACAAAGGAATGCCTTTATTTAACCATCATTCACATTTGCATCCCACGAATGAATCCATCCATGTTCAATCTATCTTCAGAAGGCTAAGTTCAGTTTTAGCAACGAAGAAAGCAAGATGGACTTCAGGTTCCTTGGCATTGGTTGCAGGTACAATTCTGTGGTCTTCATGGTTTCTTGTCCAATCAAACATTGGAAAAAGATACTCGTTGCAGTATTCTAGCACCGCCATCATGATGTTCTTTGGAGCGGTTCAATCTTTTGCATTGAGCTTGTTCATCCACAGAGATCTTTCTTTATGGATTTAGCATTATTATGTAATTAATTATTACACTTAATCATCATTGGAGCGGTTCAATCTTTCTTTATCATAAATGTAATTAATTATTACACTTAATCATCATTATTATGTTAATTTAGCATTATCTAATATTGAAAGTGGTAATAAATAGGGAAGGAGCATAACATTTTCCCATTAATTCATTATTACACTTTATCATCATTATGTTAATTTAATTAGCATTACTTTTATATTTTTTTTACAACGACGAAACATTTTAACCATGTTACAAATAAAAATTGAATCCGTGACATTCAAACCTTAGATGTTTCTAGAGGTTTTGTCTCTATCGTTGAACCATCAACCCTAATGATATTAGTTTTATAGGGTTTTGCAGAATTTTTTTTAATTTAAAAAAAATTTATTAGATAAAAAAAAACAAAAAGAAAATCAAAATTAACCTATAGCGACGACATGTCGTCACTATAGGGTGTCCCATTCAAAATTTTGGAAAAACCCTATCCCGACGACATGTCGTCGCCATAGGGTTTTCCAGAAATTTTTTTAATTTAAAAAAAAAAAAATTTGACCGACGAAAATTTATTAAATAGAAAAAAAGAAAATCAAAATTAATCTATAGCGACGACATGTCGTCGCTATAGGTTTTTCCAGAATTTTTTTTAATTTAAAAAAAAAAAAATTTTGACCGACGAAAATTTATTAAATAAAAAAAAACAAAAAGAAAATCAAAATTAACCTATAGCGACGACATGTCGTCGCTATAGGTTTTCCCCAAAAATTCATTGGGCGCCAGTTTTCCCTCCAACCTGCCTCAACCCTATACCGACGACATGTCGTCGCTATAGGGTCTCCCTACCAAAATATTGGTTTTGACCTATACCGACGACATGTCGTCGGTATAGGGTGACCTATCCCGACGACAAATGTCGTCGGTACAGGTGGCGTCGGGACAGGGTCAATTTGTTGTAGTGCTAGTAACCATAGAAGATGAGGACGATGGTGAAGCGGCGTCGATCTAGTCATTGAACCCTAGAAGATGAGGACGATGGTGAAGCGGCGATATGTTAGAAACAATGAAACCCTAGATTGGAATAGAATGTGATAAATCCGGTTCTCATTATGGGTCATAATTTTACCCGTCCATACCCGCGTGTTGACCCTATTGCATTTAGGCGGGAAAAAGACAATGAAAGTGGGATAGATGAGTGGCACGTGGCTAAAGAAAACCTTGTTTTATTAATATGTATAGATTTAATATTCAAACTTTGGTCGTTTAGGCATATGATGCATGTTACCTTATATTATAAGGACAAACAACACACTTGTTCACATATTCTCTCTGACAAAAACACACCTCTCCATATTTTTATTATCCTATTTTGTGTTCATGGTCATCAAGAATCTAGTGAGCCTGGACAATATTATAGATATGAGGGATAAAGTTATAGAAGAATATGATAAAAACTACTTCAAACAAGAATCAACTCCACTCCAAGAAAGTAGCCAACATCCATCACCACCACCACCGTCTCCGCCACCAACAACCACCACATCACCGCTGTCAGCCTTTTCATCTCCCACCCATGAATTCTCCTTCACTCTACATCACAATCCCAATGCTTATGATACTAATAACAATCATAAAACCAATATAAATAAAACTACCACTCTTCAACAACCACCACCACCACCGGCGGCAGCTATTGACTTATCTCCGGCGGATGATATATTCTTCCGGGGTCACCTCCTCCCTCTCCACCCTCTCTCCCACCTCCCTGACTCCCCTCGCTGCTCCACAAACTCAATGGACAGTTTTACCCTCCCAAACAACCTACTATATTACCAACCTAACCCTATTGGAAACACCAGCTTCCACTGCCACCACCAAACCACCTTCTCTGATTTCAACGAGCCTGACGTCACCACCACCAATCATAACCGCCCAAAGTCCAAATCTTTTTCAATCTTTGGAATACCCAAGTGGAAAAAAAGGTCCGATGATGTGAGAGAAAGAGATGATCAAGATCAAGTTAAAGAAACCAAGGAACTGAAGTTAGATTTAGGTCAACTCATCAAAAGGTACATGAAAATGGTGAAGCCTTTGTTGTTGTTTCAAAAGTCAACGAGGTCAACTACGAAATATAACGGCCACCAGTCTTATTCATTCTCCACAAACTCGCTGACTAGAAAGCCGCCGGAGATGAATAAAGGTGGAAGGAGAAGAGGACAGTTCTCTGCGCCGGCGTCCATGAGGACTTCTCCGGCTAACAGTGGAATCCTTATTGCTTCAGGGTGTGTGAGTCCCACAAAAAGTACAAGTGAAAGCACCATGGAAGAATTACATGCTGCAATTCAAGCTGCTATTGCTCATTGTAAGAATTCCATAGCCATGGAAGACAAAATTCAATCACAAAACTAATAAAACCCTAATATTGTGTTCTCTCAATTTTTTTTCTGAAAATGGTATTTTTTTTTAAACAAAGTGGTAAATGGGATGATTGACCCAAAAAAAATGGTAAATGGTAAAACCTCAATCACGGTTTCAATTCAAATTGGTATTATCGAGAGATGTGTCTGCCATAAAGTTACTGGTTTACAATAAAGTAACTGAAACCGTTCTTACGAATCACGGTTTCAGTTAAATTGGTAACACTGAAACCGTTTGATTGGGAATCACGGTTTCAGTTAAAATGGTAATCTTTGAGAAGTTTCTGACACCCGATCATTAGGTGTTTGCAAAATGAAATGACACCGTGATTGGGAATTACGGTTTTATCATTTACCACTTTTTTGGGTCAATCATATCATTTACCACTTTGTTTTTTAAGAATATACCGTTTAAAAAAAATTGTCTTCTCTCATGTTAATGATTGAATTGGTTTTGTTTGAGAGGGAGCAAATGATAGGGCCTTTGCTTTGTGATCCTTTTTGTTACGTTCATGCTTTTTAATGGGGTCTAATATCGCCAACATTATATGATCACATGATCGAGATTATTAAACATGACCAATCTTGTTACGATATATGTTAGTATTTACATGTACGGTTCAATTTGTGTTTATACAATAACTAGTTTAGATCTCGTGTTTACTCACGGGATGAAAAATATCAATATATAAAATTTTTAAATTTTTATTTATATATTTTACAGATGTAAAAATATATTAAATATACTAAGGATAGAAACAAACTCAAAATATGTATAAATTAATATATAAGTGGGTTTTGAAAATACGTTAATTACTATTTAATTTAATTTGACTTTTATTTACTATTTGATTGAAATAAAAGTTACATAATTAAATTTCAAAGTTTCTTATAATAGGAGATAATTTAAAATAAATGTGTTTATTAGTATAATTAATTTTTTTAAATATATTATTATTAAAATATAGAAGTGCATTAAATAAGAGAGAGGCGGGAAAAAAATGATTAGAGTTAATATTGAGACGACACGTGATACTAAAAGACCTTTATTTATTATATAGTATAGATTCTATCTTTCACTGCTATTTTGTCTTATAGTGAGATGCTTTAGAGTTGTAGGAGCTCTATAAGGTTTTTTAAAATGTTATGATGTTGTGGATATATGTTAACCGTGTGATCGTGTGGTCAATATCTTTCAAGTTCGACACATACCTACATTATGTCTGAAGAATTTAGTTATATATATATTCCTTTCAAGGTTTCCTAAAAGTAAGTTTCGCTTTAAAATTTTCAAAAAATAAGTTTATTCTTTTTTTTTTAAGATAAAACTACATTATAAAATAGAGGGTTTTCAACGACGAACTTACCTATCGGTGATAGTACCTGTCGGGAAACATGACATTGAGGTAATGATGTCACTAATCGGTTACCGATAGAATTTACCGAAGAATCATTCACAGATTAAAGACAAAAATCATGTCGGATCACCGTGGCAAGATCATCGGTACATGAACGATGGTATTTTCACCGATTGATTATTCATCGTCGAATTTCCTTTAGTGATATCCATTTTTTTTTAAATAATTATAAAATTTGACTGATTTTCTGTAAATACAAGTAACATATCTCAAATAATGGAAAACAAATAAAAAATATTGTAAATAAAAAAAAAAACATTTCAATCATTTTCAATAATATAATATACAAAATAAGTAAAATAAAAACTAAAAAATATCATAGGAAGGAGTGTAACATATGAAAATCCTAACAAGCTAAGTGGCTCAAAAGAATAAAAAGGAAAGATGATGGGCTAGTGGGGATGTGGGCTTGGGCCGATTCTTGTATCTTTGCCAAAAACCCTAGAAGCTACATTGACCAGACTTCATTCCATCATCGATCTTTGCCAAAAACATTTAGAGAGAGAGCATTCTTGAGGAGAAACTCAATATTCATCCCCATATTCTTGAAGGTTGCTACCAATCTACTTCTCCATCGTTCTAGAAGAGAAATACACGAAGAACTGCTGCATTTTAGACCGATTAGCACGTTACCCTTAGTAGACGTCCAGTTCAGACTTACGTATAGTCAATAAGGTGAGTCAAGAAATTCTATTTTACTTGTTTTAGGCTGATAAGCATAGTCACACGAAATGTTTATGAAATGATGAATTATGGAAAGAAACGACTGTGAAAGATAATGTATTTGAACTGAAATGTTTATGAAATGAAATAAAATGAAACGAATGGTTTACGATAGGAAAGGTTTATGAAATGAAAAGTTTATGAAACAACGGTTTATGAAAGGCATGATTTATGAAATGAGATGTTTACAAATGAATGGTTTATAAATAAAAGAAAAAGGCTTACATATGAATGAATTTTTTTACGAAAACAAAAGGACAAATATTTTAAGAAGTCATTACATGTCTAATCTGCTGGTGAACGAATTGACAAATGAAGTCTGGGGATACACATTCCCAGCCTTATAAAAGTTTACGGGGGCGGCGAGCCATAGTTCCATAAGTACAACAAGGGTAGAGCATATGCGGCACACCAATTGTATTACGGTTGTACAACTGACGATGGGAGTGACGATGGCCACTCGGGGTGACCCGTGAAGGTTAAATTATAATCTGACAGTGGTATGGACGTGAGAGCCACAACCGTTGATGTGAATTATCGGTCTATGGACGTATGAGTCATAGGGGAAATTAAAAGACTGAAAGTACATTGTCAGCGTTCGTGCAATTAAGCCTTATGGAAAATATGAAAGGAACTGACTGAATGTACTGTATTGTCGGAATTCGTGTAGTTAAGTCTTATGGGCAATATAATACGAAATGAGGGAATGAACAGTGACGCGGAATTCAACGTTTTTTATATTATAGTCTTCGGTAACCTGGGGCTTGCTACTCTGGCGAGAGCAGGGTAGGTCTAGGTTATTTTGGGTAAAGGTAAAAGCACTGCTTAATTTTTAATTGTTAATAAAATGAATTAAGAGTTTGTAAGAATTTTCCTTGTATACTCTAGAAATAGCAAAAACCTCCAACGAGTGATACTGGTTCTGGATATATCTTGGAGGATCAAATGTAGGGCTCCAGTCTTTAATGCTTCTCCTCGAGAATGATCTTTAACCTAAAAGCTTTAGCCTTTGGCCTTCTGCTCCTTAAGAGTGACTTCCTCTATGATATTCTGTCAATATTTTCTTATTGGAAGTGGTATTTTGTGTGAACAACTTTAAGGATAGAGATGGATTATATAGAAAACAAATTTTAAATAAAACTAAGCAAAACTAAATATTTTAAAAACTACATTAACAAATCTTTGGTCATAACATTACTATACATGTCCCGTTAGACTCGACTAAGTAGCTCTATAGCCTTAGGCGCAAGAAAACCAAAAGCATCAAATGTAAATGAAATAAAGAGGTGTTGGTTATCAAGACACGTTTTCTCGTGTTTTTTCACTTTACATGAAACAACTTTTAAAGTAGTATGACCCACCGTGAAAGCACTACTCCCCAACCAACTACAGGAGAAACCCATGTTAGATCCACACACGCTCATTTCCCTCCTATCCATTCAAAGACCAAAATGTCAGCTGGTCTGAGTGTTGATCTTCCTTTAACGGCTCGGTCAAGAAAGAACCACCGCCCGTTTACCTTTTATTTTGATGTAAAATTTAATATGAAATTATATTTTATAAATTATCATAAAAATAACAAACTTTTTCGATAAATAAAGAAAAAAAATATTTATAAAAAGCTAAAATATATAGTCCACAACCAACCTTGCATTCCTAACTAAAAAGCCCCTAAATTCATACCCTTCATTAGAGGTACACAAATCGTGAATCCTCAAGAACCGGTTCCGAGTATGATTGGTTTCGAAAAACCGGGTATTAGATAGAACAGGTTTTGCTCTGGATCCGGTTCTTGGTTAAAAAACCATACCCTATTTACCTGGTTCCGGTTCTTACCAGTTCCGGGTAATCAAGACGGGTATTTCAAGAACCTATTTCCGGGTATTCGAAAAACCTAGTTAAACATATAAATACATTAATTAAACTTATAAATAAGTAACTTAAAAGTCCAATAACATTAAAAACTTAAAAATGTTCTTACCGGTTTCGGTTCTTGCATAACCGGTTTTTTTCAGAACAAGATATTTTTGAACCAGGTCCAGGTATTTCCAGAACCAGTTTTTGACTAGAAATATTAGAAACTATCCCGACCCTACAAGTAGGGTCGGTTCCGGTTAGGATCCGAAAGAACCGGTTTTTGAGAGGAACCGGTTTTGGATATTTGGACGAGTTCGGTTCTGGTTCCGTTTTTTTTAACACCTCTACCCTTTATGATTAGGCCAAACACCTATTCGGCTATGCCCTCCCAAATCATACCCTTCCAAATCATTATATTAAAATAGTTCTGTCACTACATGTTCTATCAAAACATGATTTATTTATTTTCTTAATATCCTAATAAAATGATATCTTAATCTATCTATATCTATACTACTATATAATGCATATTAAAAAGATAGGGTTGTAATTTACCAAAAAAATTAAGACACTTGTTACAAATTTGTTTGCATAAAATACAAATTAACAATGGATGAAAAATGTGTAATTAACATTTTATCATTAATACAGACACAACTCAAAACACCGGATCATATACCCGCGTTATAAAACCCTAATTCAAACACAGGTCGCAGCCTCTCCCTCCCCACCAGCACCCCCATCCTCCCTCTCCCGTAACCCTAGCCATCGCCGCCTCCGTCACACCACTCTCCTCCTTCGTCACCACTCGATATCTAATAGCAGGTACTATTCTTCATCTCCCTCCGGAGACTGAAAACCTAATGTTGTTGACGTTTCTTCGAAATTTGCATTCGAGCTTCAAATTCTGGAAACCTTATCCATCAATTTACGTCCTCAGTTTGGTAATTTCAAACCCGTGCATGTAGACTCAATTACTGCTCTTGTAATTGTAAGTGTGTTTATGCAGATGGATTTATATTTAATAATTCAATAATCTGTTCTAATTGTGTGGATCTGAATTAGTTATTACTTTCTCTTGGATGATAATGTTAGGGTCTATACACAGGTGCTATTATATTACTAAGTACTGTTGGTTTATTGTGTTATTGATCTTCGTGTTTAGTTCTTGGTTACTTGGATTTTTTATGTTTTTAAAGAGGGTCCACGAGGGAGAAGGCGTTGGCGGATACTATTGAGGCGTTTAGTAGCAGCTTACAGCACGAGTTTGTTGAAAAAAGTAAGCACGCTATGTGATGTAAGTTTTTCAGTTTCATTGATTATGGTGGATTGATGTATTTTGTGTATTACTTTTTGTCTATAGATTTGCAACATTGCTGCATCAATGTTTGAATTCTGTGAAGAAGGGGTCTGCAAAAGAGATATCTTTAGCATCTCATGCCATTGATATATACTATGTAACTTCACTTTTCATTTTGTTTTAATCAAATTAATCTGTTAATTGAGATCCCTAAACAGTGTTAAATCTGTATAGGATTACTAGCTCTAATTGCTGGCCCAGGTGAGAAAGCACAAGAATTATTAGAAGAATTGGTTTCCACTATCTCAGAGGCTCTGAGATCCCGTTCTGAAACATCAAGATAGCATCAGTATCTATACACAATTATACATTTACTTGTGTAATTTATTCCTGTTGCAATTTAATTCTTACTTAACATTCTTTTGGCAAAATTGATTTGTAGTTACTGGAGGGATTGGATATGATTGCTTTTGTTGGTGGGGATGAACCTGAAGAAACTGAGAAATGCATGCACATAATGTGGCAAGTGGTGCTCCCGAAACTTGGCCCCGATTTTAGAAAATCTTCAAAAATGAAGTAGAGGTCGCAACTCTGGGTCAAAAATCACCTGCCATTCTAAATTGTTTTATTTAAGATAACTATATAGATTTTGTCAAATTTTAGAAAATCTTCAAAAATAAACAAGAAAGTGTTGGTGGGTCAACCTAACTCGTTTTGGTTTGACTTGTTACCCAACCCGCTCCCTTGATGAAGAGGCTATTACATTAATTATTACTCCAAAAACCCAAGAGGGTTGGATGCCTGGATAGCAGTTTGTAGAAAGAAGTTAACCAATATATATATATATATAGTGTATTTAGTTTGTTATATTTGTTTATGGCCCGTTTCTGTTTATTCATTAGTTATGGCCGTGCATGAATCATTGTAGTATCTTGGAGATGCTGTTTCAGCAGAAGAACTGGCTCGGTATTTGGACCTCAAGAAATCAGATGAAAGAGCTTATACATTTGAGGGTGTTTCATGCTATAATGGGTAAGTCAACAATTTGTAACCTAGCAGATATTATGCCAATTAGTTTTCTTTTTACTGCTTCCTAGAGATGGCAAAACAGATGGGTCAGGCGGGTTGGGTTGGTCCACACACTTTTTCGTCTTTTTTTTATCATAAATAGTTATCGTGCCAAACATTATCAGAAAAAAATTGTTTTATATTTCTATTACAATAATAATCTAAACATTATCGGAAATGGTTAGGGGATTAAACATAATTACAGGCAAAACCAACGAGATTATAACATCCGGTGACAGGATTGACAAGCAAGCAATGGGAGTCACTAAATACCAAGGTAACAAAACATGAAATCGCCTATTTACCCTTGCAGTGCATATTGATATTATACATCTCCTAAAAGAGGTTATTACATGCGTACTCGACTGCACTAACTACTAAAATGAACCTATGCAGTCGATAACACCTATATCTCGGTGATTTCTTGGATATCGGCCCATCTGTAGAATATCGGTCCCTAATATCGGTATAAATATCGGTGCCGAGAATATCGGCGATATTTACCGATATATCGCCGATATTCTAACTTCAAAATATCGGTGTTTTGACCGAGTTTATCGGTTTGACTAAGTTGGGCCTTTTTGAGTGACCTGACAAGTTGCTGAGATGCAATCGGAGGTTCCCACGCTGCTCGGCTACTGAGTGACCTGCAACCTTTGATTTTCCATCCAAATGAAGAACTTGGTTTAAAAAAGCGCTAGGCGAGGCGAGGCGTTTCGGTCCCAAAATCCGAGGCGCCACGCCTCAGGCGCGAGGCGAGGGCTTCACGTATGCGAGGCGCTAAAACTAAAATAAATAATAAAAAATATATTATGCATGACAAACTTCACTTCTTAATCATAAAAAACACAAAACATAGTTTTAATATCATATATTCACAATCACATATGGTAAAGTCACAGTAGTGTAAATAAATTAAAACATAGAAGCTTGTCCCACATCGGTTTGGGAACAAAATGAGGTGTTGTTTATAAGGTAAAGCCTTCACTACTCATTTGAAGCTTCATGATGTGTTTTACCACTAGTCCTACCCTCGCGCGGGGGAGGGGGTGTGAAAAATTGGGTTTCGACTAGAACTCGTGTGCGGACACGAATGCAGCTCCGAAAACCCGGGCCCGCGTGAGGCGATTTTTTGCGCTCTCATTATTTCGGTTTTAAAACTGATGAGCCTCTACTCCTTGATGGATTTTGGTTATAAAACCAATCCATATGCTATCAGTTGCTGATTTTTTAAGCCAAGAACGGTCAGAAACACATGAAGCGGCGCCTCGCGCTCCAGGCTTAAAGCGGCGCTTCATAGCGCTTCTTGTTTATAGAGCGCCTCACAGTTTTGAGGCGTTTTGGTGAGCGCCTCGGGCGCCTCACGCTTTAAGCGTCGCCTCATGGCGCTTTTTTAAACCAAGATGATGCGTGTTAAAATGAAGAAGAAGATCTGACTTTTGATGTTAGGAAGATGAATATGGACATGAAAAAGGTTGTTCGAGAAGAAAGATGAAATGCAGTGATGAAGAAGAAAGAGAAAACTTCATTGCCTTTTTTATGTTTTTTTTTACTCTTGGAAAGTGAAATCTGACATTATTTAAAAAAATGGATGATATGATTTGTCTTGAAAAATGGAAAATTTTAATTCTCTTGTAAATTTAAACTAAATATTAATGATTTGTTAAACTAAATATTTAAACTATTTATCAATGGATGACATGATTTATTATTTAAACTTTTTAAAAAAATGGATGACATGATTTTTATATTTAATCTGAGTATTAATGATATATATATATATATATATAATTTTATGCATGATATAAAAATTACCGATAGCTCACCGATATCCCACCGCGAGAACCGATATCTCAAATATCGGTCCTTGATCGATAATCGATATTTTTTTCGCATTAACTGCATAGAAATGAACGTGTCAATAGAACCTAACTGCTTATTTGACCCATGACTCATCTGAACCGTCTTTTAAAATTGCCCTATTTGACTCGAATCTATTTTAACCAGTTCATATGAATTAATACCCGAGTACAAAATCATTGCTTATGATACATTTTAATTGCTATGAACATGACTCAAACCCATTTTGACCCGTTTATGTGAATTAATGCCTAAGTACAGAATCGTTGTTACAGTGTTGTAAAAATCGCTAGGCGCTAGTCGGGCGGTGGGGTAGGGCCTAGGCGGGATTAATCGGGGCCTAGTTTGGATTAATCGGATTGGAATTTTTATATGTAATTTTCAGTTTTTTATATATATACACACATTTTTATATGTAATTTTTATAGAAATGTTTATTTTTAAACCACACCAAAGGTTTCGCCGGAAATTTCAGGTTTTTGCCGGAATTTGGCTGGAAATTTCAGGTTTTCGCCGGAATGTGTCGCCGGAATCTGGCCGCCTAGGCCCGCCTAGCGACTAATTGACCGACTGGGCCAAAATTAGGCCTTAACGAGCCGCCTAGCGATTTTTAGGCGCCTAGGCGCGATTTTTACAACCTTGGTTGCTTATGATGCATCTTAATTGCTATGAAAATCAGCATATGTAAATTGATAACATATTAATCATGCTACTTGCTTTGAGATCGATTTTTGTCAGTATAGTAGAGCTTGCAAAGAGTTCATATTTACAGTTCTATCTATTTCATGTTTTTTTTACTCTTTTTTTTATAATAGTAATGATTGTAAGGTCATAAACATAGCCAAAGATTCATGTACCTTTAAAGATTATGAATTTTGATAATTTCTTGAGTTTAGTTAACAAGCTAGAATCATTTAGCTATGAGTTGATAGTTCATAGTCGTTGTATAATTTTTGTTTTTATTTAATTCAGTGCATATCTAAAAAAACAATACTACGTTTGAATTTGAATCATTACTTATGATGCATTTTAATTGCTATGAACGTGGCTCAAACCCATTTTGACCCGTTTATGTGAATTAATGCCTAAGTACAAAATCGTTGCTTATGATGCATCTTAGTTGCTATGAAAGTCAGATAATGTAAATTCATAACATATTAATCCTGCTAGCTGCTTTGAAATTGATTTCTGTCAGTTTGGTAGAGCTTGCCAGTTATACTTCTTTTAAAACCTAGCCACAGAGAGTTCTGCTGCACATTTTATTCTTCTTTTCTTTGATTTTTTTTATTAACCATTCAAACCCATTTGCCATTTAGTTCAATTTAAATAGGCTCAGGCACATATAATAATATTAGTTACATATGTGGGTTATAATATTCTTTGATTTTTTTGTTACTTTCTTTTTCAGTCAAGTTTTGTCACGCTCGGTTTATCCACAAAAAAGATAGTTGCAGCTTTCACCAGGTACATATCATCGTTACACAAAAGATAGAATATAATTTTAAACAAATACTAACAGAACATTTAATACTACAGTGTCAGAATCACCGAGCAAGGCTCAAAATGCTACACAATAACACCTAAAGCAGCAAGTCAATTGCATCTTTTTTTGACTGCATAATATATTCTTTATTTAGTTTAGTTTTTACTTTTACTTTTTTTTTGGTTAATTCTTTTATGTTTGTTGTTTTGTCTAGATACTGTGCAGGTGCAGTTTGTTAGATGACATGTATGTTGGAAAACTCAATTCAGCAACACTTTTTTTGTGCAACCACCAACAGGTTAGAAGTTATCTTTACCATTATTATGTGCTTTCTAAAGTTGTTATTCTGCGTAGTAAGTTCTTATTGTTTGGTTAGTAGGGGATCGAATATCAGTTCATATGAGAGGTTAAATCAGGATGGGTTATTTATTTACCTATTCCGTTTAGATTACTGAAAGTTGATTATTATGTTTCTTTTGGAATGCTGGCATAGCTTGGCAAAAGGATGGATTGTTTCCACGTAATTCATAAAATGTTTTATTCGTTTGACTCTTTCAGAAGTCAACAGTCAGGTCATAAATTTCTTAATAGATTTAGTTTATATTTGAGGCTGAAATAACTTTCTTTCACTTTGAAGTTTGACATCAAAGGATTTTCTGTTTTTGGTGATTGTAAAAGTTCGGAGGTAAACTTCATTGTGGATGTTAGCTTATAATGATCTAGAGATTAGATTTGATCGTGATTCGTATTATTAAGGATGTACAATTTTAAATGAGATTATTTTTCTTAAAAAAAGGATATTTAGTGAGATCATAGGGAATGTTGGTGACCTTATGATCAACCCTTTTGGGAATTACTTTATGCAGAAGGTTTTTAAAGTGTAATGAAGAACAGAGAATGTGTATCTTGATTGCGGTTACTCGAGAACCAAGAGAACTTGTTCAAATTTCATTGAATACTTATTGGAATTACTTCTAGCCATTTTTGGTACATTATTTCATCCCAGCAAACATTAGATTATATTCATATATGGTTCATTTTTTCAGCCAAACTGAGCTCAATGTTATTGGACTGGATAGGTTTCTCAAAACTTCAAACATTTGATCAGAACTTTCAACTGCGGATTATATATACCAATAAATTAAATTTTTATGAAAAATATGTATTTCTTATAATTTATGTAAGTATTTTATTTCATGGATCATCTCACAAAAAAAACACAAGGGAGACCTTCCGTACGGAGCTATGAATTGATAAACAAACATAATTCGGGTACAACACTGTAAATTGTTGACTCTGTCGCAACGCGCGAGTTCCTTACTAGTACATACTAATGAATAAAGGTTTTGGGGTGTCACACGTCATTCTCATGTTCATTTTTAACATTTTTTTCTCGCCTCTCCTGTTTAGTGATACAAGTTTCTATAAAAATAAATTATAATTTTTGTTTCCTGTCTCTCTTTCATATTAAATAATAATGATTTTTATAACTATTTTTATAAAACACATTAATTAAAAAAAATTGCTTTATTCATAAAACATTTTTATAATTTGAACATTTCTTTCATTCTTTTTATAAAACATTTTTAAAAAATAACTATATAACGTTTCTAAAATTTGTATTAAAAATTATGTAATATGTAATATTAAATCTTTATTACTAAGTACATATAACACTGTATTTATTCACCCTGTATAATATACAGAGTTTTCTAACCTATATTATAATAAATGAATAACTAGTGTCGACTTCTGATAAAATCTAGATTTTTGTTTTTCGCCTTTCTTTCCTATTAAATAATGATAATATTAAATAATTAAATATCTAAAATATATTCTAATATTTTATTAAGAGTTATTTACATATTTTCCTTTCTTAAGCCTTTTAATAACATATGTACCTAATCATAAAAATCAATTACATATTTACCCAATCCTTATACAATTACCTATTTACCCTCTTATGTTTTAAAACCTAATCTATACTATATAATAAATAAAGGTTTCTTAACGCCACGTGTCGCCTCCATATTCATCCTCACCATTTTTTCCCCGCATCTCTCTCTTATTTAATACATTTCTATACTTACTAATAATATATATTTAAAGAAAAATATTAATTATACTAATAAAAACATTTATTTTAAATTATCTCTTATTATAAAAAACTTTGAAATTTAATTATGTAACTTATATTTCCAATCAAATAGTAAATAAAAGTCAAATTATATTAAATAGTAATTAAAGTATTTTCGAAACCTAATTATATATCAATTTTTACATATTTTGAATTTGTTTTCAATCTTAAGTATACGAATATATTTTTACAGTTGTAAAATATATATATATATATATATATAAATTTTAAAAAAAAGTTTATATTAATATTTTCCATCCCGTGTGTAGACACGGGATTTAAACTAATAATGATATATTTAAGAAGAGATATATGTAAATATTATTTTAATTGGTTTATTAAAAGTAAAATAGTAATTCAATAAGTTATTTTAAATGAATTGGGTAAATATGTAATATATATGTTTTAGGAAAAGGGAAATATGTAATTAAAATTAAGGGTTGGGTAAATATGTAATAAATAAAGTTAGGAAGGGGATATATGTAACTTTTATTAAAAATTACTAAATCATAAGAAAATTTTATTTTTTTCTTATTTCACAGATGACTAATAACATCAAGCATACAAATCTTCATTATAAAATACTGTTTTATAACAAATTGTATTTATTCAACCCATGTAAAACATGGGCATTAACCTAGTATCCTAATAAAATGATATCAGACAGGATTATATTCACCCACATTTTTATTTTAAGTTAAAAAGAATAAAATTATAGAATTTTTTGTAAAGACTATAAAGAAATTAGTTATAAACTTCAGCAGCTAAAATAATCATTTAAGAAGATTTAACAGAGACAAGCCAAAACATTTAGGCCAAAACTACAAACAATCTAAAAGTCTAGAAACAAAGAACAACAGATGAAGATACCATGGATCAAAATCAAGAACCCAAAATGTAAAGCCCAATTCCTCTTGAACTTTCCAAAGTAACTCTTGGGTGGTTCCTGATAATGTATCTCAAACTCATCACCCATAACATCTTTACCACCAGCATTTGCATCAACTGCTCCCGCGTTCATCTGCCTGAGCCGCTCGGTGGCTAACCCAAGGGTCAGCTTGTGGCATCTCCTCTGGTATTTGAACCCATTGATGCACCGGAGCGTCTTAGCCACCGACACATAGAAGATGAGGTGGGAAAGAGAGAGGAGGCCGATGGGTATCCAGCAGTGGCGGCACTTGAGGCGGGGGGAATGGACCTGGGCGGTAAACACCAGGGACAGGAAGAGGAAGAAGAGCTGGAAGAGCTTCCATAGCTCCTTTTTCTGTTGGTCAATCGCTCGTTTTTTCTCTAGGGTCTTCTCGAAATGGAGCTGTATTATGGTGTTTATAGCTTGCAAGGCGGTCTCACTTTGTGTGGAATAGTTATGGTAACTGTTTTCATATTCCGCCATTGAAGCATGAAAATACTAATATTGGTTGCCTGTTGGAGAATGCAACATTTAGTTGTAGCATATATATTATAGACATATGAAACATATGATTATATAATAATATTGTTTCAAAGTTTTATGATTGTTCTACTCCACAAATTTCTACAAATAAAGATTGATCATTGATGATGTACAATTTGAGTTTTGAAAAAGTCAAACATCTCAAAGAGTTGAGGACTTGGTCAACCATTAGAACTTCATCATCAATTCACTTTCTTATTCTTGTCTTTGGATATAATCATCAATTTGTTTTCTTTTGCAAGATAAAGATTGACTCATATATGTGAAACAAGCATAGGCATGATTTTGAAGTTAGAGCAAACATAGAAGTCAAAGACACCAAAGTCAGGCACCTAGGCACGACAAGGCCAAACCGCCTTGTGGCCATCAAGGCGCTCTGAAAAAGTTTCAGCCAGATTCCGACTTGATTATGCAAATTACGGCAAGATTACAGTATGAACAGTTAAACTGGTCTGAAACATCCAAAAATGCCTTGAAACCAGCATAAACTAGCCCTAAACCAGCCTAAAACATGTCTAAAACCCCTAAATATGGTTTGTCGATACTATTCACCTTGCTTAAAAAAACACTCGCTTTTTGTTGGGTCTATATTTGTGAGGATGACGCTTATCAAATAAGTATAATTATTGGTGATACCGAATAGATGGGTTTTCAGGTTTGTAACCGTGAACATGGGTTCACGGTTTGGGTCTTGGGTCGGCCATGGGCCGAGAACATGTATTTTGGGCTTAGTGTTATTAGGCTTAGTATAAATACTTGTTTATGTAACCTAAATTAGGTTGAGCCACCAGAAAAACGTTTCTGAGAATAGTTAGACAAGTGGAAAACCGTGTTCTTGAATCACCACAATCACTAGTTTCCGCCTATTGATTGTGAGACTTGATATCGTGTGTTCGTTATTCGAAGATCCGTTAAGTTTGGGACTTACAATTGGTATCAGATCCATTGAAGTCATTCAAGGCTCGGTTGTTGATATCAACGATTCAAGAATCAAGATTAAAGGTATTCTCTGTGTTTTTGATTGAATTTTTGTATTTAATCAAGTTATTTGCTGCTGTTTGGGAGGATTATGCTTGTTGAAATCGTGAAAAAGGGAAAATACTGTTATTGGTGCTAATCGTGTTCTTAGAAGTTGATTAAGTTTTAAAATTCACGTTTTGAGATCAGAGACTGTGTTCATCGTGTTGCTACATTTCTATGAAGTTTTTCATAAGAATCAAGGAATTATCGCTGGTTCTCTCTGAATTCATTGCTGATATCGCTATTGTTAGAAAGATTTCGCTTTGATTTCTTTAAAAATCTGTTTGGAATCTTACGCGTGTTCATTGGGATTGAGTTTGATTTCGAAATTTGAATTCCTTAAATTTTGGGTTTATTTTCGGAAACAGAATAAAGTCCAGATACACGGGTTTGCTATAGGATTCTCGAGAATTATACATGGGTTCAGATTCTTGGGTGTATGGTTCACGGGTTCAAGGAGGTTCACGGTTTTAACTCAAGTTCCGGGTCGTAGATTGTTCACGGTATTGTTTCAAGCAATGGCGAAGCTTGAAGAAAACCCCCGGGGGGGTCGGGATTTTTTTTCCTATCATGGGGGTGCCAGAACTATAAAATTTTCACCCGAATACATATAAATTAACACTATTGAGCGAAAAATCGACCGAATACGTATAAATTAACACTAGTGAGCGAAAAATCGGGATGGGCCTGGGCCCCAACAAAGATTCGCCCCTGGTTTCAAGGGTGTTGAAGGTTCACGACTTCTGAAGTTCACGGGTACTTGAAAGTTCACGGGTGATCGATAGTTCACTGGTTTCGAGTAGTTCACGGGTGGTACTTGACAGTTCACGGGTGATCGATAGTTCACGGGTTCATTATACTTCACGGGTTTAACAGGTGTTCAAGGCTAAATAGAGGTTCACTACTCAGGAAGTCAAACGTTCTCGGTAATCCATAAGTCCACGGGATAAAAAAAAATTTTTGAGAGAAAATATTTCTGGGTCAAAATTTTGAAAGATCGTTTATACTTCTAATCGGAGTTGTTTTTGAAAAGTTGAAAATATCCGATATTTTTTGTGAAATCTTTGGCGGGAAAATATCAAAAATTTTCTTATTCAAGATTTTGAGAAGACGGTTACACAACTATTCGGATTCACTTTTGAGAAGTTGACAATATTGAGTTTTCGGGAAAAGTCTGGAGGGAAAAGTTTTCAGTATTTAGCAAGGTTCTCAAATTCAGAATGTTTTCTACATTTGGAGTAGCAGGACAAACTTCATAATCTTCAGGTTCAATTCCACCTGAGGTAACATCTAATCCCTGTTCTAAATTGTGTATTGATAAGATAGAGATGTATAGAAAAGAAAATGATGATTTGAGGTTTGAAAATGAAAATCTAAAATATCACAAAAAGAAGTTTTTTAAGTCTGAAAAGGATTATAAAGAAGCAATAGATGCTGGTAAAAAGGATATTTCACTACTAAAGTCTCAACTCAGCAATAAATGTTGTTTGCTTACTGATGCTAATCAAGAAATTGCTAGATTGACCACTGAATTAGAAAAGGCCAAATCAAATTTTAATGAAGCAAAATTCAAAGTAGAATTCTTTGATCAGTTAAGTAAAGTAGTTGATATGCTTGAAACTCAACTCCACAAGCCGGGTAATGGGAGCAAAGGGCTTGGATATAATAACGTGCCTCCTCCAATCAACGGAAACTGTACCATTGTTCCTCCCTCTATTGAGGAACAAGTAAAGGAGTTCTTCATGCTCACTCCTGGAAATCTGTCAAGCTATGATGGATCCGAATCATCATCATCCTTAGCTTCAACTGTTAAATGTGTGAACTATTCTGATACTTCTACTTCATGTGCAGAAAAAGTAGAGATCGAGGAATGTCATAGTGAAAATGATGAGTATGAAGAGGCGTGTTTTTGCAAAAATAAAATTAATGCTAATTTAAATTGCAAAAATAAAACTGATACTTCCAAAAGCACTGCTTCTAAGAGCAACAAACCCTATGTAAAGGCTTGGAAAAATGGTTCTACAAATTCAAAATTGCATGCATATAGTGATGGAAAAACTAGATTTGTTAAACCTATCACTGATAATATTGTTAAGTATTCCAACAGGGACCTGTACAAGCTGAAGGAGAAAAGCAAGCAGGTTGAAAAACAAATGGCCAGTGTTCACACCTCAAGTGCTTCACCCAAGCACTTCACCAAAGCTGAGTTTTATACAAAGTATGATCATCATCATAAGAGGTTTGAACAAGACCATGCTTAGAAAAACATGAAGTATGCAAGCTGCTCAAAGAGAAGATGTGATCAATCTTATCACTCACAATCATCATCATCTTCATCATCATCTTCAAACAGATCGGGATATGCTACTTATGCTAGGAAGCAGACATGCTACACATGTGGCAAAGCCGATCACATAGCAAGACATTGCATGCATCGTCCTTATGAGTCAAATTACATGAAAAATCAGAGGACTACACCGAGGGATAGAACTTACTCTAAGCCAATGAAGGCTAACCAGCCAAAGGCAATGAAGAGTCAGACTCCCAGAGTTAAGCCCTCTGATGGTGACTGGAATGTTGCAAAGAGAAACAGACAGGCTTATTTTGAAAGACAAAAAGTTAAACAAAATAAGCAAACGGTGAAACCAAAAGTCTCAGTTTCAAAAGAGACAAAACCGTATGTTCAATCAAAGCCTGTCTGGAAGGCTAAGAAAAATGTTGCGGCAACACCTGTCCTTGATTCTAAAAATGATATGTGTTTGCAGGAAGTATCTTACATTGATGCTTCAGGAATGCCCAGGTCAACTATGGCTTGGGTATCTACGTCTAACTAATCATCTATTTCGTGCAGGGACAACCAAGGAGGACTGTCAACAACCAGAGTGGTGTGTTGATACGGGTTGTTCCAGGCACATGACGGGTGACATCTCTTTGCTTCATACGTTAATACTTTAACGGAGGGTATGTTTCCTTTGTAGGAGAAAAGGGAGGTAAGATCAGCAATAAAGGTAGAATTAACTTTGATACATTATGCTTTGAAATTAATGAGTTTTTCAAATTTAAGAATGGTTACAAATAGATTTTTCTTTATAAGTTAAATTTGTACATTATTTTAATTTTGATGCACAAATTTAGGGGGAGATATTCAATTCATTTAAAGGAAAAATACAAAAATTTTGTTTATGTTTGAGTCGGAAGTTTTGCAATTTAATGGGAAGTGATATGAACGTTCGTTTCTTAAGGCTAGGATCAATGTTAGATATGTTGATAGGCTCCGCTTGTGATTCACTTGAACAAAATAGTATTATGGCCTTAGTGGGGAACATCTCATAGATTAGTGTAATTTGCTATTCCTGTTAATAATCGAGAACTTAAACATAGAGGTTGATGAACTGTGGATAATCCTTGCTCTATTGGGATTGCACTAACCGGGACCCTTCACAAAGGGGTTACGAGCTTGACTTGATACAAGTCTGTAAATATTATATATCTATTTAGTTAAAAGAAATGCATTGACATGCAATAGGTGAAAAGACACTCAATGATAGTGCAAAACAAAATACTGTGCAAAAAGACACGCAATTTCAATGTCGTGCTATAAGAAAAATACAAAAAAGATATGTCTAAAGACATACATATAAATATACCTATAAATATTTTTATTTTTTGGGAATATGTGACTGGGAAAGGATCTCTTGTCAAGGCATGTAAGTCCGTAATGCTATGACCCTGAGCTTCTGATGATTTTGAACATGTAAGTCCGTAGTGCTATGTTTTTTTATCAAATTTTGTCAGAGATTCCCTGAAAAGTTGCATAAACCTGTGCTAGTTATGCTTAATTAGTTATAAGGTAGGTGCTCAAAAGATCATGAGGAAGGGAAGGTTTACCTGATAAGCTGTGGGGTCCATTAAAGTTCATCAATAATTCACATAAATTAAACTTTCACTTAATTACAGGTTTCTGAGATATGAATGTGGGACCCATTAAGTAATAACTAATTTTACCCAAAACATGATAATTTAAATCACAGTGAAAAACTCCGGTTTAACGCTAAAGCATGAGTTTAGAAGGATCTGAATATTAGCAATCTGCTTGACCTGTCCGAGTAAAAGTACATGCTGAAAAATGTTTCTTGGTGTGCCTATAGATCGATTTGATCCCATTGCAAACTTCCTAAACACTCATTGTTACAAGTTTGTGTTAATAACTGTTAGTTTAAAATTATGATTAATTTGAGTTGCATTTTATTAAGAAAATTACAAAAAAGATTTTATTTGAAATTTTATCTTTTACTTCAGTTATAGTTTAGTTTTTAGATTTTCTATTTTATTTAACTTTACTTTTGTTTTACCTTTATAAATAAAAAATAAAAAAATTTGACCATTCTTGAATTTAAAGACTTGTCATCAAAAGAGTTGAAATTTCAAAAGTTTGGATGTACTAGGTATTCGTGTAAATACTGAATTCCTTGTTGCATATAAATGTCTGCTTACAAAACTTATGAGAATTTGCAGGATTTATTTCAAATCAAAAACCAAGGTTGAAAAAGATTGAAATGTTGTCATTTGCTGGCAAGCTTGAAGTACCACCACAACAGAATGTACTCGAATCAGAAGGTACACATGAAGAAGTACCTGTGAATCTGCTTGAAAGAGAAAGAATGAAAAAGAAAAGAGTTGCTGGGAATCCTCCTCTCACATCCTCTTTAGCAAGATGATCAAGCAAGTGCTGATTAGGATCCACATGTGGATTTAACTCCAAGAGAAGAGAGACCCAAGTTTGAGAGTTCAGAGATGCTAAATCTTATCTACACCAACATCGACACCACAAAAACAACCATAGATTCTGATGACAATGTTGTATGCTGGAAGTGGTGATCACAGTGCTGCATTCGAGTTATGAAGATCATTTGATAGCATCAGCCTAGGGGGAGATTGTTGGGTCTATATTTGTGAGGCTGACGCTTATAAAATAAGTATAATTATTGCAGTTACCGAATAGATGGGTATTCGGGTTTGTAACCGTGAACAGGGGTTCACGATTTGGGTCTTGGGTCGGCCATGGGCCGAGAACATGTATTTTGGGCTTAGTGTTATTAGGCTTAGTATAAATACTTGTTTATGTAACCTAAATTAGGTTGAGCCACCAGAAAAACGTTTCTGAGAATAGTTAGACAAGTGGAAAACCGTCTAAGAGGGTTAGCGGTTGTTTTTACTTTTCTTTGTAATTCTCTTGATCAATCCAAGTGTTTTACTTTGAATCCTTGTGTTCTTGAATCACCACAATCACTAGTTTCCGCCTATTGATTGTGAGACTTGATATCGTGTGTTCGTTATTCGAAGATCCGCTAAGTTTGGGACTTACACTTTCTAAATGCCATGCGCGCCCAAGGCTCACGCTTTGCACCTTGAGTGAGCCAGCACCTTCAACTACTATGCGAATGCTAACATATGACAGAAACTTCATAATTTAATGAAGTTAAAACTCATCTATTTGAAAAAATATCCTGACACTATGAATTCAAGTTTATATCTTTTGGGCTCTAAATCATGTATAACATAAAGGTCTATTGTTTTCTGTAAAGTTGAATTCTTTAGGCTGTTAGTTCAGGTTCATATCTGTATAAATTTGAAGTTCATTCTAGTCTCAAGCAAACTTAATATTTTGTTTAAAAAGTAAAAACTAAGGCTGTCCACATGATTATTTGGTTAATTGGTTTTATTTTGATGAGTTTTTTACATCAATCATAAGGGCAAACAACGCCACTAAACTCGAAGTTGCAATAATCAGGATCTGATTTTGGATATTCAAATCCTGCTTCTACTTATCTATCTATGAAGGTGTCAAATAATCTGCTTTTGATAGTGAGTTTAACCAGCTGCAACAAGACTTAATGTCTCTGAGTAAATAAGGTTATTTAATCTATTAACTTTTTAAATAATCAAGCATTGTCTAACACTTAAACTATCTGATTAGTAAATTATTACAACTTCAAACATCATAATCACATACATACTTTTGAGTTGAGATATCAAATATGTAGACTAAAATATCCAAATCAAACCATAACAAAAATAAGGCAAATTGGATTTTATAATCCAAACTATGACTCAATTGACGATAGTAATCCATACCGGCAATTTGACCAGTCACAGTCCTAACTTTCACTTCCGTTGTCAGGAGCAATCCCTGAAGCATAATCATCATATATTTACACTCGGATTATACATGTGTTCACTCACAATGATGACTGAACGAAATAAATACGCATACAAGCGAAATCGAATGAAAATCAAGTGTAAATCTATGATGATTATGCTACTAGGAATGCTCTCGACAACGAGAGTGAAAGTTAGGACTGTTACCCGTCAGATTGCAGGTATGGATTATTCTCGGCCAATATATCGTACTTTGATTATTAGAATCCAATTTTCCTAAAAATAATATTACAATTAAATATTAAATAAATAATGGTTAATTGCTTTCTACATTGTCCCATTGTGTTACCTTTACACAACTTGTTGGGGGAAGAAGACAAGAAGGGGGAAGAAGACAAAGCCTGTTGTTTGAAGTTGTGGATTCTGGTTTAAATTTGAAAATCCCACCTAATATCCAAAACCTATCATCTATACTATTCATAACCGAATCTGTAACATCAACATTTTCCAGATCTAACAGTTCAACTTTAAAAATTAACGAATTTATAAAACAAAATTCTACATAAATGCAAGAAATTTAGAAGAATTTGAGCATACCTAACTTCAACGTGTAGTTCAAATTCCAACCAGGGGCATCTAAATCATTGCAATGTTTGAAAAATTCGAGTTCAGAGAAGCTCCATCATTTCTAGCTTGCTGATGTCGAGACTGGAGTGGTGAGGGCGAGTGTTGGAGTGAGAGTCTGTGATTTGGTAATGGTGTCATCCACAAACCAAACCCTAATAATGATTTTGGTGACTGGGAAAAAGTTTTTAAATGATAATTTGAGTTCAAAATTTTCACTTATAAATATTTATGCTTTCTTCCGAGTTTACTTAAACGAAATGATTCTTTTTTTTTTCTTTCTCTTTAAATCTCTTTAATTTGGGATTCTTTTCCCTTCAAATCTCTCAATTTCTGTTCTTAAAAAAATCTCTGGAACACTCTTCCTTCTATTTTCTTTCTTTTCTCTTCTTAAAAAAAACTCTAAAACATGTGTTTCATTCCCCTTCTTTTCTTTTCCATTCTTTTCTCTCCTTAAATAAGACCCGGGAACACATCGTTAAAGTGTGTAAAAATTTTGAAACTTTGGGTTTTCTAATCTTTGTTCTTTTGATGTAAAAAGGTTATTTGGTTATAAAGTTTTGTCATGAGTTAACTACATGGATGGTCCCATTTGATAAATTGATATTGTTTGGTTTTAAAATTTAAGAAATTACAAGACCGGACCTAAATGTTTATGTTTTGTTAACACCGGTGGTCATTTGTTCGAATGGCCGTTTATTTCCTCTATTAAATGCTCGTACTTTAGAGTAATTTATGTTATTTAAAGTTCACTTCTTTAAATCCCTCTTCCTTCATTTTCCAACGGTAGTGGTCTGTTGTAGTTTCCTGTAAGGGTTTCAAAACTCTATTAAAACGTGTAACGGAAAAACAACCATGAACCGACATAGGCCAAACCCTAGATCGTCCCACCATAAGTTCAGATACAAACCAAATATTCAATAAACAACCATATAGGGTTTAGGGTTATACTTTTTGCGAATAGGAGACGACAACCAAGATGTAACATCCCGTGACAACAACTACACGAACTAAACCCACAACCTCTATTCACCAGAACAAAAACCGGATCTCTATATGTCTTTGTCTACAAGATGCCCGAACACCAAAAACGAATCTCTATTCGTTATTTCCCAATGACTTGACCAAAAACGAATCTCTATTCGTTATTTCCCAATGACTTGACCAAAAACGAATCTCTATTCGTTATTTCCCAATGACTTGGTGTCACTACCAACGAAAAACCAGTAACCTGTCTATAAGAACAACTACCAAAAAACAACTCATTTTACTTTATAATTATTTAAAGTGTGTAAAAACAACGAACGAGATCAAAGATATATTGTTAATTGTCGTAACTTGTACATTATGAACTTACTGTGGTGTTTTTTAGTGGTGTAAACAAATCGAGCCACTCATGAGATACTTAAGACCAACTCACTAAAAGTTCGAAGTAAACCGAGTTTAAACGAGCTCAACCCCAAACTATAGAGCTTATACCAGGGTTCATTTAAAAATCGAGCTTGAGCCCAAACTTCACGTATCGAGTTTGACCATGCTTACGAAACTAAATGAGCCATTATAAACATAGTATTTAAATAACTTTTATTTAATATATTAAATATATTTTTACATATTAGTCATTATTATATATAAAATTATGACAAAAATAATAAAATAACATATAATATGTTTCACATATAAATCTTATTATAAAATACAGAAAAATAGTTTTAAATATATATAAATAAATAAAATAATCAACAAATTAGGACACCCGATTAGTCTAACTCGAGCTTGAAAAACTATTCACTACTCGAGTTCAAACTTTAAAAATATATCTATCAACAAGCGGAGTAGACCCCGAGTTAAATTTGAAGAGCTTAGCTCGATTAGTTTATACACCTGTATATATTTGTTTTCGCAGTCCATACAAAAGGCCTCCTTTGTAAAAATGTTAACCATAATTGTCTTAAAAAAGGTTGGGGTGTGACAACAAATCAAATATAGGACAATACTGGATCTTTTGTTACAACCTTCTTGAAAGAATGCGCATAATAATAGCTTCAAACAGAACAACTTTAATGGATTGTGTAGCTAACTATTATAAGCTAAAACTTATTAGGTAATTTCTTGTTTTTTTGTAAACTTTAGGCTGTATTGCATGTCTTGGTTTCTTGTACAAAAACCACTACTATTAATAGTTGATGGTACCATGGTAATAATTTCTAATGTATTTTATGTTATATGCTTTAGAATAAAGTATAAACCACTAAAATTATTTTTTTTTTCAAGATAACTCGTCTGTTTTTAGTTGTTTTCTATCATAACTAGTTGTTTTCTATCATAACTTCTCAAGTTCATCGGTCCGAACTTAAACTGTTATTTACTTGATCTCCTTTGATAACTATGGTACTCCAGCTTATACTGTTATTTACTTGATCTCCTTTGGTAACTATGGTACTCGTAAGGTCTCGTAAATTTTTCAGTAACAAGTTTTCATGTTAAAAAACGGCAAAAGTACATATATCCCCCTATTTTCAACCCTAATTACATATTGCCAACCCAAAACTTAAATTACATATATCTCCTCTTTCATAAAATTACTTTATTAACGTTACAAAAATACGACTAGTTTTATTAAATCGATCACACCCCTAACCTTCTATTTTCCGCTTCCGATCAATTCCGACATTCATCGTCGTTTCTGATCGGTTCAATCATCCAGTTAGGTATATATGTAATTAATGAAGGGATATACGTAAATAAAAATTTAAGCTAGGTATATATGTAATTAATGAAATTTTTAGATTAATATAAGTAGTTGAAAAAAAACATCACGCCACTTAACTATTAATTCATTATCGATAACAATGTTGGGCCGTACACGAGATGAATAATTTCTTCATAACTTTTTAAAAGACTCGTATTAACCTATAAGATGTTTTCAAACTAGAGATATTTCATTTTTAGCAAATTAATTTTTTTTTCTTTAAATATATAACAACTTGCTTTTCGTATCCTTAAATTAAACTAATTATATTTTTCCCTAGCACTTAAAAGAAAGATGTGTAATTTTCATAATTCTTTTCTTTTATATTATTGTTTTTTCTTTTTCTTTTATTATTTTCATCCCTTTTATTTTATAGGTTTATTGATTAATTACTTAACCATTCATTTTATAAAAATATTTTTATATAGTAAATTACAACACAGAATCAAATCAGACTTGTTAGATGCATCATTATAAATCTTTTTTTTACACATCATTGTAAATACGGATGCATGCACTATTTTAATAAAAAACAGTGCAGACAATGAAGAGCATAAAACTTTGAATTAGTGTTATATTAAAAATAACCATAGTATACTAAAAATATGTGAGTTTAAGATATATTTATATTATGGTGACTTAGAAAATAGCCTTAGTATATATCACTAATATTTCAATAAATGTATTAAGAAAACCTTTTAATAATGTAATTGGTTAAAGGAGTAGTGTTGTTTATATATATTTAATATTAAAAAATAAAATTATAGATGTGAAAATTATTAGAATTTAAATTGAAAAGTGAATATAGATACCGGTATAACTAAAAATATGTGAGTTTAAGAAATGAATTAAAGTTCACACATATTAGAAATAAAATATTTTTTGAGACTAAAAAACATTAAACAAAATTCTTTTAGACACATTGGTTGGTACAACTTATGATGTTTGTTAGTTTGTATACAAATTGAGTGATTCATTGTTTTAGGAGAAAGAGAAATGGAGTATTTTAGGCATGTGCTCTTAGTTTTATTTTCTCTAGTGGTCTTCATCAACGGCGATCCTCTTGTTCCGGCGTTATGCATCTTCGGCGACTCGGTAATGGACGCCGGAAACAATAATCATCTCAATACTTTGCTCAGAGCAAACTTCCTTCCTTATGGAAGAGATTTCATAACTCATAAGCCTACTGGCAGGTTTTGCAATGGCAAATTAGCAGCAGATTATACTGGTAAATAAAAGATATTGCAATCTCAAATGTTGGTTATTCTTAGTTTTGATTCCTTCTTAATGGCTTCCTGTGTCTATGAACAGCTGAGTTGCTGGGATTTGAAACATATCCACCACCTTATCTGAGTACGGCCAACGATACACTTCTCCTGACCGGCGCTAACTTTGCCTCGGCCGGTTCCGGTTACGCAGATCAGACAGCAAGACTATATGTAATTCTTATGTTTAAACAAAAAAACTTGCATGCTTCATTACTAGAAAACTGGGCATTTGTGACCAGCAAAAACAGTGGCAAATTTTACGACCATTTTCGACCGAATTTGTCGGTCGTAAAATTAGCGACTGAAACTGAAATAGTCGCAAAACGGTTGAAAACTTGTGGAATAATTAGTAAAAATAAAAATATTATTTGCAAAAATTCCAACCGCAAAGAAATCACAAAAAGATATTACCGAAGGAGGTTTTTGTCACCATATTTTTGGTCGTAAATCAGTTGCAAAATTTGTGACGGCTTTACTATCGCACTCACAACAGAGCTATTGGTAGAGTCGGGGAATGAAAACAAGTCTTTCCTCTATTATAGGAGATAGAGAAGCTGCTCCCGAGGAAACACGGCTAATGAAAATGCGACACAAATAACTAGTTTTCTAGTAGTGTTTCACTACTAGAAATCGGTCAGTTTCCAACAAAGCCGTTTGTGAGAAAGCCGTTTGAAAACAGTTTCCCAACAAACGTCCGACAAAAAAGACCTTGTGGGGGGGAAAAAGCCGTTAAAAAAATATTCTGACAAGCTTCCTACAAAAAAATTATGACAAGTTTCCGACCAAATAGGTTTCCGACTAAAAAGACTTTAGGGTTTTGGTCGAAATTTTGTAGGAAGTTCCTAAAAAATATTTTTGTGGGAAAATTTCTTAGGAAAACCGACTAATTTCTAGTAGTGTTTGAGATCGATATCTGATTACGCATTTTGATATGATATGATATGATATAACAATTGTATGTCTAATTACTGTTGGTATCTTGCAGAAAGCGATTAGTTTACCGCGGCAGGTGAAGCATTACCGCAAATGGCAAAAGAGTGTTGTTAGTATAGTCGGAAACGAGAGAGCAAATGCCATGTTTTCCCGCGGAATTCATATTTTAAGCGCAGGAAGCAGTGATTTCCTCCAGAACTACTACATCAATCCAGCTTTAAGGAAACTATATAAACCTTCAAAGATTGCAGACTATCTTTTGAAATCATACCACACATTCATAGAGGTAACCTTTGAACAACCCAATGAAAATTATTAGATGACAAAACGGTTAAAAGCAGTTTTGTATGTAGAGTCTTTATGGTTTAGGAGTAAGAAGGATTGGAGTAACAACATTGCCACCAGTTGGATGTTTGCCAGCAGCCATCACGCTCTTTGGTTCGGGACACAATGAGTGTATACATAGGATAAATAGGGACGCCGTGATGTTTAACAACAAGCTAAACGCCACGTCTCAGGATCTTGTGGCCAGTCATCCAGACTTGAAGGTTGTGGTCTTCGACGTCTATCATCCTCTTCTTGGTCTAATCACGAAGCCTAGTGATAATGGTAACATTACTTGTTGTTTACCATCATAGTCAAGATAGGCGGGTCGGTTAAAATATATCATTTTTGGTATGGGTGGAATCGGTCTAGTCGGGGTTGGGTTCACTTCTAGAAAACCGGGCATTGACGACCGAAATTTATGATCGGAAAAAAGTTTGCAAATTTTTTGATAGTTTAGCGACTAAATATAAAAGAGAAAAATTTGTAGCGGTCGTAAAACATTCGCAAATTTGAGGCTATTTCGGTCGCTAAGTTTGGTCGCAAAATAACCTCCAGAAATGTTTGTTCTAGAGATTTAACAGATTCGCCTTTTAGTTATATTTTCATTTTCAACCGTTTTATTAGTTTTGTAATAAAGAAGAATAAAGTAAACTATTCATAAATAAATGAGTCAAAGTTGTCTTCAATTATGTGCAGGTTTTTTTGAGTCAAGGAGAGGTTGTTGTGGAACTGGGATAGTTGAGACTTCTTTGCTTTGCAATTCAAGGTCAACTGGTACATGTTCAAATGCAACAGGGTATGTGTTTTGGGATGGATTTCACCCATCTGAAGCTGCAAACCAAATCTTGGCACAAAGTCTACTTGAGCAAGGACTAGGCTTAATATCTTAGAACATTTTCATTTGAGTGAAAAGTTAGAATAAGAGGTTAAGATTGAGTAAGCATTATTTGTTCTACATTCATATTTTTGTCCTAATGTGTTGCACAAGTGATTTAATCGAAACTCCACTTCTTCACAAAGTCCAATCCCAGGAGACACATGTTGGCCCAACCTTCATCTAGGCCCACTCCATGAAAACTTGGCCCAACAGTTGCTAATATAAGAATTGCGCCAGAACTAATTCCACTTTAACCCAATTCAGATTGTTTTAAAAACAAAGTATTATCGGATAGGGGTTAGCAAATAATCAAATTAACCAAACCGTAATCGAATTAAATGACTTAACTGAATCAAAAACATAACCGATGGTTCGGTTAACCCATAACTGATCAACCGAAATTTAGAATGAAATATTAGTGTCTTTTTAATACAATTTATAATTAAGATTCTTAAGAAACATAAACACAACTTTTCATTAATTAAAACATACGAGTATAACAAGCTTCATTATTCACCCAAGTAATACAAGAGAACTAGCCAAGAATGATCATAGATATGAATACACGAACGCTTGATGATATAAATATCATGGAATGATCCAAGGATTCAAGCCAAAGCCAAAGTGCTACAATTATGAGGTGCCCCTTGATCTTGGGTGATATGACTAACTCTCTCACTCTCTACTCTAATCTATTATAGGAGAGACCTCAGAGGACTTCTCCACAAGTGCTTATTGTTGCGTCCTTAATGAAGAGCTCAAGGCCTCTATTTATAAGTTGCATTTAGGGGGGGGGGGGGGGAGGCACGACCGTGCCTCCGTACACACGGGTATGTCTCCGTGGTACTTGCGAATCTTTACTATCCTTCTTGCATATTTCCCTGGCAGACTTTGGCCAAAGGCACAGGCGTGCCTGGTGTTTGACCAAGAATTGACTAGTTCTAGAATCTTCCAGCTTGACCTGGCTCATTTTCATGGGGGCATGGCCGTGCAGCTACAAGCACATGCGTGCCTTTCCTCTGAACTTTACAGATTATTGACTTTTCCTTGATTTTAAGTTCCTTTATGCGTGGGAGGTCAATTAATATGAAAAATTACAAAGGCAAGCATTTAAGTATGTTTTTTTGATGTGATTGCTTCAAAATCAAATGGATATGTGGATGATTATGCGTGTAAAACATGTATAGTTTGATGCATATCACACATCCCCACACTTAAACTTTTGCTTGTTCTTAAACAAACTCATGTATAGACCCATGGATTAGATAGATTTCCTTAACAGTTGAATCTTCCTGGAGCATAAGTGACTATCAAGGATGTCGACACTCAAGTGATAAACCAATGAGTCAGTTATTGTATTTTTGTGCTTTTAAATATGTGGATATTTGACAATAGGTGGTAGCATGCTTACTAGAACTACGATTTATGCATAACTTTACTTATCTCTCAATTTTCCCTCAACGTTCGGCTATAAGGTGTATAGATAGCATGAGTTTGAGTGTATCACTTAGTGTCAAACAAAAGTAGGCTAAATTATAAGCTTATATGTGATGTGTTCTAAATTATACATATATTTCACATCATTTGCATCCCATTTATTGACAATTTATTTGTACATTGTGTTAATTTGTCGCTCATTTAGCTTATATTTAAGTTTAATGGAAATCTAAGGTTAAAAAGAAGAAACAAGCGAAAAGACGGCAAAATATCAAGAAATTGGCCAAGACAGTAGCTGAAGCACGGGTCGTGCCCCACCAGGCACGCCCCCGTGCCCTCACCCAGCAGAAAAGATAAAATTCTCCAGCCAAGCACGGACCGTGCCCCACCAGGCACGCCCCCATGGTCAACTTCCTACAGTACCAGAGTACTGTTGTCGCCCATTCAGACGAAGCACGGGGCCGTGCCCCACTAGGCACGCCCCCGTGTCAAGTACATGCATAGTACGTATGCGACAGGGATAAAAGCGGTTCATAATATGTCTCAGCACGTGCCTCACTTCCCAGACAATATAAATAGAGGCACTTAGTTCATTTGAAAGAGTTGGCCTTTGGGAGAGAAAATCACTAACACCACACACGAAAAGTCAGCTGTAGAGACCATTTGGAGGCCATAGAAGACTCACTCCAACACCATAATCTCACTTGGAAGATATCACCTTCATACATTAGAAGCTTTGGTTACATCTTGAACTCACTAGTCACTTGATCTAATTAAAAATCAGGGTTGAGACGTTAACTGTGTCCATGGATTGACATCCGGTTCTTATCAAAACTGTATTACCACTCGATAGGTGCACTTGCCTTTGTGTGTGTATTGTAGTCTAGGTGAAAACTATCTTTTAAAACCGACATTTGTGTGAAAAATATTTATAAAAAATACGTATATACTTCACACACATCAAGTTTTTGGCGACGTTGGCAGGGACACGATTTCAACAATTAACCCAAAATTTTAATCCGTAAATACTAGTAAATATTTTTCAGTCAGTGTGTTCTTTTTCTGCAACAATTTCACAATTAATTGTTAGGTAATGAATGTCCACCACACCTGATCCCAATATCGTCACACCGTTTTCGAAACCCGAACGACATTTCCTTCATCGATTATGAGAACGAACATGAACTGTAGCTGAGGTGATAGCAGGAGAAACTTGGGAGGACGCTCAATCAGAAGAAAACACGACAGACGCAGAAGAAAGGAATATGACGTATTACGCCAAGCCGTCCCTTGACAGCTACGAATCCATCGTTACCCAACTAGCAGTTGCAGCCAACAACTTTGAAATAAAATCTAGTATCATTCATTTGGTAGAAAACTCTGCTCAATTTAACGGTCTACCTGATGAAGATCCCAATGCTCACATCGCTCGTTTCTTACGAATCTGCGCTACTTTCAAAATTCACAACTGTTCCGATGATGCCGTTAGACTTAGGCTATTTCCGTTTTCGCTCCGTGGCCGCGCCATGGAATGGTTAGATGCATTACCCCCTAGCACCATCACAACCTGGGCCAAAATGGCCGAACAATTCTTGTTAAAATACTTTTCGCTCGACAAAACTGCCAAGTTAAGATCAAGTATCACAGGTTTCCGTCAAGATGACGATGAATCATTACATGCAGCATGGGAAAGATATAAGACCCTTCTAAGAAGATGTCCACATCACGGTCTAGACCTGTGGTTGCAATGTCAAACATTCTACGATGCAATCAGTGGAGCGCATAAGCAAGCTGTCGATCAATGCGTTGCAGGAGACTTTGGAGGAGCAACCCCAACAGAGGCATTCCAAGCATTGGAAAAGGCCGCCACGAAAAGTTTTTCTTATAATCCTCTAAGAGCCAGATCCACCCAAAAGGGTATGCATCACGTTGATACTGACACCATGGTCGCAGCACAATTAGAAGCACTTACCAAAAAATTTGAACAAATGCAAACCGAGTTAAAAAAAGTACAAGTTCGATGCGATACATGTGGAAAGCAACATAAAAACAACGAGTGTCAACAATCAGTGGTGGTAGAAGAAGTTGATTATGTTGGAGGACAAAACAATTCCTATGGAAATAATTATAACTCTAACTGGAGAAACAACTCCAACTTCAGAGAAGGAGGAAACAATCAAAAACCTACGGGGTTCAATCGAAGACCACCCTTCCATAAACAAAATGCACCTTTTCCACCCAAACAACCATACCGAGGATAGAAAAACAACAATCAAAGCAATGGGGAGACTAACGTTGAAAACCTTTTACAACAACTTCTAGCCAGCACTTAAAATTCTAACAAACTGATCGAAGATCGTTTCCAAAAGCATGAAGTTGAGATGAGAAGTCAAAAGGCATCCATGCAGGCTATTGAGAAGCAAGTAGGACAAATGGCACAGCTTCTCTCAGAGCGTCAGCAAGGAAGTCTTCCTAGCAACACAGTGCCCAATACTAATGCACAAGTAAACGCTGTCACACTTAGGAGTGGAAAAATCACCAAGGAAGGAGTCGTCTCCACCTCTCAACAAACCACAACGGAGGAATGCCCAAATGATACACAAGAGGTCACCCCTCCTCCTGCTGAGAAGCCACCCAAGGAGCCTGTTCGGACATATGTTCCGCCTCTTCCGTATCCGGGACGCATGAGAAAGGAAAAACTAGAAAACGAGTACGGGAAATTCTTAGGACTGTTCAAGCAACTTCACATCAATCTACCTTTCATCGAAGCTCTTGCTAAAATGCCAAATTATGCAAAATTTCTCAAAGGCGTATTGACAAACAAAAAAAATCTTGAGGAGCTATCCCACGTAATACTAAATGAGGAATGCTCAGCTGTCCTGCAAAACAAGCTTCCCACAAAGATGACTGATCCAGGTAGTTTTACCATTCCGTGTCTAATAGGAGATCTCTCAGCCAACGCCTTGGCTGATCTTGGCGCAAGTATCAATCTAATGCCATACGCAGTTTTTGAAAAGCTGGAGTTGGGAGAACCCAAACCAACCCGTATGAGCATCCAGATCGTTCAGTAAAATACCCTCAAGGCATAGTCTAAAAATGTTGGTGAAAATTTATAAGTTCGTTATTCCATTCGATTTCTTTATCTTGGACATGGATGAGGATAAAAACGCCCCCCTCATTTTGTAACGACCCTTTTTGGCTACCGCCAAAGCCCTCATTGATGTCTGCATAGGAAAACACACTTTAAGGGTAGACAGCGATGAAATCACTTTTGATATCGGACAATCCATGAAGCATCCACAACATCATGATGATTCTCTATACTTCATTGACGTATGTGACTCTGTCGTTAGCTGCCATATTCGAGAAACACGAGAAGAGGAAGCATGTGACACTCAGATAATTGAAGAGAGTGTGTACGAAGACTACACACAAGAAGAGGTCCTGCAAGTGGAAGGGTCAGAGGAGAATGACACCCTCTTGAACCAACCATACAAGGACATTGACCGAGATTCAGAACCAAGGGCAAAAACATCCTTGGAAGAACCACCAGTTCTGGAGTTAAAAGAACTACCATCGCATCTGGAATATGCGTTCTTGGAAGAACAATCCCAATTGCCCATGATCATTTCTTCTGTTTTGACAATTGAGGAGAAGTCTAAACTCCTTAAGGTCCTTAAAGAACACAAAAACACCCATCATTCTGCACTCATAAATTTTTGATGGAAAGCGAGTATAAGCCAGTTGTTCAACATCAAAGGAGACTTAACCCAAGCATGCAAGAAGTGGTAAAGAAGGAAGTTATAAAATTATTGGATGCATGGCTCATTTATCCTATTTTTGATTCACCTTGGGTCAGCCCTGTACAAGTTGTACCCAAGAAGGGAGGAATGACAGTTCCCACTCGAACTGTAACTGGATGGAGGGTCTGTATTGACTACAAAAAGTTAAATGACGCCTCTAGAAAAGATCACTTTCCACTTCCATTCATCGATCAAATGTTAGAAAGATTTTCCTGCAGAATGTACTACTGTTTCTTAGATGGGTTTTCCGGGAAGATCAAGAAAAGACAACATTAATTTGTCCATAAGGAATATTTGCTTACCGACGGATGCCTTTCGGTTTATGCAATGCACCAGCAACATTTCAATGATATATGGTAGCCATCTTTCACGACATGATTGAAGATTCAATAGAAGTGTTCATGGACGATTTCTCAATTTTCGGCAACTCTTTTGAGCACTGTCTCAGTAATTTAGAGAAAATGTTAACAAGATGCGAAGACGCCAACCTTGTCCTTAATTGGGAGAAATGCCATTGCATGGTGACAGAAGGAATAGTATTGGGACATAAAATCTCGAAAGTAGGATTAGAAGTTGATCGGTCTAAGATAGACACCATTTCAAAACTTCCACCGCCCACTTCCGTAAAATCCGTTAGAAGTTTCCTAGGGCATGCCGGTTTTTATCGTCGATTCATTAAAGACTTTTCAAAAATTACAAGTCCTATGACCCAACTCTTAGAAAAATATGTCACCTTTGTATTCTCTGATGAATGTCTAAAGGTTTTCGAACTTCTCAAAGAAAAGCTCATCAATGCTCCGATCATGGCTGCTCCTGATGGGACCTTACCATTTGAGTTAATGTGTGATGCAAGCGATTTTGTCGTAGGAGCCGTCCTAGGACAACAAAAAGAAAAGCCTTTCCATCCAATCTACTACGAAAGCAAGACATTAAATGATGCTCAAGAAAACTATACCACCACTGAAAAAGAACTCTTGGCAATAGTTTTTGCATTCGATAAATTTGGTTCATACCTTGTTCTCTCAAAAACATACGTCTACACGGATCATGAAGCATTGCGTTATTTGTTCAGCAAACAGGATGCTAAGCCAAGGCTAATCCGGTGGATACTTTTGTTACAAGAATTTGACATTGAAATTTGTGACAAAAGAAGGCTGAGAACGTCGCGGCTGATCATCTCTCACGTCTTGAATGCCCAACCACAGCCGAAAATATGGAATTAGATATCAATGACAACTTCCCGCATGAATTTCTGATGAGTATAGATACAATTTGCGAAGAACATCCATTGTTCATGGATTTCGCAAACTATCTCTCATGAAGAGTCATTGTGAAAGGATTAACGTACCAACAAAAGAGAAAATTCCTCGTGGACGTCAAACACTATGTCACACCCCAACCGACGGCGGAAACATCGGGGCGGGACATGTAGACTGTTCATGAGCACATGGTTGACTAAAATTTAATATATTAAAACGTTACATTTCCATTCATAATTCCAAATACAAAATACAAGAATTACATAACATATTCATTTGTTTCAATTAACTAGGTCCACAACCTAAGTGTAGCAACTTGATCAACTCAAACTTTTGTACCTGAAACATGATGAAAACGAGGTCAACTAAAAGTTGGTGAGCATACATAGGTTTTGACTCTAAATAGCATCAAAGTGTTGTTTGTAAACAAATCCATACAAGTCATGATTAATAAGGCAATTATGGGTAGTTACTATTGTGTAACCAAGTAGTACAATCAAACCTTTGTAACTAGCATGCAAAACAAAGTATGTTGTCGGTAACAATCACCCTAACTGAGTGGGTTTGTCAGACTCAATAGATCTATCATTGTTAACCGTCGGCTTGATTAGATAATGATTGTACATGTAATTGCACACAAGTAGTTAACACACCTAATACTCAAACATAAAGCTCAAATTGCACACAAATTGTAAATTGGATTTGTATTGTGTAGTTTGTGTAAATCATTGTAATGTTGTGTTTACGTTTCACCCCAAAATGTAAAATAGAAAAAAGGGAGCTATGTAAAACTCATCTGTGTCAAAGATGTAGCTAGCCTAAGAGACTAGATAGCAAGTGATCCTTTTAACTCACAATGTTAATCTACAGTGTAATGTATAGGAATCTCGATTAATAATTTGCACAAAGTCTATGGCAAGGTCTAGGGTTCAACGGGTTTTGATATGTGTGGATTTGTACAACTAGGTTGTGTCATTTCATGTAAGAGGGTGAAAATAAGTTGGTATTTGTAGTTAAATAAAAGTCTCATGAAAATGTAAGTTCAAGTTATGTTTATGAGTTTTATTGAAAATAATTGTTTTAGTTTAAATCATTTAAATAAATAACATTTATTTAAAATCATAAGTCTTTAAAGGTAATGTGTTAATGCATATGTTTAAAATCTACATGAATAACATGATGTGTCTAAATATAGAGTAAAAGTATATTAGTGTGCAAATATGTTTAAGAAGTTACATTTATTCAAATATAACTTAATTCTTGACAAACATTGGTATTTATTAAGTAAAAGATTTTTTTTTTTGGTTTGTAAATATGCGAATAAATAAATTGCGTTCCTTTGCTTCGTGTATAAATGAATAATTATTTAATAAATTATCTTTTGTTTGTATAAATAGATTTAAGCATAAATAACCCTAAATAACCCTCCCTTTTTTATGTAAAGTGAAAATGTCTTAGGTCTTTAAGGAAAGATTAATGAATTATAAATTCTAAACACATTTTTACAAAACAACTATTTTAAATGCCTTGTTTGAAAAGTAATTTTTTAGCTTACCTTTTTATTGGAAAAATAGGGATTTAAAAACAATTAACTTGTAAGAATACTTGTTTTACGATTTAAATCGTTTATTATCGTACTAAGTATTTCCATATGGTATATACTTTTATAAAATATTTTTTTTATAAATTAAACCTGCTGAAAAAATGTTTTAAAAATAACCGCAGTGGGCCGGGATCGAACCCGAGTCGCTTCTGGGTGAGGGAAAGCGCTCAACCACTGGACGAAGGGCTAATCATGTTACTGAGTCTGCTTCTAAATGGATTTAATCCCAAGCTGTAAAGGGACATAGTCTGATTAAAGGAAACACGCAAAAAGGGATGTGCTTGTGGGTTCGAACCTGCGACTTGGTCTGAGAGGGGACTAGTACTTAACCAAATGATCTATGGAACAAGTCTTGATAATGATAAGTACGTTAACTAATTTAATAAACAGCTCCAACCGACCATCTTCCGCTTTCGCGCAACCCGTAGCCCTAGCCCCAAATTAGATCTGTTTAATCATAGGTATGCGTTCGATTTGTTGGGGCTTTCATTCAAGGAATCAAAACGAGTCAAGGGATGGTTTAATTAGCTGGAACTATTGTGGGAAGAAGGAGATCGATTGAAGCATACGGTTCGAGCACATTGGATTTTGACCGGATCACAGAGGGGATTTGGGGGGGGGGGGTTGAGAGTGACGAGAGTAACAGGAAGGTGTCGTGAGTGAGAGTGAATGGGTGACGTGTTCCAATTTCAATTGAAATGTATGGTTTGATTTGTGGTTTATTGAATACGGCTACGAGAATGTTTTTAAATCAATTCGTTTGATTCTCAATCAATTGGGTCATGATTTTAGGTTACAAACACACGAGTAATGTCTGAGCGTGATTTACGGATTTTAGACGCGTTAAATCCCTTGATTTTAGGGTGATTTTGCCTCGGTTTGACCGAAAGAGGTCAAACGTGTTTGAACTTGAATTGATCGACTCAACTCATTATGTTTACACATTAATCAGGTCCGGGAATGGTCAAAGATCAATTACACAAACAAGGTAAGTCCACATGACCCATGGGTGATCGATTGAGACTCGAATTCGTGCAAATTTCATTTCTGTTTGACTTCAGAAAGTCAAAGGGGTTCATTGTGGTGGTGAAGGTTAAAATACAAGAGATGGGGGGGTGTGGGGGGGGGGGGGGTTAAAACTAACAATGGGGTTTATTGCTCACCTATTTGATCATATTCCTTTATATTTGTTTTAAAATTATATGGAAATTGATTTTATCAAAATATAACTAATTGTTATTATAGTTATGTATAATAAAAATAAATTTCATTTTTAATAGGGTTACAAATTATATAAGTGGTTTATTTAATATAATTAATTGTATATGTCTTTAAAATTTTTATCATTAAATACATGTATATATATATATATATATATATATATATATATATATATATATATATATATATATATATATATATATATATATATATATATATACAAGGATGTAATTAAAACTCTATAAGTTTCATTTTGATTTCAATATTATAGTAAGGTAGGTATATATATATATATATATATATGTATGTATGTATGTTAAATAGAACAGAATAATATGCAAATGAAAATTTTAAATTTTATGTTGATACAAGTTTAGATTAATAACAAACGTGACATGGGGGTTTTTGGACATGTACGAGACTTTTAGGTGTCTTTATTATTATACATAGAAAAATGAATAAAGTAAAAAAAATCATGGTCTGGGAAATCATGGATGTTACAGTCTCCCCATGTTAAGTGAATTTCGTCCCAAAATTAGTGGAGACTACTGCATCAGGAAGAAAGTGAGTTTGAGTTTTGATTGACAGTTTGAGGAGTATGATAGGTAACAAGTTTTAAGTCTAATTTCAAGTTAAGTATGAAGGATATCAGTAGGTTTTAGTTTCAAGAGAGTTAAGGAGAGATCTTTTGCAGAATCTAAAGGTGAATTGCGTTACTTGGAATGGATTTGATAGGAACTTGACGATCAGGGTTTGTTTAGGAGGTAGTCTAATATGCTCAAGAATTGTCAGTGGATAAGAGGTTTCACAAATATTGGTATAGGTCAAAACTTCACGTGACACGAACAACGCTACTTCTGATAATATGATAGAGCACTTTTATATAGGAAGTACTATCGGCGTATCCACCATGCTCTTGTGATATCACATTAGTTTCGTTGCTTTGTATCATGATAAGTGTTAGGTCACAACACACGACAAAATTTACTATGTTTTCCATGCGCTGATTTTTATAATTCCGTGTGCACCTGTAATTATTCAAATCATCGCATGGTCCGTATAGATTCTTCCGTTGTGTGCGGGTCAAGAGGGGCACAAATTTACTTAGTTCATGTCTATTTTTTTTCACATATGAGTTGCTAATAAGTAACTATGTCCCTAAATAGGCAGGTCTGTTAGCAACTAAAGAGTAACAAGGTGGTATAACTTAAAGTCTCATAGTTTACTCGTGTTTGAACAAGAATACGTCAAACACCGAGTTGTTTTAAAGTGTTACAGCTTCCTCGTGTTTGAACAAGAATACGTCAAACCCCGAGTGGCTTCAATGTGTTATGGTTTTCAACTTTGGTGAATCAAGGTGTATGACCATTATTTGCGTGTAATGTGATCAATCAATCGCAACAATTGTAAGCAACTTAGCTTCATGTGTAATGTAGCACTCAAATTTCATGTATGGTCTAGTGTCATGTAGCTTGTAATCGAATAGGTTTCATGTGTGATGTGAGCAACTTAGCATCATGTATTTTGTAAATCAACGAACTTTCATGTGTAGTGTAAACAACGTAGTATCATGTGTATTGCAAGAAATGAATTTCATGTATGGTGTTACCAACTTAGTATCATGTATTGTGTAAACCAATAATCTTGCATGTAAGTAGCGTAGTATCATGTACTTTGTAACCAAATAAGTTTCATGTTCAATGTGGTCAACCAAGTATTGTATATCAAACAACCCATTGTTATGTATCATGTATATTGTAAGGAATGAATTTCACATATGATGTTACCAACTTAGTATCATGTATTTTGTAAACAAATAAGTCTCATGTTCAATATGGTCAACCAAGTAGTGTGTATCAAACAACCAATTGTTAGGTATCATGTATATTGCAAACAACCAAATTTCATGTATTATGTGTTCAAGCCAGTGACATGTGTATTGCAACTAAACAAGTTTCATAGGTTATGTGATCAATCCAGTAAGTTGTGATTTGAATATAATCAGGTTTCGTGTATTATGTAATCAGTGTAGCATTGGGTATATTGAAAATAACGAAGTTTCATGTATCATGTGATTGTGTTGTATAGCTTGTGAACGTGTATACGTAAGTCATTGGATTTCATGTGTAACATATACTAACGAGTTTTGTATGTGATCGAGTGTTACGGAGAAGCGTGCTGTTTGGCATTCGTGCAAAATGTGGTAGTTTGGTTCTAGCTCTTTAAACCTCATTGAGGTTTATAGAGAAGGTTAATGTCTACGTGAAATGAGTCGTCTCTTGAAGCGGCAAATGAAAGGTAACGAGGGGGTTTTGAAAACACTCAGGGAAATGTGTTTACGAATAACTGATCTTTGTTTGAAAATAGAAAATTATAAATTGTTCTTGGTTATAGATATATAAAGTAGTGAAACTATTGAGTTAAATAATCTTAATAAATGGACAATTTATAGGAGAAACCTTTTTATTAAATTTTCAATTATTATAAGGAGAATATTTTTAAGAGGAATTATTGGCTAAACAAGTAGTTGTATATTAGTTTAGCTAGGGTTTAGAAATAAATACTTTAATGAGAAAAATAATAATTATTTATCAATTTGAAATAATATTTTTATATAAGATAGGTTGTATTAGGTTCCCTTACAAAGTGAAAATGTTTATGGGAAAGTTTATATTTCTGATACTCTCTAAAAGTTTGATAAACGTTTGGTTTGAAAATAACGGGGTTGTTTAAATCTAACAGGATGATTTGTTTACGTAAGAGGTTACCGGCAGTGTACTAAATCGTGTTGGATGAAGGAGGTGATACTTGGAAAATTTTTGATGAAAATATGATGTGTGTAATTCACACTCAACGTGTCAAATCAATAAATAATAACCTTAGAGTTGGAATATATAAAGTTTATTAAATGCTGAAATGTTAAACATTATTCAAAACATAGGGAAATGGTTCTCAAACTTAAAATTTAAAGACAATAAATAGGAATTTCTGCTAACGTCTCTGATAGCTTTCTATAATCACCAAGACGAGCACCACTATGGTCGTTCGGGTAGCCGATCTGGCCTCAGCTCTAGCTGCTTCTGTGCGATTCTCTAGCATTTCTTTTTTGAGGGAGGAAATTAAATCTTTCTGGTACCCTAATTGATTCACTAGGCTATCCATTCTCTGTCCTTGCAAGTCATGCCTTATCTCGTGCTCCATTCTTTGCCTCTTAAAATCCGAGTCCCTCACATATTGGTGAATATCATCGATTGGAATTCCCATAGCACTAGTGGGTGTTATGGTATGCCTTGCCCAAGGGTTAGGATGATACGGGTCAGGCACCAGATACGGGTCTCTTAGTGGGGGTGGCATCTGAGTGTGTAGGTGGGGTGTCTGATACTGGTTTTTGGGTGGGGGTGTTCCAGATGTTCGAAGTCTTGGGCCTGTGTTCTTAATCCAATATGCCCTTACATCAAACCTTGTTCTGGTAGCTGGGGTGTTGGTGACCGATACACGGGTAACCCGATGTCTTCTCCCCAATCAGACTCTGCTCCAGGACGGTAAACCGGGGAGGTAGGAGAGTAGGAGTCCATGTCTAATAGAAAAACAATGAAAATGTTGTAAGTGATAATGAAATACTAAGTGTTAAATATAGGAGTTATCATAGTTTTAGAGTTTGACTAGTCACAACACCGAGCCTTCACAATAGTATTTTAGAAATACACTTGACCTATAAGCAATGAATCACTGAGGAGAATTCCCAGGAAAGAGGGGTGGGTCACTAGGACACACTTAAGTACCCTGTCTTTCCTTAGCCAGAATCCCTTATGGGCCTACACACTCTTCCAGTCATCATGTATTAATAACACTATTGTTGGGCTCATAGTCATGATGAGAATTGTTGTGGGCTGGGCTTTGAAGCCCGAAAGTGAGGTTTATTTATTGCAGCATGCTTCTTCTTCTTGGAGGATTAGGTGGGCTTCTTGGGCTTCTATTAATGGATATTAGGCCCAGTAGTTTAAATTTGTTCACAAGAGGTGATAGTATTATGTGTGTGAGTTCAAAGGTGTATGAAGAATTTGGTGTGTATGTGTGTGTGTTAAACTTAGGATAGCACTTAGTGAAACACATCGGTAGCATGTAGATAGTAATGAATGTAAGCACAAGAGCTATCAAGTAGTGTGACACACAAACCATTAAGTATTGTATCATGTGATGTAATTACTTAGTATAACATGCAAAAATATTCACATAAGAGGTAATCTTACAGCATGTAGTAGCATGGCATAGTATGGGTGTCCTAGGGTTATAGTCTAGGTCAAAAGTGTCTAATAACCTAATCCCTATAACCAAGGCTCTGATACCAATCTGTCACACCCCAACCGACAGAGGAAACGTCAAGGCAGGAGATGTAGACTGTTCATGAGCACATGGTTGACTAAAATTTAATATATTAAAACGTTACATTTCCATTCATAATTCCAAATACAACAATACAAGAATTACATAACATATTCATTTGTTTCAATTAACTAGGTCCACAACCTAAGTGTAGCAACTTGATCAACTCAAACTTTTATACTTGAAACATGATGAAAACGAGGTCAACTAAAAGTTGGTGAGCATACATAGGTTTTGACTCTAAATAGCATCAAAGGGTTGTGTGTAAACAAATCCATACAAGTCATGATTAATAAGGCAATTATGGGGAGTTACTATTGTGTAACCAAGTAGTACAACCAAACCTTTGTAACTAGCATGCAAAACAAAGTGTGTTGTCGGTAACAATCACCCTAACTGGGTGGGTTTGTCAGACTCAATAGATCTATCATTGTTAACCGTCGGCTTGATTAGTTAATGATTGTACATGTAATTGCACACAAGTATTTAACACACCTAGTACTCAAACATAAAGCTCAAATTGCACACAAATTGTAAATTGGATTTGTATTGTGTAGTTTGTGTAAATCATTGTAATGTTGTGTTTATGTTTCACCCCAAAATGTAAAATAGTGAAAAAAGGGGCTATGTAAAACTCACCTGTGTCAAAGATGTAGCTAGCCCAAGAGACTAGATAGCAAGTGATCATTGTAACTCACAATGTTAACCTAGAATATAATATATAGGAATCTAGATTAATAATTTGCACAAAGTCTATGGCAAGGTCTAGGGTTCAACGGGTTTTGATATGTGTGGATTTGTATAACTAGGTTGTGTCATTTCATGTAAGAGGGTGAAAATAAGTTGGTGTTTGTAGTTAAATAAAAGTCTCATGAAAATGTAAGTTCAAGGTATGTTTATGAATTTTAATGAAAATAAGTGTTTTAGTTTAAATCATTTAAATAAATAACATTTATTTAAAATCGTAAGTCTTTAAAGGTAATGTGATAATGTATATGTTTAAAATCTACATGAATAACATGATGTGTCAAAATATAGAGTAAAAGTATATTAGTGTGCATATATGTTTAAGAAGTTACATTTATTCAAATATAACTTAATTCTTGACAAAAATTGGTATTGATTAAGTAAAAGATTTTCTTTTTGGTTTGTAAATATGCGAATAAATGAATCGCGTTCCTTTGCTTCGTGTATAAATGAATAATTATTTAATAAATTATCTTTTGTTTGTATAAATAGATTAAAACATAAATAACCCTAAATAACCCCCCCCCCTTTTTTTATGTAAAGTTGAAATGTCTTAGGTGTTTAAGGAAATATTAATGAATTATAATTTTTAAACACATTTTTACAAAACAACTATTTTAAATGCCTTGTTTGAAAAGTAATTTTTTAGCTTACCTTTTTATTGGAAAAATAGGGATTTAAAAACAATTAACTTATAAGAATACTTGTTTTACGATTTAAATCGTTTATTATCGTACTAAGTATTTCCATATGTTATATACTTTTATAAAATAATTTTTTTATAAATTAAACCTGCTGAAAAAATGTTTTAAAAATAACCGAAGTGGGTCGGGGTCGAACCCGTGTCGTTTCTGGGTGAGGGTAAGCGCTCAACCACTGGACGAAGGGCTAATCATATTACTGGGTCTGCTTCTAAATAGATTTAATCCCAAGCTGTAAAGGGGCCGAGTTTGATTAAAGGAAACACGCAAAAAAGGGATGTGCTTGTGGGTTCGAACCTTCGAATTGGTCTGAGAGGGGACTAGTACTTAACCAAATGATCTATGGAACAAGTCTTGATAATGATAAGTACGCTAACTAATAGCATGTGGTGGTGCCGATTTTACATTCGCCAAGATGTTGCCTTTCACATTTCTTGCATGTTTCATATTCATCCGACCTTGGCTTCTTAGTTTCAGTTGTTACGTTCCCTCTTTCGGTGCCTCTAGACGGGTTCTCCCACTTTCTCTTTTGGGTCACTGTTGGTGGGTCCTCATTGGCATAGTCGTCGTAGACGATTCCGCTCAGATTCACTACCGACTCGAAGGTCGAGGGTAGGTTAGCTTTTACATGAACACGGACCCGTTGTGGCAATCCCTTAACATAGTACTTGATCAAACGATCTTCAGTTTCCACCAGGTGTGGTACTAGTTGAGCCAGTTCATTGAATCTTGATGTATACTGGCGATGAGTCTTGTTGCCAGCCTTGAAGTTCAGGAACTCGTTCTCCACACGATCGATCTCATTCTGTGGGCAGAACTTTTGAATTATGAGTTTTTTCAAGTCTTCCCACGTCATCTTGTTGATAGCATTGGGTGACATAGTTCTTTGAATGTTCCTCCACCAACTTAGTGCTTCGTTGGTGAAAGAATGAGCAACGTACTTAACAGCTTGGTCTGGTCGACACTCGCTGATGTTGATGACAGCGTTCATCCTCTCGACCCACTCGAGGGTGCCCACCTAGTCCTTGTTCCCGTCAAATTTGGGTGGGTCTCCATCCTTGAAACCTTTATAAGTGCACCCACGATTGCTTGATGCCACTCTTACTTCATCCCCGTCACTGTCATAAATTTTCTCTTCATTGTTCCCTTCATCCTCTTCTTTGCTTTTCTTTAGTGCCTCAGATAGTAGGTCAGGCAATATATTCTTCAGAGTGAGCACAACTTCACGGGCTATAGCATCTTCCAACTGTATAGGCCCTGGATTGTCGTCCCTAGTTGGGGTCACTTCTGTTTCGTGCACACTTTCGGTGTGTTCTGCGTGCACACTCTCTTCTTCTTCAAATCTTTGGTTCAATGGAGGTCTACCTACGCGGCCAGTGCGACCGCCTTGGCGTCCTGTCCTTCCTCCACCAGCCATAGTTCTTAGTTTCCTGATAGTTATAAAGGGAATACATCAATGTCATTTCTTCAGATCATAGTTTGGAACAGTACGAGCAAGGTAAATTATTAATTACAGTGACCGGTTTGTGATTACTAATTTACATTGCTTTTCGGGTTCAAAACTCTTCAAGTCGGTTGTGACATTGACATCTATTTGTTCTAAGTTAAGGTATCTATTCTTATCCAAGTGCATTAACTTCAATACTTACTTATCGTGCTGGCGTTGGCGTTGGTTACCCATGACTGACATCCGTGCGTTGGTCCCATAATCAGTTTGAGTCCAGTCATTTAGGGATGTTTGAATCTCTCAAACTATTGCTCTGATACCAACTTGAAAGGCCCCTTATCCCGGGTGACCTCACTTGTTGGATTTACTCATAAACATAGTCATAATCACTGAGCTTAAATTTAAAACATTCGGATTCATTCATTACATAACGTAACATGACATGACATAACAGCGGAAGTCTTTTAAAATTAAGTACATAACATTTGTCTTAACATCTATAAATATGGGATGTCAGTCTTGTGCCGGGTAACCTTCACACCTTCGCACGACCCTTCCTTTCTGTACCTGAAATGTATACTAAAGTCAGCTAACGCTGGTGAGTTCTAGTTTAAAACTATTAAGTATGATCATTCTTTTCTTTATAAGTATACATAATTATATACATACATTTCTACAAATATGTATTCATAGCTTTTACTTTTCTTTCTTCATTCTTATGTGATTACACAGATATGTATTCACCTTTTCTTTCCTTAACTTCATTGGTCATACACATAAGGGTGATCAACCCATCTTACGGTACGTATATCACAAAGACATACGCCCTTGAGCTACCGTTGTAGCCCTTTTACTCGTCCGGTCCTAGAAACCGTCCGCCTTAACTTTGGTTCGGCCAACCTTCGGCCGTCCTTCTTTACCGTCCTACCGTCGTAGTCCGTCATATTCGCCCGTCTGCCCTAAGGCATCCGTTTCCCACAGGAACTATTGTTTATGCAACCGTTATACTATTTTAGCATTTACTTCGACCGCCCTTTTATGCTTTTTGTACGTCCTAGCTTGCTAGGAACGTATCTTTCCCGGTTGCAAAATAGTCACGTGGTCGTCCGTCTACAGAAGTAGCCGTTAGCTTCGTTTCCGTCCATAACGTATACTTACAATCATAACATGCAATATAAATAATTATAAAGCAAGATTTCGTTTATTTACGTTATGCCATTCTTTCCTTCATTCTTTGTAAACATACGTTTCATTCTTTGTTCATAATTCATTCTCTTATATATATATAAAATATATATTAATACCTCACGTATGATCACATTAGCATTCGTATCATTTTTTAATTTAGTGTATACATTTCAGCCCCAAAACATTTAATAAGGTTTGCACATAACATAGAAGGGGGCACATAGAACTCACCTGATGAGTAGTTTCTGAGATACACTTAGCTGGTTACTGAGCGTCACTAATGTCACTCACAATCTGTATAATAAAGTCATACACATAAGGTAGTGCTCCTAGATGACACTAGACATTACTATGCTTGAACCTAGTAGTTTCGATGGATTTGCTTATGTCGAAACTTGGTAGTTTCGATAGGTTGCTTATGTCGAAACTTGGTAGTTTCGATAAGTAACTTAGGTGTAATCTTAGCTTCGGATCGTGGGCTCATATTGAAACTATGGTAGTTTCGATGGGCCTGCATATATCGAAACTGAGTAGTTTCGATGGGCCTGCATATATCGTAACTGAGTAGTTTCGATGGGTCTGCACATATCAAAACTAAGTAGTTTCGATGGGTCTGCATATATCGTCTTCCCCAAAAATTTAAAAGTTTTTGCATGCGAGTCTGATCGAGTCAATATCTCAATTTTTCTTAGATCAAAACATTCGGTTTTCATTCTAGATGCTATACCTAAGCTCATTTTCAAGTTTCATCCGCAAAATCGTTACCTTTTTAGCCAAAACCCGAAAATGCTAAGAAAATCATAAAAACTCAGATTATGATCGAACGCTTACCTGGATTGGATTTCTGATTCGGAGGAGATGATCACGAGCACAGCAGCAACGTTCTCCTGAATTCCCGAGTCGATCCGTCACTTTCTCTCTCTAGACCCGAGCTCTCTTCTCTCTCTCTAGAACTTGTTAATGGTAGAAATGAAAGGTTTGGAGCAGCCCTTGCCCTTATATACTTGGCTTCCTTCGGCCCGTTGGAGCCGAGCCCAAGCCCATCTGTTTTCCTTTCGCCATTTAAAAATTATAAATTTCGATCGTGTCATTATTTATTTATTACCAGTTTTGGGATGTTACAAGTCTACCCCCCTTAGAAAGGTTTCGTCCTCGAAACCAATTATACGTTAAACAACTGAGGGTATAGTTCCCGCATCTCGTCTTCTTTCTCCCATGTAGATTCTGATCCCTTTCTGTGCTTCCATTGAACTTTGACCAATGGGATTGACTTGTTGTGTAGTCGCTTCTCCGATCGGTCAAGGATGGCTATTGGTTCCTCGACATAATTCAGACTGTTATCCACATCGATCTCATCGTAAGGTATGTGAGCTGTGTCGTCAGCTAGGCGTTTGCGTAAGTGTGACACGTGGAACGTAGGGTGTATTCCACTAAGCTCAACGGGTAGGTCGAGTCTGTAAGCAACTTGACCCACTCTCGCTAGAATCTTGAAAGGTCCGACAAACCTTGGACTTAGTTTGCCACGCTTTCTGAATCGGATGATTCCTTTCCATGGTGTTACCTTTAACAGTACCATGTCCCCTACTTGAAACTCTAACTCCCTTCTTCTCTTATCCGCGTATGATTTCTGTCTGTCTTTTACGGCTTTCATTCGAGCCTTGATTTGATCAAATTTCTTGGAAGTAGCTTTGACCACTTCGAGACCTGCAAAATCCTTCTGTCCAATTTCCCCCCAACAAACCGGGGTCCTACATTTCCTCCCATACAACATTTCAAAGGGCGGCATGCCAATAGTCGAGTGATAGCTGTTGTTATTTGAGAATTCTGCCAATGGTAGATGGATGTCTCAGCTCCAACCGAAGTCAATGATACAGGCCCGGAGCATGTCCTCCAAGGTCTGAATGGTCCTTTTCGATTGTCCATCGGTTTGGGGGTGGTAAGCGGTGCTGATGTTCAGTCTAGTGCCCATTGCTTCATTGAATTTCTTCCAAAACCTTGACGTGAATCTAGTATCCCTGTCGGACACAATCGACAGCGGCATACCATGTCTGCTCACAACTTCCTTGATAAATATTTCTGCCAGTCTTTCTGACGAGGAAGTCTCACGTATTGGCAAGAAGTGAGCACTTTTCGTCAAGCGGTCGACGATCACCCAAATGGTATCATTGCCTTTAGCTGTTCGCGGTAGCTTGGTAATGAAGTCCATCGTGATCTCCTCCCACTTCCATTCCGGTATTGGTAAAGGTTGCATTTTACCGCATGTTTTTGGTGCTCGGCCTTAACTAGAGAACACGTTAGGCACTTGCTCACGTACTCTGTCACATCATTCTTCATGCCAGGCCACCAATACTCCTTCTTCAAGTCTTGATACATTTTGTTTGTCCTGGGGTGGATAGAATAACGAGACTTATGGGCCTCATCGAGTATTTTGGCTCTAAGCTCGCCAATCTTAGGTATCCACATCCGGCCAAACCTAGTTCATACCCCGTATGCATTTGCATCAAAATTCCCTTGTTGTCCCACTATTCTTTCCCGTTTTATATTTCTTTCTAATAGTGCTTCGTCTTGTGCCTTTGATATTTCACTCATCAAATCTGGCGTTATAATCAGCTGACACGCTTTGATCCGGATAGGTGTCGATTCTTCCTTTCTACTTAAAGAGTCGGCCACTACGTTTGCCTTGCCTGGATGGTACAATATCTCTCATTCATAGTCTTTCAGTAGCTCTAACCATCTCCTTTGTCTCATGTTTAATTCCTTTTGCTCGAAAAAGTACTTCAGGCTTTTGTGATCGGAGTAAATGGTGCATTTAACTCCATACAGATAGTGTCTCCATATTTTCAACGCGAAAACTACTGCAGCTAACTCCAGATCGTGTGTTGGGTAGTTAACCTCGTGAATCTTTAGTTGTCGCGAGGCGTAAGCAATTACCTTTCCTCGTTGCATAAGTACGCAACCTAATCCTTGCCCCGAAGCGTCAGAGTAGACTACCAAGTCCTCATTTCCCTCAGGTAGAGCCAAGACTGGAGCTTGGGTTAGTCGTGCCTTAATTTCTTCAAACGCGTTGTTTTGGGTTTGACCCCATTCATACTTCACTCCCTTCCGTGTCAACTTAGTTAGTGGCAAGGCTATTCTTGAAAAATCTTGAATGAATCTTCGATAGTAGCCTGCCAATCCCAGAAAACTTCGTATCTCAATTGGTGTCTTTGGGATGTTCCATTCCTTTACTGTCTCGATCTTTGCAGGATCCACCATGATTCCGTTTGGGTTTATTACATGACCTAGGAATTGGACTTCCCTAAACCAGAACGCGCATTTGGAGAATTTTGCGTACAACTTTTCCTGCTTTAGCACCTCCAGAACCTCTCTTAGGTGACAGTGGTGATCACCCTCGCTTTTCGAATATACCAGTATGTCGTTTATAAAAACTATCACCGATCGATCCAACATTGGTCGACATACTCTATTCATCAAATCCATGAACACTGCTGGTGCGTTGGTCAATCCGAAGGACATCACGAGAAACTCATAATGCCCATAACGCGTGCGAAACGCGGTCTTTGGTACGTCTTCCTCTCTTACTTTCAACTGATGGTAACCCGACCAAAGATCGATCTTTGAGAACCAACTCGCACCTTGTAGTTGATCAAAAAGGTCGTCTATTCTAGGCAGCGGGTATTTGTTCTTTACTGTCCTCTTGTTCAACTCGCGGTAGTCAATGCACATGCGCATGCTGCCGTCCTTCTTCTTTACAAATAGTACCGGAGCGCCCCACGGTGAGATGCTCGGCCTAATAAATCCTTTTTCTGTTAGTTCCTCTAGTTGAGACATCAATTCTTTCATTTCTGACGACGCCAATCGGTAGGGGGCTTTGGCAACTGGCTCAGCTCCTGGCAATAAGTCAATCTGGAATTCTATTTCCCGATCTGGTGGTAACCCAGGTAGATCCTCAGGGAATACTTCCGAAAAGTTGCACACCACGGGTAATTTCTTGAGTTCATTCATTTTCATTCTATCATCAATGACATATGCCAAATAAGCTTCGCAACCGCGCCTCATGTAACTTTCGGCCTTGATCATCGAGATGATGTTCGGCATCGTGCAATTCCAATCCCCATAAACCGTAATTGGATTGCCGCTAGGAGCTTTTACATATGATTTGAGCTTCCTTGGCAGCTAGCCAATCCATACCCAATACTATATCGAATCCTCCTAAGGTAAAAAGGAATAATCTAGAAGGAAACTTATGGCCCTCTATTTCTATGATACAATCCTCTGTTAGTTGGAATACTGTCGAATTTTTACCCACAGCAGTTTGTACGCTAAAGGCCTTTACTATGGTGTTGATAGTGCAATCCAGTTTATGACTAAATGCATTTGATATGAAGATTTTACGGGCACCAGAGTCAAATAAAATAGCAGCATTTTCATCATTTACTAGAAACGTACCTGACACAACATCAGGGTTTCCTCTTGCTTCTTTCTCAGTCAGTGCATAGGCTCGAGTCCTAGCCTGCGGCTGTTCCTTTTCCCTCTCTTTTCCTGAACCAGATTGGCCGGCCTTCCTGCAGTTCTTTGTCAGATGTCCAAACAATCCACATACTTGACACTTGACTTTTCTTACACATTCTCGAGAGAAGTGCCCCGGCTTCCCGCACTTATAGCATGTGGTGGTGCCGATTTTACATTCGCCAAGATGTTGCCTTCCACATTTCTTGCATGTTTCTTATTCATCCAACCTTGGCTTCTTAGTTTCAGTTGTTACGTTCCCTCTTCCGGTGCCTCTAGACGGGTTCTCCCACTTTCTCTTTTGGGTCACTGTTGGTGGGTCCTCATTGGCATAGTCATCATAGACGATTCCGCTCAGATTCACTACCGACTCGAAGGTCGAGGGTAGGTTAGCTTTTACATGAACACGGACCCGTTGTGGCAATCCCTTAACATAGTACTTGATCAAACGATCTTCAGTTTCCACCAGGTGTGGTACTAGTTGAGCCAGTTCATTGAATCTTGATGTATACTGGCGATGAGTCTTGTTGCCAGCCTTGAAGTTCAGGAACTCGTTCTCCACACGATCGATCTCATTCTATGGGCAGAACTTTTGAATTATGAGGTTTTTCAAGTCTTCCCACGTCATCTTGTTGATAGCATTGGGTGACTTAGTTCTTTGAATGTTCCTCCACCAACTTAGTGCTTCGTTGGTGAAAGAATGAGCAACGTACTTAACAGCTTGGTCTGGTTGACACTCGCTGATGTTGATGACAGCGTTCATCCTCTCGACCCACTCGAGGGTGGCCACCGAGTACTTGTTCCCGTCAAATTTGGGTGGGTCTCCGTCCTTGAAACCTTTATAAGTGCACCCACGATTGCTTGATACCACTCTACTTCATCCCCGTCACTATCATAAATTTTCTCTTCATTGTTCCCTTCATTCTCTTCTTTGCTTTTCTTTAGTGCCTCAGATAGTAGGTCAGGCAATATGTTCTTCAGAGTGAGCACAACTTCACGGGCTATAGCATCTTCCAACTGTATAGGCCCTGGATTGTCGTCCCTAGTTGGGGTCACTTCTGTTTCGTGCACACTTTCGGTGTGTTCTGCGTGCACACTCTCTTCTTCTTCAAATCTTTGGTTCAACGGAGGTCTACCTACTCGGCCAGTGCGACCGCCTTGGAGTCCTGTCCTTCCTCCACCAGCCATAGTTCTTAGTTTCCTGATAGTTATAAAGGGAATTCATCAATGTCATTTCTTCAGATCATAGTTTGGAACAGTTCGAGCAAGGTAAATTATTAATTACAGTGACCGGTTTGTGATTACTAATTTACATTGCTTTTCGGGTTCAAAACTCTTCAAGTCGGTTGTGACATTGACATCTATTTATTCTAAGTTAAGGTATCTATTCTTATCCAAGTGCATTAATGTAATGAACCAAAATCCGGGTTTCGTCTTCAAATAATTAAATATTTATATTTAATATTATGGTGGAAATAATATTTTATAAATAAGTTGAAACAAGTGGGTTTCAAGTTTGTAATGGGATTATGTTAGTTTTAACTAACTATAGAACGAAATGGGTGAAATGGAAGTTGAAGGACTAAATGTGTAAAATGGCCAAAAAACTGCCATTTGACTTGGTGAAGTCAAAATTGGCTTCATTTACACATTTTGAGTCGTTCATATCAAGAGAGAAAAAGGAGAAAAGTGTGTTGAAGCCATTTTCGTGCAATTGAAGCTTGATTAGTGAAGGTTTTGGCTCACACAACACCTTCCTAACATCAAGTAAGTGATTCTCTTCCTCTTGATTTCACCATGTATGTGTTCTTGGTAGGTTTTGGGTGAAATCCAAAATTATGTATGCATGTGATGAAATGGTGTTAGATTATTGATAATCTAGCTAAACTAAAGTTAAAGAATGATGATTAACATCCTAGAACCCTTTGATTTTGATTATGAGAAGTTAGGGTTCATATGGTGAAAATTGGGAGTGTTTGGGTCATAAGGCTTGAATGGTGAATTAATGAAGATTAAGTGTTTTTAAGATGTTAGACACTAGAACAAACACCAAATTAACTTAATAATAATTTTTGAAAGAAGAATTAGTGTTAAGATTAAGTTAATGAAACTCAAGTAGGTGAGTTTGTGGTGAAAGAGGGTGTTTGGTTATGAGGATAACTCAAACGGGTCAATTTGGGTTGGAATTGGGAAATTGAGTTGTGAACTCAATTGTAATGAAATTTTGGTATATGTTAGATTACTAAACTAGGCGAATGTGTTTAGGTAATCAAATTGCAAAGCTTGAAAGCGGTGCGGGATCTTCTAACCCGAAAGGTAAGTGCTTTTGCACTTACTTAGTTTTGATGATAAATGAGTTTTATGCAATGTTGTATGTATAATGTGTAAAGTTGCATAATTTGTTATGTGGTATGAATGAGTATAAAATGGTATGTATAATTGAAGGAATGTAGTTATAGTATTTACACTATAATGGATATGTTGATATGGAGTTATGGTCTATGAACCATAATGGATAGAATGGATATGGAGTTATGGTCTAAGTACCATAATGGATAGATTAGTTATGGAGTTATGATCTCGTATCCTTTGGGATATGAAGTTATGGCCTACGTGCCATAATGGAAATGGAAAAGTGATAATGAAATGATGAAAGTAACTTGTAGGTGATATACAAGTGTATGAAATCCTTAATTGGCCAAATGGGTGTTAACGGGTCAAATGGGTGAAAGGTGTGAAAACAAGTTGTAATCACTTGTTTGTTATGTTTAACACATTACAATGGTAATATGTTGAAGGAATGCTAATGTATGGAACTATAATTGACCAAATAGAGGCAAACGGGTCAAATGGGTGAAAAGGATGAAAACAAGTTGTAAACACTTGTTGGTTGTGTTTATCTCATTACTAATGGTTATAAGTTTATGTGGTTATGCAGGGAAAGCTCCGAAATAGGTCAAGGTCAACGTCCAAGCTTGGAGGGTTCTCGTATGCATTTTTGGTATTTTGAGGATTTTCGTAAAATCCTTGTAAAGTGGTGTAATTTGGCACAAAAGTTATGTTTTGATGTAATCATATGTTGTCATGATGTTTTTGGTCAAAAATCTAAGTGTTGGTAAAGTTTTGAGGTTAAGCAAAATGAAAAAGGTTGGAAAAATGGTTAAGTGTGAAAACTGCTGAAAGCTGGAAACATTCTGAGAGAAAAAGTTACTCGCGGGCCGCGAGAGTCCAGGAAGGATTCTCTCGCGGTACGCGAGAGGGGTTTTAAAAAAAAAAAAAAAAAAATTCTTGGGTTAAGACTTCCGCGCGTTAAAGTTTTGTTTTTAAAAGTGGTGTGTTTCAATTAACTTCAATACTTACTTATCGTGCTGGCGTTGGCGTTGGTTACCCATGACTGACATCCGTGCGTTGGTCCCATAATCAGTTTGAGTCCAGTCATTTAGGGATGTTTGAATCTCTCAAACTATTGCTCTGATACCAACTTGAAAGGCCCCTTATCCCGGGTGACCTCACTTGTTGGATTTACTCATAAACATAGTCATAATCACTGAGCTTAAATTTAAAACATTCGGATTCATTCATTACATAACGTAACATGACATGACATAACAGCGGAAGTCTTTTAAAATTAAGTACATAACATTTGTCTTAACATCTATAAATATGGGATGTCAGTCTTGTGCCGGGTAACCTTCACGCCTTCGCACGACCCTTCCTTTCTGTACCTGAAATGTATACTAAAGTCAGCTAACGCTGGTGAGTTCTAGTTTAAAACTATTAAGTATGATCATTCTTTTCTTTATAAGTATACATAATTATATACATACATTTCTACAAATATGTATTCATAGCTTTTACTTTTCTTTCTTCATTCTTATGTGATTACACAGATATGTATTCACCTTTTCTTTCCTTAACTTCATTGGTCATACACATAAGGGTGATCAACCCATCTTACGGTACGTATATCACAAAGACATACGCCCTTGAGCTACCGTCGTAGCCCTTTTACTCGTCCGGTCCTAGAAACCGTCCGCCTTAACTTTGGTCCGGCCAAACTTCGGCCGTCCTTCTTTACCGTCCTACCGTCGTAGTCCATCATTTTCGCCCGTCTGCCCTAAGGCATCCGTTTCCCACGCGAACTATTGTTTATGCAACCGTTATACTATTTTAGCATTTACTTCGACCGCCCTTTTATGCTTTTTGTACGTCCTAGCTTGCTAGGAACGTATCTTTCCCGGTTGCAAAATAGTCACGTGGTCGTCCGTCTACAGAAGTAGCCGTTAGCTTCGTTTCCGTCCATAACGTATACTTACATTCATAACATGCAATATAAATAATTATAAAGCAAGATTTCGTTTATTTACGTTATGTCATTCTTTCCTTCATTCTTTGTAAAAACATACGTTTCATTCTTTGTTCATAATTCATTCTCTTATATATATATAAAATATATATTAATACCTCATGTATGATCACATTAGCATTCATATCATTTATTCATTTAGTGTATACATTTCAGCCCCAAAACATTTAATAAGGTTTGCACATAACATAGAAGGGGGCACATAAAACTCACCTGATGAGTAGTTTCTGAGATACACTTAGCTGGTTACTGAGCGTCACTAATGTCACTCACAATCTGTATAATAAAGTCATACACATAAGGTAGTGCTCCTAGATGACACTAGACATTACTATGCTTGAACCTAGCAGTTTCGATGGATTTGCTTATGTCGAAACTTGGTAGTTTCGATATGTTGCTTATGTTGAAACTTGGTAGTTTCGATAGGTTGCTTATGTCGAAACTTGGTAGTTTCGATAGGTTGCTTATGTCGAAACTTGGTTGTTTCGATAGGTTGCTTATGTCGAAACTTGGTAGTTTCGATAGGTTGCTTATGTCGAAACTTGGTAGTTTCGATATGTAACTTAGGTGTAATCTTAGCTTCGGATCGTGGGCTCATATCGAAACTATGGTAGTTTCGATGGGCCTGCATATATCGAAACTGAGTAGTTTCGATGGGCCTGCATATATCGAAACTGAGTAGTTTCGATGGGCCTGCATATATCGAAACTGAGTAGTTTCGATGGGTCTGCACATATCGAAACTAAGTAGTTTCGATGGGTCTGCATATATCGTCTTCCCCAAAAATCTGAAGTTTTTGCATGCGAGTCTGATCGAGTCAATATATCAATTTTTCTTAGATCAAAACGTTCGGTTTTCATTCTAGATGCTATACCTAAGCTCATTTTCAAGTTTCATCCGCAAAATCGTTACCTTTTTAGCCAAAACCCGAAAATCCTAAGAAAATCATAAAAACTCAGATTATGATCGAACGCTTACCTGGATTGGATTTCTGATTTGGAGGAGATTATCACGAGCACATCAGCAACGTTCTCCTGAATTCCCGAGTCGATCCGTCACTTTCTCTCTCTAGACCCGAGCTCTCTTCTCTCTCTCTAGAACTTGTTAATGGTATAAATGAAAGGTTTGGAGCAGCCCTTGCCCTTATATACTTGGGCTTCCTTCGGCCCGTTGGAGCCGAGCCCAAGCCTATCTGTTTTCCTTTCGCCATTTAAAAATTATAAATTTCGATAATGTCATTATTTATTTATTACCAGTTTTGGGATGTTACATTAAATCCCTTGAGTTGAGGGTGATTTTGCCTTGGTTTGACCGAAAGAGGTCAAACGTGTTTGAACTTGAATTGATCGACTCAAATCGTTATGTTTACGCGTTAATCAGGTCCGGGAATGGTCAAAGATCACTACACAAACAAGGTAAGTCCACATGACCCATGGGTGATCGATTGAGACTCAAATTCTATTTGACTTCAAAAAGTCAAAGGGGTTTATTGTGGTGGTGAAGGTTCAAATACAAGAGGTGAGGGGGGGGGGGGGGGGGGTTCAAACTAACAAAAGGGTTTATTGCTCACCTATTTGATCATATTCCTTTATATTTGTTTTAAAATTATATGAAAATTAATTTTATAAAAATATAACTAATTTTTATTATAGTTATGTATAATGAAAATAAATGTCATTTTTAATAGGGTTACAAATTATATAAGTGGTTTATTTAATATAATTACTTGTATGTCTTTAAAATTTTTATCATTAAATACATGTATATATATATATATATATATATATATATATATATATATATATACAAAGATGTAATTAAAGCTCTATAAGTTTCATTTCGATTTCAATATTATAGTAAGGTAGGTATATATATATGTATGTTAAATAGAACAAAATAATATGCAAATGAAAATTTTAAATTTTACGTTGATACAAGTTTAGATTAATAACAAACATGACATGGGGGTTTTTGGACATGTACGGGACTTTAAGTGTCTTTATTATTATACATAGAAAAATGAATAAAGTAAAAAAAAAATCATGGTCTGGGAAATCATGGATGCTATAGTCTCCCCATGTTAAGGGAATTTCGTCCCGAAATTAGTGGAGACTACTGCATCAGGAAGAAAGCGAGTTTGAGGAGTATAACTGCTAAGAAGGTGTTTGATTCAGGTTTTTTCTGGCACACCATCTTTAGGGTGTTGGGGGCCATTAATCCCATTACTCATTTACTCACCAAAACCGCCCAATAGAATTTTGTCACCTCAAAACTACTCATTTACTCATTTACCCAGATTTCATTGGAAACACCTACTCATTTACTCACCCACTTTTTAAAAAATAAAAAATAAATAAATAGAAATGGTGTGAGTGGGAGTGGTGGGGTCCACTAGAGAAAGAATGGAGAGAGGGTGGCTTCATCCGAGTAAATATACTCGTTCCATACTACTCGGCTATTTAACCCGCCTCTACTCGATTCATTGGGGGCGGTGTACCCCCACTTACCCGGTCCCCTCTCACATACTCGATCATACGCGGGTATCCCGCCCCCAACACCCTTAAAGATGCTTATGCCATGGTACGATCATGCGACGCCTGTCAGAGAGCCAACAATATTTCGTCAAGGAACGAGATGCTTCAAAGACCTATTCTGGTCTGTGAAATATTTGATGTATGGAGGAGCGATTTTATGGGACCATTTCCTATTTCCTTCGGAAGCCGCTACATATTGGTAGCAGTTGATTACGTCTCAAAATGGGCTGAAGCTCAAGCACTCCCCACTAATGATGCTAGAACAATAGTCAAATTCCTGAAAGGACTATTCGCGCGGTTCGGCACACCAAACGCACTCATCAGTGAAAGGGGAACGCATTTCTGTAACGCTCAATTGGAAAAAGCCTTGTCTCGCTATGGTGTACATCATCGGTTTGCCACACCTTATCATACACAAACGAGCGGATAAGTGGAGGTGACGAATCGAGGCATCAAAAGAATTCTCGAAAAGGATTGGTCCGAGAAGCTCGATGATGCACTATGGGCATTCCGCACAACCTATAAAACACCCATTGAGACCACTCCATTCAAACTAGTCAATGGGAAAGCTTGTCATCTTCCAATCGAGTTGGAACACAAAGCATACTGGGCATGGAAAACTGCTAATCTGGATCTGGTACAATCTGGAAAATACAGATTCGTCCAAATCAACGAGCTCGAGGAATTACATTGTCAGGCGTACGAAAATTCTAAATTATACAAAGACAAGACAAAAAGGTTGAATGATTCACGTCTAAATGAAAATAAACAATTCAAAGCCGGAGAACGCGTCTTGCTTTACAATTCCTGCCTTCGTTTATTCCTTGGGAAACTGAAATCCCGTTGGTCCGGACCTTACACCATAAAGGAAGTTTTCCCGCTTGGAGCAGTTAAAGTTGAACATGCCGATGGGAGAAGTATCAAAGTGAACGGTCACCGTTTGAAGGCTTATTTCCAAGAGCAATTAGAAACACTCTCGGAGGTTATCTACCTCCAACCCGAAGGCAACTAATCAAAATGGGAAGGGTCCTGCCAAAGACCCAACATTAAACATTGGCACCTTGTAAATATTTTATTTCTTGATTTTTGAAAATTTTTGAGTCTGATGAGCAAGGCACGCCTCGTGCCTGACCATGAAATCTTCGCCACGATCTCCGCTGAGTCCGTACCCATTGCAGGTCTGATCAATATGTAATCACTGTGAAGCACGCCCCGTGCTTGACCAAGCATGGCCCGTGCTTAGCCTTCTGACTCTCCTATAAATATCATCTTCATTCTTGTTCAATTTCACACCCACAAAAAGGAGCTATGAAGATGGATTCTAGGGAAAGCACTTCGGAATGGGTTCCGACGAAGAAGCCAAGGATGGAAAGTCGTGAAGCAACAACCGTGGAAGTCGTTCTCAAGCTCAAGGAGCTAACCGAGATGAACATGCTTGTGGAAAGGCGCTTACTTCAACTTTGCGAGCATGCAGCTGAGATTATGGAAGAGCTTATCACGCTCAACCTGAAATTCGCTGACCTTTGCAACTGCACTTCCCAGTACCCGATGCCCATTCTTTCGCATGAGATGTTCGGTGGTTTCATGTAATATGATCTAGTGTAGGGAAGTAGTTTGTATGGAGTCTCGTTTTGCCTCATGAGGCTCCCTCTTGTATTTCGATTTCCTGTTTAATGAAATGATCGTGTGTTAGGATTTCCGCTTATCTTAATCTTGAATGGCTAACTAATCTTGTTGTGTTGGATTTGAGACTTTGGTGACCATGCATTAAAAAAAAATTCAAAAATCTGCAGAGTACAGCCCGTGCCTAATATACGCAACAACTTTTTCCTTTCATTAAAAACACCAACTTTTTAATCCCATTCACCCATAATAACCCAACAATTACTCTCAGTTCTTGGCCACCAAACACCCATTTTCATCAATTTCTTCAACAAAACTCTCAATCCGTTCATCAAGGTATGTTTAGATCATCTCCTTGTAAGTAATTAGGGTTTTTATTTCAATTTTGGGCATGCATCTTGTTTCTAACCAGATTTTGCCCCTCTTTAGTCAAAAGTTCTAAATTTCTAGGGGTTTTCCTTCAAATCTTCAACTAATCTTGTAATTTCCGAGTTTAACTTGAGTTTCCACCCGGGTTGACCCATTTGTTCATAAATTAGTTCTTTAGGTTTGATTCTTGTTGACCTTTGTTAAAAATCTGTCACAACCACGAAAACAGAAGTTCAAGGTTTCATAAAACCGGGCTAGTGCACAAGTTCGAATCCCAGATTCTGCACTTTCAGTAAAACATGCCCCGTGCCCCACCAAGCATGTCCCGTGCTTTGACCATACGACGGGTCTGTTACTGTACGGTACTGCACCATCAGGTCTGATGACAAAGCACGCCCCGTGCCTACCTAGACACGACCCGTGCTTAACCTTCTGTCCATAATAGGAAGTTCGTTTAATTGATGCGTTTTGATTCAACTCACTTGTGTATTAACATCTCAGGAATCATAGTTCATCCACACTTGGTTTTTGATGGTGACAATGAGGGATGGTTTCGTACACGTTTACGCAAGCTTAGGCGGCGCAAAGAGGAGCCGCATCTCATGGTTTGCTATGACACTTTAGACGCCATGAAACAGTGGTCACGATTTAATAACATAATCACTCCTCTATGGCGTCGCGTGTTCGAAAATGATCAAGAATCAATCTACGAATATACCTTGGAGTTCATGTCATCGTTCAATTTCCGAACATCCAACCTAGACTTTTGGGATAATAAGGCCCTGACATTCCATATCGGAGGCACATGGCATAACTCCTCGATTGCTTTGTTCGGAGTTGCACTCGGAATTTATACCGAAGAAGAATGCCATGAAGAAAACTTTTATGCATCCACCCATATTTTCCCTGATGAGGAAGATAGGAACAACCCCGACTAGGGGAATGTTAGAACATCATTCTAGAATGAAGTAGGCACCGGAGGGTACAATGCAAGTCGCACAAAATGCAGCAAGCTGAAAGATCCACTACTTCGTTACATTAACCGTCTGCTGAGCCACTCAGTGACACAACGTGGCCAAAGTGGCAGAGTAGTCAACCTCATGGATCTTTAGATATTATATTGTTTAGTCAAGCAACTCCCGTGCAACATCTTATACCTTTTCTGTCGTCTCTTTGCCTCGAATGCAACAGCTGGGGAAAGCACCCCCATTATTTGGAGGAAGTTGGATAGCAAAACTCTATGAGTACCACCAATAGCCAATGAGTGGAACTTTTGGGCCATCGCCCGGTTTGCTAGATTTGACTATCTGTGCCAGCATAGGAATGGTCACCCACCTGCCCGATGGCCAACCACGGTTTCAAGATTTAAAAGGGTAAGTTTGGGATCCCGAAGACCCGGAGCATGTCATCATGGAGTTAGTCATTCAAAGTTCACCACAAAGGCAACATAATTCCCGTTTCGAAGCAGGAACCTCATCATCTTAGCAGACTGGATACCCATCTATGATGGATCTCTATGAATCCATCCAGACCGTCAGCACATATACCCGTCGCTCTTTTGAGATATGCGAGTCAAATTTCGGACGCATCACTAATCTATCCGATAGGATTGATTTAATTAGGGAGGACCTTGCCTACATGAGGCAGCGAATGAACAGAAGGTGATGGGTGGAAGTCCCATCATAGCACCATTTTTAACACAAAAGTAGCTGTGTTATTCGGATTTATATATTTTAATTTTTATGTTTGTATTAAAGATTATCGGGCACCGGCTGATCCGTGCCCCTTTTTAGACTGTTTATGTTTGAAGTTTTTAAGTAATTTTTGTACTAATAAATTGGTTTAAACACATTTGATTCATGTTTTTCAGGGCACTGTGAGTACCAATTGCAAGCTTCAGAGGCAATATCTTTAAGGGGAGTTCTTTTTAACCCTTACCTCTAGTATCTCTTTTTACACTTTGTTTAAATCACATACATTGAGGACAATGTTAGCTTCAAGTGTAGGGAGGGGGGGTTACACCATTTTTAGCACTTGAACTTTGGCTATAAAAAGCTTAAAACGAACTCCAACATTTTTCATGGCACAAAAATTACTTCAGCAGTTTTGAAAAACTAAAAGAAGGAAGTTGTACTTTTTTTAACACAAGTTAAACAAACCAACTAGTAAAGTGACATAAACAATTCCCTAGCATGGCGAGTTACATATAAATAATAGACATGCATGAACTTTACACTTTTTACCCATTCCTTCCATTTCCGTAAGCATAACTTGAGCCTTTACAAATTTTGTATCATTCATGTTTATGTGTTCACCAGATCATTGAGCATATCACGTGTTTTGTGTAAAGTCAGAATTTGTTTTGGGTATACAAGACGAAACCACCATTGGAAATTTTTGCATGAAAATGATTTAGGCAACTAGGATACCCGCCTTACCAACCATCCAACCAAACACACCTAGCTAGCCTTACCATCTTTACCCAAACCCATCAACCTTCACCAAGGAATTCGTTTTGTTTGATCTCAACCTTGTTTCATGTCTTCATTTCGTAAAACCGGAATTACCCCCGGAAATTAGAGAACACCTTTTTGTTCTAATGTTTGAAGTAAGGAAAAGTTGGAGAAAAATGGAACAAAATCCACCATTTTGTGGAACATTGAAAAGCGCCATGAAAAGAAGGGCGAAAAGATATGAAAGATGTTACAAATGTGGAAACTGGTCTCATGAGGGAAAATGTAGTAAAAACCAAACAACCTCTCAATTTGAATATACGAAGTTGATCAAGTTGGGTGCTATTAGGCTCAAAGCCGTGGGAGCCCTTAGGAAAGATAACTATGTATATCTCAAGGTCAAAAAGGAAGTTAGGTTTCTAAAGATGAGATTTGGTCTTGATAATCTGACCATAAACGATTCCTCGAGTTAGTATTACCCATATTAACCCGAGTATTGTAGATGGATTTCTTTTCGTTTCCAGCTTAGTTTCCTTTTTAATAAAATAAACCAAAGCAAGTCCCAAATTCCCTAGCCAACCCACAACCCATAAGTCCTTTTGATTCATGCAAGGTTTCTAATTAAATTGGTGAAGTTTTGATCCCATAACAATCATATGACCTAGCACATCTCATGTTGATGATTGAGTGTTCTAAATACATACACCATTACACGTATGACCACAAATATTAACCGAGTATGTGAGAACATTGTGAGCAAGTGTTAAAGTTGTGTTTGTCTATAACTTCATAAAACGAACCATTGTCTCATGGGAATAACTTCATAAGATCACTTTTTCTTGTTTGACACTTGTTTTCTTGTGTTCCTTCTTCAAAGAAGGAAAAATCACTTCTTCACTTAAGGTTTGTTCAAAGTTGAATGTTTTTATTTTGCCAATGGAGTAATTTATTTCAAGAATTGCTTGAGGACAAGCAAAGTTCAAGTGTGGGGAGGTTTGATGTGCTCTAAATTATACATATATTTCACATCATTTGCATCCCATTTATTGGCAATTTCTTTATACATTGTGTTAATTTGTCGCTCATTTAGCTTATATTTAAGTTTCAGGGAAATCTAAGCTCAAAAAGAAGAAACAAGCTAAAAGAAGGCAAAAATTCAAGAAATTAGCCAAGACAGTAGTTGAAGCACGGGTCGTGCCCCACCAGGCACGCCCCCGTGCCCTCACCCAACAGAAAAGACAAAATTCTCCAGCCAAGCACGGACCGTGCCCCACTAGGCACGCCCCCGTGGTCAACTTACTGCCATACCAGAGTACTGTTGTCGCCCAATCAGACGAAGCACGGGGCCGTGCCCCACTAGGCACGCCCCCGTGTCCGGTACATGCACAGTACGTACGCGACAGGGACAAAAGCGGTTCATCAGATGTCTCAGCACGGGGCCGTGCCTCACTTCCTAGACAATATAAATAGAGGCACTTGGTTCATTTGAAAGAGTTGGCATTTGGGGGAGAAAATCACTAACACCACACATGAAAAGTCAGATGTAGAGACCATTTGGAGGCCATAGAAGACTCATTCCAACACCATAATCTCACTTGGAAGATATCACCTTCATACATTAGAAGCTTTAGTTACATCTTGACCTCACTATGTCTTGCATGTATTTCATTTGTGTTATGTTTGTGTGTAAGCTCATCATGAGCTAAACATCTTTTCAACCATCTTAGTTTGATGAAACTCAATTAATTATGTTGAACTCATGAGTATGGCTAAAATATTATGTTAATGTAATGGTGATTTTGTGTTAAGTTCTTGGTGGTCTTGCATGTCTAAATGTTTGTGGAATAATTTAAGATTTATAAATGGGAAATCATATCATGTTGGAAAACTTATGAGACTAACATTTATTTATAACCTTAACATCTTTTATTAAAATGTTATAGCTAAGAATTAGGAATAATCTTTGAAACCTTAATTGTGAAGGAAACATGAAGACATGCAACCCTTTGGTCAAGATTTGGAAAAAAACAAAGAACAATGTTGTGTCATTTCTATAACAAAAGTTATAGTAATCGAAAGTGATGATGACTCACGCTTAAAATTTATATAGCTTTGTTTTAGAATTTCATAAGTCAAGACGTTACACTCTTTTATCTAACTAAACTAATCTTAAGTGGATGACATGTAATTTACTCATTGAATTCCTACTTAATGGTTAGGGAATTATAATCTTTAATTATATTTTGGTTCAACTACTTCAAAGAACATTAACATAATAGTAAACTTTAGCCATATAAAAAGAGGTCGACATACATTAATGAGTGGATTCCAAACTAAGATTGTTGTCTTTTAAAAATCGTTACTTTCTCTCAATAAATCTTTTTCAGAAAAAACAAAGGATAATCTTTATTCCAGCAAGAAAACAACTCAATTACAATCATCTTTTCACTAGTAACTTGATCTAATTAAAAATCTGGGTTGAGATGTTAACTATGTCCATGGATTGACATCCAGTTCTTATAAAAAATGTATTACCACTTGATAGATACACTTGCCTTTGTGTGTGTATTGTAGTCCAGGTGAAAACCATCTTTTAAAACCGACATTTGTGTGAAATATCTTTATCAAAAATATATATATATTTCACGCACATCAATATGTAAATCAAATCTCCACCAACTATGATAAGTGATGCATGAATCATACGTTTCAAGGGTTGTAACTTGGCTTGAGTAAAGGGTAGGAAATATTTTGGGATAGTGGCTAAGTTGTTAAAAGACCAGCTTGTCTTTGTTAAAGGAAAGCTAATAAAGAACCCTTTACAAAACTCAGATTATGAGGGTATATCTAACCTGAAGACTTTTTTAAGGCCATATTGTTAAGACCGAATCTCCTATTTAAGAACATAACTTCATCCGTAACTTTATGATACACATTACTGTTTTTCCTTATGTATCATTTAGCTTTTAGCCTAATAGCACCTAAACTGACCAGTTCTGTATACTCATACTCTGAGTAGGTTTGGTTTTTGCTATATTTTCCTTCATGGGACTAATTTCCAAAGTTTGGGCATTTATCATATACTTTTGCCCTTCTTTTTATAAAATTCTTTGAGGTTCCACAAAACGATGGCTATTATAAATTATTTGATTGTTTGAGAGTGCTTATCACATAAAATATTGGTTATCATTTGATCAATATGGGGAACCGGCTTAAACGAATTTCGATTGAACTCATTTTAACGGCGTTGAAACAAGGCAAAAAGTTTTTAACGACACAAAACCAGGCTTAAAAACATTTTATAATATTCTATAACACAAAAAGTAATACGTTCTCTCCTTTTAAACAAATAAAAAGGCACCTTAGCATTTTATCTAAACAAATTATATTTTCCATTTTGACCTACACATCCTTTTATCGTTATCCGATTAGTAGGAAAGAATAAATGCACTCTGATTTTCATGAACCGGTCCAAACTTGGTACATATTTTAAGGGTAGATATTCTTTCCCATGTTTGGGTTCGATTACACTACCTGTAGTTTATGGCTTTGGTGGTACTTTTCTTTTTCATGAAAATAAAGTTATTTGACATGATGATTCTCTTTTAAAAAAATCAGAATCTAACAAGCTGCGAGACACTAGGACAATTCACTTTTCATATGATGGTGAGTTTTGTCATTGTGTCAAGGTCAATAGATGCCGGTAGAATAATAGAATCTTTAAATGTCACGAAAAGTTTTGCACTTGCTTTCTCGAACAAATTTACTTTTCAAGGGATACGTTTTGAATTAATTTACAGTGTCATAAGAACATGTAAAACATGACATTGTTGGATATCTATTCAGCCCATAATTTTTTTTTCTGGATTCTTGATATTGAAAAAAGTTGTAATTAAGCTTTTGTTGGTTTCTCCTTTTGAACGATTGAACAATCAATTCAGTGGCGGATCCAGAATTTTTAGTTAGCGGGGACCAAAACGATTTATGCTAGAACATGTTAGATCATAACGGGTCAGGTGAATAAGTTATATTAAATCGTAATAAAAAAAATAATCATGTACAAGAAGGATTGCAAAAGTGAAATTATTCTAGCGTTAGTAAATCTCAATCATTTAGCTCTAATAGATCGTAAAAAAAACAACAGTTTCTTGAAAGCTATGTGACACTTAAAATGAAACGTATGTTAAAGAATCAATAATAACATACCAATACACAGTATAACAACATAAATTTAAATTTTACATTCATAAATGTGTATCAATTAACTGTTTATCAATCGACGTAGTACAAGGAACAAATTTCTTTTAGTAATCGTGACCTAAACATTTTTATCTGTTTGGTTTGTGTTTTTTTAAACCACATATTACTAAAATACATTTGATGAAAAATGTTATTATATATATGAGAACTTTAAATTTCATAAGTGTTTTAAAAATAAAGAAAAAAACGTAATAATATAATGTAGATATTTTTATACTAAAGTAAAAGGAAAAAATAAACATAAAACAACTGGGTGATTCTAACCGCACACGGAATATTGCTAATTGGACCCGCCGCCGTCCTATACGCCCTCGTATAGGTCAATACGAGGGCGTATAGAGTTCAGTCACTGCCAACAGAATGCCACGTGTCATTCTCTGTCTCGCGGCTGGTCCAATACGTGGCGTATTGACCTATACGCAGCGTATGAGGCACGGGTTATATTTTTGATTCAAAAGTTGGAAGATTTGGGAGTTTTATGAATCCTATACGTGGCGTATTGACCTATACGCCACGTATAGGTATTTTTTATTTAATTATATATTTTTTATTTTATTTATATTTTGTTTATTTTTATTTTAATTTATATAATTTTGTTAATATAAGTTTGTTAATCAAACAAAATATTAAACATTACAAACCAAACAAAATATTAAACATTACAAACCAAACAAAATATTAAACATTACAACCAAAGAAATAAACTAAAATTATATACATTACATCAAAAAATTAAATATATACATCAAAATGTTTTACATATATAACAACGAAAGAAACAAAATAGAAATAAAAGAACTAAACCTAACCGGCTCCGCCGTCACACTGACCCGCCCCGCCCTCACCCTGAACGGGGTCATCCGGATAATGACGTGGCGGTGGTAGTGGGGGTGGCTCGATGCCGGCGGCTCGTGACTGATTCACGAGCTGTCCAACCGCCCACATCATCAGGTCCTCCATGCGATCGAGTTGACGACCCTGTCGTCGTGAGTCGGCAATAAGGCCATCAAGCAATGCCTGGGTAGCCCTATCCAGCCTAACAGACCGACGTACGTGTCGGAGATGCTATGGCGGATGCTCGTGGACTTGCTCGACGTGTGGCGGCTCGTCCTCAATCGCCACACCCTGTAGCGGCTGAGGCATAGGCGGGTCCCCCTGTCCAGGAATCTACGGCAATGACACCGGGACCCAAACCTGGTCCTGGACGGCCCCCACGAACCGAAGGCCCTGTGGGAATCGGTGCGTGATGCGCATGCCGCTCGCCGTGCGACGGTCTAATCGGACAGGGGGAATGGGCGGTAACATCGCAGGCTCATGGTCGTCAAATGGTATGACCGACCGCATGATATGCGTGATGAAAGAACCGCCATATAAAAGTCCGCGCTTCTGTCGCATATAGGCAGAAGCAAAATAAAGCGCCATGCTCGTGGACAGGTCGCACCGCCTCCCAGTAAGCATGCAGAAAAGGAAGAAAAGATCTCTATCAGTGCACCACTCACGGCTTTTCAGACGCGGTGCGATCGATGTCGAAATAAGCCGGTGCAGATATCTATACAAAGGGTCTCTAATACCCGAGACCTTCCCCTTGGTACCCAACCAAGGACTATCTGAAATCAAGCCCCAAAAAACAAGGAGTTCCTCCTTGTCCACCTCCGTCACCGCCTCGGTGAAAAGCAGCGTGACTGTCTCAGGCTCGTAGTATAAGCCCGTCGTGACGACCTACTGACGGAGGGTCTGACGGTAAACGACTCCAAAAATAGAAAAAGAAATACGATCTGAATCAATATCCAGCGCCTCCCCGGGTAGAGGCTGCAGCCCAGTCTCTGAGTAGATGAACGTCGAAAGAAACTCGACGACCAGCTCTCGGTATGTCTCCTCAAAAGAAAGGTCAAAAAGACGCGACCATGGCGTGTCCTGACCGATGATGGCCCTAGCTCGCTCGGCCTCTTGCACCTCCTCGAGGAGGGCCTAATCCACCGCCGTACCTGGACCCATCTGCACCTCCCGGAGCTTCTGGCAACGGGAATAAGCCTCCGTATCGGGCGGAAAATCCAGAAAAGGGTAGTGCGCAAAATCGTCTAGCTGATCCATCTCAATATCATCATCATGATCCGCCATATCTGATAATAATTAATTGTTTTTATTTTTTTAATTTAAATAATAAATAATAATAATAATATATCGTTTAAATTTTAAATAATAAATAATAATATAATATTATTTAAATTTTAAATAATAAATAATAATATATTGTTTTTAATTTAAATAATAAATAATAATATATTATTTTTAATTGAAATAATAAATAATAATAATAATATATTGTTTAAATTTTAAATAATAAATAATAATAATTATTATTTTTTTATTTTAAATATTAAATAATAAATAATAATAATATAAATCGCTAATCTACCCAGTTTTACCCGCTAATATTCAATATAAACCTAACATTAATGATCGTGGGTGTAAAGACGTACCTTTTTGAAGTTTTTTTTGAGACGACAATCCTAATCAACGAGCTTTTTTGCCAGATGCGTATGGGTGTGTGTTTGTTTGTTTTGGGTCGTTTGGTTCTGTACGCTGCGTTTTCCTGGTATATCAAGTGGCTATACGCCACGTATTGACCTATACGTGGCGTATAACCTTTAAAATATCTTGTTCTAGTCTATACGCCACGTATGGCCCTATACGTGGCGTATAGAATATTAAAATATTAATTATAATTAACTTAAAATTAATTTAAAATAATTAAAATTACAAATAATTAAAATTTAAAATAATTAAATTGACCCTATACTTAAAATTAATAAAAAACTAATAAAGCATCATCCGTGAATCGTGAAGTATTGTGGAAATGTAGATCCATTAGTAGCCATTATTTTCTTAAATCGTTCAATACGATCACTGTATATATTTTCCCATTTTGCTGCATCATCATTTCGGTGCAAATTCCAAAGTGCATTCGGCGTGGGAATCGGAAAATCTCCGTCTAACTTGACGTGGATGAAATGAGCCCTGTTGACGTGAACTAATGATACAGTTTGATGTTGAGCGTGAACGTTTGGACCAAACCACAATGGAAAAAATGTTTGATTACCGGCGATGCTTAAAAGATGAACAATCACCCCAAATCTTTGAGCAATTAGGAGTCCTGTGTATGGCATCGACATCCAACGACTAACTGGTGCGACTTTCACATCCTTCCAATCTATTGTGTGACGTAGCATATCATACTCTTGAAAGGCGACTCTGTCAAAAACAGTTCTCCACCATTCCTCTTTATTGTCCATCTCCTGTAGAAGTTGTTGTCTGATAAAAAGCCACCGGCTTTCATTTAACCCTAAGCCCAAAGCTACCGATCGAAAACCACAGTTACCGTCGGGATTTACATCCTGTATATGTGAAATGTACGGATGAAAGACAGACGGTATCGAATCCTTAAAACAATTTATATTGTTAATCGCATCTTTCCCCATAATCAATGGAAAACCAAGATAGGCGTTATCATCTTGTGGTTGCTTTCCTTTACCCTTCGTTGGACGATGATGTTGAATGACCGAACTCGCTTGTATCGAGTCTTGTGACGCAATGTACGAGCTGTGTCTCGCAGGGTCACATTTGCTTTGTTGGGATCCTGTGAATGAGCTGTTTCTCGCGACATCCTGTTTTCTTTGTTGTTGCTTTTTCAAAGTTGGACGACCGCGAGTATCTTCTTGTACCACAGGCGCTTTCTTGTTACTTTTGCTCGGAAAGACCACCCCTGCGATTCTCGACAGCATACTTCTTTTGACCCGATCAGGTTCTGAAATAATTTTGTTTCTCACTTGACCAAGTACTTTATCCACGTCTACATTTTCATCATCGACAAACGACGGTTTTAAATCAAGTTTCCTCCGGAAGACGTCCAACGCATCTAGCGGGATTCTGCCACCTGTATTAAAACGAAATAGTCAGAAAATTTTGAAAATTAAACATTAACAAATTCCAAAGTCAAAACAGTTTACATGTAGCTTCGATACTTGCCAGACGACAAGCACACGGCAACCCACAACTACTGAAAAGTTGGCAACCACACGTTGCATTTTGTTTCCGTATATGTGATAACTTGTACCACTCGTTTTCTAACAAATTTAAAGCTTTATGTGAAACCTTACCGTGCAGGTTATCAAACAATTCAATAGCTATGTGGCTATCCATTTTTCTTATGAGTCTTGTTCCAAACGCAAACTGTAATTGATAATATTGATCTGTTACAATTTCATCAACAAACCCAACAAGTCTATCTAGGGAGCTGTTAGCATTTCTAAGATAACTCTTTAAAAGCGAATGCTAGCTCTCGACTCGGTTCGTTGTTTGTTGACCAAAATTGAGGTTTTTGTTGGACCAGGCGGATACAAACTTTTCTTTATACGGGTCCAACCAATTTTTAGTCACATAATGTATAACTCCTGGAAAAATATTGAATAAATATTTAAATATTTAATAATTATTCAATACTGAAAATATTAAATACTCAAAACTTACTTCCTCGTTTGGCAGCATACAGTCGTTCGTAAAGCCGGTTGAAGTTGTACTGGTATATATCTGGAGTAGCACCCAGACGAAGTTTTCCTCTCGTTCTTTTGATATAAATGCATGAGCGACGCAAAACGACTGGTGTGTGGAGGTCACACCGACCACTTGGACAAATAGAAGTCTATACATGTTTGTTTTGTAAGTCGCGTCGATCATCAACACGTGCGGGAACGCACGCCACATCTCAAACGATTTCGGATGAACTAAGAATATCTCCTCCACAATATTTGTGGCAGGATCTTCCCGAGTATAGTAGACGTATTTTTTAGAAGAAAGCAGGTTTTCAGAATCTGCATTGGAGTTTCACCGACTCTCGTTTCGTTTTTTATCTTTTGTATCGCATTATAAATGTCCTTTTTAATGCAACTACTCTCTGGGTTTTGTTCCCTTATAGTTGCCAGAATGTTTCGTGGCAACATGTTTTGCGAATACAACTTCGCCACCAAAAGTTGTTCCGACTGAGACAGTCTCCTCGCAAAGGAGTGCGCCTCAAGATGTTGACTAGGATCGTGGTTATGACTGTCATCCTTCACCGTTAATTTCCAATCACCAGTATTTTCTTGGTACTCTCCTTCTAATTTAAAGGGACAACCTATTTTCTTGCTACCGGCACGTCTAACCGTGGCAGTAGACGCACGTTCGCCGTGACGGTCACACACAAGCCACACCTTGATAAACGGTTCCGTCGGATCGTCGCCTTTTCTCCTCGATCGTCGGGTGACAAGGACGTAACCATTCTCACGTCCTATCCTGACCGCCCAATCCACCAACTGTTCACGAGACTGAAAATTCTGGTCAGTTTTATACGACACGTTTTGATGGTTTTGTTCCTCGTCTTCGGACACGAAGTCGTCGGTTTGTTGTGTCGGGTATGAGACTTCATCGTATACGTAGTCGTCGGTTTGTTGTGTCGGGTATGAGACTTCACCGTATACGTAGTCGTTCGTGGGCTGTGTAAGGTAAGACGGTTCACCGTATATGAACTCGGGATTGCTCAGTGGCTCGTTCAAATCCGGAAGCCGTACCCGTTGATGAGAATAAACGTCGGACGAGACCTCCTCCCGGTTCACCTCTTGAACGCCAGAACTTTGCGGGTTGTTTTCCACCGACTCGTTAGAATATACCTGAAAACCGTAGTTATCATCTCACCACCAAGACATGTTTATAGTTTTTTTTTTGAAAAGCATACGTTCGTTCGGTTCGAATGAGAATTCTGCATTGTTAAATACACAAAATTTGGGCCCTATACGCATCGTATAGCCCAATATGATGCGTATAAGGTACGATGTGATGGGTTTAGTGGCAGAAGGAATCTCGTATCCTAAACTGCATCGTATTGACCTATACGATGCGTATACGAGGTTTGAATGACAAGTTGTAAGAGAATGTCGGGCACGGGAATTTGTGAAGGGCTATACGCATCGTATTGCCCTATACGATGCGTATATGATCAAGTGCGATTAGCATTTCCCGTGTGTGATTAGTAGTCCCCAAAACAACTCTATTAATTTTTTGATGTATTTTTTAATGTAAAACTATACTAGTCTAGGTGTTGCAGCAAAAAAAAAACCTAAGTGTTATAATGTTATTGGTTACACACATCCCAAAGTTTTAAAGTGAAACTTAAATAGTGAAAATAGCTTCTTCTTTGTTTCATCTCCTTCAAACCGACTAAGCAGATGCCGTCGCCGCTGACCACCGGACTAACCAGGGGTATGGTAATAATAAAATGTATAGGTGTCTAAATTGTTTTAGCTTAACTTTTAAAAAAAATTACACTAATGGGTCTTTCTGAGTGGGTGCCTTCCCACCCCCTGAGCTTCAAGTAAATCCGCCACTAAATCAATTTGATCAAACTAATTTTTTATTGAAATGAACAAACGTTAATTTAAAGACTTGATTACATTCCTATTTATACTAATCGATTTCTTCCTAATCGTTGCTTTTCTTGTTGGCACCGGTTCTGAACATTGACATATACACACACGTGTATATGGTAGGTTTCTAACTTCTAGTTTGACACAATACACCCTTATACTATTTACATGTTTATATAACATACTAAAACATAACTTTAACCTATTAACACTTTGGACCCTTAGACTTTGTTAATCCATGCCTTCTATATCTTTATTTCTTCAAACCCCATCATCTTCATCACTAGCATGTTGTAGCAGATCTTGGTCTATGAACTTTGGCTTCCTTCCCGTTTCTTGATAAGTGTTAGCTGCTTTAACTTTGTCTTCATCATTTGAAGCATTAACTGTTTTTTTATCACGAACTGTATCTTCTAATTCTGCGCATCTTTCTTGATCATCTTCAGCTTGTAAGTCATCTTCTTCCACTTGTGTCATTTTATCTTCTTGAATTTTGACTGATCCGTCTTTCTTTGCTTTGACGGGTTCATCTTTGAATGTTAAGTCACTAATAGCTTCTTGTTTCTTTCTTTTGTAACTTGATTCAAAATCCTTTGGTGTCATCCTTCCATGTCTCTCACGTTTCTTTTATTTTAGTTGCACATCTTTTAGATGCTTTTGACTTGCAAGCACCTCTTGCTTTTCTTTTTGCAACTTAGCTCTTTTATCTCTCTATTTTTAGCTTCTCTCAAACTATCTAGCCTCTCCATTTCTCTGTCTATCTTATCTTTAAATGACTTCTCTTTGTCATTGATCTTTCTCTCAGACTCTAATTCTCTGTTTCTCATCTCGAACTTGAGTTCTTGTTTCTTTACCTCAAACTCATGAAGCATGTCTAATCTCCACATCTCCAGTTTTCCCTTTATATCAATCTCCATCTCTGATTTCATTTCTTTCGACTTTGCATCAATAACTAATATTGGCCACTCCGGCTCTTCGTCATTAAAATACTTTGCTAATGACGTCCGGTAATTGCTTTCCTTCTCATTTGAAGTATTCTCTTCATATCTTTCTTTGTCTTCTGTAACTGCCATTAAGAGGGTCGGTTCTACATCCTCGTGTACTAGATTTGCCTCCACTTTGCTGTGATCTGGTTCTGGACAATTCGATGCATAATGTCCAAACTTATGGCAATTGTAGCACTATACTTTTCTAATATCTCTTCTAAAATTCCAAGTTGCTAGAACTTTTCTAGTCTATGTACAACTTCCTTAAGTTGTTGGATATCTTTTGAGAAATATTGTATTTCTCATAGACGGCAAAATCATTTCTACTAAGACATAACGCTTGCTAATGGTAATCACATCTCTATATATGCATCCTTTTCTTAGTGACAAAAGATTTTAAAATTACAATGGAGTCTTGAGTTCATGCCTTTTAGCAATCTGGAAGTAACAATTTTAATTTCCTTTTGAGAAACTTTTGATCTAATCATATATTTCTCATCTTGCCTTTGCAGATTATACTTCATTAAGTACTCGAAACGTTTTCATGTAATTTCATGTCTTTATAAGAGTTTGAAGTTTAAATTAAAATGGGTTTCCTTATTCCATAAAATTCTCTATAGATATCAAGACGAATCTATTACTGTTTTTACTTTTCAAACATAATCCATTCGAATGTATGGTTTCGGAATTGACGAGTGATTCATTATTCAAAAGCATCTTTAATTTATCAAGGAATTAGTGGCAAGACTATAGAAGAGATTTCACAAGGTTTCCTTTAAGTAGCAAGTATGGAGAACCTTATGTTTGATAACATAGATTAAAATAAAGGTGCAACCAAAATTCCATAATCCAAACATGCTTTCAAACAGAACCAAGAACTGAAAATTGTTCAAAAAATGTAAATGATTTAAATTGGGAAAATTTTAAAGAATGTAGACTAATCTACTTATTTCACTACAACATGGTATTCAAACTTCCTATTGAGTTCTTCACTCTTCCTCAGACTCTGCAACAACAATTGTGCGGTGTTAGTATGACTACCATTTTCATATATACTTGAGAATAATGATAGGTTTTAAATACCTTGAGTTTCTACTACATAAGGAGTGTACTCCTCTGGCTCTGACATGAATACTGGCAATCCCTCATCTAGTAACCAAAGTTACAACAACGAATGCACTTGGCGTTGATATGAGAATAACTGACAGATTGTCCTCCAGCAACAGCTTTGCCTTTGACCCTTGCCATGCCCTTGCCAAAAGCATCAAACTTGTCCTTCTTCGCTTTTGTGATAAAAAACTGGAATTGATATATATTTGGAATAGTTATCTCTACACCTTTTAGCATCATGTGTAGTTCGGTCAGAGAACATTCCATATCACTCATTAGATACTTCTTAATGTAACCATCATATGAGCCACGAAGAGAGTTTAGGATTAAATCCATAAGCATGCTATGTCCCATGTCAAAAACCAATTTCTTAAGATGACCAACATAGCCAACCGTTTTCTAAAAATATCGACTGACACTGCTACCTTCATCCATTTTGCATGACAAAAGGATATTCATGTATCTTATACATTCAGTCCTTATCTGTTGCTGGAACTTTTCTTTTAGCGGATTAATCGTCTCAAAATCATTACCTGTTTTAAGGTTTCTTTTAACTTAAGGTTCAATGGTTGCCAAGATTAGTAATAACACATCCAATGAGACATTAACATGCTTATTCCTCGCATCAATGGCTTCCAAGGATGTAGTAGCAGGTTGTTCAGGTAAGCGACTTTTAGGAACTTATTCCTTCTTCTCTGCATTTAAAAACAATTCTTAGGCTTTGAAACCAGTCCACAAATTAAGTACCATTAAGAGTCTCCTTTTCAAAGATGAAGCGGAGAAGAGAGAAGTTTGAATTTGAAGACATCTGCAAAAAACAAAGTTCGTTTAGTAATTTCAATGAAAAAGACTACCTTAAAATAATGGCCCTTTAAGAAAAAACATTATATCTTGTGTAAGAAATGAGATCCATGATTCACTATGTTTTATGAATGGGTAACCACTTTCCATTAAACATAGCTATCTATGTAGGTAACTTATACCAATTGCATATTATACAATTCTCATGATTAGGAGGCTTGTAGAAGACATCAAATATATTGAGGTGGTACGACTTAGCCTCATTTGTGCCTACTCTTCCCTATAAATAGGCTGAACCACTTCTTATAGGGTTGAGCAATATCTCGTCTAAGACTCTCGGGAATCACAACACTACCTAGTCCTGACATCCGTAGGCCCAAGTGTTAAGCTGATGCACATATACTCAGAGGTTCAGATATATCGTTTCAAATCTCCTAAAAACAGGGTGGCACTTATATATATATATATATATATATATATATATATATATTTAGAGATTTATTTAGTGTTTAGCAGTTACAGGTTAAAAACACACAGTGTAGTATATATGCATGCTAATATATACACATGTTTATATAAAATTCTCAATTTTATATGTATGGTTCGCCATATGGATAAACGTTTTTATCTTACGCACGTTTGTTTTTAACATCCTATATTAATAAGCGTGTTCATAATCGCGAGCCATTTTTTCTTTGAGTTTTGAATAACTAATCTCTATTAATTATATTTTACCAAAACTCCGATTTTAATTTTTAAAATAATCACTTTTATTTTAATAAACCTTTCACGGGATAACTTAAAATCTCTATTTTAAAAATCTCCTTGTTTCAGTCTGTGTTGTTAAGTTTAAACCATTCTATCGTTCTAGAAAAGCATTTAAATCCTAAATGACAATCATCCAAGAAATGCATAAAAACAATCAAAACACTATATGACTTAAGCCAAAAAGTTGTTCGGCTTGCTAGAGCCAATTAGCCAAACCAAACTAGGTCAAAAGGGAACGTTAAACCAAAACACAAATTTTGGTCTTGGATAACTCCCATTTGATTTAAGATCACCATATTGGCCTTCGGGTCGTCTTCGTCTTTGATCTTGAATTTTGTTCTTGTCTAGTCTTGAATAGATTACAATACAATTTACAATAAAACTGAAAAAACCTAATCTATTACATAAGGCTTTCAAAACAACAAAACATACTTGAAAAATAATTTAAAACAAAAACCAGGTTTGGCTCTACAGTACAAGCAAATAAAACAACCACATAAGGCTTTAGGCCCTCGAATTTGAAGGTCCCCAAAAATTGAAAACTACTTTAATTTGTATTCTCAACTTTTGTGTTTTTAGAGAGAAATGATAATTTCACAACTTTTATGTCAACATTATACGTTTTGACGCTCCATTAAATTACATTTTAAATTTTTTTATATATTTCCTAAACTTTCACAAAAGGCCTCAATTTCAACGTTCGCTTTAGGCAACAAAGTATGTTGAGCCGACCCTGACAAAACCAATCATTTAAACACAACCAATGGTCTAGGCTTGATTTAAAACCAATCAAGATGCAATATTTTGTAAAACAAAAGTTTTGACAAAATTAAAACCGGGTTGCAATTAAAATTCAAATGTTTCTTAATGTTTGCAAAAGTTGCTTTGATATCACTATTGGGGTTTCGTACAGAGTTTCTTAAGTTCATAGTGTATAATGCAGCGGGATAAATAAAACAGTACGAACTAGTCTAGGCCAAAACCCTAGACGGCCCACAAGGAGTCTAGATGCAAACCAATAAAAAACAAACACAACCACAATTGTACCTTTCGCGAAGCTGACTAATCAAGCTCAACACCTTGAGAACAACGATTAAAGTCGCTAGATCTGTATACACGAACCTCTATGAATCTGAACCTCTTCGGATCAAATCACTAAAGCACCCGCAAATCTAAACTCTTTAATATCTAACCGCAAATCACCAACAAATCTTAGGTACTCCTTTAGATCTACCTGAAAAACCCTACAGAACTAAAAATCAGATCGAAGTAGAACACCGTGGTGGTGGATACGGCGGCACTACAACGGTGTGACGGGGCGATGGCGCATGTGGTGCGTGGTTGGCGACTGGCGTAGGAGCGACAACTGACGGCGGTCACGTCAACGGTGTCAGGTGGTGGCAGTTATAATGAGGGTGGAAAGAATAGGGTTTGCAACTCGTTTGCAAGACTTAAGGTTAACTGTCTAACCTGGTATCCACCCCTTAATCCCTTATTATTAGCCTCCTAACTTCATCTCTAAGTTAGGGTTTAGGGATTCCCTAATTACCACTTTAATCCATATATTTATCACATAATTACATTTATGGATCTCATCTATATCAATTGTTAATTAAGTTACAATTACTTTATAACTCATTGTATATAATATAATTAAGATAACAATTAAAATTTGTAATTGCTAATAATTTCCAAACATATTTTCTACACCCACATTATTAATCCGATTAACAATGATGATAATTATTTCATAAATAGTTATTGCGTCCAACTGATACCGTTCATTTGCCTCGATAACTATTTCATAAATAATTATCTCGCCTCTTTATATATTTATGTAATGAACTATATTAACATTTAATATATCCAATAATCGTAATCATTGTCGAAGGTGTAACCCTTTGTATTTTACAACGTTAACAATATTGTCAAATGTCTTTTCTTGAACATATAAGTTCAACAATTTGATCTTCGATTGTAACTAGAATTTTTGCATTGATTAACGGCATACTCTTTGAACGAATGCAGACTTTTCTTTTACCCCACACTTTCTTCTTTGTCGTCGTTTACAAATAAAACCTCCCCCTACCTTTCTGCCACCTTCTTGAAACACAAAGGTGTCCAAGCACAAAGAGGCAGACCAATAATGTCCCCCAAACCACCCGTTCATCGATCGTAAAAGATTTGGAAGCCAGTTTCAATTCTACAAAATAACAAGTTTCCATAGATCGGAATTCCATCCAAACCCAAAGACCCCCGGACATAAAAGCTTTAACATTGTTGAACCGCTCCTTTGCACATACTTGTTGTAGATTCGGTATCAAGTGAATCTCCCTAACTAAACCAAGCAAGACACATACATGTTCTACATCTTTCTTCAAATCTCTCTTATCCAAAGTAGCACACATCGCCTCCTAATGAATTCCATTAGATTCTCCTATATAATTAAACTCACACAACTTTAATTCATTAAGCTTCTCCATCTTTTGTAAAGGATTTTGTTTACCAACATTCTGATTATTTATCTTGCTTCTGTTGGAGTTAATCTTGATCGGGTCAAGTCTGTTAAATTCAAGTTGGGTCATTGTTGAATTCAAAGCGGGTCATGGAGCAAATGGGTTAGCAAGAATATTAATTTTTAGACACATGTTTTTAGTGTTTTAATCAAAGAGTCAAAGTAGTGGCTTAATTGGGGTCAGTGGTGCCTTATCTTTAGGAGGAAAGGTTTATTTTCTATTTATGTATGTTTTTGTTTATGAATGAAAGAGTGCACAAAGTAAGAGAATTAAGCCGAAAATCACGTTTGTTTTCTGTTTAAATCACAAATCACAAAGGCCTGATCCAACAGCTTCCTCCCATCTAAACGATGCATAAAACTTACCATCGCCTGTTTTCGATTGATGTCGGTTATCGTTGGGCAGTTTGATAGTGTTCTGCTTCTCTGGGACTCGATCGAACCAAAAAGATGGTAAGTACCGAACCAAATAGAACTTATGTTCTGTATAAGACTAATCGAATCCTTTACCTCAATATATTTAACAAACCCAAATCTTCTCCCTTGCTTTAGTTGTTCTACTTGAGATGAACACATCATAGACATGTCCACATACCTCGCATTTCCTCCCCAAGAAGATGGTTCGAGGACTCCTGATCAATTCCACAAATGGGGCATAAAATCGTAAGAATGTCTAACCATTTTATCAAGATTAACCGTAGGAATTCGTTCACTCAACACTTCCACGCCACGCCAGAATATATATTACACACTGTTTTAAGGTTTATTCTTAAAGGTTTGGAATTATTAATTTCATAGTACTACACACTGTTTTAAGGTTTATGAATTCTGAAAATATATTTACCAAACTAGTACAAATTCTAAAATGGAAAAATCGCAAAGATACACATTTTGACTAACAAAATTATGAAAATAGGCATTGACTTTTAATCTATGAAAAAATAGACATATCAATCACGATTCAACAAATAAGCATAAAACTGCTAGAATTTAGCTGGCACAAATAATAAAAAGTATAATGGGGTTCCAGAAAAAAACCAATCAAAGTAAAACACTTATAAAGCGTGGGTTAAATCCTTGCCGCCAGAGGTGGCTAAAAGCGAGGGCTGAATCCTAGCCGGCTTCAAAACAAGGTGCTAAATTCTATCCAACATAAAAAATTTAGGCGGTCATTATATGTGTATTGATTTGTTTTGCTATTTCCATAGACCCATTGTATTTTTCATGATTTTTTTGTGCTGACTAAATTTTAGTCTCCTTAGCCGGCGAGGCTTATTTGATGATACATGATTAGTTGGTTTTAAAGATGTTTATTTTTAAAAAAGGTTAAAATTCGATCACTCTTTTAGAAAAAAGATGGGTCAAAATATTTATTTTGATGATTTTCCATTATAAAATTATCTTAAAAAGAGGCAAAAGAAAATAAATAAATAAATAAAAACTATCTATCCATTATATTAACTAGTTTTTTTTCCTGCGGTATACGGTGGAAGTTTGGTAGTTATCGACTCGGCTCGTCCACGGGTATAAAACTTACATTTTAACACATATTCTCTATAACGTAAGAGAAAAAAAATTACTCGAATCGTTGAAACAAAAATAAACAAATTTGTGCATCCCGTTTAAGAAAAAGTTAACGAACGAAAGTTATGACAGAAAAATGAAACCAACCCAGTGAAATTTTATTGCAAATTTATAAAAAAAAAACTTTACTCTATTAAAGTTTTGTGACAAATATGTAAAAAAAACTGAGTAAAAAAGAATTTGTGTCATTTGGTAAATAATCAAACTTTTGTGCCAAAAACAAACGGACGCAAAGTCCCCTACTCCCATGGAGAATTATTAGTTAATAATTATGTCCATAGTAGGTAATGAAAGATATAGAATGTTGTCATTGAACTTCTCTCTTATTTCACTTCGTAATTTTTATTTTATTCATATGAGACAAGATGTTACACTTTATAAAGTTGAACATACATACTTTTACTTGGTAAGGAAGCACGATCCCTACACATCACATAGCAAAGAAAGCTGCATCATATGCTAAACTGAACTTGCTGAATATTAAATTTGCGTTTGAGGACAAACTGAATAAGTTTGTACATCTCCCTCTCACTGATATACCCGTCCCCATCTTCATCAGCTTTCACGAGTGCACGATCCGTAGTCCACGTGACCCAAGTCACACCGAGCTCACTAAAAGCTCGTTTTAACTCACCCCAAGAAAGCTTCCCGTCTTTGTTGACGTCGTATTTCTTGAAGAAAGCGAGCATTTCTTGCTCGTTGAGCTTGATGTTAAGTTTCTCAATGTTACGTGTTTTTGTAACTCGTTTATGACAAACGGAGACTGTATCAAAAGTGGTTGCAATGTTGCTACCCGGCCTCAGACGCATGTTTGATTTGTTCGTGATCAACTTGTTTTTCTATTTAGTGTAAAGGTTTATGATGAATGATGAAAATATATGTGTTATTTATAGTGTTTCTTCGATAATCAAATGTACATTATATGCATTATTCTTGCTTTTCTTTTAAACAGGTATCTAATACTCGATCAATATCATGGTAGAAAAAAATAGGTTACGAATATGTGTAATTACCCCACTGGTGCGTGTTGACAAGGTCAAATAAAAGAATTACTTTTTAATCATCATATGTGTCGTTTTATTGTATATTAACGGTAGAGTACAATACAATGATCGATACGAACCATCTTTTTATTGCAAGAGTACCGGGGTAGGCGACTAAAATTAGAAAATTAGTATTTTCTTAAGCATATTATATCTATATAGCATGTTATAAACAAATCATTATGGCTATAGGCTACTAACATTCTCTTATTAGTGTATTAGATTTGTTTATGGAGAGTTGTTAAAAGTTGAAGATGGAAACATGAGTGGAGTGGAGTGGAGTGGAGTGGAGTGGAGATGTAGATCACTGTATACAAAGAGTTAAGATGAAAACAAGAGTGAAGGGTAGTCAAAAGCCGGAGATTCGTATTCACTTATCAGATTTGTAAATTTGTATGATCAAAGTATACAAGTCATGGAGAACCCATAGGGTCATTTTTTTAGAATAACGGCACCATATAAAAAACGAGGGACCTGATTAAAACAATCAGGACCACCAAGAGAACACATTAGCAGGAAAGGGTTTTTAAAACACTCATCTCAACAAAAAGAAAATTTTCTATTCCTATTAACGAATCATAAATACGAATAATTAATAATGAGATCAAAAACACATTCCTCCATATGGAACTCAGGAACAAATATGTGGTAGTAGGTGATTGACGACCACCAGGAGGTGGTGCGGGACATTGATAAGTGACAATGGAGGAACCGACAGTGGGAGCGGCCGGAACGGGCTACGGCGACGACAAGGAGTACGATAGGAACCGACGGAGACGACGACAGTGGTTGTTGGTGTGGCACGCTGCTACGGCTAAAGGAGGAGGATGGCAAGGGTGTTGGCCGTGTAGGGTTAGCACGACGAGGAAGATGGATACCAACGAGGACGGCTTGGAGTGCTGCCATGGTGTTGGTGGCTTGATGGTGAGGGTGGGGATAACATGACAGTGGTGGTGTGTAACATCCCAAAATGACGAAAAAAAAAGTTAGCGAGTTCAAGCGGGCCGAAGTCGGGCTGGGTCAGTCGCGAACCGGGCTTGGGGAGGTCTCCCCTATAAATAGCAAAAAGCCTCTTCACTTCTCCTCTTTACAATTCTAGAGAGAGAAAACCCGTAGAGAGAGAAAGTGACGGAATCGCACAAGATTGCACCAGATCGTGTCTCTTGCACTCGTGAAGGAAACCTCCAGATCAGAAGCTCGATTCAGGTAACGATCCTACCTAAATCTAAGTTTTTGTTCGTTTTTGGGTTTTTCGGGTTTTGGGTGAAAAGAGGACGTTTTTCCGGATGAAACTTAAGAATAAGCTTAGGTTTAGTATCTACAATGAAAAACGGTTGTTTTGAGCAAAGAAAGTTGAAGTTTTGACATAACCGAGCCCAAATCCGCGAATTTCGGGACTTTTGGGGAAGATGACTGATGTTGCAGGCGAACTTAGCAAGTTCGCCTGTCAAGTTCGTTTGGTGGAGGCGAACTTATCAAGTTCGCCTGATTATGTTCGTTTGGCCAAGGTAAGCGAACTTATCAAGTTCGCTTGAGTTAAGTTCGCCTGGCCAAAGGGTAAGCGAACTTATTAAGTTCGCTTATAAGTTCGCCTAAGCCAGGGGAGGCGAACTTAGCATTAAGTTCGCCTATATCAGCTGAGTAGAGTGTGAATCGAGGTTAGGTCTGATATATGTGTTTTGTAACCAATTCAGATCGGAAGTGACGTGGTTGGGCCATTGATTAGGACAACCAAGACTAGCTTAAAAGGTGAGTTCTAGAAGCCCTTTTTTAAATGTTTTAATAATGTTTTTGGGCTGGTGTGCACACGTGATGATTTTATAAAACGATGTTATGAAACGATGTTTACGAAGGATGTATGTAACGTTTTATAAAATGATGTTTATGAAGGATGTTTTAGAAGGAAGGTTTATGAAGGAAGTGTTTATGAAATATTTTGCCAAAAGAAGTTTACGAAGTGTTTTAACGAATGAGAATGTTTTTAATAAAACGTACGAATGCTTTAACTGAAGTTTTTGAAGTAAAAGAAGCGAAGGTTTACGAAAGTCACAAACGAACGAATCTGCCAATATTCCTTAGGGAATGAAGGTTAAGGGATGGGAAGTATGTTATGGGCCTTTACCTTTTAGGGGCCTCTGTGGCTGGCCAACTGTTGTACAACTGGGGTGATGACGGTCACCAAGGGGATTATCGTGATCCTTGAAGTTTGGTACGATTTACCTTACGGGGTAGTCGTGCTTGAAGTTTGGTACTTGCGCCCGACGGGGCGCAGTGCTTGAAGTTTGGTACGCGCTATCCTTTGGGACGCCGTGCTTGAAGGGTTGGATGACCTAAGTATCGGGCCCTAGGAGTTCCTCACCCGAAGGACAGTACGGTGATGATGGGCCTAGTGGTGGTGATCCTTAAGTTATTCAACCAGTATGTAACGTTTGGATTTGACGGTTACGAGAAGGCGCAGATTCTATATGTTCGTTGACTTATGAAGTGTTATGTTTGTTATTGCATTATTTACGTACGCTTTTTATTAATTGAAGTATGAAGTGATGTCTTTGGCAATTTATTTGAAGTTAAGGTTTTATGTTAAAACTAGAACTCACCAGCGTAGCTGACGTTTTTAAGTGTGCACATTCAGGTTAAGGTAGGTTATGAGGATGGACGGTGATGCTTGGCAAGCGAGAAGAGTTACCCGGTTGATCATGAAGACTGGCATCCCGTTATGTTTAGTTATGATGTAAATATGTTTTAAACTATGTTTACGCTTCCGCATGTATGAACAAGTTTTAATTATGATGAATGAATGAAGTTTTCCGCTGCGTTATTTGATATTCACGTTTAAGAACTGTTTGTGAATGAGTAAATCCAACAAGTGGGGCCTCCCGGGTTTGGGGCCTTACAAGTTGGTATCAGAGCAATAGTTTGAGAGATTCGGACACTCCCAGTGTCTGAACTTAAACTTTGAATGGGACCGAAAGCGGATGCCAGTACGGGTAACTCGAGCCAAAGCATCAGGTATGAAGGTAGTATATGTATTTACGTATATAGTATACCTTAGAAAGGGTTAAGTAAGGACTTGTGTTCTGATGAAATCACAAAGGTGGTCAAATAGAAATCGAAAGGTAGTGTAATGGTTAATTACAGATGGCCAGTGTATATTAACATCTTACAGTACTTATTGAATTTTATTTGTTAACTAGCGTGATGACATTGGATTTCTTGTCTTATAGAACGTAATGGCAAGGAGAGGAAACGGAAGGCGTGGTGGCCGTACCGGTGGTCGTACCGGCGGTCGAAATGGTGGGCGTGGCAGGATCCCTGCGCGCCAAGAGTATAGTGAAGAAGGAAGTGTTCACACTGAACCGGCGGTTAGTGTGCATGAAGCTGAGCAGACACAGGTTGAAGAACAACCTTTCACTTTTGAACCAGAAGTGAGAGCAGCTATAGCTCGAGAGTTCACAGAATTAATGAAGACTTCTCTGCCAGGTCTGTTGGCAGAAGCATTGAAGCAGGTCAATGCGGTGGGTGGGTCTAGCGCGGCAGTTGGTGCTCAGAACAATGAGACCGACAATGCACCGCCTGCTCGCGGATGTGACTATAAGTCCTTTAAGGCATGTGACCCACCGGTCCTCACTGGAAAGAAAGACGCGGTGGCTACATTTGACTGGGTGATCCGTATGGAAGCTGCCATTCGTCTGAGCGAGTGTCGAACGGATCAAGTTGTAAAATTTGCTGCTAACTCCTTGAGGGAGGAAGCATCCCATTGGTGGGAAGGTATACGTCAGGCAAAAGGGAGCGAGATTGTGGATGCGATGGTGTGGGCTGACTTGAAAACTTTGGTGATAAAGAATTTCTGCCCAAGGAACGAGATTGAGAAGGTAGAGAGGGAATTTCTGGGTTTGAAGGCCGGGAGCATGACGCACCGGCAGTACACAACCCGATTTAATGAACTGGCACGTCTGGTGCCACACCTTGTCACGACGGAGGAAAGAAAGATTTCATGTTACATTCAAGGGTTGCCGGACCAGGTCCGCACCTATGTCAAGGCAAACGCCCCTACTACCTATGACTCGGTAGTAGAACTGAGCGGCGTAGTATTTGATGATCTGGCGCTGAATGTTGTTGCCATTGAAGAACCTAAGAAGAAGTTGAGTTTTCCCGCTAAATGATCGGGTGGGAAGTTGTTCGGGGCTCGGGACAAGCAGGCCAGGGTAGGCGAGATGACAGTCTGTGGGAAATGTGGGGTAAGACACGCAGGCGAATGTCGGTTAGGATCGAATCTATGCTTTAAATGCGGCAAGACCGGACATTACTCCCGTGAATGCCCACAAGGCTACAAATGCTACAATTGTGGGGAAAGTGGTCATATGAGTCGGGAATGCACCAAGCCCAGGATGGGGGAAACCGGGAAGGGAAAGGGCCCGGAAAAGAAGGGAGAAGGATCTCGTGCAAAGACTCGTGCGTACGCACTGACGCAGGAACAAGCCAGGGCGGATCCCGATGTGGTGTCAGGTACGTTCGTCCTTGACAACACTCTTGTTTCTGTGTTATTTGATTCGGGTGCCGGTAAGAGTTTTATATCTGCGTCTTTTTGTAAGAGAATGAAGTACGCTGCCAGTAAGTTAGAAAGGGCTTTTAGCGTAGAAACCGCAGAGGGTAGAACTGCGAGAGTGACCGATGTAGTTGACAACTCCACCATAAAGATAGAAGGTCATAGATTCCCTGTCAGATTGTTCGTTATGGTTTTGGGAGGGTTCGATGTTGTGTTGGGTATGGATTTGCTAACTGCCAATGAAGCGCAAATTATATGTAAACGAAAGATAATCCAACTCAAGGCTCCAGATGGTAGCAAAGTCGAGGTTTTTGGAGATCGTGACGCCCAGATGCCAAACGTCATCTCAATGATTAAGGCAACAAATTACTTGAGGCGCGGATGCGAGGCTTATCTGGTGTATGTGATTGACAAGTGTAAGGAAGTGAAGGAACTAGACGATGTACCCGTGGTACGCGAGTACCCGGAGGTGTTTCCAGAGGATTTGCCTGGGATACCACCCGATAGAGAAATTGAGTTCCGAATTGACTTAGTACCAGATGCCCAGCCCGTGGCTAAGGCTCCATATCGACTAGCACCAGTGGAGATGAAGGAACTTATGGTTCAACTAGACGAGTTACTTGAGAAAGGATTTATTCAACCGAGCATCTCGCCGTGGGGTGCTCCGGTGTTGTTTGTAAAGAAGAAAGATGGTTCGATGAGAATGTGCATCGATTATCGCGAGTTGAATAAACGAACGGTGAAGAACAAGTACCCTTTACCAAGGATCGATGACCTGTTTGACCAATTACAAGGCGCAAGTTGGTTCTCGAAAATCGACCTTCGGTCCGGGTACCATCAGTTGAAGGTGAGGGATGAAGACATACCGAAAACTGCATTTCGCACGCGTTATGGACATTTTGAGTTCCGCGTAATGTCTTTCGGATTGACGAACGCCCCCGCAGCGTTCATGGATTTAATGAATAGGGTGTGTCGACCGATGCTGGATCGATCGGTAATCGTGTTCATCGATGATATCCTTATCTACTCCAAGAATGAGGGTGATCACGCGTGTCACTTGAAGGAAGTATTGGAAGCTCTGAAGAATGAGAAGTTGTATGCTAAGCTCTCCAAATGTGCGTTCTGGCTTAGGGAAGTCCAGTTCCTAGGTCACGTTATTGGCCCGAACGACATTATGGTTGACCCAGCAAAGATAGTAACGGTAAGTGAATGGGACATTCCTAAGACGCCAACTGAAATCCGCAGTTTCTTAGGATTGGCAGGCTACTATCGGAGATTCATTCAGGATTTCTCGAAAATAGCTTCGCCATTAACAAAGTTGACTCGGAAGGAAGTAAAGTACGAATGGGGTTTGACCCAGGATGAGGCGTTTAAGGAATTGAAAGAGAAGCTAACACAAGCTCTAGTCTTGGCCCTTCCTGAGGGCAGTGAAGACCTGGTGGTATACTCTGACGCGTCAGGTCAGGGATTAGGGTGTGTGTTGATGCAACACGGTAGAGTGATTGCATATGCGTCGCGGCAGTTGAAAGTTAACGAAGTCAACTATCCGACTCACGATTTGGAACTTGCTGCTGTCGTATTTGCATTAAAAAACTGGAGGCACTACCTGTACGGGGTGAAGTTTACTATTTACTCCGACCACAAAAGTTTGAAGTACTTCTTCGAACAAAAAGAACTTAATATGAGGCAGAGGCGATGGTTAGAACTGTTGAAGGACTATGACTGTGAAATAATGTACCATCCTGGAAAGGCAAACGTGGTGGCTGACGCTCTAAGCCGAAAGGATGTGCCTACTCCTATTAGAGTGAAAGCTTGCCAGTTGGTGGTAACATAGGATGTGATGAGCGAAATCGAAAGAGCTCAAGATGAGGCACTTAAAGAAGAAAACATAAAGAAGGAAAGGATGGTTGGCCAACAGGACAAGTTGGAATATAACACCCTTGGTGTTAGAACAAGTTATGGACGGGTATGGATACCTATGGGTGGCGAGCTTAGAATCAAAATCTTGGATGAGGCTCATAAGTCTCGTTACTCTATCCATCCCGGCACCAACAAAATGTACCAAGACCTGAAGAAGGACTACTGGTGGCCTGGAATGAAATGTGATGTAACGAAGTATGTAAGCAAGTGCTTGACTTGCTCGCAAGTAAAGGCTGAACACCAGAAACCGTATGGAAGGATTCAACCACTTGATATACCAGAATGGAAGTGGGAACACATTACCATGGACTTCATAACCAAGCTACCTCGCACAGCTAAAGGTCATGACACCATTTGGGTAATTGTGGACCGATTAACAAAGAGTGCTCATTTCCTACCTATTCGCGAGACGTTCTCGTCGGAAAGGTTAGCGAAAGTATTTATTAACGAAGTAGTAGCACGGCATGGGATGCCTTTGACGATAGTATCCGACCGGGACACACGATTCACATCGAGGTTCTGGAAAAGATTTCACGAAGCGATGGGCACGAGGCTTAATATCAGCACAGCATACCACCCGCAAACGGATGGTCAGTCCGAAAGGACCATTCAGACATTGGAAGATATGCTCCGTGCTTGTATTATCGACTTTGGTGGCAGTTGGGACAGTCATCTGCCGTTAGCCGAATTCTCCAACAACAATAGTCATCACACGACTATAGGCATGCCGCCTTACGAAATGTTGTATGGTAGAAGATGCAGGACCCCAGTTTGTTGGGGTGAGATTGGACAGAAGGAGTTAGGAAGTCTGGAAGTCATAAAAGAAACGTCGGAAAGGTTTGATCAAATCAAAGCTCGAATGAAGGCCGCACAAGATCGCCAGAAATCCTATGCGGATAGACGACGAAGGCCTATCGAGTTTGATGTTGGGGATAGAGTAATGTTGAAAGTGTCGCCCTGGAAGGGAATCATACGATTCAGGAAGAGAGGAAAGTTAAGTCCGAGGTTTGTCGGACCTTTCAGGATAATGGCACGGGTTGGGGAAGTCGCTTATCGGTTGGAGTTGCCTGATGAGTTAAGTGGGATTCATCCTACCTTCCATGTATCACACTTGCGAAAGTGTTTGGCGGATGAATCGGCTCACGTACAACTTACCGACATCGAGGTCGACAACAGCCTTAATTACATCGAAGAACCCGTGGCCATCTTAGACAGGAAGGAGAAGCGGTTGCGTAATAAGGTGATCCAATTGGTTAAAGTCCAATGGAGGCACCGAAAGGGATCGGAGGCTACATGGGAAACGGAGGCGGAAATGAGGGAGTCGTACCCTCAATTATTTGACTTGTGATAGGTTTCGGGGACGAAACCTATTATAAGGGGGGTAGACTTGTAACATCCCAAAATGACGAAAAATAAAGTTAGCGAGTTCAAGCGGGCCGAAGTCGGGCCGGGTCAGTCGCGAACCGGGCTTGGGGAGGTCTCCCCTATAAATAGCAAAAAGCCTCTTCACTTCTCCTCTTTACAATTCTAGAGAGAGAAAACCCGTAGAGAGAGAAAGTGACGGAATCGCACAAGATTGCACCAGATCGTGTCTCTTGCACTCGTGAAGGAAACCTCCAGATCAGAAGCTCGATTCAGGTAACGATCCGACCTAAATCTGAGTTTTTGTTCGTTTTTGGGTTTTTCAGGTTTTGGGTGAAAAGAGGACGTTTTTCCGGATGAAACTTAAGAATAAGCTTAGGTTTAGTATCTACAATGAAAAACGGTTGTTTTGAGCAAAGAAAGTTGAAGTTTTGACATAACCGAGCCCAAATCCGCGAATTTCGGGACTTTTGGGGAAGATGACTGATGTTGCAGGCGAACTTAGCAAGTTCGCCTGTTAAGTTCGCTTGGTGGAGGCGAACTTATCAAGTTCGCCTGATTATGTTCGCTTGGCCAAGGTAAGAGAACTTATCAAGTTCGTTTGAGTTAAGTTCGCCTGGCCAAAGGGTAAGCGAACTTATTAAGTTCGCTTATAAGTTCGCCTAAGCCAGGGGAGGCGAACTTAGCATTAAGTTCGCCTATATCAGCTGAGTAGAGTGTGAATCGAGGTTAGGTATGATATATGTGTTTTGTAACCAATTCAGATCGGAAGTGACGTGGTTGGGCCATTGATTAGGACAACCAAGACTAGCTTAAAAGGTGAGTTCTAGAAGCCCTCTTTTAAATGTTTTAATAATGTTTTTGGGCTGGTGTGCACACGTGATGATTTTATAAAACGATGTTATGAAACGATGTTTACGAAGGATGTATGTAACGTTTTATAAAATGATGTTTATGAAGGATGTTTTAGAAGGAAGGTTTATGAAGGAAGTGTTTATGAAATATTTTGCCAAAAGAAGTTTACGAAGTGTTTTAACGAATGAGAATGTTTTTAATAAAACGTACGAATGCTTTAACTGAAGTTTTTGAAGTAAAAGAAGCGAAGGTTTACGAAAGTCACAAACGAACGAATCTGCCAATATTCCTTAGGGAATGAAGGTTAAGGGATGGGAAGTATGTTATGGGCCTTTACCTTTTAGGGGCCTCTGTGGCTGGCCAACTGTTGTACAACTGGGGTGATGACGGTCACCAAGGGGATTATCGTGATCCTTGAAGTTTGGTACGATTTACCTTACGGGGTAGTCGTGCTTGAAGTTTGGTACTTGCGCCCGACGGGGCGCAGTGCTTGAAGTTTGGTACGCGCTATCCTTTGGGACGCCGTGCTTGAAGGGTTGGATGACCTAAGTATCGGGCCCTAGGAGTTCCTCACCCGAAGGACAGTACGGTGATGATGGGCCTAGTGGTGGTGATCCTTAAGTTATTCAACCAGTATGTAACGTTTGGATTTGACGGTTACGAGAAGGCGCAGATTCTATATGTTCGTTGACTTATGAAGTGTTATGTTTGTTATTGCATTATTTACGTACGCTTTTTATTAATTGAAGTATGAAGTGATGTCTTTGGCAATTTATTTGAAGTTAAGGTTTTATGTTAAAACTAGAACTCACCAGCGTAGCTGACGTTTTTAAGTGTGCACATTCAGGTTAAGGTAGGTTATGAGGATGGACGGTGATGCTTGGCAAGCGAGAAGAGTTACCCGGTTGATCATGAAGACTGGCATCCCGTTATGTTTAGTTATGATGTAAATATGTTTTAAACTATGTTTACGCTTCCGCATGTATGAACAAGTTTTAATTATGATGAATGAATGAAGTTTTCCGCTGCGTTATTTGATATTCACGTTTAAGAACTGTTTGTGAATGAGTAAATCCAACAAGTGGGGCCTCCCGGGTTTGGGGCCTTACATGGTGGTGCATGGTGGTGATCGGGTAAGCGGTGCACGATGGTGGAGATGGAAGGTTCGTTTAGAGCAATTCCCAAATAGGGTTTCGCAAGGCGGGTTTACATGCATTCATGGGAACCCGACTCGAGTTCATATGTTTCGTAAAATTAAGGTTTTTGCACGGTATGGCTAGGTTTAGCATGACACGTGTAAGTTCTTGCGTGGAGAAGGTTAAGGTACACTAGTTTTAATCGAGTCGAGGACGATCTGATGCATGTATTGGTGAAGCTAAGGGTTCGGTGAATCGGTATGACGAGCAGAGGAGACGAGCGTCGGGGTTTTATTTTATTTTACGCGTAATTCGACGTATATTTTGAACGTGTCTGATCACGTGATTGAACGTTTGACAGGTTCGGGTTTTAAGCGAGAGGACGGGTTGCAGAGCAAGGACTTGGAGCTTCGCAATCAGTGAGTTTCTAATACCCTCTCTACTGTTTTTACTATTTTGGGCCTATCGTACATACCTACATGTTTTAGTTTATAATTAAATGTGTTACAAGTTTTGTGTTAAATCTAAAGAGCTTTATGAGTTAAACGTTTAATAATGAACTTAAGGGTCTATGTGGGGTCCTTAGGTCATGTGGGCTAGAAGCCGGTATGATGTTTGTGTGTCGTGTAATGACTTATGCGGGATTAGTTGAGTAATAAACTTAAACGTGTTGAGGACACATCTAGGATGTGTTAGCACGAGAACACGTATGTGGTTTGTGCTTAGATAACGATTCATGATGAATGCTTGTGTGTTATTATGCGTTACTTGCTTATTGTTATGTGTGCTTGCGTTGTTGTCCTTGTGATACAACTATTGATGATGTGAAAGACGAGGTCCTTCGGGTGGTCACTAAGGATGATAATGCCCTTTGGGGCAGTGATGAGCTCGGAGTATGGTGAAAACCCTGACGAGGCACGTAAAATCCTTCGAATGTAATTGTTGTGTGCATAAATGTTTGGTTTAAATGCATGCAAGTGTTAATTGATATTTGTTGTGTTATGATGTTATTGCTAAGGTGTTAAGCATTTGATTGACTGATGTGTTAGGGTGATGTCTTGTTTACGACCGAAGGTTAGTAGAGCTTGTGAGAGTCTTAGTTAGGGCTTGTCAGGTCTATGTCTAGGGGTTGGTTGAGTTAACATGATTTTGTGTTGATGCACGTGGTCAGTTACAGGTTGGTAGCATTTTAAGTTCGATCCATATCGGGGAGACTTATTGGGTTATGGATATGGGTTGGGTCTTGGGTTGTTGGACCTTAAGGAAATTTGTAGGTAACATGGGTTACCGATATGTTAATAAATGACAAACCGTTTTATAAAGGACTGAAATGTCTCTAGTTGACTCAAATGATAATTGTGACGGAAATACTTTATGTCTAATATAACGTTTTAGAACTCACTTAGCGTAGCTGATTTTGTATCTACCTTAGTGATCGTGTTATCAAGGTCAATAAAAAACAATATTAAGTCTAATCCCTAGCTACCTTAAACTATAGTATAGTGAAGTAGGGTGTCGTATCCACAGGGAATTGGTGGATAGTGTTTGTTTAAGAAAACTGTTAGGATTTAATGAAAAAGCAATTAACTTTAAAACTTTAGAAAAACTATTAAGAGAAAAACGGATCGCTTCCGGGTTCAGATTGCAAGTTCAATTATTAATGATTTGTACCAATTTGAAGTTACATAGACATAACTCGTTTCATTAGATTTGACAAATAATTGAAAATCAAGATATTTAGTGTGCTGAGCAACGATTGTAAATTCGGATACTTGACATCTCGTTTAAGAACTTAATAATTAATTACCAATTAAGAACCTTAGATCTAGATATTCAATGATTCACGATAGAAAACCAAAAATTGATGAGTATATTAAGTCTAAAAGAAACCAGACTGTTTAATCAAATGCTAGAAACCATAGCATTCAAACAATCAACGATTACAAGAATTATATGCCAAATCAAGTATGAATCATATTATCACCTTACATAGCAGATCCTACACCCGGAAATAACCACGGAAGAACTAGCCGATTATCGACATCATCGTCAATTCTTCAATAGTTGGTATATCTTGATATAGCATCCAAAACACAAAATATTGCAACTTTATCTCTATAAAATCGCCTATGGGAAGCTCTGGGACGGGTAAAGTTAATTTGACAATGGATCCCTAATGGCTTATAATTAGATTTACATCAAAAAGAGTCGTAATCCCATTCTTCGTGTACCGCGAAGATCCCTGGACCAGCCTTCGCGTACCACGAAGACCAAATTAGTCGGCGCCTTCCTTCTTTCTCTCGCGTACCGCAAAAACCTCCCACTAGTTGTTCGCGTACCGCAAAGAACCTAATTTCCATGAAGTTGTTTTGCATGTGAGCTTATCGATGAGATATCTTAGATTGGGAGTGGTGCTACTCAGATTGGTGTGTATGCATTCGTAAGTTAAAGTTAATAACGATTTTGATTTTAAAAGATAATTACTATTTTGAGTGAGACTTCTGTTGTATGTTTCTATAAAAGAATTAAGTGTTTTCAAAGAAAACCCTTTGATGTGACCCAACGGTAGGGTTCCTGGTTTGGGGCCTTACAACGATAAAGGATATCGTGGTTTCTAGGGGTGCTTTTTTGGGGGGATTTTCAATAAAGGTTAACATCACTTCCTAACCGTTTTGGGGGTTTGGGGTTATGTTCGGCTAAGAATGTATCTGAATATGCTTTTGTAGCCTCGAGGGCACAGTCTTAGAGTTTGTAGGACCATATTCTTCGGGGTTGTGGTTTTGATGGTTTAGACTCTGATTATGGGTGTGTGAGGGATCGTTTGCATATCTACCTTCCCGATTTTAGTCTTAACGGATTCTCTAATAGAGAAACACCCTCCCCCCCCCGGGAAAGCCAATCATGCTTTGGCGAGTGGCCTATTTACTAGAATCGTCCAGACTTCGGGAGTGAAGTTTGATCTATCCCCTCACAAAAAAAGCGGTGTTTGAATGTCTATCCCCTCAGGATCAAGATTTACTGACAATCATCCCCATTGAAGGACTAGGCCAGCATATGTCAGTTGTAAAGTATCAGGGTCATAAGTACTGACTAAAGATCCCTCTATTTTCGGCTGATGAGCCTTGTCCTGTTTGCCTCAAGGTTTGTTTGTATTCTTTTGGTGAGCATGCAGTCCATTGCAAAGAGTTACATAGGTTTAAATACATGTAGGATTTGGTTAGTGATGTTTTATGTGATGTTTTTAAGCGGGCAGGAAATTCTGCAAAGGAGGCCTCGGTGAACTTCCTGACAGATCTGCTTGAACATAGGTCTAATCTATGGCCAACTGATATTCTTGTGTTTGGATGGGCAGGGGAAGCACGCTTGTGTGGACCTGGTTGGAGTATCCCCTCTCGTGGGGCTCAGGGACAATGGGTTTGTTGCAGGCCAGGTTGGGTTGAAGGCGGAAGCAAGCATAGTTGCTAGACAGGAGAAAACTAGTTTAGAGAATCAACACGTGTTTATCCTTTTTACTTTTGATACATTTAGTTTACTAGCCCCCGGAGGCTATGGAATTACTTAACAAGGTTTAGCGGGTCACACATGATAACTTTTCGGCCCCTAAGACCCAAAACTTTGTTTTTCGTAGGATTGGTTTTGCTTTCCAAAAGGGGGTTACGGCGCAGCTTGTTGCTGGTTTACCTGTCACTTTATTGTAATCGGGTTAGCTAACGTAAATTAATACATGTTTGTTTAAAGAATTAAAAAACAAAACTATGAGAAACTGACTGATAGTAATTTATACTGACAATTTGAATGTCATGCATAACTTTCACTTTTATTGTTCGAAATTTTGGGTGGAATGAAATATTTGGTAATATACCATGATTTTGGGCCTGGAATCTTGTGTACGACGAAAATTGGCCCAACTAAAAAAAAAAAAAAAAAAAATTTATGTCTAACAAAATTTAGCTCAAAAGTGAATCTCAATAGTTTTCTAAAAGCCTTTTAAAAGCTGATTCTTCTCGGCCTAAACTTTTGGTTCGGTTTGGTCAATTATTGATGAGAACAAGCACAACTGAAATTGAACTGCAAAATTTTGTTTTAAAAATAACCTTAACCTATTTGTTGGTTCTTGGTTTGGTTATTCTGATTCAGTTACGTTGGTTAATTCGATTCTAGTTCAGCTAATTTTTTTTTTGGTAACTTAATTAAATGGACTGATTATAAAAATCCTGAGTTGAAACTTATGAGATAACACACTAAATTTAAATTTAAAAACCTGATTTTAATAACAAGTGATGTTTACAAGTTATCACCAAACTAAAGCAAACCAAGATCTAGTTACATTTGCATGAAAGATGCATATTTTAGAATATTCCACATATCTTCTAAAAAAGAGTTCATATTTGAAAATAAAATCATAAAACACTTAAAAGAAAAATATTAGTGACATTGTGGTCGACGATAAAAGTGAATTAAAGTTAGAAGTGTAATTAGTCAAATGACTGTTGGTTTTCTAACTTACCATTTAAAAATATTGAACCATTATTAGAACAATTGTTATCGGGTCATTAGTAGTTATTTTAGTAAACAAAAAACTTGAATAAAAGACTATCGATGGATCAATCAAAGGTGACTATATAACCAATTTTGACCCGTTTAGAAATGTATTCCCTTTTAACATCAAACTATTTTGATTCGTTATATTTTAACCTTTACAACCTATATTATATTTACATTTTTAACGGTAAACTTTTACAGTTAAATACCATATAACCTTACATTTATAAAGATTTAAACACATACCATTGTGTGACACAAATAACATACCACTAAGGTCACAAGCTAGTGGTCATATGGTTCACTGGCACAAGCTGTTCTGAATAAGAGCTCTGTGACCCTAAGGTCAAAAGTTCAAATCCCACTTCAGTACGAAAATCTTGCTGTCATTAACAAGGATTGTCAATGAGCTTTGTGACAGCTCATTGGGATTTTACAAGCTAGTTGGTTTCCTCCTGGAACAGGTTGGCGCCATCCTCGAGTGTCAAACTAACGATGGACGGTTGAAATCCCTTCTGATGTATAGACATACCTGGGCTATGAAGAGGCATTCCACTAAGCCCGAATTACCACGGCCATTCAAAAAAATATAACATACCACTAGGTATAGGTCATGGGTAGTGCTTATATTTACATTGTTTAGTGTATTTAAATAATTAAATAAGTAGGTAAAGTATAAGTAATCCATTATAAATTTGTTTGACACCTTCCTATAATTTTGTAATGAATCATATTTTCAAATTTAGGCAGAAAGGGTAAGAAGCTTTTTGAAGCATATTTGGAAAAGATATAGCTTGCATATATTCGGTCATTGAAGATATAAAATATGCTTTCAAAGGAAGTTTGTTTCATTGAATGAAAAGATAAGAAGGCATCCAACATATGATAGCTATATCAGAATCATTCGTGGATACTCTAAAAAGAATTTGATGGTAAAATTGGATAAGAGGATCCAAATAGATGGGTACCCGGATGAAAACAAGAAGGTATCGGAGGGAGACAATTGTCGAACTGGTGTAGGAACCGTCTGTAAAAAATATATGACTAACACTTGTAAATTTCAAATACAATACAAGAATCAAAGAAAACAGTAAATTACAATACTTTTACAATACAAATAAAAAGTACAAAACATAAAACGAAAAGGAATTTCATGATTGAGGCTTCGTGTTTAACACGGGTCCCAGGAGTACAACGGTTAAGCCTGTGTATACAGCCGGAAAGGACTCTAAACCTGAAATAATACCTTGAGAAGAAGAGAGTAATAGTGAGTGTTTTTGCAACTTTAGCTGTTATGTTATGTGTCAATTAAGTGTATTGAAACGCCAAGCAAGTCTTGATACTTATACATGAATTAAGAATCATAATAGTTTATCATAATTTGAAACGAAAGTAAAGAGAATTAAACGTCTTCAACGCTCTTTATTTGGTTTCTAAATTCTGATACGTAACTGGCGAACACATAAGTCTCAAAGGCTGGTCAAAGGAAACTGTTCAACAGTTACAAACTGCTGATGCAATGGTATGCGGATCCGGTCTCTAGATGTCAATCGCGCTACCACGTGTAGGCTAGCCAGACAGTCAGTATGAACGACCCATGGATACTCCGCATGGACCGGCACAGATACCATCCGCGCCCCTGCTGCGCTGCTAAGTGTACACCCGCGTGTACCTGGATTCAGACACCATTCGCGTACGCCGTGGAGACCAATTATGGTCGTCAACATATTTGATGTGTGGGGCATAGACTTCATGGGCCCTTTCCCTAATTCTTTGGGGCACTTGTACATCTTGGTGGCGTTTGATTATGTTTCTAAATGGGTTGAAGCAATCGCCACCAAGACGAATGATGACACGGTGGTGTGTAAGTTCGTGTAGAGTAACATCTGTTCCAGGTTTGGTATCCCTCGTGTGATCATCAGTGATGGTGGTTCACATTTAAAAAACTTTAAATTCGGTAAACAACTAAAACGGTACAGTGTGAACCATCGGATCGCCACTCCATATCACCCCCAAACAAGTGGGTAGGTGGAGGTGATGAACAGACAAATAAAGGAGATTTTATAAAAGATGGTATGACCTGATCGTAAGGATTGGTCTACAAAACTTAACAAAGTTTTATGGGCCTATCGAACCGCTTACAAAACTCTGATTGGTACCACACCCTACCGGCTAGTATATGGAAGGGGATGTCATCTACTAGTTGAGATAGCTCACCGTACGTTATGGGTTGTAAAATCTGTTAACTTGGAGTATGATAGTGCATGTAAAGAGCGGAAGTTGAAGCTATGTGAGTTAGAAGAGCTGAGGGATGAAGCATATGAATGTGCATCTACGTACAAAGCAAAAATGAAAGCATTGCACGATTTGAAGATGAAAACATTTTGTTACCAGAGGCTCCTCGTGGTCAGTATGTTCATCGCGACATACGAAGAAGAAAATAAAGGGGCCGGGTAATTTTTGTCCCTCGCGGTACGCGAGGGAGTGTCCTCAGGTTCTCGCGACACGCGAGAGACCCACTTTTGGTCCTTTTTCCCTAATTTTCATTTATTATATTTTTTTAGTCGGTTCGAGTCTAGAGAGTCCGTTAATTTTTATTGAGTCTTGTTATTGAGTCGATATGATGCTTGTGGGTGTGTTTCGATCTTAATTTGGTAGTTTGGATTTAAAGTCCCGTACGAAATCTCCATTCGGGGTACAATAGTCCGACTTTGACGGTTCTTGTACAAGGCAGACCGCTTGCATCTGTAGAGCATGATCGTGAAGGAAATGATATACAATCGTCTATACAGCTAAGTTTTCTTTATTCTTGTATATTTTTTTGTTTCTTTCTTCCTACATTGGGGGCAATGTAGAGTTTAAGTGTGGGGAGGCGAGACCTTAGTCTAGGAATATAGTTTGAGTCTGTATAGTAGAAAAAATATATATATATTCCAAAAATCCATAAAAAATTAAAAATTTTCAAAAATGTCCTTGGATTAGAATTGTTGCAAACAAATGGAAGATAATAGGTAGAATTGGGAACTGCTTGTGAATTGAAATGAAATAAATAAATAAATAAATAAAAGTACACGTCTAGTTTGTAACGTTTTGATAAGACCAACCGACTTTAAGAGCTTAAATATCCTGATAGTGTATCTAGATTTAATTGAATAATTAGTTCAGGATATCTTATGAGTTTTCATCTAAAGGGTGAAGGTAAAGAAAACTGTTAATATATGATGATAGGTACCACTATAAACAAAAATATATAAGTTTTTGAACTTTGGCACACCACTTTCTTTTTATGAATGTAAGACCTCAACCCGGGCATCCTACGGTTGGTTCTCATAACGGGTCATTTTCATTTAAAACGCATTATTGCAACTCAAACTACAGCGGAAGTCTTTCAAAACCCATTTATTACTATTTAATGTCATTAAGTTTACATCACGAATGCCTTCACACCAATCCGAGAACGCCGCTTCCAAGCCAATATATGTCACACCCCAACCGACGGCAGATTATACGTCGGGGCGGACGCGGTTGTTCAATAGCACAAGGTTGACTATTAAAGTTTCGATATTTCATTAAATAATAATTTAAGATTCAATACAAGGAACATAACAAGAATACAACGTTTAATTTATAAGTAGTCTAGGTCCAAAGCATCCTATGTGATCACAAATAAGCCTCATGATGTAGAACCTGAAACATGTGAAAGAATCTGTCAACTACAAAATAGTTGGTGAGATACAAAGGTTTTGACACAGTTTAACAAGTATTTGAGAAGAATTTACAATTCACTATGATATATGCATTCTATAATGTAAGTATGAGAATAAGTATCTTAAACATTGTGCACTTCAACCCTCCAACCAAGTTTAGGTATAACCCGCAGGTTACCCTTATAAGTCTCAAGTCTCAAGTTTAAAGTTTAATTCAGTAACAATCACCAAGGGCTCCCCCCGAAGGGTCAATCAATCAAGGTGGATTGGTCAAATGCAATAGATCTATCATTGTTACCATAGGCTTGATCAAAGTTAATGAATGTGCTAGTTTTAAGTTTAATCTAAGCATACAAGTCTCAAGTTTAACATAAGAATAAGCATCTAGTCATAGTTGTACAAGAATTGTATAAGTTTAAAGTTTTGAATATGTTTCACCCCAAAAGTATAGAAAGGAAAAGGGGCTAAGTATACTCACTTGGATCAATGAGGAGTATCCGACACGGATAAGTATTTGCAAGACTTTAAGGGGGAATATCCTCACAATAAGGCTAAGAATATAAGTCTAAAGTTTTAAGCAAAAAGTCTAAGACAAAGGATCTAGGATTTCAAGATTTGACTAGGGTTCCAAATATGGGATGGGATTGATTGCGTTTATAAAGTTTAAAATAAGTTTAAAACAAAAGTTTTGAATGAATGACGTCAAAGTGTAATAAGTTTATTTGTTTAGAACAATTATTAAAAAGTCTCACAAAGATAAGTAATAAAGTTTTCTAGGTATTTATAAATAAACTAAGTGTAAGACTAGATAATTATTAATGATATAATAATTATTTAAAGGATAATTAATTATCAAAGGATAATAATTATCTAGCGGTTAAATAATATTCAAAGGTTAATAATAATCTTTTTAAAGACTAAATAGTGGTTACGGGTTAATAACTATTATTTCGAGAATAAAATATTTATCAAAGATAAATAATTATTTAATTGAAAATAATAACTATAAACCATTTATCATTTATGATTAAAGTATCCAAGTAATTAGTATTGATTGAATTTACTTGTAGTTAAAAATAATGTAACAAAATATTTTCATAAGTTTAAGTACAGTTATAAGTTTAATAAAATCTCAAATAGCATTTCTTATAAAGTTTTATATTTTAATTTATAAGTCTTTAAAGTGTACAAGTTTACAAAGGTTTAAAGTTTCTTATTAAATCTTTTAAATTTTGAAATCAAATACTAAATTAAGTTTACTAATTTATATATATAGTTTCGGTGTAGATATAACTTTTATAAAAGTTTAGAAGCATTTCTATAGTTTTTATGTATTTAAAATTGTTTTTAAGTATTAAATATTATAAGTTTTAACTAAGTTTAAATTAATTAAAATGGTTCGGGAATATAAAAGTGTAAATAAAAATCCAATTTAAGTTTATACAAGTATTAGAATGTTTATGAAAATTATTATAAGTATTAAAAACTGATTAAAAGGCTAAAAAGAATAAAAAGGGCGAAAAATCGGTTTAGCCGGATCGAACCCAAGACCTCTCCGGGTTACACACACACACAGAACTTTACCATCCCGGCTACGGGGCTCGCTGGTTATTATACCCGAAAGAATAAGTTTAAGCAAGATCTCTAATCGTTCCCTATTTCCCATATGAACCCTAGATTTTCGATCCCCAAATACAAATCGAATTCGCCTCTGTCATTGTAAATGGACAGAGGGCTTTCGATCCTTGGGTAAAAACGACGCATGTGGATACACGAATTACCTGATTTGATGAAGGAACGAGTGAGAACGAGTTGGGTCTTGTCGTCGGTTGTCGCAGCTTCAATCGGTCAAATGCCGGTGTTAATCGGAGAAAATGAGAGTGAAGGAAGTTGAGGTGTTATGTTACTGAAGATTCAAATCGATTTTTATAGCCAATTTCTAACATTTATTGCGTGAACGGGTTCCGGGTGGTGGTTGGGCCGACGGCTTCTCACTCGAGCCTCACGCGGCCATTAAAGTCGAAATTGGTTATCGGGATGCATTGGGTTTCGGTCGCACGCGGGTATAGGAGATCGAGGTTCATCAAACCTGACCGGAGATGCGTTTTTTGGATAATGGAGCTGAAAAACAAGGGGTTGCGGGACTCGAACCCATGACCGATTCTGGGTTCGGGGGTTTGGGTCTGAGGCAGAACATGCCCCTGTAGTTTCAAGTTGTTTTCATTTTATGTTTAAAATAGAAGTTTAGTTTTAAAAAGGAAGTTTCGATAATGACAGAATAGTCCCTAGCCTTTTTATGAATATGTTTTATTTTTTCATAAATTCCAACTATGTTTCCATAAGCTTTATATTTTTTTACTATTTTATAATTCTATAAAAATATTTCTAAGATTTATGATTTTCAAGTTTAAGTATTTTATGAAATAGTTTTATAAATCATTTATATAATTATAAACTTGCAAGGAATTTAGATGGTATTTTATTTATAAAACACACATATATACATATATATATATATATATGTACAAGTGTAACCTGTTTTTCGTTGTAACTTATCTCAATTAAATTAATAACTATTTATTTAAGAAAATAGTTTTTAATAGAATTTCAAGTTTTGAATTGAAAATACGTGTAAAGGTTTAGGGAAAAATACATCGGAAAAATCCTGGATATTACAGTCTCTCCTACTTTAGGAAATTTCGTCCCGAAATTAAAGTAGAAGGGTCTAGTTCAGGATTTATAGTACGTACGAGATGATGAGAGAAAATCCTTTACGTTCCCAAGTAAAACCCTGGGTTATGTTTAGAATCTAAATTGGATTGTAATGATAGGGATAAGATTACGCTCGAGTTTATAAGTTTTCGAAGTATTTGGTTGCCAAGAGTTTCACTAAGAAGCATATAGTTTCATTGAAGTATATGAAGGTTTGTTTTCTAAAGCTTTGGAGAGGACGACTGTTGAATTTCTATCCAAGATTTAAAGTGAGATGTATCACTCAGGATGGATTCGATGATAGTTCAAGGATTTGAGTTTGTAGACTAATACGTCTAAGGATTTGCCACGGTAGCTAAGTTTCGTGGCTCCCTTTTACGATAAGTCTTAGATCGTAGCACACGACAGAGTTTACTATGTCTTTCCATACGCTGATTTTCGTACTTACGTGTGCACCCGCAAGCATTTAAATCGTCGCATAGTCCGCATAGGTCCTTCCGTTTGTGTGTGGATCAAGAAAGAGTACAAGAATTCGCTTAACTCATGACTAGTGTTTCCACGTAAGAGTGATCATTGATTAACGAGTCCCTTAGAGAGAAACGTCGTTCAATAATTAAAGAGAAGAATGTGACAAGATTTAGAGTTTCAAAGTTTCCTCGTGATTGAATAAGAATACCTTAATCATCGAGTAGTTTAAAGTCTTTACACTTTCCTCGTGTTTGATCAAGAATACATCAAACCGTGAGTAGTTTAAAAGTCTCATACGTTCATCATGTTTGAACAATCATACGTCAAACATGGAGTATTTTAAAGTCTTATACGTTCATCATGTTTGAACAAGAATACGTCAAACATGGAGTAGTTTAAAGTCTCATACGTTCATCATGTTTGAACAAGAATACGTCAAACATGGAGTAGTTTAAAGTCTCATACGTTCATCATGTTTGAACAAGAATACGTCAAACATGGAGTAGTTTAAAGTCTCATACGTTCATCATGTTTGAACAAGAATACGTCAAACATAGAGTAGTTTAAATTGTGTTTGAACAAGAATACGTCAAACATAGAATAGTTTAAATTGTGTTTGATCAAGAATATGTCAAACATAGAATAGTTTAAATTGTGTTTGAACAAGAATACGTCAAACATAGAATAGTTTAAATTGTGTTTGAACAAGAATACGTCAAACATCGGATAGTTTAAATTGTGTTTGAACAAGAATATGTCAAACATAGAATAGTTTAAAGTCTCTTAGTTTAGCCTCAGTGTATAGAAGTATACGATTACGTTTTGAGTATAAAGCGGTTATCTAAATACTCTAGTATTTAAGAGAGGTGTGGGACAGCGTTTGGAACAGGATTAACCGTTATACGCCTTCTCACAGAAGATTCGAGTTGTCCAGAAGATTAGTGGATCCCGATGTTTGGTTTAGATAGGAGTCAGGGGATGTACTCTGCTAAAGAGAGTAATGTCCTCCTTCCTATTAGTTTCTAGTATCAAGAATGAAGTTTTCTCATGTATTTGGAATGTACATTTATCAAGTCTTATAGGGTTTGGTTAAGATGGACACACAAAGTTTTCAAGACTAAGAATCCAAGTATAAGTTTGAAAATAGGATAAGTCAGTTGAGTTTCAAGTTTCAGTATTAAGCTTCACATGATCCTTTATTGAACATGCCTCATTTGGTGGTTTAGAAGGTGTTTAGTTTCAGGAATACGGGATTGAGTATTTGTACGAGTTTTACATGACTCAAAAGTCTCCGACCTTATAGTGGTGTATACGAAGTTTAATGTTTTAGCAACGTGCATTTAAGCTTTTAGTTCCCGTTGTGATTTATAGTAAGTCTTTTACGTTACAAGAGTAGAATGAGGAAAGTCTCCAAGCATAGGGTGACGGGAAAAGTTTCGATAAGGTTTATGATAGTGTGTTTACAAATGATTTATCTTGATTCATAACAGAAAGTATAGTTTTCTTTTGTATAGAATGTAATTAAGATGTTCAAAAATGACGAGTTAGGCATCGATAAGTAGTACGAGTAAGATTTATAAAAGATAGGTGTGATTCTCAAGCGAAAAGTTGGTCAAGTTTACAAGTGTTAAGTCTATACAAGAAGTAAGGGTCAAGGTTGTTTGGGGTAATGATTCGTAAGTCGGGTTGTTTTTGAAAATGTGCTTACGAATTAGGAGATTTGTTAAAGATTTATTCCTTAGGTACACGTGTCACTTAGGATTTTTATAGTTTAATGCAACGTTGTTAATTATTTCAAGTACTAACGTAAGTTGTTTTTGACGAAAGTGTTTGGGTAGGTGTGTTAAGTTTACAATAATGAAAGGAAAGTTAAACTAGTAAATGATGACAAGATGAAATTTCAAAATGGTTTCCATTTAGATGTTTCAAAATTGAGACTTCTAGCCCTTACATAATACAATTTAAACGAAAAATTAAAGTGTGTAAGTAAGTTGATTAAATAAAAGGTTTTTATTCATAATACTGAGTCATCACAGTAATATTTTCAAAAATAGTTTTTGATTGGAAGTTGATGGGCTAACGAAGAGAATTCCCGGAAGAAGGGGTGGGTCACAAGGACTCACTTATGTACCCTATTTCCATAGCCAGAATTTCCTCGTGAGTCTACAACTTTTTAGTTATTGTCACCGATATTTGGGTTTAAGGTACTATGTCGAGGTTTATTGTGGGCTTAAGGTCTTAAGCGTGGAGTTTGTTTATTCTATAGTAGGCTTCTTCCCTTGCGGGAAAGCGATCAGGTTACTAATCACTTTGTTAATGTACTTTAGGTTTAAAAGACGTTAAGTTTTGTTTACAAGAAATGGTGATGTGTAAGTTTTAAGGACGTATGAAGGTTTTGAGATTAAAAGTGTAACCAAGTTTTGAGTTAGTCATATAATGAAATTTGCTTGAGTGACGAAAAATGAAATGAGACACAAGGGTTTCCCCTTATGTGCCAAGTTTATAAAATAATGAAGTTTGTAAATGGATTTGTAGGGTAATACATGGTTTTAAATGTGCTGGTATTACAAGGATCATGAAGTTTAAGGGCGTATGAAAGTTTTGAGATGTATCAAAGTGTAACAAAAGTTTTTGAGTTAGTTATCAAATGAAACTTGGTTAAGTGCCAAGGAGGTAAGGTAAAAATACAAGGGTTTCCCCTTAGATGTTATGTTTGTAAAATAATAGAGTTTGTAGGGAAGTATGTAGAGTAATACATAGTTTTAAGGGTTGTATTACAACGATCACGAAGTTCATTGGGTAGTATCCGTATAAATATAAGTTTATGTATGTAGTATAATCTCGTATGGATTTCTCCTTGAAGGTAACTCCTTCAGGTCATGACGAGTAAGCATGTTGTCATGTGACAAGACGAGACTTAAGAATCATAGAATAAAGGTTACAGAGGAAAGTTTTTGAATCATGAATTTATGAAGCGTAAAGTACTTGAGATGGCACTCATTTAGTGCATATCACTAAATGAGTATTTTGACATATCAAGAGAAATTTGAGCTCACTAATGTTTTGAGAAGTCGTGGATACTCATCCCAAGAATTCCCAGGAAAGCATACGGGTCCAACGGTTGATTTGGATTTATACGAAATACTTTCCTTGACAGAATTTCCCAGAATACAGGTATCCACCCTTCCGGTCCGCACAAGTTCCCACACATTATCTAGAACTTGAATATTCTTGACGAGAGTTTAGTGGTGGCTTAGACTTTAAGCCTAAGGACGTATCCTCGATGTAGTAGACTCTTGTAGCACGTAGGTAAGTAGAATCGTAGAATTTCCAAGCGTTCACGTATAAGAATTAAGGATAGAATGAGGAGAAAAGTTCCTAGCAAAGGACATGAGATAACTCATGTTTGGGTCTCCTAAGTTATAGTCTAGGTCATGTGTCTAATAACCTAATTCCCTATAACCAATGCTCTGATACCAATCTGTCACACCCCAACCGACGGCGGATTATACGTCGGGGCGGACGCGGTTGTTCAATAGCACAAGGTTGACTATTAAAGTTTCGATATTTCATTAAATAATAATTTAAGATTCAATACAAGGAACATAACAAGAATACAACGTTTAATTTATAAGTAGTCTAGGTACAAAGCATCCTATGTGCTCACAAATAAGCCTCATGATGTAGAACCTGAAACATGTGAAAGAATCTGTCAACTACAAAATAGTTGGTGAGATACAAAGGTTTTGACACAGTTTAACAAGTATTTGAGAAGAATTTACAATTCACTATGATATATGCATTCTATAATGTAAGTATGAGAACAAGTATCTTAAACATTGTGCACTTCAACCCTCCAACCAAGTTTAGGCATAACCCGCAGGTTACCCTTATAAGTCTCAAGTCTCAAGTTTAAAGTTTAATTCAGTAACAATCACCAAGGGCTCCCCCCGAAGGGTCAATCAATCAAGGTGGATTGGTCAAATGCAATAGATCTATCATTGTTACTATAGGCTTGATCAAAGTAATGAATGTGCTAGTTTTAAGTTTAATCTAAGCATACAAGTCTCAAGTTTAACATAAGAATAAGCATCTAGTCATAGTTGTACAAGAATTGTATAAGTTTAAAGTTTTGAACATGTTTCACCCCAAAAGTATAGAAAGGAAAAGGGGCTAAGTATACTAACTTGGATCGATGAGGAGTATCCGACACGGATAAGTATTTGCAAGACTTTGAGGGGGAATATCCTCACAATAAGGCTAAGAATATAAGTCTAAAGTTTTAAGCAAAAAGTCTAAGACAAAGGATCTAGGATTTCAAGATTTGACTAGGGTTCCAAATATGGGATGTGATTGATTGCGTTTATAAAGTTTAAAATAAGTTTAAAACAAAAGTTTTGAATGAATGACGTCAAAGTGTAATAAGTTTATTTGTTTAGAACAATTATTAAAAAGTCTCACAAAGATAAGTAATAAAGTTTTCTAGGTATTTATAAATAAACTAAGTGTAAGACTAGATATTTATTAATGATATAATAATTATTTAAAGGATAATTAATTATCAAAGGATAATAATTATCTAGCGGTTAAATAATATTCAAAGGTTAATAATAATCTTTTTAAAGACTAAATAGTGGTTACGGGTTAATAACTATTATTTCGAGAATAAAATATTTATCAAGGATAAATAATTATTTAATTGGAAATAATAACTATAAACCATTTATCATTTATGATTAAAGTATCCAAGTAATTAGTATTGATTGAATTTACTTGTAGTTAAAAATAATGTAACAAAATATTTTCATAAGTTTAAGTATAGTTATAAGTTTAATAAAATCTCAAATAGCATTTCTTATAAAGTTTTATATTTTAATTTATAAGTCTTTAAAGTGTACAAGTTTACAAAGGTTTAAAGTTTCTTATTAAATCTTTTAAATTTTAAAATCAAATACTAAATTAAGTTTACTAATTTATATATATAGTTTCGGTGTAGATATAACTTTTATAAAAGTTTAGAAGCATTTCTATAGTTTTTATGTATTTAAAATTGTTTTTAAGTATTAAATATTATAAGTTTTAACTAAGTTTAAATTAATTAAAATGGTTCGGGAATATAAAAGTGTAAATAAAAATCCAATTTAAGTTTATACAAGTATTAGAATGTTTATGAAAATTATTAAAAGTATTAAAAACTGATTAAAAGGCTAAAAAGAATAAAAAGGGCGAAAAATTGGTTTAGCCGGATCGAACCCAAGACCTCTCCGGGTTACACACACACACAGAACTTAACCATCCCGGCTACGGGGCTCGCTGGTTATTATACCCGAAAGAATAAGTTTAAGCAAGATCTCTAATCGTTCCCTATTTCCCATATGAACCCTAGATTTTCGATCCCCAAATACACATCGAATTCGCCTTTGTCATTGTAAATGGACAGAGGGCTTTCGATCCTTGGGTAAAAACGACGCATGTGGATACACGAATTACCTGATTTGATGAAGGAACGAGTGAGAACGAGTTGGGTCTTGTCGTCGGTTGTCGCAGCTTCAATCGGTCAAATGCCGGTGTTAATCGGAGAAAATGAGAGTGAAGGAAGTTGAGGTGTGATGTTACTGAAGATTCAAATCGATTTTTATAGCCAATTTCTAACATTTATTGTGTGAACGGGTTCCGGGTGGTGGTTGGGCCGACGGCTTCTCACTCGAGCCTCACGCGGCCATTAAAGTCGAAATTGGTTATCGGGATGTATTGGGTTTCGGTCGCACGCGGGTATAGGAGATCGAGGTTCATCAAACCTGACCGGAGATGCGTTTTTTGGATAATGGAGCTGAAAAACAAGGGGTTGCGGGACTCGAACCCATGACCGATTCTGGGTTCGGGGGTTTGGGTCTGAGGCAGAACAGGCCCCTGTAGTTTCAAGTTGTTTTCATTTTATGTTTAAAATAGAAGTTTAGTTTAAAAAAGGAAGTTTCGATAATGACAGAATAGTCCCTAGCCTTTTTATGAATATGTTTTATTTTTTTATAAATTCCAACTATGTTTCCATAAGCTTTATATTTTTTTACTATTTTATAATTCTATAAAAATATTTCTAAGATTTATGATTTTCAAGTTTAAGTATTTTATGAAATAGTTTTATAAATCATTTATATAATTATAAACTTGCAAGGAATTTAGATGGTATTTTATTTATAAAACACACATATATATACATACATATATATATATATATATGTACAAGTGTAACCTGTTTTTCCTTGTAACTTATCTCAATTAAATTAATAACTATTTATTTAAGAAAATAGTTTTTAATAGAATTTCAAGTTTTGAATTGAAAATACGTGTAAAGGTTTAGGGAAAAATACATCGGAAAAATCCTGGATATTACAATATACGTCAACCCTACGCTTACTTGCAAACAATCTAACGTACACACAAAGTCAGCTACGCTGAGTGAGTTCTAATAGTTTAATTTAAACAAAAACCATCACGTCATATTCATTAGTTTATCCCACTCAGGACCCTCCGGTCCTTCTAAATTATTCTTACGATTTATTAACAAATAGTTAACCCCCTGTCATCCCACAACATCACATAACCGTTTACCACCCGAGACTCAGCCCGTACTACCAATAATAATAATAACAACCATACCATCACTTCGACATATACCCAACATACTATACTGATAACTCAAACTCAAGAACCAGCATTAACTCGACTCTTAGATAACACAACATACCCTAGACATTAACACGTCCGGCCTTAACCAAGGCGCTCACAGTTAACTGACACGACACTTATACACGTCACGTCACAAATACTGACTCAATGGTTAGTCTAACTCTACATATTGCAATAGTAGCATTTATACTTCACACTAACGTTACCACATCAATATCATCACATAAATATCACCACATGCATAATAATTATAACTTTAGGTTTGCATGCAATTTAACTCCTCATAAATATACTCAAAATCACATACCTCATCACTGCACCCTCGTCAGGGTTACCCTCGCCAGGGCGTTAACACACCCCGAGCTCATCACTAACCTGTTAAATAAATTTCACCGTTGGTGAATTCCCGACGAACTTCATCCTTCACAAATCCCGTTTGCCATGTCGTACAGACAATGATGCAAACACGTCATACAAATATAAAGCACATAATATCACACATCATTTACTTGACTCGTTGACTACACCTGCACCTCGCACATGACACTAGGACAACATATACCCCACATGAAATCATAAGCCTTTAGCTTAAAGCCCGATTCTCCCCGATCTACCCTTATCACATCACATATTAATAACTCAAGCCCTTAACTAACATATTTCTATAAACACACCATAGACCCTACGACTCCTTAATAATCATTTTATACTCAAATGTATGGGGTTAGAACCCGAAGCCCTTAACACGATTAATTATATTAACACCTCATGAAAGTATGTACGATAGCCCCAAAACAATAAAACGTTTAAACCGGGGGATTAAAAACTCACCGGTTATGTCGAATGTTGATCCTTGCTCTGTAACTCGTCTGTCCGCGCTCGAAACCAAAACCTTGTCACACGTATGATCACATGATCAAAACATATCCTAAACATACGTTGGATCCACCTAAACATAAACATTTCCGATACTCGTCTCTTCCGTACAATCCCCTTCACCCTGCCAAAACCCTAGTCCACGTGCTTGCTCGAACCGCGTTATCATGGACTCCGCGAGGAACCCGCATGCATGTGTAATCATATATCAGGCCATGCCGGTCTCGTAAGTCACACATACCCGAGCCGAAGCCTCTCCCCATGCACGTCCAAACTTAGCATGCAACACATGCGTCTTAGAAATCCTAATCCGGTATAACCCGACCCCAAGATCTTCCCTGCTCCCCACCACGAACCGCCATTGTCGTGCACTGCTACAAGGAGTCACCTGCCATGCACCACTGTCGAGCTCATCCTCCTCGTATCATCCTCATCCTCCCATCACCATCCTAGCCGTGTTAAGAAACCCTCACCGGCTTCCCTGCCTCTTGCCGGAACGCCGCTGCAGTGGAGCACCACGACAGTCGGGTTTCGTTGTCACCTGCACCTCCCATGCTGCTATTCACGTCTCTGGCGACCTCGAAACCACTCTCGCCTTCACCCCACTCCCTCTCTCTCCCTACTCCTTCTTTCTTGGCCATAGGCCTGCCGTAAGCTGCCTCCGACCTCTCGTAGCCGTCACCGCACGCCACCACTTCCATCACATTCATCCACCACCACCTGTCGACATCCCCCTCCACCGTGGTCATCCCCTACAGCCGAACCATGCCAAGAAAACACTAACCGGGTTTTCTACTAAACATAATGTGTAAGCAAAAAGAGAAAAGTAATGAGATTCACCTCGTCGATGTGGAGCTTTCCTCCTACTTGTCGTAGCCGTGAAACCCCCGCACAACCACCTTGCTCAGCCTCTCTCCTCCCCCTTGCGTATCCCTTGCAGCCGTCTAGCACCCCTAGGCCGAATGGCCTAGGGTTTTCCGTTAAATTTCTTATTTAAACTCCCCCGGGTTTACATTCGGGTCCCTGTGGTTCCGTACTCGCGCGTTACTATTTTAAAATAGACTTATCACGGTTAACTGGACTCTTTACGACCCATCCATAAGGAAATTCGCGCTCCTCCTATGTTAACACACATGCTTAAAATAGATTCGGGTCACCTCTGATCCGAACCATTGGCTTACAAGATTCCGGGATGTTACAAGTCTACCCTCTTTAAAAGAGGACTCATCCTCGAATCCTGTGTCGTCACAGCCTAACGCGCTTATCTTTCACCACTCACTCAGGCACCGTTTTCCGTTTAGTGTCTAACATTCACATTTACACTGATTGATTTCGTTATTTTGCATTAACCTTAATCCTCCGCAGTTGGCATTCAAAGAATGTCCAACTCATAGTCCACGTCCATCTTTGGACTTGTAAATCTCACGCACCCCTTTCCCTTATGGCACAACCTTGTCAATTTGTTACATACTCATCGGGTTTCATGGTTGTTTCAAGGCACACAAAATGTTATTACTTTTATAATTCCGATGGCCATACCGAAGTACGGTTCGTTGCCTTTCAAAATAGGAACATCCGTCGCTCTTCTTAAGGTGAAGTCGTCATACCGCTCGCGTCATACCTTGTTCGCCGTCCCACAATGATTTCTCAACCTCAAACGCATTGTCCTACCTATAAGGTATTACCTTTACCCCTCCTAGATGACTCCTAGGAGTTGGTGCAAAGCTGCACTGGTCTCCACCAGATTTTTCTACCATAGCATCCCCTTTATCTTATTATTTCGTGTTCAATACGTCCCTTAAGTAAGCTCATACTCCTCAAGACTAGAGTCAAAATCATCGGTCCTCGTTGATTCTCCAAAATTCTACACGTCGCCATCATGCTTGCCTCTGGAGCAAAGCATTCACTTCACTTGACGCTCCATATGAGCTTGCCTCTTTTAACTCGGTCGTATGTGTACTAGCATAGGCATCTCCTTCTCCAAGTCTCAAGTGAACTCTTGCAGTTATCCTTCCATCGTTCCACTCCTCTCGTATCCCACCTTGACATAACTCTCTATACGGAGTATGTTTCAGGGAGATCCGTTCGTTACAATCCTCACCTCATGCTGGAATCTTCAATTTCGTTAATTCGATTACGTCGCAACTATCGCTGACCAAGCGTCCACGTAACGCTTTCATCATTAACTCTCACCACTGCACCCCTTGGCTTTGTGCTCCGCATCCTTGAGATATAACTATAAGTATCTCATAAGAGCACCTCGCCGATCATCTCAAATGACGCCAAAACAACGCGTATTACCTCGATGTATCCACCTTAAGGAACTTTCAGGATAGAAACACTATGCCTGAGCATCCCGTCACCTGTCCTATGCACGACCTAGCGTGTACTACAAGGACACATAACGTCATGTCATAATAACAAAACCTATCATGTCCAAAGTATATATACGTAGCATCTTATCTCTCTAACTCGCACAAAGCACACACATAACTAGCTAGACCTGAGCAATTCAACATATTTACTATACGACTTTGTCATTTATAAAAACAGACACACACACCTAAGCTCTTTCTTCTATTCACCCCAATGGGTCGTACCAATGATTCCGAGCAACGTATTACTCTGTCTAGACACAAGACATCATTCTAATCAGTTACACACATAATATATATAAATTATAATTTCCCCACAGGACCCTGTCCTGAATACTCACACAAGGTGCAACGCACCCATTACACTTCAAACCATCACCTACACATTAACATGTAGGTGATACTATTATACGACCGTTGACACGGCCAAATTCAAATTTCATGTCTATACAAGTCTACTCACACCATCTAATCAACCATGCTCTAGTATTATAACAAAAATCACATTTATTGCTAACTCACATTATTCAGAATGCAATCACACAATCACATTACACCGCACATATTCCTCTATTGTAAACACATTCATACGCCGTCATAACGCAATTATCATTAATATTGTTTGAATCATCATGTGGTAAGACTTACAATAATTGTCAAAATCAAATAATCACTATTTGAATTTGAGAATCACTCCACATAAATATTTAATCAGTCACAACATCAAATCACCTCAAAATCTCTCATGACAACTACCACACACACTACTCCTCAAGCAATCAAGCATTCCACACATTGCTTATAAAATCACTACTATACCACATCAGGTGCATCTGAAGTGTCATCCTCTAGTTCCCCCTCGTCATATCCCGTGTCATCCACTGGGTCCTCCTGAAATAAAGCCCTCATAACTGACGCAAGTGTTCGATCTCTCAACCATCCAGGTCCACTCCTTGGGGGAAAATCATGTACAGCTGGCACTGCTCTCCTTTTCCATCCCGTCTCTCCAACCATAGCTCCACGCGGTATGTCGCCGACCGACGTTCTAATCGCACTTGGCACGAGAAGCGCCAACACTACTCCCATTTCCCTAGCAGTTTCACCCGCGGCTGTCATCGTATTGACTGGTCGTTCTGCATTCCCCCTAGCAAGAGCTTCACGCCTGACCAATGTCGTATGCTTCGTCTTTACCACCTAATCCTACTCAAGATAGAACGCTAGAGTGCTTAATTTGGCACAAATTCAGAATATGAGAGTAATCATACACTGCCAAATCACAGTGATCAAATGCAATTTGGTTATCCACATCACTGCTCGGATTCTAAACCTTTCCCGTCATACTCACACTAACTTTCTACCTTCACGCTCACCGGATGCACATGCATCCCACGCAACTCATATAGAACCACAAAATAATTTATCAAGTTCTCATAATAATCACAGTTACGCACCACATATGGTTACACACAAATTCATTCAACCATGCCAACACACAAAACTATCTAATATAACGTAATTAATGCTCCTCCACATTACTTAACTTCACACATAATCTCACTTAATCGTACCACACAAATTCGCATAGTTCTACATACTACTACAGCACATAGCACACATCGTGTTCCCACATTGAACCATAAATCATTCACTCACATTAATCGCTTTACCTATCGTAACACTACACAAATGGTAAATAATAATTACTGCTCAACTTAAAAGACATACCTCTTGGCTCGCGGTTACTCGTAGTGGCATTCGTTTCACCCTCGTCCCATTTTTAGTTTAAGTTAAGGTATTTTATTTTTTACAAAAACATCGATTTTCTCTTAAACCAAGGCTCTAATACCAACTTGTAAGACCCCAACCCGGGCATCCTACAGTTGGTTCTCATAACGGGTCATTTTCATTTAAAACGCATTTATTGCAACTCAAACTATAGCGAAAGTCTTTCAAAACTCATTTATTACTATTTAATGTCATTAAGTTTACCTCACAAATGCCTACTCACCAATCCGAGTAACGCCGCTTCTAAGCCAAGATACGTCAACCCTATGCTTACCTGCAAATAATCTAACGTACACACAAAGTCAGCTACGCTGAGTGAGTTCTAATAGTTTAATTTAAACAAAAACCATCACGTCATATTCATTAGCTTATCCCACTCAGTACCTTCCGGTCCTTCTAAGTTATTTTTACGATTTATTAACAAATAGTTAGCCCCCTATCATCCCACAACATCCCATAACCGTTTATCACCCGAGACTCAGCCCGTACTACCAATAATAATAATAACAACCTTACCATCACTTCGACATAGACTCAACATACTATACTGATAACTCATACTCAAGAACAAGAATTAACTCGACTCTTAGATAACACAAGACATTAACACACCCGACCTTAACCAAGGTACTCACAGTTAACTGACACGACACTTATACACGTCACGCCACAAATCCTGACTCAATGGCCAGTCTAACTCTACATATTGCAATAGTAGCATCTATACTTCACACTAACGTTACCACATCAATATCATCACATAAATATCACCACATGCATAATAAATATAACTCTACGTTTGCATGCAATTCAACCCCTCATAAATATACTCATAATCACATACCTCGTTACTGCACCCTCGTCGGGTTTACCCTCGTCAAGGCGTTCAACACACCCCGAGCTCATCACTAACCTGTTAAATAAATGTCACCTTTAGTGACTTACGACGAACTTCATCCTTCACAAATCCCATTTTCCATGTTGTACAGACAATGATGCAAACACGTCATACAAATATAAAGCACATAATATCACACATCATTTACTTGACTCGTTAACTACACCTGCACCTCACACATGACACTAGGAAAACATACACCCCACATGAAATCATAAGCCTTTATCTTAAAGCCAGACTCTCCTCGGTCTACCCTTACGACATCACATATTAATAACTCAAGCCCGTAACTCACATATTTCTATGAACATACCATAGATCCTACGACTCCTTAATAATCATTTTATACTCAAACGTATGTGGTTAGAACCTGAAGCCCTTAACACGATTAATTATATTAACACCTCATGAAAGTATGTACGATAGCCCAAAAACAGTAAAAGGTTTAAAAAGGGGGATTAGAAACTCACCGGTTATGTCGAGTGTTGATCCTTGCTCTATAACTCGTTTGTCCGCGCTCGAAACCCAAACCTGTCACACGTATGAACACATGATCAAAACATATCCTAAACATACGTTGGATCCACCTAAACATAAACATTTTCGATACTCGTCTCTTCCGCACAATCCCCTTCACCCTGCCAAAACCCTAGTCCACGTGCTTGCTCGAACCACGTTATCATGGACTCCGCGAGGAACCCGCATGCATGTGTAATCATATATCAGGCCATACTGGTCTTGTAGGTCACACGTACCCGAGCTGAAGCCTTGCCCCATGCACGTCCAAACTTAGCATGCAACACATGCCTCTTAGAAATCCTAATCCGGTATAACCCGATCCCAAGCTCTTCCCTGCTCCCTTCCGTGAATCGCCATTGCCGTGCACTGCTATGAGGAGTCACCCGCTATGCACCATCGTCGAGCTCCTCCGCCTCATATCGTCCTCATCCTCCCATCACCGTCCCCGTGGTGAGAAACCCTCACCGGCTTCCCTGCCTCTCGCCAGAACGCCGCTGCCGTGGAACACCACCACAGCTGGGTTTCGTTGTCACCTGCACCTCCCATGTTGTTGTTCACGTCTCTAGCGACCTTCGAAACCATTCTCGCCTTCACCCTACTCACTCTCTCTCCCTACTCCTTCTTTCTTGGCCACATGCCTGTCGTACGCTGCCTCCGACCTCCCGTTGCCGCCACCACACGCCACCACTTCCATCACATTCAGCCACCACCACCTGTCGACCTCCCCCTCCACCGTGGTCATCCCCTATAGCCGAACCATGCCAACAAAACCCTAACCGGGTTTTCTACTAAACATAATATGTAAGCAAAAAGAGAAAAGGAATGAGAGTCACCTCGTCGAAGTGGAGCTTTCCTCCTGCTTGTCGTTGCCATGAAACCCCCGCATAACCACCTTTCTCGGCCTCTCTCCTCCTTCTTGCGTATCCCTTACAGCCGTTGAACACCCCTAGGCCAAATGTCCTAGGGATTTCCATTATATTCTTATTTAAACTCCCCCGGGTTTACATTCGGGTCCCTATGGTTCCGTACTCATGCGTTACTATTTTAAAATAGACTTAGCTTGGTTAACCGGACTCTTTACGACCCATCCATAAGGAAATTCGCGCGCCATCTATGTTAACACACATGCTTAAAAGAGATTCGGGTCACCTCTGATCCGAACCACTGGCTTACAAGATTCCGGGATGTTACAATGAGAATAAATCCGAAAGTTGGTGGTGGCCGCATTCCAAAATCTGCATCATTTAATGAGCTTAATTAATTAATTTGAGAACTTAGGTTTGGCCTACGTGTTACCCTCCAGGATAGCAACTTGGTTGAAACACCCATCGGCTAGACTTAAGTAATCAATATCGGGATATCTAAGTTAGGTTTATGCGTTACCCTTAGGGATGGTGAATTGAAGGATGGTTTCACGAGATCAAGTTTTAAATTTATAAAATGATAATTACTTTAACATAACAACACACACTAGGCAAGTGTACCTATCGCAGCGTAATATAGTTTAGGTAAGAACCAAGTATCAAACCAATGGACACGGTCGACTCCTAATACTCAACTTTTGTTATCGTTTAGCCAGATTAATTAGTGAGTGGGTTTTGTGTGCTTATGAAGCAAAAAAGTAAATGACGGTAAAGTAAATAACATACAAGTAAAAATGTGCGTGATGTGTGTACAGAATTGTAACTAGCAGAGTAGTAAATAGCAGAAAAGTAAATATGACGGAAATGATCAGGTTACGGAGAGTATTGCTTCGGGTTTCGAATCAGCTTGGTACGTGATAATGTTAAGTTGACTAATTCAGTGGTATTACTACTACAAACTTGTGACCCGGGTCACCGCTAGAGCCTCGTCCTCACTACATTTGATTCACAAATTATAATCTTTAAATTTAAATAGTAGTGCCTCCCGTTAGGGACTATAGTTACCCTCAACCCTTCGAATGGTCATCTCTGCGTTGGTTTAAGACATCGAACTTAAAATGCTTTATATTAGAGTTAAATAGGTGATTATATTTTGCTCACCGAGAGGCGGTGTAACATTGGGACCAAGTATAAAGACGTATCATTCCCAACACGAGTTCACCAATTCTTGGTCACATAAAGTTCGTATAAAGACGTACGATCTTAGAAGTATAGACCAAGCCTTTACTTATCAATCTCTGCTTGTATAAAGACGTACGAGTTTCGAAGGAAGTTTGATTAAAAAGGCTTTTACGATCTTACTCTTTAAAATCAAGACACTCACAAATATAAAGACGGATTTAGACAATAATAAAAGCCCACCAAAAGGTGATTTTAATAGCGAATAATTAAAGACATAAACATAACACTAAATTAATACGTTAAACATTAACATGCACCAAGCATTATCTTCACCCTAGCAATACAAAGAAGTTTTAGCCACGAATGGCCATAACGACTAGCGTAACGATGAGTTTCGTAGGCTCCCATATTGTGGAATAAGGAGGAAGAGCCCCTCTACTCTCTACTATAACTATGAAATAAGCTCTCTTTGGTGTGTTCTTGAGGTATGGATAGGTGTGTGGAATGAAGAACTCAAGCCCCCCATTTATAGGCCTCAAAATGTGTAATGCACGGTCGTGCAAAGGCCTGGGGAATCAAAAAGGGTATAGAGGACACTGTACTAGGCCGTGGGGGAGAAGAAAGGGCTTGCACGGCCATGCAATGGGATGCACGACCGTGCATCCCCCCTTTTTCTCTGATGGTTTGTCTTTTAGCTCCTTGTTGACTATTGTTGACCAACTTTGACTTCTTGGGGGTTAGTGCTTGGGAATAAACCTTCTAGAAGCTTGAATTCTTGGTGTTTTTTTTATAGGATTTAGCTTGATTTATATTTTCAAAACCGAATAACCTCCAATTACAAAATATAAATGTTTAAAGCATCAATTGCAAGGTTATTATTCAATTAGTACCATAATATGTGGATTATTATGCATGTAAAACATGCATACATGATGACATATCACACCACTATTCCGAATCTTATGAACATCATTGCTTAAAAACTGAAATCTACGTGTTACCCTTCGGGATGGTGACTTGGGGGATACACCACTAGGTGGGGTTTATTCACATAAGTGTTAATCAAAGCTCGAATCATTCATTCATCGATCCATAATTCATAAATTTTTAAAACATATAAATTTATGTTTATAATGGTGGGAAATCTGTACGGTTCAACCCGGGCCTAAACATGACCTTGAGATGGGGTTAGGCTAAGTCATATCTTCTAAGTGTGAAATCCATATATAGATTGTTGCTCAGTAATGTATAATATTATAGATCACAGAATTGGGGTCTCTATAAGTCGGTGGTTGGGTTTAATCGGATCGATATACCAATTGTTACGATTAACGTGTTGATACAGCAAAGCTGTGTAGAATGAAAGTATAAGTTGCAAGTTTTCCGATTATGATTCCATTGCATATATTTTTTGGGGGAGAAAAAGGTCAAGTGTGGGATGTGATGTGTTGCTAAATATCCCGTGTATAAGAGTCTTTTTGTATAGGTTTTAAGCGTTCAACATTGTATATCGAGTCTGTTTTACTTGGTGTTTTTCAGCATTACAGGGATGATGTGCAAACTGAGCAGGAAAACAAGAGCTTAAATCAAGAGGATAGTAGCATACACGGGCCCTGAGAGAAGTCTCACGAAACACAAGGGGATTGAAAAGGCCGCGCAACTATTTTGGCCTTCGCAGTACGCGAAGGCTTGGCCCAGGTTTTTCGCGGTACGCGAGAAATATGATTACGACTCTTTTTAACCTAATTCCAATTATAAGCCACAGGGGAACATTGCCGAATAAATTAGCATTCATCTGTCCTAGAGCTTTTCAAAGGCGATTTCCAGAGATAAAGTTCGAATTTGTTTGTGTTTTTGATGCTAGATCGAGTTACACCAACCATTGAAGAATCGACGATGATGTCGATGAGCGGCTAATTCGTTTGTGTTCGTTTCAGGGTGTAGGATCTGCTTCGTAAGGTAATAATCTGATGCATACTTAGTTTGGTTTAGGATTCTTGTAATCATTGATTGTTTGAATGCTTTGGTTTGCTTTGTTTAATTAAACGATTTGGTATTGTTTAGATTTACTATGTTCATCAATTCTTCGGTTTAATATCGTGAATCATTGAATGCTTAGATCTGATAGTCTAAATTGGTAATTGATTATTGGGTAATTAACTTGTGTCAAGCATCCGGTTTTACAATCGTTGCTCGGTGCAGTCGTTATTTGATCGATTAATTTTTTTATCAAACTAAATTAAAAGAATCATGCCTGTTTGATTTCCAATAAGTACAAATCAGTAATCACCGAACTTGCAATCTGAACCAGGAAGCGATCCGTTTTCTCTTAATTGTTTTCAAAAAGTTTACAGTTTGTTGCTTTTTAATCTGATTCCTGAGTTTTTTAAGTTTTTAAATAGTTTTAATAATTAAACACTTTCCACTAATTCTATGTGGATACGACACCCTACTTCACTATACTATAGTTTAAGGTAGCTAGGGATTAGAGTTTAATATTGTTTTTCATTGACCTTAACAACGCAATCAGTTTTTCAAAATTCTACCTCCAAAAAATCGCTTGTCAAGGAAATTTAATTCAGCCTTTAGACATCTTGCCATTTTGACAGTCATCTATGTGTATTTAATCTTACAGATTTTTAGGTGCGTAATCGATAATAGTTAGTTAAGGGTTTTCAATTATGAATCGATTTGCATTAAACCCCGAATCACAAGATGACCTCTCATATGCATATTAATTTATAAACATACATAAAAAAAACCGATTACATATTTTAGGTTATTTGGTAACCTTAGTGGTGAAAAAGGAAGTTGATTGCAATGGTGCAGTCGTCCTTTGTGAATCCTTTGGTTTCGATTTCCCCACATAATTCGTTGTCATTCCTCCTAATTCAGTCTCACCGTTTCATCCAAACATAATAGACTTCCGACGATTTTCGTAAACACCAGAAATCCCAGGGTAACAGTTGTCGAACGTATGACTAAGTTTGACCTTGTTTCAAGAATCTAGTCATGATGGTTGCATGGTAGCATTCCTCCTAATTCAAGAAGTCCAAGCATAATTCGTCGTCGTTCCTCCTAGTTCAGTCTCACTTTTCATCCCAACGTAACAGACTTCCGATGATTTTCGTAAACTCCTGAAATCCCAACGTAACAGTTGTCGAACGTATGACTAAGTTTAACCTTGTTTCAAGAATCTAGTCATGATGGTTGCATGGTAGCAGCGTTTACTTCCAAAATTGTCGCTAGTTCTAATGGAAAACCTGAGATAGACCAATCTAAAAATGACGTGAGTGTCGTATAGACAGAGATTATGGTTGTTACCCTGGTGTAGATCAATACGTGATGTGAATGAGATTGACTGGAATAATCAGTGTGTAGTTTGTTATCAACTTGTTCAACAACGACGAAGAGATACTTGGTTTCGATTTTTTTGCAGTTTCAGAATTTGACGTGTAAACACGAACCACATAGTAGAGAGATGAGAAACGTTTGGTTGTCGTTTTGGAGTTTTGTTACGACTGTTTTGTTAGTAATGGTTTCAAAGATTAGGGGTTTGTTGAGCATGTGTACTGATAACGTGACTATAAATAGGGGAATTGTATTCATTCTAATCATTAGTTTATATCTAATGCATCACAACATATATACACAAATACAAATTCAAAACTTTGAAGCCTATAAACGTAGGGCCAGGACTAAAATGTATGCATTACTTATAAGTTTTTTTTAGAAATACATTTAAAAACATATTTAAGGGTGCTTTTAGTTTATAAATTTTTTTTCAAAGAAATGAAATATATCAAGTTTTTATTAAAAGTAGGCGGAAAATATAACTAAAAACGGAAAACCAATCCCAAGCCAGTGGCTCGGGGCAGCCCAAAATTACAAAACACGGCCAACAAAATGACCACGCCAAAAATTACAAAAAAGGCCTCGACTAAGTGACGGTAAGCTGAAACGAGTTCCAAGCCTCCCAACTAATGTTCCCCAATTTTGCCCTACATGTAATCCATAAGTATGCTAGTTCCTTAATTTGCGTCACACAATATTGATCCGTCGAGGTCTTGTCTTCGAAAAATTTCTTGGTCCTTGCGAGCCATAGACACCACATTGTAGTTAGTGCAATGGCATGTATCATTTTCTTTTTCTCTTTCATGAGTTGTAAATCTTCTATATAGGTGAACACATCCTTGATTGAGTTCAAATGTGTTGGAATGAGTTGTTTGCACCATCTCCAAATTTGTCACCATATTGATCTTGTAATCACGCACGTGACCAACAAATGATTTGCACTTTCTTGTACGATACCACAGTTAAGGCAAGCCGTGTCTAGTATCAGAGCTTCTCTACAAGCAAGAGCATCCCTAGTCGCTATTCTCCCGTCCATAGCTCTCCGCGTGAAAATTCTGACTTTTGGTGGAACGCACGAGTTCCACCTGAACTCCGGGCAAGAAAAATCTGCTCCCCGTGCTTCCGCCAACTCTTTTCTGATCGTGCTCACTCTAAACTGCCGTCTTCCACCCCGAAATGTCTTCCTTCTGGTTTAGACTCGCATGTGACAATAAAGAAATTAGATGGTTTAGTTGATAGTGATATATATGGTTTAACTGACCCCCTTTCCTTTCCATGACCAACTCCACTTGTGAAGATCTTCATAGTAGCAACTTGCAACAAAAATCTTTTTATCTCTTGCCAAAGAAAAAAGGTTAGGAAACACATGTTTTAAGATGCCAAATCTCTAGCCTTTCAAAGTGATTAGAACTCTGTTTAACCCCTAAGAAAACATTTTTCAAAGACTTGGAATATTCGAGTTCTCTGTTTTGGTTTGTTATGGGTTGTGAGTTGTGACTGCCTTGCGCGATTAGAACTCGAATTGAATTTGAAATTTGTCAAAAGATTTAAATTTGTAATTCATTTGTGGGAATTGAAATCCATCAATCTTGGTTAAATCATCATCAGTAAAAGCCTCTACGAACAATGTTTCGTTCGGGGTTAAACTTGTGCAAGAACAGTAGCATCTTCGAAATCGAAACCCATTATGATCGAATCATCCAATCCTGCAACACTTTACCTTTCCTCACACAGATACACTCCATTCTCACCACCACCGGCATCATCAACCAAAGCGTTCACTTATATGCACGTCTCATCATCAAATACTCCCACTTCTTCGATCTTCAAACTGCCAGGTCTGTGTTCAATGCCACCGATCACCAATCCAGTTCGTTCTTATGGAACACAATGCTCCGCGCCTACGCCAACAGAGGTTTCTCCTCAGACGCATTAAAGTTCTACTCACTCATGCGCAAAACAGGCGTTCAACCAAACAACTACACATTCCCTTTCACTCTCAAATCGTGCGCCGCTGATTCGATGCTTAAGTATGGCGAAATGGTGCATTGTGAAGTATTAAGGGGTGGGTTCGGTTCAGATGTTTACGTGGAAGCCGCGCTTGTTGATATGTATGCTGGATGTGGTGTTATTGATGATGCGCGCAAGGTGTTTGATAAAATGTCTAAGAGAGACCTTGTGTGTTGGACTGCGATGATCACGGCTTATGAGCAAGCTGAGAGAGGTGAGACCGCTTTGTGTCTGCTTCGTCAAATGTACGAAGAAGGTTTCGCGATGGATTGGGTGACCGCTGTGACAGTTGCATCGGCTGTTGGCCAGTTGGGAGATGTTAAATATGGGCGGGCTGTTCATGGGTATGCTATTTGTAATGCGTTTTTTATTGAATTACCTGTTGTTAATTCGATTATCACAATGTATGCTAAATGTGGGGAGGTTGAATATGCAGAAATGATCTTTGATTGTGCAAAAGAAAGAAATGTTATAACTTGGAATTCTATGCTTACTTGCTATACTCAAAATGGGCTAGCAAGTGAAGCTTTGGAACTTTTTGAACGAATGAAAATGTCCGATCTAGGTTCCCGACAGCACGCAGCCAAAATCCATGATTTTATACTACAAAACAAGATAGATATCAACCTAACCTTATGGAACGCGATAATGGACATGTATGCGAAATGTGCAGATTTGGATATTGCTTTGAAAATGTTCACTGAAATACCTGTGAACCATCTTGATGTTAGCTCCTGGAACACTTTAATCGCGGGTTATGGCATGCACGGGTATGGAAGAGAAGCACTTCAACATTTTAACAAAATGAAAGATGAAAACTTTCAGCCGAATCACATTACATTCACCTCGGTTCTTTCTGCTTGTAGCCACTCGGGGTTTGTTAACGAAGGAAAGAAATGTTTTTCAGAAATGGAAATCTTCTCTGTGACAAAAGAGCCAAAACATTACGCGTGTATGGTTGATATGTATGGCCGAGCGGGAATGTTAAACGAAGCTTATGAGCTTATAAAGGATATGAAACCACATGCGAACGATGAGGTTTGGGGAGCTTTGCTTTTGGCTTGTAAAATCCATGGAAATACAAAGTTAGCAGAAGTTGCTGCTGATAATCTTTTCCATCTTGATCCGCAGCACACGGGTTATTATGTATTGATGTCGAATATATACGCAGATTCAAGAAACTGGCAAGAAGTTGGAAAACTGAGACAGGATATGAAAAATAAAGGGTTAAGAAAGCCTGCAGCGGTTAGTTTGATTGAATTTAATAACGAGTTATATGGTTTTTGCACTGGGGAACTGTTGGATTCGTTCACGAGAAACATTTATCAAAAAGTGGAGCAAATGGTTGTTGAATTGAAGATGGAAGGTTATGTTCCTGATCTGTCTTGTGTGTTTCGTGATGTTGAAGATGAAGATAAGAATGGTATGCTTAATTATCATGGTGAAAAGCTTGCTTTGGCTTTTGGGCTTATGAATGTTGTTGTAGGTTTGCCTATCTTTATAAATAAGAACCTTAGAGTTTGCAGTGATTGTCATTCAGTGTTTCAGTTGATTTCTGGTGTATATGGAAGGAAAATCACTCTAAGAGATGTAAATAGGTTCCATCACTTTGTAGATGGATTGTGTTCATGCAACGATTACTGGTAAGCCGATGGCCTCTTGTCTAGTAGCATCTGGTGTTTATCATCATCAAAATATTACGGGTTCAAGTTGCACCAATAATTTAGGTGTAAATTTTAGACGGTGTGTTTTCGTCGTTAAAAGAAAAAAAAAGTAACTTCTATAGTATTCAACATTCTTTGTTATTTTACATAAATTAACCATGTTTAAGTTGAAATGTTAAAATAATATTTTAACGATTTAAAATAATATTTTTATTGTAGTATCAAAATACTATGTTGATGAATAATACAAAATACTATGAACAAAAGTAATGATGAAGATAAAAGGTCAAAATTTGAACCTTTATTTAATTATTATTTTCATTTGTTTACATGAAAACCATGCATGATCAAAAATAGATCATGCCTTTCTAATTCCCCCCAAAAGAAAACACCCAATTTTGCAAGTTGCAACATAAACCTAAGAATTGTTGTCTCTTGAAAAAACCCAAGATCACATTTGTAAAACTACTTCTTGATTTTACATGTTTAAAATTCTTTTCCATTTTGTTACCAACTGTATTAGCAATAAAAACATGTACATTAAGGGGCGTTTGGTCCACGGAATTCGTTGGAATTGGAATAAAAGATTCATTTGAAATCCATAACGTGTTAGGTTACCAGATTTGTTAATTGAATTGTAACGTAAAAACACCTAAAAGAAAAAATTGCTCCTTAAAATGGTGAGGAATTTTAAATTCCATTGAAATGGAGAGGGATTTTGAATTCCATTAGTTGAGGGATTTGGTTAGAATTAACTCAAATTCTAATTCTCTCTTAGCCAATCAAACATGTCACATTACAATCCCATTAATTCCTTCAACCAAACAGACCCTTAATTTTATTATTTTAAAATTGATTTAAAGATAAAAAGCTTAACAACAATTGAATCTTTGTGTTTGATCACAAGTGTCTCAAGTTTATTTGAATCTAGGAACACACATCAAAAGATTAAGCAAACATTAGAAATTGAATCCAAGTGATTTAAACCTCAAATTATGATCCTTGTGATCGCCTTGATATATCAGAACTTATACCAGGCTTTCATAGATTTCCAGTCTAACACTAGGTATCTTACCATACTTTCAAAATTAACCACCAAATAGTAAATGTACAACAAAACTTTAGTTACTTACATCCAGAAACAGGCATGTATAACAAATCATAGATATCTTCTAGGCATGTACTCATTGATTCTGAGAGGAAAACTATAGAACTCCTCATTTCTGCTATCACCTGCTCGGTGCTGGAACGGGACCCACCATGGCACGCCTCGGTCGTCATGTGAATCGTGTACATCCAACGTGTTGTCCAATAGCGTCCCCACAATCATTGCCACCGTTGGAGGGGAAGAAAATATGGTGTTTAATATATCATTAAACTGAAAAAAAAACACCATATAAAGACTTATTTCGCGCTATATTAATGAAATGAAGTAATAATATATAATATAAAGTATAAAGAAAGACAAGATGTACTTACCCATCCACCACTAGAATGAACGGGTCCCTCACCCGTTCGTACATAATCCGTATTCATAACAAAATACTGTGATATTGATATTCCAAGGAAAAGAGATAATCCCAAAATGTAGATATTTCTCATGGAATTATTGTTTGTAAATTGAATGAATGTAACTCCAACAGCAGCTGATGAAACAAGAAGTTACTTGTTATACATAGTTAAGAAAAGTAAATTAAAATCACATTATTAGAAGAATACTCACCCACAAGACCGTACAGAACGCAATAAATGGCTGCAAATATCGGGAGAGGGATTGATGCAAAAAACGCCCCAAATTTACCTGAAAAATAGATAATTTATAGTCAGAAATTAAGTGGAATATCAAGAAATTTTTTGAGAAATTGTTAATAAAAATGCAGACCGAATATGGAGAAGAATAACATGAAAGCAGCCGATACTTGAACCACTCTTCGACTTCCTACATGAGTTAGCCCAAGAAGTCCAACATTTTCTCTGCATTGTCATTTATAATAACATATTTTAACATTTAGACGATCAATTCGGCTAATCATTTGTAAAAACGGGTTGTATATTGGAGATATTGTTTACATGTGCTTCTGTAGTTTCAAATTGTAATAATAAAACATTAAAAATGTCAAAAAAAAATGAGAGATCCTTGTGAAATTGGAATAAAAGAATCAGATAACCAAAGCTGATTAAAGAGGTAACCAGTTCCAGAATGCATATCCAAACACCCCAAATAACAATTTAAAGATGTTGAAATAAGGAAACAAGTCATTACACAGATGCAGTATTCCCAACGATGGAACCAAACGTCCCGTCAAGTAACTGGCCAATGCCCTTTATCATGAAAAGGTAAAAAAACATCAATCACCATTTAAAACTAAACTCGAAAAAATGACCAAAAGAATGGAGTGTGGTGGATGGTGTATAAACAAAACCTGAAAACCAATGCTTCTACTAATGACATGTGCTGGTGGCGGTGTAGCACCCGCGAAACGTGATGCAGCAAAAAACGTTCCTGTGGACTGCAAAAGATAACTAAAAAATATCATGAAATGTAAAAAAATAAAAAAATAAAAAAGCAAGAATAAAGAAACCTCTACTGTTGACACAAGAGCAGCACCCATCATTCCAAAAACATGGCTTGCTCTGAATATTGGAGCACCCCACTGAAACGGGTACGAAATTTTCACCCTGTATTTATTTAACAAAATATAAGCAGTCAGATAAAGCTAAACGGTTCATAAAGGGCATGAATGGAATTTACCATGGAGCAGATTCCATGAGGTAGGAACGATCCGTTCTGCAACTAAGTTTTGTTGTCGCACCAACATTATTATAAGCACCAGCTACAGTGAGCAGAGCAGCAAAAGCCCACACAAGCGCGATACAAAACAGCAAGGCGAATCTTTCAAGAAGAAATTGGGCCCGATGATGGACCCGCTTCATATACTATAACATAACATCAGCAATTTTCATCATACATACATACATACATGAATGCATACATACATATATGTGCACATATAGACGTACAAATATAACTATACCTGTTGGAATACAACCAAAAATATAAGCATAGGCAGGCCTATCTCCACACAGTTGCCAAGCTGTAATATCATGTCACTATGATTATGAGTTTGATTATTAAATTACGGGGAAATAAAAGTACTAAAGATTTCATGAACCGAATAGTTGTACCTCAGGAAACCCCCTTCCAAATAAGCCAAGACCCACAACACCAACATATGCAACGATAATAACTGGACTGAAAAGCCTATAATGAAGTAAAAAACCGTCAAATAATGAAATCATTGACACGATAAAATTGAAGACATGGTTTAAAAAAACGGTCGAGGCGGCGAGGCAGTAGAAAAACGAGTCTGAGGCGACGCCTCACAGGGTGTTTTTGTACATACGCCTCTAAAGGGTTGAGGCGGTCGAGGCGGACTGAGGCGGTGAGGCGGAAGAAATGGGAAAAAATTGACTTTTGACTAGACTTTTGACCCATTTTAGTTGTGTAGTTCGTTCTATTAACGAAATACACAGCTCAAATGGGTCAAAAGTCCATAATTCGCATCTGGTTCTCCTTAATTTGACCAATTTTCTCATTCTTCTCCTTAATTTGACCTAATTTCCCATTCTTCTTCCACACATCACACCTCGGAAAGGTTTGGAAACGGCTGATGTAGTCAACAAACAAGATAAAAACATTTTCTGATGTTTAGTATTTTTCTTTTTGTATGATATATAATTTTTATATTTATTTTTTAATTCCGCCTCGAGCTTACGCCTCGGTTCGCCTCGAGGCTTACGCCTCGTGAGATGAAAGGAAAACGCCTCGAGGCACGATTCCGTTCTTTTAAACTTTGATTAAAGATATATCAAATTTATGAAGTAAAACATTACTTAGTGAAGTCTCCCCAAGCCCTGCTAAATCCAATTATCATATTTGCAAATGAAGATATTATCAAGGCTCCTTGAATAGCCCTCATCGTGTGGACGAATCTCTATCATTCAAAGCATAAACAACAAGTTTCTTAAACAAAATATATTTGATAACAAAAACACAACTAATTAGAATCACTTATATGTATATACAGTGGAGGGTTCAATACTGAACCACAAATAACGCGAGAACTGCGATAACCAATCTTAACCGTTTATTTATTACTGATACTTTAATGAATATCGTATAATTGTAAAAGATCAAATGATTCCTCTGTCTAATTAATTAATTTATCTACTTTCTCTCCTCTACCTCTGTGCCTCGTAACAAATTTCGTACACATGTGTATATTAGAGAATTATAATCAATCTACATGTGTGTGTAAATGTTTATAATATATGATGCACATAATACATATGCATATTAATAGTCATGTTAGAATCTTAGATAACCATGATGTATTTTAATATTCATGTTAGAATCTTGAAAAATACGCAGATAAATGAATATTCCAGATTGGTTCTCACAGTTTTTGCATTATTTATGGTCCTGCATTGAACTCTCCCTATACATACACGCATATACCTCATGCCCTGATGAGAAATCTTCATCCATAAAATCATTTATAATTGCCAACACGCTTAAGGTATAAGCAAATGACGGTCCCATGACCGTAGGAAGCCTGCTACCAATCAAAGTTTGCAAAAGGGTATTCAAACCCGACATAAATAAAACAGATTGAATTACACGAGCCTTATCACCCTATAAAAACCAATAAAGCAACAAACTTTAGTGACAATAAGATCAAATTCATCCACTTATTTTCAAATACTGATTGCCCGATTCGAAACCAAAAGGGTAGATATGTAAAAGACTCACATGATCACCACCCATTTGAGGAACAAGCCTAGTAGAGATCATAACAACACTTCCCAACATCACAATATAGTGTTGGAATGCAAGCAAAACAGTTTGGCCTGTAAACAAGAATATTAGAACAATTATAAACAAAAAAGTGATGCCAAAGAGAAGTAAAAAAGACAACAAAATTAATAAATAATTAGAACAATAAATTAAGGAATAAACAATAATTATATTATTATATTCAAAATTGATATGGATTGATTGCAAAATTTAACAATTATCCTATCTTATAATACTAGTAATTAGATTCTACAAAGCAGTTAAATTTTCTATAATTTTAATTAACTTCAGGTTAAATCTTTGTGGGCTTGACCTCAACTCCTCTCAAGAATCAAAACTACTTATTCCATTTCTTTAAGTGATGTCAAAGAGAGGTAAAAAGGCAATTAAATTAGATTGTACAAAGCAATTTAAATTTTCTCTAATTTTAATTAATTTCAGGTTAAATCTTTGTGGGCTTGACCTCAACTCTCCAAGAATCAATATTTCTGCTGCTATAAGGTCCTTTCAAATTTTATTAATTTATTTATTTAATTTTTATTTTTTTTTGGGGTGTCAAAAAGATTCAAGAGGAATCAAACTGAATCAAAAATCACATATTAAAAAAAGAAAAAAAAAACCCAGAATAAGATACCAAAAGGGTATACAAAGCAAGAAAGATTACAACTTTTCATTAAGAAAGTTGAATCATTTAAAGGTTTGAATCTAACAAAAAAAATAAAGTTTCAAGATTTAAAAAGGTAAGACTAACCCCATGAAGGATTTGAATGGATGCAATAATTAAGCTGTGTAAGCTGTTCAGCAGGTGGATAAGCAGGTCCTCTAGCGGCACCCAGCGGGTGGTGGATGGTGGGCGGCGGAGGCATCGCAGCCGGTGGGTGGTGGTGGTGGTGGTGATGTCCGTTTTCCACCATATTTAGTTCAGTTTCCGGCAGCTGAAATTCTGGAACGGTTACAATGAACGGATGAGTTCTTAAATTCTATAAAAAATAATTATAAAAAAAATGTATAAATGTTGTGGGCTTCTCGGCATGTGATGAGAAAGTGTGTGTGTGTGTGTGAGAAAGAGAGAGATTTGTCTAGTCATAACACATCGGGTTGAGTGGACAATGAACCCGATGATCGATACTGTTATTTCGCTTTCCACAAGAAAATAATTTTTTTTATGTGGTAGTAATTTATAATTTGTACGTTGTGCATAAAGACTTGTACAATGCTTGAATTGTTTTTCTGACATGGAAATGGGGCCGATAAAAAGGCTACAAGTCTACACCGTAGTTGACTCTGACATACTCTTGTTGGAGTTTTGAAGGGAATGTGTAACGGACAAAGTTATTTAATCATTATCCAAAGTCGTAAAATAGAAAAAGAATTTAATTTTATGAATTTTATATTACGAATTTAATTTTATGAATTTTATATTACAGCAGCTTCAATGGGAGGCGCAAACGGATCCTTGTGTTCGGACGGATGCGCCTCCTTCGTGTGAGCTGTCATGGGTCTTCTCTCTTCTCCTGGTTATGTTCTTCATGTGAGCTCACAGACGTCTTCTATTTTAGAAGACGTCTATTAAAGATGATTTTATAAAAATGATAACATAGTATACAAATCTAATAATGTAAAAGTGTATTTAAGTTCTATAATACTTTTGTAAAAATAAAGAAAGATTATGTCGAAATGAATTACAAAATTGTATATAACAACTAAACCGAAAAGTCAATAGAGCTTATGGGTTAAAACTTTACTAAACCCAAGTTTTACGATTTTGATTTAAATATAACAAAGAGGGATATAATGGAAACAGTTGTGGAAGGTGGATGGCGGCGACGTGGTGATCTTGGTGGTGTGCGACGACTAGAGAGAGAAAGAGAGGGAGGTGTTCAGGTGGACCAAGCAATGCAACCAAGGTGCGCGTGATGTTCCAGTGGTCAAGTAAGGTGGTTCAGGGTTGTTGTAGTGATGGTACATGACGTCGAGTGGCGTTGGGGTGTGTGTGTTTTGTATAGATAGAAAAGGTTGCGAGACTCGTTTAAGGTTTCGGTGTTCGATCAAGGACGGTTGGAGGATGATCGGGGTCTGTAAGACAATGGAGGTGGTTCACGGTCAAGAACAAGCTCAACATTGGTAGTCGGTGGCGGTAGTGGCGGTTTTAGGCTATTCGAGTCCAAACAAACGTGTTGAAAGCCTGAGATCGTTTCATACGATCTATATGAGTTCTATAAGTCCTATTTTAAAGGTTTAAAATTGTTTTGGGATGATTCACTGATGCGTTTCAAAGCACACATACATTTCTGTCATGTTTCGTGTCTGTTTGATTAGTTTTCATTTCGTTTTTTGTTTGTATTGAGTCTACTTTGTGTGTACAGGAGCTCGTGTGAATATCAAGTCAAAACCCGAAGAAATCGAGCACGAGAATAAAGTCCAATGATTAAAAGTCAAAACTCTGAATTTCCAGTCTCTCGCGGTACGCGAAGACCATAAGAAGATCCCTCGTGATACGCGAGGGAAAGAAAAATACAGCGCGACTATTTTGGTTTCCGCGACACGTGAGAAACCATGTCCCACCTCTCACGGTACGCGAGAGACCTAAATCCCGAGAAAAACCCCTAATTTTCAATTAAATAGAATTTGGTAACCATTATGTGGGGGGGGGGGTTCGTATCTTTGTCGTCCAGAGAGCATTCTAAGGCGATTTTGGGAGTAAGAAGGCCAATCAAAGTACAAGATCAAAGCTTTTGGATTCCGGGTTCGTTGTAATACCGTTCTAGGTTTTCAAGTTTGAATCTTTACGTTTATTTGCTGTGTTTGAACTATGTTTTGCTTAATCGATTTAGTCATGGATGTTTTAAGTATGATTATAGGCTAAACATTGATATTGCCTAGGTCAATTGATGAATATTTGCTAAAGTTGTGGTTTTTATCGGTTTTTGGATTCGAATGATGGTTTTATGATTTTGTAAACGATTTTAGTTAATAATTTTGATGAATATGCATGCTTAATTCTGATTGTGTGATTGATTTCATTTTCGTATGTTGACTGTGGTTGCCTGCCAGTTCGATTAGCGTATTGTGATCATAGATTCTAGGGTTTGTCATTGCGTGTTGTTAGCTAGAGATAGTGACCATAGGATTTGTGATTTGACTGCTGATTAGAGTTGAGTGTTCTTCCTAGTTCAATACCCGAGGGGTGAGAATTAGTCGTTTAGTCTTCGCCATTAGGAATCCGAGTGTCTGTCTGAGAGGAAGTTGGTTTAGGTGTCTAGTGATTGTTTCTATTCTGAATCATAGTTGTTATTCTAGGATTACCCCGTGCATCTTCGAATGTATTGTGGGCGGTGCGACTGAGAGGTAATCCGTTCATTAGGGTACTTGATCATAGTTGGAAATACCCGAGAAGTGATCCAACCATCTGGTGTGTTTAGTATGCTTTAGGTAGCTTAGTTGGTGACACCCTAAGAGTGATTAGGGATCCACTAGGTTGTCTGTAGCAGTTATCCTTAGAAACCCAGATCAATCATAGTTTCCAGAACCGGTAGAAGTTGTTCTTTGCAAGTAAGATTCCGACCTAGGTAGCATTCTTCCCATATCTTGATTTCATCCTAGTTACTTCCTTGATAGCTTGATTCGTACTTAGTTCATTACATCCTTTAGTGATAATCCTTAGTGTAGTAAACCCCCCAAACCAAGTCAATCTTTAGTCCGAGTCAGAGTCTGTTTTGTTTCGTAGTGTCTTAGGGTTCGATAAGTCGGTTTACCGTTAAGCTGTGCTACACTCGATAAGTTCACTTGCATGTCAGTGCGGTTTAGTTAGAGGGTATTCTGATGTCGTCCAGACGGTCTATAAAATAACTAACAAAACCTAACCTAGACTCCTAAGTAATAAATGGAAGACCTATGAACTAAACCGCACTGACAGGCAAGTGAACCTATCGAGTGTAGCACAGCTTAACGGTAAACCGGATTATCGAACCCTAAAGACACTATGTAACAAAACAGACTCTGACTCGGACTAAAGATTGAATTGGTTTGGGGGGTTTACTACACTACTGATTGACTAAGAATGCAATAAACTCAGAACGAATCTAGCTATCAAGAAAAGAACAAAGGTGAAATCAACATGTGGGAAGGATACTACCTAGGTCGGAATCCTACTTGTAAAGCTCAACTTCTATCGGTTCTGGAACAATGATGAATCTGGGTTTCTAAATATAACAACTATAGATAACCTAGTGGATCCCTAATCACTCTCAGGGTGTCACCAACTAAGGAACCTAAAGATGCAATAACTCACCAGATGGATGGATCACCTCCCGGGTATTTCCAACAATGATAATGTACCCGAATAGACAGATCACATCTCAGTCTTACTGTCCACGATACATTCAAGGAATGCACGGGGTAATCTCAAGATAACTACTATGACTTGACCTAGCAACGATCACTAGACACCTAATACTAACGTCCTCTCAGACTGTTAACACTTGGATTCCTAATAACGAAGACTAGACAACTAATTCTCACCTTTCGGGTATTGAACTAGGATGAACACTCAGGTCTAATTACTCCCAATCACAGCTCCTACGGGATACTACATCTAGCAAACCACATAAACAATCACAAACGCACAGTCTACGATCTAGATACGCTATTCAAACTGAAGGACAATCACAAATAGCATATGGAGCCATAACCAATCATAATCAGATCTAAACATGCATATTCTTCATAATAATCAACATGAGATTGTTTACAAAATTCATTAGACCATCATACGAATCCAAAAAACCGATAAAAATCAAAGCTTTAACAAAGTAATCATCAAAAGACCTAGGCAATATCAATGTTTTAGCCTAGATTCATGTTTAGAACATTCAAACATAAGTAAATAAGCATAAACATGGGTTCAAACATAGAAAACAATGATCAAGATTGAATCTTGAAACCGAAAACGCTAAATAAACGAACCCGAGGATCAAACCCTTCAACTTTACGCTTGGTTTCTCTTCCTAACTCCCAAAATCGCCTCTTTTCTCTCTTGAAACGGCTGGAAATCGATTAGAATAAGAATGGGAGAGTCCTCAACTTTTTAAACCCTAAAAATATGTTAAAATTCCCGTAACTTGGGTCCCTCACGTACCGCAAGGGCCTTGGCCTATCTCTCGCGTACCGCCGGGACAAGAAAACCTGATTTTTGAACTCCTCTCGTCGAGCTACCCCAAATCGATATAAAATGGCTCCCGTAACTCATTTTCTAGCCCGAGATATAGCCCTTTTAAAATTTGATTTTTTCCCGACTTTTTCCGTTTCTCATCCCGGGTGCTTGTGCTCGTTTCTTTTCCGGTTCTTGTTCGTTTAAGCCCAAAAGTGACTCGATCACCTACAAGACCACGTATGAATCAATACTAACTAAAAACGACTCAATACGACTCTAAAACTATATAAAAACGACACGAAACATGGCGAAAATACATGTGTGCTTTGCAACACATCATATTCCTTTTATTACTTAGGCGTCTAGGTTAGGTTTTGTTATTTATTTTATAGACCTTCTGAACGACATCAAGTTTTTGACACCGTTGCAGGGGACACTTGGCAATAGCAATATTAACTCTGATTAGTTCTTTGTTTGATTTTTGTTTTTATTTGAGTCTGTCTTGTGTGCTTGTCCTACGTATTTACTTGTGTGTCTAATCTTAGAATCGAGTATTTCTGTTCTTGAGTCTCTGTTCCTTTTTCCTATTGAGTCTTTCTGTTTATGCACAATATTCGTTCGTAGGGATCACCACCATATTCTGCTTTCTTAGAGCTAAAACGAGAGCTTCACGAGCACACCCGTGACTTTCGGGAGCGTTTGAAACAGTTGTGCGACAACCATGTACGTCCTACTAGCCCTACTCCATTTCCTACTATGGGCGACGCTGATCCACCAGCGAGACGTACTATACACCAGAGGGCCAGTGATGGGGTCACGGGCGCGAGATCTTCGATCACTCGCCCCGCTATTCCTAATGTCAATTCTTGGCAGATCCCGTCACATGTCATGAGTACGATCACTCATGCTACTCAGTTTAATGTCCTAGAGGATGAGGATGCACCCGAACACTTGTCCCGTTTTGTTCGTATACGTGATACCTTTAACATCACGAGTGTGTCTGAGGACGCTATTTACCTACGTCTCTTTCCATTCTCGCTCTCTAGGCGTGCATCCACTTAGCTTGACACCCTCCCGGACAACTCTATTACCACTTGGGAGGATCTTTAAGCCAATTTCTAAAAAAAGTACTATCCACCTTCCAAGGCCGCTCGCCTCAGGGATCAAATCCACTCCTTTCGGATGGATCCCGACGAGCCTTATCACTTGTCCTGGGAGCGGTTCTACACGTTGTTGAGCCGATGTCCCCAACATGGTCTTTTAGACTGGGCGATAGTGGAGAAGCTCTATAATGGCCTTACCTTCGAGAAGCAGCAAATGTTTAACACAGCTGTGAGATGCCATATCATGGATAGACTCGAGCCTGCTGAGTGCGAGGAAATGTTCGAGAGCTTCGCTCAAGCCGAACAACAGCATCCATCTACTAGGACTTCCATTCCTAGTGCTAGATCATCCACCTCATCTTCCAGAGGTGTGCATCAGGACACCCCTGATTCTAGTGTGGCTGCTACACTCGCCTCAATGGCTAACGAGATAAAAGAGCCGAAGTTCAGTTCTTAGCGGTGTCAAGTGTGCAGGGGAGGCCACGACACCCATGATTGCCCAGTGAATAATCAAGAGCAGGTGAGTTTTGCTAGAAACCAATACCAGAACCGAGGGTACAACAACTATAATTCTTTTGGCTCGGGATGGAGATCTTGAAATAACCCACCAGGGTTTCACGGTCGTCAGCAGCAGCAGCATGGGGGGGAGATACAAGACCTAGCACGGGAAGTAGTGTTGATACGACCACGATAAAGGAGATGCTTGAGACGCAGACACAGTTGCTTGCCCATTTAGTCCAGCAAGACAGGGATGCTGGGCAGAGATTGGATGGCCACGATGCTCTATTGAAGAATCAACAGTCGGCATTCAATTATCTGAAACGCATGGTAGAGGACATCGCTAAAAGTCTGAAGGATCGACAGGGACCTCAACCTTCAGGCTCCAACGCTTCAGTGATGGCCGTGTCGGTCAGGAGTCTAGAGGAGAAAGAGGTTGTAGAGGATGACTCCCACTCCAGCAAGTATACCATTCCGTCACCAGAGGAGGTCAAGAACATTGGCTAGAGGGCTAGATTCGCTGAGATCGATGCCAAAATGACCGAGAAGCAGGTGGACAAGGAGATGATAGTTGAGGTACCTGCTGAGAAGGCAGAGGAGAAGAAGAATGGGGTAGAGATGAAGACCCCTGAGATTAACCTGACTCGTGTTCCCTACCCAACACGTTTATTGCCATTTAAGCAAGCTAGGGAGCACGGTCACTTCCTTGACATGTTCAAACTTCTCAAGGTCAATCTCCCACTCATAGAGACCTTCCAGAGTATGCCAAAATATGGCAAGTTCCTTAAACATCCTCTTTCCAACAAGAAGAAACTCGAGGAGGTCTCTAAAGTCTCACTTAGTGAGCAATGCTCTACAGTGGTGTAGAACAAGTTGCCAGAGAAACTGGGAGACTCGGGTCATTTCACGATCCCATGTCACCTAGGTAATTTGCCTTTGCACCACGCATTGGCCGATCTAGGTGCTAGTATTAATCTGATGCCCTATTCCTTATATAAGCACCTAGACCTAGGCGAACCACGACCGACGCGCATGAACATTTCCTTGGTTGACCGCTCAGTGAAGTATCCACGAGGAATTATGGAGAATCTTTTAGTAAAAGTAGGCAAATTTGTCTTCCCCGTGGATTTCGTCATTCTAGATATGGAAGTGGATGATGGAATCCCACTCATCTTAGGGCGCCCTTTCCTGCGCACCGCCAAGGCAGTAATCGATGTCTTTGACGGGAAACTCACACTTCGTGTGGGGGATGAGTCAGTTATATTTGATGCCACAAAGTCCGGGGAGGATGTTGGCGAGCATAGCCACTCCGTGTGCATGCTTGATGCCTCCATGGACGATCATCGGGACTCTAATCTAATAGCGGACACTGTTGATAGAGATGAAGGAGAGACAATAGAGAAGCCTCCGGATTGGTTGGAGGAGTTTGAAAAGAAACTGGTAGGTTCCTTGTTCCTAGGTGCTGGCGATGATGATTACAGTTTGAATGACATATTAGCACAAGTAGGGTCGATAATTTGTGATACACTCGGTGTAGAGAGTGTTGAGGATACTGATGATCCGGGTGGGGTTTTAGAGATCCTTTCTATAGAAAATCCAATTCATGAACCTCATTCTTTGTTCTGAGGAGAGAGCTGTTGATCCGACCCCTAGCTCTAGTGCTTAATTGACTTAGGGAGTGTTCCAATCCCAAGTGTGTGGACATTTAGGGAGAGTAAATTGCTTGGTTATTTGATGAATATCTTCTTCGGGTCGGGTAGGTATAAACTTTGGTGGAAATATTTGAATGCTACATGTAAAATGAGTTCATTGGTTGGGAATAGTATGATTGTGTTGATGTGTAGGACCGGGAGACCGCGTAGAATGAAGGCGGTTCCGGTTAGGATCAAGGAGAAGCCTATTGATAGGCTTGTTTGATTCTCGGGCAAGTGCCCGGGATGTAGAGTTTGTATGCAGTACGTGGTTGAGACAGTGTAATTTTCTTTTTTTTTGGTAGTGTGTTTTGTGTGTGTCGTGTTTTGCAGGGATTCACGCTTGATTCGGTGAGGAAAACCGTTGGGAACGACGTTCCAGGTATGTTTTGCATTTGTTTTTATCATTGGAACGAGTTTTGAAACAATTTGGTGAACAAGAATTTTAAGAACCCAAAAATATTCTAAGTATAAAACATGAAAAATTTCTTAACTTTCTGTAACGAGGGGTCTCTAGCGGTACGCGAGGCATGTCCACAAGTCTCTCGCGGTACGCGAGAGACAAAACAGTCGGGCCTGCCTAAGCATCCACTCCTCGCGGTACGCGAAGAGTGGCGGTCTAGTCTTCGCGGTACGCGAGGCAGTCCTGGTTTTGTTCTCCCTCCTTGTTTTCCCATGGTCTTTCACACCCGTCACCCACCACCACCCAAATCCACCATCCACATATCCACCACCATCCATACATCATCATCATATCTTTCACCGACTACCACCGACCATGGGAAACTAGAACAGTTTCGTAACCGATGATCCGCCCTGCCGTGGCATTCATGTCTATGTGTTTACCACCCATCGGGTAAGTGTCCTTGCATATCTGTCTAGAGTCTTCGTGAGTCAGTTTGAGTCCTTTATCTTTGTCAGTTTAATGCTGCGGGTTGTTGTGAGGGTTATTTTTGCAGGTATTATTTGTCCTGCCCGTACTCAATCTCCATTCGGGCAGGACGAATGTCCCAACAGTGTGTGCAACCGCGACCGAAGTGCTATACGGTGCACACAAGGAAGAACGAGGCTGCATATTTGTTTGCACATACCATTACCAGCTAAGTCGCTTCCTGTTTATTTTTGCATTTTTATTTTTAGTGTGTCTTGCTTCACATTGAGGACAAAGTCTCTTTCAAGTGTGAGGATGTGAGTGTCTAGTCTAAGTTTGTGTCTTTTATAAAAATCCAAAAAATACAAAAAAATAAAAATTTTGAAAAATGTCCTTTGAAAATACAAGTTTTGCATAATAAATGGAGAATGATAGTACAACTGGATCTACTTGTTGAGTTTAAATGATTTAAATAATAGAAAACGGGTCTAATTAGTGATGTTTTGGTAGACCCAGCCAGTTTGAATAGCTTAAATAGCCTGTGAGTGTTACTTAGGATTAATCACGTAATAAAATCATGATATCTTGTGGGTACTCATCTTAGGGTAACGGTAATACTGAAATTATCAACATGGGGTGATAGGCACCACGTTAAGTTAGAATTTAGAGGTTTTTGAAAATTTTCATGGCACACCACTCTCTTTTTATGAGAATAAATCTGAGTTTCGATGGCGCCCAATCCCCAACTTCCATAATTATGAGCTTAATTAATTTGAAATATGAGTTTTTCTTATGTGTTACCCTCTAGGATAGCGACTTGGAGAATATACCCCTAAGTAAGATTTATGTCCTTAAATGTGTAGAATCTAGTCTATATGTTAGATTCCGGGATAGTGACTTGGTTGACACGCCTCTAGACGAAAGTTCTTATGCTTCAGTTAATCCTCATTCCCATCCATTCATTCCATAATCCATTGATTTCTAAAAATATGTAAATCTTAGTTTAACGTGGTGGGCAAATCTATATGGTTTAACCCATGCCTAAACATGACCGTGAAACAGAATTAGGTAGAGCTGTAGCTTCTAAGTGTGAGTCACATAGATGGATTGATTGTTGTATAAAATGGAATTAGAACACATCACGAGGGCTAGATAGTTGGTGCTTGGGTTTAATCGGACATAAATACGGATTATTGTTTTTTAACGCGTAAGTATGTTTAACTAATTGGTAATTGATGTTTATAAAGTTAGATCTTAGTTATGATTCCATTGCAGACTTTTTCGAGGACTAAAAAAGGTTAAGTGTGGGATGTTTGATGTGTTGCAAAGCACACATACATTTCTGTCATGTTTCATGTCGTTTTGATTAGTTTTCTATTCGTTTTGAGTCGTTTTTTGTTTGTATTGAGTCTACTTTGTGTGTACAGGATCTCGTGTGAATATTAAGTCAAAACCCAAAGAAAACGAGCACGAGAATAAAGTCCAAGGATTAAAATTCAAAACTCTGAATTTCCAGTCTCTCGCGGTACGTGAAGACAAGAAGAAGATCCCTCGCGATACGCGAGGGAAAGAAAAATCCAGCGCGGCTATTTTGGTTCCCGTGACACGCGAGAAACCATGTCCCACCTCTCGCGATACGCGAGAGACCTAAATCCCGAGGAACAACCCTAATTTTCAATTAAATAGAATTTGATAACCATTATGTGGGGGGTTCGTATCTTTGTCGTCTAGAGAGCATTCTTGGGCGATTTTGGGAGTAAGAACGTCAATCAAATTGCAAGATCAAAGCTTTTGGATTCCTGGTTCGTTGTAATAGCTTTCTAGGTTTTCAAGTTTGAATCTTTACGTTTATTTGCTGTGTTTGAACTAAGTTTTGTTTAATCGATTCTGTCAAAGATGTTTTAAGTATGATTATAGGCTAAACATTGATACTGCCTAGGTCAATTGATGAATATTTTCTAAAGTTGTGATTTTAATCGGTTTTTGGATTCGAATGATGGTTTTATGATTTTGTAAATGATTTTAGTTAATAATTGTGATGAATATGCATGCTTAATTCTGATTGTGTGATTGATTTCAATTTCGTATGTTGATTGTGGTTGTGTGCCAGTTCGATTAGCGTATTGTGATCATAGATTTTAGGGTTTTTGATTGCGTGTGGTTAGCTAGAGATAGTGACCATAGGAGTTGTGATTTGACTGTTGATTAGAGTTGAGTGTTCTTCCTAGTTCAATACCCGAGGGGTGAGAATTAGTCGTTTAGTCTTCGCCATTAGGAATCCGAGTGTCTGTCTGAGAGGAAGTTGGTTTAGGTGTCTAGTGATTGTTTCTATTCTGAATCATAGTTGTTATTCTAGGATTACCCCGTGCATCTTCGAATGTATTGTGGGCGGTGCGACTGAGAGGTAATCCGTTCATTAGGGTACTTGATCATAGTTGGAAATACCCGAGAAGTGATCCAACCATCTGGTGTGTTTAGTATGCTTTAGGTAGCTTAGTTGGTGACACCCTGAGAGTAATTAGGGATCCACTAGGTTGTCTGTAGCAGTTATCCTGGAAACCCAGATCAATCATAGTTTCCAAAATCGGTAGAAGTTGTTCTTTGAAAGTAAGATTCCGACCTAGGTAGTATTCTTCCCATATCTTGATTTCATCCTAGTTACTTCCTTGATAGCTTGATTCGTACTTAGTTCATTACATCCTTTAGTGATAATCCTTAGTGTAGTAAACCCCCCAAACCAAGTCAATCTTTAGTCCGAGTCAGAGTATGTTTTGTTTCGTAGTGTCTCTAGGGTTCGATAAGTCGGTTACCGTTAAGCTGTGCTACACTCGATAGGTTCACTTGCCTGTCAGTGCGGTTTAGTTAGAGGGTATTCCTTTTATTACTTAGGAGTCTAGGTTAGGTTTAGTTATTTTTTTTGTAGAGCGTCTAGACAACATCATTCACGTGCGTGCGTGTTTGTGTGTGCGCGCGCGTGTGTTAAGAGTTAAATATGTGAGCATCGTTTATAGTGGGATTAACAAGGGTAAGTTGAAAGTGGATTTCGGGTGTGTTGTGGATGTGGGATATGATCAGAGTTCTAGTGGTACTAATTAGCCTTGATAACATGTTTATGTGGTGCATAATATGTGTGGTTAAGTGATGGTTCGGTTCTATAAACAATTGCGGTTAAAATGTGATGTTTCAGCGGTGAGGTTTAGGTGTGGGGTTTGGTAGTGTGATGTTTTACTGTGTGTTACTACATGATAAATAATCTGATAGTATTGATTATGATATGCATGGGGGTTATTGAAAAGTGTGTGTGTGTGTGTGTGTGAATAGTGTGATAAACAATGGGTTGTGAGGTGAGTTGTGTGTTTAATGATTGGAATAACTTTGGTAGAATTGGTGTTGTGAGTGACTTATGTGAATATGTTGAATTAATGAGTAAGTGGGATGGAGTTATATAGATAACTTAACATGAGATTGTTTGTGTAAAGAAGTCCATATAAGGAAGTCTAGATGAATAAACTAGCATAATTGCATTGGCATGATGAGCTTATATAACTATATCTATGTAAGTTAGTTTCTAAGGGTGAGTGGGGGTGTGTGTGTGAGAGAGAGAGATTAATGTACCGAGTTAATCAATGGTTTTGCACTAAATTGTGTGTACAAGTGTTTTAAAGGCTTTTAATTAGTATTACTCAAAGGGTTGAGATGTTGTGCCCTGAAGTGTACGAATCGTGTTGACTAGCGTGTGTGAAGTTCATAGAGGTGGCATAAACGGTGTGGATCTCACGTTGATAGTATGTCAGGCCCAACTATTTCCAATACTAGTGTGTAGCTAACATTGAGTTAGTGTGAATTGGTAAGTGTGTAAGACCCCAACCCGGGCATCCTACAGCTGGTTCTCTTAGTGGGTCATTCTCTTTAAAACACCTTTATTATTTATCAAACTACAGTGGAAGTCTTTCTAAAGTCATTTATTATTATTTAATGTTATTAAATTTACCTTACGAATGTCTGCACACCAATCCGAGTAGCACCGCTCCTAAGCCAAGGTACGTCAACGCAACGCTTACCTGTAAAACAATCTATCGCACACACAAAGTCAGCTACGTTGAGTGAGTTCTAATAGCTTCATTTAAATAAAAGCCAACTCATCTCATTTTCATATTTATTTCCACCCAAGACCTTCTAGTCTTTATAACATAGTTTTATGAATTACTAACACATAGATAACCCTCGTTATCTTACACTTGCCCAAAAGAGTTCACCACCCCTGACTCAACCCACAATTATAATGCAGTAAGTCTCTTCGACATGGATCGAACGTACTATTCTAATGACTCAAATTTCACCGCACATATTAACCACACACCTGGTTATCTCAACCACTCTCTAGACATCCGGCTTAGCCAGCCCTAACTAAGACTCTCACAAACCAACTGACACGACAGTTATACACAACGTACTCATCCCGACACAATGGTCGACATAACTCTACACATCACATTAATAACATCTATTCACCACGTCAATATCATCTCATAGATAGTATATATAACTCAACAATTGTATGCAATTTAACACATATATATGCACACAAACACATACCTCATCACTGCGCCCTTGTCAGGGTTGCCCTCGTCAGGGCGTTCGACACACCTCGAGCTCATCACTTACCTGTTAATAAATATCACCGTTGGTGACTTCCCGACGGACCTCACCCTTCAAAATTCCCAATTCCTGTGTCATAAGGACACGATGCAAACATACCACGACCAACACACAACACAAACAACACACTAGCAATTACATGACACATTAACTATACTTGCACCTCACGCATAACCCTAGAATAACATATTTCTTACGCCATATATCATAAGCATTTAATGTACGACATGACTCCTTCCATGCGCCCCTTAACACGACGCGCATTAATAACCCATACCCTTAACTCACACATTTCCATGATCCCACCATAGGCCCTACGATTACTTAACAATTATTTTATATTCAAACACATCAGGTTAAAACCCGAAACCTTTAACGCATTTAATAGAGTAAACTTATTTCATAAGTGTGTACGATAACCCCAAAACGTTAAAACATTTAAAGAGGGGGATTAGAAACTCACCGGTTGCGAATCTTTCCTTCCGTAAGTTGCATACCCGCAAACGCATAGTCCAACACGAACCTGATGTCAAAATAATCATCCAGATCAACACTAGACCTTTATAACACTAACCCAATTACTCAGGACCATCAAGCTACAAGCTCGGTCTAAATCGTCCCAAAATCGTACAACCGGCGGGCTCATTCGCGTACAAAAACCCTTAAATAACGTTACCGAAAGTCGTTCTTGACATTTTTCTCATATCCCAAAATGGTCCCCAACAATGAATATAAAGTTATATGAGGTCATACCTTTGCGTACAAGTCATTCTAAGCGTTTTTGTACGATACTGCTGACCACCACGCGAGAAGAAAACTTGTTTTGCTCATATCTCGACCATACGAGCTTCGTTTCGCCCGATCCACCTATCCAAGCGTTTTTCTCAACATGCCCAACCTCAGAAAATATTGGTGTCGGCCACTGTCACCACTGCTGCTTCCAGAGCGCGGATTTGTCTTTAAGCACGTTCGGTTTTGTGCGCCAACATTCGAGTAGCTTAAAAGCAACCCAAATGAACTCTGTTTTAGGTGAATTATATGTCCACGCATCCGTATCGCCGAACCCTTTCAGACGAACCAGTCGCCGGAAAAGCGAAACAGTGGTCGGTTCACTTTTTTTACGTGTCTAACTTCGCGCTGCTCGAACCCCTATCAAATGAACTCGGAATTGGACAAATAATATATCCACGCGACCGTGTCGCCAAACCCTTTCACCTGCTACCCTCGCCGCCTCCTCCCGCCATCGGAAACCCAAACAGTGGCCAGAATACTCACCGAATCTCTCGTTTTCGCTCGATTCGTTCACTGATTGGCTCCAACTCACCCCCTAGTGGCCTTATCATAATCTTATTCAAAACAAGTATAAAAACGCAAACAGGATTACCTCGACACGATATGGATGCTCCCCGGTCGATACCCGCATGTCCCTACTTCCATCTTCCTCGTCCGATCGCTCGGTCTCCTCTCTCGCCGATCTCAGCCGTCGCGCACTCTCCCTAGCCAAATGACTAGGGTTTGCGCATAATGGTGGCTTTTAAATGGCCACCATTTTCGCTTCGGGTCCTTGTAAAACCGTTTCACGTGTTTTTAATCCTGAACTAGACATTAAACGGTTACTCGGTTCTTTTATCTTAGTTGAATCAAGCTTTACAAGGTAATCCCTACTAACCGGGACATTCAATAAGAATTCGGTTAGTCCACTAACCCAATCGTTTGCTTACGAATTTTTAGGATGTTACAAGTCTACCCTCCTTAAAAGAGGATTCGTCCTCGAATCCTGCGTCAGCACAAACTAACTCCGCTCATCTTCTTGCTTACCTACTCTCTCTCGCACACCTCATCGAGGTCATTATCTTTCCACACGGCCACCATCCATGGTGTTTAAATAAGTCATCTCCATTTCTAGCTTTCACTTTGGGACTTGTAGATCTCATATACATATACATATTCCCTTGTTACTTGTTCTCGAATTTCCACTTCTATGGCCCACATCAACAATTACCTGCTTACTTGTTCTGTTCTCCTGATTTGATCACGACGTCCATGTTGTAACTCTTTGCATATCCTTGATGATCTCATCATCCTGATGTTCATCCCAAGTAAGATTCTTTGCTTTTCATAATTAGGATCATTCATCGTCCCTCTTATCCCATACTCTAGTTGCCATCTAACGATATTTCCTTAAAACTCAAGCACCACTTCCTGGCTTACCGGTGTGATACATCTCTCGTTCTTAGATGACCTCCAAGAACCTGCGCAAAGCTTTACTGATCTCTTTTAGCATCTCCCCATTACAATGCATCTTTACTACATTACCTTGCGCTCATCGCGTCTTATAGATGAGCATTCGCCGCTTATCGTTAGTGCTTCGATCACCGTCCTCCAATGATCTAGGGATTTGAACAATATGATCATGATTGTTCTAAAATCTCCACGTTATCTCTTTTGATGCTCCGCATGAGCTTGCCTCTTCTAACTCGTTCATATGCGTATAACGTAGGCATTTCATTCTCCAAATCTCATGTACAATCATGCACTTGTCATTTCTTCATTTCACTTTCCTCGTCGTTCCTCTATCATTACCACGCGATTATCGACCACGTGTAACATCCTAAAATTTTGAAAGCTAATGGTTCGGGTCAGAGGTGACCCGAGTCCTTATTTTAGAACAGGTGTATCAGCATTGTTAGCGCCCGAATTGTATATCAATGATTCATAAAGGGTCCGGTTAGCCGTGTTATGTCTAAATTAAGATTGAAATGTGCAAGTGGGAAACGCAGGGACCCGAATATAAGTTCTTTGGTTTAAATACCAAGCATTGCAAAAACCCTAGGTCATACGACCTAAGTGTGGTACGTGCGGCCGAAGGGAGACGAGAAAAGAGAGGAGGAGCTAGTCGGATGAGGAGAGAGCCGACGGCAGTGGTGGTTCCGTGGTGGACTCGAGCGGGAGAACTTCATCATAGCCAAGGTAATTCTCGTCCTCACTGTAAGTATATATATATATATATATATATATATATATATATATATATATATGCGTCCGTTTACGTTTTTGGTTTAAGAATCTTGTTAGGGTTCGGGATTGGTGTTTGCGAGCGACGGAAGGGAAGAGGAGGACGAAGACAGCGGGCTGTAATGGTGGTATCAAGTGGCTGATGGTGGTAGCTAGTGACTGACGGTAGTAGGGTGGTGGATTACAGCAGGAAGAAAGCCCGCCGGTAACCTGGGGATGACGTTGACCAGGAGTTTTATTCGTGGTGGTACCGGTGGCGGCAGTGAGGAGCCGGTGGCCGGTGTTGGCTGCTGAGGTGGCGTTCTATGGTGGCAACCGACGAGGACGACGAGGGTGTTACTACCGGCGTGCGGGTTGGCACGGGCGGAGTACGATGATGCGGGTTGTGGAGATGTTAAGCGTTAGGGTCTCCCTGTAAGGAATATGAAGGTGGCATGCTCGGTGGTACATGGTGGTACGTGGTGGTACATGGTGGTACATGGTGGTGCATGGTGGTGGTGTCGGGTGGTACACGGCTAGGGCTGAACGGGAAGGAGATGAGGGCAACAATGGTGACTAGCGGTGTGGTGGTTCATGATGGAGGAACCGGTATGGCATCGGTTAGAGTTCTCTGTGTGCATGGCCTGCAAACGTGTTTGGAACCCGGACTGTGTACACAAATTCTTGCATGGCTAGGATGGGCATGGTCAGGTACGTGCACACATGGGAGTTCGGTATTCGAGTACGAGAGTCTTATCCAGTCCAGGAACGACGCTATACGTAAACCCGAGAGGCTAGGGTTTCGGAGAAAGAAAGAACGAGCTGGCAAGACGACATTAGGGTTTATATTTTATGTATTATACGATGTATGTGTAGAACGTATTTTGTTCATGTGATCGTACGGTTGTTAGGTACGGGATTCAAGTGAGTGAACGGGGTGCAGAGCAAGGATTGGAATCCGGCGTAACCAGTGAGTTTCTAATCCCTTCTTTTAAACGTTTTACTGTTTTGGGGCTATCGTATACACATTTATGTGGTATTAATATAATTAATTGTGTTAACAGTCACGAGTTCTAAACCAATGTGCTTTGGGTATAAATTACTTAATTGAGAGTCGTAGGGTTTATGGCGTGTTCATAGAAGTGTGTGAGTTATAGAGGCGAGATATTAATGTGCGACATGTTAAGGGTTGGACCGGGAGAGTCGGGCTTAAAGTTAAATGGTCATGATTGTATGAGGTATATGTTGTGTTAGGGTCATGTGTAAGGTGCAGGTGTAGTTAATGAGTCCTGTACATGACGTGTGTTATGATATGGTTATATTTATGTTGTATGTTTGATGTCATTGTCCTTGTGGCATGGCGGGTATTGTGTTTGTATCGTTGTCATCACGGCACGACAAACGAGATCGTGGAGGACGAGATCCTTCGGGAAGTCACCAATGGTGACATTTATCTAACAGGATAATGATGAGCTCGGAGAGTGTTAATGCCCTGACGAGGGTAACCCTGATGAGGGTGTGGTGATAAGGTATGTGTTTGCATGCGTATATAAATATGTGTTAATTTTCATGCTAGTAATGAGTTGTATTTATTGTGTATGAGATAATGTTAATGTGACATGTGGAATGTGACATGTAGAGTTAGATTAAACGTTGAGTCAGGACTTGTGATGTGACGTGTATATGAGTCGTGTCAGTTAATCATGAGAGCCTTGGTTAAGGTCGGACGTGTTAATGTTAGGGCAGGTTGTGTTAACCTAGTGTTGAGTTAATGCGCATCCTTGGATATGAGTTGCTGGCATAGTATGTTGAGACTATGTTGTTGTGATTGTAAGGTTATTATTATTTATATTGGTAATACGAGTTGAGTCTCGGGTGATAATGTGACAATCCGACTTTTCAAGCTAACTCAGTTAGAATTCCCGTTAAGTATTCTGTTAAATCCTAACCAAGTTAACCCAATTCTAAAACCAAGGGATAAATTTTGTCAAAGCTGAAGTTGCAAGGGCTGATTTTGTAATTTACCAGAAACCCTAGTAGGCACGGTCGCGCCAAGTGCCTTGGCACGGTCGCGCCTCTTATTGGCACGGTCACGCCTCTTGCCCAGTTGAAACGTAAACGCAGCCTTTAAACGCAAATTCGTTCGAATATCAAGTTTGTAACGTAAAATCTCTAATGGCGATCATCATTGAGCCATTATCTCACGCTTTAACACCCACAATTATCAAATTAAACCCAATTATGGATTTTAAAACTGTAACCGTTGACCATTTCTTCGTACGCATCAAATTCGTCTATTTCGATCTTTATTCTATCAAATTGAAGGCCTGCACACCTCTATCGCACCTCTCTGAAGCTTCTCCACTCATTGATTTGGTCGGAGTCACAGCGGTAATCGCCGGAGATCAACCCCGTGGCCGACGGCACTCGTTTTAAGTCGGATGCTATCAATCCATCATCTATTATGGTAATCAAACTCATCCTTAGTCTGTTTTCATCATTAGTTTAAAAGCCCTATGACAATTTGGGATTATAACATCAATTCGATCAAATCCTAATTCTAGGGTTCATACGATTCGGTTTCAATCGAACCTAACCCTAATCCCATTTTTAATTCAATTAAATCGCATGGACAGTTTTTGCAATCCGATACTTTTCGAAAGCCCTATGTTAATTTTAACAAACAACATTGAATTTGTCAAGATCTGTAATCTAGGGTTTGTTCTTAAAACATTTTGGGGATTTTAATCTTAAAGATGATCTTAATGAAATTAAATCATATGGGTAGATTCGAAATGTTTCACTTGTTAAAAGCCTCATGTTTTCTACAGATTCCAATATCGAATTTACTCGATTTGATTTTGTGTTCATAACTAGGGCTTGGTTTTTCAATCGAGCAAATTAACGACCAGAACTTGTTGTTTTTGAAATTTAAACTACCCACATACTCGAAATGAACCGATTAGCAGAACCCCCATGTCCTTTTGGTTAATCGCGATCGAAACCAAACGGATTTGGATTTATTGGTTCATTATGTTAAGCATTGTGTCTGTATATATCCAGGAGACATGGTCGTGACAAGTTTTAGCACGATCGTGGCTCATACTCTGACCCGGTCGTGCCTCTTGGCTAGACCTGGTCGTGCCTCAGAACCCTAGACACGGTCGTGTCAGACATAGTCGTGCCTAGGGATCAGTTTTGTTGTGTCTTTTGTTTGATAAACACAGTAGTGCTCCTGACCAGCACGGTCGCGCCTGTGACCTTAACGCGGTCTTGCCTTGCCTTAGGCGCGGTCGTGTGTGAGAAAACCTTTTGTCATAATGTTTTGATTAATATTTATATTTTCAAAACAATAATTATTATATTATATTAATATGTTTTAAAACCGAAAAACCACCCACAGACTCGGGTTTAGTCTTGTAACTCGTATCCGTTATTGAAACCTCGCTTATAAAATAATATATTATTTCCAATCCTTGAACTCAATTAAAAACGGTATATATATTTTTATATTATTATTATTATCGCAAATCGTAGTTTTTCTTAATTGGATATTTTAAGAATCCTGTATTCTCGTGGACACGTTCGTCTACTCATGGTCATTAGATCGTTGCTTTTAGGAAGTTCCTTATTCCGTGTCGCCGTCACAAATCTCATTGTATCCCTAATTGTTATGTGTATAATTCTAGGGCATACGTAAGCCGTTGCAGGCTAACACTTGTAGTTTCAATCTTATTCTTGGGTGAACCTACCTACGCAGCTCAGGTGAGTTTTCACGTCCCCTTTTACTGTTTTAAAAATGGGGGAGAAAACATGACGTAAACACTTTTGGTTATGTAGTTCATATATGTTATCACGTGTTTCACTATGCGTACACATCTATCATTAAGTCCTCACATAGGACCGTTAATATGAACATAACGAGGTAATTTGAGTAGTACTACTGGGTTTGACAAACCTCACCCGTGTTAGTCGTGCTAACCCGATTGGAGGTTGAACGGGTGCAATATTGACCTAAACATGCACCATGGTTGATAGGCCTGGTGGGAGGCAAACACATAAACAGTCAGCTTTCGGTTGCGAGCGCATTAGTTAACATGTATATGGGTTAGCTACGTGTTGATTTATATATTGAATGTACATTAACCTGTTAAACTTTGTTACAAACTGAAACCTGTGAACTCACCAACCTCATGTTGACATCTTTTCTTACATGTTTTCTCAGGTCGCTAAGATAAGGCACAGGTGCACATATAGGATATGCATGGGGTCCTACAATTGAAATATATTTTATTTTTTTGTTTGGACTGAACTCTTGGGACATTTCTAGGTGCGTTTGTTTTGCGCATTTACTTTCGTTATACGCTTCCGCATTTACTTTGATCGTTTATGATATTTTCATTTTAGTCTCATATAGTGTCGTTCAATGTAACTAATGACTGAGATCATAGTTTGTCACTTCCCAAACGGTAAAACTCCGTTAGTTGAAATTGGGGGTGTGACAGATTGGTATCAGAGACATTGGTTATAGAGAACTAGGAATGCATACTATACTATAACCTCACACATTAGTTACGCGTCATAAACGTTTTGTTTTGGCACTTATACATTACGTTACAGGACATGTCGTCAACCTCACCACAATCACCTAAGGCACCAGAACATAATGCACCTATCTTATCATCCCCGGAGCCCAAAAGGCGCCGGACTAGTTCTAGTGACAATTCAGTTGATCAGGTTGAACTGAGTTGCGCGTAAGCAAGGAATCCGGCACATAATTGGAATGCATACCCGAAAATGATCCGAAGATGGATCGAAATGGGAAATGTCCCATCACCCTACCTTGGTACCACTTCCACATCATCTACTTTACCTAGCTTGCCATGTACCATGGAACAAGCTTTTGTGGCTTTTGTATTTTACATGTCTAGGGAGTTAAGCATTATGAAAGATACTACTGATGAGATACCCGGCATTCTGCAGTGGGAGTCACAAATAGAGGAGAATAAGGTAGGTATAGAGCTTTTGACCTTTGAGCTGGCAGTGACGGATCAGGTCCATAACCATCTGGTGGACAGAGTTCAGCATTTGGAAACAAGGGTGGACACCTCGGACCATACTGCTGAGGGGATTCTGGAGAGAGTGACCCATCTGGAGGCCCAACTGCAATCAGCACTTTGGCCATAGAATATTCCATTTTCTGACGACGAGGAGGAGCCGGTCGAGATTGATGATGCACTATCATGTGTTTCCTTCGATGACGAGGATGTTTGATTATTTTTCTATCCTATCTTTCCTTTCATTTATGCTTTGTTTATGTTCTTCTATTTTCAAACCTAGATGGGTAAGGTTGTTCCCATTCAATAAAAGCATGAGAAGTTTGATGTTTTGAGTTATTTATTTTGTAGCTTTACAATTTATTTAATTTCGAAATATTAGATGTTGTGTTATCATTTCCTTACTTGTACATATAATGTTTGAAATGCGATATATTTCTCATTATTTTGTATTTGTGAATGTGAAGAATCATGTCGGGAAGAGGACGTGGATGTCGTGCTGGTGGCTGAGGTACCATCAACATGACAGCAGCTGAGCTGGCAGCACTAATCAACGATAGTGTGGCTGAGGCTCTAGCAGCACAGAATGCTGCAGGTAAATGCTATAACCATTGACTAGTGAGGACAATTCATCTCTCAAAGTGCCTTTCCCAAGCTTATAATCTCGATCCTATATTATGTTTCTAAATCCAGGTCAACAAAATCAGTAACCAACAGGCACATTCAAGACATTTATGGATTGTAAGCCCCACACCTTTAGTGGAGCTGTTGGACTACTCTGGTGGTTCAAAAAAGTGGAGTCGGTATTTGCCATGTGCAACTATCCCCTGGCCAATCAGGTCGAATTTGCTTCTGGTACCTTGGAGGGCCCGGCTCTCACATGGTGGAATGCACAGGTCCAAATGTTGGGTTTAGCTATGGCCAATGCACTTCCGTGAGAGGAATTTAAGACTATGATGAAGGAGGAGTACTATCCTTGGGATGAGATTCAGAAGTTGGAAGGAGAATTCTGGAACCTGAAAATGGAAGGTTCTGAAATTGAGCTACATACCACTCGCTCCCATGAGCTTGCTACCATGTGCCCACACATGGTGACTCATGATTACAAGAGGATTGAGCTGTACATTGGAGGTTTAGTGCCTTAGATTCAGAGTATGGTCACCTCATCCAACCCTACTACCATCCAGCAGACTATCAGACTCGCCCACAAGTTAACCGATCAGGCGGTGACTCAAGGGACTCTACCCCCGAGGGGTTCAATTTCTAAATCCACTGACAATCATAAGTGCAAGTTTGATCACAACTCCAACTCTCATTCCAACTCCAAGAGATCCTAGTTTAATCAACCTCAGCATCAGCATCAGTGAAAGTTTGAGACTGCTAAGAACTTCAATCAGAAGACCTCTTCAGGTCCGAATCAGGGTGAATATGCTGGGAGGGATCCCAAGTGCAACAAATGTGGCTATCACCACACGGGCACTTGTGACCGACTGCGTTACCAGCGATGTGGTAAGATGGGCCACACTGTGAAAGACTGTAGGGTTGCACTTCCGAACAAGCAACCATTTCGACCACAGGGATTTACAAGAGGATGTTTTCAGCGCGGCAAGGAGGGGCACATTCAAAGGGATTGTCCTCAGTCAAAGAAGAGTGGAAATGGTAATGGAAACAGTAACGGCAACGACAATAATCAGGGCTACAATGGTAACAACAATAATCAAGGCAACAACAACAATGGTGGCAACAATGGCAATAATGGAGGGAATGGTGCGAAGGGACGAGCCTTCGTGCTAGGATCTGGAGAAGCTCGATATGATCATAATGTGGTCACCGGTAAGTTCCTCTTAAACAATTAATTTGCTTCTGTTCTTTTTGACACCGGTGCTGATAGGAGTTTTATATCTAAGAAACTTAGTGATATGATAAAAGAAACTCCAAATCTATTAGAAGCTGAGTACATAATAGAAATAGCCGATGGCCAAATAATTGAAGAAACCCACATTCTTAAGGGTTGTAAGCTTGAGTTGGCTGGTCATAAACTTGATATCGACCTTATGCCGGTCACACTTGATAGTTTTTATGTAATTGTCGGCATGGATTGGTTATCTAAAAACCAAGCCGAAATCATCTGTAGTGCGAAAATCGTTCGCATTCCACTTCCGAGTGGAGAAACTCTTTCCGTTCAGGGCGAAAAGGTTGGAGCAGTCATGGGCATCATATCCCTCATGAAAGCCCAGAAATGTCTTCGAAAAGGGCATACGGCTATTCTGGCTCTCGTTGTTGAGCAGCCATCGGAAGAGAAGAAAATTGATTATATTCCCATCGTTCGTGATTTTTTGGAAGTATTTCCCGAGGATTTTCCTGGTCTGCCACCACACCATCAAGTTGAATTCCAAATCAATCTAGCACCCGGAGCAGCACGGATCGCTCGGGCACCTTACAGATTAGCACCTAGTGAATTGCAAGAGTTGTCCACTCAGGTACAGGAATTGTTGGATAAAGGTTTCATCTGACCTAGCTCATCGCCATGGGGAACTCCAGTTCTGTTTGTCAAGAAGAAGGACGAGACTTTCCGTACGTGTATCGACTACCGTGAACTGAATAAAGTGACAATCAAGAATCTTTATCCTCTGCCTCGTATAGATGATCTCTTTGATCAACTCTAAGGATCAAGTTTCTATTCCAAGATAGATCTTAGGTCTGGCTACCACCAATTGAGAGTTCGAGATGAGGATATCTCCAAGACTGCTTTCAGGACAAGGTACGGCCACTATGAGTTTGTGGTCATGCCTTTCGGGTTAACCAACGCACCCGCGGTAATCATGGACCTCATGAACTGTGTGTGTAAGTCATACCTTGATCAATTTGTCATCGTTTTCATCGACGACATTCTCATTTATTCCAAGAACAAGGAGGAACATGAGGAACATCCACACTTAATTCTAGAATTACTTAAGCAGGAGCAGCTGTATACTAAGTTTTCCAAGTGTGAATTCTGGATCCGGGAAGTTCAATTCTTAGGACATGTGGTTAATGAGAAGGGAATACATGTCGATCCATAAAAAAATTGAAGCCATCAAGAATTGGGCAGCACCGACGACTCCGACTGAGGTGCGACAATTTCTGGGATTGGCTGGTTATTATCGGCGATTCATCAAAGGATTTTCTAAGATTGTGCAACCTCTCATTGCCTTAACTCAGAAGGGTAAAGCCTACAACTGGGGCGACAACCAGGAGTTAGCATTTCAACTCCTTAAACAGAAACTTTGCAGTGCACCTATTCTAGCTCTTCGGGAATGAACGGGTGATTTTGTGGTGTATTGTGACGCATCCATTCAGGGTCTGGGTTGTGTGTTAATGCAACGAGAAAAGGTGATCGCATACGCTTCACGTCAACTAAAGATTCACGAGAAAAACTACACCACTCATGACCTAGCGTCAGGAGCCTTAGTTTTCGCACTTAAGATATGGATACACTACTTGTACGGTACCAAGTGCACCATCTACACCGATCACAAGAGTCTTCAACATATCTTCGAGCAGAAAGAGCTGAACATGCGACAACATCGTTGGGTCGAGCTCTTGAATGATTATGACTATGCGATCCGGTATCATCCGATAAGGCTAATGTTGTAGCGGATGCCCTAAGTCGAAAGGAAACCAAGCCCAAACGAGTTCGAGCATTACAACTTACTATTCACCCTGGATTACCTGACAAGATCCGTAGTGCTTAGCTCTACCACTAGAAGCCACACATGGTATGGAAGCGCAACTCGAGGTCAAATCTGACGGCATTCGCTACTTCGGCGAGCGAATGTGGGTTCCAGTATTTGGGAACTTAAGGGAATATCTCGGATGAAGCTCATAAATCTCATTACTCCGTTCATCCAGGTTTCGACAAGATGTACCATGACCTAAAGGTGTTGTATTGGTGGCCAAAGATGAAGGCCGATATAGCCACTTATGTGAGTAAGTGCCTGACTTGCGCAAAGGTCAATGTTGAATATCAAAAGCCTTCCGGTCTACTCCAGCAACCTGAGATTCCCATGTGGAAATGGGAGCAGATATCCATGGACTTTATCACAAAATTGCCATGAACTCCTACCGTATGTGATACCATTTGGGTAATCGTCGATCGTTTAACAAAGTCCGCTCACTTCTTAGCGATCAAGGAAACCGACAAGATGGAGAAGCTTACTCGTATTTACTTGAAAGAAGTAGTCTGTCGGCACGGGGTGCCAATATCTATCATTTCAGATCATGATGCACGATTCACCTCCCATTTCTGGCAATCATTACATAAAGCTTTAGGCACGCGTCTAGATATGAGAACAGCATACCACCCTCAAACTGATGGCCAGACGGAGCGTACTATTCAAACCCTGGAGGATATGCTACAAGCTTGTGTAATTGATTTCGGTAACATTTGCGAGTCTCACCTACCGTTGGTGGAGTTCTCCTACAAAAACAGTTATCACACTAGCATCAATGCAGCTCCATTCGAGGCACTATATGAGCGGAAATGTCGTTCTCCTATTTTTTGGGCCGAGGTTGGAGATAGTCAGCTTACGGGTCTTGAGCTCGTACTTGAAACTTCTGAGAAAATAGTTCAAATTAGAAACCGTATGGCAGCAGCTCGTGATCATCAAAAGAGCTATGCCGATAAGCGTCGTAAACCGTTAGAGTTTCAAGTAGGGGATATGGTCTTGTTAAAAGTCTCACCTTGGAAGGGTGTCATTCATTTTGGGAAACGGGGCAAACTAAATCCTCGTTATGTTGGGCCATTCAAGATAGTGAAGAGAATTGGTCCAGTAGCATATCAACTGGACCTACCCGAAGGACTTAGTGGTGTACACAAGGTCTTTCACATCTCAAACTTGAAGAAATGTCTAGCAGACAAGTCACTCGCGGTTCCTCTTGAGGAACTTCACATCGATGAACAGTTGCGTTTCATCGGAAAAACCCGTGGAAATCATGGATAGGGAAGTCAAAACGCTAAAACGCAGTACAATCCTTATTGTCAGAGTTCCTTGGAACTCGAAACGCGGACCAGAATTCACGTGGGAGCGTGAGGATCAGATGATGCGCAAGTATCCTCATCTATTCAAGCACTCCACGTCAAACTCTTAAGGTACTATTTTAATTTTCGGGACGAAAATTCTTTCAACTAGGGGATGATGTGACATCCGGGAAATTTTTTTTATTATTCTATTGTAATTTTTAGGACGAAAATTCTTTCAACTAGGGGATGATGTGACAATCCGACTTTTCAAGCTAACTCAGTTAGAATTCCCGTTAAATATTCTGTTAAATCCTAACCAAGTTAACCCAATTCTAAAACCAAGAGATAAATTATGTCAAAGCTGAAGTTGCAAGGGCTGATTTTGTAATTTACCAGAAACCCTAGTAGGCATGGTCGTGCCATGTTTTGGCACGGTTGCGCCAAGTGCCTTGGCACGGTCGCACCTCTTATTGGGACGGTCGCGCCTCTTGCCCAGTTGAAACGTAAACACAACCTTTAAAAGCAAATCCATTCGAATATCAAGTTTGTAACGTAAAATCTCTAATGGCGATCATCATTGAGCCATTATCTCATGCTTTAACACCCGAAATTATCAAATTAAACCCAATTATGGATTTTAAAATCGTAACCGTCGACCATCTCCTCGAACGCATCAAATTCGTCTGTTTCGATCTCTATTATATCAAATTGAAGGTCTACACACATCTATCGCACCTCTCTGAAGCTTCTGCACTCATTGATTTGGTCAGAGTCACAGCCGTAATCGCCGGAGATCAACCCCGTGGCCGACGACACTCGTTTTTAGTCGGACGCTATCATTCCATCATCTATTCTGGTAATCAAACTCATCCTTGGTTTCGTTTTCATCATTAGTTTAAAATCCCTATGCCAATTTGGGATTATAACATCAATTCGATCAAATCCCAATTCTAGGGTTCATACGATTCGGTTTCAATCGAACTTAACCCTAATCCCGTTTTCAATTCAATTAAATCGCATGGACAGTTTTGCAATCCCATACTTATCGAAAGCCCTATGTTAATTTTAACAAACAACATTGAATTTGTCAAGATCTGTAATCTAGGGTTTGTTCTTAAAACATTTTGGGGATTTTAATCTTAACGACGATCTTAATGAAATTAAATCATATGGGTAGATTCAAAATGTTTCACTTGTTAAAAGCCTCATGTTTTCGACAGATTCCAATATCATATTTACTCGATTTGATTTTGTGTTCATAAGTAGGGTTTTGGTTTTTCAATTGAGCAATTAACTACCAGAACTTGTTATTTTTGAAATTTAAACTACCCACAGGCTTGAAATGAACCGGTTAGCAGAACCACCATGTCCTTTTGGTCAATCGCGATCGAAACCAAACGGATTTGGATTTATTGGTGCATTATGTTAAGCAATGTATCTGTATATCCAGGAGACACGATCGTGCCAAGTTTTAGCACGGTCGTGCCTCATACTCTGACCCGGTCGTGCCTCTTGGCTAGACCTGGTCGTACCTCAGAACCCTAGACACGGTCGTGTCAGACACGGTCGTGCCTAGTGATCAGTTTTGTTGTGTCTTTTGTTTGATCAACACGGTCACGCTCCTGACCAGCACGGTCGCGCCCGTGACCTTAACGTGGTCGTGCCTTGTCTTAGGCGCGGTCGTTTGTGAGAAAACCTTTTGTCAGAATGTTTTGATTAATATTTATATTTTCAAAACAATAATTATTATATTATATTAATATGTTTTAAAACCGGAAAACCACCCATAGACTCGGGTTTAGTCTTGTAACTCGTATCCGTTATTGAAACCTCGCTTATAAAATAATATATTATTTCCAATCCTTGAACTCAATTAAAAACGGTATATATATTTTTATATTAATATTATTTGTCACTCGTCGCAAATCGTAGTTTTTCTTAATTGGATAATTTAAAAATCCTGTGTTCTCGTGGACACGTTCGTCTACTCATGGTCATTAGAGAGTTGATTTTAGGAAGTTCCTTTTTTCGTGTCGTTGTCACAAATCCCATTGAATCCCTAATTGTTATGTGTATAATTCTAGGGCATACATAAGCCGTTGCAGGCTAACACTTGTGGTTTAAATCTTATTCTTGTGTGAACCTACCTACGCAGCTCAGGTGAGTTTTCACGGCCCCTTTTACTATTTTAAATCTGGGGGAGAAAACATGACGTAAATAATTTTGGTTATGCAATTCATATATGTTATCACCTGTTTGACTATGCGTACACATCTATCATTAAGTCCTCACATCAGACCGTTAATATGAACATAGCGAGGTAATTTCAGTAGTACTACTTGGTTTGACAAACCTCACCCGCGTTAGTCGCGCTAACCCGATTGGAGGTCGAACGGGTGCAATATTGACCTAAACATGCACCATGGTTGATAGGCCTGGTGGGAGGCAAACACATAAACAGTCAGCTTTCGGTTGCGAGCGCATTAGTTAAAATGTATATGGGTTAGCTACCTGTTGATTTATATATTGAATGTACATTAACCTATTAAACTTTGTTACAAATTGAAACATGTGAACTCACCAACCTCGTGTTGACATCTTTTCTTATATGTTTTCTTAGGTCGCTAAGATAAGGCACAGGTGCACATATAGGACATGCATGGGGTCCTACAATTGAAATATATTTTATTATTTTGTTTGGACTGAACTCTTGGGACATTTTTGGGTGTGTTTGTTTTGCGAATTTACTTTTGTTATACGCTTCCGCATTTACTTTGATCGTTTATGATATTTTCATTTTAGTCTCATATAGTGTCGTTCAATGTAACTAATGACTGAGATCCTGGTTTGTGACTTCGAAAACGGTAAAACTTCGTTAGTTGAAATTGGGGGTGTGATAGATAAACGGTTGTGGGATATCGTGGGACGAAAGGGAATTAGTCATTCATTAATAAAGTCTAATAATATTTTATAAGGACCGGAGGGTCCTGAGTAAAGTGAACTAAGGAACATGACGTGATGGTTTTTATCTAAATTAAACTATTAGAACTCACTCAGCGTAACTGACTTTGTGTGTACGTTAGATTGTTTGTAGGTATGCGGTGTATTGACGTATCTTGGCTTGGTAGCGGCGTTACTCGGATCGGTGTGCAAGCATTCGTAAGGTAAACCTAATAACATTAAATGGTTATAAATGTTTAAAGAAAGACTTCCGTTGTAGTTTGAATGGCAATAAATGCGTTTTTAATGAAAATGACCCGTTATGAACCAACTGTAGGATGCCAGGGTTGGGGTCTTACACCACGTCTCATTCATCACGCCCAAACATGAGGTTCGACTTATCATAACCCTCACCTATTCTTCGTCTCACTCAGAGAAATCATCTTCCTTCCTCTTGTATCTTATGTCCACTAGATTTCCATATGGAACGTATCCCATGGAAACCCTTCATCACTTCGTCCACTCCTTGTTGAAATCTTTAGCGTCGTCATCTCGATCACGTCGTAGCTATCTCTGATCAAGTGTCCACGTAACGCTTTCATCATCAAATCTCACGGCTCCACCCCTTGGCTTTGTTCTTCGAATTTCCGAGATATAAGCATAGGCATCTCATAAGAGCACCTCACTGATCGTCTAGAAAGACGTCCAAACTCCTCGCATCACCTCGATGTATCAACGTCGAGAAAATCATCAAGATAGAAATACTATACTTGAGCACACTGACCACCCGTCCTATGAACGATTAAGCATGTACTACAAGGACACACACTGTTCTACACATGTACTAGTAACCCCAAACTCTAAATACACATCGCGTGCACACACACCACTGCTAGATGTGAGTAAATCTACGTGCATACAATATGACCTCGTCATTTATGGACACACAAACTCCTGAACCTTACCTCTTACTCACTACAACGGTAGTTCCCGCCACACTTCATCATATACTCATACAGAGTTTACTCGGTCGTACCCATACGGGTAGTACCCATACTTCAAGATGACACACTACTCAGACTAGACACAAAACATTCCTAAACATTTATACACACAAGATATAAACTATCTTATTTCCCTACAGGACCTGGTCCTGAACAAGCATACCTAGACGTTAGGTATGTAACTACAACTTTCCCACAGGATCTCGTCCTGAACAATTACACAAAGTGCAACACACCCCATAACACAAAGGTGACACTATCTTAAGACCAAAGACACACACAAATGATCAAAACTCATGTCTACACAGCTCTACTCATACAGTCTAATTAACCATGCTCTAGCACCACATCACATATTACATTTAACATGAACTCACATTGTTCAAAAGGTAACCACATAATCACACAATACCGCACTAAACTTAACATTGTACCCGCAATAGTATGCTATCACAGTTACAACTATCATCAATCATGCTTGAGTCATCCCGCAGTATAACTCGCAATCAATGCCAAAATCAAATAGTCACTATTTGAATTCAGTATCACTCCACGTAAATGCCTAATCAGTCACAATGTCAAATCACCTCGTGATCTCTCATGACAACTATCACACAAAATACTCATCAAGAAATCGAGCATCCCAAACACTGCCCACCAAATCACTGCTTGACCATGTCAGGTGCATCTGGCGTGTCCTCCTCTGGTTCCTCCTGAAACAAAGCACTCTTAACCAACGTAAGTGGTCGATCTCTCAACCATCCAGGTCCACATCCTGGAGGAAATTCTCGTACAGCTGGCACTGTTCTCCTTTTCCATCTCACCTTTCCAATCATAGATCCATGTGGTATGTCGCCGACCGAAGCTCTAGTCACACTCGGTACGAGAAGCACCAACACTACTCCCATCTCACTAGCCACAGCGGTCGTCATCTTGACTGGTCGTTCCGCATTCCACTTAGCAAGAGCATCACGCCTGACCGATCTCGTATGCTTTGTCTTAGCCATCTAATCCTACTCAAGATAGAACGTTGGGGTGATTACTATAAGCAACAAGTTCAGAATATCAGAGTAATCATAGACTGTCAAATCTCGGTGATCAAATGCGATTTGGTAGTACACATTACTGCTCGAATTCTAAACCCTCCCCGTCATATTGACACTAACTTTCTACCTTTCACAAACACCAGATGCATATGCATCTCACACAACTCACATAACACCACACAATAATATAGCAAATCATCATACATATCACAATTGCACACTACACATGAATTTATTAAACCATGCTAACAATTCAGACTATCTCACATAACACAATTAATGCTACTCCACATTACTTAACTCACACATAATCCCACCTAATCATATCACACAATTCCACGTAGTGTTATACTACACAATTAATACTCTAACAATTAATGTATAACTCAAAACACATACCTCTTGGCTCGCGGTTACCCGTGGTGACATTCGTTTCACCCTTGTCCCATTTTCAGTTTAAGTTAAGGCGTTTTATTTTGGTAAAAACACCAATTTTCTCTTAAACCATGGCTCTGATACCAACTTGTAAGACCCCAACCCATCCTACAGTTGGTTCTCTTAGCGGGTCATTCTCTTTAAAACACCTTTATTATTTATCATACTACAGCAGAAGTCTTTCTAAAATCATTTATTACTATTTAATGTTATTAAATTTACCTCACGAATGTCTGCACACCAATCCGAGTAGCACCGCTCCCAAGCCAAGGTACGTCAGCACAATGCTTACCTGTAAAACAATCTATCGCACACACAAAGTCAGCTACGCTGAGTGAGTTCTAATAGTTTCATTTAAATAAAAGCCAACTCATCTCATTTTCATATTTATTTCCACCCAAGACCTTCTAGTCTTTAGAACATAGTTTTATGAACTATTAACACATAGATAACCCCCGTTATCTTACACTAGCCCAAAAGAGTTCACCACCCCTGACTCAACCCACAATTATAACGTAGTAAGTCTCTCCGACATGGATAGAACTTACTATTCTAATGACTCAAATTTCACCGCACATATTAACCACACACTGGTTATCTCAACCACCCTCTAGACATCCGTCTTAGCAAACCCTAACTAAGACTCTCACAAACCAACTGACACGACAGTTATACACAACGTACTCATCCCGACACAATGGTCGACATAACTCTACACATCACATTAATAGCATCTATTCACCACGTCAATATCATCTCATAGACAATATATATAACTCAACAATTGTATGCAATTTAACACATATATATGCACACAAACACATACCTCATCACTGCGCCCTCGTCAGGGTTGCCCTCGTCATCTTTCCTTCCGTAAGTCGCATACCCGCAAACGCGTAGTCCAACACGAACATGTCGTCAAAATAATCATCCAGATCAACACTCGATCTTTATAACACTAACCCAATTACTCAGGACCATCAAGCTACAAGCTCGGTCTAAATCGTCCCAAAACCAAACAACCGGCGCGCTCATTCGCGTACAAAAATAAATAACGTTACCGAAAAACGTTCCCGAAAGTCGTTCTCGACATTTTTCCCATAATCCCAAAATGATCCCCAACAATGAATATAAAGTTATATGGGGTCATACCTTTGCATACAAGCCGTTCTAAGGGGTTTTACACGAAACTGTTGAGCATCACGCAAGAAGAAAACTTGTTTTGCTCATATTTCGACCATACAAGCTCCGTTTCGCGCAATCCACCTATCCACGCGTTCGTCTCAACATGCCCAACCTCAGAAAAATATTGGCATCGGCCGCCTCTGACACCGCTGCTTCCAGAATGTGGATTCGTCTTTCAGCACGTTCGGTTTTGTGCGTCAACGTTCGAGTAGCTTAAAACGACCCAATGAACTCCGTTTTAGGCGAATTATATGTCAACATGTCCGTATCGCCGAACCCTTTCAGACGAACCAATCGCCGTCGCTGGAAAAGTGAAACAGTGGCCGGATTCTCTTGTTTTACGCGTCTAACTTCGCGCTACTCGAACCCCTATCAAACGAACTCGGAATTGGACAAATAATATATCCACGTGACCATGTCGCCAAACCCTTTCACTTGCTACCCTCTCCGCCGTCTACCGCCGTTGGAAACCCAAACAGTGGCCGAAATACTCGCCGGATCTCTCGTTTTCGCTCGATTCCTTCACCGATTGCCTCCAACTCACCCCTAGTGGCTTTATCACTGAAATTAATCACCCTAATCATAATCTCATTCAAAACAAGTATAAAAACGAAAACGGGATTACCTCGACACGATATGGAGGCTCCCTGGTCGATACCCGCACATCCCTACCTTTGTCTTCCTCGTCCGATCTCTCGGTCTCCTCTCTCGCCGATATCAGCGTCGCGCACTCTCCCTATCCAAATTGCTAGGGTTTGCGCATAATGGTGGCTTTTAAATGGCTACCATTTTCGCTTCGGGTCCTTGTAAAACTGTTTCACGTGTTTTTAATCCCGAACTAGACATTAAACGGTTACTCGGTTCTATTATCTTAGTTGAATCAAGCTTTACAAGGCAATCCCTGCTATTCGGGACATTCAATAAGAATTCGGTTTGTCCACTAACCCAAATCATTTGCTTACGGATTTTCAGGATGTTACAAAGTGTGAGTTTTTAGCCAAGTGGTAAAGTACCAAGTGAGTTGGTGTGGTGTGGTGTGGTGTGAGTGAGCTAAGTACGATGTGTGTGTTTATCTAAAACTCGTCATTTAGTATAACTAGTTTTTTTCACTAGCGCTATGCGGCTGTAGTCTAAGCCTTACCGGTTGGTTTGCGGGGATAAAACTTATATCGAAATGCATACTCGCTATAACATACAATACAAAAAAATAATCGATTTTGAATACAACTTCGTTTTCAATAACATTTATGCCGGAACGTTGACAAAAAATTAAAGAAAGCCGCACATTCCGTATTTTTATATTAATGAATGAAAGTTTTTACAGAAAATGAAATTATTAGAAATATAAACGAGTTAAAAACGTATATTATATATAGTATAAGGGGTAAAAACAAAAATTTTAAGAAAATTGATGATTTTTAAAGAAAGTCGCGCATTCCTCATGCTCTTTAAATATATATGTATATATATAATGTGGTTTTTAAAAGACTAAATGTGATTTTGATAATGATAATAATAATAAAAAGTGCTTTGTAAAGAAAGTCGTGCAATCTTCATTACGATGTGTGTGTTTATCTAAAACTCGTCATTTAGTATAACTAGTTTTTTTTCTAGTGCTATGCGGCGGTACTCTGAGCCTTACCGGTTGGTTTGCGGGGATAAAAGTTACATCGAAATGCATACTCGCTATAACATACGATACAAAAAAATAATCGATTTTGAATACAACTTCGTTTTCAATAACATTTATGCCGGAACGTTGACAAAAAAACAAAAGAAAGCCGCGCATTCCGTTTTTTAATATTAATGAATGAAAGTTATTACAAAAAAATGAAAATATTAGAAAACTAAACGAACTAAAAACGTATATTATATATAGTATGAGGGGTAAAAACAAAAAATTTTAAAAAAAATGATGATTTTTAAAGAAAGCCGCGCATTCCTCATGCTCTTTAAATATATATGTATATATAATGTGGTTTTTAAAAGACTAAATGAGATTTTGATAATGATAATAATAATAAAAAGTGTGCTTTCTAAACAATAGACTCATGAGAGAAAGCTGACCCGTCTTAGTATGTTTTTCAGTATGAGTTTGGTCTGGGGCAACCTAAAGGGAGGGTGAGGAGGGCGACGGTCCTGGGCCGGGTTTCCCATAGGGCCCGAAGTTTTTAATTTTTTATATTATAAATATATGTGTGTGTTTGTTTTTTTTAAATCTATATATAACCCCAATTGTTTATAAATCCAAATCCAAAACCAAGAAATAAAAAAAATCGATATACCGTATTATGGTTTTTTATATATAATTATTGAGTTTATATTATAGGGCCCATTTTTTTACACGTCTTTGGCCCAAAACGTTTTGAGGATTCTTAGAACCGGCCCTGAGTTTAATGAGCTGCCATAGGACAACTTCAGGTTACCTGACAAGGATAATTGGCATCCGATACTATAGTATGTTTTATAACATTTAATATGTAAATTAATCTGCGTAATATAAGCTTTTGTAAAGTATTTCGATGTGTGTTCTGTGAAATTCCAACCAAAGTCTTATTCTTTGGTTTTGGTGTGTGTCATTTTAAATTTTGGATTGTATATCAAAATTTTGTTTTTAAAAAGGTAAAAGAAGATATGAAACTTAATGAATAAAGTACATATGGCAATGGGCCAAGTTTCGGATAGATACAATCTCATACCTAGTTTTGAAACTATATCCTATACTCAACCTGATACCCATCGGGTAATTACTTATCTGATATTAGACATACATGTGTGTATCGGATATATCCGCTAGTTTGTTAAAAAATTCACATTGGGATTTTCATGTACAATTTTTTTCTTACCATTCTAATTTTTATATATTTTTATGTATATAACAAATTAAAATATGATAACCTACATACAAATTATAAATAATATTATCAGATACATATCTTAAAAAATATTAATTTTCTACTTAATAAATCTACCATAATGAACCATTACTAGACATTGGTCAAGAAAAATAAAAATTTTCGACTATACGGTTCAAGTAAATAGGTATATAATTTCGGGTAACTGTGTCGGGTATCACCTAGTGTCATACCCATCCTATACCCGTAAAATTTTTTAAAAGTAATCTCAGATCCGGTCCTATAACCGAATACCTATCCGAGATGTTTCAGGTATTCGTGTCGAACTCGGTTTAAATAACCAGAAAAAATATGTTGTTAGGAATGAAATTAACAAAGTGATCATGACATGCAACACCAACGGTGACCATTAACAGCCTCTTGCTACCGACATATACAAGTATACAACAACATAAAAGAGACCAAATTTGTAACTACACCATAAAAACATAGTTTTGTTATTATTTGAGTTAACATGAACTTAAACTTAAGATTCGTTTCAACTTTCAAGTATTATGTGTAAAGTTTGAACTCAACCAAATAGATATAGTAATTTTGTAGGCTCAAGAATATATGCTCAAAGTTTGACTCGTTTGTTATACGTGTATTATTATTATTAGTATTACTATTACTATTTACTTAATATATATTTATATATATAATTTTATTAAACATAATAATTAGTAACTTCTTTAAAAACCAACGTCGGTGACAACAGTGTCACTGACCGTCAATTTAATATTAAATTAAAACAGTGACTTACAAGTTACAAGTGTTTAAGCTTAGTGTACAACTTAACATAGCATTGATTAAACAATTTTTTTACTGCTAAATAGTTCACAAACAAATAAAAACAAAATAATGTTTGGTGCCTCAATGGTTTGAGTTTCTTTAGCTCTCTCACCTAGCTAGGTTCAACACCTTAGATGCTGATTTCTTTTTTTCTTTTTTTTGTTTGTTTTATTTCATCAACTTCAATTACTATTTAAATTTGTTTCCTCCTGCTGTTTTTCTCATGATGCTTTTCATCATTTTATTAGTTTTGCTATACGGATGAATCGGACAATCCATGTTCTTGGTTTTTTTTATTTGGATTTTTAAATTATATGCATTTCGATCAATTTCAACCAATTAGATGAATATAATATACATTAAATCTAAAGATGAGTTTTACAAATAAATCTTTAAACAAATCGAGCTCGAGTTTAGGTATGTTTGGGTCGGCTTATTTACTAGTGTTATTATTTAATTATTATATATTATTTAACTACTTTTTATTATTAGGTTATGATTTAATTATTTTTTATTATTATGTTATTATTTTAACTAATTTTCTTTTATTTTTTACCTATACCATTTTTATACGCTTTCATATTTTATTTAATTATAATAAAAAACTTAATTTTTAAATGATATATCTGAGTGACAGACAGTTTTACATTGTTTTATCTTTCATTAAACATTTTTTTAAGTCCGTCTTCATGTTTTCTTAACATCCATTTTCATGATATGACATTTTCATGATTTACAAATATATCAATGCGACGTGATTTTTATCTACGTTTCGATGCTTAGAACCGAGCCACGGCAACGCGCGAGTAACACTTACTAGTTATTATTACCGTACAAATATTTTATTATAAGTTTATAACTATATAAGTAATAACCTTTTTATGCAATTATAAGCTTGTTTAATTTCATAAACATAATCGATCTTATTATAAGAATTAATTCGGGTTTGAAATTGTTTATGAAACAATCTCCAAGTTAAACTTAAGCTCGTTATTAATTGATCGAATCGAGCTTTTACGAACCAGAATCGAGTTAATCATAGTTCGACTTAGTTACAATCCTATTATTTTGGTATACATAGAAATAAAAAAGAATGAAAAATTCATCAACAATAAGTGAAAAAGGTAACACATTTAATCATTAGGTTGTAGTGGAACTATTGTTGAAAATCAATCAAATTGATAAAAGTTATAGTACTTCTTTTAAAATAAAACCAAGGTCACACGTTTTTCTTTCAAAATGCCCTTTTCAAATAATTCGCCAGGACAACATTTGGACCATTTGTGGTGTTTGGATTAGAAATATTCAAACTTTTGAAATGATTTTGTATAGAAATAATGATTGTTTTGTAATGCATTTAATGTAATAATATATTTCAATATACACATTTATTAATTAGTTTTTAACTAAAATTGGTTCCAAAGTAAATGATCTAGAATGTAAAATGTTCTTTTTTTGGCGTTATAAACACTTGAGTAATTTTCTTTTGTTTAAATGAAATGTTTATGTTTTTTTTATCTAAAAGAATAATAATACTCGTATGATTTTATTTGTTTATGTGAAAATAAAAATAAATTGAAAAAAATTGATCCACATGGTGATAAGGTTTCGTTTGAAAATCATTAAGGGGACTACTAACCACACACGGAAAATGCTAATCGCACTTGTTCATATACGCATCGTATAGGGCAATACGATGCGTATAGCCCTTCACAAATTCTCGTGCCCAACATTCTTTTACAACCTGTCATTCAAACCTCGTATACGCATCGTATAGGTCAATACGATGCAGTTTAGGATACGAGATTCCTTCTGCCACTAAACCCATCACATCGTACCTTATACGCATCGTATTGAGCTATACGATGCGTATAGGGCCCAAATTTTGTGTATTTAACAATGCAGAATTCTCATTCGAACCGAACGAATATATGCTTTCCAAAAAAAAACTATAAACATGTCTTGGTGGTGGGATGGTAACTACGGTTTTCAGGTATATTCTAACGAGTCGGTGGAAAACAACCCGCAAAGTTCTGGCGTTCAAGAGGTGAACCGGGAGGAGGTCTCGTCCGACGTTTATTCTCATCAACGGGTAAGGCTTCCGTATTTGAACGAGCCACTGAGCAATCCCGAGTTCGTATACGGTGAACTGTCTTACCTTACACAGCCCACGAACGACTACGTATACGGTGAAGTCTCATACCCAACACAACAAACCGATGACTACCTATACGGTGAAGTCTCATACCCGACACAACAAAACGACGACTACGTATACGGTGAAGTCTCATACCCGACACAACAAACCGACGACTTCGTGTCCGAAGACGAGGAACAAAACCATCAAAACGTGTCGTATAAAACTGACCAGAATTTTCAGTCTCGTGAACAGTTGGTGGATTGGGCGGTCAGGATAGTACGTGAGAATGGTTACGTCCGTGTCACCTGACGATAGAGGAGAAAAGGCGACGATCCGATGGAACCGTTTATCAAGGTGTGGCTTGTGTGTGACCGTCACGGCGAACGTGCGTCTACTGCCACGGTTAGACGTGCCGGTAACAAGAAAATAGGTTGTCCCTTTAAATTAGAAGGAGAGTACCAAGAAAATACTGGTGATTGGAAATTAACGGTGAAGGATGACAGTCATAACCACGATCCTAGTCAACATCTTGAGGCGCACTCCTTTGTGAGGAGACTGTCTCAGTCGGAACAACTTTTGGTGGCGAAGTTGTATTCGCAAAACATGTTGCCACGAAACATTCTGGCAACTATAAGGGAACAAAACCCAGAGAGTAGTTGCATTAAAAAGGACATTTATAATGCGATACAAAAGATAAAAAAACGAAACGAGAGTCGGTGAAACTCCAATGCAGATTCTGAAAAACCTGCTTTCTTCTAAAAAATACGTCTACTATACTCGGGAAGATCTGCCACAAATATTGTGGAGGACATATCCTTTGTTCATCCGAAATCGTTTGAGATGTGGCGTGCGTTCCCGCACGTGTTGATGATCGACGCGACTTACAAAACAAACATGTATAGACTTCCATTTGTCCAAGTGGTCGGTGTGACCTCCACACACCAGTCGTTTTGCGTCGCTCATGCATTTATATCAAAAGAACGAGAGGAAAACTTCGTCTGGGTGCTACTGTAAATAAAAGCAATGTTGCAAAAGTGTATGGAGCCGCGTGTGATAGTAACAGACAGGGACAAAGCTCTTATGAACGCATGTGATAAAATATTTCCGGATTGTTCGAAGAACCTATGTCGGTGGCACATACACGAGAATATCGCAAAACATTGGAGGGCATCATTTACAGACGAAGACTGGGCAAATTTCAAGTATTCATGGTCGGTATTATGTGAGTCTCCCACGCCAGATATATACCAGTACAACTTCAACCGGCTTTACGAATGACTGTATGCTGCCAAACGAGGAAGTAAGTTTTGAATATTTAATATTTTCAGTATTGAATAATTATTAAATATTTAAATATTTATTCAATATTTTTCCAGGAGTTATACATTATATTTAAATAATATTATATTATTATTTAAAATTTAAACGATATATTATTATTATTATTTATTATTTAAATTAAAAAATTAAAAACAATTAATTATTATCAGATATGGCGGATCATGATGATGATATTGAGATGGATCAGCTAGACGATCTTGCGCACTACCCTTTTCTCGATTTTACGCCCGATACGGAGGCTTATTCCCGTTGCCAGAAGCTCCGGGAAGTGCAGATGGGTCCAGGTACGGCGGTGGATTGGGCCCTCCTCGAGGAGGTGCAAGAGGCCGAGCGAGATAGGGCCATCATCGGTCAGGACACGCCATGGTCGCGTCTTTTTGACCTTTCTTTTGAGGATACATACCGAGAGCTGGTCGTCGAGTTTCTTTCGACGATCATCTACTTAGAGACTGGGCTGCAGCCTCTACTCGGGGAGGCGCCGGATATTGATCCGGATTGTATTTCTTTTTCTATTTTTGGGGTCGTTTACCGTCAGACCCTCCGTCAGTGGGCCGTCACGACGGGCTTATACTACGAGCCTGAGATGGTCACGCCGCTTTTCACCGAGGCGGTGACGAAGGTGGACAAGGAGGAACTCCTTGTTTTTTGGGGCTTGATTTCAGATAGTCCTTGGTTGGGTACCAAGGGGAGGGTCTCGGGTATTAGAGGACCGTTTGCCGTGAATTCTCATAACCATGTCAAGTGCTTTCGTTTTGGTGAATTTGGCCACTCGATGAGGAATTGCCCCGTATACATGTAAGAGCAAGATGACTACACTACTTTCGTAGTAGAAGCTCCGGGTTTAAAAACCTATCATTTTCCTCAATTACATATCATTTTCCTCAATTGCTTGATGGCCTTGTTGCCGACTCACGGCGACAGGGTCGTCAACTCGATCGCATGGAGGACCTGATGATGTGGGCGGTTGGACAGCTCGTGAATCAGTCACGAGCCGCCGGCATCGAGCCACCCCCACTACCACCGCCACGTCATTATCCGGACGACCCCGTTCAGGGTGAGGGCGGGGCGGGTCAGGGTGACGGCGGAGCCGGTCAGGGTGACGGCGGAGCCGGTTAGGTTTAGTTCTTTTATTTGTATTTTGTTTCTTTCGTTGTTATGTATGTAAATCATTTTGATGTATACATTTAATTTTTTGATGTAATGTATATAATTTTAGTTTATTTCTTTGGTTGTAATGTTTAATATTTTGTTTGGTTTGTAATGTTTAATATTTTGTTTGGTTTGTAATGTTTAATATTTTGTTTGATTAACAAACTTATATTAACAAAATTATATAAATTAAAATAAAATTAAACAAAATATAAAAAAAATTAAAAAAATATAATTAAATAAAAAATACCTATACGTGGCGTATAGGTCAATACGCTACGTATAGGATTCATAAAACTCCCAAACCTTCCAACTTTTGAATCAAAAATATAACCCGTGCCTCATACGCTGCGTATAGGTCAATACGCCACGTATTGGACCAGACGCCACGTATTGGACCAGCCACCAGACAGAGAATGACACGTGACATTCTGTTGGCAGTGACTGAACTCTATACGCCCTCGTATTGACCTATACGAGGGCGTATAAGGCGGCGGCGGGTCCAATTAGTAATATTCCGTGTGCGGTTAGAATCACCCATCATTAAACTGGCTTTTACTTTTTAAAAAGCAACGTTTAACAACGTTGGTTTTAAAAAGTGTTAATCCTTGTGGAAAACGGAATAGATGTGATGAATTAGTATTTGTAAAACTTGATTAATAAGATAATTAAATTATAAAAATTAAAATATTTTACATGTTTCTTTTTTAAAAAATAATATTGATTAGACGTTTATAACTAAATACACAAGATAGTGAGTTATTAGTTTTAAAAACGTATCTAGCTAAAGCCAGGGTAGCGGTCCGCTACCCATTTCCAATTCCAGCTTCTTCAAATTGCTCCCCACAAATGGAGATCGACTACCGGGGTATGTGTGTAATTCCAACAAATCAGTGTCAACTTCTACAAATTGCTCCCCCCAAAGTCTCTATTATGTCGGTTGGGGTTTCCAACAAACTCTACATGCTTCGAAAAATCAACACTCCCTACAGGGCACTCACACTTTCGTGCACTTTTCACATGCATATCCTTCACCGCCTTAGCCAAGGCTTTGACCTGAAAGGCCAGAGCAGTGCTAGCATCAACATGGTGAACACCCCTCTGCATGGAGGTAAGGCTTCTTCACCAGTGCCTAATCCTCCAAACCATGATGCAGACATTTATTCAACATTTCCTTGAAACGCTCCCTAGTCTCATAGAAAGACTTCCTATCATCTTTCTTATAAGCGTGGATCAAGCTCCTCACACGGGCGGTCATATATGGGGTAAAGTATTTGTTTATAAATTTCTCTTGCATATCCTCCCATGTGGTAATAGACCTGAAGGGAGGGACTCAAGCTACGCTTGGGCTTTATAAGTGAGAGAAAATGGGAACAGATGCAACAGGCATGCGTCCTATGAGATGCCATTTATCCGAAAGGTATCATAGATTCTCACAAAGTGGGACAAGTGAGAACTCTAGTCCTCATCGTGCAACCCATGAAACTGCAAAGTGTGTGGGACCATGGAAATGATCTGTGGTGGAATTTGACATTTATTCTCATATAGCGATACTCTATCTCGTTCCAGCCGCGGTCGACTTGGTGTAGTCAGTAACAGTCATCCTCGCTGGTCGGTTGCCCATCTCTTATCGATCTCGCTGTCTCTAGTGTAACTCTCACTCTGGCTCAGCAAAGTCAGTAAACACATGTGGTCCGGTGGAATGGGTGTGCCGCATACACTGTAAAGAAAAACAAAAGAAAAGAGTCACTAAAACTAAAAGGCAAACCAAATCTATCGAAGCAAATAGCAAACAAAATGCACACCTAATCTAAAAGCAACAAATAAGGACACAAAAGCAAAATAAAATAGAAAGAAAAAAATAAAAGCAAACTAAAAGTGGCTAGATCCCCGACTCAGGTCATCCTCAAAGTCGTCAATGTAGTGTCCCCGGTGCCAAAAACTTGGATGTATGTGAATGTATATAAAAAAATAAGGACTCACACGAACGGTTTTAAAAGAAGGAATTGCCAAAACCAAACCACACACAAAAGGTAAGTGTACCAATCACACGTAGTATAGCAAAGGCAAGACCGAATATCGAACACTAGACACTAACACGCTTATTAATATAGGATATTAAAATACAAGCGTGCGTGCGATAAATAGTTTATCCGCATCACGAACCATACATATAAAATTTGGAATTTTATAAAATCTGTGTTTATATATTAGAATGCATATTTGCAACATGGTGTGTTTTTTACCCGTAAATGGTAAAACACTAAATAAATCCCTAATGTAATAAATATTTCAGTGCCTCCCTACTTCAGGACACTTGAAACGATATATTTGAACCCTGAGTACATGTGCCTCAGCCTTTGCTCAGGCATACGGATGTCGGGACAAGGTGATGTCGTTATTCCCTAGAGTCTTGGCCCGACATGCACATGTTGCTGAATTAGGATGAGAAATTGCTCAAACGTTTAAGAAGTGTTTCAGCCAATTACTAGATAGAGTGGGCACAAATATGGCTAATTGTACCGAACCAAGACATTAGATGTCTTTGACTGGCCTTATAATCATGAGATTTGGATCGAATACAATTGGTAATCGTTAGCTACCTAAATAACTATGTTCCATGGAGAGTGTTGTCCCATTCATAGAATATAGTGAACCATGGATCTCATTCCTTAAACTATATATAATGTTTTCCTGAAAGGGTCATTATTTTAAGGAAATACTTTTCATCGAAAATACTAAAACCGACTTTGTTCTTTGTAGATGACTTCGAATTCAAACTTCTCTCATAATGCTCTCCGCTACATTTTGAGAAAGAAACTCTAAATAATACCAACTTTTTGGACTGGTTCCGCAACCTAAGAATTGTTCTTAGGTCCGAGAAGAAGGAATACGCTCTTAAGAGTCCCCTGCCCGAATAATCTGCTACTAATTCAATGGAAGCAATTGATGCCCGGAATAAGCATGCTAATGACTCATTAATTTGATGTGTCAATGCTTATCCTAGCAACAATTGAACCTAGACTTAACTGAAACGTTAAAACGGGTAATGCTTTTGACACGATAAACCCGTTGAAGGAAAAGTTCTAGAAACAGATAAGGATTGAACATATGAGATACATGAATATCCTTTCGTCTTGCAATTTGGAAGAGGGTGGCAGTGTTAGTCGATATTTTCAGAGAATGATTGGCTATGTGTATCAGTTGATGGAACTAGAATTTGGCATGGGATGTGGCATGCTTGTGGATCTAATCCTAAGCTCTCTCCCTGACTAATAAGATAACTTCATTAATAACTATCTATTGAGTGATATGGAATGTTCTTTAACCGAACTACACACAATGCTAAAAGGTGTAGAGATTACTATTCCAAATCTAAATCAATTCACTATGCTAATGATGGAAAGGGAGAAGAACGAGTTCAATGCTTTTGGCAAGGGTAAGGCAAAGGTCGAAGGCAAAACTATTGCTAGAGGACCGTTTGCCGTGGATTCTCATAACCATGTCAAGTGCTTTCGTTTTGGTGAATTTGGCCACTCGATGAGGAATTGCCCCGTATACATGTAAGTGCAAGATGACTACACTACTTTCGTAGTAGAAGCTCCGGGTTTAAAAACCTATCATTTTCCTCAATTACATATGAATATGATATTCATACTAACACTACACAATTATTGATGCAGAGTCTGAGGAAGAATGATGAAGTGAAACAATGAGAATTTTAAAGATCACGTCGTAGTGAAATTTACATTCTTTAAAATTTGCCTAGTTTGAAAAATTGGATGTTTTTGAACAATTTTCAGTTTTGAGTTTGTGTTTGATAACATTTATGATTATGGAAATTTGGATGGACCTTTATTTTAATCCATTTTATCAAGCATATAGTTTTTACAAAAATGTTACTTAAATGTAGCCTTATGAAATCTCGTCTATAGTCATGCCATTAGCTCCTAAACAAACTACAATGATTCTTGAATGATGAGTCACTAATTAGTTCTAAAATCATACATCCGAAAGGATTATGTTTGAAAAGGAATAATATAAATAAGATTAATCTTAATAGAGAATTTCATGGGGGTAAAGAAACCTATAAGGCCCCAAACCCTGGAGGCCTTACTCGTTGGATTTACTCATTCACAAACAGTTCTTAAACTTGGATATCAGATAACGCAGCAGAAAATTTCGTTCAAACATAACGTCAACATAGTCAAACATGCGGAAGCGTAAACATTGTCTAAAGCATAAACACATAATAAGTAAAACATAATGGGATTCCAATCTTCACATTATCCGGGTAACTCTTCAAGCCGCCCTGCATCACCGTCCATCATCATAACCTGTCTTAACCTGAATGTGCATACTAAAAAGTCAGCTACGCTGGTGAGTTCTAGCTTTACATGAAACCTTAACCTAACATTTGCCAAAAACATAACATTCATCTATTTAATAAAAGCGTACGTAAAACATGTAATAACTTAACATCATCAAAACATCGTAACATAGCATCATAACATAAGTCAACATGAACCGAATCTGCGCCTTCTCGTAACCGTCAAGTCCATACCTCGTATACCAGCGGATGATCTTAAGGCTCGTTACCTCTAAGTCATCCGTCACCCATGTCTCCTAAGTCTCGTTACCTCTAGGTAGACCATACACATGTCTCCTAAGGCTCGTTACCTCTAGGAAGACTAAACATACCTTAGGCACTATTTCCTCGCAAGGAATAGTACCTTCCATCAGGATCCCCGTAATCCCATGAGTGACTATCGTCACCCCATCCTCAACCAGTTGTACAACCGTTAGCCAGCCACAAAGGCCCCCGTAAAGGTAATGCCAATACATACATACATACCTTAGCTCCCGTAGGAACTCGTGGCATATTCGTTCATTCGTGACTTTCTCAAAACCTTTATCTTATTTTAGTTAAAGCATTCGTACGTTTTATTAAATAACATTTCATTCATAAACTTCGTTTGGCAAAACGTTTCATAACATCGTCCTTCGTAAACATCATTTCATAAACCTCAATTCGTAAACATCGTTTCGTAAACATCCTTTCGTATGTATGCACATCAGGCAAAAAACATTAATTAAAACATTTAAAAGAAGGGCTCTAGAACTCACCCGAGATAAACAAGGTCAAAGGTCTCTAAGGATCTTCTAACTTGTACGTACACAACCTAATCTTAGCTTCACATAGAAGTCATTACGTTTATTTACGTGTACATGGCTCGTTCCCGTGAACGTAGGTGTACACGGTTCAAGGGGAGTTCTTGGGTGCTTACCCGTGAACCTAGGCCCGAAATCTCAACCGTGATCCCTGCTCAGGATCACAGCTGTGAACCCTACTCGGGATCCTAGCCGTGAACCCTACTCAAGCCGTGAACCCTACTCAAGCCGTGATCCTTACTTACTCGGGAATCCCAAGCCGTGAACCTCACCCGGGAATTCCTAAGCCGTGAACCTCATCCGAGATTCCCAAGCCGTGAACCTCATCCGGGATCCCAAGCCGTGAACCCTAACTGGGGATCCCAACCATGAACCTTTAGTTTTCACCCCCAAAACCCTAGTTTTGCATGGACTCAGATTTAGATCGATGGATTCGTCAAGTTTGGAACTTTTTACGTTCAAAAGTTGTATTTTCCCCTCGTGATTCCAGATCTATAATCCTTTTCGCATTTGGTTCATAAAAACCCAACCTTTTACCGAAAATACCCGAATAAACCCATTTCAAGAAAAACTTATAAAAACGAGAGTTTCTTACCTCAAAACGACTCCTTCCTTCAGAAAATCTTCTCTCGAGTAGTGTAGCCAGGTAGATGATTGATCGTTAGCTAAATCCAAAGCTTTCTCTCTCTATGACTTTCTCTCTTTGAAAATGGGGTGGAGTTTGAATGAGATAATGGGAAATGTGTGTGAAGGCTAGGGTTTAAACCCCTTTCCCATCTTGGCCCATGGACAAGGCCCAGGTAGCAGCCCCCAAGCCATTATCCTTTTCACCCCTTTATTACATCCTCATTCCGCTTATTGTTTCGTCGTTATTTTTTTGTATGTTACAAGTCTACCCCCCTTACAAAAGGTTTCATCCCCGAAACCTGTCATAAGTCAAACTATTGAGGGTGCGACTCCCTCATTTCTGTCTCTGTTTCCCAAGTGGCTTCAGACCCCCTTCGGTGCTTCCATTGTACCTTGACCAACTAAATGACTTTATTTCGTAGACGTTTCTCCTTCCGATCAAGGATGGCCACAGGTCCTTCGATATAGTTTAGGTGGTTGTCGACCTCGATGTCGGTAAGTGGTACGTTAGCAGATTCATCCGCCAAACACTTTCGCAAGTGTGACACATGGAACGTAGGATGAATCCCACTTAACTCATCAGGCAACTCCAACCGATAAGCAACTTCACCAACCTGTGTCAATATCCTGAACGGTCCGACAAACCTCGGACTTAGTTCCCCCTCTTTCTGAATCATATGATCCCTTTCCAGGGCGATACTTTCAACATTACTATGTCCCTAATATCAAACGCAATAGGCCTTCGTCGTTTATCCGCATAGAACTTCTGACGATCTTGGGCGGCCTTCATTCGTGCCTTAATCTGGTCGAACCTTTCTGACGTCTCTTTAACAACTTCGAGACTTCCCAATTCCTTCTGTCCAATCTCACCCCAACATACTGGGGTCCTGCACCTTCTCTCATACAACATCTCGTAAGGTGGCATGCCTATGGTCAAGTGATAATTGTTGTTGTAGGAGAATTCGGCTAATGGAAGGTGACTATCCCAACTGACACCAAAGTCTATAATACAAGCACGGAGCATGTCCTCCAACATTTGAATGGTCCTTTCGGATTTTCCATCCGTTTACGGGTGGTATGCCGTACTGATATTAAGCCTCGTGCCCATCGCTTCGTGGAATCTTTTCCAGAACCTCGATGTGAATCGTGTATCTCGGTCAGATACAGTCGTCAAAGGCATCCCATGTCGTGCTACTACTTCGTTCATAAATACCTCCGCTAACCTTTCCGACGAGAACGTCTCACGAATAGGTAAGAAATGAGCACTCTTTGTTAAACGGTCCACAATTACCAAAATAGTATCATGACCTTTAGCTGTACGAGGTAGCTTGGTTATGAAGTCCATGGTAATATGTTCTCACTTCAATTCTAGTATATCAAGTTGTTGAATCTTCCCATACGGTTTCTGGTTTTCGGCCTTAACTTGTGAGCAAGTCAAGCACTTGCTTACGTATTTCGTTACTTCATGTTTCATCCTAGGCCACCAGTATTCCTTCTTCAGATATTGGTACATTTTTTTCATACCAGGATGGATAGAGTAACGAGACTTATGAGCCTCATCCAAGATTTTGGTTCTAAGCTCGCCACCCATAGGTATCCACACCCGTCCAAAACGTGTCCTAACACCAAGGTTGTTATTTTCCCACTTGCCTTATTGGCCAACCATCATTTCCTTCTTTATGTTTTCTTCTTTAAGTGCTTCATCTTGAGTCTTTTCAATTTCTCTCATCACATCCGATGTTACCACCAACTGGTACGCTTTCACTCTAATAGGAGCAGGCACATCCTTTTGGCTTAGAGCGTCAGCCACCACATTTGCCTTTCGAGGATGGTATATGATTTCACAATCATAATCTTTTAAAAGTTCCAACCATCGAATCTGCCTCATATTCAGTTCTCTATGTTCAAAGAAGTACTTCAAACTTTTATGGTCGGAGTAGATAGTAAACTTTACCCCGTAAAGATAGTGCCTCCAGATTTTCAATGCGAACACAACGGCTGCAAGTTCCAAGTCGTGAGTCGGATAATTGACTTCGTGAACTTTTAACTGGCGTGATGCATACGCGATCACTCTCCCGTGTTGTATTAGCACGCACCCCAATCCCTGACCCGAAGCGTCAGAGTATACCACCAAGTCGTCATTGCCCTTGGGAAGGGCCAAAACTGGAGTTTGGGTTAGCTTCTCTTTCAGTTCCTTAAACGCCTCTTCCTGGGTCGAACCCCATTCGTACTTTACTTCCTTTCGTGTTAATTTTGTTAATGGCGAAGATATTTTCAAGAAATCCTGGATGAATATCCGGTAGTAGCCTACCAATCCCAAGAAGCTACGAATCTCAGTTGGCGTCTTAGGAATATCCCAATCTCTTACCGTCCTTATCTTTGCTGGGTCAACCATAATGTCGTTCGGGTTAATGACGTGACCTAGAAATTGGACTTCCATAAGCCAGAACACGCATTTGGAGAACTTAGCATACAACTTATCCTTCTTTACTGCTTCCAACACTTCCTTCAAGTGACATGCGTGATCACCCTCATTCTTGGAGTACATGAGGATATCATCGATGAACACAATTACCGATCGGTCTAGCATTGGTCGACACACCCTATTCATGAAATCCATGAATGCTACTGGGGCGTTTGTCAATCCGAAGTACATTACGTGGAACTCGAAATGTCCATAACGCGTGTGAAACGTGGTTTTCGGTATGTCTTCTTCCCTTACTTTCAACCGATGGTACCCGGATCGAAGGTCTATTTTTGAGAACCAACATGCGCCCTGTAATTGATCGAACAGGTCGTCCATCCTTGGTAAATGGTACTTGTTTTTCACTGTACGTTTATTCAACTCCCTGTAGTCGATACAAATTCTCATAGAACCATCTTTCTTTTTCACAAATAATACCGGAGCACCCCAAGACGAGATGCTTGGTTGTATAAATCCCTTGTCAAGTAATTCGTCTAATTGGGTCATAAGTTCTTTTATCTCCACCGGTGCTAGTCGACATGGAGCCTTAGCCACGTGCTGAGCATCTGGTATTAAGTCGATTCAGAACTCAATCTCTCTGTCGGGTGGTATCCCAGGCAAATCCTCTAGAAACATGTTTCTCGACAAAATAGTCTAATGCAACTCTAACAAATTACAAGCGGCAAGTTCAGTGACAGGCAAGAAGCAATACTATATGTTTCACTTTTAATTAACTCCACCATTTGGAAAAATGCTTTGATTTTTGAAACTTAAACAGCAAGTTAAGTATTACCAAAGTGGACTAAATTACTAAACCTTAAACTTAAACAGCAAGTTGATTTTTTACCATTGGAGATGCAGCCACACAAGGCTAAAATCAGGAAACAACAATGGAGCATTGGCAGACAAGAATAAAGCTGCAGGATTGAGTTAGAAGCACGAATTTAGGTTCAATTAAATAAAAGAATGTAAACTGCAGGATTCAGGTTCAGTTAAATAAGGTGTAAGTTATATGTGCGAAAAACTCTAACATTCTTTTTGCTTTAATGTACCTGGAGTATGAGATGTAAAAACGACAGCTTTCCTCTTTCGCGAAGATTGCGCTTTTTTTTTGCTTTCCTCCTTTTGCTTTAATGTACCTGCAATATGAAGGTGTACATACAAATCTCTAATTCAATTACATTGAATGCCAAGAATTCATATCAACAAACATGTGTTTGTGTTTATAACTCAATTATATTGAATGCCAAGAATTCATATCAACAAACCTCTTTAAGTCCAAACTGTGACCTAATTATTAAATTCCATCAAAAACATGTGTCTGTGTTTATAACTATTGGATGTCAAATTTGCCTCAGGATTCATACCAACACATCAGAAATTGGAGAATGTAGTTAGGTAAAACCAATTTTATGATGAGCTACTAAAAAGTAAATGATTCATACAAATCTCTAACTCAATTACATTGAATGCCAAGAAACTGAAACCTAATTTGTTCCACTAACATTATAACACTAAACCATCATCACTAATATTACTTCTGGTTAATAAAACCGTTTATAATAATTTCAATATCATAGTTAAAAAATCATGAACACATAATATGTTTTTACAATTTTCTTAAAATTCCTTATAAGCTTCTATAAAGTTAGAGAAAATTATTTATCTCAATTTTCTTACAATTTCATACAATCCTAGAATTTTTTTTTTATTTTTTTTTGAAAAAAGTTAAAGATTAACGGCAAGAAGTACCAAAATTACAAACTAATGGCAGGTAGACGGGCAACAAGCTGCGCCGCTACCCCCTTCTGAATAGCAAATCCTACTCTACTAAACACAAAGTTCCCCCCATAAATATATGCGGTGTTACTGCTGACCACCCGCTGAACCCGCTTAAGGAACCGCACCGCATCAGGGGCGAGAGCGCCAAAGGTGTCAAAGGCAAACGGTACGAACACGTGCTGATTCACAAGGCAAGCTTTTTCGTGCTTAGCTACTTTACCCGCCTCTGCCTTGTTTATCGCCTGAACCGCCTAAAACCCATGGTCCCTTATCCCAACTAGGGGGGACACACCTGTCAAATCAACACATGCGTGTTTCCCTCCTTCCCATCCAAAAACAAGAATGTCAGCGGGCCGAAGGGTTGATCTCCCATCTAATGGGTCGGTCAAGAAGTTCATCGGGGCTTCCTTTTTAGCCGAGATCCCTGCCCGCTTAAGGACATCAAAAAGCACATCTCGAACTAGGTCATGTCGGTATTTGAAGCCCGGTAATTCTCTGCAATGGACAGCATGCTCCCCAAAAGAATCCAAGCAAGCCTTCCGACAAACGGGACACGGGTCATTAACCGGGAAAAGGGGTACCATCAGCCGGTATTTGAGGATAGCCCGATATTTCACTATATAAATCCTAGAATATGAAATCTAGTTTGTTTCAGTCAAATAGAAAGCAAGAAATGAGAATTAAGAACTAAAAAAAAGAAAGAAATGGGAATTGAGAAATTTAGTAACTCACAAATTCAAAATCAAAATCTGTCAATCCAAGATACGATAAATGACCGTGAGATATAGCTCAAAATCGTGACTTAATGTGAGATAATCTGAAATTTGTTGTGCTTACAGTAAGATCCGCCTCTGCCGAGGCCACGACGGAACCCTAGCGCTAGATCCGTTCATCCGCCTATAAATCTTGATCGTCTCTGTCCCTCATAACCGCCACCGGTCATCGTCTTCATCTTCTCTGTTTCCTACCGGTTAGCAACCCTATCGCCGCCCATGTAGCTTAGATGTTCGCCGGAAGGGGGAGTCGGAACGACTGGGAAGTAGGAGCACGAAAAAAGATTAAGTTGAAAGAGAAGAAACCCTAGGTCTTATTCGATTTTGAGACATTGCGTGCGAGAAAATGGGCGGGGTGTTGAAATTTTATAAAATGACGAATAAAAGATGGCACAGGCCTTTCAAAAAAAAAGATGCCACACAATGTGTATAGTGTGTTTTTTTTCCTTAAACGATGACACATATAGTGTGTGTTAGTTCGCGTGTCATTAAAGATCTATTTTCTAGTAGTAATGAACCTATACATGACATGTAATTTACGGGTTGTTATGAACACGACATTTTAAACCGAAAACTATACATTTTTAATCTTTTTGTTGAATATTAATTCTTTAAAAACAGAAAACTATACATTTTAATCTTTTTGTTGAATATTAATACTTTAAAAACCAAAAACTATACGTATGATACTTAATATAAGTCTCTAATCTTAGTCTCCGATATTGTTTGTTTCAAGAACAGTGAGGACTGATTTTGACTCTATAATATATTTTTTTTAAACTGGTGAACATATTTATATTTTTGGTGACTGAATATCAGTCTCTAGTTTTTTTGTCTGTATAACACGTCAGAGACTAAATATCAATTCCGAATAAGGTTACGAAAAAAGATCTTTGACACTAATTTTCAGCCCCGATACCTCTAATCAAATGGTAGAATTTGTCTAACATAATTGGAGACTAAAAATTAGTCAATAAGCATTTCCTATACCAAAAGGCAATGGATACTGATTATCAATCCCTAATACATTCCCTCTATATTAGAGACTGAAGATTAGTCTCTAACATATTTGTGCCATTACTCATTATACAGGAAATATATTTGGGACTGAAATTCAGTAGCCAATAAGTTTCCCTCCAAAAAACTTTACTACACACACGTATTTACGGCTGAAATTTAGTCTCAAATAATGGGCTTAAGTATTAACGACTGATTATTAGTTGTAAAACATGTTGAGTAAAAATTAGTCTCAAATACCTTTAGCAACTGATAAATCAGTCTCAGATGCTACTTATTTTAGACTGATCAGTCCCCGAGACTTTAGTCCTTAATAGTCACTTTTTTGTAGTGTACCCTCGACAATTTCTACACTAAAGGCCCTTTCTAGTTTACTGACTGAATATTTCACCCGCTTACAGAAAGTAGCAGATATAAAGCTCTTACTGGCGCCCGAATAAAATAACACAGATACATAAGTGTGGTCAAGGATGAACGTACATGATGCCACATCTGGGTCTACCCTGGCCTTTCCATGTGCCAACGCATATGCTCGAGTCTTTGCTCGGGGCCTTTCTTCTTTTCTTTCAGGGCCTTTCCCTTTTCCCGCTTCACCCACTCTTGGTTTAGTGCATTCCCGGCTCATGTGGCCTCTTTCGCCACAATTATAACACTTAATGCCCTGTGTGCATTCCCGGGAGTAGTGCCCAGTCTTGCCACACTTGTAGCACAAATTTGACCCTAGCCTGCATTCACCTGCATGCCTCCCTCCACGTTTCCCACATACTACTAACTCGCCTACCCTAGCCTGCTTGTCACGAGCCCCAAATAACTTACCTCCCGATCGCTTAGCAGGAAAGCTCAACTTTTTCTTGGGCTCATGAATGGCAATGACATTCAGTGTCAGATCATCAAATACCACGCCACTCAAATTTTCTACTGAATCATAGGTAGTAGGGGCGTTCGCTTTAACATAAGTGCGGACCTTGTCCGACAACCCTTGAATGTAGCAGGCGATCTTCCTTTCATCAGTAGTGACAAGATGTGGCACCAGACATGCCAGTTCATTGAACCATGTGGTATACTGTCTGTGGGTCATGCTTCCAGCCTTAACTCCTAGAAATTCCCTCTCTACCTTCTCGATCTCATTCCTTGGACAGAAATTCTTGATCACCAGAGTCTTCAGATCATTCCACATCATCGCGTCAACAGCCTCGTCCCCCTTGGCTTGACGCACACCCTCCCACCAATGAGATGCTTCCTCCCGTAAGGAGTTAGCAGCAAACTTCACAATTTGATCCGCTCGGCATTTGCTCAGGCGAATGGAAGCTTCCATACGGATCACCCAGTCAAACGTAGCTACTGCGTCCTTCTTTCCAGTCAGAACAGGTGGGTCGCATGCCTTAAAAGACTTGTAGTCGCAGCCGCGAGCAGGCGGTGCGTTGTTAGTCTCGTTGTTAAGAGCACTAGTTGCCGTGTTAGACCCACCTTCCTCATTAGCTTTCTTTAACGCTTCTGCCAACAGACTTGGCAGAGAAGTCTTCATCAACTATTTGAATTCACGTGCTAGAGCTACTCTCACTTCTGGCTCAAAAGTGAAAGGTTGCTCTTCGTCATGAGTCGGCTCAGTCCCATGCACACTAACTGTCGGTTCAGTGTGGACACTTCCTTCTTCGATGTGCTCCTGACGAGCAGGAGTCCTTCCTCGTCCACCGGTACGACCACCGGTACGAGCCCCACCACGCCTTCCGTTTCCTCTTCTTTCCATTTCGTTCGATAAGTCAAGGAATCCAATGTCATCACGCTAGTTAACAAATAGAATTCGACAAGTACTGTAAGATGTTAATATACACTGGTCATCTACAATTAACCATTACACTACCTCTCAATTATTATTTGACCTCCTTTGTGACTCCATCAGAACATAAGTCCTAAAATAACACTTTCTAAGGCATACTATATATGTAAATATATATACTACCTTCATACCTGATGCTGTGGCTCGAGTTACCCGTACAGGCATCCGCGTTCGGTCCCATTAACAGTTTAAGTTCAGACACTGGGAGTGTCTAAATATCTCAAACTATTGCTCTGATACCAACTTGTAAGGCCCCAAACCCGGGAGGCCACACACGCTGGATTTACTCATTCACAAACAGTTCTTAAACATGGATATCAAATAACGCAGTGGAAAATTTTATTCAAACATAACGTCAACATAGTCAAACATGCGGAAGCATAAACATTGTCTAAAGCATATACACATAATAAGTAAAACATAATGGGATGCTAGTCTTCACATTATCCTGGTAACTCTTCAAGCCGCCCAGCATCACCGTCCATCATCATAACCTGCTTTAACCTGAATGTGCATACTAAAACGTCAGCTACGTTGGTGAGTTCTAGTTTTACATGAAACCTTAACATAACATTTGCCAAAAACATAACATTCATCTATTTAATAAAAGCTTACGTAAAACGTGCAATAACTTAACATCATCAAAACATCGTAACATAGCATCATAACATAAGTCAACATGAACCGAATCTGCGCCTTCTCGTAACCGTCAAGTCCATACCTCGTATACCAGCGGATGATCTTAAGGCTCATTACCTCTAAGTCATCCGTCACCCATGTCTCCTAGGGCTCGTTACCTCTAGGTAGACCATACAAATGTCTCCTAAGCTCGTTACCTCTAGGAAGACTAAACATACCTTAGGCACTATTTCCCCGCAAGGAATAGTACCTTTCATCGGGATCCCGGTAATCCCATGGGTGACCGTCGTCACCCCATCCTCAACCAGTTGTACAACCGTTAGCCAATGTAATATCTGTACTTTTTCCGTTTACAATTTCCGGCCATTTGGCATTTATTGTAAACCCTAATTATCCATATTTAATAATATGTGAAAATTCTTAAATGAATTGCTTAAACTATGTGGCTAAAAACCATACTCAAACTATGTTTTAGGGCTAATATTCATGGTATTTGAATAAAGTCCCTAAACTATATAAAATAAATCTCATAAATTATCTAAGTGTAAAAAAAAAATTTATACTTATTTAATTTGAAAAAAAAAAAAATCCTAATGTGTTTTATTTAAATTAAAACACAAATTATATAAATTAAAATGACTTTTATAAATTTTTATGAATTTTTAAGAAATAATAAGATTTATTTCTAAATAAATCAAATAAATAAAGTTTAATTAAATAAATATATATATATTTTTTTTTAAAATAAAGTTTTATAAAAATATGTCATTTTATATCATTTTTATAGAAATAAACAATTCTTTTATAATTTATACATTTAAATATATCAAATTAATGAACTAAAAACCCTACTTAACCTAACTAACAAATTCTAAACCCTAAGGACCTTTTCTGCCTTAAGAACAAGAAACTAGAGGGACTAGTAGTGTATTTAACCCATTCTTGATTTCTGTTGACTTTTGAAAGTCAACACATTCGAGCCTTTGATCCAAATTCGAATCGTATAACCTCGAATTCGTCCGATTTTGTAACCGATATGCACGTCTCAGACATTAACGACCATTATCAGGTCATTAAACCCCGTCATTGATTTGAATTAAATCCATTTACAATCCTTTAAACCATAACCGTCGACTCCTAATCATGAGACCATCAAATTGATTCGTTTCGATCTTTAAGCTCACAATTCAACACCTGCACACCTTATTCGAACTTCCCCGAACCTGTTGCACCACTCGATTTGGTCGGAGACGCAGCCGTAAACGTCGGGGAGTAACCGTTGAAGCCGCGACTGACATTTAGTCGATCCCCGCATTTCCGATATCATTTCAGGTAATTGAAACTCCTATCACCTTCGTTCTCATCTGTAGAACAGAAGCCCTAACCTTTTTGGGGCTGATATCATCGAATCGATCATGAACCCAATTCTAGGGTTCTTATGAAACCGGTTTAATCGAACACCACTTTAGACCCTTTTTAAATCCAAATTAAATTATACCATTAGCTTCGAAATCAATCACTCCTTAAAAGCCCTTTATCAATTTAAACTGTTATTATCGAATTGATCATAACCAGTAACCTAGGGTTTGTTCATAATCCATTTTGGGGTTTTTGATCCTAGACACGATTAAAATGAAATTAAATCATACGAATAGATTCGCAATAACCTAAGCAATGAAAGCCCTATGATTCCAACGAGTTTCACTATAGAAATTGATCAAATTGATTTGATGCTCATATCTAGGGTTTCGGCCTTTCATCGAGTAATTAAACCATTCTAAACCTAACGTTTTTGCAATTAAACTCACCCTCGAAATCGCAGGCACCCGATTAACAAAACCCCTATGCCCCCAGATTCGATCGAAGTCTAAATCGGGAGTATTGGGACTGGTTTTGATTCGGTCTGTTAAGGGGGGGGAGAACACTGGTGCCATCCGTGTTAATACCAATTGAAACCGGATCATTTGTGCGATACCCTAGCGGGCGTGATGGTTAAACCGGTGTGTGTGTGCAGGGGAGACCCGGGTTCGAGACCGGGCTCCTGCATATATATTTTTTGGATTTTTTCTGGTTAATTTAATTAATAAAAATTGTTTTATTAATTATTATTATTATATATAAATGTGTTTTAACCCGGGAAACGACCCGTAGACTCGGGTATGAATTTATTAACTTATTTTTATTAATATACCCACTTTTATAAATAATATATTTATGTTATTATCAAATAAAAATAATATATTTATATTATTTTCGAAACTGTAACTTTGGATAAAAATAATATGTTTTATTATTTTTAACCCGTGACTTTTATAATTAGATAATATATGTTTATATATTATTTCGTATCATTTTTGTACCACGTGTGACGTTTTAAAACTATTAAATGATATAAATAGTTATATTATTTACTCTCGTTATTATTTTGACTAAAAATAATATATTTATTATTTTTGACGTAAATGGTTATTTATTTATCTAGAGAACTAAAAAAAAAAAAGATATATTAAATTATATTATCTTCCTAACCATTTTAAATGACACGAACAAACCTTAGCTTATTCTTTTAAACTAAATGACTAAACTACAACTATAATAGGTTAATTGTGACCTACTTTGGATTATATCTTTGGATCAAACTTAGCTCGGAAACTACTTACAAACCATGTGAGTTTTCATGCCCCTCTTTATACATTTTATCACTTTTGGGGTGAAACATGTTCCTATATAATTACACTTACACTATTGACAAATCTCACAACTTGAAACAAATTCCCTTATGTTAGACTTGTTTAATTGCATTATGTGGCTTATTTGTTGATTACACTAGTTCATATTATTAACTGTTTCGACAGCCTATGAATGGAATTAGTGGTACCATGTGGGTTAGCTACCCCATGCATTTCTTTGATCTAGGATGCATGTAATGAATTCTGAAACTGAAAAACTGTTAACTATATGTTGGACAATCTGAATTGGATAAATCTTAAAAGGAAGGTTTAATTTGGACTGTGTGTATATACAATAAGACTATAATGTATTACTTGTCTTAGCATGGAATTTGTACTTTATCTAAACTACTATATCTATATCTACCATGATTGCTCACCAACAATTCATTTTGTTGATAACTCTTATTTTAAACATGTTTCAGGTGCACCAAGTTCAAGCAACGCTTGATTTATGTTCAACACTTAGGCTTGGACTTAGAAATTTGAAATCTGATTTTATCTTGTTTGGAACTATGTTTTGTCTTGTTTATTTGAACTATTTGTAGCCTTTGAGGCACTTTTAATATTATTGAATAAAATTATGAAATTTTAATAGTTCCAAGTGCTACGAGCAATCTGGTTACAACTCGGGTCATACTCCGACGTGTTCCGCCGCCCGGTTGGGGTGTGACAGATTGGTATCAGAGCCTTGGTTATAGGGATTTAGGTTATTAGAAATCTTTAACCTAGACTATAACTTTAGGACCCTCTTTTAGTCTTGCATGATTAGGAACTTATGTGTTTATTTGTCAAATTCTAAATCTTTAACACAAATCTTACAAATCCTCAAAATTCTAAGACTTTACCTTATATTTCCATCAATATTCTTTTATATGAAATTCTTCAATGTTTTAAAATATTTTATAAAACCCCCTAGACTTTGTAAGTCTATCCAAAATCTCGTTAAGGTTTAAGACTTTGACAATGTTCAGAAACTCGTGCAATCTGGAAGGGTGAATGCCTGTATTCTGAGTTTCCTGTCTAGGCAAGCGTATTCGTACAAATCCAAATTACTGGACCTGTTACGCTTACCTGGGGATTCTCGGGATGAGTGTTCACTTATAGGCTAAAGCATGACTTTCTCAAATATTGTTGAAATCTTATTAACCTTGATATGTCCTAAGTAATTGTGAGGTAAAACCCAACCAACACAATTACTAACTATGTGTTTAAACTTAAGCCTATCTTTACTTTCAAAGCTAACTCTTGAATATTATTATTCATCTCAAACTTGCATTTTACTTTATTTTCTTATAGAATGTCTGATCCCGTTGATACAAATCCGGCACTCACACAACAAATTGTTGATCGGATTGCTGCAATACTACCAGCTCTGTTTCAACATCGTGATCAAAGCTCTTCAAATAACAACAACAATGCTTGCAACTTCAAATACTTTAATTCGTGTTCACCACCAAAGTATTCGGGTCATGAAGGAGCCACTGGACTACTCCAATGGTTTGAGGGCATTGAGAACACCTTCCTTAATGCTGGTGTTCCCGAGGCACTCAAGGTTCAATATGGCTCAAGCGTCTTTCAAAAGCGTGCACTAACTTGGTGGAACGGCGAGAAAACTACTCGCACCGTTCTTGTTGCTATGGCTCTTCCTTGGGCTGAATTCAAGGAACTCATGATCAATGAGTTCTGTCCTCGAAACGAAATGATGAAGATCGAGGAGGAATTTTGGACTCTCTCCCAAGATAGTGGTGACAATTCTGCTTATGTCACTCGTTTTTATGAGCTTTGTCTACTCGTTCCTCACCTAGTCGACACCTTGGCTAGGAAGATTGAGAAATTCTGCAAGGGACTCCCAATTCAAATCAGGAGTGCTGTTCTTAGTAGTAGACCTGCTACTATCGAAGAAGCTGTTCGTCTTTCAGCCACACTTACCGACACTTATGTCGATGCGGGAATCCTTCACCGCAAAGGAGGGAAGAAACCTGCTGTGGTTGCTGCTGTGACTTCTAAACCTGAACCTACTGGTAGAAACAGGAAGAGAAAGTCCAACCATAAACAAAATTATGGGACTGTTACACCTGCTCAACCTGTGAGCCAAGTAGCACCTGCTACTACTACTACCTTCAGTCCAACCAAGAAGGCTTATTCGGGGAGTTATCCTCAATGTGATATTTGCAAGTCTCACCATCTTCCCAATGCACCGTGTTGGGTTTGCACAAAGTGCAAAAGGTTGGGACATACTCAAGATCGTTGCCGAACCCCAAACAACACTCAATCTCAAGTGCAAGGCCATAACGTGATACAAAACACACCATCCTTAACTGTTAAGGCTTGTTTCCAATGTGGAGATCCAAGTCACTTCAAGGATAAGTGTCCATTACTGGCCAATGCAATAAAAGCTTCAATCTCTGCTTCCAAAGGCCGAGTCTACACCATTACTGCTAGTCAAGCTCAAGCCGACAACGATGTTTCAATGGTACGTATCTGATCAATAATCAATATGCTACTATTTTGTTTGATTCTGGTGCGGATAAAAGTTTCGTGTCCTTTGACTTTGAACCAATGCTTGCTAAGACTAGAACCCAACTAGACAAAACTTATAATGTAGAAGTAGCTAACGGGAAATCCGTTAAAGTTGACTCAATCATTGCAAACAATCAACTACAACTTAACGAACATACTTTCTCTATTGACTTAACTCCTATGCAACTTGGGAGTTTCGACGTGATCGTCGGCATGGATTGGTTATCCAAACATCGTGCTGAGATCGTTTGTGCCGACAAATTCCTAAAGATTCCTCTGCCGTCTGGTGAAGTACTACACGTGTATGGAGAGAAACAACCCAAAGGCTTAAAACTGATGACTATAACAAAAGCTCAGAAGTACCTCAACAAGAATTATCCAGTTTTTCTAGCTCACGTTGTGAAACAGAAGGACAAGGGTAAACTCATGGCTGATATTCCTGTGATTAAGGACTTTGCTGAAGTATTTCCGGAAGACCTACCGGGAATTGCCCCTACACGACAAGTCGAGTTTCGTATCGACCTTGTGCCTGGTGCAACTCCTGTGGCAAGAGCACCATATCATCTTGCACCATCTGAAATGCAAGAACTTGCTAGTCAACTTCAAGAACTCTCTGATAAAGGATTCATACGTCCTAGTTCCTCACCATGGGGAGCACCTGTCTTATTCGTCAAGAAGAAGGATGGATCTTTTAGGATGTGTATCGACTATCGGGAACTCAACAAATTGACTGTCAAGAATCGATACCCACTTCCAAGGATTGACGATTTATTTGATCAACTCCAAGGAGCTTCTATTTTCTCAAAGATTGATCTTCGTTCGGGTTATCACCAACTACGTGTTAAGGAGGAAGACATTCCCAAAACAGCTTTTAGAACTCGCTATGGACACTACGAGTTTGTTGTCATGCCATTCGGTTTGACTAACGCACCTGCCGTGTTCATGGATTTGATGAATCGTGTTTGTCGACCTTATTTGGATAAATTCGTCATTGTCTTCATTGACGATATTCTTATCTACTCAAAATCTAAGCAAGAACATGAAGAACATCTTCGTTTAGTACTTGATCTTCTTAAACAGAAACAACTTTATGCTAAATTCTCCAAATGTGAATTCTGGCTAAAGGAAGTCCAATTCCTAGGTCATGTTATTAACGAGGCTGGGATTCATGTTGATCCTGCTAAAATTGAAGCTGTAAAGAATTGGATTGCTCCTAAAACACCAACAGAAATCCGTTCTTTTCTTGGACTAGCAGGATATTATCGACGCTTTATTTCTAACTTTTCCAAGATTGCTGTTCCTCTCACTGCCCTAACTCATAAGGGTAGGATCTTTGAATGGGGACAAGAGCAAGAAGAAGCGTTCCAAACTCTTAAAGAAAAATTGTGCCATGCTCCAGTCCTATCTCTTCCCGATGGCAGCGACGACTTCGTTGTTTTCTGTGATGCTTCAAAGCAAGGACTTGGATGCGTTCTCATGCAAAGGGGTAAGGTGATTGCTTATGCCTCAAGACAACTTAAGGTTCATGAAGATAACTACACCACTCACGACCTCGAACTTGGTGCGGTCGTGTTTGCTCTCAAAATTTGGAGACATTATCTCTATGGAACCAAATGTGAAATCTTTACCGATCACAAGAGTTTGCAACATATATTCAACCAAAAAGACTTAAACATGAGACAACGTCGTTGGATGGAACTGTTAAATGATTATGATTGCGAAATCAAATATCATCCAGGGAAAGCTAACGTGGTGGCTGATGCGTTAAGTCGGAAAGAATATCCTAACATATGTTGTGCTCTTATTCAATCGGATATCGAGACCAAAATTCTTAAAGCTCAACAAACGGTTCTTTCCGAGGGCAACATGCAAAAAGAATTGGGTTGTGGAGTTGAAAAACAATTGGAGACTCGACCCAATGGGTTGCTACACTTCTTAAACCGCTTATGGGTTCCTGATTGGGATGATCTTCGTACTTTAATTTTTGACGAGTCTCACAAAACTCGTTATTCTATACACCTAGGAGCCGATAAAATGTACAAAGGCCTTCGCCAACACTATTGGTGGCCCGGCATGAAGAAAGATGTTGCCGTGTACGTTTCAAAATGTCTTACTTGTTCTAAGGTCAAGATTGAACATCAACGACCTTCGGGTTTGCTTGAACAACCCGAGATTCCAATGTGGAAATGGGAGTGTATTTCCATGGATTTTATCACCAAACTTCCAAGAACACCTCGAGGATTTGATAGCATTTGGGTAATCGTGGACCGACTCACGAAATCAGCTCATTTTCTCGCAATTCGAGATGATTGGGGAGCTGAGAAGTTGGCTCAAGTTTATTTGGATGAGATCGTTCGTCTACATGGCGTTCCTCTTAATATCATATCTGATCGTGATAGTCGTTTCACTTCCCGTTTTTGGGGATCTCTACAAACGTTCATGGGTACTCAATTGAATTTGAGTACAGCTTACCATCCCCAAACTGATGGTCAAACGGAAAGAACGATTCAAACTCTTGAAGATATGTTACGTGCTTGCGTCCTTGACTTTGGAGGCAATTGGGACAAATATCTTCCACTAGCTGAGTTTTCGTATAACAACAGCTACCATGCTAGTATCGAGATGGCACCTTTCAAGGCTTTATATGGTCGCCATTGTCGTTCTCCTCTTGGCTGGGATGAGGTCGGTGAAGCACAAATCACTGGTCCCGCTCTAGTCCAAGACACCACTGATCGAATCATCCAAGTTCGCGACAATCTTCGTTTGGCTCGGGAGAGACAAAAGAAGAATGCTGATATTCGTAGAAGACCTCTTGAATTCCAAGTTGGTGACATGGTTCTTTTAAAGGTATCACCTTGGAAAGGCGTTGTCCGGTTTGGGAAGAAAGGGAAATTCACACCGCGATACGTTGGACCTTTCAAAATCATCAAACGTATCGGGAAAGTTGCTTACGAGTTGGAATTACCCGACAAGCTTAGCAATGTACATCCCACGTTTCATGTATCTAACCTCAAGAAGTGTCTTGCCGAGGGAAACCTCCAAGTTCCTCTTGACGAAGTTCACATTGACGAGTCGATGCACTTCGTGGAAAAGCCTATTGAAATCATGGATCGAGAGATCAAACAACTTAAAAGAAGCCGAATTCCGATTGTGAAAGTACGTTGGCAATCTAAACGAGGACCCGAGTTCACTTGGGAACGTGAAGATCAAATGAAGGCCAAGTACCCACACCTGTTCACAAACTCCACTACTTAATTTCGGGACGAAATTTCCTAAAGTAGGGGAGACTGTAATATCTGTACTTTTTCCGTTTACAATTTCCGGCCATTTGGCATTTATTGTAAACCCTAATTATCCATATTTAATAATATGTGAAAATTCTTAAATGAATTGCTTAAACTATGTGGCTAAAAACCATACTCAAACTATGTTTTAGGGCTAATATTCATGGTATTTGAATAAAGTCCCTAAACTATATAAAATAAATCTCATAAATTATCTAAGTGTAAAAAAAAAATTTATACTTATTTAATTTGAAAAAAAAAAAAATCCTAATGTGTTTTATTTAAATTAAAACACAAATTATATAAATTAAAATGACTTTTATAAATTTTTATGAATTTTTAAGAAATAATAAGATTTATTTCTAAATAAATCAAATAAATAAAGTTTAATTAAATAAATATATATATATTTTTTTTAAAATAAAGTTTTATAAAAATATGTCATTTTATATCATTTTTATAGAAATAAACAATTCTTTTATAATTTATACATTTAAATATATCAAATTAATTAACTAAAAACACTACTTAACCTAACTAACAAATTCTAAACCCTAAGGACCTTTTCTGCCTTAAGAACAAGAAACTAGAGGGACTAGTAGTGTATTTAACCCATTCTTGATTTCTGTTGACTTTTGAAAGTCAACACATTCGAGCCTTTGATCCAAATTCGAATCGTATAACCTCGAATTCGTCCGATTTTGTAACCGATATGCACGTCTCAGACATTAACGACCATTATCAGGTCATTAAACCCCGTCATTGATTCGAATTAAATCCATTTACAATCCTTTAAACCATAACCGTCGACTCCTAATCATGAGACCATCAAATTGATTCGTTTCGATCTTTAAGCTCACAATTCAACACCTGCACACCTTATTCGAACTTCCCCGAACCTGTTGCACCACTCGATTTGGTCGGAGACGCAGCCGTAAACGTCGGGGAGTAACCGTTGAAGCCGCGACTGACATTTAGTCGATCCCCGCATTTCCGATATCATTTCAGGTAATTGAAACTCCTATCACCTTCGTTCTCATCTGTAGAACAGAAGCCCTAACCTTTTTGGGGCTGATATCATCGAATCGATCATGAACCCAATTCTAGGGTTCTTATGAAACCGGTTTAATCGAACACCACTTTAGACCCTTTTTAAATCCAAATTAAATTATACCATTAGCTTCGAAATCAATCACTCCTTAAAAGCCCTTTATCAATTTAAACTGTTATTATCGAATTGATCATAACCAGTAACCTAGGGTTTGTTCATAATCCATTTTGGGGTTTTTGATCCTAGACACGATTAAAATGAAATTAAATCATACGAATAGATTCGCAATAACCTAAGCAATGAAAGCCCTATGATTCCAACGAGTTTCACTATAGAAATTGATCAAATTGATTTGATGCTCATATCTAGGGTTTCGGCCTTTCATCGAGTAATTAAACCATTCTAAACCTAACGTTTTTGCAATTAAACTCACCCTCGAAATCGCAGGCACCCGATTAACAAAACCCCTATGCCCCCAGATTCGATCGAAGTCTAAATCGGGAGTATTGGGACTGGTTTTGATTCGGTCTGTTAAGGGGGGGAAGAACACTGGTGCCATCCGTGTTAATACCAATTGAAACCGGATCATTTGTGCGATACCCTAGCGGGCGTGATGGTTAAACCGGTGTGTGTGTGCAGGGGAGACCCGGGTTCGAGACCGGGCTCCTGCATATATATTTTTTGGATTTTTTCTGGTTATTTTAATTAATAAAAATTGTTTTATTAATTATTATTATTATATATAAATGTGTTTTAACCCGGGAAACGACCCGTAGACTCGGGTATGAATTTATTAACTTATTTTTATTAATATACCCACTTTTATAAATAATATATTTATGTTATTATCAAATAAAAATAATATATTTATATTATTTTCGAAACTGTAACTTTGGATAAAAATAATATGTTTTATTATTTTTAACCCGTGACTTTTATAATTAGATAATATATGTTTATATATTATTTCGTATCATTTTTGTACCACGTGTGACGTTTTAAAACTATTAAATGATATAAATAGTTATATTATTTACTCTCGTTATTATTTTGACTAAAAATAATATATTTATTATTTTTGACGTAAATGGTTATTTATTTATCTAGAGAACTAAAAAAAAAAAAGATATATTAAATTATATTATCTTCCTAACCATTTTAAATGACACAAACAAACCTTAGCTTATTCCTTTAAACTAAATGACTAAACTACAACTATAATAGGTTAATTGTGACCTACTTTGGATTATATCTTTGGATCAAACTTAGCTCGGAAACTACTTACAAACCATGTGAGTTTTCATGCCCCTCTTTATACATTTTATCACTTTTGGGGTGAAACATGTTCCTATATAATTACACTTACACTATTGACAAATCTCACAACTTGAAACAAATTCCCTTATGTTAGACTTGTTTAATTGCATTATGTGGCTTATTTGTTGATTACACTAGTTCATATTATTAACTGTTTCGACAGCCTATGAATGGAATTAGTGGTACCATGTGGGTTAGCTACCCCATGCATTTCTTTGATCTAGGATGCATGTAATGAATTCTGAAACTGAAAAACTGTTAACTATATGTTGGACAATCTGAATTGGATAAATCTTAAAAGGAAGGTTTAATTTGGACTGTGTGTATATACAATAAGACTATAATGTATTACTTGTCTTAGCATGGAATTTGTACTTTATCTAAACTACTATATCTATATCTACCATGATTGCTCACCAACAATTCATTTTGTTGATAACTCTTATTTTAAACATGTTTCAGGTGCACCAAGTTCAAGCAACGCTTGATTTATGTTCAACACTTAGGCTTGGACTTAGAAATTTGAAATCTGATTTTATCTTGTTTGGAACTATGTTTTGTCTTGTTTATTTGAACTATTTGTAGCCTTTGAGGCACTTTTAATATTATTGAATAAAATTATGAAATTTTAATAGTTCCAAGTGCTACGAGCAATCTGGTTACAACTCGGGTCATACTCCGACGTGTTCCGCCGCCCGGTTGGGGTGTGACAGCCAACCACAAAGGCCCCTCGTAAAGGTAAGGCCAATACATACATACATACATACCCTAGCTCCCGTAGGAACTCGTGGCAGATTCGTTCATTCGTGACTTTCTCAAAACATTTACCTTATTTTAGTTAAAGTTATCATACATTTTATTAAATAACATTTCATTCGTAAACCTTTCATAAACTTCGTTTGGCAAAACGTTTCATAACATCGTCCTTCGCAAACATCATTTCATAAACCTCATTTCGTAAACATCCATTCGTATGTATGCACACCAGCCTAAAAACATTAATTAAAACATTTAAAAGAAGGGCTCTAGAACTCACCCGAGATAAACAGGGTAAAAGTTCTCTAAGGATCTTCTAACATGTATGTACACAACCTAATCTTAGCTTCACATACAAGTCATTACATTTATCCCTTCATACCGTGAACTTAGGAGTAACCGGCCTCTTAGGTGTACACGGCTCGTTCCCGTGAATGTAGGTGTACACGGTTCAAGGGGAGTTCTCGGGTGCTTACTCTTGAACTTAGGCCCGAAATCCCAACCGTGATCCCTGCTCAGGATCCCAGCTGTGAACCCTATTCGGGATCTTAGCCGTGAACCCTACTCAAGCTGTGATCCTTACCCGGGAATCCCAAGCCGTGAACGTTACCCGGGATTTCCCAAGACGTGAACCTCATCCGGGATCCCAAGCCATGAACCCTAACTAGGGAACCTAGCCGTGAACCTTCAGTTTTCACCCCCAAAACCCTAGTTTTGCATGGAATCTGATCTGGATCGATGGATTCGTCAAGTTTGGAACTTTTTATGTTCAAAAGGTGTATTTTCCCCTCGTGATTCCAGATTTATAATCCTTTTCGTATTTGGTTAATAAAAACCTAACGTTTTACCGAAAATACCCGAATAAACCCATTTCAAGGAAAACTTATAAAAACGAGAGTTTCTTACCTCAAAACGACTCCTTCCTTTAGAAAATCTTCTCTCGAGTAGTGTAGCATAGTAGAGGATCGATCATTAGCTAGATCCAAAGCTTTCTCTCTCTACAACTTTCTCTCTCTAAAAATGGGGTGGAGTTTGAATGAGATAATGAGGAATGTGTGTAGAGGCTAGGGTTTAAACCCATTTCCCATCTTGGCCCATGGACACGGCCTAACTAGCAGCCCCCAAGCCATTATCCTTTTCGCACCCCTTTTATTACATCCTCATTCCGCTTATTGTTTCGTTGTTATTTTTTTGGGATGTTACAAAACCCATTTTGTAACAAGCTTTAAAGTCATGTGAGACATTAGATTAATCGAAATCGTTTCAAGTAATTGATGAAGTATAACCAACAAACGCACTGACACCAGACTCCCTGATAATTCTAAAATATAAACTCTTTTGTCACTAAGAAAGGATTTCATGCATAGAGATGTGATGATCCATAGCAAATGTTGCTACCTTAGTAGAAAAGGAACTTTGCCATGTATGAGAAATATGGTATTTCTCAAGTAATGTTCAACAACTTGAGAAAGCTGAAGAAAAAGTAGAAACGTTCTAGTAACTTGGAATCCTTTTGGCAAAAGAAGTTTACAATCATCATCAAATAAAGAGTTGTTTGACATACACTTACCAAAACAAAAAATGTTCACGTTTGGAACGAAGTAAGATCCAAGACATCTCTTTAGTTTATGAAACTAAGATAATCCTGCATGTCATAGAAGGATTAAAATACTACAACACGTTTATAATTCGACTATTATGCCCTATCGGATTGTCTGCTAAGACTTATACCTTTAAAATACTTAAAGATGTTCTCTAATGAGATCAGTAAACATCTTAAAGCTATCAGATCATGAGATGATCAAACACATTGGCGGACCTAGCTAGGTGTCGGCGGGTCGGCCGACACCGTTAAATTTTTATTTCGTTTGTTATATATGTGGTATATTTTCGAGCGACCCCCATAAAATTTTAAAACCGACCCCCATAAAATTGACAGCGACTCTCAAGAAATATTTTTTTAGGATTATAGATTTTATAAATAAAAAATAATTAAACCAAACATTTAACTCTATAACAATTGACCTATAATCCATTAATTATAAAACTTTTGAACTAAACCTTTAATAGTTTAACCCAATCACCTTTAAACAAAATAGGTCCAAATAAAAAATAAACCCATAAATAAACCCAATACCCATTTAAATATTTTAAACCTAATTAACTATTGAAAAAAAAAAGTTGATAGTTTTGTTTGTTATATTAAAAAAGAGTTGATTATAAAAGTTTCTATAGATGATGTAGCCATGTAGGGGTTTGGTTTCAAAAAAATGAAAACTTATAGAGAACAATTGTAGGGATATTGTTTTTTAATTATGCATTTATAATGACAAGGATCGTATTATTATTGTTCGTTTATAATTTTGTTAGTTTTCATCGTTTTATTGTGTGACCCGACTCGGACCGAAAAAAATTAATACTAATTATTGACAATCGACCCCAAAAAATCTCCGACCCCAATAAAAAAAACTTCTGGGTCCGCCACTGATCAAACATGCATTATGAATACATGCTTAAGGGTAACACATCTAATCACAGACGATTTTTTGGATGTATGATGACGTTACCAGATAAATGTAAAAGTAGAATATGTATTTTAACTCAATATGAATCAAGGTTTCCGTTTGATAAAGTAGTTATCAAAAGAGATATGTGAAGATAAGTGGGAGCTTAGATCCTTCGAGACTAAGTATGTAATTTTCTACAATATAAATATAAAGAAATAAACAAAATTACAAAATATCTTTACAAAAATATCTTCCAAGCCCTTAACTTGTACATTGCTACACTAAATGTGTTTATTAATATTCATCTATTACTGTTTTTAATAAGTATTAACTACGGTTAAATAACCATTAAATATAAACTATAGCACCGACTAAATATACAATAATGGAACTTTTTGTTAATAGTTTAATACTGTATATATTTGTTACCAAGTCTCCATCCAAATCGAACACTGGTTGCATTGTCTCTTATCTTTATTTCACATCAATTTGAAAAATAAGGCCACTAATTATTTTCAAATCAAAAACAAATCATCTTTATCTTTTAAAGGACAATGATCATAAGTTTTGATCTAGTCGAAAGGAAATGAAGCCACGGAAAAGGGATTAAACAAAGTAGGATATGTGTCATTAAATGCTAACTCTGATTAGAATTTCAAATATGAGATATGGTATAACTAAATACTAACTTTGCTCTTATATCAACTAGTTTATGTTGGGTTAATCGAGTTTGCTTGCGGGTCATGGGTTCACAGGTCTATTCCAAAACAACCTTACAACAGGAAAGCCGATGGGTATATCAATGTAATGACGCTTAAACATTGTTACATACCTTAAAAGTTGGTTTTATCCAACATTATTGCAAATTTTATAAGAGAGCGTATGAACGGACCATCTTGGAATTCATTTGGTTTTGTTTTACATGAAATGAATGACAATATATAAGAATTATGAACGTAAAACATAACCTCAAAACAATACTTTGAATCATTTGTACTTAAATCATGAACTGAACCATCTAACCAATCACATTGTGATGATGATCTAAAAAATCAAAGCTATCAAGAAGATCAATGTAATTTTTTCTTACTCTTACTTAAAAAGAGAGACAATACAAGGATTAAATAAGAACAAGATGGGAACATGAAACACTTACAAGTTATGACTAGTAATTGAGGAAGAGAAAGAGATAAACACATAATAAAGGAGGAGAAGACCAAAAACCAATATTTTCCCTTAAGCTGGAGCATGTAGGTTACAGTGTTACAATTTGAATAAACCTTTTGTGAATAAATCAACGAGTTGTAGCTTTGTACCAATTTGAATAGGCTGGATTTCTTGGGACTCGGCCCTTTCATGAACAAAATAATAGTCCATTTCCACATGTTTAGTACGTTCGTGGAAAACAGTGTTGGATATAGGATGTTCGGTCGTCAAATAAGTCAACGTTACTATCGATGTACGATCCAAAGAGTTACACTTTAGACAACGAACAAATTAATAATATTTAATTGTAAATATTATTGTTCACGAAAGATGGTTTTATTAAACGACAAATAAATATTTAGATAAATATTTATCGGTGAATTCGGCAATTAATTATTTAGAGAAATAATTAAAGCGTTGATGATTTAAACGTTTAAAGGTTAAATGTTAATTGGTTAATATTTACTGGTTATTTATTATTAGTAAAACACAGAGTTTAATAGTAACTAGTGGGGAGCCCGCGCGTTGCAGCGGAGCGTTAACTTAGGAGTTTTTGCGGTGAACTTGAAATATGACGACAATATTGTTGGAATTATTAGGTTTCAGTGTTACACTTTCCCGAATTCTATATGTTGGTGATACTATGAAGTTATCAATTGAAATTCGAAATCTCATGAAATTCGATCTAGACGGATAAGACACTTTTTTTGGGATAGTACGTGTTTTGAATTAATCACTCGTACCAAAAAATATATGTTTTGACCCGCTACCCAATTTGCCCATATTACCACATCCACTAAATTACAATAATAAAAACATGTAAACCGTGCACGTTCTTTGGTCAATGGTAAGCTTCTTTGATTCAAAATGTGCTACAGATACAAGCCTCATAAACTACAGAAAAACTGTTGAGGCTATTAATAGTGGCCTCCTCACCAAAATCTCCAATAGCAACATCAAGCAGAACAAAAAGTAAATAATTTTAAAGAAAAAAACTAAGAAATTTAATGCCCATAATTTAAGATCGTAATATAAACACTAATTACCTGTGTTACCAACTTCATTATACCATTTAAGCTTAATAACTATTTACACGTTAAAACAATCATAGAGGTGCCATCACCAATTAAAAAAACAAATAACGAAAACGGAAAACACATTATATTAAAGTTATTAATTTGTTCCACAAACTAACCTTTTTTTTTGGTAAAACATAAGGCTCAAGGGTAAAAATGTGTAGAACCAACCTATTAAGATTAAAAGTAAGAATTATATAAGATGTAAATTCAATTACAAAACCAAATCCAAAACAGGTGGAAGCACATAGTTCTAAGTACTTCATTTTTTATGTATATAAAAGAACTTTATAAACTTAAAACAAGATGTCGGTTCCACCCATTTTATTACATCCCAACCCAAAAACTAACTACACCATGGTGTTATGAAATTGATAATAATCACTTTTTAGTGCTAATAACACTACTTAAAGAAAAATTAGTGTTGGATATGATAAAAGAAATAAAAACATACCACTCCATGTTTGTGTGCAATAGTATGAGCATTATGCTAATTTTGAGCATATCAATTTGTTCTTTACAGGCTTTAACAAAAACGCTAACTTGTAGAAGAGAGTAATGGTTAAAATAAAGGTGACAAAATGGACGGCTCTGGTAAAAGATTTAGGTTGAAACAGTCCTTTTATTAACACCGGTCAAAACGGGCCTGACCGAGGTGGTTGACCAGCAAAAACACTTTGTGTCCATTTTTTAATAAATAACGAATGTGTATAATAGGATTACAAAAACAATATTATTACACTAACAATTTGAATCTTACTTCATGTTCAATGTTGTCCCTCTCCTCTTCTGTGGTGCTGTGAGGGTCAACGTAATCCTTCCTATGGTTTATCAAGAACTGTTCTAGTGTACCAATTGTCACGGGTCATCTCTCGAGGCCCCGTGTGGCTGGCCCTAGGTTGCCACACGGCGCCTAGAGAGATGACCCCGTGACACAATGCTCTCTAGCTGAAAAAAATAGAAAAAAAAAAACAAATAATAAACAAACAAATAGGATATCAGAAAAGAAACAAACAAGTTTGTATTTTAAAGGGCATATGACCATCAAGATATGCATACCGTCTTTAATGCAGCCTTAGTGAAATGCGATCTTTCCCGAGGTTTGTGGATGATTAAAGATGCTTTTTGGCCTGTCAACATTAATTACAAATCAGAAACCACATGAAATTATTGTTCAATACATTTTTTTTAAGAAAGGCAAAGGTAATCCTCTTGAATTCAGGATCGGGTAAAACCCGACTCAACCCGCTCAGCCTAGGCTGAAAGCAGGAGTCAAGCACCACAATTGATATTTCAGGCTTCTTTTAAGCGTTCTCCAGCAGCCCGAGTCAACTTTTTCTTTCAACGACTCTTTTCAGATTCAAATCCCATTTACATCTTTAGTAGTGAACTAACATTCCTCATAACTAATGGGATGGCTAAAACGATTTATAAAGTTGATTGCACTAAAAATAAACTATGGGTTACCTTTAATTGGTTTACTTGTAAACCCCAATGAAACTTACACCCTAACAAGTATAAGTAAGATAATATAAAAACTTGTTATGTGCTAACCTGAGCTTTGTGTGAGTGAAAGAACCGTCGTTTCTGCAGAAATGCTGGCTTACAAATTAAAAAAATGATAAGAGGTGGTTACACATATATGAACAAAACGAAACATGTGATATGACCCGTTAGAAGTTGGTGTTGAGGAAAACAGAAAAAATATCACCTAAGATTGTTTGGTCCCCTCTAGCATAGATATTATCTGTAAGAACCCTACAGTATGATTCATTCCATGTTGTAAATTAAAAAGAAATTATCACGTGTGCAGTGAGACTATACAAAACAGGATCACGTGAATACAGATTGCTGAAAGTGGAGAAATAGAACCCGGTTGAATATTTTATTTTGTAGGCGAAGATGATCTTCCACAAACATTAACATAACAATTGCATTATCTACCAAAGCCTCTGACAAATGTGAACTTCAGGTGGTAATCCATATATGATACCACAGCAACACTTGGTGCAGCAATAACTTGTGTCTGACGTGGCAACATGGGCGGGCCCAGGTCAAAACAGGCTCTAGTCAGATACCCTTTTGAAGGTAATCAATAGATGTGGTAACATGGGCGGGCCCAGGTAAAAACGGACTTTAGTCTAATACCTTACAAGGACCATAAAATTCTAAACAGTTGCACACTAAACTTGTTTAGTGATGGCCCATGAACCAATAGTGTCATTATATGTCATCCTAGGACACTGGTCAACTTTTTAAATCCTTTTTGTTGTTAATACAAGTAGAAATAAACAAATGATAACATGTTGACCAAGTAATATAATGCTGGGTTTAAAGTATATTAAACATCTAGTCCAGAACAAACATGAGCAAGAAATCACAGAAATGGGAGGTAACCGAATCTTTCTTTTTGCTGCTTTTTAGTGTTGATTTGTTTCTGTTTTTATTGCAGTTTTTGAAATCAAACACACTAACATTATTCTCAGTTTGATTTTTCTTCCTATACTTGTTAACTTGTGGCGATAGGTGTCAATTTTGACCCATATGGACTGATTTGCGTTGGGTTCTATCTCAAACAGGTCAGATTAAAATAAATTTAGCTAAAAGGGAAACGGGTCAATTTGGTACAGGAGTTCTCACTAATTATCAATACTTTTTTGTATTGAATATATGAAATTTACATGTAGTTAACTAAAAGGTGGATTTCCATATTTAAACTAAAAGCTATATAATACCCTTTCCATTACTACATAAGCAACAGCAGTAGCAGTGTATAATTTATATTGTTTTTTTGTTATATATGATGAAATTATTAAAATAAATGCAAAAATAAACTAAAAATATTAGGTAGAATTTTTACAACGGCACCTTGCAAAGCAGAAATCCCGTCCTAGTTGTATGCCCCCTGCGTCCCACTTGTATGTTCCTGCGACCAACTTGTATACAAAAACTAAAAGCTTGCAATCTGTCAATGAGGAAGATTCCATACAAAAATTACTGCAGCCTATGCAACAAAAATCATTTAAGAGCATTAGATGCGATTATTGCAGCTGAGTAATCAGGTAAGGTTTAGCAGTAAAAAAAATGCAGACTTTTCAAATTACAATAATCCGTTTTTTATACATACATCCAACCAACCCCTAAATCCTCTTATTTGCATGTTTGGGATTGCTTATCTATATTGCTTGTATAATTATTTGTAAGTAAAATAAACAGTTTTTAATAAGATGGGAGTCCTTACTTTTGTAAAATCCGGTTCAACTCATCACCCTTGCAGAACCTGCAAAGTGTAACCATAAAGCCAAGTTCTTGACAACTCAATCAAACACTAAAAAATAAGTCAATTATGTTAGTCAACATACTCCATAACCATGTACACAGAAGAGCTATCTTCATATGCATTATGGAACTGAACCACATTTTTGTTTCCGCTTAAAGCTTGTAATATCTCTACTTCTCTTTTAACATCCTTCACCGCATCCTGAATAATCATCTGTCAAAAAAGGCGAAAAAATATATTTACTTATTTAGATTATTAAACTGTATTTTGAACCTGATATATGTACGCAGATTATGTACCATAATGTAGTTAGATCCATAGACCAATGGTGTTCTGATTACAACATTAACAAACATGAGTCCAAAGTATCAAAAAGATACCTCTAATAACATATGTAAAGCTGATGACTTCTGCTATTAACATATGTAAAGATATAAATCAAATGAATTCAATATATGGTTTACTGTAGGTTAGATTATATGCTGACTCTAAACAATTAACAACAGCAGCCAAACATGATAAGGACAAATATAAAACAAACATGGTAATCGCAAAATAAGAGCAAAGCAACCAACATACATACCAATTGCCAACATAAGCAAGTGTTGAATGCAGCCAATTTCACACAGAACCTGTACAAACCAAATTCATAACATTATATTCTATAAATGCATAAATCCAGAGTCCGAAGTATCAAAAAGATACCTCTAACAATTAAAGTATTTGTTAACAAGTATGGGACAAACACCAAAAAATGATAGTAATTAGGAAAAAAAAATTTAAAAATAAGCCCATTCATATTTGTTTAACAATACTTTAAAACCAAATACAAAAAAACTGTTCCCGAAACCACAATAATCATCTCAAAAAGATACCCTAAATTGAGGACAAAGATAAAATTAGCTATCCGAAGTTACACATACATTATGTGTAAAATGAATTCTCATCTAGAGTCGATCAAAACTATCACCATTCTAGCTATAAAAGCATCGTAAAATCATTTTTATGAAACTTATCTGATGAATTTATCAAATATGGCATCTGGTTTGGAATTAGAATTAATCTTGATAAACACACACCAACTATTATTGAGTTCACTTTTGCTCTTTTTTTTTCTTGAGAAGTCTAAAGATCATATCTTTCTTGAACTTGAAAAGCAGTTGTTTGACATTTATAGTCAAAGGGTATACAGAGTAGTCAAACTAAGGATCGGAGTCATCAATACATGATATATTCTTGCTGCCACTATAAACTGTTGTTCAATTTTCCAACTGGCTTGATGACCAAATGAAAAATTAGATGCAAAAACGATTCATGTATTCTGAGCAAAACAGCAAAACAAAACTGTCCAACACTTTGAAGCCCTAAATGTCAGAAGTCGATGCGCAAGATAATAGCATAACTAAGACATTAACCAACACAAAACAAACATACGAAACACAAAATTAGAGCGAAGAAAGCAGTGAACATATCGATTATCAAAATAAAGAAGAGAGTAGAGCCAATATTATCAGACAACGTACCTGCACAAAACGCAATTCTAGCTGGAACTTGCGCCTGCGAGCCTTGATGGACGCAAAGCATTATAGTTGCGCCTTTGACTACTATATATATATATATATATATATATATATATATATATATATATATATACTAATATACGAAAGTAAAACCCATATATGTAACAATATAAGTCATAATAAATTCACAAAATACCTTCAGATTTTTGTCTAATTCGAAGCACTCTTCCAATCCTGCAAGTCCCCCGAAATCAAGTAACAGATGCCTATCAAATACAAATCAATCAGTTTAATTTTACTTGCATATCATTGAAACTAAAATAGATATATGATAATCCATCAATTTTGCATTACACGTCTATAAATGTTTAAGCTACAAACAAATAGAACTTATATTGATTTTGAAATGGCATGTCAACGGTATCATCTTCCTAAACAAATAGATCAAATCTTTCCTTAATAAAATTGAAAACTCAACTTGGAAATTACACTAAGTTGAGTTTAAGCACACACCCATCTGCCAAAAAGCCATAATATTGAAGAACAGTGCAAGTTGAAACTTACTGTAATATTGAGAAGATATACTGAGTTTTTAGTGGATCCAGAAAGTCCACATATATCAAACGATATGCGCAGAAGCCAAGCAATCGTGGGGAGAGCGAGTGAGAGAACGGACTTGTTTCAATTTGAAATGGAAAATGCTTTTCGGAGAGATGTATTAATCTTGATTTTGTGTCTTACCACCGTATCCTCCACCACCAGTTCCACTTTCGACTACCATAACCTCCGCCTCCGCCACGGTAAATCATTGGGTGTGCGTTTTGAGGAGAGAAAAGAAACCGGTGGAAATTGATTATCGCATTCAATGGACGAAGGCCAGTTCAATCGCCGTGGAGAAGAAACTGATGGCCACACAGACGGAGGAGCGGTAAGGGCTGCCCTGCGCCGGTTGATATAGGTAGGGATCGAAAACGTAAAGGGGCCATTGAATGTGGTTAATGATCATCATTGCAACGGAAGGGGTGTGGCGGCGATTGAGAAGTATTCGAGCGAAGAAGTGTAATGGAGCGGCGATTGAGAAGTATGCGAGGGAAGAAGTGTAACGGAGCGGCGACGCTGGTGTCTTAAAACAGGCGTCTTAATCGAATATGTAATTATAAAGGAGTATAGATTAACAGTTAATTCTCAAAAGATGCATCTAGTAATATAAGGATATCCTTAATGTTAAACCCTAATAACTATTCTAGCCACCATCACTATTTGTGCAAGAAGAGAGGCCGCCACCCCTTCCCCTTGCCGTCCGTGACCGCCGCCGGCCATTCCACCACCGCCGCCGGTTCCAGTTCGCGCAATCCGTGTGACGTTTTGCTGCAGGTTTCGTGATTAGTCACTAGAGAGACACTTGTTGAACCGAAGTGTGAATCTTTTGGTTAATCGTCGAAGGTATAATTGCTGGCGGGGTCCGAGTTTAGATTATTGGTTAATCACTAGCGGGATCACAGTTTAGAACTGTTAATCGTACTAAATGCTCCCGCTGTATAAATCTGATTTATTTATTTAAAATATATTTTGTTTTAAAAGTTAAAACTGGTACGAGGATTCCCAAAAGTGGTATCAGAGCCACATTTACGCGCGTTTAGGCATAATATTATATAATTTTCGATCTTGTGTTTTATTTGTCAAAACTTTTGTTTGACAAAAAGATCGAGCCTTTTTCATTTGGTTTTATTGTGTTTAATAAATCGAGCACTAGTGACCCGTGGTTATATTTTTATGTTTTGGTTGGTTTCTTTTTGTAATTTTTATGGGTTAAGGTTATTTATTTTATTTATTTTTAGCGTATTTGTAAATAAGTTGTAAACCTAACGAGATGAAGACGTGAAGACCAAGGAAGACGTAAACGGGATTAAAGATGGAGATCTTGGAATAAGTGGGTGATAGCAAGTTTATATTTATTTTGTTATCCCTTAGACCAGTCTGTTTTTTCGTTTGATGGTTCGAATGAAACCGGACAATATTTACTAGTTGCTTGGTTTATATGTTTTATTTATTTTTGTGGTTGTGACATTATTTAGGATAATAATTAAACCGCAAGAAATTTAAAAAACTTTTGTCACAATCTTAAAACGACGAGATATTTAAAATGTTTAAAAGATTTCTCAGAAAGGTTATTAAATAAAAGGGTTTTTATTTAAAAGTAAAACATGTCTTTTAAATTTAATAGTTTTATTTAAAACAATTTTAAATTAATTAAAGAGTTAACTAGTTTAAAATATGGTTGGCGATTGACGACCAGTTTAGATTAAATAAGTTATTTAAAATTGGACCGTATCCGGTGTTGAAAGGCGTTTTCACGAAGTAAACAGTAAAATCGGTTTAATAAAATTGCACGACTTGAATCACGCTTCTCGTCGTCCAAAATGTTTTTGACCCTAATCGGTAATTTAAAACATTAAAGCAAATCCCAAATTAAAATCGATATTTCTACGCCACCTGTAACATCCAAAAATTTCAACAAAATAATAAAACGGTTCCGAGGAAAATAAAGAAAGAATATACACGATAACGTAGGCCCGTTGATTTTACCCGTACCCGATTAACCCGACCCGAACCAACTTCACCCGAACCGATTAAACCCGTATCCGAATAACCCGTAACCGATTAACCCGAAAACCGTTTAAACCGATTGTTATTCGGGTCGGGTTTCGGTTAGACTTTCAAGCATCAAAAACCTGATAAACCCGAACCGATTAACCCGAATAAACCGAACATTTATATATTCTACCATTTCTTTTCTCACCATCACCACCAACACCACCAAAATCCGCTTCTAAACTATAAGTTTAAAAAATCCACCACATAAACACGAATACTTCTATTTGAAGCTTTAATATCTTGGAAATGTACTTATTTTTGTTTCACATACACGTTTATTTTATGTTTTTAAACTTGATTCATTTTTTTTTCAACCATGTGTCCCTACCCGAAACCCGACCCGATTAAACCGAAAATCGATTAACCCGAACCCGATCTACCCGAATGTTATTCGGATCGGTTATCGGATAAATATACACACACGGAAAAACCGATTAACCCGAACCGATCTACCCGAACCGATCTACCCGAAACCCGATTAAATTACCCGAACAACACCCCTACGATAACGGGCTCGAGCGGGTTCGGGTTGAAGAAAATCGCGTGGGAGGGGAGGTAAAACCCTAGTTTTCCTTCTTTCCATGCATTCAATCACCTTAGAGAGAGAAAGAGGTCTAGAGAGAGATCGCTACACTTGATCTTAGATCGTTGCTAGTGACTACAAGAAGTTGGAGAAAAAAGGATCGAGCGAAAACAGGTAACAAAACCTACTCAGATTTTGATTTCTAGAATGAAAATGGGTTTTAGGGTTTTTGGTGCATTTTCGTTCAAAGGTAGGATTTTTACTTCTGAATTGTCCTAAAAGTATATATATAGCTTCATGGAAGCTAGATATAAGTTTTGGACGTCATAAGATTGGAACTTGGATAAAAAACGACGAGATTAGTCAAGAACAGTTGAATCGCCCGAAAACTCAATTAATGGTCCGAAAACGATGAAGTGTCTGAAAAGTATTTCAGACACAAAGAGATTTCAGACGGAATGTTTTCAAACGAAATAGTTTTCGGTCAAACGTTTTGGAACAAATTAGTTTTTCGGACAAAAGTTTTCGAATGAAATAGTTATCGAGTAGAAGAAGTTTTGAACAAAAGAGTTTTCGGTCGAAATAGTTTTCGACCAAAATAGATTTTCATTTCTATACTCTAGTGCCGAAGAATGAATATACACCATACATAATAGTTGGAATTGCTGGTCTCGGGAAAAAAACATATGGTGAACGCAACTTTGAATATGCAATTTGAGCGGGTCGTAGTTTGGATATAGTGTGTGAGAAGAGTTATAAACATGGCAAATCGTTGTTAGCGTCTATATTGAAATTGGTGGTGTCCGAATATAAATACTCCGGCGTAGGTGTGTATTCTTACATGGGTACAGAGGATGAGGTTGGAATTTCTGGGCTCGGAATGTATAGGCACACCCGTACCTGGAGTTGTTAGTTATTTTATCCATGTGTGCACACTATATTAGGTTGAAATTGGTGTTCTCAGAATGTAGAACGACAATTGCATATGCCATGCACATACATATAGAGGTTATTATTCAATTCTTTATGTCCACAGTCAACAAAGGAATATGTGGGCTCACATATAAATATATGGGAACATATCCCACGTGTTGCCTTAGCCAAGCCATAGGGACGTGCATGTGCACACATGTAGAAATTAAAGAATGCGTAACTAACACACTAGTGGTCTACGTTAATGCATGCAGATCAGGGGATATTATACTCTAATTTATATGTGAGATCTCAAAATAAAATGTAATTCGCGTTATTTACATGTCTATTTAGTTTGTTTGTTGACACCTATTTGTTAATTGGTTTTGTATGATAAACATATGTTCTAACCAACCCAGTAACACATTAATAAAGACTCGTTAATGTGTACTTAGTGGATATGTTAATGTATTCCGTTGGAAATCCATTCAGACATGTCTTCAATTAGTTTGTTTGTTGATACCTATTTGTTAATGTATTCTGTTGGAAACAAATTACAAGACCCATTAACGTATTGGGTGGGGTAGAAGTTAATGAAATCCCTCGGTAATTACCAACAGACTAGCATATTTGTCGGTACTTTCCGACAGATTTCATGATAATCATAATAAAACCACTTTTTAAAATGAAAAAAAATCGATGGTAGGGATTTGAACGCACGCCTATGCTTAACGCAATACACTCGTTGACCATTCAGCCTTAACCTCATCGAATTTTATATCTAAACTAAGTTTTATCTCAAAACCCTCAATTCCTTATACGGGTTTCATCAAAACACTCATTTCCCTTTCAATGGATGATAAACTTCATAGAGTGCAAATCATACTAAATTAGTTTGCAATTATATTAAAATCACTATTGAACTCTGTTACAAAAAATACGTCTGACTATTCTTCATTCAAAGAAGTAAATTTACTTTTTTGGATCTGACTGATTTATCAAAAATCATATATGCTCTTTTGCAGGTTTGTACAAAATGAAATATGAATGTCTTATTTTTGGTAGTTTGGAATTTGCAGGTTTGTGACATATTTTACAATTTGCACTAATCTTCAATGGTATTTTGGGACTTTCTTTTGTCAGACTTCTAGATATTGATGATACGCTTTGTTCTCTAAGTTCTGGGTTGTGTGAAGAGTGCACAGAGAACATCAAAGGTGTTGTAAAAATTTGTGGTTATTTTTCAATCATCTTGTGTTTGTTAAATTATTTAAGTAATTAATTTTTTATTTATGTCAAACCACAGCAAATGATCCACATGTAGAAGATGTTGGTAATTTTAGTGTTATCAATATATATTTTAGTATATTGTATTAACTTGTCGATCGAAGAAATAGCGTTAGAGATTAAATGAGTTGGGTGACACGGCAGTGCGGGCTCGATTTAATCCTAAATGTTATTTGGGCTTTGTAATCAATAATGTGGCTTATTATTGAGCACATTTGAGCTTAAGTGATTAGAATTACTCGGGCTTCAAATCCTAATATGGGTCTCGATCATATAATATATAGACATACACATACGCATAAGAACAGAGAGAAAAAGAATGGTGGGTACAAGTTCTTCATATGTGATCATCAGAAAATCATCAAAATCTGATTTCATGTAGAAGAAATTATCTGTCTTATCCGATAAATCATTGCGTGTAACCCACAAATATGTTTATTTGAAAGTGATTCACGATTCAGAGAATAATCCAAGTTTCATTCATTGTTCAAGATCAAAATCCGGTTTCCAGGTTTGTCTATTCGTTTATTTTTGTGTTACAGACTATGAAAACAACAGAAGACTCAAAACACACAATCGAAGTGAGTAGATTTTTCATATGCTAAAAAATTTCAAGAAGAAAATTGACTTGACTGTTACATAGAGGTTGAAGTTTTGACCCATTTAATGTTTACCTATGGTTTTACTTAGCCTCTTAACAGGTCAAATGTGTTTGTTTTAAGAAAGGGTGAAAATAGAAACGGGTCAATCGTCACCCAAAATGTATTCTAAATGCACAAAACTATGTGACAGGGTCCCCCCCTCCTCCGAGATGGTTAAGACTACTTTAAAAGTTATTTGTTTTCCTTTGTTTAAAACTCCAACTCTTCGAGCTTCATATGTATTGATTAAGGTTAGTTGTTATGTGGTCTTTAACTTTTAAAACAACCCGTTGTGATCCATATCGGTTTTTATGTAACTTGTTTTGAGTCGAACCAAAATGACCATTATTTAAGATGACAAAAAAAATATATTTATACAATACGCAGAAGTTACGAAAAGGTATTTGTGGTTCAACCAGACCCGACCCGTTTCGACCCATTACCTAGCTTGAAATACTATTCTGACCCGTATCGGTTATTGTCAAAGTTGTTTTGACCCGAAACAAAATGACCATTTCTTAAAGTGACCAAAAAAATATATCTATAAAATATGAAGAAGTGTATAAAGTATGAAGAAGTGAATGAATGGTTTTTTGTGGTCAAACCGAACCGACCCGACCCGATTCGGCCCATTATATGTTTTTCTCCATCGGTTCATGAAGTCAGTTTTAAATTCAGCACTTTTTTTTGACAACCCTTAGGTACCAAATGACCAAAAAATATACTTAAAAAATATGAAGATTTGTGGTCCAACTAGACCTAACACCTTTCTATCCATTGTCTAGCTTGAAATATACTTGTTGTGATCCGTATGGGACTGAAAGATGTGTGGTTCATATACATATTGATGCAGGAGCATCCGGTTCAACTGAACTCAAAACCATACCAAACTCGTACCCGTGGAAGACCCGTTAAAGTTGGATGGAAGATGGCAATTTATTTGGAAGAGATCACTACAATATCTTTTATTTATTTGAATTTGAATTTCCTAATCTTTTATTTAGTTTCCAATTTGATTTATGATTCCTAATTATAAAATGAGATCTAAGAACTATTGTTTTTTGAGGTTGATTAAACTTGGTGTAAACGATGAAAGGTTAAAAACCTTTTTGGTTCAAGCTTTTGATATAATCATATGAGTATTTGGAGCCATTTTAGTTGCTCTTCTAAACTGCATCAGTTTGGTATCAGAGCTTTGGTTGATTCAAATGGTTGTTTTTGGATTGAATCATCATCTCAAGCACTGAACCGCCGATAGAGGCAGCGATCGAGTCATGTTCAGTTCACAAGGTTGCAAGTTTCAGGAAACCAACCCAGAAGTTTTCATCTGGGATGAGAGCCGTGGGAAGGATGAGTATCCTGGAGGTTGTAGCGATATCTATCCATCACCTCCATGTTTCGATGATTATGGAGACGAAGATATGACCAAAGAAGGTTATTTATGGGTTATAAAAGCGTTGAACGGGTTTGTCTTTCAAGGGGACGAACCGTTGGAGGGGATTGATTTTTTGTTCGAATCCGATCGTGGTGCAATAGAAAGAATTATGGGTTTGAATCGGAAATATCTGAACCGAGGGATGGTAGAATAGCAAAAAATTTTGCAGGTATTTTTGATGAGTTTTTGAAGGTGCCTACGGTGGTTGAATGTGGGCATACGGAGGTTGAAGATGGTCACACGGTGATAGCAAATGGTGGGTTGATTAACTCCGGTGGCCGAAAATTTTTGGATAAAAATTATTCCAAGTTACACATCGAAACAAGATCCCTGATTTTTAGGAATAATTTGAATAGTTCTCCGAAAGGTTTGGACACTTGCAAAAATCAAATTGAAGGGATTAATATTATGGATTCTTTTTCTAAAAATAATGAGATTTGTAAAGATAATATCAACTTACCTAACAGTAAGGCAATTTATGGTGGAATTACCATGCACCTTCCAAGTGTAAATGAGAAATTTAGTAATTCAAAAGAGGAGGGTATTGATGGGTTGCAACGTGAATTATCAAACAAGTCGATTGGGCCATTAAATGGAAAGCAAGGTAGTGGTAAGTCTTTTGATCCATTTCTGTTCGATCCAGGTGGCTTTGATCCAGATACAAAACTCAAGGACGAGTTTTTTTAAAGACGAGGCAGTTCAATTGAACCCAAAACTGTACCAAACTCGTACCCCGTGGAAGACCTGTTAAAATTGGATGAAAGATGGCAATTTATTTGGAAGATATCACTACAATATCTTTTATTTATTTGAATTTGAATTTCCTAATCTTTTATTTAGTTTTCTATTTAATTTATGATTCCTAATTATAAAATGGGATCTAAGGACTATTGTTTTTTGAGGTTGATTAAACTTGGTGTAAACCATGAAAGGTTAAAAACCTTTTTGGTTCAAGCTTTTGATATAATCATATGAGTATATCAACTTACCTAATAGTAAGGAAATTTATGGTGGAATTACCATGCACCTTCCAAGTGTAAATGAGAAATTTAGTAATTCAAAAGAGGAGGGTATTGATGGGTTGCAACGTGAATTATCAAACAGGTCGATTGGGCATACGAAGGTTGAAGATGGTCACACGGTGATAGCGAATGGTAGATTGATGAATTGTTAACGAATTGTAAGCGTGGAGCTTACCGACCAAAACTTTCGGTTTGGAAAGCCTTTGAATAAAACTATGAGTTTCTTGAGCCATTTGATTGCTTCCGTTAGCGGTATCATTTGGTATCAGAGCTTTGGTTTTTCAAATGGCTCAGTGCGAAGAATAACGTCGTCTTGTTCGTAGATTCGCCGGAAGAGGCAACGACAGAAGCGTTGGTGTTCACGTGCCCGGGGAAGAGACGGATTGCGTGTTGCAGATTCACCATAATCCAGTTATGATTCATCACAAGGAACCATGAATCGAGTAGGAGAGTCCAGAGATCAAGATATGCCATGGGGCGTGGAATCGTTTGTCGGTGTTGATCGAGACTTCCTCTTAGACAAGAATGGGAGACGGATGGTTTGTCACGGATGTAGGGTGAAGACAAAGGAATCTATCCCTACTCGCGGAGTGCAATCGTTGAAGGAAACCGAACTACGGTTTCATGTCCGGGACTGAAGCTTTAGTAAGGAGGAGTATCTTTCAATGGAGGCGATCTATTAAAAAAACGGATTTGTGGAGATATAAGATAGTCGAACTACGTAGCGGGGTTGTAATGATTTGTGAACTCGAATGTTTTACAAGACTCGAGGGCGAGTCTTTTTCAAGAGGGGGAGTATGATACGTGAGCATTCAAACCATTTAACGTCCGACCCGTATGGAAAAAGCTTGGAGTGGAGAGCAAGTTAAAGATACATATGATCTTTTAGCTATTTAAAATTATTTGTTTCCAGTTTTTAGGATATCTTGTTACCTATTTAATATGTTAATTATTTAGTATAAAAAGGGGGTTAGGTTTTATTGTTTAAAGACTTTATTTTTTATCAGAATATTGTAATCGAGACCTTTAAGGCTTGAGACAGTCGACTTGGCTGGAACCTTCGGGTTCAAAGTCGTTAAATAAAATCATATGTTACTGAGCCATTTAAGTATTCCTGTGGATTCGATATCACATATTATGGCTTCGGACATCCTTCTTTCTTTAAGAAAATCACCTAAGGTTAAAAAGAAGTTAGTTTATCATATGTTCACTTTCATTTAAACTAATTGTTGAGATTAGTAATTTATATTTTACTTGGTGGTATACCTTCAAAAAGGCAAACTATATTAACAACTAATCCAACAACTGAGTTCCAAACTGGATGCCACTTTAAAAGGAAGTGGATCGTCAAATTCTTATCCTTATGGCCATCAAGATTTAATTTAGGGCATCTATAAAACATGGTTAAATACACACAAATATTCTTAAACTGCATGAATTGTAATGGAGCTATTGACTAAAAATGGAGTACATAGATTTAAGGCGTAGATCCGTCATATTTATTAATTTGAAGGACTTTTTGTCTTACGTTTGTTAATTTCGAGTTACTTACTAAGAAGCTTTTTGAGTAGACAATTTGGTTTAGTATTTTATTTTATTTTATTAAATTGAACTACCAGAACAACGGACGGGTATAAAACTAGTTGCAATTAAGTGACCTCGTTCACAAACATGACGAATTCATCTCTAGTTACCAAAAATCATCTATTATTCGGTCATGATTATATACATAAGAGAGGATTCGAGATTAATGTCCTCAATTTATCTTCACCTCAACTCGTTCAATTGTCCTTAAACCCATCAAAATAAGTTTGGTCATCTTTCATACGAATCTATAAGTTAAAAACACATGTGGATGTATTTTTGATCATTTATGGTTTATTAATTTCCCATATAAACTCCCATATCCCTTTTCTTTCTGATTACTTACCACAAAACACATAAATGCTCACAAAACACATAAGTACTCGATCTCAACTAATCTCGTTTATATATATGCTCTAAAAGACCAATAAACCAAATGAATACAAATTATTTAAATAACTTTTACAACTTAAACTGGTATTTTAGATTCACACACGACCTAATAAATGTGTTTCCCACTTTTTATCAAGTAAAACTAATTAGGATATGAAAGCAAAGAACATGACAAAACATAACAAATCAATAGCTTGAATTTGAATTAAATGGCTCAAGATGTAATAGTTTTACTTCTAAAATCACTTGTTACAAAAATCAATAAACAAAAGACAAAGGCATTCATAATACTAGGAATTTCAGCTACGGTTTCTTCAAGTAACACGAGGATCAATCACTTGCCCCATAAACAACACAACCCCAGTCACATCTTCTCTAATCACAAACAAGAACGGGTGATCTGCCACAAAGGGGAATTTTATAGAAACCGTCTCATTTTTTAACTGCACCTACCGTAAGCCGTAACCGTCACGTATAGGGCTAAATGTGACGTGTAGGGCACCAAATGTTACGTATAGGGCAATCGGTCACCCTTATCCACCAGACTTTGGAATCAGCGAGCCAGATAATGCCAGGATATGTTGGTGGGTTTTTTTTATGGTTGAAGTGGGTTTTAGGGTTTTGGTGGTGTATATGTCACATTTAGGGCTAACTGTCACCCTTTACTTATTTGTTTTTTAAATTATATATATATGTTTTTATCACGTTAAGAGTTTGGAAAATCGATAGTTATATTTATCCTTTGATTTTGGGTTTAGTGTGTGAGTGAGTGGTGAGAGTTGTCTTAATATAAGCTGAATCTGCAACCTAACCGTCACGTATAGGTCCAACGGTGACGGTTAGGTTAAGTGTCCGACAACACTGTCAACGTTAACTTTCTGTCAACGTTAACTTTCTGTCAAAACAACCTCGTACACAACCGTCATGTATTGGCCTATACGTGACCGTTAGGGTTCCTTTTTGCAGTCTGCACAAACTCGTATCAACCCTCGTATCATCAGTGTCCTTTTTATTCCCGGACTCACAAGATACATACCGTCACGTTTAGGCCGAAACGTGACCGTTTCGGTCACAACCATCACGTTTAGGCCTATACGTGACGTTTAGGTCAGGTGTGAAAAAAAAACTCATCGGTGTCCCGAGCACAACCCGCCACAAAATCAACCTCATCGTCGGTCATTAATGAATTCATCATATATGCTGCAGAAACCGAGGAAGCTTCTGTACCTTCTTCGTTCACTTCCATATAAGATTTATGGTAAATGCCCTAAACATAAAGGCTTTCATCAACAGTTAAGTCAACCATTTCGGTAAAATCACTACCATCACTGAAAGGCAATACAAGCCCTAGTTCCTTCAACATATCAGAAGCCTCAAACCCGAATGAGATCTTAAATTTTGGTATCAAAAACCGCTCGACTTCTACATCTTGGCGTGGAATGTGACGGTCAAAAAAGTCAGATGTTGAACCGATTTTCTCCACTAGAGATTGAAGACCGTCCTTTGCATATGGGAGGAAAAAGTACATTGTGAACTCGGCGTTTATCTTGACCTTGTAAATAGGGAAGACCCAATACTGCGAAATCATAATACTGCGAAATCATCATATTTACGCACTAATTGTTTTTCCATGCTAGTCATGAATGGAACCTTAACTTTGTTGCCATCAAGGAGGTGGAAGTCAGATTCTTTTGTCATTTTCCGGTTAAACTTCTGATCCAATCTCCCTTGAAGTAGACGGCATTTGCCAAGATAAGCCGAGTTAAACTGTCAACTGCATTACCTTGAAGGACTTGTTTGATAAGGCCACTTGTTTGCTTTTCGGCCCATAAATTCACTTCATTGACTACCTCAACCCTTCGTTAATTAATGAATAATATGTTAGCTAAATAAAAAAGAAAGTTGTACACCTTTAGGCCCGTGAATAAATCGAACGAACACGAACATCGACGTGTTCGTGTTCGTTTATTTAATTTTAACCGAACACGAACACATAATCGAACACATTTTTTTGTTCATGTTCGTTCTTTAAGAAAATGTAAATGTTCTTGTTCGTTCATTTCGTTCGTTAAAAAGCTAAATGAACGTAAACGAACACAATTGAACAAACATAAAACGAAAACAAATGAACAAACGTAAACAAATACAAAGGAACATAAATGGACATTAATGAACACACATGAACAAGACTAATAGTTAATAATTTATCAAAAAACACATGCAAATTAGTGATTCAAATGTACATGATTCATTCAAAAACAAATGAACACAAACATAAATGAACGTTAATAAACGAACATAAATGAACATATATGAACGAACATAAACGAACGTTCATGAACATAAATGAACGAACACGACATGTGTTCATGTTCGTTCGTTTAATTAAATGAACAAAAAAATTTGTTCGTGTTCGTTCGTTTATTAAATTAACAAACATAAACGAACTTTCCACCGAACAGTTCATGAACGTTCGTTCATTTACACGCCTATATACCTTTGATACTTATTGGTTATGAGAAATCCCAAATTCCAATATATAGACCCTCACCAAGATTCATATCACATCCAATTTTAAGTTATGATAGACAAACAATATAAAAGTAACAGAACTGACCTTGTTCTTGAAATCAACTTGTTTGCAAGCGGCTTTGTAAACGGTTTCCACAACATGTTTGAAAGTAGGTTTAAGAGAAAGGGTTTGTCAACCCAACCTCGTTTACAAAAGACAATCGAGGTCCGCCGCTTGGGCTACCATCTGCGAAGATCCAGGGCACAAGCTGTGAATAAAGAGAGTTGAGGTCATCGGTGGTGTTCGTTTTCAGGAAACTGAGTATTTCGTCGAGTGTTTGGCCTTTGGAACCGCGGATACTAGGCTCAGGATGGCTTGGATGGAAAGGGGTGAGAAAACGACGTTGGATTCGAGGAATTTGTTGGAGAGAAGGTGTGTTGCGAGTGTACCCACAAGTGGTTGAGACGTGGGTTTGGTTGCTGATTGATTGTTGAAGGTGCATCGAAGCTTTCTGTGGTTTGGTTCAGGGCAATCTTAGGCATGGTCTTCATAAATATTGCAATTATAATATCTTACTTTACTTATATCAACCAAGAATTTGTTTTGGATTCTTGGGTATCTCTTCCTACTATCATAATCAATATTATTTTTCTTGAAGTTATCGTGTCACTACAAGCATCAGGGGCGAGAGCTTTAGGGACGATTTTAACATTTAGGGGCGATACATACTTTAATCTGTGTGACAAAATCCAACAGTTAAACCATCCATTGATCTGGAATTGATCTAATGGATAGGGAAGAAAGCCCTTTAGGGGTGAGACCATTAGGGGCGATAAATCGCCCCTAAAACCCGAAGGACTAGTGGTCGGGTATTTCCCTCCAAGAAAGTCAGATCTGCTCTATTGCTCTCCATCTGCTCCATTGCTCTCCAAATGCTCATCTTGCTCTCCATCTTTTACCGCCCACACCACCTACAACCACCACCACCACGTCTCACCACCGCCTGCAACCCCTCGCTGGACTACTGCTTGCAACCCTCTCCGGACCACCCCCTGCAACTACCACCACTACTTCGAGGAACTCTTTCTTGCTTCAAAATATGTTGTTGCTTCTCTATAACAAATATTTAGGTCAATTTCTTCTTCTTCATTCACACATTACCAATCTAAAGTTAAGAACCGGTCTCCGTCGGATCAAAGTTAAGAACCGGACGACGTTATAAATATTATAAAAATATATATCAATCTAAAGGACAATTTATAATTCAAAAACCACCAAAAAATCAATTCAAATAATCTTACAATTAACTACGAATTACGAAACCAAGAGATTTAAAATACATAAAAAAACAAAAAAAAAATATTAGCCAGCCGATCCGTTCGGTCCGACCACCGAGTCACTGTTGGGAATAATCTTGATCGGGTCACGGGTCAGACGGGTCATGGGTTACAAGATATTGGATACGGGTCAAACAGGAAATTAGTTGATGAAAAACGTATTTAGTCACATGTTTGTTTCATTGTTTGTTTTGTCCGGTTCTTTAGGAGATTTCCATTTGAATAGGTATTAGTAGGTGCTGTGTTTTGTTTCCTCTGTTTGTACGTTGCCTATAAATAGGCTACATTGGTTAATGAACAAAATGCAAGAGTTCTGCAACAAACACTTATATACGTAAATTTGTGTGTGTATTGTGGGCCTGAACCAACAGTCACTGCTGAACCGTTTCAACGAATATAACCTGACCGCCCAGACCACCGGTCCTGTCCGATCCGGTTTTTAAAACACTGAAAAAAACGTAGAACTGACCTTGTTCTGGAAATCCGCTTGATTGCAATCGGCTTTATAAACGATGTCCAACACATGTTGGAAAGAAGGTTTGAGAGAAAGGGTTTTCTCAACCCAAATCCCGTTTACAAAAGACAATCGAGGTCCGCCACTTAGGCTACCATCGGCGAAGATCAATGACACAAGCTGCGTGTAAAGAGAGTTGAGGTCATCGGTGGTATTTGCTTTTAAGAAACCAAGGATGTTGTTGTGTGTTTGGCCTTTGGAACCATTGGCTAATAAGCCCAGGACTACATGGAAGGAAAGAGGAGAGAAAACAACGTAGGAATTAGGGAATTTCTTGGAGAGAAGGTGGGTGGTGAGTGTGACTGAGACATTAGTTTGGTTGCGGATTGATTGTTGAAGGCGGAATGCCACGGAGTAAAGGTCCATTGATGTTTTTTTTTAACGGTCCAACCCAGCCGTACGAAACCCTTAAGCGCCCCAAGTTATCTCCAGTTCTGGGGAAAACCCACCCTCCCGAAAGCCCACTAGTGGTAAAACCTGGACGCCCTCGGGATCGAACCGGAGATCACAAAGATCCCGGTCTTCTTTCATTGAGCCAACATGCCCCTTCCCAAAGTGATGCTAGTGGGGATAAAAACTGGGTCTTTTTTAGAGAATCCGGTTTTTCTACCACTACACCACATTGAAAGTTTATGAATTACATGAATATTACACTGTGTCGGATGGATTAAAGTTGCGCCGCTTTTAGAACCAACAAACTGAATTGAGTTTTGTGTCAATTATTATGTTGAAACGAATTTACAGTATTTCAAACGTGGATTTCAAACGTGAATTGCAACTTTAAATTTGGTGAATCCTACGATTCGACAATTGAATCATGTTTTTATTGATGAAATCACTTAATTACACATTTATAATTTATAACTGGTAGAATGACAAAAAAAAACCCTCCCATTCAAAATTAAAAAAAACACGTGGCGCGCTGCTATCCCTTCATACGCCCCTTCCCAAAGTGATACAAGTGGGGATAGAAACTGGGTCTTTTTAGAGAATCCAGGTTTTGTACCACTACACCACAGTAGAAGTTTATAGATTACATGAATATTACACTGTGTCGGATGGATTAAAGTTGCGCCGCTTTTAGAACCAACAAACTGAATTGAGCTTTGTGTCAATTATTTTGTTAAAATGAATTTACGTGTATTTCAAACGTGGATTTCAAACGTGAATTGCAACTTCAAATTTGGTGAATCCTACGATTCAGCAATTGAATCACGTTTTTATTGATGAAATCATTTAATTACGCATTTATAATTTATAACTGGTAGAATGACAAAAAAAACCCTCCCATTCAAAATTAAAAAGAACACGCGGCGCGCTGCTATCCATTCATACGCCCCTTCCCAAAGTGATACTAGTGGGGATAGAAATTGGGTCTTTTTAGAGAATCCAGGTTTTCTACCACTACTCCACATTGGAAGTTTATAGATTACATGAATATTACACTGTGTCGGATGGATTAAAGTTGCGCCGCTTTTAGAAACAACAAATTGAATTGAGCTTTGTGTCAATTATTATGTTAAAATGAATTTACGTGTATTTCAAATGTGAATCGCAACTTCAAATTTGGTGAATCCTACGATTCGGCAATTGAGTCACGTTTTTATTGATAAAATCACTTAATTACGCATTTATAATTTATAACTGGTAGAATGACAAAAAAAACCCTCCCATTCAAAATTAAAAAGAACACGAAGCGCGCTGGTATCCCTTCATACGGTTCGTACGAAATAAGACATTTGTATTTAAAACTTCCCATATATATATATAGAGAGAGAGAGAGAGTTTGAAAAATACCAATCCACTCCACACCCCCGAGTAAAATCACTCGGGCATTTAACCCGGACTTTCACCCTTATCACAGGCTCTCTAATCCACCTGCCTCTTTACTTTGCAAGGAGATCAAGTTTAGATGGTTATTTACTTGTTCCATTAATAAAATACATTTTGTTTTAACTTCGATACTAAATTCCATATACTTGCACTAAAATTCTTATTCATATTTAGATTATAATTATTTCATACAGATTAATAGTAAACTTACTGATTAATTTGTCATATAAAGTTCCATATCCCTTTTTCTGATTTCTGAGTAATTTGTCATATAAAGTCCCATATCCCTTTTTCTGATTTCTTACCACAAGTCCACAAAACAAATAAATGATCACAAATCATATAAAACAATCAAGAGTTGCACAAAAATATTTTCTAAAATTTTTAGTACTCGATCTCAACTAATTTTTTTTTTATATTTGCTCTAAAAGAACAATAAACCAAATGAATAAAGATTATTTAAAAAACTTTTACAACTTAAACTGGTATTTTTAATTCACACACAAACTGATATATGGGTGTTTCCCACTTTTATATATAGTAAAACTAATTAAGATATGAAAGCAAAGAACATGACAAAACATAACAAATCAATAGCTTAAATTTGAATTAAATGGCTCAAGATGTAATAGTTTTACTCAAAAATCCATAGCAAACACGAGAAGAAGTGGCTTAACCAAGGCTGCAATAAACAAAAGAAAATTTATTCATGATACTAGAGATTTGTCAACCAACACTAGGGTCGATCACCTGACCCATAAACAACATGACCTTGGTCACGTCTTCTCTAATCACAAACAAAAACGGGTGATCTGCCACAAAATCCACCACTGGAGGTTTGCACCATGGCGGCGCTGCACCATAGATCATTTGGGTTACAACTGCTACTTCTGTACCTTCTTCGTTCACCTCCAGAAAAGATTTATGATGTATGCTAGAAACATAAGGGCTTTGACCAATAGATGAGTCAACCATTTTAGTCAAACCATCTTTAAAAGACAATTCAAGCCCTAATTCCTCCAACATAGGAGAAACTTTAAAATCGAATGAGATTTTAAATTTTGGTACCAAAAACTGACCGACAGGTACTTTTCTAACTGGAATGTGACGGTCAAAAAAGTTAGGTTGAGAACTAATTTTCTCTAGTAGAGATTGAAGTCCGTCTTTTGCATGTGGGAGGAGAAAGTACATTGTTAACCGACGTTCATCTTCACCATGTATGTAAGGAAGACCCAATATTTTGAAATCATCATATTCACTCACTAATTGTTTTTTCTTGCTTGTCATGAAGGGAACTTGAACATTGTTGCCATCAAGGAGGTGAAAGATGGATTCTTTTGTCTTTGACCGGTCAAACTTCTGACTCCATGATCCCTTGAAGTAGGCGGCGTTTGCAAAGATGAGCCATGTGAGACGGTCAATTGCATTAGCCTCAAGAACTTTTTTGATAAGGCCATTTGTGTGCTTCTCGGCCCATGCATTCACTTCATTTGCCACCTCAGCCGCCTTCGTTAAACATTAAATAACCAGTTAAATATATCAAAAAGGAAGTTCTTATAGAACAACAATTTGAAAAAACTAATGTTTTTAGAACCGAATCGGAGGTCGAACCAGTCTCTGTCATACCAGAGTTAAGAACCGGGGACGTCATAAATATCATAAAAACATATCAATACAAATAACCATTAATCTTTCAAAAACCACCAGCAAGTCAATTCCAATAATCTTAAACTAGTAATTAGCTACGAAATACGAATCCAAAAGACCTAAAATAGATTAAAAAATTATTAGTCAACCGGTCCGGCCTAACCAACCACCCGGTTTGCTGGTCCGACCAACGGGTCGCTGCAGTACCATTTCAACAAATATAACCGGACCGCGCACTAGGGGTGTTCATCGGTTTGTTCGATTTATTCGATTTTGATTTTTTTTAACCCTTATCCGTTAACCTAACCAAACCGAATGGGAAATTTTTCTAACCAAACCGAATAAACCGATTTCAAAAGGAAAGTATATCCGAATAAACAGAACCGAATTGGAAATATGTCTAACCAAACAAACAGAATAAATCGAATTAAAAAAATGTATATTCGTTAACCGAACCGAAAACCGAATTCGCAATTTGGATACAGTTAATAATCAAACCGAAAACCGAATTCGCAATTCGGATAAGGTTAATAATCAAACCGAAAACCGATTTCACAATTCGGTTCGTTTTTTTGGGTTACGGATACGATTCGGATTTTGGTTTTCGGTTTTTTCACACCCCTATCGCGCACACCACCGGTCCGGTTTTCAAAACACTAGAAAAAACGTAGAACTAACGTTGTTCTGGAAATCGGCTTGATTGCAATCGGCTTTATAAACGGTGTCCGACACATGTTGGAAAGAAGGTTTGAGAGAAAGGGTTTTCTCAACCCAAATCCCGTTTACAAAAGACAATCGAGGTCCGCCACTTGGGCTACCATCGGCAAAGATCAAAGACACAAGCTGCGTGTAAAGAGAGTTGAGGTCATCGTCTGTATTTGCTTTCAAGAAACCAAGGATGTTGTTGTGTGTTTGGCCTTCGGAACCGACGGCTAGTAAGCTGAGGGCGACATGGATGGAAAGGGGAGAGAAAACAACGTTGGAGTTGGGGAATTTGTTGGAGAGAAGGTGGGTGGTGAGCGTGACTGAGACATCAGTTTGGTTGCGGATTGATTGTTGAAGTTGGAATGCGACTGAGGAAAGGGCCATTTATGTTTTTGGGAGGAAAAGCAGAAAGATAGGTTTGAGGTTGAAGGTGAAAGGGGAGTCGTTGTTGGAGTATATAATGGGAAGAAGATGATGAATTAAAAATATAATTGGAAAGAGCAATAATATATTTATTTAAAAAAATCAAGTTCATTTATAAATTCGTATCGAACTCTAAATTTGAATATAGAAGTAATACGTTTATTTAAAATCTCTAAATTTGGATGATATATGAACTTAATTCATTTATAGTAATATATATTTTCTTTCAATTATTATTTTTTAGTTTTTCAATTTAATTTGTATATTTTAAAAATATTGTATTACACCTTTTTTGTTTTAAGTTTTAAAGGTAATTATATATATTTTTAATATTGAAAAAATAGATAAGTTAGAGAATTTATAAATAAACAAAATGGAAAACGGCAGATCATAAATATTTTGAAATTGTAAAAGATTTAGAAAAATTCAATTGAAGAGGCACCAGTGAATTTCTTGACGGACCCATTGGAAGGAAGATCAACGCTTAGACCCGCTGACATTTTGGTCTTTGGGTGGATAGGTGGGAAGCATGCGTGTGTAGATCTAACAGGGGTCTCCCCTCTGGTGGACTTGGGAGTTAGTGCTTTCACGGTGAGTCAGGCTGCTCTAAAAGCTGCTTCGAGCAAAGTGACCAAACACGAGAAAGCGTGTCTTGACAACCAACACGTGTTTATACCATTTGCTTTTGACACTTTTGGTTTCCTTGCACCAGAGGCCGTGGAGTTACTTAACCGAGTACAGCGGGTCATGCATAGTAATGTTATGACCCCAAGATCTGTAGATGTAGTTTTTAAAAGACTTGGTTTTGCTATTCAAAAAGGGTTGGCGGCGCAGCTTGTTGCCCGTTTGCCTTCTATCTCTATGTAATTTCCATTTGGGAGTTGTGTTTTTATGTATGAAATATATTGAAGATATATTTGAAGAAAGTGAACCTTAAAATCCGACGAAGAATTCTAGTATGAAGTTGGTGAAGGTCATCCGTTACCCTTCTAAACACGACCCCAAGATAATTTTTAATTAATTATTTACTTATGTAAATAATTTACTTATGGAGCCTTAGCCACGTGCTGGGAATCTGGTACTAAGTTGAATCGGAACTCAATCTCTCTGTCGGGTGGTATCCCAGGCAAATCCTCTAGAAACACCTTCGGATACTCGTGTACTACATCATCTAGTTCCTCACGTCCTTACACTTCTCAATCACGTACACCAGATAAGCCTTGCATCCGTGCAAATCTGTGGCCTTGATCATCGAGATGACGTTAGCCATCGGGGCGTTGCGATCCCCGAGGACTTCGACATCGCTACCATCCGGAGCCTTGAGTCGGATTATCTTCCGTTTGCATATAATTTGGGCTTCGTTAGCAGTTAGCCAATCCATACCCAACACAACATCAAACCCTCCCAAAACCATGGCAAACAATCTGCGGAGAATCTATGTCCTTCTATTTTTATCGTGGAATTGTCAACTACTTCGGTAGCTCTTGCGGTTCTACCCTCAGCAGTTTCAACACTAAAGGCCCTTTTCTAGTTTACTAACTCAGTATTTCACCCGTTTACAAAAAGTAGCAGATATAAAGCTCTTACTGGAGCCCGAATAAAATAACACAGGTACATAAGTGTGGTCAAGGATGAACGTACCTGATGCAACATCTGGGTCTACCCTGGTTTGTTCATATGTCAGCGCATATGCTCGAGTCTTTGCTCGAGGCCTTTCTTCTTTCCTTTCAGGCCTTTCCCTTTTCCCGCTTCACCCACTCTTGGTTTAGTGCATTCGCGGCTCATGTGGCCGCTTTCGCCACAATTATAACACTTAATGCCCTGTGTGTATTCCCGGGAGTAGTGCCCAGTCTTGCCACACTTGTAGCACAAATTTGACCCTAGCATGCATTCACCTGCATGCCTCCCTCCACATTTCCCACATACTACTAACTCGCCTACCCTGGCCTGCTTGTCACGAGCCCCAAATAACTTTCCTCCGATCGCTTAGCAGGAAAACTCAGGGCTCATCAATGGCAATGACATTCAGCGCCAGATCATCAAATACCAACCCACTCAGTTCTACTACTGAATCATAGGTAGTAGGGGCGTTCGCTTTAACATAAGTGCAGACCTTGTCCGACAACCCTTGAATGTAGTAGGCGATCTTACGTTCTTCAGTAGTGACAAGATGTGGCACCAGACGTGCCAGTTCATTGAACCGTGTGGTATACTGCCTGTGGGTCATGCTTCCGGCCTTAATTCCTAGAAATTCCCTCTCTACCTTCTCGATCTCATTCCTTGGACAGAAATTCTTGTTCACCAGAGTCTTCCGATCATTCCACATCATCGCGTCAACAGCCTCGTCCCCCTTGGCTTGACGCACACCCTCCCACCAATAAGATGCTTCCTCCCGTAAGGAGTTAGTAGCAAACTTCACAATTTGATCCGCTCAGCATTTGCTCAGGCAAATGGCAGCTTTTATACAGATCACCCAGTCAAACGTAGCTACTGCGTCCTTCTTTCCAGTCAGAACAGGCGGTTCACATGCCTTAAAAGACTTATAGTCGCAGCCGCGAGCAGGCGGTGCGTTGTTAGTCTCGTTGTTAAGAGCACCAGTTGCCGTGTTAGACCCACCTTCCTCATTAGCTTTCTTCAACGCTTCTGCTAACAGACATGGCAGAGAAGTCTTCATCAACTCTTTGAATTCACGTGCTAGAGCTACTCTCACTTCTGGCTCAAAAGTGAAAGGTTGCTCTTCGTCATGAGTCGGCTCAGTCCTATGCACACTAACTGTCGGTTCAGTGTGGACACTTCCTTATTCGCTGTGCTCCTGCTCCTCCTGATGAGCAGGAGTCCTTCCTCGTCCACTGGTACGAGCCCCACTACGCCTTCCGTTTCCTCTTCTTGCCATTTCGTTCTATAAGACAAGGAATCCAATGTCATCACGCTAGTTAACAAATAGAATTCGACAAGTACTGTAAAATGTTAATATACACTGGCCATCTGCAATTAACCATTACACTACCTCTTAATTTTTATTTGACCGCCTTTGTGACTCCATCAGAACACAAGTCCTAACAAAACACTTTCTAAGGCATACTATATATGTAAATATATATACTACCTTCATACCTGATGCTGTGGCTCGAGTTACCCGTACAGGCATCCGCTTTAGGTCCCATTCACAGTTTAAGTTCAGACACTGGGAGTGTCTAAATATCTCAAACTATTTCTCTGATACCAACTTGTAAGGCCCCAAACCGGGAGGCCTCACTCGTTGGATTTACTCATTCACAAACAGTTCTTAAACTTGGATATCAAATAACGCAGCGGAAAATTTCATTCAAACATAACGTCAACATAGTCAAACATGCGGAAGCGTAAACATTGTCTAAAGCATAAACACATAATAAGTAAAACATAATGGGATGCCAGTCTTCACATTATCCGGGTAACTCTTCAAGCCGCCCAGCACCACCATCCATCATCATAACCTGCTTTAACCTGAATGTGCATACTAAAACGTCAGCTACGTTGGTGAGTTCTAGCTTTACATGAAACCTTAACATACATTTGCCAAAAACATAACATTCATCTATTTAATAAAAGCGTACGTAAAACGTGCAATAACTTAACATCATCAAAACATCGTAACATAGCATGATAACATAAGTCAACATGAACCGAATCTGCGCCTTCTCGTAACCGTCAAGTCCATACCTCGTATACCAACGGATGATCTTAAGGCTCATTACCTTTAAGTCATCTGTCACCCATGTCTCCTAAGGCTCGTTACCTCTAGGTAGACCATACACATGTCTCTTAAAGCTCGTTGACTAGGAAGACTAAACATACCTTAGGCACTATTTCCCAGCAAGGAATAGTACCTTCCATCGGGATCCCGGTAATCCCATGGGTGACTGTCGTCACCCCATCCTCAACTAGTTGTACAACCGTTAGCCAGCCACAAAGGCCCCTCGTAAAGGTAAGGCCAATACATACATACATACCCTAACTCCCGTAGGAACTCGTGGCAGATTCGTTCATTCGTGACTTTCTCAAAACATTTACCTTATTTTAGTTACAACATTCGTACGTTTTTTTAAATAACATTTCATTCGTAAACCTTTCATAAACTTCGTTCGGCAAAACGTTTCATAACATCGTCCTTCGCAAACATCATTTCATAAACCTCATTTCGTAAACATCCATTCGTATGTATGCACACCAGCCCAAAAACAGTAATTAAAACATTTAAAAGAAGGGCTCTAGAACTCACCCGAGATAAACAGGGTCAAAGGTCTCTAAGGATCTTCTAACCTATACGTACACAACCTAATCTTAGCTTCACATACAAGTCATTACATTTATCCCTTCATACCGTGAACCTAGGAGTACACGGCCTCTTAGGTGTACACGGCTCGTTCCCGTGAATGTAGGTGTACACGGTTCAAGGGGAGTTCTCGGGTGCTTACTCGTGAACTTAGGCCCAAAATCCCAACCGTGCTCTTGCTCAGGATCCCAGCTGTGAACCCTACTCGAGATCATAGCCGTGAAACCTACTCAAGCCGTGATCCTTACCCGGGAATCCCAAGCCGTGAACGTTACCCGGGATTTCCTAAGCCGTGAACCTCATCTGAGATTCCCAAGCCGTGAACCTTATTCGGGATCCCAAGCCGTGAACCCTAACTGGGGATCCCAGCCGTGAACCTTCAGTTTTCACCCCCAAAACCCTAGTTTTGCATGGAATCAGATCTGGATCGATGGATTCGTCAAGTTTGGAACTTTTTGTGTTCAAAAGGTGTATTTTCCCCTCGTGATTCCAGATTTATAATCCTTTTCGCATTTGGTTCATAAAAACCCAACGTTTTACAGAATAAACCCATTTCAAGGAAAACTTATAAAAACGAGAGTTTCTTACCTCAAAACGACTCCTTCCTTTAGAAAATCTTCTCTCGAGTAGTGTAGCAAGGTAGATGATCGATCGTTAGCTAAATCCAAAGCTTTCTCTCTCTACGAATTTCTCTCTCTAAAAATGGGGTGGAGTTTGAATGAGATAATGGGGAATGTGTGTGGAGGCTAGGGTTTAAACCCCTTTCCCATCTTGGCCCATGGACACGGCCCAACTAGCAGCCCCCAAGCCATTATCCTTTTCGCACCCCTTTATTACATCCTCATTTCGCTTATTGTTTCGTCGTTATTTTTTTGGGATGTTACAAAACCCATTTTGTAACAAGCTTTAAAGTCATGTGAGACATTAGATTACTCGAAATCGTTTCAAGTAATTGATGAAGTATAACTAACAAACGCACTAACACCAGACTCCCTGATAATTCTAAAATATAAACTCTTTTGTCACTAAGAAAGGATTGCATGCATAGAGATGTGATGATCCATAGCAAGTGTTGCTACCTTAGTAGAAAAGGAACTTTGCCATGTATGAGAAATATGGTATTTCTCAAGTGATGTTCAACAACTTGAGAAAGCTAAAGAAAAAGTAGAAACGTTCTAGTAACTTGGAATCCTTTTGGCAAAAGAAGTTTACAATCATCATCAAATAAAGAGTTATTTGACATACACTTACCAAAACAAAAAATGTTCACGTTTGGAACGAAGTAAGATCCAATACATCTCTTTAGTTTATGAAACTAAGAGAATCCTGCATCTCGTAGAAGGATTAAAATACTACAACACGTTTAGAATTCGACTGTTATGCCCTATCGGATTGTCTGCTAAGACCTATACCTTTAAAATACTTAAAGATGTTCTCTAATGAGATCAGTAAACATCTTAAAGCTATCAGAGCATGAGATGATCAAACATGCATTATGAATACATTCTTAAGGGTAACACATCTAATCACAGACGATTTTTTGGATGTATGATGACGTTACCAGATAAAGGTAAAGTAACATATGTATTTTAACTCAATATGAATCAAGGTTTCCGTTTGATAAAGTAGTTATCAAAAGAGACATGTGAAGATAAGTGGGAGCTTAGATCCTTCGAAACTAAGTATGTAATTTTCTACAACATAAATATAAAGAAATAAACAAAATTACACAATATCTTTACAAAAATATCATCCAAGCCATTAACTTGTACATTGCTACACTAAATTTGCTTATTAATATTCATCTATTACTGTTTTTAATAAGTATTAACTACGGTTAAATAACCATTAAATATAAACTATAGCACCGACTAAATATACAATAATGGAACTTTTTGTTAATAGTTTATTTATACTGTATATATTTATTACCAAGTCTCCATCCAAATCGAACAGTGGTTGCATTGTCTCTTATCTTTATTTCACATCAATTTGAAAAATAAGGCCACTAATTATTTTCAAATCAAAAACAAATCATCTTTATCTTTTAAAGGACAATGATCATAAGTTTTGATCTAGTCGAAAGGAAATGAAGCCACGGAAAAGGGATTAAACAAAGTAGGATATGTGTCATTAAATGCTAACTCTGATTAGAATTTCAAATATGAGATATGGTATAACTGAATACTAACTTTGCTCTTATACCAACTAGTTTATGTTGGGTTAATCGAGTTTGCTCGCGAGTCATGGGTTCACGGGGTCTGCGGGTCGTCAAACGGGTCAGCTGGTTAAATAGGTCATTTAGCCCATGTTGTGTACGTGAGTAGTTGAAGACTTGGTAGAGGTTGACCCGATTCTTGAGGATGTGCAATCGTAAAAGAAGAGGTCATTTGTACCGGTTCTGTAGGAGAGAAATTATTATTTTATTGTTTCTTTCTTATTCCCACGTCTATACGTGTGAGGCTGTATAAAACCCCATTTGATTAATTAATATTTAATAGTGTACAACAAACTTACTCCATTTTATTTGTTTTCTGCAAATTATTTATACACTTTCACGTGAGACTGTGAGTTAGAGTGTGCGGTTTGAACAAATAGTTTATACCCGTCCGTTATCCGGACATTTTAATATAATATAATGAAAACTGAATCAAACTGTCTACCTAAGTAAGAGCATTCATAACAGGTTCTCTATATTTATGTAAGTGAGTTATTTATATTTTAGAGTGTGGTTTAAAGTGGTTGTGAGTGGATGAGAGATAAAACTATAAATTTTCTGTATATTTGGAAGAAACACTGTTCACCTGTATAAATTTTTTAATATTTTTTTAAAGTGGTTGTGAGTGGAGTAGAGAGAAAAAATAATGATTTTAGTGTAATTATGAGAATGTGGATAGGGATAGGGATGCTACTGTGAATCTAAATTGGAAATTAATAACGCAAGACAACAATTTGCTTCTAATTTTCTAATACGTTTCTATTCCAAAACAACCTTACAACAGGAAAGCCGATGGGTATATCAATGTAATGACGCTTAAACATTGTTACATGCCTTAAAAGTTGGTTTTATCCAACATTATTGCAAATTTTATAAGAGAGCGTATGAACGGACCATGTTGGTGATACTATGAAGTTATCAATTGAAATTCGAAATCTCATGAAATTCGATCTAGACGGATAAGACACTTTTTTTTGGATAGTACGTGTTTTGAATTAGTCCCTCGTACCAAAAAATATATGTTTTGACCCGCTACCCAATTTGCCCATATTACCACATCTACTAAATTACAATAATGAAAACATGTAAACCGTGCACGTTCTTTGGTCAATGGTAAGCTTCTTTGATTCAAAAGGTGCTATAGATGCAAGCCTCATAAAATACAGAAAAACTGTTGAGGCTATTAATAGTGGCCTCCTGACCAAAATCTCCAATAGCAACATCAAGCGGAACAAAAAGTAAATAATTTTAAAGAAAAAAACTAAGAAACTTAATACCCATAATTTAAGATCGTAATATAAACCATAATTACCTGTGTTACCAACTTCATTATATCATTTAAGCTTATTAACTATTTACACGTTAAAACAATCATAGAGGTGCCATCACCAATTAAAAAAACAAATAACGAAAACGGAAAACACATTATATTAAAGTTATTAATTTGTTCCACAAACTAACTTTTTTTTTTTGTAAAACATAAGGCTCAAGGGTAAAAATGTGTAGAATCAAACTACTAAGATTAAAAGTAAGAATTATATAAGATGTAAATTCAATTACAAAACCAAATCCAAAACAGGTGGAAGCACATAGTTCTAAGTACTTCATTTTTTATGTATATAAAAGAACTTTATAAACTTAAAACAAGATGTCGGTTCCACCCATTTTATTACATCCCAACCCAAAAACTGACTACACCATGGTGTTATGAAATTGATAATAATCACTTTTTAGTGCTAATAACACTACTTAAAGAAAAATTAGTGTTGGATATGATAAAAGAAATAAAAACATACCACTCCATGTTTGTGTGCAATAGTATGAGCATTATGCTAATTTTGAGCATATCAATTTGTTCTTTACAGGCTTTAACAAAAACGCTAACTTGTAGAAGAGAGTAATGGTTAAAATAAAGGTGACAAAATGGACGGCTCTGGTAAAAGATTTAGGTTGAAACAGTCCTTTTATTAACACCGGTCAAAACGGGTCTAACCGAGGTGGTTGACCAGCAAAAACATTTTGTGTCCATTTTTTAATAAATAACGAATGTGTATAATAGGATTACAAAAACAATATTATTACACTAACAATTTGAATCTTCATATTCAATGTTGTCCCTCTCCTCTTCTGGCGGTGAGGGTCAATGTAATCCTTCATGTGCTTTATCAAGAACTGTTCTAGTGTACCAATTGTCACGGGGTCATCTCTCGAGGCCCCGTGTGGCTGGCCGTAGGTTGCCACACGGCGCCTCGAGAGATGACCCCGTGACACAATGCTCTCTAGCTGAAAAAAATAGAAAAAAAAACAAATAATAAACAAAAAAATAGGAGATCAGAAAAGAAACAAACATGTTTGTATTTTAAAGGGCATATGACCATCAAGATATGTATACCGTCTTTAATGCAGCCTTAGTGAAATGCGATCTTTCCCGAGGTTTGTGGATGATTAAAGATGCCATAAGAGCTGCCTTTTTGGCCTGTCAACATTAATTACAAATCAGAAACCACATACTATTATTGTTCAATACATTTTTTTAAGAAAGGCAAAGGTAATCCTCTTGAATTTAGGATCGGGTAAAACCCGACTCAACCCGCTCAGCCTAGGCTGAAAGCAGGAGTCAAGCACCACGATTGATATTTCAGGCTTCTTTTAAGCGTTCTCTAGCAGCCCGAGTCAACTTTTGTCTTTCTGACCCATCAAACTTAAAAACAACTAAAATAAAATATTTTTGGTTTGTACATAAGAATAACCATTGTTTAATCTTTCATTGTTTCCACTAATATCATCCAGTCAACTCAAAAAAGTAAATATAAGTAAAAAGAATAGCTCAAAGTTTTAGTGTCCTTTTTCCAAATGCAGATCATATCAATTCAACTAATATAGAACTCTTGCATTCAGATACACCCTTACATTATATGTTAATTCAAGTAAAGGATAGACAAAATCTATCTATAAATCATTACCTAAAATAATTGATTTTGAAACAAACTAAGATCAATGATCGAATGAGAAGCACTCAGTCGGATCACCACTGAATAGCAATAAGAAGTGAGTTCTATGCACAAGGGAAACGTTGCAGTCCTGCCAAGGCTGTATGTTACGTTTTATTTTTATTTATTTTTATTATTATTTAGTCAATTAGGTTAAGGGGGTTAGTGGCTATTATTGTTAGTTGGGGGTGTCTTTAGTATTTTGTTTGATTATATATTTGGTATCGAATCATGAATGAAATCATCAGATTGCTTGAGTTATTCTCTTCTCCTAATTCTTAGTTTTTCTTCTCCAATTATGGTTTAACCCTATCAAGGGTATCAGAGCTTTCTCCAGGCGATCCTAATCGGATTCGCTACCGCTACCATGACGAACACCCGTAATCAAGATGAAGACAAGGCTTTCAAGGATAATGACAAGGTGATTTCTGACCTCCGGGCAACCCTAGCCGCCATCATGAAACAACAGGATCAAGCGATGAAACAACAGGAACAGATAATGGCGGCATTAGGATTGGATCCAACCGGATCGAGGCATAAACAAGCTTCAACCGCGTCATCCACACTACCCGTGTCGTCCACACCAAATCTAGCCAAGAAAACCGATCCCCAACCTGCTCCGCCTACACCTAAAATAGTCCCACAACCCGTAACATCCATCAAGGTTACACCAAAAACTGCCCAAAAATCTATGCGAGCAACCCCTTCAACCTCCCCAAACCGGCACCCAAAACAACCGCTAACAATTACACCCGTACCATTTCCAAAAACCGCACCATCAGTGGTTCTGAGCCTATTGAAACCGGTGTCCGCAAAGAAAGAATCGACACCGATAGGCAATGCAACCGATAGACGTGAATGACATCCACCGTGGCGTCTTATTGACACAACCCCGAATGCCATTGGACGAACTGAATGGCGTCCACCGTGGAACGGGTCGACCCAAAGTGTCCATAGATGTTGCATTTTTTTTCCGTTAATTTGTGATTCTTGAGGTCAAGATTGTTTTTAAGTGGGGAGTATTGTTACGTTTTATTTTTATTTATTTTTATTATTATTTAGTCAATTAGGTTAAGAGGGTTAATGGCTATTATTGTTAGTTGGGGGTGTCTTTAGTATTTTGTTTGATTATATATTTGGTATCGAATCATGAATGAAATCATCAGATTGTTTGAGTTATTCTCTTCTCCTAATTCTTAGCTTTTCTTCTCCAGTTCTGGTTTAACTCTATCACTGTATGATTTCTTTCTATAGCCTCTAGAACTCTGAACGAAAATATGTTGCAGCCTATGCAACAAAAATCATTTAAGAGCATTAGATGCGATTATTGCAGCTGAGTAATCAGGTAAAGAAAAATGCAGACTTTTCAAATTACAATAATCCGTTTTTTATACATACATCCAACCAACCCCTAAATCCTCTTATTTGCATGTTTGGGATTGCTTATCTATATTGCTTGTATAATTATTTGTAAGTAAAATAAACAGTTTTTAATAAGATGGGAGTCCTTACTTTTGTAAAATCCGGTTCAACTCATCACCCTCGCAGAACCTGCAAAGTGTAACCATAAAGCCAAGTTCTTGACAACTCAATCAAACACTAAAAAATAAGTCAATTATGTTAGTCAACATACTCCATAACCATGTACACAGAAGAGCTATCTTCATATGCATTATGGAACTGAACCACATTTTTGTTTCCGCTTAAAGCTTGTAATATCTTTACTTCTCTTTTAACATCCTCCACCGCATCCTGAATAATCATCTGTCAAAAAAGGCGAAAAAATATATTTACTTATTTAGATTATTAAACTGTATTTTGAACCTGATATATGTACGCAGATTATGTACCATAATGTAGTTAGATCCATAGACCAATGGCGTTCTGATTACAACATTAACAAACATGAGTCCAAAGTATCAAAAAGATACCTCTAATAACATATGTAAAGCTGATGACTTCTGCTATTAACATATGTAAAGATATAAATCAAATGAATTCAATATATGGTTTACCATAGGTTAGATTATATGCCGACTCTAAACAATTAACAACAGCAGCCAAACATGATAAGGACAAATATAAAACAAACATGATAATCGCAAAATAAGAGCAAAGCAACCAACATACATACCAATTGCCAACATGAGCAAGTGTTGAATGCAGTCAATTTCACACAGAACCTGTACAAACCAAATTCATAACATTATATTCTATAAATGCATAAATCCAGAGTCCGAAGTATCAAAAAGATACCTCTAACAATTAAAGTATTTGTTAACAAGTATGGGACAAACACCAAAAAATGATAGTAATTAGGAAAAAAAAAATTTAAAAATAAGCTCATTCATATTTGTTTAACAATACTTTAAAACCAAATACAAAAAAACCGTTCCCGAAACCACAATAATCATCTCAAAAAGATATACTAAATTGAGGACAAAGATAAAATTAGCTATCCGAAGTTACACATACACTATGTGTAAAATGAATTCTCATCTAGAGTCGATCAAAACTATCACCATTCTAGCTATAAAAGCATCGTAAAATCATTTTTATGAAACTTATCTGATGAATTTATCAAATATGGCATCTGGTTTGGAATTAGAATTAATCTTGATAAACACACACCAACTATTATTGAGTTGACTTTTGCTCTCTTTTTTTCTTGAGAAGTCTAAAGATCATATCTTTCTTGAACTTGAAAAGCAGTTGTTTGACATTTATAGTCAAAGGGTATACAGAGTAGTCAAACTAAGGATCGGAGTCATCAATGCATGATATATTCTTGCTGCCACTATAAACTGTTCTTCAATTTTCCAACTGACTTGATGACCAAATGAGAAATTAGATGCAAAAACGACTCATGTATTCTGAGCAAAACAGCAAAACAAAACTGAAATCAAATTGGTACAAATTTCACACACATTTTGAAGCCCTAAATTGAGTTTGTAACTGTCCAACACTTTGAAGCCCTAAATGTCAGAAGTCGATTATCAAAATAACGAAGAGAGTAGAGCCAATATTATCAGACAACGTACCTGCACAAAACGCAATTCTAGCTGGAACTTGCGCCTGCGAGCCTTGATGGACGCAAAGCATTATAGTTGCGCCTTTGACTACTATATATATATATATACAGAATCGATTTATAAAACATAAAATAAATTATACTTAAAATTATATTAGAAACAAAATCAAACTTGTGTATAAGATTAAAAACATTTAAAAATGTTTCAAAATTTTAGACCATAGGATATTTTTATAAGTGCAGGGTATTATTTTAAGATGAGGTTAGTAAATGTCAGACCATAAAAAGCCTTTGCGCCATTCTTCGGCATTAGCGGCTACAAGGTCCTCAAGCATTCAACCATCATCTTATAATTCTACTCTGTACTTAACCTGTCTAAATTCTATTTTAAAATATTTCCAAAAACGTTTTCAATCTTTTTTTTTTAATTTTTTTTATTTTATATATAGCTTGTTCATGTTTTCATGGCAGCTCAACACTTATGAGTTTAGCCTCTGAAGGAGGCTATCATTGAAAAAATTGAATAAAAAGTAAATAAAATATTACCAGACCAGACTTGCGTTTATAGTCGGCACACTTCAAACTTGATATTTAAAACTTAGAAATTATTACAAGAGAGAGAGAGATTGGAGAGTTGTGTTTCTCCGGTGTGTCTCCAAACAACTATCTAATTCCTCTTATATAGATGAGGAGGAAATAAAAAGACAAACACCTTATGGTCTCATATGGGACCTACATGACACATTTGTCAAAAAGTAAACAGTAAGTTACAATAATTTGTTTAACTTTTCATAAAGGAAATAGTAGCTGGCGATTATGATTCCAGAGCGAATTATCTTGTCGGCCACCTTATTAATTAGTGGAGTCTTTCTTCACGTGTCTGTGAGGCCTATTGCTTTTTTGACTTTTGTTTCTCAGAAGATGCTTCTGGCTGGAAGGCTTGCTTGTATTCTATGAGTACATTATTGATATAATCTTCATTAATCGGATCTTCATTATTTGACTGAGCTTCTTCTGTCAAATTATCATCTTCTGCATGTGATGAGGTAGACATTGATGAAGGAGATACTCCTTCATTTCTGAAATTCTTCATCATGTCTTTCTTCATTTCAGAAAGATAAAAATCCATAATCTCTTTGTTACTGATTTGATCAGTACCTTTAAGAGTTTGAATCTTTCTAATGATATGTTTAAAAGGACTAGGAGTCTCTTTCTGGGGAAGACTATTAATTTGTTCTTGGTATTCTTCAATTGTCTTCTCAATCTTTTTAATAGTGTCATGGCTTTCTATGATGCCATCAGAATTTATAAGAGTCATTTTCTTCCAAAATTTTGTATGGAAGATTCTCTGGATACAGAGGATATTATGACTGTCATAAGCCACTTTAGGGGTCCATTTCCAGATCCATGGGATACTAAATTGAACATAAAAATGTAGAATAGGAAGATTGTTTATGAAACTTTCTTCCTGCTGGGCTTCTATAAGGGCTGGAGAGATTTCCGCCCATTGTTTATAAAGAGTCTTGAATAAATCTGGAAGAATATTAATTGATGGACCAAAGAATTGCCACCAGTTATAAAACCAGACAGGAATATCCTGATTATAAACATGAGAGCAGATTTTTATAAACCATGAATGTTTCTGCTTAGGGTTTTCATATAAAAAAGCTTTATAAAAGGCTTTTTTGTAGTCCCAGTAATTATATTTGATGGGAGCTTTTGTTTGGGGATGTAATAATTCCCTTTCTTTCATTGGAGAAGTTCCCTAAGTCTCAACAGATATAATCTGTTTAATAATAATCTTGCTGAAGTTATAAACATCAGGCAAACCAGCATGATAATGCTCTATTTCACAATGTTCTTTCATAAGAATTTGCTCATAAAAAACTCTGGGCTTATAAGCCTCAGTAGGATAGAATCCTGTATCCATGTATCTGTTTATTAACAGCCATGGATTATCTTTCCATTTAATATTTTTTTTCTCTAGAATAAGTATGACTTCTTTTTCTGGATTTATAGTCCAATCATCTTCTGTTTCATTTGAAACAGTCTGTGCATATGATGCAGATGATTCAGGGTCTTTATTGGACTCCTTTTTCGAGGCTTTAAAAGCCAAAAACTCCTGATAAAGGATATCATCTGTTCTGGCTGAAGAACCGGATGATGAAGCAATGTTCTCGGCTATAAGCCTTTGATTTCCAATTTGAGATATAACTCTTGGATGTGGATTGTAACCAATTCTTCCTCTATGAGAGGAAGATCTTCCTCTGCCTCCTCTTCTTCCTTGTTCCCAAGGAATCATACCTGAAAAAGTTAACCACATGATATAATTATTTTTTGATTTCGTAATACACGAATCTTTTCTTTGATAAAATTTATATGACGATTAATATTATTAATCATGTTTATTTTTGTTTTTAAATCAAGAAAATTATTTTCTTGGATTTCTACTTTTATCACTCTTTGTTGAATTATCTGGAGAGTATATTCCTCAATCATCTCCTGAATTTCAAGGAGAGCTTTTTTAACTGGCCCGCTTGTATGAGACATTATTCCAAATATTCTCTGGTAAGAAAATCAAGGAGACTATTATCACTACCCTTTTTATAAATAATTTCAAAATCAAAAGGGGCTAAATGAGATTGTCATCTAGCAAACATCTGTTTTGAAACATCATGTTTAAAATCTTTAGTAAACATAAATTTTGCTGCCTGACAATCTGTTTTTATAATAAATTTTTGATTGTATAAATCATCTTGAAATTTTAAAACACATTTTACTATTGCTAGAATTTCTTTTGCAATAGTAGCATAATTCTTCTGGCTATTATTCTATTTTCCTGAATGGAATCTTACCAAACTTTCTTGTTTATTTACTGGTGAAATTTGTTTTAAGATTCCACCATAGCCTATATCCGAGGCATCTGTCTCAATAATTTTTTCCCAATCTGGGTTGGTTATCATTAAGCAAGGAAGATTTCTAACCTTCTGCTTAATCTTTCTTACAGCCTTAGTATGATTTTCTGTCCAAGGCTGAGGATTCTTTTTTAATCTATCATAAAGAATAGCAGTATCATCTGCTAGATTTTTATAATAGGGGAGAATATAATTTAAACTTCCTAGAAATCTTTGAAGTTGAGTTTTATCATATATCTCATCTGGGAATTTAGACCCAAATTCTATGCTTCTATTGATAGGAATTATGTTTCCTGTTTCAATATTATGACCTAAAAACCTTATTTTGGTTTGTAAAAACATCATTTTTTGTCTGAAAATGACTAAACCATTTTTTATGATTATATTCTTGAATATCTCAAGATGTTTAAAATGAGTTTCAATATCTTTGGAAAATACAAGGATATCATCTATATAGACTATTATAAAGTCACTGAATGGTATGAAAATATCATTCATAATATTCTGAAATTCTGAGGGTGCATTTTTTAACCTAAAATGCATAACATTCCATTCATAATGACCAGTAGGTACTGCAAAAGCAGTTTTATACCTATCTTTTTCACTTATCTGAATTTGCCAATATCCAGATTTTAAGTCGAATTTTGAAAATATTATAGCACTATATAATTTGTCTAATAAATCTTTTTTATTAGGTATAGGATACCTAATCCATTTTAGATTCTTATTAAGAGGTTTGTAGTTTATCACTAATCTAGGGATACCTCTTTCTTTCTCAGAATGTTTATTAACATAAAAGGCAGTACAAGACCAAGGGGATTTTGATCTCCTGATCAGATTTTTGTCAAGAAGAGATTTGATCTCTTGTTTGCATAATTCCATATATTCAGAATTCATTTAACAGGGTCTAGCCTTAGTAGTAATTTTACTATCATTAAAATCATCTTCATAGGGAAGAGAAACAATATGTTTCTTTCTATCCCAAAAAGCATTTGGGTGATCATTACATATTTGTAATGTAAACTGATTATTGATCATTTTGATCTTATCCTGGAGTTTAGGATTATTTATCCTATCCTGGATATTTAAAGAAAATATTTCTTTTTGTAAAAAATCAATTTGATTTATTTTTGTTTGTAAAAGAGATTCTTTTATATTATTCAAAGTCCTAGAAAAATGATTTGTAATAAATAGAAAATATATTTCTTTATTTTGGAAAACTCCATTTATTCCTTTATTATCAATGTTTTTTAAAGGAAATATTTTATTAAGAAAAGGGGTTCCAAGTATAACTTAACTAGTAAGATTTTTTACTAGAATAAAACTAGTAAGGATACATGTTTCATTATGACAAATATGAGCCTGTGGTATTTTATAATCAATTTTTAGTTTTTCTCCTCCTGCAGAACTTAAGTTATGGGAGGTTTTATGAAAATATCGAGTTGGAATAATTCCTTCCTGTATACAATTTAAATCAGCACCACTATCAACTAATGCTGTAACAGTTATAAAAAAATTATCTTCTATGAGAAGTTTTATTTTAATATTCCATTTTTGTGTAGTTATAATATCTACAATACTTTATAAAAATCCTCCCTAAGGGATTTCTTCGGAGGTTATTTTGAGGAATCTCGAGTTTAAGAATTCTTTCTTCTAGACTTCTATTATCCTTTTGAAGAATTTTGATATCATATTTCAAATTGTCAATTTCAATTTTTAAATCCTGTATATTAACAGGTCTAGAAGTTTGATTTCTATGGGCTAGTTGTCTTTTTAATTCAACTAGAGAAAAAGGTTTTAAATCCTGTTGAGGATTATTTGAGGAAGAAGCTTCCTCATCCCTTGTAACATCCCAAAAATAATAAAACGAATAAATATAGCAAGACCGGTGGTTTAGTTGGAATATTTAAATAAAAAGGGAGCGGGCCTGGGCCCGGCTTCAATGGGCCGAGGGAAGCCCATGCGCATAAGAGGCAAGGCAGCCCTCTTCCCTGCTCATTTCCCCAACACACGCAGCTTTTAGAGAGAGAAAGGAAAGCTCGGGTCTAGAGAGAGAAAGTGACGGATCAACTCGGGAATTCAGGAGAACGTTGCTGCTGTTCCCGTGAGCAAAACCTCCGAATCAGAATTACAATCCAGGTAACGATTCGATCACATTATGAGTTTTTGTTCGTTTTGGGAAGTTTCGGGTTTTGGCTAATAGATAACGATTTTACGGATGAAACTTGAAAGTGAACTTAGGTATAGCATCTAGGATGAAAAACGAACGTTTTGATCAAAGAAAAATTTAGATATCGACATGATCAGATTCGCATGCAGAACATTCGGATTTTTGGGGAAGGCGATAAGTGCAGGTCGATATGTGCAGGTCCATCGAAACTACTTAGTTTCGATATGTGCAGACCTATCGAAACTACCCAGTTTCGATATATGCAGACCCAATCGAAACAACTATAGTTTCGATATGAGCCCCCGATCCGAAGCTAAGATAATACATAAGTTACTTATCGAAACTACTTATCGAAACTACCAAGTTTCGACATAAGCAGCCTATCGAAACTACCTATCGAAACTACCAAGTTTCGACATGAAACGCCCCAAAACGGGTACATCTCATAGTTGGCACACAACATAACAAACATAGTTCTTAAACCGGAAATCAGAATCTATTACAGCGGAAGTCTTTAATTCAAATCATTCATCAAACTAAAACATGAAATATTGTCTATAACATGAACTATCAGGATTGGAAATGTCAGTCTTCAATACCGCAGCCCGATGTCCATGCTATCCAGCCCACGTGGCTCTTTCACTTTTCTTTAGCTTTACCCTTTTTACCTGTCATGCATACTAAAAGTCAGCTAACGCTGGTGAGTTCTCTCTTTACTTTAAACTGTAAACTTTATCTTTGGTAGCTTAGTTTTATTAAAATAAAATAAGCTTTACTTTCACTTTCTTTGAAATAAACTTTTAACTATTACTTTAAAACTTTACAACGTTACAATTATAAATCTGTTACGTTACTATCTGTCATTAAAACTTTATCTTTAAGGAAACCCGTTAGGGTGTCCCACTGTACTCTGTCTATCATTTCACTTATACTTGACAAGTGACTTTATCATACTTTAACTATCACATATGGATCGTGGTCCGAGGACCAGATCCCTATCTTGCTTACACCTCAGGGTAAGACTTTTACTTTAGCGCTGCCCACACCTCAGGGTGGGACTTTCTTTCTCGCTTGCACGTTAGTGCAAGACTCCTTTAGCATTGCTCACACCTCAGGGTGAGACTTTCTCGCTTACACCGAAGTGAAGACTCCTTTAGCATTGCTTACACCGAAGTGTAAGACTCCTTTAGCATTGCTTACACCGAAGTGTAAGACTCCTTTAGCATTGCTCACACCTCAGGGTGAGACTTCTACTTTAGCATGCCTGCAGGACTTTCTACTATGCAACTACTATGCAATGCAATTACACTATTACACAAATAGAAATGCAATCACATAACTTTCATATAGACAAATAACACATATTAACACATAAGCATATAACATGGTATTTGTCACTGTCACTGTCACTGTCACTGTCGAGCTGTACCGAAGTACGGCTCCTTTATCGTTCTTTCTTTAGCTCATTGTTATCTTTCAAAAACTTGTTTAAAAGATAATACTATGTTCTTTTGTTCTTTATCTTTCATTTTATAAAAATAACATTTTTATAAAATACTATACTTTGCCTTTCATTTTATAAAAATAACATTTTTATAAAATACTATACTTTGCCTTTCATTTTATAAAAATAACATTTTTATAAAATACTATACTTTGCCTTTCATTTTATAAAAATAACATTTTTATAAAATACTATACCAGTATGCATGCCAGCCCAAAACCATTAGGAAAAAGGGCAATAAGAACTCACCAGATGAATCGTTTCTGTTTACACCTAGCCGGTTCCTGAATGTCACTATGGTCACCCACAATCTGTATAATCAAGTCATAGGCGTAAGGCTGTGTTCCTAGGGGACACTTAGACATTACTAGGCTTGACTCAGATGTTTCGGGTCATGGTTTCATTATCGAAACTAGGTAGTTTCGAGTCCTGGCTCCTTATCGAAACTATGTAGTTTCGAGCCCTGGCTTCTTATCGAAACTAAGTAGTTTCGAGTCACTGCTTCTTATCGAAACTAAGTAGTTTCGAGTCACTGCTTCTTATCGAAACTAAGTAGTTTCGAGTCGTATGACTTATATAAATTCTTAGTTAAGGTCTTGGGTCTATATTGAAACTATGGTAGTTTCGATGGGTCTGCCCCTGTCGAAACTAGGTAGTTTCGATAGATGCGTCCATATCGAAACTAGTAGTTTCGACTGTGCAGTCTTCTTCCCCAAACAGAACCCTAGATCTGGTCCCTTTGTTCTAATCGATCAAGCTATGAACTTTTTACGTTCGAAATGTTCCATTTTCCCCCATGAACCCAAACCCGTGGTTTGTTTCCAGTTTCACACGTAAAAATCTAAACCTTTACTCGATTATTAACCCGAAACCCGAAAGTTACAAAAACTCAGATTTAGGCATAATAATTACCTGTTATAGCTTCCTTCTCGTTCCTTTATGCTCCAGAGATGTTGAGCAACAATCCTCGAGACTTTGAGCTTGATCCGAGCTTTCTCTCTCTAGACGATCTCTCTCTCTCTCTCTCTAAGGTTCTTGCGCAGGAAGAAAATGAAGGACACAGGAGGAAATGGCTACTGATTAGAAGGGTTCTTCTCAGTTTTCGGGCCCATGGGCCGGCCCCTAGCCAAGCCCACCTTCCTTTTTCTTTTATTTGGGTTTTTATTTATTTTGGGATGTTACAAGTCTACCCCTCTTACGAAAGGTTTCGTCCTCGAAACCTGTTATAAGTCAAACAGGTGCGGGTACGACTCTTTCATTTCTGTCTCGGTTTCCCATGTAGCTTCCGACCCTTTACGATGCTTCCATTGTACTTTGACTAACTGTATCGCTTTATTCCGTAACCGCTTTTCTTTCCTGTCTAGTATGGCGACGGGTTCCTCGATGTAATTGAGGCTATTATCTATCTCGATGTCGTCAAGTGTCACATGCGCTGATTCGTCGGCCAAGCACTTGCGCAAGTGCGACACGTGGAAGGTTGGGTGAATTCCATTAAGCTCATCCGGTAATTCTAACCGGTAAGCGACTTCACCAACTCGCGCTAGTATTTTGAAGGGTCCGACGAATCTTGGGCTTAACTTCCCTCTCTTTCTGAATCGTATGATCCCCTTCCAGGGAGATACCTTCAATAGTACTTGATCCCCGACATTGAATTCGATTGGTCTTCGCCTTTTATCCGCGTAGGACTTTTGACGGTCCTGTGCAGCTTTCATTCTGGCCTTGATCTGGTCAATCTTTTCAGAGGTTGTTGTGACTACCTCTAAACTCCCCAACTCTTTCTGTCCTACCTCGCCCCAACAGACCGGGGTTCGACATCTTCTACCATACAACATTTCGTAAGGCGGCATACCAATAGTGGTGTGGTGGCTGTTGTTGTAGGAGAACTCTGCCAATGGTAGGTGACTATCCCAACTGCCACCAAAGTCTATAATGCATGCGCGGAGCATATCCTCTAACGTCTGGATGGTCCTTTCTGATTGACCATCCGTCTGTGGATGATAAGCCGTGCTGATGTTCAGTCTTGTACCCATTGACTCGTGAAATCTTTTCCAGAACCTCGATGTAAATCGGGTGTCCCGGTCAGATACAATTGATAACGGTACGCCATGTCGAGAGACAATTTCATTGATAAATACTTCTGCCAACTTCTCAGATGAATACGTTTCGCGAATTGGCAAGAAATGTGCACTCTTTGTCAGACGATCCACTATAACCCAAATCGTATCATGGCCTTTTGCTGTGCGGGGCAGCTTTGTAATAAAGTCCATGGTGATACGCTCCCACTTCCATTCGGGTATTTCCAGAGGCTGGATCTTCCCGTACGGTTTCTGATGCTCTGCTTTAACTTGTGAGCAAGTCAGACACTTGCTTACATATCCGGTCACATCATTCTTCATGTTAGGCCACCAATACTCTTTTTTCAAATCCTGGTACATTTTCGTGGTTCCTGGGTGGATGGAATATCGAGACTTATGGGCCTCGTCAAGTACTTTGGCCCTAAGCTCTCCGCCCTTCGGTACCCACATGCGACCACACCTGGTCCTCACTCCATGAGTGTTTAATTCTAACTTTGTCTGTTGACCGACCATTCTTTCTTTCTTTATGTTCTTTTCCTTTAGTGCTTCCTTCTGTGCTGCTTCTAGCTCTGTCATAAAATCTGGGGTTATCACTAACTGGTACGCTTTTACCCTAATAGGAGAACGATTCTCCTTACGACTTAGGGCATCAGCGACCACATTCGCCTTTCCCGGGTGGTATAGGATCTCACAGTCATAGTCTTTCAGCAATTCTAACCACCGCCTTTGCCGCATATTCAGGTCTTTCTGTTCGAAGAAATACTTCAAGCTCTTGTGATCCGAATAAATCGTGCATTTCACCCCGTAGAGGTAATGCCTCCAAATCTTTAACGCAAAAACAACTGCCGCGAGCTCCAAATCGTGAGTCGGGTAGTTAATTTCGTGGATCTTTAGCTGTCGTGACGCATACGCGATCACCTTTCCCCTCTGCATCAAAACACACCCTAACCCTTGTCCCGATGCGTCAGAATATACCACCAGGTCCTCGTTACCGTCGGGTAGTGCTAACACTGGGGCTTGGGTCAACTTCTTCTTTAACTCTTCAAATGCTTTGGACTGAGCCTGACCCCATTCGTACTTTACTTCTTTACGTGTCAACTTTGTTAGTGGCGAAGCTATTCTCGAGAAGTCCTGAATGAACCTTCGATAGTAACCTGCCAATCCCAGAAAACTCCGAATCTCGGTTGGCGTCTTCGGGGTTTCCCATTCCTGTACTGCCTCTATCTTAGCCGGGTCAACCATAATGCCGTCTGCGTTGATAACGTGACCTAAGAATTGGACCTCCTTAAGCCAGAACGCGCATTTGGAGAACTTGGCATACAACTTTTCTTTTTGTAGCGTCTCTAGTACTTCTCGAAGATGACAAGCATGATCACCTTCACTTTTCGAATAAATGAGTATGTCGTCTATAAACACTATCACCGACCTATCTAGCATCGGTCTACACACCTGGTTCATCATACTCATGAATGCTGCCGGAGCGTTCGTCAAGCCGAAAGACATCACGCGAAACTCGTAATGCCCATAACGCGTGCGAAACGCTGTCTTAGGTATGTCCTCTTCTCTTACCTTTAACTGATGATATCCCGACCGCAGATCGATCTTGGAGAACCATCTGGCGCCCTGTAGTTGGTCGAACAGATCATCGATCCTTGGTAGCGGATATTTGTTCTTTACTGTACGCTTGTTCAACTCTCTGTAGTCGATGCACATTCTCATGGCACCATCTTTCTTCTTTACGAACAGAACCGGAGCACCCCATGGAGAAATGCTTGGTCTGATAAATCCTCTATCTAAAAGTTCTTCCAACTGTACCATCAGCTCTTTCATCTCCAGAGGTGCAAGTCGGTACGGTGCTTTAGCCACGGGCTGGGCACCTGGCACTAAGTCTATCTGGAACTCTGTCTCCCGGTCAGGTGGTAACCCAGGCAACTCCTCAGGAAACACCCCCGGAAAATTACATACAACTGGTACGTCTTTTAACTCTCTCACCTTTACATCATTGTCTATCACATAGGCCAGGTAGGCCTCGCATCCGCGCCCTATATACTTCTCTGCCTTTATCATTGATATGACGTTCGTTAGTGAACCGTCGCGATCCCCGTACACCAAAACCTCGCCACCGTCTGGAGCTTTGAGCTGAACTATCTTTCGTCTACATATTATCCGGGCTTCGTTGGCAGCTAACCAATCCATACCCAAAACTATATCGAATCCTCCCAAGGTCATAACATACAACCTAACTGGGAATCTATGGCCATGAATCTTTATCGTGCAATTATCTACCAATTCACTTACTATCGTGGTCTTGCCCACTGCGGTTTCCACATTAAAGGCCTGCTCTACTCTAGTAACTTTGCATTTCATTCTTTTACACTTAGAAGATGATATAAAACTCCTACTGGCACCCGAATCAAATAATACTGAAACATAAGTGTGGTCAAGGATGAACGTACCTGACACAACATCTGGGTCTCCCCTAGCCTCCTCCTGTGTCAGTGCATACGCCCGGGTCCTTGCCTTCGGCTTCTCAGGTTCTTTACCCTTCTCGGTGCCAGTAGCCTTGGGTTTCCGACAGTCTTTGGCCATGTGGCCAGGTATCCCGCAGTTATAACAAGACTGTGCCCCGGGACACTCTCGAGAGTAGTGTCCGGTCTTTCCGCACCTATAGCACATATTTAACCCAACTCGGCACTCGCCCGAGTGCTTCCTGCCACACTTAGCACATTCAACCCCATCTTCAATCCTCAGTTTCTTCGTCTCCGGCCCCGCCCACTCTTTAGCTGGCCGTTTAACGACATTGGTCACTTTCTTCTCAGTAGGCAGTGGGTCTGCGGATTCGAAGTCATCATAAACTATCCCAGCAAGTGATACCACAGATTCAAAACTCGTGGGAGCATTAGCTTTCACGTGCACACGGACTTTCTGTGGTAGTCCCTTGATGTAGTACTTAATCCTCTTTTCCTCAGTGTCCACCAGATGTGGAACCAGCTGAGCCAACTCTTGATATTTGGAGGTATACTGGCGATGAGTCATACTACCAGCACAGAGCCCCAGAAATTCCCTCTCAACTCTGTCAATCTCGTTCTGCGGGCAGAACTTAGTGATTAGCAGCTTTTTCATGTCGTCCCATTTCATCTTTTTCATCTCAGCAGAAGACTTGATTCTTTCGATCGATCTCCACCAGCTTAATGCCTCATTAGTGAATGAGTGAGCGGCAAACTTGACCGCTTGATCATCACGGCACTCACTAATGTTGATCACCCCATTCATTCTCTCTATCCACTCAAAAGTGGCAACAGCATCTTTCCGTCCATCATACTTCGGCGGGTCACACCCCCGAAAGGACTTATAGTTGCAACCCCGGGTTGCCATTTCATAATCAGAATCATCACTGTCAGTGACTCCAAGTCTCTTGCTGCTTTCCTCTTTCGTTTCTTTCTTCCCTATATTAAACTCTTTAAGGGCCTCGCCCAATGCTTCTGGTAGAACTTTCTTCAAGATTGAAGTAACCTCTGCCGCTATAGCTTCTTTCACAATCGGTTCCAACTCAAGCGCCTCATTAGGGGCATCGTTAGGAGCCGACACATGGTTCCCACTATCATTATGCTCCACATGCACCGATTCAGCTTCGTTGCGGGAGTGCTCACTTTCTTCAGGACGGTTCCGGTTACCTGGAGGTCGGCCTCGACGACCAGTACGACCCCCAGTGCGACCTCCTCTCTTTGCTCTAGCCATTTAGTGTCTACTGTGAACAAAGATAGCTCGTGTTATCAAGATAGGTAACAATTTAGAACACCTCAAGTACTGTAAATTACTAATTACAGAGACCGGTATGAAATTACTAATTTACTTTACTACTTGGGTTCTGAACATTTCCTTTCCGAGTAACATTTGCATCCAAGTTCAGAGTTTCTACTATAAGGCACGTACTATCTACTGTCTACTGTCTGTGCTAAGGCATGTACTATGTACTATTTATGCTAAAGCATCTACTTTCTGCTATCTGTACTAAGGCGTTATTGTCTATGTTCTATGTAAGGACATTGACTACCTTCTGTCTACTATCTTTCCATGGACGGGCTGCTCCGACTGACATTCCTTTCCTTCCTTTGCTTTGTCCCATTCTCAGTTTAAGTTCAGACATTATCGCAAATGTCTGAATCTCTCAAACTATGGCTCTGATACCAACTTGAAACGCCCCAAAACGGGTACATCTCATAGTTGGCACACAACATAACAAACATAGTTCTTAAACCGGAAATCAGAATCTATTACAGCGGAAGTCTTTAATTCAAATCATTCATCAAACTAAAACATGAAATATTGTCTATAACATGAACTATCAGGATTGGAAATGTCAGTCTTCAATACCGCAGCCCGATGTCCATGCTATCCAGCCCACGTGGCTCTTTCACTTTTCTTTAGCTTTACCCTTTTTACCTGTCATGCATACTAAAAGTCAGCTAACGCTGGTGAGTTCTCTCTTTACTTTAAACTGTAAACTTTATCTTTGGTAGCTTAGTTTTATTAAAATAAAATAAGCTTTACTTTCACTTTCTTTGAAATAAACTTTTAACTATTACTTTAAAACTTTACAACGTTACAATTATAAATCTGTTACGTTACTATCTGTCATTAAAACTTTATCTTTAAGGAAACCCGTTAGGGTGTCCCACTGTACTCTGTCTATCATTTCACTTATACTTGACAAGTGACTTTATCATACTTTAACTATCACATATGGATCGTGGTCCGAGGACCAGATCCCTATCTTGCTTACACCTCAGGGTAAGACTTTTACTTTAGCGCTGCCCACACCTCAGGGTGGGACTTTCTTTCTCGCTTGCACGTTAGTGCAAGACTCCTTTAGCATTGCTCACACCTCAGGGTGAGACTTTCTCGCTTACACCGAAGTGAAGACTCCTTTAGCATTGCTTACACCGAAGTGTAAGACTCCTTTAGCATTGCTTACACCGAAGTGTAAGACTCCTTTAGCATTGCTCACACCTCAGGGTGAGACTTCTACTTTAGCATGCCTGCAGGACTTTCTACTATGCAACTACTATGCAATGCAATTACACTATTACACAAATAGAAATGCAATCACATAACTTTCATATAGACAAATAACACATATTAACACATAAGCATATAACATGGTATTTGTCACTGTCACTGTCACTGTCACTGTCGAGCTGTACCGAAGTACGGCTCCTTTATCGTTCTTTCTTTAGCTCATTGTTATCTTTCAAAAACTTGTTTAAAAGATAATACTATGTTCTTTTGTTCTTTATCTTTCATTTTATAAAAATAACATTTTTATAAAATACTATACTTTGCCTTTCATTTTATAAAAATAACATTTTTATAAAATACTATACTTTGCCTTTCATTTTATAAAAATAACATTTTTATAAAATACTATACTTTGCCTTTCATTTTATAAAAATAACATTTTTATAAAATACTATACCAGTATGCATGCCAGCCCAAAACCATTAGGAAAAAGGGCAATAAGAACTCACCAGATGAATCGTTTCTGTTTACACCTAGCCGGTTCCTGAATGTCACTATGGTCACCCACAATCTGTATAATCAAGTCATAGGCGTAAGGCTGTGTTCCTAGGGGACACTTAGACATTACTAGGCTTGACTCAGATGTTTCGGGTCATGGTTTCATTATCGAAACTAGGTAGTTTCGAGTCCTGGCTCCTTATCGAAACTATGTAGTTTCGAGCCCTGGCTTCTTATCGAAACTAAGTAGTTTCGAGTCACTGCTTCTTATCGAAACTAAGTAGTTTCGAGTCACTGCTTCTTATCGAAACTAAGTAGTTTCGAGTCGTATGACTTATATAAATTCTTAGTTAAGGTCTTGGGTCTATATTGAAACTATGGTAGTTTCGATGGGTCTGCCCCTGTCGAAACTAGGTAGTTTCGATAGATGCGTCCATATCGAAACTAGTAGTTTCGACTGTGCAGTCTTCTTCCCCAAACAGAACCCTAGATCTGGTCCCTTTGTTCTAATCGATCAAGCTATGAACTTTTTACGTTCGAAATGTTCCATTTTCCCCCATGAACCCAAACCCGTGGTTTGTTTCCAGTTTCACACGTAAAAATCTAAACCTTTACTCGATTATTAACCCGAAACCCGAAAGTTACAAAAACTCAGATTTAGGCATAATAATTACCTGTTATAGCTTCCTTCTCGTTCCTTTATGCTCCAGAGATGTTGAGCAACAATCCTCGAGACTTTGAGCTTGATCCGAGCTTTCTCTCTCTAGACGATCTCTCTCTCTCTCTCTCTAAGGTTCTTGCGCAGGAAGAAAATGAAGGACACAGGAGGAAATGGCTACTGATTAGAAGGGTCCTTCTCAGTTTTCGGGCCCATGGGCCGGCCCCTAGCCAAGCCCACCTTCCTTTTTCTTTTATTTGGGTTTTTATTTATTTTGGGATGTTACACGACAGGAACAACCTATCGAAACTACCAAGTTTCGATATAAGCTAATCAATCGAAACTACTAGGTTCAAGCATAATAATGTCTAGTGTCATCTAGGAGCACTACCTTATGTATATGACTTTATTATACAGATCGTGAGTGACATTAGTGAAGCTCAGTAGCCGGCTAAGTGTATTACAGAAACTACTCATCAGGTGAGTTCTATGTGCCCCCTTCTGTGTTATGTGCAAATGATTTATAAATGTTTTGGGGCTGAAGTGTATACACTAAATGAATAAACGATATGAATGTCAATGTGATCATACGTGATATATTAAGGTATATGTGTAGATACATAATAAAAAGGGAGTATGAATATTAAATAAAGAACGAAACGTATGTTTACAAAGAATGAATGAAAGAATGGCATAACGTAAATGAATGAAATCTTGCTTTATAAATATATATTGCATGTTATGAATGTATGTATACGTTATGGACGGAAACGAAGCTAACGACTACTACGGTAGACGGACGACCACTTGACTATTATGCAGCCAGAAACAGTAAGTCTAGAAAGGTAGACTAAATAAAGGCCACTACGGTGGAGTAAGTCGCTATGTCAATAATTCGGCTGTATAATTAGTTCAAGTGGGAAACGGATGCCTTATGGCAGACGGGCGATTATGTCGGACGGCCGAAGGGTGGCCGGACCTAAAGTTATTTCGGACGGCCGAAGGGTGGCCGGACCAAAAGTTAAGGCGGACGGTTTCTAGGACCGGACGAGTAAAAGGGCTACGACGGTAGCTCAAGGGCGTATATCTTTGTGATATACGCAGTAAATGACGGGTTGATCACCCATATGTGTATGACCAATAAATGGTAAAGAAAGTAAAGGTGAATGCATATCCATGTAATCACATAAGAATGTTGAAGAAGGAATGTAAAGAAAAGAAAAGGGTGAATGCATATATATATATGTAATCACAAAAATAAAGAAAAGAAAAATGAAAGAAAAGCAAAAGTTATGAATACGTATTTATATGAATGACCTTATAATAATTCATACTTATAAAGTAAAGATAAGAACGTTTATATCTAATCGCATTAAACTAGAACTCACCAGCGTTAGCTGACTTTTAGTATACATTTCAGGTAACAAAGGCAAGGGTCGTGCGAAGGCGTGAAGGCTGCCCGGCGTGTGACTGACATCCCACCTTATGTTTTGATTAGGCAATGGTTAATGTTTTGAATGTTAAGACTTCCGCTGTAATATACTTAAATGTTGAATGTTTCCGCTGTGTTTGAATGTTTTTAATTAAAAGTTCAGTAATTAATGACTATGTTTATGAGTAAATCCAACAAGTGAGGTTACCCGAGAAAGGGGCCTTACAAGTTGGTATCAGAGCAATAGTTTGAGAGATTCAGACATCCCTAAATGTCTGGACTCAAACTGATAATGGGACCAACGCATGGATGTCAGTACGGGTAGCCAACGCCAATGCTAGCACGGTAAGTAAGAAATAAAGTTAATGCTCTTGCATAAGAATAGATACCATAACTTAGAACAAATAGATGTTAATGCCATGACTGATTTGAAGAGTTTTGAACCTGAAAGGCAATGTAAATTAGTAATCACAAACCGGTCACTGTAATTAAGAATTTGCCTTGCTCGTACTGTTCGAAACTACGATCTGAAGAAATGACATTGATGTATTCCCTCTTTAACTATCAGGAAATTAAGAGCTATGGCTGGTGGAGGAAGAACAGGACCTCGTGGTGGTCGCACTGGCCGACGGGGTAGACCTCCGTTGAACCAAAGAATCGAAGAAGAAGAGAGTGTGCACGCAGAGCACACTGAAAGTGTGCACGAAACAGAAGTGACCCCAGTTAAGGACGACAGTCCAGGGCCGATACAGTTGGAACCTGAAGTCAGGGATGCTATTGCCCGTGAAGTTGTGCTCACTTTGAGGAAGGTATTGCCTGATCTACTATCCGAGGCAATAAAGAAAAGTAAAGAGGAAGATGAAGGGGACAAGGAAGAGAAAGTATATGATAGCGATGGGGATGAAATAAAGATAGGATCGAGCAACCGTGGGTGTACTTACAAAGGCTTTAAGGACAGAGACCCACCCAAGTTCGATGGGAGCAAGATTCAGTGGTAACACTTGAATGGATTGAGAGGATGAATGCGGTAATCAACATCAGCGAGTGTCGACCAGACCAGGCTGTTAAATACGTTGCTCACTCTTTCACCAACGAAGCACTAAGTTGGTGGAGGAATATTCAGAGAACTAAGTCCCCAAATGCTATAAACAGAATGACATGGGACGACTTGAAGAAGCTGATCATCCAAAAGTTCTGTCCACAGAACGAAATTGATCGAGTGGAAAATGAATTCCTAAACCTCAGGGCTGGAAACAAGACGCACCACCAGTACACTTCGAGATTCAATGAGCTAGCTCAACTAGTCCCCCACCTGGTAGAAACTGAAGACCGTTTGATCAAGTACTATGTTAAGGGGCTGCCACAACGGGTCCGTGTTCATGTAAAAGCTAACCTACCCTCGACCTTCGAGTCGGTAGTAAATCTGAGCGGAATCGTCTACGACGACTACGCCAATGAGGACCCGGCACCTGAGACACAAAAGAGAAAATGGGAGATCCCGTCCAGAGGCACCGAAAGAGGGAACGTAACAGTTGAAACTAAGAAGCCAAGATTTGATGAATATGAAACTTACAAGAAATGTGGAAGGCAACATCTTGGCGAGTGTCGAGTCGGCACCACCACATCCTATAAGTGCGGGAAGCCGGGGCACTTCTCCCGGGAATGTATAAGAAACGTCAAGTGTCAAGTATGTGGACTTTTGGGACATCTGACAAAGAACTGCAGGAAGGCCGGCCAATCTGGTTCGGGAAAAGATAGGGAGCAAGAACCGCAAAAGGCAAGGACTCGTGCCTATGCCTTGACCGAGGAAGAAGCAAGAGGAAACCCTGATGTTGTGTCAGGTACGTTCCTAGTAAATGATGAAAATGCTGCTATTTTATTTGACTCTGGTGCTAGTAAAAGCTTCATATCAACTGCATTTAGTCGTAAGCTGGATTGCACTATCAACACCATAGTAAAGGCCTTTAGCGTACAAACTGTCGTGGGTAAAAATTCGGCAGTGTTCCAAGTTACAGAGGATTGTATCATAGAAATAGAGGGTCATAAGTTTCCTTCTAGGTTGTTCCTTCTCACCTTAGGAGGATTCGATATAGTATTGGGTATGGATTGGCTAGCTGCCAATGAAGCTCAAATCATATGTAAATGTAAAAGAATACACCTCAAAGCTCCAAGCGGCAGTCCAATTACGGTTTATGGGGATTGGAATTGCACTATGCCGAACGTCATCTCGATGATTAAGGCCGAAAGTTACATGAGGCGCGGTTGCGAAGCTTATCTGGCGTATGTTATTGATGATAGAATGGAAACGAAAGAACTCAAGAATGTACCCGTGGTGTGCAACTTTCCGGAAGTATTCCCTGAAGATCTACCTGGGTTGCCACCCGATCGGGAAATAGAATTTCAGATTGACTTACTGCCAGGAGCAGAGCCCGTTGCCAAAGCCCCCTACCGATTGGCTCCGTCAGAAATGAAAGAATTGATGTCTCAACTAGAGGAACTAACCGAAAAAGGATTTATTAGACCGAGCATCTCACCATGGGGCGCTCCGGTACTATTTGTAAAGAAGAAGGACGGCAGCATGCGCATGTGCATTGACTACCGCGAATTGAACAAGAGAACGGTAAAGAACAAATACCTACTGCCTAGGATAGACGACCTTTTTGATCAACTACAAGGTGCGAATTGGTTCTCAAAGATCGATTTTAGGTCGGGTTACCATCAGTTGAAAGTAAGAGAGGAAGACGTACCAAAGACCGCGTTTCGCACGCGTTATGGGCATTATGAGTTTCTCGTGATGTCCTTCGGATTAACTAACGCACCAGCAGCGTTTATGGACTTGATGAATAGAGTATGTCGACCCATGTTGGATCGATCTGTGATAGTTTTTATAGACGACATACTGGTATATTCGAAAAGCGAGGGGGATCACCACTGTCACCTAAGGGAGGTTCTGGAGGTGCTAAAGCAGGAAAAGTTGTACGCAAAATTCTCTAAATGCGCGTTCTGGCTTAGGGAAGTCCAATTCCTAGGTCATGTAATAAACCCAAACGGCATCATGGTGGATCCTGCAAAGATCGAGACAGTAAAGGAATGGAACATCCCAAAGACACCAACAGAGATACGAAGTTTTCTAGGATTGGCAGGCTACTATCGAAGGTTCATTCAAGATTTCTCAAGAATTGCCTCGCCACTAACCAAACTGACACGGAAGGAAGTAAAGTATGAATGGGGTCCAACCCAAAACAACGCGTTTGAGGAACTTAAGACACGACTAACTCAAGCTCCAGTCTTAACACTACCTGAGGGAAATGAAGACTTGGTAGTCTACTCTGACGCTTCAGGGCAGGGTTTAGGGTGCGTACTCATGCAAAGAGGAAAGGTAATTGCTTATGCATCGCGGCAACTAAAGATTCACGAGGTTAACTACCCAACACACGATCTAGAACTAGCAGCAGTAGTTTTCGCGTTGAAAATATGGAGACACTATCTGTATGGAGTTAAATGCACCATTTACTCCGATCACAAAAGCCTGAAGTACTTTTTCGAACAAAAGGAATTAAACATGAGGCAAAGAAGGTGGTTAGAGCTACTGAAAGACTATGACTGTGAAATATTGTACCATCCAGGAAAGGCAAACGTAGTGGCCGACGCTTTAAGTAGAAAGGAAGAATCGGCACCTATCCGAATCAAAGCGTGTCAGTTGATTATAACACTAGACTTAATGGGTGAAATATCAAAGGCACAAGATGAAGCATTGTTAGAAAGAAATGTGAAACGGGAAAAAATAGTAGGACAACAAGGGAACTTAGATGCGAATGCATACGGAGTACGAACTAGGTTTGGCCGGATGTGGATACCTAGGATTGGTGAGCTTAGAGCCAAAATACTCGATGAGGCCCATAAGTCTCGTTATTCTATCCACCCCGGCACAAACAAAATGTATCAAGACTTGAAGAAAGAATACTGGTGGCCTGGCATGAAGAATGATGTGACATGATACGTGAGCAAGTGCCTAACGTGTTCTCTAGTTAAGGCCGAGCACCAGAAACCATGCGGTAAAATGCAACCTTTACCAATACCGGAATGGAAGTGGGAAGAGATCACAATGGACTTCATTACCAAGCTACCGCGAACAGCTAAAGGCAATGATACCATTTGGGTGATCGTCGACCGTTTGACGAAAAGTGCTCACTTCTTGCCAATACGTGAGTCTTTTTCGTCAGAAAGACTAGCAGAAGCATTTATCAAGGAGATTGTGAGCAGACATGGTATGCCGCTGTCAATTGTGTCCGACAGGGATACTAGATTCACATCAAGGTTTTGGAAGAAATTCAACGAAGCGATGGGCACTAGACTGAACATCAGCACCGCTTACCACCCTCAGACCGATGGTCAATCTGAAAGAACCATTCAGACCTTGGAGGACATGCTCCGGGCCTGTATCATTGACTTCGGTGGGAGTTGGGACAGCCATCTACCATTGGCAGAATTTTCATATAACAACAGCTATCACTCAACCATTGGCATGCCGCCATTTAAAATGTTGTATGGAAGGAGATGTAGGACCCCGGTTTGTTGGGGGGAAATTGGACAAAAGGACTTCGCAAGTCTCGAAGTGGTCAAAGCTACTTCCGAGAAATTTGATCAAATAAAGGCTCGAATGAAAGCCGCAAAAGACAGACAGAAATCATACGCGGATAAGAGAAGAAGGGATTTAGAGTTTCAAGTAGGGGATATGGTACTATTGAAAGTGTCTCCGTGGAAAGGAATCATTCGATTCAGGAAGCGTGGCAAACTAAGTCCAAGGTTTGTCGGGCCTTTCAAGATTTTAGCAAGAGTGGGTCAAGTTGCTTACAGACTCGACCTACCCGTTGAGCTTAGTGGAATACACCCTACGTTTCACGTGTCTCACTTACGCAAGTGCCTAGCTGACGACACAGCTCACATACCTTACGACGAGATCGAAGTGGATAACAGTCTAAATTATGTAGAAGAACCAATAGCCATTCTTGATCGAGCTGAAAAACGACTACGCAATAAGTCGATACCGTTAGTCAAGATACAATGGAAGCACAGAAAAGGGTCAGAAGCTACATGGGAAAAGGAAGACGAGATGAGGGGACTATACCCTCAATTGTTTAACGTATGAACAGTTTCGAGGACGAAACCTCTTTAAGGAGGGTAGACTTGTAACATCCCAAAAATAATAAAACGAATAAATATAGCAAGACCGGTGGTTTAGTTGGAATATTTAAATAAAAAGGGAGCGGGCCTGGGCCCGGCTTCAATGGGCCGAGGGAAGCCCATGCGTATAAGAGGCAAGGCAGCCCTCTTCCCTGCTCATTTCCCCAACACACGCAGCTTTTAGAGAGAGAAAGGAGAGCTCGGGTCTAGAGAGAGAAAGTGACGGATCAACTCGGGAATTCAGGAGAACGTTGCTGCTGTTCCCGTGAGCAAAACCTCCGAATCAGAATTACAATCCAGGTAACGATTCGATCACATTATGAGTTTTTGTTCGTTTTGGAAAGTTTCGGGTTTTGGCTAAAAGATAACGATTTTACGGATGAAACTTGAAAGTGAACTTAGGTATAGCATCTAGGATGAAAAACGAACGTTTTGATCAAAGAAAAATTTAGATATCGACATGATCAGATTCGCATGCAGAACATTCGGATTTTTGGGGAAGGCGATAAGTGCAGGTCCATCGAAACTACTTAGTTTCGATATGTGCAGGTTCATCGAAACTACTTAGTTTCGATATGTGCAGACCTATCGAAACTACCCAGTTTCGATATATGCAGACCCAATCGAAACTACTATAGTTTTGATATGAGCCCCCGATCCGAAGCTAAGATAATACATAAGTTACTTATCGAAACTACTTATCGAAACTACCAAGTTTCGACATAAGCAGCCTATCGAAACTACCTATCGAAACTACCAAGTTTCGACAGGAACAACCTATCGAAACTACCAAGTTTCGATATAAGCTAATCAATCGAAACTACTAGGTTCAAGCATAATAATGTCTAGTGTCATCTAGGAGCACTACCTTATGTATATGACTTTATTATACAGATCGTGAGTGACATTAGTGAAGCTCAGTAGCCGGCTAAGTGTATTACAGAAACTACTCATCAGGTGAGTTCTATGTGCCCCCTTCTGTGTTATGTGCAAATGATTTATAAATGTTTTGGGGCTGAAGTGTATACACTAAATGAATAAACGATATGAATGTCAATGTGATCATACGTGATATATTAAGGTATATGTGTAGATACATAATAAAAAGGGAGTATGAATATTAAATAAAGAACGAAACGTGTGTTTACAAAGAATGAATGAAAGAATGGCATAACGTAAATGAATGAAATCTTGCTTTATAAATATATATTGCATGTTATGAATGTATGTATACGTTATGGACGGAAACGAAGCTAACGACTACTACGGTAGACGGACGACCACTTGACTATTATGCAGCTAGAAACAGTAAGTCTAGAAAGGTAGACTAAATAAAGGCCACTACGGTGGAGTAAGTCGCTATGTCAATAATTCGGCTGTATAATTAGTTCAAGTGGGAAACGGATGCCTTATGGCAGACGGGCGATTATGTCGGACGGCCGAAGGGTGGCCGGACCTAAATTTATTTCGGACGGCCGAAGGGTGGCCGGACCAAAAGTTAAGGCGGACGGTTTCTAGGACCGGACGAGTAAAAGGGCTACGACGGTAGCTCAAGGGCGTATATCTTTGTGATATACGCAGTAAATGACGGGTTGATCACCCATATGTGTATGACCAATAAATGGTAAAGAAAGTAAAGGTGAATGCATATCCATGTAATCACATAAGAATGTTGAAGAAGGAATGTAAAGAAAAGAAAAGGGTGAATGCATATATATATATGTAATCACAAAAATAAAGAAAAGAAAAATGAAAGAAAAGCAAAAGTTATGAATACGTATTTATATGAATGACCTTATAATAATTCATACTTATAAAGTAAAGATAAGAACGTTTATATCTAATCGCATTAAACTAGAACTCACCAGCGTTAGCTGACTTTTAGTATACATTTCAGGTAACAAAGGCAAGGGTCGTGCGAAGGCGTGAAGGCTGCCCGGCGTGTGACTGACATCCCACCTTATGTTTTGATTAGGCAATGGTTAATGTTTTGAATGTTAAGACTTCCGCTGTAATATACTTAAATGTTGAATGTTTCCGCTGTGTTTGAATGTTTTTAATTAAAAGTTCAGTAATTAATGACTATGTTTATGAGTAAATCCAACAAGTGAGGTTACCAGAGAAAGGGGCCTTACATCCCTTTGTTGATCTACGTATGCAGAAATTAATTTATCTTTTATTTGAGGATCAGTTATAACTTTTAAAAGATCTAAAATTTTGTTGCTTAAAACATTTATTTCCATATTTTGGAATTGAGAAATAATTTGATAAAGTTCTTCTTCTGGCATTTAAGAAGAGTTTTTGCAGCAATCTTTTTTACAGTTTGCTGGACAATAATCTTCCTCTGATTCAGAGGAAACAATACTTTCATATTTTAAAACATTTAATCTTTCTTGGTTTCTATAGACCTATCAGGTTTATTTTCTATGCCAAATTGGCCACAGAAATCTCCTAATTGTTTTCTTTCATTTAAAGAATGCTTCTTAATCTGTTGATTAAGTTTTATTTCATTACATAGGCTTATTCCTTCTTGAACACAGGTGCCTATGAGTTTTCCATAAGTATAACTGTCATAATTTATGACACCATTTACTCTTATTTTGCCTTTTATCCTCTCAGCAAATAAATGAGGAAGACCATCTATGAACTTTGACTTCCAATGAGAACTATTAGCCTCAGGAAGTTCCATAACTCTACATAAGAAGGTATCCTTATACCATCTAAAAGATGTCAAAGTCCTGCATCTTAGATTCTGGAGAAGAGTTCTGATATTTTCAGAATCTTCAGACCATCTTCCTGTAAAATGTTCTATAATGTTAACAATTAGAGTATAAACAGCATTACTTTCGGTATTGCTGGTGCTAGCGCCTTCTTCTTGTTTAACGCTATTAAGGATTTTTTCCTTATCTGATTGGGATAGATAATTGTCCCACCAACCTTTTAATTGACCAGTAAACCCTGAAACTATCATATTAGCTATGGTTTTTACTGAGTTATTATTATTTTTACAAATTGTACTATACATAAGCATTCTATGGACAGTGTTATAAATTTGTCCTTCTGATTGACCATCTATGTTCCATTCATAGATCATTTTCCCACTATATGAGTTATTAACAATATACTCTTGTTCTTCTATAAGAACATCCTGTGGGGTTGGTCTAGGATAATAATACTTTCTTTGAGTAGGCCTATCTGCCCACTTAGAAAGTTTGGAAATTTCATCCTTAATTTCTTCTTGGTAATTTACCTCAGAGAAGTCTGTTAGAGTACTTATCTTAAGACTCTTTAGAGCATTCATTGTCTCACTAAGAGTTGCTTCAAGGCTATCTTTAGATTTTAATTTAAAATCCGTAACTTCCGGAGGAAGTTGTATACTAAGAGTAGCAACCTTTTCTATAAATAAGACTGGCTTAGTTAATATTGGTTTTTCTTTTAAGTAGGATATTATCCTATCCATTTTAGCAGACAAATCATGGATTTGTTCTCCTAGGATTATTAAATATAAGTTTGTATAATTCTGCTGTTTAATCAAATCATTTAAATGAGAAATTGTGATAGGTAAGATATCACCTTTTTATTAATTCTTGAAAGGTTTGATAATATCTTACTTCATTTTCTTTTTCGATTTTAAAAGATGATTGAGTAGGAGGAAAAACATTAGAAATTATTTTTTCTCCTTTAATAATAAACTCCCTTTCAATCACAGAAATTATACTTCCTGTATATTTTTCTATAAACCAAAGAATAAATGGTATAATTTCATTTTTTAAAATTAAATCTTTATAATATTCTTCTTTAAAATTTTTTGTCTCGGTTTCTTTAAAATTATTAAAAAATCAATTTCTAAATAATTCCCATTTGGGTGATTGAAATTCTTTATTAATTTCTTTTCTAACCGATGATCCCGGATTAAAATCAATTTTTTCTTTAAAATCCATTAAACAAAATTGACTTCTGATTCGGTTAATTCCGGATCAACTTGGACTCCATGAACTCCTGTGACTATATTGTCAGCATTTAAATTTAATCTATTAAATGTTTCAGTTGCAGGGAAAGTTTCTCTAACTCTTGAAGTTGAAGCTCTAGAAGGGCTTCTAACAGTATATCCCAGAGGAGATATGTGCTGTCGAGAGGTTAAAGATCTAGAAGATAAAGATCTTGGTATAGAAAAAGTGTTCCTAATCTGTTCAAATTGGATTTGGACAGTTCCTTCTTCAGATTGTATAATTTCTAAAGGGTTATTATCAACATATTGTTGAGATGTTGTGGCCTTATCAAGGATCCAATTTTCTGGAAAGTTTATTTCTTCCCATTTTATCTTCCTTCTGGTAGTTATATTAGACTTACCAAAGTTAGTTTCTATAACTATTGTTTCATTTAATGGTTTATCTACCATTCTACACTGAGGATTTAATGTATATAGTGGTTTGTAATATATTCTATAACAGATACAGATCACCTCTGATCCTGGAGCATAGTTATAACCATGAGTTTTAACATTTAGAGTTAAAGCCTCTGTTATATTAACATCTGATAGAGATAATTGTAAATTTGGATAAACATTAAAATAGACCGGTCCATGAGCCAGACTAGTTTGGACAATCCCTATTAGAGATTGTTTCCAGTCAAGATTTCTAGCATCCCTTAGGGCTGCTACAAAGCTTTCTGGAAGACCTTCTATGGTCAAAGGTTTAAAAGCAATTTGTACTAAACCTATATGAAGGAATTTATAATCCATTTTGTATTTATTTAAATCTTTATTCGACAATAGTTTAATTACCATGTCTTCTTTATTTAAAGAAAATGTTTCTTCAGTTGTTTTTACAACTTGTTTTAATCCTAATTTTTCAAAAGTTCCTAGTTTATAAATTAGTTTATATTTCATTTTCGGAATAGTCCATTTATTTAATAAATCAAGATTATGAGGAATATCATATTCCTCTTCAATACTGTTTTTAACAGTATCGTTGCCCTTCAGAATATTCATAATTAAATGAATATGATTAAGTGTTGATCTGCACAATCAAACTCGAACAAACTTTTTATTTTAAGAGCACATGGCTCTAATACCATTTACAGAATCGATTTATAAAACTTAAAATAAATTATACTTAAAATTATATTAGAAACAAAATCAAACTTGTGTATAAGATTAAAAACATTTAAAAATGTTTCAAAATTTTAAACCATAGGATATAATATAAGTTTGTATAATTCTGCTGTTTAATCAAATCATTTAAATGAGAAATTGTGATAGGTAAGATATCACCTTTTAATAATTCTTGAAAGGTTTGATAATATCTTACTTCATTTTCTTTTTCGATTTTAAAAGATGATTGAGTAGGAGGAAAAACATTAGAAATTATTTTTCTCCTTTAATAATAAACTCCATTTCAATCACAGAAATTATACTTCCTGTATATTTTTCTATAAACCAAAGAATAAATGGTATAATCTCATTTTTTAAAATTAAATCTTTATAATATTCTTCTTTAAAATTTTTTGTCTCGGTTTCTTTAAAATTATTAAAAAATTAATTTCTTAATAACTCCCATTTGGGTGATTGAAATTCTTTATTAATTTCTTTTCTAACCGATGATCCCGGATTAAAATCAATTTTTTCTTTAAAATCCATTAAACAAAATTGACTTCTGATTCGGTTAATTCCGGATCAACTTGGACTCCATGAACTCCTGTGACTATATTGTCAGCATTTAAATTTAATCTATTAAATGTTTCAGTTGCAGGGAAAGTTTCTCTAACTCTTGAAGTTGAAGCTCTAGAAGGGCTTCTAACAGTATATCTCAGAGGAGATATGTGCTGTCGAGAGGTTAAAGATCTAGAAGATAAAGATCTTGGTATAGAAAAAGTGTTCCTAATCTGTTCAAATTGGATTTGGACAGTTCCTTCTTCAGATTGTATAATTTCTAAAGGGTTATTATCAACATATTGTTGAGATGTTGTGGCCTTATCAAGGATCCAATTTTCTGGAAAGTTTATTTCTTCCCATTTTATCTTCCTTCTGGTAGTTATATTAGACTTACCAAAGTTTGTTTCTATAACTATTGTTTCATTTAATGGTTTATCTACCATTCTACACTGAGGATTTAATGTATATAGTGGTTTGTAATATATTCTATAACAGATACAGATCACCTCTGATCCTGGAGCATAGTTATAACCATGAGTTTTAACATTTAGAGTTAAAGCCTCTGTTATATTAACATCTGATAGAGATAATTGTAAATTTGGATAAACATTAAAATAGACCGGTCCATGAGCCAGACTAGTTTGGACAATCCCTATTAGAGATTGTTTCCAGTCAAGATTTCTAGCATCCCTTAGGGCTGCTACAAAGCTTTCTGGAAGACCTTCTAAGGTCAAAGGTTTAAAAGCAATTTGTACTAAACCTATATGAAGGAATTTATAATCCCTTTTGTATTTATTTAAATCTTTATTCGACAATAGTTTAATTACCATGTTTTCTTTATTTAAAGAAAATGTTTCTTCAGTTGTTTTTACAACTTGTTTTAATCCTAATTTTTCAAAAGTTCCTAGTTTATAAATTAGTTTATATTCCATTTTCGGAATAGTCCATTTATTTAATAAATCAAGATTATGAGGAATATCTTCAATACTGTTTTTAACAGTATCGTTGCCCTTCAGAATATTCATAATTAAATGAATATGATTAAGTGTTGATCTGCACAATGAAACTCGAACAAACTTTTTATTTTAAGAGCACATGGCTCTAATACCATTTACAGAATCGATTTATAAAACTTAAAATAAATTATACTTAAAATTATATTAGAAACAAAATCAAACTTGTGTATAAGATTAAAAACATTTAAAAATGTTTCAAAATTTTAGACCATAGGATATAATATAAGTTTGTATAATTCTGCTGTTTAATCAAATCATTTAAATGAGAAATTGTGATAGGTAAGATATCACCTTTTTATTAATTCTTGAAAGGTTTGATAATATCTTACTTCATTTTCTTTTTCGATTTTAAAAGATGATTGAGTAGGAGGAAAAACATTAGAAATTATTTTTTCTCCTTTAATAATAAACTCCCTTTTGTAGAGTCTAACCTTTTTGTATAAGCTGTTGATCAATGTATTTCTGTTAAACATTGTTTAGATAGTTTATTTTCATGTAATTTCTTTTAAACGAATTTACTGCTTTTTAGTCTAAGTCTGGGCCATCGAAACTATAGTTTCGAGTGAGATTTGTTCACTCGAAACTAGTAGTTTCGATCGATAGTAGTTTCGACAGGCACTTTTTCCACTTGTAAATGTTCACTCGAAACTAGTAGTTTCGAGGAACTTAGTTTCGATACCTGTGAAACTACTATAAATAGCCTAGTTAGAGAATTTCTAGGGTGTGAGTTGCGGCTGTAACCCTGAATTCTCTCTTTCAGATTTGTTTTTGAATCAATACAATTTGCATTCGTTTAATGCTTGTTCTTACACTTTCACATATTATTTGCATTGATTCTTAGTGTGTTTGGCTGTCTTCTTCACCAAGTCTGTCTCTAATCCTCTGTTACAACACCATACATACAGATTCCGCCTGTGTGTGTGAGTAATCGATCACTTTCGTGATTTCCGACTGAAATCTGGACCTACAATTGGTATCAGAGCATTATGCTCTTGATTTCTGAGTATTACCAGGTTTTGTGATCGATTCTAGGTGTTTTGTGAAGTTTCTCGAAGTTTTTCTGCACTCGAGTTTTTGGAGCACTGTTTCATTGATTTCTGGCTTTATTTCTTCGGGTTTTTCGGATCTGAAGACTGTTTTGTGTTCGAGAGGTTACTTGGAAGCTTTTCGCTGGATTGGATTCTTATTTCGTCATTATTAATTATTGAAACTTTTCTTCAATGGAGTCTGCTGAAGCTTGAAGAAGAAGGTATCGAAACTTCAGGGAGACATTTTCTGCTATCTGTTGGTCATCGAAACTACTTGTCTGTACCTTTGTCTGTTGAAGGTACAATCGAAACTAGCATTTTTTGTCCTGTTATATCGAAACTTACCCTGCAGATTTCCCACTCGAAACTAGTCTCACTTGAAGCTGGGAAGTTTCGAGCAAGATTTCTCACTCGAAACTTGTTGTTTCGACCAAAACTGTTCACTCGAAACTAGCTACTGTTGGAATTTCTTTTTCTAAAACTATGGCATCTTCAAGCACCAATGAGTATGCCGGAGGAAACAAACCACCTGTCTTGGTGTCTACCAGAGATTTTGATGACTGGACAAAGAAGATGAAGACTTTCTTCCAGTTTCATGACCACACTCTCTTGCAATCTATCACTGATGGTCCACATAAGCCAGTTACTACTACTGCTGATGTTCAACGTCCGAAACTTGTGTCTGAGTATGATGACAAAGATAATGCCTTAATTGCCAGAGATAACAAAGCTTATTGATCTATTGCTATGGCACTTCCTATGGATGTTTTCAACATTTTTGCTGAGTACACTACTGCCAAAGATCTTTGGGTTGCTCTATGTACAAGATATGAGGGAAGTGCTGATATCAGAGAAAGCAAGAGGGATTTAATCAAGAAGCAGTATGAAATGTTTAGCAGTGTCCCTGGTGAACCCATGTCAGAATTAATCAACCGTTTCTCAAGTATTGTCTCTAAGTTGAAGGTTTTGGGAACTGAGTATCCCGTTCTTGAGTTAAACAAGAAGCTGCTTGATTCATTGCCTGAAGAATGGAACATGTACCGGATTATGATAAAGAAAACTGAGAAGCTAAGTGATCTGTCACAACAAGAACTCTTCAGCATCCTGGAGTCATATGAGTTGGAGATAAAGAAGGGTGCAGTTACTCCAACTAATCAGTCTGGCAACACAGCTCTTCTTGCAGGTCAAGGCTCCTCCACTTCGTCCAAATCTACAATGGCCTATTTTCAAACTGATGTTCCTCCATCTGCTGCTGCAATTCAACCAACTGGTTCCTCTGCTCCTCCAAAGACTACTACCATGATTCCTGATGAATATGTCCCGATCATGACTGCTTTCATGTCATGCTATGATGCACTGATTTCTGGAAACTTGACGCCGGTCAGTTTTCAACCTGATGACCTGGAGCAGATCAATCCTGATGATTTAGAGAAAATGGACATTGATTGGTGCATGGCAATGTTGACTCTACGGGCCAAGAGATTTATCAAAAGGACCGGAATGGACAGGTTCAAGCAAGGAAAGACTCTTGGGTTTGATATCAAGAAAGTACGATGCTACAATTGTGACCAGCTAGGTCATTTTGCCAGAAATTGCAAGGTGCCGTCTTCAAAGGAGCAGCATGAACAGAAGACTTCCTCTGGAAAGCAAGCTGTTGTCCCTCCCAAATCTTCTACATCTTCAAGTTCCACAGCTTTGGTCTGTCAAGCTGGTGGACATTATCATTGGGGTGATCAGGAAGGTGATGCAGCTGACAAGGCTCTGATGGCTGACATTGAAGAAAAGGATAAATGTGTCATGATTGAACCAGCTACAGATCTTACTGCCGTGCCTACCGAGGTAATATCTAGACTTTGTAGCGCTAAATCTTGCTTAAATGAAGTTCAGAAATATAGATTCATCAACCAGGCCTTGGTCGATGAACGAGATCACTTTAAGGTGATGTATGATTCTGTGGCTAAAAATGAGAAACTTTACTTAAAGAAAATTCGTGATATTTCTGGAGAAAACCGATCTTTGATTGTGCAACTTACCACACAAAAGAATAATAATGATATTTTAACTGAAAGAATTCAAAAGGCTGAAAAGGCTGATTTTCAAGTTGAACATATGGGTATGGATCAGAAAATTCTTTTTGGTATCATTGACAGTCAAATTCATAAAAAGGTCACAGAAGGCATTGGGTATAACTCTCACCCACCTCCTTATTCCAAGTCTGGAAGATTTGCTGATATGCCGGTTCCTCATGATCCCACACCTTTTGTTTGCAATTTATCTGCTGATGATTATATTCAAACTTCAGATTCTGACAGTTTTGCTTCATGTGCAGAGTCAGATTGTGTAGGTACCGAAGATGATTGTGATGAGAGTTCTTGTAAGGAAAATGTTTTAAATGATCTTGAGTCGGATGAATGTAATAATATGTCCGTGTCAAAACCAGATATTTGTGAACACGTTGAAAAATTGTATTTTGGTTCTATGCCTTCTGAGCCTGACAATTTGAGGAATTCGATTTCTAAATTTAAGAATGCTTTGCCTTTTGTTCCTAAATCTGTAAATGCTATGAGTCGTATTGCAAATTTCAAAAGTGCAGGGGTTGTTGTGACTGATATTCCACAAGAAACAATGAGTAATCTGGAATTTTTCAGATTAAAGGAAGATCAAAGGCTTCAAGAAAGAAATATTGAAGAACGAGTTGCCTCATGTTCAGATGCCTCAACATCACAATCATCTTCAGTTTGTGATGGCAATTATCAGACTAAGGCGTCTTGTGATAAAGTTTGTTTTAATTGTGGTGCCTCAAATCATGTTTCAAAGAGTTGTAAATTGACAACAGTCAATTATAATGAGAATTCGTCTCCTAAAATTTTATTAAAATCAGATGTGCCATCTCCTCATTTTAGAAAATCTCGGCGTAAAAGAATTAAAAATGCTAAAAATTATTTGAAAAGAACTTGGAAAATTAAAAATAATGCTCTATATGATGACCATACTTCTTCAAAGGAGGATTCTGCTTATGATTCCCATGTGATGTTTTATCTTGCCAAAAATTCTCTTAATAGCAACGGTCTTGGACAAAACGTGTAAATAATTTGTTGTGTATAGGGTCATCCTAGAAGAACGGGAGATAACATCTGGCATGTAGATAGTGGATGTTCAAGGCACATGACTGGTCAATTCAATCTGCTGCAAGATTATCATCAAGAGGATGGAGATTATGTAGCTTTTGCTGGAAATCCAAGAGGAGGAAAGATTGAAGGTCAAGGAACTGTGTCGAATGGTGTAAATAGTTTGGAAAATGTCAACTACGTTCCACAGCTAAAGTACAATCTGATGAGCGTCTCTCAGATCTGTGATAAAGACTTTAGTGCCTTGTTCAACTCAAAAGAATGTCTGATTTTGAAGCCTGGTGTAGTAATTCCAGAAGAACTCATTCTTATGCGAGCTCCTCGAAGATACAACACTTACAGTCTGGATATGAACAATCCATCAGGAATCGAATCCTGTTTTCTTTCCAAAGCTTCAGAAGATGAGTCTTTTCTCTGGCACAAGAGATTAGGACACGTTAATTTCAAAACAATGAATCGCCTTGTTCGAGGAAACCTTGTCACCGGTTTGCCTCTGAAAGACTTCTCACCAGTGGAACATTGTCTCTCATGTTCCAAAGGCAAACCGCACAAATCATCTCACAAACCCAAAACCACAAATTCCATTGACTCTCCCCTTCAATTGCTTCACATGGATCTTTTCGGTCCTGTCAGTGTCATGAGTCATGGAAGGAAATCATACTGTTTGGTGGTAACCGATGACTTCTCACGATTTACTTGGGTATTCTTCCTGGCAAAGAAAGAAGAGACGCCAGAGATTCTGAAGATTCACTTGCTTCAAATCGAGAATTTGTTCAATCTAAATGTGAAGATTATCCGCAGCGATCATGGAACAGAATTCAAGAATGTCACTCTCGATTCTATTTGTGAAAGTAAGGGTATTGCTCGGCAATTCAGTGCACCACGTACTCCTCAACAAAATGGTGTAGCTGAAAGAAGAAACCGCACGTTGATTGAAGCTGCAAGAACTATGATCGTCGATTCTAAACTTCCTGTCACGTTCTGGGCCGAAGCAGTCAATACCGCATGTTTCGTACAAAATAGAGTTCTCATAACCAAAAGCTGTAACAAGACTCCTTATGAAATCATGTACAAGCGCAAGCCTGTTATTGACTTCTTCAGGAAATTTGGATGTGTTTGCACAATGCTGAATACTTCTGATCAGCTGAACAAGTTTGAAGCCAAAGCAGATGAGTGTTATTTTGTGGGATATTCATCTAACCAAAGAGCTTTTCGTGTTTACAACAAGAGACGAAGGATTGTGCTGGAGTCCATTGATGTCAATTGGCATGAAAGCAATCATACAGACGCTGGGGACGGTCCTGATTGGCTTTTTGATGTCGACTCATTTTTTAAATCTTTTAATCTTCCTGATGTTACTAATATATCTGTCTCAGCTAATCCTCTTTTGCCTGTAAATATCTTAGGTACTGCTTCTGCTTCTGCTTCAAGCTCCTCTTCATCGTCCACTCCAGCTTCTTCAGACTCTGTAGCAACAAATGAAACTGTTGAGGAAGAAACTCCTCCAATAGTGGATGTTGCTCCACAATCTTCTGTTGACAGCTCAAGTAATGAAGAAGCCGTTATTCCTGATCACAACTTTACCAATCTGGATGAACTTGTAGAAGAAGATGAGATTCCACAGTTGAGAGTTCACAAGAATCATCCCACAGAAAATATCATTGGTCCACTCAATGTGGGAGTACAAACAAGAAGTGCCACAGAAGCAATAAATGATGGTCTTTTCACCTGTTTCATATCTCAAATCGAACCCAAAAATATTAAAGCTGCTTTGCTCGAGAACAGTTGGGTGGAGGCCATGCAAGAAGAACTGCAGCAGTTCAGCAAGTTACATGTGTGGAATCTTGTAGATCTTCCGAAGAACAAAGTCCCAATCGGCACTCGTTGGGTATTTCGTAACAAGAAGGATGAAGGTGGAATTGTAATTCGTAACAAAGCCCGCTTGGTGGTTCAGGGGTTTTATCAAGAAGAGGGAATTGATTTTGAGGATGTCTTTGCACCAGTGGCTCGCTTGGAAGCCATCAGAATGTTTCTCGCCTACGCAGCCTACATGGACTTCACGGTTCATCAAATGGATGTGAAAAGTGCATTTCTGTATGGAAAGGTTCAAGAAGAAGTTTATGTCAAGCAGCCACCGGGTTTCATTGATCCAAGCTATCCTGATAAAGTTTACAAACTTGACAAGGCACTGTACGGTCTTCATCAAGCACCTCGTGCGTGGTATGAAACGTTATCTACGCATCTGCTGGATAATGGTTTCACACGAGGGGCAATTGACCAAACTTTGTTCAAGCGTAAGGATGGTGCGGACACTATTATGGTGCAGATCTACGTGGATGATATCATTTTCGGATCCACCAATCCTCGGTTATGCAAGGAGTTTGAGGAAGTGATGCGATCTAAGTTTGAGATGAGCTCCATGGGAGAAATGAAGTTCTTTCTCGGTTTACATGTAGATCAGTCTGAGTCAGGAATCCTTATCCATCAAGAAAAGTATGTTAAAGAAATCCTGACCAAGTTCAAAATGACTGAATCTCATCCTTACAAGACTCCCGTGGAAGTTCGTCATTGTCTATCTCCTGATTTGGATGGTGAAAGCGTGGATCAGCACCTCTATCGCTCGATGATAGGATCTCTTCTGTATCTCACTGCCAGCAGACCAGACATCATGTTTGCAGTGTGCTTGTGTGCACGCTTTCAGGCTAATCCTAAACTCTCTCATTTGATTGCTGTTAAACGTATTTTAAGATACTTAAAGCACAAGCCAAAACTTGGGCTTTGGTATCCTAAAACTAATTTGTTTGACCTTGTTGCTTATTCAGATTCAGACTACGGGGGATGCAACTTAGACCGAAAATCCACTTCTGGGGGTTGTCAGTTCCTTGGCAACCGTCTCATCTCCTGGCAATGTAAGAAACAAACCACCGTTTCTCAATCCACAGCCGAAGCTGAATACATTGCTGCAGCCCTCTGTTGTTCTCAAGTGAGATGGATCCACCACCAGATGCTTGATTACGGGATCACTTTTCATGAAACCCCCATCTTGTGTGACAACACCGCCGTTCCCCACATCACCAAAAATCCCGTTCAGCACTCTAAAACCAAGCACATTGAGATCAAACACCATTTCATTCGCGATTGTGTCGAAAAGAAACACATCAAGATCGTTGAAGTGAAAACCGACAAGCAGACCGCTGACATCTTCACTAAGGCCTTTGATTCTGCCAGATTTGAGAAACTGGTGGAGATGCTCGGCATGATAAACTTTCAATAACCCTTGTGCATACTGTTTTTCTGTTTAAACTTGTTAATCGGGAAGATTTTCAAAATTGTTAATCGGGAAGATTTGAGAAAAGATTTTCTGCTTTGTACAGTTATTTTCTTCTTTATTTTTGATAGCATAACTTTTAGGGGAGAATTAGATAGTTATGTCGGAAAGTAAAAGTTTTGCTTCGTATAGTTAAAAAAAAAAAAAAAAAAAAAAAAAAAAAATCTTTATTGTTTTTTGTCTGTTTCAATTGTATTTACTGTGAATATTTTGTTTTGTTTCAGGAAAATCGGATCTGACCTTGTGAGAAATGATAGAGTCTGATCACACTTCTTGAACATGGAATGGACCACAAGCGATGGTGCTTACTGAGGTATAGCCGGTAGGCCCGACATATGGTTATAACTCTCTAGTAGTGTGAAAACCTAATTCTCTACTGTACACGTGTGTTTGAACCCATTCTTGAAACATCTAACCCATTTTAAGCTAAGAAAACTGATTCAATCAGATACAGGCTTACGTGTTGAATTCTGATTCATGCACCAGGTGACCGTCAAAGTAACGAAAATTACCGCCGATGACCCCGTCTGTTTTGCTTACGCAAAGATCTCGGGAGTTCATCTTTTTCCCATCCACTTGGATGATTTGACCCCGTCTGTTTTGCTTACGCAAAGACCTCGGGTGTTCAACTTTTTCCTATCCGCTTGGATAATTTTACGACTTCTTCTGTTTTGCTTACGCAAAGATCTAGAATGTTCGTACCTTTTTTAATATCCACTTGGATATTTTTCATTTTATACCCATCTTACATCCTGTTGGATTTTATTTTACTTTTGGCGGTGAATTCAACTTACCAAGATGGTACCCTGGTTAACCTGCAAGAAATGATAAGATGAATGTGGGTATGTCTTGAGGATTGATAGGCTTTCAAAACCATTTTATTTCAATATGTGGGGTACACCGTGTTTCGTGCATTAAATGGTACCTTTTAATCACATGAAATTTTTGTATAAACAAATGCTCGGGTTTATCTTGCACACATATCGGCTATCTTCATGGATTCACAGTAGCTGAGTGCAAAAATGAAGTGTTTCAAGGGTTTGACCAGACATGATCTCACGTTGGATCTTTTCCAAGGCTAAGTGTTTATGTCTTTTATTTTGGTTATTAATAAACTTTTTTATCTTCCTTATTAACTTGTTTAAATTGTACATTGTCTTAATTTTCTGTCTTTTGCTTTTGACCTAATCAAAACCTACCTATCGAAACTTTACTTCATCGAAATTATGCTCAAGCTGACCAAAGCTTGAAGGTTTGCCCGAAACTCCATCCCACTCGAAACTCCATAGCCACTCGAAACTTCAGGTACTCGAAACTACTCTGCCCTATCGAAACTAGTAGTTTCGACAGGGGCATTTTAGTCTTTTGCCAAAATCAAAATTAAATACCCTCATTACCAGATCATGCTCATGCCTTGTTCACTATCACTCACCCGAAACCGTTTCACCTTCATTTTCACACACTAAAGCTCTCGATCCATCGGTCTAAGTTCGCAATATCAGTGTTGTTTTATCTGATTCCCCCGTCGTCTTCTTCTTCAGGTACTGTCTTATGTTCATTGTAAGCGATTTTGTGAATGAACAGGCCCTAGGGTTTGATTTCTTAAAGCTTTTACGACTAGTTCTTAATAATCCAGGTCGTCTGGTGTTAATTTCATGTGTTTGAGCTTATCATTGTTAAAATCTCACTCTTTATGTGTTTAATTTTGCAGATTTAGGTTGTTTCATCGGTAAGAAGAAGTTTCGACACTTACAGGCTCTTTTCTTTATTTTTTTTCTAAGTGTTGAATATTAGTTGTTTCGATCGAAACTTGTAGTTTCGATAGTGTCTGATTCAGAAATTTTCTAAGTATTGAGACTAATGTAAGAAATCTCTTTTGTGATTCTCTTGTGCAGCTATGGATCTACTGTTTGTTAAAAGGCACAATGTCTGTGCTTTCTTGGATGCAAATGACCCGAAGAGTGCTGACTTCACTCAAGTCATGAACTTCTTGGCAAACTCTAACATCAGCTATGCCATTAATCAAAATCTACCTATATTTGAGATCACAATCAGGCAATTCTGGAGTACTGCAGTTATTGAAGTAATAAATAATGTGGAACACATCAGAGCAACAGTCCATAATCAAGAGGTTGTATTCTCAGAAGCAACTATCAGAGAGGTGCTTCACTTCAACGATAATCATGAAGCACCAGTGGATTTTCCAATTTTCTATGTTAAAGAATGTTTCAGAAGATTGGGGCATCCTGATGAGTTTAAGGGTGGACAGATAATTAAAAATGCCCTTCCACCCCTGTGGAGATACATTGTCCACATCTTCATCCACTGCCTGTCCATCAGAAAAGGTGGATTCGACTCTGCAAACACTACAATGGCCTCTGCAGTTCTTGGGTTAATCAAGGGAAGAGACTATAACTTCTCGGGGCTTGTGTTCAAACAACTGAAGGAGAACTTAACAGGAGCTGTGAAAGAAAAATTCTTGATCTACCCAAGATTCCTTCAGATCATCATCAATCACCTTCTTCCCAATCTACAACAGGGTGGAAATTTTCTTATCCTTGACCACATGACAGCCAAGACCCTTAGTTACATGAAAAGTACCAGCAAACGGACAAACCGTCTAATTGCTGATGTGCCTTTATTTGGTCACATCTTGGGAGAGGAAGAAGAAATCATTCCTGATATAGATCCAGATCTACCTGTTGAGTCTTCATCATCTTCAGAAGAAGAAGAAATAGAACAGGATCAGGAAAACCAACAGCAAGAGGTTCAAGTTGAACAAAACATACAACAGGATCCTGATGAACCAATCGTAGAAGCCCCTTTTGTGGAACAGGTTGCAGTCAATCCTGAGCCTATTGTGGAAGAACAACATGTGGATGTGGCTGAAAATTTTGATGCAGAAGCTGACTCTGAGGACACCTTGGATGAAGGGATTTATGGAACCAAGTATGATGTCTCAGACTATGAAACAGACTCAGAGGACAGGGTTGATCCTCCTGAAGCTTCTTCAAAGAGACAAGCAGAGTCTAGTTCTGATTTTGAAAAGGAAGAACCCCAGGCTAAGAAAATCAAGACAGGGTTTGAGCCCTTGTCATCTTCTTCAGAATCACTATTCTCTGATCATGACATTCCTACTCCACATCTGTCTCCTATTCACACAACTTCTACTCCTCAACCAACTCCACAACCTACACCACCTGCATCTCCCATTCCTGATACTTCACCTTCTGTTCCCAGAGTAAAAAACCTAAGCCTGGAGGTCAAGAAGCTCAATGATACTGTGACAAAGCAAGATGAAACAATAGAGAGCCTAAAAGCAGAACTCAAAGAATGCAAAGATGAGATAAAGGACCTGAGGCTAGAGGTTGGTGGGATGCATACTCAATTGGACATACAACAAACTCAACTGGAGACCCAGCAAAACACTATAGCACAACAACAACAGGAACTCAAAGCCTTATCAGATACTGTGAAACAAATCCAAGCCTCCATTGTCAAACCCTCACAACAAGGAACTTCATCCACTACTCTAATAAGAATACCTACAACTGACAGACCATCCTCTTCTAGTGCCACTACTACTGACCCTTCGGTGGATGTCAAGATTGAAGAGGTAGAACTTACCCTTCCCTCAGCTAGTGAAAGAAGAGCTGACAGGAAAAAGGGAAAAGGAAAGGATAAGGATGATGAAGTTGAGGTGGTGGTCCTTGATGAAGAGGATGTACCTTCTGACGATGAGCTCAATACTCTACTGGATGAGATAGAGAACTTTGGATACAACGATCTACATCCTGAGATCCTTCAGACAGAAGACAAGGAGTCTGAAAGGACCAGGTACTTCACTAAGGAAGGTGATGAAATACAGACATTGTCAGATAAAGACCTAAATGAAGATGATATCCAGGTAGACTTATTGATGCCTGAAGAACCCTCCATAGCTAAAGCATCTCAAGCTCCCACTCAACAAACTGATGATCCAAAGAAATCTTGGTTCAAAGAAATGCCAGAACAGGAACCTGTCAAATATTATGAGTGGCTTGCTGAGCACCAAGAGCTGAAAAGGCCACCAGTTGGATGGAAATATGATAATGAAAGGAGACTCTTCATTATTAGAAGATTCAAAGGGGGAGTACAACATTTCAAATCTCCAAATGAATTCAGCTCCCTCCCCAAGTATGACTTAAGGGCTCTTGCCAAGCTACCTTTGCAGAATCCAGAAAATGTGGGCATAGCTAATGATTTTGCAAATTTTCTAAGGAATCAAACTTTTAATGACTTCAGGTCCATGACCACTGCAAAATCAAGAAGGGTTATCTCCAAGACAAGGTTTCATCCAAGAACCCAGAAGCCCTTGGTAAGCCTGAGGTACAAACCAGCAGAAACTGTCAAAGAAATCATACTGCCTAAGTCTGTGCCGGTCCAGCTTCAAAACTTTACAAAATGGTATTACAACCCCATTATTGGAAGTGCTGTGATTGAGAGGGAAGGAATGGAAGATATCAACATATTTGAGCCCATGGAGCTGTTAAAATTTCAACCCGAAGATCTTGAGGTGCTCTTCAAAAATCCAATCAAGCTCCTTAACAATGATGACGAGTCTGATGCTAAGGCATACCAACAGGTAGTGTCTCTTCATGCAAAGTCTCACGTTCAGCAATTCAAACAAGGGCATTTCTGATTTGAAGACATTGATGCAGCAGCTTAGGGGGAGATTGTAGAGTCTAACCTTTTTGTATAAGCTGTTGATCAATGTATTTCTGTTAAACATTGTTTAGATAGTTTATTTTCATGTAATTTCTTTTAAACGAATTTACTGCTTTTTAGTCTAAGTCTGGGCCATCGAAACTATAGTTTCGAGTGAGATTTGTTCACTCGAAACTAGTAGTTTCGATCGATAGTAGTTTCGACAGGCACTTTTTCCACTTGTAAATGTTCACTCGAAACTAGTAGTTTCGAGGAACATAGTTTCGATACCTGTGAAACTACTATAAATAGCCTAGTTAGAGAATTTCTAGGGTGTGAGTTGCGGCTGTAACCCTGAATTCTCTCTTTCAGATTTGTTTTTGAATCAATACAATTTGCATTCGTTTAATGCTTGTTCTTACACTTTCACATATTATTTGCATTGATTCTTAGTGTGTTTGGCTGTCTTCTTCACCAAGTCTGTCTCTAATCCTCTGTTACAACACCATACATACAGATTCCGCCTGTGTGTGTGGGTAATCGATCACTTTCGTGATTTCCGACTGAAATCTGGACCTACACCTTTCAATCACAGAAATTATACTTCCTGTATATTTTTCTATAAACCAAAGAATAAATGGTATAATTTCATTTTTTAAAATTAAATCTTTATAATATTCTTCTTTAAAATTTTTTGTCTCGGTTTCTTTAAAATTATTAAAAAATCAATTTCTAAATAAATCCCATTTGGGTGATTGAAATTCTTTATTAATTTCTTTTCTAACCGATGATCCCGGATTAAAATCAATTTTTTCTTTAAAATCCATTAAACAAAATTGACTTCTGATTCGGTTAATTCCGGATCAACTTGGACTCCATGAACTCCTGTGACTATATTGTCAGCATTTAAATTTAATCTATTAAATGTTTCAGTTGCAGGGAAAGTTTCTCTAACTCTTGAAGTTGAAGCTCTAGAAGGGCTTCTAACAGTATATCCCAGAGGAGATATGTGCTGTCGAGAGGTTAAAGATCTAGAAGATAAAGATCTTGGTATAGAAAAAGTGTTCCTAATCTGTTCAAATTGGATTTGGACAGTTCCTTCTTCAGATTGTATAATTTCTAAAGGGTTATTATCAACATATTGTTGAGATGTTGTGGCCTTATCAAGGATCCAATTTTCTGGAAAGTTTATTTCTTCCCATTTTATCTTCCTTCTGGTAGTTATATTAGACTTACCAAAGTTTGTTTCTATAACTATTGTTTCATTTAATGGTTTATCTACCATTCTACACTGAGGATTTAATGTATATAATGGTTTGTAATATATTCTATAACAGATACAGATCACCTCTGATCCTGGAGCATAGTTATAACCATGAGTTTTAACATTTAGAGTTAAAGCCTCTGTTATATTAACATCTGATAGAGATAATTGTAAATTTGGATAAACATTAAAATAGACCGGTCCATGAGCCAGACTAGTTTGGACAATCCCTATTAGAGATTGTTTCCAGTCAAGATTTCTAGCATCCCTTAGGGCTGCTACAAAGCTTTCTGGAAGACCTTCTAAGGTCAAAGGTTTAAAAGCAATTTGTACTAAACCTATATGAAGGAATTTATAATCCCTTTTGTATTTATTTAAATCTTTATTCGACAATAGTTTAATTACCATGTTTTCTTTATTTAAAAAAAATGTTTCTTCAGTTGTTTTTACAACTTGTTTTAATCCTAATTTTTCAAAAGTTCCTAGTTTATAAATTAGTTTATATTCCATTTTCGGAATAGTCCATTTATTTAATAAATCAAGATTATGAGGAATATCATATTCCTCTTCAATACTGTTTTTAACAGTATCGTTGCCCTTCAGAATATTCATAATTAAATGAATATGATTAAGTGTTGATCTGCACAATCAAACTCGAACAAACTTTTTATTTTAAGAGCACATGGCTCTAATACCATTTACAGAATCGATTTATAAAACTTAAAATAAATTATACTTAAAATTATATTAGAAACAAAATCAAACTTGTGTATAAGATTAAAAACATTTAAAAATGTTTCAAAATTTTAGACCATAGGATATAATATAAGTTTGTATAATTCTGCTGTTTAATCAAATCATTTAAATGAGAAATTGTGATAGGTAAGATATCACTTTTTTATTAATTCTTGAAAGGTTTGATAATATCTTACTTCATTTTCTTTTTCGATTTTAAAAGATGATTGAGTAGGAGGAAAAACATTAGAAATTATTTTTTCTCCTTTAATAATAAACTCCCTTTTAATCACAGAAATTATACTTCCTGTATATTTTTCTATAAACCAAAGAATAAATGGTATAATTTCATTTTTTAAAATTAAATCTTTATAATATTCTTCTTTAAAATTTTTTGTCTCGGTTTCTTTAAAATTATTAAAAAATCAATTTCTAAATAATTCCCATTTGGGTGATTGAAATTCTTTATTAATTTCTTTTCTAACCGATGATCCCGGATTAAAATCAATTTTTTCTTTAAAATCCATTAAACAAAATTGACTTCTGATTCGGTTAATTCCGGATCAACTTGGACTCCATGAACTCCTGTGATTATATTGTCAGCATTTAAATTTAATCTATTAAATGTTTCAGTTGCAGGGAAAGTTTCTCTAACTCTTGAAGTTGAAGCTCTAGAAGGGCTTCTAACAGTATATCCCAGAGGAGATATGTGCTGTCGAGAGGTTAAAGATCTAGAAGATAAAGATCTTGGTATAGAAAAAGTGTTCCTAATCTGTTCAAATTGGATTTGGACAGTTCCTTCTTTAGATTGTATAATTTCTAAAGGGTTATTATCAACATATTGTTGAGATGTTGTGGCCTTATCAAGGATCCAATTTTCTGGAAAGTTTATTTCTTCCCATTTTATCTTCCTTCTGGTAGTTATATTAGACTTACCAAAGTTTGTTTCTATAACTATTGTTTCATTTAATGGTTTATCTACCATTCTACACTGAGGATTTAATGTATATAGTGGTTTGTAATATATTCTATAACAGATACAGATCACCTCTGATCCTGGAGCATAGTTATAACCATGAGTTTTAACATTTAGAGTTAAAGCCTCTGTTATATTAACATCTGATAGAGATAATTGTAAATTTGGATAAACATTAAAATAGACCGGTCCATGAGCCAGACTAGTTTGGACAATCCCTATTAGAGATTGTTTCCAGTCAAGATTTCTAGCATCCCTTAGGGCTGCTACAAAGCTTTCTGGAAGACCTTCTATGGTCAAAGGTTTAAAAGCAATTTGTACTAAACCTATATGAAGGAATTTATAATCCCTTTTGTATTTATTTAAATCTTTATTCGACAATAGTTTAATTACCATGTTTTCTTTATTTAAAAAAAATGTTTCTTCAGTTGTTTTTACAACTTGTTTTAATCCTAATTTTTCAAAAGTTCCTAGTTTATAAATTAGTTTATATTTCATTTTCGGAATAGTCCATTTATTTAATAAATCAAGATTATGATGAATATCATATTCCTCTTCAATACTGTTTTTAACAGTATCGTTGCCCTTCAGAATATTCATAATTAAATGAATATGATTAAGTGTTGATCTGCACAATGAAACTCGAACAAACTTTTTATTTTAAGAGCACATGGCTCTAATACCATTTACAGAATCGATTTATAAAACTTAAAATAAATTATACTTAAAATTATATTAGAAACAAAATCAAACTTGTGTATAAGATTAAAAACATTTAAAAATGTTTCAAAATTTTAGACCATAGGATATTTTTACAAGTACAGGGTATTATTCTAAGATGAGGTTAGTAAAGGTCAGACCATAAAAAGCCTTTGCGCCATTCTTCGGCATTAGCGGCTACAAGGTCCCCAAGCATTCAACCATCATCTTATAATTCTACACTGTCCTTAACCTGTCTAAATTCTATTTTAAAATATTTCCAAAAACGTTTTCAATTTTTTTTTTTTTTTTATATATAGCTTGTTCATGTTTTCATGGCAGCTCAACACTTATGAGTTTAGCCTCTGAAGGAGGCTATCATTGAAAAAATTGAATAAAAAGTAAATAAAATATTACCAGACCAGACTTGCATATATATATATATATATATATATATATATAGACTAATATACGAAAGTAAAACCCATATATGTAACACTATAAGTCATAATAAATTCACAAAATACCTTCAGATTTTTGTCTAATTCGAAGCACTCTTCCAATCCTGCAAGTCCCCCGAAATCAAGTAACAGATGCCTATCAAATACAAATCAATCAGTTTAATTTTACGTGCATATCATTGAAACTAAAATAGATATATGATAATCCATTAATTTTGCATTACACGTCTATAAATGTTTAAGCTACAAACAAATAGAACATATATTGATTTTGAAATGGCATGTCAACGGTATCATCTTCCTAAACACCCCCAAGATCAAATCTTTCCTTAATAAAATTGAAAACTCAACTTGGAAATTACACTAAGTTGAGTTTAAGCACACACCCATCTGCCAAAAAGCCATAATATTGAAGAACAGTGCAAGTTGAAACTTACTGTAATATTGAGAAGATATACTGAGTTTTTAGTGGATCCAGAAAGTTCACATATATCAAACGATATGCTCAGAAGCCAAGCAATCGTGGGGAGAGCGAGTGAGAGAACGGACTTGTTTCAATTTGAAATGGAAAATGCTTTTCGGAGAGATGTATTAATCTCGATTTTGTGTCTTACCACCGTATCCTCCACCACCAGTTCCACTTTCGACTACCATAACCTCCGCCTCCACCACGGTAAATCATTGGGTGTGCGTTTTGAGGAGAGAAAAGAAACCGGTGGAAATTGATTATCGCATTCAATGGACGAAGGCCAGTTCAATCGCTGTGGAGAAGAAACTGACGGCCACACAGACGGAGGAGCGGTAAGGGCTGCCCGGCGCCGGTTGATATAGGTAGGGATCGAAAACGTGAAGGGGCCATTGAATGTGGTTAATGATCATCATTGCAACGGAAGGGGTGTGGCGGCGATTGAGAAGTATTCGAGCGAAGAAGTGTAACGGAGCGGCGATTGAGAAGTATGCGAGGGAAGAAGTGTAACTGAGCGGCGACGTTGGTGTCTTAAAACCGGTGTCTTAATCGAATATGTATTATAAAGGAGTATAGATTAACGGTTAATTCTCAAAGGGTGCATCTAGTAATATAAGGAGCTATAAGAAGCTATACGTATATCCTTAATGTTAAACCATAGTAACCATTCTAGCCACCATCACCATTTGCGCAAGAAGAGAGGCCGCCACCCCTTCCCCTTGCTGTCCGTGACCGCCGCCGGCCATTCCACCGCCGCCGCCGTTTCTCGTTCGAGCAATCCGTGTGACGCTTTGCTGCAGGTTTCGTGATTAGTCACTAGAGAGACACTCGTTGAACCGAAGTGTGAATCTTTTGGTTAATCGTCGAAGCTATAATTGCTGGCGGGGTCCGAGTTTAGATTATTGGTTAATCGCCATGGTTGGTTTAAATTATTGTTTATACGCGTGTAATCGGATCACTGGCGGGATCACAGTTTAGAACTGTTAATCATACTAAATGCTCCCGCTGTATAAATCTGATTTATTTATTTAAAAGGTTTAAATATATTTTGTTTTAAAAGTTAAAACTGGTACGAGGATTCCCAAAAGTGGTATCAGAGTCACATTTACGCGTGTTTATACATAATATTATTTAATTTTCGATCTTGTGTTTTATTTGTCAAAACTTTTGTTTGACAAAAAGATCGAGCCTTTTTCGTTTGGTTTTATTGTGTTTAATAAATCGAGCATTAGTGACTCGTGGTTGTATTTTTATGTTTTGGTTGGTTTCTTTTTGTAATTTTTATGGGTTACGTTTATTTATTTTATTTATTTTTAGTGTATTTGTAAATAAGTTGTAAACCTAACGAGATGAAGACTTGAAGACCAAGGAAGACGCAAACGGGATTAAAGATGAAGATCTTGGAATAAGTGGGTGATAGCAAGTTTATATTTATTTTGTTATCCCTTAGACCAGTCTGATTTTTCGTTTGATGGCTCGAACGAAACCGGAAAATATTTAATAGTTGCTTGGTTTCTATGTTTTATTTATTTTTGTGGTTGTGACATTATTTAGGATAATAATTAAACCGCAAGTAATTTAAAAAACTTTTTACACAATCTTAAAACGACGAGATACGTAAAATGTTTAAAAGATTTCTCAGAAAGGTTATTAAATAAAAGTGTTTTTATTTAAAAGTAAAACATGACTTTTAAATTTAATAGTTATATTTAAAAAAAAATTAAATTAATTAAAGAGTTAATTAGTTTAAAATATAGTTGGCGATTGACGACCAATTTAGATTAAATAAATTATTTAAAATTGGACCGTATCCGGTGTTGAAAGGCGTTTTCACGAAGTAAACAGTAAAATCGGTTTATTAAAATTGCACGACTTGAATAAAGCTTCTCTTCGTCCAAAATGTTTTTGACCCTAATCGGTAATTTAAAACATTAAAGCAAATTCCACATTAAAATCGATATTTCTACGCCACCTGTAACATCCAAAAATTTTGATAAAATAATAAAAGGTTCCGAGGAAAATAAAGAAAGAATATACACGATAACGGGCTCGAGCGGGTTCGGGCTGAAGAAAATCGCGTGGGAGGGGAGGTAAAACGCTAGTTTTCCTTCTTTCCATGCATTCAATCACCTTAGAGAGAGAAAGAGGTCTAGAGAGAGATCGCTACACTTGATCTTAGATCGTTGCTAGTGACTATAAGAAGTTGGAGAAAAAAGATCGAGCGAAAACAGGTAACAAAACCTCCTTAGATTTTGATTTCTAGAATGAAAATAGGTTTTAGGGTTTTTGGTGCATTTTCGTTCAAATGTAGGATTTTTATTTTGAATTGTCCTAAAAGTATATATATATATAGCTTCATGGAAGCTAGATATAAGTTTTGGATGTTATAAGATTAGAACATGGATAAAAAACGACGAGATTAGCCAAGAACAGTTGAATCGCCCGAAAACTCAATTAATGGTCCGAAAACGATGAAGTGTCCAAAAATTATTTCAGACACAAAGAGATTTCGGACGGAACGTTTTCAAACGAAATAGTTTTCGGTCAAACGTTTTGGAATAAATTAGTTTTTCGGACAAAAGTTTTCGAATGAAATAGTTATCGAGTAGAAGAAGTTTTTGTGACATCCGACATTTTCAGGTTAACTCCGTTAACTCAAACCTCGTTGGTTCAAACATTATTCATTTCAAACTCCATTAACTCAGTTAGTTGCACGTACATTGCATTTAATCGCACACATCGGATCGCACTCGAGTCTAACCCGGAACGTTGGTGATTAGTCGAACATTAATATTACGAACATTAATAATTTATATTTTATATAAATTGCGAGTTTTATATAATCTTATGTGATTACGTGAATTATGTGAATATTACTGTTTTCGTATGTGTTTATCGAATATTAACCGCATACAATATTTTTATAAAAATTGGAGTTTTTATAAAAATATAAATCGAAGATTTTAATTATTAAATAGTTATTATTTAATTAATTAGAGCCTATGGGCTTTAATTAAGCTAGAAGCCCATCTTAAAACCCATTAACCATTAGATAAGGATAAGTTTTTATAAAAAAAAAAAAAACATAAACCCTAACCACCACCCCTAGAAACCGTCGACCTCCTCTCACCCTCACCCCACTCGACCGAAACTTCAAGGCAACAAAAGGACCATCGTTCGATCTCCGATCTCGCAATTGAACGTGTATTTGGACTCCTCTCGACATTCCTAACGTTTCTACGTAAGTCGTTTCGTTCAATTCTGTCACTTTTTGATCCCTAAATTTTAGATCAAACCCTAGTTCATCCAAACATGAAACTTTATAATAAAAATGTTAACTTTGTTATTGTTTTACACGTATTTGATGATTTTATGGTTAATTGCAAAACCCTAGATCCATGTGATTGATAACGTGTTAAATATTGGAACTTTTTGATTATGTGAAGGATAGGAATCGCATGCTAGACGTGGATTATGATTTGTATAGTTGTAATTATATTAGTTGAAAGATTTAGATTCGATTTGATGTGTTAATTTTGGGATTTGAGCATGTAATGGACAAGTTACTTAAAAAGGAAACTTTTTAGGTTTTCTAACTTGCATGCTAGACATAGTTAGGATGATGTGATGATGGTTATGAGCTAGTTGATACATGGTTAGATGAATTGTGAAATCAAATTTTGAATACATAACCCGGTTTTACAAACTTTCCAAATAAGGAAACTTTAATTGTTAAAAATGGTTAACACTTGTTATTTAGACATGCTTGATATAGTTGATGATTGGTACATGATAGATAGGACATAATAACCTGTTGTAACGTGTTAGGTGTTTGAAATCACGCATGCTAGTCGTAGGTTACTAAAGATGGAAACTTTACTTGGAATTGTGACGTACATGTTTAGTTCTATGCAATTGTTATGTGATATGATGAACTAGAACATGTTAGAGTAATACTACAAATATATCAATGATGATAGTTTCCAGGAAACATGAGTCCCGAACAAACCTGCTATTTTTGGAAACCTGCTATTTATAGAAACCTGCTATTTTTGGAAACTTTCTATTTTTGGAAACTTTGCTTGTTTGATTAGAACAATAAGGATTTGTTGCTAAGTGTTACAGCATGATCATTTGTGTATAATATAGAAGTATTGTACTGAACAAACATTAAATCATTTAAACGGGTCACCAACGGGTCGTCGGGTCAAACTTGGTCAAACATGAGTCAAACTTACAAACTTTTCTAAACCCTTAAAACAATGGGATTGTTTGGATACTTAGGGTTTGTATCAACTTGCACGAACATACACTTATAAACCGGTGTTTATAGGTGGCAGTTAGTCGTCAAGCATTTTAGATTCGCTTTCTTACGCACATACTCTAAGGTGAGTTTCACGGCCCCTTTTCTTACGTTTTAAACTTGGGGGAGAAAACATGGGTACGAACATTTAGATCTTACGTTTCTTTTATATCACTTGTGTACTAAGCGCAAACATATCACGAAAGTCCTTACTTATCGAACCGTTAGTATATGGGTTAGCGAGGAAATCTTGAGTAGTACTACTGGGCACTGACAAGCCCCACCCGCGTTAGTCGCGCTAACTCGACAGGTAGTCGAACGGGTGTAACATTTACCTAAACATTTACCATTGATTGTGATAGTCATGGTGGAAGGCAGTTCAAACATACAGACAGTCAGCTTCGGTGTCGAAACGCTTTAGTAACATGTACTAGGTTAGCTACCTATGATATAATTGAATACGGTATTATCTAGTAAGCTTTACAAACATATAAACCTGTGAACTCACCAACCTAGTGTTGACACGTTTTAGCATGTTTTCTCAGGTCATTAAGGTACAAACACGAGCTAAGGCATGCATGCATTTGAAGTCCATCATTTTCAAACTCAAGAATTATTTACTTTATTTATTGTTGGTTTATTTACTTTTGGCGCAATTGTTTTAGCGCATGTTTTTCATTTACTTTTCGCTTCCGCAAGTCTTACATTAAATCAGTATTTTCATTACTAGTGTTGCATCGTGACTATGAGCAATACTAGTGGTTTTTATTAAACTCATATAGAGTCGTTCAACGTAACTAATGACTGAGATCCTGTTATGTCACGCCCCTAACGGTAAAACTCCGTTAGTGGATTTTGGGGGTGTGACAGTTTTGAACAAAAGAGTTTTCGGTCGAAATAGTTTTCGACCAAAATAGATTTTCATTTTCATTTCTATACTCTAGTGCTGAAGAATGAATATACACCACACATAATATTTGGAATTGCTGGTCTCGGGAAAAAAACATATGGTGAACGCAACTTTGAATATGCAATTTGAGCGGGTCGTAGTTTAGATATAGTGTGTGAGAAGAGTTATAAACATGGCAAATCGTTGTTAGCGTCTATATTGAAATTGGTGGTGTCCGAATATAAATACTCCAGCATAGGTGTGTATTCTTACATGGGCACAGAGGATGAGGTTAGAATTTCTGGGCTCGGAATGTATAGGCACACCCGTACCTAGAGTAGTTAGTTATTTTACCCATGTCTGCACACTATATTGGGTTGAAATTGGTGGTCTCAGAATGTAGAACGACAATTGCATATGCCATGCACATACATATAGAGGTTATTATTCAATTCTTTATGTCCAAAGTCAACAAAGGAACAGGTGGGCTCACATATAAATATATGCGAACATATCCCTCGTGTTGCCTTAGCCAAGCCATAGGGACGTGCATGTGCACACATGTAGAAATTAAAGAATGCGTAACTAACACACTAGTGGTCTATGTTAATGCATGCGGACCAGGGGACATTATACTCTAATTTATATGTGAGATCTCAAAATAAAATGTAATTCGCGTTATTTACATGTCTATTTAGTTTGTTTGTTGACACCTATTTGTTAATTGGTTTGGTATAATAAACATATGTTCTAACCAACCCAGTAACACATTAATAAAGACTCGTTAATGTGTACTTAGTGGATATGTTAATGTATTCCGTTGAAAATCCATTCAGACATGTCTTCAATTAGTTTGGTTGTTGGTACCTATTTGTTAATGTATTCCGTTGGAAACACATTACAAGACCCATTAACGTATTGGGTGGGGTAGAAGTTATTGAAATCCCTCGGCAATTACCAACAAACTAGCATATTTGTCAGTAATTTCCGACAGATTTCATGACAATCATAATAAAACCACTTTTTAAAATGAAAAAAAATCGATGGTAGGGATTCGAACGCACGCCTATCCTTAACGCAACACACTCGTTGACCATTCGGCCTTAACCTCATCGAATTTTATATCTAAACTAAGTTTTATCTCAAAACCCTCAATTCCTTATACGGGTTTCATCAAAACACTCATTTCCCTTTCAATGGATGATAAACTTCATAGAGTGCAAATCATACTAAATTAGTTTGCAATTATATTAAAATCACTATTGAACTCTGTTACATAAAATACGTCTGACTATTCTTCATTCAAAGAAGTAAATTTACTTTTTTGGATCTGACTGATTTATCAAAAACCATATATGCTCTTTTGCAGGTTTGTACAAAATGAAATATGAATGTCTTATTTTTGGTAGTTTGGAATTTGCAGGTTTGTGACATATTTTACAATTTGCACTAATCTTCAATGGTATTTTGGGACTTTCTTTTGTTAGACTTCTAGATATTGATGATACCCTTTGTTCTCTAAGTTCTGGGTTGTGTGCAGAGTGCACAGAGAACATCAAAGGTGTTGTAAAAATTTGTGGTTATTTTTCAATCATCTTGTGTTTGTTAAATTATTTAAGTAATTAATTTTTTATTTATGTCAAACCACAGCAAATGATCCACATGTAGAAGATGTTGGTAATTTTAGTGTTATCAACATGTATTTTAGTATATTGGATTAACTTGTCGATCGAAGAAATAGCGTTAGAGATTAAATGAGTTGGGTGACACGGCAGTGCGGGCTCGATTTAATCCTAAATGTTATTTGGGCTTTGTAATCAATAATGTGGCTTATTATTGTGCACATTTGAGCTTAAGTGATTAGAATTACTCGAGCTTCAAATCCTAATATGGGTCTCGGTCATATAATATATAGACATACACATACGCATAAGAACATAGAGAAAAAGAACGGTGGTTACAAGTTCTTCATATGTGATCATCAGAAAATAATCAAAATATGATTTCATGTAGAAGAAATTATCTGTCTTATCCGATAAATCATTGCGTGTAACCCGTAAATATGTTAATCTGAAAGTGATTCACGATTCAGAGAATAATCCAAGTTTCATTCATTGTTCAAGATCAAAATCCGGTTTGCAGGTTTGTCTATTCGTTTATTTTTGTGTTACAGACTATGAAAACAACAAAGATAGTAACTTCGTGGCAGGTGGTTTTTGGTTTGAAACCCTAACTAATACAAAGGTACAACCAGCTGGTTGTGATAGTACACATTATAGAAGTGTACAAGTCGGGAAAATCCCATTTGGGTGTGAGAGAAATGAAACCTAGTTTTCGGGTTTGTTGTTGGACTCAAAAGGTCCAATTCAGTTGAGAATTGTGTATCATTTATCTCAGAATCCTTCTATGTACAGGATGACATGCTTTCATGGTGGGTAGACTCGGGTGCTACGAGTCACGTATGCAAGGATCTGAGATAGTTTGAAGAATTTGAACTAGTTGAAGATGGATCCGTGCTTAGGATAGGAAATATAGCAACTGAGCCTATCAAAGGACTAAGAAAAGTTTGACTTGTATACACGTTTAGAAATCAATTATTGTTAGATTATGTGTTGTATGTTCCATGGATTTGGAAGAATCTTCGGTTTGGGATTGTTTTAAATAACTATGGTTTTGAATAGGTCATTGAGTCCGATAAGTTTATCTTATCTTGATATGGAACCTTTGTTGGATTTGGATATTCTTGTAATAGCATTTTTATCATAATTTAATGTGCCATTTGCTATTGAATCTGTTTGTGTGGAATCTTCATCTTCTAAGTAAAGTTGAGTATGATTCAAGTTTTGGCATGCTAGACTAGATCATGTTAATTATTACAAGATGGAAGATATGTCTAAAATGAGCCTAATTCATACCTTTGACATGCAAAACTGTAATAGATATCATACTTGCAAGTTGACTAAAATCACTAGGAAACCATTAAGGATTTAAAAAAGGGATTCTAAAGTATTGGAATTGATTCATTCTGATTTATGTGATTTATATAGTACACCTTATATAGGTTACAAGAGATATGTAGTAACTTAAATCGATGATGCAACTACATATTGCTATATATTTCTTGTTCACACAAAAGATGAAAGCACTTGATAAATTTAAGATTTATAAACAAAAAGTTGAATTGTTTCATGTGACTTTATTAAAACTATTAGAACCGTTTGGGGAGGGGATTATCATGATCCAGTGTATTCTCAATCAACCGGAAGAAAGAACCTTGAAGGAAATAGCCAATTCCTTGTTATCTTACCTTGGTTTGAGTGATGGGTTCTGGGGAGAAGCTATGCTAATTGCATGTCATATATTAAACATAACTCCCATTAAAAGGGATAAAATAACTCCATATTATTTATGGAAAAGGAAACCTCCAAATTTGAACTATTTGAAAGTGTGGGTCGTAGGGTTGTTGTAAGTCGTATTGAGCCTAAGAGAAAGAAATTGAGTGAAAAGGTATACATGAGACAACCTAAAGGTTTTGTATTACCTGGTCAATAACAAAAGATGCGTAAAATCATCTAATCTTTATATTTTGAACCAAGCCCCTAAACAGTGGCATCAAAAGTTTGATGATGTAATTTTATCTCATGGGTTTCTTCTAAACCAGGCTGATAAGTGTGTACACTTGATTTGACTACTCTGGTAAAAGAGTGATTATTTGTCATTATGTAGATGACATGTTGATCTTTGGTATTAACTAAGATCGGGTTGATAAACCAAAAGAATTATTGTCTTCTTATTTTGAAATGAAGGATATGGGGGAGGCATATATGATTCTTAGAATAAGGATCACAAGGAGTAGTGATGGTATTACCATGACTCGGTCTCATTACATTGAGAAAGTATTGAAGAAATTAAATTATTTTAATTGTTCTCATGTTAGTACTCCCAAATATCCTAGTATAATGCCTAATTCGGGTAATCCAATTTCAAAATTAGCGTATTCAAAAGCTATCAGATGCTTAATGTATGTTATGATTAGCATAAGGCTTGACATAGTTTATGATGTGGGTAAGCTGAGCAGATATACTAGTAATCCTAGTGCTCAACACTAGCAAGCAGTAATCAGAATGCTTAAATACTTGAAAGGAACCATGAACTATGGTTTATGTTGTACAAGGTTTCCTTCGGTCATAGAAGGGTATTCTTATCCAAGTTGGATAACTAATATGGAAGGTCATTCTTCTACAAGTGGGTCGGTATTCCTACTTGGCGGTGAGGCTATTGCCCGGGCTTCAAAGAAGCAAACTTGCATTACTAATTCGACTATGGAATCTGAGTTTGTGGCTTAAAGTATTTAATCTATGAGATTCCATTATGGTTAAAAACTGATATCACGTATTTCTATCAGGTTTGATAGTGAAGGTACATTGGTTAATGCGCATAATTAAGTGTACAATAGAAAGTCTAAACACTTAGGTGTTAGATTATATGATTAGGGAATTAATCATGAACGGTGTGATATCTGTTGAACTTGTAAGATTTAAGTTTTATTTAGCTGATCGTTTAACCATATGGTTAGGAAGATATCTCATGAATAAGTCAGCTAAAGGGACGGGTTTAAAGTCCATTTAAAATATCTTATATCAAGACACCCAGTTCCCATCTAATACAACGTCAGATGCTGAATTCAATGTGGAAAGCTTGTCATAAAGATATTGGAACACATTAACATAATCATCCCGAGATATGTGTTCAGACTGTAAGATAAAAGGAGGTTGGAATTTAACTCCTTAATATATCATTGATAAATTGCAGTGCAGATGCAAGAGTAATGAACTACTTTTAAGAATATAAAGTTTAGCTGCTTCTACAAGCTTTGGACTTAAACTTTGATATATTATTTGAAGGATTAGGACACACACTAGTAAAACATTGTGTCAAGTGGAATTTGGATTTATAAACTTATGTGAATATTATCTTCGAGTATTCATTATGAATAGAAAGGGTTCAATCCATAGAGACACCCCTATATTCGAATATTTGGAATGTGTAATGTACTAATGTGAAATTCAATCGTCACGATATTTAATTTATGCGTAAGTTTGGGTTTTGTGAGGATGGTTAAGTTAATCATGGATATCACTAAAATGCGGGAGGATTGTTGGTAATTTTAGTGTTATTAACATGTATTTTAGTATATTGGATTAACTTGTCGATCGAAGAAATAGCGTTGGAGATTAAATGAGTTGGGTGACGCGGCAGTGCGAGCTCGATTTAATCCTAAATATTATTTGGGCTTTGTAATCAATAATGGGGCTTATTATTGTGCACATTTGGGCTTAAGTGATTATGGGCTTCAAATCCTAATACGGGTCTCGATCATATAATATAGACATACACATACGCATATGAACAGAGAGAAAAAGAACGGTGGTTACAAGTTCTCCATATGTGATCATCACAGAATCATCAAAATCCGATTTCATGTAGAAGAAATTCTCTGTCTTATCCGATAAATCATTGCGTGTAACCCGCAAATAGGTTTATCTGAAAGTGATTCACGATTCAGAGAATAATCCAAGTTTCATTCATTGTTCAAGATCAAAATCTGGTTTCCAGGTTTGTCTATTCGTTTATTTTTGTGTTACAGACTATGAAAACAACAGAAGACTCAAAACACACAATCAAAGTGAGTAGATTTTTCATATGCTTAAAGATTTCAAGAAGAAAATTGACTTGACTGTTACATAGAGGTTGAAGTTTTGACCCATTTAATGTTTACCTATGGTTTTACTTAGCCTCTTAACAGGTCAAATGTGTTTGTTTTAAGAAAGGGTGAAAATAGAAACGGGTAAATCGTCACCCAAAATGTATTCTAAGTGCACAAAATATGTGACGGGTCCCCCCTCTCCTCCGAGATGGTTAAGACTACTTTAAAAGTTATTTGTTTTCCTTTGTTTAAAAACTCCAACTCTTCGAGCTTCATATGTATTGATTAAGGTTAGTTGTTATGTGGTCTTTAACTTTTAAAACAACCCGTTGTGATCCGTATAAGTTTTTATGTAACTTGTTTTGAGTCAAACCAAAATGACCATTATTTAAGATGACAAAAAAAATATATTTATACAATACGCAGAAGTTACGAAAAGGTATTTGTGGTTCAACCAGACCCGACCCGTTTCGACCCATTACCTAGCTTGAAATACTATTCTGACCCTATCGGATATTGTCAAAGTTGTTTTGACCTGAAACAAAATGACCATTTCTTAAAGTGACAAAAAAAATATATCTATAAAATATGAAGAAGTGAATGAATGGTTTTTTTTATCAAACCGAACCGACCCGACCCGATTCGGCCTATTATATGTTTTTCGCCATCGGTTCATGAAGTCAGTTTTAAATTCAGCACTTTTTTTTACAAACCTTAGGTACCAAATGAACAAAAAATATACTTAAAAAATATGAAGATTTGTGGTCCAACTAGACCTAACACCTTTCTATCCATTGTCTAGCTTGAAATATACTTGTTGTGATCCGTATAGGACTGAAAGATGTGTGGTTCATATACATATTGATGCAGGAGCATCCGGTTCAATTGAACCCAAAACCGTACCAAACTCGTACCAGTGGAAGACTCGTTAAAGTTGTATGGAAGATGACAATTTATTTGGAAGAGATCACTACAATATCTTTTATTTATTTGAATTTGAATTTCCTAATCTTTTATTTAGTTTCCAATTTGGTTTATGATTCCTAATTATAAAATGCGATCTAAGGACTATTGTTTTTTGAGGTTGATTAAACTTGGTGTAAACGATGAAAGGTTAAAAACCTTTTTGGTTCAAGCTTTTGATATAATCATATGAGTATTTGGAGCCATTTTAGTTGCGCTTCTAAACTGCATCAGTTTGGTATCAGAGCTTTGGTTGATTCAAATGGTTGTTTGTGGATTGAATCATCATCTCAAGCGCCGAACCGTCGATAGAGGCAGCGATCGAGTCCTGTTCAGTTCACAAGGTTGCAAGTTTCAGGAAACCACCCCAGAAGTTTTCATCGGGGATAAGAGCCATGGGAAGGAGGAGTATCCCGGAGGTTGTAGCGATATCTATCCATCACCTCCATGTTTCGATGATTATGGAGACGAAGATATGACCAAAGAAGGTTATTTATGGGTTATAAAAGCGTTGAACGTGTTTGTCTTTCAAGGGGACGAACCATTGGAGGGGATTGATTTTTTGTTCGAATCCGATCATGGTGCAATAGAAAGAATTATGGGTTTGAATGGGAAATCTCTTAACCGAGGGATGGCAGAATATGCAAAAACTTCTGCTAGTATTTTTGATGAGTTTTTGAAGGTGCCTACCGTGGTTGAATGTGGGCATAAGGAGGTTGAAGATGGTCACACGGTGATAGCGAATGGTGGGTTGATTAACTCTGGTGGTCGAAAATTTTTGGATAAAAATTATTCCAAGTTACACATCAAAACAAGATCCCTGATTTTTAGGAATAATTTGAATAGTTCTCCGAAAGGTTTAGACACTTGCAAAAATCAAATTGAAGGGATTAATATTATGGATTCTTTTTCTAAAAATAAAGAGATTTGTAGAGATAATATCAACTTACCTAATAGTAAGACAATTTATAGTGGAATTACCATGCACCTTCCAAGTGTAAATGAGAAATTTAGTAATTCAAAAGAGGAGGGTATTGATGGATTGCAACGTGAATTATCAAACAGGTCGATTGGGCCATTAAATGGAAAGCAAGGTAGTGGTAAGTCTTTTGATCCATTTCCGTTCGATCCATGTGGCTTTGATCCGGATACAAAACTCGGGAACGAGTTTTTTTTTTAAGACGAGGAGTATGATGCACGAGGATCCGGTTCAAGTGAACCCAAAACCGTACCAAACTCGTACCCGTGGAAGACTCGTTAAAGTTGTATGGAAGTTGACAATTTATTTGGAAGAGATCACTACAATATCTTTTATTTATTTGAATTTGAATTTCCTAATCTTTTATTTAGTTTCCAATTTGATTTATGATTCCTAATTATAAAATGGGATCTAAGGACTATTGTTTTTTGAGGTTGATTAAACATGGTGTAAACGATGAAAGGTTAAAAACCTTTTTGGTTCAAGCTTTTGATATAATCATATGAGTATTTGGAGCCATTTTAGTTGCGCTTCTAAACTGCGTCAGTTTGGTATCAGAGCTTTGGTTGATTCAAATGGTTGTTTGTGGATTGAATCATCATCTCAAGCGCCGAACAGCCGATAGAGGCAGCGATCGAGTCTTGTTCAGTTCACAAGGTTTCAGGAAACCAACCCAGAAGTTTTCATCGGGGATGAGAGCCGTGGGAAGGAGGAGTATCCTGGAGATTGTAGCGATATCTATCCATCACCTCCATGTTTCGATGATTATGGAGACGAAGATATGACCAAAGAAGGTTATTTATGGGTTATAAAAGCGTTGAACGGGTTTGTCTTTCAAGGGGACGAACCGTTGGAGGGGATTGATTTTTTGTTCGAATCCGATCGTGGTGCAATAGAAAGAATTATGGGTTTGAATGGGAAATCTCTGAACCGAGGGATGGCAGAATATGCAAAAACTTCTGCTAGTATTTTTGATGAGTTTTTGAAGGTGCCTACCGTGGTTGAATGTGGGCATACGGAGGTCAAAGATGGTCACAAGGTGATAGCGAATGGTGGGTTGATTAACTCTGGTGGCCGGAAATTTTTGGATAAAAATTATTCCAAGTTACACATCGAAACAAGATCCCTTATTTTTAGGAATAATTTGAATAGTTCTCCGAAAGGTTTGGACACTTGCAAAAATCAAATTGAAGGGATTAATATTATGGATTCTTTTTCTAAAAATAGAACCCAAAACCGTACCAAACTCGTACTCGTGGAAGACTCGTTAAAGTTGTATGGAAGTTGACAATTTATTTGGAAGAGATCACTACAATATCTTTTATTTTTTTGAATTTGAATTTCCTAATCTTTTATTTAGTTTCCAATTTGATTTATGATTCCTAATTATAAAATGGGATCTAAGGACTATTGTTTTTTGAGGTTGATTAAACTTGGTGTAAACGATGAAAGGTTAAAAACCTTTTTGGTTCAAGCTTTTGATATAATCATATGAGTATTTGGAGCCATTTTAGTTGCGCTTCTAAACTGCGTCAGTTTGGTATCAGAGCTTTAGTTGATTCAAATGGTTGTTTGTGGATTGAATCATCATCTCAAGCGTCGAACCGTCGATAGAGGCAGCGATCGAGTCCTGTTCAGTTCACAAGGTTTCAGGAAACCAACCCAGAAGTTTTCATCGGGGATGAGAGCCGTGGGAAGGAGGAGTATCCTGGAGGTTGTAGCGATATCTATCCATCACCTCCATGTTTCGATGATTATGGAGACGAAGATATGACCAAAGAAGGTTATTTATGGGTTATAAAAGCGTTGAACGGGTTTGTCTTTCAAGGGGACGAACCGTTGGAGGGGATTGATTTTTTGTTCGAATCCGATCGTGGTGCAATAGAAAGAATTATGGGTTTGAATGGGAAATCTCTGAACCGAGGGATGGCAGAATATGCAAAAACTTCTGCTAGTATTTTTGATGAGTTTTTGAAGGTGCCTACCGTGGTTGAATGTGGGCATACGGAGGTCAAAGATGGTCACAAGGTGATAGCGAATGGTGGGTTGATTAACTCTGGTGGCCGGAAATTTTTGGATAAAAATTATTCCAAGTTACACATCGAAACAAGATCCCTTATTTTTAGGAATAATTTGAATAGTTCTCCGAAAGGTTTGGACACTTGCAAAAATCAAATTGAAGGGATTAATATTATGGATTCTTTTTCTAAAAATAGAACCCAAAACCGTACCAAACTCGTACTCGTGGAAGACTCGTTAAAGTTGTATGGAAGTTGACAATTTATTTGGAAGAGATCACTACAATATCTTTTATTTTTTTGAATTTGAATTTCCTAATCTTTTATTTAGTTTCCAATTTGATTTATGATTCCTAATTATAAAATGGGATCTAAGGACTATTGTTTTTTGAGGTTGATTAAACTTGGTGTAAACGATGAAAGGTTAAAAACCTTTTTGGTTCAAGCTTTTGATATAATCATATGAGTATTTGGAGCCATTTTAGTTGCGCTTCTAAACTGCGTCAGTTTGGTATCAGAGCTTTAGTTGATTCAAATGGTTGTTTGTGGATTGAATCATCATCTCAAGCGTCGAACCGTCGATAGAGGCAGCGATCGAGTCCTGTTCAGTTCACAAGGTTTCAGGAAACCAACCCAGAAGTTTTCATCGGGGATGAGAGCCGTGGGAAGGAGGAGTATCCTGGAGGTTGTAGCGATATCTATCCATCACCTCCATGTTTCGATGATTATGGAGACGAAGATATGACCAAAGAAGGTTATTTATGGGTTATAAAAGCGTTGAACGGGTTTGTCTTTCAAGGGGACGAACCGTTGGAGGGGATTGATTTTTTGTTCGAATCCGATCGTGGTGCAATAGAAAGAATTATGGGTTTGAATGGGAAATCTCTGAACCGAGGGATGGCAGAATATGCAAAAACTTCTGCTAGTATTTTTGATGAGTTTTTGAAGGTGCCTACCGTGGTTGAATGTGGGCATACGGAGGTCAAAGATGGTCACAAGGTGATAGCGAATGGTGGGTTGATTAACTCTGGTGGCCGGAAATTTTTGGATAAAAATTATTCCAAGTTACCGACCGAAGCTTTCGGTTTGGAAAGCGTTTGAATAAAACTATGAGTTTCTTGAGCCATTTGATTGCTTCCGTTATCGGTATCATTTGGTATCAGAGCTTTGTTTTTTTAAATGGCTCCGCGAGAAGAATAACGTCGTCTTGTTCGTAGATTCACCAGAAGAGACAATGACAGAAGCGTTGGTGTTCACGTGCCCAGGGGAAGAGACGGATTGCCTGTTGCAGATTCACCATAATCCAGTTATGATTCATCGCAGGAACCATGAGTCGAGTAGGAGAGTCCAGAGATCAAGATATGCCATGGGGCGTGGAATCGTCTGTCGGTATTGATCGAGACTTCCTCTTAGACAAGAATGGGAGACGGATGGTTTGTCACGGGTGTAGGGAGAACACAAAGGAATCTATCCCTACTCGCGGAGTGCAATCGTTGAAGGAAACCGAACTAGGGTTTCATGTCCAGGACTGAAGCTTTAACAAGGAGGAGTATCTTTCAATGGAGGCGATCTATAAAAAAACAGATTTGTGGAGATATAAGATAGTCGAACTACGTAGCGGGGTTGTAATGATTTGTGAACTCGAATGTTTTACAAGACTCGAGGGCGAGTCTTTTTCAAGAAGGGAGTATGAAACGGGAGCATGCAAACCATTTAATGGCCGACCCGTATGGAGAAAGCTTGGAGTGGGGAGAAAGTTAAAAACTCAGATATTTTTTAGCTATTTAAAATTATTTGTTTCCAGTTTTTAGGATACCTTGTTATCTATTTAATCTATTAATTATTTAGTATAAATAGGGGATTAGGGTTTGTTGTTTAAGAGACTTTGTTTTTTATCATATGTTACTGAGTCATTTGAGTATTAACGTGGATTCGATATCACATATTATGGCTTCAGACATCCTTCTTTCTTTAAGAAAATCACCTAAGGTTAAAAAGAAGTTAGTTTATCATATGTTCACTTTCATTTAAACTAATTGTTGAGATTAGTAATTTATATTTTACTTGGTGGTATACCTTCAAAAGGGCAAACTATATTAACAACTAATCCAGCAACAGAGACTGAGTTCCAAACTGGATGCCACTTTAAAAGGAAGTGGATCGTCAAATTCTTATCCTTATGGCCATCAAGATTTAATTTAGGGCATCTATAAAACATGGTTAAATACACACAAATATTCTTGAACTGCATGAATTGTAATGGAGCTATTGACTAAAAATGGAGTAGATAGATTTATCGCGTAGATCCGCCATATTTATTAATTTGAAGGACTTTTTGTCGTACGTTTGTTAATTTCCAGTTACTTACTAAGAAACTTTTTGAATAGACAATTTGGTTCAGTTTTTTATTTTATTACATTGAACTACCCGAACAACGGATAGGTATAAAACTAGTTGCAATTAAGTGACCTCGTTCTTAATTTCACAAACATGACAAATTCATCTCTGGTTACCAAAAATCATCTATTATTCGGTCATGATTATATACATAAGAGAGGATTCGAGCTTAATGTCCTCAATTTATCTTCACCTCAACTCGTTCAACTGTTCTTAAACCCATAAAATAAGTTTGATCATCTTTCATACGAATGTATAAGTTAAAAACACATGTGGAAGTATTTTTGATCTTTTATGGTTTATTAATTTCCCATATAAACTCCCATATCCCTTTTCTTTCTGATTACTTACCACAAAACACATAAATGCTCACAAACCACATAAGTACTCGATCTCAACTAATCTCGTTTATATATATGCTCTAAAAGACCAATAAACCAAATGAATAAAAATTATTTAAATAACTTTTACAACTTAAACTGGTATTTTAGATTCACACACGACCTAATGAATGTGTTTCCATTTTTTATCAAGTAAAACTAATTAGGATATGAAAGCAAAGAACATGACAAAACATAACAAATCAATAGCTTGAATTTGAATTAAATGGCTCAAGATGTAATAGTTTTACTTCTAAAACCATTTTTTTAAAAAAATCAATAAACAAAAGACAAGGCATTCAATCACTTGTCCCATAAACAACACAACCCCAGTCACATCTTCTCTAATCACAAACAAGAACGGGTGATCTGCCACAAAATCAACCTCATCATCAGTCATTGATGAATTCGTCATATATGCTGCAGAAACCGAGGAAGCTTCTGTACCTTCTTCGTTCACTTCCATATAAGATTTATGGTAAATGCCCGAAACATAAAGGCTTTCATCAACAGTTAAGTCAACCATTTCGGTAAAATCACAACCATCACTGAAAGGCAATACAAGCCCTAGTTCCTTCAACATATCAGAAGCCTCAAACCCGAATGAGATCTTAAATTTTGGTATCAAAAACCGCTCGACTTCTACTTCTTGGCGTGGAATGTGACGGTCAAAAAAGTCAGATGTCGAACCGATTTTCTCCACCAGAGATTGAAGACCGTCCTTTGCATCTGGGAGGAAAAAGTACATTGTGAACTCGCGTTTATCTTGACCTTGTAAATAGGGAAGACCTAATACTGTGAAATCATCATATTTACGCACCAATTGTTTTTCCATGTTGGTCATGAATGGAACCTTAACTTTGTTTCCATCAAGGAGGTGGAAGTCAGATTCTTTTGTCATTTTCCGGTTAAACTTCTGATTCCATGCTCCCTTGAAGTAGACGGCATTTGCCAAGATAAGCCGAGTTAAACTGTCAACTGCATTATGTTGAAGGACTTGATTGATAAGGCCATTTGTTTGCTTTTCGGCCCATAAATTCACTTCATTGACTACCTCAACCATCTTCATTAATCAATTAATAATATGTTAGCTAAATAAAAAAGAAAGTTGTATACCTTTGATACTAATTGGTTATGAGAAATCCAAAACCATTATAAACCAAGTAAAGAAATTTTCCGTTAAAAAAAAAATAGCCATAAAGGTTCTGCCTTGGTGGTCAGGGGGTTTTCTCAAAGGGTTTCCCCTCTTTTAAGGTCATGAATTCGAATCTTGTAAGGTGCATTTCATAAAAACTAGGAACACCCTCTGCAAATTCGAATTCATTGGAGGTTGTATGGGTAGACTGATGTACGAGCCTCCCTTGTTGGGACGTGACAGTTGAGCCCCCACGCCGTTCAAAAAATAAAATAAATAAATATTAATGATAAGGACCCCTAATTCCAATATAGACCCTCACCAAGAAAACGATGTGCTCGTTTTCAGGAAACTGAGGATTTCGTCGAGCGTTTGGCATTTGGAACCGGCGGATACTAGGCTCAGGGTGGCTTGGATGGAAAGGGGACAGAAAACGATGTTGGAGTCGGGGAATTTCTTAGAGAGAATGTGGGACGCGAGTGTGGTTGAGACGAGGGTTTGGTTGCTGATTGATTGTTGAAGGTGCATCGAAGCTTTCGGGAGGAAAACCAGAAGGATAGGTATGAGGATGAAGGTGGAAAGGCGGAATAGGAGCCATTGTTGTACGTAAACAGCCAAGAAGAAGAAGAAGAAATTATGCAGACGAATCGGAGAAAGACGAGATTGTAAATATTTGGTATCTTTAAGTTAAAAACCCTACTCATTCAAATAAAATCAATCTTTTAATCTTATCTTTTAATATTATTTAAAACTTCGTTTCCTTTTATCTTAATTGACCATACTCGATCAAAAGCAGATATTATTTAAAATTTGGTTTCTTTAAATCAAGTTGTTTGGACTTCTTTTAAAATTTTGGGATGTTAGAGGAGTATATAATAATTAAAAATATAAAATTTTATAAACATACCGTTAACTATCGTTTTAAAAATCTTCACACCAAACCCGCTAGATTGGTCGGAATGACCACCGACCAAACGGGAAATAACGGTTAAGGTTTTACGGCTTAAATTAAGTCACGAACTGAAGTTGAAACTGTGGATATTCAATTATCGCGGAAATGAAATGAAGCTAAAATATTGGATGTTAATTATTAATAATTATTTAAATGTTTAAGTATATAATTACTAAATATTTACATAGTTATAATAATAATAATAGTACCCAAATATAATCAGTGTTTAAGACAGTTCGTGTTAGATTGCCTTCTCTAAAATAGTCTCGTTGATGCTCGACGTTTTGCCCGGGCCAACCCATTAGTCTTTAACACAAACAAATTCTTCGATATCCCCACATATCTTTTGAGTATTACCATCTTCGGCTTGTACCATTAGGTGGGTTGTTCCTCATCTTCTTGCACGAGATTTGATTCTTATTTTCCGTGGTTTGGTTCAGGGCAATCTTAGGCATAGTCTTCATAAATATTGCAATTATAATATCTTACTTTACTTATATCAACCACAAATTTGTTTTGGATTCTTTGGGTATCTCTTTCTACTATCATAATCAATATTATATTTCTTGCGACACATTTCCTTCTTTCCTTGTTCTTGTCTGAATTTTGTCATACGTCAATTTCTTTGAGATGTGTTAAACTTATGTTGCCCGTGTCTTCCAAAACGTTTTCCTTTATTGGAATCGTTATAATGATGTGTGTAGTGATGATTTCTTTGTTGTCAACTAGGCTATCTTTCTTGAACTTTATTCTTTCTTCATAAGTCTTTAGTCTTGTAGTAGTTGCGTCTAGAGTAATTTTGCTTAAATCAACAAATTGTTCAACTGATGCTACTATTTGAACAAAGCTTTCTGGTATGAAGTTTTCGCACTAAGGTTGGTTGGTCAAATGTTGTGTCAAAAATATGAAATCAAACTCTTATTCCCAAACCAAATGTTTTACACCCAAAAACAGAAATCTGTCAGATCTGAATATCAACAAATATACGAACTTAATAAAATAATACAGAAACTGCACATCTAAAAGATGAACTATATTGCAGAATTCAAGCTCAACAAAGATCAGATTTCATCATTACAAATAATGAAACCCTAACATGAACAAGATGAAGCTTTTAGAAAGAACTAGAGAGATGATAGCCTTGACCGGATAGAACACGAAGACTATGGCGCCTTGCTGCCTTGATGACTAGATAGAGAAGACAAAGATGACAAAGACCTCGAGAGGTGCTCTATACTCCATATGAATGAATATATGGCAAAAGGGGTTCAAAAACCTAAATGAAGATGGTGATCTGATAATAAAACCAAGTTCTAACGGGTAAGCCCATGTGGAAAGACCACAAGCCCATATCTAAGTTAAGCCCAATCCAAACTCTATCTGACAGGTCCAATAGCCCAATCTATTTCATGAAACAAACACACAAACAAAATATATAGATTAGAAAATTGTAGAGATTATTTTCAACATGTTGATCCACATGTAGTAGCTCTAATGACAATGTTTATCATTTTTGCAGTGAGGGAATCTATCATTTTATCTTCTCTCATTTAGAGTTTGTCAAACTCATATTTGACCGACTCTAATCATGCCTGCTACACTTCTCCAACTCCAATGAACCTAGTCTTTAGTGTATCCCAGGCTTCCTTCCAGGTTTTACAGCCTGCAAATTATAGTGTAAGGCCTTCAAGCAAACCTTCATATAGATAAGCCAATGCAGTTTTGTCTGTTTTTATATCTACTTCTGCGGAAATGTTTCTCTCTGTTATTTCACGGACTCCATTTAGCCTCCAATATAACTTTCATTATGAGTGTCCATATTAAATAATTTGTGTTTCTTAACAACGGGCATTGAAAACTAGACAAGGATGGACCGACTTCTTTATATGTTACCATGCTTTTGTTTTTATTTTCATAATCTCCCATCTTTTCAACTTAGTTTCTTCTAAACAGTAAGTTCTTTTCAATAGGGAATTCTCATACTAGTTCTTTTTCAAGTTAGTTTCTTTGTTTATTTTTTTACTAGGTTAAAACCCCGTGTATTATACGAGTTGAATAAATACAATGTTATAAACTTAGTAATAAAAATTTACATATTTATGACATATTATAAAGTTTTTTAAACAAATTTTAGAAACGTTATATATTTATTTTTTAAAAACCTTTTATAAAAAAATGAAAAAATATTTAATTTCTAAAAATGTTTTATAAACAAACCTATTTTTTTAAATAAATTTTTTTTTATAAAATTAGTTATAGAAATCATTGTTATTTAATAGGAGAAAAAGACGTGAAACAAAAAAATTAAAAAAAAAATAATTAAAGAAAATTTGTATAATTAATAGGAGAGAGAGACGTGAAAAAAATTATTACATAGCATAAGAGAATGACAAATGTCTCTCTAAAACCTTTATTTATTATATAGTATAGATTTTGACTTTATCAAATCTGCAACAAAAAGAAAAAAAAATCGTTCTTTCTTGTTTTGGTCAACAATAAGGCAAAGCAATCAAGAGTTGCACAAAATATTTTCTAAAATTTTTAGTACTCGATCTCAACTATTTTTTTTATATATATATTTGCTCTAAAATACCAATAAACCAAATGAATAATAATTATTTAAATAACTTTTACAACTTAAACTGGTATTTTTAATTCAAACACGACTTGATATTTGGTGTTCCCACTTTTTATCAAGTAAAACTAATTGAGATATGAAAGCAAAGAACATGACAAAACATAACAAATAAATAGCTTGAATTTGAATTAAATGGCTCAAGATGTAATAGTTTTACTCAAAAATCCATAGCAAACACGAAAAGAAGTGGCTTAACCAAGGCTGTAATAAACAAAAGAAAATTTATTCATGATACTAGAGATTTCAACTACCCTTTCAACCAACACTAGGGTCGATCACCTGACCCATAAACAACATGACCTTGGTCACGTCTTCTCTAATCACAAACAAAAACGGGTGACACTACAAGAAAAAGACCCTGTGCCGACGCCGCCTATACCGACGACAATTGTCGTCGGCATAGGTCACCCTATACCGACGACATGTCGTCGGTATAGGTCAAAACCAAAATTTTGACAGGGACACCCTATACCGACGACATGTCGTCGGTACAGGGTTGAGCCAGATGGGGGGGAAAATGGCGCCCAATGAATTATTGGGGAAAACCTATGTATAGGGTTATTTTGATTTTATTTTTGTTTTTTTTAATATAATAATGTTTTCGTCGGTCAAATTTTTTTTTTGTTTAATTAAAAAAATTATAAAATGGCCTATACCGACAACATGTCGTTGGTATAGGCTTTTTTTACTTTATTGACTGGTCAAAACCCTACGAAGCCTATACCGACGACATGTCGTCGGTACAGGCAACCTACAATGCCGACATTATAGCCTATACCGACGACATGTCTTCGGTATAGGTCTCAGCGCGAATTAACACAGAATACAACTTTCTGCTTCTCATTTCACCCAAAAAACCCTCCAAAACGCCTCTATCTCTCTCTCCGGCGATTTTTCGTGTTTTTGGGTATTTTGTGGAGCAATATTCACCAATCTCTTCGGTTTTGAGGTGAGTTAACATATATTATTCAATCTTAACAAAAAAATCAACATTTTGGTATTTTTTGCTTACTTTCTTTGGTTTTTGTTAGGTGTTTGAAGATTTAACCATTTTTGAAGGATTTCAAGCTTAGAGGAAGATTTAACCATTTTTTAAGGATTTTAAGCTTAGACGATACTCCATTTTATGGTCAACTAGAAGAGATCATAGAGTTGAACTACATAGATGGTTACTCGGTTGTACTATTTCGTTGTAAATGGTTCCACACGAGAGGTAAAAGATTAATTAAGCAAAACAATACTACTATAATTGACATTGGCCGTGATTGGTATGTTGGCAAAGAATGGTATGATGATGTCCAATATATATTAGCCACACAGGCTAAACAAGTGTTCTATCTTCGAGATCTTTCTCGAACCACTGGCCAATGGAGGGTTGTTGAGGACGTTCACCATCAGAAGCTTTGAGATCATCCTACTATTGTTAATGAGATAGATATATTGCACGACACTCAATCAAATGATTATACTTTGGTTGTGGACACCGGATGCGAAGGTGGTGAATCAAGTCACGTAGGTGGTGACCAAACTCCAATTCCCCATGTTGATAGTCAATCTATTACACGAGAAACTCAATCATTTTTTGGTAACTTGGTTGTCGACTTAGGCTACTTGCCTATGCGTACAACTTTAAATGAGGGTGGTGACCCAAGTCATGTTGTCTCGATTGATCTCGATGAAAGTTTTATTAATGATGATGAAGAAGATGCATACAATTCAGATGATGAAGACGAACTAAATGACGACGATGAAGAAGATGATGATGTTGTTGACACACGTTATTTTAGTGATGATTCTGATTGAATGTATGTTAAAAATGTACTATTTGTCTTTGTTAATTAATAATTATTTGTGCTTAATAATAAATTTTGTTGTAGGAAAAATGGCAACAATGGCGCAATCACACGGTGGAGATGGTGGAGACGGTGGAGATGGTGAAGATGGTGGTCCGTATCACTTCGACTCGGGTTGTGCAACTGGATCCGGTGGTAAATTACTTGTTATAGTTTAATAGATGTCTTTATAATTACCTAACTTTTGAATGTCATGTGTCAATGTAGGTAGTTCCTCTTAAAAAAGACGATCTAAAGGCAAAAACCTAAAATTGTATAAGAAATTTGAGCAAAATGGGAGGAAGCCTCTTCCCATTGATGGAACTTCATACCGGGGGGTACAAGTTTGTGGGTCCTAACGCTACGGATTTTATCCATGCTATCTCGTTGGAGGTTGAAAATGTTGTTCCGCCATATTATCCTAATTGGGCTAAGGTTCCAATTGACAAGAAACGGGCCGTATATCCCACTCTTATAGTAAGTATAGATGTTTTATAATTACTTATAATTTCATAACTATTACATTTATAATTACTTTCCATTTGTAGGATTATTTTGATCTGGACTCCTGGAGAAACACTGATAAGTGGCGAGGCGTTGAACTCGGAATCACCGCCGAGTGTCAGAGGGCGTATAAAGATCACAAGAACGTGTTGAAAGTTCACTTCGTAGAGAATGGGGGATACGATGATGTGGAGGCGGCGATGAATAATCCACCAGAAGATGTTGATCAAGAAACTTGGGAGACTTTGATTAATGAGCTGTTTTTAGATGCGAGCTATAAAAACCGCTCGACGAAGAACAAACAAAATCGATCAAAACAACGTTACCCAAGTTACCATGGCAGCAAATCATACGCCCAGTGCCGACACATGGAGGTATGAAAATACAAGTATTAGTATTATATAAACATGCTTATTAATTCTTAGTGATATTCTTTTTGTTTTTCACAGGGTACCGGCCCAATTGATGTGTTTAAATCGACCCATTATAAAGAATGGACCGGTTGGGCCAACGCGAATGCATCATCAGATTATGTAAATCAAATGATTTTGTTGTTAGACTTACTAGATTTAGAACATCCAACTGTAACTTAAAACGGGTCAAAATGACCCAAACACACTTTTAGAGACTTAAAATATCCAGCTTTAACTTTAAACGGGTCAAAATGACCCAAACACACTTTAATAAACTTAGAACATACAACTGTAACTTTAAACGGGTCAAAATGACTCAAACACGCTTTAATAGACTTAGAACATCCAACTCGAGCCCAATTGTTGAATATTTTTGCTAGTATTATTAGTATTTGTTGTTATTAGTGTTGGTTGATTGGAATTTGTGAATTTGGGTCGTTTATAACTTATAGTTTAACAGGTTGGTTATCCATTTTACAGCAGTTATGCTGTCGAATTTTAGTAAAATAGTTAAGTGATTGTTTATTACATTGTTTAATGCAGGACCGAATCCAAGAGGAGTATACAAGATCCTCTGCTGAGTCTGGTGGTGACTCGTCTGCTGTCGATGAGATTGCATGCATGGAGCGTGCATTGGGTCATCGGCGTGGCCATATCGGGGGTGTTGGTCGTGTGGTGAGTAATCCCACACCAGATTTGTTCAGTACCCCCTCTCCACAACCACATTAGCAAGAAGTGGATGAGCGTGTAACTCAACTTCAACAACAAGTCCAAGATCAACAACAACGTGAAGCCCAACGAGATGAAGAACGTCGTGTGCATATTCAACAAATGCTTGAAATGCAACGACAAATGGATGAAATGCGTCGAATGTGGGAACGCCGAACTAGCAGCGACGATAATTAGCTTGAAGTTGCTGCGCCTTTGCCTTGGTTGTCGGTGTTATTTGTTGAATGTTTGAACAGTTTTTATGTTTGTGTGTCGGACAACTTTATGTTTGAATATTTGATTTGTGTGTCGAACAGGTTTTTGTATCGAACAATATGTTTCGGATTTCAATTTTTGAATGGTTTGAATTATCTGATTTGCAGGTTTTGGTAATTAGAAATTAAATATTTCTGGAAAATTTTGAAAATTTAATAAAAATAAAAAAAAATACAGAAAAACCTATGCCGACGACATGTCGTCGGTATAGGTCGTTTTCAAATTTTTTTAATTAAATTGGAAATAACCTATACTGACGACATGTCGTCGGTATAGGTTGGGTCTTTCCCGACGACTTGTCTTCCGGATAAGTCCAGAAGCTATATCGACGACATGTCGTCGGTATAGAATTTCTTTTTGAATTATTTAATTAAACCATATGACGACGTTCATCTTCACCATGTATGTAAGGAAGACCCAATATTTTGAAATCATCATATTCACTCACTAATTGTTTTTTCTTGCTTGTCATGAAGGGAACTTGAACATTGTTGCCATCAAGGAGGTGAAAGATGGATTCTTTTGTCTTTGACCGGTCAAACTTCTGACTCCATGATCCCTTGAAGTAGGCGGCGTTTGCAAAGATGAGCCATGTGAGACGGTCAATTGCATTAGCCTCAAGAACTTTTTTGATAAGGCCATTTGTGTGCTTCTCGGCCCATGCATTCACTTCATTTGCCACCTCAGCCGCCTTCGTTAAACAACAAATAACCAGTTAAATATATCAAAAAGGAAGTTCTTATAGAAGAAGAAAGAACCGGACCGGAGGTCGAACCAGACAACCAGTCTCCGTCGGATCGGTCGGACCGTAGTTAAGAACCGGACGACGTGATAAGTATTATAAAAATATATTAATCCAAACAACCATTAATCCTTAAAAAACCTTCAAGTCAATTCTAATAATTTTAAACAAACAATTAGCTACGAAATACAAATCTAAAATACTTAAAAGGACAAAAACCAAAATAAAAAAATAAAAATATTAGCCAACAGGTCCGTCCGGTCCAACCACTCGGTTTCCGGTCCAACCACTCGATTTCCGGTCCGACCACCCGGTTTTCTGGTCCGGGTCGCTGCTGGACCGTTTCAACAAATATAAGCGGACCACGCAGACCACCGTTCCGACTAGTCCAAACGGCGGGCCGGTCCGGTTTTCAAAACACTAGAAAAAAACGTAGATCAAAGACACAAGCTGCGTGTAAAGAGAGTTGAGGTCATCGGTGGTATTTGCTTTCAAGAAACCAAGGATATTGTTGTGTGTTTGGCCTTCGGAACCGACGGCTAGTAAGCTGAGGGCGACATGGATGGAAAGGGGAGAGAAAACAACGTTGAAGTTGTGGAATTTGTTGGAGAGAAGGTGGGTGGTGAGCGTGACTGAGACATCAGTTTGGTTGCGGATTGATTGTTGAAGTTGGAATGCGACTGAGGAAAGGGCCATTTATGTTTTTGTGAGGAAAAGCAGAAAGATAGGTTTGAGGTTGAAGGTGAAAGGGGAGTCGTTGTTGGAGTATATAATGGGAAGAAGATGATGAATTAAAAATATAATTGGAAAGAGCAATAATATATTTATTTAAAAAAATCAAGTTCATTTATAAATTCGTATCGAACTCTAAATTTGAATATAGAAGTAATACGTTTATTTAAAATCTCTAAATTTGGATGATATATGAACTTAATTCATTTATAGTAATATATATTTTACCTTTTTTGTTTTAAGTTTTAAAGGTAATTATATATATTTTTAATATTAAAAAAATAGATAAATTAGAGAATTTATAAATAAACAAAATGGAAAACGGCAGATCATAAATATTTTGAAATTGTAAAAGATTTAGAAAAATTCAATTGAAGATATATTTGAAGAAAGTGGACCTTAAAATCCGGCGAAGAATTCTAGTATGAAGTTGGTGAAGGTCATCCGTTACCCTTTTTAATTAATTATTTACTTATGTTAATAATTTAGATATAATAGTTATAAGTTTTATTGAATTTTGAACTATCTTGATATTTTATAAATTATATTTTGAATTTTAAAAATATATTTAAACATATTTGTTAAAAATAAAGTTACGTTTTATCAATTATGAATCAATAACTTTTACAACTTAAATTGTATTATAAATATTATTGATTATAGTTATCAATATAATTAAATATAGATTAATACTTATAGTGGTTACTATTTTATCCATAAATATGTATTAATTGTACATGTATTAATTGTATTAGCTTAGACTCCGTGTAATACACACGGGTGAAAAGTATCAATATATAAATTTCTTAAATTTTATTTATATATTTTACAGTATAAGAATATATTACATATAATAAGGATAAAAAAAAATAAAATTCAAAATATGTAAAAAAAATAATACATAATTGGGTTTCGAAATTACGTCAAATATTATTTAATGTAATATGATTTTCATTTACTATTTCATTCAAAATAAAAGTTACATAATTAGATTTCAAAGTTTCTTATAATAAAAGATAACTTAAAATAAATATGTTTTGTTAATATAATTAGTAATTTATTAAAAAATATTGATGCATTTAATAAAAGAAATAGGCGGAAAAAAAATAATGAAATTGAATATGAAGACGACACGTGGCATACAAAAACCTTTATTTATTATATAGTATAGATTTGTTACTAATGACTATATATATATATTAGTTGTTTATTCATAAATATGTATCTTACTAATCTAATAAATGAAAATCTCTTCAGGACACGTATCACTCTCTGGTTACTTATCATCTTTATTTTTTCGTCTCTCTCTCCTATTAAATATTAGATTTTCTATTTCTCTCTCATATTAAATAATAATATTTATATTAATAAATCTAATAAATGAAGATTTATATGTTTGATGTTATTAGTTATTTGTGAAATAAGAAATAAATGAAATTTTCTTATGATTTAGTAATTTTTAATAAAATATTAGAATATTTGTTAGATATTTAATTATTTAACATCATCATTATTTAATTGGAGAGAAAAACAAAAAAACAAAAATATAGAATTAATCAGAAGTCGACATGTAGCAAGTATAGTTATTCTTTTATTATAATATAGGTTGAAAAACCCTGTATATTATACAGAGTGAATAAATGTAGTGTTATATATATTTAGTAATAAAAATCTAATATTACATATTTTTGACATATTACATAATTTTTAGTACAAATTTTAGAAGCGTTATATAGTTATTTTATAAAAATGTTTTATAAAAATAATGAAAGAAATGTTCAAACTATAAAATGTTTTATGAATAAAACTATTTTTTTAATTAAAAAATATTTTATAAAAATAGTTATAAAAATCATTACTATTTAATAGGAGAGAGAGACAAAAAACACAAATTATAACTTTTTTTTATAGAAACTTGTATTATTAAATAGGAGAGAGAGGCGGGGAAAAAATGTTAAGGATGAATATAGGAATAACATATGGCACTCCAAAACATTTATTTATTAGTATGTATAGATAAAGGTTTCTCAATGTCACGCGTCGTCTCCACATTCATTCTTAGAAAAATTTTCCCGCCTCGCTCTCTTATTAAATACATTTTCATATTTTGACTAATATTATATTTTTAAACAAATTATTAATTATATATTAAATTTTACATATTTTTTTATTTTGTTTGCTATTGTTACTATATGTATTACATTTTCCGGTCTATAAAATATATATAAAAATTTAAAAATTTTATGTATTAATATTTTTTTCACCCTGTTTATTATGCAGGTTCTAAACTAATCTATATTAATAAATAAATGTTTAATTTGGACACATGTCTTTTTCTCATGCATCGTCATATTGTTTTTCTCGCCTCTCTCTTCTAATAATTACACTTCCATCTTATTAAATAATAATGATATTATAAATATATTATTAAAAAAATATTAATTTCAAATAAATAAATATATATAATAGGAAATCAAAATATAACTAATTAAAGAAAAATATTAATTTGTTATATACACACATTTTCACTTGATATATCTCGAGATAATCATAATAGTCTCACAAGTTACGACGTATTTACAAATTTATAAGATATGGTTTTTAATATACAACACGTGTAATACACGATATTCTAACCTAGTGAACTTAATATGAACTAACATTTATCAATTAAATTAAAAATTTAATACTCAGTTGAAAAAAAAATGTTTGAAAAACTAACTTAACAGACCTTATAACTGTCACGACAAATTACATTTTTTAAAAACATATTTTGACAAATGTGTTTGTTAACAAATTACATTATATTTTATTCAACCGATGTAATATACTGGTTTATTCAACCCGTGTATTACACGAGTTTTTTAAAATATAAATTTTTTATTACTAAATATATAACAGTTTATTTATTTAACCCGTGTAATACACGGGATTTTAACATCGTTGATAATATATATATTCATTGTATTAGTTTCATGTTATAGTTTATCTATCTATCCTATATAATAAACAAGTAAAAGTAGGGGACACTTGGCAATCTGTTGTTCAATCTCAACTTTGGTTTCCCACCAAAACCCATGGGTTCTTATTTGGTTAAACGCGCGGATCCTAGACCCACCCGTTTCACAATGACATCCTTCCTTTTTCAACCCTAATTCGTATGGCTAGATCCTTTCTTCTTCTCCAATACCCCAAGCTGCCTAAACCATCGTCAACTCTTCCAAGTCTGATTCTTCTACGCACAGGTAAGATTCCACATCCATCTAAATTTTCATTCGTGTTTTTGTTATTTTTCTTTCGACTCATTCATTTTCCCTTTCTTGATTTGATTATTTTGGACCTACTGAAGTTCAAACTCATTCCGCTCATAAATTCATCAAAGCATGTTTGACTAGAGTTTGTCAAGGTACGTAAATTTAATGAATCATTGTTTTTTCTGAAAGGTATTGTTTTCTTTTATGTGGTGAACCATATTTGATAGGTTCAAATTATTGTTAATATTTTTGTTGGCGATTGTTAAATTGATTTGGATCTCAATTTTATAGGGCAAGCTTCAATTGATTATGAATTCTTTTTTTCTTTTTTCTGATCTCAGCGGGTTCGGGAGAATCCTTCGATGACCAAAGAATTGTTACACAAGACGAAATTAATTCAATTTATGGGACGGAATACTCTGATTATCCTTCAGAATGATAATGGAACTTGTCCTCTCCTCGCTATCTGTAATCATCTATCACTCTTGCAACTGTTTTTAGGGCTTTTTTTATGTTTATGCGACGTTATAGTTCGTTAAGATGTTAATTAGGGATTTGGTTATGTAATTTGTAGATTCTACAAATAGTGATGTGAATTATTTATGCTTTGTGTCATGAAAAAATTAGGAGAATTAACTTTCACATGTTATTGAGTTATTAATTGAGGAATTAACAACAGATTATGATCAACAGCTCCCAATTTGCAATAGGTAAATTTTTAGTTTCGTCTTCATTCTCTTATTGACAGGTCCGTATTTTTAATCTTGCATTTCTTACTCGATTTTGGTTTTGGGCTGTGACCTATCTGATCTCGCTTTTTTACTCCATTTTGATTTTGGACAAGAGTTTTTTACACATAATGGAAAGGATTGCAGATCACTTTTTCGAAGGTTTTGTTACCATGATTAGGGCAATTGATTTATATCACAATTATTTATTGTATTTGATTATCGTAAATATAGGTATAACTCGGTTTCAAACACTTTATATGATTTAGAGTTTTTTTTTGAAGGGCACAAAGATCTCATTAGAATGAGGGAATCTATACAAATTGGTGGTAAGCTCAACCTCTTGAATGTTGTTATTGGTACAGGTTTCAATTTATTCATTATTGTTGTATAAATAACATGTATACCGGAGTTTTTATACTTTATGGCTAACCTGGAGAGGTAATCCTTGGAGATTTGTTTGGCCAAGTCTCAAGGATTTCAATGTTGACACCTAAAATCATGTAGCGGATTACTCATTGATGTGGTAATATGTTTATATTTTTTCTGTAACTATTTGAGTGTTAAAGATTCATATGGTTTTGATGTTGCTTTTAGATATAAACATCGGATATTAACGACATTAATAATTTTGTACCTTTTGTTTCATCATACTTGAAAGTTGCAATTTGCGTTTTTTATAGCCTTTATTCAAGTTACCACCATTTCTTTGTGCAAAAAATGTATTGAAATTTCCAGACAAAACAATGACTAACGTGGCACTATGTCTTAGATGGATGAAGGTATGATCTCTATCTCTATTTCTGGTAAATAGAATTGGACTGATTTGTTTATGATTTTGATACAAACTTATTGCTATAATACACGGATTTCATCATTAGATGTATATAAATAAATGTTTAGAACATAATGAGATTTGATTATGTTATTTTATTTTCTGTATGAATTTGTTTATATTAGTTATAGATCATATACCGGAAACCATCCAACGAAGATTGACTAAGTTTTTTATCGGCAATTTACCCGATCGTTGCAGTGGTAACGATCTGGCAGGACATCCAGGAGTTTTGCGAGATTTACGACATTTTCATCGCTCGGAAAAGGGATAAAAATGGTGGGCGTTTTGGTTTTGTCACTTTGCTTGACGTAAGAGACAACGTTGAGATAGGTAGAAGAATCAGTAATATTCGGTTGGGGAACCATGTTCTGAAATGCAATGTAGCCCGGTTTGTGCCGGAGGACGGCGAGATTCGCACGAATACGGAGGATGCAGGTAGAAGACCGGAGGGTAATAGAAGAGACGGGATGGGGGAGGCTAGATGAAGGGAAGGACCTGCAATGTTCAACGCAGAGGGAAGGACTTTCAGAGATACTTTGGTGGGCAACAAGGGCAGTCAAGGGGGTGGACGGTTGGTGACCGTAGCAAACGGGGTGAGAGCGTTTGATGGGGTGCATGGTAGAGCGATCGTTGCGACTATGATTGATCTGGAGGCCTTGAAAAAAATTAACCTCATCATTAAAGAAATTGGTGGACATGCTGAGAGGGTGCAATTTCTTGGAGGGTTGTCTGTATTGATTTCTTTTAAAGAGAATAAGGAAGCAGAGGACTTCATGGTTTCGGCTAGAGAAGCCTTGGGAAGGTTTTCCAGCATTAGTTTATGGGAAGGCCAGATGCTTGAATTTGAACGTTTTGTCTGGTTAAAAATCCAAGGGATCCCTCTTCATCTTCAGAGAAATGAAGTTATTGATTCGGTTGGTGGAGTTTTTGGTAAGGTAGTTCATAAAGCAAACCGATCAGAAATCGATTCGATTTGTCCTTTGAATATGTAGGCGTGATGACCGGAGATGGGAGAAGGCTGGATGATGAGGTGGTATTACAATGGCAAAATAATAGGTATCGGGTGTGAGTTTCGGGAGAGGTGGGCGATTGGTTACCGGATATCTAATCCGAAACCAATAATAGGGTGGACGCGGATCTGAATATCGAAGTGGAGGAGGATCTTGATTCTAAGGAAGATAATGAATCTAACTTGGATGTCGGAGAAGGTGATGGTCGACCGGAAGTTGGTAATCCGCTGGAGTTAGAACCGATTGCCGGTGATCTTGATCGGAGCGATATTCACGGAACAGTTTTGGAAAGTGGAAACAACGGTTTTGGAATTCATTCTCCATTAATGCAAAGCACGGTTTTTAAGGAAGTTACCAATGATGGAGTCTTTATTCCTGGGAATTTTATTCCCATTTGATAACTTTATTGGAGAAAGTGGGTCCTTTAAGGTTGGGAATAGCCAGGTTTGTAAAAGAAAGAAATGTAAAAAATATACTAATTTGGGCCGGCCTAATGCCCAATATTCAAGCAGCATCGAAAATATTAGAGACGGAAAACGGGCCAGAGCCAATTATCCCTTTGGGTTGAATTCACTTTTGGGCTTGGAAGATGAGCCTGGTTCTGAACAGGACCCAAATTCTAACGGGGAGGATTTTAATATTCCGGGGCTGCAAAAAGTTGAGGATACTGAAAGGAATTTTGTTACTCCGGTCACGGCTACTATGGAAGCCCCCGAGGTTTTTATTGATCTTAATTGTGACCTGGGTAGGCTGGAGGAGCCACGTCAGTCGGAGGTTAGGAGGGAGGAAGAGCCGTCGATCCTTCTTAATCCGGTTACTGTGTTTCTAGAGAACCAAGAAGTTGAAGCCACAAAAGCTTTGGGGGAAATAGTGGGCGCGAAGCTAGCTAATTTCGATTACATGATAGAGGATTCTATTGCTCAGGAAAGGTCACAACTGGGTAAGCCATGAATCTTGTCTCGATTACACAATTGGGCCATTAAATGGAAAGCAAGGTAGTGGTAAGTCTTTTGATCCATTTCCGTTCGATCCATGTGGCTTTGATCCGGATACAAAACTCGGGAACGAGTTTTTTTTTAAGACGAGGAGTATGATGCACGAGGATCCGGTTCAAGTGAACCCAAAACCGTACCAAACTCGTACCCGTGGAAGACTCGTTAAAGTTGTATGGAAGTTGACAATTTATTTGGAAGAGATCACTACAATATCTTTTATTTATTTGAATTTGAATTTCCTAATCTTTTATTTAGTTTCCAATTTGATTTATGATTCCTAATTATAAAATGGGATCTAAGGACTATTGTTTTTTGAGGTTGATTAAACATGGTGTAAACGATGAAAGGTTAAAAACCTTTTTGGTTCAAGCTTTTGATATAATCATATGAGTATTTGGAGCCATTTTACTTGCGCTTCTAAACTGCGTCAGTTTGGTATCAGAGCTTTGGTTGATTCAAATGGTTGTTTGTGGATTGAATCATCATCTCAAGCGCCGATAGAGGCAGCGATCGAGTCTTGTTCAGTTCACAAGGTTTCAGGAAACCAACCCAGAAGTTTTCATCGGGGATGAGAGCCGTGGGAAGGAGGAGTATCCTGGAGATTGTAGCGATATCTATCCATCACCTCCATGTTTCGATGATTATGGAGACGAAGATATGACCAAAGAAGGTTATTTATGGGTTATAAAAGCGTTGAACGGATTTGTCTTTCAAGGGGACGAACCGTTGGAGGGGATTGATTTTTTGTTCGAATCCGATCGTGGTGCAATAGAAAGAATTATGGGTTTGAATGGGAAATCTCTGAACCGAGGGATGGCAGAATATGCAAAAACTTCTGCTAGTATTTTTGATGAGTTTTTGAAGGTGCCTACCGTGGTTGAATGTGGGCATACGGAGGTCAAAGATGGTCACAAGGTGATAGCGAATGGTGGGTTGATTAACTCTGGTGGCCGGAAATTTTTGGATAAAAATTATTCCAAGTTACCGACCGAAGCTTTCGGTTTGGAAAGCGTTTGAATAAAACTATGAGTTTCTTGAGCCATTTGATTGCTTCCGTTATCGGTATCATTTGGTATCAGAGCTTTGTTTTTTTAAATGGCTCCGCGAGAAGAATAACGTCGTCTTGTTCGTAGATTCACCAGAAGAGACAATGACAGAAGCGTTGGTGTTCACGTGCCCAGGGGAAGAGACGGATTGCCTGTTGCAGATTCACCATAATCCAGTTATGATTCATCGCAGGAACCATGAGTCGAGTAGGAGAGTCCAGAGATCAAGATATGCCATGGGGCGTGGAATCGTCTGTCGGTATTGATCGAGACTTCCTCTTAGACAAGAATGGGAGACGGATGGTTTGTCACGGGTGTAGGGAGAACACAAAGGAATCTATCCCTACTCGCGGAGTGCAATCGTTGAAGGAAACCGAACTAGGGTTTCATGTCCAGGACTGAAGCTTTAACAAGGAGGAGTATCTTTCAATGGAGGCGATCTATAAAAAAACAGATTTGTGGAGATATAAGATAGTCGAACTACGTAGCGGGGTTGTAATGATTTGTGAACTCGAATGTTTTACAAGACTCGAGGGCGAGTCTTTTTCAAGAAGGGAGTATGAAACGGGAGCATGCAAACCATTTAATGGCCGACCCGTATGGAGAAAGCTTGGAGTGGGGAGAAAGTTAAAAACTCAGATATTTTTTAGCTATTTAAAATTATTTGTTTCCAGTTTTTAGGATACCTTGTTATCTATTTAATCTATTAATTATTTAGTATAAATAGGGGATTAGGGTTTGTTGTTTAAGAGACTTTGTTTTTTATCATATGTTACTGAGTCATTTGAGTATTAACGTGGATTCGATATCACATATTATGGCTTCAGACATCCTTCTTTCTTTAAGAAAATCACCTAAGGTTAAAAAGAAGTTAGTTTATCATATGTTCACTTTCATTTAAACTAATTGTTGAGATTAGTAATTTATATTTTACTTGGTGGTATACCTTCAAAAGGGCAAACTATATTAACAACTAATCCAGCAACAGAGACTGAGTTCCAAACTGGATGCCACTTTAAAAGGAAGTGGATCGTCAAATTCTTATCCTTATGGCCATCAAGATTTAATTTAGGGCATCTATAAAACATGGTTAAATACACACAAATATTCTTGAACTGCATGAATTGTAATGGAGCTATTGACTAAAAATGGAGTAGATAGATTTAACGCGTAGATCCGCCATATTTATTAATTTGAAGGACTTTTTGTCTTACGTTTGTTAATTTCCAGTTACTTACTAAGAAACTTTTTGAATAGACAATTTGGTTCAGTTTTTTATTTTATTACATTGAACTACCCGAACAACGGATAGGTATAAAACTAGTTGCAATTAAGTGACCTCGTTCTTAATTTCACAAACATGACAAATTCATCTCTGGTTACCAAAAATCATCTATTATTCGGTCATGATTATATACATAAGAGAGGATTCGAGCTTAATGTCCTCAATTTATCTTCACCTCAACTCGTTCAACTGTTCTTAAACCCATAAAATAAGTTTGATCATCTTTCATACGAATGTATAAGTTAAAAACACATGTGGAAGTATTTTTGATCTTTTATGGTTTATTAATTTCCCATATAAACTCCCATATCCCTTTTCTTTCTGATTACTTACCACAAAACACATAAATGCTCACAAACCACATAAGTACTCGATCTCAACTAATCTCGTTTATATATATGCTCTAAAAGACCAATAAACCAAATGAATAAAAATTATTTAAATAACTTTTACAACTTAAACTGGTATTTTAGATTCACACACGACCTAATGAATGTGTTTCCATTTTTTATCAAGTAAAACTAATTAGGATATGAAAGCAAAGAACATGACAAAACATAACAAATCAATAGCTTGAATTTGAATTAAATGGCTCAAGATGTAATAGTTTTACTTCTAAAACCATTTTTTTAAAAAAATCAATAAACAAAAGACAAGGCATTCAATCACTTGTCCCATAAACAACACAACCCCAGTCACATCTTCTCTAATCACAAACAAGAACGGGTGATCTGCCACAAAATCAACCTCATCATCAGTCATTGATGAATTCGTCATATATGCTGCAGAAACCGAGGAAGCTTCTGTACCTTCTTCGTTCACTTCCATATAAGATTTATGGTAAATGCCCGAAACATAAAGGCTTTCATCAACAGTTAAGTCAACCATTTCGGTAAAATCACAACCATCACTGAAAGGCAATACAAGCCCTAGTTCCTTCAACATATCAGAAGCCTCAAACCCGAATGAGATCTTAAATTTTGGTATCAAAAACCGCTCGACTTCTACTTCTTGGCGTGGAATGTGACGGTCAAAAAAGTCAGATGTCGAACCGATTTTCTCCACCAGAGATTGAAGACCGTCCTTTGCATCTGGGAGGAAAAAGTACATTGTGAACTCGCGTTTATCTTGACCTTGTAAATAGGGAAGACCTAATACTGTGAAATCATCATATTTACGCACCAATTGTTTTTCCATGTTGGTCATGAATGGAACCTTAACTTTGTTTCCATCAAGGAGGTGGAAGTCAGATTCTTTTGTCATTTTCCGGTTAAACTTCTGATTCCATGCTCCCTTGAAGTAGACGGCATTTGCCAAGATAAGCCGAGTTAAACTGTCAACTGCATTATGTTGAAGGACTTGATTGATAAGGCCATTTGTTTGCTTTTCGGCCCATAAATTCACTTCATTGACTACCTCAACCATCTTCATTAATCAATTAATAATATGTTAGCTAAATAAAAAAGAAAGTTGTATACCTTTGATACTAATTGGTTATGAGAAATCCAAAACCATTATAAACCAAGTAAAGAAATTTTCCGTTAAAAAAAAAATAGCCATAAAGGTTCTGCCTTGGTGGTCAGGGGGTTTTCTCAAAGGGTTTCCCCTCTTTTAAGGTCATGAATTCGAATCTTGTAAGGTGCATTTCATAAAAACTAGGAACACCCTCTGCAAATTCGAATTCATTGGAGGTTGTATGGGTAGACTGATGTACGAGCCTCCCTTGTTGGGACGTGACAGTTGAGCCCCCACGCCGTTCAAAAAATAAAATAAATAAATATTAATGATAAGGACCCCTAATTCCAATATAGACCCTCACCAAGAAAACGATGTGCTCGTTTTCAGGAAACTGAGGATTTCGTCGAGCGTTTGGCATTTGGAACCGGCGGATACTAGGCTCAGGGTGGCTTGGATGGAAAGGGGACAGAAAACGATGTTGGAGTCGGGGAATTTCTTAGAGAGAATGTGGGACGCGAGTGTGGTTGAGACGAGGGTTTGGTTGCTGATTGATTGTTGAAGGTGCATCGAAGCTTTCGGGAGGAAAACCAGAAGGATAGGTATGAGGATGAAGGTGGAAAGGCGGAATAGGAGCCATTGTTGTACGTAAACAGCCAAGAAGAAGAAGAAGAAATTATGCAGACGAATCGGAGAAAGACGAGATTGTAAATATTTGGTATCTTTAAGTTAAAAACCCTACTCATTCAAATAAAATCAATCTTTTAATCTTATCTTTTAATATTATTTAAAACTTCGTTTCCTTTTATCTTAATTGACCATACTCGATCAAAAGCAGATATTATTTAAAATTTGGTTTCTTTAAATCAAGTTGTTTGGACTTCTTTTAAAATTTTGGGATGTTAGAGGAGTATATAATAATTAAAAATATAAAATTTTATAAACATACCGTTAACTATCGTTTTAAAAATCTTCACACCAAACCCGCTAGATTGGTCGGAATGACCACCGACCAAACGGGAAATAACGGTTAAGGTTTTACGGCTTAAATTAAGTCACGAACTGAAGTTGAAACTGTGGATATTCAATTATCGTGGAAATGAAATGAAGCTAAAATATTGGATGTTAATTATTAATAATTATTTAAATGTTTAAGTATATAATTACTAAATATTTACATAGTTATAATAATAATAATAGTACCCAAATATAATCAGTGTTTAAGACAGTTCGTGTTAGATTGCCTTCTCTAAAATAGTCTCGTTGATGCTCGACGTTTTGCCCGGGCCAACCCATTAGTCTTTAACACAAACAAATTCTTCGATATCCCCACATATCTTTTGAGTATTACCATCTTCGGCTTGTACCATTAGGTGGGTTGTTCCTCATCTTCTTGCACGAGATTTGATTCTTATTTTCCGTGGTTTGGTTCAGGGCAATCTTAGGCATAGTCTTCATAAATATTGCAATTATAATATCTTACTTTACTTATATCAACCACAAATTTGTTTTGGATTCTTTGGTTATCTCTTTCTACTATCATAATCAATATTATATTTCTTGCGACACATTTCCTTCTTTCCTTGTTCTTGTCTGAATTTTGTCATACGTCAATTTCTTTGAGATGTGTTAAACTTATGTTGCCCGTGTCTTCCAAAACGTTTTCCTTTATTGGAATCGTTATAATGATGTGTGTAGTGATGATTTCTTTGTTGTCAACTAGGCTATCTTTCTTGAACTTTATTCTTTCTTCATAAGTCTTTAGTCTTGTAGTAGTTGCGTCTAGAGTAATTTTGCTTAAATCAACAAATTGTTCAACTGATGCTACTATTTGAACAAAGCTTTCTGGTATGAAGTTTTCGCACTAAGGTTGGTTGTTCAAATGTTGTGTCAAAAATATGAAATCAAACTCTTATTCCCAAACCAAATGTTTTACACCCAAAAACAGAAATCTGTCAGATCTGAATATCAACAAATATACGAACTTAATAAAATAATACAGAAACTGCACATCTAAAAGATGAACTATATTTGCAGAATTCAAGCTCAACAAAGATCAGATTTCATCATTACAAATAATGAAACCCTAACATGAACAAGATGAAGCTTTTAGAAAGAACTAGAGAGATGATAGCCTTGACCGGATAGAACACGAAGACTATGGCGCCTTGCTGCCTTGATGACTAGATAGAGAAGACAAAGATGACAAAGACCTCGAGAGGTGCTCTATACTCCATATGAATGAATATATGGCAAAAGGGGTTCAAAAACCTAAATGAAGATGGTGATCTGATAATAAAACCAAGTTCTAACGGGTAAGCCCATGTGGAAAGACCACAAGCCCATATCTAAGTTAAGCCCAATCCAAACTCTATCTGACAGGTCCAATAGCCCAATCTATTTCATGAAACAAACACACAAACAAAATATATAGATTAGAAAATTGTAGAGATTATTTTCAACATGTTGATCCACATGTAGTAGCTCTAATGACAATGTTTATCATTTTTGCAGTGAGGGAATCTATCATTTTATCTTCTCTCATTTAGAGTTTGTCAAACTCATATTTGACCGACTCTAATCATGCCTGCTACACTTCTCCAACTCCAATGAACCTAGTCTTTAGTGTATCCCAGGCTTCCTTCCAGGTTTTACAGCCTGCAAATTATAGTGTAAGGCCTTCAAGCAAACCTTCATATAGATAAGCCAATGCAGTTTTGTCTGTTTTTATATCTACTTCTGCGGAAATGTTTCTCTCTGTTATTTCACGGACTCCATTTAGCCTCCAATATAACTTTCATTATGAGTGTCCATATTAAATAATTTGTGTTTCTTAACAACGGGCATTGAAAACTAGACAAGGATGGACCGACTTCTTTATATGTTACCATGCTTTTGTTTTTATTTTCATAATCTCCCATCTTTTCAACTTAGTTTCTTCTAAACAGTAAGTTCTTTTCAATAGGGAATTCTCATACTAGTTCTTTTTCAAGTTAGTTTCTTTGTTTATTTTTTTACTAGGTTAAAACCCCGTGTATTATACGAGTTGAATAAATACAATGTTATAAACTTAGTAATAAAAATTTACATATTTATGACATATTATAAAGTTTTTTAAACAAATTTTAGAAACGTTATATATTTATTTTTTAAAAACCTTTTATAAAAAAATGAAAAAATATTTAATTTCTAAAAATGTTTTATAAACAAACCTATTTTTTTAAATAAAATTTTTTTTATAAAATTAGTTATAGAAATCATTGTTATTTAATAGGAGAAAAAGACGTGAAACAAAAAAATTAAAAAAAAAATAATTAAAGAAAATTTGTATAATTAATAGGAGAGAGAGACGTGAAAAAAATTATTACATAGCATAAGAGAATGACAAATGTCTCTCTAAAACCTTTATTTATTATATAGTATAGATTTTGACTTTATCAAATCTGCAACAAAAAGAAAAAAAAATCGTTCTTTCTTGTTTTGGTCAACAATAAGGCAAAGCAATCAAGAGTTGCACAAAATATTTTCTAAAATTTTTAGTACTCGATCTCAACTATTTTTTTTATATATATATTTGCTCTAAAATACCAATAAACCAAATGAATAATAATTATTTAAATAACTTTTACAACTTAAACTGGTATTTTTAATTCAAACACGACTTGATATTTGGTGTTCCCACTTTTTATCAAGTAAAACTAATTGAGATATGAAAGCAAAGAACATGACAAAACATAACAAATAAATAGCTTGAATTTGAATTAAATGGCTCAAGATGTAATAGTTTTACTCAAAAATCCATAGCAAACACGAAAAGAAGTGGCTTAACCAAGGGTGTAATAAACAAAAGAAAATTTATTCATGATACTAGAGATTTCAACTACCCTTTCAACCAACACTAGGGTCGATCACCTGACCCATAAACAACATGACCTTGGTCACGTCTTCTCTAATCACAAACAAAAACGGGTGACACTACAAGAAAAAGACCCTGTGCCGACGCCGCCTATACCGACGACAATTGTCGTCGGCATAGGTCACCCTATACCGACGACATGTCGTCGGTATAGGTCAAAACCAAAATTTTGACAGGGACACCCTATACCGACGACATGTCGTCGGTACAGGGTTGAGCCATATGGGGGGAAAATGGCGCCCAATGAATTATTGGGGAAAACCTATGTATAGGGTTATTTTGATTTTATTTTTGTTTTTTTTAATATAATAATGTTTTCGTCGGTCAAATTTTTTTTTTTGTTTAATTAAAAAAATTATAAAATGGCCTATACCGACAACATGTCGTTGGTATAGGCTTTTTTTACTTTATTGACTGGTCAAAACCCTACGAAGCCTATACCGACGACATGTCGTCGGTACAGGCAACCTACAATGCCGACATTATAGCCTATACAGACGACATGTCTTCGGTATAGGTCTCAGCGCGAATTAACACAGAATACAACTTTCTGCTTCTCATTTCACCCAAAAAACCCTCCAAAACGCCTCTATCTCTCTCTCCGGCGATTTTTCGTGTTTTTGGGTATTTTGTGGAGCAATATTCACCAATCTCTTCGGTTTTGAGGTGAGTTAACATATATTATTCAATCTTAACAAAAAAATCAACATTTTGGTATTTTTTGCTTACTTTCTTTGGTTTTTGTTAGGTGTTTGAAGATTTAACCATTTTTGAAGGATTTCAAGCTTAGAGGAAGATTTAACCATTTTTTAAGGATTTTAAGCTTAGACGATACTCCATTTTATGGTCAACTAGAAGAGATCATAGAGTTGAACTACATAGATGGTTACTCGGTTGTACTATTTCGTTGTAAATGGTTCCACACGAGAGGTAAAAGATTAATTAAGCAAAACAATACTACTATAATTGACATTGGCCGTGATTGGTATGTTGGCAAAGAATGGTATGATGATGTCCAATATATATTAGCCACACAGGCTAAACAAGTGTTCTATCTTCGAGATCTTTCTCGAACCACTGGCCAATGGAGGGTTGTTGAGGACGTTCACCATCAGAAGCTTTGAGATCATCCTACTATTGTTAATGAGATAGATATATTGCACGACACTCAATCAAATGATTATACTTTGGTTGTGGACACCGGATGCGAAGGTGGTGAATCAAGTCACGTAGGTGGTGACCAAACTCCAATTCCCCATGTTGATAGTCAATCTATTACACGAGAAACTCAATCATTTTTTGGTAACTTGGTTGTCGACTTAGGCTACTTGCCTATGCGTACAACTTTAAATGAGGGTGGTGACCCAAGTCATGTTGTCTCGATTGATCTCGATGAAAGTTTTATTAATGATGATGAAGAAGATGCATACAATTCAGATGATGAAGACGAACTAAATGACGACGATGAAGAAGATGATGATGTTGTTGACACACGTTATTTTAGTGATGATTCTGATTGAATGTATGTTAAAAATGTACTATTTGTCTTTGTTAATTAATAATTATTTGTGCTTACTAATAAATTTTGTTGTAGGAAAAATGGCAACAATGGCGCAATCACACGGTGGAGATGGTGGAGACGGTGGAGATGGTGAAGATGGTGGTCCGTATCACTTCGACTCGGGTTGTGCAACTGGATCCGGTGGTAAATTACTTGTTATAGTTTAATAGATGTCTTTATAATTACCTAACTTTTGAATGTCATGTGTCAATGTAGGTAGTTCCTCTCAAAAAAGACGATCTAAAGGCAAAAACCTAAAATTGTATAAGAAATTTGAGCAAAATGGGAGGAAGCCTCTTCCCATTGATGGAACTTCATACCGGGGGGTACAAGTTTGTGGGTCCTAACGCTACGGATTTTATCCGTGCTATCTCGTTGGAGGTTGAAAATGTTGTTCCGCCATATTATCCTAATTGGGCTAAGGTTCCAATTGACAAGAAACGGGCCGTATATCCCACTCTTATAGTAAGTATAGATGTTTTATAATTACTTATAATTTCATAACTATTACATTTATAATTACTTTCCATTTGTAGGATTATTTTGATCTGGACTCCTGGAGAAACACTGATAAGTGGCGAGGCGTTGAACTCGGAATCACCGCCGAGTGTCAGAGGGCGTATAAAGATCACAAGAACGTGTTGAAAGTTCACTTCGTAGAGAATGGGGGATACGATGATGTGGAGGCGGCGATGAATAATCCACCAGAAGATGTTGATCAAGAAACTTGGGAGACTTTGATTAATGAGCTGTTTTTAGATGCGAGCTATAAAAACCGCTCGACGAAGAACAAACAAAATCGATCAAAACAACGTTACCCAAGTTACCATGGCAGCAAATCATACGCCCAGTGCCGACACATGGAGGTATGAAAATACAAGTATTAGTATTATATAAACATGCTTATTAATTCTTAGTGATATTCTTTTTGTTTTTCACAGGGTACCGGCCCAATTGATGTGTTTAAATCGACCCATTATAAAGAATGGACCGGTTGGGCCAACGCGAATGCATCATCAGATTATGTAAATCAAATGATTTTGTTGTTAGACTTACTAGATTTAGAACATCCAACTGTAACTTAAAACGGGTCAAAATGACCCAAACACACTTTTAGAGACTTAAAATATCCAGCTTTAACTTTAAACGGGTCAAAATGACCCAAACACACTTTAATAAACTTAGAACATACAACTGTAACTTTAAACGGGTCAAAATGACTCAAACACGCTTTAATAGACTTAGAACATCCAACTCGAGCCCAATTGTTGAATATTTTTGCTAGTATTATTAGTATTTGTTGTTATTAGTGTTGGTTGATTGGAATTTGTGAATTTGGGTCGTTTATAACTTATAGTTTAACAGGTTGGTTATCCATTTTACAGCAGTTATGCTGTCGAATTTTAGTAAAATAGTTAAGTGATTGTTTATTACATTGTTTAATGCAGGCCCGAATCCAAGACGAGTATACAAGATCCTCTGCTGAGTCTGGTGGTGACTCGTCTGCTGTCGATGAGATTGCATGCATGGAGCGTGCATTGGGTCATCGGCGTGGCCATATCGGGGGTGTTGGTCGTGTGGTGAGTAATCCCACACCAGATTTGTTCAGTACCCCCTCTCCACAACCACATTAGCAAGAAGTGGATGAGCGTGTAACTCAACTTCAACAACAAGTCCAAGATCAACAACAACGTGAAGCCCAACGAGATGAAGAACGTCGTGTGCATATTCAACAAATGCTTGAAATGCAACGACAAATGGATGAAATGCGTCGAATGTGGGAACGCCGAACTAGCAGCGACGATAATTAGCTTGAAGTTGCTGCGCCTTTGCCTTGGTTGTCGGTGTTATTTGTTGAATGTTTGAACAGTTTTTATGTTTGTGTGTCGGACAACTTTATGTTTGAATATTTGATTTGTGTGTCGAACAGGTTTTTGTATCGAACAATATGTTTCGGATTTCAATTTTTGAATGGTTTGAATTATCTGATTTGCAGGTTTTGGTAATTAGAAATTAAATATTTCTGGAAAATTTTGAAAATTTAATAAAAATAAAAAAAAATACAGAAAAACCTATGCCGACGACATGTCGTCGGTATAGGTCGTTTTCAAATTTTTTTAATTAAATTGGAAATAACCTATACTGACGACATGTCGTCGGTATAGGTTGGGTCTTTCCCGACGACTTGTCTTCCGGATAAGTCCAGAAGCTATATCGACGACATGTCGTCGGTATAGAATTTCTTTTTGAATTATTTAATTAAACCATATGACGACGTTCATCTTCACCATGTATGTAAGGAAGACCCAATATTTTGAAATCATCATATTCACTCACTAATTGTTTTTTCTTGCTTGTCATGAAGGGAACTTGAACATTGTTGCCATCAAGGAGGTGAAAGATGGATTCTTTTGTCTTTGACCGGTCAAACTTCTGACTCCATGATCCCTTGAAGTAGGCGGCGTTTGCAAAGATGAGCCATGTGAGACGGTCAATTGCATTAGCCTCAAGAACTTTTTTGATAAGGCCATTTGTGTGCTTCTCGGCCCATGCATTCACTTCATTTGCCACCTCAGCCGCCTTCGTTAAACAACAAATAACCAGTTAAATATATCAAAAAGGAAGTTCTTATAGAAGAAGAAAGAACCGGACCGGAGGTCGAACCAGACAACCAGTCTCCGTCGGATCGGTCGGACCGTAGTTAAGAACCGGACGACGTGATAAGTATTATAAAAATATATTAATCCAAACAACCATTAATCCTTAAAAAACCTTCAAGTCAATTCTAATAATTTTAAACAAACAATTAGCTACGAAATACAAATCTAAAATACTTAAAAGGACAAAAACCAAAATAAAAAAATAAAAATATTAGCCAACAGGTCCGTCCGGTCCAACCACTCGGTTTCCGGTCCAACCACTCGATTTCCGGTCCGACCACCCGGTTTTCTGGTCCGGGTCGCTGCTGGACCGTTTCAACAAATATAAGCGGACCACGCAGACCACCGTTCCGACTAGTCCAAACGGCGGGCCGGTCCGGTTTTCAAAACACTAGAAAAAAACGTAGATCAAAGACACAAGCTGCGTGTAAAGAGAGTTGAGGTCATCGGTGGTATTTGCTTTCAAGAAACCAAGGATATTGTTGTGTGTTTGGCCTTCGGAACCGACGGCTAGTAAGCTGAGGGCGACATGGATGGAAAGGGGAGAGAAAACAACGTTGAAGTTGTGGAATTTGTTGGAGAGAAGGTGGGTGGTGAGCGTGACTGAGACATCAGTTTGGTTGCGGATTGATTGTTGAAGTTGGAATGCGACTGAGGAAAGGGCCATTTATGTTTTTGTGAGGAAAAGCAGAAAGATAGGTTTGAGGTTGAAGGTGAAAGGGGAGTCGTTGTTGGAGTATATAATGGGAAGAAGATGATGAATTAAAAATATAATTGGAAAGAGCAATAATATATTTATTTAAAAAAATCAAGTTCATTTATAAATTCGTATCGAACTCTAAATTTGAATATAGAAGTAATACGTTTATTTAAAATCTCTAAATTTGGATGATATATGAACTTAATTCATTTATAGTAATATATATTTTACCTTTTTTGTTTTAAGTTTTAAAGGTAATTATATATATTTTTAATATTAAAAAAATAGATAAATTAGAGAATTTATAAATAAACAAAATGGAAAACGGCAGATCATAAATATTTTGAAATTGTAAAAGATTTAGAAAAATTCAATTGAAGATATATTTGAAGAAAGTGGACCTTAAAATCCGGCGAAGAATTCTAGTATGAAGTTGGTGAAGGTCATCCGTTACCCTTTTTAATTAATTATTTACTTATGTTAATAATTTAGATATAATAGTTATAAGTTTTATTGAATTTTGAACTATCTTGATATTTTATAAATTATATTTTGAATTTTAAAAATATATTTAAACATATTTGTTAAAAATAAAGTTACGTTTTATCAATTATGAATCAATAACTTTTACAACTTAAATTGTATTATAAATATTATTGATTATAGTTATCAATATAATTAAATATAGATTAATACTTATAGTGGTTACTATTTTATCCATAAATATGTATTAATTGTACATGTATTAATTGTATTAGCTTAGACTCCGTGTAATACACACGGGTGAAAAGTATCAATATATAAATTTCTTAAATTTTATTTATATATTTTACAGTATAAGAATATATTACATATAATAAGGATAAAAAAAATAAAATTCAAAATATGTAAAAAAAATAATACATAATTGGGTTTCGAAATTACGTCAAATATTATTTAATGTAATATGATTTTCATTTACTATTTCATTCAAAATAAAAGTTACATAATTAGATTTCAAAGTTTCTTATAATAAAAGATAACTTAAAATAAATATGTTTTGTTAATATAATTAGTAATTTATTAAAAAATATTGATGCATTTAATAAAAGAAATAGGCGGAAAAAAAATAATGAAATTGAATATGAAGACGACACGTGGCATACAAAAACCTTTATTTATTATATAGTATAGATTTGTTACTAATGACTATATATATATATATTAGTTGTTTATTCATAAATATGTATCTTACTAATCTAATAAATGAAAATCTCTTCAGGACACGTATCACTCTCTGGTTACTTATCATCTTTATTTTTTCGTCTCTCTCTCCTATTAAATATTAGATTTTCTATTTCTCTCTCATATTAAATAATAATATTTATATTAATAAATCTAATAAATGAAGATTTATATGTTTGATGTTATTAGTTATTTGTGAAATAAGAAATAAATGAAATTTTCTTATGATTTAGTAATTTTTAATAAAATATTAGAATATTTGTTAGATATTTAATTATTTAACATCATCATTATTTAATTGGAGAGAAAAACAAAAAAACAAAAATATAGAATTAATCAGAAGTCGACATGTAGCAAGTATAGTTATTCTTTTATTATAATATAGGTTGAAAAACCCTGTATATTATACAGGGTGAATAAATGTAGTGTTATATATATTTAGTAATAAAAATCTAATATTACATATTTTTGACATATTACATAATTTTTAGTACAAATTTTAGAAGCGTTATATAGTTATTTTATAAAAATGTTTTATAAAAATAATGAAAGAAATGTTCAAACTATAAAATGTTTTATGAATAAAACTATTTTTTTAATTAAAAAATATTTTATAAAAATAGTTATAAAAATCATTACTATTTAATAGGAGAGAGAGACAAAAAACACAAATTATAACTTTTTTTTATAGAAACTTGTATTATTAAATAGGAGAGAGAGGCGGGAAAAAAATGTTAAGGATGAATATAGGAATAACATATGGCACTCCAAAACATTTATTTATTAGTATGTATAGATAAAGGTTTCTCAATGTCACGCGTCGTCTCCACATTCATTCTTAGAAAAATTTTCCCGCCTCGCTCTGTTATTAAATACATTTTCATATTTTGACTAATATTATATTTTTAAACAAATTATTAATTATATATTAAATTTTACATATTTTTTTATTTTGTTTGCTATTGTTACTATATGTATTACATTTTCCGGTCTATAAAATATATATAAAAATTTAAAAATTTTATGTATTAATATTTTTTTCACCCTGTTTATTATGCAGGTTCTAAACTAATCTATATTAATAAATAAATGTTTAATTTGGACACTTGTCTTTTTCTCATGCATCGTCATATTGTTTTTCTCGCCTCTCTCTTCTAATAATTACACTTCCATCTTATTAAATAATAATGATATTATAAATATATTATTAAAAAAATATTAATTTCAAATAAATAAATATATATAATAGGAAATCAAAATATAACTAATTAAAGAAAAATATTAATTTGTTATATACACACATTTTCACTTGATATATCTCGAGATAATCATAATAGTCTCACAAGTTACGACGTATTTACAAATTTATAAGATATGGTTTTTAATATACAACACGTGTAATACACGATATTCTAACCTAGTGAACTTAATATGAACTAACATTTATCAATTAAATTAAAAATTTAATACTCAGTTGAAAAAAAAATGTTTGAAAAACTAACTTAACAGACCTTATAACTGTCACGACAAATTACATTTTTTAAAAACATATTTTGACAAATGTGTTTGTTAACAAATTACATTATATTTTATTCAACCGATGTAATATACTGGTTTATTCAACCCGTGTATTACACGAGTTTTTTAAAATATAAATTTTTTATTACTAAATATATAACAGTTTATTTATTTAACCCGTGTAATACACGGGATTTTAACATCGTTGATAATATATATATTCATTGTATTAGTTTCATGTTATAGTTTATCTATCTATCCTATATAATAAACAAGTAAAAGTAGGGGACACTTGGCAATCTGTTGTTCAATCTCAACTTTGGTTTCCCACCAAAACCCATGGGTTCTTATTTGGTTAAACGCGCGGATCCTAGACCCACCCGTTTCACAATGACATCCTTCCTTTTTCAACCCTAATTCGTATGGCTAGATCCTTTCTTCTTCTCCAATACCCCAAGCTGCCTAAACCATCGTCAACTCTTCCAAGTCTGATTCTTCTACGCACAGGTAAGATTCCACATCCATCTAAATTTTCATTCGTGTTTTTGTTATTTTTCTTTCGACTCATTCATTTTCCCTTTCTTGATTTGATTATTTTGGACCTACTGAAGTTCAAACTCATTCCGCTCATAAATTCATCAAAGCATGTTTGACTAGAGTTTGTCAAGGTACGTAAATTTAATGAATCATTGTTTTTTCTGAAAGGTATTGTTTTCTTTTATGTGGTGAACCATATTTGATAGGTTCAAATTATTGTTAATATTTTTGTTGGCGATTGTTAAATTGATTTGGATCTCAATTTTATAGGGCAAGCTTCAATTGATTATGAATTCTTTTTTTCTTTTTTCTGATCTCAGCGGGTTCGGGAGAATCCTTCGATGACCAAAGAATTGTTACACAAGACGAAATTAATTCAATTTATGGGACGGAATACTCTGATTATCCTTCAGAATGATAATGGAACTTGTCCTCTCCTCGCTATCTGTAATCATCTATCACTCTTGCAACTGTTTTTAGGGCTTTTTTTATGTTTATGCGACGTTATAGTTCGTTAAGATGTTAATTAGGGATTTGGTTATGTAATTTGTAGATTCTACAAATAGTGATGTGAATTATTTATGCTTTGTGTCATGAAAAAATTAGGAGAATTAACTTTCACATGTTATTGAGTTATTAATTGAGGAATTAACAACAGATTATGATCAACAGCTCCCAATTTGCAATAGGTAAATTTTTAGTTTCGTCTTCATTCTCTTATTGACAGGTCCGTATTTTTAATCTTGCATTTCTTACTCGATTTTGGTTTTGGGCTGTGACCTATCTGATCTCGCTTTTTTACTCCATTTTGATTTTGGACAAGAGTTTTTTACACATAATGGAAAGGATTGCAGATCACTTTTTCGAAGGTTTTGTTACCATGATTAGGGCAATTGATTTATATCACAATTATTTATTGTATTTGATTATCGTAAATATAGGTATAACTCGGTTTCAAACACTTTATATGATTTAGAGTTTTTTTTTGAAGGGCACAAAGATCTCATTAGAATGAGGGAATCTATACAAATTGGTGGTAAGCTCAACCTCTTGAATGTTGTTATTGGTACAGGTTTCAATTTATTCATTATTGTTGTATAAATAACATGTATACCGGAGTTTTTATACTTTATGGCTAACCTGGAGAGGTAATCCTTGGAGATTTGTTTGGCCAAGTCTCAAGGATTTCAATGTTGACACCTAAAATCATGTAGCGGATTACTCATTGATGTGGTAATATGTTTATATTTTTTCTGTAACTATTTGAGTGTTAAAGATTCATATGGTTTTGATGTTGCTTTTAGATATAAACATCGGATATTAACGACATTAATAATTTTGTACCTTTTGTTTCATCATACTTGAAAGTTGCAATTTGCGTTTTTTATAGCCTTTATTCAAGTTACCACCATTTCTTTGTGCAAAAAATGTATTGAAATTTCCAGACAAAACAATGACTAACGTGGCACTATGTCTTAGATGGATGAAGGTATGATCTCTATCTCTATTTCTGGTAAATAGAATTGGACTGATTTGTTTATGATTTTGATACAAACTTATTGCTATAATACACGGATTTCATCATTAGATGTATATAAATAAATGTTTAGAACATAATGAGATTTGATTATGTTATTTTATTTTCTGTATGAATTTGTTTATATTAGTTATAGATCATATACCGGAAACCATCCAACGAAGATTGACTAAGTTTTTTATCGGCAATTTACCCGATCGTTGCAGTGGTAACGATCTGGCAGGACATCCAGGAGTTTTGCGAGATTTACGACATTTTCATCGCTCGGAAAAGGGATAAAAATGGTGGGCGTTTTGGTTTTGTCACTTTGCTTGACGTAAGAGACAACGTTGAGATAGGTAGAAGAATCAGTAATATTCGGTTGGGGAACCATGTTCTGAAATGCAATGTAGCCCGGTTTGTGCCGGAGGACGGCGAGATTCGCACGAATACGGAGGATGCAGGTAGAAGACCGGAGGGTAATAGAAGAGACGGGATGGGGGAGGCTAGATGAAGGGAAGGACCTGCAATGTTCAACGCAGAGGGAAGGACTTTCAGAGATACTTTGGTGGGCAACAAGGGCAGTCAAGGGGGTGGACGGTTGGTGACCGTAGCAAACGGGGTGAGAGCGTTTGATGGGGTGCATGGTAGAGCGATCGTTGCGACTATGATTGATCTGGAGGCCTTGAAAAAAATTAACCTCATCATTAAAGAAATTGGTGGACATGCTGAGAGGGTGCAATTTCTTGGAGGGTTGTCTGTATTGATTTCTTTTAAAGAGAATAAGGAAGCAGAGGACTTCATGGTTTCGGCTAGAGAAGCCTTGGGAAGGTTTTCCAGCATTAGTTTATGGGAAGGCCAGATGCTTGAATTTGAACGTTTTGTCTGGTTAAAAATCCAAGGGATCCCTCTTCATCTTCAGAGAAATGAAGTTATTGATTCGGTTGGTGGAGTTTTTGGTAAGGTAGTTCATAAAGCAAACCGATCAGAAATCGATTCGATTTGTCCTTTGAATATGTAGGCGTGATGACCGGAGATGGGAGAAGGCTGGATGATGAGGTGGTATTACAATGGCAAAATAATAGGTATCGGGTGTGAGTTTCGGGAGAGGTGGGCGATTGGTTACCGGATATCTAATCCGAAACCAATAATAGGGTGGACGCGGATCTGAATATCGAAGTGGAGGAGGATCTTGATTCTAAGGAAGATAATGAATCTAACTTGGATGTCGGAGAAGGTGATGGTCGACCGGAAGTTGGTAATCCGCTGGAGTTAGAACCGATTGCCGGTGATCTTGATCGGAGCGATATTCACGGAACAGTTTTGGAAAGTGGAAACAACGGTTTTGGAATTCATTCTCCATTAATGCAAAGCACGGTTTTTAAGGAAGTTACCAATGATGGAGTCTTTATTCCTGGGAATTTTATTCCCATTTGATAACTTTATTGGAGAAAGTGGGTCCTTTAAGGTTGGGAATAGCCAGGTTTGTAAAAGAAAGAAATGTAAAAAATATACTAATTTGGGCCGGCCTAATGCCCAATATTCAAGCAGCATCGAAAATATTAGAGACGGAAAACGGGCCAGAGCCAATTATCCCTTTGGGTTGAATTCACTTTTGGGCTTGGAAGATGAGCCTGGTTCTGAACAGGACCCAAATTCTAACGGGGAGGATTTTAATATTCCGGGGCTGCAAAAAGTTGAGGATACTGAAAGGAATTTTGTTACTCCGGTCACGGCTACTATGGAAGCCCCCGAGGTTTTTATTGATCTTAATTGTGACCTGGGTAGGCTGGAGGAGCCACGTCAGTCGGAGGTTAGGAGGGAGGAAGAGCCGTCGATCCTTCTTAATCCGGTTACTGTGTTTCTAGAGAACCAAGAAGTTGAAGCCACAAAAGCTTTGGGGGAAATAGTGGGCGCGAAGCTAGCTAATTTCGATTACATGATAGAGGATTCTATTGCTCAGGAAAGGTCACAACTGGGTAAGCCATGAATCTTGTCTCGATTACACAATTGGGCCATTAAATGGAAAGCAAGGTAGTGGTAAGTCTTTTGATCCATTTCCGTTCGATCCATGTGGCTTTGATCCGGATACAAAACTCGGGAACGAGTTTTTTTTTAAGACGAGGAGTATGATGCACGAGGATCCGGTTCAAGTGAACCCAAAACCGTACCAAACTCGTACCCGTGGAAGACTCGTTAAAGTTGTATGGAAGTTGACAATTTATTTGGAAGAGATCACTACAATATCTTTTATTTATTTGAATTTGAATTTCCTAATCTTTTATTTAGTTTCCAATTTGATTTATGATTCCTAATTATAAAATGGGATCTAAGGACTATTGTTTTTTGAGGTTGATTAAACATGGTGTAAACGATGAAAGGTTAAAAACCTTTTTGGTTCAAGCTTTTGATATAATCATATGAGTATTTGGAGCCATTTTACTTGCGCTTCTAAACTGCGTCAGTTTGGTATCAGAGCTTTGGTTGATTCAAATGGTTGTTTGTGGATTGAATCATCATCTCAAGCGCCGATAGAGGCAGCGATCGAGTCTTGTTCAGTTCACAAGGTTTCAGGAAACCAACCCAGAAGTTTTCATCGGGGATGAGAGCCGTGGGAAGGAGGAGTATCCTGGAGATTGTAGCGATATCTATCCATCACCTCCATGTTTCGATGATTATGGAGACGAAGATATGACCAAAGAAGGTTATTTATGGGTTATAAAAGCGTTGAACGGATTTGTCTTTCAAGGGGACGAACCGTTGGAGGGGATTGATTTTTTGTTCGAATCCGATCGTGGTGCAATAGAAAGAATTATGGGTTTGAATGGGAAATCTCTGAACCGAGGGATGGCAGAATATGCAAAAACTTCTGCTAGTATTTTTGATGAGTTTTTGAAGGTGCCTACCGTGGTTGAATGTGGGCATACGGAGGTCAAAGATGGTCACAAGGTGATAGCGAATGGTGGGTTGATTAACTCTGGTGGCCGGAAATTTTTGGATAAAAATTATTCCAAGTTACCGACCGAAGCTTTCGGTTTGGAAAGCGTTTGAATAAAACTATGAGTTTCTTGAGCCATTTGATTGCTTCCGTTATCGGTATCATTTGGTATCAGAGCTTTGTTTTTTTAAATGGCTCCGCGAGAAGAATAACGTCGTCTTGTTCGTAGATTCACCAGAAGAGACAATGACAGAAGCGTTGGTGTTCACGTGCCCAGGGGAAGAGACGGATTGCCTGTTGCAGATTCACCATAATCCAGTTATGATTCATCGCAGGAACCATGAGTCGAGTAGGAGAGTCCAGAGATCAAGATATGCCATGGGGCGTGGAATCGTCTGTCGGTATTGATCGAGACTTCCTCTTAGACAAGAATGGGAGACGGATGGTTTGTCACGGGTGTAGGGAGAACACAAAGGAATCTATCCCTACTCGCGGAGTGCAATCGTTGAAGGAAACCGAACTAGGGTTTCATGTCCAGGACTGAAGCTTTAACAAGGAGGAGTATCTTTCAATGGAGGCGATCTATAAAAAAACAGATTTGTGGAGATATAAGATAGTCGAACTACGTAGCGGGGTTGTAATGATTTGTGAACTCGAATGTTTTACAAGACTCGAGGGCGAGTCTTTTTCAAGAAGGGAGTATGAAACGGGAGCATGCAAACCATTTAATGGCCGACCCGTATGGAGAAAGCTTGGAGTGGGGAGAAAGTTAAAAACTCAGATATTTTTTAGCTATTTAAAATTATTTGTTTCCAGTTTTTAGGATACCTTGTTATCTATTTAATCTATTAATTATTTAGTATAAATAGGGGATTAGGGTTTGTTGTTTAAGAGACTTTGTTTTTTATCATATGTTACTGAGTCATTTGAGTATTAACGTGGATTCGATATCACATATTATGGCTTCAGACATCCTTCTTTCTTTAAGAAAATCACCTAAGGTTAAAAAGAAGTTAGTTTATCATATGTTCACTTTCATTTAAACTAATTGTTGAGATTAGTAATTTATATTTTACTTGGTGGTATACCTTCAAAAGGGCAAACTATATTAACAACTAATCCAGCAACAGAGACTGAGTTCCAAACTGGATGCCACTTTAAAAGGAAGTGGATCGTCAAATTCTTATCCTTATGGCCATCAAGATTTAATTTAGGGCATCTATAAAACATGGTTAAATACACACAAATATTCTTGAACTGCATGAATTGTAATGGAGCTATTGACTAAAAATGGAGTAGATAGATTTAACGCGTAGATCCGCCATATTTATTAATTTGAAGGACTTTTTGTCTTACGTTTGTTAATTTCCAGTTACTTACTAAGAAACTTTTTGAATAGACAATTTGGTTCAGTTTTTTATTTTATTACATTGAACTACCCGAACAACGGATAGGTATAAAACTAGTTGCAATTAAGTGACCTCGTTCTTAATTTCACAAACATGACAAATTCATCTCTGGTTACCAAAAATCATCTATTATTCGGTCATGATTATATACATAAGAGAGGATTCGAGCTTAATGTCCTCAATTTATCTTCACCTCAACTCGTTCAACTGTTCTTAAACCCATAAAATAAGTTTGATCATCTTTCATACGAATGTATAAGTTAAAAACACATGTGGAAGTATTTTTGATCTTTTATGGTTTATTAATTTCCCATATAAACTCCCATATCCCTTTTCTTTCTGATTACTTACCACAAAACACATAAATGCTCACAAACCACATAAGTACTCGATCTCAACTAATCTCGTTTATATATATGCTCTAAAAGACCAATAAACCAAATGAATAAAAATTATTTAAATAACTTTTACAACTTAAACTGGTATTTTAGATTCACACACGACCTAATGAATGTGTTTCCATTTTTTATCAAGTAAAACTAATTAGGATATGAAAGCAAAGAACATGACAAAACATAACAAATCAATAGCTTGAATTTGAATTAAATGGCTCAAGATGTAATAGTTTTACTTCTAAAACCATTTTTTTAAAAAAATCAATAAACAAAAGACAAGGCATTCAATCACTTGTCCCATAAACAACACAACCCCAGTCACATCTTCTCTAATCACAAACAAGAACGGGTGATCTGCCACAAAATCAACCTCATCATCAGTCATTGATGAATTCGTCATATATGCTGCAGAAACCGAGGAAGCTTCTGTACCTTCTTCGTTCACTTCCATATAAGATTTATGGTAAATGCCCGAAACATAAAGGCTTTCATCAACAGTTAAGTCAACCATTTCGGTAAAATCACAACCATCACTGAAAGGCAATACAAGCCCTAGTTCCTTCAACATATCAGAAGCCTCAAACCCGAATGAGATCTTAAATTTTGGTATCAAAAACCGCTCGACTTCTACTTCTTGGCGTGGAATGTGACGGTCAAAAAAGTCAGATGTCGAACCGATTTTCTCCACCAGAGATTGAAGACCGTCCTTTGCATCTGGGAGGAAAAAGTACATTGTGAACTCGCGTTTATCTTGACCTTGTAAATAGGGAAGACCTAATACTGTGAAATCATCATATTTACGCACCAATTGTTTTTCCATGTTGGTCATGAATGGAACCTTAACTTTGTTTCCATCAAGGAGGTGGAAGTCAGATTCTTTTGTCATTTTCCGGTTAAACTTCTGATTCCATGCTCCCTTGAAGTAGACGGCATTTGCCAAGATAAGCCGAGTTAAACTGTCAACTGCATTATGTTGAAGGACTTGATTGATAAGGCCATTTGTTTGCTTTTCGGCCCATAAATTCACTTCATTGACTACCTCAACCATCTTCATTAATCAATTAATAATATGTTAGCTAAATAAAAAAGAAAGTTGTATACCTTTGATACTAATTGGTTATGAGAAATCCAAAACCATTATAAACCAAGTAAAGAAATTTTCCGTTAAAAAAAAAATAGCCATAAAGGTTCTGCCTTGGTGGTCAGGGGGTTTTCTCAAAGGGTTTCCCCTCTTTTAAGGTCATGAATTCGAATCTTGTAAGGTGCATTTCATAAAAACTAGGAACACCCTCTGCAAATTCGAATTCATTGGAGGTTGTATGGGTAGACTGATGTACGAGCCTCCCTTGTTGGGACGTGACAGTTGAGCCCCCACGCCGTTCAAAAAATAAAATAAATAAATATTAATGATAAGGACCCCTAATTCCAATATAGACCCTCACCAAGAAAACGATGTGCTCGTTTTCAGGAAACTGAGGATTTCGTCGAGCGTTTGGCATTTGGAACCGGCGGATACTAGGCTCAGGGTGGCTTGGATGGAAAGGGGACAGAAAACGATGTTGGAGTCGGGGAATTTCTTAGAGAGAATGTGGGACGCGAGTGTGGTTGAGACGAGGGTTTGGTTGCTGATTGATTGTTGAAGGTGCATCGAAGCTTTCGGGAGGAAAACCAGAAGGATAGGTATGAGGATGAAGGTGGAAAGGCGGAATAGGAGCCATTGTTGTACGTAAACAGCCAAGAAGAAGAAGAAGAAATTATGCAGACGAATCGGAGAAAGACGAGATTGTAAATATTTGGTATCTTTAAGTTAAAAACCCTACTCATTCAAATAAAATCAATCTTTTAATCTTATCTTTTAATATTATTTAAAACTTCGTTTCCTTTTATCTTAATTGACCATACTCGATCAAAAGCAGATATTATTTAAAATTTGGTTTCTTTAAATCAAGTTGTTTGGACTTCTTTTAAAATTTTGGGATGTTAGAGGAGTATATAATAATTAAAAATATAAAATTTTATAAACATACCGTTAACTATCGTTTTAAAAATCTTCACACCAAACCCGCTAGATTGGTCGGAATGACCACCGACCAAACGGGAAATAACGGTTAAGGTTTTACGGCTTAAATTAAGTCACGAACTGAAGTTGAAACTGTGGATATTCAATTATCGTGGAAATGAAATGAAGCTAAAATATTGGATGTTAATTATTAATAATTATTTAAATGTTTAAGTATATAATTACTAAATATTTACATAGTTATAATAATAATAATAGTACCCAAATATAATCAGTGTTTAAGACAGTTCGTGTTAGATTGCCTTCTCTAAAATAGTCTCGTTGATGCTCGACGTTTTGCCCGGGCCAACCCATTAGTCTTTAACACAAACAAATTCTTCGATATCCCCACATATCTTTTGAGTATTACCATCTTCGGCTTGTACCATTAGGTGGGTTGTTCCTCATCTTCTTGCACGAGATTTGATTCTTATTTTCCGTGGTTTGGTTCAGGGCAATCTTAGGCATAGTCTTCATAAATATTGCAATTATAATATCTTACTTTACTTATATCAACCACAAATTTGTTTTGGATTCTTTGGTTATCTCTTTCTACTATCATAATCAATATTATATTTCTTGCGACACATTTCCTTCTTTCCTTGTTCTTGTCTGAATTTTGTCATACGTCAATTTCTTTGAGATGTGTTAAACTTATGTTGCCCGTGTCTTCCAAAACGTTTTCCTTTATTGGAATCGTTATAATGATGTGTGTAGTGATGATTTCTTTGTTGTCAACTAGGCTATCTTTCTTGAACTTTATTCTTTCTTCATAAGTCTTTAGTCTTGTAGTAGTTGCGTCTAGAGTAATTTTGCTTAAATCAACAAATTGTTCAACTGATGCTACTATTTGAACAAAGCTTTCTGGTATGAAGTTTTCGCACTAAGGTTGGTTGTTCAAATGTTGTGTCAAAAATATGAAATCAAACTCTTATTCCCAAACCAAATGTTTTACACCCAAAAACAGAAATCTGTCAGATCTGAATATCAACAAATATACGAACTTAATAAAATAATACAGAAACTGCACATCTAAAAGATGAACTATATTTGCAGAATTCAAGCTCAACAAAGATCAGATTTCATCATTACAAATAATGAAACCCTAACATGAACAAGATGAAGCTTTTAGAAAGAACTAGAGAGATGATAGCCTTGACCGGATAGAACACGAAGACTATGGCGCCTTGCTGCCTTGATGACTAGATAGAGAAGACAAAGATGACAAAGACCTCGAGAGGTGCTCTATACTCCATATGAATGAATATATGGCAAAAGGGGTTCAAAAACCTAAATGAAGATGGTGATCTGATAATAAAACCAAGTTCTAACGGGTAAGCCCATGTGGAAAGACCACAAGCCCATATCTAAGTTAAGCCCAATCCAAACTCTATCTGACAGGTCCAATAGCCCAATCTATTTCATGAAACAAACACACAAACAAAATATATAGATTAGAAAATTGTAGAGATTATTTTCAACATGTTGATCCACATGTAGTAGCTCTAATGACAATGTTTATCATTTTTGCAGTGAGGGAATCTATCATTTTATCTTCTCTCATTTAGAGTTTGTCAAACTCATATTTGACCGACTCTAATCATGCCTGCTACACTTCTCCAACTCCAATGAACCTAGTCTTTAGTGTATCCCAGGCTTCCTTCCAGGTTTTACAGCCTGCAAATTATAGTGTAAGGCCTTCAAGCAAACCTTCATATAGATAAGCCAATGCAGTTTTGTCTGTTTTTATATCTACTTCTGCGGAAATGTTTCTCTCTGTTATTTCACGGACTCCATTTAGCCTCCAATATAACTTTCATTATGAGTGTCCATATTAAATAATTTGTGTTTCTTAACAACGGGCATTGAAAACTAGACAAGGATGGACCGACTTCTTTATATGTTACCATGCTTTTGTTTTTATTTTCATAATCTCCCATCTTTTCAACTTAGTTTCTTCTAAACAGTAAGTTCTTTTCAATAGGGAATTCTCATACTAGTTCTTTTTCAAGTTAGTTTCTTTGTTTATTTTTTTACTAGGTTAAAACCCCGTGTATTATACGAGTTGAATAAATACAATGTTATAAACTTAGTAATAAAAATTTACATATTTATGACATATTATAAAGTTTTTTAAACAAATTTTAGAAACGTTATATATTTATTTTTTAAAAACCTTTTATAAAAAAATGAAAAAATATTTAATTTCTAAAAATGTTTTATAAACAAACCTATTTTTTTAAATAAAATTTTTTTTATAAAATTAGTTATAGAAATCATTGTTATTTAATAGGAGAAAAAGACGTGAAACAAAAAAATTAAAAAAAAAATAATTAAAGAAAATTTGTATAATTAATAGGAGAGAGAGACGTGAAAAAAATTATTACATAGCATAAGAGAATGACAAATGTCTCTCTAAAACCTTTATTTATTATATAGTATAGATTTTGACTTTATCAAATCTGCAACAAAAAGAAAAAAAAATCGTTCTTTCTTGTTTTGGTCAACAATAAGGCAAAGCAATCAAGAGTTGCACAAAATATTTTCTAAAATTTTTAGTACTCGATCTCAACTATTTTTTTTATATATATATTTGCTCTAAAATACCAATAAACCAAATGAATAATAATTATTTAAATAACTTTTACAACTTAAACTGGTATTTTTAATTCAAACACGACTTGATATTTGGTGTTCCCACTTTTTATCAAGTAAAACTAATTGAGATATGAAAGCAAAGAACATGACAAAACATAACAAATAAATAGCTTGAATTTGAATTAAATGGCTCAAGATGTAATAGTTTTACTCAAAAATCCATAGCAAACACGAAAAGAAGTGGCTTAACCAAGGGTGTAATAAACAAAAGAAAATTTATTCATGATACTAGAGATTTCAACTACCCTTTCAACCAACACTAGGGTCGATCACCTGACCCATAAACAACATGACCTTGGTCACGTCTTCTCTAATCACAAACAAAAACGGGTGACACTACAAGAAAAAGACCCTGTGCCGACGCCGCCTATACCGACGACAATTGTCGTCGGCATAGGTCACCCTATACCGACGACATGTCGTCGGTATAGGTCAAAACCAAAATTTTGACAGGGACACCCTATACCGACGACATGTCGTCGGTACAGGGTTGAGCCATATGGGGGGAAAATGGCGCCCAATGAATTATTGGGGAAAACCTATGTATAGGGTTATTTTGATTTTATTTTTGTTTTTTTTAATATAATAATGTTTTCGTCGGTCAAATTTTTTTTTTTGTTTAATTAAAAAAATTATAAAATGGCCTATACCGACAACATGTCGTTGGTATAGGCTTTTTTTACTTTATTGACTGGTCAAAACCCTACGAAGCCTATACCGACGACATGTCGTCGGTACAGGCAACCTACAATGCCGACATTATAGCCTATACAGACGACATGTCTTCGGTATAGGTCTCAGCGCGAATTAACACAGAATACAACTTTCTGCTTCTCATTTCACCCAAAAAACCCTCCAAAACGCCTCTATCTCTCTCTCCGGCGATTTTTCGTGTTTTTGGGTATTTTGTGGAGCAATATTCACCAATCTCTTCGGTTTTGAGGTGAGTTAACATATATTATTCAATCTTAACAAAAAAATCAACATTTTGGTATTTTTTGCTTACTTTCTTTGGTTTTTGTTAGGTGTTTGAAGATTTAACCATTTTTGAAGGATTTCAAGCTTAGAGGAAGATTTAACCATTTTTTAAGGATTTTAAGCTTAGACGATACTCCATTTTATGGTCAACTAGAAGAGATCATAGAGTTGAACTACATAGATGGTTACTCGGTTGTACTATTTCGTTGTAAATGGTTCCACACGAGAGGTAAAAGATTAATTAAGCAAAACAATACTACTATAATTGACATTGGCCGTGATTGGTATGTTGGCAAAGAATGGTATGATGATGTCCAATATATATTAGCCACACAGGCTAAACAAGTGTTCTATCTTCGAGATCTTTCTCGAACCACTGGCCAATGGAGGGTTGTTGAGGACGTTCACCATCAGAAGCTTTGAGATCATCCTACTATTGTTAATGAGATAGATATATTGCACGACACTCAATCAAATGATTATACTTTGGTTGTGGACACCGGATGCGAAGGTGGTGAATCAAGTCACGTAGGTGGTGACCAAACTCCAATTCCCCATGTTGATAGTCAATCTATTACACGAGAAACTCAATCATTTTTTGGTAACTTGGTTGTCGACTTAGGCTACTTGCCTATGCGTACAACTTTAAATGAGGGTGGTGACCCAAGTCATGTTGTCTCGATTGATCTCGATGAAAGTTTTATTAATGATGATGAAGAAGATGCATACAATTCAGATGATGAAGACGAACTAAATGACGACGATGAAGAAGATGATGATGTTGTTGACACACGTTATTTTAGTGATGATTCTGATTGAATGTATGTTAAAAATGTACTATTTGTCTTTGTTAATTAATAATTATTTGTGCTTACTAATAAATTTTGTTGTAGGAAAAATGGCAACAATGGCGCAATCACACGGTGGAGATGGTGGAGACGGTGGAGATGGTGAAGATGGTGGTCCGTATCACTTCGACTCGGGTTGTGCAACTGGATCCGGTGGTAAATTACTTGTTATAGTTTAATAGATGTCTTTATAATTACCTAACTTTTGAATGTCATGTGTCAATGTAGGTAGTTCCTCTCAAAAAAGACGATCTAAAGGCAAAAACCTAAAATTGTATAAGAAATTTGAGCAAAATGGGAGGAAGCCTCTTCCCATTGATGGAACTTCATACCGGGGGGTACAAGTTTGTGGGTCCTAACGCTACGGATTTTATCCGTGCTATCTCGTTGGAGGTTGAAAATGTTGTTCCGCCATATTATCCTAATTGGGCTAAGGTTCCAATTGACAAGAAACGGGCCGTATATCCCACTCTTATAGTAAGTATAGATGTTTTATAATTACTTATAATTTCATAACTATTACATTTATAATTACTTTCCATTTGTAGGATTATTTTGATCTGGACTCCTGGAGAAACACTGATAAGTGGCGAGGCGTTGAACTCGGAATCACCGCCGAGTGTCAGAGGGCGTATAAAGATCACAAGAACGTGTTGAAAGTTCACTTCGTAGAGAATGGGGGATACGATGATGTGGAGGCGGCGATGAATAATCCACCAGAAGATGTTGATCAAGAAACTTGGGAGACTTTGATTAATGAGCTGTTTTTAGATGCGAGCTATAAAAACCGCTCGACGAAGAACAAACAAAATCGATCAAAACAACGTTACCCAAGTTACCATGGCAGCAAATCATACGCCCAGTGCCGACACATGGAGGTATGAAAATACAAGTATTAGTATTATATAAACATGCTTATTAATTCTTAGTGATATTCTTTTTGTTTTTCACAGGGTACCGGCCCAATTGATGTGTTTAAATCGACCCATTATAAAGAATGGACCGGTTGGGCCAACGCGAATGCATCATCAGATTATGTAAATCAAATGATTTTGTTGTTAGACTTACTAGATTTAGAACATCCAACTGTAACTTAAAACGGGTCAAAATGACCCAAACACACTTTTAGAGACTTAAAATATCCAGCTTTAACTTTAAACGGGTCAAAATGACCCAAACACACTTTAATAAACTTAGAACATACAACTGTAACTTTAAACGGGTCAAAATGACTCAAACACGCTTTAATAGACTTAGAACATCCAACTCGAGCCCAATTGTTGAATATTTTTGCTAGTATTATTAGTATTTGTTGTTATTAGTGTTGGTTGATTGGAATTTGTGAATTTGGGTCGTTTATAACTTATAGTTTAACAGGTTGGTTATCCATTTTACAGCAGTTATGCTGTCGAATTTTAGTAAAATAGTTAAGTGATTGTTTATTACATTGTTTAATGCAGGCCCGAATCCAAGACGAGTATACAAGATCCTCTGCTGAGTCTGGTGGTGACTCGTCTGCTGTCGATGAGATTGCATGCATGGAGCGTGCATTGGGTCATCGGCGTGGCCATATCGGGGGTGTTGGTCGTGTGGTGAGTAATCCCACACCAGATTTGTTCAGTACCCCCTCTCCACAACCACATTAGCAAGAAGTGGATGAGCGTGTAACTCAACTTCAACAACAAGTCCAAGATCAACAACAACGTGAAGCCCAACGAGATGAAGAACGTCGTGTGCATATTCAACAAATGCTTGAAATGCAACGACAAATGGATGAAATGCGTCGAATGTGGGAACGCCGAACTAGCAGCGACGATAATTAGCTTGAAGTTGCTGCGCCTTTGCCTTGGTTGTCGGTGTTATTTGTTGAATGTTTGAACAGTTTTTATGTTTGTGTGTCGGACAACTTTATGTTTGAATATTTGATTTGTGTGTCGAACAGGTTTTTGTATCGAACAATATGTTTCGGATTTCAATTTTTGAATGGTTTGAATTATCTGATTTGCAGGTTTTGGTAATTAGAAATTAAATATTTCTGGAAAATTTTGAAAATTTAATAAAAATAAAAAAAAATACAGAAAAACCTATGCCGACGACATGTCGTCGGTATAGGTCGTTTTCAAATTTTTTTAATTAAATTGGAAATAACCTATACTGACGACATGTCGTCGGTATAGGTTGGGTCTTTCCCGACGACTTGTCTTCCGGATAAGTCCAGAAGCTATATCGACGACATGTCGTCGGTATAGAATTTCTTTTTGAATTATTTAATTAAACCATATGACGACGTTCATCTTCACCATGTATGTAAGGAAGACCCAATATTTTGAAATCATCATATTCACTCACTAATTGTTTTTTCTTGCTTGTCATGAAGGGAACTTGAACATTGTTGCCATCAAGGAGGTGAAAGATGGATTCTTTTGTCTTTGACCGGTCAAACTTCTGACTCCATGATCCCTTGAAGTAGGCGGCGTTTGCAAAGATGAGCCATGTGAGACGGTCAATTGCATTAGCCTCAAGAACTTTTTTGATAAGGCCATTTGTGTGCTTCTCGGCCCATGCATTCACTTCATTTGCCACCTCAGCCGCCTTCGTTAAACAACAAATAACCAGTTAAATATATCAAAAAGGAAGTTCTTATAGAAGAAGAAAGAACCGGACCGGAGGTCGAACCAGACAACCAGTCTCCGTCGGATCGGTCGGACCGTAGTTAAGAACCGGACGACGTGATAAGTATTATAAAAATATATTAATCCAAACAACCATTAATCCTTAAAAAACCTTCAAGTCAATTCTAATAATTTTAAACAAACAATTAGCTACGAAATACAAATCTAAAATACTTAAAAGGACAAAAACCAAAATAAAAAAATAAAAATATTAGCCAACAGGTCCGTCCGGTCCAACCACTCGGTTTCCGGTCCAACCACTCGATTTCCGGTCCGACCACCCGGTTTTCTGGTCCGGGTCGCTGCTGGACCGTTTCAACAAATATAAGCGGACCACGCAGACCACCGTTCCGACTAGTCCAAACGGCGGGCCGGTCCGGTTTTCAAAACACTAGAAAAAAACGTAGATCAAAGACACAAGCTGCGTGTAAAGAGAGTTGAGGTCATCGGTGGTATTTGCTTTCAAGAAACCAAGGATATTGTTGTGTGTTTGGCCTTCGGAACCGACGGCTAGTAAGCTGAGGGCGACATGGATGGAAAGGGGAGAGAAAACAACGTTGAAGTTGTGGAATTTGTTGGAGAGAAGGTGGGTGGTGAGCGTGACTGAGACATCAGTTTGGTTGCGGATTGATTGTTGAAGTTGGAATGCGACTGAGGAAAGGGCCATTTATGTTTTTGTGAGGAAAAGCAGAAAGATAGGTTTGAGGTTGAAGGTGAAAGGGGAGTCGTTGTTGGAGTATATAATGGGAAGAAGATGATGAATTAAAAATATAATTGGAAAGAGCAATAATATATTTATTTAAAAAAATCAAGTTCATTTATAAATTCGTATCGAACTCTAAATTTGAATATAGAAGTAATACGTTTATTTAAAATCTCTAAATTTGGATGATATATGAACTTAATTCATTTATAGTAATATATATTTTACCTTTTTTGTTTTAAGTTTTAAAGGTAATTATATATATTTTTAATATTAAAAAAATAGATAAATTAGAGAATTTATAAATAAACAAAATGGAAAACGGCAGATCATAAATATTTTGAAATTGTAAAAGATTTAGAAAAATTCAATTGAAGATATATTTGAAGAAAGTGGACCTTAAAATCCGGCGAAGAATTCTAGTATGAAGTTGGTGAAGGTCATCCGTTACCCTTTTTAATTAATTATTTACTTATGTTAATAATTTAGATATAATAGTTATAAGTTTTATTGAATTTTGAACTATCTTGATATTTTATAAATTATATTTTGAATTTTAAAAATATATTTAAACATATTTGTTAAAAATAAAGTTACGTTTTATCAATTATGAATCAATAACTTTTACAACTTAAATTGTATTATAAATATTATTGATTATAGTTATCAATATAATTAAATATAGATTAATACTTATAGTGGTTACTATTTTATCCATAAATATGTATTAATTGTACATGTATTAATTGTATTAGCTTAGACTTCGTGTAATACACACGGGTGAAAAGTATCAATATATAAATTTCTTAAATTTTATTTATATATTTTACAGTATAAGAATATATTACATATAATAAGGATAAAAAAAATAAAATTCAAAATATGTAAAAAAAATAATACATAATTGGGTTTCGAAATTACGTCAAATATTATTTAATGTAATATGATTTTCATTTACTATTTCATTCAAAATAAAAGTTACATAATTAGATTTCAAAGTTTCTTATAATAAAAGATAACTTAAAATAAATATGTTTTGTTAATATAATTAGTAATTTATTAAAAAATATTGATGCATTTAATAAAAGAAATAGGCGGAAAAAAAATAATGAAATTGAATATGAAGACGACACGTGGCATACAAAAACCTTTATTTATTATATAGTATAGATTTGTTACTAATGACTATATATATATATATTAGTTGTTTATTCATAAATATGTATCTTACTAATCTAATAAATGAAAATCTCTTCAGGACACGTATCACTCTCTGGTTACTTATCATCTTTATTTTTTCGTCTCTCTCTCCTATTAAATATTAGATTTTCTATTTCTCTCTCATATTAAATAATAATATTTATATTAATAAATCTAATAAATGAAGATTTATATGTTTGATGTTATTAGTTATTTGTGAAATAAGAAATAAATGAAATTTTCTTATGATTTAGTAATTTTTAATAAAATATTAGAATATTTGTTAGATATTTAATTATTTAACATCATCATTATTTAATTGGAGAGAAAAACAAAAAAACAAAAATATAGAATTAATCAGAAGTCGACATGTAGCAAGTATAGTTATTCTTTTATTATAATATAGGTTGAAAAACCCTGTATATTATACAGGGTGAATAAATGTAGTGTTATATATATTTAGTAATAAAAATCTAATATTACATATTTTTGACATATTACATAATTTTTAGTACAAATTTTAGAAGCGTTATATAGTTATTTTATAAAAATGTTTTATAAAAATAATGAAAGAAATGTTCAAACTATAAAATGTTTTATGAATAAAACTATTTTTTTAATTAAAAAATATTTTATAAAAATAGTTATAAAAATCATTACTATTTAATAGGAGAGAGAGACAAAAAACACAAATTATAACTTTTTTTTATAGAAACTTGTATTATTAAATAGGAGAGAGAGGCGGGAAAAAAATGTTAAGGATGAATATAGGAATAACATATGGCACTCCAAAACATTTATTTATTAGTATGTATAGATAAAGGTTTCTCAATGTCACGCGTCGTCTCCACATTCATTCTTAGAAAAATTTTCCCGCCTCGCTCTGTTATTAAATACATTTTCATATTTTGACTAATATTATATTTTTAAACAAATTATTAATTATATATTAAATTTTACATATTTTTTTATTTTGTTTGCTATTGTTACTATATGTATTACATTTTCCGGTCTATAAAATATATATAAAAATTTAAAAATTTTATGTATTAATATTTTTTTCACCCTGTTTATTATGCAGGTTCTAAACTAATCTATATTAATAAATAAATGTTTAATTTGGACACTTGTCTTTTTCTCATGCATCGTCATATTGTTTTTCTCGCCTCTCTCTTCTAATAATTACACTTCCATCTTATTAAATAATAATGATATTATAAATATATTATTAAAAAAATATTAATTTCAAATAAATAAATATATATAATAGGAAATCAAAATATAACTAATTAAAGAAAAATATTAATTTGTTATATACACACATTTTCACTTGATATATCTCGAGATAATCATAATAGTCTCACAAGTTACGACGTATTTACAAATTTATAAGATATGGTTTTTAATATACAACACGTGTAATACACGATATTCTAACCTAGTGAACTTAATATGAACTAACATTTATCAATTAAATTAAAAATTTAATACTCAGTTGAAAAAAAAATGTTTGAAAAACTAACTTAACAGACCTTATAACTGTCACGACAAATTACATTTTTTAAAAACATATTTTGACAAATGTGTTTGTTAACAAATTACATTATATTTTATTCAACCGATGTAATATACTGGTTTATTCAACCCGTGTATTACACGAGTTTTTTAAAATATAAATTTTTTATTACTAAATATATAACAGTTTATTTATTTAACCCGTGTAATACACGGGATTTTAACATCGTTGATAATATATATATTCATTGTATTAGTTTCATGTTATAGTTTATCTATCTATCCTATATAATAAACAAGTAAAAGTAGGGGACACTTGGCAATCTGTTGTTCAATCTCAACTTTGGTTTCCCACCAAAACCCATGGGTTCTTATTTGGTTAAACGCGCGGATCCTAGACCCACCCGTTTCACAATGACATCCTTCCTTTTTCAACCCTAATTCGTATGGCTAGATCCTTTCTTCTTCTCCAATACCCCAAGCTGCCTAAACCATCGTCAACTCTTCCAAGTCTGATTCTTCTACGCACAGGTAAGATTCCACATCCATCTAAATTTTCATTCGTGTTTTTGTTATTTTTCTTTCGACTCATTCATTTTCCCTTTCTTGATTTGATTATTTTGGACCTACTGAAGTTCAAACTCATTCCGCTCATAAATTCATCAAAGCATGTTTGACTAGAGTTTGTCAAGGTACGTAAATTTAATGAATCATTGTTTTTTCTGAAAGGTATTGTTTTCTTTTATGTGGTGAACCATATTTGATAGGTTCAAATTATTGTTAATATTTTTGTTGGCGATTGTTAAATTGATTTGGATCTCAATTTTATAGGGCAAGCTTCAATTGATTATGAATTCTTTTTTTCTTTTTTCTGATCTCAGCGGGTTCGGGAGAATCCTTCGATGACCAAAGAATTGTTACACAAGACGAAATTAATTCAATTTATGGGACGGAATACTCTGATTATCCTTCAGAATGATAATGGAACTTGTCCTCTCCTCGCTATCTGTAATCATCTATCACTCTTGCAACTGTTTTTAGGGCTTTTTTTATGTTTATGCGACGTTATAGTTCGTTAAGATGTTAATTAGGGATTTGGTTATGTAATTTGTAGATTCTACAAATAGTGATGTGAATTATTTATGCTTTGTGTCATGAAAAAATTAGGAGAATTAACTTTCACATGTTATTGAGTTATTAATTGAGGAATTAACAACAGATTATGATCAACAGCTCCCAATTTGCAATAGGTAAATTTTTAGTTTCGTCTTCATTCTCTTATTGACAGGTCCGTATTTTTAATCTTGCATTTCTTACTCGATTTTGGTTTTGGGCTGTGACCTATCTGATCTCGCTTTTTTACTCCATTTTGATTTTGGACAAGAGTTTTTTACACATAATGGAAAGGATTGCAGATCACTTTTTCGAAGGTTTTGTTACCATGATTAGGGCAATTGATTTATATCACAATTATTTATTGTATTTGATTATCGTAAATATAGGTATAACTCGGTTTCAAACACTTTATATGATTTAGAGTTTTTTTTTGAAGGGCACAAAGATCTCATTAGAATGAGGGAATCTATACAAATTGGTGGTAAGCTCAACCTCTTGAATGTTGTTATTGGTACAGGTTTCAATTTATTCATTATTGTTGTATAAATAACATGTATACCGGAGTTTTTATACTTTATGGCTAACCTGGAGAGGTAATCCTTGGAGATTTGTTTGGCCAAGTCTCAAGGATTTCAATGTTGACACCTAAAATCATGTAGCGGATTACTCATTGATGTGGTAATATGTTTATATTTTTTCTGTAACTATTTGAGTGTTAAAGATTCATATGGTTTTGATGTTGCTTTTAGATATAAACATCGGATATTAACGACATTAATAATTTTGTACCTTTTGTTTCATCATACTTGAAAGTTGCAATTTGCGTTTTTTATAGCCTTTATTCAAGTTACCACCATTTCTTTGTGCAAAAAATGTATTGAAATTTCCAGACAAAACAATGACTAACGTGGCACTATGTCTTAGATGGATGAAGGTATGATCTCTATCTCTATTTCTGGTAAATAGAATTGGACTGATTTGTTTATGATTTTGATACAAACTTATTGCTATAATACACGGATTTCATCATTAGATGTATATAAATAAATGTTTAGAACATAATGAGATTTGATTATGTTATTTTATTTTCTGTATGAATTTGTTTATATTAGTTATAGATCATATACCGGAAACCATCCAACGAAGATTGACTAAGTTTTTTATCGGCAATTTACCCGATCGTTGCAGTGGTAACGATCTGGCAGGACATCCAGGAGTTTTGCGAGATTTACGACATTTTCATCGCTCGGAAAAGGGATAAAAATGGTGGGCGTTTTGGTTTTGTCACTTTGCTTGACGTAAGAGACAACGTTGAGATAGGTAGAAGAATCAGTAATATTCGGTTGGGGAACCATGTTCTGAAATGCAATGTAGCCCGGTTTGTGCCGGAGGACGGCGAGATTCGCACGAATACGGAGGATGCAGGTAGAAGACCGGAGGGTAATAGAAGAGACGGGATGGGGGAGGCTAGATGAAGGGAAGGACCTGCAATGTTCAACGCAGAGGGAAGGACTTTCAGAGATACTTTGGTGGGCAACAAGGGCAGTCAAGGGGGTGGACGGTTGGTGACCGTAGCAAACGGGGTGAGAGCGTTTGATGGGGTGCATGGTAGAGCGATCGTTGCGACTATGATTGATCTGGAGGCCTTGAAAAAAATTAACCTCATCATTAAAGAAATTGGTGGACATGCTGAGAGGGTGCAATTTCTTGGAGGGTTGTCTGTATTGATTTCTTTTAAAGAGAATAAGGAAGCAGAGGACTTCATGGTTTCGGCTAGAGAAGCCTTGGGAAGGTTTTCCAGCATTAGTTTATGGGAAGGCCAGATGCTTGAATTTGAACGTTTTGTCTGGTTAAAAATCCAAGGGATCCCTCTTCATCTTCAGAGAAATGAAGTTATTGATTCGGTTGGTGGAGTTTTTGGTAAGGTAGTTCATAAAGCAAACCGATCGGAAATCGATTCGATTTGTCCTTTGAATATGTAGGCGTGATGACCGAAGATGGGAGAAGGCTGGATGATGAGGTGGTATTACAATGGCAAAATAATAGGTATCGGGTGTGAGTTTCGGGAGAGGTGGGCGATTGGTTACCGGATATCTAATCCGAAACCAATAATAGGGTGGACGCGGATCTGAATATCGAAGTGGAGGAGGATCTTGATTCTAAGGAAGATAATGAATCTAACTTGGATGTCGGAGAAGGTGATGGTCGACCGGAAGTTGGTAATCCGCTGGAGTTAGAACCGATTGCCGGTGATCTTGATCGGAGCGATATTCACGGAACAGTTTTGGAAATTGGAAACAACGGTTTTGGAATTCATTCTCTATTAATGCAAAGCACGGTTTTTAAGGAAGTTACCAATGATGGAGTCTTTATTCCTGGGAATTTTATTCCCATTTGATAACTTTATTGGAGAAAGTGGGTCCTTCAAGGTTGGGAATAGCCAGGTTTGTAAAAGAAAGAAATGTAAAAAATATACTAATTTGGGCCGGCCTAATGCCCAATATTCAAGCAGCATCGAAAATATTAGAGACGGAAAACGGGCCAGAGCCAATTATCCCTTTGGGTTGAATTCACTTTTGGGCTTGGAAGATGAGCCTGGTTCTGAACAGGACCCAAATTCTAACGGGGAGGATTTTAATATTCCGGGGCTGCAAAAAGTTGAGGATACTGAAAGGAATTTTGTTACTCCGGTCACGGCTACTATGGAAGCCCCCGAGGTTTTTATTGATCTTAATTGTGACCTGGGTAGGCTGGAGGAGCCACGTCAGTCGGAGGTTAGGAGGGAGGAAGAGCCGTCGATCCTTCTTAATCCGGTTACTGTGTTTCTAGAGAACCAAGAAGTTGAAGCCACAAAAGCTTTGGGGGAAATAGTGGGCGCGAAGCTAGCTAATTTCGATTACATGATAGAGGATTCTATTGCTCAGGAAAGGTCACAACTGGGTAAGCCATGAATCTTGTCTCGATTACACAATTGGGCCATTAAATGGAAAGCAAGGTAGTGGTAAGTCTTTTGATCCATTTCCGTTCGATCCATGTGGCTTTGATCCGGATACAAAACTCGGGAACGAGTTTTTTTTTTAAGACGAGGAGTATGATGCACGAGGATCCGGTTCAAGTGAACCCAAAATCGTACCAAACTCGTACCCGTGGAAGACTCGTTAAAGTTGTATGGAAGTTGACAATTTATTTGGAAGAGATCACTACAATATCTTTTATTTATTTGAATTTCCTAATCTTTTATTTAGTTTCCAATTTGATTTATGATTCCTAATTATAAAATGGGATCTAAGGACTATTGTTTTTTGAGGTTGATTAAACTTGGTGTAAACGATGAAAGGTTAAAAACCTTTTTGGTTCAAGCTTTTGATATAATCATATGAGTATTTGGAGCCATTTTAGTTGCGCTTCTAAACTGCGTCAGTTTGGTATCAGAGCTTTGGTTGATTCAAATGGTTGTTTGTGGATTGAATCATCATCTCAAGCGCCGAACCGCCGATAGAGGCAGCGATCGAGTCCTGTTCAGTTCACAAGGTTTCAGGAAACCAACCCAGAAGTTTTCATCAGGGATGAGAGCCGTGGGAAGGAGGAGTATCCTGGAGGTTGTAGCGATATCTATCCATCACCTCCATGTTTCGATGATTATGGAGACGAAGATATGACCAAAGAAGGTTATTTATGGGTTATAAAAGCGTTGAACGGATTTGTCTTTCAAGGGGACGAACCGTTGGAGGGGATTGATTTTTTGTTCGAATCCGATCGTGGTGCAATAGAAAGAATTATGGGTTTGAATGGGAAATCTCTGAACCGAGGGATGGCAAAATATGCAAAAACTTCTGCTAGTATTTTTGATGAGTTTTTGAAGGTGCCTACCGTGGTTGAATGTGGGCATACGGAGGTCAAAGATGGTCACAAGGTGATAGCGAATGGTGGGTTGATTAACTCTGGTGGCCGGAAATTTTTGGATAAAAATTATTCCAAGTTACACATCGAAACAAGATCCCTGATTTTTAGGAATAATTTGAATAGTTCTCCGAAAGGTTTGGACACTTGCAAAAATCAAATTGAAGGGATTAATATTATGGATTCTTTTTCTAAAAATAAAGAGATTTGTAGAGATAATATCAACTTACCTAATAGTAAGACAATTTATAGTGGAATTACCATGCATCTTCCAAGTGTAAATGAGAAATTTAGTAATTCAAAAGAGGAGGTTATTGATGGATTGCAACGTGAATTATCAAACAGGTCGATTGGGCCATTAAATGGAAAGCAAGGTAGTGGTAAGTCTTTTGGTCCATTTCCGTTCGATCCATGTGGCTTTGATCCGGATACAAAACTCGAGGACGAGTTTTTTTTAAGACGAGGAGTATGATGCACGAGGATCCGGTTCAATTGAACCCAAAACCGTACCAAACTCGTACCCGTGGAAGACTCATTAAAGTTGTATGGAAGTTGACAATTTATTTGGAAGAGATCACTGCAATATCTTTTATTTATTTGAATTTGAATTTCCTAATCTTTTATTTAGTTTCCAATTTGATTTATGATTCCTAATTATAAAATGGGATCTAAGGACTATTGTTTTTTGAGGTTGATTAAACTTGGTGTAAACGATGAAAGGTTAAAAACCTTTTTGGTTCAAGCTTTTGATATAATCATATGAGTATTTGGAGCCATTTTAGTTGCGCTTCTAAACTGCGTCAGTTTGGTATCAGAGCTTTGGTTGATTCAAATGGTTGTTTGTGGATTGAATCATCATCTCAAGCGCCGAACCGCCGATAGAGGCAGCGATCGAGTCCTGTTCAGTTCACAAGGTTTCAGGAAACCAACCCAGAAGTTTTCATCGGGGATGAGAGCCGTGGGAAGGAGGAGTATCCTGGAGGTTGTAGCGATATCTATCCATCACCACCATGTTTCGATGATTATGGAGACGGAGATATGACCAAAGAAGGTTATTTATGGGTTATAAAAGTGTTGAACGGGTTTGTCTTTCAAGGGGACGAACCGTTGGAGGGGATTGATTTTTTGTTCGAATCCGATCGTGGTGCAATTGAAAGAATTATGGGTTTGAATGGGAAATCTCTGAACCGAGGGATGGCAGAATATGCAAAAACTTCTGCTAGTATTTTTGATGAGTTTTTGAAGGTGCCTACCGTGGTTGAATGTGGGCATACGGAGGTCAAAGATGGTCACAAGGTGATAGCGAACGGTTTGATTAACTCTGGTGGCCGGAAATTTTTGGATAAAAATTATTCCAAGTTACACATCGAAACAAGATCCCTGATTTTTAGGAATAATTTGAATAGTTCTCCGAAAGGTTTGGACACTTACAAAAATCAAATTGAAGGGATTAATATTATGGATTCTTTTTCTAAAAATAAAGAGATTTGTAGAGATAATATCAACTTACCTAATAGTAAGACAATTTATAGTGGAATTACCATGCATCTTCCAAGTGTAAATGAGAAATTTAGTAATTCAAAAGAGGAGGTTATTGATGGATTGCAACGTGAATTATCAAACAGGTCGATTGGGCCATTAAATGGAAAGCAAGGTAGTGGTAAGTCTTTTGATCCATTTCCGTTCGATCCATGTGGCTTTGATCCGGATACAAAACTCGAGGACGAGTTTTTTTAAGACGAGGAGTATGATGCACGAGGATCCGGTTCAATTGAACCCAAAACCGTACCAAACTCGTACCCCGTGGAAGACCCGTTAAAGTTGGATGGAAGATGGTTATTTATTGGGAAGACATCACTACAATATCTTTTATTTATTTGAATTTGAATTTCCTTAGCTTTTATTTAGTTTCCTATTTGATTTATGATTTCTAATTATAAAATGTGATCTAAGGACTATTGTTTTTTGAGGTTGATTAAACTTGGTGTAAACCGTGAAAGGTTAAAAACCTTTTTGGTTCAAGCTTTTGATATAATCATATGAGTATATCAACTTACCTAATAGTAAGGAAATTTATGGTGGAATTACCATGCACCTTCCAAGTGTAAATGAGAAATTTAGTAATTCAAAAGAGGAGGGTATTGATGGGTTGCAACGTGAATTATCAAACATGTCGATTGGGCATACGAAGGTTGAAGATGGTCACACGGTGATAGCGAATGGTAGATTGATGAATTGTTAACAAATTATAAGCGTGAAGCTTACCGACCGAAGCTTTCGGTTTGGAAAGCGTTTGAATAAAACTATGAGTTTCTTGAGCCATTTGATTGCTTCCGTTATCGGTATCATTTGGTATCAGAGCTTTGTTTTTTCAAATGGCTCCGCGAGAAGAATAACGTCGTCTTGTTCGTAGATTCACCAGAAGAGACAATGACAGAAGCGTTGGTGTTCACGTGCCCAGGGGAAGAGACGGATTGCCTGTTGCAAATTCACCATAATCCAGTTATGATTCATCGCAGGAACCATGAGTCGAGTAGGAGAGTCCAGAGATCAAGATATGCCATGGGGCGTGGAATCGTCTGTCGGTATTGATCGAGACTTCCTCTTAGACAAGAATGGGAAACGGATGGTTTGTCACGGGTGTAGGGAGAACACAAAGGAATCTATCCCTACTCGCGGAGTGCAATCGTTGAAGGAAACCGAACTAGGGTTTCATGTCCAGGACTGAAGCTTTAACAAGGAGGAGTATCTTTCAATGGAGGCGATCTATAAAAAAACAGATTTGTGGAGATATAAGATAGTCGAACTACGTAGCGGGGTTGTAATGATTTGTGAACTCGAATGTTTTACAAGACTCGAGGGCGAGTCTTTTTCAAGAAGGGAGTATGAAACGGGAGCATGCAAACCATTTAATGGCCGACCCGTATGGAGAAAGCTTGGAGTGAGGAGAAAATTAAAAACTCAGATATTTTTTAGCTATTTAAAATTATTTGTTTCCAGTTTTTAGGATACCTTGTTATCTATTTAATCTATTAATTATTTAGTATAAATAGGGGATTAGGGTTTGTTGTTTAAGAGACTTTGTTTTTTATCAGAATATTGTAATCGAGAACTTTAGGGCTTGAGGCAGCCGACTTGGCTGGAACCTTCGGGTTCAAGGCCGTTAAATAAAATCATATGTTACTGAGTCATTTGAGTATTAACGTGGATTCGATATCACATATTATGGCTTCAGACATCCTTCTTTCTTTAAGAAAATCACCTAAGGTTAAAAAGAAGTTAGTTTATCATATGTTCACTTTCATTTAAACTAATTGTTGAGATTAGTAATTTATATTTTACTTGGTGGTATACCTTCAAAAGGGCAAACTATATTAACAACTAATCCAGCAACAGAGACTGAGTTCCAAACTGGATGCCACTTTAAAAGGAAGTGGATCGTCAAATTCTTATCCTTATGGCCATCAAGATTTAATTTAGGGCATCTATAAAACATGGTTAAATACACACAAATATTCTTGAACTGCATGAATTGTAATGGAGCTATTGACTAAAAATGGAGTATATAGATTTAACGCGTAGATCCGCCATATTTATTAATTTGAAGGACTTTTTGTCTTACGTTTGTTAATTTCCGGTTACTTACTAAGAAACTTTTTGAATAGACAATTTGGTTCAGTTTTTTTATTTTATTACATTGAACTACTCGAACAACGGATAGGTATAAAACTAGTTGCAAATAAGTGACCTCGTTCTTAATTTCACAAACATGACAAATTCATCTCTGGTTACCAAAAATCATCTATTATTCGGTCATGATTATATACATAAGAGAGGATTCGAGCTTAATGTCCTCAATTTATCTTCACCTCAACTCGTTCAACTGTTCTTAAACCCATAAAATAAGTTTGATCATCTTTCATACGAATGTATAAGTTAAAAACACATGTGGAAGTATTTTTGATCATTTATGATTTATTAATTTCCCATATAAACTCCCATATCCCTTTTCTTTCTGATTACTTACCACAAAACACATAAATGCTCACAAACCACATAAGTACTCGATCTCAACTAATCTCGTTTATATATATGCTCTAAAAGACCAATAAACCAAATGAATAAAAATTATTTAAATAACTTTTACAACTTAAACTGGTATTTTAGATTCACACACGACCTAATGAATGTGTTTCCATTTTTTATCAAGTAAAACTAATTAGGATATGAAAGCAAAGAACATGACAAAACATAACAAATCAATAGCTTGAATTTGAATTAAATGGCTCAAGATGTAATAGTTTTACTTCTAAAACCATTTTTTTTTTAAAATCAATAAACAAAAGACAAGGCATTCAATCACTTGTCCCATAAACAACACAACCCCAGTCACATCTTCTCTAATCACAAACAAGAACGGGTGATCTGCCACAAAATCAACCTCATCATCAGTCATTGATGAATTCGTCATATATGCTGCAGAAACCGAGGAAGCTTCTGTACCTTCTTCGTTCACTTCCATATAAGATTTATGGTAAATGCCCGAAACATAAAGGCTTTCATCAACAGTTAAGTCAACCATTTCGGTAAAATCACAACCATCACTGAAAGGCAATACAAGCCCTAGTTCCTTCAACATATCAGAAGCCTCAAACCCGAATGAGATCTTAAATTTTGGTATCAAAAACCGCTCGACTTCTACTTCTTGGCGTGGAATGTGACGGTCAAAAAAGTCAGATGTCGAACCGATTTTCTCCACCAGAGATTGAAGACCGTCCTTTGCATCTGGGAGGAAAAAGTACATTGTGAACTCGCGTTTATCTTGACCTTGTAAATAGGGAAGACCTAATACTGTGAAATCATCATATTTACGCACCAATTGTTTTTCCATGTTGGTCATGAATGGAACCTTAACTTTGTTTCCATCAAGGAGGTGGAAGTCAGATTCTTTTGTCATTTTCCGGTTAAACTTCTGATTCCATGCTCCCTTGAAGTAGACGGCATTTGCCAAGATAAGCCGAGTTAAACTGTCAACTGCATTATGTTGAAGGACTTGATTGATAAGGCCATTTGTTTGCTTTTCAGCCCATAAATTCACTTCATTGACTACCTCAACCATCTTCATTAATCAATTAATAATATGTTAGCTAAATAAAAAAGAAAGTTGTATACCTTTGATACTAATTGGTTATGAGAAATCCAAAACCATTATAAACCAAGTAAAGAAATTTTCCGTTAAAAAAAAAATAGCCATAAAGGTTCTGCCTTGGTGGTCAGGGGGTTTTCTCAAAGGGTTTCCCCTCTTTTGAGGTCATGAATTCGAATCTTGTAAGGTGCATTTCATAAAAACTAGGAACACCCTCTGCAAATTCGAATTCCTTGGAGGTTGTATGGGTAGACTGATGTACGAGCCTCCCCTGTTGGGACGTGACAGTTGAGCCCCCACGCCGTTCAAAAAATAAAATAAATAAATATTAATGATAAGGACCCCTAATTCCAATATAGACCCTCACCAAGATTCATATCACATTAATTGTTTTCAGCAACATTTGTTGTAATAGATGAGTTGACATGCAAATGCAGGAATCAACAACACAAGTAACATACATGATCATTTAATGTAAACCTGGAAAATATGATAAAAAACTTACCTTATAAAAGTTACATATTAGGCTAATATATCACATAATAAACTATCTGTGAAGCATGTGTTCAGTTAATCACTCCAATCTCCAATTTTAAGTTATAAAAGACCAACATTATAAAAATAACAGAACTGACCTTGTTCTTGAAATCAACTTGTTTGCAAGCGGCTTTATAAACGGTCTCCACAACATGCTTGAAAGTAGGTTTAAGAGAAAGGGTTTTGTCAACCCAAACCCCGTTTACAAAAGACAATCGAGGTCCGCCGCTTGGGCTACCGTCTTACAAGATCCATGGCACAAGCTGCGAATAAAGAGAGTTGAGGTCATCGGTGGTGCTCGTTTTCAGGAAACTGAGGATTTCGTCGAGCGTTTGGCATTTGGAACCGGCGGATACTAGGCTCAGGGTGGCTTGGATGGAAAGGGGACAGAAAACGACGTTGGAGTCGGGGAATTTCTTAGAGAGAATGTGGGTCGCGAGTGTGGTTGAGACGAGGGTTTGGTTGCTGATTGATTGTTGAAGGTGCATCGAAGCTTTCGGGAGGAAAACCAGAAGGATAGGTATGAGGATGAAGGTGGAAAGGCGGAATAGGAGCCATTGTTGTACGTAAACAGCCAAGAAGAAGAAGAAGAAATTATGCAGACGAATCGGAGAAAGACGAGATTGTAAATATTTGGTATCTTTAAGTTAAAAACCCTACTCATTCAAATAAAATCAATCTTTTAATCTTATCTTTTAATATTATTTAAAACTTCGTTTCCTTTTATCTTAATTGACCATACTCGATCAAAAGCAGATATTATTTAAAATTTGGTTTCTTTAAATCAAGTTGTTTGGACTTCTTTTAAAATTTTGGGATGTTAGAGGAGTATATAATAATTAAAAATATAAAATTTTATAAACATACCATTAACTATCGTTTTAAAAATATTCACACCAAACCCGCTAGATTGGTCGGAATGACCACCGACCAAACGGGAAATAAGGGTTAAGGTTTTACGGCTTAAATCAAGTCACGAACTGAAGTTGAAACTGTGGATATTCAATTATCGCGGAAATGAAATGAAGCTAAAATATTGGATGTTAATTATTAATAATTATTTAAATGTTTAAGTATATAATTACTAAATATTTACATAGTTATAATAATAATAATAGTACCCAAATATAATCAGTGTTTAAGACAGTTCGTGTTAGATTGCCTTCTCTAAAATAGTCTCGTTGATGCTCGACGTTTTGCCCGGGCCAACTCATTAGTCTTTAACACGAACAAATTCTTCGATATCCCCACATATCTTTTGAGTATTACCATCTTCGGCTTGTACCATTAGGTGGGTTGTTCCTCATCTTCTTGCACGAGATTTGATTCTTATTTTCCGTGGTTTGGTTCAGGGCAATCTTAGGTAGCATAGTCTTCATAAATATTGCAATTATAATATCTTACTTTACTTATATCAACCACAAATTTGTTTTGGATTCTTTGGGTATCTCTTTCTACTATCATAATCAATATTATATTTCTTGTGACACATTTCCTTCTTTCCTTGTTCTTGTCTGAATTTTGTCATACGTCAATTTCTTTGAGATGTGTTAAACTTATGTTGCCCGTGTCTTCCAAAACGTTTTCCTTTATTGGAATCGTTATAATGATGTGTGTAGTGATGATTTCTTTGTTGTCAACTAGGCTATCTTTCTTGAACTTTATTCTTTCTTCATAAGTCTTTAGTCTTGTAGTAGTTGCGTCTGGAGTAATTTTGCTTAAATCAACAAATTGTTCAACTGATGCTACTATTTGAACAAAGCTTTCTGGTATGAAGTTTTCGCACTAAGGTTGGTTGGTCAAATGTTGTGTCAAAAATATGAAATCAAACTCTTATTCCCAAACCAAATGTTTTACACCCAAAAACAGAAATCTGTCAGATCTGAATATCAACAAATATACGAACTTAATAAAATAATACAGAAACTACACATCTAAAAGATGAACTATATTGCAGAATTCAAGCTCAACAAAGATCAGATTTCATCATTACAAATAATGAAACCCTAACATGAACAAGATGAAGCTTTCAGAAAGAACTAGAGAGATGATAGCCTTGACCGGATAGAACACGAAGACTATGGCGCCTTGCTGCCTTGATGACTAGATAGAGAAGACAAAGATGACAAAGACCTCGAGAGGTGCTCTATACTCCATATGAATGAATATATGGCAAAAGGGGTTCAAAAACCTAAATGAAGATGGTGATCTGATAATAAAACCAAGTTCTAACGGGTAAGCCCATGTGGAAAGACCACAAGCCCATATCTAAGTTAAGCCCAATCCAAACTCTATCTGACAGGTCCAATAGCCCAATCCATTTCATGAAACAAACACACAAACAAAATATATAGATTAGAAAATTGTAGAGATTATTTTCAACATGTTGATCCACATGTAGTAGCTCTAATGACAATGTTTATCATTTTTGTAGTGAGGGAATCTATCATTTTATCTTCTCTCATTTAGAGTTTGTCAAACTCATATTTAACCGACTCTAATCGTGCCTGCTACACTTCTCCAACTCCAATGAACCTAGTCTTTAGTGTATCCCAGGCTTCCTTCCAGGTTTTACAGCCTGTAAATTATAGTGTAAGGCCTTCAAGCAAACCTTCATATAGATAAGCCAATGCAGTTTTGTCTGTTTTTATATCTACTTCTGCGGAAATGTTTCTCTCTGTTATTTCACGGACTCCATTTAGCCTCCAATATAACTTTCATTATGAGTGTCCATATTAAATAATTTGTGTTTCTTAACAACGGGCATTGAAAACTAGACTAGGATGGACCGACTTCTTTATATGTTACCATGCTTTTGTTTTTATTTTCATAATCTCCCATCTTTTCAACTTAGTTTCTTCTAAACAGTAAGTTCTTTTCAATAGGGAATTCTCATACTAGTTCTTTTTCAAGTTAGTTTCTTTGTTTATTTTTTTACTAGGTTAAAACCCCGTGTATTATACGAGTTGAATAAATACAATGTTATAAACTTAGAAATAAAAATTTACATATTTATGACATATTATAAAGTTTTTTAAACAAATTTTAGAAACGTTATATATTTATTTTTTAAAAACCTTTTATAAAAAAATGAAAAAATATTTAATTTCTAAAAATGTTTTATAAACAAACCTATTTTTTTAAATAAAAAAAGTTTTATAAAATTAGTTATAGAAATCATTGTTATTTAATAGGAGAAAAAGACGTGAAACAAAAAAATTAAAAAAAAAACAATTAAAGAAAATTTGTATAATTAATAGGAGAGAGAGACGTGAAAAAAATGATTACATAGCATAAGAGAATGACAAATGTCTCTCTAAAACCTTTATTTATTATACAGTATAGATTTTGACTTTCTCAAATCTGCAACAAAAAGAAAAAAAAATCATTATTTCTTGTTTTGGTCAACAATAAGGCAAAGCAATCAAGAGTTGCACAAAATATTTTCTAAAATTTTTAGTACTCGATCTCAACTATTTTTTTATATATATATTTGCTCTAAAATACCAATAAACCAAATGAATAATAATTATTTAAATAACTTTTACAACTTAAACTGGTATTTTTAATTCAAACACGACTTGATATTTGGTGTTCCCACTTTTTATCAAGTAAAACTAATTGAGATATGAAAGCAAAGAACATGACAAAACATAACAAATAAATAGCTTGAATTTGAATTAAATGGCTCAAGATGTAATAGTTTTACTCAAAAATCCATAGCAAACACGAAAAGAAGTGGCTTAACCAAGGCTGTAATAAACAAAAGAAAATTTATTCATGATACTAGAGATTTCAACTACCCTTTCAACCAACACGAGGGTCGATCACCTGACCCATAAACAACATGACCTTGGTCACGTCTTCTCTAATCACAAACAAAAACGGGTGACACTACAAGAAAAAGACCCTGTGCCGACGCCGCCTATACCGACGACAATTGTCGTCGGCATAGGTCACCCTATACCGACGACAAGTCGTCGGTATAGGTCAAAACCAAAATTTTGACAGGGACACCCTATACCGACGACATGTCGTCGGTACAGGGTTGAGCCAGATGGGGGGGAAAATGGCGCCCAATGAATTATTGGGGAAAACCTATACCGACGATATGTCGTCGGTATAGGGTTATTTTGATTTTATTTTTGTTTTTTTAATATAATAATGTTTTCGTCGGTCAAATTTTTTTTTTGTTTAATTAAAAAAATTATAAAATGGCCTATACCGACAACATGTCGTCGGTATAGGCTTTTTTACTTTATTGACTGGTCAAAACCATACGAAGCCTATACCGACGACATTTCGTCGGTACAGGCAACCTACAATGCCGACATTATAGCCTATACCGACGACATGTCGTCGGTATAGGTCTCAGCGCGAATTAACACAGAATACAACTTTCTGCTTCCCATTTCGCCCAAAAAACCCTCCAAAACGCCTCCATCTCTCTCTCCGGCGATTTTTCATGTTTTTGGGTATTTTGTGGAGCAATATTCACCAATATCTTCGGTTTTGAGGTGAGTTAACATATATTATTCAATCTTAACAAGAAAATCAACATTTTGGTATTTTTTGCTTAATTTCTTTGGTTATTGTTAGGTGTTTGAAGATTTAACCATTTTTGAAGGATTTCAAGCTTAGAGGAAGATTTAACCATTTTTTAAGGATTTCAAGCTTAGAAGATACTCCATTTTATGGTCAACTAGAAGAGATCATAGAGTTGAACTACATAGATGGTTACTCGGTTGTACTATTTCGTTGTAAATGGTTCCACACGAGAGGTAAAAGATTAATTAAGGAAAACAATACTACTATAATTGACATTGTGAAACGCCCCAAAACGGGTACATCTCATAGTTGGCACACAACATAACAAACATAGTTCTTAAACCGGAAATCAGAATCTATTACAGCGGAAGTCTTTAATTCAAATCATTCATCAAACTAAAACATGAAATATTGTCTATAACATGAACTATCAGGATTGGAAATGTCAGTCTTCAATACCGCAGCCCGATGTCCATGCTATCCAGCCCACGTGGCTCTTTCACTTTTCTTTAGCTTTACCCTTTTTACCTGTCATGCATACTAAAAGTCAGCTAACGCTGGTGAGTTCTCTCTTTACTTTAAACTGTAAACTTTATCTTTGGTAGCTTAGTTTTATTAAAATAAAATAAGCTTTACTTTCACTTTCTTTGAAATAAACTTTTAACTATTACTTTAAAACTTTACAACGTTACAATTATAAATCTGTTACGTTACTATCTGTCATTAAAACTTTATCTTTAAGGAAACCCGTTAGGGTGTCCCACTGTACTCTGTCTATCATTTCACTTATACTTGACAAGTGACTTTATCATACTTTAACTATCACATATGGATCGTGGTCCGAGGACTAGATCCCTATCTTGCTTACACCTCAGGGTAAGACTTTTACTTTAGCGCTGCCCACACCTCAGTGTGGGACTTTCTTTCTCGCTTGCACGTTAGTGCAAGACTCCTTTAGCATTGCTCACACCTCAGGGTGAGACTTTCTCGCTTACACCGAAGTGAAGACTCCTTTAGCATTGCTTACACCGAAGTGTAAGACTCCTTTAGCATTGCTTACACCGAAGTGTAAGACTCCTTTAGCATTGCTCACACCTCAGGGTGAGACTTCTACTTTAGCATGCCTGCAGGACTTTCTACTATGCAACTACTATGCAATGCAATTACACTATTACACAAATAGAAATGCAATCACATAACTTTCATATAGACAAATAACACATATTAACACATAAGCATATAACATGGTATTTGTCACTGTCACTGTCACTGTCACTGTCGAGCTGTACCGAAGTACGGCTCCTTTATCGTTCTTTCTTTAGCTCATTGTTATCTTTCAAAAACTTGTTTAAAAGATAATACTATGCTCTTTTGTTCTTTATCTTTCATTTTATAAAAATAACATTTTTATAAAATACTATACTTTGCCTTTCATTTTATAAAAATAACATTTTTATAAAATACTATACTTTGCCTTTCATTTTATAAAAATAACATTTTTATAAAATACTATACCAGTATGCATGCCAGCCCAAAACCATTAGGAAAAAGGGCAATAAGAACTCACCAGATGAATCGTTTCTGTTTACACCTAGCCGGTTCCTGAATGTCACTATGGTCACCCACAATCTGTATAATCAAGTCATAGGCGTAAGGCTGTGTTCCTAGGGGACACTTAGACATTACTAGGCTTGACTCAGATGTTTCGGGTCATGGTTTCATTATCGAAACTAGGTAGTTTCGAGTCCTGGCTCCTTATCGAAACTATGTAGTTTCGAGCCCTGGCTTCTTATCGAAACTAAGTAGTTTCGAGTCACTGCTTCTTATCGAAACTAAGTAGTTTCGAGTCGTATGACTTATATAAATTCTTAGTTAAGGTCTTGGGTCTATATTGAAACTATGGTAGTTTCGATGGGTCTGCCCCTGTCGAAACTAGGTAGTTTCGATAGATGCGTCCATATCGAAACTAGTAGTTTCGACTGTGTAGTCTTCTTCCCCAAACAGAACCCTAGATCTGGTCCCTTTGTTCTAATCGATCAAGCTATGAACTTTTTACGTTCGAAATGTTCCATTTTCCCCCATGAACCCAAACCCGTGGTTTGTTTCCAGTTTCACACGTAAAAATCTAAACCTTTACTCGATTATTAACCCGAAACCCGAAAGTTACAAAAAACTCAGATTTAGGCATAATAATTACCTGTTATAGCTTCCTTCTCGTTCCTTTATGCTCCAGAGATGTTGAGCAACAATCCTCGAGACTTTGAGCTTGATCCGAGCTTTCTCTCTCTAGACGATCTCTCTCTCTCTCTCTCTCTAAGGTTCTTGCGCAGGAAGAAAATGAAGGACACAGGAGGAAATGGCTACTGATTAGAAGGGTTCTTCTCAGTTTTCGGGCCCATGGGCCGGCCCCTAGCCAAGCCCACCTTCCTTTTTCTTTTATTTGGGTTTTTTTATTTATTTTGGGATGTTACACATTGGCCGTGATTGGTATGTTGGCAAAGAATGGTATGATGATGTCCAATATATATTAGCCACACAGGCTAAACAAGTGTTCTATCTTCGAGATCTTTCTCGAACCACTGGCCAATGGAGGGTTGTTGAGGACGTTCACCATCAGAAGCTTTGGGATCATCCTACTATTGTTAATGAGATAGATATATTGCACGACACTCAATCAAATGATTATACTTTGGTTGTGGACACCGGATGCGAAGGTGGTGAATCAAGTCACGTAGGTGGTGACCAAACTCCAATTCCCCATGTTGATAGTCAATCTATTACACGGGAAACTCAATCATTTTTTGGTAACTTGGTTGTTGACTTAGGCTACTTACCTATGCGTACAACTTTAAATGAGGGTGGTGACCCAAGTCATGTTGTCTCGATTGATCTCGATGAAAGTTTTATTAATGATGATGAAGAAGATGCATACAATTCAGATGATGAAGACGAACTAAATGACGACGATGAAGAAGATGATGATGTTGTTGACACACGTTATTTTAGTGATGATTCTGATTGAATGTATGTTAAAAATATACTATTTGTCTTTGTTAATTAATAATTATTTGTGCTTACTAATAAATTTTGTTGTAGGAAAAATGGCAACAATGGCGCAATCACACGGTGGAGATGGTGGAGACGGTGGAGATAGTGGAGATGGTGGTCCGTATCACTTCGACTCGGGTTGTGCAACTGGATCCGGTGGTAAATTACTTGTTATAGTTTAATAGATGTCTTTATAATTGCCTAACTTTTGAATGTCATGTGTCAATGTAGGTAGTTCCTCTCAAAAAAGACGATCTAAAGGCAAAAACCTAAAATTATATAATAAATTTGAGCAAAATGGGAGGAAGCCTCTTCCCATTGATGTAGAACTTCATACCGGGGGGTACAAGTTTGTGGGTCCTAACGCTACGGATTTTATCCGTGCTATCTCGTTGGAGGTTGAAAAGGTTGTTCCGCCATATTATCCTAATTGGGCTAAGGTTCCAAATGAGAAGAAACGGGCAGTATATCCCACTCTTATAGTAAGTATAAATGTTTTATAATTACTTATAATTTCATAACTATTACATTTATAATTACTTTCCATTTGTAGGATTATTTTGATCTGGACTCGTGGAGAAACACTGATAAGTGGCGAGGCGTTGAACTCGGAATCACCGCCGAGTGTCAGAGGGCGTATAAAGATCACAAGAACGTGTTGAAAGTTCACTTCGTGGAGAATGGGGGATACGATGATGTGGAGGCGGCGATGAATAATCCACCAGAAGATGTTGATCAAGAAACTTGGGAGACTTTGATTAATGAGCTGTTTTTAGATGCGAGCTATAAAAACCGCTCGACGAAGAACAAACAAAACCGATCAAAACAACGTTACCCAAGTTACCATGGCAGCAAATCATACGCCCAGCTCCGACACATGGAGGTATGAAAATACAATTGTTAGTATTATATAAACATGTTTATTAATTCTTAGTGATATTCTTTTTGTTTTTCACAGGGTACCGGCCCTATTGATGTGTTTAAATCGACCCATTATAAAGAATGGACCGGTTGGGCCAACGCGAATGCATCATCAGATTATGTAAATCAAATGATTTTGTTGTTAGACTTACTAGATTTAGAACATCCAACTGTAACTTAAAACGGGTTAAAATGACCCAAACACACTTTTAGAGACTTAAAATATCCAGCTTTAACTTTAAACGGGTCAAAATGACCCAAACACACTTTAATAAACTTAGAACATACAACTGTAACTTTAAACGGGTCAAAATGACTCAAACACGCTTTAATAGACTTAGAACATCCAACTCGAGCCCAATTGTTGAATATTTTTGCTAGTATTATTAGTATTTGTTGTTATTAGTGTTGGTTGATTGGAATTTGTGAATTTGGGTCGTTTATAACTTATAGTTTAACAGGTTGGTTATCCATTTTACAGCAGTTATGCTGTCGAATTTTAGTAAAATAGTCAAGTGATTGTTTATTACATTGTTTAATGCAGGACCGAATCCAAGAGGAGTATACAAGATCCTCTGCTGAGTCTGGTGGTGACTCGTCTGCTGTCGATGAGATTGCATGCATGGAGCGTGCATTGGGTCATCGGCGTGGCCATATCGGGGGTGTTGGTCGTGTGGTGAGTAATCCCACACCAGATTTGTTCAGTACCCCCTCTCCACAACCACATTAGCAAGAAGTGGATGAGTGTGTAACTCAACTTCAACAACAAGTCCAAGATCAACAACAACGTGAAGCCCAACGAGATGAAGAACGTCGTGTGCATAATCAACAAATGCTTGAAATGCAACGACAAATGGATGAAATGCGTCGAATGTGGGAACGCCGAACTAGCAGCGACGATAATTAGCTTGAAGTTGCTGCGCCTTTGCCTTGGTTGTCGGTGTTATTTGTTGAATGTTTGAACAGTTTTTATGTTTGTGTGTCGGACAACTTTATGTTTGAATATTTGATTTGTGTGTCGAACAGGTTTTTGTATCGAACAATATGTTTCGGATTTCAATTTTTGAATGGTTTGAATTATCTGATTTGCAGGTTTTGGTAATTAGAAATTAAATATTTCTGGAAAATTTTGAAAATTTAATAAAAATAAAAAAAAATACAGAAAAACCTATGCCGACGACATGTCGTCGGTATAGGTCGTTTTCAAATTTTTTTAATTAAATTGGAAATAACCTATACTGACGACATGTCGTCGGTATAGGTTGGGTCTTTCCCGACGACTTGTCTTCCGGATAAGTCCAGAAGCTATATCGACGACATGTCGTCGGTATAGAATTTCTTTTTGAATTATTTAATTAAACCATATGACGACGTTCATCTTCACCATGTATGTAAGGAAGACCCAATATTTTGAAATCATCATATTCACTCACTAATTGTTTTTTCTTGCTTGTCATGAAGGGAACTTGAACATTGTTGCCATCAAGGAGGTGAAAGATGGATTCTTTTGTCTTTGACCGGTCAAACTTCTGACTCCATGATCCCTTGAAGTAGGCGGCGTTTGCAAAGATGAGCCATGTGAGACGGTCAATTGCATTAGCCTCAAGAACTTTTTTGATAAGGCCATTTGTGTGCTTCTCGGCCCATGCATTCACTTCATTTGCCACCTCAGCCGCCTTCGTTAAACAACAAATAACCAGTTAAATATATCAAAAAGGAAGTTCTTATAGAAGAAGAAAGAACCGGACCGGAGGTCGAACCAGACAACCAGTCTCCGTCGGATCGGTCGGACCGTAGTTAAGAACCGGACGACGTGATAAGTATTATAAGAATATATTAATCCAAACAACCATTAATCCTTCAAAAACCTTCAAGTCAATTCTAATAATTTTAAACAAACAATTAGCTACGAAATACAAATCCAAAATACTTAAAAGGACAAAAACCAAAATAAAAAAATAAAAATATTAGCCAACAGGTCCGTCCGGTCCAACCACTCGGTTTCCGGTCCAACCACTCGATTTCCGGTCCGACCACCCGGTTTTCTAGTCCGGGTCGCTGCTGGACCGTTTCAACAAATATGAGCGGACCACGCAGACCACCGTTCCGACTAGTCCAAACGGCGGGCTGGTCCGGTTTTCAAAACACTAGAAAAAAACGTAGATCAAAGACACAAGCTGCGTGTAAAGAGAGTTGAGGTCATCGGTGGTATTTGCTTTCAAGAAACCAAGGATATTGTTGTGTGTTTGGCCTTCGGAACCGACGGCTAGTAAGCTGAGGGCGACATGGATGGAAAGGGGAGAGAAAACAACGTTGAAGTTGTGGAATTTGTTGGAGAGAAGGTGGGTGGTGAGCGTGACTGAGACATCAGTTTGGTTGCGGATTGATTGTTGAAGTTGGAATGCGACTGAGGAAAGGGCCATTTATGTTTTTGTGAGGAAAAGCAGAAAGATAGGTTTGAGGTTGAAGGTGAAAGGGGAGTCGTTGTTGGAGTATATAATGGGAAGAAGATGATGAATTAAAAATATAATTGGAAAGAGCAATAATATATTTATTTAAAAAAATCAAGTTCATTTATAAATTCGTATCGAACTCTAAATTTGAATATAGAAGTAATACGTTTATTTAAAATCTCTAAATTTGGATGATATATGAACTTAATTCATTTATAGTAATATATATTTTCTTTCAATTATTATTTTTTAGTTTTTCAGTTTAATTTGTATATTTTAAAAATACTGTATTACACCTTTTTTGTTTTAAGTTTTAAAGGTAATTATATATATTTTTAATATTAAAAAAATAGATAAATTAGAGAATTTATAAATAAACAAAATGGAAAACGGCAGATCATAAATATTTTGAAATTGTAAAAGATTTAGAAAAATTCAATTGAAGATATATTTGAAGAAAGTGGACCTTAAAATCCGGCGAAGAATTCTAGTATGAAGTTGGTGAAGGTCATCCGTTACCTTCTAAACACGACCCCAAGATAATTTTTAATTAATTATTTACTTATGTTAATAATTTAGATATAATAGTTATAAGTTTTATTGAATTTTGAATTATCTTGATATTTTATAAATTATATTTTGAATTTTAAAAATATATTTAAACATATTTGTTAAAAATAAAGTTACGTTTTATCAATTATGAATCAATAACTTTTACAACTTAAATTGTATTATAAATATTATTGATTATAGTTATCAATATAATTAAATATTATTGTATTATACACATCCATCTTAATTTTCATTCGTGTTTTTGTTATTTTTCTTTCGACTCATTCATTTTCCCTTTCTTGATTTGATTATTTTGGACCTACTGAAGTTCAAACTCATTCCGCTCATAAATTCATCAAAGCATGTTTGACTAGGGTTTGTCAAGGTACGTAAATTTAATGAATCATTGTTCTTTCTGAAAGGTATTGTTTTTCTTTTATGTGGTGAACCATATTTGATAGGTTCAAATTATTGTTAATATTTTTGTTGGCGATTGTTAAATTGATTTGGATCTCAATTTTATAGGGCAAACTTCAATTGATTATGAATTCTTTTTTTCTTTTTTCTGATCTCAGCGGGTTCGGGAGAATCCTTCGATGACCAAAGAATTGTTACACAAGACGAAATTAATTCAATTTATGGGACGGAATACTCTGATTATCCTTCAGAATGATAATGGAACTTGTCCTCTCCTCGCTATCTGTAATCATCTATCACTCTTGCAACTGTTTTTAGGGCTTTTTTTATGTTTATGCGACGTTATAGTTCGTTAAGATGTTAATTAGGGATTTGGTTATGTAATTTGTAGATTCTACAAATAGTGATGTGAATTATTTATGCTTTGTGTCGTGAAAAAATTAGGAGAATTAACTTTCACATGTTATTGAGTTATTAATTGAGGAATTAACACCAGATTATGATGAACAGCTCCCAATTTGCAATAGGTAAATTTTTAGCTTCGTCTTCATTCTCTTATTGACAGGTCCGTATTTTTAATCTTGCATTTCTTACTCGATTTTGGTTTTGGGCTGTGACCTATCTGATCTCGCTTTTTTACTCCATTTTGATTTTGGACAAGAGTTTTTTACACATAATGGAAAGGATTGCAGATCACTTTTTCGAAGGTTTTGTTACCATGATTAGGGCAATTGATTTATATCACAATTATTTATTGTATTTGATTATCGTAAATATAGGTATAACTCGGTTTCAAACACTTTATATGATTTAGAGTTTTTTTTTGAAGGGCACAAAGATCTCATTAGAATGAGGGAATCTATACAAATTGGTGGTAAGCTCAACCTCTTGAATGTTGTTATTGGTACAGGTTTCAATTTATTCATTATTGTTGTATAAATAACATGTATACCGGAGTTTTTATACTTTATGGCTAACCTGGAGAGGTAATCCTTGGAGATTTGTTTGGCCAAGTCTCTAGGATTTCAATGTTGACACCTAAAATCATGTAGCGGATTACTCATTGATGTGGTAATATGTTTATATTTTTTCTGTAACTATTTGAGTGTTAAAGATTCATATGGTTTTGATGTTGCTTTTAGATATAAACATCGGATATTAACGACATTAATAATTTTGTACCTTTTGTTTCATCATACTTGAAAGTTGCAATTTGCGTTTTTTATAGCCTTTATTCAAGTTACCACCATTTCTTTGTGCAAAAAATGTATTGAAATTTCCAGACAAAACAATGACTAACGTGGCACTATGTCTTAGATGGATGAAGGTATGATCTCTATCTCTATTTCTGGTAAATAGAATTGGACTGATTTGTTTATGATTTTGATACAAACTTATTGCTATAATACACGGATTTCATCATTAGATGTATATAAATAAATGTTTAGAACATAATGAGATTTGATTATGTTATTTTATTTTCTGTATGAATTTGTTTATATTAGTTATAGATCATATACCGGAAACCATCCAACGAAGATTGACTAAGTTTTTTATCGGCAATTTACCCGATCGTTGCAGTGGTAACGATCTGGCAGGACATCCAGGAGTTTTGCGAGATTTACGACATTTTCATCGCTCGGAAAAGGGATAAAAATGGTGGGCGTTTTGGTTTTGTCACTTTGCTTGACGTAAGAGACAACGTTGAGATAGGTAGAAGAATCAGTAATATTCGGTTGGGGAACCATGTTCTAAAATGCAATGTAGCCCGGTTTGTGCCGGAGGACGGCGAGATTCGCACGAATACGGAGGATGCAGGTAGAAGACCGGAGGGTAATAGAAGAGACGGGATGGGGGAGGCTAGATGAAGGGAAGGACCTGCAATGTTCAACGCAGAGGGAAGGACTTTCAGAGATACTTTGGTGGGCAACAAGGGCAGTCAAGGGGGTGGACGGTTGGTGACCGTGGCAAACGGGGTGAGAGCGTTTGATGGGGTGCATGGTAGAGCGATCGTTGCGACTATGATTGATCTGGAGGCCTTGAATAAAATTAACCTCATCATTAAAGAAATTGGTGGACATGCTGAGAGGGTGCAATTTCTTGGAGGGTTGTCTGTATTGATTTCTTTTAAAGAGAATAAGGAAGCAGAGGACTTCATGGTTTCGGCTAGAGAAGCCTTGGGAAGGTTTTCCAGCATTAGTTTATGGGAAGGCCAGATGCTTGAATTTGAACGTTTTGTCTGGTTAAAAATCCAAGGGATCCCTCTTCATCTTCAGAGAAATGAAGTTATTGATTCGGTTGGTGGAGTTTTTGGTAAGGTAGTTCATAAAGCAAACCGATCGGAAATCGATTCGATTTGTCCTTTGAATATGTAGGCGTGATGACCGGAGATGGGAGAAGGCTGGATGATGAGGTGGTATTACAATGGCAAAATAATAGGTATCGGGTGTGAGTTTCGGGAGAGGTGGGCGATTGGTTACCGGATATCTAATCCGAAACCAATAATAGGGTGGACGCGGATCTGAATATCGAAGTGGAGGAGGATCTTGATTCTAAGGAAGATAATGAATCTAACTTGGATGTCAGAGAAGGTGATGGTCGACCGGAAGTTGGTAATCCGCTGGAGTTAGAACCGATTGCCGGTGATCTTGATCGGAGCGATATTCACGGAACAGTTTTGGAAAGTGGAAACAATGGTTTTGGAATTCATTCTCCATTAATGCAAAGCACGGTTTTTAAGGAAGTTACCAATGATGGAGTCTTTATTCCTGGGAATTTTATTCCCATTTGATAACTTTATTGGAGAAAGTGGGTCCTTCAAGGTTGGGAATAGCCAGGTTTGTAAAAGAAAGAAATGTAAAAAATATACTAATTTGGGCCGGCCTAATGCCCAATATTCAAGCAGCATCGAAAATATTAGAGACGGAAAACGGGCCAGAGCCAATTATCCCTTTGGGTTGAATTCACTTTTGGGCTTGGAAGATGAGCCTGGTTCTGAACAGGACCCAAATTCTAACGGGGAGGATTTTAATATTCCGGGGCTGCAAAAAGTTGAGGATACTGAAAGGAATTTTGTTACTCCGGTCACGGCTACTATGGAAGCCCCCGAGGTTTTTATTGATCTTAATTGTGACCTGGGTAGGCTGGAGGAGCCACGTCAGTCGGAGGTTAGGAGGGAGGAAGAGCCGTCGATCCTTCTTAATCCGGTTACTGTGTTTCTAGAGAACCAAGAAGTTGAAGCCACAAAAGCTTTGGGGGAAAGAGTGGGCGCGAAGCTAGCTAATTTCGATTACATGATAGAGGATTCTATTGCTCAGGAAAGGTCACAACTGGGTAAGCCATGAATCTTGTCTCTGTTAATATCCGGGGTCTTGGGGTTATGGGGAAGGCGGGTTGGATTAAGCATATTATGGTGGATTTCGGTGCTTCTTTTCTTTGTTTCCAAGAATTGATGTGCTCGGACCCTCAGCGTGAGTTGCTTGCTGAGTACTGGGGTGATTCGAAGTTTGAATTTGACTGGGTTAATGCGAATGGGAGATCGAATGGGGTGGTCAATTTATGGAACCCTAAGGTATTTCAGAAGGATATATCGTCCAAACATGAGAACTTTCTAGTTATGTCTGGCTAGTTGAGGGATGGGAACCGCAGAATGAATATATTGAATGTTTATGCTCCTCAGAACAATACAAAAAAAAGGGTCTTATGGCAGGAGATCATTCGGGTGATTCAATCGGGTCAAGGATGGTGGGTGGTTTTGGGGGATTTCAATTCCGTACGGTACCCTGAAGACAGAAAAATTCTTTGTTTGATCCGGTGGGAGCAAGGGATTTTAATGAATTTATTGATGAAGCCGAGCTCAGAGAGTTTAATATGAGTGGTATGAAATGTACTTATTTGGCTAGCAGGGAGGGTTGCAAACTAAGTAAAATTGACAGGGTGTTTTGTGTGTTCTGAGGTGTTTAATAAGTAGCCAAATGCTTGTTTGAAAGCCCTTCTTAGAGAACGATCGGATCATTCTCCACTGGTTTTGTCTTTAGTTGATAATAATTTTGGTCCGAAACCGTTTAGGTGGTTTAATTCGTGGTTGGATAGGGCCGATTGTGAGGAGGTGGTTAGTAAGGCTCTTGATGGCTTTGTTAGTTAAGGGCCCCCGGATGTGGTTCTTATGAAAAAATTCAAGAGGTTGAGAGATAAGATTAGGAAATGGTCTAAGGAATGTTATTCTAAGGAAAATGTAGAAATGGCGAATCTCAAAGCAGAAAAAGAGGAACTCGATTCAATTATGGAAGAGAGAGAGCTAGCCGAGGAGGAGTTGTGGGTTTGGATGGAGTGTAGGAAAACCATTGAGGAGATTGAAATTTTTCAGATGCAAATACTTGAAACAAAAATCTCGGGTCAAATGGGCTTCTTTTGGTGATGACAATTCGGCTTTTTTTCATAGTATGGTTAATGGGAGAAAAGCTAGAAACGCCATTCCTGGTTTGAAGATTGATGGGGTGTGGGTGTCTAAAACATCTTTGGTTAAGAAGCATGTGATGAAGTTTTTTAGAGATCATTTCAAAGAGAATTTTAAGGTGAGACCTTAGCTGGAGTGTGATGGCATTAATAAAGTGCCTTCCGAATTCAGAGAGATCTTGATCGAGCCTTTTTCTAGAGACGAGATAAAGGAAGCAATTTTTGATTGCGGGGTGGACAAGGCTCCTGGGCCGGATGGGTTTAACTTCAGGTTTGTGAAGAGATTCTGGAGTCTTTTTAAGGATGATTTTGTTAACATTTTCTCGGAGTTTCATGTGACGGGGTCGATTAGTTTTGGGTACGGATCGGCTTTTATAACTTTGATACCCAAAGTTTGTACTCTTGTGGGTCTTAAAGATTACAGGCCTATTACCCTGATTGGGATTATTAGCAAAGTGATCTCTAAGGTCCTCGCTAATCACCTCAAGAAGGTGTTGGGGCTCGTGATCTCGGAGAGTCAATCGGCTTTCCTTCGTGGTCTGTATATCTTGGATGGGCCGTTGATTGTGAACGAGTTGTTGGGTTGGTTAAAGAAAAGAGGCAAAAAGTCTTTCTTGTTGAAGATTGATTTCGAAAAGGCATATGACAATGTAAATTGGCATTTCCTCATATCTATTTTGCTTCAAATGGGTTTCCCAGAATTATGGTGTTTATGGATTAGAGGGATTTTAGAGTCGGCTAGATCGGCGGTTTTGGTCAACGGCTCGCCAACTTTTGAGTTTAAATGTGATAAAGGGCTTAGGCAAGGTGACCCGATTTCTTCGTTCCTCTTCTTGATTATTATGGAGGCGCTTTCGTGTGTGCTAAATAAAGCTAAGTCGATTGGTGAGCTCATGGGTGTTCAACTTTCGGAGGATGAGCAAGATATTACTCACTTATTTTATGCGGATGATGCGCTCATTTTGGGTGATTGGTCTAGAGATAATTTGGAGAAGACGGCTAGAATTCTTCGGGTTTTTATTTATGCTCGGGTCTCCGTATTAACCTTCACAAATCTAATTTGTTTGGCATAGGTACGGGTGATCAAGAGGTGGAAAATATGCTAGGTGTGTTGGGTTGTAAAAGAGGAGTGGTTCCCTTCAAATATCTTGGGATCAAAGTGGGCGCGAACATAAATCGAGTTAATAACTGGGTGTCGGTTATCGATACGGTGGAGTTGAGATTGGCCTCTTGGAAGTCTAAATTATTATCCATGAGGGGTAGGGTCACTCTCATTAGATCGGTCTTGGAAAGCCTCCCCATTTATTATTTTTCGCTTTTTAAAGCTCCGCTGACCGTGATTAATAAATTAGAAAGTATAATGAGGAGGTTTCTTTGGGGAGGTTCAATTGATGACAAAAAGATTAGTTGGGTTGTGTGGGAGAGGGTTACGAGACCGAAAAAAGCGGGAGGATTGGGGATTAGTCGTCTTAAAGACATCAACGAGGTGTTGCTTCTAAAGTGGAGTTGGAGGTTTAAAAAAGATAATAATACTTTATGGAAGCGGGTCGTTTTAGGATGTCATCGGAATAAAAATAACTGGTTCATGCTTCCTCGTGCAGCTAACTCTTTCGGATGTTGGAGCGAAATTGTGAAAGTGGGCGAGCGCTTTACCCCGGACGGGAGAAAATTTAATTCTTTCTTCTATGGTATCGCTGGAGATGGCAAGACTATCAGGTTGTGATTTATGGATCGGAGATGCATCGCTAAAGGATTCTTTTCCTCACTTATTCAGGTTAGAAAAGTATAAAGAGGTTCTTATTGAGAATAGAGTTACTCTTGGGAGTGAAGTGAAGAATTTGATGTGGGCATGAAGGAGGGAACCGAACACAGAACTGGAGATATCGGACCTCTTTGGGCTTCTATCTATGATTCATGATTATACTTGGGCTCATGGGGTGGACACTTGGAAATGGGTTGGGGGTGGTCAGGCGCTCTTCTCGGTCTCCTCGGCCAAGAGTATGATTTCTTCTTCTCGGCATTTTGGCGATTATTTCAAAATGAAATGGAATAGTTGGATCCCTTTGAAATGTAACGTGATGGCGTGGCGAGCGGAACAAGATAAACTTCCTACTAGGTTGGAATTGACGAAAAGAGGAATGAATCTTCAAGACATGGATTGTCCGATCTGTGGCGATTTCCCGGAGACGTCGGGTCATTTATTCACAGCTTGTATCTTTGCTACGAAGGCATGGGCTCGGATTGCTAGCTGGTGCAAGATACCTCCCATTTTTGCTTTTGAAGGGATCTTTTATCCTTGGTGAAAGGCATGAAACTGAGGAAGCAGGAGTCGAGAACAATACACGAGATTGTGCTTACTTCTCTTTGGTGTATTTGGATTGCAAGAAACGAGATGATTTTTCAAAGGAAGCCCGCTAAAGTTGTGGACGTTGTGGCAAAGATTAAAGCGTCTTCGTATTTTTGGATTAAAAATAGATCTAAACACAAATGTTTAGAGTGGAAGGATTGGTGTAATTTTCCCCTTTTCTTGATGTAGCGTTCGGTTTTCCTTGTGGTCCTTGCTTTGAGGACTCACAAAAGGTTTGCTTGGTGAATGAAGTTTATCTTTCAAAAAAAAAATTAATTATATGTATTTTACACAATTTTCTATAGTCGAAGATGAGACGTTGGAGTGTTGATGCAATTGCAAAAACCTATGATGACATGTAACCATCTCACTAAATGGAAATGCAGGTACAAATATGAATCTAAACATAAACCATATGCAAACTAAATTTTGCAACTTTAATCATATTAAGATTATTTATTTATTATTATTATTATTTATGCAGATAGAGGGATATTTTTCTGACTGAAGTTGAAAGCCTTTCTGCTTCTTCAAAAGGTAAACTCGTGAATCCATTTGAACCTAATTTATAATAGGATTTGTTTCTATAGGGCCTATTTATATATTATGTGTGTTTATTGTGTGCATGCATATATTATGTGTGTGTTATATGATCAAGCGTATGCATATAATATGAGAAAAACAAAAAATAAAATTAGCAAAGAAATCTTTAGTATAATAATATAGTTTTAGGTTCAGTCGGCCTTGATTTGAATTTTAACTCACCCAAAGGTTATGAATTGGTTTGGAAACCTGACCTTTGCATTGGTATTATGTCTCTGTTATTTGATTTATATTTTGTGCAGATTTGTTGTGTGAAATTATATAAAGGCTAGGTTCTTGCTCCTGCTGTTACCAGGTATGGATATCGCCTTAATTTTCTCCCAAACAGAATTCATGAATATGTTTGGACACACTTTCCATGTCGCGGTTCTGTAAAAAAAATTGTGCAGTTTTGTTGTGTGCAATTGTGCATGATCAACTCTTGTTGTTACCTTCTTGCACCTGCAGTTACCTTGTATGGATGTTTGATGCTTTGCGCTTATTTATGTAATCAGTATTTACTTGATTCCCCAAATTCTGACCCGTTTTTCGCGATTGAGTTAGATACAAGTTTTAATCCGTGTCTTGGATATATCAACGACAAATCTTCTCGGTCTTGATGTGAATTCAATTATTTTAGTCAACTTAATTGATTTACTGTCAAAGGGGGTTTATTTGAAAAGTGGGAAAAGAATTACAGTCTGGATCGAGTACAGAGACGCAAATGTCACTTTGCTTTCTTCACAAGGATTTGTCATAAGTTAGTATCGACTATTATTTAAAAGCATTATTAAGTTTGATTTCATTGTATTTTTCTTTTTTAAACTCACAATTGTATCACCATGAGACATGTCGGTTAGACCCTATCACAAAATTCGTTCATTACTTTTTTTTTGTTGGAGGTATTTGATGAATTTCGCTTTGGTAACCATCGTGCTAAGTAGTTCATTGTTCATCGTTTTTCAGAGAAATTGTTCATTTTTTAACGATACTTCATTCATCCCTTTAGTAGTATTGGTTGCTGCGGGATCAGGAGTCAGCTACGATTTTAGTAACAACAATTCTGGTCAGTGTTAGTCTTAGCAGCAGCCTGCATCATGGCACGTGTATATCATTAGAGAGTTTGAATTAAAAGAGTTTTACATAATTCAAGTATCTCCCTTTTAATCCCTTTTATTTTTTACAATTTATATTGTCTAAGCTAAGTAGCAAATTGAATATAAGGTTGGGACTTGGGGAAATGAAGACAGCTTACTTTGACAACTTTTTATAGATTGTAATATTTGTACTCTAAAAGTTTGAATATTGCATAAATCTTTTATACATAAGTTAGTGTTAATATTTAAGGTTTTATATGCTTAGAATGTAATGTCTGATTGTCTTAGTGATACTAAAAATAGGACATTTTTAGCTTAAATGGAAAGGGTTGAGCACAGCTGAAAGTTGCCCAATATGTATTCAAAATGCATAACACTTTCTAAATCGGAGTGAAAGTTGCCCAAGATGTATTCAAAATGCATAACACCTCTTAAATCGATAGATTTCTATTGTGACATCATTGCTATATTTATTTATATAATTAATGTTTGCAGGTCGACATAATACCACCCTACTTGTTCCAACCTGCACTAGAACTACACATATACAGTTTGATGATATACATCATTTTCAAGTCATCATTCAGACCCTTGTAATACACGGCTTCTAACACTAGTTTGTCATAAATAAGTATTTGATAAATAAGTATTGGGTTGGGGGGTGAGTTACTAATCAGAAAAGCACCGATAACAATTCAAAAGGAGGACAAGATGAGATTAAAACTAAAAAAAAAGGGGGGGGGGGGGGGGGGTAGAACAGGAGCGGTAGATACAACTACGGTCAGATTTTTTTAGTCTAAATTTAGTGTTTGCCCTCCTAATATTTAGACTATTTTTGACTTGAGTCTTGAGATGAATATCAATTCATACGGTGATGCAAGAATCTTAATTCTGTCATTAAAAAAAAGGTTTCATTTGTTAAACAAAGACTATGCATTTAATTCTTTTTTTTAAGTTTCTTTTAAATTCCTCTATAATAAAGAAATATGAAATAAGTTTCATAAAGAATGTTTAATTTGTCATTAATGTCTCACTAAGAGTTTTAAGTTGATAGTAACATTTATAAAGAATATCTCACAATCATTGAACGTGTCACAATTATTATATATTTATATGCTATTAATTTGCCATTGTAATGGCATTATGTATATCTTAAATATGTTAATTATATTAGAGGTAATTTTACACCATTCAAATTTATATTACTAGATTGAACATCTCTTTATATTACCTGATTGAACATCTCTGAACCTTTTGATGATATATGAATCAATTCTATTACGGTTGTTAATTGAATATATTTTTGGTTAATCTCGACTCGGTTTTCTTGAATCAAGAAATGTTATGATTATGACGATTTACCTTACTAAACAAATATGAGATCTCAATAAATTCTGTACAACACCGTACAATATGGAACCAAAAATGAAACACGTATTTGAATTATTTTCATATGCTATAGCAACAAATGTAATCGAAGAAAAAAATTACATATCTAAAACTCTATAAGAGTACATACACAGAGATGATCGCCTACAATATACACTACAAGAAAGTTGGTTTTTACCGACGAGGGCTTTAGCGACGACATATTGTCGTCGCAATTAACCATACGATTCCGACAAGAGGTCGTCGCTAATGATGAGACCAGATATTAGGGAAGACTAGCAGCAAAATAACTTTACTCTTTTTTTTGTTTTTGATGATTAGGGTTCCTAAAAACCATTTTCCTCATTCTTTCCTTCCACCCCACAAAATCAAGAAGCACCAAAGGGGGAGTTCCATCGTCAGCAGCACCAACGCAAAATCAAGAAGCCACCATCATCGTTTCCTTCTTCCACCAAGGAAGCCACCACTGAGGAGCCATCTTAAACATCCTCCATCATCGTTTCGTTCGTCCACCAAGGAAGCCACCACTGAGCTCGTCTCTCTCGTATGTATTTCTCTCTTTGTATCTTGTGGAATTATGTAAAACAAGAATGTTTTGGTGTTGTTGTCTTGTTGAAATTACTTGATTGCTTTAACCTTTATCCTTAAAATTAGAAACTAATTAGTTAGTTTTGAGTTGAAATTGGCTCAGAAGAAATTTGTTATTAGGTATGGAAATTGGGTGTTGACTTTTGGTATGGAAAGGGTTGTTGACTTTTGGTGGAAAGGTTTGCTGACTTGTTGCAGCAATATACTGTAAATTGGGTTTGGTCAAATTAAAAGAGAACGACTATTTAAAGTTTCTAAGAGAATCTCCCTGTTTAGTCGGTCCAGTTAACAATGTGGCTACTTCTGTTACATTTTTATGTAATTTTACCTAAACTGAAAACAATGCATTCATGAACTCGTAATTTGATTGTTGCAGCAATCTTATATTGCTGCAGTTTCGTTGGACGAGAGGTGTTCTTTGAGGATTATATCAGTTTGGTGCTCCATTGAAATATTACTGCATATATTTTGGTGTTACAGGGAAATATTACTGCATATATATTTTGTAGCCTTGTCTAGCTTTATTGATGCATATGTATGCACTAAATTCATTTTGCTTTGTACGCGGTAAACAACTTTTTAGTAAATGGAAAATGTTGATTAAGAAATTAGGAATTTACCTTAGATATGTATGTGAAATTATGTGCAGGCTAGTGGCAAAAACAGAAACATATATTCAATATGTGTTCAACTATGCATGTTTTTTATAAGATTCAACAGAAGTCAAAAGTTCTACAAAACTAGGTGTTGACTGATGTGCAGCAGGTTAGAAAAGTTTGTGTTTTGTGCAGTTAATCTGTATGTTTAAACAAAAAGATTTCATAAGCTGTTGAATGTGTAGGTTTATTGGAAATTTAGACCTTAAAGGACCGGACAACGAATCGGACATCTTAAAGGTTCATTGGTCGGACCGGTTGGACCGGTCGGACAAGATTCAAGAACCGGACGACATTATAAATAATTTAATATTTATATATATATATGTGTGTGTGTGTGTGTTTTAAGTAAATAGTAAGAGGCATAAAAATATCAGTATATAAAAGTTAGTTGCATTATATATATAAATCTAATAATAAATATAAGTTTTGTAAAGGATGTATTGGAAAATATAAACTTACATTTTCTAAGAATTGAAACAACAATATTCAAGTCATAGCTTAGTTGGTTTGTTTTGTTGAACCCTTTACCACAGGTCTTGACTTCAGGGACACAAGTGGTTAAGTTTGAAGATAAAAAAAGGGACATCATCATCAACAGCTCTAATCGACAAAGGTATGGAACTCTAAAGTTTATTTAAAGTGTGTATGGGTTGGTTTGGACAGAAGTGCTCATGGATATTGAGCAGTTCTCATATGGTGGGGAGAGTCATTTCTTGCGTCTTTCTTATGTGGATTCAGGTAAATTCAAATTCCCCTAAGTTCTAATTTCTAGTTCTTCATGTTTCTGCAAGGTTTTATTTGGCAGTAAAATCCTAACACAATTTTATAGGCGACGAAACAAATGGAGCCGCAGTAATCATGAGTCTCACAACCATAGGTGGCGTACTCCTTTTATTTGGCTTCGTATTCTGTTTATACAGGTGGACATCATATAAGAAAGGTAAGAACCTGTATCTTATAATCATTTGCATATGCTTATTTTATGAGAGGAATGAAAGAAGAATGCTCACATGGTTGATGCTCTAAGTCTATAATGAGGTAATGACCTATATTTATATAAAATGGCTGTAAAATAAAAGGAAAGTTGGTTAATCCTAAACATATTAACTAAATCTAGATATGTATCCAATTTTACTAATTTATACTATCCTAACAGTCTATAATAGTGCCAAAAGATATTCTGTGTCAATAATATTAGATTATATTTTTATGAGCTAGTTTTAGATCTCAAACTGTTTTTACATGCCAACATGGATGAGTGATCCATATGTGTTTCAAATTCTCTATCTAAGAAGGCAACCAAAGTTAGATCACTTCAATTCAGAGGATGAACTTTTTACATGCTAAGATTGAAGTGTCTTGATGTTAAAGTTGTAGGGGATGTCAACCTTAGGTGGACTCTTAGTGAGGTATGATAGTAAGTTCAAATTTTACTTGTAGATTTTGATTTGCTTTCAGAATTGAGATTTTTTTAAATTAGTTGAATGAAATGTTTCAGATCTTGCTAGCAAGTTAAGCATTCTACATATTAGAATAGAAGTGTATGATGATGATTATGCACATGCTTAGTGTGGACTGAACTTGGTAAGGATTTCAATTGTACATGTACGATATTGAGCCAAAACAATCTGTTGTGTGTTAATATAGTCAACAGTGACTTCTCTAATGCAGAAACCCATACTTCATGCTAAATTCTACAGTGGAATTCGCTATTCACAGCTGATAGGATTATCTGCTTACACAAAAGAGGTTACATTATTCTTTATTTTCTACTTGCCATTCTTTACTTTCTAGCACTAAGATTAGGTTATCACAAGTAATTTCGAACTTTGTTAGCGAATTTGTTGTGTTGTTGACCATTGAAGGTACATTATTTCATGGGAGAGGGTACGGGCTTAGTAAAAGCATATATTTTTCTTGCACTTTCTTATGAAACTAAAATATGTCTACTATTTTATTAGAAAGATTGAAAAACCAAAACACATTTGAACGATTAAATATATATTAAATCTCATGTTTAATTTTTATTTGCAGGCCCAAAAAATGTTGTTCAACTGCAGATTGAACGGTCAACCATCTAGAGCAAGTGTGGGTCCATTAGTCGTTAAAGTCAATTTATCAATGGCCTAAAAAAAGGTTAGTTTTTTCCTTCGCTTTATTAGAAAGGGCCCCATTATTTTGTTCCACTACTGAATCCAAAAAAAAGGTCGACTATCAAATAAACCCAAGATGGTTGAGTCAGATGAATTGGGAATTTAAGTATGTTTAAGATAAAGACTCAACCCTTAGCATAACATGGTAAAAAATATAGTAATTAGATAAAATTAGCTTTAAGACATTAAGACAATAAAAACTCACCGAAATGATATCAAGCAGCCCCATCCAACATAAAGCACTTCCAACTTCATTAATCCCATGTAAAATTCTGTTTTAACTTATGTTTTGGATGGCGATCGATCTTTACACACGAGAAGTTGTCACCCCAAATTCGAGCTTTCTATGAACCCGTGTAGCAATAGCCTGTCACATTTGGCAAATGATAATACCAATAAAGGTCTTATATTTATTTTCATGTAACATCCCAAAAATAGTAAATAAATAAATAATAACGTGATAAAGATTTAATCGTCAAAATGAAAGGAAAATGGATGGGCTTGGGCTCGGCTCCAACGGGCCGAGGGAAGCCCAGGTATATAAAGGTCAAGACAGCCTTAAACTCTCATTTCTTCCACAACCTGCAATCTAGAGAGAGAAATGAGAGCTCGGGCCTAGAGAGAGAAAGTTGACGGATCGACCCGGAATTGAAGGAGCACGTTACTACTGAGCTCGTGAGCAAAACCTCCGAATCTGAATCCCAATCCAGGTAACGATTCGACCCTAATCTGAGTTTTTGTTCGTTTTGGGGTTTTTCGGGTTTTAGCTAAATAGAAGACGTTTATATGGATGAAACTTGAAAATAAGCTTAGAACTAGCATCTAGAATGAAAACCGCACATTTTGATCAAAGAAAGTTGTAAGATTAGCATGATCGGGTTAGCATGCAAGAATTTCGGACTTGTTGGGGAAGCAGGTCTTGCGTATTTACCAAGTACGCAAGAAGGATGTCATGCGTACGCAAGAAAAATGTTCTGCGTACTTGTCAAGTACGCATGAGCAAGGCCCTGTGCACTTACTAAGTGCGCAGGCATCAGGCTAGTTAGTGAAATCAGTATGTTCGCTTAATTCAGTATGATTAAACCGTTAGAGTCGGGATTGGGTCTGATGTGTATTTAACTACCTAATTCAGATTGTACGTGATGTTGTTGGGCCTTTGTTTAGAACAACCAAGACTAGCTTATCAGGTGAGTTCTATGTGCCCCCTCTATGTTATGTGCAAATCCTTTTAAATGTTTTGGGGCTGAAGTGTATACACTAAATGAATAAATGCTATGAATGTCAATGTGATCATACGTGGTATACACACACACACACACACACACATATATATATATATATATATATACCTATATATGAAAATGAATTATGAACAAAGAATGAAACGTATGATTATAAAGAATGAATGAAAAAAGGACTTAACGTGAATGAATGAAATCTTGCTTTATATTATATATATTGCATGTTATGAATGTATGTAAACGTTATGGACGCTTCGATGACAACGGCTACTTCGGTAGACGGACGACCACGTGACTATTTTGCAACCGTGACGAAAACGTTCCTTCGCAAGCTAGGACGTATAAAAGACACTCATGGACGGTCGAAGCAAATGCCTTAACTCATGTAGAATGGTTGCATACATAATAGTCGCATGGAAAACGGATGCCCTAGGGCAGACGGGTGAATGAACGGACTACGACGGTAGGACGGTTTAAAAGCGGACGGACAAAGGTTGTCGGACGGATTTATGTTTCGACGGACGGTTTTATAGAGCCGGACGGTTTATGAAAAGGGCTACGACGATAGTTCTTACTGCGTTGTCTTTGTGACATTCGCGACAAGTATGACGGGTTGATCACCTCTATGTGTATGGCCAACGAATGTTCTTCCCAAGTAAGTATGTATGTACATATGTATATACTCAGCATGAATGTTATGTGAGAACAGTAAAGCAAAGAATATATAAAAGCACGAATATTACGTATATTATATATATATATATATACATATAATACTCATGACAAGAATAATGCTATGTATGATTGTCTTTAAACTAAAACTCACAAGCGTTAACTGACTTTTAGTATACATTTCAGGTAAAGAAAGGAAGGGTCGTGCGAAGGCGTGAAGGTTACCCGGCACGAGACTGACATCCCACTTTTTTTTATATATGTTAAGTCAATGTTATGTTTTTAATTGTTAAGACTTCTGCTGTCATGTTATGTTACGTTATGTAATGATTGAATTCGAATGTTTTAAATTTAAGTTCAATATTTATGACTATGTTTATGAGTAAATCCAATAAGTGAGGTTACCCGAGAAAGGGCCTTACATTTCACTTGTTAGTTCATTGTAAAATTGATGCATCTAAACTAAGTTTATCTATACTTTTTAGAAAATTCTGAAGAGGATCGGCACAAGAGGTTGAACTATACACAAAAGCATCAAAGCCATCATGTTCATCGCCTACCTACGCAACTTCCAGCTCAAGCTGATGCACCCTCTTGTACAGGTTAAAACGATAGCCAATTATTGATTTTACCAGCATAATAAACACAACATGAAGATCCTTTGATATAATATAACGCTATGAAGTAATATAGTTATATAAGAAATTGATACCTTTTTATTGCTTCCATAGAATGCAATGAAGCGGAATCTCATTATCCCAGCCTAGATGTTCCTAGGTCGGAGTACAAACCCCTGAAAAGCAAGGTAAACAACTTTTAGCACGCTTATATTTTTCTTAACCCTCGATCCATCCGGTTGTAACTAGAGAATAGATGAAAGCAAATAACGATTCTTAGTTATTTTAGTTTATTTTAATATGAATGAGCGTTAGTTTACAGATTGGATTACTATAATTTCGATTAAAAACAAAAAAAAATTAAAACAATTTTTTTTAATTGCAGACTCTTTAGCGATGACATGTCGTCGCTAAAGGTCTGATCTGGTTTAATTAAAAATTTATTTTTAAATGGAAAATTAAATTTGATGACAGCCTTTTAGCGACGACACGGCCTGATCAATAGCGACGACTCTTTACCGACAGTTTCCACCTTTAGGCACGGAACAACCGCGACGGATCTTTTGGCGACGACAAGTCATCGCGGGGATTATTAGCGACGACATAAGGACCATTAGTGACGAAAAAAGTCGTCGCTAAAACCCGTTTTTCTTGTAGTCACTACAGGGGGAGAAGCACTTTTACCCAGGGGTAACCTTCCTTGTCGCCAAAGAAGAATGATAATTGATAAAGTTTTCTTGGGGTTTATCGCATGACAAACGAAACGTTTTCGAACACCCATAGACGTAAAAACAGTAGGTTATAAATGGGTGTCTTTAATATAAAAAAGAAACGAAAGTTATGAAATTATGCGATGTAGGAACGACTTATAACATTAAGGTTTTTCCTAAATCCCCGAAGTTGATTATGAGGAAACGTGTTCCCCTGTAGTGGATGCGAGAACCTTTTGATGTTTAATCGGCATCGCAATATTAGAAAGACTTCAGAATACTTGTAGATGTTGTCACTACATATTTATATGGAAAACTTGAAATTGACATATGCATGAAAATCTCTCAAGGGTTAGAAATGCCCGAAGCATTATAATTAGAAAAAATCCAACCTAATACCTATTTTAAACTTTTAAACCTAATAAAACTATTAGAAAAAATGGGTAACTTTACACAATAGTAACCAAGTTTTTCAACTGTTCTATTAAACTCATTTAAAGTTTTCTTCCATGGGTAGCTTTCATTAATTTAGATAATCTTCTATGAGATCTCGTTGAACGACCACCAATCTCAATTTTATCACCCTAACTTAACGAGACGAAATTAGAAGGCCTAACCTAGAGGTGCACAAACCGGTTTTTTTCGGATCCGGATCCGGATCGGTCAACGGTGGTCAACGACCGGATCCAATGGAACCGGTTCCGGATCGGATCCGGTTAATGGAGTGGAGACTTGGAACCTTTTGGGACCGGACCGGATATAGGGAACCGGATCGGACAAAAAAACCCGTTCCACCGGATTTTTTTTTTTTTAAAAAAACTTTTTTTTAAATTAACAAAGATACACTATAAAATACATGTTTTATTTATTTTTTATATTTTTTAAGTGATTTAACAATAGTTCGTACAAAAAAATTACAAAAAACATAATTGAATCACAAAATATATATTATTTATTATGACTCGTTATTCGTCGTCTACTCGTCTTAGTCTTCGTAACATCAGTTTTCAATCTTCTTCGCTTGAGATACGTTGGGCTTCATCATAAGCTTGTTATTCGTCAGAAAGTAGATTCGTCGCCCCTTGTTCTACTTCGAATTCGTGTATTTCTTGTTCAATGTCAAGCTCGCCTTCTAGTTTTGCAACATGTTGTACACGTTCGGCGGCATCCAAATGGTTTTGCCTTCTTCTAATTTTTTTACAGTAAATTTTTTTAACATGTTTGTTATGGTTTAGTTTTTTTTAATAAAGTTTCTAGAATGTTACTAACAATTTCGTTACAACGCGTGAGTTTGCGTAAAGATTTTGATTATTTGTATAAGGTTTCGAATATACTTATTTACTTCGTACGTGATAACTTTTTTAACGGTTTCATTATCCTATATAATATCTTTAATATTATGAACGATTTATTAAATGTTTTGATTTTAATTGTATTGCGTGTTTTAACGTGCCACTACGTGTGAGTTAAAGTGCATGGATTTTCAAAGACTTTGATTTATTTAACGGTTTTTTTTTAAGTTTCGAAGTCGTTTGGTGTCCCTTTTTTATTTATTTTTAGAAGACTTCGCTTTATTTAACGTTTTAGCTTTGCTCTTTTTTTTTTGATAAAATACGAATTCGTTTATGTAACACCCCAACCCGGTAGGGCTGACGTGTCACACATACAGTAATCAGAGATAATAATAATGATATAATTAAAATACTTAACGGAAGTTTAAATCCTTGCAACGGTTCAAAAAGAAATAATAAATGTTCAAAATAAGTAATATTAAGGGCCCGTTTGGTTCACAAAATTTTTGTAAAGGAATTGGAATGTTTCGATGGAATTAGAATTTAATGGAATTGAAATTAATTCCAAAGAAAATTTGGGTTGGTAAATTTAATAAAGTAATTGAAATCTGGAAAAGGTTAAATGACAAAAGTAACCTTTAAGAAACCGATTTACATGACCTAGGAACTGTTTTCGCATCATCGTTCTTTTCACCTCTTCAACTTCATTAAGGCTGCCCGCAACGTAAGATTCTTCAGCCATCCATGGCCTATGTGGCACATGCATGTGGGACAACGCAACATTGAGTGTCATCCGCCCATGAGCAACCATCCACCCCCATAAACTTCATTTGTTTGAAGTTTGTGGACCCCACCACTGGTTTAAGGTTATTTTTTTTTTCTCTTTTTTACCATGTTAGTTTTAAGAATTAATTACACGGATGGCCCGTGTGGTTTACTCAGATTTTACCTTCGGCTCCTGGGAATGCTAAATTACAAGTTTGGACCAATAGTTTGCACACTTATTTCACTTTTGGCCCCTGAGTTGTATGGAGGTTAATTTTTTCAGTTAAGTGCATGTGAAATAACTAAAACACCCTTCTGAACAAAAGTGTCAAACCCCCCTTTAACCATTCACACCTCATCCACCTCCAACCAACATCTCCACCCTCTCACACCTCCTCCACCTCCACCGCCTTCCAGATTGGCGACCGATTTCTGACGTCACCTGGAGCGTTGATTTGTCGATGAGTATGCAGTTATCCTTGTGGTTTGAATCGAAGGCGGAGAACACCGAGTCAGGTGAGTCAGCGATGGCGGTGACTCTAGACTTGTAGATTCTCGGATCGGTAGGATAGATCCACTCGACGGAACCGATTCGACGGCCGTTAGCGAAGTAATAGAAATGCATACCGGAGGCGACATCGCACGCGATGGCCGCCATCGCTGAAGCCGTGACTTGTTTAATTGAAGTTATGGAGTCAAGGTGAGTCTGTACAGTACCTGCGTGAGTTAGATTCTAATCGTAAAAGGAAATCTGATCACCGTGTGCTATCCATACCGATCCGTCGTCGATTGCGGTGAAGGCGGAAACGATTCCGTCGGAGGCAGGTTGGATTGTGGCAACAACAGAAGCGTCGATGCCGGAAAGTGGATTAGGAAGCATAACAGATTTGAGCTGCAATTCGATTCCGTAGTAGGAGGCTTCATCGGAGAGTTCTTGCTCCGTGAACCGACGGGAGGGGGAAGGAAGGCGATTGGTGCGGATGAGGGATAGTAGGACGGAGAATATCTCAATGAACACTGGATTTAACGAGGACTGGACCTGGCAGTTGGAGAGGGCAGCGACGAGTGAATCCGGGCCGCCGGACTGGAGTGTGGAGATGGTCCCGGACTGGAGTGTGGGGAAGGGCGTTTTGGTCATTTTTTTACAAAATTAACAGAAAATTTAATCTCCATCCAACTCAGAGGCCAAAAGTGAAATAAGTGTGCAAACTATTGGTCTAAACTTTTAATTTAGCATTCTCAGGGGCCAAAAGTGAAATCTGGGTAAACCACAAGGGCCATCCATGTAATTAATTCTAGTTTTAATTTAATTAAATAATTTTAAAAAGTTTCCATATATAACGGTTAGGCTAGTTAAATATAAATAAAAAAAATTTGTTTTTCCCTATTTGAAATTATCTTTTAAAACTTAGTTTACAACATATTTAAATCCTAATTAACATTAATTTAAAACATAATTAAAAACCTAATTTAAATCTTATAAAATTACATAATAAAAACCTAACGGCTAGTTTTTTTTTTTCTATTTTTCCTAACGGCTAGTTTTTTTTTTGTATTTTTCTTAACGGCTAGTTTTTTTTTTATATTTTTTCTAACGGCTAGTTTTTTTTTGTATTTTTTCTAACGGCTAGTTTTTTTTTGTATTTTTTCTAACGGCTAGTTTTTTTTTCCACTATAAACATCTAAACAGCTAAACCATTTTATTGTTTTAGGTTGTTTTTATTTAATTTAATGTAATTTTAATTTTTGTTTTTATTTTATTATTTTTTTCCACTCTGTGTGATCTTGGATTGTTGAATTGTGAATCATATTATTTATGCTATTACTCTGTGTGATCTTGGATTTTGTATTTCAATTTTGTTGTGGATTTTGATTTCTGGTTGTTTTTCAATTTTCATCGATAGCTAAGAGGTTTATTTGAATTTTGAAGTGAAGAATGAAGAACTAATTAACAAGGTGAAAAATAGAAAGATGAGGGTATTTTGGTAATCATGAAACATTCCGATGGAAAATTTAGAATTCAATCACAAATGAGAAGGATTGTTAAATTCCTTTGATCAATGGAATTTGATGGAATGTTTTTCAATTCCAATTATATGAAAAACCAACCAAACACGATTTTTGACTGAAAGTTTTCCAATTCCAATTCTTTTGATTTCCACGAACCAAACGGGCCCTAAGTCTCGTAAGTTTTCTCAAACATTCACACTCTAATATGTTGATTCACTCTCTTCACACATTCCCAAGATCCCCTCGAGTACCTGTCAAGTAAACAAAGAAACACACAAAAGAACACGGCTGAGCCAAAAATTGGCCAGTAACGAAAAGAACAATAGCAGTAACAGTGAACGGTAACAATGAATCAAAGTAGAACAACGGTTTAGCGAAACAATATTGGTACAAATCGGAATTAAGTCATATCATATGAAAATACCCATTGAGCCAGTAACAGTAACACTAAACAATAACCGGTAAGTACATTGGTTGCAGCCCTAATGTACAATAATGTGATATGGGGGTGTGGGCACATACACCTAGCCATCCACTAATAACAGTAACAGTATTTATCCTAGGATCGATCCATACGCCTCCTACCATAAATCACTAATCACAATAATATGGAGATGCCGTGGGCTAATCGCACCGCCACGGATGGTGCACGTCATTAGTGCCAACATGATTCCCTATGTCCCCATAGGCGGATATACTCGGGTATTGAGGTCAAATGAAACGTGCAGTCAAATCAAAGGCAGTTCAGTATAGACACGCTAAGTCACTTTAAGCGTTTAATCAATATTTCAAACAACAAGCAATCATATCAGGAACATGCGATAACGAGTTCAAGAAAGTTAAGCCTATCGCATGCATATCAATGTCAATAGTTCGATTTAGTACTTTTAACAATAGTATCATAGAATTAAAGACGAGTAAGTCAATAGCGAATACGGATGAAACACAAAGCAGAGATTGGGAAACGAAAAGTAACCATGCCACAAAAGAGAAGGGTCAGAATCCGTACCTTAGACAACAAAGCAAAAGTGAAACGAAACAAATCAAGTTGCTTTCAACAAGAATGGGAACCTACATTTTAATTACCTCGGGTCAGGTCTGCTGACTTTAAATTAAGTTTTCTTCCTTGTTGGTTAATTGATGTTCCGGCGATGGAAACGTTTAAAATGCTTAGTAATTAATCAGTTCTCGTCATAATACTTTTATATAAGTATATTCATTTACCATATAATTCCTACACACCCACATGTGAATGCATTAATTTGTTCATGCAAATTAAATAACGTTTTAAATTGGAAAAAATACGAAAATGGACATTTGACCAAGAAAATACTCAAAAATGGACATTCTTATTTAACCTACTGTTTCATGGATATTGGTCATGACAGCCGGCTAAAGACGGCTAAGCTAGCCGGCTAAAATTTCCGTGCCAAAATTCCATTTGTTAGAGTACGAACCAATAATATGGCGACACGTGCCAGGCTTAGCCGTCTAAATAAACAGTTTTAGCCTTTAGCCGTCTATTAGAAGGCTTAGCCTCCGAAAACATTTTTCGAAAATTTTAAAAATTTTCGGAGGCTTAGCCGTCTAATAGACGGTTATAACTGTTTATTTAGACGGTTAAAGGCTAAAACTATTTACTTAGACGGCTAAGTCTGGCACGTGTCACATGCTTATTGGCTGGTACTCTGACAAATGGAATGTTGGCACGGAAATTTTAGCCGGCTAGCTTAGCCGTCTTTAACCTTTTTACAAGAACAATGTCCATGAAACAGTAGACTAAATAAGAATGTCAATTTTTAAGTATTTTCTTGGTCGAATGTCCATTTTCGTATTTTTCCCTTTTAAATTTTTTCTCCAAACACACATTCTGATGGATTTAAAATCCACATCACAGCACAATCATCAACACACATCTATCTATTAGCATATACATAATCCTAACACACACACACACCTGCACACATACATTAATACATACATAATAATACTAACACACCTGCACACACAAACCTAGCTCATGCACGCACACATTCGTATATAATCACAAAACACACACACACATTACGTTTTCCATCATCAAATTACAAGACCCGTCAATTTCATGCTTTTGTTTTATTACTAGTTCTTTTTATATGTTTAATCGCCGTAAAAGTGCTTATAACTGAAACATGGAATCGAAGCTTATTACCTCAAAGCCGAACAAAACGAACCAAGGAGTGGAACAGCAGCGTTATCACCGGGTGCGTTACGGTGGCTGCGTAAATTGTCATAACAGTTTAAAATCTTTAGAATTTGAATTTCATAGACGCAAGACTAAACGGGTATGTTAGTTTGGTATCTGATGTTGGGTTTCAGTGGTGATCAGTTTGACTTTCGTAAAAAACGGGTTTTGATAGAGAAATTAATTAATTCAGTTAATTAATAAATACGCAGTGGAAAATAAAATCATAACCTATTTAACAACACTGACAAACCGAACAAGATCTGGTTATGAACACGCAAACACAAAAAAAAACAATTAATCTATTGATGAGATTAATTATACCTTAGTGGTTAATGATTAACCGGTTGAGACACCTAGGTACAACGAACCGATGCTAGATCACGAACCGAACGCGAGAGAACGGGAAGCCGGAACTTGCAAACGCAGGAGCAATTTTGTGGTCACTGCTTCGGAATTTCCAATGAAGAAATCGATTCCTTCTTGTCTTCCTATTTAGCGGCTCTCGAAAAGGAAAATGAAAACAAAAGGTTTTCTTATACCGCCTACTTTTTGGCCGATTGAAAAGAATTATATATATATATATATATATATATATTTAGATTAAAACCCTAAAAATATAATATAACCCTTTTAAATTACTATCGGGTCTAAAACCCAATAGTTAATGACAAGCCCGAAATCATTTAATTTATTTTAATAAAAGATTAAAACAAATAAATATAAATTATTATTTATAAACTTGTATAAATAATAATCCCGTGTAACGAATATATATATAAAATATATCGTCTCACTAACAGTTCGTAATTACCAGTTAAGCGGGTTAAGTGGATTTAATGTTCGTTGCCCAAGGTGTAACTCTTACGGGTCATAGCTCGGTCAGTCGCGTTGTACATCGGGTCGGTCCATAAAATCTAACAATCTCCCACTTGGACGATCCATGATAAATCAACGCAAACAGTCAGCGGCGCTCTAGCTGCACATGGTTGTCCCTAAAAAGGTATGACGCTTTAAAGTCATTAACCAAATATCTTGATGTTAGTAACAGCTAACTAAAGCAAGACAATAGACATATGTCAATAGTTGTCATTCATCCTTTCCGTATAAAACATCAATTGAATCAATGAGACATGGATTTAGTTCATTCTCATATGGCGTTCAATTATTATTGTTCTCGACCAAGAATCAAAGTGGTCCAATCAAACACACAGTAAGTTTGGGTAAGGCCTTACACTTCACCAGTTTGAATCAACAAGGGCGCCACGATGCTTATCTGTTACATATAACGCAAGAGTACAGAATCCCTTATTGACTACATACAACTCCCACTGAACATCAGAACTATTCCTAATCAAAGCCTTTATGACTGGCAGTTACGCGACAACGTTTGACAGTGATTAAAGAATGGTTCTTGGTAAACGACAGTTCTAGTACGAATCTCAGGTCAGAGGATACTAATGAGTATACCAATAGCAAAACATCTTATGACAAATATCCATGAAGATGATTTGATGCGAGTTACATCCAACGTCATTCAAAATGAGGCATGTGAAGTTCGGAGTCAACTCCTTGAGCCGAAGTTCAGAAAAGTCTTAATTCAGAGACGTTCCCACAAGTCTGACCGACTACGGATAATTAAGAATACAAGATTCATGGATTAAACGTATTAAAATCGAACACAGTTATAAGAATTCAGAATTGCATTTAAATCAGTAAACCAAAAAGAATTCAAAAATACAACTGTTTAAATGTTCGCACATTCAAAATACTAAATCAAAACATATCACTAGAAAATCTAAGACCAATAGCATCTCTGTGAAGATCATGCTTGTCCTGAGTCATGGGCTTAGTAAACGGGTCCGCTAAGTTTTGATCTGTGTCTACTTTGCTTATCACGATGTCTCCACGTTTCACAATTTCCCGTATATAGTGGAACTTCCTTTGAATGTGCTTCGCTTTCTGATGAGATCTGGGCTCTTTGGCTTGAGCTATAGCACCTGTGTTATCACAAAGTATCTCGATTGGTTGGCGAATAGTCGAAACCACATCGAGGTCAGTAATGAATTTCTTCATCCAAGCAACTTCCTTAGCAGCATCTGATGCGGCCATATACTCAGATTCGGTGGATGAATCCGCCACTACACTCTGCTTGGAGCTTTTCCATGAGACAGCTCCTCCATTAAGAGTGAATACGAAACCCGACTGTGAGCGAGAGTCATCTCGGTCAGTTTGAAAGCTAGCATCAGTGTAACACCGTACAATGAGCTCCTCTTTCACTCCTCCAAATATTAAGAACATATCTTTGGTCCTTCTCAAGTACCTCAGGATGTTCTTGACTGCAGTCTAATGGGCAATGCCAGGACTTTGCTGGAAACGGCTGGTCCTGCTTAAAGCATACGAGACGTCAGGTCTAATGCACAACATAGCATACATGATAGAACCAATCGCTGAGGCATATGGAATTGCTTCCATTTCCTTAATTTCAATGTCCATGGAAGGAGATTGTGATTTGTTCAACACAGTGCCTTTAGTCATCGGAACACCTCTTTTCTTTGAGTTTTCCATCCTAAAGCATGTCATCATTTTGTCTATGTAAGTACTCTGACTTAGCCCTATAAGCCGCTTAGATCTATCCCTGTAGATCTTGATTCCTAGAATGTAAGAAGCTTCTCCAAGATCCTTCATTGCAAAACAAGATCCTAACCATTGTTTGACTTTGTCAAGCACAGGGATGTTGTTTCCAATGATCAGTATATCATCCACATACAAGATGAGAAATGATATAGTGCTCCCACTAGCCTTTCTGTAAACACAAGGCTCATCTTCATTCTTGACAAAACCAAATTCTTTGATTTTCTGAACAAAATGAAGATTCCAGCTTCGAGATGCCTGTTTAAGTCCATAAATGGACTTATTCAGTTTGCAGACTCTACTAGGATACTTTGGATCAACAAAACCATCAGGCTGAACCATATAGACATCTTCAGAGAGATGTCCATTAAGAAAAGCGGTTTTGACATCCATTTGTCATATCTCGTAATCATGGTACGCGGCTATGGCAAGCAGTATCCTGATCGATTTGATCATAGCAACGGGTGAGAAAGTTTCATCATTGTCAATACCTTGAGTTTGAGTGAAACCCTTTGTAACTAGCCGTGCTTTATAGGTTTGTACATTACCATGCATGTCGGTTTTTCTTTTGAAAATCCATTTGCTCCCTATTTCCCGAGAACCGGGGGTAGCTCAATCAAGTCCCAGACCTGATTATCACGCATAGATTGCATCTCGGCGTTCATGGCTTCAAGCCATTTCTGGGATTCAGGATCTGAGATAGCAGATTTGTAGTTTGTAGGTTCGTCATTTGACTCATCTACTAACAGGACTTATAAGCTTCAAGATGCCATAGGTATCTATTAGGTTCTTTACGAGACCTGCTACTTCTGCGAACGCTTGTGTTTATGTCTGATTCATCAGCAACAACTTCTTGTTGATCAGACGCTCACTTCCTCAGCGATTGTTTGTGTTTCTCGAATTTCTTCAAGATCCATAATATTATTTCCAGTTCCTCGATTTAGAAGATCTTCCTCGAGAAAGCGTCCTTTCCATTTGATGGAAACAATGTTTTCATCAGGATGATAGAAATAATATCCGCTTTTGTTGTAGTAACCGACGAAACCAACTTTTCGCCTCTAGGATCGAGCTTGTCATCAGAATCGCTGATGACATATGCATCACATCCCCATACTCTAAGGTAAGACAAATTGGGTTTAGACCCGTTCCATATCTCATATGGGGTTTTGTCCACCTTCTTAGTCGGTGTCAGATTTACAAGGCGGGAGGCGGTCATAAGAGCATAACTCCAAAAGGAGTGAGGCAAGTTACTTCTACACATCATCGATCAAACCATATTAAGTAGGGTTCGATTTCTCCTCTCGCTCACGCCATTAAGTTGGGGTGTGCGAGGAGGAGTGGGCACAGAAATAATTCCGTGCTCCTTCAGATGATTAAGAAATTCTAAGCTGAGATACTCGCCACCTCGATCTGATCGAAGTGTATTAATAGATTTATCGAGTTGTTTCTCTACTTCGTTTTGAAACTCTTTGAACTTTTTCAAATGTTTCATGCTTGTGTTTCATAAGATAGACATAAGCATATCGACTATAATCTTCAATAAATGAAACAAAGTATCTTTCATGATTTCCAGACATGGTTCTGAAAGGGCCACACACATCAGTGTGTATAAGGCCTAGCAGATCCTTGGCTCGTTCACCAACATGGGTGAAGGGGTCCTTTGTGAGTTTGCCAGCTAAACAAGACTCGCAATTATCAAATGAGTCATGTCCGGTAGGTTCAAGAATTCCCTCGGATTGGAGTCTTTTAATGCGTGCCTTGCTTATGTGGCCAAGTCGATAATGCCATAGAAAAGTATCATTAATTCCAGATTTGATACGTTTAGAAAGATTATATATGTTATTGTCAGTTTGAACGTGAATCTCATAAATACCATATTGAGGTTTAGCCTCAAAATAAAAGATATCATTTAAGTAGGCAGAAATAGCAATACCATTAAAAACGTACTTAAATCCTTGTTCAAACAACAAAGAAACTAAAATAATGTTTCTGGTTAAACTAGGTGCAAACAAACAGTTGTTCAAAAACAACCACAAGGTCAGAAGGACATGAGAGATGATATGTTCCAGTTGCAAGAACTGGTACTCTTTTCCCATCACCAACGATGAGCTCCATGTCGCTTTGTTTCAACTTCCTCTAACTTTTAAGCTCCTGCAAGACATTAATGATGTGGTATCCACATCTAGTATCAAATACCCATGTGTTTCTAGAAACATTAAAAATTTCAATAACATAAATGAGAATACCTAAAGAGGTGCCCTCACCACTGGCCCTCTGCAGCTTCAGCTTGGCTAGATATTCAGTACAGTTACGTTTCCAGTGCCCCATTTTGTTGCATTCAAAGCATTGGTGCTCCTCAGGAGGGGGTGCTTTTGAAGCTTTCTTTTTATTGTTGGTGGCAGGCTTGGCAGCAACATTAACCTTCTTCTTGCCTTTGCTATTATAACCTCTTTTCTTGTGGTTAGGTTTTTTAACACCAGCAGATCTGACCATCAGAACTTGATTTTTCTTTCCTTGGATATTCATCGCGGCCGTTTTGAACATACCATGTAGTTCGGCCACTGTCTTCTCCAAGCCATTCATGTTGAAATTCATTACGAATTAAGCATAGGAGCTTGGGAGAGAGTTTAAGATGAAATCAGTAGCCATGTCATCCTTCATGGGATATCCAAGTTTGTTCATCTGGTCGATGTACCCTTTCATCTTAAGCACATGAGCACTAACAGGCGTGCCCTCTTGCATCGTGCAACGAATGAGTTGAGATATGGTTTCATAGCGTTCTTGTCGGGCTTGTTTCAGGAACATGCCCTTAAGTTGCTCAATCATGTCAAAGGCACTCAGGTCCTCCATGCTCTTTTGGAGCTCACGGGACTTGTAGGCTAGCATAAGGCAGGCCACCTCAGTGGCATCATCTCTTTGTTTTTCCCAGACCTTACGAGCGGCAGCCGTGTTACCATCGGGTGCCTCAGGGACTGGTGCATCGAGAACATAGAGCTTCTTGGCCATCTTGAGAACTATTCTCAAATTGCACTGCCACGAGAGAAAGTTGGTGTTATCCAGCTTTTCATTCTCAAGGATAGACTTGAGAGCGAAGGAGTTATTAGTATTATTATTTTCAGTAGACATCTGTCAAGATAAGCAAATAAAATAAATTAGTATAAAGAAAGTAAAAAATCCTTATTAATTTATGACCCAATTACAGAAATTAGAATAAGGGGTGAGAATCTAGCTAAATAAGTCACTAATGGTAGCTGTGGCGTATAACATTAGTAAATGGGTAACTAGACTGACAATTAGTGTCAATTGTGGAAATATGCACAACTCTCGTGTATGAGGCCGCTAAGACAAGAAATGTCTATGCATTGATACGTTTAGCCTCACCTATGCCCACTTTTAATCTCTTGATAGCTGGGGCATGTAACAAGAGAGAAAAGTAATAGTCGTCCTAAAACAGGTACTTGCGGAAGGGCCGGATGTGTCAACGAAATCCTTGCGCCTTGGAAGGATAAACTACGCATCCAGTGCGATGCTGTGGCTCCAAACACCGATGTTTCGTCTTATGCTCCAAGTGTTCCTTATAATAAGATGGCATAGACCATTGGTTTTAAATATGGGTTCCAATTTTAGTGTTTACCGAATAGGGTCAAACTTAACGAATGATTAAATTACACGTGTGTTGTAAAAGCCAGTTTTACTATTTAAAGTCATGACAAATTTGATGAACCATTTCATCTATCAGGACACTTAATTTTAAATAACATATTAAAACTAAGTTTGTCGCGACTTGAATAACCAGTTAAAGTTAATAGTTGAAAACTATTAAGTTATAAGTTTGAAATTAAATTTAGTTTAAATTACAAAACTTTAGCGGTTATTTATTTTATAAAAACAAGCCAGTAGTTATTTTTATAAAATTCTACAAGTTATAAAATTAGAACTTGTGGTGACAGATTGTGACATTTTAAAACTCCTTTTAAAACGTTTGGTGTTTAGTTGGTTTATAATAAATTTAAGTTATAAAAAAATTAAAAGCAACCATAAAGCAAATAAATATGTAATTCTTATAGGGCCAAGTTTGTTTGATCTTGCTGGAGCCAGTTAGCAAGACCAAACGGGTCACGAGGTCCACAAAATTAAAACAACCACAAGGATAGACTTCCGTGCATCTAGTCGTCTCGGATGACTCCCACTGAATCCAAGATTCCTGTTGCGTCTTCAGATTTGTCTTCGGGTTTTTATTACATTACATAAAATTAAAAAAAAAACTATTTTATTACAACTTTGAGCCATCAAAAGTGGGCCAAAACCATAAAACCAAAAACTGAATAATAAACACAAACAACTCAATCACATGGGTCGGGCCAGATTTACATATTCAACACAATCAAATACGGGCAATATATTTGGTCAAATAAAATAAAAAAAAATTGACCAAATTAATAAATAAAAAATTGCCCCAAAAACAGATCAGATCAGAAACTTCAAGATAGTTAAAGCTTGTGATTAATCTAACCGGTGAAACCAAACCGGTTCCGATTTTCGTGTTATAACCCAGGCTCTGATACCACTGTTGGGTTTCAATGGTGATGAGTTTGACTTTTGTAAAAAACAGGTTTTGACAGAGAAATTAATTAATTCAGTTAATTAATAAATACGTAGCGGAAAATAAAATCATAACCTATTTAACAGCACTGACAAACCGAACAGGATCTGGTTATGAACACGCAAACAAAAAAAAAACAATTAATCTACTGATGAGATTAATTATACCTTAGTGGTTAATGATTAACCGGTTGAGACATCTAAGTACAACGAACCGATGCTATATCACGAACCGAACGCGAGAGAACGGGAAGCCGGAACTTGCAAACACAGGAGCAATTTTGTGGTCACTGCTTCGGAATTTCCAATGAAGAAATTGATTCCTTCTTGTCTTCCTATTTAGCGGCTCTAGAAAAGGAAAAAGAAAACAAAAGGTTTTCTTCTACTGCTGTTACAACCGTAACTTTTACGGTCAGCACCCGTGTTCGACGAGTTCGTATAATAATAATAGTATTATTATTATTATTATTATTATTATTATTATTATTATGTGAAATATACTTTCAAACGAAAGGAACTCGTTAGTGAACGAAAAATAATAGCAAGATTTATTTGAGTGTTATAATGTCAAAAATTTGATCAAGTTCGGCTTTATACGCGTTAACACCCGAGTCGAACGGTTTCGTAAATTTTAATTTAAATCCGATAGGATATATATTTACGAGACGCAAGGACTCGAGGGAAAATAATAAATTATAATAAGTTATTTTTGGATAAAATAACGCCTCTATTTTTTTATCGGGTTCGTTTAAGCGAGAAACCGGCACGCGATCGGAGACTACGAGGGATATAAATACCCCACTACACTCCCTTTTTCTCATTTGATCAATTCAGAGAAAAATTTAGAGAGAGAGAGTGGAGAGGATTCCGGCGAAGTAGTGGTGGTCCGGCGGTGGTGCGTGTCGGCCAACGGTGGTCCGGCGCGGTGGTCGGTGGCGGACGAAGCCCGTTTTTCACCCGGAACCATTTCTCGACGCTACGAATGCAATGGTAAGCTCAGATTTCTCTAAATCATTGCTTAAATTCGTGAAAAAGAGTTTTTAAAATATGTCCAGAAAGTTTTATGCATGCGCAGTTTTAAAGATCAGACGATCCCCGGAAATCCGACCGTTAGAAATGCATGAAATTTGGATATGATATTGTCAACACATATTCGAAAAACCCTATTGGAGGAATTTTTGATCAGAGTTCTCTAGGTATGCTTTTCATACCCTCGAATGTGACTGATCGGATTTTCGGATTTGAAAAACTGGGTCTCAAAGAATCGTCGATCCTTGGAGATCCGATCGTTGGATCGTGACAATTTTTGGATAGTAGTTTCTTAGCACAAATATGAATGTTTTCACCGTAGGAAATTACGATCAGATGTTGGGAACTATATTTTTGAATACGAACAGATTGTAACAGTTTATAGGACAGAAACAGGAAATTGATCGGGTTGTATGGCCATCCAAACGGCATTGCATGTCAATTTTGAGCATATGAAAATGCTTGGGAGATAAAAATGATCCTAATGATGTTTTTGGTTCGTATTGCATGTGAAATACGGGAGGTTCCGCGTACGCGAACCATTTATACGAAAGGTATAAACTTTACCCGTTAAGATTTAATTTTATGTTAGAATAGTTTTATGAGTCATTGGTTGGGAATTGAACCCGAAAACATTTAGTATTTAGATATTTGATATTTTGAGTGGTTATTAGGTTATAAACCCAATACCGGTTCACGTGGAACTAATATATTTAGTTTTATACAACAATTGTTTTTGATGGATTTTTAAAAAATTTTGATTTAGCTTCCAAATTTATTTTTAAAAAGTAGTATTTATATAAAAAGTGAGATCTGGAAATATTGGTAACTAAACTATTTATAGATTATTTATTAAAATTTCCACAACTTTAATACATGGAAATTTGGGTAAAATACTTCTAAGTATTGAAAAATTCTGAAAATTAGACAGTGATTTATATATGATGAACTAAGACTCCTGTACAAAGTTTATGAAAATTGGAGTTGTTTAAGTATGTGTTTAGTATTTATAAAGTTTAAACGGATAATTTAGGGTTTGTATACTTCTAAATAAAATCAGGAGTTGAAACTTTGTATGGGATCTTATATTGACTTAAAACTAATATAGTAAAAATTTGGCGAAGTTGTAATGTGTTTAACTATTTTTCCCGAATTTGTAAAATTTTAACAATATTAAATTCAAATTAAATAATCTGGATATTTGACAAATATGAAAATTGGTCAGAAATTTTTATTTATATATATGATCAATTGGTATAAATTTCAAGCAGTAACTTTATGTCTAAGTATGGTTTTGGAATTATGGTCCATTAAAATTTTATAAAAAGTTATTAATTTTAGAAATTTTTATATAAAATTGATTTTATAAAAATTTTAGGGGATTTTGGACAGAAGTATAACCCCATTTAAAACATAAAATTTGAATTTTAAATTGGGTGCTAATATCACACTAAAATCCTAATTTCGAATGAATCGGATTTTTAAACCGAAAACCGGACTTTACGCGCGTAAACGCGTTTTTGGTCAAACGAAACTGTGACTTGAGATTTTATCATATATGACATTATAACTACTGATATTCATTAATAAAATCCAAAATTTAAGGTTTCAAAGTCACGAATTTATATAAAGGCTCGTTTTACAACTTTTGAACGGTTCGTACGTGTGTGCACGGGTTTTGGGTATGCAACCGACTACATAGCCACTTTTAAGTACTAGACTCAGTTTTATACTTTAGGCTTCCTAAATGCTATTTTTTTTTATGTCTACTTGGTTAGTAGGACTCGGTTAGGACATCTGTTTTTGCGGTTTTTGCGGATTTAGCCGTACCTTGGTAGCACTGAGTTGCTAGCCACACTTTGCTTGCATTTGGCTGCTGGCCTTTGATAGAATTTGGATGTTAACCGTACTTTTCGGTTTTTGTTGACTATGTCACACTTATCACCGACGTTGTTTAGGTGAGTTTCGCGGCCCCACTTTTCATTTTTACTGTTTTACGGGGGAAAAACTATTTCACACACTACACGTTGTTACCTGGGTTTACTTATGAATGTATTAAGTCCCCACTTTAACGCAATCAATTAGCTTGGATAGCTGGTAGGAATTATAAATAGTACTATTTGGGTTGACACCCCCGCCCAGGGTTGGTCGCGCCAACCAGACTTGTAGGGTCATTTGGGCGTATAATTAGCCATAGTAGGTGTTCACATTCGACACCTGGATACAGGGGCAACAACGAGTCTGACGGTTTTGATTATGACTCAGGGTAATTATATCTTAACACGTGTACTTGATCATCTGCGGATGGTTACTATTACATTTTGAAATTTATTTACTTACTTTTTATAGAGTCGCAAAACCTGCGTACTCACCAACTATTTTTATAGTTGACCCGTTTTCGAAACATGTTTTTCAGGTAAACAGTTATGGGGATCACGAGCTTTAAACGGCTTGCTTTTGGGAAGAATTATTATTGTGTACCTTTGGTTGTAGTCATGCATTTTAGACACTTTGTATTGATTCAGGATTTTTCATGTATTCGTACATTCGTTAGAAGCATGTAGTATGGTTCAATGTAATGCACAACTTTACTTTTAGTTTCTCTTGTACTTGTGTTCAATGCGATATACCGGTTACATCCCGTACTTCCGCCTTAGTGGGGTGTGACAACTGCCTACTTTTTGGCCGATTGAAAAGAATTATATATATATTTTTAGATTAAAACCCTAAAAATATAATATAACCCTTTTAAATTACTACCGGGCCTAAAACCCAATAGTTAATGACAAGCCCGAAATCATTTAATTTATTTTAATAAAAGATTAAAACAAATAAATATAAATTATTATTTATAAACCTGTATAAATAATAAATCCCGTGTAACGAATATATATATATAAAATATATCGTCTCACTAACAGTTCGTAATTACCAGCTAAGCGGGTTAAGTGGATTTAATGTTCGTTGCCTAAAGTGTAACTTTTACGGGTCGTAGCTCGGTCAGTCGCGTTGTACATCGGGTCGGTCCATAAAATCTAACAATCTCCCACTTGGACGATCCATGATAAATCAACGCAAACAGTCAGCGGCGCTCTAGCTGCACATGGTTGTCCCTAAAAAGGTATGACGCTTTAAAGTCATTAACCAAATATCTTGATGTTAGTAACAGCTAACTAAAGCAAGACAATAGACATATGTCAATAGTTGTCATTCATCCTTTGATAGAATTTGGATGTTAACCGTACTTTTCGGTTTTTGTTGACTATGTCACACTTATCACCGACGTTGTTTAGGTGAGTTTCGCGGCCCCACTTTTCATTTTTACTGTTTTACGGGGGAAAAACTATTTCACACACTACACGTTGTTACTTGGGTTTACTTATGAATGTATTAAGTCCCCACTTTAACGCAATCAATTAGCTTGGATAGCCGGTAGGAATTATAAATAGTACTATTTGGGTTGACACCCCCGCCCAGGGTTGGTCGCGCCAACCAGACTTGTAGGGTCATTTGGCTCATAATTAGCCATAGTAGGTGTTCACATTCGACACCTGGATACAGGGGCAACAACGAGTCTGACGGTTTTGATTATGACTCAGGGTAATTATATCTTAACACGTGTACTTGATCATCTGCGGATGGTTACTATTACATTTTGAAATTTATTTACTTACTTTTTATAGAGTCGCAAAACCTGCGTACTCACCAACTATTTTTATAGTTGACCCGTTTTCGAAACATGTTTTTCAGGTAAACAGTTATGGGAATCACGAGCTTTAAACGGCTTGCTTTTGGGAAGAATTATTATTGTGTACCTTTGGTTGTAGTCATGCATTTTAGACACTTTGTATTGATTCAGGATTTTTCATGTATTCGTACATTCGTTAGAAGCATGTAGTATGGTTCAATGTAATGCACAACTTTACTTTTAGTTTCTCTTGTACTTGTGTTCAATGCGATATACCGGTTACATCCCGTACTTCCGCCTTAGTGGGGTGTGACAACTGCCTACTTTTTGGCCGATTGAAAAGAATTATATATATATTTTTAGATTAAAACCCTAAAAATATAATATAACCCTTTTAAATTACTACCGGGCCTAAAACTCAATAGTTAATGACAAGCCCGAAATCATTTAATTTATTTTAATAAAAGATTAAAACAAATAAATATAAATTATTATTTATAAACATGTATAAATAATAAATCCCGTGTAACGAATATATATATAAAATATATCGTCTCACTAACAGTTCGTAATTACCAGCTAAGCGGGTTAAGCGGATTTAATGTTCGTTGCCCAAGGTGTAACTCTTACGGGTCATAGCTCGGTCAGTCGCGTTGTACATCGGGTCGGTCCATAAAATCCAACACCTGATTAGTCACACACACCAAACCGAGAGAATGCAGTCCGATGACGCACTGGTGGTACCCTTCAAACAGTCACGATACAGTCCAATGGTGGCGGAGTAAAGCGGTGGGAGTAACCGGATACGTGACAGGGGCTGTGAAAGTCGCCGGCATGATTGGATTAATATTTAGCAGAAATCGGATTCAAAACAGGAGAAGGATTGGTTGATCTTACTTGGATCGCACCGAAACAGACAGACGAACGAGCAACAGTAGTTTGATGGCGGCAGCGGTAAATATCAGACGGTTGTTTGGCTAATGACTACCGGAACGGTGACGTTTATTATTGACTGAATGTGGTGGTGCTTCGTTGGCAGAGGCTTGAACCAAGAAGCAGAGATAAAGCGGAATGATGAATGTTTTGAGAGGTCAATAGAGATCGATGGGGTTTTAAAACCTGACGTGAACGATGGAGATTCAAAATTCTTTGCTTCCGGTAGTTTGTTACGTTAAAGATAATGCATAAATTCAAATATGAGAAGTCGTTATGGTTACTTTAGATAAGCATAAGAAGTTTGCATACGAGTTGCTAATGAGAACGTGACGTGATAATAGTTATCCTAAATCATGTTGAAGGATTTAAACATTTTTACTATTAAATTATTATTATTATTATTATTATTATTATTATTATAGTTTAGCATCCGTCGTTTAACGTGTGGTGACGCGCAAAGGCCGCAACACGCCTGGTAAGTTACTAGTTACTTACAAATTGCAAATTGTAAATCCATTATGCACAGGTTACAATCATTCAATGCACAACTTTGATGTTTGCAAATTGTAAATCCATTATGTACAAGTTAAAATCATTCAATGCACAACTTTGATGTTTTTTTTTTGTTTTATTCAATTTAGTTTGTTTAAATAATTTGAGTTTCAAGGGAATTATCATACACCAACTTGGTAGAGTTGAAGTTCGATACTTGGCGACGACCATTTTTTTTCTTTTGTTTTAATAACTTAGCTTTTTTTATTTTTTTGTTTAATCAACTTAGTTACTCTTTTGTTTTTTCCAATTTTTAAATGTTTAAAACTCAAAGCGACTCCTAGATTTTCTTTTTTCAGTTTTTTTAGTTCTTATAGAATTGACACAAATTTTTTTTACTCACTTTTTTTTCTTTTTACAGATTTGTCACAAAACTTTAATAAAGTAAAGGTTTTTTTTATAAAATTGTAACAAAAGTTCACTGGGTATTAATAATAGTTTCATTTTTCTATAATAATTTTCATTCGTTAACTTTTTTTTAAACGGGATGCACGGGTTGTTTATTTTTTTTAGCTATTCGAGTATATATTTTTTTGTATCTTACGTTATAGCGAGTATTTGTTAAAATGTAAGTTTTACATCCATTGACGAGCCGAATCGATAACTACCAAACTCCCGTCACATAACGTGAGAAAAAAAAACTAGTTTTTTAACAAACAAAAAAACTAGTTTTTTAACAAACTTAGATACACTACATGTCACAGTTCTAAATACATCGTTAAATATGACAAATACTCCAAAGTACCTACCAATAATAATTCATCTATTACGAAGCCAAAACTTTAAAGCACAAGTGAACAGAAAACATGCATGGATTGTCAACACGTCACGAAAATCAGATCTAAACTCACTTTCACCCAAACCAAAAAAAAGACATTCATCCTCATATAGACTCAAACAAAATAAGATTAGAACTCCGATCAACAATGAAAAGACCTGATACAAGAATCTCTACCAACTCAGAAGATAAAAAAAAATCATTTCATCAAATCAACGAAACCCTAGACTGAGAAGATTATAAGTCGGTAGAAAAAAAGCCGAGAGAACAAGATAAAAAAATACAACTCGATACAACTATACTCTCTCTTCAATATATAACATCCAGATGACAGTTCAGAAATATTTAGAATTAAAAACCTTTTTTGAACATAAGTTTAACTTAAGCAAAACATCAAATGTTATGTACTGTAACTGGTAACATAAGAACATGATGAATTTAACTTCCAACACAATTACAAAGTTCTCAAACATTCAGTCATGAATATCGAACTTAACAACAAATTAGTGAAAAACATGCACAAATAACACTCAATAAAAAGTCAATATCATAAAGACAAAGAACTATACACAACTACATGACAACAAATTTAGCGAGAAATTTGCATCTAGCAGTTAATAACGTAACACAATACAAAAAAATGACAAATTAAATAACTTGCCACTACAAAAACATGCTACAATATCAAGAATCACAAAACTTGGAGTGCCTATGAGTATGAATTCTGTACAAAATAAACTTGGAGAAGATCACCACTGTCATCTCCAAGTGTAACAAACAGTGAAACCGTCATAAAAATTTGAACTAAATCTAACGTAGTTTCTGATGAGAACAAATATGAAATTAAACCTTCTTTAGTACGGTACCAAATCACAAATGTGTCTGTTGACTAGCGAGCAAGATCTAACGCGTGGAAACCCTACGACGGACCATGAAAGTGTGTAACGGTCCGTCACGCTGCAAAAATATGTCGCTCAACCAGAAGCCAACACGTGGCAGTTGACTTGCGAACCCTAAGTTGGTGACGAACTATCACTAAGCATAACGGTCCGTTACGGAGAGGTGGTGACGGACTGTCATGAGCCGTAACAGTCCGTCACAAAACAAGAATTGGTTTATATAAGAATGGACGATGGGATGTTGTTCTTCACACCAACACACACTTTTATAGACACACTAAAGAGACGAGGTTTGATTCTCAAGACCGATGTGCATTCACAAGTTCGAAATCCCGCTTATTCGTCCGAATAAGCAGTAGATAGTGATCGCGTTGTCAAGGTCAATAAAAAAACAATATTAATTCTAATCCCTAGCTACCTTAAACTATAATATAGTGAAGTAGGGTGTCGTATCCACAGGGAATTGGTGGACAGTGTTGATTTAAGGACTTGTTCGGATTTTAATTAAAAAGCAAATAACTTTAAACTTTTGAAAACTATTAAAAGAAAACGGATCGCTTCCGGGTTCATATTGCAAGTTATTGTGAAGACTAGTTTGTACTTAATGGAAGTTACATAGACATAACCCGCTCGTTAGATTTGATAAACAATTAACAATCAAGATAGTGACTGCGTTGAGCAACGATTCTAAAACCGGATACTTGACACAGATTAACAACTCAATAATCAATTAACAACTTAGATTATCAGATCTAGATACTCAATGATTCATGATAGAAAACCAAAAATTGATGAGTATATTAAATTAAAGACAATCTAAATCGTTATTGTGAAGACTAGTTTGTACTTATGAACTCTAGTCTATCACTTACAAGCAGATCCTACACCCGAAAACGACACGCATAGATTAGCCGCTCATCGATATAGTCATTGATTCTTCAATAGATGGTGTAACTTGATTTTGCCTAAAAACGTGAAAAGGTTGGAACTTTATCTCTGGAAATCACATCTGGAATGCTCTGTGACGAAAGTATGTAAGTTAATTCGACAATGGATCCCCCAAAGCTTTTAATTGGAATTAGGTTAAAAAGAGTCGTAATTGATGTCTTCGCGTGTCGCGAACTTTGGATGGTTGTTCTTCGCGTGGCGCAAAGAACAAATTAGTCGGGTGGGCTTTTCAAGGCCCTCGCGTGTCGCGAACTTCTTCCTCCTTATCTTCGTGTGGCGCGAAGATCTTGATTTCCACAATTTTGACTTTTGTTTACTTTTACTTCTCCGGGGCCCGTGTATACTACTATTCTCATGATTTTAAGCTCGTGTTTTCCCGTCCACTTAGCACATTAAACCTGTAACACTCATAAACACCAAATACACATAAAACAGACTCGATATACAAAGCTAAACACTAATAACTATAAACTTAGACTCTTATACACGAGATATTTAACCTCATATCACATCCCCACACTTAACCTTTTTCGTCCCGAAAAATAATACTGCAATGGAATCATAATCAGAAAACTTGCAATTTACTTTCATTCTTTTATATATTTTGATATCTCAACATGTTAACCGTAACAATCAGTATTTTGATCCGATTAAACCCAACCACCGACTCTTGAGCCCCCGACTATGTGATCTATATATTCTACATTACCAAGCTGACAGTTTATCTATAGGTCTCACACTCAGAAAGTTAGAGTTCAGCCTAATCCCGTCTCAAGGTCATGTTTAGGCACACCTTATAGATTTCTCACCATTATAAACACTAATTTATATGTTTTTGAAATTAAATGAATAATGGATCGATGGATGAATGATATGAGCTTTTATTAATGCTATATGATTAAACATAACCCAGTGGTGTTTCAATCAAGCTGGAACCGATATATGACACGTAGGCTGCAGTTTGTAAGCAATGAAGTACATAAGCTTCGGAATAGGGGTGTATCTTTCAAGTCGCCATCCCGAAGTGTAACACATAAACCTAACTTAGTCATCCAATATTGATCACTTAAATCCCGCCCATGGGTGTATCGACCAAGTCACTATCCCGGAGGGTAACACATAGGCGAAACCTAAGCTTTCCATTTTTAATTAATTAAGCTCATGAATGATGCAGATGATGGATTACGGGCGCCACTAACTTTCGGATTTATTTTCATAAAAAGAAAGTAGTGTGCCAATAATTTTAAAAACTTATAAATTCTTGTTTATAGAGGTACCTATCACCCTATATCGACAGTTTCGACCTTACCAACATCCCTAAGATGAGAACCCACAAGATATATTGAATTAATTGTCACACCCCCAATTTCAACTAACGGAATATTACCGTTTGGGAAGTGACAAACCAGGATCTCGGACACTAGTTACATTGAACGACTCTACATGGGACTCAAAATGAAAATATATTTTAAATCAGAGTATCAATGCGGAAGCGTAAAGAAAGTAAATGCGCAAAATACACGCGCCCAAAACCAAAGTCCAAACGTCTAACCAAACAAAGTACATTAAAATAATTCAATCAACATAAATAGACACAAAGCAAAGCAGTTGAATCCCATGCATGCCCTAACGTGCACCTGTGTCTTAGCTTAGCGTCCGGAGAAAACATGTAAGAAAAAGTGTCAACACGAGGTTGGTGAGTTCACAGGTTTCAATATATAAATAAACGTTTACCAGATTTATAGTACAATCAACATAAATACCAAATGAGTAGCTAACCCATGTTCATTGTTTGCTATTACGCTCGCAACCGTAAACTGACTGTTTGTATTGCCTCCCACCAGGTCTATCAACCACGGTGCACGTTTAGGTCAATATTGCACCCGTTCGATATCCAATCGTGTTAGCGCGACTAACGCTGGTGAGGTTTGTCAAACCCAGTAGTACTACCCAACATACCTCGCTATATTCATATTTAAACGGTTCGATGTGAGGACTTTTATGATAGAGTTTATGCATAGTCATAACAATTTATATAAATGAAGTACAAAAATCAAAAGAGCTTATATCATGTTTTCTCCCCCAGTTTAAAAGCAGTAAAAGGGGCCGTGAAAACTCACCTGATTTCAAGTGAAAGATCGGGTCACGCTGTAGGAATTTGAAACCATGGGTGTAAGCCTTAAACGACTTACGTGTGACCTAACAATACAACGCAACAATTAGGGACGATTCGGGATTTGTGACGACGACACGGAAAGTTAGGATGTCCTAACTTGTTCTAAGGATTTAAAATAAACGAACGCGTCGGATGTCGACAATGGATAATAATAGGATAATTATTTACTTTTGATCGAGTCGCTTACGAAGGTTAAGAAATAATATAATATATATTATTTTAAATACGAACGATTAGACAATTTATTCTCGGAGTGGAAAATAATAATTTATATTATTTTTAAATCGGATAAATAACGTAGGTAAATAATACACTTTTATATTATTTAGTTTAAAGCAATAGTCACGAACGGTCACGAACGGATTGAAAACAATATAACGTTTATAATATTTTAAAAATATTTAATACGGGTTCAAAATAATATAATCATATTATTTTTCACGGGATTGCGGGTTGGAAATGCGTAGAGTTTATTATTTTAAAACGGTAAAAATAATATATATTTTTTTTCATTAAATTCAAACCCGAGTCCTCGGGTCAATTCTCGGGCCAAAACGCGTTTAAATGGGTTTATAATAATATAGGTTTAATTTATATATATTTTAATATAACAGAAAAAGTCCCAAAAATTTAATGTGGGAGCCCGGCCTCGAACCCGGGTCTCTCCCACACACGCACACGAGTTTAACCATCACGCCCGCTAGGGTCATCGCGAAAGGATCCGGTTTCAAAATCTTTTATTAATTAAGTCCAGTGATTCCTTCTTCTCAATACCCGCGATCGAATACCGGCCAGAACCTGACGATTTCGATGATGGATTGATTAATACATTAACAGGTTTTAATGCCAAGGGAATTACGAACCTGAGCATACTTTTAATTTCGAAAACAAACGAGTTTATGTTCAAATCTTGAAAACAGGTCGCATACGTATAAAGAAAACTTTGAATCGATCAGAAAGATTTCGATAATGAATTTGATTAAAACCATAGGGCTTTTGATAATCGGGTCATTTCGAAACTGATTATGTAAATTAATTTCGTTTCTTTTCAATCTAAGATCAAAAACCCCAAATTCAGAAACATATGAACCCTAATTTCCAGATTGATTCGAATTCGATAATAAAATGCCGAATTGATAGAGGGCTTTCAAAGATTAGATGGTTACGAAGCTAAAGGTATACTTTAATTTGATTTAAAAACGGTTTGGGATCGAATTCGACAGACTGGGTTCACATGAAACCTAATTACGGGTTACAGAGATTTTGATATTAAAACTTGAAATTGGCAAAGGGCTTTCGATAAAAACGATGTTGCGAGTCTTTCTTTATAGGTTAATTTCATTTTTATTGCGTCTAGATTAGGGTTCGACTAAATCAGTTTGAAGATGAACCCTAAGATCAGGAACTCGCTCGAATTGATGATGTAAGCCCGAATTAACATGAGGCTTACCTTTACAGAATGAAAACGAAGCAATTGGGTTAAGAATTTACCAGAATGTGTGTCGAATTGGTGGAGTTCGAGTAGATGCAGGTGTCGGCTGCACAGATTTCTTTCCGGCGAGTTCTGTTGATTCTCCGATCAATGCAGGTAGCGCAAACACTTCAGGAGGATTCGACAAGTGAGAAGGATGCTTCAATTCGTGGGATTATTACAGGGATTAGACGAATTTGCTCACGGCCGACGGTTATGAGTTTATGGAAAATTATTTGAGTTTAATTCGCTTCAATGTCGGCAATTAGTGTGATAATAACGATTAGAAACGGTTAGATCGTGGGAATTCAGTTTCAACCTCAACGAATTTCAACTAGAAACGGCTTAATTCAAAGGATTCGCGATGTTTGACTTTCAGAAATCAACAAATTGACAATCTAAGAATTGCAGGATTGGTCCCTGAGGTTTTCAGTGAAATTGAGGTTTGTAAATTGGCAGATTAGGTCCCTTAGGTTTAAATGGAGTTAGTTCTTAGTTAATTTTGACTTTTAAAGTCAACAGATTGGATTTTGACTTTCCAAAAGTCAACAGAATAGTTTAAGCTTTTGACATAACTAGTCCCTGAAGTTTAAGTTTGGAATATTGACAGAAATAGTCCTTGAAGTTTGAATAAAGTTAATTTCAGTTAACTTTAACTGGATTTTTCTAACGGAGTTAACTGGAAAAGTCCGGATTGTCACATCATTCCCTAGTTGAAAGAATTTTCGTCTCGAAAATTAAAATAACAAAAAAAAAAAATTTCTGGGGCTTCACATCATTCCCTAGTTGAAAGAATTTTCGTCCCGAAAATTAAAATAGTACCTTAAGAGTTTGACGTGGAGTGCTTGAACAGATTAGGATATTTGCGCATCATCTGATCCTCGTGCTCCCACGTGAATTCCGGTCCGCGTTTCGAGTTCCAACGGACTCTAACAATGGGGATTTTGCTGCGCTTTAACGTTTTTACTTCCCTATCCATAATCTCGACAGGTTCTTCGATGAAACGTAACTGTTCATCAACATGTAGTTCCTCCAGAGAAACTGCGAGTGATTCATCTGCCAGACATTTCTTTAAATTTGAGACGTGAAAGACGTTGTGTACACCACTAAGTCTTTCAGGTAGGTCCAGCTGGTACGCGACTGGTCCGATTCTCTTTAATATTTTGAAAGGTCCAACATAACGAGGATTCAGTTTTCCTCGTTTCCCGAAACGAATGACACCTTTCCAAGGTGAGACTTTGAGTAAAACCATGTCACCTATTTGAAATTCCAAAGGTTTACGACGCTTGTCGGCATAGCTCTTTTGACGATCACGAGCTGCCGCCATACGGTTTCTAATTTGAACGATCTTTTCGGAAGTTTCAAATACAAGTTCAGGACCTGTGAGTTAGCTATCCCCAACCTCGGTCCAACAAATGGGAGAACGGTATTTCCGTCCATAAAGTGCTTCAAATGGAGCTGCCTTGATGCTAGTTTGATAATTGTTGTTGTAGGAGAACTCCACCAACGGTAGGTGAGACTCCCAAGTGTTACCGAAATTGATCACACAAGCTCGTAGCATGTCCTCCAGAGTTTGGATAGTACGTTCAGTTTGGCCATTAGTTTGAGGATGGTATGCTGTGCTCATATCTAGACGCGTGCCTAATGCTTTATGCAATGACTGCCAGAAACAGGAAGTGAATCGTGCATCGCGATCCGAAATGATAGAGATAGGCACCCCGTGCCGAGAGACTACTTCTTTCAAGTATATTCGAGTGAGTTTATCCATTTTGTCAGTTTCTTTGATGGCTAGGAAGTGGGCAGATTTTGTTAGGCGATCAACAATTACCCATATAGTATCACATCCGGTAGGAGTTCAGGGTAATTTGGTAATGAAGTCCATGGATATTTGTTCCCATTTCCACATGGGAATTTCAGGTTGTTGCAGGAGACCGGACGGTTTTTGGTATTCAACTTTGACCTTCGCGCAGGTCAGACACTTACTAACATAAGTGGCTATATCGGCCTTCATCTTCGGCCACCCATATAGTACTTTTAGATCATGGTACATTTTATCGGAACCCGGATGAATGGAGTAACGAGATTTCTGAGCTTCATCCATGATTAGTTCCCTTAAATTTCCGAACACCGGAACCCATATTCGTTCGACAAAGTAACGAATTCCGTCAGATTTTACTTCAAGTTGTGCTTCCATGCCGCGTGTATCTTCTAACGGTAGGTTATCTTCTTTCAAGGCTTCAAGTTGAGCACTACGGATTCTGTCAGGCAATCCAGGGTGGATAGTAAGTTGTAACGCTCGAACTCGTTTGGGTTTCGTTTCCTTTCGGCTTAGTGCATCAGCCACAACGTTAGCTTTACCCGGATGATACCGGATCGCACAGTCGTAATCATTTAAAAGTTCAACCCAACGACGTTGTCGCATGTTCAACTCCTTCTGCTCGAAGATATGCTGGAGGCTCTTGTGGTCGGTGTAGATGGTGCATTTGGTACCGTACAAGTAATGTCTCCATTTCTTAAGTGCAAAAACTACTGCTCCCAACTCTAGGTCATGAGTGGTGTAGTTTTTCTCGTGAACCTTTAACTGACGTGAAGCGTATGCGATTACCTTTTCGCGTTGCATTAAGACACAACCCAAGCCTTGGATAGATGCATCACAGTACACCACAAAATCATCGGTTCCTTTCGGAAGAGCTAAGATAGGTGCACTGCAAAGTTTCTGTTTGAGATGTTGGAACGCTGATTCTTGATTATCGCCCCAATTATAGGTTTTTCCTTTTTGAGTTAGGGCGGTGAGAGGTTGTGCAATCTTTGAAAATCCTTCGATAAAACGACGGTAATATCCAGCCAATCCCAGAAATTGTCGCACCTCAGTCGGAGTCGTCGGTGCTGCCCAATTCTTGATGGCTTCTATTTTGGACGGGTCGACATGTATCCCTTTTTCATTTACCACATGACCTAGAAACTGAACCTCTCGAATCCAAAATTCACATTTGGAAAACTTAGCATAAAGTTGCTCTTGCTTAAGTAGTTCCAAAATTAGGCGCAGATGTTCTTCATGTTCTTCCTCGTTCTTGGAATAAATAAGGATGTCATCGATGAAAACAATAACAAACTGGTCAAGGTAAGGCTTACACACACGGTTCATGAGATCTATGAATACCGCAGGTGCGTTGGTTAAACCGAAAGGCATGACCATAAATTCGTAATGGCCGTACCTTGTCCTGAATGCAGTTTTAGAGATATCTTCTTCTCGGACTCTTAATTGATGATAGCCGGACCTAAGGTCTATTTTGGAATAGAAACTTGATCCTTGGAGTTGATAAAAAAGGTCATCAATACGAGGTAAAGTGTAGCGGTTCTTGATTGTAACTTTGTTCAGCTCCCGGTAATCAATACACATACGGAACGTACCGTCCTTCTTCTTGACAAATAATACTGGAGCTCCCCGCGGTGATGAACTAGGTCGGATGAAACCTTTATCCAATAAGTCTTGCAACTGAGTGGACAGTTCCTGCAATTCACTGGGTGCTAATCGATAAGGCGCCCGAGCAATCGGTGCTGCTCCGGGTGCTAGGTCAATTTGGAATTCAACCTGACGGTGTGGTGGCAGACCGGGCAGATCCTCGGGAAATACTTCCAAAAATTCACGCACAACGGGAATATCTTCGATCTTCTTCTCTTCTGACGGCTGTTCAGCAACAAGGGCCAAAATAGCCGTATGTCCCTTTCGAAGACATTTTTGTGCTTTCATGAAGGATATAATGCCCATGACTGCACCAACTCTTTCGCCTTGGATGGAAAGGGTTTCTCCATATGAGAGAGGTACACGTACAATTTTCTCAAGACAGATAATTTCGGCTTGGTTTTTAGATAGCCAATCCATACCAACAATTATATCAAAACTACCAAGTATGACCGGCATAAGGTCAATATCAAATGTATGTGTAGCTAGCTCAAGTTTACATCCTTTAAGTATGTGAGTTGCTTCAATTATTTGACCGTCAGCTATCTCTATTGTATACTTATTTTCTAATAGAGATGAAGTTCCTTTTATCATATTACTAAATTTCTTAGATATAAAACTTCTATCAGCACCGGTGTCAAAAAGGACAGAAGCAAAGAAATTATTTACGAGAAATTTACCGGTGACCACGTTATGATCGTAGCGAGCCTCTCCGGATCCCAGTACAAAAGCTCTTCTTTTCGCCCCATTTCCTCCATTACCACCGTTATTACCGTTATTCCCACCATTGTTGTTTTGATTGGGGTTGTTACCATTGTTGCCCTGGTTATTACTGTTACCACTACCACTGCCATTACCATTTCCACCCTTTTTCAAATGAGGACAATTCCTTTGAATGTGCCCCTCTTTACCGCACTGAAAACATCCCCTCATGAATCCCTGTGATTGAAATGGTTGTTTGTTCGGGAGTGCAACCCTACAGTTCTTCGCAGCGTGGCCCATTTTGCCACACCGCTGGCAACGTTGTCGGTCACAAGTGCCCGTGTGGTGATAACCGCATTTGTTGCACTTGGGGTACTTCCCAGCATATTCCCCCTGATTCGGACCTGATGAGGTCGTTTGATTAAAGTTTCTAGCAGGCTCAAACTTTCGCTGCTGTTGGTGCTGAGGTTGATTGGGTTGGGATCCTTTAGAATTAGAGTGGGAGTGTGAGTGGGAGTAATGGTCGAACTTGCGCTTATTATTGTCGGTGGGTTTAGGAACCGAACCTCTTGGACGTAAAGTTCCCTGTGTCACTGCCTGATCGGTCAATTTGTGAGCAAGTCTGATGGTCTGTTGGATGGTGGTAGGGTTGGATGAGGTCACCATGCTTTGAATCTGAGGTACCAAACCTCCGATGTATAGTTCAATCCGTTTGTAATCCGGAGTCACCATATGTGGGCACATGGTGGCAAGTTCGTGCGAACGGGTGGTGTAGAGTTCAATTTCTGAACCCTCCATCTTAAGGTTCCAGAACTCTCCTTCTAGCTTTTGAATTTCATCTCGTGGACAGTATTCTTCTTTCATCATGGTTTTAAATTCCTCCCACGGGAGTCCATTTGCCATTGCTAGTCCCAACATTTGAACTTAGGCATTCCATCATGTTAGGGCCGGACCTTCCAAAGTTCCAGCAGCAAATTTCACTTGGTTAGCCACGGGCAGTTGCACATGGCTATTACTGATTCAACCTTCTCAAACCAGCGAAGTAATCCAACTGCTCCTTCAGCTCCACTAAAGGTGTGGGGCTTGCAGTCCATGAATGCCTTGAAAGTGCAAGCTGGCTGTTGATTTTGCTTGTTTTGCTGGCCTGGATTTAGAAATACAAATTGAATTGGAATTTTAGAGTTTAGAAAGATGTTCTTAGGAAAAAGGGATTGACACTACTAGTCAATAGTTGAAAGCATTTACCTGCAGCATTCTGTGCTGCTAGGGCCTCTGCCACACTATTGTTTATCAAAGCTGCTAGTTCTGCTGCCGTCATGTTGATGGTGCCATGACCACTGGAACGGCCTCCTCGTCCTCTCCCAGACATATTTCTTCACAATCACAAATGAAAACAATAAGAAATATATCGCATATTAAACATTATTCAGGTACGGGTAAGGAATTACAACATCTAATATTTTGAAAATTAAATAAATTGTAAGGCTACAAAATAAATAACTCAAATATTAAACTTCTCATGCTTTTATTGGATGGGAACAACCTTACACATCTAGGTTTGAAAAGGGAAGTAACATAAGCAAAAACAAACATGAAAAGAAAGATAGATTAGGAAGATCCTCAAACATCCTCGTCATCAGAAGAGACATATGACTGTGCATCATCAATCTCCACTGGCTCTTCCTCAGCTGGTTCCCCCTCTAAGGGTTCCTCCTCGAAGGGCTCCTCCTCAAAGAGTTCCTCCTCAAAGGGTTCCTCCTCATCGTCAGATACTGGAATGTCTTCCGGGTGTAGGGCCGCTTGCAGTTGGGCTTCCAAGTGAGTCACCCTCTCTTGAAGGCCTTCAGCAGTGTGGTTAGCCACATGTAGCTGAGCTTCCATAGCAGCTAATCTCTCCAGAACTCCTTGCATATCATCATCCATAGTATCAGCCCTCGTCTCTAAGTGTGCCACATGATCCACTAAAAGGTTGTGGACATGGTCCGTTGCAACTAGTTCGGTAGTCAAATTTTCTATTCCTACCCTATTCTTCTCCACTTGCGGTCCATTCTCCAGGAGTTTAGGTATCTCCTCGGTGGCATCTTGTACAAAACTTAATTCCTTTAACATATAGGACACAAATGCTGCGAAGGCTTGTTCCATGGTACATGGTAAGCTAGGCAGTGTAGACGATGAAGACATGGATCCAAACTACGGTGATGGAACATCTCCCATTTCGATCCACCTTTGGATCATATGTGGGTACATATCCCAATTGAGAGCATACTCCAATGCTCGTGCGTTGCTCGGTTCGCCTTGCTCAATTGAGGTAGCCCGGCGCCTTTTGGGCTCCGGGGATGAGGGTACAGGTGCCTTATGCCCTGATGCGTTAGGTGATGGAGGTGGTGTTGACGACATGATCCTGCAACAATTTGTATAAGTGCCAAACATCCAAATGACATGTAACTCAAATGACATGTAACTAATGTGTGAGGCTATAGTCTAGTATGTAATCCTAGTTCTCTATAACCAATGGCTCTGATACCAATCTGTCACACCCCCAATTTCAACTAACGGAGTATTACCGTTTGGGAAGTGACAAACCAGGATCTCAGACACTAGTTACATTGAACGACTCTACATGGGACTCAAAATGAAAATATCTTTTAAATCAGAGTATCAATGCGGAAGCGTAAAGAAAGTAAATGCACAAAATACACGCGCCCAAAACCAAAGTCCAAACGTCCAACCAAACAAAGTACATTAAAATAATTCAATCAACATAAATAGACACAAAGCAAAGTAGTTGAATCCCATGCATGCCCTAACGTGCACCTGTGTCTTAGCTTAGCGTCCTGAGAAAACATGTAAGAAAAAGTGTCAACACGAGGTTGGTGAGTTCACAGGTTTCAATATATAAATAAACGTTTACCAGATTTATTGTACAATCAACATAAATACCAAATGAGTAGCTAACCCATGTTCATTGTTTGCTATTACGCTCGCAACCGTAAACTGACTGTTTGTATTGCCTCCCACCAGGTCTATCAACCACGGTGCACGTTTAGGTCAATATTGCACCCGTTCGATATCCAATCGTGTTAGCGCGACTAACGCGGGTGAGGTTTGTCAAACCCAGTAGTACTACCTAACATACCTCGCTATATTCATATTTAAACGGTTCGATGTGAGGACTTTTATGATAGAGTTTACGCATAGTCATAACAATTGATATAAATGAAGTACAAAAATCAAAAGAGCTTATATCATGTTTTCTCCCCCAGTTTAAAAGCAGTAAAAGGGGCCGTGAAAACTCACCTGATTTCGAGTGAAAGATCGGGTCACGCTGTAGGAATTTGAAACCACGGGTGTAAGCCTTAAACGACTTACGTGTGACCTAACAATACAACACAACAATTAGGGACGATTCGAGATTTGTGACAACGACACGGAAAGTTAGGATGTCCTAACTTGTTCTAAGGATTTAAAATAAACGAACGCGTCGGACGTCGACAATGGATAATAATAGGATAATTATTTTCTTTTGATCGAGTCGCTTACGAAGGTTAAGAAATAATATAATATATATATTATTTTAAATACGAACGATTAGACAATTTATTCTCGGAGTGGAAAATAATAATTTATATTATTTTTAAATTGGATAAATAACGTAGGTAAATAATACACTTTTATATTATTTAGTTTAAAGCAATAGTCACGAACGGTCACGAACGGATTGAAAACAATATAACGTTTATAATATTTTAAAAATATTTAATACGGGTTCAAAATAATATAATCATATTATTTTTCACGGGATTGTGGGTTGGAAATGCGTAGAGTTTATTATTTTAAAACGGTAAAAATAATATATATTTTTTTTCATTAAATTCAAACCCGAGTCCTCGGGTCAATTCTCGGGCCAAAACGCGTTTAAACGGGTTTATAATAATATAGGTTTAATTTATATATATTTTAATATAACAGAAAAAGTCCCAAAAATTTAATGTGAGAGCCTGGCCTCAAACCCGGGTCTCTCCCACACACGCACACGAGTTTAACCATCACGCCCGCTAGGGTCATCGCGAAAGGATCCGGTTTCAAAATCTTTTATTAATTAAGTCCAGTGATTCCTTCTTCCCAATACCCGCGATCGAATACCGGCCAGAACCTGACGATTTCGATGATGGATTGATTAATACATTAACAGGTTTTAATGCCAAGGGAATTACGAACCTGAGCATACTTTTAATTTCGAAAACAAACGAGTTTATGTTCAAATCTTGAAAACAGGTCGCATACGTATAAAGAAAACTTTGAATCGATCAGAAAGATTTCTATAATGAATTTGATTAAAACCATAGGGCTTTTGATAATCGGGTCATTTCGAAACTGATTATGTAAATTAATTTCGTTTCTTTTCAATCTAAGATCAAAAACCCCAAATTCAGAAACATATGAACCCTAATTTCCAGATTGATTCGAATTCGATAATAAAATGCCGAATTGATAGAGGGCTTTCAAAGATTAGATGGTTACGAAACTAAAGGTATACTTTAATTTGATTTAAAAACGGTTTGGGATCGAATTCGACAGACTGGGTTCACATGAAACCTAATTACGGGTTACAGAGATTTTGATATTAAAACTTGAAATTGGCAAAGGGCTTTCGATAAAAACGATGTTGCGAGTCTTTCTTTATAGGTTAATTTCATTTTTATTGTGTCTAGATTAGGGTTCGACTAAATCAGTTTGAAGATGAACCCTAAGATCAGGTACTCGCTCGAATTGATGATGTAAGCCCGAATTAACATGAGGCTTACCTTTACAGAATGAAAACGAAGCCCGAATTCCATGCCTCGTATGTGTTGCACATCACTATATTCTTCATCTTTCATCACCCTAGATTCATCAGTCTCATATGATTGCCTCATAAACTGTGGATGTTTCCTTGATCTTGCTGATGACCTTGATGATCCCGTATTCATATTGTGATGATTCCTTACACTCTTTGCATGATGGTGCTCAGGTGGCTTTCCCATTTGTAGCCTATCATTCCCACACTTTTGGGTTACTTCATCTACTACTTCTTTCACCTCTCTATGCACTTCTGACATGTCAACAATCACAGCATTCTCATTTGTGCCTCCCTCATCCAAATTGGACCGACGTAGGCACTTGTTAGTTTTACCTGCTTTTGAACATTTAACCTTAGACAAATAAGTAAATGAATTTGTAATCATATCTAAGTTAAACTCACGGTTACCAAACGTTATGCTCACTGTGTTGCTGTGACAGTTGAAATGAGCATTAGCAGTCGCCTAGAATGGTCTTCCCAGCAAAACTCTTGATTGTTCTTTCTTCTGACTAGGTGCATAATCAATCACTAAAAAGTCTTCGGGGTAGTAGAACTCCTTGAACTTTATAGCTACTCCCCTCAACATCCCCCGGGAACGTTTTTGTGTCAAATCAGCTAACACCACAGTGGTGTCAACTTGCTGGAGAGGACCTAGATCTGACTGATCATATATGCTTTGTGAAAGGATGCTGAGAGTTGCTCCATAGTCTAGGAGTGCTTGACTTACTTTTATTCCCGCAACTTCGATCGGTATAAAAGATGCTCCTTGCTCACTTTCTTCTTCCGAGTCACCCTCTTCACTGTCTTGGAAAATACTGACTGCACCGACATATGCGTTGAACTTGACCCTTGATGTTGCGGGTTGGTCTGAGTGTTACTTGGCAGTTTTCCCGAGCCTCTTCTCGTCAAATCTTCAGCCAATTGATCCACTTGCTTCAATAAAGCATTCACTGTCTTATCCCGAACCTCATTATCCTTTTTCAGCTCTTTAATAGCATCCATGAGGGCATTAAATTAGGCACCCCCTTGATTACCACTCTGTTGATCTTATGGTTGGTAGTTCTTTGGGTAACTTTGTTGGTACCCTCCTTGATTCCTCTGTTACCCGCCTTGATTGTACCCTTGGTGGCGGTTTTGGTATTGCTGTCGTTGTGGTTGTCCTCCTCCCTGCATATTAGCACCCTGAAAGTTATGATTCATTTGATTAGATGCATTACCATACCTGAAGTTTGGGTGGTTTCTGAGTCCTGGATGGTAGTGGGTGACAGATGCCTTCTCTCCTCCAAGCTGGTTCACTTCTTCAGGTTTTGCTTGCTCTCTTGGGCAATTTGCTAACACATGCCCCAACTCCTCGTATCCGTCACATACCGGATATGCTTGATTCACATTTTCCACCTCTTTACCACTCGGCTTACCAAGACGTTCCATTTGAATTTCCATGGCATCCAACCGCTTCTGCATCTCATAATCAACCGACTTCACTGATGAAGTTGACTTTCCCCTCCTGCTTGCTTTAGCTTGTATTTTGGATATCACCGCCATCCTCTCAAGTATGTCCCAATCATCATAAACTTGGTTATAGAAAAATGATCCGTTACTAGTAGAGTTAACACCTCTAACATCCTCAGGCAGAAGGCCATCATAGAATGCCTGAATCAATTCCCACTTCTCTATACCATGGTGTGGGCAATTCCGCAACAACTCTTTGAACCTCTTAAAAGCTTCATAGAATGGCTCCCCTGACTGTTGCCTAAAATCCCTCATTGTAGCTCTGGCCTTATTAGTCTTGTGTGGTGAAAAGTACTCATCTAAGAACTGTTGTTGTAGCTATACCCATGTAGCAATACTAGTAGACGGTAGAGAAAGGAACCATTGTTTAGCACGGTCCTTGTCACACCCCAACCGACGGCGAAAACGTCGGGGCGGGACATGTAGACTGTTCATGAGCACATGGTTGACTATATTATAATATATCAAATCATCACCTTTTATTTCATAAAACAAACCAAACAGAATCCAATTAAGTACATGAAATTCAAATACATAATAAGTTTCTTTATTGATTAACTAGGTCCACAACGTAAGTGTAGCAAACTTGATCAACTCAAACATTTGTACCTGAAACATGATTAAAACAAGGTTAACTAAAAAGTTGGTGAGCATACATAGGTTTTTGACTCTAAATGGTATCATTGTGTTGCGTGTATACAATCCATACATATCATGGTTAATAAGACAATTATGGAGAGTTACTATTATGAAACCAAGTTGTACAATCAAACCTTTGTAACTAGCATGCAAAATTGTGTTGTCGGTAACGATCACCCTAACTGGGTGGGTTTGTCAGACTCAATAGATCTATCACTATTAACCGTCGGCTTGTATAGTTAATGATTGCACATATTGCACACAAAATGTAGTTAACACACCTAGTACTCAAACATAAGGCTCAAATTATACACATGAATGTAGGGTGGAATTGTATTGTGTAGTTTGTAAACATTGTATATTTGTATTCATGTTCCCCCCAAAAATGTAAATAGTGTAAAAAGGGGCTATGTAAACTCACATTGATATTGTGATAGATAACCCGAGCAATAGGTAGCACAAGTGATTTGTAAATCACAAAGATTAACCTAAAGTTGAATTATGAACTTGAATCAATGCTATGCACAAAAGACTAAGGTTCTAAAAGGGATTGAATAAAAGTCTAATTGAATAAATGCGGGGATTTGTTTCGTAGGGTTTGTGTAATCTCATGTAAATGATGCGTGTAGGTTCGTGTTTGCATTTGGGTGAAAGTTTAATGTTAAATGTGATATCAAAGTATAACTTAAAGAATAATTGCTTTAGGGTTTTATGTTTAAATAAATAAATTTCCTTTATTTATTTAAGATGGTGTGTCTTTAGAAGAAATGTGATATTATATTTAAAATAAATAAATCTTATCTTATTTATTCATTTATAATAATGTGTCCAAATGTAGGGTTATTATATATATTAGTACATATTAAGTCCCTAAATATATTTGTTAAAGTAAAAAAGATATCTAGTAAATCATTTATTTATTTAATCATTATTACGTAATATGTAAAAAGAAAAATAAGGAATGTGAATATATTAGAAAAAGTTTTATTCAATTTATAAACTAGTTAAATGAAAATAAAATTGATATTTAATATTTCTATATGATGTTTATGTACTTTATAAAACTTTTACTATTTTATAAAGTGGGTATTTGATATGCTTTAAAAACTAATAAAAATAAAGTTTTTAATTAATTTTATGGAATTGTAAAACCATTTAAAAATATAAAATAATTGTTTTCATTCGAAATATGTTTAACATTGTCCAAATCAGATCCCAATGGGGTTGGATTCTATAAAATATTTTTTTTAAAATAGTTGGAGTTGTAAAAGATGGTTTTAAAAGTATTTGTGGCTTGCCCGGATCAAACCCGGGTCTGCCCATTGAAAGTACCAAGTGTTAACCACCGGACTAGTGATGCTATTGTTGTTACAGTCCCGGTTTAAAAGCGATTAACAGGTAAATGAGAGGGAGTCGGGTTTGGGATTAAGGCTCGCGCAAAAAGAGCCGGTTTTGTGGGTTGTGGGTTTCGAACCCATACCATCTAGTTCGGTCGCACACGCACCTAACCGACTGAACTAGATGGTTCGCTGGTATAATAAGAATTCGCAAAATTGAAATACAACAACTGAAATCAGATCGAAATCCCCATTTCAACTTCGTAAGAACAGGTACACAAAATTTGCAGAAATCAAATTCGATACATCCGATTTCTGTAAATTTATATGGGGCTTTCTTTGAACGATAAATAACGAATCAAATGGTCTAAATCTCACCTGGTTTGGTTGGGTATCGAAGGCCAACGGCTAAAAGTTCAAACTCGATGTTCTTTAATCTAGACAAGGCTTCAGAGGTAAAATGCAAGTCAATTGCGGGTTTGGAGGGTTCGTAATGACTTATGCGAAGGTGTATGAGTGATTTAATTTGTTCAATTTCACCATAATTGCTTAATTCGATTCGGATTTCAAGATGATAGTTGTAGGAGCGTATTACGCGTCAATTAGACTTGATCAAGTTGTATTGGGTCGCGTTTTGGGGTTGAATACAGGTGACGATTGACCGAGCATGATTTACAGACTTTAATTGTGTTTATTTCCATGAATTTGAATTGAAATTGGCTCGGTTTGACTCTGTCAAACCCTTTTAAATTTTGAGTTGAAGTGCGTACATATCGTGTTGGAGTGTCAATGGAACTTGAAATCAATCGATATTTGAATTGGAAACCAAGGAATGTCCATGACAGTCGGATTTGATCGATGGCAGCTTTGATTTGCAAGATATCTTGAAGTTGTTTAACTTTAAACGTCAAAAAGGTCAAATTGGGGAATAAAGGGTTCAAAGTCAAGAGTGAGGGTTCAAATTGAGGGTTCCAACATCTAGGGGGTTCAAACTTGTTTATTTAAATTGTAAATATGTATATGTTTACAATTAAACATGCTTTGAATGTTTTTAATATTTTATAAAATTGACTTTCATATGTCTATACTACGTATGTAAAATAATTATATCCAATATATATATATATATATATATATATGTATGTATATATTATAAAAATATTAAATCTTTTATATTTGGATTAACTTAAATCAAAATGCGTGTATGTGTTCTTTGTAAAAAAGTCACATTTTTATGAAATTATAATTTGTAATAACTGTTTATTCAATAAAGTCAAATATACATCTTTATACTTGTAAATAAGTACCTGTGTATAGTAATAAGCATGGTTTAAACTCATATGTTTTACTTTATGTTGAAATAATAATTACTGTAACATATTATGTTTGAACCGGTATGGGACTCCAAGAGTTTACCTAATAAAATGAATAAAGAAAAAATATGGCCCAGAAATCATGGATGTTACAGTCCTTTAGTGAAAATTGGAAGAGTACCAATTTCACCTCGTCGTGAATCCCTGTCCACCGATGGTTCCACATGTGGCCTCATACTCCGATAAGTGCTTGTAGGGCTCCTCAGTAGCTCTCCCAAAGAAGTGTGGAAGGATCCCTAAACATCCCGGTCTGATCTCAAATGAGTTCCCCCTACGAACTGGTGGAATCACGGGGTAAGCATTTAGGGCTAAAGCAGGGTGAAAGTGACTGTCTACCCCCTGTTCATGCCTTGGCACGTTTCTGTTCCTAGGCGGTTCCTCTGCATAATTAGGTCTGTTCACTTGAGGTTGCCTGTGCCTGTTCTCTTGGTCAAAGTTACCCTGATTTCTCGGTTGATACCATAGTCGGCCCTTGGTGGTGGTTGTACCCAATTGTCCACCCCATGTATCCCTTGATTTTTGGAAGGGAATGCCTTTTGGTGGTTTAGGTCATACCATGCATCATCTTCATCCCAGTTCTCATGTTGAGAACCGTTTTATGGCATGTAGCTTTGTCCCGTTGACGAATGCTCATTATCCCCAAAATCTGAGTAACTTGGGTAGCTGTTATATGGTTGGTTGTTATGGAATGGTGGTAGTGGTTGTTGATTTTGTGGTTGTAATTGTGCGGATGGTTGTTGATTTGGTGGTGGTTGATTAGGAAATAGGAGATCTGGGAAAGGTGGGACTCATCCCCCACCTTGGTTTGGATCTGGGTTTGGTGGTTGATTTTGTGACATTCTCGGGCTGTCAAGTTTCTCTAAGATGGTTTGAACCTGATTCTTTATCTTTCGAGTGGCTCTAGCGGCCTGTTCTATTTCTAGATTGAATAAAAGTGGTGACTTCCTTCCTGAATTACAAGTATGCATAAACCTGTTATCTGCATGAATAAACACACTATTAGTAGCCCCGAACAAAATAATTTAAACTAAAACACTAAGTGCACGTATTCCCCGACAACGGCGCCATTTTGATCGCGTTGTCAAGGTCAATAAAAAACAATATTAATTATAATCCCTAGCTACCTTAAACTATAGTATAGTGAAGTAGGGTGTCGTATCCACGGGGAATTGGTGGACAGTGTTGATTTATGGACTTGTTTAGTTTTTAATTAAAAAGAAAATAACTTTAACCTTTTGAAAACTATTAAAAGAAAACGGATCGCTTCCGGGTTCAGATTGCAAGTTATTGTGAAGACTAGTTTGTACTTAATGGAAGTTACATAGACATAACCCGCTCGTTAGATTTGATAAACAATTAACAATCAAGATAGTGACTGCGTTGAGCAACGATTCTAAAACCGGATACTTGACATAGATTAACAACTCAATAATCAATTAACAACTTAGATTATCAGATCTAGATACTCAATGATTCACGATAGAAAACCGAAAATTGATGAGTATATTAAATTAAAGACAATCTAAATCGTTTCAATCAAATCCAAGAACTATGCATCCAAACAATCATACGATTATAAGAATAGCAAACCAAATCAAGTATGAACCCTAGTCTATCACTTACAAGCAGATCCTACACCCGAAAATGACACGAAGAGATTAGCCGCTCATCGACATCGTCATTGATTCTTCAATAGATGGTGTAACTTGATTTTACATAAAAAACTTGAAAAGGTTGGAACTTTATCTCTGGAAATCACCTCTGGAATGCTCTGGGACGAAAGTATGCAAGTTAATTCGACAATGGATTCCCCAAAGCTTTTAATTAGAATTAGGTTAAAAAGAGCCGTAATTGACTTCTTCGCGTGTCGCGAACTTTGGATGGTTGTTCTTCGCATGGCGCGAAGAACAAATTAGCCGATGGGCTTTTCAAGGCCCTCGTGTGTCGCAAAATTCTTCCTCCTGATCTTCGCGTGGCGAGAAGATCTTGATTTCCACAATTTTGACTTTTACTTCTCCAGGGCCCGTGTATGCTACTATCCTCGTGATTTTAAGCTCGTGTTTTCCCGTCCACTTAGGACATTAAACATGTAATACTTATAAATACCAAATGCACATAAAACAGACTCGATATACAAAGCTAAACGCTAATAACTATAAATTTAGACTCTTATACACGGGATATTTAACCTCACATTAGATAGTTCAAAGGTAAGTTCAATCCACTATTTGTAATTAAGTTATGTACCACTAGGCTAGGTATGATTACCTAAGTGATGTTATAATGACTTAGGATTATAAGCCAAGTGTTTGTGTTGTTATATCAAGTACACGTATCGAAGGAGGAAAAAGAACACTAGAGGTGAGTTCTATGATATCCACTTTAAAATGTTTAAGACAAGGTATGCATGTTATGTAAGATTTTACATGGATGCTCTGTGCACCTTTGGCCTAGTATCCATCTTATTGCTAGAAGTTATGGTAAGAAACTTGTCTAAATCCTAAAACCGTGTAACGGAGTATTCACGAAGTATCAAAGGGGGTGGGCATGCTGCTGGTATGCCTTATATATAAACTTCTTTGATACATCGGGGAGAAACTTTTACAAGAATTTAGGGTAAGGACGGGTTTTGAAAGATGGTTTTAAAGGAAAGATGTTTTGACATGATTTGTCATAGTAAAGATTTTGAATGAAAATATTTTTGACACGTAAAATGTTTTTAGAGCTAATCATGGTTTACCATGGTAAGGGCGAAGAAAGAAGTCAGGGTTGCGAAGTTTCTTGACTGAAAGATGTCTTGACACTTGTTGTCTTGACATAGAACATGTATAGTTTTTTGGCATAAATTGTCATGTCAACGTTTTGACCGTGATGGTTTGTAAAGAAAGATTTAACGACGTCGAGCCAATTGCTACATAATATCTTGCAACTTAAGGGAGCAGAGACTGTTATTTCCCTATGTGGGAAATAGTGGGTCCCATTGTATAATGGCGGATGAAATGGTGACGACCGCTTAGAGGTTAGCGTAACCTCGAAAATAAGTTGTGTAAGAATAAATATTATGTGTAGCTAGAAGTTAATGTGATGTTTTGAAAACGTGTCATACAAAACCATTTATTTATGGGACAGTGGTGAAAGACATTTTCGACTAAAATTTAGAACTCACCAGCATTAACCGACACACTTGAGTGTGTATGACATAAAAAGATGTAGTGTAACATCCGGCCTCTCATAACAACAGTATTGTCCGCTTTGCCCACTAGGAGCTCACGGATTTGTTTTTGGTTGCCCGGGTGAAAACTTCCCAGAGTTACCCATCCCTGGATTACTCTCACCCGAGCACGCTTAACTGTGGAGTTCTCTTTTAATCCACTATATTAAGCCCCAAGACACGTTGTGGTATTTGAGGCGGGGCATTCCTTATGAACCTAACATCTCTCTCATGGACAAAACAAAACGATATGGGATTTGCCTAAGGTGTTACAAACACCCCCCCTTGGGACTCATCGTCCTCGATGAGGTTTGCCCCAATATCGTAAACAGAACAGAACGGGAGTGACTCTGATACCATTTGTAACATCTCGCCCCTCGTACCAACAATAATGTTCGCTTTGCCCACTAGGAGATCACAGATTTGTTTTAGTTGCCCGGGTGAAAACTTCCCAGGGGTCACCCATCCCTGGATTACTCCCACCTGAGCACGCTTAACTGTGGAGTTCTCCTGTCATCCACTATATTAAGACCCAAAACACGTTGTGGTATTTGAGGCGGGGCATTCAACATCTCTTCCGTGGACAGAACAGAACGATATGAGATTTGCCTAAGATGTTACATGTAGGTTCTTGTAGCAAGGGCAATAAGCTACAGTAGAGGTATCAAGAAAGGCTATCTGGCATTGGATGGAAGATTGGCATAGATAATAGATTGTACTTTCTTTTAAATTGTACAAAACCATGTTTTAAGATGAAACAAAATGAAAATTTTGAATTCCGCTGCGTAAGGTCTATGTATACTATATGTTAATGAGTAAATCCAGCACGTGACGTTGTCTCGGGCCAAGCCGGGTGTCGGGTCACACTGAGGAATGATCTAAATAAATGAACTTAAAATTAATTTCTTTCCTCTTTTTATGCAGACTGAGATGATGTCAGATGCTATAGATAATGTTCTTGACGATGATGAATCTGAAGATGAAACTGATGAGCTAACAAACCAGTTTGTTCTTCTTAACCTAAACGATTATGGGTATTTTTGGATGTTCGTTCTAAAGGTGGTTCAGTATTATTGAATAATCAAGATCAGATAATTAGTTGTGGTAAACTGGGTCTCTACAAAATATTGTTTGGTTATGCTTGATAAACCAGACAACAGATGTTCGGGTGTTTTTTTTGTCAAATATTTAAGACAATAGTAGACTAAATGACCAAAAATAACAAATTTCTAATAAAAGTGGGGATGGTTTGTGAGTGAAGATGAAATAAAACCATCTAAGAAAGTAGATAAGTTTATTTACTTTTAATTTATCTATTTACGTGCTAGATGAGACTGGTGTTAATGTTGCTTCACAGGGCTGTAGTTGTGACAATTTACTCTCCGGTTTTAACAGTCCTCTTGTTCTTGTATATGTTAGTTGGCGGGTTTGATTTATTCTTCAACTTTTTATTATCATCAGCCCCCAAAGAAAAAGTTGCCACGAAAAATACCGAGGATGCTGGAAGGTGAAATTTATATATAGCCTTTCGAACCATTATGAATATAGATTGCATTAACAAAAAGATAATTTGTGGGGAAATTTCTGGATGATGCATATGAGGTTAAAACAAGGGCGGAGGTTCACTAAGCTTCGCCCATGGGTTAAAATACAGTTTTTTTTATTTTTAAGTATAATATATTTTTATCTTCGTTATCATGTTTTTGAATTTTGAACCTGTACTAACTACCTTTTCTGATTATTTTAGCTGAAGTTGAATTGCATCAACTTAATAATGCTTTAAAAATACTATATAACTGAAAAACAACTGAGAGCATCCAAGAACCAAACAAGAGGTATGAATATTGCACATCAATTAAATAAATATCACAACATATCTTCTATTTAAATAAACATCTTTGATTTCTATATTTGTTTCTGTTGATGAGAGCTTATATCCTCTTGTACAATCTGAAATATTAAAAGACAAAGTTGCACCCGAGTTGATATGGAGTATATCTATGGAATTATGCAAATCTGTTTCAATTAGTAACTTCCTCAAAAGACATGGGAACTTAGCTTATGTTTGTTTTCACCAAAGTAATATTTTTAGTATTCTTTTTGAATTGTGTAATCTCTAACCAACTAATCTTTCTTATAATTAAATTTGTATTCTACTCAAATTATAAGATTATTTTTTGTACATAGGATTGTTGTAGCTGAACTTGAATTCCAACATCCCAATTATGTAACAAAAGCTAAGAAATCATGGAAACCGAATGCAAGTGCATTACCAGCTACTTTAATGAATCTCATAAATATAGTTTTCGTTAACCATATATAGTTCTTTAGACGACCTCTTTATGGAAAGTTACCATTTCATTTTCCAGGCTCGGTCACTGCTTAGTAATGCCCTTGAAACAGAGGATTTCAAAATGTTGGTTGACCAATAATTGGTACGAACTTTGTTCCAAATGAGATGTTTCGCATGATTGAAGTTGTAGCTGCATGTGTACGACACTCGGCTGCAAAACGACTACGCATGAGGTATTTATCTTCACCTCTAATTTTATTGCACTAAGTAAAACATATTCTCATTTTTCAGTGTATCATAAATTAAAGATTTTTTTGTTTTGAATTTAAAAGTTTGTTTTGGGACATGATGGTAGCAAACAAATCGAAGCAAATACAAGTTTTCTCTAATTACATTGCGCTACTCGTACTCAAACGTGTATAAAACTAGCTACTTTAGTGAAGGATCGTCCCTTACCACTGTAATTGTAAATACGACCTAAGATAAATTTTGACTAATATTTACTTATTTAATTTATGTTCATAATTTAGATATATTAGTTACGATATTTGTAAATTTTGAACTATCTTGATATTTATAAATTTTTAATTTTAGAAATGATTTTTATATATGTCTGTTAAAATAAATTTACATTTTAACATTCAGGTCATATAAAGAGAATCAGGAGATAACACAATAATAAGCATACTGAAAATAACATACGACCATTTGGGCAAGGTGAGCGAAGATCCAAATTAACCAAATCAAAACTGAATTAACTAAAAAAAACCGACCCAAAACTATAACTAACGGTTCGGTTTTGTATTTTTAGAAAAAATAAAAAATTACAGTTCAGTTTAGGTTTTGTATTTTTTTTAAAACAAAAAAAATGAACATAGCGTATACATATAAACCTTATAATATTTATGTGCATGGGAAATTGTGTGTTTTTATGTTAAAAGCGTATTAATAGTAGGTTAAACTTATATTTGTTATTGAATATATGGATAATGTTTACATTGTAATATTAAGTATTTTATAAAAAAATAATAAATTGTGTAGCTCAAATATGTAATTATCAATTAATAAAAATATTTAGCCCTAAAATTTTATAGAGCGTTTGATTCGTGGAATGTTTTTAAAAGAATTGGAATGTTTTGAAGGGAATGGAATGTATAGGAATTGAAATTAATTCCATCATAAATTGTAAATGTGTTTGGTTGGTATATGATGGAAAATAATTGGAATGTTAAAATTTAAAATGACAAAATTACCCTTTTTAACACCCCTCCTCGTTTTCCCCATTTCCCGAATATCATGTTCATCGATTGTTTTTCTTTCTGTTCTACCATTCTTTTTTTTTTCCTGCATATATATCTCCTTATCTTCATGTTTTTTTGTTTGATGCTTGCTAACATGATCTTATGTGCTCTACGGGGGTGTTTGAGATTACTTATTTATCATACTTATTGATTTATTAATTTATATAAGTTAATAAGGTGTTTGGATAAGCTAACTTATTTACCTATTTATTTCATTTTCAAGAAGTAAGTGAGTACTTATTTATTACTTATAACTTATTAGTTATTAAATAAGTCAATAAATAGTTTCAAATAAGTAATCCCAAACAAGGCCTACATCACCAACAATTTCAAACTTGTTTTTGTGTTGCTCAATCTAGATTTATGGGTTTAGTTCTGAAGGTTTGCTCGACCAAGAGAAATATGAACGAATGAATGATCGATTTTCTAGGCATGACGAACATTTTCACAGAAACAGTTATTTATCTCTGGATATGAACAATTTATTGATTCTAGAGAAATTTGACTTATGGTTATTAATGATTCGTTTCACAGCAACCATTTTTGATCAATCACATTCATCTCCATTCATGATTTTGGTTATTGGATTTCATGTTATGTTCAGTCGAATTAAAGTCACAGGCCCGCATGAGGAGAAGAGAATGATGGGCATTTTTGTAATTTTTTAACATTCTAATGTGAAGGAAAGTTGAATTCTATCAGGTAAAGGGAACTTTTTCAATTCCAATTTCTTAATGAGGAAAGTTTTTTCAATTCCAACTCCAATAGATACCATGAATCAAACGGCTCTTAGACCTAAATCCATTATTTTAAATCATTTTTTTTATCCTAAAAGGGGGTTAGACAAGGTGACCCAATCTCCCCCTTTTTATTCAGAATTGCCATGGAAGGGTTATCTGTGATGATGAAATCGGCTGGCCTATCGGGTCATTTTAAAGGTATTAAGCTTCCTTAAAACGGACCTATTGTATCTCATTCGATGTATGCCGATGATGTTTTCTTCATTGGGGTGTGGGAGGAAGAGAACATTATAAATCTCAAAAGGATACTTAGATGCTTCCACCTCGTGTCTAGGCTCAAGATTAATTTTAAAAAAGTAGATTAATTGGTGTGGGATCTCGGACAGGGTGGTCTTGGATATGGCTAGTAAAATCGGGTATATGGAGGAATCCTTCCCCATAACCCATCTCGGGCTGCCCATTGGTGCTAACATGAGGCTTACAAAAAATTGGGAGCCAGTGATACGTAAATTCAAAGAAATATTAAGTAATTGGAAAGCAAAGCATCTATCTTTTGGGGGAAGATTGACCTTGACTAAAGCTGTATTGGGTAGTCTCCCGCTGTACTTCTTGTCCATGTTCAAAGCTCCAAAGAAGATAATCAAAGAATTGGAATCTATAAGAAGAAGGTTCCTTTGGGGCGGGTGTGCATCGTCGAAGAAAATTCAATGGGTGGCGTGGGAAAATATCGCTAAACCTAGAAGATTAGGTGGGCTTGGTGTTGGAAGCCTAGACACTATGAACCAAGCCTTACTAACAAAATGGAGGTGGAAGGCACTTCAGGACCCGAATAGCCTTTGGGCTTCATGTATAAAAGCAATGCACAACAAGCCATTCGACTCTAATGATGTGCTTAACCGGGGTTCCAATGCTGACCAATAGACCAACATCATCTCGGCTTATACTGATTTGGGTGGGTTGGGTCCAGAATTACTCAACCAAATTCCAAAGCAGATTGGTAACGGTGGCAGTTCTTCATTTTGGAATTTAAGTTGGTTTGGTCTTGGTACTTTTAAAGCACATTTTCCTAGTCTCTACAGGATAGAAAGAAAGAAATCGTGTGTGATAGCGGAAAGGATAAGCAAAAAAGGAGATGGGTCATTGGAATTTAAATGGGACTGGATGAATAAGAAAGAGGCCAACCGTAGGGTAGATGAGATCAGGGATCTAGAAGAAATGATTATGTCCTACAACTTCAGGGACGGAGAAGACAAATGGGTTTGGCAGGGCGAACCTAGTGGTGTATTTTCAACAAAATCCTGCAGGGAATGGCTAGAAGATAAGTCGGTAACAAACTCGCAATTGAAGATGCTTTGGAGTAATTGGGTTCCGATAATCGTAAGATGCTTCATCTGGATATTAGCACACTATAGGCTTCCCATGGCTGCATCGCTGTGCACGAGGGGGGTCTCAATGCAATCGTCTCTATGCGCACTTTGCCTACAAGAACCAGAAACTGAAAACCATACCTTCATTTGTTGTTCGGTGGCCTTGAAAGTGTTAAGAAGGATTGAATGGTGGTCACAATTAAATTGTTCTGCCCAGGGGACTGTCGCAAATCTCCTTGGCTATCTAAAAAATTCAAAGGTCTCAAAAGAAAGGAAAAAAATCAGGTGCATGATAGGTTACTGCGCATTATGGACAATATGGAGGTCTAGAAACAAATGGGTGTTCTCGAAGACTAGACAATCGATTGACAACATGGTGGAGGATATAAAGCTGATGAGTTTCAAATGCCTGGAGGTTAGGGGGGGCAAAAGTGGGTGTGGCTGGGAAAGCTGGGTGGTAAACCCCCTAAAAGGCATAGGGTAATCATAGTAGTGTGATAGTCTAAATCGTTTTTGTATTGTTTCGGACCGTTTATTTGGGAGCTTTGTATCTGGGGTTTTTGCTAGTTCCCCGCTAGCGTTTCTATGAGTGGTTCTCATTGTTTTTGTTAAAAAAAAATTGGTACAACTGAATAAACAGAAACCAAACCAAACCCATTAAAAAAATCAAAAATTGAAGACAAAACCGAACGGGTTCTATCCCAAACCGATCTAGATCGACCCAACACTCTTACCCGAAGCTTCTTTTGCCTATTGGTAGTTTACCACTTCAATTGTTGTAGAAAAGAAAAAAAATAGGACATAAGAGCGATACATATGACCAAACATAACAAGTTAATTGCAAATACAAAAGTTGGTTTTAGGGGAATAAGTTCTGACCATAAACAAAACATAATGTACTCATCATACTAGAGATTTTACCTACTATTTCAACCAACACGAGGGTCAATCACCTGTCCCATAAACAACACGGCCCCCGTCACATCTTCTCTAATCACAAATAAAAACGGGTGATCCGCCACAAAATCAACCCTATCGCATTTAATCATCGCTGAACTTCCTACACAAGAAAATCCAGTGACCGAAGTAGCTTCGGTACCATCTTCATTCACCTCCACAAAAGATTTTTGGTAGATGTCCGAAACATAAACGCTTTGACCAAAAGATGAGTCAACCATTTCCGTCATACCATCCTCAAGGTTGAAAGGCAATACAAGTCCTAAATCCTTCAACATATTAGAAGCTTCAAACCCGAATGAGATCTTAAATTTTGGAATCAAAAACTCCCCGACTTTTACTGTTTCACGTGGAATGTGACGGTTAAAAAAGTCGGATGTAGAACCGATTTTCTCTATTAAAGATTGAAGGCCGTCTTTCGCGTGTGGGAGAAAAATGTACATTGTGAACTCACGTATATCTCGACCTTGTACGTAGGGAAGACCGAGTACTTTGAAATCTTCATATTCCCGCACGAATTGGTCTTCATCATTGGTCATGAAGGGAACTTGAACCTTGTTGCCATCAAGGAGGTGAAAGTCAGATTCTTCTGTTTTATCGTCAAACTTCTCAACCCATACTCCCTTGAAGTAGACAGCATTTGCAAAGATTAGCCAGGTGAGATCGTGAATTGCTTTAGCACTGATAACTTGTTTGATTAGGCCATTTGTTTGATTTTTCGCCCATAAATTTACTTCTTCGGCTGCCTCATCCTTCGTTAATCAATAAACAATATGTTAGTTGTATCAAAAAGAATGTTTTATACATTTAATCAATAAATAATATGTTATCTCTGCAATAACTCTATGATATGCACAGTCTAATAAGGGTGTGAAAAAAACCAAAAACCGAACCGTATCCATAACCGAAAAAAACAGAACAGAACTGTGAATTCGGTTATCGGATATACCTTATTTTTTAATTCGGTTAGACATATTTCCAATATAGTTCGGTTTATTCGGTTGAATGCGGTTCGGTTAGAAAGTTTTCAAATTCGGTTCGGTTCGGGGTTAAAAAATCTAAACCGAACAAACTGTTAACCGAGCCGATGAACACCCTATTACTTAATTCTAGTCAGTGGTGGCTCTACAGTACAAGCAACTAAAGCCCCCCAAATTTGAAGAGATCCAAAATTTGAACAACTACTTTGATTTATATTCTCAACTTTTGTGTTTTCAGAAAAAATGATAATTTCATAACTTTTATGTCAACATTTTACGTTTTGACGTTCAATTAAGCTACATTTTAAATTTTTTTATATATTTACAAAACTTTCACAGAAGACCTCAATTTCAACATTCACTTTAGGCCACAAAATATGTTGAGCTAGCACTGATTCTAGTCGTGGATCATTGCAAATCATGTGTTCATCTAAACATTGCAATCTCCATTAATTTTAAGATCTGATAAAAAAATATAAATAACAAAAAAAACCAAAAACCGAAACCGAATAAACCGAACAAACTGTTAACCGAACCGATGAACAACACTACCGTCTGATACTTATAATTCTAGTCGTGGATCATTGCAAATCATGTGTTCATCTAAACATTGCAATCTCCTATTGATAGAAAAAATATATAAATAAAATTAAAACAAAAACCGACCTTGTTCTTGAAATCGACTTGATTGCATGTTGCTTTATAAACAGTGTCCAAAACTTGTTTGAAAGGAGGTTTAAGAGAAAGGGTTTTATCAACCCAAACCCCGTTTGCTAAAGACAAACGAGGTCCGCCCCTTGTGCTACCGTCGGCTAAGATCCAGGACACAAGCTGCGAAGAAAGAGAGCTGAGTTCATCGGTGGTCTTTGCTTTGAGGAAACTGAGGAGTTGATCCAGTGTTTCGCCTTTGGAACCGGCGGCTACTATGCTCAGGACGGCATGGATGGAAAGGGGAGAGAAAACAACGTTAGAGTTGGGGAACTGTTTGGAGAGAAGGTGGGTTGCGAGTGTGGTTGAGACGTGAGTTTGGTTTCTGATTGATTTTAGAAGGTTTTTTGATGGAGGTCGATTGGCAAGGTGATGATGTTGTGGCTGAAAAGGATAAGCCTTTGTGTAACGCTGTTGGAGCAGAGGTTTGAGCTTGTTCAAGGCGGAAGGGCGGAGAATAGAAGTCATTGTTGGACTTGGAATACGTAATCAGGGAAGAAGAGGAAGTTATACAGAAGAAATAAAGAAGGATGTGTTTATATAATCAAGTTTTTAATATTATTCAAAATTTCGTTTCCTTGTTCTTAAATACTTACTTAATCTAATCTAATATTCAAATCAAATCAAATATTATTTAAAATTAAATTAACTTTTTGAAATTGTTTTATGTAACATATGAAAATTTTGAAACCTTAAATAATAAAATATTGAAAGGGTTGTAAATACATATTTTACGAATTGAAATTTACATTCGAATCTAAATAGGTTGATAAAGGTACTAGGCATAAGTACCTTAACTATCATAATGCTTTCAATCAATTAATGAATATCATAATGGTTTCAATCAATTAGTGATACTCATTTTATTTTTATCTAAATTCAACTCAAAGTACCTTAAATGGTATGTAAAGAAGGTGGTCATTGTGAGGTGCCGGATAGGCGACTGCACAAGACCCGCTTTTTCTAGGAGCCCAAATATTAAAAAATATTTATTATATATTATATTTTTAAATTTATTTTAAAATAAATACGTATAAAGTATAAAAACCAAATTACATTTTAAACCTAATAAACTTTTTAAAAACTAACCCAACATTTTTTTAAAGTTTTAGCCCATCTAAACCAATTCAACATTTTTTTCCCATCTTAACCATGTTTTTTTAGTTTTAGCTCGTCTAAATCTATTACATTTTACCCATTTACAAAATTAAACAACTTTAAAACCTAAATAAAAAACAAAGCGTCAATCACTAGGATATTATCGTGACTCGTGAATGTCGTTAGCCAGGGGAAAAATTGATCAAGTCATCGAAACCAAAAAAAATTATCGGCAATCTTCAATCAAGATTAAAGGGCCAGGAGATAATGAATTTTTGTTATAAGAGTTATCGTCTTATTAAAGAATTTATATATATGCATATTGGGAGAGGTTCATTACAGAACACTAAATTAGTGCGAGAACAAAAAGAACAAACTTAAATTGTTTAATTTCTTGATCTATGATTTACATTTTTAAAATTTTGTACTTGATACATATAAATATGCATGTTTATATACATAAAACACCGGTCAACAATTTTTTTAATATGTTTTTATACATTTAAAAATTAACCTACACATGTGTAGATTATGTGTAGGTAAAAAAACCTATACATCCTAAACATGAATTACACATGTGTAGGAAACTTACCTCATTTCATGCATACCACTTGGAAACTTACCTCATTTCGTGCATAACACATGTGTAGGAAACTTACCTCATTTCGTGGTCAACGGGGAATGATGCCAACAAACATCCTGGATTTATACTTGGAAACTTACCTCATTTTGTGTAATCCAACATTAGAGTATCGCCTAATTAAGAAAATGTTTTTACTTTCGAATTTAAACACATAAAAACCGTTCGAAAGCGTTACGCCTAATTAAGAAAATGTTTTTGCTTTCGAATGACGGTACTTATGTTTATTCATTTTTCATAACAAAAACTTCGCGGTCGCGATCCTTGAATATCCTGCAAAGATAGATGTAAGTAACACAAATCCCATGACTCAAGAAAAAGAAAAATAAAAATAGTTAGTCCAACGACTTAGATCTTTCGCAGAATTATCGTGTCCCCGGAAACGACGCCAAAAACTTGATAGCGTGTTTTTAGTAGTAATAAATGTATTCTATTTAGAGCTACACAAAATCAGGTTTTAAATTTATAAAATGATAATTACTTTAACTTAAAACACACACAATAGGCAAGTGTACCTATCGCAACGTAATATAGTTTGGGTAAGAACCAAGTATCGAACCATGGACACGGATCCCGTACTCAACCCTCGCTATTTTCTGACTATAATAATAAGTTGAAAAATGGGTTTGTTTAAAAGGGAAAATAAAAAGATAAGACATGTAATTAGAAATATTATTCAGTTTAAGGCGTTACTCTAATTGTTATCCCTTGTTAATTAATGTTGTATTTAAAGTAAGGTTGGTCATAGTTACTAGTACTAACCCTTTCGATAGGGGAGTTAGTATTTCTTAACGGAACAGTGGATATGTCAGCCAACTGTTCCTTAATGAATATAACGGGTCCTAAACGGGGTGTCAAGTCCGTCGGTATCTGACAATTCATTATTCGAGCTAATATTATCCTTGTTACTGACGTACGTCTAGTCTTGTAACCTCTTATGATAAGTCGGAATGCACGACTTCCTCCAATGGTACTTTATGAACACTAGGACCTGACAAATTATGTTCTTAAATAGTTGCTTTTACTTATAATTTTATTTCAAATAAATAAGACTTTCCTTCTCAAGATTAAACCCTATGACTCCCGCTAGATGTCTTCTGCAAGTCGCTACGAGAGAAGTAGAGAAATACCGACACAAACCGCCTGGTCTGGTTAGGGCTCAAACGGCCCGATGAACACCCAAACCTCCAATCAACCCATAATATTAAATCTATACTAACCGGTCGGTCTAGCTCTAAGATTTGTATATAGACCGTACAAACATCGAATAAGATTCCCAAACAAGAAGTCTTGCTTGGTTAACTCACAAGATTTAAGATTATTAGATTGGTTTAAAGATCACTTATTCTGATCTTTTTAGATAACTTATAGTAAAGACTTTAAAAACATAATTTACTAAAAATACTTCATTAATTAATTAAAGTTCTACCAACTCGAGCAACACAAGAGGACTAGCCATGAATGACCATACAAGTGACTCCACTAACCCTTAGATAATGTGTGAAAATATTCCTACACCAAGGGAGAGTGGGTATAGGTTGCCTATTGTTTCACTCAAACGAGAAGAATCCTTTCATATTACAAGACTTTAAAAAGAAAATAAACAAAGAAAAGCTAAACGGAGCAAAACAGAGAGAGTTTCGGCTCTTAGCAGAGCACTAAGGTCTTACTTACTCTTGATCTTGGATACTTAAAACACTAGAATGAGCTTGATATTTATAGACTGAGAATTTGGTAATGCACAATCGTGCAAATCACTCATTTCTTGCACGTGAGGGAATCTAGCAGAGCAGGAAAGGACGGGGCCATGTGTCACCATTTGCACGGCCGTGCAATGCAATGGTTGACTCCTTGGGTGCACGAACGTCCGATGGGCTTCTGGATGCTGATTTTGCCTTGTTTTTGAGTGTTTTCTTCATGTTTTTGTATGCAAGGGTTAATTATCGTATTGTAACACAAATAAGTGGATTAAATATCATATTTTTATCGTATTCTCTATAATTTGTGCTAATTATGGGGATAACTGTGCATGTAAAACATGTATAAATGATGGCATATCACTAGCGTCATAAAAAAAAATAAGGTACGTCCTTGATTGAAATATGGGGTGAAAGATGAAGGATGATGGTCTAAGAGCACTCACAATGGGTTCTTTATCCTCATCCTAAGGAAGCACGATCGTACCGAGCAATGGTGGTGCATGTAAAGGGTGTACCGAGCATAAACACAGTCGTTCCTCATGAGGATAGTGTAGAGCACAAGCGTGCCTTATTGAACTTTTAATCATAAACTTAGGTTATATTATATAAGGGGTCTTAGTGTTAATATTAGAAAGTTAAAGTTTATAGTCAATATGTAATTTGTAAATAGATCAATGGTCTATGTGTCATGTTTGTAAATACCTAACTATACATACGTACGTTTGGAATGTTTCTCTGAAACGTTGCGTCGGTCCTAGGGTAATAAGAACCCACCGTATCTTGTAAACAAGTTGTTGAACAATTCATAATTAAATCAAAGAAAGTTTACATACAAATTATTGTGTTGTTTCATCCAATTTGTGTCCTTGATTACCAACAATTGGTATCAGAGCACAAGTTTAATTGATCCTAGGGAGTAGAAGAAGGCATCGGCAGTTTCTGTTTGCAATCCACGATTGAAAGAAAGAAGGCAGCGACGTTTTGTGCAATAAGAATCTATGCGACAGAAGGAAGAAGGAAACAACATTTGTTTGCTGCAATTGTCATTTGAAATTATGTTTAATCAATTCAAGGGATACAGTCAATAATTTCAGTCGGAAATCGGGAAGTGGGGTGACTGGTTTGTGTAATTTTCGTTTGGAAGAAGGAAGCAACAGTCTTTTTTTCTATCGGTCATGGTCGATCAAAAAAAGGGGCAGTGATATTTGTATCGGAGATTGGAAGGCGTAATCAATAGGGAAAAACAATTGTTGTGGTTGGTGTTGTGCGCATGAGGGAAATACTAGAATTGATAAAGCCAGGGACTTGGTTCATTCAAGAGATTTCTGATCACAAAGTCATAAACACGTTTGAGGATTACAAAAGTATCCACGTTTGTAAAATTCTTGTTAAAATCTTGAAATTTATTGATTTGAATCCAAGTAACCCTTAAAAGTTTAGGTTTTATATTTTTCCTATCTAGCCTAAATTTGGAATCAAGCGCTGCTATTTATTGTTCTCCATAAAAAAAAATTGGTAAATCCATTTGAATCAAACTTTGAAAGTAAAATCCAAAATTTTCAACCTTTGAAAATCAGATTTTCAAAAATCTTAGTGGTAGAAAACCTTCGTGGTGCAAAACCTTCGTGGTAGAAAACCTTAGTGGTGTAAACCCTTCGTGGTAGAAAACCTTAGTGTGCAAAACCTTCGTGGTAGAAAACCTTAGTGGTGCAATACATGTGTGGTGAAACAAGAAAGTATGACCGGTAAAGAAAACAAAAAAGGGAGAAGTCACGTCAATACCGGTCCGTGAACAAGGAAACATATCCCTTCAGTGCGTAAATCTGACTGAATCAAACTACACCCAATGGGAAATTCTGAAGGAAACAACCTTGAAGGCGTATAATCTTTGGGAAACAATTGATTCAATAGAAGGGGTGGATGAGAAAAAGAATAACACAACGAAAGCAATGATCTTTCAAACTTTACCGGGAGATCTTCTAATGCAAGTTGCACAATACCCAAGTGCAAATGAGGTAAGGGATTTGATTAAATTTCGATTCCTTGGAGCGGATATGGTTCCGAAATCACGTCTACAAACTTTAAGAAGCGAGTTAGAGACGTTAAAGATGAAAGAAAATGAAAGCGTAAGCGACGTCTTCGAAAAATCGGGCAGCATAAGAGCCATGTTTAAAAACCTTGGTGCTACTCTTAAAGATAAAACAATTGCAATAAAATTGCTCAACTCGGTTCCTAAGAAGTTTCTACCAATCGTGGCATCCATTGAGCAAGTTTCAGAAATTGATAAAATGTCGTTTAAAGAAGCAGTGGGTAGAATAACCGCTTTTAAAGAACGCCGCAAAAGCTAGCAAGGTCAAGCAATCACTCAGGAAATTGGCATCATGGAAAAGGACGTGGTGATCATAATCATGGTAAAGGAAGGGGCTCTTACAAAGGAGGAAGAGGACGTGGAAGAAGTATGAATCAAGGAAACAGAGACAAGAGCGAGTACAAGTGCTTTGAATACGGCAAATACGGTCACTTTGCATACGAATGTATAAAACGAAAAGACAAGGAGGAAGAAGAGGACCAAGAGGCTAGTCTCGTGTGGGATGAAGAACCAACACTCCTAGAAAGAAGAAAAGTTGAAGAATGAAGAGCCAAGTTTATGCATTGAACTTTTAATCATAAACTTAGGTTATATTATATAAGGGGTCTTAGTGTTAATATTAGAAAGTTAAAGTTCAGAGTCAATATGTAATTTGTAAATAGATCATGGGTCTATGTGTCATGTTTGTAAATACCTAACTGTACATACGTATGTTTGGAACGTTTCTTTAAAACGTTGCGTCGGTCCTAGGGTTATAAGAACCCACCGTATCTTGTAAACAAGTTGTTGAACAATTCATAATCAAATCAAAGAAAGTTTACATACAAAATTATTGTGTTGTTTCATCCAATTTGTGTCCTTGATTACCAACATGCCTAGACATTGGACATAATCCTAAGTTTGTAAAATATGGAAATTTACCTTGAGAACTCAACCAAATGTTAAAGTAAATGTATTAGTATGGATAGTTAACTAACCATAGGACTCTCAGTTATAGGGCGCCGAAGGAATGATAATTTGTGTCGAGCTAATAAGATTTTGCCCAAACAAATATAAAATTTAACTATTACATATTATAAACTAATTACTTCATTCTAATAATCATTGATATTCTAATACAACCCATTAAATCTTATAAGCATTTAACCACATAGTCCATTAAACAAAATAAGCCCAATTACAATTTAAACCCACAAACAATAAAACAAACTAAATAATAGGGTTATTCAAAAAGATCTGAATCCAAACATCTAAATGAAAAACCCGAAAGCATACATTCCCTTTAAGTATCTCAGTGCCTAACTTTCTTTCATTAAGCCGAAAGCATACGTTCCTTTTAAGTATCTTAGTGCCTTTTTGGTAGCCTGCAAGTACTGCTCCTTGGGTTTGTCCATGAATCTTGATAACAAATATACCATGTATGTTAAATCCGAACGAGTTACCGTGATGCACATAAGACTTCCTATCAGCTTCTTGTACATTGTAGGATCCACATCCTCCCCTACTCCTATCTTAGTTAGAACCGTTCTAGGAACAATCGAATTTTTGACGAGATTTCTTTCCCACATGCCAAACCTTTCAAGTACCTCCTCATCATACTTCTTTTGGTATAGATGAATTCCAGAGTCTTTTTGTTGTGCTTCAACACCAAGAAAATACCCCTTCATCCCCAAATTAGTTATCTCGAATTCGTGTTACATAGAATGCTTGAAGTTTTCACAAATCATGTCATAATTTCCTTTATATATCAAATCATTCCAAACCTTCTTAACGAACATTGTGTGATCGAAGCGACTTCGCTTAAAGCCCTCTCCTTTGAAATACTCTTCCGCTGAAGAACCAAGTCCTTGGAGCTTGTTTTAAACCGCAGAGCGCTTGTTTCAACTTGCAAACCTTTTTTTCTTCACCCTTCTTAATGAAACCTTGGGGCTGTCATGCAAAAACGCGCTTTTCACATCTAATTGAAACACCTTCCAGATTCTTTGAGCTGAGATCGCGAGTATGGTTCGAATTGTATCCCATCGAGCCATAAGAGCAAATACTTCCTTGTAACAACTCCTCTCTTTGTGAGTATCCTTTCACTGCTAAACGGGCTTTGTACTTATCCGCCTTCCCTTCCTCATTTAGCTTTGTTTTGTATACCCACTTAACTTCAACCGGTGTTATTCTGGTAAGCAAGTCGACAAGCTCACATGTGTTGTTTTGTTGGATAGCACCAATCTCATCTTCCATGACCTTTACCCACTTTCTTTCTTGATTCGTATCCTCAAATGTTGTTGGATCTTCCAAAGAAATGTATATATCAAAACCCATGTCCTCTTCGTCGTCTGATAATCATTCATCCAGGTTGGTGAACTTCGAACTCGTGTTTATGGTTTAGTTATGGGTTCAATAGTTGAGGAAGTATTGGGATTTCCAGAACCTACATGATCACCTTGAGTTGTGTGGGTCAAAGTCTCACCTTGAGTTATGAGACTATGTTAGGTGACAAAGTTGCATTCTCAAGATTAGCTTCTAACTTTCTTAGTTTTATTATGTATCAACTTCGTTTGGTGAATTCTCTTTCTCTATTACCAATTATTAATAATTGTTGTTTTCCTTTTCCTAGTCCCACTGCTTGTCTTCCTCAAATATTACAAAATAACTGATGATAATTCTCCTTTGAACTGGGTCGTACAATCTATATGCCTTCGATTCAGTACTAATGCCAAGTGAAACACATTTATGGCTACGAGCATCCAACTTGGTTCTCACCTTTGTAGGAACATGAACATGTCATATGCAACCAAACACTTGAAAATAATTGACATTTGGCTTATTTCCATACCACAATTCCCCAGGAACTCGATCATCAAAAGCTCTTGTGATACACCTGTTTCAGACGTGGCATGCCAAATTTGCAGCCTCCAGCTAGAAATATCTTGGTGTCACACCCCACCAAGGTCAAAAAACCCCGGGGTGCGACATTCATGAATACTTGATCACCTCGAACGACCTCTATATGAGTTTGAAAACCAACATTTGAAATATTAAACAAAGTTTAAAACATAAATGGAGTTCACATGATTACATAAATCCAGAATCAAGTTTGCAAATTCTAGTGTTTGAAAAACATCATTCATGACAAAAAGCTTCTAATGAACATGACCCTAGCATGATCCTATATGTCAACGACTTAAGAAAGACATGCTAAAATATGTCAACAAAAAATTGGTGAGTTCACAGTTGTTAGTAATTCAAAACCATAGCAAAGTAATAGTAAATGTCACCCATAGAAAAGTAATAATAATTGTCATCCTACAATAATTGTATTGAAAATGTTTGTGGTGAAAGTCATAGCAAACTAATAGTAATCGTCACCCAACAATAAAAATGTATCTAATTATCATGAACTCCTACACCGAAGTTGGTGTGTTTTATGTTTTTGCCCTAGAACACAATGGCGCATCACACACATTGAAATGACTAGCTAATAATGCACCCGCTTAGCTCCCAGCCAACGGGTGGGTTGTCACCCCAAATAGATCTATCCACAATTACCACGCTTACCTAAATTAGCGGTTTAGGATTGTAGAGGACTTTGATATTGATGCTTATGTTAATTCATGTAATCAACAGACAGTATCTATGTTTATGATAAAATGTTTTGCATGTTTTCTCCCTCAAAACATTTATAACACAGTAGTAAAATAGGGGTCGTGAAACTCATCTCGTATGTGAGTAACGTATGAACTATATATGTGATAATGCTCGCACGAAAAACATATTGCTTGTGTCCTAGAATGTTTTAAGGACGTAAGTTCTATGAAATGTTTATACTTGATTATATGATCAGTTCACCCAACTCGACTCGTTATGAAATGTGTTTAACTTTTGAAAGTTTGGCCGTGTTTGACTTGACGACGCGTTGGTGACACGTTAGAATAGATAAAAATATATTTATTTCCCAAACATAAATATAAACAATAAGTCATATAACGGAGATCATGCATGTTATAAAATATACCTTGGATATATTAAAATATACATTTTGATAATAGAAGTAGTATTCGAATATCTAAACACTACCTAACTAACGTTTAAAGACACATGCATTCAATCAAATAAAGTATTTTTAATCATTCAATGTTTAAAAATAGATGTATTAGTATTTACAAAGACATTTTCATCATCAAAACTATTTTAAAGCTAAAAACCCGGTTTTTGATTCAACGAGATTTCCTTATTTAGAAAACGGTTCTACGACTTGCATGTAGTAAAAATAATCATCCAAACCAAAAATATACTTATATTTTATATAAAAATACTCTTGTAAATCCCAATGACAAAAGATCCATGTCTAACTCAAAACTGATTTTGAAAACAACAAAGTTACTATTATTATAAATACGATCCATCAACATGCATGTGATCAAAATGATGATCCATCACCATGCATGTATAATCCAAGATGTATCAAAGCAATAAATCAAAATAGAAAGCAAATAAACTAATTTTTGACAAGATGCATGTTACATACTTAGGTTTTTATAAGAAAAGTGCAAGCTTTTTGTTGGGTGTTTTGATTAATACATAATAGACTCAAGAAAAAGAATTAAAATGCTAGTACTATGAGTTTCTTACTTAAAGAAATCAAAAGGATGACAACCTTGGCTCAAAGGCTTGTGATATCACCAAATGGTCTTGAAAACTTTGAGTCTTGAAATCAAAATGGTGAGGGTGTGTGTGGGTGTGGATGGTGATGGTGATGGTGATGGTGATGGTGATGGTGATGGTGATGGCAACAAGGGAGGGGGGGGAGAGTTGGGATTTTTGCTTGATGGTTGTGAGAAAGAGGTGAGGAAGTGAAGTGAGGGTGAGTAGGTATTTATAGGGTGGAGATGATGGAAATCTGAAATGGAAAAAGAGAAGGGGGGAAGGGTTGGGATTTTTGCTTCATGGTTGTGAGATGGAGGTGAGGAAGTGAAGTGAGGGTGAGTAGGTATTTATAGGGTGGAGAGGATGAAAATATGAAATGGAAAAAGGGAGGGGGAGTAAGTCGCCGTCAACTGTCTTTTGATCCCATGTTCACAAAACTCATTCAAAGAATGAGATCTAAACCACCCACCCACACATCACTACGTAGACTTTTAATTTTAGCTCCAACCTCACTTTGAACTATGGTTTTAAATCGTTGGAACGTAGCAAAGCTCTCTCCCTTGTTAACTAAGAAATAAACCCAAGTTTTTACGAGTGTAATCATCTGTAAATACGACTACATACCTCTTTCCACCTTGAGAAATAAGGGTTATTGACCCACACAAACACAAATCAGTATGTATTAACTAAAGGTTCTCTATTGATCGCCATGTGTCCTTCTTTGGGATCATTTCTCTTTGTTTCTTGCCCACGTTACATGCTTCGCATACCAGACTTTCCACACATTTGAGGTAGCCCTTTAACTATGATCTTATACTTCTAATGGCCTTATCATTTACGACTGATGCCTTGGAGGTGGAAATACTTTTAATCTATATAACCAAATCAGTTCATTTTTAAATTTTGTGGTTAACTGAACCAGAAGGTAATACCATGTGCAATTCAAGAAAGAAAGAAACCTATAAACTTCAATAATCAGATAAACTTGTTTACAAAAAGTACTCTTACAATGTTTTAATAAAATTTTAATCTGCTCCCATAATCCTTTTTAGATTCTTTACTAGCTATAATGAAGCACAATACAAGGACTACAAAGCCAACACACATAAATGATCAAAAATCACAAAAATGAAACTACTCTGAATATAAATAATAGAATCCAAAAACCTTGTAATGCAAAAAAATCAGGATAGAAAAGCAACGAACATGACAAAACATAACAAATCAATAGTTTGAGTAGATCTAAATGACCCAAGATGTAATAGTATTAGTCCAAAAATCGGTTGACACAAACTAACCCCAAGATTTCAATTACCGTTTCAACCAGCAGTAGGGTCAATCACCTGTCCCATCGACAACACGACCCCAGTCGCATCGTCTATAATCGCAAACAAAAACGGATGATCCGCCACAAAATCCACCTTTTTATTAGTCATAGTCATTCCAGATGAGCCCGCCATTATTGTTGTGGAGACTGCTGCAGCTTCTGTGCCTTCTTCATTCACCTCCACAAGATTTATGCTGAATGCCCGAAACATAAAGGCTTTCAGACGAGTCATCTATTTATGTCAAAACATCTTTCCCTAATTCCTCAATCTGCGATTCTTTTTTCTTTGTTATACTAACAGCCCAAATGCTCCCGGCCCATGTGATTAAATGAAGAGCCCAACAAAAACAAGAAACAATTAAAAGGCCCACGAGCTGAGAGTGAGACAAGGCCCATACGAAATCAGCTAAAAAAAAGCTTTTTAAAAAATGTTAGTGAAAAAGGGATTCGAAGCCACAACCTCCATATTATAAAACAAAGCCTAAATCACAGCACCACTTGTTAAACTTTGTAAGAGTGTTCACCCTATACTTTTTTAAGGGGTTCACGCCAGATTTTTTACCTAGCATTCCACTAAAATTTCAAAACTCGGGATTCATGTGAACCCGGCATAGGTAAGTCCGGCCCTGGCTGTTAAGGATGGAACCTAGTGCTTTGACTTTTATCACCGCGTATCCACGACTTATAAATTTCAATTGTTTATGCGAGAATCGCGTTGTTCTTTTAAAACTTTTATTTTGTATTTGCAATTTTTTTTTGGAATGCAAATTTCTTAATTCCTATTGTGAGTGGGACTTGAACCTATAACCTCTCCAAACCTTAGTATTCCTAGAGAATTTTCCTCTAACATTGGGCCACCAACCCCAATATTTTGTATCTGCAATTAGTCATTTGATCGAAGAAAATTCTCCATGACCAAACTCCAACGGTTATAATCACCGTTGAACATGGGAACGATGAGTCCTTGCGATGAGATTCCTTCTGTTGTCATCATGCCTTCTGATACAGGATTATCTCATAATTTGAATTTCAAAAGTTTGTTTTATGTTTTATGTTTTATCTTTTATTTATTTGTGTTTATCTCTAGAGTTGTTAGTATTTAGTATAAATATTGTTTCTTGGTGAAAGTTAAAGTTAGTTTTAGTTTTGATTATTATTAATTGAGAACTTTTTTAGTTCTATCGAGAACCTTTGAGGTTTCTTGAAGCGTTGGTTAATCTTTGAGTTTCTAGCCATTTGATTGCTTCCGTTCCCGTATCATTTGGTATCAGAGCTCTAGGTTTATCAAATGGCTCTACGTGAAGGCGGGTGTTTTCTTGTTCGAAGAGTCGCCGACCGAGGCATCGACAAGAACATTGGTGGTCCACGTGCTCATGAAGATCGATTCAACCGTGACCGTAGATTCGCCGAACGAGGCAACGAGATCGGGAACTGTGACCCATGGGATTTTGAGATCAAACGACTCAAGCGGCGAGTCCGAGATCTCGAGTTGCAACTAGAGATTAAACGGCTCTGACAAAGGATCCGCCACCTCAAGTTGCAACAGGATACGTGCCAGACGGAAACCGAGTCGAGCACCATCGTCGGGGACGAAGGTGGCGATGGAGAGCAGCATCCGTTTAGCCGTCATCCACACTGGTTCTACGAACCAATCTATCAAGAGTGTTTGCCCGAAGATGAACCGAGATTCGATGAAGATGGGATTGAACCCGATGAGGAAGAATGTTCGTTTGTGCGGGAGGTTCTTAGCGGAGTTACCGTTCAAGAGGACAAACAAATATTCAATGATCTATTGCACAAAGATGGAGGATTTACGGTAGCCCACAACGGTCTTGAGAGGGTCATGGGCGGTGCTACGGTCGGTACCGGTAGTGTTGTCGCTGTTAGAGATGGCCGAACTAAGGAGCTGAAGATCATTGAAGGTTTGAATTGTTCTCCTATCTATTATGAAAGTCAAATTGAAAATATTTGTGAGGTTGATAATGTTGTGGATAAACCTATCAAGAATGAGAAAATAATTTGGATAAGTATGGCTCTCTCGAAGGGTGGAAATTTTAAATTTTATAAGAAGATAATTCCAATTCTTAAAAGATTAGTTAAGGATATTGTTAAGACTTGGAATTCTATAATGAATGTGTATGTATGCAATTTACGAGGAATTAATCTAAATGTTGAGATTGAGACGTTTAATTTAAAAGAGTTTTATTGGTCCAATGAAGATGAAGATCAGAAAGTGTGGCTGATAATTGTGAGGGAATGGAGTATTTCCAAGGTAAATATGGATGATCGTATCCAAAGAAAAGTTGTGTTCAAAGTTCTCAAACGAGTCGACAATAATACATACAAGACTCGAGGACGAGTCTTCGTCGAAGACGGGGAGAAGGTGGCAGGGAGAAAGAGACCTAACAACCCAACAAACCCGTGTTCGAGTCTGAATCCGGGTGAGACAACGACCATTGAAGTTGAAATGTTTGAGCGGGTCAAATCGAGAGTGAACAAGAAACGACCTGAGGTTCCTTTCGACTCAGGTGGCTTTGGTCCGGAGGCAAAACTCGAGAACGAGTTTTTTTCAAATACGAGGAGTATGATACAGGATTATCTCATAATTTGAATTTCAAAAGTTTGTTTTATGTTTTATCTTTTATTTATTTGTGTTCATCTCTAGAGTTGTTAGTATCTAGTATAAATATTGTTTCTTGGTGAAAGTTAAAGTTAGTTTTAGTTTTGATTATTATTAACTGAGAAATTTTTTAGTTCTATCAAGAACCTTTAAGGTTTCTTGAAGCGTTAGTTAATCTTTGAGTTTCTAGCCATTTAATTGCTTTCGTTCCCGCATCACCTTCATTTTTGGATCAGAATCACTCGAAGAAACTCAAGTAGCACCGATTTACTCACCAAATTTGTGATATTATTCAAGTACAAAGACCGGTAATTTATAGCCTTACATGACTCAAAAAAAAAATAGAACTACGGCTACCACAAAATCCGGAACTAATCAAGACCCTTCAAAAACTCAAAGACTCAAACTGAAAGCACCTAAAACTCTGTCAAAGTGACCGTTATTGAATCCAACAGCCGTTTCAAGAAATACATAAAATCCTCCTATTTCACTCATCCATCAAAGTCCCCATCCTCATTCTCGGTCCTTAAATTTTTAGAACAATCTTTGATTTTCAAAGTGGTCCAGTTGTTGGAATTTCTCTATTCTTAACTCATTTGGTTTGACCTGCTGCAGTTTGTGTGATACTGATATGCAATTCTCAGTTTTTGTTTATGTATTTGAGGCGTAATCAAATCTTTCTGAATAATCTTGTATGAACATAACTAACTACAGATTAAAAGCTTTTTACCAACTGAATTCAATTCTAGTATCAAGTTTGAAGTTTCAACATACTTATTTATTAATGTTATGCGTAAATAATGTGTGCAGAAAATCAAATTCAATTGTGTCTATTTCTTTTTGTTCTTCTGCATCATGTACCAAGTGATATTTCTGGTAATTGCATGATGAGTTCATAATTTTATGTTGTTGGAGTACTAAATATATTTACAATTTCTAGTTTGTTTGATTATGGCCTTTTGATCCCATATCATATAGATTTTAGTGATTTGGTTTACTTAACTAATAAACAATAACTACGATGGCTTTGGAGCTCAAATAAGAACCCATACACAAGGAGTTTGAAGATTGAACATTTTGTAGTTAACTGAACCTGAAGGTAATACCATGTGCAATTCAAGAAAGAAAGAAACCTATAAACTTCAATAATCTGATAAACTTGTTTACAAAAAGTACTCTTATAATGTTTTAATAAAATTTTAATCTGCTCCCATAATCCTTTTTAGATTCTTTACTAGCTATAATGAAGCACAATACAAGGACTAGTTACAAAGCCAACACACATAAATGATCAAAAATCACAAAAAAGAAAAACGGATGATCCGCCACAAAATCCATCAACGACACGACCCCAGTCGCATCTTCTCTAATCGCAAACAAAAACAGATGATCCGCCACAAAATCCACCTTTTTTTAGTCATAGTCATTCCAGATGAGCCCGCCAATACTGTTGCAGAGACCGCTGCAGCTGCTGTACCTTCTTCATTCACCTCCACAAAAGATTTATGCTTAATGCCCGAAACATAAAGGCTTTCAGACGAGTCAACCATTTCTGTCAAACCATCTCCACCCTTGAAGGCAGCACAAGCCCTAGTTCCTTTAACATATCAGATGCCTCAAACCCGAATGAGATCTTAAATTTTGGTATAAAAAATTTCCCAACTTCTAATATTTGGCGTGGAATGTGATGTTCAAAGAAGTCACGTGTGGAACCTATTTTATCAACTAAGGACATAAGACCGTCTTTTGCATCTGGGAGGACAATGTACATTGTGAACCAACGTCCATCTTGACCTTGTAAGTATGGAAGACCTAGTACCTTGAAATCATCATATTCACGCACGAATTGGTCTTTCTTGCTGGTCATGAATGGAACTTGAACTTTGTTACCATGGAGGAGGTGAAAGTCGGATTCTTGAGTCAATGACCGGTCAAACGTCTTCCTCCATGCTCCCTTGAAGTAGACTGCATTTGCCAAAACCAGCCTAGTTAAACTGTCAACTGCACCGGCACTAAGGATTTCTTTGATAAGGCCATTTGTTTGCTTTTCGCCCCCATAAGTTCACTTCATTGACTACCTCATCCGCCTTCGTTATCAAAAATAACATGTTAGCTATATCAAAAAGAAAGTTCTGATAAAAATTAATTAAGTTAAGTAACATAGAGTTGATGTTTTTATTCAAAACTTACATCATAAAAGTTGCATATAGAACTTGGTTTAGGTTAATGCATCACAAAATAATAAACATATTGGATCACATAATAAACTACCTAGTTCAAGAAATCAACTGGATTGCAAGCAGCATTATTGACGGTGTCCAAAACGTGTTTGAAACAAGGTTTAAGAGAAAGGGTTTTCTCAACCCAAACCCCGTTCACAAAAGACAACCGAGGTCCGCCATTTGGGCTACCGTCTTCTAAGATCGAGGACACAAGGTTCGAAGAAAGAGAGCTGAGTTCATCAGTGGTCTTTGTTTTGAGAAAACCGAGGAGTTGATCGAGTGTTTTGCCTTTGGAACCGGCGGCTACCATGCTCAGGGCTGCATGGATGGAAAGGGGAGAGAAAACAACGTTGGATTCGGGGAATTTGTTGGAGAGAAGGTAGGCTGCGAGTGTGGTGGAGACGTTGGTTTGGTTTTTGATAGATTGTTGAAGCTCCATTGATATTTTTGGAGGAAACCAAGAAGGTTTGATGTTGTGAACAAAGGTCGATTCATGTTGTGGTTGAGAGGTATTAAAATTGGCCTTTGCGAAACGCTGTTGGAGTAGAGGTGTGAGCTTGTTGAAGGTGGAAGGGCGGAAAATACGAGACATTGTTGTACTTGGAGTGTGTAAACAGGAATTAAAAGAAGTAATTCCGTTCAAAAAAAAAGAAGTAATAATTGTGAAGACGAATCGGAGAAAGAGATTCTAATAAATACGATTCAAAATCAATCTTCTAATGTCATTTGAAATTTCGTTTCCTTTATCTTATTTAAATCATTATTTCAAATGTTGGAATTTAAACTTGTAAGACAAGTAAGAAAAAAGGGGTATTTTATAAATAAACCAATCAGTATTTGTGAATATAGTTTTTTTACGTGTCTGTAATTTCATATTTCTCAATTAACTTAAAGTATTCGATTGTCACTCACAAATATTTAGGAAGAGGATATATGTAAATAAATATTAATTATTTCATTAAGGGTAAAATACTAATATAATAAATTATTTTAAAACGAATTGGATAAATATGTAATATATAGGTTTTAGAAGGCGAAAATATGTAATTAATATTTAGAGTTGGGTAAATATGTAATAAATGAACTTAGGAAGTGTATATATGTAAATGCCTCTTAAAAAAAGTATTTGACTAATGGGAATTATAATTATGTTATGCAAATGTATTTTGATAATATTAATAACTAGAGGGAACCCGTGCTCCGCGGCGGTGTAGTAATCGTGGTAATGTTACGCTACGTGACGGGGCAATTAATTTTTCCTTACTTATAGTCGTATTTGGCGGTTGTATATTTTAAAACATTAATAAAACATGAGTGTTAAAACCTAGATGAGAGAATGGAGGCGTTATCGGGCCCGCTCTTCGCGGCGGGGCACGTATTTATCCTTTAAAAAACTACAAAAAAGTGTAAAAAAAACATAACGTACCGCACATTAAAACAAACTGTAAAAAAAATAAGTCATAAAAAACCCTAGGGTTTGAACCCGAGGTACTAGGGGCATGAAAGGAAGAAGATGCTCCATGCGTGGACCTATTGGGCTAGCCATTTTAGTGTTTTTTTTTAACGGCCAACAAACATAGAATTGCCTCGGTAATCCGTATGGGGTGACCCATTGGTAAAAGGCTACCGCCAGCGGGCCCAACCCAGCCGTACGGAGCCCTTAAGCGTCCCAAGTTATCTCCAGTTCCGGGGAAAACCCACCCGCCCTAAAGCCCACTGGTGGTAAAACCCGGACGCCCTCGGGATCGAACCGGAGATCACAAAGATCCAGGTCTTCCTTCATTGAGCCACCATGCCCTTTTCCAAAGTGATGCTAGTGAGGATAGAACCTGGGTCTTTTTTAGAGAATCCAGAATTCCTACCACTACACCACATTGGAAGTTACGCCTTTTTAGTGTTAATCATCAAAACTAAAATTTTAAAACATAAAAAAGGTGAAAAAAAAACCCCACGGCAGGATTCGAACCTAAATGAGGGGGAGGTGACTGAAGGCGCGCGCAACCACCAGGAAGATCTTTTTATATTTCCAAACAAAATTCTTTAATACAAAACCATTCGGCGTAAAAAAAATAAAAAATAAAAAGCCATTGCCATCCATTTCAACCAATGGTACCCATTTACTATTCACGTACTTTTGAAATATATGTTTACTAATTACTTTTGAATTGTATCCTCTAATTTTACTAAACGATTAAATTATAGTGATAAGTTGGATTTTACAGCAAATTTAAAAATACACAAGCTAAACCCATCACGTAGTAGTCCAGTGATATGATATGTTTACCTCTTACAAAAGTGATTTTGAATTAAATTTTTTGAAAGTATAAGATTATATGGTATTTAGGTGTAAAAAATTATTTAAAAAAATAACAACTAAGAGCTCTAATATTAGAACAATTGTCAAAATGAACCACCATAGTAATTGTTCGAATTCTGAAAGCATCTATTGTCGGATATCGTTATGAACAAAACAAATAGCATAAGTTCTTCACTAAATCTACTCATGATTACTTGGTTTTAACACTTTTTTTAATGAACCATTTGACATTAGGGCATCACTTACGTTCTTTGACTATTTTGATTCTATATTGAGTTTTAATGTCATTGTTTGGTTCACATAAACTTGTGTTTGGAATTGTTTGGCATGCAATAGATCTTATCATAATTATTCTAATCATTGCATCTTGGATATTTTAGTGTAATTGGATTAACTTGTTTGATCAATACATATCATCATAAATATCAAATAAGTTAGGAGGTACAGAGTGTACGCTTATTTGAGTTTATCATGATTTAACGGGGTCCGGGGGCAGCGCCCCTAGAAGCGGGGTCCGAGGGATGGCAGCCCCTTGGCGAGGTAGCCCCTGCTGGGAGTTATCTGTCTTTGGCAGTTATCTTATCTGCCTTTGGCAGTTATCTGTTTTCCCAGATAAACACTGTATTGATCATACGATGTTTTCTTCTTCTGGTTCAATATCATTACAAAAACTTCATATTTGGTGTTTTAAATTCTCTGATTTGTATCAGATCAAACATTTAGGTGAACCACCAAATAGTTTTGATCTGAAAGTGATCATACACCTTTCAGAGTACCCAAGAATTCAATCCGTTTTTTTGCAATTTCTATAACATTGCATTCCCCTTAAAGGAAATTGCGACCTCCTCCATACCATCCTAAACAATGGAACAGTGTGGATGCCACTGTACTACAGTGGATCTATAGCACGATCTCTAATGACCTCCTCCACACCATCATTCAACCTGATTCCACCGTAGCTAAACTTGGACTGCACTCGCCAACATTTTCCAAGATAACAGTAATTCTCGTGTTATTTATCTTGAACAACAATTCAACAACTCCTGTCTCGACAATTTCGCCAACATAACCTCCTATTGCCAAGCCCTCAAAGTGTTTTCTGACTAGCTTGCCAACATTGGCTCTCCCATATCAAACCAACGTCTCGTGCTTCAACTTATCTCGGGTCTTAACAACAAGTACGATGGAGTAGCCATGCGTCTCGAACAAACCGTTCCTCTACCCAATTTCTATCAAGCCCGGACTCGACTAATCCTTGAAGAAACACGCAAAGCAAATCAGACTTCTCCTGCGGCTGCCCTACATACCGCCACTGCTCTGAATCCACCACCCTTCCTTCTCCTTCCACTGATCAGCTTTCACACATCAGCTCCTACCAGTCCCCCTCTCCAGCAGGTCGGGGTAGGGGACACACATGAGGCAAATGACGTGGGCGGGGACGCTCCACCATCCGTGGTCATGGAAACCGTGGGCATCAGCCGTGGTACCTTCACCATTTCAATAGCCTTGGACTAACCCTTGCCACAGCCCACTAGGACAGCATCCTAACTAGGCAACACCACCAGTCCCGTACCTGACCAGACCACCAAATCCCAGATCATCGATGGGTAGTCCAGGTATTTAAGGCGCGAGACCAACCAACTCTAACTATGCAGCTTCGGAAGCTAGTTATGCGCCAACTGATATTGAACAAGCTTTGCACACAATGTCTCTAAACCCACCGGACAACAATTGGTATCTCGACTCGGGCACTGCATCTCATATGACGAACATATAAGGCAAGACAAGATTATAGGAACATAAATGGAATGTATATTCACAATTATTGTATTCAAACCTGCTAGCATATTTCACTCCAGAAATCACGCTCCTTCTCTGTTGTAATTTGTCTATATAAGGCACATGTACTATGCAATGTAATTAATTCTATTATGCAATATCTTCACATTTCATATGGTATCAGAGCCAGAATACTCCTCTGAGTTCTTCGATCCAGCCAAAATTTTCTTTTTTTTCCTCTTCAATCAACCATGACCAACCCTACCATCGTCGAAATCACAACCCTACCATCGTCGAAATCACAACCCACTCCCATTTCCCTATCAAACTCAACGCCCAAAACTTCCCTGTTTGGCGGAAACAGGTCATGTCCACCTTAATCGGACTTGACCTCGATTCATTTGTCGATGGCCCCATTGAAGCACCTCCAAAATCCATAGACGGAAAGCCAAATCCCAAATATCGCCCTTGGTTTCGACAGGACCAGATTCTACTCGGAGCCTTGCTTGGAAGCTGCTCCGACACGATCCAACCCATGGTATCATCGGCTGCCACAGCCCACGAACTCTTCCAGCGATTGACAGAAAGTTTCGCGAGTGTCTCCAGATCCAGAATCATATCACTCAAATCGAAGCTTGCTAGAACAATCAAAGGTACAAAATCCATGACCAAGTACCTTCATGAAATGAGAACAATCGCTGACGATCTAGCTCTTGCCCAAGAATCGATTAAGGATGAAGATTTAATCGTTCACATCCTCACCCAATTAGGTGACGAATACAAACATGCTTCTGCTGCTCTACATTTTCGAGAAACAAAAATGACCTTCGTTGATCTGTTCGACAAACTCGTTGATTATGAACACACTCTGCAAGAAACCCAGCCGGCACCCCTGATTGCAACCGTTAATCAAACTCAGAAAGGGGGCAGATACTCTTCTAGGTCAGGGACAGGACATGCGGGCCAATATCACAACAGGCCCAATTACTTTGGGCCCAAGCAATACAGAAACTCCAACGATAACAGTGAACTTACGACCAACTCGCGTGGTAACCGTAACTCTTCCTTTTGTCAATACTGTAACATTCCAGGTCACAACACTAAAGAATGCAGGAAGCTAGCAAGGTTTTTACAGGAAAATAACATCACCATCTCCTCGACATCACCAACCAACCTGATGATTAATTCTTCGTCGGCAAGCTCAACCATCCCCATGGCACCATGGATGTTTGACAGTGGCGCTTCTCATCATGTTACCTCCGACCGATCATCTTTACACACCCTATCGGAATATGGCGGACCGGACGAGAAAGGTAATATCTCGTCTTATTCAAATAGGTGTCGTTTAAATCATATAATTTTCAGTAATGGTTTCCAAATTCTCATTAAAGGTGCCGGCCAAATCACTTTACCTTTCCCACCTCTTAAACTAAACAACATCCTATATGCTTCTAATCTTATTATGAATTTACTTCTGTTAGATGTTTAATAACTGATAATAAAATTTACATTTAGTTTGACCCATTTGGCTTTCTTATGAAGGACTTCCAAATGCGGATCCCTATCGTCTGATGTAACAGCATCGGACCACTCTATCCTCTCACACCTCCATCGCCTTCTCAAGTCCTTCCTCCATCCAACTTTCTTGCTTTATCTCAAGATCTATGGTACCAATGCATAGGACATCCGGGATCTGATTTACTTCATTATCTTAATCAAAATCTTAGCATTTCTTGTGACAAATCAAAACAATCACCTTGTTTATGTCAATCTTTTGTGTTTGGAAAACAAGTTAAACTTCAATTTATTAATTATGCTTCTATTACATGTTTTGCGTTTAACATTGTGCATAATGATTTGTAGACCTCCTCGATACTTAGCTGGGGTCACCACTATTATATTTTATTTTTGAATGACTATACTAATTATCTATGGACTTAGCCCATTTCTCAAAAATCCTAAGATTTCTCAATTTTTAATTCTTTTCATGAACTTATTCACACCCAACCATTAATTAAATGTATACAATGTGAAAATGGCACGAGTATAACAACAATGCCTTTCATACAGATGTGTTGAACCAAACGTCACTAAACGAAGGAATGTTGAAAGGCTGACAGGTGGTGGTATCGGCGGGGCGGTGAAGATGGTGGCGGAGTCACTGACACTATCCGTAGTCCTATCGTGAAGAGAGGGGAGTGGTTCCACCTCACCCACCACGGGCGTGAAACACCACGTCGGGTGGAGGTGAGGGGGCTTGGGGGTGGTGTTCACAGCGTGAGAAGGGGGAAGGGGCTGGTCAACTAGCCGTTTGAGGCACGAAATTAAAAAAAAAAACAATTTTAAATTTTTTTAAACTATCTATATATACAAACCAATTACCACTTCTTTAAAAACCTACACTCTATATATTCCTAAATACTCTATAAAATTTTCAAATTCCAATAGATTTATCTTCATCATCCGACTCATCAAATGGTGAAGAGCTTTTCTTGCGGCGGTTCAAGCGTCTGTGATGTTTATAAATCTTCTAGTCTAAGAATCTTTTAGAGTTTCAAGACGAGTCTAAGTTAACCGGGATCGTGCGGGTGCAAATGATCTTTTAGTGAGATTATTTTAGGAAAATCAAAATTATAGAGATAAATCTTTTAAACGTCGGTTTATAATGAGTCGTCCGTTATTCCTTCGAATTGTTGGGGATTTAGAACGAGAGTTCAAATATTTTCAACAAAAATATAACGCCCGAAGGAAGCTTGGATTCACTGCTTTACAAAAGTGCATGTCGGCAATTCGACAACTCACGTACGGAAAAGCAGCTGACTCAATGGATGAGTATTTGAAGATGGCGGATAAAACATTGCGTGATATTCTTTTCCATTTTTGTGAAGGTATTTCTAATCTTATATATAAACTAATTTGGTATGGTAAAATATAAATTAGTTTTTGTAACATGTAGGTATAATTAGCTTATATGGGAAAAAATATTTAAGAAAACCGACGAAAGTTGATATACAGAAATTGTACGACGCACATGAGTCTGTCCATGGCCTTCCGCGGATGCTTGGTAGCATTGACGGCTAGCATTGGGAGTGGGAAAACTATCGTACTGCGTGGCGAGGTCAACACCAATGTGGAGACCATCCTCGACCCATATTAATGCTCGAGGTCGTTGCATTGAACGATCTTTGGATTTGACATGCATTCTGTGGTGTTGCGGGATCAAACAATGATATAAATGTTTTAGATCAGTCACCTGTTTTCGACGACATCGAGAACGGCGTTGCACCCGGGTCTTCTTTTATTGCTAATGACAATGAGTACAGTTTTGGTTATTATCTAGGCGACGGTATTTATACAGAATATTCTATTATTGTCAAAGCATTTACGTGTCCGCGAGAAAGGGATGACAAAAGATAGCATTTTAAAAGAACTCAAGAGTCGGCGAGAAAATATATCGAACGAGCATTCGGTGTCTTCAAAAAGAAATGACATATAATTAGTCATCTCGCACGTATGTGGAAAAAAGACAAAATTCGGAATGAAATGTATGCTTGTCTGATATTACATAACATAATTGTAGAAGATAAATGGTGAGCTATCTGCACCGATTATGAAGAGGACAAGCTGACTAATTAGAAATAACAAACGAACAGAGACTAGCAAACCGTTTGATAATCCGTTGTTCAGAAACTCATACAAACCTTAGAACTGATTTGATAGAGCATCCATGGAGTAATCGTAATTATCGTTAGATTTATTTGTTGTATTTTTACAATGTATTTGTAATCCAATTTATTAAATTAGGTTTTTTATTTATTTGTGATTTAAATAGCATTATTTTTTAATATAAATACGATATACAAATTAATTAAATTAAAATAATAATACTTATGTAATTATTACAAAACTGGCCACCCTCACCCCACCATTACACACCTTGGTGAAGGTGAGGGTTAGTTCTGCTAGTGTATACGTGGCACCCACGTGGCACAGGATGTGCTCTCACCTTCACACTACCACTACACATAGTCTAAATGAAGGAATGTTGAAACACTGAAAATGAATTGAGTATACAGAATTGAAAAGCAATTGCAGAACTCAGTTTAGCCATTTTATTTGAATGAAAATTCACAGAGTTAAATACGGTTTTCGTCCCTGTTGTTTGATAAAAATATCATTTTAGTTCAAAAGATTAAATTTGACTTTTTTTAGTCTAATAGTTTCGTTTTCATATCAATTAAAGTCCACCTCACTAACTTTATCCAAATTTATTATTAACTTTTTATTAAAAGGCCAAAATACCCCTACTATTAAAAAAATAATATATAAAAAAAACCACACACTCTCTCCATCTCTTTGTCTCTTTCAATTCACTATAAGAGCATTCGCAGTGGGTTTCTTATCCACACCCCTATAATTTAACTAAAAATCATCATTTCGTAAATTTATTTCTAATTTTTTTTAAAAACCTCTCACATCTCATTCCCTATCATTTTCTCTATATTCTTTTTTTATTGTTTTTCTTTCTTCCATTATAATTTTAACTAATAACTATTTTGTCTTATTATTTTTTTATTCTAAAATTGATTTCTAATATTTTTTTATAGAACGAGTCCATATTAAAATGGTCATTTTTGTTTGGGTTAGGGCGGATCGATTTACAATACAAGAAAATATAAAAATTAAGCATGCAAATATAATGAACCTAAAGATCATAATGTTCACAAGCTTGTAAAGAATTTAAATAAAAAATTAAGCATCCAAACATTTAAATTTTAAGTTAATAACTATAATTTTCTTAAAAATTACCTATAATAGATTAAAAAGAAACATATAGGAATAGTAACTATACCATTAAGAATTTGACACCTCATATTTTTTTATTTTTTTTTTCAATTTCAACCCCTCATATCGTATATAAAATACGCTTTTAACCCGTTCAATCTTATATAAAATACGGTTTTACCCCGTCAATGTTCTAATAATTTTGTTTTTCTTTAATAACTTCGGTCGTTGGTTTAAAAAAAAAACGACTACGCAGATGGTTTTAGTTTTTTTGTCAATGTTACGATATAAATTGTTTTGAAAACGAAGTTTTATTTAAAATCAAGTTTTTTTTTGTATTCCAACCTTTAGCGAGTGTTGTTACCGTTGTGGTCCCTTAACGGACCGAACCTATTATAAGCGGACAACATCATTCCCGGTCTCGGTATTATCGAAACCAGTCTCGGTCTTCGCTTTTATAGTTTTCGACTACCCAAATTTTTTTCTTTTTTTATTATTTACCGTTAGGTTTTTTTATTACCATTACTTTTACCGTGGCGTCTACGTTTTGGATTAAACTTTATTAACAACCGGCCAGACACCCGCCGCCTAGCGCGGGTATAACCTGATTAATTTTCTATTAATTCTGGTTTTCTTTATTAACTTTCGTTAGTTAATTTTTTTCAAAAAACGGACTGCGCGGCTGTTTTTACTTTTTTTCGTCAAAATATGATATAAGTTTATTTGAAAACGGAGTTGTATTCAAAATGAAGTTTTTTGCGTATCGTATCCAATATCGAGTGTCGTAACCTTTGTATTACTATGACGAACCGAACCTATTATGAGTGAATTAGGCAACCTAACACCCGCCGCGAAGCGCGGGTATTAAACTAGTTATAATAAATAGTTAAAAAAGTTAGAAACAGAGAGTGTGGGTAAACATATGAATACATTCCTGCTAGATCGTCGCCCTCTATTCCCTCTACTTCAGCTCTGTAGATGGGATCCCACGCTTAACAAGCTTTATTCTTAATGACCCGATTTCACTTGTTGTATGGTTTGAGTTAACCCAAATGAGCCCGAGATGAAATGTTTTACCCAAATCAACTTATTTTTAAAAGAATGGCTAATGATTGACACATAGTTTCAACATAAAACCCAAAAACCGAATACGTAATTTGGTTCGATTTTAACCGTTTTCGGTTCGATTCGCTTTTCGGTTTAGTCGTTTAAAACCGAATATTGAAGACCCCATAAAACATAATAGCAATAAGTGGACCCAAAAAGTAATAGTATTAGCACAAAATTCAGCAGGTACAAGCCTAACCGGAACGAGGTCCGGATCATTTTGACTGCATCTGCTCAAATGCACCACAAACATTTCTCATTCAAAACAGAAGACACAATGTGTTTATGACACTAAAGATTTATTGACACTAAAGCATACATTTATAACCAAAGTACAAACATTACATGCCACCAAGATTTCAACCACTGTTTCAACCAATGCGAGGGTCAATCACTTGTCCCATAAACAACACGACCCCAGTCATATCTTCTCTAATCACAAACAAAAACGGGTGATCCGCCACAAAATCCACCTTATCATTGGTTCTTAATGCTCTGAGCATCACAACGGCTGCAGAGGCTGCTGCAGCCTCTGTACCTTCTTCATTCACCTCGACAAAAGATTTATGGTGAATGCTCGAAACATAAAGGCTTTGACCAAGAGGCGAGTCAACCATTTCAGTCAAACCATCTCCACCATCGAAAGGCAATACAAGCCCTAATTCCTTCAACACATCAGAAGCTTCAAACCCGAATGAGATTTTGAATTTGGGTATAAAAAACTGTCCGACTTCTACTTTTTGACGTGGAATGTGACGGTCAAAGAACTCAGATGTGGAAACGATTTTCTCTACTAAAGATTGGAGCCCGTCTTTTGCATCTGGGAGGAAAAAGTACATTGTGAACTGACGTTTATCTTCACCTTGCAAGTAGGGAAGACCCAATACTTTGAATTCATCATATTCACGCAAGTATTGTTTTTTCTTGCTCGTCATGAAGGGAACTTGAACTTTGTTGCCATCAAGGAGGTGAAAGTCGGATTCTTTTGTCACTGACTGATCAAACTTTTCACTCCATGCTCCCTTGAAGTAGACCGCATTTGCAAAGATGAGCCTGGTGGAGTTGTTAACCGCACCAGCAGGAAGGACTTCTTTGATCAGGCCATTTGTTTGCTTCTCGGCCCATAAATTCACTTCATTCGCTACCTCAACCGCCTTCCTCAATCAATAAATAATATGTTAGCTATATCTAAAAGAACCCCCAAACTGTTATAAACCTCAAGTTTAATATTCTATGCAATCAAGGTTTAAAAGAACGGAATCGCGCCTCGAGGGGTTTTCCCTTCTCTTCATGAGGCGTAAAGCTCGAGGCGAACGGAGGCGTAAGCCCCAGACGGAATTAAAAAATAAATATAACAACTATATATCTTGCAAAAAATAAAATACTAAACATCAAACAATGTTTGTATCTTGTTTGTTGACTACATCAGCCCCTTCCAATGTGTTTCCCGGGTGCAATGTGTGAGAGAAAAATCAGAAATTAGGTCAACTTAAGGAAAAACGAGAACCATGTCCGAATTATGGACTTTTGACCCATTTGAGCTGTAATTCTTTTTCCATTTCTACCGCTCACACATCCCGCCTCTCCTAATCCCGAATCGAGCCGATCTTAAATGAGCTAGAGCTTATTAAAATCTTGAATCGAGCCGATCTTAAATGTGCTAGAGCTTAAAAACAAGCTTGTTTAGCTAATAAACAAACCCGACCTTTAGAAACAGAGCTCGAAACTAGCCGATCTCGAGCTCTCTGTGAGTTAAATTAGGCTCGTTTACAGTAATTCTAGTTGTTGATCATAGTAGATCATGCTCATTTGTTCAATTAATAAAAAGATCAAAATGCAAAAATTAGAACTAACCTTGGTCTGGAAATCAACTTGATTGGAAGCAGCTTGATAAACAGTGTCCACAACCTGTTTGAAAGAAGGTTTGAGAGAAAGGGTTTTCTCAATCCAAACCCCGTTAGCAAAAGACAACCGCGGTCCGCCGCTTGGACTACCGTCGGCGAAGATCAATGACACGAGCTGTGAAGAAAGAGAGTTGAGTTCATCGGTGGTCTTTGCTTTGAGGAAACCGAGGAGTTGGTCGAGTGTTTGGCCTTTGGAACCGGCGGTGACTAAGCTCAGGACGACATGGATGGAAAGGGGGGAGAAAACGATGTTGGAGGCGTGGAATTTTTTGGAGAGAAGGTGGGTGGCGAGTGTGATTGAGAAGTGGGTTTGGTTGCTGATTGATTGTTGAAGATCCATTGATGATTTTGGGGGAAAATGGGAGATCTGTTTGGAAGAAGATGTGGGGGTCGGAGGGTTTTAAAGTCGGCGTTTGGGTAACGCTGTTAAGGAAGGAAGCTGGTGCTTATTACCGCGTATCCACGACTTATAAATTTCAATTGTTTATGTGAGCATCGCTGTATTCTATTCTTTTAAAACTTTTATTTTGTATCTTACCATAATATCACGAGAGGAAAATAAATTTTTTTTTTTTTCGGTTTTTTTATTTTTATTAGGGCAAGAGGTATACAAGCCGTGAGACTCACCGTGAGCCTCATTCACGGCGTGAGCAGGTATTGCACACCGCTCCTTTGATGGCGTGAGGGGGTGAGTGAGTGGTTTACGTAAAGATCTTCAAGTGAAGAAGAGGATGCGTGCAACATTGATGGTGTTGTACCTTGTGTTTGTATAATTGTACCATTTATATCTTATCTTACTAACATAATAAATAAAAGCTTTTGTGTTACGTGTCACTATCTGGTTACTCTTAACCCTTATTTTCCCGCTTCTCTCTCATATTAATTATTTCGTTTCTCTCTTCTATTAAATAACAATCTTTGTATTAATAAATAAAAATCTTATAGACACGTGTCATTTTTATCATTTTTTTTTCTCTCTCTCTCCTATTAAATAATGATATCAAAAAAATTTATTTTTAGATGTTTAATATAAATCTAATTACAAATACTTATTATTTCATTATAAATAGTTATTGTATCATCAATTAAATAAATTTAATATGAATTAACCGAGCTTATAACTGTCACGACAAATTATATTTTTTAAAAACATATTTTGACGAGTTTGTATTAACAAATTACATTATATTTTAATCAACCAATGTAATACACTGCTTTATTCAATCCAGCTTTATTCAATCCAGTGTATTGCACGCGTTTTTAAAAATAAATTTTTTTATTACAAATTAAGTATATAACATTTTATTTATTTAACTCGTGTAATACACGAAATTTTAACGTAGTAAAATTAATATATAATTATAAAATGCATTTAATACTCACACCACCTTCACTCACTTGGGTATTTCCTTGCGTCACTCACTTGGTGTGAGAGTTGAAGAATGGCATCACATGACAACCACTTTTCCCCTCATTAAACTCTCACCTCACTTGAGTATACCACATGCTCTTAAAGGTGTGGAATTTTTTTTATTTTTTTTAAATAAAGAGAGTTTTATTTCACGTAACAATTTTCTCTCCTTCCTTATCCACTAAATCATTGTACGAACACGAGTGCATCTGAGTTTGAATATGATGTTAAATTCTCATGAATCATTAAGCAAAGAAATAAGGGGATGAACGTATGCAACCACACCAAGAACAATACTAGTCCGATAATACTCACAGGTGATGAAGGTGTGCTCAATCTACTCGTCGACCAAATCACAAAAAGGACAAGCGGTATATTTAATTGACACGCCTCGCCTAATCTTCATATTCCTAAAGAGGGGAATCTTGTTTTGCTTCATGCGCCACTGAAAGCAGTTAATCTTTGTCGGAACCCAATTGACCCATTTTAAAAAAAGTTGGCTAAACTCCCAAGATGCTTCCCGATATGATTTTTCTTAGCAAGTTAATAATGGAGAAAATTCCTAAGGCATCTCCAATCCAAATCCACGAATCGTTCGGATCAGAGAAAATAAGACCTTCCAAGTCCTTAGACAGATTGAGAGGCTCTTTCGATTCACAACCCCTTTTTAGCCTCCTCTTCTAATCCTAAGAAAAAAAATACCTCGAGTCCTCGTTTGCTTTTGTCGACAGTCTACGTGAAACTAAACAGTTTTTTATCCAAGTCAAGAGCGTATAAGTGAGGATATTTGTCCATAAGAACCACATTTCCACTCCAATTATCATTCCAAAAAAATATTTTGTTTACCTATTCAAGCTTCCTTTGTAAAAAAACTACGAAGAGACAATCCGAGATCATTAAAATCAATGAAAATCTTGGAGATGCCAAACCACACCCAATGCAATCTTTTTTTGGCCATAGGCATCCCATAAGTTATTTTAATATCCTGGATAGCTCTTATGCAACAAGATCATAGACTATCACCATCCACTTTATTTTGTTACTCTCATCCCCAGCCTATTAAAAATAACTTCTTCTCAAAGACTTCAAAGCATCAATTACTTTCTTCTGGGTTTTGACTGTTTTTAGGTCAAACCATGAGGCAATCGTTAGTAACGGTTATTGATAATTGAAGACCGAAACTGAACCGTTAAAAATTTAAACCCAACCGTTCTAACTGCTTGGTTTCTGTTTGGTTTTACGGTTAGTAATAAGCCTCTAGACACATGTAACTGGAGTCTGGAGGATTGGAGTAAGTAGGAATACTTACATAGTTGCTGTAAAAAATTCAAATAGTTGAGTAGAGAAAGGCAACTTTATTATGCGTACAAAGTATAATAAATTAAAAAATATAAACAAGCTAGAAATATTACACCAGTTAAATGTGAAGAATTGAAATTAAAAAAAAAACCATACATATACCTGATGACATGACACGGATATCATATTAAAGAAACTTGTTAAGCACTATAGTGAAATATATAAGCTGATTTAAGTTCTCATTCCCAAGTTCATTGAGTTGATGAGTTCAGCTAAAGCTCAATCTTATGAAAGTTTAATAAGTTGAATATTAATATAACGTTTAAAACAAAGCCTAATCTTAAGGTCCGGTTCGGTCCAGTTTTATATGACCGCTTTTTGGTATAAACCGTAAACTAAACAATTCGCTACGGTTTGAAAATATTGAAACCGACCGACCGAAATCTAACTAAAACAACCAACCGCAAAACCAAACCGATAATCGGTTTAGACGGTTTCACGGTTTAGACAGTTTTGAGGGGTGGAGAGACACCCACTCGACTGACCATGGCGTGAACTGATTTGCCCCCTCAACTTAAACATGCCCATTCTTTTATTTCTAGTTGCCCCCTCAACTTCAAAAGAGTAAAATGCAATTTGCACCCATGTGGTTTATACTCGCTGACACTTTGCAACCCTGTTTTAAATAAAGTGCAATTTCCCACCTCATGGTATACTTTCTCTTTCTTAATGAGTCCCTCCGTCAAGACTCCGTCAGTATCTCACTCCATTTATGTGGTAAAAGACATTTTCGCCCTTGTTTCCTTACATCAGACTTTTGAGCCCTAATTTCCATCTTTTTAGGTTTTTAGAACCATTGGTAATTGAACCACCACCACACCGACTCTACGCCACCACCCCACCATCATCAAACCGGCACCATGCCACCACCACACCATCTTCACACCGGCACCATGCCACCCCACCACCACTCCCACACTGCACCGCTACCACTGTACTACCCCACATCTGAAGCCACCATAGAACAAGTGATCAAGGGGGAGAAGATGAGCGCCATCGTTTTTGTGGGAGTGGGGTCGATTCAAGCTGGGGAATCAGAGTGAGAGCCGATTAAGGTTAGGGAGGTGTAGAACCCATTGCATAAAATCAACACCCCTCGTCGATTTTGAAGTCCGATTTTGACTTTCTCAAGTCAAACATTTGCAGGTTTTGAGGTCCGAATTAGTCAAATTGGGGACTCGTAAATTAGTCAAATTGGGGACTCGTAAATCTTCTTTACCAGGGATAACAATTCCCTTTTGATGATTATGCTCGTAATCGATTTAAATTTCTTTGATGATTTCTGGAATCATCTTCTTTGGCGGTGGATTTTAGGTCTAAGATCAATTTTGGAGATGACGATCATCTAAACTTAAACGTTTTTTTTTGGATAATATGATACTCAGAGCTTGGATTTTGGGGCTAGAATCGAAGGGTTTTATTTTATTTTGGAAGTGGGTTGCTGGTGAGGTGCAGAAGAAGATGGAGATTGGTGGCGATGAAGAGGAAGTGGGTTGCCGGTGAGGTTTTTTTAACATATATAAATGGAGGTAGGTTAAGTTAGCCAAGATTACTAGAATACCCTTCTTTTAAACGGTGAAATGATGGAATTTTGATGGAGGGGTGCGAAATGAAAGAGAAAGTATACCATGGGATGACAAATTGCACTTCTTTTAAAACAGGATTGGAAAGTGTCAGCGGACATAAACCACATTAGTGCAAATTACACTTTACTCTAAACTAAAGCACGCTAACACATATAATCTAATTAAATCCCACTAAGATCATAGTGACACAAATAGCTTAATCAAAATGTATTAGATGATACAAATTTTGTATCATGCAAATTTTTTTAACTATGGACAGACAGATTTAACTAATATCTCTTCTAATAAAAAACTAAATGGTTTTACCATTTGCATCACCATATTACATCTCATAACTTTTTCCCCTAAAACCACATTTATATCATCCATTTAATACTTTCATATTTAGCATTTATTTTTTTTTTAAATTACATAAATAAACATTTTCATCATTATTACCACTACCTCTCATTTTTTTAAAAATTATTATCAAAAGTTAATATTTAAAAAAATTCAAGAATTATAAAACAAAAAAATTTTAAAAAACGAGTTTTTAAATTTTTATTATTAAAAAACGATTTTTTAAAATTTTATTATAAAAAAACTAGATTTTTTTTTAATTTTACATATAAAATTTGAAAATACTACGTTTGTATTTTAAATAAATATGTTTTAAAATAAAGTTTACTAATATTTAATTATTAGTTTTTTAATTAAATTTGATATTCATAAACAAATTTTTTATTTTGATTTATATATTTTAATACTTAGTTTTTAATAATATTAAGAAACTTGCAAATATATTTTAAAAGTGTATTATATTTTAAACTTTAAATTTTTTTAAATGGCGAGATTTTTTTTCAATAAACATGTCAATTTCAGTTCTAATTTATAAGTTTTAAATTTTTCATATTTAATATTATAATTTTAAATTTAATTGTGTCAAAATATTAAGAAGTGAAATTTTTAAAATTTGGAGTTTTAAATTTTGAATTTAAAAAACTATATATTGTTGAAATTTGAATTTTATTTGTATCTTTTTTTTTGTTAGTGATAGAGTTAGTATTAAAAGTTTTGCTAGATATTCCGCATACAATTACAAATAGTATTCATTAATCATAGCAGTTTGATGATGATTTTGATAAAAGATTATAATCTCCTGATTTACTAAATGGATTTACATTATCAGGTTTGTCAAACCATAAATTAGTTTTAAATGTCTGTGTTTCAGTTATTCTATTAATAAATATTGATGAAAAAATGGTTTTGGTAACGTAACAAGTCTTTAGGTCAAATCACAATGTAATCGCGGTATAGAAGTGAAGATTATATTTTAAATCAACATTGATCATCACAATTTTGTCATTATAATTGGGTTAACATATTCAGACAAAAGAGATTTATTAAAACTTCAAAGAAAAAATATACAATTGTTGTATTTTACAATGACCATGAATAAAAGTTTAGGGCAATCACTTTCAAATGTTAGTTTGTATTGAAAAATCCATTGTTTATTCATGATAAGTTGTATGTTACATTATCAAGAATTAAAAGTAGAGATGGACTCAAGCTATTAATTTTTTATAAAAATGGAAAAATGACTAATACCACGTCAAATGTTTTATACAATGAATTGTTTTTAAATTTGTAAATAGTCATTGTAAGATTTAATTTGATATTTAATTTAATGTATTGTAAAAAATGCATAGCTTATTAAATGAATTTTTATGATATTTTAATTACTCTCATCCATATAATTTTAACATGTAAAAAAATGAAAAAGTTACAAATAAAATATCAAATTTGCATAAAAAGAATTGTTAAAATATTTATCAGTATAAGTTTAACGTTTCACCTCGTGCAACACACGGGGTTAAAGCTAGTAAAACATTACATATTCTTAAAAACTTAGTTATAAAAGAGATAATATGCGAGTTATTTTCCAAAATAGTGTATTTAGAAAACTTATTTACCAATTAGGTGTAGTTGAAAAAATGTTTATCAAAATGGGTGTTTTTCATTTATTGCTTTATTTTTAACTAATCTATTCTATTTTTTTACTCTTTTCAATTATCCTTTATTTTTATTTGATAAACCTATTATTTTTTAACCAACTTATCACCATCCTTTTAAAACTCATCACCATCTTTTTAATTTTTAACTAACTTATTACAATTCTTTTTTTTTTCTTTTTAATCAAACCCTTTTAAATACATCGAAATGAATGATCCTAAATAATTTTTTAAATGAAATAAGAAGCATAAGAAAACTAAAACAACATTAAAACTTGACGGTCTTAATATCAAATACAATAAAAAAAAGTGCCAAATAAAGTCGACATACTAGCAATCCGAATACCAAATACAAATTAAAGGAAAATTTCAAAACAACTTGACCCGCTTAGGCATCCATTCTTCGAGGCTTAGAAGAGCATGTTGCCCGATTATGACCACGTTCTTTACAAATTCCACACTGGTTATTCTTTTTCCCTTCTTTAATATCCATTCCATTTCTCTGTGTCTACTCCTCATCATGCCAATAAAGCTGAAGTTGAGATCCCAACAGCATCTCTTACATCTGCTGTTGTGGTCCATGAAGCTGAAGCAGAGGCATCCAGCAAAGACAAGGGGAAAAGACCTATGACAGAAGAAGATAAAGAAAAGTTATTGAAAGAGAAGAAGGAAAGGGAGGAAAGAAGAAGAAGAAGAAGAAGAAGAAGAGAAGAAGAGGAGATGACTGAACTAAGAAAAGCTCAAGAAAGAAAAGCGGCCATTCTCCTCAGAGAACAACAGATCCAGCTGTATGCCAAACAGCTGGATGATCTGAAAGTCAAGATTCTTACAGTCTATCAAATTCAAGAAAATGAAGCTCTTGCTCTTCAACTGCAGGAACAATTTAATAAACAAGAAGAAGAAAGAGAGAAGAAGGAAGAGGCCAAGTTCAAAATAACTGATTCTGAACTACCAAAGAAATGAGAGAGGAGTGGATAGAGGCTATGATTTCTCAAGGTGAGGATGCAGACTACCTTGAGAAACTATCAAATAAAGAAATCTACAGAGCCTTCATGGGTCAGCAGGGTCAATTGGCAAACAAGAAAAGGGCTGAAGAAGAAGAAAAAGCCAAACAAAAATCCAAGAAGGCCATTACCTTTAACAGAAGATCCCATGAAGAAAGGAAGATCATGATTGACTTCCTAAAAGCTAGAGGAGAGAGTAGAAAAAGGTTGGGTCCCATGAATTTCATGAACCTGTAAGCCCTTTACTTTAAAGTCAAGAAGTAAGAGGAAGAAAGATTGGGGAAGACAGGCTCCAAGAAAAGGGTAATCACTCTAGCTGATAATAGAGAACCAAAGAAACCCAAGCCTACTTCCTCATCCTCCCCTTCCTCTATCCAACAACCTTCCACTTTCCCTCTTAAACCTCCCTCCTCTCTACCCAAAGAGTCCAAATCCTCACACCAAGCTCCTACTCATCAACAACCTCCCAAGAAGAAAACCAAACCTACCTCCAAACCAGAAGACTCAAGAGAAATCTTCATATGGTTCTACATCACTCAAGATCAATGGTTTGAGGTCTTCAGGGGGACGACAGAAGTAAAAAGATCAATCTATACAACTGTTGATGAGATATTACAACTTCCAGATTCAGATATAAGAAGAATAATGGAGCTGGGTGAAACTCATGAGCCCGAGAATGAAGGTGGGAGACATCTGTTGCTGGTGATCAAACATCACTTCAACCCCAGCAAAGATGAAATTATTGATGCAAAACCTCTCCAATCCCACTCTCCATTCATCAGTTGGTCCTACAATGCTGAAGATAATGAGTTCACCTTGACAGACGTTAAAAGACAGAAGATGAGGTGTCTAAGCAAGGCTATCTTCAAAATGCCAAGCAAAGATATCAAGACCCTATCTGAGCTTCCTCTTAACAATCCCAGCAAGGACCCAAGAGGCTATGAGGTTGCAAGAATCGTCAGCCACATGCAAAAGCTTTAGCAACAAAAGCAGTAAGAGAGTTTTGGTAGCATCAGTCTAGGGGGAGTTTGTAGAAATAAAGACTGATGGCTACAAAATTCTCTAAGTACAAATGCTGCTGATCTCATAATTTGTTGCAGATCGACAACTGCTGCGGATAAGCTTATCTGCTGCTGATACTTGTTCTTCTGCTGAAGAACAAATCTGTTGCTGATAGCCTTATCTGCTGAAGACCAAAGTTGCCGCTGATAGCCTTATCTGCAGAAGACCAATGTTGCTGCTGATAAGCAAATCATCAGCAGCTTTGGAAAGTTGTGTCTTGCTGCTGATCAACAACTCTGCTGCTGATAGTTATTCATCCATTGAAGATCAAACGTTGCAGCTGACCAGCCTTGCAAAAGCAAAAGCAACCATGACCACTGACAACTTTCTGCTGCAACACTAACACACTCCACACAGAAAGAATGTCACTGGTGCAGACAATAAAGAACAACAACGCTCTCCTTTCAAGTATCTAAGCAATGATGCCTAAGAAGACGTTTGAGAAAAGTTAACTAGCATAGTTATTATTATTGTCTGTATATGTAAAATAGCTTCAATACAAGATCAACGGTTTGTGTTAGATCTGATCCTTAGAATCAAGGGTGTGTCTTGATTCTAAGTTACTATATAAGTAGTACTTAGAGTCATTGTAAAATAGCTTGCTAAGAGTTTTTCTGTATAATCTTGTAATCTTTGAAGCTTAATACAAATTGCATTTATCAGTATTCTTCTTGTTTACTTGTTTGCATTGCTCAGTTGTGGTTGTTTCTGCCAATCTCAACTAGAATAGAACCATCTTGTATTTACCGATCCTACAATGTCGTTTGGTCGGTCAAAAACAATCCTTAAATACCTTAACTAGTAAGGGTAAGTAGAGTATCGTAACCACGAGTAGTTTGTGAAAAGTGTCACTTTGTTACAATATTTTAAAACCAGAAAATATTAAATACTGAGTTGGATTTAGATTTAGAACAATAATGAGAAGGGTAATCCTCTCCGGGGTTCGGGTTTGCAAACACAAGTTATCTCTCGTTTATTTAGCAAGCAATTACATAGACATAATTACACATGGTTCAATCAAATTTTCTGTAAAGATTAAAACCTGATTTAGGTTAACTTTTCTGTAAAACAGAATCTTCGCGAAACATCCCGGCTAGTCCTTCGCGTGGCGGGAAGGACAAACTAGTCGGGGCGCCTTATTGATTCTTCACGTGTCGCGAACATTGGAACCTAGGTCTTCGCGTGTCGCGAATACCATAAAATCCAGGAATTTGACTTTTTGACTTTTTAATCCTGTGTTTCGCGTCCGACTGCTTCGCTTCCGTTTCTCGCTCTTTTAGCACATAAAACCCTGGAGGTAGACACAACTACAAACACACATAAAACCGAACAAAGATACGTACTAAAACAACTAAGACACATACAAAACAACATGTAAATAAACTGGGTTATTAAACCCTACATCAGTATACGCACAACACATCGACCTTTTAAAAAAAATCTTTTTTTTAATAAAAGTATAGCAAAAGTATACTCAAATTAAAGAGAATAAAATTTTTGATTTTATGGTTTAATTTTTTTTTTAAATATTGTGGTATAAAAAAGTTATGCTTGTTTTACATCTAAAACAATCACATTTGATACTAACCGTTGATTTCCTAGATCAACACTTCAAAATACTCTTCTCACGTTAAAAACACTTTGTATTTAATACTTCCTATATATATAACACTTCAAAATACTCTTCTCAAGTTAAAAACACTTTGTATTTAATACTTCCCATATATATATATATATATATATATATATATATATATATATATATATGAAAGGGTTCAAATGCTAACCAACTTTTTATGTAATAACCGTGCTAACCATTATAAAACAATCATATAATTTATAAATTATTTTTTATTTTAGTTGTTAAATACACTTTGAACATATATCTTGAATATAAATACGAAATAAAGAGTCTTACATATACGTATCACATAATGTTACATATACGTGACACTTAGTGTTACATATGTAACACTAACAAAAATGATAATTGTTACACATACGTATCACTATGTTTTAGAGTGGTTATCATGATTATCACATAAATATTGGTTAGCATTTAAACACTACCCTATATATATAGGGGACGTATCAAATGAAAACTTTATGTTATTGTGAAAATCCAAAAACTTTATATAAGCCACATATTTTTTTTGAATATTTTACTTTGTGGTTATTAATGAATCTAGGTTTTTTATTTTTAATTAAAAAAATATGTGGTCCATATTTATTACGAAGATATAAAAGTAATTACATTTTTTGTTTCTTTTTTAATTAAAGAAATCTAGCTTCATCTTCTTGGTAGAGGTGGGTCTTAGAGAGAGAGATGAGAGGAGATCTAGAAATATGATTTTGAAATAGTACAGAGAGACGATATGATGTAGGTTTAGAGATGAGAGAGGAGCAAATGACATAAATGCCCCTTTGTAATAAAAACAAACAAAAAATCAATAAAAATAATGTGTGGCTCATATTAAGTTTAAGGGTTTTCACAATAACATAGGGTTTTCATTTGATACGTCCACTATATATATATATATATAATAACAGCAATTTGGATCACTAACGGGCCACTGACCCACCCGATCATCTCCACTCCCTTAGGAGGAAACCCACCATAGGTGAGAAAACCCTTGACCCAACCTGGATCCTTTTTTTTTGTTACACGTGGGACTTGAACCCAAGACGTCCCCATTTTAGTGAAGTCTTGGGCATACACCTTTACCACTAGACTAACCCATTATTAGTATACTAGGTTATAGACCCGTGTACAACACGGGCTTGTATAATAGAAACTATATATTTCTATAATGTGTAAAAAAAATTACATAACTCAAGTATTTTTATTACGTATAACAATAAATGGATATAAATTGCCACATTCCGTAATTTGCTATAAGTTGCCACCCCTTATTGTAGGAGATTTAGGTACTTCTTTATTTGACCCGTTTAAGCTAAAAACACAACAAAAAGCAGCTCATTCGTTAGTAAATGGATATAAATTGCCACATTCAGTTATAAATTGCCCAAATCAACTCATTCATCAGCTATTAAAAACAAAATGTTTGACCCGTTTACTAAAAACAACATTGTTTTCCCGTTAACTAAAACATTAATTTTGACCCGTTCACTAAAATTAATAAGTTTGATCCGCTTAGCCCACAAGCATTTGAAACATAATAGCACCAAGAGACCGCCTAAAGAACAACAAAGATCACATAATCATTTAAAAGAATGCAAATGAAGATTCAAAAATAATCATGCTACTTACCAGTCACATTCCGGTGCATAACCCTTTTTTAGTAAAACATCTGGAGCTATTAAATCAGGAGTTCCAATAGTAGAAAAAGCCCGCAAGCAGATTACTTTCAGCTCTCACATGTTACCTAATAAATGGGATTTACAGACAAATCAAATCAAAGAATGACCAAGGCCTATCAATATGAAAAAATCCATCTAAAAGATAGGAGGCAAGAAATCGATAGTGTAAAACGTAGAATAAGTAAAGAAGAACCATGTTAACAAAATATATGTACGAACAAAAAATAAAAATAAGGAAGGAATTTGTTCCGATTAAGCAAAGTGCACCACCATCGGCCACCACCACCAACAAATCCCCCTTCCACTGTTAACCCTGCCCAGAATAACGGGAGAGTACAACTTGAGCGTGAAGCGACTGAATGAAAATTAGGGTTCTTAGAGGCCGGGTAATCTGAATCGGGTCTTTGGCCAAAATCAAAGAAAAATAATAGCCATAATCAAACCAAAAACAATCGATTTAGGGTAAAAACGTAAAGGATTTGATCAAACATACCCGGTAGATGAATAAGGAGCCCAAAGAACGTAGCATGAACGGCGATAATAGGGAGATGGAGATGCAGGTGAAGGCTCAAGTAAAATTTAGGGTTTCAAATGAAGGAAGGAACGGGTCTGATTGATTATATTAGATCCGAGTTGCGGGTATCGGGTCAAGTAATACCCACGCATGTTTCTAATATCGGTTAAAAGGCATTGGCGGGAAAATTTTAGTAAAAATGATTCTGGTGCTGACACATGGCATATTTTGTAGTCATTTATTAGGTTAAAGATGTAATATATTTTTACACCTGTAAATTATATACATAAAGATTTAAAAATCTTATGTATTGATATTTTTTATCTCGTGTGTTTTACACGAGTTCTAAAGTAGTATGTAATATGTAAATCTTTATTACTAAGTACATAACTTATATTTATTCAACATGTCTAATAAATGGAGTATCTAACTTAGTAAGTTATTCAATAATGAGTTTATACCACCAAAATGAGCCCTAGACCAATGCTTTCGATCAATATGTTTTAACCAATCATATAAGGATTGATCTTGGATTCTAACTTCTTGGTAGAAATCGCTATGATGCTGACCAGTGACGGAGTCACATTGGGGTGAACGGGTTCACCTGACACCAATTAATTTTGCGTCACATATGTAACGTGTAATAGGAAAATTTGGAGCGACGCCATTGTTTTTTTACGGTTGACACCATTGCTTTTCTCGAAACATGAAAACACGTAACGAGCAACTATGAAATGTATTTTTTATATATATTTCAAATGACTGTATTTTTATTGTGTTTTTTTTTTAATTTATAATATTGGCTTTTATTATATGATTCGACCTGACCTGATCTGAAAATTTTGACTCCAGCTTTTTTTAAACCATTGGTGACGAACCTTGAAACCTTCCCTTCAAATGGTGACAAACCTTGAAATCGTCACTGAGTGTGACCTTAAATTTTATATATTGTTTGTTTTTTTTATGCAGATCTGAAAAGAAAGAAAAAAAGAAGGAAAGAATTGATATATTTTAGGAATAAGCAAAAAATGGCAAAAAAAAATCCGATATATTTTAGTTTGACGATTTATTGATATACTAGGTTAGAATCTCGTGTATTACACATGTCGAATAAATATATGATATATACTTAGTAATAAAAATTTTATGTAACTTACATTGGTTGCAGGGCCGGTCCCGAGAATTCTCGAAAAATCGCGCCCTATAATATAAACTCAATATCCATATATATATGAAAAACATAACGCGGGCTTATATATATAGATTTTTTTAAACAAAAATTGTGCTTACATATATAGATTTTTTTTTATTTCTTTGTTTTAGGTTCAGATTTATAAATAATTGGGCTTTTATATATATATATATATATATTAAATACAAACACACACACGCATGCACGCGTGCGCACACACACACATATATAATATAAAAAAGAATTAAAAACTTCAGGCCCGAAAGGAGACCGGGCCTGGGATCGTCACCCTCCTCGCCCTCCTTTTGGGTCGGCCCTAACGGGTTGAATAAAATATAATGTAACATGTCAACATACGCACTAATCAAAATATGTCTTTAAAAAATTTATTTTTACGTGACAGTTATAAATTATGTTAAATTAGTTTTTAGAACATAATTTTTCAACTTAGTATTAATTTTTTTATGAATTAAGAAATGTTAATTTATATTAAATTCAATTGTCATAAGATATAATAATTAATAACTATATGAAATAAGTATCCATAATTAGATTTAGATTAAACATTTATAAATATATTATTTAATAGGAGAGACAAGCGGGAAAAATATGATGAGCATCCACTAGAAAGTAATCCTCTACTATTTTTATTTATTAGTATAGATAGATTTTAGGAATAAGCAAATACAATGACAATTTTATGCAGTAAAAATAGGAATTGACATATTTTAAGGTTGATTTCAATAAGACTAGAATACTCCTCATTCTAACGTGAAAAATAGATGGTCTTACGGGGGAAGGGGCAAAACCTACCAAATCAACACCCAATCATATTCTTCAACCTCATAATTTATTTTTCTTTTTTTTTTTCTAATTAAATATTTTGTTCAGGATTTAATTTAATTTTTCTCAACTAACTCATGCTCGGTATTTATTAAAAAAATCGAAAAACAAGGGTTTGTTTATTTTATTTTTCTGAACATACTAGTATAAATTTTAACGAAAACAAAGTTGTTTAAAAAAACTATTTTTTATCACGTAACTGGTTTTTTAAAGTTTTTGGATTGATATTTCGATGATAAGTATGTGTTTTAAAAAATAAATTGTTTATAAAGATTAAAAAAATGAAGTAAAAAATTCACTCATCAATGCTAAGCGTGAAACAATTACGTAGCTTAGTGATTCTGTCAAGTGTTTACCCATGTGCGGATGTGACAGTGACGTGACGGGGCGTGAAACCACTACGGATAACGTTAGTTTTATATTAAAATTTAGGCTTCTTTGTTTTCTTTTCATCCACAAAATAGACATTCTTTTGTTATACGAGTTTTAATCTTTATCAGGCTTCACTAAAATTTGAACCATTTCAGTAAAATCATCTACATCACGGAAAGGCAATACAAGCCCTAATTCCTTCAACATATCAGAAGCTTCAAACCCAAATGAGATCTTAAATTTTGGTATAAAAACCTTCCCGACTTCTACTTTTCGGCATAGTCAAAAAAATTGAACGTGGCACCTATTTTCTCCATTAGAGACTGAAGCCCGTCTTTTGCATTTGCGAGGAGAAAGTACATTGTCAACCGACGTTTATCTTGACCTTGTAAGTAGGGAAGACCCACTACTTTGAAATCAACAGATTCATGCACGAATTGCTCTTCCTTGCTGGTCATGAATGGAACTTGAAGTTTGTTTCCATCCAGGAGGTGAAAGTTGGATTCTTGAGTCAGAGACGAGTCAAATTTCTGACTCCATCATGCTCCCTTGAAGTAGACTGCATTTGCCACGATGAGCCTGTTGCAACCAATGTTTTAAATGCCGGTTCAAACCGGCCGGTAATACCGGTTAAATCGTGTTTCGGTCACTAGCCGGGTAAATTGAAAAAAACGGTTTGTAAATTGTACCGCCAGTATTACCGGTAATACCGGGTTGAACCACAAACACGGGTTGCCTCCCGTGAAGCGCCTTTCTTTATCGTCTTCGGCTAGACGTAGACCTCTTTCAATTCAATCGGGTGCCTCCTCAATAGGCGAAAGAAGTTTTTGGGTGGTAACTTCGTTTTTTTTGTGCTTTGTACCTTGCTTTCTTCGGTTTATCCATAAAATTTACCCCAACCTTGAACTTTTCAGTAAGTTCTTTTGTTGCAGCTTCATCAATGCTTTTGTTTAACACTAATGCTAGAACATCATGGTTAGATAGCTCAATACAATCTTCAGATAAGGGTTTAATAACATCTAACCAATTCAAAGATGAAACATCACTAGGGTAACACATAGCATCATCTATATTAAAGTTGATGACCTCCCCGTCAAATTCCATAGATAGAGTGCCACTATAAACATCGATTTTTGTCCTTGCTGTTTTTAAGAATGGCCTCCTTAATAAAATGGAGCTTGGATTTAGGGAGACATCATCCTCCATGTCTAGTATGTAGAATTCAGCCGAAAATACTAATTCATTCACTTGGACCAACACATCCTCTAACACGCCTTTTGGGTGTACTATGGACCGGTCGGCCAAATGAATGATTACCCCAGTCCTCTTTAACGGTCCTACATTAAGTGTTTTGAAAATTGAGTAGGGTAGGACGTTAATAAAGGCTCTAAGGTCAAGAATGGCTCTAGGAACTGAAATATTTCTCAATTTACAAGGAATAGTGAAAACACCTGGATCCTTGCACTTTGGAGGTAATCTCTTTTGTAAAACTGCAGAAATGTTCTCACCAACCTTTTCCGTTTCGTTACCTTTTAGCTTCTTCTTGGATGTGCAAAGTTCTTTTAGGAACTTTGCATACCGCAGAATCTGTTTTATAGCATTAAGGAATGTAATGTTTACCTCTACCTTACGGAATGTCTCCATGATCTCTTGCTCTTCCCTTTCTTTCTTTGTGCTTCTCAACCTTTCAAGGAATGGAGGTGGAGCAGTGAACTTCACTTCATTTTTAATTAGCTTTGATACTTCATCTTTTTCACCGTCCTTCTTTTTAGTAACAAATTCTTCTTCTTGTATTTCTGGATCATCATAACTGTTTCTACTCCTCAAGGTGATGGCACAAGCATTATGCTTTGGATTTTTATCGGTTTGTGCAGTTTACCTTGAGATTCTATCTTGCTCATCAAACCAGCAGAGCCATTTGTTACTCTAGATTCTTATGCTAGCCTTGGTTTCTTGTTGGAATGCTTGAGTACTCGTGGCTAAACTTATCACAATGACTTCCAAGGACATTCCCTAGCTACCAGATGGTTGTTGTATGGGTGGATGTTTTTGGAGAAGCTGAAAATTTTGTTGTTGATTACCTTGGAAGGGATGACGTTGCTGATATTATTGGGGTCTTTATTGATAACTCATGTTAGAAGGTCCGTAATTCTGATTTCCTTGATGTTAGTTAATCTGCCTTGAATTCTGTCCATGATAGCCTCCCATTTCCTGTGCTTGTTCCACATAATCTTGCAACATAGGACACATATATGTGGGGTGTCCAAATTGTAGACATATTCCACAAGTTTGAGCTTTTGGTTCAACACACTTATCTTTAGCAAGTTAGCATAAGAATCTAAAGCATATTCCACAAATTGTAGACATATTCCACAAGCTTGAGATTTTAGTGAGTTTGGTTCTTGGATGGGTTGAGTAGGTGAGTGTGGTGGAGTTATTTCTTGAGAGATGGATGTTTATGAGGGTGAGGGTGATTCGGATTTGGATTCACTTGGCAAGGGTATATCTTGCCAGATGTTGATGACTTGAGGTGAAAATGTAGAGCTGGATGAGCTTGCTAACTTCTTTTAGAGTTTTGCTTGCTTCCTTAATCTCTTTTTGTTTTCTCTATCTCCAGGTCAATCTTAAGCGGTGAACCTAGGGGTGGCAATGAAACTAGAGCCCGATGGGAAAACCCAAAACCTGAAACATTTGGGACGGGTATGAGATCGGGTAATCGTGTATGGGACTGGGCTTGGGATTACTTTTGAAATTTTTCACGGGTTTGGGACGGTTATGGGATATAGTGATATACCCCGTTTACCCGATTATATACCCGACAGTTTTCTTTCCTTTTTATTTATCCTAAGTATATATATCGTATTTTTTTAAGTATATATATCGTGTTTAGTTTAAATGTATATATCCTAACATGAATTTTTTTCTTTCTTTTTTTATTTTAGTTATAAATTTTATGTATACCCGATAAATACCCGACGAGTTTAGGTTGAGTATACCCAATGAGTATTTTTTAGAAACTAACGGGTTTACCCAAAACCCGTAGGTATACCCGATACCTGACGGGTAATTACCCGATAGAAACCCGACAGGTTTTGGGCCGGGTATGGGACAAGATTTTATAACCGGGTATGGGTTTGGGATTACCTAAACTCGTCCCAAACCCGACCCATTGCCATCCTTAGGTGAACCTGTACGAAAAGATGTTGGCATAAAACGGTTAGTATCGTCGTATCCCCGGCAACGACGGCAATTTGATGGGTGTCCAATCCATCAAATAAATTGTGTAATAAATCTACTTGACACGCTATGAATAGTATGAATGAAAGTAAGGTTCGTGTCCTCAGGGATACAGTTTAACTTAATTACACCAAAAACGTTTGAACACAGATCCAGTTGTTAAACTCAAAAGATTCGAGAGGGGGGGGGTTTCGGGTTGATTATGAAAAAGATTGACACTAAAAACGTTAATTAAGTTGTAGGTTGAATTCAAATATTTTAAAAACAATTCTAACACAAAGGTAATTTCTTTGATTTGATTCGGCTTACGAACATTAACAGTTATGGTGCAATGATCATTTAATTTAAACGGTTTGTATCGATACTATATATCGTGCCGTTTGGATATCCACTCCGTCTAATGTCTAACCAAGCGCAGTTCGTTGGTTAGAACCAACCCGCTACTCTAAGTTCACGCTGTGCAGACCTTAGTGTGCAAGGTTGCAATGACAGAAGTATCGATTATAATCAAACACTCACGCCGTTCGAAATGTTCAATTAGATTGAATGACTTTATAATGATTTTGGGTTGATAGACAAACACAAAATATTTTTTGTTCCTTGAATCAAGAATTAAAATCCGATTGGAGTTTTAAAAAGTGAAGAACTTTATTAGAAAAATTAATAAGTTGAACAAGTTTATTAACAATCTAATATATACCGGATTAGATCCGGGTTTAAGATCAATAATCACACAGAAAACCATTCAAATAAATGGACCACATAATCGTCTCACATAATATTCGAATCAAACCATAAAAATAAACTCTAGTGTCGGAATTAGTTCAACTAGCCGGATATGATGGCTAAATCAATCAAACCAAATAAAAATAAACAAAAAAAATAACTTACGAAGGTTAAAACAAAAGATTGTTGTTGAAGTTCATACACCAAAAATTAAGAAAGTTGGTTTCTGATACTCCTAGTCTGCCGTCAACTCCCAAAGCCAAGAAAAAAAACTAAGGGGGTGTTTGGGATTCCATTTCAAAAACTACTTTTGATTTTTTGGAGAAGTTAAAAATTCTTACTTCTTCAAAACAACTTCTCCACAATTTTAAAATTAACTTTTTCATCAATTATCCAAACAAACTTTTAACTTATTACCTTTTTAAAAAAGGTAATAAGTTAATAAGTAGTTTGAAATGGAATCCCAAACACCCCCTAATTGTGATAATGATCCCCCTTTCATTCATGCGTGAACGTGTATATATATAATAACTAGCTTAAAAATCTCGTGTATTATACAAAAAAAAAGTTTGAATAAATGCAATGTTATATACTTAATAATAAATATTTACATAATACAAATGCAATGTTTTATGAACAAACCTATATATTTTTCTAAAATAAAAAACGTTTATAAAAACAATTATAGAAATCATTATTATTTAATAAGAGAGAGAGACGGAAAACAAAAAATCATTAAAAACAATAAAAAAACTTGTGCAATTAATAGGAGAGAGAGACGGGAAACTTGTTTCACAAAAACCTTTATTTATTGTAAAGTACAGATATATTAATAATACATATATATAAGTCTAACCACCGTACCTCACAAAAATATAATATTGATAAATTAATCAAAAAGAGAAGAGAGATCTTCGACACTCCAGCAAGGGCGTATAAGCATCGAGAACCGACAACAACGGTGGACATCCGCTAGGTCTCCTTCTACGGATTTCGTTCAAGAGAGAGAAAAGGGGTCGGTGATGAAGAGAGAGAAAGCTGAATAAATGGCAATAGTTTATATGCATAGAAGACTTGTACCAGTTGCATAACGGGTTAGCTATTTGCCTTTTGTAAGTAACTGAATTTGGTGTATCTTTTCATAAGTGCAGAAAGACCGTTTCAGTTTTTCTACATAACCATGAAACGGTCGTTTCAAGGTTCTGTCCAAAATCTTCCACATCTCAAAAATCAAGCTTTTGTCTTCAAAATTCGTTATGACTCTTTCCAATCTTCTTTGTTATCGCTCTAAACCACTCCACACCTACAGAAACATAAAAACAATCCAAAGTAGACTCTGCTCCACCAATTCACGTGATGCGTAAAATGATCTAATATACGTATAATAAATGCATGATATGTGGGAAAAAAATGAACGAAAATGGGTTATAAAACGTGCCTAAATATGCAACTAACATGATCCTTTAAAAAGTTTTCACCCAGACAACCAAAAAAAAATCCATGAGCTCCTAGTGGCAAAGCGGACACAATTGGTGGTATGAGGGGTCAAATATTACAATCCGGATCTTGGGTTCCATCGTATTTTTCCACGTGAGAGGGGACCTTCAAGCCTGATAGCATGGGGTATCCGCTATCTTTTTTGTGAATTTTCAAGAATCTGACATCTTTGTTGGCCGGTATGAAAGCATCAGAGAATCGACCTTGCCCCCTATGGTCTACACCCTTGGTCCCGCCTCTGCCTGTAATGGGGTTCTTCTGGCATCCAAGGCTGTCAGCAAGGACCCCATAAGGATGTTGGATCATAGTTCCCCTCCTATTTTCACCTTGTCAACCTTCTTCTGATGTTTTCTCTGTCTTTAGTTTCTTTTCTTTGGCTTCTCCCTCTCCTGTTAGATTAGAGTGGGGGACAACTAGTGTTTCACATGTGGGCGTGTGTTCCACGTTTTCAAATGTAAGCCTTGATTTGACTTCACTCAGCCTTTCCGTACTGTCCAACTCTTCCGGCTGTTTTCTAAGCCTTTCCCTGTTCATGCGAACAAACTCTTGTGTTATTTGTGGCTCAGAACCTAGTGAACATCGCGTCTATTCATTTTCCACTTCATTGATCGCTATTATGATTAGATCTTTATCAACACGCATTACCTTCAAATAAGAGTTTGCATCAGCTGTGCTAGTATTCTTTTCGTGGTTGTAGTTTTTTCGAACGTCAATGTTGGGATTTCACCGGGATCTATCATGCCTTCACTCATTATTGAATGAGAGGTCAATTTTGTAGTTCTTTAGTTAAGAGGACTGAATCACAGAGACCAGTCGTCACACCCCCAAATTCCACTAACGGAGTTTGACCGTTTGGTGCGTAACAAACCAGGATCTCAGTCATTAGTTACATCAAACGACACTATATGGGACATAAATGAAATATCATAAAAGTTCAGAGTAAATGCGGAAGCGTTTAAACAAGGGAGTAAATGTGCAAAACAACGCGCCCAAGTCTAACAATAACGGAAACATAATAAATGTTCAATAGATTAACAATTATTGAATATATCAAGTTGACACCATTCATGCCCTAACGTGCACCTGCTTAACGTCCTGAGAAAACATGTAAGAAAAAGTGTCAACACAAGGTTGGTGAGTTCACGAGTTTCAATATCGTAATGAAGGCGTTTACCAGATTATGTATATTCAATATGTGTATCTATAGGTAACTAACCTAAGTTCATGTCTTACTAAAGCGCTCGCAACCGAAGCTGACTGTTTGTTTATTTGCCTCCTGCCAGGTCTATCAACTATTGCGATGTGAGTAGGCTAACATTTCACTCGTTCGACCTCCAATCGAGTTAGCGCGACTAACGCGGGTGGGATTTGTCAAACCCTGTAGTACTACTAAATATTAACTCGCTAAGATCCATATTAACTGTTCGATGTGTGTTGAGGACTTTCAGTGATAGCGTGTTACGCTTAGCTTTAACATTGATAACATATGAATACAATATTCCAAAAGTTGTTTGCGACCTGTTTTCTCCCCCAAGTTAAAACAGTAAAAGGGGCCGTGAAAACTCACCTGTGTTACGTAGCAGGTAGATTTACACAAGAATGAGATTGGAACCACAATTGTTAGCATGCACGGCTTACGTATGCCCTAGAATTATACATATAACAATTAGGGATACAGGGAGGTTGAACGTCCTAAAATATTCTAAGGTTCAATGAGTAGACGAACGTGACATGAGAATAAGGATTTTCTAAATAGATAATTAGGATAAATACGTTACGCGTCGAACGTCTTCAAATACGAATAATAATATATAATAAATATAACTGTACGTTTGTACCATTAAATAATGGTTTAGGAAAATAATATAATTTATTATATTATTTTTAGACATAGAGAATAACACGATCATTAAATTTTGTGACAAAATAATAAAACTGTTATTTTATTCGTATTATAATAACGTGAGAAATAATATAAATAAATATATTATTTATTAGTTTGAAATGTTACACATTGTTTATGATCGTGGTGAAAATAATATATATAAATATATTATTTTTAGTTGGAGTTTTGGGTTGAAAATAATATAAATATTATTTTATAAATGAGTTTTAATAATGAATATGAGTTACAAACCACACCCGAGCCTACGGGTGGTTTTTCGGTCTAAAACACATTAATATATTAATATAATAATATAGGATTTGATTTTATATTAAAATAATACTCAAAAAATGATTTAAAAATAAAAAGGGGTGGAGGGGACTCGAACCCGGGTCTCCTCCCCAACAGCCATATGTTTTAACCAACTGATCTGGGTACCACTTGTGAACAAAACCCGGATTTAAAAGGTTTTAATCGTTAACTCTCCTGAGTTCTTCCCCCAAACCCAACCGATTGAATCCAGTTCCAAAACCAACGAATCTGGTCGCGATTGGTTAAGAAATCTTAGGGGTTTTGTTAATTAGTCGTATGCGAATCTATGTATGAGTTTTATTGCAAAATCGTTGAGTTTAAGGCCATTAATTTCTGTTTCAAAAAGTAGAAACTCTAGGTTCAAATCACGAAATCAATTGCCCAATTTCTATAATATCGTCAGTTAGATTCATGGCGCTTTCAAAGGGTAGGTGATGGCGAATCTGTTCATGCAACTTAATTAGATTGAGATGGTGTCTTGGTCAGGGTTCGATTAAACTGAATTCGTATGAACCCTAGATATCAGTTCGTGTTTAATTCGGCGTTGTAGATCCAAATTACGTTAGGGCTTTCATTACAGAGGTGAAAACGAATAGTGTATTCAATTACCTGAAACGATATCAGAATGGTGGGGATCGACTAAATGTCAGTCGCGGCTTCAACGGTTACTCCCCGGCGTCTATGGCTACGTCTCCGATCAAATTGAACTGTGCAACAGCTTGAGTGGGACTCGTTTGATGTGCGCAGGGTGTTAGACTTCAAGGTTTCCATGCCAAATGATTGAATTCGATGGTTATTGTTGCGAGTTCGACGGTTACGGTTTAGGAACCTTAATGTGATTAATTCCTTGATCATTAGTCATGTTAAAAACTTAGAAACGGTTCAATCATGGTCGTTATCATTAAGGCTATGAGTTACAGTCACGAATTCGAACCATCATGGAGTTTTACGAATTGAATTATATCGAAGGAGTCGATTTTGACTTTCCAAAGTCAATGAATTTGAGTTTTGGCTAATTACAGAATTAGTCCCTGTGGTTTCATGTGTTTATTAGTATGAGAATGGCAGAAATAGTCCCTGGGGTTTGTGATAAGTTTAACTAGGTTAGGAATTTAACGGGATTGGCTAACGAAGTTAACCTAAAATGTTCGAATGTCACATCATCCCCTAGTTGAAAGAATTTTCGTCCCGAAAATTAAAATAATTAAAAAAAAATCCGAGGTGTCACAATATCCCATAGTTGAAAGAATTTTTGTCCCAAAAAATAGAAGTACTTTAAGTGTTTGACGTGGAGTGCTTGAACAGATGAGGATACTTGCACATCATCTGATCCTCACACTCCCACGTGAATTCCGGTCCGCGTTTCGAGTTCCAACAAACTCTAACAATAGGGATTTTACTACGTTTGAGCGTTTTGACTTCCATGATTTCTATTGGTTCCTCGATGAAACGCAACTGTTCATCGATGTGTAGTTCCTCAAGAGGAACCGCGAGTGACTCGTCTGCTAGACATTTCTTCAACTTTGAGACATGAAAGACGTTGTGTACACCACTAAGTCCTTCCGGTAGGTCTAGTTGATACGCTACTAGGCCAATTATCTTTACCATCTTGAATGGTCCAACATAACGAGGATTTAGTTTGCCTCGTTTCCCAAAACGAATTACACCTTTCCAAGGTGAGACCTTTAACAAGACCATGCCGCCTACTTGAAACTCTAACAGTTTACGACGCTTATCAGCATAGCTCTTTTGACTATCATGAGTTGCTTCCATACGATTTCTAATTTGAACGATCTTTTCAGAGATTTCGAGTACGAGTTCAGGACTCGTAAGTTGGCTATCCCCGACTTCGGCCCAACAGATAGGAGATCGGCATTTTCTTCTATATAATGCCTCGAGTGGTGCTGCCTTGATGCTAGTTTGATCACTATTATTGTAGGAGAACTCCACCAGAGGCAGGTGGGATTCCCATGAGTTACCGAAAACAATCACACAAGCTCGTAGCATGTTCTCAAGAGTTTGAGTAGTACGTTCCGTCTGGCCATCTGTTTGAGGATGGTATGCTATGCTCATGTCAAGGCGCATGCCTGGTGCTTTTTGCAAAGATTGCTAGAAATGTGAGGTGAATCGTGCGTCACGATCCGAAATGATAGAAATTGGCACTCCTGCCGAGAGACTACTTCTTTCAAATAAATACGAGTAAGCTTCTCCATTTTTTTTCAGTCTCTTTGATTGCTAAGAAATGAGCGGATTTCGTCAAACGATCGACGATTACCCAGATGGTATCTCATCCGCTAGGAGTTCGGGGCATTTTGGTGATAAAGTCCATAGATATTTGCTCTCATTTCCACATAGGAATCTCTGGTTGCTGAAGTAGACTAGAAGGCTTTTGGTATTCCACTTTGACCTTTGAGCAGGTCAGGCACTTGCTCAAATAGGTTGCTATATCGGCTTTCTTGTTCGGCCACCAACATAGAACCTTTAGGTCATGATACATCTTATCGGAACCAGGGTGGATGGAATAGCAAGACTTGTGAGATTCATCCAACACAAGCTCTCTTATATTTTCGAACTTTGGACTCACATTCGCTTCGCGGAGTAGCGAATACCGTCTGATTTAACGTCGAGTTGGTTCTCCATATCACGTATGGATTCCTACGGTAGGTTTTACCTTTTTCAAGGTTTCGAGTTGAGCACTACGGATTTGATCAGGTAGTCCGGGGTGGATAGTGAGTTGTAATGTTCGAACTCGTTTGGGCTTAGTTTCCTTTCGACTTAGGGTATCAGCTACCACATTAGCCTTGCCCGGGTGAATCTGATTGCACAGTCATAGTCATTCAAGAGTTCCACCCAACGACGTTGTCGCATGTTCAAGTCTTTCTGTTCAAAGTTGTGCTGAAGACTCATGTGATCGGTATAGATAGTGCTTTTGGTACTGTACAAGGAATGTCTCCAGATTTTCAGTGCAGAAACTACAGCTCCCAATTCTAAATCATGGGTTGTGTAGTTCTTATCATGAATTTTCAATTGTCGGGAAGCATATGCGATAACCTTCTCGTGTTGCATTAACACAACTGAGACCTTGAATGGATGCGTTGCAATACATTATGGAGTCATCCTTTCCCTCCGGAAGAGATAGGATGGGTGCACTACAGGGTTTTTGTTTTGGCGGTTGGAACGCTAATTCCTAAGTATTGCTCCGGGTATAGGGTTTACCCTTTTGAGTTAGAGTAGTGAGGGGTTGAGCGATCTTTCAGAATCCCTTGATGAATCGACGGTAGTAGCCAGCCAATCCCAGAAATTGTCACACCTCTGTCGGAGTTGTTGGTGCCGCCCAATCCTTTATGGCTTCCAATTTAGGTGGATCGACATGTATTCCTTTCTCGTTGACTACATGCCCTAGAAATTGGACTTCGCGAATCCAAAATTCTCATTTTGAAAATGTAACATACAATTGCTCTTGCTTTAGCAATTCAAGGATTAAACGTAGATGTTCCTCATGTTCTTCCTTGTTCTTAGAATAGATAAGGATGTCATCAATGAAAACGATGATGAATTGATCAAGGTAGGGTTTACACACACGGTTCATGATGTACATTAACACTACGGTGCATTGGTTAATTCGAATTGCATGACCAACAACTCGTAATGGCCGTATCGGGTTCTGAATGCAGTTTAAGAGATGTCCTCGTCCCGGACTCTTAGTTGATGATAACCGGATCTAATATTGATCTTTGAATAGGAACTTGATCCTTGAAGTTGATCAAACAGATCATTAATATGAGTTAGAGGGTACCGATTCTTGATAGTTACTTTTTTCAGCTCTCGGTAATCGATGCACATATGGAAAGTTCCATCTTTCTTCTTGACGAATAAGACTGGAGCTCCCCATGGCGATGAGCTAGGTCTGATGAATCCCTTATCTAACAACTCCTGCAGTTGTGTAGATAACTCTCGTAATTCACTAGGTGCAAGTCTGTACGGGGCCCGAGCAATAGGCGATGCTCCGGGTGTTAGATTAATTTGAAATTCGAATTTATGGTGAGGTGGAAGTCCACGTAGATCTTCATGAAACACTTCTAGAAAGTCACGAATTATCGGAATGTCATCTATTTTCTTTTCTTCAGATGCTTGCTCGGTGACAAGAGCCAGAATAGCAGTATGCCCTTTACGTAAGCACTTATGTGCTTTCATGAAGGATATGATACCTACGACAACACCACTCTTTTCGCCTTGGACATAAGGATTTTCTCCACTAGGGAGAGGAAGGCGAACGATTCTGTCACGACTAATGATTCCGGCTCGGTTCTTGGATAACCAATCCATACCGACAATTATGGCAAAACTGCCAAGTGTGATTGGCATGAGGTCTAGGTCAAGCTTATGACCAACCAATCCTAGCTTACATCCTCTAAGAATGTGAGTTTATTCAATTATTAGACCGTCCACTATTTCTATAATGTACTTAGTTCCTAATAGAGTTGGAGTATGACCGCACCAACATGAAATTTTTGAAGTCATGCTGAGACTTCTAGTGAGACCCGTGCTTATATGGTAAGCGTCGGTCAATGCAAAGGTCAAGGGAAGAGGTTCACAAGTAGGAAAGAAAAATTTAATGAGATATAGATACCAGTCATACAAGGGATAGGTTATCTGTTTAAGTAATCGTGTTCAGCTGAAGGTTGGTTAGATTAAATCCTCGTTTTCTAATGTCATTAGAACAACTGGATCATCTTGTGAAGAAAGAAGTCCATTTACAGAGTTGGATATCCTAGGGTATAAATCAAATTAGACTGAGGATTAGTCACAGGATAGAGTAATAGAGTCAAGGGAATTTATTATTGGAGTGTAAGGAATAACGTGTTAGCAGGAAAGAATTCTTCCAATTCCGCTTTCATAGTTGTAGTCGATGGGTTTGCCATGATGTTCTACCAGAGTTTCAATCGGTTTGGTTTCTGTGATCACGTTTGGATGAGAGTCTTAATTTCATTAAGACTTTTACATGATTGAGATAAAATGATGGATCCTATTGGTGATAGTTCAGTGTGTCCGTAAACATTTTCAACCTGATAGTCGCGCCTATCAACTGTTGAATAGGTTTAATGATACCAACTAGTCGTTGAGCGTGTTACGAGAATTTCTACTAACAGTGGGAACTTAAGTCTGTAAATCACTTATTAGGACCATTTATCCGCACACTAGGTTCCACCAGGACTTACATGCACCTCAAATTACTATTACGTGTGCACCCGTAATGATAATTTGCTTTGCATGCTCACCCTAGTTCTCCCTGTCTTGTGTCATAATGTCCTTTACTTTGTATTGCTGAGTACAGGGTGTTTTCAGATATGATAAGTCACTGAGAAGCTTAGTCATCAACCATAAGTTGATCAACTAGGACTCATATCAGGATGAGTAGTCGGGAATCATTTGATCCAAGTATTCACACGAGTTGAAACACAATACGAGAGTCTAATCCAATGGATTGTAGATGAGAACATGCACACGAAACAATCATGCACATAAAATGCTACTTCGAGAAGTGAAACTAATTCATGGATACGAGTTATAAGAAGGAGCAAAGTAGTCGTCCTTCCAACTGAGTCAGGATAGGGTTTGAGTATGCAATGAGCAATGTGTTCTCAACTTTGCGGTCAATCTATTCTCAACAGAATATCGACCAAAGAAGTGAGCCCATGGCTCGGGAAAGTGATGACATCTACGTGTCAAAGGATTCTGCAATAATGCGTGCAACGGTCTGCCTTCACTTGGCGTATGTCAAGCCAGGTCCACTGGTTCGGGCTTGAAGTAGCGTAAAGCTAGTGAGATCAGAGTATTGTTGCTAGTGGGTATAGTAGGGACTCGCCTCCGACGATCCCAACTCCCAAAGAGACATGTGCTAGTGTTGAGTGTCGTCCATAACATGGACCTGAGAAGGCCCACCATATCCGACAGATGATGGTGGTGTGAGAGACTCCTCCAAAGGCTCCGTCTTGCTGCCCTCAGACGGGAGTGAATGTTGTTATGGTGATTCCCCGAGTGTCGCCACTGGGAATGATGATGCAAAGCAAATGATGTGTCCCTTGTAAACAGAGGGTGATATGGTTGGTGTTAACATGCCTGCATTGCAATGTACGTATGGGTGCTATGTGTATCAGGTATGAGTGTCTGTGTCGTATAACTAATGTGTGAGGTTATAGTCTAGTATGCAATCCTAGTTCTCTATAACCAATGGCTCTGATACCAATCTGTCACGCCCCCAAATTCCACTAACGGAGTTTTACCGTTTGGTGCGTGACAAACCAAGATCTCAGTCATTAGTTACATCAAACGACACTATATGGGACATAAATGAAATATCATAAAATTTCAGAGTAAATGCGGAAGCGTTTAAACAAGAGAGTAAATGCGCAAAACAACGCGCCCAAGTCTAACAATAACGGAAACATAATAAATGTTCAATAGATTGACAATTATTAAATATATCAAGTTGACACCATGCATGCCATAACGTGCACCTGCTTAACATCCTAAGAAAACATGTAAGAAAAAGTGTCAACAAAAGGTTGGTGAGTTCACAGGTTTCAATATCGTAATGAAGGCGTTTACCAGATTATGTACATTCAATATGTGTATCTATAGGTAGCTCACATATGTTCATGTCTTACTAAAGCGCTCACAACCGAAGTTGAATGTTTGTTTATTTTCCTCATGCCAGGTCTATCAACTCTGGCGATGTGAGTAGGCTAACATTTCACCCGTTCGACCTCCAATCGAGTTAGCGCAACTAACGCGGGTGGGATTTGTCAAACCTAGTAGTACTACTAAATATTACCTCGCTAAGATCTATATTAAAGGTTCGATGTGTGTGGAGGACTTTCAGTGATAGCGTGTTACGCTTAGCTTTAACATTGATAACATATGAATACAATAATCCAAAAATAGTTTGCGACATGTTTTCTCCCCCAAGTTAAAACAGTAAAAGGGGCCGTGAAAACTCACCTGGGTTGCGTAGCAGGTAGATTTACACAAGAATGAGATTGGAACCACAATTGTTAGCATGCATGGCTTACGTATGCTCTAGAATTATACATATAACAATTAGGGATACAATGGGATTTGTGACAACGACACAGAAGGTTGAACGTCCTAAAATATTCTAAGGTTCAATGAGTAGACGAACGTGACCATGAGAATAAGGATTTTCTAAATAGATAATTATGATAAATACGTTACGTGTCGAACGTCTTCAAATACGAATAATAATATATAATAAATATATATGTACGTTTGTACCATTAAATAATGGTTTAGGAAAATAATATAATTTATTATATTATTTTTAAACATAGAGAATAACACGATCATTAAATTTTGTGACAAAATAATAAAACTGTTATTTTATTCGGATTATAGTAACGTGAGAAATAATATAAATAAATATATTATTTATTAGTTTGAAACGTATCACATTATTTATCAACGTGATGAAAATAATATATATAAATATATTATTTTTAGTTGGAGTTTTGGGTTGAAAATAATATAAATATTATTTTATAAATGAGTTTTAATAATAAATATGGGTTACAAACTAAACCCGAGCCTACGGGTGCTTTCCCGGGCTAAAACATATTAATATATTAATATAATAATATAGGATTTGATTTTATATTAAAATAATACTCAGAAAATGATTTAAAAATAAAAAAGGGTGGAGGGGACTCGAACCTGGGTCTCTTCCCCAACAACCATGTGTTTTAACCAACTGATCTGGGGTACCACTTGTGAACAAAACCCGGATTTAAAAGGTTTTAATCGTTAACTTTCCTGAGTTCTTCCCCCAAACCCAACTGATTGAATCCAGTCCCAAAACCAATGAATCTGGTCACGATTGGTTAAGAAATCTTAGGGGTTTTGTTAATTAGTCGTATGCGAATCTATGTATGAGTTTAATTGCAAAATCATTGAGTTTAAGGCCGTTAATTTCTATTTCAAAAAGTAGAAACCCTAGGTTCAAATCACGAAATCAATTGCCCAATTTCTACAATATCGTCAGTTAGATTCATGATGATTTCAAAGGGTAGGTGATGGCGAATCTGTTCTTGCAACTTAATTAGATTGAGATCGTGTCTGGGTAAGGGTTCGATTAAACCGAATTCGTATGAACCCTAGATATCAGTTCGTGTTTAATTCAGCGTTGTAGATCCAAATTTGGTCAGGGCTTTCATTACAGAGGTGAAAACGAATCTAATATTGTATTTAATTACCTGAAACGATATCCGAATGGTGGGGATCGACTAAATGTCAGTCGCGGCTTCAACGGTTACTCCCCAACGTCTATGGCTACGTCTCCGATCAAATTGAACTGTGCAACAGCTTGAGTGAGACTCGTTTGATGTGCGCAGGGTGTTAGACTTCAAGGTTTCCATGCCAAATGATCGAATTCGATGGTTATTGTTGCGAGTTCGACGGTTACGGTTTAGGAACCTTAATGAGATTAATTCCTTGATCATTAGTGATGTTAAAAACTTAGAAACGGTTCAATCATGGTCGTTATCATTAAGGCTATGAGTAACAATCACGAATTCGAACCATCATGGAGTTTTACGAATTGAATTATATCGAAGGAGTCGATATTGACTTTCCAAAGTCAATGAATTTGGGTTTTGGCTAATTACAGAATTAGTCCCTGTGGTTTCGTGTGTTTATGAGTATGAGAATGGCAGAAATAGTCCCTGGGTTTGTGATAGGGTTAACTAGGTTAGGAATTTAACGGGATTTGCTAACGGAGTTAACCTAAAATGTCTGAATGTCACACCAGTCCTATAATATCCCACACCGGCTGAGGGGGAGAACGAAACCTTCCGTATAAGGGGGTGGATACCTTCTCTATTAAGACGTGTTTTGCCTGGGCGAGCAACTCGTCGGGTGAAAACAAAACCGTGAGTTCCTGGATGGGCAACCTATCGGGGGAAAAGCGGTAAATATCTTGGTACGGTTTGTTTGGGATGTTACAGATGGTATATTGTAGCATCCCACATCAATTAAGGGGGAGAACGAAACCTTCCTTTTAAGGGGGTGTATACCTTCTCTATCAAGACGCGTTTTGCCTGGGCGAGCAACTCGTTGGATGAAAACCAAACCGTGAGTTCTTGGATGGGCAACCCATCGGGGGCAAAGCGGACAATATCTTGGTACGGTTTGTTTGGGCTATTACAGATGGTATCAGAGCCAGGGGCCGGACTGATGTGCCAGCGAGGACACTGGGCTCCGTAAAGGGGGTGGATTGTAATATCCCACATTGGTTGAAGGGGATAACGAAACCTTCCTTATAAGGGGGTGGATACCTTCTCTATCAAGACGCGTTTTGCCTAGACGAGCAACTCGTCGGGTGAAAACAAAACCGGGAGTTCCTGGATGGGCAACTCATCGGGGGCAAAGCAGACAATATCTTGGTACGGTTTGTTTGGGCTGTTACAAGTCCCACGGATGGCGCCAATGTAGCGTCCCAAATCCGCACTTGGTACTGATGAGAGATAGTAGCTTCGTATTTAACCCTAAAAAGCTTCCAACAAAACATAACACCGTTAGACTTGTCGTGGATGACCCGGGGAGTGCCTCCACGACCAACCTTCGACCTGAGAATGTGATATTTGTATGAAGAAGGGGAGCTCCCCTTTGGTAAGAGTATATTTTGTAATTCTCAATCGATATCTCGGTGGAGAGAATTTAGGTGAATTCTCAATCAATATCTCGGTGGAGAGAATTTAGGTGAGAGAGAAAGAGAGTGAGTCGTTGTTGTCTTACCTTTTCTTTCCTCTTGGATTTCTCTATATACCGAGATCCTTTTGGATACCTCCTGGAGTGAGCATTGAATGCTCTTTGTACCGAATCAATACTTTTCGTAACCCTCACCTGCCACTGACTCACTTTGGGTACTTCTTTGAAGATTCGTAGGATACACATCACCTTTTTACATATCTTCCTTTAACCAACATTTCTCCTTTTCTAGTTCCTTTGTCTTTACCTGTTATATATCAGGCGAGGCGGGGTGTCCCCCTTCATTAGGTGTTAATTAATTCCAAATACAAGATCTTGTATTTAAAGAATAGAGATTAGGGTTAACACTTTCCTAATTGCCGAAAAGTTGAGAACTCTAAAATTTCACTGCCGAAAATAAATTAGGGTCGGTTGCACACTCTAATCAGCCTAGGGCCGACTGTGCTTTCTCTAATCGGCCTACATGCTCAACAGGATGTGTACATGTGTGCAATATGTATGTATGAGAGTTAATGGCGTGTAAATAAGAGGGAAGAAGAGAGCTCGCAACTGAGAGAGGCCCAGGAAACCCAAATACAGGATTTGTGCACATGTCTTGTTGTTGCAATGATCGGAGAAGAGGATGAAGCTGTGTAGGGGGGACATAACCCCCAGTGGAGACACATGCACACTAAAGATCAGCATCAATGCAATTTTCATACATAGAATCAAAGTCGCAATCTAGTAAAAACATGTGAAAATACAAATGGCTAAATGACATAAGTGTGTATGGCTAAGTCGAATTAGCCATACACCCGCTATGATTTTCTGGGCTTGATTAAGGCACGCAGCGGACGAAGCATTTGTGTGGTAAGCCCAATCGTATTAACATCTTCTTGGGCATTATCTTTCAGTTTCCATTCAAACTCTTGCACCATTCTTCCAATTCCAATGCAAGAAATCAACATTGCTTGAAGAGAACCAGCACACATCCTTTTTCCACCTCCAAACGCCATCGTTCTCTGAAAATCAATCGTTTCATTTTCCTTCATAAATCTCTCTGGATTCCACTCTTCAGGATTCTCCCACACAGTCTTCTCCATGTTACATCCATAAATGTTCACCGCTAGCTGCAAATTGAACATACTCGGTCTGAAGTTGTATAATGGTCGTAAAAATTAAAAAAAGATACAAAAGATCATATGTTGGACTTCTTTAAAGAGTAAACCTCGGTTCCAGCTGGGACGTGGTACCCTCCTAGAATTGTGTCTTCACGCACATGTCTTAACGGAATAATAGGAACCGGACTATGCCTTCTCAAGGTTTCATGAAAAATAGCAGTTATGTATGGCAGTTGAGATATGTGTTCTTCTGTGACCTTGTCTGTCCCACAAACACTTTGGATGTCCCGGTACAAACGATCCTGATTTAGATAAAAAAAAAAGAATTACACCAAAGACAAATTTCATTTAATTTGCAGCATGCATATTTTGGTAAACCATATATTATTATATGGTATTTTTATGCAAGTAGTAGTTTTAGTATTTGTTAGTCTTACCTTGAAAGAATAATACAAACCTGAATCTTGGGGTTTTTTGCAAGTTCATACATTGCCCATTCAGTGGAGACCATAGTGGTGTCTGATGATTCGATAATAGGCTCCCAAAGGGACATAAGTAGTTGTAGATCGGTTAATGTTTGTGCTTCTGATAGCAAGTAATCAATGTAGCTGTTTAATTTCTGTTTTTCAATAAACTAAGACTAGTTAATATCATTCTAAAGTGATCTTAGTTAGCTAGATTTACAATCTAGGAAATGCCACTATAAAATACCTCCCCTGAAGCGATACGCTTTTCATGTTCCTTAATAAGTGCCTTCATCACGGCTTCTCTCCTTATATACATGTTTTGGATCGTGTTCTCAAACTTTTTATTCGGGACCCACTTTAGATATGGGAAGAAATCTCTCCAGTCAACGTCAATTGCACCCATCATCGGGTCAACCACCAATACCTGAAATATCTCATCTCGGTTCATGGTGATCTTAAGATCTTCCACATATAAGCTTTCCACGTCCTTTCCCATTGTCTAAAAGAGTGCAAATGAAAAGACAAAAATATTTTAAGCATTAATAATCGTTTAATAATTGAATATTACGTGAACTCACTTGTCTCATTGCTAATCCAAAAAGTTCTGACTGGAATATTTTCCTGAGATCCACTTCTTCTTCGGGAGAGTTTTGAACAAATGCATGAAGTTGGTATGACATATTTTCCATCATAATGTCTCTATGTACACGGTGTTTCTTCTGAAAATATACATCCAAAATGAACAGTTAAAATATGGTCGATTAAACACGCGAAAGTCACCCTTCAAGAGGTGGCAAAGTGGTAAGCTTCTGATTCCCTCTAACAGAGAACTCAGATTCCAATCCTGCTTCCACCGGTTTCTTGTCATAACCAATAGAAGGCGATTCATGTGATCCCCTTTGGTATTGGTGGGGTCCTGTGACTGTGAGTTTTCCATAAAAAAAAACACAAACCTGAGCATTTGGTCCGAGGAAACTAGTTAGTATATGGCGTTTGATGGTCTTGTGATAATCATCATAATCACTCATAGCTACCATGGTTTTATCAGCTGTGAGGACCTTTAATGCCTTTGATAGAACTCTGGTTGAGATAGATTGAAATCGGGTAACAAATGCCTATAAAATGCATGAAAATGATCAAATTAACAACATATATGTAAGTGTTACCATTAAGATATTGGCTAACCCACCCACCCCAAATAAAAATAGAAAAACAATTTTTTTTTTATTAAGTTGGTGTTTTTCAAAAAAATTTATAATATAAATCAAAAGAAAATTACTCCATCATCCCTTCGAAAAAAAGTCTACATCCTTTGTTGCTATCCATCCATCTCTAACGTTGATCAACACATCACATGTATGAAGCATTTACTATATATCGTTATTATAATAAATCATAAACTATTATGGCATGTAACATTTTTCCTGTGCAACCTATAAAAACACTGCCCAAGCAATCAATCCATAGAAGATACACTGCCCAAGCAATCAATCCATAGAAGATATGGGCGAAGCTTACTGTGATTTACTCACATTTTGGTTTTAATAAAGGGTATATTGAGTATTTGAAGTATTGGTTAATTAATTTATTTGTTATATTTTATTTGTTTTTTATGATATTTCTACTATTTCAACAAATAAATTATTATTAATATGATAAAATCATTGTAATTTGTAATCGAATCTTGGACAAACAGACTTGTAGCTCTTTGATTTAACTTATACTTACTCCGGCTGTCTGAATATTTTCTTTTTCAACATTATTGATTTTTTTTCGTAAAAAGATAATGTTTAATTATATTGTAATATATTATTAGATATGCTAGTCAGATGATTAATAAATAAAGATTTTGTCATCAAACTAGATATGTCCACAGCCTACATGCAAACTTTCATTTTCTTGATCGTGACTAAGCTTTAATAAATTATGAATGCTTTACGTGTAAATTTTTATAGTATTTCAATTTGTTTGGATTCCAAATTTGTCACGACTTTCACTTTAACAATATGCCGTTTTAGGCATATATGTTAAGGACGGCGAAAGACTGCGACGGATTGGAAATTCAAAATCGGTATCTAGGTATTAGACTAGTTTTTCTAAAAACTCACGGATTAATATATTAAATTAATATATTAAATAGTAATTAGTAATGATGATTTAGATATTATAAAACAATTGAACAATTTAATTAATGATAAACAAAATTATGAATTAAAAAATTTGTAGATAAAAATTGAAACGAATTATTAATCTATTTGACTAAAATAATGAAGTTGGTTAAAATGTTAAAACATTGTTGATGATATGATAACATTTATAATAAAAATTTATTTTTTGAAAATGATAAGTACCATCATAAATTATAATTAATCATAATTAATTTAGTATTAAAATTATATAGTTAGTGACATAATAAATACCCATAATTAAATTTATGTTAAATATCTAAAAATATTTTTTTATCGTCCATATCATTTAATATGAAAAATAAACGGGAAAATAAGGATGAGAAGACACCTAAAAATGACACGTGTTCACTCATTTAATATGAGAGATAATGGGGAAAATAAAAGTGATGAGACACCAAAGGGTGACACGTGTCCTCCTAGTTACTTGATAATTATAATAACTAGATTGTTATACCCGCGCTTCGCGGCGGGTGTCTGGCCAATCGTTAATAAATTTAAATTAAAACGTAAGTGCAAGGGTAAAAATAATATTAATCAAAGAAAAAATAAAACTAAATAACAAAAAAGGAAATAAACAAATTAATGGTTTGGGTCATCGAAAACCATAAAAGCGAATACCGATACGGGTTCCGATAATATCAATACCGAAAATGATGTTGTTCGCTCATAACAGGTTCGGCTGGTCACGGTACCACAACGGTAACGGCGGTCGCTATAGGTAACGATAAAAAAACCCATAGATTTTGAATACAACTACGTTTAAAAAAAATTATATCGGAACATTGACAAAAAAAAACGCGCCCTCTGTGTTTTGAAAAAAGTAAACGAACGAAAGTTGTTAAAGGAAAACGAAATTAATAGAAAATAAACGGGCTTAAAGTGTATATTATATAGTACAAGGGTTAAAAATGAATATATTGAAAAGGTACAAAAAAAAAACAAAAACAAAAGTTTGGTGACAAAAATGAAAACAACCAAAAGTTAACTATTCCCCCTAGTTTTCTTTTAATAATCTATATATATATATATATATATATATATATATATATAATTAGATTCAGGGAAAAATGATTTTAATTGTAAGAAGGGTGAGAAGGATTTAGGGCCATTAGATCAAATTGTGAAAAAGATTTAATGGTTGAGATTAAATTGTAGAAGAAAAAGTTGTTGAATGTTATTTTAGTTTTGACCACTTTTGTTGACTTTTTATCAAGTTCCCCCCCTCATTTTTAAACGTTCATAACTTTTACATACGACATTATTTTTTTCAAAAAAAATACACCATAAAAACGAGCGTTTTTATATCTTCAAAACGAGTATAGTGTCGTTAAAAACAAAAACGAAATTTTTTTACGTTTTTCAGCTCATTGTGTAATTAGTCAGGTCAATGTGTAATACAAGTTCATTGTGTAATACAAGTTCAATGTGTAATACAAGTTCATTGTGTAATACAAGTTCATTGTGTAATATCACGTCTGGTCATTGTGTAATACAAGTTCATTGTGTAATTAGTTAGATCACTATGTAATACAAGTTCATTGTATAATACAAGTTCATTATGTTATACAAGTTCAATGTGTAATACAAGTTCATTGTGTTATATGTATTTACCATTGTGTTTTACGTTTTCCAGCTCATTGTGTAGTTAGTCAGGTCATTGTGTATTACAATTTCATCGTGTAATACAAGTTCATTGTGTAATACCACGTCTGGTCATTGTGTAATATCTTGTCATTGTGTAATTAGTCAAGTCATTGTGTAATACAAGCTCATTGTGTAATTAGTCAGGTCATTGTGTAATACAAGTTCATTGTGTTATACAAGTTCAATGTGTAATACAAGTTCATTGTATTATATGTATTTATCATTGTGTTTTACGTTTTCCAGCTCATTGTATAGTTAGTCATGTCATTGTGTAATACAAGTTTATCGTGTAATACAAGTTTATTGTGTAATACAAGTTCATTGTGTAATACAAATTCATTGTGTAATACCACATCTGGTCATTGTGTAATACAAGTTCATTGTATAATACAAGTTCATTGTGTAATACAAGTTCATTGTGTAATTAGTCAAGTCATTGTGTAATTAGTCAAGTCATTGTGTAATTAGTCAGGTCATCGTGTAATACAAGTTCATTGTGTCAAATATTTTTCATCATTGAGTTATATGTTTTCATCATTGTGTTTTACGTTTTCCATCTCATTTTGTAATTCGCTCAAATATGCCAGGTCATTGTGTAATATTCTCATTGTGTAATATCAGTTCATTGTGTAATATCATGTCTGATCATTGTATAATATCAGACCTTGTATTACACATTGATCTGGTGTATTACACATTGACCTTATATTACACATTGACCTGGTATATATATATAATTTTAAAAATAAAATAAATATTACGTTCAGGTCATTAAAAACTTTAAATTCTTAAAATTATAAAATTACAACGAAATTTAGCATTTAATGTTTCAAGAATTCAAGTTGGTTTGAAATTCTTAAAATTATAAAATTACAAAGAAAATTTACCATTTAATGTTTCAAGAATTCAAGTTGATTTTTTAAGCAAGTTTAAGCTGAATTACAGGCGATGAGTATTTTTTTTATTGCAGATTGTTTAACGATCGGAGGCCTTTGTTATCTTATTCAGACCAAAGTTTTCACTCTAGTTCGAATCTCACCCCACACCACACAAGAGGAAACTCACAACTAGAAAAAGTCTCGTATTATAATCAACATGTATCCCGAATTTTTCATGCCAAATTAGAAATAGAAAAATGTGTTGTCATCCCAAATTACAAAAAGATAAAAAGTGTAGGATTATGTTGATACCTCCTTGGCAATCTCATTTGAACTGACCACCACCATAGAAGTGGCTCCAGTTCTAATTGAATAAATGGGACCATATGTGTCTGCCCATCTTGTAAAAGTCTTGTAAGGTTTCTTCTCCTTCAACTGCAGTAGATTCCCCAACAGTGGCACCCCAGGCACCACTGAAAATTATAACCACACACATCATCAATCACCATAATCACATGATCATAACCAACAAACTCCTTATAAATCAGAATCAAACATATTAAATAAAAAATTGAACAAAAAGGCGAGTGAGAAATATTTTATATTTCGATACAAAATATAAAAATATAAAAGTATTTATGTTTTGATATAAATTTGTAATTTTAATAGCTTTTAAATAAATAAAATATGAAACTTTTAATACTAAATTAATTATCGAATGAGATCTCGAAAGAAAAAAGATAGAAATCCGGTCCAACCACCCTGTCTGGTTCACCGGTACGACCAGTAAGAAGCTGGTTCAAACGAAAACGGTTTAGACAGACGTAAATTTGACCTATTTGCTAGTTAAAACTTAAAATCAAGTAATTGCATGTATCTATGTGTATAGAATAGTACCAGGAACGGTAGGAAGATGGTTTGGTTGATCGCTGTGATTGGAGGGGTGGGTTATGAGATACCAGAGAGCAACGACGATCGCTACGGCCGTACAGCCGACGGCTATTCCGGTTACCGAGGGAATTGTAAGCATATCGGTGACGGTATCCATTTTTCCCGGCGGAGAGACAGAGAGATTATGGTTACTAATGGAGTGTTCTATGGACTAGAGGTGGCACTTAAATAATATTCTGAGTTTGATCTCACGCTACTTTGATAAATAATAAACAAAAGTTTTAAATTTTAGTTCAAAATACAAAGTTTACAAAAAGTCTATTTCAAGAAAAAGGTTGTTGTAAATTGTAATTTTTAGTTTTTGTTTTTATGTTCTCATTATTTTTTGTAACTAATAAGCAATTTGTTGTATATTAAGTAGTTTTATAAAAGAATTGCTAATTGAACTTCAACTTAAACATATATTTTTGACAAAAGTATTAAAAAAATCAGTGACGGACCCAAAAAAAATTTCATACGGTCGGATACTCTTGGGACAATTTTCTACAGCTAAATACAAAAAAATTTTGGTCTAACCCACATGAAAATTATGGTTAGTTTAGATAAATATTATTTAAAAAATGTTTATTTCATTTATCATAAACTATGTAGACATGTGTAGTATATAAGAGAAAAGATTCATTTGGAGTTTCTCATTGATTTTATGTTAGTTATTATTATTACAAGTATTTTAAAATTATCTAAGAGCATTCACAGCTCATTCCTTATAAGTATGTGAGTGAGTTTTGTATATTTTATGGAGTGGTTTAAAGTGGTTGTGAGTGGAGGAGAGAGAAAAGATATAAGGTTTTTGTAAATATAAGGATAAAAGTAGTGGTTTTTAGTATAATTATAAGGATAAAGATAAGGAGATAGAAAAGTAAAGATAAAAGGTAAAAAAAGTGGTGTTTTTTAGTGTAATTATAACGATAAGGATATAAAATATAAAGAACGAGCTGAAAATGCTCTAAGTAAATTAAAAATTATACCAACAAAAACCACACAGGCACACGCAATATTTAATTTGCATTCGCATGACATAGTTGTACCATATGGAACAAAGATATAGTTTAAACTTTAAACACATGCATAAGGTGTGTTTCATAACTTTTTTCATAATCATCAAATACAATTTACTTTTGTAATCAACGTATGTTAATAAATTGATAGCATTTTATTAAACATTACAAAAATATAAAAACGAATATGACAGCATTGAACACCCTTTTTGTTAAACTATGATAAAACATACACACAATGTTACATAACTTAATAATCTTACTAATCTAATAAATGAAAATCTTTTCAAGACATGTGTCACTCTCTGGTTACTCCTTATCTTTATTTTTTCGCCTATTTCTCCTATTAAATATTAGATTTTCTATTTCTATCTCCTATTAAATAATAATATTTATATTAATAAATCTAATTACGAATGCTTATTATTTAATTATAAATAGTTATTATATCATCAATCAAATAAACTTAATATGAACTAAAATTTATCATGTAAATTAAAAAATTAATACTCAGTTGAAAAAAAAATGTTTTAAAAACTAACTTAACAGACCTTATAACTGTCACGACAAATTACATTTTAAAAAACATATTTTGACAAATGTGTTTGTTAACAAATTACGTTATATTTTATTCAACCGACGTAATATACTGGTTTATTACGGGTTTTTTAAAATATAAATTTTTATTACTAAATATATAATATTTTATTTATTTAACCCGTGTAATACACGTGATTTTAACCTAGTAAAATACTAAATTAAAAAATTACAAAAACAATAAAGAGCAGATAGTTTGAATATTTTTATGTTATTTTGGAAAATTATTTAGTGTTAAATTATTATAAAACATAGATAAATAATGAATAACTTATCAATAAAACAATAAATGACTCATTAAATAAAATATAGAGAGCAGGTACTTTTGAGTACTTTTTTTTTTGTTATCTTAGGAAATATATTTTATCGTTAAATTATTTTAAAATATGAGACAATTACGTATATTCTTTTAAAAACTTCATTAATCTATACTATATAATAAATAAAGATTTTTTATGTCACGTGTCGCCTCCATATTCACTCTCATAATCTTTTTCTCGCTTCTCTTTCTTATTAAATGCACATCTATTTTATAATAATAACTAGTTTAGATCCCGTGTATACACACGGGGTGAAAAATATCAATATATAATTTTTTTAAATCTTTATGTATATATTTTATAACTGTAAAAATATATTACATATACTTAAGATAGAAAACAAATTCAAAATATGTAAAAATTAATATATAATTGGGTTTCGAAAATACGCTAATTACAATTTAATATAATTTGACTTTCATTTACTATTTGATTGGAAATAGAAGTTACATAAATTTCAAAGTTTCTTATAATAAAATATAATTTAAAATAAATATTTTTATTAGTATAATTAGTATTTTTCTTTAAATATATATTATTAATAAAAGATAAAAATTTGCCAAAGAGGTTGTGGTGTAGTAGTTGAGGTGAGGCATGAAGTCCCAAGGGACCCGGGTTCAATCCCTGCAATAACCATTAATTTATGCGGCATCGCAAATGAGGCCTTTTAGACTGATGCACCAGTGTTTTACCCACGCCGATCCAGGGAAGCATCACGTGAAACCGTTACAGTCAAAATTGTAATGAAAATAAGGCCATGCTCCCTCATTGACCCGACCCATTCAGATAGATAAGTTATCGGGATGTTACACTTGCTTTCTAATCGCGAGCCCCAAAAAATTTCCCACCAGTTCGCTTGCCAGGCAAGCTCAATTTCTTTTTAGGTTCCTCGATGGCGACATCGTTCAAGGCTAGATCGTCGTATACCACGCCATTCAGTTCAACCACCGAATCAAAAGTACTAGGGGTGCTCGCCTTAACAAAGGTGAGAACTTTATCCGGTAACCCCTGGATATAATAAGCAATCCTCTCTCTTCGGTCATGATCAGGTGTGGCACGACGTGCCAATTTGTTGTACCGTGTGGTGTACTACCAATGTGTCATGTTCCCTGCCTTTATACCCAGAAATTCTCTTTCTACTTTTTCAATCTCGTTCCTTGGGCAGAAGTTCTTAATCACTAAGGTTTTCAAATCGTTCCATATCATCGAGTCAGCAGCTGTATCTCCCTTAGCCTGTTTTCAAATTTATTTGTTTTCTTTTATATATTTTTTATGATATTTCTATTATTTTTATGATGAATCTAACTTGTATTTGTTTATTTTATTTATATTTCGTAAGTTTTTTTTATATTAACTATACTATTATATTATTTTATTTTTAGTTTTAAGATTTAGGGTTATTACTTTATACAAATGTTTCTGTTATTTATCTATATACTAAAAGAATTAATTACATGGATGGCCCTGTAATTTATATGAATTTCACTTTTGGCCCCTAAGAATGATAAACTACATGTTTAGCCCAATACTTTAAACAAAGGTAACAAGTTTGGCCCATGAGTTGGATGGACGTTAAATTACTTTGTTAAGTGGTTGCGAAATGACCGAAATACCCCCTAACACCAAAAAAATGATAAATTTTATTAGGCCCACCAATTTTCAATTAAAAGTAAAATATATTTAGTTGACTTCTTGTCTTCCTCGATGAAGCCCACCCACATTCTCTTGTCTTCCTCGATGAAGCCACCGTTACCCTCTGCTACAAAAATCGACACATGCATTGTGTCACACCCCCAAATTTCACTAACAGAGTTTTACCGTTTTGGAAGGTGACAAACCAGGATCTCAGACATCAGTTACTTCAAACGACACTATATGGGACTTGAAATGTAATAACATAAAAGATCAAAGTTCAGAGTGTATATGCGGAAGCGTTAAACGAAAGTAAATGCGCAAAACAACGCGCCCAAGTCCAATTACAAACAAAACATAAATATTATTCAATAGATAATTATTTCAATTGGAGTCCAAGACACATGCATGACTTAACGTGATCCTGAGTGCCAACCTGAGAAAACATGTAAGAAAAACAAGTCAACACTAGGTTGGTGAGTTTACAGGTTTCAATCATTTAAAGTAAAGCGTTTACGGATTATGTACATTCAATATATATATCAATAGGTTGCATGCCTATATTCATGTTTTGCTAAAGCGCTTGCAACCGAAACTGACAGTGTGTTTGTTTGTTTGCCTCCAGCCAGGTCTATCAACTCTGACTAATGTGTTAAGGTCAATATAACACCCGTTCGACCTCCAATCGAGTTAGCGCGACTAGCACGGGTGGGGTTTGTCAAACCCAGTAGTACTACCAAAATTACCTCGTTCATACCATATTAACGGTCCGATGTGTGTTAGGACTTTTCATGATAGTGTGTTACGCTTAGCCTCAACAGTGATATCATATGAATTACAATAAACCAAAAAGGTTGTGACATGTTTTCTCCCCCAAATAAAAACAGTAAAAGGGGCTGTGAAACTCACCTGCGTTGCGTAGTAGGTAGTATCACACAAGTATGAGATTTGGAACCTCAAATGTTAGCCTGCACGGCTTACGTATGCCCTAGAATTATAAACACATAAATTAGGGGCAAGTTGGGATTTGTGACGACGACACGGAAAATTAGAACGTCTTAACGCATTCTAAGGATCTAAGAGTAGACGAACGTGTCTACAGGAATAAAGATTTCTTAATTAATTAATTATTAAGATAAATACGTTTGGTGTCAGACGTTTCTAATAATGGATAATAATAACTAATTATATTCGTGTGTTTGTGCCATTTAAAATGGTTAGGAAAATAATATAACTATATATATTCTTTTTAAGTTCGTATGATTAACAAAATAATCATTTGTGTGGAAAATAATAAATATATTATTTTTTATCGAGGATAAAACCGAGGGTAAATAATATAATAACTTATATTATTTACAAGTTTGAAACGTTTCATTGAGTTTATAAACGTGGGTAAATAATATAACAATTATATTATTAATTGGTTTGAAAACATCACACGAGGTATAAAACGATACGAAATAATATAAACATATATATTATTTAATAAGATTAGTCACGGGTTGAAAATAATATAAACATATTATTTTATACGAAGTTACGGTTTGAAAATAATATAAATATATTATTTTTATTTGATAATAATATAAATATATTATTTATGAAAGTGGGAAAACTAATAAAATGGATTAATAAATTAAACCCGAGCCTACGGGTCATTTTTCGGGTATAAAACACTTTAATATAACAATATAATAATATAGGGAGTAATTTATATATTAAAATAATACAAGAAAATGCTAAAAAAAAAGAACACATGACACAGGTTTCGAACCCGGGTCTCATGTGTGTGAGTCAAGTGTCTTAACCATCTCCGCCCCCTAGAGAATTGCACAAGAAACCGTTCCCGATTAGTTTTAACCAACTGGTCCAGTGGTTCTCCCCCCCATATTCAACAGCGCACGAAACCAGTCCCAAAATCATCGAATTTGATCGCGATCGATTAAAGGGTCATAAGGGTTTTGTTAATCGGGTGATGGAGAGTCTGTAGGTTCGTGGAATTGGAAAATCACCAGGTTTGTGATCGTTAAATTACAGAAAAGGGGCTGTAACCCTAGTTTATGAACACAGAATCGTTTTGATAAAATCTGATGTTAAAAGTTGATAGAATCATAGGGTTTTCATCAATTAGGACATTGCGAAACCGTTGATGTTGTTTAATTGGATTGAGATTGATTCTAGACTAAAAACCCCCAAATCGATTTTATGAAGAACCCTAGTTTCCGGATCTTGAAAAATTGAGTGTTGTTTGATTTAATTAACATAGGGCTTTCGATGAGTACATGATTGCGAAACTGGTGATGCCCTTTAATTTAATTGATATTGAGTGTAGGTTAGAGTTCGACTAAATCGGTTTCATATGAACCCTAGAATCTAGATCAGGTTCAATTCGATAATGTAAGCCTCTAAAAGCATAGGGCTTTTGATCTATGAATGGAAACGAAATTAAGACTGTAACCAATTACCATAATTAAGCCCGAATTGACAGTGATCGAGTAAAATAGTTCTGACCACGACTGATTCGACCTCCGGCGACCGTGATTGTTTCTCTGATCAAATTAGCATGTGTAGGAGTTTCAGTGGGGATCAATTATCGAGTGCCGAGGCTCAAAGCGTGTAATGGTTACACGATTTTGATGAATTCGGAGATATAAGACAATGATATCGACGGTTACGGGTTTATTACCCATTATTGAGCTTGATTACGAATCAATGATGCGATTAAACACTTATTGATGAACGGGAATGTGATTAGTCTGAGAATTCTGTTACAATTTCAAAATAAACGAATCCTAGGATTGAATTTGGATTGATGATACGGGTTTGACTTCCTAAAGTCAAACAGAAATTGAGAATGAGGTAATTGCATGTTTAGTCCTTCTGTTTTCATGAATACAAGTTCAGGAATTGGTAGAACAAGTCCCTGAATTTAGATCTAACTGGATTAGCTAAAGAGTTAGGTTTTTAATAGAAAGTTTAACGAAATTGTTAACAGCATTAACATGAAAAGTCCGGATTGTCACATCATCCCCTAGTTAAAAGAATTTTCGTCCCGAAAATTAAAATAATAATAAAAAATTCTGAGGTGTCACACATTGATTCTTCATCAACGCAACTGCTTATAGTCTCTCATGAATGAACTCCTATAAGCATGATTTGGATTGTTATAAGGTGATGTTAAGTTGATTAGTTCGCGAAGGTCTGTTCGCTGATCAGATCACATTAGGGTTTTGATGGTGATAGAGTGCAAAAATGAGGAGGAACTTATGGGGGTTGTTGGTTTTTTGAATGGGCTTAGAAGTAAAGGTCTTAACTATGATCTCATTATCATAATTGAACATATTTGTAACCTGCACCATGTTAACCATACAACAATACAAAAAAATATCACAAGTAAAACAAAGTTTAAAAACAAATTTACCCTCAGAGATGAACAAAGGTGGTGTCAGAATTGTATTTGGAGGGAAAAAGGGGTTGCGGGAATTTGTCGGACCGTCGGAGGAGATGGTCGGAAGGAGGGGGTGGGGAAGATCAAATCTGGGCCGATTTTATTTCATTTTTTACTAAAATCCTTTTTTGTTTTTTGTTTAAAATGGGAACCACATTTTTATTTTATTTTTTCTTTTAAATATATAAAAGGGTATTTTGGTCATTTTATAAAAATACTAACAGAAAATTTAACAGCCATCCAACCTAGGGGTCATCTCTGTTACAAATGTGCAAACTGTTGGTCGGAATCTGTAATTTCCCATTCTTAGGTGCTATAAGTGAAATCCGGGTAAACCACAGGGGCCATCTGTGTAATTAATTATAACTAAAAATAAATACATTTAGAGATGATTCTTTGATATATTTTTTTAAACAACAAACTAACACACTCATACCGGTAATCTACTCCTAAATTACATCGTTTTGTCTACTATGAGACTTGAACTTATCGAGAAGTTAAAAATAAATACATCTACAAATGATTCTTTAATGCTAAAAAATTAAAATGAAATTTAAAGCATGTATTGAACCTTTATTAAATTCATTAAATACTAATAATAGTAGTAATAAAAACAGTAAAAAAAAGGTTAAATTCTTAGAAAATACATTTTTAATGGAGATTACTTGTACCAATTAATCAACATTGATCAGTAAAATGAAGTTTATTGGTATACAATGGTGAATGCACATTTTTTTTAAATTATGATGCTCCAAATTAAAATGTCTAGTTCCGTCACTGTTAAGTGGGGTACCTCACAACCAAAGGTTCAGGGCTCGTGGGTTCAAATTATGCAAAATGCGTGTTGTAGTATATTTATTGTACAAAATCTAGAAAATTGCTCTTAAAAAAACATTGTCGAGGCATAATAAAAATAATTTTACAGATTTGTCAATGAGCGATGTTTTCAGAACTGCATCGGACAACAAACTGACTGCCCTAGACGCCCGTTGGTCGAACAAGTTTGACCGAATTTAAGAACCAGATGACGTTATGAATAATATAAATATTAAAAGTATGTATATGTATACAATATATAAAAATATTTTGTTTTTTATGTTAGTTTGTAATTTTAGTGACACATGAAAACTTAAATAAATAAAAATATGTAACTTGGAATACTAAATTAATTAAAAACTAAGATTTTGTAAGAACAAAAAAAAATTAGAAATCTGGTCCAACCACCTTTCACCTCCATAAGGCTGAGGGGAGTAATGGTGCACAAATCGGTTTTTTAACCCAAACCGGTTCAACCTGAACCAGTTTGGTCAACGAAAAGTCAAAACCGGTTTGGCCCTAAACCGGTTTCGGAGGTGGAAAATGTCTAACTGGTCAAACCGGTTAGGGTTAGTTACAAACCGGTTTGCCCTATAAACCGGTTTTTATTAAAAAAAAAATCAACTAAATTTTATATTTTTAATATAAAATCAAAAAAAAATATATAACAAATATAAAACATAAAGTTCAACGTTTATTAATATTTGGAAAGTTCGTAATTTAAAAAACATGACAAGATAAAATTATAAAATTCTAAAACATTACAAATGACAATATATATTTTTATTTTTTGGAATATTGATTGATTATTCTTGTGCGTTGTCTTCGGAACTGGAGCTTCATAGCCTTGCATCTTCGGCTAGTTCTTCATCGGTGACTGGTTCAGATATTCCAAGATCAACCTCGTTGCTGTGTATTATTTCTTCTGCTTGAATTTCGTCTTCGATAGAAGTTTGGTGTTGTATCATATCCATCGCATCCAAATGGTCTTTCAAACAAATGCACATTTCCATCGCTAGGGGGGTGAGTCTAGTCCTTCGTATCGATAAGACCCTGCCACTAAAAGAAAACGCAGATTCCGAAGCTACCGTGGAAGCTTGGACGGTTAGTACATCACGGGCCATGGCGGAAAGAATCGGAAACGAAGCTTCGTTTTTTTTTCACCAAGCCAAAATATCAAACTTCTCAAAAACGGTAGGAGGCATAAACGCTAAAAAGTTTGTGCTAATATACCTTCCTAGTTCGCTACTCGGGGTGGTACCTCGAGCGCGTTTACTAAATTCATTTAACATTTCGTTATATAAATTCAAATTAACATCTCTCGAGCTACCACTTGATGATGTACCCATTGTATCATGTGGAGTCGGAGTTGTACCATATTTATGTAAATAAACATCAAATAAATCTTGTAAACATTTGTTAAAATATGTTTTTGTGACTTGTGCAAAATGGATGTCTTCACTATCCAAATTCAAAGCGTAAGTAATTCTATCAATCAAAGTTTCAACCCCGTAAACATTTATGTTAGGGTTTAACGCGGCGGCACAAGTTATAACGGGAGGCATTTCTTTAAAATATTTCACTAATTTTTCTTTCATCGGTTCTATCATTTTTTGTAAAAAGAGGGCTTTTATTTTCAAGTTCATATAACTTGTTAGCCATTAAATATATTTGTTTTAAAGTTAATGGACTTGTGGGATAATAAACACCGGATAAAAAAGTGGTGGCGGTTTTGAAAACTTCAAGCAATTCGGTTACGTCTTTTAAAATGTCCCAACTCGTAGACAGAAACTTTAGAATTTTACGACGAGGTTTTGAAGCAAGCATTTCATGAAATAGTTCTAAAGTTTCTCTTTGTCGTAAAGCGCTATAAAACATAGTATAAGTCGAGTTCCATCTTGTCTCGACGTCCCAATTCGGACCTAAGCAAAGATTATTCGTTTCACGACAAAATCTAATATAATCATGGTATCTTTTTTTATTACTAAAAATATCTTTAAGCATTAGTCGAAAAGTATATGTTAAGTTTGAAACCTCTTCAATTGCAAGCCCGGCTTGCACCGCCAAGTTAATGATGTGTGCGACACATCGACTATGGAAAAAAACGTCGTTGCAAACCGGTTTATATTTAATTTTTAGTTTTTGAACCGCATTTGTATTATTAGATGCATTATCAAAAGACATTGAAAAATGTTTATTTTGTAATTTAAATTCGGTTATAACACCATCCAATATATAAAATAAATTTTCACCGATGTGTGGATATTCAAACAAGTCAAACGCGATTGTACGCTTCATCATTTGCCACGTTTTGGGATCAACCCAATGCGCGGTAACGCAAAGGTACGAATCGGGTATACCATGTGGAGCCGACCAAACATCGGTGGTTAAGTTTACACCGGTTTCCAAATTTTCAAAACCCAAAATTAATTCTTTTTTTGCTTTTTTCCACATTTTTATACAATCTCGTCTAAGGGTTGTGCGACTTACTTGATGATAACGTGGTTGGAGTGTCTCTTGAATCATCCTTGTCAAGCGCGGATTGTCAAAGTGGTTGAACGGCAATCCTTCTTGAATCACTAACCTCGCCATTCGATCTCGAACAATATTTGGATCAAAGTTCCAAATTCCTCCTTCGCTTGTCATCGAGGCTTGACCTTCACTTGGAATTCCCTTCAAGGACGGGCAAGATTTTTCCATATGCGTTTTCAAACTAGTGTTTGAATCTTTCCCCAAAAACGCACCACACGTCTTGCACCGAGCACGTTTCTTCCCGTTTGACAACAAACATAGATCGTAATTGCACCAAATTGCCGGATTTCTCGTTGTTGCTCGAATTTCCACAACGGTAACTTCGTTTGAGGAACCACCAACACCAAAACTTGCCATGCTTTTTTTTTAGAGTTTAGAGAGCGTTTTTGAGCGTTTAAAGAGCGGTTTTAGAGATTAGAGAGTGTAGAAAGAGGTGTGATCAAACCTAAACACCCCCCACCTATTTATAGTGAATTAGAGGTGAAAAAAGACCAAAAAAATGGCTAAAATCGACCCCAACGGCTATAATTTGCAGCGACCAAAACCGGTTTAAACCGGTTTATCGAACCGGTTCACACAAACCGGTCCCATACCCGATTACACCCAGAAACCTTTAAACCGGTTTCAAACCGGCGGTTTTAGGCTAACCCGAACCGGTTTGCCCCTAACCGGTTTATCCCAAACCGGTTTGCCGGTTTGGACCGGGTAAAAAAAACCGGTTTTTTTGTGCACCTCTAGAGGGGAGTACCTCTGTGGAGAGTGGCGTGGTGATGACATGGTTGGCGTGGTATGGCTGGCGTGGTAGCGTGGAACACCACGCCCCCTTGGCGTGGTCCACGAGCGTGGAGCTTAACCGTGCATATTTCCACGGTGTGGAGAAGGAAAATGTGAAAGAGGTGGGGCCAAGGATTAGGGTCAAGACCAATGGTTTTTAAACACATGAATTTTTTAAGTGGTTGGAAAGTGGAACACCATGCCCCTAAATATGGATACCGTGTTGAGATAATGTGACGCTGACATGAAAGGGTGTGGAGGTGTGAAAATGTGAAACCACTCCCCTCCATGTCCAAGTACCTTGAAATGCTACATTAATTGAAAATTGAGATTTTGAAATAGAAAACAAAAATTGAAATCCGGTCCATAACCGACCGATATAAAGAAAAATAGCTCAAATAAACATAATCTGACAGATTCCCCCCTAATTATAAAATCACTGGCCATAAATCCTTAATTAGAAGATATGGATGAAGCTGACTGTGATTTACTCTGTCTTGAGTATTTAGGCATTTGTTAATTTATTTGTTCTATTTTATTTATTTTTTAATGATGTGTGATATTTCTACTATTTCAACGAATAAAACTACTATTAATATAATAAAATGAGTGTAATTTGTAATCTAATCAGCCGTCTGAATATTTTCTTTTTTCAATCATGATTTTTTTGAAACTTATAATAAGAGTAATCAAGTTTATTAAGTATTAAATTTATGTCACTCAAAATTTTTTTATTCTTTTAAAGTCACTCAGATTTCAGTAAATATTCTAATCCTATGTAATGTTCTTAAAAATATTTATTTTTTTTAAAATTGAATGAGCTAAATGAAATATATATTAATCTTGTCTACTATATAGCAATTTTTTTTAATTCAACTTAAATATAACAATTTTAAAATTTATTTTTTTCATACAAAGATAAAAAAAAATATTATAGAGATATAATACATTATGGAGTTAAATACGGTTTTAGTCTCAATGATTTGACACAAATAACCATTTTAGTCCAAAAGTTTAAATTTAACTTTTTAAATCCAATAGTTTTAATTTTGTCTCAATTTAAGTCCAACCTATTAACTCCATCCAAATTTTCTGTTAACTTTTTATTAAAAAACCAAAATGCCCTTGAACTATTTATGTTACTTATTAAAAAAATCTATTTCAAATATGTCACCATCGCCAGCAATCCATCTACGAATTTTCCCCTCTTCCAACCCTAGATCGCTACATACCGTCTTCAACATCCCCATCGTCGATTTCTCCCCTTTTTCCATCGATATGTTTCTGAGTTCTAGTTTCTCTCTCTCTCCATGACGAACTGTAGAGGTGGGGGCTGCCACTAAGTCGGCGTTTATCATTTTTCTGCAACAGTAGGGCTTGAAATTTTCGTTTTGAGGGTTGCAAACATTGATCAAGATCGATTGAACAAGGTCAAGGGGGTGTTTCCATACCTGCTAGGTTTCTGCAACTGGTGGTATAGCGGCTGAGAAAGCCGATGGTGCTAGCAGGTAGAGGGTGAAAGGCGACGGCAAAAGGGGAGGGTGGGCATTCGATGGTGTACCCCTGTTGGAGGCGTAGGTGATTCACCAGCTTCACCCTTCTCCGACACCATCGCTAGTGGCCTTTGATTTCGGGGTGGTGGTCGACAACGGGGGGAAGACTTGTAACATCCCGATTTCTCGTTTAGCGAGCAGGTTTGTAAATAACTGTTTTAGAGAATAGACGATTTAACGGTGGAGGTACATTTTAGTTTATGTGTATATTAGACATGGGTTATTGTGTAATAAACGGGACTCGAGGGAGAGTTTTGTAAAGGAATGCAAGACGGGGCAAGCCCGAGGACTAACCGGTAGCGCTCGAGGGCCAAGCCCGGTCCGGCAAACACCCGTATAGGGTTACGACAAAGGGGGGAGTCCCCATTTTCTTGTTTGCGGCTGCCGAGAGGAGAAAGGGAGAGGGAAGAGGCCGGTCATCGGATTTTCATGCGGAGTAAGGTGAGATCGCTAACCTCTAATCATCATATGCGTGTTTGTAAACCCGGTTAATCGTTACCTTCATGTTCGTGACCGTAGGGTTTCGTAGAAGGCAAAGGGAAGGAGGAGACGAGTTCACTAGTGATTCGATTGGCACAAGTCACTTTATTCGAAGGTATTATCCCAATCTTAATTCGTTATTATCATGGTTTTCGTTTTAGCACACTTGGTGAAGTGTTGAGTGTTCGGCCGAACCCTTTGAGGGTGGTCGACGGGTGTACGAAGGCAGGAAGGGAACCGGCTAGGGCCGGGATGGCGATGGCAAGGCGGAGAGGACCGAAGGCGGGGCTGCAGTGGCCGTTCACGGCTGTAAGGACGCGGGGGAACACAGCGGCAGCAGCGGAGAGGACCAGAGGGCCTCTCGCGGGTGGTCCGAATGGTGGTTGCGGGGCTGTGATGGTCCGAGTGCAGCAGTGACAGCGGCGACGGGGCTGTGGTGGGGTCGGGTGACCACGGCTTCGGCTCAAGGAAACGGACAGCGGTGGTGCGAGTTGGTGGTGCGTAGCGGGAGCCGAGAGGGAGGACCAGGACACCCGACAACTACGGTGTATAAGCTCGACGTATTGGAAAGAAGGTGTGTGCGTGTCGGAGTCGCGGGGACATGCATGGGTGATCACGTGATGCATGGTGACATGCACGTGCATGCGGCCGTGTGTAGCGTAGGGATATTCGTGTGGGTGAAAGTTTAACGTCGGGTCACGTATTGACTCGTAATTTGTGTTTAATATAGGTGCGAGGTCGAAGAACGAGTACAAGGTGTTGGCGGGTTCTAGAGATCAAGTTGCGTCTAGCAAAGGTGTGTTTTTATCGCCCACTTTTAAACGTTTGTAGTTTTGGGCTCGAATACATGCAACGTGCAATATAGCGAAGGCACGAAATGATAAGGGTTTTGATGTTAATATTTGTGTTATGAAACGATAGTTGTAATTGTATGCGTAGGATTTGGTGTCATGTTATCTAATGCGATGACTTGATATTAAGATATTATTTAACATCGTGTCGACTGTACTCGACGGGAATTGAGTCTGACCTTAGTCGGATGAAATGGGTTGCTTAAGCGTGATAGTAAGTCGTGTTGGTCGGTGAGTGTTATGATTGACGATGATCGGTCAACGAGTCATGATCGTACGAGTCTTTAGACCAGTCGGCGTGATTTCGTGTATGTCGATAAAGAATATAATTGATTAATCGGTAAAGAAATGAGAAAACCTTTGTGACGTAAATCGTTTTTAATAAAGGTTCGGGATTTAATATCCTCGTACGAATTACTATAGAACTCACTCAGCGTAGCTGACTTTTTAGCATGTATTTCAGGTAAGGAGAAAGTGTGAGCTGGCGGCTTCCGGATGGCGTTTGGTTACCGTGATCGTTGTGATGACATTTACTTTTCCGTTACGATGTTGAATGATTTAGATATTTTTACTTGTTTGGATTATGTTTGAGATTTGGGTCGTTAACTACTGTTGACTGTTTGTTTTTCGCTGCATTTATTGAGATAATTTGATGTCATTTACTATTGTGCTTACGTGCATGCCAACGTGTCGGGTTCCCGGGATTGGGGCCTTACAGTGGTGGTGTAGAAGACTGGTAGAGGGTGGAGACGAAGAGTGATGTTCGATGGTGGCGGTCCGGTCGAAGATTTTGGCCTGGCATGAGGTGGAGGCTGGAGTGGAGGGGTGTCTAGGGTATGGGTTAGTGGTTTGGTGAAAATGATAAACATGGTGAGAGATATTTATATATTTTTCTTTTTTTATTAACAAGGGTATAATGGTCTTTTTATATATAGTTATCAGAAAAAAAATTAACGATGTTAAACAAGTGGATTTAAATTAAGACAAAAATTAAACTATTAGACTAAAAAAAGTCAAATTTAAACTTTTAAATTAAAATATATATTTATGTCAAACCATAGAGACAAAAACCCTATTTAGTCGCATGATTAATAAATTCAGATTTTGTCATCAAAGAGTATATGCCCTCACCCACATGCAAACTTTCATTTTCTTGATCATGACGAAACTTTAATAAATTACGGATGCGGTACTTGTAAATTTTTATTTTTTTCGAAAGGACATGAAAATTTTTTGTATTTCAATTTATTTAGATTCCAAATTTGTCACGACTCACACTTCAACAATATGCCGTTTTAGACAGATATGTCGTTAAGGACGACGAAAGACGGACGGATTGAAAAATTCAAAATCGGTATTTAGGTATCAAATTAGTTTTCTTTTTTAAATCACGAGTTAAAGATGGGTATGGTATAATACTCCTTGATTATCTGAACTGTTTACCAGAATCAAAATCAAATATATTAATATATTACATAACTAGGTTAGAATCCCGTATAATATATGAGTAATTTAAATATAATGTTATATACTAAGAAATATAAAAATTATTTATTTAAAAACTTGTGTATTACACGGGTTGAATAAACTCGTGTATTATGTGTGTTGAAAAAAAAATATATAAATAAAAAACTTCTTTAAACATATTTTTTTCAACCGGGTATTAATATTTTTATGTAATTGATAAATGTTAATTTATAAGTTTATTTGGTTAATAAGTATCCATAAATAAATTTATACTAAATACTTAAAAATGTATTAGTTTAATATCGTTATTAAATAGGGAGAGAGGCGGGAAAACATGTTGAAGATGCATCAGAAACTTACACGTGTCTTACTAAAACCTTTATTTATTATATAGTATAGATTTTTAAAAATATAACCAATTCTTCTCTTCGGCGCGGGGTAGAGCAGTTGGTAGCTCGCAAGGCTCATAACCTTGAGGTCACGGGTTTAAATCATGTCTCCGTAATACTTTTTGTCAAAAAAATTGTATGTTTTACCCTGGTAACTAGTAATTAGTTAACACTTTTTTCTTTTGGGGTAGAAGGGAAAGAGAGGAATATTACCTTGAGGTCATTAAAAACTTTAAATTCTTAAAATTACAAAGAAAATTTAGCATTTATAAAATTACAAAGAAAATTTAGCATTTAATGTTTCTAGAATTCAAGTTGGTTTTTATTATAGACGATGAGTGTTAATTTTTTTTACAGCAGATTATATTGTGGTTGTGGATTTTGTTATTTTAATCGGGCCGAATTCACCTCGGTTCGAACCTCACTTCACACCATACAGGAGAAAATCCACAACTGAAAAAACCTACTGACTCAAACTGAAACAATTTTTATTCCAAATGATACTCAAACTTATAACATTTCATTAACTCATTTGACACATTAACTGATATTGTAGAAAACACTTGCCCTGGGTATAATTCTTTATATATAGAATTTAAAATCCATGACAACACAATGAAATTACACCTATCCCGTTGTTTTACAAGTATTTAATTTTCAGTAGATTTAAAACTAGTACCATCAATGAACCCTCGTTTATTTTTAACTTGCAAAGCCAACTTCATTCCTTTTGCCAATACATTATACTTTTTGGTTCATTTTCATTTAAAACAATAATTTTTGCCCCGCGTTACGCAGCGGAAAGTGGACCTTAAACGGTTGATCCAATGGCATTAACGTGGTTAAACACAAAAAGAAACGTGTTTATATAAATTTTTCCTTGCGCTCCGCGACGGGAGGCCGACTTTAAACTGTTGAATCAGTGACATTAATATGACTAATACATAAAAGTAACGTATGAAGTTACGGCGACTCGGCTGTGGAGATCGAAACATAGATAAAAGACAGTTAGATAAAGGTACCGATGTTTTTCAGTCGGTGTCGGTCTCATTATTTACGGTACCAGCACGTTATCTTCGCTTGATATGACTCACGATACTTAAAAAATACTCTAATTTAAATACGACTTTGTTTTTAACAAAATTTATATCGGGACGTCAAGAAAAAAACTAAACAAACAAACGGAAATTATTAAAGAAAAGTCAAATAATATATACTAAAGGAAGTAAACTTTAAACTTTAAAACTTAAGGCGTCAAAGTGACATTTTTAAAAGTTGAGGGGTCATTATACATATAATTAAAAGGTAAGTTTGGATTGTGGAGTAAGGTGTAAGACACGATTTATTATGTCACTCTTATAATCATTTATCTTATTATTAGATGATCAAATATAATTATTATCAACCTATGGCTAGTAATTAGTTGATGAGTCTAATTACTCTTAAGGAGCCATTAATAGGTTTCCCCTTCGATGTACATATTTATAGAGAGATTATTAGGGGGAATTGACTAATGAATTAATCAATTACCACTAACACCAATATCGTCCCTCTCTCTCATAACCGTGAGTTCTCACGAACTCACCTTAGCCATCCTAATAATACACCCTAAACGGGAACTCGATCATCATCAAGATCATGACGTCTTCATCCCCTACGTCTCAACTGGAGATCCTTACGGGTATGTTTTATTACTATATCTCTAAATATATTAATGATTGAATAAACATTATTAGGGCTAATGTTTTACCTATGTTTAAGAATATAATAACATGTGTTATCAGAGCTATGTTGATTATGAATTCAATCATTAAATCGATCAATTCTCATGTTTTTTATTTTGCCGTTCATGAATCTGTTTCGAATTTATAATTTTTGTGAGACTTTTGATGTTTGCAATTATTATCTGCAACCTTTTAAACTTTCCGTCCCACAAATTGGAAATTCTATTAACATTAGTATTTCATGTTTTAATATGGCATTATTTAAACATAAAATTGAAATTGATTTCCATTTTTTTTACTTACGGATTCGATTGTTTTCCGTAATGGAAGAAAACATTATAATTTAGTATGATATTGGATCGAAAAGTTTGGTTTCATGTTGCCTTAATGATCTGCAAATTAGTTTCGTAAGTTTAGCCCATCATTTATTTATTTATTTACTTTTTAAAATCATTTATTATCATTATGGTAACCTGGTACGACCCGTACTCACTTATCTTACGGCTCGTACGATTATTTAGGTTGCGAATTAATCCTACGGTGTCCATACCGTTCATCCTAAAGTTTGATGAAAAACTATATAATTTGGTTTTGATTAGGATTAAAATCTGTTTTTCTAATTTTGGGTAACTATATCTCTGAGATTTTTTTTTGAAATCTAATAAGAAAATAAATAAATTAAAATTTTTGAAATCTTATTAAATATTAGATATATTTAATACCCCTTAGAAATCAAAAACAGATATAAATAGGTCCCTAAAAATCGAAATCAGTTATAAGGTTTACGGGTTATGTAAGGTTCACGATTGAGGATTCTCGGCTCAGGGTTCTCGGCTTAGGGTTCTCGGACTTAGGATTCTCGGGCTTAAAGTTTCTGGGTTTGAGAATTCTCGGGATAAGGGTTCTCGGCTTAATTTTTTTTCTTTTTCTGAGAACACAATCTTTTACCGAGAACATAACTTTTACCGAGAACACAATCCTACCGATAACACAATTTTTTCCAAAAAACCAATTTTACCGAGAAATGTTATTTACCGTAAACTAACCTTGCCGTGAACTAAGTTTTATCGTGAACCATAAGTTTACCGCGAACTCATTTTCTTCGCGCTAAGTTTGATTTGCTATTAATGAATGCTTTAGTTTTAGTTTTGTTAAACTCTAAATATTTTTTTTCAAAACATTAAAAACTTACTTGAATAACACCTAATAGCTTCACTTCTGCCCAAAGGTGATGTGATGCATGTATAACCTAGTGCATGTCATGATATTAAATTAGAAAACATGATTAACTTAAATAACACCTAAAGTTTCACTTCTGCCCAAAGGTTATATGTCACGCTTGTAAAGTTATTTAAGTCTAATTAAGCACTACTTCGCCTAATATAACTAAATGTTTCTACTTCTGCCCAAAGGTGATGTGTCACATTTGGTTTTCACGAAGCTAATTATGTGCATACTAAACAAATGTTTCACTTCTGCCAAAAGGTAATGTGTCACATTTGGTTTTCACGAAGCTAATTATGTTCATACTAAACAAATGTTTCACTTCTGCCCAAAGGTGATGTGTTACATTCTTAATGCACATACTCACTATTAAATTGTTTCTAATACTAAACAAATGTTTCACTTCTGTCCAAAGGTCATTTGTTACATTGTTTAAGTAGAACCTAATTAAAACTGTTAGTTTGGTGTTATAATAGATTTTTATCACAGCTTCGTAAAATAATTTTTCTTAAGTAGAACCTTATTTAATTTTATTTTTTCTGTCTGCCTTAGATTATTACCCCCATAGACCACTCTAAGTTCTTCTTTAGTTATTTGTACCTTATTTTCACTCTAGTTTCTAAGATGAGTTTTGCTTAATTAAGAGTTCCCATAAATATTTGCTCTTATTGAATATTGATTATCCCTTAAGACATGACAATGGTGTTGCTTTTTCTGATAAAATTACCATAGAAGAAAACTAGAGCATAAGAAATAGGATAAGTCGAACATAATGTCTCTTATGGTAATAAAGAACTCCTTTCATGATTGCTATCAGGGGAGCTATTTCATATTATGATTTCCTAAGACTAATATATTCTCTATGAAAATGGAAGAATCAAAATAATTCATAAGACGCATGCAAACTTTCTAATTCTAAATAAAAGGTTAAGTGGCATCCGTGAACACATCATAATATACACTGACATGACCCATAAACTAAGGGCTTATACATGGAAATCAGTGAAGTTTTTTCAGTGCGCACATATTAATTTTCCACTAGTACGATTAGTTGCCTTAAAAATCAAATATAACACTCAGAAGTACCAAAGGAAAATGAGTGTATTGATAGCAACATACGTACAGGAAAAGAAACGCCTAAAACTGGAAAATCGGATGTTATTCACCTCACTACCACTAAACCTAAAAAGATGATAGTTCTAAGGTCCAGAAATAAAATACAAGTACTACCTCCAGCTCTAAGTTATCCAAGGAGAAGTCTCACTGTAAAAATTATGCCATTATACTAGGCATAATTAGTGAGATCATCCATAAGCCAAGGGATTAGCTGGCTAATATAAAGTAGTCACTAATTAATGATATTTTTTTTGAGTCCGCTAATATTAATATTCCAATCAACGCATGATACGTTCAGTCTAGTTCTATACGTTTCCTTACCAGAATTTAACTAATAAGATGAGAAGTTAGTGGTGGATTTAAATGTTAAGGCTACATAGAACCATTAAATAATTGATCTTTGTATTAAGCTTTATGATACCTTACATATTCTGGAGAATACTCAGAATTTAGTATCAATAATAAAGCTACACTTTGACAGTTATGAGGTTTGCATGGCCAAAACAAAGTCACCATTAACTTAAACTCTGATATTATTGGTTATCATTATCTGGATAGAAACCTTTATGACATAGAACTAGCTGATACAATAAACTTTCACAACTTCTGTTATCATGAAAATAAAAATTTAACAAAAGATAAATGAGACCTATGCACTTCATCCATTAAGACCAATGTTCATGAGAAATCATGACCAGTTCAATGCAGGATGAATTGTTACAAAGTCTAATTCTCATTGACTTTAAATCATGTGTTAAATGCCCTAAATATCAAATGGCTAAGGGAATAAATGAGGGTCCACTAGAAGTTATCTCAAATGGAATATTCGGACATAATTTATCATTTAGAAGAATATTTACTTGTATCTAATCTGTTTCCTACGACCCAAAGCTTTAAAGATATCAATTCATATATACTTAATAGAATTCCTTCTAAATTTGTTTCTAAAATATTTATGAAATTTTGGACGATAAGGAAATCAAGTCTAAAATATATGAAAAGTTCCCACGTCACGCGCATCATTGAAACTTGTCATGTGTAGTTCCTAGAGACCTCAAGGATCAGTGAGAGCACCAAGTGTCCTAATTATAGCTTGCGAAAGTTGCAAGAGGTGGGGGAGGTACAAAGTGGTCTTACCTCAAATTACACCTCTTGCACATGACATTGCTCTCCATCATAACTTGTCTCCTTAGAACCTAATACTATTTCTAACAAAGTCTCATAGATGCTACTAAGTGGGCAAACCTAGATTTCTTACCAAAACTAAAGTAATCCTCAACAAGAGAAACTAACATAGACATCATTAAGTTGTTTCTCTATTAGAATGTATTGATCTTCAAATGTCAGATACACTGTTGCCCCTAAGCATGATGAATTACTTATAATTTCTAAGCTAAGTGGGAGCAGTAAAAGTCCTTATCATGACTTGCCAGGAGTACAAGAGGCGGGGGGAGAGACTCGTTAAATTTAACTCCGCATACACCTCTTGTACACCATACTGCATCAACTCTTACACACTTAGAAACTAACGTTGCTCCTAATATACCTGAAATGAAAGCACCTAACCAAGAGCTAATCTACAAACTTGAAACTCCTAATAAACCCAATAATCAACTCAGGAGGTCATCTAGGTCCAAAAGGCCTACTAACCTTGATGATTATGTATCTTACCTGACTAAATTTGAAATGGACACTGGAAAGTTTACTCCGCATACTTCTTCTAATTAGGCCATTAGCATCAATCAATCAATCTTCTAAATGGAATAAAGCTATTATTAGCAAGCTTGAATCCATGAATTAGAATAACATTTCGGATTTGGTTGAATTACCTAAATGGTGTTCATAACTAAACTAAATCCGAATGGAAACACATGATTGATTGCTAAAGGTTATACTCAAGAAGGAATAAATTATCAAAGAACCTTCTTACCTATTTTTACAAAAGGTTTCTTTGAGGATCATTACCGTCTTAGTAGCTTACAATAACTTAAAGCTACATTAGAAGGACATTAAAATAACTTTCCCTAACATTGACATACATGTTCATAAAAATAACCTGAAAGTTCTAAACTGAAGGTTAAGAACACTCATTCGTCAATGAAATCCATGTATGGGTTGACTAAAATCATGATGCAACTCTCTTCATCAAGAACTAAGTAAATTTGTACACCTACCTCAAGATGAGTGACGACATTCTTTTGACAAGTATATGTTACATGAGTCAAAGCATTGATTACTCATATTTTGGCATGATTGATCTCAGAGATACTTCTTATGTGATAAGTATCAAAATACACCGAGATAGATCCAGTGGGACATTAATTTTGTTCCATAAGCTTTACACTAAGCGGATCCTTACACGTGTAACATTTAAATTGTTCTCCTTTAGAGGCTAATAGGATAAATGAAAACTATTTCCTTATGCTTCATTAATTAGAAGCCTTATGAAGGTTAAAGTATATACTTGTTTAGATATTGCTCACATTGCTGAACACTAAACTAGTCTAGATTATTGTGAAGCATCTAATGAGATATTACAATATCTTTAACAAACGAGAGACTATAATTTAAAGAAGAAGTGAAAATGGTTGACTACTCTTATTCTATTTTTGTAGTATTCAAATAAATCAAAATGTCAACTTCGGGGTATATCCTTATGTCAGCAGACATACCTATCTCATGGAGGAGTCATAAGGAACTGTTAACAACAACCTAAGTTAATTGACATAATATGTTGCTAATCACAACATAATTGTCACTAAATGTTGTTGGAAATTTAGCAGTGAACTCATAATTTAGTAACTCCACATAAATATCATATCGAATACTTATTGTGATAAATCAGCTACCCTTACTTCTCGAACATTAACAGTTCAAGCGGAGCTGCATTAATGTTCGATACGAAATTATTGTTCACTTATGAATTATGAACAAGTTGAGGAAACTAAATCTTTGTATCGAATACATTCATGATATGCTAATGTATCCAATAACTAAAGGTCTACCACCCATAGGTCTACCACCCATAAGTCTTATGTAAGCGCTTATAATTAAGACTGATTTACTAATGACCATACGTAATTGCATATCGTACTATGAATGATTAATTATTAATGAAATTTCCTCACTTATTTGAATTTGTTTGTCTCTAAATACGTTCATGCATGCCTAAAGACGTATAGACAAGTAACTATTCAAATCAATGTTAAAGGGCTTATTTGTCAATTTGATCATAAGTTTACTTAAGTTTTAAGTTGGGATTGTAGTATAATTAATGGGGGTCTTGAGTTGCATACTGATTCAATGACTGTATTTCTCTGCTACAATTTTGGTTTAAAACTAAAATGAGTATTAAATCTGCGCAGACTTACTAATGCTCATTATAAATGATTACTCAGCCAAGTGAGAGAATGTAAGACACAATTTATTATGTGACTCTTATAATAATTTATCTTATTATTAGATGATCAAATATTATTATTTAACCTATGACTAGTAATTAGTTGATGAGCCTAATTACTCTTAATGGGCCATTAATGGGTTTCCCCATGGGTGTACATATTTATAGAGAGATTATTAGGGGGAATTGACTAATGAATGAATCAATTACCATTAACTCCAATGTCCCTCTCTCTCATAACCGTGAGTTCTCACGAACTCACCTTAGCCATCCTAATGAAACACCCTAAACGGGAACTCGATCATCATCAAGATCATGACGTCTTCATCCCCTACGTCTCAACTGGAGATCCTTACGGGTATGCTCTATTACTATACCTCTAAATATATTAATGATTGAATAAACATTATTAGGGCTAATGTTTTAGCTATGTTTAATAATATAATCAACATAAGGTTACTATAAAAAAGGTATAAGTAGCTCGGCATAAGGTACAAACCGGCATGCATGCCTTTGTTATTTATTTATTTATTTATTTTTTCCTAAATTCACCTTTCCTATAAAAATTTGATGTATGAAATTGTAACAACCGTTGGTATTGGCTAAGTGGTCTCGGTGGATTTCACCGAATGAAGCATGGGCCATGGGTTCAAAAACCATAGTCTACACATTTTTTTCTTGAGTTTTTTTTCTTTTTTCACATATTAACATTTCCTTTAAAAACTTGCTGCATGAAATTGAAACCAAAAGTTGGGTTTGAGTTTTCATTGAAGCAAGTAACACGGGTTCAAAACCCGCAACCCCAACCTTTTTTTTTTCTTTTATGTTTTTTCTGTTCGGCTGCTTTCATGTTAAAAAGTTTCTTTCGTTTTCATTTATAATCATACACTCTTCTCACGCAAGATGAGTTACCTAAAGGTTTTGGCTTTACCTTATATGCTTTTGAGGACGTCAATTTCTTTCGTGCTTTAACAAGCCACAACGTGCGTGAGTAAAAGTTCGCACTTTCGTTTGGAAGCCGCCGCAACTCGCAGGGCCTCCTACTTTTTACCAATTCACAAATTTAAGGGGGAGGTTTTATCGGTGACTCGTTATTAAGTCCATTGATAATTGACAATTACCTAGTTTTTACCAAAGGGTCTCCAAAGTCAAGCTCAGTAGCCATAATTCTCTTAAACAATACAACTTTACTTTTTTTTTTTAAAGATAAATTTCTTAATTCCTGTTGAGAGTGTGACTTGATCCCATGACCTATTTAAACTTTGGTGTTCATTAGATGATTTTTCTTTACCATTGGGCCACCAACCCCAATATTAATACAACTTTACTTGATTAATAGAATTTAAATTAGTAAAACAAGAACACAACGGCGAAGACCTCGAGACTTCCAAATCACACTTATGGGAACTAGAAAATAAATGAAAGAATAATTTTAATCAACACGGAAGATAATGCAACACGATAACTCTTTAACCGGCAGTTGCCTTCAATTTCCCACAAATGCCTAATGCCTATCCTAAGGGGGGCAAGCTGTCGTGATTCAAAAATTTAAACGAGTAAGATAAATGACTTACACAATTAATTGAGAAAGTTCACTTAGGGTAACAATTACCTTTGCTCAAATTCTTCACTTAGGGATTTGAGTTCTTCAACACGAACAACAATAGAGAACGACTTATTTGATTCCCAAACCACCACAAAACCTTTGAAGCCTGATATTGGCCACAGCGGAAAAACAAACCCTGAAACCAATGATAGTGCGAACAGAAGTAAGAAAAAACCAAGTTGAATCAGAGACCAAACCCTAATCGAGTCGACGCGAGACCAGATAACTTGCGATCACAATGGTTGATTCGGGAACTATAACAATCAGATTATTACAATTGAAAGTAAAGGATTGATACAAACCAGTCGGCTGTTAGAACAAGCCGAGGTGAACCAAGACGCGATGAGACAAAGATCATAATACAATTGCTAAAATGAAGTAATCTATTGATGATGAAACAGACAGGACTCCAGCCTTTATACGCAAACCGTTAACAAAAATCTTTTTCAATTTGAGCAAAAGATGACAACGGTGAGAATAGTTGGAGGCAAGGCAACCATGGCTAACATCGCTCTGGAAGCACCAAAGGGGCTTTTGTAGGGATTCAGTGGTGATCAGTTTGACTTTTGTAAAAAACGGGTTTTGATAGAGAAATTAATTAATTCATTTAATTAATAAATACGCAGCGGAAAATAAAATCATAACATATTTAACAGCACTGACAAACCGAACAGGATCTGGTTATGAACACGCAAACACAAAAAAAACAATTAATCTACTAATGAAATTAATTATACCTTAGTGGTTAATGATTAACCGATTGAGACACCTAAGTACAACGAGCCGAAGCTAGATTACGAACCGGACGCGAGAGAACGGGTGGCACCGGGAAGCGCCGGAAAAGGCGGCGGACGGTGGCAAGGGGCTGCCGGAATCTCCTTCAAGAAGTTGGTGGAAAAGCACCGACTTTGTTCCAGCTCTTAGACTTGTTTTTTTAGCAGGTAACTAAACCTTTTTTTAATAAACACAAGAAGTCATTCCAAAAAAATCTATCTTGCGGCTGCTAGTTTTTTTTTAGGTCAAACAAAAAATATGGGATTATTATTATTATATATACATATAATAATTATAAACCTAATTAAATTATTTTCAGGCCCAAAGTCCAATACGAGATAACAAGTCTGAACCCGTTTTAATGTTTTAATGAAAGATTAAAACAAAATATATAATTATTATTTATAAACTAGTATAAATAATAATTCCCGTCTAACGAATATATATATATATATATAATATCGTCTCGATAACAGTTCGTAATTACCAGTTAAGCAGGTTAAGTGGATTTAATGTTCGTTGCCCTAGGTGTAACTCTTACGGGTCATAGCTCGGTTAGCCGCGTTGTCCATCGGGTCGGTCCATAAAATCCAACAATCACCCACTTGGACGATCCACGATAAATCAACGCAAACAGTCAGCGGCGCTCTAGCTGCACATGATTGTCCCTAACAAGGTATGACGCTTTAAAGTCATTAACCAAATATCTCGGTGTTAGTAACAGCTAACTAAAGCAAGACAATAGACTTATGGCAATAGTTGTCATTCATCATTTCCGTATAAAACATCAATTGAATCAATGAGACATGGATTTAGTTCATTCTCATATGGCGTTCAATTATTATTATTCTCGATCAAGAATCAAAGTGGTCCAATCAAACACACAGTAAGTTTGGGTAAGGCCTTACACTTCACCAGTTTGAATCAACGAGGGCGCCACGATGCTTATCTGTTACATATAATGCATGAGTGCAGAATCCCTTATTGACTACATACAACTCCCACTGAACTTCAGATCTGTTCCTAACAAATGCCTTTATGACTGGCAGTTACGCGACAACGGTTGACAGTGATTAAAGAACAGTCCTTGGTAAACGAAAGTTCTAGTATGCATCTCAAGTTAGAGGACACTAAATGAGTATACCAATATCAAAAATAATCTTATGATTAAAATCCATGAAGATGTTTTGAAACGAGTTACATCCAACGTCATCCAAGATGAGGTCTGTGAAGTTGGAAGTCAACTACTTGAATCCAAGTTCAGAATAGTCTTAATTCAGAGTCGTTCCCACGATTCTGATCGACTACGGATAATTAAGAATACAAGATATATGGATTAAACGTATTAAAATCGAACACAGTTATAAGAATTCAGAATTGCATTTAAATCAGTAAACCAAAAGAATTCAACAGTACAACTGTTTAAATGTTCGCACATTCAAAATACTAAATCAAAACATATTGCTAGCAAAACTAAGACCGATAGCATTTCTGTGCTGATCATGCTTTTCCTGAGTCATCGGCTTAGTGAACGGGTCCGCTAGGTTTTGATCTGTGTCTACTTTGCTTATCACGACGTCTCCACGTTCCACAATTTCCCGTATATAGTGGAACTTCCTTTGAATGTGCTTGGCTTTGTGATGAGATCTGGGCTCTTTGGCTTGAGCTATAGCACCTGTGTTATCACAAAGTATCTCGATTGGTTGGCGAATACTCGGAACCACATCGAGGTCAGTAATGAATTTCTTCATCCAAGCAGCTTCCTTAGCAGCATCTGATGCAGCTATATACTCAGATTCGGTGGTTGAATCCGCCACTACACTCTGCTTGGAGCTTTTCCATGAGACAGCTCCTCCATTAAGAGTGAATACGAAACCTGACTGTGAGCGAGAGTCATCTCGGTCAGTTTGAAAGCTAGCATCAGTGTAACACCGTACAGTGAGCTCCTCTTTCACTCCTCCAAATATTAAGAACATGTCTTTGGTCCTTCTTAAGTACCTCAGGATGTTCTTGACTGCAGTCCAATGGGCAATGCCAGGACTTTGCTGAAAACGACTGGTCATGCTTAAAGCATATGAGACGTCAGGTCTAGTGCACAACATAACATACATGATAGAACCAATCGCTGAGGCATATGGAATTGCTTCCATTTCCTTAAGTTCAATGTCCGTGGAAGGAGATTGCGATTTGTTCAACACAGTGCCTTTAGTCATCGGAACACCTCCTTTCTTGAAGTTTTCCATCCTAAAGCGTGTCATCATTTTGTCTATGTAAGTACTCTGACTTAGCCCAAGAAGCCGCTTAGATCTATCCCAATAGATCTTGATTCCTAGAATGTAAGCAGCTTCTCCAAGATCCTTCATTGCAAAACAAGATCCTAACCATTGTTTGACTTTGTCAAGCACAGAGATGTTGTTTCCAATGATCAGTATATCATCCACATACAAGATGAGAAATGATATAGTGCTCCCACTAGTCTTTCTGTAAACACAAGGCTCATCTTCATTCTTGACAAAACCAAATTCTTTGATTTTCTGATCAAAATGAAGATTCCAGCTTCGAGATGCCTGTTTAAGTCCATAAATGGACTTATTCAGTTTGCAGACCCTACTAGGATACTTTGGATTAACAAAACCGTCAGGCTGAACCATATAGACATCTTCAGAGAGATGTCCATTAAGAAAAGCGGTTTTGACATCCATTTGCCATATCTCGTAATCATGGTACGCGGCTATGGCAAGCAGTATCCTGATCGATTTGATCATAGCAACGGGTGAGAAAGTTTCGTCATAGTCAATACCTTGAGTTTGAGTGAAACCCTTTGCAACTAGCCGTGCTTTATAGGTTTGTATATTACCATGCATGTCGGTTTTTCTTTTGAAAATCCATTTGCTCCCTATTGCTCGAGAACCGGGGGGTAGCTCAAGAAAGTCCCAGACCTGATTATCACGCATAGATTGCATCTCGGCGTTCATGGCTTCAAGCCATATCTCGGATTCAGGATCTGAGATAGCAGATTTGTAGTTTGTAGGTTCGTCATTTGATTCAGCTACTAACAGGACTTTAGATTTAATAAAATCATAACTTATTTAACAGATTTAAATAGTAAGGGGCTGCCGGAATCTCCTTCAAGCAGTTGGTGGAAAAGCACCGATTTTGTTCCAGCTCTTCGACTTGTTTTTTTTAGCAGGTAACTAAACCTTTTTTTAATAAATACAAGAAGTCATTCCAAACAAATCTATCTTACGGCTGCTAGTTTTTTTTTTAGTTCAAACCAAAAATATGGGATTATTATTATTATATATACATATAATAATTATAAACCTAATTAAATTATTTCCGGGCCCAAAGTCCAATACGAGATAACAAGCCTGAACCCGTTTTAATGTTTTAATGAAAGATTAAAACAAGATATATAATTATTATTTATAAACTAGTATAAATAATAATTCCTTTCTAACGAATATATATATATATATATAATATCGTCTCGATAACAGTTCGTAATTACCAGTTAAGTGGATTTAATGTTCGTTGCCCTAGGTGTAACTCTTACGGGTCATAGCTCGGTCAGCCGCGTTGTCCATCGGGTCGGTCCATAAAATCCAACAGCTTTGTCTTGGCGGTACCCCGGTGACATCCAAATGAAAGGCCGTCGGTTCAAGATAAGACAAATAATTTTTAAATGTTTCCTGCTGAATTACAAAGACATTTTTAACAAAACCTAAATAGAGGAAACCTCATCAATAATAAACTCACAAAAATACAAACTTATTTAGTGAACCAATTTGATAGTAAAAGATCTCTCTATTCATATCAGATTTGGTGCACATGTCCTGTTGGTGCAATTATGGGAGAACATAACCTGACTGGATATCAGCATGCACACTAAAGACCAACTTTCACACATAGCATCAAAGTCTCAAGCTAATAAAAACATGCCAAAATACAAATGACTAAACTCATGATCAGTTTCTGGGCTGTATTATGGCACGCAACGGACGAAGCATCTGGGTCGTAAGGCCAATCGTATTAACATCTTCTTGTGTCTTATCTTTCAGTTTCCATTCAAACTCTTGCACCATTCTTCCGATTCCAATGCAAGAAATCAGCATTGCTTGAAGAGAACCAGCACACATTCTTTTTCCACCTCAAAACGCCATCGTTCTCTCAGTAGTTTCATTTTCCATCATAAATTTCTCTGGATTCCACTCTTCAGGCACGGTCTTCTCCATGTTACATCCATAAATGTTCACAGCTAGCTGAAAATTGAACATATTCGGTTTGAACTTGGATAACGGTCATAAAAAACAAAAAAGGTATACAAGTCATATGTTGGACTTCTTTAAAGAGTCAACCTCGGTTCCAGCCGGGACATGGTCCTAGAACTGTGTCTTCATGAACATATCTTAACGGAATTATAGGCACCGGACTATGCTTTCTCAAGGTTTCATGAAAAATAGCAGTTATGTATGGCAACTGAGATATGTGTTCTTCTGTGATCTTGTTTGACCCACAAACACTTTGGATGTCCCGGTATAAACGATCCTGATTTAGTTAAAAAAGAATTAGACCAAAGACAAAACTCATGTAATTTGCAGCATATTTGATGGTAATCAAGGCATCAAACACATGATCGACTAACGAGAATCAAGAACAATTAATAAACTTGCTTGGATTAACAGAATTTGTTCAATCATTAAAATACATTCATGGTTTGGGTTTATATAACCCTAGAACCAACCGATGCAACGTTTAGGAAACAACACATCTTTAGACTTTTGAGATATATACATACTAACTCCCTGGCTTTACATATTTACATACTAGAAAACATACTTTCTAATATATATATATATATATATATATATATATATATATATATATATATATATAAACTAGACCTTTATCCCTATTATAATAAAAAAAAAAACTAAATTTTGTGTCACTTGTCAACACCATATTCATCCTCACATTTATTTTCCCCCCAAAACCACATTTACGTCCTCCACCCAATATTTTCATATTTAGCTCATTTTTTTAAAAAGACTACACAAATAAACATTTTACCAAATCAATTTCATCATTATAACTATTGACTCACATTTTTTTTAAGTTTATCATCAAAAGTGAATATTTAAAAAAACACAACAAGAATATAAAAATAGGATATTAAAAAAAACGAGTTTTTAAAGTTTATTTTCCAAAAGCGAGTTTTTAAAATTTTATAAAAAAAAACCAAAATTTTAATTTTACATATAAAATTTGAAAATCATACTTTTGTATTTTAAATAAATATGTGTTAGAATAAAGTTTGCTAATATTTAATTAATAGTTTTTTTTAATTAAGTTTGATATCAAATTTGTATAAAAAAATGAGTTAATATCTATACTATTTAATAAAAGAGTAAAATTATGGGACACGTGTTATTTTCTGGTGCATTGTTAGAATAATTTTTTCGACTCTCTCTTCTATTAAATACTGTATTAAAAAAATATATTTTTAAATATTTAATATCAATCTAATTATGGATACTTTTTATTTAATTATGGATTGTTATTATATCATTAAACAAATAAATTTAATATGAATTACCATTTATCAATTACATAAAAAAATTAATACCAAGTTTAAAAAAATGTTTTAAAAATTAACTTAATATAATTTAAAACTGACACGTTAAAGTAGACATATTTTGACGAGTGTATGCGTTAAGATACTAAATTATATTTTATTCAATTTGTGTAATACACGGGTTTTTAAAAACGTAATTTTTTTATTACTAATTATATAACATTATATATTTAACTCGTGTAATACACGGGATTCTAATCTAGTACTTAATATTTAGTTTATACTCTCAATACTCCCCCTTAAACTAAATATAGTTTAAAAGAGAGTCTTCAAATTTATTGGCTTGTTTCCAATACAACAGAGCTACTAGTCATTCATCATAGATGAGATTGTATTCCTCCTGGTTTTCTTTTGTCTTGTTCTTCCATTTGGCTTTTTTTTTACAAAAATGACTGAGTTCTTCACATTCATAATATCTAAGCTCGCTTTTGTCTTTACTTCCTCGACCCATCCTCTTCCATATCCATTTTCTCATTTGTTAGAGTTTCTACCTCGTCCTCTACCACGACTTTGATTGCTTGAACTTAGCATTAGAAGTTTGCTTTAATAATTTGCCTCCGGTTAATCTTGACTTTTAATACGTTCTTCAAAGACTATTATCCTTCCTACATCTTCTTAAAATGGCATTGTATCTATTTCTTGATATTGCTCAATAGTTGCTTCGACCGGTGGGAATTTATTTGGAACCGAGTTAACCAATTTCCTCAAGTACTTTATATTTCAAAGTACTACCAAGTGTTTTAAACTTTGCTTGTACACTGTTTAACTTTCCTGCAAAGTCACTTCCTTCTTCGTTTGTATTCATCTTCAAAGTGCCTAGTTCACTCCTCAAAGTTTGTAAACGTGCTTTCTGAACTATATCGGCTCCAAGGTATTTGACTTTGATCAGGTCTCAAACTTCCTTTGAAGTCAATTATTATGCAACTTGACTTAAAACATCTTTCGACAATGTTTGGAAGATCATTGCCTTAGTGGTATTTATCTTCTTCTCATCCACTACTTTTTGTTTCATTCTATGCATCAACTATTTCCCAAAATCCGTGAGCTTTCAAAAATGTTTCCATCAATAATGCCCACGTGGTGTAATTTGTTTCACTCAGCTTAGGACATTGAAGTGACACATTTCCTTGCCCACGAATTTGTGGTATTGTTAGTTGTATTTTCAATCTTTTTGTCATATGTGCATGTCATGTTTCCATGTTTTTTTTGCTTTATTATTGCCTATTTTCGTATTCTTGCTATCTTACTTGCTGATTTATCTTGCAAACTTGCTTCTTATCAGATGACTAGTTTCTTGATCTTGTTGTTTGATAAAAAAGATCAAAATTTTTTGCATGCTTCTAGCCAACTTGCTAACCAGTTTTTCTTACTTCTGACTCACTTGCTAATCAGATTATACGTTCTCCTGACCCACTTGCTAATCAGGTTCTGGCCTACTTGCTCAAATTTTTGCAACAATTTGATCTTGGTGCTGCGAATTTAATAAAAAATTACCCAACCAACTTGCTAATCGGACTTTAATTTTGATCGAACAGTTGTACTTGCTACTGGCCTACTTGCTAACCAGAATTTATGTGCTCCTGACCGACTTGTTAATCAGGCTTTTATGCACTAATTTTCTTTGACCAAAAATTGGTCCTTACTTGCAAAGTTGAATCACAATGATTCTATTTGCTCTTGCTAATTTTGAACAAATAATTGTTCGACTTGCTATTTGAACCAAAGGTTCTACTTGATACAAACCAACGGATTTGTTTAACTGGCTATGAACCACAAGGGTTCAGTTTGACTTGCTATGACCCAAAACGGCTCGAAACGTGCTACAAACCACACGGGTTTGTTTAACTTGCTATGAAATGAACCGTAAAGGTTCATAGTTATCCTTGCTTTCTTTAATTGGTTTTTATGGTATTTTAAGCTGTGCTATTTGCATAAAAAGGTGACCAAATCTATTCCAATTTGTACTATATGGTAGTTTTATGCAAGTAGTAGTTTTAGTATCTGTTAGTCTTAGGTTAAATAAACTATACAAACCTGAATCTTGGGGTTTTTTGCAAGTTCATACATTGCCCATTCCGTGGAGACCATAGTGGTGTCTGATGATTCGATAATAGGCTCCCAAAGAGACATAAGTAGTTGTAGATCGGTTAATGTTTGTGCTTCTGACAGCAAGTAATCAATGTAGCTGTTTAATTTCTGTTTTTTTCAATAAATCAAGACAAGATAATATTATTCTAAAGTGATATTAATTAGCAAGATTACAATCTAGGAAATGCCATTATAAATTACCTCCCCTGAGGCGATACGTTTTTTATGTACTTTAATGAGTGCCTTCATCACGGCTTCTCTCCTAAAATACATACTTTGGATCGTGTTCTCAAACTTCTTATTCGGGACCCACTTAAGATACGGGAAGAAATCTCTCCAGTCAACGTCAATTGCACCCATCATCGGGTCAACAACCAATACCTGAAATATCTCGTCTCGGTTCATGGTGATCTTAAGATCTTCCACATATAAGCTTTCCACATCCTTTCCCATCGTCTAAAAGATTACAAATGAGAAGACAAATATTTTAAGCATTCATAATCGTTTAATAATTGAATGTTACGCGAACTCACTTGTTTCATTGCTATTCCAAAAAGTTCTGATTGGAATATTTTCCTGAGATCCACTTCATCTTCGGGAGAGTTTTTAACAAATGCATGAAGTCGGTTTGACAAATTCTCCATCATAATGTCTCTATGGACACGGTGTTTCTTCTGAAAATATACATCCAAAATGAACAGTTAAAATATGGTTGATTAAGCACGTGAAAGTCAACCTTCAAGAGGTGACAAAGTGGTGAGCGTCCGATTCTCCTCTAACAGAGAACTCAGATTTGAATCATGCTTCCACTTGTTTATTGTCATAACCTCTTGAAGGCGATTCACGTGATCCCATTGGCATTGGTGGGGTCCGGTGAGTTAAAAAAACACAAACCTGAGCATTTGGTCCGAGGACACTAGTTAGCATATGACGTTTGACGGTCTTGTGATAATCATCATAGTCACTCATAGCCACCATGGTTTTATCAGCTGTGAGGACCTTTAATGCCTGTCAAAGAGGTTGTGGTGTAGTGGTTGGGGTGAGGCCTGAAGTCCCAAGGGACCCGGGTTCAATCCCTACCACCACCATTAATTTCTGAGGCATGCAAATGATGCCTAGTTCTTAGGCTGATGCACCAGGGTTTTACCCACGCCAATCCAGGGTTCGAGCATCGTCTCTCCCTCAAGCCCGGAAGGGGCCGTATTAGGTGAGATTTTTCCTTGGATGCTCTCCAACTCTGACTTCAAGTGGGCCCGGTTAAGACAACATATTGGCCGGAGTTGGACGAGGCTCTCCTATGTGACGGGGGTGCGACGTCACAAAATTCAATGTTCGCCGTTCACAAAAAAGGACCTTCAATGCCTTTGATAGATTTCTGGTAGAGATGGATGAAAATCTAGTAACAAATGCTTATAAAATGCATGAATGAGATCAAATTAATGACATATATGTCAATGTTGATGACCATTGAGATATTGGATAGTCCACCCCAAATAAATAAATATATATATATATATATATATATTTTCATTAATCTGATGTTTTTCAAAATTTATAATATAAATCAAAAGAAAATAACTCCACCATCCCATCAAAAAAAATTCTACATCCTCTGTTGCTATCCACCCATCTCTAAGGTTTATCAACACATCACATGTGGTGTTTACGGTTTGGTTTTAAACCATAAAACCGTCCAAACCGGTCATCGGTTTGGTTTTGTGGTCGGTTTTTTTCTTTAACTTTTGGTCAGTCGGTTTCAAAAGTTTCAAACCGTAGTGAATGGTTTGGTTTACGGTTTATATCAAAAATCGGTCGTAAAAAACCAGACCGTGCCTATCTTACCTTTTTAATATATTTATATAATAAATATATATATATATATATATATATATATATATAGGGGAGGGTTCAAGAGAAAACCACAAGTTAGACGAAAACCGAGAAAACCACTAAAAAAACCAATTTTACCCGATCATATAATAATTTTTATTTTTTGTTTTGTTTTATTTTTATTTATTTATAAGAGTATCAATGTAATATTAAACATTTTTACAAAAAAATATTTTTACACATAGTGTTACGTATACGTAAACATAAAACAAAAAAATTACGGTTACGTATACGTAAATCAAAAAAATTGATTTTGGATACGTATATGTAAATAAAAAAAATTGCTTAAAATGATGTGGTTTTCTTGGTTTTCGTCTATTTAAATACTTTAGTTGTTTGTACCATTGTGTTTACGTTTCTATTTAAAAAAATTGATTTTGGATACGTATATGTAAATAAAAAAAATACTTTAGTTGTTTGTACCATTGTGTTTACGTTTCTATTTAAATTTTGTTAAAAATCGGCTTGCCGGCCGCGGCAAAGCGTGGGTGAACCCAACAGAGGATTGATAAACTAACAAAAAACGAGTACAACATTGTAAATTATCGTCGCCGCCGCATCACGCGGGTTTCCAGCTAGTATATATATATAGGTAGAGGTTAGGCTAGAAAGGGATAAAACTCTACAAAGTCTAGGAAAGAATTTGGAGCATTAGATTATAGTCATTTGTGGTGGAGATTAACGCGGTGACATTTTGGTAAATAGCTGGAACTTGGAAACCACTATGTGGGGTAAATAGGAAGATTCAACCCCAAAGCTTGCACATGCAAGTCATATGCCATTTCCTCTACTTTTTTAAAACGTTCATAACTTTTTTATACGTCATTATTTTTTTTTAATTTGATCATAAAATCGAACGTTTTTTTATCTTTCCAACGAGTATGGTATTGATATATATATATATATATATATATATATATATTCTTTTAAATCGTTTTTGTTTAAATTACATTAAAGTGAGTTTTTTTCAACATGGTGTTTTACATTTATGGTGTTTTATATCTATAATGTTGAAAAACACCATGACTAGAAAAAAAAAACGTGTAAATTATCGTGGGTGAACCCACCAGAGGATTGATAAACTAACAAAAAACGAGTACAACATTGTAAATTATCGTTTTATATTTATTGTGTTTTACATCTATAGTGTATTCAACTGGGTATTTTTAACGTTTAGTTTTTTTCTAGTCATGGTGTTTTTCAACATGAAGTTTTAAAGGTCATGGTGTTTTACACATGGGGGCCAATTTGAACATGACGTTTTAGTTTTTTTGGTCATGGTGTTTTCACAATGGAAAATTTCAACATTGTCTTTTTTGGCTTTTTTGGTCATGGTTTTTTGACGTGTTTATGTTTATAGCGTTTTGCTTCACTCATGGTGTTTTACACTTTTAGCTTAAAATTTCAATACCATAAACATAAACTTGGTTAAGCCTGCGTTCGAATTAAAGTGAGTTTTCAACATGGTGTTTTACATCTATGGTGTTTTCAACTGGGTGTTTTTTAACATTGAGTTTTTCTAGTCATGGTGTTTTTCAACAAAGAGTTTTTTGGGTCATGGTGTTTTACACCTAGATGCCAATTGAATATGGTGTTTTAATTTTTTTTTGTCATGACGTTTTCACAATGACAAATTTCAACATGTTATTTTTTTGTCATGTTGTTTTGACGTGTTTATTTTTATGGCGTTTTGTTTCTGTTATGGTGTTTTACACTTTAGCTTAAAATTTCAATAGCATAAACATAAAACTCTATAAAACACCATAAAAACTTTCAATTTTAAACAACACACATCTATGGTGTTTTCAACTGGGTGTTTTTCAACATTAAGTTTTTCTAGTCATGATGTTTTTCAACAAAGAGTTTTTTGGGTCATGACGTTTTACACCTAGATGTCAATTTGAATATGGCGTTTTAGTTTTTTTTAACATCTCATATTATTATATTACGTATTAATCATAATTAATTAAATTAAGTAGATGGGTAATGTGTGTTTTCTTTAACAACAGTTTTTTTTACTCTTAAAAATAGCATATAAACCTACACTTGTGAAATTTGAGCTCACACCACTTTTGTGGGGTAATTATTTTTTTGTTTTCTATATAGGTTTGAGTTTCATCGGAAGATGTTAAACTTATTATATCACTAAGTAAATAAGTATGTGTAGTTACAATATCATTAAGTAAATAAGCGTTAAATGTTTTTTATCCGACCCATTTTAACCCGGCTTGTTTTTTTATAGTCGACCCACCGTTTTTACACGACTTTTTTAGCCGACTCAATTTTGACACTACTTATTGAGTCGACCCTTTTTTGTGCACCCGCCCAGAAAAAACTCTGGATCCGCCACTGACTGCCGCGTCTACACCCTATAACGACTCATGTTCTCTGACGCCTAACACCGTTGATCTTAAGCGTCTAGTTTCGGCTGACTTCCCTTTCTGCCTCTCTCTCATCTCTTTTTCGAATACATCCCACATTATCAAGCTGATTAATTCATTATATCACAAAATTTGTTGCTAATAGATGGTCAAATTTGCTTCTGCATTTCTTTTCTCATTCTTTTTGTAATATGTTTCAATATGCAGATCATAGGTTGATGAATGTGGTTTTCTGAGTATCTTTTTCTAGAAAGAAATTGTGCTAAGGATAAAAATTTTGTTTATGCTAATTGACGTGTTGGTTTATTTTGTGCTGTTTTGATATTTTTGTTGTGCTGTTTTCAGTTGTGCGGATTTGTGGTTTTTGTGCTTACTTTTTTGTGTTAGTTTGATATTTTAGTTGTCCTGCTTTATGTTGTGTTGGTTTGCTTTTTTTGTGCTGGTTTGTTATTTGTGTGCTGTTTTGATATTTTTGTTGTGATGTTTTGAATTTCAAGAAAACAGCACAATTTTGTATAGTGTCGTGTATTTTTTACAAAAAATATAGCAATACTATACTCGAATTAAAGGTAAAAAATGCTCGATTTTATAGTGTAATTTTTTTAAAAAATAAGGTCGTATGAAAAGGTTATATATGTTTAAAAAAAGTGAGAGAATTTGAAAAAAGTCAACAATTGTGGGTTTCTCATAAATGCCTCTCCATTTATTTTTTTCTACACTTAAATCTCAACATTTGATCATCTAATTCAATGATTGAGATTGCTTCTTAGACTTGTTAGTCAAAGTATACTTCTTAGGGGAACCACCCCCTATGTATATATAGATATATTGTTTTAAACAGATTTTGAGCTTGTTTTGAATGGAGATTGGCAACTTGTTTTGGACTTTTCAGTTGTGAATTGGCACTTTGGCGGCAACAATTTTTTGCTTATATCATGTTGCTTCTATTATTTTTTCTTTTGCAACATTTATGTATTTGGTGGCAGCTTCTTCTTGTATAGTATGTATTTTTTTTTACTTCGTATTTATTTTGACAGCTTGTATAAAGGCCGAACATGTTGTGCTTAAAAAGCCCAAACTGTGAAACCAAACCGTTCATAATGGTTCCAACGGTTCGGTTTTAATTTCCAACGGTTTGGTTTTTATTTTCAATGATCAAAATCCGTTACTAACTGTTTGGTCACGGTTTGACCTAAAAACCGTGAAAACCGGACCGTGAACACCCGTAATCACAGGTGTGAAACTTCTGTTTATCCTCATTCTAATAAATAAATACCAATTATGTCACGTGTCATTTTTCTATGCATTCAATTTTAAGTTTTTCTGCCCCTCTCTCCTATTTACAATCAATCACTTTGATTTCTAAAATTACTCCCATAATTTCATCAATTAGGTTTAATTCAGTTTTTGTTTTACTTCTTTTTCAATACACTTGAATGAATTAAAAAAAAAGTGAGGAACTTTATAGTTTTGTAAGAAAATTGATTATTGTCCATATCTATCAAATAGCAACTTTGTTTTATTCCAAACTAGGTTAAAACCCATAGATTACATGGATTGAATAAATACAAATTATTATAAAACATCATTTTCAATGAAGATTTATAAATTCTAAAAATGTTATATAATTATTTTTTAAAAATGTTTTATAAAAAGAATGAAGAAGTTTTCAAAATAAAAAAATGATGTTTATGAAAAAAACCTATTTTAAAAAAAATAAAAAAACACGTTTTATAAAAGTAATTATAGAAAATTATTATTATTTAATAGGAGAGAGGCGGAAAACAAAAATTATGAATTTTTTTTAAAGAAAATTATACAATTAATAGAAGTGAGAGACGGGAAAAAAATGGTGATAATGAATGTATGAGTGACAAGTGTCATCCTAAAACCTTTAATCAAGATTTATAAATTCTAAAAATGTTATATAATGTCACTCTCACATCAGTTTCAATGAAGATTTGTAAATTCTAAAAATATTATATAATTATTTTTTAAAAATGTTTTATAAAAAGAATGAAGAAGTTTTCAAATTAAAAAACGATGTTTATGAAAAAACCTATTTTAAAAAAAATAAAAACTGTTTTATAAAAGTAATTATAGAAAATCATTATTATTTAATAGGAGAGAGAGGCGGAAAAAACAAAAATTATAAAAAAACATAAAGAAAATTGTACAATTAATAGAAGTGAGGCGGAAAAAAAATGATGAAAATAAATGTATGAGTGATAAGAGTTATCCTAAAACCTTTATTTATTATATGCTCCCTACATCCATAATATATTTTCAATGATGATTACTTAATACATTTAACCTCGTATTGTCTAATGCACATCTTATTGCGTTGCATTTTACAACTTTTCAAACTTTTTTTTGAACAATTTTTCACCTAAATGAGTGTTAACTCTTGCACTTGTAAGAGTTTTGCACCCACATCATTTTTTTGTGGAGATAATCATCATACCAAAGATCACTTAGGTATTGGGTTATAACCAAAGGTTAATTGGTGTATCTCACAACCAAAGATTGGGTTTAAATCTTGTAGGATACAGGTTGTGATATATTTATCGTAGAAACTCAACGAATTGTAGTTAAAAATAACACGGTCGAGGCATAATATAGATAATTTTAGTAATGTTATCAAAACCGGATCAGACAACAAACCGACCGACCTAGAGGTCCATTGGTCGTACAGGTCGGACCGAATTTAAGAATTTGATGACGTAATGAATAATATAAATATTAAAATTATGTATATATATATATATATATATATATACAAAATATAAAAATATTTTGTGTTTAATTTGATGTTAATTTGTAATTTTAGTGATATATGAATACTTAAATAAATAAAATATGTAACTTGGAATACTAAATTAATTAATAATTAGATTTTGAGAAAAAAATTGAAAATCCGATTCTGAAAACACCGCCGATGAACAATAAGAAGATATGGGTATATATTCTATGCTAGGTTAGAATCCCGTGTATTACACGGGGTTGAATAAATATAATGTATATTTAGTAATAAGGATTTATATATTACATATTTATGACATATTAAATAGTTTTTTTAACCAAAAATTCTAGAAACGTTATATATTTATTCTTTTAAATGTTTTACAAAAATAATGGACGAAATCTATAAAATTGTTTTATGAACAAACCTAATTTTTTTTAAATAAAAAACATTTTATAATATTTTTTTTATATTAATCACTATTATTTAATAAGGATAAAGACGGGAAACAAAAAAATATAAAAATAATTAAATAAATTTGTGTACTTAATAAGAGAGAGACCGAAAGCCTAGAATCATTTCATGTGTTCACTAAAATTTTTATTTATTAAGTTGATAGTATAGATATAGATATAAATATAGATTGAGTATTTAGATTATTGGTAAAATTTAGTTGTTTTATTTTATTTATTTTTGATGATATTTCTACTATTTCAACAAATAAATTATTATTAACATAAGAAAATCATTGTAAATTATAACTCTTATTAAGGAGAACCTATTGAATACTAACATCACATGTGGTGAGCTGTCACTTGCTACTTTTTTCTTTTACACTTTCAACTTTTTGGTTTAATCCCTTATACAATATATAATATTTTAATCAGTTTTGTTTTTTTATTAATTTCAATTTATGGTGATAACTTTCGTAAGTAAAATTTTTTTTTTCTAAAACTAAATTCGTTGTTTTCTTTAGTTTTTTATCAACATTACGATATAAATTTGATTGAAAACGTAGTTTTATTCAAATTTGAGTATTTTTTTTGTATCGTACGCTATAGCGGGTCTGCGATTCGACTTTCGATTTAACTCTTCATACTAACTATAATATACGTTTATAACCCGTTTTAATTTCTATTTGCTTCGTTTTCATGTGATAGCTCTCGTTCGTTAGTTTTTTTAAACGGAATTCGTGGTTTTTTTTTCCAACGTGGTAACCCCACCTATGGTGGGCTGCCACGTGGTATTTTTTCCATTTTAGTTTTTTGTTTTAACCCCTTATACTATATATAACATACACTTTTAACCCCGTTATTTTCTATTAATTTTGATTTCCGATCAAACCCTTCGTACGTTGACTTTTATTTTATAACGGAATGCGCTTTTTTCTTTAGTTTATTTTTATCAACTTTCCGGTCTAAATTTGATTAAAACAGAGTTTTATTCAAAATAGAGTATCTTTTTTGTATCGTACGCTATAGCGAGTCTGCATTTCGACTTTCGATTTAACTCTTTGTACTATATATAATATACGCTTTTAACCTGTTTAGTTTTCTGTTAACTTCGTTTTCCTGTGACAACTTTCTTTCGTTAATTTTTCTAAAATTGAAATTCACGGTTTTATTTAGTTTTTTTTCCCAACGTTCCAGTATAAATTTTATTGAAACCTGCATTTTATTCATATTCGAGTATTTTTTTTGTATCGTATGCTATTACGAGTCTGCGTTTCAACGTAAGTTTTATTTACGCAAACCATCCGAACCACACCTGACTCCCGTCACGTAGCGAGTGCAAAAAAAAAACTACTTGTAATCTAATCTTGAACAACAATTTGTAGTTCTTTGATTTAACTTACTCCAGCTGTCTGAATATTTTATTTTTTCAACATTATTCGTGATTTTTTTCGTACAAAGATAATTTTTTATTATATAGTAATACATTATGAGATATGCTAGTCAGTGAATTAAATAAAAATCACTATTTTTTTTTTTTTAATTAAATAATACTTTTTTATACCTTTATCATTACTTTTTCTCTCTCATTCACTCATAACTATTTAAAAAAATATTAAAAAAATTATACGGTTGAATAGTGTTTTCCCCAAATATACAAAAAATGTATACATTTTCTCTCTTATCCACTCACTATCACTTTAAATCACTCCATAAAATATACAAAACACACTCACATAAATATATGTAAATACTCTCAGATGATTAATAATAAAGATTTGTCATCAAACTATGTATGTCCCTCACCCATATGCAACCTTCCGTTTTCTTGATCGTGACTAAAGCTATAATAAATTATTAATGCGTTACGAGTAAATTTTTATAGTATTTCAATTTGTTTTGATTCCAAATTTGTCACGACTTTCACTTCAAAATATGCCGTTTTAGGCAGATATGTAGTTAAGGACGGCGAAAGACACCGACCGATTGGAAAAAAAACCGAAATGTAATTTTTTTTTGTTTTATTAGTAATAGCTTTCGTTATAATTTGTCACGACTTTCACTTCACGACTTTCACTTCAAAAATAATATACGCTTTTAACCCCTTTGATTTTTCTAAAACTTTTGTTTTATTAGTAATAACTTTCGTTAGTTAATGTAAAAAAACCGAAATGTGCGCTTGTTTTTAGTTTTTTTTGTGAGCATTCCGTTTTTTTAAACGGAGTAGTATTCAAAATCGAGTACTTTTTTTATCGTATATCGAGCGACGTTACCTATGCGATATCATGACAGACGCTACCGCATGAGCAAACAACATCGTTGTCGTTGCTTTGATTTATCATAACCGGCATTGGTTTTAGTTTTTATGGTTTTCGACGAGCATAAACGATAATGACCAAACTACTGCCGTTTTATGGGGGAAGAAACGACGACCCTCCACCGCGAAGCGCGGGGTCTTTATATTTTTAAACAGGTTTTTTTTTTCTTTCCTTTTGTACGTTTTAACGTTTTGATTTAAGATACAATATGTTCTCGCCGCGTAGCGTGGGTTTTAATTTTTAGTTATAAAACATTTGAAACTATGTTTCACTCACAAGTGAACAGTACTTCGTTGTGGTTGGTTGGTATCGGCGGCCGAGCACATGTAGGCATTTAATTGGGTTAATCTTTTTATTTATTTATAGTTTTCACGGGTTTTTAGTGTATTTATTTATTTTCCAAAAAAACTAAGAAGTTTGGCAGGTGAAGTTGGTTAACGTGTGCCATTTAAGCATGAACCCCTCTGTCCACCAGGGCTCGTGTGGGTGGCGTACACACATATATATATATATATATATATGTTTTCTTTTGTTATTTTTAATCAATTTTTTTAGATTTCTTTTTTTCATTTGTTTTTCTTTTCAACGTTTTAACATTTTGATTTAATATACAATATGTGTTTCGCGCGTGTTAAAGTTGGTAGCTTTTTTTTACTTGATAGAAATTATTTTACCTTTTAAGATTATGGACTAAGAGATTTACATTAAAGGTGCCTAGCCCGGTTGGTATATCCCGAGTCTCATGTAAGACAACTAAATGCACCTCGAGGTGCTGCCGAGGGACCTTCTCGAGCACAAGATAGGTAATTGAGAGATAGAGCTAGCCTATTCGTTATGGGGAATCAATGCTCCGGGCCGAATAGAGCTTACCTACGGCACCTGGCTTTCTCCGACGCATATTAGCTTAGCTGCGCTTAATAGGCCGGTTTGCCTTCCTCTCTGGCGGCCTCCTTACCTTACCCCCGCTACACTCTCACTCCAAGCTACGCCTGCTGAGCGCAAAATGCATTGCAATTTCCTCTTCTGTGGACACACCTATGACCCAGGATGGGAAGAGAAAGACTTTTTTATACGGCGATCTTTCTCTCGTAAAGCCAAAGACGCCCCAATACAAGTTCCAACTGTTAGGAAAAGGGACATGATCAATAGAACCTGGCTGGATCCGGGCTGGGAGAGGGGCGCCCATTCCTAACCACTTTCGAAAAGGTTCGCTCATGCTGGAGGGAGCATCCCCACTTAGTGATCGGTCTGCTAGTTCACACAAATCTGAAGAAGTTATCACAGACGAGCCACATGTAGGGAAACTTGCACATGCGGTTCTGGCTAGGCTTTCATGAGGTATCTAATAACCTTGCACATGTGAAGTTGGTTAACGTGTGCCATTTAAGCATGAACCCCTCTGTCTACCAGGGCTCGTGTGGGTGGCGTACATATATATATATATATATTTATGTTTTCTTTTGTTATTTTTAATCGATTTTTTTAGATTTCTTTTTCTTTTCAACGTTTTAACATTTTGATTTAATATACATTATCTGTTTCGCACGTGTTAAAGTTGGTAGCTTTTTTTTACTTGATAGAAATTATTTTACCTTTTAAGATTATGGACTAAGAGATTTACATTAAAGGTGCCTAGCCCGGTTGGTATATCCCGAGTCTCATGTAAGACAACTAAATGCACCTCGAGGTGCTGCCGAGGAAACGAGGGACCTTCTCGAGCACAAGATAGGTAATTGAGAGATAGAGCTAGCCTATTCGTTATGGGGAATCAATGCACCGGGCCGAATAGTGCTTACCTACGGCACCTGGCTTTCTCCGGCGCATATTAGCTTAGTTGTGCTTAATAGGCCGGTTTGCCTTCCTCTCTGGCGGCCTCCTTACCTTACCCCCGCTACACTCTCACTCCAAGCTACGCCTACTGAGCAAGATGCATTGCGATTTCCTCTTCTGTGGACACACCTATGACCCGGGACGGGAAGAGAAAGACTTTTTTATACGGCGAGCTTTCTCTCGTAAAGCCAAAGACGCCCCAATACAAGTCCCAACTGTTAGGAAGGGGACATGATCAATAGAACCTGGCTGGATCCGGACCGGGAGAGGGGCGCCATTCCTAACCACTTTCGAAAAGGTTCGCTCATGCTGGAGGGAGCATCCCCACTTAGTGGTCGGTCCGCTAGTTCACACAAATCTGAAGAAGTTATCACAGACGAGCCACATGCAGGGAAACTTGCACATGTGGTTCTGGCTGGGCTTTCCTGAGGTATCTAATAACCTTTCTTATGCTCGTCGCTGGCGCACCTCTCCTAACTATTGCCCATTTATTCTGGAATAATCTTTTTAGGAGGGACAATTTTACATATTTCTGCCAAATCCTTCAATTACTAAGTACAGCTGGTACCATTTCGCTGTGTTTCGATTCTTCCAAACAAGAGAGGTTTGATGCTTCTGAATCCATTGTATTAATTCCACTTCCTACTTGCAGTATGCTCTTTATGATCTCGGCTTATGATTCAATTGCCATGTATTTAGCTATTGAGCTTCAAAGTTTATGTTTTTATGTTATCGCAGCATCAAAAAGAAAGTCTGAATTTTCCACGGAAGCCGGCTCGAAATATTTGATCTTAGGTGCATTTTCCTCAGGAATCTTATTGTTTGGGTATGACCGGACAACTACCGATATCTTTTAATATCTTTTCTTATAATTTTGTTGTTAAATATATATCTATCTATATCGTAAACTATCGGATCGAGTATTACTTAGATGTGAAACTTGCGGACCTCCTTGGTTGTGATATTGATCTTATGGGGGGGGGGACGAAATCAAAGAATATATAGACTGACTTGTAGAGACCCTCTATGTAGTTATCTATCTAGGGTGATCGATCTACATCTTTCCCCATAGCCCTGGGGCTGTGTCTCGATCTCCTATGTGCTAAATATAAGGGACTTGTTCCTATGGAGATTCCCCTTGGTCTAATTCCACGCCTTAATACGAAAGGGGAGTCGGCGTGGCGTAAAGTGAAGATTGGGGTCACGCTCACTAGTACATAATCCATTTTTTGGAGCGGTCTCAAATCTTTTTTGGAGCGGTTTTAAGAAAAACCACCCTAAAAAATAAACACCCCATTTTTTAAAGCGATTATAAAGTTTTAGCATCTTTTTTAAAGCGGTTGTATAAGTTTTAGCATTTTTAGAGCGTTTTTAGTCAAAACCGCCCTAAAAAATCAGCTCACCCAAAACCCTAATATAAATATCTTCCATTCAATATTTCTCCTTTGTTCTAAAAATTCAACCTCCAGATCGAGCCTCCATCATTTTCTCCTATGCGTCTCCACCATCCTCACAAGAAGGCCCAAATCAATCTCCGGTGTATTCATCTCTTTCAAAATTGTTGAGGATTCTTTAAACGCTTCACAGCGGTGGAAACCACCGCCTCCGTGCCGAAATTAGGGCTAGGTATTGGTGTATTTGACGAAGAAGATGGAATAACGAAATCAAAAGTTTCACTAGTGAGGTGCTACATCCACTCTAAGGTATAAATTACTAAATGTATTACTAATGAATCAAACTTGACTCTGAACTGTATGAACCATTCTAGATCGAAGGTGTTGGCTGTTTGTGGAGCAGATCGAAGGTGTCGGGGTGATGATGGAGCAGATCGGTCGGATAGGAGTACAGTTTTTGAAAGATGGATGTTGGTGTTTGGATGTGGGAGTGGGTTTTTGAACGATGAAGGAGGGGTGTTTGGATGGTGTTTGGATCTAGGTTTTTGAACATCCACAACGAAGGAAAGTGTTTGGACATTCAGTTTTGAAATATGGATTTTTTAGAGCGGTTGTAAGAACCGCTCCAAAAAATAGGTGTAAAAAACCGCACTTAAAAATAGTTTCTATTTTTTGTAGCAGTATCTTTTAGGGCGGTTTAAAATCGCCTTAAAAAACCAAATTCACCGCTCTAAAAAATCAATTGTGTACTAGTGGCTCTTATCCCCTTCACATTCCATCTACCCAAGTTCAAACTCTTGTGGTGACATTTGTTTTTTTTTTATATTTTCAATTCTATGTGTGATTTTAAATCAATTTATGTGCGATTTTAATAATGTTTGCTTAATGTAGTTGAAAGTTTAATTCCTTGGGTAGGATGAATAATTGTGTTGATATTTAAAAAAAAGTTTTTTCTTGCGTTATTTTATCACCAAGAATATTTTTGTGGCTTGTCTTTATAATAAATTATTGTTTGTTTTAGAGGTGAGCAAAAACCGAATTACCAGAATCGAAACCGAATTAACAAAAAAAAAATTGAACCAAAAAACCGACACAAACTAAAACCAATGGTTTTTGTTTTGTATTTTTTGAAAATCGAAAAAACCGAACCGAACTAAACATATACATATACTTTAATTATATATTGTGTACATACATGTTTCAAAATATATATTATATTGTGTTAGTGTGTTTTTAAATTAAAAGTGTATACATAATTGTGTTACACGTAGTTGCATTAATAGTAATTTATTATTTGTATTTATTGAATTTATAAATTATTATGTTTATTTTTTATATTGAGTATTTGTTAAAAAAAACTAATATTTTTTGTAGCCCAAAATATTTAGGTCAAAATATGTGATAATCATTAGTTAATAAAAAAATAATTAGGCCCAAACTTTCAAACCCATGTTCATTATTTTGAGTCATTTTTTTTACCCCAAAGATTTCTAGCTAAATTGGTTTTAAAACCGAAAAAACCGAAAACGAACCAAACCCATTATAAAAACCGAAAACCGAAATAGAACGGTTTTAAAAAACCAAAAACCGAACTTTCGGTTTTGATTTGGTTTTACTCCAAAACCGACCCATGCACACCCCAATTTATTTTATCTTCAGACGTATGTGATAGCGTAATTTTATTTTTTGAATACATAACATATATGAAAGTGGAGACATTACTGTTGATTAAGGTGCATACTAAGGTTTTTTTTCTTTTATGTTTTAATTTCATCACGGCTCCAAATTTTATGTCATTTAGTTTTTTTACGATATTGATATTTTTTTTGATGATAACTTTCGTTCATGAATTTGTTTATACAAGTTTAATACACAGTTTGTGTTTAATTTTTTTTAGACAATCTGTTATAAACTTTGTTAAAAAATAGTTGTATTCGAAACGAAAATTGAATATTTAGTTACGATTAGAAATTAGAAATCTACTTGTTATCTTTATCCATGGATTATTTATTCATGTCACGCTCATTCAATTGGACGTATTAATCCAATTTTAAAATTTTATTTCACAATTTCATAATCTAAGTTTTCAGTTTTTAATTGACATTGGATAAGAATACCGAAATATTAGATTTTCCTTAGATGTGTCATTGATAGGTAAAGGATTTAACCTTTAAATGGAATAAAGTTTTTTTTATCGCAATAAGAATCAAACCGATAAAAATAAATCCTTTTCCTTAGGACCCTCTCAAATAGTAATAGAGAACGAAGTAACTAGAAAGATTGTTAGAATCTCCTTCTTCTAGAGGGATCATCTAGAAAACGAGTCGTTTTGAATTCAATATATTCAAACAAAAAGCTGCCATAGATGGTATGGTTAATTTTTTTTTATGTAAGATGGGTATCATATTTTTGTAAGTTGGTTCACAACTTAAATCTAACAATATATCAATTTTTCATAAAGGAGGCGAATGAAACCAAAGTTTCATGTTTGGTTTTGAATTATTGACGTTAAAAATGATGAATCGACGTTGACTTTAACCCCTAACACTACAAAAATGTGACCTATAAAGAATAAGCTATCAGGGAGTGATATATATACATAATATATGAGACTGATTTATCAATTACTAATAATAATATGGACTAATTTTTATACGACTTATACTAGTGACTGATAATTAGTCGCTGATATTTTTTCACTTTATTTGAGACTAAATTTCAGTCACAAACAATGTTGTAAAACAAGGTCTCCGAGACCGAGCACTCCCTGAGTAATCGCTACAAGGTAGGTTGCCAAGGCCCGAGTACTCTAGCCCTAGGCCGAGTACTCCCCGAGTACTCTCCGCCTAAGCCGAGTACTCCCGACTCCGACTACGGAGCGCCTAACGACTTTTGCGACATTGGTCACAAATATGTTTGGGTAAATAAGGTTTTGGAGGGAACCTTTTCGTGACTGAATTTCAGTCTTTAATACGTTCCCTATATAATCGAAAATGGCGCAAATGTATTAGCAACTAATATTCATTTTCTAATTTGGAGGTAAAACATTAAAGACTTAAAATTTGTTCTTAGTATTCTAAAAAATAGACCATATTAGGGAGTGATATTTAGTCTTTAACGCCTTTTATGTATGAAAGGATTAATGACTGATTTTTATTATCCAATTATTTGGGTCATGTTCTACCATTTTAAAGGAAGTATCGAAGAGTGAGAATTAGTCTCAAACATCTTGTAAGTGAAACTTATTCGAAACTAAAATTTACTCCCGACTCCTACTACGGAGTGCCTAGCGACTTTTGTGACATTAGTCACAAATATGTTTGGGTAAATAAGGGTTTGGAGGGAACTTTTTCGTGACTGAATTTCAGTTTTTTTTTCATATAAGTTGACATTATGGTAGTTCTTCTTAAACAAAGAGAATCTTTTGTATGGACCTATTCATAATTCGCTTGTTATTGAATCCCCATCTGGTCAAAGAACTCCGAATAAAGGTATGCATATTTTTTTTGAACGAACAATAAAAACTTGATTATATAGAAAAACCGACGATTATCATATGGATAACCCATAAATACAACACCAAAATAGATTTCTATCTATCAAAATCAACCAGAATTATCAAAAAAAAACTCAGGTTTTACCCAACAACAAAAAAATTACAACCAAACTACATAATATTGAACATACTCAATTCCTTCCGAGTAACTGCTTGTATTCTTGACCGGTTCATAATCCATAGGAGACCCATGGATTTTATATCTTCAATTATCATAGCGAGACATGTATGCTTATTATTGAACGCCACTTCATTTCTCGCCTTCCACAAACATCAAATTGTTGTTAGAATAATAGCGTGCACTATTTTTGCCAATTTTTGAGAAACCTTAAGAATCTTATGTATTTCCAAGAGATCCCGGATACAAAAGGCGTATATGGAAGGAATTTTGCACCATTGAGATATGATTTGCCAAATTGATTGCGCAAAGTGGCAAGAAACAAAAATATGATCCATTGTTTCACCACAATCCCCACACAATTTACACAAACCCGGGGTGACGACAATATTTCTCTTCATTAGCGAATCCAAAGTTGGCAATCTGTCTATCTCAGCCCTCCAAGCAAGTATACCTACCTTCTTCGGAAACCAATTATTCCATGTCATCACATAATTAAAACTCACACCATTCAAATCTTGAATTCGATCCTTAATAAAGGTATGCATATTAAAAATCAAAATCAGCATCAACGTGGAAGGTAGGTGTTGGACTTGTTTTGAAATGAAAAAATATTTTTGGATGCCATTAGAAGCTGAATCATCTCAACCACCTGAGATAGAATCTCCTTGAAATCAGGTTGCTTCACTCAAAGAGGATCTGAATCAAAGCAAAGAAAAACGTGAAAAAGTGTTAATATTCACGAGTTCAAAGTTACCAGATTTTGAGTTCTCAGTATTCGCACCTAAGAGGCTCGGAGCAAACGGCGGTGACAAAGAAGGTTTTATCTCGGATGCCAGTGAAGACTTATTTTTTTTTATAGTTCATTACTTTATATATTTAATATTGTCTTAAATTTTAGAAGTAATCAACTTAGTATTATTTTTTCAAATGTTTGATTGTTTAAGGTTTTAAAATTTTGAACTCATGTGTAAGATACTATTGGTTAAATTTGTTGAGTATGAATGTATTAGAGACTTATTATTCCTAAAAAGAAAACATATTCAGGACTAAAAAATTTGTTATACGATACTGATTTTCAGTCATTAAAAAATATTCAGGTTTAAAAAAATTGTTATAACATATTATAATTTCAGTCTTTAAAAAGCATATTCAGGACTAAAAACTTTACTATACGATATTGATTTTCCGTCTTTAAAAAATATAAAGGAGACTAAATAACATGACATCTAAGATTATTTTTCAATCGCTAAATGAAACATATTAAGAACCGCATGATATGTATCAAAGACTAATTTTCAGTCACTAACGAAATTTATTCGTAACTGAAGTGGCGTGGTATCGGGGGATAAAATGAAGACTAAATTTTTGTGTTTTAGAGACTAAATGTTTGTCCATGTTGGTGCCGTACACTATCTAGCACTAAGAATAGGTGACTGACTCTGACGGGCAAAATCAACCTTCGATGAACATTAGATTTCGAAGTACCAGGGACTAATTATTCAATGCTAAAAATCCTTCTTTTTTGTAGTCTTTTTGATGAGGGGAGTCATTATATCTAAATCTATACTATATAATAAATAAAGGTTTTTATATGCCACGCGTCGCCACTATATTCAATCTCATCATTTTTTTCTCGTCTCTCTCTTATTAAATGCAACCATATTTTTTAATAAATTACTAATTATACTAATAAAACACATTTATTTTAAATTATCCTTTATTATTAAAAAAACTTTGAAATCTAATTATGTAATTTTTATTTTCAATCAAATAGTAAATTAAAGTCAAATTAACGTATTTTCGAAACCCAATTATATATTATTTTTTACATATTTTGAATTTTGTTTTATATCATTAGTATACAGTAATACATTTTTACACCTGTAAAATACATAAACAAAATTTAAAAAATTTATGTATTAATATTTTTCACCCGTGTGTATTACACGGAATCTAAACGAGTTATAATTATAAAACATACATTTTAACATTGTGTGAAGAGTTCTTGATCCTAATTGGTTACTTTTGTCGGTTCTTCGTCACCGCTTCTTAAAAACCCTTCAAGCTGGATGTACAGGCCGTTCTTCTTTCTTCCTACGAACCCACCATCACTAGAGAGAGAGATGAGTTAGAGAGATCGCCAGATGACCGACTCATCATTGTCGGCAGAGCTGCTACCGGCGGTGGCTACGGTTTTAGGGTTACCTGTCTTCGTTTCGTCACTCTGCGTAGGAAAGAGGAGCTTCCGCCGTGGCTTCGCCAGCGTCGTTGATGCGAGTCCGGTGATCGCTACATGCTCTTTTCTGCCTATCGTCTTCTTCCCCGTCAACCTGCTCGGCAGAGCTGCAACCGTCGGTGGAGAGGGTTTTGGGGTTAGTCGTCTTCGTTGCGTCAGTCTGCGTCGAGTAGAGGAACTAAACAGCGGCAATGATGGTTGTAGTGGTGGCTATGGTTTTTAATCTTCACTGATTACAGATTTACGTTCTGTACTCCTCCATCTCTCTATGTACGTAGATGTCTATTTATGTTTGTGCATATTCAAAGATCGAAATTTGTGTTGTGTGCTGGCGGAGAGGGGAAATTTCTGTTGATGGAGATCAATATCGGCTTCGGTGGCGGCGGCATAGGTGGAGGTGTCGGTGGTTGTGACGCGTGACGGCGGTTGAACTTCGACGGATTTCAATTGTCTTCGGAGCATAAAGAGACGCCTCCTCGAGGTCTCCATGACTGCCTTGGGGTTTTAGGTGGTTAATCCTCTTTCCGTTTATGTGTTGATTGTGATTGCTTATTTAAATAGTTTGATTTGAAGTAGCTAATTTAGAAGAGTGATGTTAGTTTCCGACGAAGTTTTGTTCATTTTTTAGTTTTAATTCATTCAACCTTTTTGTTTGTTTGTTATAACGACAAACTAGACTATGAGTTTGGATGAACCCAGGGTTTGGTATTGTTACTGATTTGAATTTTGATATAAGAAAATTGTTACAATTGGATTTGTTCATTTTGTTAGCTTATGGTTTGTATGCCAATTGCTTGAAGGATTAGTGGCTTGATATTTTAAAGTGATTACTAATGGCGTTGAATTTTGATTTGTTGTGATCAACTGATTTGTAAGGGATGAAGATTTATCTGAGGAAGTGTCATTTGTTTGCATTCTATCAAAAATATAAATTTTATTCCAACTTACTCATCGATTACAGAAGAAATAGATGAATCAAAAAGGGGGTTTAGAAACTTAATACATATGAAATAAAGAAAAACAATAACACGGAGAAGAAAAAGACTACATCTTGTATACTTAGATAAGAAAAAAATGAAACCTATATATTCATTATAATCATTTATGTTGAAAAGAATGACGATTACAATAAAGTGCCAGGTAAACGGGTAACAAGTTGCGCTGCAACCCTCTTTTGAATAGCAAAACCGATCCTACTAAAAATAAAGCTTTGGGTCTTAGGGGCCGAAATATTACTATGCACGACTCGTTGAACCCTGTTTAGGAATTCCACTGCCTCCGGTGCATCAAAAGCAAAAGGGATAAACACGTGTTGGTTCTCTAAACAAACTTTCTCGTGTTTAGCAACTTTGCCTGATTCCGCCTTTAAAGCAGCATGACCCGCCACAACCTCATTGTCACTGAGCCCCACAAGAGGGGACACTCCTGTAAAGTACACACAAGCGTGTTTCCCCCCTGCCCAACCAAACACAAGAATATCAACCGGCCGTAGAGTAGACCTCCCTTCAATCGGATCTGTCAGAAAGTTCACGGGAACCTCTTTTTTAGCAGAAAATCCTGCCCGTTTGAGAACATCACAAAGAACATCCCTAACCAAATCATGCCTGTATTTAAACCCGGGTAACTCTTTGCAATGGACTGCATGTTCGCCAAAAGAATCCAAACAAGCCTTGCGGCAAACTAGGCAGGGCTCATCAGTCGGAAACAAGGGGATCATTAGCCGATACTTGAGGATAGCCCGGTACTCCACAGCCGACATATGCTGGCCCAGTCCTTCAATGGGGATAACTGTTAGAAAATCTTGAGCCCGAGGAGCCCAGAGACATTCAAACACCGCTTTTTGGCGAGATGATAAATCAAACTTTACTCCCAAATTCTAAACGATTCTGCTAAATAAGGCATTCGCCAAAGCATGTTGGGCTTTAAGGGGGGGGGGGGGTGTCTGTAACATCCCAAATAATGACAAGACAAATAGAAAAGGGAAATAAAGTGGGCTTGGCCAAAATTTTGGCCCATGGGCCGAAAAGAAAAGGGGGAAACCCCATTACAAAACAGCAGCTTCAACCCAAACCCCTCTCATTTCATCTTCCTGCGCAAGAATACTAGAGAGAGAGAGAGAGAGCGATCGGCTTGTGAAGAAAACCGCAAGGAGAAGACTCAAGGGCTCGGGAATCATCCGACTCCACCATTTCAACACATAGCAACAGAAATCGGGCCTGTTGAGGTAAGCATCGCCTCTGATTATGAGTCTTTGCATGTCTCGGGTTTAAATCAAATAAAGATACGATTTTTGCATACGAAACTTGAAACAAATCACGTATTTGAACTCAAGAACGATAAAGGAAGGTGTTTAACGTAAAATGCTCAAGGTTTAATCGATTGGAAATAAGTTGGCTGGAGCAAGGTTCTGGTCAGGGAAGATGCAGACCCATGACTCGAAACTATAGTTTCGATACATACAGACCCGTCGAAACTACTCTAGTTTCGATAGTCATGTTTGACTCGAAACTATCTAGTTTCGATAGCAGCCAATGACTCGAAACTACCATAGTTTCGATAGGAACTCAGGACTCGAAACTACCTAGTTTCGAGTGTCACCTTGAACCTAAACTAAGATTTTTCATAAGTTAATGACTCGAAACTACCATAGTTTCGATAGGATCTCATGACTCGAAACTACCTAGTTTCGATAGAAGGATTATGACTCGAAACTACCTAGTTTCGAGTGTAAGACCATAGCTCGAAACTACCATAGTTTTGATGCGACCCACCTCCCGAAACTACTGAGTTCAAGCATAGTAATGTCTAGTGTCATCTAGGAGCACCATCTTATGTGTATGACTTTATTATACAGATCGTGAGTGACATTAGTGAAGCCCAGTAGCCAGCTTAGTGTATTACAGAAACTACTCATCAGGTGAGTTCTATGTGCCCCCTTCTATGTTATGTGCAAATGTTTTCAAATGTTTTGGGGCTGAGATGTATACACTAAGTGAATAAATGTTATGAATGCCAATGTGATCATATGTGTTATACAAGTATATATATATATATACCTATACATGAAAGAGAAATTATGAATAAAGAATGAAAAGCATGATTATCAAGAATGAATGAAAGTATAACACAATATGAAAGAATGAAATCCTGCTTTATATCCATGTATATATTGCTTGCCAAGTACAGAAAATGTTATGGACGCTTCGATGATAACGACTACTTCGGTAGACGGACGACCATGTGACTATTTTATAACCGGGACAAGTGCGCTCCTTCATCGGCTAGGACGTACGAATGCCATTAATGGACGGTCGAAGCAATTGGCATATTATAGTAGAACGGTTGTATAAATAATAGTCGCATGGGAAACGGATACCTTCGGGTAGACGGGCGAATTACGGCCTACGACGGTAGGACGGTTGTAAGTCATGACGGACGGACAAAGATTGCCGGACGGTTGTAAGAATAAAATGACGGACGGCACTAGTTGCCGGACGGTTGTAAGTATAGGTGGGCCATGACGATGGACCACGGCGATTGTCTTTGTGACATTCGTAAGCAAATGACGGGTTGATCACCCTTATATAGTATGACCCATGAAATTAAAGAAAGAAAGAAAAGAAAGAAAAGGGTGAATGCATATATATATATGAAATCACAAAAATACAGAAAAGAAAGATGAAAAGAAAGACAAAAGTTATGAATACGTATTTATATGAATGACTATACAGTAATGCATACTTATAAAGTAAAGAATAGAATGTTTATATCAAATTGCATTAAACTAGAACTCACCAGCGTTAGCTGACTTTTAGTATACATTTCAGGTAAAGGAAGAAAAGGTCGTGCGATGGCGTGAAGGTTACCCGGCACAAGACTGACATCCCACTTTTGTTTGTTAAGACAATGTTGTGTTTTTAATTGTTAAGACTTCCGCTGTTATGTAATGTAATTGAATGATGAATGTTTTAAATTTAAGTTCAGTATTTATGGCTATGTTTATGAGTAAATCCAACAAGTGAGGTCACCCGGGAAAGGGGCCTTACAAGTTGGTATCAGAGCAATAGTTTGAGAGATTTAGACATCCCTAAATGTCTAGACTCAAACTGATTATGGGACCAACGCACGGATGTCAGTATGGGTAACCAACGCCAACGCTAGCACGGTAAGTAAGTCATAAAGTTAATACTCTTGCATAGGAATAGATACCTTAACTTAGAACAAATAGATGTTAATGCCACGACTGATTTGAAGAGTTTCGAACCCGAAAAGCAATGTAAATTAGTAATCACAAACCGGTCACTGTAATTAAGAATTTACCTTGCTCGTACTGTTCCAAACTATGATCTGAAGAAATGACATTGATGTATTCCCTTTTTAACTATCAGGAAATTAAGAACTATGGCTGGTGGAGGAAGAACAGGACCTCGAGGCGGTCGCACTGGCCGACGAGGTAGACCTCCGTTGAACCCAAGATTTGAAGAAGAAGAGAGTGTGCACGCAGAGCACACCGAAAGTGTGCACGAAACAGAAGTGACCCCAATTATGAACGACAGTCCAGGGCCTATACAGTTGGAACCTGAAGTCAGGGATGCTATTGCCTGTGAAGTTGTGCTCACTTTGAAAAAGGTATTGCCTGATCTACTATCCGAGGCAATAAAGAAAAGTAAGGAGGAGGATGAAGGAGACAATGAAGAGAAAGTATATGACAGTGATGGGGATGAAATAAAGATTGGATCGAGCAATCGTGGGTGCACTTACAAAGGTTTCAAGGACGGAGACCCACCCAAGTTCGATGGGAGCAAAGATTCAGTGGCAACGCTTGAATGGATTGAGAGGATGAGTGCTGTAATCAACATCAGCGAGTGTCGACCAGACCAGGCTGTTAAATATGTTGCTCATTCTTTCACCAACGAAGCCTTAGGTTGGTGGAGGAACATTCAGAGGACAAAGTCCCCAAACGCTCTTGCAAGAATGACATGGGAAGAACTGAAAAAGCTGGTAATTCAAAAGTTCTGTCCCCAGAACGAAATTGATCGAGTGGAAAATGAATTCCTAAACCTTAAAGCTGGCAACAAGACACACCGCCAGTATACTTCTAGATTCAATGAGTTGGCACAGCTGGTACCCCACCTGGTGGAGACAGAAGAGCGAATGATCAAGTATTATGTGAAGGGCCTACCTCAAAGGGTCCGTGTCCACGTGAAAGCCAACCTACCCTCGACCTTCGAGTCGGTAGTGAATCTGAGCGGAATCGTCTACGACGATTATGCCAATGAGGACCCACCAACAGAAACCCAAAAGAGAAAGTGGGAGAACCCGTCTAGAGGCACCGGAAGAGGGAACGTAATAACTGAAAATAAGAAACCAAGGTCGGACAAATATGAAACCTGCAAGAAATGCGGAAGGCAACATTTTGGCGAGTGCCGGGTCGGCTCCACCACATGTTACAGGTGTGGGAAGGCGGGGCACTACTCTCGTGACTGCTTGAGAGACACTAAATGCCAAGTATGTGGACTGTTTGGTCACCTGGCTAAGGATTGCAGAAAAGCCAGACAATCTGGTTCGGGAAAAGAAAAGGAACAGGAACAACCAAAGACTAGGACTCGAGCTTACGCCCTGACTGAGGAGGAAGCAAGGGGAAATCCTGATGTTGTGTCAGGTACGTTCCTAGTTAATGATGAACATGCGGCTATATTATTTGACTCGGGTGCTAGTAAAAGCTTTATATCAAATGCCTTTAGTCGAAAACTGAATTGCACTATCAACACAGTAGTAAAGGCCTTTAGTGTACAAACTGCCGTTGGTAAAAATTCGGCAGTATTCCAAGTAACAGAGGATTGCATAATAGAAATAGAGGGTCATAAATTTCCTTCTAGATTATTCCTTCTCACCTTAGGAGGATTCGATATAGTATTGGGTATGGATTGGCTAGCTGCCAACGAAGCTCAAATCATATGTAAACGTAAGAGGATACACCTCAAAGGTCCTAGCGGCAGTCCAATTACGGTTTATGGGGATTGGAATTGCACAATGCCGAACGTCATCTCGATGATTAAGGCCGAAAGTTACATGAGGCGCGGCTGCGAAGCTTATCTGGCATATGTTATAGATGATAGAATGAAAACGAAAGAACTCAAGAATGTACCCGTGGTGTGCAATTTTCCGGAAGTATTCCCTGAGGATCTACCTGGGTTGCCACCCGATCGGGAAATAGAATTTCAGATTGATTTACTACCAGGAGCTGAGCCCGTTGCCAAAGCCCCCTACCGATTGCCTCCGTAAGAAATGAAGGAATTGATGTCCCAACTAGAGGAACTAACCGAGAAAGGATTTATTAGGCCGAGCATCTCACCATGGGGCGCTCCGGTACTATTTGTAAAGAAGAAGGACGACAGTATGCGCATGTGTATCGACTACCGCGAATTGAACAAGAGAACAGTAAAGAACAAATACCCACTGCCTAGAATAGACGACCTTTTTGATCAACTGCAAGGTGCGAGTTGGTTCTCAAAGATCGATCTTAGGTCGGGTTACCATCAGTTGAAAGTAAGAGAAGAAGACGTTCCAAAGACCGCATTTCGCACGCGTTATGGGCATTATGAGTTTCTCGTGATGTCCTTCGGATTGACCAACGCACCAGCAGCGTTCATGGATTTGATGAATAGAGTATGTCGACCAATGTTGGATCGATCGGTGATAGTCTTTATAGATGACATACTGGTGTATTCAAAAAGCGAGGGTGATCACCACTGTCACCTAAGAGAGGTTCTGGAGGTGCTAAAGCAGGAAAAGTTGTACGCAAAATTCTCCAAATGCGCGTTCTGGCTTAGGGAAGTCCAATTCCTAGGTCATGTAATAAACCCAAACGGCATCATGGTGGATCCTGCAAAGATCGAGACAGTAAAGGAATGGAACATCCCAAAGACACCAACAGAGATACGAAGCTTTCTAGGGTTGGCAGGCTACTATCGAAGGTTCATCCAAGATTTCTCAAGAATTGCCTCGCCGCTAACCAAACTGACACGGAAGGAAGTAAAGTATGAATGGGGTCCAACCCAAAACAACGCGTTTGAGGAACTTAAGACACGATTATCTCAAGCTCCGGTATTAACACTACCTGAGGGAAATGAAGACTTAGTAGTCTACTCTGACGCTTCAGGGCAAGGTTTAGGGTGCGTACTCATGCAACGAGGAAAGGTAATTGCTTATGCATCGCGGCAACTAAAGGTTCATGAAGTTAACTACCCAACACACGATCTAGAATTAGCAGCAGTAGTTTTCGCGTTGAAAATATGGAGACACTACTTGTATGGAGTTAAATGCACCATCTACTCCGATCACAAAAGCTTGAAATACTTTTTCGAACAAAAGGAACTAAACATGAGGCAAAGAAGATGGTTAGAGCTACTGAAAGACTATGACTGTGAGATATTGTACCATCCAGGCAAGGCAAACGTAGTAGCTGACGCTTTAAGTAGAAAGGAAGAATCGGCACCTATCCGAATCAAAGCGTGTCAGCTAATAATAACGCCAGATTTGATGGGCGAAATAACAAAGGCACAAGATGAAGCACTGTTAGAAAGAAATGTGAAACGGGAAAGAATAGTAGGACAACAAGGGAACTTAAGTGCAAATACATACGGTGTACGAACTAGGTTTTGCCGAATGTGGATACCTAAGATTGGCGAGCTTAGAGCCAAAATACTCGATGAGGCCCATAAGTCTCGTTATTCTATCCACCCCGGGACAAACAAAATGTATCAAGACTTGAAGAAAGAATACTGGTGGCCTGGCATGAAGAATGATGTGACAGAATACGTGAGCAAGTGCCTAACGTGTTCTCTAGTTAAGGCCGAGCACCAGAAACCATGCGGTAAAATGCAACCTTTACCAATACCGGAATGGAAGTGGGAAGAGATCACAATGGACTTCATTACCAAGCTACCGCGAACAGCTAAAGGCAATGATACCATTTGGGTGATCGTCGACCGCTTGACAAAGAGTGCTCACTTCTTGCCAATACGAGAAACTTCTTCTTCTGAAAAGCTAGCAGAAGTATTTATCAAGGAAATTGTGAGCAGACATGGTATGCCGCTGTCGATTGTGTCTGACAGGGATACTAGATTCACGTCAAGGTTTTGGAAGAAATTCAATGAAGCGATGGGCACTAGGTTGAACATCAGCACCGCTTACCACCCTCAAACCGATGGACAATCGGAAAGGACCATTCAGACCTTGGAGGACATGCTCCGGGCCTGTATCATTGACTTCGGTGGGAGTTGGGACAGCCATCTACCATTGGCAGAATTTTCATATAACAACAGCTATCACACAACTATTGGCATGCCGCCGTTTGAAATGTTGTATGGGAGGAAATGTAGGACCCCGGTTTGTTGGGGGGGAATTGGACAGAAGGATTTTGCAAGTCTCGAAGTGGTCAAAGCTACTTCTGAGAAATTTGATCAAATCAAGGCTCGTATGAAAGCCGCAAAAGACAGACAGAAATCATACGCGGATAAGAGAAGGAGGGATTTAGAGTTTCAAGTAGGGGACATGGTACTGTTGAAAGTATCACCGTGGAAAGGAATCATTCGGTTCAGAAAGCGTGGCAAACTAAGTCCAAGGTTTGTCGGACCTTTCAAGATTGTAGCAAGAGTGGGTCAAGTTGCTTACAGACTCGACCTACCCGTCGAGCTTAGTGGAATACACCCTACGTTCCACGTGTCGCACTTACGCAAGTGCCTAGCTGACGACACAGCTCACATACCTTACGACGAGATCGAAGTGGATAACAGTCTAAATTATGTAGAGGAACCAATAGCCATTCTTGACCGAGCTGAGAAACGATTACGCAATAAGTCGATTCCTTTAGTCAAAATACAATGGAAACACAGAAAGGGGTCCGAGGCTACTTGGGAGAAAGAAGACGAGATGAAGGAACTGTATCCCCAGTTGTTTAACGTGTAACAGGTTTCGAGGACGAAACCTCATTAAGGAGGGTAGACTTGTAACATCCCAAATAATGACAAGACAAATAGAAAAGGGAAATAAAGTGGGCTTGGCCAAAATTTCGGCCCATGGGCCGAAAAGAAAAGGGGGAAACCCCATTACAAAACAGCAGCTTCAACCCAAACCCCTCTCATTTCATCTTCCTGCGCAAGAATACTAGAGAGAGAGAGAGAGAGCGATCGGCTTGTGAAGAAAACCGCAAGGAGAAGACTCAAGGGCTCGGGAATCATCCGACTCCACCATTTCAACACATAGGAACAGAAATCGGGCCTGTTGAGGTAAGCATCGCCTCTGATTATGAGTCTTTGCATGTCTCGGGTTTAAATCAAATAAAGATACGATTTTTGCATACGAAACTTGAAACAAATCACGTATTTGAACTCAAGAACGATAAAGGAAGGTGTTTAACGTAAAATGCTCAAGGTTTAATCGATTGGAAATAAGTTGGCTGGAGCAAGGTTCTGGTCAGGGAAGATGCAGACCCATGACTCGAAACTATAGTTTCGATACATACAGACCCGTCGAAACTACTCTAGTTTCGATAGTCATGTTTGACTCGAAACTATCTAGTTTCGATAGCAGCCAATGACTCGAAACTACCATAGTTTCGATAGGAACTCAGGACTCGAAACTACCTAGTTTCGAGTGTCACCTTGAACCTAAACTAAGATTTTTCATAAGTTAATGACTCGAAACTACCATAGTTTCGATAGGATCTCATGACTCGAAACTACCTAGTTTCGATAGAAGGATTATGACTCGAAACTACCTAGTTTCGAGTGTAAGACCATAGCTCGAAACTACCATAGTTTTGATGCGACCCACCTCCCGAAACTACTGAGTTCAAGCATAGTAATGTCTAGTGTCATCTAGGAGCACCATCTTATGTGTATGACTTTATTATACAGATCGTGAGTGACATTAGTGAAGCCCAGTAGCCAGCTTAGTGTATTACAGAAACTACTCATCAGGTGAGTTCTATGTGCCCCCTTCTATGTTATGTGCAAATGTTTTCAAATGTTTTGGGGCTGAGATGTATACACTAAGTGAATAAATGTTATGAATGCCAATGTGATCATATGTGTTATACAAGTATATATATATATATATACCTATACATGAAAGAGAAATTATGAATAAAGAATGAAAAGCATGATTATCAAGAATGAATGAAAGTATAACACAATATGAAAGAATGAAATCCTGCTTTATATCCATGTATATATTGCTTGCCAAGTACAGAGAATGTTATGGACGCTTCGATGATAACGACTACTTCGGTAGACGGACGACCATGTGACTATTTTATAACCGGGACAAGTGCGCTCCTTCATCGGCTAGGACGTACGAATGCCATTAATGGACGGTCGAAGCAATTGGCATATTATAGTAGAACGGTTGTATAAATAATAGTCGCATGGGAAACGGATACCTTCGGGTAGACGGGCGAATTACGGCCTACGACGGTAAGACGGTTGTAAGTCATGACGGACGGACAAAGATTGCCGGACGGTTGTAAGAATAAAATGACGGACGACACCAGTTGCCGGACGGTTGTAAGTATAGGTGGGCCATGACGATGGACCACGGCGATTGTCTTTGTGACATTCGTAAGCAAATGACGGGTTGATCACCCTTATATAGTATGACCCATGAAATTAAAGAAAGAAAGAAAAGAAAGAAAAGGGTGAATGCATATATATATATGAAATCACAAAAATACAGAAAAGAAAGATGAAAAGAAAGACAAAAGTTATGAATACGTATTTATATGAATGACTATACAGTAATGCATACTTATAAAGTAAAGAATAGAATGTTTATATCAAATTGCATTAAACTAGAACTCACCAGCGTTAGCTGACTTTTAGTATACATTTCAGGTAAAGGAAGAAAAGGTCGTGCGATGGCGTGAAGGTTACCCGGCACAAGACTGACATCCCACTTTTGTTTGTTAAGACAATGTTGTGTTTTTAATTGTTAAGACTTCCGCTGTTATGTAATGTAATTGAATGATGAATGTTTTAAATTTAAGTTCAGTATTTATGGCTATGTTTATGAGTAAATCCAACAAGTGAGGTCACCCGGGAAAGGGGCCTTACAGTGTCCTTATTAGAGAAACCGCTAAGATCGAAATCAAGAAGGGTCATGCGCAAGCGATCCATCGCACACCCATAATCAGAGTCTAACCCATCAATATCACAACCCCAAAGAATGTGGTCCTGTAAACTCCAAGATTGTGTCTTCGAGGCCATAAATGCATAAGCAGATACATCCTGAGCCGCACATAAGCCCAAACCCCCAAACGGGTTGGAAGTGATGCCAACCTCCATTGAAAATCCTCAAAAAAAGCACCACAACAAACCACGATATCCTCGATCACACCACGGAGGCCCTTGTCAAAAATTGAAACATCTTCCCCCACATACATAGGCTGGCATGTTCTAAGGCCGAATAATAGCTTTGCAACTCCCATACACGAGCGGAGCAAAAGGAGCTCGCATTGAGGGTCCCGCAAACGTGGGAGACAGCTCATCAGTTCCACCGCACAAGAAGCCCTTTTCACAGCCAAATTACTGATGAACCCTGCATCTCTGCTAACGGCGCCCCCAAGGAGTTTCACATCCAGCACTGGCCTTCCAATCTCACGAGGGTACAATCCATCTTGTACCTTCACCCCATTGCACGACGACCAAAAAACTTCCGTTTTCTTGACGTTAAGTTCAAGGCCCAAACAGGGCCCCTCCGACCTAATATAGCTAGGGCTTTAGCCACCTCTTTAGCGTCTCCGATAATCGTACCATCATCTAGGTACCAAGCATGGAAGAGAAGCTTGCAGCAATCCCTGATCTGATTAACCAACGGATGCAAAACTAAGGCAAAAAGGAGAGGCCCCAAAGGGTCCCCCTGTTGAACCTCAGTGGTGGACCAAATATGGTCATCATCCACATATAACCTAGCCGGCTGCCCATATAAAAAATCCACCCATAGCGAAATGGACGGGCATCGGGCCCAAACCTTTTGTAGGAGGGCAGTCCTATCCACTAAGTTGAAAGCATTGGAGAAATCGATGGTAAGCATAGCCAACGATCCATCCGAGTAAAACACATTTAAAAATCTGTTCACACTATGGAGCACAGCCTCTGCCCCATTGGGAACTCCCACCCCAAATTGAAAGTCATACAGATATTTAGCCATCTCCTTCCCAACACCCCTTATGGCCATCTTAGAGACTAATCTCCTCCAGATCGCACCTACAACAATAGGTCTAACCTATATAGCCCCCAAAAGACCAACTGCAGAGAGCAATCAACGGGGCCAGAAAAAGGAAACACAGAGCGAGATAGCAGAGATTGAAAGAATTAGTTGGAAGGAGGGAGAGACGATCTTGATTCAGTTTCCATTTGAAGAAGATTGAACAGAGGAGCGGTGCCTTTGAAAATGAACCATAGAGCCTACTGCAGGGAAATCACACCGAGATAGAGAAGGCTTTGGACTTCAAGAGGATATTTGGATCTTTATTGGACCAACTCAAAAACAACCTGTAGAGAAAGAAAACTAATTAGGAAAAGAAAAGAGCCCATGAATTGAATATTTTTAACATCCCCTCAATTTAATGAGCAAATATTGAAGACAAATAGGAATTGCAGTTCTTTCAATACACATATTAACCACGTAGATTCGCACATGTTGTTTATAAAAAGTTTTAAGACAAAAAGTCACACGACCTTTTTTAGAAAAGCTTTGATTCAATGAGACAATCAGAAACATATCCGATAAGACAAAAGTCACACGGCTTTTTAGAAAATTTTATAAGATAAGTCACATGACTTTTAGAAAAGATGAATCACAAGATTCTTAGAAAACTATCATAAACATATATGATTTTAAGAATTCAGCAACATGACTGAAAGAGAAGACATGTGAAGAACTTAAAGACTAATTTGATATGATAAAAAACTTTTACAACTTTACGAGAATTAGAAACTCATATAAGAAGAAACTCATATAAGAAGAAACTCACAAAGAACATAAAGACTAATTTGATTCAAGTAAAAACTTTTACAACGTCACAAAAAATACCGAATCACAAGATTCAAGAAACAAGTCTGATAATAATAAGAATAACATAAGCTATATTAGACAAGAAAGACACAGCCAAACATATTTTTTAAATGAGAGACAAATTTATAGAATCGCTCGAGAGGAAGAACATACATGGTTGTCAAAGATATTCAAGAACACCCTTGTCAATAACACACATGAACCAAACAATTTAATTAACAAGAGACAAGATTATATAACATAAGACATACTGGTCAAACCAAACAAACATGACACAAACATAATGTGCTAGAATACAAATCTAAACACGAAAAAACAGTATTGAAAAGATTTAATATGCTGCAGGGAAAAAGGTTTAATAAGAACCAACATTTTATCAAGAAACTCTCATATGCAGAAGGAAATATTCTTAATAAGAATTTGAGAGATTATCAACAATCTTTAGATAAAAGAGCTATGTCTCAATCAGAAATATAACCATGTTTCTTTAACGAACACATTCACAAATAAGCATTGCTAAACTTTATATATATATATATAAAAGCTATTTGTTTTTTTAGACAAAACCAATATCAGCCATTTATTTCCCAATTAAATATATTGCTAGAGATGCACACCATCACACACCTAGAAAAAAAAAAACCAAGATCAGGGCAAGTAGCAAATAATCACAAGACATATTTAAACAAATAGATGCAAAAAAGAAAAGAAGATTAATGCAACCGATGTCGGTCCCCCTAACTCGACCAAGAAATGCCTACTTTGTTTTTAATTTGAAGAGCAAGAATCATGGCATTTGACCAAAAAACATAATTTTCGGTTCCAGTCAATTTACCGGTAATAATAGACACATTAGTAGTACAAGGGGATGCAAATAGAGTGGATTTCCAAAGTCGAAGACTGCTGAATAATGTTTCCTTATTAACAATAGCACTTGAATTAAACACATTTTTTTGTGTTAAATACAAACAAGATCAACAGCAAAAGAACACAGAAAAGGGTGCACACAAACATTCCACCTGAAAAAAAATCACCATGCATAAGAGAGTTCAACTAATACCACAGAAATCTCATCTGAGATATAATCACAAAATATGAACACAGGAAGCCATAGGTGTGTCTCTCTTTGGCATAAACCAAACTGGTCCTCCTAACCCAGCCAAATACGCTTAAGCATGCAATTCGTGTGACTTGAAAGTAAATGATAAATCATACACGAGATGGAACGAACTCACCAGAATGGCGCCCAAATTAGAATTGGTCCTCTTGAAATTTTGTTTTCTTTTTCTTCTAAATTCATGTAGTCCTCTTGAAATGGTCAACTGCCGTTCAAAGTTTGTTGGCTACCAAGCAAAAAATAAGACTGGGACCGTCATTTGAGTACAATTTTTACAAGAAGCATGATACTCTAGATTCTTCAAATCCATTTTAAAACCTTCAAACACCCACCATCTTCTGCGACTTCATGGAAGATTACAGATCAAGATCATACAGGTACAATGATAAGAGTGCAGCACCAAATATTAATTACAACACCATATTAGGGTTTCGACGGCCCAAATTTCTTCACCAGAATTAAACCCCGTCGCCAGACAGGTTTCGAGACACTTAGAACAACAGATCTATTGAATAATAATTCAAAGTGTTAGTTATTTAATTATGTTACATGGGAATGTTGCATGTTTATGTTTAAGTGGGTCTAGTTGGCATAAGAGTGGCTCCTGGTTTGTAGGAGTTCACCGAGTCTTTCGTATTGTTTGTTTTGGAGTCTGTTACGTGGGTCTTGTGACTATTGTTGGGACTGCTATATATAGCAGGGTCTTGTTTATGAATGAAGTATCAAAAACTCTGAGTGAATTCTGATATTGCAACTAACATTGTGGTATCAGAGCCAGGTTGAGATCGGTGAGGTTATCAATTACGAGAGAGAGTTATGGCGTCTGTAGGAGTTAACAACAATCATCCAGTTCTCCCAGTGTTCAAGGGAGAAGGATACGAGTTTTGGAGCATTCGAGTGAGGACGGTGTTGCGGTCACAAGAACTTTGGGAATTAGTCTCAAGTGGTTATTCGGAGACGGATACTGATGCTGCTCGGTTACGAGAGAATGTGAAGAAAGATGCATGAGCCTTGGCTTTGATTCAGCAGGCTGTGCATGACAACATCTTCTCTCGAATTGCTGCTGCAACAACGTCAAAAAATGCTTGGGATGTGTTGCAGACGGAATACCAAGGGGACTCTAAGGTGAAAACAGTGAAGTTACAAGGCTTGAGGAGAGAGTTTGAGACTCTCCAGATGAAGGAAGATGAAGCCGTTGCTGATTTCCTGTCAAGGGTTATGCGGATCGTGAATCAAGAAAGAACGTACGGGGAAACCGTGACAGATCGACAGGTGGTCGAAAAGGTGCTTCGAAGTCTCCCCACGAAATGGGACCATGTTGTTACTGCCATCGAAGAGTCTAAGGACTTGACAGTCCTTACCTTCGATCAGTTGATGGGATCGCTGCAGTCCCATGAATCCAGAGTGAACCGAAGTGCTGAAAGTGTCGAAGAGGAAAAGGCATTTCAAGCACGTGAAGGAGATTCCAATCGTGGAAAAGGGAGGTTCACTAGCCGGGGAGGTCGAGGTCGTGGTCGAGGAAGAACAGGAGGACGAGGTAGAGGAAACATCCAATGTTACAACTGTAACAGATTTGGTCACATCAAATCTGAATGTTGGTTTGAACCCCAAGCAAACGCTACTGTCGATCAGGAAGAGGATGAAGATGAGAACAAGTTGTTCATGGCATTCACTGAAGAGAAGGTGCTAGTGAGTGGGACCGATGCAACTTCACAAGTATGGTTCATCGATAGTGGATGTTCCAATCATATGACAGGGCATAAGAGCATATTCAAGACGTTGAATACCAAGCAAAAGGTTGAAGTAAGAATGGGAAATGGCAAGAGTATTAGAGTGGAAGGAAAAGGAGTGGTTAACTTATCTATGGTTAACGGCCAAACCAAGGTTCTGCATGAGGTACAATTTGCTCCTGATTTGGGTTATAATTTGTTAAGTGTCGGTCAACTTATGAAGTCGGGGTATAGGGTCTTGTTTGATGATGATGCCTGTACCATAACTAATAAGACAACTGGAAAGATTGTGTGTATGGTTCCTATGGCATCCAACAATACCTTTCCATGTGATCTTGCTAGTAAAGTTGACACTGCACTTGTTGTTGATGGAAGTGATTCAAACTTATGGCATAATCGATATGGCCATTTACATGAGTTGGGGCTGCAACAACTCAGTACGGATAATATGGTTACTGGACTTCCACCAATTAGAAGTCCTAACCAGTGTGAAGGGTGTATATATGGCAAGCAAACACGAAGGTCGTTTCCCACACGAACTTGGTAGTCGACGTGTCCTCTTCAATTGGTGCATGCAGATCTTGTTGGACCGATGGAAACACGATCATTAGGAGGTAATGTTATTTTTTCCTAGTTACCGATGACTACACATGAATGAGTTGGGTATATTTCTTGGCTAAGAAGTCGGAGGCATTTGATGTGTTTCAAAAGTTTAAAAGGAGAGTAGAAAAGGAATGTGGGCAGGAAATTAAAACACTTCGCACCGATAGAGGAGGGGAGTTTCTTGGGAAGAATTTTAATGAATTCTGTGCAGAGAATGGAATACACAGAGATCTCACAGCTCCATATACACCGGAGCAAAACGGAATAGCGGAAAGGAAAAATCGGACAGTTGTGGAGATGGCTAGATCTATGTTGCAGATGAAAGGGTTATCGAACAAGTTTTGGGGAGAAGCTGTATCAACAGCAGTTTATCTGATCTCTCTCTCTCCAACAGTGGCTCTCACAGGTAAAACCTCTTATGAAATGTGGTATAGGTATAAACCGTCTGTGAGTCACTTGAAAGTGTTCGGGTGTGTCGCTTATGCATTTATTCCATTTCAAGTGAGAAAGAAACTGGATGCAAAATCTAAAAAATGCATTTTTGTTGGGTACTTACCCAACTCTAAGGCATATAGACTGTTTGATCCAGTTAAAAAGACAATTGTTACAAGTAGGGATGTGGTTTTTTGTGAACAAGGAATGTGGAATGATGAGATCAGGGAGGATGGTCCAGGTGACAATGTGACATTTGTAAGGGGTATCACATTCAATGATAATGAAGGAGGAGGTGTGTCTAATGAGGTGCATAATGGGCCATCATCAGGTAACTCTGGGGCAGGAAGCAATTCTAATACAAGCAGCAGTTCTAGTGCTGCAACCGGTAGCAGTTCAAGTGTAGCAACAAGTGATGGTTCAAACGAAGGAAACAATTCAGATGGTTCTGACTCTAGTGGAAGCAGTTCAACCGGGAGTAGTTCAGCCCATCGGGTGGGCGATATAAATTAGATTTACAATGCAACTGCTCCAATCCATGATTATGAAGCATGCCAGTTTGCTTTTTCTGCTGCTGAACCAAGCTCACATGAGGAGGCTATTAGAATGTCTGAATGGAAGAAAGCTATGGAAGAAGAAATTGCTGCCTTGGAACATCACAAAACTTGGAGTTTGGCTCAACTTCCTGCTGGTAAGAAAGCTATAGGGCTTAAATGGGTCTTTAAAGTAAAAGTTAATGCAGATGGTAGTATTCAAAGGCATAAAGCTCGACTAGTTGCACGTGGGTTTGCTCAGCAAAGTGGTATAGACTATGAGGTGACATTTTCTCCTGTTGCAAGATTCGAAACCATTCGAATAGTTCTTGCTCTTGCAGCTCAAAAGGGATGGATGGCGTATCAGTTTGACGTCAAGTCAGCGTTCCTCAATGGGGTTCTAAGTGAGGAGGTGTATGTGGTTTAACCACCTGGTTTCGAAAGAAGTGGAAAGGAGAACATGGTGTACAAACTGCATAAAGCCCTTTATGGCCTAAAATAGGCACCTCGGGCCTGGTATAGTCGCATAGATGGTTATCTTGTGCAACATGGGTACAAGCGAAGTCAGAGTGAGCCCACTTTGTATGTGAAAAGAATGAGTCCTGAAGATATCATCATTGTATGCTTATACGTTGATGATATAATATACACGAGTTCGTCAAAGAAGCTGGTAACCGAGTTTAAGCAGAAAATGATAGGAGAATTCGAGATGACGGACATTGGAGTGTTGAATTATTTTCTGGGTTTGGAAGTAAGGCAGCTTGACAAAGGAGTGTTCTTGTCTCAGCAAAGATATGCAAAAGAATTGCTCAGGAAATTTGGGATGGAAGGGTGTAATTCTATGAGTACACCCATGAATAGCAATGACAAACTTCTTGCTGAAGATGGTGCAGCACCAGCAGATGGTTTTCAGTTCAGAAGCTTAGTTGGAGGTTTAATTTACTTAACTCATTCTCATCCAGACATAGCATTTGCAGTTGGGGGTTGTGTCAAGATATATGCAAAATCCATCGGTAAATCACATGGGAGCAGCTAAGCGTATTCTAAGATATATTGCTGGTACAATTAAGTTTGGAATGTGGTATGGAAAGAGTGAAAATGTAAGGTTGGTTGGATATTCTGATAGTGACCGGGCTAGCTCTTTAGATGATCGAAAAAGTACCTCAGCTCATGTGTTTTCTATTGGTTCTGGTGCTGTTGCATGGAGCTCAAAGAAGCAAGATATAGTAGCTTTATCTACCACAGAAGCTGAGTATGTGTCAGCAGCAGCAGCGTGTCAGGCAACATGGATGAGGAAAATTATGCTTGAGTTGGATCATGAGCAAGAGGGGGCAACGAAGATTTATTGTGATAATGCTTCGGCAATCTTTCTGTCAAAGAATCAGGCTCAACATGGCAGAAGTAAGCATATCGACACGAAGTTTCACTTCATTCGAAATTTGGTTGAAGGAAGGTAGGTGGAATTGCAAGCATGTTCATCACAAGAGCAGGTTGCTGACATACTTACAAAGGCACTTGGAGCTGAGCAATTTGCATATCTAAGGGGGAAGCTTGGAATGATCACAATTTGAATTATGAGGGGGTATTGAATAATAATTCAAAGTGTTAGTTATTTAATTATGTTACGTGGGAATGTTGCATGTTTATGTTTAAGTGGGTCTAGTTGGCATAAGAGTGGCTCCTGGTTTGTATGAGTTCACCGAGTCTTTCGTATTGTTTGTTTTGGAGTCTGTTACGTGGGTCTTGTGACTATTGTTGGGACTGCTATATATAGTATGGTCTTGTTTATGAATGAAGTATCAAAAACTCTGAGTGAATTCTGATATTGCAACTAACAAGATCCATGACAGACAGAGATCACCAAGAACTATAGTAGCAGAAAAAATAGTTGAAAACTAAGAATCAAGAGCCATGGGCTCTAATACCATGTCAAAAAGACAGATTTTATTCTAACTTACTCAACGATTACAGAAAAAATAGATGAATCAGAAAGAAGTTTAAGAACCCTAATACATATGAAATAAATAAAAACAATAACATGGAGAAGAAAAGGACTACATCTTGTAGTTCTTGTATACTTAGATAAGAAAAAAACGAAACCTATATAGCCCCCAAAACACCAACGGCAGAGAGAAATCAACGGGGCCAGAAAAAGGAAACACGGAGCGAGATTGCAGAGATTGAAAGAACTAGCTGGAAGGAGGGTGTCACACCCCGCCTCAGGCACCCCCTGGACGTGTGCGAGCCCGATTGGTATCTCTAATTCTTTGATTTCAGAGTTTTTATAAAATACAGCGGAAGTCTTTTTCAAAGGATCGTTACATTATTTTTTCAACCTCAAGGGTTGTATTTATAAATATCAAAACTCAGTTAGAAAACAAAAGCCTTGTATTTACTTTATTAACATAGGGTTTCAATACCTATTTCATTTGATTACAAAAGATTGTTTGAAATCAAATACATGATAAGCCACTTGAAATAGTACAACACAGGGTTGATCAGTTCCCTGATCCTATCTCATTTCTTTAAAATTTCCCTTTACACGAGGCTTGAGAATCCTACGTGCATTACATCCTTTTTCCTGGGTCAGATCTTATGTCTGCCAATACTCCATTCTTATCATATTTTAATCATTACCTGGAAAACATTTTAAAAATAAAACGCCAGCGCGAACGCCGATGAATACAATATCTTGACATCAAATCATTTTGGCACAAACAAGTATTAATTTCATAATCACAACTTCTTGTTCAATTTACACACTCAGCAGGCCCGTCCTGTTCAATCGCACCACAGTATACACTCGCGTCATATCTTATAATAGCGGACATGTCTACACATCTGGATTTGTTATTAGATAAGCACCAACCGCAATCCAGGAATTTCACCCGAGACCCGTGTATCCCTTGCAAGTTTTACGTATACCTATGGCCTAAATGCTTGGTTCGTAGAAGAACATTGAGCATTATTTCATTAACCTTTATTTGGCTATTTTCGTAAATAAAGTGTTTGACACAAGTTTTCAAAGAGAGAAAGTATTCACATTGTTTGTGGAAATGAGCCTCTAGAGTCAAAAGCTTAGCGTTTTAGTTTCTTAACTTGATTCTTCTAGCGTTACGACTTTTCTACAAGCGTTTCTTCCTTAACCGGGCACTACGAGGAGCGGGAGTTGGACCGGGATCATCGGGGACCGTCTACGGGAGCTTTGGAATGATTTTTAGAAGTAGAGGACGAATTTGGGATGAGAAAATCAAATGAAATCGATCAAGTATTTATAGGCTTAAAATCTGACCCGTAGCGGACCGCTACACAGGCGGTCCGCCACCGCCCCTTGTTGCGCCAGCCCTAAATGTCACACTCTGATTGGACCGATCCTGGTTTTGCGGCTAGCGGACCATTACCGCTGGGCGTAGCGTTCCGCCACCCTTACGCGTGGCTAGTTCTGGTTACTTTGCGGCTGGCGGACCGTTACCACCTGGCGTGGCGGTCCGCCACGAGTACGCGTGTGAAGATATTTGACCATTAGTCACTATACACGTGGCTAACTCGGATTCATTGCTTAGTCCCTACGTAGCGGACCATTACCATGTATGGTGGCGGTCCGCCACCCAAACCAATACCCATAGCGGACCGTTATGATTAACCTTAGCGGTCCGCTAAGGTCTCAAATCTCACATTTTCCAAATTAAACCCTGAACTTTAAGATATTTATACTTATAGTCCCTAGGGTTTTACCTTTTATCAAATTTTGAACATTTATATGGCAGGTGTTACATTCTCCCTACCTTGTTTTAAACTCGTCCTCGAGTTTATTCAAACATTTGTGGATATTTCTTTCTCATTTCTGATTCCAGTTCCCACGTGTATTCAGGTCCACGTCTGGAATTCCATTTCACTTTCACAATCATTAATTTCTTTCTTTTCAGTCTCTTTTTCTGCCTGTCCTCGATTTACAAAGGTTGCTCCACAGATCTTAGCTTTTCATCTACCTCTACATCTTGTAGGGGCATTACCAGAGATTCATCTGCCAAACACTTGCGCATATTTGACACATGGAATACATCATGTACTCCATTCATTTCATCTGGTAGTTCAAGTTGATAGGTGATGTAGGGTTAAATATCCCGTATATAAATGTCGATTTTTGTACGTTTTAATAGTTTAATTGTGTTTATCGAGTCGGTTTTATGTGTGTCTTGTAGTTTGGTGTGTTACAGGTTAAATGTGCTAAAGAGCGGAAGTTTTCGAGTCATATATGTGAAGGCACGAAGCCCAAGAGGTCAAAGAAAGAGAAGTCAAAGCTTAAAAGTCAAAATCTTGGAAATTAGGATCTTCGCGCCACGCGAAGATTCGGAGAGAGAAGTTCGCGGCACGCGAGGGCTTTGAAAAGGGGCCGCGACTATCTTGGCCTTCGCGACACGTGAAGTTTTGGCCTGGGAAGTTCGCGACACGCGAAGAAAGGGATTACGACAATTTTAAACCTAATTGTAATTATAAACCCATTATGATCCCATTGTCGATGATCATTCTTTCCAGCTGTCCCAGAGGAGTTCTTTGGCAATTTTGAACATAGTTTGGTTGATTGTTCTTGTTTTCTAATGCTTGTAAGTTCTAGTTTAATTACTTTAATGTTTTCGACAATCATGAGCGGCTAAACGCTTTCGTGATCCCTCCGGGTGAACGATTTATGCATATACTCGTATGATTTTAGTAGATGATCAGTATTGGATTGAAGTTTTGTGAACCCTTTAACTTCTTTGAATTCAATTGTGTGTTTAACTTATTAACAATTGCACGTTTTCAATTTATCGTTTCTTGGTTTCTTGCATCGGGAATAATCCGATTTTATGATTGAATTGACTATTTTGTGGTTGGGTTAAACAATTTAAACAAGGTTATGTCTATGTAATCTCTAATCTGGTTTGAAACTAAAATTATGGGTGTGTTTTGCTGAATTTGAATCCCGGAGTGGTCATTCTTCTCCAATTGTTTTTACAACTCAATTTAAGTGCTTTTGATAATTCTAAGTCTTGTAAGTAATAAAGTTTTAATCTTTAGTGGTAATTGAATTGGTTTCAACGTAAATAGCATTCTCCACGAGTTCCCTATGGATTCGACAACCCTATTTCCCTATCTATAGTCTAAGGAGCTAAGGAGTAGTTTTTAATATAGTTTTTGATTAGCCTTCGACACGCGATCAAAATGGCGTCGTTGCCGGGGAACTTGTGCGCAAAGTGCTATTTTTGATTTATTTGTTCAGTGCTACTAATTTTTGTGCTTACGTGTGCAGGGACAGTTTCATGCATATTACGCGCTCAGGAAGAACTTCACCATTATTGTTTGATCCAGAGATAGAGAAAACAGAAAACTTCAAGGAAGAGTCCAAACAATCTTAGAAAAGCTCGACAGTCCTTCAGTAAGGATGTCACAGAATCAACCCATGAATCAAGATCCAAATCAAGGTGGGGAACAAAACCCACCTATTCCACCTCTACCAGATCTTCTATTTCCCAACCAACCACAAAACCAACCAAATCCACCTCACAACCAACAACCACCAATTCCACCAAATCAAAACCAACCACCTCCTCCACAAAACCAGAACCAAAATCAACCACCACCCAGATTCCAACAACCATTACCTCAACCCGTATTCCGAAATCAACCATACTAACCACATGATAGCTACCCGAGCTACTCTGATTATGAAGATGAAGATAGTCACCATCCATAGCATGGTTCTCAACACGAGAATTGGAACGAAGAAGAAGAGTGGTATGACTTAAACCACTAGGAGGCATTCCCTCCCTGTGATCAGAGGTAGAATATAGATGGATGGGTTCAACCACCATCGAGAGCAGATTATGGGTTCCAACCAAGGAACAACCGTCAAGGGTACATGGGTAATTTGGAACGAGAGAACAGGTACAGACTGCCCGGTAACATACAACCACCGAGACATGAGCAAGGGGTGGATAGTCACTTCCGTCTCGCTTTAGCTTTAAATGCTTCCCCCGTCATCCCACCGGTTTGTAGGGGGAATGCATTCGAGATCAGACTGGGTTGTCTTGGGATCCTCCCACACTTCTCTAGGAGAGCTACTGAAGAGCCTTACACACATTTGTTTGAATATGAGGCTACTTGTGGGACCATAGGTGGTTAGGGGTTCACTACTGATGAGGTGAAACTGGTTCTTTTCCAGTTTTCACTAAAGGACCGGGCAAAACAGTGGTTCTTGCCTCTACCAGCTGCAAGCATTGCCACCTGGGCAGAATTACAGCAGCAACTCCTGGATGAATACTTTCCACCTCACAAAACTAATGAGGCATGAGCTGCTATACGGGATTTCAAGCAACAGTCAGGGGAGCCTTTCTATGAGGCATTAAAGAGATTCAAAGAGTTTATTCGAAATTACCCACATCATGGGATACAAAAGTGGGAGCTCATACAAGTCTTCTATGAAGGGCTATTACCTGAGTATGTGAGAGATGTCAACGCCACCAGTGCAGGTTCAATCTTTGAGAAACATGTGGATGTTGACCGGGAGATTTTGGAGAAGATGGCGGTAACATCAAAGAGGCAAGCTAATGCTAGCAGACGAGCAAAGACGGGAGTAACTGCGAAAGCAGTTGATTATGAGACACAAAAGCGTCTGGATTCCATGGAAATTCAAATGGCGAGGCTTGGTAGGCTTAGTGGAAGAGAGGTGTCCAATGTCTCACAGGGATACCCTATGTGTGATGGATGTGGTGATTTGGGCCATACTGTGGAGAGCTGTCCAAGAGAACAAGGCAAGCCAGATTAAGTGAACTAGATTGGAGGTGATAGGAAGCTGGACATGAATGCAACACACTACCATCCGGGGCTCAGAAATCATCCTAATTTCAGGTACGGTAATGCAAATAATCAAATGAATCCTAACTTTCAGGTTCCTGATGTGCAGGTTGGGAGTCAGCAGCAGTACCAGAACCGCCAACAAAGCTACAATCCAGGCGGGTACCAAAGGAACTCAGGTAATCAGGGGTACCAACATGGGGGATATCAGCAGAGAAACTACCAACAAAATCAAAAAAACAAACCTGTAGCTGGCGGTGACCCGAAACCTGCAGCATTATTGGAATCCCTTAAAAGACTTGAACATGATAAAGAGATCTAGATCAAAACCAATGAGTCGTTCGAACGACAACTGGGTCAGTTGGCTGAAAGGATAGCAGACGTAGTGCGGAGAGCACCGGGGCAACTTCCAAGTGATACAAAGTTAAACCCTCAACACCATGGTGCCAGCTCCTCAGGTTCAAGGAATGCAAATGTCTCCCAGGTAAGTACCCTAAGAAGCGGTAAGGTTTATAACAATGTCACCTCAGCATCACCAGATGTTGAGGGAGTGGTAGTTGACATAGGAGAGGAGGTGAGAGAGACAACGATTCAGAAACAATTTTTATTAAACAACCTAAAAAGTAACTTTTTCTGAAACATCAAAAACTAAACCGAACACAGCTGTCATTCAAGGTGTAGGGGTGGAGAATAATACCATCCCTTATCCTACTGCTCTATTGGAACTATCTAAGAAGAATGTAACTAAAAGGGGCCCACAATAGGACGAGTTGTCGGACATGTTTAAACAAGTGAAAATTAACCTTACCCTTTTAGATGCAATCAGGCAAGTACCAGCTTATGCGAAGTACTTGAAAGAATTATGCACCCAGAAACGGCATCTTAAAATGCCCAAATAGCTTGACCTAACAAAAAATGTCAATGCCGTTTTGTCGGATGTATTGCCACCTAAGCTGCATGATCCAGGAGCACCTTTAATTTATGTGCAAATTGATGAACTAAAAATCAATAAGGTTCTGCTAGATCTTGGAGCTAGTGTTAGTATTCTCCCGGGAAGTTTGTATGACCAGTACGACTTTGGTCCTCTACAAAAGGCTGATACCACCATGGTTTTGGCAGATCTTACTTTTAAACTTCCTAGGGGAATACTAACCGATGTAATTGTGAAGGTGGAAGATTTTTACTATCCTGTTGATTTCTTAGTACTTGATTATGCAGATCCTACTAATGACAGGCATCCTAATGTGATATTGGGGAGATCATTCTTAAGAACAGCTCAATGTGTAATCAATTGCGTAACAGGTACAGTGGACATGTCATTTGGAAACCGAAGGTTAAGGTTAAACATATTTGCTAGTGCTATTCCTATTCCTATTCCAATCAATGACGAATGCTTTGTGGCAGACGTTGTTGAGGGGTGTCGTCCTCATGAAAATGAGGATGAAACCCTGGAACCATGTATTGTTTGTGACAGGAAACAGGAGGAGTATGAGCTTGAGATGCAGGAAGCAGATGCACAAGTGGAGGTGTATGCTTTGAGAGAAAAAGTACCAAACTGGTCACTTCAGGTTGAGAGTCTGCCAGATCATATTGATACCCAACTAAAGCCATCACTTGAATCACCACCTAAGCTGGATCTAAAAGATTTGCCCAAACATTTAAAATATGCATTTGTGGGTGACAATAACACTCTTCCTATTATCATTGCTGCAGATTTAACTGAGGAATAGGAGCAGGCATTGATGAAGGTTTTGATTGCCCATAGGGCAGCAATTGGGTGGACCATAGCAGATCTAAAAGGGATCAGCCTAGCAATTGTCATGCATAAGATCGTCACAGAAGAAGGAGCAAAACCTGCCCGAGATGCTCAAAGAAGGTTGAATCCTAACATGCGTGAAGTGGTAAAGAAAGAGGTGCCCAAGTGGCTAGATGCGGGTATCATCTACCCTATCTCTGACAACAGCTGGGTAAGCCCTACTTAGACAGTGCCTAAGAAAGCTGGCATCCAGGTAATAAAGGGAGAAAGTGGGGAAGAGATTGCCACTCGGCCGGTAACGGGGTGGCGAATCTGCATCGACTATAGGAAATTAAATGCTACAACATCAAAAGACCACTTCCCTCTCCCTTTAATTGATCAAATCATTGAGAAACTTGCATGTCAGAAGTTTTATTGTTTCTTAGATGGGTACTCGGGTTACAATCAAATTGCAATACATCCAGAGGACCAACAAAAGACCACGTTCACTTGTCCGTATGGCACCTTCACTTTTAGGCGAATTCCTATCGGCTCGTGTAACGCCCCAACCACCTTTCAATGGTGCATGATGAGTATCTTTTCAGATATGATCGGGGAGTCTATTGAAGTCTTTATGGATGATTTTTCAATATTTGGCACAACTTTTGAAACTTGTTTGAATCAATTAAATAAGGTATTAAAAAGATGTGTTGAAACTAATCTGGTACTCAGTTCGGAGAAAAGCCACTTCATGGTTCAAGAAGGGGTGGTTTTGGGGCATGTTATCTCTAGTAAGGGTATCGAGGTCGACCATGCAAAAATCCGGGTCATTTCAACTCTACCTCCACCAAACAGTGTCAAAGGCGTCCGTTCCTTCTTAGGACAAGCCGGGTTTTACAGAAGGTTCATTAAAGGTTTTAGTGTCATAACCAAACCATTGTGTAATATACTACTGAAAGATGTCCCTTTTGTTTTTGATAAAGAGTGTTTAGATTCATTTGAATTAATTAAACAAAAATTGGTGGAGGCTCCTATTTTAAAATCACCGGATTGGTCGTTACACTTTGAAATAATGTGTGATGCAAGTGACTATGCTGTGGGGGCAGTATTGGGACAACGGGTAGATAAGAAACCCGTAGTGATATAATATGCAAGTAAGACTCTTTCTGATGCTCCGCTTAATTACACCACAAATGAGAAGGAGCTACTTGTAGTAGTATATGCACTGGATAAGTTTAGGTCATATATCTGGGGCAGTAAAGTTATTGTTTATTCTGATCATAGTGCAGTCAGGTACCTCATGGCAAAAAAGGATGCCAAGCCCAGGTTGATCCGTTGGATCTTGTTATTGTAGGAGTTTAACTTGGAGATCCGTGACAAGAAGGGAAGTGAGAATGTCGTGGCAGATCATATGTCACGCATTGTGCAGGATGGAAGTGAATCTGAGGGGGAGATTAATGAAATGTTTCCTGATGAACAACTACTATCAGTTTCTACTACTGCTTGGTTTGCTAACATTGTTAACTATTTAGCTACAGGTGCAATTCCGGAACATCTAAGAAGAAAAGGCACCAATTCATCGCAAAGGCACGCTAGTACATCTGGGATGAACCAGACTTATTTAAAGTAGGCGCGGATCAACTAGTTAGAAGGTGCATACCAGAGTCAGAGATTCAATGTGTGTTGGGTTTGGTACCTGCATCTACTTGTAGAGGTCATTTCAGTGGGCAGAAGACAAGTCGAAAGGTATTTAAAGCAGGCCTATTTTGGCCATCCATCTTTTAGGATGATTTTGAGTTCGCCAAGAACTGTGTGAACTGTCAGAAGATGAGAAGTATTTCAAAGAGGAACGGGATGCCATTGCAGCCAATCCTGGTTGTGGATTTGTTTGATGTATGGGGCATAGATTTTATGGGACCATTTCCGAACTCTTGCGGGTCTCTCTATATTCTGGTGGCTGTGGATTACGTATCCAAGTGGGTAGAGGCTATAGAAACAAAGACAAACGACCATGCAGTGGTGTGCAAATTTGTGCAAACCAACATCTTTTCCCAATTCGGAATCCCTCGTGCAATCATAAGCGATGGGGGATCACATTTCAAGAACTTCCAATTCGGGAGATTGCTTAAACGTTATGGAGTCAATCACAGAATAGCTACCCCATATCACCCACAGACCAGCGGGCAGGTCGAAGTGTCCAACCGACAGATCAAAGAGATTCTCGAGAAAACAGTGCAGGCAGACAGAAAAGATTGTCCAGGAAAACTTGACGATGCCTTGTGGGCTTACCGCACCACCTATAAAACTCCAATCGGCACCACAACGTACAAATTGGTGTATGGCAAGGGATGCCACTTGCCGGTTGAGATTGCACATCGGGCACCGTGGGCGGTCAAAGAGGTTAACCTCGACTACGATGCTGTGGGTATGGAACGTAAGTTACAACTGAATGAACTGGGAGAGTTACGGGATGCAGCGTATGAGTGTGCTTCTGCTTATAAAGATCAGATGAAGAAAGTACATGATGCTAAGTTGAAGAAGATGACGTTTGAAGTGGGGCAGAAAGTTTGGCTCTACAATCCTAGGCTCAAGTTATTTCCAGGAAAGTTGAAGAGCAAGTGGATGATCCCGTATCTGATTACACGGGTAGGTAACTATGGGGATATTAAGATTGAAGACTTCGATGATCATCTAAGGCAAGTGGTGAATGGCCACCGGTTGAAACCATATCTAGAAGCAGCGGACATCAATTTCCTTGAAGAATCATGGAGTGTTTTGAAGAATCCTTAACCATAATGAGGTACTGATGTCGTCCAGACTGTCTATAAAAATACCTATAAAAACCTAACCTAGACTCCTAAGTAATAAATGGAAAACCTATAACTAAACCGTACTAACAAGCAAGTGGACCTATTGAGTGTAGCACAACTTCATGGTAAACCGGATTATCGAACCCTAGAGACACTACGAATAACAAAATAGACTCTGACTCGGACTAAAGATTTGATTGATGGGGGGGGTTTACTACACTAAAGATTATCACTAAATAATGCAATGAACTAAGGTCGACTAAAACTATCAAGAGACAAAAGATAAGGTGAAATCAAGATTAGGAAGAACATTACCTAGGTCGGAATCCAACTTGCAAAGCACAACTTCTAACGGTTCTGGAGACTATAATGGATCTGGGTTTCTAAGGATGACAACTAAAGATTACCTAGTGGATCCCTAATCACTCTCAGGGTGTCACCAACTAAGGAACCTAAAGGTGTAAAAACTCACCAGATGATTGGATCACCTCTCGGGTATTTCCAACTATGACAATGTACCCTAAGGAACGGATTACCTCTTAGTCTCACCGTACACATTGTAAACCAACTTCCTCTCATACAATTGATACTCGGATTCCTAATGACGAAGACTAACCGACTAATTCTCACCTCTCGGGTATTGAACTAGGAAGAACACTCAACTCTAATCAGCAGTCAAATCCAAATTCCTATGGCCAATATCTCTAGCTAACCACACGCAATCACAAACCCTAGAATCTATGATCACAATACGTTAATCAAACTGGCAGACAACCACAATCAACATACGAAATTGAAATCAATCACACAAATAAACTTGAGCATGCATATTCATCACAATTATTAACTAAAATTGTAAGGCCCCAAACCCGGGAGGCCTCACTTGTTGGATTCACACACAGTTCTTAAACTTGAATATCAAATAAAGCAGCGAAAAATACTTCATTAAACATAACCATTACATTGTTCAACATGCGAAAGCGTAACATAGTCTATTACATAAACATAACATAAGCTAATCATAACGGGATGCCAGTGTTCATGATCAACCGGGTAACTCTTCTCGGTTGCCAAGCATCACCGTCCATCATCCATACCTGCCTTAACCTGAATGTGCATACTAAAAAGTCAGCTACGCTGGTGAGTTCTAGCTTTACATAAAACCTTAACATAAACATTTTGCCAAAAACATAACATAACTTTTGTTTAACAAAAGCGTACGTAAAACATGCAATAACTTAACATCATCATAACATAAGTCAACATGAACCGAATCTGCGCCTTCTCGTAACCGTCAATTCCATACATCGCATACCAACGGATGAACTTAAGGCTCGTTACCTCTAAGTCATCTGTCACACAGGTCCCTTAAGGCTCGTTACCTCTAGGTGGACCAAACATATGTCTCCTAAGGCTCGTTACCTCTAGGTAGACCAACATATGTCTCCTAAGGCTCGTTACCTCTAGGTAGACCAACAAATGTCTCCTAAGGCTCGTTACCTCTAGGTAGACAGAACATAACATAGGCACTATTTCCCCGCAAGGAATAGTACCTTCCATCGGGATCCCGGTAATCCCATGGGTGACCGTCGTCACCCCATCATCAACCAGTTGTACAACCGTTAGCCAGCCACAAAGGCCCCCCCGTAAGGTGAGGCCAATACAAACATACATACATACATACATACATACATACATATATACATACATACATACCTTAGCTCCCGTGGGAACTCGTGGCAGATTCGTTCATTAGTGACTTTCATAAAACCTTTACCTCATTTTAGTTAAAGCATTAGTACGTTTTATTAAACAAAACATCATCTCTTTCGTAAACTTCATTTGGCAAAACATTTCATAAACATCATCTCGTAAACATCGTTTCGTAAACATCGTTTCGTAAACCTCATTTCAAACATCATTCCGTATGTATGCACACTAGCCCAAAAAAATTTAATTAAAACATTTAAAGAAGGGCTTCTAGAACTCACCTTATAAGCTAGTTTCGGTTGTCCTAAACAAAGGCCCAACAACGTCACTTCCGATCTGAATTGATTAGTTAAATACACATCAGACCCAATCCCGACTCTAACGGTTTAACCTTCTAAACATACTGACTTTACTTAACTAGCCTGATGCCTGCGCACTTAGCAAGTGTGCAGGGACTTATTCTTGCGTACTTAATAAGTGCGCAGACTTTGCTTCATGCGTACTTGATAAATACGCAATACCTGCTTCATGCGTACTTGATAAGTAAGCAGGATCCTCTTCTTGCGTACTTGGTAAGTACGCAGGATCATCTTCATGCGTACTTGATAAGTACGAACGAACTGCTTCTTCGCAAAAACCTTAACTTTCGCCTTCGGGTCTGATCACGTCAAGATCCCGAACTTGTTTACTTCAAAACGTTTGCTTTCCATTAAGGAACTCAAATCTATGTTTATCTTTCAGTTTTATCCGTGAAAACGTTACCTTTTCACCCAAAACCCGAAAAACCCAAAGACGAACAAAAACTCAGATTTAGGCCCGATCGTTACCTGAATCGTGTTTCTGATCCGGAGGTTCTTTTCACGAGCTCTGGAGCAACACACTTCTCAAATCTCGGGTCGTTCCGCCAACTTTCTCTCTCTACGGTTTCTCTCTCTAGAAGTTGCAAATGAGAGAAATGGGTGGTGGCCTTGGCTATTTATAGGGGAGGCTCCCCTTCCGGCCCGTCGGCCCATCCGGCCCGACCCGACATTCCTCGTTCGTTTATTCCATTATTTTAACTGTCGTTTTATTCTTGGGATGTTACAAAAATTATTTACAAAATCATAAAACCATCATTCGAATCCAAAAACCGATAAAAATCATAACTTTAGCAAATATTCATCATGTAACCTAGACAGTATATAAATTTTAGCCTATAATCATACTTAAAACATCCATGACAGAATCAATTAAGCAAAACATAGTCCAAACACAACAAATAAAACGTAAAGATTCAAACTTGAAAACCTAGAACGCTATTACAACGAACCCGAAATCCAAAAGATTCGATCTTGCACCTTAATTGGCTTTCTTACTCCCAAAATCGCCCTAAAATGCCCTCTGGACGGCAAAGATACGAACTCCACTGATAATGGGACTCAAATTCTATTAAATTCAAAATTAGGTTTTTTCTCGGAAATTAGGGCCCTCGCGTACATCGAGAAATGGTGGCCAGTCCCTCGCGTACAGCGAGGGACAATTTAGTCGAGCCCGGATTTAAAGATCCTCGCATACCGCAAGGCTTGTAGCTTCTCCCTTCGCGTACCACGAGGGGCCGAAATTTCAACTTTTTAACTTTTATTTCTTGGGCTTTATTCTCGTGCTCGGCTTCTTTCAGTTTTCACTTGTAATTATCTCGAGCACCTGTAAACACAAAGTAGACTCAATACAAACAAAAAATTACTCAAAACGAATACAAAACTAGTTAAAACGACTTGAAAACATAGGAATAAAGATGTATGCTTTGCACTACTTCAGGTACACCGCGTCTGGCTGAAGATGTTAAACTTAGTGCTACTAGGAGGCAACCTAAGGTTAGGTAACTGAACGTTGTGGGTGTGTTCCCTAGAAACCCTCATGAGACTAAACTCGTCCACTCGGGCAACCGAGGGGTTTAAAAGGCTTGTTGCATATGCTAAATGCCTCCGTGATTCCTATGAAAGTGAGTTAGGTTGTCATTTCTTTTTTCTAGTTAATCGTATGCAATTGGCCAAGTGTGGGGACGTCTCTTGGGAGATTATGGTTGGATAGAGTGTGATTGAGGGCAATACACAAACCCGTGGGGGGTAGGATGCCGTTGTAGAGTTTGTACAAAATTTTGAGTTTTTCGGTATAGTTTTGCGTCTTTTCTAAGTTTGTGTAGGGTTTCGTGGCAAATTGGGTAATAAAAACCACCCGGAAAAGAATTCCAGGTATGTGCGCATATAATCTAAGTGTTGGAATGAATTTTGAAAAAGTTAAAAATTTTGATTTGAAAAACTCAAAAAAATTTCTAAGGCAAAAAATGAAAAAAATTTCCAGTCTTTATGTGAAGGAGGTGTCTTCGCGCCACGCGAACTTCCAAAGAAATTTCTTCGCGACACGCGAAGAACAAAAGTGATAACCCGGATGAGTATTGGTTCTTCATGACACGCGAAGAACTGGCCCATGTCTTCGCGACACGCAAAGACCTTGAAACCCTAATTTTTGAATTTTTTATTTTTTATTGTTTTTTTTTATTATTTGAGTCATTCGAGTCTGTCGGGTCTTTTGTTTTTCGTTGAGTCATTATATTAAATCTATATGATGTTTGTGGGTTTGATTAGAGCTTATTTTTGTAGGTTTGGATTATCAGTTTACATAGAATGTCCTAAAAGACTTCCTCTAAACTAATGCTATCACGTGTCTTTTGGTAATACTTGATCTTCTGGTATTCACTTGAAATGTTCAAATGTTCAAACTTTAGTCTTCAGTTTTCGTGCGATGACAAACACGACTCCCTCTTGACCGTTGCTTTCTTTGTAGACCAAAACAAGTGCTTCAATAAGAACCAACTAACCCAATACAGCTCATTGTAGTTCACCCTCTCAGCAGTAGCTAGCTCCACCCTGACTATCCTGCAAATCAGCTGGCATATGATACAGAGTTTGAATTTCCAATAATCTGTATCAAACTAATCAACTCTCATAGGAATTCCAGTAAGATAAACTTTAGTCTTTAAGCAAGATGTGTTAACTCTATCTTGTATCTTCACGAGTTAACCAAATTCTCGAAGATGTTCATATCCAATTTCCCATTTCCATGTAAGCTCCATCTAACTAGACTAGAAACAAGGGACTGTTTCCTATCCTGTCAGCAAATAATAAAGGTTTTGTCTTCAACTAATAATCCCACGGATATCCAGCTTTATCTTAAAAACACTCGAAAAAATCAAACACAAATTCATGCTCAGTAGTGAACATTATGTATCCAATCTCCAATATTCTTTAGTTAGATCTTCATTCCTGGTTAACATCTCCTAATCGGTAACATTCAGCACGATGAAGTCCCATAACTAGGTTGTCTATCCGGATTTCGCCCAGATCCCAAATGAGAAATCCAATCATAACTAAAACACACCAAATCTTGAACACACTCTTGACCAATGAGCATGAAAAAGAAAAATAAAATGTAGTTTACACGAGAAATCATAGTTAAGATTCATGTTACTTTAAAAGTCCCGTGAATACTCTTAAAAATTTTATCCCCCTCATATCTCTATAAACTATGACCAGTTTCATCACCGCTTCACCCGATTCCTCAAAAATCACGTTTAGTCAAAACTAGGATTTTATTTCTTTTGCAAAGATGTAATAGCGAAACTATGGGTTCAAATTGTTATAGTATTCATCCCCTATTAAATAAGTATCCCAGATACTCGTTGCCCACATTTTCAGGTTTTAATACGCAAACAATATGATTCAAAGACCCAGAGCAACACATCTTCACAAACAAATCAAGACCTTTAGCCGATGACGACCCAGTTGTTCAAATTGATTTAGCAGCCATTCCCTATTATAGAAGTATGCAAGATACTCGTAGCCAACATTTTCTGGTTTGAACAACTTAGCAAAATGACAATTGGTATCATCCATCAAAAATCTCGACCTTGTTTCGCCATGCTACTTTATATACAAATTTTAGTCTCGAAAAACCAAAATCACTAAATTTTCAAAAAATGGCCCGAAACAAGTATACACATGATCTCTAAAAAATTTGACCAAAAAAACTTTTTTTTAATCCCAGATAATAACTGACGAGCAAATACGCATGTTTGATATTTCTTGCGTATTTTGTTAATACGCACAACAGTGAGTCATGCGTACTTGCCTTCATGCGAACTTATAAGTACTCAGGGTTGTTTACTCCTGCGTACTTAAACAGCAGTATACCAACGCACTTGTCTGTTCTTTGAGGGAGATTTCAGAAACTGTTGGATTTCTGAAATTGATGTTTCCAAAGGCTTAGTAATCATGTTCTAGCAAACCAGTAGCCTTCCAAACATCAAATTAAGCGATAATGAAGACGAATTTTAGGATTCTGTGCTGAACAGGTTGAAACTTTCATAAGTACACAGAAGCTAAAATTCGAATCTGGAGCACAAATCAATGAACATCGAGGCTCTGATACTAGTTGTAGGTCCCGGGGGCCTCGGTCGAGCACAACGGAAGACTGATTAGTGCAATGTAAGACCTGCTCGTTGATTCATGGGGAGAACAGATGAAGGAAACGATGGACCAGAGCATATGAACATTAAGAATAGATAAATAAGAGAATCGATAATCCATAACATTCTGTTGAAGAGCACGGATATCAAACTCCAACTGGTACTGCTTGGCAAAGTTAGAATGAGTATACAGCTTTTCCAGATGATCCCAAACCTGCTTAGCTGTATCATATTTAGCCAACTGAATACCAATGGACTGACCTACAGAGTTGTTGATCCAAGTTATAACTTTAGAGTTATCCGTTTCCCATGTATCGAGAGCTAAGGCATATTCAACAACCTTAGACTTGTCAGTAGGCTTTCCCTTAGTACCTGTGACATAACCCCACATATTTTTCCTTCGAAGAAAGTTTTTCATTACGTAACTCCAGTAGGTGTAGTTTTTACCATCCAGACAAATACTAATAGACTGAAGAGAGTCATCTTTCCCAGCCATATTAACAAAACCGAACGACAACAGAATAACCTCAAACTTTAAATTACCACAAACTTAAGGTAACCGCAAACTTTGAGGTAACCGCAAACTTTGATTACCGCAAACTTCGATTACCGCAAACTTCGAACAACCTCAAACTTCGTGTCAACCGCAAACTTCGTGACAACCGCAAACTTCGTGACAACCGCAAACTTCGTGTCAACCGCAAACTTTGTGACAACCGCAAACTTCGTGTCAACCGCAAACTTCGTGACAACCGCAAACTTCGTGAAAAAACCGCAAACTTCGTAAAACGGGACAGAAACGAGGTCCAAACCTATCAATATGTCCAGAAGCTCTTCCAAATACACAAGTCAGTTCAAATAAAACAAAATATGTGACTTTGATACATCACGAGACAAAGAAATCCGATGCAAGCTTCACCGAATGAGTGCTAAGCCTCTACCCTTCAACAACGAACAACCAAACAACGAACGAATCAACAACGGAGCGGAAGCTACAACAAAAATCTTCAATCAATCATGAATCGAGTAGGCTCTGATACCATGTTGATAAACAAACATGTACAGAGAAAAGATGGAGGTCAATGTTATTCAAGTGATGATTACCTTACAAATGAATATAAAGACAACATTAAATAGAAAGCAAACTGGGCTTGGGCTTAAGCCCATAACAACTTATTATGCTAACATGTCATAGGGTGTACACTTTCTTTAGTGTTTAGTTGTTATTTTCAAGTTAGTAGGTCGTGTTTTGTATAGCCCGAGTTCAAATCTCGATAGAACCTCCACAAATGTTGGTTCATGCCTTAGTTGCACACACACAACCAGTAACCTGAGTTCAAATCTCGGTAGAACCTCCACAAATGTTGGTTCATGCCTTAGTTGCACACACACAATTGGAACTCAAGACTATTAAATAAAGAAACACTTGAAGTAAACAAAATTAAGAGCACCTCCAATGCACTCATCCGATTGAAGTGGATGAGACTCATGGTTGGAGGAGTCGTCCATTTGGCGTCCGGTTTTATGTTTGTCCGGAAATCCGGATGAATGTGGATGAGGGTGGTGGGCCTTCCATTCAATTTTATGTCTTTAATTTGTTTTTTTTAAATCCCATATATGATATACATATAATATATGTTAACTTATTTACTTAATTCATAAAGTTTTTTTATTAAAAAAATTTTAAAAATGTTTTTTTAAATATATTAAAATTTCTAACGGCTAATTTTTAACGGCTATATTCTACCGGATATAAATTCAACTTATTTCAACTGTCATTTTCACTCCTCAAATTTTAGTTTTTACTCCAAAGTTTATATTTTAATTTTCAAATATTGATTGAGGGTATCCATTTCCAACGACTAACTTTTACTCCAAAGTTTAAGTAATTTTTAATTTTTAGTTGATGTAATTTTTAATTTTTAGTTAATGTAATTTTTAATTTTTAGCTTATTTGATTTATACTTTTCGTTTTTTTGAAATATTATATTATTTAAATCAATACGAAACATAAAAAATAAGATTATAATAAATAAGTTTTTTTAGTATAAAGAATATAAATGTAAAAGTAGTTGATAATGTGGAAATATATGGGTGTTTGAAAGTGGATGTATGGTTGGAGTAAAAAAATAGGTTTTTGAAAGATGAGTGAAAATCTGATATGTCAGCCGATGTGACGCGTTTGGTTTGGTGGTTGACATCCACCATTGTGGGTGCTCTAACAAACACCTAAAGACTCGGACTTGATAGATCAGTCAAACAAATTATTAAAAAAAACTATGCATAATCATGCAGATAGACGACGTGCCCAAAGACTACTTCAACTTCATTAATCCTCACCTGCATGAGAATATTGAATCACTTTTGAGCATTTGTTCATTATTAGTCGAGGGTTATATTTGTATTATTAGAGGGTTCTTGATGTAAATAAGCTATCTATTTATATCCCTATTACTTGGTCATTATCACAACAGTAATACAAGAGACCATCGGCTTTACCAAAATCAATTTGGTATCAGAGCCTAGGGTTTTCCTAGGATCTCTGCTCTGCCTCCTCGATCGATCACAACCAGAGCGCAACCAGTTGCCGCCCTCTCCTCCACAATCGAGCACAACCCGTGCGCAACCAGGCCTTTGATCAAGCAGACCCAGTCTTCCGGAAATCCTTCCATCGAGCAACAGCCTCTGTCTTCCAGGAGTCCTTCCCTGCTGAATCCTTCCATGGCACCACCTACAATCTATCCCTTCACCTCCGCAGAGAAAACTGTTCACAACTCACACAAGTTTGGTTTCACATTGACTCTAACCAATTATGGCTATTAGAAGGCTATGATCCAGCCTTTTCTTGTTACCAATGGTCTGATCACATATGTTGATGGCACTATTATGTGTCCGCCTCCTTTTATCCAGTCTCCTCATACTTCTGGTAAAGAAAATTCTTCTACTGCTGAAATTCCGAACCCCAGCCACACGACCTGGGTGTCTAACGATGCGCACATCCGCATGCTGTTAATGTCTACCATTTTTGAATCCTCGTTTCAGCATGTTCAAGGGGCTACCTCTCACGACCTTTGGTTGTCTCTTGAACGTGCCTATGCACCACACACCTCTTCCCAAGAATTCACCTTGAGAACACAACTTCTAAAGATCATGATGCAGGAAACTGTGTCTTCTGTTGCCTATCTCACCAGGGCTCAAGAGTATTCTGATGCTCTAGCAAATATTGGAGCACCAATGCCCGAAAAAGATGTTGTTATGCTTGTTCTTGCTGGGCTTCGTGAAGAGTATAACCCTCTCAAATCAAATGTTTTAGCTAGACAATTTCCAACAGCATTCAGTGAACTTCATAGCCTTCTTGCTGATCATGATTTTCTGGTCCGAAAACCTGCTCCATCTGGCCTTGCCTCTACTCAGCCTTTACAACAAATCTAACCGCCGGTTCCACTGCTGTCCAACCAGAAATTATGCACACTCTTCAACAGCTGGTCTCCAAACTTGGCCTACAATTACAGCCCACTTCCACATCAGCCCAACCATTACCACAGGCCCACTACACTGCTCGCACAGGTCATAAAAATCGGACCCGTAGTGGCTACACCAACCGCGCGGAGGACGCTCCTACAACAACAATTTCAGCAATCGTAACTAAGGAGGTGGAGGAAATCGAAACCCAGGTCAGTTTAGTTAGGCCTTGAATCAAAACATGGTTTATGGTTCATGTAACATGTGTGGAATAGGCCATCTCCCATCACAGTGTTTAAACCGTGACCCGTCTACATTCCGGACGAGACAACCGTCGGCCAATTATGCTGACCACCGTTCACGAACATCCTCTTGGATTTCTGATACAAGTTCAAATCACCACGTGCAACATGATATGTCTGGATTTGATACTGCCGAGCCCTACTACGGTGATGACAGTTTTCATGTTGGTAATGGTACTGGCTTACCCATTTTACATATTGGTTCCTTTCGTCATTACTCACCTAATAAAAACTTTTCCTTAACCAATATTCTTCATGTTCCACAAATAAAACGTAATCTTCTTTCTGTTAAAAAGTTTTGCCATGATAACAATGTCTATTTTGAATTTCATTCCACTTTTTTTGCTGTGAAGGACGAGGGCACCCACAATACCCTCCTTACGAGTCCAAGTGAAGATGGACTCTACTCAATCACTCTCCTTACAGCTCAACCAGTTCCTAAAGTTGCCTTTTCAACCTCTCGTACATCTACTACTACATGGCATCAACGCCTAGGGCATCGTCACCATCAACTTTTTCAAACTATGTTATCTAAGTGTCGTTTACCTATTTCCAATAAAACGTTTGATTTGCATTGTAATTCCTGTTCTGTTGGAAAATCCTCAAAGCTTCACTTATTGCCTTTTGAATACAAAAACACCCATATTCTAGACTTGCTATTTTGTGATGTTTGAGGGCCCGCACCGGTCACCTCCTTTGATGGTCACCATTACTTCTTGTTATGCATTGATCACTTTTCTAAATTTATGTGGTTATTCCCATTAAAACACAAATCTGACATGTTTGAAGTCTTTAAACGCTTTGTTACCATGGTAGAACGTCAATTTACCACCAAAATAAAATGTGTCCAAACAGATTGGGGGGGTGAGTTCCGAAATCTCTCTCATTTTTTTCCTCCATCGGCATCATTCATCGTCTTTCTTGTCCTCACACTGGTGAACAAAATGGTGTGGTAGAAAGACGTCATAGACATGTTGTTGAAACTGGCCTCACACTTATGGCACAATCCAATGTCCCAAAACACTTCTGGCACTTTGCCTTTGAAACAGCAGCTTATCTCATTAACCGGATGCCGTCCCGAGCCAACTCGGCCATTTCCCCTTTTGAACTTGTGTTCAAACACAAACATGATTTTTTCTTTTTAAGGGTTTTCGGGTGCCGGTTTTATCCTCACTTATGACCATACAATCCCCACAAGATGGACTTTCGTTCCACACCATGCATTTTTCTTAGGTATAGCACATCCCATCATGGGTATCGATGCTTTCATCCAATCACCGAACGTATGTATATCGCCCGACATGTTCGGTTCAATGAAACTCTCTTTCCTTATCATACCAAACCCTTATTTTTCAACCTATCCCACTCCTGCTCCCCTTCCCACATATACCATCCTACTCCACCTCCACCCATTTACAGATCCCATTCCACCACAGCCTGCTCCAACAGAAAATTCCCACCCACCCACCACCACCCACTCCGCCTGTCACCCAAACCTACAGTCGCCAGGATTCCCAGGCTGCCCAAACTTCTGCTACTTCTGCCTTTGACAGATTCTCACAACCATCGGTCCTCCAACAGCCAGCTCCTGCTTCACAACGCTCCCGACCCTCCAACCTGCGTCCCAACCCCAAACAAACACAACCATACCAACCTACTTCCCATCACACCACCACCACAGCTTCCCTAACCGAACCAACCTCCTTTACCATTGCCAACATAGACTCTCACTGGCGTACCGCTATGGCAGAGGAGTATTCAGCACTTATCCGGAACGGTACATGGACGCTTGTCCCTCGTGCTCCTGGTATCAATGTTGTTGATTGTAAATGGGTTTACAAACTCAAACGGGATCAAACAGGAGCTATTACACGTTACAAAGCACGGCTGGTTGCAAAGGGTTTTAACCAACAACCCAGTATAGATTACACCGAGATTTCAGTCCCATGGTCAAATCCACCACCATTAGAGTTTTTCTCTCTCTGGCTGTCACTAAACAGGCCTCTCCGACAGTTGGATGTTCAAAATGCCTTCTTGCATGGTGATTTGAAGGAAACAATGTACTTACAGCAGCCACCTGGCTTTGTTGATCCCACTAAGCCTGATCATGTTTGTTTACTTCACAAGTCGTTGTATGGCCTCAAGCAGGCCCCACAAGCCTGGTTTCAGCTCTTATCTCAGGCTCTATTTGCTCTCGGTTTTACCGGCTCTAAAATGGATCCATATTTATTTATCTGCTCAGCTCATGGTGTTTTACTCTATATGCTTGTATATGTCGATGACATAATTTTGACAGGTAATAATAGCACAGCTATCGAACAGGTGGTGCATCGTTTGAGCAATTCCTTTGCGGTTCAGGACATGGGCCCCTTAACTTACTTCTTGGGCATTGAAGTTGCACGTAAAGGAGAAAACATTGTCCTCTCACAACGCAAGTACATTAATGAGTTGTTAGACCGGACCCATTTATCTCAGTCCAAACCGGTTCCCTCTCCATGTACCTCTAACGCCAACTTAGCCCTTGGTGACGGTGCCTAGTTTGAGGATCTGGTTAAATATCAGCAGGTTGTTGGGGCCTTGCAGTATGTCACGTTATCTAGACCATGCATCACATTTTGTAGTTAATAAAGTGTGTCAATTCATGCAATCGCCGAATGTTAATCACCAGTCAGCAGTGAAACGCATTCTCCGGTACCTTCATGGAACAGCAAATCACGGCCTTCTTCTCTCCCGCTCTTCGTTCTCCACCCTACATGCCTATACGGATGCTGCTTTCAACTCCTTGAGTGCCTTTTTCTAACGCGGACTGGGCTGGGTGCCCAGACTACCGTCGATCCACGAGGGGATACGCAATCTATCTTGGATCAAACTTAGTCTCCTGGTCTGCTCGCAAACAGAAGACCGTATCTCGATCATCTACCGAGTCCGAATACAAGGCCTTAGATGATACAGTTGCCGAATTGACTTGGCTTGAAACATTACTCCATGAACTCCGTGTTTCAGTGAAATTTGTTCCGACATTATGGTGTGACAACTTGGGGGCCACGTATTTATCTACTAATCCAGTGTTTCACACGCGAACAAAGCATGTAGAAGTTGATTTCCACTTTGTTAGAGAAAAAGTTGCACAAGGGAAATTATGAGTCCAGTTTATCTCAACAAACGATCAAATAGCCGATGTCTTTACCAAGCCATTATCTTCTCAATGATTCCTCCTTCTAAAGTCCAAGCTAAGAGTCGACACCCGACCTTAGATTGAGGGGGCATATTAGTCGAGGGTTATATTTGTATTATTAGAGGGTTCTTGATGTAAATATGTTATCTATTTATATCCCTATTGTACTTGGTCATTATCACAACAGTAATACAAGAGACCATCGGCTTTACCAAAATCAATTTTCATAGTCTTCCAAACCAAGTGCCTCCAATTTTACTTGGCCAAACTATTGACATCCAAATGACCCTTGACCCATGAACTAACCCGATTAATCCAACAAAATAAACCATCGAATGAATGAGATTTCTACTTAACATCAAATCTGGCTATGAAGAGATGAAATTTTGTAAAAATGAATCAACCATTGTTTGTTTTGATAAAGTACAGTGGGGCATCAAACAGACTTATATGCCTTCATGTTCTGAATATCAACGGAAACCGGTAAAGTGGGTAACAACTTGTAACCTAGAAAATCAGAAGGAGATAAATTAAATAATCAACATAAAAGTAATGGTACATCTAAACATAATCCTTCCTCATAATTAAGGGTAGAGGAAGCATGGAATGAGTGGGTTGGGTAAGAGGTCAATTTTTAGTATGAGTCAAAATAGGTCAGGTTGGGTTGACCTGAAAAACTTATTTGTTCATATTTTTTAATTCTTAATCTATACATACTAATAAATAAATGTTTTTGATGTCCATGTTACTCTCACAGCAACCCGCCCCTTATTTTTCTTGCCCATTTCTGACCCGATTAAAGTAACACGCGGATCTTACTGTGATCCACTTTGTTAATTCTTTACCCGACTTTTCTTTCGTTTCACTGAAACCCTAATCCATATACGCCCTTCAATTTGACTTGCTCCTCACCTCACCGCACCACTCCCCTTCCTCGCAAAACAATATGGTTTTACCACCATCATAACCGTTGTCATCTCATGGCGACGAAGGTATGATCTCTGTCTGATGTCGATGAAGGTACCACCACCGCAACTATTCTCCTTTCATGATTTGAAGATTTACAAAAGGTTAGGTTTTCAAAATTTCATTACTTTCTTCTTTGTTTCACATCTCTAATTGTTATTTCCTGTTGTCAATCGATCAAAAAAGCAAATACTCTAATCTTCATCTCTTCATTTGAAGCTCTGGTTACACTTTTTTTAACATATTCTTTAGGTTATGTATTCTAAATTTAGCTTTTTCTTCTTTGTCTATGTATTGTGTTTGATTAGTAAAAAAGTTTTTTATCTATGCAGTGTAGAATCAATTTCTGTCCAAATTATATTATGGTTAATCATAAGGTTGATTATAGTTAAACATGAAGTTACCTATAATCTATTCAGGCAATGTCGTAGTTAAAAGTTAATGAGCTATTAATTTCTCAAATTATTTTAGATAATTAAAACAAAACACTTGTATTAAACATAAGAATATTAGTGAATTGGGTTGTTGGATGCTTTAACAATTTTTAGTTAATCTGTTTTTGATTTGTTTTATTTAATTGAATATGTTTTTTGATTTCAAGCTAAGAACACCGTTGTATATAATCTCGTTGATGTTCGTACGACATAGGATTTTGAGGGAACAATTGTTTTATGTTGAAGATTGTAACATATCTCGAGTTTAATCCCGTTGAAATTTTTTATGCCGGCTATTATGATGATGACTATAGGACTCTTTCGCTAACAATGTGTTTGAGATTGCTTTCTAACTGCTCGGTTTGAGAAAAAAAAATAAATATAAGAATACATGAAATCATGTTATCTAAATCATTAGATTATCATAAACAAGTCTTTTTTAATTGGTTGTACATGCAACTGCATTGATTCTTTGAATTTGTGTTTTATAGGGTTTCATGCATCAACGGTATGTGAATCACCAATCGGTTGCTTTAATAATTTGGTACAGACTTATTATAATGTACGGGAGCAACGATTTAGATAAAAGAGCCTCTTTCTTTTGGGTTTTTTTTTGTTTTCCATGTATGTAGGCTTGATTTGAGATGTTATGAAATCGATTTTTACCTCTTATAGTTTTTTTATGAAGCTATCACATTTTAGTTTAGAGATGTTAATTAAGGCACTGGTCTTTGTAATCTTATGTTTTTGAATGCTTTTGACTCGTAATGAATTACAAGATTGATTTTTTTTCTGTTTATAACATAATGACTGTCATGTTTCTTGCTGATTTTGGGTTGTTTATATGGGTTGCTTTCTCCTAAAGGTGTTAATTTTGAATCTTTGGAGCCAAATAGAACCATAAGTAACCCATTTCAACAATCTTATATTCAACTACAATTGACGTTTCAGAAGCCAATCTCACAGTCACTTAGGCTAGCCAATGGGGTTCATGTACCTCATCCAAAAAGTCAATGAAACCGGTGTCTCAATTTTGATTGTAGTCGCTTGTTCTGGCTGCAAAATTTTAGTTTACACACCAATCATGTGTAAATTTCTCACATAAGACAAATTCACGAGATGGGTTAGCAGGTCCAGGTCATACAAACGAACACATTTAGCTAAATGGCTCGTGTTCTGGCGGGTTCACGGGTTGATCTGTTTACTTTTTTTTAATTATTTTTTGAAGTCATAACTTAAACTGATTGGGTATTTTATGTCACGGATTTAAAAAGTAAACGACGAATGAGCATCAAGTTTTAAAAGTTAAACGTAATAATTTTATATGTAATTTTATTTTTCATTGTAAAATTTTAATTTTGAAGTATTAATGTGTAAAGAATGAATTAAAATAATATATTTTTTTAGGCTAAATAAGTGGTGTTAATGTCCATTCGTTTCATGTCGTGTCCAGGTCCGTGTCCTGTTTCACGAAGATGGAAGATGTTATGTCATATAATTCGTTTACATACCTTGTGAACATTTGTGTTCACACAATATTTACAGTATCATTTTCACCTTTGATTGAAACTATACCTCTTCCTTTATAACAGATATCACACCTACAATCAGGAATTTGATTACAAGTAAGCATTTAGGATTCAATTTTGAGAAGCAGTGGATCATGAAACAGATACCAGTGTCTCCTATGGTGCTAAGTTCTTTGCTGTGTTAGTGGATGTGAGTTCCTTTGAATTTACTATGGATGAGTGATTCTTTGACTGTGGTCCGGATAGCTACTGTAGAAATTAAAGTGGTACTGCAATCAATGATTTGTAAATTCATTAATAAGAAATAGTTATATCCAATCAATGATTTGTAAACTCATTAATAAGAAGTAGCTGTATTTTTTTTTGAACAATAACAGCCAACTTTATTTATTCACCAAACTCTACTAGCAAGGTGCTAAAAGAGCCACCATTGCACCAGTACATTTTCAATCCCTACACATATATAGCAATACATCACTAGAGCACATCAATAAGGTTTTTATTAGAACAAGTTCACATCGAACTTAAGCCACCCATCCCACGTCAAGTTCTTCCACCGAGCCCGATGTTTCAAGCAGAAGAACGAGCTTTCCTTAATTTCTTCAAGTACCTGTGATGCCATACACCTTCTTCCCTAGAAGTAGCTATATGCAATCAATGATTTGTAAATTCATTAATAAGAAGTAGTTATATTAAATCAATGATTTGTCGTTTTTTGTTTTTTTGTATAATGATTTTTTTTATTTTAAGGACATACAACACTTTGACAATCTACAATATTTGCTTCATATTATCATTATCATATTACTTATGTTAAATCCGTGCAACACACGGGTAATAACCTAGTAAATTATAAACAAATGATTAGAAAAAATAATAATATTACAATAACTATATATAGAACAACTCCTGAAGTTGTATACATTAAAAAATTGGAACCTATTTTACTAGTTCCCTTTTCAGCTAACTTTTTATTTGATTCATTTAAGATTAAAAACAAACCTAACCTATCCATTTGTAAGTAGCTTGCCACCTCTAATTAGGGTATTGTAGAATATGAGTCAAACCTCCATAAATTTGAATAAACAGATTATTTTCAAAGGACTCTTCCATCCATGTCATCAAGAAGGCCAGACCACATACCTTTTACAGGAGCTAATTGTGCTACAAAAGCATTCCAAGGTGGTAACCCACAATACTCCCATGAACACGACCACGGAACCCAGGGCGTCATTTGGGTAAAGAAACTAAAGCCCTAGCATTAGGCCACCATATCAAAAGGGCCTCCGATTTTTTTTTTTTTTAATATTTACATATGTTATTTGGGCTTGAATGTAGCCTACTGGTCCATGTAAATACGTAATCGGATTCGAACCACAGAGATAAATACCTTCAAATTAAGAAATTCTTGATGTAGGTGTTTGAATTTCAGAAACTGATTGAAGTTTATGAGCATTACCTAGTTAAATAGCAAACTTTCATTGAAGGTTTAGTTAGATGAAAAAAATATATTCAATTGTCTTACAAAGCGAAATTGATATTTAGGAAAAGGGTAAATTTCATGAAATAGAAAATAAACTTTATTCTTTTTCATGATTTTAGCAAGAAACATTAAAGCTAACTCAAATTGTAAACCAACTTACAGTTTAGGGTAAACTCAAAAACAAATAACATTTGATCAAAACTTTCTAATGTAAGGAACTACATATCTTCTTTCTCATCACATGTAGCATTAGTTTAATTGTAAGCATTGTTGGAGAACTGTTCTAAAGAAATGTAACATAAGATGCAAAAATGTAGCATTGGCAAAAAATATTGAGGCGGCAAAAGTTTAGTGAGCCGAAATCAACAAATGTAAAATTGGTAATAAAGTGTACATTGGTTTATATTTTGGGCCAAGTTTAAAGTTGGATGCTAAAATCAATAGAAACTGTAAAGTTCGTTTCTATTTCATGTCATTTGCCATAATTAAGTAGGTGCATGAAATATTCAAAATGAAGATTGAGATTGCGTAAGGCTAAACAGAAAATACAAGAGAAAATGGATTACACGGGAGATCCAGGTGCTACATTGGCAAGTTTCTTCTGCTCACACTACAACAGTAAACACCTATAGGGACGAAAAATCGGTACCCTTTCCCGACTACATGTCGTCGGTATAGGGTCTCACAAGCCAAAAATTGGATGGGACCTATCCCGCCAACATGTCGTCGGTATAGGGTCACCTATCTCGACTACTTATGTCGTCTGGATAGATGTCGTCGGGATAAGGTGATATTCTTGTAGTGTCAAGATTAAAAAAGGTTGAATAAGTAATATGTTTGCATATATGAAAACAACCTGTTTATGAAGTTCAACCAGGCCAATTGCTTCACAGTATATAGCCTACATTGCAAAATGCAAATCATTTAACTATGAAATTAAAAAAGAACAATAATCCCCAACATAATTTTCAATTGCAAATGTCAAACCTTAATATTTTCCCAAATAAAATTTGTAATCAAATGAACTATGGGTTGTTACCTACCCCCAATTTGAAGTGAAAACAGGAAACAACCTGCAGCAATGGATTGCTTGGTTTTAAAAAGCGAGAAGCGCACCGAAGCGACAAGGTCTAAATCTGAAGCGCAAATCGTAACAACGGACCGATTTTCGTACGCGAAGCGCAGGGTGCTTATATAATTATTTTTATATATCCCATTTGTTTTTAGCATCCCTACCCAAAATATAGCCATAAATAAGGTTTATATATGATTTAATGTATAAATTACTTACATGTACAACCTTTTTAGCTAAATGTATAACACTTTGAAGCACAAAAACAACTCCTGTACAAGAATCGAGCCACTAAGTGCGATTTTTGTATGTTGCTCGAGTTGGGTTACATGACTCACTAGAGTCATCGCCCTAGGTCGAGTTGCGAGTTAAGCGCGAGTACGCATGCTTTTAAAAACCAAAATGGATGGCATGCTCGTTTAGCCTAATGAAATCCGTTCATATGGACCAAAACAACAGTTTTAGAGCACACACTCATCCGGACCAAAACAGTGGAGTCATTAATAAGAGTAATATAGTGATAATCAATGAGGAACACAGATTCAAACACACATACACATTGATGTGTAAGCAGTAATAGCAAATTTGCACATGCTTACATAGCCAAGAAGAAAGCAAATGTCTCCTTATTCAGTTTCTCTGCATACTCATCATCATTATCAACATAATTATCCTACATATTTGAAACAAATTATTGTGATCATTGTTATTATAATCAAATTAAACGTTTCTCATAATCAATTAAGTACTCAAACATCTGCATCAGATATCAATTTTTTCGTACCATATGCATCTGATAAACTTATACAATAAAAGTCAACACTCACCAAATCAATTACTTTAAACACAACCTTTTCATACCGAGCTTTCGCTTCTTCAAACAGCGCCTTCAAAACAAAGAGCAAAGATCATGAAACTTTTACAATTATAATCAAATTGAAAGCTAAAATTCACCTTAGCATATTCGGCCGTTCTAGTTTGTGTTCCCAAAAGAATCATAACTTTCTTCTTACCGTCATCAACCTCCAGCTCCACCTATCTCTTCGGCACAATGATCATCGCTGTCTCCGATTCCTTGTCGGACTTCTTCCCGGACGATCTCTTCCACACCAAATCAACAAAGCATCATACTAAAACAGATACTAACGTAATCAAAATCAGCAACAAATCACGATTTTCCAAAAAAAAACCCAAATTGTTCGATAATGGAAAGATATGAGAGAAAGCTTTTGTTGCTGATGTTATTTGTTTATTTCGATAATGGAAAGATATAAAAAGATGTAATCTCATTCAGACTGTACTGATGTTATTTGTTTATTTCTAATTACAGAGAATTGTTTATGTCCTTAAGGGGTGAAAGGAGTGGGTTACCGGGAACAAGCCGAGAACGAAAGAAGGTGTCCGAGTAAGGGGGTACACCGCCCCGTGTGATTCGAGTTTCACATTCGGGTAACTCAAACGAGTAAATTTACTCGGGTGTGGAAAATGGGAGAGCCTATATATACTCGGAAAATGGAAAATGGAGGGGGGGAGAGGATGTGTGGTTTGGGTTTTTTTTTTTAAATTACTACTTCTTTTACCTATATATATTTACACTCTACAAACATATTTTCCTCTCATTTATATATTTACACTCTATAAAAAAATGAAAGGGTCATAAAAAAATCAACAAAGGCTATAAAATTTAGATCAAAAGTTCAATTTCAACCGCAATCCGAACGGACCCAAGCCGCTCCTCGACGAACCAAACCACCTCCTCAACGACCCCAACCACCTACTCAACCAATTCCAAACTTTTAGGTTTCTTATTTTTATTATCTAGCTTTTATTTTTTTCGTTAATTTTCTATGTTTTTAATTTTTATTTGTAGGCTTTTTATTTTTATGTTTCTAGGTTTTTAATTGTATTATGTTAGTTTTAATTTAATGAAATTGAATTTTTTTTATTTAAATGTTTTTTTTTAAGTTGGTGGGCAAATGAGTAGAATGTTCTTAATAAAATCTGAGTAAATAAGTAGTTTTGAGTGGACCAAATTTTATTAGACAGTTTTAATAAGTAAATAAGTTATCCACCCCTTCACCTCTTTATTATTGAGGATCTAAAGAACATACTTGATTCAGGTACACTTTTAGTTGTACATCCATCTACTAAGAATTTCATTATTTTTATCCGAGTTATTTCTTAGTTAGAAACTGATAATGATTACCTATATTAGTTTACACCTATATTTAAAACTAAAAATAACACATAACAATCTACAAATTACAGTATTAATTTAACACATAATAATAGACAAAACAACTATAGATAGGTTCCAACAATTAAATCCTAAGGTTTTAAGGGTGATAATCTTTCGTATTGTCACAAAATTTAAATTACATTACTTAATTTATTTTAAACTAGGTTATACCCATGTATTACATGTAGGGGTGTTAAAAAATATCCGTATCCGAAACCAAATCCGATTTATCCGAAATTCCGAATCCGAAATATCCGAAAATTCGGATATCCGAATTTTCGGATTCAGGTAGAGATTTTCAAATATTTCGGATAGTTCGGATATCCGAATATCCGAAATTTTACATTTTTATTAATTTTTTAAATTAAAAATAATTCTTTTTTTTTAACCCTACTTGACTGACTTAACCACTAAGTCAGTAACCAGTACAACACACCATCCCCCTCAATCCTCATCCTTGATTCCTTGTTCCTCCCAAAATTGAAAAACAGTCCTACCATCATCCATCGTAGATTCGAAGTTCACCGCTACTCCGGCCGAAGACCACCACCGCTACACCGGCCTTCCCACCTGTTGACGACCATCGCACCACCACCGCTACTCCGGCCTTCCCACCGGCCGACGACCACCACACCACCACTGCTACTCCGCTTCTTCTCCACCATTTGTAATTTGTTCATCTGGTAGTTTGTTTATTTGCTCGAAATCTACCGGAATTTCCCCTTGTATATTGTTAAGAAAACCATGTGAACAATCAGCTATGTTTGGTTGTTTTTCACTAAATTTTCACTTCAAATTTTCAGAGATAAATCTTGATTCACTATTCAGCCCAATTGCAACCATAATACTATATTGCCAACCGACCAAGTTATTACAAATGAATTTGGGGTTTTTTGTTAGTGAGTTTTGGTGGGTGTTAAGTGAACTTCCGATATCCGTTTAAATACCTGAATTCGTATCCGAAATTTCGGATATCCAAAATTTCGGATTCGGATTCGGATAATGAAATCCACTATCCGAAATTTCGGATATCCGAATTTTCGGATATCTGACTTTGAACACCCCCAATTACATGGGGTTGTTTAATAAAAAAATAAAAGAATAATAAATAAAAAAATTTATACTATCTAATTTTTATATTAATAAATTAAAATACTATGGAAACATGTGACACCTTCTGATACATACTCATCATTTATTTTCGTCTATCTCTCATATTAAATAACAATATTGAAGGATTATATTTTTAAATATTTAATTATAAATATTTATTTCTTACCTATTAATAGTTATTATATCATTAATCAAATAAATATAATTTAATTAAAAATTATTAATTAAATAAAAAAATAATGTGCGATTGAAAAAAAATGTTTTAAAAATTAACTTAACAAAACTTATAACTGTCACGTCAAAGTATATTTTTTAAAAATAGATGTTTTGACGCGTATATATGTTGATGGATTACATTATATTTTATTTAACCCGTGCAATATACGAGATTTTAACATAGTAAATAAATAACTAAAATGACATTTGACACATTTCTAAGACATCTTATTCTTATTTTCTCGTCTTTTTTCTCAAATTAATAATCAAGTCTACTATTTTAAACAATTAAATTAATTATTTGTTTTAATTTTAGTTGTTGTGAGCGTAAAGCTATATGATTTTTTTCATGTTTCTTTTATAATTTAGAGATAAGGGTATAAATAAGGTAGCTGATGTGAATGCACTTAAAGTGTCATCTTTATATTTTTTTTATCTTATAGTTGTTTGGCATAACCTAATCCAAGAATGAGGTACAATATTATTTAATTCTCTTACAATGTGACATAATTATGATGCAGAAACAGAAGAATAGTTAATTGTCTATTTATGACTTTCATTTCTCCATAAATAATAGGGGTACTAACAAGACGCTAAAAGTGTTAAATGGATCAGACCCGATACGTCTTGTACATTGGCTCTTCATAATTCCTAAGACCGACAACATCGTACACCTGGTCACTCCAACCCCTATACGCATTGTATTGCCCTATACAATGTGTATAGCGGTTGGAATGACCAGGTGTACAATGTTGTCGGTTTACTTGGTATCCTATACGCCATCATATAGGCCTATATGATACGTATAGGGTCCAAAATTTTGCTATTGAACCATGGTGTTTCTCATATGAACGTATCGTTCAAAATTTTTTTAAACAATTTCCTCAAAATATTATAGACATGTCTTTGTAGTGGGATGGTAACTACGGTTTTCAGTTATATTCTAACAAGTCGCTAGAAAACAACCCGCAAAATTCTGGTGTTCAAGGTGTGAACCAGGAGGAGGTCTCGTCCGACGTTTATTCTAATCAACGGGTAAGGCTTCCAGATTTTAACAAGCCACTAAGCAATCCCGACTTCGTATACGGTGAACTCTCTTACCTTACACAACCCACAGACGACTTCATATACGGCGAACTCTCTTACCTTACACAACCCACAGACGACTTCATATACGGTGAAGTCTCTTACCCGACACAACACACCGGCGTCTTCGTATACGCGGATGAAATATATTACCCGGCACAACACACATACGACTTCGTATACGTGGGTGAACTAACTTACCCGACACAACCGGCTAACGAGTCCGAAGACGAGAAACAAACCAATTCACCCGTGTCGTATAAAACTGACAAGGTATAACATTCCTTCATATATATACCTACATATAGTTTGTTGTTTATTAACTTTAACTGTACAGTTGTTGCAGAATTTTCAGTCTCGTGAACAGTTGGTGGATTGGGCTGTCCACAGAGGACGTGAGAATGGTTACGTCATTATCACCCGACGATCGAGGAGAAAAGGCGACGACGTCTTGGCACGGGTTATCAAGGTGTCGCTTGTGTGTGACCGTCACGGCAAACGTACGTCTACTGCCACGGTTAGACGTGCCGGTAGTAAGAAAATATGTTGTTCTTTAAATTGGAAGGAGAGTACGAAGAAAAGACCGGTGATTGGAAGTTAACGGTGAAGGATGACAGTCATAACCACGATCCTACTCAACATCTTGAGGCGCACTCGTTTGCCAAGAGACTGTTTCAGTCGGAACAACTTTTGATGGCGAAGCTGTATTCGCAAAACATGTTGCCACATACCATTCTGGAAACCATAAGGGAACAAAACCAGAGAGTATGTGTATTAAAAAGGACATTTATAATGCGATACAAAAGATAAAAAATGAAACGAGAGTCGTTACCTGCTTTTTTCTAAAGAGTACGTCTACTATACTTGGGAGGATCCGGCTACAAATGTCGTGGATGAGGTATTCTTTGTAAGTTTCACATAAAGCTATTGAATTGTTTGATAACCTACAGGGTAAGTTTCACATAAAGCTTTAGATTTGTTAGAAAACGAGTGGTATAAGTTATCAACTATACGAAAACAAAATGCATCGTGTGGTTGCCAGCTTTTCAGTAGTTATGGGTTGCCGTGTGCCTTTCGTCTTGCAAAGATCGAAGCTACAGGTAATAAATACAACCTTTTAAGATTTATCTTGTTTTTTCTAATTCCAAACTGTTCTGACTATCTCGTTCTAATACATGTGGCAGAATCCCACTAGATGCAGTGTACGTATTCTGGAGGAAGCTTGATTTAAAACCGTCATTTGACGATGATGAAAATGTAGATGTGGATAAAGTACTTGGTCAAGTGAGAAACAAAAATATGTCACAACCCGATCAGGTCAAAAAAAGTTTGTTGTCAAGAATCGCAGGGGTGGTCTTTCCAAGCAAAACTAACAAGAAAGCGCATGTGGTACAAGAAGATACTCGTGGTCGTCAAACTTTGAAAAAGTAACAACAAAGGAAACAGGATATCGTGAGAAACAACTCGTTCACAGAATCCTAACAAAGCAGATGTGACCCTGCTAGACATAGCATGTATATTGCGTCATAGGACTCTCGACCAGCGAGTTTAGTCTTAAAGTCAAATAAACCAGTCATGCAACACCGTCGTTCAACGACCGGTAAAAGAAAGCAACCACACGACGATAACGGGTTTCCATTGATGATGGGGGATGATATAGTTAACAATATAAGTTGTTTTAAGGATTTGATCCCATCTTTGTTTTCATCCCTGTATTTCATATATACAGGATGTAATGCCTGGCGGTAACTGTGGTTTTCGATCGGTAGCTATGGGCTTAGGGTTAAATGAAAAGCAGTGGCTTTTTATTTGACAACAACTTCTACAGGAGATATACGGTAAGGAAGATTAGTGGAGAAGTGTTTTCGACAGAGTAGCCTTTCAATAGTATGATAAGCTACGTCACACGATAGATTGGTAGAATGTGAAAGCCACACCCGTTAGTCGTTGGATGTCGATGCCATACACAGGACTCCAAATTGCTCAAATATTTGGTATGATTGTTCAACTTTTAAGCATTGTTGATGTCGTCCGGATGGTCTATACAAATAACTGTATAACCTAACCTAGACTCCTAAGTAATATGATGGAGTACTTATGAACTAAACTGCACTGAAAGGCAAGTGTACCTATCGAGTGTAGCACAACTTAATGGTAAACAGAGTTATCGAACCCTAGAGACTCTATGTAACAAAACTAGACTCTGACTCGGACTAAAGATTGAATTGATTTGAGGGGTTTACTACACTACTGGATTAACTAAGGAATGCTCTAACTAACGACACCAACTATCAGACAGACTAATCGGATGAAATCAATAAAGGAGAAAGCACTATCTAGGTAACGAATCCTGTTTAACAACATGAACTTATCTCGGCTATGACAGTTGTGATAGAACCGGGATCTTTTAATACAAAACCCTAAGATAACCTAAGGATCCCAGATCATTCTCTGGGTGTGACCTAACAAGAAACCCTAAGGAACGTGTAAACTCACCGATTATTGGATCACCTCTCAGCTATTTCCAACAATGCTAAAGTACCCTACAGATAAATTACCTCTCAGTCTCAATATCTCTATATGCCCTAAAACACACGGGGTAACCTGACAACTTTCAGTATGACTCGGAATATCAATAATGCTAAACACCTTAGGAAACCCTCCTTTCAGAGCAATCTACGTAAGAACCCTAAAACCAAGGAATACTCGATAACTTCGCACCTTTCAGTTATTGAAGTAGAAAGAACATTCAATCCTAAGACACTCTTAACTTGCGTTTCTATGGACGATGAAATCAATTATCCACAACTAGTTACAAACCCAAAGTAGGTAACCTAACATGCATCTAGGATTAAACATGCACAAACATCATGTGAAACACGAATCAATTGTAACTCAGGATTAAACATGCACAAACATCATACTAAGTGAAACCAGATTCTTTACTTTAACATCAATCCATCAAAATCCTACATAAACCGAGAGAAATCCACAAATCAATCAAACAATCAACGAATACCTAGATAGCTACTAAAGTCTAGCCAAGATACATGTTCAAACTCAGAAAACAAATCTTAAAAGCAATAAACATCATTCAAGACAAACCAAAGTAATCAAGAACCAAGATCGAAGCCCTACGAGCAAGAATTAACCAACCCGATTGATAACGATCCGAACTTTAGCTCCCGTTGCTTCTTCCTCTCTCAAAATCACCACTTTTTGGTCATGAAACGATTGGGAATCGATCATACAAGTTATGGGAGAGTCCTAATCTATTTAGCCTTGAAAATAGGTTAACATTCCCATAACTAAGGTCCCTCGCATACCGCGAGGGCCCTTGGCCTATCCTCTCGCGTACCACGGGCCAAGCAAACCTGATATTTGAACTCTCCTCGTCGAAGTACCCCAAATCGATATATTATGAGCCCGGTAACTAAATTTCTAGCGCGAGATATGCCCCTTTAAAGTTTTGACTCTTTCCTGACTTTTTCCTTTTTTCATCCCGGGTTCTCGTGCTCGTTTCTTTCACATTTCTTGATCGTTTAAGCTCCAGTGTGATCTGATTACCTACAAACCATGACACAACTCAGTACTAAACATAAATGACTCAAAACGACTCTAAAAACGTACGAAACATGACGGAAATGCATGTGTGCTTTGCAACACATCAAACATCCCCACACTTAACCTTTTTTCGTCCTCGAAAAAGTCTGCAATTGAAACATAACTAAGATCTAACTTTATAAACATCAATTACCAATTAGCACAAATATACTCACGCGTTAAAAAGAAATAATCAGTATTTCTGTCCTATTAAACCCAAGCACCAACTATCCAGCCCCCATAATGTGTTCTAATTCCAATTTATACAAAAAATCAATCAATCTATGTGACTCACACTTAGAACTTACAGCTCTACCTAATCCCATCTCACGGTCATGTTTAGGCACGGTTAAACCATATAGATCTGCCCACCACGTTAAACTAAGATTTACAGATTTTTAGAAATTATGATGAAATATGGAACAAATCGATGGAAATGTGCAATAACTTAAGCACAAGAACTTTCGTCTAGAGGTGTCTCAACCAAGTCACTAACCCGGAAGCTAACACATAGACTAGATTCTAATCGTTTAGCCACATAAATCTTACTTACGGGTGTATCCTCCAAGTCGCCATCCCAAAGGGTAACACATAAGCAACACTCAGATTTCAAATTAATTAAGCTCATGAGTATGGATTTATGGAATGGGCGCCACCGAAACTCAGATTTTTTCTCATAAAAAGAGAGTGGTGTGCCATGAAAGTTTTCAAAAACCTCTAAATATTGGCTTAACGTGGTACCTATTACCCTATGTTGACAGTTTCAGTATTACCGACACCCTAAGATGAGTACCCACAGGATATCATGAGTTTATTAAGTGGTTAATCCTATGTAACACTCACATGTTGTTTAAGATATTCAAGCTAGCTGGGTCTACAAAAACATTACTAATTAGACGTGTTTTCTATTATTTTATATCATTTAAACTCAACAAGCAGATCGATTTGTACTATCATTTTCCATTTACTATGTAAAACTTTTATTTTCAAAGGACATTTTTTCAAATTTTTCAATTTTTTTTTTGTATTTTTGAATTTTTATAAAAGACATAAACTAGACACTCACATCCCCATACTTGAAAGACACATTGTCCTCAATGTGAAGCAAGACACAACTAAAAATAAAAATGCAAAAATAAAAATAGGAAGCGACTTAGATGGATTTGTAGATTCAAACAAATGTGTAGCTTCGTTCTTCCTTGAGTGCACCGTATAACATTTCTGTCGCGGTTGCACAATTCTGTTGGGTTGCCTTTACAACTTAATATAAGCATCGGTCCCGCCCGAATGGAGATTGAGTACGGACAGGACAAACAATACATGCAAAATAAACCTCACAACAAACCCGCAGCATCAAACTGACACAAATTAAAATTAAAGACTCACTGGTTCAAACGGACTCCGGATAGAATGCAAGGAAACGTACCCAATGTGCGACAAACACATAGACATGAATGCCACATCAAAGTGCATCATCGGTCACAAACTGGTTCCAAGTTTCCCATAGTCGGTGGTGATGAGTGTAACATCCCGGGTTTTACCGAGTAAACTGAATTTAATGTACAAGGATATTATTTGTATGTAGAAGACGAACTTATGACGAAAACCTGACCAGTGTAGTACATTATCGTTATACAAATAATTAGGTGGGGGTTTATAAATATTATTGAGACTAGAGGGTGTCTTTTATAAAAAAATCACGAGACGGGCAAAGCCCGAGGAGTCGGTATAGCGCAAGGCCGAAGCCCGACCTAAGGGTGAGAAACCCTTTAGGTTTGCGGCAAGGGGTGGACCCCATTTTGATTCTCGCGGCTGCCGATAAGGAGAAAGGGAGAGAGGAGGGGAGGGTGTCAGCGAAGATAGTCTCGGGAACCAGCTGTGAAGGCTCGTCGCGGCGGCAGACGGCGGAGACGAGGGTGGCAGCAGCGTTCCGTCGAAACAAAGAGAAGCCGGTTAGGATTTTTGATCAAATCAAGGTATTTTTGCGATCTCCTAATCGTAGTTTACATGTTTTGAATCCTGGATACTGGTTGTAATCGTTTATCATTCTAGGGAGTATGCAAAGGTTGATGCTTCGCGAGGAAATAAAGCGAGAACGGAATTCTGGCGAGGATCCGACCACTGTTCATGATTTCCGGTGGCGGAAAGCGGTGGCGATGGGTGGAGGTGGAAGAATTTGGCAACACGGTCACGTGGATATATTATTTGTCCAATTCCGAGTTCGTTTGATAGGTATACGAGTAGTGCGAAGATAGACGCGTGAAAAAGGCAAATTCCGGCAATGGAGGCGGCGCTTTCCGGCGACGGTAACTGGTTTGTCTGAAAGGGTTCGGCGATACGGACGCGTGGACATATAATTCGCCTAAAATAGAGTTCATTTGGGTCGGTTTTAAGCTACTCGAATGTTGACGCACAAAACCGAACGTGCTGAAAGATGAATCCGCATTCTAGCAGCAGCGGTGGCGGCGACGGATGACACCAATAATTTTCTGAGGTCGGGCAAGTTGAGACAAACGCGTGGATAGGTGGTACACTTGAAACGGAGCTTGTATGGTCGAGATATGAGCAAAGCAAGTTTTCCTCTCGCGTGGTGCTCAGAAGTTTCATACAAAACCGCTTAGAACGGTTTATACGCAAAGGTATGACCCCATAGGAATTTATATTCATTGTTGGGGAGTATTTTGGGATATGGGAAAAATGTCGGGAACGACTTTCAGGAACGTTTTTCGGTAACGTTAATTTAAGGGTTTTTGTGCTCGAGCGAGCACGTCGGTTGTACGGTTTGGGATGACTTAGACCGAGCTTGTAGCTGCTGGTCCAGAATATATGTGTTAGTGTTACTACGGTAATAGGATTGATCTGGGTAGTTCATTTGATGACAGGTTCGCGTTGGACTACGAGTTTACGGGTATGCGACTTCGGAAGGAAAGCTTCGTAACCGGTGAGTTTCTAATCCCCCTCTTTTAAACGTTTTACTGTTTTGGGGTTATCGTACATACACTCACGTGGTGTTAATATAATTAATCGTGTTAAGGGTTCGGGTTCTAACCCACTATGCTTTGAGTATAAAATGCTTATTTAAGAGTCGTAGGGTTTATGGTGTGTTCATAGAAATGTGTGAGCTAGAGAGATGAGTTATTAATGTGTGATGTGTTAAGGGCTGGTCAGGGAAAGTCGGGCTTAAAGTTAAATGGTTATGATTTCATGTGGGATATGTTGTTCTAGGGTCGTGTGTGAGGTGCAGGTGTAGTTAATGAGTCTTGTATATGATGTTTGATATTATGTGTTTATATTTATGGGTCGGGTTTGCCTCGTTTTTCGTTATGGCATGGCAAACAGGATTGTGAAGGATGAGGTCCTACGGGAAGTAACCAAAGGTGACATTTATTTAACAGGTTAATGATGAGCTCGGGGTGTGTTGAACGCCCTGGTGAGGGTAGCCCTAACGAGGGTGCAGTGATAAGGTATATGTTTGCATGCGTATATATGTGTTAATTTGCATGCTAGTAATGAGTTATATTTATTGTGTGTGAAATAGTGTTAATGTGATATGTTGATGATAGTGATGTGATATGTAGAGTTAGACAGACCGTTGTGTAAGGATTTGTGACATGACGGGTATAAGAGTCGTGTCAGTTAATTGTGAGAGCCTTGGTTAAGGCCAGGTGTGCTAATGTTTAGGGTATATTGTGATAACAAAGAGTCGAGTCATTACTTGTTCTTGGTATGAGTTATTAGTATAGTATGTTGAGTCTAGGTCGACGTAATGGTAAGGTTATTATTATTATAATTGGTAGTACGGGTTGAGTCCCGGGTGATGAATGGTTAAGGGATGTCGTGGGATGTTAGGGGTTAACTATTTGTTAATAAATCATAAAACTAATTTGTAAGGACCGAATGGTCTGGAGTGGATTAAGTTAATGAATATAACGATGATGGTTTTTGTTTAAATTAAACTATTAGAACTCACTCAGCGTAGCTGACTTTGTATGTACGTTAGATTGTTTTGCAGGTAAGTGTAGGATTGACGTATCTTAGCCTGGGAGCGATGTACTCGGATTGGTGTGCATGCATTCGTGAGGTATGTTTAATGACAATAAATGGTAATAAATGATTTTAGAAAAACTTCTGCTATAATTGAGTTAATAATAAATGTGTTTTAAATGCGAATGATCTGTTATGAGGACCAACTATAGGATGCCCGGGTAGAGGTCTTACAATGAGTGAATAATAAGATATGGATGACTGATGGAGGGCGGGCATGATAGACATGGTGGATGATATGGGAATGATAGATGATGGTAATGGGTGATGTACGATAATTGATGATGTGGATGGTTGTGGGGACGGGTATTGGTGACCATGGGAAAACAAGAACAATTGCCACCATTCTGCAGCTTGTCAAAAAGTGCCGCCAAAAGATACGATAAATGTATAAAGTGTGGCAACTGGAGCCACGATTGAAAGTGTAGCAAGAATCAAACTTACTCCCAAAGTGAGTTACACACCTGATCGAAGTAGGAGTTGTTAGGCTACAAGAGTAAATTACAAATTGGGTCATTTATCTTTTATACAAATTGCAAGTATTGTACTTTGGTTTCATTAATAACACTGTATGTCCTTATTTTGAAACCTTTGCACACTTTACGTCCTTTTGACTAACTGATGTTAACTTTTTCTGTTAACTTTAGTCATGTGCTTTGCACATGAGGGCAATAAGGTCATTTATTTAAATAGATTAAATAAATAACTTTTATTTATTTATTTGTGAAAATACGTTAAATTATATGGAATGTAAATATATGTTTAGAAATTCTACTTATGTGATTAGTGTTTAATTTAAATAAATAAAATAAGTAAATAATTTCATTTATTTAAATAGATTAAATAAATAAATAATTTTTATTTAATTATTTGTGAAAATATGTTAAAATATATGGAATGTAGATATGTGTTTAGAAATTCTACTTATGTGATTAGTGTTTAATTTAAATAAATAAAATAAATAAATAATTTTATTTATTTAAATAGATTAAATAAATAAGTAATTTTTATTTATTTATTATCTCTAAAATAAATACTAGTTCGCTTTAAATGAGTTAATATTTTATAAACTTTTATAAAATTTATTGTTTTTATTTAGAAATTAATTTAGATATTTAAAGTTTTTGTTTTAAAAGTTAAATGTGTAATTTTAACCATTTTATTTGGATTAAAATCTGAATTTATATTGAAATTTATAAATTCTGGTCTCTGTTATAAATATCTTAGGATTTATAAAAATATTTTTTACAAAGTTTTTGAAGCTTTAAAACTAGTTTTAAAAATTTAAACAGGCCACTTGGTTCGAACCCGGGTGGTTCCTGTGTGTGTGTCTCGTTGTAGCGCTGGACCAGTGGAGCTATTAGTGCACAAGTACGGTCCGGTGGGTTATTAACATAGCTAGATAGGAAGTCGGGTTTGATTTTTCAGGGTATGCGCAAAAAGGCCGGCCAGACACGGGCCGTGGGTTTCGAACCCACACCATTCGGTCCGATGGCGCAATGACATAGCCAGTCGGACCAGATGGTTTCGCTGATTAAATATGAATTCTGTTAAACTAAATACGTAAAAATAATCAATCGAAATCCCCGAATCAAAATCGTATGAACAGGTTTAAGAATTCGACAGAAATCGAACCCGATGCAAAAGTCGGATACGAATTGATAAGGGGCTTTTGATGTACGTTTGAAAACGAATCGAAAGACACTAACCTCACTCGATTTGGCTGGGTATCGAAGGCTGTCGGCTACGAGTTTGGTTCCGATGTTCTTGGTGCTCGATCGGTGATTAGAGGTGATATGCAGATTGATAGGAAGTTCAGAGAGTTTGTAATCGATTGTGTGAAGGTGTGGGTATGATTTAGTTCGTTAAATTTTATCAAAATCGTCCGGTTTGATTACGGTTTGTAAGCGACAGCTGTCGGGATTAAATCACACGAAATTGGTTTGATTTTTTTGATGTATTGGGTCGTGTACAGGTCCACATTCATCCGGGAAATGTTTGCGCGTGATTTTCGGGAATTTAAACGCGTTAATTTTTTGGAATTGAAATTGAATTGATACGAATTTGACTTTGTGAAGTCAAATTTGTTTGAATTCGAATTCGCCCGCTTGAATGATCGAATTGATATGATAATTGGGCTAAGATTGGGTCGATTTCTGTTTGTGAATCCATGAGGAGTCCAATTCGACAATGATTCATCGACAGCCGCCTCGAATTGTCACGGTTTCTTGGCCCTTTTGACTTTTGAAAGTCAAATAGATCAAAAGTCAAAATTAGGGTTTCAAAAATCAGAATTTTGAGTATTTTAGTGTTCAATTGCCTTGGAGTTTAATCAACCGTGAACTTCTTTGTTAATCAAATAAATGTACCTATGTGTGTATGTATTTTGATTGAAAATTTATATAAATGTATACGCATTCTGGATAACGTTTTCCCGTGAAAGGATTTGCGGACTTGCTTTGAGACTTAATATTTAGTACGAACAGCTTAAACCAGTGCTCTAGAATTTAAACGAGTTACATTGAATTACGAACTGGTAGAAAAATCAGAAATGTTACAGTATCCCCATGTTGAGGGAATTTCGTCCCGAAATTTAGCTAGTTGAGGCGACTGAATCAGCAAAAATATGTGGGTACTTGAGCTTCATTTGGTCCTCACGTTCCCAAAACGAACTTTGACAATAGGAATACGGCTTCGCTTGAGTTGCTTGATCTCACGACCCATGATCTCCACCAGTCTCTCCATGAAGTGCATCGTTTCGTCAATGCGCACATCGTCAAGAGGTATATGGAGATTCTCATCTGCAAGACATTTCTTTAGGTTGGACACGTGGAAAGTAGGATGTACATTAGCAAGTGATGGAGGTAATTCGAGTTTGTAAGCCACTTTCCCGATCCTTTCGAGGATCTTGAATGGACCCACATAGCGAGTTGCTAGTTTACCCTTCTTCCCGAAGCAAATCACCTCCTTCCAAGGAGATACCTTTAGAAGTACAAGATCATCGACTTGAAATTCCAAGGGTTTACGTCTCTTGTCGGCATAGCTCTTTTGCCGACCCCTAGCTACTTGAATGTTGTTGCGGATCTGTAGGATCTTGTCGGACGTTTCTTGGATTAATTCGGGACCGGTGATTTGTGCTTCACCAATCTCGTTCCAACAGATAGGAGAGCGACACTTCCGACCATAGAGAGCTTCAAATGGAGCCATGTTGATGCTTGTGTGGTAGTTATTGTTGTAAGAGAACTCAATGAGGGATAGATGTGAATCCCAATTGCCACCAAAATCAATTACACAAGCTCTAAGCATGTCCTCGAGCGTCTGGATTGTTCGCTCGGTCTGACCATCACTTTGGGGATGGTAAGCCGTGCTTAAATCCAAGCGTGTACCAAGAGTAGTTTGGAGGGATTGCCAAAATCAGGAGGTGAAACGAGCATCCCTATCAGATATTATGTTAAGTGGGACCCCGTGAAGACTCAAAATTTCGTCAATGTAGATTCGGGCTAGTTTCTCTACCCGATAGTCTTCTCGGATGGGTAGAAAGTGAGCAGATTTGGTGAGACGGTCAATGATCACCCAAATGCTATCATAACCTCTAGAAGTACGAGGGAGTTTGGTAATGAAATCCATGGTTAGATTTTCCCATTTCCACACTGGAATTTCCGGTTGTTTAAGTAAACCAGAAGGACGTTAATGTTCAGCTTTGACTTTGGAGCAAGTTAGACATTTTGCAACATATAGTGCAATGTCTTTCTTCATCCCGGGCCACCAGTATTGTTGGTAAAGACCCTTGTACATTTTATCAGCCCCGGGATGGACGGAGTAACGAGTTTTGTGTGCCTCGTTCATAAGGACTGCGCGAAGGTCATCACGATCGGGGACCCAGATACGATTCAAGTAATAGAGGAGGCCATTAGGTTTGGTTTCTAATAGGATTTCAACACCACATGACATTTCATTATATAGATTACCCTCGGTGACCGAGACGTGTTGAGCTTCTAGGATGCGATTTTGAATATCGGTTTGAATCCTAACACAATGAAGCATAACGTGGTCCTTACGACTCAAGGCATCAGCTACAACATTTGCTTTACCGGGATGGTACCGAATCTCACAGTCGTAGTCGTTAAGGAGCTCGACCCAACGTCGTTGTCTCATGTTGAGTTCTTTTTTATTGAAGATGTGTTGGAGACTTTTTTGGTCAGTGAACACCACACATTTCGTGCCATATAGATAATGCCTCCAAATCTTTAATGCGAAGACGACCGCACCCAATTCAAGATCGTGCGTCGTATAATTCTTTTCGTGAATTTTAAGTTGTCTTGATGTATAAGCGATCACCTTGCCCCGTTGCATGAGAACACAACCGAGACCTTGGTTTGACGCATCGCAGTAGACCACCAGATCATCGTTGCCATCAGGAAGAGTGAGAATAGGAGCATTGCACAATTTTTGCTTGAGGAGTTGGAAGGCTTCCTCTTGCTTTGTTCCCCACTCATAGTGTTTACCTTTGTGGGTCAAGGCCGTGAGAGGGACCGCAATCTTGGAAAAGTTTGAGATGAAACGACGGTAATAACCAGCAATACCAAGAAATGAACGAACTTCAGTAGGGGTCTTAGGGGTACTCCAATTCTTAACGGCTTCGATCTTTGCGGGATCAACATGAATTCCCTTTTCGTTGACAATATGACCCAAAAATTGAACTTCCTTTAGCCAAAATTCACACTTGGAAAACTTAGCATATAGTTGTTCTTTTCTTAAAAGGTCTAAAACCAACTTAAGGTGTTGTTCATGATCTGATTTGGTCTTGGAGTAGATCAAGATGTCGTCAATGAAAACGATCATGAATTTATCTAGGTATGGTTTGCATACGCGATTCATGACATCCATGAAAACCGCGGGGGCATTGGTTAGCCCAAAAGGCATAACCATAAATTCGTAGTGACCGTATCTTGTACGAAAGGCAGTCTTTGGGATATCCTCCTCTTGTACACGAAGTTGGTGATATCCGGATCGAAGATCAATCTTTGAGAAGTAGGTGGAACCTTGGAGTTGATCAAAGAGATCATCAATCCTAGGCAAAGGGTAACGGTTCTTGATGGTAAGCTTGTTGAGTTCGCGGTAGTCAATACACATCCGGAATGAGCCATCTTTCTTCTTCACGAATAGGACGGGTGCACCCCATGGTGAATGACTAGGACGAATGAAACCTTTATCGAAAAGTTCTTGGAGCTGACTTGCGAGTTCTTGCATTTCAGAAGGTGCTAGACGGTATGGAGCTTTAGCCACAGGATTAGCTCCGGGTACAAGGTCGATATGAAACTCTACTTGACGAACGGGTGGAAGACCGAATAGATCTTCAGGAAATACTTTGGGAAAGTCACAAATGATGGGGATGTCTTGAATACTCTTCTCTTGGTCCTTCTTTTGAACGATATGGGCTAAAAAGGCCACATACTTCTTCCGTAAGTACTTTCGGGCCGTAGTGCACGACATGAGCTTAAGCCCACTACATGGTTTCTCACCAAAGACTTTTAATGTATCACCCGAGGGGAGATGAATTCGGATGCACTTCTCGAAACAAACGACCTCGGCATGATGACTAGATAGCCAATCCATGCCTATGATGATATCAAAGCTTCCCAGTTGCATAGGTATGAGGTTGACGGGAAAGGAATATTCATTAAGTTCGATGAAACAATCGCGGATAATGGAGTCAATGATGATGGGGTTCCCATCCGCTACTTCAACGGTAAACATTTTCTCTAATTTAGTTCGGGTTTTAGCAAGCAAAGGTTCAAAATTAAGTGAAACAAAACTCTTATCGGCACCGGTATCAAATAGTATGGAAGCATATTGGTTATTAACGAGGAACGTACCGTTGACCACATCATTGTTGGTCTGGGCTTCATTAGCATTTATGTTGAAAGCACGCCCTCTAGCTCCACCTTGATTAGAGTTGGTAAGTTTTGGGCATCGGTTTTGGAAGTGGTTTGGGTTACCACATTCAAAGCAAGCATTCCCATTAGTGATAGTTGGAACCCCTTTGTTTCCCTGGTTGGCTATATTGCCGGGTGGTTTGACCCTGCAGGTGTTGGCTAAATGCCCATATCTTCCACAGCTGGCACATATCCGACACGGTATATTTGGGAAGTGATGGTAATTGCACGTGTTGCACAAAGGGCTGCTGCCCACATAATGTTTTTTGGCTGAATTCTGAGTCATAGGAGCAACGTGATTGACTGGGGCAGCTGGGGTAACAACAGCAAAGTTCTTAGTCTTTCGTTTCTTGTTGCTGGAGAAAGGTTCGAGTTTGACCCCTTTGGAGGGCTCAGAAGGTGTTGCCGTGTCTAGGACTTTCTTAGCACGCTTCCTTGATAACGTACCCGCCTTTACATGGTTATCGGTTAATGTGGCGGATAGACGGATGGCATCTTCAAGGGTAGTTGGGTTCCTCCCTAAAACAGTGTCTTGAATCTTCATCGGCAGTCCACAGATGTACTTTTCAATACCCTGAGCCAAAGGTGTGACCATATGAGGTACTAGAAGACTTAGCTCATGGAAACGGGTGGTGTAGGCTAAACTTTCACCACTATCTTGGGCAAGATCCCAAAATTCGGCCTCTAACTTCTTCATTTCATTGCGAGGACAGAACTCCTCAGTCATGAGCCGTTTGACCTCATCCCATGGCAAGGCCATTGCCACATCCATGCCCCTATTCCACTTTTCACCATTCCACCAAGTGAGCGCTCGTTTTTGGAAGACGATGGTGGCATAGCGAACCCGGAGGTTGTCGGGACAATCGCTATTGAGAAAAGTGCTTTCAATGCTCTCGAACCATTGCAAGAGACCCGTGGCTCCTTCAGTGCCATAAAACTTAGTGGGGTTGCACGAGTTAAAGTGCTTGAAAGTGTATTGCGGTGGGTTGGCACCACCACCCCCATTAGTTCCATGGGTACCACTAATGGCTCCATTATCTTGGGTGAGTTGAGTTACAAGTTGTGCAAGGATAGCAGCAATGTCGGTGTTGTTGTTGGTCACGGTAGCACGACGGGGAGGCATTCTACAGATTTGTACAAGACAATAAAAGATGTAAGAACTTATGAAAGTTGATTGAATTTAAAAGGGAATAAAATAATAGATGAAGTAGTAAATCATAGTTTGGATTGTACTCAAATAGTGACATAATCACTTGAATACTATGACACATTAAGGTCAATTAAACTCATATAATTTTCAAGGAGACATGCTTTAGCCTATAAGTAAACACTCATCCCGGGAATTCCCAGGAAAGCATACGGGTCCCTCGGTTGATTGGGATTTATACGAAATGCTTTCCTAGACAGAAAACCCAGAATACAGGTGTCACCCTTCCAGATTGCACGTGTCCTCTAATAATTAACAAACTTTAAAACCTTAACGAGGAAGTAAAGAAATTCTATAGATTTAAATTCATGAAGTTTCCACATGCTATGATGATGATGACAGAGAAGTAGGTAAGAAGGTTATGAGGCTTAGGGTATGGGTAGGGATATTGTTTATTTAATTTATTATTTAAGTATAGTCTAATAATTCATAAATTTTAACAAATAAGGTATTAAAATACAATAAGCAAGTAACACATAGCATGTAGTATATCATATAATCATAGAGCATGGCAATTGTGGGTGTCCTAAGGTTATAGTCTAGGTCAAATGTGTCTAATAACCTAATTCCCTATAACCAAGGCTCTGATACCAATCTGTCACACCCCAACCGACGGCGGAATACGTCGGAGCTGGACATGTAGACTGTTAAAAAGCTCAAGGTTTTTACTAAAGTTTAAATAATTAAACAACCAATTTCATAACGTAAATAAACATAAATCCAACAATACAAGGAAAATAAAAATACATAAATAGTCTTTTTAAATTTAAATTCTAGGTCATCAGCCCTAAGTGGAGCATCTTGTACTTATTCTCAAGCGTTAGTACCTGAAACATGATGAAAACAAGGTCAACTAAAAAGTTGGTGAGCATAAATAGGTTTTAACACACAACCAAACTTAAAGTATTTTATACAATTCATACGATATACGTGTATAAGACAATTGTGGAAAATCTATAGTTAAACTAAGTGTATACAAAAGTCTATGTCTAAGTCTAGGGTTCAACGGGTTTTGATGTGTGTGGGTTGGTACAAATAGATTTGTGTCCCATGTAAAGGCATACTAGGCTTAAATACGAATTTAATGTGTATTATTAGTTCAAGGTATATATGTATAAATTTAATAGTCACTGACGTAGGATTGGATTAAAATAAATAATTTTATTTATTTAATTGTGAAAAATATGCTAAAACATATAGAATGTAAATATATATTTATGTTTAGAAAATGAACTTTGATTTATGTAGATAGTGTTTAATTTAAATAAATAAAATAAATAAATAATTTCATTTATTTAAATAGATTAAATAAATAACTTTTATTTATTTATTTGTGAAAATACGTTAAATTATATGGAATGTAAATATATGTTTAGAAATTCTACTTATGTGATTAGTGTTTACTTTAAATAAATAAAATAAGTAAATAATTTCATTTATTTAAATAGATTAAATAAATAAATAATTTTTATTTATTTATTTGTGAAAATATGTTAAAATATATGGAATGTAGATATGTGTTTAGAAATTCTACTTATGTGATTAGTGTTTAATTTAAATAAATAAAATAAATAAATAATTTTATTTATTTAAATAGATTAAATAAATAAGTAATTTTTATTTATTTATTATCTCTAAAATAAATACTAGTTCGCTTTAAATGAGTTAATATTTTATAAACTTTTATAAAATTTATTGTTTTTATTTAGAAATTAATTTTAGATATTTAAAGTTTTTGTTTTAAAAGTTAAATGTGTAATTTTAACCATTTTATTTGGATTAAAATCTGAATTTATATTGAAATTTATAAATTCTGGTCTCTGTTATAAATATCTTAGGATTTATAAAAATATTTTTTACAAAGTTTTTGAAGCTTTAAAACTAGTTTTAAAAATTTAAACAGGCCACTTGGTTCGAACCCGGGTGGTTCCTGTGTGTGTGTCTCGTTGTACCGCTGGACCAGTGGAGCTATTAGTGCACAAGTACGGTCCGGTGGGTTATTAACATAGCAGGAAAGGAAGCCGGGTTTTATTTTTCAGGGTATGCACAAAAAGGACGGCCGGACACGGGCCGTGGGTTTCGAACCCACACCATTCGGTCCGATGCCGCAATGACATAGCCAGTCGGACCAGATGGTTTCGCTGATTAAATATGAATTTTGTTAAACTAAATACGTAAAAATAATCAATCGAAATCCCCGAATCAAAATCGTATGAACAGGTTTAAGAATTCGACAGAAATCGAACCCGATGCAAAAGTCGGATACGAATTGATAAGGGGCTTTTGATGTACGTTTGAAAACGAATCGAAAGACACTAACCTCACTCGATTTGGCTGGGTATCGAAGGCTGTCGGCTACGAGTTTGGTTCCGATGTTCTTGGTGCTCGATCGGTGATTAGAGGTGATATGCAGATTGATAGGAAGTTCAGAGAGTTTGTAATCGATTGTGTGAAGGTGTGGGTATGATTTAGTTCGTTAAATTTTATCAAAATCGTCCGGTTTGATTACGGTTTGTAAGCGACAGCTGTCGGGATTAAATCACACGAAATTGGTTTGATTTTTTTGATGTATTGGGTCGTGTACAGGTCCACATTCATCCAGGAAATGTTTGCGCGTGATTTTCGGGAATTTAAACGCGTTAATTTTTTGGAATTGAAATTGAATTGATACGAATTTGACTTTGTGAAGTCAAATCTGTTTGAATTCGAATTCGCCCGCTTGAATAATCGAATTGATATGATAATTGGGCTAAGATTGGGTCGATTTCTGTTTGTGAATCCACGAGGAGTCCAATTCGACAATGATTCATCGACAGCCGCCTCGAATTGTCACGGTTTCTTGGCCCTTTTGACTTTTGAAAGTCAAATAGATCAAAAGTCAAAATTAGGGTTTCAAAAATCAGAATTTTGAGTATTTTAGTGTTCAATTGCCTTGGAGTTTAATCAACCGTGAACTTCTTTGTTAATCAAATAAATGTACCTATGTGTGTATGTATTTTGATTGAAAATTTATATAAATGTATACGTATTCAGGATAACGTATTCCCGTGAAAGGATTTGCGGACTTGCTTTGAGGCTTAATATTTAGTACGAACAGCTTAAACCAGTGCTCTAGAATTTAAACGAGTTACATTGAATTACGAACAGGTAGAAAAATCAGAAATGTTACAGCCACAACCCCCCTTCTCGCACCACCACCGTAGCAACCCGCACCACTTATTCATCTCATCAATTAATTATGGGTTTGAGAGAGAGGGAAATTACAGGTTGAAGGTGGAAGATGGAGAAGACCCAAATCACAGATTTGAAAACACCTAGAATTGAATTTGGAATAGAGATGTCAAAACCCAAATATCTAATCCCGAAACCACCTCAACACCCAGTTGACTCTACTCGGTCAAAACCCAGATGAACGGTCGGAGAGGGGTGTCAGAGAAGATGAAGTGGCCGGCATGAATCTCGGTCAAATCTTAGTGTTCTTGCACGAAGAGAGAGTACCTATGGAGAGAGGGTGGTGGTGGTGATACTGGTGTGGGCTATAACGTGGCTATTGGAATTATGGTTTTGGTTCCAGAACTATGGTTGAGTGTGGAACAACAGTTTTAGAGAGAGAGGGAGAAAGGAAGTGGAAGGGATGACGATGGTGATTTAAATGGGCCCTACACTATTATAATCATGGGGATAAAAGTCTGATCTAAAGAGGGTTAAGATGACAGAAATGCCCCTCACATGATGATTTGGATGGGGGTTAGTCAAAAGGACGTAAAGTGTGCAAAGGTTTCAAAATAAGGACATACAAGGTAATTAATGAAGGCAAAGGACAATACTTGCAATTTGCATAATAGATAAAGGACACAATGTGTAATTTACTCCCGAAAGAACCATACGAAAAGGCAGCAATGTGTATTACGCAATAAGGGACGAGTTGAATTTGATGAGAAATCTTGGTCTTGGCAATCTGACCATACACGAGCCCTCAGATTAGTTATACCATCATGATCTGAGTACTGTAGAGGGACCTGTTAGTATTTTCCATTTTAAGCCATGAGTCCGTAGCTGAGTGTTTCGCGATAGATGCAACCCTTTAAACCCCTTTAAAACCCCTAAAAATCCAAAAAGATTTTCATTTTCACCTTTAGTTTTACTTTAGCCACATTACAACCCTTTTAAGTCCTCTTAATTCATGCATACTACTTAGTTAGTTGGTGGAGACTTGATTTGCATACAAGCTTATGACTATTGCATAATTCGATGCGAACTTGACAGTTCCACTTCACTTACATTATCCATATATATATATATATATATATATATATATATATGTATATATAACCCTAGAAGTTGAGTAAACATTGTGAGTAGTGAGGATTTCTTGCATAATCAAAGTTCTAGTAGGCTTGTCATAGATTCCATCATCTTAAAACAGAAAAAAATACAAAAATAGAATAAGCAACTCAAGAGTTATCCCGGAGTTTCAACACTAATTGAAATTCCATTACCCTTGTAAAGTTTTTAGTTATGGGTGTGATCATGCATGAGTTTGCTTGAGGATAAACAAAGTTTAAGTGTGGGGTGTTATGATATGCCATCATTTATACATATTTTACATACATAATAACCCCACGTTATGTTACTAATTGAATAATAATCTTGCAATTTATGCTTAAAACACTTATATTTTGTAATTGCAGGTTATTCGGTGTTGAAAAAATAAATCAAGCTAAATCCTATAAAAACACCAAGAATTCAAGCTTCTAGAAAGTTCATTCCCGAGCATTGACCCCCAAGAAGTCAAACCAGGTCAACAACTCATCCAGCAGCTAAAAGATGAAACAGGAGATGCATGACCAATGCCTCTCTTGTTCCCCAAAGCTCAAGTACAGTGTCCTCTGTACCCTAAAAGATTCCCGAGGTGTTTTCACGCCCGTGCAAACCAATGCACGACCGTGCATTGCTCATTTCGAGTCCTATAAATAGATAGGTAGGGTTCTTAATTCCATACACCTCAACACACCAATTCAGACCAAAAGAACACTCAAGAATAGAGCATTCTCATAGTTAGAGTAGAAAGTAGAGGGGCTCTTCCTCCTTGTTCCGCAATAGGGGAGCGTGCGAAACACATCATTACGCTAGTCGTTATGGCCTTTCATGGCTAAAATTTCTTTGTATTGCTAAGGTGAAGATGATGTTTGGTGCATGTTAATGTTTATCATATTAATAAAGTGGTATGTTTATGTCTTTAACTAATTCGTTCTTAAAAAACATCTTTCGGTGGGCTTTTATTATTTTCTAAATCCGTCTTTATATTTTTGGGTGTCTTGATTTTAAAGAGTAAGATCGTAAAAACCTTTTTAATCAAACTTACTTTGAAACTCGTACTTCTTTATACGAGCAGATATTGATACGCCAAGGCTTGGTTTATACTTCTAAAATCGTACGTCTTTATACAAGATTATTATGCGAACAAGAATTGGTGAACTCATGCTGGGAATGGTACGCCTTTATAGTTGGTCCCATTGTTACACTGCCTCCCGGTGAGAAAAATATAATCACTTATTTAACTTTAATATAAAGCATTTTAAGTCTGATGTCATAAACCAACCCGGATATGACCATTCGATTGGTTGAGGGTAAATGTTATCCCTAACGTGAGGCACTACTATGTTAGTTTAAAGAACGTAATTTATGAATCAAATGTAGTGAGGACGAGGCTCTAGCGGTGACCCGGGTTACATGTTTGTAGTATTCATACCACTGAATTAGTCAACTTAACATTATCACGTACCAACCTGATTCAAATCCCAAAGCAATACTATCCGTAATCTGATCATTTTCACCTTATTTACTTTTCTACTAGTTACATTTCTGTTACATAATTCACGCATGTTTTACTTTTATATTATTTACTTTACCGCCATTTACTTTTCTGCTTCACAAGCACACAAACCCCATTCACTAACTAATCCGGCTAAACGATAACAAAATTTGATTACTGGAACTCGACCGTGTCTATTGGTTCGATACTTGGTTCTTACCTAAACTATATTACGCTGCGATATGTACACTTGTCTATTGTGTGTGTTTTAAGTTAACGTAATTATCATTTTATAAATTCAAAACCTGATATTGTGAAATCATCCTAAAAATATATTTAGTTATATTTTTATATACTTAATTCACAAACACATCAATTATCCTTTGTAAAAACAATTTTATAAATGAAAACGCTACCTTAGCCATTATGGAAAGGTTTTTGTTAACCTGGGAACCGTTTTCTGCATTATAAAACTCTGATAAAATAAAAAATAAGTAGGGTGTTTCACCATCATGGGCGATGACACGCCATGGGAGTGTTTGTTTGATCTGGCGTTCACCGAGACATATCTAGAGGTGGTTGTCGAGTTTCTTTCGACGTTCATCTACTCAGAGCAAGGGCTGGAGCCTATTCCCTGGGAGGAGCAGGGAAAGGAGCCCCAACACGTCTTCTTCAGGATTTTTAGTCATGTTTACCGTCTGACCCTCCGTCAATGGAATTTCGTGACGGGCTTGTATTTTGAGCCCGAGACTGTCACACCACTTTACACCGAGGCGGTGACGTAGGTAGACAAGGAGGAGCTCCTTGTTTTTTGGGGTTTGATATCTGATAGCCCTTGGTTAAATACCAAGGGGAGGGTCTCGGGGATTAGAGTCCCCCTCTACAGATATTTGCACCGGCTTATCTCGACGTCGATTGCACTGCGTCTGAAAATACGTGAGTGGTGCATAGATAGAGAACTATTCTTTCTCTCATGCCTGCTTACCGGCAGGCGGTGCGCCCTAGCCACATGCCTGGCACTTTACTTTGCGTCTGCCTACCACAGGCAGAAGCTCGGGCTTTTGTATGGCGGCGCTTTCATCACTCATTTGATAACGGTCCACTATGTGTAGAGCAAGTAATAAATCGGACGGAGACACGTGTCCTGTGACTCATCATATGTGTGGTCCGATAGCGGACCGACATTCGAACCATAGCGGTCCGTTTTGTAGGCTCGAAGGCAAATTACGACTAGAGGCGGTAGCGGACCGCTCTCCCCCAACATAACGGTCCACTACAGGTCCCCATTTACTCCTATAAATAGATGATCGTTCTCAGCCCATTACACACACTCCATACCTCCATTTACACACGCAGACACTATGTAACTCCGATCCCGAGCCCCGGTTTACGTACTAGAGTCCGGTTTCCAATGTTTCGACTCCAAATCGCCTTAGATAGTGCTGAGGTAAGGTTCTGATCCCCCATTAAGCTTGGGTTATACATCATTAAAGATAGAATCATGTACTTAAATAATGTCATTACATATCTAGGAGCTCTGCCCTAGGTGTTTATCACATTACTGATTAATAAGCCGAAATACAGTCTAGGTGAGTTCTAAACTGTGATGCATGAACCCAGTCATGACCGTGTCTGTCATGATTGATTGATGAAAACATTTTGAGTATCTTGAAATGATTGTACCGATTGTTTATATATAACGTATTCTAAGCGCTTATTGTATTTCACTTGCCCATGGAACGGCATGTTGGACAGGACCCGTGGAACGGTCTTTGGTTATATATATACTGATGATTGTTCATAGTTATCTATGAATTTGGGGGTGGAACCTTATGGATGTGTTCAAGATACTTTGGCGGGTCATTTTAATAAACTATTTTAGTTTAGAAATTCACTAACTTTGTGCTGACCCATGTTTTATCAAATGTTTTTGACTGCATCACAGGTAGTCATTAGACAGGGCATTCTAGGACTAGATGATGAACGATCTAGATGATGGGCATGCAAGAAACTATAAGTCCCGACTGACTTGTTCTTGTTAGGAACAGATGATGTAACTTTTATGAGAACATGATATAAACATTGTTTTAATGTTTAAATAAAAGTTGGTGGTTTTAGTCTTCCGCTGTGTGTTTCTGATATCAACGTCACAGTAACTAGAAGACGACCTTCTGACCAATATGTAGTTATCTGACAAATGGAATGTTCTATCTAGGAAAGAGCGGTGTATGAATCTCTCCTAGACCCATCAGTCTTAACTGGGAACATATCTGTTAGACGTACTACTATGGTTAGATAACTGTCTTGTGTTATGGGTGTGACAATAACAGACAGTTACACTTCATGACGGTATTGAATAGTATCATGTGAAACCCAAGAAGCTACAAATCTCCGAAGGCATCTTAGGAGGATTCCATTACATAACTGCTTCTATTTTCGTAGGGTCTACCATAATTCCGTTGGGTTTGATAACTTGTCCTAGAAACTGTAACTCACAGAGACAAAATGCAGATTTCAAAAACTAGGAAAATATTTTCTCCTTTCGTAACATCTCCATATTACCTCACGGATATGGCATGCGTAGTCTCCCTCGCTTTTGGAGTAAATCAATATGTCGTCGATAAACACAATAACTGACCTATCCAACATTGGGTGGCACACACGATTCATCAAGTCCATGAATGTTGCTGGAGCACTGGTCAGACCGAAATAAATCACTAGGAATTATAATATCCCTATCGCGTATGAAAGGTCGTTTTCGGAATGTCTTCCTATTTCACCTTATATTTGTGGATACCCGGACCTAAGGTCAATTCTAGAGAACCAGTTTGCTCCTTGCAATAGATCGAACATATCATCGATTTGAGGCAAAGGATATTTGTTCTTTATTGTAAGCTTGTTTAGTTCCTGATAGTCGATACACATGTGCATGCTCTCATCTATTTTCTTAACGAACAAAACAAGAGCACCATGAGGAGAAATGCTCGGTCGAATGAATCCCTTGTCGAGTAATTCTTGCATTTGTGTCATCAGCTTCTTCATCTCAGACAGAGCTACACAATATGGTGCCTTGGCGACAGGTTGAGCTCTAGGAAGCAGCTCAATCTGGAATTCAACCTCACGATATGGTAGTGCACTAGTGTAATCCCCGAGAAATTTCCGACCTTATTATTATTTTTTTATTCTAAACAATAGTGATACTCCATCTCGTACCAGTCACACTGACAACTATTCCCTGTTGGGTAGAAATCCAAGCTTTCAACCTTACTAGTACACATTACCACCTATCAAATATATGTATGCATATGTACACAAGTATATAAATATGTATACTTTATCATAGTAGTGAACCAAAAACAAAACATGTGAGCATTGATAATGTATTGATACATTTTATATTTATACGCGTTACTTATATGTAACTATATATACATAAATATTTAACATAATCATATTTAACATTTACACCATTTGTAACTTTATAAAATGAATTTTTCCTATTAGTAGGTTCATAATCAAACAAATAATAATTGAAAACCTTCTAGATATAGAACTTATATAAATAAAAAGAGGTTTTTTTTTTGGTAGAGAAGATAAATTTAGATAATGTAAATAAGCCTTGAACCCATCTAAATGCCCTTGAACCACCTCAACTTAATTGAACCCCCTTGATCTAAATAATGAACCATGGAAGTTCCTTGTGCTCTACTTTGACTCCAAGAAGTCAAAATCGACATTCAAGGCTATCGATCCTTGCAGTTATGAATCCAGATCGTCCCCAACGTGTATTGCCATTCATTTTCCCTCTCTTATGTAGAGTTAATTCGAGTATCACCTCGAATTTATGGGACATTAATGATGAAATCAAGGTTTCGGTTTTGGGACTTGAAAGGCACGATTTATGATCGAAAACGTGTTAATCGAATCGGATTCGACAGTACACGCTCGTTAGTTCATACCCCTAACCTCTCCCTATCATATTACTACTTTAAATCGAACCCAATTCGTCCCCGTTTCTCCTTCCCGATCGCGACTGTTACAGGAGCAAGAACACTCCCATTCTTCGCGGATTTTAGTCCAAATCACAGGTATAGTACTTGCTCTTGCTCGATTTCCATTCTTGATCAAAAGCCCTATGAACCGGGCGATTACTTTGGTGGATTTGGGATCTAGGGTTTGGTTTGGCTAATTGGGGAAGAAGGGTCTTGGGGGTAGTTGTTTAAAGGATTCTTAAGCTCGTTTCTTGCAAGGCAAAATGCCCAGAGGAACCGGTTAAAGCGCTACCCTCCCACAACTAAGGTCACGGGTTCGAGACCCGTTACCCTCTTTTTCTTTTTTCGTTTTTAGCCTTTTTCTTGTTATCTTATGACACAAACTAAATTATTTAAACCCCAACTTAATTATTACAAATTCTATAAAAATATCTTTTAACCTCTATAAACTCCGGAAATGAGGATTAACATTCTATCTATTGTAATCTATCTAAAAAACGTATTATAAAGGTTAAAGTTCCTAAATAAGCGGAATAGAGGTGGTTATTTAGATAAAATAATCACGTCGTTTTATTTATAAGATAGTATCGCTTATTAATCAAATTATAAAATTCAGTTGCCTAAACCTTACTACCCCAAACTTATAAAAATTTGTAACCCTGTAGTGACACCTAAGTGGCTATTTTAGAGAAATGATCATGCTATTTCCATTAACTATGCTTAAAGTTTATTTAGCGACTTTTTATAAATCTTTTTTTTTATATAAGGGGATTATTGGAATAGCTTAACAATTTATTTCGATTACATAAAACCAATTATTTAAAAACCTACTTTTACTCGTTTTAACACCTTATTAATATGTAAGAGTTTCAAATAACATTTATATAAATCCCATAATTATAAATTTATGAAACTGAAATCTATGAAATAACATCCATCTATTTTTGTTTTAATTAAAAAAAATTTAAATGTTTGGATAACCAACTTTTTGTAGTCTAGATATTTGAAAACCCAATTAAAAATGTGATCATTTATATAAACCTCTCTTTTATAAAAATCAGAAAATGTAAACTTAAGTTACTTACTTTATTTAAAAACTCATTATAAAACGATATAAATTTCCAAATAAATAAAGTACATAGATCATTTAGACGAACTGATAAGGTTTATTAATATTAATTATTAGAACCTTTTGAATACAAAAAAAAATATTTATCTTTGACAAGAATAATTGTTTAGATACTTAAATGTTTGTTCTAAATAAACAATTATAGAAATCTCATTTATTCCACGTAAAACCTGTTTACTTTATAAGTCTTTAACATGATTATTTAATCAGTCATTTTAATGTTATGTATAGAATTTTCTAATTAAACCTAAATGTATAAATTTGTTTCACCCCAGAGATCACAATTATTATACAAACTAAATTTAGCAAACCCTAGATAAACTTATGAATAACTTGTACACCCAAAACTATTGTAACCTCACCTTCAACCCCAACAATCCCAAAATCTCACTATCTTATGAGATCTATCATAAACCTGGAATACAATCTATCTTGTAGGTTTATTGTGAGTATATCTCACCATACTCATCCAGCTCATCAAAACTCTATCATCTTTAGTTACAATTCGGGTGAGTATTCATAGCCCATTTTTACTGCTTTTGTTTTTGGGGTGAAACATGCATTAACTATCTTATCTACACGATTCATTAACTTGATTCTATGCTATGATCTACATGCTTATATCTTTAACTATTTGGTGACCATTGCATGAATGCATGCCAGTACGTTCATTAACTTGTGTTGCAAGCCTAAGGTAGTACCAAACATGATCATTTATAGGGGAAACCGAAACTAAACTAAACTTACCACACGACCTTGGCGGGTTGTTGTTGGTGTGAACTATTGTCATGGGTGTATCTCCCCATGATGGATGTGAACTATTAGCTTGGGTGTATCTCCCCATGTTGGACGTGAACTATAAAACTTCGGGTGTTATCTAACCCTTTTTATCAAAACGGCAATCCGTGGGATTGTGGCAGCTAGATTTCATTTACCAGGGTTGAACTGTACGCTTGGAGCCTTATGTGTTCTTAGATATGCTTTAGATCTGCATTAGAATCTTCTAAATCATAAACTTTATCTAAACTATAGTTTTTGTGTCAAAACCTATGTTGCTCACCAACTACTTGTAGTTGACTTTTACTCGCATGTTTCAGGTGTACCTGCTTGAGGCCCTTACTGCTCACAAAGGATCTGGACCTAGTTAATAAATTGGGATTGATGTTATGTTAAACTTGTAACTTTTCATTGTTCTTGTAACGGATAATTTAATATGGATTAATAAATACTTTCACATTAAATAGATGATCATGAGCTTTTGAACAACCGTGTCAGCCCCGGCGTATAATCCGCCACCGGCCGGGGTGTGACAGATTGGTATCAGAGCCATGGTTATAGGGAATTAGGTTATTAGACACACATGACCTAGACTATAACCTAGGAGTCCCAACATGAGTTTAACTCGTGTATTTCATTAGGAACTCCACTATATGCTATACTTATCTACATCTATCCATTTTTGAATGCTTGATACAACTATGTGAAACTATTTGAAACTACATGGAACATGCTCCCAGCCTACAGTCCATGACATTAGGGTACCATTGTGTGATTATCTTATATACTATATAACATATTACATCGCATGATGCAACATGAATTACCTTATGTGCTATGTTACTTGATACCCTACATACTACTCCTGTGACACCTTATTTGCTACGCTATTTGATTAATCCACACATTACCTAACTGTTTCCACCAAATATCACCCTAAGTCTTGCCATGCACTAGTTCATTCTAAGACTTCATACACCCTCATCATTACACACAAAGAATTATGTCTCCATCAACAATTGTGAAAAAAAAAAAAAACTTAACCTTCGAACCCAATGCCCATTAATAAGAAACTAAAGGGGTCCACTCACCCTCTAAAGCCTGTCGGAGTAATCCCTCCTTTAAGCCTCAAAGCCCACCCCATAATAATTCTCAACATGACCATGAGCCCAAACAATAGCGTTATTAGTACATGATGGCTGGAAGAGTGGGTGTAGACCCATAAGAGGTTCTGACTAAGGAAAGACTGGGTACTTAAGCGTGTCCCTTGTGACCCACCCCTCTTTCCTGGGAATCCTCTTTGTGCGTACACTACTTATAGGTCAAGTGTTACTCCTAACATACTACTGTGCAAGCTCGGCGTTATGTCAAGTCAAACTCTGAATTCATTAACAATTAGTGTTTAACTATCACTCACAATATTTTATTTTTGCCCCTGCCAGGAATGGACTCCTACCCTCCTCCCTCCCCAATATACTCTCCCGAGACAGAGTCAGAAAATGAGGAAGACACCGGAACTCTATCACCAAACCACCAGCCACCGATGTCCCCATCTATCAGGTCTATATTTGGCATAAGAGCCGATTGGATGAGAAACACCGGCCTGCGAGCATCTGAACCACACTCGTCTAGAGATCCCTATCAAGCACCCCATCGACACAACCTGATACCTACCCCTCCGAGAGACCCCTACCTAACACCCGACCCCTATCACCTAAACTCAAGAATCGGGCAGACTATAGGGACCTCCAGTGCTATAGGCGTTCCAGCGGATGCCACTCACCAGTATGTGAGGACCGCAGAAATTATGAGGCAAGGGATGGAACAGGGGATAAGGCATGACCTGTTAAGCCAGCGAATCGACAGCCTTTTAGGTCAGGTGCAGTACCAGTACTTCCTGATTGCAAACCTGAGCACCAGCCTCGACATGATGAAAGAAGATCGAGAGATATTTGATGCACGTACGGAGATAGCTCGAGCCGAGTCCCGATTTGCTATTCGCGTAACCATCACGATGTTCATCTTGGTGCTCGTCTGTTTCCTGGTGGAAAGTTACCTAAGGCGTTAGCCAGGCTCTATATGTTTGACTTTAAATTTCAGTTTAAAAACTTCTGTTTGAATTTTTGCATTTGACGATTTTCAATGGTTAAGTTTGACCCTACTACTTAAATAGCATCACTTGTTGATCTAACGCTCGATATACCTTCATCAAAACCACCCAAAACATCACCCCTTTAAGGCTCGAAAACCTCATCAGGAGTCGTAAATGATATTTAGACTATGAAATATTTATAAACGCTTTTTATCTTGTCAGGAAATCTGACACAATTATTATTTCGTTACCTCGGCTAAATAATTGATTTCGACTTGATTTAAACTTTTGATAAGTAAAAGACCCTTTTAACCATTACCCGGTTTTGTATAAATAAAAGCCCTCCTAATAAATAAGGTTTCATATTTAATTATCTCATTTAACTGGCTAATCAACTCACTATCTTGATTTAAATTATAAGATTTACAAACAAGGACAAATTCCGATCAACAAAATTGATAAAATACTCACTACCTGCACAATACATGAATGTCAAACAACACACTTGTCTGCCAAACTCAATCATCTATGAAATTTGATAGTCTACATTCACACTATACGTGGAAACAAATTTGTTGACCTAATACACAAAACTTAATTGGTCACACTATACACGAAACTTGGTTGTTTACAGTACGCATGATACCAGATTGTCCACATGATACTCAAATCGTACCCATTTGTAATATGCATGATAATAGCTTGTTTACCTAATGCATGGTAACTGATCGTTTGCAATATGCAAGATACTAGCTTATTTACCTGATGCACGATACTTGATTGTTTGCAATACGCATGATAATAGATCATTGATGTTATACATGGAGATTTAATGCCACGGTACATACGAAACAAGACTGTATACATAAAGTACGGTCATTCATCTTAACTTTGAAAGTTGATAACTATAAACTTGGAACTACTCGGGGTTTGACGTATCCTTGTTCAAACATGAGGAAACTGTGAAACCCTAAGTCGTGTTACATTACTGCTCTATAGCTTCTGACTGACCTCACTATCTAGGAGCAGTTATTTATTTGCAACCCATATGTGAAAACAATAGGTGCTAAGTGATTTTGTGTCCCCTCTTTACCCACACAATGGGATGATCTATACGGACCATACGATGAACTGAGTAATTACGAGTTCACACGTAATTATAAAGTTCAGCGCATGGAAAATATAGTGAATTCCGTCGTGTATCGTGACGTAGAACCTATCTTGATATATAATAACGGAACTAGTGTGATATGATAAGAGCATGGTGGATACGCCGCTGGTACTTCCTATATATAAGTGTTCTTGTCATATTGTCAGTAGCGACGTCATTCATATCACGTAAAGTTTTATGTTGTTTTGACCGTGACCTAGGTTTATGAAATCTCCCAGTGACATCCTTGAGCACATTAGGCTATATTCTAAACAAATCTTAATCATCAAATCCTCATCATCCCCACTTCAACTGATGCATTCCATCTTTGGAACTCAGAACATCCTTCGACAATTCTCCCCTCGATCCTCTTCGAACTAGACCCACTACTATCATTCATACCTGACCTTCTATATCTAATTGTCAATTGTACTTCTTAAACCATTAGTTAGAACTCATTGTGAATCCAATACCCTCATCTTCTTCCTGATTCAGTAACCCCCAACGGTTGAATTTCGGGACGAAATCTCCTAAAGTAGGGGAGACTGTAATGCCCGAGAAATTTCCGACCTTATTAATTTTTTTTTTATTTTATTTTATTCTAAACAATAGTGATACTCCATCTCGTACCAGTCACACTGAAAACTATTCCCTGTTGGGTAGAAATCCAAGCTTTCAACCTTACTAGTACACATTACCACCTATCAAATATATGTATGCATATGTACACAAGTATATAAATATGTATACTTTATCATAGTAGTGAACCAAAAACAAAACATGTGAGCATTGATAATGTATTGATACATTTTATATTTATACGCGTTACTTATATGTAACTATATATACATAAATATTTAACATAATCATATTTAACATTTACACCATTTGTAACTTTATAAAATGAATTTTTCCTATTAGTAGGTTCATAATCAAACAAATAATAATTGAAAACCTTCTAGATATAGAACTTATATAAATAAAAAGAGGTTTTTTTTTTGGTAGAGAAGATAAATTTAGATAATGTAAATAAGCCTTGAACCCATCTAAATGCCCTTGAACCACCTCAACTTAATTGAACCCCCTTGATCTAAATAATGAACCATGGAAGTTCCTTGTGCTCTACTTTGACTCCAAGAAGTCAAAATCGACATTCAAGGCTATCGATCCTTGCAGTTATGAATCCAGATCGTCCCCAACGTGTATTGCCATTCATTTTCCCTCTCTTATGTAGAGTTAATTCGAGTATCACCTCGAATTTATGGGACATTAATGATGAAATCAAGATTTCGGTTTTGGGACTTGAAAGGCACGATTTATGATCGAAAACGTGTTAATCGAATCGGATTCGACAGTACACGCTCGTTAGTTCATACCCCTAACCTCTCCCTATCATATTACTACTTTAAATCGAACCCAATTCGTCCCCGTTTCTCCTTCCCGATCGCGACTGTTACAGGAGCAAGAACACTCCCATTCTTCGCGGATTTTAGTCCAAATCACAGGTATAGTACTTGCTCTTGCTCGATTTCCATTCTTGATCAAAAGCCCTATGAACCAGGCGATTACTTTGGTGGATTTGGGATCTAGGGTTTGGTTTGGCTAATTGGGGAAGAAGGGTCTTGGGGGTAGTTGTTTAAAGGATTCTTAAGCTCGTTTCTTGCAAGGCAAAATGCCCAGAGGAACCGGTTAAAGCGCTACCCTCCCACAACTAAGGTCACGGGTTCGAGACCCGTTACCCTCTTTTTCTTTTTTCGTTTTTAGCCTTTTTCTTGTTATCTTATGACACAAACTAAATTATTTTAGCCGTTTTCTCACTGCGAACAAGGAGATACTCATGTTATCCTGATAGGTAATTATTTAGAACACCTTGAGTAATGTAAATTACTAATTACAGAGACCGGTATGAAATTACTAATTTACTTTACTTCCTGGGTTCTGAACATTCCCCGTCAGAGTGACGTTTGTACTCAAGTCCAGAGTTTCTACATCAAGGCACCTTCGCTCTACTTTCTATTCTAAGGTATTTGGTGTCTATGTTTCTAAACTAGGACATGGACTACCTTACTATTCTAAGGCCCTTTACTGTTTACTGTTTCTACAGTCACTAATTACTAAGGCCTTACTGTTCTCCTTTCGTGGCTTGGCTGTTCTGACTGACATCCCATTCTTCTGTCCCATTCTCAGTTCAAGTTCAGACATTTTGGCGAATGTCCGAATCTCTCAAACTATGGCTCTGATACCAACTTGAAAGAACCCAAACCGGGTACCTCTCACAGTTGGCAAACATTGCATATACATAGTTCTTAAACTTTGAATCATACATTAAACTAACAGCGGAAGTCTTTACAAAATTCAGAGTCAATTAAAACTTAAAATTTAAACATAGTTCAACAATCTAAAACTAGCAAATGGGGATGTCAGTCTTCATCAGCAGCAGCCATCCAGCCATTCACTCCTAAGCCCTCGCGGCATCATTTCTTTTCCTTTCCTTTGCTACCTGATGTGCATACTAAAATAGTCAGCTAACGCTGGTGAGTTCAAGTTTTCTTTAGCTTTATATATATATAAAAAGGATTTTCCCTTTTAAATATACGTATTATATTATACACGTAATACGATGAAATCTTTCTTTATTCTTTAAATACATACACATTAAAATATGTCTTCCTTCTTTAAAATACATACGTATAAAAATCTTTCTTTCTTCTTCTATATTCATACGTATTTACTTTGTACTCTTTTCTTTAAGTCATACATTAATGTCTACAATCTGTTCTGTGCCCCCGAGCGGGCTTCTTCGTTCTTACTTCCCGAAGGAACTCTTTCTCGCGGTTATTGTTCCCTAAGGCTCAACGTCCAAAGGCCGATAACCGACTTTCTGTGCCCCCAAGCGGGCTTCTTCATTCTTTCTTAGCGACCGTCGCCGCTAGAGTAACCGTCGTTACTCATCTTAACCAGTTGTAACATCCTCGTTACAATGCCCTGCCGAGCACTGTCCCGATTTCTCTCATGGTACATCATGGACTTGTCCATGACGCAGCACCGGCTTCGGGTAGCACTAGTCTCAAGGACTATACTACTACCTCAAGACTTGCTACTATGCTTAGAGTAGCACTAGCCTCTAGGACTACGCTACTACTCCAAGTCTTTCGTCGTATAAGCATACTCTTACAGATTAGACAATGTATTTGACTTATTATTCTTCTCTTCGTTTATAAAACATATAGTTAAGTAAACCATTCTTTCTTCTCTTTCTCTTGTTTATAAAACATATAGTTAAATAACCCATTCTTTCTTCTCTTTCTCTTGTTTATAAAACATATAGTTAAATAACCCATTCTTTCTTCTCTTTCTCTTGTTTATAAAACATATAGTTAAATAAACCATTCTTCTTTCTTTCTTTCTTTCAAAACGTTCGGTTTAACAACCGTTATCTTTCTTCCTGTCAAAACATTCGGTTTAACAACCGTTATCTTTCTTTCTTACAAAACGTTTAATTAAATAATATACATTTATTTATAAACGTCTAATTCTTGAGTATGCACACCACCCTAAAACAGTAAAATAGGGATCTTGAACTCACCTGATGGGTGGTCTCAGAAATGCTCTCAATTGGTCACTGAGCGTCACTAGGGTTACTCACGATCTGTATAATAAAGTTATATGCATAAGGTATTGCTCCTAAATGACACTAGACATTACTAAGTATAAACCCCGTAGTTTCGAGTCATACCCTTTCTATCGAAACTAGGTAGTTTCGAGTCATACTTTGCCTATCGAAACTATGTAGTTTCGAGTCATACTTTGTCTATCGAAACTATGTAGTTTCGAGTTATACTTTTGTCTATCGAAACTATGTAGTTTCGAGTGGTACTCTGTCTATCGAAACTATGTAGTTTCGAGTCATACTTTGCCTATCGAAACTATGTAGTTTCGAGTGGTGACTTGTGTAAAATCTTAGTAGTTTAAGTTTAGGGTCTGTATCGAAACTATGTAGTTTCGATGGGTCTGCTACAATCGAAACTCGGTAGTTTCGAGTCATACTTTGTCTATCGAAACTATGTAGTTTCGATGACTCAGTCATCTTCCCCAAACAGAAACCCTAGATCTGGCCATTTATTCTAATCGATCAAGCTTTGAACTTTTTACGTTCGAAACGTTCCTTTACTTCCCATGAACCCAAATATGTGGTTTGTTTCAAGTTTCACACGTAAAATCTACCTCTTCACTCGATTTTTACCCTTTAACCCGAAAGTTACAAAAACTCAGATTTAGGTATAGCGATTACCTGTTACTGCTTCTTTCCTGTTTCTTTATGCTCCAGAGGTAGTGAGCAACAAATCTTCGAGACTTTGAGCTTGATCCCGATCTTTCTCTCTCTAGACTGAGCTCTCTCTTTCTCTTTCTAGTCTTGCGCAAATGAGAGGATGGGGAGAGGCTGTGTGCAGATGTAGAAGGGTTTCCTTCTAATATCGGCCCATGGGCCGAAATCTGGGCCAAGCCCACTTGTTCTTTTTCTTTTTATTTACTTTCTATTATTTGGGATGTTACAAGTCTACCCTTCTTATTAGAGGTTTCGCCCTCGAAACCTTTCATGGGTCAAACATCTGAGGGTACAACTCCCTCATTTCCGACTCCGTCTCCCACGTGGTTTCTGATCCTTTTCGATGTTTCCATTGAACTTTGACTAGCGGGATAACTTTATTGCGTAGTCGCTTCTCTTTTCTGTCTAGGATTGCTGTGGGCTCCTCAATATAGTTAAGCTTATTGTCTACTTCGATGTCATCGAGTGACACTTGTGCCGATTCGTCAGCTAGGCACTTTCGCAATTGCGAAACGTGAAAAGTAGGGTGGATTCCACTCAATTTTTCAGGCAGTTCTAGTCGATAAGCCACCTTTCCAACTCGTGCCACAATCTTAAATGGTCCGACAAACCTCGGACTTAGTTTCCCTCTTTTTCGGAATCGAATTATTCCCTTCCACGGAGACACCTTCAATAGTACTTTATCTCCAACCTGGAATTCAAGGTCTCTCCTTCTCTTATCAGCGTAAGACTTTTGCCTATCCTTAGCGGCTTTCATTCGCGCTTTGATTTGGTCAAACTTCTCAGAAGTTGCTTTGACTACGTCAAGGCTTGCGAAATCTTTCTGCCCAATTTCGCCCCAACATACGGGCGTTCTACACTTCCTTCCATATAACATCTCATAAGGCGGCATTCCAATGGTCACATGGTAACTGTTGTTGTAAGAAAACTCCGCCAGTGGTAAGTGACTATCCCAACTACCTCCAAAGTCAATGATACATGCCCGCAGCATGTCCTCTAGAGTTTGGATAGTCCTTTCGGACTGGCCATCGGTTTGCGGGTGGTAAGCTGTACTGATATTAAGTCTCGTACCCATTCCCTCATGGAATTGCCTCCAGAACCTTGATGTGAATCTCGTGTCCCGGTCTGACACAATTGACAATGGCATACCGTGTCTGGCCACGATCTCGTTAATGAATAGTTCTGCTAGTTTTTCTGACGAGTAACTCTCACGCATGGGCAAGAAGTGAGCACTCTTCGTCAGTCTATCCACAATTACCCATATAGTATCATGTCCCTTAGCTGTACGCGGTAGCTTGGTTATGAAATCCATGGTAATGTGTTCCCACTTCCATTCAGGAATGAATAGTGGTTGCATCTTTCCGCACGGCTTCTGGTGTTCGGCCTTCACTTGAGAGCAAGTTAGGCATTTGCTCACATAATCGGTTACATCATTTTTCATGCCGGGCCACCAGTATTCCTTCTTCAAATCATGGTACATCTTGTTAGTTCCGGGATGGATAGAGTAACGAGACTTGTGAGCCTCGTCAAGGATTTTGACTCTAAGTTCGCCACCCTTGGGTATCCACATCCTCCCGAACCGAGTTCGTACCCCATAAGCATTGGTTTCTAACTTTTCTTGCTGACCCACTATCCTTTCCCTCTTGACATTTTCCTCTTTCAAGGCTTCATCTTGGGCACGTTCTATTTCTGTCATAAGATCTGGAGTCACGATTAGTTGATAGGATTTCACTTCGATAGGAGTTGTCGCCTCCTTTCGACTCAAGGCGTCGGCCACCACATTCGCCTTTCCGGGGTGGTAAAGGATTTCACAGTCGTAGTCTTTCAATAATTCTAACCATCGCCGCTGCCTCATGTTCAACTCTTTTTGTTCGAAGAAATACTTCAAGCTTTTGTGGTCGGAGTAGATGGTGCATCTGACTCCATAGAGGTAATGTCTCCAAATCTTTAAGGCAAAGACAACGGCCGCGAGTTCAAGGTCGTGAGTCGGGTAGTTGACTTCGTGAGTCTTTAATTGTCGTGATGCATACGCAATCACCTTTCCTCGTTGCATAAGCACACAGCCTAACCCCTGGCCTGAGGCGTCAGAATACACCACTAGGTCCTCGTTACCATCGGGTAGGGTCAGCACCGGTGCTCGGGTTAATCTCTTCTTTAATTCTTCGAAGGCAGTGGTTTGGGCCTGGCCCCATTCATATTTTACGTCCTTACGAGTCAATTTGGTTAGAGGTGAGGCTATCTTAGAGAAGTCTTGTATAAACCTTCGGTAGTAGCCTGCCAAACCTAGAAAACTTCGTACATCCGTTGGTGTTTTCGGAATTTCCCAATTCCACACTGCATCAATCTTTGCTGGGTCTACCATGATGCCTTCAGCGTTAATCACATGACCTAAGAATTGGACTTCCTTTAGCCAGAACGCGCATTTCGTGAACTTAGCATAAAGCTTCTCTGTCTTTAATGTGTCTAGAACTTCTCGCAGGTGACATGCATGATCACCCTTGCTCTTAGAATATACGAGTATATCGTCGATGAAGACTATCACTGACCGGTCTAACATTGGTCGACACACTCTGTTCATCATATCCATGAAGGCTGCGGGAGCATTTGTAAGCCCAAAGGACATCACTCGGAACTCGTAGTGTCCATATCGCGTTCGGAATGCGGTTTTAGGTATGTCTTCCTCTCTTACCTTTAGTTGATGATAACCTGACCGCAGGTCGATCTTTGAGAACCATTTGGCGCCCTGTAATTGGTCGAATAGATCGTCGATTCTGGGTAGTGGGTACTTATTCTTCACAGTTCTTTTGTTCAATTCTCTGTAGTCGATGCACATTCTCATGGCACCATCTTTCTTCTTGACAAACAGCACCGGAGCACCCCATGGTGAAATGCTCGGTCTGATAAATCCCTTTTCCAAAAGTTCTTCCAGTTGGGTCATCAGCTCTTTCATCTCAAGTGGCGCTAGCCGGTAAGGTGCTTTGGCAACGGGCTGGGCACCTGGCATTAAATCTATTTGGAATTCTGTCTCCCGATCAGGCGGCAATCCGGGCAGTTCCTCAGGGAACACTTCCGGATAATGGCACACCACGGGTACTTCGCTTAACTCTTTTACTTTTACGTCTTTATCGATCACGTACGCCAAGTAGGCCTCACACCCACGCCTCATATACTTTTCTGCTTTCATTTGTGAGATTACATTAGTCAACGGAATGTCTCGTTCCCCATAAATTACGACCTCGCTGCCGTCAGGAGCGTTGAGCTGAATCACTTTTCGTTTACACACAATCCGAGCTTCATTGGCAGATAACCAATCCATTCCCAGTACTACATCGAATCCTCCCAAGGCTATAACGAATAATCTAACCGGAAATCTATGGCCCTCTATCTTTATGGTAAGATCGTCTACCAACTCTACCACTTTAGTGTTTCTACCCACTGCAGTCTCAACATTAAAGGCTCTTTCTATCTTGGAAGTTTTGTATTTCAGTCTTTTACAGAACGAGGAGGATATAAAACTTTTACTAGCACCTGAATCAAACAGAACAGAAACAAAGGTGTGGCCAAGGATGAATGTACCTGACACCACGTTGGGATCTCCCCTTGCTTCCTCCTGTGTCAGGGAATAGGCTCTGGTTCTTGCTCCCCCTTTCTCAGCCTCCTTTGCTTTCTCATTGTTTGTTGTTCTTGGTTTACGGCAATCCTTGGAGAAATGTCCTGATCCACCACAGTTGTGGCACTTTCTATTGTTTGCAGAACCGGGAGCGTTGGGACATTCACGAGAGATGTGCCCGGTCTTGCCACAACGGTAACATATGTTCAACCCATACTTGCACTCCCCAAGATGTGGCCTATCACATTTGCTACAGTTGACCCTTTCCTCCGGTCTTGGCTTCTTACTTTTTGAGGCAGACCAATCCCCGCCCGAGCGCTTAGTGGCGTTAGACCATTTCTTTTGAGTTTCAGCGGGGGTTACGCCTTCTGCGGCCACATCATCAAAAATCTTTCCACTCATAGCCACCACCGAGTCAAAGTCTCCAGGGGTGTTGGCATTAATGATTGTGCGAACTCTTGGAGGTAGCTTCTGGATATAGCATTTGATCCTTCTTTCTTCTGTGTTCACCAAGTGGGGAACCAGCTGAGTTAACTCATTAAACCTGGAGGTGAACTGTCGATGAGTCAGGCTACCAGCCCTGAGTTCCACGAAGGCTTCTTCCATCTTATCAATCTCATTTTGGGGACAGAACTTCTGAATAACCAGTGTTTTTAGATCTTCCCACTTCATTCTATCAATATCCCTTTCAGACTTAGCTTTCTTCACATTCTCCCACCAGCTCAGTGCCTCGAAGGCGAAAGAATGAGCGGCAAACCCTACCGCTTGGTCAGCACGGCATTCACTCATCTTAATGACTGCAGTCATGCGGTCAATCCAGTAGTATGCGGCAATAGCATCTTTCTTCCCATCAAAAGTTGGCGGATCACAATTTCGAAAGGACTTGTAGTCGCATCCGCGTTTCTCTTCATAGTCAGAGTCCTCACCTTCAGACTCAGGTTCGATCATATTTCTATCTTCGGCCCGTAAGCCCCTTTCTCTCTCCCCTTCCACAGTCTTCAGGGCTTCAGCGAGTGCTGCAGGTAGAGTATTCTTCAGAACTGCAGCCACTTCGTCGGCTATCGCTTTCCTGACAATTGGCTCCAAAACTAAGCCTTCTTCATCCTGTGCTCCGGGGTTACTCGGAGCATCCTCATTAGTAGTATGGATCGACACCGACCCATGAACAGAGGGTTCACTTTCTTCTATTTCAACCCGGTTGACACGGGGCCTGCCCCTACGTCCCGTACCGGCTCCCCCCTTTGCACATTTCCTTCCAGCCATGACGTTTTCTCACTGCGAACAAGGAGATACTCATGTTATCCTGATAGGTAATTATTTAGAACACTTTGAGTAATGTAAATTACTAATTACAGAGACCGGTATGAAATTACTAATTTACTTTACTTCCTGGGTTCTGAACATTCCCCGTCAGAGTGACGTTTGTACTCAAGTCCAGAGTTTCTACATCAAGGCACCTTCGCTCTACTTTCTATTCTAAGGTATTTGGTGTCTATGTTTCTAAACTAGGACATGGACTACCTTACTATTCTAAGGCCCTTTACTGTTTACTGTTTCTACAGTCACTAATTACTAAGGCCTTACTGTTCTCCTTTCGTGGCTTGGCTGTTCTGACTGACATCCCATTCTTCTGTCCCATTCTCAGTTCAAGTTCAGACATTTTGGCGAATGTCCGAATCTCTCAAACTATGGCTCTGATACCAACTTGAAAGAACCCAAACCGGGTACCTCTCACAGTTGGCAAACATTGCATATACATAGTTCTTAAACTTTGAATCATACATTAAACTAACAGCGGAAGTCTTTACAAAATTCAGAGTCAATTAAAACTTAAAATTTAAACATAGTTCAACAATCTAAAACTAGCAAATGGGGATGTCAGTCTTCATCAGCAGCAGCCATCCAGCCATTCACTCCTAAGCCCTCGCGGCATCATTTCTTTTCCTTTCCTTTGCTACCTGATGTGCATACTAAAATAGTCAGCTAACGCTGGTGAGTTCAAGTTTTCTTTAGCTTTATATATATATAAAAAGGATTTTCCCTTTTAAATATACGTATTATATTATACACGTAATACGATGAAATCTTTCTTTATTCTTTAAATACATACACATTAAAATATGTCTTCCTTCTTTAAAATACATACGTATAAAAATCTTTCTTTCTTCTTCTATATTCATACGTATTTACTTTGTACTCTTTTCTTTAAGTCATACATTAATGTCTACAATCTGTTCTGTGCCCCCGAGCGGGCTTCTTCGTTCTTACTTCCCGAAGGAACTCTTTCTCGCGGTTATTGTTCCCTAAGGCTCAACGTCCAAAGGCCGATAACCGACTTTCTGTGCCCCCAAGCGGGCTTCTTCATTCTTTCTTAGCGACCGTCGCCGCTAGAGTAACCGTCGTTACTCATCTTAACCAGTTGCAACATCCTCGTTACAATGCCCTGCCGAGCACTGTCCCGATTTCTCTCATGGTACATCATGGACTTGTCCATGACGCAGCATCGGCTTCGGGTAGCACTAGTCTCAAGGACTATACTACTACCTCAAGACTTGCTACTATGCTTAGAGTAGCACTAGCCTCTAGGACTACGCTACTACTCCAAGTCTTTCGTCGTATAAGCATACTCTTACAGATTAGACAATGTATTTGACTTATTATTCTTCTCTTCGTTTATAAAACATATAGTTAAGTAAACCATTCTTTCTTCTCTTTCTCTTGTTTATAAAACATATAGTTAAATAACCCATTCTTTCTTCTCTTTCTCTTGTTTATAAAACATATAGTTAAATAACCCATTATTTCTTCTCTTTCTCTTGTTTATAAAACATATAGTTAAATAAACCATTCTTCTTTCTTTCTTTCTTTCAAAACGTTCGGTTTAACAACCGTTATCTTTCTTCCTGTCAAAACATTCGGTTTAACAACCGTTATCTTTCTTTCTTACAAAACGTTTAATTAAATAATATACATTTATTTATAAACGTCTAATTCTTGAGTATGCACACCACCCTAAAACAGTAAAATAGGGATCTTGAACTCACCTGATGGGTGGTCTCAGAAATGCTCTCAATTGGTCACTGAGCGTCACTAGGGTTACTCACGATCTGTATAATAAAGTTATATGCATAAGGTATTGCTCCTAAATGACACTAGACATTACTAAGTATAAACCCCGTAGTTTCGAGTCATACCCTTTCTATCGAAACTAGGTAGTTTCGAGTCATACTTTGCCTATCGAAACTATGTAGTTTCGAGTCATACTTTGTCTATCGAAACTATGTAGTTTCGAGTTATACTTTTGTCTATCGAAACTATGTAGTTTCGAGTGGTACTCTGTCTATCGAAACTATGTAGTTTCGAGTCATACTTTGCCTATCGAAACTATGTAGTTTCGAGTGGTGACTTGTGTAAAATCTTAGTAGTTTAAGATTAGGGTCTGTATCGAAACTATGTAGTTTCGATGGGTCTGCTACAATCGAAACTCGGTAGTTTCGAGTCATACTTTGTCTATCGAAACTATGTAGTTTCGATGACTCAGTCATCTTCCCCAAACAGAAACCCTAGATCTGGCCATTTATTCTAATCGATCAAGCTTTGAACTTTTTATGTTCGAAACGTTCCTTTACTTCCCATGAACCCAAATATGTGGTTTGTTTCAAGTTTCACACGTAAAATCTACCTCTTCACTCGATTTTTACCCTTTAACCCGAAAGTTACAAAAACTCAGATTTAGGTATAGCGATTACCTGTTACTGCTTCTTTCCTGTTTCTTTATGCTCCAGAGGTAGTGAGCAACAAATCTTCGAGACTTTGAGCTTGATCCCGATCTTTCTCTCTAGACTGAGCTCTCTCTTTCTCTTTCTAGTCTTGCGCAAATGAGAGGATGGGGAGAGGCTGTGTGCAGATGTAGAAGGGTTTCCTTCTAATATCGGCCCATGGGCCGAAATCTGGGCCAAGCCCACTTGTTCTTTTCCTTTTTATTTACTTTCTATTATTTGGGATGTTACACTATCTAAAAAACGTATTATAAAGGTTAAAGTTCCTAAATAAGCGGAATAGAGGTGGTTATTTAGATAAAATAATCACGTCGTTTTATTTATAAAATAGTATCGCTTATTAATCAAATTATAAAATTCAGTTGCCTAAACCTTACTACCCCAAACTTATAAAAATTTGTAACCCTGTAGTGACACCTAAGTGGCTATTTTAGAGAAATGATCATGCTATTTCCATTAACTATGCTTAAAGTTTATTTAGCGACTTTTTATAAATCTTTTTTTTTATATAAGGGGATTATTGGAATAGCTTAACAATTTATTTCGATTACATAAAACCAATTATTTAAAAACCTACTTTTACTCGTTTTAACACCTTATTAATATGTAAGAGTTTCAAATAACATTTATATAAATCCCATAATTATAAATTTATGAAACTGAAATCTATGAAATAACATCCATCTATTTTTGTTTTAATTAAAAAAAATTTAAATGTTTGGATAACCAACTTTTTGTAGTCTAGATATTTGAAAACCCAATTAAAAATGTGATCATTTATATAAACCTCTCTTTTATAAAAATCAGAAAATGTAAACTTAAGTTACTTACTTTATTTAAAAACTCATTATAAAACGATATAAATTTCCAAATAAATAAAGTACATAGATCATTTAGACGAACTGACAAGGTTTATTAATATTAATTATTAGAACCTTTTGAATACAAAAAAAAATATTTATCTTTGAAAAGAATAATTATTTAGATACTTAAATGTTTGTTCTAAATAAACAATTATAGAATTCTCATTTATTCCACGTAAAACCTGTTTACTTTATAAGTCTTTAACAGGATTATTTAATCAGTCATTTTAATGTTATGTATAGAATTTTCTAATTAAACCTAAATGTATAAATTTGTATCACCCCAGAGATCACAATTATTATACAAACTAAATTTAGCAAACCCTAGATAAACTTATGAATAACTTGTACACCCAAAACTATTGTAACCTCACCTTCAACCCCAACAATCCCAAAATCTCACTATCTTATGAGATCTATCCTAAACCTGGAATACAATCTATCTTGTAGGTTTATTGTGAGTATATCTCACCATACTCATCCAGCTCATCAAAACTCTATCATCTTTAGTTACAATTCGGGTGAGTATTCATAGCCCCTTTTTACTGCTTTTGTTTTTGGGGTGAAACATGCATTAACTATCTTATCTACACGATTCATTAACTTGATTCTATGCTATGATCTACATGCTTATATCTTTAACTATTTGGTGACCATTGCATGAATGCATGCCAGTACATTCATTAACTTGTGTTGCAAGCCTAAGGTAGTACCAAACATGATCATTTATAGGGGAAACCGAAACTAAACTAAACTTACCACACGACCTTGGCGGGTTGTTGTTGGTGTGAACTATTGTCATAGGTGTATCTCCCCATGATGGATGTGAACTATTAGCATGGGTGTATCTCCCCATGTTGGACGTGAACTATAAAACTTCAGGTGTTATCTAACCCTTTTTATCAAAACGGCAATCCGTGGGATTGTGGCAGCTAGATTTCATTTACCAGGGTTGAACTGTACGCTTGGAGCCTTATGTGTTCTTAGATATGCTTTAGATCTGCATTAGAATCTTCTAAATCGCAAACTTTATCTAAACTATAGTTTTTGTGTCAAAACCTATGTTGTTCACCAACTACTTGTAGTTGACTTTTACTCGCATGTTTCAGGTGTACCTGCTTGAGGCCCTTACTGCTCACATAGGATCTGGACCTAGTTAATAAATTGGGATTGATGTTATGTTAAACTTGTAACTTTTCATTGTTCTTGTAACGGATAATTTAATATGGATTAATAAATGCTTTCACATTAAATAGATGATCATTAGCTTTTGAACAACCGTGTCAGCCCCGGCGTATAATCCGCCGCCGGCCGGGGTGTGACAACTAGGTAGATCTTCTGGGAATACATTCAGAAAGGTACACACTACGAGCGCATTTCTTAATTCATTCGTCTCCGCTTTGGAATCAATCACATATGCCAAATAGGTGATGTATCCTCGCTTCATTTGTTTCTTAGCCTTTATCATATAAATAATTGGCGACACACTACATACTCTGTCACCGTAAATTATAATTGGATTGTCGTTACGAGCCTTGAGATGTATCATCTTCTTCTTACATACAATCTAAGCTTCATTGGTACATAACCAGTCCATTCCCAATACCATGTCAAACCCTTATAAAGCCATTAGGAATAACCTAACGAGGAATTTGTGACCTTCTAGCTCTATACGACAGTTGTCTAAAGTTTCTACTATCATCTTGGGTATACCAATAGCAGTTTCTACTTCAAAGGCCAAGTCTAATATCTTAGTCGGTCGTTTTTGTTTATGACTGAGTGTAGTGGCAATTAAACTCCTACTCTCACTGAAATTAAAAAGTATGGTAGCATGAATATCCTTAAGTAGACATGTACTTGACATGACATCAGGGTTTTCTCATGCCTCCTTCTGAGTGAGCATGTAAGAGAGTCTTGACTCGGGGGTTCGTTTCCCTCTTTCTAGCCGCACCCCATTGTTCCCAGATCCTCCAGCCCTTAGTTTTTTTATGGTCCTTGCTAATATTCTCATGTCCCCCACAATTATGGAAATTAAGAGTACCTAGACACTCGCGAGAGTAGTGCCCCGACCTCTCGCATTTGTAAAACAAGTTCGACCCCACTCTACATCTAGGCTGGCCCTCTTATCCCGTGGACCGTAAGTATTCCCACCGGTGTGCTTTCTTTCCAGGAAGAGCCATTTCTTCTTCTACTTTTTGGTTTTTAATTGTTCCCTTCCATGAATAACTTCAAAATTTTAAAACTTATCTTTAAATAAGTAAAAAAAATCTACATCCTACATGACTTTGGTGCTCTTAGCATTGGACTACTCATACTAGCATCTTTCACTTAGTCTCATTCTAAGTTTAATTTCAGACATTAGGGGATGTCCGAACCTCTCAAACTATAGCTCTGATACCAACTTATAATGCCCAAACCCGAGAGAATTCACAGTTGCTAAATCATCGCTTACATAGTTTTAAACTAGAAAATTCCATAACATAAGCAGCGAAACATAATTCAACCATTACATAAATTGTCATAAAATTCAGAAACATATTGTTCATAAATCATAATGGGAGGCCTGTTTCTTTAGCGGAGTAGTCCTTCACCATGAGCCAAGCACTATCATGAGCCTTCAGCAAACTTACACTTAACTTAATATGCATAATAAAAGCTAGTTACGTGAATGAGTTCTCATTTACATAAACATGTGAAGAGGGATTTAAGAAAAAAAAATACATAAACCTTTATAAAATGAAACTTACATAAAATAGACATCACAAGTCATACATAAATGTCTAAATCCGCGTCATCTCGTAACCGTCCGAATTGCCCCTATGGTTTCATTTACATAGACCGACAAAACAACTATAGGATGATGTGACAATCTAACTTTTCATGTTAACTCCGTTAACAATCCCATTAAATATTATGTTAAATACTTAATCCCGTTAAATAAACCCAGTTAAATCTTAACTTAGTTAACAAAATTAAACCCTAAGGACCAATTCTGTCATTTCCTGATCTCAAACTGCAGGGACTAGTTCTGCCAAGTCCCAAAACTTGAATTGTTGACTCTCAAAGTCAAAATCAATTCAAATGAATCCTATTTGACTTTGTAAAGTCAAAATCAAAACAATCCCGTTAAATATTCTGTTAAAAACTTAACCCCGTTAAATAAACCCAGTTAAATCTTAACTTGTTTAACAAAATTTAACCCCAAGGACCAATTCTGTCATTTCCTGATCTCAAACTGCAGGAACTAGTTCTGCCAAGTCCCAAAACTTGAATTGTTGACTCTCAAAGTCAAAATCAATTCCAATGAATCCTATTTGACTTTGTAAAGTCAAAATCGTGACTTTTGAACTCAAATTCGAATTCAATAACAGATCAATACCAAATTTTGTAATGGATCAAACGTATGTTCATCATTAACAGTCGTAACCGTCGGTTTAATCACCATCATTATCGAATTCAAACTCAATTATGGGCATTCAACCCGTAACCGTCGAACTCGTCCCGTATTATTCACCAAATCGCATCAATCTGACATTGTACACTGGAATTGAACCTCCTCACACACTAAACGAAGCCTTGCGAACCCGTTCCACATGTCAATTACACCGGATATCGAAGCAGTTGTAGCCGGAGTTCGATTCACGAAAGTCGCGGCTCATTTTAGTCGATCACCATCAATCCATCAACGTTTCTGGTAATTGTTTTCATCCACACTTACGTTTTTATCCATTGAATAAAATCCCTATGTTAATCGGGGCTCATAACATCAAATCGAACGAAACCCAGATTTTAGGGTTCATGTGAAATCCGAATTGAGGCTTTTGATTCTGTACTTGATTTCAATTCAATTAATTCACATGAATAGTTTCGTAATCAGTCACTTGTTAAAAACCCTATTTCAATTTTACATAACAGCATCGAATTGATCTCAATCCATAAACTAGGGTTTGTTCATAAGTCGATTTGGGGATTTTAATCTTAAACTTAATCTCCATCTAATTAAACCACATCCTCAGATTCGCAATCCTTGGTTGAGTAAAAGCCTCATTTTTCCAATAAATTTTAATACCTAATTCGATCAAATTGATTCTTAGTTCTTAATCTAGGGTTTCGGAATTTCAAATGAGCAATAATCAATTTTAAACGTGATGGTTTTTGCAATCAAACACGCCCAACAATTCGAAATTGATTGTCTAACAAAACCCCTATACCCCTGTTTCCAATCGTGATCGAATTCATGGGGTTTGGGATGGATTTGGGTTCGGAATCGTGAATGGGGTAGGGACTTGATGTTTGTGATGATTAAAACTATTTTGATTCAGTTCATATCATGATTCCTTGGCGGGCTTGGATGGTTAAGACTTTGGACTCTCACACAGGAGATCCGGGTTCGAAACCGGTCTCCTGTGTTATTTTTTTTGGGAACCTTTTTACTAAGTAATAAAAACATAAAATTTTCTATTATTATTATAATGATATAATAAAATGTTTAAACCGGAAAAATCTCCCGTAAACTCGAGTTTAGCCTCGTATCTCATATGTTTAATTAAATTACATTTAATAGTATAATATAATATCTCAAACCGTTATCACGAATTAAATAAAATATCGTTCGGTTATAAAATTCGTGTAACGTTTCAAAATAATAAATAATGTAATTATTTATAATATTTTACACTCGTGTTATCCTCGAATAAAATAATAAATTTATTATTTTATCGCGTAATTAATTATTGTAATACCTTATAAATCTAAAAGAAAAAAATAATATATGTATTATATTATTTTCGTAGACCATTGTGTAATGACGAAATCGTTTGAATATATTTATTATATTATTTCGTTATTCGTCGCATAACGTATTTAACTTAATCATTATATTAAGAAAACTTTATTTCCGTGGACATGTTCGTCTACTTTAAATCATTAGAACGTTTCTTTAGGACGTTCAATCTTCCTTGTTGTCGTCACATTTCTCGTTGCATCGCTAATTGTTGTTTATAAATCTAGGGCATACGTAAGACGTGCAGTCTAACACTTGCGCACCAAATCTCATACTTGTGTGATACTACCTACTACGCAAATCAGGTGAGTTTTCACGGCCCTTTTACTGTTTTAACTTAGGGGAGAAAACATGATTCAACTATTTTGAGATTTTCGTAATTCATATGTTATCAATGTTAAAGCTAAGCGTAACACGCTATCACTGAAAGTCCTCAACACACATCGGACCGTTAATATGGATCTTAGCGAGATAATGTTTAGTAGTACTACTGGGTTTGACAAATCTCACCCGCGTTAGTCACGCTAACTCGACTTGAGGTCGAACGGGTGAAATGTTAGCCTACTCACATCGCCAGAGTTGATAGACCTGGCAGGAGGCAAATAAACAACAGTCAGCTTCGGTTGTGAGCGCTTAAGTTAAACATGAAACATAGGTTAGCTACCTATAGATACATATTGAATTATCAATAATCTGGTAAACATTTATTTACATACTGAAACCTGTGAACTCACCAACCTCGTGTTGACATCTTTTTTACATGTTTTTCTCAGGTCGCTAAGATAAGGCACAGGTGCACATATAGGTCATGCATGAGATTCTCCTATTGATTGATGTTTTATTAAATTGTTTGGACTTTGTTTTGAATTGGATGTTTGGTTTGGACTTTTGGACTTTTTGGTCGCGTGTGTTTTGCGTATTTACTTTTCCTTACGCTTCCGCATTAAACTCTGATTGATATGATATTTTCATTTGAGTCCCATGTAGATTCGTTCAATGTAACTAATGACTGAGATCCTGGTTTGTCACTTCCCAAATGGTAAAACTCCGTTAGTTGAAATTGAGGGTGTGACAATCAGGGGTCACGTTAACCCCGAAACGATAGTCATCACTTCATTGCCAGTTGTACAACGGTTAGCTAGCCACAAAGGCCCTTATAAAGGTATTACCAAACTATAAACAAAACATAGCGTCTGTCCCCGAAGGAACTATATCATATTTTGACAATGTAATGACTTTATAAAAACGTACCCTCTTCCTTTTAAAAATTTCACTATAACCATGCATAACATTCAAAGATGTTTGCCAACCTTTGTATATTTCATAAGTGTAAATATTTTACTTAAGTTATTTTAACACGAATGCATATGACTCCAACACAATAAAAAGACAGTTTCAAGAACTCACCTGCTAACTTGCTACAGAGATTAATTGTAGGCAATCTAGGAGAAACGTTTAACCGTCTGTATGAAGAGTGTAACATGAACTATATTAAAACTAGATAACTTTCGGCCAGAACTTCAATTCGGTTGGAACATACGTACATTCGGGCAATTCAAGGGTTTTTGCTAAAAACGTCGGTTTTGATCCAAAATTCTAACTTTTTAAGTCCAAACCTTTTGTTTAACTCATGCAAGGCCAGATCCAGTGTTCTTATGCCAATTAACACGTAAAAGTCCGATCTTTTTTGTAAAACCCAAAACCAGACTTCAAAACTCAAAAACAGAGATCTAGATGGTTGTTCTTACCTCAAATCTGACTAGAAGATGATGCGACGGTCTTCTCCTTCACTTGAGCTTCGGAAGAGGGTGCAAGAATAATCAGGTGAAAATTTCTCTGTCTAGGATTCCGAGTGGTGGTGGTGAGGGGATGACTATTTAACTAAATAGTTTGTAAAATGCTAAAATTAATATTTCACTTAATTATAGCATACTTGAATTGTCAAACGAGAAAATCTTAGTTTTATGTTTATTTTTTTACAATACTTTTTTCTTTTAATAATTTAATTAATTATAGATGTGATATCAGAACCGTTACTATATTCGGTTTTTTTTGTTTCGATTGGTTTAAAATACGCATCACATCTTTTACTCATATCATGACTTTATTTTTAAGGTTTCTCTTTCAGTTGATACACGAGTAGTGCATACCATAACAAACTGAAATTATTATACCTGCTGAATTCCCACTACAACATGCAGGGGAATTTTACTAGTTACTAATAAATAAATGTTATTATTATTTATTATTTTTTTAACGTAATAAACTTTTATGCATGCATTTCTTGACTTTAAAATTTAACTATATATACACTGATAAAAATGATTTGCCCTATTTAAATATTCGTTGTAGAAAGATATTCAAGAAATGATGTTTTTTCTTTAATAAAAAATTTTAATTTAAAATTATAAAAATAAGTACTTTAGATATTAATATACTAGATTAGAACTCGTGTATTACATGTGGTTGGATAAATGAAATATTAAATAATTATAAATAAACGAAAAAAAAAACAAAGGAAATAATTGAGAAATTAATTATTAAATAAATAAAATATTAATAAAGAAGATAATAAACAATTTTGAAACAATAAGTGGAAAAAATTTCATCTAGTTACTTATTTATTAAGTATAGCTTGGGGTCATAGAAAAATAAATAAGAAAATTTTCAAACGGTTACAAAATCATAGGCTCACAGAATTGTGAGACGTAACGCAACCAATTACTTATTTATTAGGTATATCTTAGTGTGAAATATAACTAAAAATTTATATTATTCTGATTATAACATAATAATCTAAATATATTTATTTGAATGAAATTTAAACTTAGGGCAACTTTCAACCGCTAGAGATAAGACATAACCTAAATCGGCCGTTTATAAGAAAAATTGGTCGAATATGCCACATCTACAAAGTAAATATAAACTTAAACAAAGAGCTAAAATAAGTTATGATATAAATTGAAATAGGAAAAAAAATTACTTAAATACTTTCAGCTATAATGATATGATAAAAAATAAAGTGGGATTTAACAAATCATAACAAATATTATATATTTAAATATGTAAATATACGATTGATGTTTTTTAATTGGAACTTACATGGCTTGAAAATCGTTTTTAATTGTACAATTTATAAAAAAAATATGTGACACCAAACAAAATTTTGAAATCAAAATTATACAGACAAAAATTGAAACGAATAATTAATCTAATTATCTAAAATAGTGAAGTTTATTAAAATGTAAAAACTGTTTGATAATATAATAACTATCCACACTACAAACTTATTTTTCAAAAATGATAAGTAACGTCATGAATTATAACTATCGATTATTAATTTTATATATAAACAAAATTTTGAATCAAAAAATCTGTGGATAAAAATTGAAACGAATAATTAATCTAGTTGTATAAAATAGCGGAGTTTATTAAAATATAAAATCAGTCTGATAATATAATAACTATACATAATTAACTTTGATTTGTTTCTTAATATAATTATTATTTAATATCATTATTTAATAAAAGAGATAAACAAAAAAAAATAGTATTTAATAGGAGATAGAAGCGCGAAAATAAGAGTGAAAAAAAAGCTGAGAGTGACACATGTTCTCAATTATTTTCTTTTGTTATAGACTAGGTTGAAATCCCGTGTATTACACATGTTGAATAAAGATAATATTATATACTAAGTAAGAAAAAAAACATTTTTTTTAAACTCGTGTTTTATATGGGTTGAAATAAACCCATAAAATATAATATAATCTTTTAAAAACTCGTCAAAATATGTCAAGAGATTTATTAATACAAATATTAGTATTTTCTTTTAAAAAAAATACTATTATTAAAATATAGAGGTGTATTTAATAAGACATGGATGCGGAAAAAAATGTTGAGAATGAATATGGAGGCGACATGTGGCATTGAAAATTTTTTATTTATTATATAGTATAGATATAGATATAGATTATAGATATATACAAATACATCTGTATAAATACCATCACTTTTTAAATGTTTTTTAGGTTATACTAGTAATTAATCGCAACCTTAAACGATAGGTGTCTAGATACCGCTGGTGCCCCTCCACCCTTACGAGTAGAGGCATTTTGTTTTAACAATCCATCCTTTTGACAACCCCCCCCCCCCCACCCACACCCACACACACACCCCTCACGACACCCGACCAACACAGGTTTTGATATTTTTTTATCAAGTTTTATTAAATTGTTTTATTATGTAACTAAATAATTTTTGTTAAATTTGTTATTTTAATTAATTATAGCATGCTTGAATTGTTAAACAAAATAAATTTAGTTTTATGTTTCTTTTTTATAATTATTTTATCATTTAATATCTTAAGTAATTATATATATGCTATCAGAACCGTTGCTATATTCGTTTTTTTTTCAATTGACATAAAACACGTATTGCAATCTTTTAGGCATATCTTGACTTTATGTTTTAGAGTTTCTCTTTCAGATCATATACTAGCGCCCATACTGTATCCATATACCACGATAAACGGAACTGATATTGACTGAATTTCTGTTGCAACACGCGGAAGAATTTACTAGTTACTAATAAATAACCATGTGTATTAAATATCCACCACCACCACCACCACCACCACCACCACCACCACCACCACCACCACCACCACCACCACCACCACCACCACCACCACCACCTTAAAATGTAATCATATACAAACTGATAAAAATGATTTAACCTATTTCAAATATCCGTTTCAAAGAGAGATATTCAAGCAATATTTTTTTTAATAAAAATATTTATCAAAATAATTAATTTAAATTTATACTATATAATAAATAAAGGTTTCTCAATGACACGTGTCGGCTCCGTATTCATCTTTATAAAAATTTTCCCGCCTATCTCTCATAATAAATAAACTTTCATATTTCAATAATAATATATTTTTAAACAAATTATTAATTATAATAATAAAACACATTTATTTTTAGTTATCTCATATTATAAGAAACTTTCAAAAAGTAATTACCTAACTTATGTTTTTTCAATTAAATAGTAAATGAAAGTCAAATTACATTGAATAGTATTTTATTTATTTTTTAAACTCAATTATATATTAATTTTAAGATTTTTTTTATTATATTTTCTATTTTAAGTATATGTAATACATTTTTCCACCTATAAGATACACATATACAAATTTAAAAATTTTATATACTGATATTTTTTTCACCCTGTGTAGTACACAGGTTCTAAGCTAGTATTATAATATATATAGAAATAGGATGTCGGTTTCAACAATACCTCCACTTTTTATTTTTTTGTATTAAAGTAGTGCTCTTCTCATATATTTTTTGTTTGCTTTTATTTTAGGTAAAACAATTTTTAACAGAAATACATATTTTTTTTAACGGCCAACAAACAGAGAATTGCCTAGATAGTCCGTACGAGGTGACCCATTGACAAAAGGCCACCGCCAGCTGGCCCAAACCAGCCGTACAGAAAAACATACTACTTTGAGGTTTTGGATCACTCACCAGATGAATACTAAAAGGTCGTGCTCCCATGCTTATTTTTGATGTTTTTACTTGGTTTTTTATTCCTTTTTTAATTTAATTATTTTAATTAATTATAGCTTCCTTAAATTTTTAAACGAGATAAACTTAGTTTTATGTTTGTTTTTTTATAATACTTTTATCATTTAATATTTCGTTAATTACATATCTGTTATTGGAACCGCTACTATATTCGTTTTTTTATTCGGTCAATGTAAAACACGTATAGGCATCTTTTATTCATAGTATAATTTAATTTTTTGAAGTTTCTTTTTCGGTTGATATACGATTGGCCGTACCATATCCATACCGTAATAAACTGAACTGATACCTAACGAATTCCCGTTGCAACACGCTGAAGAATTTTACTAGTTATTAATAAATAACCATGTTAAATAGATGTCATTACTATTATTATTATCTTTTTACAGTAACAAAATTTTATGCATGTTTTCGTCACTTTAACCGTTAACTATATACAATGTGATAAAAAAATGATTTGACCTATTTAAAATATCCGTTTCAAAATAATGTATTCTAAGAAATGTTGTTTTTATTAATCAAAAAAATTAATATTAAAATAACTAAATAAATATATAGGGGACGTATCAAATGAAAACCTTGAGTTGTTGTGAAAACCATTAAACCTATTTTGGACCACACATTCAAAACTCCTTGTTATAATGTGTGGTTGTAATTAAATCTAACTTTTTTTATTTTAAACTAGATGTGTTACATGGGGTGATACGTTAATATTGTATTGGTAACTTTTTCATTTTGTTAAATGTTAAGATTATATGGACTAGAATAGTTAAAACATTAAAAAAATACATGAAAATACATTTCATAAGTGGTGTAATTTTTGCAATACATTAAATCTATACTAATAAATAAAGGTTTAAGGTGGACACTTGTCACTTCCTCGTGCATTCTCAGATTGGTTTTCCCGCCTCTCTCTCCTAATAAATGCGCTTCTATGTTATTAAATAATAATGATATTATAAATATATTATTAAAAAAGAATACTAATTATATTAAATAACAATATATAATAGAAAATCAAAATATAACAAATTAAAGAAAAATACTAATTTGTTATATACACACACATTTCCACTTGATATATCTCGAGCCGATCATAATAGTCTGAAAAGTTATGACGTATTTACAAATTTATAAGCTTTATTTTTTTTTAATATACAATCTCGTGTAACACACGAGATTATAACCTAGTTACATATAAAATGAAACCTTATAACGATAATTTACAAATTTGAAAGTACTTAATTGTATACAATATTTGATGTGGTATTGGTAACTTTTCCATGTTTAACACCCACTAAATGCAACAAAGAGTATATTTTATTTCCTGAATGACTGAAAACACAAAATAGTCAAAACCGTTCGAAAAAAGGTTATAAACGGTGCGAACCTAATTGAATTATAGGAAGTCAAAGAAATCGAAGATAATCAAATTGGTCAACGATTTCCATATATACGTTGTTTCTCCATTTTATTAGTTTTTTAAAACTCTATCAGACTTTTTGTTTAAACTTTAATCTTGGTGTTGTAACATATTTACAAATATTTAAGCTGTAATTAAATTTACGTATAAAAATAAAAAAAAATAAATCTCGTCTTTTATAGAGAAAATCTCGATAAACTTTTAATATTTAATATTTCATTTAAAATAAAATAAAAAATACAAATAAAAATAAATTTTAAATTTCAACAATATATCGTCTTTTAAATTCAAAATTTATAAATCGCACTCCATAATATATCAATATAATTTAAATTTTAAATTCTAAAATTAAATTTGAAAATTTTTAAAACTAATAAATTATAATTGAAACCAAACATATTTTTTTGAAAAAAAACATTCGTCATTTTAAAAAAATTAAAGTTTACAACATAATACACTTTTAAAAATAAATGTTCATAAATTTCTTAAATTTAATTAAAAACTAACTATTAAATTTTCAAAATCAAAACAAAAAATTTATTTATAAACATCAAACTTAATTAAAAAACTATTGATTAAATATTAGTCAACTTTATTTTAACACATATTTATTTCAAATACAAAAGTAGTATTTTTCAATTTTATATGTACAATTAAAAAATCTTGTTTTTTAATAATAAAATTTTAAAAACTCATTTTTTAATAATAAAACTTTAAAACTTGTTTTTTTAAATCTTCTATTTTTTAATTATTTATTTTTAAAATATTCACTTTTGATGATGATTAAAAAAATAATTTGAGTCAATGGTAATAACTGTGAATTGATTTGGTTAAATGTTTATTTATGTAATTTAAAAAAAATTGAGGTAAATATGGAAAGATTGAATAGTGTATGTAATTTGTTTTTGAGGGGAAAAATTTGTGAGGTAGATTGTGATGACGACACTTTTAAAAAACCATTTAGTTTTTTATTATAAGAGAGATTAACAAAACATGTGGTCCATATTTATTGCAAGGGTAGAAAAGTAATTATACATTTTTTGTATTAAATCTTATTTTAAAAAAATCTTTTTCCTTCTCTCTCTAGATTCACGCATTCTCTCTCCATACTCTTTCTTTCTCCAAAACAAATAAACAATTTTTTTTCATTTTTAATAATGATCAGAACCAAACAAAATAAAGAATAGTTCAAGAATAGACATTTGTACACATATGTAGAATCAAAATACATGTGTATAAAAAATTAAATACACATGTCTAATAATCAAATAAAACATGAAAAAACTCAAAAACAATTTTTATGTAGTGATCCCTAAAACATATCCATGAAATACCATCTTGAACTAAGATCTAACTTTTACACTGTCTCAGACTGTTCAGCATGTTCAGAAAAAAGAAACGAAGATTTAACATGAATTAGCAACGAAGATTTAAAAAGAAACGAAGATTCAACATGTGTATATACAAAAAAATCCAGTAAAACACATTTTACACAGTGTATCATGGGTCCAACTCAGTTTACACATGTGTGAAATACACAAGTGTAAATAAGAAAGACATGTGTAAATGAAAAATACACATGTGTAAAGACAAAATACAAGACGATTTGGTTTTCAAATAACTAAAATTATCAAAAATATAATAAAAAGTTCATATAAAATCTTAAACTTAAAAACAGTTGAATATCCTGAGATTTTTCATATTCGTGAACTTAAAGAGGGTTTGTTTACCAAGTATTAACTAAAAAATTACAACTAAAAAATTAAGAATACTCGTCTGTGCAATTTTGCAGCAATGCTTCCACACGAAAATTTATCCCAAGATTAGGGCAAATCAATCTTGTGTAAAAAAAATCAAAAAATGAATCTAGACAAAAAAAAACTATCAAAATTTAAGCCTTAATTCAGTGTAGGAACTTGTTCTGATTTGTACAAAATATCAAACATGGTTCTGATTTGTACAAAAAAAAACTTCTAATTTAGGGTTGAACTGGAAATCTATACTATCTAATAAATAAAGGTTTTGTATGCCACGTGCCACCTCCATATTCATTATTATTATTTTTTTTCCGTCTCTCTTTTCTATTAAATACATCCATAATTTTTAACAGTAATAGTTTTTTTAAAGAAAATACTAATTATACTAATAAAACATATTTATTTTAAATCATCCATTATTATAAGAAACTTTAAAAATCTAATTATATAACTTTTATTTTCAACCAAATATTAAATGAAATTCAAATTATATTAAATAGTAATTAACGTATTTTCAAAACACAAATATATATTAACTTTTACATACTTTGAATTTTGTTTTCTATTTTTATTATATTTAATGCATTTTTACATCAGTAAAAAAATTTTTTTTTGAACGACACCTGTAAAATATATACATAAAGATTTAGGGTGCGTTTGGTTCGCGGAATTCGTTGGAATTTGAATTAGAATTTTAAGGAATTGGATTTGGAATTGTAGTTGTGTAAATGATTTGGAATTTAAAGGAATTGGAATCTATTAAAAGGAATTTGAATTCCAAATCCATTTAAGTGACAAAACAATTATTAAGGAATTGAAATATATCATAATGACCATCACTTAGCTAATGTAGTCGGCCCCGCCAACCACCACCACCGACCGCCGCCGCCCCCGTGCGGGTTCGGGTCACGGGTCATAACAGGATAGGAGCAAAATGACTTCGGGTCAATACGGGTTTGGAGCAAAATTAGTCCGGGTCAAAACGGGTCGTTTAAAAAAAAACTATCAATTTGGTTGGAGTCAAAACGGGTTCGACAAATACGGTGGGAGGGGGGGCGCCCACCCACCCGCCATACCCCACCGCGTCGCCACCGCCTGGCGACGGCGGCGAGTGGTGGAAAATTCCATTTCTTTTTGGTGAATTCTTTCACAATTTGGAAGGAATTTGGAATCCTTTGTTTGTAGGAATTTGAAAGAATTTATTCCAATTCCAATTCCTTTCTCCACAAAACACGTTAAGAATGGAATTCATATTCCAATTTCAACAAACTATACAAACCAAACACAATAAGAAATGGAATCTTAATTCTAATTTCATTCAATTCCATCATACCAAACACACCTTTAAAATTTTATGTATTGATATTTTTCACCCATGTGTATTACACATGGTCTAAGCTAGTCAACTTATATAGAGCAGCTAAATCTTGTCCTCTAACTAAGCTTACCTAATAACAAAAAATAATTCCAAACCATTCATTGAATTTTTTTTAAGATTAATACTTGCTTCACTAGTAAGCAATCTGAGTTTTAAATACACATTTAATCTTCCATTGTATATATTAATGCTCTGTATTTTCTTGTTTTCAACAAACATTTAAAAATTCCATTAAAATTTTTATTAATCTTCAATTAAAAGTTCACACACATTTAATATTCAATTAAAAGATTAAACAACACACAAATTACAAATACTAAAAAAAACGAAACGAGGGTAAAATTACGGATGGTTTGCAGGTTTATTATTTTAATCATATATAGATATGCTATCGAAACTGTCAGTGTATTCGATTTGTTTTCCATTGACGTAAAACACATATCGTCATCTTTTGGGCATATTATGACTTTATTTTTTAGGGTTTCTCTTAGGTTCATATACTACTGCCAATAATGTATCCATACCGTGATAAACCAAACTGATACCGATCGAATTCTTGTTGAAACGCGCAATGGAATTTTACCAGTTTACTAATAAATAACCATGTGTAATAAATGTATATTATTATTATTATTATTATTATTATTATTATTATAATAGCAACCTTTTTTTATGCATGCATTTCTTGACTTTAATATTTAACCATATACAAACCGATAAAAACTATTTGACATATTTGAAATATCCCTTTCAAAGAGATATATTCTAAGAAATATTGTTTTTTTTAATAAAAAAATAAATAAATTAAAATTATTAAAATGAAGAGTAAAGTACACGGATGGTCCATCTGGTTTACCAAAATTTTAGATTTGTTCCTTAGCTTTTCAAAAGTACATGGATAGTCCTACAGTTTGCAATTTGTAACATATTTAGTACTCAACCAACAAATCTAAAAAAAATTAGAATGTGTTACAAAGTGCAAACCACATGGACCATACATGTATTTTTGAAAAAGCTTGGGGACTAAATGTGTTACAAAGTGTAAACCCTATGGACCATACGTGTACTTTGGAAAGCTCGGGACTAAACCCAAATTTTTAGTAAACCACATGGACCATCCGTTTACTTTGCAATAATGATCTTAAATAATATAATAAAAAAATTTATTTGGGTAATTGAAAATATTTTAAACAAAAAGAATATAGACAGGTTAAGGACATAATAGAATAATAATGTGGTGGTTGAATTATTGGGGACCTCGTAGCCGCATGCTAACCAACTTTTTATGTGATAACCGTGCTAACCACTATAAAAAAATCACATATTTTATAAATTATTTTTTTCTTTTAATTGTTAAAATAGTATTTAAGTGTCTTGAATAAATATTTTGAACGCAAATACGGAAATAATAAGTTTTACGTATACGTACCAAATAATGTTACATATACGTGACACATAGTGTTTACATATATGTAAATTAATATAATAATTGATATATATACGTAACACTATGTTTTAAAGTGGTTATCGTGGTTATCACATAAAAATTGGTTAGCATTTGAACATTCCCCTATATATATATATATATATATATATGGTGAAGTTCATAAAAAACTAATATTTAGGGAGAGAACTAGAGAACTACTCTTTAAAGATTAAAAAATAATAAAAAAATCATAACTCAAAAATACTAGTTTTTTTTTATTTTTGAGTTATGATTTTAAGTTCCAATTTTTGAGTTCCAATTTTTGAGTTATGATTTTTTTAATATTTTTTTTTTGTTTTTAATGAATAGTTATCTAGTTTTCTCTCTAAATGTTAGTTTTCTTTTAAACTTCACCATATATATATATATATATATATATATATATAGGTTTAGGTTATAGTAAAAAAGGTTTTAAAAATAAGAAGGGTAAGAAGGATTCTAAGCTTGACATGCGTCATTTTATTGTTTTTAAAGGGTAGACATAATGGTCAATGTGTAATATATCAGGTCAATGTGTAATATATCAGGTCAATGCGTAATACACCAGGTCAATGTGTAAAGGTCAATGTGTAATACAAGGTCTGATATTACACAATGATCAGACCTGATATTACATAATGAACTGATATTACACAATGAGCATATTACACAATGACCTGACATATTTGAGCGAATTACACAATAATGAGCGAATTACACAATGAGCTGGAAAACGTAAAACACAATGATGAAAACATATAACACAATGATGAAAAATATTTGACACAATGAACTTGTATTACACAATGACCAGACGTGGTATTACACAATGAACTTGTATTACACAATGACCTGACTAATTACACAATGAACTTGTATTACACAACGACTTGACTAATTACACAATGAACTTGTATTACACAATGACCAGATATTACACAATGACCAGACGTGGTATTACACAATGAACTTGTATTACACAATAAACTTGTATTACACGATGAACTTGTAATACACAATGACCTGACTAACTACACAATGAGCTGGAAAACATAAAACACAATGATAAATACATATAACACAATGAACTTGTATTACACATTGAACTTGTATAACACAATGAATTTGTATAACACAATAAACTTGTATTACATAGTGACCTGACTAATTACACAATGAACTTGTATTACACAATGACAAGACGTGGTATTACACATTGAACTTGTATTACACAATGAACTTGTATTACACGATGAACTTGTATTACACAATGACCTGACTAACTAAACAATGAGCTGGAAAATGTAAAACATAATGATAAATACATATAACACAATGAACTTGTATTACACAATGACAAAGACGTGGTATTACACAATGAACTTGTATTACACAATGAACTTGTATTACACATTGAACTTGTATCACACATTGATCTGACTAATTACACAATGAGCTGAAAAACGTAAAAAAAAATTGTTTTTGTTTATAACGACACTATACTCGTTTTAAAGATAAAAAATGCTCGTTTTTATGGTGTAATTTTTTTTAAAAAAATAATGTCGTATGTAAAAGTTATGAACGTTTAAAAATGAGGGGGGAACTTGATAAAAAATCAACAAAAGTGGCCAAGACAAAAATATCATTGCAACAACTTTTTCACCTACAATTTAATCTCAACCGTTAAATCTTTTCTACAATTTAATCTAATGACCCTAAATTCTTCTCACCCTTCTTACAGTTAAAATCATTTTTACCTGAACTTAATCCTATATATATATATATATATATATATATATATATATATATATAGGGTTAGGTTATAGTAAAAAGGGTTTTAAAAATAAGAAGGGTAAGAAGGATTCTAAGCTTGACATGTGTTATTTATTGTTTTTAAAGGGAGGGCATAATGGTCAATGTGTAATACACCAGGTCAATGTGTAATACATCAGGTCAATGTGTAATACACATGGTCAATGTGTAATACAAGGTCTGATATTACACAATGATCAGACTTGTTATTACACAATGAACTGATATTACACAATGAGCATATTACACAATGAGCATATTACACAATAACCTGACATATTTGAGCAAATTACACAATGCGCTGAAAAACATAAAGCACAATGATGAAAACATATAACACAATGATGAAAAATATTTGACACAATGAACTTGTATTACACAATGACCTGACTAATTACACAATGAACTTGTATTACACAATGACTTGACTAATTACATAATGAACTTGTATTACACAATAAACTTGTATTACACAATGACCAGACGTGGTATTACATAATGAACTTGTATTACACAATTAATTTGTATTACATGATGAACTTGTATTACACATTGAACTTGTATTACATAATGAACTTGTATTACAAAATGAACTTGTATTACACAATGACCTGACTAATTACACAATGACCAGACGTGGTATTACACAATGAACTTGTATTACACAATGAACTTGTATTACACGATGAACTTGTATTACACAATGAGCCAAAAAACGTAAAACACAATGATAAATACATATAACACAATGATCTTATATTACACGTTAAACTTGTATTACACAATGAACTTGTATTACCCAATGACCTGACTAATTACACAATGACCAAACGTGGTATTACATAATAAACTTGTATTACACAATGAACTTGTATTACACGATGACCTGACTAATTACACAATGAGCTGAAAAACGTAAAACACAATGAACTTGTATTACACATTGAACTTGTATTACACAATTAACTTGTATTACACAATGACCTGACTAATTACACAATGACCAGACGTGGTATTACACAATGAACTTGTATTACACGATGAACTTGTATTACACAATGACCTGACTAATTACACAATTAGCTGAAAAACATAAAACACAATGATAAATACATATAACACAATGAACTTGTATTACACATTGAACTTTTATTACATAATGAACTTATATTACACAATGATCTTGTATTACACGATGAACTTGTATTACACAATGACCTGACTAATTACACAATGAGCTGAAAAACGTAAAACACAACGATAAATACATATAACACAATGAACTTGTATTACACATTGAACTTGTATTATACAATGAACTTGTATTACACGATGAACTTGTATTACACGATGAACTTGTATTACATAATGACCTGACTAATTAAAAAATGAGCTGAAAAATGTAAAACACAATGATAAATACATTTAACACAATGAACTTGTATTACACATTAAACTTGTATTACACAATGAACTTGTATTACACAATGAGCTGGAAAACGTAATTTTTTTTTCTTTTTTGTTTGTACCGACACTATACTCGTTTTAAAGATAAAAAAATGCTCGTTTTTATGGTGTAATTTTTTTTGAAAAAATAATGTCGTATGTAAAAGTTATGAACGTTTAAAAATGAGAGGGGAACTTGATAAAAAGTCAACAAAAGTGGTCAAGACTAAAATACCCTTCCAACAACTTTTTCTCCTACAATTTAATCTCAAACATTAAATCTTTTCTACAATTTGATCTAATGGCTCTAAATCCTTCTTACCCTTCTTAGAATTAGAATCATTTTTACCTGAACCTAATCCTATATATATATATATATACACACACACATACACCGGATGTCGTTATGACCAATATACCTCCACTTTTTTTTTGTTAGAGTACTTAGTCAGAATCTTAAACGTCTGTGGCCTAGACCCAGTGGTAAAAGCACTTGATTTGATTCAAACAAAAATCGTCACGAGCTCTATCACAATGCAACAACTATTCTCATGTTTTTTTTACTTTTATTTCAGGTTAAAACAATTTTTAATAGGAATACATACAACCCTGAAAACTCATATAATCTCATAGTTGCCTCAAAATACTGTAAATGAATTAAAACTTTAAACATCTCGTCATAACTATCAAAACAAGGGAAATGTTGAAAGGACTCAAACCGTAAACCTCTCATGGTTGGCATAAAACAGTAAAACAAAGTTTCTTAAAGTTCGAATCATTTAACTAATCAGATAACATAACCTCAAAAGTTTTAAAATTACAATCATCCATAGAAATTAAAACACTAATTGTTCAATGTTTAATATTCAGGAATGTCAGTCTTCATGGATGACCAGCCCACAAAACTCCATGCATCTCGAGCCCTCGCAGCTCCACTCATTCGCATTCCTCATTTATCTGAGGTGAATGCTAAAAGTCAAACATACTGAGTGAGTTTTAGCTTACTTTAGTAAATAAACATTTCACCACGAGCTCATTCACAATGCAACAACTATTCTCATGTTTTTTTTGTTTACTTTTATTTCAGGTTAAAACAAATTTTAATAGGAAAACATACAACCCTCAAAACTCGTGTAATCTCATAGTTTTCACAAAATATTATAATCTATTACGTCGGAAGTATTTATTAAATTCACAATGAATTAAAACTTTAAACATTGTAGGTCCAATAAATCTAACCCGGATCTGTAGAAACCCAAATCAAGAGGCGGAATCTCTTAATTTGGTGATGAAAACAAAAAAAAAATAATAGATGAACAATAAAAACCTTCTTGTATTGATTTGAATCAAAAGATATTACAATGAAAACCCTCAAATCACTCTTGAATGTGTGCTCACAATGATGATGAAACAATAATCTTAAGAAAACCCCTGATGTGTGCACACCTAAACCCTAGAAAAACTATTCTATTTATAGGTCTAGACTAGGTTTGAAAAAATTACAAAAATGCCACTAAAGTATTAAATCTTCATTTAACCGCAACTGCCACTGTTAATCGAAACACGCACGACAATCGAAACTATACTTCCGATTGAACTTTGAACTTTGAACTTGATCTTTCGTCTGAATCTTGATTATTTTGGTAAGCGTCAGCCTTAATAATATCCTACAATCTCCCCCTAGGTTGATGCTACCAAAATCTTTCATTATCATTCCCATTATGATCAACAACTTCAGTATCAACAAACATCATCGTTCATAACTATCAAAACAAGGGAAATGTTGAAAGGACCCAGACCGGGAACCTCTCATAGTTGACATAAAACTGTAAAACAAAGTTTCTTAAAGTTCGAATCATTTAACTAATCATACAACATAACATCAAAAGTCTGAAAATTGCAATCATCCGTAGAAATTAAAACATTAATTGTTCAATGTTTAATATTCAGGAATGTCAGTCTTCATCGATGACCGGCCCACAAAATTCCATGCATCCCGAGCCCTTGCAGCTCCTCTCATTTTGATTCTTCATTTACCTAAGGTGCATGCTAAAAGTCAATTATATTGAGTGCGTTTTAACTTACTTTATTAAATAAACATTTCATCGGCACGAGCTATATCTCAATGCAACAACTATTCTCATGTTTTTTTTTGTTTACTTCTATTTCAGGTTAAAACAATTTTTAATAGGAATACATACAACCCTCAAAACTCGTGTAATCTCATAGTTGCCATAAAATAGTATAATCTATTACGTCAGAAGTATTTACTAAATTCACAATGAATTAAAACTTTAAACATTATAATTCATAACTATCAAAACAAGGGAAATGTTGAAAGGGCCCAAACCGAGAACCTCTCATAGTTGGCATAGAACAGTAAAACATAGTTTCTTAAAGTTCGAATCGTTTAACTAATCAGATAACATAACATCGAAAGTCTTAAAACTGCAATCATCCGTTGAAATTAAAACATTAATTGTTCAATGTTTAATTTTTAGGAATGTCAGTCTTCATCGATGACCAGCCCACAAAACTCCATGCATCCCGAGCCCTCGCAGCTCCACTCATTCTAATTCTTCATTTTCATGAGGTGCATGCTAAAAGTCAAATATACTGAGTGAGTTCTAACTTACTTTAGTAAATAAACATTTCTTCGGCACAAACTATTTTCATGTTTTTTTGTTTACTTTTATTTCAGGTTAAAACAATTTTTAATAGAATGCATACAACCCTCAATACTCGTGTAATCTCATAGTTGTCACAAAATATTATAATCTATTACGTCGAAAGTATTTACTAAATTCACGATGAATTAAAACTTTAAATATCATCGTTCATAACTATCAAAACAAGGGAAATGTTGAAAGGACCCAAACCGAGAACCTCTCATAGTTGGCATAGAACAGTAAAACATAGTTTCTTAAAGTTCGAATCGTTTAACTAATTAGATAACATAACATCGAATGTCTTAAAATTGCAATCATCCGTAGAAATTAAAACATTAATTATTCAATTTTTTAATATTCAGGAATGTCAGTCTTCATCGATGACCAACCCACAAAACTCCATGCATCCCGAGCCCTCGCAACTCTATTTCAGGTTAAAAATTTTTTTAATAGGAATACATACAACCCTCAAAACTCATGTAATCTCATAGTTGCCACAAAATAGTATAATCTATTTCGTCGGAAAATTGGTCATAAATTTACAACACATAATGGTCATAAACACTTAGTTAAGACATCATTATTTTATTTTCATTCACATCATGCATTTCAACCCAAAACTTTAAACATGAAAAATAGGTAATAGAAATTCAACAGTTCTAATCTTACCATCCTTAACTGTTTGAGCTAGGCGGGATGCTAGAAATATGTAGTAATTCAACGAGTGTAAACTATTACAATTTGCAAGTATCGCCTATAGTGTTCAATAGACTAGTGTCGCTAGTTAGTGTCGTTGGTGAACTTGTATCGTTTAAACACTCAGTGTCACCGGACAGTGTCGCAAGGGTCAGTGTCGTCGTAACTTTCCTTCTGGACTTAGTATCGTTACTTTTTGGGTCGCTCAGGTGCATGGGGATACTGTTAGTGTCTCACATGGAATGACATGTGTCCCAATCATTAGAAACCTTGAGGACGACTCTAGTGTTGCCACTCATTTAGTGTTGCAACACGTTAGTGTCATCCCATTGGGCTTCATCTTATTCAAGTGGTCACGATTAGTGTCGCCACATTAAATAGCGTCACCTGTTAGTGGCTCCACTTGAAGATCTTAATGTCCATGCTTTGAGTTCAAAACCCTAGTTTTACCCTAAAACCCATTTAAACTGAAAACCAGATGTTTTAAGTTTGATTCTTACCTTAAAATGCTGGTTTCTTCTTGGATTCTTCTTCTCTAACAATGGAAAAATGGATTGAAGCAGCTTGGGAACCAAATGTTTGAGTTCTTGAGAGAGCTCTCTCTATCTATCTCTCTACGTTTTTGGTTGAAATATGAATGGTGATCGAAAGGGAGGCTACACCAGATGTAGTAGGGTTCTATGGTCTACATGGGCCAAGCCCATAACATTTGGCCCATCATTCTTTACTCTTTCTTCTCATTTAGCTCATTAGAGATTGTCGGGTTTTGCAGGTGTTCCAAGTCTACCCCTTATAATAGGTTTTTTCCTCAAAACCTGTCATAAGTTAAACAGGTGAGGGTACGACTTCTTCATTCCAGTCTCAGTTTCCCATGTGGCTTTCGACCCCTTCTGTTATTTCCATTGAACCTTAACCGATTGCACCACCTTGTTTTGTAGACGTTTCTCTTTACTATGTAGGATGGCCACATGATCTTCAATGTAATTCAACCGGTTATCTACTTTGATGTCATCGAATGGCATGTGTGCTGATTCGTCTGCTACGCACTTTCTCAAGTGCGACACATGGATTGTGGGATGGATTTTACTCAACTCATCAGGCAGTTCTGGTCGGTATGCAACTTCCCCAACCCGTGCCACAATTATGAAGGGTCCAACAAATCTTGGTGTCACACCCCCAAAATCCACTAAAGGAGTTTTACCGCAAGGCGTGTGACAAACCAGGATCTCAGTCATTAGTTACGTTAAACGACACTATATGAGTTTAATAAAAACAATTAATTGTTCAGAGTAAATGCGGAAGCAAAATGTCAAGTATTTAATACGCAAAACATACGCGCCCAAAAGTTAAATTATTGAAAAGCAGATACATTGTTTAAATGTTTGAAATGATAAAAGACTCCAATACATGTCCTAAATGTGCACCTATGCCTTAGCAACCTGAGAAAACAGTAAGAAAACGTGTCAACACTAGGTTCGTGAGTTCACATGTTTCAGTTTGTAATAGTGTTTTCCAGATTATGTACATTCAATTTATATATCAATAGGCAGCTAACCTATGTTCATGTTTCCTAAAGCACTCGCAACCGAAGCTGACTGTTTGTTTGTGTTTGAATTCGATCACGATTACCCAAGATAACATGTGTGGGTCGATTTAATTGCAAAAACATCAAGTTCAAAGTTGTTAATTCTAGTTTTGAAAACTGAAACCCTAGTTTATGAACCTAGAATCAAATTGGCCAAATTCTATAAGATTACTTGTTGGAATCATAGGGCTTTTGTTAAACAGTGGGTTGCGAATCTAACCATATAATTTAATTGGATTGAGATCGAGTCTAGACTGTAGTTCGATTAAACCCGAATTCATGTTGAACCCTAGAATTGGTTCATCACCAATTCGATGCTATATGTCTGAATTATCATAGGGCTTTTGATCTAGGGATGAAAACGAAACTAAGGGTGTATTCAATTACCATAATGGGGTTCGAATTGATAGTGTTCGGCTAGAACTCAGTTCCGACTTCGCGTGCTTGTTCTCCTGTGACTCCTGCCTATGTAATAAGCTTAGAGAGATTCGTTTGAGGTGCGCACGAGGTTCAATTGCAGAAAGAATAGAGGATTGGTGTGAATTCGACTGTATACGATGGTGGGGTCGGCGGTTACGGTTTGGGGTCTTAATTCACAATCATTAACGCACTATAATGTATGGAAATGATTAGTATGAAGTCGAGATCATCAATGCTATGAGTTACAGACGCGAATTCGAATGGTTAGGAGGTTATGGTCGAGAATTTGAATCAAGAAAAAAGGGGGTTTGACTTTTAAAAGTTAACAAAACTATACACACATGATTTTGACTTTACAAAGTCAACATAATTGAGTTTTGAGTAATTACACAACTAGTCCTTGTAGTTTATGTGAATTATAGTTTGAATAATGGCAAAATTAGTCCCTTTGGTTTGTAACAGAGTTAACGGGGTTAACCCGGATTTGTCGGGTATCACTCTTGGACTCAACTTTCCACTATTTCTGAATTGTATGATCCATCTCCAGGAAGATACTTTAAACATAACTTTATCGCTGACTTTAAATGTAATCAGCCTTCGCCTCTTATTAGCATACGATTTTTGTCGATCCTAAGCGTGAAACATCCTACTTATTTCTTATTATTTTATCAGAGTTAAATTGCGGAAAAATGGTCCTATTTTATCATAACCTTGCCATTAAACGGCCAAGATATATTTTATTTATAAATATTTTTTTACATACATAATTTTATTACATAAGATTAGGGATTCTTCACTCCGACCGGCCTTATCCACAGGAAGCCTCATTCCATGTGCTTTTTTCCTGTAGTGTTTGGAAAACATTTTTGAATTAGCTTACACTAAGTAAGTAGCTTTCATTTTATTATGAATCCTTTTGGTTCTTATTGTTCAAGTTTCTCGGGGGTCTGAGTGCCCCCGTGACCATCTTTGGACGTACTTCCGGTCACGTCATTCATATATTTTATAGGTGTGCTAACCCCCTCATGACCATCGTCGGCCGTACTTCCGGTCATAGTATTTATTTCATGGGTGTGCTAACCCCCTCATGACCATCTTCGAACATACTTCCGGTCATAGTATTGGCAAGGTAGGTATACTCGTCAGTATAGACCCCTTGCATTTTTCATGAAGACTCATTGCCACGAAGGCTCGTTCATTCTTTAGATCTGTTTCGTAGGGTTTGATCTTTTAATTCAGTTATCTTTTTCTTAATTGAGATCCACCTTAGAGGCCGGATATCTCTTTTCATTTGGGACCTTTAAAATCTTAGACTCACAGCCTCCCAAATGTATCACGCATTTATTTTCATTTTCATGTATGTATGTTTGATTTATTTCCCAACCAATCCTCACGTTAAAACTTCGTAACAGTTTCTCCACGATGCACTAAAAGGGTTTATATATATGAAGTACCAGCGATGTATCCACCACCCTTTTAATACTTCATGAGTACTCTGTTATTCCATTTTAGGGTTTAGACTCGTTCCAACACACTTATTCATATTGGCATGTATTATCATGCAATCATGTACATTCACGTAGTCATCTTTGATCATGCATTCACACATTCATATTTGTCATGTAATAACATATTCATTTTTATTATGCATTCACGTCATTGCCCTTGAGTCTATACCCTTGAACTTTCGTAATTGTTTCACCCCAAGATATTAAAGAGGCTTATATATAGGGTGTACTAGCGGCTTACCCACCACCCTTTTAACATTCCGTGACTACTCCATTATTCCAGTTTAGTGTTTAGACTAATCTATTATCATCACTTATCCCCGTACCTTAGTCTTACACATAACACATATGATATAATCATATAATTCACATAACCATTATCTAGGGTATGGGTCGAGTGTACTTACTTTATCCTCCGGTAGTTTTCTAAGTTCGTTTCTCGCTAAAATGTATCTTCGTTCCTCGGTCGTAACTTTAACGTTCCGTTTTCGTAACCACCGCGCTAGTAATCGGTGTGCTTGCTTCCACGATATTTGTGTCAGTGTGTGTATAATTGTTGGTGAGATTTGTTGTGTCAAATTGATCGACACAATGCCACTATTTATAGGGCTGATAAGCCACCCGTAGCGGACCGTTAAGCTTGGTGGTAGCGGTCCGCTACCGCCCACCATCCGGCCATCCCGCGTGTTGCCTACGTAGCGGATCGTTAGCGGCTTAAGTAGTGGTTCGCTACCCTTTCCTGTTGCACGAGTCATCAGCCACGTGTCTTCAGTTCGTTGTCCAAGCCCAATTGCGGCTAGCGGACCGTTACCCTCCCTGGTGACAGCTCGCCATCGGGCTGAGTCAGCATGATACGCATGGGATGCGTGTTATTCTCTCATGATTTCTTTGTCCACACGTACCGGACCACTATGAAGCCCGGTAGTACTCAATTGTCTTGAAACAATCTCTTTAATGAATAAGTACGATAACTTCTCTCAAGTATTGCTAAGAAATGGGCACTCTTAGTTAAGCGGTCTTCAACCACCTAAATGGTATCCTAAACCATAGCTATCTTGGGCAGCTTGGTTATGAAGTCCAAAGTGAGATGTTCCCACTTCTATTCTGGGATGTCTAATGGTTGTAGTCTCCCGTATGGTTTCTAATTTTCTGTTTTGGCTTGTATACAAGTCAAGCACTTTGCTACATATCTCATGATATCAAATTTCATTTCGGGCCACCAATAATCCTTGTGCAGATCTTTGTGCATCTTTGTAGTATCAGGATGAACAGAATATCATGATTTATGAGCTTCATCAAGAATTTTGAGTCTAAACTCACCGGATCGTGGTATCCACATACGACCAAATTAAGTCTTGACTTTATATTCCTTCTCTTCCAGAAATTTCTCCTGACCAACCATTCTTTCTTTCTTAACCTTCTCATCTTTTAATGCTTTGATTTGTGCGTCTCGAAGTTGGCTCATGAAATCAGTAGTTATCACTAAGTTATATGCTTTCACCTGAATAAGATAATGCTCTTCCTTATGGCTCAGAGCATCGGCTACCACGTTAGCCTTTCCGGGATGATATACGATTTCACATTCATAGTCCTTGATTAGTTCCAACCACCGTCGTTGCTTTATGTTTAAATATTTTTGATCAAAGAAGTACTTAAGACTTTTGTGGTACATGTAATTTGTACACTTTATTCCTTGTAAGTAATGCCTTCGGATCTTTAGTGCAAACACCACCGTAGCTAATTCTAGATCATTGATTGGATATTTTACTTTGTGTGTCTTTAATTGTCGAGAGGCATAGGCTATTACCTTTCCTCTATGAATTAAACACATCATAACCCAAGTTTTGAGGTATGAGAATACACAACAAAATATTCTACTCCTTCTGGTAATGCCAGAACCGAAGCTTATGTCAATCTTTCTTTCCATTCATATTTTGAATTCTTTTGAGTCAATTTAGTTAATGGAGTGCCTATCTTAGAAAAATCCTAGATGAACCTTCTATAAAAGCCCGCTAACCCCAAGAAACTTCTAACTTCTAATTGATTCATATGTGGAGACCATTTCATTACAACTTCTACCTTTGTTGGGTCCACTGAGATACCTTTCACCTTTATAACATGATCCATAAATTAAACTTCTCTTAACCAAAACACACATTTTGAGAATTTTGTGTATAATTTCTCCTTCTGTAAAGTACTAAGTACTTCACGAAGATGTTGGGCATGTTCTTCCTCATTCCATGAATAAATCGAGATATCATCAATGAAGACAATGACAAACTTGTCTGACATTGGCCGGCATACTCTATTCTTGAGGTCAATGAAAACTGTCGGAGAATTCGTCACCCCAAAAGGCATCACTACAAACTTATAGTGTGCATAACGAGTTCTAAATGCAGTCTTAGGCATATCTTATTCTTGTACCTTGACTTGGTGATTACCTGATCTTAAGTCGATTTTAGATAACCAACTAGATCCTTGCAATTGATTAAACAAATCATCAATTCTAGGTAAGGGATACCTATTCTTGATGGTGAACTTGTTCAATCACAGTAGTCTATACACATTCTCATACTACCGTCTTTCTTCTTCACGAATAGAATTGGTGCACACCAACGGGATACACTTGGACATATGAATCCCTTGTTCAACAACTCTTGTAGTTATGACATTAATTCCTTCATTTCAGTTGGTGCTAACCGTTAAGGAGCCTTAGCCACCGGCTTAGCTTCAGGAATTAAATCAATTTTGATTTCGGTCTCTCTCTTAGGTGAAGTACTTAGAAGATCGACTGGAAATACTTCGGGGAATTCATTCACTAGCGGAACTTGACTTAATTCTTTCCCTTTCATCTTTACATCAACTACGTAGGCTAAGAAGGCTTGCTAACCTTGTCTTACAAATCTACTTATCTTAGCCATTGTACACAACATAATCGGGTTTCGTCGTTTGCCGATGATACTAACTTCTTTTCCTGCAGTTGTTGTGAATAGTACAATCTTATGATTGCATATAATCCTTGCAGCATGTGAAGATAACCAACCCATTCCAATGATTACGTCGAATTCTTGCATCGGCTATGGGATTAAATCAACGAGATATTCCTTTCCTTTTATTAGTAGTCGACAATCTCAACATATTTTAGTCACTACGCAGTTTAATAACACTCGTGATTTCGACCTCTAATGCTTTAGCCAACTTACCTCTATTGAAGTTTCTATAGTTCGCATATTTTAACAAAATAAACGCTCGACTAGCACCCGTATCGAATAAAACACAAGAAGATAAGGAATTCAAAAGGAATGTACCTGATACGAAGTCAGGGACATCTTATGCTTCCTCAGTAATGATTTGAAAACCCCTATCCGTTGGTTTCGGAGCCTCGATCCTCTTAACTTCATTGCCTGCCACTCTTGACCCATCTCCGATCTTTTCTGTCTGAGATCGTAGCCTAGGACATTCTCTGCTAAAGTGTCCTGGCTCGTAACAGTTATATCATAGCCCGGTCCCACTCATACATTGTAGTGCAGCATGTCCAACCTTTCCACATTTGTTACAATTTAAAGATTTGAATCGACACTCTCTCGGGTGCCTTTTCCCACAAACCCTACAATCACGCACTCCTTTTCTTGGGGCGTAACCGCCTCCCGGTTTTGTTAATTTAAACTTATTAAGAGGCATAGGGGAAGGATAACTTTCCCCTTTCCTCTTTACGCCTCTCTCATCCTGCCTCTTGAGCTTTGTTTCTTGTTCTCGAGCCCAATCAATCATTTCCTCTAAGATTGCGCACTTGGACGGATGAACAAATTCTCTAATTTCAGTTTTCAAAACGAGATGGTATCTCATCATCCACATTTATGGAGTTGTTAACAAAGGTAGACAAAAGCTAGCTTTGTCGAAGAATATGCCAGTGATATCATTCACTGACTCCTTTGTTTGATGGAGTTGAAGAAACTTCTCCGTAATTCTCTCGACTGCTGCTCGATAGCAATAGTGCTTTAGGAAGATATCCTTAAATTCTTCCTACCTCATTTCCTTAATTCTCTATTTTTACTACTCCCCACCAATCGTTAGCTCGTTCTTTTTGTTGATTGACGAAGGTAACCTTATCTTCCTTCTCACAATGAGATGTATCAAAAGCTGTTTCTATAGAAGCAATCCATCTTTCGCTTTCCAAGGGATTAACAGCTCCCTTAAACTCTAAAGGTTTACACGTCATGAAATCCTTACACGTGCAACGAGTTGAATTCGCATCAACGTTATGAGTAATATCTTTATGATTTTCGAACCAACATTATAATGAGCTTTGAAGTTCTGCTTGTAGAATTGGAAAGTTTACATCGAAAGCCTTTCCTACTTCTAACGCGATCTGTCTCTAGATATTCTCTGGGACTTGTTCAACCTCGTTCTCATCGTGAAGTGGAGATGCAACTCTCCCGTGGCTCCATTCTTCACGCATTTCGTTATTCTGACATTCCGCCATCGTTTGTTGATACATGGAATTCGTTTAATATCTCATTCCTTTACACTAATAATAGTCTAGGGTTTTATACTACATGCCTCATATCAATTTAACCCTATTAGGGTTTCACATAAGGCCCATTTATGTATTTCCACGTATGCACATTTATTTATGTATTATAATCATGCATTTTCACATTCCCGACTTATTATCTACTAACATAAAAAATCATATGATGTTTGCGATATCATGATGGTACCATACATCAACTCTCATTTTGGCCCGGTATGAGTATGTTACACATCGTGATACTCCCAACTATCATCTGAAGATTATACCATACAAAATTTAGGCCACGTATTATTTTAGCATTGGAATTTAAACATCTCTGCTTCTTTGGACGACCTCGGATAGAATCCCTATTTATACCACGAGCACTCATGGTTTGAGTTCAAGTATCCTTCCGATACTCAAATCTCTCAAACCGTGCTCTGATACCAACTTGAAACATCCTACTTATTTCTTATTATTTTATCAGAGTTAAATTGAGGAAAAATGATCCTAGTTCAGATATGCATCAAAATTGAATTTTGTGAACTCAAATCTAAATAGCCGGTCTCCACAGTTCAGATATGCATCAAAATTGAATTTTGTGAACTCAGATCCTACTTGTATCTTATTATTTTACCACGAGCCTCCACAGCTCTAAATAGCTGGTCTTTACAGCTCAGATCTGTATCAAAATTGAATTTTGTGAACTTGGATCTGCAACCCCGGTCTCCACCATTGCATGAATCAACTGAATAATCAACCGAGTTTGTGAACTCAGATCTAACAACGAAAAACCAACTTAAATCAATTGTGGGTGTGATTTTTGGCCAGCGATTTTGATATTTGTGTGTTGGTGGGTGAAATGGTGGCAGGTGGAGGATTTAATGTCGATGACCCAACAATTTTGATGTTGCAGCCGGTCGCCAGTGAGGTGGGTGGTGGAGTAGAGAGGGGTGGCGATTTTTTTAAGGTTTGAAGGAAGAAGATGAAGAGGAAAGAGAGAAAAGGGGCTTTAAATTGGTTGATTTTTTCTAATATTTTGTTGATAAGGGTATTTTAGTCTTTTTATAATAATCTAACAGAGAAAATAGATGGTGTTAAATGGGGTGGACTTTAATTGTTATGAAAATCATGAAACTATTGGACTCAAAAAGACAAATTTAAACTTTTAAACTAAAATGGTTATTTGGGTCAAACCAAATGGACTAAAACCATATTTAACTCTGTTATGAATCTTAAACGTTTGGGGGCTTGGACCTGGTGGTAGAAGCACCTAAGGGTGAAGGGGGCTATTAACCCAATTACTCATTTACTCACCAAACCTGTCTAATAGAATTATGTCACCTCAAAACTACACATTTACTTATATTTCATTGGAAACACCCTACTCATTTACTTACCAACTTTTTTTTAGAAAAAAAATAAACATTTACATAAAAAAAAAGTCAATTTCATTAAATTAAAATTAACATAATACAATTAAAAATAAAAAGCCTACAAATAAAAATTAAAAAAACTAGAAAATTAACAAAATAAATAAAAGCTAGATAATAAAAATTAAAAATCTAAAAGGTGCATTGCTATCCATATTTTGCGACAATTTCACGTTTACGTTGCTATACAATTAACAAATACCGTTCTACGAGATGATCATACGATTCGGTGAACGTTTTGATATCACGATCCTTTTGGTTTTTCAATCATCTACTCAATCGCCGTTTGTTTTCTTTTTAATTTTGTTTCCACCATTTTATCCCGAATACTTTCTTTTTTTTTCTTTCTCTAACGCGTTCATACTCTTGTATTCTTTGACTATGTCTACCAAATTTACCTTGCTAGATGAACTTTTGGCCGATTTCTTCACGTTTATGTCGGTAAAGAGGTTTGTAAAACCCTCCGGGTCACTTGGGGTTCTCGACTCGGAAGTTTTTGTTCTTTTTAAGGACTGACTTCCTTCTAAATCCTCACCCATCAATACTACGGGTTCCCATTTAGCATTGTTGCGTACAACCTCCCAACATTTCAAGTTAGTAAATGCCCTTTTGTACTCCTTCTTGTAACGGCTTAAAGCCGCTTCAACAAGGTCCAAATCACTTGTACCACTCGGCCTTCTTGTTTATATAAATATATATATATATATAATTTGCAACGTTAGCTTAGAAAATTAAAAATATATATATAATTTGAAAATAAATCTTACTATTTGTTGGTATCATCCTTTGAAGGCGGTCATCTTTTTATTAAGACCCTTCCACTTCCAAGACACTTGGTCAACGGTTCGATCGTTTTCACCAAATAAAACGGTAAAATGTGCTAGAACTTTCTTCCAAAACAAATCTCCTTTTTGTTGATTTCCTTTCTTTTATTTTGGGTCTTATGAATATAAGCTTTGAGCACGACAAGTTCTACTTCTTCGGACCATTTCTTTGGTGGTAACCGGTTTTTGTGTTGTCTTTTCGGCTTGGCGCCAACATCTTCGACTTCAACTTCTTGCTCATCAACAGCCTCATCTTTCGTTTCTTCATGAACATCCTCATCTTCTCCTTCGTCTTCTCATTCGTCTTCAGATTCTGAACGGATGTTGTCGTTTGGATCACGATACGGTTGGTTTTTGTATTGGTAGGAAAATTGAGATAGTATATTTGGATCCATATCAAGCGAGAATGGTCCACACGAAAATTGAGATAAATAATTTGGATCCATATCTTAAGATAGTATATTTGGGTTGGTTGAACTTTGGTGGTAGTAGTTTGTATATTGAGGTTGCGGGAAATAGATTGAAATTGGTTTGAGGAGGTGGTTGTGGTCGTTGAGGAGGTGGTTGGGTTCACCGAGGAGCAGCTTGGGTTCGTTCGGGTTGCAGTTGAGATTGAATTTTTGGCCTAAATTTTCTCGGCTTTGTTGTTTTTTTTATGACCCTTTCATTTTTTGTAGAGTGAAAATATATAGATGAAAAATATGTTTGCAGAATATGAGTATATATAGGTAAAGAATTAGTATTTTTTTTAAAGCACCCCCCCGCCCAGCGGCTCTATCCAACGGCATTATCCCCAACGGTCGGTTCCACATCCGAGTAAATTTACTCGTTCTCCCTACTCGCGTTTACCCGATTCATATGAGGCGGTGTACCCCATTTTACCCGATACCCTATCACTTACTCGGTTCCATCCGGATAAGACACCCCATCACCCTAATTCAAACAAAAATGTCGTGTGCTCTATCCCCATGCAACGCCTTCTCTCATGTTTTTTTTTTAGCTTTTTTATGTTTAAATTTTAAATAATTTTTAATAGGAACACATATAACTATTAGGGTTTGGCCCACTCACCGGATGTAAACTAAAAGGTCTTGGGTTCAAGCCCCCTTGTCAGACTAGTTTTTTGATTTTTTTACTTGGATTTTTATTTCTTTATTAATTTAATTAATTAATTTCTAAAATGCTAAATTTAATATTATATTTAGTTATAGCTTGTTTGAGTTATTAATCGAGTTAAATTTAGTTTTACGGTTCATTTTTTGTGATACTTTTATATTCGTCCTTCTTTTTTGTTTTCGATCGATGTAAAACACGCATCGACATCTTTTAGGAATATCATAACTTTATTTTTTGGGGTATCTATTCCGGTTTATATACGAGTGTCTGCACCGTATCCATACAATAATAAACCGAATTGATACCGATTGAATTCTCGTTACAACGGTCAGGAGAATTTTACTAGTTACTAATAAATAACCTTGTCTAATGAATAGATATTTATTATTATTAGTTATTAGTTATTTATTGATTTATTTTTGTAAAGTAACAAACTTTTATGCATGCATTTCTTGACTTCAAAATTTAACTATGTACAAAATAATAAAAATGATTTGAGCTATTTGAAATATCCGTTTCAAAGAAATATATTCAAGTAACAAACTTTTATGCATGCATTTCTTGACTTCAAAATTTAACTATATACAAAACTAGTTGTGTCTATCTACGCGTTGCGCGGGTTTCATTTATGAAAAGGCTTGCGTTACATGACGGAAGTTTCGTCATTTTTTCCACGAGATACACAACATGACATTGGTCATCGGCTAGGCTAATCAGAAACCATAAAAGTGAGTTATGATAAAGCGAATACCGATACCGGTTCCAGTAACACTAATGCTTTGGGGTATCTGTTCCGGTTTATATACGAGTGTCTGCAGCGTATCCATACAATAATAAACCGAATTGATACCGACTGAATTCTCGTCACAACAGTCAGGAGAATTTTACTAGTTACTAATAAATAACCTTGTCTAATGAATAGATACTTATTATTATTAGTTATTTATTGATTTATTTTTGTAAAGAAACAAACTTTTATGCATGCATTTCTTGACTTCAAAATTTAACTATGTACAAAATAATAAAAATGATTTGAGCTATTTGAAATATCCGTTTCAAAGAAATGTATTCAAGTAACAAACTTTTATGCATGCATTTCTTGACTTCAAAATTTAACTATATACAAAACTAGTTGTGTCTATCTACGCGTTGCGCGGGTTTCATTTATGAAAAGGCTTACGTTACATGACGGAAGTTTCGTCATTTTTTCCACGAGATACACAACATGACATTGGTCATCGGCTAGGCTAATCGGAAACCATAAAAGTGAGTTACGATAAAGCGAATACCGATACCGGTTCCAGTAACACTAATGCTGACAACAATGATGTTCGCTCATAGTCAGGGGAGTTTGGTCGTTATAGGTTTGGTTCGTCTGCGGCAATGGTTGTCACTCCGTCGTAAAACCCTAAAACATACCACATATATAAAGACTCGTCGCACTGGTTGTCACTCCGTCGTAAAACCCTAAAACATACCTCGTCGTAAAAGCGAGCGTCACTCTAGTCTCTAGAAAACCTAAAAAACATAGTGTCAAATTTTCAAAACACAAATCTAGAAAAAAAACACATGTCACAACGACTGTCGCTCTATCGTCGTAAAAGTGAACGTCACTTCACCATAAAACCCTATAGCGTACACCATCATAAAAGTGAACGTCACTTCACTATAAAACCCTATAGCATAAATATCCGTTTCAAAGAAACTAGAATTGTGCCCACGCGCGTTGCGACGCGTTTAACCGCGGAAGATATTAACGTCATCGAAAGCTTATAAAATAAAGTCATAGTAAAACAAAACCGTTAACAAAGTTATCGTTTACGAAACAAATAAACGTACTCGAAACTTTATTTAAAAATGGCAAAACCTTTACGCAAACCCACGCGTTAAAACGAAATACCTAGTTATATTCCAAAAATTAAAAAAATGAAACCATAACAAAGTCGTTAAAAAAAGTTAATCGGTAAAAAAATTAAAAAAAAAGCAAAACCGTTAAAAAAATAAGGATTTAAAAAAGTTCATACCAACGAGTTGTTCGCAAGTGCTTAGATAACTCGTATCATATCACGCGCAACTCTGTTACAATTGTGTGTGTTACCCACTTACCCTTGCTCCGCAGCTTGTTCAAAGTAGATAAAAATAAGTAAGACATAACAGTATATTATCGTTCACTGGTAAAAATGATGCACGTCATGGAAATGTAGATGAAAAGAAAGAAAATAAAAGAAGAAAGTTCAAAAATCTAAGAAAAAGAGTAAAAATATGAATATAAAAATAATTTTATTAAACTTTAGGGGTTGTAAGGTAACTATTTTTAAAGTCTAGAGGTAATAATGTATATTGATTAAAGAACAAAGATAAAGAAAGAAGATTGTTAAAGTGTAGAGGGCAATGGATAAATTTTTAATAGAGAACAAACTTGGTGTGTATTGAAGTATTGTACTTTATGCATTAGAGGTTCTCATTTATTTGAATATATTCAAGAAATGTTGTTTTCCTTAATAAAAAATTCAAACTAAAACTATCAAAATAATTACTTTAGATATCTATACTATCTAATAAATAAAGGTTTTTATAGGATACTTATCATTTTTCTGTGCATTCTTAACATTTTTTTTCTCGTCTCTCTCTTCTATTAATTATACAAATTTCTTTAATTGTTGTTATAATTTTTTGTTTCTTCCTCTCTATTCTACTAAATAAGAGTAATTTCTATTACTCTTTCTATACAACCTTTTCTATTTAAAAAATTGGTTTGTTTATAAAACATTTTTATAAATTGAACATTTTTTCATTCTTTTTATAAAACATTTTATTTTCTAAATTACTATATAACATTTCTAAAATTTGTATTAAAAACTATGTAATATATCATAAATATGTAATATGTAAATCTCTATTAGTAAGTATATAACATTGCAATTATTTAACCCGTGTAATACACGTCGTTTCTAACCTAGTTATAATATATATAAAAATAGGATGTCGGTATGAACATTACCACCACTTTTTATTTATTTTTTCATGTTATAGTAGTAATTAATCAGAATCTTAACGTTTGCGACGTAGAAGCAGTGGTAGAAGCATCTGATTCAAACATAAACGTCGCGTGCTCTATCCCCATGCAACGCCTCTTTTGATTTTTTTCTTTTTTGTTTTTTAGGTTAAAACCATTTTTAATAGGAACTAGTTTTTACCTCTCGCGCTTCGCGGCGGGAGTTTGGTTATTATTGGTTTGACTCGTTTGCGTGGATAAAACTTATATTTAATCACAGACTCGTTATAGCGTACGATAAAACAACTTAATGAAGGAAAAAAAAACCTTAACATAAAACTAAAAAAGAAGCATAAAACTAATTTTAATAAAAAAGAAGCATAAAACTAAATAATAAAAAAGAAGCATAAAACTAAATAATAAAAAAAATAGAAAAACCAAAAAAAAGAAATTACCCGTTCGGGTCGTCGAAAACTATTAAGCTGATACCGATACGGGTTCGGATAATACCAATATCGGCAATGATGTTGTTCGCCCATAATAGGTTCGCCTGGTAACGGTACCACAACGGTAACGGCACTCGCTATAGACAACGATAGAAAAAAACCTTGATTTTGAATACAACTTCGTTTTCAAAAAAAAATATCGAAAAATAAAATAGGCTAAAAACGTATATTATATATATTATAAGGATTAAAAATAAAAATATAAAATAAAATTAAATATATATAGTTGGAGCCCCCTTCTCTACCGGTTGTTCTTCCTTCTACAAGGCCTGGCCTTCGATAACTGTGCTGGCCTTGGATAGGAAGTGGTCTGACCATAGACCAATCGTCTTGGTGTGCTCAAGTTTGGATTATGGTGCTCGACCATTCGGATTTTTTAACTCTTGGCTCTCAAATGTTGAGCTGCCGATGGTGGTGTACAACTCGTGGAACTCTAAAGTTGTTAAGGTTATGTCCTGGTAAAAAAACTTACTACTTTAAAAAATGATATCAAGAATTGGTGCAACTGGGTTAAAAATGACGAGTTCAGGGAGATTAAGGCCCTTGAATTAGCTATCTCTGAGATGGAAGACAAAGCGGAAAGGGTGGCATTGTCCGATGATGAGTTGGCTATCCGGATAGGGTCTAAAAAAAGGTTGATGGAGCTTGAAGCAAAAAGAAAATCTGACCTGTGGCAAAAGGCTTGGCTGAAGTGGTTGGCGGATGGGGGCAAGAACTCTAGCTTCTTCCACGGTATTATTAATGTTAATAGGAACAGGAACAGGTTAGCCGGTCTAGTTATTAATGGGGAATGGGTGGATAACCCGAATGAGGTTAAGTTGGAAGTCTTCTCATACTTCAGGAAGAAATTCTCGGATCCTTGCCCGGTTCGTCCCAGCTTCTCATTCCGGAATATCGGCTGTTTATCCTTGATGAACGCCTCTAACCTTGACTTGGATTTCTCGATCAAGGAACTGGAGCTCTCTGTTCGGAGTTGTGCTGGCGGGAAAGCTCCGGGCGCTGACGGTCTGACCTTTGAACTTATTCGTAAATTTTGGTCTACCTTCCGAAATAAGTTTTTTGAATTCATCAAACATTTTGAGAGATACAAGAATATTGCCGGGGGGTGCAATGCATCTTTTATTGCCCTTGCCCACAAAGGGGGATCATCGGACTCTTTAAATGAATTTAGACCAATTTCTTAATTGGGTGTATGCCAAAGGTGATGGGAAAGATGTTGGCCTTGAGGATCCAAAAGGTGATTGACAAGATAATTAGCCATGAGCAAACAACTTTTATCAAAGGTAGGAACATTCTTGATGGGCACATCATGATCAATTGCCTCCAAGCTTGGGCTAGGAGATCGAATATTAAGTTGATGCTTTTTAAAGTTGATTCCGCCAAAGCATTCGACTCGGTTAACTGGAACTATTTGGATAAAATTATGGGTCAAATGGGCTTTGGTACTCGGTGGCGGGACTGGATTAGGGGATATCTCAAATCTAGGAGAACTTCTGTTCTTGTTAATGAGGCGCCTACTAATGAGTTTAATATGGAAAGGGGTGTTAGACAGGGGGATCCTTTATCCCCGTTCCTTTTCATTATAGCAATGGAGGGCTTATCGGCTTTGTTGAAAGCAGCGTATGAGAAAGGTAAATTCAAAGGAATTGAGATTCCTAATAGGGGGTCGATTATCACTCACTCAATGTATGCGGATGATGTGTTTTTCGTTGGAGCTTGGAATGAGGACAACATAATCAGCCTTAAGCGTATTCTAAGGTGCTTTTTCATCATCTCGGGGCTGAAAATTAACTACCACAAATGTAAGATTATTGGGATTGGGGTTGAGGAGCAGGAATGCTAAGACCAAGCCTTCAACATGGGATGTGTTAGCGAGAACTTACCAATTAATCATTTGGGTATGCCAATTGGGGCTAATATGAGAAGGGTCAAAAGCTAGGATTCGGTAATCACTAAGTTCAAAGATCGTCTAAGCAGCTGGAAGCCAAAAAATCTTTCTTTTGGCAGGAGACTGACCTTAGTCAAGTTCGTGCTAAGTAGTCTCTCTTTGTATTTCTTCTCTATGTTCAAGGCCCCCTTAAAAGTCATTAACGAGCTCGAGGCTATTAGAAGGAGGTTCCTTTGGGGAGGGAGTAGCACCCATAGAAAAATTCATTGGGTTGCTTGGGAAAAAATTGCTAAGCCAAGAAGCATGGGGGGACTAGGTGTGGCTGGTCTCCGTATCATGAATGAGTCATTACTTACGAAATGGAAGTAGAAGGCTGTTAATAATCCGTCGGCTTTATGGGCCACATTTGTGAAGGCCTTGCACAACAAATCATTCAGTGCAATGGAGGACTTATGCAGAAAGGGGGTGGCGGACAGCTGGGGGACATTATATCAGCAGGCGCAAATCCTGTGAGTAATGGATCTTCGGTTAATGTCTTGTTCAAAAGGAAAGTGGTAGTGGGTTCTTTGGCATCGTTCTGGAAGGATAGCTGGTTTGGCTCAAAACCTTTCAAAGATCTATTCCCTAGCCTCTAGAGAAGTGGAAAATCGTGACATGGTTGAATGGTCGGGGCAGGTTGCTACCACTTTTACTTGGGAGGGCAGCTCAGAAAAGAGAGGATGGAATTCTGGATCTAGAAAAAATGATTATTTCATATGAGTTTGGGTTAGGGTCGGACAAATGGGTTTGGTGTGGGGATTCTTCGGGCTAATTCTCCACCTGGTCGTGAAGGAACTGGATGGAAAAATCACAACTTTTGATGTCTAAGACTGAGGTCAAATGGTTAAAATGGGTCCCTATCAAGGTGAGATGCTTCATGTGGAGGCTGTTCCAATATATAATTCAGGTGGCGTCTTCGCTTGTGGTTTATGGCGTCCCTCTTGACTCTCCAGTCTGCACTCTTTGTAGGCTTGGTATCGAAGACGAAGACCACTTGTTTATTCTTTGTCCGGTGGCGAGTGAAACTTGGAGACGGGTATCTGGGTGGCTTTCTATGGATATGACAAACATTAAATCGGTGAAGGAATTGTCGGCCTTCATCCACAGTTATCGTGGCAGCAGCAAGGTTATAAAAAAAGATGGATTCTTATCTTTTACTTCACAATTTGGGTCCTTTGGCTAACTCGGAACGAATGGATTTTCTTAAAGTCAAGGAATAACGTGGATAATTTGGCACAGGAAATTAAGATTATGTCCTACAATTGGATGGTGAAAAGGGAAAAAAATCACAGTATTATTTGGGAGAATTTAGTGCGTTACCCTCTTCTACAGATTCGAGTGAGGTGTTTGGGTTGTTTTTCTTGGTCTTGTGTTTTGTTTGGGTTAGTTGTCTCCTTTGGTTTTCCCTTTTTGGTGATGTTGTATTGGAGTTTTTGTTAGTTTCTCGTTAGCTTTCTTTGAGTAAACTCATTGTTATTTCTTTTTTTAATTTAAGTATTCTATTATCTAACTAAATAATTTCTAACATGCAAAATTTAATATTTTAATTAATTATAGCATGCTTGAATCCTTAAACGAGTTAAATTTAGTTTTATTATTCATACTTGGTTAAAATCACGTGTATTACACGTGTTGATAAAATATAATATTATATATTTAGTAATACAAATTTTGTATTTTAAAAAACCCGTGTATTACACGGATTGATAAAATATAACGCTATATACTTAGTAATAAAACATTTATATCTTTAAAAACCCGTATATTACACGAGATTAATAAATTAATTTTTATAATTTGACTTATATCACTATTTAGTTAGAAACAAAAGTTACATAATTAAATTTTAAAGTTTCTTAAAATAAGACTTAATTTAAAATAAATGTGTTTTATTAATATAATTAATATTTTTCTTTAAATATAAATCATTATTAAAAAAAGAGAGGTGTATTTAATAAGAGAGAGAGGCGAAAAAAAAGTGTAAGATTGAATGTGGCAAAAAAAAATTAGTTTTTTATTAGAATATGGATGAGGAATTAGGATCCATGATGTAAAATGAGGAATTGAGTTTAGGCGGGAAAACTAAAATGAGAGTGAACATGAGAGTGAAATGTGGTAGGTAGAGATTTTTATTTATTAGAGTAGTAAGATTTTATAATACTTTTATAATTTAACATATTAATTATATATAGATGTGCTATCGGAACCGTTACTATATTCTTTTTTTCTTCCTATCGATGTAAAACACGCATCGACATCTTTTGGGCATATCATAACTTTATTTTTTTGGGTTTCTTTTTCGGTTGATATATATAAAGATGCTCGTACCGTATCCATATCATAATAAAACGAACTGATACATCATACCGACCAAATACGCACACGGGAAATTTAGTAATGAACTAAAACTCACGTTGATAAAAATAATAATTATTTAACAGCTACCTATCACTATATCGTGTAATTAATTAATCAAACCCGGTCTTATTTAAACACCACCTCCTTGGCAAGGAAGTTCAAAGAATACCCACCGGTCACACCCATCTCTACCTCTCATTCCGTCGGCAAAATAAGACCGGAATGGTGACAGCAATAACCATCGTCGGTACCACCGTAGCACTCCTTGTTGCTCTTTTCTTCTGGTATCTCAGAAGCTATGCCTCCAATCACAGCCGTCGACCAAACAATCTCCCTCGAGTCCCTGGTACTCTTCTATACACATATATCAAATTTTGGTTTCTAAAAATGCAAAATTAATATGGAAAATTCTGTTGGTCAAAAAAATTAAAAAATAATAAATAAGTTAATAAAAAATAGTTGTCCGAAAATTGTCAAAAAAAAAATTGCCTGAAATTTTTATCTAAAAAAGTTTCCCACAAGCTTTTTTCTAGACATAATTTTTGTCTTGAAAAATTATGGGACGGCAGGTTTCCGACGACTTTCCGACCAAAAATCTATAGGAAAGATCCTTGTTTTCTAGTAGTGTATGATGTGTGTATTTAAAATTTTCAGAGGTGCCTGGGGTGCCATTGTTTGGGAATTTGCTGCAGTTGAAGGAGAAGAAACCATATATGACTTTTACAAAATGGGCAGAAACTTATGGTCCCATTTATTCAATTAGAACTGGATCCACTTCTATGGTGGTGGTGAGTTCAAATGAAATCGCCAAGGAGGTACAAACATAATCCATTGATGATTTGAGTAATTTAGAGTTGATTGTATCCAATAACTATTATTTTATAGATCTTGAAAGAATTAAAAGAGAATCGAAACACTATTGATAAATGATAAACAATCTCTTACAAAAAGTGTAGGGTAATGTTGCAAACATCAGATTGCGAAACGATACGACCCCAGCAAAAAGGCAGGAGCTCAGTGACGGATCCAGAAAATGTCAATAACTTTTAAACTAAAAAAATAGAATGATGACTAAAACATAAAGTTAAAAGTAAATGATAAATCAAATAATAAGTATGATAGATAGTAAACTGAGTAATAGTTATCTCGTACAGAGTTTTGTTGTTAAACTTGATTTACTTCATGCGTTTTTATAGGCATTTGTTACCAGATTTCAATCGATCTCAACAAGAAAGCTGTCAAATGCATTGAAGGTCCTCACAGCTGACAAAACCATGGTGGCTATGAGTGATTATGATGATTTTCACAAGACTGTCAAACGCCATATACTCACTTCTGTCTTGGGTCCAAATGCTCAGAAGAAACACCGTGTTCATAGAGACATCATGATGGAGAATATGTCAAACCAACTTCATGCATTTATTAAAAACGCTCATGAACAAGAAGAAGTGGATCTAAGAAAAATATTCCAGTCTGAACTTTTTGGATTAGCAATGAGACAAGTGAGTTTCTCACTAACATTCAGTTATTGATTGATTATTAAAATGGAAAATTACCAAAATTAGCATGTTAACCATGGAATTTTCAAAAATTCACATTGACTTTTTGTCATCACCTAAATAATGAACATATAAAAAAAGAACCAATCATAAAAGACCATGTAACTCATTGTTGAACCAACTACATACTAGCAGCCAACTAAGCACCAGCAGCCACAGTCGGCTAACATCTAGCCGCGAGCTAAGAAGCAATTGCCGTCAATGTTTTTCCGTGGCAAATTCTGGTTAATTATGTCGACCAAGGTGTTCTTCAATGATTGTCTCAAAATTAGAGAATGGGACAAAAAGTTAATGGTTATTTTGTAAATTTCTCGGGTAAACATGTTTATTTGGGTTATTTCCCTTATTAAAAGTTACTTAAAGCAATTGCCTTTTTATTTGTACTTCTTTAGACGATGGGAAAAGATGTGGAAAGCTTATATGTGGAGGATCTTAAAACCACCATGAATCGTGATGAGATATTTCGCGTATTAGTGGTTGACCCGATGATGGGTTCGATTGAAGTTGACTGGAGAGATTTCTTCCCATATCTAAAGTGGATCCCGAATAAAAAGTTCGAGAACACGATCCAACAAATGTATATCAGGAGAGAAGCTGTGATGAAGGCGCTTATTAAAGAACATAAACGACGTATTGCTTCAGGGGAGGTAATTGATAAATGATGATGGTATTTCATAGATTACAATTCTTGCTAATTAAGATCACCTCAGAATAATATTAACTCGTCTTAATTTATTGAAAACAGAAATTGAACAGCTATATTGATTACTTGCTATCAGAAGCACAAACATTAACCGATCTACAACTAATTATGTCCCTATGGGAGCCTATTATTGAAACATCAGATACTACTATGGTCACCACTGAATGGGCAATGTATGAACTTGCAAAGAACCCCAAGATTCAGGTTTGTGTTCTAGTTCTAACCTATGACTAAAAAATATTAAGATTCAGGTTTGTGTTGCTCTTTTAACGTAAGACTAAACATTATGTAACTATTGCAAAGGTAACCATTTATATTTGAAAATATTTGACTCAAGGTAGTTATGTAAGTTAACTGGTTTTCAAAAGTATTGTTTTTAGAAACGGACCGGATGACGTCTTAAACGATACAAAACTTGCAAACTATTTACATATATCTAATATAAAACAAACAAGAAAATATTATATATTTTGTTGTGAATTTGTAATTTTAATAAAATATAAAGACATAACTAAATAAAATATGGATCGCGGAGAACTAAATTTGTTAGAAAATAAAATTTTGAAGGAAAAGAATAAAAGAGAATTGAAATCAGGTTCGACCACACGGTCCAATTCACTGGTCCAACAGGTTCAAATGGAAACGACCCAAATAAACATATGGAAACGACCCAAATAAACATATTTAGACATGTTCTATGGCGGTTCACTCTCTAGTTCTAGTTCTGAAAACACTGCAAAGTCAACACAGTAAAAAGTGACCGAAAGGTATCACTTTGACCTGTCATTAGTCGGATTTCGTGACATCAAAATTTTTGAAAGTTACCATTTTATTCAAACTTTGCCAAACTTTTCTGGCATTTAAAAACATTTTAGAACAAACTTGGTCACCATTTTATGCAATTAACCCAACTTAAACGCCATAATCTGCTGCAATTTAATGAGTTTAAATTTATCTTCCGTGTAATTCTTCTTAATCTACCTCAGGATCGTTTGTTCCGCGAAATCCAAAATGTTTGTGGGTCAGACAAGATCACAGAAGAACACCTATCTCAACTACGATACATAAGTGCTATTTTTCATGAAACGTTGAGAAGGCATAGTCCGGTTCCCATAATTCCACTAAGACACGTGCATGAAGACACAGTTCTAGGAGGATACCATGTCCCCGCTGGAACCGAGGTTGTTTCTTTAAACATATGATCTACATATCTTTGTTTTTCTATGACCGTTATCTGAATTCAAAACGAATATGTTTAATCTTCAGCTAGCTGTAAACATTTATGGATGTAACATGGAGAGGAACATGTGGGAGAATCCTAACGAGTGGAATCCAGAGAGATTTATGGAGGACAATGAAACGATTGATTTCCATAGAACAATGGCGTTTGGGGGTGGAAAGAGGATGTGTGCCGGTTCTCTTCAAGCAATGTTGATTTCTTGTGTTTCAATTGGAAGGATGGTTCAAGAGTTTGAGTGGAAGCTGAAAGATAAGGCACAAGAAGATATTAATACGATTGGGCTGACCACACAGATGCTTCGTCCACTACGTGCCATAATAAAGCCAAGAGATTGATCTTAGGTATACCGCTAATAAGACTTAGCCAAGCGTATTGTTGGCCCGTTTAATTCAAGACCCGGTGGTATGTGTCATGTGTTTAAAAGTTACAAGATTGTCGTGTTTATTTGTTTACATTTGTTTGAATCAGTGAAGAAGTCCTATCCGAAAGGCTTTTACAGTGTGTTTGGGTTTATTGATCATCAAGGAATCTTAGTCTATAAGTAAGGTTAAATCTTCTTTGTTATGTATGAGTTTTTTGTGAGTTGATTCAATAAAAGAAAACGACTTCGTGAGGATTGTTCACCTCACAAATATCGTGTGTGTTCTTAATTGCTTTGATTGTGATTATATCAAAGGTAAGATTTCAGTTGGTATCAGAGAAACAAGAAATAGAAGAGAAGTTCGATCTACGACATGCTAACACCGATCACAGCCTGGGAATACCATGAATCAGCCGAGTAAGGTTGATCATAAGAACCTGTCAAAAAATAAGAAATTACGGTTTTATTTCTTCAATCAACACTGAAATACAAAGAAATATAAGACGAACAGAGATGGGTTTTGAAACCCTAATCAAAAGAAACAATACACACCAATTGTAAGAAGAATCGTTACTGTTTGCGGAAGACGGAGCAAGGCAATATTAATAGAAAAAGAAACAGAAGCAATCACTCGCAATTATCGGGACAACATACACGGAACTCCCATGGAGGTGGCGGCTGAAGAACAAGACTTTGGTCTTGAAATGAGACAACCGACAACATTAGGGGAGACATAAGGGCAGGCAGTGGCGGATCTTAAACATAATTTCATGGGTAACACAATTTTTTTACCATACATTAAAACAACAATAATAAACACAGTAAAACATGTACCTAATAGATTTCTGCTCTCCGGATTTGAAAAATTGAAATCGAGCCATTACATCGTCTTCTATTACTTTATCAAATGTTTATCTTTTGACTGCACAAACTAGAGCATTGTTCAAATACTTTTCGCCCATTCGATTGCCTAAATCTATCTTGATAAGCTTCAATTTAGAAAACAACATCTTTCATTGGTTGCGGTTGCAACCGGTAAAACCAATGCTAGCTTTAATATCCGATAAACCAAAGGAAAATAACGAACTTCTCCAGTTTCCACCATTAGCCGAGCAAAGCACATATTCCATCCCCTTTTGCAAATCTATCATCTTCCTTTACAATGTGATAAAAAACATTCAGATCACCTGAAAGACACCATCTTTCATTCGTACTAAAATCATTCGGATACATCTTATAAAATGCCACTATCTTAGAGATGTCAATCTTAGAAAACCAATCACAATGATTTAAACAAGACATATTCTCTATCAGAGTAGTTGATACCTCATCGAATCGATTTCCAAATTCTTGAAATTGCATATCCAAAACCGTATTAAAATTTTCAACTTTAAAATGATATCGATTAGACATTCTTTCGGCGACAGGTCAGGAGTTGGGTGGCAGGGTGGGTGACGACATCTTTTTTGTGAATACAAACTCTCGATTTTTTTTATTTTGTTAATTGTTAGATGGGTTTATTTTGGGGTTAGACTTTAGGTTTAAATTAATTTGGGCTTTTGGGTTCTAAATCTTTTAATTAACTTGAGCTTTTTAGTTTTATAAACTTAAGATTTAGAGTTTGAATCAATAATTAGTTTTGTCCTTTAAAAAATATATTGAGTGGTAGCCATATATATTTTCATGGGTAATGTAATAAATAGAATGTAAAAAAAAATTCCGCTAAAGATGTTGGGTCTGGTGGCGGACCGCCACCATATAAGGTAACGGTCCACTACGTGTTGATTCAGCAAAGAATCCGGTTAAGCCACATGTATAGTGACTAATGGTCATGTATTCTGACACGTGTACTCATGGCGGACCGCCACGCCACGTGGTAAAGGACCGCCAGCCGTAAACTCACCAGAACTTGCCACACGTAAGGGTGGCGGACCGCTACGCCCCTGGGTAACGGTCCGCTAGCCGCAAATCCTAGGAACGGTCCAATCAGAGTTGGACATGTAGGGCTAATGTCATGCCTGGGCGGTAGCAGACCGCTACGCCCAAGCATAACAGTCCGCTACGGGTTGAACTTTCAGCCTATAAATAGATCGACAAATTCAATATGTTTTCTCATCCCATAAACGATCCTCACTCTCAAATCAACTTCCCAAGCTTCCGTAGACGATCCCTGGTGATATTAGTTCAATTCCCGCTCCTTATAGTACTCGGTTTAAGAAGAAACGCTCGTAGAAAGGTTGGAATGCCAGAGAAAACAGGTTAAGAAGCTGGAAGCTAAGCTTTGAACTTTAGAGGCTCATTCCAAACAAAAAGGTGAATACTCTAACTCTTTCAAAACCTGTGTCAAACATTTTATTTGTGAAAATGGCCAAATAAAGATTAACGAAATAATACTCAACGTTCTTCTACGAACCAAGCATTCAGGCCATAGGTATACGTAAAACTTGCAAGGAATACACGGGTCTCGGGGGAAATTCTCGGATTGTGGCTGGTGCTTATCTTATAACAAATGAAGGATGTGGAGTTCTGGTTGTTATAAGCTATGACGCCAGTGTATACAGTGGTGCATACGGTCAAAACATGGGTCTTTTGAATGTGTAGATTGAACATGAAGTTGTGATTATCAACTTAATACTTATTTGTGCCAAAATGATTTTATGTCAAGATATTGTGTTCACAAGCATTCGCGCTGACGTTTTATTTTAAAAAATGTTTTCAAGGTAATGATTAAAAATATGATGAGAGGTGTTTAAGGGCAGACATGAGATCTGACCCGATAAAGGATGGAATGCACGTAGGATTCTCAGGCCTCGTGTAAAGGGAAATCTAAAAGAAAGGAGATAGGACCAGGGAATTGATCAACCATGTGTTGGAACTATTTCCAGTGGCTCATCATATATTTGATTTCAAACTTGTTTTGTAATTAAATGAGAAGGGTATTGAAACCCTATGTTTATAAAGTAAATACAAGGCTTTTTTTTTCAACTGAGTTTTGGTATTTACAATCACGACCCTTGAGGTTGAAAGAACAATGAAATGATCCTTTGAGAAAGACTTCCGCTGTATTTTATAAAACTCTGAAATCAAGTAACCAAGCGATACCAATCGGGCTCGCACACGTCCAGGGGGTGCCTGAGGCGGGGTATGACATCCAGCTCGTGCAAGGGAGACCTCTTGGTTTAATCATTTTCCGGTTTCTTTCTTTGCATCCAACATGGCTTCCTATTATTAGTAATTTTTTGCCTTGGAGTTGGACCAATATCATCGATTTCCGGGGCCTTTCTTTTAAACATATCTATCTATACTATATAATAAATAAAGGTTTCTCAATTATACATGTCACCTCCAGATTCATCCTTATAAATTTTTTCCCGCCTCTCTCTCATAATAAATACACTTTCAAATTTCAATAATAATATATTTTTAAACAAATTATTAATTATACTAATAAAACACATTTATTTTAAATATATCTCATATTATAAGAAACTTTGAAATGTAATTACCTAGCTTGTGTTTTCAATCAAATAGTAAATGAAAGTCAAATTACATTGAATAGTGTTTTATGTATTTTCTAAACTCAATTATATACTAATTTTTACATTTTTTTTATTTTCTTTTCTATTGTTCGTATATGTGATACATTTTTTCACCTATAAGATACATATATAAAGATTTAAGAATTTTACATATTGATATTTTTTCACCATGTGTAGTTCACAGGTTCTAAACTAGTTGCTAATAAGTGCTTGTTTAGCGTGTGGTTTCATCTTCCAAACAATTTCAAATTTCAATAAACCTAAAATCATAAGTAAACCAGTGGCGGATCTAGACAAAATTTTCAGGGGTAACGTTAAAAAAAAATTCATCTTAATACAATTTAAAAGAAACAAAAATAAAAACACGATAAAAAATAAAATCAAACACATACCTAATAGTCTCCTCTTCAGTTTTTGAAAGCTTGAAATCGAGCCATTACATCATCTTCTTTAACTTTATAAAATGTTTCTTTTTCGACCGCACAAATTAGAGCATTGTTCAAATACTCGTCACCCATTCGATTTCGTAAATCCGTCTTGATAAGCTTCATCTTAGAAAAACATCTTTCAATGGTTGCGGTTGCGACCGGTAAAACCAACGCTAACTTCAATATCCGATAAACCAAAGGAAAAGTATTATGCCTTCCGGTTTCCACCATTACACGAGCAAGGTCACATATTCCATCCAATTTTTTAAATGAATCATCTTCCTTTACAGTTTCAACAAAGACCGTAAGATCACCCGAAATACACCTTCTTTCTTCTTTATTAAAATCATTCGGATACATCTCGGAAAATGCCACTACCGTAGATATGTCAAACTTAGAAAACGAATCACAAGGATTTAAACTAGACATATTTTCTATCAAACTAGTTGATAGCTCATTGAATCGATCTCCAAGCTCTTGAATTTGTATATCCAAAATCATATTATAAACTTCAACTTCAAAATGATGTCGATTAGTAACAACATTCTTTCGATTTCTTTGATTACCATAATTTTCGGTCATATCTAACATCTTAATCTTGTTTTTTTCACAAAAATGTGTCACTTTTGCCAACATCAAATCAAACCCTTTTTGTCTTAGATTATTCAATGCTCGTTTCGTTCCGTTTATCAACTTAGCCGCTTCTAACAAGTCTTGACTCTTTTTTTGAAGATGTTTTGATAGAGCATTTATGAGACCTAAAATCTCTTCCAACAAGTGTATATAAAACACAAATTCAAGTTTTTTGAAATATTTTAGAATACCGTTTGCATTAGATCTCATTTGAGTGCTCTCTCCATCTTCTTTAATAAAAGCAAGTACATCAACAACTTCCGGAAATAATTTAAGCAAACTTACGATTGTTCTATGATGAGAACCCCATCGTGTATCTCTGGCTCGTGCAAGGGAGACCTCTTGGTTTAATCATTTTCCGGTCTTTATTTCACCTTGAAGAATTTCTTGTTCCACTCTTTCTTTCTTTGCATCCAACATGGCTTCATATTGTTAGCAATTTTTTGACTTGGAGTTGGACCAATATCATCAATTTTCAGGGCCTTTCTTTTAAACATATTGCTAATAAGTGCTTGTTTAGCGTATCGTTTCATCTTCCAAACAATTTCAAATTGCAATAAACCTAAAATCATAAGTGAACAATTGAAAAATGAGACATAAACCCTAGAACAAGAGTTAGGAACAATTAAAAAATTAGACATACAATCATACTCAAACAAACAAATTAAGAACAATTGCACATTTTTGCACTTGCACATAAACCCTAAAACAAGATACACTCATAAACATAAACCCTAGAAATCTAGAATTAAGAGTTTAGAAGATTACAGAGGTGAGTGAGTGAGAGGTGTCTGAAGACTGAGAATCGAGATTGTTGCTTGCTGCCTTTCGCCCTCCCTTGCTCTTGTCGTCGATGATTGTCTGTCGGCTGCGCAGCAGCGTTGCTTTTGTTTCTTTCTGTTTGTTTGTGGTGACCTTGTGTCGTCGACCAAGTTACAAACAAATGAGCCCACTTGTTTTGTTGCCTAATGAGTTTTAATTAGCCCACATGCCACAAGCCCTCATTAGTTTATTAATCCACTAGGCTATTAACCACACAAGTAGGCCCAAAGCAGTTTTAAGCGGCCATTTGCGGTCGGGCTTTTTAATAAAAGTATAATTTTTTAGGGGTAGCATGAAATAATCTCAGGAGTAACGTATTTTTTTTTCAGGGGTAACGTTTTACAAAAAAAACGTAATTATATTTTTTTTCCACTTCGTCGAGAAAGTTGAGGACTATCGTTCTTTTTTAGCTTTGCAAAACATATCAAAGCCTAAAAACGAAGCGAAAATCTTAATCACAATCAAGATGGGAAAACCAAATTAGTGATCCAGTTGAAAGAAAAAAAACTTTGAATAATCAAACCATAGGATGTTTAGGAAAAAATACCTTAACTGGCTTGTTAGGATTGCCACTAAAGATATCACACGCCGTGATAACGAATCTTGATGCTAGTCCAATCCGGTGAATAAATAACAAACCTCATTGTGTTGACTTCCTTGTTCACCTGTAACATAAAAGCTAAACCCAAAATCACCAAATCTGAGAACCAAACAAACCCCGTTCATTTACCGGTTCAATCCCAACCCGTATGACATTGGCGACACAGAGGTAGCGGACGGCGGTGAAGCAGGTGGCTGCACGCGGCAGCGCCGCACGGCAATGGCCCACTCTGTGGTGGCGGCGGCTTACGGTTGGGCTCTGACGGCGACAGTGCAGCCGACCAAGGTAGTTGGCGGCGAAGAGAGGAGGGAGAAGGAGAGATCAGGGTTTGAGTGGTTCTCTAATTACCCACTCAAATTGTTATATTTTTAACCTCTATTTATAATTATAAAATTGCTAACCCTAATTACCTTTCTTTGGTTCGAGTTAGCCCAATTAGACTAACTCTTAATAGGGCGCATAAGGTAATTTGGGTTTTAGTCCATTGTTATTTAATTAAACAACTTCTATTTAAATCTGGCCCACAATACATACATACGCTCATACACAAATATATACATATAGGGGAGGGATCGAGAGAAAACCAAAAAGTTAAGCGAAAACCAATAAAACAATGTGTAATACTATGGGTTACGTATACGTAACCGTAATTTTTTTGTTTTCAGTTTACGTATTACGTATACGTAAGCCAATATTTAAATTATTTTTTGGTAAAAGTGTGTAATATTACATTGATACTCTTATAAAAAAATAAAAATAAATATTATTATATTATTGGTTAAAATTGGTTTTCTTAGTGGTTTTCTCGGTTTTCGCCTATGTGGTTTTCTCTTGAACCCTCCCCTATACATATATGTGTGTGTGTATAGGGCTGAGTTCAGTAGAAAACTCATTTTCATGAGAAAACCAAAAAACTCCTACTACATATGTATAGTACACCAAAAAATCCAACCCACACCCAAAAACCTAAACCCCCCCCCATCCCACCCCCACCCAAAAACCTAAACCCACCCCCCAAAACCTAAACCCCCCACCCCTCAAAAAACCTAAACTAAACCAAAAAGCCTAACCCACCCCCCAAAACCCCCACCTCCACCCAAAAACCTAACCCCACTCCACCTACCCCACCCACCCCCCAAAAACCTAAACCCCCCACCCAACCCCCAAAAACCTAGACCCCCCACCCCACCCCACCCCTCCAAAAACCTAACCTAGAAGCTAAACTAAACCTAAAAGCTAAAACCCACTACTTTTCGAGGTTTTTTTTTTTTGAACGAGGACGACGTGTGAAACGCCCCAAAACGGGTACATCTCATAGTTGGCACACAACATAACAAACATAGTTCTTAAACCGGAAATCAGAATCTATTACAGCGGAAGTCTTTAATTCAAATCATTCATCAAACTAAAACATGAAATATTGTCTATAACATGAACTATCAGGATTGGAAATGTCAGTCTTCAATACCGCAGCCCGATGTCCATGCTATCCAGCCCACATGGCTCTTTCACTTTTCTTTAGCTTTACCCTTTTTACCTGCCATGCATACTAAAAGTCAGCTAACGCTGGTGAGTTCTCTCTTTACTTTAAACTGTAAACTTTATCTTTGGTAGCTTAGTTTTATTAAAATAGAATAAGCTTTACTTTCACTTTCTTTGAAATAAACTTTTAACTATTATTTTAAAACTTTACAACGTTACAATTATAAATCTGTTACGTTACTATCTGTCATTAAAACTTTATCTTTAAGGAAACCCGTTAGGGTGTCCCACTGTACTCTGTCTATCATTTCACTTATACTTGACAAGTGACTTTATCATACTTTAACTATCACATATGGATCGTGGTCCGAGGACCAGATCCCTATCTTGCTTACACCTCAGGGTAAGACTTTTACTTTAGCGCTGCCCACACCTCAGGGTGGGACTTTCTTTCTCGCTTGCACGTTAGTGCAAGACTCCTTTAGCATTGCTCACACCTCAGGGTGAGACTTTCTCGCTTACACCGAAGTGAAGACTCCTTTAGCATTGCTTACACCGAAGTGTAAGACTCCTTTAGCATTGCTTACACCGAAGTGTAAGACTCCTTTAGCATTGCTCACACCTCAGGGTGAGACTTTCTACTTTAGCATGCCTGCAGGACTTTCTACTATGCAACTATTATGCAATGCAATTACACTATTACACAAATAGAAATGCAATCACATAACTTTCATATAGACAAATAACACATATTAACACATAAGCATATAACATGGTATTTGTCACTGTCACTGTCGAGCTGTACCGAAGTACGGCTCCTTTATCGTTCTTTCTTTAGCTCATTGTTATCTTTCAAAAACTTGTTTAAAAGATAATACTATGCTCTTCTGTTCTTTATCTTTCATTTTATAACAATAACATTTTTATAAAATACTATACTTTGCCTTTCATTTTATAAAAATAACATTTTTATAAAATACTATACTTTGCCTTTCATTTTATAAAAATAACATTTTTATAAAATACTATACTTTGCCTTTCATTTTATAAAAATAACATTTTTATAAAATACTATACCAGTATGCATGCCAGCCCAAAACCATTAGGAAAAAAAGGGCAATAAGAACTCACCAGATGAATCGTTTCTGTTTACACCTAGCCGGTTCCTGAATGTCACTATGGTCACCCACAATTTGTATAATCAAGTCATAGGCGTAAGGCTGTGTTCCTAGGGGACACTTAGACATTACTAGGCTTGACTCAGATGTTTCGGGTCATGGTTTCATTATCGAAACTAGGTAGTTTCGAGTCCTGGCTCCTTATCGAAACTATGTAGTTTCGAGCCCTGGCTTCTTATCGAAACTAAGTAGTTTCGAGTCACTGCTTCTTATCGAAACTAAGTAGTTTCGAGTCACTGCTTCTTATCGAAACTAAGTAGTTTCGAGTCACTGCTTCTTATCGAAACTAAGTAGTTTCGAGTCACTGCTTCTTATCGAAACTAAGTAGTTTCGAGTCGTATGACTTATATAAATTCTTAGTTAAGGTCTTGGGTCTATATCGAAACTATGGTAGTTTCGATGGGTCTGCCCCTGTCGAAACTAGGTAGTTTCGATAGATGCGTCCATATCGAAACTAGTAGTTTCGACTGTGCAGTCTTCTTCCCCAAACAGAACCCTAGATCTGGTCCCTTTGTTCTAATCGATCAAGCTATGAACTTTTTACGTTCGAAATGTTCCATTTTCCCCCATGAACCCAAACCCGTGGTTTGTTTCCAGTTTCACACGTAAAAATCTAAACCTTTACTCGATTATTAACCCGAAACCCGAAAGTTACAAAAACTCAGATTTAGGCATAATAATTACCTGTTATAGCTTCCTTCTCGTTCCTTTATGCTCCAGAGATGTTGAGCAACAATCCTCGAGACTTTGAGCTTGATCCGAGCTTTCTCTCTCTAGACGATCTCTCTCTCTCTCTCTCTAAGGTTCTTGCGCAGGAAGAAAATGAAGGACACAGGAGGAAATGGCTACTGATTAGAAGGGTTCTTCTCAGTTTTTCGGGCCCATGGGCCGACCCCTAGCCAAGCCCACCTTCCTTTTTCTTTTATTTGGGTTTTTATTTATTTTGGGATGTTACAAGTCTACCCCTCTTACGAAAGGTTTCGTCCTCGAAACCTGTTATAAGTCAAACAGGTGCGGGTACGACTCTTTCATTTCTGTCTCGGTTTCCCATGTAGCTTCCGACCCTTTACGATGCTTCCATTGTACTTTGACTAACTGTATCGCTTTATTCCGTAACCGCTTTTCTTTCCTGTCTAGTATGGCGACGGGTTCCTCGATGTAATTGAGGCTATTATCTATATCGATGTCGTCAAGTGTCACGTGTGCCGATTCGTCGGCCAGGCACTTGCGCAAGTGCGACACGTGGAAGGTTGGGTGAATTCCACTCAGCTCATCAGGTAATTCTAACCGGTAAGCGACTTCACCAACCCGTGCTAGTATTTTGAAAGGCCCGACGAATCTTGGGCTTAACTTCCCTCTCTTTCTGAATCGAATGATCCCCTTCTAGGGAGATACTTTCAATAGTACTTGATCCCCGACCTTGAATTCGATTGGTCTTCGCCTTTTATCCGCGTAGGACTTTTGACGGTCCTGTGCAGCTTTCATTCTGGCCTTGATCTGGTCAATCTTTTCAGAGGTTGTTGTGACTACCTCTAAACTCCCCAACTCTTTCTGTCCTACCTCGCCCCAACAGACCGGGGTTCGACATCTTCTACCATACAACATTTCGTAAGGCGGCATACCAATCGTGGTGTGGTGGCTGTTGTTGTAGGAGAACTCTGCCAATGGTAGGTGACTATCCCAACTGCCACCAAAGTCTATAATGCATGCGCGGAGCATATCCTCTAACGTCTGGATGGTCCTTTCTGATTGACCATCCGTCTGTGGATGATAAGCCGTGCTGATGTTCAGTCTTGTACCCATTGACTCGTGAAATCTTTTCCAGAACCTCGATGTAAATCGGGTGTCCCGGTCAGATACAATTGATAACGGTACGCCATGTCGAGAGACAATTTCATTGATAAATACTTCTGCCAACTTCTCAGATGAATACGTTTCGCGAATTGGCAAGAAATGTGCACTCTTTGTCAGACGATCCACTATAACCCAAATCGTATCATGGCCTTTTGCTGTGCGGGGCAGCTTTGTAATAAAGTCCATGGTGATACGCTCCCACTTCCATTCGGGTATTTCCAGAGGCTGGATCTTCCCGTACGGTTTCTAATGCTCTGCTTTAACTTGTGAGCAAGTCAGACACTTGCTTACATATCCGGTCACATCATTCTTCATGTTAGGCCACCAATACTCTTTTTTTAAATCCTGGTACATTTTCGTGGTTCCTGGGTGGATGGAATATCGAGACTTATGGGCCTCGTCAAGTACTTTGGCCCTAAGCTCTCCGCCCTTCGGTACCCACATGCGACCACACCTGGTCCTCACTCCATGAGTGTTTAATTCCAACTTTGTCTGTTGACCGACCATTCTTTCTTTCTTTATGTTCTCTTCCTTTAGTGCTTCCTTCTGTGCTGCTTCTAGCTCTGTCATAAAATCTGGGGTTATCACTAACTGGTACGCTTTTACCCTAATAGGAGAACGATTCTCCTTACGACTTAGGGCATCAGCGACCACATTCGCCTTTCCCGGGTGGTATAGGATCTCACAGTCATAGTCTTTCAGCAATTCTAACCACCGCCTTTGCCGCATATTCAGGTCTTTCTGTTCGAAGAAATACTTCAAGCTCTTGTGATCCGAATAAATCGTGCATTTCACCCCGTAGAGGTAATGCCTCCAAATCTTTAACGCAAAAACAACTGCCGCGAGCACCAAATCGTGAGTCGGGTAGTTAATTTCGTGGATCTTTAGCTGTCGTGACGCATACGCGATCACCTTTCCCCTCTGCATCAAAACACACCCTAACCCTTGTCCCGATGCGTCAGAATATACCACCAGGTCCTCGTTACCGTCGGGTAGTGCTAACACTGGGGCTTGGGTCAACTTCTTCTTTAACTCTTCAAATGCTTTGGACTGAGCCTGACCCCATTCGTACTTTACTTCTTTACGTGTCAACTTTGTCAGTGGCGAAGCTATCCTCGAGAAGTCCTGAATGAACCTTCGATAGTAACCTGCCAATCCCAGAAAACTCCGAATCTCGGTTGGCGTCTTCGGGGTTTCCCATTCCTGTACTGCCTCTATCTTAGCCGGGTCAACCATAATGCCGTCTGCGTTGATAACGTGACCTAAGAATTGGACTTCCTTAAGCCAGAACGCGCATTTGGAGAACTTGGCATACAACTTTTCTTTTTGTAGCGTCTCTAGTACTTCTCGAAGATGACAAGCATGATCACCTTCACTTTTCGAATAAATGAGTATGTCGTCTATAAACACTATCACCGACCTATCTAGCATCGGTCTACACACCTGGTTCATCATACTCATGAATGCTGCCGGAGCGTTCGTCAAGCCGAAAGACATCACGCGAAACTCGTAATGCCCATAACGCGTGCGAAACGCTGTCTTAGGTATGTCCTCTTCTCTTACCTTTAACTGATGATATCCCGACCGCAGATCGATCTTGGAGAACCATCTGGCGCCCTGTAGTTGGTCGAACAGATCATCGATCCTTGGTAGCGGATATTTGTTCTTTACTGTACGCTTGTTCAACTCTCTGTAGTCGATGCACATTCTCATGGCACCATCTTTCTTCTTTACGAACAGAACCGGAGCACCCCATGGAGAAATGCTTGGTCTGATAAATCCTCTATCCAAAAGTTCTTCCAACTGTACCATCAGCTCTTTCATCTCCAGAGGTGCAAGTCGGTACGGTGCTTTAGCCACGGGCTGGGCACCTGGCACTAAGTCTATCTGGAACTCTGTCTCCCGGTCAGGTGGTAACCCAGGCAACTCCTCAGGAAACACCCCCGGAAAATTACATACAACTGGTACGTCTTTTAACTCTCTCACCTTTACATCATTGTCTATCACATAGGCCAGGTAGGCCTCGCATCCGTGCCCTATATACTTCTCTGCCTTTATCATTGATATGACGTTCGTTAGTGAACCGTCGCGATCCCCGTACACCAAAACCTCACCACCGTCTGGAGCTTTGAGCTGAACTATCTTTCGTCTACATATTATCCGGGCTTCGTTGGCAGCTAACCAATCCATACCCAAAACTATATCGAATCCTCCCAAGGTCATAACATACAACCTAACTGGGAATCTATGGCCATGAATCTTTATCGTGCAATTATCTACCAATTCACTTACTATCGTGGTCTTGCCCACTGCGGTTTCCACATTAAAGGCCTGCTCTACTCTAGTAACTTTGCATTTCATTCTTTTACACTTAGAAGATGATATAAAACTCCTACTGGCACCCGAATCAAATAATACTGAAACATAAGTGTGGTCAAGGATGAACGTACCTGACACAACATCTGGGTCTCCCCTAGCCTCCTCCTGTGTCAGTGCATACGCCCGGGTCCTTGCCTTCGGCTTCTCAGGTTCTTTACCCTTCTCGGTGCCAGTAGCCTTGGGTTTCCGACAGTCTTTGGCCATGTGGCCAGGTATCCCGCAGTTATAACAAGACTGTGCCCCGGGACACTCTCGAGAGTAGTGTCCGGTCTTTCCGCACCTATAGCACATATTTAACCCAACTCGGCACTCGCCCGAGTGCTTCCTGCCACACTTAGCACATTCAACCCCATCTTCAATCCTCAGTTTCTTCGTCTCCGGCCCCGCCCACTCTTTAGCTGGCCGTTTAACGGCATTGGTCACTTTCTTCTCAGTAGGCAGTGGGTCTGCGGATTCGAAGTCATCATAAACTATCCCAGCAAGTGATACCACAGATTCAAAACTCGTGGGAGCATTAGCTTTCACGTGCACACGGACTTTCTGTGGTAGTCCCTTGATGTAGTACTTAATCCTCTTTTCCTCAGTGTCCACCAGATGTGGAACCAGCTGAGCCAACTCTTGATATTTGGAGGTATACTGGCGATGAGTCATACTACCAGCACAGAGCCCCAGAAATTCCCTCTCAACTCTGTCAATCTCGTTCTGCGGGCAGAACTTAGTGATTAGCAGCTTTTTCATGTCGTCCCATTTCATCTTTTTCATCTCAGCAGAAGACTTGATTCTTTCGATCGATCTCCACCAGCTTAATGCCTCATTAGTGAATGAGTGAGCGGCAAACTTGACCGCTTGATCATCACGGCACTCACTAATGTTGATCACCCCATTCATTCTCTCTATCCACTCAAAAGTGGCAACAGCATCTTTCCGTCCATCATACTTCGGCGGGTCACACCCCTGAAAGGACTTATAGTTGCAACCCCGGGTTGCCATTTCATAATCAGAATCATCACTGTCAGTGACTCCAAGTCTCTTGCTGCTTTCCTCTTTCGTTTCTTTCTTCCCTATATTAAACTCTTTAAGGGCCTCGCCCAATGCTTCTGGTAGAACTTTCTTCAAGGTTGAAGTAACCTCTGCCGCTATAGCTTCTTTCACAATCGGTTCCAACTCAAGCGCCTCATTAGGGGCATTGTTAGGAGCCGACACATGGTTCCCACTATCATTATGCTCCACATGCACCGATTCAGCTTCGTTGCGGGAGTGCTCACTTTCTTCAGGACGGTTCCGGTTACCTGGAGGTCGGCCTCGACGACCAGTACGACCCCCAGTGCGACCTCCTCTCTTTGCTCTAGCCATTTAGTGTCTACTGTGAACAAAGATAGCTCGTGTTATCAAGATAGGTAACAATTTAGAACACCTCGAGTACTGTAAATTACTAATTACAGAGACCGGTATGAAATTACTAATTTACTTTACTACTCGGGTTCTGAACATTTCCTTTCCGAGTAACATTTGCATCCAAGTTCAGAGTTTCTACTATAAGGCACGTACTATCTACTGTCTACTGTCTGTGCTAAGGCATGTACTATGTACTATTTATGCTAAAGCATCTACTTTCTGCTATCTGTACTAAGGCGTTATTGTCTATGTTCTATGTAAGGACATTGACTACCTTCTGTCTATTATCTTTCCATGGACGGGCTGCTCCGACTGACATTCCTTTCCTTCCTTTGCTTTGTCCCATTCTCAGTTTAAGTTCAGACATTATCGCAAATGTCTGAATCTCTCAAACTACGGCTCTGATACCAACTTGAAACGCCCCAAAACGGGTACATCTCATAGTTGGCACACAACATAACAAACATAGTTCTTAAACCGGAAATCAGAATCTATTACAGCGGAAGTCTTTAATTCAAATCATTCATCAAACTAAAACATGAAATATTGTCTATAACATGAACTATCAGGATTGGAAATGTCAGTCTTCAATACCGCAGCCCGATGTCCATGCTATCCAGCCCACATGGCTCTTTCACTTTTCTTTAGCTTTACCCTTTTTACCTGCCATGCATACTAAAAGTCAGCTAACGCTGATGAGTTCTCTCTTTACTTTAAACTGTAAACTTTATCTTTGGTAGCTTAGTTTTATTAAAATAGAATAAGCTTTACTTTCACTTTCTTTGAAATAAACTTTTAACTATTACTTTAAAACTTTACAACGTTACAATTATAAATCTGTTACGTTACTATCTGTCATTAAAACTTTATCTTTAAGGAAACCCGTTAGGGTGTCCCACTGTACTCTGTCTATCATTTCACTTATACTTGACAAGTGACTTTATCATACTTTAACTATCACATATGGATCGTGGTCCGAGGACCAGATCCCTATCTTGCTTACACCTCAGGGTAAGACTTTTACTTTAGCGCTGCCCACACCTCAGGGTGGGACTTTCTTTCTCGCTTGCACGTTAGTGCAAGACTCCTTTAGCATTGCTCACACCTCAGGGTGAGACTTTCTCGCTTACACCGAAGTGAAGACTCCTTTAGCATTGCTTACACCGAAGTGTAAGACTCCTTTAGCATTGCTTACACCGAAGTGTAAGACTCCTTTAGCATTGCTCACACCTCAGGGTGAGACTTTCTACTTTAGCATGCCTGCAGGACTTTCTACTATGCAACTATTATGCAATGCAATTACACTATTACACAAATAGAAATGCAATCACATAACTTTCATATAGACAAATAACACATATTAACACATAAGCATATAACATGGTATTTGTCACTGTCACTGTCACTGTCACTGTCGAGCTGTACCGAAGTACGGCTCCTTTATCGTTCTTTCTTTAGCTCATTGTTATCTTTCAAAAACTTGTTTAAAAGATAATACTATGCTCTTCTGTTCTTTATCTTTCATTTTATAACAATAACATTTTTATAAAATACTATACTTTGCCTTTCATTTTATAAAAATAACATTTTTATAAAATACTATACTTTGCCTTTCATTTTATAAAAATAACATTTTTATAAAATACTATACTTTGCCTTTCATTTTATAAAAATAATATTTTTATAAAATACTATACCAGTATGCATGCCAGCCCAAAACCATTAGGAAAAAAAGGGCAATAAGAACTCACCAGATGAATCGTTTCTGTTTACACCTAGCCGGATCCTGAATGTCACTATGGTCACCCACAATCTGTATAATCAAGTCATAGGCGTAAGGCTGTGTTCCTAGGGGACACTTAGACATTACTAGGCTTGACTCAGATGTTTCGGGTCATGGTTTCATTATCGAAACTAGGTAGTTTCGAGTCCTGGCTCCTTATCGAAACTATGTAGTTTCGAGCCCTGGCTTCTTATCGAAACTAAGTAGTTTCGAGTCACTGCTTCTTATCGAAACTAAGTAGTTTCGAGTCACTGCTTCTTATCGAAACTAAGTAGTTTCGAGTCACTGCTTCTTATCGAAACTAAGTAGTTTCGAGTCGTATGACTTATATAAATTCTTAGTTAAGGTCTTGGGTCTATATCGAAACTATGGTAGTTTCGATGGGTCTGCCCCTGTCGAAACTAGGTAGTTTCGATAGATGCGTCCATATCGAAACTAGTAGTTTCGACTGTGCAGTCTTCTTCCCCAAACAGAACCCTAGATCTGGTCCCTTTGTTCTAATCGATCAAGCTATGAACTTTTTACGTTCGAAATGTTCCATTTTCCCCCATGAACCCAAACCCGTGGTTTGTTTCCAGTTTCACACGTAAAAATCTAAACCTTTACTCGATTATTAACCCGAAACCCGAAAGTTACAAAAACTCAGATTTAGGCATAATAATTACCTGTTATAGCTTCCTTCTCGTTCCTTTATGCTCCAGAGATGTTGAGCAACAATCCTCGAGACTTTGAGCTTGATCCGAGCTTTCTCTCTCTAGACGATCTCTCTCTCTCTCTCTAAGGTTCTTGCGCAGGAAGAAAATGAAGGACACAGGAGGAAATGACTGCTGATTAGAAGGGTTCTTCTCAGTTTTTCAGGCCCATGGGCCGACCCCTAGCCAAGCCCACCTTCCTTTTTCTTTTATTTGGGTTTTTATTTATTTTGGGATGTTACAACGTGAGAAAAAAGGTCTCCGAAGTAGTTTTTTAATTTTTGATTTATTTTTTGAGTTATGATTTTTTTACCTTAAATAAGTAGTTTTTTTTTTATAAACATTGAGTTTTCTTATGATACTTCCCCTATCTATATATATATATATATAGATGTTATCTTACTTATATAAGCATGTGGACTAAATAATTAATCAAAACAAAAACAAGGTTTTTATTTTAATTAATAATAATAATTATTTCTAAGAAAATTAATTATTATTCTAAGATTATTACTCTCATATTTGATTCGCTAGTACGTCCAACGTATTTACTTGATTCTTTATTCATTAAAAGATCTACTTCACTCTCAGTATTGTGTTATATCGAGACTTGAGCACACTAGATCCAACAATCTAGATTCACTATCAGTATTGCGTTATGTCGAGACTTAAGCACACTAGATCCAGCAATCTCCCACTTAAGCTTCGATCATGTACACCAATATCGAGACTTGAGCACACTAGATGCAACAATCTAGATTCACTATCAGTATTGCGTTATGTCGAGACTTAAGCACACTAGATCCAACAGTCTCCCACTTAAGCTTCGATCATGTACACCAATATAGACAATATAGGGCGTCTAACAACACCATGTTGCCCCTGACGAAGACGGATACATTGACTTAATCCTAACTCATCAATTAGTTAATGCATTAAATTATTATTTCTAAGATAATGAATTATTATTCTATGATTATTACTCTAATATTTGATTTGCTAGTACGTCTTACATATTTAATGGATTCGTTATTCGTTGTATGATCCTAAAAAATCAACTTCACTATCAGTATTTTGTTATGTCGAGACTTGAGCACACTATATCCAACAGTCTCCCACTTGCACAAGCTTCGATCATGTACACCAATATAGACAGTGTAGGACGTCTAGCAACACCGTGTTGCCCTTAATGAAGTTGGATACATTGACGTAATCCTAACTCACCAATTAGCTAATGCACTTTTTCTTTATTATTACGTGATAATCATGGTTATTTTATCAATCCCTAGGCCTGTAAACGAACCGAACGAACACGAAGTTCGTGTTCGTTTATTTAATTTTAACCGAACCGAACACATAATCGAACACATATTTATGTTCATGTTCGTTCATTAAGAAAATGAAAATGTTTGTGTTCGTTCGTTAAAAAGTTAAATGAACGTAAACGAACACAAATGAACAAACATAAAACGGACACAAACGAACAAATATAAACAAACACAAAAGAATATTAATGAACACATGTCTAATACTTCATAATTCATCCAAAAACACATGTAAATTAGTGGTTAAAGTATACATAATTTATCCAAAAACAAATGAACATAAATGAACAACGAATATAAACGAATGTTCACGAACATAAATGAACGAACACGACATGTGTTCATGTTCGTTCGTTTAATTAAACGAACAAAAAAAAATTTCATGTTCGTTCGTTTATTAAATGAAAAAAAACGAACTTCCCCGTCGAACAGTTCATGAAAGTTCGGTTCGTTTGGCCTAATCATCTCTCTGTTACTGAAATTTTAGTGAACACGGGACATGGGTTTGCAAGTCATTCTCTTTTAGTTCAATTATCATGTTTCTCGGTTCCGAATCAAAGTGGTTAATTCAAAGTCCTAGTTCGAGCACGCCCATGGATTTACACCAATTTGAATCATCAAGGGGCCACGTATGTCTTCCACTTAAGCAGTAAGAGATCCCTTCTTGACTACGTACAACTCTCACTATACTTCTTGTTATTTATTGCTAAGATATATATGACTATCTGGTTAGAGAAAATTTTGGACAATATCAGTGTCATGTGATAGGATACTATTGATATAACCATTTCAAAACCTGCTCATGACAACAATCCAAGAAATAGTTTTGAAGTGGCTTAGTCCAATAAACTCTATAAACATTTGTGAATCTGGTCGCAACAATATGCCTACTTTCAACCCGTGAAAAGCTAACCAGCGAATTCACATTATCTTACTTTAGGTCAGATCCCACTGACCTGATCAACTATAGACATTTGAGTAAAAGTTTACTCTTGGATTTAAACATTCTAATATTGAACACATTGATATTTACGTTTGAGGTAACTGTTATCCCTTTTAAACATATAGAATGTTATGTTACATTTCAGCTTACCCAAATACTATACAGACTTCATGCCAGACCATTCATAGTCAAACGCTTCTTTCGTTTGAGCTTAGTCTTTAGCATTACAGGGTCAAGAACGTATATGATTGATGATGATGTCATCATATTCCAACCGACATTTTCATGCCATAGAATGTTTAGTAATCCTCTTGAACTCTTTCAAGGTTACTATATATTATAGCATCTCATGCACGTAAATCATTCCTTTTTTTAAATGCCATACAACTCCTTTAAAGATTACTCTTAGTTAATGCATGTCATGCATGTAACTCATCTCTAGTGTTTATGCAATTCTAGTTGCGACTTGTGAGATCAGTCATTCTCTTACAACCCAATGTTCTTGAAGTATCTCATGTTGAAGTTAACCTAAACTTTGGGTTAATTATGTTAAGTTAGAAAAGTATTTTATGTCTAGTATGTATGTATGTATGTAAAAGTGTAGGGATCAATATGTAATAGTGTGTATGTATGTAAAATTAAACAACCGTATACCAGTTAAGGGAAACGTTGTGTCGATTAGGTTAGGGTTGTGTCGTTCTTCATCCAAACGACGCGTCGGTTGTAGGGTATATATACCCATCGATGTCTCTGTAAACAATTGTCCAATTCGATTCAATCAAAAGCAAGTTACGTATTATTGTTCTTCGATTATTACTTGTGATTAACAAGTCCGATTGGGCCAACAGTGGCATTAGAGCAAGGTTAGTTCGATCGGGAAGTTGTTTTCTTCAATCAGAACTTTGAAATCGAATTAAGTCGGACCACTGAATTACACCAGAAGGAAGCAACGTTTGATTTCTTTTGGGGTTGAAGCCTGTGTTCAAAAACAAGTAAAGTCAGACGTAGGGTTCAGAACACAGAAGCAAGAACCATAGACGTTTTATTTAGATTTTGAACATCGGGGAGCGAGTCAATTGAAGAAATCGAAAGGATCCAACTTCAAAATTAGAAAGAAAACAAAGTGGTGATTTGGTGCGGTAACCGTGGACACGTGAAAGGCAAGAACGAAGCAAGAAATTGACAACAAGAACGAAGAACGGATCGGACCAAATTGAAATCAGCGGATTCGAGAAAAAAGGTTAGAAAACCTCAATATAAAATCTATTTTGGAATAGGATTACTCGATTATTGATTCCTGTTTTGAAAGAACCCATTTTTAATCAAGTTTTTTGAAACTTTTTCAAAACAAACCTTAGTGAATAATTTTTTGAAAATCTCGAACAAAGAAAGGAATCAATTGTTAAAAAATAGATTGGGAATAGCAAGTAGAATCCCGTTTTTAGAAAGTTAGAATCCCTGATTGGTTAAGGAAAATAAGAAGAAAAACCGTGTGGTTCATAGCAAGTCAGAACCCGTGGTTCATGTTAGCAAGTTAAACCAAATCCTAGTGATTCAAAGCAAGTCAAAACTGAATCTTTAAGATTCTTAGCAAGTCCCGAACCGTTTGGTACAAATTAACAAATAAAGACCAATCCTTGGTCAAAGCAACTTACATTCGGTCAAGCAAGACAACACCGAATAAGCAAGCAACCGATCAGCAAGTCGGTCAGAATCAAACCTAGCAAGATATCGTGCAATACTTGATTAGCAAGTTGGTCAAGAGCATGCAAACCTGATTAGCAAGTGGGTCAGGAAGCACATAACTGATTAGCAAGTAGGTCAGATACGTGCAGCAAGCAAGCAAGAACCTGATTAGCAAGTGGGTCAGGAGGCATGATATTGATTAGCAAGTTGGTCAATATTCAACAAGTGCAGCAAGAATATTGGTTAGCAAGTAGGCCAGAAATAAGCAAGAATACTGGTTAGCAAATAGGCCAAAAATAAACAAGAAGACCGGTTAGCAAGTAGGCCAGAAAACGAGCAAGGATCTTTGATCGATTGATCAAATAGCAAGAACTTCAAGATAGGCAAGAAAGCAAGCAAGCATGGAGGACGATAAGAATGCATCAAACAGTATATCAACTCGAGAGCAAGGAAACGTATCGCTCCAATGCCCGAAATTGATAGATTCAAATTACACTACATGGGCATTATTGATGGAATTAATTTTAAAGGCTTATGGCCTTTGGGAAGTGATTGATGCAAAGGAAGTTGTAGATGAGAAAAAGATAAACACCACAGGAGCAATGATCTTCCAAACACTATCGAAAGATGTTTTAATGCAAGTTGCACAATAGTCGACTGCGAAGAAAGTATGGGACTCGATCAAGGTTCGATATCTAGGAGCAGATTTAGTCCAAAAAGCACGTCTACAAACATTGAGAAGTGAGTTAGAAGCTTTGAAGATGAAACCAAGCGAATCAGTAAGTGACTTCTCAAGAAAGTTGAGCAGTATAAGGTCAAAATTCAAGAGCCTTGGTACAAATTTGAAGGATAAGACTATCGTGAGAAAGTTGATAAACTCATTACCAAAGAAATTTCTACCGATTGTGGCAACTATTGAGCAGTATTCATAACTTGACACAATGCCATTTGAAGAAGCAGTAGGCAGAATAACAACATTTGAAGAACGCCTCAAGTGTCAAGATGAACCCGAAGAAAGCTATCAAAACAAACTTCTTATGGCAAGTTCAAACAACCAAAGACGTGGTAGAGGACATGGAAGAAAGTTTTACAAAGGAGAAAGTGGACATGGAAAGAGCATGGGTCGAGGATTCAAAGATAAAAGCAAGTTTAGGTGTTATGATTGTGGTAAACTTGGGCATTTCGCAAGTAAATGAACCAAATGGACGGATAAAAATGAAGACAAGGAACATGAAGCTAATCTCATCTATGATGACGAACCAATGTTGCTGTAAGAGCAAGTCAAGCAAGTTGAAGACACGCCATTTAACCAAAGTTTAGCTTAAGGGGGAGTGTTGAAGTTAACCTAAACTTTGGGTTAATTATGTTAAGTTAGAAATGTATTTTATGTCTAGTATGTATGTAAAAGTGTAGGGGGTCAATATGTAATAGTGTGTATGTATGTAAAATTAAACAACCGTATATCAGTTAGAAGGGAAATGTTGTGTCGATTAGGTTAGGGTTGTGTCGTTCTTCATCCAAATGACGTGTCGGTTGTAGGGTATATATACCCATCGATGTCTTTGTAAACAATTGTCCAATTCGATTCAATCAAAAGAAAGTTACGTATTATTGTTCTTCGATTATTACCTGTGATTCGCAAGTTCGATTGGGCCAACATCTCAATCTGTCAAGATTATCAACTCCTGATAATGATCTTTGATCTTAGATTAATGGACTTTTAATATGGTCTTGATGACATGTATTTTTTGTTGGAGTTAATCTTGATCGGGTCAAGTCCGTTAAATTCAAGTCGGGTCATTGGTGAATTCAAAGCTGGTTAAAGAACGGGTCATGGAGCAAATGGGTCAACAAGAATATTAATTTAGGCACATGTTTTTAGTGTTTTAATTAGAGAGTCAAAGTAATGGTTTAGTAGGGTTAGTGGTGCCTAATATTTAGGAGCAAGGGTTTATTTTTCTTATTTAATATTTGGTTGAATGAAATTAGCAAAGAGATTTGAAGCAGTAAATTATATTCTTTATTTTCTTGTTCATTGGCAAATCTCAAGGCTTGATCCAATATTTTTTGTTCTTTCAAAAGACGTTAACTTTGACAAAACTGATTCATCATTAGAAGTTCTCTGGACTTCCATATCATCCCCTTTCTATTTCTGGATATTAGGATTCACCGATGACTCAAGATGAATGACAGTCCGTACTATATTTACGGTGACTATTCGGGACTTCATCACTGTAAATCTTTGTTGAGTTATTGAGTGATCCTAAACTATCTATATAGCCCTTGAACTATTTTTGTAGTTCTCACTTTATATCATCCACGAATTCTTTTTATATCATTATAGAATAATTATAGAAGTTGTATCAAGCAGAAGACAATCATATAGTCTTATTGGGGAAATACGATAAAAAATTCCTTCATTTGTAAATCGAGTATTTTAACAACTTCTGATTCATTCATTTCCTTGAGACTTTGGTTCTTGTATCATATCTCATATGACGGTTTCTATAGACCGTTATGTTTGTGTCATATTTTGCCCAAGATCTCAATGAACAGTAATGATAATTACTCTCAATAATACACCCCAATCACACACTTTTATTTACACATAAATCATATTCTTAAACACACACGATTACAAACTCGATATGGGTATATACAACCCTAGTTCTTGAACCGGTGCAACGTTTACAAACGATCGCACCTTTTCCCCTAAATCAGTTTTACACTTTGGCTATTCACACATTAAACCCCTTGACTTTACAAACTTTACATAATGACTCAAAGTTACTTTAGACTATTTACACTTTTGACCCATTTACTATATCATTCAAACTTGAAATAACAATTAGGCTAACAATCACCTCCCTAATTGTTGATCCAAATATTGTGAAAATGAATACCAAAAATTTCTTTCCTCATTTTCTTTCTCTATTGAAAAGGTCTCCTCACTTTCTTCTTTATCTCCAACAACTGCCATTAAGATGGTCGGCTCTTCATCCTAATGTATAAGATTTAACTCTTCCTTTCTGTGAGCTGGCTCAGCACAGTCCGATGCATAGTGTCTAAGCCTTTGACAGTTATAACACATAAGTCTCTTGTAAATTTGTTGATCTGATCTCTCGGGTGTCTCTTTTCTTTATTATAATCACCATTCTTTCTACTGTCATCACGTGACATTACTCCTTATCTATTTTCTTGTCTTATTCTACCACTGCCTCTCCCTCGTGATTGATTAAATCTTCCTCGTCCACGATTCTCAAAGTGTTGTCCACGACTCGAATTATGATGTTGAACAATAGTTTCTCATGATTATCAGCACTTCACCTTCCATGAATTTTATCCTTTCTTCAAAGGTCTTTAATCTTGCAATAGTTGCATCTAGCGTAGTAGTGTTCAAGTCAATGAATTGCTCGATTGATGCTACTATTTGAATGAACCTTCTTGGTACGGAATTTAGTAGTTTCCGCAGTAAGGTTGGTTGATTAAATGTTGATCCACAAGTAGCTATTCTAGTGACAATGTTGGTCAGTTTCGTGGTAAAGGTATCTGTCGTCTCATCTTCTCTCATTTGGAGTTTATCAATTTCAGATTTGATTGATTGTAGTCGTGCTTGCTGCACTTCACCAACTCCGATGAATCTGGTCTTCAACGTATCCCAAACTTATTTTGAACTCTTGCAACTAGCAACTTGTAAAGTAAGGTCTTCTGGTAAACCTTGATATAGATAAGCTAATGCAGCCTTATCCTTCTTAACATCTACCTGTGTAGACGTGTTTCTCTCAATGACTTCGCAAAGTCCATTTGCTTCCATTATCACTTTCATTCTCATTGCCCAAATTGGATAACTTGTGTTGCTTAGCAACGGGCATTGGAAACTAGATAAGGATGGACCTGTTTCTCTATATGTTACCACAGACTTATTCTTATCATCATCTCTCATTTTTCTTAGTTTCTCCTTGATATCTAAGTTATTTTTCTCAAATAAGTCAATCTCTAATAATCCAAGTGTTCAAATGGCAATTCTAACTAAGGTTTTCTTCTAAAACCAAACACTTATTCCAACAGGAATCAAATAGCAATTTAAATTCTACCCTAACTCTCTATGGGTATAGAATAAATTGTAAATAAATTCCAAGTAATTAGAACACAAAACCTTCTGTCCTCAAAAATTCTGACTTCGGTTGGATGTTCTTCTCGGACCCAGTTTCAAATTTCTTGCCCTCTCGAATTTGGACCGGAACAAACAATTATTTTCCTTTTCTGATCTTAGTAAGCGGTAACTAGAACATACAAAATTGTTCTTTGCCTTCTTTATTCACAAAATAGCAAATAAGGAGCAAATAAGGAAAATTTTGTCCTTTCTTCTGATCTACGAACGGCGAGAGAAACAAAAATCCTTTTGACTTTCTTATTTTCTCAAACAAATCACCAAGATGATTTCTTAAAATTCCTTTCTGGTGTTCGGCGATATCGGAAGACACCCACACCAGAATCACGTGGCCATTTTCCTCTCTTCTCTGATTTCGCAACCTGGAAGAGGCCCTTTTTTACTTCTGATTTCCTCAATTCAAACGATGGTCCGACCAGACCGGTCGTTTTGGTGATTTTCCTCTCTTCTCTCTATCTCGTCTCTTTCACGGCTTCAATTTTCTGTTTTACGTCTTCAAAAATCCGACCACACCGGTCGTTTTGGTGATTTAGAATTCAATCTCCGATTGAGTCTTCTTCACGAGTCTCTTTCACGGCTTCACTTCTCTGCAATCTGACCACACCGGTCGATTTTTCCTTAACTGGTCTCGATATCTTTCTTTCTGACGCCTTCAATTCTTTGCAATCCAACCACACCGGTTGATTTCTTGTTTACCGGTCTCGGTCTCTCTCTCTCTCACGGCTTCAAGAACAAGCCTGGCTCTTATACCACTTTTGCCCAAGATCTCCATGAACAATAATGGTAATTACTCTCAATAATACACCCAAATCACACACTTTTATTTACACATAAATCGTATTCTTACACACACACGATTACAGACTCGATATGGGTATATAGAACCCTAGTTCTTGAACTAATGCAACGTTTACAAACGATCACACATTTTCCCCTAAATCAGTTTTCCACTATGGCTATTCACACATTAAACCCCTTGACTTTACAAACTTTACATAATGACTCAAAGTAACTTTTGACTATTTATACTTATGACCATTTACTTTATCATTCAAACTTGAATTAACAATTAGACTAACATCATAAATAGACACGTGTCAGCAAGTTTGAATGATTCATCATTCTTTCAACTTCCTTTCACTGCTAGAAAACTGATAGGTTTGCGACGCAATATTGCGTCGGAAATGTGTCACAAATCACTAATTCCGACAAAATCGCCTTGTTAGAAAAACCTTCGTCGGAAATTCGTTTACGACACAATTCCGACGCAATTGTGACACATTTGTGACACAATTCCTCGTCGCAAATTTCCGACACTTTTCCGACACAATTTAACAATTTTTTTAATAATTATAAATACGGTACTAATATTATAAAAATTAATAATTATAAATACGGTATTTGTATTTCAATTAATTTACTTTGGTTTAAAAATACTTACGACGCAATTCCGACACGTTTTTTCCAACGCAATTCCGACACACTTTTTCTGATACACTTTTTTCCGACGGAATTCCGACACACTTTTGTCCGACGCAATTCCAACACTTTTTTCCGATGCAATTCCGACACATTTAAAAAAAACGATGCAATTCTGACGCAATTTTTTTCTTTTAAAAAAAATCAAAACAAAAATATACACAAACCCTGTTTTAACAAAACAATCTAGAATTAACGCAAATCTTTTACAAATTAAACTCAAATACAATCAAAGCATTACAAAAGTACAAACTAACATATGTCTAAAATAGTATATAAAAAACTACTACTGAGAACCGAGAGGACGCCAAGTTCTCAAGGCCTCTTCTAAACGTTTTTGGATCGTTTCCTCCATTCGTTGTTCCATTTCCCATTGCATCTCCTCATGTGCTATTATTTCTTCTTACATTTGAACTTCCAAAGTACGAATCTACAAACAATTAATAAACATGTATAATAATTAGTAAACAAACAACACAGTAATAATCATAATACTTGCGTTCCGTTTTACAATGTAATTATACAATAACTGTTAAAATTGTATTTTTTTTTTCTCTACTACCTTCATATTCCAAACAACAAATTTTAAATAAAACATCACGTACAACAATCAAACGATATCATATCTTCATAAAAAACTCCTATATAAACAACATTATGAAAGAATTGTTCCACAACAATCCAAATCACACTAAAGAATTAAATTACAATATAATGATATAATAAGAATTAACAAAATATCAATTACCTAAACATTATACATTATAGTACATTTAACATAACAACTTTTCAAGAAAAACTAACAAAATTTAAAGTGCTTCAAAAGCTTGTAGTGTTCCAAGAAAAAGGCTTTATTTTGACCTTTTGAAGTTCAGTGGCCATTACAGTAAAATTCAAATCTTGAAAAAGTCTCAAAAATCTACCACGTGCCAAAGTAAAGGTACTTCCATTACTACCATATAATATAAGAAATTACTACCATCTAATATAAGAAGAAATATATTATGATAGTGGGGAAGTAAGAACACGTTTCTTAAAATGTATGAACCCACTATGTCACAGATAAGGACAATACCTCAACCCAATCCTTATGTTTTAATGTAACCGTGATAAATTTTAATAGACCATCATTGGCCCTAATTAAGGAACACTTGATCAAACTTTGACGTAGTATCTCTTAAAGATTCATCATCACTTTGTGTGGCACAATGAGCTATAATGGCTAATACATGTTTTAGTGAATCGTATTGCACCTTAAAAGTCGTGATAACTCTTAAGTGAATAACAGATTATACATGATTTAGTACTATAATTGATGATGGTCGCCCCTAATTTACCATTATTGACCATAAGACAATGAATAACCCTAAGTGACCATCATATGAACCTGATTGATTATTGGTTACTATGATTAATCATGTATGGTCATCAATGATCCTAGATGAACATCACATATCCTAATTAGACCAGTTAGATCAATTATTTACTTTTATCGAGTCATATTAGATCGGGTTGCATTGGGTTATATTAGAACTTAACGGGAACTAACATGTCATACTCTCGCCTTAATGGACCATATTGGGTTATGGCATTTTATATGTCATATTAGGTCTTAAAGGGTTGTATCGGGTTGTAGTGAGTCAAATTAAATCCCAACACATAATTAGAGGTCATACTTGATTTAATGGACCATACTGGCATTGACAACTCATAATGACCCATTATGGCCTTTAATGTGTAATATTAGGTCTTAAACTGTTGTATCGGGTTGTAGTTAGTCATATTACATCCCAATGCACAACAAGAGGTCATACCTCCCTTAAATGGATACATACACGTATACACTTACATATACAAACACAAATACACATAGATACATATACATACACATATGCATACAAACACACATACACATTCACATACATTACATACAAATGCACATGCGTACATATACATACACACATACTTGTATTATTACATTTATTATTGTATTAACTTAAAGAAAATACGTGATTAAAATTTTGCATACACATATACATACAAATACACATGTATACCTTCACATACATATACATGCATGCATTCACATACACATACATTCACATGCTCATACACATTCACATATACATATAAATACATAAACATACATGCATATACATATACATACACGAACACGTTAACATTTACATACACATAAACACATACACAAATACATACACATATAAATTTGACATTTTACATAGAACTAACTACTTTATTTGTACAAAACTATTTTGTTATATATTATTAATGTATTAACAAATATAAATACGAAATTAAAAGTTTGTGTCGGAAATGCGTCGCAAATTTCCGACACATTTGCGACGCAACTTATATTATTATCTTTATTAATGCATTAACAAATATAAAATACGAAATTAAAAGTTTGCGTTAGAAATGCGTCGCAAATTACCCACACATTTGCGACAAAACTTATATTATTATCTTTATTAATGTATTAACAAATATAAAATATGAAATTAAAAGTTTGCGTCGAAAATTTCTGACACATTTGCGACGCAACTTATATTAATATCTTTATTAATGTATTAACAAATATAAAATACAAAATTAAAAGTTTGCGTTGGAAATGCGTCGCAAATTTCCGACACATTTGCGACGCAACTTATATTATTATATTTTTAATGAATTAACAAATATAAAATACGAAATTAAAAGTTTGCGTCGCAAATTTCCGACACATTTGCGACGTAACTTATATTATTATTTTTGTTAATGTATTAACAAATATAAAAAACGAAATTAAAAGTTTGCGTCGGAAATGAGTCGCAAATTTCCGACACATTTGTGACGCAACTTATATTATTATCTTTACTAATGTATTAACAAATATAAAATACGAAATTAAAAGTTTGCGTTGGAAATGCGTCACAAATTTCCGACACATTTGCGACGCAACTTATATTCTTATCTTTATTAATGTATTAACAAATATAAAATACGAAATTAAAAGTTTACGTCGGAAAGGCGTCGCAAATTTCCGACACATTTGCGACGCAACTTATATTATTATCTTTATTAATGTATCAACAAACATAAAATACGAAATTAAAAGTTTACGTCGGAAATGCGTCAAAAATTTCGACACATTTATGACGTAACTTATAGTATTATCTTCATTAATATATTAACAAATATAAAAAACGAATTTAAAAGTTTGCGTCGGAAATGAGTCGCAAATTTCCGACACATTTGCGACGCAAACTATATTATTATCTTTATTAATGTATTAACAAATATAAAATACGAAATTAAAAGTTTACGTCGGAAAGGCGTCGCAAATTTCCGACACATTTGCGACGCAACTTATATTATTATCTTTATTAATGTATCAACAAACATAAAATACGAAATTAAAAGTTTACGTCGGAAATGCGTCAAAAATTTCGACACATTTATGACGTAACTTATAGTATTATCTTCATTAATATATTAACAAATATAAAAAACGAAATTAAAAGTTTGCGTCGGAAATGAGTCGCAAATTTCCGACACATTTGCGACGCAAACTATATTATTATCTTTATTAATGTATTAACAAATATAAAATACGAAATTAAAAGTTTGCGTTGGAAATGCGTCGCAAATTTCCGACACATTTGCGGCGCAACTTATATTATTATATTTTTAATGAATTAACAAATATAAAATACGAAATTAAAAGTTTGCGTCGCAAATTTCCGACACATTTGCGACGTAACTTATATTATTATTTTATTAATGTATTCACAAATCTAAAAAACGAAATTAAAAGTTTGTGTCGGAAATGTGTCGCAAATTTCCGACACATTTGCTACGCAACTTATATTATTATCTTTATTAATGTATTAACAAATATAAAATACGAAATTAAAAGTTTGCGTTGGAAATGCGTCGCAAATTTCTGACGCAACTTATATTTCTATCTTTATTAATGTATTAACAAAAATAAAAAACGAAATTAAAAGTTTCCCTAGCAAACCCACCCATTTTCTAGTAGTGTTTAAATGTCTCGCATACTTATTTATATATACTGGAAAGAGATTGACGGGTGAATGTTTCGTATTGAAATTATCTCACAATCATCCAGACTCCTCTTTAATTCAGAGTATTGATGCACACCATTTCAGTCTCATTGAATGTGTCTCATTAGCATGAAGATCTTTTGAATAGCTCAAATGATTAAGCCATGAATCTTAAACTATCACGGTGAGGTGATCTTCAACTCTTTTTGTTCCAGCTACTTATGTTCCTTCTCATTTCCTGCAAACCATTTTCTGGAAATAAACTCGTTAGTAATCGTCATACTAACTTCCTTTCCTTTACAAGTTGCATTAGCATTAGTTTCATTTCCTTTTTCTCCAAACCCTGTCTTATCCCTTTCCTTTTCAATTGATCATAGGCATTCCCTAATATCAAATCAAAGGCAAGGATATTGTCCAATGGAATACCATAATTTTTCAGGTTGTTAAGATGAACCATCATCTTCCATGATTGCTTGAAATGAGTTTGGGAAAAGTAATAAATCAGGTTCTTCATGCCTTCAAAACGATCTGGTTTAAACTGTCGATGAAACAAACTTTTCAAAAGGTTCATTAGGTCGTATGCTGACTCCCCTTCATAACGTATTTGAAGATTGGAAGTCATTGATGTTACCATAATGTACGCAACTAGTAATTACTACCCGCGCTACGCCGCTGAGACACATATTGCATAAACCAAAAATATGTCACCCACACGGTTCAAACGCAGGAGGATGGGAATGGGGAATGTTGTAAACCACAAGATGAACCCTTATATTATGTCACACCCCGGTCCCAGGCACCGGTTAGTCATAACGCATAGTACGGAACACACAGCGGAAGCTAAACCATAAAACCTCTTCTTGTCATGTCCGTAACACAGGACAGTAATCTAACCAGAGTAGTACCACTAACAGAGATGTTCCCAGTTAAGGACGACGGGTTTAGGAGATATTTATACACCGTCCTTTTCTAGACAGAACATTTCGTTCGTCAGATAACTAAATACTGGTCAGAAGGTCGCCTTCTAGTTACTGTGACGTTGATACCAAAAACATATAGCGGAAGTTAAGTCATAATACCTTCTTTATTAATAACTAAACTGTTTTACATCGTAAACCACATATCTATTACAAGCTTAACCTTCTGGCAAGACTTATAGCTCTTCCAAGCGTGCCTTCATTTATCAGAGTATTCAATCAACAAGTCTCCGTAACAACCGTCTATCTGGAATGTCGCCTACTAACCTGTCTAAAAGATTTAGAAAATAACTAGGTCAACATAAGTTGGTGAGTTCACTTTTAAAATCATTTGGTTTCGAAATCAGGGTTCAAAATGATATCTATTAGCCACAACTAACAATCTTCTTCCAATAGTGACAACTATTGGATTTCATAAACATTCCATGGTTCACAATATCGTCACTTAAAAATATATCTTGAATTAATCTGAATCATAGCTAGATAACAAGCATTTCCATCATCTGCCCTATAACTAAAACAGGTGGCAATCTGACCATACTGTCCAAACTGGACAATAGTCTACTGCCGAAACTGAACAATAGACCGCCCCAAAACTGAAGGCTTGGTCGACACGGGAATTACTATCATGATACACCCCTACCACATGAAAGCTTTTATCTAACGCACTGATAATAATTCAAGATACCCGGTCTTAAAACATTATATGTTTTCAAATCTGGTTTCTCATAAAATCATTTGATAACATTTCATAATCAAAACCATTCATAAAACATTTCTCAGTTAGATGAACTCACCTTGACAGTATCTCAACTTATTGTATCAATAATATGACAAATACTTCGGACAACACCTCGACGTATATTTAACTGCTTAATTAAAATCTACAATAAGCTTAATATATATAATCAAATCTTAATGATTAGTAACCAACTTGTCGAAAACTTATCTCAGCACTATCTTCTGATATTTAAAGGCGTAAGGCTAGAAATCAAACTTCTAAACGCGTATTGGAAACTTGGCACAATTCCCCTAAACTAAGTGTGTGTGTTTGAGTGTGTGGAATGATGTTCCAAAGCTCTGGTCTTCGATTTCTATTTATAGGCCAAGATGTGACCCGTAGCGGACCGCTAACCAGGGCGGTGGCGGTCCGCCACCCCTTGAGGCGGCCTATTTGGCTATGCGCGCACGTAGCGGACTGTTATGGTTAAGGCTGGCGGTCCGCCGCCCCTTCCACGCGTCAGATCCAAACGGTGAGTCACAGGGACACGTGTCAACTCTTGATCAAACTCGTTAGTAATCGACATACTAACTTCCTTTCTAATCCCTTTTCCTGGAAATAAACTCGTTAGTAATCAACATACTAACTTCCTTTCCTTCGCCAATTGCATTAGCATTAGTTTCATTTTCTTTTTCTCCAAACCCTGTCTTATCCCTCTCCTTTTCAATTAATCATAGGCATCCCCTGATATCAAATCAAAGGCAACGATAATGTCCAATGGAATACCATAATTTTTCAGGTTGTTAAGATGAACCATCATCTTCCATGATTGCTTGAAATGAGTTTGGGAAAAGTAATAAATCAGATTCTTCATGCCTTCAAAAGGATCTGGTTTAAACTGTCGATGAAACATACTTTTCAAAAGGTTCATTAGGTCGTATGCTGACTCCCCTTCATAACGTATTTGAAGATTGGAAGTCATGGATGTTACCATAATGTATGCAACTAGTAATTACTACCCGCGTACGCCACTAAGACACATATTGCATAAACCAAAAATATAAGTCACCCACACAGTTCAAACCCAAGAGGATGGGAATGGAGAATGTTGTAAACAACAAGATGAACCCTTATATTATTATCTTTATTAATGTATTAATAAATATAAAATACGAAATTAAAAGTTTGTGTCGAAAATGTGTCGCAAATTCCGACACATTTGCGACGCAACTTATATTATTATCTTTATTAATGTATTAATAAATATAAAATACGAAATTAAAAGTTTGCGTCGGAAATGTGTCGCAAATCCTGACACATTTGCGACGCATTTTGTTAGAAATCAGGGTTTTACTTTTCGTCGCATACGTGTCGTAAATGCGTCGCAATTTAGTCTCGCATACTTATTTATATATACCGGAAAGAGATTGACGGGTGAATGTTTCGTATTGAAATTATCTCACAATCATCCAGACTCCTCTTTAATTAAGATTATAGATGCACACCATTTCAGTCTCATTGAATGTGTCTCATTAGGATGAAGATATTTTGAATAGCTCAAATGATTAAGCCATGAATCTTAAGCTAACACGGTGAGGTGATCTTCAACTCTTTTGTTTCAGCTACTTATGTTCCTTCTCATTTCCTGCAAACCATTTGCTAAGATTGAAGTACTATTACAAGGATACCTGATGTGGATTGTTCAAAAGTATTCATCATCATAAGCCGTCCTTTCTAATCCCTTTTCCTGGAAATAAACTCGTTAGTAATCGTCATACTAACTTCCTTTCCTTTGCCAGTTGCATTAGCATTAGTTTCATTTCCTTTTTCTCCAAACCTTGTCTTATCCCTTTCCTTTTCAATTGATCATAGGCATCCCCTAATATCAAATCAAAGGCAACGATAATGTCCAATGGAATACCATAATTTTTCAGGTTGTTAAGATGAACCATCATCTTCCATGATTGTTTGAAATGAGTTTGGGAAAAGTAATAAATCAGATTCTTCATGCCTTCAAAAGGATTTGGTTTAAACTGTAGATGAAACATACTTTTCAAAAGGTTAATTAGGTCGTATATCGACTCCCCTTCATAACGTATTTGAAGATTGGAAGTCATGGATGTTACCATAATGTATGCAACTAGTAATTACTACCCGCGCTACGCCGCTGAGACACATATTGTATAAACCAAGAATATATGTCACCCACACGGTTCAAACCCAAGAGGATGGGAATGGAGAATGTTGTAAACCACAAGAAGAACCGTGATAACAGATCGAGAAGTGAATCTAACGTCGATGCAATTATGGCCAATAAACCACTCCTAGCGGACGCATAAACTTTGCAACAAAAAGAACCATGTTTGCAAAATTTAATATTCTAATGGAAAGTGTCTCCTTTCTTGCCAAACTTGTATTCTCTTCCTGCAGAGTCATACAACCATCTCGTTCAAAGTAAAAATGCAAACATACATCTCAGTCCAAGTCAAAATTCAAATAACTGACTCCTACCGCCGACAACCGAGGCACAAAACCACGCTCTGCTAATGCATACATTTGAGTAACCCATCCGGTGTCTCTACCTGATACCGGTTGCTACATTGTCTTCTGGGACTAAGAAATTTAAGCAAGTCAATTGAAATTCAATCTTGCTTCATAATCTAATGCAAAATAATCATATAAAATGTGTTCGAATGTGTCAAAAGACGGATTAATACGGTTTTATTCCTTCAATCAGCACTAATACATAGCAAAATAAGACGAACAGAGATGGGTTTTGAAACCCTAATCAAAAGAGACGATACACACTAGTTGTGAGACTAATCGTTCGTGGTTGAGACAGACGGAGCAAAGCAATATTAATAGCCGAATGGAGCCAACCGGAAAAGGAAACAAAAGCAATCACCCGCAATTATCGGGACAACATCAACGGAACTCGCATGGAGATGGCGGCTGTGGGGAGCTCTTGGTTAGGGAAACCCTAACAAATTTGGGAAGAGAAGAAGCCGTCTAACTTGAATGGTCGGTGAAAACATGAGCAAATGGACTTGGCAGCAATTGAGACTTGTATATGGGTTGGTAGCCCATTTAGACAAACAGAGAAAAAAAGCCCATCATGCAAATGAAAACAAAATTTGGATTAGAAATGATAAAAAGAAAAACTAAATAATTGTCAAATTGAAAAAATGGATAATATTTTTAACACCCCCCTCAATTTGATAATCCAAACATGTCACACATAGATAATTTATCAGTTAAGAAATCATGTTAGAAGATAACAAACCTATAGAGAAGCCTTAAAGAATGCACGTCATTTAGGAAGACTTGAACCAATATAACTCTCAACCCAAAATAAAAGTAGCCCAACAAACAAGATCCATGAAGTTTAATGACCCATACATGTGGAATAAAAATAACATATTATATGACAATATTAAGATTCTTGAAAATATTGAATTGGCAAACATGTCAAACATATTATAAAGACATATAGGAACTTTTAGTTCTTTCAAGACATTTATCAACCATATAAACTCACATGTGTTGTTTAGAAAGCTTTTATAACACAAAATTCACACGACTTTTAGAAAGAGTAATCACAAGATTCATATAAGACTATCAGAAACATATCTAATATGAAAAATGAAATGCACACACATTTTAAGAATTCAGAACCATGGTTGAAAGACAAGACTGAATGCAACACGTATAATGCACAAATAAAACTGATGATCTGTCACCGGTAAATAAATCCAATGCCGGTCCTCCTAACCCGACCCCAATATGCCTAGAAATAAGCAATACGTGTGACAGAATGTAAAAAAAATAGTTAAAGAAGGTTTTAGAGACTCTTACAGTGCTTTGAAGAGAAATCAACATAAGTGAATATTTTTCTTGAGATTCTTGTTTAGATTCACCAAGTCAACATAGCAGCGGAAGCATATACCAACGACAGTCTTCAATCAAACAAGTATGAACCAAAAAGATTCCCTTAGGATCCTTTTATTTTGATATAGTCGAGAATTTTCAACAGCTTTTCCATGTTCTTATTAATTAAAAGCACAGGGCCGTATCAGAAACGCAACGGAAGATATAGATATACAGTTTCAACAATCACACCGTTTGAGTAATAGATTACTGAAAATGGCGGTTGTATCAATAACTATAAGCGACAACAAATAATATTTAATAGACAGACTTAGTCAAGCAGTGATTTTTTCTTCAAAAAACTTTTGATGGACAGAACTCACTACGAACTAAAAGGTCAATGGATAAAGCAACACACATAAAGAACAATATCTCCTTTCCTTCCTTTTTTTTACAGCAATATTTTTTTCTTTTTCTAAAGAACAACAAGTGGATTCAAACAGTAAAATTAATTCCCTTTTTTATTATAACCGAAATATTAATCAATAACCATATTCAAACTAAGAACATAAACAAGATGACTGAGATGAACTCAAATCAAAGCAAACTAAGAACAGACAAAAATTACCAACTTAAGTTGTAATTTAGGGTTTAATCCCCCCAACCAGTCAGACAAAAAACTAAGAAAAGAGCAAGAACTACAACGAATAAAAGTGTGATTTTGAAGGATACCGTCGAATCAAGAGCAACGAGGCTCTGATTTCCCTCTTGAAGTCCAAAGCATCCATATATCCTCTAGAAGTCCAAAACCTTCTCTATCTCGGTGTGATTTCCCTGCAGTAGGCACTAGGGTTCATTTTCAAAGGCACCGCTCCTCTGTTCAATCTTCTTCAAATGGAAACTGAATCGAGATCGTCTCTCCCTCTGTAACACCTGCCACAAAAATGTCCAAAATTTGACAAAAGGTAAAACCCTATGGACAATAAGTGAAAACATCTTAAATTTCATGGTTTAATTTGGAAAATGTGAGATTTAAGACCTTAGCGGACCGCTAAGGTTAATCATAACGGTCCGCTATGGGTATTGGATGGGTGGCGGACCGTCACCATACATGGTAACGGTCCGCTACGTAGGGACTAAGCAATGAATCCGAGTTAGCCATGTGTAAAGTGACTAATGGTCAAATATCTTGACACGCGTACTCGTGGCGGACTGCCACGTCAGGTGGTAACGGTCCACCGGCCGCAAAGTAACCTGAACTTGCCACGCGTAAGGGTGTCGGACCGCTATGTCCAGCGGTAACGGTCCGCAAGCCACAAAACCAGGATCGGTCCAATCAGAGTGTGACATTTAGGGCTGATGCAACAAGGGGCGGTGGCGGACTGCCACCCGCCTGTGTAGCGGTCCACTACGGGTCAGGTTTTTAGCCTATAAATACTTGATCGATTTCATTCGATTTTCTCATCTCAAATTCATCCTCTACTTCTAAATATCGTTCAAAAGCTCCCGTATACGATCCCCGAAGATCCTGGTCCAACTCCCGCTCCTCGTAGTGCCCGGTTAAGGAAGAAACGCTTGTAGAAAAGTCGTAACGCTAGAAGAATCAAGTTAAGAAGCTAAAACGTTAAGCTTTTGACTCTAGAGGCTCATTTCCAAAAACAAGGTGAATACTTTATCTCTTTGAAAACTTGTGTCAGACACTTTATTTACGAAAATGGCCAAATAAAGGTTAATGAAATAATGCTCAACGTTCTTCTATGAACCAAGCATTCAGGCCATATGTATACGTAAAACTTGCAAGGGATACACGGGTCTCGGGTGAAATTTCCGGATTGCGGCCGGTGCTTATCTTATAACAAATCCGGAGGCGTAGACCTGTCCGCTGTTATAAGCTATGACGCCAGTGTATACTTTGGTGCGATTGAACAGGACGGGCCTGCTGAGTGTGTAGATTGAACAGGAAGCTGTGATTATAAAATTAATACTTGTTTGTGCCAAAATGATTTTATGTCAAGATATTGTATTCACCAGCGTTCGCGCTGACGTTTTATTTTCAAAATATTTTCCAGGTAATGATTAAAATATGATGAGAAGGGAGTATGGGCAGACATGAGATCTGACCCAGGAAAAAGGATGGAATGCATGTAGGATTCTCAGGCCTCGTGTAAAGGGAAATCCTAAACAAAGGAGATAGTACCAGGGAACTGATCAACCTTGTGTTGTACTATTTCCAGTGGCTCATCATGTATTTGATTTCAAACAATGTTTTGTAATCAAATGAAAGGGGTATTGAAACCCTATGTTTATAAAGTAAATAAAGGCTTTTGTTTTTCAACTGAGTTTTGATATTTATAAATACAATCCTTGAGGTTGAAAGAATAATGAAACGATACTTTGAAAAAGACTTCAGCTATATTTTACAAAAACTCTGAAATCAAAGAATTAGAGATACCAATCGGGATCGCACACGTCCAGGGGTGCCTGAGGCGAGGTGTGACAGGTTGGTATGAGAACCACAGGTTTTAGCGAATCAGATACTTAGATCTAGTATCTAAGTTTTAGCCATTGATACTTTTAAGATAAGAAAACAATGTAACCTTCTGACCGGTATGTAGTTATCTGACAAACGGAAGTTTTTTGTCTAAGGAAAGAGCGGTGTATAAATCTCTCCTAGACCCGTCGCTCTTACCTGGGAACATATCTGTTGGAGGTACTACTCTAGAAAGATACATCCTTGTAGAACTTTAGCTAAGATTAAGATACTGGCTTTAGTATCTAAGTATTCCTTGAAAACATTGAAAATATGTACACGGGTTTAATGTAAGGTTGTTTTTCTAGAAAACATGTGATGAATTCATAGTCATAAAACGAGTAGTTTTCCCAATGAAAACATGTGATAACGTCATAGTCATAAAATTAGTCGTTTTTCCTAAAAACATTGATACTGTGTACATGGCCATAATACGAAACTGTTTTCCTTGAAAACATTTATAAAAACATTTCCACGTAAATGAATGGCAAAACCATTGGTGTATAAGTGATTGGCAGATCCATCTGCACGAAAACGTTTCAATGAATATGATAAACAAAACAAGTAATGTTGACCCATTTGTAGACTAGCTAGGAATACAAATAATATGTACATACATGAAGCATAACCAAACCATGACACAGGTTTTTTGCCCCTCGCTCATACCTCACGAGCAATGTTTGAACACTATGTGGTCATTTGGCCAGAGGGACCCATGGTTAGCGCGACTAACCATGACCGGGGGTGTCAATCCCAATAGTACTATCCATAGAATCTCAGGCTAACCTATAGCTAATGGTTATAAATATGATGTTCAGGGGACTTCCAGTGCTCTATATGTGTTAACTCATGCAAACATAAAGGTCGGGTCTTGTTTTCTTGCTACCATATGAAAATGTTTGTAAGTACGTTTTATGTTTTCCCGAATGTATCAGGCAATGATGTTCCCAACTGTAGTAAACAATGATGTCTCATGTTTTCAAACTTGTAAGCAAGTATGTTTTCCCCCCGGTGTTTCTAAAACATTTAAAAGTTAAAAGGGGGCTGGGAAACTCACCTGATAAGCTTTCAACATGTAAATGCTAGCAAGGCCGATGTGTATGCAACACTATCCTAACCGTGACCTAACAGTTACAGTTTTCTTAAGACCTTATAATATGATGTCAACATACAAGTTGAACGTGTATAAGATCCACCCAAAATGTTAGAATTGGCGATACATGTGTTACGTTTTGAAAGTGTGACCCGACGAACCATTGGTGACTTGTCATTGAATTTCATGATGCGTGTTCGTATTTATTCACACGTATATACATTATTTATGTTATACAAACAGATGCTTATCCATAGGTTGTCGTATATACATTATGTTAGGGTTTTGGTAGTTATTCACTTCAAACTACATTATTAAGGTAACCCTAGTCTATAGATATTTTCCTGAATTTTAAGTTGTCCGTGTGTCGCCATTTTGATTAACCAAATGAACTCGTTTAGTCATGAAATTTTATACCAAGATACCTACATGTCTTAGGGTTACAGGGATGTATTAATCAACAACTTATGACATGTTTAAGTATTTCTAAATATTTATTCTGACAAGAGAGGGCAGCAACATTCGGTTCTGGAGTGTCTTGGGGATTCCTTTTAATTGACTGACCTGGACCCATTTTCATGACCCAAGACCCAACAACTTTTACTATGTACATAAAATACTAACTTTAGAAAGTGGAATCAACTTGTTTGGACTTGTTATGGCCATGTTATGACCCTCAAAAGTGACACAAATTCTGCCGAAAAAGACAGCCTTGATACCTTTTCTCGTATGACCATTTTTGGGCAACAAAACTCAACGAAATTTTATGAAACCACTTGGGTTGGACTCTTGACTCCTTGTACTTGATTTTAGACCTAAGAATCGTCCTTTTTGGTTAGTTTTTGGTTGAGATATGGCCCTCAAAAGTCGGACCTAAGAATCTGCCAGCTTACTGTTTTGGTTCTAAGTTACTCAACATCATCAACTAATCAAATTTTGTACTTGTTTGACTCTTGTTTACCAACTAGTTGATTTTTATGATATGTGTGACATGTTCTAAAAGTCCCAAGTCAGATTTGTCCAAGTATTTACTTTATTCCATAGGTGTTATGTCCATACATCCATATATGTCCAAGATTAAATTTTTAGGGTTTCTTTACTTGTAGATCTAGCTTTTTCACACATTTATGAGTTGATTTCTCTTCATTTAAAGTTTATTTACATGTGTGACTTATATATTATACATATATATACACACAATAGTTGTTCATAATAATTATAATGTCTATACACATGTTTTTATATCCCAAAAATCTAATATCTTTACAAATCGATAGGAAAGTCACCAACAAACTTTCTTTTTGACCAATTTTCATATAAAACTTGTTTGTACAAAGTTTTAGCTCTTGTTTAGAAGTTTGAAGAAAACATTTTTCTTTGGGTGATCCTTATACATTTTAAACCATGATTTAAAGAAAATACTACGAATATAAAGATGAAATAGTGGAAGTCTTTACCACTAGACAAGCTAGGGAAGATAACACCTTAGATGATGATTTATAGAGAGAAATAGCAAGATCTTGAACTCTTTGGCTTGATTCTTTGAGAAAACACTTGGAATTCTTCTTGATTCACCAAAATATGGAGGGTTTAAGCTTGATAATGGATGAAAACTTGAAGGAAAAGATGAAGGTGTAGATTGTTGTTGTTGAGCCGTAGAAAAGAGAGAGAAAAAGAGGTGGATGGAATGTTAGATTCATTCAAATGAGTATATGGGATGAATATATTGAGTGTTTAAGATGGGTTGAGTGTTATAGTGGTTGAATGAGAGTGTCTTGTCCTTACAACAATCATGGAGACTTGGAGTGTGGGTTTGGGTGAATGAACATGGCTTGTACATATAAAAATCAAGTATGAAGGAGTTTGGGTGGTAGGGTGGGCCCCACAAGGTAAATCTCGGCCAAAGGTCAATGGGGGGTGGGGTTGGGGTAGTTAGGTGATTAGATGATTATTCAGTGTGGATATTTAGGTCATTAGGTGCGTTAATCATGATTAGGGCTCGAAACGGAAATTTAATGCGGATTTTGATTCTTTAATGACATTTTAAATTATAGTTTACTAGTTTATGACTACTTTAGTGAAAAACACTTAACTCATGTATTGTATGGGTTGTATATATGTTTTATTGCGTGTAGTTACGTTTAGGATTGTCGGTAGACGGTGAAACCTTCGATTTTCGCCATTACGAATCGTTTAATGAAATGCGGACTTTGAAATATATATTTGAATGTATAAACATATATTTCATGTATTATGGATCTTTGGACATTAATTTGGACATTTAGGTTAGTCATCAACTTTCTTATTAGTCGGGTTATGCGTATACGTGACCCCGTAATTCCTAAAATTACCAAAGTATGAAATGGGTCAATATATGGCTATTACTAGACTTTAGTACCTAATTCATGAAACTAAGTCAATCCGGAATATGTAATCGCGTTTAAGTTATGTACGAATATCGACGTGGAAATGTCGGGTGTCACACAAACCCAAGATCAAAAAATCCAATTTTTGCAAGTTAAAATGATAGATTTTGTATTAAATGACTTAGAATGATGATTAGAAACTTGAATGGTTGCTCAATTTCACATGCAAACACCATTTGATCTTAAAAATTTGTTCATCCAAACCTAGCTTCAAGATCACCAAAAAGTCTCCGAATTTTGGATGTTTTAATGGTTGAAATCGGTCAATATTCTCACCAAATGATCCTTGAGTGATGTTGTAACAGAAATCGTGATGAAAAAGAGGTTTGGTAACACAAAGATTTTAGAGCGAAAATGATCAACTTGTGGTCTGTAAAGTGAAGAGTTTGAATGATGAGTAAATGCATGTTGCCGTTTTATATGCCCTGCCCTACAGGTCGTGCGTACTTAATTAAGTGCGCATGAATTACTTCATGCGTACTTAACAAGTACGCATGAGTTAAGTCGTGCGCACTTGTTAAGTACGCATGGCTTAACTCACTTGCTTTTTCAAACTCAAAAATCCCTGTTGTTTTTGAAGATTTTCTAAGACGAACATGATAGATAAGTTCAGTTGTTGTTTGTAACAAAAATGTTTCTGGAAGTTTAAAATATTTTTAGCTTTTCTAAGCGTTTGGAAATGAAATGTAAAGGAAATCTTTTTGTCATTTTGTAAAGTTTATGTTAAAACACATGGAAAATCTTTTTGTTGTTTTTCTAGAGTAAACAGAATATAGAGTAATTGAATACTTACAGTGAACGTCTTTTTTGGTCAAGTCATAATCAGAGGATCATATTAGGCTAACATGTATCAATAGTGATACCGGTAAACTTTCAAAGAATTTGGGATCATATCATGACATACTTATTTGAAATTAATTTTGAAAGTCATATCATAGTAATTCAAATTGTCACTATTATATGATTTGAAACTATAAGCATTCTTCGACCAAATTCATGTGAGTTATGGTACCATTTAGAGTTCTACAATGTGTACCCCACGGTTGTGTAGACGGAAAAGTAAATGCATTATCTCATGATATCTAAGATTTTCCCAAGGATTATCAATATCACCAGGTTGAGGTAATATCGTTTAGCACATAGAAATCAAGCAGAGTCCATATGGATTAACAAGAATCAATTGATTCATTTGACTTGACTCGTGAGTATTTTTTGTGAAGATTCAGGCTAATATATATGGAATCCGAAGATTCTTGGGTAGCGGGATCCAACTGTTATCTGGATGTCTTCAATGGAACAGATGTGATCAAAGGGAGAATATATGCTTGACGATTGTTGTCAAGACATATCTTAGGTCGGCTTCCCATTGCATACTTGTGAGTATGGGCAATGAAGTGATCTGAAAATTGTGCTAAAGACATCACCCGAAATTGGTCTCAACAGATAATACTAGCCAAAATCTTACATTCTATTTCTGATAATGATCTTTTGTTAATCTTATACACACACACCCCCCCTCATAACATGGGTTTAAATCACTTTTGTAGAAAAAATATTTAGTTTTCACACTACTAATGATTTAGCGAATGCTTCTAGCTGACTGACAGTTTAACAAAGAAAATTTGAAGTATATCAAGGTGCAATCATCTTCGTGGTAAGAAATTTAGATCACTAACTGATGTGCAATCATTTCCTCTAATTTTTAAATGACATTGAGATTTTGAAAATTTTATATTTTGTTTGTATTTTTCTTAAAAAATTTTTTTTTAACATAAAACAGATTAAATGTAAAACAAAAATAAATGTAACTTTCATGAAATAAGTTTGTTTTGAAAACGTTTATCATTCAGGATTGAACATTCTTATCAAGTTGACAAGATGTTCAAAACGAGTATGATCAAAAGCTTTGGTGAAAAGATCAGCAAAATTATCATCCATGTGAACTTTTACAAGTTCAATTAGATGTTTTTCAACACAATCACGGATGAAATGGTGACGACTTTCAATATGCTTAGTTTTGGAATGTTTCACCGGGTTGATTGTGATAGACATGGTGGCTATGTTGTCAATGAACATAGGAGTGCTAGTATAATTTAAGCCGTAATCTCTCAATTGTTGTTGAATCCATAATATCTGAGAGCAGCAGCTTGCAGCAGCAATGTACTCTGCTTCACATGTTGAGATGGAAACTGTTGACTGCTTCTTACACTACCATGAAACCAGCCTGTCTCCTAGGAATTGACATCCACCTGAGTTGATTTTCTATCGAGATTACAACCGCCATAATCAGAATCAGTGTAAGCTTTGAAATCAAACGACTGCTGTTTTGAATACCATAGACCTAATCGGGGTTTTCCTTTCAGGTATCTGAATATTCTCTTTACAGCAATCATATTTGATTCCTTCGGTTGTGACTGAAACCTTGAACACAAGCAGACGGCAAACATAATGTCGGGTCTTGAAGCTGTGAGATACATAAGGGATCCAATCATTCCTCGGTACAATCTACAATCCACATCCTTTTCCTTCTTTATCAGGATGTAAATCATGATTGACCAGAATAGGTGTGCCGTAAGATGTACAATCATTCATTTTGTATTTGGACAAAATGTCTTGGACATACTTAGTTTGATGCAGATAAATGTCATCTTACCTTTGACTGACTTGCAGTCCTAATAAAAAGGACATTTCACCCATGTTGCTCATTTCAATGTTGGACTTCATCACCTGCTCAAATTCCTTACACATCTCTTCATTGGTAGACCCAAAAATGATATCATCAACGTATACTTGTACAAATAGAATATCACCTCATGCTTTTCGTATGAAGAGATTCGAGTCAATTTGTCCTCGATCGAAACCATTGGACAATAGATGCTTTCACAGAGTCTCATACCACGCTCTTGGTGCTTGATGAAGACCATAAAGTGCTTTGTCAAGCTTGTATACTTTATTCGGGTATAACGGGTCTTCAAAACCAGGTGGTTGAGTGACATAGACTTCTTCATGTACTTTACCATACATAAAGGCACTTTTTACATCTAGTTGAAAGACCTTGAAGCCAACATAAGAGGCATAAGACATAAATAATCGGATGGCCTCAAGTCTAGCAACTGGTGCATAGACTTCTGTATAATCCAGACCTTCTTGTTTGTAAAAAACTTGAACAATCAATCTTGCTTTATTTTTCACTACAATGTGTCGATCATCAGTTTTGCACTTGAACACCCATCTGGTTCCAATTGGATGTACACCTCTTGGTAAATCAATTAGATCCCAAACATGTAGTTTTCTGAATTGATACATTTCTTCTTGCATAGTCTCAATCCAACAATTGTCAGCTAGAGCCTCTTTGATATTCTTGGGCTCTATTTGCGATATGAAGGCAACCTTTAAACATGTTTCTATGATACCTGTGTTAAGAATCTCAGCATAAAGACTGGGGTTTTCAATTACAGTTCTGTGACGAGTTTGAACACCGACATTAGGATCACCAATAATGTTGTCAATTGGATGATTCTTATGAATTCTTGTCTCTGGTACAATGGTTTCTTGAATATTTGTTTCAATATTCGTGCCTATCTCCCCCATATCGTTTACACCTGAAGATGTTTCATTGTAAATAGGATCAACTGGAACTTTGTTTCTGATTTGAGCTCTGTCATCTTCAGTATGTGTATCTTCTTCAGTGTCAGTTTCATGTGTTTCTGATGCATATACAACATTGGAACAGGGGCTAGGAATAGGTACAGTTTTTCTCGTTGAGAAATTGGAGTTGTCTTTGCCACTACAGTATTGATACAGCATTGCAGCATCGTCAGCAGATAAATCAGGAAGATTGAAAGACTTGAAAAGATTATCATAATCAAAACCCCAAGCTGGACCTACAGGTTCTGGTGGACTGTTGTATTTACTGTAATCCACTTCGAACCATTCTTCGACAGTACGACTTTCAGTATTGTACACTCTTTTGCATGGTGAGTTGGCAACATATCCTAAGAAGATGCCTTCTACTGATTTAGCATGAAACTTTGACTGTCGATCTTTGTGTTGTAACAATAGAGAACATGGACTACCAAAAGGAATTAGGTAGTCAAGCTTAGGAGGTCAATTATTGATTAGTTCATAGCTTGTTTTGTTATGTCTTTTCACTACCAGAACTCTACTCAATACGTGACAAGCTGTATTAATAGCTTCTGCCCAAAACATGATTGGAAGCTTGGCATCTGACAGCATTGTACGTGCAGTGTCAATTAGAGTTCTGTTCTTCCGTTCTGCAACTCCATTCTGCTGAGGAGTGTATGGTGCACTAAATTCTTGATGAATACCTTTCTTGAGACATAAAATTATTTTTAAATTCGGTGCCATTGTCACTCCGAATTCTTCTGACCTTTAGTTTGCATAAGGATTCTACATTCAGAATCAAATATTGAAGAATTTCAGCAGTCTCATCTTTAGTACCTAAGAAATGTATCCAAGAAAAACGTGAATAATCACCAGTAACAACCAAACAGTATGACTTTCCTCCAATACTCTTGATACTTATGGGCCCAAACAAATCCATATGTAAGAGCTCCAAAGGGGGATCAATAGAGTTTTGAGTCTTTGGCTTATGAGATTTCCGTTGTTGTTTTCCCTTTTTGCAAGACATACAATCATCTACAACGGAAAATCTCAATTTAGGAACACCGGTTACCAAACCGTTTCGGACAAGATGATTCATTTTTCTATATGACAGGTGTTCGAGTTTCCTATGCCATAAGATTGAGTCAATTTCAGTTGCTTTAGATATTAAACATGTTGCAACTGAGGAAGTGGTTGTTGCCACACTAATATCGATCTGATACGTGTCGTTTGTTCTTGGTGCACGCATCAAAATCCAATCTTCTGGAATCACGAAACCAGGCTTGAGAACCAGACATTCAGATTTGTTTAACATCATTAAGTACTCTTTGTCACACATATGAGAAACACTTAACAAATTGTGTTTTAACTGCTCACAATAGTTGACATTGTCAAAACTAATACACCCATTAGTAACCATGCCTTAACGTGTGATACTTCCACCTTTCTCGCCTGCAAAGGCCACATAGCCACCTCTGAATAGTGTAACTTCTTGTAGAAAGGCCATGTTGCCTGTCATGTGCCGGGAACAACCACTATCAACATACCAGCGATTAGAAACCGATCCCCTAGGTTGTTCCTGCATATATCACACAAATTAGTTAGATTTGGAGACCCAAGCCATTGTGGTCTTGGGTCGTCCGTTTTTTTTTCAAAGTACACAACTTCAATTAATTCACAGTCATGGTGATCAAAACCGGGTGGCTCTTTTGGTGAGTCGGAATTAGAAGATTGAGAACCAACTATTTTCTTTCTCCAAATTTGTTTTTGTTGATCAATTTGGTGTTCTAAGGTTAGAAAAAGTTTTGCTTAGTTGATTACCTGTTAGCTGTTGTCCTAATTTTCTCAAACTTTTATTCCGTCTCCTCATCTGTGGTCTAGACAATCTTACCTCATAAGATCGTGTATTACCAAAGGTAGATACACGCGGAACCACAGACTCTTTGTCCCTTTTCTCAGTAAATGGCTTAGACTTAACCATATACTGGACTGAAGTTTTTGAAACTTGAGTTCTGAATTGTTTTCTTGGTGGAGTTTTCAAGAATACGGCCTGTTTTGGAACAACGGGCTTTTTCTCTTTATTCTTATAAGGACAATTCATCAGAATATGTCCAAATGTTCCACAATGAAAACAATTCCTTCTTTCTTTGAAAGGTCTCCTGTAAGGCTCACTGGTTTTGGATGTAGAAGGTTTATTCTGACCATTGTTAGAATTAGTTTGATAAACCACAGGTGAAGTTTTACCAGATGTTAATTGAATTTTAGGAGTGTAATGCTTATCAATGTTTTCTTGAAAATTCTTTCCAAGTTTATTGGCAAATGTCTCCTTTTTGGCTTGCTTTATGGTTTTGAAATCGCCATAAAGCATCTTTTTCAATTTATCATTTGATTCAATTAAATCAGGTTCAATTAAAATACATTATGTCCCGATTGTTGACAACGTTTTTGTTGATTTTAGTTTCATTAAACAATTCTTCTGAAACAATACCATCAATTTTGTTGTTTTCTGAACATTCGTCAGAATAAAACTCTTCATCTGAAGATGTGTTATCCTTACTTGACGATTCATCAAGAAAGGATAGATCAATGTCGACAGGCCCATTGACAAATGTCCCGTTAACTGGTGGTGGAATGGCATTAGTACCTAAATCTATGCCATTTACTTGTCTTACAACCGATTCATAATGTTCCACCATGAAACGAGAATTTCTCAATTTCTCAATTTTTCCACTTAACTTCCTAATTTCATTATGATGTTTGGCTATTTCGACATTCTTTTTCTCTAACTCTTTATAGGCAACATCTAAATGAAATTGTTGTTCACTTATTTTTATTGAAAAATCATGTTTATCTTTTCTGAGATTTTTCAATTGATTCTTTAAAACGTTTTTCATTTTCTTTATAGCTTATAGCTGCACTACGTAGAGGTTCGAGTTGATCTTGAATTTTATTATTTTCACCTTTTAGTTTTAAACAATTATTACAGGGAATGACAATAAAAGAATTAGAATCTACCTCAGTTAATGAACTGGATACTTCTCTAATAGCCATCAAAGCAAATGTTGATCCCTGTTGCTCTGCAGCAGCAACTGTTTCCCTCTCTTCAGCTTTGATCATCTCTATGATTTCTGCCCTCAAACCCATCTGAGTGTGTGCAACAATGGCATCTTCAAGATGAACTCCCCAGTCGTAACTATCATCCTGTTGAGCTACCAGTGCATTAGATGAAGTTCCTTGATTTTGACTACGGTTGTTGCCGAAGCTCTGTTTGTTGTAATTCTGGTTGCTTCCTGAACTTGGTTGAGTGAAACCAGAAGCTGGTGCTTTGTCTTTCTGACACTCTCGTGCAAAGTGTCCAAATATCAGGCATTTGTAACATTTAGCCTTTCATTTATCAAAACCAATTTTAGCATTAGAATGTCCACCGATAAACTTTCTACCGGTTCTATTCGAAAACCGTTTAGCCCTTCCCAAGATCATGGCCATATTCCACTGAATATCCATATCTTCCATGTCATCTGGATCCACCTAATTGAAATCTTCTTCAATTGTTTCTAGATCAGTTAGTTTGCCACCAATGAAGTTTTCATATGCCAACATGCATGATGAAAACAACGCTACATGATCTTCTGCAATCTTTGCAAAAGCAGGTGTCGGTGTAGATGTTGGACTTCTTGGTTGATGTGAATTTGAACTTGTAGCAGCAAAACATGTATGACTATTGCAGCCATTACCTTCTTCTTGTGCAGGATTCCCTGAAAAACAAAGCAATACCCGGTCCAGTGGTTTTTGATGTGGAAAAGGCTCCAAAGTACATTGACGGTTCTTGCACTAACGGTCTGCTAGTGGTTTCTTTCTTTCTTAAATTCATGTCATGTGCTTGGATTTTACCTATTACCTCATCAATGGTCATTTCAAAGAATTTAGAGTTTTCTCTTAAAAGGGATGTGTACATGTCAAATTTGGGGGGTAATGCATCAAGGAATTTTTTAACTAGTTCATCATCTGGATATTTTAATTCATAAGACTTAAGTTCAGTCTGCAGATGATAGAATCTAGAGATAAGTTCATCAATGGATTCTTGTTCAAAATATCTGAAACATTCTTATTGTTTTCTTAACAATTCCCTTTTACTTTTCTTAACATCACTGTTACCCTCAAACCGTTTTACCAACGCTTTCCACAAGTCTTTCGAGGAATCGTACCCTCTGAAACTGTGAAATATGTCTCGGGTTAGTGCATGGTTAAAGAACCATGTGCCTTCTTTTCTAAATCATATGCTTTCTTTTCTTCAGCATCAAGTCTAGAGATTGGTTTGGGTTTGGTTTCACCAAGGAATTCATGGGTTGGATGTTTATAACCTTCTAAAATAGGTATCCACATGTTTGAATCTGTGTATAAAACATATTTCTCAAATCTAGCTTTCCAGTTGGAATAGTCATTTACATTTATTAATTTTGGGGGTTTATGTGGAGTGCCTATTTCGTTGTCATAATTCAACATGCTACTAAGATTTTGAAGGTTTGTCATTGTGTACGACTCAGAAATCAGAATTTCAAACTTGGGTATTTGGCAATAAGTATGTATGAAGCAGAAAGGTCTTGCGTACTTATAAGTGCGCAAGATGATAAGTACGCATGAACAAATAAATATGCATGAACTTAAGTACGCAAGAATTATGACAAGTGCGCAGGAATTGTTAAGCACGCAGGAATTGTGTTAAGTACGTAGGAAACAGAAAGATGGTTTTTGACAACTGTATCCACTTGTTCTGATCAAAAGATAATTTGACCAAGTTGTAGTGTATGAACAATGTTATTTGAACAAGTGACGAGGCTGAGAAATAGACAGAAAAATGATGATTGTAACAACAAAACAAGAACAACACAATGATGGAATGGGATTCTTTCAAGATGAGCAAATGTGTGAAATGAGACTCAAGAATCACCAATGCAGATGTAAACAGAAACACATATGGATGACATATGTTCCTAACATTCTCACAACAGTTGGAAATAAGAGCAAAGGCTCTGATACCACTTGTAGGTCCCCCCGGGTGGGTGTTTCGGATCGATATCGTGTGAGAACGTAGCCTAGTAAACAGGTGAGGAATGTCTGTTACTAGGTGGAACAATGTAAGAATGAATGTATGACAATCAACACGAAATGATACTAATAAATACACGGTCTATTGATTTCATAGTGTTTCAAACAAGTACAGAAACAGATTGAATGGCTTCTGGACTGATACAATACTGATATGTGCATACTTGTGTGTGCAATTACATCTGTGTGTTAAAATGAAACAACTCTATGCTATTTATAGACCTGGGCCATGCGCATTTAGCAAGTACGCATGACCAACCTTCATGCGTACTTGCTAAGTACGTATAACTATTGTACTTGACAAATACGCAGGAACTCATCCTTGCGTATTTGTTTAGTACAATATCAAAACCATACAAGTTCAGACATAAACAAGACATATTACAACTCGATAAACAAAATACAACAAGTACTAAATACATACAAGACTGAAATAAATAATAACAAAAGTTGTAGCTCAATCCAGAGTGCCTGTCACAAAATATGCATCAACATGTTCTTTACTAATTTTCAGAACTCAAAACTTTGACGAGATTTTTAAAATTTTATAGGTATTAGGCATAAGAGTTTGAATTTTCCGCAAGTAGTTAGTGATGATGTGTAAAGATGAAAGTGTATAAAGTTTTAGATATGAATAAGTGTATGGCAAGACTTAGGATAGCATTTAGTGATATCAAATAGGTATTATACAGACTAATCAAATAGTGTAGTAAATAAGGTATCACACGATTAGTAGTCTTTCTAAACATGTAAGTTATCAATTAATGTACCACATTAGCAATTTTTCAGAACCGGACCGGACAGCGAACCGGTAGCCTTACTGGTTCACTGGTCGGACCGGTCGACCAGGTCGGACCGGACTTAAGAACCAGATAATATTTATAATATTTTAAATAGAATGAGACTAAAAATATATAAAAAGTTTAAAAAACCAAAGATAACAAAATTCAAAAACACATGTAATTAATACACTACCTACTATGGTTAGACTATTTTTTTACTAGAGTTTACTAAACTTAACTTCTATCTGTAAATGTTTGTCATTTTCAAGATTGTTTTCATTTCCAAGGCTTTCTTACTTACCCTCATTTTCAAAGCTATATGGTGCCCATTATTTTTACAGAAGAAACGTAGATCTATCAGAGAAAAAAGTTGACTAGCATAAGCACCACTCGATCTGCTATACTTCATCTTCATCTTCATCTCCATCTCCATCTCCATCATCGATCTACAAGGTTGCTGCTATTGATTTGCAATCCTACCGGCGTCGTCTTCGTCTTCATCTCCACCACCTTCTGGCTGTCGATCTGCAATTTCAGTCTTCGTCTTCATTTCTACCTTATTTTCTTTTTCACTGGTTCAACCGCCTCAACCGCTGGTTCACGGTTCGACCGTTAAACCGCTCGGACCACCCGGTTTTTTTATAAAACGGCTCTGTAATTTGCAACCGGACCGCCGGAGGCACCGGTTCCCGGTTGGACCGGTCCGGCCGGCCGGTCCGGTCCGGTTTTAAAAACATTGCACATTAGATAACACATGTTGTATCATGCAATGTAATACCTAAGATTATATGTAGGATAATCACACAAGGGTATCCTAAGGTTATAGCCTAGGTCAATGGTTTCTAATAACTTAATTCCCTATAACCATGGCTCTGATACCAATCTGTCACACCCCGGCCGGTGGTGGTTTATACGTCGGGGCTAACGCGATTGTTCAAAAGCACATGATCAACTATTAGATTCGTGTCAATATTTATTCTTTTTAGTCTTCTTCGCTTGATATATGTTAGGCTTCATCATAAGCTTGTTCTTCATCCGAAAGTGGATTCTCCGCCCCTTGTTCTACTTCGAACTCGTGTATTTCTTGTTCAATGTCAAGCTCGTCTTCTAGTTTTGCAACATGTTGTACACGTTTGGCGGCATCCAAATGGTCCTTCAAGTAAATACACATCTCTATAGATTCCGGTATAAGCCTCGTTCTTCGAATAGACAAAACTCTGCCACTAAGAGAAAAGGCAGATTCTGAAGCTACCGTGAAAGCTTGGACGGTTAGTAGGTCACGAGCCATTGCGGCTAGAATGGGATATTGGGATTCCCTTCCTTGCCACCAACTCTAGATATCAAAGTTTTCAAACTTTTCGGATCTTAGAGTTGAAATAAAATCGGTAGCTTGATATCTACCAAGCTCGCTACTTGGTGTGCTTCCACGAAATCGTTTAATATTTTCGTTTCTTAAAGTGTTAAATAAATTTAACATCGGGTTCTTTGAACTACTAGAACTTCAACCTGAAGTCATTGAGTCACGTGTATTTGATGAATCACCACTTCCACCATATTTGCGTAAATAATAATCAAACATATTATTAAAAGCCGAATTGAAATCATTTATTGCCTTTGATTCAAAATTTGGGTCCTCCTCGTACTATTTAAATCGTCTGATATTGATCCAATTAATGTTTCAACACCGGTTACATTAATCGTTAGGTTTAAGGAGGCCGAACATGTAACAACGGCAGGCATATCCGAAAAATATTTTTTAAATTTATTTTTCATAGGTATTACCATTTTTTGAAAAAATAGGGTCATGATATTCAAACTCTTTTAATTTATTACATATTAAATATAATTGTTGAAGTAATAGCAAAGACATGCGATAATAAACTCTCGATAAACATGTAGTTGCATTTTTTAAAACTTTAAACAAATTAGTTAGTTTCTCGATCGTATCCCAACTTATATTATCAATTTTTTTGTGAACAACGTTTCTTTTGGACAAGTTCATCATGAAAATGTTTTAAAGTAACTCTTTGTCTTAAAGTCGATTCAAACATTTTCAATGCCTAGTTCCATCTAGTAGGTATGTCCCAATTCGGAACTAAAAAGACGAAATCCGTTTGTTAGCACAAGTTTCTATAGTTTATATATATATATATATATATATATATTGCTTATGCTAAAAACTTCTAGTAACATCACTTTAAATTTTTCTTTCATGTCTCTTATTTCTTGGAAGTTTAGACCGTCTTGCATAACCAAGTTAACGATGTGTGCAACACATCGACTATGAAAGAAAACACCGCTACAATGCAGTTCATATTTTATTTTTAATTTTTCCACCGCGTTTGTCATAAAGTCGATTCAAACATTTTCAATAGTTCCATCTAGTAGGTATGTCCCAATTCGGACCTAAAAAGACGGAATCCGTTTGTTAGCACAAGTTTCTATAGTTTATATATATATATATATATATATATATATATATATATATATATTGCTTATGCTAAAAACTTCTAGTAACATCACTTTAAATTTTTCTTTCACGTCTCTTATTTCTTGGACGTTTAGACCGTCTTGCACAACCAAGTTAATGATGTGTGCAACACATCGACTATGAAAGAAAACACCGTTACAATGCAGTTCATATTTTATTTTTAATTTTTCCACTGCGTTTGTGTTATTTGGTTGAATTTTATAATTTTGAATTACCTAGTCTAAAATATAAAATAAGTTTTCACCGATATGTGGATATCCAAAATAGTCAAACGCAATCGTACGCTTCTTCATTTGCCACGACTCGGGTTGAATCCAATGTGCGGTAACGCAAAGGTACGATTCGCGTGAACCATGTGGAGCGGACCAAACGTCCATGTTTTAGTTAATGCCGGTATTTAAATTTTCAAAACATAAAATTAATTCTTTTTAGCTCTTTTACACATTTTTAAATAATCTTTTCTCAAAGTAGAATGACCTACATTTGTGTAACCCGGTTGAAGTGTCTCTTGTATCATCCTCATCAAGCATGGGTTATCAAAGTGATCAAAAGGCAATCATTCTTGAATGACGAAATGTGTCATTCTCTCACGAACCCTCTCAACATTGTATTGTCAAACTTCTCCATCCCTACCAATTTTAGTTTGATCTTCACCATGAGTGTGTTTTGCGTTACTACCAATATGTTTCCTCAAAGTGATATTTCCCGCATCACCCACAATTTTACCACAACGTTTGCAATGAGCTTTTTTGCGAACTGTTCGACATTTCGCATAAATCGAAATACCCCCATATCTCTTGGTATCGGGAGCAAGGAAGTACTCTCACCACCGTGGCATCACTAGTAGAACCACCAACCGAATTTTGAGTGCTTGCGAAAGGGGAAGCCATGAGAGCGTTTTTTTTACGTAAAAGTGAGCGTTTTTTTGTGTTTTGAGAGCGTTTTTTAGTTTTCAGAGCTAGAATATTGTTGTGAACAAACTCATAAACCCCCCCCCCCCCGCCCCCCATATATGGTTGTGAATTTGGGGTGAATTTGTTGAGATATTGATTTGATAGAGAGAGAAATGAGAAAATGACTTTTGAGCATTGGAATTTACAAAATGCAGACATCACATGGGGTAAGTGTAGGTTAGTGTGTGAAATGTCGTATATACCCTCAAACGAATAATCTTAGACATGTGAGTTGTCAGCTTGTAATTGGATAAGAAGGGTTTGAAGGTTTTTACATGAAACATGGGTTTTTATTTGATCCTTACCCTATATATATATATATATATATATATATATATATATATATATATATATATATATATATAAGGTTGGGTTCAAATACTAACCACATTTTTAGGTAATAACCATGATAACCACAATCCAACCAATCATATAATTTGTAATTTATTTATTTTTCTAATTATCAAAAGTGTATTTGAGTAAACTTGCAAATTTTATTTTAGGTATTTATATGCGTTTTAATTTAAAATTCCTTAATTATCTTATTCTCTCTCTTAACACAAGAAAGTCAATTCCTAATTTATTTATTTAGTTCACCACTTTTCCTCATTTAAACAAGAAAACTAATTTCACCACTTTTCCTCATTCAAACAAGAAAGTTAATTATCTTATTCTAGCTGGCTGTTTTTTTGTAAGTTTAGGTGGTGGTTGCGGGAAAGTCATCTTCGGCCGTTTTTGGTGTTGTGTGTAATTTCTTCGTGCACTTTATACCTTCTGCGTATTGTTCTGGTAAAGTTTTTGTGTGTGCTTTCTGAACTGAACTATTTCGCCGTTTAAAAAGTTAGCATACCAATTTATATTAATAAATTGGTATAAAGAGGTGTGCTTTCTTCAACAAGCAACAAATCAGCACCACTTTCTGCAAGGAGTAACATGGACCCTAGTGAAAAGTTTAGACGGGTGGTACGTATATGTAACAATGTTTGTACGTATATGTAACACGGTTAGTACGTATGTGTAACACAGTTGGTATGTATATGTAACAAACTTTGACTTCAATTATATGTTCTAATATATTTTTATTTTTTTTATAAGATTGTATTGTAAAACTAAAATATTTTATTGATCATTTTTGTTTTAAATTAATTTTTATAGGTTTTTAGTTATTAAGTTTGAAACGGTAGGAGAGAAAGTGTGGTACGTATATGTAACATGGTTGATACGTATATGTAACACAGTTGGTATGTATATGTAACAAACTTTGACTTGAATTTTATGTTCTACTATATGTATATATTTTATTGTATAATTTTAATGTAAAACTAAAAAATTTTATTGATCTTTTTGATTTTAAATTAATTTTTATGGGCTTTTAATTATTAAGTTTGAAATGGTAGGAGATAGACTAATTAATGACTATCTAAATTAAATTATGTTGTTTTACCCAAATTACCATTTTACGTTAAATATAATTATTTTTTTCTTTTAATAATTAAAAAGTTGCCATTAAATGAAATCAATAATTGATCAAACTCAATCAATGGTGGATATATGGTTATCATTGTTATCTTATAAAATAAGGTTAACATTTGAACCATATATATATATATATATATATATATATATAGTTGAGTTTATGAGAAAACTAATCTTCGTGAGAAAACTCACGAAAACCGACCCAAACGAATTCCGATTGAACGCATTCAAGTGACGTTAGAACCGACTCGTCAAACTCAATCTAAAGCCTAAAGCACACACCCCCCCTCCCCAAGAATTGAAAAAGAACCATTTGAGTATAAGATGTCTTAGGATCAAAACTGTTATTTTTGTCAAACCATTGGGACTAAAATCGTATTTAACTCTTTAATCATTGATAGTCATTATATCATTAACCAAATGATATTTAATATGAATTAACATTTATCAATTATATAAAAAAATTAATGACCAGTTGAAAAAAATGTTTTAAAAATTAACTTAACATAATTTATAAATGTCACGTTAAAATACATCTTTTAAAAACATATTTTGACGAGTGGATGTGTTAACATTTTATATTATATTTTATTTAACCCGTGTAATACAAGGGGTTTTAAAGATAAAAATTTTATTAGTAAGTATATAACATTGCATTTATTCAACACGTGTAATACACGAGATTCTAACCTACTATATAATAATTAAAAGTCTAGGATGCCACGTGGCGTAATTTTAGGCCTCCTCAGGTTGTGGGGAGTACCCTCGTGAAACTCACCGTGGTAGTGACATGGCTGCAGTGAAAGCATGGAACACCATGCCCCTTGACGTGGTCCACGAGCGTGGACCACGAGCGTGGACCAACAACGTGAAGATCTCCATGTCGTGGAAGGAGGAAAAATGTGAGGTAGTTGTTCCAACCAAAACCGACCGATGATGAAGATCTTCAACCAAAACCGACCGATGATGAAGATATTCAACAATAAACCAGATCTACAATAATAAACCAAGGATCACGATGATGAAGAATAAGAGAGAACAAGGATGAAGCTTGAGGTCTGGAATGAGAGAGAATAGGGATAAACCAAATATAATTCTGGTTTGAGATCCATAAATATTTATTTCTCATTTTTCACTTAGGACCCTTGAACATACATACAATAATTTTAAGTATACTCTTGTGGAAATACTAAATCATTTATATTAATTCTAGCTATAAATCTTATTAATTTAATTTGTAGTATTATTAATTATAAAAACTACTTATTATTATTAGTATGAGTTATATTATATAAAATTAATTAAATTAGAAAAAGAAAATGACGTGGCGATATGAAAATGTGGAACCATTTCCCTCAAATGTGGAGAGTGTGGAAAAGCTGTGAAATCTGATGTGACACTTACGTGGAGGGGTGTGAAAATGTGGAAAATAGTGGGTACTCCACTTGACCTCATACTAATTTTTCCGCATCTTTTTTCTATTAAATGATGACATTGAATAGTATTAATACTATTTATACCATTTTTAGAAGAAAAAAACACACTTTTTAAAAACAAATTTTAATAATTTTTTTTAAAAATATAAAATATTTTAAAATCAGTCTTAAAAAATAAATATTTCATAAAAAACAATTTTTAGAAAAAAAATTATATAAAAGAAAATAATTAAAATTTAAAGTTTTCAAACAACGAGATTTTTACGAAAATACATTTTCTCAAAAAAGTTGTTTACAAAAACGACTTTTTTAAACGAAAATTTAAAAAAATAATAATTTTATTTTATTACTTAAATTACTTATTTATACGTAATTTTAATCATATCTTATCTCCAAATATCGTTTCCGGATGCTAAATCTTTATTACTAATTTTTTAATATTTTCTTTATATAATCCGAATAATAAACGCTTACTATCCTAATCTAAAACAATAATTAGGTTATATATCCATGTACTACATGAAGTTGTTTAATTCAAAAATAAAGTATAATAAATAAAATTATTTATTTCCTTAATAATAAAACAAACCACTACCCCCTAATTTACACTGTCTGCAAATAAGATAAAATTTAACTGCATACTAACTTGGGGGTATGATGATTCAACTGAGAGATTCTGGATTGGGAAAGAGTTCAGCGGAGTAGACGAGCTTAACTGGAATGCACTAAATCCACTCCAAGTGCTTGAACTGTACCTATCCAACTGCATCAACACCTCTACAGATCTCTCAACAGAACTTGCAATCAGCAGGTTCCAAGACCTAATGGAGGAAAATCTGTCCTAGTTTGAAACACTATTAGAAGAAGCAAACAGGGTGGCCTATCCTAAAGACAGTGCAGAATCTTCAACATCAGCAAAACAAAGACCGGCTCCTAGAAGACTTGACTTAATCATGAGCAGCACTTTAACAGAAGAAGTTGTCTGCTGGAGAAGATCTCTATACAACAAAGTGTTCAGAGATGTGGAAGTGCTAGGATGGTCGAGCACTAGGTCTTCTGACTTCACATTCTTCCTAAGTAATGGATCATCTCTCTCAATCAACATCAATGAGATCCTACTCTTAAATTCAGACTTCCTGCACAAGGTCTTCGAGCTCAAAACACACATCTGCAACGTTAATTCCTTAGAAAGTCAAGCAATGATAAAAACCATCAAAGCTCAGCTTGAAAAGGAAGGTCTACTTGCAATGGATGCCTCTGACTCCGACTCAGACCTATCCTTCCTTTCCTCACCTACAGTCAGAGTGAACACAGAAGAAGAATCCAAAAGAAGATAAGAGGAAAAGGTGAAGGAAGGGTAGAAAGAAGTAGTAGGTCTTGAATGGGAAGAAGATGAAGAAATTGTCCTTCCCTTGTCCATTACCCAAACTGCCAATGAAGCTGAAGCTGAGATCCCAACAACATCTCCTACATCTACCGTTGTGGTCCATGAAGCTGAAGCTGTGACAATCCGACTTTTCAAGTTAATCCCGTTAGTAATTCCGTTAAATATTCTGTTAAATCCTAACCAAGTTAACCCAACTCTAAAACCAAGGGATCAATTCTGTCAAAGCTGAAGTTGCAAGGGCTGGTTTTGTAAATAATTAGAAACCTTAGTAGGCACGGTCGCGCCTTGTTTTGGCACGGTCGCGCCAAGTGCCTTGGCACGGTCGCGCCTCTTACAGACACGGTCGCGCCTCCTGTCAGTTGAAACGTAAATGTAGTCTTTAATTGCAAACTTATTCGATTTTGTAACGGTTTTACCACGTCGTAAGCCTTTATGTCCATCATTAGGACTCTAACTACCGAATTAATCGAGATAAACCTCAGTTATGAGGAATCTAAACCATAACCGTCGACCCACCTTTATAAGCTATCGAATTCGACGATTTCAATTATCAGTCTCTCAATTACTCATACAAGCATCACAAACGAGTCATTCTCAAGCTTCGGTTCACATCAATTCGGCCGGAGTAACAACATTAGTCGCCGGAAATCGATCCCGTAGCCGTCGGAGGTTGTTTTAGCCGTTCACCACCAATTCGTATCGTATTCTGGTAATCACTTACATACTCAGTTTCGTTTCTTTGCCTAGATCATTAACCCTATGATAATTGAATCGTATATCATCGAATTGAACTCAACCGTTAATCTACGGTTTATTCATTTGGCAATTTGGGGCTTTTAATCTTTGACGTATTCTAAATCCAATTAATCTGTATGTTTAGACTCGCAATCATATGTTCTATGAAAGCCCCCTATCAATTGAATCAATCCTTATCGAATTTATCAAAAATCATAAGTTAGGGTTTGTTCATATTCGAATTTGGGGATTTCAATCTTAATCATGTTTTTAATCAAATTAATATATTCTGTACTATTAGAAATGTTCTGTTTTGTAAAAACCCCATGTTTATTTGATCGATTGTTATCTAAATCAAGCAAATTGGAATTTATTGGGTTATTCTATTGAAAAGGGTCTGTAAATCAGGGAGACACGGTCGTGCCTCACCCTCTGACCTGGTCTTGCCTCTTGGCTAGACCCGGTCGTGCCTCAGAACCCTAGACACGGTCGTGCCTGGCTCAGACACGGTCGTGCCTAGTGATCAGCTTTGTTGTGTCTTCTGTTTGATCAGCGCGGTCGCGCCCTTGTCTAGCACGGTCGCGCCCATGACTCAGACACGGTCGTGCCTTGTCTTAGGCGCGGTCGTGTGTAAGAAAACCCTTATGTCAGAATGTTTTGATTCATTTTTATATTTTCAAAACAATATTATTATATTAATATATAAAAGTGTTTTAGTCCGGAAAACGACCCGTAGGCTCGGTTTAATTTATTAATCCATTTTATTATTTTTTTTCCACTTTTATAAATAATATATTTATGTTATTATCGAATAAAAATAATATATTTATATTATTTTCAAACCGTAACTTCTCTTATTAAATAATATATATGTTATATTATTTTGTATCGTTTTATACCTCGTGTGACGTTTCAAAGCAATTAATAATATAATTGTTATATTATGTACCCACGTTTATATACTTAATTAAAGATACTATATTTATTATTTTTTCACACAAATGACCATTTAGTTAATCCTTCGAACCTAAAAATAATATATTAAATTATATTATTTTCCTAAATTTTGTAAACGACTTTAACGTACGAATGTATTTATTTATTATTCGTTATTAACGTACGACACGTAACGCTTTTCCTTAATGATTATATTAAGAAATTTATATAATTCCGTAGACACGTTCGTCTACTCTTAAATCCTTAGAAAGCGTTAAGATGTTCTAACTTCCGTGTCGTCGTCACAAATCCCATATGTCCCTAACTTATGTGTTATAATTATAGGGCATACGTAAGCCGTACAGGCTAACACGTGAGATTCTAAATCTCATACTTGTGTGATACTACCTACTACGCAACGCAGGTGAGTTTCATGGCCCTTTTTACTGTTTTTATTTGGGGGAGAAAACATGTCACAACCTTTTTGGTTTATTGTAATTCATATGATATCACTGTTGAGGCTAAGCGTAACACACTATCATGAAAATTACTCACACACATCGGACCGTTAATATGGTATGAATGAGGTAATTTTGGTAGTACTACTGGGTTTGACAAACCCCACCCGTGTTAGTCGCGCTAACTCGATTGGAGGTCGAACGGGTGTTATATTGACCTTAACACATTAGTCGAGTTGATAGACCTGGCTGGAGGCAAACAAACAAACACACTGTCAGTTTCGGTTGCGAGCGCTTTAGCAAAACGTGAATATAGGCATGCAACCTATTGATATGCATATTGAATGTACATAATCCGTAAACGCTTTACTTTAAATGATTGAAACCTATGAACTCACCAACCTAGGGTTGACTCGTTTTCTTACATGTTTTCTCAGGTTGGCACTCAGGATCACGTTAAGTCATGCATGTGTCTTGGACTTCAATTGAAATAATTATCTATTGAATAATATTTATGTTTTGTTTGTAATTGGACTTGGGCGCGTTGTTTTGCGCATTTACTTTCGTTTAACGCTTCCGCATATACACTCTGAACCTTAATCTTTTATGTTATTACATTTCAAGTCCCATATAGTGTCGTTTGAAGTAACTGATGTCTGAGATCCTGGTTTGTCACCTTCCAAAACGGTAAAACTCCGTTAGTGGAATTTGGGGGTGTGACAGATTGGTATCAGAGCCATTGGTTATAGAGAACTAGGACTGCATTCTAGACTATAGCCACACACATTAGTTACTTGGCGTAGACACTTACTCCTTATGTTTCAGGAATTATGTCTACACCACCATCTTCACCACCTACCAATCAGGAACATGACATTCCTGCCATTGCATCACCGGAGCCCAAGAGGCGTAGGCTTGAGCCCATTGATAACTCTATTGTGTATGGAGAGCCCATGCATATCCGGAATGGGAGTGACTGGGATTGGTACCCCGGTTTACTGAGCAAATGGGTTAGACAGGAACGAGTTCCATCACCATACTTTGGAGCTTCATCATCGTCAGGACCACGTTTACCATTACTACCTTGCCACTTGGAGCAAGCCTTTGCAGCATTTGTAGCAACTATGGATCGAGAGATCCGGAATATGAGAGACGCAACAGGAGCGATCACAGGCCTGTTAAGAGGAGAGAAACAAACGGATCACAAGATAGATCTGCTAGTAGCAGAACTGGTAAGCACTGACCGCTTGCATAATGCATTAGTGGACGAGGTAAGGGCGTTGCAGGCTAGAGTGAATGTACTCGAGGAGGCTGAAGTAGAATCTCAGGAAAGAATTGGAGAGTTAGAGATACAACTTGCAGCAGCTTTAGAGCCAGCTGAAGTACCCAATTTTGAGCCTGAGGATGAGCCCGAGGAAGTAGAGGAGGATGATGCTGAGTCAGTCATCTCATCCGCCGGCAGTGGAGCTTGATATTCCATTCCATTCTATCTTATCTTATTTTGTCATTTCTTTATGTTTCAAATAAAAACCTAAATGGGTAAGGATGTTCCCATTCCAATAAAATCTTAGTGAACTGTTTGAGTTGAACCATTTATTCTATGGCCTTATGATTTAAGTTAGCCTTATACTGAAATCATAAACCTGCATGTCTTTACACATCTCCTTCTGTTTGCTTACACTTGAGTGATGTCAATATGCGATGTATTTACTCATTTCTTATGTTTGTGAATATGAAGAATCATGGCCGGACGTGGACGTGGCGGTCGCAACGGTGGTCGCGGAAATATCAACCTGACACCAGCCGAACTGGCCGCGTTAATTAATGACAGTGTTGCTGAAGCCTTAGCAGCACATATTGCAGGTAAACCTGTTAACCGTTAACCCTAGACAACCAATTGTACACCTTTATTCCACTCTTTCCTAAACCCAACCTACTCTTTCTAATCCAGGGCAAGCGAACAATCCACAGAACAATCAGCATGTCTGTACCTTCAAGACATTTATGGACTGCAAGCCCCACACATTCAGTGGAGCTGAGGGAGCTGTCAGATTACTCCGATGGTTTGAAAAGATTGAATCTGTGTTCTCCATGTGTAACTGCCCTGTGGCCGACCGAGTCAAATTTGCATCGGGAACTCTAGAGGGTCCTACCCTCACATGGTGGAATGCACAGGTCCAGATGCTAGGTCTGGACATGGCCAATGCATCACCATGGGAAGACTTCAAGATCCTGATGAAGGAAGAGTACTGTCCCAGGGATGAAATTCAGAAACTTGAGGGAGAATTCTGGAATCTGAAAATGGAGGGTTGTGAAATAGAACTCTACACTACTCGCTCGCATGAATTAGCGGGGATGTGTCCTCACAAGGTCACACCACCCTACAAGAGAATTGAAATGTTCATCAGTGGATTAGTACCACAAATCCAGAGCATGGTTACTTCATCCAACCCCACTACCATTCAACAAACCATCCGTCTTGCTCACAAACTGACGGACCAAGCCGTTACCCAAGGGACACTACCTCCCAGGAAGTCAGCATCCAAGTCTACTGACAACAACAAGAGGAAGTTTGATAGTAGCAATAACAACATGGGATTTCAGCCAAATCAGCCACAACAACAACATCGTAGGTTTGAACCTACGAAAAACTTCAACCAGTCGAACTCTTCGGGTCAGCATCAAAGTGGTTATATTGGGAGACACCCCAGGTGTAACAAATGAAATTACCACCACCTCGGTTCTTGTGACAAAAACCGTTGCCAGCGGTGTGGCAAGGTGGGGCATGCTGCCAAAGACTGCAGAGGGGAATTACAAGCCAAGCAGCCCTTCCAACAACCGGGTTTTACCAAAGGTTGTTTTGAATGTGGAAAAGAGGGACACTTCCGGAAGGATTGTCCATAATTGAAGAAGGGTGACATCGACAACAACAACAACCACCAAAGCAATAATAACAACCAGGGCAATAATGCAGGGAATGGTGCAAAGGGGCGAGCCTTTGTGCTAGGATCCGGAGAAGCTCGTTATGACCACAACGTGGTTACTAGTAAGTTCCTTCTATACAACTATTTTGCTTCTGTACAAATTAACACCGGTGCTGATAAGAGTTTTATGACTAATAAACTTAGTAACATACTAAGAAAAACCCCAACCCCGTTAGAGGACAAATACGTCATAGAAATAGCAGATGGACAAATAATAGAAGCAACCCATGTTCTTAAGGGTTATAAACTTGAACTGGCTAGTCATAAATTTGACATTGATCTTATGCCGGTCTCACTCGTTAGTTTCGACGTAATTGTCGGAATGAACTGATTATCTAAGAACCAAGCTGAGATTGTCTGTCGCGAGATAATCGTTCACTTTCCTCTTCCTAATGGAGAAATCCTCTCCATCCAAGGCGAAAGGAGTGGTGCTATTATGGGCATCATATCCTTCATGAATGCACAAATAATAGTCTCACTTACCTCTAGTGGAGTCCTCCTACATTAATGGTTATCACACTATTATCAAGGCGGCACCATTCGAAGCATTGTACGGACGTAAATGCCGATCCTCTATCTGTTGGACTGGAGTTGGGGATAGCCAACTTACAGGTCCCGAACTTGTGTTCGAAACCTCTGAAAATATCGTTCAAATCCGAAACCGTATGGCGGCAGCTCGTGATCGTCAAAAGAGCTACGCCGATAACCGTCGTAAACCGTTAGAGTTTCAAGTAGACGACATGGTTCTACTCAAACTCTCACCTTGGAAAGGTGTCATTCGTTTCGGGAAGTGAGGCAAACTGAATCCTCGTTATGTTGGACCGTTCAAGTTGTAAAGAGAATTGGGCCAGTAGCGTATCAGCTGGACCTACCTGAAGGACTTAGTGGTGTACACAATGTCTTTCATGTCTCGAACTTGAAGAAATGTCTAGCAGACGAAACACTCGCGGTTCCTCTTGAGGAAATACACATCGATGAACAACTGCGGTTCGTTGAAGAACCGGTGGAAATCATGGATAGGGAAATCAAAACGCTAAAACGTAGTAAAATCCCTATTGTCAGAGTTCGTTGGAACTCGAAACGCGGACCGGAATTCACGTGGGAGCGTGAGGATCAGATGATGCGCAAATATCCTAATCTGTTCAAGCACTCCACTTCAAATTCTTAAGGTACTATTTTAATTTTCGGGACGAAAATTCTTTTAACTAGGGGATGATGTGACATCCGGAATTTTTTTTTATTTTACTTAATTTTCGGGACGAAAATTCTTTTAACTAGGGGATGATGTGACAATCCGACTTTTCAAGTTAATCCCGTTAGTAATTCCGTTAAATATTCTGTTAAATCCTAACCAAGTTAACCCAACTCTAAAACCAAGGGATCAATTCTGTCAAAGCTGAAGTTGCAAGGGCTGGTTTTGTAAATAATCAGAAACCCTAGTAGGCACGGTCGCGCCAAGTACCTTGGCACGGTCGCGCCTCCTGTCAGTTTAAACGTAAATGTAGTCTTTAATTGCAAACTTATTCGATTTTGTAACGGTTTTACCACGTCGTAAGCCTTTACGTCCATCATTAGGACTCTAACTACCGAATTAATCGAGATAAACCTCAGTTATGAGGAATCTAAACCATAACCATCGACCCACCTTTATAAGCTATCGAATTCGACGATTTCAATTATCAGTCTCTCAATTACTCATACAAGCATCACAAACGAGTCATTCTCAAGCTTCGGTTCACATCAATTCGGCCGGAGTAACAACATTAGTCGCCGAAAATCGATCCCGTAGCCGTCGGAGGTTGTTTTAGCCGTTCACCACCAATTCGTATCGTATTCTGGTAATCACTTACATACTCAGTTTCGTTTCTTTGCCTAGATCATTAACCCTATGATAATTGAATCATATATCATCGAATTGAACTCAACCGTTAATCTACGGTTTATTCATTTGGCAATTTGGGGCTTTTAATCTTTGACGTATTCTAAATCCAATTAATCTGTATGTTTAGACTCGCAATCATATGTTCTATGAAAGCCCCCTATCAATTGAATCAATCCTTATCGAATTTATCAAAAATCATAAGTTAGGGTTTGTTCATATTCGAATTTGGGGATTTCAATCTTAATCATGTTTTTAATCAAATTAATCTATTCTGTACTATTAGAAATGTTCTGTTTTGTAAAAACCCCATGTTTATTTGATCGATTGTTATCTAAATCAAGCAAATTGGAATTTATTGGGTTATTCTATTGAAAAGGGTCTGTAAATCAGGGAGACACGGTCGTGCCTCACCCTCTGACCTGGTCTTGCCTCTTGGCTAGACCCGGTCGTGCCTCAGAACCCTAGACACGGTCGTGCCTGGCTCAGACACGGTCGTGCCTAGTGATCAGCTTTGTTGTGTCTTCTGTTTGATCAGCGCGGTCGCGACCTTGTCTAGCACGGTCGCGCCCATGACTCAGACACGGTCGTGCCTTGTCTTAGGCGCGGTCGTGTGTAAGAAAACCCTTATGTCAGAATGTTTTGATTCATTTTTATATTTTCAAAACAATATTATTATATTAATATATAAAAGTGTTTTAGTCCGGAAAACGACCCGTAGGCTCGGTTTAATTTATTAATCCATTTTATTATTTTTTTTCCACTTTTATAAATAATATATTTATGTTATTATCGAATAAAAATAATATATTTATATTATTTTCAAACCGTAACTTCTCTTATTAAATAATATATATGTTATATTATTTTGTATCGTTTTATACCTCGTGTGACGTTTCAAAGCAATTAATAATATAATTGTTATATTATGTACCCACGTTTATATACTTAATTAAAGATAATATATTTATTATTTTTCCACACAAATGACCATTTAGTTAATCCTTCGAACCTAAAAATAATATATTAAATTATATTATTTCCTAATTTTTGTAAACGACTTTAACGTACGAATGTATTTATTTATTATTCGTTATTAACGTACGACACGTAACGCTTTTCCTTAATGATTATATTAAGAAATTTATATAATTCCATAGACACGTTCGTCTACTCTTAAATCCTTAGAAAGCGTTAAGATGTTCTAACTTCCGTGTCGTCGTCACAAATCCCATATGTCCCTAACTTATGTGTTATAATTATAGGGCATACGTAAGCCGTACAGGCTAACACGTGAGATTCTAAATCTCATACTTGTGTGATACTACCTACTACGCAACGCAGGTGAGTTTCATGGCCCCTTTTACTGTTTTTATTTGGGGGAGAAAACATGTCACAACCTTTTTAGTTTATTGTAATTCATATGATATCACTGTTGAGGCTAAGCGTAACACACTATCATGAAAAGTCCTCACACACATCGGACCGTTAATATGGTATGAACGAGGTAATTTTGGTAGTACTACTGGGTTTGACAAACCCCACCCGTGTTAGTCGCGCTAACTCGATTGGAGGTCGAACGGGTGTTATATTGACCTTAACACATTAGTCAGAGTTGATAGACCTGGCTGGAGGCAAACAAACAAACACACTGTCAGTTTCGGTTGCGAGCGCTTTAGCAAAACACGAATATAGGCATGCAACCTATTGATATGCATATTGAATGTACATAATCCGTAAACGCTTTACTTTAAATGATTGAAACCTGTGAACTCACCAACCTAGGGTTGACTCGTTTTCTTACATGTTTTCTCAGGTTGGCACTCAGGATCACGTTAAGTCATGCATGTGTCTTGGACTTCAATTGAAATAATTATCTATTGAATAATATTTATGTTTTGTTTGTAATTGGATTTGGGCGCATTGTTTTGCGCATTTAATTTCGTTTAACGCTTCCGCATATACACTCTGAACCTTAATCTTTTATGTTATTACATTTCAAGTCTCATATAGTGTCGTTTGAAGTAACTGATGTCTGAGATCCTGGTTTGTCACCTTCCAAAACGGTAAAACTCCGTTAGTGGAATTTGGGGGTGTGACAGATTGGTATCAGAGTCATTGGTTATATAGAACTAGGACTGCATTCTAGACTATAGCCACACACATTAGTTACTTGGCGTAGACACTTACTCCTTATGTTTCAGGAATTATGTCTACACCACCATCTTCACCACCTACCAATCAGGAACATGACATTCCTGCCATTGCATCACCGGAGCCCAAAAGGCGTAGGCTTGAGCCCATTGATAACTCTATTGTGTACGGAGAGCCCATGCATATCCGGAATGGGAGTGACTGGGATTGGTACCCCGGTTTACTGAGCAAATGGGTTAGACAGGAACGAGTTCCATCACCGTACTTTGGAGCTTCATCATCGTGAGGACTTTATGTAGTAACTTTATGTCTACATATGGTTTTGGAATTATGGTCCATTTAAATTTTATAAAAAGTTATTAATTTTGGAAAATTTTATATAAAATTAATTTTATAAAAATTTGTGACAACCGTGACTTTTACGGTCAACACCTGTGTTCGACGAGTTCGTATAATAATAATAATAGTATTATTATTATGTGTAATATACTTTCAAACGAAAGGAACTCGTTAGTGAACGAAAAATAATAGCAAGATTTATTTGGGTGTTATAATGTCAAAAATTTGATCAAGTTCTAGTTAATACGCGTTAACACCCGATTCGAACGGTTTCGTAAATTTTAATTTAAATCCGAAATGATATATATTTACGAGACGCAAGGACTCGAGGGAAAATAATAAATTATAATAAGTTATTTTTGGATAAAATAACGCCTCAATTTTGTATCGGGTTCATTTAAGCGAGAAACCGGCACGCGATCAGAGACCACGAGGTATATAAATACCCCACTACCCTCTTTTTCTCTCATTTGATCAATTCATTGAGAGAATTTAGAGAGAGAGAGAGAGGAGAGGGCTGGAGAGAATTCAGGTGGTGGTGGTGGTGGTGGTGGTCCGGCGGTGGTCCAGTGGCGGCCGACGGCGGTCCGCGGTGGTCCGGCGGTGGTCGAAGATGCGGTTTTTCACCCGGAACCATTTCTCGACGCTAAGAACGCAATGGTAAGCTCAGATTTCTCTAAATCATTGCTTAAATTCATGAAAAAGAGTTTTTAAAATCTGTCCAGAAAGTTTTATGCATGCGTAGTTTTAAAGATTAGACTATCCCCAGAAATCCGACCGTTAGAAATGCATGAATTTTGAATATGATGTTGTCAACACATAGACGCAAAACCTTACTGGAGGAATTTTTTATCAGAGTTCTCTAGGTATGCTTTTCATACCTTCGAAGGTGACTGATCGGATTTTCGGATTTGAAAAACTGGGTCTCAAAGAATCGCCGATCCCTGGAGATCCGACCTTTGGATCGTGACGATTTTTGGACAGTAGTTTCTTAGCACAAATATGAATGTTTTCACCGTAGGAATTTCTGATCAGATGTTGGGAACGATATTTTTTAATACGAACAGATCGTAACCGTTTATATGACCGACACAGGAAATTGATCGGGTTGCATGGCCATCGAAACGGCATTGCATGTCAATTTTGAGCATGTGGGAATGCTCGGGAGATAAAAATGATCCTAATGGTGTTTTTGGTTCGTATTGCATGTGATACGGGAGGTTCCGCGTACGCGAACCATTTATACGGAAGGTATAAACTTTACCCGTTAAGCTTTGATTTTATGTTAGAATAAGTTTTATTAGTCATTGGTTGGGAATTGAACTCAAAAATATTTAGTATTGAGATATTTGGTATTTTTAGTGGTTATTAGGTTTTACACCCAACCCCGGTTCACGTGGAACAAATAATGGAACTAATATATTTATTTTTATACAACAATTGTTTTGATGGATTTTTCTGAAAATGTGATCTAACACCCAAATTTTTTTATAAACAGTAGTATTTATATAAAAAGTTTGATCTGGAAATTTTGGTAAACAAACTCTTTATAAATTATTTATTAAAATTACTACAAGTTTAATACATGAAAATTGAGAAAAATAGTTCTGAGTATTGAAAAATTCTGTAAACTGGACAGTGATTGTTATATGATGAACTAAGACTCCTGTCCAAATTTTATAAAAATTGGAGTTGTTTAAGTATGTGTTTAGTATTTATAAAGTTTAAAAGGATGATTTAGGGTTTGTATACTTCTGGATAAAATCAAGACATGAAACTTGGTATGGGATCTTATATTGACTGAAAACTAATATGATAAAATTTTGGTGAAGTTTTAATGTGTTTAACTATTTTTCCCGAATTTATAAAATTTTAACAATATTAAATTCATATTAAATAATCTGGATATTGGACAAATATGAAAGTTGGTCAGAAATTTTTATTTATATATATGATAAATTGGAATAAATTTCAAGCAGTAACTTTATGTCTAAGTATGGTTTTGGAATTATGGTCCATTTAAATTTTATAAAAAGTTATTAATTTTGGAAATTTTTATATAAAATTGATTTTATAAAAATTCTATGGGATTTTGGACAGAAGTATAACCCCATTTAAAATATAAAATTTGGACTTTTAATTTGGGTGCTAAAATCACACTAAAACCCTAATTTCGGATGAATCGGATTTTTAAACCGTAAACCTTATTTTACGCGCATAATCGCGTTTTTTGTCAAACGAAACTGTGACTTGAGATTTTATCATATATGACATTATAACTACTGATATTCATTAATAAAATCTACAACTTAAGGTTTCAAAGTCACGAATTTATATAAAAGCCGGTTTTACAACTTTTGAGCGGTTCGTACGTGTGTGCACGGGTTTTGGGTATGCAACCGACTACATAGCCACTTTTGAGTAGTAGACTCAGTTTTATACTTTAGGCGTCCTAAATGCTATTTTTTTATGTCTACTTGGTTAGTAGGACTCGGTTAGGACACCTGTTTTTGTGGTTTTTGCGGATTTAGCCGTACCTTGGTAGCACTGAGTTGCTAGCCACACTTTGCTTGCATTTGGCTGCTGGCCTTTGATAGAATTTGGATGTTAACCGTACTTTGCGGTTTTTATTGACTATGTCACACTTATCACCGACGTTGTTCAGGTGAGTTTCGCGGCCCCACTTTTCAATTTTTAATGTTTTACGGGGGAAAGGCTGTTTCACTCTACACGTTGTTACTTGGGATTAGAGTTACCTGGGTTTACTTATGAATGTATTAAGTCCCTACTTTAACGCAATCAATTAGCTTGGATAGCCGGTGGGAATTATGAATAGTACAATTTGGGTTGACACCCCGTCCAGGGTTGGTCGCGCCAACCAGACTTGTAGGGTCATTTGGGCGCATAATTAGCCATAGTAGGTGTTCACATTCGACACCTGGATACAGGGGCAACAACTAGTCTGACGGTTTTGATTGTGGCTCAGGGTAATTATATCTTAACACGTGTACTTGATCATCTGCGGATGGTTACTATTACATTTTGAAATTTATTTACTTACTTTTTATAGAGTCGCAAAACCTGCTTACTCACCAACTATTTTTATAGTTGACCCGTTTTCGAAACATGCTTTTCAGGTAAACAGTTATAGGGATAACGAACTTTAAACGGCTTGCATTTTAGACCCTTTGTATTGATTCAGAATTTTTCGTATATTTGTACTTTCGATAGAGGCATGTAGTATGGTTCAATGTAATGCACAATTTTCCTTTTAGTTTCTCTTGTACTTGTGTTCAATGCGATATACCGGTTCCACTCCGTGTTTCCGCCTTCGGCGGGGGTGTGACAGACTTGGTATCAGAGCACTGGTTATAGAGAATTATGTTTGCCCGAGACTAGACCTAGACTATAACTCTAAGTTTATTGCATTGCACCGTAGGAATTATATGTGCATTGCATACTACCTCTTGCTTATCCACGACACATTGCTTCGTCATATTCATGTCGTTGTAAAGGCACTACGCGTACTCTTTGATGATTCTGGTTACGTTTGCGGTAATCTATATCCGTCTCTATCTGTCTTGGTGTTACCTCAAGCTGTACATGTACCTACACTGCACCTGCATCTACTCCAGTTCTTGAGTCGGCTTTTCTTATTTGACATCTATTGTTTTCACTTTGTGCGGTATATACTTGCTTTCGTGATCTGCTGGATTGGATGGATAGAACTTTCGCCGTGAGATCTAAAGGGAACCCGAGGTGGATAAGCAGGACTAAATGGGAGAGAACTCTACGGGTCAGGAGATCCATTGACTCTTTTTGTTTTGTTGGATCATTGGATCCACGTATATGTATAAATTTGTAGCATGACTTGCTCTACTCTGATTTGGGGATCTCTGCCCTATTATTACTGCCTGACTTCCACCACACACTTTTTATTTTATTAGAGGACGCCGGTTGTTCCCCTCTTGTAACATCCCGAGTTTTAGAGCACGAGAGAATTCATGAAGAATTAAAACTTAAATAAAAAGAAAGGAAGCGGGCTTGGGCCGGGGTGTATGGGCCGAAAGGGGAAGGGTTTGGGCCCTTATAAACCTCAAGACTTGCCCAAAAGCCCCATTTCCATCCAGATTTTCGGATTCTAGAGAGAGAAAGTGAGAGAGAGTCTAGAGAGAGAAAGTCCCGGTTTTTGGATTAGAGCTTCAAGGATCGTTAGCAAGAGTCTCGTGGGTGTTTAGCAACGAAAAGGAAGTGATTACAGGTAACCGATTCTCCTAGATCTGAGTTTTAATTCGTTTTCGGGTTTTGGGTGAAAAGGTTAAGTCTAATCGGATGAAACCGAAAGATAAGCATAGATTTGAATTCCTTAATGGAAAACGAACGTTTTGAATGCAAACAGGTTCGGGATCTTGAAGTGATCAGACCCGAATGCGAAAGTTAGGGTTTTTTCGCCAAGAACAGGTCGTGCGCACTTGCTAAGTGCGCACAGAGCAGGTCCTGCGCACTTGCTAAGTGCGCAGGAAGAGGAGCCTGCGCACTTGCTAAGTGCGCAGGAAGGGAAGCCTGCGCACTTGCTAAGTGCGCAGGAAGCAGTGTCTGCGCACTTGCTAAGTGCGCAGGCATCAGGACTGATCAAATGAAGTCGGTATGTTAGATTAGTTAAACCATTAGAGTCAGTAGCGGTCTGATGTGTATTTAACTAATCAATTCAGATCGGAAGTGACGTTGTTGGACCTTGATTAGGACAACCCGAATTAGCTTACCAGGTGAGTTCTAATCCCCTTTTTGCCTTCTTTAGGGGTGGTATGCATACTTAGTATAAAGTGTTTATTATATTTTATATATTATAAACTGAAGAGAAAAGCTATGTTTTAGTGAAAGGTTTAAAAGAGGCAAAAAGTATGTTTCAGTAAAGTAAGATATATCATTTGGTAAGCGTTTACTATATTTTCATATACATAAACAAAGGCATGATATATGTGCTAGTATGTTTTCAGTAAAGTAAGATATATCATTTGGCAAGCGTTTACTATATTTTTATATACATAAACAAAGGCATGATATATATGATAAGCTATGTTTCAGAAAGTAAGATGTATTTATGATAAGCTATGTTTCAGAAAGTAAGATGTATTTTATGATAAGCTATGTTTCAGTAAAAGCAAAGATATATCATTTGGCAAACGTTTACTATATTTTCATATACATAAACAAAGGCATGATATATGTGTTAAGATATATTTCAGTAAAAGCAAAGATATATCATTTGGCAAGCGTTTACTATATTTTTATATACATAAACAAAGGCATGATATATGTTAAGTTATGAACAAGATTTACAGAAAGATTTATGAACAGTAAAGTGAACAGTTTTCCTTCGGGAATATGTACCAGCTATAAAGGTCCTTGGGACAGATGTTACTTGTACAAGATGTCAGACATGGGTTCTACCCATTAGTAAGAACCTTTGGGTTCGTTAACGGTTATACAACTAGGATGAGTGACGGCGGTTGCTCGGGAGGTCCACGCAACCTCCCCTTAGCGGTAATGTCGGTTCATGGACGTTAGCCATGGGGGCATTGACCAGGTACTCGTCGGTTCATGGACGTTAGCCATGGGGGCGGTACAGTAGTGACAAGGAATTGACGGTTAAGCGGTAATGTCGGTTCATGGACGTTAGCCATGGGAGCATTGACCAGGTACTCGTCGGTTCATGGACGTTAGCCATGGGGGCGGTACAGTAGTGACAAGGAATTGACGGTTAAGCGGTAATGTCGGTTCATGGACGTTAGCCATGGGGGCATTGACCAGGTACTCGTCGGTTCATGGTCATTGACCATGGGGGCGGTACAGTAGTGACAAGGAATTGACGGATAATCGGTATTGTCGGTTCATGATCGTTGATCATAGGGGCATTGACCAGGTACTTGTCGGTTCATGGATGTAAGCCATGAGGGCAGTACAGTAAAGAGGAATTGACGGTTTATTATACGTTTTAAACTGTTTGAAAAGTAATGTGTTAAGTTTGCCTTAATGGCAGTATATTTGTTTGAAAAGTAAAGTATGTAAAGTTTAGCCATATGGGCAGTATATATATGTTTTAGTAAATCTTTTGTATAATTGATTTAAAGTAAACGTTAGAACTCACTCAGCGTTGCTGATTTTTAGTATGCATATCAGTTAAGTGCAGGTTAGTTGATGGATGTGGATGCTTAGTTTAGAGAGAAGAGTTACCCGAAGATCAGTGTCTGGCATCCCGTTTATGTTTTATGTTATGTTTCTTTTGATTATGTTGATTAAGACAAGTTTCAGTTGTAATTGGCTAGTTATGTTTAGACATGTATGTTTCCGCTGCGTATGTTGAGATTTTAAAACGTTTCCGCTGTGTTAATGAATGTCTTATGTTTAAAAGTGCTATGTTTTGATGAGTAAATCCAATGAGTGAGGTCTCCCGGGATTTGGGCCTCACAAGTTGGTATCAGAGCCATAGTTTGAGAGATTTGGACATTCCCAATGTCCAGACTTAAACTGAGAATGGGACCAAGTAGCGGATGCCAGTACGGGTAACTCAAGCCAAAGCATCAGAAGCGTATAGTAAGTAAAGTTTACCTTTTAGGGCGTCAAGATAAGAATAGAGGCTTTAGTGGAATCATGAAAGCGAATAAATAGAAAACAAGATGTGATGTAATGGTTAATTGCAGATGGCCAGTGTATATTAACATCTTACCTTACTTATTGTGTTCTACATATTCTCTAGCATGATGAAATTAAATCCTTTTGTTCTTTATCTTCCAGTTAGAAATGGCTAGACGTGGAGGAACTAGAGGGGGTGGAGGAGGAAGACGTGGTGGGCGTACAGGCCGCCACGGTGGAGCTAGCACAAACCAAGTGATTGAGGGGAGTGTTCACACTACCCATACTGATACAGTAGTCAGCCAACACAATGCTGAACATGTGGAAGGAGATGATCAGACGTTTGAGTTTGAACCAGTAGTACAAGCAGCTCTCGGTCGTGAGTTTACCAGACTACTGAAGGAAACCTTACCAGCTATACTAGGCGAAGCGCTGAGGAGGGCCAAGGAGATCCCCAATGAAATCCCAGCCCCTGAAGGGCCAGTGGTGCTTCCAGCTGCGGGAGGACCAATCCTGGTGGAGGATGTTGCACCGCCTACTCGCGGATGCGATTACAAGGCATTTCGTGGTTGTGATACCCCTGAGCTAACTGGAGAGAAAGAAGCAGCATATACTTTAGATTGGATCAATGGCATGGAATCCACCATCAGCCTCAGTGACTGTCGACCGAATCAAGCGGTCAGGTTCGCAGCTAAGTCACTAAAGGGAGAAGCAGCACACTGGTGGGAGACTGTGAAACAAGCGAAAGGTGACCAAGCGGTAGAGCTAATGAGGTGGAATGATCTGAAGGCGTTAGTAATTTCGAAGTTCTGCCCTAAGAATGAAGTCCACAAGGTGGAGAGAGAGTTCCTGACTTTGCAAGCCGGACTCATGACTCACAGACAATATACTTCCAAGTACAACGAACTGGCACGCCTGGTGCCTCATCTTGTAACCACAGAAGAGAGGAGGATTCATTATTATATTCAAGGGTTGCCTCCAAAGATACGTACATTTGTAAATGCCAACACACCGAGTACCTTTGAGTCGGTGGTCGTTCTGAGCGGAGTTGTCAACGATGACATTGCCTCTGAAGTCATTTCTGAAGCGCCTATGAAACAAGTGGCTAAGCGGACCGGGGAGGACCTTCAGGGTCCTAATGATAAGAGGTCAAGGTTAGAAGCGGAGGGTTTGTGTGGAAAATGTGGAAAAAGGCACGGAAGAGAGTGCAGAGCTGGGCAGGTAGGATGTTTCAAGTGTGGCAGGTTTGGACACCAATCGCGGGACTGCCCGGAAAGGCCAAGATGCCACAATTGTGGGGAACAGGGACACAGGAGCCGAGATTGCAGGAAACCAAGAAAGCGGAAGCGGGAGGATCCGGAAAGGGTAAGGCTGCAGAGAAGGAACCTTACATCAACAAGGCCACAGCAAGGGCCTACCAGATGACTCAGTAAGGTACGTTGCAAACTCTTATTCGTGATATGCCAAGTTTATGTTATTATTTCCTTAAGTGATTAGTTAAGCCCCATCAGCTTAGAAGCCTTAGAACTAGATATTATCCGGATTAGATCCTCAGTGGTAGTTAATCACAATGGCCTTCATGACCGAGCTGCCTTGCATAGCTATGGTTTATGCCACCCATTCTGTGATTAGCTATCAGTATAGCTTATGGCAGGTTTCGAGGACGAAACCTATTGTAAGGAGGGTAGACTTGTAACATCCCGAGTTTTAGAGCACGAGAGAATTCACGAGGAATTAAAACTTAAATAAAAAGAAAGGAAGCGGGCTTGGGCCGGGGTGTATGGGCCGAAAGGGGAAGGGTTTGGGCCCTTATAAACCTCAAGACTTGCCCAAAAGCCCCATTTCCATCCAGATTTTTGGATTCTAGAGAGAGAAAGTGAGAGAGAGTCTAGAGAGAGAAAGTCCCGGTTTTTGGATTAGAGCTTCAAGGATCGTTAGCAAGAGTCTCGTGGGTGTTTAGCAACAAAAAGGAAGTGATTACAGCTAACCGATTCTCCTAGATCTGAGTTTTAGTTCATTTTCGGGTTTTGGGTGAAAAGGTTATGTCTAATCGGATGAAACCGAAAGATAAGCATAGATTTGAGTTCCTTAATGGAAAACGAACGTTTTGAATGCAAACAGGTTCGGGATCTTGAAGTGATCAGACCCGAATGCGAAAGTTAGGGTTTTTTCGCCAAGAACAGGTCGTGCGCACTTGCTAAGTGCGCACAGAGCAGGTCCTGCGCACTTGCTAAGTGCGCAGGAAGAGGAGCCTGCGCACTTGCTAAGTGCGCAGGAAGGGAAGCCTGCGCACTTGCTAAGTGCGCAGGAAGGGAAGCCTGCGCACTTGCTAAGTGCGCAGGAAGGGAAGCCTGCGCACTTGCTAAGTGCGTAGGAAGGGAAGCCTGCGCACTTGCTAAGTGCGTAGGAAGGGAAGCCTGCGCACTTGCTATGTGCGCAGGAAGCAGTGACTGCGCACTTGCTAAGTGCGCAGGCATCAGGACTGATCAAATGAAGTCGGTATGTTAGAGTAGTTAAACCATTAGAGTCAGTAGCGGTCTGATGTGTATTTAACTAATCAATTCAGATCGGAAGTGACGTTGTTGGACCTTGATTAGGACAACCCGAATTAGCTTACCAGGTGAGTTCTAATCCCCTTTTTGCCTTCTTTAGGGGTGGTATGCATACTTAGTGTAAAGTGTTTATTATATTTTATATATTATAAACTGAAGAGAAAAGCTATGTTTTAGTGAAAGGTTTAAAAGAGGCAAAAAGTATGTTTCAGTAAAGTAAGATATATCATTTGGCAAGCGTTTACTATATTTTCATATACATAAACAAAGGCATGATATATGTGCTAGTATGTTTTCAGTAAAGTAAGATATATCATTTGGCAAGCGTTTACTATATTTTTATATACATAAACAAAGGCATGATATATATGATAAGCTATGTTTCAGAAAGTAAGATGTATTTATGATAAGCTATGTTTCAGAAAGTAAGATGTATTTTATGATAAGCTATGTTTCAGTAAAAGCAAAGATATATCATTTGGCAAGCGTTTACTATATTTTCATATACATAAACAAAGGCATGATATATGTGTTAAGATATATTTCAGTAAAAGCAAAGATATATCATTTGGCAAGCGTTTACTATATTTTTATATACATAAACAAAGGCATGATATATGTTAAGTTATGAACAAGATTTACAGAAAGATTTATGAACAGTAAAGTGAACAGTTTTCCTTCGGGAATATGTACCAGCTATAAAGGTCCTTGGGACAGATGTTACTTGTACAAGATGTCAGACATGGGTTCTACCCATTAGTAAGAACCTTTGGGTTCGTTAACGGTTATACAACTAGGATGAGTGACGGCGGTTGCTCGGGAGGTCCACGCAACCTCCCCTTAGCGGTAATGTCGGTTCATGGACGTTAGCCATGGGGGCATTGACCAGGTACTCGTCGGTTCATGGACGTTAGCCATGGGGGCGGTACAGTAGTGACAAGGAATTGACGGTTAAGCGGTAATGTCGGTTCATGGACGTTAGCCATGGGGGCATTGACCAGGTACTCGTCGGTTCATGGACGTTAGCCATGGGGGTGGTACAGTAGTGACAAGGAATTGACGGTTAAGCGGTAATGTCGGTTCATGGACGTTAGCCATGGGGGCATTGACCAGGTACTCGTCGGTTCATGGTCGTTGACCATGGGGGCGGTACAGTAGTGACAAGGAATTGACGGATAATCGGTATTGTCGGTTCATGATCGTTGATCATGGGGGCATTGACCAGGTACTTGTCGGTTCATGGATGTAAGCCATGAGGGCAGTACAGTAAAGAGGAATTGACGGTTTATTATACGTTTTAAACTGTTTGAAAAGTAATGTGTTAAGTTAGCCTTAATGGCAGTATATATGTTTGAAAAGTAAAGTATGTAAAGTTTAGCCATATGGGCAGTATATATATGTTTTAGTAAATCTTTTGTATAATTGATTTAAAGTAAACGTTAGAACTCACTCAGCGTTGCTGATTTTTAGTATGCATATCAGTTAAGTGCAGGTTAGTTGATGGATGTGGATGCTTGGTTTAGAGAGAAGAGTTACCCGAAGATCAGTGTCTGGCATCCCGTTTATGTTTTATGTTATGTTTCTTTTGATTATGTTGATTAAGACAAGTTTCAGTTGTAATTGGCTAGTTATGTTTAGACATGTATGTTTCCGCTGCGTATGTTGAGATTTTAAAACGTTTCCGCTGTGTTAATGAATGTCTTATGTTTAAAAGTGCTATGTGTTGATGAGTAAATCCAATGAGTGAGGTCTCCCGGGATTGGGGCCTCACAAGTTGGTATCAGAGCCATAGTTTGAGAGATTTGGACATTCCCAATGTCCAGACTTAAACTGAGAATGGGACCAAGTAGCGGATGCCAGTACGGGTAACTCAAGCCAAAGCATCAGAAGCGTATAGTAAGTAAAGTTTACCTTTTAGGGCGTCAAGATAAGAATAGAGGCTTTAGTGGAACCATGAAAGCGAATAAATAGAAAACAAGATGTGATGTAATGGTTAATTGCAGATGGCCAGTGTATATTAACATCTTACCTTACTTATTGTGTTCTACATATTCTTTAGCATGATGAAATTAAATCCTTTTGTTCTTTATCTTCCAGTTAGAAATGGCTAGACGTGGAGGAACTAGAAGGGGTGGAGGAGGAAGACGTGGTGGGCGTACAGGCCGCCACGGTGGAGCTAGCACAAACCAAGTGATTGAGGGGAGTGTTCACACTACCCATACTGATACAGTAGTCAGCCAACACAATGCTGAACATGTGGAAGGAGATGATCAGACGTTTGAGTTTGAACCAGTAGTACAAGCAGCTCTCGGTCGTGAGTTTATCAGACTACTGAAGGAAACCTTACCAGCCATACTAGACGAAGCGCTGAGGAGGGCCAAGGAGATCCCCAATGAAATCCCAGCCCCTGAAGGGCCAGTGGTGCTTCCAGTTGCGGGAGGACCAATCCTGGTGGAGGATGTTGCACCGCCTACTCGCGGATGCGATTACAAGGCATTTCGTGGTTGTGATACCCCTGAGCTAACTGGGGAGAAAGAAGCAGCATATACTTTAGATTGGATCAATGGCATGGAATCCACCATCAGCCTCAGTGACTGTCGACCGAATCAAGCGGTCAGGTTCGCAGCTAAGTCACTAAAGGGAGAAGCAGCACACTGGTGGGAGACTGTGAAACAAGCGAAGGGTGACCAAGCGGTAGAGCTAATGAGGTGGAATGATCTGAAGGCGTTAGTAATTTAGAAGTTCTGCCCTAAGAATGAAGTCCACAAGGTGGAGAGAGAGTTCCTGACTTTGCAAGCCGGACTCATGACTCACAGACAATATACTTCCAAGTATAACGAACTGGCACACCTGGTGCCTCATCTTGTAACCACAGAAGAGAGGTGGATTCATTATTATATTCAAGGGTTGCCTCCAAAGATACGTACATTTGTAAATGCCAACACACCGAGTACCTTTGAGTCGGTGGTCGTTCTGAGCGGAGTTGTCAACGATGACATTGCCTCTGAAGTCATTTCTGAAGCGCCTATGAAACAAGTGGCTAAGCGGACCGGGGAGGACCTTCAGGGTCCTAATGATAAGAGGTCAAGGTTAGAAGTGGAGGGTTTGTGTGGAAAATGTGGAAAAAGGCACGGAAGAGAGTGCAGAGCTGGGTAGGTAGGATGTTTCAAGTGTGGCAGGTTTGGACACCAATCGCGGGACTGCCCGGAAAGGCCAAGATGCCACAATTGTGGGGAACAGGGACACAGGAGCCGAGATTACAGGAAACCCAAGAAAGCGGAAGCGGGAGGATCCGGAAAGGGTAAGGCTGCAGAGAAGGAACCTTACATCAACAAGGCCACAGCAAGGGCCTACCAGATGACTCAGTAAGGTACGTTGCAAACTCTTATTCGTGATATGCCAAGTTTATGTTATTATTTCCTTAAGTGATTAGTTAAGCCCCATCAGCTTAGAAGCCTTAGAACTAGATATTATCCGGATTAGATCCTCAGTGGTAGTTAATCACAATGGCCTTCATGACCGAGCTGCCTTGCATAGCTATGGTTTATGCCACCCATTCTGTGATTAGCTATCAGTATAGCTTATGGCAAGTTTCGAGGACGAAACCTATTGTAAGGAGGGTAGACTTGTAACATCCCGAGTTTTAGAGCACGAGAGAATTCACGAGGAATTAAAACTTAAATAAAAAGAAAGGAAGCGGGCTTGGGCCGGGGTGTATGGGCCGAAAGGGGAAGGGTTTGGGCCCTTATAAACCTCAAGACTTGCCCAAAAGCCCCATTTCCATCCAGATTTTTGGATTCTAGAGAGAGAAAGTGAGAGAGAGTCTAGAGAGAGAAAGTCCCGGTTTTTGGATTAGAGCTTCAAGGATCGTTAGCAAGAGTCTCGTGGGTGTTTAGCAATGAAAAGGAAGTGATTACAGGTAACCGATTCTCCTAGATCTGAGTTTTAGTTCGTTTTCGGGTTTTGGGTGAAAAGGTTATGTCTAATCGGATGAAACCGAAAGATAAGCATAGATTTGAGTTCCTTAATGGAAAACGAACGTTTTGAATGCAAACAGGTTCGGGATCTTGAAGTGATCAGACCCGAATGCGAAAGTTAGGGTTTTTTCGCCAAGAACAGGTCGTGCGCACTTGCTAAGTGCGCACAGAGCAGGTCCTGCGCACTTGCTAAGTGCGCAAGAAGAGGAGCCTGCGCACTTGCTAAGTGCACAGGAAGGGAAGCCTGCGCACTTGCTAAGTGCGTAGGAAGGGAAGTCTGCGCACTTGCTAAGTGCGCAGGAAGCAGTGTCTGCGCACTTGCTAAGTGCGCAGGCATCAGGACTGATCAAATGAAGTCGGTATGTTAGAGTAGTTAAACCATTAGAGTCAGTAGCGGTCTGATGTGTATTTAACTAATCAATTCAGATCGGAAGTGACGTTGTTGGACCTTGATTAGGACAACCCGAATTAGCTTACCAGGTGAGTTCTAATCCCCTTTTTGCCTTCTTTAGGGGTGGTATGCATACTTAGTGTAAAGTGTTTATTATATTTTATATATTATAAACTGAAGAGAAAAGCTATGTTTTAGTGAAAGGTTTAAAAGAGGCAAAAAGTATGTTTCAGTAAAGTAAGATATATCATTTGGCAAGCGTTTACTATATTTTCATATACATAAACAAAGGCATGATATATGTGCTAGTATGTTTTCAGTAAAGTAAGATATATCATTTGGCAAGCGTTTACTATATTTTTATATACATAAACAAAGGCATGATATATATGATAAGCTATGTTTCAGAAAGTAAGATGTATTTATGATAAGCTATGTTTCAGAAAGTAAGATGTATTTTATGATAAGCTATGTTTCAGTAAAAGCAAAGATATATCATTTGGCAAGCGTTTACTATATTTTCATATACATAAACAAAGGCATGATATATGTGTTAAGATATATTTTAGTAAAAGCAAAGATATATCATTTGGCAAGCGTTTACTATATTTTTATATACATAAACAAAGGCATGATATATGTTAAGTTATGAACAAGATTTACAGAAAGATTTATGAACAGTAAAGTGAACAGTTTTCCTTCGGGAATATGTACCAGCTATAAAGGTCCTTGGGACAGATGTTACTTGTACAAGATGTCAGACATGGGTTAGTAAGAACCTTTGGGTTCGTTAACGGTTGTACAACTAGGATGAGTGACGGCGGTTGCTCGGGAGGTCCACGCAACCTCCCCTTAGCGGTAATGTCGGTTCATGGACGTTAGCCATGGGGGCATTGACCAGGTACTCGTCGGTTCATGGACGTTAGCCATGGGGGCGGTACAGTAGTGACAAGGAATTGACGGTTAAGCGGTAATGTCGGTTCATGGACGTTAGCCATGGGGGCATTGACCAGGTACTCGTCGGTTCATGGTCGTTGACCATGGGGCGGTACAGTAGTGACAAGGAATTGACGGATAATCGGTATTGTCGGTTCATGATCGTTGATCATGGGGGCATTGACCAGGTACTTGTCGATTCATGGATGTAAGCCATGAGGGCAGTACAGTAAAGAGGAATTGACGGTTTATTATACGTTTTAAACTGTTTGAAAAGTAATGTGTTAAGTTAGCCTTAATGGCAGTATATATGTTTGAAAAGTAAAGTATGTAAAGTTTAGCCATATGGGCAGTATATATATGTTTTAGTAAATCTTTTGTATAATTGATTTAAAGTAAACGTTAGAACTCACTCAGCGTTGCTGATTTTTAGTATGCATATCAGTTAAGTGCAGGTTAGTTGATGGATGTGGATGCTTGGTTTAGAGAGAAGAGTTACCCGAAGATCAGTGTCTGGCATCCCGTTTATGTTTTATGTTATGTTTCTTTTGATTATGTTGATTAAGACAAGTTTCAGTTGTAATTGGCTAGTTATGTTTAGACATGTATGTTTCCGCTGCGTATGTTGAGATTTTAAAACGTTTCCGCTGTGTTAATGAATGTCTTATGTTTAAAAGTGCTATGTGTTGATGAGTAAATCCAATGAGTGAGGTCTCCCGGGATTGGGGCCTCACAAGTTGGTATCAGAGCCATAGTTTGAGAGATTTGGACATTCCCAATGTCCAGACTTAAACTGAGAATGGGACCAAGTAGCGGATGCCAGTACGGGTAACTCAAGCCAAAGCATCTGAAGCGTATAGTAAGTAAAGTTTACCTTTTAGGGCGTCAAGATAAGAATAGAGGCTTTAGTGGAACCATGAAAGCGAATAAATAGAAAACAAGATGTGATGTAATGGTTAATTGCAGATGGCCAGTGTATATTAACATCTTACCTTACTTATTGTGTTCTACATATTCTCTAGCATGATGAAATTAAATCCTTTTGTTCTTTATCTTCCAGTTAGAAATGGCTAGACGTGGAGGAACTAGAAGGGGTGGAGGAGGAAGACGTGGTGGGCGTACAGGCCGCCACGGTGGAGCTAGCACAAACCAAGTGATTGAGGGGAGTGTTCACACTACCCATACTGATACAGTAGTCAGCCAACACAATGCTGAACATGTGGAAGGAGATGATCAGACGTTTGAGTTTGAACCAGTAGTACAAGCAGCTCTCGGTCGTGAGTTTATCAGACTACTGAAGGAAACCTTACCAGCCATACTAGACGAAGCGCTGAGGAGGGCCAAGGAGATCCCCAATGAAATCCCAGCCCCTGAAGGGCCAGTGGTGCTTCCAGCTGCGGGAGGACCAATCCTGGTGGAGGATGTTGCACCGCCTACTCGCGGATGCGATTACAAGGCATTTCGTGGTTGTGATACCCCTGAGCTAACTGGGGAGAAAGAAGCAGCATATACTTTAGATTGGATCAATGGCATGGAATCCACCATCAGCCTCAGTGACTGTCGACCGAATCAAGCGGTCAGGTTCGCAGCTAAGTCACTAAAGGGAGAAGCAGCACACTGGTGGGAGACTGTGAAACAAGCGAAGGGTGACCAAGCGGTAGAGCTAATGAGGTGGAATGATCTGAAGGCGTTAGTAATTTCGAAGTTCTGCCCTAAGAATGAAGTCCACAAGGTGGAGAGAGAGTTCCTGACTTTGCAAGCCGGACTCATGACTCACAGACAATATACTTCCAAGTATAACGAACTGGCACGCCTGGTGCCTCATCTTGTAACCACAGAAGAGAGGAGGATTCATTATTATATTCAAGGGTTGCCTCCAAAGATACGTACATTTGTAAATGCCAACACACCGAGTACCTTTGAGTCGGTGGTTGTTCTGAGCGGAGTTGTCAACGATGACATTGCCTCTGAAGTCATTTCTGAAGCGCCTATGAAACAAGTGGCTAAGCGGACCGGGGAGGACCTTCAGGGTCCTAATGATAAGAGGTCAAGGTTAGAAGTGGAGGGTTTGTGTGGAAAATGTGGAAAAAGGCACGGAAGAGAGTGCAGAGCTGGGCAGGTAGGATGTTTCAAGTGTGGCAGGTTTGGACACCAATCGCGGGACTGCCCGGAAAGGCCAAGATGCCACAATTGTGGGGAACAGGGACACAGGAGCCGAGATTGCAGGAAACCCAAGAAAGCGGAAGCGGGAGGATCCGGAAAGGGTAAGGCTGCAGAGAAGGAACCTTACATCAACAAGGCCACAGCAAGGGCCTACCAGATGACTCAGTAAGGTACGTTGCAAACTCTTATTCGTGATATGCCAAGTTTATGTTATTATTTCCTTAAGTGATTAGTTAAGCCCCATCAGCTTAGAAGCCTTAGAACTAGATATTATCCGGATTAGATCCTCAGTGGTAGTTAATCACAATGGCCTTCATGACCGAGCTGCCTTGCATAGCTATGGTTTATGCCACCCATTCTGTGATTAGCTATCAGTATAGCTTATGGCAAGTTTCGAGGACGAAACCTATTGTAAGGAGGGTAGACTTGTAACATCCCGAGTTTTAGAGCACGAGAGAATTCACGAGGAATTAAAACTTAAATAAAAAGAAAGGAAGCGGGCTTGGGCCGGGGTGTATGGGCCGAAAGGGGAAGGGTTTGGGCCCTTATAAACCTCAAGACTTGCCCAAAAGCCCCATTTCCATCCAGATTTTCGGATTCTAGAGAGAGAAAGTGAGAGAGAGTCTAGAGAGAGAAAGTCCCGGTTTTGGGATTAGAGCTTCAAGGATTGTTAGCAAGAGTCTCGTGGGTGTTTAGCAACGAAAAGGAAGTGATTACAGGTAACCGATTCTCCTAGATCTGAGTTTTAGTTCGTTTTCGGGTTTTGGGTGAAAAGGTTATGTCTAATCGGATGAAACCGAAAGATAAGCATAGATTTGAGTTCCTTAATGGAAAACGAACGTTTTGAATGCAAACAGGTTCGGGATCTTGAAGTGATCAGACCCGAATGCGAAAGTTAGGGTTTTTTCGCCAAGAACAGGTCGTGCGCACTTGCTAAGTGCGCACAGAGCAGGTCCTGCGCACTTGCTAAGTGCGCAGGAAGAGGAGCCTGCGCACTTGCTAAGTGCACAGGAAGGGAAGCCTGCGCACTTGCTAAGTGCGTAGGAAGGGAAGTCTGCGCACTTACTAAGTGCGCAGGAAGCAGTGTCTGCGCACTTGCTAAGTGCGCAGGCATCAGGACTGATCAAATGAAGTCGGTATGTTAGAGTAGTTAAACCATTAGAGTCAGTAGCGGTCTGATGTGTATTTAACTAATCAATTCAGATCGGAAGTGACGTTGTTGGACCTTGATTAGGACAACCCGAATGAGCTTACCAGGTGAGTTCTAATCCCCTTTTTGCCTTCTTTAGGGGTGGTATGCATACTTAGTGTAAAGTGTTTATTATATTTTATATATTATAAACTGAAGAGAAAAGCTATGTTTTAGTGAAAGGTTTAAAAGAGGCAAAAAGTATGTTTCAGTAAAGTAAGATATATCATTTGGCAAGCGTTTACTATATTTTCATATACATAAACAAAGGCATGATATATGTGCTAGTATGTTTTCAGTAAAGTAAGATATATCATTTGGCAAGCGTTTACTATATTTTTATATACATAAACAAAGGCATGATATATATGATAAGCTATGTTTCAGAAAGTAAGATGTATTTATGATAAGCTATGTTTCAGAAAGTAAGATGTATTTTATGATAAGCTATGTTTCAGTAAAAGCAAAGATATATCATTTGGCAAGCGTTTACTATATTTTCATATACATAAACAAAGGCATGATATATGTGTTAAGATATATTTCAGTAAAAGCAAAGATATATCATTTGGCAAGCGTTTACTATATTTTTATATACATAAACAAAGGCATGATATATGTTAAGTTATGAACAAGATTTACAGAAAGATTTATGAACAGTAAAGTGAACAGTTTTCCTTCGGGAATATGTACCAGCTATAAAGGTCCTTGGGACAGATGTTACTTGTACAAGATGTCAGACATGGGTTAGTAAGAACCTTTGGGTTCGTTAACGGTTGTACAACTAGGATGAGTGACGGCGGTTGCTCGGGAGGTCCACGCAACCTCCCCTTAGCGGTAATGTCGGTTCATGGACGTTAGCCATGGGGGCATTGACCAGGTACTCGTCGGTTCATGGACGTTAGCCATGGGGGCGGTACAGTAGTGACAAGGAATTGACGGTTAAGCGGTAATGTCGGTTCATGGACGTTAGCCATGGGGGCATTGACCAGGTACTCGTCGGTTCATGGACGTTAGCCATGGGGGCGGTACAGTAGTGACAAGGAATTGACGGTTAAGCGGTAATGTCGGTTCATGGACGTTAGCCATGGGGGCATTGACCAGGTACTCGTCGGTTCATGGTCGTTGACCATGGGGCGGTACAGTAGTGACAAGGAATTGACGGATAATCGGTATTGTCGGTTCATGATCGTTGATCATGGGGGCGTTGACCAGGTACTTGTCGGTTCATGGATGTAAGCCATGAGGGCAGTACAGTAAAGAGGAATTGACGGTTTATTATACGTTTTAAACTGTTTGAAAAGTAATGTGTTAAGTTAGCCTTAATGGCAGTATATATGTTTGAAAAGTAAAGTATGTAAAGTTTAGCCATATGGGCAGTATATATATGTTTTAGTAAATCTTTTGTATAATTGATTTAAAGTAAACGTTAGAACTCACTCAGCGTTGCTGATTTTTAGTATGCATATCAGTTAAGTGCAGGTTAGTTGATGGATGTGGATGCTTGGTTTAGAGAGAAGAGTTACCCGAAGATCAGTGTCTGGCATCCCGTTTATGTTTTATGTTATGTTTCTTTTGATTATGTTGATTAAGACAAGTTTCAGTTGTAATTGGCTAGTTATGTTTAGACATGTATGTTTCCGCTGCGTATGTTGAGATTTTAAAACGTTTCCGCTGTGTTAATGAATGTCTTATGTTTAAAAGTGCTATGTGTTGATGAGTAAATCCAATGAGTGAGGTCTCCCGGGATTGGGGCCTCACACCTCTATCGTTACCTCCATCCAACAACGTCCTTAGTCTGCAGATCCATGAGTATTGGTACAAATAATTAAAAGTGATCAGATAGAACATCCACACTTTTACGCGAAAGTGCAACACGATGACGTGATCCAATGAACATTCTAGTTTCTTTTTTTTTAGTTGAGAGCTTGGGATAGGGGAAACACTATAGGGACCATGTAAAGTAAATTATCATTACGGGTGCACACATAATCATAATCTGCAGTGCATGAGAACTCTAGTGAGTCTTATTGTCCGAGTTAATGTTCATGATTAATCTGTATTTCTAGTCCCGATTCCTAGTCATTCGAATATTGATAAAAAAAACTATCGTAACCTTAGGGTTGAGTCAAAAACATTGAATGATGCGATGGGCTACCTCAGGTGACATGGGAATTTATATTGTCTATTTTATCTTTGAATCGTAATGGATCCAAAACTATTATCGAGATTTCTTTTGCATGACAATTTAGACCGAGACATTGAAAATATCTGTTCGCAGTTGATTTAACATAGGTATTTGGATCGAATTTGGCAATTATTTGTTAAGTATTGCTTCACCTTTGAGATCCAGCTAAAGATTTTCTCATTTCAATTTTGTTATATGTTCATCAACGCAAGCGACTACTCTCGGTCTAGCGTGAATCAGACCACGACATTTCTAACTCCCCTAATGGATCAAAGTGTAACGTTCTCGTAATTCTGAAGGAATAAGAGAAATTCGAATTTGATCTAATCAACTCCTTAGTGGATCTTGAGCAACAGAGATTTTCTCTCATCTATTTTACTTGCTAAATCATATCCTTTGAGATTTTACTGGCCACGTAAATTCAGTATGGGACTTTACAACGCTCGACACTTGCAGTAACCGTACGACTATCATCGGAGGTCTCGGTATAATCTCGTATTTTATCTTATAATCCAAACATACTCTAACATCGATGGGGAAATTCCTTATAATTCAGTTTTAAACCTACTTGAAATTTCCATTGCAAGTGCTCTGCACTCACTATGGTAATTTGGTACACTCAATCCTGATTCTCTTAACCGCAACGCTAATATTGTGGAAACCTAACTTGAGAAACTTGTTTACTTGGGAGGAGCCATCTCTACGATGTTCATTGTCATGTTTATTTCTACTATTTGTAGTTCTACTATGGACACAGAGCGGCTTGTGCCCAGGATTCTTTTAGTTGGATTTACGAAAACTTTTTATTTTTGGGATAACTATGGCTTAGTATGAAGCTAGTGCCTTTTTTGTGAACATTGCTACGTATGTTTTGCAAATCTTGATTTCTCCTGGTGCTTCAATGCCTTATTGAAAACCATTTTAATGGAGAAAATGAAACTTTATATTGGAATGATTCTTTGTGTACCGAAAAATTTATTAGTAATCATTCAAAGTTTATTTATGGTGATTATCCCTATTTGTTACTCTACGTATACTGTCCTTATAGATCCGAATAGGATAGTCTCATATCCTTTCTATACCTGCTCTCCCTCAAATGTCATTTTGTTGATTGACTTTCTGATTTCCAACTAGGTAGAGACGTATACACATCCCTTACTCTCCGTCACCTGTAATTAGAAAGCCTTAGAGTAACTACCGTTTAGAAACGACTTCTTAACACGTGCCCTGAAGGAATACGAATCTATGACATTCAAACACTCAATCCATCAAATTTATGACTTAAACCCTTATGCTAAGGATTTTAGGCTATAACTAGTATGGGTGAAATACGAAATGGTAAGTCATAGTGGTACCGTTCGAAAGCCAAGAAAGTTGCAGGCATACTGTACTACCAGTTATTGGCTGATAATCTATTTAACCCCCTTCAACGTGAGATCTAAGGACAAACTCTGAAACCTTATGGTCCATTTCCACCGAATTTAATGGAAAAGCGAGGACCTAAGTTGAAATTTGTAAACATTTTCATTTGAAAGATGTGTCCTAAAATCATAGGAGGGAAATTTTGAATTTTGTTCTATGTTCTACAATTCTTAACCAATTAAAGTTGTACGCTACCACAAAGAGGAACAATGGACGAATCATAGTTTACTCTGCTCTCTTGAACATCCGCTTGAGATTGCACTATCTTTAAGGGACCTATGAGCATGACGTCCTCACATTTGACAAATTCCTGAAGTTTTACTTGATCCTATCCTATTTTCTGATGTATACTTTATGAGAACCAAACCCCAGGATAAATTGACAATGATATTATATCAAAGTCTAACCATTTTGTGGGTTAGCAAGCTCATAATCATTTTCGGGTGACAATATTTTTATGAGATTATTTCCACAGCGTGACTGTTTATTTCCTCATCTAGATGAATAACGGATTACTTCCGTATCATTTCAATACATATCAAGAAAGATGTAGACGTCTAATGTTATCCTATCAAATTTGGACGACTCAATGTGAGGAGTAGACCATCTTTTTAATATGGACTTCTTGTTAAAATATCATAATTCCATTTCTGACCGTTAACCAAATTCGACTGCTGGTGGTTGTCATTTCAATGTCCAACTATTGAACTGGCACCTAGTCTTTTAACTAATCTACTTGATTAGATCGTCCTAGATCTTTAGTCACTTTCTCTATCTAGATCTTGTGGTGACTCGATTATCATATAGCCCATTGCTAACTTTCGACAATAGGTATATGAACCTTTAATTGAAAATCACCAAACATGGTTATATTATATCGAGACTAATATGCGAGTTAGTACCAAATCCTAATGCTTTGTGGTGAGGTTACATAGCACCGGGTCATCGCTGACATCTATTTTATGATGATGACTCATTTCCTATAACACTTGATAGGATTGAGTAAATTTGACTCTTAGCAAATTTATCTTGACAGAATCCTAGTATAATATCCTTTGTTTGTTAATCTTCGGTTTCACGACTCGAGTTTGGTACAATCATACTGGTACTCATTATATACTTGCTTTGTAATGCTTTAAGCTTGGATTTATCGTTATTAATTCATTCTCTAATGACTAATCATCACTCTTCAATTCTAGTACAAGAAGTGTGAATCTCATCTTTTTGTTATGTTGATTTTCAAAATTCCCTTGTATCTACTTTTATGATTATGTCGTATACATACCAACCAAGTTGTATCGACCTATGATGCAATAATGTACCAACTATTGGATAGTAACTACTATTACTGACAATCACATGGTACAACAACCCGAGATTTCACTGTGGATGTGAGAACAAGTTTCAATAGATTTCATTACTAGGCCTGCCTAGAACATTAGGCGGCTATGATTCATTTTGAAACATTGTTAACTAATTAATGACAGACTCTGCACATTTCCTACTTATCCGAGAGGACTTCTAGATAGAAAAGCAAGCTCGACTGTATAGTAGTGAAATTGTAGCAAGGTATGGAGTGCCTGATTCCTTTATCTTCGATACGGATAATCGTTTTACATCCCATTTCTGGCAGACACCACATAAAGCTTTGAGAACGCGCTTAGATATGAGCACCACTTACTATCCTCAAACTGATGGTCTAAGTGAACGAACTATTCATACCTTAGAGGATATGCTAAGGGCTTGAATGATACAATTTGGTGGTAATTTGGATACTCTTTTACCTTTGGTCAAATTTCCTTACTCTAACAGTTATCACACTAGCATTAAATGAGCGCCATTAGAAGCTCTGTTTTGACACAAAGGTTGATCACCATTTTGTTGTGTTGAGGTTGGTAATAATCATTTGATTGGTATTGTTGTGTACAAACTGAAACTACCTCAGGAGCTTAATGGTATATACGATGCTTATCGTATATCGAGTCTCAACAGGTGTTTAGCCGACGAATCCGTAATTATACCACCTAAGGAAGTTCGTATTGACGAAAAGTTTTATTTTAACGAGGTGTTATCTATCTGTATTCTAAGTATATGATATGATCATCCTTCATAACCTATAGTATTTGTTATCGCTATGATACATTTTTTTTTATTCCAATGAGTCGTGGTGATTCTACCCACTCTTTGGATCTTAATAGCACCTCTCATACTATAATTTTATGGTTACTATTTATAATAGTATTATTTAATGGCACCAAGCCGAATAATACTTTTCCTTGCTCATAAAAGGATACTGAATCACCAGGATTTTATAACATAATATCAATATGGATTTGTACCAATTTTGTATACTTGTGTATATCAATCCTATGACGGATTTCTTAATCTTTTGAATAACACCAGCAGTGTACTTTTTGACTGATCCGGTGAAACAATGATCTATAGACTCTTTGGAATTCGAAGGATTTTTCTCTCATGATTATTCAATTTTCTTTTGAGCCTTTCTAAGTGTAACCTACTCTCTATGATTCTTAGATCTCGATTTGTCAAATCTCCCTGCTGTATCTAAGAAACTAGATTTCCCTTGATTATCGTACATGAATCAAGTTATGAAAAAGAACTTGTCAACTATTATACCAGTTGAATTTCGGGACGAAATTCTGTTAACTGGGGGAGAATGTGACAACCGTACTTTTACGGTCAACACCCGAGTTCGACGAGTTCGTATAATAATAATAATAATAGTATTATTATTATGTGAAATATACTTTCAAACGAAAGGAACTCGTTAGTGAATGAAAAATAATAGCAAGATTTATTTGGGTGTTATAATGTCAAAAATTTGATCAAGTTCTAGTTAATACGCGTTAACACCCAATTCGAACGGTTTCGTAAATTTTAATTTAAATCCGAAAAGATATATATTTACGAGACGCAAGGACTCGAGGGAAAATAATAAATTATAATAAGTTATTTTTGGATAAAATAACGCCTCTATTTTTTTATCGGGTTCGTTTAAGCGTGAAACCGGCACGTGATCAGAGACCACGAGGTATATAAATACCCCACTACCCTCTTTTTCCCTCATTTGATCAATTCATTGAGAGAATTTAGAGAGAGAGGAGAGGGCTGGAGAGAATTCAGGTGGTGGTGGTGGTGGTAGGGTGGCGGTCCGGCGGTGGTCCGGTGGCGGCCGACGGCGGTCCGCGGTGGTCCGGCGGTGGCCGAAGGTGGTCGAAGATGCGGTTTTTCACCCGGAACCATTTCTCGATGCTAAGAACGCAATGGTAAGCTTAGATTTCTCTAAATCATTGCTTAAATTCATGAAAAAGAGTTTTTTAAATCTGTCCAGAAAGTTTTATGCATGCGTAGTTTTAAAGATCAGACGATCCCCGGAAATCCGACCGTTAGAAATGCATGAATTTTGGATATGATGTTGCCAACACATAGACGCAAAACCCTACCGGAGGAATGTTTGATCAAAGTTCTCTAGGTATGCTTTTCTTACCCTCGAATGTAACTGATCGGATTTTCGGATTTGAAAAACTGGGTCTCAAAGAATCGTCGATCCCCGGAGATCCGACCGTTGGATCGTGACGTAGTTTCTTAGCACAAATATGAATGTTTTCACCGTAGTAATTTCTGATCAGATGTTGGGAACGATATTTTTTAATACGAACAGATCGTAACAGTTTATATGACCGACACAGGAAATTGATCGGGTTGCATGGCCATCGAAACGGCATTGCATGTCAATTTTGAGCATGTGGGAATGCTCGGGAGATAAAAATGATCCTAATGGTGTTTTTGGTTCGTATTGCATGTGATACGTGAGGTTCCGCGTACGCGAACCATTTATACGGAAGGTATAAACTACCCGTTAAGCTTTGATTTTATGTTAGAATAAGTTTTATTAGTCATTGGTTGGGAATTGAACTCAAAAATATTTAGTATTGAGATATTTGGTATTTTTAGTGGTTATTAGGTTTTACACCCAACCCTGGTTCACGTGGAACAAATAATGGAACTAATATATTTATTTTTATACAACAATTGTTTTGATGGATTTTTCTGAAAATGTGATCTAACACCCAAATTTTTTTATAAACAGTAGTATTTATACAAAAAGTTTGATCTGAAAATTTTGGTAAACAAAATCTTTATAAATTATTTATTAAAATTACTACAAGTTTAATACATGAAAATTGGGAAAAATACTTCTGGGTATTGAAAAATTCTGTAAACTGGACAGTGATTGTTATATGATGAACTAAGACTCCTGTCCAAATTTTATGAAAATTGAAGTTGTTTAAGTATGTGTTTAGTATTTATAAAGTTTAAAAGGATGATTTAGGGTTTGTATACTTCTGGATAAAATCAGGACTTGAAACTTGGTATGGGATCTTATATTGACTTAAAACTAATATGATAAAATTTTGGTGAAGTTTTAATGTGTTTAAATATTTTTCCCGAATTTATAAAATTTTAACAATATTAAATTCATATTAAATAATCTGGATATTGGACAAATATGAAAGTTGGTCAGAAATTTTTATTTATATATATGATCAATTGGTATAAATTTCAAGCAGTAAATTTATGCCTAAGTATGGTTTTGGAATTATGGTCCATTTAAATTTTATAAAAAGTTATTAATTTTGGAAATTTTTATATAAAATTGATTTTATAAAAATTCTAGGGGATTTTGTACAGAAGTATAACCCCATTTAAAATATAAAATTTGAACTTTTAATTTGGGTGCTAAAATCACACTAAAACCCTAATTTCGGATGAATCGGATTTTTAAACCGTAAACCTTATTTTACGCGCATAATCGCGTTTTTGGTCAAACGAAACTGTGACTTGAGATTTTATCATATATGACATTATAGCTACTGATATTCATTAATAAAATCTAAAACTTAAGGTATCAAAGTCATGAATTTATATAAAAGCCGGTTTTACAACTTTTGAGTGGTCCATACGTGTGTGCACGGGTTTTGAGTATGCAACCTACTACATAGCCACTTTTGAGTAGTAGACTCAGTTTTATACTTTAGGCGTCCTAAATGCTATTTTTTTATGTCTACTTGGTTAGTAGGACTCAGTTAGGACACCTGTTTTTGCGGATTTAGCCGTACCTTGGTAGCACTGAGTTGCTAGCCACACTTTACTTGCATTTGGCTGCTGGCCTTTGATAGAATTTGGATGTTAACCGTACTTTGCGGTTTTTATTGTTTGTGTCACACTTATCACCGACGTTGTTCAGGTGAGTTTCGCGGCCCCACTTTTCAATTTTTACTGTTTTACGGGGAAAGGCTGTTTCACTCTACACGTTGTTACTTGGGATTAGAGTTACCTGGGTTTACTTATGGATGTATTAAGTCACCACTTTAACGCAATAAATTAGCTTGGATAGCCGGTGGGAATTATGAATAGTACTATTTGGGTTGACACCCCCGCCCAGGGTTGGTCGCGCCAACCAGACTTGTAGGGTCATTTGGGCGCATAATTAGCCATAGTAGGTGTTCACATTCGACACCTGGATATAGGGGCAACAACTAGTCTGACGGTTTTGATTGTGGCTCAGGGTAATTATATCTTAACACGTGTACTTGATCATCTGCGGATGGTTACTATTACATTTTGAAATTTATTTACTTACTTTTTATAGAGTCGCAAAACCTGCTTACTCACCAACTATTTTTATAGTTGACCCGTTTTCGAAACATGCTTTTCAGGTAAACAGTTATGGGGATAACGAACTTTAAACGGCTTGCTTTTGGGAAGAGTTATTATTATGTACTTTTGGTTGTAGTTGGGCATTTTAGACCCTTTGTATTGATTTGGAATTTTCCGTATATTTGTACTTCCGATAGAGACATGTAGTATGGTTCAATGTAATGCACAATTTTCCTTTTAGTTTCTCTTGTACTTGTGTTCAATGCGATATACCGGTTCCACTCCGTTTTCCGCCTTCGGCGGGGTGTGACAAAATTCGAAGGGATTTTGGAAAGAAGTATATCCCCATTTAAAACATAAAATTTGACTTTTAAATTGGGTGCTAATATCACACTAAAACCCTAATTTCGGACGAATCTGATTTTCAAACTGTAATCCGGACCTTACGCGCCTAACCGCGTTTTTGATCAAACGAAACCTTGACTTGAGATTTTATTATATATGACTTTATAACTACTGATGTTCTTTATTAAAATCTAAAACTTAAGGTTTTAAGGTCACGAATTTATATAAAAGTCGGTTTACAATTTCTAACAGTTCGTACACGTATGCACGGGTTTTGGGTATGCAACCGATTACATAGCCACTTTTTGTTTTGTTGACTTGGTCACAACCTTTAGGAGTACTGAATGCATCGCTTGTGTCCACTTGACTAGTAGGACCATGTTAGGACTCGGATTTTATTGGTTTTTGTCGACTATGTCGCATCACTCGCCCGCATTGTCCAGGTGAGTTTCGCGGCCCCCTTTTTACTTACTGTTTTACTGTTTTTGGGGGAAAGCTGTTTCATTTTTTTAGTCACATGTTACATGATACATTGATTACATGAGTTATGTTTTTTTATAATGTCTTAAAGTCCCCAATTTTAGGCAATCAATTAGTTGAGCGTAGCCGTTGGGAATTTTGAGTAGTACTACTTGGGTTGACACCCCCGCTCATGGTTTGGTCGCGCCAACCAGACTTGTAGGGTCACTTGGGCGCAAAGTTAGCCAATTGTTTAGGCGGTTGTTTGCATTAGACTTCCGTATGGGGTACTTTATTTTTATTTCTTCGAGGCTTTGATTGCGGCTCATGGTAATATGTTGTCTAATACATGTGTACTCGATCAATGGATTTTTGATCACTTTGGATTTTTATCTGAAACTTTTTATAGAGTCGCAAAACCTGCGAACTCACCAACTATTTATATAATTGACCCGTTTTCGAAACATGCTTTCAGGTAAACAGAATTGAAGAAGAGATTTTTATGAGGGCTCGCTTTTGGATTAGAACTATTGTTTCTAGTTTTGATTATGTACTTTGGTTGTAGTCAGGCATTTAGACACTTTGTACCGTTTTAGAGATTTTTTTTATATTTGTACCTTTGTTAGAAGCATGTAGCATGGTTCAATGTAATGCACAATCTTCCTATTAGTTTCTCTTGTACTTGTGTTCAATGCGATATACCAGTTACATCCCGTATTTCCGCCTTGGCTGGGTGTGACAGACTTGGTATCAGAGCACTGGTTATAGAGAATTAGGTTTACTCGACACTAGACCTAGACTATAACTCTAAGTTTATTGCATTGAACCGTAGGAATTATTTGTGTATAGCATACTACCTCTTGCTTATCTACGACACATTGCTTCATCATAATCATGTCGTCGTCACAGCACTACGCGTACTCTTTGATGATTCTGGTTACGTTTGCAGTAATCTATATCCGCATCTATCTGTCTTGGTGTTACCTCAAGCTGTAGTTGTACCTACATCGCACCTGCATCTACTCCAGTTCTGGAGTCGACTTTCTTATTTAACATCTATTGTTTTCACTTTGTGCGGTATATACTTGCTTTGGTGATCTGCTGGATTGGATGGCTTGAACTTTCGCAATAAGATATGGAAGCCATAATTACTAGATCTAAAGGGAACCCGAGGTGGAGAGGCAGGACTAAACGGGAGAGAACTCTACGGGTCAGGAGACCCATAAACCTTTTTTTTGTTTATTTTGTTGGATCATTGGATCCACGTATATGTACAAATTTGTAGCATGACTTGCTCGACACTGATTTGAAGATCTCTGCCCAATTATTAGTGCCTTACTTCTACCACACACTTTTTCTTTTATTAGAGGACGTCAGTTGTGACCCTCTACCATTACTTCCATCCAGCAACAGCCTTAGTCTGCAGATCCATGAGTATTGGTACAAATAATTAAAAGTGATCAGATAGAACATCCACACTTTTACGTGAAAGTGCAACACGATGTCGTGATCCAATGAATATTTCAGTTTCTTTTTTTTAGCTGAGTGCTCGGGATAGAGGAAACACTGTAGGAACCATGCAAAGTAAATTATCATTACGGGTGCACACGTAATCATAATCTGCAGTGCATGAGAACTCTAGTGAGTCTTACTGTCCGAGTTAATGTTCATGATTAATCTGTATTTCTAGTCCCAATTCCCAGTCATCCGAATATTGATCGAAACTATCGTAACCTTAGGGTTGAGCCGAATATATCGAATGATGCGATAGGCTACCTCAGGTGACAAGGGAATTTATATTGTCTCTTTTATCTTTGAATCTTAATGGATCCAAAACTCTTATCAAGATTTCTTTTGCATAAAAATTTAGACCGAGACACTAAAGAGATCTGTTCTCAGTTGATTTAACCTCGGTATTTGGACCGAATTTGGCAATTATTTGTTAAGTATTGCTTCACATTTGAGATCCAGCTAAAGATTTTCTCATTTCAATTTTGTAATATGTTTATCAACGCATGTGACGACTCTCGGTCTAGCGTGAATCAGACCTTGACATTTCTGACTCCCCTAATTGATCTTCATGTAACGTTCTCGCAGTTCTGAAGGAACAAGAGAAATTCGAATTTGATCTAATCAACTCCTTATTGAATCTTGAGCAACGGAAATTTTCTCTCATCTATTTTACTTGATAAATCAGATCCCTTGAGAGTTTACTGTCCACGTAAATTCAATATTGGCTTTACAACGCTCGACACCTGCAGTAAGTGTACGACTATAATCGGAGGTCCCGACATAATCTTGGATTTAATCTTATAATCCAAATGTACTCTAATATCGATGGAGTAACAATATGATGGAGAAATTCCTTAAAGAAATATAAACTTCTTTTTCTTAGACAATATAACCTTTCTATACGATTGTTCGTATAAATCCTTATTTCGGTGTTTGTCATTCTCAGTATACTCTTGATAAATATTCTTAATAATTCAGTTTTACACCAACTTGAAATTTCCGTTGCAAGTGCTCTGCACTCACTATGGTAATTTGGTACACTCAATCCCGATTCTCTTAACCGCGACGCTTATATTGTGGAAACTTAACTTGAGAAACTTGTTTACTTGGGAGGAGCCATCTTTACGACGTTCATTGTCGTGTTTATTTCTATCATTTGTAGTTCTACTATGGACACCGAGCGGCTTGTGCCCAGGATTCTTTTAGTTGGATTTACAAAAACTTTTTATTTTGGGATAGCTATGGCTTAGTATGAAACTAATGCCCTTTTTTGTGAACATTGCTACGTATGTTTTGCAAATCTTGATTTCTCCTGGCGCTTCGATGTCTGATTGAAATCCATTTTGAGGGAGAAAATGAAACTTTATGTTGGAATGATTCTTTGTGTTCCAAAAAATTTTAATAGTAATCATTTAAAGTTTATTTATGGTGATTATCGCTATTTGTTACTCTACGTATACTGTCCTTATAGATCCGAATAGGATAGTCTCATATCCTTTTTGTACTTGTTCTCTCTCAAATGTTATTTTGTTGATTGATTTTTTTATTTTCAACTAGGTAGAGACGTATACGTATCCCTTATTCCCAGCCTCCTGTAATTAGAAAGCCTTAGAGCAACTACTGTTTAGAAACGACTTCTTAACACGTGCTCTAGGGAATATGAATCTATGACATTAAACACTCATTCCATCAAATTTATGGCTTAAACTCTTATGCAAATGATTTTAAGGCTATAACCAGTATGGGTGAAATACGAAACGGTAAGTATAAATGGTACCGTTCGAAAGCCAAGAAAGTTGCAGGCATACTGTTCTACCAGTTATTGGCAGATAATCTATTTGACCCCCTTCAACGCGAGATCTAAGGACAAACTCTGAAACCTTATGGTCCATTTCCACCGAATTTAATGAAAAAGCGAGGACCTAATTTGAAATTTGAAAACATTTTCATTTGAAAGATGTGTCCTAAAATCTTAGGAGGGAAATTTTAAATTTATTTATGTGCTTTACGATTCTTAACCAATTAAAGTTGTACACTACCAGGAAGAGGAACAAGTGACGAACCATAGTTGACTCTGCTCTCTTGAAGATCCAGTTGAGATTGCATTATCTTTAAAGGAACTATGAGCATGACATCCTCACATTTGGAAAATTCCTGAAGTTTTACTTGATCCTCCCCTATTTTCTAACGTCTACTTTATAAGAATTAAACCCCAGGCTAAATTGACAATGATATTATATCAAAGTCTACCTATTTTGTGGATTAGCAAGCTCATGATCATTTTCGGGGGACACTATTTTTATGATATTATTTCTATAACGTGACTGTTTATTTCCTCATCTAGATGAATAACGGATTACTTCCGAATCATTTCAATACACATCAAGAAAGATGTAGACGTCTAATGTTATCCTATCAAATTTAGCCGACTCGATGTGAGGAGTAGACCATCTTTTAATATGGACTTCTTGTTAAAATTTCAGAATTCCATTTCTAACCGTTAACCAAATTCGACTTCTGGTAGTAGTCAATTCAATGTCCAACTATTGAACTGGCACCTAGTCTTTTAACTAATCTACTTGATTAGATCGTCCTAGATCTTTAGTCACTTTCACTATCTAGATCTTGTGGTGACTCGATTATCATATAGCCCATTGCTAACTTTCGACAATAGGTATATGAACCTTTAATTGAAAATCACCAAACATGGTTATATTATATCGAGACTAATATGCGCGTTAGTACCGAATCCTAATGCTTTGTGGTGAGGTTACATAGCACGGGTCATCGCTGACATCTATTTTATGATTATGACTCATTTCCTATAACACTTGATAGGATTGAGTAAATTTGACTCTTAGCAAATTTATCTCGACAGAATCCTAGTATAATATCCTTTGTTTGTTAATCTTCGGTTACATGAATCGAGTTTAGTACAATCATACTGATACTCGTTATATACTTGCTTTGTAAAGCTTTAAGCTTGGATTTCTCGTTATTAATTCATTCTCTAATGACTAATCATCACTATTCAATTCTAGTACAAGAAGTGTGAATCTCGTCTTTTTGTTATGTTGATTTTCAAAATTCCCTTGTATCTACTTTTACGGTTATGTCGTATGCACACCAACCATGTTGTATCGCCATATGATGCAACAATGTACAAACTATTGAATAGTAACTACTATTACTGACAATCACAAGGTACAACAACCCGGGATTTCACAGTGAGTGTGGGAACAAATTTCAATAGATTTCGTTACTAGGCCTACCTAGAAATTTAGGCGGCTATGATTCATTTTGGGACATTGTTAACTAATTAATGACTAACTCTGCGCATTTCCTACTTATCCGAGAGGACTTCTAAATAGAAAAGCTAGCTCGACTGTATAGTAGTGAAATTGTAGCAAGGCATGGAGTGCCTGTTTCCTTTATCTTCGATAGGGATAGTCGCTTTACATCCCATTTCTAGCAGACACTACAGAAAGCTTTGATAACGCGCTTAGATATGAGCACCGCTTACTATCCTCAAACTGACGGTCTAAGTGAACGAACTATTCATACCTTGGAGGATATGCTCAGGGCTCGTGTGATAGAATTTGATGGTAATTTGGATACTCTTTACCTTTGGTCAAATTTCCTTAAACTAACAGTTATCACACTAGTATTAAATGAGCGCCATTAGAAGCTCTGTTTTGACACAAAGGTTGATCACCATTTTGTTGTGTTGAGGTTGGTAATAATCATTTGATTGGTCTTGTTATGTATAAATTAAAACTACCTCAGGAGCTTAATGGTATATACGATGATTATCGTATATCAAGTCTCAAAAGGTGTTTAGCCGACGAATCCGTAATTATACCACCTAAGGAGGTTCGTATTGATGACAAGTTTCATTTTAACGAGGTGTTATCTCTCTGTATTCTAAGTACATGATATGATCATCCTTCATAACCTATAGTATTTGTTATAGCTGTGGCGCATTTTTATTTCAATGAGTCATGGTGATTCTACCGACTCTTTGAACCTTAATAGCACCTCTCCTGTTAAAACCTTATGGTTACTATTTATAATAGTATTCCTTAATGAAAACAAGCAGAATGATATTTTTCCTTGCTTATAAAAGGATACTAATTCATCGGGATTTTGTAACATAATATCATTCTAGATTTGTAACATCTTTTGTATACCTGTGTATATCAATTATGTGACGGATTTGTTAATATTCTGAATAACATCAACAGTGTACCGTTTGACTGATTCAGTAAAACAATGATCTATAGATTCTTTGGAATTCGAAGGATTTTTCTCTCATTATTATTCAATTTGCTTTTGAGCCTAACTAGATGTAACTTACTCTCGGTTATTCTTAGATCTCGATTTGTCAAATCTCCATGCTATATCTAGGAAACTAGATTTCCCTTGATGATCATACATGAATCAAGTTACGAAAAAGAACTTGTCAACTATTATACCAGTTGAATTTCGGGACGAAATTCTGTTAATTGGGGGAGAATGTGACAACCATGACTTTTACGGTCAACAAGTTCGTATAATAATAGTATTATTATTATGTTGAAATATACTTTCATACGAAAAGAACTCGTTAGTGAACGGAAGATAATAGCAAGATTTATTTTGGTGTTATAATGTCAAAAAGTTGATCAAGTTCAGGTTTATACGTGTTAACACCCGAGTCGAGTAGTTTCGTAAAATTTAATTTAAATCCGAAAGGATATATATTTACGAGACGCAAGGAATCGAGAGAAAATATTAAATTCTAACGAGTTATTTTTGGGTAAAATAACGCCACTATTTTTATCGGGTTCGTTTAAGCGAAAAACTGACACGCGATCGGAGACCACAGGGGCTATAAATACCCCATCTTCACCCACTTTCTCATTTTGGAAAAAATTCAGCAAAAGTTAGAGAGAGAGAGTGGAGAGGTCTGGAGAGGTTTCCAGCGAAGTAGTGGTGGTCCGGCGGTGGTGCGTGGCGGTCAACGGTGGTCCGGCGCGGTGGCCGGTGGCGGCCGAAGCCCGTTTTTCCCCTAGAACCATTTCTCGACGCTACGAACGCAATGGTAAGCTCAGATTTGTCTAAATCCACTGACAACTTTCTGCTGCAACACTGACACACTCCACGTAGAAAGAATGTCACTGGTGCAGACAATAAAGAATCACAACGCTCTTCTCCAAGTATGCTAGCAATGATGCCTAAGAAGACGTTTGAGTAAATTTATCTAGTATAGTTGTTATTGTCGTTTCATATAGAATAGCTTCAATACAAGATCAACGGCTTGTGTTAGATCTGATCCTTAGAATCAAGGGTCTGTCTTGATTCTAAGTTACTATATAAGTAGTACTTAGAGTCATTGTATGGGAGTGCTTTTCTTAGAGTTTTCTCTGTAATCTTGTAACCATTGAAGCTTAATACAAATTGCATTTATCAGTACTTCTTGTGTTTACTTGTTTACATTGCTTAGTTGTTTTGTTTCCGCCAATCTCAACTAGAATAGAACCATCTTGTATTTACCGATCCTACATATATCCATGTACTACATGAAGTTGTTTAATACAAAAATAAAGTATAATAAATAAAATTATTTGTTTCCTTAATTAAGTAATAGTTATAATTCAAATTTTTTTTTTTTGAAAAAGAAAAATTAACATAATTACATTTCGAAATTTAAGCTTACTTAAAATAGGAAAAATTAAAAAATTTTAATAAAAAAAATATGATTTTTTTATGAAATTTTTAGAAATCGTTTATTAGAATAAGGATTTGAAATGTCTTTAAAAATGCGTAAAGACTGACCCGTAAAGAATGTCGGCAACTTCTCTGTCTTATCTCCAAATCTACAATATACGACAAAAACTTTAAAATTAGTGCACAAATACAAACGGCAAGATTGTTAAAAGCCTCTAACGTTGGGAAAAAAACATTATTATCACCTGTTTCATTTGAAAACCATCTCTTCCCCGTCCCTGTTAGAGGTGTACAAACCCGCTTATCTGACTTGAAACGGTTCTGGTTTTGGTTCCTATCTAGTATTTTTAAGAACCGGTTTGGACCCGATAATACGCGCTGGTTCATACCCGGTTTGAGATTTCCTTTGCTCGACCGGTTCCAACCTGCACCCGAACCAGACCCGGTTTCTACCCGGACCCGACTAGAACCGGTTCCTACCCTACCCGGTTCCACATTAAAAATAAATAAAAATTGCCTTTTATGTTGTTTAATGTCGGACCTGACTCTACTCTACCCTACCCAGTTCCACAGGGTAGGGTTCTTCAACCCATAAAACCGATTTTGGTTCCTACCCTGCCGGATTTGTACCCGATAAAAAAAGAACTTGTTTGGAACCTGAGGATTGTTTCAACCAGTGACGGATCCAGGAGTTTTTGTCAGCGGGTGCCAAAAGTGAGTCATGTTAGAACGTGTCAAGTTAGAACGGTTCGGGTCAAAAAATTACCTTAAATCGTAGCAAAAAATCAAACTCCCAAAATGTTACAAGGTTAAAGGATAAGTGAGATTGTGCATATTATTATATATCTATGAATTTGTCAATTTGGGTTTCAAATGAAAAACAATTGAGTGTAACAGGCAACAGAGAATCAATTTAAAAGTAAATAAAATCAATTTATAAAATCAATCGATAATTAATTAGAATTGGAAGTGGTCTGCAATCGATAATCAATCACCTTGAATTGCAAATCAAGTTTTGAAATTAGTCAACAGGCAATGGATTGTTACTGCCGCTTTACTGGACTTCTATTTTATTTATTACTTAGGGTGCCTTTTAACATGCTTTTGACAAAACCTAGATGTGCCCAAGAAAACTTATTAACCAATTAACCTTCCCTGGCACCAACATACATCCGCCCCTGGTTTCAACATTAAATGCATATCGACTCTTCCAGGTTTCTATACTCAGACCTATCTCAGTTATGTTCCGGAGATAAGCTACAAGCTCCTTGTTCCATTCTTCGATCATTGGCACATCCGACCAAGTTCATGACTCAGGCTATGGTCGAACCTAGATATATCCCAACCATTCTTACTACTTCTTACAAAATCCGGGACTAGGTTTCAGGGTCACACATTATTAAGTGACTTCTTTATATATTAACCTATAAAGAATAAAAGTTGGTTAGCATAGTGTCACTCAATTATCTTTCAACCATATGACACCAAATCTCTGTTAACTTCAACCTTATTCTTAATATTCATAATAATTCAAAACTAGTTGGAGTGAAACACAAGATTTTAGACAAAAGAACTATAATTTGTATCGCTAGATGTTACAAAAATGCTTCAAAGTTACAAAATGATCGAAGGTTTCAAAATTGATTTGTATTAACTAACACGATATGAAGAAGTATTCTTACTACCTTGGCCAGTGAGGAGCCATCGAGAAAGCCGGTCTTTGTTCTTTGCACTCTCATTTTCCATTATTTTATCAAAATGTGTTGTTGGTGGGTTAGTTAGACTTGAGTTGGTGTGTATGTAGAGTTTGCCAAGTTCGTTGGTTTGATCCTGAGTTCCAACATTTTTTTTTTGTTTTTTTATCAGGTTTTTATCCAATAAGAATAAACTAACAATATTTATCGTAGAGTAAACTGCAATTTTTGTCCCTGTGCTTTACTTCAATCTACACTTTGGTTCCCTAAGTTTGAAATTTCGACCTTCAAGTACTTGTAGTTTCATTTTTTCCTTCTATTGAGTCCCTGAAGCTAACGTCTGTCATATATCTGTTAGTGATGAAGGATACATTCGTCATTTTGTTTGGCTTTTTGGGGGCAACTTCGTCATTTACTCTTTCTTTTCACCCAATATCACATACGGTCCTCGATCTTTAGAAAATCGACCATATGGGATCCATCTATGGCGGACTCCAATAACGAATCTAGAGGTCATGACGCCATTAGAGATTTGTCTGCGAAAGAGCAAGACAGGTTCCTTCTGATTGCTAAAGTGAGCCGAATCATGAAGAAGGCATTGTCGGCGAACGGGAAGATATCGAAGGAAACAAAGGAGATAGTGGAGGAGTGCGTATAGGAGTTCAACAGCTTCATCACCGGCAACGCGTTTGATAAGTGCCAGAGAGGAGAAGAGGAAGACGATTAACGGCGGCGATTTGTTACGGGTGATAGGGTTTGAGGAGTATGTGGAGCCTTTGAAGCTTCCAACTTTGGATAAGGAATGAAGTTTCCAACTTTCCCCTGCCAATCACCATCGTAATCTACGTGAATTGAAGATACCAGATTGATCTTTTCAGTGCCTCTCTTCGCACCAAAAAGTCTCAACAATTTTAGGGCTTCCAAGAGGGAGATCTAAATCGATTTCATTAAGCAATTAATGAAATTACATATCTGGTAAGTTAATTCATTAAGAATTTGCTTATTTGTTTTATTGATATTAAGGATTGCCGACTATCGTTTTGGCATCAAATCTATCTCTCCTTCAATGAACAAAAAATAAACATTCAAACACAGAGTCAAACAGTATTAATTTCACAATTGGGTGGTTTGATTTTTTGTAAGATTATCAGTTTATTAGGGTTTTCCCCCTAATTTTCACTGTAATCTTTTGTAGTTTTGTTATTTAAAGTGTTTTAATTTGCTACATTAGAATGTATACATGAGGATAAAATAGACATTTAACTTGTTTATTAACAGATATGTGACGGAGGTTACTCTCATGGACTCAATAGAGAAAAAATGAAAGACTAAGAGGTCGAAATTTTAAACTTAAGGACCGAAAGTGTAGACCGGAGTAAATCACAGGACGTAAATTACAGCTTACTCTTTGTCTTGCTATCTATCAAATTTCTTTTCTTTTTTCTTTAATTTTTTTTATATTCATTTATAAAAATTACTTTTATTCTGTTTTTTTTTATTTTTACTTTAAACCTAACTTGTTTTACGAATTTGTCGTTTCAATGTTAACTTCTATTTGCGTTGCAATTTATTTATTTTTCGATCTCCATTACCGAGTTGTGGTAACTTCATACGTTTCTTTTATTTACTTAGTCACGTTATTGTTGTAATCATAATGCGTGTAACGAGATTCACAAACCCACTGCATTGCGTGAGATTAGATACTTAAAAACGTTAGTATAATCGTACGGTTTCGCCGTAACGCGCAGGTGATATTTTCTAAATTTATCCAAAATGGCTAAGGGGGTGTTTGGGATTACTTATTTAAAACTACTTATTAACTTATTCAAAAAGTAATAAATAATAAGTCATAAGTCAGAATTTTTTACTTCTCAAAAACTATATAAAGAGGAGGAAAAGTAAGAAAAATCAAACATACTTAATACTTATCTCATTTTCTAAGAAGTTAATAAGTTATAAGTTGGTTAAATAAGTCAATCCAAACACCCTCTAAATTAAACAAAAGGGTATTTTGGGGAAACAAAATTTACGTTATCCTTTATCCCCCTTCGCCCAAACTCATCTTCAACCAAATCTTCTTCTTCCCCAAAACCAGAGAGCACAAATTACCAAAAATGGCGATGTCCCTCTCTACCCTCACATCCTCCTTCTCTTCTCTCTCTTTCTCATCACAAGTTTCCCAAAAACCCTACTCCCTTTCCCTCACTCCGTCCCTAAAATCATCTCAATTTCCCAAAACAAAACCCCCTTCTCTCACCGTCGTCGCCACAGTCGTCGCCGAGCCTCTCACCGCCGATTTGGACACTTCGAATCTCGAGAAGTACGTCAAATCCAGACTCCCAGGTGGCTTCGCTGCCCAGACTCTTATCGGCACCGGCCGCCGGAAATCTGCCATTGCCCGGGTTGTCATTCAGGAAGGAACTGGAAAATTTGTAATAAATTACCGTGATGCAAAGGTACTTGTTTTCAGTTTTGATTTTCGAAATATATTTAGCAAAATTATGCCTGTGAAATTGATGATATATTGATATATGATGGAAAAAGATAAAATTTGGGGGAAAAATTACAAATGCATCAGATTTTATAACAAATATTTTGAGTTTGACAGCACGGTTAGAATCCGAACATGACATGTTTAACTAAACGTGTTATTTATGGTTAATGAAAGTGTTACACTACACTACAAGTTTAGCTGGAAATAAAATTAGTTCAATAACACGAATGGCATTGCTGTGTTTAACACGAGAATAAGATTATAAGAAGCCAATAAGATAGAAGTTTTGAAATCAGGGTTATGATGGGGAGGGAATTTAGTTTTGTGAAATATTTAGTTTGTTTATAAAATTATAAAGCTAGTTCGTTTTGGTGTACGGGTTTTAAACATGTCGTTTCGACCTGTTAACCCATTTAACACGATTGGTTAAACGTGTTTTGTGTTCATAAAGGGGATATGTGGGTTAAACCGGATTTAACACATTTTTTATCGTGTTATTAATGTGACGACCTGATTATGACCCGAACTTGTTTACCCTAGACCCTGACATGTTTAACTTCATGTCAATTAGCTAATCGTGGGCATCATCAGTTCATCATTATACTTAAACTGATAGTACTGTAATTCTGTAAACATGTCAAGATTATTCTATTTCATCCTTCATTGATACTTTTGACCACTTGACTGCTTCAATGAAATAATCACTTAAAGATTGAGCTCTGCTGTACTTTCCTAGATGTTCTTTGTAGGGGTGTAAGTAAGTTGAGTCACTAGTGAGCTACTTGAGATTGGCTTGCTAAAAGCTTGAATCGATCCGAGCTTCGAAACTAAATTGGAGGTTATTTAATAAATGAGGCCGTGCTCGAGCTTTCATATACCAAGTTTGACTAGGCTTGCGAGCCAATCGAGCCTCTTATTTATATAAATATAATAATTGATTTTTAATATAATAAATATATATTACATAATAAATATTATTATTATAATTGTAATTATGATAGACATAGCTAAATAATATATACTATGTTATATAAATAAAATTATAATTTTAAATATATATACAATTAGTTTTATGTCTATAAACAAAATAATTTAATAATTAATAAATAATAAACGAGCCAAGCTCGAGCTTGAAAATTTACTCACTAGCCAAGCTCGAGCCCTGTTAAGTTAAACAAGCCTTAGCTCGTACTCGACTCGTTTATGCCCCTTGTACTTTTTTGCCTCATTATGCAAATGTTGAATGTTATACAGGAATATCTTCAAGGCAATCCATTATGGCTTCAATATATTAAAACCCCATTGGCAACATTAGGATATGAAATTAGCTATGACGTGTTTGTGAAGGCGCACGGGGGTGGTCTTTCTGGGCAGGCACAGGCAATATCTCTTGGGATTGCTCGTGCGTTACTGAAAGTGAGTGAAGATCACAGAAAACCCCTTAGAAAAGAGGGCCTTCTTACTCGAGATGCAAGAGTCGTTGAACGGAAGAAACCCGGTCTCAAGAAAGCCAGAAAAGCGCCACAGTTTTCCAAACGTTAAGGTACAGTTGCTCTCTGTTTTGAAATGTTGGTCCTATAATATGATGTTACCATTGGTTTTTGTTATTATTGTTGTAGATTATGGCTCTATTTTACATTGTAAGTTGGATGATTTGAATCATCAGATGTTATCATATTTTACTTAAGTTTGAGTTTCTGTATGTTCTTGAGCATTTGTAATTTGTTGCTTTTATCTCCATTTGTGTGAACATGTTTCATACTTTTTATTACTGCTGTAACCTATTATTTCACTTGTTCACATAGACTTAGGGGGGTGCGAGTGGACAGCGGCTTCAAGGCGGGTACCAAGCAGGTAGGGGGCTACACCACCGCATCCAACGTGGGTTCAATGGGTACATTTGAATGGGTAGTTTCAGCGGGTATATTTACCCATTGAAATCGAATATGAAGCCGTTGAAATCGAATATGAAGCCGTTGAAATCGAAGATCTAGCCGTTGCAATTTGACTGTTTAACGGCAATATAGCCGTTTAAAATAAAATAAAAATTAATTAATTATTCCCCAATAAATACATAAATCTAATATTTTCAATCCACAAAAAATACATACCATCTCTATTATTTATATAAAAATACCATGGATTCCAAAAAAGTTTCTAAACGAAGAGACGGTTCTAGCCGTAAAAAAGTGTCCAAACTGAGAGGCGGTTCTAGCAAGGTACAACCGAAATTGAATCTAGGCGGTTCTAGATTCATATTGGTTTTCGGTTTTACTTGAGGGTTCGGTTTGGTTATGGACTTAAGGGTCAGTTTTCGGTTTCACATTTTAGGCTTGAAATGTTTGGGCTATAAAAAAAATTGGTCCAACATAATGGATTTGGACCTTAAACTTTTGGCTTGAAATTTTCATTAACCACTTACTAGTTTTAGGCCTAAGATAATTAAGATAGCCATAAAAAGTCCAATAACAAACAATTTATGTGTGATTCGGTTCAGTTTTTTTCGGTTCGGTGCCGTTTTGTAGCAAGGTACAACCGAAGTTGAATCGTAATTTTCGATTTTCAAAAGAAAATAAAATAAAATCCAAAACTGTTGGTTATTAGTTTGGGTCAGGTTCGGTTAATCGTTATTTTGCTCACCCCTAAGTCATTCAGTTAACCAAAAAAAAGTACGTATTGTTAAAAAATTGTTCGGTTTCAAATATTTTTAACAATTATTGATAAAATCATTTATTTCTAAAATTGTTAAGAAAACAATTTTCACATTTTAAATTTTGTAGCACTAATAGAAGCAAGCAGAAGCCTTTTGCATTTAATAAAATTAGCGTACTATTGGTCTACAACATTAGCCGTTGATAGTGAGTGACACCCACATTATCAAAGTCTGGAAGAAGTCAAATGAGGTCTGGGTCGGGTCGGGTCGGGCGGATGTAGAGTTGGCTTCACTTCATTCGTTAAAGGTTACAAAATAAAATCTTTTAAGTAATTTGTAATTCGATCAAATCATATATGATTTCATTAAAGCATTGTCAACTTTCCAACCTCTGTTTTTTAAAGTCCACCCTCAATCGTTCAGTTTAATTGGACATGCTACCTTAAGATGTAAACGATTGGAGCTTAGGTTAGTTGAGTCTGAGCTCGATATCGATTTGTTTCGAGCAAAAATGCATACAATACTAGGCTTGTGAATTTCTAAAATACGTAACAGAAATCTAATAAAAACACACACAAAATGATCTTTATATATATATATTTTGATGATTCACAAAGAAAGAAAGCTACACCATTGATTTTGCCAACTTGGGTTTATTTTTCTGAGTTGAGAATTTATCAGGTGATTTGCTTACTTAATTTTATATTTTGGTGATTTGTCAATTGTTGGTTTAAAATGTAACACATTTGAAACAAAAAAAAATAGAACACTACATATTCGATACAAAACACAGCACAGTTAACCAGTGGCGGATACAGAAATTTTTTGAAGGAGGGGCAGAATACGGGTGGGTAAAAAAGAAACGGAGGAAAAAAATGAAATGACAATAAAATAATATAGTTCATCAAATATTTAAACATAATATAAAAATACCTCGATTACAATTGTTCTCTGCGTGTTTTAATCTTTCGAAAACGCTCGATTACAACATCATTAGTAACATTAAGAAGTTTATTGTCCTATTAAAACCCACTATCAAGTCCATCCTTAAGAAGAGAAAGTTAGGAAGAAATTAAATAGTTGAGTGTAAATATAGATGACTAACATTTCTTCCGACGGTTAATAAAGCTTGATTTGAGTTTTTTTCCTAAGCATCAATTAAATGAATGAAAAATAGAGTATATATTAAAAACGGAGAGGTCTTGTGTTTAAATCCTAATTGTGAAAAAAAAAAGGTCCAAGTTTGACTTTCCTGAAGTCAAAGTCGATTCAAATCCCAAGATTTCAGGGATTGGATGACAATTTGCGCGTGTGTGACTTTCCTGAAGTCAAAGTCGATTCAAATCAGTTCCAGGTTCCAAAGAGGTGGAAAAATGGGGTTCATGGCTCAACATATGTGATTTAATTCATTTTTATTTGTTTATAACAACAACTTTTTTTTATAAGATTTATAAAAGTAAACATCATTTGTTTTAATTATAATATCTTATAAAGTGAAAAGTTCCATTTTTATAAAATTACACGTTTTATTTAGTATAATCAAATATATATATATAACTACTTATTCATTCATAGATAATTACATTTATTTATATAACAGATGTTACATGATTCAAGTTCATAAGTTTTATTTTATTTTATTTTTTTTTTTAATTTTTAACAATATATATATATATAGTAGAAAAAAAATTAATAATATGTAGATTCAAGGTTGGAACTTTGGGTCGATACAAGTTAAAATAACAATTAACGTGGCAACTTGTTTTGAACAAGTACGAGGCTGGAATAGAGTGTCATTATTGTGTAAATTAAGATAAAATAATATCGGATAGTCATGGATGTTACAAAGTGTCCTTCGAAATCTACTGTCGGTCCATGGTTTGGTGGTTCAGGTTCTTCACCCTCATCATCTGACTAATTGATTATATCGTTCCCTTCATCTTTTACAGTCATATTATGCAATGTAATACACGCATACATTATATCGCTAATTACTTTTGCACTCAAAATTCTTGTTGGCCCTTGTATAATGTGCCATCGAGTTTGAAGGACACCGAACGCCCTCTCGACATCCTTTCTTGCTGACTCATGACCTTTTTATGAGTTTCAACATTTTTTGACTCTATGGATATGCGAAGCTTTTTACAAGCATGGCCCATTCAGGATATTTACCATCTACAAGATAGTATCCCATGTTGTAATATGTTCCATTCACTAGAAAATTGCATGAAGGCACGTTACCTTCTATAACTTCACTGAATATCAGTGATTGTTTTATGACGTTGATATCATTGTTCGACCCCGTAACTCCAAAATAGATATGCCAAATCCATAGGTCATGTGAGCAACCGCCTCATGCATGATGGTGGGATGTCCACGGTCACCTCGCCGTCCAACCGGGCAGTTTTTCCATGCCCAATGCATACAATCTATGCTTCCTAGAATTATAGGAAACCTGTGCTAGGTTGAATGCTTAGCCAGTAACCGTTGGATGTCACTTTCGTTTGGCCTTGTTTGATATTCTTTAGAATACATTTCAATCACATTTCTGCCAAACATTTGAAGACACTCGAGAGCAGTACTTTGACCAATGTGTATGTATTCATCAATTTGGTCAGCTGCCATGCCATATGCCAACTAACGTGTGACACATGTGTATTTTTTATTGTGGATAAACCAGTTCTACCCATCGCAACCACTCTTTGTGTAAAGTAGAGATAATTGTTTTTCAAATCGTCAACAATTCGATTGGAAAGTTGAATGTGAGATAAAATAACTACAAGGGGTAAACCAGTTTTGAAGCAAAGTTGTCCTTCCAAAGACGACATCTCCCTGCATATTCATTTGCGCTTCCCATTTGAGTGTCTGGAACGATACCCTTCTTCGGTATAGTGCTCATTTAGATGCAAATACATGTTTTCGAATTCATCGGAACCAATTATTCATAATGCTTCACGACTAATTGCATAAAGTGCATATCAGCATTAGTAGAAGGATTCGTAAACGGTGGTTGAGCCAGAGGCGGAGTTTGCGAACAACATTATCACTAGAACTCATATTTAGTGAGAAAGTTGAATGTGAGATAAATATGAAGCAATGACTTTTATTTATATTGAGAAAACTATCCGTTATAAACTAGCCGTTAAAAAATTAAACATATTTAAAATTTATATGTTTTTAATTTAAGTTTAAAAAAATTAAAATAAATATTTAAATATAATTTAATATATTTTAAATGGAATTGTTTAAACATAACTTTAAAATAATAATTAAATTCAATATACTTGGGGCCCGCTTTTTCGCGTTTGGTTTTCCGGGTGACCCTCAACCAGACGCTCGCCAGATGAGGCATCCAACACGAAGGTGGTCGTCCACTTTTGCCATGCCGGAACCGAACACCTGTGTTAGATGCTCTTAATTATCGTTTAAATACATATACAATTATTCTTTTTATACATTCATAATTTCAGTATATACATAATCTAATATATATTATTTTTATATCAATAATATATCTAGAGTAAACTGCAGTTTTTGTTCATGAGGTTTGACCTGATTAACAGATTCATTCCCTCCTTAACAGTATGGGTCCTTGAGGTTACATTTCTTAACAGTTTACGTCCCTCGGGCAAACGGCCGTCTAATCTACCGTTACTACCCCCCTCACGTGCCCCACCTGTGAGGGGTATTTTCATCTTTTCGCATCGATTTAAGTTTAGTGGAATACTTGGTTTTTATAGAACAGCCCCAAGTACTCTTCTTCCCCAATCGAAATCGGTAAAACCCTAGCCCTTCCAATCGATCCCGATCAAACGAGATCCATTGCCTAAACCACGGGGATTTTGATCCTTTATTTAAAAGGAAACTATGGACACTAGAATTACCTGGAATGGTCACGCAACGAAGGAGGCCGGTTGGGATTTCATGTCCGATGCTCTTCGAACTCGTCCGAGTTCCAGGGGTGAAATGGATTGAGGTGGTGTGTTTAGAAAGTTCAAATTGGTCTATGCGAAGGTATAGGACTTGGTTTTATGACTCAATTTCATTCACATTACACTAATCGATTGAGGTTTGATTAAGAATAGTTACATGTTTAAGTTCGAGTTAATTCGTTTAAATTAGTTCATCAATGGCCTTTGGTTTTGGTCGCATAACGTCTACACGTGATCCCTGTGCATTAACAGCTTTGAACTCAGATGTTTGGATTAAATCGACGACATGTTTGACTTGGAAAAGTCAACATCAGCTAATGGGAACAAAATTGGGATCAATTTGTAATTTGATTCATCGAAGTGGTGAAATTAACTTGCGAAACTGATCCCATAATGCGTAGGCATAATCAGATAGGGTAAATCTCGCATGATTTGAAACCGATTAGATGGATTTCCCTCTGTGTTGACATTCTGAAGTCAAAAGTGATGCAAAAAGACGAAAATACCCCTCACTTGTGGTGCACGTGAGGGGTAGTAACGACAGATTGGACGGCCGTTTGCGCGAGGGACGTAAACTATTAAGAAATGTAACCTTAAGGACACATACTGTTAAGGAGGGACTGAACCTGTTAATCAGGTCAAACCTCAGGGGCGAAAACTGCAGTTTACTCATATATCTAACACTAATTTTGTAATAGTAATATAATATATATTATTAAATTTATATCAATAATAACCTTGTTTAGTTTCTTAAACCTAGCAGGGCCGGAGGTGACCATGGGCTAAGAGGGCGACCGTCCATGGCCCGTTTTCCGGGGGGTTTATAATTTAGGAGATCTGTACGATTTGTCGGTTAACTACTGTATTATGTCACTCTAAAAATATAATTTCGTTATGTTTATTGGTATAAGTTTTTTTGCCTTACTAGTGAATTTTTTATATTAAATTTGTATCATTTGTATCTCATTTTTCTAGCTCGTCCCGGACCCCTAAATAATCAGCTCCGACCCTGAAACCTAGTCAAAACTCCAATATAAAATTAGATGAACTTCAACAATCATTCGAACTCGACTCGAATGTCTCGCCATCATCAGTTCATCACCCTAAATATGCAATTTGTTAATGTTTACAATGTAACTTAAAATCCTATATCAACTCTTTTTATCTTCTCCGTTAAAAAAAACTCTTTTTATCTTTTTAGCGGATTATTATAGAACAGTAAATGGATTCTGATAGCATCGATTATTACGATGACGACGTTGATGACGGTGGACTTTCAGAGGGTGCTTTACGGAGCCTAAATGGTCCGTCTTGTAAGGTAATTAACCGATCAATTTTTGTCGGCTATCAAAATCTTTTTCCAAGATTTTTCAGTTTAAGGAAATAAAATTAAAAAAAATCTTATTCCCCCGTTTTCCTTAAACCCTAAATAACCAGGGTTTAGGGTTTGTTTGTATGATCAAATTTGATAACTCTCTTTTGATGCATTCTTGTGATGTAAATGTATGATCATGATTTGCTCTGAATTCTTCCTCTGTTTCTCAATGGGTTTATTAGTATTTAAAAGTTTAATTGACATTTTATTTGTTTTTTGTTTTGCATGAAATCATAGGTTATCACAAAAGAGTGTCTGCTGGCTGCACAGGTGACCACTGTTCTCTATAACATTAGCTATGCATGGTGATTGATTAATGAAATTTGGTGTTTAATCATACGGGTTTTTGGAGTTTAAGTTAGCATAAGCAAATAAACAGAGTAGTCTTGGATGAAGAAAATTGCTTTTTTTTAACAACAATATTTAGATTTTCTAGGATAAATAAATCATAACATGCAACTGTAGGATTTGAACCCCTAGTTATGGGGTACAACACTTAACTTCTAGAAAATTAGTATCTTATTGAATTGATACCATTACATTAGGCTCCTCTTTATAGGGTAAATTTTAATATGGCACGCGTTGGCCAAAAATGGAAAACAGAAATCCACGGGCTAATCAAGAAATTGACCTCCTAAATAAATACGCAAATTACTCAGAGAGTGTTTAGGAGTGTGGTGGGAAAGTGCTTATTGACTTATTAGCTTTTCAAAAAATCAATAAGCCATTCCAAAAGCCATGATTTCTTGGCTTTTGAGAATGGCTTATTGAGTTATTGGCTTTTTGAAAAGCTAATAAGTTAATAAGCACTTTCCCACCACACTTCCAAACACCCTCTCAGATCCAAGATTCACGTGTTTTTACATATGACATGAAACAAGTTAAGATGGAATTTGGGTCTGACATTTGGGCCAAACCGTCTATGGGGTATCTGTCACATGATGTGGCTCGTCGAGACCTTTCCGTCCGGTACTTATGGCCCCGCACCTCCAAACGTAGCCCAAGGTATGCCCTTTTTAAGTTGGGCCCTTTTCTACCCCTGTCTAACTGGTCCAAATACGAGTGTGCTAAGTCTTGGTTCAGTTTCATATCATAAGTTTGTTTTATTTACTTGTGCAGAGAGAAGACCTGCAAAAAGTAATGGAGTTGTTATCTTTAACAGAAAATCACGCACGAACACTACTTATACATTATAGGTGGGATGTTGATAACGTATCCGAAGTGTTTGTGAACAAGGGAAAAGATCGGCAATATGAAGACGCATGCGTCACATTACATGACAATGGTGATAGTTCTTCATTACAAACCTCTTCAGTAACAATCTGTGTAATCTGCTTGGAGGAAGTCCCTGTCTACAAGATGACCACAATGGATTGTGGCCATTGTTTTTGCAACAATTGTAAGTAAAAAAACATAACTTCTATACCAAATGTTCCAGGAAACAAGAATCTTAACAATCTTTACATTTTTTTCCCTTTTTTAAGGTTGGACAGAACACTTTCTGGTGAAGATAAACGAGGGTCAAAGTAGGCGCATTAGTTGTATGGCTCACAAATGCAATGTGGTTTGTGATGAAAGTAAAATCAGAGTTTATGTCAGCGAAAAGGACCCTGATCTCGCTAAGAAGTTTGATGGGTACCTTTTAGAATCATATATTGATGATAATAAAAGGGTAAAATGGTGTCCTAGTGTTCCACATTGTGGATACGCCATTCGGGTTGAGTATGATGAATATTGTGAGGTTGAATGCGCGTGTGGTGTTCAGTTTTGCTTTAGTTGTTCTTCTGAAGCGCATTTTCCTTGTTCGTGTCAAATGTTCGAGCTTTGGACCGAAAAGTGCACGGATGATATCAACCAGACCAAAACTTGGATGATTATTAATTCAAAAAAGTGTCCCAAATGTCATAAACCAGTTGAAAAGAATGGAGGATGCAACCTTGCCGTGTGTATATGTCGTCAACCATTTTGGTGAGATCTTTAAAAATACTTTATTTTGTTTTCAACTCATTTTTCAATCAAATTTATATCAAAACGTAGGAAAAAAGTTCAAAATCACATGACACACTTTCAAATAGTGACTTCACTCTCCCACTTTAAAGTCGTTATCTTAACTAACAACTAACCGAGAAATCAAACTTAAAACAATAAAAAGATTTTTTTTTGTTTTTATATGGGACTTAGGAAAATAGTTTTGGTTTCTAGATGAAATTTGAATCCAAAACGGTCCCACCTATTCAGCTTGCCACCTCTGCAGATTCCTATCATAAAATCTTGAATCACAAGCTGATTACCTAGAAACCATTTTGAATTCATCTTGGGTTTTGAAAACAACCCATCTATAAAAAAAACTTATGTGATTTTTATGATTTAAAGTAACAATAATCAGACTTTAAAATTGAATATCATATAACTACTAGCTTGTTTATTTGATGATATAGTTGGTTATGTGGTGGAGCAACTGACTTTAACCACAACTGGCGGAGCATAGAGGGTCACACTTGTGAAGAACAGCAAATGGCTAAAGCAGCGCGTGAAAAATCTGAAAGTTTGTGTCATACTCACTATCTTGATCGGTTTAAAGCTCATAAAGAATCTTTGAAGGCTGAAACCGATCTAAAGAAGTTGCAATCAAAGATATCAAATATGGAAGCTCGCGATAAGAAAATTGTGGATTATAGTTGGGTGACTAAAGGAGCTGAAAGGCTCATTTTGTCACGACGAATTCTATCATATTCATACCCCTTCGCGTATTTTATGTTTGGTGACATCTTTCTCAGTGAAGAAATGACAAAAGAAGATAGAATCATCAAACAAAACTTATTTGAACAACAGCAGCAGGCGGAGAGTCATATTGAGAGACTCTCTTTTTTTCTAGCAGAACCGTTTGATGAATTCGACGAGAAAAAGTTTAATGAATCTCAAATGAAAATAATCACACTTTCTGGTGTTATGGATCTCCTCTGCAAGAATTTGTGAGTACATCTTCTTAATGTTGTTTAAGTAGTTTGACTTTTGAAGTCAAAGTAATAATTTCTTTTGATATTGATCACAAAGTTGAATGCAGGTATGATTGTATTGACAATGTGATACTGTGCGATTTGGAGACGACAATTAACATCGCGCCTTATCGATCCAAAGGTGTAGATAAGGCTGTGGAGATTGATTAAGGTTGAAAGTAGTTTTCTTTTTGAAGCTATATCAACTTTTATTTATTGGTTTATTTGTTTTAAAACTGGTTGCAACAACTCAAAATGGAAAGTTGGATGACATTTTGTTCTTCTAGGTCAAATAAAGTTTACTTGGTGATCAAATGCAGGAGTTGCAAGCAAGCCAGTTTTAGGAAAAATATAAACGGTTATTTGAAATGATTATTGGACTTTTGAAATAGTGACACATATTTCTTTTTACAATTTCTCTGTGAAAGCACATGAAATAAAATCTTGTGGTTTGTGCCAAATCCACGGTTGGTTCCATCCTTGTCCACGAATTTTTTATCAAGAGGTGCTAAAAGAACTTGAATTTTATGGACATGTGGCATCATTTGTTTGGTGGTCGCGTAATTTCTACCAGGAAGTGCAAAAAACATGAATTATGTCGGAAGTGAAAAAAATCTGGGTGATGTTCACCGGAAAGTCTAAAAACGTTTACGTGTGTCAAGTTCTGATCGGAGTTCAATCACTAAATGGTCTACTATTTACAAACTTAGAATTGAATTTAGGAAATTCTTTTTTTTTTAAGGCAAATTTCTTAATTTTTGTTAGAAGTGGGACTTGAACCACCTTCTCAAACCTTGTTGTTCGTAAAGAATTTTCCTCTACGGTTGAGCCACCAACCCCAATAGTGAATTTATGAAATTCTTGATGTAATTACTTCCTTGTCAAATATGATTATATTAACTAATTGTAAAACTCAAATTATTCGATATGTAAGAAATTGTATATAAATCAGGATAGGATATTGATACTGTTCATTTAAGCAAAGACAATTTCTTCATATTTGGTGGTTTAGTTTTTATAGGATAAGCGTACTCTTCACGAACGGAATCTTCACGAACACATAAAAACGTTTAATTTTATAAAACACAAAGTATATTAAATCTATTTAGTTTAGTTATCACCATAATAAATGTAAATCCTATAGGTAGGGGTGTTCACGGTTAGGTTTAAAACCGCGAAACCGTTCAAACCGGTTTGGTTTCACGGTCTGTTTTTTTGTGTTACGTTCTGGTTTACGGTTTCAAAAATTTCAAACCGTAATGTACGGTTTGGTCGGCTTATAGCAAAAACCGACCGTGTAAAACCGGACCGAACCTTTAGATTAAACATATATATATTTTTTTAAATATTTCTTAATAATTATATTTAATTATATATATATAGGGGAGGGTTCTAGAGAAAACCACATAGTTAGGCGAAAACCGAGAAAACCACTAAAAAATTAATTTTAACCAATAATATAATAATATTTATTTTTTATTTTATTATTATTTTTTTATAATAGTATCAATGTAATATTACACATTTTTACAAAAAAAAATATTTAAATATTGGCTTACGTATACGTAACACATAGTATTACACATCGTTTTAGTGGTTTTCGTCTAACTTTGTGGTTTTCTCTTGATCCATCCCATATATATATAGTTAGGCGAAAACCGAGAAAACCACACAAAAAACCAATTTTAACCAATAATATAACAATATTTATTTTTTATTTCATTTTATTTTTATTTTTTTTATAAGAGTATTATTGTAATATTATAAATTTTTACCAAAAAATTATTTAAATATTGGCTTACATATACGTAACCCATGGTGTTACGTATACGTAAACAGAAAACAAAAAAATTCAAAAAAATTGCGGTTACGTATTGCTTATTGTTTTAGTGGTTTTCGTCTAACTTTTTGGTTTTCTCTTGATCCCTCCCATATATATATATATATATATATATATATATATATATATATATATATATATATATATATATATATATATATATATAAACAATATATTAAACTGAATTGGGCTAAATGATTAATCATATTCATATGTATCATATTATTGGGACTTTGAGCCTAAACTTTCACAACTTTATTTTGACAACATTATTTGGATAGCCAGCCCGTGACCTTCTTTGTTTTGATGTATTTGACAGCTTAAGTTTTGTAGATAGTGGATAGCTTATTCTTTTAAATTCTAGAGAGCTTGTTGTTCCTACAAATCTAGATAACTTAGTAATTTTCTTCTCTAATGGAATTCTAGACAGTTTTTTGGTAACTCCATTTTATTTCATACCATTTTTGGATAACTTGTATAAAAGCCCGTGAGCTTAAACCGTGAAACCAAAACCGTAATAACGGTTTGGTTTGGTTCGGTTTGGTTTTGGTTTTGGTTTACAAAAATAAAAAAAAACAATTTACTAACGGTTTGGTTTTGATTTTAAAATGTAAGACCGTAAAACCTTTTTAATCAAACTTGTTTTGAAACTTGTACGTCTTTATATAACCTGATTTTGATAAGCCAACACTTAGTTGATATTGATAGAAATCGTACGTTTTTATACGAACTTTGTTATGAAACCAAGAGTTGGTGAACTCATATTGGGAACGATACGTCTTTATACATGGCCCCATTGTTGCACTGCATCCCGATGAAGAAAGTCTAATCACTTTGTTAATAAAAGTAAAAGTATTTAAGTTTGATATCTTAAACCAACTTGGAAGTAGATCTTAAGCATACAGATGTACATATCTATTAAAGAGTCGGGGGTAATGGAGTCCCTGACTGGGAGTCTTACTATTTTATTTTTAAAGGAAATAATTCGTTAACCAAATATTGTGAGAAAAAGGCTCTAACGGTGTACCGTTCACACATTTTTATTAGTCATACCATCGGATTAGTTAACATAACATTATCACATACCAAACGGATTCGAAACCTAAAGCAATACTCGTTGTGATCTGATTATTCTCGAGCTATTTACATTTCTGTTACACACTTCACGAACATCTTATATTTTCTGTTATATACTTTACCGTCATTTATTTTTCTGTCATTTACTTTTCTACGTCACAAGCACACAACATCCACTCATTAATTAAACTGGCTAAACGATAACAAACAATGAGTATTGGAACTTGACCGTTTCCATTGGTTCGATACTTGGTTCTTACCTAAACTATATTACGCTGCTATAGGTACACTAGCCTATTGTGTGTATTTTTAAGTTTAAGTATTTATCACTTCATAAATTTAAAACCTGGTCTCGTGAAAACCTTTTTCAATATGCAATAATAATATATATAAAAATGACACATCAACTCATATGACCCGTTTAAAAATAGGTCAACATGAACACGACTCGTTTAAAAAGTGGGTCATCGTGAACACGACCCGTTAAAAAATGGGTTGATATGTTAACCAGTTTAAGGGTTTTTAAAATAGTTAGTATTTATATTTTAGATATGAAAAGTGTACGTGATGTTTAAAGTTAAATATTTTTATTTTTAATTTTTTTATAAATTATTAACTTTTAAAGGTGAAAATAATTTTCTTTTTATTTATTGTGAATGAATGATATAAGAAACAAAAACCATAAAAAGAAGCCAAAATCATAAAAAGGTTTCATTTGAATCAAATATTAATTGTTTAAATTGTTACTAAGTTGATTGATATTACGAATTTTTATGAATGAAAACAAAACGGGCCAAATTGAAACTTAACATGACCCGATTTTAAGTGGGGTGAAACGATACAACACGAATAAATAGATGGGTTGAGTTAGGGTTAAAACCCGTCAACCCAATACGATTGACATCGTAACGTATACGAATGGTAATTTCAATAATCGTACATATTTGATGAAAGAAAGGATCCCCGTAATTCTCTCTTATTCACCAAGAGTTTGATAATGTTTCGTTTTCTAAAAATCATTCCATGTCATCATATTCTTCATTGGAACAAGCAAGTGCATGCCGGATTACATCCCTAGAAATACTTTCCTTTTCTGTACTTCGGTTTCATCTCTTCCTTCTTGAATTTCCTACATTTTCTTCATCGTTTTCAATCCACATTGTTACAGATCTAAGAACCAAAAGGTGTTAGCACCATTAACAAAATTCATATACAGAAGTCATAAGTAATGAGAGAAGGAGCAAGAAGGCTTTCTGATCCAAACTTCTCATTCAAATTCTCGGACACAGATGAAGATTTCAGCGAACGTCATAGCGACTTCTCAGGCAACGAACCCCACGGCTCTCCAATGATGAAGTCACCCTGGAACCCTGACACACAGTGGTCCATGGCTAGCCTGGATGACTCAAGTTGTCCCAGGAACGGGCTCGTTGGCTCGTTGGTGAGGGAAGAAGGGCATATTTATTCCCTTGCAGCCTCGGGCGACCTCCTTTACACCGGATCCGACAGCAAGAACATTCGTGTATGGAAAGACATGACCGAGTTTTCTGCCTTCAAATCCAACAGCGGATTAGTGAAGGCAATTATTATATCCGGTGAAAAGATTTTCACCGGACATCATGATGGGCGGGTTCGTGTCTGGAAAGCAAGTTCCAAGAACCCGACCCATTACCATCGGGTAGGCACATTCCCGTCTGTCTATGGCATCTTTAAGTGTTCAATGAAGCCGAAGAATTACGGCACACCTCAACGGAGACACACCGCAGTTTGGATCAAACACTGCGACGTGATTTCGTGCCTTAGTTTAAATCAAGAAGTTGGTTTGCTTTATTCGGGTTCATGGGATAGGACGTTTAAGGTATGGAAAATGTCTACGTGGAAATGTATAGAGTCCGTAAAGGCTCATGATGACGCAGTTAACTCGGTGATCTCAACCGTTGAAGGATTTGTGTTCACGGGATCGGCAGATGGGTCTGTGAAGGTTTGGAAACGAGAAGAGAAGGGAAAGAAATCTTTAAAGCATATATTTGTGAAGACATTGTTGAATCAAGAAAGTGCGGTGACCGCTTTGGCCGTGTCGAAAAACGGGTCGTTTGTGTACTGCGGGACGTCGGACGGGATAGTAAACTTTTGGGAGAGAGAGAAACAGCTGGCTCACGGTGGTGTGCTTAACGGGCATAAGTTAGCGGTTCTATGTCTTTCGGCTGCTGGAAGTTTGGTGTTTAGCGGGTCGGCTGATAAAATGATTTGTGTGTGGAAGAGGGAAGGCGTTGTGCACACATGCATGTCGGTACTCACCGGTCATTCTGGGCCGGTGAAGTGTCTGGCGGTGGTGGGGGAGATGGAGACTACCACCGCCAGGAGATGGAAGGTTTATAGTGGGAGTTTGGATAAATCAATTAAAGTTTGGAGTGTGTCGGAGTTGGCACCTGTCATGATTCAAACAATGACTCATGTAACACAGACTGGAAATCAAATACGGTCGGCCAAATATTGATGATCATGTTGTATCTTTTGTTCATGGGGCTTATTTTGTGAGCTAGTGAGTGTGTATATGTGCTGCTAATTCTTGGGTTTTTTTTTCTCATTTTCATGTATGATTCATGATCGACCAAATAGAAGAAAACGTAATATGATGCAAGAGAGAAAAATGTACTACATTTGTATCTTGTCTCCATACATGGGTTTGTATCTTCTCTCCAAACATATAGTAAAATATAAAAACTTTATGGTAAATTACGGTTTTAGTTCATAGGGTTTCTAAAAAATTGTTGCCCAAGATTTCAATGAACAAATAATGTTAATCGCAAAAGATCAGCACGGATATACAGACTTTGACGTTGGGTTTTATAACTTTAAATTGAATCGTCATGACCCCTTTCTAAGCGACACAGTTTTATCAATTTCAGTTTCCATGTTCGGGGTTTGACACATATAGTCCTTTGACTTCTAAATATTATATAAGACTCAAAATGTTACTTTAAACAATGACCCTTTAACTTTACCTACATAGATTATGCAATTATAAATCAATATTCCCCCTAATTTCTTAATCCATGTCTTTAATACTTTGACATCTTCATTCCAGTTTATCACGTACATGTTGTAGAAGATCCATGTCTTTGAACTTTGGTTTTCTGCCCTTCTCTCGCTTTATTCCTTGAACTTCATCCTTATGAATTATAGCTTGAACTTTGTCTTCTTTGTCTTTAGCCTTTTCTTGAGTATCAACTTGTACACCATCTTTTTTCACTTGTGTCATTTCATCCTTTTAAGTTTTGATTGTCTAGACGAAAAAACATGTACTGCTTCTGCTTTCATCTTCTTGTAACTTCGTTCAATATCTTTGTCATTCCTGCTTTTAACAGATACGATAAACTATTTATCTTCTTACATTATCTGATTTGTATGAACTCATCTTTTTCACTTCAAACTGTACTCCTTTTAACTTCAATTCTTCTATATCTTTGCTTGCAATAACTCTTAAATTATTTAAACTCTCTAACTCTTTCTTTCTCACTTCTTCATACAACTCCTCTCGTTAATGCAAGCATTTCTCAAACTCTTTCTCTATTTAGTCTCAAATTCTTGTTTCTTCATCTTAATATCTTGAAGTATGTTTAATCACAAGACTTCATTTCTTTCTTCACATCACTTTCTGATTTTAATCTAAAGCATTTCATCTTATCCTTTTCCGCTGCTTTACTGACATGAAGATCTTTGACTTGCTTCTTCTCAATACTGAATCCTCTCCATTCTAGTTTTCATGATTAAAATATGTTGATAATGAATACCAAAAGTTCCGTTCTTTGTTTTCCTTCTCAATTAAAGAGGTCTCCTCACGTTCTTCTTTATCTCTGCCATTAAGAGTGTCGCCTCTTCATATTCTCGTATAAGATTTGACTCTTCTTTTATGTGGTCGGGTTCAGGACAGTTCGATGCATAGTGTCCAGAAATTTGACAATTGTAACACCCCACTTTACTTAAATCTCTTGTGAATTTGTTATGATTTCTTGGGTATCATCTCTTTCCTTTATTATAAGCATCTTTCTTTCGAATGTCATTATCTGACATATCTTTTTCTCTCTGTACTTCTCTTATTTTTCCACGGCCTCTGCCTCCTGACTGATTAAAGATTCCTCAGAGTGTTGTCTATGACTCGTTTATGGTCATTATGTGTGAATAGCAGTTTTTCAAGATTATCAACGTCACCTTCCTTAAATTTTATGCTTTCTACAAAGGTCTTTAATCTTTAATAGTTGCATCTAGCGTAGTAGTGTTCACATCAACGAATTGTTCGATGGATGCTACTATTTGAATGAACCTTCTTCGTACGGATTTTAAAAGCTTCCGCACTAAGGTTGGTTGATCAAACGTTGATTCACATGTAGCAGCTCTAGTGACAATGTTAGTCATTTTCGTAGTAAAAGGAATCTATCGTATCATCTTATCTCTTTTGGAGCTTATCAAATTCAGATTTGATTGACAGTAATCGTGCCTGCAACATTTCAACAACTCCAACGAATCTAGTCTTCAGCATAGCCTAAACTTCTTTTGAATTTTAGCAATTTGTCACTTGTAAAGTAAGGTCTTCTGGCAGACCTTGGTATAGATAAGCTAATGCAGTCTTATCCTTCTTCATATCTACCTATGCAGGCGTGTTTGTGTCACTTCCCAATAGGTTCTATTATCACTTTCATTCTCATTGCCTAAATTGGATAATTTCTTTTGCTTAGCAACGAGCATTGGATACTAGACAAAGATGGACTTGTTTCTCTATATGTTAGCACGAGTTTATTCTTATCATTATTATCTCTCATATATACTTAGTTTCTTCTTGATATCTACGTTCTCTTTCTCTATAGGGGAAATTCTAACAATCCACATTTTTAAATAGTAATAATAACTCAGGTTTTCTTTTAATATAAAAGAAAGAATCAATTATATAGATGACCATGTGGTTTACATGGGTTTCACTTATGACACTAGGAATGGGAAACTACAAACCAATAGTTTGTCAAAAAGTAACATAAATAGCCTATGAAGTGGATGTCTGTTAAACTTTTATGTTAAGTGTGTGTAAAATGATCAAAATACCCTTTAGTATAAAAAATGTAAAGCTAAAAAATCTAAAACTAAAATAAAAGATTTTCTAATATCAATTACTTGTGTACCCCATTTTTCAATATGCATCTTCTGATATTCTTCACCACAACACAAAGGCAGACAACATCCTGCGGTCTTCATCTTCCTCTGGTAGCAAAAAACACTGCCGCCACTAGTCTCGGAACCCTAGTCACCGTAAACCAGAAAAACCATCGGCGGCTGTTGCCATTGACCATCATTTCAGTCACCGTCCCAGTCAGATCCGACTAGATCTAGGCATCCGACCTGACTTCAAAACTCAACTGAGACCACGATGCTCACCCTTGCAGTACCCCTGTCGTCGTGAAGAGACCTCCGCGAAACCCTAGTTGACCTCCGTTGTGCGGTAGCCGCCGCCTGGTGCAGCTGGAATGTCGAGTCACTGTCTCTACAGGTCTTAGGGACTCTCCACTGTTGTCTGAACACCAACCACCAACATTTTTGGAGCAAGGTGATCTGGTTGAGACAGGTGGTGCGGGTTTGAATAAGGATGATTCGAGTGAAGAGTGCAGTGGTGAAGAGTGAGTTTTGTTCATTTGATTTTGGCTGTGGTTTTTTTTGGTGAATATGATGTGTGTTGTAATTAGAGTGAGAAACATATCGGAATGTAAGCAATAAAACCATAATTTCTTTCTGAAAACATCACTTAAACCACCTGTTGATTGAACTTTCAACTAATCAGAAAGCTCTTGTTGTAATCCTAAGTGGTGTCTGTGGTGATCTATATCAAGATTAGGAATATGTAAAGGTGATACCAACCTTGACTAGAGAGAAGTAGTTAGACGATTTCCATCAAAGGGCAACTATTAATGATCACTATCGATGTTAGTGAGAAGAGAAGAGATGGACTTAGAAAGCTGGTGTCGGATTTGAATTTGGTGGAGATGAACGAAGGTGGAGTCGAATTTGAATTTTGTAAAAAAAGGGTTACCGGAATTTGCAGGAACGTCGGAGGAGATGACCGGAAAAAGGAGGGTGGGTAAGGGGAAGATGAAATCAATTTTTAGTTTAAAATGGGACCCACTATTTTTTTCATTTTAAATATATAAAGGGTATTTTGGTCATTTTATAAATTATTAACAGAAAACTTAACAGTCATCCAACCTAGGGGCCATCTATGTTATAAATGTGTAAACTATTGGTCTGAATCTGTAATTTTCCATTCCTAAGGGCCATAATTGAAGTCCGTGTAAACCAAAGGGGCCATCCGTGCAATTCAATTATGCCATAACTCTTTATTACCCCGAAAGGAATTCTTGACAACCCATGGTGGGAGGATCGGGAAAAGAGAAAGAAATCGAGAAACATAAAACACGGACTAGGGCCTATGCTATTACCCCGAAAGGAAGCCCCGATGGCGTTCCAAATACGTTGTTAATCAACAATATTTACGCATCCATTCGTTTTGATTCTGGTGCAAGTAGGAGTTTTATATCTTCTGCATTTCGTCCTATATTGAAAAACCCAGCCAGAAAGATAGATAATGCCTTTGAGGTGGAGATTGCCATTGGCAAGTCCACAACTGTTATAATATTGTCTGATAGAACTTGAGGGTCATAGATTACCGGCTAGACTATTTTTGTTAGCATTGGGAGGGTTTAACATAGTATTGGGAATGGATTGGCTAGCAGCCAATGATGTATAAATTGTGTGTAAGAGGAAGATAGTTCATCTCAAAGCACCTGATGGAAGCTTAATTACGGTTCATGGAGATAAAGTTTTGTCATTTCTATGATCAAGGTTGAAAACCTCATGAGGCGAGGATGCGAGTTGTACTTGGGTAACGTGATAGACGATAAAGCTAATGTGATAGAGTTGAAAGAGGTACCTGTGGTGTGGAACTTCCCAGAGGTGTTCCTCGAGGACTTACCTGGACTGCCACCTAGGTGAGAGATAGAAATACAAATGGACGTACTGCCAGGATCCCAACCCGTCGCCAAAGCACCGTATCAATTGGCTCCATCCGAGATGAAAGAACTGATGACTCAGGCCGAGCATCTCACTTTGGGGCGCACTTATGTTATTTGTAAAGAAGAAAGATGGTAGCATGTGGATGTGCATTGACTACCGATAATTGAATAAACTTATGGTGAAGAACAAATACCCTTTGCCTAGGATCGATAATCTGCTTGACCAGTTGCAAGGAGCAAGTTGGTTCTCTAAAATAGACCTTCGATCAGGGTATCACCAGTTGAATGCTAAAGAGGCGGATATACCCAAGATGGCTTTCCGAAGAAGATATGGAAACTACGAATTCCTTGTAATGTCATTCGGATTGATGAATACTCCAACGACGTTCGTGATTTTATGAACAGACTATGTTTGTCCAATGTTGGATCGGTCGGTTATAATGTTAATAGACGATATCTTAGTTTACTCAAAGAGTGAGTGTGATCATGCGTGTCACCTCAAAGAAGTCTTAGAGACACTTTAGAGAGAAAAGTTGTATGCAAAGTTTTCAAAATGTGCGTTTTGGCTTTGAGAAGTCTAATTGTTGGGTCATGTAATTAACCCAAGAGGAATCATAATCGATCCCCCAAAGGTAGAGGTAGTGGCAGATTGGAAGTCGTCGAAGACTCCAACCGAAATTCAAAGTTCTTGGTTTGGTAGGCTACTACAGGAGGTTCATTGAGGACTTTTCAAAGTTATCCTCACCACTGGCCAAGTTGACTAGAAAAGAGGAGTAGTTTGCATGGCTCCTGCTCAAGACAATGCATTCATGGAGCTACAGAAAAGGTTAACTCAAGCACCAGTACCCGAGGATGATGACCTGGTGGTGTATTCCGATGCTTCGTACCAAAGGGTTGGGATGTGTGATGATGTAGAGAGGAAAGTTGATCGCGTACATGCCACGTTAGTTAAAAATGATGAGGTTAATTACCCTATAGTCCTACACACGACCTAGAACTTGTTGCGGTTGTGTTTGCCTTGATAATCTAGAAACACTACCTATATGGGACTAAGTGCACCATATACTCAGATCAGAAGAGATTGAAGTACTTCTTTGAGCTAAAGGACTTAAACATGAGACAAAGATGATGATTAGATTGGATAAGGGATTACGAGTGTGAAATCTTGTACCATCCGGGGGGAGCGAATGTGGTAGCAGATGCCTTGAGTCAAAAGGAGGAACACCCACCTATTCGGGTGAAAGCATGCCATATGATAACTACATCAAAATTCTTGACTTAGATAGATCAAAGACTTAAAGGCAGAGAAGTTAAAGAGAGTAAGGATGTTAGGACAACAAGGAAATCTAGAATATAATACTCTTCGGGTGAAAATCAGGTTTGGCAGGATCTAGATACCCGTTGAGGGCGTACTTAGAGCTAAGGTTTTGGATGAAACACATAAGTCTCGTTACTCAATCCACCCAGGGACCACAAAGATGTATAAAGACTTAAAGAATGATTATTTGTGGCCGGCAATGAAATTCGACATCATGAAATATGCGGCTAAATGTTTTGTCTTGCTCACAAGTCAAGGAAGAACATCAAAAGCCTTATGGCAGGATGCAACCATTGGAGCTACAGGATTGAAAATGGGAACACATCACCATGGATTTCATAATTAAGCTACTCAGCACAGCTAGGGGTTATGACACCATATGGATGGTTGGGGATCGACAGTCAAAAAGTGCTCACTTCTTGCCGATACACGAGACCTTTACTTCAGAAAGGTTAGACGAGGTCTTTATCAATAAAGTGGTAGCTCGTCATGGCATGCCATTGTCGATTGTTTTTTTACATATACATGCAGTTCACTTTGAGGTTTTGGAAGAAGTTTCATGAAGCTATAGGAATGAGGTTAAATATTAACACAGTGTATCACCCTCATACTAATGGTTGGTCCGGAAGAACCATTCAGACACTAAAGGATATGCTTTGTCCTTGCATCATTGATTTTGGTGAAAGTTGGGGTAGCCATTTACCGTTGGCAGGATTCTCATATAATAATAGTTTTCAAACCAGCATAGGCATGCCACCCTACAAAATGCCTTGTGGAAGGAGGTGTATAACTCTTGTATGTTCGGGTGAGGTTGAACCGAAGGTGTTAGGCAGCCTAGATCTTGTCAAGGGGTGTAAACGAGCCGATCCGAGCCCGAGCTCGACTCGTTTAACTTACTGGGAGCTCGAGCTCGAGCACGGCTCGATTCGAGCTTTATTTTAAAAGCTCGGGCTCGGCTCGAGAGTAGTTTTTAAAGCTCGAGCTAGGCTCGTTTATTATTTATTAATTAGTTTATATATTTATAATTATTTATATATATTTTTATTATAATTTTTATATATAACATAATATATATTATTTAGTTATTTTTTTATAATTTGATGTATACTATTTTATTTTATAAATATATATTTGATATATTAATTAAAAATATATATATAAATAATAGGCTCGTTTAGGTTCACGAGCCGGCTCGAGCTCGATAAGTGAAGCTCGGGCTCGGGCTCGTTTAATAAACAAGCCTCTTTTTGGGCTCGAGCTCGGGCTCGAACTCGTTTAAGCTTGGCTCAATTCGAGCTTTTAGCGAGCCGATCTCGAGTAGCTCGCGAGCCGGCTTGGCTCGTTTACACCCCTAATCTTGTCAAAGCTACCTCAAAGAACTTTGATCTAATCAAAACCCAAATAAAAGATGCACAAGACAAATATAAATCTTATGCCGACAAGAGACGTCGACCCGTTTAGTTCAGTGTTGGGGATAGAGTAATGTTGAAGGTTTCACCATGGATGGGTATCATTAGGTTACATTAGAGGGGTAAACTAAGCCCTCGGTTCATCGGACAGTTCGAGATCTTAGCACGGGTTGGGAAGTTGCATACCGTTTGGAGTTGCAAGAGGAACTGAGTGGGATTCATCCTACTTTCCATGTGTCACACTTGCGAAAGTGTTTAGCTGATGATTCAACACGCATACCACTTACTGATCGCGTGTCGAAGGTCAATAAAAAATATAATTAAAATGGGTCTATTAGCTATCTTAAACTACAGTATAGAAAAGTAGGTTTGTCGAATCCACAGAGAACTCGTGGAGAATGCCATTTAGAAAACACTGATTCAGTTACCACTAAAGTTTGGAACTTTATTACTTAAAACAATTGTAACTATCAAAAGCAATTTAGAATTGATTATAAAAACTATGGGAGAAAACGCAATCACTTCCGGGGTTCAAGTTTAACAGATTAACAAAAGTTTAGATTTAACTGGTTTGATTCCACTAAACGTGACACTGACAATTTAATTAAAGTGATAATTTTGGGACAATCTTTTAAGACTCGTTCGTCCGCCCAACTACCAATTCAAAGTTGCAAAGCAATACAAATCAACCAAATAGCTAACTATGCAAGAAATCCGGAAACAAATGGAGACTCAAACAACTTCAACAAAAGCAAACAATTTAATTCAATTAAAAGCACACACATTTAATACTGTCACTCAAGAACACAAATCAAAACTAGAAAAACTAGAAACTAAAGTTGCACCGAGATGAACTATTCACCCGAAAGCAATCACAAGTGGATTAGCCGCTCATGATTGTAACAAACATCACAATATTCAATCTAGAACTTACAAGCATGAAAAACTAAGTGCAATTGAGCCAAGAATCTTCAAAATCGCCCTAGGAACTTCTGAAACGACCGGAACAAGAGATAATTCGAGAATGGACTCCTAATAGACTTATAATTGAAATTAGGTCAAATTTGCCATAAATTCCCTTCTTCGTGTACCGCGAACTTAGTCAGGTCCGTTCTTCGCATGGCGCGAAGGACAAAACAGTCCGGCCCATTTTTAGCTTCTGCGCATGTCGCGAATACTCCAATTTTCAATATTTTGACTTTTTGACTTTCTAATTCTTTCGTGCTTTGCATCCTTTTGATTCTCTCGTGTTTCCCGCTCATTTATCATCTTAAACCTGTTAAAGACACTTCTACCAAGTACACGATAAACCGAATCAAAGTACAAGATAAAACGCATAAAACTATACAAAACCAACTCTTTAACGTGGGTTATTTAGCACTACATCACTTACCGACATTGAAGTGGATGAGAGATTGAGGTACATTGAAGAGGCAGTAGCCATTCTGGATAGAATAGAGAAGCATTTACGCAACAAAGTATGGTGATAGGTTAAAGTGCAATGGAAACATAGAAAAGGTTCTGAAGCTACTTGGGAAGTAGAAGAGGAAATGATAAAGTTATACTCACAACTGTTTAACTTATGACAGGTTTCAAGGACGAAACCTATTGTAAGGGGGTAGACTTATAACATACCAAAACTTTTAACTTTGTATATAATTAGTTACAACAAAGGTTTCAATGGAAAAACTCGTTATATAAAACAAGGGGGGTTGTTTGTAAATAGAATTTAACCATAGACAGGGGAAGTAGGCCCTAACGTCACGCCATTCGCTAATTCTTGGGTGTGGTTGAGTACTCGGACGAGAGAAAAGAGAGCAAAGGAAAGAAGGGAGCGAATCCATCTTGATCTCATGGCCTTGTATCAATGGGGAGGAGAGGGTTGCTGCTAGGAATCACGAGGAGAGGGTGTTGCCGGATTTCTTCACGGTTACACACCGGAAAGGTAAGAATTTACATTCTAAATTGCATGTTTTCAAGGAATGATAGTTGTAGGAATGATAGTTGTGTACATGTGGTATGATGATTCCAAGTTTTTTAGACGTTAAAGTTGGTACGATGTACCTGTATAATATTCGCAGGAATACCCTAGCGCATACTCATACATGATTAATAGAGAATACCTTCTATGTGTACTCACATCGTATTCGCTGAGAATACTTCTTACGTATACATGCATAGTATTTGCATGAATACTCATGGGAGTACTCATGTGAGTACCTCATACGAGTACTTATGCGTCTACCTTACGCGTATACTTAGAGATGTAGAAAGTCCACACTTGTAATAAGTGTCTTGCACAGACGTTAACCCATTGTTTCATGCCCCTACATTCCACAACAAAAAGGGTGGAATGTAAACATAGGCATACCGTGGATACTGGTCTTGCAATGTTTTTTAATAGACATCCCCCCGGTCTTATTGGGTTCATGTTTTTAGCTCCATTGTATATATCATAAATAGACTACCAAGACCGATGTTACAAAAAAAATCATCGTTTCAAGTTATATTTCATCGGCGATTATGCGAACCACAAACTCGCTCCATGAAGCGTCCCGTGCATATTCATTGGCTACTGCTTTCAAAATAAAGGATATCGATGTCATGACCCCTCCACATCTCGAATCTATGTTATTCGTCACGCTAGATTCGATGAGCAAAATTTTCCTTTTGGAGGTGGTACTTCTCAAACTCAACTGTCCATGCTTCAGGTGACACCAAAGCAACACTCAATCATATTTTTTCATCTCATAATTTCTTTTTCTTTTTTTAACCAAATATGTAGTTTAGGATTTAATTTAGTTTTTCTCAATAACTCATGCTCATTAATTATTTAAAAAAAAAACTAAATTCATGGGCTTTTTATTTTAGTTTTCTGAGAGATATAAATTTTAATGAAAACGAACTTGTTTGGAAAAAAAAACTATTTTTCATCACGTCAGTGGCTTTTTAACATGTTTGGACCGACATTTCAAATGATAATAATTGTTTTAAAAAATAAATATCAATTGTTTATGCACATTAACAAATTGAAATAAACATATTCACTCATTAATATTGGACGTGAAACAATCACATAACTTAGTTATTATGTCAAGTGATTGCCCCTGTGTTGATGTGGCAATGATGTGACGGGGGTTGAATGACGTTGACGTTAAACCACTATGGATGGCATAATGAGCTTCAAGCTACTAAATAATATCCCTATCGTGTATCTTCTACGGGGATCACAACGAATCAGCTAAACACATCTTTGTTTCGTGTAATCTAGCTCAAACTATATGGGATTTAGTGGTGCAACCATACCCTGCTTCTATGCTTTTGGAGTTAAAGACTTGCTACTACTTCATAGTTTTATCAGCGGGTCTAGCAAAAGGAAGAAGACAATTCAATCGGTGATCTCAACTTGAATTTGATGTCTATGAAAAGTGCGGAACTAAATGATTTTCGAACAAAAGAAGGTCACATTAATAACGAAATGAGTTTGCAGTATTAAAATTTTTTTTTTGAAAGGCATTTTGCAGTATTTAATTAGTTTCATTTTTGGAGCCACTCCCATGGAGTATGTAATCGTCATTGAGCTACTTTGTAGCTGTTTTAAATATAAATAATTTGTTGACCGTTCAAAAAAATTACATGCCTACTCACTATTAAATACTATTAAATATGATTTTAATATAGAAACCTGATAGGTGTTTGAGCTCGACCGGAAGATTTGCATCCCCAGATCTGATTTTGGCTATCTATTAAAAAAAGTCTAGTGAATATCACGCGTAAATTAAACTAGATTAATTGTGGGGTGACTACAATGATGTTTTGGCTTATTTAAATACTGGACAAGTCATGTTTTGTTCTACTCATTCTATGATCATCTCTAATTTTTGTTGATCTTCCATTGTTCCAGAAAGGTTTTTATGGATTCACTTTTATTACTCATAATCTTTGTAGCCAGCATACTATGTTTTCTTATCTTCCGTCGTCGTCTTGAACCGTTGGGAAATAAACCACCAGAAGCTGCTGGATCATGGCCAATAATTGGACACTTGCATCTTTTAGCTGGTCCCCAAGTTCCTCACAAACTGTTGGGCTCTATGGCTGACAAGTTTGGAATAATCTTCACTATCAAACTTGGTGTTCATCGAGTTTTAGTTGTTAGCAGTTCTGAGATGGCTAAAGAGTGTTTAACCACTAACGATAGAGTCTTTGCTAGCCGACCAAAAGCCATGGCAACCGAGCTGATGGGCTACAACTATGCTAACTTTGGCCTAGCACCATATGGACCGTACTGGCGTCAGATTCGCAGGCTAATTGTGCTTGAACTTTCATCTCACCATCGCCTTCAAATGCTTGCAGATATCCGAGCCTCTGAAGTGAAGTCATCCATAATAGATATTTACAGAACTTGGGAAAGAAATAAAGGGACTTCTGAAATGGTTATGGTTGACATGAAACAATGGTTTGGAAACATAATTGTGAACATGATTGTAAGGATGATGTTTGGTAATCATTTTGATCCTGGTAAAGAAAATAGGGATCAGTTTCAGAAGGCTATTAAGCGGTTTGTGGAACTGTTGGGTGTGCTTGCTCCATCAGATGCAATTCCATGGTTGAGGTGGTTAGATTTAGGAGGGTATGAGAAGAATATGAAGAAGACCGCGAAAGAGGTGGATGTTGTAATTAATGGATGGTTAGAAGACCATAAAAAGAAGATGAATTTTGCTTCTCCACTGCAGGTTGATGAGAGCAGAGACCAGCCAATCTTCATGGCTGCATTGTTATCCCGTGTTAAAGAAGAAGTAAAAGAGGATGTTTATGGCTTCGGTGCTGATGAGATTGTGAAAGCTACATGTATGGTATGATTTCTGTCTTTTCTATGAGACTTTCCTTAAAGATTACCAAAAGCACTTGGCTGTAATCAAATTTTCTGACTTTTTTTTTTTTTTTTGTTTTAGGCAATATATGCTGCAGGTTCAGACACAACACCGGTGACTATAACATGGGCTTTATCTTTACTAGTCAACAACCCTCTGGTGTTAAAAAAAAGCCCAAGAAGAGCTTGAAATCCATGTTGGAAGAGATAGAAATGTTGAAGAGTCAGACATGAGCAACTTGGTCTATCTTCAAGCGATTATTAAAGAGACGATGCGTCTTTATCCAGCTGCACCCCTTTCTGTTCCTCATGAGTCCACAGAAGACTGCATTGTAGGCGGTTACACCGTCCCTAAAGGCACTCACCTTTGGGTAAACATTTGGAAGATTCATCACGATCCACAAATATGGACGGATCCATTTGAATTCCAGTCTGAGAGGTTCTTGACAAGCCATAAAGAAATCGATGTGAAGGGTCGGCATTTCGAGTTGATGCCATTTGGAAGTGGCAGAAGAATATGTGTGGGAAGCTCCTTTGCTCTTGAAGCTGTGCAGTTGATACTGGCCAGCATAATACATGGATTTGAGTTCCAAAAACCATCAAATGAGCAGATTGACATGACCGAAAGTCCTGGATTAAATGATCATAAAGCTAGTCCACTTGACCTACTTGTTTCACCTCGACTATCGCCACATGTGTATGGAGTCTCGGCCTAATTCAAACTACGTGAATGGGTCATCATTCTGGTTCAGAAGCTGCTTGTTCTTTGGAATAAACCACTGGTCAAACTTTTTGGCAATATGGGTCCCATTTACTAAGCTAGTTAGTTGTTTGTTGGTTTTGGCTTTTGTCTATTTAAGTGTTTGTGATGTACGCAATAATAAGAGTTTACAAGCTTTTGATCGTTTCAAACTTTAAAGTATTAGGTGGGGGAGTTAGTTTGAATACCAACATTATTATTAGAGCATGTGTTCAATCATCAAAAAAACTATGGCAGAGAACTCAAATGTGCAAGCAACTAACCTCGTGTTGTCCAGATATGATCAAACAATTGAAATCCAATACGATTTTGACTAAGAACTTTGAATTGAATATCCTTGAATATACGAATTGTGATTATAGAACAATGAATGTGATTATCAAACGACGCAACTGTTTAATAACATGGACCCTAAACTTATACATAATGCATAACTGACCCAAAGTATAACTTTAAATTAATTAAATAAATGAGCTGTGTATTTTAACTCACATGGATTAAGAAAATTAGAATTTTTTTTATAATGGAGCATGTTCTTCAAAGTTGTTTCACATGAGGGCCTAGTCAACATTTCCTTTTACACGGGGGCTTATCGCCAACCCGGATGACGAGAAAGTTATTTTCTTAGGTTTGTAAGTTACGTGTCAGACAAAACCGTTAACATTTCTGAAACTCGCCAACTGGGAAGGATAGAAAGTAGTCCCCCACGTGCGGCTTTCTCGCCAACTTAGAAGTAGGATTTCTTATAGGAAACTCGCCATCCAAGTATGTGATTAACTCTCATTTTGTCTTCTACCGGTTAGAAACTCTCCATTCAAGAATGTGATTAAGTATCATTTTTGTCATTATTCATGGTGAGATACTCGCCAAGCCAGTATGTGATTAAGTCTCATGTTTGTATTCTACCTAAGCAAATACTCCCCAAACCGGATGTTTATTTTCAGAAAAAACCAGCAAAAGACAATAGTGTTTGCATGTGAAAGCAAGTGTGTGGCAGTCTTATTTCTCTGGTGAACCCGTGAAGAATTCAAAATAATTTTGCAAAATTGAAGACAAAGACTAAGACCTACTCAATCAATAACTTTAATCTCCATTTTAGGTGGCGAGAATATAAATACCCTCTGTGGTCCAACAATTTTTTTTACAACTTTCATCCTAATCTTTCACTATCTAGAAGTGAAAGTATTTTTTTTTAAAGTATAATTTGTACTAAAATGTCGGGTGGTTTTGTAGGACAACCATTCACATAAAAATAAAACATAACTTTTATTACAATATAATAGGATTACAATACAATGACAAAATTACAGAAAGAAACTAAAAAGAAAAACGGAAACTGACAATGAATACATATTACACAAACAGAACAAAAATAAAAATACTGAAACAAAAGGAAACAAAAAACCGGGTAGAGGCTGAAGATTTTTGTTAAACTGAGGTCCCTTAAAACAGATTTCGGGCCACCCAGGTGAACCCGTCTGTCTCCCAGGGTACAACAGCCGAAGCAGGAAGTACTGCCGGAATTAGCCTAGCACCCGATACTATACCTGAAACAAGAGCGCGAAGCTTGGAGAAAGCCGGAAATTCTTCTGGAGCAGAGTCTGTGTGCATATGCAATTTGTTTGCAGTCTTAAACCTGGAATCCAAGCCTAGTTTATATAGGCTAGAGAGTTAATTCGCAACTAATGCAATCATTAACTCTAGGAGTTAAGTTTGCAACTAATGCAGTCATAACTCTGGGAGTTAAGAATTCGAATAGTCTCTTGCAACTGGAAAGGCTTGAACCAGACCCGAACCCGCGAGCCATCAGTCAAAAATACTAAGGCGGCTCTCGGCGATGCGAGCGAAGTACCAAGTGCGCCATCAAAACGCCACATTACGCACATCGCTCCTCGGTCTCGTGTCCGGTCCCGGTCCCGGGCGCGGGCGCGTCGGGTGCTTTGCACCCTTGCTATTGCCACTGTGTGTGTCTTGGTATACAAGAATACTCTTGTGTGAACCTTCACACTTATAAGCCAAGCAATAGTTTCTCATTCCTCCGATGTGGGACAGGCTCAATTCCCAAGACATGTTCAATTCCCAATGTCTCAACATTTATACACACAACTTCGAGCATCGATATCTCATTCATCTTAGCTCTATTTTGGACATGATTTGGTTCGTCGTGATCCTCTCACGTAATAGAATACGAACGTAATAAATAATAATTATATTTGTAACAAATAAGTCCAAAAATTTCCAACAATCCCCCACATGAATAGAGATCGATCCATACACTCAGGTGTCAAGATATAGTGTCAGCGGTTGAATATTGCAGGATAGGTAGGTGTTCCCTTTAAACCTTCCTTTGTGAAGTATACTTAGTCTCCTAGCGGTTAGTAGACTCGGTGTCCTTGAACTAAACCCCTTTTTATGTAGACAGTATCACACTTCACACAATACTCTTCCTGGTCTGGCTAACCCCTCATTGTCGTGTCCGTTATGGTCATGGAACACTAGCCTGGTTCTGCGAGAGCTCTAAGAATTGCGCCCCCCACAATTCCATTTGAAGCGACCCCACTTCTCTCTCACATAGGTGATCTCACATAAATCATTAAAGGCGTATGCCTAACCTTCTTTGATATCACTAACTTGTTATAGAAATAGGACTAGGAAGTATGCAACTCCCTTTGAATGTTGGGTTACTCCCCACAGTGACTTCAGTTTGTACAGTTAGGTTGTCCTATTGAGCCTAGATCATGGGATCTCCACTCTTCTAGGATAGGTTTTCCTTTGCACTAACTTATTCCAAGGGCTTTAGTCCCATTCCTCTCGAAGACTTATGTACTATCTCTTTGCTTAAGCCTTTTGTAAGCGGATCCGCAATGTTATCCTTTGACTTCACATAGTCAATAGAGATAACTCCCGTTGAGAGAAGTTGTCGTATCGTATTATGCCTCCTTCGAATGTGCCTTGATTTGTCATTATACATTGCACTTTGAGCTCTTCCAATTGCTGATTGGCAATCACAATGTATGCAAATGGCTGTCAACGGCTTTGGCCATCGTGGTATGTATTCCAAGAATTGGCGTAACCATTCCGCCTCTTCTCCAGCTTTATCCAAGGCGATAAACTCAGATTCCATCATGGATCTAGCTATGAGAGTTTGCTTGGAAGACTTCCAAACTATAACAGCTCCTCCAAGGGTGAACACATAACCACTCGTGGATTTGGAATCTTTCATATCAGATATCCAGTTAGCATCACTGTATCCTTCCACAACAGCTGGATCTTAGCCATAATGCAGTCCATAATTCCTTGTGTATCTCAAATACCTTAGCAGTCTAGTCATGCTTTTCCAATGCTCAGAACTAGGATTACTAGTATATCTACTTAGCATGCTAACAGCGTATGCTAAATCTGGTCGAGTACATGACATGAGATACATGAGACTGCCAATGATCCTTGAATACTCCAACTGAGCAACGCCCTCTCCTCTATTCTTAGACAGGTGTTGGGTAGTATCAATCGGAGTTTGAGCCACACTTTTGTCCTCCGCATTAAACTTCTCAAGGATCTTGTCCACATAGTGGGATTGACTTAACACAAGACCGTTTTGGGTTCTAGTGATCTTCACTCCTAGAATCACATCAGCTAGACCCATGTCTTTCATGTCAAATCTTGCTTTCAACATGTCTTTAGTAGATCTGATCATCTTATCATCACTCCCAACAATAAGCATATCATCTACATAAAGGCATAGAATCACATAGCCTTTAGATGTATCTTTCACATAGACACACTTGTCACACTCATTTATTTTGAAACCACTGTTAAGCATAGCTTGGTCAAACTTTTGGTGCCATTGTTTTGGTGCTTGCTTCAAACCATACAACGACTTAACAAGTTTACACACCTTGCCCTCTTGACCAGGTGCAGAGAAACCCTCAGGTTGCTCCATGTAAATCTCTTCATCTAACTCCCCGTTTAGAAATGCAGTTTTTACATCCATTTGATGTATTTCAAGATTTCTCATTGCTGTAATTGCAATCACCAACCTTATGGAAGTTATTCGAGTCACGGGTGAGTATGTATCAAAATAGTCTAGACCTTCCTTTTGTCTATACCCTTTGATCACCAACCTTGCCTTGTATTTGTCAATGGAGCCATCAGCTTTCATCTTCCTTTTAAATATCCAACGATATCCAAGTGGTTTATTTCCTGGTGGAAGATCTACTAGCTCCCAAGTGTGATTCTGTAAGATAGAATCAATTTCATTTTTGATGGCTTCTTTCCATTGTGGTCCTTCTGAAGAGGAGACCACCTCTCGATAGGTCTGGGGCTCACCCTCAACCATATACGTAAGAAAATCAGGCCCAAAAGATTTCTCAATCCTTTGCCTTTTGCTTCTTCTTGGCTCAACCTCTTCTGCCTCTGATTCTTCTTGTGTTTCATGTTAGACAATCTCATCAACCGGTGTTGATGAACTTGCATGCGTCTTTTCCAAACATGGAAACACATCTTCAAAGAATGATGCATTCCTTGACTCCATTATAGTATTCTTGTGTATTTCTGGATTCTTTGAATCATGTACTAGAAAACGATATGCACTACTATGATGGGCATAACCTATGAACACACAGTCCACAGTTTTGGGTCCTATTTTTTGAACCTTTGGTGGTGGCACCACCACTTTGGCTAGGCACCCCCACACTTTCAAGTATTTATAGGATGGTTTCCTCCCTGTCCACAACTCATATGGTGTTACATCCTTTTTCTTGAAAGGTATCTTGTTCAAAAGATAATTAGCCGACAGAACGGCTTCCCCCCACATGTCTGGGGTTAACCCAGAACTTAATAACAAGGCATTCATCATTTCTTTTAAGGTACGGTTCTTTCGTTCCGAAATGCCATTTGATTGTGGAGAATATGGTGGGGTTATCTCATGTCTTATGCCACTTTGTGCACATAAGTTTGCAAATGGTGAAACATATTCACCTCCTCTATCGCTTCTCACAACCTTGATTTTCTTATTAAGTTGGTTCTCCACTTCATTTTTATATAAAATGAATTTGTCTATTGCTTCATCCTTACTTTTAAGTAAATATACATAGCAATATCTAGTACTATCATCAATGAAAGTGATAAAGTACTTATTTCCTCCTCTTGTGGGAATTGATTTAAAATCACAAACATCTGTGTGAATCATATCAAGGGGTTCGGTTATTCTTTCAACCGATCTAAATGACGATCTTGTTATTTTGGCTTCGACGCAAGTTTTACATTTTAACTTTGAATCAATGGAAGAGGATGGTATGCAATCTAATTTAATTAAACGACGAATCGAATCAAAATTTACATGACCAAGACGACCATGCCACACATTAGAAGACTCAATCAAGTAAGCAGAAGTAGAAGCATTCTTATTCATGTTCTTTTTGATAGCCATTACATTGAGTTTAAACATACCATTATGGGCATAGCCCTTTCCAACAAACATACCACGTTTAGTTAAAACAAACTTATCACTTTCTATAACCATACGAAAACCGAACTTGTTAAGCAACCATCCCGACACAAGACTCTTGCGCAAGTCGGGAACATAAAGCACGTTGCTTAAAGTGAGCTCCTTTCCCGAAGTCCACTTCAAGATCACATCACCTTCACCCTTGATATCCGCTGTAGCCGCATTTCCCATGTACAGCTTCTCTTCTCCCACAGCCTCCTTAAAAGTATTAAAGAGGGTCTTGTCGGGGCAAACATGTCAAGTGGCCCCGGTGTCAATCCACCACCCTTTTGGGGGGTTAGACACAATGTTGACCTCTTCCATCATGGCGGACAGATCCGAGATCATAGCAACAAGAGGCCCGCCATCATCAATCATATGAGCCCTCTCCTGTTTAGGTTGTTTACATTGGTCAGCACGGTGACCCGATTCACCACAATTGTAGCATTTGCCTTTAAAAGAAGCCACCTTCTTTTTCACACCACCCTTCCTTGGTCCAAGGTCCACAAACTTGCCTTTGCCCTTGCCATTAGGCTTGTTGTTTTTGTACCCTTTATTCCCCCTTGAAAATTGACCATGTTCCACAAGATTGGCTTTTGCAGAACCTTCCACTTGGGTTCCCTTTAGAGCCAACCTATTGTCTTCTTCAATTCGAAGACGAACCACAAGGTCCTCAACAGTCATTTCCTTTCGCTTATGCTTAAGGTAATTCTTGAAGTCAACCCAACTAGGGGGTAATTTCTCAATCATGGCAGCCACTTGAAATGTCTCACTAAGAGTCATTCCCTCGGAGAGAATATCCCCAAGTATTATTTGTAATTCTTGAACTTGGTTAATTACAGTTTTAGTGTCAACCATTTTATAGTCCAAAAACTTAGCCACTACAAATTTCTTAGTCCCGGCATCTTCAGTTTTATACTTGCGTTCCAATGAATCCCACAAGTCTTTGGCTGTTGTTATCTTGCAATATACATTGTACAATGCATCTTGAAGGCCATTCAACACATAGTTGCGGCACAGGTACTCAGAGTGCTTCCATGCATCTAATGCAGTGACAGCTTGAGCATCAGCACCCTCAGCAAGTTGAGGGGGAGACTCAGTCAAAAACCTTGCAAGGTTTAGGGTGGTCAAGTAAAAGAGCATCTTTTGTTGCCACCTTTTGAAGTTCAAACCAGAAAACTTTTCTGGTTTTTCAGCATGATTGGCAACGGTCTGGGCTGCTTGGGTACCAACTAATGGTCCCATTGAAGTAGACCCCAGAACAGTGGATGAGGCTGCTGCAATTGTGGCTGCCATTTCTGAAACAAGAGCAGAAACAGTTAGATTACAAAATAGTCGTTAGTAACTAGCCGTTAGAAATTCAAATCTAATTCTAACGGTAATATTAATTTTGTCCTTATCTTAACGGCTAGATTTATGTTTTGTCATTATCTTAACGGCTAGATTTATGTTTTGTCATTATCTTAACGGCTAGATTTATGTTTTGTCCTTATCTTAACGACTAGTTTTTCATATCTAACTATAAATACCAAGAGGCTTACCAAGCACTACGAAGTGATCTAGTAGAACATATTTGGACGAACAGTGACTAGCTTATTTATGTTTTTTATTTATTAACTTTGGTATTGTTGTTTGATTTTATTGTTTTAGGTTGTTGTTGTTTTTATTTAATTTAATGTAATTTTAATTTTTGTTTTATTATTTACTTATTTAATTATTTATTAATTAATTTAAGTTATTTAATAGTAATTTAAATAAATAAATGAAAATAAAAAAAAGATGATATTGAAATAATAAGGTTGTTTATGGGATGGATGAGTATGGTAGTGTTGGGGGTAAAATGAGTTTGTGGGAAAGATGGGAGATAAGCTTATGTGACATACTGACTAGGACTGTTTATGGGATGGATGGTTGTTAGCGTTGCGGGAAATGTAAGAGCATATGGTATACCCAAGTGAGTGAGGCTCAAGTGATGGGAAAAGTGGTTGCCACGTGGCGCCACGTCATCTCTGTCAAGTCTCACACCAAACTCACTTGACACGGAAAATACCCAAGTGAGTGAAAGGAGTGTGAGCATTAAATACATTTTCAATATAAAAAAAAAGCCTTGGTGTGCCCTATCCTTCTCATTTCCTTCACGTGAAGAACTTCACGCAGTGTGCTCACTTACCCCCTCACGAAAACAAGGGGGTCGTGTGCGTTCTCCCTCACTTGAGTGAGCAACTTCACGGAGGGTCTCTCACGGGACCATACCACATGATCTAAGTAGTAAGTAGTAGTATAATTAGTCTAAATTAGTTTAAGTTCTTAGGGTGATGGGGGCCCTCGGGTAGATGTTTCGGGTTAGCGGGTAGACGCGGGTACGCCGCCACCGTTGCTACGGGTAGGAGCTCGGGTAGACAAATGCGGGGTATTAGTACCCGAACACAAATTGGAAAATGCAACGGGTGGAGGAGACGACGAGTCACTGGGTGAAGGGAAATGAAGATGACTTTAAGCCAAGGAGGTGAATATCCCTATACGCACACAAAAATATACAAATATTACCAAACCTTTTTATAATCAAATCCTTCTGACCTTATTTGTTTTAACTTAAAAAAATTAATTTAAAAAATGAAAAAAAAATTAGGGTATTAGGGTTGTGCCCCTAACACTTTAGGGTATTAAGGTAGTATTTGATTAAAAGTAAGATGACACTCTCATTGGTTGGTTTTGTTAGTGTAGTTTTTGGGTGAGGGTTTTGCCCCCTCCACCATTATTAAATAACTTTTTGAATTAGGGTGAATGGGGCAATCACGACCCACTTCTTTTATTGTATTTTGGGTTCAAATTTTGATTGGCTGACATTGAGGTCACTTCCTTTGTTTTTGAGATTTTACGTGCTTTCACTAATTGACTAGTTTTTTTTTTGGAATGCTACTCAATTTACTCTTTTTTTAAGACAAATTTCTTTAATATTATTTTTTTAACCGTAATTTGGATCACCGACGGGTTACTGACAAACCCCGAGCATCTCCACCACTCTCAGGAGAAACTCACTATAGGTGAGAAAGCCATGGCCCAACCTAGAACCCTTTTTTTATTACAAGTGGGACTTAAACCTAAAATCTTCCTATTTTAATGAAGTTTTGGAGTAACTCAGCTCAACCACTTAGGCTAAAGAATCAATCTACCATCTCATTAAGAATCAAAAGGCCATTAAGAATTTGACGCTCTTTAATAAAGGTCGACTGCTCCGCACTAACCAGGGAGTCAATAACAACCCAAAGACGAAGAGCCAAAATCTTAGCTAGGATTTATAATGCGCCCCAATAAGGTTGATCGGTCTAAAATCATTAACCAAGATAGGGCTTTCCACCTTCGGAACCAGAGTGATGAAAAAAGAATTTCTTTTCTTCGGAATGTGAGAATTCTGAAAGAATTACTTGACAAATCCGAAAATATTATCCTTCATAGTCTCCCAATGTTTTTTAATAAATCCAAAAGAGAACTCATCTGGACCAGACGCTTTCTCACTACCACACAACCAAACGGCCTCTTTCACCTCCATTAAAGAGACCTCGGATACTAGACTTTTGGCTTGAGTCGACGCTAAAACCCGAAAATGATTACTCGGAGAGAAATAATAAATCCCCTTAAAGGCTTTAAATTTATCCCTAAAATAGTTAAAGAAACAGTTTTTAATATGAATCGGGTCTCTACGAGCCATTCCCCTTCATCTTTAATACCGCAAACACTACTAGAAAACTGGGTAATTGCGACCGGAAAAAACGGTCACAAAATTTGCCACCGATTTGCTAATGAAATTATAACAGTCGCAAAACAGTTGCAAATGTTGCGACCGTCGTTTATCGGTCGCAAAAATAAAACACGGTCGCAATTCAGTCGCAACGTTTGCTACAGTCTAAAGCCGGTCACAAAAAAGAAATAAAATATTACGAAATTTAAATTATAGAACATAAATTACGATGGTGACTGAAAATATACTTCAAAGAGAATCACAAATCAAGTCCGGTAGAGGCAGTAAAGTCGTTTGAGCTCTAATAACCAAATAGTCACTGTGAAATTAGCCGATCCAGACCTCAAAAACACAAATCCAGTCCACCGCCTCTTCTACGATCGCGACACGAATCGCAGACTGCAGTCCCTTCGGAAAGGTGTACGGTAACAGCGAGGTGTCGGAGAAGACGATTACCGGAGGAAATCGGAATCAGCGCCGGAATCAGTCACCGGACTGTCTACGAAGACGATTGCATTGGTGAAGTTAGGGTTGTACCAGAGACGAAGGTAGGGTTTTCGATTCCTGTACGATTTGTCAGAGGAGGCGATGGAGAAGAGGTTTATTTTGTTAAGGTCTGTTCTACTGTTAAATACTGAAACCCTAGAATGTGTATTTTAATCTCTGATTCGTAAATTGCTGTATTTTTTATGCTCAGTATATCTATTCAAAATTAGAAATCAGAAACCCTAGACGTCCAAGAGTTGCTCCCCGTTTTATATACTTGAAGAACGGTAATCGGTTGGTTTTTGACCAAATTAATCAGGTATATGCTTGATTTTATTATGAAACTCAATTTGTTGAGAAGGTTTAAATAAGAAGTGTAATTTTGTTAATAAGCCTATGAAGCAATCTTAGCCCCTTAAAAAGCAATATTAGCTATCCATTTGCTAATAAAAGATAAGATTTAAGTGGGGGGAAATAAGGTTGGAGGATTATCTTTAGAATAGCTATTTTTGTTGATTTTTTTTAAGTTACCCCTCATTTTTTAAACTTCCATAACTTTTTTATATGACATTATTTTTAAAAAAAAACTACACCATAAAATCGAGCATTTTTTTCTCTTTAATTTGAGTATAATTTTGATATATAAAAACAATGATCTAAAAAAATCAAAATCTTTGTTGATTTTCGATAAAACAACACTGATAATAGAATCTGTGTTGTTTTTTATTAAACAACAGCAAACCAGCACAAGAAAATAGCATAACAACAAAATCAGCATAACAACACATTAGTACAACATAAAAAACAACACAATAACAAAAACATCATAGGTAATTTTATAAAATCATAAATCTGAAATAAAAGTTATCATCTTAAAATAAGAATGTCAGTAATTAAGGTTTGACCTTCAGCAACATAAAAAAAAGAATATAACTTATCTTTGCGTTTTTCGGTAACTATTGTTGTAGGGAAAAGAATGTACCATAAAATACAAGAAAGTGAACTAAAAAAAACTTCATATGAATGCTATGAAACTTGGGGTAGAACCCAAAATCTAAATTGCAAATGTTTTTGTATATAATACAATCTTAAAAACTTAGTTTTGTTGTGTTGGGTTTTGTTCATTTTTGTGATGACCTACCTGTGCTGGTTTTGCTTGTGCTGGATTATGTTTGTGCTGGTTTTAGGATTATAACATGTCACTTCCAATTATGTTCTTTGTTTTGTGCTAGTTTGATATACAATCTTAAAAACTTAGTTTTGTTTGTGCTAGGTTAGCTAAGAAGAGCAAGTCACACAAATAACCGTGTTGTTTTGGTGCTGTTTTATAATAAAACAACACAATTAATTGTTATGTTTGGTATTGTTTTAAGATAAAACAACACAGTTAAAAATGCTGTTTTATAACGCAACACAGTTAATTGTGTTGTTTTACTATAAACCACCACATTTACGTAAAATAGCACAATTTCATTAAGTGTCATCTTGTTTTTACAAAAAAAAAATATAGCAATACTATACTCAAATTAAAGGTTAAAAAACGCTCGATTTTATGATGTATTTTTTTTTTAAATAAGGTCATATGAAAAAGTTATGTACGTTTAAAAAAAGTGGGGGAATTTGAAAAATGTCAACAATTGTGGGTTTTCCAATAATGCCCCTTCACCCCTTGTTTTTCCTACAATTAAATTTCTACCCTTATCATCCATTTGAATTGATGAGATTGCTTCTTAGCCAAATAGTACTTCTTAGGGGAACCATCCCCTACTTACTTAATGTGTTATTGGAACTGATACTAATTCGTAAAAAATATGTTATAAATGCAGCTACAGCTTCTTGAGATTCTGAACTTATACCAGCAGGGACAATATGCAGGTTAGTTTGATCTTAAAACAAGTCGTCATTCAATCAATAACATAAATTTAAATGTAAGTTGTTTGATATTTAAAAGCTACATATCGGTTTGATCATCAAAACTGGTAAAGAGCAGTTGGTTTAAGCTGAATTTGTTTGAAATGTTTTCCAAAATCATGATATTTAAAAGCTACATATTCAAATTAAGATGAAGGAGCTTTTCTTCAACGAAAACAGAGTTTCCGACCATGGTGTAGTCGGAAGAGACTGATGTTGTTGGCTTGTAGCCGATCGTTGAATACTGACCGTTTCACCGAATGCCGATAAACTAAATTTCACTGGTATGCGTTTCTTCGACTCATAGTTATTCTTAATTTGCTTATGCGATTAATTTCTCGATGTATTCTGTTGTAATTGCATCAGTCCGTGATTTGTCATAATTTTGATTGGAGGTAGTAATTCGATTCTATTTGTATCCCGTTAGATCTCGAATGTAGTTGATTGATGCGCACTTATGACTTATGAACATTTTTTGACGGTAAAACGTATGAGTGGGTTCACATTTTTTTTAATGTTCGCCGTTTGGTTCACTGAAAGTTTAGGAAGGAATTTGAATTTTTAATATGAATTAGAATTTGAAGGAATTGAAATTAATTCGTTTAAGATATATGATTAGTAAATTTGTTAAGTAAATTGGAATTAGAAAACAAAGCAAATGACTTAATTACCCTCCTAAAAATACCCCAAAAATGCTCTGATCTCTCATATATCAAATCAGTTCCTAGCAACTTCTTCGTCCCCAACAAAAAAACTCCAAATTTAACAACTTCTTTTTGATTACTCTAAATCACCCTCCACAAATCGCATGTTTCTGTTTGATACTCCAAATCGATCTCCAAAGACCCCTGTTTCTGTTATCTATGGCGAGGTTCAAGCAAACAAGGTTTAAATTCAACCAAACGAGGTTCAACCTGGAAATCGACCTTCTATTCATCATCAGGGCTGCTCGATTTGCTTTGAACTCGACCTAGAAATCAACTAGGTTTGTGTTCATTCGCCGATTGGTTCGTTAGTTTGGTTTGTTCCAGGTCGACCGGATTTGCGGTTTTTGATTTTGGATTTGGCGTTCTTGATATCGCTACACAGTTGGTTCTTGGGGATTTGGGGTTTTTGATCCAACTAGGCTTTGCGTTGGAAGATCGATGTGATGAAAATCAAATTTTCATTTGAAGAAAATCTAAAGTGGAATATGAAGAAAATGGTTTCTGATCAAAGTTTATCATTGAAATGAAGATTGTTTGAAGAAAATGGACGTGGAATATGAAGAAAATGGTGTTTGATAGGTAGAAGAAGAAGCTAGCGAAAGAAATTGTGAAGGGTATTTTGGGTAATGGTATAACATTCCAAGGGAATGTTGAAATTCCATCATGGAACCGAAGGATTCTTACATTCCAACGATCGGTGGAATATTTTCCAATTCAAATTCCATCTTGTTCCAACCAAACACAATTTTTAATGGAATTCTTTCCAATTCCAATTCCAATTCCAATTCCTACGAATTCTGCGAACCAAACGACCCCTTCTTGGGCATTATGGTGAAGTCAGTGTGTTGGACATAAAAAGGAGCAGATGCAAATAAGGAAATATACACTTATAAAGCGCTGGCTTTGAAACTCAATAAAATATTTTGGTGCTCTACTTTTGGTCACCTCAATAGATGAAACATGTTGTGGTAAATCACAATTCGATATAGCGGGTTCTGCTTGCTAAGTGTGCTTAGGGAGCATATTAGTGGCTAGTATAACCAAGACACTGGAATAGAATTTTGTCACCATCTTCTAAGTTTTTATTTTTTATTATATTATTGTTATTTAGTTTTTTGATAGAGAAAATCAAACTTTATATACTGAACTGTTTTAACAATTTTCTCATTGTTCTATAGGAAGCATCTCCATCTCATGTTGCATCTGCAGCTACACTTTCAGTCGCCACCATGGAAGCTTTTGGTGCCATGCTTCAGAATTTTGGCCTCAATTACAAGTAAGTTGATGTCAAAAGTTACGTACACTTTCGGGGTATAACATGTGATGTCAAAATTTACTATATTGAAGTTCATTATAAAGTTATAAACTTATACCCATATCGTTTTTCTTGCATATGGCATTAGAAAGAATGATATTCAGTTTGGATTTTATATTATATTTAACTTTAATAAATGCATGGTTGTAAAAATCGCTAGGCGCTAGTCGGGCGGTGAGGTAGGGCCTAGGCCTAGGCGGGATTAATCGGATTGGAATTTTTATATATAATTTTCAGTTTTTTATATATATACACACTTTTATATGTAAATTTTATAAAAATGTTCATTTTTAAACCACACCAAAGGTTTTCGCCAGAATTTGGCCGGATATTTCAGATTTTCGCCTGAAATTTCAGGTTTTCGCCGGAATTTGGCCGGAAATTTCAGGTTTTCGCCGGAATGTTCGCCTGAATCTGGCCTAGGCGTGATTTGGACCGCCTAGCGACTTTTGGACTGACTAGGCCAAAATTAGTCGTTAACGAGCCGCCTAGCGACTAGGCGGCGCCTAGGCGCGATTTTTACAACACTGAATAAATGGCGGATACTAAAAAACGATGCACTAAGTTGGAGATTTTCATAGAAAAGTGACCCATTTTTCTTTAAAAAAGAAATAAGTTGCACAAATTTCAGCATGCAGTTATTATGCTTTCTAAAAGGTTTTTGAGTGCTTCAAATCTTTGTCTTAATTTCAGGTTTTGTTGGTTCATATTTTTTTTGTTGATATGGTTCTCTATTACTGATTCTCTGTTTTTTACACTGCAGATTTATTGGTTTATATCTGTTATTTTTCTCGGTTTTGAGGATTTAATGGATATTACAGATGATTACTGTGAGAAAATGTTCTGAAACAATTGTTGTTAAAGTCAGATCAGATTACTTCAAAGTTCCATTGCATTTTTCTAAAGTAATCGGCTTCAAGTTTTACTGTCCCAGTTTTTTTTTCTAGACCCTACCCAACCTTTCCATATAATCAAGTCATCAACCTCTATTCTAATTACTGACAGTAGATTGCAATTTAAATTCACTATACATGTTCTGAAGCGAATCCCGTGCCAGCCCGCAGTCAAATACCATTTCCCTCACAGAAAACAGGACAACACTTGCATCCCTTCGTATAAAAGAACAACAAGATCTAAATGTAAGTTATGTTGCGTTTATTTTATTTCTTTGACGCCTTTTACTTCCATTGAATATAAATTTCCCTTTGAACGGCGTGTATCTTTTGTGTCACAACTACAAAGAATTATAGTCTAAACTAAGGTATGTGTTTTTTTATCAATAGTTGTTTTCATTAATATTTTGTAAGCCGGCTTAATAAGAACATTACCAAACTGTTAGTGAAGCAATTGATTATAGATACAGCTCATCTGCAAAACATCTTTTTTTGAATTCATGCCATTAGAACAGTTATAATTTTTATACCCTGGATTCAATAAATGATAGCCTATAAATTGTTATGATTAAATGAAACTTGATAACTCTTTTAGTTACTTGCATGAAAGCTTTAAACAGGTGTGTCACATTAGGTTGGGTTCGAGTCAAACCAAACTCAAGTCCACGAGTATAAATTTTGCATAGACAACTTACAAGATTCACACAATTTCTTTTTAAACTTCAAAAAACTGGCTTGAGATGAGATTTTATTCTGTTCTGTTTATTTATTTTCATTGGTAGATATACATAATATTAATTCCATATTCATTTGTTCTTATCTTATCAGGGAAGTGGCTTGGGAGTAGGTAGATAACAACTGGATCTTCAGGCATGCTGTAGAAATAGTAATTCTAAATTTTTTTTGTTTTGAATATTTGGGTATCTATTATGTTCGGATATTTGACGTTTTTTTAATTAATTTTAATTCCAATGTTTTGCGCTATTTAGAATTTGTGAATTGTTAATATTTGAAAATCTAAAAATTAACGGGAGATTCAAATGTAAAACTATAAAAACAGGAAAAACAATTGTAAAAAAAAGCAATGCGGTCGCAAACTGGTCGCAACATTGCAGTTGCAAGGCAGTCTAGCGACCGCGTTTCCAGTCGCCAATATTGCGACAGCATTTTTAGTCGCAAATTTTGCTACCACGTTTCTGGTCGCAAATTTTACGACCGTGTTTCCGGTAGCAAAATTTGCCAGCGCATTTCTGGTCGTAAAAAACGGTCGCAGATTTAAGCCGGACGGAGGTTTTTGCGACGGCATTTCCGCTCAAATATTGCGACTGAAAATGCAGTCGCAATTGGTCAGTTTTCTAGTAGTGAAAGAAATAATTGGCTCCTATCTTATATTAATAATACTATGAAAAATCACCTTCCACACTTCACTTGATCTTTCTCTTTTTGATTAGCATCCTGAAAAATAATAATCCTATCCAAGCCCCCAACTTTATTAATAATCGCCCGCCTCTCCAACCCGACATCCCTACTAACCAAACCATTATCCAACAATTTATCCAAAGCCGCCAATCTGGCCTGAAGAAGCCGAAGCTCTTCAGGAGGTTTAGAACGAGATAAAGTCCAAGATTTAATCTTGGATTTAACCATTTTGAGCCGGTTTTTGGAGTTGGGGGCGATTATATACGATTGGGGTATGACTTGCCTACATCCCACTCTCCTCAGACCCTACCATTAGCTTTGCTATGAGTGGGATTTTTGTTGGGTATGGTTGTTGTTGAGCCGGTTCTTAAAATCAATGAAAAGATTAGAAGACGTACCATAAGAAGTATTACTCCATGCCTCCAAAAAGACATTATTAAACTCATCCCTCTCCATCCAAGAATTGAAGAATTTAAGCGGAATCAGACCAAAATCCATCACCTTTTGCATCAACAAAATGGGACGGTGATCTGAGATCGAACTCTCCAATGCAATAGCTTCCAAGTTAGGGATAGAAGCAAATAGATTTTCCGTGAGGAGGAATCTATCAAGCTTACTCGCTTTGAGGCAACTAGAATCCACACGGGTAAAACGAAATCATCCCAACGGGACATCAACTAAACTCACATTATCAATAAAATCATTAAAATGGTTTGCATTCAAATGAGAGAATAAAGAACCCATTCTCTTCGATTTAGACCGAACCGAGTTAAAATCACCAAATATCAAATATTCTCTTTGGATTACTCCCCATAAATAAGATGATATAATTCCAAGGTTTAACTTTATCCTTTTCATCTTGCGGCGCATAAACATTCACCATAGCACCTCAATTTAAGAAAAGACCACTCCCCTTCAACAATGACCAAATTATCCGTACAATGAATAGAATATTTAGAAAAAACCGACGTATTTTTCACTTTAGCAAGATCTAGAACCCCCATACACGTTTCTTGAATACCTAAGAAGACCATATTTCAACAATAGAGAAGAGACTTTTTTCCTTTTGAACGAACTATCGCTCCCACACATATAATAGACATCACATTCATTGATTCACAACATTCTCACTCATCATGTTAATCATATTTTTCACGGTGCTCGTATTGGCGATGTGTCTATATCCCATTTGTTTTATGCTGATGATGTCATTATCTTCGGAGATTGGCCGGATATTAATATGGAGATTATTGGGAGGATGTTGGATTGTTTTTATCTTGTCTCAGGTCTCAAAATTAATGTCCATAAATCTAGGCTTTTTAGGATTGGGGTGGATCATTTGGAGGTTGGCAGGCAGAAGTCATGACTCCCGAACTGCTCCTCCGAGTTCAACTGACTTTCTCTTATCAACCGGACTCAAGCGTTTAGATCCGAAGAAACCGAGGAATGCGTGGAAGCCAAGTTAAGGTGCTAATGCTTTATGTCTCAACCCGCCAAGCTACTATGTACCTAGTTACCATATTTCCTCTCCAAAATCAAGGTGAATACAAGTCAGTCTTGAATTCTGTTTTACATTGTGAGTTTGCTACAAACACACCCACACAACGATCAAACTATTTACGTTTACAAAAAGGGAAAAACACGAAATTAATACTTAATTCATACTGCCTTGTGAGGTTGGCTACGAATATAACCCCAGACGTGTCTTGTTACATGATTATATGTATACATAAAGTTTGATCAAATGTTTATTCTCGTTCGGGAATATACGGTCGGACGGGATTGGCACATAAAGAGTCGAGTGAATGTGTAAAACAGGGCATCAACAAATCCACGTATCCCTCTAGTATGTGACCAATGTGTACCCACCATTAAGGGATGGAGTAATGTGTTTACCGTCACCCTTCGAATGATATTATTAACTATTTAATCAATTGTTTTGTCGTTTGATAAAGGATTTTGTGTCATAAAGTATTCACTAGCTCATCGCTGACGTTCATTTTCAAATGTTTTCAAGAAAGGAATAATTTGAACGTGTATGTCGGGGCTAGCTTAGTCCCGAGTGTGGTTGTGGGTTTTTGTTGTATCCGAGTGCAACTAGAAAATATTTTACAGGTCTGTGCTAAGGTGGAAAAGAATATCTAAGTATGGGAAGGACCTGGGGAAAAGTATTACAAGACTAGGTGCCCTAAGGATTATGATCCCTAGGCCTTTACCTCCTTTGTAAGAATGACTGACTGTTGTTAGAGATTTTGATTTCGTTTCAATGTATCAAAACGATGGAATTGCTAAACCCTAGTATTTTAAATAAAGATCTTTGTTTACACAATGAGATTACTATATTTACAAACAAACCCTTGAGATTCAGATTTATGAAAGAAACGATTATTTAAAAAACGATATTTTCGTTGCACAATACAAAATCTAAAATTAAAGCAGGTACGGTGCCAATCGACGTCACAGCCCAGAAACGTCTCAAGGGTGCCGAGGGCGGGTGTGACACAAATCATTAAAGTGGATGGGAAAATGATGAACACTTTAGATCTTTGTGTAAACAAACCATAAGAGGTCGTCGACGCTGACTATTCCTTGCCATAGCGGTCTTATGGTGCGTGTATCAAAATTCATCACGTAAACTATATATGATAGAATTCAGTTTATTAAGATATAAAATGGTTTAGATATTTTCAAAGATGGATTCAAACACATTTGTCAAGAGAATTAAGTTTTCACACCACCCTTAAGTTATCTGTGCAGTATCCGAGTCTTCATCATTGTGGGACCAGATTCGATATTGATAATTAACTTATGTTCATGATGTTATTTCATGTTTACATACGATTTTATTAAATATTTATGTTACGTTAGAATTTACCAGTTTTAGCTGACTTTTAGTATGCCTTCAGGTTAAGTATAGAGGTTGCAAACTGATAGATGCAAAGCTTGTACTGAGAAGTTACCCATTCGTTGGAACTCTGACATCCCGTTTATTTATGTTTTGACTATGAATGTTAAAACAATATTATCTTTACTAGCTTTAACCCCGTGTGTTACACGGGTTGAAACTTTAAGATTATACTGATACGTATTCTAACAACTTTTTTATAAAAATTTGATATTGTATTTATAACCTTTTATTTTGTTACATGTTATGATTATATGGATAAGAGTAATTAAAACATCAAAAAATACATTTCATAATAGCATGACTGTTACATTGCCTAAACCATTTCACTACTAGAAAACTTTGCCCTATTGCGACCGTTTTGCGACCGAAAATACTGTGGGAAAAACACACGTCGCAATTGCCCTATTGCCACCAAATTGCGACCGATGCTACATTTTGCGACCAAATTTGCGATGGTTAAAGCCGTCGCAAATTTTGCGACCGCCTTCTTTTGCTACTGCTTCAGTTGCCACCGATTTGCGACCACTTCAGTTGCCACCGATTTGCGACAGCTTCAGTTGCCACCGATTTGCAACAGCTTCAGATGCCACCAATTTGCGACCGCCTCAGTTACCACCGCCTTCTTTTGCGACCATTTTGCAGTCGCAATTCAGTCGCAAATTCGATACATAATTAAAAAAAAAAACTTCTTTAAATTCTTTACATATCAATTTAAATTCCCAGAAATATTCAAATACAAATCAACTCAAATGTATCAAAAATTTCATCAAATAAATATATATTCAAACTACTTTACAAATTCATAAATTTATAAAGAGATCTCTAAAAAAATTTAAATAAATATTGAGACGACCCTTTCTTCCTTTTCATCTTGAGTTGAACACACATTTGTGTTTGAATCATCACCGCCAATACATCTTCAGCTTGCTTAAACTGCAACCAATGAACCAAGTGCATAGTTATATAAACTTAAAATCTCCATAAATATTCCATAAATCATAAATTTACAACAAGATAATTAAGTAATTATAAAACAAATAGAAAACCTGTTCTGGAGTCTCAATCTTATCCCTCCCAATGCAGATCATACAAACCAAAAGAAGAAACAATCAACATAAGATTATAAGAATAATAAACAGAACTGAGCAAAAATCTATACATACCACAAGAAATCAGACATAGCAACCTACATTAACCAACTTTTAATTACCTATTAATGTTTATTTAGTAAGAGAAGAAACATGGGGGAAATTAAAGTGATAGTAAAAGGTGTAGAATAATACACAAGAGATTGCTCACCCATGTGAAGAGGACAAAATGCTTGAGACAGATATTAAGATGAGCTGCTTCTTTCAGACTCATAATCATCTGAAAATGTGAATGATATATGTGAGCGTATACCCTAAACAGCCTCTTGAATAGTCTTCACCACATCCTGGAAATTGGGAGGAAATGGTGCACCTGCAACACACAGTCACACACACACACAAGTAAGATCAAATAACAAAACTATTTACTGAAAATTAAATATAAGGCACCAAGAAATATAAAAACTATCACACGCCCAGTTTCTGAGGGAATATCGATTCATTATCGAGTTGAGTTTCAATCCACTCCATCAAATACTCCACTTATTTAGGAGCTGATACTTCTATCGCTTTCTTGATGGATACTCCATCAGCCCACCTGTACTCGTATCTGAAAATAACAAGAAAACTTAGCCAAATGTTACAAAGACTTAATTTTGACTAATGAAGGGGGACAAAGCAAGTATGAGTCTAGTAAGAGTACCATAAAGAATGTTCACTTGATTAAAGAAATCAACAGCTGCAAACAACAAATTATGAACAAAAAAATTACTATAAAAATCTGTAACCAGATGCTAATTTGAACAAAATATGAACAAATTTGCCTGAACCATACCCATAAACATTTTTTTTCTTTAGTAACAAACATCTACTAATCCACTTACTTGTTAGTTTTTATGTATCTAAATTCTTCTTTGATAATAAATTATATAAGAAGTAAAATAGTAGAAATTGTGTTTGAGAATCCCAATAGGTCGCTTTTATCAAACTAACCGGTATATCCAATACCAGGCGGATGATGAGTAATCAAGTACTCGATGGGTATGGGACACGGGTTTACAATAGGGTATCGGACTGGAATTACCAATACCCGTTGAATTGTCACCCTTAAATTATCAAGGACTCCAAATACCCACTATCCTCATTATTTCCGATCAACACAATGGTGATAGGTATAATTCATAAAACCATTTAACACTCCAGAAAAAAAAAATAACAATAGTAACAATAATAAGGTACAAATTATTAAATTTCATAAGAATTCAAATAGAATTATTCAATTGAAGATCTTGCTGAATGCATTCCTAATCGAAGAGACTACGGCCTATTAAAACCTAATAAAGTCTTTCACGTAAATGATGTTAACAGACATGTTAAGAGATTTAGACATTCAGTAAAAGTGATTTAGGTAAAAATGAAAAACCTAGAGCAAGATGCGAAGGAGAAATCGAAGAAAGCGAAGCAATGGAAGTGCACGTCAACTGGTGAATCCCGAAACCTCTGAAATGATCCGCTAAGCAATCAGATTAAATTCAAGTTTAACCTAATAACCCGGATCAGGAGAAGAATTCAATCTGGATGAGTAAGAATTGAATCTGGAAAAAAAATATCAATTGTTTATGTTTAAAAAACAAGGACAAATGCAGAACACTGGATATGCATCAATCAGTATTTATGTTAATGATAAACATCAACAAAAGATTTAGTAACCTGGATATGGAGATCTTCAAGTAAACTGGATCAGAAATCTGGATGATTGAACCTTCAATCGGTATTGTGGAAGCGTATATAAGCTGAACCATCGCCTAAGAAATCACAAAACAACCACAAATTTTGTAAACAAAGTTACTACAAGACATCATATAAGATAATACTCAAAACTGGAAGATAAACAACTTAATAAATTACCTAGCGAACTATTCTTCCCTAGCAAGGATGATTTTTAAAGCCTCGTACCATATGAGTTCTACATGAAATCCAAGCCCAACGTCTACAAATATGTGGCGTATATCGGGTTTGAAGACATCAAGAATTTTTAGCATAAGATTGATTCTTTTAACTTAATAAACAAAAGCCATCAAAATAACACACATATACGTACAGATCAGCTTGTGCATATACTTCAGAACCAAGATTGACCATTGACCTGAGGCTTGTTATAATATTCTTCTCTAAGTTCTCAAGATTTTTTCTATGATCTGAGCTACAAATAAACGATGTCAAGTAAAAGCACACACGGTTTGGATTTCAAGGGTCTGGCATATTACTATAAATATAATCAGGAGACGCTGCAATGATTTTAGACAAACTGAATTGCATAGTTTTAGAACCAAAAAAAGTAATTGCATAGTTTTAGAACAAAAAAAGTAATGGCATAACCAAAAGATACAAGACTTTCTGTTGATCAAAAACCTTGTCCCTGCAATATCAATGGAAAAATAGTTAGGTGTCAAATACTAAATACATAATTAAATATATTCAGTATGTATTATATAATAACTAGAGGCAAGGCAATGAAAAATAAATTGTACCTTTTAGCAATGGCACGAACAAGATCAGGTTTCAAACGCCGGTCAACAAATTCCTCATTTTTTTGTATTTTTCTTCCCTTAGTCTATCCATTTATCTCCTACAATAGATTCAAAAAATTTAAAACAAAATCAAACTTCTGTCTCCCTAAGTACTTTCAGTTCTGCTAACAATATCTCAAATCATATTCTTTTGACTGTTGTAATAGAGATTATATCAAACTCCTAATTTCATACTCGAATGAGGTTTTACTAACTCTGGTTTCCACGATGATCCAAGATAAATATGAATATTAAGATCGAAAACTACGATTAAAGTAATTTGACCTAATCTGAACCCTAATGTATTAACTTAATGAGCATTGGGATAATAATTTGACCTAATTTGAACCCTAATGTATTGTCTTAATGAACAAAGGAATAACCTGAACCACTGAGGCCAGTAATTCAAATCACACAACCTTTTTGCTGAAGCAACTCCTCCCTGTCAAATTTCTCAACTGAACATTTGTGCCAAACAAAATTCATAGATCCGCTTCCCATTATCGACATTTCAAAATGAATCGAACCTCATAAATGATGAATTTGACTGTGACAGTTGTAAATTTCATAAAAACGATACGATTACAACGAGTTTTTAGTTTTTACCATTCGAATAATCGTAATCATTCGTAACTGCACCTCCGTTCGACGTAGATTGCGCGAAATCCTTCAAACCTGACGCCGTATTCCATAGGCATTCAGGCGGCGTCGCCGGGAAATTCGCAAACCCTAGTTTTGTCGGTGGGCGGAAGAAGTGAAAATCGATGAGATTTTTCTGGCTGCAGTCATTGCGTCGGTTAGGGCGCGGAAGAATAAAAAACTCTAAATCAAATGTGAATGAAGAACAACGTGAATCGAAGGAACGATAAACTACGCTGATGACAGGGGCTTTGGAGAGGTGGCTACTTGGAAGTGTTTCCCGCTGACCTAAACAAAAAGTTCATTCTCAAGTTTTGCTACCACTGTAGCGGTGGCAAATGTATTTTTACGACTCGTAGGCAACTCGGTCGTAAATTCTGCGACCTCGTTGACGTTGGCAGATTTTGGTCGCAAATGCTCAATTTTCTAGTAGTGTTTTTTCTTTAATATTTTGGTTGCAAATGCTCAATTTTCTAGTAATGTTTTTTCTTTAATATTTCTTAATAGCATGACTGGAACACCGACATTTAAAACTAATTTATGGTTTGACAAACCTGATAATGTAAGTCCATTTAGAAAATCAGGAGATTATAAACATTCATCAAAATCATCATCAAGATATTCTTATTGACGGATACTATTTGTACTTTTATGCGAAAAATCTCGCCAAATTTTTAATATTAAATCTCTCATTAAAAAATAATTTTAAAAATATTCAAATAAAATTTAAATTTCAACAATATATCGTCTTTTATATTCAAAATTTAAAACTACAAATTTTAAAAATTTCACTCCTTAATATTTTGACACAATTAAATTTAAAATTCTAAAAATATAATACGAAAAAATTAAAAATAATAAATTAGAATTGAAACTTGTAAACATATTTTTTGAAAAAAAATCTGGTCATTTAAAAAATTAAAGTTTAAAATATAATACACTTTTAAAAATAAATATTTGTAAGTTTCTTAATTTTTTTAAAAACGAAGTATTAAAATTTATAAATCAAAATAAAAAATTTATTTATAAATATCAAATTTAAAAAAAAACTACTAATTAAATATCAGTAAACTTTATTCTAACACATATTTATTTAAAATTTCCTATTTTTTTAATTCTTGATTTTTTTAAAATATTAAATTTTGATGATAATTTTAAAAAAATGTGAGCCAATAGTAATAATGATAAATTGATTTGATAAAATGTTTAATTATGTATTTTTTCAAAAAAAAATGCTAAATATAAAAGATATAAATGTGGTTTGGAGGAAAAAATTTATAGGAGTGAATGTGATGATTGCAGGAGGTAAAGGCATTTAGTCTTTTATTAGAAGAGGGATATTAGAAGAGGGATTGTTGAGACTAGTTGTAATAATATTGAATAAGGATTTCCGTTACATGAAAATAATCAATGACACACTTAAAAAAAAATAGATATGATATATAAACTTATCACCAAATAGACAAAGAATATTTCTCTTTCATATGAATCAAAACTTTCATATTAGTTTATTTACTTATAGTTTTAGTAAATAATATAATACGTTTTTAACTACTAAATTGTATTTCATATAAAAAACATAACACACTACGCAAAATCTAACAGGATTTGAAATTTACTAATACAAGTAGGGATGAAAATGGGCCGGGTTTGGGACGGGTTTAGGTAATCCTAACCCCATACCCGGTTATAAAATCTTGTCCTATACCCGGCCCAAAACCCGTCGGGTTTCTATCGGGTAGTTGGATATCGGGTATACCCGCGGGTTTCGGGTAAACCCGTCAGTTTGTAAAAATACCCGTTGGGTATACTCGACCCACAACTCGTCGGGTATCTATCGGGTATATATAAAGTTGTAATTAAAATAAAAAAGAAAGAATATAAAATCACGTTTGGTATATACATTTAAAATAAATATGGTATATATACTTAAAATAAATGTAGTGTCACTTAAATTATATAAAAAAGAAAGAAATATATGTCGGGTATATAATCGGGTAAATGAGTATATCTTATCGGGTAATCGGGGCGTGTAAACGGGTATATCACCATATCTCATACCCGTCTCAAACCCACGAAAAGTTTCAAATGTAATCCCAAACCCGGTCCCATACTTGATTACCCGGCCATTATCCATCCCAAATGTTTCGGGTTTCGGGTTTTCTCATCGGGTTCAGGTTTCACGGTCATCCCTAAATACAAACAACTTCTTTTGTACTTTGTAGCGGGACGTATCTACATAGAATGAAAATAAAAAAAAGTTGAATAAACTTCTATAAACGAACATTAACATTCCGGCGCGGAAGTCTGGTCGTTTCTCGTCAAAGCTTTGCAGCAGGAGTCACTACTAAAAAAATGAAAAATTTGCGACAACATTTTCGTGGAAAATTTGTCGGAATTGGCCGTCAGCGACAAGTTTCCGAGAAAAAGTGTTTGTTGGAAAAAACCTCGTAGGAAATGTATTTTCCGACAAAGTCCCAACTAATTTTTCGACGAATTAGCGACAAAAGCCTTTCGTCGGTAATTTTCGACAATATTCTGACGATTATATTAAATAAATAAGTTAACTTAATAAATTTGTCAGAAAAATGTAGAAATACTTATGGTTACATTTTTTTTTTGTCGAAAAGTTGTCGCAAACTTGTGGGAAATTTATTTTGTTGGTAACTTGTCGAAAACTTTTGTAGAAAATATATATGTTTTCTAGTAGTGAGTTTGGTCGTTATCGGTTCGAACAGTCGAAAACCATCAAAGCGAATTCCGATAATGTTCGCTCATAATAGGTTTGAGTCGTCACGGTACTATAACGGTAACGACAATCGGTATAGCTTGTGATGCAAAAAAATTATTCGATTTTGAATATAACTCGGTTTAAAAATATATATATATCGGAACGTTGAGAAAAAAAATAAAAACAACCATGCAATTCGTTTAAAAGAAAGTAAACGAACGAAAATAATTATAGATGAACAGAATTAATAGATAATTAAACCTGTTAAAAACATTAATTATGTAAAGTATAAGGGGTGAGGTAAGAAAGAAAATATTCAGTACACTGCTTGCTTCAGTAGCATAATAGGTTCACTATTTATAACAGTTAGCTTTTAATTAGCAACAAAATAAAATTAACCTTTTTGTTTCTTTAATAATTAACACAACATATATAATGCGGATGATATCGATTCGAACTCGGTTACATGGAGAGAATAAGTAATTTGGAATAATTTATTTAATTTACCTATCCTTAAAATATTAAAATATAAGGTCGGTAAGTAATGGGAGTACACGAAGTCAATACGAGAGTAATATTTAAATATTTTGTTTTCAAAATAATAAATAAAAGGTAGTCTAGTTATAGTGGTAAGTCTCATCTCAATAAGATTCTCTTCCTCATTTTGGGTTAGGATCCCGGGATCCATCTTTTTATTGTATTATATATTTAGATTATGTACCCGTGTGTTATACGGGTTGGTAAAATTTAAATTATATAAATATAAATCTATAAATAAAAGAAAAACATAAAAAAATCATATATTACATTAAATGAAACACTAAAACCCAATGTGATTTTGTAGCATGAAAAGGTGAAAAAAGGAACACATATAGCAAGAAAGAACACACATATACATCATGTATTGAAACTTATAATTTTCTCCTATTGATACTATTCCCCTTCATCTGTTTTAAATATTACATTAAATATTAAAAAAATATAAGTGTGTATAGATTTTTCATAAATTTCTAAAAATTTCCTTGCATCTTTGACCATGAGTTGACCGAAGAAACACCAAGTTCCTTTGCTACCTCAACACACTCTTTTGCATAATTCCGGGTGATCTCGTATGTTCTCTCCAGAAGTGTCATTACTTTTTCTCCATATAATCAAAATATATCACCAATATTCTCAATAACATACATTACAACTGAATTTGGAAGTGAAAGTAGTGACAATTTGACCCATTTATTTGTCAAATGGGTAAACTTAAAAGATTTTACTTTTTTTTTCAATAACTTTTGTTTTTTACTACTTCTTTTTAATAAATTTTTTTTCCGATAACTTTTTTTGTTTTTGAGCGATTTTATCGTTTCTATGTTACAATCTATTTACATCATAGTCTTTTCAATTTATAACGAATCACCACAACTTCGTAGGTTTCTTTTATGTATTTAACAATTTCAGTGTCATCGTTGCAGCACACGTTGCTAGATTCACAAACACGCTACATCGTGCGGGTTTAATTTCTAGTTAATCTTAAAAGACAAGGTCAGTGAGTAATAAGATTGTGCCGCACGGCCTTGCCTTTACTTTAAAAAAATAAACTGAAGACACGTAAAGATAAATCATCATTTGTCCTACTATCAGGCAACCTCCAAAGTGTTATGGTAGACTAGTGTTTGAAACTCCTTACCAGTTTTTTCACTATGTGTTTTTTTACATTTGCAAATAATAATCTTTAACGTTCTAAATTTTCAAATATACCTCTCAAGTTTGTAAAGTTTTATGCTTACCACATGACAAAATTTTCAACTCTACCCCTAAAATTTTATGCGTTTTTCTGTTTTTTTTCTTTTACTTTTTTTATTTGTTGTAAAAACTACTTTTTATATTTCTATTTTGTTTTTATTTTGTTACTAACATGTTTAACGAATTTGTCGTTTCAATATTAACCCCTATTCACACTGCAATTTATTTATTTATTTTTCGATCTTCGAAACCGAGTCGTGTCCATTTTATACATTTTTTTTATTTACTCACCTTAGTGTCACCACAACAATACATGTAACAAAGTTCGTAAACACATCACCTTACACGGGCTTAATTTCTAGTTAAAAACAATCGACAACCCCAGTCAAGTCCCATGCAAAGTCTTTAAAAAAAGGACAATAAACATGGAGATAAAACCAACAAAAGATATACTCAAGCAAAAGATAAGCTACTAGAAAATCACTAAAGAAATAATGACCGCTTAAATAAATGTAGATAAGTCTTCCATCTATACGATCCCATCTCTAACTCCACTCGATCAGCATCATATCCTGGATTCGGTTCGGCGTCGGGTTTGGGTTCTGCCTTCGTCTCGGGATAGTGGAGTAACCCAACTATAAAAAACCGGTTATTTTATAAAAAAAAATATATCCAAAAACATTAAAACAATAGAGAAAGTTTTAAACAAATGAATTTTTTGTGCGAAGCATATGAAGGATTTTGAAGCATTGATCTAGGAAATCAATGGTTAAGATCAAATGTGATTGTTTTAAGCGTGAAAATATTCTGAAAAAAGGTAAAATTGGAACAACCTACTTTTATTCTGAAAAAAGGTAAAATTGGAATAAAAGTAGATTATTCCAATTTTACCTACAGTTGTAAAAAGTAAGCGAGTTCGTCATCCAAAAGTGCAAGCACTCAATTTGTTATATGGTGTATAACTTCCACCGCATCCAAGTATTCTTTCAAGCAAATACATATTTCCTCCGTCGTTAGAGTGAGTCGCGTTCTTCGGATAGATAAAACCCTACCACTAAAAGAAAAATAGGACTCTGAAGCTACTATAGCTTTAGACAATTAGTATGTTAGGTGCCATAATGGAGGCTAGTACTTGATATTGAGATTCTATTTCTTTCTAACAAGTCAAAATATTAAAGTTATCAAAATCTTCATGCCACATAGTGGATAAAAACCGGTTCTAATATACATCTTGAGCTCGCTATATTGGGTGTTACCCTGATACTGTTTACTATTTTAGTTTCTTATAAAATTACATAAACTTAGCATTGGATTCCTCCTTGAGCTACTACTTGACAGCGAACCCATTCAATACATCCCCAACCCACTATAGGAAACCAAATAACCAAACCATTAACAGTACGATCATCATGGAACATTTCTAAAGTTCGTCTTTCTTGTACCGCGTTGTTAAACATTTTTCAAGTTGAATTCCACGTAATAGGTACGTTTAATTCGGACCTAAAAGGGTTTTTTTTTCGTTTTAGGACATGTCTATATTATGTATATCTTTTTCTATTATCAGTGAGAACACCATTAACATAATTTTAAAAAGCTTAATTTATATCATTTCGCGAGTGCGTCTTCCATAATCAACTTAACGATGTGCATAACACATTGACTATGAAAAAATAAACTATAAAAAATTGGTAAATATTTTAATTTTAATTTTTGAACCGTGGTTATATTATTTTAGGCGTTATCAAAAGATAGTGAAAATGTTTTTAAATGTAATTTAATTTTTTTTATTACTTTATCTAAAATATGAACTAAAATTTCTCTAGTATATGGACATCCAAATAACTCAAACACAATCGTACGTTTTAACTTATAAGTCATCCGGATAAACCCGTTGGATGGTAATGCTAAGGTAAATTTCTCAATTGTGTGGATATCCAAATAATTCACGCATATCGCGATCAACCCAATGTGCGGTAATGTAAAGATATGATTCTTGTAAACCATGAGGAGCTGAGCAACATCAGTAGTTAAGTTAACATTAAATTTTGTTTAAGTAATTTTGCTTAAACAATGACGTCTAAGAGTAGTACGATCTATGTGATGGTAACAACGTTGGATCCTATCTTCTGACATCTTTGTCAACCATGGGTTGTTAAAGTGATCAAATGACAAACGTTTTTGAATAATAAATTGTGCCATCCTCGCACGAACTATGTAGACGACGAAATTCCAAATACCTCCCTCGATTAATATTTGTGCTTAACCATGAGACGTATTGGTTTTCACCACCTTGCGATATTTTTCTGCAAGTGATTTCCAAGTGGAGTTGGATTAGGCCTTGAGAAACGGACCACACTTTTTTACATCGAGACTTTTGACTACCCTTGGAAATTCCAAATAAATCGTATTTTGAAAAAAATACTTTGGTTCCATATTGCCTTGTGAGGTTGGCTACGAATATAACCCCAGACGTGTCTTGTTACATGATTATATGTATACATAAAGTTTGATCAAATGTTAATTCTCGTTCGGGAATATACGGTCGGACGGGGTTGGCACATAAAGAGTCAAGTGAATGTGTAAAACGGGGCATCAACAAATCCACGTATCCCTCGAGTATGTGACCAATGTATACCCACCATTAAGGGACGGAGTAATGTGTTTACCGTCACCCTTCGAATGATATTATTAACTATTTAATCAATTGTTTTGTCGTTTGATAAAGGATTTTGTGTCATAAAGTATTCACTAGCTCATCGCTGACGTTTATTTTCAAATGTTTTCAAGAAATGAATAATTTGAACAACGTCTGTCGGGGCTAGCTTAGTCCCGAGTGTGGTTGTGGGTTTTTGTTGTATCCGAGTGCAACTAGAAAATATTTTACAAGTCTGTGCTAAGGTGAAAAAGAATATCTAAGTATGGGAAGGACCTGGGAAAAGTATTGCAGGCTAGGTGTCCTAAGGATTATGATCCCTAGGCCTTTACCTCCTTTGTAAGAATGACTGACTGTTGTTAGAGATTTTGATTTCGCTTCAGTGAATCAAAACGATGGAGTTGCTAAACCCTAGTATTTTTGTGACAACCCTGAATTAATGTCAATAATTTTGGATATTTAATTCATCATAAAATGGGCTCGGCTCATTAATTACTCAGTTGTTGGCCCAAAATGTGAACTTGATATGTAACCTTATGTGATGGATCACGGGATGATTCGAGATTGCGTATTGTTAATACGTAGGGTTTACATAGCCTTAGGACATACAATTAAATAAATTAACACGGACACGGTTAATAACCGGCACATAATGCGATACCTAATCACTAATATTAGTAATATATATTAATAATTACTTCAGACTATTATTTAGAGATTAACACACGAGATATATGATGTGGGACGCGCGACTACAACAAACACCGGTGTAAATATAATCTGGTTATTACCTAGTATAATTAAATGATATAATGATTATTTACATTTTATCATTATTATTTACGATTATTATTATTATTATTAATTTTTAAACGGAGAGCGTGACATTTATTTATGCAAACGCGTTTGAATACACGGTAACGACTCATCCGACTTGGGCAACTGTCGGAACGAGAATTCTTCAAAATAAATATTCAAATTACATCTATTACCGCGTCTCATTGTTTTAGGACTTATAGAACAAAAACTTGGAATTAATTAATATTTCAGAAATTCGAGTGAACACGTCACATGCAAAAGCCAATCCAGTTACAAATAATTTATTTATTATTAAATTATTCAAAAAAATAAATTAAATAAACCTATGTTTGACAGACAAGATCTCTAAAATCTTGTAAACCATGACAATATCTTGACAAAATATGTCATCAAAAATTTTCCCATTCTCTTCTCTCTCTGTTCGAACGTATTTTTAATTCTAGTTTCCATTTTTATTCTAATTTATTTCAAACACTCAATCAAAATTAAAAATCAAAAGCTAGATAGAGAGGGACTTGAGAGGAGAGTCGAAGAGTGGGAGCCGGCAACCCTCTGGCGACGTCCCACGGCGGTGTCTTGGCGGCCACGCCTTAACCACCACACCTCCCTACTCATAATCCCGTGCAACTCAGACGAACCAGGTTCGTTCTCCGGCAACGACCATGTGCGAAAGCAGTGACGGATCCAGGATTTTTAGTCAGCGGATGCCTAAAACAGGTAATGTTAAAACATGTTAGGTCACTACGGGCCAAATAAATAAGTTACATTAAATCGTAACTAAAAAATAATCATATCAGAAATGACAGCGAAAGATATAAATAAATAAAGATTTTAAAAGAATAACTGAAACACTTATATAAATTTATAGCTCTAAATCTAAAAAGTATAAATAAATAAATAAAATAATGTATAATGATATAATCAATAAAAAATAATATAAAATAATGTTTAATCTTTTATATTAAGTTAAATAAATTAATAAGAAAAAAATAAATAAATAGTTCAAATTTTACACTTCAATTAAAATTTGATTTATATATTGTCACTATGCATGACAGGGTATACAGTGATTTAAACTTTCTAGACTTTAACCTTTATAGACTGTGGCTCTGCACTTTGCAGTACTCTATTTTTTCACATACAAAAAAATAAAATAAATAAAAACCATACATTTTGGTTAAGTATTGGGCTATGGCTTAGTTTTTAAAAGATCCAATTCACCAAATGTTAATATTAATATGTTGTCTTCTTCGTCTTTCTCAAAACACCTAGAGGAGCGTCTACCACCGTCACTACTGTTGTTGTCGCCGTCTCCGGTAGAAAAAAGTTTCGGTCATTCGAAATCTGCGAGCTGATTCTGGTAAGGGCCTTTATAGGGTGCCTAGTAATAAAATGAATGGGTGTCTAAATTTTTTTAGCTTAATTTTTGAGAAAATTTACACTAATTAGGTCTTTTTTGAGTGGGTGCACTCCCACCCCCTGCCTCTCAAGTAAATCCGCCAGTGGTGGTGTTAACGACAGTGGCAAGGCCAGAAGGGACTGACAGCGGTGGTGCTAGGGTTCTCTAACCCGCTTTACCGGAGTACCTCGACGACATGCCTAGAGTTCCGCCTTATCAAAGGCGGCGGCGGTTTCTGACGGCTAGAGTTCCACGACTCACGGAGGCGCTGCGTTACAGCCGCCCTAGCGAGCGGGAGACACGGGTTCAAAGCCCTTTTGCGGCAGCGGAAAGGGGGAAGGAAGCTGATGTGGCGGCTGGATCAGACCTTCCGGTCATCTTCGTCTTTCCGGTGAGGTTCAGGTGAGTCGCCGTTAATTCTCTTTTTCCTTTTTCCTTCTCTGTTATTGTTCTCTGGGGTATAAACCTAGATACATTTGATGTTTCTTTTCTGATTCACGCTTTCGACAAGCTTTCCGACTAGACCGAGTCTTTTGGTGGTTGGGTTCTCATTCCCGGGTTTCGATCAACAAAAGTCAACCCTTGTCAAAGGTGGTCAACAACAGCGAATACGAGTGGAGGAACAAACGGGGCCTGTTAAACCGAGTCAAACGGGTCGTTAACTGAGCGAGCGGGTTCCCGTACGAAAGATATAAAACGCACACTAACACGATTATATTCATTTAAGTAAAAGTTAAACACGTGCGTTGTTAAATTTTGTTGAGCCAAAACGATTTATGAACGATATAAAAAATATATTAACATAATAACTAGTATTAAAGGACCGTAAACACGCATGTTTAAATCTAGAGAGTTCGTTTCGACTAAAATATATAATTGCTGATAAACGAGAAAATATATTCGTAAGAAAGTAATCGGTTAAACTAGAGTTATGAAACACGATTAACGAAAGATTCATGCTATCATCGAACATTGCTACTTGAACGTGAAAACAATTGTATTGTGTTTGTAATATAAAATGGTTTATACAAAGTAGATATGATTGGTATAACATTAATTTCAAGTATATATATAAATCTATTTGATGCGTTGTTGAATAGTAATTAAATAACCCGAAGGACTAAACTAAAATATGACAAATGGCAAACGTGATACAACTATATTTTCATAAATATAAATGTACCGTATAGATACATATACCTACATGCACATGTATGGATATAAATATTCACATTTTATAAACAATTAAATGATTATTTTGTAACACAATACATATTCTCGAACATATACGTGTATATTTCATGTACTCGAATATAAAGTAAACATACGTATCATTAAGATTATTGATTATAAGACACAAACAATTGGAAACATAAATTATAATGTTTTGAATAAATATGAAAACTTAAATCTTTATAAACTTGAACAAATATTATGTTACATACATATATAATCGTAGTCATATATGAATGTATAGTTAAGTATATCTTACATAAACCCGAATGTTTACCTGCGAGATACATGAACTATACAAATATATTTTAGAGTTTTAATTATATATATGCATACTTATATATTAACACGTTTATATAATAAAACTCTGAGATAGTTTCATTAAAACATCAAGTTGTACACATTCTGTTAAAAGTCACACGAACGAGAATTGTGAGTATTAATTTTGAGTACATATCGTTATGCACAACCGTGAGCTTGATAAACTAATAACTTTGAACGTGAACATTGGAACATAAACAAGTTAAGGATCCCGACTTGACCTAAATAACAATTACTCCCAATCATTAAATCAACAACATGGCTCAACCGCACGCATGATAACTGAGTTTAGATATGTTTTATAATATTACGGTTAGTCCATGAAACTTTTTAAGTACCTACAGGTATCATAGGACACGAGTACGACATTATTATTCCTGACACATTACCAGGTGAGTTTCACGGCCCCCCTTTACTTTTAAATGTTTTAAGAAACATCGGGGGAGAAACATACTTACTTTACACGTTTGAAAACATGAAAGATCATTGTTTAATACATTTGGGAACATCATTGCTTGACACATTTGAGAAAACATGAAACATACTTACAAATATTTTCATATGGTAACAAGAAAACAAGGCTCGACCCTTATGTTTGCATGAGTTGGCACAAGTAGATCTCGTAAAGTCCCCTACGTTACGTAATTTATAACCATTAGCTATAGGTTAGCCTGAGGCCTATGAATAGTACTATTGGGATTGACACACCCCGGTCATGGTTAGTCGCGCTAACCGATGATCCACATGATCGAATGGCTGCATAGTGTCTACACAAGGGTTCGTTTGGTACGAGCAAGGGGTAAGAACAAGTGTTTGGGTTTGGTTATACCTCATGTATGAATATATATTCGTATTCCTAGCTAGTTTATGAATGGGCACACATTACTTGTTTTGTTTATCAGATATACATTGAATTGTTTTCATGCAGATAGATCTGCCAATCGTTTTCGTGCAAATTGGTTTTGCCAATCGTTTACATACAAATGGTTTTACCATTCATTTACGTGCAAATGTTTTTGTCAACGTTTTCAAGGAAAACAATTTTTTATTATGTCCACGTATACATTATCAATGTTTTCAAGGAAAACTACTTTACATTGAGACTATCAAACCTGTGAACTCACCAACCTTTGTGTTGACACTTTAAGTATGTTTTTCAGGTAATTTATAGCTATGGCACGGTTGGAATAGGTTAGCCATTTGGACTAAACCCTAGAAGCCGAAGAAGCGTGATCGTCAAACCTCAAGACGGTTTTGACCTATATAGTTCTAGGATAATGTACTAGCTTATTTTAGTATCTGTAATGGTGTTCAGTGTTTAGAACTCTTTACTTTAGTTTCCGCTGTTGTGTAATGTTACCAATCGTTTCAACCTTGATTTATTTATTTATTTATTAACTGAATAAATTTGGGGGTGTGACAATTATAAATAAAGATCTTTGTTTACACAATGAGATTCCTATATTTACAAACCAACCCTTAAAACATCAAAAAATACATGAAAATACATTTCATAATAGCATGACTTTTACATTGCCTAAACCATTTTTTCTTCAATATTTCTTAATAGCATGACTAGAACACTAACACTTAAAACAAATTTATGGTTTGACAAACCTGATAATGTAAGTCCATTTAGAAAATCAGGAGATTATAAAATTTCATCAAAATCATCATCAAGATGTTCTAATTGACGGATATTGATGTCGTCCGGACGGTCTATAAGATAAACTACTAAACCTAACCTAGACTCCTAAGTAATAAAGGAAAACCTATGAACTAAACCGCACTAACAGACAAGTGGACCTATTGAGTGTAGCACAACTTACTGGTAAACCGGATTATCGAACCCTAGAGACACTATGTAACAAAACTAGACTCTGACTCAGACTAAAGATTGATTAATGGGAGGTTTACTACACTACTGATTATCACTAATAATATAGAAAAATAATGCATAACCTAGTGGATCCTTAATCACTCTTAGGGTGTCACCAACTAAGCTAACTAAAGTGTACTACACTCACCAGATTATTGGATCACTGCTCAGGTATTTCCAACTATGATCAAGTACCCTAATGGACGGATTACCTCTCAGTCTCACCGTCCACAATACATTCAAAGAATGCATGGGGTAATCCTAGAATAACATCTATGATTCAGAATAGCAATAATCACTAAACACCTAAACCAACTTCCTCTCAGACAGTTGACACTTGGATTCCTAGTAACGAAGACTAACTGACTAATCCTCACCTCTCGGGTATTGAACTAGGACACACACTCAACTCTAATCAGTAATCACTGACAACTCCTATGGCTACTATATCTAGCAAACCATCGAAACCACAAACCCTAAGATCTATGACCTAGATACGCTAATCGAACTGGCAGACAACCACAATCAACGCAAGGAATTAAAATCAATCACAAGACCAGAACTATAGCATGCATATACATCATAATTAATCAAACTAGGATCGTTACAAAATCATTAAACCATCAATTAAATCCAAAACCGATAAAAATCCAAACTTTAACAAGCATTCATCATTAGACCTAGGCAGTATTATAGTTTTAGCCTAGAATCATGTCAATAATAACTAGAACAGAAGCAAAAGACAGAAACATGGTCTCAAACATAACAATCAATGACAAAGATTCAAACTTTAAAACCCAAATAAGCTATTACACAAACCCGGAATCCAAAGCTTTGATCTTTAACCTTCAATTGCCTCCAAAACTCCTAAAATCGTCTAGACTTCTTCTCTGGACGGCCAAGAATCCAACTCCTATGATAATAGCCTGCAAATTCTTTTAATTGATTGATTAGGGCTTTTTTTGCGGATTTTATAAGCCCTCGCGTAACGCGAGGCAGGATCATGGGTCTCTCGCGGTACAGTCGGGGCACTTTCTGCCTTCCCTCGCGTACCGCGTGGGAATTCTTCCCCTCCTTCGCGTACCGCGAAGGACTTAATTTCTAAATTTTTACTTTTTATTCTTTAGACTTTCCTCTCATGCTCGGTTTCTTCGGGTTTTCACTTGTAATCATCAGGAGCACCTGTAAACATGACATAGACTCAATACAAACAAAAAACGACTCAAAACGAATAGAAAACTCACTAAAACGACACGAAAACAAAGGAATAAAGATGTGTGCTTTGCATTACATCAAACATCCCCACACTTCAACTTTTTTCGTCCTCGAAAAAGTATGCAATGGAATCGTAACTGAGATCTGACTTTAATAAGAAATTATTCAATTAGCAGTTCAATATACTCACGCGCTAAAGAGCAATAATCAATATTTCTGTCTGATTAAACCCAACACCAACTATCTAGCCCCCGTGATGTGTTCTAACTCCATTTTATGCAACAATCACTCTATTTATGTGACCCACACTTAGAAGCTACACCTCTACCTAATCCCATCTCACGGTCATGTCTAGGCACGAGTTAAACCATATAGATTTGCCTACCTCGTTAAACTAAGATTTACAGACTTTTAGAAATCAATGGGTTATGGAATGAATGGGTGGAAATGAGTGTTAATTAAAGCAATAGAACTTTCGTCTAGAGGTGTCTCAACCAAGTCACTATCCTGGAAGCTAACACATAGACTAGATTCTAAACATTTAAGCACATAAATCTCACTTAGGGGTGTATCCTCCAAGTCGCCATCCTAGAGGGAAACACATAAGCAAGACTCATATTTCAAAGTAATTAAGCTCATAGTTATGGAATTATGGAATTATGAAATGGGCGCCACCGAAACTCGGAATTATTCTCCTAAAAAAAGAGTGGTGTGCCATGAATAGTTTTCAAAAACCTCTAAATATTAACTTAACGTGGTACCTATCACCCTATATTGACAGTTTCAGTATTACCGACACCCTAAGATGAGTACCCATAAGATATTATGATTTTATTACGTGATTAATTCAAAGTAACACTCACAAGCTATTTAAGCTATTCAAGCTGGCTGAGTCTACCAAAACATCACTAATTAGACGCGTTTTTCTAATATTTATTCAATTAAACTCAACAAATAGATCCAGTTGTACTATCATTTTCCATTTATTATGCAAAACTTTTACTTTCAAAGAACATTTTTTTTCAAATTTTTACTTTTTTTTGTATTTTTAGATTTTTTATTAAGACACAAACTAGATGAACTAGACACTCACATCCCCACACTTGAAAGACACATTGTCTTCAATGTGAAACAAAAACACACTAAAAATAAAAATTCAAAAATAAACAGGAAGCGACTTAGCTGGTAATGTAGATGCAAATCAATGTATGTGCAGCTTCGTTCTTCCCTATGTGCACCGTATAGCATTTCGGTCGCGGTTGCACAACTCTGCTGGGTTGCCTTTACATAGTGATAGGAGCATTCATCCCGCCCGAATGGAGATTGAGTACGGATTGGAAGAACAATACCTGCAAAATAAACCTCACAACAAACCCACAGCATTAAACTGACACAAATAAAAGACTCAGACTGACTCTGGATAGATATGCAAGGATACGTACCCGATGGGTGACAAACACATAGACATGAATAACACAGCAAGGCGAATCATCGATTACGAACGGTTTCCGAGTTTCCCATGGTCGGTGTGTGATATGATATGAATGATGGTGATGGATGAGAGTGGTGATTAATGGTGATGACATGATGGTAGGGTAGATGGTGGATAAATGGTGATGGATGAAGTGGATGGTGGTGTACTGTAGTGGTGACGGATGTCGATGACCATGGGAAAACAAAGAACAAAAGGGCAAAACAAAAGTGCCTCGCGTACCGCAAGGAACATGCGGCCATTCCTCGCGTACCGCGAGGAGTTGAAAATCAAGTCGGCTTCAACTTTTGTATCTCGCGTATCGCGAGAGACTTGGGTCCTTTCTTCTCGTACCGCGAGGGGAGGTTAAAGTCAGAAAGTTTTGAAATTTTTTTCAGTTTTATACTTAGAATATTTTTGACCTCCTAAAAGCTTTTTCACCCAATTTTCCCCAAAACTCGTTCCAATGATAAAAACCAATGTAAAACATACCTGGAACTTCGTTCCCAACGATTTCTCGTGCCAAATCAAGTGAGAATCCCTGCAAGATACGACACAAACAAAACACAGTACCGAAAAACACAGAAAATGACACTGACTCAACCACGTAATGCATACAAACTCTACATCTCGGGCACTCGCCCAAGACTCAAACAAGCCTATCAGGAGGCTTCTCCTTGATCCTAACCAGCACCGCCTTCATCCTACGCGGCCTCCCGGTCCTCCTTAGCTACCATACACACACCAACACTTTATAACCCTCGTTTCTATTACCACTGTCTTTCCACCACAGCTTAAACCTACTCGGTCCGAACATGATATGCAACAAATAATCAAGTACATTGTCACACCTTGACGTCCCCATACTTGGGGTTTTCACTACCCTCAACCTAGATGACTCAATCAAAGCACGGGTTCTCTTTCGAGGCGGCCTAGACCTAGGATGTGACTCGGTCTCTCTCCCCTCAGCACAAATAACATGTAGAGGTTTTGGAATAGGTATTTCTAAAAGCACCACCTCTACACTATCAACCACGAGTGATTCACAAACTATCTTCTCCACCTGAGCTAAAATGTCTCTTAAACTGAACTCATCGTCGCTAGAACTTAAGAATAAGGACCCTACTAATATCTTCTCAAACTCCTCCAACCAATCCAGGGGCTCCTTTTTCATCCTTTCTACATTTCCATCAACAACATCTGCTATTGGATTAGAGTCCCGATGATCGTCCATGGAGGCATCAAGCATGCATACGGAGTGGCTATGCACGCCAACAGCCTTCACAGACTTAGTGGCATCAAAAATGATCGACTCACCCCCCACACGAAGTGTCAGTTTCCTGTCAAAGACATCGATTACTGCCTTGGAGGTGCGCAAGAATGGGCGCCCTAAGATGAGTGGGACTCCACCATCTACTTCCATATCTAAAATGACAAAATCGACGGGGAAGACAAATTTGCCTACTTTTACTAGAAGATTCTCCACAATTCCTCGTGGATACTTGACTGAGCGGTCAACCAAGGAAATGCTCATGCGTGTCGGCAGTGGTTCGCCTAGGTCTAGCTGCTTATATAGGGAATAGGGCATCAAATTGATGCTAGCACCTAGATGGGCCAACGCGTGGTGTAAAGGCAAACTGCCTAGGTGACATGGGATCGTGAAACGACCCGAATCTCCCAGTTTATCTAGCAACTTGTGTAACATCCTTGGTTTTCTGGTAACATTTTATTTCAATTTATATATTAATGACTCTACTTCAACTTCGTGTGTGTTTCAAACGCAATATAGCATGTATAAACTCAAAAAAATTTAAACTTTCAAGTACATATGTTATTTTCCTATTATATATATATATATATATATATATATATATATACATATCACATGTATGGAAATTTATACATATATATATATACTTTAAAAGTTAAAAAGAAATTTTGAACTTATAAATATTAAGAATTTGACAAATAATGTTTAGGTTTTTACAAATTTTATAAAATAAATTCTATGTATATCTTTTTAAATCCATTCAAACTTGATTTAAACCCCATTTAGTACATTTGAACCCTCCGGATTCGTTTGAACATTTAACATTTGAATTCTCTTGAAATTGAACCCTTTTCATTTGATTTTTATCTCATTTAAACAAATCAATTTTGACTCTTAAAAAGTCAACAGATCCAAACCTTTGCGATTCACCACTTAAACCGGTCAAACCCGAGTATAATGGACTTGCTTTGAAAATCTCGATCAGTTTCCCAACCTAATTAACATATCAATTCGACGATCCAGCAGTCAAATACAAATTTCAACCGCGTTTGACTTTTAGAGTCAAACTAAACCTAATCAATTCAAATTCAAGGAATTAAACAAGAATTAAGACCCGTAAATCATGCCTTAATTAACCTCGCATGTATACAGACCTGAATCGAGACCCAATTCATCGACAGTCGGTTTAATTCACGCGTAATTCATGTTGACTGCTATCCCCATCTAATCCGGATGGAATCAAACTTTTTAGGTGAAATTAAGGTATTTAAATTACTCCCTCATATGCGCCAACCCTTTTACGAACATCCTAACCTCTGTCGTAACCAACATTGCACCTCTGAAACGCTGTCAAGATCAAAGAGCACCGAGCCTGAAAATTCTATCGATCGTCATCTATACGCAGTCATTATAGGTAATTCGTGTATCTATAGGTTGTTTAGATCCTAGGAATGAAAGCCCTATGACTTCGAGTTCGATCGTTGACTGAGTCGGGTCAATCTGGGTGGCTAGGGTTCCGGGATACACATTGGGGACGAAGGGGCTTGGGTTTTGTAAGGGTTTTTCTATTTTTCACACCCGTGATTTGTCAAGCATTCGCCCAGTTCAACCGGTTAAGACTTGTGACATACACATACAAGGTCGGGGGTTCAAGCCCAGCACCACCTTATATTTTTTTCCTTTTTGCGCGCGTTGAACCTGGTTCCCGTGTAAACATGACATGTCATTTTAACGCAATCGGACCTCTGGTTCAGTGGCTAGACCCTTGTGCTCACCCAGCCCCAACCCGGGTTCGAACCCAGTCCACTACAAACATTTTTAAAACAAGTTTTTAACACTGAAAATATTTTATAAAAGTTATTTTATAAACCCAATAACATTTGGAAGTAACTTGTGCAAAAATAAACAAATTTTAATCGAGAACTATTATGTTACGATTTAAATAATTTTGAAAACATCCTTATCAATATAAAAGGAATTAAATTTTAATAAAATTTTTAGTTTTATTGAAGCATTTATATTATCTATTTTCATAAAAATTATGAGGATTTTATAAAAGTACATTATTATTTAAAAAAATTTCATAAAACAATTTAATAGATCATTTACCACTAATTATTTACTTAGGGTTCAAGACTTATTTAAAACAAATAAAAATTTTATTTCCTCCTTATCAATATAAAAGGAATTAAATTTTAATAAAATTTTTAGTTTTATTGAAGCATTTATATTATCTATTTTCATAAAAATTATGAGGATTTTATAAAAGTACATTATTATTTAAAAGAATTTCATAAAACAATTTAATAGATCATTTACCACTAATTATTTACTTAGGGTTTAAGCGTTATTTAAAACAAATAAAAATTTTATTTAAATACAAATGTATATATATATATATATATATATATATTTCAAAAGAACATACCCTTTAAAATAATAAATAAATAAATGATTTATTTATTATTTACTTTACATTCACAATTCGTTTAGAGTTGAATTGTATTTAGCATTAGTTCTTATATATATATATTTTCATAAGTAAATAAATAAAATAATGTTCTTAATTTAAAATTATATTTGAATAAAATATAATTTCACACTACTTTTCTAAATAAATAAATAAAAGAAACATATTTAATTTATTTAGTTATTCAAACCTATACCCTAAATCATTTATTATTAAAACCATATACTTCAAACTTCCCTTTTTATTAAAACTCTTATTCAAATACAAACACATACACATCCCCTTGTATAATATAACACGAACTCGTTTTACAAGTCCCTACACTCACTCCCATTGAAACCCTGAACTTTGCCTTAGACTTTTGTGCATGTTATTAATTCATATTCATATACATTACACTCTAGGTTAAGTTTGTGAATTGCAAACCCACTTGTGCTACTTGTTGCTCTTGTTATCTACACAACTATTAAAGGTGAGTATTACATAGCCCATTTTTACACTTTTACACTTTTTGGGGTGAAACATGAACTCTATACATACAATTGTTTACATTTACACAAACTATACAAACACAAATCCTCTTTACATTCATGTGTGCAAATTTGAGTTTTATGTTTGAGTACTAGGTGTGTTAACTGCTTGTGTGAAATTTATGTGCAATCATTAACTATACAAGCCGACGGTTAACAATGAGAGATCTATTGAGTCTGACAAACCCACCCAGATTGGGGTGATTGTTACCGACAACACAATTTGCATGCTAGTTACAAAGGTTTGATTGTACTTTGGTTACACAATAGTTGCTCCCCATAAATGCCTTATTTTATCATGTTATGTAAGGATTTGATTATTTATTTCTATACACTATTTATGATTAAACCTTTGTATGGTCACCAACTTTTTAGTTGACCTTATTTTATTCATGTTTCAGGTGCTAATGTGTGATTTTGATCAAGGCTTGCTACACATAAGTTTTGGACCTAGATAATTTTAAATAAAGGATTATGTATTTCATTTCATTTACTTGGTTTGATTTTGTTTTGTCTTGAATATCTGCAATGAAGTTGAATGATTAATATATTTCAATTTAGCCAACCTTGTGCTCATGAACAGTCTACATGTCCCGCCCCGACGTTTTCGCCGTCGGTTGGGGTGTGACAGATTGGTATCAGAGCCTTGGTTATAGGGAATTAGGTTATTAGACACTTTTGACCTAGACTATAACCCTAGGACACCCATACAATGCCATGCTACTACATGCTACATGATTTCTCCGTATATGAATATTCCTACATACTAACATAGGTAAATACACTACATGATACAATATTTAATAATTTATGTGTCCCACTGCCTGAAAATTTTTGTGCTATATTCATGCTATCTATTTGATCCATTTAAGTGTTATCCTGAGTTTCAACACACACTTATACACACTTAGCTTTTCATGCACCCTTAAACTCACACATATAATGTCACCCCCTCTTGTGATCTAAATCTAAAGTATTGGGCCTAAATCCTATTAATAATAAACTAGAAGCCCACTTACCCTTCAAGAAGTAGAAGCCTACAACAATATATAAGCCTCACTTTCGGCCCTCAAAGCCCAGTCCACAACAAATCTCATCATAACCATGAGCCCAACAATAGTGTTATTAATACATGATGGCTGGAATAGTGTGTAGGCCCATGAGGGATTCTGACTAAGGAAAGATAGGGTACTTAAGTGTGTCTTAGTGACCCACCCCTCTTTCCTGGGAATTCTCCTCAGGGATGCATTGCTTATAGGTCAAGTGTATTTCTAAAATACTATTATGAAGACTCGGTGTTATGACTAGTCAGACTCTAAACCTATGAGAACTCCTATATTTAAAACTAAGTATTTTATTATCACTTACAACCTTTTCGTTGTTTCTCTGCTAGACATGGACTCCTACTCTCCCTCCTCCCCGGTATACCGTCTCGGAGCAGAGTCTGATTGGGAAGAAGACATCAGGTCACCCGTGTATCGGTCACCACCACCCTCAACTGCCAGGCCAAGGTTTGATGTAAGGGCAGATTGGGCTAGGAACACCGGCCAAAGACTTCGAACACCGAGATCACCCCCATTAAGAGACCCGTATCTGGTGCCCGACCAGTATCATCCTAACCCTTGGGTAAGGCATACCATGGCGCCCACTAGTGCTATGAGAATTCCAATCAATGACATTCACCAATATGTGAGGACCGCAGAGTTTGAGAGGCAAAGGATGGAGCATGAGGTAATGCATGACTTGCAAGGACAAAGAATGGATAGCCTAGAAAACCAATTAGGGTACCAAAAGGAATTAATCTCCATCCTCGAAAAAGAAATACCGGAGCATCGCACGGAGACAGCTAAAGCTGAAGCCAGGTCGGCTACCCGAGTGACCATAGCGGTGTTCGCCTTGGGAATTATCTTCCTTCTAATGGAAAGCTACAAGAGACGTTAACAAAATTATTTTTGCATTATTTATTGTCATTAAATTTTCAGTTTGAGAACCATTTCTCTATGTTTTGAGTAATGTTTAACATTTCAACATTTAATCAATTTTATATATATTTCAACTCTAAAGTTATTATTCATTGATTTGACTCGTTGAGTGTAAATCACACCCATCATATTTTTATTAAAATTTCCTAAGTATCGCCTTCTTCATTCAATACGATTTAGGACACTACCGACAATCTCCTTCGTAAACAAATCATACTATTATTAGATTTAAACAAACTTCGTTATCTTGTTCAAACAAAATGTTTGTCAAACTTTTAGATAGTATCAAAAATATAAATTTTCCATAAACTTTTTTACCCTATATGGAGACTTAATACGACCTGTCTTATAAAAGCAGTATTTCAAATTGATAAATAATTATAACTTTTCTCGTTAAGTCAATAAATTCTAAACCCTGGTTAAATTAATATACAACCGCTTGTTTAGCCGATAAATTTCTCTTAAAAATGTTCTTATAATAATTGAAAACTTAATAAAAAGATTTTTCCTATAAATTGGATTATTTATTTAGATTATTTGACTCAATAGTTTCACTACTTCATATATCTACCACCAAGAACATGTTACAATTTCCTATTTTCAAACAAAGATCAGTTCCTTGTAAACCCATTTCCCATGATATTTTCTGAACCTACTCGTAACCTTTCACTTGCCGCTTCAAAAGACGACCCATTTCGTGTAAACATTAACCATCCCTACAAACCTCAACGAGATTTAAAGAGCTAGAACCTAACTACCACATTATACATGAACGCCAAATAACAGGCTTGTCCGCAACACTCGATCACATACAAAACTCGTTAGTATACGTCACACACGGAATTCAATAATTTACGTATACACGTTCACAAGATACACAACACGATCACATAATACATGAAACTAGTTTATTTACAAATCCCAATTTACTGGATTGATCACATAACACATGAAACTTGCTTATTTACAATACACATGCTACTGGGTTGAACACATGGAACTTGGTTGGTTGCAATATACATGATACATAACAATTGTTTGCTTGGTACATAATACTAGATTGACTACATTGAACATGAAACTTATTGAGTTACAAAATACATGATGCTAAGTTGTCAACACCATATATGAACTTCATTTCCTACAATACACATGATACTATGTTGTTTACATTACACATGAGAGCTTATTGATTTACAAAATACATGATGCTAAGTTGTTCACGCTACACATGAAACCTATTTGATTACAAGCTACGTGACACTAGATCATACATGAGACTTGTGTGTTTACATTATACGCGAAACTAAGTTTCTTGCAATTGTTACAAATGATTGAGCACATTATACACAAAGAATGGTCATACACTTTGTTCACCAAACTTTGAACCCATAACACATTGAAACTACTCGGGGTTTGACGTATTCTTGTTCAAACACGAGTAAACTAATAAACTCTAAGTTATACTACCTTATTACTCTCTAGTTGCTAACTGGCCTGCTTAAGGACATAGTTAATTTTTAGCAACTTTTATATGAAAACAATAGACATGAACAGAGTGAAATTGTGCCCCTCTTCACCCGCACACAACGGAATGATCTATACGGACCATGTGATGATTTGAGTAACTACGGGTGCACACGAAATTATAAAAATCAGCGCATGGGAAAACATAGTAAATTTTGTCATGTGTTGTGACCTAAAACTTATCATGATATGTAACAACGAAACTGATGTGATATGACAAGGGCATGGTGGATACGCCGATGGTACTTCCTATATATAAGTGTTCTATCATATTATCAGAAGTAGCGTTGTTCATGTCACGTGAAGCTTAACCTAGACCAATGTTTGTGTAATCTCTTATCCATTGACAACTCCTGAGCATATTAGACTACATTTTAAATAAACTATGATCATTAAATTCCCATCAATTCCATTCCAAGTAATGCATTTCATCCTTAGAATCCAAAATTTTATTCGACAGTTTTCTCGATTTCATTTTTTTAAAAAACCCAAACTTAACACCATCATTCATATCTAACCACGAGTATCAAAACCTATGCCTTGTCATCAGTTATACTCCTTAAACCAACCATCATAACTCATTGTGAGTTCAAAATCTTAATTTCGGGACGAAATTCCCTCAATGTGGGATACTGTAACATCCTTGGTTTTCGGGTAACATTTTATTTCAATTTATATATTAATGACTCTACTTCAACTTCGTGTGTGTTTCAAACGCAATATAGCATGTATAAACTCAAAAAAATTTAAACTTTCAAGTACATATGTTCTTTTCGTATTATATATATATATATATACATATCACATGTATGGAAATTTATACATATATATATATATACTTTAAAAGTTAAAAAAAATTGAACTTATAAATATTAAGAATTTGACAAATAATGTTTAGGTTTTAACAAATTTTATAAAATAAATTCTATGTATATCTTTTTAAATCCATTCAAACTTGATTTAAACCCCATTTAGTACATTTGAACCCTCTGGATTCGTTTGAACATTTAACATTTCAATTCTCTTGAAATTGAACCCTTTTCATTTGATTTTTATCTCATTTAAACAAACCAATTTTGACTCTTAAAAAGTCAACAGATCCAAACCTTTGCGATTCACCACTTAAACCGGTCAAACCCGAGTACAATGGACTTGCTTTGAAAATCTCGATCAGTTTCCCAACCTAATTAACGTATCAATTCGACGGATCCAGCAGTCAAACACAAATTTCAACCGCGTTTGACTTCTAGAGTCAAACTAAACCTAATCAATTCAAATTCAAGGAATTAAACAAGAATTAAGACCCGTAAATCATGCCTTAATTAACCTCTCATGTATACAGACCTGAATCGAGAACCAATTCATCGACACTCGGTTTAATTCACGCGTAATTCATGTTGACTGCTATCCCATCTAATCCGGATCGAATCAAACTTTTTAGGTGAAATTAAGGTATTTAAATTACTCCCTCATATGCGCCAACCCTTTTACAAACATCCTAACCTCTCTCGTAACCAACATTGCACCTCTGAAACGCTGTCAAGATCAAAGAGCACCGAGCCTGAAAATTCTGTCGATCGTCCTCTATACGCAGTCATTATAGGTAATTCGTGTATCTATAGTTTCGTTTAGATCCTAGGAATGAAAGCCCTATGACTCCGAGTTCGATCGTTGACTGAGTCGGGTTAATCTGGGTGGCTAGGGTTCCGGGATACACATTGGGGACGAAGGGGCTTGGGTTTTGTAAGGGTTTTTCTATTTTTCACACCCGTGATTTGTCAAGCATTCGCCCAGTTCAACCAGTTAAGACTTGTGACATACACATACAAGGTCGCGGGTTCAAGCCCAGCACCACCTTGTTTTTTTTCCTTTTTGCGCACGTTGAACCCGGATCCCGTGTAAACACGACATGTCATTTTAACAGTATGGGCTAATAACGCGATCAGACCTCTGGTTCAGTGGCTAGACCCTTGTGCTCACCCAGCCCCAACCCGGGTTCAAACCCAGTCCACTACAAACATTTTTAAAACAAGTTTTTAACACTGAAAATATTTTATAAAAGTTATTTTATAAACCCAATACCATTTGGAAGTAACTTGTGCAAAAATAAACAAATTTTAATCGAGAACTATTATGTTACGATTTAAATGATTTTGAAAACCTCCTTATCAATATAAAAGGAATTAAATTTTAATAAAATTTTTAGTTTTATTGAAGCATTTATATTATCTATTTTCATAAAAATTATGAGGATTTTATAAAAGTACATTATCATTTAAAAGAATTTCATAAAACAATTTAATAGATCATTTACCACTAATTATTTACTTAGGGTTCAAGCGTTATTTAAAACAAATAAAAATTTTATTTCCTCCTTATCAATATAAAAGGAATTAAATTTTAATAAAAATTTTAGTTTTATTGAAGCATTTATATTATCTATTTTCATAAAAATTATGAGGATTTTATAAAAGTACATTATTATTTAAAAGAATTTCATAAAACAATTTAATAGATCATTTACCACTAATTATTTACTTAGGGTTTAAGCGTTATTTAAAACAAATAAAAATTTTATTTAAATACAAATATATATATATATATATTTCAAAAGAACATACCCTTTAAAATAATAAATAAATAAATGATTTATTTATTATTTACTTTACATTCACAATTCGCTTAGAGTTGAATTGTATTTAGCATTAGTTCTTATATATATATATATATATATATATATATATATATATTTTCATAAGTAAATAAATAAAATAACGTTCTTTATTTAAAATTATATTTGAATAAAATATAATTTCACACTACTTTTCTAAATAAATAAAAGCAACATATTTAATTTATTTAGTTATTCAAACCTAAACCCTAAATCATTTATTATTAAAACCATATACTTCAAACTTCCCTTTTTATTAAAACTCTTATTCAAATACAAACACATACACATCCCCTTCTATAATATAACACGAACTCGTTGTACAAGTCCCTACACTCACTCCCATTGAAACCCTGAACTTTGCCTTAGACTTTTGTGCATGTTATTAATTCATATTCATATACATTACACTCTACGTTAAGTTTGTGAATTGCAAACCCACTTGTGCTACTTGTTGCTCGTGTTATCTACACAACTATTAAAGGTGAGTATTACATATCCCATTTTTACACTTTTACACTTTTTGGGGTGAAACATGAACTCTATACATACAATTGTTTACATTTACACATACTACACAAACACAAATCCTCTTTACATTCATGTGTGCAAATTTGAGCATTATGTTTGAGTACTAGGTGTGTTAACTGCTTGTGTGCAATTTATGTGCAATCATTAACTATATAAGCCGACGGTTAACAATGATAGATCTATTGAGTCTGACAAACCCACCCAGATTGGGGTGATTGTTACCGACAACACAATTTGCATGCTAGTTACAAAGGTTTGATTGTACTTTGGTTACACAATAGTTGCTCCCCATAAATGCCTTATTTTATCATGTTATGTAAGGATTTGATTATTTATATCTATACACTATTTATGATTAAACCTGTGTATGCTCACCAACTTTTTAGTTGACCTTATTTTATTCATGTTTCAGGTGCTAATGTGTGATTTTGATCAAGGCTTGCTACACATAAGTTTTGGACCTAGATAATTACACATGTATTTATTAATTGCAACTTCGTAATGTAGTACATATTTATATTCGACAAACTTACAGCATACGGTCCATTTGTGCATGACATACTAGTATTAGGCTCATGATCGAGTCACAGCAGCAAGTGCTGCAGGAAGGTAGTGACCTAGGCCAAGGTTCCATACACTTGAGGCAATAGTCGAGGTGCAACAAGTAGTTCAAGTGGACTAGCTCTATGGTTTACTAATCCAGGACTTTCGGTCATGTCAATCGGCTTAATTGATGGCTGTTGGAGCTCAAAACTATGTATTATGTTGGCAAGTATGAACTGCATAGCTTCAAGAGCAAAGGAGCTTCCGGCGCATATTCTTCTACCACTTCCAAATGGAATCAACTCGAAATTTCGACCCTTCACATCGATTTCTTTTTGGCTTGTCAAGAACCTCTCAGGTTGGAACTCAAATGGGTCAATCCATATTTGTGGATCGTGATGAATCTTCCAAATGTTTAGCAAAAGGCGAGTGCCTTTAGGGACGGTGTAACCGCCTACAATGCAGTCTTCTATGGACTCATGAGGAATAGAAAGGGGTGCAGCTGGATAAAGACGCATCGTCTCTTTAATAATGGCTTGAAGATAGATCAAATTGCTCATGTCTGACTCTTCAACTTTTCTCTCTCTTCCAACATGGTTTTCAAGCTCTTGTTGGGCTTTTTTTAACACTAGAGGGTTGTTGACAAGTAAAGCTAAAGCCCATGTTAGAGTCACCGTTGTCGTGTCTGTAGCTGCTGAAAATATTGCCTAGGAATGGCAAAAAATAAAGATGATAAAAAAAATTCAGAAAATTTGGATTACAATCAAGTTCTTTTGGTAATATTGAAGGAAATTTCATAGAAAAGTAAGAGAATATTTTGTCAATTTTATCTTTTCCAATGCACAACATAAAAATGGTTTTAGTTTCTAGATGAAATTTGAATTTAAAATGGTTTTAGATAATATGCTCTTTGAAATAGTGGATTAAACGCTCAGATTCACAACATAAAAAATAAAAAAAAGATAAAGATATGTTGGTTAACTTGGGAAAAAACTAGTTTATATTTAGTTGATTTGGTTTCCTTTACTTTAGAATTAGAATAAAAGTTTAAAATAGATTTTTTTTTCTCAACTTAGATTGTTATAGATAGACATGTTAGGGTTATGATTCAAGTTTTATTTAGGTTTGATTATAATAAATAGATTCGTCGATGTGTTTACCACAAACCCGGTTTCTTGTTTTTATTTATCATAAAATCAGGTTTGTTTGCATGTGTGTTTATTGTTGTTTTCAAACAATTGGTATTCGAGCAAAGAGTTAACACAATAGCCGTCACAATCTATTCAAGAAAAAAAAAGGTTTGGTGAGGTCGACAATGGAGTTGACGACAAGAAAGGAGTCTATGAAGAGGAGGATAGGAAGAAAAGAAAAAAAAAGGGAAGAAAAGAAAAAAAAAAGGGAAGGAAGCAAAAAAGCATCTTTAATAACTTGTGGCTAGAAATTGTCTAAGAAAATAAAATCAAGCTCCCAAGCAAGTAGGTTATTTGTTTACTAAGCAAGTAGGTTATTTGTTTACTAATCAAGCATGCACCTCAAAAGGTAGGTGATTGGAAATCGAAGAAAAAATCAAGAAAGCAAGCAGGAGATTAAATCAATGCAAGCATGCATCTCTTTGATCCGATGCACATCGGTGGAAATTAATTCAATGTCAAAACCATTTTGCTAAGTAAACTTGAAAAGCATGAAAATTAGAATTTGCTCAGTTTACAGTCAAAGTTGTCATGGTAGTGAGCGAAATTATACCAAGCATGTAGCCTTCACGATCTCATCAGTGGTGAAGCCATAAAGTTCCTGTTTTACTTCTTCTTTAACACGCGATAAAAATGAAGCCATGAACACTGGTTGATCTCTGCTCTCATCTACCTGCCGTGTAGAAGTAGAATTCATCTTCTTTTTATGGTCTTCTAACCATCCATTCATCACAACATCCATCTCTATAGCTGTCTTCTTCATCTTCTTCTCATACCCTCCTAAATCTAACCACTTCAACCATGGAATGGCATCTGATGGCACAAACGCACCCAACAGGAACACAAACCGCTCAATGGCCTTCTGAAACTGATCTCTATTTTGTTCACCAGGTGAAAAATGATTGCCAAACATCATCCTTACAACCATGTTCACAATTAAGTTTCCAAACCATTTTTTCATGTCAACCATTACTCTTTCAGAAGACCCTTTATTTCTTTCCCAATTTCTGTAAATATCTATTATGGATGACTTCACTTCTGAGACTCGGATTTGTGCAAGCATTTGAAGGCGATGGTGAGACGCAAGTTCAAGCACAACTATCTTGCGAATCTGACGCCAGTATGGTCCAAATGGTGCAAATCCAATAATTGCATAGTTGTAACCCATCAGCTCGGTTGCCATGGCTCTTGGTCGGCTAGCAAAGACTCTATCGTTGGTAGTTAAACACTCTTTAGCCATCTCAGAGCTGTTAACAACTAAAACTCGATGAACACCAAGTTTGATAGTGAAGATTGGTCCAAACTTGTCAGCCATAGAGCCTAACAGTTTGTGAGGAACTTGGGAACCAGCTAAAAGATGCAAATGTCCAATTATCGGCCATGAACCAGCAGCTTCTGGTACTCTCTTTCCCAAACCGTAGTGGACCCTCTTAAATCCATTTCTTAATAAAAGTAAACATAATATGCTGGCTACAAAGATTACGAGTAAAAAAAGTAAATCCATAAAAACCTTTCAAGAACAAGAAAGATTTACGGAATCAGATGATGATCACTATTTCAATCAGATTTCAACAATTCATCATAAGACCTTGTATGGCCAGGATGGAACGAGTATAGGCAAATATGGAATGAGTAAACATCACACTAACGTTGGGATATTTTTTAATTTATTATTTTTATTATTGTTTGAGTAAATTATGTGACGTGAGAGTAAATGATCAACTATCTCACTTATCTTATCTTGCACCTGATATAAAATATAGATTAAAAGGATGACAACTTAAATAAAAATCAATTTTAACTCGTTGAATCAACTAATAAAATTGTATAACCAATTTGAATTTAGGAAAAAATATTGTTATCTTATATTGATTTTATTTTATTAATATCAGAGACTTGAATAGATTTTCAAAGCAAGTTTTTAAATAAGTGATTAATGATTTTTTTTAACTATTATAATTTAATATTTTGTTATATATCATAATAATTGATGAATATTTGGTTCACAAAATTATAATATATAGCTAAACTTACAATAATTTTGAATAACCTAACTAATAAGAATATGTATAACCATTTAATTATTTTTAACATATTTTTTTTAACAAAACTATTCACTAATACAACAATAACAATTCAGATTAAGACATGTTAATATAAATATAAGTTCGACATGTCCAATTATTTATTGACATCGTTGTAAAAATCGGGATTAATCGATAGCGTGGATCAACCGACGCGATTTCATCTAATCGGACCAAAATAATAGGTCAACGAACGATTTGTGTTAGGATTCATGGAACATATTTTATGCATTTATAATTATTGAGTGTTGAGCTTTAATTGTAAAGATGTGATTAAATGATAATAGAACACATTTTATGCATTGATAATGTGTATCTTATATAGAACAATTTGAGTTAGGTTTAATGTCCATTAAAATAATAATTATAGTGTCCATTAAAATACTAATTATAGTGGAGATCAGAGATGAATACTACGTGGAGAAAAGAGGTCAAAATTGATGACTATTAAAATAATAATTATTTGAATCTGATTTGTGTAATTCATGATAAGACCAAGTCTTGTCACAGAATGAGTAAACACATATACAGGGAGGGATAAAGGAAAAAAAATTAAGTTTCACGAAAAATGAGAAACCACTGTAATCCAATCAAATAATTGATAGTCTTTTTTTAATTTATCTATAAGTGTATTAATATAATATTATATAATTTATCAAAAATATTTTACGTATTGTATTTTACGTATATGTAACCGTAATTTTTATGTTTTATGTTTACATATACGTAAGATTATGTGTTACGTGTACATAAGTCAAAACTTAAATGATTTTTTTTTGTAAAAATGTTTAATATTACATTCATACTCTTATATATAAGTAAATGTATAATAAAATAAAAAATAAATATTATTATATGATTGGTTAAAATTGATTTTTTTAGTGTTTTTCTCGGTTTTCGTCTTACTATGTCGTTTTTCTAGAACATTCCCCTATATATATACTAGTGGTTGGTTCGCGCAAGGCGTTGAGTATCACTGATGCACTTTTGAAGAGCGCAATTTAACATTTACTGTCTTAAACAATAATTATATTTTGTATTAATATTATTATTGTTATTATTATTATAACCATGTAATATTTAGTATTTATATACTTAAGCATTTAAATAAGATAATACTTAATTTAAATTGTATTTAGTTATAAAATTATAAATAGTAAATGTAAATTTAAATCTTAATTTTAAGTATTATAAATAAAATAAGACTTAATGTAGTGAATTAAATGATCTTATGTGTATTAAATAATGATAATTATTTAGTGTTGAGTTTTAATTGTAAAGATGTCACTGAATGATAATAGAACACATTTTATACATTCATAATGTATACCTTATACGAAACAATTTATGTTAGGTTTAATGGAATTAAAATACTAATTATAGTGTCCATTAAAATACTAATTATAGTGGAGATCAGAGATGATAACTATAGTCGAGAAAAGAGGTTCAAAATTGATGAGTATTACAATAATAATTATTTGAATCAGATTTCAACAATTCATGATAAGACATTTTGTTTCATGATGAGACATTTTGTTGCCATTGAATGAGTAAAACCCATGTATATATATATATATATAAAGAGAATTTTCATCAGCCACAAAATTTCTGTTTAAGACTATTTAAAAAACCTAGCAGTTCAAACCGAGATACAATTCTCAAAGTTTTACTGGGTTAACAATCTTGCCAGCCTCATCACAAAAGACAGCCAAAAAGACACAAAACACTTCATCTCCTTACACCAAAAAACTCCAGACCTACCTTCTAACTTTCATTGGGATTGCTACCATTTACTCACCGAAGGTCATTATTTACAAATATAGAGTCTTAAAAACTGGAACATGCTTTTGTCATTCATTGGAGAAGGAGAATCCCTCCAGTTGAATCATATTCTGGATCAAGAAGATTATTACTTGAATCCAGACGACTTCAGTGAAACGGACACCATTCCAGATACACACAGAGATTTCTGAAAAAGACAAAAGAAGACGTAAGCAATGACATCAAAGGATACACAGACGTATGCAATGACATCAAAACACACAATCAAAGATCAAATAATTCTGCCGACAGCCCACTATGCCGACAGCACTAAAAGTTTTTGTCATTTTTACTTTTTCTTTTTCACAGATAATGTAATCTTAGTGCGCCATATGTGCTGTCAATATTTTATTTTATCTTTGTACGATTGATAGTTAGTGCGCTTGGTGCGCCCTTTTTTGTTTTGTTTGTTAGCTTAGGCTCCTGCCTATTTAAAGGCACGAAGAATTCAGTTGTAGATACACCGAGAATTATCAAGAATCAATAAGAATTTCGTTCTTATGGAAGCTTAAACTCTCTCTCTCTAATTTCTTTAGAAAAACCCTTACTTAAATTTCTTCAGTTTTTCATACTATACCCCATAAAAAAAAAGTCTTTATGCTGTTATTTGTTCATATGATTTGTTTGTCTCTTCTGTTTTAAAAATTGTATTTGTTTCTATATTTTCTATTGAATGATCTAGTAGACTGTAATCTATGTCTATGTCTATATCTTCCTGTTCAAATTTTGTGAATTCTGAATTTATATATTCATCATCACTTTCCTCATTTTCTGTATCGTATATAGGTTGTCCGTATTCAGATTCGTTATCTGATTCAATATTCATAAAGTTATATTGTGGTTGTTCTGGTGGTTCTGATGACTGTCCTTCAGAATAGCTACTACTTTCTTCGTATCTATTGTTTTCTTGTTTAAAATCTGTAAATCTTAAGCTTTGTATACCATCTATTCCTTTATATATATGACTTCTTTTAGGTACTAATGTTGAACTATCGGTTTCTGTTAAATCGTTTATCTGCCATTCTAATCCTGCTAATTCTTCAGGATCAATTTTTACTGGTTCTATCATTTGTATAGATTTTGACGCAACTGTATTTACTATTCCTTCTATATTTACTTTATATTTCATACCTGACCTATTGCTAGCTTTTCCTAAGACTCCTATACTTATTACTATGTTGTTTTCTTCATAGTTTTCGTATCCCTTTGTTTGTAAGGCTATTTTTAGTTTTTGTAGATCTTTTATGTCTTTTAATATTCCGGGTGTACAATAAAATAGAGCTGTATTTTGACTTAAATCTATCTCCATTCATGAAATTATTGTTTTTTTCATTTCTGTTTTCCAACTTTTATCTAGTATTAAAGCTAGAAGTTTAGTTCATAAGTTTTTTCTTCCTAGGGCTTTAATTCCTATGACTATAAGTCCTGTGTGTATAAATTGTTTTCCTGATTGTTTAATTTTTTGAATTGTTTCTGGTGAGAATAAATCTAATTCTACCATTTTGTCTATTACTCGTAAACTTTCTTCTCTACTACTTTGCATTAATGTTGTATTAACGTTTAGCCTTCCTGTCTGGTATAAAATTCTAGGATTTAGGATATCTAGTTGATGTTGGTTGTATAAGTTTAAGTTTTTATCTAGGTCTATTTCTTCTTCTATCTGTATTGTTTGTTGTGTATTTCTAGAAGATGATCCTTTGTTTAAAATTCTGTTTAAAAAAGTGTCAGATGTAATAACATCTCTTATATTACTAGTAGATTTTCTAGATCCTTGGATGATTTGTCTATTCATTGTTAGGTTTCCAATATTTATATGGTTTTGGCTTATTATCACTTATATGTATTGTATTTAACTTATTTATAAGTTGATCGATTTCGTTAGAACCTTTTCCTTCTTCTAGTATATGTTTATTTCTGTTACTATTTTTTAATTCTAGTAAAATTTGATTATTCTGTTCTCTTATATAATCTAAGTTTTCTGTGAATTTTTTAACTTTTTCTGTTTCTTTGTTTATTAAATGTATAATTTTTTTCAAAAAAGTATTTATTGTTTACTGATTCTCTTTGTAAACTGAAACCTAAATTTATTATAAGGTCTGTGATACTATTTAGATGTGTATTATCTGTATGAAGACTATGCGTATGAAGTTCTTTAAATCTGCAGATATGACTATAGTAATTACTATTTATATTTTTATGATCGCTTTTGTCTAAAAATTCTAAATTTAAGAATTCTAATTTTTTGAAGGTTTTTGAAGATTCAATAAGTATTTAAAAATCTGATTTCTTTAGTGAACACCTTACTTTTTAAACTTCTTCTCATAATATTTTTCTATACCCCGATTTTTTATAAAAGTAGAAAATCATTCATATATATTAAACATACAAGTTTATAAAAAACTTTTGATATCTTTATCTAAATTAGTAAGTCAAAGCAAGTTTTTTCCCTAATCTTCACCTAAGCGGGTTTCTACATAAATAGGACTTAAGCATATCAAGCTGTCTGATATGGACCTGTCTTTGTCTTTTAGATGTTAGGAAAGCCTTTGCTCTGATACCAATTAAGGGTTGGTATACCAGAGTTTTTATGTGAAGGCTGTTCATTTTTTAAAGTCTTCATCCAAATGTAATTAATTAAAACCTGATTTTAAATCAAATTTAGAAAATACTTTGTTGTTTTGTATTAACTGGATTAGACTATCTTTATTAGGAATATTATAGCCATCGTCTTCTATGTTATCATTTAATCTTTTATAATTGTAAACGATTCTTGCTTTTCCTCTTTTTATTTCACTATGATTTTTTACTATAAAGGCTGTTGATCTATGAGGACTTTCAGATTTTCTGATTAATCCTTGTTCGGTCATTTCTAGGATTTGTGTTATATATATATATATATATATATATATATATATATATATATATATATATATATGGGATATTTTAAAAACCCACTTAAATTGTAAAAACTTTAAAAAAAATATGTGTTTACATGTTTAAAAAAAAACTGATAATCATTCTAAACAATTTTTACGAAACAATTTATGTTAGGTTTAATGGAATTAAAATACTAATTATAGTGTCCATTAAAATACTAATTATAGTGGAGATCAGAGATGATAACTATAGTCGAGAAAAGAGGTTCAAAATTGATGAGTATTACAATAATAATTATTTGAATCAGATTTCAACAATTCATGATAAGACATTTTGTTTCATGATAAGACATTTTGTTGCCATTGAATGAGTAAAACCCATATATATATATATATATATATATATGATATTTTAAAAACCCACTTAAATTGTAAAAACTTTAAAAAAAATATGTGTTTACATGTTTAAAAAAAAACTGATAATCATTCTAAACAATTTTTATAAGATTTTCGTCAAAAAAATATAAAAAACGCCGAGCGGTTTTAAAAAAATGGACAAAAATCTCCGTTTTTTGTGTAAAAAAACTGTGTTACTTAAGTAACACAACATATTACATATGTAAAACGATTGGGCAGAATTTTTTTAAAATGTTTTTATAAAAATATCTGGTTGACGTTTTTTTGATTTTTTTATAAAAAGCTTTCAAATTACATAATAAAGCTTTTCTTAAAAAAAATACGTTGTAAAATTTCATTTTTTTAGAGTTTTTTATGTTTTCACAACTTGAATGGATTTTCATCTTATACAATATATTATATATATATATATTCAAAACCCTCCTTACATTTTTAAACCCAAAAACTCCTTTTGATTGCTTGATCAACATTTATGAAAGAAGATCTAAGGTCCATATTTTTTCAGATTATTTCATTGATGCCATGCATTATATAATTGTCTAGAAGGGTAATTCTGTCAATTTACCATGATTTCTTCACACACAAGTACACTGCCATTTACCCACACCTCTGCAAAAGTCAGACAAGACTTTTATACTTTCCCAACCCAATATATTTTAGGACAGATTTTCTTTTAATATATTCAAAATTCAAACTTCTTGATACACAATTAAGGTACTAAAAAAATACAATAAAAACATTAAGGTACTAAAAATACAATCAAAAGATCAAGATACTAAAAATACAATAAAAACATTTCCGTTTGTAAAAATAAAATAGACACAACACAATAAAAAACACATAGTTCCAAATTAGAAAAATATTAAGATTTTTGTGGCAAAGGATTTAACACTTTTAACTAGTGATATATAGACAATTCAACGTCGTTGAGCAGATTAATAGTATCTTCGTCAACTTCCCAGGGATCACATAATCCAACGGGAAGGTCATCATATTTGGACATGTACATCATCTTCCAGTTGAGAAGGTTGATATAGAGGAAGAGTTTCTTATTTGTGCCATATTTTTTTATTTAGTGTAAGCAATAAAACACCTGAAACATGTAGTTTTAAAGAAGCAGTGAAGGGATCTAATTTGATTAATTTTCATATAGTTTACAGAAAACAATCTCAAAACATGGTGTAATTGTAAATTGGTGTAATCATAAATTAACACGATGTCACCATGGTGTAATCGTAAATTACCATGTGTTACCATGGTGTAATCGTGAATTACCAGGTTGTTACCATGGTGTAATCGTGAATTACCACGTTGTTACCATGGTGTAATCGTGAATTACCAGTTACCATGGTGAAATTACCAAATAATTGCTAAAATAACCTTCAATAAAAAAATGACTACTTTTACAGACGAAAACATTGTTGCTAACTTTTATAAATTATTTTTAAAGTTACACTATTTTTACAAAAAAAACTGGGCTTTCAAATCCAATAAAACACATCTTGTCAAACTTGTTTCAGTTTTGTTGAAGTTGAACGAGTACCTGATTGTTATAGGGGTGGAGAAATAAACGCAGCCGTCACAGATGTTGAAGTTGCAGGGGTGGAGAAATAAACGGAACCGTCACAGATGCTGAAGATGAACGAGTGTCTGATTGTTCCGTTGTAAAGAAAATGGTGCTTCCTCAACCACGTCTCCTTCACCGAAATATTAGAGTCTTTGATGTACGACTTATACCCAGATCTAGGTATAAGCCCGAGCGAACAGAGCAAGGAGCAGATCGACGGGATCCACGATCGGCTGCACGATCCATTTAATGTAGATGAAGACGTGCTGCTGAAGAGTTGGACCAGAGAGGTTGACTGGAAGAGGAAGAAGAATCATATTTTTGTTGGAGAAGAAGACTCGATAAGTATTTAGGTTTTTGGAATAATAAGATGAAAAAGATAGAGAGTAGAGCGTAAGGTGAGAAAGCGGGTACGGCTTTAAAAGAAAAGGTGAAATTATTATGATCTACTTGAAAACTAAAACATAGGTTCAGAAATTCAAAAGGTTCAGAAATTCAAAATCTTGAAAAATGGATTTAGTGTTGAATAGTCGAAACTACCATTCTTCTAAGAAAAAGTGAGGTAATATGTGTCAAGATCTGGTTGGGTGTGATGGATTTTAGGGTTTTTTCATGAAATAAAGGTTTTGATATGAATATCCCCTATATATATATAAAAATATGAGAGAGAGAGTAAACTTCAGTTTTTGTCCCTAAGGTTTGCACAAAACTTCATGTTTCGTCCCTCTATAACACATTTCATCCCTAACATTTTATGTTTTAACAATTTTTATCCCTTTTCCATAACTACGTTAAGTTTGCTGTTAGTTTTTTGTGCAAATTTACTAATATATCCCTCACACTTTCTTCTTTTCTTCTTCTTATTCTTCTTCTTCTTCTTCATCAGAATTAATAAAATGTATATGAGACTCAATAACATGAATGACACTTTTCTCTTGCGAGACCCCCCTCCGACAACCGGCTCTCCGACACCACCTCCCCCCTGACCGACGACTGGTTTTGGTAGCTCCAACAAAAATGGCGGCGGCGGCGATGGTTAGGGATTCCATGAAACAGAGACAGTGGTGTAGACAAGGTAGCAGGTGGCGTCGGGTGGACTAGATAGCGACGATGGCGATGTTAAACGACGAAGATTGTGACGATTAGCGGAAACGGAACGAGGATGGTGTTCTGAAGACGGATACGGTTTTCACCACGTGAATCCCGCGTCACCTGGTTCAACGTGGTTATCTTAATTCTCCGATCAGCACCACCACCAGCAGGTAGTTGTTTGACGTGTGTAAAAATGTGGAGTGTCAAAAAATGGTGCCAAAATTGCTTCTTGGGTATGATGGTTGAAGAAGAATAAGGGGTGAGAGATATATTAGTAAATTTACACAAAAACTAACAGAAAACTTAACGGAGTTAAGGACCAGTGACGCAAAGTGTTAAAACATTAAATGTCATGGATGAAATGTGTTATATATGGACGAAACCTGAAGTTTTATGCAAACTTTAGGGACGAAAACAAAAGTTTACTCATATATATATATATATATATAGTGTGAGGTTTCGCTAAAAAGTCAAAAAAAGTGTAAAAAGTCTTTTAAAACGCACATAACCGGCTCATACGAACTCCGATTTTACTCATTTTGGTGGCGTTGGAACCGTCTCGTCGAACTTTACGATCTTAGCACGTAGGGTTTAGCTTTTAGGGTTTAGTTTTTGCCTTAGGGTTTAGCTTTTATTATTTAAGCTTTTAGGGGAGTTAGGGGTTTTTTGGTTTTTAGGGGTGGGGTGGGGGTTAGGTTTTTGGGGGGGGGTTGGGTTAGAGGTTTAGGCTATTGGGGGTGGTGGTGGTGTTTTTAACGAATTTTTTGGCTTTTTAGGGTTTTTTTGTTATGATTTAGGTTTTTAGGGGTGATGGTGAGGGGTTTAGGTTTTTCGAGGTGAGGTGGGTGGGTTAGGTTTTGGGGGGGTTGAGGTGAGGGGTTTTAGGCTTTTAGGGGTGGTGGTGTGGTTTTTAAAATACTTTTTACACTGTTTAACATTCTTAGAATATCCACACCATATATATATATATATATATATAGGGCTTGGTTCAAATCAAAACCCTCATTTCATGAGAAAACCTTAAAACCATCATCTAATGGTGGATAATAACAAGATTGAACAAGATAATGCCATGTGTCAAACCTCATTTTTTATATGAAAAGGACATAATAGTCATTTAACACACTAAACAAAAGTCAGCTTCATTAAGATTGTGACATGTGTTACATTATAAATACAATTAATTTCCCCCCCTTTTTTTAATAAAAAGATCCCCCTATTTTTTTAAAAAGGTTATAACTTTTTTATTCTATGTTATTTTTTTATAAAAAATGCACCTTTAAACTCATCACATTTTTCTCTTTAATTCCATTATAGTTTCACCATTTTTTTTCAGCCGTCCGTAATTACACTGGTGTAACTACCAATTACATTGGTGTAATACACTAGTTACATTATTGCTACGATCTTTACATTGGTGTGACACATATCGTTACATCGGTGTAAAATAACAAAAATATAGGTAATCTCAATATAACTACCAGTTACACTGGTGTAAGGAACATGAATATAACACACAAACAATCTCAGCTCAAATTATACAAGGGTATTATATTGATTTAGAGTAGCAATTGGACATGGTATCTTTAATTCTTAATTCAAAGTCCTCAAAACCAAGATTTGATAAAAAAGAAAAAGAAAAAGTGGTGATAGCGTAAATACAGAACCTTTGATCCATCCACCATATTTGCAGCAGGGCAGCAAAGCCATCTAACAAAATCCAATAAAAAAAACTCCACAATATCAATAAGTAGAAGATAATTCATGCTACTATTAACCACGGAAACATAAATTCAACAACAATAGCCTCCAATTTCTCGTAAATAAACCAGTTCCCCTAATTGACCACGGAAACATAAATTCAACTTGTGCTTACAAATTTAAATAGAATTATTAATGTCAATTTAGACACAGCAGTTTTAAAATCAGGACTTATAAGTTATGCATACGAATACTTGATTAACAACTTGTTTAATAACATTATACCTTTAACATCTCTAGAAGTGAAAGTAATCTCTGTACATCAGCAGTTGCACCTGCCTTCTCAGCTACCTCTCTCAAAACATGCACCTTGTTCAAAGTTTCAGTGATCTGTTGATCCTGAAACATAATAAGCAGAAAAAAAGATGAAAAGAGACGTGAACCAGCAACAATTGTAACAGCAGTAAGAGACGTGAACCACCACCACCACCATCCGACCACCACGCCAACCTCACCGGGAACCACCAGAACCTCGCCGGGAAAACATATTTGTTTGCCGGATCTAAACAGATCTGCCTTGTAAACGACATCCTGCACATGTCTGTCTCCTTCTACCTCACCCGACACCACTGTATCCACCCGTTGTTCTCTGCCTCAAAATTGTCAGCAACCGTTGGAGGAAACAACACCACCGGCGGAGATAAGAGCCGTCTGGCACCAGATCCATGAGAGCCACCCCTTTCCGTCGCCGTTCTTCGCCTCGAATCATCTCCTGATTTGATTTCCTTCTTAGCATCAGAAGCGACGAGTACCGCTAGGGTTTGAGGAGGAAGAAATTTAGGGGAGAAGGTAAACGAAATTTGGGAGAGAAGGAAGTCTGACGAATTGGTCTTATATTCAGAAAAAAGTCAGAATGTCAAAAGTCCGGTTTACCCTTAATATCATCACCACCACACGTTTTGGTCAGATCTAATATGGACCACCCATTTTGAATTCACTAAGAAATCAACCAATCAAAATTAGTTTGTGGGTTTTTAAATGGGGAGTGGGTTTTGATATGAACATCCCCCTATATATATATATATATATATATATATATATATATATATATATATATATAAGAGAACTCACTTTAATGAAAGAACTAAAAAACCACTAAAAAAAAGAAATAGTGGAATTTTAAAAAGCAAGGGTAAAATTGAAACTTAAAATATATAAATCTTTAAACATTTCTATCTTTTGAATACATTATTATTTTTTTAAAAATATTGCATCATTAAATCAAAATTTTATTTATCTTTCATTTGAGTATAAATAATGTTATAAAAAATAAGAATTAACACGTCGTTTTTTTTCTTATTATTTTCAATATTGCATATGTGTAGTATCACCCAAAAAACCTAACATACCCTCAAAAACCTAAACCCCCACCCCCAACCAAAAACCTAAACCCCCACCCAACCCAAAAACATAACCCCCCCCCACCCCTAAAATCCTAAACCCACACACCAACCACCCAAAAACCTAAACCCCCCCACACCCCCACCCAAAAACCTAAACCCCCCACACACCCTCACCCAAAAACCTAAACCCCTCACCCTCACCAAAAAACCTAAACCCACCACCCCCACCCAAAAACCTAAACCCACCCACCCCCACCCAAAAACCTAAACCCACCGCACCCACCCCCTACTCTCAAAAACCTAACCCTAAACATAATACTGCATATGTGTAGTACCACCCAAAAAATCTAACTCACCCTAAAAAACTAAAACCCTCACCCCACCCCCACCCAAAAACCTAACCCCACCCCACCCCCAAAAACCTAAACCCCCCACCCACCCCCAAAAACCTAATCCCCCCTTCTCCAAAAACCTAACCTAAAGCTAAACTAAACCCAAAAACTAAACCTTAAAGTTAAACCAACTATTTTTTTGAGTTTTTTTTTATTTTTTTTATTGAACGAGGACGACGTGGGAAACAAGGTCTCCGAACCACTTTTTTAGTTTTTGATTTATATTTTGAGTTATGATTTTTTTATTATTTTTTTACCTTTAAAGAGGAGTTCTCACCCTAAATGTTAGTTTTCTTATGAACTTCACCCTATATATATATATAGGGGAGATTTCCAGACAAAACCACATAGTTAGGCGAAAACCGGGAAAACCACTAAAAAAATAATGTTAACCACTAATATAATAATATTTAATTTTTGTTTTATGTTATTTTTAATTTTTTATAAGAGTATACGTAAACAGAAAACAAAAAAAATTGTTGTTACGTATACGTAACTCAAAGTATTACACATTGTATTAGTGGGTTTCTTGTTTTTCGCCTAACTATGTGGTTTTCTCTTGATCCTTCCCATATATATATATATATATATGGTGAGTTCACTATAAAACTCATTTTCATGAGAAAACCAAAAAACTCCTACTGCATATGTGTAGTACACCCAAAAACCCAACCCACCCCCGAAAACCACATAGTTAGGTTTTTGGGTGGAGGTGGGGGGTTTAGGTTTTGGTGGTGTGGGGTTAGGTTTTTGGGGTGGTACTATACATATGCAATATTACGGTTTTTTTAACGAGGACGTCGTGATAAACAAGGTCTCTGAAGCAGTTTTTTAGATTTTGATTTATATTTTGATTTATATTTTGAGTTATGATTTATTTATTTTTTGTCTTTAATGAGAAGTTCTCTAGTTCTCTCATTAAATTAGTAAATTTTCTAGAAAATCTAGACAAAGAGGAATTCAAAACACAAATACTCGAAATGACTATATCTTCTTGTTTAAAGTCTGTAAATATTAAGCTTTGTATTCCATCTATCCCTTCATATATATGGCTCTTTTTTGAAATTAAAGTTGAGTTTTCTATTTCTGTTAAATCACTTATTTGCCATTCTAATATTGGTAATTCTTCATGATCTATTCTAACTGGTTCAATCATTTGTATTGATTTAGACGCAATTGTGTTAACTATTCCTTCTATGTTTACTTTGTATTTCATTCCTGATCTATTACTGGCCTTTCCTAAAACTCCTATACTTATTACTATGTTATTTCCTTCATAGTTTTCATATCCTTTGATTTGTAGGGCTATTTTTAGCTTCTGTAAGTGTTTAATGTCTTTTAGAATTCTAGGTGTACAATAGAATAAGGCTGTATTTTAACTTAAATCTATTTCCATTCCTGAAATAATTTCCTTTTTCATTTCTGATTTCCAGCTTTTATCTAATATTAGTGCTATGGATAGTAGTATCTAAGAAAAAGATGGAATTATTTAAAAGAAAAATCGCTTTCTTAGGACTAGAAATTGGTAATGGAAAAATTGAGTTACAACCACATATTTCTATAAAAATCCTCGATTTTCTAGAAAATTTACTAATTTAAAACATATTCAAGCTTTTTTAGTATTGGTAAATTATGCTAGAAAGTTTATTCCAAACATGTCAAAATTAGTAGGTCCGCTATACAGCAAAATCACTAAAAATGGACAGAGACATTTCAATCAAGAAGACATTATCTTGATTAAAAAGATAAAAGAAAGGGTTAAAAAAATCAAACCCTTAGAATTACCACTTGTAACAGATTACATAATTATAGAAGTGGATGGATGCAAAGAAGGATGGGAAGCAGTTCTCCTTTGCAAAACAAATGTTCACATCTACAAAAAAGAAGAAAAAATATGTTCTTATTACAGTGGAAGCTTCAAAACTGGAACCACTTGGACCAGTTTAGATTTTGAAATACAAGCGTTAATCAACGCTTTAGAAAAATTTAAATTATTTTTACACAAAGATTTTACAGTTAAAACAGTCTGTGAAGCTATAGTTAAATTCATTAAAAATAATCAAAGTAAAAAGATAAACAGAACAAGATGGGTAAATTTACAAATTATCATACAAGGTAGTGGATATACTATACAATTTGAACATATTAAAGGAAAAGATAATGGGATAGCCGATTTGTTATCTCGAAACATTAACAAATTGTTTTGTTCAGATGGATAGAAAACAGACGGGGAAAGAGAAGATGGTCTTCAGACCTTTACAGTTTAAAAAGAATCCTTCACCTATGAGTATTTCATCCAATGACGATGAAGAAACAGAGAAGCTAATGAGCCAAGCTCTCAAAGCTGAAAAAAATACACAGTTCTAGACAACCAGCTTTATTACAAAACACTCAAGTTCCACAAAGTTCTAGACAGCTACCTCCCTATTTCCTCAACTTTATACAACCTTCAAAAAACCCAGAAACCTATTCCAAAAATACAGCTTATAAAAAACCAGTTCAAAAATCCATTTCCCCCTACTATTTCTTTTTGCTCTCATGCCCTACAAGTCTGTAATGACTCACACACAAAGTTTCATCCTATTAATGGAATGAAACTAAAAAATCAAAATCTGTTAGTTTCATTCCATTAATAGGACGAAACTTTGTGTGAGTCATTACAGACTTGTAGGGCATAAGAGCTGTAGTTCTAAATTCATAATCTTTATACTTTTCTTCATTCAGGGCAATCATCATGAGTCTGAGATGTAACTCATATAGTACTAGTGGGAATTATGTATTAATCTTTTGTGATATTATCTGTTCAAATTCTGGGAATTGATCAAACACAGTTTGAAGACAAGATCTCCATAGAGTGTCTAGCAATCTGGCTCTAAAGGCGTCGTAGCTTTTGTAACTGTTTTCTTTTTTCTCAAGCTTTTGTAACAACTGTATATTTTTTTCTTCGAGAATGCCAACCTTTTATTTTAGAATACTATTTTCTATATGGCTTTGTATAGACTGTGTATCTTTTCCTTGCTGTATAAGCTGTTTTTGCAAACCTGCAATAGTTTCTTCCTGAGTCTTTATAATTTGTTCATGACTCATTTTTGTAATATGTGAAAAAGTTTGAACCTCTTCGGGTTCAATAAAAAAGCTGTATATACCAAAGTGATCTCTTACTGTTTTCAGAGCTTCAGAAAAGCAGTGATAACCTTTGTAAATTGGTTTGGGACACTGTATAAACTTTGCAACTGTCTCCCATTTGTTAAAAATACCAATTTTGGTGCCTTTAAAAATTATGTAATGTGTAAACTTTGGAGGCTGTTTTTAGGGCATTTAACTCCTTGTTCGCTAAAGTATATTCTTAGCGCATTTAAAATTTGAATTTTGAAGGAGGATGCATGAGGCATGGTCTGAATATGCCATAGGTTATCTAGTAAACATTGTTGTTTATCTGTTAGTTTCATTCCATTAATAGGATGAAACTTTGTGTGTGAGTCATTATAGACTTGTAGGGCATAAGAGCCAAAAGAAATAGTAGGATCGTAGGGGGAAATGGATTTTTGAACTGGTTTTTTATTGGCTGCATTTTTGGAATAAGTTTTTAGGCTTTTTGAAGGTTGTATAAAGTTGAGGAAATAGGGAGGTAGCTGTCTAGAACTTTGTGGAACTTGAGTGTTTTGTAATAAAGCTGCTTGTCTAGAACTGTGTATTTTTTCAGCTTTGAGAATTTGGCTAATTAGCTTCTCTATTTCTTAATCGTTATCGGATGAAATACTCATAGGTGAGGGATTCTTTTTAAACTGTAAAGGTCTGATGACCATCTTCTCTTTCCCTGTCTGTTTTCTATCCATCTGAACAAAACAATTTGTTAATGTTTCGAGATAACAAATCGGCTATCCCATTATCTTTTCCTTTAATATGTTCAAATTGTTTAGTATATTCACTACCTTGTATGATATTTTGCAAATTTACCCATCTTGTTCTGTTTATCTTTTTTACTTTGATTATTTTTAATGAATTTAACTATAGCTTCACAGTCTGTTCTAACTATAAAATCTTTGTGTAAAAATAATTTAATTTTTTCTAAAGCGTTGATTAACGCTTGTATTTCAAAATCTAAACTGGTCCAAGTGGTTCCAGTTTTGAAGCTTCCACTGTAATAAGAACATATTTTTTTCTTCTTTTTTGTAGCTGTGAACATTTGGATTGTAAAGGAGAACTGCTCCCCATCCTTCTTTGCATCCATCCACTTCTATAATTATGTAATCTGTTACAAGTGGTAATTCTAAGGGTTTGATTTCTTTAACCCTTTCTTTTATCTTTTTAATCAAGATAATATCTTCTTTATTGAAATGTCACTGTCCATTTTTAGTGGTTTTGCTGTATAGAGGACTTTCTAATTTTGACAGGTTTTGAATAAACTTACCAAGCCTAAAAAAGCTTGAATTTGTTTTAAATTAGTAAGTTTTTTTCGAAAATCAAGGATTTTTGTAGAAATATGTGGTTGTAACTCAATTTTTCCATTACCAATTTCTAGTCCTAAGAAAGAGATTTTTCTTTTAAATAATTCCATCTTTTTCTTAGATACTACTATCTCATTCTTTTTTATTTCTTTAAATACCTGTTGTAGATGTGTCTCATGTTCTTGGACTGTTTCACTTGCTACTAGTATATCATCAATATATACTAGACAAAATTTGTATTTGAGAAATATACTCTACATAAATCTTTGGAATATTGAAGGAGCATTCTTTAGTCCGAAACTAAGAACATTCCATTCATATAATCTTTCGAAACATGTAAAAGATGTCCATTCATATATATATATATATATATATATATATATAACAAAGGTTTGATATCGTTTGAACCGTCTGATCGAACTCTAATCCGGACCCAAAACATAAACCCCCTCCACCCGCACCCTAAAAACCTTAAAACCCCCTCCCTCCAACCCCACCCTAAAAAGCCTAAAACCACCACCCCCACCCCCCAAAAACATAACCCCCCCTAAAAACCTAACCCCCCACCACCCCCACCCCCACCCCCAAAACCCAAAAAAAAAATATAAACTATAAAATCTAAACCTTAAAAGCTAAACCCTAAGGCTAAACTATAAGGCTAAAACCATAAAAATCAAACGTAAAATCTAAACATTAAAAGCTAAACCCTAAAAACTAAGATGGTAGAGTTCGACGAGACAGTTCCAACGCAACTAAAATGAGCTCAATCGGAGTTCGTTTGATATCTTTTCTAAACGTTTTGGTCATTTCTTATATTTTCTTAGCGAAAACCTACTTCTTATTTGAACATCCATATATATATATATATATATATTAAATAATTATATTTGTACATAATAAAATATTTTAAATAAGAAGTAGGTTCCCTTGAAATAGATTTATGAGCTTTTTTTTGTGTTTCAGATTATCAGTTTGACGACGTTTTTGACCTGACTGCTTTGAAGTATCCTCAAGTTGGTTCAGGTTCGGTTCTAAAGGGCAGGTAAGTATTTCTTTTACTCTTATATTCTTTTTATTTTTACTTATATTTTTTAAGGATTTGCTTCCTATTGTAAACCTCTGCTACAAATCAGACGGCCGGCAAATTACCACTGAATCCTGAGCCTGCAGCAAAAAAAGTGGAAAAAACCCCAGTTGTGCTTTTCTATTATTTTGTAGTTTACTTTTTATGCACGTCTGTAACTCTGTAACTTTGTATGTAGAAAAGTGTGTATAGATGTATATCAGGCCACGATTCTTTATGGTATGTTTTGTACAATGGATGGAAGTGTTTGTATACTGATAAGATATTGGCATTTGTGTGTTTACAGACTTTTGACAAATCGCTCTTCAATTTCCTTTTGGTTGCTTGGGCCGCTGTTGATTTCTTGACCGTGTCGATTGTATTGAGTAGAGAAGATGTAGGCCCTCTAAGAAAGTGGGGGCCCCAACCTAGGGCTTTTTTTCTTATGCTTGAGGGCCGGCCTTGCTCCCACACATATAATAGACATCACATTCATTGGTTCACAACATTCTCACTCATCGTATTTATCATATTTTTCACGATGCTCGTATTGGTGATGTGTCTATATCCCATTTTTTTATGTTGATGATGTCATTATCTTCGAAGATTGGTCGGATATTAATATGGAGATTATTGGGAGAATGTTGGATTGTTTTTATCTTGTCTCAGGTCTCAAAATTAATGTCCATAAATCTAGGCTTTTTGGGATTGGGATGGATCATTTGGAGGTTGGCAGGCAGAAGCCATGACTCCCGAACTGCTTCTCCGAGTTCGACTAACTTTCTCTTATCAACCGGACTCAAGCATTTAGAACCGAAGAAACCGAGGAATGCGTAGAAGTCAAGTTAAGGTGCTAGAGCTTTATGTCTCAACCCGCCAAGCTACTATGTACCTAGTTACCATATTTCCTCTCCAAAATCAAGGTGAATACGAGTCAGTCTTGAATTCTGTTTTATATTGTGAGTATGCTACAAACACACCCACACAACGACCAAACTATTTACGTTTACAAAAAGGGCAAAACACGAAATTAATACTTAATTCATACTGCCTTGTGAGGTTGGCTACGAATATAACCCCAGACGTGTCTTGTTACATGATTATATGTATACATAAAGTTTGATCAAAAGTTTATTCTCGTTCGGGAATATACGGTCGAACGGGGTTGGCACATAAAGAGTCGAGTGAATGGGTAAAACGGGGCATTAACAAATCCACGTATCCCTCGAGTATGTGACCAATGTATACCCACCATTAAGGGACGGAGTAATGCGTTTACTATCACCCTTCGAATGATATTATTAACTATTTAATCAATTGTTTTGTCATTTGATAAAGGATTTTGTGTCATAAAGTATTCACTAGCTCTTCGTTGACGTTCATTTTTAAATGTTTTCAAGAAAGGAATAATTTGAACAACGTCTGTCGGGGCTAGCTTAGTCCCGAGTTTGGTTGTGGGTTTTTGTTGTATCCGAGTGCAACTAGAAAATATTTTACAGGTCTGTGCTAAGGTGGAAAAGAATATCTAATTTATGGTTTGACAAACCTGATAATTTAAGTCCATTTAGAAAATCAGGAGATTATAAATTTTCATCAAAATCATTATCAAGATGTTCTGATTGACGGATACTATTTGTACTTGTATGCGAAAAATCTCGCTAAATTTTTAATACTAAATCTCTCATTAATAATAATTTTAAAAATATACAAATAAAATTTAAATTTCAACAATATATCGTCTTTTAAATTCAAAAATTAAAACTCTAAATTTTAAAAATTTTACTCCTTAATATTTTGACACAATTAAATTTAAAATTCTAAAAATATAATATAAAAAAATTAAAAATAATAAATTAGAATTGAAACTTGTAAACATATTTTTTGAAAAAACAAATCTGGTCATTTAAAAAATTAAATTTTAAAATATAATACACTTTTAAAAATAAATATTTGCAAGTTTCTTAATTTTATTAAAATCGAAGTATTAATTTTTATAAATCAAAATAAAAAATTTATTTATAAATATCAATTTAAAAAAAAACTACTAATTAAATATCAGTAAACTTTATTCTAACACATATTTACTTAAAATTTTCTATTTTTTAATTCTTGATTTTTTTAAAATATTAAATTTTGATGATAATTTAAAAAACATGTGAGCCAATGGTAATAATGATAAATTGATTTGATAAAATGTTTGTTTATGTAATTTTTTTTAAAAATATGCTAAATATGAAAGTATTTAATGGAGGATATAAATATGGTTTGAGAGGAAAAATTTGTAAGAATAAATGTGATAATGTCAAATAGTAAAAGGATTTAATGTTTTATTAGAAAAGAGATTAGAAGAGGGATTGTTGAGACCAGTTGTAATTTGAATAAGGATTTCCGTTACTGAAAATAATCAATGATCAAACTTAAAAAAAGAAAATAAAAAAATAAAATAGATATGATATATAAACTTATCTCCAAACAGACAAAGAATATTTCTCTTTCATATGTATCAAAACTTTCATATTTGTTTTTGTAAATAATATAATACGTTTTTAACTACTAAATTGTATTTCATATAAAAAACATAACACACTACACAAAATCTAAGAGGATTTGAAATCTTACTACTCTAACAAATGAAAATTTTTTCAGGACACGTGTCAATCTTTGGTTACTCCTCATCTTTATTTTTCCGCCTCTCTCTCCTATTAAATATTAGATTTTTTATTTCTCTCTCATATTAAAATAATAATATTTATATTAATAAATATAATTACGAGTACTTATTATTTAGTTATAAATATTTATTATATCATCAATCAAATGAACTTAATATGAATTAATATTTATCAATTAAATTAAAAAATTAATACTCAGTTAAAAAATTATTTTAAAAACTAACTTAACAGAATTTATAACTGTCACGACAAATTACATTTTTTAAAAACATATTTTGACAAACGTGTTTGTTAACAAATTACATTATATTTTATTCAACCGATGTAATATACTGGTTTATTCAACACGTGTGTTACACGAGTTTTTAAAAATATAAATTTTTTATTACTAAATATATAACATTTTATTTATTTAACCCGTGTAATACACAGAATTTTAACCTAGTTTACTAATACAAGCAACTAGAAACCACTCGGTTCTTTTGTACTTTGTGGCGGGACGTATCTACATAGAATGAAAAAAAAGTTGAATAAGCTTCTATAAACGAACACTCGCATTCCGGCACGGAAGTCTGGTCGTTTCTCGTCAAAGCTTTGCAGCAGGAGTCACTACTAAAAAATGAAAAATTTGCGACAACATTTTCGTGGGAAATTTGTCAGAATTGGCTGTAAGCGACAAGTTTTCGACAAAAAATGTTTGTTGGAAAAAACCTCGTAGAAAATGTATTTTCCGACAAAGTCCCGACTAATTTTTCGACGAATTAGCGACAAAAGCCTTTCGTCGGTAATTTTCGACAATATTCTGACGATTATATTAAATAAATAAGTTAACTTACTTAATAAATTTGTCAGAAAAATGTAGAAATACTTATGGTTACATTTTTTTTTTGTTTTGTTGAAAAGTTGTCGCAAACTTGTGGGAAATTTATTTTGTTGGTAACTTGTTGAAAATTTTTGTAAAAAATATATATGTTTTCTAGTAATGAGTTTGGTCGTTATCGGTTGGAGCCGTCGAAAACCATTAAAGCGAATACCGATAATGTTCGCTCATAATAGGTTTGGGTCTTCACGGTATCATAACGGTAACGACAAAAAAAATTATTCGATTTTGAATTTAACTATGTTTAAAAATATATATATATCAGAACATTGAGAAAAAAAAATAAAAACAACCATGCAATTCGTTTAAAAGAAAGTAAACGAACGGAAATAATTATAGATGAACAGAATTAATAGATAATTAAACGTGTTAAAAACATTAATTATGTAAAGTATAAGGGGTGAGGTAAGAAAGAAAATATTCAGTAGACTGTTTGCTTCAGTAGCATACTAGGTTCACTATTTATAACAGTTAGCTTTTAATTAGCAACAAAATAAAATTAACCTTTTTGTTTCTTTAATAATTAACACAACATATATGATGCGGATGATATCGATTCGAACTCGGTTACATGGAGAGAATAACTAATTTGGAATAATTTATTTAATTTACCTATCCTTAAAATATTAACATATAAGGTCGGTAAGCTTTGGCCTAGTGGTTAAGGGCAATGAAGACTCAACCTGCCACGCAGGTTCGAGTCCGAGCCACCCCGGGTTTTAGTCCGGAGTGCGTTACGCTAGCGGGGTTTGGCCCGTGTAGCGGCGCAACTGTTGTCAAGTGGCAGCAGGCTCCATGGTTTTCCGGTGATAGCCTATGCCCCTCGTACTGAACACGTGGGCCCAGTTCAGACAACGTAGTGGTCAGGTTGTGAGGTACGAGTCTCCGATTTAAAGATGTAACTGTCACGTAAAAAATAAAAGTTACCTATAAAAAAAAGTAATGGGAATACAGGAAGTCAGTACTAGAGTAATGTTTAAATATTTTGTTTTCAGAATAATAAATAAAAGGTAGTCTACTCATCTCAATAAGATTCTCTTTCTCATTTTGGGTTCGGATCCGGGGATCCATCTTTTTATTGTATTTCTAGATTAGATTTTCATGTATTACTTGAATAAATATAATGTTATATGTTTAGTAATAAAATTATACGTATTATATATTTATGACATGTTATATAGTTTTTAATATAAATTTTAGTAACGTTACATAGTTAATTTTTAAAATGTTTTATAAAAATAATAAAATAAATGTTCAATTTCTAAGAATGTTTTATGAACAAACCTATTTTTTTAAAATGAAAAAAGTTTTATAAAACAATTATAGAAATCTTTATTATTTAATATGAGAGAGATGGAAAACAAAAATTTATAAAAATAAACAATTAAAGAAAAAAATGTATAATTAATATGAGAGAGACGGGAAAAAAATGATGAAAATGCATAGGAGAGTGACAAGTGTCGCTCTAAAACATTTATTTATTATATAATATAGATATAGTAGGTTATGTACCCGTGTATTATACGGGTTGATAAAATTTAAATTATATAAAATATAAATCTATAAATAAAAGAAACACAGAAGAAATCACATATTACATTAAATGAAACACTGAAACCCAATGTGATTTTGTAGCGTGACAAGGTGAAAAAAGGAACGCATATAGCAAGAAAGAACACACATGTACATCATGCATTGAAACTTATAATTTTCTCCTATTGATACTATTCTCCTTCATCTGTTTTAAATATTACATGAAATATAAAAGAAAATATAAGTGTATAGATTTTTCATAAATTTCTAAAAATTTCCTTGCATCACCATAAGTTGACTGGAGAAACATCAAGTTCCTTTGCTACCTCAACACACTCTTTTGCATAATTCCGGGTGATCTCGTGTGTTCTCTCCAGAAGGGTCTTTACTTTTTCTCCCTATAATCAAAATATATCACCAATATTCTCAATAACATACATTACAACTGAATTTGGAAGATATATATCACCAATATTCTCAATAACATACGTTACAACTGAATTTGGAAGAGAAAATAGTGACAATTTGACCCATTTATTTGTCAAATGGGTTAAACTTAAACGATTTTACTTTTTTTCAGTAACTTTTGTTTTTTTACTTATTTTTAACAATTTTTTTTTCCGATAACTTTTTTTGTTTTTGAGCGATTTTATCGTTTCTATGTTACATTCTATTTACATCATAGTCTTTTCAATTTATAACGAATCATCACAACTTCGTAGGTTTCTTTTATGTATTTAACAATGTCAGTGTCATCGTCGCAGCATGCATGCGGGCTTAATTTCTAGTTATTCTTAAAAGACAAGGTCAGTGACTAATAAGATTGTGTCGCACGGCCTTGCCTTTACTTTAAAAAATAAACCGAAGACACGTAAAGATAAATCATCATTTGTCCTACCATCAGGCAACCTCCAAAGTGTTATGGTAGACTAGTGTTTGAAACTGCTTAGCAGTTTTTTCACTATGTGTTTTTTTACATTTGTAAATAATAATCTTTAACGTTCTAAATTTTTAAATATAACTCTCAAGTTTCTTAAGTTTTATACTTACCACATGACAATTTTTAACTCTACCCCTAAAATTTTATGTGTTTTTCAGTTTTTTTTCTTTTACTTTTTTTATTCGTTGTAAAAACTACTTTTATATTTCTATTTTGTTTTTATTTTGTTACTAACATGTTTGACGAATTTATCGTTTCAATGTTAACCCCTATTATTCACACGCAATTTATTTATTTTTCGATCTTCAAAACCGAGTCGTGTCAACTTTATACATTTTTTTTATTTACTCATCTTAGTGTCACCACGACAATACATGTAACAAAGTTTGTAAACACATCACCTTACACGGGCTTAATTTCTAGTTAAAAATAATCAACAACCCCAGTCACGTCCCATGCAAAGTCTTTAAAAAAAGGACAATAAACATGGAGATAAAACCAACAAAAGATATACTCAAGCAAAAGATAAGCTACTAGAAAATCACTAAAGAAATAACGACCGCTTAAATAAATGTAGATAAGTCTTCCATCTATACGATCCCATCTCTAACTCCACTCAATCAGCATCATATCCTGGATTCGGTTCGACGTCGGGTTTGGGTTCTGCCCTCGTCTCGGGATAATGGAGTAACCCAACTATAAAAAACCGGTTATTTATAAATAAAAATATATCCTAAAACATTAAAACAATAGAGAAAGTTTGGAACAAATGGTTTTTTGGTGCGAAACATAGGGAGTATTTTAAAGCATTAATATAGGAAATCAATAGTTAAGATCAAATGTGATTGTTTTAATCATGAAAATATTATGAAAAAGTTAAAATTGGAATAACATACTTTTATTGATTTTTTACAAGTTTCCCCATTGTTTTTAAAAAAAAGCATAACTTTATTATACGACATTATTTTTTTTTAAATTACACCATAAAATCAAGCATTTTATTCTCCTTAATTTGAGTATAATCTTGCTATACTTTTATTAATTTTTTTTAAAAGTTCGATATGAGGTGCGTATACCATCCACGAGTACGCGATTATGATCATGTGTATAACTTGTGTGATGACACGATTATGTGATTATGATCATGTGTCTAACATGTTTGATTACGTGATTATGGTCATATGGATCATGTGTCTAGCATGCCGGTACCTTCGTACGCTAAAACCCTTTGTACAATAACCGGCCCCTAAAACAATATATACTAATTTTATAAAATAAACTCAATAAACTTCTCTTTCTTTTATTTATTTACAAATTTTAGAATTGAAAATATATAAATTCATTAAAAAACATTAAAAGTAACAAATACATTTTATTTTTTTAATAAATAGTCATCATCGTCATCGTTAAGTATTGGTCCAAAAGTGCAAGCACCCTTCCTTTTGATACTATGTAATCATGTATTGGTTCTTCCACGGTGAGTTCTCCTTCAAGATTCGTTATACGGTATATAACTTCCACCGCATCCAAGTAGTTTTTCAAACAAATACATATTTCCTTCGTCATTAGAGTGAGTCGCATTCTTCGGATAGATAAAATCATACCACTAAGAGAAAAATAGTACACTGAAGCTACCGTAGCTTTAGATAATTAGTATGTTAGGTGCCATAATGATGGCTAGTACTTGATATTGAGATTCTATTTCTTTCCACCAAGCCAAAATATTAAAGTTATCAAAATCTTCATGCCACATAGTGGGTAAAAACAACGCTATTTTGGGTGTCACCCTGAGACTGTTTACTATTTTAGTTTCTTATAAAATTACATAAACTTAGCCTTAGGTTCCTCCTTGAGCTACTACTTGACACCGAACCCATTCAATACATCCCCAACCCACTATAGGAAACCGAATAACCAAACCATTAACAGTACGATCATCATGGAACATTTCTAAAGTTCGTATTTCTTGTACCGCGTTGTTAAACATTTTTCAAGTTGAATTCCACCTAATGAGTACATTTAATTCGGACCTAAAAGGGTTTTTTTTTTCGTTTTAGGACATGTCTATATTATGTATATCTTTTTCTATTATCAGTGAGAACACCACTAACATAATTTTAAAAAGCTTAATTTATATTATTTCGCGAGTGTGTCTTCCATAATCAACTTAACGATATGCATAACACATTGACTATGAAAAAATAAACTATAAAAAATTGGTTAATATTTTAATTTTTGAACAGCGGTTATATTATTTTAGGCGTTATCAAAAGATAGTGAAAATGTTTTTAAATGTAATTTAATTTTTTTTATTACTTTATCTAAAATATGAACTAAAATTTCTCTAGTATATGGACATCCAAATAACTCAAACACAATCGTACATTTTAACTTATAAGTTATCCGGATAAACCCGTTGGATGGTAATGCTAAGGTAAATTTCTCAACTGTGTGGCTATCCAAATAATTCACGCATATCGTGATCAACACAGTGTGCGGTAACGTAAAGATATTATTCTGGTAAACCATGAGAAGCTGAGCAACATCAGTAGTTAAGTTAACATTAAATTTTGTTTAAGTAATTATTTTTTAGTGGCGTTCGCGTGCTTAAACAATGACGTCTAAAAGTAGTACGATCTATGTGATGATAACAACGTTGGAGCCTATCTACAGACATCTTTGCCAACCACGGGTTGTTAAAGTGATCAAACGACAAACGTTCTTGAATAAGAAATTGTGCCATCCTCGCACGAACTATGTAGACGACAAAATTCCAAATACCTCCCTCGGTTAATATTTGTGCTTAACCACGAAACGTATTGGTTTTCACCACCTTGCGATATTTTTCTGCAAGTGATTTCCAAGTGGAGTTGGATTGGGCCTTGAGAAACGGACCACACTTTTTTACATCGAGACTTTTGACTACCCTTGGAAATTCCAAATAAATCGTATTTTGAAAAAAATACTTTGGTTTCTCCTTTTTCGTATGATCCTCACCACCTGCTACATCACCCAAGAACGCACCGGCTTCAAAAGAACCTTGAGAACTTGTGCTAACCATGTAAGATTGTGAGCATTTTAAGACTTGCAAATTTTTTTAGTGTTTTTGCGTGTTTTGAGCATTTTATGTTTTCGAGAGCTAGAAAAATGTTGTGATCAAACAAATCCACCCAATAGCACATTTACTTTTTGGGATATTCGTAGGATTTGTCGGTAATTACCAACAGGATTTTTCATCGATAAATATCCGGTAGTGATACTCTGTTTTTCCAATAGGATCAAACAAATCCACCCAATAGCAGTATTTTTTTATTTGTTTAGTGTGCTGATGTTGGTGGAAGATTGAGTCAAATAAGGATAGGTTGAGTTATTTTAAGACTTAATATTAGAGTTAAAGTAGAAATTAAACCCGCGAGATGTGGCGCGTTTGTTAAATATATAAAAGAAACCTACGAAGTTGCGGTGGTTCCGTATAAATAGAAAATCCTATAGTATAAATAGGACGTAACATTGAAAAGACAAAATAGCTCAAGAAAAAAAAAACTATTGGATAAAAAAGTAAAAAAAAAGTTATTGGAAAAGAGAAGTAAAAAAAAGTTGTAAAAAAATACTTTATTAAAAAAGGGGTCTTTGTAAAGTGCTTTTTGTGGTTTTCAATCAATAATAATCAGAAAGATTAGTGACTTGGGTTAGTCACAAAATCGGTTTGTGTTCATCGTGTTTGGGTATTAGCTTGATCCAATTAAGTTTAACAATAGGTACCAGAGCACCTTGAATTCATACTATATAATATGCAGATCTAGAAGCATCAAACTTGAATGAAAAGACACAAAAATAACTATAAATTAGTTGACTGAAATCATACCAAGCAGGTAGCTTTCACGATGTCCTCAGTGCTGAAGCCATAAACTTCTTCTTTTACTTCTTCTTTAACACGGGACAACACTGCAGCCATGAAAACTGGTTGTTCGCTGCTCTCATCTGCCTGCCGTGTAGAAGTAGAATTCATCTTCTTTTTCAGGTCCTCCAACCAACCACTAAGTAGAATATCCACCTCTTTCGCCGTCTTCTTCATCTTCGTCTCATACCCTCTTTCCTAACCCGTGGTTGACCCTTCCACTTCTTATCGGTTTAAGATGATGAAAGATAAGAAAACATAATATGGTGGCTACAAAGATCACGAGTAATAAAAGTAAATCCATAAAAACCTTTCAGGACACAAGAAAGTTCTATAGCATCAGAGATGATGACTATAGTGGAGAGGACTATAGTTCAAAATTGAGAGGAATGAATTATTTCAATCTGATTTCAATAATTCATGTTAACACCTTGTGTGGCCAGGATTTAATTAGTAGGCTAAATTAGTAAACCTTGTATATGTAAATACATATTTATACAAACTCAAATATAAATATAATTTCTTTAATTTAAATAGGAATAAATACATATACATATATATCCGGATGGGAGTGAACGACAAAATGTGGGCAGCTAATGTTTTGAAAGCCGGACCGGACCGGCCGGTCGGACCGGGAATCGGGACCTTCACCGGTCCGGTTACATGCTCTGAGACCGTTTGCTGGTTGAACCGGGCTGTTCAACCGGTTCAGCGGTCGAACCGCGAACCGGTGGTCGAACCGGGTAGTTTAATTTTTTTATTTTAATTTTTTTTACTATTTTTTTATTTTTTTTATCTTATAGTCCTCTTACTTACTTCTATTTACAATTTTAACTCAAATTGGCTCTTTCCTTTTAACTTATACGCTGCCACAGGTCCTCCAAAACCCTAATCAAAATTAAAATTGAAGATTCAAAATAATTAAAATTCATACAGACCTACAACCCTCGTCCTTGACTCAAAATTGTTTAAATGGTTGTATATATAGTATTTGGAATTTTTATATTTTTCTATATATTTTTATGAATATTTATATCATTTATTACGTCATCCGGTTCTTGAATCCGGTCCGACCAGTGAACCTCTAAGACGTCCGGTTTGTTGTCCGGTCCAGTTCTGAAAACATTGGCAGCTATAGAAACAAAATGTTTTTTTAATTGTTATTTTAAAATGTTTGTTTTAATAATTTATTTTTAAATTTAACTAGTCTTTGTATCTCGCGCTTCGTGAAGGGAGCGTGGTCATTTTTTCTCCGCATTACGCGGCAGCAGTTTGATCGTTATCGATTTGTCTCGTCGAAAAACTTAAAAACGAACAATAATGCTGGTTACAATAATACCAAAATACCGGTAACAATGTTGTTTGCTCATAAGTGGTTGGGTTTGTCACGGCACCGCAACGGTAATTTCGATCGCTAAAAAAAATACTCGGTTTTGATGATAACTTCGTTAAAAAAACATTATACCGGAATGTTAAAAAAAAGTTTAAAAGCAACCGTGCATTCTATTTTTTTATAAAAAGTTAACGAACGAAAGTAATTATAGAAAAAACAATATTGTAGAAAATTAAACAGGTTAAAAGCGTATATTATGTACAGTATAATGGGTGAAAATAAAAATTAAATATATATATATATAAATCACTATTCACACCACTTATAAAATACTTAAGGATATTGATTGATTTAAATATTGAAAGATATTCATAAAACCATCACGTTTTCTTTTAGAATAGGATTACTAATGTATTTTTAACTAGGTTATATACTCATGTATTAAATGGGATTGTTTAATAAAAAAATGAAAGTATAATAATATATAAAAAATTAAAATAATATGTAAAGCAAAAAAATAAAATTCTTTGCTTCATTAATTAAATAATAATTAGAATTTAAATTTTATATTATTTTTTATGAATTAAAAGCATTAAGATAATTAAATTTTCAAATTCAAATTTACTTAAAATAAGGAAAATTAGAAGATTTGAATGAGAAAAAATATGGTGATAACACGTGTCATTCTTTGAAATCATTTATTAAAATAAAGATTATTTTGATTATTTCCTTTAAGATTAATTAATTATCTCTAATGAATTTCGTGTAGATTAAATTTTAGTTTATATAATTTTATAAAAAATGTTTTTTAAAATATTAAAATTTTAAAACGATTACTTTTTCAACAACTATTTTTAATGGCTGTATATTACCGGACATAAATTAATAACATATTCCAACCGTCATTTTCACTACTCAGCCTTTGATTTTCACTTCAAAGATTATATTTTTAGCAAATATATGTGGAGGGTATCCATTTCCAGCGAACTCTTGGCCTCCGGTAGAACCTGTACAACCTGCAAACCCTTCTCGTCCGACTGATGAACCATTGACATGGACAGATGAAGAATGAAGTTGGGTATTCAATCAGGTCTTTGGCCAACTACGAACCGGGGAGGAGCACGTCCTCAATTCAGATGAGAGGTATGTCTCCAATTTAGATGACGGTACGTCTCCAATTTAAAGGAGGGGTACGTCATTGGAGAGGAATATGTACCCAATTCAAATGAGGGATTTGTCACCAATTCATATGAGGGGTATGTGTGCAATTTTGATGAGGGATGTGTGTCCAATTCAAATGAGAGATGTGTCACCAATACGGTTATGTTTTCAAACCACTATTTCATGTCAACCATCACCGTTTCAGAAGACCCTTATTTCTTTCCCAAGTTCTGTAAATATCTATTAAGGATGACTTCACTTCTGAGACTCGGATATTTGCAAGCGTTTGAAGGCGATGGTGAGACGCAAGTTCAAGCACAACTATCCTGCGAATCTGATGCCAGTATGGTCCAAATGGTGCAAGGCCGAAGTTAGCATAGTTGTAGCCCATCAGCTCGACTGCCATGGCTTTTGGTCAGCTAGAAAAGACTCTATCGTTGGTGGCTAAGCACTCTTTAGCCATCTCAGAACTCCTAACAACTAAGACTCGATGAACCCCAAGTTTGATTGTGAAGATTGGTCCAAACTTGTCTGCCATAGAGGCCATCAGTTTGTGAGTAACTTGGGAACCTCCTAAAAGATGCAAGTGGCCAATTATTGGCCATGATCCAGCAGTTTCTGGTGGTTTATTTCCCAACCCATAGTTGACCCTTCCATTTCTAATTGTCTGTTCAAGATGAGAAAAGATAAGAAAACATAATATGCTGGCAACAAAGATTACGAGTAATAAAAGTAAATCCACACGAAAAAGAAAGTTCTACGGCAGTAGAGATGATGACTATACTTAGACTGTCCGCAACGCTAACACTCATCCATTCCATAAACAGTCCTAGTCAGCATGCCACATCAGCTTATCTCCCATCCTTCCCACAAACTCATTTTACCCCCAACACTACCATACTCATCCATCCCATAAACAACCTTATTATTTCCACATCATCTTTTTTTTTTATTTTCATTTATTTATTTAAATTACTATTAAATAACTTAAATTAATTAATAAATAAGTAAATAATAAAACAAAAATTAAAATTACATTAAATTAAATAGGTTTAATTATGTTTTACTCTTGTTTAAATTAGGTTTTTTCATGTTTAATAATGTAATTTTGTAAGATTTAAAATAGGTTTATGTTTTAAATTAGTTTTAAATTTGGTTATTAATTATGTTCAAACCATAATTTAATTTAAGTTTTAATTAGATTTTGAATTAAAATAAAAAAATGTTGCCGTTAGGAATTAAAGAAAGAAACAATAACAATTTAATATTAAGTGGGGCCCATCACATTTCAAACCATAGTTGCCCATGTGGGCGGATGGTTGCTCACGGGCGGCCCAGCCTCAAAGCTGCACATGAGAGAAAGCATGCCAGCTGGACTCATGGGCGAGTTCCTTTTCTTGCGTTGGAGTCAGTCTTAGACTGTCCGCAACGCTAACAGCCATACATCCCATAAACAGTCCTAGTCAGCATGCTACATCAGCTTTTCTCTCATTCTTTTCACAAACTCATTTTACCCCCAACACTACCATACTCATCCATCCCACAAACAAACTCATTATTCCCACATCATCTTTTTTTATTTTCATTTATCTATTTAAATTACTATTAAATAACTTAAATTAATTAATAAATAATTAAATAAGTAAATTATTAAACAAAAATTAAAATTACATTAAATTAAATAAAAACAACAACAACCTAAAACAATAAAATCAAACAAGAGTACAAAGTTAATAAACTAAAAATACAATAATACATAAATTAAAAAATAAAGAAACTAAACCTAAAAATTGAAACTACTAATTGCGTCGAGCCATGCTATATTTCTCTCTGATCTCGTTACACAAAGTTTCATGTTCTGCTCGTTGGTATTGATCCATATGGCTTGTGTCGATGAAAAGTATTTTCTTTTCTTCTACCATAATTTTTCTCTGTTCCAACTCATAGAACTTATCAATTTTTTGATCGAACTGCTTGATTGCCTGCTTCTTCACACGGTTTGTCTCGGCTAGTTCTTCAACAAGGCTTAACTTCTTTGCCTCGTAATCATATGAAGACATGGCCTTACCCTTTGCTTTGGTCTTGTCCCTCCCCATTGATTTGGCCTTGTCCCTCCCCATTGGACGACTTGGGGGTTCCTGTTCTGCTTGAATATCATCGTCGTCATCATCAAGTGATATTCCAAATTTAGTAGTATTCGTGCTGCCTGTATACTCCCATGTGCTATTTGATTTTTGTCTTTTGGGGGCTTGATGGCCATGCACTTTGCTAGAGTTATCGTGCTTTGAACAATCTTTCATAACCCTCTACACATGTTCATATGCGAAGGCATTAGAACTCTTATTAGAGGGATCATTGGTGTAATCAAGTTTGGCCTCATTAATATATTGGTCATCTGACTAACCGCTTTTGTGACGAGACTTTGCTTGCAAATATAACTCATTAAACCTGCTTACCTTCGTTTTAATGTGGTGCCAGTGACTTCTTAGATTGTGAGCAATTCTTGGAACTTTCGGTCCCTCGTTATTGTAGTAGTCTGCAATCCTTGCCCAATATTCGGCAATGTTCTGGTTGTTTCCAATTATTGGGTCTTCAGAAATGAAGATGTAACCCTTTGTTAACAAGACTTCGTCACTTGGGGGCCACTTGATACGATTACTCTTTTCTTGTTCATCAGCAGGTGCTGTTTCTTTTGTGTTAATTTTGGTTTTCCCTTCCTTCTTTCTAGAAACTTTGATTGGTGGTGATTGAGATTCATCAACAGGTGTCGATTGTGGTTGTGATAGTGCTTGTTGCATTTGGTATTGCCACTGTAAAAACTGTTGATATTGATGAAGTTGCGGCTGTGATGGTTGTTGGAATGGTGAGAATCCACCAGCTGGTTGTTGGAAGTGTGTGAACCCACCAGCCGGTTGTTGGAACTGTGTGAACCCAGCCGTCGGTTGTGGGAACTGTGTGAACCCACTAGCCGGTTGTTGGAACTGTGTGAACCCACCACCTGGTTGTTGAAATTGTTGAAATGGCGAGGGTGTAGGTTGTTGGTTTGGGCTTTCTTCGTTGTTGCTATCGTTTAGTAGTTGAGAGAACGAAAACGGGTTATTTGGATCCATGAAATTGGGAATTGTTTGAGTTGGTTGGGTGTGAAAATGGTTTAGGTGTTTAGATGTATTTATAGTGGAAAAAAACTAGCCGTTAGGAAAAATACAAAAAAACTAGCCGTTAGAAAAAATACAAAAAAACTAGTCGTTAGAAAAAATACAAAGATTATATGTTGGTATTTATAGTTAGATATGAAAAAAATACAAAATAGGTTTAAATTAAGTTTTAAATTAAATTAATAAATTAATTTTAATTTAAGTTTCAAATAACATACTAAATAAAATAAAATAAAAGCTTGAATTTTACCGTTGAAAAAGAAAAAAAAAGGCAAAAGGTTTTGTAGGGGGCCCCACTTAAATCAAACAAACATCGCCCATGGGGAAGGGCTGCTGGCCACGGGCGGATCCAACTCAACGCATGCTTCTTGGGATAGGCGGCCACCTGGCTGGAAACCGGTGCGCACGGATGGTGCGTTGCGGCCAGCCTTATAGCGGAGAGAAGGGGCTCAAAATTGGGAGGAATGAATCTATTTCAATCAAATTTCAACGGATCGTGATAATGTAAATTGATAAAATACTCAGTTGATTGATTTCAATAGCGATTTATACTCTATAATAAATAAATGTTTTTCAATCTCCATATTTATTCTTATTATTTTTTTCGCCTCTCTCTTATTAAATACACATCTTTATTTTAATAATAATATTTTCTTAAAGAAAAAATACTAATATTTGTATTAATAAATCTCGTGACATATTTTGACGAGTGTATGTGTTAATAGATTATATTATATTTTGCGGGTTTATTCAACCGTATAAAACAGGAGTTTTTAAAAAATAAATTTTTGATTACTTTAAATATAATATTATATTTATTCAACCGGAGTAATATAATAGATTTTTTACCTAGTTACAGTATATAGAGATAAAATGGCCCGTGTGCTTGACACTAAACACTAAATACTACAAGTTCCAATACTCCCTTGCAGTCAGAGTGGTAGAAAATTGGATACTCAGACAAGAAAACAATAAAAAAATAACATAAAAGAAAAAAAATAATAAAACTAGTCACAATCTCAGTTCTTGACGTGTAGGTCCAAAATTCTGCCAAAAAAATCCATGAGCTGCTTGATTTTGTCAAAAGAAATAACCCATATTCTTCAATGTTAGGATGCTTGACTCTAGTGAGGCCACGACAACACCCGGTGTTGCTTTATGGCCCCCGGAATGATAAACACGATGGGTAGAATCCCAAGGAAGCGGAAAAAAAAGAACAAATTCACACCCGGCGCCGTGGTCGCTAAAACCCGTTTTTCTTGTAGTGTGTACTAGTGACTCCAATTAAATGTAACATCCCAAATAATAGAAAGTAAATAAAAAGGAAAAGAACAAGTGGGCTTGGCCCAGATTTCGGCCCATGGGCCGATATTAGAAGGAAACCCTTCTACATCTGCACACAGCCTCTCCCCATCCTCTCATTTGCGCAAGACTAGAAAGAGAAAGAGAGAGCTCAGTCTAGAGAGAGAAAGATCGGGATCAAGCTCAAAGTCTCGAAGATTTGTTGCTCACTACCTCTGGAGCATAAAGAAACAGGAAAGAAGCAGTAACAGGTAATCGCTATACCTAAATCTGAGTTTTTGTAACTTTCGGGTTAAAGGGTAAAAATCGAGTGAAGAGGTAGATTTTACGTGTGAAACTTGAAACAAACCACATATTTGGGTTCATGGGAAGTAAAGGAACGTTTCGAACGTAAAAAGTTCAAAGCTTGATCGATTAGAATAAATGGCCAGATCTAGGGTTTCTGTTTGGGGAAGATGACTGAGTCATCGAAACTACATAGTTTCGATAGACAAAGTATGACTCGAAACTACCGAGTTTCGATTGTAGCAGACCCATCGAAACTACATAGTTTCGATACAGACCCTAAACTTAAACTACTAAGATTTTACACAAGTCACCACTCGAAACTACATAGTTTCGATAGGCAAAGTATGACTCGAAACTACATAGTTTCGATAGACAGAGTACCACTCGAAACTACATAGTTTCGATAGACAAAAGTATAACTCGAAACTACATAGTTTCGATAGACAAAGTATGACTCGAAACTACATAGTTTCGATAGGCAAAGTATGACTCGAAACTACCTAGTTTCGATAGAAAGGGTATGACTCGAAACTACGGGGTTTATACTTAGTAATGTCTAGTGTCATTTAGGAGCAATACCTTATGCATATAACTTTATTATACAGATCGTGAGTAACCCTAGTGACGCTCAGTGACCAATTGAGAGCATTTCTGAGACCACCCATCAGGTGAGTTCAAGATCCCTATTTTACTGTTTTAGGGTGGTGTGCATACTCAAGAATTAGACGTTTATAAATAAATGTATATTATTTAATTAAACGTTTTGTAAGAAAGAAAGATAACGGTTGTTAAACCGAATGTTTTGACAGGAAGAAAGATAACGGTTGTTAAACCGAACGTTTTGAAAGAAAGAAAGAAAGAAGAATGGTTTATTTAACTATATGTTTTATAAACAAGAGAAAGAGAAGAAAGAATGGGTTATTTAACTATATGATTTATAAACAAGAGAAAGAGAAGAAAGAATGGTTTACTTAACTATATGTTTTATAAACGAAGAGAAGAATAATAAGTCAAATACATTGTCTAATCTGTAAGAGTATGCTTATACGACGAAAGACTTGGAGTAGTAGCGTAGTCCTAGAGGCTAGTGCTACTCTAAGCATAGTAGCAAGTCTTGAGGTAGTAGTATAGTCCTTGAGACTAGTGCTACCCGAAGCCGATGCTGCGTCATGGACAAGTCCATGATGTACCATGAGAGAAATCGGGACAGTGCTCGGCAGGGCATTGTAACGAGGATGTTGCAACTGGTTAAGATGAGTAACGACGGTTACTCTAGCGGCGACGGTCGCTAAGAAAGAATGAAGAAGCCCGCTTGGGGGCACAGAAAGTCGGTTATCGGCCTTTGGACGTTGAGCCTTAGGGAACAATAACCGCGAGAAAGAGTTCCTTCGGGAAGTAAGAACGAAGAAGCCCGCTCGGGGGCACAGAACAGATTGTAGACATTAATGTATGACTTAAAGAAAAGAGTACAAAGTAAATACGTATGAATATAGAAGAAGAAAGAAAGATTTTTATACGTATGTATTTTAAAGAAGGAAGACATATTTTAATGTGTATGTATTTAAAGAATAAAGAAAGATTTCATTGTATTACGTGTATAATATAATACGTATATTTAAAAGGGAAAATCCTTTTTATATATATATATAAAGCTAAAGAAAACTTGAACTCACCAGCGTTAGCTGACTATTTTAGTATGCACATCAGGTAGCAAAGGAAAGGAAAAGAAATGATGCCGCGAGGGCTTAGGAGTGAATGGCTGGATGGCTGCTGCTGATGAAGACTGACATCCCCATTTGCTAGTTTTAGATTGTTGAACTATGTTTAAATTTTAAGTTTTAATTGACTCTGAATTTTGTAAAGACTTCCGCTGTTAGTTTAATGTTTGATTCAAAGTTTAAGAACTATGTATATGCAATGTTTGCCAACTGTGAGAGGTACCCGGTTTGGGTTCTTTCAAGTTGGTATCAGAGCCAGGGTTTGAGAGATTCGGACATTCGCCAAAATGTCTGAACTTGGACTGAGAATGGGACAGAAGAATGGGATGTCAGTCAGAACAGCCAAGCCACGAAAGGAGAACAGTAAGGCCTTAGTAATTAGTGACTGTAGAAACAGTAAACAGTAAAGGGCCTTAGAATAGTAAGGTAGTCCATGTCCTAGTTTAGAAACATAGACACCAAATACCTTAGAATAGAAAGTAGAGCGAAGGTGCCTTGATGTAGAAACTCTGGACTTGAGTACAAACGTCACTCTGACGGGGAATGTTCAGAACCCAGGAAGTAAAGTAAATTAGTAATTTCATACCGGTCTCTGTAATTAGTAATTTACATTACTCAAGGTGTTCTAAATAATTACCTATCAGGATAACATGAGTATCTCCTTGTTCGCAGTGAGAAAACGTCATGGCTGGAAGGAAAGGTGCAAAGGGGGGAGCCGGTACGGGACGTAGGGGCAGGCCCCGTGTCAACCGGGTTGAAATAGAAGAAAGTGAACCCTCTGTTCATGGGTCGGTGTCGATCCATACTACTAATGAGGATGCTCCGAGTAACCCCGGAGCACAGGATGAAGAAGGCTTAGTTTTGGAGCCAATTGTCATGAGAGCGATAGCCGACGAAGTGGCTGCAGTTCTGAAGAATACTCTACCTGCAGCACTCGCTGAAGCCCTGAAGACTGTGGAAGGGGAGAGAGAAAGGGGCTTACGGGCCGAAGATAGAAATATGATCGAACCTGAGTCTGAAGGTGAGGACTCTGACTATGAAGAGAAACGCGGATACGACTACAAGTCCTTTCGAAATTGTGATCCGCCAACTTTTGATGGGAAGAAAGATGCTATTGCCGCATACTACTGGATTGACCGCATGACTGCAGTCATTAAGATGAGTGAATGCCGTGCTGACCAAGCGGTAGGGTTTGCCGCTCATTCTTTCGCCTTCGAGGCACTGAGCAGGTGGGAGAATGTGAAGAAAGCTAAGTCTGAAAGGGATATTGATAGAATGAAGTGGGAAGATCTAAAAACACTGGTTATTCAGAAGTTCTGTCCCCAAAATGAGATTGATAAGATGGAAGAAGCCTTCGTGGAACTCAGGGCTGGTAGCCTGACTCATCGACAGTTCACCTCCAGGTTTAATGAGTTAACTCAGCTGGTTCCCCACTTGGTGAACACAGAAGAAAGAAGGATCAAATGCTATATCCAGAAGCTACCTCCAAGAGTTCGCACAATCATTAATGCCAACACCCCTGGAGACTTTGACTCGGTGGTGGCTATGAGTGGAAAGATTTTTGATGATGTGGCCGCAGAAGGCGTAACCCCCCGCTGAAACTCAAAAGAAATGGTCTAACGCCACTAAGCGCTCGGGCGGGGATTGGTCTGCCTCAAAAAGTAAGAAGCCAAGACCGGAGGAAAGGGTCAACTGTAGCAAATGTGATAGGCCACATCTTGGGGAGTGCAAGTATGGGTTGAACATATGTTACCGTTGTGGCAAGACCGGGCACATCTCTCGTGAATGTCCCAACGCTCCCGGTTCTGCAAACAATAGAAAGTGCCACAACTGTGGTGGATCAGGACATTTCTCCAAGGATTGCCGTAAACCAAGAACAACAAACAATGAGAAGGCAAAGGAGGCTGAGAAAGGGGGAGCAAGAACTAGAGCCTATGCCCTGACATAGGAGGAAGCAAGGGGAGATCCCAACGTGGTGTCAGGTACGTTCATCCTTGGCCACACCTTTGTTTCTGTTCTGTTTGATTCAGGTGCTAGTAAAAGTTTTATATCCTCCTCGTTCTGTAAAAGACTGAAATACAAAACTTCCAAGATAGAAAGAGCCTTTAATGTTGAGACTGCAGTGGGTAGAAACACTAAAGTGGTAGAGTTGGTAGACGATCTTACCATAAAGATAGAGGGCCATAGATTTCCGGTTAGATTATTCGTTATAGCCTTGGGAGGATTCGATGTAGTACTGGGAATGGATTGGTTATCTGCCAATGAAGCTCGGATTGTGTGTAAACGAAAAGTGATTCAGCTCAACGCTCCTGACGGCAGCGAGGTCGTAATTTATGGGGAACGAGACATTCCGTTGACTAATGTAATCTCACAAATGAAAGCAGAAAAGTATATGAGGCGTGGGTGTGAGGCCTACTTGGCGTACGTGATCGATAAAGACGTAAAAGTAAAAGAGTTAAGCGAAGTACCCGTGGTGTGCCATTATCCGGAAGTGTTCCCTGAGGAACTGCCCGGATTGCCGCCTGATCGGGAGACAGAATTCCAAATAGATTTAATGCCAGGTGCCCAGCCCGTTGCCAAAGCACCTTACCGGCTAGCGCCACTTGAGATGAAAGAGCTGATGACCCAACTGGAAGAACTTTTGGAAAAGGGATTTATCAGACCGAGAATTTCACCATGGGGTGCTCCGGTGCTGTTTGTCAAGAAGAAAGATGGTGCCATGAGAATGTGCATCGACTACAGAGAATTGAACAAAAGAACTGTGAAGAATAAGTACCCACTACCCAGAATCGACGATCTATTCGACCAATTACAGGGCGCCAAATGGTTCTCAAAGATCGACCTGCGGTCAGGTTATCATCAACTAAAGGTAAGAGAGGAAGACATACCTAAAACCGCATTCCGAACGCGATATGGACACTACGAGTTCCGAGTGATGTCCTTTGGGCTTACAAATGCTCCCGCAGCCTTCATGGATATGATGAACAGAGTGTGTCGACCAATGTTAGACCGGTCAGTGATAGTCTTCATCGACGATATACTCGTATATTCTAAGAGCAAGGGTGATCATGCATGTCACCTGCGAGAAGTTCTAGACACATTAAAGACAGAGAAGCTTTATGCTAAATTCACGAAATGCGCGTTCTGGCTAAAGGAAGTCCAATTCTTAGGTCATGTGATTAACGCTGAAGGCATCATGGTAGACCCAGCAAAGATTGATGCAGTGTGGAATTGGGAAATTCCGAAAACACCAACGGATGTACGAAGTTTTCTAGGTTTGGCAGGCTACTACCGGAGGTTTATACAAGACTTCTCTAAGATAGCCTCACCTCTAACCAAATTGACTCGTAAGGACGTAAAATATGAATGGGGCCAGGCCCAAACCACTGCCTTCGAAGAATTAAAGAAGAGATTAACCCGAGCACCGGTGCTGACCCTACCCGATGGTAACGAGGACCTAGTGGTGTATTCTGACGCCTCAGGCCAGGGGTTAGGCTGTGTGCTTATGCAACGAGGAAAGGTGATTGCGTATGCATCACGACAATTAAAGACTCACGAAGTCAACTACCCGACTCACGACCTTGAACTCGCGGCCGTTGTCTTTGCCTTAAAGATTTGGAGACATTACCTCTATGGAGTCAGATGCACCATCTACTCCGACCACAAAAGCTTGAAGTATTTCTTCGAACAAAAAGAGTTGAACATGAGGCAGCGGCGATGGTTAGAATTATTGAAAGACTACGACTGTGAAATCCTTTACCACCCCGGAAAGGCGAATGTGGTGGCCGACGCCTTGAGTCGAAAGGAGGCGACAACTCCTATCGAAGTGAAATCCTATCAACTAATCGTGACTCCAGATCTTATGACAGAAATAGAACGTGCCCAAGATGAAGCCTTGAAAGAGGAAAATGTCAAGAGGGAAAGGATAGTGGGTCAGCAAGAAAAGTTAGAAACCAATGCTTATGGGGTACGAACTCGGTTCGGGAGGATGTGGATACCCAAGGGTGGCGAACTTAGAGTCAAAATCCTTGACGAGGCTCACAAGTCTCGTTACTCTATCCATCCCGGAACTAACAAGATGTACCATGATTTGAAGAAGGAATACTGGTGGCCCGGCATGAAAAATGATGTAACCGATTATGTGAGCAAATGCCTAACTTGCTCTCAAGTGAAGGCCGAACACCAGAAGCCGTGCGGAAAGATGCAACCACTATTCATTCCTGAATGGAAGTGGGAACACATTACCATGGATTTCATAACCAAGCTACCGCGTACAGCTAAGGGACATGATACTATATGGGTAATTATGGATAGACTGACGAAGAGTGCTCACTTCTTGCCCATGCGTGAGAGTTACTCGTTAGAAAAACTAGCAGAACTATTCATTAACGAGATCGTGGCCAGACACGGTATGCCATTGTCAATTGTGTCAGACCGGGACACGAGATTCACATCAAGGTTCTGGAGGCAATTCCATGAGGGAATGGGTACGAGACTTAATATCAGTACAGCTTACCACCCGCAAACCGATGGCCAGTCCGAAAGGACTATCCAAACTCTAGAGGACATGCTGCGGGCATGTATCATTGACTTTGGAGGTAGTTGGGATAGTCACTTACCACTGGTGGAGTTTTCTTACAACAACAGTTACCATGTGACCATTGGAATGCCGCCTTATGAGATGTTATATGGAAGGAAGTGTAGAACGCCCGTATGTTGGGGCGAAATTGGGCAGAAAGATTTCGCAAGCCTTGACGTAGTCAAAGCAACTTCTGAGAAGTTTGACCAAATCAAAGCGCGAATGAAAGCCGCTAAGGATAGGCAAAAGTCTTACGCTGATAAGAGAAGGAGAGACCTTGAATTCCAGGTTGGAGATAAAGTACTATTGAAGGTGTCTCCGTGGAAGGGAATAATTCGATTCCGAAAAAGAGGGAAACTAAGTCCGAGGTTTGTCGGACCATTTAAGATTGTGGCACGAGTTGGAAAGGTGGCTTATCGACTAGAACTGCCTGAAAAATTGAGTGGAATCCACCCTACTTTTCATGTTTCGCAATTGCGAAAGTGCCTAGCTGACGAATCGGCACAAGTGTCACTCGATGACATCGAAGTAGACAATAAGCTTAACTATATTGAGGAGCCCACAGCAATCCTAGACAGAAAAGAGAAGCGACTACGCAATAAAGTTATCCCGCTAGTCAAAGTTCAATGGAAACATCGAAAAGGATCAGAAGCCACGTGGGAGACGGAGTCGGAAATGAGGGAGTTGTACCCTCAGATGTTTGACCCATGAAAGGTTTCGAGGGCGAAACCTCTAATAAGAAGGGTAGACTTGTAACATCCCAAATAATAGAAAGTAAATAAAAAGGAAAAGAACAAGTGGGCTTGGCCCAGATTTCGGCCCATGGGCCGATATTAGAAGGAAACCCTTCTACATCTGCACACAACCTCTCCCCATCCTCTCATTTGCGCAAGACTAGAAAGAGAAAGAGAGAGCTCAGTCTAGAGAGAGAAAGATCGGGATCAAGCTCAAAGTCTCGAAGATTTGTTGCTCACTACCTCTGGAGCATAAAGAAACAGGAAAGAAGCAGTAACAAGTAATCGCTATACCTAAATCTGAGTTTTTGTAACTTTCGGGTTAAAGGGTAAAAATCGAGTGAAGAGGTAGATTTTACGTGTGAAACTTGAAACAAACCACATATTTGGGTTCATGGGAAGTAAAGGAACGTTTCGAACGTAAAAAGTTCAAAGCTTGATCGATTAGAATAAATGGCCAGATCTAGGGTTTCTGTTTGGGGAAGATGACTGAGTCATCGAAACTACATAGTTTCGATAGACAAAGTATGACTCGAAACTACCGAGTTTCGATTGTAGCAGACCCATCGAAACTACATAGTTTCGATACAGACCCTAAACTTAAACTACTAAGATTTTACACAAGTCACCACTCGAAACTACATAGTTTCGATAGGCAAAGTATGACTCGAAACTACATAGTTTCGATAGACAGAGTACCACTCGAAACTACATAGTTTCGATAGACAAAAGTATAACTCGAAACTACATAGTTTCGATAGACAAAGTATGACTCGAAACTACATAGTTTCGATAGGCAAAGTATGACTCGAAACTACCTAGTTTCGATAGAAAGGGTATGACTCGAAACTACGGGGTTTATACTTAGTAATGTCTAGTGTCATTTAGGAGCAATACCTTATGCATATAACTTTATTATACAGATCGTGAGTAACCCTAGTGACGCTCAGTGACCAATTGAGAGCATTTCTGAGACCACCCATCAGGTGAGTTCAAGATCCCTATTTTACTGTTTTAGGGTGGTGTGCATACTCAAGAATTAGACGTTTATAAATAAATGTATATTATTTAATTAAACGTTTTGTAAGAAAGAAAGATAACGGTTGTTAAACCGAATGTTTTGACAGGAAGAAAGATAACGGTTGTTAAACCGAACGTTTTGAAAGAAAGAAAGAAAGAAGAATGGTTTATTTAACTATATGTTTTATAAACAAGAGAAAGAGAAGAAAGAATGGGTTATTTAACTATATGATTTATAAACAAGAGAAAGAGAAGAAAGAATGGTTTACTTAACTATATGTTTTATAAACGAAGAGAAGAATAATAAGTCAAATACATTGTCTAATCTGTAAGAGTATGCTTATACGACGAAAGACTTGGAGTAGTAGCGTAGTCCTAGAGGCTAGTGCTACTCTAAGCATAGTAGCAAGTCTTGAGGTAGTAGTATAGTCCTTGAGACTAGTGCTACCCGAAGCCGATGTTGCGTCATGGACAAGTCCATGATGTACCATGAGAGAAATCGGGACAGTGCTCGGCAGGGCATTGTAACGAGGATGTTGCAACTGGTTAAGATGAGTAACGACGGTTACTCTAGCGGCGACGGTCGCTAAGAAAGAATGAAGAAGCCCGCTTGGGGGCACAGAAAGTCGGTTATCGGCCTTTGGACGTTGAGCCTTAGGGAACAATAACCGCGAGAAAGAGTTCCTTCGGGAAGTAAGAACGAAGAAGCCCGCTCGGGGGCACAGAACAGATTGTAGACATTAATGTATGACTTAAAGAAAAGAGTACAAAGTAAATACGTATGAATATAGAAGAAGAAAGAAAGATTTTTATACGTATGTATTTTAAAGAAGGAAGACATATTTTAATGTGTATGTATTTAAAGAATAAAGAAAGATTTCATTGTATTACGTGTATAATATAATACGTATATTTAAAAGGGAAAATCCTTTTTATATATATATATAAAGCTAAAGAAAACTTGAACTCACCAGCGTTAGCTGACTATTTTAGTATGCACATCAGGTAGCAAAGGAAAGGAAAAGAAATGATGCCGCGAGGGCTTAGGAGTGAATGGCTGGATGGCTGCTGCTGATGAAGACTGACATCCCCATTTGCTAGTTTTAGATTGTTGAACTATGTTTAAATTTTAAGTTTTAATTGACTCTGAATTTTGTAAAGACTTCCGCTGTTAGTTTAATGTTTGATTCAAAGTTTAAGAACTATGTATATGCAATGTTTGCCAACTGTGAGAGGTACCCGGTTTGGGTTCTTTCATTAAAAAAACCGACGAAACCCAAATTTTTACGTATTTAACATATCAAACACAAAGACTTTTTAGTTTTGGGATAAATTCTACATTTATTTTTATTTCTTTTTGATGTAGTGCAAAACACACATTTTGGTATATTTAATATTTAATATTTAAAACGGTTAGTGAACCGTTTTAAATTGGTGTGTTTTGAATGGTGGTTTTGTCTTTTTAAAACGGTTCGTGACCACTTAAATGATTATGTTTAATTCATATATTTGTATAAATAAAGCGGTTAGTAAAGAAGTAAGACCGCTTTAAATGAGTTATAACAATCGTTTTTGCAAATCGTTTTAAAAGGTAATTATTTGATATTTACAAACTGTTTTAAATGATACATTCCAAGCGTTTTAAAAGGTAATTATTTGATATTTACAAACCGTTTTAAATGATACATTCCAAGTTATAACAATCGTTTTAAATGAGTTTTGCAAATCGTTTTAAAAAGGTAACCATTTGATATTTACAAACCGTTTTAAACCGTTTTAAGTGATACATTTCAAGTGTTTTAAAAGGTAATTATTTGATATTTACAAACCGTTTTAAATGATACATTCCAAGCATTTTAAATGATAATGCAGACCGTTTTAAATGAGTATTAACTAGCATTATTAAATTATAAAAAAACCACTTTAAATGGTATTATTTAAAGGTTAAAAAATCCACAAATAACAATCCACCTCAAAGAAAAACATTTGCAGGTGAAAGCTGCTAATTCAAATTAAAATGGTTCTATGAATTCACAAATAACAATATAGCTCAAATGAAGGTGAAACTAATAATGAACTAAACCCAAAACGCAACATGTGTATCCGGAATACAAGTTTCAAAAATAACCATATGTTTGCAAATACAAATATTTCCTAATCTTTGAAGTCCCCAAGTGAAGTAATAGAACATTTCATCATTAGGCAAGTGCACTTAGGAGCAATATTTTATCAAAGTAAAAATAACACAAATTAAAGAAGTTAAAACCACATATAAAAGTTTAATTTTTCCAGTTGATATGAAAAGAAGTTAAAAGTAAAATTTTCAAAGGAAATAAATCCAAGAAAAGCAATTGGGATAGCTATGACTTTTACTTCTCACCATTCTTGAATTTGAAGTTACACCAGTGATGAAAAAGAACTAAAAGATATAAAGCTCTCTAATATATGTTCTATAAATTGGTTAATTTCAAGTTGACTAAGGGTTCTATTGTTGTGTATCATCTAAAATAGATAAAAGTTAGATTACAATTCAATATATAAATATATATAACTTATAAATATACATAAGTATTAGTATATATAATATACTTACAAGATGTTCATCGCATTCAATCACAAATTCATACATGGCTTTCATTACGTAATATCCACATTCCTAGGTACCTTATTGTTGATGGCACTAAATACATTAAATTAATAATTTATTAAATATTTAATAAATTAAACAAATAATAAAGCGAAAAAAAAAACTTACATTAACCATTTTCCATAAAATACTCTTTCCAATAGTCTTTTCTAGTAAATTAGCAATCACTTGACACTCTTTCCTTTATTAATTGAGTCAATATTATGTCCATAGAATTTATGATCCGTGTGATTGTGATGGATCAAAATCAACGACCAATGGCCCGTACAAAAATGAAAAAAAATTCAGAACATTAATACTTTAGTATTATAATAAATTCAACAAGTATAATATAAACGAAATAGAAAATATAGATATAATACTCGGCTAGATATGGTGCCATAAAATATCGCTTGTCTTTGTGATACTCCATAACAACTTTAATTTGATCGATGACAAAATTACTATCACTATTGCAGTAATTAAGTCCGATCATTCGAGGATTGAAATATGCCGTATTACCGCCCCCAATTGTATATAAATACCTGACAAAATAAAAATAGATGAAGTTAATAAAACTCGGTTATATTTGAGAAATATGTTACCATAAAATATTTAAACAAAAAATAACATCGACTCTTAACTTCAACATCGACTTTACTTCAACATTCTCAGTACAATTTGACATATACATCTCACTCGGTGAATTAACAGTTACTGAGATGGTTTGGCTATATATGTGCTCCAATTTTTTCGCTAGCATGTATATTTTTTTAGGCCTTGACTTTGCCAAAGTCAAAAGTGGTATATTTTTAGGATCAAGAAGAACCTTAGTAGCTTTAGGATCATGAACATCCTCAGTATGAGGCAATCCTATGGGAAACTGGTCATTCAACTACATCAACACATGGAATTAGCAAACAAATTAGTATACCATATTAATATATATATATATATATATATATATGTGTGTGTGTGTGTGTGTGTGTATGTGTGTGTTATATAGAATAGACTAATTACCATATCAAAAAAGTCAAATCATTGTTTCCTTCTCCTTGAAACGTCATGGGTTCCTTCATCACACTACATTGGAAAAAACAAATTTATTTTTATAAAAACAAACAATTAATGGAGATTGATTGAGGACTTTTATGTCATTGTTCTACCCAGCAATACCAAAATATGTGTGCCAAAACCATAAATCATTTGACTCAACTGCTTCGAGTATGACCGTTGGGTGCTCGTGATCACCTCGGTGATATTGACAACGTAAACTAGTGGGAAAATTTCTCCAAACCCAATGAGTACAATCGATGCTATCAAGCATCCCGGGAATCCCGTGCTTATCAGCGTGTGCTTGGTACAAAAGTGCAATATCGTGATTTGTCGGTTCATGTAAGTATTCATTACCATATAAAATAACAATATCATTGCACGTAAGACATTCCCTAGAGGTTCTTGCGGACATACATAAATATTCGTCGTATGAATCGGGAATATTACCAATTGCGAGTTGTTTTATGGTCGATGTGCATTTTTGAAATGGAGTTTTTTTTTGTTCCGTGCATCTTGACTAACTTGATAGTATTCGAAATTTGCGTTAATGTCGTCAACTATTTTTAAAAATAGTTTCTTCGACATGCGAAATCTATTTCTATAGACGTCCTTGCTGAATTTCGGATTCTCAACAAAGTAATCTTCATTCCATTAGAATTTCATGTGCTTGGACATGATCACGTTCCACATGTCGCCGAGTTTATCTTGCAGTGTCTTCAACTTCGGCTGCTTGAACAACGAGGTTTAAAAATTCAAGACTACTCGAGTCGGACGACGATGAACTATTCGATGATTACGGGATGTAAATAGCGTGCCTAAACATTTTGATTTTGTGGGATTTGAGATATATTTGATGTTTTGAGAAGATGTTATTGTAGCTGGAAACTATTGTTTGGGTATAAAATATATTTGATGTTTTATTTATAAGAGATTTTTTTTATTGAAATGGCCCCCAACGTTCGAATCCCAACGGTCACATTTGGCTGGTTTGAACGCGTTTTACAACCAGTGACCCTAAACCCGCGTCAAGCCTGTAGCTTTGCGGCTGTGTAACCCATTGAGCCCATGGAACCCGTGAGCAACCCATGCCACGACTCCCTTCACCTTAATTCATAATTTCAAAATCCACTTTGAGATATTAAATAAACTTGTAATTTTCCTCAGCGTGTTGCGGTTGAAGCACGTTGTAAGACGTTAAGAAGCGGAAAATAATAAAAAAAAGCAAAATCGTTACACGTTATGGATGAGTATTACGTCTCAGCATGACTTGAGATCAAGACTCCTTACGGCTCGTACAAATAGCGTAGTGCTTCTTTTTTAAAAACCAAAAACTGTGGATATATATGAAAAAATGTTTAACTGAATTGAAAAAAAAGGAAAAAGAAGCAACACCCAATTGTAGAACCCTTGGAAGGAATCGTGGTGACGGTGTACAGATCTAGAGGGTCACATATTCACTTCTAGACTTTTCATCATTACTTTGGTAGGTTTTGATGTGGTATTAGGAATGGACTGGTTAACCGCGTTTGATGTGGATATTGTCTGTCGAAAGAAGATGACACGGTTGACATCCTTGGAAGGAACCCCGGTGACGGTGTATGCTGATAGGCTGAGTTCTCTACTAGGAGTCATTTCGATAATTAAGGCAGAGAAGTTTTTCAAGCGTGGATGCAGAGCGTACTTAACTCATGTCACCAATATTGAGACAAAGAGTATAGAACTATTATATGTACCGGTGGTGCGATGTTTTTCTATATGACTTAACTTGAGTGCTACCGAAGCGAGAGATTGAATTCCAGATCGACTTATTGTCGGGGGCTCAGCCGGTTGCTAAAGCGCCATATCGTTTAGTTCCGACTGAAATGAAACCGCTAGTGGAGCAGCTCCAGGACTTGTTAGACAAGGGGTTCATTTGACCGAGTATCTTGCCTTGGGGTGCACCGGTCCTGTTGGTTAAGAAGAAGGACGGTAGTAGGTAGATGTGCATAGATTACCGTGCGTTGAGCAAATTGTCAATTAAGAACAGATACCTTTTTACTGTGGATTGATGATTTGCTTGATCAGCTGTAAGGCGCGAAGTGGTTCTCGCGCATTGACTTGAGGTTAGGGTATCAATAACTGCTGTGATACCCAACATTTCAGGACAAAAGCCCTATTCATTTTATCACGTTCATATGTCATAGTTCTTGGATCATTATTTTGACTAAGTGTTGTCATGAGTCTAGCATAGAAACACCAGTTACATTTTAGTAATTATGAGAATTACTAGGTCATGAACACCTATTACTCGCACTGTACGATCATTGGTGATTAACAAATTTTATACAAGTAAAGTCTAGAAGTACATATTTATTTTATATAAAGTATATATTGGTGACGAAATCTTTTAAAAGTTGACATAAAAATATTTATTACATGGATTAAGATATTTTTATGTGTAAACATGTATGATTTAGTTAAAGTAATGACTAGGTCGGGATTAACTAGTAAACTAATAAGCAAGTCAAAATACACAAAAATACATAAGTATACTTGATCATAAAAATCCTTACACCGGGTGTTATATCACGGGAGCACCTACCGGGTTTACACCACCTTAGACCGATCCAACTAACAATTAGAATGCAACTAGGTGATTGAACAACACCCAGCCCCCACCCCTTAACCCTTTTCGGCCGAGAATAGTGGGGCCACCCACTTATCTTGCTTCACCAACTCACCTCCATCATTGTTGTCATAAGACCATACTCCATCAACTAGAAGTGCAAGCAAGGGTCAATGTCCATCAAGTCAACAATCCCTTGCAATGATTTTGTTGAGTGCAACACTCAAACTCCATCTCTCTTTCTCCATATATACGAAACACACACACACATTTGCACTTTACTCTTTCAAAAAAAAGAGAAAAAGGAATCAAGAACAAGTCCTTTGAGGTGATTAGCTAGAGATTTGGAGATTGTAAGAGTTCTTGGAGAATTAGGAGAACTTTCACTAGAAGAATGAAGTCATCAACACCTTCTACACGTGATTCTTCGCTAGCTAGACTAGCGGTATGAAAAACCAACCCCAAATCTTTAGTTTCATTTATTTTTTTGTTTAAGCTTGTTGTTCACCATAGAAACAAAAGGATTTAAAGAGTTGATGAACTTTTATAAAATTCAGCATTATTAAGTTAAAAGCTAATGTTTTGTACATATGTATATAAATGGCCAAAAATTTAGTATATATATGTGTATGTGGTGTTGTTGATCATGTGATGATGAAATGTAGGTATTGAGTTAAAAGCATGGTTAATAAACTAGAAAAATGGTTAAAACTTGATAAAAAGTGAAGAATATACACAAATAAAATCGTGATTTATATGTATATATATGTGTATAAAGTTTATGAACATGGAAAAGATTGTTAAGTATAAAAATGAGTATATATATAAAGAAACCAAAATAGATATATATATAGGTGGATGCATGTAGAGTTATTGTTAACTTGAAATGGTTATATATATATATATATATATATATATATATATATATATATATATATATATATATATGGAAGTCAAAAATATGTATATATAGACATGGTTATTATCATTAACTTGGAACAAGTTATGAAAAGATTAAATGATTTGGAATTCATACGTATGTTTATAACTTGTAATAGTTAATAACAAGACGTAAGGAGCAAGTATGATACATGTGGTCGAAATATGAAAAGTGTTTATATGCATGTTTATGGAAAGGAGTTATGAAAAGTCCATGATATTTGGTGAAATATATGATTTTGTGATAAATAAATTCTAATAGACAAGTAGGTAAGTGATCATGTAAAAACCCTAAAGTGTGGTATGTGAAAATACGTAGATGTTGGAAAGGTGTTGACAAGTGATCTAAAAATATATGTTTGCATATACATGTAAAATAGTAAGAATACTTAAATGCATATATAGAAGCATAGAAATACTTATATGCATGTATTGGTAGAAATAAATGCATGATGAACGTAACTAAGTTAATAAATGTCATTCGAAACACGAGTATTCGCATGTGAACGTGGAAGCGTGGTCTATACGGACGTAGGATAATTGACATGCATACAGTATACTTGAACGATATTTGTGATTGTTATATATTTATTGGTAAGAAATAATTATATGTTTATACGTGAACTATAATACGAATATATTATAAGTAGATGCAAAAATAATATTTATTTTTGGTACACTTAATAAGTCACCAATATGAAAATATATTATTTTCTCGAAAAATATGTAAGTGTCTAGACTGGAGTAATAATCACCAATGAGTCGTCACATGAAAACATTGTTTTACTAAATAAAGACGTACTTAACGTGATTCGTTAAGTCGGGTGAACAACTTGCATTTAAGACGGGTAGTCTTAACGCATTAGTACTCTTGTGTGATTAGGGTACAAATAGACATGAACTATTAGCACAATGTTATTTGCTAGGATTTCATCATACACAAGGTGAGTCCCCTTTTCGCTTTTTAATGTTTTGTAAACTGCGGGGGAGAAACATACTTACATATTAAGTATTACAGTATTGTTTAATACATTGGAATCATTGAGTTTTATACAATTAGGAAAACATTGCAAACATTTTTATATGATAATAAGGAAACAAGACACTAACACTATGTCTTACATGGTGAACAATATAGCGCTTAAAGTCCCCGGATTAACACACTTTTGTAACCATTAGCTATGGACTTAACCTGGGATTCTATGGATAGTACTATGGGGGTGACGTCCCCGGTCATGGTTAGTCGCGCTAACCGGGCGTCCACATGGCCAAATGACCGCATATTGTCTTATTCTTGTGGTTTAGCGAGGGAGGGGCATTTATTTGTCAGGGTTTGGTTACGGTTTCATGTATGGACATAGGTATTTGTAAGACTAGCTAGCTTATGAATGGAACAATAACATTTATTATCATATGGGTTTAGAATTATTTCTACTTATTTTATGACGGTAAATGTTTTCAGATAAAACTACTTATTTTATGACGGTGAAGTCATTGGCATGTTTTTTGGGGAAAACTACTTATTTTATGACGGTTTAGTCATGTGGATGTTTTCAAATGAAAACTACTTATTTTATGACGGTTTAGTCATGTATATGTTTTCAAAGGAAAACTACTTATTTTATGACGGTAAAGTCATGGGCATGTTTTCAAAGGAAAACTACTTATTTTATGACGGTTAAGTCATGTATATGTTTTCAAAGGAAAACTACTTATTTTATGACGGTAAAGTCATATGCATGTTTTCAAAGGAAAACTACTTATTTTATGACGGTAAAGTCATGTATATGTTTTCAAAGGAAAACTACTTATTTTATGACGGCTAAGTCATGTATATGTTTTCGGGGAAAACTACTTATCTTTATGACGGTTAAGTCATGTATATGTTTTCAAAGGAAAACAACTTATTTTATGATGGTTAAGTCATGTATACGTTTTCGAGGAAAACTAACTGCACTAAAATAACAAACTCTGTGAACTCACCAACCTTTGTGTTGACACTTTCAAGTATGTTTCTCAGGTAACCTTTAGCCATGGCGTGGTTGGAATCAATTCCTAGTAACTGGAAGAACATAGAATATCAAGTCTTAAGTCTACCCTTGATCTAGAAGAACTTAGATCATTGTAATACTTAGTTCTAGAAATTGTATATGTAATCAAGTCTTAGAAATCACTTTTTCAGCTTCCGCTATCGTGTAATGAACCAATCGTTGCAACCTGTATTTATTTATTAAGTAAATAAATTTGGGGGTGTGACAGATTGGTATCAGAGCAAAGGTTTTAGCGAATTAGGTTTCTTTAGTGATACCTAGGCTCTAACCGGACTCATTTAGGGACCAAGATTTGTAAGACTTGCATCACACAAAGAACACTCGAGACTTGAGTATAGGAATTCCAACCGTTGCCGAACCAGTTGTGTAGACTATTAGTGTATGGAATTACACTAGGGTATCATTAGTTACACTAATACATAATACAATTACATGGAACATGTAACAAACACTTAAACATGCAACAGTGTGGAATTAATAGACACTCACAATGTTTCTCAACAAAGTGTTACTATTCGGATTACGAGTCAAGGATAATGGGTACTTAGCACACTGCAACCCTAAAAGATCGAGTTACAAGCTGAGCTTGGGCGACGACGGCAACAATCGTCAGTTACCGATCTAGGTATCACAGCAGGCTAAACCCGTACCAGAATCTGTACCTATACCTACACGACACCTACAACTACTCCAGTCGTGTAGGCGGTTTCTTCCTAACGTATGTGCGGTATAAATACTCTCCTTCACGAGTTGCCGGATCGGATGCCTAGACTTTCACCATGAGATATGGCAGACGGGATTGCTCGGACAGAAGGGAACCCAAGTTGGATAAGCAGGACTAAATTGGAGAGAACTCCACGGGTCAAAGTGAAAGGACCATACAGACCTTGGAAGACATGCTCCGTTCTTGTGTGATCGTCTTTGGAGGAAGTTGGGATCAAAACTTGTCACTCATCGAATTCTCTTACAATAATAGTTACCATACGAGCATCAAGTGCGCCCCTTTCAAGGCTCTATATGGTAGGAAGTGTCGATCTTCGGTGTGTTGGACCGAGATTGGTGACGCTCAAATCACCGGTCCCGAACTCATTCAAGATACTTCAAATTCAAGAAAGACTCAAGGCCTCTCGCGATCGTCGAAAGAGTTATGCTGACAACCGTAGGAAGCCCCTTGAATTTCAAGTCGGTGATAGAGTCTTACTCAAGGTTTCCCCCTGGAAAGGTGTTGTCTGATTTGGGAAGAAGGGAAAGCTAGCCCCTAGGTTCGTTGGGCCATTCGAAATTCTTGAAAGGATTGGCCCAGTAGCCTATAGACTCAAGATACCAACCGAACTTTGTAACGTTCATGACGTTTTTCATGTGTCAAACCTCAAAAGGTGCCTTGCTGATGACACACTTCTTGTTCCTCTGGATGATGTTCGTATCGACAACTCTATGCATTTCTTCGAAAAGCCCGTTGAAATCATGGATGGTGAAGTCAAGCAACTCAAGCGTAGCCGCATCCCTATTGTGAAAGTTTGTTGGGAAGCCAAGCGTGGTCCTGAGTTCACCCGGGAATGTGAAGACCAGATGAAACTCAAGTACCCTCATCTCTTTCTAGACCCTACATCCTCTACTCAACTAGGGGAGACTGTGACACTTCTGATTTTCACTACTTATACTCGTTCTATACTTATCAATGAAAATCCGCATGACATTTCATTTTACTTGAAATCCTATTCATACATTGTTACAATACTAGTTCACATGTGAAACATTACGTTTATACTTGATTTCAAAGACTTATACTTATCTGTGATTGATTCATGGATCGCACATACACTTAATTGATCTTTACGACACACTAAATACACATGAACCACCCCCATACACCTCAAACATGTTTTTATAACTCATTCAAAGCGATTTTATGCTTAAAAGTACTAGTTAGTACTTTCATGCAATCGTTCGCCTTTTAAACCGTCGTTAACTACGTACCGTCCACAAACCGACAAATTCGTCTAACATGACATTAATTTATGTTTTAAATGTTTAACATATTAATTTCTTTAATTAAAACAAAGTTTTTTGCAAAACTTTCCTTAAATAAATCCTGAAATTCGAAAAAGATCAAAAAATCCGTTTTCTCGCCCACCGACCTCCAACTACCATACGCGAATAACGTAACTTTAACTTAAACGTTTTTAGCTAAACATACTCTTTTTGTTATGACAATCAACTTTCATGTTGAAAACATTTGCCTATTTCGCTTAGAAATGCTTAAAATCGTAATTTTCGAATGCATGCACTCAACCGGGTTAAGCTAGGACTCAACCCACCTACTCTTGGACCTAGCCCAAGCAAGAAATCACAAAAAACTCAGCCCCATTGAGGAAAATTTCACATATTAAAGGCCCCTAAAACCCTAAATTGCTTTCCAAGATTTTCCATATTTACACCCCTTCAATCATTAGTATAAATAAAAGGATTAGGATCTTGTTTTCTTTGCTAATTCTCCCTCAAACACTCCCAAACCTTCATAATTTGCAAAATCCCTGCCTTCCCCTTTGAAGTTTTTGAAAATCCTTTGAGGATTCCAAGAGTTGAAGATCAAACAAATAAGTAACTCTCTGAAGTTCAATACCGTCTTTTTATTTCATTCTTTCTTCATCTGTCACACCCCGCCGAAGGCGGAAACATGGAGGTGAGACGAGAGCGGCGCATCGAACACTTAGGCGCAAGAGAATGCTAATGGGTACATCGCAATTTACAAAAGAACCATTACTAAACCCAAAATTAAAAGAAGTCATACAACATCTTAAATTCAAACAATAAAAAGAGCGTCTTATAAACAACCAGAGTCATAGGTACTAAGTTTGTTCCAACGTGAAACCACAAAATCTAAACAAAAGCGTGGCCCCATGAACCTTATCTTCATTTCTGTTTACTTGAAAGCATGTTTCAAAAACGTGTCAACTATATAAAATAGTTGGTGAGTATCGCAGGTTTTACGACTCTATAAAAATTTATAAAAATCCAAAGTCAGTACACATGTATTAGACAACATATTACCATGATCCGTAATCAAAGCCTAGACAAAATAAAAATAAAGTACCCCATACGGAAGTCTTATGCCAACAACCGCCTAAAAAATAATTGGCTAACTTTGCGCCCACGTGACCCTACAAGTCTGGTTGGCGCGACCAAACCATGAGCGGGGGTGTCAACCCAAGTAGTACTACTCAAAATTCACAACGGCTACGCTCGGCTAATTGATTACAACAAAAAAATTGGGGTCTTTAATGCATAAATATAAAAATAACTCATGTAATCAATGTATCATGTAACATGTGACTAAATAAAAAAAATGAAACAGCTTTCCCCCAAAAACAATAAAACAGTAAGTAAAAAGGGGCCGCGAAAACTCACCTGAGAGTGAAACGCGAAAAAGTGCGGTAAAAACAGTGAAACAACCAACGATGGTATCCTAATCGAGTCCTACTAATAAGTAGATACAAAATGAATTTAGGAAACCTAATAAGTGTGGCTAAGTCAACAAAAGTCAAAAGTGGCTATGCAGTCAATCGTATAGCCAAAACCCGTGCACGTGCGTACGAACCGTTAAGAATTGTAAAACCGGCTTTTATATGAATTAATAACCTTAAAGCTTTAAGTTTTAGATTTTTATTAAATAACATCAGTAGTTTAAAAAAAATCACATTTGATAAAATCTCATGTCACGGTTTCGTATGATCAAAAACGCGATTACACGCGTAAAATCTGGTTTACGGTTTGAAAATCAGATACGTCCGAAATTAGGGTTTTAGTGTGATATTAGCACCCAATTTAAAAGTCAAATTTTATGTTTTAAATGGGGTTATACATCTGTCCAAAATCCAAAAGAATTTTTATAAAATCAATTTTATATAAAATTTTTCCAAAATTAATAACTTTTTATAAAATTTAAATGAACCATAATTCCAAAACCATACTTAGACATAAATTTACTACTTCAAATTTATACCAATTTATCATATATATAAATAAAAATTTCTGACCAATTTTCATATTTTTCCAAAATTCAGATTATTTAATATGAATTTAATATTGTTAAAATTTTACAAATTCGGGAAAAATAGTTAAACATAAAAAAAATTTACCAAATTTTTACCATATTATTTTTATGTCAATATAAGATCGCATACCAAGTTTCAAGTCCTGATTTTATCCAGAAGTATACAAACCCTAAATCATCCGTTTAAACTTTATAAATACTAAATGTATACTTAAACAACTCAAATTTTCATAAATTTTGGACAGGAGTCTTAGTTCATCATATAATAATCACTGTCTAATTTCCAGAATTTTCAATACTCAGAAGTATTTTTCCCAAATTTCCATGTATTAAACTTGTGTGAATTTTAATAAATAATCTATAAAAAGTTAGATAACCTAATTTTCCAGATATTCATTTTAAATCATATTCTACTGATTAAAACCACTTTTGGGGGCTGGTTCAATAATTTTTAAAAATCCACCAAAAACATGTTTGTTTTTTATCATTTAATCTAAACTACAAGTTTGATTAAGGATTATACCTTCCAAATTCAACAAATGAAGATGAAATTTGATGCTAAGCTACTAAGTTTTCCTTAATTTATAACCTACAATCACAATGTGGTTCAATTCCAAGATCAAAAACTCAAAAATCAACAAAATGTTCTTTTTATTCAAGAAGATGCAAGTATGAACACCCAAGTGTTCATACACCTTGATCATCAAATCTTGCAAGCTTTTCACTAGATAACTCATTGTGGATGATTACAGCTAGTTTTTATCCACAAATCCTTGTTAAAATCACAAGATTCAAGCTAAAAACTCTTAAAAATAACAAAACTTGAAAATCAAAGTGAGTGTGTGTAGTGTGTGTGTTCTTGGTGTTCTTGAGAACACATGCAAGATCAAAACAGAAAATTTAAAGTGTTAAAACACATGTTAATACCTTCAAATCACTAGAACAAAGCTCATCAATCAATTGGATCCAAGAATCAAAGCTTGGAATTGGTTGTTTATGAGCTTGGAAGGAGATTTGGAGTGTTTGGTTGCAAGGGGGGGGGGGGGGTTACGGCCGGAAGAAGGAGAAGGGAAGGGGAAAATGGGGTGGGGGGTTGGGTATTTATAGGGGAGAGTGAATTCTAGCTTTAAAAGACCATTTTTATAAAAAAAAATACCCACTTTTTATAAAAATTACACCCCTAAACACTAAAAATAAGCATTTTTATAAAACATAAAAAATAAGTATCTAAAATAATGAATTTTTAAAATTTTTAAAACATAAAAACTCAAAAATTTTCAAAAAGTTATACCGGGTAAACACCGGGTTTTTAACGGAAGAACCACATGTGATCGTTAGTTAAATCAAGAATCACAAAAGTTAGCACATATAATGTTATAAAATATCATTCTTAACTAAAATATAAATATAAAAATTATTTTCGAGAATTTAATTTTTACCGATTATTTAACGCGTTCGCAGTATTCGCAGTGTATTCACTTAACTGGGTTTTCTAGTTCGGACCTTAGTGTTTGTCTAAGGTAGTATTCCTTGAATTCCTAGAAACACTAAAAATATATAAAATCATAATATTAAAAAAATATAACGTATAAAAAGTCGAGAAACGGTAAGTACCTGAAAAACCGCAATTGTCACATTATCCCCCATTTGAAAGAAATTTCGTCCCGAAATTCAACTGGTGACAGTAGTAACCGTTTCCTTCTCAAAGAGATGAGGATATTTTTGCTTCATTTGGTCCTCGCGTTCCCATGTGAATTCGGGTCCACGCTTCGAGTTCCAACGGACCTTCACAATAGGGATACGACTGTGCTTAAGCGCCTTGATCTTGCAATCCAAAATCTCAACCGGTTCCTCGATAAAATGAAGCTTCTTGTCAATACGGACTTCCTCGGGTGGTATCACTAAGGATGCGTCAGCTAAACACTTTTTGAGATTTGATACATGAAAAATATCGTGTATACCACTGAGTTCCTGAGGCAATTTCAATTTATACGCCACGGGACTAATTCTATCAATAATTTCATACGGCCCAATATACCTCGGATTGAGTTTACTCCTCTTTCTGAACCGAATAACGCCCTTCCAAGGTGAAACTTTTAAAAGTACTTTGTCACCAATTTGAAATTCCAAGGGCTTTCTTCGATTATCGACATAGCTTTTCTGTTTGTCCCGCGCGGCTCTTAGTCTATCACGAATCTTAAAAATCTTGTCCGTTGTTTCCTGAATTATTTCAGGGCCAGTCAAACGATTGTCACCAACTTCGGCCCAACAAAGTGGTGATCAACACTTACGTCCATACAAAGCTTCAAACGGTGCACATCTGAGGCTAGCGTAATAACTATTATTATAAGAAAATTCGATTAACGGTAGATGTGTATCCCAATTACCATCAAAATCTATTACACATGCCCTTAACATATCCTCCATGGTCTAAATCGTCCGTTCACTTTGACCGTCAGTCTGAGGATGATAAGCCGTGCTTATATCCAAGCGCGTTCCCAAAGCGCGTTGTAGTGTCTTCCAAAATCGGGAAGTAAAATGACTATCCTTATCCGAAATGATGGAAACGGGCACTCCATGCCTAGAAACGATCTCACCAATGTACAAATGGGCTAACTTTTCTATCTTATAATCCTCTCGGATGGGAATAAAGTGAGCAGATTTTGTCAATCGGTCAACAATGACCCAAATTGAATCATAACCGCCGGAAGTTCGGGGTAATTTGGTGACGAAATCCATTGCAATCTGCTCCCATTTCCACTGAGGGATGTCGGGTTGCTGCAAAAGTACCGACGGTTTCTGGTATTCCGCCTTGACCTTAGAACATGTCAAGCATCTCCCAACATAACTTGCAATATCTTTCTTCATTTCGGGCCACCAATAAAATTCTTTCAAGTCTTTGTACATCTTGTCGACTCTGGGATGTACAGAATACCTCGACTTGTGAGCTTCATTAAAAATCATTTCCCTCAAGTTATGGGAATCCGAAATCCACATTCGATCCAAATAATAAATCAAATCATCAGTTTTCTGTTCAAATTTTCTCTCAGCACCACATAAAAGTTCGTCTTTCAAGTTATTTCTCTATAGTGTTTCCTTTTATGCCTCGAGAATTTGAGCTTTCAAACTCGTTTAGATTGTCATCCCCAAAGCACGAACTCGAATAGGTTTTATTCTTTCCTTTCTACTCAAAGCATCTGCCACCACATTTGCTTTCCCAGGGTGATAACGGATCTCACAGTCATAGTCATTCAGAAGCTCAACCCATCGCCTTTGTCTCATATTTAACATCTTTTGATCAAATATATGCTGAAGGCTTTTGTGGTCAGTAAAAATAGTGCATTTGGTGCCATAAAGATAGTGTCTCCAAATTTTGAGTGCAAAGACAACAGCACCCAACTCTAGGTCATGAGTTGTGTAATTCTTTTCGTGCACTTTCAATTGTCAGGATGCGTAAGCAATAACCTTACCCTTTTGCATCAACACACAACCAAGACCCTGGTGAGATGCATCACAATATACAACAAAGCCATCCGTACCTTTAGGAAGAGTTAGAATCGGAGCATTACATAATTTCTGCTTTAATAACTGAAATGACTCTTCCTGCTTGTCACCCTATTCAAACTTTCTATCTTTCTGAGTCAAGAGGGTTAAAGACTGAGCTATCTTCGAGAAATTTTCTATAAATCGCCTATAGTAACCCGCCAAACCAAGAAATTGACGAATCTCAGTTGGGGTCTTAGGCGTTTCCCACTTCTTTATCGCCTCAATTTTGGCTGGATCCACATGAATGCCTTTCTCATTAATCACATGACCTAGAAAGTGAACTTCTCTAAGCCAAAACTCACACTTAGAAAACTTGGCGAATAGTTTCTCGTTTCGAAGCAATTCCAAAATCAACCGCAAGTGATGTTCGTGCTCTTCCTTACTTCGAGAATGTATCAGAATATCGTCGATAAAGACTATCACGAATTTGTCTAAATAGGGTTTACACACCCTATTCATCAGATCCATAAATACTGCCGGGGCATTGGTTATCCCGAAAGGCATAACCAAAAACTCGTAATGACCGTACCGAGTTCTGAACGTTGTCTTTGGTATGTCATCCTCCTGGACCCTTAATTGATGATAACCAGATCTGAGGTCGATCTTAGAAAAATGAGTCGATCCTTGTAACTGGTCAAACAAATCATCGATCCTCGGGAGTGGATATCGGTTCTTAATCGTCAATTTATTCAACTCCCGATAGTCAATACACATTCGAAATGATCCATCCTTCTTTTTCACGAACAAGACCGGAGCTCCCCAAGGTGAGAAACTCGGTCTAATAAATCCCTTCTCTAAAAGTTCATGTAACTGATTCGACAACTCTTGTAATTCAGATGGTGCCAGACGGTGCCAGACAGTATGGGGATCTAGCAATAGGTGCGGCACCGGGTACCAAGTCAATCCGGAACTTAACTTGTCGTGGAGGGGGTAATCCAGGCAAATCCTCAGGAAAAACTTCCGGGTACTCGCGTACAACTGGAATATCCTGAATCTTAACCTCCTTTGATTTCTTCTCAATGACATGAGCAAGAAACGCGTAGCTTCCCTTTCTAAGGTATTTCCATGCCTTCATGCAAGACACAATGTTTAAACTCCTCCCGGGCTTATCGCCTTGGACATTCAGGACTTCACCGTTTGAAAGCGGAATTCGAACCATCTTTTCTGAGCAAACAATTTCGGCTCGGTTTTCGGATAACCAATCCATGCCAATAACAACATCAAAACTACCGAGCTCTTTTGGGATAAGGTCTACATTAAATTGGTGATTATTTAGGTTCATAGAGCAACCTCGGATAATGTCACTAGCTTTAATCAATTTACCATTAGCTAGTTCTATAGTATAGGCCTCTTTCAATTTCTGTGATTTTAACTTAATCAATGATCTAAATTCAGAAGATATAAAGCTTTTATCAGCCCCTGTATCAAAAAGTATAGATGCATAAAGATCGTTGACAAGAAACGTACCCGTCGTCACATTCGGGTCCTGACGTGCATCTGCAGACGCAATCACAAAAGCTCTACCTTTAGCTTGACTGCGTTCCCACCAATTCTGCCCAATTTGGGACATTTGTTCCTGAAGTGATCAGTTGCCCCACATTCAAAACAACCCCTCAGTGCATTAGGGTCGAATATGCAGTAGTTCGCTGTATGCCCACTCGTTTACATTTTGCACATACGAACTGCTCGCAAGCCCCAAAGTGTTGAGAATTGCACTTGACGCAAAGAGGTGGATTTCCAGTGTTTTCCCTTTTCTGTGGTGTCACCGCCACATAATTCTTTACAAACTTACGCTTCTTACTTGGACCACCAGTAGATTTCTTCATAGCCTTCTCCTCTGGTTTCTTTCCAATTGTTCCTTTCTTAACCAAAATTCCATTTCTCACCATCTCATCAGTTAATTCACTTGCCAATTGGATCGCACTTTGCATAGTAGACGGTTTGGCTGAAGTAACCATTCCCCGAATTTGGGGCACCAATCCCCATATATACCTTTCAATCCTCTTAGATTCGGGTGTCACCAGATGTGGCACCAAACGGGACAACTCTAGGAATCGAGTTGTGTAAACCAAGATTTCAGCTCCTTCCATTTCTAGGTTCCAAAACTCAACTTCAATCTTCTTTATTTCATTTCGAGGACAGTATTCCTCAATCAACATTTTCTTAAACTCGTCCCAAGTCAGGTTATCAGTAACCTGTTCTCCTAACGCATCAACTTGAGAATTCCACCATGTTAGGGCTTCGCCATGCAGAGAGCAAGCAGCATACTTAACCTTCTGATTATCCAAGCACTTACTGATTTTTATGACAGACTCCATCTTTTCTATCCAACGAACAATCCAAACTGCTCCCTCACTACCATAAAAATCCAAAGGTTTTCCTGCAGAGAAGTCTTTAAAAGTGCATCCGCGGTCGGTGTTACCAGTATTTGTGCCACCACAGGCTCCACCATCGGCTCCACCACTGCCAGAAGCACCACCACTAGTGCCGCTAGCACTCCTGATTAACCCTGTGGTGATCTGTGCCACTATTCTTGGTATAGCCGCATCTATCCCTTGATTTATCAACTGTTCCAAATCCGGCTGAGTATTTTCTGTCTCATTATGCTGAGGATTCCTCCTCGGTGGCATTTTCTAAAAACGGAAACGGATAGGAATTTGATGAGAGTTTGAGTAAATGAAAATACTTGATTAAAAATCACTCAAAACATAGTAAACAAACCATATATAAAAGATATGTTTTTGAGAATGACAATAAATTTTTTGACCAAATCATGTACACAAGGTAACAAATAAGGATGGTAACAATACACACACAATAACCAAATGAAGTTTATAGCATACAAATAATTATCCAAAACATTGTTTCATTCCATCATCAAAAGATTTATAAAAATGCTTCATAAAGCATAGATAGTAGCTAGGGTTTACAAGAGCTAGTAATAATTTTACAAAATTAGGCATTAGTTAGAACTAAGCCAATACCCCCAAAAATAAAGTTTTTGTAACCCATCAAAAGGACCTGAGAACATGTCGCTTAGTGTCTGAAATAGAAACCTAACACAACAGCAACCAGTAAAACAAAGAAAGCCACAAAAATAGCCAATCTGGAGTAGACCCTCTTCTCAAATCAATCCATGCGCTGGTTCCTGTTCGGCTCTGACGCTTGAAGAGTAGTAACATACTGATATAGCTCCGGTATCCTCTCTAGAACATCCTCCAACATAGTATGATGATGATTCAGTCTCGTCTCGTGTCCAGCGTAATCCTCCATTAACTCATCCATCTATACCTCCCTATTAGTCCTGGTGTCCTCTGGCTCCTCCTCTTCATCTGATGATAACTCTATAATAACAGGTGCAGTCCTAGTAGATGATCCTCCGACTTCGAAGGTCGATCCAGGAAACAGTGACCGTCCAACAGCGGGAGTAGCAGGGTGTAGAACAACAGTCACTGGTGCTACCCTGGAAGGGGGTATGACCTAAGTAAGTGAGGGTAGATGGCTCCCTAAATCCTCTGAGCTGGTCGCGTAGCTAGACTCACTGGGCACATAGTGCTCCGACGGATCCTCCTCTGACGTATGACTTGGCTCGGGCGCACTCCAATCACCTGATGCTGTAGGGACAGGTACAAGAGGGAAACTGTTGAAGCTATCAGCCTCATCGTCTGAGAAGTACTGCTGAAATGAAGATGCTGAAGACGAAGACATGATGTGACGGAGAACGTAAAGCTAGTAAGAATAAGAAATGCGAAATGATATGCAATGCACACATAGTTCCTAAGGTTCTTTGCAATGTTTCTTAAGGTCATAGTCTAGGTTCGAGTCTAGGGTAAACCTAATTCTCTATAACCAGTGCTCTGATACCAAGTCTGTCACACCCCGCCGAAGGCGAAAACACGGAGGTGAGACGAGAGCGGTGCATCGAACACTTAGGCGCAAGAGAATGCTAATGGGTACATCGCAATTTACAAAAGAACCATTACTAAACCCAAAATTAAAAGAAGTCATACAACATCCGAAATTCAAACAATAAAAGGAGCTTCTTATAAACAACCAAAGTCATAGGTACTAAGTTTGTTCCAATGTGAAACCACAAAATCTAAACAAAAGCGTGCCCCATGAACCTTATCTTCATTTCTGTTTACTTGAAAGCATGTTTCAAAAACGGGTCAACTATATAAATAGTTGGTGAGTATCGCAGGTTTTACGACTCTATAAAAATCCAAAGTCAGTACACATGTATTAGACAACATATTACCATGAGCCGTAATCAAAGCCTAGACAAAATAAAAATAAAGTACCCCATACGGAAGTCTTATGCCAACAACCACCTAAAAAATAATTGGCTAACTTTGCGCCCACGTGACCCTACAAGTCTGGTTGGTGCGACCAAACCATGAGCAGGGGTATCAACCCAAGTAGTACTACTCAAAATTCACAACGGCTACGCTCAGCTAATTGATTACAACAAAAAAATTTGGGGTCTTTAATGCATAAATATAAAGATAACTCATATAATCAATGTATCATGTAACATGTGACTAAATAAAAAAAAATAAAACAGCTTTCCCCCAAAAACAGTAAAACAGCAAGTAAAAAGGGGCAGCGAAAACTCACCTGAGAGTGAAACGCGAAAAAGTGCGGTAAAAACAGTGAAACAGCCAACGATGGTATCCTAACCGAGTCCTACTAATAAGTAGACACAAAATGAATTTAGGAAACCTAATAAGTGTGGCTAATTCAACAAAAGTCAAAAGTGGCCATGCAGTCAATCGTATAGCCAAAACCCATGCACGTGCGTGCGAACCGTTAAGAATTGTAAAACCGGCTTTTATATGAATTAATAACCTTAAAGCTTTAAGTTTTAGATTTTTAATAAATAACATCAGTAGTTTAAAAAAAATCACATTTGATAAAATCTCATGTCACGGTTTCGTATGATCAAAAACAGGATTACGCGCGTAAAGTCTTGTTTACGGTTTGAAAATCAGATTCGTTCGAAATTAGGGTTTTAGTGTGATATTAGCACCCAATTTAAAAGTCAAATTTTATGTTTTAAATGGGGTTATACTTCTGTCCAAAATCCCTTAGAATTTTTATAAAATCAATTTTATATAAAATTTTTCCAAAATTAATAATTTTTTATAAAATTTAAATGGACCATAATTCCAAAACCATACTTAGACATAAAGTTACTGATTCAAAATTATACCAATTGATAATATATATAAATAAAAGGTTTGACCAATTTTCATATTTTTTCAATATTCAGATTATTTAATATGAATTTAATATTGTTAAAATTTTACAAATTTGGGAAAAATAGTTAAACACATCAAAACTTTACCAAATTTTTACCATTTTATTTTTAAGTCAATATAAGATCCCATACCAAGTTTCTAGTCCTGATATTATCCAGAAGTATACCAACCCAAAATCGTCCGTTTAAACTTTATAAATACTAAAGGTATACTTAAACAACTCAAATTTTCATAAATTTTGGACAGGAGTCTTAGTTCATTATATAATAATCACTGTCCAATTTCCATAATTTTTCAATACTCAAAAGTATTTTTCTCAAATTTCTATGTATTAAACTTGTGTGAATTTTAATAAATAATCTATAAAGAGTTAGATAACCAAATTTTACAGATATTCATTTTAAAACATATTCTACTGATTAAAACCATTTTTAGGTGCTGGATCAATAATTTTTATAAATCCACCAAAAACATGTTTGTTCTTGATCATTTAATCTAAACTAAAAGTTTGATTAATGATTATACCTTCCAAATTCAACAAATGAAGATGAAATTTGATGCTAAGCTATAGATTTTTCCTTGATTTATAACCTACAATCATAATGTGGTTCAATTCCAAGATCAAAAACTCAAAAATCAACAAAATGCTCTTGTTATTCAAGAAGATGCAAGTATGAACACCCAAATATTCATACACTTTGATCATCAAATCTTGCAAGCTTTTCACTAGATAACTCATTGTGGATGATTACAACTAGTTTTTATCCACAAATCTTTGTTAAAATCACAAGATACAAGCTAAAAACTCTTAAAAACAACAAGTGTAGTGTGTGTGTTCTTGAGAACACATGCAAGATTAAAACAGAAAATTTAAGTGTTAAAACACATGTTTATACCTTCAAATCACTAGAACAAAGCTCATCAATCCATTGAAACCAAGAATCAAAGCTTGGAATTAGTTGTTTATGAGCTTGGAAGGAGATTTGGAGTGTTTGGTTGCAAAGGGGGGGGGGGGGTTTACGGCTAGAAGAAGGAGAAGGGAAGGGGAAAATGGGGTGGGGTTGGGTATTTATAGGGGAGAGTGAATTCTAGCTTTAAAAGACCATTTCTATAAAAAAAATACCCACTTTTTATAAAAATTACACCCCTAAACACTTAAAATAAGCATTTTTATCAAACATAAAAATTATGTATCTAAAATAATGAATTTTGAAAAATTTTAAAACATAAAAACTCAAAAATTTTTAAAAAGTTATACCGGGTAAACACCGGGTTTTTAACGGAAGAACCACCTGTGATCGTTAGTTAAATCAAGAATCACAAAATTTAGCACATATAATGTTATAAAATATCATTCTTAACTAAATATAAAAATTATTTTTGAGAATTTAATTTTTACCGATTATTTAACGCGTTCGCAGTATATGCAGTGTATGCACTTAACCGGGTTTTCTAGTTCGAACCTTAGTGTTTGTCTAAGGTAGTATTCCTAGAATTCCTAGAAACACTAAAAATATATAAAATCATAATATTAAAAAAATATAACGTATAAAAAGTCGAGAAACGGTAAGGACCTGAAAAACCGCAATTGTCACATCATCCCCTCAATCTTTTTCTATTTTCTATCCATGATCAATTGTTCATGTCAAACCTCAGCCCTAAAAACCCTCTAATAATCTTAATCAAACTAATAAATCAAGCTAACATCACCAACAATCAAACAAAGGATCCCGTTTGCAATGGCGGCTATGCAGTCGCATTCTGTAAATCCTCAAGACAACTATTGCAAAAGTGGCTCTGCCGATGATTTAGTATCTTCTTGACAACTTAAAACATGTTAATAATTATGTATTATCACTTAAATGAACTCACACGCTAATTTAAACATAGAATCCTCTTGCTCGTGTCGGCTATACCGATTGCATTCTGTGATTCTCCAAAACGCTTCTATGAATATCATGGCTAGACCGGTGACACGGGACGTTTTGGATAACTTAATCTGATTATATTATGTATTATAATAACATAATAACATTCGTCTAATTTTTATTTGCGCGTTCGATAATCTTAAAACCCTAAACGGACCCCTTAAGTGCAACCGTTGATTTTGGACAGAAACTGTGCCGAGTTTAACTAGGCATAACTTGATCATAATTAAACAAAACTGAGCAAACTCAAATTCCACGACATAGTTCGTCGAATTTTCTTTCCACTCATAATTGGCGTTTTCTAATTCAAAAGTATGACTCCGTAGTAGCCAAAACGGGACAGAAACCTTTTTCAGTACCTTCTGTCTTGTTTGACTATTTTGGCTATAATCCAAGTCTCAAACATAAAAACTTTCTAAAAGAAACTTCTTCGGGACGACTTAACTAATTCCCTGTAAAATTTCATAATTTTTGGACGTCGTTTGATATTTTTAACAAGCCCGTTTCTGTTCAGCTACTTTGCTGTCCAAATCTGAAAATCGACTAAAACTCTATTTTTACAACTAATTCTTAACCTTATGACCCGAATCGCCTATCTAACACTCGTAACCATCAAACCTACCCTAAAAATAGTTTATTTATTTGTTTAGGTTCTGGTCTGTGATTCACCTCGTCTATTTATTCAAGTCTCCTATCTCGCCTAGCTTTTAAGGTGAGACTTCATAGCCCCACTTTATTCAAATCGTTTTGGGGGAAACATGTACGCGTTGGCACGCATTAAAACACGTTTTCAAACAATTCTAAAACAAGTGAATCATATATGTATGTGAGTAAATGAACACAACATGATAAACGTTAAACTTGCAAATCCTTAACTTGAAACTTTCAAGCCAACGGTAGTACAGATATGGGCCATAGGATGGAAACCGCATATACTTTATGGACAACTTTTGGTTGGACATCTTATTCGTTATTAGGGCAACTTGCGAGTTGTACCACTTATTCGTTATTCATCATTTTAGATTGGATTTGCTAATCATGTGTTTGTTTTATTACATGTTATATGATGATCTTGGAATATGAATTGTCACCTTTGCCAAACTTATACTTTTATTAAACATGTGATTTCTCACCAACTATTTTTAGTTGACACTTGTTTTTCGTACATGTTTCAGGTGATTAAGCTCGTGATAGGTCAAGTCAAGATCACATAGGATTTGCCTAGATATCAATTGAAGAATTTTATTTTAAGTTGCTTGTCTTTTGAACATGTTATCTGTTTGGTTTAATTCGAAACTTATGTAATTGGGTTTTTAATATTATGAAACTTTAATAGTAAATGTCTTTATTCCATTGTGTTCTTTTATCAATTAAGTCGCACTCGTGGTTAAGATGCACGGTTGGGGTGTGACACTACTTGAGGGTTACGACGTAATGGAAGCCCCATATTTGAACACATTTGGTCCCAAACACGATGAGAGGAGGTGACGAGGTGATTTCTTGCGTTTGGAGTTCGATTCAAGGTATTTTCTCAACCTTTGATTCCCCGTTGCGTGTTTTGATCGTTGAATCATTTTTATAACATGTTTGCGATTCTAAGGTTGTTGCAAAGGTTGAGGTTTCACGAAGAACGAGTTCACTCGGGGATTCGATTGGCACGAGTTATCCGATTTTAAGGTTTGAAGTCGAAAGACGAAGGTGAGGTGCACGTGAATTCTAGGAAGCGTACTGTTTCGCACAAAGGTGAGTACTATCGCCCAACCCTTTTAAATGTTTTACTATTTTTGGGGACGAAATGCATGTGACGTAATGATTTTTTTAATAAACGCAAAGCATATGTGTTTTGATATGGTAGATGGACTTGTTCAAATGATAGCGTAACGTGATTTATATGCTTGTGTGTGTGCGTTACTGTTTTTTTTGTGTTACATAGGTGTGATAGCGTACCGAGTGTACTGTTGTGATACATGCGGGTGACGCATGTCATGAGATGTTGTTGTTTTGTGGTCAAATGAGTTTATTGTGTTTGACGGTGTTCAAACGGGAATTTGTGTGTTGCCGCTATCTAATTATTCAACAAACGAGAAAGAATTTTGGCGGATCTGACGAGGATGTCGCGTGTCCGGTGATGAGCTCTGTGGGGGGCAACGGTGACACTTGTCACAGGTTAAAAAATTATATTTTATGACGTGTTTTCAAATGAGTTTTTAGCAGGAAACGATGTAAACCTTTTTTAATGTGAAACTTGTTGAGAAGGGTTTTGTGAAACGATAACGATTTTCTGATGAACTATCCCTTTTCAATTCACAATATAATTCACCCAGCGTAGCTGACTTTTAGTGTGTATTTTAGGTAAGGAAAAGGCGTAGGTTGGCTGCTCTTGGATTGGCAAGTGGTTACCCGAGACGTGTTCTGATTTGTGGCATTTCCCAAACAGTGGAACAATTATTATGTCGAATGTTATGACTGGTTGTTTGTTTAAGGCGGTTTGACCCAGGATATGTGTTTGACTTTGATGTCTAGAACTATTGTGCTTGTCGAATAATGTCAACAAGTAGGGTTCTCGGGTTTGGGACCTTACAAGTAACATGCAAAAGCAATACAACCACAATTATAAAACGGAAGTTAATTTAAGTAGAGATTGTTCAAAGTGTTTTAGTTGTAGGGTAGTAGGCCACTACAAGTATCGATGCCCAAAACCTAAGCAATGAAAAAAGTCAAGTTGTGATGAATGTTAAGGAAATGATGAAAAGCACAGAGGTTGTTTTGTGTACGTTTCTATTTAACAATTCATATGCTCATGAGCTTTTTTAATATCGGCGCAAATAAATGCTTTGTGTCGACAACGTTTTGTCATTATTTAGGCAAGGAACCACTTAATATGGAAAATGCTTATGAAGTTGTAACATTTGTAGGGAATGCACCATTGAGATGGGAAATATTGAGTTGCCATTAAAGCATATGCCCAGGTTAAGTGAATTTGACGTTATATTAGGAATGGACTAGCTGTCTTAAAATCAGGTTAAAGTACTACTAGACAAAGGGATAATTAGGATCCATAAACCAAACAGTGAATTAGTGCATATTCACGGGAATGGTGAGGTGAGCCAAATAGGAACGATCTCGGAAATTAAGGTCGATAAGGTATAAAAAGGGTTATACAACCTTTTTGGCTCCTTCCATCGATGAGAACCCGGAGGAGCAGTTTTCTGGAATCCCGGTAGTTCCTTACTAGTTGGACGTTTTTCCAAAGGAATTATCTGGCCTACCAACTGGCTGACAAATTTAAAGAATTGACTTGAAACCCTTGGCAAAAACCTATAGCCAAGGCACTATATCGTGTAGCTCCCGACATAATTGAAGGGATTGATGTAACAAATATGAGAATTGCTAGAAACGGAAATTATAAGCCCTAGTTCGTCGCCTTCGGGAGCACGTGTGCTTTTTGAGAAAATGAAACATGGTTCACTGCACATGGATTGATGATCTGTTTGATGAAGGGAGCTTATTATTTTTGTAAGATGGATCTTAGATCGGGTTACCATCAACTAAAGATTCACGAAGAGGATATACCTAAAACAACATTTAGAACTGGATATAGACATTAGAAATTCTTACTTGTGTAATTTGGACGGACTAATGTCTTTGCAACATTTATTGATTTGATTAATAGAGTTTGCTGCCTGCATTTGGATACATTTGTTATTGTGTTTATCGATGATATATTTATTTACTCAGAGAAACATGATGAGCATGTAGAGCACTTAAGGTTTATCCTAAAGGTGTTGAGAAGGAAGAATTCATATGCTAAAAATTTGAAGTGTGAATTCTGAAAAGAGAAATGCTGTTCCTTGGTTACATAATGAATGAGAATGGAATCTAGGTCGACCTAGTTAAGACCGATGCTATTATGGGTTTCGAAACATCGAAAACTCCCACTGAGATAAGAGTCATTAAAGATTTCTCAAAGATTGCCACACCGCTAACTGCATTAACTTAAAAAGTAGTAAAATTTGATCTGATATGAAGCAAGATGAGGCATTCCATACACTTTTAGTGGCACAACTATTCTAGCATTACTGGATGGAACATATGAGTGTTGTCAACATGATCACATCTATTTTAGAACTTGTACATATTATGCACTAGGTAAAAACCCATCTATTACATGGGTTGAATAAATATAACTTATTATAAAACATCAGTTTTTTATGAAAATTTGTAAATTCTAAAAATGTTATATAATTATTTTTTTAAAATATTTTATAAAAAGAATGAAGAAGTGTTTAAATTGAAAACAATGTTTTATGAAAAAACTACTAGAAAATTGGGCATTTGCGACCAAAACATTGTTAATGACGGTGACAAAATTAGCTACTGATTTGCCACCGATCTGGATTTGCCACCGGTGTGCGATGGCAAAAAGGTTTTTTGTGTTCAGTTTTGTGTTGTTTCTACAATTGAACCAGGTTTGCTATTCTAGGGTTAGCTAATGCTTATTTGTGAAATTGGAAATTAATTGCTTAAAAAATGTTGTATTCTTCGATGCATCATGTGCTACTGCTCAGTTATTACATGTGAGTCTTATAATTAGTTGCCATTGCTTTCTTATTGATGATTGAGGTTGCTTATATCGTTTTTAATGATTATTGATGTGTTGATGATTTAAAAATTAGGTTATTTGGCTTGGAAGTGATAATGTTAATGATTAATTTGGGAATTTATCCATACATTATAGCCTAATGTTGATTTGTGATACTGGATCTTAATTGCTTCTGATTTAGGAAGTTTCTGTTTGATGCTTGCCAGTTGTGGCTCTGAGCATTGTTTTGTTTGACATCACCTATTCGAAATCATGCTAAAGTAAAATGTTATTTAGTAATTATCATTTTTCTAAGTCTCATCACAGTACGTGTTTTCAAGCATACAATTCACCGGTTTGGGCCGTCAGGGTTTCTTCTTGTTACCCTTTACTTCTTAATTGTGAGTGCAAGTAATGTTAATTTATTCGGTCAGATTAATAAAAATTGCGCACCTATTATGTGTTTGTGTGTAGATTGGTCCAATTATAGGGGCTTTTGGATTTGTGGTTAAATTAAATTGAATATGCAATTATCCGTTCTGATGATATGGAGTAAGAGTGATTATATTTCTGATTGTCAAAATAAAAGTAGGTAAGAAGTCTGATTATTCAAGTGGGGAAGCTGTTCAATTTTACCAGGTAAATGTCTCTACAATCGTTCCATTTTGAGTAATTCCTATGTTATGATCTCATAATTCTTCAACTCTTTTATTAAGGGGGTTGTATATATGGTTTTTATGATTCCTTCTCAAAATATATATGTGCCAATATTATAATTTGTTTAAATTTGATTTAATTTTGGTACTGTTGCCTGTGATTAGCAACTGGACATCTACAAACATGATGCCGAACCCCATTCCCTTATGTGAGTTGTTTCCCTTGTATTTACTGTTCTAAAAAATGCATCAGTTTATGCTCATCAGTAGGGAAATGTTTTGGTTTTCTATTGTAATCATATGTTTGTTTTTTATACATATTGTTTGTTTAGATTCCTACTATTTGTTTGCATCTTTATACTCAGTTGTGTTGCTTTCTCGTTGCAAATCAGTAACAACGAGTGCTGCGAATGAACAGATTGTTTGCATCTTTATATTCACTTCTACTAGTTTGGGCCTTCTTACAACTTTTCGTTTATTAAGTAATATTTCTGTTTCCAGGCTTGATTTTTTTTCCTTCACATTGTTGTATAATATTATTTATATCTAGATCATTTTCGTTAATTTCTTTATGAATTGTTTCAGGTGAAAGTTTCTTCATATGTAATTACATCCATAACTATTTTCTAATTGACTTGATATTGAAAGAAATAGATTGTTTCTTTTGGCTATTTTTAAGAGTGCCAACCCTAGTGGATTGACAGGTCAAATAGGTGAACTTAAACACGACCTGTATATATATTCGTGTTGTGTTGGGCGCTCTTAAAATCATGTTGCTTTTGTGTTATGTTTTGGGTTGATCCCTTTAGTATTTATATGTAAATATGAGTTCAAATGCAAACATTTGCTCACTTTTGGTTCCTTCTATCTCTGCCACATTGATTTTCATGCTTATGATATGTTTTCATATTCTTATCATGATTATTCTTCTTTTTGCCACATTTCCAAACCCTACTAAGAACATAATTTATCAAATAATATTTTAAACCTTTAATGTGTAGCTAGCATTGCATAATATAAAAATGATTGCTTTATTGCTTTTCTATTTTTTTTTTGCTGATATATACTCTGTTTTCATGACTTCAGTTATCTGCCAGAAAGAAAGATTCTTGATGGGATATCTTTAAAAGTTGGTAATTCCTGAACTACGTGTTTATAATATTTAAAAAAATTGTATGTCTTTATATATGAAAATTGGTATTTTTGTTGGTAGGAACTGTGTTCATGCCACCAACGTGGTCACTAGGACATCAACAATGTCGTTTTAGCTATGACTCTGATTTGCGTGTCCATGAGGTATGTTAAATGCGCTAATTAAATAGAAAGAATTTGTAGTTGTCACATTAAATGTTTGTTATCTTCCGTTTGCTTTTTACTGTGCAGATTGGCAAGACATTAGAGATCAAGGTATACCTTGTGATGTCATTATATGGATGGATTATTAACTATGTTACATACATCTTAAGTTGGATATATGGGTTCAAACAACAGATTGAAAGCCCTTTGTTGTAAGTTTTATTAAATTTACTATTAAAATGTTTGCATTTTTATTCTCATAAGTTTCTTTCTCCATTTTTAGTGGATCAGAAAAGGATATATAGGAGAGGTATGGCCAGGACCCAGGGCTGAGCATTTCGGGATTCTCGGGTGTATTAGGGTAACCCGTCCCGATTCCTGAAAAATTCATTTGTTTTAGTGCATGTTTATCAAAGAATTAACTTGTTATATTAGTAATTGCCACCTCTATTATTTATAAAACCTCCTAAGATGAAAAAAGTGGTTGCAACTTGACCAAACCAAATCCGACCTGAACCCATTTGACCTGATACAACCCTTGTCCTACCTGCCCATCTTGCCACCTCTATTCTAAATTAACGCGGGAGGATATCTAGACATTTTACGAACATAATTTCTGATTTAGGTTTATGGCATGTTGATGGCAATTTCGATTTAGGTTTATCAACATTTTACCCGGAACCCTTCCCCTGATAACTCAAAGCGTTATTTTTTTATGATCTAAGATGTAGTGCCGCCTTTATTCCCCTCATTACTGCCTTTACCTTTATTATCATTTGGAACCCCTTTGCCTTGCATTCTATTTGGCATGCTTTTATCCCAAACAGGTAAATTAAAAAAGTACATAAGAGGGGAAAAAATTACCTAGTTTGGTCCTTATAAACTTGTTTCTTGTTTAGCAGCTAAGGTACTTGTTGCTCCATTTAGGTTTAACTTTTTTCTTCCACTTATTCTCCACTGCATTTAAACCCTTTTTATTTACGAGGTTGCAAAGACTTTTGACTTCAGCTTAATGGGTGCATCTTCAAGGTCTTGCAAATATGTTCTCAACACACTCTTGGAGGTGACTTATCATATTCTATTCTTTAGTTTCATTACATTAAATTATTACCGGTTATGTTTAATTGTAAAACTTCGACTCATCATCTTTTGTTTGAGCAGGCATGATGTATTCTTCTTAGCTTTAGTGTTCAACTCAATGAAATGGAAGAAAGACCAGCTCATAGTTAATTTAAACTTTTTTTAAAGATCTTTTGTTTGATTATTCTATATTTTGTTTAGAAATTTATGAATTTGTATAGTAGTTTGAATATATATTTATTTTATGAGATTTTTTATAAGTTTGGTTGATTTGTATATAAATATATTTCGGGGAATTTTAGTAGATTTTGAAATTTTGATAATTGGTTATATTTAAAAAAACAAGCATTATTAACAGGTAATAGGGCAATAGCGACTTGCATTTTTTCTCACCGCATTTTTGGTCGCAAAACGGCCGTAACAGGACAATTGCGACTGTTTTGCGACCGAACATGCCTAGTTTTCTAGTATTGAAAAACCTATTTTTTTAAATTAAAAACGTTTTGTAAAAGTAAATATAGAAGTCATTATTATTTAATACGAGAGATGCGGGAAATAAAAATTATAAAAAAATAAAAAAAAATTGTATAATTAATAGAAGAGAGAGGCGGGAAAAAAAATGTTAAGAAGGCATGTGTGAGTGACAAATGTCATCTTAAAACCTTTATTTATTATATAGTATAGATATAGATTTCAAGACCATGACTGGATCTTTACACAAAAGTGTTTAAGACATTAAGATTAACCCTTTGTTTTCGCCTTTTTGTTTCTAATCCATACCTTTTAATTACCCCTTAGATGTCACTTTGAGCATATGACCTTTAATTTGCTTAAACCTAACGTTTTTAGCCATTTAGCCTTTTTTTTCTTTAAACCTGTGTGTTATATATCTGGTTCTAGTCTATGCATAGTCTATGTGATCTTTATTTTCAGTCGGAATTGTATTATTATAAGCTCCTTAGCAGTGGGGTAATAGAAAAAAAAAAGATAGAAAAACAAAGTCATAGATGTATTTGTTTGTTTATTGGGTCAAAATCTTTATACTATTAAATAAAAATTTACACTAACATTTATTAATTACATATAAGAAATTAATACACAATTAAAAAAAAATATTTTAAAACTTAAGTTAACAAAATTTACAACTGTTACGTTAAATTACATTTTTTCTTAGTATACGTCAGAAGATATGATCGTAAACTAGTTGAATACCCACGCTTCGAGATGAATGTCAGGTCGCATAATTCGCTGATAATAGGTTTGGTTAGTTATAATAACACAACGGTAACGACACACAATATAGACTACGATACCAAAAAAATACTTTATTTCGAATAAAACTCCATTTTCAAATAAATTTATATCGAAAAAAATGATTCATTTGGTCTCATTACAAGTTTAAGTTCAGAGTTGGGCCTCTGCCGCGAGCTTCAGACTTATCGTTATAAAATTTAAACGAAAACGTAGCCGTAACATTAATAATCTTACTACTCTAATAAATGAAAATATATTCAGGACACGTGTCACTATCTGGTTACTCCTCATCTTTATTTTCCCGCCTCTCTCTCCTATTAAATATTAATTTTTCTATTTCTCTCTCATATTAAATAATAATATTTATATTAATAAATCTAATTACGAATACTTATTATTTAATTATAAATAGTTATTATATTATCAATCAAATGAACTTAATATGAACTAACATTTATCAATTAAATTAAAAAATTAATACTCAGTTGAAAAAAATGTTTTAAAAACTAACTTAACAGACCTTATAACTGTCACGACAAATTATATTTTTTAAAAACATATTTTGACAAATGTGATTGTTAACAAATTACATTATATTTTATTCAACTGATGTAATATACTGGTTTATGTTTTTAAAAATATAAAGTTTTTATTACTAAATATATAACATTTTATTTATTTAACCCGTATAATACACGGGATTTTAACCTAGTAATGTTAATAAAAAAGAAACCTAAAACTAAATAATTGAAAAGGGGAAAAAGTTCGGTCGTCTAAAACTATAAAAACGAAGACCGAGACCGGTTTCAATATTAACAACATCGACAATTATATTGTCCGCTCATAAAGAATCGTTTCGGCACGATACCACTACCGTAACTGCACGCGCTATAGGCCACGATAGTAAAAAAAATTCGATTTTAAATAGAACTCCGTTTAAAATAAACTTATTTATATCCGAACGTTGACGAAAAAAAAAACTAAAAACAGCCGCACACTTGCTTCTTTGAAAATTGTTAACTAAACAATGTTATTAATGGAGAATGAAATTATTAGCGTAATATACATGTGTAACACAAAATTTAAATCAAAACATAGGTGCAATGTTAAAATAATGTTAATAAAAAAGAAACCTAAAACAAAATAATAAAAAAAGGGAAAAAATCCAGGTCGTCGAAAACCATAAAAGCGAAGACTAAGACCAGATCTGATAATACCAATACCGGCAATTATGCTTTTCGCTCATATGAGGTCCGTTTTAGCATGATGTCACAACAGTAACGACGCACGCTATAGGCCACGATAGTAAAATAAACTCGATTTTGAATACAACTCCGTTTAAAAATATATATATATCAGAACGTTAACAAAAAATCTAAAAACAGTCGAACACCCGCTTTTAAAAAAACATTAATGAACGAAAAACGAAATTATTGAATATTTAAACAGGTTAAAAGCGTGTATTATACATAGTATGAAAAGTGAAAAAAAATAAAAGGAAAAAGACATCACACATGTCACAACTTGAATGGCCTATATACTATTGAACTAAGTTGTCTTTTAACGTAGTACCGACATTTATGGTGTTTGCTCATAAGAGGTTCGTTTCAGCACGATGTCACAACAGTAACGACACACGCTATAGGCCACGATAGCAAAATAAACTTGATTTTGAATATGACTCCGTTTAAAAAAATATATATCGTAACGTTAAGAAAAGAAAACTAAAAATAGTTGCACACTCGCTAATCGTTAACAAACAAAATTTATTAAAGAAAACGAAATTATTAAATACTTAAATGGGCTAAAAGCTCATTTTATACCTAGTATGAAGAGTGATAAAAAATAAAAGAAAAAAACATCACACGCGTCACAATTTGAATGGCATATATGTGAAATTATTGAACTAAGTTGTCTTTTAATGTAGCTTATTATTATGTGAAATTAAGGTAAAACTAAAAACTTATAATGTGAAATTAAGGTAAAACCTAAAAACGAAGAGACATACGTACGTAGGAATTGACGTACCAATAAAAAGTTAAAAGAGTAAACTTCGATTTTAGTTCCTGTGGTTTGCACCAATTCCCTATTTTAGTTCAGTAGTTTAAAAATCTCGATTTACATCCAATAGTTTTACCATTTGTCCCTGTTTTAACCAATCCACTAATCTTCATCCATTTATTCTGTTAAGTTAAGGTGAAAAGACGAATATACCCCTACTAGTAAAAAATAAAAAAAATTTGTGTATCTCTCTCTATCTTTCTCTATCTCTTAATTGAATCCTAATACACAAACAAGAATTAAACCTCTGAATCTAGACTAGTCTGCTGATCGATATCGTTTGGTCGGTAAAAAACAATCCTTAAACACTTTAACTAGTAAGGGTAAGTAGAGTATCGTATCTACGATGAGTTTGTGGAAAGTGTCACTTTGTTACAATATTCAAAGACAGAAAACAATAACAACTGATTTGGATTTGGGTTTAAAACAATAATGAGAGAGGTAATCCTCTCCGGGGTTCGGGTATGCAAACACAAGTTACTTCAATATAATTAGCAAGTTATTACATAGACATAATCATATGGTTCAATTGAATTTAGTGATAATGTGAGAACCCGTTGTAAATGAAACTTATTCTCACACAACCATCAATGATTAACCAATTCTAATCCAACCCCCAAGTTGTCCCCGATGTAAAGAAACCCGAGACTATTGAGACTTGAATAACAATTCAAAATCAATCAATGAAGTTTAAAGCATTCAATCAATAAATGAAATCATAAGGCTTAACATGCCAATCAAGATTTCAAACCGAAGCTAATCATTCCAAAAATTACAAGTGTTCAACAAAACCCTAAACCAGAAGAGGAATACAAGAGATTTAGCCACTCATACTCATAACAATAATCAAAACTAATGTACTAGGACTTACAATCATGAAAGATTAAGAACAATCGACCCCATAATAGTGGAAATCGCCCTCTTAAAGCTCTGGAACGGCTGGAATCGAAGTTATATCGGAATGGGGGCTGCTAAGGATTAAAACCTGATTTAGGTTAATTTTCCTGTAAAATAGGTCCCTTGCGTACCGCGAGAATCTTGGACAAGTCCCTCGCGTACCGCGAGGGACGAAAGAGTCGGGCGCGCCTTTTTAAGTCTTCGCGTACCGTGAGAACTGAAGCCCAGGTCCGCGAAGACCAGAATCTCTAGAAACTTTGACGTTTTGACTTTTTGATCCTCGGGCTTCGTGTCCGACTGTTTCGCTTCCGTTTCCCGCTCATTTAGCACATAAAACCTGGGAGGTAGACACAACCAAAAACACACATAAAACCGCACAAGGATACATACAAAAACAACTAAAACGCATGCAAAGCAACATGTAAACAGGGGTTATTAAACCTTACATCACATCCCCACACTTACTCTTTTGCGTCCCGAAAAAGAATCATGCAATTGAATCATATTTGGAACCTGCTTTCACGATCTCATTCATTTAGAACATAATCACTCATTGACTGTAACTATTGGTATTTCTATCCGATTAAACCCAACCACAGACCTATTGAGCTCCAGATTCTGTGATCTACTATCCTATTCATTACTGAGCAACAAGTGGTCTATGGATCTCACACTAAGGAAGCTACAACTTAGTCTAATCCCATCTCAAGGTCATGTTTAGGCACGGGTTAAATCATTTAGATTTCCCACCACTATAAACACCAATTTACAAGTTTTTGAAAATTATGGAATTATGGATCGATGGATGCATGTTTTGAGCTTTGATTAACACTTTTATGAAGAAACCTCACCCAGTGGCGTATTCCCCAAGTCACTATCCCGAGGGGTAACACGTAGGCTTCACTTTGCACGCAATGATGTTCATAAGGTTCAGAATAGTGGTGTATCCTTCATGCCGCCATCCCGAAGGGTAACACATAAACCTAACTTATTCATCCCATTTTTGATCACTTAATTCCCGCCCATGGGTGTATCAACCAAGTCACTATCCCGGAGGGTAACACGTAGGAGAAACTCAAGCTTTCAATTGATTTAATTAAGCTCATGCAAGATGGATAATGGATGCGGGCGCCATCAACTTTCGGATTATTTTCATAAAAAGAAAGTGATGTGCCAAGTAATTTTAAAAACTTATAAATTTTTGCTTATAGTGGTATCTATCACTCTATATTGACATTTTTGACCTTGCCGACACTCTAGGATGAGAACCCACAAAACACCCTGAATTAGTTATTAATTAAACCTAGATACACAATCAGGATATTAAAGCTATTAAAGTCGGTTGGGCCTAACAAAACATTACAAATCAGACGCGATTTCTATTTATTATTCAATTTAATCACACATAAGCATAGTTCCAATTGTACCTATCATTTCCTATGTAACTGCACAAGTTTTAAGGATTTTCAAAATTTTTAAACTATACAGACTCAATGAACACTTAAACGACAGTCTCCATCCCCACACTTAAACGCTACATTGCCCTCAATGTAGGAATAGAAACGGAAACGAAAAGAAGTATACAAAAACAAAGGACTTAATTGGAGATGCGATCGTATAGCATTTCATTCGCGATCGTGCTTCACAGATGCAAGTGGGTAGGCTTGTGCAAGAATCCAACGGACGTCTAAAATCATCACCCGAATGGAGATTGAGTAGGGGTAATAAACTCCAAATCTACAAAATACAGCTCAAAGCAAGCCTACAAGCATCATAACGACTCAAGACAAGACACAATTAGAATAAAAGACAAGATGGACTCAAATAATTAAAAGCAAAATAAAATTAAAAATTAATTTTATTTATTTATTATTTTTTTTTGGGTTTCGCGTACCGCGTTAGAGTGGTAGGAGGTCTTCGCGTACCGCGAAGGATAACCATCATTACCGGACGACCAGCCCCTCGCATACCGCGAAGAAACATGAAGGACCTCTCGCGTACCACGAAGGATAGAAGTTCCTGCCGGATGACCAAATCTCTCGCGTACCGCGAAGATCAGGCCAAGGGGCCTCGTGTACCGCGAAGGGGATCTGGTGACAGAAAGAAAGGATGAAAAATTGAGTTTTTGCCTTATAAAAAAATTTCAACCTCTAAAACTCAAATTTTCCAACTTTTCCCAAAACTTGTTCCAGCTCATGAATTATGTTTTTACGTACCTGGAACGTGATTCTCCATCATTTTTCTTGCCAAATTCGACACGAAAACCTACAAAATCTTAGAAAAACTACAAAAACATACCGAAAACATCAAAAATTATAAAACTGTACACAATGGTGCCCTACCCCCCAAGGACTTGTGCATTGCCCTCAATGGCACATAAATGAGCCCAAGACACTTCAAAGGCTTCCCCACACTTGGTCAAATGCACAAAAACAAAGAAACAAAGCAATAAAGTTCTAACTCACTTTCGTAGGCATCACATATGCATTTAGCGTATGCACCAAGCCATTTAAACCCCTCGGTAGCCCGAGTGGACGAGTTTAGTCTCGTGAGGGTTTCTAGGGAACACACCCACAACGTTCAAACATTAAACAAAATAGACAATTGTAAAACTTAGGTCGTCTCCTAAGAGCGCTAAGTTTAACGTCTTCAACCAGACGCGGTGTACCTGAGATTAGTTACGTGTCTCCATCTTCTAGAGTGCTCAAGAATAACACATCAACTTGCTTGTCCGGACCATTGATGTCTTTAGGCTCTAAGTACGGCTTTAGCCGATGGCCATTCACTGTTTGCCTCAAATGGTCCTCAAAGTCCTTTATCTCAACATCACCCGAATGACCCACCTTGGTTACCAGGTAGTTTGTCAGGGAAGAGCTTCAAACTTGAGTTGAATAACCACACCTTTTGCCCAATTGCAAAGGTTTTCAACCGGATCTTTGCATCGTGCACCTTCTTCATTTTATCCTTGTAAGCCGAGGCACTCTCGTATGCATTATCCCGTAGTTCTTCTTACTCACTCAAGCACAACTGTCTTTGCTTACATGCAGCATCATAATCAAGATTAACATTTTTAATAGCCCATGATGCTCAATGAGCCAACTCCACAGGTAAGTGACATCCGTTCCCATAGACCAACCGATATGGAGTAGTGCCAATATGTGTTTTGTAAGCACTACGGTATGCCCACAAGGCATCATTTAGTTTGTTTGACCAATCCTTGCGGTCAGACCGCACTATTTTCTGCAAAATTTCTTTGATTTGTCTATTGGACACCTTGTTTGTGGATGATAAGGTGTGGCAATCCGATGGTCTACACCATAGTGTTTCAGAAGTTTGCCAAAATGAAAATTCTTTAAGTGGGATCCCCCATAACTTATGATCACACGGGGAAGCCCAAACCTAGAAAAGATATTTTATTGCATAAATTTGCAAACCACGCTATGGTCATTGGTCTTGGTGGCAATTGCTTCGACCCATTTTGACACATAGTTAGCGACCACCAAGATGTACAAATTGCCAATGAATTTGGAATGGGCCCATGAAATCAATTCCCCAAACGTCAAAGATATCAACAACGAGGATTGGTTGCATGGGCATCTCATTCCTCTTTGTTATACTACCCATCTTTTGGCAATTGGTACAAGTTCGAGCAAACTCAAACGCATCTTTAAAAATAGTGGGCCAAAATAACCATCAAGATAATATTCGATGCCCTGTTTTCTGGCCACTGAAATGACCACCACATGCATATGCACGTATTTCGTCCTGAAAATCTAACAGAGACATAATGTGCAAGCTCCAACACTGCTGGCATCTCTGATTCAGGAATGAACGCCTGATGAGTTGGTCCGCTCCCACCTTGAACAAATCCGGTTCATCCCAGATGTATTGGTTGACCTTGGTCAGGAATTTGTTCTTCTTCTTCTTCTTCTTGGTCCAGTCTTCAGGAATAGTACCTGTAACTAAATAGTTAGCAATACCTGCATACCAAGGATTAGCAGATGTAATAGACATTAAACACTTATCAGGAAACCGTTCATTTATCTCAGGAGTGACATCCTCCTCTTCCCTTTGAATCCGTGAAAGATGGTCAGCCACAAAATTCTCACAGCCCTTCTTGTCACGGATTTCCAAATCAAATTCCTGCAACAAAAGGACCCACCTGATCAACCTAGGCTTGACATCCTTCTTTGCCATCAATGTGATCCCTTCTAATATGATGATATTCAAGCCTAGTCTTCTCAAACAACCCCTGGAATGGCGGAAACACTCCAGAAGTCAACTAATCAACTAGATGATCAAATCAAACACGAACTATGTTGAGAAATGTCATCACCATAACATGCATAATCAAACTGATAATCTCCATTGTTAAACTTTGGTAATTACACTTTGAATCAACAAACTACAACTGTGTGATTTCACTAGAACAATTCTGATCCAAAGATACAAGTGTGAAATTTTACTACAAAAAACAAAAGGCAACATATTTATACTAAACATAATTTGATCGAAAACTCTTGATCGAAAAGTGTTTCGGTCGAAAACACTTTTCGATCGAAAAGTTAGTTTTCGACCGAAAACTCTAAAGTTATACATTTTTAGCATATACATAATTTCTATGGACTACTGGTTCCAACAATCTCCCCTAGTCCACAGAACATCAATTCTTCACTCGTTTTCTTTATCAGGCTTGACATCGGCTTTGATTTTCATTTTCTTGGCATCCAGCTCAGCAAGTCTTTTCTTGATCATGTTCACTTCATGTCTTCTTGATAAAAACCAAGCTACGACTCTCACATACAACTTTGCTTCAGTCTTTATCTTTGTGCTCATATCACACTTGATTAGGTTTTGGTACAGAATGTTCAGGTCTTCGTTTGAAAAGCTGAACAGATCCAGTGGATCGAAGACTCTGACCTATGGTGAATCATGTTGCATGATTATAGCTTCATGTGTTCTGCTGTCATACATCCATTTCTTGAAGCTTTTGATAAAGGTTTCTTTACGTGCTGGGATGTATACAGTTGAAACTGTATCAGCTGACTTTCAATATACCTGAACCTTCTCTTGCCATCTTTATCATTTCTTTTTAGCTTTCTGCACTCAGGAATCTGTGGCTTGAAGCTTTCAAACTTGTCTTTAGCACATTCTTTCTTTAAATACTCTTCAAAATTTTCTGCAAATGAATTCTTGGATGGATTAATCAACTTCAGGTGACTCAGCTCCCGAATATCCCAGTACGGTAACGCTTTTTACTTTGAGCTTCGATCAAAGTACCGGATATTCCCTTCAACTCTTTTTATCACATACATCTTCTTCTCATCATCGTACATCCATCCTAAGATTTCTCAAGTTAAAGCTTGTTCTGGATTTTTAATTGTCTGTGTAATCCTTTCAACTATTGATGGTTTCTCTGTAACAGTCCACCACGTACTCTTGTCAACCCTTGTGGTCTTTGCATGATCAGATGGCTCTTCATTTTCTTCAGGAATAGTAAATGGCTCTCTTTCATCTATCAGTTTGTCTATTTTTCCAATAACCGACCCATCTTCTTCAACATACGTTTGTTGTTGCTCATATTCATTCTTTTTATACTCCGTGCTGGTCTCAGTATCTTTATCAGTTTCTTCTGCTGTCTTTCCACTTCCACCAACACCTCCAGCTCCACTACTATCACTATCATCATCAGAAGAATGATCATCACCTTTCTTTTCACCGGTTATCACCAACTCTTCATAATCTTCTTCCTCCTTCTCAGTTTCATCATTATTCTCATCTGTCACCTCCATTCCTTCACCGTCATTATTAAGTAGCATATCTATATCAAATATAGTTTTTTCTTCATACATATCAGCATCAAAAATTGGAGAATGATCAGGTTCAGTAGCAGAAGGAATAGGTTCTGTAGCACCCGGACTTTATTGATCTTCAACATTTTCCTCTTGATTAACACTCGTTGGAGCACCAATATGAGCTATAAAATCTTGTACCATCCTCTAAAGTTGATCAATCTGTTGCTGTTGTTGAGTAATGATTCCTTTCTATCTATTACTCTTAGTTTTCAATTCTCTGATCTCTCTTGAGTTAATAGATTCTCTGCTTTGTAAGTTCGAGATTTGAGTCTTTAGCTGACTAACGACATCAGCTGTCTCCCTGGTTGCATATTTCAGAAAGTCTTCATCTACCAGACCATAACTCTTTGACTTCTTTGAATTGTGCTTTTCTGGAAGTTCTTTTGCTTTGCCCTTGCCTGTATCAAGCTTTGTAGTTGTTTTATTTTGTTTCTTCAGTTCTGGATCTGTAAACACGATACCCTTAGACGGAGGAGGTCTAGAAGGTATGGTTTTTGTCACTTCATGCTCTTTCCTTTTCTTTGATGGTGTAGTTGCAGTTGCCTGAACTTCAGATATTTCAATCAATTCTGTATTCACACTTAATGTGTCTTCATTTTCAGCAACAAATTCTTCAGTATGGCTTAACACTGGTTTAGTGATTTCAACATTAACTTCTGAAGCTCTATTATCTTCAACATGTACATCAGTAGCTTCATATTCACCAACATAAGCATCAGCCCTCTGTTCTTCTTGTACTTGTACTTCTGGTTGTACTTCAGGTATAACATTACCCTGATCACCGATAATCATCATTACCTTGATCATCATCATCATCATCACCATTACTGTCACTGTCAACACCATCTTCAATGTCACTTGCCATAAGATCATCTATCTCATCATCTAAATTGAATTCTGGATCAGTATGTTCACCAAACATGTTTAGAAATAAAGGTGTCACAGTACCACTGAATCTACTTGTTTTCCTCACATTATTCATGCTGCTAAAGATGACCTCTTGCATAGATTCCAATGGCAATTCAACTCCATCATTTTGAAGATTTGGCAGCAGTGTGTTTGTAAGGCCCCAAACCCGGGAGGCCTCACTTGTTGGATTTACTCATTCACAAACAGTTATTAAACTTGAATATCAAATAACGCAGCGGAAAATTTCATTAAAACATACTCATAACATTGTTCAAAATGCGGAAGCGTAACATAGTCTAATACATAAACATAACATAAACTAATCATAACGGGATGCCAGTCTTCATGATCAACCGGGTAACTCTTCTCGCTTGCCAAGCAACACCGTCCATCATCCATACCTGCCTTAACTTGAATGTGCATACTAAAAAGTCAGCTACGCTGGTGAGTTCTAGCTTTACATAAAACCTTAACATAAACATTTTGCCAAAAACATAACATACATTTGTTTAACAAAAGCGTACGTAAAACATGCAATAACATAACATCGTCTTAACATCGTAACATAACATCATAACATAAGTCAACATGAACCGAATCTGTGCCTTCTCGTAACCGTCAATTCCATACATCGCATACTAGCGGATGAACTTAAGGCTCGTTACCTCTAAGCCATCCGTCTCACATGTCCCCTAAGGCTCGTTACCTCTAGGTGGACCAAACATATGTCTCCTAAGGCTCGTTACCTCTAGGTAGACCCAACATATGTCTCCTAAGGCTTGTTACCTCTAGGTAGACCAAACATATGTCTCCTAAGGCTCGTTACCTCTAGGTAGACAGAACATAACTTAGGCACTATTTCCCCGTAAGGAATAGTACCTTCCATCGGGATCCTGGTAATCCCATGGGTGACCGTCGTCACCCCATCATCAACCATTTGTACAACCGTTAGCCAGCCACAAAAGCCCCTCGTAAGGTGAGGCCAATACATACATACATACATACATACCTTAGCTCTCATAGGAACTCGTGGCAGATTCGTTCATTCGTGACTTTCATAAAACCTTTACCTCATTTTAGTTAAAGCATTTGTACGTTTTATTAAACAAAACATCATCTCTTTCGTAAACCTTTCGTAAACTTCATTTGGCAAAACATTTCATAAACATCATTTTGTAAACATCATTTCGTAAACCTCGTTTCGTAAACCTCGTTTCAAAACATCATTTCGTATGTATGCACACCAGCCCAAAAACATTTATTTAAAACATTTAAAGAAGGGCTTCTAGAACTCACCTTATAAGCTAGTCTCGGTTGTCCTAAACAAAGGCCCAACAACGTCACTTCTGATCTGAATTGATTAGTTAAATACACATCAGACCCAATCCCGACTCTAACGGTTAAACCATTCTAAACATACTGACTTTACTTAACCAGCCTAATGCCTGCGCACTTAGCAAGTGCGCAGGGCCTTGCTCTTGCGTACTTAATAAGTGCGCAGACTTCATGCGTACTTGATAAATACGCAGTACCTGCTTCATGCGTACTTGATAAGTACGCATGACCCTCTTCATGCGTACTTGGTAAGTACGCAGGATTAGCTTCATGCGTACTTGATAAGTACGCACGAACTGCTTCCTCGCAAAAACCCTAACTTTCGCCTTCGGGTCTGATCATGTCAAGATCCCGAACTTGTTTACTTCAAAACGTTTGCTTTTCATTAAGGAATCCAAATATATGTTTTCCTTCCAATTTCAACCGTAAAAACGTTACATTTTCAACCAAAACCCAAAAATGAACAAAAACTCAGATTTAGGCCTAAATCGTTACCTGAATCAAGTTTCTGATCCGGAGGTTCTTCTAACGAGCTCTGGAGCAACACACTTCTCAAATCTCGGGTCGATCCGCCAACTTTCTCTCTCTACGGTTTCTCTCTCTAGAAGTTTCAAATGAGAGAAATAGGTGGTGACCTTGGCTATTTATAGGGAAGGCTCCCCTTCTAGACCGCCGGCCCATCCGGCCCGACCCGACATGCCTCGTTCGTTTATTCCGTTATTTTAACTGTCGTTTTATTTTTGGGATGTTACAAGTCTACCCCCTTATAATAGGTTTCGTCCCCAAAACCTATCATAAGTCTAATAGTTGAGGGTATGACTCCCTCATTTCCGTCTCCGTTTCCCAAGTGGCTTCCGATCCCCTTCGATGCTTCCATTGGACTTTAACCAATTGGATAATCTTATTACGCAAACGCTTCTCCTTTCTGTCTAAGATGGCCACGGGTTCTTCAATGTAGTTAAGGCTGTTGTCGACCTCGATGTCGGTAAGTGGTACGTGAGCCGATTCATCGCCAAACACTTTCGCAAGTGTGATACATGGAAGGTAGGATGAATCCCACTCAACTCATCAGGCAACTCTAACTGATAAGCGACTTCACCAACCCGTGCCATTATCCTGAATGGTCCGACAAACCTCAGACTTAACTTTCCTCTCTTCCTGAATCGTATGATCCCTTTCCAGGGTGACACTTTCAACATTACTCTATCTCCAACATCAAACTCAATAGGCCTTCGTCGTTTATCCGCGTAGGATTTCTGACGATCTTGTGCGGCCTTCATTCTTGCTTTGATTTGATCAAACCTTTCCGACGTTTCTCTTACGACTTCAAGACTTCCTAATTCCTTTTGTCCAATCTCACCCCAACAAACCGGGGTCCTGCATCTTCTCCCATACAACATTTCGTAAGGTGGTATGCCTATCGTCGTGTGATGACTATTGTTGTAGGAGAATTCGGCTAACGACAGATGACTGTCCCAACTGCCGCCGAAATCGATAATACAAGCACGAAGCATATCCTCCAATGTCTGAATGGTCCTTTTGGACTGACCATCCGTTTGTGGGTGGTATGCCATGCTAACATTGAGCCTCATGCCCATCGCCTCGTGAAATCTTTTCCAGAACCTTGATGTGAATCGTGTGTCCTGGTCAGATACGATCGTTAAAGGCATCCCATGCCGTGCTACTACTTCGTTAATAAACACTTCTGCTAACCTTTCCGATGAGAACGTCTCGCGAATAGGTAGGAAATGAGCACTCTTCGTTAAACGGTCCACAATTACCCAAATGGTATCATGACCTTTAGCTGTGCGAGGTAGCTTGGTAATGAAGTCCATGGTAATGTGTTCCCACTTCCATTCCGGTATATCCAGTGGTTGAATCTTTCCATACGGTTTCTGGTGTTCGACCTTTACTTGCGAGCAAGTCAAGCACTTGCTTACATACTTTGTCACCTCATGTTTCATTCCAGGCCACCAGTATTCCTTCCTCAAATCTTGGTACATTTTATTGGTACCAGGATGGATAGAGTACCGAGACTTATGAGCCTCATCCAAGATTTTGGTTCTAAGCTCGCCACCCATAGGTATCCATACCCGTCCAAAACGTGTCCTAACACCAAGGGTGTTATATTCCAACTTGTCCTGTTGGCCAACTATCCTTTCCTTCTTTATGTTGTCTTCTTTAAGTGCCTCATCTTGAGCCTTTTCAATTTCTCTCATCACAACCGATGTTACCACCAACTAGCAAGCTTTCACTCTAATAGGAGTAGGCACATCTTTTCGGCTTAGAGCGTCAGCCACCACGTTTGCCTTTCCAGGATGGTATATTATTTCACAGTCATAGTCTTTCAACAGTTCCAACCATCGCCTCTGCCTCATATTAAGTTCCTTTTGTTCGAAGAAGTACTTCAAACTTTTGTGGTCGGAGTAAATAGTAAACTTCACCCCGTAAAGGTAGTGCCTCCAGATTTTTAATGCGAATACGACAGTAGCAAGTTCCAAATCGTGAGTCGGATAATTAGCTTCGTGAATCTTCAACTGCCGTGACGCATACGCGATCACTCTCTCGCGTTGCATCAACACGCATCCCAATCCCTGACCCAAAGCGTCAGAGTATACCACTAAGTCTTCATTGCCCTCGGGAAGGGATAAGACTGGAGCTTGGGTTAGTTTCTCCTTCAATTCCTTAAACGCCTCTTCCTGGGTCGAACCCCATTCGTACTTTACCTCCTTCCGAGTCAACTTTGTCAATGGCGAAGCTATTTTTAAGAAATTCTGGATGAATCTCCGATAGTAGCCTGCCAATCCCAAGAAACTACGGATTTCAGTTGGCGTCTTAGGAATATTCCATTCCTTCACCATCATTATCTTTGCTGGGTCAACCATAATGCCGTTCAAGTTAATGACGTGACCTAGGAATTGGACTTCCCTAAGCCAGAACGCGCATTTGGAGAACTTAGCATACAACTTTTCCTTCTTCAGAGCTTCCAATACTTCCTTCAAGTGACACGCGTGATCACCCTCATTCTTGGAATAGATGAGGATATCATCGATGAACACGATTACCGATCGATCCAGCATTGGTCGACAAACTCTATTCATCAAATCCAAAAACGCTGCGGGGGCGTTCGTCAATCCGAAAGACATTACGCGGAACTCGAAATGTCCATAACGCGTGCAAAATGCAGTTTTCGGTATGTCTTCTTCCCTCACCTTCAACTGATGGTACCCGGACCGAAGGTCGATTTTTGAGAACCAACTTGCGCCTTGCAATTGATCGAACAGGTCGTCGATCCTTGGTAAAGGGTACTTGTTCTTCACCGTACGTTTATTCAACTCGCGATAATCAATACACATTCTCATTGAACCGTCTTTCTTCTTCACAAACAACACCAGAGCACCCCACGGCGAGATGCTCGGTTGGATAAATCCTTTCTCAAGTAACTCGTCTAGTTGTGCCATTAACTCTTTCATCTCCACTGGTGCTAGTCGATATGGAGCCTTAGCCACGGGCTGGGCATCTGGTACTTAGTCGATTCGAAATTCGATCTCTCTGTCGGGTGGTATCCCAGGCAATTCCTCTGGAAACACCTCCAGGTACTCGCGTACCACGGGTACATCGTCTAGTTCCTTCACTTCCTTACACTCGTCAATTACGTTCACCAGATAAGCCTCGCATCCGCGCCTCAAGTAATCTGTTGCCTTAATCATCGAGATGACGTTTGGCATCGGGGCGTCACGATCTCCAAGAACCTCGACTTTGCTACCATCCGGAGCCTTGAGTCGGATTATCTTTCGTTTACATATAATTTGTGCTTCATTGGCAGTTAGCCAATCCATACCCAACACGACATCAAACACTCCCAAAACCATAACAAACAATCTGACAGGGAACCTATGTCCTTCTATTTTTATCGTGGAGTTGTCAACTACATCGGTCACTCTCGCAGTTCTACCCTCAGCGGTTTCTACGCTAAAGGCCCTTTCTAGTTTACTCACAGTGTACTTTACCCTTTTACAAAAAGTTGCAGATATAAAACTTTTGCTGGCACCCGAATCTAATAACACAGATACAAAAGTGTTGTCAAAGATAAACGTACCTGACGCCACGTCGGGGTCCACTCTGGCATGTTCCTGCGTCAGCGAATAGGCTCGAGTCTTCGCTCGGGGTCTCTCTTCTGTCTTCTCCGGGCCTTCCCTTTCCCGGCTTGACCCATTCTGGGCTTGGTGCATTCCCGGCTCATATGACCGCTTTCACCACAATTATAACATTTAATGCCTTGCCTGCATTCCCAGGAGTAGTGCCCAGTCTTGCCACATTTGTAGCACAGATTTGTCCCTATCCGACATTCACCCGTATGTCTCACCCCACATCTTCCACAGACTGCCGTCTCGCCTACCCTGGCCTGTTTGTCCCGAGCCCCAAACAACCTTCCACCCGATCGCTTAGCGGGAAAACTCAGCTTCTTCTTGGGCTCTTCAATGGCAACGACATTCAGCGCCAGATCATCAAATACCACTCCGCTTAGTTCTACTACCGAATCGTAGGTAGTAGGGGTGTTTGCCTTAACATAGGTGCGAACCTGGTCCGGCAGCCCTTGAATGTAACAGGAAATCTTTCTTTCCTCAGTCGTGATAAGGTGTGGCACCAGACGTGCCAATTCATTGAACCGTGTGGTGTACTGCCGGTGCGTCATGCTCCCGGCCTTAATTCCTAGAAATTCCCTTTCTACCTTTTCGATCACATTCCTTGGACAGAAATTTTTGATCACCATAGTTTTCAAATCAGACCACATCATTGCATCCACAGTCTCGTCCCCTTTGGCTTGGCGTACACCTTCCAACCGATGGGATGCTTACTCTCCCTAGGAGTTAGCAGCAAATTTCACAACTTGGTCTGCTCGACACTCGCTCAGACGGATGGCAGCCTCCATACAGATTACCCAGTCAAATGTAGCCACCGCGTCTTTCTTTCCAGTCAGGACCGGTGGGTCACATGCCTTAAATGACTTATAGTCGCATCCGTGAGCAGGCGGCGCGTTGTCAGTCTCGTTGTTCTGGGCACCAGTTGCCGCGCTAGACCCACCTTCCCCATTAACCTTCTTCAATGCTTCAGCTAACAGACCTGGCAGAGAAGTCTTCATCAACTCGGTGAATTCTCGAGCTAAAGCTGCTCTCACTTCTGGTTCAAAAGTGAAAGGTTGTTCTTCAATCTGTGTCTGCTCAGTTCCATGCACACTAACCGCCGGTTCAGTGTGAACACTTCCTTCTTCACTATACTCTTGGCGCGTAGGGGTCCTGCCGCGCCCACCATTACATCCACCGGTACGACCGCTGGAACGGCCCCCACCACGCCTTCCGCTCTTTCATTCCGCCATTTCGTTCTATAAGACAAGGAATCCAATGTCATCACGTTAGTTAACAAATAAAATTCAACTAGCACTGTAAGATGTTAATATACACTGGCCATCTGCAATTAACCATTACACTACCTTTCGATTTCTATTTGACCACCTTTGTGATTTCATCAGAACACAAGTCCTTACCTAACCCTTTCTAAGGAATACTATACATGTAAATATATACTACCTTCATACTTGATGCTGTGGCTCGAGTTACCCGTACTGGCATCCGCTTTCGGTCCCATTCACAGTTTAAGTTCAGACACTGGGAGTGTCCGAATCTCTCAAACTATTGCTCTGATACCAACTTGTAAGGCCCCAAACCCGGGAGGCCTCACTTGTTGGATTTACTCATTCACAAACAGTTATTAAACTTGAATATCAAATAACGCAGCGGAAATTTTCATTAAAACATACTCATAACATTGTTCAACATGCGAAAGCGTAACATAGTCTAATACATAAACATAACATAAACTAATCATAACGGGATGCCGATCTTCATGATCAACCGGGTAACTCTTCTCGCTTGCCAAGCATCACCGTCCATCATCCATACCTGCCTTAACATGAATGTGCATACTATAAAGTCAGCTACGCTGGTGAGTTCTAGCTTTACATAAAACCTTAACATAAACATTTTGCCAAAAACATAACATACATTTGTTTAACAAAAGCGTACGTAAAACATGCAATAACATAACATCGTCTTAACATCATAACAGAAGTCAACATGAACCGAATCTGCGCCTTCTCGTAACCGTCAATTCCATACATCGCATACCAGCGGATGAACTTAAGGCTCGTTACCTCTAAGCCATCCGTCTCACAAGTCCCCTAAGGCTCGTTACCTCTAGGTGGACCAAACATATGTCTCCTAAGGCTCGTTACCTCTAGGTAGACCAAACATACGTCTCCTAAGGCTCGTTACCTCTAGGTAGACCAAACATATGTCTCCTAAGGCTCGTTACCTCTAGGTAGACAGAACATAACTTAGGCACTATTTTCCCAAAAGGAATAGTACCTTCCATCGGGATCCCGGTAATCCCATGGGTGACCGTCTTCACCCCATCATCAACCAGTTGTACAACCGTTAGCCAGCCACAAAGGCCCCCCGTAAGGTGAGGCCAATACATACATACATACATACATACATACCTTAGCTCCCGTAGGAACTCGTGGCAGATTCGTTCATTCGTGACTTTCATAAAACCTTTACCTCATTTTAGTTAAAGCATTTGTACCTTTTATTAAACAAAACATCATCTCTTTCGTAAACTTCATTTGGCAAAACATTTCATAAACATCATCCCGTAAACATCATTTTGTAAACATCATCCCGTAAACATCATTTCGTAAACATCATTTCATATACCTCGTTTCGTAAACCTCATTTCAAAACATCATTCCGTATGTATGCACACCAGCCCAAAAACATTTAATTAAAACATTTAAAGAAGAGCTTCTAGAACTAACCTTATAAGTTAGTCTCGGTTGTTGATGTATTGCAAAATACACCCATTAATCGTGTTCAGTTTGAGTGGTTTTGTTTAGTTTTCTTTTAGTTTTTAGTTAGAATATGTTACTGCTGATCCATTTGTATTTACCAGGTCTCGAGTGATAGTTGTTGCTGAAATGGGCAGAAAACGAGTCAAAAATATGCAAAAACCGAGTACCGGAAGAGATCGGGAGTTCAAGAGTCAATTAAAAGCATGAAATTCGAGAAGCAACACCTTCTCGCCACCCGCGAGAAGGTCAGGAGTTGTCCCTCGCGGGCCGCGAGGGAGTTGCATCACAACACACAGAAATTAACTCCTCGCCACCCGCGAGAATGGAAGCCAATGGGCTCCGCGGGTGGCGAAAGCCTATTTTCCACAGAATGTTTCGACTTTCAGGTGGGTTGATGCTAGATTGGGGTATAAATACATCTCAATCATATTCTTGTAAAACCTAGCCGATTTTGGAGAATCTAGGATGAATTTTGGAGAGATTTTGGAGCAATTTCAAGCAAGAAGGAGAAACGGTTGAAGGTTAGAGTCCTAGGATCGATCAAGCTCGTGATTTGGCTATCCGGGTTTATCAATTCTTTGTTTTCTTAACTTTTACCAAGTCTTTCCACTTTGTTGAAATTGCGTCTTTGATTTGGATAATGATTAGTAGCTAAATTAGATAAACTACCTAGACTATGATGAATGGGATGCTAAAGTTGTGATTTTTATATTGGATGCTTGTTAATTTTGGATTTCATGATAAAGTAGCAAACTTGATTATTGATTCGTTGAATATGCATGCTTAGAATTATTCTAATTGTTATATATTGCTTCGTATGATCTTTGGTGAATGTCTTTCGCGTAACAGGGTCATGCTAGATCGTTAACTTGCGTTGTGATTTGTTGGGTTAATTGGCCAAAATACCTTAGAAGCTATATTTGATAATTGAATAGGTCTAGGTGTTATACTAATCTTAATAGCCGAGAGGTGCGAGATTATTGATAGGTCTAAATTGGTAAATTGCTAGGGTGGTCCTTGAGAGAAGTTTGTCGTAGTTGCCTTGCTAATATTTGTCTATTGAGTCGAATCAAGAACCCAAGTCATCCTAGGTTTACAACCCGAGAGAGAGTAGGTCATATTAGGGTACTTTACATAAACATTTAGATAATCGAGAGGAAGTCTAGATCAACCGGTGTTTTCAGCAGCCTTCAGAGTTCCTTAGGTGTCTTCCCGAAAAGGGTCGGGAGTCCTGTTCGGTGTTTCAAGATTATTAACTTGCATCCGTTAAAAGTATAGCTCGAAGTATCCCAGGATTCCAGTCTAGGTAGTTACCCATCGTCATCTGAAGTAAAAGCAAAAATCACCTTCGTGTCTTAGGTAATTTAGTTAATTGATAGTATTTTAATCTAGACAAACCCCCCCCCCCCAAATATAAAAACAATTAGTCGTGTCAGTCAGTCTGTTTAAGTGAGTCTAATTTACGTAATAAATAGAGTTTCGTGGGTTTGATTTCCGGACTTATTTAGCTGTACTAGAGTCGATCGGTTCACTTGCCGGTTAGTAGTTTAGTCGAGTTTTAGAGAGTCTAGAGTATAACTTAGTTTCTAGAATAGGTTAATTTAGTTAATAATTTAATAACTACGTTTAGAACATCAGTTGTCCTAAACAAAGGCCCAACAACGTCATTTCCAATCTGAATTGATTAGTTAAATACACATCAGACCCAATCCCGACTCTAACGGTTAAACCATTCTAAACATACTGACTTTACTTAACCAGCCTGATGCCTGCGCACTTAGCAAGTGCGCAGGGCCTTGCTCTTGCGTACTTAATAAGTGCGCAGACTTTGCTTCATGCGTACTTGATAAATAGGCAGTACCTGCTTCATGCGTACTTGATAAGTACGCACGAACTGCTTCCTCGTAAAAACCCTAACTTTCGCCTTCGGGTCTGATCATGTCAAGATCCCGAACTTGTTTACTTCAAAACGTTTGCTTTTCATTAAGGAATCCAAATATATGTTTTCCTTTCAATTTCAACCATAAAAACGTTACATTTTCAACCAAAACCTGAAAAACCCAAAAATGAACAAAAACTCAGATTTAGGCCATATCGTTACCTGAATCAAGTTTCTGATCCGGAGGTTCTTCTCACGAGCTCTGGAGCAACACACTTCTCAAATCTCGGGTCGATCCGCCAACTTTCTCTCTCTACGGTTTCTCTCTCTAGAAGTTGTAAATGAGAGAAATAGGTGGTGACCTTGGCTATTTATAGGGAAGGCTCCCCTTACAGCCCGCCGGCTCATCCGGCCCGACCCGACGTGCCTCGTTCGTTTATCCCGTTATTTTAACCGTCGTTTTATTTTTGGGATGTTACAGTGTTGATTATCATTTGGACAAACCTTCGATACATTAAAAACTTGTAATTCTGTCATGGTCCCACAAAGTTGCTTATCATGGCTTCAAATATCATCCTTGAGAAATTGAATCGCCTATGTGTAGCCAAACACACTAAAGCTCTACTAAACACTTCTCCAATCTGATCAAAAGCATATATTCTCGGACTCATACAATGATTTAGCACATGTACTAGGTATCTTCACTGTTTCCCGAACATTTTCTTGGTAACTTGCCTTCTCAATAAATTTCCCTCATAACCCATAGTCATAATAATTCCTGAAACTGCCGTGTGACTGATCTTGTAAGGAAAATCTGCTGCATCTCTAAAATTCAATACTTCACGTATAACTTGCTCAGTCACTTTTATTGTATTTTCACCCACTATGCTTTCAATCCAGATTTCTTTGTTCACATGCTTATATTTAACGTTATCCCAAAATTCCCTAACGTGTTTCTCAAATACTCTGACTTGTGTGGATATAGTTGTGTGAATCATACCTAACAATCTCTTTATATCCACGAGATTTCTTAGTATTTGTCGTCAAACTCGCACAAATGTTGTGCTTCGGTTCAAACTTCAAACGATTCATATCTACAATAAGCATCAACATAAAGTTAGAACTTTTGAACATTTCTGAAAAATTTATAACTCTTGATATTTCGACCGAAAAACTCTTTAACTATCACCTTTTTCGATCGAAAAGTTATTTTGAACCCCTTGTTGATCACCCACAAAAATTTTGTAACATTTAACTTTTCGACCGAAAAACCCTTCCGATGATATACCAACTTTTCGATCGAAAACTCTGGGTTAACAAATTGATCAAAAACTTTGAACTCTCAACATTTCGATCGAAAACTTTCTGATCATATAATCAACAATCAATTCAAAATTATAACAACCGAAAACCCATGGACATTAAACTTTTTGATCGAAAACTCTGATTCTAAAAACAATTTTCAAGCTTAAACTTTTTCGGTCGTAAACACTTTTCGGTCGAAAACACTTTTCGGTCGAAAACTCATTTCGGACAAATCAGAACTGACTCTTCATTTCCATCTGAAACAACTTTTGGATCCATTCATGATAGATTTCGGGCAATTCATATGACTTTTTGGGCGATTCAAAAATTCAAAGTTAATCTAAGGCTTTGGATCTACCCTACGAACCTCTACAAGTCACGAAAACATACCTTGATGATCGAAATACTATAATGAACACGATGACGACATAAACAATGGATTTTGCATGAAATCTTTGCACTTGAAAAAACTCAACCAAGAGAAACGTCGGCGACGGTGATGAAGTGGAAAAAGTTTTTCTGATCGAAACTTCAGTATTTATAGATTTTGAGAATTTGACCGAAAACTTCGGTTTTGACTTTTCGATCGGAAATAATTTTCGGACAATCTTTTTAGGACAATCTTTTTCGATCAAAGAGTCTTCGACCGAAAACTTTGAACTTTATAAAATTTGTATAACCACAATCTTTATTTTTATATTTTTATATTTCTTTTTCATGTCCATTTTGACATCATTAAGACCTGTTTCAGATTTTATATTTCACAAACACAAAATGGTCACACCCCAACCGACGGCAGATTATACGTCGGGGCGGACACGGTTGTTCAATAGCACGAGGTTGACTATTAAAGATTAAATAGTTTCATTAATAACTTTTAAGGTTTCAATACAAGGAAAGAATCAATACATAACAAGAATACAATTTTCATGACAAGTCTCATGCTAGTGTACCTGAAACATGTAAGTAAACTGTCAACTAAAAATAGTTTGTGAGATACGAAGGTTTTATCATAGTTTAACAAAGTTTTGAAAAGTATTACAATTCACTATGTCATGCATTCTATAGTATAAGTGTGAGAACAACACATATTAAACATTGTGCATATCAATCCTCCAACCAAGTTTAGGCATAACCCGAAAGTTACCCTTAAAAGTTTAAAGTCTAAATTCAGTAACAATCACCATGGGCTCCCCCCGAAGGGTCAATCAAACTAGGTGGATTGGTAAAATGCAATAGATCTATCATTGTTACTATAGGCTTGATCAAAGTTAATGGATATGCTAGTATTAAGTCTAATTTAAGCATGCAAGTCTCAAGTATAACACAAGAATAATCATATGGGCATAGTTGTACAAGAATTGTATAAGTATGGAAGTTTGTACATGTTTCAACCCAAGTTTATAAAGAATGTAAAACGAAAAGGGGCTAAGTATACTCACTTGGATGATGAAGGGTGTCCAACAAGGATTAGGAGTGGCAAAGTTTTGAGAGAGAATATCCTCACAAAAACCTAAGAATACAAGTCTAGAGTTTCAAGTTTTGATTCTATAAGTCTACGGCAAATGATCTAGGATTCTAAATTTAACTAGGGTTCTAAAAAGGAGATGGGAATGTTTGTGTTTATAAAGTTTGAATAGTTTTCTGGTTAGGGTTTAAATAAGTAGTACAAGACTTGGATGTCAATGTTTTATAAGTTATAGTTGCAGAATGATTATTAATTAAAATAATTATCTGAAAGTCTTATAGTCATAATTTACACATAATAGGCATTAATAATCAAAAATAGTTTTTCTAAGTATTTGTAAATTGAGTTGTAATAATAGTTAAATGAAGGATTAAACAATAATTATTTAAAGAGTGAATAGTTATTAAAGTTTAATAATAAGTAAAGAATACATAATAATTTAGAGATTAATAATAATTATTTAAAATTTATTAAGAATACATGAAAAGTATTCAAAGGATAGATAATTATCAAAGGTAACTAATTATCTACAAAATTAAATAATCGACCTAATCTAATTAAGATTCTTTAAAGTATTAAGTATTTACACAATACCTTGTAACTAAATAAGGTTTTAAAAGGATGATTATAAGTTTAAATAGTAATTAGACACTTATAAGTCCATAAAAAAATGTTAACTACAATTTCTTATAACATTTATATTTCAACTATAAGTTTATAAATTTTTATAAAGTTTAAAATATAACCATAAGTTTATAAGGTCCTAACTTATAAGTTTATAAATATTATAAATTTACATATAAGTTTATAAATGTTTTATTATTAAAGATTCTATTTAAGTTTTATAAGGTTTATAAATTTAGAATATTATGTTTGTAAATAATTGAGCAAACAAGTTTTCTGTTTTTATAAAGTTTATAAATTTATAAATTTTCTAATTTTAAATAACAATGTTTATTTATTTTCTTGTTTTATTTATATAATAAATAAATAAGCCTTGATTTAAATAGATATAAATTTTAAAAAAATAATACAAAAGTTCATAAGTTTCTATAAACTTTTCTGATTTTATAAAGTGCAAGTTATTTTTGTTTTATTAAAGTTTATATTTTTTTAATGTTTAAACGGAAATAATTCAGAAAATAATACCTAATTGAAGTTTCAAACTTTATAAAAATATTTTTTGTTAGGCATATAAGTTTTACAAAGTTAAAGTATTTTTATAGATTTTTAGTATTTAAAATGTTTTTTAAAGAATTAAACTTTCTTAAGTTTTAATTAAGTAAAATGTTTCTGGAATATAAAAGTGTACTAAAAATCGTTTTTAAGATTATAAGAATATAATAGATTTTATAGAATTTATTTGAAGTTTTAAAACTGAATAAAAAAAACATAAAAATGAAATAACAAAACCCAGGCCGGCCGGATTCGAACCCAGGCCGCCTGAGTCCGGACACAAACGAACAAACCACCCAACTACGGGTCTTGTCGAGTGTAGACACGGAAAAGAAAATAGATTAACACCAATTCAAATCAACCCCAATTTTCTCATGAACCCTAGATTCAAGATCCTTCAAATACGACTCGATTAACCCCGTGATAATGCAAATTGATAGGGGGCTAATGAGCTAAGAATGAAAACAAGCAGATTGGCCATTCGAATTACCTGTGTGACACCCGACATTTCAGGTCAATATCCGTACACATTATGAACGAGTTTACATTACAATAAACAAGTTTACGTTATAATTATTTTTGTGATTTATTTAATTTCACAAACAAGACATTAAGGTCTAACAAAGACCGTACATGGTCTCATTCTAAATTTTTGGTAATTCTGGGAGTTACCGGTGCACATACCAGTATAAACCGAATTTAATTACCCATGTGAAACTTTAAATAATAATAATCTAATACTTAAATCCAATTATTAACACTCAATTCACTTTTGACTTCTCGGCCGAAGTGCAGAGAAAACCATCCCCAATCCCACGTCCCATTTACCATATTTTCAAATTAACCCATACCACACCTGAGAAAACTCAGACAAAACCATACTCTCCTCAATCAAAACTCTCACAAACCCTTTTATCTAACATTTTTATACGGAAAACTTCTTCATTTCTCTTCAAAATCGAAACCAAGTTTTAAGGCAAAACTTACCACAATTCGGTGTTTTAAGGAGATTCAAGTGTTTCTAAAGAAAGTTTAACAGAAGATTCAAGATCATTCTCTGTTTTCTTTCATCATCTTCACCTCGGTTTTAAGGTAAAAACTCAATACTATCCACTTTATTTTCTTTAAAAACCGTATCTAAGTATACAAAATGTTCAAATCGCAAGTAAGATAACAAGAAAAGTGTGTCAAATTCAAGTTTTAAAACATAAATATGCAGGACTAATTCTGTCAAACAGAAGTCTAGTAATCGAAACTAGAAGTTTCGATACCAGTTAACTCAATCGAAACTAGGAGTTTCGATACCTGTTGATCAATCGAAACTAGGTAGTTTCGATACCTTTTACTCAATCGAAACTAGGTTGTTTCGATAACAACTACTCAATCGAAACTAGGTTGTTTCGACACTCAACTACTTAATCGAAACTAGGTTATTTCGATATCAAACTACTCAATCGAAACTAGGAAGTTTCGACACCTGATTACTCAATCGAAACTAAGTAGTTTCGATACTCATTTGCCCAATCGAAACTAGGTAGTTTCGATACCTGTGTCAGTCCCCTTTGGGCAATAACTAAGATCTGTTTTTATAACAAAACAAGTGTTGAATAACTAAGGAAATATTTAAACAAAAACGACCAGATTTACAAAGTCGGTGAACAATTTGCAAATATAAGACGATCGGTCTTAACACAATTTACCCTTGGTATCTAGGGTACGAATAGTCAAGGTTGACTACAACAAGTATTATTACAAGTTTACACAAACTCCAGGTGAGTTTCACTGCCCCTTTTTACTATTTTCTAATATTTGGGGGAAGAACATACTTCAACTATTTTATGGGATAACAAGAGAATAAGACACGACTTTATGTTTACATGGGATGAGAACAACACATTGGAGGCCGCTAAAGTCCCCTGGAACAACATAGTAACCATTAACTGTAGCCTAGGGTTCTATGAATAGTACTATGGAGAGTGACGTCTCCCGGTCATGGTTAGTCGCGCTAACCACAATCTGGAGGATTTATGGCCGCATAGAACCTGATAACGATTATAGGGGCCCACACATGTCATGGTTTGGTTACGCCTCATGTATGAACATATTATTTGTATTTCTAGCTAGTTTACAAATGGGTCAACAATTCTTATTCTGTTTATCACATACAACTGAAACTATTTACGAACAATTGAATTTTACAAAGAACAATTTGATTAAACCTGTGAACTCACCAACTTCGTGTTGACGATTTTAAGTATGTTTTTCAGGTAACTGAATGTGATTTCAAGGTTAGCAATGTAGATTACATGCATGCACGATGGATACTACTCAAGGAGGATTTCCCCTGTATAACTCATTAAATTGAGTCATATTTGTGAAATCTTAACTTTTTGTAATCTCTGATTACATTTTTGTAATGTAAAACTTTAAATTTGATTATGTATCCATTTATCATGTATGTGTTTGCGGTAATCATATGCTTTGGAAACCATGAACGTCGCGCCTCGCGTTTCAGCCTTGGCGGGGTGTGACAACCTGGTTCGAAGTCGCGATGAGGGAGAACGGGTCTGGTCCAACTTCGGTTGTCCACGAACTCAAATCGACAAGTGCAGGTTCGAATCGAAGGAATTTATAGTGTGAGTAGTTAGAGTATGATGTCGTCGAGGTGTAGCAACAAGTTTTTATTGCCAATTTCAGTGATTAATGCTTGTACCGTTGGGAGTATTTCGGTTGACGAAAACGAATTCAAATTCGAATCCCGCGGGCGTTAAACTGGAAATTAGGCATTGAATGTTCTTAGGTTACGGTCGCATGCGTGAAAGGAACTTGAGGTTCATTGCATTTGGCCTGAAACACGCGTTTTCGAGAAAACGAGCTCAAAACCGGTCGATGGGGGATTCGAACTCGGGATCGGTTTCTGAATCTGGAAGTTTGGCCAATTTACACTTTGGTCCCTGAAGTTTCTTAGTTTTAACATTTTATGTGAAATCTTGAGGTTAAGTTTATAACAAGATCCGGAAATGGCAGCTTTGGTCCCTTGTTTTTATAAAAACATAAATGCATTTTGTTTTATGAAACCAAGTAATTATTATATATTTTATTATATAGTTTCATGAATTTAAGAATTTAGAGAACATAAGTTTTATATCCTTTATTATTTTATAACTTTTATAAAATAACCTATGGATTTATAGTTTAATAGTTTAAGTGTCTTAAAACAATGTTATTATTTATACTATTTATAAAATTTTAACTTATAAAGTTTTACTAGTCTTTACCACCTTTTGTTTATAAGTTATATATATATACATATATATATATATACATTTTAGGCAAGTCTTCTATATAGGAGTATATATATCTCAAGTTTAATCATTTCTCTTAAACATTTATTAATTAAATCAAAATTTATTATTTAAGAACAAAGAGGAAAATTCAACTTTTAAATTAATTATACATGCAAGGGTTTAGAAAAAGATAAGTCGGAAAAATCATGAGTATTACAGTCTTCCTACTTTAGGAAATTTCGTCATGAAATTAAAGTAGAAGGGTCCTGGTTCCAAGACTTAAGCTCTTGGTACGTGTAAGGATAATGAGAAAAATACTTCATGTTTCCAAGTAAGCCCTGGGTTACGTCTAGAATTCTAAATGGGTTATAATGATAGGAATAGGACTACGCCCGAGTTTCTAAGCTTCACAGCCCATGATTGTCAGAAGTTTTTCTAAGAAGCGTATAGTTTCATCGAAGGATATGGGGATTTAGTTTTTTTTTTTTTTGGAAATGCACCTAAAGAGAAAGACTGTCGAATAATCATTCGGATTCAAATGGTGAAATTCATTGCTTGGAATAGATTTGATGACATTATGATGATCTGAGTTTGCTTGAAATATAGTCTAATATGTCTAAGGTTTGTCATGGTACCTAAGTTTCGTTGCTATCTATTACGATAGATCTTTGACCATAGCACACGATAGAAGTTACTATGTCTTCCCATATGCTGATTTTCATAATTTACGTGTGCACCCGTAAGTATTCGAATCGTCGCACAGTCCGCATAGATCCTTCCATTTGTGTGTGGATCAAGAGAGAGTACAAGGTTTTGCTTAGTTCATAACCACTGTTTTCGCGTCAAGAGTAGATATCAATTAACGGAGTCCCTAGAGGAAATCGTCAATCAGTAACTAGGGAGTAATGATGTGGCATGACTTAGAGTTTCAAGCTTCCTCGTGTTTGAACAAGAATACGTCAACCTCGAGTAGTTTAAAGTCTTTTATCTTCCTCGTATTTGAACAAGACAACGTCAAACCCCGAGTAGTTTAAAGTTTCACATCTTTCTCGTGTTTGACCAAGAGTACCTCAAACCCCGAGTAGTTTAAAGTTTCACATATTTCTCGTGTTTGAACAAAAATACGTTAAACACCGAGTCGCTCTAAAGTCTTCTGGTTTTCCAACCTTAGTGAATAGAGTGTGTGTGATCACGTTTTGAGTATAAGGTGATCACTCCAATACTCTGGTGTTCATGAGAGGCGAGGAAAAGTTTTTGTAATGGGAATCAATGGTTACACGTTCCTTATTCCTATATAGGAGATTCTGATCGTTTTAAGGAGACCGGGTGAATGTCAATTTTGGTTTTGATTCGAATGTAAGTGAGGTACTTTGCTATAGTGAGCAATGTCTTTCTTCATGCTAGTTTCTAGTATTAGAAATGATGTTTTTTTTTAGCATTCGGGATGAAACGAGTAACAAGTTTTATAAGTTTTATTTAAGATGAACGTACAAAAGTTTTCAAGGTCAGGAATCCGGATATGAGTTAGGAAGCAAAGTAAGTCATTTGATATTAAGTTTTAAATTGAAGTTAAGCTCTACATGACCTTTCGCTGTACATGCTTCCTTCGGTGATTTAGAAGGTGTTGAGCTCTAAGGATACAGGTTTGAATGTCGTATTAACTTTTGTATAACGTAACAAGGTGGGTCCCTCTAGACTTTAAACTTTTGATTTTTTTTATAGTAAAGTGTATTTTGTGTATACGTAAGTGTATTGTTTTTCAACAGTAAAGTGTGCTTGGGTTTTGACTCTCATTGTGGTTTATGGCGAATCTTTTATGTAGCAGGATTCGGTTCGTTAACGAGGAAGGTCTTCTAGTGTAAGATGACGGGAAAGGTTCTAATAGTATTTGTAGAAGTATGTTTTACGAATGACTAGTCTTGTTTCGTGAGAGGATTTGTAGTTCCTTCTTGTTTGTGTGTAAATGGGATGTTCAAAGAATAATGAGTTAGACAAGGATGAGTAGTTATAAGTAGGATTTCTCAAGAGACAGGTACGATTGACAAGTAGTTAGTTTGGCCAAGTTTTGGAAATGGTAGGTCTTTAAGAAGTAAGGGTCATAGTTGACCAAGATATTGGTTCATAAGTCATGTTGTTTTAAAAATATAATGTTTGTTCAAAGTCCCTTCTTCTGTCATACTCACCATTTTAGGGTTTGATAACTTAGTATGTCGTTGTTATCTAAATCAGTCATTAAGGTGAATTTATTTCGATGAATGTGTTGGATAAAAGTGTTAAGTTGTAATAGGTAAAGGAAGGTTTCGATACGATTTATGTCAAGTCAATAAGTAATAACAATTGAATTGTAAAATAGACTTTCATTAAACATTTCAAAATTGGTACTTCTAGTCCCTACATAAGATATTTGTTCTTCAACAGAAAATGAGAAACAAGAAAAATAGAGGCTTCATTTACGCCTTAGATAACTCTCTACCCGGAAGCAGATGAGTACTACGACAAGAACCGCTAGGGTCACCCGAATGGCAAACCTAGCCTCATCCCTAGTGGTTTCAGTACGACACAAAAGGATCTCCCTGTCTTCCTCCAAGGTTGTGATCTTCTCCTCCTGGATCCATATTTGATTTGCCAGGTCATCGATCCTTTGATTTAGCAGGTCATGTCGTATCCTATGTTCCATTTCCCGCCTCACAAATTCCGCGGTTCCCACAAACTGGGGAATATTAGGTACCAGGATTCCCATCGCCACAGCAGGTGTCCCGGCATGGCTAGCCCTTGGGGTAGGGTCAGGTGCTAAATACGGGTCCCTTGGTGGGGATGAGAACCGGCGGTGAAGATGGGGTGCTTAGAAATGATTCCTTGGAGGGGATGGTCCAGATGCTCCATATCCCGGGCCAGGGTTTCTAGTCCAATTAGTGTTTAGGTCAATTCTTGCCCTAGCAGTAGGATAGGAGGTTGGCTAATACACCTGTGACTCACTGCTCTCTGCACGGTTGGACTCTCCTCCAGGGCGGTACACGGGTGAGGGATGTGAGTGTGAGTCCGTTGCCTAGTAAGAGAAAGGACAGGAAGAAGTTTGTAAGTAAGTTTATTAAATATGTTCAAAGTTTATTATTCATAATACCGAGTCATCATAGTAATAGTTTAAAAAATGATTCTTGACTTGAAATTGATGTGCCCAGAAAAGGAGATTCCCGGAAAGAGGGGGTAGGTCACAATGACTTGCTTAAGTACCCTATTTCCCTATCCAGAACTCTTCATGGGCCTACAACTCCTTTCAATCATTACTTACTATTGTTTGTGTTTGTGGCATCATGATAGGGTTCATTGTGGGCTTTGAGTCCTCAAATGTGGGGTTTATTCATTCTAGCGGGCTTCTTTCTCTTGGGGGAAAACAAGTAGGTTCCAAATTTTTTTTGTTAATGTACCTTAGGTCTCTTGGGGGAAAAAAATATGTTCCAAATCGTAGTCACACTTGTTCCTTCAAGTTTACATCATTCTTTGTTCCAACTATATGTGAAGATTGTTTATTTTTAATTTTCCAAAATCAACCAATATTTTTCTCATATTTCTTAGTCATTTTTTCTTTAGCAAAATAGATTGGTTGGTTAATTTTCTTCACATACTTTGAACTGTTTGGGACTCTTGTGTCCATAAATTTAGGTAACATATAATCACGACAAGCATTTGAATATAAAACATGACAATTTCTAGAAAGCAAGTAAGCACGACTATAACGTTGTTTCACTCCGGACACAGACACACTGTCGTTCTCAGACGCTTTCCTAAAATGCTTTGTGATTTTGCTTTTAACTCTCTCTTTGTCCCTTTTTAACCTTGACTCACTTGATTTATATTTGCAGTTTCTCGTAAAATGTCCAACTTGACCACACACATAGCAATTGTAGCTTTTAGTCTTTAACTTTGACCTTGACTTTGAACACTCGCCTACTTCACTCTTTGACCCACAAACACCTTTTCAAAAGTATCCTTTGCTATGAACATGCTTATCTTTGACATCAATGTCGTCTTTAACATCAACGAATTTGCCTTTGACACAACATGACTTTCTTTGGATCTTCGTTGGTACATTGGTTTTAACCTTGACATCTATCTTACTCTGTTGCTCACTGGTAAGTGTATTATTCTCTGGTGCTATGAACTCATTTTTCTTAGGCTTTGCACTTGACAAATCATACTCTTGAATTAATGGGTTTCCATACTCATCTAGGACAACATCATCAACTAGACTTGAGACTTTATGAAGCGGTACATAATCTCTAGCTGTGTGCACCACTTTATCAAAGAAAGTGGAAGTTGATGACACTTCAAACACACAATCAGAATCGTCACAAACATTAGTAGAACAAACAGAAACATAAGAACTATCAGAATCTGAGCAATTGTTTACATCAACATCAAATTTTTTACTAACAGAAACAAATCTATTGAGATCACAATTAACATCTAGATATTGCTTGCAATCTCTTATGAATTCTCTAGTGCACCGTCTATTGAAGGCAGAGAAACTCTTAACTCCATCATGTTCAACCTCATCATCAACACAACATGTGTCTACATCTGCACTTACATACATGTCATGAAAGTTAGAATCACTCGCATTTATCAACTCATTTGATTCATGTGATTCAGGAAAAGGCACAAAATTATCAGGATGAGACACTTTGTTATTACCCAAACCATTTTTGATATAAACAGTTCTTTATTTACTAACACACTCATCAAACACATTTTGTTGCATTTTTCACTTTGCAATAATTACCCGTTCGTTTATTAACTCCATTTCTGATGCAATGAGTTTTTCTGAAAGATCTTTTATTAATACATCCTTTTTATCAAGATATTCTTTAAAAGTGACATTATCTTTCAAAAGTGCTTTGATTTTTCTTGTAAATATAACCTCATTTTGTTTTAATTCTTTATTTACCCTCTTCAATTTATCATTCTCAGCAAGTAAGAAAGTATATGCTGCATGATAATTCCTCATTTACAAACAGAGGAGTAAATATCAATTTCATTGTCAGAATTTACTTCACTCCCACACGAAATCTCATTAGAATCAGCAACAGCTTTGCCCTTATCCTTACCATTAGTTTTGAGTGCACAAACACTCGCAACTTCAGCTGCTTTCTTTGAGACTTCAATCTCAGCCATCAGGGCCTCATCAAAATCACCTTCAACATCTTCAATTTCATCATCCCACTCACAATTGTTTAGTTGCTTTGACATAAGAGCAGTTGGAGCTTTCTTAGACTTTTCATCCACCTCTATCATTTTCACAAGCTTCAGACCATTACCTTCAACTTTCTTTTTCTTGTCTTTTGTGCATTCCCGAGCAAAGTGTCCAAGTTGTTCGCAATTGTAGCATCTGAGCTTTGCTTTGTCAAAACCAACTTTCTTTTCGAACTGAAGTTTGTCTTTTCTGACCTTTTGAAGATACTTTTTGTCCCTCACTGCAATCATGGCCATCTGCCATTGTAAATCCATGTACTCTAAATCATCAGGATTTATTTGTACAAGGTCCTCGACATCATGCACAACTTTCCAGTTACCAAAGCATCATAACTGCTCATAAAAGCACCAAACAAACCAATCTGATCTTCAAGAATCTGACCAGAAGTCTTAAGCTTCTCTCCAGAAGAATGTTCATAACAACTGCGACAATCCGACTTTTCAAGATTAACACCGTTAGCAATATCCAGTTAAACCATTACCCAATTAACTCAATCTTAAACCCAAGGGACCAATTCTGTCAATATTTAATGTTAAATTATGGGGACCAGATCTGGAATTAGCCTAAAGTGAAGCATGTTGACTCTGAAAAGTCAAAATCAAATGATTTTGCTTCTGTTGACTTTTTAAAGTCAAACTCGTGATGATCTAGACCCAAATTCAAATCCATAACCGAATAATTGTCCAAATTCGTAATTATAATGCATGTAAATGACGAGTTCGATCATCATTGTAGCATTTAACATCACTATTACATGTGAATTAATCGTATTAACTCCCTCAAACCCGTAACCGTCGACTTCTAAGCATGAAACCATCAAATTCGTTCGTTTCGATCATTCACTCTCCAATTGAACGCCTGCACATCTCACCCACACTCTTCAGAACCTGTTACACCATCCAATCCGATCGAAAACGAAGCATGTGTCGCCGGAGATAAAGCCACGCTAGTCGCGACTGAATTTTTATCGATCACCATCAATCCTATAGCGTGCAAGGTAACTAATCACTTCCGCAATTACGTTTTCACTCCTAGAATCAAAGCACCATGATGATTTGGGGTTATATCATCAGTTCAATCAAAATTCAGGTTCTAGGGTTCACGATTAACCGATTTAATCGAACCCTACCTTAAAACGTGTTTTAATGCAATTAACTTATACATTTAGACTCGTAATGATCTTTGTAATGAAAGCCCCATATCAATTTAACCTTATAACATCGAATTGATCTTGATCCGAAATTTAGGGTTTGTTCATATACGGATTTGGGGTTTTTGATCTTAGACTCATTTTAAATCCAATTAAAACATGTGACTAGTTTCGTAATCTCTTACTGATCAAAACCCCTATGCTAATTCGATCTTTCAATATCGAATTTATGATGAACGAATTCTAGGGTTCTTTACATTTTTGGTTTGATCGAACCCTAATCTAATCGCCACCTAAACCAAATTAAATCTCATGGTTTAACTCGCAATCCCTTGCTGGTTGAAAGCCCTATGATTTCAGCATCTGTTAATATAAGAGTTTGTCAATTCGATCTTGTATTTTGATATAGGGTTTCGGCAATTCAATCTGTAATTTAACGAGCCTAAACCTAATGATTTTGCAATTAAACTCGTCCATAAGTTCGCTTACCACTGACGAACCAAACCACTTTGATCCCTTGGTCATCCGTAATCAAATTCTAAGGATTTGAGGTTGGATTCGGGATCGGATCGCATGGGGGGAAGAACACACGACTGTTGAGGATTAAAACCCATTTGATCTGGGTTCTATTGCGATTCCCTAGCGGGCTGGAGTGGTTAAGTCGGTGTATTGGTGTAGGTGAGACCCGGGTTCGAACCTCACTTGCACCATTTATTTTTCTAGCCACTTTTGAGACTATATTTTTATATAAAATCTGTTCTAATATTATTATATTAATATATTAAAGTGTTTTATACCCGAAAAACAACCGTAGGCTCGGTTTTGATTTTATAACCTATTTTTATATTAATTATCCATTTTTAAAATAATATATTTATATTATTTTCAACACCAACTTTGAATAAAATAATAAGTTTATATTGTTTTTAACCCGTGACTCATATCATAAAATAATATATAATTTTATATTATTTCGCCTCGTTTATAAACCTCGTGTATCATTTTCAAACTAATAAATAATATAATTATTTATATTATTTACCCATGTTTATATACTTGAATAAAAATAATATATTTATTATTTTTGCCACGATATTTATTAAATGTGAAATTCTCTAAACTTAAAAATAACATATTAAGTTATATTAATTTCTTAAGCCTTTATTATAGGCACAAACGTACGAAACTATTTGTTTATTTAATATTATTCGTATTCGAGACATTCGACGCGTAATGCATTAATCTTAATTATTAAATTAAGAAATCCTCATTCCCGTGGACACGTTCGTCTACTCGTTGGTCCTACACATGTTTTAGGACATTCAAATCTTCCGTGTCGTCTTCACAAATCCCGTATATCCCTAACTTATGTGTTTATAATTCTAAGGCATACGTAAGCCGTGCAGGCTAACACTTGAGGTTCTAAATCTCATACTTGTGTGATACTACCTACTACGCGACGCAGGTGAGTTTCACGGCCCCTTTTTACTTGTTTTACTATTGAGGGAGAAACATGCTTACACACAAACATATTTTACTTGTTTTCCTGTTGAGGAGAAACAAACATGTACACAAACTATCATACTTTTACTTGTTTTCCCCGTGGGGGAGAAACAGGTACGCAGACAAACATTATGTTACATGTTTTTCCCGTTGGGGGAGAAAACATGACACAACTATTTTAGACCATTGTATTTCATATGTTATTACTGTTGAGGCTAAGCGTGACACACTATCACAGAAAGTCCTCATCATACATCAAACCGTTAATATGGATCTTAGCGAGGTAATGTGTAGTAGTACTACTGGGTTTGAAAAGCCCCACCCGCGTTAGTCTCGCTAACTCGATTGGAGATCGAACGGGTGAAATGTTAGCCTACTCACATTTGCCAGAGTTGATAAACCTGGCAGGAGGCATACAAACACAAACAGTCAGCTTCGGTTGCGAGCGCTTTAGTAAGACATGAACATAGGCTTGCTACCTATAGATATGCATATTGAATGTACATAATCTGGCAAACACTCTCTTATTACAAACTTGAAACCTGTGAACTCACCAACCTCGTGTTGACACTTTTTCTTACATGTTTCTCAGGTCGCTTTGGCACAGGTTGCACACTTAGGACATGCATGGAGTCCTACTGTCATATCATTCATTTCAAACATCTTAAACAATTTACTTATTTATATTAAATGACGCTTGTTGCGTGTAATTACTTTTGATTTCATATTAACGTTTACGCTTTCTCATTAACTCTGAACATTTATGTTATGACTTTTAAGTCCCATATAGTGTCGTTTGATGTAACTAATTACTGAGATCCTGGTGTGTCACCTTCCAAACGGTAAAAGTCCGTTAGTGGAATTTGGGGGTGTGACAGATTGGTATCAGAGCCATTGGTTATACAGAACTAGGACTGCATACTAGACTATAACCTCACACATTAGTTACTCGGCACAGACACTTATACATGATACATATAGCACCTATAAATATATTGCAGTGCAGGCATGTTAATACCATCTGTATCACCCTCAGTTGGCAAGGGACACATCATTTACATTGCATCATCATTCCCAGTGGCAACACTCGGGGGATCATCAGAACATCATCCACTCCCGTCCGAGGGCAACGAGACAGAGCCTTTGGAGGAGTCACTTACATCACCATCACCCGTTGGGTATGGTGGGCTTTCTCCGGTCCATGTTATGGACGACACTCAGCACTAACGCATATCTCTTTGGGAATTGAGATCGTCGGAGGTGAGTCCCTACTGTAAACACTAGCAACAATACGCCGACTGAAGGCAGACCGTTACACGCATTATTGCAGAATCTATTGACACGTAGATGTCATCACTTTCTTGAGCCATGGGCTCGCTTCTTTGGTCAATATTCTGATAAGAATAGATTGACCACAAAGTTGAGAACGCATTGCTCAATGCATACTCAAACCCTATCTTGACTCAGTTGAAAGGACGGCTACTTTGCTGCTTCCTGTAACTTGTATTCATGAATTAGTTTCATTTCTCGAAGTCGCATTTCATGTACATGTTTGTTACATGTTTCCATCTACAATCCACTAGATTGGACTCTCGTATTGTGTTTCAACTTGAGTGAATACTCGGATCAAACGATTCCCGACTACTCATCCTGATATGAGTCTTAGTTGATTAACTTATAATTGATAACTGAGCTTCTCAATGACTTATCATATCTGATAACCCTCTGTACTCAACAATACATGGTAAAGGACATTTTGGCACAGGACAGGGAGAACTAGGGTGAGCATGTAAAACAAATTATCATTACGGGTGCACACGTAATAGTAATTTGAGGTACATGTAAGTCCTGGTGAAGCCTAGTGTGTGGATAAATGGTCTTAAGCAGTGAGCTACAAACTTAAACTTCCACTATCAGTAGAAGTTCTTGTAACTTACTCAACGACTAGTTGGTAAAGTTAAACTCGTTCAACAACTGATAGACGCGACTATCAAGTTGAAGGTGTTTACGGACACACTGGACTATCATTAATGAAATCCATCATTTTATCTCACTCATGTAAGAGTCTTAGTGAAATTAAGACTCTCATCCAAACGTGACCATAGAAACCAACTCGATTGAAACTCTAGTAGAAACTCATGGTAAACCCATCGACTCCAAGTATGTAAGCGGAATTGGAAGAATTCTTTCCTGCTAATACGTTATTCCTTACACTCTAACAATAAATTCCAATTGACCCTAATGCATTATCCGGTGACTAATCCTCAGATTAATTTGATTTATACCCCAGGGTATCAAACTCTGTAAACGGGATTCTTCTTTCACAAAACGATCCAGTTGTTCTTTGTTCTAATGACATTAGAAAACAAGGATTTCATCTAACTGATCATCAGTTGAACGCAAATACTTAAACAGACGTCCTATCCCTTGTACTCCTGATATCTATATTTCATTAAAATCTTTCCTACATGTGAACCTCTTAGCCTTTGTGTTGACCAATGCTTACCTCATAAACGCGGGTCTCACTAGAAGCCTCATTGTGACCTCATAATTCTGCTGGTAAAGTCGTACGCCAACTCTATTGGAAATTTAGTACAGAAGCAACTCAAAACCTTTAGAGATGTAAACTAATATTGACTGGTCATAAGTTTGACATTGACCTTACGCCAATTACACTTGACAGCTTTGACAAAATTGCCGACAAGGATTGGTTATCTAAGAACCAAGCCAAGATTATCTGTCATAAGATAATTGTTCGCCTTTCTCTCTCGAGTGGAGAAAACCTTTCTGTCCAAGGCGAAAAGAGTGGTGCTGTCATGGGCATCATATCTTTTGTGAAAGCACAAAAGCGTCTACGTAAAGGTCATACTGCCATTTTGGCTCTCGTCGTCGAGTAGCCACCTGAGGAGAAGAAGATTGACGACATCCCGATCATTCATGATTATCCGGAGGTATTTCCCGAAGATCTACCAGGTCTTCCACCGCATCATCAAGTTGAATTCCAAATTGATCTAGCACCCAGAGCGGCGCCTATTGCTAGGGCACCCTGTAGACTTGCACCCAGTGAATTTCAAGAGCTATCTACAGAACTGCAAGAGTTGTTAGATAAAGGTTTTATTCTACATAGCTCATCACCATGGGGAGCTCCAGTCCTATTTGTCAAGAAGAAGGACGGGACCTTCCGCATGTGCATCGGCTACCGTGAACTTAATAAAGTAACCAACAAGGACCGTTATCCTTTACCTCGTATAGATGATCTCTTCGATTAACTCTAAGGATCAAGTTTCTATTCCAAGATAGATCTTAGATCCGGTTATCATCAACCGAGAGTCTGAGACGGGGACGTCTCAAAGACTGCATTCAGGACTAGGTACGGCCTTTACGAGTTTATGGTCATGCCTTTGGGACTGACCAACGCACCCGCGGTGTTCATGGACCTCATGAACCGTGTGTGTAAACCCTATTTTCATTGTTGACATCCTCATCTATTCTAAGAACAAGGGAGGACATGAGTAGCACCTACACTTAATCCTTGGATTGCTGAAATAAGAGCAATTGTATGCCAAATTCTCTAAGTGCGAATTCTGGATTCGCGAAGATTCAACTTCTAGGACATGTAGTCAACGAGAAAGGAATACACGTCGACCCATCTAAAGTAGAAGCCATCAAGGATCAGACAGCACCGGTGACTGCAACAGAGGTGTGACAACTTCTAGGATTGGCTGGCTGCTACCGTCAATTCATTGAGGAAATTTTCAAAATATTGCTCAACCTCTCACTACTCTAACTCAAAAAGGGTAAACCCTATAACTGGAGCGAAACTCAGGAATCCGTATTTCAACTATTGAAACAGAAACTCTGTAGTGCACCTATCCTAGTCTTTCCTGAAGGAACGGATGACTTCGTAGTGTATTACAATACCTCTATTCGAGGTCTTGGTTGTGTGTTGATGCAGCGCGAAAAGGTTATCGCATATGCTTTCCGTCAATTGAAAGCTTATGAGAAAAACTACACTACCCATGACCTAGAGTTGGGAGATGTAGTGTTTGCTTTGAAAATCTGTAGACATTACTTGGACGATACCAAGTCCACGATTTACACCGATCACAAAAGTCTTCAACACATATTCGAACAGAAGGAGTTGAACATCCGACAACGCTGTTGGATCAAACTTTTGAACGACCATGACTGTGCTATCAAGTATCATCAGGTCAAGGCTTACGTAGTAGCCGGTGCCCTAAGCCATAAGGACACCAAACCTAAATGAGTTCGAGTATTACAACTTACTATTCACCCCGGATTACCTGACCAAAATCCGAAGTGCTCAACTCGAAGCTCTTAAAGAGGAAAACCTATCGTTAGAAGCTACACGCGGTATGGAAGGAAAACTGGTAGTCAAATCAGATGGCATTCGCTACCTTGCAGAGCGAATATGGGTTCCAGTGTATAGGAACTTAAGAGGATTGGTTATGGATGAAGCTCACAAATCTTAATACTCTATTCATCCAGGTTCCGACAAGGTGTACCATGACCTAAAGGTGCTATATTGGTGGCCAAAGATGAAGGCTGATATAGCCACCTATGTGAGCAAGTGCCTGACTTACGCAAAGGTCAAAGTGGAATACCAAAAGCCTTCTGGTCTACTTCAACAACCAGAGATCCCAATGTGGAAATGGGAACAAATTCCTATGAACTTCATAACCAAACTACCCCGAACTCCTAGCAGATGCGACACCATTTGGGTGATCGTCGATACTAAATCCACTCACTTCTTAGCCATCAAAGCAACTGACAAGATGGAGAAACTTACTCGTATTTACTTGAAGGAAGTAGTCTCTTGGCACGGAGTGCCAATCTCTATTATTTCAGATCGTGATGCACAATTCACCTCTCGTTTCTATCAATCGTTACATAAAACTTTAGGCACGCGTCTAGATATGAGCACAGCATACCATTCTCAAACTGATGGCCAGTCGGAACATACTATCCAAACTCTGGAGAACATGCTAAGAGCTTGTGTGATTGATTTCGGTAACACTTGGGAGTCTCACCTACCGTCGGTGGAGTTCTTCTATAACAACATTTATCACACTAGCATCAAGGCAGCTCCATTTGAAGCATTATATGGACGAAAATGTCGTTCTCCTATTTGTTGGGCCGAGGTTGGGGATAGTCAACTTATAGGTCCTGAACTCGTACTTGAAAATTCTAAGAAAATTATACAAATTTAAAACCGTATGACGGCAGCTCGTGATCGTCAAAAAAGCTATAACGATAAGCGTCGTAAACCGTTAGAATTTCAAGTAGGCGAGATGGTCCTAATGAAAGTCTCACCTTGGAAAGGTGTAATCCGCTTCGGGAAATGAGGCAAACTCAACCCTCGTTATGTTGGACCATTCAAGATAGTGAAGATAATTGGCCCAGTAACGTACCAACTGGACCTACCTGAAGGACTGAGTGGTGTACACGATGTCTTTCATGTCTTGAACTTGAAGGAATGTCTAGCAGACGAATCACTCGCAGTTCCTCTCGAGGAAGTACACATTGATGAACAGTTACGTTTCATCGAAGAACCTATGGAAATTATGGATAGGGAAGTCAAAACGTTAAAGCACAGTAAAATCCCTATTGTCAGAGTTCGTTGGAACTCGAAACGACGTGGGAACGCGAGGATCAAATGATGCTCAAATATCCTAATCTGTTCAAGCACTCCGCGTCAAATTCTTAAGGTACTATTCTAATTTCGGGACGAAAATTCTTTCAACTAGGGGATGATGTGACACCCTAGAAATTTTTTTTATTATTATTTAATTTTCGGGACGAAAATTCTTTCAACTAGGGGATGATGTGACAATCCGACTTTTCAAGATTAATACCGTTAGCAATATCCAGTTAAACCATAACCCAATTAACTCAATCTTAAACCCAAGGGACCAATTCTCTCAATATTTAATGTTAAATTACGGGGACCAGATCTGGAATTAGCCTAAAGAGAAGAATGTTGACTCTAAAAAGTCAAAATCAAATGATTTTGCTTCCGTTGACTTTTTGAAGTCAAACTCGTGATGATCTAGACCCAAATCAAATCCATAACCAAATAATTGTCCAAATTCGTAACTGTAATGCATGTAAATGACGAGTTCGATCATCATTGTAGCATTTAACATCACTATTACATGCGAATTAATCATATTAACTCCCTCAAACCCGTAATCGTCGACTTCTAAGCATGAAACCATCAAATTCGTTCGTTTCGATCATTCACTCTCCAATTGAACGCCTGCGCATCTCACCCACACTCTTCAGAACCTGTTACACCATCCAATCCGATCGAAAACGAAGCCTGTGTCGCCGGAGATAAAGCCACGCTAGTCGCGACTGAATTTTTATCGATCACCATCAATCCCATAGCGTGCAAGGTAACTAATCACTTCCGCAGTTACGTTTTCACTCCTAGAATCAAAGCCCCATGATGATTTGGGGTTATATCATCAGTTCAATCAAAATTCAGGTTCTAGGGTTCACGATTAACCGATTTAATCGAACCCTACCTTAAAACGTGTTTTAATGCAATTAACTTATACCATTAGACTCGTAATGATCTTTGTAATGAAAGCCCCATATCAATTTAACCTTATAACATCGAATTGATCTTGATTCGAAATTTAGGGTTTGTTCATATACGGATTTGGGGTTTTTGATCTTAGACTCATTTTAAATCCAATTAAAACATGTGACTAGTTTCGTAATCTCTTACTGATCAAAACCCCTATGCTAATTCGATCTTTCAATATCGAATTTATGATGAACGACTTCTAGGGTTCTTTACATTTTTGGTTTGATCGAACCCTAATCTAATCGCCACCTAAACCAAATTAAATCTCATGGTTTAACTCGCAATCCCTTGCTGGTTGAAAGCCCTATGATTTCAGCATCTGTTAATATAAGAGTTTGTCAATTCGATCTTGTATTTTGATCTAGGGTTTCGGCAATTCAATCTGTAATTTAACGAGCCTAAACCTAATGATTTTGCAATTAAACTCGTCCATAAGTTCGCTTACCACTGACGAACCAAACCACTTTGATCCCTTGGTCATCCGTAATCAAATTCTAAGGATTTGAGGTTGGATTCGGGATCGGATCGCATGGGGGGAAGAACACACGACTGTTGAGGATTAAAACCCATTTGATCTGGGTTCTATTGCGATTCCCTAGCGGGCTGGAGTGCTTAAGTCGGTGTGTTGGTGTAGCTGAGACCCGGGTTCGAACCTCACTTGCACCATTTATTTTTCTAGCCACTTTTGAGACTATATTTTTATATAAAATTTGTTCTAATATTATTATATTAATATATTAAAGTGTTTTATACCCGAAAAACAACCGTAGGCTCGGTTTTGATTTTATAACCTATTTTTATATTAATTATCCATTTTTAAAATAATATATTTATATTATTTTCAACACCAACTTCGAATAAAATAATAAGTTTATATTGTTTTCAACCCGTGACTCATATCATAAAATAATATATAATTTTATATTATTTCGCCTCGTTTATAAACCTCGTGTATCATTTTCAAACTAATAAATAATATAATTATTTATATTATTTACCCATGTTTATATACTTGAATAAAAATAATATATTTATTATTTTTCCCACGATATTTATTAAATGTGAAATTCTCTAAACTTAAAAATAACATATTAAGTTATATTAATTTCTTAAGCCTTTATTATAGGCACAAACGTACGAAACTATTTGTTTATTTAATATTATTCGTATTCGAGACATTCGACGCGTAATGCATTAATCTTAATTATTAAATTAAGAAATCCTCATTCCCGTGGACACGTTCGTCTACTCGTTGATCCTACACATGTTTTAGGACATTCAAATCTTCCGTGTCGTCTTCACAAATCCCGTATATCCCTAACTTATGTGTTTATAATTCTAAGGCATACGTAAGCCGTGCAGGCTAACACTTGAGGTTCTAAATCTCATACTTGTGTGATACTACCTACTACGCGACGCAGGTGAGTTTCACGGCCCCTTTTTACTTGTTTTACTATTGAGGGAGAAACATGCTTACACACAAACATATTTTACTTGTTTTCCTGTTGAGGAGAAACAAACATGTACACAAACTATCATACTTTTACTTGTTTTCCTCGTGGGGGAAAAACAGGTACGCAGACAAACATTATTTTATATGTTTTTCCCGTTGGGGGAGAAAACATGACACAACTATTTTAGATCATTGTATTTCATATGTTATTACTGTTGAGGCTAAGCGTGACACACTATCACAGAAAGTCCTCATCATACATCAAACCGTTAATATGGATCTTAGCGAGGTAATGTGTAGTAGTACTACTGGGTTTGAAAAGCCCCACCCGCGTTAGTCACGCTAACTCGATTGGAGATCGAACGGGTGAAATGTTAGCCTACTCACATTTTCCAGAGTTGATAAACCTGGCAGGAGGCATACAAACACAAACAGTCAGCTTCGGTTGCGAGCGCTTTAGTAAGACATGAACATAGGCTTGCTACCTATAGATATGCATATTGAATGTACATAATCTGGAAAACACTCTCTTATTAGAAACTTGAAACCTGTGAACTCACCAACCTCGTGTTGACACTTTTTCTTACATGTTTCTCAGATCGCTTTGGCACAGGTTGCACACTTAGGACATGCATGGAGTCCTACTATCATATCATTCATTTCAAACATCTTAAACAGTTTACTTATTTATATTAAATGACGCTTGTTGCGTGTAATTACTTTTGATTTCATATTAACGTTTACGCTTTCTCATTAACTCTGAACATTTATGTTATGACTTTTAAGTCCCGTATAGTGTCGTTTGATGTAACTAATGACTGAGATCCTGGTGTGTCACCTTCCAAACGGTGAAACTCCGTTAGTGGAATTTGGGGGTGTGACAACAACCCTTATTCTTTTCAGACCTAGACCCACTGCTTCCATCACTACTTCCCGAAAACAAAGATGCATTAGCTGAACCTTAAACATTTTGCTTATCTTGATTGTTCACCTCTCTTTTCTTTGCATCTAGCTCATATGACTCAAGCAGACAGATTATATCATCAAGTGATTTGCTCTTAAGATCTCGAGTTGTATTCTTTATCAGCATACACGGTATGCTCCAGCAATCCGGTAAAGAATTCAATAGTTTCTTTCCAAAATCATATTCTTCGAAGTTTACTCCCATCTTTCTTAGCCTGTTAATCATAGTTGTGAACCTTGTAACTTGTTCGCTAAGAGTCTCATTTTTCTTATAACTGAACATATTATACTGCTTCAACAAAAGATCAGTTCTGCTTTCTTGAACTGCTGCATTTCTTTCAAACCTCAAACATAATGTATTCCACAGTCCCTGAGCTGTCTCGCGCTGCTCAAAATTCAGATACAATTCACTCAGAAGTGCCAAGATAATAGATCTCAAAGCTCTGTTATCTCTCTCAATCAGCTTCTTATCTTTCTCTAAATACAAATCAGGATTTGAAATAGGGACTAATCCATCAACATTTGTAGTCTTTGGAATATGAGGACCCTTTACAATTGACTCCCATAAAGTTGGCTCAGTAACTTGAAATATGCTTTCATCATAATTTTCCAGTTGGAAAACTCTGAGATTGACTTTAGTATTCGGTGGTGACTTTCCCACAACCCTCTCAGTATCGTAAACCTTTCCAGTCATCTTACACTTGTACTTTTAACACTTAGTCGAAATCTGAAAAACTTCCAACTCAGAACTTTTCGGTCGAAAAACTGTTTGATCGAAAACCCTTTTCGGTCAAGACTTTTCGTCGAAAAGTCTAGATTTCGAACACAGGAGATTTTGATCCTTTGGGATTTTGGGTAATACTTTTCGATAGAAAAGTGCACACTTTTCGGTCGAAATGAAGATTTCGACTCCTTCAAGCTGACTTTTCGGGTAATTCTTCTGATGAACAGTTGAATCGACCTAAAACTCTCTACAATGATCCGAATCCAAAATCAAGCCTTCAAACCTATTGTAGACTTCATCTCCATTACTTTTAGCTCAAAAAATACAACAATGGCACACAAAAACACTCTGATTTGATCGAGTTTGATGAAAAAACTTCTTGATTACCAAGAGCTTTAACCAACAGCTCTGATATCCCTTGTGATCCCTTCTGATATGATGATATTCAAGCCTAATCTTCTCAAACAACCTCTAGAATGGCGGAAACACTCTAGAAATCAATTAATCCACTAGATGATCAAATCAAACACGAACTATGTCGAGAAATGTCATCACCATAACCTGCATAATCTAACTGATAATCTCCATTTATATTTGGTAATTACACCTTGAATCAACAAACTACAACTGTATGATTTCACTAGAACAATTCTGATCAAAAGATACAAGTGTGAAATCTTACTACAAAATACAACATATTTATACTAAACAGAATTCGATCGAAAACTTAGTTTTCGACCAAAAACTCTAAAGTTATACATTTTTAGCATATAATTGATTTCTATGGACTACTGGTTCCAACAATCAAATATCGGACATCTGCATGATCAGAATACACAATTACTTTGCTATCCCAAATATAAGACCTAAATTTTTCTAGGGCATAGACAACTGTAAGCAGCTCCTTTTCTGTTGTGGTGTAGTTCAATTAAGCACCAAAGAGGGTCTTGCATGCATAGTAAATGACAACAAGTCTTTTGTCTACCTTTTGACCCAATACAGCCCCAACTGCATGATGACTCGCATCACCCATTATTTCAAAAGGAAGATTCCAATCCGGTGATTACAAAATTGGGGCTTGTAGCAATTGATCTTTTAAGACATTAAAAGCAATTAAACATTCTTTATCAAATTCAAAAGACACATATTTGAGAAGTAAGTTATTTAAAGGTTTGTGATGACACTAAATCCCTTAATAAACCTACGGTAGAACCGGCATGCCCTAGAAAAGAGCGCACACCCTTGACATTCATCGGGGGAGGTAATGTGGAAATAACACTAATTTTTGCTTTGTCTACCTCAATCCCCCGACTTGACACCACTTGACCCAAAACAATACCCTCTTGAACCATTAAATGGCTCTTTTCCCAACTTAAAATGTGACATCCGGCTATTTAGGGTTAATCCCATTAGCAAATCCAGTTAAATATCCAGTTAAATACTAACCTAGTTAACTCAAATTTAAACCTCAGGGACCAATTCTGTCAAAATCCAAACTCTATTACATGAAACTTCAAGGACTAATTGTGTAATTAAGCAAAACTCTATTTTGTTAACTTTTGATAGTCAAGAAAACATGTTCTTAACTCAAGTCAAACTCTAGGGACTATTTCTGCCAAGTTCCAAACTCAGAAGAATGAAATTACAAGGACTAGTTATGTAAATTGCCCAAATCCGATTTATGTTGACTTTGAGAAAGTCAAAATCGCATGCTTTGTTCGTGTTGAGTTCTGGGAGTCAAACCCGTACTCATTTGATCCCAATTCGAATTCGTGATCGAAGTTATGCCAGGATTTGTAACCGTTATGCACGTTCCAGACATTAACAACCATCTTTATAGCAATAATCATCGGCATTGAATCGGATTAAACTCTAATTATGTGTAATTGAGTCTTAACCGTCGACCATCATCATATGTACATCAAACTCGTTCGTTTTCGATAATCATTCTCAGAAATCTGACCCTGTACGGGTCCCATTGAACCTGTGGCACCATCGAATTTCATCGTAGAAGGAGGTAGGGCCGCCGAAGATCAAATCATGCAAAGTCGGGGTCCCTTTTGGCCGAGCTCAGTCAATTCGACACCCTTTCCGGTAATCAAACTTTTCCACACTTTCGTTTTCATGTATAAATCAAAATCCCTAAGCTAATTCAGGCTTATAACATCGGATCAACGATGAACCGATTCTAGGGTTCACCGTGTTCTTTGGCTTAATCGAATCCTCCTCTAAACAAGATCTCAATCCAATTAATTCGTATGGGTAGTTTTGCAATTATCAGTTCTTTGAATGCTCTATGCTAATTCGATCATACAACATCAATTTGCTCAAGTTCCAAAAGCTAAGGTTTGTTCATAAAACAATTTGGGGTTTTCGATCTTAAACTCCGTCTCAATAAAATTAACCACAAGGACAGATTCGCAATGTCCTAATTAGTAAAAGCCCCATGGTTTTAACAAGTTTCATTATCGAATTCGATCAAATTGATTCTATGTTCTCATTCTAGGGTTTCCTTTCCTAAATCTGTAATTAAATGATCCAAACTTTATTATTTTTGCATTTAAATGATCCTACAGATTCGCAAACTCTCAATTAATAAAACCCCTATGCATTTGAATCAAATCATGGTCGAATTCGTTAGTAAATGGTTGGGTTTTGGCTTCGGTTTGCGAAGGGGAAGAACCCATGGGAATTTGTCATTAAAACCGTTTGGAACCGGACCTGTGTGCGATTCGCTAGTGGGCGGGACTGGTTAAGTGCGTGTGCTGGTGGGGAGGAGACCTGGGTTCGAGTCTCCTCACCCCTGTTTTTGTATATTTTATTTTTAAACAAGTATTTTTAATATATAACCCATCCCTATCTTATTATATTAATATGTTTTAACCCAAAAAATCACCAGTAGGCTCGGGTTCAGATTTTATAACACATTTCTAATATGGTTTCACACTGTTATAATAATATGTTATATTACTATCCAACCTATAACTTAGAATAAAATAATACATTTATATTATTTTCAATCCACGATTCCAATTAAAAATAATATATATTTAGATATTATTTCGCCACGTTTGTAAATATTGTGAGACGTTTCAAACTAATAAAATAATATATTTATTTATATTTATTCTCATGTTATTATAATCCGAATAAAATAGTAGTTTTATTATTTGGTCATAAAGTTTAATGATCGTGTTATTCTCTAAGTTTAAAAATAATATAATAAATTATATTATTTTCCTAAACCATTACTTAATGGTACAAACATGCGAATATATATGTATTAAATATTATTATTCATAAGAAGAGACCTTCGTCGCGTAATGCATTTATCTTAATTATTATATTAAGAAACCTTCATTCCCGTGGACACGTTCGTCTACTCTTAGATCATTAGCACGTTTTAGGACGTTCAATCTTCCGTGTCGTCGTCACAAATCTCATTGTATCCCTAATTGTTATGTGTATAATTCTAGGGCATACGTAAATCGTTGCAGGCTAACACTTGTGGTTTCAATCTCATTCTTGTGTGAATCTACCTATGCAACTCAGGTGAGTTTCACGGCTCCTTTTAGTATTTTAATTTGGGGGAGAAAACATGTCACAACTACTTTTTGATTATTGAAACTCATATGATATCACTGTTAAGACTAAGCGTAACAAACTATCAAGAAAGTCTTCACACACATCAGACTGTTAATATGGATTTAGCAAGGTAATGTTTAGTAGTACTACTGGGTTTGACAGGCCCCACCCGCGTTAGTCGCGCTAACTCGATTGGAGGTCGAACGGGTGAAATGTTAGCCTATTCACTTTGCCAGCTTTTGTAAAACAGGAACATAGGCTAGCTACCTATAGATATGCATATTGAATGAATATAATCTATCAAACGCTTCTATGACTTTATTGAAACCTGTGAACTCACCAACGTTGTGTTGACACGTTTTCTTACATGTTTTCTCAGGACGTTAAGCGGGTGCACGTTAGGGCATGCATGGTTTCTATTTGATATATCCAACACTTTTAAAATTATCAAACACTTATTATGTTTCCCGTTATTATTAGACTTGGGCGCGTTGTTTTGTGCATTTACTTTATTGTTTAAACGCTTCCGCATTAACTCTTAACTTTTATATTATTCCAATTTGAGTCCCATATAGTGTCGTTCAATGTAACTAATGACTAAGATCCTGGTTTGTCACGCACCAAACGGTAAAACTCCGTTAGTGGAATTTGGGGGTGTGACAGATTGGTATTAGAGACATTAGTTATAGAGAACTTGGATTGCAAACTAGAATATAACTTCACACATTAGTTACACGGCACAGACACTCATACCTGATACACATAGCACCCTTACGTACATTGTAGTGCAGGCAGGTTAACACCAACCATATCACCCTCTGTTGATGAGGATAACGTCATTCTCATTGTACCATCGTTCAAGGAATGACACTCGTGGAACTTCCAAAACAACATTAACTCTTGTTCGAGGGCAGCAAGACGGAGCCTTCGGAGGAGTCTCTCACACTACCATCATCTGTCGGATATGGTGGGCTTTCTCAGGTCCATATTGTGGACGGCACTCAACACTAGCACATGCCTTTTTGGGAGTTGGGATCGTCGGAGGCGAGTCCCTACTATACCCCACTAGCAACAATACGCCGAGTGAAGGCAGACCGTTGCACACATTATTTCAGAATCCATTGAAACGTTTATGACATCACTTTCCCAAGCCATGGACTCGCGTCTTTGGTCGATATTTTGTTGAAGATAGATTGACCACAAAGTTTAGAACGCATTGCTCATTGCATACTCAAACCCTATCCTGACTCAGTGGGAAGGACGGCTACTTTGCTGCTTCCTGTAACCCGTAACCATGAATTAGTTTCACTTCTTGAAGTCGCATTTCACATGCATGTTTGTTTCATGTGCATGTTCCCATCTACAATCTGCTAGATTGGACTCTCTTATTGTGTTTCAACTCGAGTGAATACTCGTATCAAACGATTCCCGACTACTCATCCTGATATGAGGCCTAGTTGATCAACTTATGGTTGATGACTAAGCCTTTCGATAACTTATCATCTTTAACAACACTCTGTACTTTCTAATACACTGAGGGACATTGTGACACGAGACATAGAGAACTAGGGTGAGCATGCAAAGCAAATTATCATTACGGGTGCACACGTAATAGTAATTTGAGATGCATGTAAGTCCTAGTGAAACATAGTGTGTGATAAATGGTCCTAATATGTGATTTACAAATTTAAGTTTCCACTATCTGCAGAACTTCTTGTAACCCACTCAACAACTAGTTGGTATCGTTAAACCTGTTCAACAGTTGATAGACACGACTATCAGGTTGAAGATGTTTACAGACACACTGAGTTATCATTAATGGAATCCATCTTGTTATTTTCACTTGTGTAAGAGTATTAGTGACCTTAAGACTCTCATCAAGGAAACCATCTTGATTGAAACTCTAATAGGATCTCATGACAAACCTATCGACTCCAAGTATGAAAGCGGAATTTGAAGAATTCCTTCTAAGCTAACACGTAATCCCTTACGTTCCAACAATAAATCTCATTTGACCCTATTGCCTTATCCGGTGACTAATCCTTAATCTAATTCGAATTATACCCCAGCATATTCAATTCTGTAAACGAATTTCTTTCTTCATGAAATGATCCAATAACATTAGAAAACAAGGATTTAATCTAACCAACCCCATCAACAACAGCGTAGCTTTAAGTCTACTAAGACTTTCAACCAGTCGACCTCTTCAGGTCAAAACCAGAGTGGTTATACGGGGAGATACCCTAAGTGCAACAAGTGTAATTTTCATCATCTCGGTGCTTGTGAGAGAAATCTTTACCAGCGGTGTGGCAAGGTGGGCCATGCTGCGAAGGACTGTAGAGGTGAACCACAAGCCAAACAACATTTCTAGCAACCGGGATCTACAAAAGGTTGTTTTAAGGGTGGTTAGGAAGGACACTTTCAGAAGGATTATCCTCAACTGAAGAAAGGAGTAATGGCAACAATAACCATAACCAAGATAACAACATCAACAACGGTAAAAATAATGACAACAATGGCGGAAACGATGCGAAGGGACGAGCCTTTGTGCTTGGATCCGGAGAAGCGAGATACGATCACAATGTGGTTACCGGTAAGTTCCTCTTAAACAATTTCTTTGCTTCTGTCCTTTTTGACACTGGTGCTGATAGGAGTTTTATATCTAAGAAACTTTGTGACTTGATAAAAGAAACTCCAACCCTGCTAGAAGCTAAGTACATCATAGAAATAGCTTATGGATAGATAATTGAAGCAACCCACATTCTTAAGGGTTATAAACTTGTATTGGCTGGTCATAGACTTGATATTGACCTTATGCCGGTCACACATGGTAGTTTTGACGTAATTGTCGGCATGGATTGGTTATCTAAGAACCAAGCCGAGATTATCTGTCATGAGAAAATTGTTCACCTTCCTCTCCCGAGTGGAGAAACTCTTTCTGTTCAAGGCGAAAGGAGTGGTGCAGTCATTGGCATCATATCCTTCATGAAAGCACATAAGTGTCTTCGAAAAGGTCATACTGCTATTTTGGCTCTCGTCGCCGAGCAGCCATATGGGGAGAAGAAGATTGATGACATCCCAATTATACGTGATTATCCAGAAGTATTTCCCGAAGACTTACCTAGTCTGCGACCGCATCGTCAAGTAGAATTTCAAATCGACCTAGCATCCGGAGCAGTGTCAATTGCTCGGGCACCTTACAGCCTTGCACCTAGTGAATCCGGAGCAGTGTCAATTGCTAGAGCTATCCACTTAACCGCAAGAGTAGTTGGATAAAGGTTTCATCCTACCTAGCTCATCGCCATGGGGAGGTCCAATCCTATTTGTCAAGAAGAAGGATGGGACTTTCCACATGTGCATCGACTATCGTAAGCTGAACAAAGTGACGATCAAGAATCGTTATCCTCTACCCCGCATAGATGATCTGTTTGATCAACTCCAAGGATCAAACTTCTATTCTAAGATAGATCTTAGATCTGGTTACCATCAGAGTCCGAGAAGAGGATATGTAGATAAAAAGACTGATGGCTACAAAATTCTCTAAGTACAACTGCTGCGGACTCCACAATTTTGCTGCAGACTAACAAGCTGCTGCGGATAAGCTTGTTTGCTACGAATAGGTGTTCTCCTGCTGATGGACAACTCTGCTGCGGACAGCCTTATCTGCTGAAGACCAGAGTTGCTGTTGATAGGCTTCTTAGCAGCATCAAACACTTGATGCTGCTGATAGGCAAATCATCAGCAGCTTTGGATAGTTGAGTCTTGATGTGGATCACCAACTTTGCTGCTGATAGCCATATTTGCCGAAGATCAATCGTTGCTGCTGATTGGCAAAGCAAAAGCAACTTTACTACTGACAACTTTCTGCTGCAACTCTGACACATCACATGCATAAAGAATGTTACTGGTGCAGACAATAAAAGACAACAACGCTCTCCTTCCAAGTATCCAAGCAATGATGCCTAAGGTGACGTTTGATTAAAGTTAACTTTTGTAGTATTTGTTGTCTTAACTTATAGTATAGCTTCTAGTATACAAGATCAACGTCTGTCTTGATTCTAAGTTACTATATAATTACTGTATCTGTTCATTGTACAAGTGTGCTTTCTTAGAGTTTTCTCTGTAATCTTGTAACCATTGAAGCTTAATACAAATTGCATTTATCATTATTCTTTGTGTTTACTTGTTTACATTTCTTAGTTGTGATTGTTTCCGCTAATCCCAACTAGAATAGAACCGTATTTTATTCACCAATCCTACAAGTGGTATCAGAGCTTTGGCTCACAGATTAAACAAACTCACACTTGTTTAGTCACTCTCTAGTTCTATTCAATACTATCTCTTTGCTAAGACACCATATATCACAAATCCAAAATGGCACAAAACAATGGTTTTGTGATACTGGAAGCATCAACAGACCACCAAGACTGGTGTCTGGAGAAGACTATGATATGTGGAAGAACATGATGGAAAGTTTCTTCTGCTATAAAGAATATGGGATGTGGAGATCCATTAAAGACGGACCATGTGTACCCATGGTGGCCTCTGCTGATTCTGGAGGTCCATCAGTCCCTAAAGAACTCTCAAAGTATTCAGTTGAAGACATTAAGAAGATGGTGGTAGACTTCAAAGCCTTGGGAGCCATTCAGATGTGCTTGCCAAATGAAATATTTCACAACTTCAGAGGATACAAGACTGCCAAGGAGCTATGGGAGGCTCTTAAGAAGATGTTTGCTGGGTCAGAAGAAGTGAAAGAAAATAGAAGAGACATTCTGAAGCAACAATATGAGAACTTTGTCGGGAAGGAAGGTGAGTCTCTTATTGTGTTGTATAACAGGTACACCTATCTTGTGGGACAGGTACAGTGCTCAAAATTGAGGCTGGAGAATGAAGACATTCTCAAGAAGTTCATCAGGTCCCTTCCAAACTGCTAGACACTTTACACAGTGTCAATCAGAAGAACTGAAAATTTAAAGACTCTGCAGATGACTGATCTGTTTAGCATGCTGAAAACCTATGAATTAGAAATGATTCAAGCCAAAGAAAGAAGCTCAAGTTACTCAACAGCCTCATCATCCACCACCACTTCCTCTGCACTTCACTCTGACCACTCAGTTCCTAGTTCAAGCAACTACTACCCTCCCATTGTCACTCATCCCCAGACTCCAACCTCTCAATTAAACAACTCACCATTTCTTCTTGAAGCCCCACCTCAAACCTCAACTTCTGCTGCCTTTGTCTCTGAAAACTCAAGTAATATGTCCTATATCAAGGAAGATCTGGAATATTTTCATCCAAATGATCTAGAAGAAATGGATATACAACACTCCTATGACATGCTCTCTCTAAGAGCAAAAAGGTTTTACTCTAGAACAGTAAGACCCATTCCAAGCAACAACTCCAACACCAGAGTTGGCTTGGACAAAAGCAAACTGAGATGTTAAAATTGTAACCAACTTGGTCACTTTGCTAGAGAATGCAAGGCACCAAAGGCAAACCCAGCTGCTGCTCAGACAAGACAAGCTCACCAAGCCCAGCCAAGACAGCAACAAGCCACTCTTCTTGCTCAAACTGTATGTAGAAATAAAGACTGATGGCTACAAAATTTTCTAAGTACAAATGCTGTTGATCTTAGAGTTTGCTGCTGACCAACAAACTGCTGCAGATAAGCTTATCTGCAGCGGATACTTGTTCTTCTGCTGAAGAACATATCTGCTGTGGATAGCCTTATCTGCTGAAGACCAGAGTTGCTGCGAATAGGCTTCTCAGCAGCATCAACACTTGATGCTGCTGATAGGCAAATCATCAGCAGCTTTGGATGGTCACATCTTGCTGCTGATCCTAATCCTTGCTGCTGACAGCCTTGTGCCTTGAAGATAAAACATTGCAGCTAACTATCCATGCCAAGCGTCACTGACAACTTTCTGCAAAAGCTACTGACACACTCAAAGCAGAAGGAACCTCAATGGTGCAACCAATGACGGACAACAATGCTCTTCTCCAAGCATGCAAGTAATGATGCATAAAGAAGAAACTTCAATAAAGTTATCTAGTTTAGACTAAACTTGTAATAGTTAGCTTTATACAAAAGATCAACGGTCTGTGTTAAATCTGATCCTTAGAATCAAGGGTCTGTCTTGATTCTAAGTTAGTATAAATACTGTGTAAACACTTCATTGTAAGTGTGCTTTTTGATTGAGTTTTCATTTGTAATCGTTTATTTGCAAAAGCTTAATACAACAGTGTTCTTATACATATTCTTTCTGTTTACTTGATTATACTTGTGTAGTTGCTATTGTTTCCGCCAATTTCAACTAAGAATAGAACCATCTTGTACTTTCACGATCCTACAAGTGGTGTCAGAGCTTTGGCTCAGATTAAACAAACTCACACTTGTTTAATCACTTCTGGTTCTATTCTAAACTCTCTCTTTAATCAAGTCACCCAAAATCACAAAAACAAAGATGGCACAGAGCAATGGATTTGAAGACATCGGCAGCATCAACCGACCACCAAGATTGGTATCTGGGGAAGACTACGACATGTGGAAGAATCACATGGAAAGCTTTTTCTGTTATCAAGAGTACGGAATGTGGAAATCCATCAGGGATGGACCCTACACTCCCATGGTGGCCTCTGCTGATTCTGGAGGACCACTAGTTCTGAAGGAGCCCTCCAAGTACTCAGAAGAGGACATAAAGAAGATGGAGGTGGACTTCAAGGCACTAGGAGCTATCCAAATGTGCCTTCCAAATGAATTTTTTCATAACTTCAGAAGTTACAAAACTGCTAAGGAGCTCTGGAAGGCTCTTGAGAAGATGTTTGCTGGCTCAGAGGAAGTCAAAGAAAACAGAAGGGATGTCCTGAAACAGCAATACGAAAACTTCGTCTAGAAGGAAGGTGAGTCACTAACCTTTTTGTATAACAGGTACACTTACCTGGTGGGAGAACTGCAGTGCTCCAAAGTAAAGCTAGAGAATGAAGATATTCTTAAAAAGTTTATTAGATCTCTCCCAAGCTGCTGGACACTGCAGCTTGTGCAGCTGTTGGAACTGCTGACTTTGATTGGAGCTTCCGGTATGAGGATCTTCTTGCCAACAATCAAGCTCTCATGGCAGACACATCAGAGATACCACCTCAGGTATATGAAAATATTTGTACTCAAGCTTGTATTGATAAGGTCCTTGGATACAGGAAACATAACCAGAATCTCATATATCAAAATGAAGAGTTTCACCAAATGAAATCTGAATTTAAAAAGGTTGAAAACAGTTACAAAGAAAAGATTAACTGTTTAAAGAAAGAAATTTCATCATTAAAACATGAACAAACAAACCTTGAAACTCAGATTGATGATCTTCTGGTTAAGTTAAAGGCTACAAGGGCAGAATTAGCAGACCAAAAGATCCATGTGGAAAAATATGAGTTTGCATCCAAAAAGCTGCAAAGACTTTTGGATGCTCAAATTCATGAAAAGGTAACCGCTGGACTTGGATTTCAAGTTGAACAAACCTACAATGATGTTCCTCCACTTGCTGACTATGTAGCCATTCATGAACCAAGTTTCAATCTTTCCAACCTTGATATGGCCAACCGAAATCTTGACCCTGTTGTCCAAGAAACCACTATGCAAGAATGCACTACTTCATCCGAGTCTAAGTCCATATGCTCAGACTCCACTAAAACCAATAAAGCTCCATCACCACCTGCCTTTGAAGTTATTAAAGCCAACAATCCAAGCCCTTTAATCCCTTCAAAAACAGTACCAGTATTCTCAACTCACCAAACAAATCGAAAATCAGCTATCCCCCGGAAGGAAGAAAGCTAACTGTTGAAAAGGGACAGTCCTCAATCTCCACCAACCCAAATCCTCAACCCAAAACCAGTCTACCTAGAGAAAAAGCTCTATATGTTCAAAAGACATTGGAGGAAGCCACCTTTGAGCACAACAAAGCCCATCCCTGGAATTTCAAAGACTTATTCAAGAAAAATGACTATGTGTACTTTCAAAGGGACAAATTGGCTAAATCATGCTTTGTCTGTGGCAAATACAACCATACTGCCAGCACCGGCTTCTACTACCTTCAGCAACAAAGAAACCTCAAGCAACATGCTTTTGAGAAGACAAACAAGAACAAAAAGGTAAGAAGCTTTGAAGCCAAGGCAACTCATTTCAAAAACTCTCTCTCCCCACCAAAGACGCAGCTGCCAAAACCTCAACAATCTTGCATCATTTGTGGTGAATCAGACCACTTTGCTGCAAATTGTGAATTTAATCCTTTCAACCAGATTCTTCATCAAGTCCCTCCTAACCAAAAGCCTATCAACAAAAGAACCTCTACAGAGAAACCATCTGGTAACAAGGTAAAGAAGGATAGACATACATCTGTTGTTAAACCATCAGCAGCCAGCAAAAAATGTGTTCATCTAGTAAAGTCCAAGAAACCAAAGGATAAGCCTTCAGCAGCAACCGAGTCTGCTGCTGCTCAAGTAAAACCATCAGCAGCAACAAAATCTGCTGCTGATAAGCCAAAGTCCTCAGTAGCAAAATCTACTGCTGATCAAGCAAATCTGTCAAAAGCTAAAGCAACATCAGCTGCTGACAAAGCAAAGAGATCTGGAAAACCACCTCCACAGCAATGGAAAGCCAAGATCCCAGCCTTTATCCCTCAAAGCATCATCATTGGCTCCATTGAATGCAAAAATATTGATGTTGCTGATCCAACAACATACTTACCCAAGTTTGCAAGTTCTTGGGTTCCTCCCTCTAACTAGATCTCTCTCATGTGCAGGGACAGCTAGGTCCCAAGAATAACACCTGGGTTATAGACAGTGGTTGTTCCAGGCGCATGACCGGCAACAGATCCATCCTCTCCAACTTCAGACACTTCAATGGAGGATATGTTGCCTTTGGGAGTGATTCAAAAGGAGGATCAATCACTGGACAAGGAAGTTTTTCCAATGAAAGGATGAGTATTGAAAGAGTAAACTATGTCAAAGAATTAGACTTCAATCTCATGAGCATATCCAAGGTCTGTGATCAAAAGCATTGGATGCTTTTCACAGATAAGGAATGTTTTGTACTATCCCTTAGTTTAAGCAAACCTCCTCTAGAGAAGATACTATTGACTGCTTCGAGAAAAGATAACCTATATGTGCTCGACATGAATGAGGTCACTCCATCTGGTAGTGTATCTTATTTTCTATCAAATGAATCAGCTCTCTGGCACAGGAGATTAAGTCATGTCAATATAAAAACCATTAACAAATTGGTGAAGGAAAATCTTGTAAGAGGGCTTCCTGACAAAGAATTCCAACTTGAGGATCATTGCATTGCATGCTTGAAGGGGAAGCAACATAAAAGTTCTCACAAGCCCAAGACATTGAATTCAAATGACACTCCACTACAGCTGCTGCATATGGATCTCTTTGGTCCTACAAATGTCATGTCAATGGGCAAGAAGTCATACTGTGTGGTGAGCACTGATGACTATACCAGATTTTCATGGGTATACTTCTTGAGGACAAAAGATGAAACTGTTGAGATTCTTAAATCTTACATTCTTCGAGTTGAGAATCAAAGCAATCAAAAGGTGAAAATTATAAGGTGTGATCAAGGTACAGAATTCAAGAACCACACTCTAAACTGTTTCTGTGAGAGCAAGGGAATAGAAAGACAATACAGTGCTCCAAGAACTCCTCAACAAAATGGGGTTGCTGAAAGAAGAAACATAACTCTAATTGAATCAGCAAGATCAATGTTGACTGATTCAAAACTGCCTCTCACATTCTGGGCAGAAGCAGTCAGCACAGCTTACTATGTGCATAATAGAGTTCTCATTGGCAAGCCACTCAACAAGACACCTTATGAGCTCTGGTTCAAAAGAGTTCCCTACATTGGATTTCTAAAACCTTTTAGATGTCTATGCACCATTCTGATCACACATGGGGTTCTTCCTAAGTTTGGTGCCAAATCTGATGAAGGATATTTTGTGGGCTATTCCTCTCAATCCAAGGCCTACAGAGTATTCAACTAAAAAAAAAGAATCGTGGAAGAATCAGCCAATGTGGAATATAGGGAACACATTGCATGTGAAAAGGGAAAAGGCCTAGACTGGCTCTTTGTTATATACTACTTCACACAAATATTTGAGCCTCTCATCTTCTCAAATATAGAGTCTACCTATTCCAAAGCACCAGCTTCCACATCTTCCACTGACTACAGATTGGAGTTCACTAGTCCCTCTATCAGACTGAGAAGTCCATCTATTGATCCTCCATCTGTGGTGGAAGCTATTGAAGCCAGTGAAGCCAGAACCAGATTCTCAAATGTCACCAGTAGCAGCCTCTCTGAAAATGAAAATCCGAATGAAGACACATCTGTAAATGCTGTAGAGGCATCTGCTGCAGATGCTGCTGTTGATAATGCTGATGCTGATAACGTTGATGTTGCTGTTGATATTGAAGACTCTTCCACCATGAATGAAGAGTTTCCTGATCAGAATCAAAGCAATCTTGAGCAAGGGATACAATTGGATGTTGTACCAGCACAGAGAATCAACAAGGAACATCCCCTGGAAAACATCATTGGCCAAGTACACCAAGGAGTTCAAACAAGAAGCAAATCTCATGAGACCAATATATGTCTCTTTTCCTGATTTCTTTCTCAGGTAGAACCCAAGAAGATAGATGAAGCTCTGAAACACAGCAGTTGGATTGACGCAATGCAGGAAGAGTTGCTGCAATTCAAAAGACAGGATGTCTAGAAACTTGTTGCTCTTCCACCTGGTCAAACTGCTATTGGCACAAGATGGGTATTCAGGAACAAGCAAGATGAGAGTGGCATTGTCATCAAGAACAAAGCCAAACTTGTAGCTCAAGGCTACACACAGGAAGAAGGAATTGACTATGATGAAGTCTTTGCTCCTATTGCCAGGCTAGAGGCCATCAAAATCTTCTGGCATATGTTGCATCCAAGAATTTCATGGTTTATCAAATGGATGTCAAGAGTGCCTTTCTGTATGGGAAGATTGGTGAGGAAGTATATGTCAAACAGCCTCCAGGTTTTATAGATCCTGCACATCCTAACAAAGTGTTCAAACTAGACAAAGCTCTCTATGGCTTACATCAAGCTCCAAGAGCCTGGTATGAAACTCTGTCTGGATATATGCTAAGCAACAACTTCAGAAGAGGTGCCATTGACCAGACCTTGTTTATCAAAGATGAAGGGGGAGATATACTACTGGTACAAATCTATGTTGATGATATCATCTTTGGATCAACAAGGAAGAAGTTGTGTAATGACTTTGAGATCCTAATGCACTCAAAGTTTGAAATAAGTTCAATGGGTGAACTAAATTTCTTTTTGGGTCTACAAGTCAAACAGGTCCAAAATGGAATCTTCATCAGCCAATCCAAATATGTAAAGAGCATTTGGAAAGATTCAAGATGGCCGACTGCTCTGCTGCAAGAACCCCTATGCAAGTGCATCATCAGCCGACTCCAGACAAAGATGGTCAAAACACTGATCAACATCAATACCGTGCAATGATAGGGTCACTCATGTATCTCACTGCCTCAAGGCCAGATATCATGTTTGTAGTATGCCTTTGTGCAAGATTCCAAGCAGCTCCAAAGAATACACATCTTCAACCTGTCAAGAGAATTTTTAGATATCTAAAAGGAGCCCCAAGACTTAGGCTATGGTATTCTAAAAATGATAAGTTCAACATGTATGCATACACTAACAGTGGCTAAGGGGGATGCAACTTGAACAAAAATTCCACATCAGGGGGATGTCAGTTTCTAGGAGGAAGACTGATTTCATGGCAGTGCAAGAAGCAAACATGTGTATCAACTTCTATAGCAGAAGCAGAATACATTGCAGCTTCAAGTTGTTGTGCACAAGTCATCTGGATACAAAACCAAATGCTGGATTGTGGGATGACTTTCATGGCCACTCCCATTCACATGGACAACAAGAGTGATATATCAATCACAAACAATCCAATGCAGCACTCCAAGACAAAGCACATTGACATCAGGTATCACTTCATAAGAGATCAAGCTGAGAAAAAGAGAATTATTTTAACCAAAGTTCATACCAATGAGCAATATGCTGACTTGTTCACAAAACCTTTTGATGAAGCTAGATTTAGATATTTAGTTGAATCCATTGGTATGATGAACTTTGGCTAAAATTTTGTTTATAAAATGTGTTTGCTTTTTGTTGTAAATAAAAAGTTACAAGTCAGCAGCAACCATTTTTGCTGCTGACAGGTCTAATCTTCAGTAGCAAAGAATTTGCCACTAACTGCTTTAAGTTATTAGCAGGAACAAGTTTCATGCGGATAGCTTTAAGGCAGTCAGCAGCAACATCTTTGTTGCGGACCATTGCATCCATCAGTAGCAATTGAGTTTGCTGCTTACAGACTTAACCATCCATAGCAACCAAGTTTGCAGCGGATAGGTTTAACCATCCGCAACAATAGTTTGCTGCTGATGGGTAAAAATAAGTCCAAATTAACTTTTACCCATTGTAAAAAAGTACTTTCAGTCTTTACCATGACTGCTATAGTGTATTACAGCAATAACAGTGAAAAGTGAATGAGGTTGTATTATACAAGTAACTTTGCGTTTTCCCTCCTCTGTCGTTATAACACAAATCAAATTTCTCCTTAACCTCTTCACATTCAATTCCAACCTAACTCTAACCATTTTCTCCCAAGCATTCACAACATTCAAAGCCTTCCATACTTAACCACCTTTCAAAAAACTTCCTCCTTCCCTCCAAACCCAAAAACAATGGCAAAGGTCGACATAAACCAGCCCGATAACAAGTTCTCACCCTACCACAATTTCACTGCCTACCTAGTAAAAGGAAAGAAGTTCGAGGGATTCAATGATATGATCGATTTTCTCTGTCGATCAAAGATATACTTTGCACTAACCGTCAACCCCGCCATATACATCCCTCATATGGAGGACTTTTGGAGCACCGCCGTCTACTCTACCGAACAGGGGATTCCCCAAATCCAAGCTACGGTAGACGGAAAAGACATTATCGTCACTAAAGCTACTCTCAGAAAACATCTCAAGCTTCAGGACGAGGGGCCCGCCGTTTCATACTCCAGGGAAGAGTATATGAGGACCTTTGTATCCATATGGTACAGTGGAAATCAAAACGAATATACCATTGAAAAGGCGTTGATGGGCCCTTCATGGAAGTTTCTATACTACACTCTTCTACAATGCATATCCCAAAAGAGAAGTGGATGGCATCAAGTGAGTTCTGCTCTCGCCTCTGCTGTTCACGGTATGGTCACTGGCCAAGGCTTCAACTTTGCACATCTCATTTTTGAAGGTTTGAAATATAACCTTCAAGAAGGTGCAAAGTAGGCATTCTATATGTACCCAAGATTCTTACAGGAAGTTTTCAATAATGAGCTAAAAGATCTGTCAAAACCTGCAATAATCTACCTTATGCTGGGACATAAAAATAATATTTTTCAAAGCATGAGAACTGTTTCCAAAAAGTTCGCAGGGGTCAATGTTCCATTGTTATCTACGATAATGAACATACAAAGTACCAGGGTGACAGTTCAGCAATCCCAGCTGACATTGATCCCACACCCTCCACTTCAAAACCTGAACAACAAACTGCTTCCATTGTTCGAACCCCTGTGCATCCTATTAAGGATGCACAGGCATGAAAACTACCTACACCTGTTTTGGATGTTATCACCGCCCAACTGGAACACAAGGCCCCAGTTGAGGCAAAATATACCAGAAAAAGAAAAAGGGGCAAGAAGACTCCTTCTATTCTTGTCTCACAGGCCCAATCCCAAACTAAAAGCCCTCATTCAGAATCCCAACATTCTGATGAGAATATCAAAATGAATAGCCAAATTATTAGAGAGACTTCCTTGGAAGTTTCTCTTTTAGGATCAGGATCACATCCCGGATCCATAGAGCAACACTTTGAGCCCTTTCATTATTTTCTTCTCTGAACTTAAGTGCAGAGACACCTAGTCAAGATGATATACCTTCTCCAACTACCACTATCTCAGAGGTATTGATTGACTTGGCTGCTAATGTACCCAGCCCAAGTTCAACACCTAAGAAGGTTCACTCTGGGAGTGATGATAGAGTGAATGTGGAACGGGCTATCACTACTACTGGTACATCCATTGACCAGGAGGACAGTAATAACATCATTAAGTCCCTAACCACGGCAACTCACAGTGAGGATGTTTCTCTTGAAACACTCTTCACTGAGAGGAATCCCAGGTGCCAAGAAAACCAGGGTGATAGGGATGCAGAGGCTAGGCTTAAGGCCCCATCTAGTTCCAAGAAAACCTGGATGAGGACAGACTGAAACTTTAAAACATGGAATTGATGGACAGGGTGGCAATGCTAGAGGCTGACGTGTCCAAACTACAGCACCAAGTCTCTATGTATGAAGCCCATTAATGCCCTCCAGTGACTACTCCTTCCCTTGTATCAGTGGGCCCTCAAACAGATGAAACTTTATGCACTGATGTAACCAAAAAGGGAGAGATAGTTACTGTTGAAGATGATGTTGACAACCTTGATGAATGGATACAAGAGCATGCTGCCTTTTAAAGTACTCTCTTCAAACCTGCTTTTGTTCAAATCCATGACTTGCCAGACTCAGTGGATGAAGAGGAGGATATCTCTAAGGATTGGAAGTTAGTTTTCATAGCTGTTGATGTGGTGTTGGAAAATGAAAGCCAAGATGAAGACACACCTTTTTCATTCAACATTATTCCAGCTGCTGCAAAGATATCAAGACAGACCATTGCCCCTTAATTCACACCGACTGCACATAAGCTAGAGTTTGACTCTATTCTAGCTTGGGGGTATGCTGGTCTATCTGAGAGATTCTGGATTGGACCGGAATTTGGTGGAATAGAAGAGCTAAATTGGAATACACTGAACCCACTTCAGGTTCTTGAACTGTACTTATCAAGCTGCATCAACACTTCCACAGATCTCTCAGCAGAACTTGCAATCAATAGGTTTGAATGGTTTTTAGAAGAAGCAAATAGGGTGGCCTATCCTAAACATATTGCAGAGTCTTCAACAACATCAGAACAAAGACTGGCTCCAAGATTTGACTTAATAATGAGCGGTGCTTTAACAGAAGAACACCTTCTATGTTGGAGAAGATTCTTCTACAATGAAATGGTTAGGGACCTGGAAGTGCAAGGATGGTCAAGCACTGGGTCCTCTGGCTTTCAGTTCTTCTTATGTGATGGATCATCTTTCATAATCAACAACATTTAAGAGATCTTGCTCCTCAATCCAGACTTCCTGCATAAGGTCTTTGAGCTCAGGACACACATCTGCAACATCAACTCCTTAGAAAGTCAAGCAATGATCAAAATTATCAAAGCTTTTCTTGAAAAGGAGGGATGGATTGCAATGGATGATTCTGACTCAGATCTATCCCTTCCCTCCTCACCAACTATCATACTGAGTGCAGCAGTAGAGTCAAGAAAAGTGGATGCTCAGAATATCAAAGAGGCCTTCAAAGCTATACATGGGACTGAATGGGAAAAGGAAGAGGCTAAAGTAGTTCCTTCCTCTGTGTCTGTTCCTCAACTAGCCAATGAAGCTGAAGCTGAGATCCCAACAGCATCTCTTACATCTGCTGTTGTATAGTTTTGTACTCGTTTTATGTCATTTTTGGTTCGTACTAAGTCTGGGTCATGTTAGCAAGTAATAATGTGCAAGAGAAGCGGAAAATAAAGCAAAATCCTGGAGAAATCAAGCACACGGGAAAAGAGCGAAAAGCAAAAGGGTAAAATCAAATTTCTGTGAAACCAAGCCCCTCGCGGTACGTGAGGAGGAGAACCAAATCCCTCGCGGTACGTGAGGGAAACGAGGAGGCCGCCCGATTAAATTGTCCCTCGCGGTACGCGAGGGACCTCACCAATTCTCTCGTGGTACGCGAGAGGGGCGGAAATCCGTGAAAAGCCCTAATTTTTAGTTGTGATCAATTTAAACAACCAGGACTAGCCATATACAGGTGGAGGTCAGTGATCATCGACAACACCGTATGCCGGGTTGTACATAGTATTTTGTATTTTTCTTTCTGTATTTCTTTTTACGTATTTCTTTATTTTCTTTTGGCATGTATATTAACTCTGATGCATATATTATTTTGTACTTGGGGGGCTCGGCAGGGTTGGTTGTGTTGTTATATATTATCACGGTTGTTTGATATGGTTGCTAGTATTGTTTTAGATTCGGCCGCTTTCGTTCGTGAGGAATTATTGGAATCTTGGTGAGTTGAGCGCGTTCGAATGGAGAGCTTTGGAACACGACTTAAGAGGAATATCACAGTCATTATATCAGGGAAGTCTGTTCCGATTTTTGTATACTTTATTTTTCTATTATTTTTATTTTTGTCTTATTTTCATTTTCTTATTTTATTTTTGTAAATTTCTTTTATTTTATCGTCATTTCTCGGTCCACATTGAGGACAATGTGAATTTTAAGTGTGGGGATGGGAAACATTAGTTTAGGTTTTGTACTTTGATTCTAATATATATATATATATATACAAAAAACAAAAAAAATGTCTTTTGAACTAGAAATCTTGCAAGCACATGGAAAATGATAGTTAAAACTCAAACTGTGTTTTAAACTGAAATAAAACAAACAATTGAAAACGTGTCTAAGTTGTGATGAATCGGTAGGCCCAGCCAGTATTAAAAGCTTAAACATCCTGAGAGTGTTATTTAGGAGTAATAACTTAATTAAATCATGAAATTTTGTGGGTTCTCATCTTAGGGAAACGGTAAAACTGAAACTGTCAACATAGGGTGATAGGTACCTTGGTAAGCTGAAATTTAGAGGTTTTTAAAAATTCTAACGGCTCACCAATCTCTGTTTATGAAAATAAATCTGAGTTTGATGGCGCATGCATCCATAATTCCATCTAATAATGAGTATAATTAATAAACTGAAAGCTGGAGTCTTGACCTACGTGTTTCCCATGGGGATAGTGACTCTGGGGATACACCCATGGGTTGAGATTTGAGTGATGAGTACTTAGATAAATAAGATTGACATACGTGTTTCCCAAGGGGATGGTGACTCTATGGATACACCTATGGGTTGATTCTTATATGCTTAAGTGATAAACTACATCCTATGTGCTACCTTCAGGGATGGTGACTTGGGAGACGCACCCCCAGGTGAGGTAGATTCATATATAATTAATACTACTCATTACATTCATTCCATAACCCATTGATTTCTAAAAACATGTAAATTTGAGTTTACAGTGGTGGGAAGATCTACATGTTGAAGCACTTTTGTGTGACAAGCACTCTGGATATTGTCTTAGCTTTTGCACTTGTCTTGTATGTATTATTCTTTGTATGTTAGTGTCTGTATGTATTAGTTATCGAGTTGTAATTACTAATGTATGTACTAGTCGTCTGTTTTCCCAAAGTGTTATGCGCACTTAGCATGTGCACAGGAATTACTTCCTACGTACTTAGCAAGTACGCAAGAATACTCTGCATACTTGTTAAGTACGCAGGAACAATTTTCCCTGCGCACTTGTTAAGTGCGCAGAGATCAGGTCTAGTATAAATAGGTTGTGGTGACAGAATTTATGTACGCACTCATTTGTAACATCTCTGTAACCTACAAGTTTTATAATAGACGGAATTTGAAAGTGATTTCGTTGTCAGTTTACTTTGTGTTGCTTGTTTCTCCACCTAGTCACGGGTATTCCGCACCCGGTCTGACTAGTCACACACCCACATGTAACGATCTGAGACACCCAGGGACCTACAAGTGGTATCAGAGCGTAGCTCTTGATTTCGATTGTTATGAGTGTGTTAGGAGCATCTTCTACACATCCTACAGAGTTTTACAAGAAAAAGAGAGTGTCTTTTGGTGATTTTTGTGATAAAATTGGGGTAGCTCTTAAGCACTATTTTAGAAGCAAAAATCACTCAAAAAACCGACCTTTTGTTGTGTATTTGAGTGTTTTGAGTATCAAAGTTGGTTAGAAATGATTTTCTGACACTTTGGCTCATTTTGTTTGGTCATATCTTCAACTTTTTCTGTCTCCAGTGAGATTCCAGTGACCGAAAAAAGTTGGTGAGGGTTGGTGAAAAAGTAATCTGCGTCATTACCATTTTTGGAAACAAGTACAGGCTTCTTGCATACTTACCAAGTACGCAAGACCATTTCTTGTTGCGTACTTAACTCCTTCCTGCATACTTGTCATTTACTCCTGCGTACTTGTTAAGTACGCAAGAACAAATCTTAAACGAAAAGATTCAAGCACATGATATGTACCTAAAACGAAAAGAGAGCTCTGGGAGACCTCAAATACAAGACCCTTTCTATGTATTTTGGGACGTCTTCCACAACCAAGTCATAGGGTTCTGGAATTGCCCTTTTCTCAGGGAACTCTCACGAGGAGGATAATTCAAAAGTTTGTGGTGGTCATGCTTGCTATACAACATCTGGATCTGGATCTGGATCTGGTTCTGGTTCTGGATCTCATCATCAAAATTCCTCAAGAAATCCTTCTCCCACATCTTCAACTAACCAATCTGCAATAGCCAAGATAGCTGAAGATCATGTGGCTTTGTTTTCATCTTGCATGCTTGCCTATGAAAACTTCATTGGTGGCAAGCTAACGGATCCTAAAACCATAGAAGAAGACTTTAATCAGGTGGATCCGGATGATATGGATATTCAGTGGAATATGGCCATGATCTTGAGAAGAGCCAAGCGTTTCTTGAACAGAACAGGAAGAAAGTTCATTGGTTGGCATTCAAATGCCAAGGTTGGTTTTGATAAATCCAAAGCCAAGGGCTATAAGTGTCATAATTTTGGACACTTTGCTCATGAATGTCAAAAGGACAAAGCACCGGCCTCAGGTTTCACCAGACCTATCCAAGGAAACAGTCAAGGGTACAACAACCCCAACAACCACAATCAAAGTCAAGGTGGTACGTCCAACGCTTTGGTAGCTCAACAAAACGATAGCTTTGATTGGGGTGTTCATCTGGAGGATGCCATTATTGCTCAAACACAGGTTGGTCTCATGGCTGAGATTATTGAGATGATGAAAACAGAGGAACGGGAAGCTTCTGTGGCTGACCAAGAAGAGTCTACAACTGCAGTTGCCCTCATGGCTATTGAAGAGGCATCATGTTCATCAAATGAGGTAGATTCTAACTCTTTTGCTGTCATTTCTTGTTCAAAATGTCTGAGCTTAAAGGATGAAAATTCTAAGCTTCAAGACAAAATCGAACCCCTTCGTATTGCATCTTTAAGCTACAAAGAAAACGAAAAACGATACAAAGATTTAATTTAAACTTTGAAGAAAGATAAACGTGATTATTCACTTAAAATCAGTGATCAGTGTTTTCATTTGGATGTTGCGTACAAGGGGTTGGAAAAGAGAAACAACAAGATCACCAAGCTGCAAAATGAGATCTTGCAGTTAAAAGGCAATATTGAGAAGTTGAAAAATTCTAGTTTTGTGGTGGAACACTATGAGTCTGTTGTTAGACAAGTGAATGGCTTAGGGCTGGGTACTAATGCCATTCCTCCACCAGTAAGTAGGAAATTTGTCAACGGATTAATTAACATTGATCTGTCTTGCCTTGATGATTCCTCAAGTAAGGCTAACTCTGCATCTGATGAAGAGTTCTTTACTGCTTCTGATGATGGGTCTGAGAACACCTGCCCTGAAGGAGTAGTCTCTGAGGAGTTGCTCGGTGAATAGAAAGTTAAGAAAAACATTGTCACTAATGGTGATAATTGTATTTTGACTGAACCCGATATCGTTGAATCAAATAAAAATTAAAAGTGATGCTTTATGGGGGATATAAAAACATTAATCAAGTTAAGAAAGAAGCCTTTACAGCTTATTTTGGGCTTGTCTATCAAGAAAATATGCAAAAGTATTATATTCCCAAAAACCAATCACCATCGGGTCAAACTACTGTTCACCAAACAACTTCTCTTGTTCATCATGCTGAGTCATCTAATGTTAGATCTAATGAGCCTTACAAGAGGACTTACAAAGAAAAGAGAACATGTTTTCACTGTGGTATGGTCGGTCACATCTTGGTGAACTGCCCTAATAAGAATCAAGGGAAATAGCAAATTGGTTCACAACCAGTTGTTGTCCCCAAGTCACCACCAGTGAAACAGCCCAAGAGTCCTAAACTATATGTGGTGAAACCACTAGTAAAACCTATGGTAAAGCCAAAAATCATATCTGAGGCTAAACCATCTGTTTCAAAAGGGGGAAAGCTACCAACTAAACCTTGTGCATCTACCTCTGGTAGTGCACCAACTGGTGAGAAACCTGTGGTGAAACTCTCCAAACCACAGAGGAGAAGAAGGAACAAAAGATTAAGAAAGCTGGAACAACTGGCTGAAATTCAATCAGGTGAAGCCTCCACTAGTTCACCTGCTGATGTTGAATGTAAGCCTACTGTTCCAGTTAAGAAAAAGAAGAGGTCCTGGAACAAGAAATCAAAAAGTTCTCAATCTCCTGATCCCAAGTCTTCAAAAGATTCATCCATTCTTGACAGTCACGACTGTGAGTTGATAGAGGTAGTTTATTTTGAGAAAGACGGACGACCCAAGACCACTATGGCTTGGGTCTCCAAATCTAACTAATATGTTTGTGACTCGTGCAGGGACATCCGAATGGTACTATCTCTAATCGTTGGTATGTAGATAGTGGATGTTTCCGGCATATGACATGCAACATGGCTCTGCTTCATGATGTTAAACCATTCAGAGGCGACTATGTGGCCTTTGCAGGAAAGAAAGGCGGTAGTATCACGTATCAAGGCGTGGTTTCGAATGGTTGTGTTAGCTTCGACAATGTCAACTATTGCGAGCAGCTAAAGAATAACATGTTGAGTGTCTCCGAGATGTGCGACAAGGAGTACCCAGTTATGTTAGACAAGACAGAATGCATGATTCTCAAACCTGGTTTTAAAGTTCCCGAAGACTGGATTCTGATGCGAGCACCAAGGACAAACAACACTTATTAGATCGATATGAGCATGGCAACAATCCCCTCATCAGTTGCTACTTGTTTGCTTATCAAAGCGACAGAACTTGACTCAATCTTTTTGCATAGGAAACTCGGACACATTTCTTATCGAAAAATGAATCATCTTGTCCGAAACAGTTTGGTAACCGGTGTTCCTAAGTTGAGATTTTCCATTACAGATGACTGTTTGCCTTGTAAAAATGGCAAACAACAACGGAAGTCTCACAAGCCCGAGCTCCAAAACTCCATCGATACCCCTTTGGAGCTATTAAATATGGATCTGTTTGGCCCCATAAGTACCAGGAGTATTAGAGGTAAGTCATACTGTCTAGTTGTAACTGATGACTTCTCACATTTTTCTTGGGTGCATTTTTAGGTACAAAGGACGAGACTACTGACATTCTTCAATACCTGATCCTGAGCTTGGAATCTCTTTGCAAGTTGAAGGTTAGAAGAATAAGGAGTGATAATGGAACTGAATTCAAGAATAATTTGATGGAGCTTTTCTGTCACGAATTTAGTGCCCCATACACACCTCAGCAGAACGGAGTAGTAAAAAGGAAGAACAGAACCTTGATCGAGACTGCAAGGACAATGCTGTCATATGCAAAGCTTCCTGTAACTTGCTGGGAAGAAGCAGTAAATACAACTTCTCACGTTTTGAACAGAGTTCTGGTTATGAAGAGGCACAACAAGACTTGCTATGAGTTGATCAACAATCTACCTCCCAATCTTGACTACCTACTTCCTTTTAGTAGTCCCTGTTCCTTATTGCTACAATACAAGGATCGAAAATCTAAATTTCATGCAAAAGCAGTGGAAGGCATTTTCTTAGGATATGTTGCCAATTCACCATGCAAGAGAGTGTACAATATAGGAACCCGTACTGTCGAGGAATGGTTCGAAGTGGATTGCAGTAAACACAGCATTCCACCATAACTAACTGGTCCAACTTGGGGCTTTGATTATGATGCACAATTCAAGTCTTTCAACCTTCTTGATTTGTCTTCCGATGATGCCGCAAATGTGTATGATTTCTTTAATGGCGATGATGATTCAAATTTCTCCACTCATGCCACGGTGCCCATTGTAACTCCCGATAGCAATGTTACATCTGCATCTGGAACTCATGACAATGATGATGTTGAAGTTGTCCATGTTGATGGAGATGACGCTCTAGCTAATCCTAACACTCGTGTAGGAAATGAAGCTCCAGCTGATCCAATCAACATTGAATCATCGTGCTCTAGATCACAAAATATGGGGGAGTTAAGCAAGAATCTAGACACAAATCTCCATGAACCGCTCATACTAGAGACGAGAGTGCATAAGAATCATCCAATTGACAACATTATTGGTGATCCTCATGCAGGTGTTCAAACTCGTCATAGAACCATTGCTGAGAACACTAGTTTGTACGCTGAGATACTTGACACTGGTATCATGGAAACATGTTTGCATGATGCATTCGTGTCCTAGTTGGAGCCGAAGAATGTGAAGGAGGCTCTCGCTAACAACTGCTGGATTGAGGCGATGCAAGATAAACTGTCCTAATTCCAAAAGTTGCATGTGTGGGATTTAGTTGACTTGCCAAGAGGCGTATAACCAATTGGAACTAGATGAGTGTTCAAGTTCAAAACGGATGATCGTCATGTCGTAGTGAATAATAAAGCAAGGTTGGTTGTTCAAGGATTTTATCAACAAGAGGGCTTGGATTACACTGAAGTATATGCCCCAGTTGCTAGACTTGAGGCCATTCGACTGTTTCTGGCTTATGCCTCCTATTTCGGCTTCAAGGTTTATCAACTTGATGTGAAGAGTGCTTTCCTGTATGGAAAAGTTCATGAAGAGGTCTATGTCACTCAACCTCCCGGTTTTGAAGATCCGCATAATATCAATAAAGTGTATAAGCTCGACAAAGCACTTTATGGTCTTCATCAAGCACCTCAGGCATGGTATGAGACGTTATCAAAGCATCTACTGTCAAATGGTTTTGATCGTGGATAGATTGACTCGACCCTCTTCATTCGAAAATCAGGAGGTGATATTCTACTCGTACAAGTGTATGTCGACGACATTATCTTTGGGTCTACAAATGAAGAGATGTGTAGGGAATTCGAACAGGTGATGAAGTCCAAGTTTGAGATGAGCAACATGGGTAAATTGTCATTCTTCCTAGGTCTGCAAGTCAGTCAAAGGGGGATGGCATCTATCTACATCAAACTAAGTATGTGCAAGACATTTTGTCGAAATACAACATGAATGATAGCAATACTTATGGCACACCTATCCCTGTCAATCATGGTTTGCATCCAGACAAAGATGGAAAGGATGTGGATTGTAAATTGTACCGTGGGATGATCGGTTCTCTCATGTATCTCACAGCTTCAAGGCCCGACATAATGATTGATGTATAATTGTGCTCAAGGTTTAAGTCACAACCGAAAGAGTCTCATATGATAGCTATCAAGAGGATATTCAAATACTTGAAAGGGAAACCCCAATTGGGTCTTTGGTACTCAAACCAGCAGTCATTTGACCTCAAAGCCTATACTGATTCAGACTATGGCGGTTGTAACCTTGATAGAAAGTCAACTTCAGGTGGATATCAATTCTTGGGAGACAGGCTGGTTTCCTGGTAGTGTAAGAAGCAGTCAACGGTTTTTGTCTCAACATGTGAAGCAGAGTACATTGCTGCAGCGAGTGGTTGTTCTTAGATATTGTGGATTCAGCAGCAATTGAGAGACTACGGCTTAAACTTCACTGGAACTCCACTGTTCATTGACAACAATGCCACCATGTCCATCACAAACAACCCAATGAAACATTCTAAAACTAAACATATTGAAATTCGCCATCATTTCATCCGTGATTGTGCTGAAAAGCATCTCATTGAACTTGTAAAGGTTCACACGGATGACAACTTTGCTGACCTTTTCACTAAGGCGTTTGATCGAACACGTTTTGAACATCTTGTCAACATGATAGGAATGTTCAATCCGGAGTGAAAACTTATTTTTCTTAAATCAATTCAATTCATGAAAGTTAAATTTTATTTCTTTTAAATGTTTTCTGTATAGTTCTTTTAATTTTCCAATATTTTACAAAAAAAATTAGAAAATTTCAAAGTTCTCTTGAGAAAAGAGGAAATGATAGTACATCAGAAATGATCTAAACATCTTAGAGTGCGCATATGGGAAATGATTGCGTCATGCTTATTTGATTGTTTAAATTGTTATGTTTTAATCTACCTATTTACAAGTAATTTGAATTGTCAGTAGGCTGTAAGCCTCTTTGAATCATTAGTAGTGTGGAAATTAAATCAATACTACAACTGTGATTTGAACCCATGTTTGCTAGTTTGTGTGCGTAAAAGAATGCAAAAGATCACTATCAGATACAGGATGTTAGATTTTGGAAATTATTTTCTTCTGAGATCAGTTTCGGGTTAGGTCGTTAGCACAATTAATGTGGTTCATCTCACTACCCATACTCACAAGTATGCAATGAGAGATTGAATCAAGATATGTCTTGACATCAACCGTTGAGCATATATTCACCCTTGAATCACTCCTGATTCATTTAATTAAAATCCAGATAAAAGTTGGATCCCCTTACCTAAATCCTCAAACACCATATTCATTATCCTGAATCATCATATCGATATTCACTAAAGAAATCACATGAAACCAAGACAAATGAATCACTTGATTCTGAATCTTATGATTCCTGATAATCCTTATGAATTCTGTTTGATTTTCCAGTGCTAATTGATATAGCCTCATTCTGGAAATTTAGAAAATCATTGGAAAAATCTTAGATGCCTTGAGATAAGTGCACAGTAAATTCATAGCATAACTGTGGGGCACACGTTGTATATTAAATAACTATTACCTTAACACACAAGATCATGATACTAAGATGCTTATGGTTTCAAATCTTATAATATTACCAACTTGAATTACTTGTTTATGTGCTTATTACGTATGAATAAATTGTAATCCATGACATGATCCCATATTCTTTTATGTTTATCTTGTATCATTATTACTATAGTTTAGCCTGATATGATCCTCTGCTCATGTCATTGAACAAAAATAGCTTGTGTGTGAATATGTGTATATCGTTATTCTGAAAAGATCAAAATGATTTTAAGTTCGTGTATAGTTCAAATTCCAATCAGAAAAAACCAAAAATATTCGTGTTAAACCTTTGTGAATTGACTTTGAATCCTTTTGATTGAATGTGCTTATCATGTTTGTTATTTGACCTTGACAATCCTTCATAATTTGAGTTGATTTCTGAGTATGCTAATGGTTCTGCGTACTTGGTTAAGTGCGCAAGAAGGAACTTCTACGTACTTAACCAAGAACGCAGGACTTAGTCATGCGTACTTAGTAAGTACACAGGAGTAACTTCCTGCGCACTTAGTTAAATACGCACAGACTTTAGCAGTAGGGTATATATACATGTGTTAGAACATTTTTCTCAGTTTAACAATTTCAAACGACATAACACTGTATCATTCTCCCGACTCAAAATTAATCATAAAATTTGTGTGATCCCAAACGTGTTTTCGTCCCGATCATTGTTTCATCTTCTGTTAAACAATCTTTGGTGAGCATCTCAGAGCATTTCATCCACAAAATCGACCTTTTTGGACTGATTTCTTCACCCTCAAGAACTAGGATTTTGATGATGAATTTTTTACATTGTTTGGTTGTTCTTGATCCAAATTGTGACCTAAAACATGTTTAAAAGCATTAATCAAAGCTCAATCATCTAGAATTCATCCTTAACTTGTGTTGATTTTGATTTTGACCCTTGGTTTGACCGTGGGTTTACGTGGGTGGAAACTTAGGTCAAAATGACCGGGTTATGGAACATTATTGGTGTTAGGATAGGTTACATTGGTCATAAACATGGTTTTCGACCTAGTGGCAACCATCTTCATCATCAAATTTCACAAGTGACTGATTTTGGATTTTCAAAAATGTGGCCAAGTGTTAAGTCGTGCGTACTTAACAAGTGCGCAAGACATAAGTCATGCGTACTTGCAAAGTACGCAAGACCTAAACAAAGCGTACATACCAAGTACGCAGTAAGGGAATTTCTGAAATTTTCTAAGTCTGGATTTTCAGTTCTTTGTGAATGTACTATACTTAGTCATGTGTATTCAATTCCAATGATGCTTCTTGTTCTTATTGTGTTTACTGGTTGTTTTTGCAGTGATGGCTCGTGCATTTACAAGTGAGTTCAATCTTCTAGCACTTACTGAACCGGAATGGAAGGGTGCTGCACTTGAGTACCGGGAGATCATTGATTTCTTGAACCGCTCAAGGATAAGCTATGTTATTTCAGCAGACCCTGTCGTATCGAGACCGCACTTGGAGCAGTTCTGGGATACTACAGAACATGACTGCATAGTAAACCCCAATGTCCTACGGGCTACTGTGGCAGATCATGATCTTGCCTTTTCTGAGGACACCATCAGGCGGGTCTTACAGTTCAGAGATCTTGCAACCGACCCAATCTCCTATCCTGATTACTTTGTGGATGGGTGTTGGAGACAACGTATGGGATACGTTGGTGTGCGGGATTATTCATCTTACAAGAAGATGTGGGTGTTGGATCAGTGGAGGTACTTTTCCCACATTATGATCGTGTGCATGTCTTCCAAGAAGACAGGGAAGGATGCCATGGGTCATGATCTAGCAGCCGCTATGGTTAGGCTGTCTCTCAACAAGGGCTACAACTTCTCTCGCTACATCTACAAGGCTATCACTGATTACATTAACACAGGGGAGAGTCATAGGTTCTTGCTTTACCCCAGATTTATGCAACTCTTGATCGATGATGCGTTGCCTAATCTACCTGCTTTTAGGGAGAGACTGCAAGTTAAGCGGGTGGCCAAGAGAGTTTTCTCACAGTTCTTAACGCCAGGCAATGTAGAACCTACCCCTGATCAATGAAGCTTATGTGGCGCCTGCAGATTGGAGATGGTATAGTGCAGAGTCTGAGCCTGAACTCAGTGAACACAGTGATGAACAAGCGGAAGAAGAGGAAGTTGAATCTGAGGATGAAGAATCTGCAGATGAAGGAGATGAAGAACAGGGAAGTGGGGGTGCTGAAGATTCCGACTCAGAAGCGACCGAGTCAGATTCATCTAATTCTGATGATGCACCATCCCAGGCACACCCAAGGAGATTGACGAAGGTGGCCCTTCCCGAGTCATCTACCAAGAGAAAAAGACAATAGACTAGCAGTGAATATGAGCCCGATTCTGATTCAGATGCTACTATACAGAGACGCAGACGGGAAAGTATCAACAAGCGTCGTCGGGATAGGCAACATCAACCTATTCTTCATGAGGTGGAAGTAAGTGCTCAGCAGCAAGTAACTGTGACAGCTGCAAGCACTGAATCGACTTCTACTTCACCTTCACGGCAACATTATCAGCGACAGAGGAGGAGGCCATTGAAAACATCTGTTGAGGCTACTACTACTATCACAGAGGAGGTTCCTGTGATAGTAGCCCTCCCTGTACATTCTGTCTAGATGGTGGTAACGACTCCAATTATGACCGAGTCTATCACCATCACCCCAACCACCATCCAAACAACCACCATCCCTACCTCAATCCCCACAACCACTCTCCAACACATTAGTGAACCATTTCATGAGTTAGATTTTTCTCATGGATTTGATTTTGATAAAATCTTCACCTTACCTACTCATCAAGCCGAAGCATCGTCGTCTAGGGGTCCTGATCCTAGAGATGCCAGGATCACTACTCTAGAGACTCAAGTCACTGGATTACTTGAAATGGTATGGAAATCACGTGAAGAATCTGACAAGCAACAGGGTCAGATAAACTCACTGATTGATGAAGTAGCCTCTTTGAAGAAACAGCAAGCAGTTGATGAAAGCAGTGTAAGGAGCATGATGCTATGGTTAAACTGGTCTGTGACATGGCCAAGACCCTTGCTGCGCAAGGGTAGAGATTGAAAGAATTGTTGGAAAAGCAACCACCTAAGCCTAGCAGTGAAGATGCTTGTCACTCAGTTGATCTAACTAAGGGTGATGATTAGGACAAGGATCCTGAAGCAGGACCGAGTGGAAGTGAGTAGCAATCGTCGGCTTTGGCGGTTGTTCCCATTTCTGTCGTGCCTATGGCTGAGGGGGAGTCTATTCGGAGTGAAGGTGGAGGTGATGCTTCGGGTCGTGATAAGGGAAAGTCTGTGGTTGACGTATTGAAAGATCTATCTGACGACGTGTCGGACGATGTGATCCTATTATTAGATCCAGACTATTCCAAAGAAGCACAGATCGATGATCTCTACAATCTGAAAGAGGGAGAGATCGAGTCTGGTGACGACTGGGATGCGGAGGATGAGGAGGTTGTGATTGAAGTTCCCAAGGGAGACGGGGAAGGAGAATATGAGTTTGAGGATGGAGAGATTTTCGAAGTTCCATTCTTTGAAACTAATCTTGACACAGGTTCAGTCGAGCCTGTAAGTACTATTGAGGCGTCGACTAAATCCTCTCCTACCGACCCTACACCTGTGGATCCAGAGGCGGAGAAAAGCAAACATACGCCTGCAAGTTCATCAAAGGATCCGGCTCCTGTTTGGAAGAAGACATCAATCATAGACAAACATGGAGCGACAGGTATGATCTTAGCTGTGAGGTTCGAGGATAACAAGAAGTTGTTTGCAATTAAACGAGCTGGGGGGTTCAATACTTGAAACCAACCAGTTAAGCTTTCAGCTCCTTTCCAAAGTTCGACCTTGTGAACCTAGTAAACCGAGAGCTGATGGGTCACTCAAATCACGCAGTAGCGTTGGGTTTGTGGCAGGTTTTACAGCGAGAGGTAAGATCTGGGAAGTTTGAAATGTTTAAGCCTCAAGTGCCCAAGCGAGTCAGGGACAAGAATGTTAGACATCCTGTGAGTCATAAAAGCTTAAAGAAACTAGTATACAAGCCAGTGCTGTGTGAAACCAAGATTCTCCTGAGCAAGTTATCTCAGGATATCCTCGGTAACATATGGTACTGGTACGTAGATCCTAAATCGGGCGAGGCAGTGGTGATTGGAAAGGTGTGGTCCGAAAGTGGAAGCTTAGTGCCAAGGGAACTGATCAGGGTTTTTGATGAAGTCTGCTTCATAAACATTTTTGTGAAAGATCTGGAGGCGCTAGCTGACAAGTACTGCATGTACACGGACGAGTGGACAAAGTTCCATGCTTCTAAATACGACAAAGTGGTCAAGTTCTGTCTTGACTACAAGAAGAAGATGGAAGATAAAGCTGGGGAGCAGTGAAGACCGAAGACAATCCAGAGTTGTTATCAAGAGGGAGTTTGTTGAAGCACTTTTGTGTGACAAGCACTCTGGATATTGTCTTAGCTTTTGTACTTGTCTTGTATGTATTAGTCTTTGTATGTTAGTGTCTGTATGTATTAGTTATCGAGTTGTAATTACTAATGTATGTATTAGTCATCTGTTTTCTCTAAGTGTTTTGCGCACTTAGCATGTGCGTAGGAATTACTTCCTGCGTACTTAGTAAGTACGCAAGAATACGCTGCGTACTTGTTAAGTACGCAGGAAAAATTTGACCTGCACACTTGTTAAGTGCGCAGAGATCAGGTCTAGTATAAATAGGTTGTGGTGACAGAAGTTATGTACGCACTCATTTGTAACATCTCTGTAACCTACAAGTTTTATAGTAGACGGAGTTTGAAAGTGATTTCGTTGTTGGTTTACTTTGTGTTGCTTGTTTCTCCACCTAGTCACGGGTATTCCGCACCCGGTCCGACAAGTCACACACCCACACGTAACGATCCGAGACACCCGTGGACCTACACTACATGATCTAACCCGGGCTTAAACATGACCGTGAGATGGGATTAGGTCGATTTGTAACCTTTAAGTGTGAGACCCATAGATAGATTGATATACTGTATAAAATGGAATTAGAACACTTCTCGGGAGCTTGAAATTTGGTGTTTGAGTTTAGTCGAACAGAAATACCGGTTATTGCACTTTAATGGGTGATTATATTTGTGCTGAATAATAACAGAGATTGATTCTATGTCCAGTTATGATTCCATTGCAGATATCTTTTTCGAGGACGAAAAAAGAGTAAGTTTGGGGATGTTTGATGTGTAACGAAACACATACGTTTATCCTATTGTAATTGTGCAAAATTGTATAGTTTTGTACTCGTTTTATGTCATTTTTGGTTCGTACTGATTCTGGTTCATGTTAGCAGGTAATAGTGTGCAAAAGAAGTGGAAATAAAGCAAAATCCTGGAGAAATCAAGCACACTGGAAAAGACCGGAAAGCAAAAGGGTAGAATCAAATTTCTGTGAAACCAAGCCCCTCGCGGTACGCGAGGAGGAGAACCAAATCCCTCGCGGTACGCGAGGGAAACCAGGAGGCCGCCCGATTAAATTGTCCCTCACGGTATGCGAGGGACCTCACCAATTCTCTCGCGGTACGCGAGAGGGGCGGAAATCCGTGAAAAGCCCAAATTTTTAGTTGTGATCAATTTAAACGACTATCTTCTTGATTATTCGAGAGATTGTCGTCAAGAGACTGTTTTGGGGCGATTTGGAGCAAAGGAAGAAGCTTTAGATCAAGGAATTGAAGTTTTGCATTGAATTGGGTTAGACATTGAATCGTTAGGTCACGATTGATCGTAGTATTTGCTTTGATTTAATTCTGGACCTTATGTTTACTTTATTTAACTTTGAACCTTCTGTTTCTACCATGTTTCTTGGCTAAAACCATAGATCTACCTAGGTTAATGATGAATGTTGCTAAAGATTGAATTTTTGTCATTTATGGATTGTGTTTTGGATTTTATGTTTTAGACCATATATGATTTCACTTGTTTAATGAGTTTGCAAGCTTGATTTTGATCTTTGAATGGTTGATTGTTCCTTGCACGTCTTGATTGAATGTATTTCATGTTTAGAGGTGTATTAGATCGCTTACTGTGTGTTTGTGGTTCATATGTGGTTTGCTAGATGTCAGTAACCATAGGATAATCAATTAATCAGTTAATGAATCAAGTGTTCTTATCTAAAAACCTGAAAAGTGATAGATAATCGGTTAGTCTTCGGTATTAGGGTTTCTAAGATTGAACGGTCTGAGAGGACGTTTCCTTAGGGTTCTAGTGTCGTTGTTAATTCGTGTTAAACAGGTTGAATTCAGATTGCTCCTTGCATCTTTGATGTATTGAGATAGTGATACCGAGAAGTGAGCTGCCTTTTGAGTTCTATAGCATAATCGGTGAGACCGAGAGGTAATCCGAGTACTGGTGTTATTAGTATCCCTTGAACTCCTTCTAGTCACATTCTGAGATTGATCAGGAATCCATTAGGTAGTTTGAGGGTGTTATATCTTAGGATCCCAGTTCCATTGCATGTTCCATAGCCGATAGAATCCAAGTTTAGTAAACAGGATTCGCAGCCTAGGTATAGTCTTCCTTCCTTATTGATTTCCCTAAAACCTTTGTCTTGTTGGTTAGTTGTTTTGGTAGTAAGATTCATTCAGTTCACTTAAGTTTAGTAGTTAACCGTAGTTGATAGAATTCCAACCGATCAAATAAACCAGCTAAGTCTTAGTCAGAGTCTAGTTAGTGTAATAGTCAGTGTCTCGTGGGTTCGATTGATAGGTACACTTGCCTGTCTTTGTGGTCTAGTTTAGTAGGTTTGTCTAGAGTTTAACTAGAGAGTCTAGGTTAGATTGTGTTTAATTTAATAGACCGTTTGACCGACATCAAGTTTTTGGCACCGTTGCCGGGGACACTTGGCAATAGAAAAATTAGCTTTGATTAGTTCTTGTTTGGTTATTTGTTTTTTCTATTTTTAGTTTATTTCCTTAGTTTGTTTATTTTCTATTCGTGTCTTGAGTGCTACTTGTGTGTCTTAGTTTAAGTCTTTTTTGTGTTCTTAGTTTCTTCTGTTTTTTCTTCTTTGTTTTCTGTCCAGTGTATGCAACGTACTCGTTCGCATGGATCACCTAACTTTGAAGCCTATTCAGAGCCAGAGCGGAAACTTCACGAGCGCAATCGGAAGTTTCATGAGCGTTTGTGTGAGCTAGTCGAGAAAAATGTACGCATTCCTATTCCTATTGCTAACATGGATGACGCTAATCCCCCTGCTAGACGTAATGTTCACTAGAGAGCATGTGATGGTTTCACGGGTGCTAGTCCTCTATCACCCGTCCTGCTGTGCCTAATGCTAATAACTGGCAGATACCATCTCATGTGATGACCACTATCAGTAACTCTACTCAGTTCCACGGACTCGAGGACGAGGATGCGTCGGGACATCTGTCCCATTTTGCGCGTGTTTGCGATACCTTTCGCATTACATCCAAGATTTTCTGGTATTTTTTTTACAATAATAATACTTTATTTCAAACTCGTACTTACCACATTAATTATCATTTTAATGTATACCAATTCAAAATTTCAAACTTTGAATTAGCATAATAATTTCTATTATATATACGTAACATATGAGTATATATATATACATATATATATATATACCTTGTTATGACAATTAAATCAAAAATAAAACTTATGAGCTTTAATCATATGTTTTTCCATTCTTTTATGTGTTTCATAAGAATATAGATATGTTTATGTATATAATCATATATAAATGTACATATGCAAAAATACTTATATATATGAAATTATTTAAGAAACCACATAAGAATAAATGTTAGTTTTAAACAATTATGTACTTTCAAATAAGTCATGCTGAATTTATAATATAATTAGTTTTATAAATTTTAAAAAAAAAACTAATAATAATATAGTTTAGATTTTATAAAATATTAAATTTAAACAAAACTCAACTTACCTATACATATATATAATTATTTACAATTTAAACAAATTGGTTTTGAACCTTTTCTATACAAGTGAAACTGTGACATCCGGCAAATTCAGGTTAACTCCGTTAACACAAACATCGTTATCTCAAGCATCGTTCATACAAACTCAGTCATCTCAGTTAGTCACATGTGCATTGCATTTAATTAGGTTAATTAAATGTGTCAATTAATACACACACAGCACCGGATCGCACTTGAGTCTAACCCGGAACGTTGGTGATTAATCAAGAATAATATTTAGAACAATTAATAATTTATATTTAATATAAATTATGTGATTGTGTATGTTATATGATTTACGTGAATTATGTGAATTCTATTGATATCGCACATGTTTATTGAATATTAATTGTATTAGTTAATTTTTATAAAAGATGGAGTTTTTATAAAAATAATAATGAAGGTATTTAATTATTATTAATGAAGGTATTTAATTATTATTAGTGTAATTAGTTTTAAATTAGCCTATGGACCTTTAGAAAGCCCATAATCCAATTTAAAAACTCATGCATGCAAATGTGTATAAAAGAAAATTTTTAAAAATTAAAAACCCTAAACCCATTCCCTCTTGAAGCCGTCACGACCCCCCCCCCCCCCAAGAACTCCCTTGAGCCGAGAGCTTCAAGCAACCCAAACACACCCTCTTAGATCTTCAATCTTGCAATTGGAAGTGTATTTGAACTAGTCTAGGCGTTTCTAACACTCCTACGTAAGTTATTTCATCCGATTCCGTTACTTTTTTATTATAAAAGTTATGATTGAAACCCTAGTTCATCCAAACATGAGTTTTTGAAATAATGTTGATGAATTGGTTATTTTATTGATGTTATTGCATCTATTTGATGAGTATGTTGTTATTTAGAAAACCCTAGTTTCATATGATTCATAATTTGTCTAAAGTAGAGACTTTTTGATTATGTGATGTTGTAGGATTGCATGCTAAATGTGAATGATGATTGTTATGATTGTATTTATGCTAGTTAAGTAGTTTACATTTGAATGGATGCGTTGAATCTTGTTAACAAAGCTAGAAATCGTAGACTATCCTAAAGAGGAAACTTTATTGAAAGGTGTTTATTGAATGTGAATTACTTTTACGTGCATGATGTTATTGTATGATGCTAGCATGTTATTATGAACGTATTAAATCTTGTTAAAGTGTTGTTGGTACAAATCATATGCATCGATCATAAGTTACTAAAAGTAGAAACTTTTAGAATTTGAAACTTGATATCTAGACCTAAGGTGTATGTTGTGATGATCTTTCATGCATTAGTATGTGTATATAAACATGTCATGATCATGCAAACGTGTTATAGATGATGTAACTATTGAAACCAAACTTGTGTTCATACATTGTTAAAAGTAGGAACTTTGTTGAACGTGCATTGTGTAGACATAACTTGCCATGCTAAGTTAGTTGAAACATGTGTAGCATGTAACTTGAATTACTTGTATACTATGTGTGTTAGTATTCAAACCAAACATTAAATCACTAAACGGGTCACCAACGGGTTGTCGGGTCAAACTTGGTCAAACTATTAAATGTTTTCTAAACACTTAAAACAATGGGATTGTTTGGATACTTAGGGTTCATGTCAACTTACACAAACACACACTTATAAACCAATGTTTATAGGTGGCGGTTAGTAGTCAATCAGTTTTTAATTAGCTTTCATCTACACGCATTCTAAGGTGAGTTTGATGGCCCCTTTTTCTATGTTTTAAACTTGGGGGAGAAAACATGAACACAAACAGTTAGATCTTACATTTCTTTTATATCATTTGTTATACTAAGCGCAAACATATCATACAAGTCCTTACATATCGAACCGTTTAATATATGGAATAGCGAGGTAATCTTGTGTAGTACTACTAGGCATGACAAGCCCCACCCACGTTGGTCGCGCTAACACGACGGGAAGTCGAACAGGTGTAATATTGACTTAACATTTTACCATTGTTTCATGATAGACATGGTGGAAGGCAAATCAAACACAAACAGTCAGCTTCGGTGTCGAAATGATTTAGTAACATGTTATTAGGCTAGCTACCTATTGATATAATTGTAATTGTTTATCTAGTATCTTTACTTACAATTGAAACCTGTGAACTCACCAACCTAGTGTGACACATTTTAGCATGTTTCTCAGGTCGTTAAGGTACGAGCACGAGATAGGGCATGCATGCATTGGAGTTTCATTTATTTTTCAAACATCGGATTTACTTATTTATTTATTTTGACTTGTATGTTTTGGGCGCATTTGTTTTAGCGTATGCATTTCGTTAAACCTTTTCGCTTCCGCATTCCGCATTTACTCAGTATTTTAACTTAATAGTGTTGCATCGTAACTATGAGCAATACTAGTATTTTTCTTAAACTCATATAGAGTCATTCAACGTAACTAATGACTGAGATCCTGGTATGTCACGCTCCTAACGGTAAAATTCCGTTAGTGGATTTTGGGGGTGTGACAGATTGGTATCAGAGCCATTGGTTATAGAGAACTATGATTTTTCATACTAGACTATAACCACGCACATGTATTAGTTACACAACACTTACACTCATACATGACTCTCACTCATCACGTTACAGGAAATGTCGACACCACCCAATTCACCTGCATCACCAGTCGTTCAGGAGCATGATGTTCCTACGGTACCTTTGCTAGAGCTAAGAAGACGTCGGCTCAACCCAATGTATGATGAGCCTTTTCATGTGCGTGTTAGAGGCACCACGCAGGACTGGGATTGGTATCCCGACAGGATCAGGATCTAGATCCACGAGGAGGAGGTCCCACCTCCACTCACCACTGACATTGCTTCTTCTTCTTCTTCATCTTCTGCGCGATCTTTACCACCATTGCAATACCCCTATGAGCAGGTGTTAGTTGCCTTTGTAGCTAGGATGGACCGGGAGATCCGGAACATGAGGGACGTAGCAGGAGAGATTACAGGCATATTGGAGCGAGAGACTCTGATGAATGAGAAGATCACTAAACTGACTTCAGAATTAGCAACCACCGATAAGGTTCATGAGAATTTGGAAAATTCATGCGTGGATATGGAAGACCGGCTGAACACTGCAGAGTGGAACCTAGATATACTCCACACCAGAATTGAGCAATTAGAGGCACAACTTGGAGCTGCTAACGCAGTAGGAGTTGCACCAAATGATGCACCCACAGAAGATCCGGCTAAGGACGAGGATGCAGCAACTGATGTTACATCAACTAGCAGTGGCATTTGATATCTTATCTTCATTACTTATTTCTGTCTTTCCTTTTGAACCTAGATGGGCAGGGTTGTTCCCATCCAACGGATGTTTCTGGATTTTGATGTTTGATTGAATTTACTTTGTAGCCTTTACAATTTATTTTATTAAGGATTATTATTAATGAAATGTTAGATATTGTGGTTTAAATTTCTTTTGTTTACTTATACTTGTATGATGATAAAGTGCGATATATTTTTCTCATTATTGTATGTTGTGAATGTAAAGATAATGTCTGGACGTGGAAACGGACGTGGTGGACGCGCCGGTGGATGTGGCGGTCGCGAAAATGTCAACATGACTGCAGCCGAGCTCACGGCACTCATAAACGAGCGTGTGGCTGAAGCTGTAGCAACTAGCCAAGCCGCTGCTAATGCCGGAGGTAAATCAATAAATTATCGGCTCTAGTGAGTCATCATTCATTCTAAACTCAAATTCGAATCTAGTATTCCTAAAACGCATTCTTGTTTACAATCCAGGTCAGCACAACAACCAACAGACCTGTACTTTTAAAGCTTTCATGGATTGCAAGCCCCACTCGTTCAGTGGAGTTGAAGGGGCTGTTGGCTTACTCCGCTGGATGGAGAAATCTGAATTCGTCCTTGCAATGTGCAATTGTCCGCCAAACAACCAGGTGAAGTTCACATCTGGCACACTTGAGGGTCCGGCCCTTACCTGGTGGAACTCCCAGGTTCAAATGCTAATCTTGAGATGACATACTACGATGTTTCCCTCTGTTACTTGGACCTCTACTCTGACTTCTCCCCTTGTTTTCTATGACTAAAACATCTGAATCTGAAGAGGAACCTTGTGAGTTTCTTCTCATCTCTTCATTTATAATGTTGCTTTTAGCTAATTCCATAGTGATAACACCATTTGCTGCAGAGTTGGACAATGATGTCCTAAAAGTCTCCCATGAATCCGGTAAAGTGCCAAGGAGCCATAAACCTTGTAGCTCGTCTTCAAAATTGATACCCATTCCTGTAAGCTGATTAACAATTCCCTGAAAAACATTCAAGTGATCAGTAACAGGAGTACCATCATGGTATTTCAAGTTTATCAACTACTGATTCAAGAACAATTTATTGTTCCCAGTCTTCCGAGCATAAAATTCCTCAAGCTTGTTCCACAAGGTACGAGCATGAGTCTCCCCGCTAATATGATTCAAAACATTATCATCAACCCACTGTCGGATATACCCACAAACCTTCATATGCAAAATATTTCACTCTTCATCTGTTTTATCTACAGGTTTGTCAGTGGTAAACACACGTAAAAAATAATCCTTCACATAAAGAAGGTCTTTTATCTTGTCTTTCCAAACATGATAATTAGAACCATTCAGATTCACAATCCTATTTAGATTAGCTTCCATTGTTCAAACAAGTCTAAATCCAATAACAAGAGTCAATGGCTCTGATACGAGTCTGATGGAAAAAACGCAACCGACCACAAACGGTAAACAACAAAATACGGAATTAATCTTCGTTTGGTCAAAACTTTCCCCACCCGAATGAACCTATTAGGATGCAAACAAATAGGGTATTCCAAAATAACCAAAACAGCCCCAAATCACTATGCAAATAAAATAGAGAGACACCAAAATTTTAGCGTGGAAAACCTCTCGAACGAGAATAAAAACCACGGGACTACTAGATACAGAACCACCGCAACTTCGTAGGTTTCTTTTATATATTTAACAAACGCGCCACATCACGCGGGTTTAATTTCTACTTTAACTCGAATATTAAGTCTTAAAATAACTCAACCTATCCTTATTTGACTCAATCTTCCACCAACATCAGCACACTAAACAGATAAATCAATATTATCTCTAATAATTCTCTAAGAATTGCCCTTCTCTTTTTTCTTTGGTTCGACCCATTTACCTTCAACTTCTCAGTTTTATCCTTACTAATTGGGTTCATATGTGAACCATTAGGATTAACACCTTCTTATCTCAAGGAGTAGATTACCTAAACCCAATTGAAGTCAAACTTCATCTACAAACTCAAAACCATTTTCCTAAGTCCATTAGACAAGCAAAAAAATTGGAAAATTATATTACTTTTTGAATGAATTTTTTCCTTAATGATTACCAAAAGAACTTGGCTGCAATAAATTTTTTAGATTAATTTTATGCTTTTCTTAGGCAAAATATTTGCCGCAGCTACAGACTCGACAACTGCAACTCTAACATGGGCTTTAGCTTTACTAGTAACAACCCTCTGGTGTTAAAAAAAGCCCAACAAGAGCTTGTAAACAATGTTGGAAGAGATAGGAAAGTTGAAGAATCAGACATGAGCAACTTGGTCTATCTTCAAGCCATTATTAAAGAGACGATGCGTCTTTATCCCGCTGACCCCTTTCTCTTCCTCATGAGTCAACAGAAGACTGCATTGTAGGCGGTTACACCGTCCCTAAAGGCACTCGCCTTTTGGTAAATATTTGGAAGATTCATCACGATCCACAAATATGGACTGATCCATTTGAGTTCCAACCTGAGAGGTTCTTGACAAGCCATAAAGAAATGGATGTGAAGGGTTGGCATTTCGAGTTGATTCCATTCGGAAGTGGTAGAAGAATATGCCTGGGAAGCTCCTTTGCTCTTGAAGTTATGCAGTTGATATTAGCCAGCATAATACATGGATTTGAGTTTCAACATGCATCAAATGAGCAGATTGACATGACCGAAAGTTCAGGATTAGTTAATCATAAAACTAGTCCACTTGAGCTACTTGTTGCACCACGACTGTTGCCACATGTGTATGGATTCTTGGCCTAGGCCTTACCTTCCTGCAGATCTTCAGGTGCCCTTTGTTTGCCTCTACACCAGGTGCTATACTTAAATAAAGACATGTTATAAAAGCACATATCCACATATAGGATTTTAGTGTTAGAAAATATGCCATAAACAATTAAAAGATATTGTATGTCCTTTCTACATATAGACAATGTTGATTTAATAATCGCTAAAGAAACAAAAGCAAAACAAAATCACTATTAGAAAAACCGAGTATCACTAACGGATATTTATCGATGTAAAATCTTGTTGGTAATTACCGAAAAATCCTACGAATATCCCAAAAAGTAAATAGCGTTATTGGGTGGATTTGTTTGATCACTACACTTTTCTAGTTCTCGAAAACATAAAATGCTCAAAACACGCAAAAACACAAAAAAAAATTGCAAGTCTTAAAATGTTGACAATCTTTCATGGTTAGCACAAGTTCTCAATGTTCTTTTGAAGTGGTGCGTTCTTGGGTGATGTAACAGGTGGTGAGGATCATACGAAAAAGGAGAAACCAAAGTATTTTTTTCAAAATACGATTTATTTGGAATTTCCAAGGGTAGTCAAAAGTCTCGATGTAAAAAAGTGTGGTCCGTTTCTCAAGGCACAATCCAACTCCACTTGGAAATCACTTGCGAAAAAATATCGCAAGGTGGTGAAAACCAATACGTCTCGTGGTTAAGCACAAATATTTAATCGAGGGAGGTATTTGGAATTTCGTCGTCTACATAGTTCGTGCGAGGATGGCACAATTTCTTATTCAAGAACGTTTGTCGTTTGATCAGTTTAACAACCCATGGTTGACAAAGATGTCTAAAGATAGGCTCCAACGTTGTTATCATCACATAGATCGTACTACTCTTAGACATCATTGTTTAAGCACGCGAACGCCACTAAAAAATAATTACATAAACAAAATTTAATGTTAACTTAACTTCTGATGTTGTTCAGCTCCTCATGGTTTACCAGAATAATATCTTTACGTTACCGCATATTTGGTTGATCACGATATGCGTGAATTATTTGGATAGCCACACAGTTGAGAAATTTACCTTAGCATTACCATCCAACGGGTTTATCCGGATGACTTATAAGTTAAAACGTACGATTGTGTTTGAGTTATTTGTATGTCCATATACTAGAGAAATTTTAGTTCATATTTTAGATAAAGTAATAAAAAAAATTACATTTAAAAACATTTTCACTATCTTTTGATAACGCCTAAAATAATATAACCGCGGTTCAAAAATTAAAATTAAAATATTAACCATTTTTTTATAGTTTATTTTTTCATAGTCAATGTGTTATGCATATCGTTAAGTAGATTATGGAAGACACACTCACGAAATGATATAAATTAAGCTTTTTAAAATTATGTTAGTGGTGTTCTCACTGATAATAGAAAAAGATATACATAATATAGACATGTCCTAAAACGAAAAAAACCCTTTTAGGTCCGAATTAAATGTACTTATTAGGTGGAATTCAACTTGAAAAATGTTTAACAACGCGGTACAAGAAATACGAACTTTAGAAATGTTCCATGATGATCGTATTGTTAATGGTTTGGTTATTCGGTTTCCTATAGTGGGTTGGGGATGTATTGAATGGGTTCGGTGTCAAGTAGTAGCTCAAGGAGGAACCCAATGCTAAGTTTATGTAATTTTATAAGAAACTAAAATAGTAAACAGTCTCAGGATAACACCCAAAATAGGGTTGTTTTTATCTACTATGTGGCATGAAGATTTTGATAACTTTAATATTTTGATTTGGTGGAAAAAAATAGAATCTCAACATCAAGTACTAGCTCCCATTATGGCACCTAACATACTAATTATCTAAAGCTACGGTAGCTTCATGGTACTATTTTTCTCTTAGTAGTAGGGTTTTATCTATCCGAAGAACGCGACTCACTCTAATGACGGAGGAAATATGTATTTGCTTGAAAGACTACTTGGATGCGGTGGAAGTTATACACCATATAACGAATCTTGAAGGAGAACTCACCATGGAAGAACCAATACATGATTACATAGTATCAAAAGGAAGGGTGCTTGCACTTTTGGACCAATACTTAACGATGACGATGATGACTATTTATTAAAAAAAATAAAATGTATTTGTTACTTTTAATGTTTTTTAATGAATTTATATATTTTCAATTCTAAAAATTTATAAATAAATAAAAGAATGAGAAGTTTATTGAGTTTATTTTATAAAATTAGTATATATTGTTTTAGGGGCCGGTTATTGTACAAAGGGTTTTAGCGTACGAAGGAACCGGCATGCGTCACATTTCCAGTAGGCGAGAGGGTAAATGCGTACATGTTATAATAACACATGACTATAATCACGTAATTACACATGTTATACACATAAACATAATCACGTAATCAAACATGTTAGACACATGATCATAATCACATAATCAAACATGGTAGACACATGATCATAATCACATAATCGTGTCATCACGCAAGTTATACACATGATCATAATCACGTACTCGTGGATGGTATACGCACATCATATCGACATTTTAAAAAAAATTAATAAAAGTATAGCAAGATTATACTCAAATTAAAGATAATAAAATGCTCGATTTTATGGTGTAATTTTTTTTTAAAAATAATGTCGTATAATAAAGTTATGCTTTTTTTTAAAACAATAGGGGAACTTGTAAAAAGTTAACAAAAGTAGTTTATTCCAATTTTAACTTTTTCATAATATTTTCATGATTAAAACAATCACATTTGATGTTAACCATTAATTTCCTAGATCAATGCTTTAAAATACTACCTATGCTTCGAACCAAAAAATCATTTGTTCCAAACTTTCTCTATTGTTTTAATGTTTTAGGATATATTTTTTTTATAAATAACCGGTTTTTTATAGTTGGGTTACTCCATTATTCCGAGACGAAGGCAGAACCCAAACCCGACGCCGAACCGAATCCAGGATATGATGCTGATTGAGTGGAGTTAGAGATGGGATCGTATAGATGGAAGACTTATCTACATTTATTTAAGCGGTCGTTATTTCTTTAGTGATTTTCTAGTAGTTTATCTTTTGCATGAGTTTATCTTTTTGTTAGTTTTATCTCCATGTTTATTGTCCTTTTTTTTAAAGACTTTGTATGGGACGTGACTGGGGTTGTTGATTATTTTTAATTAGAAATTAAGCCCGTGTAATGTGATGTGTTTACGAACTTCGTTACATGTATTGTCGTGGTGACACTAAGGTGAGTAAATAAAAAAAATGTATAAAGTTGACACAACTCGGTTTTAAAGATCGAAAAATAAATAAATTGCGTGTGAATAGGGGTTAACATTGAAACGATAAATTCGTTAAACATGTTAGTAACAAAATAAAAACATAATAGAAATATAAAAAGTAGTTTTTACAACGAATAAAAAAGTAGAAGAAAAAAAACTGAAAAATGCATTAAATTTTAAGGGTAGAGTTAAAAAATTTGTCATGTGGTAAGCATAAAACTTAAGAAACTTAAGAGTTATATTTAAAAAGTTATAACGTTAAAGATTATTATTTGCAAATGTAAAGAAACACAAAGTGAAAAAACTGCTAAGCAGTTTCAAACACTAGTCTACCATAACACTTTGGAGGTTGCCTGATGGTAGGACAAATGATGACTTATCTTTACGTGTCTTCAGTTTATTTTTTAAAGTAAAGGCAAGGCCGTGCGGCACAATCTTATTAGTCACTGACCTTGTCTTTTAAGAATAACTAGAAATTAAGCCCGCATGCGTGCTGCGACGATGACACTGACATTGTTAAATACATAAAAGAAACCTACGAAGTTGTGGTGATTCGTTATAAATTGAAAAGACTATGATGTAAATAGAATGTAACATAGAAACGACAAAATCACTCAAAAACAAAAAAAGTTATCAGAAAAAAAAATTGTTAAAAAAGTTAATAACATTGTATTTATTCAATTTATATAAATTACTAAAATCTAATCTAGATAAAAAGATGGATCCACCACTATAACTAGACTACCTTTTATTTATTATTTTGAAAACAAAATATTTAAACATTACTCTAGTACTGACTTCGTGTACTCCCATTACTTACCGACCTTATATGTTAATATTTTAAGGATAGGTAAATTAAATAAATTATTCCAAATTAGTTATTCTCTCCATGTAACCGAGTTCGAATCGATATCATCCGCATCATATATGTTGTGTTAATTATTAAAGAAACAAAAAGGTTAATTTTATTTTGTTGCTAATTAAAAGCTAAGCGTTATAAATAGTGAGTGTACTGAATATTTTCTTTCTTATCTCACCCCTTATACTTTACATAATTAATGTTTTTAACATGTTTAATTATCTATTAATTATGTTCATCTATAATTATTTTCGTTCGTTTACTTTCTTTTAAACGAATTGCATGGTTGTTTTTATTTTTTTTCTCAACACTCTGATATATATATTTTTTTAAACATAGTTATATTCAAAATCGAATAATTTTTTTTGCATCGCAGGCTATACCGATTGTCGTTACCGTTATGATACCGTGAAGACCCAAACATATTATGAGCGAACATTATCGGTATTCGCTTTAATGGTTTTCGACGGCTCGAACTGATAACGACCAAACTCACTACTAGAAAGCATATATATTTTCTACAAAAGTTTTCGACAAGTTACCAACAAAATAAATTTATCACAAGTTTGCGACAACTTTTCGAAAAAAAAAAATGTAACCATAAGTATTTCTACATTTTTCTGACAAATTTATTAAGTAAGTTAACTTATTTATTTAATATAATCGTCAGAATATTGTCGAAAATTACCGACGAAAGGCTTTTGTCGCTAATTCGTCGAAAAATTAGTCGGGACTTTGTCGGAAAATACATTTTCTACGAGATTTTTTCCAACAAACACTTTTCGTCGAAAATTTGTCGCTCACGGCCAATTCCGACAAATTTCCCACGAAAATGTTGTCGCAAATTTTTCATTTTTTTAGTAGTGACTCCTGCTGCAAAACTTTGACGAGAAACGACCAGACTTCCGCGCCGGAATGCGAGTGTTCATTTATAGAAGCTTATTCAACTTTTTTTTCATTCTATGTAGATACGTCCCGCCACAAAGTACAAAAGAACCGAGTGGTTTCTAGTTGCTTGTATTAGTAAACTATGTTAAAATTCCGTGTATTACACGGGTTAAATAAATAAAATGTTATATATTTAGTAATAAAAAATTTATATTTTTAAAAACCCGTGTAACACACGTGTTGAATAAACCAGTATATTACATCGGTTGAATAAAATATAATGTAATTTGTTAACAAACACGTTTGTCAAAATATGTTTTTAAAAATTGTAATTTGTCGTGACAGTTATAAGGTCTGTTAAGTTAGTTTTTAAAATATTTTTTTAACTGAGTATTAATTTTTTAATTTAATTGATAAATATTAATTCATATTAAGTTCATTTGATTGATGATATAATAACTATTTATAATTAAATAATAAGTATTTATAATTAGATTTATTAATATAAAGATTATTATTTAATAGGAGAGAGAAAATAAAAAATCTAATATTTAATAGGAGAGAGAGGCGGAAAAATAAAGATGAGGAGTAACCAGAGATTGACACGTATCCTAGAAAGATTTTTATTTATTAGAGTAGTAAGATTTCAAATCATGTTAGATTTTGTGTAGTGTGTTATGTTTTTTATATGAAATACAATTTAGTAGTTAAAAACGTATTATATCATTTACTAAAACAAATATGAAAGTTTTGATACATATGAAAGAGAAATATTCTCTGTCTATTTGGAGATAAGTTTATATATCATATCTATTTTATTTTTTATTTTCTTTTTTTAAGTTTGATCATTGATTATTTTCAGTAACGGAAATCCTTATTCAAATTACAACTAGTCTAACCACTGGCTTTGGTCCAGTGGTAGAGGCGATGAAGATTCAACCTGTCCACGCAAGTTCGAATTCGAGCCGAACCGGGTTTTTGTTCGGAGTGCGTTACGCTAGCGAGGTTTGGCCCGTGTAGCGGCGCAACTGCTGTCAAGTGGCGGCAGGCTCCATGGTTTCCCGGTGAAAGTCTAAGCCTCTCGTTCTGAACCCGCGGGCCCGGTTCAAACAACGTAGTGGTCAGGTTGAGGGGTAACGGGTCTCCGATTCGGAGATACGACTGCCACTTAAAAATTAAAGTCGCCTTTCAAAAAAAAAAAAATTACAACTAGTCTCAACAATCCCTCTTCTAATCTCTTTTCTAATAAAACATTAAATGCTTTTACTATTTGACGTTATCACATTCATTCTTACAATTTTTTCCTCTCAAACCATATTTATATCCTTCATTTAATACTTTAATATTTAACATTTTTTTTGAAAAATTACATAAATAAACATTTTATCAAATCAATTTATCATTATTACCATTGTCTCACATTTTTTAAAATTATCATCAAAATTTAATATTTTAAAAAAATCAAGAATTAAAAAATAGAAAATTTTAAATAAATATGTGTTACAATAAATTTTACTGATATTTAATTAGTAGTTTTTTTTTAAATTGATATTTATAAATAAATTTTTTATTTTGATTTATAAAATTTAATACTTCGTTTTTAATAAAATTAAGAAACTTGTAAATATTTATTTTTAAAAGTGTATTATATTTTAAAATTTAATTTTTTAAATGACCAGATTTTTTAAAAAAAATATGTTTACAAGTTTCAATTATAATTTATTCTTTTTAATTTTTTTATATTATATTTTTAGAATTTTAAATTTAATTGTGTCAAAATATTAAAGAGTAAAATTTTTAAAATTTGGAGTTTTAAATTTTGAATTTAAAAGACGATATATTGTTGAAATTTAATTTTTATTTGTATATTTTTAAAATTATTTTTAATGAGAGATTTAGTATTAAAAATTTAGCGAGATTTTTGGCATACAAGTACAAATAGTATCCGTCAATCAGAATATCTTGATAATAATTTTGATGAAAATTTATAATCTCTTGATTTTCTAAATGGACTTAAATTATCATGTTTGTCAAACCATAAATTAGTTTTAAGAGTCGGTGTTCCAGTCATGCTATTAAGAAATATTGAAGAAAAAATGTTTTAGGCAATGTAACAGTCATGCTATTATGAAATGTATTTTCATGTATTTTTTGATGTTTTGATTACTCTTGTCCATATAGTCTTAACATGTAACAAAATAAAAAAGTTATAAATACAATATCAAATTTGTATAAAAAAGTTGTTAAAATATGTATCAATATAATCTTAAAGTTTCAACCCGTGTAACACACGGGGTTAAAGCTAGTAAAGATAATATTTTTTTAACATTCATAGTCAAAACATAAATAAACGGGATGTCAGAGTTCCAACGAATGGGTAACTTCTCAGCACAAGCTTTGCATCTATCAGTTTGCAACCTCTATACTTAACCTGAAGGCATAATAAAAGTCAGCTAAAACTGGTAAATTCTAACGTAACATAAATATTTAATAAAATCGTACGTAAACATGAAATAACATCATAAACATAAGTTAATTATCAATATCGAATCTGGTCCCACAATGATGAAGACTCGGATACTACACAGATAACTTATGTGAAAACTTAATTCTTGACTCGTGTGTTTGAATCCATCTTTGAAAATATCTAAACCATTTTATATCTTAATAAACTGAATTCTATCATATATAGTTTACGTGATGAATTTTGATACACGCACCATAAGACCGCTATGGCAAGGAATAGTCAGCGTCGACGACCTCTTATGGTTTGTTTACACAAAGATCTAGAGTGTTCATCCTTTTCCCATCCACTTTGATGATTTGTGTCACACCCGTCCCCGGCACCCTCGAGATGTTTCTAGGCCGTGACGTCGATTGGCACCGTACCTACTTTAATTTCAGATTTTGTATTGTGCAGCGAAAAAATATTTTTTAAATGATCGTTTCTTTCATAAATCTGAACCTCAAGGGTTGGTTTATAAATATAGGAATCTCATTGTGTAAACAAAGATCTTTATTTAAAATACTAGGGTTTAGCAACTCCATTGTTTTGATACATTGAAATGAAATCAAAATCTCTAACAACAGTCAGTCATTCTTATAAAGGAGGTAAAGGCCTAAGGATCATAATCCTTAGGGCACCTAGCTTTGTAATATTTTTCCCCAGGTCTTTCCCATACTTAGATATTCTTTTCCACCTTAGCATAGACCTGTAAAATATTTTCTAGTTGCACTCAGATACAACAAAAACCCACAACCAAACTCGGGACTAAGCTAGCCCCGACAGACGTTGTTCAAATTATTCCTTTCTTGAAAACATTTAAAAATGAACGTCAGCGAAGAGCTAGTGAATACTTTATGACACAAAATCCTTTATCAAATGACAAAACAATTGATTAAATAGTTAATAATATCATTCGAAGGGTGATAGTAAACACATTACTTCGTCCCTTAATGGTGGGTATACATTGGTCACATACTCGAGGGATACGTGGATTTGTTAATGCCCCGTTTTACACATTCACTCAACTCTTTATGTGCCAACCCCGTTCGACCGTATATTCCCGAACGAGAATAAACTTTTGATCAAACTTTATGTATACATATAATCATGTAACAAGACACGTCTGGGATTATATTCGTAGCCAACCTCACAAGACAGTATGAATTAAGTATAAATTTCGTGTTTTGCCCTTTTTGTAAACGTAAATAGTTTGGTCGTTGTGTGGGTGTGTTTGTAGCATACTCACAATATAAAACAGAATTCAAGACTAACTCGTATTCACCTTGATTTTGGAGAGGAAATATGGTAACTAGGTACATAGTAGCTTGGCGGGTTGAGACATAAAGCTCTAGCACCTTAACTTGACTTCTACGCATTCCTCAGTTTCTTCGGCTCTAAAAGCTTGAGTCCGGTTGATAAGAGAAAGTCAGTCGAACTCAGAGGAGCAGTTCGGGAGTCATGGCTTCTGCCTGCCAACCTCCAAATGATCCACCCCAATCCCAAAAAGCCTAGATTTTTGGATATTAATTTTGAGACCCGAGACAAGATAAAAACAATCCAACATTCTCCCAATAATCTCCATATTAATATCCAACCAATCTCCAAAGATAATGACATCATCAACATAAAACAAATGGGATATAGACACATCATCAATACGAGCACCGTGAAAAATATGATTAATAGGATGAGTGAGAATGTTGTGAACCAATGAATGTGATGTCTATTATATGTGTGGGAGCAGGGCCGACCCTCAAGCATAGGAAAAAAAATCCCTAGGTTAGGGCCCCCACTTTCTTAGAGGGCCTACATCTTCTCTACTCAATACAATCGACACGGTCAAGAAATCAACAGCGGCCCTAGCAACCAAAAGGAAATTGAAGAACGATTTGTCAAAAGTCTGCAAACACACAAATGCCAATATTTTTTCAGTATATAAACACTTCCATTCATTATACAAAACATACCATAAAGAATTGTGGCCTGATATACATCTATACACACATTTCTACATACAAAGTTACAGAGTTACAAACGCGCATAAAAAGTAAACTACAAAATAATAAAAAAGCACAACGGGGTTTTTTCCACTTTTTTTGCTGCAGGCTCAGGATTCAGTGGTAATTTGCCGGCCGTCTGATTTGTAGCAGAGGTTTACAATAGGAAGCAAATCCTTAAAAAATATAAGTAAAAATAAAAAGAATATAAGAGTAAAAGAAATACTTACCTGCCCTTTAGAACCGAACCTGAACCAACTTGAGGATACTTCAAAGCAGTCAGGTCAAAAACGTCATCAAACTGATAACCTGAAACACAAAAAAAAAGCTACTTCTTATTTAAAATATTTTATTATGTACAAATATAATTATTTAATATATATATATATGGAGGTTCAAATAAGAAATAGGTTTTCGCTAAGAAATATAAGAAATGACCAAAACGCTTAGAAACGATATCAAACGAACTCCGATTGAGCTCATTTTGAAAGGCCCCAAACCCGGATGACCTCTCTTGTTGGATTTACTCATAAACATAGTCATAATCACTGAGCTTAAATTTAAAACATTCGAATTCATTCATTGCATAACGTAACATGACATGACATAACAGCGGAAGTCTTTTAAAATTAAGTACATAACATTTGTCTTAACATATATAAATGTGGGATGTCAGTCTTGTGTCGGGTAACTTTCACGCCTTCGCACGATCTTTTCTTCCTTTACCTGAAATGTATACTAAAAGTCAGCTAACGCTGGTGAGTTCTAATTTAAAACTATTAAGTATGATCATTCTTTTCTTTATAAGTATACGTAATTATATACATACATTTCTACAAATACGTATTCATGGCTTTTACTTTTTTTTCTTCATTTTTATGTGACTACATATGTATGTATTCACCTTTTCTGTCTTTATTCTTATGTGACTACATATGTATGTATTCACCTTTTCTTTCTTTATTCTTATGTGACTACATATGTATGTATTCACCTTTTCTTTCTTTATTCTTATGTGATTACATAGATATGTATTCACCTTTTCTTTCCTTAACATTCATTGGTCATACACATAAGGGTGATCAACCCATCTTACGGTACGTATATCACAAAGACATACGCCCTTGAGCTACCGTCGTAGCCCTTTTACTCGTCCGGTCCTAGAAACCGTCCGCCTTAACTTTGGTCCGGCCAACCTTCGGCTGTCCTTCTTTACCGTCCTACCGTCATAGTCCGTCATATTCGCCCGTCTGCCCTAAGGCATCCGTTTCCCACGCGAACTATTGTTTATGCAACCGTTATACTATTTTAGCATTTACTTCGACCGCCCTTTTATGCTTTTTATACGTCCTAGCTTGCGAGGGAACGTTTCTTTCCCGGTTGCAAAATAGTCACGTGGTCGTCCGTCTACAGAAGTAGCCGTTAGCTTCATTTCCGTCCATAACGTATACATACATTCATAACATACAATATAAATAATTATAAAGCAAGATTTCATTTATTTTCTCAACACTCTGATTTAATTTTTTTAAAATCCGGTGGAACCGGTTTTTTTTTGTCCGGTCCGGTTCCATAAATCCGGTCCGGTCCCAATAGGTTCCAAGTCTCCACTCTCTTAACCGGAACCGGTTCCAATGGATCCGGTTGTTGACCATCATTGACGGAACCGGTCCGGATCCGATCCGGATCCGGTTCCGAAAAAAAACCGGTTTGTGCACCTCTAGGGTGGGGTGGGGGTTTAGGTTATTGGTTGGGGGTGGGGTGGAGGTTTAGGTTTTTGAGGGTATGTTAGGTTTTTTGGGGTGATGCTACACATATGCAATATTGAAAATAATAAGAAAAAAAAACGAGGACCTGGTGGTTGACCCAAGCATTTGAAGAGTTAAAGAAGAAGTTGACCCAAGCCCCAGTGTTAGCACTACCCGACGGTAACGAGGACCTGGTGGTATATTCTGACGCATCGGGACAAGGGTTAGGGTGTGTTTTGATGCAGAGGGGAAAGGTGATCGCGTATGCGTCACGACAGCTAAAGATCCACGAAATTAACTACCCGACTCACGATTTGGAGCTCGCGGCAGTTGTTTTTGCGTTAAAGATTTGGAGGCATTACCTCTACGGGGTGAAATGCACGATTTATTCGGATCACAAGAGCTTGAAGTATTTCTTCGAACAGAAAGACCTGAATATGCGGCAAAGGCGGTGGTTAGAATTGCTGAAAGACTATGACTGTGAGATCCTATACCACCCGGGAAAGGCGAATGTGGTCGCTGATGCCCTAAGTCGTAAGGAGAATCATTCTCCTATTAGGGTAAAAGCGTACCAGTTAGTGATAACCCCAGATTTTATGACAGAGCTAGAAGCAGCACAGAAGGAAGCACTAAAGGAAGAGAACATAAAGAAAGAAAGAATGGTCGGTCAACAGACAAAGTTAGAGTTAAACACTCATGGAGTGAGGACCAGGTGTGGTCGCATGTGGGTACCGAAGGGCGGAGAGCTTAGGGCCAAAGTACTTGACGAGGCCCATAAGTCTCGATATTCCATCCACCCAGGAACCACGAAAATGTACCAGGATTTGAAGAAAGAGTATTGGTGGCCTAACATGAAGAATGATGTGACCGGATATGTAAGCAAGTGTCTGACTTGCTCACAAGTTAAAGCAGAGCATCAGAAACCGTACGGGAAGATCCAGCCTCTGGAAATACCCGAATGGAAGTGGGAGCGTATCACCATGGACTTTATTACAAAGCTGCCCCGCACAGCAAAAGGCCATGATACGATTTGGGTTATAGTGGATCGTCTGACAAAGAGTGCACATTTCTTGCCAATTCGCGAAACGTATTCATCTGAGAAGTTGGCAGAAGTATTTATCAATGAAATTGTCTCTCGACATGGCGTACCGTTATCAATTGTATCTGACCGGGACACCCGATTTACATCGAGGTTCTGGAAAAGATTTCACGAGTCAATGGGTACAAGACTGAACATCAGCACGGCTTATCATCCACAGACGGATGGTCAATCAGAAAGGACCATCCAGACGTTAGAGGATATGCTCCGCGCATGCATTATAGACTTCGGTGGCAGTTGGGATAGTCACCTACCGTTGGCAGAATTCTCCTACAACAACAGTCACCACACCACGATTGGTATGCCGCCCTACGAAATGTTGTATGGTAGAAGATGCCGAACCCCGGTCTGTTGGGGCGAGGTAGGACAGAAAGAGTTGGGGAGTTTAGAGGTAGTCACAACAACCTCTGAAAAGATTGACCAGATCAAGGCCAGAATGAAAGCTGCACAGGACCGTCAAAAGTCCTACGCGGATAAAAGGCGAAGACCAATCGAATTCAAGGTCGGGGATCAAGTACTATTGAAAGTATCTCCCTGGAAGGGGATCATACGATTCAGAAAGAGAGGGAAGTTAAGCCCAAGATTCGTCGGGCCTTTCAAAATACTAGCACGGGTTGGTGAAGTCGCTTACCGGTTAGAATTACCTGATGAGCTGAGTGGAATTCACCCAACCTTCCACGTGTCGCACTTGCGCAAGTGCCTGGCCGACGAATCGGCACACGTGACACTTGACGACATCGAGATAGATAATAGCCTCAATTACATCGAGGAACCCGTCGCCATATTAGACAGGAAAGAAAAGCGGTTACGGAATAAAGTGATACAGTTAGTCAAAGTACAATGGAAGCATCGTAAAGGTTCGGAAGCTACATGGGAAACCGAGACAGAAATGAAAGAGTCGTACCCGCACCTGTTTGACTTATAACAGGTTTCGAGGACGAAACCTTTCGTAAGAGGGGTAGACTTGTAACATCCCAAAATAAATAGAAACCCAAATAAAGGAAACAAAGTGGGCTTGGCCAAACAGGGAGCCTTCATAGCAGCAGCCATCAGCCTCTCCCTCATTCACCACACTTGTCACGCAAGTTTCTAGTGAGAGAAAGAGAGAGTGAGAGTTTGGGTCTAGAGAGAGAAAGCTCGGGATCAAGCTCAAAGTCTCGAGGATTGTTGCTCAACATCTCTGGAGCATAAAGAAACGAGAAGGAAGCTGTAACAGGTAATTATTATGCCTAAATCTGAGTTTTTGTAACTTTCGGGTTTCGGGTTAATAATCGAGTAAAGGTTTAGATTTTTACGTGTGAAACTGGAAACAAACCACGGGTTTGGGTTCATGGGGGAAAATGGAACATTTCGAACGTAAAAAGTTCAAAGCTTGATCGATTAGAACAAAGGGACCAGATCTAGGGTTCTGTTTGGGGAAGGAGACTGCACAGTCGAAACTACTAGTTTCGATATGGACGCATCTATCGAAACTACCTAGTTTCGACAGGGGCAGACCCATCGAAACTACCATAGTTTCAATATAGACCCAAGACCTTAACTAAGAATTTATATAAGTCATACGACTCGAAACTACTTAGTTTCGATAAGAAGCAGTGACTCGAAACTACTTAGTTTCGATAAGAAGCAGTGACTCGAAACTACTTAGTTTCGATAAGAAGCAGTGACTCGAAACTACTTAGTTTCGATAAGAAGCAGTGACTCGAAACTACATAGTTTCGATAAGGAGCCAGGACTCGAAACTACCTAGTTTCGATAATGAAACCATGACCCGAAACATCTGAGTCAAGCCTAGTAATGTCTAAGTGTCCCCTAGGAACACAGCCTTACGCCTATGACTTGATTATACAGATTGTGGGTGACCATAGTGACATTCAGGAACCGGCTAGGTGTAAACAGAAACGATTCATCTGGTGAGTTCTTATTGCCCTTTTTCCTAATGGTTTTGGGCTGGCATGCATACTGGTATAGTATTTTATAAAAATGTTATTTTTATAAAATGAAAGGCAAAGTATAGTATTTTATAAAAATGTTATTTTTATAAAATGAAAGGCAAAGTATAGTATTTTATAAAAATGTTATTTTTATAAAATGAAAGATAAAGAACAAAAGAGCATAGTATTATCTTTTAAACAAGTTTTTGAAAGATAACAATGAGCTAAAGAAAGAACGATAAAGGAGCCGTACTTCGGTACAGCTCGACAGTGACAGTGACAGTGACAAATACCATGTTATATGCTTATGTGTTAATATGTGTTATTTGTCTATATGAAAGTTATGTGATTGCATTTCTACTTGTGTATTAGTGTAATTGCATTGCATAGTAGTTGCATAGTAGAAAGTCCTGCAGGCATGCTAAAGTAGAAGTCTCACCCTGAGGTGTGAGCAATGCTAAAGGAGTCTTACACTTCGGTGTAAGCAATGCTAAAGGAGTCTTACACTTCGGTGTAAGCAATGCTAAAGGAGTCTTCACTTCGGTGTAAGCGAGAAAGTCTCACCCTGAGGTGTGAGCAATGCTAAAGGAGTCTTGCACTAACGTGCAAGCGAGAAAGAAAGTCCCACCCTGAGGTGTGGGCAGCGCTAAAGTAAAAGTCTTACCCTGAGGTGTAAGTAAGATAGGGATCTGGTCCTCGGACCACGATCCATATGTGATAGTTAAAGTATGATAAAGTCACTTGTCAAGTATAAGTGAAATGATAGACAGAGTACAGTGGGACACCCTAACGGGTTTCCTTAAAGATAAAGTTTTAATGACAGATAGTAACGTAACAGATTTATAATTGTAACGTTGTAAAGTTTTAAAGTAATAGTTAAAAGTTTATTTCAAAGAAAGTGAAAGTAAAGCTTATTTTATTTTAATAAAACTAAGCTACCAAAGATAAAGTTTACAGTTTAAAGTAAAGAGGGAACTCACCAGCGTTAGCTGACTTTTAGTATGCATGACAGGTAAAAAGGGTAAAGCTAAAGAAAGATAAAAGAGCCATGTGGGCTGGATAGCATGGACATCGGGCTGCGGTATTGAAGACTGACATTTCCAATCCTGATAGTTCACGTTATAGACAATATTTCATGTTTTAGTTTGATGAATGATTTGAATTAAAGACTTCCGCTGTAATAGATTCTGATTTCCGGTTTAAGAACTATGTTTGTTATGTTGTGTGCCAACTATGAGATGTACCCGTTTTGGGGCGTTTCAAGTTGGTATCAGAGCCATAGTTTGAGAGATTCAGACATTTGCGATAATGTCTGAACTTAAACTGAGAATGGGACAAAGCAAAGGAAGGAAAGGAATGTCAGTCGGAGCAGCCCGTCCATGGAAAGATAGTAGACAGAAGGTAGTCAATGTCCTTACATAGAACATAGACAATAATGCCTTAGTACAGATAGCAGAAAGTAGATGCTTTAGCATAAATAGTACATAGTACATGCCTTAGCACAGACAGTAGACAGTAGATAGTACGTGCCTTATAGTAGAAACTCTGAACTTGGATGCAAATGTTACTCGGAAAGGAAATGTTCAGAACCCGAGTAGTAAAGTAAATTAGTAATTTCATACCGGTCTCTGTAATTAGTAATTTACAGTACTCGAGGTGTTCTAAATTGTTACCTATCTTGATAACACGAGCTATCTTTGTCCACAGTAGACACTAAATGGCTAGAGCAAAGAGAGGAGGTCGCACTGGGGGTCGTACTGGTCGTCGAGGCCGACCTCCAGGTAACCGGAACCGTCCTGAAGAAAGTGAGCACTCCCGCAACGAAGCTGAATCGGTGCATGTGGAGCATAATGATAGTGGGAACCATGTGTCGGCTCCTAACGATGCCCCTAATGAGGCGCTTGAGTTGGAACCGATTGTGAAAGAAGCTATAGCGGCAGAGGTTACTTCAATCTTGAAGAAAGTTCTACCAGAAGCATTGGGCGAGGCCCTTAAAGAGTTTAATATAGGGAAGAAAGAAACGAAAGAGGAAAGCAGCAAGAGACTTGGAGTCACTGACAGTGATGATTCTGATTATGAAATGGCAACCCGGGGTTGCAACTATAAGTCCTTTCGGGGGTGTGACCCGCCGAAGTATGATGGACGGAAAGATGCTGTTGCCACTTTTGAGTGGATAGAGAGAATGAATGGGGTGATCAACATTAGTGAGTGCCGTGATGATCAAGCGGTCAAGTTTGCCGCTCACTCATTCACTAATGAGGCATTAAGCTGGTGGAGATCGATCGAAAGAATCAAGTCTTCTGCTGAGATGAAAAAGATGAAATGGGACGACATGAAAAAGCTGCTAATCACTAAGTTCTGCCCGCAGAACGAGATTGACAGAGTTGAGAGGGAATTTCTGGGGCTCTGTGCTGGTAGTATGACTCATCGCCAGTATACCTCCAAATATCAAGAGTTGGCTCAGCTGGTTCCACATCTGGTGGACACTGAGGAAAAGAGGATTAAGTACTACATCAAGGGACTACCACAGAAAGTCCGTGTGCACGTGAAAGCTAATGCTCCCACGAGTTTTGAATCTGTGGTATCACTTGCTGGGATAGTTTATGATGACTTCGAATCCGCAGACCCACTGCCTACTGAGAAGAAAGTGACCAATGCCGTTAAACGGCCAGCTAAAGAGTGGGCGGGGCCGGAGACGAAGAAACTAAGGATTGAAGATGGGGTTGAATGTGCTAAGTGTGGCAGGAAGCACTCGGGCGAGTGCCGAGTTGGGTTAAATATGTGCTATAGGTGCGGAAAGACCGGACACTACTCTCGAGAGTGTCCCGGAGCACAGTCTTGTTATAACTGCGGGATACCTGGCCACATGGCCAAAGACTGTCGGAAACCCAAGGCTACTGGCACCGAGAAGGGTAAAGAACCTGAGAAGCCGAAGGCAAGGACCCGGGCGTATGCACTGACACAGGAGGAGGCTAGGGGAGACCCAGATGTTGTGTCAGGTACGTTCATCCTTGACCACACTTATGTTTCAGTATTATTTGATTCGGGTGCCAGTAGGAGTTTTATATCATCTTCTAAGTGTAAAAGAATGAAATGCAAAGTTACTAGAGTAGAGCAGGCCTTTAATGTGGAAACCGCAGTGGGCAAGACCATGATAGTAAGTGAATTGGTAGATAATTGCACGATAAAGATTCATGGCCATAGATTCCCAGTTAGGTTGTATGTTATGACCTTGGGAGGATTCGATATAGTTTTGGGTATGGATTGGTTAGCTGCCAACGAAGCCCGAATAATATGTAGACGAAAGATAGTTCAGCTCAAAGCTCCAGACGGTGGCGAGGTTTTGGTGTACGGGGATCGCGACGGTTCACTAACGAACGTCATATCAATGATAAAGGCAGAGAAGTATATAGGGCGCGGATGCGAGGCCTACCTGGCCTATGTGATAGACAATGATGTAAAGGTGAGAGAGTTAAAAGACGTACCAGTGGTATGTAATTTTCCGGGGGTGTTTCCTGAGGAGTTGCCTGGGTTACCACCTGACCGGGAGACAGAGTTCCAGATAGACTTAGTGCCAGGTGCCCAGCCCGTGGCTAAAGCACCGTACCGACTTGCACCTCTGGAGATGAAAGAGCTGATGGTACAGTTGGAAGAACTTTTGGATAGAGGATTTATCAGACCAAGCATTTCTCCATGGGGTGCTCCGGTTCTGTTCGTAAAGAAGAAAGATGGTGCCATGAGAATGTGCATCGACTACAGAGAGTTGAACAAGCGTACAGTAAAGAACAAATATCCGCTACCAAGGATCGATGATCTGTTCGACCAACTACAGGGCGCCAGATGGTTCTCCAAGATCGATCTGCGGTCGGGATATCATCAGTTAAAGGTAAGAGAAGAGGACATACCTAAGACAGCGTTTCGCACGCGTTATGGGCATTACGAGTTTCGCGTGATGTCTTTCGGCTTGACGAACGCTCCGGCAGCATTCATGAGTATGATGAACCAGGTGTGTAGACCGATGCTAGATAGGTCGGTGATAGTGTTTATAGACGACATACTCATTTATTCGAAAAGTGAAGGTGATCATGCTTGTCATCTTCGAGAAGTACTAGAGACGCTACAAAAAGAAAAGTTGTATGCCAAGTTCTCCAAATGCGCGTTCTGGCTTAAGGAAGTCCAATTCTTAGGTCACGTTATCAACGCAGACGGCATTATGGTTGACCCGGCTAAGATAGAGGCAGTACAGGAATGGGAAACCCCGAAGACGCCAACCGAGATTCGGAGTTTTCTGGGATTGGCAGGTTACTATCGAAGGTTCATTCAGGACTTCTCGAGAATAGCTTCGCCACTGACAAAGTTGACACGTAAAGAAGTAAAGTACGAATGGGGTCAGGCTCAGTCCAAAGCATTTGAAGAGTTAAAGAAGAAGTTGACCCAAGCCCCAGTGTTAGCACTACCCGACGGTAACGAGGACCTGGTGGTATATTCTGACGCATCGGGACAAGGGTTAGGGTGTGTTTTGATGCAGAGGGGAAAGGTGATCGCGTATGCGTCACGACAGCTAAAGATCCACGAAATTAACTACCCGACTCACGATTTGGAGCTCGCGGCAGTTGTTTTTGCGTTAAAGATTTGGAGGCATTACCTCTACGGGGTGAAATGCACGATTTATTCGGATCACAAGAGCTTGAAGTATTTCTTCGAACAGAAAGACCTGAATATGCGGCAAAGGCGGTGGTTAGAATTGCTGAAAGACTATGACTGTGAGATCCTATACCACCCGGGAAAGGCGAATGTGGTCGCTGATGCCCTAAGTCGTAAGGAGAATCATTCTCCTATTAGGGTAAAAGCGTACCAGTTAGTGATAACCCCAGATTTTATGACAGAGCTAGAAGCAGCACAGAAGGAAGCACTAAAGGAAGAGAACATAAAGAAAGAAAGAATGGTCGGTCAACAGACAAAGTTAGAGTTAAACACTCATGGAGTGAGGACCAGGTGTGGTCGCATGTGGGTACCGAAGGGCGGAGAGCTTAGGGCCAAAGTACTTGACGAGGCCCATAAGTCTCGATATTCCATCCACCCAGGAACCACGAAAATGTACCAGGATTTGAAGAAAGAGTATTGGTGGCCTAACATGAAGAATGATGTGACCGGATATGTAAGCAAGTGTCTGACTTGCTCACAAGTTAAAGCAGAGCATCAGAAACCGTACGGGAAGATCCAGCCTCTGGAAATACCCGAATGGAAGTGGGAGCGTATCACCATGGACTTTATTACAAAGCTGCCCCGCACAGCAAAAGGCCATGATACGATTTGGGTTATAGTGGATCGTCTGACAAAGAGTGCACATTTCTTGCCAATTCGCGAAACGTATTCATCTGAGAAGTTGGCAGAAGTATTTATCAATGAAATTGTCTCTCGACATGGCGTACCGTTATCAATTGTATCTGACCGGGACACCCGATTTACATCGAGGTTCTGGAAAAGATTTCACGAGTCAATGGGTACAAGACTGAACATCAGCACGGCTTATCATCCACAGACGGATGGTCAATCAGAAAGGACCATCCAGACGTTAGAGGATATGCTCCGCGCATGCATTATAGACTTCGGTGGCAGTTGGGATAGTCACCTACCGTTGGCAGAATTCTCCTACAACAACAGTCACCACACCACGATTGGTATGCCGCCCTACGAAATGTTGTATGGTAGAAGATGCCGAACCCCGGTCTGTTGGGGCGAGGTAGGACAGAAAGAGTTGGGGAGTTTAGAGGTAGTCACAACAACCTCTGAAAAGATTGACCAGATCAAGGCCAGAATGAAAGCTGCACAGGACCGTCAAAAGTCCTACGCGGATAAAAGGCGAAGACCAATCGAATTCAAGGTCGGGGATCAAGTACTATTGAAAGTATCTCCCTGGAAGGGGATCATACGATTCAGAAAGAGAGGGAAGTTAAGCCCAAGATTCGTCGGGCCTTTCAAAATACTAGCACGGGTTGGTGAAGTCGCTTACCGGTTAGAATTACCTGATGAGCTGAGTGGAATTCACCCAACCTTCCACGTGTCGCACTTGCGCAAGTGCCTGGCCGACGAATCGGCACACGTGACACTTGACGACATCGAGATAGATAATAGCCTCAATTACATCGAGGAACCCGTCGCCATATTAGACAGGAAAGAAAAGCGGTTACGGAATAAAGTGATACAGTTAGTCAAAGTACAATGGAAGCATCGTAAAGGTTCGGAAGCTACATGGGAAACCGAGACAGAAATGAAAGAGTCGTACCCGCACCTGTTTGACTTATAACAGGTTTCGAGGACGAAACCTTTCGTAAGAGGGGTAGACTTGTAACATCCCAAAATAAATAGAAACCCAAATAAAGGAAACAAAGTGGGCTTGGCCAAAGTTTCGGCCCATGGGCCCGAAAAATGACAGGGAGCCTTCATAGCAGCAGCCATCAGCCTCTCCCTCATTCACCACACTTGTCACGCAAGTTTCTAGTGAGAGAAAGAGAGAGTGAGAGTTTGGGTCTAGAGAGAGAAAGCTCGGGATCAAGCTCAAAGTCTCGAGGATTGTTGCTCAACATCTCTGGAGCATAAAGAAACGAGAAGGAAGCTGTAACAGGTAATTATTATGCCTAAATCTGAGTTTTTGTAACTTTCGGGTTTCGGGTTAATAATCGAGTAAAGGTTTAGATTTTTACGTGTGAAACTGGAAACAAACCACGGGTTTGGGTTCATGGGGGAAAATGGAACATTTCGAACGTAAAAAGTTCAAAGCTTGATCGATTAGAACAAAGGGACCAGATCTAGGGTTCTGTTTGGGGAAGGAGACTGCACAGTCGAAACTACTAGTTTCGATATGGACGCATCTATCGAAACTACCTAGTTTCGACAGGGGCAGACCCATCGAAACTACCATAGTTTCAATATAGACCCAAGACCTTAACTAAGAATTTATATAAGTCATACGACTCGAAACTACTTAGTTTCGATAAGAAGCAGTGACTCGAAACTACTTAGTTTCGATAAGAAGCAGTGACTCGAAACTACTTAGTTTCGATAAGAAGCAGTGACTCGAAACTACATAGTTTCGATAAGGAGCCAGGACTCGAAACTACCTAGTTTCGATAATGAAACCATGACCCGAAACATCTGAGTCAAGCCTAGTAATGTCTAAGTGTCCCCTAGGAACACAGCCTTACGCCTATGACTTGATTATACAGATTGTGGGTGACTGATATTGTGCGAAAGCACATCTCTTTATTCCTTTGTTTTAATGTGTTCTAAGTAGTTTTATATTAGTTTTGAGTCAATTTTATGTACATTTGCGTCGTTGGTCTTATTTATAGGAGCTCGGGAATATTAATGAAGAATACGTGAAGAAAACGAGCAAAGGAACCAAGCCCGGAAAAGTCCAAAGATCAAAAGACAATTTGCTGAAATTTAGGTCTCTCGCGGTACGCGAGAGACGAGTGTGATAATCCTCGCGGTACGCGGGAAACTCCAGGAATTCGCCCGACTATTTTGGTCCTCGCGGTACGCGAGGATCCAGTCAACATTCTCTCGCGGTACGCGAGAGGGCCGTTTTCCGCAAAACCCTAATTTTCTAAATTAAAAAAGATTTAAACGGCCATTATGAAAAGGTTCGATTCTAAGCCGTTCCAGGGAAGAAAAGAGGCGATTTTTAGTTTGGAAGTCAATTGAAGCTGAAGATTGAAGCTTTTGGATTCCGGGTTTGTGTAGTTGCATTCTAGGGTTTAAAGATTCAAACTTTATCTTTGATTTTGTGTTTTGAACCTATGGATCTTGCTATTTACTTCTGTTTAGATGTTCTTAGTATGATTCTAGGCTAGATCATTGATCTACCTAGGTCAATATGATGATTATGTGTTAAAGTTTCGATTTTATTTGGTTTTTGGATTTGAATGTTGGATTTATGATTTAGTAAAGGTTTGAGTTTGTTTATGTATGATGTTAGTGCATGTTTAATTCTGATTATGTGGTTGATTATGCTTTTCTGCGTTGATTGTGGTTGTCTGCCAGTTTGATCTTCGTTTCTGGTTCATAGACTTTAAGGTTTGTGAGTTAGAGTGGTGTCTAGACGTAGTAGCCATAGAAAACCTAGTTAATTACTGATTAGAAGTGAATGTGTGTCCTAGTTCAATACCCGAGAGGTGAGAATTAGTCGTGTAGTCTTCGTCATTAGGAATCCGAGTGTCAGCTGTCTGAGAGGAAGTTGGTATTAGGTGTCTAGTGATAGTTGCTATCCGAATCATAGTATCCATTCTAGAACTACCCCATGCATTCCTTGAGTGTATGGTAAGCGGTGAGACTGAGAGGTAATCCGTTTATTAGGGTACTTGTCATAGTAGGAAATACCCGAGAGGTGATCCGATCATCTGGTGAATTAATATCCTTAGGTTGTCTTCTGGTCACATCCCGAGATCGAGAGTGATCGGGAATCCACTAGATATCTTTTAGGTGTTATATCTTTAGAAACCCAGATCCAACCTTGTTCCAAAACCGATAGAAGTTGAGCTTTACACATAGGATTCCGACCTAGGTAGTGACTTCTCCATTCTTGATTTCATCTTTAGTTTACTCTTGATAGCTTGAATTGTCCTTAGTTTATTGCATTCTTAGTTAATCTTTAGTGTAGTAAATCCCCCAAACCAAATTAATCATATTAAGTCCTAGTTAGAGTCTAATTTAGTTATTCAGTGTCTTTTGGGTTCGATATCCGGACTTCGTTAGGCTATATTGCATTGATCGGTACACTTGCCGGTTGTGTGGTCTAGTTTTAGGTCGAGTCTAGGTTTTATAAATTTAAAGCTAGAGAGTCTAGATTAGGTTTTATTTGATAGTTTTTATAGACCGTCTGGACGACATCAAGTTTTTGGCGCCGTTGCCGGGGACACTTGGCAATAGCAATATTAGCTTTGACTAGTTCTTTGTTTGATTTTTTTGTTCTTTTGAGTCTTGTGTGCTACTTGTGAGTCTTTATTCTGTTTCCTTCTTAGAGTCTTTCTGTTTATGCCCAATACTCGTTCGCAAGGATCACCATCTTTTGCAGCTTTTCAAGAGCCCGAACGAGAGCTTCACGAGCGCACCCGCGACTTTCGGGAGCGTTTAGAGGAGCTGGTTAAACCAAAGGTACGTCCTACTAGCCCAGTTCAATTTCCTACTATGGGTGACGCTAACCCACCGGCTAGACGTACAGTACACCAGAGGGCCAGTGAGGGGGTCACGGGCGCGAGATCTTCGATCACACGCCCCACTATACCGAACACCAATTCTTGGCAGATCCCATCACATGTCATGAGTACGATCACTCATGCCACTCAATTCCATGGCCTCGAGGATGAGGATGCACCCGGACATTTGTCCCGCTTCGCGCGGATATGTGATACATTTAATATCACGGGTGTATCTAAGGACGCAATCTACTTGCGTCTCTTTCCATTCTCTCTTTCTGGGCGTGCATCTACTTGGCTCGACACTCTTCCCGACAATTCTATCACCACATGGGAGGATCTCGAAGCCAAGTTCTTCAAGAAATACTTTCCACCTTCCAGGGCCGCTCGCCTTCGGGACCAGATCCATTCGTTTCGGATGGATCCCGACGAGCCTTACCACATGGCCTGGGAGCGGTTCAACGCGCTGTTGAGCCGATGTCCCCAGCACGGTCTCCCCGACTGGGCACTAGTGGAGAAGTTCTATAATGGCCTCACCTTCGAGACGCAGCAAATGTTCAACACAGCTGCAGGAGGCCATATCATGGATAGACTCGAGCCTGAGGAGTGCGAGGATATGTTCGAGAGCTTCGCTCAAGCCGAACAGCAGCACCCACGTTCTGTTAGGGATTCCATCCCTACTGCTAGGTCACACGCCTCTTCTCCTAGAGGTGTGCATCAGGTCACTCCTGATACTAGCGTGGCTGCTGCCCTCGCCTCGATGGCGAATGAGATAAAGGAGCTCAAGCTCAATGCTTTGAGGTGTCAGGTGTGCAGGGGAGGACACGACACCCGAGATTGCCCGGTAAATAATCAAGAGCATGTGAGCTATGCTGGCAACCAATACCAGAACCGAAATTACAACAATTCTAATACTTTTGGTTCGGGATGGAGATCTGGATTCACTGGTCGTCAGCAACAGTATGGAGGAGCAGAAGAAGGAGCGAGTTCTGGGAGCACTGTTGGGTCACGAAGGATTGAGGAGATGATGGAGACTCAGACACAGTTGCTTGCCCAGCTGGTGCAGAATAACAAGGATGCTCGGCTAAGACTGGATAGCCATGACACTTTGATGAAGAATCAGCAATCGGCGTTCCAGGATTTGCAACGCACGGTAGGAGACATTGCTAGGAGCATACAGGATAGACAAGGAGGCCCTTCTACGGGCCCGAACGCTTCAGTGATGGCCGTGTCTATAGAGAGTGTGGAGAGTAAAGTGGTTGAAGAGGTTGACTCCCACTCTAAGGAGCATAATATTCCCTCGGTGGAGGAGGTGAACAAGATTGACTGGGAAGCTCGATTTGCTGAGATCGATGCTAGGATGCTAAAAGAGACCGAGTCGAATGCTGTTTCGACAAGGAGCATGGGAGAGAAGGAAGATGAGAGCCCACCGGTAGTAGTAGAAGAAGAGCCGGTGGAGGAGGAGATAGTGGTTGAGGTGCCTACCAAGAAGGCACAAGAGAAGAAGAAGGGGGTGGAGATGAAGTCCCCCGAGATTGACCTGAGCCGTATTCCTTATCCCACACGTGTGTTGCCACATAAACATGCTAAGGAATACGGTCACTTCCTTGATATGTTCAAACAACTCAAGGTCAATCTCCCGTTTGTAGAGGTCCTCCAGCATATGCCCAAGTATGCTAAGTTCTTAAAAGGCCTTCTTTCCAACAAGAAGAAACTTGAGGAGGTCTCTGGAGTCTCACTTGGTGAGCAATGCTCGGCAGTGGTGCAAAATCATTTGCCAGAAAAGTTGTCTGATTCGGGTCGGTTCACGATCCCGTGCTTGTTGGGCAACCTACCATTACACCACGCGTTGGCCGACCTAGGTGCTAGCATCAATTTGATGCCCTATTCATTGTACAAGCAGCTGGACCTAGGTGAACCACAACCAACGCGCATGAGCATTTCCTTGGCTGACCGCTCAGTCAAGTATCCACGGGGAATAGTGGAAAATCTATTAGTGAAAGTGGGCAATTTTGTTTTCCCCGTGGATTTTGTGATTCTAGATATGGAGGTGGATGACAAGGTCCCACTCATCTTAGGACGCCCGTTCCTACGAACCGCAAAGGCGATGATTGATGTCTTTGACGGGAAGCTCACACTTCGTGTGGGGGATGAGGTCCTTACATTCAATGCTGTAGAGTCCGGGAAGGATGTTGGCGAGCACAGCCACTCCGTGTGCATGCTCGATTCTTTCATAGACCACCATTGGGACTCCGATCCGATGTTAGAAGTAGGTGAACCCGCCCCGAATATAGAAGAACCATATGATTGGGCGTTGGAGTTAGAAGGATTGCTAGATGAGCCAGACGATTATGGAGATGAGATGCCTGATGATTTGCTGGAGATGATGGCAGAGTTTGAAGAGGTCATAGGCAAAACCCCAAGTGTGGGGAAGTTGGTGGAGGTTGTTGAGGATCCCGAGGATCCTGGTGAGATTGTGAAGGTCATTCCTTTAGAAGTGCCCATTCCTAAACCCCTACATATCTTCACCACTGTTTGTGCTTTGGGGAGAAAGATCGAGTCACCCCCTAGGTCTAGGCCGCCTCGTAAGAGGACTCGAGAGTTAATTGACTTAGGCAACGTAGATAGAGTGCTAACCCCAAGTGTGGGGATATCGAGGAGTGACAAACTACTTGGTTATTTAATGCGTATTATCTTCGGACCGGGTAGATTTAAGTTGTGGTGGAAGGAGATGAAGGATAGAAATCCATGGTGCGGTAGGAGTAGTTGTTTGCTGAGGCTGTGGAGAACCGGTAGGCCGCGAAGGATGAAGGCGGTACCGGTTAGGATCAAGGAGAAGCCTCCTGATAGGTTTGCTTGAGTCCTGGGCAAGTGCCCGGGATGTAAAATTTGTGTGCGTTCATTGGTAGGAGTCCATGTCTTTTTCTTTGTTTTTCGGTTTGTGTTTTGTTTTTGTCAAGTTTTGCAGGAATCCATGCTTGATTCGGTAAGGAAAATCGTCAGGAATGAAGCCCCAGGTATGGTTACATGTGTTTTTATGCTTGGGACAAGGTTTTAAGGAAGTTGGGTGAAAATTTTTTCTTAAATGGCAAAAAAATATTCTAAGTATAAAACTTGAAAAAACTTAAAAACTTTCTGTTAACGACACCCTCCCGCGGTACGCGAAGAACGATATGGAAATCTCTCGCGGTACGCGAGAGACAAAAGTCTCGGCCGGCCTAACTTTTTGGCCTTCGCGGTACGCGAAGAATATCACCTTCGACTTACGCGGTACGCGAGGGACTGCTGGTGTCACCCTATTTCCTTTGTTTCCCATGGTTTCCCGTACCCGTTTCTGTCCCCGTTTTCACTCACCACCACTATTCATCACCTACCTTCGTACCACCACTACCATGAAGCATCACCTTTAACCACCATCATCCATCACATTAATTCACCCACCTACCATTCACTTCATTCACCGACCACCATGACCATGGGAAACTAGAAACTGTTTATGACCGATGTTCGACCTTGCTGTGGTATTCATGTCTATGTGTTTGCCACACGTTGAGTATGTTTTCTCTGCATCTATCTATCTTGAGTCTTTTAAGTGTCTAGTTGAGTTAGTAGTTGAGTTATTATTTGAGTCAGTTTAATGCTGTGGGTTTGTATGAGGTTTATTTTGCAGGTTTTATCATTCTGTCCGTACTCAATCTCCATTCGGGCGGGTTTGATGATTACCATTACTATCTTGTAAAGGCAACCCAACAGCTGATGTGTAACCGCGACCGAAATGCTATACGGTGCACACAAGGAAGAACGAAGCTGCATACTAGATTGCATCTACATTACCAGCTAAGTCGCTTCCTGTTTTGTTTTGATTTTTTTAGTTGTGTTTTGCTTCACATTGAGGACAATGTGTCTTTCAAGTGTGGGGATGTGAGTGTCTAGTCTGTTTAGTTTGTGTCTTTAAAAATTCAAAAAAAAAAAAAAAAAAAATTGAAAAATTTGAAAAATGTTCTTGAAAATAATTGCATATATTTGGAAAATGATAGTAGAACTGGATCTATTTATGAGTTTAAAAGATTAAATAATTGAAAACGTGTCTAATTAGTGATGTTTTGGTAGACCCAGCTAACTAGTAGAGCTTAAATATCCTGTTTGTGTTATTTAGGATTAATCACGGAATAAAATCATGATATCTTGTGGGTATTCATCTTAGAGTAATGGTAATACTGAAACTGTCAATATAGGGTGATAGGTACCACGATTAAGTTAAAATTTAAAGGTTTTTGAAATTTTTTATGGCACACCATTCTCTTTTTATGAGAATAAATCCGAGTTTCGGTGGCGCCCGCATTCCATAATCCATGTTATTCCATAATTTATGAGCTGTACTGAGTTTTGCTTATGTGTTTCCCTCCGGGATAGCGACTTGGAGGATACACCCCTAAGTAAGATTTATGTGCTTCATTGATAGAATGTAGTCTATGTGTTACCCTCCGGGATAGTGACTTGGTTGAAACGCCTCTAGACGAAAGTTCTTTTGCTTATTATGCTCATTATCATCCATTCATTCATGATTTCATCTGATTTCTAAAAACCTGTAAATAGTAGTTTAACGTGGTAGGGTAAATCTATATGGTTTAATCCGTGCCTAAACATGACCTTGAGACGGGATTAGGTAGAGCTGTAACTTCTAAGTGTGAGTCACATAGATTGATTGATATGTTGTATAAAATGGATTTAGAACACGTAACGGGGGCTTGAAAGTTAGTGCTTGGGTTTAATCGGACAGAAATACTAATTGTTGCTTTTTAACACGTGAGTATGTTTTGAAAATTGAAATTTATGTTTGTTGAGTTAGATGCCAGTTATGATTCCATTTGCAGATTTTTCGAGGACGAAAAAAGGTTAAGTGTGGGGATATTTGATATTGTGCGAAAGCACATCTCTTTATTCCTTTGTTTTAATGTGTTCTAAGTAGTTTTATATTAGTTTTGAGTCAATTTTATGTACATTTGCGTCGTTGGTCTTATTTATAGGAGCTCGGGAATATTAATGAAGAATACGTGAAGAAAACGAGCAAAGGAACCAAGCCCGGAAAAGTCCAAAGATCAAAAGACAATTTGCTGAAATTTAGGTCTCTCGCGGTACGCGAGAGACGAGTGTGATAATCCTCGCGGTACGCGGGAAACTCCAGGAATTCGCCCGACTATTTTGGTCCTCGCGGTACGCGAGGATCCAGTCAACATTCTCTCGCGGTACGCGAGAGGGCCGTTTTCCGCAAAACCCTAATTTTCTAAATTAAAAAAGATTTAAACGGCCATTATGAAAAGGTTCGATTCTAAGCCGTTCCAGGGAAGAAAAGAGGCGATTTTTAGTTTGGAAGTCAATTGAAGCTGAAGATTGAAGCTTTTGGATTCCGGGTTTGTGTAGTTGCATTCTAGGGTTTAAAGATTCAAACTTTATCTTTGATTTTGTGTTTTGAACCTATGGATCTTGCTATTTACTTCTGTTTAGATGTTCTTAGTATGATTCTAGGCTAGATCATTGATCTACCTAGGTCAATATGATGATTATGTGTTAAAGTTTCGATTTTATTTGGTTTTTGGATTTGAATGTTGGATTTATGATTTAGTAAAGGTTTGAGTTTGTTTATGTATGATGTTAGTGCATGTTTAATTCTGATTATGTGGTTGATTATGCTTTTCTGCGTTGATTGTGGTTGTCTGCCAGTTTGATCTTCGTTTCTGGTTCATAGACTTTAAGGTTTGTGAGTTAGAGTGGTGTCTAGACGTAGTAGCCATAGAAAACCTAGTTAATTACTGATTAGAAGTGAATGTGTGTCCTAGTTCAATACCCGAGAGGTGAGAATTAGTCGTGTAGTCTTCGTCATTAGGAATCCGAGTGTCAGCTGTCTGAGAGGAAGTTGGTATTAGGTGTCTAGTGATAGTTGCTATCCGAATCATAGTATCCATTCTAGAACTACCCCATGCATTCCTTGAGTGTATGGTAAGCGGTGAGACTGAGAGGTAATCCGTTTATTAGGGTACTTGTCATAGTAGGAAATACCCGAGAGGTGATCCGATCATCTGGTGAATTAATATCCTTAGGTTGTCTTCTGGTCACATCCCGAGATCGAGAGTGATCGGGAATCCACTAGATATCTTTTAGGTGTTATATCTTTAGAAACCCAGATCCAACCTTGTTCCAAAACCGATAGAAGTTGAGCTTTACACATAGGATTCCGACCTAGGTAGTGACTTCTCCATTCTTGATTTCATCTTTAGTTTACTCTTGATAGCTTGAATTGTCCTTAGTTTATTGCATTCTTAGTTAATCTTTAGTGTAGTAAATCCCCCAAACCAAATTAATCATATTAAGTCCTAGTTAGAGTCTAATTTAGTTATTCAGTGTCTTTTGGGTTCGATATCCGGACTTCGTTAGGCTATATTGCATTGATCGGTACACTTGCCGGTTGTGTGGTCTAGTTTTAGGTCGAGTCTAGGTTTTATAAATTTAAAGCTAGAGAGTCTAGATTAGGTTTTATTTGATAGTTTTTATAGACCGTCTGGACGACATCAGTGACCATAGTGACATTCAGGAACCGGCTAGGTGTAAACAGAAACGATTCATCTGGTGAGTTCTTATTGCCCTTTTTCCTAATGGTTTTGGGCTGGCATGCATACTGGTATAGTATTTTATAAAAATGTTATTTTTATAAAATGAAAGGCAAAGTATAGTATTTTATAAAAATGTTATTTTTATAAAATGAAAGGCAAAGTATAGTATTTTATAAAAATGTTATTTTTATAAAATGAAAGATAAAGAACAAAAGAGCATAGTATTATCTTTTAAACAAGTTTTTGAAAGATAACAATGAGCTAAAGAAAGAACGATAAAGGAGCCGTACTTCGGTACAGCTCGACAGTGACAGTGACAGTGACAAATACCATGTTATATGCTTATGTGTTAATATGTGTTATTTGTCTATATGAAAGTTATGTGATTGCATTTCTACTTGTGTATTAGTGTAATTGCATTGCATAGTAGAAAGTCCTGCAGGCATGCTAAAGTAGAAGTCTCACCCTGAGGTGTGAGCAATGCTAAAGGAGTCTTACACTTCGGTGTAAGCAATGCTAAAGGAGTCTTACACTTCGGTGTAAGCAATGCTAAAGGAGTCTTCACTTCGGTGTAAGCGAGAAAGTCTCACCCTGAGGTGTGAGCAATGCTAAAGGAGTCTTGCACTAACGTGCAAGCGAGAAAGAAAGTCCCACCCTGAGGTGTGGGCAGCGCTAAAGTAAAAGTCTTACCCTGAGGTGTAAGTAAGATAGGGATCTGGTCCTCGGACCACGATCCATATGTGATAGTTAAAGTATGATAAAGTCACTTGTCAAGTATAAGTGAAATGATAGACAGAGTACAGTGGGACACCCTAACGGGTTTCCTTAAAGATAAAGTTTTAATGACAGATAGTAACGTAACAGATTTATAATTGTAACGTTGTAAAGTTTTAAAGTAATAGTTAAAAGTTTATTTCAAAGAAAGTGAAAGTAAAGCTTATTTTATTTTAATAAAACTAAGCTACCAAAGATAAAGTTTACAGTTTAAAGTAAAGAGGGAACTCACCAGCGTTAGCTGACTTTTAGTATGCATGACAGGTAAAAAGGGTAAAGCTAAAGAAAGATAAAAGAGCCATGTGGGCTGGATAGCATGGACATCGGGCTGCGGTATTGAAGACTGACATTTCCAATCCTGATAGTTCACGTTATAGACAATATTTCATGTTTTAGTTTGATGAATGATTTGAATTAAAGACTTCCGCTGTAATAGATTCTGATTTCCGGTTTAAGAACTATGTTTGTTATGTTGTGTGCCAACTATGAGATGTACCCGTTTTGGGGCGTTTCACTAAACCTCTAACCCAAACCCCCCACAAAAACCTAACCCCCACCCCACCCCACCTCCAAAAACCAAAAAACCCCCAACCCCCTAAAAGCTTAAATAATAAAAGCTAAACCCTAAGGCAAAAACTAAACCCTAAAAGTTAAACCCTACGAGCTAAGATCGTAAAGTTCGACGAGACGGTTCCAACGCCGCCAAAATGAGTAAAATCGGAGTTCGTATAAGCCGGTTATGTGCGTTTTAAAAGACTTTTTATATTTTTTTGACTTTTTAGCGAAACCTCACACTTTATATATATGAGTAAACTTATGTTTTCGTCCCTAATGTTTGCACAAAATTTCAGGTTTCGTCCATATATAACACATTTCATCCCTGACATTTAATGTTTTAACACTTTGCGTCACTGGTCCTTAACTCCGTTAAGTTTTCTGTTAGTTTTTGTGTAAACTTACTAATATATCTCTCACCCCTTATTCTTCTTCAACCATCATACCCAACTCCACATTTTTACACTCGTCAAACAACTACCTGCCGGTGGTGGTGTTGATCGGAGAACGAAGATAACCACGTTGAACCAGGTGACGCGGGATTCACGTGGTGAAAACCGTATCCGTCGTCAGAACACCATCCTCGTTCCGTTTCCGCTAATCGTCATCATCTTCGTCGTTTAACATCGTCGCTATCTAGTCCACCCGACGCCACCTGCTACCTTGTCTACACCACTGTCTCTGTTTCATGGAATCCCTAACCATCGCCGCCGCCATTTTTGTTGGAGCTACCAAAACCAGTCGTCGGTCAAGGGGGAGTTGGTGTCGGAGAGTCGGTGACCGGAGGGGGGGGCTCGCAAGAGAAAAGTGTCATTCATGTTATTGAATCTCATATACATTGTATTAAGTCTGATGATGAAGAAGAAGAACAAGAAGAAAAAGAAGAAGGTGTGAGGGATATATTAGTAAATTTGCATAAAAACTAACAGCAAACTTAACGTAGTTAAGGAAAAGGGATAAAAACTGTTAAAACATAAAATGTTATGGATGAAATGTGTTATAGAGGGACGAAACCTAAAGTTTTGTGCAAACCTTAGGGACAAAAACTGAAGTTTACTCTCTCTCTCATATATATATATAGGGGATATTCATATCAAAACTTTTATTTTATGAAAAAACCCTAAAATTTATCACACCCAATCGAATCTTGACACATATTACCTTATTTTTTCTTAGTAGAAGGGTAGTTTTGACTATTCAACACTAAATCCATTTTTCAAGATTTTGAATTTCTGAACCTATGTTTTAGTTTTCAAGTAGATCATAATAATTTCACCTTTTCTTTTAAAGCCGTACCCGCTTTCTCACCTTACGCTCTGCTCTCTATCTTTTTCATCTTACCAAAAACCAAAATACTTATCGAGTCTTCTTCTCCAACAAAAATATGATTCTTCTTCCTCTTCCAGTCAACCTCTCTGGTCCAACTCTTCAGCAGCACGTCTTCATCTACATTAAATGGATCGTGCAGCCGATCGTGGATCCCGTCGATCTGCTCCTTGCTCTGTTCGCTCGGGCTTATACCTAGATCTGGGTATAAGTCGTACATCAAAGACTCTAATATTTCGGTGAAGGAGACGTGGTTGAGGAAGCACCATTTTCTTTACAACGGAACAATCAGACACTCGTTCATCTTCAGCATCTGTGACGGTTCCGTTTATTTCTCCACCCCTGCAACTTCAGCATCTGTGACGGTTGCGTTTATTTCTCCACCCCTATAACAATCAGACACTCGTTCAACTTCAACAAAACTGAAACAAGTTTGACAAAATGTGTTTTATTGGATTTGAAAGCCCAGTTTTTTTTGTAAAAATAGTGTAACTTTAAAAATAATTTATAAAAGTTAGAAACAATGTTTTTGTCTGTAAAAGTAGTCATTTTTTTATTGAAGGGTATTTTAGTAATAATTTGGTAATTTCCACCCTATTTTAATCACATTGATAAAGGGAGTTTGATTTTAGGTGATTTTGATGCTGTTTATTTACTTTTTTTTTGTTTTGTAAATATGAAACAGGTTAATCTGCAAATGCAAATCGAGGGTGTTTCAAATCCAATTTTTTTCCTAAGTATTTGTAGTGTTTTTCATACTTGTGAATTTTATAGGATCATAATAATTTTGTTTCAGATGGTTAATGTGAATTTTGTAGGATCCTAACAATTTTTTTCCACGTAATTGTAGTGTTTTTCATACTCAACAAAACAATGTCAAAAATAATTTATGTCTACACCATGGTAACAACGTGGTAATTCACGATTACACCATGGTAACACCGTGGTAATTTATGATTACACCATGTTAAAACATGGTAATTTACGATTACACCATGGTGACGTCGTGTTAATTTAGGATTACACTATGGTAACGATATCGTAATTTACAATTAAACCATGTTTTGAGATTGTTTTCTGTAAACTATATGAAAATTAATCAAATTAGATCCCCTCACTGCTTCTTTAAAACTACATGTTTCAGGTGTTTTATTGCTTACACTAAATAAAAAAATATGTCACAAATAAGAAACTCTTCCTCAATATCAACCTTCTCAACTGGAAGATGATGTACATGTCCGAATATGATGACCTACCCGTTGGATTATGTGATCCCTGGGAAGTTGACGAAGATACTATTAATCTGCTCAGCGACGTTGAATTGTCTATATATCATTAGTTAAAAGTGTTAAATCCTTTGCCACAAAAATCTTAATATTTTTCTAATTTGGAACTATGTGTTTTTTATTGTGTTGTATCTATTTTATTTTTACAAACGGAAATGTTTTTATTGTATTTTTAGTATCTTGATCTTTTGATTGTATTTTTAGTACCTTAATGTTTTTATTGTATTTTTTTAGTACCTTAATTGTGTATCAAGAAGTTTGAATTTTGAATATATTAAAAGAAAATCTGTCCTAAAATATATTGGGTTGGGAATGTATAAAAGTCTTGTCTGACTTTTGCAGAGGTGTTGGTAAATGGCAGTGTACTTGTGTGTGAAGAAATCATGGTAAATTGACAGAATTACTCTTCTAGACAATTATATAATGCATGGCATCAATGAAATAATCTGAAAAAATATGGACCTTAGATCTTCTTTCATAAATGTTGATCAAACAATCAAAAGGAGTTTTTGGGTTTAAAAATGTAAGGAGGGTTTTGAATATATATATATATATATAATATTGTATAAGATGAAAATCCATTCAAGTTGTGAAGACATAAAAAATTCTAAAAAAATGAAATTTTACAACGTATTTTTTTTAAGAAAAGCTTTATAATGTAATTTGAAAGCTTTTTATAAAAAAATCAAAAAAACGTCAACCAGATATTTTTATAAAAAACATTTTAAAAAAATTCTGCCAAATCGTTTTACATATGTAATATGTTGTGTTACTTAAGTAACACGGTTTTTTTACACAAAAAACGGAGATTTTTGTCCATTTTTTTAAAACCGCTCGGCGTTTTTTATATTTTTTTGACGAAAATCTTATAAAAATTGTTTAGAATGATTATCAGTTTTTTTTAAACATGTAAACACATTTTTTTTAAAGTTTTTACAATTTAAGTGGGTTTTTAAAATATCCCACATATATATATATATATATATATATATATATATATATATGGGTTTTACTCATTCAATGGCAACAAAATGTCTTATCATGAAACAAAATGTCTTATCATGAATTGTTGAAATCTGATTCAAATAATTATTATTGTAATACTCATCAATTTTGAACCTCTTTTCTCGACTATAGTTATCATCTCTGATCTCCACTATAATTAGTATTTTAATGGACACTATAATTAGTATTTTAATTCCATTAAACCTAACATAAATTGTTTCGTAAAAATTGTTTAGAATGATTATCAGTTTTTTTTAAACATGTAAACACATATTTTTTTTAAAGTTTTTACAATTTAAGTGGGTTTTTAAAATATCTCATATATATATATATATATATATATATATATATATATATATATATAACACAAATCCTATAAATGACCAAACAAGGATTAATCAGAAAATCTGAAAGTCCTCATAGATCAACAGCCTTTATAGTAAAAAATCATAGTGAAATAAAAAGAAGAAAAGCAAGAATCGTTTACAATTATAAAAGATTAAATGATAACACAGAAGACGATGACTATAATATTCCTAATAAAGATATTCTAATCCAGTTAATACAAAACAACAAAGTATTTTCTAAATTTGATTTAAAATCAAGTTTTAATCAATTACATTTGGATGAAGACTTTAAAAAATGGACAGCCTTCACATAAAAACTCTGGTATACCAACCCTTAATTGGTATCAGAGCAAAGGCTTTCCTAACATCTAAAAGACTAAGACAGGTCCATATCAGGCAGCTTGATATGCTTAAGTCCTATTTATGTAGAAACCCGCTTAGGTGAATATTAGGGAAAAAACTTGCTTTGACTTACTAATTTAGATAAAGATATCAAAAGTTTTTTATAAACTTGTATGTTTAATATATATGAATGATTTTCTACTTTTATAAAAAATCGGGGTATAGAAAAATATTATGAGAAGAAGTTTAAAAAGTAAGGTGTTCACTAAAGAAATCAGATTTTTAAATACTTATTGAATCTTCAAAAACCTTCAAAAAATTAGAATTCTTAAATTTAGAATTTTCAGACAAAAGCGATCATAAAAATATAAATAGTAATTACTATAGTCATATCTGCAGATTTAAAGAACTTCATACGCATAGTCTTCATACAGATAATACACAACTAAATAGTATCACAGACCTTATAATAAATTTAATTTTCAGTTAACAAAGAGAATCAATAAACAATAAATACTTTTTTGAAAAAATTATACATTTAATAAACAAAGAAACAGAAGAAGTTAAAAAAATTCACAGAAAACTTAGATTATATAAGAGAACAGAATAATCAAATTTTACTAGAATTAAAAAATAGTAACAGAAATAAACATATACTAGAAGAAGGAAAAGGTTCTAATGAAATCGATCAACTTATAAATAAGTTAAATACAATACATATAAGTGATAATAAGCCAAAACCATATAAATATTGGAAACCTAACAATGAATAGACAAATCATCCAATGATCTAGAAAATCTACTAGTAATATAAGAGATGTTATTACATCTGACACTTTTTTAAACAGAATTTTAAACAAAGGATCATCTTCTAGAAATACACAACAAACAATACAGATAGAAGAAGAAATAGACCTAGATAAAAACATAAACTTATACAACCAACATTAACTAGATATCCTAAATCCTAGAATTTTATACCAGACAGGAAGGCTAAACGTTAATACAACATTAATACAAAGTAGTAGAGAAGAAAGTTTACGAGTAATAGACAAAATGGTAGAATTAGATTTATTCTCACCAGAAACAATTCAAAAAATTAAACAATCAGGAAAACAATTATACACACAGGACTTATAGTCGTAGGAATTAAAGCCCTAGGAAGAAAAAACTTAGGAACTAAACTTCTAGCTTTAATACTAGATAAAAGTTGGAAAACATAAATGAAAAAAGCAATATTTTCAGGAATGGAGATAGATTTAAGTCAAAATACAGCTCTATTTTATTGTACACCCGGAATATTAAAAGACATAAAAGATCTACAAAAACTAAAAATAGCCTTACAAACAAAGGGATACGAAAACTATGAAGGAAACAACATAGTAATAAGTATAGGAGTCTTAGGAAAAGCTAGCAATAGGTCAGGTATGAAATATAAAGTAAATATAGAAGGAATAGTAAATACAGTTGCGTCAAAATCTATACAAATGATAGAACCAGTAAAAATTGATCCTGAAGAATTAGCAGGATTAGAATGGCAGATAAACGATTTAACAGAAACCGATAGTTCAACATTAGTACCTAAAAGAAGTCATATATATGAAGGAATAGATGGTATACAAAGCTTAAGATTTACAGATTTTAAACAAGAAAACAATAGATACGAAGAAAGTAGTAGCTATTCTGAAGGACAGTCATCAGAACCACCAGAACAACCACAATATAACTTTATGAATATTGAATCAGATAACGAATCTGAATACGGACAACCTATATACGATACAGAAAATGAGGAAAGTGATGATGAATATATAAATTCAGAATTCACAAAATTTGAACAGGAAGATATAGACATAGACATAGATTACAGTCTACTAGATCATTCAATAGAAAATATAGAAACAAATACAATTTTTAATACAGAAGAGACAAACAAATCATATAAACAAATAACAAATAGAAAATTTACAGAACTAAATATACAAGAAGAAGTAGATGACATGATAGTAGAATGTATGACTATTCTAAGTATGACGTATGAACAAAGTTATAATAAATTACTTGAAGATTTTAATTTACCATTAGTAAAAAGTATAGTCAAAGGAGACACTATGATCTCTGATTTTTATAAACATAATCTCGAAAGTAATCTCATGAACCCTGAACTAAAACCCAAAAGACAATATACTGAAGTAGTAGGAGACAATTCATATGAAAATATGGGTAAAGAACCATGGACTAAACTAGTCATAGGCTACCAACAAGAGTCAAGTTACAAAGGAACAGGAAATAGGATACCTATAGGAAAAAAATTTAGCGGTAGTATGCTATTATTAGAACAACAAAAACCTCAGTTATGGGTAGATGAAGTTCTCATATGGGAACAAACAGTAGTAAGAATGTGGGAAACCAACAAAAAATAAAGCATGGATATGTTTTCTTATCTAGAAACAACTCTAGGCCCAACAGCCTTAGGGATATGGCAAAGCAAAAAATCCCACAGTCCAGACCAAATAAACAGACTAAAAGTCATAGGAGACAATCCTTATAATTTCACATCTCAAATAAGAGTTCTTATTTTAGGAGTAGACCCGGTAAAAAATAACAGTCTACTACAAGATACAGCCATTAGAAATCTAGAACAACTAAGTATAGCTGATATGAAATACATAAATGAATTTACACTAGATTTCACAAGGTTATTAGCACAAACAGGACAAGCTATGGATGATAACCTATGTGACAAATATTTTATAAAATTACCAGGAGATTTAGGAAAAACTATACATGAAGCCTGAAAATTACAGTATGGAAATATAGAAAACTTAGGAATAGGACCTAGAATAACCTTTACATTTAGTATTCTAGAAGAAAAATGCAAAGAAGTTGCATTACAAGAACAGTTAAAAAGAAATGCTTTTGCATTTTGTAAAACAACTATTTATACTCCACAAACATACGAATATTATGATAAGAAAAAGAAAATTAGAAAAAGTACTACATATAAAAAAGAATACAAACCGTATAAAAAATATCAGAATAAATACGTTAGAAAACCTCATACTAGGACGTGTAAATGTTTTATATGTGGAGATACAGAGCATTTGGCTAACAAATGCCCAAATAGGAATAAAAATATAGAAATGAGTAATCTAGTAGAGCAAATTAACGACTACGAAATAGAAGCCTTAGAAACAGATCACACAGATAATGAATCAATATACAGTATATATAGCGAAGAAGAACAACCAATAACAAAAATCTCATATACTTATACAAATCCAGAAGAATGTAAACATGATTGGAAACATAGAAAAGGAAACAATTATATTAAATGTTATATTTGTGAATACTACCCAAGCATATAAAAAAGATCTCAATGTAACATATGCTTTAAAGAAATATGTCATATTTGCTTAAATGATGTCTACAGTATAGAAACACCAAATACCAGTCAAAATACAAATAAGAATATAAATGAATACGATGAAAAAATAGAAAAACTAGAACTAGCTATAGAAGTTAACAAGTTAAAAATAGAAATTATGGGTAACAAAATTACCAGACTTGAAGATTTAATAGAAAAGAAAAAACAAGCAATAGTACTTACAGAATTAAATAGCATGGCCACAGAACCAGAACAAAATCTCATACAAACTAATGACCAAACCCTTATACAAACTAATGGCTCTATGAATATGATAAACATACAATGTAGATTATGGCTTGACAACAATACACCAATAGACTTAACAGCTCTAGTAGATACAGGAGCAACTAAAAGTGTAATATCACATAGTCTGACACATAAAAAATTTCATAAACCTCTAACATATAAATTAATGACAAGAACTGTAGAAGACAGATTAATAAACATAACACATTACCTGGAACCAATAGGAATACAATTCTTAGATTTTGCAGGAAATTACAGTACAAAATACGATATACCACAAATAAATATAAATCCACAATACATTAAATCCAGAGATTTTGTCTTAAGATTAAACTTTATACTATGATTAAATGGTGCAATTACCATAACAAGAAATTTCATAACTATTAGTAAACAAATTTACAGTTTCCCAACCTTTAGATATAAAAGCATGAATGAAATTGCTCACAAAAAAGGAGAAAAAGGAAGCTTAGAATTTCTAAATAAAAATAAAAGATAAAATGTTGCAGAAAATGAATCCCTGCAACTACTTACCAACTTTATAAACCACGAACTAGAAAAAGGGAAAGATATAACAAAAAGCATAAATCACCCTATAATTAACCACCTAGAAAAATTAGGACTCATAAGAGAAGACATTACAAACTCTAAAGTCAAGTATGTCTGTAAATTTAAAATAAAAAACCCAGACATAACAATAAGAAACAAAAACATAGAATATAGTCCCCTAGACAAAGAAGAATTTAGAACACAAATCCTAGAAATGATTATCAGTTTTTTTTAAACATGTAAACACATATTTTTTTTAAAGTTTTTACAATTTAAGTGGGTTTTTAAAACATCTCATATATATATATATATATATATAGAACACAAATCCTAGAAATGACCAAACAAGGATTAATCAGAAAATCTGAAAGTCCTCATAGATCAACAGCCTTTATAGTAAAAAATCATAGTGAAATAAAAAGAGGAAAAGCAAGAATCGTTTACAATTATAAAAGATTAAATGATAACACAGAAGACGATGGCTATAATATTCCTAATAAAGATATTCTAATCCAGTTAATACAAAACAACAAAGTATTTTCTAAATTTGATTTAAAATCAGGTTTTAATCAATTACATTTGGATGAAGACTTTAAAAAATGGACAGCCTTCACATGTTCTGAAGGCCTGTATGAATGGAATGTTCTTAGCTTCGGGCTAAAGAACGCCCCTTCAATTTTTCAAAGATTTATGGACAGTATATTTCTCAAATACAAATTTTGCCTAGTCTATATCGATGATATACTAGTAGCAAGCGAAACTGTTCAAGAACATGAAAAACATTTACAACAAGTATTTGAAGAAATAAAAAAGAATGGGATAGTAGTGTCTAAAAGAAAAATGGAATTATTTAAAAGAAAAATCTCTTTTTTAGGATTAGAAATTGGCAACGGAAAAATTGAGTTACAACCACATATTTCTACAAAAATTCTCGATTTTCCAGAAAAACTTACAAATTTAAAACAAATTCAAGCTTTTTTAGGCCTGGTAAACTATGCTAGAAAGTTTATCCCAAATCTTTCAAAATTAGTTGGACCGTTATATAGTAAAACCACTAAAAACGGACAAAGACATTTTAATAATGAAGATGTGATTCTGATAAAAAAGATTAAAGAAAAGGTCAAAGAAATTAAACCCTTAGAATTACCACTTATAACAGACTATATTATTATAGAAGTTGATGGATGCAAAGACGGATGGGGAGCAGTCCTCATTTGCTAACCAAACGTACATAGTTATAAAAGAGAAGAAAAGATTTGTTCTTATTACAGCGAAAGTTTTAAAGTTGGATCCACTTGGACCAGCTTAGATTTTGAAATACAAGCTTTAATTAATGCTTTAGAAAAATTTAAACTATTTTTACATAAAGACTTTACAGTCAGAACAGACTGCGAAGCTATAGTTAAATTCATAAAAAATAATCAGAGTAAAAAGATAAACAGAACAAGGTGGGTAAATTTACAAAATGTTATACAAGGTAGCGGGTACTCTATACAATTTGAACATATAAAGGGAAAAGATAACGGGATAGCTGATTTATTATCTCGAAATATTAACAAATTGTTTTGTTCAGATGGATAGAAAGCTAAAAGGAAAAGAGAAAGTGGTCATCAGACCATTACAGTATAAACAAAACCCTTCCCCTATGAGCATCTCGTCTAACGACGATGAAGAAACAGAAAAACTGCTCAGTCAATCTATCAAGGTCGAAAAAATACACAGTTCTAGACAGACGGCCCTTTTACCTCCGATTCTACAAAGTACTAGACAACTCACTCCTTACTTCCTTACACAACCTTCCCAAAACCCATAGACTTCTCAAAGCACAAACACCTTCATCCAAAACAAGATATACAAAAAACAGGCCCATAAACAAATCCATAAACAAGCCCAAAAACCCACTTCTCTACACAATCCCCCTATATTCTCTTTTGGTACATATGACCTACAAGCCTGCAATGACACACACATGAAATTCCGTCTTAATCCCGGAATAAAACTTATCGATAAACAGCAGTGTCTACTGGACAACTTGTGGCATATACAAACCATGCCACACGCGTCCTCTTTTAAAGTACAAGTTTTAAACGCGCTTAGCATATATTTTAGCGAACAGGGAACAAAATGCCCTGAAAAAACCCAGCCTCCACCAAAGTTTACACACTACATAATTTTTAGAGGCACAAAAATTGGAATTTTTAATAAATGGGACACAGTAGTAAAGTATATACAGTGCCATGGCCCTATTTATAAAGGATACCACAGCTTTTCTGAAGCACTTGACACAGCTAGAAATCATTTTGGCCTAGACAATTTTTTCATAGAACCAGAAGAGGTGCAAACCTTTTCTCAGGTTATAAAAACGAGTCATGAACAGATAATAAAGACTCAAGAAGAAACTATAGCTAATCTGCAAAGACAGCTTATACAGCAGGGAAAGAATACACAGTCGATTCAGAATCATATTGAATACAGTAAGCTAAAGCAGAAAGTAGAAATACTTGAAGCTAAAAACATGTTGCTTTTAGAAAGAATAGACAAAAAAGAAAATAGCTACAGAAGCTATGACTCCTTTAGAGCAAGAATGCTAGACACACCTTGGAAGACTTGTCTTCAAACAGTGTTTGATCAATTCCCAGAATTTGAACAGATTGTTTCTAAGAAAATAAACACAGAATTCCCCATGGTGTTGTATGATTTACAGCTCCGACTTATGTCTATTGCCTTAAACGAAGAAAAGTATAAAGGGGTAACAGTCATTGAAAGAACAGATGAAGATGGAGAAGGAACCTGCTTACTCCTCCTCCAAATAAATTTAAAAGAAACAGATATGCCTAATGATCTAATTCTTCAATTTTATCATAACGGTATGATTGATTACATCGAACTAGAATTAAATCCTAAAACAGAAGGCATCATAAACCTCTTCGGAGAAAAGTTTGTGATAACTACAGGAAACATTTCTACACACGCCTCTCCTCCCTATATCGGTTGCAAGATCTTCTCTTCCTTTCCCTTTGCTAACGATCATACATACAGACCTGCTAGAAAGAGAATTTTCATCAGCCACAAAAATTCTGTTAAAGACTATTTAAAAAACCTAGCAGTTCAAACTGAGATACAATTCTTAAAGCTTTACTGGGTTGACAATCTTGCCAGCCTCATCACAAAAGACAGCCAAAAAGACACAAAACACTTCATCTCCTTACACCAAAAAAACTCCAGACCTACCTTCTAACTTCCATTGGGATTGCTACCATTTACTCGCCGAAGGTCATTATTTACAAATATGGAGTCTTAAAAACTGGAACATGCTTTTGCCATTCATTGGAGAAGGAGAATCCCTCCAGTTGAATCATATTCTGGACCAAGAAGATTATTACTTGAATCCAGACGACATCAGTGAAACGGACACCATTCCAGATACACACAGAGATTTCTGAAAAAGACAAAAGAAGACGTAAGCAATGACATCAAAGGATAAAATTGTTTTCTTTTGTCTTTTTCAGAAATCTCTGTGTGTATCTGGAATGGTGTCCGTTTCACTGAAGTCGTCTGGATTCAAGTAATAATCTTCTTGGTCCAGAATATGATTCAACTGGAGGGATTCTCCTTCTCCAATGAATGGCAAAAGCATGTTCCAGTTTTTAAGACTCCATATTTGTAAATAATGACCTTCGGCGAGTAAATGGTAGAAATCCCAATGGAAGTTAGAAGGTAGGTCTGGAGTTTTTTGGTGTAAGGAGATGAAGTGTTTTGTGTCTTTTTGGCTGTCTTTTGTGATGAGGCTGGCAAGATTGTCAACCCAGTAAAGATTTGAGAATTGTATCTCGGTTTGAACTGCTAGGTTTTTTAAATAGTCTTTAACAGAAATTTTGTGGCTGATGAAAATTCTCTTTCTATATATATATATATATATATATATGGGTTTTACTCATTCAATGGCAACAAAATGTCTTATCATAGAAACAAAATGTCTTATCATGAAATGTTGAAATCTGATTCAAATAATTATTATTGTAATACTCATCAATTTTGAACCTCTTTTCTCGACTATAGTTATCATCTCTGATCTCCACTATAATTAGTATTTTAATGGACACTATAATTAGTATTTTAATTCCATTAAACCTAACATAAATTGTTTCGTATAAGGTATACATTATGAATGTATAAAATGTGTTTTATTATCATTCAGTGACATCTTTACAATTAAAACTCAATACTAAATAATTATCATTATTTAATACATATAAGATCATTTAATTCACTACATTAAGTCTTATTTTATTTATAATACTTAAAATTAAGATTTAAATTTACATTTACTATTTACATTTTTATAACTAAATACAATTTAAATTAAGTATTATCTTATTTAAATGCTTAAGTATATAAATACTAAATATTACATGGTTATAATAATAATAACAATAATAATATTAATACAAAATATAATTATTATTTAAGACAGTAAAGGTTAAATTGCGCTCTTCAAAAGTGCACCAGTGATACTCAACGCCTTGCGCGAACCAACCACTAGTATATATATATAGGGGAATGTTCTAGAAAAACGACATAGTAAGACGAAAACCGAGAAAAACACTAAAAAAATCAATTTTAACCAATCATATAATAATATTTATTTTTTATTTTATTGTACATTTACTTATATATAAGAGTATGAATGTAATATTAAACATTTTTACAAAAAAAAATCATTTAAGTATTGACTTATGTACACGTAACATATAATCTTACGTATATGTAAACATAAAACATAAAAATTACGGTTACATATACGTAAAACACAATACGTAAAATATTTTTAGTAAATTATATAATATTATATTAATACACTTATAGATAAATTAAAAAAAAACTATCAATTATTTGATTGGATTGCACTGGTTTCTCATTTTTCGTGAAACTTAATTTTTTTTCCTTTATCCCTCCCTGTATATGTGTTTACTCATTCTGTGGCAAGACTTGGTTTTATCATGAATTACAGAAATCAGATTCAAATAATTATTATTTTAATAGTCATCAATTTTGACCTCTTTTCTCTACTGTAGTATTCATCTCTGATCTCCACTATAATTAGTATTTTAATGGACACTATAATTATTATTTTAATGGACATTAAACCTAACCCAAATTGTTTTATATAAGATACACATTATCAATGCATAAAATGTGTTCTATTATCATTTAATCACATCTTTACAATTAAAGCTCAACACTCAATAATTATCAATGCATAAAATATGTTCCATGAATCCTAACACAAATCGTTCGTTGACCTATTCTTTTGGTCCAATTAGATGAAATCGCGTCGGTAGATCCACGCTATCGATTAATCCCGATTTTTACAACGATGTCAATAAATAATTGGACATGTCGAACTTATATTTATATTAACATGTCTTAATCTAAATTGTTATTGTTGTATTAGTGAATAGTTTTGTTAAAAAAAATATGTTAAAAATAATTAAATGGTTATACATATTCTTATTAGTTAGGTTATTCAAAATTATTGTAAGTTTAGCTATATATTATACTTTTGTGAACCAAATATTCATCAATTATTATGATATATAACAAAATATTAAATTATAATAGTTAAAAAAAATCATTAATCACATATTTAAAAACTTGCTTTGAAAATCTATTCAAGTCTCTGATATTAATAAAATAAAATCAATATAAGATAACAATATTTTTTCCTAAATTCAAATTGATTATACAATTTTATTAGTTGATTCAACGAGTTAAAATTGATTTTTATTTAAGATGTTATCCTTTTAATCTATATTTTATATCAGGTGCAAGATAAGATAAGTGAGATAATTGATCATTTACTCTCACGTCACATAATTTACTCAAACAATAATAAAAATAATAAATTAAAAAATATCCCAACGTTAGTTTGATGTTTACTCATTCCATATTTGCCTATACTCGTTCCATCCTGGCCATACAAGGTCTTATGATGAATTGTTGAAATCTGATTGAAATAGTGATCATCATCTGATTCCGTAAATCTTTCTTGTTCTTGAAAGGTTTTTATGGATTTACTTTTTTTACTCGTAATCTTTGTAGCCAGCATATTATGTTTACTTTTATTGAGAAATGGATTTAAGAGGGTCCACTACGGTTTGGGAAAGAGAGTACCAGAAGCTGCTGGTTCATGGCCGATAATTGGACATTTGCATCTTTTAGCTGGTTCCCAAGTTCCTCACAAACTGTTAGGCTCTATGGCTGACAAGTTTGGACCAATCTTCACTATCAAACTTGGTGTTCATCGAGTTTTAGTTGTTAACAGCTCTGAGATGGCTAAAGAGTGTTTAACTACCAACGATAGAGTCTTTGCTAGCCGACCAAGAGCCATGGCAACCGAGCTGATGGGTTACAACTATGCAATTATTGGATTTGCACCATTTGGACCATACTGGCGTCAGATTCGCAAGATAGTTGTGCTTGAACTTGCGTCTCACCATCGCCTTCAAATGCTTGCACAAATCCGAGTCTCAGAAGTGAAGTCATCCATAATAGATATTTACAGAAATTGGGAAAGAAATAAAGGGTCTTCTGAAAGAGTAATGGTTGACATGAAAAAATGGTTTGGAAACTTAATTGTGAACATGGTTGTAAGGATGATGTTTGGCAATCATTTTTCACCTGGTGAACAAAATAGAGATCAGTTTCAGAAGGCCATTGAGCGGTTTGTGTTCCTGTTGGGTGCGTTTGTGCCATCAGATGCCATTCCATGGTTGAAGTGGTTAGATTTAGGAGGGTATGAGAAGAAGATGAAGAAGACAGCTATAGAGATGGATGTTGTGATGAATGGATGGTTAGAAGACCATAAAAAGAAGATGAATTCTACTTCTACACGGCAGGTAGATGAGAGCAGAGATCAACCAGTGTTCATGGCTTCATTTTTATCGCGTGTTAAAGAAGAAGTAAAACAGGAACTTTATGGCTTCACCACTGATGAGATCGTGAAGGCTACATGCTTGGTATAATTTCGCTCACTACCATGACAACTTTGACTGTAAACTGAGCAAATTCTAATTTTCATGCTTTTCAAGTTTACTTAGCAAAATGGTTTTGACATTGAATTAATTTCCACCGATGTGCATCGGATCAAAGAGATGCATGCTTGCATTGATTTAATCTCCTGCTTGCTTTCTTGATTTTTTCTTCGATTTCCAATCACCTACCTTTTGAGGTGCATGCTTGATTAGTAAACAAATAACCTACTTGCTTAGTAAACAAATAACCTACTTGCTTGGGAGCTTGATTTTATTTTCTTAGACAATTTCTAGCCACAAGTTATTAAAGATGCTTTTTTGCTTCCTTCCCTTTTTTTTTTCTTTTCTTCCCTTTTTTTTTCTTTTCTTCCTATCCTCCTCTTCATAGACTCCTTTCTTGTCGTCAACTCCATTGTCGACCTCACCAAACCTTTTTTTTTCTTGAATAGATTGTGACGGCTATTGTGTTAACTCTTTGCTCGAATACCAATTGTTTGAAAACAACAATAAACACACATGCAAACAAACCTGATTTTATGATAAATAAAAACAAGAAACCGGGTTTGTGGTAAACACATCGACGAATCTATTTATTATAATCAAACCTAAATAAAACTTGAATCATAACCCTAACATGTCTATCTATAACAATCTAAGTTGAGAAAAAAAAATCTATTTTAAACTTTTATTCTAATTCTAAAGTAAAGGAAACCAAATCAACTAAATATAAACTAGTTTTTTCCCAAGTTAACCAACATATCTTTATCTTTTTTTTATTTTTTATGTTGTGAATCTGAGCGTTTAATCCACTATTTCAAAGAGCATATTATCTAAAACCATTTTAAATTCAAATTTCATCTAGAAACTAAAACCATTTTTATGTTGTGCATTGGAAAAGATAAAATTGACAAAATATTCTCTTACTTTTCTATGAAATTTCCTTCAATATTACCAAAAGAACTTGATTGTAATCCAAATTTTCTGAATTTTTTTTATCATCTTTATTTTTTGCCATTCCTAGGCAATATTTTCAGCAGCTACAGACACGACAACGGTGACTCTAACATGGGCTTTAGCTTTACTTGTCAACAACCCTCTAGTGTTAAAAAAAGCCCAACAAGAGCTTGAAAACCATGTTGGAAGAGAGAGAAAAGTTGAAGAGTCAGACATGAGCAATTTGATCTATCTTCAAGCCATTATTAAAGAGACGATGCGTCTTTATCCAGCTGCACCCCTTTCTATTCCTCATGAGTCCATAGAAGACTGCATTGTAGGCGGTTACACCGTCCCTAAAGGCACTCGCCTTTTGCTAAACATTTGGAAGATTCATCACGATCCACAAATATGGATTGACCCATTTGAGTTCCAACCTGAGAGGTTCTTGACAAGCCAAAAAGAAATCGATGTGAAGGGTCGAAATTTCGAGTTGATTCCATTTGGAAGTGGTAGAAGAATATGCGCCGGAAGCTCCTTTGCTCTTGAAGCTATGCAGTTCATACTTGCCAACATAATACATAGTTTTGAGCTCCAACAGCCATCAATTAAGCCGATTGACATGACCGAAAGTCCTGGATTAGTAAACCATAGAGCTAGTCCACTTGAACTACTTGTTGCACCTCGACTATTGCCTCAAGTGTATGGAACCTTGGCCTAGGTCACTACCTTCCTGCAGCACTTGCCGCTGTGACTCGATCATGAGCCTAATACTAGTATGTCATGCACAAATGGACCGTATGCTGTAAGTTTGTAGAATATAAATATGTACTACATTACGAAGTTGCAATTAATAAATACATGTGTAAGTGATAACAAGTAGTAGTCTCGAATATTTACTTGATTATGTAAGTGATGCTTGTGTGCTTTTAAAAGATGTCATGTTTATAATGAATATGTAAAAATATTAGCAATTAAGTTACCTTATTCATTCATGTCTTTCATACAAATTTATGCGTTAGCCAAACAATGTATTTCTACAAAACATAAAGATATAAAAAGAGTTTTTAAACAGCTGAGTGTTATTCATCAAACATATGTGATTTTAAAACATTAATCAAATATATGACATTTTAGGCAAATGAGTTGGATTGAAAAAAATTATGTATCAAATAAGTGAAACTACTCTATTCATTAATTTTATTTGATTGTTATTCATTAAATATGATTCAAAGATATAATAGTAAGATTTGACTCTACCAACGGTGGATCTGATCCACTAAATCAAACGTGTCATATCAGCTGTCATATCGAATTTTCATTATGTCTTCAAAAACTCTCTTTTTTACTCTAATTATACATCTATTTTCAAACACTCTCTATATTTTCACATCATCACATACTTTTACATTTATATTCTATATACCAAAAAGCCCTCTTATATTTTATATTTCGTATTACTTAAAATAATATAATATTCCTAAAAGTTAAAAATTAAAAATAAACGAAAATAAAAATTAAAAATTACATAAACTAAAAATCAAAATAACACAAATAAAAACATTAAAAAGATCACATAAACCAACTATTGCGTAGTAGACCATATATGCTCGACTAAATCGTCTCGAAGCGCATAATGAGCTTAATTGTTACGTAGCTTCTTGAACCTTGCCAAGTCTACTTCGAAATCTGTTGTCGGTCCTTGATTTGGTGGTTTAGGTTCTTCACCTTCATCATCTGACTAATCGGTTATTTCATCCCCTTCATCTTCCACGATCATATTATGCAATATAATGCATGCATACATTATATTGTTGATTACTTTTGCACTCCAATTTTTTTTCGGCCCTTGTATAATGTGCTTATGAGCTTGAAGGACACCGACCTCTCGACATCCTTTCTTGTGGACTCGTGACGTTTTTTAAATTCCAACATTTTTGGATTTTTGTGGATATGTGAAGCTTTTAACATGGTGTTACCCATTCTGAATATATACCATTTGCAAGATAGTAACCTATGTCGTATTATGTTCCATTCACTGTAAAATTGCATGGAGGCATATTACCTTCTAAAACTACATTGAATACTAGTGATTGTTTTTCAAATCGTCAACAATTCGATTGAAAAGATCACGATGCATTCGGAACCGTAGTCTAAAGAATCTTTCATGGTAAACCGATGTCGGAGTCGTTCCAAAGACGAAAATTTGCACCTTCACGACCCCTACATATTAGTTTGCGCTTACCCTTCGAACGAATCGAACTGAAACCTTCTTCGGTATAGTGCTTATTTAGATACAAATACATTTTTTCGAAATCATCGGAAACCAATTGTTCATACTGCTTCATGGCTACATGCATAAAATGCATATCAAAATAGCAGAAGGATTCATCACTAGAACTCATATTTAGTGAGAGATTTGAATGTGAAAGTTTGAAACTGAGTTAAATATGAAGCAATTAATTGCATTATACTGATAAAAAAGTAGCCGTTATAAAACTAGCCTGTGACACCTACATCCCGGATCACTCGAGATGCCGGCCACATGACGAATTTAATCATGAACATATAGTAAACAGAGATCATACACAACGAAAGACTTTAAAATATTATATTTATTTCTTAACTTGTTTAATGTACATTCTAAAGAAATTATAAAAACAAATATTATAATGTCAGCTCATCAGAGGATGCCAGATAGCCTGCCAGATACCTCTACTCTAGAAGACACAAATGAAGGCACTAATTATATATGATCTTCCCCAAAAATCTGTCTGTTACTTCTTCCTCGTTTCAAAACCAACATCGCTATCCAGCGTCGACGAATGCTACCAACAACCACCATTACCGACGGTTTCAGGCGGTTTTAGAGGCGAAATGTGTACAAAATTTAAAAAAAAAAAGACAATCTCCATAAATATTAAAGTAAAAAAAAGATATAGTGTAATTTCATATATAACAAAAGACGGTCTATGCAATTTACTATTATTAATATTTTAATAAATAAGAATGGAAATTTCCAAGCTATTGGAGTTACATGTAAGTCTACTATTGCATAATTTGCATATGACTTTTCACATAGGTGGTAGGTAAAACTAAATGACATAATTGTCGGATTTGATTTTTATTTTTTATTAACTAAGCAATATTTACCCTTCGCCTAATGAACTTGTGTCGCATCCAGACGTCTTGGTATGCTTTTGAGCCTTTGTATAATAGCCGACACACACACACACATATAGGTAAATAGTAAAATAGAAACCATCTGCACTTGAAAAAACCGACTAAACCATATGAAAAAAATTGAAAAAAAAGCGTTTTTAATTTTTTTTTGGGGATTGATTATACACATATAAAAATGATTTTCGTAAAAAAAATAAAAAACGTCGAGTGAAAAAAAAGCAAAAAACATATAAAAAATATAAAAATTCACATTTTCTCTTTCTTACATCACCAACATGTCAGCAAGTTACATATGTAAAAAGTGTCAGATATCTTAAAAAAAATATTAAAAAATCGCTCGGTGTTTTTTTAGTATTTTTTTCAACAAAAGTGATGTTGTCCAGACGGTCTAAAACAATATCAAGTAAACATAACCTAGACTCCTAAATAATAAATGGAGTACCTATGAACTAAACCGCACTTACAGGCAAATGTACCTATCGAGTGTAGCACAACTTAATGGTAAACCGGATTATCGAAACCTAGAGACACTACGATAACTATACTAGACTCAGACTAGGACTATGAATGATTTGATTTGGGGGATTTCTACACTACTGATTAACTAACGAATGCAGAACTAAAGATCGACTCTAACTATCAAGACAAAGACTTCAGGAAACATCAGGAATAAGAAGAAATACCACCAAGGTCGGAATCCTACTTGCAAAGTTCAATTTCTACCGGTTATGAAAACTATGATGGATCTGGGTTTCTAAGGATAACAACTCTAGACAACCTAGTGGATCCCTAATTACTCTCAGGGTGTCATCAACTAAGGAACCTAAAGATGTACTAAACTTACCAGATGGTCGGATTACCTTTCAGTCTCTCCAACAATGATAATGTACTCGATAGACAGATCACCTCTCGGTCTCACTGTCCTCAATACATCGAAGATGCACGAGGTAATCTCAGGATAACAAACTATGACTCGGAATAGCAACATACACTATTGACCTAGGAAAACCTCCTTTCAGAGCATTAACAACTAGACACCTAATGCGAAGACTAACCAATTATCTCTCACCTTTCAGGTATTGAGATAAGATGAATGCTCAGATCTAATTAACTATCAACCCAATTCCTATGGGTCACTACGTCAAGCAAACCATACAAACAACCACAACACAAGCAGTCTATGATCTAGATGCGCTATTCAAACCGGAAGATATCTACAAATAACATACAGAATTGAAGTCAAATATAAATCAAATTCAAACATGCATTATTCATCATAATTATTAAACTAAGATCTTTACAAACCCATTAATCCATTCAAACAAATCTAAAAACGGATAAAACTGATACTTTAACATGTTTTCATCGTAAACCTGAGCATTATTAAAGATCTAGCTAACAATCTCCAAACATAAGTGAATAAACAAGAACATGGTTTCAATTAACTATTCAAAGACAAGAGAAAGAAGATCAAACACCGAATAACCTATTACTAATGAACCCGGATCCAAAGCTTCAATCTTTTCACTTTATTTGGCTTCCAAACTCCTAAAATCGCCCTCAACACTTCTCTGGACGGCCAAAAGATCGAACTCCCTCATTATCGGATTACAAATCCTATTTAATTCAATTAAGGGTTTTTTCACGGAACTTAGGTTCTTTGCATACCGGGAAAGACTGGCCATGGTTCCTCGCGTACCGCGAGGAACAAAATAGTCGCGGCCTTTTCTGGGTTTCCTCACGTACCGCGAGAATCTTTCTCATCTTATTCGCGTACCGCGAGGGCTTCTTTTTCCCTCTTTTTTTTCAATTATTTTCTTGGGCTTCTTCTTGTGCTCGGTTTCTTCGTGATTTCAACTTGTAATTCGCACGAGCTTCTGAAATCATAACAACAACTCAATACAAAACAAAAACAACTCAAAACAAAGATAAAACTACTTAAAATAAACGAAAACAATTAAAAGCTTTGTTTTTTGTAGTAGTGATTGTTCACAAATGAGTTGCATGGAACCGCTCCTAGATGCCATTTTATGTTATTGGCCATCAATACAAGTGCGGTTACTATCTTGTCGATGGCATATACCCTTCTTGGTCCACGTTTGTGAAATCATATTCTTATCCAATCTACGTGAAGCAAAAAAAAAGTTCAAAAAAACACAAGAGGAGGCAAGGAAAGACGCCGAATGAGCATTCGGCGTATTGAAAGCTAAATGAGCCATAATTGCAAGACCGGCACGTCAAATGAAGGTAGAAAAGTTGAACATGATGTACGCGTGTATCATATTACACAATATGATATTAAAAAATGACGGAAATGCAATCTCACCGGTTCACACTGCGGATCCGCCTACCAATCCAGTTGTTCCCGATAATATCATAATGGAATTACGGAACGAAACCACACATTTTCATTTAAAGTTTGATCTTACTGATGAGCAGTTAAGTTAATTGTATATAAATTTGTGTTTTTAACTCTAATTATGTTAGAAACAATTAAATTTGATTGGTTTTATATTTTATCAGTTAAAGATGAAAACAATCTTAGAGAGTCAAATAAGCTAAACATTAAAAAAGGATGTTAATTGTCAACGAATCATATTTCTAATGTTTATGCATTAAAAGAGCCAAAATGAATTTACATCAAAATACTTAAAGTTATGTTATTTAGAAAATCAAGAATTCAAAATAAAAAGTTTACATCTTTTATTTTTCGTTGCAATACAGGAACCATTTGAAAAGATGATGAATTGACTTGGAAAAGGATTAGAAGTGGGCTTTTAATCATGGGCTGGTGAACCGAAATATGGATAAGGAATCATGGGCTGCAATCAATTTTGGAAAGGCTTGTATTGGGCTAAGAGGAAAACGCAAAACGGAAAAGAAAAGAATGAAAAAGGGTGTCACGTAAGGAATTGAAAAGGGAGAGCCCTTGGGCCGGCTGTTGACATCACGCAGAAACATCACGCAAAAACAGGAGACGACAATTAGGTGGTGGAGTGATCGTAGTGGTGCACAAATCGGTTTTTTAACCCAAACCGGTTCAACCCGACCCGAACCGGTTTGGTCAACGAAAAGTCAAAACCGGTTTGGACCCAAACCGGTTCGGGTTAAACCGGTTTTAGTAATGGGAAATGTCAAACCGGTCAAACCGGTTAGGGTTGGTTTTAAACCGGTTTGCCCTTTAAACCGGTTTAAACCGGTTTTTATTAAAAAAAAAATTCAAATAAATTTTAAACTTAATACTTAAAGTTTAACGTTTATTAATATTTGGAAAGTTGGGAAATTAAAAAACATGACAAGATAAATTTATAAAGTTGTAAAACATTACAAAAATATAACAAATATAAAACATTAAGTTCAACGTTTTATTTTTTGGAATATTGATTGATTATTCTTGTGCGTTGTCTTCGGAACTAGAGTTTCGTAGCCTTGCATCTTCGGCTAGTTCTTCATCGGTGACTGGTTCGGATATTCCAAGATCAACCTCGTTGTTGTGTATGGTTTCTTCAGCTTGAATTTCATCTTCGAGAGAAGTTTGGTCTTGTATCCTATCCATTGCATCCAAATGGTCCTTCAAGCAAATGCACATTTCCATCGCTACGGGTGTGAGTCTAGTCCTTCGTATCGATAATACCCTGCCACTAAAAGAAAACGCAGATTCCGAAGCTACCGTGGAAGCTTGGACGGTTAGTACATCACGGGCCATGGCGGAAAGAATCGGAAACGAAGCTTCGTTTTTTTTCCACCATGCCAAAATATCAAAATCCTCAAAAACGGTAGGAGGCATAAACGCTAAAAAGTTTGTGCCAATATACCATCCGAGTTCGCTACTCGAGGTGGTACCTCGAGCCCGTTTACTAAATTCATTTAACATTTCGTTATATAAATTCAAATTAACATCTCTTGAGCTACCAGTTGATGATGTACCCATTGTTTCATGTGGAGTCGGAGTTGTACCATATTTATGTAAATAAACATCAAATAAATCTTGTAAACATTTGTTAAAATGTGTTTTTGTAACTTGTGCAAAATGGATGTCTTCGCTATCCAAATTGAAAGCGTAAGTAATTCTACCAATCAAAGTTTCAACCCCGTAAACATTTATGGTAGGGTTTAACGCGGCGGCGCAAGTTATAACGGGAGACATTTTTTAAAAATATTTCACTAATTTTTCTTTCATCGGTTCAATCATTTTTGTAAAAAGAGTGCTTTTATTTTCAAGTTCATACAACTTGTTAGCCATTAAATATATTTGTTTTAGTGTTAATGGACTTGTGGGATAATAAACACCGGATAAAAAAGTGGTGGCGGTTTTGAAAACTTCAAGCAATTCGGTTACGTCTTTTAAAATGTCCCAATTTGTAGAAGGAAACTTTAGAATTTTACGACGAGGTTTTGAGGCAAGCATATCATGAAATAGTTCTAAAGTTTCTCTTTGTCGTAAAGCGCTATAAAACATAGTATAAGTCGAGTTCCATCTTGTCTCGACGTCCCAATTCGGACCTAAGCAAAGATTATTCGTATCACGACAAAATTTAATATAATCATGGTATCTTTTTTTGTTACTAAAAATATCTTTAAGCATTTGTCGAAAAGTATATGTTAAGTTTGAAACCTCTTCAATTGCAAGCCCGGCTTGCACCGCCAATTTAATGATGTGTGCGACACATCGACTATGGAAAAAAACGCCGTTGCAAACCGGTTTATATTTAATTTTTAGTTTTTGAACCGCATTTGTATTATTAGATGCATTATCAAAGACATTGAAAAAAATTTATTTTGTAATTTAAATTCGTTAATAACACCATCCAATATATAAATAAATTTTCGCCGGTGTGTGGATATTCAAACAAGTCAAAAGCGATTGTACGCTTCATCATTTGCCACGTATTGGGATCAACCCAATGCGCGGTAACGCAAAGGTACGAATCGTGTATACCATGTGGAGCCGACCAAACATCGGTGGTTAAGTTTACACCAGTTTGCAAATTTTCAAAACCCAAAATTAATTCTTTTTTTGCTTTTTTCCACATTTTTATACAATCTCGTCTAAGGGTTGTGCGACTTACTTGATGATAACGTGGTTGGAGTGTCTCTTGAATCATCCTTGTCAAGCGCGGATTGTCAAAGTGGTTGAACGGCAATCCTTCTTGAATCACTAACCTCGCCATTCGATCTCGAACAGTATTTGGATCAAAGTTTCAAATTCCTCCTTCGCTTGTCATGGAGGCTTGACCTTCACTTGGAATTCCCTTCAATGACGGGCAAGATTTTTCCATATGCATTTTCAAACTAGTGTTTGAATCTTTCCCCAAAAACGCGCCACACATCTTGCACCGAGCACGTTCCTTCCCGTTTGACAACAAACATAGATCGTAATTGCACCAAATTGCCGGATTTCTCGTTGTTGCTCGAATTTCGACAACGGTAACTTCGTTTGAGGAACCACCAACACCAAAACTTGCCATGCTTTTTTTTAGAGTTTAGAAAGAGTTTAGAGAGCGTTTTTGACGGGTTTAAAGAGCGGTTTTAGAGATTAGAGAGTGTAAAGAGAGGTGTGATCAACCCTAAACACCCCCACCTATTTATAGTGTTTTAAGGGTGCAAATGGAGCCAAAAAAGGGCTAAAATCGACCCCAACGGCTATTTTTTTGCCCAGCTTGAAAACCGGTTTAAAAACCGGTTTGTTTGAACCGGTCCCTAACCCGATCTCATCCAGAAAGCATCAAACCGGCGGTTTTTGGGTAACCCGAACCGGTTTGGTCCAAACCGGTTTAACCCAAACCGGTTTGCCGGTTTGGACCGGGTTAAAAAAACCGGTTTTTTTGTGCACCACTAAGTGATCGCATGCAAAACGAGACCAGGAAGAAAACATAAGTCAAGGTTTTTATCGTTTGATTCTTTAATATTATGATTGGCTAAATCTCTCGTTGCTTTATCTAGACGAACGGTTCGTATAGGTTTTCTATTTAATTCAATTGTTTATGGTTTTAGATCTGTTTAGTTTCTGACAGTGACATAACAGATTGATATATTGGTTGATTGAAACAATTTATTTTTGTGTTTTGAGTTCTTTCTTTACAATCGTGTTCGGTTAATGACAAAACCTAAAAGCGGGTTGGGTGACTAAAGTGGGTTAACTTGACACTAGTAAATTGGATGATTGAATTATACTGGTTTATGACAAAACAGATTGTATAGGTTTCCTGACAACAACCTGTCTCCAATTACTATTTCAACTGATTTTCCAACACTATGTCTATGTGGTGTCTAAATTGAATAACTGGATTTTATGTGAAACCAAGAACCTGAAGTTTGGAGAAGGTTACATTCTTTATTTAATTTGTGTTAATTAAAATTTACTAAACTAATCAATTAATCTTTCCACTGATTCCCTGTGGATTCGAAAACCCTACTTTCCTGTCTACAGTCTAAGGTAGATAAGCAGTAGTTTTTATAAGTGTTTTTGATTTACCTTGACACCGCGATCACTTACAACACATGTTGTCACAAACTTGGACATATATCGTACGAGCGACGAAAACGAGTAGTATATATTTTTTATTAATTGTATTTTAATTATTTTTATTGTAATTTTTTATATTAATTTTATTTTATTCAATGGCTCAATGGTTCTACACCTTTCACTTAGGGTGAGAGTTCAAAATGGTAAAAATGACATGACAAAATTTAATGAGATTCGAGGGGCATTTGACGGATGGGATCGTAACTGTTTTTGTTCGTTTTTGACCTCTCGGATAAAAATACTCTTCCAGTTGCATATGATTTCCAACGACTTATATGGCATGTTTGGGATTACTTTTGGAACCTACTTATTGACTTATTAATGTTTTTAAGAAGTAAATAATTCAAAAGTTTGTTTGGATAAAGTTGTAAAATTTGATTTTTAAAGGATGAAAAGGTTGTTTTTCAAAAGTAAATGGATTCTTACTTTTTCAAAAAGTTAAAAATTGTTTTGTAAAAGTAATCCCAAAGACGCATCAACATTTTTGCTTTTATCTATTCAAACCTAGTAATACCATCGAACCCTTACAAGTTACTAAGTTAGTAAGAAAATACATCATTTACGGTTAGAATAGTCCCTTAAAAACATCTGATGATTTAGATATTCTTGTTGATTTTAGAAATTATTAATCACGACATTTATGATAAAAATAAAAATCTAGTAAGTTAGGAAAAGATATAGATATATAAATTTTGTAACGAATTTTAATAAAAAAAAACTATAAATAATGTGGCAAACTAACGTATTTAAACGAAGCCAACGAATACAATAAGTTGTTTTATCGGTATTATGGTTTTATAAGCATCATCAACACCAAAATACTCAAGACCTCCATGACCAGTAGAAGAAATGAAGGTTGTTTGTATTCGTTCATTTAACGTTAACACAATAATAAAATAAACACAAACTTTTAAATTAACAGATTTTTATTGTCTGTAATTCGTGTTCGTTTATATTTTAAATTAATTGTTTACATACATAGATGAACACAATGAACAAAATGGATCTGGTGACTAGTAAGTCATGTTAGATAACGACTTAAAAATATATTATTAATATGATTATCACATGTTGGCTACAAAGACATATTTGTGGTTTAGTTTTGTAATTTAATTAATTAATATCTCAAAGATGGTGGAAGAAATATTATATGATACTAATCTATATCTTTTTGATCAATCAACTTATGACGAGTTACACTAGTATATAATTTTAGATTTCGCACGTGTATCCATTGTTGGGTTTTATACTTTTATTCGTTCAACATATAATAAATAATAAATAGATTAATATACTCATTTAGTCATTTAGGTATTTTTGAAAAGATAAAATTGAAAAAAATATGTAACCAACCTTGTGTATCAAATTTTGTTTTTATCTATTTAACACATAATAAATAGATAAATAGAGACATGTTTAAGACGCATAATTTTGACGAGAATCGAACGAACCATGTATTTCTATACAATGTAAAGATGCATGTATGCATTTGTGCATATATATATAGTAAGGATGCATGTATGCGTTTGTGTAAAAATACATGATTCTTTTGGTTCTCGTCAAAATTATAATTTTTAATTGAACATGTCCCTAAATAAATATACTCATTTAGATATTTTTTATAAGACCCCAACTCAGTAAGGCTAACTTGCTACACATACGGTTCCAAAGGCGGATCCCCCGTCCCCGTGGAGAAGCAATAAGAAAAAACAAAAGGGAGTCACTGAGAAAAGAGAAAACATGGAAGAACGATATTATCATAAGAAGTCGTCAAGAATTACGAAAAGGGAACTAGAAAATTAGGGAACTATCCTTGACGACCTGACATAGGGACAGAACATTTAATGGTCACCTTAAAGGATCCGTTAATGATACAATAAATACGAGGTCCCAAGAAAACTCGAGACGCACAGAAAAACAAGTATTGATCTCTCTCTGTCTATCTCTCTGTAATCCATGAATATGGCTGGTTGGAATTAATTACAAGGGGAACCACTTTACTAAAAAACAAAGGCTTATTCTTACGCCCGAGGTTTGTCGTGGAGAAGACCCCCTCGGGTCCTCCGCAATGATACTAACGGTGTTCTGTTTTGTAGGAACATTTCTTAGGGAGCAGACGAAGATACCGTTATTCATCAATACCGGTGCAGACCAGGGACGCTACATTTGCGCCAACCATGGGACTTGGTCTCAGTGACTTGATTCTTCCAATCTGTAACTACAAAACAACTCCTCCGTCTCGTGCCAACTAGGTGCATAGTAGACCCCAACGAGGTCCCGACGTTAATATTCGAAAAAATAAAAAACCAATGAGCAACAACTAGCATTGTAGAAGCAAACCCATACCTAAGGGGAATGTCCGTTGACAAAGATCCGATAATATTAGCAGTTAATGAGGCCGATGAGCAGGAAACACCGTACCAGCTCATCTGAGCATTGAAATGACAAGACCATGTTTCTATCCAATCCGAATGGCAAATTTTTTGTTTATTGACAATCGGAATGACGAGTTTCTGGCTAGCTAAATGACAAAAAAAATCTGAAAGTTTCCATTGAATGTGTTTGACCTTGTCCCTCCTAATGGCAAGCTTTACGCGCATGGGATATGGGAAACTCATCTCTAGGGATAGAGAGAGTAAATAACTCTTGATTGGCAGTGTCGAGTTTCAAAGTAAGCCTCACTCGTTAAATTTACACAATAACATATAGTTTAATCATCGGAATACATTAAATTATAACATCATGCAGCGGAATTACATTACTTGTTCAAACATAAAAATGTCAACCAATTAAAACTTTAAACATTCATTATCTAAAACCTCAATCATAACATAATGCCGGGAAATCAGTCTTGTATCGAGCAACCATTCGCCTATCCAGTCATAAGTATCATTTTTTTCTTTTTATTTACCTTATATGCATACTAAAAGTCAGCTAACGCTAGTGAGTTTTAGTGTAATCATTCAAGAAATCATCATTCATTTATCATTCATTCATCATCTTTATTGTGTACTTTCATAATCATAGGGTGTATTCATTTTGTTTAAGCATTTTGGTTTCATACATCATCATACAAATACGTTCATTCATCATCCTTACTTTGTGGGCTACTATAAACATAGAGCGTATTCATTTTGTTTAAGCGCATAGGTTTTATACATCTGTCTACCGAAGTAGTCGATTCCTCTGTCTACCAAAGTAGCCGTTTTATCGCCCGTCTAACGAAGTAGTCGTCAAAACTTTCGTCTACCGCCGTAGTCCGTTTCATCCGTCTACCGACATAGCCGTTTCACATCCGTTTACCGAAGTAATTGTTTCTCATCCGTCTAACATCCATTTGCTATACGCGGTTGATGCCGTGTGTGAAATAGGAAAATATATAAATATATATTTGTTTGGAAATGGTTTCACGAGATCAGTTTTTAAATTTATAAAATTAAACGATAATTACTTTAAATTTAAAACAATCACAATAGGCAAGTGTACCTATCGCAACGTAATATAGTTTAGGTAAGATCCAACTATAGAACCAATGGACACGGTCAAGTACCAACACTTAACTTTTGTTATCGTTTAACCGGTTTAATTAGTGAGTGGTTTTTGTGTGTTTGTGAAACAAAAAAGTAAATGACAGAAGAGTAAATGATGATAAAGTAAATTACAGAAAACTAAAAATGTGTGTGATGTGTGTAACAGAAATGTAAATAACAGAATAGTAAATAATAGGAAAGTAAATATCTCGGAAATGATCAGGTCACGACGAGTATTGCTTTGGGCTAAGAATCCGCTTGGTATATGAAAATGTTAAGTTGACTAATCTGGTGGTATGACTAATACATACGTGTGAACGGTACACCTCTAGAGCCTCATTTTCACAACATTTGGTTCACGAATTATAATCTTTAATAATAAAATGGTAGCACCCCCAGCTAGGGACATCGTTACCCTCAACTCTTCGATACTATCTCCGAATTTGTTTAAGACATCAAACTTAAGTGCTTAATTATTATTATTAAAAGAGTGATTAGACTTTGTTCACCGAGAGGCGGTACAACAATGTAACCATGTATAAAGACGTACCGTTCCCGACATGAGTTAACCAATTCTTGGTCACAAAACAAGTTTGTATAAAGACGTACAACCTTATTAATATTAACCAAGCCTTGGCTTATCAATTAACCAAACCAAGGCTTATTAATATTAACCAAGCCTGAGTGGCGGTGGCTGTTTACCTGTTTGAAGAAATGTAAACTGTAACTCAGAGAAGATAAGGGTCTCAAGTGATGAAAAAGTGCACGACACGTGGCGCCACATCACATCCTTAAATTATCAAACCATCAATCACTTGGTAAGGGAAATACCCGAGTGATTGAGGTGTTGTGAATATTAAATGTTTTTTAATATGCATTTAAATAATAAAACGTAATAAAATTAAACAAAAATAATAATTCATTAATAAAAAAATTATATAATTCAACTTACTAAAAAAAAATATTTAATAAAAATACTTGAAAATAATAAATAAAACTACGGTATACCATAACGTCCCTTGATCTCCTTTTGTTGTTTTTCGATTAAAAATCGTTGCAGCCGGAGAGATTATCATGATCGATCCCTAGAATTTCTATCTCCTATTTTCTTCTTTTTCAATTCATTCTCTCTTGTTGTGATGTGTTAAATCGTTTCAAATGTTTGACCATTTTTTGGCTGATTTCGATGTGAGTTGGAACCGAACACGATCCCGAGCCTGTTGCTTGGGCTTTTGATTTTTTTCTTTTCGATCAGGCAGTGTATGTCTTCCACGTCATCCGATGCATCTACGTTGAGATCATAGATAGATCTTCCAACGGGCGTGCCGACACCGACATCGATGTTTGTTTCTTTGACGTTCCGATTTGGGTTGGTGAAACGTTAACTGATTGCCACTTTGGTGATTTCTTCAATAGTTATCAAAACACCATTGGTGCGTCGCCTCCTACATCGTCTTGAAAACGACCGATATGTTTCACCAAAACATCGGTTTCAGTCTCACCGCTTCTTTGGTCCCGCAAACATTCTTGGTAGATCCCGTGGAACTTTACGACCTTTCCGTTTATATGAGTCCATTTTGAACCCAATTAGTTCAAAGTTCGGTAACCCGGCGGCACCTACAAAAGTTAAAATAAATATAACTAAAATTATTAACACAAATACAAATAATTATAATAAATATTAATAAACACAAACACTAAAAATTAATTTTAATACCGATAATGGATCATTTGAGACGTCGACATACGCTTTAACCAACACTCTCTTTTCCCACTTCTTTTTTGTATTGGTTTTGTTTGTTGTATCTTGTGACACCTTTTTTCCTTTTTTGGCGATGGTTTGAGTATCGCCAACGACTTTTTGTGACATTTCTTGTGTTTTTGGAACAAATTCAAGTGGTGTACTCGGTTGGGACATAGGTGACTGGTACATGGGTGATGGGTGGTTGTACGGTAGTGGTTTGGTGAAAGCGTTTGGGTTGGTTTTAAAGTTTGGGTTGTGTTGAAAGTTTGGGTTGGTTTTAAAGTTTGGGTTGGTTTTAAAGTTTGGGTTGTGTTGAAAGTTTGGGTTCATTTGAACGTTTTGGTTCATTTGCGTGGCCATGAACGTGTTAACCCGAGTCGCTTATTGAGCTCAAAAATCCAGATCGTTACTCATGTTTTTTGGTAGAATTAGAGTAGAAAATAGAGAAAAAATGAGTGTAAAAAAATTAAAAAATTGAACTTATTATTTATTTATTAATTTTTTTACAACGGTAATGTTGTCGTCGAACGGTTAAATAGGTTTCAAATCACGCTTGATTTTTATCACACCAACCATCATCACGTCGCAAGGGGGCGGTGCTCCCATGACAATCACGTCGAAGGGGGCTGTGTTCCCATGACCATCATGCCGTGAAGAGGCTTCCACATCTGATCACGTCGTGCATGTTCATCCCGCCGTGCATGGTCATCCCGTACCGGATGCTCTAAGACGTAATTGGATTCACTGGTTCACAAATAAAGTGGGTTTTTATTGGATTTTTGATTTTATAATTTTAACACTTAATAAAAATTCTTTTAATTTTATATTGACAAATTAAAAACCCTTATCTAAAATGCACACTTTTATATTTAATACATATAATATTGTAAATATTTTTATTAAAAGTGCTAAAGTATATTTTTTAATATTTACTTTAAATAAATTGATTTTTACATCATCCGGTTCTTAATTTTTTGTAAAACCGGCACCAGTGAATCGAATCCGGTCCATTACGAAAACATTGCTTTTTTTTATCTTAATGTTGTAGAAATACATTGTGTGCTAACACATATGAAAGACTTGAATGAATACGGTAACTAAATTGTTAATATTTTTACATATTCATAAACACCACATCTTTTAAAAACGCGCGAGCATCACTTACATAATCAAATATTAGAAACTACTACTTATTATCACTTACACATATATTAATTGCAACTTCGTAATGTAGACTTACATCGATCATATGGTCCAATGTGTGCATGGCAGATTCAATACACGTGTGGCAATAGTCGAGGTGCAACAAGTAGCTCAAGTGGACTAGCTCTATGATTTACTAATCCAGGACTTTCGGTCATGTCAATCGGCTTATTTGATTGCTTTTGGAAATCAAATCCATGTATTATGCTGGCGAGTATAAACTATTGGATATCAAGAACAAGCAAATTGGATTCGTTTTGGGTGTGTGTGAACAAGAATGGATAAAACGAGAAATTGTCTTAATATCTTGGTGCGGAAATATGTTCCGGCACATCTTCATTTATAATCCGAGAATGTGGCCGTTAAATGGCAGTTAGTCCACGCCAAATTCAACCGCCAAATGGAGCGGTTATTTGGTCGTAAATGGCTGCTAATTCCCGGGTATATCTTCATAAGTCTTTACAAAGTAATATTATAAATTGTCACCTATTTAACTAAATACAAGAGGTTTAGTTTATTTAATCTAATATCACCCCTAAACTAAACTTGATTCTTCGAGATTTTGGGAAGAGTTTTGTTGGCATCATCCAAGGCTTTGGCTGCACGAGCGAAGTCGAATTTTCTTCAAACGAAGAAAATTTGTTTGAATAATCTCTTTGCTGCGTTCCAGTTACCTCCCAGGAAGAGTGCATAGTCTTCATTATCTCCTTTGATTAGTTTGCATAGTTTTTCGCCTAGCTTTCTTGATTTCTCGGTTGCCATATCGTCTGCTGCTTCATCTGTAATAAAATTTGATGTCTTTTGATGCAGACTACATTTTTCTTCGGTATTGGTCGTCATTTGATCAGCCATCTTTGATTCTTTTTCTTTGTCATTCGAAGTCTCAAGTTCCTGCACATTTTTCTTTGCTACCAAACAAACCTTATAATTCCATTCTAATGTATCCAAGTAAGTTGCATATAATCCTTTGACTAAATCATCATCCTCATAGTCAAGTCCTAAATCCTTAGCAACTAGGACCCATAGGTTGTATTTGGTAACATGCTTACGGCCTCCTTCCCTTTTGACAGCAATATATAAATCAAATAAATCAACTTTCTTTCCCTTTTCGCATAATGGTGGTATGGGACTGTTAGGGGTTCTTAAATAGAAATTAAGGTACCAATCAACCATTTGTATGAATTTATCTTTCAACCTATTCCGATGTATCCAAACATCATCAATCTTTTCAACAGTATCTAGCAAAGTTATGCAATCATCAAACGTATCAAATGTGAGTGCTTCTATAATACCCCAATCAATGATTTCTTCTTTAGGTCTTTGTACCGAGAGTGCTTCAAAGTAAGTATCTAGGTATTCTTGTTTATATTTCTCATGCATGTCTCCCGAATCAATTGCCCTTTCATGTTCTAATACACTACAACAATATCTCCCTATCCCGACGATTTTTTTTACCCTATAGCGATGACTTATCGTCGGGATAGGTTATACCGACGACATGTCGTTGGTATAGATGTCGTCGGTATTGCCTCGTCCCAATAAGTCAAAGATGTCGTCGGTACAGGTGTCGTCGGTATAGGTCGACCTATGCCGACGACATGTCGTCGCCATAGGGTTTAATTAAATAATTCAAAAAGAAATTCTATACCGACGACATGTCGTCGGTATAGCTTCTGGACTTATCCGGACGACAAGTCGTCGGGAAAGAACCAACCTATGCCGATGACATGTCGTCGGTATAGGATATTTTCAATTTTTTTTTAAATTTGAAAATAACCTATACTGACGACATATCGTCGGCATAGGCTTTTCTGTATTTTTTTTTATTTTTATTAAATTTTCAAAATTTTCCAGAAATATTTAATTTCTAATTACCAAAACCTGAAAATCAGATAATTCAAACCATTCAAAAATTGAAATCCGAAACATATTGTTCGATACAAAAACATGTTCGACACACAAATCAAATATTCAAACATAAAGTTGTCCGACACACAAACATAAAAATTGTTCAAACATTCAACAAATAACACCGACAACCAAGGCAAAGGCGTAGCAACTTCAAGCATTTGTTGATTATGCACATGACGTTCTTCATCTCGTTGGGCTTCACGTTGTTGTTGATCTTGGACTTGTTGTTGAAGTTGAGTTACACGCTCATCCACTTCTTGCCAATGTGGTTGTGGAGGGGGGTACTGAACAAATCTGGTGTGGTATTACTCACCACACGACCGACACCCCGGATATGGCCACGCCGATGACCCAATGCACGCTCCATGCATGCAATCTCATCGACAGTAAACGAGTCACCACCAGACTCAGGAGAGGATCTTGTATACTCCTCTTGGATTCGGTCCTGCATTAAACAATGTAATAAACAATCACTTGACTATTTTACTAAAATTCGACAGCATAACTGCTGTAAAATGGATAACCAATCTGTTAAACTATAAGTTATAAACGACCCAAATTCACAAATTCCAATCAACCAACACTAATAACAACAGATACTAATAATACTAGAAAAAATATTCAACAATTGGGCTCGAGTTGGATGTTCTAAGTCTATTAAAGCGTGTTTGAGTCATTTTGACCCGTTTAAAGTTACAGTTGGATGTTCTAAGTTTATTAAAGTTTGTTTGGGTCATTTTGACCCGTTTAAAGTTAAAGCTGGATATTTTAAGTCTCTAAAAGTGTGTTTGGGTCATTTTGACCCGTTTTAAGTTACAGTTGGATGTTCTAACAACAAAATCATTTGACTTACATAATCTAATGATGCATTCGTGTTGGCCCAACCGTCACTTCTTTATAATGGGTCGATTTAAACACATCAATTGGGCCGGTACCCTGTGAAAAACAAAAAGAATATCACTAAGAATTAATAAGCATGTTTATATAATACTAACAATTGTATTTTCATACCTCAATGTGTCGGCGTTGGGCGTATGATTTGTTGCCATGGTAACTTGGGTAACGTTGTTTTGATCGGTTTTGTTTGTTCTTCGTCGAGCGGTTTTTATAGCTCGCATCTAAAAACAGCTCATTAATCAAAGTCTCCCAAGTTTCTTGATCAACATCTTCTGGTGGATTATTCATCGCCGCCTCCACATCATCGTATCCCCCATTCTCCACGAAGTGATTTTTCAACACGTTCTTGTGATCTTTATACGCCCTCTGACACTCGATGGTGATTTCGAGTTCAACACCTCGCCACTTATCAATGTTTCTCCAGGAGTCCAGATCAAAATAATCCTACAAATGGAAAGTAATTATAAATGTAATAGTTATGAAATTGTAAGTAATTATAAAACATCTATACTTACTATAAGAGTGGGATATACGGCCCGTTTTTTTTCTCAATTGGAACCTTAGCCCAATTAGGATAATATGGCGGAACAACCTTTTCAACCTCCAACGAGATAGCACGGATAAAATCCGTAGCGTTGGGACCCACAAACTTGTACCCCCCGGCATGAAGTTCTACATCAATGGGAAGAGGCTTCCTCCCATTTTGCTCAAATTTCTTATACAATTTTAGGTTTTTGCCTTTAGATCGTCTTTTTTTGGGAGGAACTACCTACATTGACACATGACATTAAAAAGTTAGGCAATTATAAAGACATCTATTAAACTATAACAAGTAACTTACCACCAGATCCAGTCGCACAACCCGAGTCGAAGTGATACGGACCACCGTCTCCACCATCTCCACCGTGTGATTGCGCCATTGTTGCCATTTTTCCTACAATAAAATTTATTAGTAAGCACAAATAATTATTAATTAACAAAGACAAATAGTACATTTTTTCTTAAACCGCAAACTTGAAGGAGTAAGGAGAAATATCTACCAATTTTTTCTTAAATGTCAACCCGTTAAAATATAAACATATCTTAAATAAGATATAATATTCAAAAAGTAGTCCCAAAGGGGACAATCCAAAATTTATCTCTATCACATAAATTTCGGACGGGTATATTCTAAAAAGTTATCCTAAATAAACATACTAGTGTACACAACATGAGACGTACATAAAGGTATAAAAGTCGGGATGCGTACCTTAAAAAAATTCAATGAAACACAAATAAGATCTTATTCACACCTCTCCAACCGCAATGAGTTCCGAACTTGCAACAAAATTAAATAAAGTTACATATACCAACAAAGATATATACATACATTCACAATTACATAAATACATACACAATTATATACATACAAATCATACAATTACATAATCATACTTACGAACATACATACAAATATACATACATATTATATACAAACACACATAAATAAATGCCCAAATTCTAAAATTACATATACAAACACAATTACATACATAAAAATACATACATACACGTATATACATACATAGCCTTTACAAACATATATAAACAAAATACCCAAATTCCCAAATTACATACATAAACACAATTTCATACATAAACATAAACATAATACAAATACATACAAACACACATGCATACATGTATATACATACATAGCCTTTACAAACATACATAAACAAATACCTAAATTTCTAAATTACATACATAAACACAATTCCATACATAAACATAATACAAATACATACAAACACACATACACATATATACATACATATATAAATGCCCAAATTCTTCTATAAATGCCCAAATTCCCAAATTTCATCTAAACCTAATTTCACATCTAAACCTAATTTCATCATAAAATTACATAAATATTTATAAAATCATACATCTAAACCATATATACATACATACAAATAAACACAAACATATACATACATCTAAACATAATTTGTAGAAAAACATACATCTAAACCAAATTTGTAGAAAAATTACTAACCAAGTTTGCAAATTAGCTTCCTCTAAGCTTGAAATCCTTCAAAAATGGTTAAATCTTCAAACACCTAACAAAAACCAAAGAAATTAAGCAAAAAACACCAAAATGTTGATTTTCTTGTTAAGATTGAACAATATATGTTAACTCACCTCAAAACCGAAGAGATTGGTGAATATTGCTCCACAAAATACCCAAAAACACGAAAAATCGTCGGAGAGAGAGATGGAGGCGTTTTGGGTGGTTTTTTGGGCGAAATGGGAAGCAGAAGGCTGTATTCTGTGTTCATTCGCGCTGAGACCTATACCGACGACATGTCGTCGATATAGGCTCAAAAGTCGGCGCTGTAGGTTGCCTATACCGACGACATGTCGTCGGTATAGGCTTCGTAGGGTTTTGACCAGTCAATAAAGTAAAAAAGCCTATACCGACGACATGTCGTCGGTATAGGCCATTTTATAATTTTTTAATTAAACAAAATTTTTTTTTGTTATATTAAAAAAACAAAAATAAAATCAAAATAACCCTATACCGACGACATGTCGTCGGTATAGGTTTTCCCCAATAATTCATTGGGCGCCATTTTTCCCCCATCTGGCTCAACCCTGTACCGATGACATGTCGTCGGTATAGGGTGTCCCTGTCAAAATTTTGGTTTTGACCTATACCGACAACATGTCGTCGGTACAGGTGACCTATGCCGACGACAATTGTCGTCGGTATAGGCGGCGTCGACACAGGGTCTTTTTCTTGTAGTGATACCCTTTCTTGTGCGGATTTGATTTCTATGGGCTCGTTCTCATATTCATTGAACATGTGGGATATTGTGCACTTAATGACTTCTATTCTTACTAAAAAACCTTGTAATCTTAATTGCTGGAGACTTAGGGTGTTCTTATCTATATCAGGAGAGTAAAACACGTTTGAAATCTTAATCGAATTTCCTTTTGAGTTTACTATTACTTGTCCTACCCCTCGTATGAATATCATGTTGGAATTTCCCGTGCGAGTTTCAACCCCGAATGATTTTCTTATCTTATCAAACTGTTACAATGATCCGGTTATGTGTTGGTTATTCTTAGTGTTTACATACCATATATCGGACGTCCAAAGTCTGTGCCGGCAAGAATGTACTCTTCAGCGTAATCATTGCTTGTGTCTTGATCTTGTGTTCCTGCGTCTATCGCCTGCCGAATCAGGAATGTTGCTTCGTCGCGTTCTTTTAGCGTGCACTTCTGAATCAAGTGTCCCGGCTCTCTGTAATAGTAACACAATCGACGGTCAGCGGTTGTGACACCTTTCTTTGGTTCGTACTGTCTTCCTCCTTTCATTGCGTATTCTTTGGTGGTGAGTGAATTGAATTGGTGTTGGCTCTGATGTCTTCTTCGATGGTCCTGGATCGCCTAGAATTGCGATGTGATACCAGATTATTGGATATCAAGAACAAGCAAATTGGATTCGTTTTGGGTGTGTGTGAACAAGAATGGATAAAACAATAAATTGTCGTAATATCTTGGTGCGGAAATATGTTCCGCCACATCTTCATTTATATCCGAGAATATGGCCGTTAAATGGCAGTTAGTCCATGCCAAATTCAACCGCCAAATGGAGCGGTTGTTTGGTCGTAAATGGCTGCTAATTCCCGGCTATATTTTCATAAGTCTTTACAAAGTAATATTATAAATTGTCACCTATTTAACTAAATACAAGAGGTTTAGTTTATTTAATCTAATATAAACTGCACAACTTCAAGAGCAAAGGAGCTTCCCAAGCATATTCTTCTACCACTTCCAAACGGAATCAACTCAAAATGCCGGCCTTTAACATCGATTTCTTTTTTGCTTGTCAAGAACCTCTCAGGTAGGAACTCAAATGGATTAGTCCATATTTGTGGATCATGTTGAATCTTCCAAATATTTACCAAAAGCCGTGTGCCTTTAGGGATGGTGTAACCACCTACAATAGTCTTCTATGGACTCATGAGGACCAGAAAGGGGTGCAGCTGGATAAAGACGCAACGTCTCTTTTATAATGGCTTGAAGATAGACCAAGTTGCTCATGTCTGACTGTTCAACTTTTCTATCTCTTCCAACATGGTTTTCAAGCTCTTGTTGGGCTTTTTTTAACACTAGGTTGTTGACAAGTAAAGCTAAAGCCCATGTTAGAGTCACTGTTGTCGTGTCTGTAGCTGCCGCAAATATTGACTAACAATATATAAAAAAAAGTAAACAAGTTTTATTAGAGTCATGTTCTTTCTTGTAATATGAGCCATCACTACATTAGATGAGAAGCAAACTAGCCTGAGTAAGGATTAAGGGAAAGAATGAAGGACTTAATCCTAATTAGATTCACATGTGAAAGAAAAAAAGACATAGATAAGTTGGTTAGTTTGGGAAAAGCTAGTTTATATTTAGTTGATTTGGTTTCCTTTGATTTTGAAATAGAATACGAGTCTAAAGTAGTTTTTCTTCTTCCTCAATTTGGATTAGTATAAATAGACATTTTACGGTTATGTATTCTATGGTTCAAGTTTTTTTTATTTCGGTTTGATTATAATGAGTTGTCGTTGGAGTTTACCACAAACCCAATTGTTCTTGTTCCTACTTAATTATCATAAAATCCGGTTTGTTTGTATGTGTGTGTATCGATATGGGCCAACAATTGGTATCAGAGCAAAGGGTTAACAAATCAGCCGTCACAATCTGTTTGAAAAAAAAAACGATTTGGTGAGGTCGGCTATCTGAAGTGACGGCAAAAGAGACTCGGCGAAGAGGATGATCTGAAGAAAAGGAAAAAAGGGAAGCTAGCAAACAAACACCTGTTGTATATTGATTGATAAAGGAACCGAAGTAAGCAGGTCAGTGAAATCGTATTAGAAGAGATGAGAAATTAAAGGAATGATTATATATAATGAAAGAGATGAGAAACAGACAAACAAACTAATTCATTTAGCATGACCTCATATATACATTCACCCTTCCCTCTGCTTATGGTTGAGGCCTGCATATTGTTATTCCCTTTTCTGATCTATCATACTTTTAATCTTTCAACCGATTTAGCGGCCTTGTGCCTCTGCTGCTTCTTCTTAATCCTAGTGGTCCAGATATTCCCGTTTGGCTTAGCCCATTCACAACGAAAGAAAAAACTAATGGTGTTTGGTTTGTTGAGTAAGAACGGCAATCCTTGGTTCATAAACTCATACTACTCATTCACAAGATCGGTAAGAACAGCAAGAAGCAAGAAATCGATTTCTAGCAATGACAAACACGAATGCAAGTGGACCAATAGTATGAGTTTATGAACAATAAAACACCTCTTTGCAATGTCCCAAGTTAAGAACCCCGAAATACTCAACTTGGGCTATTATGGTGGAATCGATATTGCAAGCTCATTGTTTATCGGAAGCATTAAAGCCGGAAATCGGAGGTGTAGTGTAAAAAGAAGGATCTTGAATGCTAGGGCGTTCATCTTTAAATCCCTAACTAGAGATGGTCTCCTTCAAGTCGCAAAGCATAAATATGCAAAGGATGTTTGGGACTCAATCCGGGTTCGTTTTCTTGGAGTTGATAGAGTGCAAACGGCTTGTCTACAGACCCTAAGAAGTGAATTGGAGATGTTGTAGATGAAGGAAAGTGAGTCTAATTCGAATGAAAGATTAATGACGTAGTGGCTAAGTTTCGAGAACTTGGATCAACTCTAGAAGATGAGGTGCCGGTAAGAAAACTTCTCATCAATGTTCCACCTAAGATTTTGCAAATAGGGGCATCGATTGCTCTAGACGAGAAGCAAGTCCGAATGAGGATTAAGGGGAAGCATGTAGGAGTTAATCCATTTTAGATTCACATGTGAAAGAATAAAGATAATGACAAGTTGATTAGCTTGGGAAAAAGCTATTTTATATTTAGTTTATTTGGATTCCTTTTATTTAGAATTGGAATACGAGTCTAAAATAGTTTTTCTTGTTTATCAAGTTTGTTTAGTTCGATTATAATAAAAAGAGTCGTTAGAGATCACCACAATGATGTTGTTCTTGTTCGTGTTTATCAACAAGGTTGTTCTTGTTCGTGTTTAGTTTGATTATAATCCGCTACTTGAATCAACAGATTTAATGTATTCCGCTCTTTGAGATAGTGGATTTTCCTTGACTTCACATCTAAAGTAGCATTTCCCTATAAACCATTTTGAATTAAAATTTCACCTATAAGCCAAAACCATTTTGCTAACTCCGCTAGAAAAGCAAAAAAAAATCAGAATTTGCTAAGTTTAGAGTCAAAGTTGCCATGGTAGTGAGCGAAATCATACCGAGCATGTAGCTTTCATGATCTCATCAGTGGTGAATCCATAAAGTTCCTCTTCTACTTCTTATTTAACACGGGATAACAATGCAGCCATGAAGACTGGTTGGTCTCTGCTCTCATCTGCCTGCAGTGGAGAAGCAGAATTCATCTTCTTTTTGTGGTCTTCTAACCATCCATTAAATACAACATCCCCCTCTTTCCCGGTCTTCTTCATCTTCTTCTCATACCCTCTTAAATCTAACCACCTCAACCATGGAATGGCATCTGATGACACAAACGCACCCAGCAGGACCAAAAACTGCTTAATGGCCTTCAGAAACTGATCTCCGTTTTTTTCACCAGGCGTAAAATGATTGCCAAACATCATCCTTACAACCATGTTCACAATTATGTTTCCAAACCATTGTTTCATGTCAACCATTACCATTTCAGAAGATCCTTTATTTCTTTCCCAAGTTCTGTAGATGTCTATTATGGATGACTTCACTTCTGAGACTTGGATATCTGCAAGCATTTGAAGGCAATGCTGAGACGCAAGTTCAAGCACGACTATCTTCCGCATCTGATGCCAGTACCGTCCATATGATGCAAGACCGAAGCTAGCATAGTTATAGCCCATCAGCTCGGTTGCCATGGCTTTTGGTCGGCTAGTGAAGACTCTATCGTTGGTGGTCAAACACTCTTTAGCCATCTCAGAACTGCTAACAACTAAAACTCGATGAACACCGAGTTTGATAGTGAAGATTGGTCCAAACTTGTCAGCCATAGAGCCCAACAGTTTGTGAGTAACTTGGGAACCAGCTAAAAGATGCAAGTGACCAATTATTGGCCATGATCCAGTAGCTTCTGGTACCCTCTTATCTCCATTTCTTGTCGGTTCAAGATGACGAAAGATAAGAAAACATAATATGCTAGCTACAAAGATTATGAGTAACAAAAGTAATTCCATAAAAACCTTTGTAGATGATCTTCGGAAACTAGAGATGATAATTGTAGTGGAGAGAAAGGGTTCAAAATTGGGACCAATGCAATATTTCAATCAGATTTCAACAATTCATGACCTTGTGTGACCAGGATGGAATGAGTATTTGCTGTCAAACGCTACAATGCTATCCATATGTGTGTATATATAAAATAAAATAAAAAGTTATTATTATTATATCTATAGAGAGAGATTTTCAACGTTAGTTCACCTAGATTATTAAATGCGTGTTTATCATATTATTATATTCATTGTGATGTGGCGTTTCGTACTTGTTATGGTTATTACGAATTTACTGTTACGTCTTTCAGTCTAACTAATGCGTCCGTGGCTTTCAAGGATCTCATGAACCGGGTGTGTAGACCATTCCTTGATCGTTCGGTTACCGTGTTTATTGATTACATCCTTATCTATTCACACGGTGAGGGCGATCACACGCTAAAAAAGAGATTTTGCCTAAATAGCCAAAAAGGTATTTTAAAAGATTATATATCCGTCTCTAATAAACACAAATCCTTAAACTATAAACCTTAACACTAGACCCTAAAGCTAAAACCTAAAAGATACACCCACAAACCTAAACCCTAAACCCTAGAGCTAAATCTTAAAGCTAAAACCTAAAAACCCAAACCCTAAATGTTAAAACCCAAAAGCTAATCCCTAAAGTTATGATATCAAAGCTCGACAAGATAGTTCCAATGTCGTTGTAATAAGTTTAATCAGAGTTCGTATGAGCCGGATATCTAGTTTTTAAAAATCCTTTTTAGGCTAGTTAGGCAAATCCCACTTTTTATTTGATCCTCCCTCTATCAATTGCACAATTTAGATTTTATTTTATTTTATTTTTTTAAGGATATTTTAGTAAAATTACACCCATTTAAATTAGATAACTCTATATTTATTTATAGAATCCCTTAATTATCTCAACTTTATCTCTTAAATCTCCTTTATGTCTAGAATTCAAAAAGTAATTGGAGAAATATATAGATGATGTGTACGTAATTTTTGGGCACAAAAAGACTAGTTTTAGTAGGCTATGTTCTTGTAATTATAGTATTAATTCTTTTTCTTGTATTTGTAAGGCTCTGAACAGGGAGAACTCATTTATTGGGTTTACTAATCAACACATAGCTCATAAACATAAGAATATCTACAATTCACAGCGAAAAAGATTAAAACATTAACATAAGAGCGGAAGCATAACATTGTCTAAGCATAACTTGTCTAGTAGAATTAAAATTTGTCTAAAACAACATAAACTTAAATATATAACGGGATGCCAGATTCTGAATCTTCGGGGGTAACTCTTCTCGCCAAGCCAAACATCCGCCTCCCTCTACAGCCACCTACACTTAACTGATGTGTATATAAAAAATCTTCAAAGCTGAGTGAGTTTTAACGTTTACTTTAAACATTCATACAAGAAAGATTTACTAACACATACATAACACCATTAAGGAAAAAGTTTACTTACTTTACGCGTAAAATAGTTTAAGTTACACTTTAACCGTCAATTCCCTTTTCACTGAATCGCCCCCATGGCTCACGTCCATGATCCGACGAGTACCGGTACTGCCTCCATGGCTCACATCCATGAAGCGACGAGTACTGGTATTGCCCTCTGAAATCACCGCTTAATGCTATAGGGAGGTTGCGTGGACCTCCAGAGTAACCGCAGTCACCCATCCCATTTATACAACTGTTAACGAACCACAAAGGCTCTTACTAATGGGCATAACCCATAACTGACATCCTGTACATGTAACTTCTGTGCCCGAAGGAACCTTAACGAGCTGGTGCACATTCCTGTAGGAAAGCTGTGCACTTTTTTTCATAAAACGTTCTTTAATCTGTTTCATGACTTAAACATGTTTTACGCCTTTTTATGTATATAAAATATAATAAACGTTTGTCATAAATACATTTTCTTTAATAAAACATTTATTTACACATATATTACGTCTTTGTTTATGTATATGAAAATATAATAAACGTTTGTTATAAATACTGCTATACTTTACATAAATCTGGCTTTTGCCTCCTTTATATGTTTCTCTAAAACATAACTTTCTCTTTTGTTTATTGATATAAAATATATAATAAACATTTTCCACTAAGTATGCAGAACACTCCTAAAGCATGCAAAAATAGGATTAGAACTCACTTGGTACTCGGTCTACTACGAAACTAATAAGCTTTGGACTAGGAAAGCGCTACGTGATCTGTATGAATAAAATACGTGAAAACGGTTAAACTTTGCTAGTGTCGCCACAGACAGTGTCACTTGAGCATTAGGGTCGCCAACACTTGAGTCTTCTCATAGAGTCGCATGGTGATAGAGTCGCCACGGATCAGTATCGTCTAATAAGTGTCGCTATAACTTTATTTCTTGACTTAGAGTCGTTCACTAGTGTTGTCCTTGTTGTTTCGCCAAATGGCATTAGCGACACTCCTTAGTGTCGTGCACATGCATGACGACACATTTTAGGTGTTTTATATTCTTTTTTCAATACTTAATAAAACTTTGGTGTTGATGTAGTAGTTTGACGCTCCTTTCTTATTCTTCAGGTTATGGGTTCGAAACTCATGGCTAACAAACTTTTTTTTGTTTCTTCTTTTTTGATTTTTTTATTCTTTTCATTACTCATTTTTAATTATTAAGCATAATATGAAAAGCATCCCTCTCAGTGTCGTCAAAACAGTGTCGCCGATAGAATGACACGTGTCTCAATAATTGGCGAACCTCAGGAGACGTACATTATCGTCCCGTAATTGTCGGGTTTTCCATGACCATTGATAGCGTGTTTTATTGTAGTTATAAAAGTAAAAACACACACATATATATATATATATATATATACAGGGGAGGGTTCCAGAGAAAACCACATAGCTAGACGAAAACCGAGAAAACCACTAAAAACCAATTTTAACCAATAATATTTATTTTTATTTTATTCTAATTTTTTTTATAAGAGTATCAATGTAATATTACATATTTTTACAAAAAAATCATTTGAATATTGTCTTACGTATATGTAACCCATAGTGTTACGCATACGTAAACAGAAAACAAAAAAAATACGGGTTGCGTATATGTAACCCATAGTATTACACACTATTTTAGTGGTTTTATCGGTTTTCCTCTAACTTTTTGGTTTATATATATATATACATATATATATATATATATATATATATATATATAGTATGAGGTTAGACTAGAAAGTGGAAAAAGTGTAGATAGTGTAGGATGGAATCTTAGCCACAAGATATTTGTGTTTTGTGGTTGAGATTCACACAGTGGTATTTTGGTAAATAAATGAAACTTAGAATCAATAGGAAAGAGATCAGGAGGGTAGAATGATAAGATTTAACCAAAAAGCCTCACATGCAAGTCACATGAAACTTTCCCCTAATTTTTAAGCGTCCATAACTTTTTTATACGTTATTAATATTTTTTTTAAATTCACCATAAAATCGAGCGTTTTTTTATCTTTAATATGAGTATGATATTGTTATGTTTCGTTTAGAAAAAAACATCTTTTTTAAAAACTATGGTGTTTTACTTGAAACATGGGTTTAAAGTATGGTGTTTTTCTGGGTATGATGTTTTACACATATTGGTCAATTTCCACATGGTGTTTTAGTTTTATTGTCATGGTGTTTTCAAGTAAGTGTTTTTCAAAATAGTTTTTTTCTAGATATGGTGTTTTACACATTTGGGGTCCATTTTAACATGACGTTTTAGTTTTTTTGGTCATAGTGTTTTCAACTTGAGCGTCAACTTTCAACATAGCGTTTAAGATTTTTGATCATGATGTTTTACTCCATAACTTTAAACTAATGGTGTTCAGGTAAAACATCATACCTTTAAACACATTGTGTTCAAGTAAAACACTATAACTTTAAACACATTGTGTTCAAGTAAAACACCATACTTTAAACCCATGATATTCATGTAAAACACCATACTTTATGAGCCACTTTATAAATCCTAAAACTGTAATCATACCTGTCTATATAAATTCATTTAAAAAGTGAAATACTAAATTGAAAATGGTGTTTTAGTTTTATTTGTCATGGTGTTTTTCAACACAGTGTTTTTCTAGATATGGTGTTTTACACATGCGGGGTCCATTTTAACATGGCGTTTTAGTTTTTTTAGTTATGGTGTTTTCAACTTGAGCGTCAACTTTCAACATAGCGTTTTAAATTTTTTGGTTACGGTCCATTTTAATCGTTTTTATTTAAATAAAATTAAAGTGGATTTTTTTAACATGATGTTTTAGATTTATGGTGTTTTTCAACATGATGTTTTATATTTTAGATTTATGGTGGTTTATGGTGTTTTACCTTGTTTTATGGTGTTTTTATCATGGTGTTTTAGATTTATTATGGTTTTTTTAGCATGGTGTTTTATATTTTAAATCGTTTTTCAATATAAAGTGTTTCCATCATGGTGTTTTACACATGGAGGCCATTTTGAACATGACGTTTTAGCTTTTAGGTTATGGTGTTTTCAACATTACGATTAGTTTTTTTTATTATATATATATATATATATATACTGATGTGTTAGTATTTACACATCTTTTTGGCACAAAACTTTGCTCATTTAATGATCAATTTTTGGTTATATTCAATGTTTAGACACTTATTTGCTTCATTTCCTGTTTTATAGGTTTTTGTGAAGCTTGGTGAACAAACAAGAAAATTCCAGGATAAAAGTGAAGTTTTTAGGGTTTCTGTGATGGAGGCACGGTCGTGCCCCTATTTGGCACGGTCGTGCCAAGCTCGCAAACCCTAGGCACGGTCGCGCCCACATCTTGCACGACCGCGCCAAGCCAAAATCTAAGGCACAACCGTGCCTTGGCCTCCCACGGTCGCGTGTCACCTCGTGAGTCTGAACAGCCGTACGTCCTCGATCAGTGGTACCCAATGGAAGCTACGGATCGGTCAAACCTCTGTCACACGGTCATGCCAAGACCTAGGCACGACCGCGCCTTTGTACCTGGCACGGTCGTGCCCTTTCTCCTGGCACGGTCGTGCCTCCCCTTTTCTATTTAAACAGAACTTAATTCTTATTCAGACATTCAGCAAACCAGGAGAAAAACCCACTGTTCCAGCTCGAGTTTTTTTTGTTCCAGCCATATTTCAAGCTTCTTGGAGAGGATACAACATCAAGAGGATCACCATACATCAACAACAACATCTAGGCTTGTAGGAGTGGTTTGATTCTTGTTTTCATATCATGTTTCTCACTATTTTTCCCTGCTTATTTGTAATTTTGGTGCTCATGATGAGCTAAAACTCTTGTTCACTTTGGTTTAGATGAAGTTTAGATACATTTGACAACATTCATGGATTATCGGCAATTATTGTGTTAATGTTATGACAACCGTATGATTATTCTTTGATGAAATTATGTGTTCAAGTATTTTGAGTTGTTTACAAGACTTGTATTTGTGTATGCCTTTTTATGTTGGAAAACTTGTGGTTTATGCTTATATTCACTAGGAATGGTGAATAAAGTCTTGTATATGAATCATTATATTTGTATGTGTAACATTATGCTTATGTTTGGAAAGACAAAGTGTTTGTTATGATGTGTCATATTTAATATTATGTTTATCTAGGAATTGTTGACACATCCTCCTAATTTATATAACCTTTATATGAACATTGTATGTTGAAGAAATGCATATTGTTGTCTAATTTAATCAACTTGAGGTGGATAGTGTGTTGTTCATATTATCTTTCCAACTAGTTGTTGGATTAGTGTACCTTAATCGGAAGCTAGTTCAATCTTTATAAACATTGACATGATTATTGAACACGTGAGCCTCATTGTATGACTTTAGGTGGTTGGTTTGTGTAATTCATGCTAGCTTTCCGAATGGTCATTTGATTAGATATCTTTGACGAGAATTTAGTCAATCTATGTATCGTGTATTTGCCATGTTTCTATGAGTGTATTGAATGTATTCTAGATGGATTCAACACCAAAGTGATATTTTCTCATTGATTGTTTGATTTGTGATTTTAGCTTAGTTTATATATTTGCATGATAGTTAATTAAAACAAACTCTTCAAAACATCTTTTACCCTTACTTGATTAAATCTTAGTTCCGGTTAATTACTGCATTCCACCGTGTCCACGGATTGATATCCGGTTCTTACCTTTACTATATTGCTATCCGACGGGTACACTGCCCTATGTGTGTGTGATTAGTCTTTGGTGAAAACCCTTTTTAAAACTCATATTGTGTGAAAAATACTTATAAAAATATATATATAGTTTACACGCATCATATACATATACTTTTAATTGTTTTTATTTAAATAACATTAAAATAGGGTTTTTTAACATGGTGTTTTAGATTTATAGTGTTTTAGAGCTATGGTGTTTTTAACGGAGTGTTTTTCAACATGGTGTTTTTCTGGTTATGGTGTTTTACACCTGGGCCCAATTTCAACATGGCGTTTTAGCTTTTTTATTCATGTTGTTTTCACAATAACAAATTTCAATATGGTGTTTGTGGTCATGGTGTTTTAGTTTCTTTTTTTTTTTGTCATTGTGTTTTACAGTTGTAAAGTATAATTTATGTTGAACTAAACGTTTAAAAAAAAGGTAAAACACCATAAACACAAACATGGAAAAACACCATGTATATGGAAGTTAAAGTATAAAACACAATGAAAAACTAATCATCGATTGAAATTTTACGCCAAAAGTGTAAAACACCATGATAAAACAAAAACGCCTTAAACATAAATATCATAAAATACATGAATATGGATGTTAAAATATAAAACACCATGTGTAAAATAATGACGTATAACACCATGACAAAACAAAAACGCCATAAACATAAATATCATAAAATACATGTATATGATGTTTTGACGTGTTTTATGTTTATGGTGTTTTGCTTCAGTTATGGTGTTTTACACTATTAGCTTAAAATTTCAACACCATAAATATAAACTTAGTTAAGGCTGTGTTCGAATTAAAGTGAGTTTTTTTCAACATGGTGTTTTACATCTATGGTGTTTTTAATCGGGTGTTTTTCAACATAGAGTTTTTGTAGTCATGGTGTTTTTCAACATTAAGTTTTTCTAGTCATGGTATTTTTCACATGGGGGCCAATTTGAACATGACATTTTAGCTTTTTTGATCATGGCGTTTTCACAAAGATAAATTTTAACATGGTCTTTTTTTTTTACTTTTTTGATCGTGTTGTTTTGACGTGTTTATGTTTATGCGTTTTTGCTTCTGTCATGGTGTTTTACACTTTTAGCTAAAAATTTCAATACCATAAACATAAACTTGGTTAAGGTTGTGTTCGAATTAAAGTAAGTTTTCAACATGGTGTTTTACATCTATGGTGTTTTCAACTGTGTATTTTTCAACATTGAGTTTTTCTAGTCAATGTGATTTTAAACATAGAGTTTTTTTGGGTCATGGTGTTTTACATTTATGTGCCAATTTGAATAATATGTTTTAGTTTTTTTTGGTCATGTCGTTTTCACAATGACAAATTTCAACATGGTCTTGTTTTGGCTTTATTAGTCATGTTGTTTTGACGTGTTTATGTTTATAGCATTTTGCTTTTGTCATGATGTTTTACACTTTAGCTTAAATTTTCAACAACATAAACATAAAACTCCATAAAACACCATAAAAACACCCAATTTCAAACAAAAACCGGTTGGTATTTTTTGTTTTAAATATAGCAATACCATACTCGTTGGAAAGATAAAAAAAAACGCTCAATTTTATGGTGAATTTAAAAAAAAAAATAATGACGCATAAAAAAGTTATGGACGTTTAAAAAATGAGGGGGAAATGGCATGTGACTTGCATGTGCATTGCTGATTCAAGGGATATTGTGTTTTGACTCAATTGCCCTTTCCCTCTTTTTTACTTTTTGGATACGTGTCATGCTTAGAATTCTATCTACACTTTCTATGATTTTGTCCTTTTATAGCCTAACCCTCCTCTATATTTATACTAGTTTAGATCCTGTGTATACACACGGGTGAAAAATATTAATAAATAAAATTTTTAAATCTTTATGTGTATATTTTATACGTGTAAAAATGTATTATATACTAAGGATAGAAAACAAAACTTAAAATATGCAAAAAACTAATATATAATTGGGTTTTGAAAATAAATTAAATACTATTTAATATAAAAAAAATTTCATTTATTATTTGATTGAAAATAAAAGTTAAATAATTAGATTTTTAAAGTTTCATAAGTGATAATTTAAAATAAATGTGTTTTATTAATATAATTAATAATTTCTTTAAATATATATATTGTTGTTAAAAATAGGAGGTGCATTTAATAAGAGAGAGGGGCGGGAAACAATGAATGTGGAGGCGACACGTGTCATGAAAAAACCTTTCTTTATTAGATAGTGTATATATATATATATATATATATATATATATATATATATATATATATATATATAAATAATAGGGAGGGTTCAAATATTAACCAACTTTTTATGTGATAACTGTGCTAACCACTATAAAACAATCACGTAATTTATAAATTATTTTTTCTTTTAATTGTTAAAATAGTAGTTAAGTATCTTGAAAAAATAATTTGAATTTAAATACGGAAATGATGAGTCTTACGTATACGTACCAAATAATATTACATATACGTGACACATAGTGTTTACATATATGTAAGATTAACATAATATACATGCAACGTCAAACCCTACTTTAGGAAGGACACCCGAAATGGTGTAATAAGTGGACTATTCCAATTTCATATACATGCAACGTCAAACCCTACTTTAGGATTTGACTTGCTCATTGTCAAGATAAGAAAAGGGCGGAGAAGGTTATTGTGCTTCGCGGCTCATTCTGCCTTTTTCCTTATTTGCATGGCATCGAGAAGTGTTGCGCCGACCGGCATCCTTGGAGTTCTCTCCTTCTACTTGCACTGTTACGCTGACTAGTCTTATCTACTCAGAGTTCCTCGTATCATCGTTGGTATATCGGTATGTTCCTTAGTTTACTTTTAGCCTTGCCTTCCCTGCTTCACCTCCTGTTATCATTGTCTGTTTGCCTTCGGTTCTTCGGGTGGGAAGTCTCCTGAGGCTATCGAGTGTTTATAGTCTTAATGTGTTTAAGAAGAAGAGACGGGTTAGGGCCAAGAACTTTGGGTTATTATTTCTTTTTATTTTCTTTTTTAGTTTATAAACTAGGGATCAAACTTGTTATAATCTTTTTATTTTATAAGTGATGGTCTTCTTATTTCACTAACTTTATAGAAGTTATAGTTTGTTAATTTTTTTTGAACTTATGTTTCTATCTCTCTGATTTTTAAATTATTTATTTGTGTGACTTGTGCTTCAATAGTTTATTTATGTAACATTATAAGCGAAGTATATTTACTTATTTAATGTATATTGTATACAAGTATTTTTTGAACATTTGAATACATATAAAATATAAATATATAAAAGGAAATTATTAAGTTAAAAGTATTTAGAAAGAAAAAAATAAAGTAAGATCAAATTCATTTATCTTTATATAGTTATAGTAAAGGTTTGAAGATATGATTTTTACATAGTTATAACATATAATTAAATACGGTTTTAGTTTATGTGGTTTGATAAAAATAACTATTTCATTCTAAAAGTTTACAAACTTTGATTTACCTCCAAAAGTCTCACAATTTATCTCATTTTATCCGACTAACTAACCTCCATCTAGTTATTCTCTTAAGTTAAGCTATAAAGATGAAAATACATCTGCATTTAATTGGTTACTACAAAACCTTTATTATTATTATTAACTACTACTACTATTATTATTATTAGGATTATTGGATTTTAATAATCTCATCTTTTACCAATTGACGAATAATAATCCTAACTGAGAATATTCTTACCACCGGTCCCTACTTTCAAACTATTTTTTTTAAATTGGACCCCTGTTAGAAAAACTTAACGCCGTTAGAGTTTATATGACGTTGACATCTACAAACCGTCGGAAAGTCGAGCCAAGCTAGCAGTGGTCTCGTGTTGGCTATTGAAATCGTTTTTGGTGGTGTTTAACTGGTATCGTTAAACACCACCGTTGTCTTTGTTTGGACTTTCCGGACAAACAAGACCAGTTAAACACCACAGAGCCAATTTCAAAAGCCAACAAGAGACCACTGTTAGTTTGGCTCGACTTTCCGACGTTTTGTAGATGTCCACGTCATATAAACTCTAACGGCGTTAAGTTTTTTTAACGGGGGTCCAATGAAAAAAAATAGTTTGAAAGTAACGACCAGTGGTAAGAATATTTTCAGTTGAATTATTAACCAATTGATAAAAAGTGAGATTATTAAAATCTAATAATCCTTATTATTATTATTATAAAAAAAAACAAAACAAAACAAAAAAAATACCCTAAATACACACACCACCCCCATCCCCAAAGGCCATGACACCATTCTCTATTTGCTCTGTCATTACCTCTAGCCATCACCTGCCAAACCACCACCGCTGGACAGACCCTGCCACCACTGCCGTCGGATTTGGGGTTAGCTTTAAACTTTTTGTTTATTCTCTCTAGAATCGGTGGCTCCACCGTCGATTGGTGGTGTATCAGTTCCATCTCAACAAACAAAGGGCATTGACGACGATACTTTTGACGCAAACCCACCATCATTAGTGGTGGATTAGTTCAAATACAGGCGATTGTTTGGTAATCGATTCCAACTGAAATTGTTGGGCTTGGGGATCGTTGTTCAGGTAGGGCTTGAGAGACAACGGTGTGGCATTATGAATTGAAGATATGCAAAGGGATTTTTGTTTTTTTTATTAGGAGAAGTATTTTGGTCTTTCACAAAAATTTAACAGAAAAGAAACTAACGTGTTTGTGATTTGACTTTAATTGAAAAAAAAGCTAAAATTATTGGAATAAAAAAAATCAAGTTTAAACTTTTAAACTGAAATAGTTATTTTTGTGGAGACTAAAACTGTATTTAACACACACTATATACTTTTATTACAATGAGATGATAATACTCTTATTCATGACATTTTGTAGTCTAGAAATGAAAACTACAGAACATGTAAAATATAATATGATACGCCCGCATAAAAACCAAACTTCATCTGTCAATTTGTAGGGTACATGTACCGAGGCAGTCGTGGCTTAGCAATTGCCACAAGTGGTTTAGCTAAAAACATATCGTCGTGATTTTCCGCAAGCTCAATGGACCGCTCATTACCGGGCGCTTCCCAGGTAAACCCCTGGACCATCCTTGCTAACAGCATTGTAGTGATTGTCGTACCCAAAGTTATTCCAGGACAACCACGTTTACCTGTGCTAAACGAGATCAACCTAAGATCATCATCCGAAAGAACAAGTTGTTTTCCTTTAACGGGTTGATGCCTATCCGGGTCAAATCGCAATGGATCTACCCAGGTATTTGGATTCCTTCCCAGGCCATATCGACTTAGGATAACATGGCTACCCTTGGGTATGAAGTACCCAGCAACTGTAGTATCCATTGTTGAAACATGGGGTGGAAGAAACGACTCAACAGGGTGCAACCTAAAAGCTTCCTTGATGCACGCTTTTATGTAATTGAGTTGAGGTATGTCTTGCTCTTCAACTAGCTTTCGGCGACCAACTACGTGATCCAGTTCCTCGACAGATCTTCTTAGGATCTTAGGTTCATTGATCATCTCACCTATTACCCATTCTATTGCGTTAGACGTATTATCAATTGTGGCGATCATGAGTTCCTAAAATTTGAAATTTCACAAATAAAACTTTAGAAATACATAAATGAAAACACTATTACTAATCTCCAAGTGTTTCACGTGCATGTGAAAATAGTGTTGGAAAATTTAGTGAAAATATGGTTTTCACTAACTTTGGATACTAATAATTATATGTAATTACGATTAATATAATTATTATTTTTTTGGGTTTATGTTCTATGATGTGAGAGATTCACAACGAAACAAACTGTGTCCAAAACAGAGTTAAGATGAATGAGATATCGATGATCGAAGTTGAATGGTTGGAATAAGTATTGCTAAACTTGGGTGACTATAGTTGAAATTTGTTGCGTCTTTTGGTTAAATGCTTACAATTATTGTCATAAAGCAATATGGGTGTTTTGGTTTTGACTCTTAATATATGTAATGAATCATTATGAAGATTTTGATTATAACTCATAATTTTTTACATCAACTTGTCATAAATCAAATGAATGTTTTATTTGACTCATAAAAATTGTTATAATTGTGTTTAAATAAAAATAATAAATATGACATTTTTGTATGAGTATAATTAGAACCTTATAATTCATTTTTGATTTAAAAGGAAAAAGAGAGCAAAAAACACCACATAGAAATCTAATATAGAATTAGAGACCAGTACCCTCTAAACTATTCACCACCTTTTTATTCTGCTTCTACCATTTTTTCCATACATAATAAAACAACTTTACTCGGTAAAACATTGGGTGCATGGACATCTCTAGCAGTTTACATACTGCTCTGGTTGTTGTACCCCGGGAGACAGACACGTTTGTCTTAGCAGAGGCGCGAAATCTATTTTAAATAACCCGTATTGAACACGAATCCTCAACCAAAACCGAAAATGTTTAGTTTATTCTTTGTTGTTGCTAATGATAAAATTGAAGACTTAAGGTGTTGAAGACTCGAGTCAAGTATACTTCAACAAAGACATTCGTTAGAGTACCCGTTAAAGACGTCAGTCAAAGTCAATTTTAATAAAAGTTATCCAAAATTCCTACAAATAATAATAGATGGGGAGAGACTTACAAGAATTTGGGCTTTAATCTCCTCTGGCGTAAGCATAGGATTTTTAAGTTCAATAAGAACATCAAGCATATCACATTTTTCCCTTCTAGTTCCATTGCTCCACATCTGAATTCGTTCATCGACCAATGGATCCTGATACTTTCGAACAGTTTCAATTGCCGCCCTCGTTATCTTTTGATGGCCATCAAAGTCAATCTTCCCTCTTAACCATGGGAAATAATCAGTGATGCAAAATGCGTAAAGATACTTCAGGATGGTAAAAAGTGCAACGACGTGTTCAGTTTCTTCTTTACCCGGCCCTCCATCTTCCATTCCTTGCCCAAAGAATCTTTTCCCAAACACAATATTCCTCATCACGTTTCCAAAGAAATGTTGGCTCACATCTCGAACGTTTATTAATCCACCGTCAACTATAGCATCTTGTTTCTCTATTTGGTCACATATGTATCTAAGCAATTGATCAGCTTCTTCGTCACGTTTAGGTTGGAGCCATTTGTGTATTTGGGGTGAAAGCAGCTCCCGATTTATAACTCTTTTCATCTTCCTCCATTGTTCTCCAAACGGGGACATGACTATAGTGAGATATCCGTCACTTATCAGATTGGCTGACAGAAAATCAGGCCTTGAAATGAATATATCATCTTGTTTCTTGAGGAACTCGCATGCTATGTCTGGGGACGAAACTGCAATGACGTGGGTGGATGGTCCTAGACGGACGCAAAGGATTGGGGTGTCACACTGGTCCATGAGCTTATGGATCCAGCGGAAAGTCGGTTTATTTAGTAGCATTTGGATGGCGGATCCAATGAACGGAAGAGGGGTTGGACCAGGAGGTAATGGTTGGTTTCTTGAAGATTTCTTGCTTAAAAACCAACTAACAAATATAAACGTGATGACAAGGAGGATTATGGTTAAATACATCATTACAGATGTTGAAGATAAGAGATACTAGCATGTGAATTCTGAAACACCGACGAGGGAGGGTTTTTATAGTGCAAGTACCATCATCAAATTTGAACGTGATAATTGGACAAATGTGTTCATTTAAGATGTTTATCAACTTTATTACGTTTATTAATGTGTCAATTTTTTTCTAAACTTATATATATGAAACTAAATCTAAATATTAAATTAAATATATATTTTTTTTCTTGCAATTTATAACTCTTTTCACTTAATAATAACTAGACGGTTATAAACGCGTTTTGCGGCGGTGTGTCATACCCATCGTAATAAAATTCAAACGAAAATGTAGACGCAGAGGTAAAATAATGTTAATAAAAAATAAACATAAAACTAAATATTAAAAAACGAAAAAAAAAATAAAATAAAAAATTAGCGGTTCGGGTCGTCGAAACCATAAACGTGAATACTGATACGGGTTCCAATTAATAATATAAATACATACAATGATGTTGTTTGTTTATAATAGGTTCGGCTCGTCACGATACACTCCGTTTTCTAAAAAAATATATATATCGGAACGTTAAGAAAAAACTAAAAACAGCTACACACTAAGTATTTAAAAAGATTTAATGAACAAAAGTTAATAAAAGAAAACACAATTAATGGAAATTGAAACGGCCTAAAATTGAATATTATATATAGTATAACGGTTGAAATTGAAAATTAATATTTAAAAAAAACGTGGCAACATGCTATTGCTAAATGAAGTTACTATTATTAAATTTATATGTATTAGTCAGTGGTAAATAAGCTACATGATTAATATAGTTTCATTCAAACGCATCTAAACCATAATAATCACATGTTTCTAAATTGTGTCTTAAAATAATTTATATTTTTATCTTCTTCATGCGACAATTTGTGGCGCACTGTCACACCCCGATTTTTAGGAAACGGGCATGTGACTAGTAGTTGATACTTGGTTTCTAATTTTATACTTTTAAAGTTAGAAATATGTAACGAAAAATGATTAAAAGTTGCAATAACTCCAAATATAATATTTTTATTTTAAACAGGAAATTTCATCAGGAAGGTTATAAAACATGGTTTGTATATTGTTTAACCAATGATATACATAGACAACAGTTACAGTGGATGTCTAGGGAGTCCTCATCCCTACGACATCTTATCTTTCTATCATCTACCAAAGTGTCGTAGTCCTTTTCGGCTTAAATCTAATCAAAACAAGTATCCTTAGTTACTTGAAATGTTTTAAAAACATATATGTATATTGTTTAACCAATGATATATATCGGCAAAAGCTGGTGAACACATATGTTTGATACTTACTAAATGGAAATAATAAAACAATTTGCCCACATTTGGTTTAGTAGTCTACACATTCAGTGAAACTACTTCACCTAAAGGTATAACAATTGATAACACTAGTGCCATAAGATAATTTGGAAGTGAGTTCCAGTTATGAAAATTGGGATTTGAGTTTGGAATGTTGTGAGATTGAACGTGTTTTGATTTCAACTTTTAGGCTTAACTTGAACTCATAGCGGACCGATAGGTAGAGAGGGGTAGCGGTTCGCTACCCTCACGTGGCAGAAAACCCTAATGAGTCGTCCGCCACATGTTATCACCCGGTTGAAGCCTTTGGGGCTACGTAACGGTCCTCTACAGACTACTTTTCACCATATTTCGTTTTTAGCCTATGAACTTTTGCTTAATTTTAGTTGTAGTCCTTTTACTTCTAATTTTGTACAATTTATGGATCAAATTTTGTCAGGTGTTAAACCCTAATCCTGGATATGGCATGGGGATGTGTGACACGTTAGATTTACTCATGAACACATAATATAATAGAGATAAAGTGACATAAATTAAAATCTTAATATTGTCTTCTCTTTACACATGCATACAACCAACTTCAATGCCTCAGCCCAATCTCCTAGCTCTTGCTGCTAGAAGCTACAATTAATTTTTTCTAATATGCAAGCTAAAACAAGTCACCCATGTGAGTTATTAGTTTAAAACAACATTCCAAACATATTATTCCAAATCAAAACATTAAATGGCACGGTCCTATCATCTTTTACATAGGCACGAAATGTAGTTAATCACAACCCAATATGTAATGTAATTCCAACCAAAGTGGTCGTCGCCCTTTTTAACAAATCATTGTATAGCCCTTCTCCTATATCCAATCGTGGATAGAACATTCCGTGCTATGTATCAAGGCCAAATTGCAAAACAACAATTGAGTTTTATGTCAAAATAGCCCTTAACCTTATTATTTATGCACCTCGGTGCCAAAACGTATTAAAACAATCCCATGTGATACTATCATGCCAAAATAATTTTAATCCTTCCCATGACATGTCCATACCAAAATATTTCATTAACATTCTATTATGTCAAAACACTTTCAAATCATTCCACGCTAAGCCATACGCTAAAAACATTTCTAAATCAATCCTTTATTTAAAATCAATTTTAAACAATCCTGGAATGGTACTTCGATGATTCTTCCTAAGAAATATCTATAAATAATATTGTACGCTTAGACGTGTAAACGTATCAAACGAATAGAAACAAAGGGTTTGATGGTGCTCGTTTGTTAAAATTTAAAAGAACAAATGAAACAATATGGACACTTATATAGATATATTTTTGTTTGTTCTTTTATATTTGTTTATTAATATAGTAGGGTATATACCTATGTATTACATGAGTTTGTTTAATAGAAAAATAAAAACATTAACATAATTAAAATTTAAAATTTAAACTTACTTAAAATAGGAAAAATTAGAAGATTTTTGTGAGAAATAATATGATGATGACACGTGGTATTTTTTGGAATCGTTTATTAGAATAAGGATTAACTAAATTTTTCATGAGTATTACGAAACACAATAAAAAATAAACATAACGAAAATATTGGTAGTGAGACGTGTTAATATGTGATTAATGTGAGTATAAACACTTTGTCAATGCCCACACAGATATTTTGTCGTTTGAGTTTTGTAATTTAATTAACTAATATTTGAAAAATATTGTTTAACGCTAATCTTTCTCCTTTTGATCAATCAACATAGTCGACACACTACACTAGTACACTTATATAATCTTAGACGAACTTTCACGTGTTTCCATTTTTGGTAACATTATTTTTGGCTTTATTTTAAGACATAATAAAAAGATAAATCTATAATGATAATTTTCTTAAATATAGAAATTATTAATTACCATAAGAAATTAAAATATCGAACGATGTTAGAAAGGATATAAATGTAAAAGTTTTGTTACTAATTAACTTCGACAACCAAAAATTATATATACAAATAATGTTACAAACTTAGGCATGTAAAAGAACAAAATAAACCACAAATTAACTTTGGCTTCTTGGACCCATTCGTTAAACTTGTATCAAAGAAAGGAACAACATGAAATTTAACAACAATTTTTGGTTTTATCCAATTTAACGTATAACAAATAGTTAATTCTACTTTTTTAGATGTTGTTTTTAAATGAGAAATTATTAAAAAACATTTTAAAAGAATCTAATGATTCAGCAAGAGATAAATGTAGAAATTTTGGTACTCCCTTTGATCATCCTATGTTGAAACATAGTGACTCAATAGGTTGAGTAAGATGAGTGTATGAGGAGATACTTTATATTTCTGTTGTTTAAGGATGGCAAAATAATCAAAACATGATGAAAATACTCGAAACTAGAAATATCTTGGATGGGTATCCTAGCATGGGAATGTTTCTAAAACTTGATTTTTAATTATGGGTCACTCATCCACTTGTTGAAACATGTCCATGGGGTGAGGTTGCCTCATGTTTTGTGCGTGAAAGTGAATATCTTTCAATAAAGTTTCCCCAATCTTTTTAAGTTTTAAGTTTGTAAAAATGATTTTATCGGAGTAGACATGCTAGCCAAGTGTACACACACGTTAGGTAACTGTACCTATCATATCCTTATTATAGCAAAGGCAAGAACCAAGTATCGATCCTCAAGACACTATCACTACAAGAAAACGTGGCAATAGCGGTGACATCATTAGCGGCGACACCCAGAAATGTCGTCGCTATTGATGGTGATCCGTGTCTCCAAGATCTGACGGTTACCAAGAAGTTAATCGGACGGCCACTTTTATTTCACCATTAGCGGCGACGGTATTAGCGGCGACCGTCGCCGCTATTGCTCTATAGCGGGAATACATTGGTCTTTCCCTGCTTTCCCTCCATTCTCACCCTATCTCTCACTTTTACCTCCCCAAGACGAACACAGCGCCGTTTCCCGGTTTCCGACGACCTCTCTCTATTCCGACCACCCCTCCCTACTCCGACCACCCAAATCCGAACCCCTCTCCTCCGTGTTTGGTACGTATATTTTTTTCTTAAAGATCTATGGCTGATTTCTGTTTCTTAAGGGTTGATTATAACTTTTAACTCTCGTTTTAAGCTACCACAGGACCGAACGACGCACAAGAGAATCAAAGCTCAGTTTGTTTCGTAAATCGTAAAAGGTACGTTTTTTCTTAATTTCACATCCAACTCCCACCACCGATCGTTTATGTACTTGTGTTTTTGTAGCACCGTCAAACCATTGCCGTGAAAGTACTGCAACCGTGAAGCACCACCGAGAGACCACCGACCTCCGGCAAGATTGCCGTGTGACCACACCGCTGAGACCACCACCGTGAGCCTATAAGGTACATTTTCAATTCTACAAAACTGTCAAATGTAAGTTTTGGATCTGTGTATATGAACCCTATAATTTGTTTTAGGATCTTTGTGTAAGAAATGAAATTGAAAAAAGTATAATTTTCAATATGTATTTGTGTGTGTATTGAAAAAAGTATAATTTATCAGATGGTATCTGTTAGAATAAGTAAGAGTTGGTTATGTTAGTTAGGTGGTTGATATGATTCTTAACTACTGTAAATATATGACGAATTGTAATGAATCAGATTAGTTTAAGATAAATACAAACCAATTTCACAGTTTCAGTATTCTCTCAATAGATTATTTTAGGTTAGGTTAGATTAGTGTAGATTAAATTTACTTTAGTATCATTTCTAGTTCATAATTAAGCACCGATGATATTAACTTCCTTTTTAATGATATAGGGATTATGGCAGGCAGCAAAGAGATGCTTACTTTTTGTTGAGTTTATTAACTTCCTTTTTAATGATGATATTAACTTCCTTTTTAATGTGTTTTTAATTGAGTTTATTTTTGTTGTCCATATATTTAACAAGGAATTTCTTTAGAGTCCCAAACTCAAACAAATCAAAGGACTTCTTCATCTCGACCGAACAAAGTCGAGGCATTTGAAAAGATCCTAGGTACTCGGCGCGGATGGATTAAAAGGATTGGGTTTAAACCTTCATCATCTCAAGCGCCGGATTCTTTTGAGCAGTCGCTGGTGCAGCCTACACTCCCAAACACACAGGTAAAATGAACCATTTGACCCTTTTAAACTTGAAACTTGTATGTTTGTAGACATATATGTGTAAAATGAACCATTTGACCCTTTTAGACTTGAAACTTGTATGTATGTAGACATATATGTGTAAAATGAACCATTTGACCCGTTTAGACTAGAAACTTGTATGTATATACTAGATATATGTATGTAAAATGAACCATTTAGACCCGAAGTTTGTTAAATGTTTGTTTTAACTTATAATCTAATTTAATTGTAGGAACTAGCTAACATGTTGTTCGACGACCCGAGTTTTAAAGATAAACTTAACAAGTTTAATCTTTCGCAAATGGGACAAAGTAGTAGGGATGAAGACGAGGGCGACGACGAGGATGAAGACGAGGATGAAGATTAATTGTTTAGTTTTTATATTGTTTTATGATTCGGAATAGCTTGATTGGGTCAAAAATCTTAACATTATGTTCTAACTTTATATATTAATGTATTTGTGGTTATGTTTTTGTTATATTGGGCCAAAAAAATGAAAAATAACGGTTTTGTGATGCATGTATGTTTGTAGCAATACTGGAAATAATGAAAATACGGAAAAACTACAAAACGGGTCAGATTAGCATTAGCGGCGACGCATTGGGCATTAGCGGCGACGCATTGGGCATTAGCGGCGACTCATTAGCGGCGACTGTCGCCGCTATTAAGTATTAGCGGCGACATTTGATAGCATTAGCGGCGACAAATGTCGCCACTATTGAGTGTAATTTTTGTAGTGTATGACAACAACTAATATTGAACACTTGTCAATATTTAGACGGGAGTATTTCTTTGAAAAAGAAAGTATTTTGAAAAGCAGAAAATATTTCGAGATAAAATTAGAGGGATGGAAGCTATATCATCTAGATATCGAATACTTTTGACGAATGATTAAATGGACTTTGAATGAATGAAACTATAAAGGTAGTTCCCTAAAGGGCTAGGCTCTCGTAGGAGTTACCTAGACGAGTCGGCTATCTAAAGATTCCACAATGTAACGCTGGTTACCTAGGACCTACTACTGTGAAGAATCAACTAACACCTTGTTGGTTTAAGCTATAAGTGTAAGACTTTCCCTGCTATGATTTAGAAATCCAAAGAATGGTCGTGCTATAGAGTCACACTAACACCCTTTGCAATTCTTGATTGTGTTCTCTTGTGACTTACAACCTCTAACACATACCAAGAATAAGTATCACTCGAGAAAGGTTTTTATTAATTCCCAGATACGCAACGAAAACCCTAAAAGACTCTTAAATCCATTTCATTTAGGTTTAATAACCTAGCAACATATACTTTAACCATAAATACCCTAGACTTAGTTTGCACTCGCGAGAGTAACAAGGCTAAAACTTTAGACCAGATACTGTAATCTAAGAATGTTGAATATCAATGTTATAGAGCAGGCCTTCAATTTAGAATCAAACCAACATCAAAATCAAATATTTAATAAATAATAGTAAATACACAAATGCATCACAAGAGTACGAATCCAGGATATTCAATTCAACAAAGTTCAATTCAACAAAGTTCACAAAATTAATCAAACAAATCAACATTCATTATTAAAATTCATCTCAACCTATATGACATAAAGGTGTTTAGCTACTCATATCATTTTGAGAGCAAAGAAACTAAGTGAAACACATAATCGGAGATAAACAAGAATAAAAGACTGGTGTAGAGGCTCTAGTCTTAAAATCATCACCCCGAAAACAATTTCAACTTTGAATGCTCTGATCTTCACCTCTAACTAGCTTCCTTCTCTCTTATAAACCTTCCAACAGTGGGTTAGTGACCTTCTGCTTAAAAAAATACTTGATATCTCTACCCTGGTCATCTAATGCTTTATATAGGTATTCATTAAGTCTTATGTGACCGATTCCATACGGCCCATACATAACAATACCACCATACGGTCTTATGTAATGAACCAATTTTGGGATTGAAGCATAAATAATTATTATCGGGGGTAAATAAATGGTTGGTTAAATGGACGGATTCTTTTGACATGTGAAGTATACATGGATTTTGGGAGAAAATGACTAAACAAAAAAAGACGAGGGGTCTGATGTGTAAAATTGCATTGTCCGATTGTAAAAGGAGGGGGTTTTCACAAACACACATCCATGGGTGTGTTCGTGTCGTGGTTTCTAAGGAGACAAGATGGAAATGAGCCAACAATAAAATCTGGCGTTTACATTTGAAATTGGATTGATTTAGTGTGATCCTCTTCTCCAAAATTACATACTACCAATTTCATCTAAAAATCCTCCATGTTTATGTTGTTGGTGGTTTTGGTTTTATGAACCCTAAATTAACTGAAATTGGAGGTGATGGTGAGTCAATTTTTAGAAGTGTTAGTCTAGCTTAACTAAAGCTAAAGGTTAAACTTTTTCATATTTATATCACCTAAACTAGAAGTATGAAATTAGGGTTATTGAGGACCAAAATTAGGCATTTTCAAATTAGAAGTACACATATATATAACTTTAATGATGTTCAGTTTAGAGTTACACAAAATCAGGTTTTAAATTTATAAATTAAAATGATAAATACTTCAACTAAACACACACACAATAGGCAAGTGAACCTATCCCAGCGTAAAACAGTATGGGTAAGAACCAAGTATCGAACCATGGACACTGATTTCTTACTCAACCCTCGCTATTGTCTTACTAGGATAATAATTTGACAAAAGGGCTTTGTTTAAAAGGAAGTAAAAAGGAAAAGAAAAGTAATTCAAAATGTTATCTCATTTAATGTGTTACTCCTATTATTATCACTTGTTAGTTAACGTTGTATTTTAGTAAGGTTGTTTAAAGTTACTAGTACTAACCCTTTTGATAGAGGAGTTAGTATTTCGTAACGGAACAGTAGATACAATCGACCAATTGTTCCTAATAATTCTCAGGATCCTAACGGGGTCTCAAGTCCGTCGGCTATCCCATGAGTTATTATTCGGACTAAGATTATGTTGTCGACTGGTATACACCATGTCATGTAACTTCTTTCGGAAAGTCGGAATGCACAGCTTCTTCCAAAGCTACTTTATGAACCCTCGGACCTAATAGTTTATATTCTTAAAATGGCTATCTTTACCTTTAAATATATTTTAATTAAATATAACTTTCTTTCTCAAGGTTAAACTTCATGGCTCCCGCTAGAAGTCCTCTTCAAGCCAACACAAGAAAAATAGAGAATTATCGACACGAACCACAAGGTCTAGCTAAGGATCGAACGAATCGTAATATCCAAACCTCTAATCAACCCATAATATTAAACTTGTGCTAAATTGGCCATTGGTAGCACCCATATTTATTTATAGACCGTACAAACTCGAATAAGTATCCCAAACAAGAAGTCTTGCACCAGAAACTAACAAGATTTAAGATTATTAAGTAGGTTTGAAGATTAATTATTGTTGTTTTTTTTAAATAAACTAAAGAAAGAATTTCATAACATACTAAAAATACTTCATTAATTAGAAACAATTCAACCAACCTATGTTACGTAAGAAGACTAGCCACGAATGACCGTACAAATGACTCCATTAACCCTTAGATCATGTGTGGAAAATATCCAACATCAAGAGAGAATGGGTATGGGTTGCTTCTTATTTACTTGAATGAGAAGAATCATTCAATATTACAAAATTAGAAAAATAAAGAAAAGCTAAAAACGGACAAAAACCGAGAGAGTTCTAGCCCTAGTAGGGCGCTATGGCCTTCACAACCCTCAATTATGGACTCCTAAATGCTTGGAATGAGCTTGATATTTATAGGCTGAGATATGGGTAATGCACGACCTTGCACTGGGATGCACGGTCATGCAAATAACCCATTTCTTGCACGCGAGGGAATTTGGTAGGTTTGGCGGCTTTGAAGCACTTGTTACCATTTGCATGGTCGTGCAATGGGATGCATGGTCGTGCATCCCCCAATTTTGGCTATTGCTTGAGTTTTGACTTCCCATTCTGACTCCTTGGGTGCACGAACGTTCAATTGGCTTCCATGTGCTGAATTTCCCTTGATTTTGAGTGATTCTTCATGTTTTTGCATGCAAGCGATAATTAATCGGATATTTTAAAAAGGAATGAATTAAGAATCAATTCCTATCAAAATGCCTAAAAGTCAAATGAATACGGGGATAATTGTGCATGAAAACTTGTATAAGTTATGACATATCAACGGTCTTATGTAAATAATTATTATATGGTGTAAATAAATTGTTGGTTAAATGGAGGGCTTCTTTTGACATGTGAAGTATACGTGGGTTTTAGGTGAAAATGACTAATTAAGAAAGATGGGGGTCTAATGTGTAAAACTTCAATGTCTGATTGTAAAATGAGGGGGGTTTGCACAAACACACATCCATTGGTGTGTTTGTGTCATGGTTTTTAAGGTGACAGGAGGGAGAGGACCCAACAATCAAATCTGGTGTTTGCATGTGAATTTGGATTGATTTAGTGTGATCCTCTTCTCCAAGATTACAAGTAACTTCCAATTTCAACTAAAAATCCTCCATGTATGTTGTTGGTGGTTTTGAGTTTGTGAACCCTAAATTGACTGAAATTGGAGGTGATGGTGAATCAATTATATCATCTAAATTATCTAAAGCTAAACATTAAACTTTTTCATAATTGTATCACCTAAATTAGAAGTATTAAATTAGGGTTACCCAGGATCAAATATAGGCATTTTCAAATTGGTGGGCATGTGTCACACCTCGCCTTAGGCACCCTGTGTGCGAACCCGATTGGTATCCTTGTTTTTTGATTCAGAGTTTTTATAAAATACAACTAAAGTTTTTTCAAAAGGATTGTTTCATCATTTGTCCCAACCTCAAGGGTTGTATTTGTAAATATCAAAACCTAGTTGGAAAACAAAAGTTTTATATTTACTTTTATAAACATGGGGATTTAAATACCATTTCATTTGCTTACAAAGTAGAGATTGAAATCAAATACATTATAAGCCACTGGAAATAGTACAACTCAGTGTTGATCAGTTCCCTGGTCCTATCTCCTTTCTTTAGGATTTCCCTTTGCATAAGGCCTTAGCATCCTACATGCATTCCATCCTTTTATTTCACAGGTCAGATCTGATGTCTTCCTCTCACATTTTCTTTTCTTGGGTCAGATCTTATGTCTACCCATACCCCATTCTCGTCACATTTTAATCGTTACTTGAAAACATTTTGAAAATAAAACGTCATCATGGACGCCGGTAATACAATATCTTGATGTAAAAATCATTTGACACAAACAAGTAATAATTTCATAATCACAACTTCATGTTCAGTCTATACACTCTGCAGGCCTGTCCTGTTCAATCGAACCACAGTATACACTGGCGCCATAGCTTATAACAGCGGACAGGTCTACGCCTCCATATTTATTATAAGATAAGCACCGGCCACAGTTCGGGAATTTCACCCGTAATCCGTGTATGCTTGTTCGTAAATGCCATGGCATGAATGCTTGTTCATAGAAGAACATTGAACATTATTTCGTTAATCTTTATTTGGCCATTTTCGTAAATAAAATGTTTGACACAAGTTTTGAAAGAGATAAAGTATTCACCTTTACAGTGGGAGTGAGCCTCTAAAGTCAAAAGCTTATAGGCTAGCTTCTTATCCTGGTTTCTCTAGCGTAACAGCACTTCTACGAGTGTTTTCTCTTAAATCGAGCACTACAACGAGCGAAAGTTGGGTCGGGATCGTCGGGAGTGGGCTAGGGATCACCTGGAACATGTTTTGCGAGTTTGAGTTGTGAGAAAACGGTTGAACCTGTTTGAGTATTTATAGGGGTGAAATTTGGTTCCATGTCGGACCAATATGTACAGGGATGTCGGTACGACATCAAGACATATACACGTCAGCCCTAAATGTCGCATTCTAATTGGACCGAACATATTTGGCGGCAATATCGGACCGATATGTGGACCATGTCGGTCCAATATCTAGACCCATGTCCCATCGATAGGGCTGAGTCATTGGACACGTGTCAACACCACATTTTGCGCCCTAGAGGAGGTTGTCAGACCGTTATGGTTTGATGTCAGTCTGATAACCGACATAGTAACTCATTACGGATCAATATGAGAATGCATGTTGGTCGGCTATTTATCCCTAGTTCACTTCGGACCGATAAGAATATAGATGCCGGTCCGCTATTGGACTGCCTTCAGCTTCAGTCCGATATTAAAGCTTAGTTTCACTTCGGAACGATATGGGATACGATGTCAGTCCGATATCAATTCAATTTCCTAAATTTCTTTTATATTCAACCCTAGATTTTGGTGTATTTGCACTTATAGTCCCTATGTTTTACCTTTTGTCAAATCTTGGACATTTTTGTGGCAGATGTTACATCCTCCCCACGTTGTTTTAAACTTCTCGAGTTTATTCAAACAGCCGTGTTTATGTCGGTCCACGTTTGGAGTTCTATTTTACTTTTACAATTATCAATTTCTTTCTTTTCAATCTCTTTTCCTAACTGTCCTCGATTTGCAAAGATTGTTCCATAAGTCTTAATTTCTCATCTACCTCTGCATCTTGTAGGGGCATTACCAGAGATTAATCTGCCAAACACTTGTGCAGATTTGACACATTGAATACATCGTGTACTCCTTTCATTTCATCTGGTTGTTCGAGTTGATAGGCCACAGGCCCAACTCTTTTCAAGATTTTAAACGGTCCTACGTATCTAGGACTTAATCTCCCTTTCTTTCCAAATCTCACAACGCCTTTCCATGGTGAAATTTTCAACAGAACGTTATCTCTGACGTTGAATTATAACGGCTTTCGTCTCTTATCAGCATAACTCTTTTGACGATCACGAGCCGGGTGGTTCAAATATCTAAGTTATTTTTTGATAAAGGACTAAAAATAATGACTTTTCGGCGGTGGATAATGATATCAAAATAATGACAAACTCTTTTGAAATTGGTGGGCATGTATGGTGTTCTAAAGGTGTATAAGTGTTTTGGTGTGACCATAAACACAAATCCATTAGATTCCCTAATCAAATAGGTGAATCATGAAATTGGTGTTTTGGGTGATATTTGGATGAGGACCCAAACAGGTCAGATGGTTAGATTGGGTTAAATGGTAATTATTTCGAGACTTTTGATTGCTAAATTTAGGTGTGATTGTTCAGGTGAACAGACTACTATGGTTAAAGATCAACCGGGTGGTTCAAAAGACAAAGTTAAGTGTTATTACACTTACTTAGTAATTGATAGTTAAGGTACATGTTATATATACTCATTGAATGTTGAAGAATGTATGCTTAAATGTCGTTAAAATGCTTGGTTTCATGTTTATGTGTATTGAGGGTTTTAATGTGTGTGCAATTACACGTTGTTATGGTCAAGTATGTGTATATTGTGTATACCTATGGTTTTATATGAGGTGAAAATCTTGAAGTATTAAACTTTATAGGCATGTACGACTGATAATCTTGAAGTACAAAAACTTCATGGGTGTGTACGAGTGATAATCTTGATATAGGAAACTTCATGTGCGTGTAAGGGTGGTAATCTTGAAGTGTCAAACTTCATGGGCGTGTACGCGTGGTACTTTTGAAGTGTCAAATTTCATGGGTGTTGATTCTTGAAGTCTAGTACTTCTTCGATGGGAATCTTGTATGAGTGTTGAATTAGACTTAAATCTCAATTGTAGTCGTGTAAGTACCTTGGGATTATAATATTGGATTGGGAACAAGTATAGAGGTGCATTTGCTTGTAATATAGTGGAATATGCAGGCCTTTGATCAAAAGTCGGACTGTTGGGTGGTTGTTGAGGCTAGAAATAAGCCAACGGCTAAATTGATGCAGAAGTGGCGTAGGCTACGCCAACCCCAGTGTAGCCTACACTAGGAACATTTTCCTTACATTGCCCCTATGGCTCATATGTCTATAAAACGACAGTTTCCATCGACAGCTATGGAACCCTGGCCATAACACCGTCGGATCATAATTAAACTCCATGGGTCACGGTAACCCTGAGTACCCGTCGTTACCCCAATCAAAGTTGTACAACATCAAAACCATTAACATGTCACTAAGTCTTTTCCATGTTTTGTTTATGGCCCTACGCCTCTTATGATTGTAAACCGCCATAAGGCTGGTAACAGAATAAGTTACGCGAACTAGATTAATACCTCGCAGACTTGTTATCCATTTATTCATTCCCTTAGCAGATCTGATATGTAGTGACTTTATTAAAACAGTTGCCCTTTTCTTTTCATAAAAAATTCATTCATTTGCAAAAAAACGTTTACTTTCATTTCGTAAACCATTCCTTTATAAACCTTTCATTACTTTCATAAACATGGGAACATTTCCTTACATTACCCTGTGGCTCATACGTCTATAAACCGACAATTTCCATCGACGGCTATGGCTCCCCGGCCATAACACCGGCGCATCATAATAAAACCTCCATGGGTCACAGTAACCATCGTTACCCCAATCCCAGATGTACATCAACGGAACCATTAACAGTCCTCTAAGGCTCTGCCCTGTTGTGCTTATGGCCCTACGACTCTTACATTTATAAACCGCCATATGAGTGGTAAAAGGATCAGTCACGTAGACTAGACCGCTACGTCCCAGACTTCCTATGCGTCAATTCGTTCCCCTAGCAGATTAGATATGTAGTGACTTCTTTAAAACATTTGCTATTTCCTTTTCATAAAACATTTCATTCAATTCTAAAACCCTTTACTTTCGTTTCGTTAACAATTCCTTTATAAAACTTTCATTTCATAAACGTTTATTGTTCCAAAAATCATTCGTTTTATAAAACGTTCGTTTCATAATCATTTCATTTCATAAATTTATCGTCTCTTAAACACTTTGTGTGAGTATGCATATCACCCTAGAAACAAGAAAATAGGGAATCTTGACTCACCTTATCGTCTATAAATAACTGCGGTTAGACGTCTAGTTACTGCTAATGTGGTAACCGATATGAACATAAGTCAACAAGCGAATTTTATCATTTACGCTGGCGTCGCCTAAACATTGTAGCCTTGCACCGGTCAGTGTCGCCGGCACGTGATTAGTGTCGCCAAGGTGTAGGTTCAATTAACTAAATACTTTATAATAGTTTTATATTTGTTCAATTAGTTTATAACAATTATTAATAAGTTTATATATGTAAAAATTTAAAGTTTTTAATTAAATTTTTGGGTGTCGTTTTGGTAAAAAAAAAAAACTCATTGGGATCGGTGTCAAAATTTCATTGGGGTCGCTCGGGATTATATGGTATGTATAACAAAGGGTGGTACGCCTCTGGTGACGACACTGTTAGTGTCACCTAATGAACATCATCTTCAAACAGGCCCATTTTTAACCCAAGTTTGTAACTTTTTACGTCCAATTTGTTTGTTTAACGTCCATGTAGCCAGACCTAGGGTTTATTTCGAATTTTACACGTAAAAACCTAGTCTTTTAATATAAAAACCTTAGTTTTACCCCAAAACCCATTTAAACTTAAAAAAAGGTTTTAGGTTAGAATATTACCTCAAAAGTTGTAGTTTCTCGTAGATTCTTCTTCACAAGCACCGGAGAAGTGATTTGGAGCCAACTTTGAAGATCAAAGAATTGATTCTTGAACTTTCTCTCTCTAGAATTTCTCTCGACACAAAAATGTTGGAAATGATTGAGGTGGAGGCTGGAAATGAGGCTGATTCATGAGGGTTTAGGGTTTATGGAAACCCGTATATGGGCTAACCCCGTCATTTCCTTTTCTTTCTTAATTTCTTCCATTTCGACCCATATATAGGTCTCAGTTTTTGGATGTTACAAGTCTACCCACCTTATATGAGGTTTTGTCCTCGAAACCAGTCACAAGTTGAACAATTACGCGTACGACTCTTTCATTTCCTCCTTAGTTTCCCATGTGATCTAAGAACCCTTTCAGTGCTTCCACTATACCTTCACCAACAGAATAACCTTATATCACAGACGCTTCTCTTTTCTATCCAGCATGGCCACAGGTTCTTCAATATACTTTAGACGGTTGTCAACCTCCATGTCCGATAGCGGCACGTGGGCTGTGTCATTAGCTAAACACTTTCTCAAGTGTGACACGTGAAAGGTAGGATGAATCCCACTTAGCTCATTAGGTAGATCCAGTCTATATACCACCTCGGCCACCCGTGTCAATATTCTAAAGGACCTGGTGAACCTCGAAATCAACTTCCCTTTTTTGAGAAATCGGATTATCGCTTTCCAGGGAGATACTTTAGTAGTACAACATCTAGAAGGCGACATGCCTATTGTTGAGTGGTAACTGTTGTTATATGAGAATTCTGCTAGGGCCGGTGGATATCCCCACTTCCACCTAAGTCGATGATACACGCATGAAGCATGTCTTCTAAGGTTTGGATGGTTTGTTAGGACCGATTGTCTGTTTAAGGATGATATGATATGGTTATGTTTAGTCTAGTATCCATCACTCCATGAAACTTCTTCCAAAACCGTGATGTCAACCACGCATCCCTGTCCTAAACAATAGATATCGGCACACCGTGCCGAGTGTAGGTCCCTCGGGTGTGGCGGATCGTCACATGCAAGTGGGTCTACTAGTCTAACCGGGTGCGGAATGCCCATGACTAGGTGGAGAGTCAAACTAAACAAAGTAAACCGACAAGATAATCACTTTAAACGTTCTTTGTATTATAAACACTTGAAGGTTACAGAGAGAAGCACTGAGATTGCACTTTACGTATTTGCAACTATGACTGCCTACTTAACTTCTGTCAACCTAACCTATTTATACAAGACATGATGCCTGCACTTAGCAAGTGTGCAGGGCAAAATGCTCTTGCGTACTTAGCAAGTACGCAAAGGTATTCTTGCGTACTTGCTAAGTACGCAGGAGCTTTCTCCTGCGCACTTGCAAGTGCGCAAAACACTTAGAGAAAAATGCAACATTCAATATGTAAAAGTAAATACAACTTGATAAACTAATACATAGAGACTCTTACATACAAAGACAATTACAAACAAGAAAATACAAACTAAGACTCTATCCAGAGTGTTTGACAACAGCTCTGGATAATCTTCAGTCTTCATTCTTCAGTTTTCACAGCACTTGATCTTTAGCTTCCATCTTCTTCTTGTATTCAAGGCAGAACTTAATCACCTTGTCATATTTAGAAGCAAGGAGCTTTGTCCATTCATCAGTGTAAACACAATACCTGTCTGCTAATGCCTCCAGATCTTTCACAGAAAAGTTGATGAAGCAGACTTCATCAAAAATTCTGATCAGTTCCTTTGGCACTATGTTCCCACTGTCTAAATGTACCTTTCCCATGATCACAGCCTCGCCCGTCGTTGGATCTACGTACAAGTACCACATGTCACCAAGAATATCCTGAGATAACTTGCTCAGGGGAATCTTAGTTTCACATCGCACTAGCTTGTATACCAATTTCTTTAAGTGCTTCTTAGTCACAGGATGTCTAGCGTGCTTATCCTTGACTCTCTTGGGCACTTGAGGCTTGAACATCTCAAATTTCCCAGATCTTGCTTCTCGCTGCAGAACCACCCACAAACCCATTGCCACTGCGTGATTGGAATGACCCAGTAGCTCTCGGTTTGCTAGGTTCACATGGTCGTATTTGGGTAAGGAGCTGAACGCTTCACTGGTGGGTTTCAAGTATTGAACCCCACCAGATCTTTTGATTGCGAACAACTGCTTATCCTCCTCGAACCTTACAGCCAAGATCATCCCTGTTGCTCCGTGTTTGTCTATTATAGACGTCTTTTGCCACACAGGAGTTGGACCCTTTGATGAAGTAGAAGGCATATATTTATCTTTCGGTGCCTCTGGGTCCACAGGTGTAGGGTCAACTGGGGAGGCTTCAGTCGAGGCTTCCACATTACTAGCATGCTCGACTGAACCTGTGTCGAGCGGAGCTTCGAATGATGGAAACTCAAAGATCTCTCCATCTTCTAACTCGTACTCTCCTTCCCCGTCACCCTTGGGAATTTCTATTACAACATCCTCATCATCATCATCCCAATCGTCACCAGAGTCGATCTCTCCTTCTTCTAGATTAAAGAGAGCATCGATCTGTGCTTCTTTGGAATAGTCAGGCTCTAGATATAGGATCTCATCATCAGATAAGTCCTTAAGCACTTCAGCCACTGACTTTCCTTTGTCACCACTACCACCAGAGGTATCACCACCCTCTTGATGAGTAGACTCCCCCTGAGCCATTGGAACAGCAAAGATGGGCACGATTGCTAAAGCTTGGTGCTCACCTCCACTAGGACCGGCTTCGGGATCCTTGTCTTTGTCGTCATCCTTAGTCAAGTCAACAGGATGACAAGCCTCATCACCGATAGTCCTCTTTTCTTTCTCTTTCTCTGTCTCTGTCTCTTTCTCCTTCTCTTTCTCCCCCTGAACATCAAGCTTCTTGGTCAGTTCGGCAATTAGTTTGACCATCACTTCATGCTCTTTCCTCTGTACATCAAACCTCAGCTCCAAGGACGACCTGTGACCCAGAATCATTTCATTTGTCTTGATTAGGAGCTCGTTCTGGGCCATGACGTTCTTTAGTCTTTCATCAGTCCCCGTTCTCTGGCTACGAATGATTCTAACTTCGTCTACCAAAGAATTGATCTGTGCTTGTTGAGCTTTAGACTCCTCCTTTGATTTCCGAATAGTCTCCAGTAATCCAGTAACTTGGGTTTCCAGAACATCTATCCTTGCATCATTCGGATCAGGATGTCTGGATGATGACGCCTCGGCATTGTGAATAGGGGAGGAGAAGATGGTATCGAAGTCAAACCCTTGTGTGAAATCTCCATAATTGAAGGGTTGACTTAAAGGCTCAATGGTGGTGGTTGGGATTGAGGATGTGATGAGTGTTGTAGGAGTTATGGTAGGGGTGATGGTGACTGACTCCGTGAGAATTGGAGTAGTCACCGCCACCTGAGCAGTTGTGGTAGGGAGGGTCACTATCACAGGGATCTCCTCTGTGATGGAAGTGACGGCCACGTCAAGTTACACATGTGGCCTCCTCCTCCTACGGTACAGTTGCTGTGAAGGTGGGGTGGAGGCTGAATCAGGAATAGCAGCTGAAACTTGTACTTGCTGTTGAGCCTCCACCTCACTGGAGATAGAAAGTTGTTGCCTATCGCCCCTGTTCTTGTGAATGATTTCTCGTCGTTGTCTTTGTATAGCAGCGTCAGAGTCAAAGTCTGGCTCGTATTTGCTGCTAGAGGACTGTCGCTTTCTATTGGAGGACGACGCATGTAGGGTTACCTTTGCCGTTCTCCTTGGGTGTACCTGCGATGGTGCATTATCGAAATCAGAAGAATCTGACTCAGTCTCTTCTGAGTCGGATCCCTCAGCACCATCATTTCCCCCTTCTTCGTCTCCACCATCAGGCGATCCATCATCATTGTCCACTTCCTCCTGTTGTTGTTGCTGTTGTTCGTCGGAGTGTTCACTCAATTCGGGCTCCGAATCGTGACTATACCATCTCCAGTCACCTGGTGCCACGTATGCTTCATTTATGAGGTGGCCAAAGAGTTCTGTATGCACAGGGGTAGGATATACACTGCCTGGCTTTAGGAATTGTGCGAATACTCTTTTGTCCACCCTCTTTACTTACAGTCTCTCCCCTATAGCAGGTAGGTTTGGCAACGCGTCATTAATCAATAGTTGCACAAACCTAGGGTATAATAAGAACCTAAACCTCTCCTCTGTGTTGATCTGGTCATTGATGGCTTTGAAAATGTAGCAGGAGAAGTTGTAGCCCTTATTGAGAGAAAGGCCGACCATGGCTGCTGCAAGGTCATGACCCATGGCATCTTTTCCAGCTTTCCTTGATGAGATGCACATGATCATGACGTGGGCGAGGTATCTCCATTGGTCTAACACCCACATCTTCTTGTATGAAGCATAGTCTCTCGCACCGACATAACCCATTCTTTGCCTCCAACAGCCGTCCACAAAGTAGTCTAGATAGGTTGTCGGGTCGGTCGAGAGATCTCTGAATTGAAGGACCCTTCTAATAGTATCTTCAGAGATAGCGATAGCATGACCAGCAACGGTAGCCCTTATAACGTTGGGGGCTACCGTGCAATCATGCTCCGCAGTCTCCCAAAACTGCTTCAGATAGGGTCTTGACACGACCGGGTCAGCAGAAATAGCGTAGCTGATTCTTGAACGGTTCAAGAAATCAACTATTTCTCTATACTGCAGTGCTGCACCCTTCCATTCTGGTTCAGTTTTAGCTAACAGGTTGAATTCGTTAGTAAACGCCCGAGCCATGATCTGCAAAAACACACAGAAAACAGAATCAGAACAACAAGTATCATTGGAAATGAATAAACATGACTCAGTATAGCAGTTACTCTTTGAACTGAAATTTTAGACTTAGGAATTTTTGCCAAGTGTTGGTCTTGTACGCAGGATTTTCCTCTTGCGTACTTAACAAGTACACAAGAATTACTTCTTGCGTACTTGCTAAGTGCGCAAGAACTACACTTGGTGAAAATTCCAGAAGTTTGAAAATGTCACTGATGTTCAAAAAAATGGGTAGATTAGGTCGCCACTAGGTCGGAATCAATGATTTTAACCTATGAGACCAGTATCAACACCACAAACTTTCTATGCTTGACCAATTTTGACCTAAAACGGTTGACCGAACCACTGTCGGTTCAAATTCAACCACAGGGACAAAACAAAGACTAAAAAGGACGATTAAGGGTCGATTATGTTATCTAATCATGTTTTAATGATAAGAGGTTACCCAAACAACCCAAAAATTTCCCAAAAATCATGGAATAAACCTAGATTTTTCTAATTCATTAATCGGTCCAAAGTCACGATTTTGTGGATGGAATGAGCCTAGATTCTCACCAAATCGATGTTATGAGATGATGAAACTTGTAATGGGATGAAAAGACGGTTTAGGAACACTTGGATTTTGAGTAAAGTTTGCAGAGGGAAAATTCTTTGATTTGAATGTGATGAAAACTCAGAAATTTTCTAAGTCCCCTATTTATACCCAACACTAAACAGTCGTGCGTACTTGCTAAGTGCGCACGCTTTAACTCTTGTGTACTTACAAGTGCGCAAGACTTAACTTTTGCGTATTTACAAGTGCGCAAGACTTAACTCTTGCGTACTTGTTAAGTACGCAGGGCTTACTTCATGCGCACTTACAAGTACGCAAAAACCCTTAAGTGCGCAAACTTTCAACTCAAATTTATGAAGTTTTTCAAGTCAAATAACGAACAAGATAAAAAATATTCAATCAGGAGGATTCAAATACAATTCAGAAAGGTTAAACACAAATATTTTTTAGCTTTTTCTGAATAAAATTGAACTATGCATAAACTTAAAATCTTTTTGATCTTTTCTCATAGAAATATACAAGTATTCACACAAACTATTTTTGATCAAAGACACGAGCAAAGGATCATATCAGGCTATCTTTTAGCAAAAACGATACAATATAAACATCAAAGAATATGAGATCATGTCATGGATTACTATTTATTCACACGTAATAAGCACATAAACAAGTAATTCATGTTGATAATATTATAAGATTTGAAACTATAAGTATCTTTGTATCACGTTCTTGTGTATTAAGGTATTAATTATAAGATATACAATGTGTACCCCACTGATATGCTACAATAATGTAAATTGTATTATCTCAAGGCATCTAAGATTTTCCCAATGATTTTCTAAATTTTCAGAATGAAGTTACATCTATTAGCACAGGAAAAATCAAGCAGGATCCATAAGGATTATCAGGAATCATAAGATTCAGAATCGAGTGATTCATTTGTGTTGGTTTCATTTGATTTTCTTCATTGAATATCGGTATGATGATTCGGGATAATGAGTATGGTATTTGAATAAGGTAAGGGGATCTAACTTTTATCTGGATTTGATTTCAATGAATCAGGAGTGATTCAAGGGTGAATACATGCTCAACGGTTGATGTAGAGACATGTTTTGATTCAATATCTCCTTGCATACTTGTGAGTATGGGCAGTGAGATGAACCGCATTAACTGTGCTAACGACATAACTCGAAACTGATCTCAAAAGAAAATTATTGCCAAAATCTAACATCCTTTATCTGATAATGATCTTTTCTATTCTTTTACGCACACACACTTGCAAACATGGGTTCAAATCACAGTTGTAATTTAGATTTAGTTTCCACACTACTAGTGATTCAAAGACGCATACAGCCTACTGACAATTCAAATTACTTGTAAATAAGCATATTAAAAACATAATAATTTAAACAATTAAGTAAGCATGACGCAATCATTTCCCATATGAGCAGTCTGTGACGTTTAGATCATTTCTGATGTACTATCATTTCCTCTTTTCTCAAGGTAACTTTGAAATTTTCTCCATTTTCTATTTTGTTTTTGATTTTGTAAAACATTTTAAAACTTAAAAGAACTAAACAGAAAATTTAACTTCCATGAATTGAATTGATTTAAGAAAAAATAATTTTCACTCAGGATTGAACATTCCTATCAAGTTGACAAGATGCTCAAAACGGGATCGATCAAATGCCTTTGTGAAAAGGTCAGCAAGATTGTCATCCGTGTGAACTTTTACAAGTTCAATTAAATGCTTTTCAGCACAATCACGGATGAAATGATGGCGAATTTCTATATGTTTAGTTTTGGAATGTTTCACCGGGTTATTTGTGATGGACATGGTGGCATTGTTGTCAATGAATAATGGAGTTCCAGTAAAGTTTAAGCGTAGTCTCTCAATTGCTGTTGAATCCACAATATCTGAGAACAACCGCTCGCCGCAGCAATGTATTCTGCTTCACAAGTTGAGACAGAAACCGTTGACTGCTTCTTGCACTGTCAGGAGACCAGTCTGTCTCCTAAGAATTGACATCCACCAGAAGTTGACTTTCTATCAAGATTACAACAGCCATAATTTGAATCAGTGTAGGCTTTGAAGTCGAATGACTGCTGCTTAGAGTACCAAAGACCTAATCAGGGTTTCCCTTTCAGGTATCTGAAAATTCTCTTCACGGCTATCATATGTGACTCCTTCGGTTGTGACTAAAACCTTGAGCACAAGCACACAACAAACATTATATCGGGTCTTGAAGCTGTGAGATACATAAGTGATCCGATCATCCCACGGTACAATCTGCTATCCACCATCCTTTCCATCTTTGTCAGGATCCAGACCATGATTGACTGGGATAGGTGTGCCATAAGTACTGCTATCATTCATCTTGTATTTTGAAAAGATGTCCTGCACATACTTGGTTTGATGTAGATAAATGCCATCCTCTCTTTGACTGACTTGCAGACCCAGGAAGAACGATAATTCACCCATATTACTCATTTCAAACTTGGACTTCTTCACCTGCTCGAATTCCCTACACATCCCTTCATTGGTAGATCTAAAAATATTGTCGTCGACGTATACTTGTACAAGAAGAATGTCACCTCCTGCTTTCCTAATGAAGAGAGTCTAGTCAATCTGTCCACGGTCGAAACCATTAGACAGTAAATGCTTAGATAATGTCTCATACCATGCCCGCGGTGCTTGAAGAAGACCATAAAGTTCTTTGTCGAGCTTATACACTTTATTGATATTATGCGGATCTTCAAAGCCGGGAGGTTGAGTGACATAGACCTCTTCATGTACTTTTCCATATAGGAAAGCACTCTTCACATCAAGTTGATAGACCTTGAAGCCGACATATGTGGCATAAGCCAAGAACAGTCGAATGGCCTCAATTCTAGCAACTGGGGCATATACTTCCGTGTAATCCAAGCCCTCTTGTTGATAAAAACCCTAAACAACCAATCTTGCTTTGTTCTTCACAACAGCATGACGATCATCCGTCTTGCATTTGAACACCCATTTGGTTCCAATTGGTTGAAAGCCTTTTGGCAAGTCAACCAAATCCCACACGTGCAACTTTTGGAATTGAGACAATTCATCTTGCATCGCCTCAATCCAGCAGTTGTCAGTGAGAGCCTCCTTCACATTCTTCGGCTCTAACCGGGACACGAATGAAGCATGCAGACATGTTTCCATGACACCAGTGTCAAGTATCTCTGTGTAAAGACTGGTGTTCTCAGTGATGGTTCGATGACGAGTCTGAACACCGGCATAAGGATCACCAATAATGTTTTCGATTGGATGATTCCTATGCACTCTCATCTCCGGTACAATCGGTTCCTGAATTTCTGAATTGAGATTCGTGCTTAACTCCCCCATTTCCTGTGTTCCAGAAGAAGAAGATTCAATGTTAATTGGATCAGCTGGAGCTTCATTTCCTACAGTTGTGTTAGGATTAGCTTGAGCGTCATCTCCAACGACAAGAACATCTTCATTGTTATCACTGTCATGAGTTCCAGATGCAGATGCAGATGCAGCATTGGAATCAGGAGTCACAATCGGTACAGTAGCACGAGTAGAGAAGATGGAGTCATTGTCGCCACCCAATAATTCATAAACATTTGCGGCGTCAACTGCAGATAGATCAGGAAGATTGAATGACTTGAATAGCGCATCATAATCAAAACCCCAAGCTGGACCTGTTGGTTCGGGTGGAATGATGTGTTTACTACAATCCACTTCAAACCATTCCTCGACAGTACGAGTTCCTGTGTTGTACACTCTCTTGCAAGGCGAGTTGGCAACGTATCCTAAGAAGATGCCTTCCACCGCTTTTGCATGAAACTTAGACTGGCGGTCTTTGTACTGTAGCAACAAGGAACAAGGACTACCAAAAGGAACTAGGTAATCAAGACTGGGAAGTTGATTGTTGATCAACTCGTAACAAGTCTTGTTGTGCCTCTTCACAACCAGAACTCTATTTAAGACGTGACAAGTTGTATTAACGGATTCTGCCCAGAAAGTGACCTGAAGCTTTGCATCCGACAGCATAGTCCTTGCAGTCTCAATCAGTGTTCTGTTCTTCCGTTCAACAACTCCATTCTGCTGAGCCGTGTATGGCGCGCTGAATTCGTGACGGATCCCTTTCTTGAGACAGAAAAGCTCCATCAAATTATTCTTGAACTCAGTTCCGTTGTCACTCCTTATCCTTCTAACTTTCAGCTTGCAAAGAGATTCCAAGCTCAGGATCAAGTATTGAAGAATATCAACAGTCTCGTCTTTAGTACCTAAAAAGTGCACCCAAGAAAAACGTGAGAAATCATCAGTTACTACTAGACAGAACGACTTACCTCCAATACTCCTAATACTTATGGGGTCAAACAGATCCATGTGTAATAGCTCCAAAGGGGTATCAATAGAGTTTTGGAGCTTGGGCTTGTGAGACTTCCGTTGTTGTTTGCCCTTTTTACAAGGCATACAGTCATCTGCAACGGTAAATCTCAGCTTAGGAACCCCGGTTACCAAACCGTTCCGGACAAGATGATTCATTTTACGATAAGAAATATGTCCGATTTTCCTATGCCACAAGATAGAGTCAAGCTCTGTCGCTTTGGTAAGCAAACATGTAGCAACTGATGAGGTGGTTGTTGCCACGCTCATATCGATCTGATAGGTGTCGTTTGTTCTTGGCGCTCTCATCAGGATCCAGTTTTCGGGAACTTCAAAAACAGGTTTGATAATCAGGCATTCTGACTTGTCAAACATCACCGAGTACTCCTTATCACACATTTGGGAGACACTCAACAGGTTATGCTTCAGCTGCTCGCAAAAGTTGACATTGTCAAAGCTGATACAATCGTTCGAAACCACGCCTTGACACGTGATGTTGCCGCCTTTTTCTCCGGCAAAGGCCACATAGCCGCTCTGAATGGTTTAACATCTTGAAGCAACGCCATGTTTCATGTCATGTGCCGGGAGCATCCACTATCTACATACCAGCGGTTAGAGATAGTACCCTTCGGACGTCCCTGCACGAGTAACAAAAGAATTAGTTAGATTTGGAGACCCAAGCCATTGTGGTCTTGGGTCGTCCATCATTTTCAAAATAAACTACTTCCTTTAACTCACAGTCATGATGACTGTTCAAAATTGATGAATCTTTAGAAGAATTAGAACTAGGAGATTGAGAAGTTTTGGATTTGGCAGTCTAGGATCTCTTCTGTTTCTTAACCGGAACAGGAGATATTGGTTCAACTACAGCAGGTGAACTAGTGGAAGCTTCACCTGATTGAACTGAAGTCAGCTGTTCTAGCTTTCTCAACCTCTTGTTCCTTCTCCTTCTCTGTGGTTTTGAAAGTCTCGCCACAGGTTTCTCACTGGTACGTGTACTACTGGAGGTAGATACATAAGGTACAGCAGGTTGCGTTACCTTTCTTGAAACTGATGGTTTAGCTTCAGATTTGATCTTAGGCTTTACCATCGGTTTGACCGGTGGTTTCACCACATTTTGTTTTGGATGTTTGGGAGGTTTCACTGATGGTGACTTAGGGATAATAGCTGGCTGTGAAACAACAGGCCGTTTCCCTTGGTTCTTAGAAGGACAGTTCACAAGAATGTGACCAACCAAGCCACAGTTAAAACAATTCCTCTTGTCTATATAAGTTCTCTTGTAAGGCTCATTAGATCTAGCCTTAGATAACTCAGCATTATGAGCAGGAGGAGTTGGTTTATGAACAGGAGTCTTTACAGTTTGGTTTTTGGGAGGATAATATTTTTGCAAATTTTCTTTATACCCAAGCCCATAATGAGTTGAAAAAGCTTCTTTCTTTGCTTGGTTAAGACTTTTATAACCCCCATAAAGCATTACCTTTAGATTATCATTTGTTTCAATGATATCAGGTTCAGTTAAAATGCAATTATCACCATTAGTGATAACGTTTTTCTTTACTTTCTGTTCAGTGAACAACTCCTCAGATACTACTTCTTCAGGGCAAGTGTTAACCGACCCATCTTCAGAAGCAGTAATGAACTCCTCACTAGATATGGAGTTAGCCTTACTTGAGGATTCATCCTTTTTAGGGGAATCATCCTTATCAGAGGACTTATCTAGACAAGTGAGATCAATGTCTATTAAGCTATTGACAAACTTCCCGCTTACTGGTGGAGGAATGGCATTAGTACCCAGCCCTAACCCATTCAATTGTCTCACTACAGATTCGTAGTGTTCCATCACAAAACGAGAGTTTTTCAACTTCTCATTAGTACATTTTAACTGCAAGATCTCATTTTGCAGTTTGTTGATTTCATTGTTCCGTTTTTCCAACCCCCTGTATGCAACATCTAAGTGAAGCTGTTGATCGCTTATTTTTAAAGAATATTCACATTTTTCCTTTTTCAACGTTTCAATAGAATCTTTAAAACATTTTTCGTTTTCTTTATAGTTTAGAGTTGCCATACTTAGGGGTTCGATTTTGTCTTGGAGCCTAGAATTTTCAAGTTTTAGCCCTAGACATTTAGAACATGAAATAACAGAAAAAGGATTAGAGTCTACCTCAGAAGATGAACTTGTTGCTTCTCCAATGGCCATGAGAGCAACGACAGTAGTTGATTCCTCTTTCTCAGCTACAGAAGCTTCCTTTTCTTCAGCTTCCTTCTCTTCCTCTGTAGCAGCAGTAGTAGACTCTTCTAGGTCAGCCATAGAAGCTTCCCTTTTCTCTGCTTCCATCATCTCCATGATCTCAGCCATGAGACCAACCTGTGTTTGTGCGATGATGGCATCCTCCAGATGAACACCCCAATCAAAGCTTTCGTCCTGTTGAGCTACCAGTGCATTGGACGTTCCACCTTGGCTTTGATTGTGGTGGTTTGAGTTGTTGTGGCCATGGTTGTTTCCTTGGCTAGGTCTGGTAAAACTAGAGGTCGGTGCTCTGTCTTTCTGACACTCACGAGCAAAGTGTCCAAAATTTAGACACTTATAGCATTTGGCCTTAGATTTGTCAAACCCGACCTTGGCATTAGGATGCCCGCCAATAAACTTTCTTCCTGTTCTGTTCAGGAAACGCTTGGCTCTCCTCAATAGCATGGCCATATTCCATTGAATATCCATGTCCCCCATGTCATCAGGATCCACTTGATTAAAATCTTCTTCAATCGTCTCGGGATTTGTAAGCTTGCCACCTATGAAATTCTCATACGCAAGCATACAAGATGAGTATAGTGCTACATGATCTTCAGCTATTCTGACTATAGCTGATTGGTTAGCTGAAGACGTAGCAGGAGGATTTCTTGAGGTATTTTGATGATGAGACCCCAACCCTGATCCAGATGCATAGCATGCATGACCACCATAACCATTTGAGTGGTCATCATCTATAGAGTTTCTAGTGAAAAGGGCAATTCCAGAGCCCGATGACTTGGATGTAGAAGTCGTCCCATGATACATAGAAGGGTCTAGTATCTGAGGTCTTCCTGAGCTTTCCTTTCTTTTTAGGTTCATGTCATGAGCTTGAACCTTTCCTATTGCCTCCTCTACTGTCAACTCATAGAATTTTGGATTTTCCCTCATCAGGGTTGTGTACATCTCAAATTTGGGTGGTAAAGCATCCAAAAACTTTTCCACCATCTCTTCATCTGGATACTTGAGTTCAAAAGCCTTCAACTCAGTCTGTAGATGATAGAATCTAGAGATGAGGTCATCTAAAGATTCGTTCTCTAAAAATCTGAAGCATTCATACTGCTTCCGGAGTAGATCCCTCTTACTCTTCTTGATATCACTATTTCCTTCGAATCTTTTCTGTAAAGCTTTCCAAAGATCCTTGGAATTTTCATAACCTCGTAAACTGTGGAACAATTCCTGAGTTAATGCCATAGTGATCGAACCAAGTGCCTTCTTTTCACGATCATAAGCTTTCTTTTCTTCATCAGAAAGTTTAGAGATAGGTTTGGGCATGGTTTCATCAAGATAGATGTGTGTGGGATGCTTATATCCCTCAAGGATTGGTATCCATAGCGATGAGTCGGTATAAGAAATGTAGTGCTCAAAACGTGTTTTCCAATTAGAATAATCGTTTACGTTAAGCAACTTTGGCGGTTTCTGTGGTGTACCGATCTCATTATCATAGTTTAATAGGTTTCCAAGATTCTGAAGATTCGACATAGTGAACACTTAGTCAAGTTTCAGAAAAATCAGACAAAGTTGCGCACTTGATTTTGGCCTTGCGCACTTGAGAAATGGTCTTGCGTATTTAGATTTGCTCTTGCGTACTTGATAAGTACGCATGAGTAAATAATAAGTACGCAGGATATAACTTAAGTTCGCAAAAGATCAGTCTTGCGCACTTGTAAGTACGCAGGAGATTAGTCTTGTGTATTTAGCAAGTATGTAACAGAACTGTACTTTTTGCCAGAAATGGTAAGTACGCACAACACCTTTTCAGCAACTTTCACCAAACTATTCCGGTCACCTGAAAATCGCCAGAGATGGTAAAAATTGGACTGATGATCAATGCAAATGAGCCAAAGGGTAAGAAACTTGTTTCTAGCCAACCTTTGATGCTCAAATCACTCAAATACACAACAAAAATCAGTTTTTGAGTGATTTTTGCTTCTAAAATAGTGCTCAAGAGCTACCCTAATTTTATCCCAAAAATCAACAAAAATACCTCTTTTTGCTTGTAAAAACTCGGTAGAAACTCTCCAAACTTACTCACAACACTCGAAATCAGGAGCAACGCTCTGATACCACTTGTAGGTCCCTCGGGTGTGGCGGATCATCACATGCAAGTGGGTCTACTAGTCTAACCGGGTGCGGAATGCCCGTGACTAGGTGGAGAGTCAAACTAAACAAAGTAAACCGACAAGATAATCACTTTAAACGTTCTTTGTATTATAAACACTTGAAGGTTACAGAGAGAAGCACTGAGATTACACTTTGCGTATTTGCAACTATGACTGCCTACTTAACTTCTGTCAACCTAACCTATTTATACAAGACCTGATGCCTGCGTACTTAGCAAGTGCGCAGGGCAAAATGCTCTTGCGTACTTAGCAAGTACGCAAAGGTATTCTTGCGTACTTGCTAAGTACGCAGGAGCTTTCTCCTGCGCACTTGCAAGTGCGCAAAACACTTAGAGAAAAATGCAACATTCAATATGTAAAAGTAAATACAACTCGATAAACTAATACATAAAGACTCTTACATACAAAGACAATTACAAACAAGAAAATACAAACTAAGACTCTATCCAGAGTGTCTGTCACAGGAAAGTGCTTCAACACCGAGCCACAATTTCTTTTATGAATACTTCTGCCAACTGTTATGATGAAAACTTTTCACATATTGGCAAGAATTGTGCGCTATCACCTAGATGGTGTCAAAACCTTTAGTTGTGCGAAGTATCTTGGTAATAAAGTGAATAGTGATATGTTGCCACTTCCACTTCAGTATCTCCAAGGGTTAGATCTTACTATGGCTTCTGGTGCTTGACCTTTGATATGACCAAAATTATAGATATTTTATATGGATAATAATCCTAATATTATGATACTTATTGAAGAAAAACATTACAAGTACTACTTAATTCACATATATTTTATTTTTGAACGTTAAACGGTTTCCTTAACAAAAAGAAGCGAAAAAGACCAAGAAATTGAAGAAAATGTGGAAGTCAGAAACCAGGTCATGCATTATACATGTGTGCACCATAAAAGCAAGAGATTCTTCCATTGTACATATGTCCCCCAAAATTAAAACATTCATTTACAAGAGTAATAGTGTACGAGTGAACCAAATGCATAACCATGCATTTGAATGCATGCCCATGCAAACCCCAACTCTTTTCCTATAAATAGAAAGCTCAAGTCTCCCATTTAGGTGTCCAGAATTAAGGGTTATGAAGATCCTAGTGCTCTGCTAGGATGAGAACTCTCTCGATTTTGGTCCATTTGTAGCTTTTTCTTCTTTGTTTATTTTATCTTTCGAGGCAACCTATACCCACTCTCCATTGGTGTTGGAACTCTCCACACATTGTCTAAGGGTTAACGGAGTCACTTGTGTGGTCACTCTTGGCTAGTCCTCTTACGTTGCTCAGGTTGTTTGAACTTTAATTAATTAATGATATATTTTTAGTATGTTATGTTCTTAAAGTCTTTCTTCTAGTTTATCTTAAAAAGACAAAAATAAGTGATCTTTAAACCAACTTAATAATCTTAAATCTTGTAAGTTACTTAAGTAAGACTTTTTGTTTGGGAAGCTTATTCAAGTTTGTACAGACTATATACAACTTGGTGATAGCAACGACCGAGTTAGAATATGTTTAACTTTACGGGTTGATTCGAGGTTTGGGTATTCAATGAGTTGTTCGAGTCCTAGTTGGACCTTGTTGTTCGTGTCAAAATTTCTTTGTTTATCTTGTGTTAGCTTGTAGAGGACTTCTAGCGGGAGCCATTAGGCTTGATCTTGAGAAACAAAGTTATATTTATTTAAAATATTATAATAAGTAAAGACAACTATTTCAAGAATATAAATTGTTAGGTCCGAGCATTCATAAAGTACCTTTGGAGGAATTTGCGCATTCCGACTTTCCAAAAGAAGTTACACGACTTGGCGTACGCCAGTCGATAGGATAATCTTAGATCGAATAATAACTCACAAGACAGTCGACGGACTTGAAACCTCGTTAGGATCCCGAGAACTATTAGGAACAATTGGCCGACCGTATCCACTGTTCCGTTATGAACAACTAACTCCCCCATCGAAAACCTTAAAAAAATACAACGTTAATTAACAAGTGACAACTACCTGAGTAACACCTTAAATGAGATAATATTCCAAATTACTTTTCTTTTCCTTTTTTCTTTCTTTAAAAATACCACTTTTCCAACTTATTATCCTAGTCAGACAATAGCAAGGGTTGAGTAATGAATCCTTATCCATGGTTTGATACTTGGTCTTTACCCAGACTATACTACGTTGTGATAGGTACACTTGCCTATTGTTGTGTGTTTTAAGTTGAATTAATTATCATTTTAATTTATAAAATTTAAAACATGCTTTTGTGTAACTCTAAACCAAACATTAAAGATATATATATATATATATATATATATATATATATATATGTACTATATCTCTCGTATTTGATATCAAGTTTTTAAAGCCATTACGAGGGATGTATTTATGTTCATATATTTTTATATACATAAAACATGCTATCAACCTTCACTTGCAAACAAGTCAGACACTTGCTTACATAAGAGGTCACATCATTCTTCAGGCCCGCCCACCAATAATTTTTCCTCAATCTTATTTTTTTGGTTCCTCTATATATAGAATAACGAGAATTATGGGTTTCGTACAGGATCTTAGCCCTAAGCTTGCCTTCCTTAGGTATCCAGAATCGGCCAAACCTAGTCCACAACACTAAGGGTGTTGACTTACAGTGACTCTTGTTGGCATACCATTCTCTCATTCTTTATGTTTTCGAGTTTAAGTGCTTCCTTCGCCGCCTTTTCTATTTCGTCCATGAGATCTGGTTTCACCACCTGTTGGCATGTTTTCACTCCGATAGGAGTGGGTCTCTCCTTTCAGTTCAGAGCGTCAGCCACCACGTTTGCTTTTCCCGGGTGGTGCAAGATCTCACAGTCATAGTCTTTCAACAACTCTAACCATCTTCTTTGCCTCGTATTCAACTCCTTATATTCGAAGAAATACTTCAGACTTGTGATCAGAGTAGATCGTGCACTTAATCCCGTAGAGGTAATGCCTCCGATTCTTTAGTGTGAAGACTATTTCCACCTGCTCTAGACCGTGAGTCAGGTAGTTTACTTCATGAGTCTTTAGTTGTCGTGGCACATACACAATCACCTTTCCTCGTTGCATCAACACACCATAATCCTTGATTCAAAGCATAAGAATAAACCACTAGGTCTTGATTGCCCTTAGGCAGGACCCTGGTGCTTGAGTCAATATTTCCTGCGATTCTTCAAATGCCTTTCCCTGAACCGGACCCCATTCATACTTAACTTCTTTTCTAGTCAATTATGTCTGAGGCGAGGCTATTCTCATGAAGTCCTATATGAATCTCCGATAGTAGCTTGCCACTCCCAAAGGAACTCCGTATGTCGGTTGGCGTTTTTGGGGTTTCCCGTTCCTTCATAGTCTCAATCTTTGCCATATCAACCATAATGTCGTCCTTATTGATAACGTGACCTAGGAACTGGCATACAATCCTTCCTTCCTCTGAGTGTTGTAGTAGGGGTGTTGTTTTTATCTGAAACAAGAATACCGAACCCGACCCGAATTAACCTGAACCCGATTAAGACGAAACCCGAACAACCCGAACCCGTTTAAGATGGAACCCGAACCTAAAGAAAGTATTCGGTTTGGTAATTGAGTTAAAAAAAAGGTTAATCGGGTTAACTCGAATAATAACAAAAGTATATTTTTATTATTAATATTTATTTGTAACCTAACAACCATTTTTAATGCTTATTTAATTTGACTTTTTTTAATATATGATTGAAACGGACAAACAGACAAACAAACATGAACGTGGTAATTTCAAAAGTGAACATTTTTAAGATGTTTATTCGTTGATACAATTTTATGCTTATTTTATTTCGCATTTTTTAGTTAATTTATGTGTTTAGTGTATGAGTTCGAATGAAAGATCATATTTTGTGTCCTTTTATTTTACATTTTGAGCTTATTATTAATAAATATCATGTTACGTTAAATTGTAAAGTATGCATTGCCACTTGTACTTAGAAACCCGAATACCGATTAATCCGACCCAAATAAACCCGAAACTGATTAACCAGAATCTTATTTGGGTTGGTAAATGGGTATGATTCTTATAACAAAAAACCCGAATAACCTGAAACCTGATTAAAGAACCCCGAAGAACACCCCTAGTTTCTAGTACCTCTCGCATGTGACAAACATGATTGCCTCCACTCTATGAGTAGATTAGAATATCATGTACAACACACTAGGTTCATCAAATCTAAAAACGCTGATGGGGCGTTCGTCAACATGAAAGACATCATGAGAAACTCGTAATGTCCATATCATGTGCGAAACGCGGTCTTTGATGTATCCTCTTCGCTTACCTTCAACTTGTGATACCGCGGAAATAGATTAATCTTCGAGAACCAACTTACGCATTGCAACTGGCCAAACATATCATCAATCGTGAGTATCAGGTATCTATTCTTCACTGTACGCTTGTTCAATTCCATGTAATCGATGAACATTCTTTCCTTATAGAATTGTCTTTCTTTTTCACAAATAGAACCGGAGCATCGGGTAGAGAAATGCTCAGCCTTGTGAAATCCGTTTTTTGATGTTCTTCCAATTACGTCATCAACTCCTTCAAGCCTAGTGGTACTAGTCGGTATGGTGCCTTCGCAACACGTTGGCATCAACTCAACCTAAAACTCTATCTCCCATTCGAGCAACACTCTAGGCAAGTCGTCTGGGAACACCTATGGATAGTTACACACCACGGGCATGTCATTCAGTTCCATCACTTCCTTACTTTTGTCAATCATATAAGCGCGGTATGCCTCGTATTCGCGTCTCATAAAACATTCTGCATGAATCATCAAATTGACGTTCGCATCGGGACATCTCGATCACCACAAATTTTGACTCCACTACAATAAGGAGCCTTGAGTTTAATTATATTTCGTTTACACACAATTTGTACTTTGTTGGCAACTAGCTAATCTATTCCTAATACTACATCAACCCTCCCAATAACTTTTTTTTTTTGTAAAGTTCAAGCATTACTTATTGTTTATTTATCTCTCATCGATGAAGAAACAAAAGTGGTAGGGACCACATACTCTATAAAGACAATGTAAGCCCTACAAAAAATAGTAATTGGTGTAATTTACATACTCAACCTTTTGGATAAGTAAATTTACATTTGTAGCCCTTTTCCAAAATATGTTATATGTTTGACCCTTATGATAAAATAAGTTGTAAAATCGACCCAAATTGAGCCGAGCGAACCAACTCGATTTTCAATCGAGCATAATTGGAGTTTACGATTCTAGCTCGGTTTTAATTTCGAGTCTACCTTGAGCTAGCCTTGGCTCGGCTCATTAAAAGACTTTGCTTAACGTTGACAACAATCTTAAAATTTAATCCTTAATTATGAACAAATTAAAAGGTGAAGATAAGTTCAAAATGAGATAAGTGTCTATATGTTTTAATGAGTGGCTATATTTTGAAATTCATATACAATTAATGTAACTAAAAATTTGATGATCACAAAGCAAAATCTATCTTATTATCCACCTCTAACTTGAAAACTATCATCTACAGAAATCATTTATTGTTACAATTGTATTATGTTTTCTTTTCTAGCAATAGTATATTTAAACATCTTAAATTTTTAGTATGTAGTGAAACATAATGACATAGTTTAGTTGCTTATTGTTTGTTAAAAGATTAAGTTTATTTTTCATATATTTTAAAAGGGAAAACTTCACCAAATAGTAATCAAGTTTTTAAAGTGTTTCATTTAAGTCACTCAAAGTCTTTTTGTCCCTCTAAAGTCACTCAACTTTTACTAAGTGTTCCAATCCTATGTAATATTTTTATATATATTTAAATTTTTTAAAATTGAATGAGGCAAATGAAATATATATGAATATTACTTACCAATAAGTGAAAGTTTGTTCAAATTAATTTAAAATAGGAGGTAATAATGAAGAAACAAAATGTACCAAATAATAAACAAGTTTTTTTCAAAATTATTATATTTAAGTCGATTTGAAAAAAAATAATTGCTAAATAGTAAACAAGATTCAAAAAATTTAAACTTTTATAAAAATATTATATAAGATTGGAACACCTACTGAAAGTTGAGTGACTTTAGAGAAACAAACAATTTAAACTTTTTATAAAAATATTATATAAGATTAGAACATCTACTGAAAGTTGAGTTACTTTAAATAAAAACAAACAAACTTTGAGTGACTTAAATAAAACACTTAAAAATTTTGGTTACTATTGTGTAAAGTTAGCACATTTTAGAACGAGTCTTAACTTTTGCATTTAATCAATGTACAATTGTACATGTTTGTGGTTTTCAATTTTTAAAAGCCAAAGTGACACACAGGTGCATCAAAATAAAAATAAAAAGTGATTTTCAGTCATTCTCACTTCATCTCCATCTCTAAAGTTTAAACTCCTCCCCATACTATATTATAATATCTCCATGTCTAAAGTTTGAAGTCCTCTATATACTATATTATAATATATATATATATATATATATATATAAATAATTTTACATAAAATTTAAGAGTTTAAGTAATTACAAGTCTTAAAACGCATTGTACAATCATATAAAACATACAATAACTACTTTTTTGTTTAAAATTCAAACATTACTTAGAGTCTGTTTGGTATTAGGTAACGAAATGAATGAGTGAATGTAATGGATGAGTGAATGGAATAGACAAAGGAAAGAAATTGATCACTACCATTCCATTATCCTGTTTGGTTACCCTATGAGATTGAAATTAATCATTTATTTCGTGTTGTTTCATATACAGAAAAATATTTTATAAAAAATATATATTTAACTAATAAATTTACTTTATGGGTCGTGTCATGAGATAGGCCATGAGTAGAGCCACGGTTCGGGTCATGGGATGTGTCTGGTTCGGGTTGTGGGTCAGAGAATATAAATTGTTAGGTCCGAGCATTCATAAAGTACCTTTGGAGGAATTTGCGCATTCCGACTTTCCAAAATAAGTTACACGACTTGGCGTACGACAGTCGAGAGGATAATCTTAGAACGAATAATAACTCACAAGATAGTCGACGGACTTGAAACCTCGTTAGGATCCCGAGAACTATTAGGAATAGTTAGCCGACCGTATCCACTGTTCCGTTATGAACAACTAACTCCCCCATCGAAAGGGTTAGTACTAATAATTATGACCAACCTTACAAAAATACAACGTTAATTAACAAGTGACAACAACTGGAGTAACACCTTAAATCAGATAATATTCCGAATTACTTTTCTTTTCCTTTTTCCATTCTTTAAAAAAACCACTTTTCCAACTTATTATCCTAGTCAGACAATTGCAAGGGTTGAGTAATGAATCTGTATCCATGTTCGATACTTGGTCTTTACCCAGACTATACTACGTTGCGATAGGTACACTTGCCTATTGTGTGTGTTTTAAGTTGAAGTAATTATCATTTTAATTTAAAAAAATTAAAACATGTTTTTGTGTAACTTTAAACCAAATATTAAAAATATATATATATATATATATATATATATGTGTGTGTGTGTGTGTGTGTGTATTCTATCTCTCGTATTTGATATCCAGTTTTTAAAGCCATTACGAGGGATGTATTTATGTTCATATATTTTTATATACTGTAAACATGCTATCAACCATCACTTGCAAACAAGTCAGATACTTGCTTACATAAGAGGTCACATCATTCTTCAGGCCCGCCCACCAATAATTCTTCCTCAATCTTATTTTTTTTGTTTCCTCTATATATAGAATAACGAGAATTATGGGCTTCATACAGGATCTTAGCCCTAAGCTTGCCTTCCTTAGGTATCCAGAATCGGCCAAACCTAGTCCACAGACTGAGGGTGTTGACTTACAATGACTCTTGTTGGCATACCATTCTCTCATTCTTTAAGTTTTCGAGTTTAAGTGCTTCCTTCGCCGCCCTTTCTATTTCGGCCATGAGATCTGGTTTCACCACCTGTTGGCATGCTTTCACTCTGATAGGAGTGGGTCTCTCATTTCAGTTCACAGCGTCAGCCACCACGTTTGCTTTTCCTGGGTGGTGCAAGATCTCACAATCACAGTCTTTCAACAACTCTAACCATCTTCTTTGCCTCGTATTCAACTCCTTATATTCGAAGAAATACTTCAGACTTGTAATTAGGTAGATGGTGCACTTAATCCTGTAGAGTTAATGCCTCTGATTCTTTAGTGTGAAGACTACTTCCACCTGCTCTAGATCGTGAGTCGGGTAGTTTACTTCGTGAGTCTTTATTTGTTTTGACACATACACAATCACCTTTCCTCGTTGCATCAACACACCATAATCCTTGATTCAAAGCAAAAGAATAAACCACTAGGTCTTGATTGCCCTCAGACCTGGTGCTTGAGTCAATCTTTGCTGTGATTCTTCAAATGCCTTTCCCTGAACCGGAACCCATTCATACTTAATTCTTTTCTAGTCAATTATGTCTGAGGTAAGGCTATTCTCAAGAAGTCCTATATGAATCTACGATAGTAGCTTGCCACTCCCAAAGGAACTCCGTATGTGGGCCGGCGTTTTTGGGGTGTCCCGTTCCTTCATAGTCTCAATCTTTGCTAGATCAACCATAATGTCGTCCTTATTGATAACATGACCTTGGAACGGGCATACAATCCTTCCTTCCTCAGAGTTTTGTAGTAGGGGTGTCGTTTTTACCCAAAACAAAATTACCAAACCCGACCCGAATTATCCTGAACCCGATTAAGACGAAACCCGTACCAACCGAACCCATTTAAGATGGAACCCGAACCCAAAGAAAGTATTCGGTTTGGTAATTGGGTTAAAAAAAGGTTAATCGGGTTAACCCGAATAATAACAAAAGTATATTTTTATTATTAATATTTATTTGTAACTTAACAACCATTTTTAATGCTTATTTAATTTGACTTTTTTTAATATATGATTGAAACGGACAAACAGACAAACAAACATGAACGTGGTAATTTAAAAAGTGAACATTTTTAAGATGTTTATTCGTTGATACAATTTTATGCTTATTTTATTTCGCGTTTTTTAGTTAATATATGTGTTTAGTGTATGAGTTAGAATGAAAGATCATATTGTGTGTCCTTTTATTTTACATTTTGAGCTTATTATTAATAAATATCATGTTATGTTAAATTGTAAAGTATGCATTGCCACTTGTACTTAGAAACCCGAATACCGATTAATCCGACCCAAATAAACCCGAAACTGATTAACCAGAATCTTATTTGGGTTGGTAAATGGGTAGGATTCTTATAACAAAAAAATCGAATAACCTGAAACCTGATTTAAAAACCCCGAAGAACACCCCTAGTTTCTAGTACCTCTCGCATGTGACAAACATGATTGCCTTCACTCTATGAGTAGATTAGAATATCATGTACGACACACTAGGTTCATCAAATCCAAAAACGCTGATGGGGCGTTCGTCAACATGAAAGACATCATGAGAAACTCGTAATGTCAATATCATGTGCGAAACGCGGTCTTTGATATATCCTCTTCCCTTACCTTCAACTTGTGATACCACGAAAATAAATTAATCTTCGAGAACCAACTTACGCATTGCAACTGGCCAAACATATCATCAATCGTGAGTATCAGGGATCTATTCTTCACTGTACGCTTGTTCAATTCCATGTAATCGATGAACATTCTTTCCGTATAGAATTGTCTTTCTTTTTCACAAATAGAACCGGAGCATTCGGTGGCGAAATGCTCGGCCTTGTGAAATCCTTTTCTTGATGTTCTTCCAGTTACGTCATCAACTCCTTCAAGCCTAGTGGTACTAGTCGGTATGGTGCCTTCGCAACACGCTGGCATCAACTCAACCTAAAACTCTATCTCCAATTCGAGCAACACTCTAGGCAAGTCGTCTGGGAACACCTGCGGATAGTTACACACCACGGGTATGTCATTCAGTTCCATCACTTCCTTACTTTTGTCAATCATATAAGCGCGGTATGCCTCGGATTCGTGTCTCATAAAACATTCTGCATGAATCATCAAATTGACGTTCGCATCGGGACATCTCGATCACCACAAATTGTGACTTCACTACAATACGGATCCTTGAGTTGAATTATATGTCGTTTACACACAATTTGTACTTCGTTGGCAACAAGCTAATCTATTCCTAATACTACATCAACCCTCCCAATAACTTTTTTTCGTGTAAAGTTCAAGCATTACTTATTGTTTATTTATCCCACATCGATGAAGAAACAAAAGTGGTAGGGACCAAATACTCTATAAAGACAAGGTAAGCCCTACAAAAAATAGTAATTGGTGTAACTTACACACTCAGCCTTTTGGATATGTAAATTTACATTTGTAGCCCTTTGCCAAAATACGTTATATGTTTGACCCTTATGATAAAATAAGTTGTAAAATCGACCCAAATTGAGCCGAGCGAACCAACTCGATTTTCAGTCGAGCATAATTGGAGTTTACGATTCTAGCTCGGTTTTAATTTCGAGTCGACCTTGAGCTAGCCTTGGCTCGGCTCATTAAAAGACTTTGCTTAACGTTGACAACAATCTTAAAATTTAATCCTTAATTATGAACAAATTAAAAGGTGAAGATAAGTGTCTATCTGTTTTAATGAGTGGCTATATTTTGAAATTCATATACAATTAATGTAACTAAAAATTTGATGATCACAAAGCAAAATCTATCTTATTATCCACCTCTAACTTGAAAACTATCATCTACAGAAATCATTTATTGTTACAATTGTATTATGTTTTCTTAGCAATATTATATTTAAACATCTTAAATTTTTAGTATGTGGTGAAACATAATGACATAGTTTAGTTGATTATTGTTTGTTAAAAGATTAAGTTTATTTTTCATATATTTTAAATGGGAAAACTTCATCAAATAGTAATCAAGTTTTCAAAGTGTTTCATTTAAGTCACTCAAATTCTTTTTATCCCTCTAAAGTCACTCAACTTTTACTAAGTGTTCCAATCCTATGTAATATTTTTATATATATTTAAATTTTTTTTAAATTGAATGAGACAAATGAAATATATATGAATATTAGTTACCAATAAGTAATTTTGTTCAAATTATTTTAAAATAGGAGGTAATAATGAAGAAACAAAATGTACCAAATAATAAACAAGTTTTTTTCAAAATTATTATATTTAAGTCGATTTGAAAAAAAATAATTGCTAAATAGTAAACAAGATTAAAAAAATTTAAACTTTTTATAAAAATATTATATAAGATTGGAACACATACTGAAAGTTGAGTGACTTTAAAGAAACAAACAATTTAAACTTTTATAAATATATTATATAAGATTAGAACATCTACTAAAAGTTGAGTGACTTTAGAGAAACAAACAAACTTTGAGTGACTTAAATAAAACACTTAAAAAATTTGGTTACTATCGTGTAAAGTTAGCACATTTTAGAACGAGTCTTAACTTTTACATTTAATCAATGTACAATTGTACATGTTTGTTGTAATATCCAAGATTTTCCGACATATCTTTTCCTAAAACCGTTGCCCGTGTTAGTAAATTAAAACGCGGATTCGTATTAAAACTATTTCATTCAAAATGAATTTTAAATTTAAATTATTAGTGAAGGAAAATAAAACAATTTATACTTGAAACATGTATATATATATATATATGTATATATATATATATATGTGAGAGTTATTTGAAAGTATAAATATATATATATATATATATATATATATAAATTCTTAAACTTTATAAATTGTAATTATATAAATGATAGAAACTCATCTTTTAGACTTATAAATAAATAAATCATATAAATCATTTTTTTATAAATTTATGAAATTGATTGAGAAAACCTATTTAAACATATTAATATTTTATAGAAACCTCGGGGACCAAAACTGTCAAATCCTAAAACTTGTTTTACACTTGAAACTACACTTTAACATGGAATGATAAAGCTTCGGAACTTCAAGGACCTGTTCTGTATTAAACCCAAACTTCCAGAACCAAAATCGGTCCCAGGTTCGAAACCCGTAATTCCCGGGTCTCGTCCTTTTCATGTGAAATCGCGTCTCCGGCAAAAATTGAATGCACCTCGGGCCTCGCCTCAGGCATGCGACCCTAACCCGAGGTATCTCGACAATTGATTCCAACATTAACGCGGCGTGGGTTCGAGTTTGAATTCGACATTTACTCCCAAAACTTTCCCACCTAACCAACCATTAAGTGTCGAAATCGACTATAAATACCGGATGGAACTCCTTAGCGACATCACTACCAAACTACTCATACTCCAATCTCCATCGATTCACACCCGCATTACTAGATTTATCTCCACGACAGCCAACCATGACTCAAGCTCATTCTCCCTCAATCTGAAACCATTTGAGGTAATTCTTGTGACTAACATTATCGTTGCACACTGAGGATCGAAAGCCCTCTGTTTAATTGCATTAACAGAGGGCAAATCGACACGAATTTGGCGAGATTGATTCTAGGGTTCATATGGATTTGGGGGTGGTTTGAAAATGTGTTTAGTAATTTATTTTTACAGGTATAACACTAACGAACCCGTAGTCGGGATGGTTAGTGCTTGTGAATGTTGGGCGACCCGGGACTGACCTGAGTTCGAATCCAACGAGCCGGGTTTTGCCCATTTTATTTGTTTTAGTTTTTTTTAAAAGCAGTTTTAAACTTTTAATAATTTTTATAAATTATGTTATACATTTATAAACTTAAATCCAATTTTTATTTATACCTTTACATTCCAGAAGCTTTTTATCTATTTAAACTTATTTATAAACTTTTAAATTAAATAGAAAACTTATATAACTTTTATAATTTTTCAGAAAAGTTATAAAACTTATATACTATTTAGAAAACATAAAAATTATAAATCTTATAAAATAAAAACAGAAACTTTAGACTTTAAACTTATTTAAAACATTTATAAAAAAACTTATAGTTTTATCTACACCTCAAAAACATTTATAAACTTATAAGTCTTAAACATAAACTTTATACTTGTAAACTTTTATTCTAAATTGCATCCAAGTTTTTACAAAAATCTAGGATTTGCAATTAAACTTTAATAAACTTGTAATTAAATTATAATCTTTGATTTAAATACTTATAAACATTTAATTTAAAGGAAACCTTATATAACATTTTATTTAAACTTCTAAACGCTTTTCATCCATTTACATGATAAGATAAATATATAACTCTTATATACTTTAATAAATCTAAAAATGAGTTATATGAATAAATTATTGATCATAGATAATTGATTATTCTTATAGGTAATTATTTAACCTTAATAAATAATTCACTTACCCTTAATAACTATTCTATTCTTGAGATAATACTTATTCTTATATATTATTTAAATAGAAAATGTAAATCTTTAATAATTATTTATTCTTTAAATAATTATTGTTAAACTTTAATAGTTATTTAGTCTCACTTGATTATTATTACCACTACTTCTAAATACTTAGAAAACCTATTTTGATTATTCTTACCAAACTTGTATAATTAATAGTTATGAAACTTTTAAATAATTATTTTAATTAATAAATTATTCTAATCTATAAATCTATTAAACTTTGACATACAAGTCTTGTATCAAAAGCTTTATTGTAAACTTGATTTAAACTTCATAAACACAATCAATCCCATCTCCCATTGGAACCCTAGTCAAATCCTGAAATCTTAGAATTCTTGTCCAAGTCTTATAAGATCATACTTGAAACTTTAGACTTTAATTCCTAGGCTTATTGTGAGGATATTCTCCCTCTCAAAGTCTTGCAAACTTACTATTATCGGATACTCTTCATCAATCCATGTGAGTATACTTAGCCCCTTTTTCATTTCTATTCTTTTGGGGTGAAACATGTTCAAAACTTTAAACTTATACAATTCTTGTACAACTATGACTAGATGCTTATTCTTATGTTAAACTTGAGACTTGTATGCTTAGATTAAACTTAAAACTAGCATATTCATTAACTTTGATCAAGCCTATGGTAACAATGATAGATCTATTGCATTTGACCAAACCACCTTGATTGATTGACCCCTTCAGGAGGAGCCCTTGGTGATTGTTACTGAATTAAACTTTAAACTTGAGACTTATAAGGGTAACCTGCGGGTTATGCCTAAACTTGGTTGGAGGGTTGAAGTGCACAATGTTTAAGATATTTGTTCTCATACTTACATTATAGAATGCATATATCATAGTGAATTGTAACTCTTTTCAAATACTTGTTAAACTGTGTCAAAACCTTTGTATCTCACCAACTATTTTGTAGTTGACAGATTCTTTCACATGTTTCAGGTTCTACATCATGAGACTTTTTTGTGATCACATAGGACGCTTTGGACCTAGACTACTTATTAAATAAACGTTGTATACTTGTTATTTCCTTTGTATTGAACCTTTGAATCTATTTATTAATGAAATATGGAAACTTTAATAGTCAACCTTGTGCTATTGAACAACCGCGTCCGCCCCGACGTATAATCCGTCGTCGGTTGGGGTGTCACAGATTGGTATCAGAGCCTTGGTTATAGAGAATTAGGTTATTAGACACATGACCTAGACTATAACTTAGGAGACCCAAACATGAGTTATCTCATGTCCTTTACTATGAAATTCTCTCCTCATTCTATTCTTAAATCTTATACGTGAACGCTTGGAGATTCTACGTTTCTACTTACCTACGTGCTACAAGAGTCTACTACATCGAGGACACGTCCTTAGGCTTAAGGTCTAAGCCACCACTAAACTCTCGTCAAGAATATTTAAGTTCTAGATAATGTGTGAGAACTTGTGAGGACCGGAAGGGTGGATACCTGTATTCTGGGAAATTCTGTCAAGGAAAGCATTTCGTATAAATCCAAATCAACCGTTGGACCCGTATGCTTTCCTGGGAATTCTTGGGATGAGTATCCACTTATAGGAATGCATGACTCTCTAAACATTAGTGAGCTTAGATCCCTCTTGATATGTCAAAGTACTCACTTAGTGATGTGCACTAAATGAGTACCATCTCAAATACTTTACGCTTCATAAATTCATGATTCAAAAACTTTCCTCTATAACCTTTATTCTATGATTCTTAAAGTCCCGTCTTGTCACATGACAGCATGCTTACTCGTCATGACCTAAAGGAGTTACCTTCAAGAAGAAATTCTTACGAGACTATACTTAAAGACTATATACATAAACTTATATTTATGCAGATACTACCCAATAAGCTTCATGATCGTTGTAATACAACCCTTAGAACTATGTATTACCCTACAAATTCTTTTACAAAACTTCATTATTTTATAAATATGACACCTAAGAGGTAACCCTTGTATTTTTACCTTACCTCCTTAGCACTTAACCAAGTTTCATTTGATAACTAACTCAAAAACTTTTGTTACCCTTTTATACATCTCAAAGTTTTCATACATCCTTAAACTTCATGATCCTTGAACTAACCGCCCATTAAAACTATGTATTGCCCTACAAGTCCTTTTACAAACTTCGTTATTTTATAAACTTGGCACATAAGGGGAAACCCTTGTGTCTTATTTCATTTTTCGTCACTCAAGCAAACTTCATTTTATGACTAACTCAAAACTTTGTTACACTTTTAATCTCAAAACCTTCATACGTCCTTAAAACTTACACATCACAGTTTCTTGTAAAACAAGACTTAACGTCTTTTAAATCTAAAGTACATTAACAAAGGGATTAGTAACCTGATCGTTTTCCCCGCAAGAGAAGAAGCCTACCATGGAATAGACAAGCTCCACGTTTAAAGACTCTAAGCCCACAATGAACCTCGACATAGTACCATAAACCCAAACACCGGTGACAACAACTGAGAGAAGTTGTCGGCCCATGAGGAAGTTCTGGCTAGGGAAATAGGGTACTTAAGTGAATCCTGGTGACCACCCCTTCTTTCGGGAATCCTCCTCGTTAGCCCATCAACCTCCAATCAAAACTATTTTTGAAAGTATTACTGGGATAACTCAGTATTATGAATAAAAACCTTTTGAACATATTAAATCAACTTACTTACACACTTTAATTTTCCGTTTAAATTGTATTATGTAAGGGCTAGAAGTCCCAATTTTGAAACATTTAACGAAAGTTATTTTGAAATTTATCTTGTTATCACTTACTAGCTTGACTTTCCTTCTAGCACTACAAAACACTTCTACCCAAACACTTTCGTCAAGAGTAGCTCACGTTAGTACTTGAGATAATTAACAACGTTGCATTAAACTATAAAAATCCTAAGTGACACACGCATACTTGAAGGATAAACTTTGAACAAACCTTCTAATTCGTAAGCACTCTTTTAAAACAACTCGACTTACGAACCACTGCCGTAATCAACTATGATCCTTACCTCTTATATAGACTTCACACTTCTAAACTTGACCAACTTTTCGTTTGACAATCATACATACCTTTTCATAAGTCTTACTTATACTATTTATCAATGTCCAACTCGTCAATTTTAAACATCTTAATTACACTCTATATAAAAGAAAACTATACCTGCTGTTATGAAACGAGATAAAATCATTTATAAACACACTGTCATAAACCTTATCGAAACTTTTCCCGTTACCCTATGCTTGGAGACTTTCCTCATTCAACTCTTGTCACGTAAAAGACTTACTATAAATCACAACGGGGACTAAAAGCTTAAATACACGTTGCTAAAACATTAAACTTCGTATACAACACTATAAGGTCGGAGACTTTTGAGTCATGTAAAACTTATACAAATACTCAATCCTGTATTCCTGAAACTAAACACCTTCTAAACCACCAAAGGAAGCATGTCCAATAAGGGATCATGTGAAGCTTAATACTAAAACTTGAAACTCAACTGACTTATCCTATTTTCAAACTTATACTTGGATTCTTAGTCTTGAAAACTTTGTGTGTCCATCTTAACTAAACCTTATAAGATGTGATAAACATTCATTCCAAATACACGAGCAAACTTCATTCTTTATACTAGAAACTAATATGAAGGGGGACACTGCTCTCTTTAGCAGAGTACCTCCCTAGTCTTCTCTTCAAACCCAAAATAATCGGGATCCACCTAAACTTCTGAGCAATTCGAATCTTCTGTGAGAGAGCGTATAACGGTTAATCCTGTTCCAAACGCTGTCCCACACCTCTCTTAAATACTAGAGTATTTAGATAACCGCGTTATACTCAAAGCGTAGTAGTACACTTCTACACACTGAAGCTAAACTAAATGACTTTAAACTATTCTGTGTTTGACGTATTCTTGTTCAAACACAATTTAAACCATCCTATGTTTGACGTATTCTTGTTCAAACACAATTTAAACTATCATATGTTTGACGTATTCTTGTTCAAACACAATTTAAACTATCCTATGTTTGACGTATTCTTGTTCAAACACAATTTAAACTATTCTATGTTTGACGTATTCATGTTCAAACACAATTCTATGTTTGACGTATTCTTGTTCAAACACAATTTAAACTATCCTATGTTTGACGTATTTTTGTTCAAACACAATTTAAACTATTCTATGTTTGACGTATTCTTGTTCAAACACAATTTAAACTATGCTATGTTTGACGTATTCTTGTTCAAACACAATTCTATGTTTGATGTATTCTTATTCAAACACAATTTAAACTATTATATGTTTGACGTATTCTTGTTCAAACACAATTTGAACTATTTTATGTTTGACGTGTTCTTGTTCAAACATGATGAACGTATAAGACTTTAAACTGCTCCATGTTTGACGTATGCTTGTTCAAACATGATGAACGTATGAGACTTTTAAACTACTCAAGGTTTGATGTACTCTTGATCAAACACGAGGAAAGTGTAAAGACTTTAAACTACTCGATGATTGAGGTATTCTTGTTCAAACACGAGGAAACTTTGAAACTCTAAATCTTATCACATTCCTTTCTCTTTAATCATTCAATGACGTTTCTCTCTAAGGGACTCAGTAATCAATGAACACTCTTATGTGGAAACTTTAGTCGTGTGTTAAACAAATTCATATACTCTTTCTTGATCCACACACAAACAGAAGGACCTATGCGGACTATGCGACGATTTAAATGCTTGCGGGTGCACACGTAAGTATGAAAATCAGCGTATGGAAAGACATAGTAAACTCTGTCACGTGCTATGATCTAAGACTTATAGTAAAAGGGTAGCCACGGAACTTAGGTACCGTAGCAATCCTTAGACGTGTTAGACTACAAACTCAAATCATTACACTATCATCGAATCCATCCTGAGTGATGCATCTCACGTTGAGTTCCGAATGATAATTCAACAGATCTTCTATTAAGTACATTCCTGAAAGGCTAAATCCCCATTCACTACGATGAAATTATATACTTCTTAGAGAAACTTCTGACAATCACGGGTTGTGAAACTTATAAACTTAAGCATTATCTTATTTCTATCATTACATTCCAGTGAGGATTCTAAACGTAACCCAGGGTTTACTTGGGAACGTAAATTATCTTTCTCATTATCCTTATGCGTATCATAGACTTAAATCTTGAACTAAACCCTTCTACTTTAATTTCGGGATGAAATTTCCTAAAGTAGAGGAGACTGTAATATCCAAGATTTTCCGACATATCTTTTCCTAAAACCATTGCCCGTGTTAGTAAATTAAAACTCGGATTCGTATTAAAACTATTTCATTCAAAATGAATTTTAATTTTAAATTATTAGTGAAGGAAAATAAAACAATTTATACTTGAAACATGTATATATATATATATATGTATATAGGGGACGTATCAAATGAAAACCATGTCTTATTGTGAAAACCCTTAAACTCTTTTCTGGCCACACATTCATTTTTCTTTATTTTAATTTGTGGATGACATTAAATCTAGATTTTTTTATTTCTTTTTCTTTTTAAAATTCCTCCAAAAGGGTAAAAAGGTAACTTTATATTATTTTTGAAATAAAAAATACACATTCTCTCTCTCCATTTCTCTCTCTTTAAATATCTAGATGTAAACTTTTATAAATAATTAAATTGTGTAAAAACTCTATTACACATTTGTAAAATAATCAAACACATCTTGAATCCTGATCTTTAAAACAAAACCTCAAGTTCACAAACCCTTCTTCAAATCTGCAACAAAAAAAATACACAGTTACCAAATAAAAAATACAAAAGAAATATATGTAAAAAAAACCCTAAAACATGATTTTAACTCTCTTCAAGTCCATTACACTTGTGTAAATTTAATCACATACACGTGTGTAAGATTAGTTTACACTTTTGTAAATGCAGTTTACACGTGTGTAAATTCAGTTTACACTTTTGTAAATTCAGTTTACACATCTATAGTAAACCCAGAACCAAATTCAAAGAATTAAAAAAAATAATCAATGTGTCATATAATAGGTTAAACTATATAATCATAAGCCATAAACACACATTCATTTAACCAATAAGTACATGATCTTGTTTTGCAGTTTTAAAAAAAATGAAACTAGATCAGATGATAAGATCAATTAACTAAAAAAATGTATAGTTGCTAGAAATTTTATTAGGAAGAATTAACGTACACATATTATCAAATCAAACACACAAAAAGTCTAAACAAACATAAACTTATCCTAGACAGAAACATTAAATTTTGACTCAGATCTTCAAATTCCATCCTTGAACCACCATATTATTGCATACCAAATCAAATCAAGAATCCAAACAACCCAATAGATCAGACTACAAAATTGAATAAAAGATTAGAACTTGATGGTAAAGTGGTTAATTACCTGAACTAACCCTAATGACATGATAAGATTGTATACATTGTATACATTAAAAGCAAATAAAAAAAAACCCAAGGTAAACAATAAAGAAGTATTTCAAATTAACCGGATCTGGACATGTGTATAATCAAACAACCCAGTAAAATCAAAATACAAAATAAAGAAGTATTTTAAAAAAAATTACATACAAATACACAAATACACAAGTGTAAAATCAAAATACATATGTGTAAAAACAAAATACACAAGTGTAAAAACAAAATACACAAGTGTAAAATCAAAATACATATGTGTAAAAACAAAATACACAAGTGTAAAAACAAAATACACAAGTGTAAAATCAAAATACACATAGGCTACAAAATCTGTGAAAAGGATAAATTGTAAAAAAACGAATTCATTCAAGATATCTATACAGACTCTAACGAATCTTATAAACAACTAAATTTTCAAAAACGCCCTTGCTTAACCCCTCTTGTCAACCCTCATACCCCCAACCTAAAGACTCAATTCAGTAAAAATTTAGAAACAACTAAACTGCAAAAAAACTTTAAACAACTAAACTGTAAATTCAAAATGTCCAATGGTATGTAATTTTTACTTTTCAAACTTAAAATTCATTGACTATTATATTGTAAATTTAGTTTAGACCATCAAATGAAACAACTAAATTTCATTTGTAAACAGGATCTGGAACTAATACATATGATGCTAAATAGATCTGAAATCGAAGAACAATAAATGAACCTAGTATAAAAAACAAGTATAGTATAACCGATTTAACACAGAATGTTCTCCGATTTAGCATTAAAAAACTTATACGAACCTTGTATGGATGCTCCCTTTGCTTCGCAGACGATTCAAGCTTTTTAATTTTCTTAACCCACAAAAGTCTCATCCATTTTGTCATCCCACAAAATCAAAATGATTTTGGCTAATGAGGTTGGATTTGGGTTTCGATTTCTTGCTGCCATCTCCATCTCCATTGGTGCCATCTTCAAATGATAAGAAATCAATAGTTATAATAAAGAAAAAACTCCAAACATAACCCATATTCAAAGCTTTTTTTAATTCAAATAAAGAAAAAAATCAAGAAAATGTTTGAAACCATCCACATAAACACCAAACTGAAGACTAAATCTCGACATCTCAGCCACATAAACACAAAAATGAAGACATCTACGGTTACCATTTAAATCGATTGGGATCTGGTTCAACAAGTCACCGGCTTCATCAGATCGTCGGCTTCAACAGGTCACCGGCGGAGGCGTCCTTGTTCTTTGATCTGGATCTGGTTCTTGAGCTTGTTCTTCGATTTAGAAATTGAAAAACATAAGAACAAGCTCAATCTGGAACTTGTTATTCGATTGCATTCATCTCCAAAAACGATTCACCAGGTGGAATTTGTTCTTGCTCTTATATCTGGATCTGGATCTTGATTTCTTGTATTTTTTAGAGAGAGATAATGGAGAAGTACAAGATCTGGAAGTTTTTTTTAGAGAGAGAAAGAGAGTGAGAGATGAAGATCGGTCAATTTTTTATGTTTGAAAGAAAGAGAAATGTGTATAATGTATATATATAATATATATGGTAATAGTCAAATTACTATAATGCCCTTGTATATTAAAAACAAATAAAAAACAAATAAAAAACAAAGGAAATAAATGTGTGGCGAGAAAAGAGTTTAAGGGTTTTCACAATAAGACATGGTTTTCATTTGATACGTCCCCTATGTATATATATATATATATATATATGAGAGTTATTTGAAAGTATATATATATATATATATATAAATTCTTAAACTTTATAAGTTGTAATTATATAAATGATAGAAACTCATCTTTTAGACTTATAAATAAATAAATCATATAAATCATTTTTTTATAAATTTATAAAAATGATTTAGAAAACCTATTTAAACATATTAATATTTTATAGAAACCTCGGGGACCAAAACTGTCAAATCCTAAAACTTGTTTTACACTTGAAACTACATTTTAACATGGAATGATAAAGCTTCGGAACTTCAAGGACCTGTTCTGTATTAAACCCAAACTTCCAGAACCAAAATCGGTCCTAGGTTCAAAACCCGTAACTCCCGGGTCTCGTCCTTTTCATGCGAAATCGCGTCTCCGGCAAAAATTGAATGCACCTCGGGCCTCGCCTCAGGCATGCGACCCTAACCCGAGGTATCTCGACAATTGATTCCAACGTTAACGCGGCGTGGGTTCGAGTTTGAATTCGACATTTACTCCCAAAACTTTCCCACCTAACCAACCATTAAGTGTCGAAATCGACTATAAATACCGGATGGAACTCCTTAGCGACATCACTACCAAACTACTCATACTCCAATCTCCATCGATTCACACCCGCATTACTCGATTTATCTCCACGACAGCCAACCATGACTCAAGCTCGTTCTCCCTCAATCTGAAACCATTTGAGGTAATTCTTGTGACTAACATTATCGTTGCACACTGAGGATCGAAAGCCCTCTGTTTAATTGCATTAACAGAGGGCAAATCGACACGAATTTGGCGAGATTGATTCTAGGGTTCATATGGATTTTGGGGGTGGTTTGAAAATGTGTTTAGTAATTTATTTTTACAGGTATAACACTAACGAACCCGTAGTCGGGATGGTTAGTGCTTGTGAGTGTTGGGCGACCCGGTACTGACCCGAGTTCGAATCCAACGAGCCGGGTTTTGCCCATTTTATTTGTTTTAGTTTTTTTTAAAAGCAGTTTTAAACTTTTAATAATTTTTATAAATTATGTTATACATTTATAAACTTAAATCCAATTTTTATTTATACCTTTACATTCCAGAAGCTTTTTATCTATTTAAACTTATTTATAAATTTTTAAATTAAATAGAAAACTTATATAACTTTTATAATTTTTCAGAAAAGTTATAAAACTTATATACTATTTAGAAAACATAAAAATTATAAATCTTATAAAATAAAAACAGAAACATTAGACTTTAAACTTATTTAAAACATTTATTAAAAAACTTATAGTTTTATCTACACCTAAAAAACATTTATAAACTTATAAGTCTTAAACATAAACTTTATACTTGTAAACTTTTATTCTAAATTGCATCCAAGTTTTTATAAAAATCTAGGATTTGCAATTAAACTTTAATAAACTTGTAATTAAATTATAATCTTTGATTTAGATACTTATAAACATTTAATTTAAAGGAAACCTTATATAACATTTTATTTAAACTTCTAAACACTTTTCATCCATTTACATGATAAGATAAATATATAACTCTTATATACTTTAATAAATCTAAAAAGGAGTTATATTAATAAATTATTTATCATAGATAATTGATTATTCTTATAGGTAATTATTTAACCTTAATAAATAATTCACTTACCCTTAATAACTATTCTATTCTTGAGATAATACTTATTCTTATATATTATTTAAATAGCAAATGTAAATCTTTAATAATTATTTATTCTTTAAATAATTATTGTTAAACTTTAATAGTTATTTAGTCTCACTTGATTATTATTACCACTACTTCTAAATACTTAGAAAACTTATTTTGATTATTCTTACCTAACTTGTATAATTAATAGTTGTGAAACTTTTAAATAATTATTTTAATTAATAAATTATTCTAATCTATAAATCTATTAAACTTTGACATACAAGTCTTGTATCAAAACCTTTATTGTAAACTAGATTTAAACTTCATAAACATAATCAATCCCATCTCTCATTGGAACACTAGTCAAATCCTGAAATCTTAGAATTCTTGTCCAAGTCTTATAAGATCATACTTGAAACTTTAGACTTATATTCGTAGGCTTATTGTGAGGATATTCTCCCTCTCAAAGTCTTGCAAACTTACTCTTATCGGATACTCTTATCGGATACTCTTCATCAATCCATGTGAGTATACTTAGCCTCTTTTTCCTTTCAATTCTTTTGGGGTGAAACATGTTCAAAACTTTAAACTTATACAATTCTTGTACAACTATGACTAGATGCTTATTCTTATGTTAAACTTGAGACTTGTATGCTTAGATTAAACTTAAAACTAGTATATTCATTAACTTTGATCAAGCCTATGGTAACAATGATAGATCTATTGCATTTGACCAATCCACCTTGATTGATTGACCCCTTCGGGGGGAGCCCTTGTTGATTGTTACTGAATTAAACTTTAAATTTGAGACTTATAAGGGTAACCTGCGGGTTATGCCTAAACTTGGTTGGAGGGTTGAAGTGCACAATGTTTAAGATACTTGTTCTCATACTTACATTATAGAATGCATATATCATAGTGAATTGTAACTCTTTTCAAATACTTGTTAAACTGTGTCAAAACCTTTGTATCTCACCAACTATTTTGTAGTTGACAGATTCTTTCACATGTTTCAGGTTCTACATCATGAGACTTGTTTGTGATCACATAGGACGTTTTGGACCTAGACTACTTATTAAATAAACGTTGTATACTTGTTATTTCTTTTGTATTAAACCTTTGAATCTATTTATTAATGAAATATGGAAAATTTAATAGTCAACCTTGTGCTATTGAACAACCGCGTCCGCCCCGACGTATAATCCGCCGTCGGTTGGGGTGTGACATTTGTGGTTTTCAATTTTTAAAAGCCAAAGTGACACACAGGTGCATCAAAATAAAAATAAAAAGTGATTTTAAGTCATTCTCACTTCATCTCCATCTCTAAAGTTTAAACTCCTCCCCATACTATATTATAATATCTCCATGTCTAAAGTTTGAAGTCCTCTACGTACTACATTATAATATATATATAAAAAAAATTTACATAAAATTTAAGAGTTTAAGTAATTACAAGTCTTAAAACACATTGTACAATCATATAAAACATACAATAACTACTTTTTTGTTTAAAATTTATACATTACTTAGAGTGTTTTTGATATTAGGTAACGAAATGAATGAGTGAATGTAATGGTTGAGTGAATGGAATGGAAAAATGAAAGAAATTGATCACTGACATTCCATTATCCTGTTTGGTTACCCTATGAGATTGAAATTAATCATTATTTCATGTTGTTTCATAGACAGAAAAATATTTTATAAAAAAATATATTTTTAACTAATAAATTTACATTATGGGTCATGTCATGAGATATGCCATGGGTCGGGCCACGGTTCGGGTCATGGGACATGTCTGGTTCGGGTTGTGGGTCAGGGCATGTGTCGGGTCATTGGTTGGGGCATGGTTTGGGCCATAGATTGGGGCATGAGGCAGGGCGTGGTGCGGGTCATGGGTCGGGTCATGGCTCAGGCCATGGTTCGGATCATGGGGCGGGACATGTTTCAGGTCATGGGTCAAACCATGGCTTAGGCCATGGTTCGGGGTCATGGTTTGGGCTATGGGGAAGGATATGGTTCGGGTCATGGGTCGGACCATGGGCGGGGCAATGGTTCGGGTCATGAGACGTGCTATGGTTCGGGTCATGGGTTAGGAGGGCATAGGTCGGGTCAAGAGACTAGTCATCGTTCGGGTCGGGTCATGGGTTGAGTTATGGGTCCGGTCATGGGTCGAGTCGGGTCGGGTCATGGGTCTGACCATGGTTAGGGTCATGGCTCTAATTAAACAAAATCATTCCATGAATGAATAAAAAAACAACTATACCCTAAGAAATGAAAATCATTAGAAGAAAAGGAATCATATTCCTTATGTAATAGTCTATTTCTTTCCTATATGGTCACCGAACATGTTTTATTTCATTCCAACGTAATGACTCATTACATTCCACCATTCATTCATGCATACCAAACAATACCTTATTGTTTACTTGTCCCACATCGATGAAAAAACAAAAGTGGGAGGGACCACCTACTATTTAAAAACAAGCTAAACGCTAGAAAAATTAATAAATTGTGTAACTTACATGTTTCGTCGTTTGGCTAAGTAAAGTTTTATTTTTAGTCCTTTGTTAAAAATAACTTAGATTTTTTACCCTTATGATAAAATAAGTTGTAAAGTCAACCCAAATTGAGTCGAGAGAGCCAACTCGATTTTTAATCGAGTTGGACTCGAGTTTAAGATTTCAGTTCGATTTTAATAACGATTCAAGTCAGCTCTGTATGACGTTCGAGTCGAGCTCGCCTTGGCTCGGCTCAATAACAGACTTTGCTTAAAACGTTCACAACAAAAAGTATAATTATTATTATTGTTTTCTTATCAACCTTATCAGAATCTTAAAATTTAATCATTAACTAGTTTTTTACCCGCCGCGCGTTGCGGCTGCGTTAAACTCAGCGTGATAAAGTATAGACTACAATCGACCTGACTCGTTTCTGAAAAAAAATTACATTGATTGTACCCGTCGAATGAAAACGTATTAATATATTTGACCAACTCGTTTCAAAGTAAATTTATGTCGAAACGTAGACCAACTCGAAACGTACATAAAAATAAGTACGAAAACGTAATATATTTGACCTGGCTCATTTCCCAACAAAATTTACGTCAAAACGTACACGAACTTGAATTTATATCGACACGCACATAAAAATAAGAACGTAGGAATATAGTTTTTTTAAGTAAAAACGTATATGGATAAACCCGAAACTTTAGAAACTCGAAGGGGTTGAAAATGACATTTTGTAAAATTTTTATAAAGTGGAGGGATTAAAAGTGTAATATATAAAAGTGAAGGGTAATTTGTTAATTTGACTAAAAGTGAAATTACCAAAATATCATAAAAGATAAAAAAAAATATTTGAGGGTAATTTAGTAATTGAACTTAGTTAGTGATTGTATGTATTAATAATATTAAAATAAAATAATGCATAATTTTAAAGTATTTTTCTAACTCTATTTCAAGAAAACTATGAAAAATAATTTATGTGGGAAAATTCGGAAAGATTGAAAGTTTACTATTAAGAAGAGTATGAAAAAAAAACCTATGTGGCAAAATCTGAAAAGATTAAAAGTTGACTATTCCTCCGCATTGCATTTTAATCTTTGTTGTTAACTAGTTTTCTCCCCCGCGCTTCGCGGCGGGAGTTTGGTCGTTATCGCTTTAACGTGGAAAAATTTACATCAAAATGCAGACTCGCTATAGCTAACGATATCAAAAAAATACTCGAATTTGAGAATTCATGTGTATATGGAACAGTAAACACGCTATAAAAATGTGTTTTATATCAAAAATTCCGTCTTTCTTTCCTGCATAGCTTACACTATGGTTGCAGGACCGATGTTTAGCTAACTTGCCTGGACGATATGAAAGCAAAATGGAAAAGAAAGAGAATGATATGTTGTTGATCATTTTCCCGTATCTAAGCCTTTGGTAGCCGGCTCCAACACTTCCTGAAGTAACTAAAATGATTTCAAAGCCTTAATAAAGATCTTTATTGTTGCTTCAATATTGTATCGTGTATGATGGTATTGAAAAGAAAGGAAAATAGTTTTGGAGCTACTCTGCATTCTGAAGGGAATTTAATGTGACTCTGAAAATTGAGTAATAAGTAATATCCTGAATTATAAAACAATGCGTCTTGCTAAAGAAACCTATGCTTGTAAACAAAAGGGAAAAAAAGGCGATAGAAGGAAGGAAGGTACCTTTGAAGAATCCTAACTGCTGTTTTAACAATGTTATTTAAGTTCTTGTAGATCATGCTTAAGAATATAACCATTCTGCCTCTTTAACCAAAATAAAAATTCAGTATTTTCTAGGCATCCACTTTCTTTGTGACGGTAATATGGCAGTTCCATGAAACTGTAAGTCACATAATGCAACCAGTTCAAAAATCCGGACCTACAACACATGTTTTTTTTTGTTGAAAATAGCATAACACAACAATAGTATTTTGAAAGAGGTAATGAGAGCACGTAAAATTATACCTTAACAAAGTGCCACCGTCTTCACTAACAGAATTCCGCAATTGGAATTCCTGCACAAATGTGTGATTGTTATACACTTATACATAATGCAAAAAACGATATGAAGAACAAAGAAAAGGTAGATGAGATACGACCAGTAGTAATAGTAGTGTCGATTAAGATGGATGTGATGAACATTGTATATGGGGACCAGCTCGCTTTGATGCTAACACGCATCACATGGTGCAATTTTAGGATTAGGATTTAGGATCATACATATGGTTGACTGAATAACCTGATATAAAAACACCATTATATAGCACTTTCGATGACTATTTTTCTTAATACAGATTTAATTATTTCATTATGAGAAAAATTACCAAAAAAAAGAAGACCATGTTTTAACTTTCCTGTGTTTTAGTTTAAATTTTTTTTTTCTAATTATGTTGTCTGAAACTTATCATATTATTACCCTAAAACTTGGTGCCAACTGAGTTGCAAATTAAGATGATCACAACATGAATATGTTCAAAAGCATATATGAGCATCAATTTTCATCAACTTTTTCAGTAATTATGTTAATAAAAAATATAAAATAGCAATCTTTAAAACTTACCTGTAGATCCTTTGAATCCAGTGTCTATGAGTTGTATATGGAGCTATATTCTTCTTCCTCATCACCATCATATATCTCAAGAGTTGCATCAAAAAATGATTATAAGGTCAATTTATTGCTAGTTTTAACTCCATAACATGGATTTGAATCAATTTTTGTGTTTCATGAGCTCCTTAAAAGAAGTGGTTACATTATGAATCTATAAATACGAATTTCGTTTTGTATTACCTTTATTCTCACCACTTATTTTAACCTCATTACTTCTGTCATCTCCTTTTCCAACCTGGTAAAGCTTTAGAGTGTCATAATATTCAGAAAACTGGTTTCTTGGAATGATATGTTCATTTATATCACAAGTATGACTTGAACCAAATTGTATCAGTAGATGTAATGCCATTTTCATCCTCAACATTAACAAAATAAATTATGTATATATATTCCTTTGAAATCTATCAATATCATTTTTAACATGTTTTGATGCTAAATAAATATCATTTCATCTATTAATTTTGCTTTCAATCTCATAATCTTCAATTAACCAATTGATTATCTTAACATTTTAGGACTACTTACAGTAACATTATAAAATTGTAGTAGATGTTCTACCACATTTTATTTTCAGATTACCAAACAAAACCAAAAGCTAAATCCATCTACAAATCGAAAATATCGAACTCTTGCATCCATTAGATCTACAAGAAGGAATAATTTGTAACAACCCAATTTAGGTCTTCTTTTTGTAAAGTTTCACATCATGGTTTGAACAGATGATTTTAAGAAGAAAAACAGTTGAAGCAAATGGGAAGGAACATGTTTAGATCGGAGCAAGTACGTACCCCTTGCAGCGGCTTTCGCTTTCTCCAAGTTCTTCTGACGTGCCATCTTCGACTTCTGAGTGTTTCCTCCGCCCATGGCTTCCTGATCTCTGCTCGTCTCTCCCATCGAAACAGAAACCCTAATTCCACAATTTGGTGCACCTCTAAGTTTCGATTGAACATCTGGACTCAAAAAGACAAAACGATTACTCAGAAAGGCCTCCGCCATTATCACCGACGGCTTGGCGTTTCAGTCTGATGACCATATGGAGGCAGAATCAATCGAAACTCTACAAACGAATCAAAATCCAGAAACCTTAGCGAAGCAAATAGATCTTCCGTGAGAAGCCTGCTGGTTACGGTGGTAGAAACCGATGGTCTTCTTCCCCCAAAAAGAATTGCAGGTTTCACTAAGTGGCTCTCAAGAAATGAATACGTGGGTTTGGTGATGCTTTAATGGTTGTACCACTTGCAAAAATAGGTAGTAAGTTACTATTCAACTCATTGCCTATTGTTTAGTTGTTAATTATGATAGAATTAAAAGGTAAAGATAAGTTCATAAGAGTAGCCATAGTGAAAGAGTGAGAGGGGGTGGCGTGAGCCACATAGGACTTTCACGTCCAGCAACACCGCCCCCTTAGGCGTGAAAGGGGCGTGAAAACGGGGGGTGGTGGGCATTTCACGGGCGCTGAGCTTGTATTTGTTTGACTTTTGAGTCAAATTGTTATTATTATTATTAGTTTTATTATTATTATTATTATCATTATTAGTTTATTATTATTATTATTAGTTTTATTATTATTATTCTTATATGTTTTCAGTTTTATTAGTATTAATAGTTTTATTATTATTAATATTATTATTATATTTATTGTTATTATTATTAATTAAATGCGGGGCGTGAAAGCACTACGCAGCTTACTGAAAATGGACAGTGAAAACCCTTGTACTGATGTGGCGCTGACGTGAAAAACGTGAAAGAGAGTGACGTGAAACCACTACGAATAACCTAAAGAGATAGCAAGTGTCCATCTATTTTAATGAGAGGCTATAATTTTACATTCAAATTATCATTGATTTAACTAACAACACAATGATCACGTAGCAAAAATTGTCTTGTTATCCACCTCTAACTTGAAAACTATAATCATTTATTATTAAAATTGTATCAGGTCTTCTTTTCTAGCAATATTATATTCCAACATCTTAAGTTTCAAGTATGTAGCCAAGGATCTCATATTACCAGTCCTCAATATGACACACATAAAGTGAGATAGATTGCGTAAAGTTTAAAAAAAGGGTCATAATATTATATCAGTGTATGTAACAATTCACTTGAGTACATATTTTTCTTTATTATCAGCAACATATTAAAGAATTTGTAGTGAAACATAATGACATATTTACAGTTAATGTTAAATTATTTTTCATATATTTTAAAACCAGTGTTATCTTTTGTACTTGATGAATGTACAATTGTACATGTTTGTGTTTTTCAATTTTCAATAGCCAAAGTGGCACATAATTAGATGTATCAAAATTAAAAAAAAAAGTGATTTTCAATTATTCTCACATCGTCTCGAGCTCTAAACTTTGAAGTCCACACTATACTATATTATAATACATATAAGGAAAAAAAAGTAATTTTATAAAAAATTTAAGAGTTTAAGTAATTACAGGTTTTCAAAATATTGTACAATTTTATAAACCACACAATAACTACTTTTTTTGTTTAAAGTTCAAGCATTACTTAATGTATATTTGTCACAAATCAAAGAAGAAACAAAAGTAGGAGGGCCACTTACTTTATAAACACAAGGTAAGCCCCTAGAAAAACTAATAAATTGTGTAACTTAGCTATTTGGCTAAGTAAAGTTTTATGTTTAGCTCTTTGGTAAAGAGAAGTTATATGTTTGCCCCTTATGATAAAATAAGTTGTAAAGTCAACCCAAATTGAGTCTAGCAAGCCAACTCAATTTTTAATAGAGTCGGACTCAAGTTTAAGACTCCAGCTCAATTTTAATTACGATTCGAGTCATGTCGGTATGAAGTTCGAGTAGAGTTCGAGCTCGCCTTGGCTCGGCTCGGCACGTTAACAGACTTTGCTTAAAAGGTTGACAACAAAATAGTATAATTATTATTATTATTTTCTTATCAACCTTATCCCAATCTGAAAATTGAATCCTTAAGACTAAATTACAATTTTTGTTCTTTATGTTTTCCAAAATTATGAAATGTTTTGAGTAAATTATACAGATTGTCCTTTAATTATACTAGAGGTTACACTCTCTATCCTTTGACTTCAATAATAAGGGGGTAGCCAGCGGGTTGGGTGGAACACTGCCGCATCCACAGCGGGTTCGACGGGTAGTGGAACGCGGGTAGTCTCAGCGGCTACATATACCCGCTAGAAGTGGGTATTTAACCCGATAGACTAGTCAAATTGTAACAAACCAAAATCCGGGTTTCGTTATGAATAAATAAGTATTCTAATAAATAATATGGTGAAAATAATATATTAAAAATAAGTTGAAACAAGTGGGTTTCAAGTTAGTAATGTTGTTATATTAGTTTTTTTAACTAATTTAGGATGAAAGTGGGTGAAATGGAAGTTGAGGGACTGAAATTATAATATGACAAATCTGCCATATTTGACTAAAAGAAGTCAAAATTCAGCTTTTCTCTCATTTGTGTGGATCTACATTTGCAAGAGAAAAGAGGAGTTGAAGCCAAATTCATGCATTTGAGCTTGAATTTGTAAAAGTGTTGGCATGCATATCATCCTTCTAGCATCAAGTAAGTGATTTCCTTCCTTTGATTTCACTTTGAATGTGTTAGTTGGAGGGTTTTGTAGAAATCCAGAAATGTGGTATGCATGTGGTAAATTAGTGTTAGATTGTGGATAATCTAGCTAAACTAAATGTAAAGAGAGTTGATTAACATCATAGAACCCATTGATTTTGATTTTGAAAAGTTAGGGTTCATAGGGTAAAATTGGGGGTGTTTAGATAATGATGCTAGAATGATGAATTAGTGATGATTAAGTGTTTAGGTGGTAATAAACACTTGATCAAACACCAAATTAACCTAATAAAAGTTAGTGAATGAGAAATTAGTGTCAAGGTATTGGAAAGAAAACTCAAATGGATGAGTTTGTATTGAAAGAGGGTGTTCGGTAATGGGGATAACCCAAACGGGTCAGTTTGGGTTGGAAATGGAAATTGAGTTGTGGGCTCAATTGTAATGTGTTGGTGATGAATGTTAGATTACTAAACTAGGTGTGTATGTTTAGGTAATCAAATTGTGATACGTGCCTTTGCACTTACTTAGTAATGTTGATAAATGTGCGGTGTATGTGATACGTATGCATACTATAAGAGTAAATGAATGTGTATGGCTATTGCTTGAATGAAGTATGTTTGGAATTGTATTAATTTGACTTTAGTGGTAGAAGGTCAAACTAATATGATGGATTTGATGTAATTGATTTATGTGGAAAATAGTCAATCTAATATGTAAATGTAGTGGATTTGGTGTAATTGGCTTATGTGGAAAATAGTCAATCTAATATGTAAATGTAGTGGATTTGGTGTAATTAGCTTATGTGAAAAATAGTCAATCTAATATGTAAATGTAGTGGATTTGGTGTAATTAACTTATGTGGAAAATAGTCAATCTAATATGTAATTGTAATGGATTTGGTGTAATTAACTTATGTGAAAAATAGTCAATCTAATATGTAAATGTAGTGGATTTGGTGTAATTGACTTATGTGGAAAATAGTCAATCTAATATATAAATGTAGTGGATTTGATGTAATTGACTTATGTGGAAAATAATCAATCTAATATGTAAATGTAGTGGATTTGGTGTAATTGACTTATGTGAAAAATAGTCAATCTAATATGTAAATGTAGTAAATTTGGTGTAACTGGCTTATGTGGAAAATAGTCAATCTAATATGTAAATGTAGTGGATTTGGTGTAATTAACTTATGTGAAAAATAGTTAATCTAATATGTAAATGTAGTGGATTAGTGTAATTGACTTATGTGGAAAATAGTCATTCTAATATGTAAATATAGTGAATTTGGTGTAATTGACTTATGTAGAAAATAATCAATCTAATATGTAAATGTAGTGAATTTGGTGAAATTGACTTATGTGGTAAATGGTCAATCTAATATGTAAATGTGGTGAATTTGGTGTAATTGACTTATGTGGTATATAGTCAAACAAAATGTGACAATTTGGTGAAAAGATGGATTAGAAGTGTGGAATACTTCCAAGGGTGGAGTTGGAGTCAAATACTCCAAATGCGGGTAAGACGAGTTGTCGTACTCGCACCAAGAGGTAGTAAACCCAATAAGAAGTGTAGAATACTTCCAAAGGTGGACTTGGAGTCAAATACTCCAAGTGCGGGTAAGACGAGTTGTGGTACTCGCACCAAGAGGTAGTACACCCAATAAGAAGTGTGGAATACTTCAAAGGGTGGACTTAGAGTCAAATACTCTAAGTGCGAGTAAAACAAGTTGTGGTAATCGCACCAAGAGGTAGTAAACCCAATAAGAAGTGTGGAATACTTCAAAGGGTGGACTTGGAGTCAAATACTCCAAGTGTGGGTAAGACGAGTTGTGGTACTCGCATCAAGAGGTCGTGAACCTAATTAGAAGTGTGGAATACTTCAAATGGGTGAATGGATGGTGGTAAATAAATGTAATATGAAAAGAATGAGACTTGTAGTGGAAATGCAAGTGTTTAGAACCTTAATTGACCAAATGAATGCAAACGGGTCAAATGGGTGAAAGGGGTGAAAACAAGTGTAAATACTTGTTGAATGTATTTATCGTCATTACTAATGGTGATTTATATATGTGGTTTTGTAGGTAAAGCTCCGATGTAAGTCCAAGTCAAGTCCGGGGAGTGGAAGGATTCTCGTATGCCAATTGTGTTTTTTTGGGGATTATAAGGAAAATCTTGTAAAGTGGTTTAAAAGACACTTGAATTATGTTTTTGGTGTATAAAAATGTGGTATAAAAGTACTTGTTCAAAACCCAAGTGTTGGGAATTTTAGTGTCAAGATGAATTGAAAAATGGTGGAAAATTAGCTAAGTGTTGGAACTGGGCAAACTGGGTAAACTTTCTATTTACTCAGGTCCCTCGCGGTACGCGAGGGTGGGGAGGAAGTCTGTCGCGCCACGCGAGAGATCTTCATGCGGACATGCCAAAAGGTGGGTCTTTGCGGTACGCGAAGATGGTCAGGAGGGTCTTCGCGGTACGCGAAGAACCCTTCCTGCGGACGGTGTAATTGGGAATCACTCGCGGTACGCGAAGGTGTAAAAAAAATAAAATAAAAATAAAAAAATTCGGGGACAAAAGCTTCCGTGTGCGTATAAATGTTTTATTAATTGATCTTCCAACTAAGGGTGTTACACAAATATAGCCGTTGAACGGCTATATAACCGTTTAAACAAAAATTACCCTTATAAACACCCAATCATTTTATACTACCCACTCAACCAAAATATATTATTTCTAAATACATTCTTTCTAAATATACCATTACTTTTGTATCCACTCAACCAAAATATGAATCGTACGTTATACTACCCACCCGAATCATCGGGCGAATCGCTCGACTTTGTGTTCGGCGGTGATAGTATGCAATTCGTATGTGATATTGTCGCCCAAGCCGAAGATGAAGACATAACTACATCATCAAGGACGTATGTACAACGTGATCGTGAACATGCTCTAGAGATTCTAAAAGAGATTATTTCGACGAAAACCCAATACACGGGGAAGCGACGTTTCGAGATAGATTTCGGATGTCGAAGAGGTTATTTTTAAAAATAGTTGGCGACGTAGAGGCTAGGTTTGAATATTTTCAAGAGGGTGAAGACGCTAGGAAGAAGAAGAGTTTCACGCCGCTACAAAAATGCACATCGGCGATTAAACAACTTGGAACTGGTAATCCTCCCGACGAATTCGACGACTATTTAAGTATGGCTAGGAGAACCTCAAGTGAATGTCTAGATTATTTTTGTAACGCCATAGATCAAATATAAGGAAAAGAGTTCTTACGCAGACCGACAAGCCACGACATTACAGTTTTGTACAACACGCATGAAGTAAAACATGGTATTCCGGGTATGGTCGGTAGCATCGATTGTACACATTTTGTTTGGCGAAATTGTCCGACAAGTTTGCGTGGACAATATATGAGAGGCGATCACCAATACCCGATGATCATGTTAGAAGCGGTAGCTTCAAATGATTTATGGGTTTGGCATGCGTTTTGTGGTTCACCCGGCTCAAACAACGACATAAATGTTCTCCAACAATAGAGGAGCTTGGAAGCGCACCTAAGTGCCCATTTATAGTTAATGGAATACTATACAAACGTGGATACTATCTTACGGATGGGATATACCCTACTTGGTCTACGTTTATTAAATCGATTCCATATCCAACAATCCCTAAAGAAAAAGCATTCAAGAAGGTGCAAGAGTCGGCAAGAAAAGATGTCGAGAGAGATTTTGGTGTGTTAAAAGGGAAATGGGGTATACTTCGTCAACCAAACCGGGATTTAAAATTGGTGAAGATTAGGAACGATGTATATACGTGCATGATATTGCACAATATGATCTTAAAAGGATGACGGGAACGCAATATCACGTGTCTACAAACGGGATCCTCCGGTCGAACCGGTTATTGACGATAACGTCCTTTCGGAGTTGCACGATGTAGCTACACATATTGTTCTTCGATTTGATCTCGTGGAACATATTGCGAGAAACACCCCGGATTTGGACGAAGACGAAGAATATATGAAGTTTTTATTTTTTTTATGTATTTTTATTTATTGTCTTTTAATTTATTATGCATTTTTAATTAATTAATTAAAGTTTTAGTTTATTAATTTTATTTGTTTTATTTTTTTTAAAATACGAGGGTTGGAGACTACTTGAATGGTACCACTCCTACCATACATGGTACTTTAAAAGAATACTTTAACTAATTAAGATGACATTTTATGATTGATGTAATTTAAAGGATAGTTTAATTGGAAAGGTACTACTCCTACACCCCTAGCATCACAAGTTCTTTTTTAGTAACTTTTACACACCTTATGTATTTTACACTAATCATATCCAAGTTCTTTGTTAAGTCAACCTATGTGCCCTCATGTGAGGGACATACAAGTCCACCACCACCATGTTCATATCTCCTTTATAATCAGACACCATCACCATCCTCACGCCACAACCTCTTAACCTCTAATTCCACCACCACCAAACACTCCCTTCCCTCCGGCGATCCCTGCAGAGAAGCCATCCGTCACGCCGGATCAGCCGTGCAAACGCTTCCATGAATCCGCTGTAAGGTTCGCCGTCTTCGGCAATGCTGCCTCCGCCGTCTCCAAAAAGCTCTCCATTTCTAACCTTGCATCTGGAATCACAACGATCTTGTCTGTCACTCCAATAAAAACATTTTATCATTTTGATTTGGGTTAATTTGTCTGTTGACAGGGGTGGGGAAAATTTGAAGGTGATAACCAGATCTTGACCTTGTTGACTTGGATTAGTCATGGATTTTTATTTCCTAAAAGTGAAAAGTAGATAGACAGGAGTGAAATGGAGAGAGATGGTGATAAGGTAGCATCAAACTTCAAAAGGATTTGTGTTTTCTATGGGACTAGCCAAGGAAAGAAGACCAGCTTTCAAGATGTTGCTATTGAGCTTGTCAAAGAACTCGCATTTTTTTAGGGGATTTTCAATATCTTTTTCTTTCTAATTTTTTGGGGTTTGAAGTTGATAACCTAATGAGCGTTGATTTAGCTAGGTTAATTTCACCGTTTAGCCAAGCAGGAATCAGGATTCGTTTTTGTTGTTGAAACGTATTTATTACGAGTAATGGGTTGAAGTTGACTAATTTTAGTGCGCCATGTTTTAATGGGTTGAAATTGTTGATGAGGATGATGATGAACAGGCCGGCCTATTGGGCCGGCGGGCGCAACACATTTTGGGAGTGTTTGGGATTCCTTTTCAAATCTCCTTATTGACTTATTATATAAGTTAATAAGTTATAAGTCATAGGTAACATTCTCCTTACTTATTGAAATTTGCATAAATATGGTAAATAAGTTAGCTCTCCGAAACAACTTATTAACTTATATAAGTTAATAACTCAATAAGTTGGGTAAATAAGAAAATCCCAAACACCCCCTTCGAGGGCCCAAAAATTTATATATATATATATATATATATATATAATTTTCGAGGTTTTAAATAAAATTAAATACTTTGTTATGGGCCTTTTTTTTTTGCTCGTATAAGGTATTCGAATTCTCGGGATCAGCTCTGATAATGAAAATTAGGTTTTCTCAAACGCAGCCACTGATGAAATTGTTGAGGATGATGAAGATGAGGTTTGGGGAAGAAGAAGAAGAGGATGGGGGAATGTTTTTAGAAACTACATAAATTATTCTTTAATGAATAAAAAGACCATTATAACCTCATGTGCGATTAACATGGCAAAACTTAACAGAAACATTTAATATCAGTTAGTGTAAATGACATAGAGTGTGCAAAAGTATATAAAAAGGACTTATGATATGTTTATTTGTGACAATCCGAACTTTTTCATTTAACCCCGTTAACAAAATCCAGTTAAAGTTAACTAAGTTAACTTAACTCAAACTGTAGGGATTGTTTCTGCCAATATTTCAAACTTAAACTCGAGGGACATGTTATGTAATAACCCTAATCTACTATGTTGACTTCTAGAAAAGTCAAAATTCAAATCCTGTTGACTGTAGAAGTCAAACTAATCAAATTTTAACTCCATCTAAACTGGAGGGACCTATTCTGCCAAGTTTCAAACTCCAATTCTCAGGAAAACCTTAGGGATTACTTCTGTATTTAGATCAAACTTGATTTGTTGACTTTTGAAAGTCAACATCGTGTCTTTTTTCTCAAATCCATGTTCCATAACCGAAATCGTTTGGAATTACAACAATCATACACTTTAATTCTATTACCGACCATATTGAGATCATAATTAAATTGTAATTTAGTGAATTAATCTCAATTATGATAATTCAAGTTGAAACCATCGACCCCTTCCTAAATGATCATCGAATTCACCAAATTCTTGTATTCCTCTCACAAATCACACACCTGCGTACCGTATTTGAGTATCTCAGAAGCTATTTCACTCGTCAATTTCATCGGAATTGAAGTTGTGGTTGCCAGAGATCAACACAGTCGCAGTCGGCTGTCGTTCTAGTCGATCCCCATCAAATCGACATGTGTTTTGGTAAATTCTTACACCCTCAGTTTCATTTTAACCTTCTGATGGAAAGCCCTATCATAATTGGGGCTTATAACATCCAATTCGATTAATCCAGATTCTAGGGTTCATCTTAAATTGGTTTAATCAAACTCTATCCTAGACCCGATTACAATTCAATTAAACTACACCTTTAGACTCGTAATCATCTGTATAATGAAAGCCCCATGTTTATTTGATCAATTACCATCGAACCTGTCAAGATCCTAAACTATGTTTTCTTAATAAAATCAATTTGGGGGTTTTGGTCTTAGACGATGTTTAAATCAAATTAAATCACCCCATTAGAATCACAACACTTTGTTTATGGATAACCCTATGATAATTCAGTCAAACAACATCGAATTGATCCTGACCCGTAATTAGGGTTCATGCATATTTCTGGTTAATCGAACTCTTACCTACACCCGTTTGAAATGAAATTAAACTACATCATCAGTTTCGCAATTACAGTTTTAATAAAAACCCTATAATCCTAACAAGTTTTATTATCAGAATCAGCGGATTTAAATTGTGTTCTTAAAACTAGGGTTCGATTGATAGTCCAAAAATTTATAGTTTAAAACTCGATGATATTGCAATTAAACCTCACCACACATTCGCCTATACCCGATTTACAAAACCCCTAACCTAATTTGTTTGATCGAAGTCCATATGAGTAGAATCGGGACTGGATTGGGCTCGGTTTCGAAAGGGGAGTAGATCACAGAGACCTTAACTGTTAAAACAAACCGATCCGAGTATTTGTTGCGAAACCCTAGCGGGCGGGACTGGTTAAGTGTGTGTGCTTGTGTGGGAGAGACCCGGGTTCGAGTCTCCCCACACTGTTTTGTTTTTAAACATTTTTTTAGTATTATTTTAATATAAAAATCAAACCCTATAATATTATAATATTATACAAATGTGTTTTAGCCCGGGAAACAGCCCGTATGCTCTGGTTTGAATTGTTAACCCATTTTTATATTAATCCCCACTTTTATAAATAAAATAGTATTGTTATTATCAAATAAAAATAATATGGTTATATTATTTTCAAGCTGTAACTTCGTATAAGATATTATGTTTATATTATTTTTAACCCGTGACTCGTATTATTAAATAATATATAGATTTATATTATTTCGTATCATTTTGTAACCTCGTATGACATTTGAAACTAAATAAATAATATAATTAATTATATTATTTACTCGCATTTATCGCGTTCACAAAATAATATATTTATTAGTTTGTACCACGAATGAGTAATCGGAATATCTTTTCGAAACTAAAAATAATATATTAAATTATATTATTTTCCTAATTTTTGTAAATGACAAAAACGCTCGAACATATTTATTATTATTGTTGTTATTCGTCGCGCAACGTATATATAATCTAATTACTAATTAAAGAATTCCTATTCCCGTGGACACGTTCGTCTACTCTCAGTTACTAGAGCGTTTCTTTAGGACGTTTCTCATTCCGGGTCATTGTCACAATTCCCATTTTTATCCCTAATTTATGTGTTTATAATTTTAGGGCATTCGTAAGTCGTTGAGACTTACACTCGTGGTTCCAACTTGTCCATTGTGTGATACTACATACAACGCAACGCAAGTGAGTTTTCACGGCCCCTTTTTACCATTTTAACTTGTGGGAGAAAACATGACTAAATAATTTTGGATTTTTAATTCGTATGATATCAATGTTAAATGCTAAGCGTAACACGCTATCACAGAAAGTCCTCAACTAATATCGGACCGTTAATATGGATCTTAGCGAGGTAATATTTAGTAGTACTACTGGGTTTGCAAATCCCACCCGCGTTAGTCGCGCTAACTCGATTAGATATCGAACAGGTGAAATGTTAACCTACTCACACCGCCAGTGTTGATAGACCTGGCAGGAGGCAATAAACAAACAGTCAGCTTTGGTTGTGAGCGCTTGAGCTGAACATGAACATAGGTTAGCTACCTATAGATACGTACTGAATGAGCATAAATCCGGTAAACGCCTATTTACTTATATTGAAACCTGTGGACTCACCAACCTCGTGTTGACATATTTTCTTACATGTTTTCTCAGGTCGCTAAGATAAGACATAGGTGCACGTTAGGGCATGCATGGGATTCAACTGCTTGATTATGATTTAATTATGTTTGCTTGAGTTATTCTATTGTACTTGTTTTGATTGGACGTTTGGACTTTTGAACTTTTGTTTTGGGCGCGTGTATTTTGCGCAATTACTTTCTTTACGCTTCCGCATTGATACTCTGATTTAAAAGATATTTTCATTTTGAGTCCCATGTAGAGTCGTTCAAAGTAACTAATGTCTGAGATCCTGGTTCGTCTCTTCCCAAACGGTAAAACTCCGTTAGTTGAAATTGGGGGTGTGACAGATTGGTATCAGAGCCGTTGGTTATAGAGAACTAGGATTGCATACTAGACTATAGCCTCACACATTAGTTACATGTCATTTGGATGTTTGACACTTATATATATTGTTACAGGAACATGTCGTCAACTCCACCTCCATCACCTAAGGCACTAGGACATAAGGCACCTATCCTATCATCCTCGGAGCCCAAAAGGCGCCGGACTACTTCTAGTGACCATTCAGTTGACCAAGGTGAACCGAGTAGCGCACAAGCAATGGATTATAATCTCAATTGGAACGTATACCCGCAATTAATCCAAAGGTGGATCGAAATGGGAAATGTTCCATCACCCTACTTTGGTTCTGCATCCTCATCATCCCTACTACCTAGCTTGCCATGCACTATGGAACAAGCTTTCGCATCCTTCGTATCTTATATGTCGAAGGAATTGAGTATTGTGCAAGATGCTACCGGGGAGATACCTAACCTTCTGAAGAATGGGCCTCAAATAGAGGAGAATAAGGTAGGAATAGAACTCTTGACTACCGAACTAGCTGCAACGGACCATGTCCATAACCTTTTAGTGGATCGTGTGGCACATCTGGAGACGAGGGCCGACACTATGGACGATGATATGGAAGGAGTTCTGGAGAGATTGACTGCTATGGAAGCTCATCTACATGTAGCAAACCACACTGCTGAAGGTCTTCAAGAGAGGGTGACTCACTTGGAAGCCCAACTGCAAGCCGCTTTATTTCCTGAAGAGATTCCACATTCTGATGGCGAGGAGGAACCTTTTGAGGAAGAACCTTTTGAAGAAGAGCCCTTCGAGGAGGAGCCCGTGGAGGAGGAACCAGTAGAGATAGACGATGCACAATCGTATGTTTCTTCCGATGACGAAGATGCTTGATGATCTTCCTATTCCATCTTCCTTTTCATGTTTGCTTTTGCTTATGTTATTTCTCTTTTCAAACCTAGATGGGTAAGGTTGTTCCCATCCAATAAAAGCATGAGAAGTTTAATATTGAGTTATTTATTTTGTAGCTCTACAAATTAATTAATTTTCAAAATATTAGATGTTGTACCCCCTTACTCATACTTGAATAATGATTAATATGCGATATATTTCTCATTGTTTTTCATTTGTGATTGTGAAGAATCATGTCAGGGAGAGGACGCGGAGGTCGTGCCGGTGGTCGTGGTACCATTAACATGACGGCATCACAGCTAGCGGCACTGATAAATTATAGTGTGGCGGAGGCTCTGGCAGCACAGAATGCTGCAGGTAAATGCTTTAGCTATTGACTAATGATGTCAATCCATCTCTTAAAAACATCTTCCTAAACTCTATAATTCCAATCCTATTGTTATTTCTAAATCCAGCAAAACCAACAACCAACCTGCACTTTCAAGGCGTTCATGGATTGCAAGCCCACGCCTTTAGTGGAGCTGAAGGAGCCGTTGGACTACTTCATTGGTTTGAGAAGGTTGAATCGGTGATTGCCATGTGCAACTGCCCCGTGGCTAATCAGGTGAAGTTTGTCGCCGGAACTTTAGAAGGCCCGACACTTACATGGTGGAATGCCCAGGTCCAAATGTTGGGTCTGGCCATGGAAAATGGACTCCCGTGGGAGGAATTCAAATCAATGATGAAGGAGGAATACTATCCTCGCGATGAGATCCAGAAGTTAGAGGGAGAGTTTTGGAACCTAAAGATGGAGGGTTCTGAAATTGAACTCTACACCACACGTTCCCATGAACTTGCTACTATGTGCCCGCATATGGTAACTCCTGATTACAAGAGAATTGAGCTTTACATTGGAGGTCTAGTGCCTCAAATACAAAGCATGGTTACTTCATCTAATCCTACCACTATCCAACAAACTATCCGACTTGCCCATAAGTTAACTGACCAAGCGGTGACACAAGGGACCCTACCTCCGAGAGGTTCGGTTTCTAAACCCACCGACACTCACAAACGCAAGTTTGATCATCATTCCAATACCCACAACCACTCCAACTCTCACTTCAAAGGACCCCAACCCAACGAACCCCAGTTTAATCAACCGCAGCAGCAGCAACAGCGTAGGTTTGAGCCTACCAAGAACTTCAACCAGTCGACCTCTGCTGGTCAGAACCAGGGTGGTTATGCGGGGAAGTCTCCGAAGTGTAATAAATGTAACTTCCACCACTTTGGGTTTTGCAATCGTTGCCAGAGGTGCGGCAAAATAGGTCATGATGCTAAGGATTGCAGGGGTGAGTTACAAGCTAAACAACCTTTTCAACAACCTGGATCCACAAGAGGTTGCTTTGAGTGCGGAAAGGAAGGGCATATTCGGAAGAATTGTCCTCAATTGAAGAAAGGGGGTAATGGAAACCACAATCCTAACCAGAATAACAATGGTAATGGTGGTAATAATGGAAATGGTGGGGGAAATGGTGTGAAGGGACGAGCCTTAGTACTAGGATCTAGAGAAGCCCGTTACGACCATAATGTGGTCACCGGTAAGTTCCTCGTAAATAATTACTTTGCTTCTGTCCTATTTGACACTGGTGCTGATAGAAGTTTTATATCTAAGAAATTTAGTAATATGATAAAAAGGAACTTCATCTCTATTAGAAGCTAAGTATACAATAGAGATAGCTGATGGCCAAATAAATGAGGCAACTCTCTTAAGGGATGTAAACTTGAGCTAGCTACACATATATTTGATATCGACCTTATGCCGGTCATACTTGGTAGTTTTGATGTAATTGTCGGCATGAATTGGTTATCTAAAAACCAAGCCGAAATTATCTGTCGTGAGAAGATTGTTCGTATACCTCTCCCGAGTGGAGAAACCCTTTCCGTCCAAGGCGAAAGAGTTGGTGCAGTCATGGGCATAATATCTTTCATGAAAGCACAAAAATGCCTTCGAAAGGGGCATACGGCTATTTTGTCTCTCGTTGCTGAGCAGCCCTCATAAGAGAAGAAAATTGAAGATATTCCCATCGTGCGTGAATTTTTGGAAGTGTTTCCCGAGGATCTGCCCGGTCCGCCACCGCACCGTCAAGTTGAATTCCAAATTGATCTAGCACCCGGAGCAGCACCGATTGCTCGGGCACCTTACAGACTGGCACCCAGTGAATTACAAGAGTTGTCCACTCAATTGCAAGATTTGTTGGATAAAGGTTTCATCCGACCTAGTTCATCACCGTGGGGAGCTCCGGTACTATTTGTCAAGAAGAAGGACGGAACGTTCCATATGTGTATTGACTACCGGGAGCTGAATAAAGTCACAATCAAGAACCGCTACCCTTTACCTCGCATAGATGACCTCTTTGATCAACTCCAAGGATTAAGTTTCTATTCCAAAATAGATCTTAGGTCCGGCTACCATCAGTTAAGAGTCCGAGAAAAGGATATCTCTAAGACTGCATTCAGAACGAGGTACGGCCATTACGAATTTATGGTCATGCCTTTCGGATTAACCAACACACCTGCGGTATTCATGGACCTCATGAACCGTGTGTGTAAGCCTTATCTTGATAAATTCGTTATCGTTTTCATCGACGACATCCTCATTTATTCCAAGAACAAGGAAGAACATGAGGAACATCTACGCCTAATTTTGGAATTACTTAAGCGAGAGCAAATGTATGCTAAGTTTTCCAAGTGTGAATTCTGGATCTGGGAAGTTCAGTTTCTAGGGCATGTGGTTAACGAGAAAGTAATACATGTCGACCCATCAAAGATAGAAGCCATCAAGAATTGGGCAGCACCGACGACTCCGACCGAGGTGCGACAATTTTTGGGATTGGCCGGATATTACCGTCAATTCATCGAAGGATTTTCAAAAATTGCTCAACCTCTCACCACTTTAACTCAAAAGGGTAAAGCCTATAATTGGGACGATAACCAAGAGTCAGCATTCCAACATCTTAAACAAAAACTCTGCAGTGCACCTATTCTAGCTCTTCTGGAAGGAACCGATGATTTTGTAGTATATTGTGATGCATCTATTCAAGGTTTGGGTTGTGTCTTAATGCAACGCGAAAAGGTGATCGCATACGCTTCACGTCAACTAAAGGTCCACGAGAGAAACTACACCACTCATGACTTAGAGTTGGGAGCCGTAGTTTTCGCACTTAAGATATAGAGACATTACTTGTACGGTACCAAATGCACCATCTACACCGATCACAAGAGTCTTCAGCACATCTTTGAGCAGAAAGAGTTGAACATGCGACAATGTCGTTGGGTCGAACTCTTAAACGATTATGACTGTGTGATCCGATATCACCCGGGTAAAGCTAATGTTGTAGCTGATGCCCTGAGTCGAAAGGAAACGAAACCCAAACGAGTTTGAGCATTACAACTCACTATTCACCCCGGATTACCTGACAAAATCCGTAGTGCTCAACTCGAAGCCTTAAAAGGAGAAAATCTACCGCTGGAAAGTACACGCGGTCTGGAAGCACAACTTGAAGTCAAATCTGACGGTATTCGCTACTTTGCCGAGCGAATATGGGTTCCAGTATTCGGAAACCTAAGAGATGAGTCTCATAAGTCTCGTTACTCAATACATCCAGGTTCCGACAAAATGTACCATGATCTAAAGGTACTATATTGGTGGCCAAAGATGAAGGCCGAAATAGCCACCTATAATAGTAAGTGTCTGACTTGCGCGAAGGTCAAAGTTGAATATCAAAAGCCATCCGGTCTTCTGCAACAACCAGAAATTCCTATGTGGAAATGGGAACAAATCTCCATGGACTTCATCACCAAATTACCACGAACTCCTACCGGATGTGATACCATTTGGGTAATTGTTGATCGATTAACAAAGTCCGCTCACTTCTTAGCAATCAAAGAGACCGACAAAATGGATAAGCTTACTCGTACTTACTTGAAAGAAATAGTCTCTCGGCACGGGTTGCCAATCTCTATCATTTCGGATCGTGATGAAAGATTCACTTCTCGTTTCTGGCAGTCGTTACATAAAGCCTTAGGCACGCGTCTAGATATGAGCACAACATACCATCCTCAAACTGATGGCCAAACAGAACGTACTATCCAAACTCTGGAGGACATGCTACGAGCTTGTGTGATCGATTTCGGTAACACTTGGGAGTCTCACCTACCGTTGGTGGAGTTCTCCTACAACAACAGCTATCACACTAGTATCAAGGCAGCTCCATTTGAAGCACTTTATGGACGGAAATGCCGTTCTCCCATTTGTCGGACCGAGGTTGGAGATAGCCAACTCACAGGTCCTGAACTTGTATTTGAAACTTTCGAAAAGATCGTTCAAATTAGAAACCGTATGGCGGCAGCTCATGATCGTCAAAAGAGCTATGCCGACAAACGTCGTAAACCTTTAGAGTTTCAAATAGGTGACATGGTCTTACTCAAAGTCTCACCTTGTAATGGCGTCATCCGTTTCAGGAAACGAGGCAAACTGAATCCTCGTTATGTTGGACCATTCAAGACAATGAAGAGAATCGGACCAGTAGCGTATCAACTGGACCTACCTGAAAGACTTAGTGGTGTGCACAACGTCTTTCACGTCTCAAATTTAAAGAAATGCCTAGCAGACGAATCACTCGCAGTTCCTCTTGAGGAACTACACGTTGATGAATAATTACGTTTCATAGAAGAACCTGTGGAAATTATGGATAGGGAAGTTAAAACGTTAAAGCACAGTAAGATCCCTATTGTCAGAGTTCGTTGGAACTCGAAACGCGGACCGGAATTCACGTGGGAGCGCGAGGATCAGATGATGCGTAAATATCCTAATCTGTTCAAGCACTCCACATCAAATTCTCAAGGTACTATTTAAATTTTCGGGACGAAAATTCTATCAACTAGGGGATGATGTGATATCCCGGGAAATTTTTTTTTATTATTATTTAATTTTTGAGACGAAAATTCTATCAACTAGGGGATGATGTGATATCCCGGGAAATATTTTTTTATTATTATTTAATTTTCGGGACAAAAATTCTTTCAACTAGGGGATGATGTGACAATCCAGACTTTTTCAGTTAACCCCGTTAACAAAATCCAGTTAAAGTTAACTAAGTTAACTTAACTCAAACTGCATGGATTGTTTCTGCCAATATTTCAAACTTAAACTCGAGGGGCCAGTTATGTAATAACCCTAATCTACTATATTGACTTCTAGAAAAGTCAAAACTCAAATCATGTTGACTGTAGAAGTCAAACTAACCAAATTTTAACTCCATCTAAACTGGAGGGACCTATTCTGCCAAGTTTCAAACTCCAATTCTCAGGAAAACCTCAAGGATTACTTCTGTATTTAGATCAAACTTGATTTGTTGACTTTTGAAAGTCAACATCGTGTCTTTTTTTCTCAAATCCATGTTCCATAACCGAAATCGTTTGGAATTACAACAATCATACACTTTAATTCTATTACCGACCATAATGAGATCATAATTAAGTTGTAATTGAGTGAATTAATCTCAATTATGATAATTCAAGTTGAAACCGTCGACCCCTTCCTAAATGATCATCGAATTTGCCAAATTCTTGTATTCCTCTCACAAATCACACACCTGCGTACCGTATTCGAGTATCTCAGAAGCTATTTCACTCGTCAATTTCATCGGAATCGAAGTTGTGGTTGTCGGAGATCAACACAGTCGCAGTCGGCTGTCGTTCTAGTCGATCCCCATCAAATCGACATTTGTTTTGGTAAATTCTTACACCCTCAGTTTCGTTTTAACTTTCTAATGGAAAGCCCTATCATAATTGGGGCTTATAACATCTAATTCGATCAATCCAGATTCTAGGGTTCATCTTAAATTGGTTTAATCAAACTCTATCCTAGACCCGATTACAATTCAATTAAACTACACCTTTAGACTCGTAATCATCTGTATAATGAAAGCCCCATGTTTATTTGATCAATTACCATCGAACCTGTCAAGATCCTAAACTATGTTTTCTTCGTAAAATCAATTTGGGGGTTTTGGTCTTAGATGATGTTTAAATCAAATTAAATCACCCCATTAAAATCACAACACTTCGTTTATGGATAACCCTATGATAATTCAGTCAAACAAACTCGAATTGATCGTGACTCGTGATTAGGGTTCATGCATATTTCTGGTTAATCAAACTCTTACCTACACCCGTTTGAAATGAAATTAAACTACATCATCAGTTTCGCAATTACAGTTTTAATAAAAACCCTATAATCCTAACAAGTTTTATTATCAGAATCAGCGGATTTAAATTGTGTTCATAAAACTAGGGTTTCGATTGATAGTCCAAGAATTTATACTTTAAAACTCGATGATATTGCAATTAAACCTCACCACACATTCGCCTATACCCGATTTACAAAACCCATAACCTAATTTGTTCGATCGAAGTCCATATGAGTAGAATCGGGACTGGATTGGGCTCGGTTTCGAAAGGGGAGTAGATCACAGAGACCTTAACTGTTAAAACAAACCGATCCGAGTATTTGTTGCGAAACCCTAGCAGGCGGGACTGGTTAAGTGTGTGTGCTTGTGTGGGAGAGACTCGGGTTCGAGTCTCCCCACACTGTTTTGTTTTTAAACATTTTTTTTAGTATTATTTTAATATAAAAATCAAACACTATAATATTATAATATTATACAAATGTGTTTTAGCCCGGTAAACAACCCGTAGGCTCGGGTTTGAATTGTTAACCCATTTTTATATTAATCCCCACTTTTATAAATAAAATAGTATTGTTATTATCAAATAAAAATAATATGGTTATATTATTTTCAAGCTGTAACTTCGTATAAGATATTATGTTTATATTATTTTTAACCCGTGACTCGTATTATTAACTAATATATAGATTTATATTATTTCGTATCATTTTGTAACCTCGTATGACATTTGAAACTAAATAAATAATATAATTAATTATATTATTTACTCGCATTTATCGCGTTCACAAAATAATATATTTATTAGTTTGTACTACGAATGAGTAATCGGAATATCTTTTCGAAACTAAAAATAATATATTAAATTATATTATTTTCCTAATTTTTGTAAATGAAAAAACGCTCGAACATATTTATTATTATTGTTATTATTCGTCGCGCAACATATATATAATCTAATTACAAATTAAAGAATTCCTATTCACGTGGACACGTTCGTCTACTCTCAGTTACTAGAGCGTTTCTTTAGGACGTTTCTCATTCCGGGTCATTGTCACAATTCCCATTTTTATCCCTAATTTATGTGTTTATAATTTTAGGGCATTCGTAAGTCGTCGAGACTTACACTCGTGGTTCCAACTTGTCCATTGTGTGATATTACATACAACGCAACGCAGGTGAGTTTTCACGGCCCCTTTTTTCTATTTTAACTTGGGGGAGAAAACATGACTAAATAATTTTGGATTTTTAATTCGTATGATATCAATGTTAAATGCTAAGCGTAACACGCTATCACAGAAAGTCCTCAACTAATATCGGACCGTTAATATGGATCTTAGTGAGGTAATATTTAGTAGTACTACTGGGTTTGACAAATCCCACCCGCGTTAGTCGCGCTAACTCGATTAGATATCGAACGGGTGAAATGTTAGCCAACTCACACCGCCAGTGTTGATAGACCTGGCAGGAGGCAATAAACAAACAGTCAGCTTCGGTTACGAGCGCTTGAGCTGAACATGAACATAGGTTAGCTACCTATAGATACGTACTGAATGAGCATAAATCCGGTAAACGCTTATTTACTTATATTGAAACCTGTGGACTCACCAACCTCGTGTTGACATATTTTCTTACATGTTTTCTCAGGTCGCTAAGATAAGATATAGGTGCACGTTAGGGCATGCGTGGGATTCAACTGCTTGATTATGATTTAATTATGTTTGCTTAAGTTATTCTATTGTACTTGTTTTGATTGGACGTTTGGACTTTTTGGACTTTTGAACTTTGGTTTTGGGCGCGTGTATTTGGCGCATTTACTTTCTTTACTTTCGCATTGATACTCTGATTTAAAAGATATTTTTATTTTGAGTCCCATGTAGAGTCGTTCAAAGTAACTATTGTCTGAGATCCTGGTTCGTCACTTCCCAAATGGTAAAACTCCATTAGTTGAAATTGAGGGTGTGACATTATTGAATTCAAAGAACATAAATTGTAATTTCTAATATAATTAAAGAACAATCTGTGTAATTTATTGAAATGTTTTTTTAAAACTTTTGCTTTCACTCACTATCCTTTTTTTAAATAGTTCTCTCGTTTATTATCTTTTTGACTAACTAGAGTTAAATATTTTTGTTAAGTCAAGTGTGTTGTTGTCTTTTAGCCCTAAATGACAATTCTTGTAATGTCAAGTTTACTTTCATTTTTTGTTTTCTTCTCTTTTCTTTTATTCTTCATTTATTCTTTTTATTATTTTTATTTTATAGATTTTATTTATAATTTTTCTAATTAATTAACCAACTTATTTATTTTATAAAGATATATATATTTTTATTTATTTATTTAGTTTCTTTTGTTTGAATATTTAATATATTTTTCTCACTTTTATTTTATAAGTTTTTTTAAATGTTTATTATTATTTATTTAATTAATCAACTTATTTATTTTATATGAATAAATTTTTTTTATTATTTATAATTTATTTATTTTCTTTTTTTAAGCTAATTACTTTTATGATTTTATAATTATTTTAAACTATTTTTTATATATTAGAGAGTTAGCAGTAGTTTAAAGTTTATTTTGTAGTAATACAATCAACTTTGAGACCTTGTTTTCAGTCAAGCAAATATTCAATGGATACTCGTTTGTTTTATAGCATATTTTTAACCCAATAGGTTTTAACTAAAAGAATGTTAATTAGTGAAACATGGTAAAGTGGTTCGATACAAATGTATTATGTGTATTGGTTAAAATATAATTAAGTCTCAAATTAAAGAGTGAACCAAACGAGGGAAATGTTTGTTTTCAGTTGTCAAGGTCGGCATTGGGCCGTTCAAACCGGTTCTAACCTTTCTAGGATTTTACCTAAAACTTTCACGTAAAAGAAATCCGTTAGAAAGGGTTCTAGAGACAACCATGTGACGGTTAAGTCGGTATTCGTACACTTGTAAATGAACTGAACAAGTATAAATTGAACATATTCGTTTCGTTCATTTAACTTTAACCAAACACACGAACGAACACGAACAAATAATAAAATTTTAAAGAAACGAAAATAAAGAAATTTAAATAAAAAATATATATCTTTATAAAATAAATAAGTTGGTTAATTAATTAATAAAATTTAAAGATTGAGTGTATAATTATAAAATAAACTTTAAACTTCTACTAACCCTGATATATAATAAATAGTATAAAGGAATATAACAATTATAAAATGATAGAAATAAATAGCTTAATAAAAAAAGAAAATAAATAAATTATAAAAATACAAAAAAAAATCTATTTTTATAAAACAAATAAGTTGCTTAGATAATTGATAAAAAATTTAAAAAAATGTTTAAAATAAAAGTGAGAAAAGTAGATTAGTTATTCAATCAAAAGAAAATAAAAAAAAACTACATCTTTATAAAATAAATAAGTTGGTTAATTAATTAATAAAATTTAAAATAAAATCTATAAAATAAAACTGATAAAAAGAATAAACTAAAAAGAAAGAAAAGAAAAGAAGTAAAGTAAACTTAAATTACAAGAATTGTCCCGTAAGGAAAAAAACAATAATGCTCTTGACTTAAAAGAAATTTTTAACTCAAGTTAATAAAAATAACAAGAAATAAGAAACTTTTCAAATAAATGGCAGTAAGTGAAATTAAAAGTTTTAAAGAACCAATTCCATAATTTTAAAAAACATAAGCGACAAAATTTGTAATTTAAGTAATCCTTAATTATGATCAAGTTAAAAGGTGAAGATAAATTCAAAACCAAATAAATCATTTCCATCTATTTTAATGAGAGGCTATAGTTTGACATTCAAATAACCATTTGTCTTATTATCCACCGCTAACTATCATCGATAGAAAACATTTCTTGTTACAATTGTATCAGGTTTTCGTTTCCAGCAATATTATATTTTAACATCTTAAATTTCAAGTATGTTGCCAAGGAGCCAATATTACCGGTCCTCAAGATAACATGCGTGAACTAAGAGAGAGATTGTGCAAAGCTTTTAAAAATGAGTCAAAATGTTATATATCAGTGTATATAATATAACGATTCACCCGAGTACATATTAGGTTTTTAATATAAAGAATTTGTAGTGAAACATAATGACATAGTTTAGTTGCTTATTGTACGTTAAAGGTTAAGTTACAGGCAGATGCGGATCTATAACAAAAGTTCAGGGGTAACGAAGAAATAAAATTTGACTTTACTTTCATGTAAATGAAACAAAAAAAAATTGACCGTACTTTCAAGTAAACAATTTTTTTTACGGTAACATGCAACTGGCGAGACATAGTACTGGGGTTTGACGGAGGCGGTGCCGGGCGGTGGTCTCAGCTCAGGTCGAGCAGATAGTCGTGTGGTCGGTCTCTGGCTCTCACAGTTACCGCTCTCTGTCTTTCTTATTGGCCGGCCGCTTGGGTAAGTTGGGTTGGAAAATTAAGAATTTGAGGTATTGGGTTTTAATAAAATATTTGGGCTAGCTAAAGCCTAAATATTTTATTAAAACCTAATACCTCAAAACCTTTAATAAAATGTGGAGATTTTTTTAATAAAGTATTAGGTTTTTATAAAATTTTGGACTTTTTACGAAGTGTTGAGCTTTTAAAAAAAGTTGAGGCGTAACGTAAGGGGTAACCAGATACATAAAACCGTAAAAAAATATTTTTTTGCACTGCGCGTAAAAGTTGAGGGTGTCGGGAGCTACCCCTACCCATAAGGTAGGTCCGGCCCTGATTACAGGCTAAGTTACACCGGATGTTAATATATATTTCATATATTTTAAAACCAGTGTTATCTTTTGCATTTGATGAATCTACAATTGTCCATGTTTGTGTTTTTTAATTTTCAATAGGCAAAGTGACACAGTGTCAAAATAAAAAAAGGGACTACTAATGGCATACGGAAATTGCTATGTGGACTTGGCCATATACACATCGTATAGGGCAATACGATGCATATAGCCCTTCACAATTTTCCATGCCCGGCATCCTCGTACAATCTGGTCATTCCAACACTATACGCATCGTTTAGTTCAATACGATGCGTATAGCGATGTGATGGTTGACTAGTTGCAGAAAGTACCTCGTACGCTATATGCATCGTATTGAACTATACGATGCGTATACGAGGCTTGACATGAATCCTATACGCACCGTATTGCCCTATACGATGCGTATGGGGCCCAAATTTTGTGTATTTAACCATGCAAAATTCTCATTCGAACGTATCGTTCAAAAAAATTTCAAACAATCTCTCAAAAATTATAAACATGTCTTGGTGGTGGGATGGTAACTATGGTTTTCAGGTATATTCTAACGAGTCGTCGGAAAACAACCCGCAAAGTTCTGGCGTTCAAGAGGTGAACTGGGAGGAGGTCTCGTCCGACGTTTATTCTAATCAACGGGCAAGGCTTCCAGATTTGAACGAGCCACTGAGCAATCCCGAGTTCGTATACGGTGAACCGTCTTACCTTACACAACCCACGAACGACTACGTATACGGTGAAGTCTCCTCCCCGACACAAAAAACTAACAACTTCGTGTGCGGTAAAGTCTCTTACCCGACACAACAATCCGACGACTCCAAAGAAGAAGAACAAAACCATCAAAATGTGTCGTATAAAACTGACCAGAATTTTCAGTCTCGTGAATAGTTGGTGGATTGGGCTATCCGGAGAGGACGTGAGAATGGTTACGTCCTTGTCACCCGACGATCGAGGAGAAAAGGCGACGATCTGACGGAACCGTTTATCAAGGTGTGGCTTGTGTGTGACCGTCACGGCGAACGTGCATCTACTGCCACGGTTAGACGTGCCGTAGCAAGAAGATAGGCTGTCCCTTTAAATTGGAAGGAGAGTACCAAGAAAATACTGGTGATTGGAAATTAACGGTGAAGGATGACAGTCATAACCACGATCCTAGTCAACATCTTGAGGCGCACTCGTTTGCGAGGAGACTGTCTCAGTCGGAACAACTTTTGGTGGGGAAGTTGTATTCGCAAAACATGTTGCCACGAAACATTCTGGCAACTATAAGGGAACAAAACCCAGAGAGTAGTTGCATTAAAAAGGACATTTATAATGCGATATAAAAGATAAAAAACGAAACGAGAGTCGGTGAAACTCCAATGCAGATTCTGGAAAACCTACTTTCTTCTAAAAAATACATCTACTATACTCGGGAAGATTCTGTCACAAATATTGTGAAGGAGATATTCTTTGTTCATCCGAAATCGTACGAGATGTGGCATGCATTCCCGCACGTGTTGATGATGGACACGACGTACAAAACAAACATGTATAAACTTCCATTTGTCTAAGTGGTCGGTGTGACCTCCACACACCGGTCGTTGTGCATCGCTCATGCATTTATATCAAAACAAACGGAAGGAAAACTTCGTCTGGGTGCTACTGTAAATAAAAGCAATGTTGCAAAAGTGTATGGAGCCGCGTGTGATAGTAACCGACAGGGACAAAGCTCTTATGAACGCGTGTGATAAAATATTTCCGGTCTGTTCCAAGAACCTATGTTGGTGGCACATACACGAGAATATCGCAAAACATTGCAGGGCATCATTTACAGACGAAGACTGGACAAATTTCAAGTATTCATGGTCGGTATTATGTGAGTCTCCCACGCCAGATATATACCAGTACAACTTCAACCGGCTTTACGAACGACTGTATGCAGCCAAACGAGGAAGTAAGTTTTGAATATTTTATATTTTCAGTATTGAATATTTATTATATATTTAAATATTTATTCAATATTTAATATTTTTCCAAGAGTTATAGATTATGTGACTAAAAATTGGCTGGACCCATATAAAGAAAAGTTTGTATCCGCGTGGTCCAACAGAAACCTCAATTTTGGTCAACATACAACGAACCGAGTCGAGAGCCAGCATTCGCTCTTAAAGAGCTATCTTAGAAATGCTAACAGCTCGCTAGATAGACTTGTTGGGTTTGTTGATAAAATTGTATCAGATCAGTATTATCAGTTACAATTTAGGTTTGGAACAAGCCTCATAAGGAAAATGGACAGCCACATAGCTATTGAATTGTTTGATAACCTGCACGGTAAAGTTTCGCATAAAGCTCTAGATTTGTTAAAAAATGAGTGGTACAAGTTATCACATATACGGAAACAAAATGCAACGTGTGGTTGCCAACTTTTCAGTAGTTGTGGGTTGCCGTGTGCTTGTCGTTTGGCAAATATCGAAGCTATAGGTAAACTGTTCTGACTATTCAGTAGTTGTGGGTTGACGTGTGCTTTTCAAAATGTTCTAACTATTTCATTTAAAATACAGGTGGCATAATCCCTCTAGATGCGGTGGACGTCTTCCGGAGGAAACTTGATTTAAAACCGTCGTTTGTCGATGATGAAAATGTTGACGTGGATAAAGTACTTGGTCAAGTGAGAAACAAAATTATGTCACAACCCGATCAGGTCAAAAGAAGTATGCTGTCGAGAATCACAGGGGAGGTCTTTCCGAGCAAAAGTAACAAGAAAGCGCATGTGGTACAAGAAGATACTCGCGGTCGTCCAACTTTGAAAAAGCAACAACAAAGGAAACAGGATGTCACGAGAAACAGCTCATTCACAGGATCCCAACAAAGCAAATGTGACCCTGCGAGACATAGCTCGTATATTGCGTCATAAGAGTCTATACAAGTGAGTTCGGTCATTCAACACCGTCGTTCAACGAAAGGTAAAGGAAAGCAACTACAAGATGATAACGCCCATCTTGGGTTTCCATTGATTATGGGGAAAGATACGGTTAACAATATAAATTGTTTTAAGGATTCGATATCGTCTTTATTTTATCCGTACATTTCACATATACAGGATGTAAATCCCGACGGTAACTGTGGTTTTCGATCGGTAGCTTTGGGCTTTGGGTTAAATGAAAACCGATGGCTTTTATCCGACAACAACTGCTACATGAGATGGACAATAAAGAGGAATGGTGGAGAACTGTTTTTGATAGAGTCGCCTTTCAAGAGTATGATAGGCTACGTCAAACGATAGATTGGCAGAATGTCAAAGCCGCACCAGTTAGTCGTTGGATGTCGATGCCACACACAGGACTCCTAATTGCTTAAAGATTTGGGGTGATTGTTCATCTTTTAAGCATCAGCGGTAATCAAACATTTTTTCCATTGTGGTTTGGTCCTAACGTTCACACTCAACATCAAATCGTATCGTTAAGTTCACGTAAAAAATGCTCATTTCATCCGAGTCAAGTTAGACGGAGATTTTCCGATTCCCACGCCGAATGCACTTTGGAATTTGCACCGAAATGATGATGCAGCAAAATGGGAAAATATATACAGTGATCATATTGAACTATTTAAGAAAATAATGGCTACTAATAGATCTAGATTTTCGCAATACTTCACGAACTACGGATGTTGTTTGTTAGTTTTAATTAATTACTATTTAAATAAAATTAATTATTTGTCATTTTAATTATTTTATATTAAATTTACTTAATTATAATTAATTTTTTATTAGTTTTAATTAATTATTAATTAAATAAAATTAATTTTAATAAAAAACAAAAGAACTATACACCACGTATTGATCTATATGTGGCGTAGAGACTTGAATAAAAGGGAATTCAAACTTTTCAAATCTGAGATATTTTAAAGGCTATACGCATCGTATAGGTCAATACGCGACGTATAGAATACCAAAGGTTGAAGGCTATACACCATGTATTGATCTATACGAGGCGTATAGCCATTTGATATACCAAGTAAACGCATCGTACAGTGCCAAACGAACCAAAAAACCACACACAAAACCATACGCGACCCGACAAGAAAATGCTCGTTCATTCGGATTGTCGTCTCAAAAAACTGTGTAAAGGTACGTGTCTCAACCCACGATCATTAATGTTAGGTTTATATTGAATATTAGCGGGTAAAACTGGGTAGATTAGCGATTTTTAGGTTGAAACTTAAGAACTATACGCCACGTATAGTGCCATACGTGGCGTATAGTTCGTCTGAGGAAGACGATGAAGCCATACGCCACGTATAGATTTATACGTTGCGTATGGCTCAGGTTCCCGGCAACCTGGCCCACGTATGGCCTGGTTGCCCGCGTATGGCTTAGTTTGCCCGGTGACTGGCCTGCGTATGGGTTGGAGGCCCTACGTATGGCTTGGTTTACCCGGTAACAGCCTATACGCCACGTATAAATCTATACGTGGCGTATAAGTTTTAAAAAAAAAACATTATTTTTCAATTTAAAATAAAATATATTATTATTTATTATTTAAAATAAAAAAAATTAATTATTATTATTATTTATTATTATTTAAAATAAAAACAATATATTATTATTATTATTTATTTTTATTATTTATAATAAAAATAATATATTATTATTATTATTTTAATTATTTAAAATAAAAACAATATATTAATAAAAAATTAAAAAAACAATTAATTATCAGATATGGCAGATCATGATGATGATATTCAGATGGACCAGCTAGACGATCTTGCGCACTACCATTTTATGGATTTTCCGGCCGATTCGGAGGCATATGCCCAGTGCCAGAAGCTGCGGGAGGTGCGGTTGGGCCAGGGACGGCGGTGGATTGGGGGCTCCTCGAGGAGGTACAAGAAGCCGAGCGAGCTAGGGCCATCATTGGCCAGGACACGCCATGGTCGCGTCTTTTTGATCTTTCGTTCGCGGAGACCTACCGAGAGGTGGTCGTCGAGTTTTTTTCGACGTTCATCTACTCAGAGGCTGGGCTGGAGCCTATTCCCGGGGAGGCGCCGGATATGGATCCAGATCATATTTCTTTTTCTATTTTTGGGGTCGTTAACCGTCAGACCCTCCGTCAGTGGGCCGTCACGACGGGCTTGTACTACGAGCCTGAGACGGTCACGCCACTTTTCACCGAGGCGGTGACGGAGGTGGACAAGGAGGAACTCCTTGTTTTTTGGGGCTTGATTTCAGATAGTCCTTGGTTGGGTATCAAGGGGAGGGTCTCAGGTATTAGAGACCCTTTGTATAGATATCTGCACCGGCTTATTTTGACGTCGATCGCACCGCGTCTGAAAAGCCGTGAGTGATGCACTGATAGAGACCTTTTCTTTCTTTATTGCCTGCTTACTGGGAGGCGATGCGACCTATCCACGTGCATGGCGCATTATTTTGCATCTGCCTATATGCGACAGAAGCGCAGGCTTTTGTATGGCGGTGCTTTCATCACGCAGATCATGCGGTCGGTTACACCATTTGACGTGCATGAGCCTGCGATGTTACCGGCCATTCCCCCTGTCCGATTAGACCGTCGCACGGCGAGCGGCATGCGCATAACATATCGATTCCCGCAGGGCCTTCGGTTCGTATGGGTCATCCAAGACTAGGTTTGGGTCCCGATGCCGTTGCCGCAGATGCCTGGACAGGGGGACCCGCCTATGCCTCATCCGCTACAGGGTGTGGCGATGGAGGACGGACCGCCACACGTCGATCACATCCACGACCATCCGCCACAGCATCCCCGACACGTACGTCGGTCTGTTAGGCTGGAGAGGGCTACCCAGGCATTGCTTGATGGCCTTGTTGCCGACTCACGGTGACAGGGTCGTCAACTCGATCGCATGGAGGACCTGATGATGTGGGCTGTTGGACAACTCGTGGATCTGTCACGAGCCGCCGTCATCGAGCCACGCCCACTACCACCGCCATGTCATTATCCGGACGACCCCGTTCAGGATGAGGGCGGGGCGGGTCAGGATGAGAGCGGAGCCGGTCAGGGTGACGGCGGAGCCGGTTAGGTTTAGTTCTTTTATTTGTATTTTGTTTCTTTCGTTGTTATGTATGTAAAACATTTTGATGTATATATTTTATTTTTTTGATATAATGTATATAATGTTTAGTTTATTTGTGTTGTTTGTAATGTTTAATATTTTGTTTGATTGTAATGTTTAATATTTTGTTTGGTTTGTAATGTTTAATATTTTGTTTGGTTATACTGTAAAAATATAATAAATGTTTAAAAAAATATATAAAATTTATAAATAGATAACAAACTTATATTAACAAAATTATATAAATTAAAATAAAAATAAACAAAATGTAAATAAAATAAAAAATATATAATTAATAAAAAATACCTATACGTGGCGTATAGGTCAATACGCCACGTATAGGATTCATAAACTCCAAATCTTCCAACATTTGAAGCAAAAATATAACCCGTGACTCATACGCTGCGTATAGCTCAATACGCCATGTATTGGACCAGCCGCCAGACAGAGAATGACACGTGTCATTCTGTTGTCAGTGACTGAACTCTATACGCCCTCGTATTGCCCTATACGAGGGCGTATAGTGTGGCTGCGAGTCCAATTAGCAATATTCCGTGTGTGGTTAGAATCACCCTAAAAAATGATTTTCAATCATTCTCACCTCATCTCCGGCACTAAAGTTTGAAGTACTCTCTATACTATATTATAATACATATAACAAGGATAAAAAGGTAATTTACATAAAATTTAAGATTTTAAGTAATTAGAAATGTTAAAACACATTGTACAATCCTATAAAACATACATAATTAGTTTTTTAAGGTTCAAGCATTAATCATTGTTCATTTGTCCCACAGTAATGAAGAAACAAAAGTGGGATGAACCACCTACTCTATAAAGACAAGCTAATCCTTTACAAAAATTAATATATTGTGTAACTTAAATACTCAGCCATTTGGCTAAGTAAATTTTTATTTTTAGTCATTTGGAAAAAAATAAGTTATATGTTTGGCCCTTATGATAAAGTTCTTACTTCTATTAGGACCGTTGTATACCAAGTGTTAAAGCTTAGAGAATGATTCTGCAAAGTTTAGCAGTTTGAAGATCGCGACACTTCGCGATACGTTGAGTGTCGCCCGAGAGCTTGGCGAAGTTCTTGCAACTTTCGTATGATTCATTTGGAGACACTTGGAGTTGCATCTGATTCTATCCAAAACGCATTTACAATTTGGTATCAGAGACTTTGTGCTCTTGATTTATATTGTTTGGAATAGTTTTTGATGTTTTTATACGTTTTCTTCATTTTTTCAAATCTGGACACTTTGTGTATGGAATCGAGTGTTTGTTGACTCGTTTTTGTCTAGATTTAGTAGAGAAAGCTTTCTGTGGTTCAAAATTCCATTTCATTGGGTTTCAAGGCTAATTTGAGTGATTTTAGAAGAAAATTTGGAGAAGGGGCTAGTTGTTGGGTTATCATGCGACATTGATCATCAGGAGACATTCAAGTGGCGAAACTTGGTTTCTATTTTGCCATCTTAATTTTTTGTGTTGCTTTGATTATGTGTTTGGCGATCTTTTGTTGGCGACACTATGTCCGGTGATGATTGAGTTTGGTGGCAGTTGGATTTTTTATTATGTGGTTGCCGATCTTTTAATGGACCTCATCGTCCGATGATCATGGGAACTGATGGAGTCAAACCAAATACTGGTATGGTGATATATAGTGAAAATGATAAAACTCTTATTTAGAGAGATTGTCGTGCTTATGTTGCTCTCACTATGGCACTTCCCACCAACATTAACCATATGTTTGAGGAGTACCGTACTGATCAATCATTGTGGGAAGCTCTATGTGAGATGTATGATGGAAATGTTGAGATGGAGAGTAAACATGATTTGGTTAAGAAGTAATACGATGGTTTTAGGAGTGTCAATATGATGTACTCTATAAATGTTAGTTTTCTCATTTTCTCTGTTTGTTTGTATTGTATCCCCTAGCTAGATGCTAGTGGTTGGTTTTGGTTTCTCTTAATAAGAGTTTGCCTTTTGAGAAAAAAATAAAGAAAAGTAATTAAAGTAATTAATATTCAAAAACAATATAATGTGCCTGCAATGATTGAATTCACACCTTACCAAGGATGACACCTATTAGAGTAGTCAAATAAAAGTTAGGTTGATAAACAATTATCCTTGTTTTGATCCCTATCTTCATATCGTTTCCCAAATGGTCACGTAAACCAATTACTACATGCGCTTGAAATCTAAAATAACTATTAGTTATCACGGTTTTTGTTAATAAGTTAAACACTAGGTTTTATTAAAATAACTATTAGTTATCACGGTTTATTTACTTGCTGCTTTTTCTGAAAAAGGGAATGTTGTCACGAAAATTGATGTCGGACAAGCCTAGCTATTAGCCGGCTATAGCCGTGAAAATGGATTAGTCGGCTCAAGCCGGTAATCACATGCTCTAGCTAGCTATGTGTCGACTTGTCATTGGTCCGTACTCCGTAAAGGGAATATGGGCATGAAAATTTATGCCGTCTATTGTCTCACAATGTTCATGAAATAGCCGGCTATTTATGCATGTCCATTTTTGATAAGTTTTATGGTCAAATGTCCATTTTAGTATTTTTCTCATTTATTAATCATAGTTGAAAACTAGCACACGTCATGAATAACGGATCCCCAAAAAATTTAACAAACTAAACATAAATTTATATTACAAGGTTAAGTAGAACGATAGATCATTACTATCTCCAAGTACTCAAACATATTATATTAACTATTTGATGAAGAGGAGGATGCAGTCAAAGAGATCAAGGAATCAGAGGAGGAAGCAGTCAAAGTAAAAAAAAAAAGAAAGAGAGAAATTCGGAAGAAAGTAAAAAAGAACATGCAATATGAAAGAAAGAAGAAAAAGTACAACAAAATTGAAAAAAAAAGACAAGAGCAAGATCAAATTATATGGGTTCAAAGCAAGCTAGAAAGACATGTGTGGCAAAGCAAGCAAGAAAACATGTGTGCGACGATCAAACATGTGGGGGACGACCAAAACAAGTAAGAATCAAAACCTGTCTGGTTCGATCAACGAGTAGGAAAGTATTTCAAGTTTTGTTGCGGTTTTTGTTCGGAAGGAAGGAAACAATTCAAGTCATAATATTCAAACTTGGATTAACAATTGAGTGATGATTGTTGGTCTTAATTGTATTTAGTTTAAAGCGTTGTTTAGTGTCAAGAATGTATTTATAGATAGGTTAAGGGGTCAATATATAAAGGTTGTATTTTAGAAACTGTATATGTCGTAGGGTTGTGATAGTATGATTAATCATCGCTTGGTTTAGGTCTGTCATCGGTATGTATAAAGCCGATCAAATTGTAAACAGATTGGAATGATCGATAATATTGAATGTTCGTTTAGGGTCCATCCCTCTTATCTTCTTTTACGTGCTCTCTTCTTCTTCATATTTTTGTTTTTGACTAATTAATGGGTTGATTCATGATTGGCTGGGATCTACAAAACCAATTACGTGCTACAAGGACTTCAGAATATTAAATAAATATTAATTAATATGGCTTGCTTTTTTATATAAACACAAGGTTTAATTAATTATCTCATAGTTGAAAAACTAGCAAAAGTCACGAATAACCAAACCTTAGAAACTCTACGATTAAAACATGAACTCATATTAAAGGATTAAGTGAAACGGTAGGTCATCACTGTCAAGAAATACTCAAACTTATTAAATTAACTATTTAATAAACCGAACTCTATTACTAGATTCCTAATGATCTAAACATCATTTTTTAAGAAGGCAAATTTTATTATTTCTATGGGAGTGGAACTTGAACTCATGATCTCGGTAAAATTTTATTGTTCAAGGATGAAGATTTTTCTTTACCATTGGATCACCAACCAAAAATGGCTCTAAACATCGGTTAATAACATTTGAATAATACAAAATTCCATGAACGGTATCTGAACATCGAAGCTCCATCAACAGGTTATGTATATTTTAACTTCCATGAACTGAAAACATTAAATACTATACTTTTAAAAAGATTGTGAGATTAAAAACTGAACTAAAAAATGAAAGTAATTAAACTAATTTATATTCAAAAGCAAACAAATGTACGTAAATTGATTGAATTCAATCTTAGTGACACCATGAGAGTTATCATATAAAAGTTCAAATTTAGGTTGAAAGACTTATGACACTATTATCCTTGCTTTGACCCATATCTTCGTAAAGTTTCCCAAATGATCACGTAAACCAATTACTACATGCACTTCAAAATCTCAAATAACTATTAATTATCATGGTTTTCTTAATTAGATAAACACTAGATTTAATTAACTATATCATAGATGAAAATTTGGCTGCTGGGGACAGATGTCGCAAATAGACTATATCTTGATGAGGCAAAGAAATCGACGATGGTGGAGGGACTGCAAGGTTATAATAGGAGAGACAATAAAGAAACAAGGGAAAAGTAAATATATATGTATAAATATATAATTAGAAAAAAATTAGATTTGTTTAAATAAGATTTAAAACCTAAATAGATAATTAAATGGAAAATGATTTATAATACTGTTTTATCTTTAAAAATAATTATGTATTTTATAAAAATCTTTAGTCAACTTTATAAAATAAGTAATTGAAATGCTTTAATTAAAGCTAATAATTTTAATTAAAATAACTTTTAATAAATAAACTTTTAATTAATTTTTATGGAGTTTTTAAAAACCATTAAAATGTAAAAATAGTTATTTAAAATTTGATCATTATTTCCCCAATCAGATCCAAATGGTATTGGCTTTTATAAAATAGTTTTTATAAATTTAAATCAGCTGTTAAAACAATTAAAAAAAAACAATTACACCACCCGGCTCGAACCCGGGTGGGTTCTTTGGAAGCATAGTGCCTTACCACTGACAGGGTACTAACCCATGTAATAGATCCAGATCGTTTAGATGATAACATGAACATGACAGGGGGCGGGTCTGGTTTAAGGTACGCATAAAAAGGGCCTAGGTTGTGGGTTTCGAACTCACGCCACCTAGTTCGGCGGTGCAGTGGCTTACCGGACGGACCAGGTGGTTTCGCTAGTATAATAATGAAACCCAAATATCTAAAAGCACTAAATAAATCGAAGCAAAATTCAAATCAGACATCGCACCTGAAATTGCAAGAACCCTAATTAAAATTGGGTTTGTTACCCTTTGTCACAAGAAATTGACAGAAGGCTTTTGTTTGCCAGGTAATTAGGAAGCTAAAGACACAAGACTTGCTTGAAATGATTGAGTATTGAGTGCCGTCGGCTAGAAAGTCAGAGACGAAGTTCTTGGTGCTTGATCGAGGTGCAGAGGTGTAATGTGGATCAACTAAGTGTTCAAAGAGTTTGTAGTGTGATATGCGAAGGTGTGAGAATGAATTAATTGGATTCATTTCATCTAAAAGGCTCGATTTGATTCGGTCTCACATATGACAACTTTTGGCACCAATTACGCGTAAATTCGAATGCCTGAGGATGAATCGAGTCATTTTTTGGGACTGAATACACGCGAAATCAATCAAGGCGTGATTTACAGGCGATTAACACGTCCTAATCCCATGATTTGGAAATGAATTAGACTCGTTTTGACTCTGAGGAGTCCAATCTGTTTGAATTCGAATTAACCTGCATGAAATGTCAAATTGATATGCTAAACACGTTTAGGATTGATCGAGGGGCGAATACACAAACATGGAAAGTCCAATACAACTAGAAACGATCGATGGCAGTCTTGAATTTGCAAGGATTTTGGGCTGTTTGACTTTGGAAGTCAAATGGGGTCAAAATTGGGGTTAATGGGTTCAAATTTAAGGATGGGGGTTCAAATTGAGGGTTTAAGTGTTTAGATGGGTTCATTCCATTTGTTTAAATCCCTTTTATATATATATATATATATATATAAGAGATCAAGAGAAAACCACAAAGTTAGGCGAAACACAAGAAAACCACTAAAACAATGAGTAATACTATAGGTTACGTATACGTAACCAAAATATTTTTGAATTTTTTTGTTTTCTGTTTACGTATACGTAACACTATGGGTTACGTATGTAAGCCAATATTTAAATAATTTTTTGGTAAAAATTTGTAATATTACATTGATACTCTTATAAAAAGATAAAAATAAAATAAAATAAAAAATAAATATTATTTTATTATTGGTTAAAATTGGTTTTTTAGTGATTTTCTCGGTTTTCGCCTAACTATTGGTTTTCTCTGGAACCCAACCCTATATATATATTTATATATATATATATATATTTATATATATATATATATTTATAAATATATATTTATATATATATATATATATATATATAATTTGAAATATGGAGTGTTTCTTCAATAAAATAAAAATATACATAAAACTTAAAACCTTGTAAATTTTATAAATAACTAAATGAGGTTTTTAGGATAAATATTTTATAAAACCAATACTTATAATATATACTTATATAATTATACGTAGAATAGGATTGCAAAATGTTAAATCTTTAAATTTAAATTAATTTGAATTATATGTATGTGCACTTGTAATATTAAAATAAAAGTCTATTTAAATGAAATCTTGGGATTTAATGTTTGTATGGATAACACAAGGTATTTGAAAATGAAACATTGTTTATTGCATGAAACAATTACAGGAAAATCAATAATGTTACCAATCGTGTGGCTAAACTGCTTCTATTTCGCAAGTCTGTGTTTGTAAACTAATATGTTTTAAAAGTTAAAACTGTTCACGATTCCCAACCTTTTATTCACTTACTCAACTATCCTCGGAAATGAAATAATCAAATGACACCGGATCTATAAATAAAACACAATAAGGAATCACTAAGTTATGTCAAATTTCCGCTAAGTCTCCCTGATACTGGTGGAACATACTTGTGACAACATGCTTGAAGATATTTGTACTTGATTAGTCTTACTTGTAATAGTTGTGTCTTTGTATTAGTCATTTTGAGTTGTAATTGATTGATGTTTAGTTAAGTTCGTACATTGATAACTTAGCAAGTTCACCAAGACAAGTTCAGGCGAACTTGCCTCGCTTGTGGGTTTTTGTTTTCTATTAATAGCTGTTAACATGTATGAGTTTTGTATGCATTCTGATTAGAGCTTGTAAACAGTTTGATTAAGCAAGGAAATAAACGAGACATTATTTACTTGTTGTGTTCAGCGTTTTGTGGTTTTGCATACATGTTCATATGTACTTTAGATTCAACAACTAATATACGTGATATGTCATTATGAGTTTCTAGATTGGCAACACCTATCGTAGGACTTCAAGTGGTATCAGAGCTTCATGCTCTTGATTAAGAGTAGGATTCGAGTGACTACGCGTGTCTTTCTACATCAAACACCTACTGTGTTTTACGAGTTCTGTTTTTCTTGAAATTTTTGGCTGAATGGCGACTGGTTTGGATGTTATGATCTGATTGGAGTCATTTTGAAGATTTTGATCTATCAAAACTCTTCCTTTTCCATCTTAGATCATTTTTACCGGTTGATTTCATGAAGTTCTTGTTATTCACAGAGATAACAGTGAACACACGGTACTGGATAGTGTCACAGGCAAGTGCCGCTGTCTAGCGGGCACCTAACATCTTCTCAAGACGCTGTCACTGCCCTAGCTGCTCTACTAACTCCTAGCTGATGCTCCTGTGTTGGTAGGGATCCATATCCATAAACCGCTCGCAACGGACATACTACTTGGTCATGAGCTAGAAACGCAGTAAAGTATGGTGGGGCAAGATCCGGGCGTCCAAAGGAATCGGCTCCACGTCCGCTGGTAGGCGAACCTCTTGCACTTCATACTAAATCACCTGCGGCGCCCGACGGATCGGGCGCGGCTCCTCCGCTGCTCCCCTACGGTGGGGAACTGGCCCACGCTTGCGCTGGCCACGCCTGTGCTTGGCCCCACCGGTCGTGCAGGAAGACTCTTCTGGATCAAACATGACTGCAAAAACAAGTTAGAACAACCGAAATATACAATAATAAGGCAGTCTACCGACATGACGACTGTATAGTACAACAAATACATTCAAATACAAGTAGTAAAAAAAATGAAAAATTTGGGATATCCTATCTGTTTAATTTAAAATGAGACAACCTAGCCTGAATGGAGATTGAGTAAGGGCGAGGCGGTCTAAACCTGCAAGAATAAAAAAGTTATATCCCCAAACTCGATCATTATTCAAAATTTAACTAGACCAAACGACTCAAATGACTATAATACATTGTTAAACTAAAATTTAAGCTTAAAAATTAACAAATTGGTTAACCGACTCGATGTATAAATCTACACGAATATAGTGCACGGTTTAGTGATACAAATCAAAACCTACGAACAAGAGAAGCATGTCACGGGGCATCGAAATCCATATATATCAACTTGAAAGACTTATTTACCAATTTGACAGACCCCGACAAATTAAAATGTTTCAATTTAGAAATACTTGGTTAATTTCACCAAACCTACCCTAATGAAGCATACACATGACCCATTTTACACAACAACGACTCAACCTAGGTTAATTATCAAACAATGACTCAAATTGCAATAAGTACCCAATAATGACTCAATTATGCAAGCTACATTGATTCAAACTCCACTAAATTACAACCCTTGACTCACAATTACACAAATTGGCAAACAATTGACAACAATTCCACATAACTATACAATAATATTCAGATTAAACAAGAAAGAAATCTCTAATTACCTCCTTAGTATACAACGACTCAACTTTACATGATTAACTACCTAAATAGATTAGTAAACAGAGGAAAAACCTGAATGACGGCCGAGCACGAATGGGCTGGGGATGAAACGTGCTAGAAATCCTGGGAGTACTCCTGGAACGATGGTAGCAGGCGGCGACAGTGGGGTCTGGGACTGTGGTGCAGCGAGAGTGATGGTGAGAGTGGGAGATGCAAGATGGTGGTGGAGGTAGGTGAGCATCATTAAGAGTTTTACTGGACAGAATTTGTCAAACGCGAACACCACCGCTAATAACGCTTTCTCGGTAGTTGTGTAATTCTCTTGAGCATCATTAAGAGTTTTACTCGCGTAGTAGATTGGGTGGAAGTACTTATCTCTCCTTTGGCCTGAAACAACCTCGACTACATAATCACTAGCATCACACATCAGCTCAAAGGGCAAGCTCCAGTCGGAGGCTATCAAGATTGGAGCACATACTAACTTCTCCTTTAGGAATTCAAACGCCTTAAGACAGTCCGCATCAAACTTAAACTGGTCAACTTTCTCAAGAAGGCGTGTGATGGGCTGGGTAATCTTTGAAAAGTCTTTTATGAATCGTCTATAGAAACCCGCATGACCCAAGAATCTATGAACAGATTTGACACTGGTCGGTGGTGGAAGTCTACTGATCATATCAATCTTAGCTCTATCCACTTTGATACCGGCACGTGAAACTTTGTGCCCAAGCACAATCCCCTCAATCACCATGAAGTGACTCTTTTCCCAATTAAGCATCAACTTCGAATCTATGCTTCTCCTCATCATCTTCTAGAGATTTTGCAAACAATGATCGAATAAACTTCCGAATACAGAAAAACATCCATGAAAACATCCATGGCATACGTCGGTACGCGAAGGTACCATATGGGCATGTAAAGGTGGCCTTCTCCTGATCCTCCGGTGTAATGGGAATCTGGAAATAACCCGAGAAGGTGTCAAGGAAACAGTAGAATTGCTGCCCCGATTGGCGCTCCAGCATCTGATCAATGAAAGGAAGGGGAAAGTGATCATTCATTATGTCATCATTCAGTCTCCTATAATCAATGCACACTCTCCAACCGGTGACTGTCCGAGTAGGGATTAACTCATCTTTCTCATTCTTAACAACTGTCATCTCACATTCTTCGGGACGACCTGAGTCGGGCTTACCCATGTGGAATCGGGCTTACCCATTCAGTCTCCTATAGTCAATGCACACCCTCCAATCGGTGACTGTCCGAGTAGGGATTAACTCATCTTTCTCATTCTTAACAACTGTCATCTCACATTCTTCGGGACGACCTGAGTCGGGCTTACCCATGTGGAATCAGAAATAGGATATATCAATCGAGCATCGAGGAGTTTAAGAACCTCCTTCTTCACCACATCAGACATGTTAGGGTTAAGCCTCCTTTAAGGTTGAACAACAAGCTTGTGTTCATCCTCCATAAGGATCCTATGCATGTGGAAAGTAGGGCTGATGCCCTTTATGTCTGTGAGTTTCCACGCAATGGCATGTTTATTTGCCATCAACACATCTATCAACCTCTTCTTCTCCCCCTCCGTCAGTACAATAGAAATCAAGACGGGTAAACCGGTCTCACCATCCAATAATGCGTACCCCAAATGGAAGGGTAGCTCCTTAAGCTCAAGGGACGGCGGTGCCTCAATCGAGTGCTTCTCCTCCTCCTTGGTATTCTCAACGACCTCAAATACCTATACGTACTCAGGAGGCTTACTATCAGATTCGCTTGGACCTTGCTCAAGAAGAACATCAGTCTTAACTTCCTAGTTCTCCTCACCCAAGTGTTGTGTGTTAAGCAAGTTAGCTCCACATACGTAGTCAAGGCAAAAATCCATGTGAGATATGAAGGTGTCTTGTAAGATACCGGATATCCATAAGCTAGCGGTTCATGTTAGTGGATGACCCGAAATCATCTTTAACATAATGAGGAGCAAGGTCGATCGTGCGTAGGGCGTTTTAACATCAGAAAAAAAGGCGATCGGTCGTTTATGGGATAGTTCGGGATAGAAACTTATGAGGCGTATTGAGAAGGACCCGGAGTGTAATTAGCATGTAGTATTTAAACCACTCTAATCGTAAACCCTAGGGCCACTTTTGGACCCTAGGTGTGCGACGGCCAAACAGGAGGCGGGAGAGAGGGAGACGACCGGAAAAAGGAGGATATCGACGGCGAGGCGGTGGTAGCTATATGAGGTAATCCCCGTTTACATTTTTATACGCATCTTTGTTGTATTTCTGTTTGAAACCCGATTAGGGTTTAGCCTCGTTACTTGTATTGGTCGGAAGAGAAGGCATGGGAGGTGGTGTATGGCAGCGACGATAGGATGAATGGGAGCCGGAGACTGGTGCTATCCTGGTGGTGATACACAGCGAAGGAGGTGGAGGCCGGTCTAGGCTGTGCCACGGGGGGTTGACAGGAACGAATACGAAGATGGTGTGGGTGGCCAACAACGGTGGTGGTGGATACGTGAGCAACAGGGCGGCGTTGGCCGGAGGGGGAACCTGACGTGGTGGCAGCCGGCCTGCGTAGTGATGTTTTTATCTAGAAGAGAGAGACAGAGAGGGCGACGGGAACCCGTGCTAGTTTCGGTGATGGTGGAGTGCGACGACGACCATGGAAGAGGTTGTGGTGGTGTAACGTGAGGCTGGTGATGGTTATGGTTGTGTGATAGCAGGAGCGTCGAGCTCGGGAGTAGCCGAGGATGATGGAACTGGCTAAGGTGGACGCATCGATGGTGAGTTTTGGTGTGACCGCTAGGGTTACACCCGAAGAAGAAGGTGGTGGAGTATGGATACGGCGAGAGTGGGGTTAGCCGATTAAGGCTTTGCATGGCACGGATTACGCGCATGCATGGGGAGTGGATGGTTCGTGTTCTCATGTCTCGTGGGTTAGGGTTTGCATGGTCACGTATGTGCATGCATGAGACCCAATACGTGTATTCTGTTTCTAAACAGATCGAGGACTATATAGTTTGTGTACGCAGGCGGGACTAGGGGTGGATAGAAAGGACGAGCTAACGAGGCAATGTGGAGATTTATATTTTATGCATTGTACGACGTAGGTGTAGAACGTATTCTTTTCATATGAGCGTATGTTTGACAGGTTCGGGTTTTGAGCGCTCGGACTAGTTGTAGAACAAGGACTGGGAATCAACATAACCGGTTAGTTTCTAATCCCCCACTTCTTTAAATGTTTTTAATGTTTTTGGGGCTATCGTACATACTTAAGAGATAAGCTTAATCTATTAAACGTGTTAAAAGTTTCGGATTCTAATCCGACGTGTTGATGAAATAAAATAAGTATTAAGGAGTTGTAGAGTCTATGGTGTGTCCATGGGAATGTGCTAGCTAGAGATATGAGTTATTAATGTGTGTCGTGTTAAGGGTTGATCGAGGAGAGTCGGGCCTTAATCTAAATGCTTATGATTTTATGTGGGATATATGTATTGTTTTAGTGCTACGTGTAAGGTGCAGGTGTGGTTAACGAGTCATATTAATATAGTGTGATATTTTATGTCACTATTTGTGTTGTGTATTTTCTATCATTGTCCTTGTGGCATGGCGGGTATTGTGTTTGCATCGTCATCTTTATGACACGACAAACTGGATTGTGAAGGACGATGTCCTTCGAGAGGTCACCATAGGTGACGATGTCCAATAGGACAGTGATGAGCTAGGGGTATGTCAAATGCCCTGACAAGGGTGTAGTGATGAGGTATGTGTTTGTGTGCATATAGATTTATATATACATGTGTTAAGTTGCATACAAGTGCTGAGTTATAATTATGGTGCCTGCAATAGTATTAATGTGATGTGTGGATGCTATTAAGGTGACGAGTAAGGTTAGATTGAACGTTGTACCCGAATTATGTTGTGGTGTTGTGGTGTTGATAACTTTTGTGTCAGTTGATTGGTAAGAGCCTTGGTCAAGGCAGAGTAAGTCGAGGTCTAGAGATTTGTTGTGTTAACCAAGTGTCGAGTTAAACGTGTACTAGAGAATGAGTTATTAGTGAAGTAAATTCTATCTATGTCGATGAGACTGCGGGTTTATTATGGAGTGAGTCTTGGGTGGTGAACTGTTACGGATATCATATGACAACAAGGGTTATGTATTTTTAATAAATCCTGAAACTATTTAATATGGATCGGAGGGTCCTGAGTAAGGTTTAAATAACTTTTACGACGAGTTGGATTTACTCAAATTAAACTACTAGAACACACTCAGCGTAGCTGACTTTGTATGTACGTTAGGTTGTGATGAAGGTGAGATTTGGGGTCGACGTATCTTGGGTTGGGATCGGTGCTACTCGGATTGGTGTGCGGGCATTTGTGAGATAAAATTAGTGGCAATAATGACGTTAAATATTAATTACTATTTTTAGAAAGACTTCCGCTGTAGTTTGATTAATAACCCGAGTATTTTAAAGCGAATACCCCGTTATGATAACCAAATGTTACATGTCTAAAATGAAAACGGAATCGTCCTAACCACTAGAATTCTTCATTGACTTCATGACATCAATGGTGACATTCTCATCCCCCAAACGATGTGTGATCTTACCGTCGAAGACATCGATCAATGCCTTGGCGGTGCACAAGCAGGAGCGTCCCAAAATGAGAGGTACTCTATCGTTGACTTTCATATAAAGAATGACAAAGTCTATGGGGAATACAAACTTATCAACCTTTACTAACAGATTCTCCACTATTCCCCGTGGATACTTGACCCAACGGTCGGCTAAAGATATGTGCATGCGCGTATGAGCCGGAACTCCAAGTCCTAACTTCTCAAAAGAGAGAGTATGGCATCAGGTTGATGCTAGCACCGAGACCGGCCGACGCATGGTGAAAAGTTGAGCTACCAAACAGACACGGGATCGTGAAGACAAGAGGATCTGCTAATTTCACCGGTAGCTTGTTCTGGACCACTGCAGAACATCTTTCATTCAGAGTGACAGTTGAAAGATCCTCCAACTTCTTCTTATTAGACATAAGATCTTTAAGGAATTTAGCATACTTAGGCATAAGACGAAGTGCTTCCATGAAAGACAGATTGATTTTGAGCTGCTTAAACAACTCTAGAAAGTGTCCATAATCCTTGATGAACACCTCTAGTGGAAGAAGTAGGTGTCCTAGCACTAGGGATGAAATTCCTAGTAGAAGGCTGTTGTTGCTCGGCCCAAGCAAAGCTCTTAAACATCTCCTCACATTTAATCGGCTCCTTCTTATCCATGATGTAGCCTTCTGCAGCAGTATTGAACATCAGTTGTTTCTCAAAAGTAAAACTGTTATAGAAGTTTTCAACTAATGCCCAATTAGAAAGGCCATGTTGAGGAGACTTACTCAGCAGAGTATTGAACCGCTCCTAAGCCATGTGGTAAGGTTCTTCGAGGTCCATACGGAAAGAGTGGATCTGGTCTTTTAGACGGGCGGCCTTAGATGGTGGATAATACTTCTTCAAGAAGTTGGCCTTCAGATCCTCCCACGTGGTAATGGAATCATGGGGCAGGGTATCCAACCAAGTGGCAGAACGAACATAAAGGGTGAACAGAAAAAAACGCAAAAGGATGGTGTCATTAGTCACACCAGTAATGAGAAAGTTATCGCAAATGCACGCAAACCGGGACAGATGTCCAGGCGTATCCTCTTCCTCGAGTCCATGGAACTGAGTAGAGTTACTAATGGTGTTCATCACATGAGATGGAATCTGCTAGTTATTAGTGTTAGGCATAGCAGGACGGGTAATAGAAGACCTAGCACCCATGAAACCGTTACATGCCCTCTGGGTGGATTAACATCACCCATGTCAGCAATAGGAATACGAATACGTGCCTTTTTCTCAACAAGCACACTCAAACGCTCGCGAAACTTCTGTTGCGCTCGTGAAGCTCTCGCTCTAGCTCTAAATAGGCTTCAAAGTGGGGTGTTAGGACATAGATGTGTGACAAAAGCTTGTAATAGTTTAGATCTTTATGTCTTTATGTTTTGTAATGTTTTTGTCTAAGTGTTTTGTAAGTTCTGCTAGAGGCGAACTTAATAGGTTCACCTAATTCAAGGTGAGACGAACTTACTAAGTTCGCTTATAGGAGAATGAAGTCTATAAATAGAGTTTACATGTTCAGTTTTTGTAATGCGTTTGAATGTTCAAGTTTCAAGTTCTGTAAACTCTGTGATTTAGTGAAATACAAAGAGAAGATTATTTACATTGTGTGATTGTCACTGTTTCTATTGTCTCGTATACATAGTCAGTGATACAGTTGGATTACGCACTCCTTGTTAATGATACGTCACATCTCGAGTATGATCTATAGAAGAGTCAAGTGGACCTTCAAGTGGTATCAGAGACTATGCTCGTGATTTGTGACGAATTGTGTATGATTTGACAACAAAATGGTGGACTTTTGCAAAATTTTCATGTTCATGGAGTTTTCAAGTTCTTGAGAGGATTTTGGGGCTGAATTCATCAAATTGGAGGTGATTTTGGAGAAATTGATCCATTAGAAGAGTTATATATCACATTATACTCAATCTTACGGTTCAGTTTCGTCAAATTCCACCAGTTCAACAAGATATGAGGATTTTTGGATTTTTTTTCGTGTGTTGGTTGAAGAGTTCATCTTCCTGAGTTCTTGCTGCTGATACAGGCGAACTTATTTTTGAATTGCTGATACATGCGAACTTAGTTGGCGAACTTATTTTCGAATTACTAATACAAGCGAACTTAGTAGACGAACTTATCCTTTATTCTGGTGTAAGCGAACATATTAAGTTCGCTTGAAGAGGTTTGATGCGAACATATTAAGTTCGCTTAAGGGCTAATATTTCTTACTCTTTGTTTTACTTAGTATTTTTGTATTCTTGTTGTTATGGCTAACATGGTGCATGTTACTAACATGTTCAACTGTGATAATGAGAACGGTACTTCTCATAAACCACCAAAATTGCTAAGTCTTGCTGATTATCCAAAATGGAAAGATCGATTTGATCAGTTCGTGTCATTTACTAATACTAGTTTATGGATTCCTATTCTGGAGGGATATATACATCCGACATATTCATGGATGGGAAGTGATAATGTTCCCAAGCCGGTATCTGCTTTAACTGCTGAAGAGAAAAAATTGTTTGATCGTGAAAAAAAAGCAATGGCGAGCATTTCAATGTCCCTTCCAAAGGAGATTTATCATAGTTTAAAGCAGTTTAAATCTTCAAAACAAATATGGGATGCTTTGCAGAAAAGATGTTAAGGAAGTCTTGATGTAAAGAAAAGTCGAAAAGAGTTATTGAAGAAGCAATTTCTCGTGTTCAAACACTTTCAGAATGAATCTTTGGATGATCTTGCAACAAAATGTTATCATTTGTTGAGTGAATTATCAAGTGCTAAAGTGGTTTATGAACCTGAGGAGATTAATGACAAGTTTTTGGAATCTTTACCATCAAAGTTTGATGTGTATTCATTATTGATCAAAGAGAATGAGAAATACAAATCCATGTCCCTTGAAGATGTTCTTGGTAAAATTCAATCCTATGATTTGAATATGAAGAAGAATGAGACAAATATGGAGCATATTCAGGATCCTGCTATGTATTTTGAAAATAAGTCAGGCAAATCTAGATCTGGAGTTGCTTTATTTTCTGGTAATGGTCAAGATAATTCAAATGAGAATATATCTGGTTTTTCGTGTCAGACTGGATTTTCTGCGAATACATCAAATTCAACAAATTCAACATCCGGATCACATAATTCAAATTCACATCATGTGAATCAAAGGGTTGCTGATGATTATCTGGCAATATTTTCTTCTTTCATGGCATCGTATGAAAATTTTATTGAAGGAAAGATTCATGATCCTGAAGCAATTGAAGAAGATTTTTGTCAAATTGATCCTGTTGATTTGGAGGAATTGAATATTCAATGGAATATGGCCATGCTTATGAGACAAGCAAAATATTTTCTGAAGAAAACTGGCAGGAAATATATTGGTTCAAATAGTCGAACAAGAATGGGATTTGATAAAACAAAATTTCGATGTTACAATCGTCAAGAATATAGTCATTTTGCTAAAGAATGTGTGAAGCCAAAAGTTGAATTTGACTCTCAGAAGAAGAATAACAATTTTCAGAGTAATAGATCTCAACCACATGGATCTTCTGGTTCAGGAAATTAAATCATGCCTCTACATCATCTGCTTTGGTTGCACAAAATGATGAAAATTACGATTAGGGTATTCATCTAGAAGATTTGGTTGGTGCTGTGAGTCAAGCTTTTATGAAAGAAATTCATTCTGAGGAAACATCGGATAATGATAGCTCAAGTGATGATGAAAGTTTGAAGAGTGATGAAGAGATTCAAAATGTAGCATATGAAGAAAGCATTGAAGGTGAAAATGTTGAAGTACACAATGTTGATACTGAAGCTTCTTCTGACTCCAGTATTTCTAAAGATGAGATTGTGTTGACTACAAGATCTCCTTATGTGTCTGAAGATATTCCAATTGCTAAAGTATTCATGGCTGACATGTCTGATCCTTCAAAGGTAAAAGACTCTGTCTGTAATATTTATTGTTCTAATTGTGTGTTTGTGAAGGATAAAATGCAGAAAGTCATGGATGATAATACAAACTTGATTTGTGATATGAAATCAATGCATATGGTAAATCAAAAGTTAAAGGATAATGATAAGTTGTGAAAAGAGATCTAAATTCTTTGGTGTTGAAGTACAGAGAACAAGCATATCATCTAGATATGGCTTATGCTGAAATTGAGAAGAGAAATGACATTATTGCTGAGAAAAACAAGGAGATTTCTGACAAAGAATCTGAGGTGATCAGATTACATAGAAAGCGGGAGAGTTTTGGAAATTCATCAATTATGTTGGATTATTTTAATGACAATGTTGATCCTGCAAAGAGAACAGTTGGAGTTGGGTTTGTTCCTCCACCATTCAATGGCATTTATGTTGTTGAACCAGCAATCATAAATTAAGAGGATATAGATCCCAAGACAGTTCTGAATGTTAATCCGATGATAGGAGAAGAGATGGTCTATGATTCTGACATTGAAGATGAAGTGTTTGATGAACAAAAGGTTGAAGGTGTTCCTAAAGAGATGAAACTTGATGAACCAAAAGTGGTAAAACAAGTTACAAGAGATCGGTGTATTCTAACTGAGCGTGATAATGTTGATTAACCAACTATCTCCAAAGTTTTATCTCAAAGTGATTTTATTCGTGATGGTCATGTTCAGAAGAAACCAAATATCCCATCCCCAAATATTGATCTATCCAAAGTTTCAAGGAATTGTTGGAGCATATTCTGGTGACAACGAGCTTAAAGATATTATGTCTTAGTCTTAGAGTCTTTGACTTGTAATTGATAGAATTGCTAGCAACAGTTAAAGGGGAGTCTGTTAGGACATGTTTTGTAACTGTTGATAAAATTATGTGTAAGTTCATAGAGAGGCGAACTTAACAAGTTCGCCTAAGCATCTTTAGGAGCGAACTTGTTAAGTTCGCCTAGCCTATTAGAGGCGAACTTGTTAAGTTCGCCTAAGCATCTTTGAGGAGAACTTGGCAGAGCGTGTGTCTATAAATAGGAGTTTAAAATTTCAGAGTAGAATACGAGAGCAGTAGAGGGACTTTGAACGAGTGTATTCTGAGAATCTGTATGATTGTTGGAATACAAGCTTGAATATTATTTACGTGATTGTTTCTATTGTCTTTTGTGTATACAATTGTTGATTCGGTTGGATTCCGCACTCCGCGTTAACAATACGTCTTATCACGAGAACGATCCGTAGAAGAGCCATGTGGACCTACAAGTGGTATCAGAACTTTTGCTCGTGATTTGCGTTTGATTCTTGTTGATTAGAGACGTTTTTGTGTACAATTTGACAAGAAACTGAGCATTTTTGTATGCATGGAGTTTTCAAGTTCTTGAAGATTATTTTGCTGCTGATTTGGTGATTTTGAAGTGGATTTTGATGAATTTCATCCGATAGAAATGTTCTAATTGATAAAATACGTAATCCTATGGTCTAAATTTTTCTAATTCCTTCAAATTTGTGAGATATGAAGATTTTTGGTGAATTTTTGTTCGTGTTTTTGGGTTGAGTTCTTCCCGAGTTTGATTCTGTTTAAGCAAGCGAACTTGCTGATTCAGTTGCAGGCGAACTTAGGGAGGCGAACTTAATAAGTTCGCTCGGTGAAGATCAGGCGAACTTAATAAGTTCGCTTGGGGTCAAGTTCGCTTGGGTTAAGTTCGCTCAGTGAAGTTCAGGCGAACTTATTAAGTTCGCTTGTGCAGTATCAGGCGAATTTATCTTGTTCGCTAGTGTTCTTAAAAAAAATGTCATCTTGTCTAAATTTTTGACGGGAAATTTCATCTTGTCTATTTTTTTTTTTGGGAAAGCTTATATGGTAGTTTTGAATCATTTTTGAAATTTTGAATTTTTTTTAAATTTTTTAAAAAGAGTATTTTGGCGGGAAATTTTTTTTCCGGATATTTTCGTAAAAATTTCAAAATGTCAATTTCATGTGATGATAATGAGATTGAAATTATGCCACCAAGGCTTTTGTGCATATCAGATTACCGTAGCTGGAAAGTCCGGTTCGAACAGTTCGTATCAGAAACTGATGAAAATTTTTGGAGACCAATAACAGAAGGATATGTGCATCCTACTTTTGACTTTCTGGAATTTCGTGATGTTCCTAAACCAGTGACAGCTCTTACTAAAGTAGAAAAGCAGAAGTTTGATCGAGAGATGAAAACGTGTGAAACTTTAACGTTGTCTTTACCAAAAGAAATCATTCATAGTCTCGGGAAGTGTCCAACTTCAAGAGATCTATGGGAAGCATTGAAGAAAAAGGGTGAAGCAACTACTCAAGCGTTTGTGGTCTTGATCAAAGAAGTATTGGAGAAGCAGAGTGATTCTTCTGCAAAGTTAAGTGATAATGAGAGTATTCGTTCTGGTGAAAGTACTCAATCTAATGAGACTGATGTGATGACTAAAGAAAGCTTTCAGACAGTTGAAGATGATCTGAGTGAATTAGAAACTGATGCAGAGCCTGTCATTGTTGATCAAAAGAGTGAAGCTGATGATGACATATTCATGGCTCCTGGTGCATCTTCTTCAGAAGTAAAAGCTGAGGTAGTTTCTAACTCTGAAACGTTTTGTTCTAATTGTGTTTCAGTGAAGGATAAAATGATGAGGGTTATGGATGATAACGTAAACCTCATTTGTGATATGAAATCCATGCACACGGTAAACCAAAAATTAAAAGATAATGAGAATGTGTGTATTGAGATAATAGAATCACTGAAGAGGGATATAAATTCTCTGACTTTGAAGATCAAAGAGCAAGCATATCACCTGGATATGTCCTTTGTAGAAATTGAGAAATGAAATAATGATCTTGCTGAGAAAGATAAGGAACTAGCTGAATCTAAAGTAGAGGTAATCAGCTTGCATAGAAAGTTAGAAAGCTTTGGAAATTCATCATTCTTATTACGACATTATCATAATAATACTAAAGAGGGGAAGGGAACTAGTGGTATTTGTTATGTTCCTCCACCATTCAACGGAAATTATTCTGTGACACCTGAGATTATAAAAGATGAGGATTTAGATCCTAAGACTGTGTTGAAGGTGAATCCAGTCATATGTGAAGATATGGTGTATTCTGATGAGAATGATGATGAATATTTTGATGAAGCTAAGGTAGAGGGGATACCGAAAGAGGTTAAGAAAGAAGACTCAAAGGTTGATTCTAATTCATCTGGAAATTATACATTTAGAAGTTCTTCAAATTCAAGGAGAGTTCCATATGTCAGAGATTATAAAGACAGGCGTACATGCTTTCATTGTAATGATATGGGTCACATTGTGGTGAAATGTCCTTACAAAAATAAAGGAAAGAAGCATGTAGTTCCTAAAAAGATGAAGCCTGAATCAAAACCTGTTGAGAAAAAGTTTGTTCCGTCTCAAACTCCAAAAGAAGTTCATGTAGAAGAATCTTCTTCAAGTGTATCTTATCGTGTGAAGATTCCTTATATGAGAGACTATAGTGAGAAGAGATCTTGCTTTTACTGTGGTCTTGTGGGTCATATTCGGATTGCTTGTCCTCACAACGCCAAAGGTAACCGACATGTTACTCCAGGAAAGGTAAGAACTCTTGATAAGCCTTATGTTAACCCAAATGTGGTTAAACCTCGTGATACACCAAAGGGTAATTCAAAATCTGAGGTTAGGCTTTCTAAACCTCAAAGACGGAGGAGAAACAAAAGATTGAGAAAACTTTTAGAACAAAAGCTTTCATAATCTAAACATTTTGCAAATGAACAAGAGTGTTCAAACACTTCACATTTTAAGCAAAAAGCACTTAATGAACAGAAGTATGTTTGGAAATCTAAAGTTTCTATTTCTGAATCGTCGGAGCAATCTCCGAAAATCAATGAGAGATTCGATTGTAAATGGAGTGAGGTTTATTATTTTGATACATATGGACGACCCATGACTACCATGGCTTGGGTCCCAATTTCAAATTAATGTTTCTTGTTAGTTGTGCATGATTAACCAAGAGGGACTATTAATAACATTTGGGTTGTTGATAGTGGTGGTTCTAAGCACATGACAGGGAATGACATCTGCATGAGTAAAGAGTTGTTGATAACTGCGAATATATTTTATTCACCGACTTGATGCTCAAGGGGGAGAATATGTCACACACAATGTTTTGGAAACAGTTTTACAAAGTCCAAATGATAACTTGAAACTTAGGATGACGATGGTGAGCATAAAGTCATTGATGCAACCATTTGACTAGTTGAGAGGGAGTCTACAGGACAGGGGGAGTACAGAACTGTGTTGACAAAGGAAAAGGCATTCAATTACAGGATTACATCGGTTTGAGTTTTTAATTGATTGATTTGCTTAATCCCGAGTAACCAAGTAAAATGTTTTTTTCTTAAAATGTTTTCATGGAAGATTTTATTTTCTTTTGTTTTACTTTCTTTGAAAAAGATTTTGAAAAAGCCAAACAAATAGAAAAAGATAAAATCGACATTACTTGAAGTTAAAGAAGAGATGATTGTACATCAGTAGATGTTCTTTCACACATGACCTTAGATTGACTGGTTGGTGCTTTATGCTAATATATCTGAATTATATGTTTTGATCTAAACTTCAGAGACTGCACAAATAGGAAATGATAGTGTTGTGTATGCATATAATTTGAATTGTCAGTAGACTAAAAGCGTCACTGAACCATTAGTAATGTGAAAACATAATTGCATTTGTTACAACTGTGATTTGAACCCATTTTATGTCTGGGTGTGTGTGTTAAAAGATCACTATCAGATAAAAAATATTAGCTTTTAATAAAGATTATCCTATGAGATCAGTTTTGGGTTATGTCCTTAGCACTATTCATTCGATTTTCTTCAGTGCCCATGTCCTGAAAAGCATGCAATTTGAAGTATAATCAAGATATGTACTTGACAACATCTGTCAAACATATACTAGCCCTTGGATCATATTGATAAATCATCTTTACTGATTCCATTTAATTCATAATCCAGATAACAGTTGGATCCATGTACCTGAATCTTATGATTCCACATATATAAGCCAAAACATTGAATCATTCGATTCTGAATCTCATTTATTCCTATACAATCTAATTTGGATTCTGCTATTCATGTGCTAAGTGATGTCTCCTCATTCTGGAAATTCGGATAATCTTTAGTAAAATCTCATATGTCTTGAAGATAGTGCATTTACTTTCTGTTGGCATACTAGTGGGGTACACGTTGTATTTCATACTTAAATGGTACCTTAACTCACAAGAAAGTGGGAATGAGATGCTTTAGTTTCAAATCTTATAATATTGACAATTTGAATTTGTGTGTCATAGCCTGATCCTATTTTCTTTGAATGTTTATCGCGTATCATAACATGCAATATGAAAGTCTTGAAAAGATAGAGTGTGATAATCTTGAAAGATATTGGTTTGATTGGTCAAGGCTTGAAAGAATGACATAGGATACCATTTGATATTATATGGATTTTATATCCAAGATGTGTGATTGATATCTCATATATAATCCAATATGATCTTCTTACTCGTGATGTTCAACCAAAAAGATTTTGACTTTCTTATGTTTGAAAAACCAAAAAGATTTTATTTTTCCAGCTTCCATGGAAATCTTAATTGATGGTTATTCTTGGTTATTCTCCTTTGCAAAAACTGAATATTGCAGACAGAAGTTGACAAGGGGTCCTTCTCCCAATTTTTCTTCTAGAAATAAAGAGAGAAAATGCAGACGAACAAGACGAAGACTACAATGTGTTTGATGATATATGAAGACGGATGACAATCTTCTAAAGCTGGTGTCAAGGGGGAGTCTGTTGGAGCATATTCTGGTGACAACGAGCTTGAAGATATTATGTCATAGTCTTAGAGTCTTTGACTTGTAATTGATAGAATTGTTAGCAACAGTTAAAGGGGAGTCTGTTAGGACATGTTTTATAACTGTTGATAAAATTCTGTGTAAGTTCATAGAGAGGCGAACTTAACAAGTTCGCCTAAGCATCTTTAGGAACGAACTTGTTAAGTTCTCCTAGCCTATTAGAGTTCGCCTAAGCATCTTTGAGGCGAACTTGTTAAGTTTTCCTATGGAAGAGCGTGTGTCTATAAATAGGAGTTTACAGTTTCAGAGTAGAATACGAGAGCAGCAGAGGGACTTTGAACGAGTGTATTCTGAGAATCTGTAAACTCTATGATTGTTGGAATACAAGCTTGAATATTATTTATGTGATTGTTTCTATTGTATTTTGTGTATACAATTGTTGATTCGGTTGGATCCGCACTTCGCGTTAACAATACGTCTTATCACGAGAACGATCCGTAGAAGAGCCATGTGGACCTACAGGAATTCAAGTAGTATTGGTTCAAGGAACGTTTATGTTCCTAAAAAGAGAGTTGACATTGGTGTTTAGTCTTGTGAAGGATATTCATCTGGATGTTCATCAACTTCAAGAAAGATGCCTTACATCAGGGAACATAGGGATAAGAGAATGTGTTTTCATTGTAATGAAGTTGGACATATTCTGATCAATTGTCCTTACAGGAATCAAGAGAAGAATCCTATTGTTCTAGAAAGAGTCAATGCAAATGTTGTAAATCACAACCAAATGTTGTGAAGATTCTGAAACGACCTAATGTGGGAAAGCCTACATCTGATCATGAGAACCGTTCTATAGTGAGGCATAGTGTGCCTAAACATTCATTTGCTAAATCTTTGGGATTTAGGCAAAATGATAAACAACATGTGAATGCAAGACATATATCTTCAATACCGGTGTTTGTTCAAACTGGTGTTAGATGTGATGTTGATTTCCAACATTCTTTTGAGAATCTGAAAGTTGGACTCACAAAGAGTTCCCAACTTGAGGTCAAACTTTCACGACCACAAAGGAGGAGACGAAACAGAAAATTAAAGAAACTTTTGGAAACAACTGCATCTGATAATAACAACTATAACAATATTTTTCCAAAGAACAAAAATGTTTCTCCATCTATAAAGCTTGTGTGTGTCGGATCTCATGTACCAAGGGTTGATGATAATATTGATTGTGAACTCATTGAAGTAGATAATTTTGATAATTCTGGTAGGCCCAAGACCACCATGGCTTGAGTCCCCATTTCTAACTGATTTCCTTTGTTTATGTAGGGGCAACCAAGGAGGACTATCAACAATACTTGGTATGCGGATAGTGGTTGTTATCGACATATGACAGGAAATGTTAGGTTTCTGGAGGATGTTATTAAAATTAATGGAGGTTATGTCGCTTTTGCGGGTAATAAAGGCGGTTACATAACAGGTCAAGGAACTTTAAAAATGACAAGGTTAAATTTGAGAAAGTTAACTATGTTGAACAACTTGAACACAATCTTCTTAGTGTATCTCAAGTATATGACAAGAAGTTCTCATTTCATTTCAATGATGTTGAATGTTATATCTTGAAGCCGGGATTTGTCATTACTGAAGAATGGATTCTTATGAAGGCACCAAGGAGAAATGATACCGATGTCTTAGACATGAGTGTTGCAACGACAACGGATTCCATTCCGACATGTTTACTCTCAAAGGTGTCTAAATTTGATTCTATTCTGTGGCACATGAAACTTACTCACATCAATTATAGGAAAATGAATTACTTGGTGAAGAATGATCTGGTTACTGGTGTTCCTAAGATGAAATTCTCTATTCCTGATGATTGTATTCCATGCAAGAAGGGAAAACAACACAAAAAGTCCCACAAATCCAAGACAAAAAATTCAATTGTGACTCCGTTGGAGCTTCTTCATATGGATTTGTTTGGACCGATCAGTATTCGAAGCATTGGAGGAAAATCCTATAGTTTGGTGGTTACAAATGATTTCTCTAGATTTTCTTGGGTTAAGTTCCTTGCTTCAAAAGCTGAAACGACAGAGATGGTGCAATACTTAATTCTGGGTTTAGAGAATTTGTGCAAACAGAAAGTCAGAAGAATTAGGAGTGATAATGGTAGCGAGTTCAAAAACAGCAAGATGGGTCTCTTTTGTTTACAAAAGGAAATTCATCATGAATTTAGCGCACCGCTCAACAAAATGGCGTTGCTGAGCGAAAGAACAGAACTTTGATTGAAACAGCGAGAACGATGCTTGCATATTCTAATCTCCATGTTACCTTTTGGGCTGAGGCTGTGAATACTGCCTGTCATGTTTTGAATAGAGTTCTGACCGTGAAGCGCCACAATAAGACATGTTACGAACAGCTCAATAATCGAAATCCTAATTTGGAGTATTTACTTCCTTTCGGGACTCCTTGTACTCTTTTGAAGATTAGAGATGTTCCAGCCAAATTCAGTGCTAAGGCAATTGAAGGAATATTTCTGGGCTATGTTGCAAATTCTACTACCAAGAGAGTATATAACAAAGAAACTCGTCAAGTAGTGGAATGGTTCCATATTGATTGTTCAAATCGTTCTATACCTCAAACGGTGGTTGGTCTAGAGTGGGCATTTGATTATGACAGTTTGTTCAAGTCCTTTCATTTATCTTCTGATCTTTCTCCTGAAGAAGCTGTATTGTTATATGAATCTTGTCAGGATGCACAAGAAAGGAGTTTTACACCCGCAATGGTTCGTTGTTCATCTGTCCCCTCTTCCTCTAATCCTAATCCTAATGTTACTTCTTGTTCAGGACCACTAGATTCTGATAGTGAAGAAGATGAAGTTCTCTTTCAATATTCTTCGGCTGATCTATTAATCATTGATAATACTTCTACTTCTACACAAGTTCAGGGGGGAGATTCCTACAAATCTGGATTCGGAGATACTAGTAAATCAAGAAATTCTTTCTCAAAATGAAACAAATCATGTTAATGTGTTGCCGGTTCCTGAGGGGGCTTCAATTAAAGAGCTTAAAGATCACCCAGTGACAAATATAATTGGGAATTTGAGAAATGAAGTGAAAACACGTTCTTTAACTGAAAATACTTGTGTATATACGTGCATTAAAGATACTGGTGTTCTTGATGTTTGCTTACATTCATGTTTTATTTCTCAGGTTGAACCTAAGAATGTGGAAATGGCTTTACAAGATAACAATTAGATAGAAGCAATGCAAGTGGAGCTTGCTCAATTTGATAAGCTAAAGGTGTGGAATTTGGTAGATCTTCCAAAGGGCGTGTATCCGATCAACACCAAATGGGTTTTCAAATGTAAATAGGATAATCGTGGTTTCGTGGTACGGAATAAAGCAAGATTGGTTGTCCAAGTGTTCAATCAACAAGAAGGAATTGATTAGACTGAGGTGTACGCACCTGTGGCTAGGCTTGAAGCTATTCGTTTGTTTCTAGCGTTTGCTTCTTTCAAGGGGTTTAAAGTGTTTCAATTGGATGTGAAGACTGTTTTCTTATATGGCAAGGTCAAAGAAGAGGTATATGTGTGTCAGTCGCCGGGGTTTGAAGATCCTATTCATCTCTCAAGAGTATTCAAACTTGATAAAGCTCTTTATGGCTTACATCAAGCACCCTGAGTGTGGTATAAAACTTTGTCAAAGTATCTCATGGACAATGGTTTCGTTCGTGGTCAAATTGATTCGACCTTGTTCATAAAGAAAGTAGGGGGAGATTATCTACTGGTTCAGATATATGTAGATGACATTATCTTTGGCATAACAAACGAAGAGTTATGCCAAGAGTTTGAGAGTGTTATGAAATCAAAGTATGAAATGTCAGCTATGGGAGAGTTATCATTCTTTCTTGGACTTCAAGTGAATCAAAAGGAAGATGGTTTCTTCATTCATTAGTCTAAGTATGTCAAAAACATCTTGAGTCGGTTCAAGATGGAAGACTATACCCCATATGATACTCCAATACCGGTGAATCACAAGTTAAATCCTGATCCGGATGGAAAAGACATTGATTGCCATCTTTATCGAGCAATGATTGGCTCTCTTATGTATTCAACTGCTTCGAATCCGGATATAATGTTTGATGTATGTCTCTGTTCCAGATTTCAAGCAAAACCAAAGGAATCTCATTTGATCGTAGCCAAAAGAATCTTTCGTTATCTGAAAGGAAAACAAAGACTAGGGCTATGGTTTCCACTTGGTTCTAACTTTGAATTTAATGCTTATACTGACTCTGATTTCGGTGGTTGTTGTTTAGACAGAAAATCTACAACAGGTGGTTGCTAATTTCTGGGTAATCGGCTTCTTTCTTGGCAATGTAAAAAGCAAACTACAGTCTCCATTTCAACATGTAAAGCAGAATACATCGCTGCTGCAATTTTTTGTTCTCAAATTTTGTGGATTCAACAACAATTAAGAGACTATGGTTTGAATTTCACTTGCACCCCCATGTTCATTGATAATACTGCCACAATGTCTGTAACTAATAATCTCGTTAAGCACAGTAAGACGAAACAAATTGAAATAAGAACCCATTTTAATCATTATTGTGCAGATAAGAAGTTGATTGAGCTGGTGAAGGTACATACTGATGATAATTTTGCTAATCTGTTTACCAAGGCATTTGATAATACCAGGTTTAAATTTTTGATCAAAATGATTGGTATGATCAATCCCGAATAAAAGTTTTTCAAAACAATTTTCATGGAAGATTTGTTTTATTTTTTATTGCCTTATTGTTTTCTGCATTTTATTTTCAGTCAAAATTTGTTATTTATAAAAAGTCAAACAAAATGAAAAGGATAAAATTAACATCATTTGAAGTTATAGAAGAAATGATAGTACATCAGTAAAAAGTTTATCACACATGACCATAGAAGACCTTTGATATGTGATAATCCTTTGAGAATATATTATTTTGATTTGATCTAAATTTCAAAGTCTGCATGAACAATAAATGATAGAGTTAATAAATGCTCTAATCCTGATAATATGTTTGGTTTTAATTTGAATATGAGTTTGTAACTTAGATTGTCAGTAGACTAGAAGCGTTTTTGGACCGTTAGTAGTGTGAAAATTAAATAATATATGACAACATCTGTGATTTGAATCCATTATATGCCTGGGTGTATGTGTAAAATATTATTATCAGATAAAGAATATATGGTTTTAAAATTTTCATGAGACCAATATCGGATTATATCTTTAGCACAAATCTTTTCAGTTCACTTCACTGCCCATGTCCCAAAAAACATGCAATGTGTTGTTGAACTAAGATATGTTTTCTGACAACATCAGTTGGAGCATATACTAGCCCTTGGATCATATTGATACATCATCTATACTGATTCCATTGAAACTTATCCAGATAATAGTTGGATCCTTGTACCTGAATCTTTTGATTCTCATTCTAAAGCCAATTTATTAGAATCTGTTGATTGTGAATCTTCATGATTCTTATATCCTTCGGGATCTACTATTCTTCTCATGTGCTAAAAGAGATACTTTCATCTTGGAGATTGATTTAATCTTGTAGAAAATTATATATGTCTTGAAGATAATGCAATTTTAAATTTCTGTTGGGCATATATGTGGGGTACACGATGTTTTTCATTTAAATGGAACTAACTCACATGACTTTGGAAAATAAACGCTTGTAGTTTCAAATCTTATAATACTGACAACTTAGGTTTACATGCTTTGTATTGCAAATTCGGTATGAATAAGTGAGCATTTTATGACCTGATCTTGTATAGATAAAAACCAAAAATATGTGATTCTGTTTGTATAGATAAAACCCAAAAAGATTTTCTTTCCATCTTCCACGAAAATTCTATTTTTTAATTTTATAAAATTGTTCGGGATTAGATCGGATACATGTTTCAGATGGAAGATTACAAGATTTGGAAGTGAAAGGTTGAATCTTGAACAGGTTGAAATTTTAAATATTATTTAAGATTGATGGGTTGTGTTTGCTTTGTAAGCGAACATAACAAGTTCGCCTCGTTCAAGGTTAGGCGAACTTATTAAGTTCGCCTAGGTAAGGGAACTTAAGAGTGAGTATATATACAATATCAGGCGAACATAATCAGCACCCTTTGATTTTTACCAAGCGAACATATTTGAGGCGAACTCTTGAACAGTTGTGTGAACTTGATTTTTTGAAAATCTTGTGTGGTTGTACGATTTTTCTTTGCTTGATTCCTGTTCGATTTGAGATTGCGCTTCGATTGAAGGTATTTACAAGGATATTCATCTGTTAAATCGATCAGAAATGCTCATTTTGACTCTAACTTTCATGTGTTTGACTGTCGGACTAGTGTAGAACCGGTTGAGGGTCTTTTTGTGGGTTAAACTTGAAATTGTTGACTGATAATGCTATATCGGTGTTGTGGGATGTTGTTTACATCGTTAATTTACATTGATTCCATCGTTTTGAACTTGGTTGAATTCTGATTTGTGTTTGTATCGACAGGTGAACATGTTCGCCTCTTGCAACACTAAGCGAACTTAGTAATTTCGCCTAAGGGATCCGTAGTAGTGTGGACTTGTAAATGTTTTTTTGTGTTCAATTTTATTTTAACGTGTAAATTTTTTTTTGGTTACCTTTGTATTCTATGTTTGTGTTTACTATAGGTATGTGTTTACTATGTGTTTGTATACTAATGTCGTTTGTCCAAACTTGTTAACAGATGGATCGTCGTGTTGAATACAAGCATAACCAAATGGCTTTATTGGATCCTGGAATGTTTGAAGCGGTGAATTATCAAGGCATTATAAACTTTCTGAATAGATCAAGACTGCATTTGGCATTATCAGCAAATCCCTACATCAGTCTGCCTTACATTCAACAATTTTGGGATACCGTTCAACAGGATACAAATGTTAATCCACATGTGTTAAGAGCTACAGTGAATAATACTGATGTAGCAATTTCTGTGGATACCATTAGAGTTGCTCTTGCTCTTGGAGGTGAAAATGATGATCCTAGTTTGCCTGGAAATTTGATTATGGGATTTTTCCAGATGATGGGTTACATAGGAAGACAAAATGACACCCAAGCAAGAAAAGGTAGACTAGTTGGTGAATGGAGATACTTTATGCATGTGATAATTCAATGTTTGTCACCAAGGAAGGCTGGTACTAATGGATTAAAATCTTCCTTACAAGTTGCAATGGTTGCTCTAACTCTGAACAAGCGTTTCAACTTTGATTTATACATATACAGAGAGCTTGTCATCTAAATCACTCCACCTGAAGGTCAAGGGTTTCTCATGTACCCTAGGTTTATCCAAATGATTTTGAATCATCTGATTCCTAATCTATCTCAGCACCCTCAAAGGCTTACTTTGACTCCTATGACCAAACGGATCTTTACTCACTATACAAAGGTGAAGCAACAAAATGCTGATTTGATTCCAGTTCCTACTCCATTGTTTGGTCACATTATCAATCCTGATTATGTAGTGCCTCCCAATAACAATTGGTTTCATCCTGAAGTGTTGGCTCATGATCAAGATCAACAACAACAGAAACAAGCTCATTTTCAACCACAAATAGAACCACAACAACAACAAGCTCAAGTAGAACCTCAACCAAATGTTCAACAACAAGTACAACAACCTGTGCAACAAGAAAATACTCAAGAAAATGAGCCAATTGATATTCATGCAAATGTTGATGTTGACATGCATGACAATCCAGACTTAGGTCTTAATATGGATGACATTCAAGATGATATTGTACAATCACCCATTCATGAAGTAGAAGGGAATGTGGTAGATACTAGTACAAGTGATTCTATTGTACTTGATGCTGATGAACCTGAATCTGATTCTTCAAGAGATTTTAGCTTGGGAAGTTATGAAAGATTGGCTAGTTTTCCTTTGGCTAATGCTGGTAAAAGAGTAAAACCTCAGGCCAAGAAACCAAGACGTAAGTCTACCCGGGATCCTCCTTCTGGTGTAGTTATTGGGAAAAGAACATTACCGGATGAATCTTCTGATTCAGATGATGACTTTGTTCCTGCTACTAAGTCACAGAAGCTTATGGCTGCTTCTATAGTTGCTGCTGCTAGTGCTCAAGGTGTTGAAGATGCTAAGTTTGTGGATTCATTGCTTATTACTCCCAAGCCATCTCAACATACTTCCCCGATTATTACTCCTGCTTCTAACGTTCCTGCTCAATCTCAAGTTGGTCGTTCCATTTTTCTGATACTGAGAGAATTTCATATCTAGAATCCCAGATCATTGCTTTATAAGGACAAGTTGATGTCTTGTTGGCTGCTGACTCTAAAAGGGAGTTAGTCATTCAATATCAATCTAAACAACTATTAGATATGAAACTTCTATTTTCTAAGCTTGCAGAGCGTCTTGACGCTCAGGGGGAGATGAGGTTAAAAGATGTATGTCATAATGTTGAGATTCAAAGAAAAGATGATGATGTCAATGATCCCAGTGGAAACATTGAAGGTGATCGTCAATACGTTGACGTGAATCCTGTATCTAGGGTTCAGGGGGAGTCAAAATATGCTAGTATTGAAGGAAGTAAGAAAGGAAGTGAAGCTAATGATGAGATTCTACTTTTAGAATTCTTTCAAAATGATTCTGATATTGAAGATGAAGTTGAAAAGCTTGAATGTTTGGATGATATTGATGAATTATTTGATGATCTAGAAGATGAAATCTTGAATACTAAAGTGGAAGAAAGAGAGATTGTTGAGATAGAGATTGAGAAAAGTACTGCTGAAGTTACTTATGAAGGTTGTGACGGTCTGAATGTGCCTTATAACTTCATCAAAGATGATGTTTGTGCAGGGAGCAAGTTACTAGAAAATTGGAAGAGCTCATCATGAAGACTGAAGACAAAAGATCAAGCTATTGTCAAGGGGGAGTCTGTTAGGACATAGATGTGTGACAAAAGCTTATAATAGTTTAGATTTTATGTCTTTATGTTTTGTAATGTTTTTGTCTAAGTGTTTTGTAAGTTCTGCTAAGTTCGCCTAATTCAAGGTGAGGCGAACTTACTAAGTTCGCTTATAGCAGAATGAAGTCTATAAATAGAGTTTACATGTTCAGTTTTTGTAATGTGTTTGAATGTTCAATTTTCAAGTTCTGTAAACTCAGTGATTTAGTGAAATACAAAGAGAAGATTATTTACATTGTGTGATTGTCACTGTTTCTATTGTCTCTTACACACAATCAGTGATACAGTTGGATTCCGCACTCCGTGTTATTGATACGTCACGTCTCGAGTACGATCTATAGAAGAGTCAAGTGGACCTACATGGGGTGATCCCTACAAACGAGTATGTTGCATATACTGGACGAAAAATAAAGAAAAACAGAAAGAACTAAGAACAAAGGAAAGCCTCAAACTAAGACGCACACAAGTACCAATCAAGACACAGAAAGAAAACAAACGAAATCTAAGGAAATAAACTACTGAATTAACAAAAATAGAATAGAAAATAAGACAAGTAACCAAACAATAACTAATCAAAGCTACTTTTGCTATTGTCAAGTGCCCACGGCAACGACGCCAAAAACTTGATATCGGTCAAACGGTCTATAAACATTAAACACAAAACTAACCTAGACACTCTAGTTAAACTCTAGAGAATCCTACTAAATATGACCACAAAGACAGGCAAGTGTACCAATCAATTGTAACACAGCTCAATGAAAGTCCGGATATCGAACCCACGAGACACTAACTCTAACATAAACTACACTCTAACTAGGACTGGAATATTTGGTTTGGATGGGGGGTGTCTACGAACTAAGATTAACTAATGAACTTTAAAAAACTGATTAAAGAAGACTACTATAGATAGCAAACAATCAAACAAAGACTCGAATGAAGTCAATAAGGAGAAAGATACTACCTAGGTTATGAATCTTGTTTGCTAAGCTCGGGTTTCTATCGGTTATGGAAGATGTAATGGAACTGGGATCCTAAGATGTGACACCTTAAGATTACTTAATGGATTCCTAATCATTCTCAGGATGTGACCAGAATGGAACCTAAAGGATATGAAAATCACTAGTGGGTCGGATTACCTCTCATTCTCACGAACTATGCTAAAGAACTCAATAGACAGCTCATATCTCGGTATCACTATCTCAATACATCAAAGATGCAAGGAGTAACTTAAAATCAACATGTTTGACATGAATTAAAAACGATAGTAGAAACCTAAGGAAACGCCCTCTCAGACAATTTACACTTAGAAACTCTAACACCAAAGACTAATCGATTACCTATCACCTTTCAGGTATCTAGATAAGAACACTTAGTTTAATAGATTACTAATAAATGTTCCTATGGTTATTGTCACACCACGCCTCATGCACACCATGTGCGAGCCCGATCGGTATCGTTTGGTTACTTGATTTAAGAGTTTTTATAAAATACAGCGAAAGTCTTTTCAAATGATCGTTTCATCATTCTTTCAACCTCTAGGGTTGTATTTTTAAATACCAAAACTCAGTTGGAAAACAAAAGCCTTGTATTTACTTTATAAACATATGGTTTCAATACCCTTCTCATTTGATTACAAAACAAGTTTGAAATCAAATACATGATGAGCCATTGGAAATAGTTCTAACACAGGTTTAATCAGTTCTCTGGTCCTATCTCCTTTCTTTAGGATTTCCCTTACACGAGTCTTGAGAATCCTACGTGCATTCCATCCTTTTTCCTAGGTCAGATTTTAGGTCTGCCCATAAACACCTCTCATCATATTTTAATCATTATCTGGAAAACATTTTAAAAATAAAACGTCAGCGCGAACGCTGGTGAATACAATATCTTGACATAAAATTATTTTGGCACAAATAAGTATTAATTACATAATCACAACTTCATGTTCAATCTACACACTCAGCAAGCCCGTCCTGTTCAATCGCACCACAGTATACACTGGCATCATAGCTTATAACAACGAGAACTCCATGTCCTTCATTTTTTATAAGATAAGTACTAGCCGCAATCCGAGAATTTCACCCGAGACCCGTGTATCCCTTGCAAGTTTTACATATACCTATGGCCTGAATGCTTGTTCGTAGAAGAACGTTGAGCATTACTTCGTTATTCTTTATTTGGCCATTTTCACAAATAAAATGTTTGACACAAGTTTTAAAAGAGATAAAGTATTCACCTTTTTGTTTGGAATGAGCCTCTAAAGTTCAAAGCTTAGCTTCTAGCTTCTTAACCTGATTTCTTTAGTGTTCCGACTTTTCTACGAGCGTTTCTTCTTAAACCGAGCACTACGAGGAGCGGGAATCGAACAGGGATCGTCTATGGAGATTCTGGAACACAATTTGGGTGTTGGATTTGTGTTTGGGATGAAGAAACCGGTTGAATTCGTCGATCTATTTATAGGCTGAAAGTTCAACCCGTAGCGGACCGCTACATAGGGCGTGGCGGTCCGCCACCGCCTTGGATGGCGTCAGCCCTAAATGTCATTCACTGATTGGACCGTTTATAGTTTTGCGGCTAGCGGACCGTTACCGTTGAGCGTAGCGGTCCGCCACCAGTACGCGTTGCATTTTCTAGTGACCTTGCGGCTGGCGGACCATTACCACCTGGCGTGGCGGCCCGCCACGAGTACGCGTGTCAAGATTTGTGACCATTAGTCATCATACTCATGGCATCACCGGGTTCATTACTTAGTCCCTATGTAGCGGACCGTTACCCAAGTCCTAGCGGTCCGCCACCTAACTGGGTATTCTTAGCGGACCGTTAGACATAACCTTAGCGGTCCGCTAAGGTCTTAATTTTCATACTTTTCAAATTAAACCTTGAACTTTAAGATAATTACACTTACAGTCCCTAGAGTTTTACCTTTTTTCAAATCTTGGACATTTTTAGGGTAGGTGTTACAGTTACTGACATATAGCAAAGCACAAACGAATCACAAACACAAAGTAAGCGATCTAATACACACCTATACGTGAACGACATTCATAAAGATGCATATGGAACATTCAACCAATAAAAGATCAGAACTAAGCATGCATAATCATCAAACAATTAAAATCAGAAGTGTTACAAAAGCATAAATCCAAAACAAGATCTAAAAACCGATAAAAATCGAAACTTTATCAAACTATCATCTTAAACCTAGGTAGTTCAAAGTATTTAGCCAATAATCATTATAAAAATTGTAAATCCAGTATTAAAAGTATCAAACATAAGTCTAGAATACTGATTAAACAAATAAGGACGAGTATTCATGACCGAATGATTCGAATCTAACCGGATTGATCTCTCAAACTCCAAAACCATGAACCAAATGCTTTCTTCCTTGCCAAAATCGCCCAAAACCCTTGCTTAGACGGTTGTATGTCGAATGTATTAATGAATGACCGTTTAAATCTATTAAAACTGTAAATTAGGTTTTTTTGCGTATTTTTATGTCTCTCGCGGGGCCAGTCCCTTGCGTACCGCAAGGGACAATTTAGTCGGGCAGGATTTTGGGGTCTCTCGCGTATCGCGAGGAGCATATTTCTCATAAAATTAATATTTCGTCTTCTCTTTTTCCAACTTTCCTCATGTGCTCGATATCTCCGGGATTTAGCTTCACTTTCCACTTCTTTAACACACGTTAAACTGTAAACACGACCCAGACTTAGAATGAAATAAAAACAAAAGAAAACGAGTACAAAAACTATACCAAATGCACAATTACACTAGGATAAATGCATGTGTTTTGTAACACACCAGTGATGATAAATCATTTAATTAGCAAATGGTCAAAATTAGACCTATGGAGGTTAAAATTGAGGAACCAGAGGTTGTCAAGGCTTTTACACGTGACAGGTGCATTTTTACTCAGACTGCTGATATTGAACAACCAATAAAACCACCAATTCAAAAAGGTTGTTTTGAAAGTACTAGTAACTGCTGAAACATCAACAATTAATTTTTTTTAAACAAAAGGTAATTTTGGAAAAACCTAAGGTTGTTCATTCTCAAACTCCAAAAGAAGTTCATGTCGGTGAAACTTCTTCAACCTCAGCTTGTCATGTGAAGGTTCCTTATATGAGGAAACATCGTGAGAAGAGATCTTGTTTTCATTGTGGCACTGTTGGTCACACTTTAATAAATTGTCCCTACAAAGCCGAAGGTAAACGACATATGTTTCCAAAAAAGTCAAGACCATCTGTCAAGCCCTTTGTTAAAACTATGGTGACCCTAATTCCTTAAGTTTTTGGAACACAAAAAGTGAACAAGGTGTTGGTAAAACCTATGGTCAAAGCTATTTACGTTAAACCAAAGGAAAATTCACAACTTGAGGTTATACTCTCTAGACCACAGCGACAAAGAAGAAATAGAAGATTAAGAAAAAATTTAGAACAACAAGAGGTTTCAGATGAACTAGAATGTTCAAATACTTCAGATTTTATAAGAAATGAACTTAATGAACAAAAGAGTTTTTGAAAATCTAAAGTTTATGTTTCTGACTCGTTAAAGCAATCTCCAAAAATCGACAAGAGATTTAACTATGAACTGCATGAAGTCGTTTATTTTGATATCAATGGACGACCCAAGACCACTATGGCTATGGTATCCCGTGTTGATTAATTTTTTTCTTCTTTGTGCAGAGGCAACCAACGAGTACTATTCATGATACTATGTATGTGGATAGTGGTTGCTCTTGGCATATGATGGGGAATGTGTCACTGTTGGAGGAAGTCAAGAAAATAGAAGGTGGTTTTGTTGCATTTCTTGGAGACAAAGATGGTTACATTATAGGCCAAGGGACGTTAAGCAATGGAAGTTTGAAATTTGAGAAAGTCAACTATGTGACACAATTGGAGCACAATCTTCTCAGTGTTTCACAAATGTGTGACAAGAAGTTATCAACATTGGTTTTGTGATTCTTGAGGAACGGACATTGATGTGAGCTTCACAGAAGAACAATACGTATCTTTTAGACATGAGTATTGCACCTACAATGTATTCTTTTCCGACGTGTCTTCTTTCTAAGGCTTCTGAATAAAGAATGGTTTAATTTAACGGTGTGCCTATGGTGAGATTCTTTGTGCATGATGATTGCATTCCATGTAAGAAGGGGAAGCAAGACAGAAAGTCTTACAAGCCCAAGTCGACCAATTCAATCAATACACCATTGGCGTTATTACACATGAACTTATTCGGTAAAATCAACGTTAATAGATTTGGTGGGAAATGTTACTACTTGCTACTAATGCATGATTATTCTCGCTTCTCGTGGGTAAAATTTCTCGTGTTAATGGATGAAAATACAGAAACTGTTCAATATCTTGTTTTGGGTCTTGAAAGTTTATGTTAACAGAAAGTTCGGAGAAATCGGAGCGACAGCGGGACTGAGTTGAAGAATAATGTTATGGGTTTCATCTGTCTTTAGAAATGGATCCATCATGAATTTAGTGCGTCGTACGTTCCACGGGACAATGGCGTTGCAGAACGAAAAAATAGGACTTTAATTGAGACTACCAGAACGATGTTAGCTGATTTGAAGCTTTTGGTTACTTTTTGGGCGGAAGCGATGAATACACCTTGTCATGTTTTTAATAGAGTTCTGAGTGTGAAGCGGGACAACAAAACCTGTTATGAGTTGTTGAACAATCGAAAGCCCAATCTTGATTATTTGTTAGCTTTTGCAATCCGTGCACTTTATTGAACACTCGTGATCTTCGGATCAAGTTCAGTGAAAAGGCTATTGATGGGATTATTCTCAACTAAGTCACCCATTCATTGAACAAACGAGTGTTTAATAAAAAATCTAGACAAATTGAAGAATGGTTTCACATTGATTGCAATAATCATAGCATTCCTCAGACTGCCAAAGGACCTGCATGGAGTTTTAATTATGACAGACTCTTCAAGTCTTTCAATATGCTTCCAAATTTTTCTAATGAAGAAGTTGAGATGATATACCAAAGTTGTTATGGTAACCATGATTAAAGTTTTACACCAAAATCAGTGGTTCCACTATCCGTGCCAACTCCCGACCCGGATGTTGCATCATCTTCGGGGACACATCATGACTCTGATAGTGAAGATGAAGAGATTATATTCCAGGATTCAAACAGTGATCCTCAAAATATTCTTGATGACCCGTCTTCACCTACTCAGGTTACGGGAGAGATTCCTGCTAATCTTGATGCTGATATTCAAGTTGTTGATATTCCACAGACGAGGATACACAAAGACCACCCGATTGATAATATCATTGGGAATCTAAACGTCGGAGTTCAAACTCGATCAATTTCAAACAATACTTGTTTGTATACTAGCATTCGAACACACTAGTATCATTGACAATTATTTGTATTCTTGTTTCATTTCCCATGTTGAACAGACAAATGTTGGAATGGCTTTGCAAGATAATAGTTGGATTGAGGGCATGCAAGAGAAATTGGCCCAGTTTGACAAGCTACATGTGTGGGATCTAGTTGACTTACCCCATTGGTACTAAATGGGTGTTTTAATGCAAGAAGGACTATCGAGGTGTCATTGTAAGGGATAAAGCAAGATTGGTCGTTCAAGGTTTTATCCAGCAAGAGGGAATTGATTATATAGAGGTTTATGCACCAGTTGCACGGTTGGAGGCGATTCGTTTATTTTTAGCGTTCGCTTGTTACAAAGGCTACAAAAATTTTCAATTGGATGTTAAGAGTGCTTTTCTTTATGTTATAGTGAAAGAAGAAGTGTATGTTTGTCAACCTCCGGCGTTTGAAGATCCGAAATTTCCTCAACGGGTGTTAAAATGGGATAAGTCTTTATATGGTCTTCACCAAGATCTGAGGGCCTCGTACGAGACGTTTTATCAACATCTATTAGACAATGGGTTCGAACACGGGCAAACAAACAACACTTTATTCATTAGAAAAGCAGGGGGAGAATTCCTTTTAGTGCATATATACGTCGATGATATTATTTTTGGTCTTCGAACTAGAAGCTTGTAAAGAATTCGAGGCAGTGATGAAATAAAAATTCGAAATGAGTGTGACGGGGGAGTTATCTTTCTTTTTGGGACTTAAAATTAATCAGAAAGAGGAAGGCTTTTTCATTCATCAGACGAAATATGTTAATTATATTTTGAGTTGATTCAAAATGGAAGAATGTTCGCCTTATGACACTACAATTCCTGTTAACCACTAGTTAAATCTCAATCCTGAAGGAAAGGATGTTGACGGTCGGTTATACTGAGCCATGATAGGATCACCGATGTACCTCAGAGCTTCGAGAGCTGACATAATGTTCGTTGTGTGTCTGTGCTCAATGTTTCAATTGCGTCTAAAGGAGTCACGTTTGATTGTAGTGTAAAAAATGATTTCCGCATAAATCTGATTTTAATTTCATCACATATAAAGATTCTAACTTTGGCGGTTGTTGTCTATACAGGAAATCTACTTCACTAGGATGTCAGATACTAGGAAATTGTCTAGTTTCATGGAAGTGTAAAAAAGCACACCACAATGTCCATATCAACATTTGCGACAAAATACATTACTGTTCCCAACTTTTGTGGATTCAACAACTTCGGGACTACGGTTTGAACTACACGTGCACTCTTATGTTTATTGATAGTAAGACTACCATGTTGATAACTAATAATCCCATGACCCGTGAAGCACTCTAAAACCAAGTATATTGAAATTCGACACCACTTTATACAAGATTGTGTAGAAAAGAAATTGATTGACCTGTTTAAAATCGACACTTAAGATAATCTGGATTATCTCTTTACAAAAGCATTTGATCGGTCCATATTTGATTTTTTTTATAAAAATGATTGGCATGATAAATCCCGAGTCAAATTATTTTGAAAAATATTTTCATGAAAGTTTTTCTTTTATTTTTTAATTTTATGTCAATGTTTTAGTTTTACTTTTACTGTCTTTCATGTTTTTTCATTTCAATCCAAAAAGTTATTAATAAAAATTCAAAAAAAAATTGAAAAGATAAAATCGATGTCATTTGAAGTTAGAGAATAAATGATAGTAAATCAGTAGATTATCTTACACACATGGCCATAGTCTGACCTTTTGGTAGTTTATGTAATTCAATTTATCTGTTATATATGTTTTGCTCTACTGCCATAAGCTTCTCTCTTGCTGCATCCTTCTCGTGTAGACTGGTCCTTCCTTGTCCGGTCTGAAGCTTAACAACTTGGCCTGCAAATACTTCATCTCCCTATGATGAATCTTGGGAACTCCCTAACCCCATGCCTGCAACTCCACTCCCCTTTGGTGGTTCTTTATCATTTGTAGCACCTTTATTTTCTACAGTAAGCCCTTTTTGTTGTTCCTTCCCCGCTTCGATGCTAGCTTTGTAATAAGTATCCAAAATGCTTAAATAATTTTCATAAATGATCTTTGTAGGTCCCTCGGGTGTGGCGGATCGTCACATGCAAGTGGGTCTACTAGTCGGACCGGGTGCGGAATACCCGTGACTAGGCGGAGAGTCAAACTAAACAAAGCAAACCGACAAGAGAAAACACTTTAAACGTTCTTTGCATTATAAACACTTGAAGGTTACAGAGAGAAGCACTGAGACTACAATTTGCGTATTTGCTATTATGCCTGCGTACTTAACTTCTGTCAACCTATCCTATTTATACAAGACCTGATACCTGTGCACTTAGCAAGTGCGCAGGGCAAAATGCTCTTGCGTACTTAACAAGTACGCAAATGTATTCTTGCGTACTTGCTAAGTACGCAGGAGCTTTCTCCTGCGCACTTACAAGTGCGCAAAACACTTAGAGAATTTTGCAACATTCAATATGTAAAAGTAAATACAACTCGATAAACTAATACATAAAGACTCTTACATACACAGACAATTACAATCAAGAAAATACAAACTAAGACTCTATCCAGAGTGTTTGTCACAGGAAGGTGCTTCAACAAACTCCCCCTTGACAACAGCTCTCGATAATCTTTAGTCTTCAGTCTTCACATCTTCAGTCTTCACAGCACTTGATCTTTAGCTTCCATCTTCTTCTTGTATTCAAGGTAGAACTTAATCACCTTGTCATATTTAGAAGCAAGGAGCTTTGTCCATTCATCGGTGTAGACACAATACCTGTCTGATAGTGCCTACATATCTTTCATAGAAAAGTTGATGAAGCAGACTTCATCAAATATTCTGATAAGTTCCTTTGGCATTATGTTCCCACTCTCTGCACGTACCTTCCCCATGATCACAGCCTCGCCCGTATTTAGATCTACGTACCAGTACCACATGTCACCAAGAATATCCTGAGATAACTTGCTTAGGTGAATCTTAGTTTCACATCGCACTGGCTTGTATACCAATTTCTTTAAGTGCTTCTTAGTCACAGGATGTATAGCGTGCTTATCCTTGACTCTCTTGGGCACTTAAGGCTTGAACATCTTGAATTTCCCAGATCTTGCTTCCCACTGCAGAACCACCCACAAACCCATCGCCACTGCGTGATTGGAATGACCCAGCAGCTCTCGGTTTGCTAGGTTCACAAGGTCGTACTTGGGTAAGGAGCTGAACGCTTCACTGGTGGGTTTCAAGTATTTAACCCCGCCAGATCTTTTGATTGCGAACAACTGCTTATCCTCCTCGAACCTTACAACCAAGATCATCCCTGTTGCTCCGTGTTTGTCTATTATAGACGTCTTTTGCCACACAGTATCTGGACCCTTTGATGAAGTAGAAGGCATATCTGTTTCTTTCGGTGCCTCTGGGTCCACAGGTGCAGGGTCAACTGGGGAGGCTTCAGTCGAGGCTTCCACATTACCAACATGTTCGACTGAACCTGTGTCGAGCGGAGCTTCGAAGGATGGAAATTCAAAGATCTCACCATCCTCTAACTCGTACTTTCCTTCCCCATCACCCTTGGGAATTTGATCACAACGTCCTCATCATCATCATCCCAATCGTCACCAGAGTTGATCTCTCCTTCTTCTAGATTAAAGAGAGCATCGATTTGTGCTTCTTTGGAATAGTCAGGCTCTAGATATAGGATCTCATCATCAGATAAGTCCTTAAGCACTTCAGCCACTGACTTTCCTTTGTCACCACCAGAGGTATCACCACCCTCTTGATGAGTAGACTCCCCCTGAGCCATTGGAATAGCAGAGATGGGCACTATTGCTAAAGCTTGGTGCTCACCTCCACTAGGTCCGGCTTCAGGATCCTTGTCTTTGTCGTCATCATTGGTCAAGTCGACACGATGACAAGCCACATCACCAGTAGTCCTCTTTTCTTTCTCTTTCTCTTTCTCCTTCTCCCCCTGAGTATCAAGCTTCTTGGTCAGATCATCAATCAGTTTGACCATCATCTCATGCTCTTTCCTTTGAGTATCAAACCTCAGCTCCAAGGATGACCCGTGACCCATAATCATTTCATTTGTCTTGATTAGGAGCTCGTTCTGGGCCATAACGTTCTTTAGTCTTTCATCAGTCCCCGTTCTCTGGCTACGAAGAATTCTAACTTCTTCTACCAAAGAATTGATCTGTGCTTGTTGATCGTCAGACTCCTCCTTTGATTTCCGAATAGTCTCCAGTAATCCAGCAACTTGGGTTTCCAGAACATCTATCCTTGCATCATTCGGATCAGGATGTCTGGATGATGACGCCTCGACATTGTGAATAGGGGAGGAGAATATGGTATCGAAGTCAAACCCTTGTGTGAAATCTCCATAATTGAAGGGTTGACTTAAAGGCTCAATGGTGGTGGTTGGGATTGAGGATGTGATGAGAGTTGTTGGAGTTATGGTAGGGGTGATGGTGACTGACTCCGTGAGAATTGGAGTAGTCACCGCCACTTGAGCAGTTGTGGTAGGGAGGGTCACTATCACATGAATCACCTGTGTGATTGAAGTGACGGTCACTTCACTATGCACCTGTGGCCTCCTCCGACGACGGTACAGTTGCTGTGAAGGTGGGGTGGAGGCTGTATCAGAACTCGCAGCTGAAACTTATACTTGCTGCTCAGCCACCACCTCACTAGGGATAGAAGGCTGTTGCCTATCGCCCCTGTTCTTGTGAATGCTTTCTCGTCGTTGTCTTTGTATAGCAGCGTCAGAGTCAGAGTCCGGCTCGTATTCGCTGCTAGAAGACTGTCGCTTTCTCTTAGAGGACGACGCAGGTAGGGTTACCTTTGCCGTTCTCCTTGGGTGTACCTGCGATGGTGCATCATCGAAATCAGAAGAATCTGACTCAGTCTCTTCTGAGTCGGATCCCTCAGCACCATCATTTCCCCCTTCTTCGTCTCCACCATCAGACGATCCATCATCACTATTCACTTCCTCCTGTTGTTGTTGTTGTTCGTCGGAGTGTTCACTCAATTCGGGCTCCGAATCATGACTATACCATATCCAGTCACCTGGTGCCACGTATGCTTCATTTATGAGGTGGCCAAAGAGTTCTGTATGCACAGGGGTAGGATCTACACTGCCTGGCTTTAGGAATTGTGCGAATACTCTTTTGTCCACCTTCTTCACATGCAGTCTCTCCCCTATAGCAGGTAGGTCTGGCAACGCGTCATTAACCAATAGTTGCACAAACCTAGGGTATAATAAGAACCTAAACCTCTCCGCTGTGTTGATCTGGTCATTGATGGCTTTGAAAATGTAGCGGGAGAAGTTGTAGCCCTTATTGAGAGAAAGGCCGACCATGGCTGCTGCAAGGTCATGACCCATGACATCTTTTCCAGCTTTCCTTGATGAGATGCACATGATCATGACGTGGGCGAAGTATCTCCATTGGTCTAACACCCACATCTTCTTGTATGAAGCATAGTCTCTCGCACCGACATAACCCATTCTTTGTCTCCAACAGCCGTCCACAAAGTAGTCTGGATAGGCTGTCGGGTCAGTAGAGAGATCTCTGAATTGAAGGACCCTTCTAATAGTATCTTCAGAGAAAGCGATAGCATGACAAGCAACGGTAGCCCTTATAACGTTGGGGGTTACCGTGCAATCGTGCTCTGCAGTCTCACAAAACTGCTCGAGATAGGGTCTTGACACGATCGGGTCAGCAGAAATGGCGTAGCTGATTCTTGAACGGTTCAAGAAATCAACTATGTCTCTGTACTGCAGTGCTGCACCCTTCCATTCTGGTTCAGTGTTAGCTAACATGTTGAATTCATTAGTAAACGTCCGAGCCATGATCTGCAAAAACACACAGAAAACATAATCAGAACAACACGTATCATTGGAAATGGATAAACATGACTCAGTATAGAAGTTACTCTTTGAACTGAATTTCAGACTTAGGAATTTTTGCCAAGTGTTGGTCCTGCATACTTAGCAAGTACGCAGGATTTTCCTCTTGCGTACTTAACAAGTACGCAAGAATTACTTCTGCGTACTTGCTAAGTGCGCAAGAACTACACTTGGTGAAAAATTCCAGAAATTTGAAATTCAAATGATGTTCAAAAATCGGTGTGTATTGGTCACCACTAAGTCGGAATCAAAGATTCTAGCCTTTGGGACCAACAACAACACCAAATACGTGCTAAACTTGACCGATTTTGACCTAACAGTCGAACGAAGCCACTGTCGGTTCAAATTCGAGCCCAAAGTCAAAATCAAAGACTAGAATGGACGATTAAGGTTCGATTATTGTTTCTAATCAAGTTTTAATGATAAGAATTTACCCAAACAACCCAAAATTTGCCCTAAAAATCACGGAATGAACCTAGATTTTCTAAGTTAGTGAATCAGTCCAATGTCACGATTTCGTGGATAGATTAAGCCTAGAATCTCACTGATTGATTGTAATGAAGTGATGACACTAGCAATGGGACGAGAAATCGGTTTAGGAACACTTGAATTTTCGAGTGAAAGTCGGAGGGAATATGAACCGGTTTGAAAGTGATGAAGTTCTGAAAATTTTCTAAGTCCGGTTTATATACCCCACGCAAAAAGGTCGTGCGTACTTAGTAAGTGCGCACGCTTTAACTCTTGCGTACTTACAAGTGCACAAGACTTAACTCTTGCGTACTTGTTAAGTACGCAGGGCTTACTTCATGCGCACTTACAAGTACGCACAAACCCTTAAGTGCGCAAACTTTCAACTCAAATTTATGAAGTTTTTCAAGTCAAATAACGAACAAGATAAAAAATATTCAATCAGGAGGATTCAAATACAATTCAGAAAGGTTAAACACAAATATTTTTTAGCTTTTTCTGAATAAAATTGAACTATGCATAAACTTAAAATCTTTTTGATCTTTTCTCATAGAAATATACAAGTATTCACACAAACTATTTTTGATCAAAGACACGAGCAAAGGATCATATCAGGCTATCTTTTAGCAAAAACGATACAATATAAACATCAAAGAATATGAGATCATGTCATGGATTACTATTTATTCACACGTAATAAGCACATAAACAAGTAATTCATGTTGATAATATTATAAGATTTGAAACTATAAGTATCTTTGTATCACGTTCTTGTGTATTAATGTATTAATTATAAGATATACAACGTGTACCCCACTAATATGCTACAATAATGTAAATTGCACTATCTCAAGGCATCTAAGATTTTCCCAATGATTTTCTAAATTTTCAGAATGAAGATACATCTATTAGCACAGGAAAAATCAAGCAGAATCCATAAGGATTATCAGGAATCATATGATTCAGAATCGAGTGATTCATTTGTCTTGGTTTCATTTGATTTTCTTCATTGAATATCGGTATGATGATTCAGAATAATATATATGGTGTTTAAATAAGGTAAGGGGATCCAACTTTTATCTGGATTTGATTTCAAAGAATCGGGAGTGATTCAAGGGTGAATACATGCTCAACGGTTGATGTAGAGACATGTCTTGATTCAATCTCTCCTTGTATACTTGTGAGTATGGGCAGTGAGATAAACCGCATTAATTGTGCTAACGACATAACCCAAAACTGATCTCAAAAGAAAATTATTGCCAAAATCTAACATCCTCTATCTGATAATGATCTTTTCTATTCTTTTACGCACACACACTTGCAAACATGGGTTCAAATCACACTTGTAATTTAGATTTAGTTTTCACACTACTAGTGATTCAAAGACGCATACAGCCTACTGACAATTCAAATTACTTGTAAATGAGCAGATTAAAAACATAATAATTTAAACAATTAAGTAAGTATGACGTAATTATTTCCCATATGAGCAGTCTGTGACGTTTAGATCATTTCTGATGTACTATCATTTCCTCTTTTCTCAATTTAACTTTGAAATTTTCTCCATTTTCTATTTTGTTTTTGGTTTTGTAAAATATTTTGAAAATTAAAAGAACTATACAGAATATTTACAATAAATAAAGTTTAACTTCCATGAATTGAATTGATTTAAGAAAAATTAATTTTCACTCAGGATTGAACATTCCTATCAAGTTGACAAGATGCTCAAAACGGGATCGATCAAATGCCTTTGTGAAAAGGTCAGCAAGATTGTCATCCGTGTGAACTTTTACAAGTTCAATTAAATGCTTTTCAGCACAGTCACGGATGAAATGATGGCGAATTTCTATATGTTTAGTTTTGGAATGTTTCATCGGGTTATTTGTGATGGACATGGTGGCATTGTTGTCAATGAATAAAGGAGTTCCAGTGAAGTTTAAGCCGTAGTCTCTCAATTGCTGCTGAATCAACAATATCTGAGAACAACCGCTCGCCGCAGCAATGTATTCTGCTTCACAAGTTGAGACAGAAACCGTTGACTGCTTCTTGCACTGCCAGGAGACCAGTCTGTCTCCTTAGAATTGACATCCACCAGAAGTTGACTTTCTGTCAAGGTTACAACCGCCATAATCTGAATTAGTGTAGGCTTTGAAATCGAATGACTGCTGCATGGAGTACCAAAGACCTAATCGGGGTTTCCCTTTCAGGTATCTGAAAATTCTCTTCACGGCTATCATATGTGACTCCTTCGGTTGAGACTGAAACCTTGAGCACAAGCACACAACAAACATTATATCGGGTCTTGAAGCTGTGAGATACATAAGTGATCCGATCATCCCACGGTACAATCTGCTATCTACATCCTTTCCATCTTTGTCAGGATGCAGACCATGATTGACTGGGATAGGTGTGCCATAAGTACTGCTATCATTCATCTTGTATTTTGACAAGATGTCCTGCACATACTTGGTTTGATGTAGATAAATGCCATCCTCTCTTTGACTGACTTGCAGACCCAGGAAGAACGACAATTCACCCATATTACTCATTTCAAACTTGGACTTCATCACCTGCTCGAATTCCCTACACATCCCTTCATTGGTAGATCCAAAAATAATGTCGTCGACGTATACTTGTACAAGAAGAATGTCACCTCCTTCTTTCCTAATGAAGAGAGTCGAGTCAATTTGTCCACGGTCGAAACCATTAGACAGTAAATGCTAAGATAATGTCTCATACCATGCCCGCGGTGCTTGATGAACACCATAAAGTGCTTTGTCGAGCTTATACACTTTATTGATATTATGCGGATCTTCAAAGCCGGGAGGTTGAGTGACATAGACCTCTTCATGAACTTTACCATAAAGGAAAGCACTCTTCACATCAAGTTGATAGACCTTGAAGCCGACATATGTGTCATAAGCCAAGAACAGTCGAATGGCCTCAATTCTAGCAACTGGGGCATATACTTCCGTGTAATCCAAGCCCTCTTGCTGATAAAAACCCTGAACAACCAATCTTGCTTTGTTCTTCACAACAACATGACGATCATCCGTCTTGCATTTGAACACCCATCTGGTTCCAATTGGCTGAAAGCCTTTTGGCAAGTCAACCAAATCCCACACGTGCAACTTTTGGAATTGAGACAATTCATCTTGCATCGCCTCAATCCAGCAGTTGTCAGTGAGAGCCTCCTTCACATTCTTCGGCTCTAACTGGGACACGAATGCAGCATGCAGACATGTTTCCATGACACCAGTGTCAAGTATCTCTATGTAAAGACTGGTGTTCTCAGTGATGGTTCGATGACGAGTCTGAACACCGGCATAAGGATCACCAATAATGTTGTCGATTGGATGATTCCTATGCACTCTTGTCTCTGGTACAATCAGTTCCTAAATTTCTGAATCGAGATTCGTGCTTAACTCCCCCATTTCCTATGTTCCAGAGGAAGAAGATTCAATGTTAATTGGATCAGCTGGAGCTTCATTTCCTACAGTTGTGTTAGGATTAGCTTGAGCGTCATCTCCAACGACAAGAACATCTTCACTGTTATCACTGTCATGAGTTCCAAATGCAGATGCAACATTGGAATCAGGAGTTACAATCGGTACAGTAGCACGAGTAGAGAAGCTGGAGTCATTGTCGCCACCCAATAATTCATAAACATTTGCGGCGTAAACTGCAGATAGATCAGGAAGATTGAATGACTTGAATAGCGCATCATAATCAAAACCCCAAGCTGGACCTGTTGGTTCGGGTGGAATGCTATGTTTACTACAATCCACTTCGAACCATTCCTCGACAGTACGAGTTCCTATGTTGTACACTCTCTTGCAAGGCGAGTTGGCAACGTATCCTAAGAAGATGCCTTCCACCACTTTTGCATGAAACTTAGACTGGCGGTGTTTGTATTGTAGCAACAAGGAACAAGGACTACCAAAAGGAACTAGGTAATCAAGATTGGGAAGTTGATTGTTGATCAACTCGTAACAAGTCTTGTTGTGCCTCTTCACAACCAGAACTCTGTTTAAGACGTGACAAGCTGTATTAACGGCTTCTGCCCAGAAAGTGACATGAAGCTTTGCATCCGACAGCATAGTCCTTGCAGTCTCAATCAGTGTTCTGTTCTTCCGTTCAGCAACTCCATTCTGCTAAGGCGTGTACGGCGCGCTGAATTCGTGACGGATCCCTTTCTTGAGACAGAAAAGCTCCATCAAATTATTCTTGAACTCAGTTCCGTTGTCACTCCTTATCCTTCTGACTTTCAGTTTGCAAAGAGATTCCAAGCTCAGGATCAAGTATTGAAGAATATCAGCAGTCTCGTCTTTAGTACCTAAAAAATGCACCCAAGAAAAATGTGAGAAATCGTCAGTTACTACTAGACAGAACAACTTACCTCCAATACTCCTGATACTTATGGGGCCAAACAGATCCATGTGTAATAGCTCCAAGGGGTATCAATAGAGTTTTGGAGCTTGGGCTTGTGAGACTTCTGTTGTTGTTTGTAACGGTAAATCTCAGCTTAGGAACCCCGGTTACCAAACTGTTTTGGACAAGATGATTCATTTTACGATAAGAAATATGTCCGAGTTTCCTATGCCACAAGATAGAGTCAAGCTCTGTCGCTTTGGTAAGCAAACAGGTAGCAACTGATGAGGTGGTTGTTGCCACGCTCATATCGATCTGATAGGTGTCGTTTGTTCTTGACGCTCTCATCAGGATCCAGTCTTCGGGAACTTCAAAACCAGGTTTGAGAATCAGGCATTCTGACTTGTCAAACATCACCGAGTACTCCTTATCACACATTTGGGAGACACTCAACAGGTTATGCTTCAGCTGCTCGCAAAAGTTGACATTGTCAAAGTTGACACAACCGTTTGAAACCACGCCTTGACACGTGATGCTGCCGCCTTTTTCTCCAGTAAAGGCCACATAGCCGCCTCTGAATGGTTTAACATCTTGAAGCAAGGCCATGTTTCATGTCATGTGCCGGGAGCATCCACTATCTACATACCAACGGTTAGAGATAGTACCCTTCGGACGTCCCTGCACGAGTCAAAAGGAATTAGTTAGATTTGGAGACCTAGGCTATTGTGGTCTTAGGTCGTCCATCCTTTTCAAAATAAACTACTTCCTTTAACTCACAGTCGTGATGACTGTTCAAAACGGAAGAATCTTTCAAAGAATTAGGACTAGGAGATTGAGAAGTTTTGGATTTGGCAGTCTAGGATCTCTTCTGTTTCTTAACCGGAACAGGAGACTTTGGTTCAACTACAGCAGGTGAACTAGTGGAAGCTTCACCTGATTGAACTGAAGTCAGCTATTCAAGCTTTCTCAACCTCTTGTTCCTTCTCCTTCCCTGTGGTTTTGAGAGTCTTGCCACAGATTTATCACCAGTACGTGTACTACCATAAGTAGATACACAAGGTACAGCAGGTTGCGTTACCTTTCTTGAAACATATGGTTTAGCTTCAGATTTGATCTTAGGCTTTACCATCGGTTTTACTGGTGGTTTCACCATATTTTGTTTTGGATGTCTGGGAGGTTTCACTGATGGTGGCCTGGGGATAACAGCTGGTTGTGAAACAACAGGCCGTTTCCCTTGGTTCTTAGAAGGACAGTTCACAAGAATGTGACCAACCATGCCACAATGAAAACAATTCCTCTTGTCTATATAAGTTCTCTTGTAAGGCTCATTAGATCTGGCCTTAGATAACTCAGCATTATGAGCAGGAGGAGTTGGTTTATGAACAGGAGTCTGAACCTTTACAGTTTGGTTTTTGGGAGTATAATATTTTTGCAAATTTTCTTTATACCCTAGCCCATAATAAGCTGAAAAAGATTCTTTCTTTGCTTGGTTAAGACTTTTATAACCCCCATAAAGCATTACCTTTAGATTATCATTTGTTTCAATGATATCGGGTTCAGTTAAAATGCAATTATCACCATTAGTGATAACGTTTTTCTTTACTTTATGTTCAGTGAACAACTCCTCAGATACTACTCCTTCACGGCAAGTGTTGACCGATCCATCTTCAGAAGCAGTAACGAACTCCACATTAGATGTGGAGTTAGCCTTACTTGAGGATTCATCCTTTTTAGGGGAATCATCCTTATCAGAAGACTAATCTAGACAAGTGAGATCAATGTCTATTAAGCTATTGACAAACTTCCCGCTTACTATTGGAGGAATGGCATTAGTACCCAGCCCTAACCCATTCATTTGTCTCACTACAGATTCGTAGTGTTCCACCACAAAACGAGAGTTTTTCAACTTCTCATTAGTACATTTTAACTGCAAGATCTCATTTTTTCAGTTTGTTGATTTCATTGTTCCGTTTTTCCAACCCCCTGTATGCAACATCTAAGTGAAGCTGTTGATCGCTTATTTTTAAAGAATATTCACATTTTTCCTTTTTCAACGTTTCAATAGAATCTTTAAAACGTTTTTCATTTTCTTTATAGTTTAGAGCTGCCATACTTAGGGGTTCGATTTTGTCTTGGAGCCTAGAATTTTCAAGTTTTAGCCCTAGACATTTAGAACATGAAATAACAGAAAAAGGATTAGAGTCTACCTCAGAAGATGAACTTGTTGCTTCTCCAATGGCCATGAGAGAAACAGCAGTGGTCGATTCCTCCTTATCAGCTACAGAAGCTTCCTTTTCTTCAGCTTCCTTCTCTTCCTCTGTAGCAGCAGTAGTAGACTCTTCTAGGTCAGCCATAGAAGCTTCCCTTTTCTCTGCTTCCATCATATCCATGATCTCAGCCATGAGACCAACCTGTGTTTGTGCGATGATGGCATCCTCCAGATGAACACCCCAATCAAAGCTTTCGTCCTGTTGAGCTACCAGTGCATTGGACGTTCCACCTTGGCTTTGATTGTGGTGGTTTGAGTTGTTGTGGCCATGGCTGTTTCCTTGGCTAGGTCTGGTAAAACCTGAGGCCGGTGCTCTGTCTTTCTGACACTCACGAGCAAAGTGTCCAAAATTTAGACACTTATAGCATTTGGCCTTAGATTTGTCAAACCCGACCTTGGCATTAGGATGCCCGCCAATAAACTTTCTTCCTGTTCTGTTCAGGAAACGCTTGGCTCTCCTCAATAGCATGGCCATATTCCATTGAATATCCATGTCCCCCATGTCATCAGGATCCACTTGATTAAAATCTTCTTCAATCGTCTCGGGATTTGTAAGCTTGCCACCTATGAAATTCTCATACGCAAGCATACAAGATGAGTATAGTGCTACATGATCTTCAGCTATTCTGACTATAGCTGATTGGTTAGCTGAAGACGTAGCAGGAGGATTTCTTGAGGTATTTTGATGATGAGACCCCAACCCTGATCCAGATGCATAGCATGCATGACCACCACAACCATTTGAGTGGTCTTCATCTGTAGAGTTTCCAGTGAAAAGGGCAATTCCAGAGCCCGATGACTTGGATGTAGAAGTCGTCCCATGATACATAGAAGGGTCTTGTATCTGAGGTCTTCCTGAGCTCTCCTTTCTTTTTAGGTTCATATCATGAGCTTGAACCTTTCCTATTGCCTCCTCTACTGTCAACTCACAGAATTTTGGATTTTCCCTCATCAGGGTTGTGTACATCTCAAATTTGGGTGGTAAAGCATCCAAAAACTTTTCCACCATCTCTTCATCTGGATACCTGAGTTCAAAAGCCTTCAACTCAGTTTGTAGATGATAGAATCTAGAGATGAGGTCATCAAAAGATTCGTTCTCTAAAAATCTGAAGCACTCATACTGCTTCCTGAGAAGATCCCTCTTACTCTTCTTGATGTCACTATTTCCTTCGAATCTTTTCTGTAAAGCTTTCCAAAGATCCTTGGAATTGTCATACCCTCGAAAACTGTGGAACAATTCCCGAGTTAATGCCATAGTGATCGAACCAAGTGCCTTCTTTTCACGATCATAAGCTTTCTTTTCTTCGTCAGAAAGTTTAGAGATAGGTTTGGGCATGGTTTCATCAAGATAGATGTGTGTGGGATGCTTATATCCCTCAAGGATTGGTATCCATAGCGATGAGTCGGTATAGGAAATGTAGTGCTCAAAACGTGCTTTCCAATTAGAATAATCGTTTACGTTCAGCAACTTTGGCGGTTTCTGTGGTGTACCGATCTCATTATCATAGTTTAACAGGTTTCCTAAATTCTGAAGATTCGACATAGTGAACACTTAGTCAAATTTCAGAAAAATCAGACACAGTTGCGCACTTGATTTTGGCCTTGCGCACTTGAGAAACGGTCTTGCGTATTTAGATTTGCTCTTGCGTACTTGATAAGTACGCAGGAGTAAATGATAAGTACGCAAGATATAACTTAAGTTCGCAGAAGATCAGTCTTGCGCACTTGTAAGTACGCAGGAGGTTAGTCTTGCGTATTTAGTAAGTACGCAACAGAGCTGTGCTTTTTGCCAGAAATGGTAAGTACGCACAACACCTTTTCAACAACTTTCACCAAACTATTCCGGTCACCTGAAAATCGCCGGAGATGGTAAAAATTGAACTGATGATCAATGCAAATAAGCCAAAGGGTCAGAAACTTGTTTCTAACCAACCTTTGATGCTCAAAACACTCAAATACACAACAAAAATCAGTTTTTTGAGTATTTTTGCTTCTAAAATAGTGCTCAAGAGCTACCCCTATTTTATCACAAAAATCAACAAAAATACCTCTTTTTGTTTGTAAAAACTCGGTAGAAACTCTCCAAACTCACTCACAACACTCAAAATTAGGAGCAAAGCTCTGATACCACTTGTAGGTCCCTCGGGTGTGGCGGATCGTCACATGCAAGTGGGTCTACTAGTCGGACCGGGTGCGGAATACCCGTGACTAGGCGGAGAGTTAAACTAAACAAAGTAAACCGACAAGAGAAAACACTTTAAACGTTCTTTTTATTATAAACACTTGAAGGTTACAGAGAGAAGCACTGAGATTACAATTTACGTATTTACTATTATGCCTGCGTACTTAACTTCGGTCAACCTATCCTATTTATACAAGACCTGATGCCTGCGCACTTAGTAAGTGCGCAGGGCAAAATGCTCTTGCGTACTTAACAAGTACGCAAATGTATTCTTGCGTACTTTCTAAGTACGCAGGAGCTTTCTCCTGCGCACTTACAAGTGCGCAAAACACTTAGAGAATTTTGCAACATTCAATATGTAAAAGTAAATACAACTCGATAAACTAATACATAAAGACTCTTACATACAAAGACAATTACAATCAAGAAAATACAAACTAAGACTCTATCCAGAGTGTTTGTCATAGGAAGGTGATTCAACAATCTTGAACTTGTACTCAAACCACTTGGGTAACCAAACCTCTTTGAAACTTCTTCCCCCACATATGTTTCTGTCACCTCTGCCTTCAACTAGTTGGTAGAGGTCAAACAAGCAAACCTCTTGCTCTCCAATTTTGGGAGGTATTGGCATATCGTAGTCATAACCCAAATAATCCTTGTAAAACCATACTAGTGCTTCTTCAAGTTTGTGTGTAACCAGTTCTTTATGCTTCATTGCAACTGATGTATCCTTTACTATCTCCATAAACTCCATACATTTATCGAAAGAGTTAATCTCAAGCTTTATCTTCACACCCTTCCATGAGATAGTATGTTCATCATTTATTCTCTCAAATTCTTTAGTTGTATATATCTACTAATTGGAAATATTTAACATATATCTCCTCTATCTCATCTCCATACTCAGCCGGGTAACCCAAACACATGGCTATGTTATCCCATTGGTCTCTCACAAGTACCTTCTCTGCTCCTCCAAACAGTTTAATGACCCTAAATAGATCCATTAAACATATCTCTCTTCTATTCATGATTGGTGGCAATGTCTTAGTGTGAGGGCTCTTAATGTAGTAGCCTTAAGTCATAGCGTATTTTCTTTGTAAGGACATCATCTATAAAACCAATCATTATCATTAGGTCTCTTGGAACAGCGTCATCTTGCTTCATATGTATGTCTCCATAAAAACCTTTACCCTTTGGTTCTCCAATTCGGTCGCAGTGTTTCGACACGTACTCTGTCAACATCCTTTTGGTTATGTCAACCACAACATCTTGTTCCAATTCTTCTAATTCCTCCTTGTTTTTTCTGTTTCCTAGTCTCCTCTAATGGTTTGTTTGTGCTAGCAAACATGGGTCTAATATGGCATCTATTTCCATCTAATTCGATTTCAAAACCTTGTGAAATCAACTTTTCAAGACTTAGAATGTTTAGGCTGTTGTTGGGTGTATATGATACATGTGGTATTAACAAGTCATGTTCATAAGTCTTTATCATGACATTCCCAATTTCTAAACTCGTCAGAAAAACACCTTTGTTTCCTTCATCTATTAGGTAGGGTTTGAAATTATTGAATAGGCTTCTAAAAGGTGTCATATGTGTAGAAAATACTTTGCTTACATAGCATATTGTGTTCCAATCTCCACTGTCTGTGCCATTCAAAATTACATCAGACTCCGTGAACCAATCTGGGCCAGTCCCTAGTTCACTGCCCTCTTTCAGCGCATCCAAATCGTCACTGAATTTACCTTGATTTTGCTTCAATAGTTGGTCTTTCACCATGGCTGGGCAATTCCAGTAAGCAAGCCCCTTCTTTAAACAATATCATCTAGAGTGCTTCATTTTACGTATCATATCTTGTCCTTCAACATTCTATCGCCTGGCTTCAATTTCCAGATTACCAAGTTTCCCCAACACTTCATTTCTCTTCTCTTGCCACAAGTTTGGTTTGAATGCATTAGTTTTCTTGGCCGCCATCAACTTCGATTGGCGTTTCTTCAATTTCTGATTTGCTATAATCATTGCCTGATTGAGCCTTTGGCTCTGATACCAATTCACAGCCCCATTATCGGTCTTCATCTTGAATGCAAGCAGTATGTTTGTGTAGAAACGAAAATCACAGATTTGATTGTAAGAAAACTTTAATTTTTGGATGAATTTGTTGGTTACAATCAGCGCATACTTATACTTAATGAAACGACACATCGTGTTACGACCCAACTGACCAGCCCAACAGGTGCCGCAGCCCAGTCCGGTAACGAACGGCCCAATAGAAACATCAAGGCCCCAGCTCGTTTCTCGGATTAAAGATCAAGTCAACAACTGCTTCCATTTTCATAAGAATACCTCTCAGTCCATGTTTTCCATTATTGCATGCATATTAGCTAGTGGTAGGAGTGCATCACGTTTCCATAATTTTAGTGCAGGAGAATAAAGAACATGTTAGGAATTTGCATATTTAAGACTTTGTTTGTTTTGTTTTGAGGATATCGAGAAAATTTCCCCAATACTGTCTCTTTTGAATTCCCCTTTGTTCTTGGAACTTGACCCCCTCTAAGGGTTAACTTAACATTGGTGCTTTCATTCACGAATTCACCTCCAGCTTTGCCTCCACGTAAAGACCCCTCCGCCACCGATGATACCACACCCACCGTCTCCGAACAACTAGCTCAGCTCATCGCCGCCACCACCGCCACCTCCACCACCTCAGCTCATCGCCGCCACCACCGCCACCTCCACCACCACCTCAAACCAAACTGCCAACCAACTAACCGACCTTATTCAAGCCACACAAAACCTTACCACCAAAATTGACCAACTTACCAACCACATCACCTCCGAATCATCTGGCAATAAAACCCCACCCCGCCATTGTTCCCCACCACGTCAACGATCCCCACCTCGCCATCGTTCCCCACCACGTCGCCGATCCCCACCTCGCCATCGTTCACCAAACCGTCGTAACCCCCAGCAACCAAAAATCACGCTGCCCTTATTCGATGGCTCAAACGCCCTCGATTGGATTTTCCAGGCGGAAATTTTTTTTCCTATTACGAAACTCCCAATGATGAACGTGTTGATTTAGCAGTCTTTTATTTCATAGGCGACGCCCTCTCGTGGTACAAGCATCTCGCCAACAACGATTTGCTCGGCACTTGGGACGGATTCAAAAGAGAACTAGAACTGCGCTTTGGTCCTTCAACCAACGAGAATCACGAGGCAACACTTTTCAAACTTCGCCAAACCTCCACCGTAGCCGCCTATCAAACCGAGTTCGAACGTGTCAGTAACCGAGTCGATGGCTTAGCACAACAAGCACTAAGGAATTGTTTTATTTCGGGCCTACGGTCCGACATTCAGAACGAGCTCGGTATCCTTAAGCCTACCACACTTCATCAGGCATATGCCTTGGCCAGATTGGTTGAAGAAAAGTTACAACAGCCCACAAAGCCCAAAAATGCTTACTATTCGAAACCAAACACCACATCCTAGACCTCCTCAATTCCCAACCAGACGTCGAACTCTACCAGTTCAACAAACCCTAACCCCCCATTACTACCAACCCCAAAAAAACCTCATAACAACCTCCCCTTCACCAAACTTTCAGCCGACGCTCTGCTTCAATGTCGAAAAGAAGGGCTTTGTTTCAAGTGCCCAGAGAAATATTTTCCGGGCCACAAGTGCTCTCCACCACAGTTCATGGTTAATCTTGATAATGATGATCGTGACGATATGCCGGAAACCACAGCCGATGAAACCGTTGAAGACCCACCCAAGCCACAGTTCCTTTTGTTATCCGACGCCGCTTACTTCGGTATCTCTTCCGCTCAAACACTTCGAATCACCGGTCACATTATCGGCCATCCAGTCACCATATTGATCGATTGCGGTAGCACCCATAACATCATACAACCACGAATAGCTTCCTCCCTCCACCTCGCTACTAAACCGATACAACCGTTCTCTGTTATGGTTGGCAACGACGATCATATCGCCTGTCAAGGTTACTGCCCCGACATAACTTTACAATTGCAAAAGGCACAGTTCACGCTCCCATTCTTCATTCTACCGGAAGAAGGAGCCGATGTCATCCTAGGAAGAGGGTGGTTGGGAACCCTAGGTAGGCTATCGGCGGATTTTTCCATTCCAGAGATTTCGTTCACAAAGGAGGGCAAAACATGTACGTTAGTCGGAGAACCCTTGGGTCAGCAGGTTTCTTCCAGTACCTTATCCACTCTTGTTAAACATGACTTTATTGCATCCCTACACACACTATCCTATACCCCACCTTCCCATGCAGCCACCACCGACCATATATCCCATGCAAACCCAATTATCCACAATCTCCTCTCAACATACCACACTATATTCACCGAACCCAACCAACTACCACCAAATCGGACCCAAGACCATACAATTCCACTGTTGGATGAGAAACATACTGTCAATGTGAAGCCCTACCGTTACCCACACTTTCAAAAATGGGTTATGATGAACCTAATACAGGAGATGTTGAAATCGGGTGTCAAACGTCCAAGCCAAAGCCTGTTTTCTTCACCAGTGCTACTAGTTAAAAAGAAAGACGGATCATGGAGATTCTGTGTGGATTATCGAGCCTTAAACGTGGTATGGTTCGTGATAGATTCCCAATACCTACAATTGATGAACTGCTCGATGAACTACATGGCGCGACCGTCTTCTCAAAAATAGATTTCCGACCGGGTTATCATCAAATTCGTGTGGCGGACAAAGACATTCACAAGACGGCGTTTCGAAAAACGGATGGCCATTACGAGTTTGTCGTTATGCCCTTCGGTTTGACGAATGCTCCCTCCACATTTCAATCCACCATGAATGACTTGTTTCGGCCTGTGCTCCGCCAGTTCGTGATCATTTTTTTCGAGGACGTTCTCATCTACAGCGGGAACATGCAACAACACTATGAGCATCTACGGTTTGTTTTTGATACACTCTTGTCAAATCAATACCATGCTAAACCCTCGAAATGTGTATTTGCTGTGGATGAAATCTCGTTTCTAGGTCACCGGATTTCACGTAAAGGGGTGGCGCCAGAACCAGACAAGATTGAAGCCATCCAACAATGGCCACCATCGTCGTCGTTCACTACATTGCGGGCCTTCCTGGGACTCACAGGCTATTATCGAAGGTTTGTGACACACTATGCAAATATAGCCGCCCCACTAACCAATTTGAAGAAGCAAAAGGAGTTGAAATGGAACAATTCAGCCCAGGAAGCATTCACCAATCTCAAGTCGCAAATGGAAGACCTTGTCACCCTGGCACTTCCAGATTTCTCCATACCCTTCGACGTAACCACGGATGCATCCGGGATGGCTATAGGTGCTGTTTTGTCCCAGAATAACAAACCTATTTCATTTTTCAATAAGAAACTCTGCACCACTATGCAAGGCCAATTGACGTATACAAAGGAGCTCTATGCCATTACCAAGTCGGTTAAAAAATGGCGACAATACCTACTAGGAAGTCGATTTCGTGTTTACACCGACCACCACAGCTTAAAACATCTACTCACCCAAACAATACAGACCCTGGAGCAGCAAAAATGGGTAACGAAATTAATGGGGTTCGATTATGAAGTGCACTACAAACCGGGGAAGGAAAACGTCGTCGCCGATGCACTTAGCCGGGTTGAACTCAACGCGTGTCTCGCAATTTCGTACCCAACAGCTACTTGGTTGGAAGAAATAAAAATCTACTTCAAGTTTGATTCGAATGGAAAACAGATGGTAGATGACATCCTAAATGACCAGGTCGGCTTTCCCCATCACTCTATCCGGGACGGCCTAGTTTATCGACATGGTAAGATTTTGGTTCCTGCAATTCAATCGCTTAGAGAACAACTTCTTCAAGAATACCACTCGACCTACTTGGGTGGTCATTCTGGTGTCACCGCCACCACCAAACGAATCGCAGCAGTTTTTTCATGGGTTGGCTAACGTAAGGTTGTAGCCGCTTTCATACGCCAATGTCCGGTATGTCAATCCACTAAAGCCCCCAATCGCAAACCCTTCGGCGTGCTTCAACCACTACCCACCCCCGAGGAACCATGGTCAGACATATCAATGGATTTCATAACCCATTTACCAACCTCAAAGGGTAAAACAGTAATCTGGGTCATCGTTGATCGCCTATCCAAATTTGCTCACTTCCTGGCCTTACCGACTCACTTTACAGCAGTTTCCTTGGCAACTTTATTCATGCGGGAGATATACCGATTACATGGACTACCAAATTCAATAGTTTCAGACCGTGACCCGCTATTTCTCAGTAAGTTTTGGAGGGCAGTGTTTAAACAAATGGGGACTAAGTTGTTACATTCTAGTGCTTACCATCCGCAGACAGACGGACAAACAGAGGTGGTAAATCGGTGCCTTGAGAACTATCTTCGATCTTTTGCTTTTTCAGAACCGGCTACTTGGGAAAGGTACCTGTACTTGGCAGAATTCTCCTATAATACAAATTTCCATTCGTCAATTAATATGTCACCTTTCAAAGCGGTTTATGGGAGGGAGGTCTCTTCAATTCATGACTACATGCCAAGGGATAACAAGATAGCTTCGATCGAGGAGTCACTACAAGAACATAAAAGGCTTATTCACCGGTTGAAAGAAGCAATGGAGAAGGCGAAAGCTCGAATGGCAAAGCAGGCAAACAAAAAGCGGATGGAAAAGGAATTTCAGGTCGACGATATGGCTTATCTTCGTTTGCAGAAGCATAGACAACACTCGGTTGCTGATAGGTTAAATCAGAAACTCTCAAAATGTTATTATGGCCCTTACCGAGTGCTGGAACGTATTAATAAAGTGGCATACAAGTTAGAATTACCGAAGGGTTCAAAAATACACCCTGTCTTTCACGTTTCACAGTTAAAGCCAAGTTTTGGTGATGCCCAGGTTCAGATTGACGACATTACAGAATTGGAGAGTACGGACCAACATCAATACTTCCGAGAATCGATTCTTAACAAAAGGACTACAAAGCATGGTAGACAGCTATTGGTTAAATGGATCGACAAGCCACTAGAGGAAGCTACATGGGAGTTTGAATCCGACTTCGTCTCCAGTTTTCCAGACTTCACCAACATTGGGGACAATGTTGATTTTCAGGGGGGAGGTGTTGTTACGACCCAACTGACCAGCCCAACAGGTGTAGCAGCCCAGCCCGGTAACGAACGGCCCAAGAGAAACATCAAGGCCCCAGCTCGTTTCTCGGATTAAAGATCAAGTCAACAACTGCTTCCATTTTCATAAGAATACCTCTCAGTCCATGTTTTCCATTATTGCATGCATATTAGCTACTGGTAGGAGTGCATCACGTTTCCATAATTTTAGTGCAGGAGAATAAAGAACATGTTAGGAATTTGCATATTTAAGACTTTGTTTGTTTTGTTTTGAGGATATCGAGAAAATTGCCACAATACTGTCCCTTTCGAATTCCCCTTTGTTCTTGGAGCTTGACCCCCTCTAAGGGTTAACTTAACACATCGTTTCATCATTAACCGTCTAACCTTAACTTCTAAATGGTGTTTACAAACCCTTACACCGTTACCCTTAAATAAGAATACATACAATCATCTTGTGGGCCTAATTCACAAGTTCTATAGTCCATAATATTAACACTTTTAACTTAATGTTTCTTAACCCACTATGACCCATTTAAATACAAACTAATTAAAGAAGCAACTAAGATTAATAGGCCCAACAGTCAATAGATACCTTCATGACTCATTTATAGAACCCATCATATTAGTTATGATACAGACTCTCCCCACCGCCATGCTCTCAACCCCATTATTGTCACTAAAAATTAGATAAACTCCCCATTTATCCACCACTTTTCTACACGATTTCTCCGTCCATGCACATAGTGGAAGACCACAAATATCGAATGACACAATACATTCCTCTAATACGAAATTCTGATCCAACTGTTTCAAGGTTTTGAATAAAACAAAAAAACCGAAAATGCTCCGCCGGTGTTCTTATCCATGTTGGCCAAACATTTTTGTGCATTAATCCTCATAGTTTTAAGTATGTAAATTTTTCAACTTTTTATTGGTTACATCTATTGCTATAATCTTCTAGAGTTTTAGGTATGTAAAAGTTTTCATTGATTACATCCGTTGCTAAAACATATGTGAATATATCCCAAACATGTGTTTTGTTCTGGTTCCACATTGTATTGTTTTGAGCGTAATTAATAAAGATCTCATTTTCGTTCGGTACGAGTGTTTCTCCTCGAATTTCATTTTCCTCCGAAATCGTATTTTTCTCGTTTGGGACTTTTACACCTCATGAAGTTTCATTTGTAATATTTTCTAAGTTTTCACTAAGTGCCTTATTTTGCTCCTTTCGTTTTTATGTGTTCTTTTCTTTGGAATTGATTGGTGTTTAATGCTCTCTGTTTATGGTAATCTCTTTCGGAAATACTTTAGTTCGAGCCATTGTATTTAATGCTGATATATGTGACTTTGTTACACTATTTGTGTTTCTGAAACTAATAATTCATTTACTATTCTTTTCAAATGTATAATCTTTTAGACATTATATTCACATTGATCACTTCGGGAGTAAAAAGTTGCTAGTGATGATGCATACCATGTAACTTGTCGTTTTACAAGTCTTTCTTTATTCTTTTCTCCCCTAATGTTGCCAATATTGTTTCATCAAACCAGATAGTCAACATAACGTGTCATAAACATATCTCCCATCAATGTTTCTAAATAGTTAATAATTGATGGGGAGTTGAATCCAATGTAGATGCCTAGTCTTTGTTGTGGTCACATTTTGGTACGTTGTGGTGGTGGCATAGATACATAGACCGTACAATCAAATATTTTAAAGTGAGACACATCGGGTCATCTTCTACAGACCAATTGTAACGGGGAGTATTCATGATCAAGAGTTGGCCTTAATCTGATTAATGCAGCGGCATGAAAAATAGCACGCCCCATGTATAAGATTGTAATTTGCATTTCATCAAGAGCGGTCAAAGGATTATGATAGAAACCAGAAATTTGATTGATTAAAATAAACAAGAACAAGGATAGTTGGCCCGATTCGAGAGGGGCTAGTCTTAACAATTCTGATCACAGAACTAATTTAGATAAAAAAAAAAACAAGACCCTCCTAAAGCTAAAACATAAGAACTTAAATAGACATGAAGGTGAAGCCAAAGAGTTGAGAGTTTTTGGGGATTTATTCCCTTAAAGATCAAAAATCTCATTTCAATAGTCCCATTTACTTTCTGGATCAGTAGCCCCATTTCAACAGTCCCATTTACTTCCTGGATCCGGCTGATCCGACCCTAAAACCCGCTTGGACAGAAGCTGGGTCTATATTAATACAGCCTGCCCAGACAAATGACTTTTCCTCAAGTCGGGAAGGGACCTCTGATCCTTCTATCATATCAATTGTTCCTTGAATGGTTCGATGGTGAGGTGATGAAATGCTGCAGAATTCTGAGTCCCAGGTGTCACTCCCTACAGTTTATATTCTTGGCCTGCTATCAAAAACATTTTATTCCAATTTTCCTGGACCGTATTCAATGTAGCTAACCATTGTATCCCAAGAACCACATCCGCCCCCCTTAGTGAGAATGGGTAGAAGTCTTGGGCTATTTGGAGGTTGGCTATGTGCAGTGTAACATCCTTGCAAATCTGGTTGCAACGGATGATGTCTCCATTGCCAATTCGCACCCCTAAGTGATCGACAACTTGTGTTGATAGGCCTGCCTTTGCACCAAGGTGTCTGTGATAAAATTGTGGGTTGAACCATAGTCGATCAGAATAGATACCTTGGCAGAATTGATAGATCCGTGAACTACCAAGGTCGGGTGATGTGACATGCCCATAAAGGCATGTAGGCTGATTTCATCCATCTCTCCCTGGAGAACCACTTCTTCTTCATCCTCCTTAGAATCTTTAACGTCCTGTGTGTAAGACCCCAACCCGGGCATCCTACAGTTGGTTCTCATAACAGATCGTATTCATTAAAAACACATTTATTTTAATTAAAACTACAGCGGAAGTCTTTCTAAAAACATTTATGACCATTTATTGTCCTTAGGTTTACCTTACAAATGCCTACACACCAATCCGAGTAACGCTACTTCCAAGCCAAGATACGTCGATATGTCACTTACCTGCAAACAGTCTAACATATACACAAAGTCAGCTACGCTGAGTGAGTTCTAATAGTTTAATTTGAAGAAAACAACCACACCAAGTTCTTCGGTTTAATTCACTTAGACACTCTGGTCCTTATAAAGTATAATTACTCTTTATTAAGGAATGACTAATCACTGTAGGATCGTGAAAGTACAAGATGGTTCTGTTTTTAGTTGAAATTGGCGGAAACAATAGCAACTACACAAGTATAATCGAGTAAACAGAAAGAATACTAATAAGAACACTGTTGTATTAAGCTTTTGCAGATAAACGATTACAAATGAAACTCAATCAAAAAGCACACTTACAATGAAGTGTTTACACAGTATTTATACTCACTTAGAATCAAGACAGACCCTTGATTCTAAGGATCAGATCTAACACAGACCGTTGATCTGTTGTATATAGCTAACTATTACACGTTTATTCTAAAACTAGTTAACTTTATTGAAGCGTCTTCTTTGTGCATTATTACTTGCATGCTTGAAAAGAGCATTGTCGTCTTTCATTGGTTGTGCCATTGAGGTTCCTTCTGCTTTGAGTGTGTCAGTTGCTTTTGCAGAAAGTTGTCAGTGACGCTTGGCATGGATAGTCAGCTGCAACGATTTGTCTTCAAGGCACGCGGCTGTCAGCAGCAAAGATGAGGATCAGCAGCAAGATGTGACCATCCAAAGCTGCTGATGATTTGCCTGTCAGCAGCATATAGTGTTGATGTTGCTGAGAAGCCTATCCACAGCAACTTTGGTCTTCAGCAGATAAGGCTATCCGCAACAGATTTGTTCTTCAACAGGAGAACAAGTATCTGCAGCAGTTAAGCTTGTCTGCAGCAGTTTGTTGGTCAGCAGCAAACTCTGAGATCAGCAGCATTTGTACTTAGAGAATTTTGTAGCCATCAGTCTTTGTTTCTACAAACTCCCCTTAGACTGATGCTACCAAAATTCTCTTATTGCCTTTGTTGCTGAAGCTTTTGCATGTTTCTGACTATCCTTTCAACCTCATATCCTCTCTGGTCCATGCTGGGATTATTAAGAGGAAGCTAAGATAGAGTCTTGATGTCTTTGCTTGCCATTTTGAAGATAGCTTTGCTTGAACACCTCATCTTCTGTCCTTTAACATCTGTCAGAGTGAATTAATTCTTCTCAGCATTGTAGGACCAGCTGATGAATGGAAAGTGGGATTGAAGAGGTTTGGCATCAATGATTTCATCTTTATTGGGGTTGAAGTATTGTCTGATTGCTAGCAATAGATGTCTCCCACCTTCATTCTCAGGCTCAGAGGATTCACCCAGCTCCATCATTCTTTGTAGATCAGAATCTGGAAGCTGCAGTACCTCATCAACAGATGTATAGATTGATCTTTTAGCTTATGTCCTCCCCCTGAACACTTCAAACCATTGGTCTTCAGAGCTGTATGACCATCTGATTATTTTTCTTGAGTCTTCTGGTTTGGAAGTGGGTTTGTTTTTCTTTTTAGGAGGTTGTTGATGAGTAGGAGCTGGGTGTGAGGATTTGGACTTTGAGGGAGGAGAGGAGGGAGGTCTAGGGAGGAGAGTGGAAGGTTGTTAGAATGAGGAAGTGTTGGGTGAGAGAGAAGGCTTTGATATCTTTGATTTCCTTTCTTCTTCTTGAGTGTTTACCCTTTTCTTGGAGCCTTTCTTCTCCAATCTTTCTTCCTCATCCTTCTTTACTTTAAAATAGAGGGCTTGCAGGTTCATGAAATTCATGGGACCTAGCCTCTTTCCACTCTCTCCTCTAGCCTTATGGAAGTCAATCATGATCTTCCTTTCTTCATGGGTCCTTTTATTAAAGGCAATGGTCTTTTTGGACTTTTGTTTGGCGTTTTCTTCTTCTTCAGCCTTCTTCTTCTTTGCCAATTGACCCTGCTGACCCATGAAGGCTCTGTAAATTTCTTTGTTTGATAGTTTCTCAAGGTAGTCTGCATCCTCACCTTGAGAAACTAGAGCCTTTACCCACTCCTCTCTAATTTTTTTGGCTAGTTCAGAATCAGTTATTCTGAACTTAGCCTCTTCCTTCTTCTTCTTTAGTTCTTCTTCTTCCTTGTCAAATTGTTCCTGCAGTTGAAGAGCAAGAGCTACATCTTCTTCAATCTGATAAACGCATGAATCTTTACTTTGAGCTCATCCAGCTGTTTTGCATACATCTGGATTTGTTGTTCTCTGAGAAGAATGGTTGTGAGTCTATCTTGAGCTTTCTTTGTTTCAGCCATCTCCTCTTCTTCTCTTCTTTTTCTTCTTTCTTCTTTCTCTTTCTTTTCTCTTAGCAGCCTCTCTTCGTCTTCTTTGGTCATAATTTCCTTTCCCTTATCTTTGTTGGATGCCTCTGCGTCGGCTTCACTGATCACAACAGCAGATGATGGTGCTACTATTGAAATCTCAGCTTCAGCTTCATTGGCAATTTGGGGAATGGATAAGGGAGGGGAACTGACTTCATCTTCTTCCCATTCCATTCATGTCACATCCTTCCAAGCCTCTTTCATCTTTTCCTCTTCTCTTCTTTTTGATTCTTCTTCTGTGTTCAGTCTGACTGTTGGAGAAGAGAGAAAGGATAGGTCTGAGTCAGATCCAGATTCCTCCTTATACAAAGAGGCCTTGATGATCTTGATCATTTCTTGACTTTCTAAGGAGTTGACATTGAAGATGAGTGATCTGAGCTCAAAGACCTTGTGCAGGAAGGCTGAAGGTAGGAGCAAGATCTCCTTGATGTTGATTGTTAGAGAAGATCCATTGCTCAGGAAGAAGGTAAAGTCATGGGAGCCAGTGCTTGTCCATCCTTGCACTTCGACATCCCTGACCATTCTATTGTACAGGAATCTTCTCCAGCACAGAACTTCTTCTTTTGTGAGAAGACTGCTCCTTATTATTTCAAGTTTTCTATGAGACATTCTTCTTTCTGCTGCTGTTGAAGATTCAGGATAGGCTACCCTTTTTGCTGCTTGTATTTGTCTTTGAAAGTTGGGTAGATAATCCTCCATCAAGTCATAGAACCTGCCAATGGAAAGTTCTGCTGAGAGGTCCGTTGAGTTGTTGATGCATTGTAGATGGTATAGGTGAAGGACTTGGATGATGTTGAGAAAGTCCCAGTTTAGCTCTTCTACTCTGCCAAACTCCCAACCAATCCAGAACCTCTCAGACTTTCCATCATACCCCCAAGCTAGTATTGTATCAAACTCTAGCTGTGTTGAAGTCAGTGGAAATTGGGGGGCAGTGGAGTGACTTATGATGGCTGCTGCTACAAGGATGATGCTGAAAGATGTATATGTTTGTTCTGTGTTTTCAGCATCATTCAGCATCTCATCAACAGCCCTGACGACTAACTTCCAGTCTTCAGATGTCTCTTCTTCTTCGTTATCTGAAGCTGGCAAGTCATGAACCTGTACAAAAGCCGGCTTGAATAATGTGCTTTGAAATACAGCCTGCTCTTGAATCTAGTCGTCAAGACTGTCTAAGTCTTCCTCCATTGGGACCATCTCCCCCTTTTTGGTTGCATCAGTGGACAAATAAGCATCAGTTTGGGTGCCCACTGATACAAGAGAGGGAGTAGGTACAGTTGGGCATTTATGGGCTTCATGCATAGAGACTTGGTGTCTTAGTTTGGACACTTCAGCCTCTAGCATAGCCACCCTGGCCGTCAATTCCAAGCTATGAAGTTTCAGTCTGTCCTCATCCACAGTTGTGGAATCCTTGGATCCAGATGGGGCCTTAGGCCTAGCCTCTTTATCCCCATCACCCATGGTTTCTTGGCACCTTGGATTCCTCTCAGTGAGGGGAGTTTCCAAGGAAGCATCCTCACTGTGAGTTGCCGTGGTTGAGGTCTTAGCAATGTTGTCACTGTCCTCCTGGTCATTTGATGGACCAGCAGTAGTGACAGCCTCTTCCACATCCACTCTTTCATAACTCCTAGAGTGGACATTCAGGGTAGAAGAACTTGGGTTGGGTGTGTTGGAAACAAGATCAATCAGTACCTCCGAGATAGTGGTAGTTGGAGAAGGTACATCATCTTGATCAGGTTCCTCAACACTTAAGTTCAGAAGAGAAAGGAAAGGCTCAGGGGGCTGTTCTATGGATCCGGGAAGTGATCCTGATCTTAATAGAGAGACATCCAAAGGAGTCTCCCTAATAATGTGGTTGTCCCTTATGATATTCTCATCAGAATGTTGTGATTCTGAGTGAGGGCTGTTAGGTTGGGTTTGGGCCTTGGAGGCAAGAGAAGAAGGAGTTCTCTTGCCCTTTTTCCTAGTATATGTCGTTGCAACCGGGGCCCTGTGTTCCGGTTGAACGATAACATCCAAAAGAGGTGTCAGTGATTTTTGTGCCTGTGCATCCTTAGTAGTATGCACAGGGGTTCGAATGGTAGAAGCAGACTGTTGTTCAGGATGTGGGGTGGAGGGTGTGGGATCAGTATCAGATGGGATTGCTGAACTTTCACCCGGGGTACTCTGTATGTTCAGCATTGTAGAAACAATAGAACATTGACCCCTGAGAACTTTTTGGAAACAGTTCTCATGCTTTGAAAAATATTATTTTTATGTCCCAACATGATGTAGATTCTTGCAGGTTTTGAAAGTTCTTTTAGTTCTTGATTGAAAACTTCCTGCAAGAATCTTTGGTACATAAAAAATTGTTGCTTTGCACCCTCTTGAAGATTATATCTTAAACCCTCAAATATGAGGTGTGCAAAGTTGAAGCCTTGGTTAGTTACCATACCATGGAAGGCGGAGGCAAGTGCGGAGCTCACCTGATGCCATCCACTCCTCTTCTGGGATATGCATTGGAGAAGAGTGTGGCAAAGATACTTCCATGGAGGGCCCATCAGCGCCTTTTCGATCGTATACTCGGTCTGATTTCCAGTGTATCCAATGGATACAAAGGTCCTCATGTATTCGTCCTTCGAGTACGAGATGGCTGCTCCCTCATCTTGAAGCTTAAGATGTTTTCTGAGTGTGGCTTCCAAGATGGTGATATCCTTGACGTCTACTTTGGCTTTAATTTGGGGAATCCCCTGTTCGGTTGAGTAGACGGCGGTACTCCAAAAATCCTCCATATGAGGGATATATATGGTAGGGTTGGTTGTGAGGGCAAAGTAGATTTTTGATCGACATAAGAAGTCAATCATATCATTAAATCCTTTGGATTTCTTTCCTTTGGTAAGATATGTTGTAAGCTTGTGGTATGGGGAGAACTTATCATCAGGGTTATTGATGTATGCCATTGTTGTTTGATTTGGAGGGAAGGTTATAATATGGGAGGCTTTGAATGTTTTAAAGATGAAGGGCTTGAATATGGTGGGGACTTGAGAGAAAGTGATGTGGGTTTAGGGTGAAATTGAAGGTGAAGAGGTGGTAAGGAAGTTTGATTTGTTCTTATAACGGCAGAAGATGGAAAAAACAAAATGACTTGTACAGTACAACCCAATTTACTTTTCATTGTTACAGCTGTAATAAACCGAGGCAGTCATGGTAAAGACTGACGTTAATTTTTACAGCGGGTAAAAGTTAATTTGGACTTAAATTTACCCATCAGCAGCAAACTTGGTTGTTGTGGATGAATAAGCCTGTCCGCTGCAACCTTGGTTGCTGCGGGAGGTCAAGTCTGTCAGCAGCAAACTCATATGCTGCTGATGGATTTAATAATCCAAAGCAAGGATGTTGTTGCTGACAGCCTTAAAGAAATCCACAGGAAACCTGTTCCTGCTGATAACTTAAAGCAGTCAGCTGCAAATCTTTTGCTGCTGAAGATTAAACCTGTCAGCAGCTGAAGGACAAAAATGTTGCTGACTTATAACTTTTATTTACAATATAAGACAAAACACATTTTAAAATAGAATTTTTAGAGATAGATTTTAATCAAAATTCATCATACCAATGGATTCAACTAAATATTTAAATCTGGCTTCATCAAAAGGTTCTGTAAACAAATCAGCATATTGCTCATTCGTATGAAGTTTGGTTAAAATAATCCTCTTTTTCTCAGCTTGATCTCTTATGAAATGATACCTGATTTTAATGTGCTTTGTCTTTGAGTGCTGCACCGGATTGTTTGTGATTGAGATAACACTCATGTTGTCAATATGAATTGGAGTTGCCATGAAAGTAATCCCATAATCCAACATTTGATTTTGTATCCAGATGACTTGTGCACAGCAACTTGAAGCTGCAATGTATTCTGCTTCAGCTGTAGAAGTTGAAACACATGTTTGCTTCTTGCACTGCCATGAAATCAATCTCCCTCCCAGAAACTAACATCCCCCTGAAGTGGACTTTTTGTCCAAGTTGCATCCCCCATAGTCACTGTCAGTGTATGCATACAGATTAAACATGTCATTTTTAGAGTACCATAGCCCAAGTCTTGAGGCACCCTTTAGGTATCTAAAGATTCTCTTGACAGCCTGAAGATGTGAAACTTTTGGAGCTGCTTGAAACCTTGCACAGAGACATACTGCAAACATGATATCTGGCCTTGAGGCAGTGAGATACATGAGAGACCCTATCATTGCACGGTACTGATGTTGATCAGTGTCTTGGCCATCTTTGTCTGGAGTCAGTTGATGATGCACTTGCATAGGGGTTCTTGCAGCAGAGCAGTCAGCCATTTTGAATCTTTCCAAAATGCACTTTACATATTTGGATTGGCTGATGAAGATTCCATTTGGGACCTGTTTGACTTGTAGACCCAAGAAGAAATTTAGTTCACCCATTGAACTCATTTCAAACTTTGAGTGCATTAGAATCTCAAAGTCTTTGCACAGTTGTTTCCTTGTTGATCCAAAGATGATATCATCAACATAAATTTGAACTAGTAAGATTTCTCCCCCTTCATCTTTGATAAACAAGGTCTGGTCTATGGCACCTGTTCTGAAGTTGTTGCTTAGTAGATATCCTGACAAGGTTTCATACCAGGCTCTTGGTGCCTGATGTAGGCCATATAGAGCTTTGTCTAGTTTGAACACTTGAGTAGGATGAGCAGGATCTATAAAGCCTGGAGGCTGTTTGACGTATACTTCCTCACCAATCTTCCCATACAGAAAGGCACTTTTTACATCCATTTGATAGACAGTGAAATTCTTGGATGCAGCATATGCCAGGAAGATTCTGATGGCCTCCAGTCTGGCAACAGGAGCAAAGACTTCATCATAGTCAATTCCTTCTTCCTGAGTGTAGCCTTGAGCTACAAGTCTGGCTTTTTTTTTACTACAATGCCTCTCTCGTCTTGCTTGTTCCTGAAAACCCATCGTGTGCCAATAGCATATTTACCTGGTGGAAGATCAACAAGTTTCCAGACATCCTGCCTCTTGAATTGCAGCAATTCTTCCTGCATTGCTTCAATCTAGCTGTTGTGTTTGAGTGCTTTATCTATCTTCTTGGGTTCCACCCGAGATAGGAAACACAAAAACAAGCATATATTGGCCTCGTGAGATTTGCTTCTTGTGAGAACTCCTTGGTGTATTTGGCCAATAATATTCTCTTGAGGATGTTCTTTGTGGATCCTCTGTGCTGGTACCACCTCCAGCTGTATCCCTTGCTCCAGATTGCTTTGATTTTGATCAGGGGTCTCTTCATTCATGGTGGAAGAGTCTTCAACAGCATTATCCACATCAATATTTTCAGCAAGAGCATCAGCAGCATCTATAGCATTTACCGAAGAGTCTTCATTTAGATTTTCAGTTTCAGACAGGTTGCTGCTGGTTATATTAGACAGTCTTGTTCCTGCTTCAATTGCTTCCACAACTGATGGAGGATCAATTGATGGTCTTCTCAGACTGATATAAGATTTGGGAAAATCCAGTCTGTAGTCAGTGGATGAAGTGGAGGCAGGTGTTTGTGTAGACGTAGACTCCATATTTGAGAAGGTGAGAGGCTCAAATATTTGGGAGAATGAGTCTATGTCAAAGAGCCAGTTTGGACCTTTTCCCTGCTCACAGACAATGTGTTCTCTGCATTCCACATTTGCTGATTCTTCCACAATTCTTGTTCTTGAATTGAATACTCTATAGGCCTTTGATTGAGAGGAATAGCCTACGAAATATCCTTCATCAGATTTGGCACCAAACTTAGGAAGAACCCCATGTGTGATGAAAATGGTGCATGGACACCCAAAAGGTTTTAGGAACCCAATGTAGGGAATTCTTTGAAACCAAAGTTCATAGGGTGTTTTGTTGAGGGGTTTGAAAATTAGAACTCGGTTTTGCACATAACAGGCTGTGCTAACTGCTTCTGCCCAGAATGTGAGTGGCAGTTTTGAGTCAGCTAACATAGATCTTGCTGACTCAATAAGAGTTCTGTTTCTTCTTTCAGCAACTCCATTTTGTTGAGGAGTTCTTGGAGCACTGTATTGTCTTTCTATCCCCTTGCTTTCACAGAAACAGTTCAAGGTGTGGTTCTTGAACTCTGTTCCCTGATCACACTTTATGATCTTCACCTTTTGATTGCTTTGATTATCTACCCTGAGAATGTAGGATTTGAGAATTTCAGCAGTTTCATCTTTAGTTCTCAAGAAGTATACCCATGAGAATCTGGTGTAGTCATCAGTTATCACCAGACAGTACGACTTCTTGCCCATTGACATGACATTTGTAGGACCAAAGAGATCCATATGCAGCAGTTGCAGTGGAGTGTCATTTGTATTCAAGGTCTTGGGCTTGTGAGAGCTTTTGTGTTGCTTCCCCTTTAAGCATGCAATGCAGTGGTCTTCCAGCTGAAATTCTTTGTCAGGAATCCCTCTGACAAGATTATTCTTCACCACTTTGTTAATAGTTTTGATATTAACATGGCTTAATCTCCTGTGCCAGAGAGCTAATTCATCAACTGAGACCTTTGATAAAAAACAGAAAACACTCCCAGATGGAGTGACTTCATTCATGTCCAGTACATAGAGATTTTCTTTTCTCTGAGCAGTTAATAAAATGCTTTCTGGAGGAGGTGTGGATAAGCCTGGAGTCAGTACAAAACATTCTTTATCTGTGAAGAGCATCCAATGCTTTTGGTCACAGACCTGGGAAACACTCATGAGATTGAAGTCCAATTCTTTAACATAGTTGACCTTATCAATGCTTATTCTTTCGTTGGACACAGTTCCTTGTCTGGTAATGGATCCTCCCTTTGAGTCACTTCCAAAGGCAACATATCCTCCATTGAAATGTATGAAGTTGGAGAGGATGGATCTGTTTCCTATCATGTGCCTGGAACAACCACTGTCTACCACCCAGGTGTTATTCTTGTGACTTGGCTGTCCCTGCACATGATAGATTTCTAATTAGTAGGAGGAACCCAAAAGTTTGTAGACTTGAAAAAGATGGTTGTTAGTTTATCCTTTTCAGTATGTTTGCAGTCAATGGAACCAATGACAGTGCTTGGAGATGGTTTGGCTTTCCATTGCCTTGCTGGTGATTTTCTAGTTTTCTTCACATTGTCAGCAGCAGATTTTGCTACTGATGTTTCTGGCTTGTTGACAGTAGATCCTGCTGCTGATGGCTTTGCTGAAGTGGCATCATTCTTTGTTGCTGAAGGCTTTGCCTTGGATTTTTCCTTATCAGCAGTGGACATTCTTGCTGCTGATGGCTTTGCCTTATCAGCAGTAGATTTTGCTGCGGAGGATTTTAGCTTATCAGCAGCAGACTTGGTTGCTGCTGAAAGCTTCTGCTTTGTTTTCTTGGGCTTAACTTGACTAACAACCGATGTATGCTGATCCTTCTTTACCTTTTGTCTTTGAGGGGCTTGATAAAGGATCTGGTTGAAGGGGTTAAACTTATAGTTTGCAGCAAAGTGGTCTAATTCACCACAAATGATGCAAGTTTGTTGAGATTTAGGCAGCTTCACTCTTGGGGGAGATAGAGACTCCCTGAACTTAGTTGCTTTGACCTCATAGCTTCTTACCTTCTTGTTTTTGTTAGTCTTTTCAGAGGCATGCTGCTTTGAATTTCTTTGGTATTCCAGGTAATGAAAGCAGTTGCTGGCAGTGTGGTTATATCTGCCACACACAAAGCATGATCTTGCCAGTTTGTCTCTTGAAAGGTAGACATAGTCCTTTCTTTGGAACAGATCCTTGAAGTTCCATGGATGAGTTTTGTTATGTTCAAAAGTGGCTTCTTCTAGGGTCTTTTGAACATATGGAACTTTTTCTTTAGGCTTACGACATATATCAAATACCTTCCTCTTTGTGATCGGCTTTGACTGAGGCTTGGGGTTTGTGGGTCCTGATGTCTGTCCCTTTTCAATGTTTAGCTTTCTTCCATCTGGAGGATAGCTGGTCATGATCGGTTTGAATGGTACAGGGGCTGGAACAGCTGGAAGAACAGCAGGAACTTCAACTCTATTCAGAACAGCTTCAGATGGGGTTGCACTGGTTTCATCATGGTCTGAGTAGGTGGACTCAGATTCCGATGAGGTAGTGCAGTCTTCGACGAAAGGTTCATCCGTTGAAGGATCAAGGTTTCGGTTTGTAGTGTCAAGATTTGCAACATTGAAGCTTGGTTTGTAAATGGCAATATAGTCAGTAGGAGGAGGAACAGAATTGTACTAATCATTGTTATACCCAAGTCCAGTCTTTACCTTCTCATGGACTTGAATATCTAAAAGTCTTTGTAACTTTTTGGAAGAAAATTCATATTTTTCAACCGCCAGTTCAACTCTGGTAGCTTTTACTTTGACCAATAGATCATCAATCTGAGTTTCAAGATTAGTTTGTTCATGTTTTAACGATGAAATCTCTTTCTTAAGGCAGTTAATCTTTTCTTTATAAGTATTTTCAACCTTTTGAACTCAAATTTCATCTGATGAAACTCTTCATTTTGATCTATAAGGTTTTGGTTACGCTTTCTATAACCCAAAACTTTATCAATACAGGCTTGAGAGCAAAGATGTTCAAATACCTGAGGTGGTATCTATGTAGTGTCTGCCATAAGAGCTTGATTATTGACAGGCAGTTCTTCATACTGGAAGCTTTCAGAAGTTCCAACAGTTGCACAGACTGCAGTTTGAACTGGAGGAGTAGCTTGTTGTTGTTGTTGCCTGGGTTGGGCTTGGTGAGTTTGTCTTGACTGAGGAGTAGCTGGATTTGCTCTTGGTGCCTTGCATTCTCTAGCAAAGTGACCCAGTATGTTACAGTTGTAACATCTTAGTTTGCTTTTATCCAAGCCAACTCTGGTATTGGAGTTGTTACTTGGAATGGGTCTTCCGGTTCTAGAGTAGAACCTTTTTGCTCTTATAGAGAGCATGGCATACGAGTGTTGTATGTCCATTTCTTCTAAATCATCTGGATGAAAGCATTTCAGATCCTCCTTGATAAAGGACATGTTGCTTGAGTTTTCATAAACAAAAGCAGCGGAGGTTGATGTTTGAGGAGGAGCTTCTAGGAGGAATGGAGATGGGTTTGTTTGAGAGATTGGAGTTTGAGGATGAGTGATGATGGGAGGATAATAGTTGCTTGAACTAGGACCTGAGTGCTCAGAATGGAGGGCAGAGAAGGTGGTGGTGGATGTTGAGGCTATTTGGTAGCTTGAGCTTCTTTCTTTTGCTTGAATCATCTCTAGCTCATAGGTTTTTAGCATTCCAAAGAGCTCAGTCATCTGGAGAGTCTTCAGATTCTCAGTTCTTCTGATTGACACTGTGTAAAGTGTCCAGCAGCTTGGTAGAGACCTGATGAACTTCTTGAGAATATCTTCATTCTCTAGCTTCACCTTTGAGCACTACAGCTCACCTACAAGAAAGGTAAATCTGTTGTATAAAACAGTTAGAGACTCACCTTCCTTCCAGACGAAGTTTTCATACTGCTGCTTCAAGATGTCTCTTCTGTTTTCTTTGACTTCCTCCGAGCCAGCAAACATCTTCTCAAGAGCCTCCCAGAGCTCTTTAGCAGTTTTGTAACTTCTGAAGTTATGAAAAACTTCATTTGGAAGGCACATTTAGATAGCTCCTAGTGCCTTGAAGTCCACCTCCATCTTCTTTATGTCCTCTTCTGAGTACTTGGAGGGCTCCTTTGAAACTGGTGGTCCTCCAGAGTCAGCAGAGGCCACCATGGGAGTGTAGGGTCCATCCCTGATGGATTTCCACATTCCGTACTCCTGATAACAGAAAAAGCTTTCCATGCGATTCTTCCACATGTCGTAGTCTTCCCCAGATACCAATCTTGGTGGTCGGTTGATGCTGTCGATGTCTTAAAATCCATTGCTCTGTGTCATCTTTGTTTTTGTGATTTTGGGTGACTTGATTGAAAGAGAGAGTTTAGAATAGAACCAGAAGTGATTAAACAAGTGTGAGTTTGTTTAATCTGAGCCAAAGCTCTGATACCACTTGTAGGATCGTGAAAGTACAAGATGGTTCTGTTCTTAGTTGAAATTGGCGGAAACAATAGCAACTACACAAGTATAATCGAGTAAACAGAAAGAATACTAATAAGAACACTGTTGTATTAAGCTTTTGCAGATAAACGATTACAAATGAAACTCAATCAAAAAGCACACTTACAATGAAGTGTTTACACAGTATTTATACTCACTTAGAATCAAGACAGACCCTTGATTCTAAGGATCAGATCTAACATAGACCGTTGATCTGTTGTATATAGCTAACTATTACACGTTTAGTCTAAAACTAGTTAACTTTATTGAAGCGTCTTCTTTGTGCATTATTACTTGCATGCTTGAAAAGAGCATTGTCGTCTTTCATTGGTTGTGCCATTGAGGTTCCTTCTGCTTTGAGTGTGTCAGTTGCTTTTGTAGAAACTTGTCAGTGACGCTTGGCATGGATAGTCAGCTGCAACGATTTATCTTCAAGGCACGCGGCTGTCAGCAGTAAAGATGAGGATCAGCAGCAAGATGTGACCATCCAAAGCTGCTGATGATTTGCCTGTCAGCAGCAAATAGTGTTGATGCTGTTGAGATGCCTATCCGCAGCAACTTTGGTCTTCAGCAGATAAGGCTATCCGCAGCAGATTTGTTCTTCAGCAGGGGAACAAGTATCCGCAGCAGTTAAGCTTGTCTGCAGCAGTTTTTTGGTCAGCAGCAAACTCTGAGATCAGCAGCATTTGTACTTAGAGAATTTTGTAGCCATCAGTCTTTGTTTCTACAATCCCGTATCACCCCATGACATCCCGTAACCATTTACTTACCCAAGACTCAACCCGTAGTACCAATACATATAGTAATAACCTTACCTTACAACCACATAGACTCAACATGCTATACTAGCAACTCCTAACCAAGAATACATATTGACCCGACTCTAGGTTAACACAACCTACCCTAAATCACTAACACATCCGGCCTTAACCAAAGCTCTCACAATTAACTGACACGACTCATATACGTGTCACATCATAAGTCTTGAATCAACGGTCAGTCTAACCCTACACGTCACAATTCAACACAACACAAAAACATTACTCATACACAGTAAATACAATTAATCATTAGCATGCACAATAACGCTTATATATATACACGCATGCAACACATACCTCATCGCTGTACCCTCGTCAGGGTTACCCTCGTCACGGCGATCAACACACCCCGAGCTCATCATTAACCTGTCAACTAACTGTCACCTTTGGTGACTTCCCGAAGGACCTCGTCCTCCACGATCCCGTTTGTCGTGTCATGATGACAACGATACAAACACAATACCCGCCATGCCACAAGGACAATGATACCAAACATACAACACAAATATAACCATATCATAACACACATCATGTACAGGACTCATTAATTACACATGCACTTTACACACGACCCTAACACAACATATACCACATACAATCATGACAATTTTGCTTTAAGCCCGACTCTCCCGGTCCAACCCTTAACATGTCGCACATTAATATCTCATCTTTATGACTCACACGTTTCTAGGAACACGCCATAAACTCTACGACTCTCAATTAAGCATTTTATGCTCAAAGCACTTTGGTTTAGAACCCGTGACCCTTAACATGATTAATTTCATTAATACCACGTGAATGTGTGTACGATATCCCCAAAACAGTAAAAATGTTTAAAAGAGGGGGATTAGAAACTCACTATTTACACCGTGTCTGAATCCTTGCTTTGCACCTTGATCACTCGCTAAGTATCCGAACCTGTCAATGTATGATCACATGATCAGACACGTTCTAAACCCTACGTCGAATAACGCGTACATAAAATAAAACCCCGACACTCATCTCATCTGCTTGTTAAACCGGTTCTTCAAACTCTTGTCACCCCAAACACTCGTATAGACTCGTCTTTGACTTGGTTGGAACCCGAATATACAAATCGGCTCCCTACATGCACGTAAACCATGCCATGCAAACCGTAACGACACCGAGCCCGTCCACCTACCTCCACGGTTACCACCACTTCCCTCGCGTACCGCCACCATGGCCACCACCTCTCGTCGTCATCCCCGTCTTCCTCTCCGTCCTCCACCACCACTACCGTACCCCACCAGAACCGCAGTGGTTGTCGTGGCCGACTGCACCTCATCGCCATCGCCGCGGATCATGTCTACACGGGCAATTTGACATGCCGGAACGACACCACAATCTTCCCCCACCTTGCGCCGCCGTAACGCTACCACTGCTTCCATAACAGCCGCCGAACACCGCCCGGTGCGCCACTTCAACGAAAACCAACGACGTACTCGAATCGCTACCCACTCGTTCCCTCTCTCCTTTCTTTTCGGAACCCGATCATCACACCCACCGGCCATCGCCGTGACCCCTCCCTGATGCCCATCTCTGTCGTGCGCAACCACCTCACTGCCGGCCACCGAGCTTACCCGTACCACCACCATAGCCGGTCACCATCATACTCCTCACCACGTCGCCGGCCGTGACCCGCGCCTCTAACCCTAGTCGAGTTCTCGACCGAACATGTAAAATAAAAGCATGCAAGGATTAAGAGGAGATTACCTTAATGTGTAGTAGAGTCTCGTGCTTCAAACCGTCGCCGGCCTCCCGTATCCTCTCCCTTACGGCTGTCGTCGAACACCCCTAAGCCGATTATGGCTTAGGGTTTGCCATAAGATGGCTTTTAAACTCTACAATGTTTCCCTTTCGACCCCTCCTAATTCATCTAACGCGCTTTCGCTCCAAGCTACGGAAACAACGACCATTCGGGTCCTCTAACTATAATAGTCCAACGTTACGCGCAAGCCTTATAAGTCTTTTTTCTAATTTGCCAGCGAATCGGGTTATCCGTTAACATAATCCGGTAATGTATCGGTTCCCGGGATGTTACACTGTGCCTCCAGCAATTGAAATGAGCTAGTCTTGCACCTGTGCCCCGGGCCATACTTTTCACCACACCTGAAACTCTCTCCTTTAATGTACCGGGCTTATTTCTATGTTTCTGAAATGCGAAGGGGTGGAACTGGTGGTGGGGTGATTGCTGCTGTGGTGGTAGAGGATGTTGGCTTGGTGGTGACAGTAGCTTGCGAGTTCAGGCCCTTCCTGTTGTGCGTTGCCTTGGACTCAAACTCTAATGCTAAACTCATAGAGTTATAAACCGACCTTGGCTTGTGAATCCGCACATCAGCCCTAAGTTCCTCCTTCAGCCCGTTTAGAAACACCCTAAGAAGATAATGATCAGGCCAGTTTGACACCCGTGATGATCGTTTAGCGAACTCTTGGCGGTACTCCTGCACTGTTCCAGTGTGTTTGATGCTACAGAGATATTCATCCGGGTTTTGAAACTTGGCTGGACCAAAGTGTTTCTGCATTGCTTGGTTCAGCTCCTCCCAAAAACTCAATGGTTAATCCTCCGATAGCCATGAAAATAGGTCCAAGGCGTCCCCTTCAAGATGCATTGAAGCCACATCGACTTTCTCCTCATCCGGAATGTTGTAATACCTGAAGTATTTTTCTACCTTTAGTATCCATCCCCGGGGGTATCATCCACTGAAGGTCGGAAAATCAATTTTGTTGTATGGGCGGTAATGCCGGTTGTTGTTCCAAGAGGATTCTCCATCTTAAGGCCTGCCTGAGCCGCTTCATCTACCTTTTGATTCTGCCCGAGATTTGAGAACTTCAAGATCTTTCTGCAATGAAGCCATGGATTCCAATTTCGCTGCTATAGCAGCCAATTGTGCTGCAATAGGATCAGCATTGCAACCTCCACTGTCGCCAGAATTACTTCGGGTCTGCACCATGTTTTCCCGACAATGGAACCAATGATAGAAACCAGAAATTTGATTGATTAAAATAAACAAGAATAAGGATAGTTGGCCCGATTCGAGAGGGGCTAGTCTCCACAATTCTAATCACTGAACTAATTTAGATAAAAAAAACCAAGACCCTCCTAAAGCTAAAACTTAAGAACTTAAATAGACATGAAGGTGAAGCCAAAGAGTTGACAGTTTTTGGGCATTTATTCTCTTAAAGATCAAAAGTCCCATTTCAATAGTCCCATTTACTTTCTGGATCAGCAGCCCCATTTCAACAGTCCCACTTACTTCCTGGATCCAGCTGATCCGACCCTAAAACCCGCCCGGACAGAAGCTGGGTCTGTATCAGATTAACTATAATCGTTTAATCAGTTATCAGGCTATTTATGAAATCACATTCAAAACAGTACATAGGATTGTTGGTTTTCTAATCGTTTACATAGAAATGCCATGAGGACACTTGCAGGAATAAATTTGCGTCTTTCATACTATTACTGTCCGGTAATAATTGATGAGGAAACCCGGAAAATACCATAATGGCATTTCGTGGTTAAAAGACAGTCACAATGAGAAGTTTTGGATTGTTTCTCATAATAAATCAAACACACTGCTCGTATTCTTTTTGCCGTTTTTGGTATCTAAATTACAAATAGGCTTAAAAACACCATTATGGTCTTTTACGTTTTGAAAAGAATTTTGGTTTGCTCTAACCGTAAGATGCAAAAAAAAATTGCAGTTTTTGGTTTGATCACAAGAAACATAGAAGGCCACAAGGGTATTCAGTTTTATTCCTATTTCATTAACAAAAGTGAGGAATATTTTGAGTTGTGGGACCGTTTTTTTTTGCTTCAAGAAATGTCAAAGAATCAAAGTGATTCAGTGGCTGTTTATTTGGGTTTATTCGGATAATCTAGCCTGCGAAGGCCGTAAAGTTTTGAGTGGTTTATTTGATTTTGCTTCAAGAATCAGTCAAAGACTCGAGGAATACAAGTCCGGGTAATTCTCTGTTTATCAAGTTGGAATAAAAGATCTAGGACTCGTTTTTCATTCCAAAAAGAGGTCTCAAATTCTAGGTTCTAATTACTTATTGAGTTATTGGCTTTTTTAAAAAGCCAATAAATCAAAAAAGTGTTTGTTATAGATAAAAGTCCTTTTTATTTTGGGTTTTTTGATAAATCTTATAAAGTTGTTTTCCAAAAGTCACAAATACTAACTTTTTAAAACTCTTTATTACTTTTTAAACATAAAATTAACAATCTATCCACCCTTACCCTACAATAAATATAAGCTAAGTCAAACACTTTTTAAAAAATAACTTATTGACTTATTGGTTTTTCTCATCACAAAAGCTAATCCAAACACTTTTAAAAAACTCCTTTTAGAAAAGTAATAAGTCGATAAACACTTTTAACAAAAAAAACACTTTTAGAGTTAAATAAGCAATCCCAAACACCCTCTAAGTTTCATTTTGAATCTGAAATTTGTTTTTAGAACTTGCAATTTGTTTTACTTTGAATTACTATTTCTTAAGTAGGATTAGAATTCACTCTGTTTCATTCACTAAAGAAAAAGGGACTTAGAAATCACTCTTACTTTTTCATAAGGAAAAACTTATTTAAATTATCCTAAAATATTTAATAGACTTAGTGTTTATAAGCAATCTAAGGAAAATATATTGGGATAAACACCACCAAAGCCTAGGGTGTGAAAAATATTCAAATCCGAAACCGAATCTAAATTATCTAAAATTCCGAACCCGAAATATTCAAAAATTCGGATATCCGAAATTCAGATATCCGAATTTTCGGATTCGAATTCGGATAGAGATTTTTCAAATTTTCGGATATCCGAATATCCGAAATTTTACATTTATATTATTTTTTTATAAATTAAAAAATAAATGTTATTGAAACCCTAAGTCTGATAGAGTAGTCATTCCCAATTTCTTATTTCACACAGCACAAGCATCCATGGATCTTACCGCCTTCCCACCACTCCACCAGGCACCATCGTCCCTCGCATCGGCCGTCTTCTCCGTTCAACCTTCCAACCAGCCGATGGCTTCTCCACCATCTATTCGACTGCCGCTCGACCACCACCGCTTGTCCGGCCTTCCCACCGGCCGACATATACCGCACCACCAGTCCACCACTGCTACTCCGCTAGTCCGCTTCTTCTCGACCATCGGTAAATTTTTGTTAAGCTTTTGTTCCTTAAGCTTTTAACTTCTTTAATATCTAATTATATAAATTGCAGAATTTCTCTCTATACTAGCAGGTTGCATCAGGGATATGAAGCTTTAATAGTCAATTTAGTGAGAGCAATTTGGTGAGGATTTTGACTTGCAGCAGACATGATACTTCATTTATTTTTTGCTTCAGAAAACAATCACAGAGTGAGAGCCTATAATTTTATTGTATTTTTGGTTTGTATGTAAATGGTGATGGTATAGTGAAGATTTTGATAACAACTTTGAATTTCTAAGAAGTATGAGAAATTTCGGATATCCGTTTTAATATCCGAATCCGTATCCGAAAATTTAGATATCCGAATTTCGGATTCGGATAGTGAAATCCATTATCCGAAAAATTCGGATATCCGAATTTTCGAATATCCGACTTTGAACACCCCTACCTAAGCCTATAGGTAGTAGTAACACCATTGTAACATACAAAGACGTCATGCCATCCCTATGAAACTTTCAATGTACAATTTTAAAATCCACTAACTATACGGTGTGGGCAATACAAATAAAGATCATACCTAAAGCAAATGGATTATGGGAGATGATAAAACCGACTGCTACAACAGAACCAGATGTTAAGAAAGATAAGGCTACAACCAGTGGCGGAGGTTGAAAAAATAAGTAGCGGGGGCCGAAAGTCACGAGACCCAATTTTTTTTCCTATCGCTATGTTTTGGGTTATTTGTTCAGGTTGGCGATTCAATTCGGGTCGGGTCAAACAAATCAACAATAAATAACTCTAAATATCTAATTATCTATGATAATGCGAGAGAAAAATAGTAAAGTGCCTGGAAGAAAAATTATAACTCAGCACGACGAGCATTTCTCCAGTGTCGAATAGTGCACTAAGCAAACGAGCGTTATTATCAAAAAGGCGAACATGTGTTACAAGGATTCCCACCACCAGCTCCGGTGAAGGTAGGTTTGATTGATTAGTGTGAATGTTTATTCATACAAAGGCATCTGCAAATTCAAGAATATAAACATAAATTTGAGGAAATTTGCATCATGTGTTAGAAGTAAAATAATCAGTTGTGTGACAGATTTAGATGTAAAATAACCCCTAAATTATAAGATAACAGTTTCAAAACACAATGCCAAACACACTTTAAATCCAATATTAAAGTTCAAAAAGTATATAACTTTGTGATTACTATCAAGTTCAAATAGAAAGTAATAAGTTTGACCAAAACGTCAACTTGTCAGAGAAATGAATTTTACCTATTGCATTAGACAAACTTGCAAATATAACCAAGAGAGATCCAAGACACACTTCAAGCCTTATTGCTCCAAACTTCCAATGTGTATTCGGAATTCAACTTTCTTTACACATAAACTTCATTGTTACTTGTCAAGTATTATGAACAATCAAGCAAAAAATACAAAATAATCACACAACCTTAAACCCTAAACCATAAATATTCACACAGAAAGATAGTGGAATAAACAAACTTTGACTTCAAGAGGTGTGTTTGAGTTAGTAACAATCTATAAATCATACTTGAAATTATCAAATCAATGAACCATAATCATACTTGAAATTATAAAATCAATGAATCATAATCATTCTTCAAATTATCAAATCAATGAATCCATAAAGTAAATCTTACTAACTTACTACTTAGTACCTTACCAAGAAGGCAAGAAATCAAGAATTGCAGAATTCTAACCTAATAACCTTCGCCCCTAAGAACAGCCAAGCACGGAACACCGGAACAGAACAGGTCGGTGGCGATCAGCGGCGGCAAGCGGCATCGATTTGGGACTCACTTCAGCAGTTAAGCGATTTGGGGAAAATGGGACTGGTCTCATGGTCTCGGATCGAATAGACAAATGATTTTAGGGGAAATTAATTTGAATTTTTCATCCTCCCCCTCCCCCTAAACTTATACTTTTATTTTTTAAATGCACATTCTATTTTTTTTTATTTCGTACTCATAACTTATCGAATAAATCTAAACAAAGCATTAAACTGAAATTTTTAGAAATAAAAAATCAGAGGGGCCTAGATTTCTTTAGAAAAAAACTCAGGGGGGAAAATCAAAGTTCATAAACTGATCTCCGTTTAACAGCGTTCAGAAACTGATCTCCATTTAACAGCGTTTAAGAAACTAACACAAACTCAAACGCACCCAACAAATCCACACACCGGTTAACAGCGTTCAAATACTGATCTCCGTTTTGTTCACCAGACGTAAAATGATTGCCAAACATCATCCTTAAAACCATGTTCCCAATTATGTTTCCAAACCATTGTTTCATGTCAATCATTACCGTTTCAGAAGATCCTTTATTTATTACCCAGCTTCTGTAAATATCTATTATGGATGAGTTCACTTCAGAGACACGGATGTGTGAAAGCATTTGATGGCGATGGTGAGACGCAAGTTCAAGCGTTATTATCTTGCGAATCTGACGCCAGTATGGTCCATACGGTGCAACAATACAACAGTAACACACTATATTGTAGAAAATTTTTGATACTATACAGACGACTTGTCGTCGGGATAGGACATACCGACGACGTCATCAGTACAGGGTTCGTCGGAATTGCTTCGTACCAACAGCTCAAAGGTGTCGTCGGTATACGTGTCGTCGATATAGGTTGACATGTACCGACGACTTGTCGTCGGTATAGGGTCTAAATAGAAAATTCAAAAAGAAAATCTCCTATACCGACGACATGTCGTCGGTATAGGGTTTTCTGAATTTTTTTAATAATTTTTTAAACATAATTATCCCGACGACATGTCATCGATATAGGCCTTTTCTGTTTTCTTATATTTTTTAATTTTGCAAGTTATTCCAGAAATATAAAATTTATATAAACAAAAACCTGCAAATTAGATAATATAAACCATTCAAATCTGAAACATATTGTTCGACACACAAACTTGTCCGACAAACCAAATATTCAAACATAAACTTGTTCGATACACAAACATGCAAATTGTTCAAAACATCCAAATAAACACCAACAACAAACACATAGGCAACAACTCTAGGCAAATTATCATCGCTGCTAGTTCGGTGTTCCCACATTCAATACATTTCTTTCATTTGCCGTTGCATTTCAAGCATTTGTTGATTTTGCACACGACGTTCTTCCTCTCATTGGGCATCTCATTGTTGTTCTTGGAAGTGTTGTTGAAGTTGAGCCACACGTTCATCCACGTCTTGCCAATGGGGTTGTGGAGGGGGGTACTAAACACATCAGGTGTGGGATTACTCACCTCACGACCAACACAACGGATATGGCCACGTCGATGACCCAATGCACGCTACATGCATGCAAACTAATCGATAGCAGATGAGTCACCACCAGACTCGGCATAGGATCTTTTATACTCCTCTTGAATTCAGTCATGCATTAAATAATGTAATAAACAATCACTTGACTATTTTACTAAAATTCAATAGCATAACTGGTGTAAAATGGATAACCAACATGTTAAAATATAAGTTATAAATGATAAAAATTCACAAATTCCAATCAACCAATACTAATAACAACAAATACTAATAATACTAGCAAAATATTCAACAATTGGGCTCGAGTTGAATGTTTTTATAATACTTTGTGGTATGTATTTGTATAATTATATGTGTTGTTATGTATTTATATGATTTATAATACTTTGTGATAGGGGTGTAAACGAGCCGAGCCCGAGCTCAAGTGGGCTCGAGCTCGGCTAGTTTAACTTATTGAGAGCTCGAGGTTGAGCTCGGCTAGATTCAAGTTGTCTTTCTAATGCATGATCTTGGCTCGTGAATAGTTTTTCAAGCTCGAGCTCGGCTCGTTTATTATTTATTAAATAATTTATTTATAACTAGTTTAAATATTTTTTATTATAATTTTTACATATAACATAATATATATTATTTAGTTATTTTTATTATAATTATACATATAGTTATTATTCTATAAATATGTATTTAAAATATTAATTAAAAAATTATATAAACAATAGGCTCGTTTAGGCTCGCGAGCCGGCTCGAGCTCCATAAGTGAAACTCGGGCTCGTTTATTAAACAAGCTTATAATTAGGCTCGAGTTTGAAAAAACTATATAAAATAGTTATAATTATAATAAAAAATTATTTAAACTAATCATCACAAATTACTAATTTCATCACAAATTACAAATTCCGCCATACATACAAACATACATACACATACATACAAACATACATACATACATAAATGCCCAATAACACAATTACATACAAGCATACATACACATATATACATACATATTAAATCATACTTACAAACATACAAATCATACATCTAAACCAAATTTCATCAAAACATTCATCTCATAAACACATAAACTAATCACAAATTACTAATTAACCAAAACTATTACTATTTCATCACAAAACTATAACTTAATTTCATCACAAATATTAATTAACCAAAAAACATACGCATACATACAAACATACATACACATACATACACATACATTCAAATATACATACACATACATTCAAACATACTTACACGTACCTACAAAATCATAAAAATCATAGATTTAAACCAAATTTCATCACAAATTAATAATTAAAACGAGTGATTACCTTTACAAAGCTAAAAATCCAAGAAATATTGAAATATTTCAAAAACCTAACCAAATTAAACAAACAAAACTTTAAAATCTTGAACAATTAGCTAAAATATGAAACACGGATGTTACCTCACCTTAAATTCCGAAAGTTTTTGTGAAAGTTGCTCCCAAAACCTTGAAATCGCTGGAGAGCAATTTGGGGGAGTTTTGGAGGGTTTTTTTTGTAGAAATGTGAACTGGGCTGCCGTTTTCCCTATTTGTTCGCGCTGAGACCTATGTCGGTATAGGCATGCGTCTCGTCGGCATAGTGAGCATATACCGACGACGTGTTGTAGATATAGGATTTTGTAGGATATTGACCGGTCAACAAATAAAAAAGCCTATCCCGAAGACATCGTAGGTATAGGCTTTTCCAGCTTTTTTTAGTTTCAAAAATAATTTACCAAGATAAATTTTATAAATAAAAAAAAAAGAAAATCAAAATTAACCTATACCGACGACATGTCGTGAGGTTTTTCACCAATGAATTATTGGGCGCCGGTTTTCCCTCCTTCTGACTCAACCCTATACTGACGACATGATAGGGTCTCCCTAACCAAAATTGGGGATTAGCCTATCCCAACGACATGTTATCGGTATAGGGTGACCTATCCAGACGACATTTTTCGTCGGTATAAGCGTCGTCGGCTTAGAGTGAAATCCTTGTAGTGCAAGGCTGAAGTTAGCATAGTTGTAGCCCATCAGCTCTGTTGATATGGCTTTTGGTCGGCTAGCAAAGGCTCTATCGTTGGTAGTGAAACACTGTTTAGCCATCTCAGAATTGCTAACTATTCTAGAACTTGATGAACACCAAGTTTGACAGTGAAAATTGGTCCATACCTGTCAGCCATAGAGCCCAATACTTTGTGAGGAGCTTGGGAACCAGCTAAAAGATGCAAGTGGCCTATTATAGGCCATGATCCGGTAGCTCCTGGTGCTCTATTTCTTATCACTCCACGATGACCAAAAATAAGAAAACATAATATGCTGGCTAAAAGTATTAAAAGTAAATCCACAAAAACCATTCTTTAACAATGGAAGACCGGCGGAAATTAGAGATGATGACTGTATAAGCCAAAACAACAATGTAATCGCACGTTACAACCCCCAATATATATACATACATACATAATGTTCATGATAAACCCATTTTATCGAGAAAACAAAGAAAGCTCATCTCAATCATTTATCATTATTGTTCTTTTATTTTTTAATATTTTTATTTTTTAATTCTCAAATTACAAAGAAACTCTATAAGATTACTTATTTCTCTCTGCTATCAATCATGTGTATAATAACAAAATTACCTTGGTGTTCTTCCGGGTCAAGAGTTCTTCGTATCGAAGAAATCAATGGAATTGTTGGTAATATACATGAAAACACTACAAACAATATCCATTTTTGTCATGGATGTTTAATATTGAAACTTGAATACATACAATGAAGTGAATGCTACAATATATACACATAAAGAATTAAATAAAATTAAATACTAGGTAATATGAGAAGTCATCTAATATCTCCTCAAGCGGAACGATGGCGGTCGAAGGCGAAGCAGTTGACAAATGAGTACTTCGAAGCCTTTTTTGTAAAAATGTCGGTGTGACCTGTAGCTTGGTTGGAACGAATTTGGTGTATAACTTTCCAGAGGAGACAAGTTCTCGGATGAAGTGATAGTGAAGATCAATGTGTTTAGCTCTTTTGTGAGCATGACCGGATTTCGAGTGAGAAACAACATACTTTGATTGTCACATAATGTCGGGGCGTTCAGGTGGTAAAGCATGAAGTTCGTGTAACAGGTGAGTTAACCAAACAATTTCTGCATCAGTGTTCGCCATGGCTCGATATTCTGATTCACAACTGGAACAGGCAATGGTAGGTTGCTTCTTTGCACTCCAAGAGATAAAATTCACCCCTAAGAATATAGAGTAACCATTGGAACGTCGTGAATCCATGCATCTGGCCGGTCAGCATCAGAGTAACCAAGGAGAGTAGTATATGGAGGAGGGTTGTAGTGAAGACCAAAAGTTAATGTGCCCTTGAGGTAACGAAGAATGCGCTTTACTTCTTGATAGTGAGTGATAGTGCATGTAAGAATTGACTGACTTCGTTGACAACATAGGAAATGTCGGGACGAGTAATTGTCAAGTACTGAAGTGCTGCCACAATGGACTGATAGCTCATGGCATCAGGAAACAAGTCACCTGTAAAAACAAATGAAACATGTGTGCTTAAACATGTTGCTGCCGGTTTGGCATCCAATATCTTTGCACATGTTAGAATATCAATGGTATATTTATATTGACTTAAAAAGAAACCATTTTTTGTGTATGTGACTTCTAGCCCAAGAAAGTAGTTGAGTTCTTCCAAATCCTTAATAGCAAATTCTTGGTTAAGGCGGGTGATAAAGGTTGTGAGATCGTAGGGTTGATTTCCGGTTAGGATAAGGTCGTCAACATAAACAAGGAGATACATCACACATGTATCTTGTTTGAATATACTGAGGGACGGATCAGCACGACTGCAAGTGAATCCGATGTTGATGAGATAGGTACTTAGGCGTTGGAACCACGCCCGAGAAGCTTGTTTGAGCCCGTATAGGGCTTTATTTAACTTGCACACATGGTTTGGAAACTGGGAATCAGTAAACCCAGGGGGTTGTTCCATAAATACATTCTCGTTTAAATGGCCATGCAAAAAGGCATTATATACATCTAATTGGTGAAGCTTCCATTGATTGATGACGGCTAGAGTTAAGATAGTATGAACCGTTGCTGCTTTAATAACAGGACTGAAGGTGTGAGTAATCAAGCCCCGGAATTTAGCTGAAGCCTTAAGCCACAAGACGTGCTTTATATCGTTCAATGGTGCCATACGAATGAAATTTAGTACGGTAAAGCCATTTACATCCCACAATGTTGTGGTCTGGTGGACGGGGAACCAGCGACCACATTTTATTTTGATGAAGGGCATCAATTTCACTTTGCATCGCATGGACCCATTTATCATCTTTAGAGGTAGTGTTAAAGGTTTTAGGATCAATAGTAGTAAAAAGGGCTTGGTGAAGCGGGATGGTGACATTGTGAGAGAGATCGGCTTGGTACCCGACCTGGCACGAGTGGTCATTGGATGAGTTGGGGGGAGGTGGTGGAGGTGGAGGGGTCGGGCTGGTGTTGGGGGATGCTGGCGGAGCCAGGTTAGGTACGACAATGGAGGGCTTGATTAGATGTGTTAGGTGCTGGAGGTGTGTCGGGTGGGGCAGGGTCTTGCGAGTTGGTTGGCGGAAGAGGTGGAGCTACTTGGCTTGTTAGAGCCGGTGGGTGTGTTGGCGAAAGGGAGGTGGGGGCTGATGGATGTGATGGTGTTGGTGGGAAGAGGTATCCCATGCATATTGTGCATGGAGTAGAAGTGGACGTGGGGGTGGGTTTAGGAGGTGTTTGCGGAGTGTGGTTAGAAGAGGGTAGGTCTAGAAAGGTGGCTACTTCAAGTTCAGATGTCGGTTGGCAGAGGTTAGGTTGTTGAATGGAAAGTGATTTTCATCAAATCTGACTTGTCTTGAAACATAAACTCGGTTAGTGAATGGGTCTAAGCACCTATAGCCTTTAAATTTGGGGTTATAGCCAATGAATACACAAGGTAGGCTACGTGGGGCAAGCTTATTCGGGGCATAGTCACGTAAGAATGGATATACCTGGCAGCCAAAGGCTCGTAAGGAGGCATAAGTGGGTAGGCGGTCATATAGTAATGCGAATGGTGATTTTCCATTTAGCACGGTAGAGGGTAACTATTAATAATGTAAGTGGCCGATGTAAAGGCATCAACCCAATATGAGAGTGGAAGTTTGGCATTGAATAACATGGCCAAACCAGTTTCAACAATGTGTCGATGCTTGCGTTCGACCCATCCGTTTTGTTGGGGTGTGTATGGGCACGACATGCGATGTAGTGTGCCATTTTATTCAAATAATAACTGAACTTTATGATTTGTAAACATAGTTCCCCCGTCAGCTCGAAATATTTTTACCTTTCTTGAGAATTTTGTTTGAACAAAAGGAATAAAGACGGCTAAAGCGTCATAAAATTCATGTTTGGCCCGCAACGGTTAAAGTCGTTTAAAAATCATGAAGAAAGTTGGTTAAAAGTCAATCATATGTTTTAAAGGGTTGTACATTATGATTTAAAACTTGTATTTAAGTAAAACTTTTAAACTTTATTGAAATTACTTTTTGATCCGACCAATATATATTATAATATAGTATAAATAATATAGTGTATATATATAGGATAAGGCTCAATTACTTTTTGTCCGAAGTGTTTAACAGATTATCGATATAACAAGCTGAAATACTGTCCAGGTGAGTTCCTCTGAATTAAAATGTGTATTATTACACAGTAGTTATTTGAGGTATTCCTTATGTAATGCCCTATTCCAAGTATATATAAGGCGTACTAAAGTACTTATTACGTTCCGAGCAAGGCTGGGACCTACGGGTGGAATGATTTTCTCATATTACTAATGTGGGATGACCAGTAATGTGGGATAATCTGTCCATTTTATACTAGTGGTGTGCACTAGTGGCGGGAACGGATGACTAGTTACATATATAACAACAGCCTGATTAGTTTATGTACTAATGGGTGGGACATGGGATTGCTGGTGATTAAATAACAACCATGTGATAAAAGATTCATGAACTCACCAATTTATGTTGACCGAGTTGTTTCTATTATTTTTAAGATTATTGCAGGTGGAACTTTTAGTGGCATTCCAAGTAGATAATGTATATAGATAGTTATGAGGATGGTCAGAGGATTGTGATGGATGAAGGCATGCTTAGAAGAGTTGTAAGCCATGTGGATGTTTTGAGTTCTTTGACAAGGACTGATGTTTGTTAGTATGGTTTAGTTTGCAATAGAAGTTTGTTTTATGATATATAACAATTTAGTTATAAATGAAAGAGGTTTTATGATTTAGTTTCCGCTGTGTGTTCTGTACCATACGTCACGTCTAACCGGTGCCTAGGAACGGGGTGTGACATTAAACGTTCATACCTTTTACATATAACATTACTTTTTTTAAACTACACCATAAAAACGAGCGTTTTTTTATTTTTAAAACCAGTATAGTGTCGTTATATACAAAAACGAAAAAAAATTACGTTTTCCAGCTCTTTATGTAATTTGCTCGTCATTGTGTCTAATGTCAGGTCTGGTCATATTGGTCATTGTGTCAAATATGTCAGATAATTGTGTAATGTCAGGTCTGGTCAATGTGTAGTGTCAGGTTTGGTTATTGTGTCAAATATTTTTCATCATTTTGTTTTATGTTTTAGATAATTTCGTGTTATTTTTGTCACTGTTTTTTATGTATTATATATAAGAGTAAATTACACATATTGTCCTTTTATTATACTGTAAATTACACACTGTGTCCTTTGAATTCAATAAGTACACCACGGGTCTTTTTTTTACATACTTTTATACACCTTATGTCCTTTACACTAACTGGTGTTAAGTTTTTAAGTTAAGTTTTGGCATATGCCTTGCACATGACGGTATAATGGTATTTTTACCTATTAAAGGGCAATTTATGTAATTTCTAAAATATTCCCCTCATCCCTTCTTCTTCCCCAAACGTTTCCTCCTTTGGTTTCTGTTGCCAGAAGAACAGTCTTGGAGTAGTGCCTCCTTGCAATTTCATTCTCTATAACAATTAATAATCAATCAAATCTCTCATAGTATGCCTTGAAATCGCCCCTTTCTGCATATACGCATTCAAAAAACCCTCACTAGCAAGCTTCTTACCATGACTCTTCGATTTCTCACCAACCTCCATATCAAACGCACCGAATTCAAACTCCGGCAACTCCTCCTCCGATCTGCCAATCACACTCTCCAATACCTCTCCGCCGATTGACATCTTAATCTTCTCCTGATGCATCCGCATCCTCCTCCAGCTCCGCCGGTCAACGATTTCCGGTTAATATCCGGCGGCGGAGTGAGCAAATCGATGCGACGGGTGAAGCCATTGCCGAAATAGGCTTCGCACGATCTGAAAGGAGTGTTAGGGTTTAACTTCCATGGGAGGTAAGAAGGTAAGATCGGCCAGGTTTTATTGGAATTAGATGAAGATATGAGATGTGTGTGATCAAAGAAGGTGGATTGGGGTAAGGAATGGTGAGTGTCAGAGGTTGTACGGCGGTGGCGGCAGAAATCTGGATGAGATGAGAAGTAGAGGGAGAGGGTGATAGAGTTGATGATGAAGAGGAAGACGCTGAAACAATCTCTTTTCTGGTCATAAAACCTCTTGATTCATATTGTCATCAGACGCTGAAACAATCACACCTTTGCCCTTGTCCATGAATTTTTGGGTCAGTTCTTTTGTCATAAGAGAATGATTAACATCTCCAGATGCATCATGTGACTCATGTAGTTCTGCAGTTTCTATTACCAAATGCATTCATTGATCGTTTGGGGAAGAAGAAGAGGATGGGGAAGGTTTGGGGAAGAAGGGGATGGGGGATGTTTTTATAAATTACATAAATTGTCCTTTAATTGGAAAAAAGACTATTATACCCTCATGTGCAAGGCACATGTCAAAACTTAACTGAAAAACTTAACACTAGTTAGTGTAAAGGACATAGGGTGTATAAAAGTATGTAAGAAAATGACATGTGGTGTACTTATTGAAGTCAAAGGACATGTGGTGTACTTATTGAAGTCAAAGGACACAGAATGTAATTTCTAGTATAATAAAAGGACAATATGTGTAAATTACTCTATATATAATAACATAGCGATGAAAAATATTTGATACAATAACATGACATTAGACACAATAACCAGACCTGAGATTACACAATGACCCGACAATGACCAGACCTGACATAATGTCAGGTCTGGTCATTGTGTAATGTAAAAAATAAAACGAAATTATCTAAAACATAAAATACAATGACGAAAACGACCGTTTTTTTATCTTTAAAACGAGTATAATGTCGTTGTATACAAAAACGAAAAAAAATTACGTTTTTCAGCTCATTGTGTAATTTGCTTGTCATTGTGTATAATGTCAAGTTTAGTCATATTGGTCATTGTGTCACATATGTTAGGTCATGGTGTAATGTCAGGTCATATTAGTCATTTGTCAAAACGCGTTCTGCAACCGATTTGCGATTGGCTATAGCCTAGTCAAATAGCCGACTATGAATATTCTGTCAAATTTTCTCTTAAAAAAACGCCGGCTAAGCCGTCTAAATAGACGCCTATAGCCGGCATAAAATTATGGGATGTCACGTGTCAGGTTCTGATTGGTGTAGCCTCTGACAAATTCCATTCGGGCTCAGAAATTTTAGCTAGCTAAGCCTAGCCGTCTTACCCGTGTATTGTTCTGATGACCATGTTTTAGTAGACTAAAAGTCAATATCCATTTAAAAAAAGGAAAATTTACCAAAATGGACATTTGACCGGTCAAACTTACAAAAATGGACAAACTTTTTCAGTCTACTTCGATATGGTCATTTATACAAGAAGCCGGCTGAAGTAGGCTAGTTCAGCTGGCTTCAAATTCCATGCCAAACTAGCTTTTTTAAGATGTTCAACCAACCAGAAACTGACACGTGGAGGTGTTGATTCCCAAGACAGCTAAAGCCCACTTCAAAGCAAGCTAAGCGGGCGTGTTTTTTTTAGCCTATTATATGACTTTCCTTAGCCCACTTGATTTTAGCCTGCTATATGACTATCCTTAGCCCGCTATTTGCCTTTGTTTAGCCCACTTGAATACATAAAAAATAGTATGACTTTGCTATATAACTTTCCTTAACCTACTACAGGAAAAAAGGTTTTTAGCGACGACTTTTGTTGTCGCTACTGATCCAGATGTCGTCGCTACTGAGGTTTCGCAACAACATGTCGTCGCGAAAGGCGTCATCGTTGTTGATTCGTGCCTAAATGTGAAAATGTCGTCACTAAAACGTCGTCGGTAAAAATTAGGTCTATAGCGACAACCTATCGTCGCTATAGGTCTGCCACCAAATCTAATTCTGCATTTAAAAATAAATATTTAATCAAATATTTTAGCGACGACATGTCGTCGGTAAACGTCTGTTATTAAAAATATATTTTTTTTAACTTTTATTGTTTTTCCTGGATTTTGGCAACAAAATTACAATTACAAAAACTAAATACGGCTTAAAATAACAAAAAACCAAATCCAAATTACATTAATCCTAATCAACATAATCCAAATATTAACTAACGCTCGATCCATATTCAAATAAACTAAAAGTAACTAAGAATTGTTATCTTCGCTTTCATTATTTTGACCCGATTCTTCACTCGTGCGCTCATTGGATTTTGCACCTTCTAGTTGATTGATCTCATCTTGCATTTTTTGCGTTGTTTCATTCATTTTCCTCATATTTTCTTGCATTTCATTCATTTTGACACATCGTAGTATGTGTGTTTCAACTGTCGACCAGTACCCTTCTGCCAACCACGCCTTTGACCAAGTGCACGTTGTAGACACTCAGTCTCATCAACCGACGAATCACCAGCTTCACTTTGCATTTTGGCAAGCTCTTTTTGAATTTTATCCTGTATTAAACAATACAATAAACATATTAACTTTTTTTCACACAAAAGAAAATAAGACTGATATTATTCGCATTTTATTAGAGCCCACATTTTGCGATCAGTTCATTATTAAGACAGATGCTTCAGCTCATGGGTTAGCTACACTTGACACCACTTCTAAACATTATAACCTTGTCATGTTTTACGTCTTTAATTCCACTAACAATGTCAACCTGATCAACCCTTCACATATATTACAATTTTGGAGTCCAAGACAGGTTTCGGTTACCATATCCTATTTTATGGTCTTTCGCGTAAGTATTAACATTACACACTAGTGAACATAATTCATGATGCTACAATTTCTTAAAAAAGTATCTGTGTCACATATATAACCACAAAGAACAGACATGCTGACAAAATGCATATACATATGACATAACAATTTATTTTCTTGCAAAATATATAAATATATAATCATACCCTACTATACACAAATACTAATTTTCTTCTAAAACATCAAATTGAGAACTATAAATGGATTTACTCTAACTGCCATACAACACATAAATTCTACTTTAGACTTTTAAAGTCAGACAAACATATTATGCAATTAAGGTGCAAGTGAATACAAGGCATATAATTCTAGACACTTACCCAATCTTGTTCCGCCCGCTCGTTAACCCATCCACTGTTAGCCTTGAAATGCATCTTTCTCCAACCCTCAATATCACTTGTACTTCGGGTTAATTGCAATTGTAAACAGCAAAAAGGTTATTAGTGAAATATGAACCAACACTTGATACATATTTAGATAACTACCTCCGCGTGTCGCCTTTGGGCGTAAGATTGACTTCCATGCAAACTTGTATAGAGTTGTTTTGATTTATTACTTGCATTTTTTTCAGACCGTCTCATATAATCTGGATCCAAGAACAACTCATCAATGGTTTTTTTCCCCACGACTCTTGAGTGATTGTAGGTGGACAATGTCTCTTAGCATTTTCAAGCTCTTCATAACCTCCATGATCAAGAAAATGTGTTTTTAAATCTCCTTTCTTGTCCCGATATCTTCTTGCACAATCTTCATTAATTCCGACCTTTATTTTGTTCCAATTCTCTGAGCTATGGAAACTCGCGAGATCAAAGTAATACTGTGAAAAGAACTAACTAGAAAACATTTAAAAGTTAAGATATAAAAATAAAAATAAACATTATATTGTATACTTACATGAAGTGTGCGATATAAAGATGCTTTATTATCTTCGGGAACGTTTTCCCAACTTGAACAGTGGAAAGGAAACCGAGTAATCTCACTGGAGACACATTTTATAAAAAGTTTGCCATTTTCTCCAACAAACTTAAAAGTTCTCCTGGTACTATCAATCTCAAGATGTAGTGGGTTGTTATTATTTTTTTTTCAAATTTTTCATGTAAAAGTATATTTTTAGCACGACCCCTCACTTTCCTTGGTTGAGCGACAATGATACACTAAATTGAAAAGTTAGTAAATTGTAAACATATTTAATATAAAGACATATTTTACTGAAAGAGGTAACTTACAAGACTAGCAAACAATATCAATCCTACTTGAATGTCCATGTGGAGATTGATCCCCCTCGCTTCCCCCAAGATATGTTGTCATTGCTTCAACAAAAATAAATAATTAACATAATTTTAACTGTTAATAGGCAATAAAATAACATGTTGTAGAAAAATACTTTAAAGTGTCATCATACATTAATAATCAATCAGAATCATCACTAACATAACATATGTCTACAAGATCATCATCGTTATCATCCTCATCATCAATTAATTCGTCTTCCTCATTTGAAGTGTATGTATCTTCATCTTCTTCGTCACCATCAATGAAACTTTCATCGTCCACGATCGGGGCAACTGGACTTGGGTCACCATGTTCATCTAAAGTTGTCCTCATGGGCAAGTATCCTAAGTCAACAACCAATTTACCAAAGCTATTTGATTGAGTGTCCCGTAAGACATCTATTTCATTATCAATGAACTGTTCACTTGATTCACCAACTTCACAGCCTGAGTTGACAACCAAATTATAATCAGATGATTGAGTGTCGTGCAATACATCTATATCATTAACAACACTCATACTCGGTTGATCCCAAAGTTTTCGATGATGAACGTCTTCCACAACATGCCAATTGTCGGTTCGAGAAGGATCTTGGATATAGAACACGTGTTTAGCTTGTGTGGCCAAAATGTATTGTTGATCTGTTTACCATTCACGGCTGACGTCGATAACAACGATATTGTCTTTCTTAATTAATCGTCCCTTACCCGACGTTTTGAACCATTTACATAAAAAAAGTACAACTGAGTAACCACTTAAATAGTTTAACTCTATGATTTCTTCTAGCCGGCCATAAAATTGGGTACCATCTTCTCCTAATGTAACAACACCACTGTTTTGAGTAGTGCGTCGAAAATCACGACTATGTACCACAAATCTAACACCATTGACTATGCAAGTTGTGTAAGAATATGCGTTCAATGGACCATGCGCCAATGCCTTTAGTTCGTTGCTACAGTCTGAAGTCATGTTTACCTTAGCATTAAGCCATGAGATAAATTCCACTTTTACATTTCGTCAAGGCAATTCAGTTTCAAACTCACTGAATGAGGGACAAAATGTTCAAATTAGTTAATCGTAATTGCTAATATGAAAATAAAAAATAAAATAAAAAAAACTTACGATATGTAGCCTTGGATTTCACCACAGTTGTCTAATACAAACCATTATACTAATTTTTTGTCCTTTTCACAAAGTGTAATGATTTTCTTTTTGGAGATTGGTCAACATTGTGAGGAAAACACAGAGAACTGCCTCTTTGGAATGCCAGCATCCACATTTTTTATCATGACGGTTGAATTTGGTTTACATACCCTCAAGATACATAGAGCAGTCAAGGCTTCATCTGCAACATAACCCTCTTCTATTGAGCCTTCAGGCTTAGCTTTGTTTCGAACAAACGCTTTCAACTTTTTCATGCATCTTTCAAAGGGATACATTCATCTCATATACAAAGGTCCACCAAGAATGGCTTCTTCCGGTAAATGGAGAACTAGATGAACCATTATGTCAAAAAACGTCGGACTATATATCAATTCTAAATTGCATAATAACTTTACCAGTTCATCATGTGCTTTACACATGTCCTTCACATCTACCGACCGTGCACAAATTTTTTTTACAAAGGTGCAAAAGTCACTGATTGCTTTTGAAACATTCGCAGGCAAACCTACCAGAACACCTATTGGTAACAATCGTTGCATAAGGAGGTGACGATCATGAGACTTTAACCCAGTTATATTTGAATTGTTAGGGACCACCTTATTTTTAAAGTTTGATCCAAAACCATCAGGTAGTCTCACGCCTCTAATGAACTGACAAAAACGTGCTCGATCACTTGGTTTGAATGAGTACGAAGCATGTGGTTGGAAGACCTTGTTATTTTTCTTTGTTAGCCATAGAGTGTGTCGAATACCCATTTTTTCCAAGTCTACTCTTGCTTTGTGTATGTCTTTAGATTTTTCATTCATGAGCAAAGTACTCAACAAGCATAGTTGTCAATAGCGAATAGTGGTAAATAGCGACAAGGTACCTATATGCTACGTAGCGAATAGCTGTAAATAGCGACCGCTATTTCGTGTTTAACGTGTAAAATAATAGAAAATTATAAAAATACATTTAGTCAACTATTGTAGCAAATATAATCAACAAAATAAACAGTCACGTCACCAAAATAACGAAAATACACTATTACTAGTCTAATACATCAAAAAATTCCGGCTCATCATCATCATCGGGAGCCGATGTCGACACAAAATTTTTATAAGCCGCAACATCATTTTCTTCGGCATCCACATCAAAATCATAATCAGGTTCATCTACTAAACCTCTAGGCATTGATCTCGATGAGGAGGTCTTGGATTTGGCACCCCTTTTATTACCACTTGCTCTTGTCGAATAAGGCGCCTCACCCGCCCCCGTAGCTGTCGCAACATGACCATATGTCAAATCTTCACCCTCGAACACCGGGGCATTTTCTTCAACCTCATCTAACTCCTCTAAGGCCCCCATCAACCACTCATTCACATCTTGTACATTTCCATCATCTAAGATAAACGGGTCAATCGTATCACGCATATCAAACCTTCTTCTTAGAGCCCGATTATACTTAATGTACACAAGATCATTAAGCTTTTGTCGGTTGAGTCGACTTTTTTTTAGAATGAAGCTGCATAAATGAAATATAATAAGTTAATAACTATTATTTTTATTAAATATTAAATAAGACTAAATTTCTTACATGTTCAAATACGCTCCAATTGCGTTCGCACCCCGACGAGCTACATGTTAAACTAAGCACCAATATCGCAATTTTTTTAGTGACGGTGCCGATGCTCCGTATTGCATCCACCACATCGCTATTTTAATAACAAAATAAAAAATTTAGTTAAAGTAAACTTTCTTAAACATTATATTAAAATTTTATATATAAATAAAAGTATACCCGGTGCAAGTTTTGCTCTCATCTTCCTTGCCATTGGATTTCCAAAAATCCCTTCAGCACGTCGATATAATGGGAGCTCACAATGAATCTTCTCCTGCTCATCTTCGGTCAATGCCAACTTACTAATGCACGACATTAACCCACTTACAATCTCACCATTATCCTCCACTTTCGGATCGTTGTAGTACAAACTCGGATTCAAGTAATATCCCGCTGCATGCAAAGGTTGATGTAACTGACAGTCCCACCTTGTATCAATTATTTTGAAAATGTTTTTATACTTTCCTTTTTTGTTCTTGAAAGAGGCAGCAATCATCTTATTTGCCCTATCCATGGCCTCATAAATATAACTCATAGGAGGCTTTCTCTCTCCATCAACTAAACCCTAACGAGCCCTTATATGAAAATAAAAAAAAATAAAAAAAAACAAAAGTCGCTATCTGGTCACTATGTAGTCGAGAAATGGAAATAGCGGGCCCTAATCGAATCGCTATGTAGCGCGCTATAGCGCCCGCTACAAGCGCTATTGACAACTGTGTCAACAAGCTTTCACACACATTTGTCTCCACATGCATAACATCAATATTGTGTTTGAGATTGAGAGAAGACCAATAATCTAGCTTGAAAAAGACTATCTAGTTGTTGTAATATTTGCTTACTATTCAATTGTCTAGGAGGCTTTCATTCACCATCAAACAACAAATTTTCCCTCAATTTATTGTTGGTTTTCAAGAATTGCTTGTGACCAACAAAAGCTATCTTACTAGTTACACGACGCGAGGGTGTGTCTATGTTACAAGTAAGGCATGTTTTATAACCTTGACCACTCCATCCAGACAAGCTGCTACAAGCAGGATAATCATTGATAGTCCATAATAGTGACGTGCGCATCCTGAATACATTGTTTGTTGATGCATCTCTCATTTGGATTCCTTCAGCCCATAAAATTTTTAACTCATCCACCAAAGGCCTTAGGAAAACATCAATGTCCTTTCTAGGAGATTTAGGACCGGGAATTAGCAAAGTTAACATGAAAGAAGACTCTTTCATACATTACCATGTGGTGTATTGTACGTTGTCAACACTACATGCCACATGCTCGAATGGATTAAAACCATCGGTAGCCAATCCCAAGCAGACGTTTCTAGGTTCTTTGGCAAAGTCGGGATATCTACTATCAAATTCTTGCCATGCCTTCCCATCAACTGGACGACGCATCATACCATCCATTGAGCGTCCAGTATAATGTCAGATCATATCTTTCGCCGTGTGTCTGGAACTATATCTTCGTCGAAGCCGGGAAGTTAAAGGAAAGTATCTCAACACTTTTTTTGCTAATTTCTTCCCCCTTTGTGTTTTTGTCAACCCATCGGCTCTCGTTACAAACCGGACAGTTCTGCATTGAGGCATTCTCCTTCCAAAACAGAGCACAGTCATTAACGCAAACATGGATAGATACATATCCTAGACTAATCTTTCTCAGCTTCTTCTTAGCTTCCTAGTGTAAGGCTGGGATGTGATTTTCTTTCGAGAATGAAACTCTTAGAAACTCTAAAAGTTGGTCAAACGAGTTATTCGTCCATTTATTGATAACTTTAATATGCATCATTTTTTCTGAAAAGTTTAGGGAGGACATCCAATTACAACCAGGGTATAACTCGGTGCTTAGCTCGGCAAACAATGCATCAAATTCCGGGTCTACACTCGTTCCATCTTCAGCTATATTTTCTTCATGTGTATTTTGCTCAGCAATAACATCATCAATTATATCAAACATCTCATCATTTGTTGTTGGAGTACCTGTGTTTAAAAAACCCATATGTTCGTCTATAACATGAGAATTGGCATATTTCTCACCATGATAAATCCATGTCTTATATGATTGTAGAAAGCCACGATCACGTATGTGGGCATAAACTGTATCTAGGATCTGCCGATTCAAATTGACACAGTCTTTACATGGGCAATACGTTTTGCCATCACTGTCGAGATGATTCTTAGCAGTCTCTATAAAGTTGTCAAGACCTTTTAAGAAATCCAAAGAATTTCGATTTCTCAATTTAATTCAACTCTTATCAATTGTCATAACTGTCTGAATAAGAAATATATTGTATGTATAACTAATAACTTTAACAAAATTATACATGAAGAAATAAGCAACTAATTTGTAGCATATCATATTACATATGTACTACTAGTAGAGCATTGCTTATTAAACAACTAATATATTTTATGTAATAAATTAAGTTGATTGGTTTTCTTAAGATAGATTAGATTATTAGTATCTGAAGAAAATAAAATAACTTTCGGGTCAAACGAGTAGTGTTCAGTTCACATGTTATATATATATATATATACACACACGTATGTGCAAAGTTCGAGCTTTAGTTATAAAGCATGAAATAGGTCAAAACAACCCATACACACTTTAAATAAATCTTTAGAGTTCCATACCTTTGTCGATTCTAGGTGTTGATGATGTCCCTTTTTTTCTTCTATCTTAACCACTTGTTACCCTAAAAATAAAAATAAATGTTTTAAGCAGCAACGAAGTATAAAAAAACAATTAAATAGATAATAATCAATCAATTTATATCAACTATCAAATCTTCTATACTAACATATTACATCAATATGAATAAACAAAAGATCTTGAAAGTGTTTTAAATTTGATTAAAAAAAGGTTGTTGCCTTTAACTTGACGTTAAGGACTTGAAAGTGGAGAGCCTTTTTGGGATAAGAACACCCTTATAATAAATTAAGTTGGAACTTAAATAAATAGTTAAATACCACTGTTGAAAACAATTGTAGTTGTTCAAAATGGATTTAACACCTCTGAATGGCTCGGATTTCTTACTTGGATCCAACTAGAAAAGTAAAGGCTTGATTTGTTACTTTAGATACACAAGTCATTTGCTGTATAAAATAATTTCTATGATGTTTATAGAAGAGTCAAACTTATTTGACTTCAGAAGTCAAATCTTGTTACTTAGCAACCATACTATTATCAACATGAATTTTATCTTGTACTTCTATAAACTTGATGCAAAATTATTTGAAGATTTATAATATTTATATCTAATTAGGCGTGGTAAAACAGTCAGGTTGTGTATGGTAGGTCAGAACGTGTCCGGTCAAAATGACCGTTTATCAAAAATATCAATTTAGTTTGGGTCAAAAGAAGTTCAATGGATCCAAGTAAGAAATCACAGCCATTCAGAGGTGTTAAATTCGTTTGGAACAACTAGAAATGTTTTAAACAGTGGTTTTCAATATATCATCAACATAACATTTTCATCTTTTTGAAACTAAATAACTTTTCCTTTCTTTTTCATTTGACACATTCACAACCAGCAAAACCTTCAACTTCAGTAGCTTTTTAATAATGTCTGCCCCTAATCTTGAATCTACCAAACAAAGTAAGTTAGGAATTATAAAAACAAAATCTAAACTCACAAGTGCATTCAGCCTCCTACCAACTAAATCAAGAATCATGTACAGTCCTTCAACACAAGAAAATCCGTTAATTAACCCTTGTGCATTCAGCCTCCCATACAAGGAGTTCCACTATAAGCCAAAATACTAAACCTTACCTTCAACACAAGATACAGAGAGAGAGAGAGAGAGATACATACAGAGAGCAAGAGAGACGAACTCAGTGGTGGCTTCGTCGGTGGACGAAGGAAACGATGATGGAGGCTGTCTACAATGGCTTCGTCCTGCACTCGGGAGTAGGAAGTGATGATTTTAGTCCTTGACGATGGCTTCATCTTGCGTTGGTGGTGGCTGAACTCAGTGAAAGGGTAGACGGCAAGAATGGAAGAACTTGGGTTTTAGGGCTCAAAAACGAAAAAGATCGATTAAGAAAAAGGAAAACTAATTTCATTTGAGCGCCTAATTTTCAGAAGATCGATTAAGAAAAAGGAAAACTAATTTCAATTGAGCGCCTAATTTTCTGGCTTTCCGCTTCCTCAGCGGCGACGACGTGTTGTCGGAACCGGATGATTAATAGCGACGACATGGTGTCGTCGGTAAAAGCATTTTTTTTTAGCTTACACGATTAATGTTTCACTAATTTTAGCTAAAATCAAGTGGTATAAGAAAACTCATATAACAAAGTCATACTATTTTAATGTGGAAACCTACAACTCCCTCTTTATATTTGCAAACCGAATGTGACGTCAATGTTATTTATATCATGAAACAAGTGAGTTTCACAAGCCAAGTTACAATTACTCAATTTGTTACCTACACATCCCTCATTTTTATTTGAAAAAATTACCAAAATGGACATTTGAACTATACAAATAAAGGCTAAAATTAAGTGGGTTAAGGAAAGTCATATAACAAAGTCATATTATTTTTTATGTATTCAAGTATAAAGGCAAATAGCCGGCTAAGGATAGTCATATAGCACGCTAAAATCAAGTGGGATAAGGAAAGTCATATAGCAGGCTAAAAAAAACACGCCGGCTTAGCCAGCTTGGAAGTTGGCTTTAGCCGTCTTGAGAATCAGCACCTCCACATGTTAGTTTCTGGTTGGCTGAACATCTGATTAAAGTTGGTTTGGCACGAAATTTGAAGCCGGCTGAACTAGCCTACTTCAGCCGGCTTCATGACTAAATGACCATATCGAAGTAGGCTGAAAAAGTTTGTCCATTTTTGTAAATTTGACTGCTCAAATGTCCATTTTGATAATTTTCCCTTAAAAAAAAAATAGGTCGGTCAAATGTCTATTTTGGTAATTTTCCATTTAAATATACACTTGACAACAAGAAATGAAATGACGATGTTATTTATGACATTTTATATGCAACAAACTTTACTATCAAAATGAAAATAGCGAAACGTGCATATCATTGCCTAACTTATATTTCTTCTTATCAATATTCAGGGTACATGTACCGAGGCAGCCGAGGCTTAGCAATGGCCGAAAGTGGTTTAGACAAGCAAAGATCATCGTTATTTTCGACAAGCTCAATGGACCCCTCATTACACGGAATTTCCCACTCGAACCCCTGAACCATACTTGCCAACAACATTGTAGACATGGTTGTGCCCAAAATCATTCCAGGACACCTCGTTTCCCTGTGCTAAACGAGACCATCCTTAGGTCATTATCCGAAAGAACCACTGGTTTTCCTTCCTCACATATATGCCTATCCGGGTCAAATCGCAATGGATCCACCCATGCTTTTGGATTCCTTCCCAGGCCATATCGACTTAGGAGAACATGACTACCCTTAGGTATGAAGTAACCAGCAACAGTAGTATCCATTGTTGAAACATGGGGTGGAACAAACGGTACAAAAGGGTGCAACCTAAAAGCTTCCTTGATGCATGCTTTTATGTAATTGAGTTGAGGTATATCCTGCTCTTTCACTAGCCGATGGCGACCCACTACATGATCCAACTCTTCGACTGCTCTTTTTAGGATCATGGGTTCCTTGATCATCTCACCGATTGTACATTCTATAGCGTGAGAGGGATTATCAATGGCGGCAATCGTTAGTTCCTAAAATTGGATATAAGACATAAATATTACTCTAGAAAATCATAATCATGCAAAACATACATGTGAAAATAGTAATAGATTGCGAGAGACTTACAAGAATTTGGGCTTTAATCTCCTCTGGCGTAAGCTTAGGATTTTTTAGTTCAATAAGAACATCAAGCATATCACATTTTTCTCTTCTAGTTCCATCGCTCCACATCTGAATTCGTTCATCAACCAATGGATCCTGATACTTTCGAACAGTTTCAATTGCAGTCCTCGTTATCTTTTCATGGCCATCAAAATCAGTCTTCCCTCTTAACCAAGGGAAATAATCAGTGATGCAAAATGCGTAAAGATGCTTCAGTATGGTAAAAAGTGCAGCAACATGCTCAAACTCTTCTTCATCTGGCCCCCCATCTTCCATTCCTTGCCCAAAGAATCTTTTCCCTAAAATCATGTTCCTAATTGAGTTTCCACAGAAATGTTGGCTCACAATTCGATGTTTATTAATCCACCATCAACTATTGCATCTTGTTTCTCAATTTGGTTAAATATGTACATAAGCAATCGATCAGCTTCTTCGTCTCGTTTAGGTTGGAGCCATTTGTGTATTGGCGATGAAAGCATCTCCTGATTTATAACTCTTTTCATCTTCCTCCATTGTTCTCCAAACGGGGACAAGGCTGCTGTGAGATATCCACCACTTATCAGATAGGCTGACAAAAAATCCGGATCTCGTCTTGTTTCTTGAGGAACTCGCATGCTATGTCTGGGGACGAAACTGCAATGATGTGGGTGGATGGTCCTAGACGGACGCAAAGGATTGGGGTGTTAAACTGGTCCATGAGCTTATGGATCCACCGGAAAGTCGGCTTATTTAAAAGCATTTGGATGGTGCATCCAACAAAGGGCAAAGGGGTTGGGCCAGGTGGTAGTGAATGTGGGTTGTTCCTTGAAGATCTATTGTTTGAAAACCTACTAAGGAATATGAACATTATGACAACCAAGATGATGGTTATAGACATCATCATTAGTGAATGGTGATGATGAAGATAAGATGTTGAATGTGAATTTGAATTTGAATTGAGGGAGGGTTTAAGTAATGCAAAGAAATACCGGAATAAAATGTGAATATGGTTTATTAAAGTCTGGTCAGTGTTTTAGGACCTAAAATATTTAGAGCCACATTTTGAGCTACCTAACCTCTAGAAAGATACATTTTTGGTTGCCGATATCTCAGTTACACACATAAAATATGGTCGAAGGTTTGTGTGTGTGGATGATTTGAGTTTCTTGATTGAATGAGAGCAAACATGGAGATATGAAACTAGTCTCAGTTACATACAGACATAAAATAGGGTCTAAGGTTTATATGGATTTGTAATTTTCGGGCAGCCAAGGCTGTTAGGGAAGGGGATCAAAGAGTTGTTTGGTGTCAAGTTTATGAAAGGTGCCAAAAGGTTTGGCTATTTTTCTTGGAAAAAGTTCTCTTTTTTATTTCTTTATATTTTGATGTTTTGTAGGTTTTATGACTTTTATGGGTTTGATGATCAAGCAAGATTTTAAAATTTTTGCATTTCTTTATAACGTTTTGATTTCTTTTTCAAATTTTTCATGTTTTCATGCACACTTGATTGGACTACTAGAAAAAAAAATTTGCGTTGCATATACGTCAGAAACATTAAATTCTGAAAAATTTGCGACAAAAAACTTTTGTCGAAAATCATTTGTGACAAAATTGTGACAAATATTGCGACAAAATATTGACACGACGTATTTCCTATACAATTTCTAATTATAATAATTAAAATTATTATTATGCATATAACTATTAACATAATTATCAACTTTTCTATTTTATTTTAACTTATTTAAATTAAATTGTTTGTCGTAAAAATGTCGGAAGTATATAAATATAATTATGTTTACAGGGTTAAGATAAGGTAAAAGGGTTTTAAAAATAAAAATGGTAAGAAGTATTATGAGTTTGACATGTGTCATTTTGTTGTTTTTGAAGAGAGGTAATATTAGTCATTTTGTAATGTCAGGTCTGGTCATTATGTCGAAAGTATATAAATATAATTATGTTTATAGGGTTAAGATATGGTAAAAGAGTTTTAAAAATAAAAAGGGTAAAAGTATTATGGGTTTGACATGTGTCATTTTGTTGTTTTTTAATGGAGGGCATATTAGTTATTTTGTAATGTCAGGTCTAGTTATTATGTCTAATGTCAGGTCATTTGTGTCTAATGTCAGGTCTGGTTATTGTGTCTAATGTCAGGTCATTGTGTCAAATATTTTTCATCATTGTGTTATATGTATTCATCATTGTGTTTTACGTTTTAGATAATTTTGTGTTATTTTTGTCACTGTTTTTTATGTATTACATATAACACAGTGATGAAAAATATTTGACACAATAACGTGACATTAAACACAATGACCTGATATTATAAAAATATTTGATATTATAAAAATGATGAAAAATATTTGACACAATAACTTGACATTAGACACGATAACCTAGCATTAGACACAATGACAAGCAATAACCACAATAAGCTGGAAAACGTAAAAAAAATTGTTTTGTATATAACGACACTATAATCGTTTTAAAGATGAAAACGCTCGTTTTCATCATTGTATTTTACGTTTTATATAACTTCATGTTATTTTTTTACTATTTTTTATTTATTATATACAACATAGTGATGAAAAATATTTGACATAATGAACTGACATCAGACACAATGACATGACATTAGAAAAATATTTAACATTAGACACAATGATAAAAAAAAAATTTGACACAATGATCTCACATTACACAGGAATGATTTTTTTCGTTTTTATATATAACGACTATACTCGTTTTAAAGATAAAAAACGTTCACTTTTATGGTGTAATTTTTTTAAATAAAAATAATGTCGTATGAAAGTTATGAATGTTTAAAAAATGGGGAAAACTTGATAAAAAGTCAACAAAAGTGACATAACTAAAATATTATTTCAACAACTTTTTTTACTATAATTTAATCTCAACCGTTAAATCTTTATCAATTTAATCTACAATTTGATCTAATGACATTATATCCCTCTTGTCCTTTTTACTTTAAAATCCATTTTTATTTGAACTTTTTCCTATTTTTATAATAACAATATTAATAATATTCACAATATTATCTATACTACTATATAATATATATTTGAAGGACATAATTGTAATTTACTAAAAAATTTAAGACACGTAATACAAATTGTTCTGAATAAGGTACATCTTTTATAAATTTATAAAATATGTTCAATTACCATTTAACCTCATCTTTACAAATAAAGTCAACACTCAATAATTATCACTATTTAATTCACTACATTAAGTATTATTTTAGTTATAATACTTAAAATTATGATTTAAATTTACATTTACTATTTATATTTTTATAACTAAATATTATTTAAATTAAGTATTATCTTATTTAAATGATTAAGTATATAATTACTAAATATTTACATAGTTATAATAATAATAATAACACTCAAATATAACCAGTGTTTAAAACAGTTTGGGTTAGATAGTGATCTCCAAAAGAACCTCGATGATACCCGACGCTTTGCGCGGGTCAACCCACTAGTAAATAATTATGTTTCTATATTTAAAGCTAAAAAATGTTTTTAAAATAAAATTAAAACATATTTTTAATGATATTAGTAATTAAAAAATTAAAAAAAAATACTTTTGTCGGAATTGTGTCATAAATCCATCTCAGACGCCATTTTGACACAATATTAAATATATTTTTTTATATTATTACTGTTATTATAAAACTTTATAAGTATAATTAATAATATTATTATATGTATAATAATAATGCTAGTAATAATATTCACAATAATATAAATAATTATGTTAATAAATTTAAAATAAAAAATGTTCTATCATACCTGGATTGAAGGTATCGAAGGTAAATGGAGGTTGAACATGTTCTATCGAAACTAGGTGGCGGCTGAATATGTTATATCGAAACTACTGCTGAAACCCTAAATCTGGAGTAGAAAACATCGAAACTAAGCTATTGAAACTAGAAGGTATCAAAACTAACTAGTTTCGATTGACGAATTTCTCTATCAAAACTACTTCTTTCGATACTATCTCTAACGAAACCAGCTTTGTTTTGATTGAAGAGGAGCATATTGAAACTACACGGCAAGTAGAACATCCCAAGTACTCTCCAGAATAAAAAAAAACGTATTGTGGCGAAAATTTCTTAGGTGAATTTTTTAAGGATATTGCATAGAAGGGGGAGTTTTGGCTGAAAACTTGGAGACAACGTTTTCGAGTTTTCAAAAATTTTGTTTCTTCCACAATATATATATATATATATTATATTATATATATATATATATTATATTATATATATATATATATGATGTTTTGCTTGAGCTAATCGTAATTCCTTTAATTAGAGTTCAAGTTTGAGCAGTGGGTAGCAAAGTCAAACGTATTTGTGACGAACCAGATCATTGGTTGTTGATTACTTGGTGATTCAATCATTTATCTTTTTGCCTGGAAAATAAAAGGTTCTACACTTCAGGGGGAGAAACACCACGAAAAGCTTAGGATTACCAGTAGAGTGATGAAGATGCAAGACTAAGTGAGTCACCGCTTAAAAATGACCTTTTTTTAGGGGGAGACAAGGCACAAGTTGATCAAGCGTTCGTGAATAGTCAAGAATCTTTATAGAAAGATGGTTATTTACTGTTAAATACTTGAAATTCAAACATTTATCAATTGCCTACAAGATAGGAGGGTCTACACTTGAGGGGGGATCACAACGAAAGGCATTGGATTATCAGTCAATTTACGAAGAAAAAAGACAGAGTCGGACAATAATTGATAGCATCAGTCTAGGGGGAGGTTGTCAGATATAAACATGAGACTTATGCTTTCAATTAGTATCGAAACTAAAAGTTATTGAAACTACTTGTTTTGATTGAACAATTTCTCAATCGAAACTAGCTAGTTTCGAAGGCCTTTTTTCTGGCCTGTATGACGGTGGCTTGGAAAACAAGGCATGGACCTCCTATAAATAGAAGAATACACCATATTTAAGCCCTTAAACTCCCCTATAAATAGAACCTTGCACGTCCTTTATTATTACACCTTTTGAAAGCAAAACCCCAGCCCATTACTGTCAAATTTTCAAAATTCTTCTCCCCCAAGAGTCCAAGAAATTGCAAAGGTAATAGCCTCCTTACTTTGTTAAAATCCTTGTCATATTTTTGTTTCAAATTTCTACTTTTAGTCTTATTGTTTTTCTTTCTTTTTTCTACTTCAATCTCTTGATTCTTAATGTTTAAAACCTCCTTATAACTCTAAATACTTATGGTCCAATGCGTCATCCTTGCTCATGCACCTTTGTGTAGTAATCTTGGATGATGCAAAGGATTGAACAAGGTGATCTTGTTCTGATCATAGCAATGGTCACTTTGTTTTTGCTTCACTTTTTATGTATTATTTCAAATTCTTTCAATCTAAGACTAAATCATGATGCTATATCATCCAATATATAGTATTCATGTGCTAGAACTGAGATCTAAACCTTATTTTTATAGAAAACTATTTAAAACATTCAAAAACTTTAATTAACCACTTTTGCATTTTCAGACACAATCTAGTACCAACTTGGGTTGACCATAAATGATAGATCCTCTAACTCCAAGTTTTCGGCCCCCAAAACAATCACGCAATACAGGTGCGCCAGGAACCTAGTTTCTGTCTAGTCTGTCTTGGGCATCGATTTAGGGCCGGTTAAAGGGTCTGAATAAAATAAAGTTCCCAATAAAGATTGTTCTAAACATACTAAATTAAGTCTCTGTGAAATTTTGAGAATTTTATAAAATCATTTCATTATGTAAAAACGTCCCGCAAGTTGGGGACAAAATTCTGTCAAAACTCTAAATCTTATATATCTTTCCAATCTTTAAAGTTCTTAATCCTTCTTTTGGTTTATAAAACTCTTATATTTGATCATTTGCTTCTGATTTAGATCTATTTAAACACTTAATGCATTCATTCAAACATTCCATGTTGTCCTTACATCTTGTTTCCATGCTCTTACACAACTCTAATCGTTTAGGACATTCTTAATCAATCGGTTAAGCTTTCTCGTTTAGTTTCAAGAATTAAAGATGAGTTTTCATAGCCCATTTTCAGTGTTTATACTTTGGGATGGAAACATGTACATATTCATAAAAAACCGTTTTATACAAATCAATTAAAACATTTTCATATACTTGCTACATTAAATGCCTTATACATGATTTGTATTCGTATTCGTAAAGTCCCTCTCATAGCTCATACACAACCATTAATTACTTTAATAGCCAACAGTAGTACGATAATGAATACCCCCATCTACCACTCGGTATAGGGTGTTGGATGATTGAAACCTGACATTCATGATTTTGTGGATTCCAAATCTCTTATAGGGCATTCAGTCACTAGGGTTGGTTGAGGACTTCATGTATTTGAATTTAATAAACGTGTACATCTAAATTGTTTATGATTTTTACTTATAACTTTTGAATATCTAAACCTATGATTGCTCACCAACTATTTGTAAGTTGACCCTTCTTTTTACATGTTTTTAAGAAATTGAAGTAAGCCAGTGAGAAAGTGCTTTCACCTAGGATGCATAGACTTAGTTTAATTATAAAACATTATATTTTATGTTATCTGTTTTTAATTGAATTGATGTAAATATTTGGTTGAATAATATTTAAATTCCTTAGTTATCTTTATACCGAGTATCTTGATTGAGTTTTGTCACGCGTGTTTCCCATTTAGTGGGGGTGTGACACACACCCCTCTCTTTCTCTTAAAATTCTTCCCAAACTATGAAACATTTAAAAGGACTGTAAAAGCTTTCATAAATCAGTGTATGGTGCGACAAGGAAGACAACGACATGCCCAAAAGGACTGTGTAAACTTCATAAATGGGGGAGACAACTAATGGTGGTCTTTAAAAGGCGTTTATGGTTATGAGTGTTGGTCCGGATGGTTCAAACAATCATATCTGTAACATCCCGTTTTCAGACACAAATGTAAAAGCATGATATTGTAATTTAAAGTAAAGTCTGGGGTAGGAAACGTAAAACAAAATGAACGACAAACTTGGAGGGGAAGCTAGGGTTATATTAGTAGACTTAAATAAGTGCAACCCACCTCATTTCTCCTCCAGATTTCGACCAAGAGAAAAGAGAAGAAGGAAAGAAATCTTGTTTTTAGGGTACACAGCTTCAAGGATCGGATGATCCCTAGAGATTTAACCGTCGAGTCATTCTCAACATTTTACTGGAGCTTCATAGAATATAAACGAAGACTTCCACCGTTGGGTTTTGGATTTGAAATCCTGGAGGGTGAGCTTTTCTGTCCCGAACAGAACAGTGATTTTGGAAGGATTCCGGTGACTGTTTCGGATTTTCGGCGATGGAGGAGGTGGTTTCCGGCAGAGGCTAAGTGGGGATCTGGTAGATATCGTCAATACGGTTCCGAGGACGCTTGAATAATCTCAATCGGAGTTCGTTTGCTATAGTTTTGAGCTACTCGTATGTTTGTCAGCAAATCTTACAAATGTAACAACTTTACATAAAGTTTACGTTTTTAGCAAAAAGTGGTATATGAGTTATGGATATATGATGATATCAAGTCTTTTGAACGATTAAAGTTGGAAGCTTTACGTATTTAAAGATCAGATCTGAATTTGTTCTTAAGATACTAGTTTCTATTGAACAAATAGTTTCTATTGAAGAAAAGTAGTTTCTATTGAACAAAGTAGTTTCAATTGAACAAATAGTTTCTATTGAACAAAGTAGTTTCGGTTGAACAAATAGTTTCTATTGAAAAAATAGTTTCTATTGAACAAAGTAGTTTCTATTGAACAAAGTAGTTTCGGTTGAACAAAGTAGTTTCGGTTGAACAAATAATTTCTATTGAACAAATAGTTTCTATTGAACAAAGTAGTTTCGGTTGAACAAATAGTTTCTATTGAACAAAGTAGTTTCTATTGAACAAATAGTTTCTATTGAACAAAGTAGTTTCGGTTGAACAAATAGTTTCTATTGAACAAAGTAGTTTCTGTTGAACAAATAGTTTCGATATGAACCATGACCTGAAACTACTCTAGTTTTGACATGAACCATGACCCGAAACTACTCTAGTTTTGATATGAACCATGACCCGAAACTACCATGTTTTCGATGTAAACTACTTATCGAAACTACTAGGTCCAAGCATGGAAATGTTCAGTGTCAATAAGGAACACTACCTTATGTGGATGACCTTATTATAAAGATTTCGAGTGACATTAGTGACGCTCAGTAACCATCTAAGTGTATTTCAGAAACTACTCATCAGGTGAGTTCTATGTGCCTCATTTATGTTATGTGCAAATCATTTTAAATGTTTTGGGGCTGAAGTGTATACACTAAATGAATAAGTGTTATGAATGACAATGTGATCATACGTGATATATACATATATATATTAAAATGAATGATGAACAAAGAATGAAACGTATGATTATAAAGAATGAATGAAAGAAGGACATAACGTAAATGAATGAAATCTTGCTTTATATTATATATATTGCATGTTATGAATATATGTAAACGTTATGGATGCTTCGATGACAACGGATACTTCGGTAGACGGACGACCACGTGACTATTTTGCAACGGGGAAAAGTACGTTCCTTAGCAAGCTAGGACGTACGAAAGGCATAATGGGCGGTCGAAGTAAATGCTTTAATAGTATAACGGTTGCATAAACAATAGTTCGTGTGGGAAACGGATGCCTTAGAGCAGACGGGTGAATATACAGACTACGAAGGTAGGACGGTTAAGACGGATGGCCGAAGGTTTGCCGGACGGTTTAATGGCGGACGGTTTCTAGGACCGGACGAGTAAAGGGGCTACTATGGTAGCTTAATGGCTTATGTCTTTGTGACATACGTAGTAAAAGACGGGTTGATCACCCTTATGTGTATGACCAATGAATGTTAAATGAAACCAATGATGTGAATATATATATATATATATATATATATTTATATGTATTTACAAAGAAAGATACATGAAATAAATTCAAGTGTTATACTTATAAAGAATTAATGTTTATGCCTATTTGCTTTAAAATAGAACTCACCAGCGTTAGCTAACTTTTAGAACGCACTTCAGGTAGTAGGAAGAAACGACGAGCAAAGGCAAGAAGGCTACCTGAAACAAGACTGACATCCTATTTAATTGCTAATGTGTTAGAAAAATGTTTCCTTTATATGTTAAGACTTCCGCTATTTATGTAATAAAATGATGTACGCTTCCGCTATGTTTTAAAAGTTATAGTTTATTTAGTTTTGATGACTATGTTTATGAATAAATCCAACAAGTGAGGTAACCCGGGAAAGGGGCCTTACAATATCAAGCAAACACGAACACGATATTGGGGGGGACAAACTCGCGACTCTTTTATTATTACCAAACGAACTTACAAAACGAACAAACAATCAAGGAAAAGGGACAAATAACATAATAACCTACACCCCTATTTATAATACTATTCTAACTTGTTCTCCAAGAAATAAAACCTAATTTATAAAACTTTCAAAACAGACCCTTTAACTTTTATTATTAACTAATTCAAGATTAAATCCCTCATTCACCCCCTTAATCTTGAATTATTCTTCTTCTTGTTTCTGTTTCTCCTCTTCAACTGACTATAGCGTACTTGCTTCACTGGTTCTTCAAACTTAGCATTCTCTCCTTCTGTACTTAACTTTGAAATAGCATCAACCATTCTATTCTTGCTTGCTCCTTTTCTTTTTCATGTTTGAAATTTCCAAAATAAATCTTTTGGAATCGTTCCAAACTGAAACGGACTTTCCTTCACATTCACAATCGATTTCTTCTTCATATCAGGACTTTCTTTATTTTTATCTTCAAAGCTTTTAGGATTAGAACATACCGTAAGCTTGATTTTGTACATTCTATTCAGATTTCTCTGAACCTTCCTCAACAATCTTCCTTTCTAATCTTATGTCCTTCTTCATCCAACTGTCCTAAGCTTAGAAGATTGACCTTCAACTTAGACATGTAGAAAACATCACAAAACGTTTTCTTTTCTCTATTCTTACTTATCACAGTTACACTTCTTTTACCTTTTATTTCAATCACGGATCCATCACCAAACGTTATATGACCCGAAATTTGGTCATCCAAGGTAGTGAAGAATTCTTTCTTTCCTAACATGTGGTTACTTGCACCATTGTCTAAGTGCCACATTCCTTCATCTTTTCCATCCTTTTCAAATATCCCCAGGATAACCCGTTCTTCATTCAAACTTACTTTCTTTATCGAACAAACTGCCATGAACAAAGCAGGATCACGAGCACCTTCCTCTTCTATCTTTGTTAAATTCACTTCTACTTTATCTTTACCTTCTCTATATTTACTAGGAGCTTTTCATTCACTTGAATAGTGCCCAATCTTATCACAATTGTAGCACCTCAGATTCTTCCTTCTATCTTGCCTATCTTTAGGGTTCTTTCTCCTTTGATCTTGACCCTGTTCATCTTCATCACTCTCACGTTCATTATTCCATCTTGGATACCCTCTTTCTCGTCTATTAAATCTTCCACGACTACTACCACGTCCTCGGTAGTTTTCAACTTTCTTTCCAGTTTGGGTGAACAAGAGTTGACTTTGGGATGAACTTTTAGTCAAATTCTTGAACTTGTTTCTTTCTTCATATGCCTTCAAATGTCCAACCACATCTTCGAACGTCATTGTTTCGATTTCGGCGAATTGCTCGATCGAAGAAACAATAGGTAAATATTTATCACGCACAGAGTTCAAGAATTTCCTTACCATAACCTCTTCTTCAAGTGTTTCTCCAAAACTCTTGTACTTAGACTGTACTCCACCCACTTTTGATGCATATTCATCATTGCTTTCTGTCTCACCCATCTTCAATCCATATAACTCGCTTATTAGCATTTGAAGACGAGCTTTCTGAGTTCTTTCGGCACCAAGATAACGAACTCTTAGCTCTTTCCAAGCATCTTTCGGTTCTGAATACTTGGCTATCTGTAGCATTACATCTTCCGGTAGAGTTTGGAAGATAATACCTAAGGCCATAAACTTCTTTCTTTCTTCAATTCCAGTCCCTTTTTCTTTATCAATCGCATCTGTCAAACGAACTTACAAAACGAACAAACAATCAAGGAAAAGGGACAAATAACATAATAACCTACACCCCTATTTATAATACTATTCTAACTTGTTCTCTAAGAAATAAAACCTAATTTATAAAACTTTTAAAACAGACCCTTTAACTTTTATTATTAACTAATTCAAGATTAAATCCCTCAATGAGGAGTAAGATCGAAAACACGGTTTCTTCACCAGAGTCTATGGCGATGAAAAGAAAAACGAGAGGGCAATGAAGGGTAGGTTTCATGCGAGGGGATACAGTTCTGAGGAACTGGCACGTGTGTCCGACGTCGATGGATACAGTTCTTCTAGACGGCACGTTACGGTCGATTCCTAAGTTTATTGATGGATTTATGATGACGTTAAAAGTCGTTGATTCTTCTGAAATAGATGTCAAGGTTTTGGACCCGGTCACACATCCATGATCGAAGGTGCAGAAGCGTCAGTGAGCGTTTGAAGCACCATCCGACATTATACAATCTTAGGATCTCGATCTAAGTCAGAGTTTTCTGACGAAAAAAAACGTGTCGGAGAAACGGTGGCATCCGTGACTATGACGTGTTTGGACGACGGTCTAGGAGATTATAATTGTACATGAGATGGAAGAGAATTGCATCTGTTGAATTTGTTAGAATAATGAGCTCGACCGTCAATTTTGATTTATGTTTTAGGCCAAATTTTTAGATTCTGGCGACTTTTGTAGATCTCCGACCTTCCTTTTTCTACCGTCAACTTTGATTTATGTTTTAGGTGACGGGTTAGTCAGGGAATTTATATGTCATCGGAGTTTGTCGCCGATGACAGGTGTTAAAGATGGCATAGAAAACAAAGTAGGCAAAGTAGGGTGGGTTGGGGGAAATAAGTGTGGTGGGCCCTATTTTAATTTATTTACTAAAATATGGGTCTCATTTTTTCTTTATTTAAAAAGTTCTCTAATTTCTTATGCTGTAGTCTATCAGACCTTAAATTTCTTACTTAAGTCACCTCATGTGCAATACACATGATGACATTTTTATATTTTTACTCTTAAAAGACAATTCTTGTAATTTAATTAGATTTTATAAATTTAATATAAATTATTTTATTTGCATATGAACGCTAAATCATTTTCATTTGTAGGTGATAGATCCACTTCATCTCCCCCCCCCCCCCGAACTCACTAAAAACATCAGGTCTAGCTCTTCGATCCTCCTACCATAAAAATTACACCTATAACCCATCACTTAACCTTCTCATTTTGCTTAGCTTTGGTATGCCACCCGGTGAACACCAACATCTCGTAATCACCCGCTTCATCTTCTTGATTCTGATTTCAGATTAAATACAATCAAACCCAAAAGAAAACTTGAAAAACATATTAATAATAATCTTAAGGCAGAACACCTAACGAAGATTCCAAGTGTGTGTCAGTTCCAACAAAAAAGGAAATGAAAGGATAATAAAACACCTGTTGACGGGCTTCAAATCAATAGATTTATACCTTGCCGGAACTTATAGACACCATAAACTGCCTTTTGCATCTAGTAGTATATCCAGTTCTCAAATATTTGATCTTATTCATATTGATACGTGGGGACCGTATCGATCTACTACATTTGTTAGATATAAATATTTTCTCACCATTGTTGATGATTTTACTAGAACTACTTGGACTCATCTTTTGACAACTAAAGGAAATCCCTTTACTATTCTTCAAAGGTTCATAGAGATGGTTGAGACTCAGTTTAGTACCAAAGTGAAGCGTGTTCGATATGATAATCCTTTTGAACTTGGTTCGGGTGTTCATGATGTCGAGTATTTTAAGCAAAATGGCATTATTCATCAGACTACTTGTCCTGGTGTTCATCAACAAAATGGGGTGGTGGAACGTAAACATAAGCATCTTCTCGAAACTGCCTGTGATCTTATGTTTCAATCCAAGTTACCAATAACTTTTTGGGGTGAATGTGTTCTCACTGCTACTCATCTGATTAATATTTTCGCCACACGGGTTCTCAAGGGCAAATCCCCTTCTGAGATGCCTTTTGTTAAAGCTCATTCATACATCCACCTTCGTATTTTTGGGTGTTTATGTTATGCTTCTACTTCTACACCCGGATGAGATAAATTTCAGCCTCGAGCTCAAGCTTGTGTTTTTATTGGATATCCCTTTGGAAAGAAAGGTTACAAGCTTTATAATCTTAACACTTGACAAGTTCTTGTTTCTCGTGATGTGACTTTTCTTGAGCACATTTTTCCTTCTTTACATTCTTCAGATCCTTCTTCTTTGTTCTATTCTCTAAATGATCTGTTTAAGGAGACAGATCCAGTTACTGTTCCTTCATCTTCTTCGATTGCTCCTGAAGTTGATCCTTCTCCTCCTCATGTTTCTCATGTTCCTCCTCCTCCACCTCCGGAGCCACTACAAAAAAAGTGACCATTAGGGACTAAAATCTCAAGGACTGATTTATCAGTCTCAAATAAGTAGTACCCGGGACTGATTTATCAGTAACTAATGCTATTTGAGACTAATTTTTACCCAACATGTTTTACAATTAATAATCAGTCGCTAATATGTAGGACCCTTATTTGAGACTAACTTTCAGTCACAAATATGTGTCATAAAGTTGTTTTATGGGAAACTTATTGGCTAATGAATTTGAATCCCAAATGTATTCCTTGTATAATGAGTAATGGTGCAAATGTGTTAGAGAGTAATCTTTTGTCTCTAATATAGAGGGAATGTATTAAGGACTGAATATCATTCGTTAATATTTTTAATACGGACCTAATTAGGGACTGATAATCAGTCTTGATCGCCTTTTGGTATAGGAAATGCTCAGTGACTAATTTTCAATCTCCAATTATGTTACGCAAATTCTATCATTTGATAAGAAGTATCAGGGCTGAAAATTAGTGTCAAAAATCGTTTTTCGTAACCTTATTCGGAAATAATATTTAGTCTCCGACATGTTATACAGACGAAAGAACTAGAGACTGATATTCAGTCTCCAATAATCGAAATATGTTCATCAATTTTAAGGAAATATAATATAGAGTCAAATTAGTCCTCACTATTCTTGAAACAAACACTATCATGGACTAAGATTAGATAGTGATATTCACTCTCTAATACGTCATCGTCAATTCAACCGTTATAAAAGAAGAATAAGAGGCTGAAAATCAGTCTCCAAAATTGAAGTGCTTTAAACACAAGACTATTTATGAAGCCTATCGGCTGCTACTAACTGCCGAAACAAGGAAATTTAATACACCCCCTTCAAGTTCAATAGCTTGTTCAAAAGATATATGCATTATAAGTTTAACAAAATATATATGTCCAAGTTAAGTCCAACAAAATAGCAAAAAAAAAAAAAGTTCAAATTTCAACAATTACAATAAACATTCGTTAGCATCCAAATCTACATGAACCAGCATCATATCAACAACATGAGTATTTTAGCATTTCCCATATGTACCTGAGGTCACAGCAGGTTAAAATTTGTATCAAAATTAAATATATCCTCAATATAAAACTAGATGAGGCAAGATGGGCCAGGAAGGGCTGACCCACAAACAACTTCTTCACCATGTTTTAAAGAATTAATCCCTTAACTATTATTAGAGAAAAAATATTTATGGGGTAAAAATTAAAATTTTTGAGTAAATTTGATGCAAAAGATTGTGTATGTTAAAAGTAGACCGTTTGGCCTGTTCCGGTCATAGCTATATTTTGATTTGGCCCATCTAACCCATTAAACACAACCAAAATTGATCCATTCATAAAAAAGCCACATGTATATATAAAACCAAGCATAACATCAATCTTGGAACAAATACCTGGATGGAAGGAATGAGTTTGTCTACCAGTTTCAACATCAAAGATGGACACAACTTTCTCTTATGCAGCTGCCAGCAACTGTCCACTTATGGGCTGGATTCTCACTTGTGCACTACCTGACTACCACCCTGCTACACCTGAAAAATAAATTGTGCTTATTAGATATAAACTTCAAATTTGAAAACTTGTTCAAAAGATATAAGAAAAAACCAAAATGAATGAACTCATGCCTCACCTTAGAAACACGAGTGCATTGGACTTGGTTGATATTCCGGTGGTGAATCTCATCGTCACTATCGCAGAAGCAAAAGAGATCTGACTCAACACTAACTTTATAAAGAAAACCGATAACTAAGAACATAAAGTGTTTCGGGTCAACCTGACAAGACCCGTATCACGTGGGTGAAACCCGACACGACCCATTTAGATCTGTACAAAAAGTTATATATTTTCACTTGTTACTCAACTATCTCAGGTTAACCTAACCGGTTATATAAGTTACCATCTCGACCTCACCGAACCGGTTTTTTCCAAACCAATTTTGACCAAGTATTAAAAAAACCGCACGGTTACTAACCAGTCTGTTTTTTAACCGATTTGTGCATCTCTACTAATGAGGGTGAAAAGTTGAATTTGTTCCGGCAAGTGGATTATATTATTACTGGTTAGATGGTTTTATTGTGATATGAGAAGCTTTGGGAAAGTGGCTATGAGTATTCATATTGATCAGGTTGAGATATTAAAGAATGTCATGATATTGAATTGTTCTAGCAATCTGATCAAGATAGGTTTGATCATGTTAATGTTGCTGCTTATTTGTTATGGCAATATGCTGCTTATTTTAGAGGCATTGATATCTAAATTCAAGGTTCTTATTTAGCAATAGTATGCCTAAATAGTTTAATATTGTGTTTTCTTTCAAAGAATGTCAAACACTTAAATGCAATTGGGAACAAATATATACATAAAAAACTGTTGACAATTGTAAATATTACAAATGCAAACAAACCTGCAATATAATTGAATTGAATATAAATCCACAACCGCAATAGATAACTCAGGGGTGTTTTCAAGTATTCAATAGATGTTTCTTCATTCTGCAATAAACAAATCAACTTGAGTACTAATAACAATCAATAAGAACAACTATAACAAATTCCAATCTAAGAACAATTATAAAAGCAACTATAATTCTTGGGATGTCAATGGAGCAGATAGTCAGATGGAAACCAACACACCAGGCTCTAACAATCAATTTTTCCGTTGAATTTGACCTAGTTGATTTGATTTGTGTTCGTTCCGGTTTCAGATTGCCCGGGCACACAGTCAGAATACGCCGGAAATCTGATGCTTGTGATGGCTGCCCTAATCAAGAAGCTTGTGCTTCTGCTCCTAAAAGCCCCGATCCAGGTTCTTTTTCATCGATTTGTCGATTTCTGAAGCTTGTCCATGGACAACGCCGTAGATTTATCCAAAAACTTAGGGGGTGTTTGGGATTACTTATTTACTCTACTTATTAACTTATTAACTTATATAAGTTAATAAGGTGTTTGGGAAAGCTACTTATTTAGCCTACTTATACCATTTTTTAAGAAGTAAGTCCATCCTTACTTATTACTTATAACTTATTAACTTATAGCATAAGTCAATAAGTAGTTTTCAAAGAAAATCCCAAAGTTTTTAAGAAGTTACAAATTGTGACTTATGACTTATGACTTATTACCTTTTTGAATAAGTCATAAGGAGTTTCAAATAAGTAATCCCAAACACAGCCTGATTGTAAGCAACTTTCATCCTTATCTCGATCCTCCCAAATTGAAAAGAAAGAAAAAGATCTTTCCTTTAGTAAATTCGAAAATAAAGCGTAATTTTATCTTGAAACTTAAATGAGAACAAAAAAAATATAGTCACTTTTTTATATATTTTCTCTAAAAAATTAAAACATATCCTTACTCTAAAAACTTTACTCAATAAATGTGTTAACTAAATTAAATTACATTTATAACTATAAATGATACACACTCCGCTTACCATCTGCCACGTGTAGTAGGGGTGTTCATCGGTTCGGTTAACGGTTTGTTCGATTTATTCCATTCGGTTTATTTGGTTTTTATTTTTTTAACCCTTATCCGTTAACCTAACCGAAGCGAATTGGAAATTTTTCTAACCGAATAAACCGATTTCAAAAGGAAAGTATATCCGAATAAACCAAATAAATCGAATTCAACCTAATCAATCAAATAAACCAAACTGAATTGGATAAATGATGATTACTTAGTGCAGTTGATGGTCATTTAGTGTCATTGATGCTTAGCTGGAGTTAATGATGGTCGATTAGGGTGATTAGTGGTCAATTAGGGATTTTAAGAGTTATTGTGTATATTAAAACTCAACGTAACTCATGAAGATATAGTTGATTAGGGTTCGTGATTTCAATTATGGTAAACGTTAGTTAGTTAGAGTCATTGTTGATCATTTAGGTTCTTCAATAGTAATGTAAGGCCAATTGTGGTCAATTAGAATCATTAATAGTCAATTAGGGTCGTTGATGGTCAATTATGATTAATTATTGTCACTATTGGCTAGTTAAGATGAACGACGGGTAATTTGGGCTACTAATAGCTATTATGATTCTTAAGACTTAATATGGCTAATCAATATATGCATTAAGCAGTATAAGTCATTACGATGATCTATCTTGGTCAATCAAAGTCCGCATGAACTTTTATTACTCTGAAGACATTAACCAAGAAACACATGACTCATGGACATAGTTCATTAGATCTAACACGTTAAGATCTAGTGTAATCTAATAATGCCCTTTTTACCCTGCTATGAACTTTTAATACTTTGAATATACACACCAAGAAACCTATGACTCATTATAACTCATAAAGACATATATTATTCAACCAAAGTAAAATATAATAACAATAAAGATAATAAATACAATAAAAGTAAAATAAGAATAATTTACAACAGTAATAATAATAATATAAATAATAATAAATTGTTATGTGTTATAATGAGTTCAAGTTAATGCTCGTCAATCTTGATAAAGCGACCCGTTATAGATTATTTAGATTTCTACGATCTAACTAATATGACTCATTACAATCTAATACGACCAAGTACATCTCTACAGACATATTTTGACTAGTATATATGTTAACAGATTATTGATGTTATCCAGACGGTCTATATAAAAACTAACAAAACCTAACCTAGACTCCTAAGTAATAAATGAAAAACCTATGAACTAAACCACACTGACAGGCAAGTGTACCTATCGAGTGTAGCACAGCTTAATGGTAAACCGAGTTATCGAACCCTAGAGACACTACGAAACAATACTAGACTCTGACTCGGACTAAAGAATGATGATTGGGGGGGTTAACTACACTACTGATTATAACTAATAAATGCAGTAAACTGAGGACTATTCAAACTATCAAGAGAAAGCTAAGGTGAAATCAGGAATAGGAAGAACATTAGCTATGTCGGAATCCTACTTGCAAAACACAACTTATACCGGTTTTGGAACTAAGATGGATATGGGATTCTAAGGATAACAGCTCTAGACAACCTAGTGGATCCCTAGTCACTCTCATGGTGTCACCAACTAAGATACCTAAAGCGTACTAAACTCACCAGATGGTTGGATCACTTCTCAGGTATTTCCAACTATGACAATGTACCCTAATGAACATATCATCTCTCAGTCTCACCGTCCACAATACATCCGAGGAATGCACGGGGTAATCCTAGGATAACAACTATGATTCAGAATAACAACAGATCACTAGACACCTAATACCAACTTCCTCTCAGACAGTCGACACTCGGATTCCTAATGACGAAGACTAACCGACTAATTCTCACCTCTCGGGTATTGAACTAGGATACACACTTAACTGTAATCAGCAATCAACCACAATTCCTATGGCTACTATGTCTAGCAAACCACCAAAATCACAAACCCTAAGATCTATGACCTAGATACACTAACTGAACTGACAGACAACCACAATCAACACAAGGAATCAATAATTAATCACACAATCAGATTCAAGCATGCATATACATCATAATTATTCAACTAGAATCTTTACAAAATCATAAAACCATCACATGAATCCAAAACCAGTAAAAATCGAAACTTTAACAAGCATTCATCAATTGACCTAGGCAGTATTACAGTTTTAGCCTAGAATCATGCTTAAACAACCAAAATAGAAGTAATTAAACAAGAACATGGTTTCAAACACAGAATTCAAACACAAAGATTCAATCTTTGAAACCGAAAACGTAAATAAAACGAACCCGGACTCTAAAGCTTTGATCTTTACACTTGATTCTTCTTCCAATTGCTCCAAAATCGCCTAAAACCCTTCTCTGGATGGCTAAGATATGAACTCCTCTTATTATGGCATTACACAACTATTAAATTCAAAATTAGGGTTTTTTTATCGTAATTTGAGGCCCTCGCGTACCGCGAGAAAACATGGCCGTCCCTCGCGTACCGCGAGGGACAAATTAGTCGCGCCCGAATTCTTGGATCTTCGCGTACCGCGAACGTTTCCCTTCTGATCTTCGCGTACCGCGAAAGACTGGAATTTCAGAATTTTGACTTTTAATCCTTGGACTTTATTCTCGTGCTCAGGTTCTTCGGGTTTTCACTTGTAATCATCATGAGCACCTGAGAACATAACAAAGACTCAATAGATACTAAAAACGACTCAAAATGAATACAAAACTAAGTGAAACGACTCTAAAACGATGGAACAAAGATGTGTGCTTTGCACAACAACAATTATATCTAAGAGGTGTATGACTCATTATGTCTCACAATGACCTATTTTTGTCAATCAAAGTCAAACTACGTTAATAAAAGTCGATACTTGCGAAAAAAGGTCAAATATAGTCATAGATGGTCAAAGCTAAAGCAAAAGACAAAAGTAGAAATACCAATGTTTTGAAACTCGGACCGGCCGGTTGGACCGGGAACCGGTGGTCTGACCGGTCCGGTTACATATGTTGAACCGTTTCTGCAGCGAACCGGTGTTCGGACCGGAAACCGGGTGGTCGGACCGGTTGAACCGCTTGACTATTTTTTTTATTTTTTTTTTAATCTTTTTTAAATCTCTTGGCTTCTTATTTCATAGGTAATTGTTAGTTTAAAATTATAGGAATTGACTTGTTGGTGGTTTTTGAAAGGATTAAAAGCTATTTAGACTGATATATTTTTATAATATTTATGACGTCGTCCGGTTCTTAAATCCGGTCCGACCGGTCGGACCGGTAAGGAGACTGGTTCGACGTCCGGTCCGGTTCTAAAAACATTAAGAAATACAATATACTTCCCGCATCTTAAAAAAAGAGAAAGTAAAAAATATATTATTTTTAACTCACCTCGATTTTAAATAAAACATTTATTCTAATAAATAAAAATAATTTTGGACAGGTGTCGCATTCTCAGCCATTCCTGTGACCGGGTTTCCCGCCTAGAATATTAATCCATATTGTGGGACACGCGGACCTTAATGTCCAACCCGTTTCATTGTTCTAACCCGTTTGTTATACTTCTATCTCCCCGAGCAAACCCTATTTTCAACATGTCAAAGGGAATCGACGCCACCATCTCATACCGGCACCTATTGCGTCTGCAAAATCCACCTTCACCTCATCTGCTTCCCAATCGATAGTTGCTTCACCATCCTCCTCTCCTTCATCTAATCGCTCGGTGTTTTGATTTGGCTTTTAACTTGTATATATATTCGTATCCAATCTCATCGTGTTGTGTTGTGTATGTATAGATTCGAATGTATGTGTGTGATGACTTGTTAATGTGTTTTGTTTATTAGATCTGTTTATTATATAGATTTTTCAATGACAACATTGTAAGTTTTTTGTTTCTCCTTGATACATTTCTAAAACCCTAATCGGTTTCCCCTTTTAGGATGAAGAAAACATAATGATGGTAACCCTAATTTCGTTTTTCCCTTTTGCAAATGAACCCAACGACAGAATCAGGTAATACTCCTTTGTCTTCTCTAAAACAATAGTATTGCAAATTGATATTTCGTTTATTAGAAATTCTAATTTAGAATTATTGATATAATGGAAACATTTTTTAAAACATCTTCTGTTTAGGGTTTATAACTATCCAATTCGACTATTGACAGCTACGACTCTCAATCAATTAGGGTTTTTCAATGAGGAGGCATGTACATCTGGGGAGCAGAGCATTTCCTACCTTACCAAATTCTGTTTATAACATCAGTGATGTGAGTTTTTGGATGAACAATTTGTGTATATTTTTATAACTAACTTTTCATTTTGGATTGGATATAATATTTTGCATATATTAGGTTACTTTTTGACATGTTACTTCTTGAAATTTTTTGAAAGCTTTCTTGAGGAAATTAAGGTTTTTTCCTCGTAGAAGAACGAATTGAGTATTTTAAATGATGTTAGTGGTATTATTAGACCTTCCAGGTAAAATTTATGTCAGAAGTTTAATATATGCATATAGAGCTTGTGTCATGATGGGAAGGGTATTTTGGAAAGCTTAATATATGCATATAGATTAGTGGTTATTTGCACAAGCAAGGGCAGAGTAGCATTGAAAACAAGTCAAAAGTTTGAGACCTTACTCTTTGATTAATCTTATTGTTTTGTGATAATCTTTCCTTTTTTTAATTTTCTTTCAACAACTAGCATCACATTTCTTTGGTGAACTTCTAGACCCTATGAAAATTAAGAAGAAGAACTGAGGTTAGAGTAATAGCAAATATGTGGTTGACATTTATTTTATGGTGATTAGCTTTTGGGATATATAAAGTGGGATTTGAGTATTTATGATAATGTAATTCATTTATTTTCTGGTGTACTTATAACTGTTCTTTATTCCCATGTTCCACTTCTGATGTCTATTTCCCATATTATCTTGAAATATTGATAAATTTGGTTGTCTATGACATATTAGTAAATTTGGAATTTATGCAGTTTTGCTGTTGTGATTATAGGTTGAGAAACTAATAAAGGAGTTGCATAGTGTGTCTGTTGATGTGTCAAATGGAGACACGCATACTGTAGAAAAGGGCCATAAGTAATGGTATCTCTATACAACATGCTGAAATTGGAATAAATCTTAGAGAAACTTAAAGCATGCTAAGAAGTACAGTGAGGGGTATAGGTATGTTCATCATTTCATCGTCTTAATTTCTTTGCGTGTTTGTGTGTTTCAGCTTTTTGGTATTGATTTGAATTGGACTGATGTGAATATAATTAATTGCAGCAAAATGAGTCGATTCAACTGAAAAGATAGGCGAGGTTGAAAGGTGAATTTTATGTAAATCCTGAACCTAAGATGCTATTTATCATTAGAACCCGTGAGCATGCACCATGGTTTTCATTGTTTGCAATATTTATTTCTATTAAAGTTTATAATCTTTCATTTTGAAACTGTACAACTTCAAATATTAGTTTATATTTGCATTTCTAAATATTATGTATTAGTGCTATAGACCCCCAAATCAAATATGATATTGCAGCTCTTGCGTTTGAGATGTGATTTCTATGTCACATGTTTTAGGGCCTTACGGTTTTCAATGAGGTTTTTTATATAACTATAAGTTGTTAAGCATGGGAAAGAAATTTTGTCTTTTTTGCTTTTATGAAACTCGCTACCAGTAGCACAAAATCAGTAATTGTTAAAGAACTTTATTGAAATCGACGCTCTTAAGCATTTGAATTATGTAATATGTAATACGACTCATTAGTAGTATTTCGATAATTAACCGTTTTCATTGTTTAACCTGTGTAATACACGGGTAACTAACCTAGTATATTAATAGAGACAAAAATAAACACGTCGTGACGGTATATTCGTAATTAAAGAATACATTATCGTTGAAAAATTAAACTAAAAAAGATAGTTGGTAAATAATACGTTAACGAAATTAAAGAAAATATATTTTATAAGTTATAAGATATAGTAAGTTAACCAAAGTGAAAAAAAATAAATAAATTATTATTTAAATCACCTTTAAATATGTTCAAAAAGAAAAAAATATATATGCAGATATCATTTAAGTTGGGAAACATCTTGCCCTAATTCATCCTCCCATCACCCTCTCCTCTGGCTAAACTCTAGCAACAACTTATCAGAGAAATTCGGGATGTCAATCCCCTTTATATCCATGTTCCCTTCCAATAGTTCAAACCCCATCACGCCTAAGTTACTCCCTCACGAAACCGTCTGCTTTGACTTCCCTCTCTGCGCTCCTGAAGTCGCTGCTTTTGTGTGAAGAAGTTTTGGCGGAGACACACTCAGTAGATCAGTATTTGCAGATTAAGGTATCATTACAGTGATCTGGGTTCGTTTTGGTTTAATTTTTGTTTTTGAATACAATGATTTGTAGTTATATTCGTATGTAATTGAAATAAAATATTTGAATAACATGATCTGAATTGTTTTTTAGTACAATGAGTTGATTTGCGTGTTTTTTTCCTAGCATTTTAGTTAAACTTCTATGTAATTGAAATATATTTGTTCTTGTTTTTTTTATGGGTTTTTGCAATTTTGACAGGTTTTGTAATATGTAGTTTAATCTGTCTTGCAAAGTGTGATCATTTATTAACTCTTTGGCTTCAATCGATGAAGTATTAGATGTTGCAGGTGTGTCAAAACATGATAGTAGTGTTAGTTGAGCCTATAAATGTGTTAAAAGTTCTACATATACGTGTTTAAAATTATATAAAACTTTTTGGTGTTATGTTCAAAACGGGACTGGTTGTGTAATGTATATATCTTTTGTTAACCGACTATCAATATCCATGTAGTACAATGTGGATATTTGTGTTAGTGATGATGGACCTTACAAGAACGAGGTCTGACAAAGATTCTCGAGTACCTACAATAGAGTCGGTGGCCGAGGGAAGTGCATATGCTATAACGACGCGCACCACCCGTAGACGCAAGCGTGGTTCAGCCGACACCAGAGCTGCCGGTAAATTTCAAATGGTTATGTTTATTGTTATTTCATACATTCTAAACTTATTCTTGAATAAGGCTAGTATTTGAATTATACCCAAACAGGTATACATCATAAACTATTATGCAGATCTATAAATAAAATACCCCATTTGGAATAGTTTTTACAAACCAAAATCCATTATGCACTTGTGCAGTAAACTCGTCTTACTGCATTTTTCATTCATACTTGAAGGCTAAATTTGGGTTTAAGTATTTCTATAAACTTTCTTTTGCATAAATGTGCAGGTTTGTTTTGGTTTAGTTCAAATCAGTTAAGTAATGCACTCTGCACAAATGCAATTGGTTCATTTAATAGGAGCTTAATACACCCAAACATTCACTTGTTGTCAAAAAATTGCATAGATGTAGTCTCATGTAGAACAACTTAATACAAGTACAATTGTTGTGAATTTGGTTTGCTTAATACAAAACTGCAAAAAAGTTACTGCAAAACTACAAAAAAATTACTGCATTTCAGATTTTACTGCAAAACTACAAAAAAAAAATTCATGTTTTTTACCAGTGTTTTTTCTGCAAATCGTCAATGGTGATCAGAACATTTCAGTGATGGTTGCATTTTATTTTAAAAATCTGCAGGTTTGCATTTATGCCTAAACATGGGCTGTATTAGCATTTAGCTCATCTCATGTTTGCTGAGATTCTTATCTGCAGGTTTTTAGTTTCATGTTTGTTTATTTATTAGTTTAATTGACAATGATAGGCTCATAAAGAGCTACTGTTTAATAAAATTGTTTCGTTTTCGTGTTAAGAGTGATGAAGCAACAAAGGATGCTTATTTAAACGAACAATTAAAGTGGTGATTTTAAAACAATTTGCTTAAACTGTTTTAAAACAATTCTTTTTTTTAAAGGTGAAATGATTCTCAAGAATTGGACAATAATGTTCTTATAATCATATATCTCTCTAAATTTATATCAAAGTCTGAAGAATATATGTTGATTTTGAAGATGAACTTCAGTCCTTTTGACTAGTTATGAAATTTGCTTTATCAGATTCAAAGGAATTTGCTTCATTAGATTCATCCCCTGCATATTTTTTTTATTTATGGCCGTTTTTAAACTTGCCTGTTCTGACCCATGAATCACAAATATTGGTTTGACTTTATCTTAGGTTTATATTTGTTAAATAAGACTGATTTCATTCTTTTTTTTTAGAATATATTTTTTCTTCATTATTATAATTTTTATTATGACAAACAAATCCTGAGACTCAAATGCCAGAACTATGGTACAACCCACATTTCAAAGTCAAGAAAGTGGGATGGCTAAATGATTATTCACGTATTCAATATGTAAGTATCTCATTGTTAAAAGCTTTTGACTGTGAATTTTATTTTTTTTCAAATGTTGATTTTGTGTTGCTACTAGTTTTAAATGTTCTCCTTGTACATTCTATTATGTTAGGAAAATACAGCATAAAAAGGCGGCTATGGATGAATCCAATTATGAAGAAACCACCATTGATACTGTTATGGAACACAAGTTTGAGAAAGAAGCAATAAAAAGTGTTTGTGGAAGGCGGAAAACAATACAATCAAGATGGGAGATAGGTGTTGGGCCTGTGTTAAAGAAAAAAAGTAATTAGATGAAACCAGCAACCTAATCATCTCAACGGGATTCAAGTGAGACCAACGAAGATCTGAGAAATCAGGTATTGCATTCCAAGAAAAACTCAAACAGAGTGACGAGAAAATGAAAAAGATATCAGAGTTCATAAACACAAAATTTCCAGAATTCGAGAGCATAACATCCACCACATTTGTCAAAGATGTTTCAAATGATCCATTTAGGGATAGTGACAGCTTAGTTAAGACGTTTATTACATCTTTTATATTCTTTTAAACATTAGAATTGATGAACTATTATTATTTTGAACTTGATTATTTTTATGATATTAATGCTTAAGAAACATATATATGAATAATATTACTGTTGTTTAGTGACTGAAATTTAATATATAAAATATAACACCTGCATTGGGACCGTTTTTCAGTCCTTAAAGAGATTTGTTATGGGTTTTGAATACATGTTCGGGACTCACTTAAATTGTATCGGAAGCTATTTTTCAGTTTGTAAAAGATAAACATTTAGAGACTAAAAAATAGTTATTGAAAATGCATCATAGGGATTAGTTTCTGACATTGATTTTCAGTCTCTAAAGAAACACATTAGAGACTGATTACCAGACTCTAAAAAACCATATCAAAGACTAAAATAATATGTTATCCGAGATTGATTTTCAGTCTCGGCAACAAGGATATTAACGACTAAAATCACGTGTTATCGGGACTAATCATCAGTCATTAAAACATCTTATTGGAGACTGATTTGATATGGAATCACGAACCTAACGAGACATATCAGGGACAATATAGACATTTTTGGACAGTCCCTAAAATTACACATTAGGGATTGAAATATCTTATTATCCGAGACTGATTTTTAGTCGCTAAATAAGTTTATTAGAGATTGAAATAATGTGGTATTCTGGGGATAATTTAAGGACTGATTTTTTGTATTAGAGACTAACTATAAATCCCTGTTGGTGACATGCAGTGGGGACTGATTTTCAGTGACTAACCTAACTATTTAGGACTAGGTATTCGTCACTTAATGGGGACAGGCGAAATCAGTCTTTGATAACCATTAAGTACTGATACGGGGGTATCAAAGACTGATACGGGAGCTAGCTCAGGAGATCTTCTCGTTCTTTTGTTCCTCCTTCTAATCTGCAGGATTATGTTTGTAGTTCTACTTATTCTATTGATTCGTATTATTTTCATACTTTGTCGAGTGTTTGTCAAGCTTCTCATTTTGTTAATCTTGCTGATCTTTCTCCTGATTCTCAGCAGCTCCTTCTCAATCTTGATTCTGTTCAGGAACCTTCTTCTTATCAAGAGGCTGCTAAACATCATGCTTGGAAAGAGGCTATGACTAAGGAGTTTAATGCCTTGGAATGTAATCAAACTTGGGAGGTTATGCATTTACCTAAGCGTAAAAATGCCATTAACTGCAAATGGGTGTATAAAGTCAAGTATAATGCTGATGGTACTGTTGAACGTTGCAAAGCCCGTTTGGTTGGTCGTGGTGATACACAGAAAGCCAGTATTGATTATAATGAGACTTTTTCTCCTGTTGTTAAAATGACTACTATTCGTAGTCTCATTGTTGTTGCCACTAAACGACATTGGGGTTTATATCAATTGGATGTCAATAATGCTTTCTTACATGGGGATCTTGATGAAGACGTTTATATGCTTCCTCCTCCTGGAATGCCTTTATCCTCTCCTGGTCATGTTCTTAAGCTTAAGAAGTCTCTTAACGGTTTGAAGCAAGCTTCAAGGCATGGTATGTATAGCTTTCTGATGCTCTTAATACCAAAGGTTATATGCGCTCTCCCAATGATTATTCTTTATTCTCTAAGACGATGGGGGATTATGTTGTTCTTGTGGCTATCTATGTTGATGACATTCTTTTTACTAGTAATAATGAACAAGAGATGTCTGATTGAAGGCTTTCTTACATTCCACATTCCAGATCAAGGATATTGGCAGTCTTAACTATTTTCTGGGCATTGAGGTTCTCAAATCTCCATCTGGTCTTATCATGACTCAACGCAAGTTTGCGAAGGATTTGTTTTCTGAGTTTCCTACAGACGATGTTTCTTCTGTTTCGTATCATTTTCCTTTACATTTACAACTCAAGCTCAACGAAGGTCAAGTTCTTGATGATCCTTTGACCTATCGTCGACTTGTTGGTAAACACAGTTATCTCACTCATACTAGGCATGATCTTGCTTTTGCGGTTCAGTTTCTCAGCCAGTTTATGAGTGATCTGCGTGTTCCTCATTGAGATGGTGCGTGGCATACTCTTCGGTATGTCAAAGACACTTGTTCTCAAGGGTTGTTCTTTAATGATGATCCTGATATGTCTTTGTCTGCTTATTGTGATTTTGACTGGGCGGTTTGCCCTGATACTCGGCGTTCTGTCAGTGGCTATTTCATTTCTCTTGGGGGCGGTCCTATTTCTTGGAAATCCTAGAAGCAAGCTATTGTTTCTCTTAGTTCTGCTGAAGCTAATATCATTCTCTTCACCGTGTCACACAAGAACTTGCTTGGTTGACTCGGTTGTTTGTGGAGTTTAGGCTTGATCATCTTACTCCCGTTCCTCTCAAGTGTGACAGTCAGGCGGCTATTCATATTGCTAAGAATCCAGTTTTTCATGAGCGAACTAAGCATACCGAGTTGGATTGTCATTTTGTCCGCGAGAAGCTTCAAGTCAGTTTGATTCTGCTTTCTCACACATGGACTTCTTATCAACTTGCGAATTCACTATTAGTATGGCTGGTCAACCGCATTCGGATAATATTTCCATGTTGGGATTATATACGACTCCAACTTGAGGGAGAAAGGGGGTGTTAGCGAACTTAGTTAAGTTTGCTTGTTAATATAGGGGCGAAGTGAACAAGTTCGCCCGATTCAGTTTTTGTTAGTTTTTTCTTTCATTGTATATAAATAGTACATTGTTACCATTATTCAAGTTATCAATCAAATCATTTCAGTTTTACCCCCAATCATTCTCTCTCATTTTTTTCTCTTTTATCATTCTCGCTTGTTTCTAGTGATCATTCTCGATATCATAACAGAAACAGTGACGACAGCGATGTAAGGATGCCATAAGGGGTGACAGTTGTATTGGGTTTTAGATCTTTGGTGACTGGTGTAATATCCAGGATTTTTTCGACCTATCCTTACCCTAACCCTGGCACGTATTTTGAATTCAAATCTTAAAAACTTATTAAAGATACAATTTTCTTAAATAATAAATATTAATTTATTTAATATATATTTAAGAAAAGCAATCATACTCGGAATAGATATGTGTATATATATATACATATGAGAATCATTTAAAAACGCACACACATATATATATATATATATATATATATATATATATATATATATATTTATACATGTATATCATAAATGGAACGTATTAAATTCTTAAAACTTTACTGGCTTTTAATTATATAAATATTATAATTTATAAACATATTTTTAATACATAAACAAATAAACTATAAATCTTACAATTTTTTTTAAGATTATAAAATAATAAAAGAGTATAAAACTTATAAAATTTATTTGGCTTTATAAAATACAAAGGTATTTATTTCTTTAAAAGTCCAGAGACTGAAACTGCCATTCTTGAAACTTGTTTTAAACTAAACCTTATGTTTTAACATAAAATGATAAAGACTTAAAACTACGGAGGCCTGTTTTGCAATAAACCCAAACCTCCAGACCAGGAACCAGTCCCGAGTTCGAACCCCTGTGGAAATCGGTTTTAGGCTCGATTAATCAAAAACGCGGTTGTAGGCAGAATTCAATGCTCCTCGAGCTCCTAATCACGCGTGCGACCTAAACCCAACTACATTCAACGGCTGATTTCAACTATAATGGTCCATAATTTGAATTCGAAATCATAATTAATCACCCGTAATCTTCCTAACTAATTCGACAATTAATGATGAAATCGACTATAAATACCTGTTGAAACACGTTAACGACATCACACTTCAACTCTGTAAACATTCAATTCCTCCGATTAGTACCTGCAATTGCCGATCAAGCTCTTGGACAACCGACCCTGAAACTCGAACCGGTTCTCACTCATTTCGACACCAATTTAGGTAATACTCATGGCCAATCTCTTCGTTTTCATGCTAGAATCATTTGCCCTCTATCAATTGTAAAAGACAGAAGGATTAACAGGTCGTATTTGATGGAATTCGATACTAGGGTTCATAAGGAGAATAGGGACGATTTGGGATATTAATTAACTAATTCTTTTTCGTATGAAACACCAGCGAGGCCCGTAGCCGGGTGGTTTGTGCATTTGTGTGTGGACTTGGGTGGCCTGGGTTCGAATCCAGCCATCCCAAGTTTTGATGTTTTTATTTTTTTAGCATTTTTATCCGGCTTTAACACTTCAAATAATTTTTATAAAATCTGTTAAATTTTTACAAACTTGAAACTGATCTTTATTTACACTTTTATATTCTGGAATCATTTTATTTAATTAGACTTAGATAAAAACTTATAAAGATTAAATCTTTAAAAATTAGTTTTAAATTCTTAAAATTTATAAAAATACTTTAAAACTTTATAAAACTTATACAACATAAAATAGTTTATAAAATCGGAAATTTGAGTTGTTATTATTCTTTGAAACAATAAACTCATTTGTTTATTTAAAAACTTTTAAATTAAATAGGAAACTTATAACTTTTATAAAATCAGAAAAGTTATAAAACTTAGATATTATTTAGAAAACAGAGAATTTATAAACTCATACATTTAATAACATTTGTATCTATTTAAAACTTTAAGCTTGGATATTTATTTAATTTAAAAAAGAAATTAAAATGTACATTATTTATTTAAAAAAAATCAAAAACTTATAAACTTATAAATCTTATAAACTTATACATTTTAAAAAATTTATATAAACATAAATTTATTTGTTTATCTAAAATAAGAGAAATAACTATACCTTATTTATTTCCTAAATATTTATAAACTAATAAACTTTATAAAACTAAATGGAAACTTTAAATATTTATAAACTTGTAAACTTTATTTAAAATATTTATAGACTTATAAACTTTATAAACTTATAATTTAAAATATAAACTTTATAAAAAGTCTCATTTAACATAATTGTTAAACTTATAGTTTCACATTATTTATTTAAAACTTATAATCACATTTTAGAAATAAATTATTGATTAAATACTTTAAATGATTTATATTGATTAAATAAATAAATTAAGCTTGTAGATAACTATATTTATCCTTAATAATTATATATTCTTAGATAATTATTATTAATCTTTAATCTTATTTTAATAATTATTATTAATCTTTAACCCTTAGTTTTAATCTTTGATTATTACCTATTCTTGAAATGATTATTATTAACCCTTAATAACTATATTTATCCTTATTAACTCGTTAATAAAATGTTTAAACTTTAATAGTCAACCTTGTGTTTCTTGAACAACCGCGTTCGCCCCGACGTATAATCAGTCGTCGGTTGGGGTGTGACAGATTGGTATCGGAGCCTTGGTTATAGGGAATTAGATTATTAGACACATGACCTAGATTATCACTTAGGAGTCCCAAACATGAGTTATCTCATGTTCTTTACTAGGAATCTCCTCTTTATTCTATTCTTAAAACCTTATATGTGTATGCTTATACTTATGCCTCTATCTACTTACGTGTTACAAGAATCTACTACATCAAGGTTATACTCTTAGGCTTCAAGGCCTAATCCAAAAACTAACTCCCGTAAAGAATGTTTAAATTCTAAACAACGTATGAGAACTTGTGCGGACCGAAAGGGTGGATACATGTATTCTGAGAAATTCTATCAAGGAAAGCATTTCGTACAAATCCAAATCAACCGTTGGACCCATATGCTTTCCTGGGAATTCTTGGGATGAGTGTCCACTTATAGGAATGTGTGACTTCTCTAACGTTAGTGAACTTGAATTACTCTTGATGAGTCTAAATGCCTATTTAGTAATGTTCACTAAATGGGTACCATCTAAATTATTATACTTCCCGATTTCAAATCCACATCTGTAAACCTTACTCTATGAACCTTATGTTCCTTCCCTTCATAATTTGTCACATAACAACATGTCTACTCGTCATAACTGAAACTAGACTTCAAATCCTTGTGATACAATACTTAAATATATATATATATATATTAATATTACCCTACAAACCTCATAATTCTATGATGCTTAAGAACTCTTGTGCTTATCCCTATCTTCGTATTACCTAGCTAAACCTCATTGGATAACTATCTTAAGCTTTTACTACACTTTTATACATCCCTAAATCTCCATACATCCTTAAAACTCACACACATCACCATCCCTTGTAAACAAAACTTAACATCTTTTGACCTAAGGTATATTAACAAGAAAGTAAGGAACCTACTTGTTCTCCTAAAGAGGAAGAAGCTTGCTGGAATGATTGAACCTCACATTAAGGCCTCGAAGCTAAGCCCACAATGAACCTTATCATAATACTATAAGCCCAAACAATGGTACATAATGACTGAAAGAGGGTGTTTGCCATGAGGAGTTCTGGCTAGGGAAAATATGATACTTAAGTGAGTAATTGTGACCCACCCCTTTCCCGAGATTTTTCTTCATGAGCACACTGTTTATAAGTCAAAGAGCCATTTCTAAAATATTACTGTGATAACTTAGTATTATGGATAAACAAACTTTAACTTCATGAAGAACTTTCACATTTAACATTTGACAATCTCACCATCACTTACAAACTTCTTTCTTTTCTTTTTTATTGATAGACAATGGACTCACACTCACCCCCCTCACCTGTGTACCGTCCCGGAGCAGAATCCGATCATGAAGGGGATAATGAGTCACCAATTCGTCAGCCAACAACTTATCCAACTGCGAGGGCGAGAATTGAGCTGAATGCCAATTAGACCAGGAACTTTGGCCCAGGATTCAGAGCATCTGGGCCATCTCCGCCAAGAAATCATTACCAAGCACCTCATCTTCACCATCGGTTCTCATCCCCACCAAGAGATCCATACTTGGCACCTGGCCCTAATCCAAGGGCTAGACATACTGGGGCACCCGCTGTGGCAATGGGAATCTCGGTTAATAATATTCACCGGTATGTGGGAACCGCGGAATTTGTGAGGCGGGAGATGGAACACAGGATATGGCATGACCTGCTGAACCAAAGGATTGACGACCTGGCAAATCAGATATGGTGTCAGGAAGAGAAGATCACAACCCTGGAGGAAGACAGGGAGATACTTGAGTGTCGTACGGAAACCACTAGAGACTAGGCTAGGTTTGCCATCCAGGTAACCTTAGCGATTCTCGTCGTGGTACTCATCTGCTTCCTAGTGGAGAGTTATCTAAGGCATTAGATGGAATTTCTATTTTCTTTGTTTTAAATTTTTCGTTTAAGAAACAATTTCTTCAGTAGGGACCAAAAGTCCCAAATTTTGAAGCGTTTAATGATAATTCTACTTTGCAATTCAATTGTTATTACTTATTGACTTGACGCAAATCGTACCGAAACTTCCTTTTTTTCCATTACAACTTAACCCTTTTATCCAACACATTCATCGAAAACAATTTATCTTAATATCTGATTTAAATAACAACGACATACTAAGTTATCAAACCCTAAATAGTGCGTATGACTGAAGAATAAACTTTGAACAAGCATTCTGTTTCGAGAAAGTTCTTTTAAACAACATGACTTATGAACCATTATCTTGATCAACTATGACCTTTACTTCTTAAGACCTACCACTTTCCAAGCCTTGGCTAAACTAACTACTTGTTAATTGTACCTGTCTCTTGAGAAATCCTTCTTATAACTACCCATCTTTTGTCTAACTCATTATTTCTCCGAACATCCTATCTATACACAAACAAAAGTGAACTACAAATTTCTTCTACAAAACGAGATCAGTTATTCAGAAACATACTTCTATAAATACTATCAGAACCTTTCCCCGTTATCTTACACTAGAAGACTTTCCTCGTTAAAGAAATAAATCTTGCTACATAAAAGATTCGCCATAAACCACAACGAGATTCAAAACGCAAGCATGCCTTACCGGTGAAAAACAATAAAATTACGTATACACAAAATACACTTTACCATAAAGTCAAAACTTTATGTCTAGAGGGACACACCTTGTTACCGAAAGTAAGCATGTGTAACGAAATGTCATGACTTCAATCTAAGCTGAATGATTTGCTTTATTAAATCATACATAGATTCCTGATTTCGACAATCGTTGTACTTTCATCTTGAATAAAACTTATAAGACTTGCTATTCATTTTATCCTGAACGCATAAGAAACTTCATTTCTAATGCTAGAAACTAGCATAAATAAGGACATTGCTCTCTATAGCAAAGTACCTCAATGCCTTCGACTCAAAACCAAACATCGATCTACCTGGTCTCCTTGAACGACCAGAATCTCTTATATAGGAATAAGGAGCGTATAACAATGGATTCCATAATGAAAACTTTCTCACACCCCTCCTGATCATCAGTGTTTTGGAGTAATCACGTTATACTCGAGGCATGATCACAAACTTCATTCACTAAAGTTGGAAAATTGGAAGACTTTACAGCTACTCAGGGTTTGACGTATTCTTGTTCAAACACGAGAAAGATGTGAGACTTTAAACTACTCGGGGTTTGACGTATTCTTGTTCAAACACGAGGAAGGTGAAAGACTTTAAATTACTCAGTGTTTGACGTATTCTTGTTCAAACATGAGGAAGATGAAAGACTTTAAACTACTCGAGGTTTGACGTATTCTTGTTCAAACATGAGGAAGCGTTGACACTCTAAGTCATGCCACATCATTACTCTTTAGCTACTGATTGACGTTTCCCTCTAGAGACTCCGTTAAATGATATCTACTTTTACGCGAAAACAATAGTTATGAGCTAAGTAGATCCTTGTGCCCTCTCTTGACCCACACACAAATGGAAGGACCTATGTGGACTATACGACGATTTGAATACTTACGGGTGCACACGTAATTATAAAAATCAGCGCATGGAAAGACATGGGAACTTCTGTCGTGTGCTATGACCTAAGACCTATCGTGATACATAGCAACAAAACTTAGGTAACATGACAATCTTTGGGCATATTACACTACATTTTGAGCAAACTCAGATCATCAAATTATCATCGAATCTATTCCAAGTAATGCATCTCACCTTAGAATCCGAATGATAATTCAACAGTTCTTCTCCTTAAGTTCATTTCCAAAAACTAAATCCTCATATTCCTCGATGAAACTATATACTTTTTAGTGAAACTCTTGGCAAACATGGGCCATGAATTCTAGAAACTCAAGTGCAATTGTACTCCTATCGTCACAGTCCATTCGGAAACTTAAACGCAACTCTAGGTTCACTTGGGAACGTAAAGCAAATGAAAGTTATCTTCCTTGCACGTATCATGAGCTTAAATCTTGAAAACAGGAACCTTCTACTTTAATTTCAAGACGAAATTTTCTAAAGTAGGGGAGACTGTAATATCTAGGATTTTTTCGACCTATCCTTACCCTAACCCTGGCACGTATTTTAAATTCAAATCTTAAAAACTTATTAAAGATACAATTTTCTTAAATAATAAATATTAATTTATTTAATATTTATTTAAGAAAAGCAATCATATTCGGAATAGATATGTGTGTGTATATATATATATATGTATACATATGAGACTCATTTAAAAACACACACACACATATATATATGTATATCATAAATGGAACGTATTAAATTCTTAAAACTTTATTGGCTTATAATTATATAAATATTATAATTTATAAACATATTTTTAATACCTAAACAAATAAACTATAAATCTTATAATTTTTTTTAAGATTATAAAATAATAAAACAGTATAAAACTTATAAAATTTATTTAGCTTTATAAAATACAAATGTATTTATTTCTTTAAAAGTCCAAGGACTGAAACTGCCATTCTTGAAACTTGTTTTAAACTAAACCTTATGCTTTAACATAAAATGATAAAGACTTAAAACTACAGGGGCCTGTTTTGCAATAAACCCAGACCAGGAACCAGTCCCGAGTTCGAACCCTGTGGAAACTGGTTTTAGGCTCGATTTATCAAAAACGCGGTTGCAGGCAGAATTCAATGCTCCTCGAGCTCCTAATCACGCGTGCGAACTAAACCCAACTACATTCAACGGCCGATTTCAACTATAATGGTCCGTAATTTGAATTCGAAATCATAAGTAATCACTCGTAATCTTCCCAACTAATTCGGCAATTAATGATGAAATCGACTATAAATACCTGTTGAAACACCTTAACGACAACACACTTCAACTCTGTAAACACTCAATTCCTCCGATTAGTACCTGCAATTGCCGATCAATCTCTTGGACAACCGAACCTGAAACTCAAACCTGTTCTCACTCGTTTCGACACCAATTTAGGTAATACTCATGGCCAATCTCTTCGTTTTCATCCTAGAATCGTTTGCCCTCTGTCAGTTGTTAAAGACAGAGGGATTAACATGACGTATTTGATGGAATTCGATTCTAGGGTTCACAAGGAGAATAGAGACGATTTGGGATATTAATTAACTAATTCATTTTCTGTATGAAACACCAGCGAGGCCCGTAGCCGGGTGGTTTGTGCGGCTTGTGTGTGGACTTGGGTGGCCCGGGTTCGAATCCTGCCAGCCCAAGTTTTGATGTTTTTAATTTTTTTTATCCTTTTTATCCAGCTTTAACACTTCTAAATTTTTTTATAAAATCTGTTAAATCTTTACAAACTTGAAACTGATCTTTATTTACACTTTTATATTCTGGAACCATTTTATTTAATTAGACTTAGATAAAAACTTATAAAGATTAAATCTTTAAAAATTAGTTTTAAATTCTTAAAATTTATAAAAATGCTTTAAAACTTTATAAAACTTATACAACATAAAATAGTATATAAAATCGGAAATTTGAGTTGTTATTATTCTTTGAAACAATAAACTCATTTGTTTATTTATAAACTTTTAAATTAAATAGGAAACTTATAACTTTTAAAAAATCAGAAAAGTTATAAAACTTAGATATTATTTAGAAAACAGAGAATTTATAAACTCATACCTTTTATAACATTTGTATCTATTTAAAACTTTAAGCTTGGATATTTATTCAATTTAAAACAGAAATTAAAATGTACATTATTTATTTAAAAAAATCAGAAACTTATAAACTTATAAATCTTATAAACTTATACAATTTTTAAAATTTATATAAACATAAACTTATTTGTTTATCTAAAATAAGAGAAATAACTATACCTTATTTATTTCCTAAATATTTATAAACTTTTGAGTAAACTTCAGTTTTTGTCCCTGAAGTTTTTTCGTCCCCCTGTAACACATATCATCCCTGATGTTTTATGTTTTAACAGTTTCCGTCCCTGGTCCTTAACTCCGTTAAAATTTCTGTTAGTTTTTATATGAAATTACTAATATGCCCCTCCGTCTTCTTCTTCAACCCACCACCACCTAAGGAAGTTGGAGTTGGAGTTGTTTTCATCCTTAACCCACCACTAATATGCCCCTGCATATTTAAAAATTAAAAATTTCTGAATTTCCAAAGTCAAAAGTTGGAGTTGTTTTAGTGGTCAGAGATCCTCATCCTAGACCTGTCAGCGAATTTTATCTAGCGGGATTTGAGTCTGTGAAGTTTCTAGATCTATCAGCGAATTTTATTAGCGGTCGTTACCTCGAGATTTTGGAGGTGGTGGTCTTGTTTATTTAAACGTTTCGCATAACAATGTCTCCGATGAGATTCTACCGAAGATTAGTAACAAAATTCCGACGAACATAACGATTGATTTTTCGTTCAACAATCTCACTAGAACGATACCGGAATCTAGTGTTTTCTTCAATCAAGGCCAGAGATCCTTCGCCGGAAACTCGGAACTTTGTGGCCAGCCGCTGGAAAATCTGTGTACAATCCCTTCCTCCGTTTCAATCAAGGCCAGGGATCCTCACTGCAACGTCTCCTTCGGCATTTGCCGCTATTCCGAAAACCGCCGACGAATCTGGTTCAGTTAATTCATCGAACACCTCGAGTGCACCGTCGACGGCGTTATAAATTGTATAACACCCCGAGTGCACCATCGGTTCAGGCAATTCTGCAAGCAAATTAATGGCAATTCTATTGTATATGATGCAACTTTAGAATATGTGTAAGAGTGATATTATGTTCTTGAAATCAATTGAAAGGGAATATGGATGAATATAATCGAATAGATAGAAACTCAGGGAGATAATCAATTGAAAGCGTTTATGCCAGATTCTATATCCAGTCAAGGTGGGCTCATGGGGATAACAAGGAAGATATTTTTTTGAGGAAATGATGAAATAGATAAAAGTGGTGGCGGCGGCGACCACGAAAACAACTGCAACTCCAACTTCCGTCGGTGGTGGTAGGTTAAGGATGAAGAAGATGGAGGGGCATATTAGTAATTTCATATAAAAACTAACAGAAATTTTAACGGAGTGAAGGACAAGGGACGGAAACTGTTAAAACATAAAACGTCTGGGATGATATGTGTTTGCAGGGGGACGAAACCTGAAGATTGGTTCAAACCTCAGGGATGAAAACTGAAGTTTACTCTAAACTTTATAAAACTAAATGGAAACTTTAAACATTTATAAACTTGTAAACTTTATTTAAATACTTTAAGAAACTTTATTTAAAATATTTATAGACTTATAAACTTTAAAAATTTATAATTTAATATATAAACTTTATAAAAAGTCACATTTAACATAATTGTTAAACTTATAGTTTCACATTATTTATTTAAAACTTATAATCACATTTTAGAACATTATTTATCTACAAGTTAAATTGTAAAATAAATAATTAATACCTAAATACTTTAAATGATTTATACCGATTAAATAAAGAAATTAAGCTTGTAGATAACTATATTTATCCTTAATAATTATATATTCTGAAATAATTATTATTAATCTCTAATTTTATTTAAATAATTATTATTAATCTTTAACCCTTAGTTTTAATCTTTGATTATTACCTATTCTTGAAATGATTATTATTAACCCTTAATAACTATATTTATCCTTAATAATTATATATTCTTAGATAATTATTATTAATCTTTAATCTTATTTAAATAATTATTATTAATCTTTAACCCTTAGTTTTAATCTTTGATTATTACCTATTCTTGAAATGATTATTGTTAACCCTTAATAACTATATATTCTTTTAATAATTATTGTTAATCTTTAAATAATTATTTAGTCTTTTACCTAATTATTATTATAACTTCATTTATAAATAGTTAGAAGAATACATTAGATTATTGTGTACCTAATATGTGTAATTAATAATTGTGAGACTTTTAAATAATTATTTTAAATTATAAATTTATTAAGCTTTGATATTCAAGTCTTATGTCATTCTTTCAAAACCCTTATTTAAAACTTTAACCTAAAACTTTATAAACCCAATCATTACCGTCTTCCATTTGGAACCCTAGTCAATCTTAGAATCCTAGATCCTTTGCCATAGACTTATAGGATCAAACTTGAAACTTCTAGACTTGTGTTCTTAGGCTTCTTATGAGGAGATTCTCCCTCAAAGTCTTGTTATACTTAATCTTGTTGGACACTATATCATCAATTCAAGTGAATATACTTGGCCCCTTTTCGTTTTACTTTATTTATAAACTTGGGGTGGAACATGTATCAAACTTCTAAACTTATACAATTCTTGTACAACTATGCCTATATGCTTATTCTTGTGTTATGTGCTTTGAGACTTGCATGCTTAAATTAAACTTAAGACTAGCATATTCATTAACTTTGATCAAGCCTACAGTGACAATGATAGATCTATTGTATTTGACCAATCCACCTAAATTGATTGACCCTTCGGGGGGAACCTTCGGGTTATGCCTAAACTTGGTTGGATGGTTGATATGCAAAATGTTTAAACTTGTTTATTCTCACACTTATACTATAGAATGCGTGACATAGTGAATTATAAAAACTTTTCAAAGACTTTACTAAACTATGATAAAACCTTCGTATCTCACCAACTATTTTTAGTTAACAGTTTACTCAACATGTTTCAGGTACACTAGCATGAGGTTTGTTTGTGAATCACATAGGATGCTTTGGACTTAGATTACTTATTAAATTAAAATTGTATGCTTGTTATGTTCGTTTTAATTTTTTGTATTGAACCTTTTCAAGTCATTAATAAAATATTTAAAGTTTAATAGTCAACCTTGTGCTTCTTGAACAATCGCGTCCGCCCCGACGTATAATCCGCCGTCGGTTGGGGTGTGACAACGGGCAACCAAGAAGAAATGACTAGGAGGGTGCCGGTGTCGTTGAGGAGAACCATAAATGTTTCAGGCGGAGGAGGAAGGGACGGCGCCTTCATGGAGGATCAGACTCCATAGGTAGCGATTCTGTTTGTGGCAATATTTAAGTCGGCGATGTTTATGTTGGTGTTGGTGGGCAGCGGTTCTAATGGTGGATAATTTCTCGCCGACAGTTCTTCAAGGCGGAGGGATGAAGCGGAGACACACCTGCAAATGCAAATAAAATAGAATTAGGGTTCTTATGCAAAATTACAATTAAATTGTCCTTTAAGGGCAAAAAAAGATTTAAATGCCCTCATGTGATATGTACATGAGATAGCTTAACTGAAAAACTTAACATCAGCTAGAGTAGAGAAAAAAAAAACGAGATAACTTTTCAAATAAAAAACAATAAGTGAAAGTCAAAAGTATTCATTCTATAATTTGGTCAAACATAAAAGACAAAAAATGTAAATTTAGTCTTTTCTTTTCAGATGGAAGGGTATTTTGGTCTTTACACTTAACAGAAAAAGTTAAATCACATCCATTGTCCGGACCAAAAGTGTTACGATTATGCCAGAACCAAATCCATAATTTAGCCAAATCACAAGGACTATATGTGTAATTAACTAAATTCTTATTTTGATCGTTCAAGGTATGAGAAACGCGTGTGCGGTTTAGTTCTTGACTTTTCTTTCTTCATTTCTTAACATCTTCCGAACGCAAAAGTTAAAGCCGTGTTTAGTTAGGTTCGTGATTCTCTAAATCTTCAACGTCAAAACAATTTTCCAGAATCACGAACCAAAACCCTTTCAACATCTTCAAAATCCCCCCTTTGTAATCGTAAACCCTTTCCTTGCTTTTGATTTTCTAGGAGGATCATCGATTCCAATTGTAAGAACACACGATTACCTTTACTGTTTTCAGTTGCTTATAATTGTTTCCGATTGATTTTGTGTAATTCGATTCTTGTGATCCGATAGCTTTGATTCTTTAAATTCCTCCTGTAATTGATTGTCTGGCACCTTAATTTTATTAGATTGTGCATTTGAGCTAAGATATTAGCTATCTAATTGTGTTTATGTTGTAATCAATGTAGAATTTTGATATGTTGTAAGCTGTATTAGTGACTAAGGATTCATTGGTTATGAAAAATTTCAATTTCAATTTGACTGATTTTTAGAGTTGTTACAATTAATGAATACTTATCTGTTAAAACCTTATATTTAGGCATGCTTAATAACATTGATCTAAACAATATGAATACGTTTTTCGACTAGATATTTTACAAAATATGATTTTAAGGGGGACATCCCGGTGGTAAACTGGTGTACCAAACGGTTGTGGGTTCAAAAACTGCGGAGTGCAGATGTGGTGATTTTAGGAGTAGAGTAGGTGGTAGTGTAGAGTGTGTGTGTGTGTTCGTCTTTAAAAAATATCTGTTAAAACCTCATTTTTGGGCATGCTTAACAACATTGATCTAAACAATATGAATACGTTTTTCGACTAGATATTTTGCAAAAATATGGTTTTTATTGGCACATTTTCATTCTCTTTGAGAATTTTATTTATATGTATTATGACTGAATGGTGCTAAAGAAAGAATTTCAGACAGCAGCTAATATTGAGACAATGGTTTATGTGCAGGTAAAGATTTAATTGAATTTGTATAGATATTAGTTACCGGTAATGGGTTGGCTTAGCAAGTTTTTTAAGGGCTCCAACCATGAAGTTTCAGAAGGGGATTATAACTGGAGATATGAAGACAATACCGCACCGTATGGAAATTATCCTTCTACATCATGGGTAAATATTGCTGATATTTCTTGTTATATTTAAAGTTGAGGGTTTTAATTTTTATTTTAAAAATTGTTATTTTTGATGTTTGATTTTTTGCCAAGAATTCTAACTTGGGACTGATCTTGTCTTATAAGTTTTTAATTTGTTAAAGTTTAATCTTAATTTATTATTTGGATAAAACTTTAGCAGGATCCGCAGTCTGAGGATGTTGACCGTGCAATTGCAATATCACTTGCAGAAGAAGATGGGAGAGGGAAACCTGTGATTAGTAAGTGATGTACTTATCTACTCATAATACGTCCTTTATAGGTAACTCTCTGGAGACAATATATCCACATATGTTATGTTAAAGTCATAGTTATCAAAAGCCAGCACCTTGTGCGCATAGGCTCAATTTTAAGGCGAGGCGCAGTAAATGCGCTTTGATTTTAAGGCGAGCGCCTTATGACGGTCTTGATGACTCATGAAGAACAATGATTATTTGGACCTTTACTATTTCTTACTTTTTGAACTTTTTGGTTTTCAAGTTTTGAACATTTTGGTATTTGAACGCTTGGGTATTTGAATTTGAACTTTGGTACTTTACTTTGAACATTTTGTTATTCAAGACTTGGAATTACATTTTAATTTTGACTAATTTAGAACTTTTGGTACTAATTAGATGATATTAAATGTTATATAGTAGCTTTTATTTATTTAATTTGAAGAATAGTTTCTTTTCAATACATAAATTAGTTGATATATTTAAAATTATTTTTCATTTAAGTGCCCTTTTTTCTCTCAGGCCCTCACTTTTTTTGCACCTAGGCCCCAGGCGAGGCCTGTGCGCCTAGCGCCTTTGATAACTATGGTTAAAGTTATGTTTCACAACATGGATATTGTCCTAAATAGGATTACTTTGTGAATAATAGCTTAAAACAAACAAACGTACCTAGTAAATCCCACTCATAGCAATAGTTATCTGGAGGGTCTGGGGAGGGTGTGACGAGGGCAAACCATTCTTCTATCCCAGGGGATAGAGAGGCTGCTCCCAGTGAGACCTCGGCTCCAAAACCTTCTTTCTTTCTTTTTTGTTTTTTTTTTTCATGAACAAATTGTCATCCAGATAGCATACAATGAAGTTAAGGGAATCAAAGTGTAGTCACAAGTGTAGCTAAGCTAAGGCAAACAACAGTGTAGTAACAAGCTAAGGCCCCAAGACAAATCTATACATTCCCCTAAAAGTCCATAACCTTAATCCGACGTCTCTAAGAACTCCTATCCCAAGTCATGTCCTCGGAGAGGTGCAAGTCTAGAAATCCTGCATAATCCTCTCAATATTGATATTTATTCTTTTAGGAATCTAATGTAAGATGGATGTTGTGTTGTGATAATATATAATGAATAGCTATAGACTACTTGTGACGGAGTATGAATATTACATATTCTCTTATGCAATTCAAATATCTACTAAAGGTTAAATGCTTCTATTTTTAAACAATCTGTCATGTAGGTGACGATTCTCAACTGAAAGAAGATGAACAGCTTGCAAGGGCTCTACAAGAAAGTTTGAAAGTCGAGTCTCCACCTAGAAATAGAATTGGAAATAGAAATGGAAATGGAAATGGAAATGGAAATATGTATCATCCTATACCGTTCCCATATTCAACAGGATTTAGGTAATTCCATTTATTTCTTTATTTTAATTCCATGCTTAAATTTTGTTATTAAACACTCTAACGACTTATGAAATAATTTCAAGTTTATATATAAAAATTGTAAGGTAAAAGTTGTGTGAATTTTTTTGTATTTTTAGGGTTTGTGCTGGTTGCAATTATGAGATTGGTCATGGAAGATTCTTAAGTTGCATGGGTGCGGTTTGGCATCCAGAATGTTTTAGATGCCATGCATGCAATCAACCAATTGCTGATTATGAGGTATTAAAGTTATATATGATTACTTCCATAAATGCAATTTTTTGCTGATTTTAATTATTTTTAGGTGTATATCGACTCGTGATATTCTGCATCTTTTTTTTTCTAAAATAGTTTTCCATGTCCGGAGAATATCCTTATCACAAAGCTTGCTACAGGGAGCACTATCATCCTAAATGTGATGTTTGCCGGCACTTTGTAAGTATGGTTCATCACGAAAATACTCTATTTTTTCATTAATTATTGATACAAAATTGTAAATCTTTTTACAGATCCCAACAAATGCTGCTGGGCTGATTGAATATCGGGCACATCCATTCTGGGCTCAGAAATATTGCCCGTTTCATGAGCATGATGGGACTCCTAGGTGTTGTAGTTGTGAACGAATGGAGGTAACATATATATTTTTTATAAAGTATCCTATTTAATATTAAAATTCAATATTAGTTATTATAGTGATTACCAATGATTTTCAGCCACGTGAAACAAGCTATGCAGCTCTTAATGATGGTCGGAAACTCTGTTTAGAATGCCTTGACTCTTCAATTATGGATACAAGCGAGTGTCAACCATTATATCTTGATATTCAAGCATTTTATGAAAGTTTAAATATGAAAGTGGAACAGAAAATTCCTTTACTTTTGGTTGAGAGGCAAGCACTTAATGAGGCTATGGATGGGGAGAGGAATGTAAGGAATTCCTTTTTTGGTATTGTTATGTAAATATTAGATCTTTCTAGACGTGGAAATTTTGACCCGTTTACTTAAATGGGTCGATTTGGGCCGCGTTTGATTTTATACGAGTCAACTAAAAATATTTAGCTAAAAGGAGAACATTTCAAATTAGCCTAAAATCTATCTTAAATCCATATAATCCTCTTAATTGATTATTATAGTAATAATATTGTTTCAGTACTCATAATTAATGCATTAATTATCTGTAAAAATGTTTAAAAATGGAAAAAACATGTTTGCTGCTCAACCGGAGCCAACCCAACCCATTTTAACCTGTGCTCGAACACATTACCCAACCTACCAATCCTGCCACCTCTAGGTCTCTGAATGCATTTTGAAGGGAAAGTTTGAGTTTTTTTTCTTTTATGTTTTTGTTCAGGGTCATTACCACATGCCTGAGACACGTGGACTTTGCCTTTCTGAAGAACAAACTATCAGCACAGTATGTATTCCAAGCTGATTCTTTTTTTATTATATATATATACATATATTTTATCTATGGAATAATATTTTTAAATTTGTTGGAATCTTATGTGTGGGTAGGTTTTGAGAAGACCAAGAACTGGGATGGGAAATCAGGTCCCGGACATGAGAACAGAGCCATATAAGTTAACCCGGCGCTGTGAGGTTACAGCGATTCTCGTTTTATATGGACTTCCTAGGTATTGTATAATTTTTTAACTGCAATTAATGTTAGCTGTTAGCACATAACATGGTGGTAATTTTGACCCAAATAAAAAAAAGTACAATAAGTGTTTCTGGTCAACCCTATAAAGTTTCGGGCCAATCCTATCAAGAGGATGTCACATGGGACTTGTGTGGATAAAATTCTTTTGATAATTTGTTAAATTCAGCTACTTTGTATAATTGAGCTTTATTAGATTTGCTATGTTTTTGACAGTTGGGTTGTACCCGAGTATTCGATACTAAATAACTTGCTGCATGTAGGTTGTTGACAGGATCAATTTTAGCTCATGAAATGATGCATGCATGGCTGCGACTTCAAGGTATCGTCAGCAAAACTCAAATAAGTTTTATCACCTTAGTTGGCAGAAAAGAATATTAATCACATATATTTACTTCAGAATCATATCAATTGCATAATTTTAAACAAATTAGCTAAAATAAATGACCAATTGGGACAATCCAAGCTTATAAATGGAGGGACAGTTTCAACTCATTTACTTATGTATAGGTCGATTTCAGCTGTGTTTTATCTTAAATAGGTCAAATTAAAAAAAAAATTAACCGCAAGGGAATGGGTCAACGACAAAAAAACATGTAGGTCGATTTCAGCTGTGTTTTATCTTAAACGGGTCAAATTAAAAAAAAAAATTAACTGCAAGGGAATGGGTCAAACGACAAAAAAACATGTAGGTCGATTTCATTTGTGTTTTATCTTAAACGGGCCAAATTAGAAAAAAAAATCAACTGCAAGGGAATGGGTCAAACGACAAAAAAACATGTTTGACCCGTTACCCAACACGCCCATGATGCTCATCTTCCCACCTCTACGCATTAAGATGAAAAAATAAATAAGCGAAAATCATTTACATTGTGCGTATTATTTAACATTCTTTTCCTTTATCTTACCCGAAGGCTATCGGACACTCAGTCAAGACGTTGAAGAAGGAATATGTCAAGTTTTAGCTCACATGTGGTTAAGATCACAAATATCTTTTATATTAAGCGGTGCCACGTCATCAAGGCAAGTGAAAAGATCTCCATTTGACAAGAAGCTTGCAGAGTTCTTCAAACACCAGATTGAATCTGACATGTCACCAGTTTATGGAAATGGTTTCAGAGCTGGCAATCAGGCTGTACTTAAATATGGGCTTCCAAGCACCTTGGAACACATTAGATTGACAGGGAGCTTTCCTTTCTAAATTTGTATCATTTTCATTTTACATTTTTTTGTTTTGCATAGCAAGGTTTAGCTTGTTAGATTCTTTTATGAAGATTGTAAAACGATAGCACTATTGAAACTAAATTTAATAAAATCACTTATATTCTTTTGTTTCCTTCTTTTTGTGGATTGAAATTTCACCAATACTTTTTTATAGTCCCATTTTGCAATCCAGAAACATAATTGACATGTTTATCACCAATACATTTTATCACCCTACAAGTATACTTTAGTTACATTTAAAGTATACATTAAAAACATTAGTTTGAATCCTCCCACTGAGGCTTAAACAAAAGCATAACTAAAACATGTCAAAGTTGGTGTGAGAATCCAATCCGAGTGACTTGAATTCCCGGGTTTAGACCAGAGCTTTTCCTACATCAAATACATCCCAAAGATCAAGTTAATAATGGTATAAACATTGCACAAGGCCCCAAATGCATATCCCAAAACTGTACCAAAAATCCCCAAAATTTGGCGTAGGCACTGGGGTAAGCAAGCCACAACCGGCGTAGCCAACGCCGGAACTGGCGTAGCTACGTTGGGTGCCTGACAGCCCAACCCCAATCCGATTTCCAACCAAATAGATTTGTTCACCCGCGCTACGCGCCGAGAGTCTGATCTTTATCGGTTCGGCTGATTTGCGGGTATTAAACTTGCGTTCAAACGCATGCTCGCTACAACATATGATACAAAAAAAGTACTCGATTTTGAATACAATTCCGTTTTCAATAAAATTTATACCAGAACGTTGACAAAAAAAACCAAAGGAAGCCGCACATTCTGTTTTTTTAATACAAATTAATGAACGAAAATTATTACAGAAAAACGAAATTATTAGAAAATTAAAGGGTTAAAAGCGTAAATTATATATAATATGAGAGGTTAAAACGAAAATTAAAAAGCAAAAAAAATTGAATTGCCACTGCTTCTCATGCACTTTAAATAGTTATATAATTCCAACTTGTTTAGTTTGATTTTCCCACCAGTTTTAACACCCCAACTCACCATATACAAACATATAAATCATATGGTTAATCCTTCATAAGTTATTTGCATTCAATAACCTGCAACATATAATGATCAGTGAGATTTAATGATCTCAATCCACTCATCAATCCCTTGAAGTTCATAGACTTCGTTAAAACAACCAATATGTGAAGTTCAAAGACTTCAATCACCAATACCCTGGAGGCTCATGACCTCAATTCATTATAATCCATTGGGATTCTATGATCCCATACTCCATAACCATGGAAGTTCAAAACTTCTCAATCATACCAATACACCTCCCCAATTGTTTTGCAAACATAACACACATAATAAAGCACCAATTCATCCAAACACATAATCATATAATCACAACATAATCATACAATCATACATATCGTTTACATGTAAGTAACAAATTTGCCAACTACTAAGTAGGTGTGAAAACACTTACCTTTATCCTTAGATGTTCCTGGTTGATCTTCAACCTTAGTAACTCGATCACCTAAACAGTCACACTCATGACTTGTAATATAATGATCCCATCATGTTTACCAATTGGGATCCATAACACCCTTAACCTAATGGTTATCATTCTCTACTTAACCAAAGACCCAAAATCCGTTATTCACCATTACAATCATCACCCAACCCATTTGACCCGTTAAAGTTTATTTTGTCTTACGCCCAAATCCCCAATCTTCCAATTCATTAAATTGATTAAGGATTTCATTTGATTTTGTGTCTATAAGAGCATTCACATCAACATCTCTATATCCATCTCTATCTTAAAATTTTATAGTTTAGTAAATAGAGATTCTTTAAATACAAAGATTTAGTTTCATAAATCTCTATATTTTTTATGAGTGTGTATGAAAGAGAAAAAGTAATGAAATAAGTATTTGTGAGTGAGATAGAGAATGAGATGTGGGAGGTTAAAACAAATTTAAAGATAAATTTAAAAAAATGTGACAGTTAATTAAATTAAAAAAATAGAGACGATGAAGCTGATGTAAATGCTCTACGCAACATAAACATTTCACAATCCTAAAATATCATTTTAACATTCATATATCAAAACCCCTAATTTCACCATCAACAACCCTAATTTTCACAACCTTAAATTAGATGTTAATATAATGTTATATCACCCTTTATATTAGCAATGCTAGATTGCTAGGGTTTTAACAAAAAATTAACCTTTTAATCCACCCAAATCAGTCATTAGATTAATTAGTTGAAGATTCACCAAGATCACTTGATATGGAGGCCTAGAAATGAAAAAAGATACTTACTTGATGTCTTGAAGAAGATGAACACCTCAGAACCAAAGGATTTCACCTCTAAATCTTCTAATTTCTTTCTCAGCTCCTTCCCCCTCTTTTCTTCTTGTTTTATCGTCACACAAACACACACACACACCAGAAGTGTGTGTTGCCACCTCCAAACACACTGACGCTATGTTCCCGAGTCTCATTTAAGGAGAGAAAACAAAGGAAAAGAAAGGAAGAGGAAGTAAATCTTGTCTAAAGTTTTTTTTAAAGATGGAAAAAAAATGAGAAGTGTGTTCTAGAGATTTTTTTAAGTAAATAAATGGAGGAAAATAAAGGAAAAACAAAACTTATCTTTATCCTCTCTAATTGGAGAGATTTGAAGAAAAAAAAGAGAAAAGAAGGAAAAATAATGCTTTTTTTTCATTTAATAAACTCGGGAACACAACGTAAATCTGATTGTTAAAATTTACTAATTAGCCCTCGTGCATTTCCTTATTTTGATCCTTTCTTCCAAAGTTATTAAAAATGCATCATTTGAAACAAACCCTTAACTTTTATAATTTTATTTATTTTTATCCTTATAATATGATTAACATATTATATAATAAATTCAAAAATTGGTTCATGGTCTCATTTAAACCTTCGATTTGTGTGTGTGAATCTCAAATAGAAAGGGGAAAATTCATAGAGTAGCAAGTATTATTAATTCATAGTGTGTGTGTTAAGATTGAAACACATGTTAAGATTAATAGCTTACACCGACAATATTTTAATCAACAGGAAGTTAAATATAGCTGAAATGGTAAAACAGAAAATTCAGTTGCCATTATTGACTTTTTTATTTGATTTAAATCTGGTTTCATAATCTTTCTTATCTCAAATATCTTTTATAAAATTTATTATTTTTTAAAGAAATTTATATTATGAAACTAATAAATTTGTAAAACATTGCTATATTAAAAAAAACCGTGTTTTTTTAATGTCCCTATATTCCACGTTCCATTTCGAGTCTAATTTTATAATTTTATATGATTTGATGTATGAATGAAATATATTATTATAATGTGTATCTAACCCGTTACAATGTCATGCCTAAAACATTTGTAATAATTGGACGTAAGTACCCTTGTGGTAATGCCACTAGATACATACGTGTTACGTCCTTAATCGTTTATGTTTTGTATCTTATAACCCTTTTTTTTCAATAATCAACACATAATCTTTTATGTTTTGTATTTTATAAACCCTTTTTTTTTTTCAATAATCAACACATAATCTTTTATGTTTGTATCTTATAAACCCTTTTTCCCCGATAATCAACACATATATATGATTTCTATTGGATGGTTTTTATGTATACCCACACCTCCTCAACAATTGCATGGGATTCACAAGTATCATATAATTGTGCTCTAATGTCCATAGGGCTGTAAACGAACTGAAGGTTCAGCGAACAGTTTATGAACCGTTCGGTGGGAAGTTAGTTTACGTTCGTTCGTTTAATAAATGAACGAACACGAATAAGAAATTTCGTTCGATTAACTAAATGAACGAACATGAACAGAGGTCTCGTTTGTTCAGTTGTGTTCATGAACGTTCGGTAATCTGTTCGTGAACGTTCGATAAGCTGTTCGTGAACGTTCGTTCATTTACCTTCGTTTATGTTTGTTCATTTTCGTTTGTTTAAGATGTTCATTAAGATTTTTGTATATTTCTATTATATTTTTTCTAAACATTTTATATTCTTTAATTTTTAAAATTTTTATGCGTCATTTCCCTATCCACTATTACTCGATTAGGGCTTCTAAGTTCTCAATTCTAGATAATGTAAGCTTCCCTTAATCCTAAATCATGTAAGCATTAGGGTTGACATCAAAACTCCTAAACAGCGCTCCGTTCGGTAACATCCGTGAACTGTTCGTGAACAAACCCATTTCCTTAATGAACGAACACGAACATGAAATTTTGTTCGATAGTGTTCGTGAAGCGTTCGTGAACAAGTTCAACGCTTAGCGAATGAACACAAACAAGGCTTCGTTCGGTTCAGTTCGTTTACACTCCTAAATGTCCATGTACTCAACATTCCATTTCTAATCATTATGATTTTTAAGGAGTTAATTACACGGATGGCCATGTGGTATGTTCTGATTTCATTTTTTGTTCATAATTTTGAGAAACTACAAAAATAGTCTACAACTTTTTAATTTATAACACCATTGGCTCTCAAAATGGATGACTGTTAAATTTTTTAAAATGACTAGAATACCTTTTTTTAAAAAAACAAATAAAAACTTGTAATTAAAAAAAACTGATTAAAATATAATAAAACTAAATATGGGTCCCATTCTTTAAATTAAAAAACCTATTAAAGTGTTATATATATATATATATATATATATATATATATATATATATATATATGGTTGAGTTCATTAGAGAACTCACTTTAATGATATAACTAGAGAACCACTAAGAAAAGAAAGGGTAAAATTAGAACTTAAAATATATAAATCTTTAAACATTTATATCTTTTGCATATATTATTGTTTTTAAAAAAAATTGCACCATTAAATCAAGAATTTATTTATCTTTCATTTGAGTATAAATAACGTTATAAAAAATAAGAATTAACTATTCATTTTTTTTCTTATTATTTTCAATATTGCATGTGTAGTATCACCCCAAAAACCTAACACATCCCTAAAAACCTAAACCCCCACCCCACCCAAAAACGTAAACCCCAACCCGACCCAAAAACCTAAACCCTCCACACCCACCCCCAAAAACCAAAACCCCCCACCCAAAAACCTAAACCCATCGCACCCACCCCTACCCTCAAAAACCTAACCCTAAACGTAATACTGCATACGTGTAGTACCACCCCCAAAAACCTAACCCACCCCCAAAAACCTAAACCCCTCACCCCACCCCCATCACCCAAAAACCTAACCCCACCCACGCCCCAAAAACCTAAACCCCCCACCCACCCCAATAAACCGAAGCCCCTCCCTCCTCCAAAAACCTAACCTAAAAGCTAAACTAAACCCAAAAACTAAACTCTAAAGCTAAACCGACTATTTTTTTGTTTATTTTTTTTATTTATTTTTTTGAACGAGGACGACTTGGGAAAAAAGGTCTCCGAACCACTTTTTTAATTTTTGATTTATATTTTGAGTTATGATTTTTTACCTTTAAAGAGGAGTTCTCTGGTTCTCTCCCTAAATGTTAGTTTTCTTATAAACTTCACCCTATATATATATATATATAAACATATGTATACACAGGGCCGGCCCATTGGGCCTGCGGGCAATACATCTGTAGTGGGCTTAACATTTCAAGGGGCCTAAAAATATTTTAAAAAAAGAATTTATATATACATATATATATATAAAATTTTCTAGGCTAAAAAAAATTTATTGGGCCTTTTTAAAAAAGTAATTTTCAAGTCTTTTTAAAAACAATTGGGTCTTTTTAAAAGTAAGTTAAAAATGTTAAATGTGTTTAGTTTAGGCTCATGAATCCAATTCAATCCAATAATTTGTATATTGTGACGTGGGTGGCTTAAAAAAAACCAACCTGTTGTGCTGGCTGTTGCCTGATCGACGAAGCCCTCCACCAGACCACCTGATCGACAAAGTTGCTGCCTCCACGGCTCCACCACGGCACCACCTATAACGTTAATTGATTTTGTTATAGCTAGGCTATAACGTTAATTGTTGTTAAAAAGATTAGTTTACAAAATTATATATTTTGTTATGGCCTTTTTTTGCGGCTCGTGTAGGGCATTCGAATCCTCGGGATCAACTCTATATCTTAAAACAGACAAACAAATTACAAATCATCACCACCAACCCTAGCCCCCCCTCCCCCCATCGGCGACGATTATCACCATCACCATCACATCCGCCCCATCGTCTGAAAAATTGCCACCACCATCTGGTGAATCCTTCCCTGCAAGCAACAAATTCCGGCGACTCCATCGCCATAACAAATTGTCGCCTGATTCAGATCACCACTGTCAGATGGAGTAATTCCTTGATTTCATTTAATTGATACACAAACTAAATATAGACAAATACAAGGAGCTAATTACGGATCTATTCTAGGAAAACTAATCAATCCTAACTAATGGGAAAATACAAAATATTCACACGATAATATGCATAAGATATATGCCAATAATATCGGTGAAATATTATTGGCTAACAGTCCCCCGCAGTTTGAGCCGTAGGTAATCGAACACATAAACTGGAACGAAAGCGTTGAAACAAATGTTTAGGTAGCCCCTTGGTGAAGATGTCCGCATATTGATAATCTGCCGGAACGTGAAGGAGTTTGACAGTTCCAAGGCGTACCTTCTCCCGAAAAAAGTGTATATCCAGTTCGACATGTTTTGTTCGTTGATGTTGCACTGGATTTTCAGCAAGGTAGACAGCCGAGATGTTATCACGATAGATGAGTGTGGCGTGTCGAATTGGAATGTGTAGTTCGAGTAGGAGATTTCAGATCCAACAGATTTCTACGACGGTGTTGGCAACTCCTCTATATTCGGTTTCGGCACTAGAGCGGGAGATAGTGGGTTGACGCTTTGATGACCACGAAATTAAGTTTGTACCCATGAACACACAGTAGCCGGAGGTGGACCTACGAGAGTCGGGGACCCACCCCAATCCGCATCAGAATAGGCGGTAAGTTTGTTGGTCGAGGTGGGAGATATAATTAGACCTTGAGAGATAGTGCCTTTAATGTACCGTAGGATCCTTTTGAGTAATTGAAAATGCGGTTCACGTGGTGCATGCATGAAGAGACAAATTTGTTGAACCGCATAGGATATGTCCTGTCGAGTGATGGTGAGATACTGTAAAGCGCCGGCTAAGCTGCGATATAAAACCCCATCATTGAACGGAGCACCTGTAGTGGCGCTAAGCTTTGAGCCGACTTCAACCGGAGTGCTAACTGATTTACAATTCGACATGTTAGCACGTGACAATATATCCTCTGCATACTTGGATTGTGTCAAAAATAGTCCACCATTTTGTTTTTGGACAACAATACCAAGAAAATGGTGTAAAGTGCCGAGATCGATCATGTTAAACTCAACAGATAGTGATTTCATGATGCTTCGTAAAAGGGAGTCACTCGATACCGTGAGAATGATATCGTCCACATAAAGTAATAAGTAAGCCATTTGATTGCCCTTATGATAGATAAATAACGAAGTGTCACATAGGCTACTCTTGAAGCCACATTTGGAGATATATCGTGCAAAACGTTGATACCAAGCTCGTGGGGCTTGTTTCAAACCAAATAGAGACTTGTTAAGCTTGCACACATATTTAGGGTGTGAGGAAGAAGTGAAACCTAGTGATTGAAACATGTAGACAGTCTCTTTTAGGTGCCCATGTAAGAAGGCATTTTTGACATCGAGTTGGTGAATGGGTCATGCTTTGGATACTGCTAAGCTAAGGACTGTGTGGATTGTAGTGGGCTTAACCACTGGACTAAATGTTTCATCACAGTCAATGCCCACAGTTTGACTTTTACCATTAACAACGAGTCGTGCCTTGTGTCGTTCTAAAGAGCCGTCAGCATGGAACTTGTGTTTGAATAACCACATGTAACGAATAACAGGAGCATCCGTAGGTCTCGGTACAAGTTCCCACGTATTATTCGCCAATAGAGCTTCATATTCGTTGGTCATAGCCTCTTTCCAGTTAGGATCGGTGAGTGCGGTGAGATGTGATTTGGGTAATGGTGAGATGTTGGTAGATGTTTTTGTGAAAAGAGATAAGGGTTGTCGTTGTTTAGAAATACCGGACTGTGACCTTGTTTGCATGGGATGGGTGGATGATGTAGGGATTGGAGGTGGTGAAAGAGGGTTTGATGCATTCTGTTGTGGTGGTGTGGGTAGTGGGTGGTCGCATCGTGAAGGGGAAGAGGGAGGGTTTGGGCCATGGTGAGTAGGCGATGGGTTTGGTGGGCCGTGAGTAGGGGCTAGTGGATGGGAGGCGGGTTCCTGTTGTGGGTTAAGGGGAGAGTGGGTTGGGCTTATTGGGTCAGGTGGTGGGGTGAGATTTGTATCAGTGGGTGTAGGAGTTGTATTAGTTGGAGTAGGATGGGAAGTGTTGGGCATGGGAGAGGGCTGGGTAAAGATTAGAGGAGAGGGGTCGAGGAAGGTATGAGTGGGTGCAGGTTTAGGTGGGTTGGAAAAGGGGAATTGACTTTCATCAAAAGTAACGTGTCTAGAAAATATAGTTTTTTCGGTTTGTATTTCTAGACACCGGTAGCCGCGATAGTTGGCCGGATAGCCAAGGAAGACACACGGAGTGGAGCGGTGGGTGATTTTGTGGGGACGGGTGGACGAAGTATTTGGGTAGCATAAGCAACCGAACACTCGTAGGTGTTCGTAGGATGGTTGGCGAAGGTAAAGTATGGATGTGGGGGTGTGGAATTTATGGAGTTTAGTTGGAAGGATATTATGAAGGTATGCGGCCGTGTGAAGTGCCTTGACCCAAAATGAGGACGGTAGGGATGCATGGGTGAGTATGGTGAACATGATTTCGTTTAGTCGACGAATCATACGCTCGGATTTTTCATTTTGTTGAGATGTATGTGGTCATGAAAAACGAAATTGAATACCATTTTTAGTTGAAAATCCCCCCCCCCCATGTCACATTGGAATGCTTGGATTAGCATGCGAAATTGGGTTGCAATATATTGATGAAAATGAGTAAACTTAGTGAAAGTTTCAGATTTAAATTTTAAGGGATAGACCCACGTGTATTGTGTGAAATTATCCGTTAAGACCATGTAATATTTATAACCCGCTTGACTAAGATTAGGTGACGTCCATAAATCGCAATATAAAATAGCAAATGGCATTAAAGTATGAGTTGAAGAATCCAAAAACGGTAAACGTTTATGTTTGGATAATTAACAAGAATCACAAACAAATGCCAAATTATTTTTATTGCAAGAAATAAACTGTTTTGAACGAAGAAACTCCGTGACCGGTTGACCTGGGTGTCCAAGTCGGTTGTGCCAGAAAGGAGACTCTTTGGTGGAAATAAAGCAAGTATTGGCGGAAGCACTAGAGGTGAGCCGGTAGAGATCACCCGAACTGTTGTGACGACTTAAGGTCATGCCATCCTTGAAATCCTTCAAAGAAAACCCAAACGGGTCAAATTCAATAGAAGTGTAATTATCAATATTGAATCGACGCACAGAAATTAGATTTTTAATAATTTTAGGATTAAAAGGACAGATTTAAGGTGGAGTGGTCGAGTTGGTGTGTGTATAATGGAAGAGCCCGAACCTATAACTGGAATTTTGTTACCATTACCGACAATTATTGACGCTATTGGTGAATAAATGGAAAAATTGTCGAGTTTACCTTGATCGTTGGTGACATGAGACTCAGCACCCGTGTCGAAGTTCCAATTGTCATCACCCGTATCACCCGATTCCACTGAAAGAGCATGAACTGCCTCAGCAAATTGTGTGGGTACTAGTGGATCCACTTCTGCCAAGTGGTCTTGGGCCGAACGACTGTCAGAATGGGTGGTTGGGTGGTTGCTGTACCATGCCATGGGCCTCTGGTCCCATGGTTGGACCCAATTTTGACTTGGGTATGGACATGGGGGTGGAGTCCAATATTGTTGTTGAGCCCAATAAGGTGTGGGTGGATACTGTTGGGGATAGGCAGAGTATGGATGGGGTTGAGTGTGAATTGGGCCACGGTTATTAGGCCACTGTTGATGGGTCTGGGGTGGGCCAGTTGGGCCACGGTTTGTGGATCTGCCATTTTGACCAGATTCACGTCTTGGCTGGTTAGGATTGAAGCGGCGATTTTGGTTGGAACGGTGAGATTGAGGCTGATGTTCACGAATGTTGGGCGATGACGAATTTATGGCAGCAACAACCATAGGTGTCGGGGTGATTTGTTCTCTGGCCGCGATACGGCATGCCTCGGATTGGAGTTGTTCAACCGCTTCTTCCCAAGCCAGGAGGTTGTGATTCAAAAGTGTCGCAATAGTGTCATACTCTCGCGGGAGACCATGAACAAGGTGTAAGATCTTTTGGGTGTCATTAACCGGGCAATCCACCGCGGCTAACTGATCGACCAGAGCACGGATGCGTTGGCAATATGCCTCGAGAGACGGCATGGCGGCAAGTGTGATGTTGCTCAGTTCATGTTGAAGGGCCGTGGCACGTGGACCTTTGTTATTAAGAAACAATTTCTGGACACGTTTCCAAACCTCATAAGCCGTAGCTTCGTCCTTTAACACCCGGACAAGAAAATTGTCAGTGAGTGTACCGTATATCCATTGTAGAACCACGGCGTCGATCTTCTCCCATGACGGGTATTCGGGGTCAAATTTATTAGGCGTCGGCGAACCATCAATATGATTAAGCACATCGACCCTTTGGCGTTAAGCGTGAAAAGTTTAACCCACGTTGAATAGGAAACTTTGGCGTCGTCGAGTATTCTGACCTTGTTTTGGATATTGGTGACGGTATAAACGGGACGTAGGGTTTGGGTTTTAGGATCAACCTTGTCGCCGGCTTCGTCACCCATGGTGAATAATGGCAGAGAACAAGGGATCGGAGTGTTGGCTATTTTAGTGTAATTGGATTAACTAGTTGACCAAATTAATCATATTAAATATTAAACAAGTTAGGAGGTGCAGAGTGCACACTTGTTTGAATTTATTTGATTACCTAATTAATACTTAGGGGCGAAGCCTCTAAGTATCGGGGGTCCGAGGGCAGCGCCCCTGGATGCGGGGACCAAGGGGCGGCAGCCCCTGGCGGGGTCCAAGGGGCAGAGCTCCTGGCTGGGATCGAGCTGAAATTTGTATTAGAAAATTAATTTTATATAATTTATTATATAAAATCGGTGTTGAAATTTGGGCATATTTATTAATTAAATTCGAAATTCGAATTTGAAAAGAAGAAAACTGCCAAAGGCAGATATTTGATTTATCCTAAATCCCTGATTTGGTCATAAACGTACTTCTTCTGGTTCATCACAATTCTCTCAAGATTCATACTTGATTCTTGTCTCAAATACTTTGAGTTTTATCCGATCAAAGAATTTGGGGAACCACCAAATTGTTTTTGATCTAAAGGTATCTAATACGACTCTCAGATCATCCTCGGTTTTTACGAAATTCTACAACAAAGATAAAAAACAATTCTGTGAAGATGACGCATGGACAATCGGTGAAGGATATGCCGAGTAAGTTTGACAAGTTGAAAAAGTTTGAGTGCAGGACTTCCGTCGTTGGCAGAAGAAGATGTATTTTCTCTTGACTACCCTGAAAGTGGTGTACGTGTTGAGCTCCCCCATACCGGAGATACTTGAAGACGGAAATCTTCAAAATGGGAGAACGACAATTACATCTGCATTGGTCACATATTGAACGGTATGTCTGATTCGTTATTCGATGTTTATCAAAACGTGGAAACCGCAAAAGGATTGTGGGATACTTTGGAAGCCAAGTATATGGCGGAAGATTCTTCTAGCAAGAAGTTTCTTGTAAGTAATTTTAACAATTATAAAATGATTGATTCGAGGCCTGTCATGGAACAATATAACCAGTTGTTAAGGATATTGGGGCAGTTTGCCCAACATGACATGAAGATGGATGAGTCAATTCGGTTTCAAGCATCATTGATAAATTGCCTCCTTCCTGGAAGGATTGTAAATACAGTCTCAAACATCAGAAAGGAGAATTGACTTTGGTTGAACTTGGAAGTCACTTCCGGGTTGAAGAGTCTTTGAGGGCATAGGAAAAAGTGTGAGTCAATGATGACAAGAAACCTACTGTACAATCTTCTGTTAACATGGTTAAAGAAGGTGGATCATCCAAAGGTAACAACAAGTTTAAAGGGAAACGAAAGTTTCAAGGTAACAACAACACATGTCCAAACAAGAAGGCAAATATGACTTGTTGGAAGTGTGAAAAACCAGGTCACCTGAAGAGGGACTGTCGGGTTAGGAAGTTTAACAAAAATGGTCCAAAGAACAAGGGTGAAGCTGGTCTAAGTGGGTCTAAGGACCCCGGTAAACAAGATGGTCAGAATTTAGTATAAAATGTTAATTCGGTTCATAATTATGTGTCACTAATTTCTGAAGCATTTTATATGTAGGATGATAATATTGCTTGGTGGGTCGATTCAGGTGCAACGAGTCATGTATGCAAAGATCTTCGATGGTTTAAAGACTTTAAACCAATTGAAGACAGATCTATGTTAAAGATGGGAAATGTTGCAACTGAACCGATTAAAGGACTAGGCAAAGTTAAGTTAGTGTTTACTTCTGGAAAACCTTTATGTTTAGATAATGTTTTGTTTGTTCTTGGGATTCGAAAGAATCTCTTGTCTGGTGTTGTTTTAAATAATTGTGGTTACAAACAGGTCTTTGAAAGTGACAAGTATATCTTGTTGAGACATGGTACTTTTGTTGGTTTCGGTTATCTCTGTAATGATATGTTTAAGTTGAATGTGGTTGTTTCTTTTGTTAACTATGAATCTATTTGCATGACTTCAACTAGCTCTAGTAATATATCAAAAGAATCTGAAAAATGGCATGCTAGATTAGGACATGTTCATTATAAAATATTAAAGGATATGTCAAAGATGAGTTTGATACCGGCTTTTGAATTGAATAATGAAAAGTGTAAAACTTACATGCTAACTAAGATTACTAGAAAACCATTTAAAGATGCTAGTACTAGGGATTCAAAGCTACTAGAATTAATTCATAGTGACTTATGTGATTTTCATGCAACTTCATCTATAGGTAATAAAAAGTATATAGTCACTTTCATAGATGATGCATCTAGGTTTTGTTATGTATATCTTTTGCATAGTAAAGATGAAGCCTTAGATAAGTTTAAAATATATAAAACTGAAGTAGAGTTGCAAAGAAATGATTTAATTAAAGTTTTACGCACCGATAGGGGAGGTGAATATTATGATCCAGGTTATTTCCAATCGGTGGGGATTATACATCAAACCACGGCTCCTTATACACCACAACAAAATGGTGTATCTGAGAGGAAGAATAGGACGTTCAAAGAAATGGTTAATTCCATGTTATCCTATTCTGGGCTAAGTGAAGGATTTTGGGGTGAGACTATGTTGACAGCCTGCTATTTGTTAAATAGGATTCCTAATAAAAGGAATAAGATAACCCCTTATGAACTTTGGTATGGTAAGCCTCCCAAGTTTCATTATTTGAAAGTTTGGGGCTGTAGAGCAGTAGTAAGACATACTGAACCCAAAAGAAATAACTCGGGTGAAAGAGGGATAGATTGCATCTTTATTGGATATGCTGAGCATTCCAAGGCATACAGGTTCTATGTCATAGAACCTAATGACTATGTGTCAGTAAATACTGTGATAGAGTCAAGAGATGCAGTTTGGGATGAAGACAGATTCTCATCTATGCCTAGACCAAAGGACATGGTTGCGAGTTCAAGTAACTCTCAATTGAGTAACTATGAAGATAATATTCCTTCTACTTCAGCAGAACCAAGAAGAGGTAATAGAGCCAGAAAAGCTAAGAACTTTGGTTTTGATTTTCAACTATATTTAGTTGAAGGATCTAGAAATGAGATTCAAACTCAATATCAATATTGTTTCAATATTGAGGAAGATCCTAGAACATTTAATGAGGCTATGGCATCTCGAGATGTTGCTTTCTTGAAAGAAGCTGTTAATGATGAGATGAACTCTATTATGAATAATAATACTTGGAAATTATCTGATCTACGTCCTAGTTGTAAGCCTTTGGGTTGTAAATAGATCTTCAAGAAGAAAATGAAAGTAGATGGTTCTATTGATAAGTTTAAGGCCAGATTGGTTATCCAAGGCTTTAGACAAAAGGAAGGAATAGACTACTTTGATACATATGCTCCTGTAACAGGAATATCTACAATAAGATTGTTGGTTGCTTTAGCAGCAATTCATAATCTTGTAATACACCAAATAGATGTTAAAACTGCATTCTTAAATGGTGATTTGGATGAGGAGATATATATGAAACAACCTGAAGGTTTTGTTATGCATGGAAATGAGCATAAGGTATGTAAACTTGTTAAGTCATTATATGGTTTAAAGCAAGCACCTAAACAGTGGCATCAAAAATTTGATGATGTTATTTTGTCTAATGGTTTTATCTTGAACCAAGCAGACAAATGTGTATATAGTAAATTTGATGCTTCTGGTAAAGGTGTCATAATTTGCTTATATGTGGATGACATGTTGATCTTTGGTACAAACCAAGATCAAGTTGATAAAACAAAGAAATTTTTGTCATCCCGTTTTGACATGAAAGACATGGGGAGGCTGAAGTGATCCTTGGTATAAGGATTAAACGGGAGAACAATGGTATTTCAATCTCTCAATCTCATTATGTTGAGAAGATTTTGAAGAAATTTAATTTTCAAGATTGTTCTTCTGTTGGCACTCCTATGGATCTCCTATGGATCTGAATGTTAAGCTCTTGCCTAATAAAGGTGTTGCAGTGTGTCCACTTGATTATTCAAGATCTATAAGATCTCTCATGTATGTTATGATCAGTACTGGACCAGATATAGCTTATGTTGTTGAAAGCTTAGTCGATATACAAGTAATCCTGGATTGAATCATTGGCAAGCTATTAATCGAGTGTTCAGGTACTTGAAAGGAACCATGAATTATGGTTTGATGTATTCTGGATTTCTTTCAATTTTAGAGGGATATTCTGATGCAAGTTGGATTACTAATATGGAAGATCATTCTTTCACAAGTGATGGACATTCCTACATGGAGGAGGTGCTATATCATGGGTATCTAAGAAACAGACTTGCATTACAAATTCAACAATGGAATATGAGTTTGTTGCATTAGCGGCAGCTGGTAAAGAAGCTGAATGGATAAGGAATTTGATTTATGAGATTCCATTGTGGCCTAAACCGATATCACCTATTTCTATCAGATGTGATAGTGCTGCTAGTTTGGCTAGGGCTTATAGCCAAGTGTATAATGGAAAGTCTAGACACTTAGGTGTTAGACACAATATGATTCGTGAGCTCATCATGCATGAAGTGATATCAGTTGAGTTTGTGAGAACTCAACAGAATCTAGCCGATCATTTAACCAAAGGGTTAAGTAAAGAACTTGTGCATAAGTCGGCTGTAGGGATGGGATTAAAGTCCACCTAAAATTTCTCATGTTGAGATACCCAATTCCCATCTAATATGACATTAGGTGCTGAATTCAATGTGGAAGGCTTAACATCTAGAAATTGGAACACATTAAAGCATCATCCCAAGGTATGTGTTCAGACCTGCAAGTTAAGGAGGTTGAAGGTTAACTTCTTAATAGTTCTTTTGAAAAATTGCATATGCATGTGCAAGAGTAGAAGAACTACCTATATAAGCATGAAGTTTAGCCTCTTCAAGAAGCTAGGACTTGGCTTTGATATTGAAGTATGGGACACAAGCTAGTAAAATTAGTGTCAAGCAAGAATATATAAGTGTGTAAAATTTTGTGTATATTATCTTCATGTATTCATTATGAATAGAAAGGGTTCAATCCGTAGCGACACCCCGATATTCGAATATTTGGAATGTGTAATATACTAATATGAAATTCAATCGTCACGATATTTCATTTATGCATTAGTTTGTTACTTGTTGAGAATTATTTTAGTTAATCATGGATTGTACTAAAATGGGGGAGGATTGTTGGCTATTTTAGTGTAATTGGATTAACTAGTTGACCAAATTAATCATATTAAATATTAAACAAGTTAGGAGGTGCGGAGTGCACACTTGTTTGAATTTATTTGATTACCTAATTAATACTTAGGGGCCCTAAGTATCGGGGGTCCGAGGGCAACGCCCCTGGAAGCGGGGTCCAAAGGGCTTCGACCCCTGGCGGAGTCTAAGGGGCAGAGCCCCTGGATGGGATCGAGCTAAAATTTGTATTAGAAAATTAATTTTATATAATTTATTATATAAAATCGGTGTTGAAATTTGGGCGGATTTATTAATTAAATTCGAATTTGAAAATCCTTGATTTGGTCATAAACGTACTTCTTCTGGTTCATCACAATTCTCTCAAGATTCATAATTGATTCTTGTCTCAAATACTCTGAGTTTTATCCGATCAAAGAATTTGAGGAACCATTAAATTGTTTTTGATCTGAAATTATCTAATACAACTCTCAGATCATCCTCGGTTTTTACGAAATTCTACAACACGAAGGAAGGTAAAAAATGAAGGAAAATAAAAACGGATGGAGGATTGATCGAGATCAAGCCTTGCTCTGTGATACCATGTCAGATGGAGTAATTCCTTGATTTCATTCAATTGACACACAAACTAAATATAGACAAATACAAGGAGCTAATTACGGATCTATTCTAGGAAAACTAATCAATCCTAACTAATGGGAAAATACAAAATATTCACATGATAATATGCACAAGATATATGCTAATAATATCGGTGAAATATTATTGGCTAACAATCACCACCAAATTGAAGCTAGGAGGTTGTGCGGAGGAGGAGAAGGAGACCGGTTTCTCTTCAGGCCACAATCCCTTTCATCGACGAAATCCAACTGCCATCATGTTCTCTCTCTCATCCTCTATTTCTCTCTAGTCACAGTTTATAGGTTCTTTCCGATTAAAGCTTCGATCGGGGATGAAGATGCAAGTGCAGTTGTGGGTGGCTACCAACTGTTTGCTTGACGATGATGATGGTAGAAGTTTGGTTCGAACAGAGAGAAAGCGGGAGAGGTTCATTATTCTGGTTTTTCCGGTTGCTGGTGGTTGGTGGTGGTGGTGTTGTCGTAATCCATAGATTGGAATCTTTTGGTTGTGCGGGAATCCATAAATTTTAGTTGCCGGAACTTTATCAAAAGGGTAATAGTTGGGGATTTAGTTGTTGGAATCCATGGATGGCCGGAAACGGTGGTTCGATGGTGCAAGAGGGAGGGGAAGAAGAGGCGTATTCACAGGTTGGGGGAAGGAATTATGAGGGCGATCTGTTTTATATTAATTGGTTATTTTAAATGTGTGGTATTTTTAGTTTTAATTGGGTGAGTTCCATGGGTATTTATATTTTTTATTCTTTTAATACGAAGGATATTTTAGTTATTTCACTTCTACTTAATACCCAAAGTTAAGGGGTCATCCATTTTTGGAGCTAATCATGAAACGAATTGAAAACATGTGGACTATTCTTGTAATTTCTCGAAGTTAGGGTCCAAAAGTAAAATCAGTGTAAACCACAAGGGCCATCCGTGTAATTAACTCTTTTTAAGGTGATAATCTTGTTTCCTGGTCTAGTGTTAAGATGGGGTATGATCGAGAGTGTGGTGAACGTGGTTGCCGAGCCCGAATAGGTTTGGCTTCATAATCTTCTTCTTGAACTTTCATGTCCTCATTCCCGAGGTGAGCTTATGTCTGTGACAGTTTTAGTTCAATATAATTGTCTTTAAATGTAATACAATATTGACGTACTAAACATGTTGAAAATGATTTATATCGTGTTACATAATGCGTTGGTTTTGACAATATTGAGCACTAGTACTATACTTTTCCTTTGCATACAATCTCATCATTTGCGTTCCTTTAACTTCATTGAGTTTTTCCTTCACGTATCATGTCATCATGTAAGCTAAGGGTGTTGGGAGCACAACCCTCATCCAAAGAAGTATCCTAAGAAAATATCCAATTAAAAAGTGACACATCATTTTTATCAAAATCCAACCCTAATACCTGAAAATGTTTAAGCCATAACCCTAAAAAGATAAATTAATTTTTAGGTATAACCAAACTATTATTGCTTGGTTGATTTTTTCTACAACACTTTCAACTCAATTACTTCCTATACAATTCATAAATCAATTTCACTTGCAACACTTTTCAATTTAAAGTATAAACTTCATGTTCTTATTTTACTTATCAACAAACATTCCCCACATCTTTTCTAGTTACAAAACCATGAATTTACTACTCATTATTAATCCCTAATCATAGTAATTAATTACCATAATACCATCTAATTGTGTAACTCAACAACCCATTTGTATACTTATGTACACTCTTCATATTCATAATACACAATCCCATCTTCAATTCTTCAAGAATCAAACGAAAAAGGAGGCTTCAAAAGATCATAAGGCGCCCAAAGAGCATCCAAAGGACAAGGCCTCTCCGCATCAAGCCTCACCCAAGGCTTACTCTTCCCACTCCAATGCAACAAACTCACCGGCCCTGGATGCAAATCGCGACACAACCCACGATAATTATCCCCTCCGAGCCCATGCTGGTTCCACCGGTGATTCACCGGAGCTATCTTTCCGGCGAAAACAAGCAAAAACGGTGGCAAAGACCCTAGCTCATAAATCCTCATGCGTTTCTGCAATTCCATCCATTCTTCTATCTTTGTTGTGTACTCGCCGGCCCGCCACCTGTCCAAGTTTATTACCATCACTCCGGTGTTGAAGTAACATGGTTTCCGGCCAGCAAAGGTTGAAGAGAGTGATGGGCTTGACCAGAATGTTGGTGTGAAGTAGATGGCGAAGTCGGCGTTGCAGTATTCGGGTGCGGCGAGAACGGAGTCTCCGAGGGGAGTGGCGACGAGTTTGGCGATGTCGTCGACGAGTACGAGGTCGGAGTCTAGGTAAACGGCTTTGCTGACGTGGAGGGGGAGTATGTTAGCGAGGTAGCTACGTGCGTAGTTTAGAGGGCAGTCTAAGGCGGCGCGGATGGATGTAGAAATGAGTCCGGAAACTAAGGAATCTTGGAAAACATAGACGTGGAATTTAAGGTAAGGGAAGGAGGTGGAAATGGTGGTGTGGAGGAGTGAGTTGTTGGAGGAGCTTGAGGTGACGAAATGGAAGATGATGGTTTCCGGGCAGGAGGAGTGTTGGAGGACGGAGAGGATGGCGGCCATTGAGCCGCGGAGGTAGGCGGCGTCGAGGGTCATGGCAACGTGGACGGTGGGATCGTTGGATGTGGTTGATGGGATTGATGGGCAGTCCGGGGAGTTGAAGAATTGTGGGGCTTCTTTGAATTGATGGGAGATAGTAGCGGTGGCGGCGATTGTGGTGGCGGTTGCGGTGGAGGAATGGTGGTGGAGGAGGAGGAAGAGGAGGAAGGGGGGAATGAGGTTGATCATGATAGGGATATTGTGAATTGGTTGGAGGGGTGTGGTGGTATTTAAAAAGGAAGAGAGGGAAGAATTATAGATTGGGTTTGAAGGGAGGGTTGCATCATTTTTGGAGCTACCCGGTCGGTTTCAAGTTGTTGATAAAATATATTATTGTCAAATTTATAATATAATATTATATAGGGTGAGGTTTAAATGATAATGAATATTTATGTGAGAAACATGAAAATGATTATCAAACATAGTGTTACGTATATATAACAATTATCATTCTGTTAATATTATGTATACGTAAACACTATGTGTAACGTATATGTAACATTATTTGGTAGGCATATGTGGGCCTGTAAATGAACCGAACGTTCATGAACTGTTCAGCGGGAAGTTCTTTATGTTCGTTCATTTAATAAACGAACGAACACGAACAAATTTTTTTTGTTCGTTTAATTAAACGAACGAGCATGAACACATGTCGTGCTCGTTCATTTATGTTCGTGAACGTTCGTTTATGTTCGTTAATATATGTTCGTTTATTAACGTTCATTTATGTTAGTTTGTTTGTGTTGATTTGTTTTTTGATGAATCATGTACATTTGAACCACTCATTTACATGTATTTTTGGATGAATTATTAAGTATTAGATTTGTTCATGTGTGCTCATTAATGTTAATTTATGTTCGTTTGTGTTTTTTTTTATATTTGTTCATTTGTGTTCGTTTACGTTCGTTTAGCTTTTTAACGAACGAACATGAACGAAAACGAACATTTCTATTTTCTTAATGAACGAACATGAACAAAAAAATGTGTTCGATTATGTTTTCGTGTGTCGTGTTCGTGTTCGGTTAAAATTAAATAAACAAACACGAACACATCGATGTTCGTGTTCGTTCATTTCGTTTACAGGCCTAGATATATGTAACACTTATCATTTTCGTATTTATGTTCAAGATATATGTTCATGATACGTAAATCTTCTTTTAACAATTAAAAGAATTTACTTTTAAATGTGCGTCAATATTCATAAAACTAGAATGTTTAACCACTTAAAAATGAATATTTTTACGACACATATCGTTAAACCACTAAGCTACAAGCCATTTGTATTTGTAACTTTTAAAATCTTTATAAATAACCTACTTTAGATTATCTTATGTTCGATTAATGTATATTATTTTAGTTAATATAACATGTTAGTTTTTATTTATTTTAGAATGTAGCTAATTTTAAACATCATATGTAGGTCATGTATCTCTGTCTATGTATATATAAAATAAAGAACTTGTAAATTATAAAAAAAATGGATTTCGAAGTTGATGACATATTGTTAATATGTATAATTTAAAACATTAACAATACATGAAGTAAATAATTTTAAAACTTTATTAGAAGTGATTATATGATATAATAGAGTTTTGGGGGAAGAACGTGTCAAAACACTAGAAAAAAAAATAATAATATGTAGTCTTTATTAAGTTAGTTGAGTGCCTTTAAGACAATCCTCATTCGTATATAAAAACAATGTTCATAAGTTATAATATTTTTTTTTAAATAATAAGAATAATAATAAAAATGTTAAATGTTTTGGTATTTTCACTATCTTTGTCAAATGTTGACATGCCACATTTGGTGAAAGGGGAACAAGAGTGACCACTCTAAGCTAAAGCAACACTTCAACTTCTATTTATAAAATTGCCCACCAAACACAACATATTGTTTTTGGTTAATTTTAAATGCTTAAAATCTATTTATAAGAATTTTAAATATTTCCAAATACGAATTTTACATGAATGGGTCGTCAAATGAATCCGTTTGCTAAAAAAAGAAAAACAGAAAATACGTCAATAATGGTATTTAAATTTTACATTCTTATATTTGATTTTTCGTGTTCGTTTTAAAAAATAATTTGTCCAAATTTACGATTATAACCTTAGAATATAAAATTTTGACATAAGTTACCCAAATTACATGCTTTGTACAAAGTTGTAATATTAATGTCGTCGTGCTTGCCCATGCTTAGCCAATCTATCGGCCATTTTGTTGGTGCATGGAACTCATCTGCAAAGGCACATGTTGCATAATATTAGAGATATGGCTTCCTGTTTCGATACCCATAACTCTAATTTGCGTATTTTGTTTGCAAAATTATTATAGCTAGGTTTTTACACACACGACGGGGATTAAAATTTGTAGTGCTCTGTTTTAACAACCAGTCGAATGTTATTGACCCAACACAAAAATTAACGCTTAAACGTTACAAAAATTAAAGGAACCTAAAGTTAAAAAAAACCATAATTATATTTTCAGCTAAATATGTTTAAATAATAAAAACCAAATAAAAAATGCAACATAAATAGCTGATTAAAAAGCATCCACAGAAAAAATTAATTAGTGGTGTGTCACATGACAAAGCCTATTCACCGTCAACCAGGGGCGGAGGTATGCCTAGCCCAGTGGGGTCAACTAGGATGAGCATTTGGTACCGAGTACCGGTACCCACTTTTTCATAAATTAGGTACCGGTATTTTCGGTACCGATACCATCTTGACATGAACATTTTGTAACGAGTATCGGCACCGGACCGAACCGGTAGCGTACCGATAAATTTGGTACCGCTACCCACTTTTCATAAATTCGGTACCGGTACGGTACCGATCTCATCCCTAGGGTCAACCGACCCCACCCGATTCCAAATTTTGAGTAGCCATATATTACCCGAAACCGAGGAGGAAATGCTCAAGTATTATCCGAACCTCTTTATGTAAAGTCGGGTTTCGAGGACGAAACCCAAATAAGGGGAGGTGATTTGTAACGAACCAAAATCCGGGTTTCGTTATAAATAAATAAATATTTCTAATTAATATTATGATGAAAATAATATTTTATAAATAAGTTGAAACAAGTGAGTTTCAAGTTAGTGTTGGGGTTATATTAGTTTTTAACTAATTTTGGAATGAAAATGGGTGAAATGTAAATTGAGGGGTTGAATGTGTAAAATGGCAAATCTGCCATATTTGACTAGTGAAAGTCAAAATTAGTCTTCATTTGGTGAAAGAAGTCCATCTTTGCAAGAGAAAATGGAGAAAAAGAAGATTGAAGCAAAATCATGCATTTGAAACTTGAATTGTAAAGGTTTTGGTTTGCACATCACCTTCCTAACATCAAGTAAGTGATTATCTTTCAATGATTTCACCATTGATGAGTTAGTACGTGGGTTTTGTAGAAATCCAAAAATTATGAATGCATGGGGTTAATTAGTGTTAGATTATTGATAATCTAGCTAAACTAAATGTAAAGAATGGTGATTCACATCCTAGAACCATTTGATTTTGATTATGAGAAGTTATGGTTCATATGGAGAAAATTGGGGATTTTTGTATTATGATGACAGGATGACTAATTAATGATGATTAAGTGTTTATATGATGTTAGACACTTTAATGAACACTAAATTAATCTAATGTTAAAGATTAAATGAAAAATATTTGTGTTAAGGAAATGGTAATAAAACTCAAGTAGGTGAGTTTGGATGAAAATAGGGTGTTTGGATATGGGAATAACTCAAACGGGTCAGTTTGGGTTGGAAATGAAAGATTGGGCTGTGAACCCAATTATAATGTGATTTTTATGTATGATAAATTACTAAACTAGGTGTATATGTTTAGGTAATCAAATTGTCAATCGTGAAGGTGGAACGGGATCTTCGAATCCAAAAGGTAAGTGCTTTTGCACTTACTTAGTATTGTTGATATATGGTGTTATATGCAATGTTTTATGCATAATGTGTTAAGTGTTATGAATGTGAATAGAAGTGAATGAATGTAGTTATAGTTGTATTACTATAATGGAAATGTGGATATGAGGTTATGGTATTAATACCATAATGGAAATAAGGATATGAGGTTATGATCTAAGTATCATAATGGAAATGTGGTAATGAAGTTATGTTTTAAACACCATAATGGAAATGGGTGATGAAGTTATGATCTAAGAATCATAATGGAAATGTGGTGATGAAGTTATGGCCTGTGTGCCATAATGGAAATGGAAATGTGTTAATTATGAATGTTAAATGAAAAGAATAAAACTTGTATGGTGTTATGCAAGTGTTATGAAGCCTAATGACTAATTGGGTGGAAACGGGTCAAATGGGTGAATGGGTGAAACAAGTAGATTTTACTTGTTTGTTATATTTAATCTTCATTACTAATTGTGATATATGTGGGGTTATGTATGAAAAGCTTCGATGTAGTCAAAGTCAAGTCCAAGGTGTTGGCGGGTTCTCGTATGCGTAAATGATGTTTTGGGGTGAATAGGAAACCTTGAAAAGGATGTAAATTAATACATGAAATGTTGTTTTGGTGTATGTATTTGATGTTGAATGTTTTGAAACAAAAACCCAAGTGTTGGGATATTTTTGGTGTCATGCTGAATTGAAAAATATTGGAAAAATGGTTAAATGTTGAATTGGGCAAAAAATTAAACTTTATGTTTACTAGGAGGCCTCGCGGTACGTGAAGATTAAGACCAGGTTCTTCGCGGTACGCGAATAACTAGTTTCCTCGATCAAGAACTTTTGGGGTTCTTCGCGGTACGCGAAGTTTGGCGACTGGTCCTTCGCGGTACGCGAAGGACATAAAATAAAATAAAATAAAATAAAAAATTATTGGGACGAATGCTTCCGCGTGTTAAATGCTTAAATAACCGGTGTTTCAAATAAGGGTGTTACAACTTGGTATCAGAGCAATGGTTTAAGGGATTTGGTGTGGGTGGCACCAAACTCAAACCGGATGCTCTTGATATGGGTGGAATGATACGAGAATTCAAGAAGGACTTGACTAAGACTCAGAGCTTTCGGAAGTGAAAGGTTAGTAATGTTTTGATAAGGTGGTTATATATATATATATGGTGTATATGTATATGTATGAATGAATGACAAGTTGTTATGTGTGCCGAAACTTTTTTTTTTGGTTTGTTATATGGAGATGATAATTACAATTAGGCATAATGTATTATTAAACATGCCTTGCCAATATGATTAATAAGACGAAATATGCAAAGGTCTTTATGATAACCATATAACAATGAACAATTTCAAGGATTAGGTGAAGGTGATTATATATGTATGTATGTATGTATGTATATAGGTATATATATATATATATACTTAATACATATAAGAGTAAATGTGTGACGGATACCTAAGGTATTGAAAGTGTAAGGATATTAAGGTGTTTTGTTCTAATTCTCAGTTTAGATATGAAGGACGATAGAAACAACGAACCGTTGGATTCAAGAATCCAAGAGATGATTAAGGAAGAAGTGGCCAAGGCCTTTGAGCAAGACACATCCTTACTAATGGAAGAAATGAGAGGGGCTATCAAGCTTACTCTCTAGGAGGTATTGAAGGAAAAGGAGAGGGATCCACAAGGTTGTACTCTAAAGGAGTTTATGGTGATCAAGCCCAAGGAGTATAATGGGCAAGTGGACCCGATCCTTAGCCACAGGTGGGTGGTGGATATGGAATCAAACTTTGAAACGACTAAGTGTAAACCCGAGGATAAGGTGATGTTTAGTGTGCCTCTATTGATTAGAAGGGCAAAGGAATGGCTATTGAATCTCCGAAAGGAGAGAGGTGAATTAGGTGTAACCTCCATGACATGGGAGGAGTTTAAGAGGGCTTTCCTGAAATACCATTGCCCTCAAGCCGCAGTTGACAGGATAACTGAGGAGTTCCTCCTCATGAGGCAAACGAATGAGTAAATAGATGAATTGGCAGGGGCTTTCTTTGATCGCGCAAAGTTCTGTCCGGACGTGGTGTCGACCGAGAAGGCGAAGATTGATATATTTTATGCTATGTTGACTGTGGAGTTCAGAGATAGCATATCTCCTTCCTCTTTTACCACACTTGTTGATTTGATAAACAGGTGTCGGGAAAGGGAGGTGGAGTTGAGGAGGCAAGAAGCTAGGGGTGAAAAGAGAAAAAGGGAGATTGTGGATCAAGTGGTGAAAAAAATAAAGGGCGGGAGCCCTAGTAAGAAGTCGTTTAACAAGTTCTCTTCCCAGGGGTGCAAGATTTATGGGAAGGAACATTTTAGGGAAAGTAGGAATGGAACGCTAAACTGCTATAAATGTGGGAAGCCGGGGCATATGGCTAATCAATGTTCAAGCCAAATTCATTTGTGCTATAACTGTTACAAGCTTGGGCACAATAGGGCGGATTGTCCCGAGTTGAAGCAAGGTGGAAGTGAAAATAAGATAGATATGCCAAAGCCAAAGGATAGAGCTTTCCACATTTCCGCGGAAGAGGCAAAGACGAACTCAGAGGTGGTGTCAGGTATATTCAAGATTAACTCTTTACCTGCACTAGTTCTTTTTTATTCGGGGGCTAGTCGTTCGTTTGTGTCCTTGAAATTTGTTAAACATTTTTCGTTTCTAAGTAGCAAGTTAGACGAACCCTTAGAAATTGAGGCGGCAAATGATAAGAGTTTCCTAGTATTCGATATTTATAGAAATTGTAAGTTAAGAGCGAGGGGTGAAAGGTTCCTTATAGACTTAATCCCTATGACCATGGGGGATTTTGATGTGATAGTGGGGATGGATTGGTTGTCAAAGAACAAAGCGAATATGTTATGTGGACCTAAGGTGTTACAACTCGATTCCCCATCGGGTGAGTCCATTTACATAGAAGGTGAAAAGAAAGGTAAAGTAAAGTTGTGTTCTTATGTGAAGGCAACAAAGTACATGGTGCGTGGCTGCAAGGCATACATGGCCTGTGTTGCGGATGTGATCGAAAAAGTGAAAGAAATTCGCGATGTTCTGGTTGTGAATCAGTTTGAGGATGTGTTTCCAGATGAGTTACCGAGGATTCCACCGGAGAGGAAAGTAGAGTTTAGGATTGATTTGATACCGGGTGCTAAGCCGGTAGCCAAAACACCTTATAGGTTGGCACCGCCGGAGATGAAAGAGTTAATGGAATAATTGCAAGAGCTACTCGATAAAGGCTTCATACGCCCAAGCGTTTCGCCTTGGGGTGCACCCGTTCTCTTCGTTAAAAAGAAGGATGGAAGCATGAGGATGTGTATGGACTATCGGGAGTTGAATAAGTTGACGGTGAAGAATAGGTACGCATTACCTCGGATTGACGACTTTTTCTATCAATTGCAAGGGGCGTCATGGTTCTCTAAGATTGATTTGAGATTCGGGTACCATCAATTGAAAGTGAAGGAAGACGACGTTCATAAGACAGCTTTCCGCACTCGTTACGATCACTACGAGTTTACGGTTATGCCTTTCGGTTTAACCAACGCGCCCGCGATTTTCATGGATCTTATGAACCGGGTGTGTAGACCATTCCTCGACCGTTCTGTCATTGTATTTATTGATGATCTCCTCATCTATTCACAGAATGAAGGTGATCATGTCTTTCATCTTCACGAAATTCTTGAAGTGTTGCAACCGGAGAAGCTTTATGCTAAATTCTCTAAGTGCGCATTTCGGTTGCGCGAAATCCAGTTCTTGGGTCATGTGATTAACGAGAAATGGATTACAGTCGACCCATCCAAAATTGTGGCGGTAAAAGATTGGTCATCACCGAAGACGCCTTCGAAGATTAGGAGTTTCTTGGGGTTGGCGGGTTATTATCGGCGGTTTATTGAGAATTTCTCTAGGATTGCTTTACCAATGACGAAGTTAACGCGTAAGGAGACTAAGTTTTTTTTGGGATGCCGATCAAGAATCTGCCTTTCAACTCTTGAAAGAAAAGTTGACTAAAGCACCTATTTTGTCCTTGCTGGACGGGACCGAAGATTTTATGGTGTATTCGGATGCCTCGCATTCGTGGTTGGGTTGTGTTTTGATGCAAAGGGGAGAAGTGATTGCCTACGCGTCTAGGCAATTGAAGACTCATGAGGTGAATTACCCTACCCATGATTTAGAGCTTGCGGCCGTGGTATTCGCGCTCAAAATTTGGAGGCATTATTTGTATGGGGCGAAATACGATATATACGGATCACAAAAGTCTCAATTATTTCTTTGACCAAAAGGACCTCAACATGAGGCAAAGGCGGTGTCTTGAATTGGTTAAGGATTATGATTGTGAGATACTTTATCATCTGGGTAAAGCGAATGTAGTGGATGATGCTCTTAGTCGGAAGATGAGCCATACTCCTATTAAGGTGAAGTCATTCAATATGATAATTTCATCATCTCTTATTGATGAAATCCGGGAGGCTCAAGTGTTAGCACTTGGTGGTGATTTGAAGAAGGAACGGATGGTTGCTTATGTTAGCTTGGGGAAAATAGTTCGAGGTTAAAGACATGCTTTGATAGAATTTGGATTCCTAGGTTGTCAAGTGTTTTGACAACAATTTCGGATAAGGCGCATAAATCCAAGTATTCTATCCATCCGGGGGCCACAAAAATGTTTTATGATTTGAGGTGTCATTTTTAGTGGCCGGGTATGAGGCATGATATTGTTAAGTATGTGGAGAGATGTCTCACATGCTTAAGGGTGAAGGCGGAGCACCAAAATCCGTATGAAAAGCTTCAACCGCTTGAAATACCGCTTTGGAAATGGGAGAACATAACCATGGATCTAATTACTAAACTACCTAAGACACGAAAAGGTTAGGATGCAATATGGGTAGTAGTAGATCGGTTGACAAAGAGTGCACATTTCCTTCCTATAAAGGAAACGTATTCATCGGATAGATTGGCGGAAATCTATATAAAGGAAATAGTGTCACGTCATGGTGTACCGGTGACGATTATATCGGACCGTGATACGAGATTTACTTCTCGTTTTTGGAAGAAATTCCATGAAGATATGGGGACTAGATTGAATCTTAGCACCGCTTATCATCCACAAACGGATAGTCAAAGCGAGCGAACGATTCAAACGCTCGAGGATATGTTACGAGCGTGTGCATTGGATTTTGGGGGTAGTTGGGACGACCATTTACCGTTGGCGGAATTTTCGTACAACAATAGCTACCATTCTAGTATTAGTATGCCACCTTTTGAGGCATTGTATGGGAGGAAATGTCAAACACCCATGTGTTGGGGTGAAATTGGTCAACGGGCACTTGGTAGTAAAGAGGTGGTCAAGGAAACTATTAGTAGTATTGACCAAATAAGGGCAAGTTTGAAAGCAGCTTAAGATCGCCAAAAATCCTATGCGAATAATAGAAAGCGGGCGATTGAGTTTCAAGTGGGAGACTTTGTGCTTTTGAAAGTCTTTCCTTGGAAAGGGGTGATACGGTTTAGGAAACGGGGAAAGTTAAGTCCACGTTTCATCGGACCGTTTAAGGTGATAGCAAGGGTGGGTGCGGTAGCTTATCGTTTGGAGCTACCGGAGGGACTAAGTAGACTTCATAACACGTTTCATGTGTCACATTTGTGAAAATGTTTGGCAGATGAATCTACTTTTGTTCCTTTGGATGATATTGAGTTGGATGAAAAGTTGAATTATGTTGAGGAATCGGTGGCAATCTTGGATAAAAAGGTGAAGCGTTTGAATAATAAAGAGATTAGCAAAGTTTTAGTGAGGTGGAAACATAAAAATGGAGCGGAAATGATTTGGGAAACCGAGGAGGAAATGCTCAAGTATTATCCGAACCTCTTTATGTAAAGTCGGGTTTCGGGAACGAAACCCAAATAAGGGGAGGTGATTTGTAACGAACCAAATTTCGGGTTTCGTTATAAATAAATAAATATATATTTCTAATTAATATTATGGTGAAAATAATATTTTAGAAATAAGTTGAAACAAGTGAGTTTCAAGTTAGTGTTGGGGTTATATTAGTTTTTAACTAATTTTGGAATGAAAATGGGTGAAATGGAAGTTGAGGGGTTGAATGTGTAACATGGCAAATCTGCCATATTTGACTAGTGAAAGTCAAAATTAGTATTCATTTGGTGAAAGGAGTCGATCTTTGCAAGAGAAAAGGGAGAAAAAGGAGATTGAAGCAAAATCATGCATTTGAAGCTTAAATTGTGGAGGTTTTGGCTTGCACATCACCTTCCTAACATCAAGTAAGTGATTATCTTTAATTGATTTCACCATTGATGAGTTAGTACGTGGGTTTTGTAGAAATCCAGAAATTATGAATGCATGGGGTTAATTAGTGTTAGATTGTTGATAATCTAGCTAAACTAAATATAAAGAATTGTGATTAACATCCTAGAACCCTTTGATTTTGATTATGAGAAGTTATATGGAGAAAATTAGGGATTTTTGGATTATGATGATAGGATGACTAATTAATGATGATTAAGTGTTTATATGATGTTAGACACTTGAATGAACACTAAATTAATCTAATGTCAAAGATTAAATGAAAAATATTAGTGTTAAGGAAATGGTAATGAAACTCAAGTAGGTGAGTTTGGATGGAAAGAGGGTGTTTAGATATGGGAATAATCCAAACGGGTCAGTTTGGGTTGGAAATGAAAGATTGGGTTGTGAACCCAATTATAATGTGATTTTGATGTATTATAGATTACTAAACTAGGTGTATATGTTTAGTTAATCAAATTGTCAATCGTGAAAGTGGAACGGGATCTTCGAATCCAAAAGGTAAGTGATTTTGCACTTACTTAGTATTGTTGATATATGGTGTTATATGCAATGTTGTTATGCAAGTGTTATGAAGCCTAATGACTAATTGGGTGGAAACGGGTAAAATGGGTGAATGGGTGAAACAAGTAGATTTTACTTGTTTGTTATGTTTTATCTTCATTACTAATGGTGATATATGTGGTGTTATGTAGGAAAAGCTCCGATGTAGTCAAAGTCAAGTCCAAGGCGTTGGCGGGTTCTCGTATGCGTAAATGATGTTTTGGGGTGAATAGGAAACCTTGAAAAGGATGTAAATTAATACATGAAATGGTGTTTTGGTGTATGTATTTGATGTTGAATGTTTTGAAACAAAAACCCAAGTGTTGGGATATTTTTGGTGTCATGTTGAATTGAAAAATGTAGGAAAAATGGTTAAGTGTTGAACTGGGCAAAAAAAGTAAACTTTATGTTTACTAGGAGGCCTCGCGGTACGTGAAGATCAAGAGCAGGTTCTTCGCGGTACGCGAAGAACTAGTTTCCTCGGTCAAGCACTTTTAGGGTTCTCTGCGGTACGCGAAGTTTGGCGACTGGTCCTTCACAGTACGCGAAGGACATAAAATAAAATAAAATAAAAAAATTTTGGGACGAATGCTGTCGCGTGTTAAATGCTTAAATAACCAGTGTTTCAAATAAAAGTGTTACAAAAATATGAATTTTTTTTTATTCTATTAATTTAACCCATAAGTTAGATTTATTTAATAAGTTAATAAGTAAATTAACTCTAAACATATAAGTAAATTAACTCTAAACCTATAAGTTAATTAACTCTAAACCCATAACTCCATAAGCTTAATTAACTTTCAGCACATAAGTTAATTAACTCTAAACCCAACTAACCTATTTATAATTTATTTAGTATTAATTGTTTAAACCTAATTAAAAAATAAAAAAATTACGCAAAGCAGGGACAATTAGAATTCCGCATGCTGCTTCCTTTTCAGTTTTTGAGTTCCTTGCCAAATGCTAATGCCGCCTGCTGCTTCCTTCGAAGATTCATAGTGGATAGTTAGAACAACAATATCAAGTCTCTGACAACGATTAAACACTCCAAATCTCTAACAACAATTATGAAGCATAAACAAGATTGGTTTCCAATTTTTTTTATCCCAAACTTAAATTATGGAGTAAACTTCGATTTTGACCCCTGTGGTTTGGTCAAAATAACGGTTTTGGTCCATTAGTTTCAATTTCAATTTTTTAGTCCGCGTGGTTTCATTTTCTTCTCAATTAAACCCAGAAAACTAACAACGTTAGTTTTTTCTGTTAAAAATAAGAGTATTTTCGTCCTTTTATTGATAAGGACCAATTATGTTATTTTTTTTAAGTAATTTAGGGACCATTTGTGTAAATTATACAATACAAAAACCATCTTCTCCAAAAACAAAAACCAAATCTTCATCTTCCACCCACCGCTCCCCTCCTTCTGCCACCACCAAAACCGCTCCCCAAGCAGCTGCTTAATTCTCACAATGAAACCACCACCACCTCACCACGTCCCTGCAACCACAACAAGGCAGCTTCACGCGACTTCTTCTCCGGTCATCTCCGGCCACCTCCCTGCACCACCAGCTCACAAATCAGCTAAGTCTATTTCCCCAAAAACAAAAACCCTACCTAGATCTCACTTCCACCAGCCTCCCCCTGCCACCGCCAGCCACCACCACCCCTTGCAAAATCGTAACCACCCACCACCACCATCATCGACCACGAGTTTTTTTTTTGAACGGTATATTTCAGCAAAAAATTTAGGTTAAAGGGGAAGTAAAAAAAAAGGTTTATGGTGTATCCGCTATTACCAATAGCGGATTAGGAGGAAGAAACTTGAAAAATCTGACACAACTGCGAATGTTGCAGGAGTTAACATAAGCCGCTATTCACAATAGCGGATTAGGAGAAATAAGCCGCTATTCACAATGGCGGATTAGGAAGAAATGGTTTACCCCGGTTAACCCAGTAACCACACTCCATCCGATAACCCAACTTCCATTTAACAAAGTTAACTCCCGTTAACTTTTTAACAAACAAACCAACCCCCACCTACCTTTAGTTAACTCCCGTTAAGTTTTTAACAAACAAACCAACCCCACCTACCTCCATTATCACAACCAAACAAATAAAACCCTGCTTTTAAAACCCAGCTTCTGCCCCTCTACAACATCACATGCAAACCTACAAAACCCATTAAAACCCAGCTTTTACTAAGTAAAAAATTTTATAGTAACATTAAAAAAAAGTAAACATTAAAATTTTTTTATTAAGTTACTAGAAGCCCAGTAGTATATATTAAGAAAAAGAGTTGTAATATTAATGGGTTAGACACTCAGCTCAAGTGGCTGGGTGCACACATGAATACAGATAGGGCGTGGGTTCGAGACTTGGCAGGGCCGGCTCACCCATGATTTTTTTTTATGTAATCCGCCATTCACAATAGCGGATTAGGAGTAAATTTTTAAACTTTTTTAATTAAACAGTCTGCATCGTCTTCTTTCTCATAAAACCCTACCCACCCGCTGCAAAGTTCAAAACCCACCCAACACAACACATGTGATGTTGCAGTCCTTATCACTGCCAAAAGCAGTCAACACTATCCTTATCACTCCAGTATGCAAAAGTTAAAGAGGTTTTAATGGGTGTTGCAGGCTGCATGTGATGTTGCAGAGGGGCAGAAGTTTGTTTGGTTGTGGGTAGGGTTTTGATGCTGGGTAGGTGGGGAATAAGGAATCCAAAGTTAACAAAAGTTAACCGGAGTTAACTTTGTTAAATGGAAGTTGGGTTATCGGATGGAGTGTGGTTACTGGGTTAACCGGGGTTAAACCATTTCTTCCTAATCCGCTATTGTGAATAGCGGCTTATGTTAACTCCTGCAACATTCGCAGTTGTGTCAGATTTTTCAAGTTTCTTCCTCCTAATCCGCTATTGGTAATAGCGGATACACCATAAACCTTTTTTTTTTTACTTCCCCTTTAACCTAAATTTTTTGCTGAAATATACCGTTCCCAAAAAAAATTCCATCGACCACCCCTCCCCTCCTCGGCTACCCCCACTACGAACAAATTTCAGCGGTCCCCCTCGTTAAGAATTTTGACTAGATAAAGTCAAAATCAACCTTTGATTAAGTCAAAACCCTAACAGTATGAAGGTTAAGTTGGGAGTTGGGACCTGGGTGTGCCTTCTTGTTGTCTGGATATCACAATGAAACCCTAACAGTTTGTAAGTTCATATTGAAATATTGTTATAAGCTGACCTGGCAGGGTCTTCTTCATGTGCAGATCTCCCTGGTTGGTCTTTGATGGCTCCTATGAAGGTTCAGATGCAAAAGTGTGACAAGTGTGCTCGTGAGTTCTGTTCAACTATCAATTATCGAAGACATATAAGAGTAACCACTCCTAAAAACCTTCGATTGATGTTGTTTTACAAGAATTGAGAGTGAGAAATAGTGGGGAGCATGTCGGCGGTGGGGAACCCGCCGGAGGTGGTGGCGGCTCCCTCCCTTCTCTCCTGTCTCAATCTCACATATATGTGAGGGATGAAGATGACGAAGGGTTTTAAATGTTTGAGTAATTTATAAAAATGGTCCCTGAATCACTTTAAAAAAAAAACATAATTGGTCCTTATCAGTAAAAGGACGAAAATACCCGTATTTTTAACAGAAAAAACTAACTTTGTTAGTTTTCTGGGTTTAATTGAGAAGAAAATAAAACCACGAGGACTAAAAAATTGAAATTGAAACTAATTGACCAAAACCGTTATTTTAATCAAACCACATGAGCCAAAAACGAAGTTTACTCACATGTTTATGCTTGTTTTGAAATATAAACAATTATGAAGCATAAACAAGATTGGTTTTTACCAATGCCGTTAAATCTCTATTATAATAATAAAAAAAAACTAAATAAATGGACAAGTGTCATTATCATATTTCATCTCACATGTTTCCCCCAAAACCACATTTATATCAACTATTCAATTTTTTCAAATTTAACTTGATTTTTGTTTTTGGAAAATCATATAAATAAACATTTTATAAAATCAATTCACCATTATTACCATTCACTTAATGTTTTTTAAACTATCATCAAAACTGAATATTTAAAAAAAATCAAGAATAAAAAATAGGAGATTTAAAAAAAAACGAGTTTCTAAAGTTTCATTATTAAAAATGCGAGTTTTTAAAATTTTATTACTAAAAAAGCAAGATTTTTTAATTTTACATAAAATTTTGAAAATACTACTTTTCTATTTTAAACAAACATGTGTTAGAATGAAGTTTACAAATATTTAATTAGTAGTTTTTTAATTAACTTTGATGGTTATAAATAATTTTTTTATTTTGATTTTAAAATTTTAGTTATTTTTTTAATTAAAATTAAGAAATTTATAAATGTTTACTTTTAAACTTTAATTTTTATTTAAATGACGAGATTTTTTTTTTCAAAAAAGTATCTTTGGTTTCAATTCTAATTCATTAGTTTTAAATTTTTTTCATATTTATTTTAGGAGTTTTAAATTTAAATTTTGTCGATATATTAAGTAGTGCGGTTTTTAAATTTTGAAGTTTTAAAATTTGAATTTAAAACACGATATATTGTTGAAATTTAAAGTTTATTTGTATTTTTTTTATTTTTTTTAAATGAGAGATTAAATATTTAAATCTAGCAAGATTTTTCCGTATAATAGGCTAGATTTAAGAAAAAATTAATTTAATTTTGATATGTAAATTTAATTACAAGTTAAATATTTATAAATCTGTTACAACACCAATGTTAAAGTTTCTAAAAAAATGCTGATAGAGTTTTAAAAACTAATAAAATTGAGAAACAATGTATGCAAGAAAAGCGTTGACCAATTTGATTATTTTCGACTTCTTTGACTCACAACTGGCTTCAATTAAGTTCGCACCATTTGTGATATTTTTTAGAACGGTTTTGACTGTTTTGTGTTTTCAGTTATTGAGGAAAAGAAACTCTATTTTTTGTTGCATTTAGTGGATGTTAAACATGGAAAAGTTAACAATATCACGTCAAATGTTGTATATAATGGAGTATTTTCAAATTTGTAAATCATTATTCTAAGGTTTCATTTGACATGTAATTTAATATATTGTGAAAAGTATACCACTTATGAATTGTATTTTCATGTATTTTTTTTTATGTTTTGATTCTCTCATCCATATAATCTTAACATTTAATAAAATGGAAAAAAACACCATAGAATATTAAATTTGTATAAAAAGATGTGTTAAAATATTTATCATTATAATTTTAACGTTTCACCTCGTATAATACATGGGTTAAAGGTAGTAGTTAATAATTAAATATCCAAAACTAAGTACGAATTTGTCTAGAAATATGGAATTAATAATCGAAGAATAATATAAGTGCTAGAGCAGACTTCCCATAACTATATTTGTTTACTAGTTTAGATCTCGTGTCTACACACTAAATGAAAAATATCAATATATAATTTTTTTTTAAATCTTAATGTATATAATTTTTACAGGTGTAAAAATATATTACATATACGAATGATAGAAACAAACTCAAAATATGTAAAAATTAATATATAATTGAGTTTCAAAAATAAGTTAATTACTAATTAATGTAATTTGACTTTCATTTACTATTTGATTGAAATAAAAATTACATAATTAAATGTCAAAGTTTCTAATAATAAGTGATAAGTTAAAATAAATGTTTTTTATTAGTATAATTATATTTTCTTTAAATATATATTATTATTATAGGATAGAAGTGCATTAAATAAGAGAGAGAGGCGAGAAAAAATGATGAGAATGATTTTGCAGGCGACATGTGACACTAAAAAACTTTTATTTATTATATAGTATAGATTTTGACCGGCCTAGGTATTATTATATATATGTCACATTCACATACGCAACATATGATCGTAATAAATATTCAAGATTCATAGAATGAGACTATGAGAGCCGTGCACTCTTGCCCATACTTTTTGCTATAACGTATGGTGTCCTTGGGCACGTACTAAGATTTTTGCAATAACATTTGGTGTCAAAATATATTCAAGATAACTACCAAAACTATAATAAGTCAAAATATAAATATAATATACGACCATATATAACATCAATATATCCCTCAAGTTACACATTCGAAGCAACGTGTATCTTGGAGCAAAGCATAGCAAACCCGGTAGTAGTGGTTAGAATGTCAACAATTTGAACAGAAGTTGAAACATAACGAACTTGGAGATTCTTGCTAATACCATATCCGTGTTGAAATGCAAATTAATCTCCATGTGTTTTGTACGTTGATGGAACACGGGATTGACTGCTGGATAAGTATCTCAAATGTTGTCACACCAAAGTGTTGGCGGACTGGTAAGGGGTAAACGGAGCTCGTGAAGAACGGAGCAACAGTTTGTTGTTTCTTATAGCTCCAACTGATAAGGTTGGAACCAAGAAACACAACTTGTGGTAGTGCGACGATCATTTGGACACCTACCTAATAGGCATCGACATAAGCATGAATAGTAAGGCTAGTCTCTCTGCTTATTATCAAGCCATGGGAGTTGGTACCCTGAAGATAATGAAGAATCCGCTTGACAACACTCCAACAGCAATCAGTAGGTCTCTGAAGAAACTAAGAAACCTTACTAACTGCATATGTGATCTACGTACGAGATTGGGGGCGGTGAGGATGGAGTGGTGTTGGTAGTGGGTGTAGGATGCTCAAGAGGTGAGTAGGGTAGTAGATGAGGGAAATATAGTGGGATGATAGGGGAGGTATGATGGTGGTGGTAGCTGAAGATACTGGGTATCAGATGAACGAAAGAAAACCGTCTAATGATAGGTGACATGTCGGGACCTCTGTGTGTGGCACATATGATGGTCATACAGAGATATCCACGATGGTTAGGCGCATAGCCAATACATACGCAAAGAACGGATTTAGGAGATAGTTTATCCACACGACGATCAGCGAGGAACGGATAACGCAAATACCCAAAATGTACGAATAAGAGAATATCCGGGTTTATAATGAAAGAGAAGCTCGTATGGGGCACAATGGTTTAAGTTTTTGGAAGGTAAACAATTTATGAGAAATGTTGTGGCGTAGGCATCATACCAATATTTCTTCAGTAAGTGTGCATGAAAAAGTAAGCCCTTGCGATTTTAGAGGGATGGTGGTTTTTTTGCTCGGCAACCCCATTTTGTTGGGGCGTGTAGGAACAAGAGACGCGTTAGGAAATGCGAGCATTGGATAGGAGTTGACCCATGACTTTGTGTCGGTTTAGGTGCACCATCACAATGCTAGTGTTTATGGTGGTTGAAAAAAAGGTTTTCTAGTAAGGTTTTTAAAGTGACGAAATGAATCAATGGCTAGTGATCGGTGAGATAGTGGATGTATCCAAGTAAAGCGACTGAAATAGTTGATAAATGCAATAAACTAATGATAATCGGAATGTTTTTATGGGCGAAGTTTCCTAAATATCACAATGAATAATATGTGAAGGAAAAAAACTACGAGATGTTGACGAATAAAAAGGCAATCTAGTAGATTTTGAAATAGTACAAGACTTACAATGATTATGTAACACGAAAGGATCAGAACTGAATTGAGATATTACTTCCTGTTGGGCTGCTAAAGCGGGTTGAGTTGAACCATTGCTTGCCAGGCTGTGACCTGTGTAATTAAAAGAAGTTGTTGGGCCATTACCTGCTGTATTCTGATGGGCCGGTGAAAAGGGAGCCTTGTGATCCACGTGTATTTCCATAATGCATGAGAATGAGATCACACTTGTCAATTAATTCATCTTTAAATTCTTAGCCACAATTATGCATGCGATCACACTTTGCAAACTAATGCATTCAAGTATGTGAGTGTGAAAATTTATTAAATTGATCTAGTTAGAAACTTATTTATTAAATTACTGAGTGTAAGGTCAGTCCTGAGCAGGTGTTGGGTGGACGATCGTTTAGGGCCCAAATATATTTTTTGTTTATGTATTATATGTCGATTAATATATGTAAAAAATTTATAAACTCATTAGTAAATAATAATTATATAGGAGCGTAATTAACCTAATAAATTAATAAACACAATAATAATTTTATCGACCCAATTAACCTAATAAATTAATAAACATATAACAACCTCATAACATATTATATAGTGAATCAATTAATCCAATAAAATAATAAACATAATTAATCCAATAACATATTATACCAATCGTCAGCGGTGGTTACTTCCAGCCCTACCCCCTTCGACAATCGACCTTCCGAGTTCCGACCTGAGTCTTGCTTAAAACTTATATGATTAGGTTATAAGTTATTGTTATATGATTTACATAATTTATGCAACCCAAACAACTACCAGGTAGTAAAAAAACGTAAAAAGAGATAAACAGATAAAAATTTAAGGAAGTCTCAAGCCAGTACTCTAAGTATGAGAGTTTTACGGTTCGTTTGACTATATAACATAGATTATTTTGCTGTAATAATTTTGTTTTGTTTATTGTTATAATAATTATCGTTGTACTAATAAAAAAATTTATATATATAACTTTATATTTTAGGGGCCAATTTTGTATTCGTTCAATGCACCCGAAATGTCATACACAACCATGAATAAGTGTGTGCTTTTAAAATTATACTCATATTGATCGTTTTTTTTTGGTTTGGTCATACGTTAATTTTTTTTTCATTTAGTTTGATTTATTGTTTGCATTTTTAATATGAGGGATTTAGAGTTTTTGTCAAATATTTGAAAATATTATGTTAGATAAAAGTATAATTAATTTCGAGATTATTTTCAAGCTTGAGCTCGACATTTCTTTGTTATTTATTAATTGTTTATCGGGAAAACACCACATAATAGTAACCAAGTTTCAAAAGTGTTCCAATTAGGTCACTCACCATGGTATATCCGAGGGTGTATACCGTGTAAAATGCGTATTGAGTGACCTAATTTGAACATTTTCATAATATTTTTATTTTGTCGGACGGAATGGGAAATAATATATATTATTTGGATGGTGAAGTCTCTTCTGGAACTATGTCATTAGCAGAGGAGAAGGTGATGTTTAAGGCTATGTTATGGCACATAAGTGCCTATGGATTGGAGGAATTGAACAAACAACAGGTACTCGGTGAACCAAAAAGCTGTGATGTTGAGTTTTGTGTATTAGGCAAAGGCCATAGAGTAAGGTTTAGTAGGGGATTACATGCCACAAGAGGAATTTTGGACTATGTCCATGCCGATTTGTGGAGGCGTGCTAGAACTCAATCACTAGGTGGAGCTAGTTATTTCGTGTCAATAATTGATGAAGAAGGATATGAGTCTCTCTTTTAAAGAACAAGGAAACTCAAACAGAGAGAAAAGTGAAGAAAATGAGAACAGACACTGATTTATAATTTTGTATTGGTTTATTCAATCAGTTTTGCAAGGGTTGTGAGACTGATAGCCACTTAATAATGGTTGGTACTCCCCGAAATAGGCTGGTTGAAAGAATAAACAAAACCCTGTTAAACAAGGTAAGATGTGTGTTGTTTAGTTTAGGGTTACCAAAGAAGTTTTGGGCCTATCTTGTGAATAGATCACCATCAACGACAATTGATATGAAAACACATATGGAAATATGATATGGAAGAGAGTAAATTACAAGAATTTGAAGGTGTTTGGGTCAGTGGCTTATGCACACATAAACCATGGCAAGTTGGAACCTAGAGCCCTAAAATGTATACTTCTAGGGTACCCTAGAAGGAGTGAAGGGTTATAGGGTATGGAAACTTGAAGAATATAGTCCCAAGACTATTATAAGTAGTGATATGGTTATGCGTAATGAAGATGTTATGTATAAAGATGTGATAAAGGTCAGTATGGACAGGTTGAGGTGGAGATGTTTCCTAATGAGGCAATTGATTAAAACTAGAAAATGAGAACCGCGCTTTGCGGCAGGAGGCGAACCTTAAACAGCTGAAGCGGTAACATTAACCATTAAACACAAAATAAACGTGCTTAAGTACATATAATAAACGTATAAAGTTACGACGAATCGATTGTGAGCCCCGCGGTCTGCGGCAGGAGGCTCCTGCGCCACATGATAGGAGGCATACCTTAAACGGCTGTAACGGTGGCATTAACGTGGCTAAACACAAAAACAAACGTGCTTAAATACAGAGACGTATAAAGTTATGGCGAATCGGTTGTGGAGATCGAAACACAGATAAAAAATAGTTATATAACAAAACCAATATTTTTCAGTCGATCTCGTTTTACACGGTATCAGTACATTCCTGTCAATCGATATAACCCACGACACATAAAAAATACCCTACATTGAATATGACTCCGTTTATAACGAAATTTATTCTGGGGTATCAAGAAAAAAATAATTAACGAACGAAATTTATTATATATACTACATATGGGGTAAACTCGAAACTTTAGAAACTTGAAAAGGTTAAAGTGAAATTTTATAAAGTCATGGGTAAGTTATGACATTTCAATAAATTAGAGGGGTTAGAATTGAATTTTTTTAGATGACACTTCAAATTAAGTTTAGTTATAATATAATTAGATGTGAAAACAACTTTTTTGCATTGATAACCTTGAAGAGAAGATTTATATGCAACAACATCTTTTGTTTGAAGTGGAGAATCAAGAGGATAAAGTGTGCTTGTTAAATAATTCTCTATATAGATTAAAAGAGTCTCTAAGACAATTATACAAGAGGTTTGATGAGTACATTGTCTCTAATGGATGGAATGGAAGAAGTTATGAAAATTGCTTTATTACAAGGAATATAATAGTGATGAGTTTTTGCATTTACTCTTATATGTTGATGATATGTTAGTGGTTTGCAGGGATAAGTTTAAGATTGCAGCCACTAAGGAACTGCTAATGAGAGAATTTGATATGAAAGAATTGGGTGAGCAAGAACGATTATGTAACATCCCAGAATTTATAACTAACGGGTCGGGTTAACAAGTAAACCGAGTTTCTTCCGTATAGCAAGGATTGTTAAGATTGTCACATAAAACCCGATACAGGAAATAAGAAGGGCCGGATAGCCTAACTAAGGAACGGTTTGGAGTCAAATCGCGCGTAAAAGAAAGCTCGGGGACTTAGATGTAATTCTCTTAAGGTCTAAAAACAAATTGAAGGGAAAACCCTAGGCCATTTGGCCTAGGGGGAGTCCACGACGGCAGCCGCGAGAAGAAATAAGAGCAGGACGCCGGAGAGGACGGTGAATGGTGGTTTCCACGGCGGTGAGACCCAGGAAGCAATCACCTAATTGAAACACTTTTAAAACTTGGTTACTATTCTATGGTGTTTTCCCGATATTTTATACAACAACCATTTTTCATGATTTAAGATTTAAAATTTAAAATTATAACAAATATGAAAACATATAAATTTTAATGATTTATTTTAGGAATTTTAATAAAATAAAATAAAATAGACAATTGAAAAGAAATCAGAATTTTTATTTTTTTTTTATCAATGATTATTATATAGCAAGATTAACCAAACATATGAAATTATATGGGACTCTAGTTGATCATATTTATTATAAGTACAATTTTTTTTATACCACAACTTAAATTTTTAAAAAAAAAAGCCACTTTTTAATTTATTTTTGTAGATTAAAGTTAAGAGTATCTAATATCTACATTGAATTAAAGAGGATTGGAAAAAACTTGTTAGGTTTTTAAATACTATACCGGAAAATGAATTTCTTTGCGGAATAGACGAACTAGGGACATTATTCACGAGTGTAAGGTTTGTTAGTGTAACATCCTGAATTTTTAAAACCCTAAAACTTACAATAATAATTAAGATTTAATGGTTATCATAACTTAATGTTTTACATTTCAAAATTTTCCTACGTGAGATTTAATAACTAAATATTTATTGTTTTGTTTTATATTTAGTTTATACTAGGTTAGAGACCTGTATATTACACAGGTTTAATAATAAAAAATATAAAATTAAAAATTCTTGTACTTCTGATCAAATATCCACCTACAAAACCCATTGTTGTTTTAATCAAGTCAAATTTTTCAATAAAAGAATAATACAATACGACTGTCAAAGTCAAACATTGTTGAGTTTCAGATTCCAAATTGACTAAGATCTTGCAACAAAACTTCAATATACTTGGACTAATTATCGAGTGAAGTTCTGTCATGATTATTTAAGTAATTTCTTGTTAGACTGAATTGTTTTAAACTGATTTTAGTGTTGCACAATAGCCCATTTGACCTGAAATAGTCAACGGTCTGCACTTTTCTTGTGTTGTTTCTCAAGTACCCTATTTCTTAAAATAAATCACTTGTTAGTTTTGGTTAAAATTATTGATAGTATTGACTTTGGCCAACATGTCTCCAATCCTGATAGATGGATGTTTTAATGATATTTGACTTAGTAGTCAGACACTTTTCTTAATTTATTTAGGGATTTCATACCATGTGGAGGAGTACCCATGTCCAGAGCTTAAAGAAGATAACTGAAATTAGCTTCAGTCTGAAAAAAAAAACACCCTAGTAATTAGAAGCCGGCCAATCAAACATTTCAAATGATCAGTATTTTGATTACTTCGTTTATATATCTTTCAACCAACGACCACTACGAGTTGTATTTCCTCACCTGCTCAAAAGAAATGCCAACGATTGCTAGAACCTTTTGCTGGACATCACGTCGATAAATTCTCAAACTTCCTCCACCAATCTAAAAAAAGAATAAAACCAATTAGAAATATAAACCTTTCTGGATATATCTTGTGAAAAAGTTCATAATTCCAACTTATGGGTCGGATGCCTATGGTTCTGTGATAAGTATGGCTATAGCCTATGGGTTCCATTTTATAAATAAATGTGATTATGGGTCCTATCTTAAAACTATGACCATGTGAAAAATTTACGAATATAGCCCTTCTCTAACCTAATTTGAGTAACTTTAAACTCAATTAAAAAAGTGTTCCTTTCTAGGAATTTTATCTATGTTAGTCAAATAACTAGTGACTAAATATTACAACTTCAGACAGTAAAATTACACTCTTAAAAACACTGTTAATCCAGCTGATTAATAGATTCTAATTTTTTAATATCAAATACTCTCAAAATACACATCCACCCCTTTAACCTCTTACTATACAAACATTTCCAACATAAAAAATTACCTCAACGCCATTAAAAACCATGCCATAGTAGTGATTAGGGGCAGTAAAAGGGTGATGAAGTGCCTGCAAAGATTTATAATAATTAAAAAAATATATTAAAACTCAGAGTCGCATTTATTAGTAGTGGTTTTTTTAATTTTAGTCAACACATGTTTTCCATATTATAAACCTCAAGCCTTTACTCAGAAAGTCAGAATCATTCCATTCAAACATTGGAAAATATGTTACCCATAAGTTAGAATGCTTAGACTGTGTGTATAAAAAATATAAAAATAAAAAACATTTCAGAATAATACATACACACAGAAGTTTGAAGGAGACTCAATTCTGTTATGTCGGTTCATCATTCCAATCCATACCCTAATTTAAAAAGGTGTAAAACAATCAAATAATAAGAATCAATCATATTATTATGAGACAGTCCAACCATATTTTTTTTTGGTTTTTTTTGTTTTTGTAAATACTTAATCCACAAAAAAAATTTATAAAACCTATACTAATTACAATAATAATCTTAGTTTTTGAAATAAAAGAGGCTCCGAGCATTAAAAATTCACTTTGGATACCTTTCGACCCATTTAGCATGTAAGATTCAGTTGACCCGTTTAGCTTTTAGCTAAACTTGCATACTCATTTGGCATAGCCCTTGTTAACAAAGTATTCCATCTATGTCCCTAAATAAATACAATTATGTTTATAATAACACAAATGGCATTGCTTTTGGTCCACAATATGCAAAGAAAAGTCATAAAATTTAGAATTGTGTATGCTTAAGAAAGTGAATATGCATACCTTCATTGAGCCAATTATATCATTTTCCTTTACCATTTTCAATTAAAATAGAGATAATGTTTGACCAGCAGCTTCATCTCACACAATCAGAGTACTGCCAAGTGTGCACTTATCCTGCTACACATCACACAAACTGCCTTTTGTTCTTGTGTTCTAAATCAACTGTCTCCGGCACTATTTTCTTAGGTGGTCATCTTTCTCATGAACAGTCTCAATGTTGACCTACCTTCTCTTCTATTTAAACCTTTATAATCAAACAGGTAACTCATTGACCCACCTCTCCCATTTAAACCTTTATAATGAATAACATAAGAAAATGTAAACCTGCAAATATCTCCTTCACTGCAAAATCAAATGAAAGTTTTTTGGGCTGGAGCGATATTTTCATTCCCACAATTCACGCACCCACCGAGGGAAATCAAATGTAAGTTTATGAAATGAAATCGTAATGTATGGAGCAACAAACATTCTAAAATAATTAAAGTATAAAACATACAGGGGGTGGGTGGGTTTAGTACCAATAAGTAGATCGATGAATCAAGGGGTGTTTTTAGACCCTGAATATTGTCTTCACTTTACCGATCGATCCCGCAGTCTGAATCTCCGGAGGGCTGGTTTGTTTCTGGGGATGGAGAGAACGACTTGAGAGGATGGTAGACAGTTTCAGGTGAGAGCGACAGTGAAGGCCTTTTAAGCCACCGGCGGGATTTCAGTCTTGGTCGAAGAAGCAAGATTATGTGGCAGCCGTTCAGATTAGGGTTTGATTGTGGAGAGAGCGTATGGAATAGAGAATCAACGGAGATGAAAATTGAAAAGGTAATCGGGTCCATCAGGATCCGCGTGAAATGGAAAACCAGGTAAACAGGTATACGGGCATTAGGCGGGAAAACCAGAAAATAGAAAGCCTCATTGAGTGCCAAACATTTTTAATTATTAGATAGTATAGATATAGATATAGATTTTAGATATTTGACTTTTAAAATGTCGGTTGATAAAATGATTTAATTAAATAATTTAAGTTTTAATTAAAGAAAGTTTTTAATTTAGCCAAAGATATATTACTGGAATCAATTGATTTATTTCTCCATGTAAAAAAATTCAATTCTTCATCCCTCCATTACCGGTAAAAACGTGGTGGTCTACTGATTCTTGGCCGCCAATCGCGCAGTCGGCTACACAAGATCGCTTATTGTTACAGCCCTATTAATACGAACCAACCCTTTCCCTTCTCTTCATGAACTCCCTGTAAAACCACGAGTAGCTGAGCCACGACACGACGACAAAGGTTTGAAACCTAGAGGACCATCTTACAACCCGCTCGTCTTTCCGGCTTCCACAACGTTCATTTCACTCGCAAAGATTTTTTTTCGGTTATCGCTTATCTTAATTAAGGTACGGTTAACCTATTGTGATTATTTTTATAGTACGGATTACTTTGTTTTATTATTGATGTTATGAATTTATATGATTATTAAGTATGAGATTAGTTTTGAATGTTATTATGATCGATACGTTTTTTTTAACCCGCAACGACTAGTTTTGATTTTTGTTATATGTTTTGATGAATATGTATTTTATCGATCGTTTTATATGTTTTGATTTTTGTCTTGAGGAATTTCTGTTTCGTGTGTTTAGCCGTATTAATCGATCCTAAGGAAATGATACATCGTCTCAATATGTTTATATGTTATGTTATGTTTGGGGACTAATCCCAAAGTAATGATACATTGTCTCGATAAGTATATGTGAACGAAAGTATGTCCGGAGACGTATGTATCAATCCTAGGAAAGAGATATCGTCTCAACCACGTTATTAGACACCTTCATTACTATGATGACTTTTTGAGAATATGTTATGAAAGTTACTAGTGACATGGTTATATTATTACGAGAAAAAAGTTTATATGTTATAAGTTACAGTTTTATGTTTATGATTTTGTTATCCGATCACTGAGTATAATTATATACTCAGGCGTGCTTTTGTTTTGTTATTTTTGTGCACGTTAGGTTATCAAGATCACAGGATATGTGAAGTGGAAGAGTGCTTGAAAAGATTATTTTTTTTATAAATGTAACTGAAAAATATTTGGTGTTCTTATGTATTATTGTAACGTTTTGTGTTTTCTTCTTTAAATGGAATGTTTTTATCATTAATGGATTGTAGTATTGAATTCTGTTTACTGTATAAGTGACACGTCAGCCCTAGATCGGATTGGGGTGTTACAGTTAGTGGAATAGATGAATTGGTAATATCTTTGAGAGATTGTAGTTCATTATTTTCACCCATGGAAAAATTATTTTCAACTACATCATGTTTACAAATTTGTTTTTTTTTATATATTGGTGTAGTCTGGTTAACCTTTTTAACCGTTTTGTTGTTTCGCTGGAATGTGAACCAACATTTAAAACACCGTTTATGTAGTTTTTCTTGAACTTGACTTGTAATTTCTTTAAGTTAACTCATTTTGTTAATTTCAAAACTTTTTCAGTAAGCCTATCACATATGTGTTTAGAGGTGGAGCAACGGAAAAAGACACCGCGAAAGCTCCCAATTTAAGGAATCGTTTTCCTCCTCAAAAAGGTTGAGCCGCCCCGAAACAAACACTAATTGATGCAGTATCTCTAAAAGATGTGAAACCACATACGCTTGATCGCATTATATGTTCTAAAACTATATGTTTCGAGTGTATCTTATAAACAATTCCTCAATTATCCATAGTGCTATCATATTCATGTTACATATCCTCGCACGAAAGCTATTGAAGATAGACGACACACAATCTTTACACGAACAATAATAAGAACAGTTTTTCGATCACCGGCGGCTAAGTTACCTCATTCCCAAAGTAGAGCAAACAGAAAAAGAAGACCAACAATCAAAAGTGGTGACACTTCATGACGTTGATCTCTCAGAAGTGCATGATGACCTCCATAGTTTAAAGTATGCATCTGAACATTGAAAATTGAAGGAATAAAACCACCAAATGACAACGTAATGTTCCCAAAATTTGCAGTAATTGCAGGCCCAAAACCACCTATAAATCCAGACCCATGTTGTAGAAACTGATTTCTATCAGCTGGCGGGCCAGGGCCAGGTTCTGGTCGCTGGCCCGCCGGACGATTAGGAATATCGTCGCCATGAAGGGATTTAGACCTTGAATCCGATGAATTCGTCCCTCTTCCATACAAAGGGATCAATGTTTCTTCTTGTATGAAGGCTTTACAAAGGGGGCATTCATTAGAATGTGAGTGGAAATTAAGCCATTGGTAAATGCATGGCCAGCAAAAGAGATGACCGCACAATGTTACGATCGGATCCTGTGCTAAATCCAAGCATATGCTGCAATCAAAGTTGCCACCGTCACCGTTGTTGGAACCATTGTTGTTTGAGAACGATGAGCTTTGGGTTGGCTTGCTTGCCGTGTCCCCAAAACCACCGGACATCTCCTACCACAACCCTATAAATCATTGAAACAACAATCAATAAATGAATAAAATCATATGAAACAAAAATGTGTTGAAAGTTGGACAACCTAAATGCAATCGAAAACAAATTGGATATCGATTACATTAAAGCTAGAACATAATGGGGCTGTTAATCAATTATCAAGAAATGTTTTGTGAAAGTGGATGGATTGGAATGATTAATCGCTGTATAGTCGGAGAAAATATAGCGATTGGCAAAAATGTAATCCGTAAGTTGCCAACTTTTGGTTTCAAAGGAAAAGAGGCGCGGATTGCACTACAATATAAAACGTGGAAGATCAAAATGTGATATGTTTGGGTCGAGAATTGGGGTAGGTAATTTTAGTCTATACCAAACTTAGCGTCCGTTTGTTATGAGGTAAAAGAATAAACAAGTTAATATAATGCACGAGTAAATGAAATGGATAAGAGAAATAAATGGATCATTACCATTCCATTGTCATGTTTGATTACCGTATCGGAATCAAATGAATCATTACTTCATGTTATTTAATACTTTATGAAAAACAATTTTTTTAACTAATAAATTTATATTATGTGTCGGGTCATGGGTCGGGCCATGGTTCGGGTAATGGGGCGGGTCAGGGGACGTGTCATGGTTCGGGTCATGGGTCAAGGCATGGGTGGGGTCGTGGTTCTGGTAATGGTTTTGGGCATGGGTCTAACATGGTTCAGGCCATGGTTCGGGTCATGGGTAGGGCAATGTGTCGGGTCATGGGACAGGTCATCGTAACATCCGAAAATCCTGAAAATTTATTTGGGATAAATGAAAGAAAGGAAAAAAGGTAACTGCCTTGTGGGAACTGGGCTTGGGCCTAAGGTGCATGAGGAAGGGTGGGGATAAACCCTAACACCAAAGTAGAGAATTCTAGAGAGAGAACGTCAAGATTTTCTCTAAAAGGCTTGAAGATTGCTTCAAACCTGTTTCTCCAGTGTGTGTGAGCAAGAATACACGACGAAACGTTTGATTCGTGGTAATAATCGAACCCGAAATCTTTGTTTTATGTGTTAAAATGGATTTTAGGGTAAAACTAGGGTTTTCATCTCAAATGCAAATGTTTTACGTGTTAATGGACAAACAAAGACCATATCTAGCTTCATGGAAGCTAAATAACCAATTTGGACGTAAAAAGTTACAGACTTAGATAAAAAACGGGATTGTTCGACTTTAGTGTTCATGTGGCGACAGCCGCGACACTAATCGTGTCACAACAGTCTTCCGGCAACACTAATCGAGAGGACGAAGGATATGAGGCGTGATGCCCAAGGGTTCCAATGATTAGTGACACGTGTCATAGGATGATATATATGAGGCGTGATGGCCGAGGGTTCCAACATTAAAAAGGGCCTCAAACAAGGTGATCCACTCTCACCATTTTTGTTCATCATTGTGATGGAGGCCCTTAATGTAGTAGCACGGAAGGTTACAACTTTGAGTGTGTTCCACCGTATCTCCTTACCAAAAGAGTTTCCAGTTTTGTCTCATCTTTTTTATGCTGACAACGTTCTATTTTGGGGCAATAGATGTTTGTTGAACTTTAAAAATCTCGCTCGGGTCTTATGGTGCTTTTTTCTCTCATCCGGTTTAAAAGTAAACCTAGAGAAAAGTAAACTCTTTGGGGTGGGAGTTCCTAACGAGTTCTAGATATGGTCGGTATCCTCCATTGTCAAGAGTGGCGAATATGAATAAAGTTAACTTCTGAAACTAGCAATCGATAAATTTAATGCAAATCTGTCTCATTGGAAGGCGAAAACCTTGTCTTTAAGTGGTCGATTAACTCTACTTAAAGAAGTGTTGGGGAGGTTACCGTCCTACTTCTTGTCCGTTTTCAAAGCCCCATGTTGTGTAGCTAAAAAATTATTGAAGCTATAAGGAGTAATTTCCTATTGGCGTGGGAAAGGATTATGGCACCAAAAGACAAAGGGTGGTTAGGGGTTGTATTTTAAAAATCCCCCAACATAGCTTTACTTGCGAAGTGGTGGTGGAGGTTAAAATCAGATAACTCGCAATTGTGGGCAAAAGTTATTATGGCGATTCACAGAAGCAGGAAAAACAGTAAATCAATTCCAGTCGAAGGGGATTCAAGTGGGGTTTGGAAAAATGATTTCTAGAATCGAGCAAGACACAGCCAAATTGTTAATAGATATGCATAATAAGATTAAACGGGTAGTAGGACTCGGGGACAAGATCCACTTTTGGCTAGATTTCTGGTTGGAGCAGAGTATTCTTGGACGATATATTTTTTTTTACTTATTTATTGGTTGTTTATTTTTGGACTATTTCTTCTTCTCCAAGTTTTTATTTCTCATATATATATATCGATGTAATCCTCATAAGAAATTATGACTTAAAATAAAGAAATCCTTCTTGAATACTTTCGTTTTTTATATAGTATCAGAGCGGGTTCAAATACGCTCGACAAAGAAACCCTAAAACCAGTCGTCGATTACAAACATGGCTACCGAAAAGCCAAACACAGAAGCCGATTCCATCCTTATACCAGGGCTGAGCAAAAAACAATATCAATAATTCTCGAGCCATTTTGCCAGTTCTACCATTAATGAAACGTCACGGAAGGTGAATATGGAAAGACGAGTGGATTACAGACTCGGGAGCCACTGAGCATATAACACACAAAACCAATTGGCTAGAGGATAGAATGATGTGTTTGAATGAACTACCTGTCATCATACCCAATGGTGAATCGATACGTATTGAAGGAAAGGAGAATTGTACCCTGCCTAATGGAAGCGAAAACAAGGGAGTCTTACATGTTCCAAAGTTTTAATGTATCCTTCTGTAGGTGAGCCGTTTGTCAAAAGATCTCCAATGTGCAATAACCTTTTCCTTGACTTTTGCGTATTGCAAGATTTGAGTTCAAGGGCATTAGTTGGAACCGGTAAATGTGAACGAGGTTTGCACCAAAGCAAGATAAGAGGGGGAGGGAGGGAGGGAGAGAGAGAGAGCATGATGACAAGTGTGGATGTTTGGCACAAAAGACTAGGTCACACTTCGATTCAAAGCTTCGGTATGTTAGTTTTTTGAAGGATTCCTTGAAAAATAAAAACATTTTTTTGTGAATCTTGCATCAAGGCAAAACATAAAAGAACACATTTTCCTATTAGTTCAATAAAAACTCGTGATTGTTTTGAATTAATTCATTGTGACATATGGGGTCAGTATTGCAACCTCTCTCTCTCTTTTAAGTTATTTTTTGACAGTTGTCGACGACTATAGTAGGGTCGTTTGGGTCTTCCTACTAAAACAAAAAAAATACAGTAGGGTCGTTTGGGTCTTCCTCTGTATCCCGTTTCATTCCCAAGGTGTTTGCACGCCCTTGCAATCCAATGCATGGTCGTGTGTTGCTCATTTTGAGACCTATGAATAGAGGAGTTGATCTCTTGGTTTCACACACCACAACACACCTCAAGACAACTTAGAGAGTTCGTTTCTGTAGCTTAGAGTAGAGAGTAGATAGACTCCTCCTCCTTGTTCTGCAATAGAGGAGCCTACGAAACTCAGCGTTACGCTGGTTAGTATGGCTATTCGTGGCTAAACTCTTTGTATTGCTAGGGTGAAGATGAAATTTGGTGCATGTTAATGTTTAACGTATTAATTTAGTGGTATGTTTATGTCTTTAATTATTCGCTCTTAAAACCACCATTTGGTGGGCTTTTTATTATTATCTAAACATGTCTTTATATTTGTGAGTGTTCTTGATTTTAAAGTGTAAGACCGTAAAACCTTTTTAATTAAACTTCTTTTGAAGATTGTACGTCTTTATACAAGTAGAGATTGATAAGCCAAGGCTTGGTCAATACTATTAAGGTCGTACGTCTTTATACGAACTTATTATGCGACCAAGAATTGGTGAACTCATGTTGGGAACAGTACGTCTTTATACTTGGTCTCATTGTTACACCGCCTCCCGGTGAGCAAAATATAATCACCTATTTAACAATGATATTAAGCACTTAAGTTCGATGTCTTAAACCAGCCTGGAGATAACATTCAAAGAGTTGAGGGTAATGTTGTCCCTAGCGGGAGACATTACTATTTTATTATTAAAGATCTTAATTCGTGAATCAAATGTTGTGACTACGAGGCTCTAGCGGTGACCCGGGTCACAAGTTTGTAGTAGTCATACTACTGAATTAGTCATACTACTGAATTAGTCAACTTAACGTTATCATGCCCAAAGCAATACTCTTCATGACATGATCATTTTCGAGATATTACTTTTCTACTATTTACTATTATGTCCGTTACATTTCTATTACACATATCACACACATTTTTACTTTTATGCTATTTAATTTTCCGTCATTAATTTTCTGCTTCACAAGCACACAAAACTCATTCACTAGTTAATCCAGCTAAACGATAATGAAAGTTGAGTTTTGAAACTCGACTGTATCCATTGGTTCGATACTTAGATCTTACATAAACTATATTACGCTGCGATAAATACACTTGCCTATTGTCTGTTCTTTTAAGTTAAAGTAATTATCATTTTATAAATTTAAAACTTAATCTCGTGAAGCCATTCTAAAACAAATATATATTTATATATATTTTACCTATATACTAAAACACGACACATCAAGTTTTTTGTGCCGATGCCGGGGACACGGTGATTTCAAGAAAAAATCGAGTTAACGGATTAGCCTATCATTTTTCATATGTTTTTCTGTTATGTTTTGTTGCAGTATCCATAACTCCACTACTGGTTTATATCAACATTTAGCAGAGCCCGAAATAGATTTTGACCGTCGAATACTCATTTTAATGAGAAAACACATTTTAATGAGAGAACTAAAAAACTACTCATTATTGACACTTGTAATGATACTATCATTATATATTCTTAAAAACCCTCATTAATGGCACTTGTAATGAAATTATCATTATATTTTAATGAGACTTTGACCAACCTCTCCCCCCCCCTAAAAAAAAACCTAAACCCCCTACCCCTACAAAAAATCTAAAGCCCCCACACGCCCCCAAAAACCTAAAACCCCCTCCAAAAACGGAACATAAAAGGTAAACCCAAAAACTTAACCCTAAAAGCTAAACTAAACCCTAAGCTAAACTGACTATTTTTTCAAGATTTTTTTATAAAACGAGGCATAGAGAGAAACAATTTGGTTTTTTTAGTTTTTTCTTTTTTTTTGTTTTATTAATTTTTTTAAATATATTTTTGAGGGTTTTTTTTGCTTTACAAAAATATCATTAATAAGGAGTTTCTTGGTTCTCTCATTAAAATGAGTTTTTTCATGATATTCTCCCTATATATATAGGGGAAGGTTCAAATAAGAAGTAGTTTTTCGCTAACAAATCTAAAAAATGACAAGAACGCTAAGAAACAATATCAAACGAACTCTCATTGAACTCATTTCAGCTGCGTTGGAACCGTCTCGTCGAACTCTACCATCTTAGCTTTTAAGGTTTAGATTTTACCTTTTAATTTAGGGTTTTAGCCTTATGGTTTAGCCTTAGGATTTAGCTTTTAGGGTTTAGATTTTATGGTTTATATTTTTTTTGGGTGATGGGGTGGGGGGTTTAGGTTTTTGGGGGTGGGGGGTTAGGTTTTTGGGGGGTGGGGTGGTGGTTTTAGGCTTTTCGGGGAGGTGTTGGAGGTGGGTTTAGGTTTTTGGGGGTGTGAGTGGATGGGGATTTAGGTTTTTTGGTCCGGGTTAGGGTTATGAGACGGTTCCAACGTCGCTAGAATGAGCACAATCGGAGTTCGTTTGACCCACTTCTTAACGTTTCTTAGTGAAAAATCACTTCTTAGTGCAACCTATATATATATATATATATATATATATATATATATATATATATATGGGAGGGTTCCAGAGAAAACCACAAGTTAGGCGAAAACCAAGAAACCACTAAAAAAACCAATTTTACCCAATTATATAATAATATTTATTTTTTATTTTATTTTATTTTTATTTATTTATAAGAGTATGAATGTAATATTAAACATTTTTACCAAAAAACATTTTACACAAGTGTTACGTATACGTAAACAAAAAACAAAAAAATTGCGGTTTCATATACGTAAATCAAAAAAAATGTTTTTGAATACGTATACGTAAATAAAAAAATTGCCTGAAATGATTTAGTTTTCTTGGTTTTCGCCTAACTTTGTGGTTTTCTCTACCACATAGTTAGGCGAAAACCGAGAAAACTATTAAAAAAAACCAACTTTAACCAATAATATTATAACATTTATTTTTTATTTTATTTTTTTATATGAGTATCAATATAATATTACACATTTTTACCAAAAAATTCATTTAAATATTCGTTTACATATACGTAACCCATAGTGTTACGTATACGTAAACAGAAAATAAAAAAAATTGCAGTTACGTAGTATTACACATTGTTTTAGTGGTTTTCTTGGTTTTCGGCAAACTTTGTGGTTTTCTCTTGATCCTTCCCATATATATATATGGAAAGGATCATAAGAAAACTCATTGTTAATGAGAAAACCAAAAAACTACTTATTAAAGGTAAAAAAAAATCATAACTCAAAAACTAAATCAAAAACTAAAAAAGTGGTTCAGAGACCTTGTTCCCCACGTCGTCCTCGTTCAAGAAAAAAAAATAAAAAAAAACTGGGTTTAGCTTTTGGGTTTAGTTTTTATGTTTAGTTTAGCTTTTAAGTTAGGTTTTTTTTGGGGGGGTTTGTTTTTGGGGGTGGGTGAGGGGTTTAGGTTTTTGGGCGGGGGGTTTAGGTTTTTGGGTGGGGGTGGGGGTGGGGGGTTTAGGTTTTTGGGTGGGAGTTTTAGGTTTTTGGGTGGGGGTGGGGTGGGGGTTTTAGGTTTTTGGGTGGGGGTGGGGTGGGGGTTTTAGGTTTTTGGGTGGGGGTGGGGTTTGTTTTTGTGTGTACTACACATATGCAGTATGAGTTTTTTGGTTTCTCATAAAAATGAGTTTTCTAGTGAACTCACCCCTATATATATATGTGTGTGTGTGTGATAACCAATATTTATATGATAACCATGATAACCACTCTCAAACATAGTGTTACATATACGTACAAAATAATGTTACAAATATGTAAACACTATGTATCACGTCTATGTAACATTATTGGGTATGTATATGTAAGACTCATCATTTTCGTATTTATGTTGAAGATATATGTTCACGATACTTAAGTACTCTTTTAATAATTAAAATAAAAAATAATTTATAAATTATGTGATTGTTTGATAGTGGTTTGCATTATTATCACATAAAAAGTTGGTTAATATTTGAACCATTCCCTATATATATAGGAAAAAGATCAAATGTAAACCAAGTTTCTGGCTACATATTTATTATAGTTAATTGAGTGTTTGACTTTTGGAAAATGTATTAAAATAAGATGAAAATAAACGTGGTCAGAATTTGGTTTTTTGTTATATTTTTTTGAATTTTGTATTATATATATATATATAGGGTTAGGATCATTTGAGAACTCTAAATTTCTTGAGAACTCCTATCAATATTTTATATTTTTTGAATTTTGTATTTTTTATATATTGTCATGTGTGTTTATTTACATAAAAAATAATCAAACTAATTTTTACATATGTTTTTACATTTTTAAACTTTTACCTATACATGTGTAGATAGTAAAACATACACATTCCTACACATGTGTAGGCAAAAATTTAAAAATGTAAAAACATATGTAAAAATTAGTTTGATTGTTTTTTATGTACATAAACATACATGACAATATATAAAAAATAAAAAACTTAAAAAATATAAACTATTGATAAGAGTTCTTAAGATATTTAAAAGTTCTCAAATAATCAATTCCTTATATATATATATATATATATGGGAAAGATCATAAGAAAACTCTTTGTTCATGAGAAAACCAAAAAACTATTTATTAAACGTAAAAAAATAATAAAAAAAGCATAACTCAAAATATAAATCAAAAAATAAAAACTGCTTCAGAGACCTTGTTCCCCACGTCGTCCTCTTTCAAAAAAATCAGCGTTTTGCTACATATGTGTAGCATAGTTAGCTTTTGAATGTGGTTTTTTGGGTTTAGTTTAGCTTTTAGGTTAGGTTTTTGGGGGGTGGGGGTGGGTGGGGTGGGTTTATGTTTGTGGGTGGGGGTGGGGTGGGTTTAGGTTTTTGGGTGAGGGTGGGGGGTTTAGGTTTTTGAGTGTCGGTTAGGCTTTTGGGTTATTACACATATGCAGTTCCTTTAATGAGTAGTTTTTTGGTTTTCTCATGAAAATGAGTTTTCTAGTGAACTCACATATATATATATATATATATATATATATATATATATATATATATATATATATATATATATATTTGAGTTCAAATACTAACCACATTTTTATGTAATAACCATGATAACTACCACCCAACTAATCACATAATTTCTCATTCTTTATTTATTTATTTTTTTTAAAGGGTATCGTAGTAAATGACCACCACATTATTTTTTGTATCTTTTTAATATAAATAAAATCATTGACTTTTTTTCTCTTCTACTATATGAAACAACCACCGAATATATTCATCCCAAATTCCCAACCCTAGTTCTCTGAAACCTTGTTGCCATTAACGAAAACGGATTCCGACTGTAATCTTAATCTTCTTCGATTGCGTTTGTATCTTCCCGCCCTCGCAAATCGAGCTCTGGAACAATGTTATTTCTCACAAACTGATTCAAATTGGCATGACCCTTAACTTTGACTCGCAAAATTATGCAAGTGTGGCAATCTGGATTATTATCCAACTAAATAAATCATTAAATAGTTCAGAGAATGGATCGAAACGAAACTATTAAGTTATACATTATCTTGTTTAGTTTTTTAAGGTGAAAAATGTAACCTTAATTCTTTTTTTTAATACTTCTTTCTGTCAATTAGGTTTGTGGGACCTGCTATTGCTCTCATTGGCTTTTTTATGGTAGAAAGCCGTAGCATATGATTAGCTTACTTTATTGGAATTAGCTCAATCGGAGTGATCGGTTTCTTTTTCTATAAATGAGTGCACCCAAAATCCGAAATCGTAGCAACATAACTAAGAAAACATACGTGTATGTACCACAGTCGGTACGTATACATAACACAGTCGGTATGTATACGTATCAAGAATAGATGATCTTGCTTACATAGGGAAAAAATTCAACAAAAGAAACATAAAAGTTTATATGATTAATGCAATTTTAAACTTTGTATGTGAAAAGTTTTACTCAAGGTCTTTTGAATTTTATTTTATCATTATTCAATGCAGTTTTGCCATTTCTTATCTCTTTTTTAAAAAAAAATTATCATAAAAAATTTAGAATTATTGAAATGGTTTGAGTGATTAATTACTCAAGGTCTGTAAATTTCAAAAATGATGGAGAATTATTCCTATGCGTGGAATGAGGAGTAAAACAAACTTGATTTGTATTATTTTTTGTTTTTGATTTTCTTTTAATTCAAGATTGTAAATGATGGAGAGATATGAGAGATAATGAAGAAAACAAGATAGAGAGAATGAGAGATTTGTGGGATTTTGAAAAAAATAAAATGGTAATTGATATGGCATCATTTATACATATTTTACAAACATAATAAAATTGAATAATAACCTTGCAATTTATACTTAAAATACTTATATTTTGTAATTACAGGTTATTCGGTGTTGAAAATATAAATCAAGCTAAAATCTATCAAAAACACCAAGAATTCAAGCTTCTAGAAGATTCATTCCCGAGCTTTGACACCCAAGAAGTCAAAATTGGTCAACAATAGTCAACAAGAAGCTAAAAGACAAACCTGGAAGAAAAAGGAGGGATGCACGGTCGTGCATCCCTTTGCACGGCCGTGCATTGCCTTTCTTCTTTCACACGGACCAGTACAGTGTCCTCTATACCCTGTTTGATTCCCTAGGTCTTTGCACGGCCATGCAACCCATTGCACGGTCGTGCATTGCACATTTTGAGGCCTATAAATAGGAGGTTTGAGTTCATTCCACACACCAATTCAGAGCTAAATAACACTCAAGAAGAGAGCATTCTCGTAGTTAGATTAGAGAGAAAAGGGCTCCTCCTCCTTGTTCAACAATAGGGGAGCCTACGAAACTCATCATTACGCTAGTCATTATGGCCATTCGTGGCTAAAACTTCTTTGTATTGCTAAGATGAAGATGATGTTTAGTGCATGTTAATGTTTAACCTATTAATGAAGTGTCGTTCTCAAAAACCATCTTTTCATTGACTTTTATTATTGTCTAAATCCGCCTTTATATTTGTGAGTGTCTTGATTTTAAATAATAAAATCGTAAAACCTTTTTTAATCAAACTTCCTTTGAAACTTGTATGTCTTTATACGAGCAGAGATTGATAAGCCAAGGCTTGGTCTATACTTCTAAGATCGTACGTCTTTATATAAAATTATTATGCGACAAGGAATTGGTGAACGCATGTTGTGACACCCGACATTTCAGGTCAATATCCGTACATGTATTAAACAAGTTTACATTATAATTATTTTTGTGATTTACTTAATTTCACAAACAAGAACATTAAGGTCTAACAAATACCGTACATGGTCTCAATTCATGTTTTGGTAATTCTAGGAATTACCGGTTCACATACCCGTATAAACTGACTAATACGAACGTGAGTGGTTAAATTAAATAACCAGAAAAATATATATATTACACAAATTTTACAATTCAAGATTCCAATATTTTTCATCAACGAGACATAAAAGTGTTAAATTTATAATACCGTGAGAAACCTAAACCGAATTAAAATTTCCTTTGTAAAACTATAATTGATACTAATATCATTAATAAATTAATACTTGAAGCTAATCATTAGTAATCCAAACAACTTCCTTGACTTTTCGGCCGAAACTCAGAGAAAGCCATTCTCCCACTTGTTACTTCACTCACATTTAGAAAAAAACCCATACATACCTGCGAGAATTCTGATAAAAGCCATACCCTTCTCTCTTTGTCTTCATTTCATCTCATTTTCTTACGGAAATTTTCCCCAATTCTCTCCAAATCGAAGTCAATTTCTAAGGCAAAACCTACCATAATTCGGTGTTTTAAGAAGAATTTCAAGTGTATCTAAAGGAAATTTAACAGAAGAATCAAGATCATTCTCTGTTTTCTCTCATCATTTTCATCTCTGTTTCAAGGTAAAAACTCGATACTATCTACATTATTTTCTTTAAAAAACCGTAGCTAAACATACAAAATATTCAAACGCAAGTAAGATAACAAGAAAAGTGTGTCGAATTCAAGATTAAAACATAAAAATATGCAGGACTGATTCTGTTAATCAGAAGTCCAGTAATCGAAACTATAGTTTCGATATCAGTTACTCAATCGAAACTACGAGTTTCGATACCCTTCTTGCCAATCGAAACTAGGTAGTTTCGATACCAGTTTTTGCTCAATCAAAACTAGGAAGTTTCGATATCTAACCTGCGCAATCGAAACTAGGAAGTTTCGACAACTGTCATACTCAATCGAAACTATGTAGTTTCGATACTCAACTACTCAATCGAAACTAAGAAGTTTCGATACTCAATTGCCCAATCGAAACTAGGTAGTTTCGATACCTGTGTCAGTCCCCTTTGGGCAGTAACTTAGAACTGTTTTTATAACGAAACAAATGTTGAACAACTAAGAGGATATTTTAAACAAAAACAACCAGATTTACAAAGTCGGTGAACAATTTGCAATATGAGACGTCCAGTCTTAACACAATTTACCCTTTGGTATCTAGGGTACGAATAGTCAAGTTTGACTACAACAAGTATCATTACAAGTATACACAAAAACAAGGTGAGTTTCACGGCCCCTTTTTGCTGTTTTCAATATTTGGGGGAAAAACATACTTACAACTATTTTATGGGATAACAAGAGAATAAGGCACGACTTTTATGTTTACATGAGACGAGAACAACAAGTGGAGGCCGCGAAAGTCCCCTGGAACAATGTAGTAACCATTAACTGTAGCCTAGGGTCCTATGAATAGTACTATGGAGAGTGACGTATCCCGGTCATGGTTAGTCGCGCTAACCACAATCTGGAGGATTTATGGCCGCATAGAACCAGATAACGAAATTAGGGGCGTGTACAATTGTCAAGGTTTGGTTACGCCTCATGTATGAACATATTATTTGTATTCCTAGCTAGTTTACAAATGGGTCAACAATTCTTATTCTGTTATCACATGCACCTGAAACCATTTACGAACAATTAAATTTTACAAAGATATATTTGATTTAAACCTGTGAACTCACCAACCTAGTGTTGACATTTTCAAGTATGTTTTTCAGGAAATTGAACGAGATCGCAAGGTTAGCAATGTAGATTACATGCATGCACGATGGATACAACTTTTGGGGGGGATTTCTCTTGTATAACTCATTGTAATAGAGTCATATTTGTGAAATCTTCACTTTTTGTAAACTCAATTTACATTTTGGAATGTAAAACATTAAACTTGTTTATGTATCCATTTATTATGTATGTGTTTGCGGTAATCATATGCTTTGGAAACCATGAACGTCGCGTCTCGCGTTTCCGCCTTGGCGGGGTGTGACAGACTTGGTATCAGAGCCATTGATTATAGCGAACTAGGAGTCTATAATGGAACCTAGTCTATAATCTAAATGACTCACTAAAACGTTTTCATTGCATAAGCATTGCATAACCAATCAACATGTCATATGGATATTGTAGTCACAAGCATGTCGTCACATTCACACTCTGACCCCGTCTCTGACACTGAATCAAATGAGGAACTTTCCGCCTCACGTCCCAAAAATCGAATACAAGTTCGCAACTCCACACCACCTAATGTCGCCTTGGGAGAACCGCCTATCGTCTACCGAAAGAAAAGCGGAGGACCAGTTAAGGTGCAAAGTGCTAGGAAGAAGGTTTGACTTCCACGCAAAAGGACTCTAGCAGCCCGTGACCCGGAAGACTTGGAGACCGGTGAAGAACCACCTAAGCAACGACCCTGCTACCACCCTACTGTGGGAACTATCCGTTGGATGCCCCGTACTCTGGCACGATGGAGGGAGATGGAGAGCATTCCATCTACCTTTGAGCTCGGAGAGTCTTCCAACTCCCCAACACCCCTACCCCACACCGGGGAAGCCATGGAGCTCACAGTGCCTACATTGGTAGCACGTGTTCATACGCACGAAGAGCGTCTTGATGATCTCCTAGATGATATTCGGGCACATGGGGATACAGTCATGCGCTTACGTCAAGGACTCGGATCTCGAGTTCAGACTCTGGAGGACCGCACCCGAGACATACAGGGTGCCACTGACTATCTAGAGTTGAGAGCTGACATGGACTGGCAGTTCACTGTTACGGTCCGAGATATGGTGGAGGCGCGGGAAGAAAGGACTTTGGCTGCAGAATTTGTGGCGAGAGCTAGCTTTGTCATGGCGGGACTTGCCATGATGATTGGGTTGTACTCCCACTTCTTCTTTTAAACCTAGTACGGGCGGGTTGTGCCCGTGGTACATTATGTAGTTTAAAACTTTGGTACTGATGTGGTCATGTGAACTCTTTTGTATCCTTGTCTTTTGGAACAATGTACTATGTATGTGATGGTTTATATTGTAATGATGGTTGTTTACGTTTGATGTTGTTGTATCCTTATGTCATGATCTATCATTATTTTTATATAATGTTGTTTCTTTTTAATTGATATGTTAGAAAGAACGTCATGGCACCTAAGCGTAGGACAACCCGTAACACTACTGGTGACAACAACGAGGCGATTTCCCCAAACGTGGAACAACTCATAGCACAGCGAGTAGCTGCTTCCATGGAGCAGTATGAGGCAAATCAAAATGGTGGAGGAGGAAACGGCAGTGGTACCGGCGGAGGAGGTGCAGGAGGTAGCGGTACAGCCGGAGGTTCCGGAGGTAATAGAATAAATAAGCCGTAACACCTAGTCATGATCCGAATTAATGACGTTATGACTTGTAATTCTACAGATGCTCCAAATAGGAAGTGCACCTACAAGTCCTTTCTATCTTTCAACCCCCGCAACTTCAATGGCACCGAGGGTGCAGTTGGGCTAATGAGATGGATAGAGAAGATGGAATCGGTGATTGATATTAGTGAATGCACCGCTGACTGCATGGTGAAGTATTCTACATGCTCACTCACTGATAAAGCTTTAACTTGGTGGAATTCACAAGTAAAGACTTTGGGAAGGCAGACAGCATATGAGTTGTCATGGGAAGACCTAAAAGCCATGATGATCGAGGAGTACTGTCCTCGAAATGAGTTGCAAAAGATCGAATCTGAAATGTGGAATTTACAAATGATAGGAGATGATGTTGCTGGCTACACTGACCGATTTAATGAGTTAGCAATCTTGGTTCCACACATGGTTACCCCGGAATACAAGAAGGTTGAAAGATATTTGTGGGGTCTCGCACCTCAAATTCGAAGTCTGGTGACTTCATCGAACCTATGGATGCCAAGAGCGCTATAACTCTAGCATTCAAGCTAAGGGATAATGCTGTGCGTGATGGTTTGTTTGGAAAGAAGGAGACCGAAGAAGGAAAAGCTGGAGAAAAGAGGAAATGGTTTGGAAAACCAAGTAATCAACACAAGAATCAGGCTTACAAGAGATCTGAAACTATGAAAGCCTATGCTGCCAACATTGAAGGACAAAATGGATATCTTGGAACACGACCAAAGTGTGACAAGTGTGGATATCATCACAGTGAAAAGTGTATCCAATGTGGAAAATGTAAAAAGTATGGGCATATGACCCATAACTGTTGGAGCAATGCAAATCCTAATAAGATTACTCCAGTAGCCGGAAGGATCAAACCAGGAACAGGAAGGATGAATCAGGGATGCTTTGAGTGTGGAGATCCAAAGCACTTTAGAAAGGACTGTCCAAAGTTGAAGAACCGAAACGACAATCAGGCCCGTGGAAGAGCATTTGTGATGGGGGCTGGTGACGCGCGACAAGATCCGAACATTGTCACTGGTACGTTCCCGATAAATAATCACTATGCCTCTATACTTTTCAATACGGGTGCTGATATGAGTTTTGTGTCAAATGACTTTAAGTCCCTACTCGGTATTAAGCCCAACAAACTACATCAAAATTATACAATTGAATTAGCAAACGGGAAATTAATTAAAACTGGAGAAGTCATTCAGGATTGTACCTTATGTTTTAAGAACCACACATTTAGTATAGACCTGTTACCCGTTGACTTGGAAAGTTTTGATGTTGTTATTGGTATGGATTGGTTGTCGAAGAATCACGCCGAGATTGTTTGTTTTGAGAAGATTGTCCAAATCCCACTCCCAAACAGAGAAATTCTTTCGATTCAAGGTGAGTAGAGTGGAGTAACGTTAAGGATGATAAACTGCATGAAAGCTCGTAAGTACCTACGTAAAGGCTATTGCGTATTCCTGGCTCACGTCGTCGAGAAGAAACCTGAGGAATGTCGACTTGAGGATATACCAATCATTAAGGATTATCCTGAAGTTTTTCCTGAAGACTTACCTGGATTACCACCACCGAGACAAGTTGAATTCCGAATCGACTTAGTACCAGGAGCCGCCCCGGTTGCGCGATCACCGTATCGATTAGCACCTTCTGAAATGCAGGAATTATCAAATCAACTCCAGGAGTTGCTTGATAAAGGTTTCATAAGACCGAGTTTCTCACCTTGGGGAGCTCCGGTCCTATTCGTAAAGAAAAATGATGGAACCTTTAGGATGTGTATTGATTACCGAGAATTAAACAAGCTTACAATCAAAAACCGATACCCACTTCCTCGAATAGACGATTTGTTCGATCAACTACAAGGTTCTAGCTTCTACTCTAAGATCGATCTACGTTCGGGGTATCATCAACTAAGAATCCAAGAAGAAGATGTACCAAAGACAACATTTAGGACTCGATATGGCCACTACGAATTCCTAGTTATGCCGTTTGGTTTGACGAACGCACCAGCTGTTTTTATAGATCTCATGAACCGAGTGTGCAAACCATACTTGGATAAATTCGTGATTGTGTTTATCGATGACATATTGATATATTCACGAACCAAGGAGGAACATGAACATCATTTGAAATTAATCTTGGAACTACTCAGAAATGAGAAGCTTTATGCTAAATTCTCTAAGTGTGAGTTTTGGATCCGAGAGGTTCACTTTCTCGGACACGTCATCAATAATAATGGTATTCACGTAGACCCAAACAAGATTGAAGCTATCAAAAACTGGGAAGCACCAAGAACTCCGACTGAGGTGCGTCAATTTTTGGGTTTGGCTGGCTACTACAGACGATTCATTGAGAATTTTTCAAAAATAGCCCTGCCTTTAACCACATTAACCCAGAAAGAAAAGAAGTTTGATTGGAGTGACAAGCAAGAGTCAGCTTTTCAATTACTAAAGCAGAAACTGTGTAGTGCACCTATCTTATCCCTTCCTGAGGGAATCGACAATTTTGTCGTATACTGCGATGCATCACACCAAGGACTTGGTTGTGTGTTAATGCAAAGAGACAAAGTCATCGCATATGCCTCACGACAACTAAAAGTGCACGAAAAGAATTATACGACCCATGACTTGGAGTTGGGCGCAGTTGTGTTTGCACTCAAGATTTGGAGACATTATCTTTACGGTACAAGATGCACTATCTTTACTGATCATAAGAGCCTTCAACATATCTTCGATCAAAAGGAACTTAACATGAGACAACGTCGTTGGGTAGAACTACTAAACGACTATGATTGTGATGTCAAGTACCATCCCGGGAAAGCCAATGTCGTAGCAGACGCCTTAAGTCGCAAAGAACGGGTTAAAACACTTCGTGTTCGTGCCCTAGAATTGACAATTCATACGAGTCTCACGACTCAAATCCGGATGGCACAACAAGAGGCAATCAAAGAAGAAAACATTCAGAATGAAGCTTTACGAGGAATGATAAAGCAATTGGAGCCAAAGTCAGATGACACTTTATACTTCATGAATAGAATTTGGGTGCCATGTCTTGGTAACTTACGGGAGTTAGTTATGGACGAAGCCCACAAGTCCAGGTACTCCATTCACCCAGGTTCAGATAAGATGTATAAGGATCTAAAAGAATTATATTGGATGCCCAATATGAAAGGAGATATTGCCACATATGTCAGTAAATGCTTAACGTGTTCAAAAGTAAAAGCCGAACATCAGAAACCCTCTGGTTTGTTACAACAACCTGAAATTCCCCAATGGAAATGGGAACAAATTTCTATGGATTTTATCACGAAATTACCCAAGACGTCCAGTGGTTATGATACCATATGGGTAATTTTCGACCGTTTAACAAAGTCAGCTCATTTCCTACCTATCAAGGAGACGGATAAAACCGAGAAACTTGCAAAGCTTTATATCAAAGAAATTGTGGCTAGGCATGGAGTGCCAATATCTATTATCTCTGATAGAGACAACAGATTCGTGTCTAGAATCTGGAAATCATTACAAGAAGCCATGGGCACACGTCTTGACATGAGCACGGCATATCACCCACAAACAGATGGTCAAAGCGAAAGGACCATTCAAACTTTAGAGGATATGCTCCGTGCGTGTGTAATTGATTTCGGAGGAAATTGGGATACTCATTTACCGTTAGCAGAGTTTTCCTATACTAACAGCTACCACACGAGCATTAAAGCAGCTCCGTTTGAAGCTTTATATGGTCGTAAATGCCGCTCACCGCTATGTTGGGTGGAAGTTGGTGAAAAACATTTGACAGGCCCTGAGATTGTCCAGGAAACCACTGATAAGATCTTCAAAATTAAGGACCGTCTGAAAGCGGCCCGAGACAGACAGAAGAGCTATGCTGATAACAGACGGAAACCATTAGAATTTCAAATTGGTGACCGAGTAATGTTAAAAGTCTCACCATGGAAAGGCTTGGCAAGGTTTGGTAACCGTGGTAAACTCAACCCTAGATACGTTGGACCGTTCGAAATACTGGCTAGGGTTGGCCCTGTAGCTTACAAGCTCAAACTACCGCAAGAACTAAGCAACGTACATGATACATTTCATGTGTCAAATCTCAAAAAGTGTTTGTCAGACGAGACCTTGATCATACCACCTAATGAAATTCACATTGACGATAAACTTCATTTCATCGAGGAACCGATTGAGATTTCAGATTGGAAAGTTCAAAGACTGAGACGTAGTCGAATCAAACTGGTTAAAGTACGTTGGAACTCAAAACGTGGTCCTGAGTATACATGGGAACGGGAGGACCAAATGAAAACAAAATACCCCTCCTTGTTTAAGGATGCACCAGTTCAAGATGACACGAATTGAATTTCGGGACGAAATTCTTTTAACATGGGGAGAATGTGACACCCGACATTTCAGGTCAATATCCGTACATGTATTAAACAAGTTTACATTATAATTATTTTTGTGATTTACTTAATTTCACAAACAAGAACATTAAGGTCTAACAAAGACCGTACATGGTCTCAATTCATGTTTTGGTAATTCTAGGAATTACCGGTTCACATACCAGTATAAACTGACTAATACGAACGTGAGTGGTTAAATTAAATAACCAGAAAAATATATATATTACACAAATTTTACAATTCAAGATTTCAATATTTTTCATCAACGAGACATAATACCGTGAGAAACCTAAACCGAATTAAAATTTCCTTTGTAAAACTATAATTGATACTAATACCATTAATAAATTAATACTTGAAGCTAATCATTAGTAATCCAAACAACTTCCTTGACTTTTCGGCCGAAACTCAGAGAAAGCCATTCTCCCACTTGTTACTTCACTCACATTTAGAAAAAAACCCATACATACCTGCGAGAATTCTGATAAAAGCCATACCCTTCTCTTTTTGTCTTCATTTCATCTCATTTTCTTACGGAAATTTTCCCCAATTCTCTCCAAATCGAAGTCAAGTTCTAAGGCAAAACCTACCATAATTCGGTGTTTTAAGAAGAATTTCAAGTGTATCTAAAGGAAATTTAACAGAATAATCAAGATAATTCTATGTTTTCTCTCATCATTTTCATCTCTGTTTCAAGGTAAAAACTCGATACTATCTACATTATTTTCTTTAAAAACCGTAGCTAAACATACAAAATATTCAAACGCAAGTAAGATAACAAGAAAAGTGTGTCGAATTCAAGATTAAAACATAAAAATATGCAGGACTGATTCTGTTAATCAGAAGTCCAGTAATCGAAACTATAGTTTTGATATCAGTTACTCAATCGAAACTACGAGTTTCGATACCCTTCTTGCCAATCGAAACTAGGAAGTTTCGATACCAGTTTTTGCTCAATCGAAACTAGGAAGTTTCGATATCTAACCTGCGCAATCGAAACTAGGAAGTTTCGACAACTGTCATACTCGATCGAAACTAGGTAGTTTCGATACTCAATTACTCAATCGAAACTAAGAAGTTTCGATACTCAATTGCCCAATCGAAACTAGGTAGTTTCGATACCTGTGTCAGTCCCCTTTGGGCAGTAACTTAGAACTGTTTTTATAACGAAACAAGTGTTAAACAACTAAGAGGATATTTTAAACAAAAAAAACCAGATTTACAAAGTCGGTGAACAATTTGCAATATGAGACGTCCAGTCTTAACACAATTTACCCTTTGGTATCTAGGGTACGAATAGTCAAGTTTGACTACAACAAGTATCATTACAAGTATACACAAAAACAAGGTGAGTTTCACGGCCCCTTTTTATTGTTTTCAATATTTGGAGGAAAAACATACTTACAACTATTTTATGGGATAACAAGAGAATAAGGCACGACTTTTATGTTTACATGAGACGAGAACAACAAGTGGAGGCCGCGAAAGTCCCCTGGAACAATGTAGTAACCATTAACTGTAGCCTAGGGTCCTATGAATAGTATTATGGAGAGTGACGTCTCCCGGTCATGGTTAGTCGCGCTAACCACAATCTGGAAGATTTATGGCCGCATAGAACCGGATAACGAAATTAGGGGCGTGTACAATTGTCAAGGTTTGGTTACGCCTCATGTATGAACATATTATTTGTATTCCTAGCTAGTTTACAAATGGGTCAACAATTCTTATTCTGTTATCACATGCACCTGAAACCATTTACGAACAATTAAATTTTACAAAGATATATTTGATTTAAACCTGTGAACTCACCAACTTAGTGTTGACATTTTCAAGTATGTTTTTCAGGAAATTGAACGAGATCGCAAGGTTAGCAATGTAGATTACATGCATGCACGATGGATACAACTTTTGGGGGGGATTTCTCTTGTATAACTCATTGTAATAGAGTCATATTTGCGAAATCTTCACTTTTTGTAAACTCAATTTACATTTTGGAATGTAAAACATTAAACTTGTTTATGTATCCATTTATCATGTATGTGTTTGCGGTAATCATATGCTTTGGAAACCATGAACGTCGCGTCTCGCGTTTCCGCCTTGGCGGGGTGTGACACATGTTGGGAACAGTATGTCTTTATTCTTGGTCCCATTGTTACACCGCCTCCCGGTGAGCAAAATATAATCAACTATTTAACTTTAATATAAAGCATTTGGAGTTCGATGTCTTAAACCAACCAGGAGATAACCATTCGATGGGTTGAGGGTAATTGTTGTCCCTAACGGGAGGCACTACCACTTTTTAAAGAATACAATTTGCAAATCAAATGTAGTGAGGACGAGGCTCTAGCGGTGACCCGGATCACAGGTTTGTAGTAGTCATACTACTGAATTTGTCAACTTAACATTATCACGTACCAAGCTGATTCGAATCCCGAAGCAATAAATTCCGTAATCTGATCATTTTCGCTTTATTTACTTTTTTGCTATTTACTATTCTGCTATTTACATTTCTGTTACACACTTCACGCACGTTTTTACTTTTATGCTATTTACTTTTCTACTTCATAAGCACACAAAACTCAGTCACTAATTAATCCGGCTAAACGATAACAAAAGTTGAGTATTGGAACTCGACCGTGTCCATTGGTTCGATACTTGGTTCTTACCTAAACTATATTATGCTGCGATAGGTACACTTGCCTATTGTGTGTGTTTTAAGTTCGTAATTATCATTTTATAAATTTAAAACTTGATCTTGTAAAATCATCCTAAAAATATATTTACTTATATTTTTGTATATTGAAACAAACACATCAGTAATCTACCCAACATACCCTTTTACACAATAAATGAGCACATATTTTTTATTAATTTATCAAAAATACTAATAATAAATCTCAACCATAGATCAAAAAAATCAATGGTGGAAAGATGGTTTACATAGTTATTACATAAAATGTGGTTACCATTTGAACCATACCATATATATATATATATATATATATATATATATATATATATATATATATGAACTCATTAATACAACGATGATTATTATAACATAAATTCATTATCTTTAGTCCCTTGAATCTCGATTGACGATTGCTGATAAAAATTTTTTTGCGATGACTTGATCAATTTTCTCCCTTGGCTAATGACGTTTACGAATCTATCCTCCTGATTGACTTTTTTTTAGGTTTTAAAATTGTTCAATTTTTTTAATGAGTAAAATGTAATTGGTTTAGATGAGCTATATTGGTTTACATTAGCTAAAACTAAAAAAAATGTTGAATCGGTTTGGATGGACTAAACTAAATAAAAATGTTGGGTTAGTTCTTCAAAAAGTTTATTAGGTTTAAAATGTAATTGAGTTTTTATACTTTATGTGTATTTGTTGTTTTAAAATAAATTTAAAATATAATATATGATTAAAACTTTAAAATTTTGGGCCCTTAAAAAAACGGACTCTGTGCGGTCGCCTATCCAACACGCCACAAGGGCCGACCTTGCGTACAGGGAATAATTAGTGTGCTTTGATGATAAACGCTTCCCCTATTTCTTAGCCTCTTCTCCTCATGTTTCTTAATATTCCTCGGTTACGGTTCTTACCTATCATTTGCTCGCCAATGAGTTTACTAGGATGACCAAGCATATGGTATTCGATCGTTGTTAAAATAAAAGTTGATGATAAGTTGGAGTTTAAATAAATTAGTGCTGAAAAGAATGTAATATATTGGGACTGTAAAATCTATCTGTTATATATATAAAAAAGGGTGTTGCTATTTGCACCATAGTCTACAATACCCTAGCTTATAAATGCATTATCTATCAACTAAGCATTAAATACCTCCCATTAATTATCACTAAAGCAATAAATACTTCTCTAATAATAGTTTATATATATAATTAAAATTAATACATATAACTACTTTTTGTGTATTCTTAATTGATTGTTAATAAATAAATTGGTTATTTTCTAAAAGATTAATTTTGTTATAAAAGTATAACGTTTATTACATGTTGTTAATTTCAATTTTGCTATTGTATTATTAAAATTTTCAATTTTGCAATTGTATTATAAATATTTTGCAATTGCAATTGTATTGTTAAAACTTGTGTTGTCCAGATTTAAATATAACAAGATTTTTTTAGAAAAAAGGTTTAAAAAATTTTATATTGTTAATGACATGTTTCTTTTATTTTGTTTTGTCGAAAGAATATGTTATTAATGTTAAGAAACATGGCTTTTTAAATATCAGTTTTTTTTTATTTCTTATTCTATAACCTGCTTTACTGGTTATTTATGTTTTAATATTAATAAAACTTTGTTGCTGTTAAAAAATAAAATAAAAGATAAGTAAAAATAAATTGATTTGATGCCTGACATTAAATAATTAAAGAATAATGATTTAATTTTAAATTTTACACGAAAAATTGTATGCTCTTCTAATAAAGGATTGTATTTAATAACACACTTAAGTTAAATGAATCTATACTCTAATTGATTTAAATATAGTCAAACAAAATTAATATAGTAGATTATGTTAGGGTGTAATTAGAAAAATAAATACGGTGCATTTAGAAAACCCCTATAAAAAAATAAGAATTTTAATTTAAATCCTTTGGAAACTTGTGTAAAAGTCGTTAAACATTTAATGCTCCCTTTGAAACTATCGGATTTTTCAAGAAAAGAAAAGCACGAGATGAAAGAGTATTAAATTCAAGAGTTGTACACTTGTACGTGGAAGATAGCAATTAATAAACAACTGAATTTATCTTCTCAAGACTCTAAAAATCATATGGTGAAAACCGAATAGGAATTAATTCAACTATCAAAAGTTATTTATTACATCCATTTTGTGTGATGATTTAATATTTGTAGGTTTTATAAAAAAATCACATCTTAAGTTAAGGGTATAGTCTTACATTTTACGATTATTATACTGTCACATCATCGTCATATTAGATTTTACAGTTTTTTTTTCTCACATTTCTCTATATTTATGGGATTGATTCTACATTTCCACACTCGTAGATTATTTTATTTTATAATTAGATTTAATGTCTTTTTATAATTAAAAATTAATAGTTTTTTATAACACTTTATAAAATAAAATTTAAAACTAAAAACTTCAATTTCATTAATAATTTAAATTAAAAAAATTACATAAAAATAAAAAAACATAAAATAAAAAAATAAAAAGCATTCCCTCCTAAGTCGTACCCTAATCTTCGCTGGTAGAGCTAGGACGTCTTCAAGTTCTTCACCAAAAAAATAGTCAGTTTTCAACTTCAACACCTTTAGATCCTCTTGTCCATTCGCTTCCTCCCTCACCGTGGATGTCCTAGCTTTCGCCTTTGCCTTCTTCTTCTTCTTTGCCTTGTCCCTCCCGATTAGGTGCTTGGATTCGTCCGGTAAGTCATCGGAAACTTTATTCAAATCAAGGAAACATCGACCATCCGATCCACTATTAGCACATAAAAAATATTTTTCAAAATGTTGTCATCTTCATCTTCATGCAACTCAACGAAATGTTTTTTCGTTATTTCTCAGTCGCGACGCTTCAATGGTGGGAACAAGGACAAGCATTGCAACCAATAACTAAAATGCTCGTCTCAACCGTGATCGCGTGATTGCTAACAATTTACTATATAAAGACTATTTTGCGGAGTCATGCATGTACAAGCTTGGTGACTTTAGTCATCGATTTCGATTGAGTCGATGTTTATTTTTACGAATTAAAAATGATATGTAGAGAGGTGCCTTAGTTTTGCAAACGGGTTCATGCGAGACATCGAGTTGGTTTTAACCGCTTTACAAAAGTGTATCGCTGATGTTCATCAAATGGGGTACAAAAATGCTAACGATGCGTTCGACGAGTACTTGAAGATGTCCGAAAGAACTATTAGTTCTTGTATTTACAAATTTTGTAGAGATATAATTCGATTGTACTGTGTGAGATATTTAGGAAAACCGTCAGCTAGAGACATTCAATAATTATATGCGGCACGTGATGCTAGACACAGCTTTCTCGGGATGCTCGATAGCATCGATTGCACACATGAGAGTGGTGGAACTGCCCAATATGTGGCGAGGTCAGTTTTCATGTGGTTATCATCCTCATTCGTCTATTATGGTTGAAAGAATCTATAATTCCTTCAAAAGATCCAACATATATACATTATTAGACCTTTTGAATAATAGTCAAGAAGATCTTATGAAAACGGAACATTTTCGTAGGGACCTCTAATTCTATCATTCGGAAGCCTCAGGATCGAATCCATGAGGGTATAAAGATTTTTTTAGGCTAGCAATCGATAGCAACTATAGCATTAGGATCAACATTGGAAGATTTTCGGTTTTCAAGGTCATACTTAAACTGTAGGATCCTTATAACTCATGAAAGTTTGACTAAGGAAGCATGCATTGGAGCTTACTTGTTCTTAAAACAGGTGGTCAAACTACTACGGAAGTCGTTTGATTCACATCACTGTATCTAAAACAGTGTTCTTCATCCCTTCAGGTGGCTTACGGAGGTATTCTGAAGCCACCCGAATTATTGCATGTACCAGTCTCCCACAATCGATCAGGGTATCCTCGTATCATCCTTTGATTTCATCTCCGCATCCGATCTCTAAAACTAGCAAGAGAGCGATGCTGCTGATGGGTATCCCGATCGATTCAAGCAACAACTGCTAGGGTTGTTTCTTTTTTCTTGTATTACTTGTGTCAGCTAGAAAGGAAAGACACTTCACTTCATTGCACTACGCTCTACTCTCCATTCTTTCTGAAGCCTCTTGCCATCCGGGTTTGGGCGAAGTGTCCAAAGGACACGTAGTCTGGGGCAAGTCAGAAAATCCAAGAATTCTATTTTCCTTCTTGTTGCGGCTTCAAATGCCCCAAGTTTTTTGCATGCATTTTTGGGCATTGTTGGTTCTAACAATGACATTAATGTTCTTGATCAATCGTATTTATTCGACGATATGATAAATGAAACCGCATTTGACTCATCTTTCGAACACAGAGTGACATTACAAGCGTGGATATTATCTTGGTGACCGGATATATCTCAAATATGCTACGATTGTCAAATCTCTTACGTGTCCCGAAGGTATTAGGCGTACCACATATAAAGTAGCTCATAACACATCAAGAAAGGATGTTGAATGAGTGTTTGCTCTCTTGAGGAATAAGCGGCATATTGTGTCATAGCCCGCACTGATTTGGTCACAAAATAAAATAAGTACCAAAATACATGTTTGCGAATTTTGCATAATTTGGTTTTAGAGGATGAAGGAGTAGCAATTTCTCAATACAATCCAACTGATGTGGAGCCAACATTCGTAAAACTTGATGAAGATGAAAAACGAGCAAACCTACGCAACCGAGAAATCAATAACTAGCTAAAAGTATATTTGATTGAGTATATTTACGACCGTTCACTAGAGTGGTTTGTATATTTTTATTTAATATAAATTGTATTAATAAAAAATTAATTAATGATCACACCACTCTCACTCACATGGGTATACCTCTTCCCATATGAAAATGATGTGAAAATTGTTGGTAGTGAATTAGCGCCCCACGTGGGATGAATGTTTTTTTTCACATGGGTATTACTCAGTCCAATGCCTATACATACTTCAAGTGGATTGTCATTGATCCATCCTAACAATCAAAAAGAAACATGAATCTAGTCAGAGGCTACACAGTAGTTCAATATCACAAGTTAGCATATGCAAACTCTTTTAGGCTTTTAGCAGCCGAAAATTCAACTCTCATTATTGCGTAGCTAAAGTTGACAATAACTTGAAGCTATCAATATTCATGAAGTAGCTTTTCTAGCAGCCGAAGTTCGACTCACATTATTGCGAAGCTAAAGTTGACAATAAGTTAGATTTTTTTTTAAAAGGCTAATTTCATTCCTAACACCGGCCCAAGAAAAAACAAGGGCGGCACACAACTAAGAACAGGAACACCACATTAATGTATACTTTGGTAACATGTAACTCAAAATACGCTGCGTTTCATTTTTATAGAAATCAAAACTAATAATTACTAATCTTAAAAACTTATAAATAACTCTTTCTATCTAATACAATATATAATTGTTATAAGATAATAAACACATATTACTAAATCAAATCACTAGCTTCTCTTCTATGTATCTTCAGACTTCTCTAGAAAACGCACTTTTCACTTTTACCCTGTGAGTAGGACTATTCACGAACCGAACCGAACCGAGCAAAGGTCTGCTCGAACTCGGTTCGTTTACAAACCGAGCCGCTCGGTTTGTTTCGAATTTACAAATCCGAGCAAGAATGTATTGCTCAAACTCGGTTCGATTTATATTCGAGCCGCTCGGTTCGGTTCGTTTTTGCTCGATTTCAAAAATCCAAAACCTGGAAAATCCAAAAAACCATCTTCATCTTCAAAATCTACAAACCATGGGAGGCGACGATGGTTGAGAGCAAAGAGCCGGAGGTCAGACCTTCAAAAGGAGAGGCGGATTGCCGACTGCCGAGAGGGTATTTTAGTTTTTTATGTCAGTCAGTATGAGGTTTTTTTTTGTGAAACTTTTTTAGGTATTTTGATTAAACTTTTTTGGTATTTTGATTAAGTTGGGTTTGTCCACTTCCCTAGTATAAAAATTACAAAATGGATTAGGCCAAAACTCAAAAATTTATGTTTCTATATATAATAGATTAAAAAAATAATTTGAGCCAAACCGAACGAGCAACAAACGAGCGTACCTATGCTCGGCTCATTTACAAACCGAACCGAGCGGCTCGACTCGTTTTTAATGTTGAGTATGAAGGCTTTTAGGGTCAGTCGGCCCTAGAGTCTGTCAGGTTACAGGTTTTGGGCTGGGGCCCATATGGGCTTAACTTGTTGGTTAAACTATTAACCCTAGACTAGTCTTTATATATATGATGTAATAGTCTTGTAATTCTTTGAGCACCTAAATATAATAAACACCCTAGTTGCAGCAAGTGGATGTAGGTCATACCGACCGAACCACTATAAATCTCTCGTGTAATTTATTCGCTTTAGTGTGTGTTTGCGTGTGTTGTGTGATACCTTAACAACTGGTATCAGAGCTTGACTCTTGATCGTATCACACTCACAGCCGCCCCTGGAGTAACTAGGGTTTCTGCCACCATGTGAACAGTACCGCCGCCGCGTGAACAGCTGTTAGGGTATCACACAACACAAAACACGCAACACACGCTAAAACGAATAAAGGACACGAGAGATTTATAGTGGTTCGGTCGGTATAACCTACATCCACTTGCTGCAACTAGGGTGTTTATTATATTTAGGTGCTCAAGAAATTACAAGTATATGACATAATATTTATAGGGACTAATCTAAGGTTACATAACTTAATCACCAAGTTAACCCATTATCATAAAATTAGCATATGGAGAATATTTCTCTGGCAGTGCAGTGACTCTAGTAGATCTCTTGACCCATTGAGTCTCGGGAGCAGGAGGAGTAATTGGTTGATCTTCAGTTTCTTCTTCAAAGCTTTCACTGCCGGTTGAATCTTATTGATATTCAAGATCTGAGCTCCCACCGTCGGGAATGTCTAAAGGAGCTTTACTGAAGCTATTACTCTGAAAGATTCATTGCAGTGGAAGATTACAACGAAATCTTCTCTCCGGTTGTGAGGATGACTACTATCAGGTTTGTCCTAAGTATTGTTGCTGCTGAAAGTCTTCATCTAGAGCAGCTAGATGTGAAGACTGCCTTTCTGCATGGTGATTTGAATGAAGACATATACATGGTACAGCCTGAAAGTTTTCATGTTACAGGAAAAGAACGTATGCTTTGCAGATTGAAGAAGAGCTTGTATGGGTTGAAACAAGCTCCAAGACTTGAAGTTTGATAACTTCATGGGTAGATCCAGGTACAAGAGATGTGAGATGGATCACTGCTGTTACCTAAAGAAATTTGATAAGTCATACATCATCTTCCTCTTATATGTAGATGATATGTTAATTGCTGGTTCTAATATGAAGGAAATAAAGAAGTTGAATAAGCAAATGTCAAAAGAGTTTGAGATGAAAGACCTTGGTGCAGCTAAACAGATACTCGGGAGGAACTGCGGTTAGTTGGATGTCTAGATTACAGAAGAGCGTTGCTCTTTCAACTACTGAAGCTTAGTATATGGCTTGTGCTGAAGCCAGTAAAGAGTTGATTTAGTTGAAGAATTTTCTAGAAGAACTTGGGAAGAAACAGCCAGATAGTCCGTTGTTTTGTGATAATCAAAGCGCTATTCATCTGGGGAAGAATCATGTGTTTCATGGAAAAACGAAACACATTCAGCTTAGGTATCACTTCATCAGATGTTTGATCAGTGACGGTATATTGAAGCTTGAAAAGATTAAAGGAATGGAGAATCCCGCGGATATGCTAACTAAGGTGGTGACCTTAGAGAAGTTGAAGTTATGTATAGCTTCAACTGGCTTTCAGGAATAATGATGAGAGGGCGCTGCAGCTAGAGGTAGAGAAGTTACAAGACTACAGAAAAGACGAAAACAGTTTGAAGTTTTTCAAAGCCTCTAAGTGGGAGATTGTCGAGTATGAAGGCTTTTAGGGTCAGCCAACCCTAGAGTCTGTCAGGTTACGGGTTTTGGGCTAGGGCCCATATGGGCTTAACTTGTTGGTTAAACTATTAACCCTAGACTATTACATCATATATATAGAGACTAGTCTAGGTACCGACCGAACCACCAGGTACCTGTGAGGCCCCTTTTCTGAAAGGCCTCACTTGTTGGATTTACTCATCAACACATAGAACTTAATCATAAGACATTCATTAACACAGCGGAAACAATTTAAAACTTCAACATGCGCAGCGGAAATACATAACATGTCCAAACATAACTTGTCAACATACAAACTGAAACTTGTCTGAATCAACTAAAACAATAACATAGACAGGATGCCAGACTCTGGTCTTCGGGTAACTCTTCTCGCCAAGCCAAGCATCCACTTCCATCTACTGCCACCTACACTTAACTGATGTGCATACTAAAAATCAGCAACGCTGAGTGAGTTCTAACGTTTACTTTAAATCAATTTTACAAAAGATTTACTAAAACACATATACTGCCAATAAGGCTAAACTTAACACACTTTACTTTTCAAACATATATACTGCCATTAAGGCTAAACTTAACACGCTTTACTTTTCAAACATATATACTGCCATTAAGGCTAAACTTAACACACTTTACTTTTCAAACAGTTTAAAACGTATAATAAACCGTCAATTCCTCTTTACTGTACTGCCCTCATGGCTTACATCCATGAACCGACAAGTACCTGGTCAATGCCCCCATGATCAACGACCATGAACCGACAATACCGCTTATCCGTCAATTCCTTGTCACTACTGTACCGCCCCCATGGATTCATCCATGAACCGACGAGTACCTGGTCAATGCCCCCATGGCTCACTATCCATGAACCGACAATACCCTGGTCAATGCCCCCATGGCTCACTATCCATGAACCGACAATACCGCTTAACAGGGAGGTTGCGTGGACCTCCCGAGCAACCGCCGTCACTCATCCCAATTGTACAACTGTTAACGAACCACAAAGGTTCTTACTAATGGGTGGAACCCATATCTGACATCTTGTACAAGTAACATCTGTCCCAAGGACCTTTACAAACTGGTACTCATTCCCGAAGGAAAGCTGTTCACTTTACTTTTCATAAATCTTTCTGTAAATCTTGTTCATAACTTAACTTATATCATGCCTTTGTTTATGTATATAACAATATAGTAAACGCTTGCCAAATGATATATCTTTGCTTTTACTGAAACATAGCTTATCATAAAATACATCTTTCTTTCTGAAACATAGCTTATCATAAAATACATCTTACTTTCTGAAACATAGCTTATCATATATATCATGCCTTTGTTTATGTATATGAAAATATAGTAAACGCTTGCCAAATGATATATCTTACTTTACTGAAAACATACTAGCACATATATCATGCCTTTGTTTATGTATATAAAAATATAGTAAACGCTTGCAAAATGATATATCTTACTTTACTGAAACATACTTTTGCCTCTTTTAAACCTTTCACTAAAACATAGCTTTTCTCCTCAGTTTATAATATATAAAATATAATAAACACTTTACACTAAGTATGCACACCACCCCTAAAGAAGGCAAAAAGGGGATTAGAACTCACTTGGTATCTTAGCGGGGATGTCCTACTGGAATCTCACACAATCTGTACAATCATAAAAATTCGTCACGTATCAGACTTAAATCGACACTAAATGGTTTTACCATTTCTGAACTTAAGGCACATCGAAACTTCCTAGTTTCGATACATGCAGACCCATCGAAACTACTTAGTTTCGATGCATGCCCCTGACTCGAAACTACTTAGTTTCGATACTTGCCCCTGACTCGAAACTACTTAGTTTCGATACTTGCTCCTGACTCGAAACTACTTAGTTTCGATACTTGCCCCTGACTCGAAACTACTTAGTTTCGATACTTGCTCCTGACTCGAAACTACTTAGTTTCGATACCCTTCAGCTCAGTCATCTTCCCCACAAAACCCTAACTTTGTACGCAGATCCGACCTCGTCAAGATCCAAACTTTTTATGTTGAAAACTTGTGTTTTCTAACCGAGAGTCTAGATCTATACTTTGTTTCCATTTTTAAACGCAAAAATCTAACATTTACCCGATTTTATTTCAAAACCCAACTCATACAAAAACTCAGATCTGGAACAAATGGTTACCTGAAATCGCTTCCCCTTTGGTGATAAACACTCACGAGACTCTTGCTAATGCTCCTTGAAGCTTACTCCGAAAACCGGGACTTTCTCTCTCTAGGCTCTCTCTCGCTTTCTCTCTCTAGAATTCCGAAAATGGTGTTGCAAATGAGGGTTGTGGCTGGTCTTGAGACTTATAAGGGCCCAAACTTGCTCCTTTAGGCCCATACCCCGGCCCAAGCCCACTTCCCTTCTTTTCTTATTTAAGTTTTAAATTTCTCGTGAATCCTTTCGCGCTTTAAAACTCGGGATGTTACAAGTCTACCCTCCTTACAATAGGTTTCGTCCTCGAAACCTGCCATAAGCTAATCTGATAGCAAATCACAGAATGGGTGGCATAAACCGTAGCTATGCAAGGCAGCTTGGTCATGAAGGCCATTGTGATTAACTACCGCTGAGGATCTAATCCGGGTAATATCTAGTTCTAAGGCTCCTAAGCTGATGGGGCTAACCAATCATTCAAACTTGGTTTGTGCTAGCTCCACCGTGGCGGCCTGTACGCCCACCACGTCTAGCCATTTCTAACTGAAAGATAGAGAACAAAAGATTTAATTTCACCATGCTAGGGAATATGTAGAACACAATAAGTAAGGTAAGATGTTAATATACACTGGCCATCTGCAATTAACCATTACATCACATCTTGTTTTCTATTTATTCGCTTTCATGGTTCCACTAAAGCCTCTATTCTTATCTTGACACTCTAAAGGTAAACTTTACTTACTATACGCTTCTGATGCTTTGGCTTGAGTTACCCGTACTGGCATCCGCTACTTGTCCCATTCTCAGTTTAAGTCTGGACATCGGGGATGTCCAAATCTCTCAAACTATGGCTCTGATACCAACTTGTGAGGCCCCTTTTCTGAAAGGCCTCACTTGTTGGATTTACTCATCAACACATAGAACTTAATCATAAGACATTCATTAACACAGCGGAAACAATTTAAAACTTCAACATGCGCAGCGGAAATACATAACATGTCCAAACATAACTTGTCAACATACAAACTGAAACTTGTCTGAATCAACTAAAACAATAACATAGACAGGATGCCAGACTCTGGTCTTCGGGTAACTCTTCTCGCCAAGCCAAGCATCCACTTCCATCTACTGCCACCTACACTTAACTGATGTGCATACTAAAAATCAGCAACGCTGAGTGAGTTCTAACGTTTACTTTAAATCAATTTTACAAAAGATTTACTAAAACACATATACTGCCAATAAGGCTAAACTTAACACACTTTACTTTTCAAACATATATACTGCCATTAAGGCTAAACTTAACACGCTTTACTTTTCAAACATATATACTGCCATTAAGGCTAAACTTAACACACTTTACTTTTCAAACAGTTTAAAACGTATAATAAACCGTCAATTCCTCTTTACTGTACTGCCCTCATGGCTTACATCCATGAACCGACAAGTACCTGGTCAATGCCCCCATGATCAACGACCATGAACCGACAATACCGCTTATCCGTCAATTCCTTGTCACTACTGTACCGCCCCCATGGATTCATCCATGAACCGACGAGTACCTGGTCAATGCCCCCATGGCTCACTATCCATGAACCGACAATACCCTGGTCAATGCCCCCATGGCTCACTATCCATGAACCGACAATACCGCTTAACAGGGAGGTTGCGTGGACCTCCCGAGCAACCGCCGTCACTCATCCCAATTGTACAACTGTTAACGAACCACAAAGGTTCTTACTAATGGGTGGAACCCATATCTGACATCTTGTACAAGTAACATCTGTCCCAAGGACCTTTACAAACTGGTACTCATTCCCGAAGGAAAGCTGTTCACTTTACTTTTCATAAATCTTTCTGTAAATCTTGTTCATAACTTAACTTATATCATGCCTTTGTTTATGTATATAACAATATAGTAAACGCTTGCCAAATGATATATCTTTGCTTTTACTGAAACATAGCTTATCATAAAATACATCTTTCTTTCTGAAACATAGCTTATCATAAAATACATCTTACTTTCTGAAACATAGCTTATCATATATATCATGCCTTTGTTTATGTATATGAAAATATAGTAAACGCTTGCCAAATGATATATCTTACTTTACTGAAAACATACTAGCACATATATCATGCCTTTGTTTATGTATATAAAAATATAGTAAACGCTTGCAAAATGATATATCTTACTTTACTGAAACATACTTTTGCCTCTTTTAAACCTTTCACTAAAACATAGCTTTTCTCCTCAGTTTATAATATATAAAATATAATAAACACTTTACACTAAGTATGCACACCACCCCTAAAGAAGGCAAAAAGGGGATTAGAACTCACTTGGTATCTTAGCGGGGATGTCCTACTGGAATCTCACACAATCTGTACAATCATAAAAATTCGTCACGTATCAGACTTAAATCGACACTAAATGGTTTTACCATTTCTGAACTTAAGGCACATCGAAACTTCCTAGTTTCGATACATGCAGACCCATCGAAACTACTTAGTTTCGATGCATGCCCCTGACTCGAAACTACTTAGTTTCGATACTTGCCCCTGACTCGAAACTACTTAGTTTCGATACTTGCTCCTGACTCGAAACTACTTAGTTTCGATACTTGCCCCTGACTCGAAACTACTTAGTTTCGATACTTGCTCCTGACTCGAAACTACTTAGTTTCGATACCCTTCAGCTCAGTCATCTTCCCCACAAAACCCTAACTTTGTACGCAGATCCGACCTCGTCAAGATCCAAACTTTTTATGTTGAAAACTTGTGTTTTCTAACCGAGAGTCTAGATCTATACTTTGTTTCCATTTTTAAACGCAAAAATCTAACATTTACCCGATTTTATTTCAAAACCCAACTCATACAAAAACTCAGATCTGGAACAAATGGTTACCTGAAATCGCTTCCCCTTTGGTGATAAACACTCACGAGACTCTTGCTAATGCTCCTTGAAGCTTACTCCGAAAACCGGGACTTTCTCTCTCTAGGCTCTCTCTCGCTTTCTCTCTCTAGAATTCCGAAAATGGTGTTGCAAATGAGGGTTGTGGCTGGTCTTGAGACTTATAAGGGCCCAAACTTGCTCCTTTAGGCCCATACCCCGGCCCAAGCCCACTTCCCTTCTTTTCTTATTTAAGTTTTAAATTTCTCGTGAATCCTTTCGCGCTTTAAAACTCGGGATGTTACAGTACCCTAGACTAGTCTCTATATATATGATGTAATAGTCATGTAATTTTTTGAGCACCTAAATATAACAAACACCCTAGTTGCAGCAAGTGGATATAGGTTATACCGACCAAACCACTATAAATCTCTCGTGTCGTTTATTCGCTTTAGTGTGTGTTTGCGTGTGTTGTGTTATGTGATACCCTAACATTTAACCGAGCGTATTTTCGAGCATTTTTCGAGTGAGTATCGAGCGAGTTTCGAATGTCAAACATTTTGGACAGCCCTACCTGTGAGCCCTTATAGGAACCTATGGTGAACTTGTAGTTTTTAAATTTAAATTCAGTTTAAATTAACTTTCATTTAGATCATGGATATAATATAAGATTGTGAAGTTAAGTAAAGAGATAAAGAGAAAAGACGACACTAGATGTATCAAGTTTTAAATTGATGTTAATAAATCTGCCATACGTCTACTTCTTTGCATTCCACCAAGAGTTGCTTTTCATTATCGTCTCTTTAAACCAGTAGAACTACCATGTACAAGTTGTCTCACTAAGAGTCTAAGATGGTACAGATCACCCTAACTTCTCTCTAATGAGATAGAGATCACCTATGTTTCTTCCATGTTACAAGTTCAATGAGATTACCAACAGTGGCGGAGCCACATTGCGGAGAACGGGTTCACCCGACACTAATGAATTTTGCGTCTACTATGTAACGTGTAAAAGGAAAATTTCGAGCGACACTATTGTTTAATAAAAAAAATTGTAGTTTAAAAATTAAGCACAATTACTTAATTTTTAATAGTGGACTTTAAATAATTAAGGGCTAATGTTTAATTTATAAATTTGTAACTTAATAACCATTATATACCCATGCCCAATTAGTTTACATTGTACTTTTTTATGATATTGACTTTAATTATGTGATTCGACCCGATCCTAAAATTTTGACTCCGGGTTATTATAAACATGAGCATCGAAAAAATGACACTTTAGGAAAAAGGTTCTAACTCCGCCACTGATTACCAAAAATCTTCTTAGTACTCTAGGTGGTCAAAGCCGGTCAGCTCCCTCTCAACTTGTCACAACTTAAAAGTTGCGTACACACACCACTTAAAAGTTGCGTACTCACATGAGTACGTAACTTTTAATTGGTGACAACTACCCAACTAGTAAGAAGCAAAGAGGTGATCGGTATGCCACTACCTAGAATGGTTTGAAGATTATTGGTAAAATTTAAGCCCGTTAGTAAGAAGCAAAGAGGTGATGAATACCTAGATTTACAGTTATATTGCACTAAAATTTAAGGCCATTGCGATGAACAATTGACGATCGTAGAACTTGCAACCATTCATCAACTCAATATTGGTTGAAGATGATTGGTCCACATCTTTCATATTATACTTTTACGTAATGTTTTTAGAATCTAACCAGATAGCGATCCGGCCATTTTAAAGGCTTACTCGTCCGACTGATGGAACCGGGTTTAATAACCGTATGACGTTATAAATAATATAATATTTTAAACTATGTAAATAGATTCAAAATATAAAATATTTTATGTTTTGATGTGAATTTATAATTTTAATCATGTATAAAAACTTAAATAAATAAATTATGGATCTTTGACTATTAAAAAAAAATAAGGTTTTGAAAGGAAAAAAAATAGAAATGCAATGATCGGTTCACCGGGCGGCATAATCGAACCGGTTCTATGCCCGTTCACGGTCCGATTCCATTCCGAAAACACTGCTTTTACGACTATAATTCAAGTGATGTAGGGTTCGATCTTTACTTACAAAATCCCCTTCCTTTGATTACCAATTTCAATCTTCAATCTTACAACATCAAGAATCAAAGCTATTGAAATACAAGGCTAGGTTTCACTACAACAATTTCAATTCTAATTCTGCCGGTAAGCAATATACTCCGCCAGTGCCACCAGCGGCGCCACGGCCGTTTCCGATTCAAACTCCTCCAGCTGCAGTTTAGCCTCCGCCAACAACTCCTCCGCAAACTCCCGTGACTTCTCCAACCCCATCAGCTTCGGATACGTCGTCTTATCCGTCACCAAATCCTTCCCCGCCGTCTTCCCCAATTCCTCCGACGACTTCGTCACATCCAATATATCATCCACCACCTGAAATAGCAATCCAATACACCTCGCAAATTTCCTCAATTTCTCCACCTGCGTTTCATTCCCGCCGCCAAGCACCGCCCCTAGAACCACCGACGCCTCCAGCAGCGCCGCCGTCTTGTGGATGTGGATGAATTCAAGCTGCTCCGGCCCAATGTCCTTCCCTCCGGTTGAAGCGATATCCACCACCTGACCTGCCACCAACCCGTCCGCTCCGATGGACTTCGCTAGCTCACCAATCGCGGCTAACACACGCGCCGGCGACGCGCCGGGAGTCGAGCTGGAAACATATTCAAAAGCAAACGCGAGAAGCGCGTCGCCGGCGAGTACCGCCACGTCCTCGCCGTAAACCTTGTGATTGGTCGGCTTTCCCCTACGGAAATCATCGTTATCCATACACGGAAGGTCGTCATGAATCAACGACATAGTGTGTATCATCTCCACCGCACACGCCGCGGGCATGGCGGTAGATTCACTCCCTCCGACAAGCTCACACGCGGCGATGCAGAGAATGGGCCTCACGCGCTTCCCTCCCGCGAGAAGCGAGTACCGCATGGCTTCATGGATTGTGGGTGGATTTTTCACCGGAACAGATACGTCAAGCGCGTGGTTAACCGAATTAGCCTTTTCCATCATGTACGCCTTGAAATTGAAGCCGGGGTTTTTAACCTCCGGCGAGATTTCATCGTCACTCAAAGTTTGTTGTTCTTGCTTGACAATCGCAGCGGAGACAGAAAACGTAGAAGATATTTTGGATCTGGGATGGAACTTGAAATTGAAAGAGGGTTTATTGTATTTGATGTTGATGGGTGATGAAATCAATCCGATGAATGATGAAGATAGAGATCCGGTAAACATGGGAGATGTTTGAACCCATGAATCAACCAAAATCATGGATCTCATGTTTACTTGTTTGTCTGAAAAGAAGGAAGGAGTGTTTTAAGGGTGTTAAAAGGGGCCCTCGGTATACGGTGCCAACAAATGGGGATCTGCCAACGGCTAATCTGCTAGGTTATGTAGATATAGGGTGCAAATTGTAATTTCGACAAAAAGTTGAACTAAAAAGTTAAACTTAACGTTTAGATTAGGGGTGTAAACGAGCCAAGTTACTCGTGAGCTACTCGAGATCGGCTCGTTAAAAACTCGAAACAAGCCGAGCTTAAGCGAGCCCGAGCTCGAGCCTAAAAAAAGTTTGTTTAGTAAACGAGCTCGAGCTTTCACTTTCACTTATCGAGCTCGAGCCGGCTCGCGAGCCTAAACGAGCCTATTATTTATAATTTTTTTAAAATAATATTAAATATACATTTATAAAATAATATTAGTATATATAAAATTATGATAAAAGTAACTAAATAATATATATTATGTTATATAAAATTTTATAATAAGATTTATACAAAATAATTATATATAAATATATATAAATATAAATTAATTAATAAATAATAAACGAGCCGAGCCCGAGCTCGAGCTTGAAAAACTACCCACGAGCTGAGCTCGAGCTTTAGAAATAAAGCTCGAATCGAGCCGAGCTCGAGCTCACAGAAAGTCAAACAAGCCGAGCTCGGGCTCAGCTCGGCTCGTTTACACCCCTAGTTTAGATTCACTGGTAAGAATCGAGCTCGGCTCGTTTACACCCCTAGTTTAGATTCATTGGTAAGAATCTTGACTTATCCTTTAAAAAATAGGTTCATTAGAGTAAAAATCAATTAAATATGAGTTAATTTAGGTGACCTCAAATTAGTCAATTAGTTAATTTGAGTCACCTTAAATTAGTTAACGAGTCAATTTGGGTCAACTCAAATATTCAACAGATTAATTTAGGTCACCTTAAATTAATCAACGAGTCAAAATGATCAAGTATTATAAAATTTTTCCTGGAAGTGGGGCTTTGACGAGTCCGGGGTTTTCTCGGACAGAAACATTAACAACAATCTCCTTAATAGATTTGATGTTCCAAATGGGGGTGTATTTGAATGGAATAATTGGGTTCCACTAAAGGTTGGTATACTAGCTTGGGATCTAGCCGAATCTATGGATAATCTTTTTCTCTCATGTACCTTTGCACAATCGATTTGGCAATCCGTGCATCAATGGTGTCGACTGCCTAATTTTTTCACCTTCTCGATTAAAGATCTTTTCGAAGTTCACAAGTTTTCCGGGTTGAATGGTGATCGGAAAAAGGTGATTCACGTGATAGTTCTAACACCGATATGGTGTATTTGGAATGTAAGAAATAAACTATCAGTTGAAGGTAAGGAGGCTCTAGTAAGTAACGTAATTGAAGAAATAAAAGCTTTATCTTTTTTATGGGTGTCGAATCATTCAAAGCTAAAGGCATTGGAATGGAAGAAGTGGAGAAACTTTGGGTGGTAAAATTATGTAATCCTTAAATTAACGTGTAATCCTGGTTAGCTTTTTTGCTACCCGCTTTTATTGAATGAAATTTCTGTTGATCGTTAAAAAAAATTATAAAATTTTGTTAAGTTAAAAACAGTGCATATAGGTTCCCCTAACTTTGTCATCTCACCCCCACCCCTTCTATCACCACTGGCGCACCCACCGCCCACCACTTCATCGTCCCACCACCACTGGTCGCCCCGTCGCGGCTACCGCCACCGTCACCCCCAACTCCCACCGTATTGGAGGAACCCGTTTTGATCCGAACCAAATTGATAGTTTTTTAAACAATCTGTTTTGACCCAGACTTATTTTGATCCAAACTCATTTTGACCCTAAGTCATTTTGCTCCTAACCCGTATTAACCCAAACTCGTTATGACCCATGACCCAAACCTGATCCTCGTAATTTAACTAAAAATCATATTTTTTTTAATTTAACTTTTTTATTTTCTAAACCTCTCACATCTCAATCTTCATATACATCTTTTTTTTTATTCTCTTTCTTTCATTTAAAATTTTTTAAGTACTAATTATTTTGTGTTATTATCTTTTTTTTTTCTAAAATTGATTTGTAATCAATTTTAATACAAGTTTGACTAATTATTATTTTTGGGTTAATTGGGTCGTGCTAACACAACAAGAAAATGACACCCATGGACAAAAAAAAAATCTTTGCACAATTAAATAAAAATTAGTCAACAAAACACTTAAAAAAAGCAATTTAGTGACACATTTTTAGTGACACTTTGTGTCACAAATTTTGATTTTGAATCATAGTTTATGTATGCCATCTTTGATTATCATCCTCTTTTAATAGCATGTGCCATTAATACTTTTGAAAATTTCACTCTCTCCCTCAAAACCTTCGGATAAAACTCAATTCACCTTATTCCTAAACCCTAGTTTCTACTAGCTCTCAAAATTCCTCCTCCAAAAATTTCTTCCCTCCTTTGCTTACATAATCTCTTTTAATCAGAAACTGGTCTTCAACACGCCTCATCCATGGCGACCGTAAAAGCTCCGGCGAATCAGCTCTTCAATTTCTCGGAAGCTATTAGTATCAGCAGGAGATCGTCGGAAAAGCTATTTAAAATTATAGATTTACACGATTCGTTTCTTGATTTGTTGCCTGACATGACGTTTTTGATTCAAAACCAGCGGAATCTATCCGAATTCAGGCGCCGGAGATACTTTCTAGGCTAGCGGAGGCGGCGAGAGGAATGATAGCGGAGTTTGAAAACGCAGTCCTCCGAGAACCTTCTAGGGTTCCTGTTCCAGGAGGTACTATTCATCCATTAACTAAGTATGTAATGAATTACATACGCTTGATTTCATACTACAAGCAAACCCTAGGTGAATTAATCATCTCCAAACCTACAACTGGATCTAGACACTGTGATTCCACCGCTCCGGACATGGATTTCACCGATCACGAAGGGCAATCTACATTGAAAGAAACAGAGTTAAGTATTTGTTGGATACCATAACATAACATATCTTCCTTGATTCATTTTTTTAGCTTGTTGTTTGTTCATCTCTTTATTCAGATTTGTTTGTTGATGATCTTAATTTGGTTTTAGCTAATTTCTTCCTATTATGTGATCTTGATTTGGTTTTCTAGTGTTGAAGCAGCTTGTGCAAGTGCAACACATCCTACTGCTGATGTTTTTTTATAAATTTTGCTTCATATAGAAGGTCAGTTGTATACAACTCTTGAATATCAGTTTCTATTTATGGGAAGTTTTCGAGTTACAGTTATGCTTTTACTCATTGTAACTATTACAAAGAATTACTAGCTTGACCACAACTTGTTGTTATTAAAGGGAATATCTATTGACCATCTATTACTCATCACTCATGTGTCTGCATATATGTTCACAAATTTCACAGGTCAATTTACATGTGCTATTTAGTGTTTATAGTATGTAAAATGTCAATTAGGAGGATATATCATAACAGTATAATAAAATACAGCCATAAGTTGCTGAAATCAACACTCGTACCAAACATGTACAATAAATTGAGACCTTATACAATTGTGTACAGGTTAATCCAGTAACTTCTTTTCGTTTAGTTTATTCCATAGTCTATATAGGTTGCAATCTCGTTCAGTCGATGTTTGATGAGAGCTGATGGACACCAGAGTATGATGCAAATCTAGATACTTACATAAGATCGAATGGCTCCCTCGTTGAGTTGTAAGGTATACATGTTTGATGTTTCTTCTAAAATTAGACTGTTATTATGTTTTTAGCTTGTGCTAAACTGTTATATTGTTTATTAAAGTCATATGCCTCAATAAAGAAAGAAAAAAGGTCTCTCACATGAAAGAAACAAGTAATTTTGATAACTCTAACATAAACTAACAACATAATGATGCCCAACTGTTAGTTAATTTTTTTTTTCTGTTTCAAGATCTATTAGAAGGGTAATCTATACAACCAATATTACCATCAAATTCACTATAGAAATAAACAAATGATTTAAATATGCAATAAAAATTCCTTTTTGTTATACCATCTGGTACAAGTTCCCACTTATAATCACATCTTCCATATTAAATAAAAGAAATAAATGGTAAATTTAGTGGTTCGGTTCATTAGACTTAAAAAGTACCTTAATATTGTGACTAGATTACTTTGGCTTAAAGACTCCATACTTATGTATGTCAAAATTTCTTATCCAGTAAATTGAAGCTTTAGGTCCTAATTATTACACTGTTAATTATCTTTTCAGAACATGGAAAGATACATTATTTGATATCATTTTACAACTCACATGTTTTTTTTGACTTGGAGTAGTTACCCAGACAACAATTTGGTTAAATTAGAAACCAAAACAGAGGAAGATGACCAAGCTGTTTTGCTGAAAGGAGGGTTCACAAAATCAGCATCATTGAAACAACATGCTACTTTTATTAAAGCTAACTTAATTAGGTTAGTCAACTAATCTGATGGGTTCTATTTTCTTATTTCATATTTCTTTATTCTGTTACTTGTTAAAATCTGCACCTCTTTATTTGTAGATTTGTGACGATGGAGGGTTCTTTTTTTGCTTGAGAACCGAACCTTGAGAGCAATGTAAGCCATAAGACTTTGTTGGTGCTAGATTTATATTGAAGCTTTTTTTCAACTGTAAGCTGATGCAGTAAATATTGGATTTTCACAACCTTATGCAGGTCAAAATTTGATGGAAATTTGTTCTATTTTTACATATGTGATCGCACCAGTTTGATTGTTGAATATGCTAAAGGTTCTATCTAATGTTCTACTATTTTGCTTTCTCTCCTTGCTCAAATAATAAATTTGATATTATCTTGTAAACCTAAAGTGTGATTATAATTGGTGTATTTTAGTTGATCCACTTTTTCTTTAACAGAGCTACAATTGCAATCTTTTCATGTTCCTGTGTATGCTCTTCTTATAATAGTTTCAGCAGTGACTCCTCTTAAGAAACAAAGTGACAAGTTCGCATTTTCTGGAAAATCGATACTTTACCTCAATCGACATCAAACAGAAGAATGGGAAAGATGGATGCAGGTTCAGGAAGAAATGGCTTCTTCTATATATGGTCTGTTATTAACTCTAATTTGTAGATGATTTTAGTATTAGCAGCAAAATTAAAACTTTTAGAAAATGGATTCTGTTGATCCAGTTATTAAGTATTGAGTAGGATGTTTTGGTGTATGTAAAAAATACATTTATCTTTAATGAAATGAATTTTCCATATACTAAATATCGTTGTACTCTTCTGTCTATATTTTTAATTTACTTATTAAAAACTTGTTTATATAAGGAATAAAGATTTGTATGGAAAAAATTATGTGCCACTAAAAATAGTATGTATATTTTACAGTGTTGTAAAAATTGCGTCTAGGCGGCGCCTAGGCGCTGATTAATTGCTTGGCACTCGGCTAAGGAGGAATTTTGACCTAATCGGTCCAAAAATCGCTAGACGGTCCAAATCGTGCCTAGGCGGCCATATTCCGGCGAAAACTTGAAATTTCCGACGAAAACCTGAAATTTCTGGCCAAATTCCGGCGAAAACCTTTGGTGTGGTTTAAAAATGAACATTTTTATAAAAATTACATATAAAAATGTGTGTATATATATAAAAAATTGAAAATTACATATAAAAATTCCAATCCGATTAATCCCGCCTAGGCCCCGATTAATCCCGCCTGGGCCTAGGCCCTACCCCACCCCACCACCCGACTAGCGCCTAGCGATTTTTACAACATTGATATTTTATTAGAAAAAGTTTTACTGACATAAAATTTGTAGCACAAAAGCCTTTTTTCAATATAGTGGCAAAAAAAACGTGTCACTAAAAGCTTAAAAGTTAGTGTGGCAGACCAAAAAAGTGTCACTAAAAGGTTTTAGTGGTAGCGTTTCTAGTGGCACTTTTTTTGTGTACTGCCCATTCCTAAAAGGGTCTTTAATGGCACTTTTTGGGTTTTTTGTGGCACTTTTTGTATGTCACTGAATGACCTTTTTTTTTAGTGAAAGAACTATACACAAAAGTGATTATTGAATTGCATAAAAATTAGTCAACAAAAATATATTTTTAGTGTAATTAAAATAATATCTAACATACTAGTTATCCATATATCTTATCATAAGGCACAAGGTAGTTGTAGGGTTAATCTTGACGGCATCTAAATCAAGTGTCATGTTATGGATAGAGGTCAAAATTGGTTTAAATGTTGCAGCAACTTAATTTATTTTTTGACATGTTTATTATGTGTTTTTAATTGTTCCAAAACAATAGATGAGTGGGCCAGATTCATGAGTTTGTTTCCTGTATTTTAGGCATATTTATTTCCATGTTGTTGTAAGTAGAGTAGTTGTTTGTTTAGGCTTAGTTTTTCCTAATTAACGTAAAGTTTGATCAATGAATGATTTGTGGGTTCAAAACAGCACGTCAAAGTGTATGTTTGTGAGTTTTCTTTTGTGATGTTTGAAGCTTCGAACCTTAATATTTGATATCAGAGCCTAGGGCTCGTACAGTGGGAAGTTATAACACCTAATTTTTCATACCAAAAATTTTAACTTTCAAACAAGAAAAGAAGCGGAAGATGGTCCCAAAATGTTCCAAAACAACTTTTAAAGAAGTTTCCAAAGTGACATAGAAGCTATCACTACACATGAAATGTCGTGAATGACATGACATCTAAAAACATAGTGATAATGTCATATATCTTGTACAAAATTGATTAGAGTCTTCTTAAAAAGGATTAGACAAAAGATAGTGCAAAACAAGTGATTTGTTTAAGAACAACAATCAAACAAGAAAAGAGAGATCCAAATCGTTCTTGACATCCAAGGCTTAAACCGGAGCTTTACCTACACCAAAACACCCATAAAACATATTAGCAATGACCTACAATCCTTAAGACAACCCCCAAGTGAACACCCACTAAAAATGATCAAAAACCCAAACCAGCGTACAACAGTGGTTTTAGCGCGTCTTGTACTCTCCGGGCGTAATGTACTCTAAAACCAACGTACAATATGCCTAGTTCAGGTCATACACTTCAAAACCCCATTTTCAACTTTTCTAACCCATTTGGTTCAATCCCGACATATTTTAAGACATATTTGAACCTTAATAAAGTTTGTATTTGATGTTTAAAACTTAATAAGGATTGTATAACACCCATGAATCAACATCCCCTTCCCACAATTGTTCCAAACTCATTCATATAACAAGTATTTAAATACACGTACTTGTTTACAAAACCAACATAAGTTCCACGGGGTTATACACCAAATGTGAAGTACGAGACTTCCAAATTAACACTCGTGAAATTCATGATCTCAAAACTCCCATGAGAATCATGTCTCCTTCTCCACCCATAGAGTTCATGTCCTCAATACACACATGAGGATCATAACTCCACTTAACACCCATGAATCTCAAAAGCTCAAAACACCCATGAGAATTATGGATTCACAAATCACCCATGAAGATCACATCCTCAAAACACTCATGAGGATTATGACTCCACATTCACCATTTGATTTGAAAACACACACAAAACATAAAATCACCAAGTACACCAATTAACACCCAATCATATGTAATGCATCATCTCAAAGTCAACAATGCAATTAGTCATATAATAACACATATGAAGTAACAAATTTCAATTACTAAGTAAGTGTAAAAACACTAACCTTTTATGCTAGACGAACTCGGTTGATCTTCAACCTTAGCACTTCGGTTACCTAAACAATTACACCTATTGTTTAGTAATCTAACTCCCATAGAAACACGAATTAGGTAAAACACCTATATTATGAACTAAAGTTCATCATCTATAACTCAAATTGTTTATTTAACTTAAACCAAACCTCAACCTCTCAAAAATCACCACCAAACATCAATGAATAAATGAAATCAATGAATAGATGAAATCAGGGTGTCACCGACTAAGCTACCTAAAGTATACTAAACTCACCAGATTATTGGATCACTTCTCAGGTATTTCCAACTATGATCATGTACCCTAATAAACGAATTACCTCCCAGTCTCACCTCCCTCAATACACTCAAAGAATGCATGGGGTAATCCTAGGATAACAACTATGATTCAGACTAGCAACAATCACTAGACACCTAAACCAACTTCCTCTCAGACAGTTGACACTCGGATTCCTAATGGCGAAGACTAACCGACTACTTCTCACATCTCGAGTATTGAACTAGGACACACACTCAGCTCCAATCAGCAATCAACAAGAATTCCTATGGCTACTACGTCTAGCAAACCACCGAAATCACAAACCCTAAGATCTATGACCTAGATACGCTAATCAAACTGGAAGACAACCACAATCACCGCAAGGAATCAAAATCAATCACACAATCAGAATTAGAGCATGCATATACATCATAATTATTATACTAAGATCATTACAAAATCATTAAATCATCATACGAATCTAAAACCGATAAAAATTGAAACTTTAACAAGCATTCATCATGTGACCTAGGCAGTATATAAGTTTTAGCCTAGGATCATGCTCAAAACAACTAGAACAGAAGTATCAAACATAAACATAGTCATCAAACTCATAAACAAACAATAAAAATCAAATCTTGGAAACCTAGAATGTTCAATTGACAAACCCGGAATCCAAAAGCTCGAAACTTTCACTTGATTTCTCTTCCAAACTCTCAAAATCGCCTCTGGACTCCCCTTAGACGGCAAGAATACGAACTCCCCACATAATTTCATTACAATTCTATTAAATTAGAAATTAGAGTTTTTTCTCGGAAATTAGGGCTCTCGCGTACCGCGAGAGGTAGAACAGGGTTCTTCGCGTGCTGCGAGAACTAAAATAGACGAGCCCGGTTTTTCAGTTCCTTTGCATACCGCGAAAGGATGCTATCTGGTCTTCGCGTACCGCGAAGAGTAGAATTTTCCTATTTTTCACTTTTAAACATCGGGCTGCATTATCATGCTGGGTTTCTTCGTATATTCACTTGTAATTCTCACGAGCACCTATAAACATAACAAAAACTCAATTGTATACAAGAACGACTCAAAACGAATATAAAACTAAGTAAAACGACTCGAAACATGGCGGAAATACATGTGTGCTTTGCACTACATCAAACATCACCACATTTAACCTTTTTCGCCCTCGAAAAAGGCTGCAATGGAATCATAACTGAAATATAACTTTAATAATCAATTACCAATCAGTTCAAATATACTCACGGGTTAAAAAGCAATAATCAGTATTCCTGTCCGATTAAACCCAACCGCCAACTATCTAGCCCCCGTGATGTGTTCTAATTCCAATTTATACAACAATCAATTTATCTATGTGACTCACACTTAGAAGCTATAACTTTACCTAATCCCGTCTCACGGTCATGTCTAGGCACGGGTTAAACCATATAGATTTGCCCACCACGTTAAACTAAGATTTACAGATTTATAGAAATCAATGGAAAATGGAATGAATGGAATGAGAATATGCGTTAATTAAAGCATAAGAACTTTCTTCTAGAGGCGTCTCAACCAAGTCACTATCCCGGAAGCTAACACATAAACTCGATTCAACACATTTAAGCACATAAATCTCACTTAGGGGTGTATTCTTCAAGTCGCCATCCAAGAGGGAAACACATAAGCAAGACTCAGTTTTCAAATTAATTAAGCTCATAATTATGGAAATTATGGATTTATGGAATGGGCGCCACCGAAACTCGGATTTATTCTCATAAAAAGAGACTGGTGTGCCATGAAAATTTTCAAAAACCTCTAAATATTGGCTTAACGTGGTACCTATCACCCTATGTTGATAGTTTCAGTATTACTGACACCCTAAGATGAGTACCCACAAGATATCATGATATTTTACGTGATTAATCCTAATTAACACCCCCAGGTTATTTAAGCTATTCAAGTTGGCTGAGTCTACAAAAACATCACTAATTATACGCGTTTTCTATTATTTATTCATTTAAACAAACAAGCAGATCAAGTTGTACTATCATTTTCCATTTATTATGCAAAAACTTATGATTTCAAAGGACATTTTTTTCAAAATTTTCAATTCTTTTGTATTTTTGGATTTTTATTAAGACACAAACTTAAACTAAATACTAACATCCTCACACTTGAAAGACACATTGTCCTCAATGTGAAGCAATACACAACTTAAATAAAAATACAAAAATAAAAACAGGAAGCGACTTAGCTGGATATGATATGCATTCAAGTGAATGCACAGCTTCGTTCTTCCTTGTGTGCACCGTATAGCATTTCGTTCGTGGTTGCACACACTGTTGGGTTGTCTTTACAAATTGATGGAAGCATTCGGTCCCGTCCGAATGGAGATTGAGTACGGACAAGACGAATAATACATGCAAAATAATCCTCACAACAAACCCGTAGCAATAACTGACTCAAATAAAAGACTCACTGACTTTGGATGGAATGCAGGGATACGTACCCGATGGGTGACAAACACATAGACATGAATGCCACGGTAAGGTGGATCATCGGTTACGAACAGGTTCCCGAGTTTTCCATGGTCATGGTCAGTGAATTAGATGATATGATATGGATGATGGATGAATGATGGTATGATTTGGTAGATGATAGGTGATGCTGATGAATTAGATGGTGGAGGAATGGTAGTGATGACGGGAATGGGTGACCATGGGGAAACAAGGAGGAAGGAGTAGGCCACGTCCTTCGCGTTCCGCGAGGGACTGAAACTCAAGCTGGCCCAACTGTTTTGTCTCTCGCGTACCGCGAGAGACTTGGGTACTTCCTTCGCGTACCGCGAGGATGGCTTGTTTACAGAAAGTTAAGAAATTTTTTTAGTTTTATACTTAGAATATTTTTGACCCCTGAAAATTTTTCTTCACCCATTTTTTTTTCAAAACCCGTTCCAATGATAAAAACCAATGTAAAACATACCTCGAACGTTGTTCCCAACGATTTTCCTCACCGAATCAAGCGCGAATCCCTGCAAAACACGACACACTACCGAAAAACACAGAAAATGACACTGGCTCAACCATGTAATGCATACAAACTCTACATCCCAGGCACTTGCCTGAGAATCAAACAAGCCTATCAGGAGGCTTCTCCTTGATCCTAACCGGAACCGCTTGCATCCTACGTCGCCTCCCGGTTGTGCACAAACTCATCACATACCTACCACTCACAAACTTCAAACTCATATCACATTTGTCACACCACTCTTTCCACCAAAGTTTGAATCTGCCCGGTCTAAAAGTAATGTAATTCAAATAGCCAAGAAGTCTTTTTTCCCTAAACGTCCCCACACTTGGGGTTTGCATTACCCTCAACCTAGATACATATTTTAAAGTGCGGGTTCTCTTACGGGGCAGCCTAGACCTAGGGATACTAGAACTATGGGTTGGCTTAACTGCTTTCCCCTCAGCACAAATAACATGTAGAAGTTTAGGAATAGGTATTTCTAAAGGCACGACGTCTACACTATCAACCATGGGTGATTCAAAAACTATCATCTCTACCTGTGCTAATATTTCATTCAAACTGAACTCATCGTCGCTAGCACTTAGGAATGAGGACCCTACTAATTTCTTCTCGAACTCCTCTAAACAATCCGGGGGCTCCTCTTTCATCCTTCCTACATCTCTATCAACATCATCCTCTAACGGATTAGAGTCCCAATAATCGTCTATGGAGGCATCAAGCATGCACACGGAGTGGCTATGCTCCCCAACAGCTTTCACAGACTGTGTGGCATCGAATATAACTGACTCATCCCCCACACGAAGTGTGAGTTTTCCATCAAAGACATCAATCACTGCCTTGGCGGTGCACAAGAATGGGCGCCCGAGGATGAGTGGGACTCCATCATCTACTTCCATATCCAGAATGAAGAAATCCACGGGGAAGAAAAATTTTCCTACTTTTACTAACAGATTCTCCACAATTCCCCGTGGATACTTGACTAAACGGTCTGCCAAGGAAATGCTCATGCACATCGGCTGTGGTTCGCTTAGGTCTAGCTGTTTATATAAGGAATAAGGCATCAGATTGATGCTAGCACCCGGGTCGGCCAACGCGTGGTGCATAGGCAAACTGCCAAGGTGACATGGGATCGTGAAACAACCCGAATCTCCTAGTGTCTCTGGCAGCTTGTTCTGCACCACCGCAGAACATTGCTCACTAAGTAAGACTTTAGAGACCTCCTCGAGCTTCTTCTTCTTGTTGGAAAGAAGATCTTTAAGAAACTTGCCATACTTTGACATGCGCTGGAGGGTCTCTATCAGCGGAAGATTGACCTTTAGTTGTTTAAACGAGTCAAGGAAGTGACTGTGTTCCCTAGCTTGCTTAAATGGCAGCAAACGTGCTGGGTAGAGAACATGAGTCGGGTCAATCTTGGGGGTCTTCATCTCCACCCCCTTCGTCTTCTCCTCTGCCTTCTCGACAGGCACATCAACCACTATCTCCTCGTCTACCTGCTCCTCGGTCACCCTGCATCGATCTCTGTGAATCTAGCCCTCCAGTTAATCTTCTTGACCTCCTCAGGTGACAGAATGTTATACTTGCTGGAGTGGGATTCATCCTCTGTAACCTCTTTCTCCTCCACACTCCTTACCAACACGGCCATCACTAAAGCATTGGAGCCTGAAGATTGACCTCCGTGTCGATCCTTCAGACTCTTAGCGATGTCCTCAACCATGCGTTGCAGATCATGAAATGCCAATTGCTGATTCTTCAGTAAAGTGTCATAGCCATCCAATCTCTTCCTAGCATCCCTGTTCTGCTGGACTAGGTGGGCAAGCAGCTGTGTCTGAGTCTCAAGTATCTATTTGATCGAAGTCTTTTCGACACTGCTTCCCGTGCTAGGTCCTGTCTCTCCCCCTCCATTCTGCTGAAACTGCTGACGACTATTAAACCTCGATGGGTTATTTCCATGTCTCCATCCCGAGTCAACTGAGTTGTAGTTATTGTACCCTCGGTTCTGGTGTTGGTTGCCAGCATAGCTCACCTACTCTTGATTATTCACTGGGAAATCATGGGTGTCGTGGCCTCCCCTACACACTTGACACCGCTGATCACTGAGCTTCAGCTCCTTAATTTCATTAGCCATAGAGGCGAGGGCAGCAGCCACGCTAGAATCGGGAGTGACCAAATGCACACCTCCAGGAGATGTGTTGGATGATCTAGCACTAGGGATGGAAGTCCTAGAAGATGGGTACTGCTGTTCGGCTTGAGCGAAGCTCTCAAACATCTCCTCACACTCAGCAAGCTCAAACTTTTCCATGATATGGCCTCACGCAGCTGTATTAATCATTTGCTGCTTCTCGAAGGTAAGGCCATTATAGAACTTCTCCACTATCGCCTAGTAAGAAAGACCATGCTGGGGACATTGGCTCAACAACACGTTGAACCGCTCCCAGGCCATGTGATAGGGCTCGTCAGGATCCATCCGAAAGGAGTGGATTTGATCCCTAAGGCGAGCGGCCCTGGAAGGTGGATAGTATTTCTTGAAGAATTTGGCTTCGAGATCCTCCCAAGTGGTGATTGAGTTGTCTGGAAGATTATCGAGCCAAGTAGAAGCATGTCCAGAGAGGGATAATGGGAAGAGACGCAAGTAGATTTTGTCCTTAGACACACCCGTGATGTTGAAGGTATCACATATGCGCGCAAAGCGGGACACATGTACGGGTGCATCCTCATCCTCCATGCCGTGGAACTGAGTGGCATGAGTGATCGTACTCATGACATGTGATAGGATCTGCCAGGAATTGAGATTAGGAATAGCGGGGCGCGTGATCGAAGATCTCGCGCCCATGACCCCATCACTGGCCCTCTGGTGTACTGTACGCCTCGCTGGTGAATCAACGTCCCCCATAGTAGGAAATGGAATAGGGCTAATATGACGTACCTAGTTGTGAACATTATGGCGGTGAAAATTTAAATAGGGGGCTTTGGGTGTGGTCGAGGAAGAGGTTGGGGGTCGGGGAAGAGTCATGATGGTGAACAGTTGATGTCGTCCAGACGGTCTATAAAATAACTAACTAAACCTAACCTAGACTCCTAAGTAATAAAAGGAATACCCTCTAACTAAACCGCACTGACAGGCAAGTGTACCTATCGAGTGTAGCGCAGCTTAACGGCAAACCGAGTTATCGAACCCTAGAGACACTGAATAATAATACTAGACTCGGACTAAAGATTGATTGGTTGGGGGGTTTACTACACTACTGATTATCACTAAAGAATCAATAAACTAAGATCGAATTAAGCTATCAAGGCAAAGACTAAGGTGAAATCAAGATTAGGAAGAACACTACCTAGGTCGGAATCCTACTTGTAAAGCACAACTTCTACCGGTTCTAGAACTATGATGGATCTGGGTTTCTAAGAATAACTGCTAAAGACAACCTAATAGATCCCTAATCACTCTCAGAGTGTCACCAACTAAGTTACCTAAAGTATACTAAACTCACCAGATTATTGGATCACTTCTCAGGTATTTCCAACTATGATCATGTACCCTATTGAACGGATTACCTCTCAGTCTCACCGCCCATAATACACTCAAAGAATGCACGGGGTAATCCTAGGATAACAACTATGATTCAGACTAGCAACAATCACTAGACACCTAAACCAACTTCCTCTCAGATAGTTGACACTCGGATTCCTAATGACGAAGACTAACCGACTACTTCCCACCTCTCGGGTATTGAACTAGGACACATACTCAACTCCAATCAGCAATCAACAAGAATTCCTATGGCTACTACGTCTAGCAAACAACCAAAATCACAAATCCTAAGATCTATGGCCTAGATACGCTAATCAAACTGACAGACAACCACAATCAATGCAAGGAATCAAAATCAATCATACAATCAGAATTAGAGCATGCATATACATCATAATTATTATACTAAGATTGTTACAAAATCATTAAATCATCATACGAATCCAAAACTGATAAAAACTGGAACTTTAACAAGCATTCATCATGTGACCTAGGCAGTATGTAAGTTTTAGCCTAGGATCATGCTCAAAACAACTAGAACAGAAGTATCAAACACAAACATAGTCATCAAACTCATAAACAAACAATAAAAATCAAATCTTGAAAACCTAGAATTTTCAATTGACAAACCCGGAATCCAAAAGCTCGAAACTTTCACTTGATTTCTCTTCCAAACTCTCAAAATCCCCTCTGGACTCCCCTTAGACGGCAAGAATACGAACTCCCCACATAATTGCATTACAATTCTATTAAATAAGAAATTAGGGGGTTTTCTCGAAAATTAGGGCCCTCGCGTAACGCGAGAGGTGGAACAGGGTTCTTCGCGTGCCACGAGAACCAAAATAGTCGAGCCCAGTTTTTCAGTTCCGTCGCGTACCGTGAAAGGATGCTCTCTGGTCTTCGCGTACCGCGAAGAGTAGAATTTTCCCATTTTTTCACTTTTGAACATCGAGCTTCATTCTCGTGCTGGGTTTCTTCTTATATTCACTTGTAATTCTCACGAGCACCTATAAACATAACAAAGACTCAATTGTATACAAGAACGACTCAAAACAAATATAAAACTAAGTAAAACGACTTGAAACATGACGAAAATACATGTGTGCTTTGCACTACATCAACGGTTCAACGAGATGAGCCATGTTAGATGTTACAAGTGTGATGACAAACAACAACCATTGCTGGAAGATTTTGGACGACGTTTGGTGGTCCGATCGACGGTAAACAAAATATTGTGAACCGGTGATCGGGAAGAAATGTATCGGTGGGATTCGACAGGTGAACCAGGGGCTGAATCGGTGTTGAAATAGTACCGATTAAGTCGTGGAGCTAGTTGTGTGTAATCGGGTATGATTAGGTACTAAGAGTTGAATTTGGGCTGGTTTGATTTCGTGTGAAGTGTTGAATATCAGACGAGTTAGGGTCAAGATTAAGGGGTGAATGTAGGGTTAAACTTGACATGTTCTAAATCGGGTTTCGGGTCATGGATACGGGTCCAAATTGGTTTAAACGTTGCAACAGTTTAGTTTATTTTTGACATGTTTGTAATGTGTTTTTAATTGCTCAAAATAGTAGTGTGGGTCAAAGTCATGGTTTTCTTTCCTGGTTGTAGGGTTGTAAACGAGCGAGCCGAGCTCGAAATTAAACGAGCTAGCTTGGCTCAGCTTGATTTTTTTTAGCTGAAAAGTTGAGCCCGACTCGTAAAAGTGGCTCGTCGAGCTAGCTCGTTTTTATTATTTTTTTTACACATTAATATATATATAACACAAAAAAAATATAATCCCCAGTTTGAAATTTTGTGGTGTTCAAAATACTGAATAGCTGCAAGGGAGAATATATAAAAGATAAAAAAAAACAGCACAACCCAAAACTTATAAATTAGATAGTAAATACAACGCTAAATAAAAAAATTATATTCTATTAATTCGGGTACTACGAAAATGTATCAAAATCTGTTCAAAGATTATTGGTGGCCCGAAATGAAACTTTATATCATGAAATATATAATTAAATGCTTAACTTGTTTACAAGTTAAAGTATAACATCAGAAACCGTATAAAAGATTACAACCATTAGATGTTTTGAGTGAACTTGATAAAAACTAAGTAAGCTAGACAATTAATGAGCCCGACTCGTAAAAGTGGCTCGTCGAGCTAGCTCGTTTTTATTATTTTTTTTACACATTAATATATATATAACACAAAAAAAATATAATCCCCAGTTTGAAATTTTGTGGTGTTCAAAATACTGAATAGCTGCAAGGAAGAATATATAAAAGATAAAAAAAACAGCACAACCCAAAACTTATAAATTAGATAGTAAATACAACGCTAAATAAAAAAATTATATTCTATTAATTCGGGTACTACGAAAATGTATCAAAATCTCCTCAAAGATTATTGGTGGCCCGAAATGAAACTTTATATCATGAAATATATAATTAAATGCTTAACTTGTTTACAAGTTAAACCGTATAAAAGATTACAACCATTAGATGTTTTGAGTGAACTTGATAAAAACTAAGTAAGCTAGACAATTAAAAGTGAACTTTATGTTTTGAGAGTTATTTGATTTTAAAACTGAGTGCAACAGCAAACCACATACAAGTATCTTAATATCATTTCCTAATTCCAACTTATCACCATTTTATCTCGGATACCATCTGATCACACCAAACCAAACAAATATTCAAACCAATGTTCTCAAAAATCACCAATCAACAATTCAAGTCTTACGAAACAAGAATCGATTGCTAACCGTCTTAAATTCTAGAAAATGAAAGTCTAAAATACCAATGATTAAATTATGAACACGAAAGACTTAAATAGACTAAAGACGAAAAGAAAAACCATACTATTACTGAGGTTCGTCCTCCTCTTTTGATGCCAAGCCCATAAGCGCTTACACACAACGTTCTTCTGATTTTTTTTTTTTATAATGTGGCTTCTTTTAAGTGAGACTTTCACACAAGGGCTCGTTTTGGTAGTGTTTGCACAAGGGTCTCGTCGCCATTACCACCGGCGATATTCTTTTCATCCTTAGGCCTTGTCAGTTGCAACGCAGAGATTTCAGAAAGTCCAGAAAGTCTCACTCAAAAGAAGCCCCATTATAAAAAAAAATCCTGTTCTTCTTCAGCTACACCAACTATCAGCTCTCTTGAAACTTCAGCTGCACCACCTATCAGCTCTCTTGAAACCTGACATACCCATCCTTAACATCATCACAATTTGACTTTGTATTCCTCATGTCTCACTTGATCATGCTCTAACATCTCCTGTTTAGCTTGCTCCTATATGATGAACCTCAAGTATTCAATAGCTTTTCTCTTACCTCTTTGATCTCTATCTCAACATCATCTATCCTCTCCACTTTACACTACTAGAATAAATCGCGTTTCCAAGCGTCGGAAACACCTATTTCCGACAAAACTGCGACAAAATCTTTCTGTCGGAAAAACCCTGTCGGAAATAATTTGCGACAAAAAAATCGACACAATTGCGACAAAATGTAGGGTAGGTATTGCGACAAAAGATAATTATCTTCCGGTAATGCTCTAACGTCTCGAATGAAATATTCAAATTCAGTATAACTCTTTATTAAACATTTATTATTGATACGAACATTCCTCGATAAATACCAACTTATCTCATACAAATAAATATTTGAATTCACATAAGAGCATCTTCAACGCGTTCGGTTCTCGCGTGGCAAAAGCAAACACACACATGCACGTTGGTGAGTATTTTATAAGACGACAGTCAAGTCTATATTTTCCATAACTTCGCGTGGCAAAAGCAAACACACACATGCACGTTGGTGAGTGTTTTATAAGACGACAGTCAAGTCTACATTTTCCATAACTTCGCGTGGCAAAAGCAAACACACACATGCACCTTGGTGAGTGTTTTAGAGGATAAGGGAAAGGACCCATGTGATTATGGTGTGATGTGATAATAAAGTGCACGCCACGTGACGCCATATCAAATTCTGGAAAATTACATCACCCATCACATGGCAAGGGGTATACCCATTGTGATTGTGGTGGTGTGATAAATTAATGTTTATTTTTTAATTTTTATTTAAATAAAATAAAACATAATATTATATTTTAAAATAAAATAAAACATAATAAATAATATATATTGAATATAACAATTTTTTTATAAAATCACACATATTTTTAATAATAGTAACTATAATACAAATAAAATTCATGAGGTGCATTTGATATATCCCATAAAGTGTGAGGGGTAAAATGTAAATTAAATAAAATATCTATGGACTTCAAAATCAATTAAACTCAATTTGATTTTGTGGCTTTCATCTTCTAAAAATGAATTTCTCAAAACTGCAGAGACATCGGTTGACCCCAAAACAAAAAATATACTCAAATTTAAAGGCCTGGGCAAAAAAAATACACAAATTGAACAGGAAAACAGAAGATGGAGGCGCAGCGGAAGAACGTAGAGAAGAATGCTGGGCGTGAAAAAAATCACGCGAATAAATCACGGGAAGGATCACGCTCCAAGGGGGCGGTGTAGCTCCTCCATCACGTCGTGAATTTGCTTGCCACATCGGATCACGCCTCAAATGCATATGGTATACCGGATGCTCTAAGGTATACCCATGTGATTATAGTGTGATGTGATAATAAATTGCACGCCACGTCAGATTCTGGAAAATCACATCACCCATCACATGGCAAGGGGTACACCCATGTGATTGTGGTGGTGTGATAATTTAATGTTTATTTTTTAATTTTTATTTAAATAAAATAAAACATAATAAATAATATTCATTAATAATAATAAAAAATTACATTAATTAAAATAATTAAAAAAAATTACATTAATAATAAAAAAATTACATTAATTAAAAAATAACCAAAACCTATGGGATACCATGACGTTCTTTGATCTCCTTTTGTTTTTTTTCAATCAAAAAACGTTGGACGGTTGAGAGTGAATCAAGATCCATGCCAAGAATTTCGATCTCTTGTTTTGTTCGTTTCCAATCCATCATCTCGTCTTGGGCGTTGTTAAATCTTGTCATTTGTTCGACCATTTTCTCGTCGATTTCGTCGTGACTTGCGGTGGCCGAGCCCGTTAATTGGGATTTTTCCTTTTTCTTCCCTATCGACGGGGGTATTTTTTCCACGTCTTCCGGTGCATCTATGTTGAGGTCGTACATAGATCTACCATCGGAAGTGCCCAGACTAGCGTCGATGTCGGTTGATGTTCTTTTTTTGGACGAGCCGGTTCGGGTGGGGGCAATATATAGTGTTTGCCACTTAGGCGAATTCCTACAAACCTCCCAATACTCAACTTGTAAATACATGACCTGATCGTTCATTCTGACATCTTCAAGTAATCGTCAAACGAATCACTAGCGGTACCATACGCCATTTGACGAATCGCGGCCGTACACTTTTGAATGGAGGTGAAGCCAACCCGACCTCTTGCATCAACACGTTGACGGAACCAAGGCACGTCTCTCTCGAGATTAGTATTAATTCTTAAAAATAATCTCCGACTCATTCGAAACCGTGTATTAAATTGCTCCTCCCCGTATAAACAACCTTCGTCAAAGTAATCTTTGATTAAAAGTGTGTTAGCAGCCGCCCAGTCACGGTTGAGACGTGAGCTTCGTTTTAATGGTCTTGAGGACGATTCCGCCTCTTGCCACCACCTAACCGTCGCCGATGCCATAGCTCCGAACGCCATTACCCGGGCTTCCTCGCTTGATGATGAAGACATTTTAGAAAATTGAGTGGAAGAGTAGAAAGTTATAAAATTAGTGAGTAGAAGAGTGAATATTATGGAGTAAAATTGGGTTTTTATAGTGTGAAATAATAAATATTATTATTTATTTAAAATTAATATTAACGGTAATAAACATTACCGTTCAACGGTCAAAAAGCTTTGAACATATGTGTTTCTCGCGTGATAAATCTCACGAGTAAGGATAACACGTGATTTTGAGAGCAAGGGGGCGGTGTTCCAAAAACTTCACGCCGTGATTTTATATGCCACCTAGGATCACGCGAGTTTTTCACACAGTATACCGGATGACCTTATAATACGACAGTCAAGTCTACATTTTCCATAACTTGTTCATACCTACTTTGGACTAGACTTTGACATAATCACTCGGTTAGTTGATTTCTTTTGTTTGTCTGGCTGATTAGACAGTTTGGATTTATAAGATTGATTTAATTGGTTTTCGTCAGTTACTTGGTTTTCAACCTTTATTTTGATTAATCGTGAAGTAGTGATTCTAATCAAGTTAGGAATTCAATTGTGGTCGTTAGTGGTTTTCAATCCTATGTCATCACAGTCAAATAATCTGACTTTTAACTATTTATCAATCTTGAACTGTATAACTAATCATGTCTATGTGATTTTCAATTAGTACAAACTAGGTAATCCATTTAGCTCCACAATTTGACACGCGGGAGCAATCCCTTTTCAATAATTGTTTTAAGAACCAATTTTACTTTTGCTTCCTATTGTAATTAGTTTCAAAATCAAATAACTCTTAAAACGTCAAGTTTACTTTCAATCGTCTAGGTTACTTAGTTTTCAACAACTAGCGTTCTCCACGAATTCCTGATGGATATGACAACTCTATTTCATATACTACAGTCTAAGTTAGCTAGAACGCAATTTAAACATATTTTTTTATTGACATTCGACAAGCGATCATACCGTCGCTAGCCACAACCACAAGCCACCACCGATTACGCTCTCTCTAGGTTTACGTAAAAATTAATTTTCGCCAAATGTATCTATACTACTTATAATTTTATTTTATTTATAATACTTAAAATTGAGATTTAAATTTACTATTTATATTTTTATAACTAAATACTATTTAAATTAAATATTAAGTTTTATAAAATTTCTTACTTTACAAGTTATAAGATAAAACAAAATATGCCCAAAATTAACTATAAAGATTTAGATAATTTAAAAACTAAAATTGTAATTTTTTTTATAAAAATAATAGGTAATTAATTAAGTTAATTTAAAATTTCAAAAACTATTATTGTATTTTTAGTTAAATAATAAGAAAATGAAAAAAATAATATAAAAATAATAATAATTGCAAAAGGGAAGAACCAGCAGGGGGGCCTCAAACTTGCGCCGTGTGTGTGCGCATGTGGGTGTGGGGCGCGAACCACCTATGTTGCCGCCCATTTTTGTTCTACATCTGCTTCCGCTTGTATGTATATATATATAACAAATAAATAAATAAATGAAGCAGCTTGGAAAATGAAAGAACTAGCTGCGCACGCGGGGGTGGGGGGTGGGGGTGGGGGTGGGGGTGGGGTTTGGGCTCAAACCAGCGTCACCTACGTGTGGGTGTGGCACGCGAACCAATTGCGCTAACGCTCACTCTTTCTCTCAATCAATTTCGTATATCTATACACACACACGTACATACATAGATAAAAGTTTTCACTTGGCAGCACCCAATTGGTGGTGTTTTCTGTTCATCATCCATTTTTAATAGAGTGTAAAATAATTATAAATGTAAAATTTTAGATACAAACCGTTAACTATCGTTTTAAAAACCTTCATACCAAACCCATCAGGTTGGTCGGAACGACCGGCCGATCAAACGGGAACGGTTAAGGTTTTACGGCTTAAATCAAGCCACGAGCGGAAGTTAAAACTGTGGATTTTTTTTTATTATTACGGAAATTAAATGAAGCTAAAATATTGAATGTTAATTATTTATAATTATTTAAATGTTTAAGTATATAATTACTAAATATCTACATAATATTAATAATACCCAAATATAATCGTGCGGGTTAGATTGCGTTCTCCAAAAAAACATTGGTGATACCCCGACGCTTTACGCGGGAAAACCCACTAGTATATAATTAAAATTTTGCCAAAGAGCTTGTGATGTAGTGGTGGAGATAAGGCCCGAAGTGCCAAGGGACTCGGGTTTAATACCTTTCACCATCATTAATTTTCGCGGCATTGCAAATGAGGCCTTCTTAGGTTGATGCATATGGGTTTTACCCACGCCGATCCAGGGTTCGAGACTCGGCTCTCACTCAAGCCCGGAAGAGGCCGTATTTGTGGGATTTTTCTTTGGAAGCTCTCCAACTCTGATGTCAAGTGGGCCCGGTTAAAACAACATAACGGTCGGAGTTGAACGACTATCTCCAATGTGACAGGGAGTGCAACGTCATAACATATAAAAAAAATGTAATTAAAATTTTAACCCCACCTAAAACTAAGTGCTACAACTTTTTTTTTGAACGGCGAACATTGAAGGTTGTGACGTCGCACCCCGTCACATGGGAGAGTCTCGTCCAACTTCGGCCAATATGTTGTCTTAATCGAGCCCACTTGGCGTCAGAGTTGGAGAGCATCCAAGGAAAAATCTCATTCAATACGGCCCCTTTCGGGCTTGAGGGAGAGCCGAGGCTCGAACCATGGATCGGCGTGGGTAAAACCCTAGTGCATCAGCCTAAGAACTAGGCCTCATTTGCATGACTCAGAAATTAATGATGGTGACAAAGATTGAACCCGGGTCCCTTGGAACTTCAGGCCTCACCTCAACCACTACACCACAACCTCTTTAGCAAGTGCTACAACTCTTCCACGTTAAAAAGGACTTTCGTCCTCAAAATTCGCACTAGGTACATTCAAACATCTCAATATCATTTCCCGATACCAACTCATCACCGTTTAATCTCGAGTAAAGTGCAATTTGCACCTCTGTGGTTTATTTCTGCTGACACTTTGCAACCCTGTATTAAAAAAAGTACAATTTGACCCCCTATGGTTTATTTTCTCTTTTTTTTTGCGTCCCTCCGTCCATTAAACCGTCAACTTATGTGTTAAAAGTCTATTTTGTCCTTGTTTCCGTTACATCTCGTCTTCCCCACTGCTTCCTTCTACCGTCATTTTCATCTTCTACAAATGAAAGCCTACAATGTCCCATTTATAAAGAAATGGTTACATGCGACGCTGGTTCCATGGTTGCAGAAGGGGCAACTAAATACAGTGTCGAGCTTATCCATCCACTTCTTAGGAGGTGGCTTTGCTCTTGACTTCCACTTTCCCATAACTTCTTAATTCCATCCCTGAAACCAAAACCATCATATTTCTTTTTTTGATTTAGTACACAAAACTTAAGCTGAAATACAGAAAATCGAAACAAAATTATTACATACATATATGTTGAATGAATAAAATAACAAGATCTATGTGACATAAATTTACCCATATTTCACCCTTTTCATTTTACCCGAGCATATTGAATCAAACAAATTGAAGATCTGGACTCACTCAGACACTCTGAATCAAGAAACAAATTGATCAGATATTCATCTTTACTCGATAATAATAATAATAAAGGGTTGTTGATTACTGAAGATAATCATATGCTTGAACAGGACGATGTTTGACTTTAAAAAAAAGTCAAAATCGGAGTTGACAGAGGAGGGCAACCACCCTTAAAAACCAATTTCTTTCATCCCCTCTAAAATCACCTCATTTCGTCTGAGTCAAGATGTTCAGGTTACAAATCAGAACACGTATTATTTGTACGATAGGCTCAGATATGCAAATATGAAATCGGACAAAGTGGATCGGACTCCGACATGGCTGCAGCAGGATTTGTGTTGCCTCGCCAAGAATCGGGCCGAGTTTCACACAAGAATTATTGCCTCGCCAACAACGTCCGGTGACCTAAAGAACAAGATCTTCATCGCCTCGAGAGATAGATATGGAGGCAGAGAGTGTAGTGGCAACCACCCTCTTGAAACCTACCGTCCCTCTCGCCGGAGCCTCCTTCCATTTTTCGGAGCATATCGCCCCCATTTGACCGTACTCGACAGTGCTGATTTTATTTGTAAGGCTATTTTGTATTTGGATCAAAATAAACAGATTGAGTGGGTTGTTGGATGAAAATGAAAAAGGTGAAATATGGGTAAATTGCACTTTCTGCAAAAGGAAAACATTAACGATGATCATTGGGAAAATTAAAGCAAATGTACGATAATACCCTTCTCTTTAACAGTTTAGTGGACGGATTTTTAACGGAGGGACGCAAAAAGAAAGAGAAACTTTATCACAGGGGTGCAAATTACACTTTGTTTAAAACATGGTTGCAAAGTGTCAGCGGGTCTAAACAACATGGGTGCAAATTACACTTTACTCTTTAATCTCAGATACTATCTTCTATCTGATCACACCAAACACCAAATCAAACAATTATTCAAACCAATGTTTTCAAAAATTATAAAAACACCAATCAACAATTCAAGTCTTACGAAACAAGAATCGAATGCTAACCGTCTGAAATACTAGAAACTGAAAGTCTAAAACACCAATGATTAAATTCTAAACACATAATACTTAAATAGGTTAAGACGAAAAGCATAACCATACTGCTACTGAGGTTCATCCTCTTTTGATGCTAAGCCCATAAGAAATTCCTCATAATCCTTATCATGGTTCGCTTACACACAACGTTCTTCTTCAACTGCACCACATGTCCCTTCATAATCCTCATCTCTCTTAAAACCTGACATACCCATCCTTAACATCATCACAATCTGACTATGTATTCCTCTCGTCTAGTTAGATCATGCTCTAACATCTCTTGTTTATCTTCCGGTTCTCGAGTTCCAACTCATATCGACTATTATGCTCCAACTTCTCGAATGAAATATAATCCAGCGACTCATCACCATTGTTGCTTTTACCACTTTTCCCCTAATCACCCATTGACTATACACTAACCACACGAACATCACGAGATGCGTCCTCCGACGACTCCACTAACTCGAAACCAAGTTAGGTTTCAACATCTCTGTCACTTCATACTACATAATTGAAAGACAACAGTAAAGCAAGTCTCAATGTTACTTCCGAGTCTATCATCAATCACACACTCATGTTAAATCCCTTACAGACCTTTACTACGTATCTAAACCTCAACCCTACTTGTATCAAAACACCATAAACACATAAACTTTCTCAACTGACATCTGGTTCATCTCACCTTCCTAGCATCCTAACTCGTCCCAAAGACACTAGTCTAAGTTTAGATTGCTATTATCATCTAAATCTCTTAAACCGTGACTCTAGTATCAACCTGTCACACCCTGAAACTAGGCATGTAACTTATATTGGATTTACACATCACATTCAGCGAACACTTTAAAAAACACATGTCATAATTCCAACACATTTTAATACTCTCCATCCACGAATTGTTTCAAACCCCACTTCCCATCTACGAATTGATATTACTAACCACGAATTGGTTCAAACCCCACTTCCCAACCACGAATTGATGTCATTTTAACTTCCCAACCACGAATTGGTTGTTACCAACCACAAATTGGTTCAAAACAATAATCCTAACCACGAATTGGTGTTTTCAACCACGAATTGTCCTCTTTTTATTTTGATTTAAATATGTTTCCTTTTTTTTTATTTGTTTTGATTTAGACGGAGATTTGTAAATAATAAATGGTTATGTTAAAAATATTTTTTTGTTTTATCAACCATGTGTTATTTGTATATAATGTTAAAATATTTTACTTTAAATGGTTATGTTAAAAATATTTTGACAGATTTTGAGAATCAGAATCTTATTTACATATATATTATGACAAGTTTTTGACATCTCAGTGAATAGTCTCAGTGAGAATCTCTGCGAGAAATGTGATAAGATTAGTCTCTGTGAGAATCTCTAATGTTAGTAAATGTGATATAGAAGATGTATTCAACAAAACATATATTAAACTTTAACGAAAACATATTTAAATCTTATCCCACAAAAATTATCTCAAACTCTTTCAACTCTTTCTTTCTGTATCTCTCATGATGTCCTTAACCTATCTGTTTCTTGTTAAGATTATTCTATGGTGGTAATTTTTCCTACGAAAACGGAGTTGTTTTCTCGGATGAATCTACTCGAACCACTTTCTTTATTATTCACCACAGAATGCGATATGAAGAATTACTTCGTATGGTTTATGATCATCTTGGTGTTGAAAAAGAATCTTTTAACTTAGGATTATTATTATATTATCAGTTTCAAGGGATATCTGAAACATCATTATTTCTAGTGATAGAAGTTTAGAAAATTATTATTTATTTATAATAAATTAAATTAAAATAATTAAGCAACTTTACAGTTTCGACCTCCCTTTATCCCATCACCATATTGAAAGGAATCATGATGTCCGTTAGTTATTAGGTCCATAAACTCAGGTGGTAGAATAGTCCAACGACCCCCCCTCGGCAACTCATCGCTTATTAATATGTAATATAACCTCCAATACATAAGATTTCTTGTCCAAGCGCGAACATGCTGTACAAAAAAAAATAATTACTACCACACGTTAATATGACGTGAATAAATTTTTTCTACTTACCATCTCCTGTATAAAAGAGTCTCCACAAAGCCCTAAAATGGTACCCAAAATTCGCAGTCAAGTTCTGTCTCGCCCATATAATGAACCCTACACCAATTACTATCTTTGTTGTTAAAGAATTAGACAACATTTCTAAAGCAGTTCTCATTATTCCTTCAAAAATGGTTCTCTACCGGTGCCGGTATGTTACTACCGGGTGCACTAGAATACATGTTATATTATTTGAGTGGTGAATTTAGAGAAGTGAAAGTTTGATATATGTGAATGGCTTACCCATTCCTTTGTTTATAATGTTTATATGGCAATGAATTGTACTTGCATGTGACCCATCATTAACTTTGAAATGATTCACGTGAAAGTTTGATATATATAGGATATGACACAACATTTACTTTAATAATACATATAGTACATGGCACAACGTTTACAAAAAAAAGCATGGTTCTTTATTATTGAAATCTAATGAGGGTTCTTCGTTATAAATAAAACATTAAAATAATAACTTAGAATTAAATAAAACAAAACATAATTAAAATCTAATGACGATCTAGTCTGCCATGCTTGCCACACCAAGGTGGCATAGAACGTCTAGGCCGCCCTTCTTGATATGGAGGATTTGGATTTTGACTAATATCAAAGTTTGGGAATGGTATATGGGTTACAGATGGTCGTACGTGTTGATTTGTCATGATGTCGGTGTTGATATTTTGAGGCATGACCATGTTCATAAAATCGTTTGAATGATTGTACGTTAATGGAGGACTAGTATGTTGTGATGGGGATGACTGGAACCAAACCTTTATATAAAATCAATTTTTTAACCAAGATATTTATTATTTTAACCATTACATGAAAATCATGACTCACTAATTTAGCTCCATTTTACCTTTTAAAAAAACCAACTTATTTAAAAATCAACTTTGTCATCATCTTTTTCATTACTATTACCCTAAATACCTGGCCACCATTTTCAACCAAAACAATCCACATTCAAAGAAAAAATAAACATGAATTAAATTAAACAGCAGCAGAAAGAAATCGTTACCTTAGAAAAGTCAATGGTGGCATGCAGTATCCTAGCGGCGATGATGATTGATGGTGACCGACTGAAGTGGTGCTCGACGATTTTCAAAAATAATGGCAAGGTTTTGATTTCGACCACAATGCGTGTGTGTTCGCGATTCCAATTTCGTTAGATTATATAGGGGTCGAGATCTGAAATTTGGTATTAAATCGTGTTTTAAATCATTGTTTAATCATTGCTTGATTATTGTTTTTCGGCTACGTATTTGATGGCTAAGGAGAAACAGACGGAAACAAAGGAAACGACTGAAAATTCAAGATGACAATATTGAGAGTCAAAGGCTTGTAGTGAAGGTGACGGTTTCAAAATTTAATTCTGAATTTTTGGTTTCAAAATTTAATTCTGAATTTTTGGTTTCATTAACCTATTTAATTAATTTACTTATCACTTTTCGCATCTTGAACGTCTGTAGCAAATTGTTAAGTTGAGATGTTATTATTATTATAACTATTACTTCATTTAATCTTAATTTAAATACCTAAATTACCCTAAATGTTGTATTAAAATCTCCCCAATGAATTCATGAATTAAAAAATGATCTCAAAACATATTATCCTGAACACAACACACATATTCACATGTCATTACAAACACGACTCTTTTACCCGATTTTTTTATTCTTTTGCACATTATTTAAAATTTTATAATTAATCTAATATATATATATATATATATGGGGAGATTCAAATAAAAAGTAGGTTTTCGCTAATAAATCTAAGAAATGATTAAAACGCTTAGAAACGATATCAAACGAACTCCGATTGAGTTCATTTTAGCGGCGTTGGAACCGTCTCATCGAACTCTATCATCTTAGCTTTTAAGGTTTAGATTTTACGTTTGAATTTTATGGTTTTACCTTTATGGTTTAGACTTAGGGATAGCTTTTAAGGTTTAGATTTTATAGTTTATGTTTTTTGGGGGGCTTAGGTTTTTTTTGGGGGTGGGGGTGGGGGGTTTAGGTTTTTAGGGGTGTGTGGGGGTGTGTTTAGGTTTTTGGGGAGGTGGGGTGGGGGGTTTAGGTTTTTAGGGGTGGGGGTGATGGTTTTAGGCTTTTGGGGGTGGGGGTGAAGGGGGTTTAGGTTTTTGGGGGTACAGGTGGAGAGGGGTTTAGGATTTTGAGTTCGGATTAGAGTTCGATGAGACGGTTCCAACGCCGTTGAAATGAGCTTAATCGGAATTCGTTTGACCCACTTTTTAACGTTTATTAATAAAAAACCATTTTTTAATGAAAACTTTCCATATATATATATAGATAATATATAAAATGAAAACTTACTTTAATTATGAAAACTTATAATGTGGTCTATACGTTGCCACATCTATCTTTTCAACAAATTTTTGTTTTTAGCAAGAAAGGTATATTAGTCTTTTGTCATATACATTCTCTCTCCTTCTGTCGTTATCTCTCCTTTTGACATGGTCTCTTTATTACCCTTTTATTTTTAAAAACCAAGTGGTAGTCGCATCTCCGACAATCGGAGACCCGTTACCTCTCAACCTGACCACTACGTTGTCTGAACCGGGTTTGCGGTTTCAGAACGAGAGGCTAGGCTTTCACCGGGAAACCATGGAGCCTGCTGCCACTTGACAGCAGTTGCGCCGCTACACGGGCCAAACCCCGCTAACGTAACACACTCCGGACTAAAACCCTGTTCGGCTCGGATTCGAACCTGCGTGGGCAGGTTGAATCTTCATCGCCATATACCACTGGACCAAAGCCAGTGGTTTTTTCTTCCTGTCATTATCTCTCCTTTTATTTTCAAAAACCTCCAAGATAATGCAAGACATCAATGCTGGTAGCTATCGTCTCTAAAATTTTCAGATCCGCATGACGCCATACGAAGGTGATTTAAGATGATGCAAGATATGTGGAACGCGCCGCCAGGTTCCGAGACATCAGCTCCGTCATCTCCGGCGAAACCCATCAACGGTGGGGTGTTGAGAAATCGGTCAGAATCGTTCCATTTGAACTCAACTCGGACTGAGTCAGTTGACGACTCGCCTTATGTCAGGGCCAAAAACTTTCAGGTAAGATCATAAGAACATAATTTTCCCATCTGGGTTTGTTGATTTTTGAATATTTTGTTAAATTGATTACTGATTTTTCGTCGAATTCGATTAGTTTTGTAGTTGGTAGAGAAGGATCCGGAGAGGGCGATATCGTTAGTAAATCTTGAACAGTTGCTAAATTACAGTTTTGCCCTTTGCTTATTTATTGTGTATGTCTCCAGACATGTGTTAAGGTAGATGATCCAGTTACACAAGTTTTTAATGGTGTAGAAGTGTGGTCCCGTATTGTTTGGAAACCAGGTTACTTTTGCTGATGTTAAAAGCAAAGTGAGTGGAAACAACTTGGTTTCTCAAAAATTTACATTGGTAGTCAAGGGTCGTGACATTTTTATTGAGGATCTCTCGCTTGATGGAGCTCTTATTGTTGATTCTGTTGATGCAAAAAGGTGCGTACTAAGCATTTTTAAAAACATTTTGAAGTGTTCAAATCTGTAATACATGACTCGGCTATTTAATTGAAAAATGGTTAAATGTCAGAATAGACAAATCTTGTTGACTAAAATGATAAATTAAACAACCAATATTTTTGTGTTTTAGAAATTGTATTAGAATTTTTACCATATATATACTCTATATACAGGTGAAAGTGGTAGCTGGACGGTTGAAAGCCTAAAGAAGTGAGGATCAGAGGTTTTAAAATAATCAAGAGTGAGCAGGTACAACAATTTGTTGTTGAACGTGGGAAATTCTCCTTGAAGTTTGATTTTATGAACATACACAGTCATGTTATGTCTTATGTTTTTATTGTTTTACATTGGTTTGACAATAGAATAAATTAGTTTATCATGATTAAAGTTTGTCATGATTAAAGTTTGTGACTCTTGCTACAAAACTTATCACCTAGAGGCGGAAGTCTTGTGGCAGTGCAGGATGGACAAGTTAAGCTGGAACTTCTGGACTTGGGCTTGGAAGAACGGACGGGATCTCCGGGCCTTGAAAGGGTGATCTGCAAAATAAGAAACACCGTGAGCCTCGCCACGAGCAGAAGGGGGTTTCTCCTCGTGACCACCCTCCGGCGTGAGAATAAGTATGGTGTAGTGGAAGGTAAAAAGAGAGAGAAGAAAGAAGCAAGTAACTTTGGGTATTGTGAATATGGGAGTGTAAAGTGTCTCCTGACCTTTGAAATCGGCCGGACTATTTATAAGCTATCCATGGTCAAGATGCTTTGACTGAATATCCATTATAGGTTGTCTGCAGTCAAACATCATTTTCTGCTTCTGCTAATATGACTGTTATTTCCTCTTTCGTGCTTAGAGAGTTCAGGGTGTGTTTAATTACCTTTGTCTATATAGTTGACCCGTGTTCCTTGTGCACAGGTTCTGTTCCTGACATTTCTTGTCTTGTTAGCTGACTTCCCTTTTTGTTACTGGTTCTTACCTGACCTCTTTCTATCATGGGTCCAGGTTTCCCCATTGGTGTTGTCTCTTTATAGTTGACTCTTATACCCAATGAGACGTTATCTTAATTATTTAGTATTATTTTCTGGTATGAGATTATTTCCTTCATAACTTCTTTGATATTTTCTAAGTGTTGAGTGGGAGATGTCGTCCGATGTCAAACGAGTAGTCATTTCGGCCATGACACCCTTGAGCCGCGGCAGGGCCTCAGCCGCGGCTGGGGTTGGGTTTCTCGGTTCCGTCCTTGTTCTTTCCTTCTAGCATTGGTTCAGGTTTCCCCATCCTTGTTTTACTTGGGCCGTGACACGCCTTCAGCCGCGGCAGGCTTGGTGTCCATCAGCGAAGGGTGGCTTCAGCCGATGTATGCTCTCAGCCGCGGCAGGCTCTTAGCTGCGGCAGCTTGATCGTCTATCCTCTTCAGTGACCATTTTATTTCAATCAAGTCTTTAAACACTTTGTTTCTTGTTAGCTATGCATATGTAACCATTATAGTTATATGTGTAACATTTTGCTAGTTACATAATATTAACAGATGAATGTTTCTTTTTCTCTCAAAGTTGAACTAATCGTCCAAAATCACAACCTAATCGTCTAAATTAGAACCGAATCACGCAAATCAAAACCCATGAGATGAGAGAGAAAGAGAAGAAACGAAGTTTTTGTTAGATACATACGTAATATTTTTTAGTTACATAATGTAAATATTGTAATGCTCAAGCAATAAACAGTTATTGAAAATGACATTTCTATCTCAAAGTTTTTGTTGTGTTTATATAAGTGTGTTATGTGTACACATGCGGAGAGGTAGAATGACGACGACGACCGCGACGTTGAAAATAACAGTAATGTTTTGAAAGTGGCATTTCTATCTCAAGTCTCGTTTTTATTTCTTGTAAGTTTCTGGCAATCCAATTTGTAACATTGCTTGTTACTCATGTAACATTGCCGATTACACAAGTCTTGTTTTTTTTCAAGTCTCGTTTTTATTTCTTGTAAGCTTCAGGCAATCCAATATGTAACATTGCTCGTAACACAAACTCAGTTCAGGTTTTGAACATGTAACATTTATTTCTAGCATTTTGTTACACTTGTAATGGATTTTTAAAGTGACCGTTAAACTCATTTGTTAATTAGCATGTGTAACATATGCAACTACAAAATTTTGTAAATTAATAATCATATGTAACCACAAAATTAATGTTTTTACATAAGTAACAAGATAAAACACATTTGTAAAAACAATATATGTATAAAACTCATCTTTTTTCCTGTTTCTTCACAACAATTATGGGTGAATTGGATTCACTGTTCTCAACATCTGTTTTGTGAGAAATTAATCAAACACATATATAACAAGATAACCACCTACTAAACATATGTAACAAGATAATTAACAAAATAAAAGTATTGAAGCCCTCCTTTTTTGTTTTATTTGGTTTCATATGCTTGTCCTTTCCATCTGTTAAAAGATCAATTTAGATGCATTGATTTACATTAAACAATCATATGTGTTTGGAAGTGTTTTTGAAAAGTGCTTATTGACTTATTGATTTTTTAAAAAGTCAAAAAGTCATTTTCAAAAGTCAGGATTTCTTGACTTTTGAGAATGACTTATTAACTTATTAGCTTTTCAGAAGAAAAAAATGCTAATTTTTTTACTCATCGGCTTTTTAAAAAAGCCAATAATAAAAAAACCAATAAATCAATAAGCACTTTCCCACTACACTCCCAAACACCCTCTAAATAATGTTACATAAACAAAACAACACAGTCCGTGACAGCTCCTCATGAATCTCTTTCGTTTGCTCACCTTCAACAATTTCACATAAAGTATAGACAATTAATCATAACAATTTTTGTAAATGACCTAAATTATGTATATGAAGAAATTAGATAAATTCGAACCTCCGACTTCATTGTCATTCGCCTCACGACTTTCTTCATCGGCAACAACACTCCGATCATCGAAAATCGAAGAACCGCTTACGTCATCGGAGGTTTTTGATGTTGTTGTTACCTCAAATTCTGGCGTTTGCGGAATCCGTCGCCGTCGAATAGCATAGTGTGCGATATTGTGTGTAACTACGTATCCCTCATTGTAGGTACTCCGCCGGAGATTTGCCGAAATAATATGCTCTTGTTCTTCGATTCTCTCTCCGATTTCATGTGTGTGAAAGGAAACAATTTAGGGGGAGAGGTTTATTTGTTTATTTTGAAATTGATTTGACGCCTGCATGTCAGTCGTTGGTTACCGAGAAAAGTGGAGTGTAAAGCCAATTTCCATTTTTACCCTTTTTGTATCATAAAAATACTAGAAAATTAAAAAGTAGCTGGATTAAACAAAGATTTAATCTTAGCCCTTGATTGAAATGAATCAATGTCTACTATAGGGTTTATATTTTAGAGCGATAGATGAGAAGATCATTGGAAACGTTCATTTTGGAGATTGGTCGTATGTAGAGATTTGAGGCAGAGGCTCAGTACTATTGGAATGTAAGAATAAAAAACAGAGAACGGATGTTAATATCAACTCAATACATTTTAAGTCTGAAGAGTAATATCGGACAATTGACAGAAAACATATGTAAAGTGATAATGGAACGTGACTTAGTACTTCGGCATGATTAGAGTCAGAAGCTTCTCATTAGAATTACACATTCTAAGAATAGTCTTTATAATATCAACTTGAAGGTTGGTATACCCATTTATCTTATGGGAAGTTTAGAAGATCAATCATGATTACGGCAAGCTCGGTTAGGTCATTTAAACTTAATTTGATGCAATAAAACAAATGACTCAAAAGAATTTGGTTCAAGGAATCTCGTGCATAAATCATGCAAGGCAAGTTTGTGATGAATGTTTATTAGGAAAAGACAATAGACTAGTCAAGCTAAGTTCAAATCATCTAAACCATTGGATTTAGTTTATGGAGATCTATGAGGTCAGATATATCCACCAACACATTCTGGAGAGAAGTACACATTCCTACTTGTAGACGATTGTACGTGTTACATATGGGTAAATTTTTTTAATTCTAAGGATCGAGCATTTGAGGTCTTTAGGGAATTCAAATAAAAGGTGGAAAATAAAGTAGGAACATAATTGAAGATGCTGAGAACAAATAGAGGAGGAGAATTCACTTCTAACGAATTCTTACAGTGTTGCAAGGATAATGGGATAGCAAGGCTGTTGACAGGACCCTATTCGTCACAGCAGAATTGAGTGATTTAACAAAGAAATAGAACTATACTATCCACAACACATGTCATGTTGAAGGCTATGAATATACTTGAAAACTTTTGAGGAGAGGCAGGAAGACATGATATCTATATATTAAACGGAGTGCCAACCAGAGCACTAACAAACAGTACTCTGTATGAATCTTTGAAGGGTAAGAAACCCCAACTTGATCATTTAAGATTTTTTGGTTGTGTAGCATATTCCAAGATACAACATCTAAAGAAGTTAGATGATAGAAGTATTCCTGTACCTAGGAATTGAAGAAGGGTCAGAAGCATGTAAACGGTTTGATCTTGTGGCAAAATGAATTTGTGCCAGTCGGGATATAAAATTTATTGAGAAAGATTCATGGAATTGGAAGGATTACATGAATGATATGGGTAGTGAAAAACTAGAGTGGAAATATTTTATTGTTAAGGATGATCAATGTATAAGTCAACAAGTGTATAATGAACTGGACCTACAAATTAGAGGGCGAGTTAAAAAATGAAGACGATTATGAACAATGTGACAACCACTATTATTCAGGTCAACACTCATTCTTGACTTTTAATATTTTTATATGTTTCTAGAAGTATCGGGAACATTTCATAGAGATACATGATAAGTGGTTAATAAGCCCGTGCTAATTGTATATAATCATGTATTTTTAACTCTAATTATGTGAGAATTCGATATCAAAAACAAGAAAACGTTAATAACTCCCAAACAACTCTTTATTATAGCCGGAAAATATAACTCAAAAAACCGATTACAATAACTTTCTAACTCTCACAATGAACCCTAACCCGGTAAAATTTATTTATAGACTCACCCAAACTTGGTGAACAAGAAAACCTAGTAACCCTAAGGTCATTAAACAACCCATTAACACCCTTAACACATGGGTTGGACCCGTTTCTTGGGCCAATCAACAATTGAGCCAACACTACTTCGTTACTATGGTTCATTTTTCTAAATATTTGCAACTTTTCTACAGGAAATGGAAACAAAGGATAGAGGAGGTCATGGGTTCAAGTCCCACTCCTAACAAAAATTAAGAAATTTGCCTTTCAAAAAAATATATATTTGCATCAGATTGTATGAAGGGTCGAACTTGAATTTCCAATCATGAGGAAGAAACACTTGGAAATGTGATTTAAAAAACTCTGGTCTCCTTAAAGTAAGTGATCAACTTCACCAGGCCATTCATTTATTGTTGCTGTTATGTTTTATTTCAAACGGGCAGATAAAAAAACCTTGTTAAAGGGGATGGGCCAAATGGGTTAAAAGTCGATTAAAGTCTATTTCCACTACTTCCAACCTCCTAAATTGTTTTATAAATTATATAATAAAGTGTTTGTAGATCGACCCAACCAGTTTAGGGTGATTGTCTTGAATAGAAAAGAATGTTCTGCAATGTATATCTTCATATAGATAACAATGTTAAATGTTAATCATGTTGGATGCGAATTTATGTGTTAAATAGCATGTGAGTATTGATGTCCACAATGGTGACCAAGAAAAGAGTAATTATACAACTATGAAATATGGATTGTTTTGAGATAATGAAAATAATTTACCTCTATCATGATGCTTAATTTGGTACCCGGGCTGATTTTATGGCTAATATGGTCTGTTTCATTTGTTGTCATAGCCGGAAGGAACTGAGGACATTACCGAACTTTTGAAACACTTCTTTTCAACTTAAAAACATTTGTGTGTCAAAGAGACGGTTTACATTAACATACAGATATCGCATTTTGCTGAGATGCTATTCACAAACATGATGTTTCTTTAAAAAAAGGGTATTGGTTTGACTCATTTGCGTGGATAAAAGTTACATCAAATCGCAGAGTCGTTATAACGTACGATACCAAAAAACACTCGAAATTGAATACAACTTTGTCTTCAATAAAATTTAAACAAAAATTTTGAAAAAAAATAATTAAAAAAACGGCGCATTCCGTTATTTAAAAATCCTAACGAACGAAAGTTATCATAGAAAACGGTGTCGGGCCCATCGTTTAAAAAAATTAAACGAAAAGATAGGCGCAACGGTAAAAATAATGTTAATAGAAAGAAAACATAAAACTAAATAATAAAAAATGGAAAAAAGCAAATTAAAAAAATTACCGGTTCGGTTCGTCGAAAACCACAAGGCAAATACCAATACGGGTTCCGATATACCAACATCGACAATGATATTGTTCGCCCATAATAGGTTCGGTTTGTCACGGTACGACAACGGTAACGGCATTCGCTACATGCAACGATAAAAAAAACTCGATTTTGAATACAACTCCGTTTAAAAAAAATTGGAATGTTGACAAAAAAAATGCAAACAGCGGCACACCCGTATTTTGAAAAAAAGTTAACGAACGAAAGTTTATTAAACTTTTGTGACAAATCTATAAAAAAAAATAGAGTTGTGAGTAAAAGAAAACTCACTTTGAACTTTAGTGGCAAATTTGTAAAAAAAAGAAGTTTTGAGTCAAAATAAAAAAAAATGAAAGTTCATTATTCCATCTCATGACAAATAATATGTTAATAATTTTTTGAAAGTTGGATGGTTTTACTGTAGCAGAACAGTTGCTTGCTAATATAAACCACAAGAATCATCCTTGCACAACCGTATCAAAGAAATCAATAATGGAACAAAAAAGAACAATAATAACACAAACGAATTTTCTGATTAATTTCTGGGTACTTTGCAATCTGTCGGATTGCATACATATATACACATTGATACGTTGTGTCTTTCATCAAACGACGCATCCCTAAATGAACGGTTTCTAGGTTTTCAAATTACACATTGAACCCTCTAACTTAACATAATTACATTTAGACTTTAAATACACGACTTTAAGCTATATACACTTTTGACCCGTTAACTTTTCAAACTTGGGTTGAACAATTATTTCTATCAATGGGTTGAAGACATGGATTAAGAAACTAGGGGGGAATGTTGAAAATTAATAATTCCTTAATCCATGTAAGTCGGTCAAAGTATTTAGTGTCTAATGTCAAGTTTGTATAAGTCTAGGGACTGTTTATGTAATTAGTTCATTCATGTATTTAGAATAGAAGTTCTAAACCTTTATTAGTAGAAGGGTTAGATGTATCAAATTAGAAACCCTACAACCTACAAATTGATGGATGCGTTGTATGAAGACAGGAGACGCCGATTAACAAAGGGACACACCGATTGAATCTGTGCATTGCAGTTCAAAGGAAAGGACACGATGGTTCAGGATATTAGTATAAATAGGAACCTATTGTAACCAGAAATTCGTTTTAATACAAGTTTGATTTAGAACAATTTTTGTGTTCATGTGAAATGTTTGATTCGATTCGATGATGATCTGGAGGGCCAACATCTAATTTAAAAGTTTGATATTTTACAGATCTAGGCATATTAGGTTTGGTAACCAATAACTATTGGGAATTATTGTTTGTAATCTTCTTTCTTTAAAAAGATCGAAGATACCATGCTTGATGGGCTAAAATTTTGTCATCTTTCATGTAATTTATATTTTATATGCAACGGGTGAAACATGTAAAAAATGGTTAGCTAAAAAGGAAACGGGTGGAACAGTTTAAAAGTCCCACGAAGTGTCAAGTGCTATAAAGAAAAACTAATTTCTTTTTTTATTATTTTAAAAAGATATTCATGAAAAATGTTGGCGGGTCAAGCCAACCCGTATTGTCCTGAATGCATTTTGACGGTTCATATATGTTTAGGATTGCAAGGATTGAGGAACGGATTTCAGCATGGGCTTTTCTTCCCAAAGGTTTTCTCCCTTTATAATCCTTTTTCTTTTGTCCTGTTTGTAATCATAGTCCAGTTATAGTTTTTAAAACAAAACCCGTTATTTATTTACAGGAAATGGAAAGCCGTTTCATGTACTTCTTTGTGGGACTGAAGAGACAACAAGTCCATGCATCTTACTGCTGAAAGTGTAATGGCAACAGTTGTAATTTATCTTTCAAAAGTCACACAGGGCGGTCAAATCCTCTTTCCTGGAGTAGAGGTTAGACAAAAATCATATGGGATTGGCTAAACGTACCCCTCCCCGGGTTGTTTCGATTTTGTTTATAAATAAATAAAAAAAGTTAGTTTTGTCATATTATTATGTTAAGTACCCGGCCACTAGACGGATATAAAACTAGCTGCTATTGTTTATTAATTGTGTTACTCTGGCCAACACAATTGAAATCAAAGTTATTGTTATTATTCCGTAACATTTCAAATTGGTACGTATATTTTAAATGCATTATTGAGTAAGAACTTTTATAATTGACAAAATCAATCAAAGGAATCCGCTTTAGACTGCATTATCGCTCTCCAGAATTGCTTTCCACAATTATTACAAATAAAGTTTCCCTATCAGGTCACACTTATACAGGCTTTGTTGGAAAGTAGTGGCTGCTGAGAATTTAATTTCTTTATTGATTCAGCAGTTTTAAGGAACAGCATGATTCATGTGTTTCGGTGATTATCTTGAACTTCAATTAACTCCATCAAAAACAAATCTTCAGTTTCGTTCTCTGGGAAGAAAATAGTCGTTATGGGTGACAGGCCAACAGCTGATTATGTTGAACTTGTGGATGGAATTGCTAGCTACGGAGTTCCTCAAGAAAACATAAGTTCGTTGTTGGGTTACATAAACACTATATACGGATCAGAACTGGACAACAGATACGAGGAACTTACGTTTTATATTGGGGTGTATATAGCGTTAGCATCTCTGGTTTGCATCCTTTCCATGGTGGCTGATTTGTTACATGGTTTACGTAGCAGAAAGCTATGGTTTCCGTGTAAATATTTTAGAATTAATGCTGCTTTTCTCTCTGTAATAGGGGTCGCAATGAAGTTACATGTGGATCTAAGTGGTTCGACGCCTGGTGATGTGGATCAAATGGAAAAGCTTGGAAGCATGGCCTTTTTGTGCACCAGCATGGCTAATCTATTGCCTTGTTTAGCAACCATGGATAGCAATGAACTTTTGACAAACATCACAGCTTTGTGTATTTCCGTGGTTGTGCATGTTTGCATTCAAATACAATCCAATGTTGTATCATACAGTGATTATATCATGCTTCAACTTGATTCAGTTGACATAAGGAATAATCGACATACCACGCTAGCCTTTATTTATGTCGCTTTGTTACTTGTGTTGTTGATAACAGCTTGCTTTCTTATGACATCCGCTTCTGGGGTAATATGTGTTTTATTGGCTTTCTTACACACTCTTACCATTTACTGGAGTTTTAAACTTGTGTTGACCAAGGACACTGATTCAGAGTATAGTTGGTCCGTAATAGTAATTCTCCTAGTACAATTTATAGGAGTTGTGATTGGTACAATTGCACCACTTTCCAGATGTTTTGTAATCTTAAACTTTAAAGTGTCCTCCAAAATGGTTTCTAACCATTTTAAAGTCTTTAAAGTAGAAAGCTACTGGACTGGCATGTTATATGACTGGAAACGTGCTAGTATAGAACTCCCAATTCGTCGCCACAGTATCAAGGTGGTCACCGAGACTTTGAAAAGGCTAATTCTCAGCTTTTGTATAGGATTTCAGGCGGGAGTTATGGTGGTATGCAAGATAATAGCCTTGATCCCGTTTATCTTTATTTTATGTGTCTTGTATTGTTTCCGTTGTTTGAAGTGCAACTTGCTGAGAGAACATTGGAAGGCCGAGTTTAGTCGTTTGGAACCGAACGTATATGTTTTGCATCTTGAAGACGAGATGGAACTTGCTGATAGAACATTGAAAGGTTTTTCAAAATCTGTGAACCAGTTGATCCTAAAGGGTAAAAAAAACAAACCCAACAATCTCATAAAGCTGATAGAAGAAAAATCTAGTAGTGATTTTCATGGAGTTGGAAAGTTCGACCAGATCGATCACTATCACGTTCCATCTTTACTCTCAAAAGGACAATATCGAGAGTGTTGGAGCTTACCAGTGGTAATCTTAACAACCATCGCCGTTTCTTTTCCAAAAGTCGAAAAGAAAGATGTTAAAAGCTTGTTGGAAGGCGTGAGGGAAGGTCTATTATATGTCAAACTTGTGGAAGAAAGCCTCAATGTTACTGATAACCCTGTAAGTGTTCCTAATGAAGCTCATATTTTATGGAAAGAAGTTGAGGTCGACCATGAATGGTTAGGACACAAATTGCAAGACCCATCTTTTCAAGCGAAAACAGCTCGACAAATTGTTGAATGGTTCTGGGATACATCTGAAAACATAGATCACAATGGAAGAAGAATTGAAGATTCCATACACATGTCTATTTGTGCCAATTCAATGTATGGTATAACAAAAACAATCCTGCATGCCTATCACACCAACGGTGAGGACAAGGTTAGCCAAAAGGAACTATTCGATAATTTATCATCAATGATCGCTGACATAATAGCCGCTTGTCTCACCAACTTACCAAAAGTCATAGCCCTGAAATGCCACACTAAAGTGATAGAGAAAAGGGTAGCCATTGTCGAAGATGCAGCCCAACTTCTAGGTGAGACTGAACAAATAATCAAAACCCTCCAATGTCGTCGTATTCCAGACATGAATCCAAGGGACTTGCCATTTATCGACAAATGGCGTGCCTATATGGAATCCCGAATTCCTTAAAAGATATTTTCATTCTTCGTACCGAAGTAAGTTCATTTGCCAAGATAATGTCTATGTTTATTTGTTTTCCTCAATCATTTCCTATTTCCTCTTATTATTGACGCCGAATAAATAAATGATTTTGGCTTCACTCTCATCCTCTGATCACTCTAGCTTTCAATCTCAGCCGTGTTAAATCGAACTGTTTTTGGTTTCATCCCAACCTCCGATCACTCTTACTTTCAATCTCAGCCGTGTTAACCTTCTTGGGCGGTTACCGGCAGTTGCGTCGATCTCTCCCCACGTCCCCTAATCATCAGCCTGCAACGATCATCTCTATCAAACTCGATTTGAGTTCCCGATTCGAGTATGAAATTGAGGTCGCTTCAGAATCTAAAGAAGCGTATGTAACTCTATTATACGGAGATGAATTTGTCTTGGGAGCACGCATTCTTGGGAAATTGTTTCGGGATACCAGATCCACCAAGGATATGGTCGTTTTGGTCTTTGATGGCTTCTGCAATTGCGAATAATCTACTACATGTTTTGAATCCGATTTCGATTTAGCGTTTTCAATTTATAAAGCATTTATGACAAAAATAACTAACAATTTTGTATATCGATAATGTATGACTTTGTGGTTGCAATTTTGCAATTCGATTTAGAAAAGGAAGAATGTGGGTCAAGCAACCGTTTGATGATGTTTTGATTATGATTTGCTCTTTTGCAGGTTGATGGTTAGATTGCACACTGATGTCTCATCCCATAAAACGAAGTTCATTTTGAGTTTGGATGATAAAATTTGCTGCCTTTTGCACTTTCTTGTGTTGTTTAAATTTGGGATATGGCTTATTCTTAACTGGTCAAATAATAAATTTAGCTAAAAATGAATATGAGTCAGACGGGTTAAACATGTTGAAAGTTGGCTTTCACTAAAATTTTATTGTATAATCTGCTTATGATGCTTATGAAGAATCCTGCCCGGATATGCTTTAATAAATATTGTAAAGTATAATATAGGGTTAAGCCAATTAGGTGCTTTTTTAGGTGTTTTGGTAACCTTTTCTCTAAATATTTTAGTGTGGGCATGAGTGCAATTTGTGAGTATGCCAGCACATTCGATGACATTCAACACATACATGCTGAAATAAGGTAGTTGTTGTTCTTGATAATCAATAATCTTATTTGGTATGTATCCGCTTTATTTAAGGTTAATACGCGGTCTTGTATCATGCGTTAAATGTAGTTCACTTGATGCATGTTTAACATTTATTATTATGGAGCAGAGACTTTGATGGAACTGATTTGAGGCTGCGTCTTCTAGCTATGTTTAGCAAATTACACAAAGTTGTTAACTAGTTGGTGGAGTAACTCATTGCATTGCTGGACTTGAAAGAGCTCCTACAACTGATGTATGTAGAATCTTTACTTTCTAATTTTTTTATTAATGTTCTTTTGCATTAGTTCTTGTGACTATGTCATCTATCTATATCATTCTAACATTTTCTGCATTACACATGTCACCTACACCATTGATACGCATATGTTTTTGGGCAGACCATACCAAAATCTTATAAAAATATGTGCATGTTGTTTCTGAAAGGATGTTTCTCATAGCATGTCGATCCATATGCGATGTTTCTACCAGGATGTTCTCTTTTATTTGCCTGCGCATTTATTTGCTTTTGCCTGACCTGTAATGAAGGAATTACTTATGTGTTTATACTTTTCGCAGTTGGCGTCTACTTTTGGTATAATATATCTCCCTAATTGCACTCTGTTCCACTATGTGAAAGTAAAGATAAACTTAATACTTTAAAAATGCTAAATCTTTATGGATTTTGTAGGAGGGTACTATGATGAAAGGGACAACCTAAAGTTCAGGCTGCTGGTAGAATTTACAGTGACGATGATATCGTGGAGCGTAATAGAATACGGGAAGCAAATGGCTACAAGTGGTGAACTTGGTCATGCCATGGATGCTGTCAAATGGGGGTACCGATTAGCTCATGAAAGCTCGCCCTCAATCCCATGTTCTTTATGGATAGGTACAATGAACAATATTGATATAAATGTGATGGGTTTAATGATTTTTTGAGACATGTTTTGACATTAACAGTTCATAAATACATAATTCATGTTTTGAAACCAAATTTGGGTGTGTTTTGGATGTTGATTGAAAGGTGTGGGATAGGTGGGAGATGGTAATAGTAATACTAAACATTACTGTTGGCAAAGGCTAGAAGATATGACCACTTCAAGAAATGCTTACAATCATTCAAGACATGGTTGCTATATGTCTATTTTCATAGTTTTCTATTAGTTTGAACTTATCATGCAAGATACTTTTGCAAATTGATTGGCATTTGCAGAAGTTAATGATTCATCTTTAGTTCATAGTAATTGATCGAGTGGTCCAATAATATGTGATTTCAAAGTGATTACCGTGAATGAAAAGAATCAAAATCAAATATTTATTTGTTTCGCGTTCATAATTTCACATTTATTTTAATAATTATTGATTTTCTTCAAGGAGCTTGATTATGGTTATTGCTTCCTAATTCAAGTAAACACTTTCAGTCTTTGGTTTGTTTCTAAACAAGAATATTTGGTCTAATCCAGCTAAGCTAAACCTCAAATTAAAGTGCACATACGTTTTATGTTCCCATGTTTAACCAAATTCTGTGCGTTTTCAGCTAAGTACCATATTGTTTAAGTATGCGGCATGAAGCATATGGAAACTGATTTTTTACATGATAACAGTCAGCTTCAACTTCTCATATACATTGAATTGGTACACATTGGACTTATGGATGAATAAATACACACACACACACATAATTGTGACTTCTCGGATATTTTTCAGTTTCAGGTATCAGGTATATAACTAGTTTTGTATGTGTTACAGCTTTATTATATCCACTCTAAACTTTTGAATTGTTTACAGTTGGCGTTGTTGACCCGTTTAACTATTAGTGGGTCGATTGGGCTACGTTTATCTCAAACTAGGGAGGCAGTATTGGTTCACGGGTTGAGTAACGGGTCAGGTTCATGTTGAAACATGTCATTTTAGAACGAGCCTCGTTTGGATGGCTAACTAACTCTTTTTGTCTATTTTTTCATAACTAAGAAAGTATTAATTTTGCTTAAAGAAACCAATTAAAATGATAATCTGAATCTTTCATTAAAACTATTTAGGGTCCACAACTTTCAACGCATTTAACCTATCCCCCTTTTAGATACATTTATTATTTAACCCTTTTGAGATTACGCACAACCCAATTTAACCCGTTCCTAAGTAAATAGGCCAAAATGGCAAGCTCTATCATAAATGGGCCAAATGAGTTATGTTTATATGACTACCTAAGAGGGGAACCCGTCAAGGAGATAAAGTTGTGGTAAGGTAATTAAACTTGTATCTTTTTTAGCGCTAAGGTCATTGTTGATCCACTTAGATTTTTTTTTCGTCTTCCACAGTTTATCCACTCTATTTGATCTCCTTTTTTTTTCTAAATTTAGTAACCTCTTCCCCAACCTTAGTTTTTTTAGTACTTAACAATGGTTATATGTAATGTTATTTTTTACCAGGTTGACATGATTTATCTTAGCACACCAACTAAAATTGCAGTTATGGATCATAAAAAGAAACGAATCCAGAAATATGGAACTTCCAGATGCTGGTGAGACTGCACTTCTTTTAATTTCTTATCTTATATCATTAGTTTAAGGGTGTTTAGTTACTAATGATTTACATAATTATTTTTATATATCTTTATATTTTTTTAGTGTCATGGAATTCATGGGATAAGAAGGAAAAGGCAATGGTTGATTCTAGAGATGATGAGTACAAACATGTGGTGTTTGTGGAGACTGCAACAGTGCAAAAAACCAATTAAATTAATAGAAAGACGTCTTTGTCCGACGCCTATTTACAAGTGAAGTTGGTTCCATCAAAGATGTTTTCATGGTATGCATGCTATTACGCATTGAGTAGTTATATTATTTATAAACAGAAATGTTAAAAATTCCTTCTTATTTATAAATAGTTGGAACTTATTTTTACCTGTTATTTTTAATTCACTTCAATCATATTGGTTTTTCATGCAAGCATTAACTTTTTTTTTGAAAATTTAATATGTTTGTATCACTCAGATGACCACTTTGATTTTAGCCACGGAAGCATTAAAACTCTGACTTCCAATTTCAATCCTTACGCCTATGACGCTCAGTTAACCTACACTGCTGAAAGATATCATTATGATCGTTAAAATGGCGTGTATACACAAATGCACACAACCTCTTATTTTACATTTTGTTAATGTAAGCTGTAAAAGACATACTGGTAATGTAGGTGACCGAATCTCAAGCATGTGGCGTTACCTGCATGGAACCGAATCAAGAAAACAGGTATATGCAAGGCTATTAGCATGTGGAAGTATCTTATTTGTTGGCGTATGATTATGATCAGAAACGGAAGGCTTGAGTATTTGAATCATCACACATATATCTTAGTACTAAATTTAGTGTCTTATCTATCTTTAGGATGAAGTATTTGATTGTGATATGATGGATGCTGAAGATGACGGTGACCCTGATCCTGATGCATAGTTGGATTCCTTAAGAACAAGACTTATCTTGGTAATATAAATCTTGGTTATTATTGGTTTATATGTTCTTTTATGGTTGATGAACAAAATTTTACCGTCTTTTACATAGGTTGAACAAGAGTCTGTTAAACTAAAGAGAGAGAGAGAGATACAAGCACTAGAAAGACAATATGTTATTAGTAACCGGTAAGCAGCATCGGTTAATGAATTAATGAAGTTGTCTAAGCAATTTTCGAGGATGATGCATTAATAGGCATTACAAGTATGCTTGTCTTGCATAGAAATAGAATTGGAAGAAAAGGTCCTACTATTTTTTTTGTCAATATAATTAGAGCCTCATTTTTAATTAAAGAAGTTGATACTAGATTACCGGCCAGTCAATCTACTACTTCATCACACTTGAAAGCTTTATTATTTCTCAATATTGAGTTGATTTTTTTAAGGGATTTAGTATCTTTCTCAATTTCATCTTTTTGTTTGTGTGAGGTGATATGTCCCTAGCTTTTAGATCTTAATTTAGTTTTATTTTCTCTCTTTATGGTGGTAACTGGTATTAGGTACTTTTGCATCAACCATTTTGATTAAAATAACAGTTGGATGCTTGATCTCCTTGGTGAAGAAAACCATGTGCTTGAGTTTTTGTCTATCTTAGAGATTTTGGATAATAAACTACAATTACTTAACTTTCGTAAGATAATATTATTTGCTTGAAGGCTATACTTATTTAGGGTATCTTTTGAAGTAAACTGATTTTTTGGGTGAACATTATATATTAAACTATCCGGCCACCGGACAGGTATAAAACTAGTTGTAGGTAGTTGGGTTTACACTTAACTTTGAACTGGGTGTCAAACTAATATGATTTTCATGGGCAAACACTTTTGCTACTCAAAGTAGTCCAGGATGATCAAAATGCTAGGTCCCTCAAGAAGTTAATTTGAACAATTAGCATCGAGAAAGTATGTTATCAAGTAATTGGTTCTGTACCCCTTCCTAGCTTACTTTTGATTGGGAAATGTTCTTAAAAGTTTTTAGAAAAAGATGGTGTTTTCTAATGTTTATTCAGTGATGATGTTCCGTTCTCACCGGGCACACAACTTCTTTGAACAATATTTGCATTTTCCTTTTCTATTACCCTCCTCGTCAAAAATTTCATCCATATGTTTCCAACATTCAACTTTGAGCTTCCTTCTTTCGCTTGTCACTTTTTGCTTCCCGGTTTGCGTTTCATCGACAACGGTTTCTTTTCCGTAATTCTCGTAAATAGAAATATTTTGTGTATGATCTCTGTTGAAAGTTGAAACATGAGGAATATTATAATTACATACATACAAATTCAATTGTATATTTTTATTGATTATAAACTGCGCAAAACATCAGCACTTTCCTTCAGGGTATTAATATAGATTTTAGCTATTTTGACTAGGCTTTGTTTTTGAAAATATTTTTATGGTTATTTTCAGAAAATCAAACTGAATTATGGTTCATACGAAGAAGAAATTTTGAAAAATATTTTATGGGTTATTTTCAGAAAATCAAACTGAATTATGGTTTATACGAAGAAATGTACAAATTTATATAAAACCAATTGAAAATATACAATAGTCAATAGGATATTAGGATGTATTAATAGCGTTCATGGGGAAGGAAAATCTAACATTCCTAAATTTTTTGTTCACAAATAACACCCTGAGGACTAAAAGTGAATTTTTGGACGGTAATGGACCGTCACAGCCCGTAACGGGACGGTCCATTACGGGTTGAGCAAGGGAGCAACCAAAGCGCGCCACGTGCCCGGTGACTAATCGGTGCGATGTGACGCGTGAAAATCCTATGACGGATCATGAGCCACCGTATGGGTCCGTCACGCCGCAAAACCACCGAAGGATGACATGTGTTTGATGGAGATCTGGCGCGTGTACTTCCATGACAGACCGTCACCCACTGTAACAGTTTGTCACGCCGCGATTTCATCAGAGGCTAACACATGTAAAATGACTCGTCGACCCGTGACGGACAATCACTAGGCATAACGGTCCGTTATGACTTGGTGGTGACGAACCGTCACCCACAATCTGTCACAGACCCTGTGTTGGCCTATAAATAGAAATCAACATCCGTCCATTTCACACACCTCAAATTCAAAATCCAGAGTCATTCCCACTTATACCACAGCTTTACTACGAACCGTCTTGTACGTTAAAGCTCCGCAATAACCATTTAAGCTAGAAACACCCCAAGAAGCTAGGAGAACTTTTGTTCGAGGAACATCAAGGCTAGAAAACTAAGTGGAGACACTGCACAATAGAGCTAATACTTTAGGGACTCTCTAAGTCAAGATTCTACAAAGATGAATACTTGTATTTTTCAAAATGCTTTCAAAACATAAACTGATTTGATTTATGGTCTGACTTGAATAAACTAATGCAACAATTGGTCGTATAAGGTGATTTACTATATAGCATTCAGACCATAGAGTCACGTATAATTATGCACGTGTTACCAATGAAATGTTGGAACATGGCTAGGGCTCGGTTATTAGCTTCACGTAGAACACCTAAATCGCATGTGTGTAAGGTTGTGGCTAAATGTAAAACAAAGATCATCCTAGAAAGTACCTGGTGTGGCTAGTGGTTATACATTCGGGCTAAGTAGTCCGTTGAATGTGTAAATTGACCAGATAAATATGGGCAAATTGTTTTATTTATTCAGTCTTGCCATATTATAAAAAGCATACTTGTATTTATCGGTTTATACTGATAAATCATTTTCAAACGTTTTACAGGTAACCAATATGTTAGCTTGAATAAAGCCACACAAGACGATGGATCCTCAATGTCATGAAAGGGAACTTACACCCTAGACATCTATCTTCTTAAATGAATGGCTCTGTAAACCTTGGTTTTGTATAAACGTTTTGTGAACAATCAGGTTTTCTGTTTATATGAAATAAAATGAAATGAGTTTATCAAACTCTTGATCCAGAATTCTGCTGTGAAATTATAACTATGATATAAAAAAAAATAAAGAAACAGGTACCAACCGATGGTCGTACGACTGGGTCGGTGAAATCCGGGATGTGATAGAAAACATGCAAAAGGTTAGCTAATTAATATAGTTCACTAGAGTTGGTTCCGATCAAAAGGTTCACTAGCGTTAGTTCCGATCACAGCCCATTAATATAGTTCGCTTGGAATTTATGTAAACTAATATAGGAGGGTGTATATTGGCTAACCTTAGTTCCGATCACAGCCTTCTTGGTCTTACAAAATACGAAGTCTTGCAGAGTACGAAAAAGAAGGGTAGAAGACAGTTGCAGTCGCATATAGGGTTTTTTATTAAAATAATGATAATGTATCCTAAAATAAATATGGTTTTTATTAAAGGTTAAAGCCCATCAACTATTAAGTATTAATTTTAATTTCGGTTCTCGAGGTTTTAAAGTGGACCCGATGGGTTTAACCGAAACCAACCTAGGACTGTTAAAAGGAAAAAATTAAGAACCACTAAACCGACCATATAAGAAGATAACGGTTCTGATAATGTGGTTCGGGTTCGGTTCCACGGTTCTACAATTTCGGAACCACGAGCTGCTCACCGCTATTTGAAATCACCCAAACAATAGCTTATAATTTGTCCCTAAAATCAATTAAAACCAAAACAAATATGCGATTCAGCCAAAGGGATGGAAAAAGAAGATCAAAGCATACTCTAAAAAAACTATCAATTATCAACTACTAAGAATTGAAAAGTCAAAACAAGTGGAAGAAGCATAGACAGTATACAAATTAATTTTCTTTCCAAGGTTATACTATAGAGTAAAGTGTCATTTTTATCTTTGTGGTTTGGTCATTTTAGCCACTTTCATTCAAAAACTTTTTTTTAGCTTTTTCGTCCCTGATTTTTCAAAATCTAGCCATTTTCATCCACCTGACTAACTTTATCTACATTTTAACGTTAAATCAGTTGCAATTTGGTGTTTTCAAAAATCTTTTTTAGACAGATTACAACCATAGCAACTGTTCTTGACCAAAATAGCATAAAATGTAGACGTAGTTAGTCATTTTGATGAAAATGACTAGATTTTTTAAAAATCAGGGATGAAAAAGCTAAAAAAAAGGTTTTTGGATGAAAATTACTAAAATGGTCAAACCACATGAACGAAAATGACAGCTTCCTTGTTATAGTAACATGATAAAGATCATACATCTTACTATTAATCAGAACCATCAGGAAACAGATCAAATGCATCTTGCTTGCCATTGATATAAAACACAACAACAGCTTTCATTCTCAGTAGTTTATCCGGATTATAATTAACATGAACAATCACAGGCTTTAATTTCTTCAAATCATCATCTTTTCTAACTTCCTTAAAAAGAACCTTACTGTTCATAAACAGATAACGGTCCATCGTTCTTTTAGAAACATGAAGACCAATATAACCAGGATAAGAAGGAAAAAACAGTTCCTCATTGAAAACCGCTTGATCCCAAGCATACGGTTCATGAGAAAGCCTATCGGCCACACGATCTAAAAGCTCGATTGCAGCTAAAGTAGGCCTTAAATAGAAAAACCCGGAATTATAAACCCAAATTCTCATTGTATGAACATATCTAGCCCAACCCATTGCAGGATCATCAAAAACATCAGTATATCCATAAGCAGTCATGCTATCATGTCCATCAGACATAGATTCCACATCTGAATCCCTGTATATATGCTCGAACGGGTTCTGTATGTATACAATATCCACATCAGATAACAGAACACTGTAACCCATTTGCAAAAACTCCTTCAAGATTATGAATTTTAACCCTGAAACTTCATGATTACCACCTGTTTTGCCAACTGAATCAATATCCTCATCTGGGTCTCGCGTGTAAAATTGTACGCGATTTTCTTTGCAAAAATCTACAATTCCATCATCTAAAGCCACAACAAGATAATTGTGTATGCCTAATTTTTTTATGCTGGAAACCCATACCTCTAACATGGGTTTTACTTTAGAGTTTGCTAATGAAACTATAAGCTCATTTTTTATTGTAACTTTTTCCAAGATTTTGGCGAGTCTTGGGTTGACGGATTCATTTGGAATGATGGTAGGGTTGGTTCTTATACCCTTAACCGTCCCAAAAGGCCCGACTTTTTGGGGCTCGCCTACACCTACAACTTGTTGTTCGGCTTGACTGTTGGTCTGTTCAACTGCCTGCAACTTTTCTTTTAGATCCTTAATTTGCTTCTTTAGTTCTTCATTTGTGTTTGAAAAATCTTGAATGTGTAATTTTAAGATGTTAACTATCTCTGTGGATTCACATGAAGTTGATCCAATCTGACAAACAGAAGAAGCTTAATGTAAGTGGTCATGAAGTTGGCTTTAGAATTGGTACCAATTTCACTTCATGACATAATAAAGTCAATTAACTTTTTCAGCTAATATCCAGAAAGGATTCCTAAAACACCTTAAACAACTGAAGTATATGATCAAATAAATAACGTAAACCCGGAGGGCGGGCCTTGGAGCAACTGGTTAAGGTTGTTGCGTTGTGACCTTGAGGTTACAGGCAGGGGCGGACCTATTAAGGGACTATGGGGGCAGCCGCCTTCCATGAAAAAAAAATTGTGTAAAATTCAGACTAAAACCCCAATCGCACCCCGTAAAATTGTAAAATAGCCCCCCGATTGCCCCTCAATGAAAAAAAAATTAGTGTTGTATACACGTTATATATCATTACTCAACCGACCCAAAACATTTCCGACCCCAATGAAAAAAAATTCTGGGTCCATCACTGGTTACGAGTTCAAGTCGTGGAAACAACCTTTTGCACAAAATGTAGGGTAAGGTTGCGTATATCAACTCACGAAGCAATCTGGCCCCTCCCCGTACCTTGCGCAAATGTTGGAGCTAAGTCAAACATCAGGTACGCCTTTTTTTAAAAAAATAATGTAAACCGGATTAATGAAATAACAGCCAAGGAGACATATTAGGGGTTGACGCGGTGACAAGCGTTTGCATCCTCCTTTTAACATCTACCTAGCACAAGTTGTGTTTTAGCAGAGTATTGGTGGGTATGGTGAGTTTTCACGTAACGTGTTCTCACAATTAAAAAATAAAATAAAAAGGTAACGAGTCATTCAATTTGTAACACTTGTAGAATCTATAAGATCAGATTAGTTTTGCATATGAATATTAAACATGTTAGACATCAAAGTCAATTTTGTGCATATCTTTTAAGATGGTGCAAGAAGCTCCTGGCTTATTAAATAATTTCAAAGGGATTTATTATATCTACACCAAATGACGTCATCAGAACATGAGATGATCTGATCATATGACCGTATTGTAGGCGAAAAATGTAATGCAACCCATATACTAGGCGGATAAAGGTAATACAGCTCGTATTGTATATGTACGAGTGACTTAGAATTTGTTAAACAGAACCTGGAGATTCGATTTGGAAAGACGGCGACTCTGGAAATGAGAACCGGAATAGAAGAGACCGCGAGGGTATAAAGCTGCCAAGATACATCCGAGCAGAATTCCGAAGAAAATTGCGACTACAATTCTAGATCCACGCGGACGCAGCACTTGTGATGCGTATGACGATCTACGGCCTATAGGGGCTGCCATTGTTCACAGACTCGGATCTCCAGTGCAATACGTACGATTTGAAATTCATGGTTCATTCACAGAAATCAATCAAATTTGAAATTTATGGGTTCATCATTAGTGTTTGAAAGGTTTAGTTAAACTCTCACACACTTTTGCTGAACGGGCTATCAGGTTAATTCGAGGGTCGTTTTATTTTTATAAATTTTTAGGTAGGTATTTTATGTAAAAGTTTAAATTGATTGTTATTTTATATAAAAGTTTTGAAAGTTAAATCAGAAGTTAGTGCTATATTATGTAATTTAAAAGCAAGAAAATTATATAATATGGATGTTTCATTATATTCCTTCAATTGATGAATGAAAAGAATATTATAGTTGCTTTTGGTTCGCCAAATATTTTCGAAGGAATTAAATATGAAATTTGAGTTTTTCAAAAGCATTTGTAATTTGAACGAACTGAATCTATTAAAAGAGTTTGAATTTGTAATGCATTTAGATGACAAAACAATCAAAAAGAAATTAGAATTTATCACCCTCGTTACCACCTACCAGTCGCACCTGCTCTCCCACCGTCGCCGCCACCTACCGGCAGTCAACCACTGCTAGCGCTACCACCATTGTCGGTAGCGGGGGGTGAGAAGGTTGGTGGCGCAAGTAATGGACAGACTGTTGGCGACGACGTTATTACGTTGGGGTTGCGGTGTTGACGGTAGCGGTGGCGAACTGGCGAAGGCAACATCAGTGGCGTGGAGATCAGGGCCGGCCCTGGGGTAGGCCAAGCCGGCCTGCCAGGGCCCATTTTTTTCGGGGGCCTAAAATTTTTACGGATATATATATATATATATATATATATATATATATATATATATATATATATATATATATGTTTTTTATAAATATTTAAATACCAGTTTTATATATTGGGTCCTTTTTATAAAACTTAAATATATATCGGACCCTTTTTATAATGGTTGAGCCCTTTTAATCTTTATAATAGTTGCACACTTTTAATCTTTATAATGGATGGGCCTGTTTAAACTTAAAACCCAATATCTAGGGGTGTTCACGGTCCGGTTTTAACGGTTTTAAGTTCAAACCGTGAACCAAACCGTTAACAACGGTTTTTTATTATCGAAAACCAAAACCGAACCGTTGAAAGATAAAACCAAACCAAACCAAACCGTTACTAACGGTTTGGTTCCGGTTTGGTTTCACGGTTTGATCCGAATGTAAAATCTCGATAATAGGAACATAAATCACATATAAAAAATTAGGTTCCCTAAACCAAGATTTTATCTTATTTTGATTGAGTGAGTTAGAGATGGTTGAGCCGAGAGGGATATCGGATACGTTCGCTTAACCATATTTTATTACTATAACGTTAATCGTCGTTTAAAAAAATTTTAGTTTATATATTTTGTTCGTATGGGTATGGTGGTGGTGATGGTGGTGGTGGTGGTGGTGACGTTTACCGATTCATTAAAAATTCGGTTCACATGTGAACACGTTTATGTATTCAATTCACTTTTCATTTTTACATGTGAGTGAAAGTTAATGTTAATTTATAAATGAATTGTTATTTGTTTATCATCTTAATCAAAGTTGATTCACATATAAACTTTTACATTCGTTTAACATTCCAATGTTGGTTCACAAGTGACCGAGTATTAGTTCACGTTTTCTCTTACTTACCATGCTCTCTATCTTTCAAACATTTCATCAAACACTTGGAGTATAACAATGTCAAAAATTATAAAATTTAATAATGTCAAAATTTTAACGCCGTTAAATAAACAAAGGCTAGAGGTTTCTTCAAAACGACGATTCTTTCTTGAAATGGTTTTTAAAAGAAAAGAAATCAAGTTATAAACACTCTTTAAGAAATAGTAACCGTTTGAGTCTATCACACTAAAAATATTGATCATACGAATGTTATGAGTTTTAACCATTTTGCAAAGTAGAAGTCATGTGAATGACATGAATTTCACCAATAATCATACCATTTAATTCTAAATGCATCATTAATTCCATAAAAATATCGACTCGATTTAAATGTGCAGCTGGGGAAAAAAACATTATCTATTTGTTGATTTGAGTTGATGAATTGAACTTTTAGAACTGATGGCGTTGATTAATTAAAAAAGAACACGAAGATAATTCTGCTATTACACATATGTAATTTTGTATTAAATAAATGTAATTTTATTATAAAATATATGTAATTCAATTAACAAGAAGAGCACGAAGAACAAGAACGCCGCAAAGATCTACATATCCGCTGTTACATATCTCATTTATTACATGAGTTAGTTATTTTTTGTGTTATGTAATTATATTATTACATATATGAAATTTTGTTTTATGTTGTTAAACTAGGTTTTTCCCCTCCGCGCGTTGCGGCGGGAATTCTGCATACTTTCGTGTTATTAACATCCTAATAAGGTTCATTTGATTATGATACGCTGTCATAAGTATATAACACACCGCGATTCAATACATTTATTTTACCTATACACACTTACAATTTCCTTTTATTAACATCTTAACACAAAGTCCACAATTTATCTTTTTGATCAATATGTTTACCCAATCAGGTTCCTGCATTCAAACATATGAATCAAACCAATAAAATACTAATTAATCAAAGGGGCAAAGTTTTATTCGAGAATTATTCTCTTACGGTTCTTGCAATTCAATACAAACATATATACATATGTATATACTAAAGACTAATAAAAATACATGTAAAGCACCCGTTTTTATAAAAATTTACATACCTTTCATTTTAGATATATTTTTGCTTATTTTTCTTTCACAGCCTCTGCAGTGCGGTGACACTCTTAGCACAACCACCTGCAACCAAATTCATTTTATTGCAATTTTTGTATCTATAACAAATCCTACAGGAATTAAAATCAACCTTTTTTGGAATATACACGTGCGTGTTTGTGTGAAGTTATAACACAAAGAACAAACTAAGTAGGCCGTATTAAAAATAAATTCGGTTGTAACAACTATGTATTTTGGAGTGAATGGCTTAAAAATATGACTAACAAAAAAAATTCAATATTTATAATCTTACTTTTTTGTACATGGGAAAAGCCATTTTAAAATAGCATACTGAACATGATGAGGCACTTTATGTTGTCGATGAGAAACATTCCGTTTGATGTACCCTTACCTTCCACCCGGATACTCTTACCATTCTCCATCTTAACTTGCACCCTTTTGGTCGTATCAAGGTGTGAAAACACCCACTTCTGGCCCATTATGTGGTTCGAACCACCACTGTCAAGGAACCAAATCAAAAGCTATTGATGACTTCCAAGTGCTACGAACAGACGACCCTCTTCTTCATCACCATCTTCCTGACCAACATCCGCCTGTCCTATCAACCTAACGAAAAGAAAACAAATAAGAATAATAGTAACACTTTAAGTATACACTCCAATGCAACAATATATCTCCTAAAACCTTAGTAATAGATTTGTACCCATTCCATAGTATGCCAATCGTTCACATGAGTTGGCTTTTTAATTTCACAATTGACATTAAGTAACTGTTAAACAAACTGAAAATCAAAAGCAGTCTTATGAGGAACGGGTCAGCTTTTGACTTTTAGGAGTCAAATGAGTTGCTTTTTAATTTCACAATTGACATTAAGTAACTCATCATTTATACAAATATTTGATAATAAATAAACACTGTATTAGAACTGTTAGGACAAAATAATTTGAAGATTACAGACTTACTTTATGTGCAGCAAATTGAGATATGATAAGTAATAGGTTGGTCAACACATAAATAATTGAAGAAGAAACAAAATAAAATCACATATGGCAACCTAACTTAATCAATACAAAATAAAAGCCTCTTAATTTCCAAATGTAAAATTTAAAATGGCAAACACCCAAGATATGTATATCACAAAAACAGAAAATATAATAAAAGCTTCTGGTTTTTTTTATTTTTTTGTTTCTGTTAAATTCCAGAAATTTGGGCCTTATATTGAAATTTATTGACTTAGAAACATCATCATTCATGATTAAAAATTGCTAAAACACTCCATGATTAAATACCTGGTTTACAAAAATATTTGAGTTTTTGGGAGCATTTGAGTAAAGTGGGTATTTTTGATGATGTTTTAACTACCATAGATTGATGCTCACACACAACCACTATCATAATGCAAATTAAAATCACCGACTTAAACATATGAATACTGTTCAACCAGTTACTAAATGTTTAGTTGTTAATTTCTATTATTATTATGTTAGTAAAGTTTGTTGTTTTTCATTTCTCTACCAACTCTTCCAGAAAATATTGCTAGAACCGATTTTTTGGAATGCATTGTAGGATCGATTACTATCAAGAACAACAAATATGTGCTTAGATTGAAGGCGCAATCAACAATCTAAGATCAAACAATTAACACTTGAATCAAGAACAAAAGATAATATAAGCGGCCAATTTTATTGATAACAAAGTTCGTTACAAAGGAAAGTTGATAATTACAAAGAATGATAACATCTGAACTATTACATGCTATTTATAGACTAGATACAATTAACTATAACTACCTAACCTTCTAGACTCTTCTAGAAGCTAGGCTAGCATAACTAACTAAACTAACTCTGAAGTTGGTAGTTGCCTTTCGAAGTAGACACAAGTTGAAGAAACATAAACTGGTCCGGAGAGTATGTCTTCTACTAGGGAGGAACAAAGTGTTCCTCCAGGGTAAATAGACTCTCGAGAGTACTTCACTTGTACTTTGATCTTCATGTTCGTCTTTGGTCCGGAGTAATATGTCCATCCGGACTAAGTTTCCTCTCCAGAATAGTTGTTTCTCCGAAGTAGACTTACTCGTCCGGAGTTGAACATGGCATTTATCTTCAAAGTTTACCTCCGGAGTACTCAATAGTAGAAAGACGATTTTTAGCCGCAGTGATTTTGCTTTTTGGACGCGGTTTTACACCGCGTCAAAATATAGTGACGCAAAAGATAGCTTTATTTTTAGACTCGGTTTTATAAACTGCGTAAAATGTTATAAAAACCGCGTAAAAAATAGTCAGATTCTTCCTTTAATTATATTTAGACGCCATTTCAAAACCGCGTCAAATGATTATTTAACATTAAAAAAATAAATTGGCAATTTATAGTGCCAAATCTAGAATTTAAACTAATCAAAATTTAGCCTACCAAATCTATTAAAACTGTAGAATTTTAACAATCCAAAGCCATCAAAAATCATAAAATTAACTAAAATGCATTAAATCCAAAATTTTAAAATATAAACTCATCAAAATACAATTTTCTACCAGAATCTGATAAAAACTATACTAAAATCTATTAAACTAATCAAAATTGAACTTGTCAAATCTATTAAAACGTCGTTTCAAGGAATACATAACTTTCTAAAAAGATACGGCATCATGTTCTTGAGTAAGTCGTCGATATCTCTTGCCACATCTAAAAAAATAAAATAAATAGAAAAAGTTATAGAATTTTAAAAAATCAAACATTTAAGAACTTACAAGGTCGGGAAATTCTTTTTGATAAATAAATACATGGTCGACCAATTTGTTACAATTTCTTGTTGAACATGTTGAGTTTTGGTGGTTCAAATGCATTCAAACTGGTGCCGAGAAAAGCATCATTATCCAAATCCTCGAGAAAAGCATTATCGATGACAAAAGCAATAATAGTTTCTAGCTGATTATTAACATCGAACGAATGTTGCGTCTAATATAACAAACAATTTGTTATAATATAAAACAAATAAATTGAATTAATATAAACTACCTTTGTATATAGCACTTAGCACTCGTTCTAATATCACTAGTGTGTGTTTGGGGTAGGATTTGGGATTGCCTAGATGCACTTTGAGTCGAGACATTCAAAATCAACAATTAACAAAAAAGATATATTATAGTAAATGCGAATATGATAAAAGATAGACTAATATATATTTTATGTACCAACTATCGTTATTGCCTTTTTTGGCCACTGAATAAACTTATCTACGGTGTCTTGCATCCTTACTATTTCATCTTTGATGAAAGACTCTTCAGGGACAGGAATAAACAAAAATTCTTGATGGACATTATCGACTTGTACCTTCACGCAATGTTCGTGCACGAGAATATCATCCAAGTGTCTATCACAAGTACGAAATGTCCGGCCGTTAGCTAAAATTAGTTCAGCACTCCTCAAATCGAACTACCATAATAGTTCACATCGGCATATATTCTGCAAAACCATATAATGTTTTAATGAACAAATATATGTATATATTTGTAACATTTTTAATTTACAGCCTACTATATATTTATATATTACCTCAATATCCAGATATACTATATGTGATCCACTCGGAGCGCAACTGGAGCCACGAAAACTCGGGCTCGCATCCGTATTTTGTCTCTCCCGGCTCACGTTCACCTCCGGTCTTGCGTCCACCCTTTCCCTACCACCATTAAAATATCCTCAAACTTGTGTTCTACCTACAAACTCAACATCAAATATTACATCAATATATATATATATATATATATATATATATATATATATATAAATATTTTTAAAAAAACTTAATATTAATATCATTACCTATTACATCTTAAACCGCCCGTGTTAGGCCCCGTGCTCAGGTCCAAAAATGAGTTATTGGACCAGATCGACCATCACCATAAGTTCCATCACGTATCATTTTATCCTCAACATCAATCTATATATAAAAATAAGTATACATTTAAAATATAAATGTTAAAGCATTCGTCAAATTTTATATATACAAATAAGTATTTATTTTTACTTACCATATTACTGGTTGTTCCATCATAATATCCAATGTCATGATTACCGGTTTGTGGATCTTTTTTTCTTCTAGTCGCGACCCACATTTGACAACGTTTATCTTCCATTTCGTTAAGATGCGGATTACTTTCCACAAGTGAACGCCATATTTTGTCAAATTTCTGATTCAAATCCCTAAAAAAATTTAAAGGCAAACGTTCAAGTTCTTGTAATTAAAACGTAAGGAGGATTACAGAAGGTAAACGGGCAACAAGCTGCGCCGCAACCCTCTTTTGGATAGTAAAAACGATGCTACTAAAAACAAGGCTTTGGGTCTTGGGGGCCAAAAAATTACCATGCAATGCCCGTTGAACTCTGTTAAGTAATTCCACAGACTTCGAGGCTAGGAAACCAAATGTATCAAAAGCAAAAGAGATAAACACGTGTTAATTCTCTAAACAAGTTTTCTCGTGTTTAGCAACTTTGCATGCTTTCCCCTTCAACGCAGCCTAGCTCACAACAAACCCATTGTCCCTGAGTCCCGCGAAAGGGGACACTCCTGTAAGGTCAACACAAGCGTGTTTCCCCCTGCCCACCCAAACAAAAGAATACTAGCTGGCCGTAGAGTGGTGTTGGGTATAATATTGAGACTGGTGCTTTCAATCGAAACTTTATACAGTATCGAAACTTCTTGTTTCGATTGAAAACTTGTTCAATCGAAAATAGCTAGTTTTGATACCTGTTTTTCAGGCTTGTTTGGTAGTGGCTTGGAAAACAAGGCATGGACCTCCTATATATAGTAGAATACCTCATTAGGTGTGTGTATGTGCCTGTAGAGGGAATCACCACCCCAGGGGGAGCTCACCCTGGGGTGAAAATAATTGTTCATTGTGTGAGGAGCTTTCAATTTCATATCAATGAAAGAATCATACGTTTGGCGAAAATAATTGTTCATTGTGTGAGGAGCTTTCAATTTCATATCAATGAAAGAATCATACGTTTTATGCTCCAATTATATGTTCTTATTTTCTGTTCTATATGTGTGTTCGTGTATGTGATTCTCGCACCCGTCTCTAACCATTTTTTTGATTCGAGAGTGATACCGGGTCATGGGATTCCGCCTCTTGATTTGGACTGTTTGAAAGACTTCCCCGCACATCTGTGTTCTCAGGTCTGCTCAGGACCTACAAGTAGACCTCCCTTCAAGCGGATATGTCAGTAAGTTCACCGGGGCCTCCCTTTTAGCAGAAATTAGTGCCCGCTTAAAAACATCACATAGGACATCCCCAACCAAATCACGCATGTATTTAAACCCAAGTGCCAAAAGAATCCAAACAAACCTTGTGGCAAACCGGACAAGGCTCATCAGTCGGAAACTGAGGGACCATTAGTCGATACTTAAAGATAGCCGGATACTCCACAAGGCTTTTAAAAAATTGAAACACCATGTACATAATGCCGGTTCAAAGCTTTTAAAAAGGTTATTTTTTAATATAGGAAGATCATACTCATATAAAAGATAAAAAAAATCCAATTTTACGATGTAATTTAAATCAAATAATGACATATATAAAGGTTACGGGGTTTAAAAAAAGTGAAATAGCACGTGACTCGCATATGTAGGGTGATAGCATGTAACCCACAAGACTTCTTCTTCCAATACTATTTTCTTATCGTATGGCCTTTTCCTCTTGGGTGATAATTCGAGAACGGTGACAAGTCTTCCCATTCCTCACAAATCCACAACCTTTGTTTTGTTCGTGTTATGGCAACATACAACTCCTTTAACTTCGAGCATTAGATAGTATTGGCTGCCACCGTGAATCAAGAGAAAGAAGAACCCGCAGCTTCCTCATCAGCCAATTTGTTTCATCTCATGAACTTGTATATAACTCACTACTTATCTTTCAATGGCGATGTCCCAAAAAACTTGTACAAGAGTACATCCTTGAACTCGAGACCCTTACATTCTATTGCAGTGAGGACTAAAGCTGCGTTGTCGATTTTGTTATAAACCTCTCCCTTAACCGTTTCATCACGTACCAAAATTAGCCGCTTAGCTCCAAACCCGCTAGTTTGTCCGGTATCAACAATATTTTGATTATAGCGTTTTCAGCATCATTCCCTACATCAAGCAAAGCAGGCGCTTCCCCAAAAACACTAGTCTTGGGATCTGATACATCAATCGAGTGAGAAAAGTAGTGGTCAAGGATGCCAATGACACTCTGAGCTTGATTGAGCACACCATCATGAGTTCTCCAGATTTGTTTCAGCCGGAACATATCAGATACAATACCTTTTCATGCTTTTCCAATTATGCTCAAAATCTCATCATAGAACAGTAACAGTGACCTGATATCCTCAAAGCGAAAATTGAACCTATTCGCAATAGCTTGAGCAGTATCACTAGCAAAAACAAATCCACCTTCAACATTGCAACTAATATATTTAAAAAGAAAATTTTGCCTCATACTAAGATCTTGAACCTCATCAATGTACACGAACTCCATTTTGTCGTCTTCGTATGCCTCATTTCAAAATGATGATGAAGGTCGTTTAAGATATCAGCCAAATCATATTCGCCCCCGTTCAGCTTTGAGCTTTTCGTAATTTTGGAAAGTGGTGTAAACTTTCCCTCTTTGAGTTTAAGTTAAACTTTATGTTCAGATTTTCGCCAATAACTAGTATTCCTCAAGGCTTAGTGTAGGATCGTGAAATTACAAGATGGTTCTGTTCTTAGTTGAGATTGGCGGAAACAATATCAACTGCACAATTATAATCGAGTTAACAGAAAGAATACTGATAAGAACACTGTTGTATTAAGTTTTTGTAGATAAACGATTACAAATGAAAACTCAATCGAAAAGCACACTTACAATGAAGAGTGTACACATTATTTATACTAACTTAGAATCAAGACAGACCCTTGATTCTAAGGATCAGATCTAACACAGACCGTTGATCTGATGAAAATAGCTAACTATTACACGTTTGGTCTAAACCTAGTTAACTTTATTGAAGCGTCTTCTTTATGCATAATTGCTTGCATGTCTGGAGAAGAGCATTGTCGTCCGTCATTGGTTGCACCATTGAGGTTCCTTCTGCTTTGAGTGTGTCAGTCGCTTTTGCAGAAAGTTGTCAGTGACGCTTGGCATGGATAGTCAGCTGCAACGATTTGTCTTCAAGGAACATAGCTATCAGCAGCAAGAATGAGAGTGATGCTGCTGATAATCCTATCAGCAGCAACAAGTGTTGAATGCTGCTGATAAGCCTATCAGCAGCAACTTGTGTTGAATGCTGTTGATAGGCCTATCAGCAGCAACATGTGTTGAATGCTGCTGATATCAGCAGCATTTGTACTTAGAATAATTTAGTAGCAATCAGTCTTTGATTCTACACTTAGTTTCCCCTATAGACCTCCTTTTATATAGGATACTGTTTTTCTGAACACTCTAGATGGATCAATTTCCTTTTTAAATCTTGAATCAAAGTGTTTCCAATAATACAAACAAAACCTGTAAAATCTAACCTATTTTTCCTTGTCTTTAAATCTTTCAATGAACGAAGTGCCTATTGTACCATCAAACATCATTAGATAGGCACTTTATGAGTGTCTAATGATGTTTGATGGCACAATAGGCACTTCTTTCCTTAAAAGATTTAGAGGCAAGGAAAAAGAGGTTACGTTTTACAGGATTTGTTTGTATTATTGAAAACACTTTGATTCGCGATTTAAAAGGGAATTTGATCCATCGAGAGTGTTCATAGAAATAATATCCTATATAATTAAAGGTCTGCAGAGGAAACTAAGCCTTCAGGTATACAAGTTATTGGCGAAAAGTCGAACATCAAGTTTAACTGAAACTCAAAGAGGGAAAGTTTACACCATATTCCAAATTTACGAAAAACCCAAAGTTAAATGGGGCGAATATGATTCGGCTACTCATAAACGACCTTCATCGCCGGTTTGAAAATGAGACATACGAAGCCGACAAAATGGAGTTCGTGTACATTGATGAGGTGCAAGATGTTAATATGAGGCAAATTTATCTATTTAAATATATTAGTTGCAATGTTGAGGATGTATTTGTTTTTTTCTAGTGAACTGCTCAAGGTATTGCGAAAGGGATTGATTTCAACTTTTGAGGATATCAGGTCACTTTTCTATACTGAGTTTTTTAGCATAACCGGAAAAGCAGGGAAAGGTATTGTATCTGATATGTTCTAGCTGAAACAAAACTTGAGAACTCATGCCGGTGTACTCAATCTAGCTCAGAGTGTCATTAACATCTTGTACCACTATTTTCCTCACTCCTCTAATGTATTTGATCCCGATACTAGTGTTGTTTTTGAGGAAGCGTCTGCTTTGCTTGAGGCAGGGAATGATGCTAAAAATGTTATCATCAACATATTTGGTGATAGCAGACAAACTGTCGGGTTTGGTGTTGTGCAATTAATTTTTGTACGTGATGAAACGGTTAAGGCAGAGGTTTATAACAAAATCGACAACAAAACTTTAGTCCTCACCACAATAGAATATAAGAGTTTTGAGTTCAATGATGTACTTTTGTACCAGTTTTTCGGGACTTCGTCATTGAAAGATAAGTGGCGAGTTATATACAACTTCATGAGAGAAAACAAATTGGCTGATGAGGAAGCTGCGGGTTCTTCTTTCCTTAGATTCACGATGGGAGCCAATACTATCTTATGCTAAGTGTTAAAGGAGCTGTATGTTGCCTTAACACAAACTAGGCAGAGGCTGCGGATTTGTCAGGAATGGGAATATTTGTCACAGTTCATCACTTATCAGCCAAGACAAAGAGGCTAGACGATAAGAAAATAGATTTTTGGAAGAAGTCTTATGGGTTATGTAACATCCCGGTTTTCATATGAATGAAGGGATATTTTTAATAAATATCTATCATCAAGGTGAAATTATTTTGATAAAATAGTTTTAAGTAAATACTATAAAATGAAATTTTTAAACATGTTAAAGGTCGGGAAATGATATTTGATAATTTAATTATCAAGGTTTTCACCCAACTTAAAAGTTAGGGGTTTGTTATTTAAAACATGAGAGTTATGGGTGCTTTTATTTATACTACAACTTCAAGGACTAAACTTGATTAAACTAAAAGTAGTGGTAATAAGGGGAAATGGCAAATTAAAAAGAAAAAAAAAGAATAGAACGTGATTTGGGGGTGGCGACGTCGAGCAGAAGAAACGCAGGGGGAGGGGCGATTTCATCCATGCAAATCATGAATTGGGGAGATTAAAGCTCAATTCTATCTTCCCTTCTTGATTTCTAAGGCTCTGGTATGTGGTTTTTCTATGTTTTGATGGTGAAACTCAAGAATGAGGATTTCACATATGGTGGATGATTGTGTGTAGAACACCTAATTGATGTGTTAAAATGATCTATTGAAGTTGTTGAGTTTTAGATTCATGTGCATGTATGGTTGGACTACCAAGTTTGGTAAATTAGTAGGGTAGGATGGAAATCTTGTGTTGTTACTGAGTGAATCTGAATAGGAATTTCATAATCTAAAATAATGGTGATCTTGTTCAAATAACTTAAAAGATGGTATACTTGGGGATTATAAATTAGACATCTTTGATGATAAAAGGGAGTATGAGAGTTCATATGGATGTCATATATGGTGAATTATAGTTATGCCCACAAGGTGTTTGATGAAATGCTTAAACCAAATAAATGGAAGAAAATTGTATGTTTTGTAATGTTTACTTGATTTACATGGTTTCCTAGTAATAAGAGTTATTAGAGGACATAAGTTTATGGTAAATGTAAATGGTGAATTGGAATGATATATATATAAAATCAAAATGCCTTTTTGAGTTGATCACCTGGTTTGGTTAACAACTATAACCATCACAATGTTGTTAATTGTTCGTTTAAAGTAAGGTGTTATGTTGAAATGATAATAATGACCCGTAGCTTACGGTTAAACTAAGTTGGGCGTTAACTGATCAAATGGGTGGGGATAACCCAATTATTAGAATGAGTGATATCAATGACCAAGAACACATATTATGAGATGGGTGATTAATACTTATGTATTTGGGGAAATGATCAGCCCTTTATGTGTTCTAATGGTTTGCAAGTTTGACTTGTTGTCAAAGTAGGAATGGCATGGATTGGAAGACAACAGGTCAAACGGGATGGAAAGAACTACAACACTCCTACGGGCAAAAGTGAGTGACTCGAATTGTGTTTGGTGGAACTAGTGGGTTGTAACTAGTTTTATACTATGTAAATTATTACTTTAAATTCTTATGGTTAAGGTGGTTTAATACAAATTATTGAATATGGTTTGACATAACAATAATGTATTGTTTTGTCGGTGTTTTGGGGGTTTAAACCTATAAAGATAGAGTGCAAAATGATAATGGGTCGTGTGACCCAAGTGCTGAAAATTCAGCACATTTCCATATTTTTACCGGTTTTCAAATATTCATAGTAAATTAACCGAGTATCCATTTGGGGCGTATTTTATATCGACGGAAAGCCTTATGAGTCTAGTTTACTTAGATTTTTAGTTTGAAATGAAATACCAATGTGAGTGGGGGGAAATACTGAGTTAATACAGCTGATTAAATCTGTTTGAAACAGAAACTTGTAGTATTTACATAATTATTTGAAATTAATCAAGAACCCGTTGGATGTGATTATTTTATATCGTTGTAACTCTCAAGGTGTCTTTATTAATTACATGAGTTGAAATGAGAGATATCTTGATTTGGGGTGTGTATACTAAGTTAAGGAGTCATAGATGTTGTGAACCGTATGTGTAAATACACGTGTTTCACTGTGTGGTGCTTGTGAATGAATAACACTTTTTTATTAGTATGTTAGCGTCAGTATTTGTCGATATGTGGTGGGATTACATTAAAGGAATAATCGTGTATATGGTTGTGTGTATCACGACATATGAAAGGGGTGAAATGGCGATTTATTATTATGGTGTAAATTAACCTATTAACGGTGTGCTTTGTAGTGTTTTGTTATTCCAAATTAACAGGACTACTTTGAGGTAAAATGACCTAATGTCGAGGTCGGATGATGGGGGAAACAGAGATGTGCAAAGTTGAGCCTTAACCCGCTAAGGGAGTTGCATTTCGGGGATGGAGTGTGATATACTTCGATTAATATATATACATATATATATATATATATATATTGAATTATAATTGAAGAACCAAGTAAACGAAACTTGAGTCCTCACGTAGCTTCGGCTAATCCATTATGGTGGTAATGTGTAGGTGTGACGAGTTGATGATTCATTATAATGGCCAAGACATGTCGATTAACTGAACAATCATGGATTGTACATCATACTAGGAGAATGCCTCGAGGAAATATTCGAGGGGGACCGGTGAAATACAAAGGGTGGCTTAAACCGGCGACCTAAAAAGATAAGTGAAATTATAAGCCGTTCATATTTAATCCGGTTGAGTAGTATCCATATAAATATATATGTATAAAGGTGGTCATGGATGTATTACCATAGAAATGTATAAACTTATGATTGTTTCTAATGGTGTAATGATATCTTATGACAGATTAATACGGTGAAAGGCATGGGTGATCAAGTCTTACGAGCAGGTCAGCGGGAGGAGAATTGGGGTGGTCGATTTCTTTATTCCCATAGTTACCCTCCCATAGTTACCCTAACTATGTAGTCTTTTATATGTGGGTGTTTGGAGTTTAACTCCTGTTGTTTTATTCAAATGATTGGATGTCGATAGACATTTTGGGTCAAGATCATTTTAGTACGTGGTTGTTTAAACAGGTTTTGTTTCGTAAAGGGTGTTTATTTTACGAACGGGTCATGTCGAAATTTTGTAACAAAACTCGTGTGTCAAGTGTGCATGTCGAGTTGTATTTTGGTGTCAAAATATATGGAGGTAATACTTTTTTATGAGTATACTTTTGAAAAATATGGGCCTATTTTTCGCAAGATATTTAAAATAATGTTTTAAATTTTCGGGTGTTACAGGTTAAAAGTCAAATCAAATCATTAAAAGATAGAGAGGAAGCCCGAAAATATGATATTAACAAGATGAAGCTCATTATATGTGAACAACAAAAGGAGATTCGGGTTCTGAAGAAAGATAACTTGCTGATGGTCAAAACTGTTAAAGATCAGAACCATGTCATGCTTAAGATGTTAAAGATTTTGGGAGATATTAAAAACGTTAAAAACTGGGAACTTATAGGTGATGTAACTGATGAATAAATTGAAGAAGAAGAAGATATTAAGGAACAAGTAGAAAGATGGATGCGATGCTGGTGGTAATGGAGAAAGTGGTTATGGATTGGCTGGGTCTGAAAGTGAGGAATCAGAGGATGATGGTGACAACGATAAATCACCAGCAGAATATGTGAAATATGGCCATGGTGATAAGATCAATTATGAAACGGTCGATGGGAAAGAGATCAAAGCTAATTTTTCTATAGATAAAAGCAAATTGTTCAGACACATCGAACAAGCGCCTGAACAACTAGTACATAATATCAAAATAAAGAAGACATAAAATACTGGTAAAATCATTAGCCGGAAGTACGAGAAAGGTAAAAAATTGTTCGTAGTGAAGCGTCGTGGAGGTGAGATTCAGTACTTTCAAACCTCACATGACCTTCAATCTCCGTCGAGGTGGGATATCCGTACACTTGCTAAAATAGACACCATCAACCCTCACAACCTCTCGACAGCCAGCTCAGTTCAGAGTCTCATTTGCCAACAGTGTGAGGAAGGGTTTACCACATTTAAGCCTGCCAAAACCATCAGAAGGAGATTAAAGAAAACTATTGACCCATTTACTTGCAATGGCAAAGTCAGCATTCATTTCAAGTCGTCCAAATTGGTTCATAAAGTAAAGATTCCTTTGGAGCTTCCGGTAACTTTGAAAAGTGGGATTATGACAATCAAACAGGTGAAGCCGTCATATGCACCAAAGACCAACCAGACATCCGTGTCCTAGATCCAATGGACATGTTCATGTTCTCAACTTCTGACCTTCAAACTCCTTATGCCAAATCTATAAATCATGGAGCTGGCAATGCAACTCAAGATGAAGCCCTGCTATTTATGAGGGTCGTATCTCAATCATTGGTCATACGCTTGAAGCAATGAAAGAGATGGAGAATAACAAGCCTTCCAAGGATTGATAAATATGGCATCCAACGGTCTCGGGTGAGATTGTTGAGTCTATTAAGACCATTGTATACCAACTTGTAAAGCTCAAGAAAATGATTCTACCATTTATGCAAAGTTTGGAAGACCATGCGACACTTCAGGTGACACTCTGAGTGTCACCCGAGACCATGGCGATCTTAGGAGTGTCGCCTGAGTCATCAAGCGACACTCTCCCTGGTTGCCTATATATAGAATCTCATTTCTTGTAAATTAGGTTAGACTTCCAGATTTTACACCTTTTGTGTGTGTTTTGTTCTTCGAGATTAGGTTTTGTAGTAGCATAGTCAGAAGCTTTACTTTGTAATCATTTGGGCTTTATCAATCAAAGATTTGGTTTTTATTCAATTTGTTCTTCGTCTTTGCTATATTGCTTACCTTTGATCTTCAAATCACCATATCTGTTGGTGTTTTATGGATCTAAGAGGTTCTGGATATCATTAACAGTTAATTTCATTCAAAACAGACCTACATTGTCCAATGTTGCCCTGAACTCAATTTCCAATTAACTTTGTTCCACGATTGTTCCTTCTTTTCATTAAGTATAGTCGCGAGCTCTTCGACGTAAATCAGTCTCGCATTCCCTTTTGTGTCGATACGAGATACATGCACATTATCATTCTACGGTCCACAATCATTTGAATGGTGTCGTAACTCTTAGTTGTACGAGGTATCTTAGTTAAGAAGTACATGGTGACGTGTTGTACTTCCTTAAGCCTCAGCTGGTGATAACCTGATCTAGGGTTCGTTTTTAACATTGCATATCATTACTTAAACATTACTTCATGCGATTCATCTATTTTTCATTACCCCTACTGTTCGCAGACCCTAGTTCGAAAAGGCATAACTATTTCCCCTATGGTTCGCAGACCATAGATCGACAAACATCACATAACATTTAACTTTAAACTTTAGTACACACACATAAAATGTAGCAATAAAACAAGCACATAAATTAAACAACGCTTAATTAATTCATCGGTTGAATCACATTACTAGAAAGCACATGTACCAATCCATAACATAAAGAAAAAATATCTAGGAACCCTCCTAGGCTTTCAGCTTCTTGCATTCTTTGATCATGTGTCCAATTCCACCACAGCTGTGGCACTTTCTAGAGTTTAGGCTGTCACATGGATAGTGTCCCGACTTTCTACATCGAAAACATAAACTGTTTCCCAGTTTTCATTCTCTCATATGTCCTTTCCCACATTTCTCGCACAGATCCGCCTCTTCCATCCTAGCCTTCTTTTCTACAAACTCGATGGTTGTCATCGAAGAACCGTTTACTCTTGTTGTCGCTACCGACCTGTTTCACCTTTGGTTCAGACGAAGGCACTTCATCTCGCTCATCATCTTACTTTCCACTAAATTTAACTATTGACTTAAACGTGCTAGGTTTAGTTGTCCACACATGTCTACGGATATTAATTGGTAATCCCCGAACCTACCACTTGATCATTTTGGCTTAATGAGTCACCAATCAAGAACCATGTGGGACTTCTCATTAATTTGGTAATGTATTCCCAGTGAATCATATTACTAGCTTCAAGTGTCAGAAACTTCTTCTCCATCTTGTGTAATTCACTAGACGGGCAAAATTGATCAATCACTAACCTCCTCGGTCTTTCCCACTTCATCCTGAATAGCCCTAACCCCAGTATCCTACGCAATGATAACCCAACACAAGGCTTCATATACAAAGGAATGAGAGCATATCGTTGGCCATTTGGTGCAATGGCAGCCCAAGACTTCCCATAGTGGAGGTCTTGGGTTCGAATCCTGACAACAGTAAAAAAGGGGTCTGTGGCCAGGTCAAGGGGTTTACCCAGTTAGAGGGTTCTCCTGTGGTGGGCCCGAAGAAACCCAATTATCCTAGGATATCTAGCGTTGCCGTTCAAAAAAAATTCATTGATTTTAAACTACAGCTTCCATTTCTCTAATCCACCGGTGAGCGGCTACGTCATCATTGGAACCATCAAATACCGGTGAACTAAATCTCTTAAAATCCTCATAATTTCATCCCTTGATGGTTCTTGCGTCGAAATCCCTATCACTACTATTAATAATAGTCTTTCTTCCCGGTGCTCTTCTTGCTAGTTTTCTCTTTGACCTTCTTCCCATTATTGTACTTCATCTGTAATAGTCTTAAGGGTCTCTGTCATGATTTCAGGCATGGTGTTATGAATCACTTTGTATATCTCGTCAACAATTTCTTTTCTGACAGCGGGTTCCAACACAACTCTTTGATCAGTGTGCACAGAGTTGGTGTTGTTGTCTATGGGATGAGTGTCTTCCCTCACAGGTTTCTTTTGACAGGTTCTTCCATTAGAGGGTGTTTTGGCATGTGGTCTGATGTGACCACCACCAGATCATCCTCCACCTCTGGATTTAGTTCTAGCCATAAAGAATACCTATAACAAAATGATGGAACACTAACGTTGTCATTTCGGGTCATTATTTAGAACGTAGCAAGTAATGTAAACTACTAATTAAAGAGGCCAAGAAGAATAAATTGTTTACTTTACTTTACATGTTCTAAACATCCCCTATCATGAGTCACATTAGCGTCTAACTTGCCAAACTGGAAGTCTAACGAATTCAAGGAAGGAAACACTACGTACCGATTAGATTAGAACTTTACCTCTTGGCTTGCAGCTACCCGTACTGCCATTTCTAACTTTGGTCGTTGTCACGATTCAAATTGGCAATTCAAAAGCGTAAATAGTTCAATACTAGAATTTCGTAAAAGACAACAAAGTCAACGCAGCGGAAAAGTCATACAATCCCAAAACATACGAGAAAACCAAAAAAAAAACTAAGTCTAGTTTAATAAAAAGATCAAAAACGGGAATGACAGTCTTGTATGGGTAGCTCCATCATCTTGCCAAGAGGTCCTCGCTTAACATCATAACCTGAAATAGTCTAATGAACGTGCAAAAGTCTACTAGGCTAAGTGAGTTCTAGTTTTGTAAACTTCTTTAAAACTTTAGCATTAATCTTTATAATATCATTTAGAAACATACCCTAGCCGAACCTACTTAGCATAACATACATAGTATAACATAATGTAGCACGTCATATCACAGTATTAACCTTTTTATTTGACAACCTATATCTTCATATCATCCAAAATATGACATAACAAACAAAGAGAACATAATTAACATAACATACGTAACATAGCACATAGCATCCTATACATTGAGAATGTGCACACCTCACGAGTGATCATCACCACTCCATCTCATGTGTACCCGTACTAGGGGTCCTCTCATGTGTACCCGTACTAGGGGTCCTGTCAGTCGCATACATAAGTATTCCATGAACACCTATAACATCCATTCCATTTATTATAACTTCTATAAATTTTCCCTACGCCAAAGGTGGCAACATACTTTTTCCTATACATCCTTCTTTCTTTCACATTACATTTGCTTTAAACATAGATTCATTTAGCAACAATAATTTAACCTTACTTGTTCTTCGTTATAATTACGCACTAAGATCATTCAGTGTCAAAGGAAACTTCTCCTAAACAACATAACACATACTAATCCTTATTTGTCTAGATTTTTCATCAAAACAAGAGGCAGATAAAAAACACACTACTAATCATCAAAATGTACTTGTATATCAAATACTACAAGTTTTCATGTAACTTTACTTTGAATGGCATTTTCATGTAAAGTCGTATAATCATGCACATTAACCCAAAATCGTAAGAAAAGGGGGTGTCTAGAACTCATCTTAACCTAATGCTTGCTTCATTAGGGATGGCAATGGGTCGGGTTCGGTCCGGGTATCGGTAATCCCAAACCCATACCCGGTTGTAAAATCACGTCGCATACCCGGGCCATTACCCGTCGGGTATCGGGCATACCCGTCAGTACCAGGTATCGGGTTATTTTGCGGGTATCGGCCAATACTCGTCGGGTATGTGTCATGCACTTTTCTATCACTCTATTTTTTATATTTATAAATACATATTTCAAAAGAAAATTTAATTTTTCACATAATAAACCTACTAAAATAAAGCATTAATAAGCATGTGTCAAGGGAAAATAAAATTAAAAATTAAAAATTTCGGGGTATATGATTCGGGTAAACAGGTACTTGATTTCGGGTAATCGGGTCGGGGGCATCACCTAATCCCAAACCCGTCCCATACCCGCAAAAAACTTTAAAATCAATCCCATACCCGGCTCCGTACCCGTCGGGTTTTGGGTATACCCATCGGACTCGGGTTATTTTTTCATCCCTATGCTTCATAATTAGCTAGAGGATCCTAAAGTGGTTTGCAAAAACCTTTCTACATGCGCATATACGAGTAGCTTGAAACTAACCCAAACGAATTCCAATTTAGGTGATTCAAGCGGCCACGGGTTCGTCTCGTCTTGTCGATCTCTACTAGCGCCACTATTGGCGAAAAACCGGGTAGTTGCAGGAGTTGCTAGTTCTTGGCCAGATTTCCTTCCCGCATCTACTACCCAAACGATCCAAAAGATGATCTTAACCTGCCAACAACCCTGCACATAAATGGTTTCCATCATTATCAAAATCAAAACCCTAAACGGGTATTATGACATCAAACAGCACACCACTCCCTACGATAGTCTTAGCATAAATGGCCTCACATAAACCACGTGAACCAGAATGATTTCCCCACGACATAAACGAGTATTAGTAAGGGTTCAATACCTGATCCCGGGTCGTTTGCTGCAAGTTGCCGAGGAGGAGGAAGTGTGCGCATGGAGGCGTCTTCACGGCTAGGGTTTCAAGAGAGGAACGAGATGTTCTTCAAATTATAATCCAATTTACACTTAGCCCCTCAAGTTTCCGTCATTATCCAGATTGATCCCTAAAGTCCTTTCAAATTGCATCTAGTTCCCAAAGTTACGTTGGCACTGAGTTTTCTTTATTTACGTTTTAAACCCCAAACTATACAACAACGGATTACAAGAGTTCGGGGCGTTACAGAGATAAAAGTCACATAACATGCAAAACCTTTACGAAAATTAGTCTAGATGTGCAAGTTGATCAACTTGGTTAAGTTTTTAGTATAATAGAAGTCTAAAGAGCTTTATAAAAGTATGTTTTCATTGATATATTTAAAGAAGTCATGAAAGGGATTCTACAAATAATCGGTGTCTTTGTTCTGTTCTTATTTTCTGCAGGGATTATTCGATCATCAAGGGTTGTACCAAGATTTGGTATCAGAGCAGGTCCGACCACATCAGGTCTCTTTCTTCCTTGCCTAGGATAAGAATGGTATATCAACTTTCTTGTTATTTTGGCAGAAGTAGTCCTGCCATGCAACGTAAGAGAAGCAAAACAACAGGTGTTTGGGTTATTCGCTTAGCATGCTCGGGGAAAAAGGTAGCACTCAATTTTCTTTAGGTTGGTGGTCAATAGCAGGAGGCTTTACGACCCAAGAAGAAATGGAGTTCAAACCGAGAAGATCTCGGACGTTCCAGAGGTAGAGATAAAGTGTCTGAGATCGAGAGGTGGAGGAGATGGTTGGTTTCAACAAGACAAAAGTCACTTGATATGTTACAGGGTGAACTCGGGAATAATGTGTCTAAATGTTCGAAATGGAAATAAAAGGAAAAATCGGTTAATTTGACTAAAAGAGGAGGAAGAACCAACGTTGCCATGAAGAATGTGTACAAATCAAGATTAGGGGTTTAATGTTTGACTAATTTTGATAAATTAAAATAAAGAAATAAATAAAATTACATATTATAAAAATTTTACATAAAAAAATCATTATTAAAGCAAAAAACCAAATTTATCGAAATGGAGTAAAAAAATTATATATAATATATATTAAAAAAATTAAAATTTTAACCCCCCGGGAGAGCGGGCCCTGGCGGTCGCCCACCCCGCCCATGGTCAGCTCCGCCCCTGAATACATACATGTTCAAAGTTCAAACACTATAAAATTAAAATAAATTAAAAGAAAAACCGAACCGAAAACATGCTTCGACAAGCGATTTAGTCAAGCAAAATGAATCAATTGCTCTCTTGGTTCCTTTTTATCGACAATAATATGTTGTCAACGGGAGTGGGGGGTTGGGTTTAAAGGTAAAGCTATTTGGAGTTAAGTGGTGAGGCTCCTTTTGAGATCATGGGTTCGAGCCCTGTCATATATGGGTTGGTGTAATTTATTAGAATGGCCCTAAAATAGGGTATTTGATGTTAGAAAAAATGGCAAATTGATTTTTAATAATTCAAACTATAACTCATTGGTTTGTAATAATCCAAACTAACAATTTGGTTGATGATAATCTCAAATTTCACTTTGATTGCTAATAACAGTCTCAGTAGCATAATCATCATAGATTTACACTTATTTTCGCTCAAAATAGTGATTTTAATGAGATGAAGAAACATACACGTGAAATCGAGTGGGAATTGAGTGTAAATCAATTATAAATATATGATGATTATGCTACTAGGACTGTCATTGACAGTAAAAGTGAAAGTTAAGATTATCTCCAGCCAAACTGTTAGTTTGAATTATTATAAGCCAACGAGTCATAGTTTGAATTATTAAAAACTAATTTACCAAAAAAATCTATTATTAACTTACACGCGTAAAAAGAATGTGATTTTTATTCGTACTTTAGACTTGCAACCATAAATGAAATAGAATATAGTTTACAAAGTAAAAAAACTATATATTAATTTATATGTATTGTGTGCATATATATATATATAGTTGAAGTCTATTCTTCTAATTTTATTTAATAGAAATGAATTTTAATTGATACAAATCATTTGACAATGGACTAACAACCTTTTATATTAAACAATATTGTTCGTTTTGCTCACATAAATAGCACGACTTTGTTTAGGTTTGCCCAAAAGTAGACTTCACAAGCTCACATTCTAGATATAAGTACTCTCACCCAACCGCATTTCACTACAAAATTATCTTCTCGCTAATACACCCAGAACGTGTTGGTAATATTTAAGGTCAAACATTTCTCATACGCTAAACATCTCTCATATCCGTAGTTGATATGATATTCGCCTATAGTTTTACAAATAAAATTTCTGCAATCAAATTTTTTACAACTCTCAAAATAAACAATCATATTATAATTTTCGTGATCTATAAATTTCTTTGAGTTTCGGTTTTAACTTTTTCTTGATAAATAAATACCAGAAATATTTTCAAAGTCTTAAAATTAAATAAATCTACTTTAGAATGAAGAATTTACAGAAGTAATCAAGTTCTTTAGGATCTTTTTGTAGTTTATCTTCAATTTTTCATCATATCTTTCATTTCTATAATTATTAAAAACAAATTAAGCCAAATCTTTTGAGCAAGTCATGGATCAAATTATGAACAGAAATGCCAAATGATGAGATTACCAGCATTAAAGCTGAAGCAGTGATGCAATTAAGGAGTAGACAAGACCAGCACCAAATGTGATCTATGTAACTCATCTCTTTTGATTCTTAAAACTGAACCATCTATGTAAAATCAAAGAAAACTAGACCTTATACTCTAAATCCACTATCTAAACCTGAACCTGAACCTGAGCCTGAGCCTGAGCCTGAGCCTGAGACCAAGCGTGAGCGTGAGCCCGAGGGGGCGTTCATGGGCAATGTGGGATTTTCTTGAAGAACACCATGGGAGTATTTATGAGGTTGGTCCATTGTGTGGGGATGAGCATCTTGACACATCCTTGCTACTTTGTACAAGTACATCATGATTGATAGACGCCAGCTGCGATAGGTTCTGCGTGCAAATAAAAATGAACATATTCCCTCATTCCATGAAATTGGCAAGATTTGACTTAACAAACTGATTAAAGCAAATTATTCGACGACCTATCTCGTACACCCTTAAAGAAGACGAACAGAACCTCAATTTTCACACATTTACTTATGAAGTGGTTGATTCAGGTCATTTTCATCTCTAATAAAGGGTCAAGCATATAAAGTCCAAATAATTAGCTTAATAGGAAACATGTAGAAATTCTAACAAACACAAAACCTCATAAATCGTTTAATTCAAAAAGTAACATTATTATTGAAATAACATAAGTTTTATAATCATATTTGACACGCTAATTAGTAATAAAAGATCTAAAATTATTGGAGAAAAAGCGTCTTACCAGAATTATACCAAAATATTATTTGTTTTGACTTGTTATCAAGACCGACTTGCTCATTTTGCAAGCTTTAAGACTTCCTCATTCCATGACGGATACAAATTTGACTTAACACGTTGATTAGCAAAATCATTTACCTATCTATCAAATGTCTAACACCCTGAAAACGTGCATAATATCATATTTACCAACCAAAAAAATTAATATCAATCATACCAATTCGATACAAAAAATTTTATATTTACCCATTTCAAATACAAGACTACTATACCCTTCTTTTTCTCCTTACAATCTAAACTCTCATATCCTAATGCAAGTTTCAAGAGAGGGGTATAAATGTCACAAATTTGAAAATGGGTATATATGATATTATGAACTTTTGTTGGGTAAATATAATATTATACCAAGTATTGAGGGGGTATAGAGATTATCCTTTCTTCTTGCATTACAGAAAAAGATGTAGACTAAACATGGAAACTTCTCAGAAAAAGAATGTTGCAAATTTCATAGGATGGAGGGAACATGTACAATCTACAACTATCATGCATTTCAAGTTTTTTTTTTTTTTTGGATATTGCAGTTTAAGAAATGAGAGGCATTGCAAGGACGTTCTTATCTTTTGTGTGGGTACCTTGAAAGAGAAATTAATCCAAGAAAGATTATCACATGCAGATGCTTTAAACTCTGCAAGATCTCCACATTCGTCCATCTTCTAGAAAAGGAAAAGGAGACATGAGTTGAGTGCCAAATAAATCTACAAGGGTCATTAATAAATAAACGAATTCTAGTGTGACCAACAAATAGAGTGAGCCCAAAACACACTTATGATTAACAAAGGTGTACCTCTTTTGTGTCTGAGAAGAATTCAGAAGTGTCAGAAGCTGCATCACAGCAGTCTTGATCATCAAATGTTCCACTTGAACTATGACTATGTCTTGAAACAAAATAACTAGTATCATCTATGCCATTCGGGTGTGGTACAAATGCCACCTGTATGAATATATGCAACAATTTCAACAGATTACTTATGAGGTAGTTGATTCGGGTGATGTTTTTTTCTATAATGGGTCAAATTGGTCAAATAAATCAGCTTAAAAGAAAGCAAGTCAAATAGATTGAAAGTCACCCAAATTATATTTTATGGCATAAAACCTCCTAAATCATTTTATTCAAATCATATTCTTTTTAACATATTCAGGCGTGCCGGAATTTCTGCCAAGTAAGAAGCACCAATGAATTTTTTGACCGAACCGTTGGAAGAAAGATCAACTGACACACCATGTTCTTTTTAACATTTTGGTCTTTAGATGGATAGGAGGGAAACACGCGTGTGTGAATCTCACAGGGGTTTCCCATCTTGTGGGGTTGGGGAGTGGTACTTTCATGGTGGGTCAGGCTGCTTTAAAAGTTGTTTCATGCAAAGTGATGAAACACGAGAAAGCGTGCATGGACAACCAACACGTGTTTATTCCATTTCCATTTGATACTTTTGGTTTTCTTGCGCCTGAGGTTGTGGAGCTACTTAGTCGAGTCCAACGGGTCATGCATAGTTATGTTATGTTATAACCCCAAGATCTATGAATGTCGTTTTTAAAAAGAATTATTTTGCTATCCAAAGAGGGCTAGCGATGCAGCTTGTTGGCCGTTTGCCTTCTATTTCGAGGTAGATTATTATTGGAATAATATAACTTTTGTAGTTATATGCTTAGTTTTGTATGACATACTAATTACTAAATGAAAAAAATTATGACTTTTGGGCAAGAAGTCTTCCCGTCAAACCCGGTCTGACTCATTACCCGCCTGACTCGCTACCTCTAGTATGTGAATATGACCTACCTTTTGCATGGAAAGGGTATCCCAATTTACACCCTTGAAAAACGGATGTGATTTTACCTGTTAAAACAGGCAGTTTAAGATTCAGTTTACAATAAACCAACTATAACGAATAGAGTTCTAGACTAAAAATCCAACCTCTGATGATCCATGTGCTCCTAGACGCTGATTAGGATCATGAATAAGAAACCTAAATAAAAAGTTAAAAACCCTCTTTTTAATCAAGTACTTTTAATGTCTAGATTCTAGAATCTGAGAAAAATATATTTTCCCAGTATGGCACCTGTTAATCATGTCTTGGGCCTCATAGGACATCTCATTTGGAATAGAAGGCCATGCGATTTTCGCGTTAAGAATGTTGTAGAATATTCTCTGCAAATTATTTTAGTAGAAAACTAAATATATAAAAAAGGTATACATAGAAATTTTCCCAAGTAATATACACAAATATATACATATGTATATATATAAACTGAAACTAATACCTCGGGATGGTCGGAGTTAAAAGGTGGAGTTCCAGTAATTAATTCAAACAGAATGACTCCAACTGACCACCAATCAGCAGCATAACCTGCAGCAATGCTTATGACACGTCAATTTTTCTGTTATAAAATCGTTCAGTAAAATAAAATATTTCTATATTATGTGTTCTAACCATGTTCAGTTCCAAGAAGTATTTCGGGGGCCAAATAATCTGGTGTACCAACAGCTGAACGCTCTCTTTTATCTACACCCAATTCATTTCCATGGTGATGACTGTTTGAAACTAAAACCTCGTTTGACTCGGGTCTAGTTAAATCACTTGTACTGTTCATTAGACCAATTTTAGACAGCCCGAAATCTGTAAGCTGATTAAATAGAAGATAATTAGGAATTACTCTTTTATATGGCAAATTAGTCAACGACTTTCACCAATTATCTGTATGGTTTGAAGTACTCCTTCATTCACATGAAAATTGCCAAAAAAAAAAAAGGCTTCATTTTGTGGTGACACATGAAAAATGAAACATTTTGATTTTTATAAAGTCACCAAATAAAAATCATCTACTTGTCATCACTAAATCAATGGAAAACTTCAAAACATATTATACACCTTGATATGCCCATCATGTGCTATGAGTATGTTATCGGGTTTAAGATCTCGATGGACAATTCCTAAAGAATGAAGATATTCAAGAGCAAGAACCTGTAAATGCAAAAAAGTATGATAGTAAAATACCTAAAAGTTTTAAATAAATCTCATAAATAAACTTATTGACACACCAGTTCCGCAATGTAAACGTGTGCTACATCCTCCTCAAGGCAACCAACATTTCTTAGCAAAGAAAACAGATCACCTCCATTGAGATACTCCATCACTAAATAAAGGTTGTCTCTACTAGTAAATGAATAAAAAAACCGAACCTACACCAAAAAAAGATCATCAAAGAATATCCATGGACTCATAAAAAATATATAACAAAAGAAACAGTAAATTACCACAAATGGGTTTCGTACTGTGATCAGTATGTTACGTTCAGCAACTATCCTCTCAATATCATTTTTTCTAAGTATATCCATTTTCTTAAGCATCTGTATAAGCAATTAACTAATCATCTGTATAACTTCAACAATTCATAAGGTTTTATATATTTCAAGAATATACCTTTATGGCAAATAAATCCCCAGTAGTACGTTTGCGTGCAAGAAATACTTTACCATAAGCACCTTTGCTTATTGGTTTAATTATCTCAAAATCATCAATACTTGTTCTCTCTTTATGTGAAGGATGTGATGGAGTCGAGACAGAACTGCTTTGAGATGCAGTATCCAATAAAGAAGGATACCCAACATCACTTATTCTTTTATTTGCATCCTCCAGATCACAGGCACTTATATATTTATCTCTGCATAAATATAATAAAATGTAAAAATAAAGGCATGGTCCTAAAATACGAAACCATATATACTTTCAAGATTACCGAACGAGTTTTTCTATTCGGTGCCCAAAGGTATCTATAACAAGAGCTTTGAGCTTGCTATGCTGTAAAACATCCTGCAAGTCTTCCATGCAATTAAGCAAGATTTCACTTGACTTTTCTACAATAAGATCAGTTTCAGCTGCCATACGAGCAATGTCCCTAAGGTCAGTCATCTGCACGAAATTGAAATTGGAAAAACACTTGTGGCCCTTTTAAGCAATCTATTATATAATAAAAAAAAAATATAACTTTACACAATAGTAACCAAGTTTCTCAAGTGTTTCATTTAAATACCTCAAAGTTTTTTTGTCCTTCTAAAGTCACTCAACTTTTAGTAGGTGTTTCAATCCTATGTAATATTTTTATAAATGTTTAAATTTTTGAATATTGAATGAGATATATGAAACACATATGAATCTTGTTCACTATTTAGCAATTATTTTTTTCTAATTCGACTTAAATATAACAATTTTGAAAGTTGTTAATTATTTGATGAACTTTTATTTCTTCACTATTACCTCCTATTTTAAGTTAATTGAATAAAAATTTCACTTATTGGTAACTAATATTCATATATATTTCATTTGCCTCATTCAATTTTAAAAAATTTAAACATTTATAAAAATATTACATAGGATTGGAACACTTAGTGAAAGTTGAGTGACTTTAAAGGGACAAAAAAACTTTGAGGTATTTAAATGAAACACTTGAGAAACTAGATTACTATTTGGTGAAGTTTTCCCTAAAAAGAATTACACAAAAACGAGCAGTTAAAATAGCAAACAAAGTGGACAGTGTACCAGTTGCACATCTTCTAACTCAGAAGAGTGGTTATGTTCTAACCAGAAAAGGTCAAAATTGGCAGCTCTTGGAGTGGAAGATGCTGATGTCATGCTTCCTGTTGATGATGGAGGACCATATTGACTTTTTACCCCAGGGAAGCCCTTAATATTTACAAAGGAAACAGGGTTTGAGTCTTCTATACATGCAGTATCCATTTCATGAATATCCTCAAACATTCCTTCAACCCCTTTATTTCTCCATTCACTTATTTTGGGAGAGCAACTATCCAAAGAAATTTGCGTTTGTGAATTTTGAAGGCCGTCATTATCAGCATGTACACTTGCAGTGCAGGAATCAATGATTTGTTCAAGTATTTCTGATAATCCCAAAAGGCTGTCATTTATATCTATACCTTTCATATCACATTTTTCTGCATGAGCACATATATAAGAATGAGATTCTAAATTAGAAGTAGGGACGTATTCCTCACATATTCTACAAATTACTAAACCATCATCTCCCGGGTTCATTTCTAGCTCATAATTTTGATGTGAATCCTGAATTACTTGTTCAGCATCAAACTTGTTTAAAATATTGTCTGAATTGGACTCGATAATCCCTAAACTAAGAAGCCAGCTCATTTCATAAGAAGGGATCTTTTCCAAACATTCTTTAAGCTTAAGAAGGGAGGTCTCGTCAATGTGCTCACTGTGCTTCTCAAAATGCAGTAACCTGGTGCAACGTGTTAATATAAAAAGCATCCTTGTAAAAAGCCATTTTAATGGGCCTGTTTGGCAATCCTGCCTTTTTCTTGTTAAATCTTGAACAATGATCTCACATTTGGTGCGGAAATCAAGGGATGACATTTCTATACATTCTTTAGAAAGAGATAGAAGCTCATTAATTGATCTTTGTTCTTCTAAAGATAACGAATCTGACTTTTGTGATACTTCAATAACCTCCCCTTTGAAATAAGCTAGCTCTGTATTGACCAACTCTTTTGCAGCATTGAAGTTTGACCGCATTGACCTCAAAAGTTCCTGAATGCTGACTCATCAGTATACAAACTATTACACCAAAAAATGGTTCATAGCATACAAAAAATAAAACTTAGTTTAAGTTGTTAGTTTGTTATTAAAACTAATAACATTTATTTTAGCTAAATTATACCTTTAAATCACTAAAGCTATGAGGACGAGTATATGAAGGTCTAATGCCACCTTTAGGCCCAAGTTCATGTGAAAAGCTTTTCAGCACTTCTGGCATTTTCTCAGTTTGCTTTCCAAATGTTGTTCTTCCTACCTTTTGTTGTTTACCTGAAAGAGCTTCCTTGTCAAATGCATCCACTTCAGCATTTCTTTTCTGTCACATTTTAGATTAGTTATTCAACAGTCAATATTTAAAAGGTTGAAGCTATTGTATGTAATATGTATCATTTAAACGAAAAAGACTTATCTGAACATGTTATATGAAATCTCACCTCAGTTTCATCAGGCTTATCTCGGATAGCTTTCTCAGAACCCTTCGAAAGATGAGATGTGAACCACCGGGCTACCTTTTTCCCTTTACGGGTTCCTGGTACATAGGGCATCCAAAAGATGCTCATAGTTTTAAAAAATATAAATCATAGAAATAACCAAGGATTTTTTAGAATAAGCCCCTAACATACTTTGATAATTTGAGCTCAGGTGCTACTGAAAGCTATAATCTTCGATCATCATGACAAGTGGTTGCAAAATGGACACGTCGGGTAACAGGTCAAAAAGTTAATTCTAGTACTGTTGGGTTTGGGTTGGGTTGACCCAAAACAAACTGCCCAAACTTTTTTTGATGTTTCCTTTTAACCTATTTTTTTCTACTTTACCAACTTGACCTGTTAAAGATGAACATTACCCGATTCTACACATTCCATAAGAAAATGGGTCAAAATTTCCACCTCTAAATTAGTGGCCAAGGACCTGATAATTTTTATCTTTCTAATTTCTTTTATTTCCTCTTCCAATTGGTTATCGAGTAACAAATGCTACTTTTACATGGTTTCTTTATCAGAACAGCATAATTATCTGTTTTCTCTATCAACAATTCTATCCTTCTGGTTTCTGATAGTCTAATAGTTGGACCATAACTCAATCCATGTCAAATACAAAAAAAAAATACAAGTCAAAAGGAATAACTGTATGAACAAAAATACACGCATCTTTCACCGCCAGTTGCCCCATAGCAATACCCAATTGAGTTTGCTAACTACTCTTGCAATAAGCAATGATGATCATTGATCAGGATTCCCATGGCACCCAAATCCTTCAACAATAAAGGCATGAAGCAAATATACTTTTCAGAGAATCAACAATTACTCGTCTACTTCTGTTGTTATTGATCACTCATATTTCAGGCATCCGAACACACACGAGGACAGTCCCATGTGTCTGATCAAAAAACGCTTTGTTAACGATTTACTCTATATCACTCAACTTTGTTTTAGGTAAGCATTCAACGCACTTCACAATCCTTATATTCACTAACACACATAATGAACCATAACCATAATTTTGAAGCTAAGCAGCTGCTTATTGTCAAATTAACTGATAAATTATTCTACATATTTAGAGATACACAATAACTCAATTAATTCCACAACAAATTAAACAAATCAACCAATAGCCTACCAGAAAACCTACCATAACTTCAACTAACAATAACAATAATTTAATCAAAAAAAAAATCAACAGTCTCAACAACCACAACAAAAGTCAATAATTATACCTTCTCTAGACGAATGAAGCTTCACGAATCCCTTGCTAACCGACTTCTGATGATTCTGCTTGAACCGACTGGTTATAGACTTCGTATGGTAACTATTCGAGCTGAGATGACGATTATCGTCGGAACTAGACGCAACACGAGTCCTAATTCGATTCAAACCGGTCGGAATCCCCGCCGCCTCCGACGATGTGGACGATTCGTCGTCATTTCGAGTCGGACCGGCCATCTGTATCGTGTAGTTCCAGTGGTGAGAGTGAAATACCTAACTACCATATGAAAGAAATCAGACCTTAAAAGTAGGGTGAGAAAGAGAGATATAACGGTGTGTTTGTTGTTCGAATTTCATGGCTGTTGTGATGAACGAGTCTGTCACGAAAGAAGTATGCAAGAGAGAATATGTCAAAAAAATCTTCGAACATTTATTTTGGAATATTGAAAAACATGGTAAAATAAGTAAATGATATACGGATTGTTTGCCTTGCACGTCCGTTTTGAAATTGGTAAAGTTATTAGTTAGATATACCAATAAATGCTTAGATGTGATTTTATTTTTTATTCTAAAAGTAACATTTTATATTACACTGGGTTAAAAACTCGTGTATTAAACAAGTTGAACGATAAAATTTATAAATATGTAAGTATTTTCTCATGAATGAATTACGTATAAGTAACGACTTTAATTAATAAAGCAATAATATTAAGAATGAAAAAAAGATAATTATAATTTATTAAGTTTCATAATTTGAAAGTTAAGGATTCGAATTGATGTTCATAATATTGAAAATTTCTTAATTGTATTCAACTGAAAGTTAAAGATTTGAATTGATGTTTTCATAATTCATGTTTTGGACTGGAAAAACTTTAGTTGACCTCATAGAAAGATTACGTGTGACAGACTGGGATATTGATTTATTATATAAAGGATAAACAAGATAGATGATGTATTTACTTAATTTTTTTTGTATGAGAGTGTGGTACTTTGAAATTGATAAAACCCATGTGGAATATAGTACTTATTTCGTGTATTAGGTCATTCGTAGTGGATTCACATTCACGCTCGCCACTTCATCGTCACATCAATATGGGTTAAACCAAATCACTAAGGTGCGTAATGGATTCACTATCCACACACAAATATATACACATATATATACAACACACACACACCTAAACGCCCCCTTTGCCTGTGATTCACCTCACGCCTTTAGCCTTGCGCCCCCTTTCACGCCCCTAAGGAGCAGTGTTACGTGCCCCATGCTCCTACCACGGTGGATCACGTCTCCGTTCAGCTCTCCATTATGGATGGTTGTAACACCCCGCCCGTAAATCGGGTGGTTATGCACAATTGATACAATCTTAATAGCGGAAGTAAACTGAACTTTCATTAAAACTTAACTTTCATTAAAACTTATGATAATCTGATTACATCATATTATTTATTTACAAAACTATATAACAACTACACACTTCTTGGTCTTTTAGGCTTCACATTCATTAAGTAGTTCTTATGATTGTCCTCACTGGTCACCTGTGATAAGTACACTCAAAACGACGTCAGCTAAATGCTGGTTTACAAAAACACACATTGACAATTATGTGTACACAATATGGGTTATGACTACCGTACTGGCTATTCCATAACCACTGTACAACGGACATACTAACCCCCTAGTAATGCCCCCACAGGCATCATGTAGGTATGAAATCTGTTACTGAGCGCATGGTTACTCCATACTGGACCCCCGACCCTATTTCAGCTTTTCGTAACATATCCATTAAGCATACAAGGATCCTTTATACCCCCACTAATATTCGCATATTCTAGCATTCTCATTATTACCAGTTTAGACAGGACGAGTATACTATCACTTTTTATAAACAAACATGATAACTCACATGTTTAACAGTTGCTAGCACAATTAGATAATATCCTTAGGTCTTGATACAGTTTAAGTAATTCTAGGTTAGGTAATGATACAACTAACTAGTTATTATCATGGTTAATATTGGCTAACGTTGCCTTGTTTAAGCATGGGTGATCAAGTTCATGCCTAGCTAAGGCTAGGTTGTCCAATACGCACCCTTAAAAATAATCCTAATGCCTAAAAATAATAATAGTAATGCTAATAATAATAATAATTAACTAAACATAAACTTAAATTAACTAGACATAAACTTAAACGAGAATGTATCTGAAAACTATCTATGACAATTTGATGTAAAGTCTCCTTACCCGTGCTCTAAAATAACTATTAACAACACCCAAAAGGGTATTGAGGACTCAGAATTCTCTTTATAATAGGACGTTCCCAACATGTTTGAAGTGAACCTATGAAGCTGCATTTATACTTCGAGCAGACTGACTCCTTTGAGTCTTGTTTTCGATGTGGGATGGAAAATGGAGTTCGTCAACATGACGTAAATCGAACGTATATGTAAATTTTTGTTTGTTAAAAATTTAGTATTATTATATTATTCTAATTAATTCAGCTTGTTTTTCTCTTATAACTTTTATAATATAGCGTTTTATAAAACGATGAATATGCCGTTGGGACGAGCTTATTTTTCTCTTGTTTTGACCTAAGTTTCGTTAAAAACGGAGAAAGGTTAAATATAATGTACTAGGTTATATACCCATGTATTACATGAAGTTGTTTGATATAAAAATGAAAGTTCAATAGATAAAAATTCTTTATTTCCTTAATTAAGTAATAGTTATAAAAAATTAACATAATTAGATTTCAAAATTTTAAGATTACTTAAAATAGAGAATTAAAAAAATTTAATGAGAAAAATTATGATAATGACACGTGGCATTTTCTGGACTCGTTTATTAAAATAAGGATTATTATTTTATTATTATTAAACAGTCTCCTATAATAGCCCGAACTCGTCTAAATACTTAATTTTTTAATCGTCATTTTACTCATTGCTTACTCGTTTGATAATATGTGAAATATAAGCTTCATATTTTTTCATATTCATAACTATTACATTAAGATTGATACACATTTTACAGAAAATTCAGTCATTACATTTGAAAATTACGGGTTTACAACAATGTAATGACCCCAATACAAAGCTCTATGTTTGCTTGTTTGTTTCATATCCTATATTTCTTTCTTGCACGGAAAATTATATGAAGGCGGTGAAGCATTTTCGTATATTTTCATGTATCTTATATAAATTTTGAGGTAATATTCCGAATTTTAGGTATAAGCTTCGGAAAACGTTTGTGTTGGCATATTTATTCCTTTAGTTAACATGCGACTTAGGTAAAACTTCAAAAGAAAGATCTTTAATCAACATAAAAAAGGATATTATTTTACCTGGTAAATTTTTATAATACTTAAAATATGTTTTTTCTATAAAATATATAATATCATTTACTTAACCAATAAAAGATATCAAATAATTAAATAAATGGCATACCACTTGGGAATTTTGGATATGGACATATGGTAGGTTCATTCCACCATGTTCTCCTTAGCAGCCAAGCTTAATGATTATTGAGTATTGACCATAGAAGGTATCTTATATTTGTGGATAAAGAACAAAAATAATATAAATTATGTTACTGGTTATAATCTTAACAAAATCATTATCTTTGTTAAAATCTTAATTTTTCAATTATATTTCAACATGATGCCTTACACGGAAATATAATATTTAAAATAAGTGACATTATATGATATTCGTCAAAAGGTGTAAAATAGATGGTAATCGATTTTTAATTTTTTTGTTTATTGATATTAACGGATAACATGTTTGAGACTCAAAACCAGACCATTTTTTTTAAAACAACTTCGATTTCGTTAAAATTTATATCGGAATGTTCAAGGAAAAAATAAACAAATATTTGCGAGACAAAAAATACTTTTTTAAAACAAATTTATATCGAAATGTTCAGGAAAAAAAAACTTTGTATTTTATTTTTTTAGAAAAGCAAACGTATACAAGTTATTTGAGAAAAATCATATTAATTGTTAAATGAAAACATCTATATTTCAATGGGGTTAGGTGTGGATCAAATCGAAGAACACTAGCGGCCTATCGTATCTCTTTCGTCGGAATCCTTGCAGGAAAAGAATGAACAAGCTTGAAATTACGGGTTACGTAGAAGGGAAGAGATTAGTGGAGAGAGAGTACAATAAAGTTAATATTTTTTTAATGACAAATGTTATCCTTACTTTATTTTACACCAATAATTTTAAACTACTCAATTGCTCAGATTTGAACCTGAACCTCCCATCTAAGAGTCATGCGCCTCTACCAAGTGGGCTAGTACCAAATTGGCACTGTAAATTTAGTACTTGGGAATCGATTCAGATGTGTTGTACCTAAAAGGAAGAAAATGTCCCTCATATGACGGGCACATGGGCACATGTGTTAACAGAAAAGTTACCGGCTATTACTTTTAGGGACGGATAATGAGAAAAAACAAAACATAGGTGTCACAAGGTATTAAAGGTTTGAAAATTGTATGAAACCTAATTTTTTAGTCCAAAAGTTTAAATTTGTCTTTTTTAGTTCAATAGTTTCAGTTTTGCATCGATTATAGTCCGGTTGACTAACTCCATCCTAGATTTTCTGTTAAATTAAAAAAAAAGACTAAAATACCCCCTCTTATTATTATTATTATTATAATAAAAACTAAACAAAAAAAAACCCTAAATGCACACAATTCTCCCTGCTCTCATAACCCCCGTCACCACCTGCCAAACCACCATCGTCGACCGGCCGCCACCACCGATCACCACCTTCGTCGGGCTAGACCACCACCGTTGAACACCAGCTCCGCCTCTCTCTACTACATTCATCTCTAACTGATCGATTTGATCAGATTTGGGGTTAATTTAGGAGCGATTTCGCCTATTTTGGAATCGTAGGGGTGGGATTTGGCATCGATTCAGACACAAATCAGCGGAATTTAGGAGCGATGACGACCCTCACTGCTTGATTTGAGGTCGATTGTGGCGATTTGCAGGTAACTCTTGTATTTCCGGCAAGGTAAGCTTCAGGCGGAGGTTTGGTAGCGTCGGCAGCCACCATCGTCTGCGTGAAGCGACTGGGTTCACCACCACCCAGATGCTTTCACCACGATCTCCGGGGATGGTAACTCGTCGGCGATTACAACGACTAGGCACCATCGGTGGAAACCTCAGCCTTTTCTGGTCAAATATCTGGGTTAAATTTAGGTATCATTAAACTTTTTTGCAAGTGAAAATGGGTTTTGATTTATGCATCTCTGGACCACCACCTCCACTATAATTTTGCAAATTTGATTTTGATTTAGGTGTTTAAATCTCATTGATTTTGATAGGAGAGAGGGGGTTGCTTAGTCACTGACTATTGACTTGGGTTGAAGGGTCGATACGGGTGGTTGGGTCGCCGAAGTTCTGCCGGAAAAACAAACTTGTCAGACTAAGGGGGTGTTTGGGATTACTTATTAAAAACTACTTCTGACTTTTTATAAAAGTCAGAATTTTCTACTTCTCAAAAATAACTTTTCATCCCCTTTAAAAGTGACTTTTTTATCATTTATCCAAACGAACTTTTGACTTATTACCTTTTTAAAAAAGGTAATAAGTTAATAAGTAGTTTGAAAAGTAAATCCAAACACCCCCTAACGTGGAAGAAGACAGGGCTGGTTTGGTGGTGGTGGTGTTGGTTTATAAGAAAGGTTTTGTAATAACCATTTTGGGCAAGGGCAAGAGCATTATAGTCTTTTTATAAAAATTTAACTGGAAAATTTAACGGTGTTAGTGGATCTGACTGTAATCGATACAAAACTGAAACTATTGGACTAAAAAGACAAATTTAAACTTTTGGACTAAAATGATTATTTACGTCAAACCACAGGGACTAAAACCGTATTTATGTATTACTCGATTAGGGTGTCTAAGTTCTTAATTATAAATAATGTAAGCTTCCCTCAATCTTTTTTGAGTGATGAGCGCTAATACACCGTTACATCTTGCTTATTTATATATACTTTGAACCCGTTGCAAAGCAAGAGTAATACACACAATTGTAACGGTTTTGCTTTCTTTTTCTAATTTTTTACTGAATAACTTTTTTTAACGACTTTGTTATGGTTTCATTTTTTTTTCAAGTTTTTTGGAATATAACTAACTATGTCGTTTTAACGCTTGGGTTTGCGTAAAAGTTTTGCCTTTTTTATATAAAGTTCCGAGTACGTTTATTTGTTTCGTAAACGATAACTTTGTTAACAGTTTCGTTTTACTATGACTTTATATTATAAGCTTTCGATAACGTTAATTTCTTTCACGATCAAACGCGCCGCAACGCGCGTTGGCACAATTCTAGTTTATTTACATTTACAAGTCCTCACTAAAATATGTATTACATAACATAACATGATGAATCTATAGTAATAAATAAAGCTTTAAGGTGGACACTTGTTACTTACTCGTGACTTCTCACATTGGTTTTACCGCCTCTCTTTCCTAATAAATGTGTCTCTATCTTATTAAATAATAATTATATTATAAATATATTATTAAAAAAATACTAATTATATTAAATAAGAATATATAACAGAAAATCAAAATATAACTAATTAAAGAAAAATGTTTTAAAATCTAACTTAACAGAGCTTATAATTGTTACCATAAATTATATTTTTAAAGACATATTTCGATGTGTGTTAACAAATTACATTATATTTTACTTAACCGATGTAATACACCGGTTTATTCAACCAGTGTATTACACGGAATTTTAAAAATATATATTTTTATTACTAAGTATATTCCATTTTATTTATTTATCCCATGTAATACACATAATTTTAACCTAGTGAGGTGAATAAAAATATGTTTGGTGGAACAAGGGGGTAGTTTGCTAGATTTTTTTTTCTTTTTATTTTTTTAAAGGTAAATTTCTTAATTTTTTTGACTGTAAGACTTGAACCCATTACTTTCTCAAATATGATTTTCATTTATCATCGGGACATCAACCCCACTAGCTAGATGACAAGAAGAATTGAGCCTCCGTGCCCTTTCGGCTATGGGTTTCCATACAAAACTGCAAACCCCCTGTCACATCCAAAGATCAAAGAGGATCGAATAAGCAATTATCACTATTTACACTAAAAAAACTCTGATTTTTTTTCAAGAAATTGGCTTGAATTAACTCAATTTCTTATAATCCTACAAGAGCAAAACTGATTAATTACGGTAAATGTGAGCGGTAAATGTTATAATATTTAAAATTTAAAATAAATTAATAAAATAAGTTAATCAAATCGTAGTAACACGTCACTCGCCGGAACGGGCAAGTAAACGGTGTGGAGACAAACCAGGTATCTCAATGAATTTCCTTTCATTAAATATTCGGGGAGTTGGCGACGAATTGAAGGCCAACTGGGCCAAATCACTGAAATTAGATAATCGTGTTAATTTTATTGCCATTCAAGAGACACAATTTGCTGACTTTAGCAAAATAAAAGTTCATAAATTCTGGGGTAGGTTCCATTTTGAATTCGCTGCGGTTAATTCATCTGGCCGATCTGGGGGGCTTATTAGTATCTGGGATCCGAATGCCTTCTCAAAAATTGATTCGGTCCAGTCTACAAATTTCCTGTTGGTTTCTGGGAAGTTTTTGGGTTTTGAGGAAACTATACATGTTTTGAACGTTTACGCCCCTCAAGACCCGGGGAGAAAGCGTCGTTTGTGGGAGGAAATCCTAGCTTTAAAACAAAGCAGGGATGGTATTTGGATTTTATTAGGGGACTTCAATGATGTCTGCTCGCCTGATGATAGACGTAACACAGATTTTAATCCTTCAAGTACCCGGGCATTCAATGATTTCATCTACAATGGAGACTTCTTGGAATACAATATGGGTGGGAGAAAGTTTACCTATGTCACAGGAAATGGTTCTAAGCTGAGTAAAATTGACAGGATTTTGGTGTGCCCAAAATTTATACAGCTATGGCCTCTTGTCGTTCTATCGGCTCTTCCACTTCATCTTTCGAACCACTGCCCTCTTTTGCTCATATCGAATCCAGTGGATAATTGGGGCCCAATCCCATTCAAATGTTTCAATTCGTGGTTTGATAAAGCTGGCTTTCAGGAAACCGTCCTCTTGGGTATCTCCTTGGCAGATCAATCTGGTCCGCCAGATAAAAGGTTAGCCTCTAAATTAAAGTCCATCAAGGTAGAGCTAAAAAAATGGAGGCAAGCAAACTGTGATCAGCATTCTGCGCAACTAAAAACTTTAAAGGATGAATTAATTGCCTTGGATCTCAGAGCTGAGTCAGCTGATCTCTCCGATGCAGAGATTGATTCCCGAGCAAAAATAAAGAAGGATATTTTGGAGATCGAAGGGATAAAACTAAAAGATTTGAAGCAAAAAGTGAGAATAAACTGGGCGATTGATGGAGACGAAAACTCACGTTTTTTTCATGGAATTGTTAATAGCAACCTCTCAAACAATCGAATTAGCGGTCTCATGATTGATAATGAATGGTGCACGAATCCGTGGATTATAAAACAGAACGTTTTCAACTTCTTCTCGGAAAAATTTTCTGAACCTTTGGCCAACCGACCGGTTTTCATCAGCTCCAACCTTAAAAAACTCAATCCTGAAGATGGTCTCTATCTTACAACCTCTTTCTCTCTCGAGGAAATCAAGAATGCTGTTTGGGACTATGGGGGGGGATCGTGCCCCTGGTCCGAACGGGTTTAATTTTCACTTTATAAAATCTTTTTGGCATCATTTTCAGTTGGACTTTTTGCAGATATTACAGAACTTTTATTACACTGGAACTAGGTGCAGTTCATCATTCATCGCCCTCTTCCCAAAAAAAGAAGACCCGCTTAATCTATCGGACTATAGACCCATAAGTTTAATGGGTGTTATCTACAAGGTGATTGCCAAGATTTTGTCTAACAGGTTAAAGATTGTTATTAATGATGTATTGTCCGAGGAGCAATCAACTTTTCTCTCAAATCGGAACATCCAAGACGGCCCCCTCATTATTAATGAAGTAATCTCATGGGCAAGGAAACAAAATCAGAAAATTATGCTATTTAAATTAGACATTGAAAAGGCGTTAGACACTCTAAATTGGGAATTTCTTGACTCCATTCTTGGCCAATGTTGTTTCCGATTAGATGGAGAACTTGGATTAAAGGTTGCCTATCCTCTGCTCGCACTTCAGTCCTTGTAAACGGGAGCCCAACTCTAGAATTCCAGTGTTCCCGGGGTGTTCGGCAAGGGGATCCTCTTTTTCCATTTCTCTTCATATTAGCCATGGAAGCGTTCTCTGCCTCTCTAAAGAAGGCTGCCTCGATTGGTATTTTCCATGGATACCAATGCCCGAATGGCGGTCCCAATATCTCACATATCCTATACGCGGATGATGCTTTAATTTTGGGCGAATGGTCGTCTTTGAATGCTTCCAACATCATCCGAATCATGAGATGTTTCTACCTCGCATCCGGTCTCAAGATAAATTTAAAAAAAGAACCTTGTATGGCATTGGGGTAGGTAATGAAGAACTATCTGCAATGAGTGATCTCATGAAATGCAATTCGGGCTCTCTTCCATTCACTTACCTGGGACTTCAAGTGGGAGCCAATATGAACCGAATTAGAAGTTGGCAACCAGTTATTGATGTCTTTGAATCACGTTTATCTCTATGGAAGGCAAAAACACTATCTTCGGGTGGCCGACTGACTCTACTAAAATATGTACTCGATAGTCTACCATTTTATTACTTTTCTCTTTACAAGGCTCCGACGGGGGTAAATGATTCCCTTGAAAGACTTAGAAGAAGATTCCTTTGGGGAGGGCACGAAGATAGCCACAAAATAAATTGGGTTGCTTGGGATCGCGTAATACTACCAAAAACCTCGGGCGGTCTTGGATTGGGTTCCTTCTCGGATACAAACATTAGCCTTTTAACAAAATGGTGGTGGCGGTTTGTAACTACACATAGATCCGTATGGAAACAGGTCATATGTTCCATTCATCAAACAAATGAAAAGGGACCTTACATGCCAGCTCGTGATAAGCTAAATGGAGTCTGGAAAAACATATGTAACACCGGTCCCTCTCTACTTAATCGGGATATACATTTGGAGAGATTAATTGTCGGTAAGGTTGGAAGAGGTAATGACATCCAATTTTGGCTTGATAAATGGGTTGGGCCGAGTCCGCTTTGCATCCAATACCCAGCTTTATTTGAGTTGGAAGCTGAAAAAGGATGTAAAATCATATCGAGAGATGTAAGTATCATTCTACTGGAATCGAGTGGCATTGGAAATGGAATAATGATTTCTCCACCCAACTTCACCGTGATGATTTAAACCGCTGCCAGGTTGTCATCGCTCAAGTCGAGTTCTCGGATTTGAATGACCAGTGGTGTTGGGATGGGGACTCAAGTGGGAGTTTTTCTGTGGCCTACATTAAAGAAAGGATGATGGAGGTACCTATTCACTATGAAGCATGTTCATTCAGATGGAACAACTTGGTGCCAATTAAACTAAACGTTCATGCATGGAGATCCGAAATGGAAAGAATTCCCACGTACATTGCTCTCATGAAACGAGGTATCGTTATTGGTTCTGGGACCTGCAAATTATGCAATGAAGAGGTAGAGTCAGCAGAGCACCTTTTTGTATATTGCGAGGTTGCAAACACTATTTGGTCAATCATTTCTCAATGGTGCAAAATTCCCCCAATTTTTGCTTTTAACCTTAAAGATCTTCTACAAATACAAGAGTACGGCGGTGGCGATACTTTAAAAAAGAAGGCAGTAAACGCTATCATCTTATCCACCATTTGGGCAATCTGGCGAGCAAAAAACGAGATGGTTTTCAACAACAAAAGGACGCTTATTATGAAAATTTTGGAGGATATCAAGACTACCAGTTTTCTTTGGGTCAAGAATAGATAAAAAAAAATTAACTTAGAGTGGTCGGAATGATGCTCTTTTAATGTATAATCTCTTTTATTGTACTTTGTCCTTGCCTCTCTAGCTCCTTGCTAGTGTGTGGCCTTTCTTTTTTATAAAATTCCTCGGCCGTTCAAAAAAAACAAAGAAGATGTAACTTACGTAACAGTTGACAAAAGTCATTTATGACTTTTTTTAAATATAATAAAGTACAAAAGTCAACTTTGCCCAGCATATTACATTGCATGATTCTTTAGTCAAATAATTTAAAAAATGGAGTCAAATATCAAAAAATTATAACAATCAGTGTACTGATAAATAAAAATATCATGTTATTTTATGGTGTATCATCATGGGCGATTCTAACCACACACGGAATATTGTTAATTGGACCCGTCGCCGCCTTATACGTCCTCGTATAGGGCAATACGAGGGCGTATAGAATTCAGTCACTGCCAACAGAATGCCACGTGTCATTCTCTGTCTGGCGGCCGGTCCAATACGTGGCGTATTGACCTATACGCAGCGTATGAGGCACGAGTTATATTTTTGCTTTAAAAGTTGGAAGAGTTGTACGTTTATGAATCCTATACGTGGCGTATTGACCTATACGCCACGTATAGGTATTTTTTATTTAATTATAATTTTTTTATTTTATTTATATTTTGTTTATTTTTATTTTAATTTATATAATTTTGTTAATATAAGTTTGTTATCTATTTATAAATTTTATATATATATATATTTTTAAACATTTGTTATATTTTTACAGTATAAACAAGCAAAATATTAAACATTACAAACCAAACAAAATATTAAACATTACGACCAAACAAATTAACTAAACATTATATACATTACATCAAAAAATTAAATATATATACATCAAAATGTTTTACATACATAACAACGAAAGAAACAAAATACAAATAAAATAACTAACGCTAAGCGGGTCCGCCGTCACCCTGACCGCCTCCGCCCTCATCCTGACCCGCCACGCCCTCATCCTGAACGGGGTCGTCCGGATAATGACGTCGCGGTGGTAGTGGGCGTGGCTCGATGCCGGCGGCTCGTGACAGATCAACGATCTGTCCAACCGCCCACATCATCAGGTCCTCCATGCGATCGAGTTGACGACCCTGTCGCCGTGAGTCGGCAACAAGGCCATCAAGCAATGTCACACCCCGACCGATGGCGGAATCATCGAGGCGGACAATGAAATGATTATTCATAAGCACATGATCTACTAAGGTTTCATAATTCATTAATGAGATTTAAATACCAAATATCCAAATACAATTCAAGTTACAACACCCTATACTAGAATATTACACATAATTATTTTACTAGGTCCAAAAGCCTTATGTGTAGCACCTTCAACACATAGTCACAAAATCACATATCTTCACCTGAAACGTAATCCAAAACAAGTGTCAACTACGAGAGTTGGTGAGTTTACATATGTTTAAATAAAATAAAAGTTTAGTTAAAAACTTTTATACAATTCATAGTTTGACATGGTATGATATGACATAGTATGATATGACATAATGTGGAGAATTCACTATATGTATACCAATTGTAAGCATGTAATTTTGTATATAAGCATAAAGGTTTAACGTGATAGGCATAGCATACCGCTACCCTAAAAGTGATAGGCATGGAATCAAGACTATGTGGGTTACACATAATTTAAACCATCCTAAAAGTATTCATAGCATAACAAGTGATCAAGCACAAAAGCACAATAATCTACACATGTAAACACAAGTTGAATTGTATGTAAGTAAGCACAGATTACGTTTCACCCCAAAATGTATAAAAATGTAAATAGGGGATATGTAACTCACCTGTGCAAACAAGGTAGTGATGCGGTATGTAGCAAAGTCCAATAGTGTATTCCGACCTACTCGTGTCCTAAATATTTAAGATGCCATAAAGTCTATGTAATGATTCTACCGTGTGTTGATCATGCATTCAATTCACCCAACTAGGCTAGACATGAACCTGTATTAAGTTTCCAAATGTTTTGACACGACAATCGTTGGTAACGGTTTGTGATAACAAAATATATTTATATACACTTATATAATAAGATATGTATTTCATAACATGTCATTACGTTCACGTATCATTATTAGGTTTGGGGGTTGAAGTTAAATATATATACTATAAAAATAAGGCTTTTGATATCAAACTAGTCGTTAGAAAAGTACTCGAGTTTTTAAGTCTACTTAAAACATGTTTTTAGTTATCTAAATAAATTCAATAAATTATGGGATATTTACCATGCATAACCACATGTCTTGGGTTTATAAAAGTGTATGGATCATAATTTACAAACACTTTTAGGAGTTTAAAGCATAGCACACAACTCAGTTGGGTCAACAGTTTTGATTCTGCTGAATAGGTCAAGGGAAAATGGCTGTTTGGGGGTTCAAATGTCAGTTTCAAGACAATAGGCCATATGGGTTTTATAACCAACACAAAATGCTAACTTTAGAAAAAGGAATCAAGTTATTTGGACAATTATTGAACAAGTTATGACCTCAACAAGTTAGCTCTATAAATCTGCCATAAAACCCAGAAGATACACATTTTCTTGTATCACCCTTTTGGGGTATCAAAACTCCTCTAAAAATTGTGAAACCAATTCGGTTGGAAAGAGGACTCTTTAAACTTAATCTTAGACTCAAGAAACGTCCAATTTGGTTTAGTTTTGACAAAGATATGACCTTCCCAATTTGTAACAAAATTCTGCCAGCAATATAGTTGTTTCAAATGGTATATTTTCTTTTGAAATATGCACTATTTGGGTGAACGTATACATAAAACAACTAATGTACATGTTAATGATCAAGATTAGGACATGAAAACTCACTTAAAGCAAGCAAGGAGAAGGGTGAGGGAGTCCGATGGAGGGGGTGTTGCTGCTGCTTTCTTGGAGTCGAAAAGGAATCAAGGAGTGAAGGTGACGTAGTTGACGTGAGACCCGGTTCCTTCTCGGGACGCCCCGTATGGCTCGGTGAGTTCCCGAAATGATTTTTAAGCTTCGCGTAAACGTAATACGATGACCGTAGTTGCGAAAATGGTGACCCGAAATGGTAGGTTCTTGTTCCGAAAGAACCCGTAAAAGGTGGGGAAGCCGTTACGGTTGGAAGCGGTGTACGGTGGTGGTTGCGGGGGGTGATGTAAGGTTGCTGTCGGAAACCGGAGGGGAGGAGGAGGGTGGCGCTGGCAGTGGATGGTGGGTTGGTTGCTGCTGCCGTGATTGTAAACCGAAGATGGAGGAGGATGAGGGTGTGCTCGGTGGTGGTGGTAGAGGTGGTGTTTTACGGTGCTGGGTACCGAGAGCCAAGGGAGGGGGTGAAGGGTGCTGCTGTCGTGGAACCGAGAAGGAGGCAAAGGGAGAGGGTGGGTTTGGAGTTGTGGCCTTGTTGTGGCGTATGCATGTATATATAATCCTTTAAGTGGTGTAATACACATGGGTCCTTATGTTTTCATGAGACAAGCTTGTCTCATGTTGGGAAGCAAGAGACAAGGCCACACAAAGTGTGCCACTTTGTGTGTTTTTTTTTGTCGACCGAGAAGGAGTAAGCACGAGGGGGGGGGGGGTAGGGGGGTAGTGTAGGGTGTGGTGTTGGGTGTTCCTGCTAGTACGAGTCCGGTATAATACCCGCTAAGTGTAACCCGGTTATTAATAGTCGTTATACGTCAGTAGGGTATGGGTCGGGTATATAAAAAAAAATAATAATAATAATATAAGTTTAATAGTTTTGACATAATACGAGTATGTGTAAAACACTTAGAATTAGTTTTTATATAGTTTGGTATTCTCAAAAATAAAAATAAAGAGAATGTTTTCGAGCGGTTTGTTTTATTAAATTTTAAATGTTTTTATAAACTTAATAAATTATTTTCTTTTTATAAATCAACTCATTTTTTGTCAAATTGTTTTATTTGTTTTCAAAGTCATTTATTATTATAAAATTTAAATAAATTTATATAATTCGAATATTTTTATATTTAATTTAAAAACACATAATTTGAAATTTGTAAACACACCCTTTTGTATAAACTTGGTTAAATATATGTGTGCATATTTTGAATAAAATGTTGAAATTTTTACGTGTTAATATATTATAGCTGAAATTTCGAAACGTCACAGTCTCCCCATGTTGAAGGAATTTCGTCCCGAAATTTGATTTACGAAGGTTATAGAAGTGGGAAAGAGATGTCAAAAGACTTAGGATGGAATTACTTTACCAGGGAAAGATTCAACGGGGGAATATCGTATGATAACGGATGACGACGTTAATTCGAGTCGAGTTGTCAATTAGTTGCTCTAATAGTGTAATGAGATTTATGCATACAATTGTTCATACACGCATGAATGTAAACTAAATGAAACCATACTTAACAATATTGGTGCCAATCACCTCGTGACATGGCATTTTCCTTTAAAACTCCACCCCACGGGTGTTCATATTTTCAAATTTTGCAAAAACATTTTCAAAAATCGGTCCTCCTCCTAGTACTTATGCATGGTTTATACTCGTTATATCAAGTGGGTTTATGTATAGGGTGTACCAGCGGCTAACCCACCACCCCTTTGATATACCGGGGATTCCCCGTGCATAATTACTAGGATTTAGAACTTCAACAATTTAAGTAAACTTTAACAGAGCTAGTAAGTTGAATGACTGAATTTAAACATAATAGATTTGTTTCATAAAAGTATAGGAATGAGATGAATGGTGATAGCATAGCTGTTCTGTGCAATCACGGGTTATAGAACTCATAGCACTGGATTTCCCATCCGCTATTTCAATGATATACGAGTTATCAAGATTGGTTGGTTGTTTAGCAAATAGTTGGTTAAAAACAAGAGACACAATTTTGAATATTGAATAAAACGGATGTATAAAGATAGTGAACAAGGGAACGTACCGTTGACAGTGTCGTCATTGGCCGGAACCTCGTTAGCATTTATATTAAATGCTCTTCCACGAGGACCACCTTGATTTTGAAGTTTTGGACATTGGTTTCGAAAGTGGTTTGGGTCTCCACATTCGTAACAGGCCCGTCCATAGGTGACAGTGAGAGGCACTGGATGATTGCCTTGAGTAGCTTGATTAACGATAGTGCGAGCACGGCAATTAGTAACAACGTGTCCATAGCGTCCACATTTTGAGCATAGACGGCATGCAGCATGCGGGGCATGGTGATACTTGCAAGTAAGGCATTGGGGAAATGAACCTACATAATTTCTCAGAATTTGACCTGCATGAGTAACTTGGGTCACAGGTACGGCAGGAATGATGGCCGCAAAGTTTTGGGCCTTATGCTTCCTATCATGATGGGAAGATTTGGGCTCTTCGTTTTTTACGGACACGGAAGTAGCAGCTTTGTTGACCACTTTCTTGGCACCCTTCCTAAATAAGGTACCTGCTTTGACGTGATTGTCAGTCAACACGGCAGACAAACGGATTGCGTCTTCGAGAGTGGAGGGATTACTTCCCAATACGGTGTCTTGGAGCGGCATAGGCAGTCCGCCTATGTATTTCTCAATTCCCCGTGCTAAGGGAGTAACCATGTGGGACACGAGCAGACTTAGTTCTTGAAAACGAGTGGTGTAAGCCAAATTCTCTCCGCTATCTTGGGTGAGATCCTAAAATTCAGCTTCGAGCTTCCTCATTTCGTTGCGAGGACAGAACTCGTCAGTCATAAGTCGTTTCATTTCGTCCCAAGACAAGGACATAGCAGATTCGTTGCCTCGAGTACGTTTCTCACCGTTCCACCAGGTGAGTGCTTGTTTTTGGAAGACGCTGGCAGCATAACGGACTTTGAGGTTGTCGGGACAATCGCTGTTTAGGAAAGTACTCTCCATACTTTCAAACCATTGAAGAAGGCCAGTAGCACCTTCTGTCCCGAAGAATTTGGTGGGGTTGCAAGAATTGAAATGCTTGAATGTGCAGTATGGTGGGTTTGCACCATTCCCTTGCGTATTAGACCCATCACTGTTGTTGTTAGCTTGGATCATTTGGCCTATTAGTTGAGTAAGTAGTGCAGCAAGGTCAACGTTGGAGTTGCTAGAGTTAGCATTAACCGCGCGACGGGGAGGCATTCTATAAGTACCATAAGAAAAGACAAGAACTTATGAGACTTCGGATAAAATAGGCATGTATGTGCCACAGTTGGTAGGCTGTTCACAATAATACAAGCAGGAACGTGAGATGACACTCATCATGTCGCGTGATAATGTATGTAAGTTCTGACTAAAACTGATCACATAATTCATTCAAAATTTATAACACTAAAGGATAGGGGAAATAAGCCATGAAATCTATTCCTGGGAGGATATGATAACATAGATCATTATTCGCGCAATAGGAATGGCCGGGATTCGCATGCACTACAAATCGTTATTACGTGTGCACCCGTAATAATGATTTGTTTTGCATGTTCGTCTAGTTCTTCCTACCTCGCTATAATGTCCCCAAATTTTGAGTTTAAGTTTGGATTGTATCCTTGCGAATACATTGACTTATTAACGTTAAATAATTTCTCAAAACTTTCAAGGAGACATGCTTTAGCCTATAGGTAAACACTCACTTCAGGAATTCCCAGGAAAGCATACGGGTCCGTTTACTTGGATTTATATGAAATGCTTTCCTAGACAGAAAACCCAATGTACAGGTGTCACCCTTCTAGATTGCACGTGTCCTTTACTAGTTTCAAGAAATTAAGTCGTTGACGAGATTTTCAAGATTTTAATAGTCTTAAGAGTCTATGAGTATAAAAATGTGTATAAACGTTGCAATTAATATGGAGTAGGAAAGAGTATGGATAAGGATAGGTAGTGTATTTGTTTGTATAAGTTTGTTCATCAAATGTGTATGTAAAGGATGTATCATGTGTTTAAAGCCTGTATGTATGTGTATAAGTCTCATGTACCCAACTTGGGAAAATTCAAATAATACCTAACTACAAATAATTCATATAGCAAATAATCATTTAACACATAACACATAAAAGGGAGTCCTAGGGTTATAGTCTAAGTCATCGTGTCTAATAACCTAATTCCCTATAACCATGGCTCTGATACCAATCTGTCACACCCCGACCGATGGCGGAATCATCGAGGCGGACAATGAAATGATTGTTCATAAGCACATGATCTTCTAAGGTTGCATAATTCATTAATGAGATTTAAATACCAAATATCCAAATACAATTCAAGTTATAACACCCTATACTAGAATATTACACATAATTATTTTACCAGGTCCAAAAGCCTTATGTGTAGCACCTTCAACACATAGTCACAAAATCACATATCTTCACCTGAAACGTAATCCAAAACAAGTGTCAACTACGAGAGTTGGTGAGTTTACATATGTTTAAATAAAATAAAAGTTTAGATAAAAACGTTAATACAATTCATAGTTTGACATGGTATGATATGGCATAATGTGGAGAATTCACTATATGTATACCAATTGTAAGCATGTAATTTTGTATATAAGCATAAAGGTTTAACGTGATAGGCATAGCATACCGCTACCCTAAAAGTGATAGGCATGGAATCAAGACTATGTGGGTTACACATAATTTAAACCATCCTAAAAGTATTCATAGCATAACAAGTGATCAAGCACAAAAGCACAATAATCTACACATGTAAACACAAGTTGAATTGTATGTAAGTAAGCACAGATTACGTTTCACCCCAAATGTATAAAAATGTAAATAGGGGATATGTAACTCACCTGTGCAAACAAGGTAGTGATGCGGTATGTAGCAAAGTCCAATAGTGTATTCCGACCTACTCGTGTCCTAAATATTTAAGATGCCATAAAGTCTATGTAATGATTCTACCGTGTGTTGATCATGCATTCAATTCACCCAACTAGGCTAGACATGAACCTGTATTAAGTTTCCAAATGTTTTGACACGACAATCGTTGGTAACGGTTTGTGATAACAAAATATATTTATATACACTTATATAATAAGATATGTATTTCATAACATGTCATTACGTTCACGTATCATTATTAGGTTTGGGGGTTGAAGTTAAATATATATACTATAAAAATAAGGCTTTTGATATCAAACTAGTCGTTAGAAAAGTACTCGAGTTTTTAAGTCTACTTAAAACATGTTTTTAGTTATCTAAATAAATTCAATAAATTATGGGATATTTACCATGCATAACCACATGTCTTGGGTTTATAAAAGTGTATGGATCATAATTTACAAACACTTTTAGGAGTTTAAAGCATAGCACACAACTCAGTTGGGTCAACAGTTTTGATTCTGCTGAATAGGTCAAGGGAAAATGGCTGTTTGGGGGTTCAAATGTCAGTTTCAAGACAATAGGCCATATGGCTTTTATAACCAACACAAAATGCTAACTTTAGAAAAAGGAATCAAGTTATTTGGACAATTATTGAACAAGTTATGACCTCAACAAGTTAGCTCTATAAATCTGCCATAAAACCCAGAAGATACACATTTTCTTGTATCACCCTTTTGGGGTATCAAAACTCCTCCAAAAATTGTGAAACCAATTCGGTTGGAAAGAGGACTCTTTAAACTTAATCTTAGACTCAAGAAACGTCCAATTTGGTTTAGTTTTGACAAAGATATGACCTTCCCAATTTGTAACAAAATTCTGCCAGCAATATAGTTGTTTCAAATGGTATATTTTCTTTTGAAATATGCACTATTTGGGTGAACGTATACATAAAACAACTAATGTACATGTTAATGATCAAGATTAGGACATGAACACTCACTTAAAGCAAGCAAGGAGAAGGGTGAGGGAGTCCGATGGAGGGGGTGTTGCTGCTGCTTTCTTGGAGTCGAAAAGGAATCAAGGAGTGAAGGTGACGTAGTTGACGTGAGACCCGGTTCCTTCTCGGGACGCCCCGTATGGCTCGGTGAGTTCCCGAAATGATTTTTAAGCTTCGCGTAAACGTAATACGATGACCGTAGTTGCGAAAATGGTGACCCGAAATGGTAGGTTCTTGTTCCGAAAGAACCCGTAAAAGGTGGGGAAGCGGTTACGGTTGGAAGCGGTGTACGGTGGTGGTTGCGGGGGGTGATGTAAGGTTGCTGTCGGAAACCGGAGGGGAGGAGGAGGGTGGCGCTGGCAGTGGATGGTGGGTTGGTTGCTGCTGCCGTGATTGTAAACCGAAGATGGAGGAGGATGAGGGTGTGCTCGGTGGTGGTGGTAGAGGTGGTGTTTTACGGTGCTGGGTACCGAGAGCCAAGGGAGGGGGTGAAGGGTGCTGCTGTCGTGGAACCGAGAAGGAGGCAAAGGGAGAGGGTGGGTTTGGAGTTGTGGTCTTGTTGTGGCGTATGCATGTATATATAATCCTTTAAGTGGTGTAATACAAATGGGTCCTTATGTTTTTCATGAGACAAGCTTGTCTCATGTTGGGAAGCAAGAGACAAGGCCACACAAAGTGTGCCACTTTGTGTGTTTTTTTTTGTCGACCGAGAAGGAGTAAGCACGAGGGGGGGTAGGGGGTAGTGTAGGGTGTGGTGTTGGGTGTTCCTGCTAGTACGAGTCCGGTATAATACCCGCTAAGTGTAACCCGGTTATTAATAGTCGTTATACGTCAGTAGGGTATGGGTCGGGTATATAAAATAATAATAATAATAATATAAGTTTAATAGTTTTGACATAATACGAGTATGTGTAAAACACTTAGAATTAGTTTTTATATAGTTTGGTATTCTCAAAAATAAAAATAAAGAGAATGTTTTCGAGCGGTTTGTTTTATTAAATTTTAAATGTTTTTATAAACTTAATAAATTATTTTCTTTTTATAAATCAACTCATTTTTTGTCAAATCGTTTTATTTGTTTTTAAAGTCATTTATTATTATAAAATTTAAATAAATTTATATAATTCGAATATTTTTATATTTAATTTAAAAACACATAATTTGAAATTTGTAAACACACCCTTTTGTATAAACTTGGTTAAATATATGTGTGCATATTTGGAATAAAATGTTGAAATTTTTACGTGTTAATATATTATAGCTGAAATTTCGAAACGTCACAAGCAATGCCTAGGTAGCCCTCTCCAGCCTAAAAGACCGACGTACGTGTCGGGGATGCTGTGGCGGATGGTCGTGGATGGCCTCGACGTGCGGCGGCCCGTCCTCCATCGCCACACCATGTAGCGGCTGAGGCATAGGCGGGTCCCCCTGTCCAGGCATCTGCGGCAACGGCACCGGGACCCAAACCTGGTCCTGGACGGCCCCTACGAACCGAAGGCCCTGCGGGAATCGGTGCGTGATGCGCATGCCGCTCGCCGTGCGACGGTCTAATCGGACAGGGGGAATTGCCGGTGACATCGCAGGCTCATGCACCTCAAATGGTGTAACCGAGCGCATGATCTGCGTGATGAAAGCACCGCCATACAAAAGCCCGCGCTTATGCCGCATATAGGCAGATGCAAAATAAAGCGCAAGGCACGTCGATAGGTTGCACCATGAAACACACCACTTTTAAAAACAAAACTTTAACGCGCGGAAGTCTTAACTCAGGAAATTTTTTTTTTTTTTTTTTTAAAACTCTCTCGCGTACCGCGAGAGAATCCTTCCTGGACTCTCGCGGCCCGCGAGTAACCCTTTCTCTCAGAATGTTTCCAGCTTTCAGCAGTTTTCACACTTAACCATTTTTCCAACCTTTTTCATTTTGCTTAACATCAAAACTTTACCAACACTTAGATTTTTGACCAAAAACATCATGACAACATATGATTACATCAAAACATAACTTTTGTGCCAAATTACACCACTTTACAAGGATTTTACGAAAATCCTCAAAATACCAAAAATGCATACGAGAACCCTCCAAGCTTGGACGTTGACCTTGACCTATTTCGGAGCTTTCCCTGCATAACCACATAAACTTATAACCATTAGTAATGAGATAAACACAACCAACAAGTATTTACAACTTGTTTTCATCCTTTTCACCAATTTGACCCGTTTGCCTCTATTTGGTCAATTATAGTTCCATACATTAGCATTTCGTCAACATATTACCATTGTAATGTGTTAAACATAACAAACAAGTGATTTCAACTTGTTTTCACACCTTTCACCCATTTGACCCGTTAACACTCATTTGGCCAATTAAGGATTTCATACACTTGTATATCACATACAAGTTACTTTCATCATTTCATTATCACTTTTCCATTTCCATTATGGCACGTAGGCCATAACTTCATATCCCAAAGGATACGAGATCATAACTCCATAACTAATCTATCCATTATGGTACTTAGACCATAACTCCATATCCATTCTATCCATTATGGTTCATAGACCATAACTCCATATCAACATATCCATTATAGTGTAAATACTATAACTACATTCCTTCAATTATGCATACCATTTTATACTCATTCATACCACATAACAAATTATGCAACTTTACACATTATACATACAACATTGCATAAAACTCATTTATCATCAAAACTAAGTAAGTGCAAAAGCACTTACCTTTCGGGTTAGAAGATCCCGCACCGCTTTCAAGCTTTGCAATTTGATTACCTAAACACATCCGCCTAGTTTAGTAATCTAATATATACCAAAATTTCATTACAATTGAGTTCACAACTCAATTTCCCAATTCCAACCCAAATTGACCCGTTTGGGTTATCCTCATAACCAAACACCCTCTTTCACCACAAACTCACCTACTTGAGTTTCATTAACTTAATCTTAACACTAATTCTTCTTTCAAAAATTATTATTAAGTTAATTTGGTGTTTGTTCTAGTGTCTAACATCTTAAAAACACTTAATCTTCATTAATTCACCATTCTAGCCTTATGACCCAAACACCCCCAATTTTCACCATATGAACCCTAACTTCTCATAATCAAAATCAAAGGGTTCTAGGATGTTAATCATCATTCTTTAACTTTAGTTTAGCTAGATTATCAATAATCTAACACCATTTCATCACATGCATACGTAATTTCGGATTTCTCCCAAAATCTACCAAGAACACATACATGGTGAAATCAAGAGGAAGAGAATCATTTACTTGATGTTAGGAAGGTGTTGTGTGAGCCAAAACCTTCACTAATCAAGCTTCAATTGCACGAAAATGGCTTCAACACACTTTTCTCTTTTTTTCCTCTCTTGATATGAACGACCCCAACAACCAAAATGCTGAATTTTGACTTCCATATGGTCAAATATGGCAGATTTGCCATATTTACCATTTCAGTCCTTTAACTTCCATTTTACCCATTTCATTCTATAGTTAGTTAAAACTAACATAATCCCATTACAAACTTGAAACCCACTTGTTTCAACTTATTTATAAAATATTATTTCCACCATAATATTAAATATAAATATTTAATTATTTGAAGACGAAACCCGGATTTTGGTTCGTTACAAATCACCTCCCCTTATTTAGGTTTCGTCCCCGAAACCCGACTTCACATAAAAAGGTTCGGGTAGAATTTGAGCATTTCTTCCTCGGTTTCCCAAGTCATTTCCGCCCCCTTTCTATGCTTCCATCGAACCAACACTTGGCTAATCTCTTTATTACGCAACCGTTTTACTTTCCTATCTAAGATTGCCATCGGTTCTTCCACATAGTTCAACTTTTCATCAATTTCTATATCATTCAATGGAACAAAAGTAGATTCATCCGCTAAACATTTTCGCAAATGAGACACATGGAACGTGTTATGAAGTCTACTTAGTCCCTCCGGTAACTCCAATCGATAAGCTACCGCACCCACCCTTGCCATCACTTTAAACGGTCCGATGAAACGTGGGCTTAACTTCCCCCGTTTCCTAAACCTTATCACCCCTTTCCAAGGAGAGACTTTCAAAAGTACAAAGTCCCCCGCTTGAAACTCAATCGCCCGCTTCCTATTATCCGCATAAGACTTTTGGCGATCTTGAGCCGCCTTCAAGCGTGCTCTAATTTGGTCAATACTATCATTAGTTTCCTTGACCACTTCGACACTACCAAGCTCCCGTTGACCAATCTCACCCCAACACACGGGTGTTCGACACTTTCTCCCATACAATGCCTCAAAAGGCGGCATACCAATACTAGAATGGTAACTATTGTTGTAAGAGAATTTCGTCAACGGTAAATGGTCGTCCCAACTACCACCAAAATCCAAGGCACACGCTCGCAACATATCCTCGAGCGTTTGAATCGTTCGCTCGCTTTGACCATCCGTTTGTGGATGATAAGCGGTGCTAAGATTCAATCTAGTCCCCATATCCTCATGGAATTTCTTCAAAAAACGAGAAGTAAATCTCGTATCACGATCCGATATAATCGACACCGGCACACCATGACGTGACACAATTTCCTTCACATACATTTCCGCCAATCTATCCGAAGAATACGTTTCCTTTATAGGAAGGAAATGTGCACTCTTCGTCAACCGATCCACTACTACCCATATCGCATCATAACCCTTTCGAGTCTTTGGTAGTTTAGTGATCAAATCCATGGTTATATTTTCCCATTTCCAAAGCCGTATTTCAAGCGGTTGAAGCTTTCCATACGGCTTTTGATGCTCCACCTTAACCCTTAAACATGTGAGACACCTCTCCACATACTTAACAATATCACGCCTCATACCCGGCCACCAAAAATGACACCTCAAATCATAAAACATCTTTGTGGCCCCCGGATGGATAGAATATTTGGATTTATGCGCCTCGTCAAGAATAGTTGTCAAGACACTTGATAACCTAGGTATCCAAATTCTATCAAAGCATGTCTTCAAACCCATGCTATTTTCACCAAGCTTATCAACATAAGAAATCATCCGTTCTTTCTTCAAGTCGCCACCAAGTGCTAACACTTGGGCCTCCCGGATTTCATCAATAAGAGATGATGAAATTGTCATCTTAAATGACTTCACCTTGATAGGTGAATGACTTGACTTTCCACTAAGCGCATCCGCCACAACATTCGCTTTACCCGGATGATAAAATATCTCACAATCATAATCCTTAACCAATTCAAGCCACCGTCTTTGCCTCATATTGAGGTCCTTTTGGTCAAAGAAATATTTGAGACTTTTGTGATCCGTGTAGATCGTACACTTAGCACCATACAAATAATGCCTCCAAATCTTGAGCGCGAAAACCACGGCTGCAAGCTCTAAATCATGGGTTGGGTAATTCACCTCGTGAGTCTTTAATTGCCTAGATGCATAGGCAATCACTTTCCCCCTTTGCATCAAAACACACCCCAACCCCGAATGCGAGGCATCCGAATAAACAAAAAAATCCTCGGTCCCGTCCGGCAAGGATAAAACAGGCGCCTTAGTCAACTTTTCTTTCAAGAGTTGAAAGGCAGATTCTTGCTCGGGACTCCAAACAAACTTTGTCTCCTTACGAGTCAACTTCGTCATCGGCAAAGAAATCCGAGAGAAGTTTTCGATGAACCTCCGATAATAACCCGCTAACCCCAAGAAACTTCTAATCTCCGAAGGCGTCTTCGGTGATGACCATTCTTTAACAGCCATAATCTTGGATGGGTCAACGGTAATTCCTCTTTCATTAATCACATGACCCAAGAATTGGATCTCGCGCAACCAAAATACGCACTTGGAGAATTTAGCATAAAGCTTCTCCTTTTGCAAGACATCAAGAATTTCACGCAAATGACAAGCGTGATCACCCTCGCTCCTTGAATAGATGAGAAGATCGTCAATAAACACAATGACCGAACGATCAAGGAACGGTCTACACACCCGGTTCATGAGATCCATGAAAAACGCAGGTGCGTTGGTCAAACCGAAAGGCATAACCGTAAACTCATAGTGACCGTAACGAGTGTGAAAAGCTGTCTTATGAACATCCTCTTCCTTCACTTTCAACTGATGATACCCGGACTTCAAGTCAATTCCAAACTCTATCTCCCTATCCGGCGGAATCCCCGGTAACTCTTCAGGAAACACATCTATGAATTGGTTCACGACCGGTACATCGTGAATCTCCTTTACTCTTTCATTCACATCCGCGACACAAGCCATGAACGCCTTGCACCCACGCGCCATGTACTTGGTCGCCTTCACATAAGTGCACAACCTTACTTTACCCTTTTTATCACCTTCTATGTAGATGGACTCTCCCGACGGGGAAACAAGTTGGATCGCCTTCGGTCCACATAAAATAATCGCCTTATTCTTTGACAACCAATCCATCCCCACAATAACATCAAAATCTCCCATAGCCATAGGAATCAAATCAATAAAGAAAGTTTCGCCCCCCGCTCTCAACTTACAATCACTAAAAATGTCAAAGACAAGAAAACTCTTATCATTAGCCGCTTCGATTTCTAAGGGTTCATCTAACTTGCTTCTTACAAAAGAGGAATGCTTAACAATTTTCAAGGAAACAAAAGAACGGCTAGCCCCCGAATCAAATAGAACTAGTGCAGGTAATGAGTTAATCTTGAATGTACCTGTCACCACCTCCGAGTCGTTCTTTGCTTCCTCCGCAGATATGTGGAAAGCTCTACCCTTAGGCCTGGGTATCTCAACTTTTCTCTCGCTTCCACCTTGCTTCAAATCCGGGCAATCCGCCCTAAGGTGTCCTGGCTTGTAACAATTATAGCATATACGAATCTGGCTTGGACACTGATTTGCCATATGCCCCGGCTTCCCACACTTGTAACAATTCGACGTTCCCTTCTTACAATCCCCATAGTGCTCCTTCCCACAAATTTTGCATCCTCGAGAAGAGAACTTGGTAAAAGGCTTCTTACTAGGGCTCCTGCCCTTTATCTTGCTCACCACTTGATCCACAATTTCCCTTTTCCTCTTCTCTCCTCTAGCTTCTTGCCTCCTCAACTCCACCTCTCTTTCCCGACACCTGTTTACTAAGTCTACAAGTGTGGTAAATGAGGATGGAGATATGCTATCCCTGAACTCCACCGTCAGCATAGCATAGAACCTGTCAATCCTGGCTTTCTCGGTCGACACCACATTTGGACAGAACTTGGCCCGATCGAAGAAAGTCCCAGCTAATTCATCAATAGTCTCTGTCGTCTGCCTCATGAGGAGAAACTCCTCGGTCATCCTGTCAATAGCGGCCTGTGGGCAATGGTACTTTAGGAATGCCGCTTTAAACTCCTCCCATGACATGGAGGTCACCCCTCTTTCACCCCTCTCCTTTCGGAGATTCAGCAGCCACTCCTTAGCCCGCCCAGTCAATAGTGGCACGCTAAACATCACTCTATCCTCGGGCTTACACCTTGTCGTCTCAAAATTTGACTCCATGTCTACCACCCACCTGTGGTTTAGAATCGGGTCCACTTGCCCGTTATATTCTTTGGGCTTGATCACCATGAAATCCTTCAGTGTACAACCCCGAGGTTCCTTATCTTTCTCTTTCATGATCTCCTCGAGAGAGAGTTTAATAGTCCCCCTCATTTCTTCCATCAACAGATTTGTGGCTTGCTCAAAGGCCTTGGCCACCTCCTCTTTTATCAACTCTTGGATCCGTGGATCCAACGGTTCCCGATTGCTCGATTCTTCTGCCATCTCTTAACTGAGAATTAGAAACGAACACCTTAACACCCTTATACTATCAATACCTTAAATACTTATCACACTTACACCCCTATATGTATTAAGTATATGTATACTTATCTACTTATACACATACATACATATATAATCACCTTCACTTAATCCTTGTAAATGTTCATTGTTATATGGTTATTATAAAGGCCCTTGCACATCTCGTCATATTAATCATATTGGCCAGACATGATTAATAACGCGCTATGCCCAATTGCAATTATCATATTCATATAACAAATTACAAGACAAGTTTCGGCACACATAACACTTTGCCAATCATTCGTACATATACATAAACTCCATATGGAATTATCATTAATCATAACATTACTAACCTTTCCTTTCCGAAAGCTCCGAGTCTTAGTCAAGTCCTTCTTGGATTCTCGTATCATCCTCCCCCATATCAAGAGCATCCGGTTTGAGTTTGGTGCCACCCACACCAAATCCCTCAAACCATTGCTCTGATACCAAGTTGAAAACACCACTTTTAAAAACAAAACTTTAACGCGCGGAAGTCTTAACCCAGGAAATTATTATTATTTTTTTTTTTAAAAAACTCTCTCGCGTACCGCGAGAGAATCCTTCCTGGACTCTCGCGGCCCGCGAGTAACCCTTTCTCTCAGAATGTTTCCAGCTTTCAGCAGTTTTCACACTTAACCATTTTTCCAACCTTTTTCATTTTGCTTAACATCAAAACTTTACCAACACTTAGATTTTTGACCAAAAACATCATGACAACATATGATTACATCAAAACATAACTTTTGTGCCAAATTACACCACTTTACAAGGATTTTACGAAAATCCTCAAAATACCAAAAATGCATACGAGAACCCTCCAAGCTTGGACGTTGACCTTGACCTATTTCGGAGCTTTCCCTGCATAACCACATAAACTTATAACCATTAGTAATGAGATAAACACAACCAACAAGTATTTACAACTTGTTTTCATCCTTTTCACCAATTTGACCCGTTTGCCTCTATTTGGTCAATTATAGTTCCATACATTAGCATTTCGTCAACATATTACCATTGTAATGTGTTAAACATAACAAACAAGTGATTTCAACTTGTTTTCACACCTTTCACCCATTTGACCCGTTAACACTCATTTGGCCAATTAAGGATTTCATACACTTGTATATCACCTACAAGTTACTTTCATCATTTCATTATCACTTTTCCATTTCCATTATGGCACGTAGGCCATAACTTCATATCCCAAAGGATACGAGATCATAACTCCATAACTAATCTATCCATTATGGTACTTAGACCATAACTCCATATCCATTCTATCCATTATGGTTCATAGACCATAACTCCATATCAACATATCCATTATAGTGTAAATACTATAACTACATTCCTTCAATTATGCATACCATTTTATACTCATTCATACCACATAACAAATTATGCAACTTTACATATTATACATACAACATTGCATAAAACTCATTTATCATCAAAACTAAGTAAGTGCAAAAGCACTTACCTTTCGGGTTAGAAGATCCCGCACCGCTTTCAAGCTTTGCAATTTGATTACCTAAACACATCCGCCTAGTTTAGTAATCTAATATATACCAAAATTTCATTACAATTGAGTTCACAACTCAATTTCCCAATTCCAACCCAAATTGACCCGTTTGGGTTATCCTCATAACCAAACACCCTCTTTCACCACAAACTCACCTACTTGAGTTTCATTAACTTAATCTTAACACTAATTCTTCTTTCAAAAATTATTATTAAGTTAATTTGGTGTTTGTTCTAGTGTCTAACATCTTAAAAACACTTAATCTTCATTAATTCACCATTCTAGCCTTATGACCCAAACACCCCCAATTTTCACCATATGAACCCTAACTTCTCATAATCAAAATCAAAGGGTTCTAGGATGTTAATCATCATTCTTTAACTTTAGTTTAGCTAGATTATCAATAATCTAACACCATTTCATCACATGCATACATAATTTCGGATTTCTCCCAAAATCTACCAAGAACACATACATGGTGAAATCAAGAGGAAGAGAATCATTTACTTGATGTTAGGAAGGTGTTGTGTGAGCCAAAACCTTCACTAATCAAGCTTCAATTGCACGAAAATGGCTTCAACACACTTTTCTCTTTTTTTCCTCTCTTGATATGAACGACCCCAACAACCAAAATGCTGAATTTTGACTTCCATATGGTCAAATATGGCAGATTTGCCATATTTACCATTTCAGTCCTTTAACTTCCATTTTACCCATTTCGTTCTATAGTTAGTTAAAACTAACATTATCCCATTACAAACTTGAAACCCACTTGTTTCAACTTATTTATAAAATATTATTTCCACCATAATATTAAATATAAATATTTAATTATTTGAAGACGAAACCCGGATTTTGGTTCGTTACACACCACCTGCCAGTAAGCGGACAATAGAGAAAGAAGAGGTCTCTATCGGTGCACCACTCACGGCTTTTCAGACGCGGTGCGATCGACGTCAAAATAAGCCGGTGCAGATATCTATACAAAGGGTCTCTAATACCCGAGACCCTCCCCTTGGTAACCAACCAAGGACTATCTGAAATCAAGCCCCAAAAAACAAGGAGTTCCTCCTTGTCCAACTCCGTCACCGCCTCTTCAAAAAGTGGCGTGACCGTCTCAGACTCGTAGTAGAAGCCAGTCGTGACGGCCCACTGACGGAGGGTCTGACGGTAAACGATCCCAAAGATCGAAAATGAAATATGATCCGGATCAATATCCGGCGCCTCCCCGGGAAGAGGCTCTAGCCCAGCCTCTGAGAAGATGAACGTCGAAAGAAACTCGACGACCACCTCTCGAAAGGTCTCCGTGAACGATAGATCAAAAAGACGTGACCATGGCGTGTCCTGGCCGATGCTGGACCTAGCCCGCTCGGCCTCCTATACCTCCTCGAGTAGCGCCCAATCAACTGCAGTCCCTGGACCCAACCGCACCTCCCGAAGCTTCTGGCACCGGGCATACGCCTCCGAGTCAGCCGGAAAACCCAAAAAGGGTCGTGCGCAAGATCGTCTAGCACCTCCATATAAATATCATCATCATGATCCGCCATATCTGATAATAATTAATTGTTTTTAATTTTAAATAATAAAAAATAAATAATAATAATATATTGTTTTTAATTTTAAATAATAATAATATATTGTTTTTTATTTTTAATAATAAATAATAATAATAATTAAATTTTTTTATTTTAAGCCTATACGCCACGTATAGCCTTATACGTGGCGTATATGCTGTTACCGGGTAAACCAAGCCATACGCAGGGCAACCAAGCCATACGCAGACCAGTTACCGGGAAAACTTAGCCATACGCTGGCAATCAGGCCATACGCGGGCCAAGTTGCCAAGAACATGAGCCATATGCAACGTATAGATCTATATGTGGCGTATGGCTTCATCGTCTTCCTCAGACGAACTATACGCCACGTATGGCCCTATACGTGGCGTATAGTTCTTAAGTTTCAATCCAAAAATCTCTAATCTACCCACTTTTACCCGCTAATATTCAATATAAACCTAACATTAATGATCGTGGGTGTAGAGACGTACCTTTTCGAAGTTTTTTTGAGACGACAATCCTAATCAACGAGCTTTTTTGCCGGATGCGTATGGGTTTGTGTTTGTTTGTTTTGGGTCGTTTGGTTCTGTACGCTGCGTTTTCCTGGTATATCAAGTGGCTATACGCCGCGTATAGATCAATACGTGGCGTATAGCAATCAACTTTTGGTATTCTGTACGCCACGTATGGCCCTATACGTGGCGTATAAAATATTAAATTAAAATTAGTTATATTTAATTAAAATTAATCAAAAAATAATAAAATATTAATTATAATTAACTTAAAATTAATTTAAAATAATTAAAATTACAAATAATTAAAATTTAAAATTTAATAAAAAACTAATAAAGCATCATCCGTGAGTCGTGAAGTATTGTGGAAATGTAGATCCATTAGTAGCCATTATTTTCTTAAATCGTTCAATACGATCACTGTATATATTTTCCCATTTTGCTGCATCATCATTTCGGTGCAAATTCCAAAGTGCATTCGGCGTGGGAATCGGAAAATCTCCGTCTAACTTGACGTGGATGAAATGAGCCCTGTTGACGTGAACTAATAATACAGTTTGATGTTGAGCGTGAACGTTTGGACCAAACCACAATGAAAAAAATGTTTGATTACCGGCGATGCTTAAAAGATGAACAATCACCCCAAATCTTTGAGCAATTAGGAGTCCTGTGTATGGCATCGACATCCAACGACTAACTGGTGCGGCTTTCACATCCTGCCAATCTATTGTGTGACGTAGCATATCATACTCTTGAAAGGCGACTCTGTCAAAAACAGTTCTCCACCATTCCTCTTTATTGTCCATCTCCTGTAGAAGTTGTTGTCTGATAAAAAGCCACCGGTTTTCATTTAACCCAAAGCCCAAAGCTACCGATTGAAAACCACAGTTACCGTCGGGATTTACATCCTGTATATGTGAAATGTACGGATGAAAGACAGACGGTATCGAATCCTTAAAACAATTTATATTGTTAACCGCATCTTTCCCCATAATCAATGGAAAACCAAGATAGGCGTTATCATCTTGTGGTTGCTTTCCTTTACCCTTCGTTGGACGACGGTGTTGAATGACCGAACTCGCTTGTATCGAGTCTTGTGACGCAATGTACGAGCTGTGTCTCGCAGGGTCACATTTGCTTTGTTGGGATCCTGTGAATGAGCTGTTTCTCGCGACATCCTGTTTCCTTTGTTGTTGCTTTTTCAAAGTTGGACGACCGCGAGTATCTTCTTGTACCACAGGCGCTTTCTTGTTACTTTTGCTCGAAAAGACCACCCCTGCGATACTCGACAGCATACTTCTTTTGACCTGATCAGGTTCTGAAATAATTTTGTTTCTCACTTGACTAAGTACTTTATCCACGTCTACATTTTCATCATCGACAAAAGACGGTTTTAAATCAAGTTTCCTCCAGAAGACGTCCAACGCATCTAGCGGGATTCTGCCACCTGTATTAAAACGAAATAGTCAGAAAATTTTGAAAATTAAACATTCACAAATTCCAAAGTCAAAACAGTTTACATGTAGCTTCGATACTTGCCAGACGACAAGCACACAGCAACCCACAACTACTGAAAAGTTGGCAACCACACGTTGCATTTTGTTTCCGTATATGTGATAACTTGTACCACTCGTTTTCTAACAAATTTAGAGCTTTATGTGAAACCTTACCGTGCAGGTTATCAAACAATTCAATAGCTATGTGGCTATCCATTTTTCTTATGAGACTTGTTCCAAACGCAAACTGTAATTGATAATATTGATCTGTTACAATTTCATCAACAAACCCAACAAGTCTATCTAGGGAGCTGTTAGCATTTCTAAGATAACTCTTTAAAAGCGAATGCTGGATCTCGACTCGGTTCGTTGTTTGTTGACCAAAATTGAGGTTTTTGTTGGACCAGGTGGATACAAACTTTTCTTTATACGGGTCCAACCAATTTTTAGTCACATAATGTATAACTCCTGAAAAATATTAAATAAATATTTAAATATTTAATAATTATTCAATACTTAAAATATTAAATATTCAAAACTTACTTCCTCGTTTGGTAGCATACAATCGTTCGTAAAGCCGGTTGAAGTTGTACTGGTATATATCTAGCGTGGGAGACTCACATAATACCGACCATGAATACTTGAAATTTGCAGTCTTCGTCTGTAAATGATGCCCTGCAATGTTTTGCGATATTCTCGTGTATGTGCCACCGACATAGGTTCTTCGAACAATCCAGAAATATTTTATCACATGCGTTCATAAGAGCTTTGTCCCTGTCTGTTACTATCACGCGCGGCTCCATACACTTTTGCAACATTGCTTTTATTTGCAGTAGCACCCAGATGAAGTTTTCCTCTCGTTCTTTTGATATAAATGCATGAGCGACGCAAAACGACTGGTGTGTGGAGGTCACACCGACCACTTGGACAAATGGAAGTCTATACATGTTTGTTTTGTAAGTCGCGTCGATCATCAACACGTGCGGGAACGCACGCCACATCTCAAACGATTTCGGATGAACAAAGAATATCTCATCCACAATATTTGTGGCAGGATCTTCCCGAGTATAGTAGACGTATTTTTTAGAAGAAAGCAGGTTTTCTAGAATCTGCATTGGAGTTTCACCGACTCTCGTTTCGTTTTTTATCTTTTGTATCGCATTATAAATGTCCTTTTTAATGCAACTACTCTCTGGGTTTTGTTCCCTTATAGTTGCCAGAATGTTTCGTGGCAACATGTTTTGCGAATACAAATCCGCCACCAAAAGTTGTTCCGACTGAGACAGTCTCCTTGCAAAGGAGTGCGCCTCAAGATGTTGACTAGGATCGTGGTTATGACTGTCATCCTTCACCGTTAATTTCCAAACACCACTATTTTCTTGGTACTCTCCTTCTAATTTAAAGGGACAACCTATTTTCTTGCTACCGGCACGTCTAACCGTGGCAGTAGACGCACGTTCGCCGTGACGGTTACACACAAGCCACACCTTGATAAACGGTTCTGTCGGATCGTCGCCTTTTCTCCTCGATCGTCGGGTGACAAGGACGTAACCATTCTCACGTCCTATCCTGACCGCACAATCCACCAACTGTTCACGAGACTGAAAATTCTGGTCAGTTTTATACGACACGTTTTGATGGTTTTGTTCCTCGTCTTCGGACACGAAGTCGTCGGTTTGTTGTGTCGGGTATGAGACTTCACCGTATACGTAGTCGTCGGTTTGTTGTGTCGGGTATGAAACTTCACCGTATACGTAGTCGTTCGTGGGCTGTGTAAGGTAAGACGGTTCACCGTATACGAACTCGGGATTGCTCAGTGGCTCGTTCAAATCCGGAAGCCTTACCCGTTGATGAGAATAAACGTCGGACGAGACCTCCTCCCGGTTCACCTCTTGAACGCCAGAACTTTGCGGGTTGTTTTCCACCGACTCGTTAGAATATAACTGAAAACCGTAGTTACCATCCCACCACCAAGACATTTTATAGTTTTTTTTGGAAAGCATACGTTCGTTCGGTTCGAATGAGAATTCTGCATTGTTAAATACACAAAATTTGGGCCCTATACGCATCGTATAGCCCAATACAATGCGTATAAGGTACGATGTGATGGGTTTAGTGGCAGAAGGAATCTCGTATCCTAAACTGCATCGTATTGACCTATACGATGCGTATACGAAGTTTGAATGACAGGTTGTAAGAGAATGTCGGGCACGGGAATTTGTGAAGGGCTATACGCATCGTATTGCCCTATACGATGCGTATATGACCAAGTGTGGTTAACATTTCCCGTGTGTGGTTAGTAGTCCCCATTATCATCATATTTTTCTCGCATCTCTCATATTAAATAATGATATTAAAAAAATATTTTTATAAATATTTAGTATAAATCTAATTATGAATACTTATTATTTAACTATGGATAGTTATTATATCATTAATCAAATGAATTTAATATAAATTAATATTTATCAATTACATAAAAAAAATTAAGTTAACATAATTTATAATTATCTCATCATAGTATATTTTTTAAAAGACATATTTTAACGACCATATGTGTTAAAGATTACATTATATTTTATTCAACTCGTGTAATACACGAGTTTTTAAAGATATAATTATTTTATTACTAAATATATAACATTGCATTTATTCAACTAACTAGGTTAGTTCCCGTGTATTACACGGTTAATGAAAAGAAACATATATTATTCATAAGTGTCTAAATAAGAATTACTTTACATAGTAAAAAAAAATAAAATTACAATTACATTCACAAAACCAAATTACATAAGGTAAATTTTTTAGATTCTAGAAAGTTGATTTTGATTAATTGTTATTTGCATAACAAAGATAAGTTGTTAATTTTTTTAAAAAAATTGTCAATTTAATTCTCTAATTATAGTAAATTTGCGAGAGTTAATTTATTGATTTTGTTATAATTTAAATAATACAAAGTTCAAAATTTTCAAATCAAATGGTTTTTAAGTTCTAGTAAAATGATATTAAATAATTTTAGCAATTATATTTGTTAAGCATTTATTATTTGTGAGAGGTTTAAAATCTTAAATTATAATTAAACTTTAGGTGGGAAAACCATTTTACAAAAACCTTTATTTATTAGGGAGTATAGATTAGTATTTTTCTTTAATTAGTTATAATTTGAATTCTTATTATTTATTCTTATTTAATATAATTATTATTATTCTTTAATAATATATTTATAATATCATTATTATTTAATAAGATATAGGTGCATTTATTAGGAGAGAGAGCCGGGAAAACCAATGTGAGGAGGCATGAGGGAGTGACATGTGGCAATTTAAAACCTTTATTTATTAGTATGTATAGATTTAATACACGAGATTTTAACCTAGCACCTAATATAGTCACAAATGCTTGATATGAGTTTATAAGATTCATATGCTCTGTGTTTACCAAAAAGTGTTTAATATCATCTTAATTTTTCTTATTTTCGCAACTACCTCCTAAAGCCCGTTTGGATTTAAAAAAGAAAGATTAATCTCCCAGGGGACGTATCAAATGAAAACCTTGTGTTATTGTGTAAACCCTTAAACCTAATCTTAACCACACATTTCATTTATTTAATTTTTGGCTTTTTTTAATCATCCAGGGACATTAATGTCATTTTGCTTTCTCCTAAAAAGCTTAAATATACACTCTTTCTATTTCATTCTCGGTTTCTTCTTCCTCTCTCTAATCAAATGAGCAGATCCCCATTTCTTCCCCCTTTCTCTAGTCAAACGAGCAGATCACCACCCTGAAAATAAACTAAAAACCTGAAATCACTTCTTCACCAACCGATGATGAAGGCAAAACTCGTCGAAATTGAAGGTTATTTGTTCTGTAGCATATTGTCGATCACCACCGTGAGAACTCCACAACCGCAGCCAAGAACGCATCTTGAAACCCTAGATCTGAGTTTTGTAAGGTTAACAAGTACCTTTAGGCATCATCGATCGAAGATTTATGTGTCCATTTCAGATTTGATTTTAGATCTGTAATTTTTTTTTTTACAGGTTTCCGATCGAAGAAACCCTGGATCTGGAAGTTGCAGTTTTCTTGTTCTTGTTCTTCGATCTAGAATTAGCAGATTTCTTAACGATAGCAACAAAACATCAAATATTCAGCAACGATTTGGGCTTCGTGCTTTAACAGGTCACGGCGTTGTTCTGTAGAACAGGTTCTTTCGTTTGAGCTCTTCTCTAAAACCCGATTCACGAGTTGGCACTGTTCTTGTTCTTTGATCTAAAATGTAGTAGATCCAGAAAATAAAGAGGTAACATTTTTTTCAGAATTTATTTACAATTGGAAGTTGTTATTTGTTTTAATGTTTTTTTTTGTGAATCGTAGATCTGAAATCATTTGTGAATCAAGTTCTTCAATTTGTGGGAAAAATGGATTATATTTTTGGATTGACTTCGGCTTTTTCTGAATTTTAGAATTTGTATGACTTCGAGTTTCGTAGATGATTCACAGATTTCCCAACATTACATGTCTGTAAACCATGAAGATTCACTTGCAATCAATCTTTTATTCAATTTTGAGAGAGAAAGAGTTTTCAGTTAATAGTGGCTTTCACTGTGCTTATAGATGGGGTATTTCAAAATTGGGGATGTAATAGGTGCTCAAAGATTATGGCTTTTTACAAAAAATATTAGCCCAGATGTTGTTGCGTTTTCTGCTGTAAATTAGGTTTTACCCAAGTGTAAAATGAATTTACACAAGTGTAAAATGAATTTACACAAGTATAAACTAAATTTACACAAGTGTAAACTAATTTTACACATCTACAAACACAGGTAAAATCTTTGTTTCTTTTTCTTTTTTCAGATTACTAATCACCGTTAATTCTTTGTTTCTTTTTCAGGACATGTTGAACAATCCAGATCTGAGTTGTGAATAAGGAAAGATATGTAAATTCATTTGTAAACAGATTTTACACATATCTAAAATGTTTTTATATTGAGCTTCAGATATGAAAAAGTTGGTGTTTGTGAACTTGAGGTTATGTTTTACACTTGTGTATTTCATTTTTACACCTGTGTATTTCATTTTTACACTTGTGTATTTTATTTTTTACATAGTGTAAACTGAATTTACACTTGTGTAAAGAGTTCTTATTCACGTGTATTTGATTTTATTCTATATATACAGTGTAATTATTGGTTTTATGGATATGTTTTAGGTTCATAAACCTTGTTTTTTAGGTTTTTTCTCATGTGTAAAAAACCTGTTCTTGAATTGTTCTTCATGTTTTGATGATTAATCGTTATTTTGTTTAGGTTTATTTGATTTTTAAACATGTGTATTTGATTTTTACACATATTTAAAAAGAATGTTCTTCAATTGTTTTAAGGATTTTAATTTTTATTAAAATCCTGATTCAATCAAAAAAGAAAAAGAAAAAGAAGAAAAAAAGGTTAAAATTACCATTTTACCCCTTTAATTATTTCTAGCCACACATTTGTTTTGGAATATAATAAAAAATTCAGGATTAATCTTGACCACTTATTAAATTATTAGGAAATGAATATGTGGTCCATATAGAGTTTAAGGGTTTTTACAATAATATAGGGTTTTCATTTGATACATTTACTAAAAGGTGGAGTATCACTCATGGATAATCTTTATAAATAATCACCGACCAAATCCGTCTAAACCTAATTTTTTAATTAATTTCTTTGGATTTTTGACGTGTGGACTTTATTTGCAATTGTTCGATTGAGTGTTTGAACTTTTAAGATCCGGGATTTACCAAAATAGCCATTTGACCATGTTCATAAGCCAAAATAGCCATTGACTTTTTTTTTACCAAAATAGCCAACCAATCAGGTCGTGCCATTTGTCAAAATGGCGAAAATTTGGGCCAAATTTTCGCTAAAAATTTGATTTTTCGCTAAAAAACATCTGATTTTTCGCCAAAAAAAATGATACTCTTACTCTTAGTAAGTGATCTAAATTTGATATTTGAATCATACAAGTCACTTTTTTTAACAACAAATGATACTCTTACTCTTAGGGCTGTAACCGAACCGAACCGAACGAAGCCTTGTTCATGTTCGTTCGTTAAGCATTTAACTTGTTCATGAACGGTTCACGAACACTAACCGAACGAAATTTCATGTTCGTGTTCGTTCATTAAGGAAATGTATTTGTTCACGAACGGAACCGGACGAAGGCTAGTTTGAGACTTTTGATATTAACCCTAATGTCTTCCGAAATGAACATTTAATAAGATCATTTTAATATCAAGTTTTTTGTACTTGTATCGAACTTACTTTACTTAGTTAATTTTAGGGTAAAAAATAAAATAAAAGTTAAAGAATATATAAAGTTTAAATAAAATAAAATAGGAATATACAAAAATATTTGATGAAGAACATAAACAAACGACACATGAACGAATACGAACGTAAACGAACATAAACGAATGAACGTTCACGAACACATTACCGAACGTTCACGAACACAAATGAACGAACGAGACCTCTGTTCATGTTCGTTCATTTAGTTAATCGGATGGAATTCCTTGTTCATGTTCGTTCATTTATTAAACGAACGAACGTGAACGAACTTTCCATCGAACGGTTCGCTGAACGTTCGGTTCATTTACAACCCTACTTACCTTACTTTATATCAATAATTCAACAAATTATCTAAATTTGATATAAGTCGGTTAATACAAAGAAAATTATCTATGACGTAAGTTTGATATTTGAATCATGTATGTTAGTTAATTTAAAGAAACTCATGCAGTGGCAGACCCAATGGGGCAGCCGCCCTCCGTGAAAAAAAAAATAGTGTTATATACGCGTTAAAATCCCGACTGCCCCCGTAAAAATTTGCAATTGCCCCTCATGAAAACTTGTTAGTATTATATACGTGTTATATATCGCTAGTTAACCGACCCCATAAAATAAATTTCTAGATCGCCACTGAACTGATGCTTGTATATGTCTATTGAAATGTTTGTTTACATTTTAAAAAACTAAAGTTTGACAAAATCTCAATTTTGTGCAGTGCATCTAGATGCATAAAATGAAAATGTGAACTTGTTGACATTTTTCAGTTTATAATACTTCAAAAGTTTATTAACATTTCAATGAAGATTTTTATAATTATATACTTTATAAACTTATTAACTTGTATGATTCCAATATCAATTTTTGGTTAGTTATTAGTTTATTACGAATCAATATTTGAATTATCATTAAACCCTCCCCTACACCATTTATCGTAATTGTTTGTTCTATATATTTTTTTTGAACGACAGCAAAACTTTATAAAAGCTAAAAACTAACAAGCAAGACGCTAGAAGTCGAACAACAAGCAATATTACATAAAATTCAAAGGTTTTTGTAACAACTTTATCCAAAAAATCCTACATTTACTTTTCCTATTACTAAACCAAAGAAAAGAAAATATCACCGCTTCGTTCTATATTCTTTTGATATAATTTAGTTAATATTAAAAGGCAAATGTTGGTTGTCTCACAAAATACAGTGTAGAAAGTTTAAAATGCTTTGAGCATAAGGTATAATTCTTTATTGCGTGTTTTTATTTTTTTTCCTTTTACTAACATTATATATATATATATTTTCCATGGGGATGAATAGTGCTTTTTTTTTATTTTTTATTTTTATTTTTCTTACAAAAGTTTTTATTTTATTTTATTTTTTTCATTTTTTTTTTCATTTTTCTTACAAAAGTTTTTTTTTATAAACTGGCCACTAAAGTTCAAAACAGCCTTTAATTTTTTTTTCTTTACTCAAAACTCTGTTTTTTTATAGATTTGCCACATAAGTTCAATAAACTTTCGTTCGTTAACTTTTTTCAAAATACGGGTGCGCAGTTGTTTTTTTTGTCAACGTTCTGACATAAATTTGTTTTAAAACGGAGTTGTATTTAAAATTGATTTTTTTTATCGTTGCTTGTATCGAGTGCCGTTACCGTTGTGGTACCATGATGAACCGAACATATTATGGGCGAACAACATCATTGTCGATATTGGTATTATCGATTCGCCTCCCATGGGGATGAATAGTAGTTTTTTTTTTCGTTTTTTTTTAATTTTTCTTACAAATTTTTTTTTATAAACTGGCCACTAAAGTTCAAAACAGGCTTTAATTTTTTTTCTTTACTCAAAACTCTGTTTTTTTTATAGATTTGCCACATAAGTTCAATAAACTTTCGTTCGTTAACTTTTTTCAAAATACGGGTACGCAGTTGCTTTTTTTGTCAACGTTCTGACATAAATTTGTTTTAAAACGGAGTTGTATTCAAAATCGATTTTTTTATCGTTGCCTGTATCGAGGGCCGTTACCGTTGTGGTACCATGATGAACCGAACATATTATGGGCGAACAACATCATTGTCGATACTGGTATTATCGATTCGCCTTATGGTTTTCGACGAACCGAACCGGTAATTTTTTTAATTTGTTTTCCCCTTTTTTATTATTTAGTTTTATGTTTCATTTCTATTAACATTATTTTTACCGTTGTGCCTATGCTTTTGTTTAAATTTTATTAACGATGGGTCACACAACGTTTTCTATGATAACTTTCGTTCGTTATGTTTTTTTAAATAACGGAATGCGCCGTTTTCTTAATAATTTCTTTTGTTAACTTTCTGGTTTAAATTTTATTGGAGACAAAGTTGTATTCAACTTCGAGTGTTTTTGGGTATCGTACGTTATAACGAGTTTGCGATTCCACGCAAACGAGCCAAAACAAAAGTTTTTTTTTTATTAGTTTTTTTTTTCATTTTTTTTTTCATTTTTCTTACAAAAGTTTTTTTTTTCTAAACTGGCCACTAAAGTTCAAAACAAGTTTTAATTTTTTTTTTCTTTACTCAAAACTCTGTTTTTTATAGATTTGTCACATAAGTTCAATAAACTTTCGTTCGTTAACTTTTTTCAAAATACGGGTGCGCAGTTGTTTTTTTTGTCAACGTTCTGACATAAATTTGTTTTAAAACGGAGTTGTATTCAAAATCGATTTTTTTTATCGTTGCCTGTATCGAGTGCCGTTACCGTTGTGGTACCATGATGAACCGAACATATTATAGGCGAACAACATCATTGTCGATATTGGTATTATCGATTCGCCTCCCATGGGGATGAATAGTAGTTTTTTTTTTTCATTTTTTTTTAATTTTTCTTACAAAAGTTTTTTTTTATAAACTGGCCACTAAAGTTCAAAACAGGCTTTAAATTTTTTTTCTTTACTCAAAACTCTGTTTTTTTATAGATTTGCCACATAAGTTCAATAAACTTTCGTTCGTTAATTTTTTCAAAATACGGGTGCGCAGTTGTTTTTTTTTGTCAACGTTCTGACATAAATTTGTTTTAAAACGGAGTCGTATTCAAAATCGATTTTTTTTATCGTTGCCTGTATCGAGGGCCGTTACCATTGTGGTACCATGATGAACCGATCATATTATGGGCGAACAACATCATTGTCGATACTGGTATTATCGATTCGCCTTATGGTTTTCGACGAACCGAACCGGTAATTTTTTTAATTTGTTTTCCCCTTTTTTATTATTTAGTTTTATGTTTAATTTCTATTAACATTATTTTTACCGTTGTGCCTATGCTTTTGTTTAAATTTTATTAACGATGGGCCACACAACGTTATCTATGATAACTTTCGTTCGTTATGTTTTTTTAAATAACGGAATGCGCCGTTTTCTTAATAATTTCTTTTGTTAACGTTCTGATTTAAATTTTATTGGAGACAAAGTTGTATTCAACTTCGAGTGTTTTTGGGTATCGTACGTTATAACGAGTTTGCGATTCCACGCAAACGAGCCAAACCAATAACGACCAAACTCCCGCCGCGAAGCGCGGGGGGTAAAAACTAGTTTGGTTTAAACTAGATGGTTATACCCGCGCTTCGCGGCGGGTGTCGTGTTCATTGTTACTAAAATTTAAATAAAGACGTAGACGTATTGATAAAAATAATGGTAATAAAAAATAAACATAAAACTAAATAATAAGAAGGAAAAAAAACAAAATAAAAATTTACCGGTTCGGATCGTCGAAAACCATAAAATCGAATACGGATATGGGTTTCGATAATATCAATACCAACAATGATGTTCGCTCATAATTTGTTCGAATCGGCACGGTACCACAACGGTAACGACACTCGTTATACACAACGATACGAAAAAACTCTATTTTGAATACAACTCCGTTTTAAAAAAAAATGATATCGGAATATTGACAAAAAAAAAAAACAGCCGCGCACTCTGTATTCTGAAAAAAAAATTAACGAACGAAAGTTATTAAAGGAAAACGAAATTAATAGAAAATGAAACGGACTAAAAGCGTACATTATATATAGTATAAGGGTTGAAATTGAAAAAAAAACATTTAAATAAAGACGTAGACGTAATGATAAAAATAATGGTAAAAAAAAGAAACATAAAACTAAATAATAAAAAGGAAAAAAAAACAAAATAAAAATTTACCGGTTCGGATCGTCGAAAACCATAAAATCGAATACCGATATGGGTTCCGATAGTATTAATACCAACAATGATGTTGTTCGCTCATAATATGTTCGAATCGGCACGGTACCACAACGGTAACGGCACTCGCTATACACAACGATACGAAAAATCTCCATTTTGAATACAACTCCGTTTTTAAAAAAAATTATATCGGAACATTGACAAAAAAAAAACAGCCGCGCACTCTGTATTCTGAAAAAAAATTAACGAACGAAAGTTATTAAAGGAAAACGAAATTAATAGAAAATGAAACGGACTAAAATCGTATATTATATATAGTATAAGGGTTGAAATTGGAAAAAAAAACGGTAACGGCACTCGCTATACACAACGATACGAAAAAACTCCATTTTAAATACAACTCCGTTTTTAAAAAAAATTATATCGGAAGATTGAAAAAAAAAACAGCCACGCACTCTGTATTCTGAAAAAAAATTAACGAACGAAAGTTATTAAAGGAAAACGAAATTAATAGAAAAGGAAACGGACTAAAATCGTATATTATATATAGTATAAGGGTTGAAATTGAAAAAAAATACATTGCTTGATTGTACTATGTGCTGTTATGCTTGTACATTTATGAATAGTGAATTTTATGAGTAAACCTAATTTGCTAATTAATACGAAGTGAATAATTGTTGAAGGAATACAATGCCCTGGTATAGTGGTTTCTACCCTTTACCCCTAACCAAGGAACCCGGGTTCAAATACCGTTAGTTTCAAAATTTTATTTTGTTGGCATTTTCATGTAATTTTTGTTTTCATCTTAAAGTTATAACCATAAATTTTATACGTTATCGTTGCGCGGGGTAAGTTTACGTAAAACTTTTGGCTTTATTTTATAAGCTTTCGAAGACGCTAGTTTTTTTCGCGGTTTAACACGCCGTAACTTATGTGTGTAAAATCTAGCTTTGTCGCCCCAATGCCGCCGCAACGCACGGAGCCTCCTTCTAGTTGTAATTATGCATCACATGATAAAAAAACCAATAATGTTTCTTAATAAAGAAAGTATAAAACACAAATAAAATAACAAAATATCATCAAACAAATTATTTATTTGCTAAATACTCTTTTTGTCAAGATTCACCGCAATAAAGTGGTTTTTTAACCCATGCTTGTATATAACCTAGTGAATTATATACGTGCTTCATTCTTTTAATTCTTAATGTCATAAAAAATAACCTCTACTCTCCATCATATTTATCTTTTACATGATGGCATTAAAGCTTTTAGTGGAAAACTTAAGTGGCTTTCTTTTTATCATGTTTACAAAAAGTGATGTCCACATAATGATGAACTATGAATATGTTTGTGACTGAAAATCCTTATTGTTATAAATAATTTTAAATGTCACGTGTCATTAATATATTTTTTCTCATAAAAACTTTTTAACTTTTTTCTATTTTAAGTAAGCTTGCATTTTGAAATTTAATTATGTTAATTTAAAAAAAAATAAGATAAAATTTGAATTATAATTATTACTTAATTAAGAAAACAAAGAAATTTATTTATTGTAATGTCATTATTCTATTAAACAATCTCATGTAATATATGAGCATATAATCTAGTCCTTATTATAATAAATGAATTTAAAGAATGCCACGTGTCGACACTATAAATTTTTCTTATTAAAATCTTCTAGTTTTAAGTAAGTTTAAATTTTAAAATTTAATTATCTTAATGTTTTTATTTTTAAGAAAAAGTAATATAAAATTTGAATTCTAATTATTACTTAATTAAAAAAACAAATAATTTTATTTTTTGTTTTACACATTATTGCACATTTATTTTTTTTATTAAACAAACCCATATAATACATGGGTATATAACCTAGTATGCATATATTTGATTCCAATTAATAACTCAATTTAACCAAGAAATGAAGTATTAGAAAAGTCTATATTACCTAATAAACAAGTAAATTAGGGAACACATGTCACTTTATGATGCATCATCAACATGTTTTTTCTGTCTCTATCTCCTATTAAATATCAATCTAATTATGAATGCTTATTATTTAATTATGGATAATTATTATATAATTAAGTAATGAATTTAATATGGACTAATATTTATCAATTATATAAAAAAATTAATACCCGATTTAAAAAAAATGTTTAAAAAACTAATTTAACATAATTTATAAGACTGTGCGTAGTGGTTCCGTGAGAGCCCGGGCGTGGTGCCACCTCACCCACCACGGGCGGGGAACACATGCCGGGTGGGCGGGGAGCGTGGGCTTGGGGGTGAGGGTGATGGTGTTCACGGCGTGGTGGGGGGAAGAAGAGTCAAATGTTGCCGTTGGTTGTGGTCAAAATAGTCGTTTGGCTATTAAATAATTTTTTTAATCTCTCTCACTCTCTCTCTATATATATATACACACACACACACAAACCAATTATCAATTCTTTAAAAACCTACACTCTATATACTCCTATATACTCTCTATATTTTTCAAGTTTCAATGGATTTATTTTCGTCATCGGATGGTGAAGAGCTTTTCATGAGTGCGGTTCAAGCGTCAGTGATGTTTATAAATCATCTAGTCGAAGAATCCTCTAGAGTTTCAAGACGAGTCCAAGTTAACCGGTGTTGCACAAGGGTCTTCTTTTATTGCTAATGACAATGAATACGGTTTTGGTTATTATCTGGGGGACGATATTTATCCCGAATATACTACTATTGTCAAAGCATTTACCTGTCCGCAAGAAAGAGATGAAAAAAGATGGCACTTTAAAAGAACTCAAGAGTCGGCGAGAAAAGATATCGAATGTGCAAGACTCTAATTCCGGTTAACCTCACTTGTTGGATTTACTCATAAACAAAGTCATCAATACTGAACTTTAAATAAAAACATTCAAACACAGCGGAAGCATTCAACATTTTAAGTACATAACTGCGGAAGTCTTAACATTTAAAACTGGCCTTCACGCCTTCACGCCTCATGTCGGGATGTCATTCTCATGCCTGGTAGCCTTCACGCCTTCGCACATCATTTCTTCTTGCTACCTGAAGTGCATACTAAAAGTCAGCTAACCCTGGTGAGTTCTAGTTTAGAGCATTTAGGTATAAACATTAGTTCTTTATAAGTGTGTATATATATACACACACTTTCACATCATTTGCCTTCATTTAGCATTCATTTGCGAGTACATAAATATGTATTCACCTTTTCTTTCATTAAACATTCATTGGTCATACACATAAGGGTGATCAGCCCAACATTGATTGCGTATGTCACAAAGACAAACGCTACAGTCCATCGTCATGGCCCGCCATTCTTAAAACCGTCTGGTAACTAGTGTCCGTCCGTCATTTTATTCTTACAGCCGTCCGACACTTTCGTCCGTCCGTCATGACTTACAACCGTCCTACCGTCGTAGGCCGTCATATTCGCCCGTCTGCCCTAAGGCATCCGTTTCCCATGCGAACCACATATGTAGCCATCCTTTTTATCTTACAACCGTTCGACACGTAATGGGCCGTCCGTCGCTATCGTATAACCGTCATATTCAGTCTACCTTTCTAGACCTTTTCCCAGCTGCATATTAATCGCATGGTCGTCCGTCTACCGAAGTAGTCGTTGTCATTGAAGCATCCATAACGTTTACATACATTCATAGCATGCAATATATAGAATATAAAGCAATATTTCATTCATTTACGTTATGTCATCCTTTCATTCATTCTTTATAATCATACGTTTCATTCTTTGTTTATCATTTATTTTAATATATATATGTATATATCACGTATGATCACATTGGCTTTCATAACACTTATTCATTTAGTGTATACACTTCAGCCCCAAAACATTTAAAATGATCCGCACATAACATAGGGGGGCACATAGAACTCACCTGACGGTGATTTCTGAATACAGTTAGCTGATTCTGGAGCGTCAGTTAAGGTCACACAAAATCTGTATAATGAAGTCATACGAGATAAACTAATGGACCTAACCGACACTTAACATTTCTATTCTTAGAGTTAGGTTAACTAGACACATTAGTATCTGCCCGAAATCTCTATGCCCGGAAACCATATTTCGATCGAAAACTAATTCAATCGAAAATCTTTTTCGACCGAAAACTAGTTAGATTCTTTATTCCCCAGTCTTTTGATCGAAAACTCATTGACCATAACACTTTCGGTCGAAATGTACTGCCCGAAATATTTGGGGCTTGAACCACCTTTTTGACCGAAATGTTCTGATCAAAATCTTTGATGTTAGAAATACTTTTCGACCGAAATGTAGTGTCTGAAATCTTTGATGTTAACACTTTTCGACCGAAATGTAGTTTCCGAAATCTTTGATGTTAACACTTTTCGACCGAAATGTAGTGTCCGAAATCTTTGATGCTAACACTTTTCGACCGAAATGTAGTGTCCGAAATCTTTGATGTATGAACCCCTTTTTCGGTCGAAAACCCCTTTTCGGCCCAATCATCCGACTTTTCGGGCGATGCATCTGATTTCTATCATCTTCATCGTTTTTTATTCAAGCTTCGATATTTTTACGTTCAGAACTTGTATCTAGCTTCCATGAAGCTAGATACATGCTTTTTATGCGATTCTATACGTAAAAATGTCATTTTTGATTCGAAACCCATTAGAACCTTAAAACCAATTTCTTAACTAAAAAACTCAGATTCAAGCATGAATGTTACCAGTTTTCGTTTCCTTTTCGTTACTAAACGCTGCTAGGCTGTGGAGTGATGATTCCCGAGACTTTGAGCTTGATTCCCGAGCTTTCTCTCTATACCCGAGCTCTCCTTTCTCTCACTAAACTTGCGCAAATGGAGGTGGTGAAGGAGAGTGAGGCTGCCTTGATTCTTATATACATGGGCTTCCCTCGGCCCGTTGGAGCCGAGCCCAAGCCCATCCATCTTCCTCTTTAGTTATTTGACGATTCAATCCCGCTCGTGTTATTATTTATTTATTTACTATTTTTGGGATGTTACAAGTTTACCCTCCTTAAAGAGGTGTCGTCCTAGAAACCAATTATACGTTAAACAGCTGAGGGTATAGTCCCCTCATTTCGTCTTCTTTCTCCCATGTAGCTTCGGACCCTTTTCTGTGCTTCCATTGCACTTTGACTAAAGGAATCGACTTATTGCGTAGCCGTTTCTCAGCTCGGTCAAGAATGGCTCTTGGTTCCTCTACATAATTTAGACTGTTATCTACCTCAATCTTGTCATAGGGTATGTGAGCCGTATCATCAGCAAGGCACTTGCGTAAGTGCGGCACATGGAATGTAGGGTGAATTCCACTAAGCGCATCAGGTAGGTCAAGTCTATAAGCAACGTGAGCAACTCTTGCTAAAATTTTGAAGGGTCCGAAAAATCTTGGACTTAGCTTGCCACGTTTTCTGAATCGGATGATCCCTTTCCATAGTGATAATTTTAACAGTACCATGTCCCCTACTTGGAATTCGAGATCTCTTCTTCTCTTATCCGCGTACGATTTCTGTTTGTCTTTAGCTGATTTCATTCGAGCTTTTATCTGATCAAACTTCTCTGAAGTAGCTTTGACCACTTCGAGGCTTGCAAAATCTTTTTGTCCAATTTCCCCCAACAGACCGGGGTCCTGCACCTCCTTCCATACAACATCTTAAATGGCGGCATGCCAATAGTTGAGTGATAGCTGTTGTTATATGAAAATTCTGTCAACGGTAGGTGGCTGTCCCAGCTCCCACCGAAGTCAATGATACAGGCCCGGAGCATGTCCTCCAAGGTCTGAATGATCCTTTCAGATTGACCATCGGTTTGAGGGTGGTAAGTGGTACTGATGTTCAATCTAGTGCCCATTGCTTCATTGAATTTCTTCCAAAATTTTGATGTGAATCTAGTATCCCTGTCGGACACGATCGACAGTGGCATACCATGTCTGGTCTCAATCTCCTTGATAAATATTTCTGCTAGTTTTTTAGACTAAGAAGCCTCACGTATTGGTAGGAAGTGAGCGCTTTTCGTCAAGCAGTCGATAATCACCTAGATGGTATCATTGCCTTTAGCTGTTCGCGGTAGCTTGGTAATGAAGTCCATCGTGATCTCCTCCCACTTCCATTCTTGTATTGGTAAAGGTTGCATTTTACCGCAGGGTTTCTGGTGCTCGGCCTTAACTAGTGAACATGTGAGGCACTTGCTCACGTATTCAGTCACATCATTCTTCATGCCAGGCCACCAGTATTCTTTCTTCAAGTCTTGATACATTTTGTTCGTTCCAGGGTGGATAGAATAGCGAGACTTATGGGTCTCGTCGAGGATTTTGGCTCTAAGTTCACCAATCTTGGGTATCCACATCCGGCCAAACCGAGTTCGTACTCCGTATGCATTAGTATCCATATTCCCTTGTTGTCCTACTATTCTTTCTCGTTTCACATTTCTTTCCAAAAGTGCTTCATCTTGTGCCTTTGCTACGTCATTCATCAAGTCTGGGGTTATAATCAGTTGGCATGCCTTAATCCGGATAGGTGCTGAATCTTCCTTTCTACTTAAGGCGTCAGCCACCACGTTTGCTTTGCCTGGATGGTACAATATCTCGCAATCATAGTCCTTTAGTAGCTCTACCCATCTTCTTTGCCTCATGTTTTATTCCTTCTGTTCGAAGAAGTACTTCAGGCTTTTGTGATCGGAGTAAATTATGCATTTAACTCGATACAGATAGTGCCTCTAAATCTTTAATGCGAAAACGACTACCGCTAACTCTAAGTCGTGAGTCGGGTAGTTTACTTCGTGAATCTTTAACTGTCGCGAAGCGTAAGCATTTACCTTTCCTCGTTGCATCAGTACGCATCCCAATCCCTGACCCGAAGCGTCAGAGTAGACTACCAAGTCTTCATTTCCCTCGGGTAAGGTCAAGACTGGAGCTTGAGTTAATCGTGTTTTTAGTTCCGCAAACGCATTATTTTGGGTTGGACCCCATTCATATTTTACTTCCTTATGCGTTAGTTTTGTTAGAGGCGAGGCTATTCTCGAGAAATCATGAATGAATCTCCGATAGTAGCCTGCCAACCCTAGAAAACTTCGTATTTCTGTTGGCGTCTTCAGAATCTTCTATTCCTTTACTGTTTCGATCTTTGCAGGATCTACTATAATACCATTTGGGTTTATCACGTGACCTAGGAATTGGACTTCTCTATGCCAGAACGCGCATTTGGAGAATTTAGCATACAGTTTCTCCTGCTTTAGGACCTCCAAAACCTCCCTTAGGTGACAATGGTGATCGTTCTTCGAGTAGATGAGGATGTCGTCTATGAAGACTATCACTGACCGATCCAACATTGGTTGACATACTCTATTCATTAGGTCCATAAATGCTGCAGGTGCGTTGGTTAGACCGAAGGACATCACAAGGAACTCATAATGCCCATACTGTGTGCGAAACGCGGTTTTCTGTACATCTTCCTCCCTTACTTTCAACTGATGGTAACCCGATCTAAGATCGATCTTTGAGAACCAACTCGTGCCGTGTAGTTGATCAAAAAGGTCGTCTATTCGAGGTAGTGGGTATTTGTTCTTTATTGTCCTCTTGTTCAATTCACGGTAGTCGACGCACATTCGCATGCTACCGTCCTTCTTCTTTACAAATAATACTGGGGCGCCCCAATGTGAGATGCTCAGCCTGATAAATCCTTTTTCGGTTAATTCCTCTAGTTGAGACATCAATTCTTTCATTTATGACGGAGCCAATCGGTAGGGGGCTTTGGCAACGGGCTCAGCTACTTGTAGTAAGTCAATCTGAAATTATATTTCCCGATCGGGTGGCAAGCCAAGTAGGTCCTCTGGGAACACTTCTGGAAAGTTGCACACCACGGGTACATCTTTAAGCTCTTTCGTTTTTTGATTCTATCGTCAATAACATATGCCAGATAAGCTTCGCAACCGCGCCTCATTTAACATTCGACCTTGATCATCGAGATGACGTTTGGCATTGTACCATTCCAATCCCCGTAAACTGTAATTGGACTGCCGTCAGTAGCTTTTGAGGTGTATCATCTTTCGTTTACATGTAATTTGAGCTTCGTTGGCAGCTAACCAATCCATGCCCAATACTATATCAAATCCTCCTAAGGTCAGTAGGAATAATCTGGAAGGAAACTTATGGCCCTCTATTTCTATTACACAACCCTCGCTTACTTGAAATACCGCCGAATTTACAGCGGTTTGTACGCTAAAGGCCCTCACTATGGTGTCAATAGTGCAATCTAGTTTACGACTAAAGGCATTTGATGTAAAGCTTTTACTAGCACCAGAATCAAATAAAATAGCAGCATGTTCATCATTAACGAGGAACGTACCTGACACCACATCAGGGTTTCCTCTTGCTTCCTCCTCAGTCAGGGCGTAGGCCCGAGTCCTAGCCCTTGGCTGTTCCTGTTCTTTCTCCTTTCCCAAACCAGATGGTCCGGTTTTCCGACAATCCTTGGTAAGGTGCCCATACTTTCCACAACCTTGGCATTTGTTGTCCCTTACACAATCTCAAGAGTAATGCCCTGCCTTCCCGCACCTGTAGCATATGGTTGAGCCGATTAGGCATTCACCACGGTGCAGTTTCCCACACTTTGAGCAAGTTTCGTATCCATCAGCCCTTGGTTTCTTAGTCTCAGCTGTAACATTTCCTTTTCCAGTTCCCTTAGGCAGGTTCTCCCACTTTCTTTTCTGTGTCTCAGGTGCCGAGTCCTCGTTGGCATAATCATCCTAGACGATTCCTCTCAGATTCATTACCGACTCGAAGGTCGAGGGTAGGTTAGCTTTCACATGGACACAGACCCTTTACGACAGACCCTTGATATAGTATTTGATCAGACGGTCTTCAGTTTCCACCAAGTGTGGTACCAGTACTGGCGATGAGTCTTGCTGCCCGCCTTGAAGTTCAGAAATTCATTCTCCACACGATCAATCTCGTTATGAGGACAGAACTTTTGGATTATCAGCTTTTTCAGGTCTTCCCAATTCATCTTGCTAAGAGCATTTGGTGACTTTGTCCTCTGAATGTCCCTCCACCAACTAAGTGCCTCGTTGGAGAAAGAATGAGCCACATACTTAACAGCATGGTCAGGTCGACACTCGCTTATGTTGATTACACCGTTCATCCTCTCGGTCCATTCAAACATAGCCACCGAATCTTTGTTTCCGTCAAACTTGGTGGGCCACCGACCTTGAATCCCTTGTAGGTACACCCACGGGTGTTCAGTCCCACTCTTACTTCATCACCATCACTGTCATAAACTTTTTCCTCATGATTATTTTCCTCCTCCTCCTTGCTCTTCTTAAGTGCCTCTGATAATAGATCAAACAAGAGTACTACCTCACGGGAAATAGTAGCCCTAACTTCGGGTTCCAGTCGTAGGGACCTTTGATTTCCCTCCTCAGTTGGGGTTACGTTAGTGTTGTGCACACTGTCGGTGTGTTCGTCAGGCACACTTTCTTCTTCTTGTTTCCTTTGGTTAAGTGGTGGCCTACCGACTCAGCAAGTACCACCACCTCGGCGTCCAGCTCTTCCTCTCCCAGCCATAGTTTCTAGTTTCCTGATTTATATAAAGAGAATACATCAATATCATTCCTTCAGATCATAGTTTATAACAGTACGAGCAGGGTAAATTTTTAATTACAGAGACCGGTTTGTGATTACTAATTTATATTGCTTTTCGGGTTCAAAACTCTTCAAATCAGTTGTGACATTGACATCTATTTATTCTAAGTTAAGACATCTATCCCTATCTACAGGCATTAAATTTAGTACATACTTACCGTGCTGGCGTTGGCGTTGGCTACCCATACTCCCATAATCAGCTTGAGTCCAGACATTTAGGAATGTCTGAATCTCTCAAACTATTGCTCTGATACCAACTTGTAAGGCCCTAATTCCGGGTAACCTCACTTGTTGGATTTACTCATAAACAAAGTCATCAATACTGAACTTTAAATTAAAACATTCAAACACAGCAGAAGCATTTAATATTTTGAGTACATAACAGCGAAAGTCTTAACATTTAAAATATAAATATTGTCTTAATCATAAAATAAAGCGGGATGTCAGTCTCATGCCGGGTAGCCTTCACACCTTCGCACGTCCTTTCTTCTTGCTACCTGAAGTGCATGCTAAAAGTCAGATAACGCTGGTGAGTTCTAGTTTAGAAAATTTAGGTATAAACATTAATTCTTTATAAGTATATATACATACTTTCACGTCATTTGTCTTTATTTAGCATTCATTTGCGAGTACATAAATATGAATTCACCTTTTTCTTTCATTAAACATTAATTGATCATACACATAAGGGTGATCAGCCCAGCATTGATTGCGTATGTCACAAAGACAAACTCTACGGTCCATCGTCATGGCCCGCCATTCTTACAACCGTCCGACAACTAGTGTCCGTCCGTCATGACTTACAACCATCCTACCGTCACAGGCCGTCATATTCGCCCGTCTGCCCTAAGGCATCCGTTTCTCATGCGAACCACATATGCAGCCATCCCTTTTATCTTACAACCGTCCGACACGTAATGGGCCGTCTGTCGCTATTGTATAACCGTCATATTCAGTCTATCTTTCTAGACCTTTTCCTAACACGTAATGGGCCGTCCGTCTACCGAAATAGCCGTTGTCATCGAAGCATCCATAACGTTTACATACATTCATAGCAATTCAATATATAGAATATAAAGCAAGATTTCATTCATTTACGTTATGTCATCATTTCATTCATTCTTTATATTCATATGTTTCATTCTTTGTTCATCATTTATTTTAATATATATATATATATATATATATATATATATATATATATCATGTATGATCACATTGGCATTCATAACAATTATTCATTTAGTGTATACACTTCAGCCCCAAAACATTTAAAATGATATGCACATAACATAGGGGGGCACATAGAACTCACCTGACGGTGTTTTCTGAATACACTTAGCTGGTTCTGGAGAGTCAGTTAAGGTCACACACAATCTGTATAATCAAGTCATACGAGATAAGCTAATGGACCTAACCGAAACTTAACATTTCTATTCTTAGAGTTAGGTGAACTAGACACATTAGTATATGCCCGAAATCTCTATGCCCGAAAACCATATTTCGATCGAAAACTAATTCGATCGAAAATCTTTTTCGACCGGAAACTAGTTAGATTCTTTATTCCCCAGTCTTGTGATCGAAAACTCCTTGACCATAACACTTTTCGGTCGAAATGTACTGCCAGAAATATTTGGGGCTCGAACCACCTTTTCGACCGAAATGTTCTGATCAAAATCTTGGATGTTAGAAATACTTTTCGACCGAAATGTAGTGTCCGAAATCTTTGATGTTAACACTTTTCGACCGAAATGTAGTTTCCAAAATCTTTGATGTTAACACTTTTCGACCGAAATGTAGTGTCCGAAATATTTGATGTTAACACTTTTCGACCGAAATGTAGTGTCCGAAATCTTTGATGTTAACACTTTTCGACCGAAATGTAGTGTCCGAAATCTTTGATGTATGACCCACTTTTTCGGTCGAAAACCCCTTTTCGGACGATGCATCTGATTTCTATCATCTTCATCGTTTTTTATTCAAGCTTCGATCTTTTTACGTTCAGAACTTGTATCTAGCTTTCATGAAGCTAGATACATGCTTTTTATGCGATTCCATACGTAAAAATGTCATCTTTTGATTCGAAACCCATTAGAACCTTAAAACCAATTTCTTAACTAAAAAACTCAGATTCAAGCATGAAGGTTACCTGTTTTCGTTTCCTTTTCGTTGCTAAACGCTGCTGGGCTGTGGAGTGATGATTCCCGAGACTTTGAGCTTGATTCTCGAGCTTTCTCTCTCTAGACCTGAGCTCTCCTTTCTCTCTCTAGACCTGAGCTTTCCTTTCTCTCTCTAAACTTGCGCAAATGGAGGTGGTGAAGGAGAGTGAGGCTGCCTTGATTCTTATATACATGGGCTTCCCTCAGCCCGTTGGAGCCGAGCCCAAGCCCATCCATCTTTCTTTTTAGTTATATGACGATTCAATCATGCTCGTGTTATTATTTATTTATTTACTATTTTTGGGATGTTACAGAACGGGCATTCGGTGTCTTAAAAAAGAAATGACATATAATTAGTCATCCCGCACGTATGTAGACGAAAGAGAAAATTCGAAATGCAATGTATGTTTGTCTGATATTACATAACATGATTATAGAAGATAAAGGGCGAGCTATCTGCATCGATTATGAAGAGGACGAGCCGAATAATACAGAAATAACAAACGAACAGAGACAAGCAAACCGTCAGATAATCCGTTGTTCGGAAACTCATACAAACCTTAGAAATGATCTGTTGGAGCATCTATGGAGTAATCGTAATTATCATCAGTTTTTTATTTATTTGTTGTTTGTAATCCAATTTATTAATTTAAATTGTTTTTTTATTTATTTGTTGTTTGTAATCCTATTAAAATAAAATAAAAACTAATAATTATGTAATTATTACAAAACTGTTCACCCTCATCCCACCATTACACACCTGGGTGAGACCAAAAATGTTCAAGTGACTAAATTGAAACATATAATAAACTTGATTAATATTTTATAAAGTTTTCCGTTAAAAAAAGTTATCTTCAAACACTAAACTAGGCTTAACGAGTTAGCCAAGCCGAGTAATATTTCAACTCGGACTAGCTCGAAGTTAAATGAAAAAGCTCGGTCGGCTCGTTTATTCTTAATTAGCAAAAGTTTGAGTTTGAGTTCGGCTCATAAAACGCTCAAGCCAACTCATTTATTTTTAGATTAATAAAAGACAATACTTTTTACATACTTACAAAATATATAAACAGATTAATACGAGTTAAACAAGCGAACCCGCCAAACTTAAATTGATGTAAAACATGCGTTTAAAAAGATTAATATTTACTACTATTTGGTTTATAACCTATAGACATCAAAAATTTATCTTAATTTAAATGAGTCAAATGTGTGAGCGCTTACCTGGCTTGAGCTAGACTCGTTTACAAACGGAGCCAGCTCAACTTTAGCTTGCGAGCTTCAAGCCACAAGCTTTTTAATCATTTATAAGTAAACAGGTAAAAATTATCACCTAACAACGGAAGCAGACCCATGAATTTTCGCAATGTACGCTTTATAACTTGTGATTATTACTTTCTTCCTGAAATAAGGATCAAATATAGTAAAACCATACATATGCATTCTTAAACAACTTACAATCACCAAAACCTAACCAATTAACTGCCATGATCATCCACAACTTGACTGTTTACAAACAAACCCTCTCTTCTTTTACCAAAACCACTAGATTCGATACCTGACCCTCTATACTTCAACTCCGAGCCTATAAAATCCGGGTCCACAGAACCAGATAGCGGGTTCGGGTCAATACTTGTTGGTCTAAACGAATTGGCACCAGAACCAGTATACCGAGTTGGCGAACCATACCTTCTTGGCAGCCCTCTTAAACCACTACCGCCTCCACCGACACCACCACCATTGTTGCCGCCACCTCCACCACCACTTCTCATATCCATGATAGGCTCGCCAAAAGACCTCTCCCTGGGACCAGTTGGAGGCCCATTTGCAAACGGGTCATCCGGGCCCCAAGAAGTCAAAGCTTCCTTCTTGTTTGCAAAGAAATGCCACGCGACAAACAGAAAGAGTACGAAAAACAAAACCGGAGTACTCCATAACATCGTGTTGAACTCGCCTTTTGTAACGGGAAGATTCGAATGATACATCCCGACATACCCGTTTCCTAAACTTAAAACCACTAACTTCTCATGGTCACCAGCAATCAACGGTTTAACTTCAGCTTTCCTCGAATCTAACCGCCCCATCGCGCGATAATTCAAAAACGACGCTACAATCTCATCAAGCCCAGCTGAAAACACAAGCCGAGGCAAACCCGCCCGCACATAAAGCTGAGAAGAAACATTGTAAAGAAACACCTTTTCTTGACCAACAACAAGAAAATAACCTTTAATGGCCTCAAACGCTAAAGGCCCGTGATCTACATCAAACTTCTTCTTCGATCTCACTCGACACTTAAAGTTCATCGGATCACCATAAATCAGCAAATGCACCAACTCACCTCCCGAAGTAAACCCATACGCTTTCCCTCGATCTGATGCATCAAAAACATAATTCAAAGCATATGACCCATTATACCCTTCACAAGGAGCTTCTCTAACCTTCATAGACCTCAAATCTAATGACCCGGCCCCAGTTTCCGTTAAAAACAAGAGCTTTTGCTTCAAGAACGCAATAGGACGATTACTAGGAACAATAGTACCAATCACCGAACCTTCCTCTTTCAAAACCCTAATTGTACCACTAATATCAATTGAAACAATGTACCTTGTTCTACCAACATGATGAATCTCCAAAATACTAATCGCAGATGCGACTTTCTGATCGAATTTGTAAACAGTTTCCCTCTGGACCGAATTTGATTCATCCCCAATCGGAACTTCCCAAACTTTATGAACCAAAATGACACCATTTTCATGTCCTGTGACCACTACACTCTCATTCCTAACAACTGAGAGGTAAGACAGCATTGCTGTGATCGGTGAACTCGTGCGCGTGTCAAACTGAAGCACGACTTCACCGTATCGAGTGAATATATACAAGTTTCCTAAATCATCACCAACAGCAATGTATTTACTACGTTTTTCAACATCTTTAAATGGCAAAACATTTAAAGAAGTTGGATTAGTATCCAGTTTCACAGCAGAAACGAATTGAAATCTCTCAGACCAAAACAAGCTATGTTTGGTAACAGACACAGCGCCCAATTTTTCAACCCTAATTTCATCAACGACGCCGTTTTGATCGAGATTTCCCGAATCGGAGAACGGTTTGTCGTTATCAACAGATTTACGATTCAAATTTAAGATTTCAGTTGGTGACTGTGATTCCGATACACGAGATTCTAATCTAGCAACCAATTCGGTTAGGTTTTTGACTAGGTCGTCTAGTTTAGCTAATTGAGATATGTGTTGATTCAATATGTTTACGATTTGTGTTGGATCGGAAAGTTGATCGGAATCCGTGGAAGTGGTGACGGAAATGAAGTGGAAGAGTAAGAGTAAATAGATGAAGGAAAACTTGCCTGTGATGTCCATGGAAGAAGGAGGTCAGGTTCGATTGATTGGAAGCATTAACACATGAGGAGGTTACTGTGATTGAATCTAGACAGAAGGCATGTGGAAGATGGAGATTATTATTATATGGGATTTGAAGAGTGAATTTAGGAATTAGGGCATAAATCAGATTTTTCAGGGGAGGATAGAAAGAGGAGAGAGGGTGATTCGGCGGTGGCCGCCCGTGGGGCTGTTTCCTGTACAAACTACAAAGGTGGAACATTTTTTTAAAGATTTTTTAATCATTTAATTATGCCTCGTTTCATGATATTTTATAAGGAATCGGTAATCCTATTCGTCTCGTATAGATCTATATGTGGCGTATACTAATGTGATTTATGGTTTTTGCATAAGGTACCTCATACCCTCGTACTTTATACGTCACATATAGACCTATATAAAGCGTATAGTTTCCCTCAAAACTTTTATAAATTTCTCCAGATTTCTTTTCTAACTGAATTTTCATACTCAAGCATAGCGACGTCGTTTTGGGACGACCACTATGTTTTTGGAAAATATTCTAACGATTCGTGGGAAAATAATCTGGTATAACCAGTGGTGGATCCAGAACTTTTCTTCAGTGGGTGTCAAATATAACTGAAGTTAGAATGTGCCTTGTGAGAACGAGTCGGTTAAATTTTTTTATTAATATGCAACAAGTCCCATAAAATTTTGAACACCCCACATACTTTACGTAATGGATTTGTTTTTTTTTCAAAAGGCAAACTTTATTAAAAACGCCCTAAAGGCAACCAACAAGGAACAATTACAATATAATTACACAAAGTTGAAATTACACCAATCTAGCCAAGAGATTGAAAGAGGTTAAACTGAGTACTAAACCAAAGGTACCCAAGAGTCTTGATATCCTCGTTATTTTCCTAGGATTGGCTTCCGTGTTGGAGAAGTGAGACTCGTTTCTAGCTTTCCATAAGCACCAACATGCAATCACCAATATGCCGTGAATAATGACCTTTTGAGAGTCCGCCTTTGGAACCTGCTTATAGGTTTCAAAAATGTCCTGAATCGAGAAGAAGAACAAAGGATCAATCTTACACCAGATGCTGATATGATGCTAGACAACCAAGGCAGTGTAACAAGAGGTGAAGAGATGGCCCGCGGTCTCCCTATCATCACCACAGAGAACTTAGATGAATATTCCTTGCATTAAGGGCCACTAGAGTGGGAATACGATTCATTTTCGCCCTCCAACCGAAGATGTTACATTTACAAGGCACCCAGTTGCACCATTTGAACTTGAAAAGACCCGACAAGCAATCATTCTTAAGAATTAAATGCTTTACAGACTTAACAGAGAATGTTTTCTATTCGTCACCCTCCCATACCCACTTGTCTTCTCCGTTCGGCGCTTGGACTTGGCAGAGAAGATTTTGACATTTATAAAATTGCACATGTCCAATTATGTAATGGATTTGTAAAACGACTCTTTTGTATCAGTGACATAACTAACATTTTTCAACTAGTGAGTTATAATTATATCTTTTTACATCAACTACTATGCACCAATTATTTTTCTACACCTCAATGTAAAAGATTTTAAAATGCATCAAAGGATTATACATTGTAAAAAAAAAAGACAAAAATATAAGAAAATAAAAGATCTTGATTAAATAAAGTGATATATTTTAATAAATAACCCAACATAATTTAAAACTTAATTAAATAAACTGATAACTGAAAGGCTAAAAAATAGTTTCTTTTTCAAAAGGCAAAAATTATATAGAAACAACCTTGACTCAAAAAATTGTTTTTTTTTTAAAATAGTTAAACTTACTTTATATTTATTATCATATTAATTACATATTTGTTTGAAAATTGGGTAATTGACTTCAAAATAATCATTTAATTGTCTCCTATAATCAACTAGAGTCTAGAGTTGAGACTTTTTTTTCTCTCATTTCCAAGACAAATCAGTAAAATTTTGATTGATGAGTGCTTTTTTATCTTTCACATGGGTGCCTAATCAATTTTTAATAAATTTTAGAAATATTTTATAGTAACAAATGAGAGTTGAGTGGGTGCCTAGGAACCCTGAAGAGAGAGTCCATCCGCCCCTGGGTATAACATTTATTCACTTATTTATTGTTTTGTTTATAAAATACTTACCATATCACTGTTTTAGGAGAGGTCTAGCGTTCATTTTTCTTACAATCTCAATATATAGCGTTAAGACATTATCAAATCTTGTCTTTGACAACCGCTTAGAATACATGCATAATAAAGTCCTTATAATACACAACCTAGCTAAAACATAAAGTTATAGGATATGACACTTACATCATGGTAAGTCCACTTACCTTCACTTTATGTCCATTTATAAAATTGCACATGTCCAACTATCTTTACTAGTTGATTTTAGCCGTAAGGCTTAAACCAAATTCATGAGTGTTATTATACTAATAACCAAATTAACTTATAACATATAGCCATCTATAACACTTAAATTTAGAACCCAAGAATAAAAAGTGAAAATTTGAAAAAATAGACGGTAACGGACTGTCACCAGGGATAACGGTCCGTTATGGACCCACTAAGGAATGCATGCGACGTTGACATGTATGACTAATGGCGGGAATCTGACACGTGTCTGGTGACTCAGCCCTATAACGGACCGTCACCAGGCGTAACGGTTCGTTACGTCGCAAAAATGACAGAAGCAACCGGAGGCTGCCACTTGGTGTGCTAACTCACTTGAACTACGACGGTGACGGGCCGTCACCACCCATAACGGTCTATTACGGACCAGTTCTCGGTGCGCACCTTCAAGTGTATTTTGCTTGCATTTCGTCACCAAACGCAATAGATAGTCCAAAGGTATGATTTTGTCCAACAATTTATGATTCACCACTAAGATAGATATACTTACCTAGAGGATGTTGATATGATTTAGGATCTGGAGTGAGGTGATTGTGCTACTACGGTTAAACAAGTTGAGATGTCGTCGAGGTGAGTTCCCCTAATCTGGATGTGATATTTAAATTATTTATGAAGTTCATATCATGAATTAATTTTGATCAATGTGTTGGATGTAATCAAGTTTTTTTGACCAATTAATATGTCATTCTTATTTATTTTTAAAGTGTTTAAATATGTGATATTAACGGAACTGTTTTAAAATGATAATCCATCATTATTTATTAATTTTACAAGATGTGATGTTTATCAAATAAATATAATTTTATGTACGAACTTTTACAAAAAGAAAATTGTTAATGGGTTGGTGTTATCATACGGAGACCTAAAAATTAAGAGTACGATTGTGTTTGTTATGCGTGTATTTGAAAAACGATAAAGCAGTCGGATTTTATATCACTGATTGAAGATTTTTATTTTAGGAGCCTTTGGTAGATTTTAGAATTTTTCAGGAGTGTCGGCGAATATACCGTAAAAAAAATTACCCTAAAAAATTGTAATTATTGTTTAAATAACTAAAAGTTAACTAAAGTTGAGTGGAAAATGTGTAACTATTGTTTAAAAGATATATTTACCCTAAAAAAAGTAATATATATATATATATATATATATATATATATTAAATGTTGTATCTTGAACAATCATATATTACTTAAAAATTAAAATTCACTTTGTTGATGTATTATAACTAGGTTGTTCCCAGCTGCGCGTTGCGACAGAAACAAACTTGTTTTGATATGTTATGCTAGGATTTGAGTCTTCATATAGTTCATACAATAAACGAAACTAAAGTAAAATAGGCCATATGTTATGAACATAAATATTTAACCTAAGTTCAGAAAACCTGGTCGTTAGAGTGTCATCTTGATGATTTTGGGAGAACTGAGAGAAAATAGCACTATGCTGAGATGAAATTCCCTGAGAATTATTTTTGCAATTGTTGCTGCTGTTGTGACGGTGCTTGGCTGAGCCTCAAACTTGAAGACATCTCTGGCAGGCTACATGATAAACCTGATATCCTTCAAATTTTCATATTACCAAATCAAAAGGAGTTCCAAACAAAGTAACCACCAGCGGTGCCGGTCCCAAGGATTCGAATTCCCTACACGAGCCGAAAAAAAAAGCCCATAAAAAATATATAATTTTATAAACTATTTTTTTAACGACAATTAACGTTATTGCATAGACATAACAAAATCATAGTATCAGAATGACATACCGTAATCTAACCGATGATTCGTGAAGCTCGCCTAGCATTCTTCGCTGCAAATTCTTTAATCACCTCTTCGCAGTTTATACTCTCTAACACTTCGTTCTTGATAGCAGTTATCGTCAATTTGTTAAGCCTTTCTTGAGACATAGTGGACCGCAAGTAAGATTTCAATAACTTTAATTTAAAAAAACTCCTTTCTGCAGATGCCACTGTGACTGGAATTGTCAAAAATATTTTATATGCAACACATGCAATTGGGTAATGAGGGAAGTCTCTCAAATGGTTCAAAACATCTATAGTGTTGCTAAATTCAATTGTTCTTGATGTTTCAAATAGCTTCAACTCTACATAAAGTTCATCAGCATTAATATATGATCTTCCTTCAAACCCGAGTTCCTTTTCAAGCAACTGACAAGACACTTTAAGATCTTCATCTTCAATTACCCTCAACTTATATGGAAACAAAAACCAAATAATTTCTCATAAGTTTTGAATTGTTCAAATTTGGTCTCAAGAGAAGCAATAGCTTGATCAATGAGAAATAAGAAATAATTAACTCTAAAATCTTCTTCAGGTGTAAATGAAGAATCCTGGCTACTTGAACTTTCATCAAAGTGTTTTTTCCTTTTAATCACACCGGTTCAATATCCATTTCCATATCAAGCTCCTTAGCTTCATCAATCACTTTTGAAAAACTTTTTACTCTATACTCCTTGAAGTACTCAATCAATCTACTTATTTCTTTTATAGCAATATCCAGATGCATATCCATTGATTGCAAGTTTTTGCTCACTATATTCACCTGGTTTAAGACTTGATACCAGATCACAATCGATACCAAAAAATCAAATCAACCAAACTCATTTTCTGCTAGTGAACTTGCTTCATCTGCAATTGCAGCATCACCATCTTTTTCTCCAACTTGAATTAAAGCCTCTCGTACATCGACAAGTTGTAATTTTATAGCCTTAACACTCTCAACACTGCTTTCTTAAAATAAAATCACTAAATTAGGGCTAATATCAAATAATCATTCTAACAATTTAAAATCACTAAATTAGGGCTAAATCATTTAGTTATTAACAATTCTATAATAAAAATTAGGAACAATATTCAACAAAAACTCTAATTTTAAATTATAAAATTAGGGCTCAATCAATCTAATAAAATTACCTTAGAAAGCAACATACCTTGGTTAAGATATGATATAAAGGGCGGCCGACGGCGACAGGTGGCGTACGGCAGAGGTCGACGACAATGGTGGAGGCAGCATCAGCGTCCGGCGGCGGCGGTGGAGCAGGCGCACCCGTTCTGTTCTTCTGGTCATCCGTCTGGTGTGGGGGGACAGCAACGATTTTGTTGTTCAAATCGCAAATTGGCCTGGCCCAACATCATTTTTTCTTTTTTTTTAAGCCCAAGTCACAAATGAGGAAAATACCCAATTGTTTTTTAAAAAAAGGCCCAATTTTTTTTAAAAAAAAGACTCAATTACTTTTTAAAAAAAGCCCAATTTTTTTAAACCCTAGAAAATTTTATATATAATTTTTTTTTGGGCCCACTACGGTCGTGTTGCCCGCAGGCCCAATGGGCCGTCCCTGTCCACCAGCCCTAAGTAGAGGTGCACAAATCGGTTTTTCTAAACCGAACCGGTTTAACCCGACCCGAACTGGTTTGGTCAAAGTTTGGCCATAAACCGGTTCGGGTTAACCCGGTTTAGAAGGTGGAAAATCCCTAACCTATTAAACCGGTTAGGGTTGGTTAGAAACCGGTTTTAATTAAAAAAATCGAATAAATTCAAATAAATTTAATATTTTTAATAAAAATTGAAAAAAATATATAACAAATATAAAACATAAAGTTCAACGTTTATTAATATTTGAAAAGTTCGAAAATTAAAAAACATTACAAGAAAATTATAATACCGTTTTACAACGGTAACTTATTTTCCAGCGGGTAAACCGGTTTAAAGAGCGTTTAAAGAGCGGTTTTAGAGATTAGAGAGTTTAGAGAGCGTTTAAAGAGCGGTTTTAGAGATTAGAGAGTGTAGAGAGAGGTGTGATCACAAACAACCCCACCTATTTATATTGATTTATGGGTGCTAATGGGTCCAAAAAAAGGCCAAAAAGGTTCCAAACGGCTATAATACCGTTTTACAACGGTAACTTATTTTCCAGCGGGTAAACCGGTTTCCCGAACCGGTTTGGACAAACCGGTCCTCAACCCGATTCCTTCCTGAAAATCTTAAACCGGTTACAAACCGGCGGTTATGGGTTAACCCGAACCGGTTTTACTTAAACCGGTTTTACGGTTTGGATCGGGTAGAAAACACAAACCGGTTTTTTTGTACACCTCTAGCCCTAAGTACTCTATCAACCTCAAAAAGTTTAAACAAAGTGAGTAATACACATGAATATATGTGTAATAAATTATATCAACCTTTAATGAAAGTGTAGCAATAATAACTATGAAATTGTATCCTAATTCTTGTTAGTATATTTGGCAGATTATAAAACTACCAATATATGTTTAACAATAAGACAGAACCTTTTAATAGTTTATTACCTAGACATTTAGATTTACTTCCTTGCAATTATTGCATAAATAATTTTATTGACTATTCATATGACTATTGCTTTAGTAAAACTAAGCTTTAGTCACAATCCTTCACATAACACAGGGAAAAAATAAAAAAGAATCATCTGAATATCACACACAAACATAAAGTCTCAATTGCCACTACCTTATAATACCAGTTTTCGTTTATCTCGTTTAACGACAGCATCTTGAACAACAACCACCTTCTCTTTCTTCCTTTTCGATGGGTCAAATGATGCAAGCTGCATCATGATAGTACATCAGTATCAGTATAAAGTTTTTTAAAAAGGAAACCGCTAGTAAAATATGGATGAATTTGGATACACCCAATTCAGGTTAAACACATATTTTGAGGGAAAAAAAGGTTTAAATACTTTAATTTGTTTTTTTTATCAATGGGGATAAGTACTATTTCAAATGTAATCAGCTCCCTAATTAAGTATCTAAAGATGGGTGGAGGTTGGGTCCAATGGCAAAGCCATTTGGAGTTAAGCCCGTTCGAGCTCCGCGTATGACGGATTGGTGTAAATTATTAGGAGAGCCCGAAAATGGTTTATCTGTTGTTAAAAGAAAGGAAAAGAAACCAGCAACTAAAACTTACATCCTTCAACCAGATTTGATTTTTATCCGCTCCCATGATTATCAAATCGAAATATTCATACAAAGTAAAAAAAAAAAAGAGAAATAACGAGGAACCAAAACTTACATATCTTCCACTTAGCACAATTTAAATTCAAAACTAAAAGTTTTCTGAAGCCAATTGAAGTTTTAACACATCATTACATAAATATATATTCCAGATTAAAAAAGACTAAATTCAAACCAAAACCATACACCTACTTGCACAAATTTTTATATTCAGTCACTTTAGGTCTTGAAAAAGTATCAGCACATATTTTATACAGCACATATTTTATACAGTAAATGAACATTCGACAAATAATTAGAGATTTCTAACCTTTCTTTCTTCTAATTTGAGTTAGGTAACTTCATAAAGCTAAAATTTTGCAGACCATATTAATTAAAATAAAAAGATGATGGTTGCAGTCTGTCCATTTACTTGCAGACCATTAGTACATCATATCCACCAACTGCAATCATATTACTCAAAGTAGAACCTGAAATTAGTAATCTGATCAGGGCTTTGAGAAACTTATTTGACAGAGATAAAATTCTAAATCTCAAAATAAACTAATCTGGGGTTTGAATTTGGGGAAAAAACAAACCTTGAATTTAGAGAGATCGAGTTGAAAAGCTAGCTACCACCATCGTCTCAGATCTCACAATCCGCCGTCGCCGTCGCGCCGCTGCAGCCAAACGACATCCCGTCTTCCACGGCGTACCAATCTATGTCACTCGTCTCTTTTTCTTCTGAAAGAGGATCCCTGTCTCTCACATGCAGAAGCAACTGGAGAAATGGAGGTGGGTGAAACGTGTATAGAAGCCTGAAGGGATGCGTGTGCAGGTAGGAGGGCCGCGATGTTTGGTAATTGCTGAACCATTAAGTGCTGAATCATTAAAAGCTCTGAATGATTTTTCAGCTGAACCATTAAAAGGTAAAATGAACCATTAAGAGGTGGACTGTCAGTGAAACAAACACCCATTATATCTGAACGATTCAGAGGTAACCTCTTAATAAAATCATTAAAAGGCTTCCAAACAGTCCCTAAAAAAGTTGTACACATTGCTTCTCAAGTTGTGACTTACTCTTTATGAGGTTGATAATTCTATGTTCTAATAATAAAATATAGTATAGATAAGTGCAATAGTAGTATTAGTTTTCTACAACACTAAAATATAGACATAATTTAAGAAGTAAATTTCGCTTTTGACCTCTATAGTTTGTCCTATTTAACCCTTCAGTTAAAAAATAAATTTTTTAACATATTAGTCCTTGAGTTGTATTTTTATAACCATTTTAGCCCATACTACTAACTCTGTTAACTTTTTCTGTTAAGTTAGGAGCATTTTAGTAAATTTATTTTTAATGTACTAGTTTAACCATTTTAGTCCAGTAAAAACTTTTTTTAGTTTTTTGATAATTTTTTTATACTTATTTAAAAAAGTTTTTTTGACTTTTTTTAAAATAATTTTTTTTGTTTCTTTTAAAACTTTTTTTTTTTACTTTTTAAAAACATTTTTTTTTACTTTTAGTTTTTTAATGTTTTCGTAAAAACGTTTTTAAATTTTTTTTTAGTTTTCTATAAAAACTTGTTTTAGCTTTTCCATAAAATGTATGGTTAAAGAGAACGTTTTAAAACTAAATTTCAAAAAGATTAAAAAACACTTTCTCTAAAATAATATTAGAGAAAACTTTCTAAAATAAATTAAAAAAAATATATATATTCTAAAAAAACTAAAAAAAATTAACAGTTAAAAAAATATTTTACAAAAAAGCTAAAAATTTTTTATAAAAAATAAAAATTGTTTTTAAAAACGTTTTTATGAAAAGATTAAAAAAATATTTTTAGAAAGGTTAAAAAAATGTTTTTATGAAAAAAAACTAAAAAACGATTTTAAAAAAGTATAAAAAAATGTTTTTAAATAAGTAAAAAAAATATAAAAAAAGTTTTATTGGACTGAAATGGTTAAACTAGCTCTTTAAAATAAAAATATTAAAATGCCCTTATACTTAACAGAAAAAGTTAACAGAGTTATTAGCAGTGGCTGAAATGGTTATAAAAATGCAACCTCAGAAGCTGATATGTTAAAAGATTTTTTTTTAACTAAAATGATTAAATAGGGCAAACCACAGGGGCCAAAAACAAAGTTTACTCTAATTTAAGAGATAAAAAGTCAAAATATTAGTTAGAAATTGATTAATATCCACTAACATTTTACATAAACTATATTATATATACATACATTTTGATAACAAGTGAATAGTAATTCACATAATTGGTCCACATATAATAATACATACATTTTAATAACATGTGAATAGTAATTCACATAATTGGTCTACATGTCACCCAATGAGGGTGATTTTTGGTTTTTTATTTTCAACCAGTAAAATATATATAATATACACTTTTAACCTGTTTTATTTTATAATAATTTAGTTTTTCTTTTATAACTTTCGTTCGTTACATTTTTTAAAATATTGAAAGACACGATTTTTTTATTTATATACAAAATATACAACCAACAATTTGTGAAATAGAACTTGGAAAGCGGTTTCAAATAGATATCGTTCTTCAAAGTTGTCACACTCCCAAGAATGCAAAAATACATGCGAAAATATGGCACGAATGACTTAAAACCGAACTTGGGCATGCCCATAACTTAGCGGACACAAATGTTAGAACAAAACACTCAAGCTCCCTCAATCCTAGTTTGCTCCGGCTTCTTGGGCATGCCCATAACTTAGCGGACACAAATGTTAGAACAAAACACTCAAGCTCCCTCAATCCTAGTTTGCTCCGGCTTCTAGTCCGTTACACAGTCAACACCTTTGTTTTTTGGTTTGTTATTTTTTTTAACCGCAACAAGATATATAAAAAAACACCCGACTAAGATAGTCGGAGACAGACAAAAATTAAATCAAAAGAAGAGGGCTTCTAATTCACTCGTCCCAACCAAAGTTGCCTTTATTATTCCTATTCTTATACCACATATAGGAATACTTTACAATTAAATAAAAAATGCCTACATCGTTAGTCGACTTAGTGTCAAAAACGGCCTTGTTCCTCAATCTCCAAAGATTCCACCAAGTAGTGAAACACACCGCTTCAATCAAATCTTTCATCCACCTAGAACATCTTAAGGAATCTACGAAACTAATTAAACTCCTCAGCCGAGTAGAAGAAGGCCGATCCAACTCAGTCCGTTTAAAGATCGAGGACCACACCATACAAGCCAAAGGACAATCTCCCAATACATGATCAGTATCTTCCACATAGTCATTACAAACAGGCACAAAGTCGAAGGAATATCAAAGCCCTTTTTATCAAGATTACTTCTTGTTGGAAGACGATCCAAGAGAACTCTCCACGCCATAGTATTCACTTTTTTTTAAGTGAATTTGTTCCACCTAGTCTCTGAATCAATAGAAGGAAGAATTGAATTATGAATACAGATACAAACACTTTTAACCGAGAAGTCGCCATTACCATCTAGCTCCCACACTCACGAATCCTCCTTGTCCCCTAGCACAACATCATGGGTCAACAACTCTAAGACTCAATACCTCTACTGACAGGTCTACGCCAGTTCCAAACCAGGTTCGTGCCACCCAACCGATCTGCTAGAGAACAAGAATGTGTGTTTTCCATCTTAAACAAACGATGGAATCTATTCGCAAGAGGCAAAACACCAACCCAAATGTCAAGCCAAAACCGGGTATTGTCTCCATTACCAATTTTCTTTCTAATAGAACAATTAGGAATAATTCGCTGTACGTTTAGAAAAATCTCCGACTTGGCAATATGATTCCACACTCCCGAGCTCTTCCCCGTAGCTGAGATGCCAAAGCGAGAGTCCAGAGGCCCATGGATTGTAAGGCCCTAAACCGGACACCTACATTTGGGTCTCTCTTTAAAATACTCGTTTTATTTCAAAAATAATCGGCGGAATTCTTAAATAAAATTAGTTATATCTATTTTAACTCATATCATTGTTAACCTTACCTTACGAATGCACGCACACCAATCCGAGTAGTACCGCTCACAAGCCAAGATACCCCGTCCTATAAACTCACATGCAAAACAATCTAACGTACATATAAAGTCAATTACGCTGAGTGAGTTCTAACAATTTATTTTAAATAAAACATTTGCGTCACCGATAGTATTTAATTCAACTCTAGACATTTCTGTCCTTTATAAAATGACTTGTCGTTTATTGACATATTGATAACCCTCGTTATCTATAATATGCCTTGAGGGTTTAACAACCCAAGACTTAACCGGAACTCGTAACCTCGTAAGTTACTCGACATGGACCGAACTTATCGTTCTACTAACCTGTATTTTACCACATGCATCATCACAAAATCTGGTTAAAGCAACCAACTCCTAAACATAGAACCAACTAGCCCTAACAATGACAATTACAAAAGGGCTTCTACACTCTAGTCGTAAACACGACCTCGTTCCCATCACATAGTCAATCAGTTGCTTAACATCGAAGGAGTTAAATATGAGACAGAGGCGTTGGGTGGAACTACTAAATGACTATGATTGCGAGATTCGCTATCACCCAGGTAAAGCTAATGTAGTAGCCGACGCTCTTAGCAGAAAGGAAAGAATCAAACCCTCACGCACTCGTGCGATGGGAATGATTATACATACTAGTCTCAAAGCCCAAATCCTTCTAGCCCAAAGGAAAGCACTTGTCAGGACGGATCTAAAGGATGAATTGGCAAGTATTGCTGAACATCAATTGGAGTCCAAGACCGATGAAATTCTTTACTTCATGGGTCGAATGTGGGTTCCTAATTTTGATAATCTCCGAGAACTTATCCTAAATGAAGCTCACAAGTCTCACTATTCTATTCATCCAGGTTCCGATAAGATGTACTTAGATCTGAGGAAATGTTATTGGTGGTCTGGAATGAAGAAAGACATAGCGCTGTATGTTGGAAGATGTTTGACCTGTCAAAAAGTCAAAGTTGAGCACCAAAAACCATCAGGCCTACTCCAGCAACCCGAAATCCCTCAATGGAAATGGGATCAGATTTCCATGGATTTCATTACTAAGCTTCCTAAAACCTCCGGTGGGCATGACTCAATTTGGGTCATAGTCGATCGCCTGACTAAATCCGCTCACTTTCTACCGATTCGAGAAGACTATAAAATGGAGAGGTTATCCAAGATCTATATCAATGAAATCGTAGCTCGTCATGGTGTTCCACTATCCATCATCTTTGACCGAGACAGTCGGTTTACGTCCAGGTTCTGGAAATCTTTATAGAAATCCTTAGGAACACGTGTGGATCTTAGCACGGCTTATCACCCTCAGACTGATGGCCAAAGCGAACGAACCATACAAACTCTTGAGGACATGCTACGAGCCTGTGTCATCGACTTTGGTGAAAGTTGGGATAATCACTTACCTCTGATAGAGTTCTCGTACGATAACAGTTATCACACCAGCATTCAGTGTGCACCATTTGAGGCCTTATACAGAAGAAAATGTCGCACCCCTGTTTGTTGGACTGAAATCGGAGACAGTCAGATAACTGGTCCGGAACTTATTCAAGAGACTTCAGATAAAGTATTTCAAATTCAAGATAGACTTAAAGCCGCACGAGATCGTCAGAAGAGTTATGCGGACAATAGAAGAAAACCTCTTGAATTCCAGATTGGTGATCGTGTTCTACTTAAAGTTTCCCCGTGGAAAGGAATTGTCCGATTCGGGAAAAAGGGTAAACTAGCTCCTAGGTATGTTGGACCATTCAAGATCCTGGAAAGGATTGGTCCAGTAGCCTACAAACTTCAGCTACCGCAACAACTGAACTCTATCCATGACACTTTTCATGTGTCTAATATGAAGAAGTGTCTAGCTGACGACACTTTGCACATTCCTTTGGATGAGATCCGCATCGATAACCAACTGCACTTCGTTGAAGAACCTACTGAGATTATGGATCGTGACATCAAGAAACTGAAGCGAAGCCATATTCCAATTGTTAAAGTTCGTTGGAATTCTAAGCGTGGTCCTGAGTTCACCTGGGAACGTGAAGACCAGATGAAACTCAAATAACCTCATCTATTTCAGGATGGCACAAACTCTACTAGTTGAGTTTCGAGACGAAATTCTTTTAACTAGGGGAGACTGTGACATCCCTGATTTTTATGCCTGATCCTATAATCCTACCTTGTAACCTTGATTGATTTATTATACAATGAACATTTTTATGCTTCATATCACTTGTGATATCATTTCATTTCAAATTTCCAAGTCTAGTCTAAAGCGAGTATTCTATTGCGCATAGAACGGCTTGCGCATTATATTTTGATTCTATATCTGATTCTGGTATTCATTCTTAATCTTGCTACTTATAGTAGCTTTGGATGCCTTAGACTCTAACCTAATAAAAACAGTTCAAGTTTGTAACTTCGTTTGACTAAAATATAATTTCAAGGGTAAAAGTTACACATACGTAAATTTCAGGGTTTCTTTTGTAACGTCTTCGAAATCTGGATAATTTTTGTAAATTCAATCATATATCATTATTATTAATATAATTTTCGAAATTTTAAGTTTATATATTATTATTTAAATTAATAAAATCAATCAATTCCTTTAAACTTATCCAAAATGAATTAAAACCATTATTTTTATTCTTAAATCCTATCCTAATCCATTCCATCCATTAACTAACTAATTTTGTACTCAATCCTATCATCCATATCCTCAAAATTTCTTGAACTAACCCCTATATCCATTATTCAAAAGTTTTATAAAAAATTCTAAGATTTATAAACCTATGTTTATCATCTTTGTTTTCCTAATCAAAAAACCTAACCAATTTTTCCCTTTTTTCCTCTCAAACCCACCCTATAAATAGAGCCTTAAACCTCATTCATTCTTCACACCTCAACAATCCTCTAGGGCTCTCTAGCAACTAAAGGTTGTTCTTCTCATCTTTTGGAAGATTCTAGCTTAAATCCTTCCATTCTAAGTAAGTTCTTCTTATGTTCTTGCTTGTTCATACTTTTCTTTTCAAAAATTCCTCATAACTAGCTAGATCTATGATTCCCTAGCATGTTTATGTTATAATCATAGAGCTATCGAAGATCAAATGCCCTATTTTAATTAAACTTGTTCAAACTTTTATTTTAAAACTTGGTTTTGATCTTTCTTGTTCCTTTCAATTTCAAAAATCATGTTTTTACTAAAACTCCTTATCTTCAAATTAAACCCCTCTAATAATTAACTTATTTCATTTCTATCTTTACTAAACTTATATTTTCACTTTAGCCCTTATACTTTCCAAACTTACCAAACAAACCCTAAACTTGGTCAAGTATACAAATAGGGTAACTTTCAAACCAATATGTAGTTATCTAACAAACATTAAAGTTCTGGCTAGGAAAAGACGGGGTTCCGATCCAACCAACTCTTTCCTGAGAACTTTTATGTTGGAGGTACTACTCTGGAATGATAACCACTCTAGTGTACAACAACCACTTTCAACTAATTACATTGTCAACCCCTCGACTATCCTTAACTTGTTTCTAACGTAACAAACTTAACTTAGGGAGTCATTAAGGCATTCGATCCAAGTTACTACAAGTTCAAGTTCAACCCTTTCATTTGCAAGGTGAGATACATATCCCCTTTTACTTTTTAACTTTGGGGTGGAAAACATGCTCGTATATCAAAGGTTGTTCAAACTATATCAAACTCAAATACTACCTTTTCAATTTCAATAACAACTTTCTATACTTGTAAACTTAAACGGTTTTATACACACTCTACAACCATTAACTTGAGATAAGCCAACAGGAGTAAGTCATAGATCTATGGGCCTGACATGCCGATCTAGTTCTTGAGTTGACGAGATACGATATCAACTTGAGACTAGATATACAGAAACTGCAAAACTTGTTATTCATGCTATATCATTTCTATGGGAACCCAATCTTGTCATTAGGTTTGGTTGAATCGATGTATAAAAGTTTGTTTACTTGTTATTGAATCTTGTTTATGAATTGCAAAAATCTTCATTATCTATACTATGTAATTACTTAAACCTATGTTCTCACCGGCTTTATAGCTGACATATTTTAGCATGTTTTTCAGGTACTAATAACTAGATTGCTGTTACAATCACGCTAGGACTTCGAGACTTGGCTCTAGGAGATTTAGTTATTTATAAAGTTTAATAAAGACTATTTGTTTATCTGTTTTGTTTGGTTGTGTGTTTTTAAAACAATGTAATGCAATTATTCGGTTAATTTAATAGTATTTCTTTTAATCATTGTGATGATTTCAATTCGTCACCCCTCACGTAAATTCCGCCATCGGTGGGGGTGTGACAACAACCGACCACTGCCACCTCTCATCGTTGCTCCACTGTTACAGCCAACTGGACCAAACAAGTCGTCGTCATCGTCGGGGTTAGTAACCATAACCACAACCGTTGGCCACCTTCTTTCTGCATCATCCCCCCGCTGTTGTGCTGTCACAACATGCATCGAAAACCTTCCCCCTTCGTTGCTCCTCCATAACCCATCCTCCCTTTCTCTCTCTTTCTTTCACTTCTCGGCAGCCAACCCTCACGTCAAACGGCCCGCTCCCATGCTCCCCCTAGCAGCCTGCCACCATCGCGCGCCACCGCTTAGCTGTTTATGACCATCTATTACGGTCTGTAGGCAGCGCCGTTTACTACCACAACTGACCATCCCTCCACTTTCCGATAGCCATACAAGCAAAAACGAAAACAAGCATTAATGAAATATGAACAAGAATTACCCGATCGTATCACAGACACCACGCTTGTCGGATCATCTTTTTCTTCCTCCATTGTCGGCCATCTCCCCTTTGCGGCTCTCCCATGTAGTCCCACTCCTCTAGACCGATTATGGTCTAAGGTTTGCACTAGTATGGTACTTAAACCACTAGTATTTACATCTGAGTCCCGGTATTTCCATCTCGTGCAATCCGTTCTCAAACCGTACATTAAACGATTAACTGTGTCTTCTCATTTAAGTTAGAAAATCTTACAATTTCTCTCATTTAAAAAAGATTCGGGTTGTCCACTACCTCAGTCTCTAGTTTTTGGATTTTCGGGATGTTACATGGATGGCATTAATAATTCTCACCCATAAAGCGTTAGGGTGAGCAACAAACCTCCATTTCCATTTGTAGAGGAGAGCCCGATTAAGGGCGTCCAAGCTACCAACTCCCAAACCCCCTTAATTTTTTCCTGCCAGAACCTGTTTCCAATTAACCCAAGCCATTTCCTTATTTCCCCATCACCTCCCCAAAAGATATTGGAATGAATGGATTCAATCATATTATTCACCTTAACCGGAAGCCGAAATAAAGACAGATAGTATGTACCAACAGAACCAAGGACTGAAGTAATGAGGGTCTCTCTTCCCCGATAGAAAACAAATTAGCCTTCCACTTTGATAACCTGTGCTGAATTTTCTAGATAATAGCATCCCAGTTATGCACACGAGACATATTAGAAGCAACAGGAATACCAAGATAAATAGAAGGAAACCGGCCCGACTTACACTTCACAACCTTCGCAAGCCTACCTATTTCCACCTGATCCACACCACCCCAAATACTCTAGACTTATGCAAATTAATTTTTAATCCAGATACGAGATAAAAACAAAGCAACACATATCTAATGTTATTTATATTCTTATATGACCAGGCATCCAATAGAATAACATCATCAACATAAAAAAAATGAGATATGAGAATATCTCAATATCCTCAATTTGAGCACCGTGAAATAAACCCGCCTCCTCTATTCAAGTGTGAACTAGAACAACCAAGATTTGGAAATATTCCAAACCAAGAACATGTTTAAAGTTTCAACATCCAAAAACCAAACCAAATATATACAAACAATCAGTTCGTACGTGTCCATTTCGTTTTTATCGGTCTATACATATTTTTACACACAACAAATAAAATATATACTAAAAAAATTCAGTACTTAACCAATTTTAAAAAATAATACAAAAATACTTAAACCTCCTCCTCCTCCTCCTCCTCCTCCTCCTCCTCCTCCTCCTCCTCCTCCTCCTCCTCTCCGACTCACTGACTCACTGGAACAAGAGCTCCCAAATTTCCGTAAAGGCTGCAACAATATCAGTGTGATGATTTCTGGAATTCAGAGTTAAAAAGCACTGCAAAAGATGCTCCAAATCCTTGGCTTCAAACATTTGTTTCTCCAATATCATCTCCAACATCGACCTTTTGAAATCTTCGTGCGGGTGGTCCGACCATTGTACCACCGTTAGGGTCTCGTTCATCATCTTCTTGTATACACCATCGTCGCTCAAAGATAACATAAAAGCCTCCTTCCCAGAGGAGCCAACGCTGCAGCTTCTGCTGTCAGGTTCTCTTTCTGTTGAAAAAATGAAAACTCCGTAAAATATTGTGTATTATTATTATTGACTATTTATAAGAATCATGATGATAATTGTAAAAGAAGTTTAATCCAATCATAATTCTTGATTATGAAAAAGATAAAAATTGTTGAAAAAATGAAAATCCTGTAAGATATTGTATATTATTGATCAACTATTTATAACAATCAATAAGGATGATTATAAATGAAACATCTAATCATATATAACTTATAATTATGATAAAATAATTACAATAAGTATTATCAAACCGAACATATTCGTAACTTTTAATTTTAATAAATATAATTACAATAAATCTTATCTACATTACAAATTCTAACTAATATACCTTCGTTGTTACTAAACCAACCACTTTCATCAGAAAGCCCCATATTGTTTTCAACCTTCTTTTTCGTATCCGGGTCGCCGGAGCATTTAACGTCAAAGGAAATCGGCGAGTTATAAAACTCCGGGGTGGTGGTGAGGGGTGCGGAGAGGTATGGGCGGTAGATAGGGGTTGTGGGAGGTGCTGAGGGGATGGTGGGGTACGCGATTTCGAGGGCTTTGGGGTTAAAGGGAGAGAAGAAATGGGTGGTCGGCGCATAATTAGTTTTGCGGCGACATAGTCGGAAAGAAGACAGGGAGATCTTAAAATTATCGAACATGGTTTGATTGTGTTGTGTTACAGTTAACGATTATTAAGAATGTGTATTTATACATCTAGTGACAGAATGAAACCGGCCGGCTAGGAAGGTGGCCTGAGTTGACGAAATCTAAGAGGTGACATCACAAGGAATGGTTCACAACCGCACCAAGATGGCTTTTTAACAATCTAAATTCTTTCTTAGATGTCATCCATGTAATATTTTATGATTGCTACATTATGATGCTATCTAATATGATCTTAGTTTAAAATAAAAATAAAATATATTATATGTAATTATGAGTTGAATACGATCATATATATATATATATACTAGGTTAAAGCTCATATTTTACATGAGCTGAATAAATATAACTTGTTATAAAACAATATTTTCTATGAAGATTTGTATGTTTAATGTTATTAGTCATATGTGAAATAACAAATAATGAAGATTTAAAAATTATATAATTATATTTTAAAATAAGTTATAATTAAAATTTTCTTATGATTTAGTAATTTTTAATAAATTTTAGATATTTAATTATTTAACATCATCATTATTTAATAGGAGAGAAAGGAAAAACAAAAATCTAGATTTCATCAGAAGTCGACACGTAGCAAGTATAGTTATTCCTTTAGTATAATATATGTTAGAAACTCTGTATATTATACAAGTTAAATAAATACAGTGTTATATATACTCTAGTAATGAAGATTTAATAGAACACATTTATAACATATTACATAATTTTTTAATACAAATTTTAGAAACTTTATATAATTATTTTTTAAAAATGTTTTATAAAAAGAATGAAAGAAATGTTCAACTTATAAAAATGTTTTATGAATAAAGCTATTTTTTTAATTAAAAATGTTTTATAAAAATAGTTATAGAAATCATTGTTATTTAATAGAAGAGAGAGACGTGAAACAAAAATTATAATTTTTTTTATAGAAACTTGTATCTTATAATAGGAGAGAGAGTCGGGAAAAAAAATCCTAAAGATGAATATGAGAATAACATGTGCCACCCCAAAACCTTTATTTATTAGTATATATATATATATATATATATATTAGGGGTAAGTTCACTAGAAAACTCATTTTCATGAGAAAACTGAAAAACTCCTACTGCATATATGTAGTACACCCCCCACCCCACCCCCCTCAAAAACCTAAACCCCCACCCCACCCCTACCCTACCCAAAAACCTAAACCCCTCCTACCCCACCCCCACCCAAAAACCTAAACCCCTCCCACCCCACCCCCACCCAAAAACCTAAACCCCCACCCCACCCACCCCCCAAAAACCTAAACCCTCACCCTACCCACCCCCCAAAAACCTAAACCCCCATCCCTCTAAAAACCTAAACTAAACCAAAAAACTAAACCAAAAAGCTTAACCCACCCCCAAAAACCTAACCCCCCTACCCAAAAACCTAACCCCACCTACCCGCTCACCCACCCCCCAAAAACCTAAACCCCTCACCCCGCCCCACCCCTCCAAAAACCTAATCTAAAAGCTAAACTAAACCTAAAAAACTAAGTCCAAAAGCTAAAACCACTACTTTTCGAGGTTTTTTTTGAACGAGGACGACGTGGGGAACAATGGATCCGAAACAGTTTTTTAATTTTTGATTTATTTTTTGAGTTATGATTTTTTTTTATTTTTTACCTTAAATAAGTAGTTTTTTGATTTTCTTATGAATATTAAGTTTTCTTATGATTGTTCGCCTATATATATAAAGGAATGATCAAATAATAAATTGATTTTGCCTAAGTAGGCAAGAAAGGAATAGGAAGATGACACATGACATGTTAAAAGTAATAGACAAGAGTATTTTGGTCCATTGCAAAATTATGTTTTGTGTTACTTAATTCTCAAAATAAAGTACATACGTACGTGAATTTAACCCATTTCTCCATCCTTCTCTTTCCTTTCTTTCCTTCCAAGCATACATCTTCCCCAAACCCTAGTCATCCCTTGTTCCTCTGATCTTGTATCCATCTTCCCCAACATACATTCTAGTCTTCTTCAGATCCGAACACCACCGATTTGGCGATCGATTGTCGGTACTTTGCCGGAGAAGCTCCTCAATTGACGCCAACGTCTATAAACCCTAATCGCCTTTCACTTGTTCTTCCTTTGATTCCCGCTTTTGTCCACGTTTTCTGGCTGTGTTACATCCAGCGAACCACGCAAGAAATCGTCTGATTCATCTGCTCTTCCTTTCACCATTTTCCGGTAAGATCAGTACCATTTACGTATTTTGTAATTAGACGCTTTCCTTCCCTTAAATCTATTTTTTTGTGGTCGAGATGCCTAAATTCTATGCTTCACAAACTAAAAATTGATGTAAGTTTTGTTCTTCAAAATATTGAAAAATTGGGGAATTCAATTGAGAAGTTGAAGCAATCTGCAGTTGTATGGTTAGTACTGCCAAGTTGCCAATTTTCATGATTAATTGCTTGTTACTTGTACGTTCTATAATCTTACAATTTGTTAGTATTAACTTTTCTCTAATATTTTAACCTGATAACTTGTAGGAGAATTCATTGAACCAAGGAAATGAAATGTTGATGCATTGTAAATATGGTCTGCTCCAATTTCATCCGGAAAATGGTTTGCAAAAGTGTAATAATGACTACAGATGATTGTTTAATCTTCTTTCTTTGAAGTTATTAATTATCAAATAAGGAATTTATAAGAAAACCATTATTGTAAAATACTTTTGATAAAATTTGAAATTTTGTGGACGAATGATTAGTTTGACGAACATACTCGCATAAATCAAATAAAAATTGAAATTATGTTGTGCTTGTTTGTTAGGTTGCTAGTATGATGTGCTGATTTGTTGTTGTGTTGGTTTTGATGTTGTGTTGATTTCCTGTGCTGAATTTCTTGTTGTGCTGATCTTGATGTTGTGCTAATTTTGTTGTTGCTGTCGATCATGGACGCAGTGATAAAAAACACATAAATGTACAACTGTTATATGATATTCAAATAAGTCTCACAAAACGATTTGATGTAGGTTCGGGTACACTAACTGTTTTGAAATCCAAGATAACGATTGAAAGAAAGAAAGGATGTTGGGTTGGTTTAAAAATAGGTGTAAAAGAGAAGGGTTGATGGGATGAAAATCGGGCGATGTGGACGACTATCCGTTAGGTTGAGGATACGTAGCGAATGGAAATACAACACATAAAAATACAGCACATAAATTTAGCACAGTTACAAAAATAAATCACAGAAAAATACAACACAAGAAAATACATCTCTCATTATTAGCACAGAAAAATATAGCACACATGTTCAGCACAGAAAAATACAGTACACAAATTTAGCACAAAAAATATAGCACACAAATTCAACCCAGAAAAATACAGCACAACATTTGAATTTTTTTTAAATCGTTATTTTTTATATAGCAACATTATACTCAAATTAAAGAGGAAAAAACGTTTAGCTTTATGGTGTAATTTAAAAAAAAAATAATGTCGTATGAAAAAGTTATGTACGTTTAAAAAACGTGAGGTAACTTGAAAAAAGTCAACAAAAGTGGCTCTTACAAAAATACCCTTTCACACTTCTTTTTACCATCACTTGAATCTCATCCCTTGATTAGAAAATTAGATGACTAAGATTTTTTCTTAGTCTACTTAGGCAAAATACAATTCTTAGGGGATCCTCCCCCCCCCCCCTCTCTCTCTCTCTCTCTATATATATATATATATATATATATATATATATATATATATATATATATATATATATAGGGAGTTTCAAATAAGAAGTGATATTTCATTAAAAAGCCTAAGATGAAAAACAGTAACAAAAATAACACGAAATTATTTAAAACGTAAAACACAATGATGAAAAATATTTGACACAATGAATAGAACTGACATTACACAATGACCAGACCTGGCATTACATAATGACATGACATATTTGACGCAATGACTAATATGTCCTCCCTTAAAACACAATAAAAGAACACATGTTAAGCCCAGAATCTTTCTTACCATTCTTATTTTTAAAACTTTTTTTTACCGTAACTTAACCCTACAACACTAATTGTCAAAAGGTAAATTAAATTACTTGTTTATCAATTCTTTTAAGAGGAAACTAGCTTTAACCTCGTGTGTTACACGGGGTGAAACGTTAAGATTATATTGATAAATATGTTAACAATATTTTTATACAAATATGATATTGTATTTGTAACTTTTTATTTTGTTATATGTTAAGATTATATGGATGAGAGTAATCACAACAACAAAAAATACATGGAAATACATTTCATAAGTTGTGTACTTTTTACAATACATTAAATTATATGTCAAATGAAACCTTATAATGATTATTTATAAATTTGAAAATACTTCATTATATGCAATATTTGACGTGGTATTGGTAATTTTTCCATGTTTACCAAAGATGAATAGTTTGAGTCCATCTCTACTTTTAACTCTTGATAATGCAACATGCAGCTGATCATTAGTAAACATTGGATCTTTCAATACAAACCAACATTTGAAAGTGGTTATCCTAAACTTTTATTCATGGTCATTGCAAAACATATAACAATTGTATATTTTCTTATTTGAAGTTTTGATGAAATTCTTTTGTCTGAATATATTAACCCAATTATAGGGATAAAATTGTGATGACCAATGTTGCTTCCAAATATAATCTTCGCTTCTATAACGCAATAACTAATGATTTGACCTGAAGTTTTGTTACATCACCTAAAACATTTTTTCATTAATATTTCTTAATAGCATAATTAGAACATACACATTTAAAACTCATTTATGGTTTAACAAACCTGATAGTGTAAGTTAATTTAGAAAATCAGAAGATTATAAACTTTCATCAAAATCATCATCAAGATACTCTGATTGACGAATACTATTTGTACTTGTATGCGAAAAATCTCCCTAACTTTCAACAATATATCGTCTTTTAAATTCAAATTTTAAAAATTTCACTTCTTAATATTTCGACACAAGTAAATTTAAAATTCCAAAATTAAATATGAAAAAATTAAAACTAATAAATTAGAATTGAAACTTGTAAACATATTTTTTGAAAAAAACAATTCTCGTCATTTAAAAAAAAATTTAAAATATAATACACTTTTTAAAATAAATATTTGCAAGTTTCATAATTTTATTAAAAACTAAGTATTAAAATTTATAAATTAAAATAAAAAATTGGTTTATAAATATCAAATTTAATTAAAAACTACTAATTAAATATTAGTAAACTTTATTTTAACACTTATTTATTGAAAATACAAACGTGGTATTTTAAAATTTTATTTGTAAAATTAAAATAATCTTGTTTTTTGATAATAAATTTTTAAAAATCATTTTTTTTAATAATAAAACTTTAAAAACTCGCTTTTTTAAAATCTCCTATTTTTTAATTCTTGATTTTTTTAAATATTCTCTTTTGATGATAATTTAAAAAAAAATGTTAGCTAGTGGTAATAATGATAAATTGATTTGCTAAATGTTTATTTATGTAATTTAAAAAAAAAGGCTAAATATTGAAATATTAAATGGAGGATATAAATATGATTTTGGGGGGGAAATTTTATGAGATGTAATGTAATGATGCCAAGTGTTAAAACTATTTAGTTTTTTATTATAAGAGGGATTTGTTTATTGTCACAAGAACACCAATTATGCCCTCATCTCTCTTGCGATGACTACTAGATGGGGGGGGGGGGGGGTGGGTTTAATTTCTGAAACAATGATTCATTTTTTTTTTCTCATGTCACTTTTTAAAATTGTTTGATGAATCGATGTTATTAAAGGGTTAGATACACATGTATAACTATATAAAAACGAATATAAGTTACTATATAACAAGTGAAAAAATAATTCTTCGATGTCATGTGATTAGGGATGACATAACATGTCACACACGACACGATAAAACATGAAGACATGTTGTGTTCAACACGAACATGACACGATAACTAATCGTGACACTTTTTCCAAACACGAACACAACATGTTTAGAAACAGGTCACATGTTAAGGGGGGCTTGTTTAGAAACCTGTTTAAAAAGGGAATAAATATAACATATGTAATAAAAGAAAAAAAAATGCCAAAACTTAATAAAATTTTAAAAAGTCCAATGATAACATCTATTAACATAATAAATCCAAAATCTTTTTAAAACAAAAACCAATAAATGCAAATTTAAATAATGGAATCGCCTAGAATTTATATGAAAATAGGATGTGAAGTGTTAACATTTCTCTAACGGGTCTTAACAGGTTAACATGTCTTTAACCTGTTAAGACACGAATTTAACATGTCCCTAACGTGTCGACCTGTTTAAGACACGAAACATGTTAAGGTCAAACACGAGACATGTTAATTACGTGTCTTGTCGTGTTAACATGTCGGTGTCAAAAATTGCAAGCCCTACATGTCGCATCAAATCGTTATATGTTAGCTTCTAGTTAAAAGTGATTAATTTATTTAACACCCTAAAATGTTGATCGAAATACATTAATAAAGAGACTTCATAAAATTATTAAGAATGGAGACACTTTTTTCTTGAACTGTGGAGAAATTTTATAAAACCAAAATAAGTTCAACAATTAGCAAGGAGCTACATAGATAGTCATTTCATCCTAATTACATATCATAATTGAAAAGGAAGTAACAAATAGTTTTTTAACGGTAAAACTATAATACTTATACTTCTAAATTACATCAAATAATTTATCATATGTCTGATTTTAAACCACGAACCTTCAATCTAAGAAACATGAGCCTCTATAATGTGAGCTAAACCCACGTTAAGTAACAAATTCCTAACTAACTTAATCTCTAAGGTCGGTGTCCATTTACATATTTTTCCATTTAATGTTATATAATTAAGTGTTCCCATTAAAACAACTATGTGATCATAATCCTTAACTCCCTTGATATGGTTTAGGTCATGGGTTCGAGCCCTCCGACCACAGAACATTTTTTTTTGTTTTTTCTTTTGTTTTTTTATTAGCCATAATCTTATATGTTTTTTATGTACCTAACTATTTTTTAATTATTAGGCGCAATGTGAAATGTGTAATACATTTTTATATATATAGTTCGATTTCCAAAACTGATACGCCTCAAATTCGTACATTACTTTTATGTACTTAGATACCTTAGTGTTAAAGCCAAAAAAAAATTCTTTTGTTTTTTTATTAGCCGTAATCTTATATTTTTTTTATATACCTAACTTTGTTTCTTTTGTAACCGCCTTAACTGTTTAAGGTTTGTTTCACGCCACAGAGTGATGGAATTCAAGTTAGACTACGTTTCGACTCTGCTGCAACGTGCGACGGGTAAAGATCCTAATAGTTATTAAGAAGAAACAACGGAATCATAACTTTATACCTAAAAATATATGTATACTAATAAATAGAGGTTTAAGGTGGACATTTCTCACTTCCTCGTGCCTTCTCACATTGGTTTCCTGTCTCTTTATCCTAATAAATAATCTTGTATCTTATTAAATAATAATGATATTATAAATATATATTTAAAGAAAAATACGAATTATATTAAATAAAAATATATAATAGGAAATCAAAATATAACTAATTAAAGAAAAATACTAATTTGTTATATACACACATTTCCACTTAATATATCTCGAGACAATCATAATAGTCTGGTCAAGTTAGGACGTATTTTCAAATTTATAAGTTATATCGTTTTCAATATACAATCCGTGTAATACACGGGATTCTAACCTAATCTATTGTAACATCCCGAAAATAATAAACGGCAATAAATGAAAACGGGTTAAACGCGAGACGAACGGAATAAACGAGCGTGGAATGGGTCGGCTATGGGCTTGCGCGCGTATGGGCTCAAGGGTAGTATCTCCCTATAAATATCCTAGCCCATCTATTTTCTCTCATTTTACAAGTTCTAGAGAGAGAAACCAAAAAGAGAGAAAGTATACGGATCAGCCCGAGATTCCAGCAAAGTGTTTGTGACATCCGGCTATTTTCCCCTCCAGTTAAATCTTAACGGATTTGACCAATCTTAAACTCTAGGGACTAGTTCTGCCTTTTCCTAAACACTCATACACCAAAAACTGCATGGACTAGTTCTGCCAAGTCCTAAAACTTGACCTATTGACTTGTAAAGTCAAAATCAATGGAAACTGGATGCTGTTTGACTTTAGAAAGTCAACCCGGACGATTTTGATCCAATTCAAGCTCCATAACCGTTGATTGATTCGAAGTTGTAACTGATGTTGCACGTCTACTGCATTAACGACCGTAACCATCAAATTAACTACCATCATTATACGAATTAAACCAATTAATGGCTTATTATTGCTTAAACCGTCGACCACTACATTATGGTAATCAAATCCGATTCAATCCCGATACTAATTCCACGAATTGAAACACTGAGCATGCTAGACGAGCTTAGCAGAGGCTGTTTGTTACGACAATTTAGTCGGAGAAGCAACAGAAATTTTTGGGAGCCATCTGGTTCATAGTCGGACTTTCATTTACACGAGCATCATCAATTCGTCATTCATTCTGGTAATTATTCACACCTTTAGCTTCGCTTTCATCATTAGAGTAAAAGCCCCATGATTATTCGGGCTTATATCATCGTTGGAATCGAAATCCGTAGTCTAGGGTTCATACTGTTCTGGTTTAATCGAACCCCAGTCTAGGCTCAACCATAATCCAAATAACTTATATGGTTAGCTTTGCAATGACCTACTCTTTGAAAGCCCTCTGTTAATTCAATCTCATATCATCGAATTATTCACGATCCGTAATCTAGGGTTTGTTCATATTTCTATTTGGGGGTTTTGATCTTTAACACCATCTCAATCAAATTAAACCACACAAATAGATTCGCAAAGTCTTAATCTGTAAAAACTCTATGTTTTCAACAATGTTTAATATCGGACATTATCAAATTGATTTAGTGTTCTTGATTTAGGGCTTCGGCCCGTTTTTCTTTGACCAAACCATCTTAAACTCGTTGATCTTGCAATTAATTACACCCACAGAGTCGCTTTGCAGCGATTAACAAAACCCCTATGATCTTATATCCATTCGCGATCAGATTTAATGATATTGAGACTGGTTTCGATCGATTACATGTATAGAGGAAGAACACAGTGGAGGCAATGGTTAAATCATTTTTGTCCCGTTGATATCGCGATACCCTAGCGGGAGGGAGTGGTTAAGACTGTGTGCTTGTGTGGGAGAGACCCGGGTTTGAGTCTCTCCACACCCATTTCTTTTTAAATCAGTTTCTAATTAATATTTTAAATATAAAAACCTAACCTATATTATTATATTAAAATGTTAACGTGTTTTAGCTCCGGAAACAACCCGTAGACTCGGGTTTGGTTTTAGAACCTATTTTAATATTATTACCCACTTTTAAAATAATATATTTATATTATTTTCAAACCACGACTTCGAATAAAATAATATGTTTTCAAACCGTGACTCCTAGAAAAAAATAATATATTTGTATATTATTTCACCTCGTTTATTTATCTTGTATAACGTTTTAAACTAATTAATAATATATTTGTTTATATTATTTACTCACATTTATTATATCGAATTAAAATAATATATTTGTTATTTTTTTATACAAATGATTATTTTGTTAAGCATACGACTTAAAATAATATATATAGTTATATTATTTTCCTAACCATTTTAAATGGTAAGCGTACGAATTTATTTAGTCATTTAATATTATTCGTTATTAACGTTCGACACGTAACAAATTAATCTTAATTATTATATTAAGAAATATATTTCCATAGACACGTTCGTCTACTCATTGATCGTTAGAATGTTTATGCCATTCAAATCTTCCGTGTCGTCGTCACAAAATCCCATATGTCCCTAACTTATTTGTTTATAATTCTAGGGCATACGTAAGTCGTGCAGGCTAACATTTGAGGTTCCAAATCTCATACTTGTGTGATACTACCTACTACGCAACGCAGGTGAGTTTCACGGCCCCCTTTACTCGTTTTCCTGTTGGGGGAGAAACATGTACACAAAACATCATACTTTTACTTGTTTTCCCGTGGGGGAGAAACAGGTGCGCAAACTATTTTAGATTATTGTAATTCATATGCGATCACTGTTGAGGCTAAGCGTAGTACAATATCAATGAAAGTCCTCATCATACATCGGACCGTTAATATGGATCTTAGCGAGGTAATGTTTAGCAGTACACTGGGTTTGACAAGCCCCACCCGCGTTAGTCGCGCTAACTCGATTGGAGGTCGAACGAGTGAAATGTTAGCCTACTCACATTTGCCAGAGTTGATAGACCTGGCAGGAGGCATACAAACACAAACAGTTAGCTTCGGTTGCGAGCGCTTTAGTATGACATGAACATAGGCTAGCTACCTATAGATATGCATATTGAATGTACATAATCTGGCAAACACTCTCTTATTGTGAAATTGAAACCTGTGAACTCACCAACCTCTTGTTGACACTTTTTCTTACATGTTTCTCAGGTCGCTAAGGCACATGTTGCACACTTAGGACATGCATGAAGTCCTATTGTCATATCATTCATTTCAAACATTCTAAATAGTTTTACTTATTAACATTAATTGACGCTTGTTGCGTGTAATTACTTTTGATTTTCTATTAACGTTACGCTTCCGCATTTAACTCTGAACATCTATGTTATGACTTTTAAGTCTCATATAGTGTCGTTTAATGTAACTAATGACTGAGATATCGGTGTGTCACCTTCCAAAAGGTAAAACTCTGTTAGTAGAATTTGGGGGTGTGACAGATTGGTATCAGAGCCATTGGTTATAGAGAACTAGGATCACATACTAGACTATAATCTCACACATTAGTTACATGACACAGACACTTATACCTGATACATATAGCACCTATACATACATTGCAGTGCAGGCATGTTAATACCATCCATATCACCCTCAGTTGGCAAGGGGCACATCATTTGCATTTCATCATCACTCCCAGTGGCAACACTGGGGGATCATCAGAACAACATCCACTCCCGTCCAAGGGCAGCGAGACGGAGCCTTCGGAGGAGTCACTTACATCACCATCACCTGTCAGGTTTGGTGGGCATTCTCAGGTCCATCTTATGGACGACACTCAGCTATCACATATCTATTTGGGAGTGGGGATCGTCAGAGGCGAGTCCCTACCGTACCCACTAGCAACGATACGCCGAGTGAAGGCAGATCGTGCATGCATTATTGCAGAATCCAATGACACGTAGATGTCATCATTTTCCCGAGCCACGGGTTCGCGTCTTTGGTCGATATTCTGTTGAATATAGATTGACCACAAAGTTGAGAATGCATTGCTCATTGCATACTCAGACCCCTTCTGACTCAGTAGGAAGGACAGCTACTTTGCCTCTTCCTGTAACTCGTATTAACGAATTATTTTCACTTCTCGAAGTCGCATTTTGCGTATATGATCTCATCTACAATCCGCTGGATTGGGCCATCGTAGTGTATTTCAACTCAAGTGAATACTCGGATCAAACGATTCCTGACTACTCATCCTGATATGAGTCCTAGTCGATCAACTTGTTGGTTGATGACTAAGCCTCTCGATTACTTATCATATCTGACAACACTATGTACTCGACAATACGAGCTAAAGGACATTTTGACACAGGACAGGGAAAACTAGGGTGAGCATGCAAAGCAAATTATCATTACGGGTGCACACGTAATAGTAATTTGAGGTGCATGTAAGTCCTGGTGAAACCTAGTGTGTGTATAAACGGTCCTAATCGGTGATCTACATACTTATATTTCCATTGACAGTAGAAATTCACGTAACCCGCTCAACGACTAGTTGATATCGTTAAACCTATCCAACAGTTGATAGACGCGACTATTAAGTTGAAGAGATTTGCGAACACACTGAACTATCATCCATAGGATCCGTCATTTTATATCACTCATGTAAGAGTCTTAATGACTTAAGACTCTCATCCAGACTTGATCAATGAAACCAACTTGACTGAAACTCTGGTAAAACCTCATGGTAAACCACCGACTCCAACTATGTGAGCGAAATTTGAGAAATTCTTTCCTGCTAACACGTTACTCCTTAAACTCCAGCAACAAATTCCATTTGACCCTATTACCTTACCTTGTGACTAGTCCTCAGTCTAATTTGATTCTTACCCTAGCATATTTAGTTATTTCAGTGACCTTACAAATTTCATGTTGGTGCGGTCATACTCCAACTCTATTAGGAACTAAGTACACTATAGAAATAGAGAATGGCCAAATAATCGAAGCAACTCACATTCTTAGAGGATGTAAGCTAAGATTGACTAGTCATAAGCTTGACCGACATAACTTTCAGAATGGATTGGTTATCTAAAAGCCAAGCTGAAATCATCTGTCGTGAGAAAATTGTTCGCATTCTTCTCCCGAGTGGAGAAACCCTTTCCGTTCAGGGCGAAAAGGTTGGTGCAGTCGTAGGCATCATATCCTTTATGAAAGCACAGAAATGCCTTCGAAAAGGGCATACTGCTATTTTGGCTCTCGTTGTGGAGCAGCCATCAGAAGAGAAGAAGATTGATGATATTCCCATCGTTCGTGAATTTCTGAAAGTATTTCCTGAGGATCTGCCTGGTCTACCACCACACCGTCAAGTTGAATTTCAAATCGATCTAGCACCCGGAGCGGCACCGATCGCTCGGGCACCTTATAGATTAGCACCTAATGAATTACAAGAGCTAACTACTCAGTTACAAGAGTTGTTGGATAAAGGTTTCATTAGACCTAGCTCATCGCCATGGGGAACTCCAGTCCTATTTTTCAAGGAGAAGGACGGGACCTTCCGCATGTACATCGACTACCGTGAACTTAATAAAGTAACCAACAAGGGCCGTTATCCTTACCCCGCATCGATGATTTGTCTGCTCAACTCCAGGGATCAAGCTTCTATTCCAAGATATATGTTAGACCCAGTTATCATCAACTGAGAGTCCGAGACGAGGGCATCTCAAAGACGGCATTCAGAACTAGGTATGGTCACTACGAATTCATGGTCATGCCCTTCGGATTGACCTATGCACCCACGGTATTCATGGACCTCATGAACCGCGTGTGTAAACCCTACCTTGATCAGTTCGTCATCGTTTTTATTGATGACATCTTCATCTATTCTAAGAACAAGGAAGGACACGAGGAGCACCTACGCTTAATTCTTGGATTGCTGAAACAATAGCAATTGTATGCCCATTTTCTCAAAGTGCGAATTCTGGATACGCGAAGATTCAACTTCTAGGACATGGAGTCAACAAGAAATGAATACGTGTCGATCCATCTAAAGTAGAAGCCATCAAGAATCAGACAGCACCGATGACTCCAACAGAGGTGCGGCAATTTCTAGGATTGGCTGGCTGCTAGCGTCAATGCATTGAGGGAATCTCAAAAGATGCTCAACCTCTCACTACTCTAACTCAAAAAGGGTAAAATCCTATAACTGGAGTAAAACTCAGGAATCCGCATCCCAACTGTTGAAACAGAAACTCTATAGTGCACCTATCCTATCTCTTCCCGAAGGAACGGATGACTTCGTATTATATTGCGATGCCTCTATTCAAGGCCTTGGTTTTGTGTTGATGCCACATGAAAAGGTTATCGCATATGCTTCCCGTCAATTGACATTTATGAGAAAAACTAACTACCCATGACCTAGAATTGGGAGCTGTAGTGTTTGCTTTGAAAATCTAGAGACATTACTTGGACGGTACCAAGTGCACCATTTACACCGATCACAAGAGTCTTTAGCACATATTCGAACAGAAGGAGTTGAACATCCGACAACGCCGTTGGACCGAACTTTTGAACGACTAGGATTGTGCTATCAAGTATCATTCGGATAAGGCTAACATAGTAACCGATGCCCTAAACTGAAAAGAAGCTAGAACCAGACGAGTTCGAGCTTTTCAACTCACTATCTGTCCTAGACTACCCGATCAGATCCGTAGTACTCAACTTGAAAACCTAAAAGAGGAAAACCTTCCGTTGGAATCCAAGCGTGGTATGGAGAAACAACTTGAGGTTAAAACAGATGGCATTCGCTATTGTGCTGAACGAATGTGGGTTCCAAAACACAGGAACTTAAGAGAACTTGTAATGGATGAATCTCTTAAACCTCTCTATTCTATTCATCCGGTTCTAGTAAGACGTATCATGACCTAAAGGTTCTTTATTGGTGGCCGAACGTGAGGACTAATATAGCCACCTATGTGAGCAAGTGCCTGACCTGTTCGAAAGTCAAGTTTGAATACCCCCCCCCCCAAAAACCTTCTAGTTTGCTCCAACAACTGAGAATCTCGATGATGTGACACCCCAGAATTTTTTTTTATTTTTAATTTTCGGGACGAAAATTCTTTCAACTAGGGGATGATGTGACATCCGCTATTTTCCGGCTATTTCGGGTTAACTCCGTTAACCAATTCCAGTTAAATCTTAACGGATTTGACCAATCTTAAACTATAGGGACTAGTTCTGCCTTTTCCTAAACACTCATACACCAAAAACTACATGAACTAGTTCTGCCAAGTCCTAAAACTTGACCCGTTGACTTGTAAAGTCAAAATCAATGGAAATTGGATGCTGTTTGACTTTAGAAAGTCAACTCGGACGATTTTGATCCAATTCAAGCTCAATAACCGTTGATTGATTCGAAATTGTAACTGATGTTGCACGTCTACTGCATTAACGACCGTAACCATCAAATTAACTACCATCATTATACGAATTAAACCAATTAATGGCTTATTATTGCTTAAACCGTCGACCACTACATTATGGTCATCAAATCCGATTCAATCCCGATACTAATTCCACGAATTGAAACACTGAGCACGCTAGACGAGCTTAGCAGAGGCTGTTTGTTACGACAATTCAATCGGAGAAGCAACAGAAATTGTCGGGAGCCAACTGGTTCATAGTCGGACTTGCATTTACCCGAGCATCATCAATTCGTCATTCATTCTGGTAATTATTCACACCTTTAGCTTCGCTTTCATCATTAGAGTAAAAGCCCCATGATTATTCGGGCTTATATCATCATTTGAATCAAAATCCGTAGTCTAGGGTTCATACTGTTCTGGTTTAATCGAACCCCAGTCTAGGCTCAACCATAATCTAAATACCTTATATGGTTAGCTTTGCAATGACCTACTCTTTGAAAGCCCCCTGTTAATTCAATCTCATATCATCGAATTATTCACGATCCGTAATCTAGGGTTTGTTCATATTTCTATTTGGGGGTTTTGATCTTTAACACCATCTCAATCAAATTAAACCACACAAATAGATTCGCAAAGTCTTAATCTGTAAAAACTCTATGTTTTCAACAATGTTTAATATCGGACATTATCAAATTGATTCAGTGTTCTTGATTTAGGGCTTCGACCCGTTTTTCTTTGACCAAACCATCTTAAACTCGTTGATCTTGCAATTAATTACACCCACAGAGTCGCTTTGCAGCGATTAACAAAACCCCTATGATCTTAGATCCATTCGCGATCAGATTTAATGATATTGAGACTTGTTTCGATCGATTACATGTATAGGGGAAGAACACAATGGAGTCAATGGTTAAAATCATTTTTGTCCGGTTGATATCACGATACCCTATGTGTGCTTGTGTGGGAGAGACCCGGGTTCGAGTCTCTCCACACCCATTTCTTTTTAAATCAGTTTCTAATTTATATTTTAAATATAAAAACCTAACCTATATTATTATATTAAAATATTAACGTGTTTTAGCTCCGGAAACAACCCGTAGACTCGGGTTTGGTTTTATAACCTATTTTAATATTATTACCCACTTTTAAAATAATATATTTATATTATTTTCAAACCACGACTTCGAATAAAATAATACGTTTTCAAACCGTGACTCCTAGAATAAAATAATATATTTGTATATTATTTCACCTCGTTTATTTACCTCGTATAACGTTTTAAACTAATTAATAATATATTTGTTTATATTATTTACTCACGTTTATTATATCGAATAAAAATAATATATTTATTATTTTTCCACACAAATGATTATTTTATTAATCATACGACTTAAAATAATATATATAGTTATATTATTTTCCTAACCATTTTAAATGGTAAGCGTACGAATTTATTTAGTCATTTAATATTATTCGTTATTAACGTTCGACACGTAACAAATTAATCTTAATTATTATATTAAGAAATATATTTCCGTAGACACGTTCGTCTACGCATTGATCGTTAGAATGTTTATGACATTCAAATCTTCCGTGTCGTCGTCACAAAATCCCAAATGTCCCTAACTTATGTGTTTATAATTATAGGGCATACGTAAGCCGTCTAGGCTAACATTTGAGGTTCCAAATCTCATACTTGTGTGATACTACCTACTACGCAACGCAGGTGAGTTTCACGGCCCCTTTTTACTCGTTTTCCTGTTTGGGGGAGAAACATGTACACAAAACATCATACTTTTACTTGTTTTCCCGTGGGGGAGAAAAGGTGCGCAAACTACTTTAGATTATTGTAATTCATATGTGATCACTGTTGAGGCTAAGCGTAACACACTATCACTGAAAGTCCTCATCATACATTTGACCGTTAATATGGATCTTAGCGAGGTAATGTTTAGTAGTACTACTGGGTTTGACAAGCACCACCCGCGTTAGTCACGCTAACTCGATTGGAGGTCGAACGGGTGAAATGTTAGCCTACTCACATTTGCCAGAGTTGATAGACCTGGCAGGAGGCATACAAACACAAACAGTCAGCTTCGGTTGCGAGCGCTTTAGTAAGACATGAACATAGGCTAGCTACATATAGATATGCATATTGAATGTACATAATCTGGCAAACACTCTCTTATTATGAACTTGGAACCTGTAAACTCACCAACCTCGTGTTAACACTTTTTCTTACATGTTTCTCAGGTCGCTAAGGCACAGGTTGCACACTTAGGACATGCATAGAGTCCTACTGTCGTATCATTTATTTCAAACATTCTAAACAGTTTTACTTATTAACATTAATTGACGCTTGTTGCGTGTAATTACTTTTGATTTCCTATTAACGTTTACGCTTCCGCATTTAACTCTGAACATCTATGTTATGAATTTTAAGTCTCATATAGTGTCATTTGATTAAACTAATGGCTGAGATCTTAGTGTGTCACCTTCCAAACGGTAAAACTCCGTTAGTGGAATTTGGGGGTGTGACAGTGTTGCTCCATATCTCGTGAGAATAACCACCGAATTAGAAGCTCGATACAGGTAACGATTTGGTCTAGATCTGAGTTTTTGTTCGTTTTGGGGTTTTCAGGTTTTGGATGAAAAGGAAACATTTTTATGAATAAAACTTTAAAATGAACATAGATCTAGCATCTAGAAGGAAAAATGAACGTTTTGAACAAAAAAGTCAGGATCTTGACGTGATCAGATCTGCGTACAAAAAGTTTGGTTTTTTGCGGATAAGAAGAAGAAGGTCCTGCGTACTTATCAAGTACGCAAGAAGAAGGTCCTGCATACTTATCAAGTACGCAAGAAGCAAGTCCTGCGTATTTATCAAGTACGCATGAAGCAGGTCCTGCGTACTTATCAAGTACGCATGAAGCAAAGCCTGCGTACTTATCAAGTACGCATGAAGCGAAGTCTGCACACTTATTAAATACACAAGAACAAGGCCCTACACACTTGCTAAGTGCGTATGCATCACGATGGTTAGTAAAGTAAGTATGTTCGTCTAATTTAGAATGGTTAAACCGTTAGAGTCGGGATTGGTCTGATGTGTATTTAACTAATCATTTCAGATCGAAAGTGACGTTGTTGGACCTTTGTTTAGGACAACCCGAATTAGCATATCAGGTGAGTTCTAGAAGCCCTCTTATAAATGTTTAGAATATGATTTTTGGGCTGGTGTGCATACGTAACGATGTGACTATTTTATAAAATGATATTTATGAACGATGTTTTGGAAGGAAAGGTTACGAAATAAGTGTTTATGAAATATTTTGCCAAAAGAAGTTTATGAAGTGTTTATGAATGAACGATTTTTAATAAAATGTACGAATGCTTTAACTGAAGTTTTGAAGTAAAAGAAGTGAATGTTTACGAAAGTCACAAACGAATGAATCTGCCCTTATTCCTTAGGGAATGAAGGTTATGGGTATGAGATGTATGTTATGGGCCTTTACCTTTTAGGGGCCTTTGTGCTGGCCAACTGTTGTACAACTAGGGTGATGACGGTCACCAAGGGGATTATCGTGATCCTTGAAGTTGGTACGGTTTACCTTACGGGGTAGTCATGCTTGAAGTTTGGTACTTGTGTCTTACGGGGTGCAGTGCTTGAAGTTTGGTACGTGTCATCCTTGTGATGCCGTGCTTGAAGTTTGGTGTTGAATGACCTAAGTATCGGGCCCTAGGATTTCTTCACCCGAAGGATAATATGGTGTTGATGGGCCTAGTGGTGGTGATCTTTAGGTTAATCCACCGGTATGCGATGTTTGGAATTGACGGTTACGAGAAGGCGCATATTCAATATGTTCGTTGACTTATGTTTATGATGTTATGTTATGTTATTGCATGTTTTCGTACGCTTTTATTATTGAAGTTAAATGATATGTTTTTGGAAAATATTTGAAGTTAAGGTTTTATGAAAAGCTAGAACTCACCAGCGTAGCTGACTTTTTAGTATACACATTCAGGTTAAGGCATGTTATGATGATGGACGGCGATGCTAGGCAGCTTGATGAGTTACTCGGATGATATGAAAACTGGAATCCCGTTATGACTAGTTTATGTTATGTTTATGTATTGGACTATGTTACGCTTTCGCATGTTGAACATTGTTATGATTATGTTTTAATGAAATTTTCCGCTACGTTATTTTGATATTCAAGTTTAAGAACTGTTTGTGAATGAGTAAATCCAACAAGTGAGGCCTCCCGGGTTTGAGGCCTTACAAGTTGGTATCAGAGCAATAGTTTGAGAGATTTGGACACTTCCAGTGTCTAAACTTGAACTGTGAATGTGAACGAAAGCGGATGCCAGTACGGGTAACTCGAGCCACATCATCAGGTATGAAGGTAGTATATATTTACATATATAGTATGCCTTAGAAAGGGTTAGTAAGGACTTGTGTTCTGATGGAATCACAAAGGTGGTCAAATAGAAATCGAAAGGTAGTGTAATGGTTAATTGCAGATGACCAGTGTCTATTAACATCTTACAGTGCTTGTTGAATTCTATTTGTTAACTAGCATGATGACATTAGGTTCCTTATCTTATAAAATGAAATGGCGGGACGAAAGAGAGGAAGGCGTGGTGGGGGCCGTACCGGTAGTCGTAATAGGACTCCTGCTCGTCAGGAGTACAGTGAAGAAGGAAGTGTCCACGCGGAGCTGAAAATCAGCATGCATGGAACTGAACGGACTCCCGTGGGAGATCAACACTTCACTTTCGAACCGGAAGTGAAAGCGGCGCTGGCACGTGAGTTTACTGAGTTGATGAAGGCTACCCTGCCAGATTTGCTGGCAGAGGTAATGAAGAAGGCTAATGAGGCGGGCGGGTCTAACACGGTAACCGATGCCCCGATCATTGAGGCAGTTAACGCACCGCCTGCTCACGGTTGCGACTATAAGTCCTTCAGGGCATGTGATCCACCGGTTCTCACTAAAAAGAAAGATGCGGTGGCTACGTTTGATTGGGTGATTCGTATAGAGGCTGCCATTCGTCTGAGCGAGTGTCGAGCAAATCAAGTTGTGAAATTTACTGCTAACTCCTTGAGGGAGGAAGCATCCCACTAGTGGGAAGGTGTACGTCAGGCTAAGGGGGATAAGGTTGTTGACTCGATGATGTGGAATGACTTGAAAACTCTGATAATCAAGAACTTCTATCCAAGGAACGAGATTGAGAAGGTAGAAAGGGAATTTCTGGGTTTGAAGGCCGGGAGCATGATGCACCGGCAGTACACAACCCAGTTCAATAAACTGGCACGTCTGGTGCCACATCTTGTCACTAATGAAGAGAGAAAGATCGCCTGTTACATTCAGGGGTTGCCTACAAGGTCCGCACCTATGTTAAAGCAAACGCCCCTACTACCTGTGATTCGGTAGTAGAACTGAGCGGCGTGGTATTTGATGATCTGGCGCTGAATGTCGTTGCCATTGAAGAGCCTAAGAAGAAGCTGAGTTTTTCTGCTAAGCGATCGGGTGGGAAGTTGTTTAGCGCTCGGGACAAACAGGCCAGGGTGGCGAGACGGCAGTCTGTGGAAAATGTGGGTAAGACATGCGGGTGAATGTCGGCTAGGGTCAAATATGTGCTTTAAATGTGGCAAGACCGGACACTACTCCCGTGAATGCCCGCAAGGCTTTAAATGCTACATTTGTGGGGAGAGTGGTCATATGAGCCGGGAATACACCAAGCCCAGGATGGGTGAAGCCGGGAAGGGGAAAGGCTCGGAGAAGAAAGAAGAGAGGCCCCGAGCAAAGACTCATGCGTACGCGCTGACGCAAGAACAGGCCAGGGTAGACCCCGACGTGGCGTCATGTACGTTCATCCTTGACAACACTTTTGCTTCAATGTTATTTGATTCGGGTGCCAGTAAGAGTTTTATATCTGTAACTTTTTGTAAACGAGTGAAATACACTGTCAGTAAGCTAGAAAGGGCCTTTAGCGTCCGCTGAGGGTAGGGTTGCGAGAGTAACCGATGTAGTTGATAATTCCACGATAAAAATAGAAGGTCATAGATTTGCCGTCAGGTTGTTTGTTATGGTTTTGGGTGGGTTCGATGTCGTGTTAGGTATGGATTGGCTAACTGCCAATGAAGCGCAAATTATATGCAAACGAAATATAATCCGAATCAAGGCTTCGGATGGTAGCGAAGTCAAGGTTTTTGGAGATAGTGACGCCCTGATGCCTAACGTCATCTCAATGATCAAGGCAGCAGATTACCTAAGGCGCGGATGCGAGGCCTATCTGGTGTACGTGATTGACAAGTGTAAGGAAGTGAAGGAACTAGACGATGTACCCGTGGTACGCGAGTACCCGAAGGTGTTTCCAGAGGACATGCCCGGGATACCACCCAACAGAGAAATTGAGTACCGAATTGACTTAGTACCAGATGCCCAGCCCGTGGCTAAGGCTCTATATCGACTAGCACCAGTGGAGATGAAAGAGCTAATGGCACAGCTATACGAGTTACTTGAGAAAGGATTTATCCAAACGAGCATCTCGTCGTGGGGTGCCCCGGTGTTGTTTGTGAAGAAGAAACGGTTCTATGAGAATGTGTATTGATTATCGCGAGTTGAACAAACGTACAGTGAAGAACAAGTACCCTTTACCAAGGATAGACAACATGTTCGATCAATTGCAAGGCGCAAGTTGGTTCTCAAAAATCGACCTTCGATCCGGGTACCATCAGTTGAAGGTGAGGGAAGAAGACATACCGAAAACTGCATTTCTCACGCGTTATGGACATTTCGATTTCCGCATAATGTCTTTAGGATTGACGAATGCCCCCGCATCGTTCATGGATTTGATGAATAGGGTGTGTCGATCGATGCTAGACCGATCGGTAATCGTGTTCATCGATGATATCCTCATCTACTCCAAGAATGAGGGTGATCACGCATGTCACTTAAAGGAGGTGTTGGAGGCTCTGAAGAAGGAAATGTTGTATGCTAAGTTCTCCAAATGCGCGTTCTGGCTTAGGGAAGTCCAATTCCTAGGTCACGTTATTAACCCGAAAGGCATTATGGTTGACCCAGAAAAGATAATGACGGCAAGGGAATGGAATATTCCTAAGACGCCAACTGAAATCCGCAGTTTCTTGGGATTGGCAGGCTACTATCTGAAATTCATCCAGGATTTCTCGAAAATAGCTTCGTCGTTGACAAAGTTGACTCGGAAGGAGGTAAAGTACGAATGGGGTTCGACCCAGGATGAGGCGTTTAAGGAATTGAAGGAGAAGCTAACCCAAGCTCCAGTCTTGGCCCTTCCCGAGGGCAATGAAGACTTAGTGGTATACTCTGACTCTTCGGGTCAGGGATTGGGATGCGTATTGATGCAACGCGGGAGAGTGATCGCGTATGCGTCACGACATTTGAAGATTCACGAAGCCAATTACCTGACTCACGATTTGGAACTTGCTGTTGTCGTATTCGCATTGAAAATCTGGAGGCACTACTTTTACGAAGTGAAGTTTACTATTTACTCCGACCACAAAAGTTTGAAGTAATTCTTCGAACAAAGGGAACTTAATATGAGGCAGAGACGATGGTTGGAACTATTGAAAGACTATGACTGTGAAATCACATACCATCCTGGAAAGGCAAACGTGGTGGCTGACGCTCTAAGCTGAAAGGATGTGCCTACTCCTATTAGAGTGAAAGCTTGAAAGTTGGTGGTAACATCAGATGTGATGAGGGAAATTGAAAGTGCTCAAGATGAAGCACTTAAGAAAGAAAACATAAAGAAGGAAAGAATGGTTGGCCAACAGGACAATTTGGAATATAACACCCTTGGTGTTATGACACGTTTTGGGCGGGTATGGATACCTATGGGTGGCGAGCCTAGGACCAAAATCTTGGATGAGGCTCATAAGTCTCGTTACTCTATCCATCCCGGTACCAACAAAATGTACCAAGATCCAGGAAGGAATACTGGTGGCCTGGAATGAAACACGAAGTGACAAAGTACGTAAGCAAGTGCTTGACTTGCTCGCAAGTAAAGGCTGAACACAAGAAACCTTATGGAAAGATTCAACCTCTTGATATACCGGAATGGAAGTGGGAACACATTAACATGGACTTCATAACCAAGCTACCTCGCACAACTAACGGTCATGACACCATCCGGGTAATTGTGGACCGTTTAACGAAAAGTGCTCATTTACTACCTATTCGCGAGGCGTTCTCGTCGGAGAGGTTAGCGGAGGTATTTATAAACGAAGTAGTAGCACGGCATGGGATGCCTTTGACGATCGTATCTGACCGGGACACACGATTCACATCGAGGTTCTGTAAAAGATTTCACGAGGCGATGGACACGAGGCTTAATATTAGCACGGCATACCACCCGCAAACGGATGGTCAGTCCGAAAGGACCATTCAAACATTGGAGGATATGCTTCGTGCTTGTATTATCGACTTCGGTGGAAGTTGGGACAGTCATCTGCCGTTAGCCGAATTCTCCTACAACAATAGTCATCACACGACGATAGGCATGCCTCCTTACGAAATGTTGTATGAAGAAGATGTAGGACCCCAATTTGTTGGGGTGAAATTGGACAGAAGGAATTAGGAAGACTTGAAGTCATAAGAGAAACGTCGGAAAGGTTTGATCAAATCAAAGCACGAATGAAGGCCGCACAAGATCGTCAGAAATCCTATGCGGATAAACGACGAAGGCCTATTGAGTTTGATGTTGGGGACAAAGTAATGTTGAAAGTGTCACCCTGGAAGGGAATCATACGATTCAGAAAGAGAGGAAAGTTAAGTCCGAGGTTTGTCAGACCATTCACGATAATGGCACGGGTTGGTGAAGTCGCTTATCGGTTAGAGTTGCCTGATGAGTTAAGTGGGATTCATCCCACCTTCCATGTATCACGCTTGCAAAAGTGTTTGGCGCATGAATCGGCTCACGTACCACTTACTGACATCGAGGTCGACAACAACCTTAACTACATCGAAGAACCCATGGCCATCTTAGACAGAAAGGAGAAGCGTTTGCGTAATACAATTATTCAATTGGTTAAAGCCCAATGGAAGCAACGAAAGGGATCGGAATCTACTTGGGAAACGGAGACGGAAATAAGGGAATCGTACCCTTAACTATTTGACTTATGATAGGTTTCGGGGACGAAACCTATTGTAAGGGGTGTAGACTTGTAACATCCATAAAATAATAAACGACAATAAATGGAAACGGGTTAAAAGCGAGACGAACGGAATAAATGAACGTGGAATTGGCCGGCTATGGGCTTGCGCGCGTATGGGCTCAAGGGTAGTATCTCCCTATAAATACCCTAGCCCATCTCTTTTCTCTCATTTTACAAGTTCTATAGAGAGAAAGTAGACGGATCGGCCCGAGATTCCAGCAAAGTGTTGCTCCATAGCTCGTGAGAAGAACCTCCGAATTAGAAGCTCGATACAGGTAACGATCTAGTCTAGATCTGAGTTTTTGTTCGTTTTGGGGTTTTCGGGTTTTGGATGAAAAGGTAACGTTTTTACGAATAAAACTTGAAAATGAACATAGATCTAGCATCTAGAAGGAAAACGAACGTTTTGAACAAAAAAGTCTGGATCTTGATGTGATCAGATCTGCGTGCAAAAAGTTAGGTTTTTTGCGGAAAAGAAGGTCCTGTGTACTTATCAAGTACGCAAGAAGAAGGTCATGCGTAGTTATCAAGTACGCAGGAAGAAGGTCATGTGTACTTATCAAGTATGCAAGAAGCAAGTCCTGCGTCCTTATCAAGTACGCATGAAGCAGGTCCTGCGTACTTATCAAGTACACATGAAGCAAAGCCTGCGTACTAATCAAGTACGCATGAAGCGAAGTCTGCGCAATTATTAAGTATGCAAGAACAAGGCCCTTTGCACTTGCTAAGTGCGCAGGCATCATGATGGTTAGTAAAGTCAGTATGTTCGCCTAATTTAGAATGGTTAAACCGTTAGAGTCGGGATTGGTCTGATGTGTATTTAGCTAATCAATTCAGATCGAAAGTGACGTTGTTAGACCTTTGTTTAGGACAACCCAGATTAGCTTATCTGGTGAGTTCTAGAAGCCCTCTTTTAAATGTTTTGAATAATATTTTTGGGCTGGTGTGCATACGTAACGATGTGACTATTTTATAAAACGATGTTTATGAATGATGTATGTGACGTTTTATAAAATGATGTTTATGAACGATGTTTTGGAAGGAAAGGTTACGAAAGAAGTGTTTATTAAATATTTTGCCAAAAGAAGTTTACGAAGTGTTTGTGTTTATTAAATATTTTGCCAAAAGAAGTTTACGAAGTGTTTATGAATGAATGAATGATTTTTAATAAAACGTACGAATGCTTTAACTGAATTTTTGAAGTAAAAGAAGTGAATGTTTACGAAAGTCACAAACGAACGAATCTGCCATTATTCCTTAGGGAATGAAGGTTATGGGTATGGGATGTATGTTATGGGCCTTTACCTTTTAGGGGCCTTTGTGCTGGCCAACGTTGTACAACTAGGGTGATGACGGTCACCAAGGGGATTATCGTGATCCTTGAAGTTGGTACGGTTTACCTTACGGGGTAGTCGTGCTTGAAGTTTGGTACTTGTGTCTTACGGGGTGTAGTGCTTGAAGTTTGGTACGTGTCATCCTTGTGATGCCGTGCTTGAAGTTTGGTGTTGAATGACCTAAGTATCGGGCCCTAGGATTTCTTCACCCGAAGGACAATATGGTGTTGATGGGCCTAGTGGTGGTGATCTTTAGGTTAATCCATCGGTATGCGATGTTTGGAATTGACGGTTACGAGAAGGCGCATATTCGATATGTTCGTTGACTTATGTTTATGATGTTATGTTATGTTATTGCATGTTTTCGTACGCTTTTATTAATGAAGTTAAATTATATGTTTTTGGAAAATATTTGAAGTTAAGGTTTTATGAAAAGCTAGAACTCACCAGCGTAGCTGGCGTTTTAATATGCACATTCAGGTTAAGGCAGGTTATGATGATGGACGGTGATGCTGGGCAGCTTGATGAGTTACCCGGATGATATGAAGACTGACATCCCGTTATGATTAGTTTATGTATTGGACTATGTTACGCTTTCGCATGTTGAACAATGTTATGATTATGTTTTAATGAAATTTTTCGCTGCGTTATTTTGATATTCAAGTTTAAGAACTGTTTGTGAATGAGTAAATCAAACAAGTGAGGCCTCCCGGGTTTAGGGCCTTACATCTATACTAATAAATAATCGTTTAATTTGGTCACATGTCACTTTATCGTGCTTCCACATATTAGTTTTGCCGCCTCTTTTTCATAATAAATGTGCATCTATCTTATTAAATAATAATGATATTATAAATATATTGTTAAAGAAAAAAAATACTAACCAAACCAAACCAAACCAAACGTACCCAGTATAATCCCACACATAGCTAACGCTATTAGTAGGGTCTGGGGAGGGTGTGATGAGGGCAAACCTTACCCCTATCCCAAGGGATAGAGAGGCTGCTCCCGTTTAGACCCCCGGCTCCATGGGAAAGAAAAAGATAAAAATATAAATAAAATTAATGAGTAATAAAGTAAAATAAATCTAACAGTAATCTAACAATTAGCAGTATATGACTAGAGTATATTAGTCACAAGAAACACAACACACCTACAAGAAACAAGACATACGCAAAATCTTTGCTAAACAACTCTACTCTCCCACACAACGGGTCACTCATCCTAAAACCCTAATACGACGTCTCCATGAAATCCTATCATTGATCATGTCCTCTGAGAGGTGTAAATCTAGCAAATCAAGCCTAATCCTCTCATCCCACGTTAATTTCGGTCTCCCCGTGCTCCTTTTCCCCTCTACAACGAGAGTTTCCACCGTTCTCACTGGATCTGTGCTCTGTCTCCTCTTGACATGTCCAAACCATCTCAATCTTCCTTCTCTTATCTTATCTGAGATACATGTGACTCCCAATCTCTTCCGAACAACTTCATTTCTTATTCGGTCCTTTCTTGTGTGTCCACACATCCACCTTAACATCCTCATCTCAGCTACATCCATTTTTCGAGCTTGTGTCTTCTTGATGGCCCAACACTCGGTTCCATATAGCATCGCTGGGCGAACTGCTACCCTATAAAATTTACCCTTTAACCCTATTGGGAACCTCTTGTCGCACAAAACACCTGAGGCCGCTCTCCATTGACACCAACCAGCCTGCACCCGATGGACTACATCATTGTCGATGTCCCCGTTACCCTGGATGACAGATCCTAGATACTTGAACTTTAGTGTCTTAGGGACAACCCCACTTGATATTAAATAACAATATATAATAGGAAAAAAATACTAATTATATTAAATAACAATATATAATAGGAAATCAAAATGTAACTAATTAAAGAAAAATATTAATTTGTTTTATATATACACACATTTTCACTTGATATATCTCGAGACGATCATAATAGTTTAACAAGTTATGACGTATTTACAAATTAAAATTTATAAGTGATATCGTTTTCAATATACAACCCTGTGTAATACACGGGATTCTAACATAGTATTTTATTAAATATGTTATTGCAATAGATAACTACGTATATAATTAATACTCATTAAGATAAAAATAAAAATGGAATGAGTTTTTGGTGTTTTTTTTTAATTTTGAGATTGAATCAATATTTAGGGTGTGATTAGAGCGTGAATACAAGGATTACTTCTTGATTTGATAATCATCAGCTTTTTTTAACGGCAATTTGGATCATTGATGGGTCACTGGCCCACCCGATCATCTCCACCTCCACATGAGAAAACCCACAATTAGTGAGAAAAGAGCTCACCATTTTGATCTAGTGGCATACACCTTTGCCACTAGACCAAGCATCATACCTATCCAATTAGGGTTCAGTTTATTTGAATTAGGCAAGGATTAATCAACTAATTATTAGCCTATCTATTCGCGGTCGATTTAGAACAAGAAGGGAAGGATTTGACTAAAATTAAAATTCCTTTTAGTAATCAATTTACTAAAATTCTTTTAATTCAAATAAAGTTTCTTCTAAATTTTGTTTAAAATCCTAAATTTAATTCATAAATCTTAAAATTTAACAATTCAAATAAATTAAATTTAATTAATTTGTTTAATACAATACAAATATATATATCCTTTATATAATAAATCACTATCTCAAGATGTCACGTGTCATATTTCTGTGAGGTCAACTAAAGTTTTCCCACCCAAACTTAGTCAACAAAAATTATGGAATCATTAATTCGAATCATTAACTTTCGTTAAATACAATTAAGAAGTTTTTAATATTATGAAAATATCAATTAAAATCCTTAACTTTCAAATTATAGAAAATTATAAATTATATATTTTTTTTCATTTTCAATATTATTGCTTTATTATTTAAAGTCGTTACATATACGTAACTTCAGTCATGAAAAATACTTATAATTTTATGAATTCTGTCGTTTTTATTGTACAACCCGTTTAGTACACGGGTTTTTAACCTAGTGTGTATATATATATATATATAATTAATATATTTAAGAAATAAAACATAAATTTATTCTTAGAAATTGGGGTTATTATATTATGTTTAAAAAAATATATTATAAGGGTGATCCATTAAATTAGTGATAAGAACATCCTTGAAAATAGGACTATTTAATTATAATGATACATAAAAATAATAATAATCTATCCTCTATAATAAACAAGTAAAAAAATGAGGAGTACGTGTCACCACCACATTTCACCTCACCAAATTTTTCCCACAAAACCAAAAAACTCAATTCAGGTCTACACGCGGGTAAAAAACTAACCCATTTTATGAGGCTATTAAATCCTTTTAACCCGTTAAAAACCTTTCATCCGATCAATTTCACACACAACTGAAACCCTAATCGCCTCCTCAGTTCTTGCGTACGATGCCTCTCTTTCAAGATCTTCACTAACCTTCAAAATCAAATTATAATCGGTATGTAATTTATAGTCTTGATCTATTCTTTCAATTTCTCTTTGATTCATTCAATATATATGGTCGAATCTTAGCTTTCATAATCAATGTATTCCCCTCACAACTTTTAGGGTTTCTACCTTTTTGTTAGATTCATAACGATTTTTATTCCATGTCTTTCATTTGAACCTGTTTTCTAGGAAGATTTTGTTTTAATCGACTAGAACCTGCCAAATCTCCACTGTTTTCCATCTTTGATCAAATATCTTTTATGTGTTTTGCTTAAAATACTGAATTTTCCATAACCCAAGTTTTAATTTAAGGTAAAATCAAATGAAGACTTTCACATGCCAATTTTGTTCCTCTCAAGGTCAATGAATCGCACAAATCATTTTAGAAAAATACAGAGTGACGGTTTGGAGGTCGGGTTTTAGCATCGATGGGGTATAATTTTAACTCTTCCTCTTTGATATGGTTATAAAATATTTACTTGCTTGTACAGTGTCTATATATGTTTTCTTTGGTTTTAGTATGTGGTTTGTTGGTTTAGAAGAAATAGAAACATCAAATCTTCCGTTTTGTCTTAATTTATTTTTTTAACTATCATTTCATAAATGTAACATTTTAATAAAATTAATTATTACGTTTAATTTGTAAAATTTCAATTTTAAATAGGGGAAAGTGAATATGAGGCTGTTAAGCATCTAACTTAGATGCGAAACACATCAAAACGACGTCGTTTTGGTTCAAATCAATTAAAGAAATAATCTAAATCTTTTTAATTTGGAAAACTAACACCCATCCCCATGAAATTCGCCAAAAAAAAAAAATGTTTCGTCCTCTCCAAAACAGAAACCGACCTGCACATCAATTGATCGATCCCATCGCCAGCATATCAATTGTGTTTGTGGATCTCATCACCAAAACCATTCTGTCCTACTTCAGTTAAAACCCTTTAATTTTGATTTCCCTATATGATTTGTCGATCATGGAGGTATTGGACTGAATCATGTGTAGATCTTAGTTAAAGATTAGTGGATAATAAGATTCTGGAATCACTCAAATGTATTCAAATAGTAGTTATTTTGCTTTTTATATTTGCAAGTTTTGGAATTTCTCACAGTGAATTCAACTAATGGGTTTGTTTTAATTTAGCCTTTTAAAGTGAAGTGTTACAATTTTTTATCTAATAAAGTAAATCGATAGAAAACAAATTGTATAAAAAGATTTAAGAATTTGATTAAAAAATGTTATGGTCAACCCAACCCAACCCATCTCATGTCATAGCAGGGTCAAACATTGTTCATCTGGAAGTCTGCAAATGAGGCTATAAGTGCGCATGCGAATGCTGCAATTTAATTATTTATATTGTTTTCGATCGTGCTCGTGTAATATGGAATCATAATTTGAATGTTGGTATGAATAATATGTCAGTTACTTCTAAAATAGGTCATAGGGATGCTGTGGAATGAAGCAGATCTACATGACCCATTTAAAGTTGATTTTCTAATGATGGTGAATTAGCTGCAATTGAACAATAATTAGAATGTTGTTGCTGTTGAACCTTAAAATTGCATCAAAATTAAACGGGTCAAACTATGATGCACCAAAATGAAATGGGCGAAAAAACATTGATTTAAATGTGATGACTAATATCCTGTGATGATTGGCGAATACATAAATTTACTACTAATATAATCAAGATCTACTGCATAATTAGAAACCCCATCAACCTGTTCAACTCATTTGATTAAATAGTGAGAGAACGTGTATTTGAATCGCCATGTTTCATGTAACCATTAAGGATAACATTTTACAGCACATCATCTCTTTGAGACAATTAGTCAAACAACTGGGGTGCATTATAAGTTCAGCCATATTCATCAATCTTCGAACTACCCATACTCATCATAACTCAAAAGGTGAATTCAAAGTGCAAAGCATAACAACATTAGCACCCAATTAAACAACATCATCCCAATCGATTTGAATGTATGCATTTGGTTCGAATAATCAGAACATCAATTTGAATCTTTGATTCTCGTTGAAGATGTGATTTTATCTGATTCATGGTAATCTCATCATGAGGGACGCATTTTGATTTTGACTGAATCAATTTTATGGAGTTTTTATGAAGGTCGTATGATCTATATCTGGTGGAGGCTTGGGAGAGCACATTTTCAGTTTTGAAATCGAGCAAAAGTGAGAGAGATTTAATTGAACGGTCGAGAGGAAACAGGGAATAAAAAGATTTAGAATATTTCTTTAATTGATTTAAACCAAAATGACGGCGTTTTCGCATCTAATTTAGATGCTTAACAGCCCCATATAAACTTTCCCCTTTTAAATAATCAAGTACTTTTAGAAACATTTTTAAATTTAGAAAATTTTAAACTATCTATTAATTTTTTCAATGATCTTTCAATAGTTTGCGTTGACTTAAATTTCAATATTCCACCATTTCAATAGTTTTAATGTATTAACATCAATTAATTTTTTCAATTATTCGGTCTTTAGAAAGTTATAATTCTCTTTTAGGAAATAATATTGAATTCAATCATCAATTACGATTATCAATTATTTATATACAATAATATTACTGTTTATTTTCTTTAATTACGTACATAATCAATTCGAATTTTAATAGACATGACTGTTTAAAATTTTCCAGTAGTTGACTTAACATATTTGTTTTTTGTTTATTTTAAAAATCTTTACTTAATGACCGTAAATTAATGTGGTGCTTAATAATAAAAAAATCATTTATTGTTTTAGCTTTTTGTTTAGTTTCCTTAAATGTTTAAATCATCATTTAAATTGTATATATTTATATGTTTTATATTTGGTAACCTTTTAAAAAAATAAATTTTAAGACACGCGTCGCTTTGTGGTTAAACCCCACATTCATTTTTCCGCTTAAACCTGTTACCCATCAAAACTATGTTGTTTTGATTTAATCTCATTAAAATTAATTATCTATTTCCTTATTAACTACCTCTATTAATTTCATAACATTCTACCCAGTTTAGTTAAAAAAATGACATAAGTTATGAGAGAAATCAATTTATGAAAATATAACATTTTTAATATGTAACAGTATGTAATTTAAATTGTTAAAAGTTGTTACACTTTTGTTAATTTTATCGTCTTTGCTGTGTGTAGCCCATGTAGTACGCTTTATATCAGATTATCATCGAGGTTTGGTCTACACCAAATTATTGTTATCGTTGTGGCAACGTGGCTTCAATATTGAGCTTCAGCGAGAATATGGTACTATAAAATTGCTTATTATGAAATCAAACATTTATTTTCGGGATTATTTACCTGTTAATTAAAAAGCTTAGCTAATAGGAAAGAACATCATTATTTAATTGGAGAAAAAATATTGAAAAACTTATTTACTAATATAGGTGATTTGAAAAAAAATTACCAAAGTGGGTGTTTTTTTAAATTTTTCTTTTCGCAGAGCTAATCTTATTGGGTAAAAAGATTATATTTAAGTATTTAAAGTAATGTAATTTTAAAGAGTAAAGGAAAAGTTTTTAATAAAAAAAAATATATTGTTGGATCATCATACTTTATAAAAAACTGTAAAAGATTTTTTTTTGTTATTTTATAAACGTTTTCTTTAACTTTTTTAAACGTTTTAAGTCTTTCATAAATATTTTTTTAATATCTTAAAAGTACTATAAACGTTTTTGCCCCTAACTTTATTAAAAATCAACTTTCAATATTTAATTAACATTTCGCTTTAAATATTACGAAAGAAGTTTTATATCTCGCTGATTGAGAGAATATCTATATCTATACATCTATATCTATAAATACTAATAAATAAAGGTTCTGGGGTGACACGTTATATTCTCATGTTCATTCTCAACATTTTTTTCTTGCATCTCTCTCTTAATTAATGATACAACTTTCTAAAAAAATATATAATTTTTGTTTCCGGGATCTATCTCTTATTAAATAATAATGATTTTTATAACTATTTTTATAAAATATTTTTTAATTAAAACAATAGCTTTGTTCATAAAATATTTTTATAATTTGAACATTTATTTCTTTCTTTTTTAAAACATTTTAAAAAAAATTACTATATAACGTTTTTAAAATTTTTATTAAAAAATTATGTAATATATCAAAAATATGTAATATTAGATCTTCATTACTAAATATATATAATACTGCATTTATTCACTTTGTATAATATACATGGTTTCTAACCTATATTATAGTAAGTAATAACTATACTTATTACGTGTCGACTTCTGATAAAATCTAGATTTTTATTTTTCGTCTTTCTCTCCTATTAAATAATGATGTTAAATAATCAAATATCTAACATATATTCTAATATTTTATCAAAAATTAATAAATCATAAGAAAAGTTTAATTATTTTTATCTCACATGTGACTAATAACATCAAACATATAAATCTTTATAGAAAATATTGTTTTATAACAAGTTGTGTTTATTCAACCCATGTAAAACATGGACTTTAACATATATATATATATATCAAAACTCACTCTTCGCGTCAAAACCCTAAAACCCTAGAAAAAATCGATAAACCATAAATTTTTTTAGTTTAATAAAATTATTACACGAATTCAACGTCAAATCCTTTTTTGCGTTTTTACAAATTCGTAAGTGTGAGAAAGTTTACACCGGTGTAAGTTGTTTTACACCGGTGTAAATTTTATAACATTTATTTTTGTTACACCAGTGTAAATTTTCTCACACTTACGAATTTGCAAAAACGCAAAAAAGGATGTGACGTTGAATTCGTGTAATTATTTTATTAAACAAATTTTCTTTTTGATTTGACCGTTTTTTGCCAGAGTTTTAGGGTTTTAACTCGAAAAGTGGGTTTTGATTGGAACCCTTCCCTATATACATATATATATAAATATATATGTATGTATGTATCTCAAATTTTCAATTTTCAATTTTAAAAAAGCATACAAAAGACTAAAAACGTTGCAATTCTAAAAAGACATTTAAAAAATTTTATTTTATTAGAAACATGTTTTACTTTACTCTTTTAAATAACATTATTTTAAATAAAAGTTATTTTTAAATAATAAAATTAGAAATGAGAAAAAGAAAGCTTAAAAAAACACCCATTTTAGTAAATATTTTTCAAATCATCCATTTTAATAAACAAATTTTCCGCCAACACCATTTTAGAAAAAAAAAACTTCTATTTATAATAGTTTTATTATTATTAATAGTGTTAGAACCTGTGAAAATACAAATATGATGTGATGAAAGAAATTAACATTATAAAATACAAAATGGGTCCACAATCAAGCTTACTTGAAGGATGAAAGAGGGGTGTTTGGATTTAATCATATTATTTTGTCTTCAATAGGAGAGAAAATATTAGAGTATATGTTAGATATTTGATTATTTAACATCATTATTTAATAGGAGAGAAAGACGAAAAACAAAAATCTAGATTTTATCAGAAGTCGACACGTAACAAGTATAATTATTACTTACTATAATATAGGTTAGAAACCATGTATATTATACAAAGTGAATAAATGCAGTATTATATATATTTAGTAGTGAAGATCTAATATTACATATTTTTGACATATTACATAATTTTTTAATAAAAATTTTAAAAACGTTATATAGTAATTTTTTTTAAATTTTTTAAAAAAGAAAGAAATAAATGTTTAAATTATAAAAATATTTTATGAACAAAGCTATTGTTTTAATTAAAAAATATTTTATAAAAATAGTTATAAAAATCATTATTATTTAATAAGAGACAGATCCGGGAAACAAAAATTATATTTTTTTTTAGAAAGTTGTATCATTAATTAAGAGAGAGATGCGAGAAAAAAATGTTAAGGATGAACATGAGAATGTAATGTGCCACCCCAAAATCTTTATTTATTAGTATGTATAGATGTATAGATATAGATATTCTCTCAATCAGCGAGATATAAAACTTCTTTTGTAATATTTAAAGCGAAATGTTAATTAAATATTGAAAGTTGATTTTTAATAAAGTTAGGGGCAAAAACGTTTATAGTACTTTTAAGAAATTAAAAAAATATTTATGAAAGACTTAAAACGTTTAAAAAAGTTAAAGAAAACGTTTATAAAATAACAAAAAAAAAACTTTTACAATTTTTTATAAAGTATGATGATCAAACAAAATGTTTTCTTTTTATTAAAAAAATTTCCTTTACTCTTTAAAATTACATTACTTTAAATACTTAAATATAATCTTTTTACCCAATAAGATTAGCTCTGCTAAAAGAAAATTTTTAAAAAACACCCATTTTGATAATTATTTTTCAAATCACCTATATTAGTAAATAAAATTTTCATTAACACTATTTTGAAAAAAAAAACTCTATAAATAGCCCTTTCACCATCTCCATCACCCACTACAAAATCTCAAGAACATGAAGTCCCTTCCTGTACTGTTACTCCTCCTCACTCTTATCATCACCACCACCGCTTCCTCCACCAGTTCGCCGGAAACATCCCTCCTCCACCATGATCAGCATTGCGCCACAACCACCACCTCCAACCCAAAACACCCGTGCTTCCAATATTCCCAAACACTACCGTCGTCGCTGGATGAAATCGATCCAAGATACGGCGTAGCAAAAAGATTAGTCCCTTCCGGACCAAACGGACAAACTCACGGTTGAAAATTCCAAGGTTTCACAATTATTAATTAGTTTCATTTTGATGTTTTTTTATTTTATACTTTTTATGCTAATTCATCAATATCCTTGTTCTTGTTTTTTTTTATAACTTTTGATGCAGCAAAAGGAAGAATGGAAATAGTTTTAGATGGATGAAATTGTAATATTTATCGTTCTATATTATATTTGAATATCAAGATTTAAATTTTGATATCCGGCCTACTTTAGTATTCCGATTAAAAAAAAATCTTGTTTTCTTTATTTATCAGTCTCATAATTAGTTTTATTTCTCTGATATAAAATAAAACTAACTAGATGTCAAACTCGCGCTTCGCGGCAGGTGTCAGACTCATCGTTAATAAAATTATAAATAAAACATAGGCGTAACGGTAAATTTATTGTTAATAATAGAGAAACATAAAACTAAATTATAAAAAAAACAAAAAAAAACCTATTCGGTTTGTCGAAAACCATAAAAGCGAATAGCGATACGGGTTCCGATAATACCAATACAGACAATGATGTTGTCGCTCATAATATGTCCGGCTCGTCACGGTACCACAACGGTAACGGCACTCGCTATAGACAACGATACAAAAAAACTCGACTTTGAATATATCTCCGTTTTGAAAAAAAAAACTATATCGGAACATTGACAAAAAAAAAAGTTACGCCCTCCGTATTCTAAAAAAAATAACGAACGAAAATTATTAAAAGAAAACAAAATTAATTAAAAACGAAACGGGGTAAAATCGTATATTATAAATAATATAAGGCTTTAAACTAAAAATAAAAAATAAAAAATTACGTGTCAACTAATTTGGCTTTTTTTTTTGAAAGGCGAACATTGAATGTGTGACGTCGCACCCCCCGTCACATGGGAGAGCCTCGTCCAACTTTGGCCAATATGTTGTCTTAACCGGGGCCAATTGGCGTCAGAGTTGGAGAACTTTCAGGGAAAAACCCCACCCAATACGGCCCCTTCCGGGCTTGAGGGAGAGCCGAGGCTCCAACCCTGGATCGGCGTGGGTAAAATCCTGGTGCATCAGCCTAAAAGGCCTCATTTGCGATGCCGCAGAAATTAATGGTGGTGACAGGGATTGAACCCGGATCCCTTGGGACTTCAGGCCTCACCTCAACCACTACACCACAACCTCTTTGGCATGTGGCTTTTGTTTTAATCTTATTTGTAATTTTCAAAAAATAAGTTAAAGTTTATTTATCAATTCTTTTTAACATCTATATCTATATTACTTAATAAACAAATAAAATTATAGGACACGTGTCACCTTCTGATGCATTCTTAGCATTATTTTCCCGTCTTTCTCTTCTTTTAAATACTATATTAAAAGAATACATTTTTAAATATTTAATATCAATTTAATTATGGATACTTTTTATTTAATTATGAATTGTTATTATATCATTAAACAAATAAATTTAATATTGATTACCATTCATCAATTACATAAAAAAATTAATACCTAGTTAAAAAAATGTTTTAAAAATTAACTTAATTTAATTTATAACTGTCACGTTAAAGTAAAATATTTTGACGAGTGTATGTGTTAAAAAATTACATTATATTTTATTCAGCCCGTGGAAAACACGGGTTTTTAAAAGCGTAATTTTTTATTTACTAATTATATAAAATTATATTTATTTAACCCGTGTAATACACATAATTTAAACCTAGTAATTTAATAAACTTTTATTCTCATGCATGAGTAAATTTGTTTATTGTTACAAGGACACTTTTTATGCTCTTAATATATCACTTTCTTAAATAATCTTAATTTCTAAAACAATCATTAACACAATGTTGGGGTCAATTTAATCATTAGAAGATCTACTCCAAAACCTGAGCCAAGCTCGAATTTTAAAAACTACTTATGGGTCAAGCTCGAGCTTTAGAAATAGAGTTCGAATCGAATCGAGCCTGAGCCTAGTCAAGATCGGGCTCGGATCGGCTCGTTTACACTCGTAGGATTAGGGAATATATTTTTGAAACACCCTACTTATTTTATCAGAGTATTTTATTATAAAAAACATGTCCCAGATCAGTAAAACCTTGCCATAATGGCTAAGGTAACTTTTTCATTTATAATAATATGCTGTTTTACAAGGATAATATATTTACATTATTATCTTTCAACTCCGAGCAGCCTTGTCCATAAAAAGCTTCATTCCACGTGCTTCTTTCCTACAGTGTTTGGAAAACGTTTTTTAATTAGCTTACGCTAAGTAAGTAAACTGCATAGTTCATTTTATTATGAACCCTTTAGGTTCTTTATTTTTCAAGTTTTCTCGGGCTCTTGGCACCCACGTGACCATCTCCGGACATACCTCCAGTCACGCTTTTCGTATATTTTATGGGTGTGCTAACCCCCTCGCAACCATCACAGGCCGTACCTCCGGTCCGAGTATTGGCAAGGTCCTTATACTCGTCAGTATGGACCCCTTGCATTTGTCACGAAGACTCATTCATTCCTCAGCCCCGTAGGCTTGGAATCCTTTACTCTTTCAGCCCCGGAGGCCTAGAGTTTACTCTTTTAACCTCGTAGGCCTAGAGTTTCCTTTCTCTTTTATTTTCTTCTTTATTCATTGAGATCCACCTTATAGTCCGGGTATCTCATTTCATTTGGGACCCTCCCAAATGTATCAAGCATTTGTTTTCATTTCATGTATATGCTTGATTTACTCACCAACCAGTCCTCACCTTAAAACTTCGTAACAGTTTCTCCACGATGTATTAAAAGGGTTTATATATAGGAAGTACCAGCGGCGTATCCACCACCCTTCTAACACTTCGTGAGTACTCCGTTATTCCATTTTAGGGTTTAGACTCGTTCCATCATACTCATTCATGTTTGCACGTATCATCATGCATTCACATATTCATCAGGCATTTCACGTATTCATATTCATCACGTGTTCACATTCATTATGCATGGTATACTTTCATCTCAAATTCGTATTCGTCATATATTGTAAACTGGAGTGATTTTCCTTCCAGAGCAGTATCTCCAACAGAGATGTTCCCAGGAAAGAGTGACGGGTCTAGGAGAGATTTATACACCACTCTTTCCTTAGACTGAACATTCCGTTTGTCAGATAACTATATACTGATCGGATGTTCTCCCATACATTTACTATATTTCTTTATTCTTTATTAGTCTATACCCGTAAACCTTCATAATGGTTCCACCACAAAGTACATAAGAGGTTTATATATAGGAAGTACCCGCGACGTATCCACCACCCCTTGGATATGTCGTGGCTACTCCATTATTCCCGTTTAGTGTTTAGACTTATCCGTCATTACCCCGTACCCTCGTTATATCACATAGCACATATCACATCATATAAGCACGTATTTCACATAATCGTGCCTAGGGTACGGGTCCAGTGTACTTACTTTATCCTCGGGTAGTTCCTAAGTTCGTTCCTCGCTTTAAACGCTTCTCGAACCGCATTCGTAGTGTATCGCACTTTTAATCACCGCGCTCGTAACCGTCGATCGGGGCTCCTCGGTTTACGTGTGTGTGTGTGTGTTAGTGGTGGTGGTTTGTGTGATGTTTCTCAAATGAACGGCAAAGGCAAGTATTTATAGGGTGAAACTACCACCCGTAGCGGACCGCTAAGGCGGTAGCGTTGCCAGCCGTTTTTCTTGTTACATACGTAGCGGACCGTTATGAATCTATAAAAGTATACCCAAAATCTATAGGTTTGATTTTCATTTTAGAATTCAAACTCAATTATGGCCCAACTGTAACTCTAGTTTTGGATAGTTTTGGGCATGTCACATGTTCATTTTTATAACCCAACTTAGTTTTAATTAAATATTTTGTTATTTTATTTATGAAGTTATTGAATTTATGTGAGTTGAATTTGTAAGTAGAACTACCGGGAAATGACCCGATCAGCTGATCGATTTTGAATAAAATTTATATGAAAATCTCGTTAAGCTTGTCAATTTTGAATAAAATGTATATGAAAATGTAAATAAGCAAGTTGTAAGGATAATTAAAAGCTTAAAATGAAAAAAAAGAATTTGAACAAAAGAAGATGTGGAATAGTAAAACAAATTAAAATTAAAACAAAAAATTAAAAATTAAAACAAAAAAATAAAAATTAAATAGAAAGTAAAAAAAACCAATTAAAGTAAAAGAAAGCTTAAAATAAAAAAAAACGCTAAAAAAATTAAAACCCAAAGAATTAAAAAATGTAAAAGTCTAGCACAAAGATAAAAACAAAATAAACACTTTTAAATAGAAAAAAAAACCAAGCAAATAGAAAAGAAAAGCCAAAAGGTGAGGTTAAAAAAATATATATTTGTCTATACTGATAAAGGAGTAAAAAATAGTGACACGTATCGCTCTCACATTATTTCTTACAAAATTTTTCCTATTCATTTTTCATTTACCCAACTTGACTTTCTATTTTATGTAATAATATTTGTTTCTACTTTGAAAGTCATTAATTATGGATAACTTAATATTTATAGAGAACGTATTTTAAATTTTAACTTATTATTTCAAATTTTAAAATTATCCCACTCATTTCATTTATGATTAATTTATAAATTCATAAAAGTAATTTAATTTTTAAATTGTTTTCTAAATTCTCGATTTTCAATTTGAATGGTAATATATATGGTAGTTTATTTGTTAATTTTCTAATCTATCTATCTATTAAAATAAATAAAAATAATATGGGACACGTGTCACTTTCTGGTGTCTCCTTATCATTATTTTCTCGCCTTTTTGTAACACCCTAATTTCAAACACCGATTATTTAACATTAAACACGTAGAAGCATTCGTTCCAAAAAAAAGTTTTTTTATTTTTACAAGTTCGCGTGTCGCGAACTTCAGGGTTCCTCCCTTCGCGTGCCGCGAGGGAGTCCCAAAAAGGCCTGCCCGAGAAATTGGCCTTTCGCGCATCCCTGTTCTTTCGCGTGGCGCGAACATGCCCACTAAACATAAAGTTTCATTTTTGCCCAGTTTTCAACACTTAGCCAAATTTCCAACTTTCTCCCATTTTGACATAAAATTTACCCAACACCAAGATTGGGTTCAAACATTCAAAGCACCATTTTTATGTACAAAATTACATTTTCAAGTAACGGTTCACACCCAAATGATGGACATCTAAATTCACTCGAATATCAACCAAAACGCATGTAGAGTCTTGTAATTTAAGTTGTTATTATTGTATTTTGAACTATGTTAGAGTAGTTTCCTTTATTGTAATTTCAGTTTATGTAATTTACAGTTTTATTTTAGCTAAGTCTAGGCCATCGAAACTATTTAGTTTCGATTGAGATTTGTTCAATCGAAACTAGTAGTTTCGATAGATAGTAAGTTTCGACAGGATGTTCTATCACTTGTAAATGCTCAACCGAAACTAGTAGTTTCGGTTGGCATAGTTTCGATACCTGTTGGCTTACTATAAATAGCCTAGTTTGAGAATGTTTAGGGTGTGAGTAGCGGCTGTAACCCTGAACTTTCTCTTTCACAATGTTCTTCAATCAATACACTTGCGCACTTGTTTTGATGCATTGTTCTTACATTTTCATATCATTATTGTGTTGATTGTGAGCGTGGTTACCCTGTTACCTTCACCATTTCTGTTTCTGCCTTCTGTTTCACCTCCATACTCAGTGTTTCCGCCTCTGTGTGTGGAGAATCGATCACATGTGAGATTTCTAAGTGAAATCTGGACCTACAATTGGTATCAGAGCATTTATGCTCTTGATTTGTGAGTATTATCAGGTTTTAGTGATCGATTCTAGGTGATTTGTGTGGTTTTTTGGTGGTTTCTGCATCAAACTTCTACGAGCACTGTTTCATCGCCATTGTTACTGTTTCATCGATTTCCAAAGATTTCTTTTTGAGTTTTCAAAATCGGAGGCTGGATTAGTAATCAGGAGTGTTAGACGAAGGTTTTCGCTGGATTGGATAATCATTTCTATGATATAGATTTCTGAAGCTTTTCAACAATGGAGATTTTCTGACTTGGGGAAGAAGGCATCGAAACTACCTGGGGAAAATTCTCTGAATTTCGCTGGTCATCGAAACTTCTTGTCTGTACTTATTGTCTGGAGAAGGTACAATCGAAACTAGCTTTGTTGTCTTGTTCTAATCGAAACTACTGTGTGCTGCATTTTCAACCGAAACTTGGGTATCGAAACTAGTTGTGTCTACTGGGATTCTTCTTATTTTTGACCAATGGATTATTCATCGAAACTAGGTGTTTCGAGTTCTATTCCTCCAATCGAAACTAGAAGTTTCGGCCAACCTTTTCTCTATCGAAACTAGGAGTTTCGATCAGTGTTTATCAATCGAAACTAAGTAGTTTCGATCAAGCTTGTCCACCCAAAACTAGTCACTGTTTAGTTTCGATCTTTGAGATAATGGCAACTTCAAGTTCAAATGAGTATTCTAGAGGGAACAAACCACCTGTTCTGGTGTCCCCAAGGGATTTTGATGACTGAACTAAGAAAATGAAGACTTTCTTTCAATTCCATGATCATACTCATCTGAACTCCATCAAAGACGGTCCCCACAAACCCGTTATCATTACTGCTGATGTCCAGCGTCCTAAGACTGTGGCTGAATATGATGAGAAGGATATTGCTTTGATTGCCTGAGACAATAAAGCCTATGGGACTATTGCTATGGCTCTTCCTATGGATATCTTCAACACTTTTGCCGAGTACACCACAGCCAATGACTTATGGGTAGCCTTGTGTACCGGATTTGAGGGAAGTACCGAATTTAGAGAAAGTAAGAGAGATCTGATCAAGAAGCAGTATGAGATGTTCAGTAGTGTTAGAGGAAAATCAATGTCTGATTTGATTATTCGTTTCTCAAGCATTGTGTCTAGGTTGAAGGTAATGGGTGTTGAGTACCTAACTCTTGAGCTTAACAAGAAACTTCTAAACGCTCTCCATGAGGAATGGAATATGTACCGCATCATCATCAAGAAGATTGAGAATCTGAGTGCCTTATCTCAACAAGAAGTCTACAGCATCCTTGAATCTTAAGAGATTGAAATCAAGAAAGGAGCAGTCACTCCCACCAACCAATCTGGAAACACAGCTCTCATTGCTGGATCAAGCTCGTCCAGTAGCTCATACTTTCAGACTGATGTTCCTCCTTCTGTTGCTGCTATTCAATCTACCAGTTCCTCTGCTTCTCAGAAGACTATTGCCATGATTCCTGATGAATATGTTCCAATCAAGACTGCTTTCATGTCTTGCTATGATGCACTGATTTCTGGAAACTTGACATCGTCAGTTTTCAACCTGATGACCTGGAATAGATCAACCTTGATGATTTGGAGAAAATGTACATTGATTGGTGCATGGCCATGCTGACTTTGAGGGCCAAGAGATTCATCAAAAGGACTGGTATGGATAGATTCAAGCAGGGAAAGACTCTTGACTTTGATATCAAGAAGGCGAGATGCTACAACTGTGACCAGCTGGGTCACTTTGCTAGAAACTGCAAGGAGCCATCCTCCAAAGATCAGCATGAAAAGAAGACTTCCTCTGGAAAGCAAGCTGCTAATCCTCCCAAGACCAACACATATTCAAGCTCCACATCTCTTGTTTGTCAAACTGATGGACACTATCATTGGGGAGAACAAGCTGAGGAAGCTGCTGATAAAGCCTTGATGGCTGATGTAGAGGACAAGGGCAAATGTGTTATGATTGAGCTTGTTGAGGATCTCACTGCTGTACCAGCTGAGGTTATTTCTAAACTTTGTAGTGCTAGATCTTGTTTAAATGAAATTCAAAAATACAGATTCATCAATCAAGCCTTGATTGACAAACGAGATCACATTAAGGTGATGCATGACTCTGTGGCCAAAAATGAGAAATTATACTTAAAGAAAATTCATGATATTTCTGGGGAAAACCGTTCTTTAATTGTGCAACTAAATACTCAAACCATTAATAATAAAATTTTAAGTGAAAGAGTCCAAAAGGCAGAAAAGGCTAAATTACAAGTTAATCACATTGATATGGATCATAAAATTTTATTTGGAATAATTGATAAATAATTTAATAGAAAAGGCACAGAGGGTCTCGGTTATAATTCTCATCTGCCACCTTATTCTAAATCAGGTAGATTTGCTGACATGCTTGTTGCTCATGTTCCTACTCCTTTTGTGTGTACCTTATCTTCTGATGATTATATTACATCCTCATATTCTGACAGTTTTGCTTCATGTGCATAGTCAAATTGTGTAACTTCAGAGGATGATTGCGATGAGAGTACTTGTTCTAGAAATGTTTTAAATGAACTTGAGTCGGATGAATGTAATAATAAGTCCGTGTCAAAACCAGTTATTTGTTGAAAACATGTATTTTGATTCTATGCCTGCTGAGCATACGGGATTGGGATGTGATATTTCTAAATTTAAAAATGCTTTACCTTTTGTTCCTAAATCTTTGAATGCTGTGCCATGTGTTACCAATTTTAAAAGTGCATGAATTATTGTGAATGATGTACCACGTGAAACCATGAGCAACATGGAATTTTTCAGATTAAAGGAAGAACAACGTCTTCATGACAAAGTTATTGAAGAGAGAATCGTTTCATGTTTAGATGCCTCAACATCACAATCATCTTCATCTTGTGACTACAATTATCAAGCTAAGGCGTCTTGTGATAAAGTTTGTTTTAGTTGTGGTGCTTCAAATCATATTTCAACAAGCTGTAAATTGACAACATTTAATTATAATGAAGAATCGTCTCCCAAAATTTCATTAAATTCAAATGTGTCGTCTAAGTCTTCTCATAGTAGAAAATCTAGGCGTAAAAGAATTAAAAATGCTAAAAATTATTTGAAAATGACCTGGAAAATTAAAATAATGTTTTATATGATGACCATGCTTCATCTAAGGAGGATTCTGATTATGATTCCAATGTGATGTTCTATCCTGACAAGAAACTTCTAGATAGCAATGGTATAGGTCAAAATGTCTAAATGATTCGTTGTGTATACGGTCAATCAAGAAGAACAGGAGATAACATTTGTCATGTAGATAGTGGATGTTCCAGACATATGACCGGTCAATTTAACTTGCTGCAAGATTATCATCCCATGGATGGAGATTATGTAGCTTTTGCTAGCAACCCAAGGGGAGGAAAGATTGAGGGTCAAGGAACAGTCTCGAATGGTGTAAATAGTCTGGAGCATGTCAACTTCGTTCCCTAATTAAATTACAATCTGACGAGTGTCTCTCAGATTTGTGACAAGGATTTCTATGCCTTGTTTAATTCAAGAGAATGCCTGATCTTGAAGCCTGGAGTGGTGATTCTAGAAGCGTGCTCCCAGAAGATACAACACCTATAGCTTGGATATGAACAACCCATCGGGAATTGAATCGTGCTTTCTTTCAAAGGATTTTGAAGATGAATCATTTCTATGGCATAAGAGGTTGGGACACGTAAACTTTAAAACCATGAACCGCTTGGTTTGAGGAAACCTCGTCACTGGATTACCTCTCAAAGATTTTTCTCCTGTTCCAAGGGAAAACAACACAAATCTTCCCATAAGTCCAAAACCACAAATTCCATTAACCCTCCTCTCCAATTACTTCACATGGATCTCTTCTGTCCTGTGAGTATTATGAGTCTTGGACGAAAATCATACTATTTGGTGGTAACCGATTACTTCTCTCGGTTTACTTAGGTGTTTTTCCTAGCTAAGAAAGATGAGAAGCCAGAGATTCTGAAAACCTATCTGCTTCAAATAGAGAACCTCTTCAATCTAAGTATGAAGACTATCCGCAGCGATCATGGAACATAATTCAAGAATGCCACTCTTGATTCCTTCTGTGAAAGCAAAGGAATTTCTCGACAATTTAGTGCACCTCGTACTCCTCAACAAAATGGTGTAGATGAAAGGAGAAACCGCACATTGATTGAAGCTTCACGAACTATGATCGTTGATTCCAAGCTTCCTGTCACGTTTTGGGCCGAGGCAGTGAACACTGAGTGTTTTGTGCAAAATCGAGTTCTTATCACCAAAAGCTGCAACAAGACACCCTATGAGATCATGTACAAGCGAAAGCCAGTTATTAATTTCTTCAGAAATTTGGGTGTGTGTGCACGATGCTGAATACTTCGGATCAGTTAAAAAAATTTGAAGCCAAAGATGATGAATGTTATTTTGTGGGATATTCATCTAATCAACGAGCATTTCGTGTTTGCAACAAGCAACGAAGGATGGTGCTGGAATCCATTGATATAAATTGGCATGAAAGCAATCATACGGACGCTGGGGACGGTCCTGATTGGCTTTTTGATGTCGAATCCTTGTTTAAATCATTTAATCTTCCTGTGTTTTCAAATGAATTAACTCCTGCTAATCCTTACTTTTCTATGAACAATCTTGGGAACTTAAATGATCAAAGTTCTTCCTTATCCACTCAAAATGCACCTGCTGATGCTGAATCTAATGTAGACTCTTCCGATTCTGGCGCAATAAGTGAAACTGTTGAAGACAACGCTATTCCAATAGTAGATGTTACCCCACAATCAACTGCTGAAGATCCTATTGTTGATGAATCTGATCCTCCTGCTGATAATATCACAAATTTGGATGAACTCTTGGAAGAAGATGAGATTCCTCAGTTGAGAATTTACAAGAATCATCCCACCAACAACATCATTGGGCCGCTCAATGTGGGTGTTCGTACCCGAAGTGCGTGTGATGCATTAGACAAAAATATGTTCTCGTGTTTTATATCTCAAGTCGATCCCAAGAATATCAAAGCAGCTTTTCTTGAGAACAGCTGGGTGGAAGCAATGCAAGAAGAGCTGTAACAATTCTCTAAACTGAATGTGTGGAATTGGTGGATCTTCCCAAGAACAAAGTTCCAATTGGCACTCGTTGGGTTTTTCGTAACAAAAAGGATGAAGGAGGAATTGTGATTCGAAACAAAGCTTGTTTGGTTGTTCAAGGTTTCTATCAAGAAGAAGGAATTGACTTTGAAGAAGTTTTTGCACCAGTGGCTCGCTTGGAAGCCATCAGAATGTTTCTCGCCTATGCAGCCTATATGGACTTCACTGTTCATCAAATGGATGTCAAAAGCGCATTTCTATATGTAAAAGTTCAAGAGGAAGTGTATGTCAAGCAGCCACCGGGTTTCATTGATCCTAACTTTCCAGACCGTGTCTACAAGTTAGACAAGGCACTGTATAATCTTCACCAAGCACCTCATGCGTGGTATGAAACGTTATCAAAACACCTGCTTGAAAATGGTTTTACAGGAGGAGGAATTGACCAAACTTTGTTTAAACGGAAGGATGGAAATGATACAATCATGGTGCAAATTTATGTGGACGGTATCATCTTTGGATCTACCAATCCTCGTCTATGCAAAGAATTTGAGGAAGTGATGCGCTCTAAGTTTGAAATGAGCTCTATGGGAGAAATGAAGTTCTTTTTAGGGCTCCAAGTTGATCAGTCCGAGTCAGGAATTCTCATTCATCAAGAGAAATACGTGAAAGAAATCCTGACCAAGTTCAAAATGGTTGATTCCCATCCAGTCAAAACTCCCGTGGAAGTTCGACATTGTCTGTCTCCTGGTTTGGATGGTGAAAGCGTTGATCAGCACCTCTATCGCTCTATGATAGGATCTCTCATGTATCTCACTGCCAGCATACCCGACATCATGTTTGTAGTGTGCTTGTGTGCACGCTTTTAGGCTAATCCTAAACTCTCTCATTTGTCTGCTGTCAAACGTATCTTGAGATATTTAAAATATAAGCCAAAAGTGGGTCTTTGGTATCCTAAAAATGATTTGTTTGATCTTGTGGCATATTCAGATTCAGACTACGGGGGATGCAAGACCGAAAATCCACCTCTGGAGGTTGTCAGTTCCTCGGTAACCGCCTTGTCTCATGGCAATGTAAGAAACAAGCCACCGTTTCCCAATCCATCGCCGAAGACGAATACATTGCCGCAACCCTTTGTTGTTCCCAAGTCATATGGATACACCATCAGATGCTTGACTATGGGGTCACATTCCATGAGACACCAATCCTTTGTGACAACACTACCGTTCCACATATCACCAAAAACCCAGTTCAGCATTCCAAAACCAAACACATTGAGATAAAACATCATTTCATTCGTGATTGTGTTGAAAGGAAGCATATTCAAATCGTTGAAGTCAAAACTGATAAGCAAACCGTAGACATCTTCACAAAAGCTTTTGACTCTACCAGATTTGCCCAACTGGTGGAAATGCTTGGCATGATCAATTTTCAGTAATCCTTGTGAATATTAGTGTGTTTCATGTTTATGATTAATTATCAAGAAAATTCCAAAAAGATTTTATTTTTCTATACAGTTACTTTTCGTTACAAGCAAATCTTTTGGGGGAGAAATGAGGATTTGAAATGATAAATTTGAAAAGAATTTCTTTGTGTATAGTTTTGTAAGAAAAAGGAAAAAGAAGTTGTTTATTTGAGCTTTGAACTTGAACATAGTTGTGTACATTCTAACTTCTCAAGTGGTATCAAAATTCTGTGTTTTAGGAAAATTGAATCTGACCTTTGAGAAATGATAGTGTCTGATCTCATCTCTTGGACATGGAATAGACCAAAAGCGATGGTGTTTACTGAGGTATAGCTGGTAGGCCCGGCATATGGTTAAAACTTGTAAGTAGTGTGAAAACCTAAAACATATCTCATACTTGTGTGTTTGAACTCATTATTGAAACATCTAACCCATTTTATATATCTAGAAAAACCAATTCAATCAGATACAGTCCTACGTGTTGGACTCCTATTCATACGCGAGGTGACCGTCAAAGTAACGATATTTACCACCGATGACCCCGTATGTTTTGCTTACGCAAAGATCTCGGATGTTTATCCTTTTCCCATTCACTTGGATGATTTGACCCTGTCTGTTTTGCTTACACAAAGATCTCGGGTGTTCAACATTTTTCTATCTGTTTGGATAATTTTATGACTTCTTCTGTTTTGCTTACGCAAAGATCTAGAATGTTCGTACCTTTTTAATATCTACTTGGATATTTTTCATTTTAAAATCTTCTAATCCACTTGGATTTCTTATTTTACTTTGGTGGTACTCTGAAATTACTAAAATGGTACCTTGGTTAATCAGAAAGAGATGATAGGATGAAGATGGGTATTTCTTGAGGATTGATAGGTTTTCAAAAACTATTTTATTACAATATGTGGGGTACACCTTGTATCTTGCTTAAATGGTACCTTATAATCACATGAAATCTAAGTACAAACAAATGTTCGGGTTTACTTTACACAAATATCAGCTATCTTCAGGGACTCACAGTAGTTGATTGCAAAAGGAAGTGATTGCAAAAGGAAGTGTTTCAAGAGACTGACCAAATCTGATCTCATGTTGGATCTTTTCTAAGAAGATAAGTGTAAATATCTTGTGAATAGTTTTTATTATTATTTTATTTTTCTTATATGTTTTTTGCCTATCGAAACTCCAAAGTCAGCCGAAACTGTATTTTGCCTATCGAAACTCCAAATCACCAGAAACTTCTTTTGCCCATCGAAACTAGTAGTTTCGATAGGGGCATTTTGGTCTTTTACCTCATGGGAAAATTAAATGTGTTCATCATCAAGATTCGTCGTCGTCAAGGTTCACTTTACAATATCTGATCACTTTACACCTTCTCTCACACACACAAAACCTCTCAAGCCATCGGCCTAAGTTTGCAAAATCAGTGATTTTCATCTGATTCCTCCGTCGTCTTCATCAACAGGTAACAATGTTTGAGGTTTTACTATGAAATTTCAGTCAAACTCACCTAGGGTTTGAGTTTGAAAAATTTACGACTGTTATATCATTGTTTTGAAGATTAGGGCTTTTATCGTATTTATAATCTTACCATTGTCGATAAATTACATCTTTGTGTATATATATGCAGTTTATCCGTGAATCATTGGTAAGAAGAAGTTTCGACTCTAGGCCACTCTTAATCCCTATTTTATATGTTTCGTCATTTTCTGTTCATAATGAGTCTATATATATGAGTCTGATGTCTGGCATGTTAAGTATGTTCAAGGGTTTGGGCATCGAAACTAAGGAGTTTCGATAAAAGGATGATTATCTTTCAAAATAGGCTTTTCAAAAAAATTATAAACATGTGTTCAATCGAAACTAGAAGTTTCGATACCCAAACTTGCCCTAGTCTCTCTGCCCAAAACTAGTTGTTTCGATCGAAACTAGAAGTTTCGATAAGTCTTCTCTGAAACTGTCTAAGTGGTGATCGAAACTTATTGTTTCGATCGAAACTAGTAGTTTCGATAAGGCCTTTGTTTGAAAATTTTCTAAGTATTGATCAAAACTTGTTGTTTCGATTGAAACTAGTTGTTTCGATAGGGTTTGTCTCAGAATTCGCCTAAGTGTAGGTTTGAAATATTTTCGATCAGGTTTTGATCTGAAATTTTTCTAAGTATCGAACTTGATTAATCTTGTGTGTTTGCAGATTCGGATCTTTTATTTGTAAAGAGACACGATGTATGTTCGTTTCTTGATGCTAGTGATCCAAAGGCTGCAGAGTTTGTTCCAGTCTTAACTTTCCTTGCAAACTCCAACATAAGTTTTGCCATCAGTCACAATGTACCTGTTTTCGAATCCTCAATCAGGTAATTCTGGGAGACTGCAGAGATCATAATTGTTGATAATATGGAGCATATAAGGGCAGTTGTTCATGATCAAGAGGTTGCATTTTCTGAAGCAACTGTTAGAGAGGCTTTGCACCTGAATGATGACCCAGTTGCACCAATTGAATTTCCAAACTTCTATGTTAAGGAATGCTTCAGAAGAATGGGACATCCTGACGAGTTCAAAAGTGTTCAGATCATCAAGAACTCCTTGCCAAGTCACTGGAGATATATAGTGCATGTGTTCATTCACTGCCTATCAATTAGAAAGGGTGGTTTCGATTCAGCAAATATCACAATGGCTTCAGCAATTCTGGGTTTAACCAAGGGCAGGAACTACAATTTCTTTGGTTTAATATCCAGACAGTTAAAGGACAACTTGAAAGAAGTAGTGAAGGAGAAATTTCTTGCATATCCAAGATTCCTGCAGATTATCATCAATCACCTTCATCCCGAGCTTCAACAAGGTGGAAACACTTTTGTGTTCGATCATATGTTAGCCAAGACTCTCAGTTATACGAGACGTACAAAAAAGAGAACCAACAGGGCTATTGCTGACATTCCCCTGTTCGGTCATGTCATTGGTGAAGAAGAAGAGTTCATCCAGGATATTGACCCTGATCTAGAAGAAGAAGATCTGTCATTTGAGGAAGAAGAAATGGAGATTGAACAAGATGATTGGAATCAGCAAGAGGATGAGGCTGAAGCTGAGGTTGATGTTGAAATGGAGATTCCTCATGATCAAGAAGAGGAACAACCTATCATTGAGCCCGTTATTGAAGCTCATTTTATTGATCCTGCAATCATTGTTAAAGAAGAGGAAGTTCAAGATGAACCTGAGGTTAATGTGGAAGAAGAAGCTGTAGAGTCAAGTGGAACTCTGGATGCAGGAATTTATGGCTCTGATTATTACAAGTCTGAGTCTGATGAAAGGACTGAGCCTCCTGCATCCTCCTCTAAAAGACAAGTTGATTCCGGTTCACACTATGAACGAGAAGAACCAAGAAGATCAAGACGGGACTTGAAGACTTGTCATCTTCTTCTGATTTAAGCACCGACACTCCATTACCTACATCTCCATCATCACCACAATCAACACCACAACTCACACCACCTCCATCTCCACTACAAGCACCTATCCCTACTCCACCATCATCACCTCAACAAGTACATATCCCTACACCACCACCATCACCTCTACATGTACACATTCCAACTCCACCTTCATCACCCTTCCATGAATCAACATCTGGAGTGTCAAGAGTTAAAACCTTGAGTTTGGAAGTAAAGAAATTTCATGATCACATTCAAGGTAAGGACAATGTGATTGGAAGCTTAAAAACCGAGTTAAATGAATGCAAGGAAGAGGTTAAAGACCTGAAGCTGGAAGTTGGGGGTTTGCGTACTCAGCTTGAGGTTCAACAAACTCAGCTTGAAACCCAACAAAGACTTATTTCAAAGCAGCATTAAGAATACAAGGCCTTAGCTTAGATAGTCGAACAACTCAAAGCCTGTGCAACAAAAGTAACCACTTCAACAGCTCAGGGGAGACCACATCTAGTGTTGAACCCTTTTCTCCTGCCTTTGTCACTGACCCAGAGTCTGCAATGACTATCTATACTGGTCATGCTGCCAAGACAAAGGAGGCTGTGGAAGTTAAGGTTGAAGAGCAGGAGTTCAACCTTCCCTCAGCGATTGAAAGAAGAGAAGATAGAAAGAGAGGGAAGGGAACTGCTACTGATATTGAAACAGTGATTCTGGACAAAGAGGATATGAAATTGACAATTTTAGCTACAACGAACTCTATCCAAAGATCCTACCTACAGAAGAAAGAGAGATTGGAAGGACAAGATACTTCACAGAAGAGGGAGATGAAATCCAAGCCCTATCTGATGAAGATAAAACAGAAGAAGATGTCAACGTAAACCATGGATGGGAAGGATTATACCAGAGGAGAGCCCACAAACATACGAATGGATAACTGAACACCAAGAGCTTAAAAGGCCTCTTGTTGGTTGGAAATATGATGCAGAAAGAAGATTGTTCATCATCAGAAGATACAGGGGAGGAGTTCAGCACTTCAAGAATATGACTGGCTTCCAGACTCTCCCCTTCTATGACCTTAGAGATCTGGCCAAACTTCCCCTTCAGAATCCATGTAAGGTGATGATGGCTTCAGACTTTGAACACTTCTTGCACACTCAGGTAAACTGTGACTTCAAGGGGATGAAGTCAAGGAAGACGAAGAAAAAGATTTCAAAGACTAGGTTTCATCCCAAGACAAACAAGCCTTATGTCTCATGTCTACACCCACAAGACCATCACTATTCCCAAGACTGTGCCTGTTCAACTACAAACTTTCAAGAAGTGGTACTACAACCCAAACATTGGAAGTGTCATGATTGAATGTGAAGGTAAGGAAGATATGGTCATCTTTGAGCCTATGTATCTTCTAAAGTTTCAACCTGAGGATCTGGAGGTGCTATTTCAGAATCACATTCAGGCATATAGTGATGAAGATGAGGCGGATACTAAGGCCTATCAACGGGTTGTGTCTCTTCATGTCAAACCTTACAACCCAAAGCCTTCTGAAGGACCAGCTGCTTAGTGGAGAGCTGAAGACTGTAATGCAACAGCTTAGGGGGAGAATGTAGAGTCTTGTAATTTAAGTTGTTGTCATTATTATATTTTGAACAATGTTAGAGTAGTTTCCTTTATTGTAATTTCAGTTTATGTAATTTACTATTTATTTTAGCTAAGTCTGGGCCATCGAAATTACTTAGTTTCGAATGAGATTTGTTCAATCGAAACTAGTAGTTTCGATAGATAGTAAGTTTCGACAGGATGTTCTATCACTTGTAAATGCTCAATCGAAACTATTAGTTTCGGTTGGCATAGTTTCGATACCTGTTGGCTTACTATAAATAACCTAGTTTGAGAATGTTTAGGGTGTGAGTAGCGGCTGTAACCCTGAACTTTCTCTTTCACATTGTTCTTCAATCAATACACTTGCACACTTGTTTTGATGCATTGTTCTTACATTTTCAGATCATTATTGTGTTGATTGTGAGCGTGGTTACCCTGTTACCTTCACCATTTCTATTTCTACCTTCTGTTTCACCTCCATACACAGTGTTTCCGCCTCTGTGTGTGGAGAATCGATCACCTATGAGATTTCTAAGTGAAATCTGGACCTACAACGCATACGAGAATCCATCATACGCAATGAACTTGACCTTGAACTACATCGGGGCTTTTCCTACATGTACCACATATAAATCACCATTAGTAATGAAGACATAACATTCAACAAGGTAAAATCATTCTAATTTCACCCATTCACCCATTTGACCCGTTTCCATCCAATTACTCAATATGCAACATGTCACTTGCATAACACCTTGCAAGTTTCATTCTTTCCGTATAACCATCTCATAATTATCAACATTTCATTTCCATTATGGCACATGACCATAACTTCTTTACATTTCCAACATGGTTCTTAGACCATAAATTTTCACCACATTTCCATTATGGTACTTAGACCATAACTTCATCACAATTCCATTATGATACTTAAACCATAACTTCATCACATTTCCGTTATAGTATTATAACTATAACTACATTCATTAACATGTTCATACACTTGCATACACATTCATAACACATAACACAATATGCAAACATAACGCATATAACACCATATATCAACAATACTAAGTAAGTGCAAGAGCATTTACCTTTTGGATTCGAAGATCTCCTTCCCCCTTCTCGATTGGAAATTAGATTACCTAAACACATTCACCTAGTTTAGTAATTTATCATACTTCAAAATCACATTTATTTGGGTTCTCAACCTATTCACCAATTTCAAACCCAAATTGACCCGTTTGAGTTATACCCATATCCAAACACCCTTTTGTCACACCCCAACCGACGGCGAAATACGTCGGGGCGGGACATGTAGACTGTTCATGAGCACATGGTTGACTATGTTGTAATATATTAAATCATCACATTTCATTTCATAAAACAAACCAAACAAAATCCAATCAAGTACATGAAATTCAAATACATAATAAGTTTCTTTATTGATTAACTAGGTCCACAACTTAAGTGTAGCAAACTTGATCAACTCAAACACTTGTACCTGAAACATGATTAAAACAAGGTCAACTAAAAAGTTGGTGAACATACATAGGTTTTTAACTCTAAATAGTATCATTGTGTTGTGTGAATACAATCCATACATATCATGGTTAGTAAGGCAATTATGGAGAGCTACTATTGTGTAACCAAATTGTACAATCAAACCTTTGTAACTAGCATGCAAAAACCAAAATGTGTTTTCGGTAACAATCACCCTAATTGGGTGGGTTTGTCATACTCAATAGAGCTATCATTGTTAACCGTCGGCTTGTATAGTTAATGATTACACATGTAACTTGCACACAAAATGTAGTTAACACACCTAGTACTCAAACATAAGGCTCAAATTACACACATGAATGTAGGGTGAAATTGTATTGTGTAGTTTGCAAACATTGTATAATTGTAATTCATGTTCCACCCTAAAAATGTAAATAGTGTAAAAAGGGGGCTATGTAAACTCACTTGTAATAGTTGTGTAGATAACACGAGCGATAGGTAGCAAACGTGATCTTTGCAAGTCACAAAGTTAACCTAGGGTGAAAATGTATGAACTTAAATCAAAGACATGTACCAGGTCTAAAGTAAAGTCTAAAGTTCAACGAGATTCGAGTGTAGGGATTTGTACAATTATTCTATGTAGAGGGTGTGTGTATGTTAGCGTTTGTATCTGAATAACACGTAGATTCAAAGTATGAGAATTAAACAAAATAATATTTGACTTAGGGTTGTATTGAATTGGATAAAATAAATAAATTCTTTTTATTTATTTAATTTAGAATATTGTGTGCTTTAAAAGTAGTGTGGAATTACATTCTCTAAAATAACTAATTTAGTTAAATAAATAAATTCCTTTTATTTATTTATTTATTATTAAAATAGTATGTACTTAAAATAAACTGCAGGAAGTGTAAAATATATATATAGGAAAATTTTGTTTGTTTAAAATATACAATTATTTCAAATTCTAGGGTAATAAATATTTAAATAAATGTCCATTATGAAGTAAATATATAAAACCTATCCAAATCATAGTGTAAACCTCATAAATGTATTAAAATGAATTATATAAAACATAAAGATTTAAAGGAAATAAATTTCAATGAACCCCCTTTGGACCATTGAACCCCTTGATCACATTTGATCCCTCAATTTAAACCCTTTACATTTTTTTAACAAAATAATGTAAGTTTGACTTTTGAAAGTCAAACTAAACCCAATCTCACAAATTCGGCAAGATTAATCAAATGCGTATGTTTTAGCTTCGTCTAAACGTGTATAATCAATCATGTGACCGTTCTAACCATTCATAACGAGCTAATTACAACCGAAATTAACGAATTTAAGCCTAATCGTCCTGTAACCGTCACCAATCAAGTCCCGCATCAATTCGCGCATTTAACTCGAAATTAATGAATTTAAGGAACGGTCTACACACCCGGTTCATAAGATCCATGAAAACCGCGGGCGCGTTGGTTAAACCGAAAGGCATAACCATAAACTCGTAGTGACCGTAACGAGTGCGGAAAGCGGTTTTAGGAACGTTGTCTTCTTTCACTTTTAACTGATGGTGCCCGGATCTCAAATCAATCTTAGAGAACCGTGACGCCCCATGTAATTGGTCGAAAAGGTCGTCAATCCGAGGTAACGGGTACCGTTTCTTCACCGTCAACTTGTTCAACTCCCGATAATCAATACACATTCTCATGCTTCCGTTCTTCCTTTAAATGAAGAGAACGAGTGCACCCTCGTTATGTCGGACCATTCAAGATTTTGAAGAGAATCGGGCCAGTGGCGTATCAACTGGACCTACCTGAAAGACTTAGTGGTGTACACAACGTCTTTCACATCTCAAACTTGAAGAAATGTCTAGCAGACGAATCGCTCGCAGTTCCTCTTGAGGAACTACACATTGATGAAAAATTGCGTTTCATTGAAAAACCTGTCGAAATTATGGATAGGGAAGTCAAAACGTTAAAGCATAGTAAAATCCCTATTGTCAGAGTCCGTTGGAATTCGAAACGCGGACCGGAATTCACGTGGGAGCGCGAGGATCAGATGATGCGCAAATATCCTAATCTGTTCAAGCACTCCGCGGCAAACTCTTAATGTACTATTTAATTTTCGGGACGAAAATTCTTTCAACTAGGGATGATGTGACATCCGGAAATTTTTTTTTTTTTTTAGTATTTAAAATTCGGGACGAAAATTCTTTCAACTAGGGGATGATGTGACAATCCGGACTTTTCATGTTAACGCCGTTAGTTAATCCCGTTAAATATCATATAGAAAACTTAACCCCGTTAACTGAAACCAGTTAAATCTAACCCCAAGGGCCATTTCTGTCATTTCCTGATCTCAAAACTTCAAGGACTTATCCTGCCAAGTCCCCAAAGTCAATCTGTTGACTATCGAAAGTCAAAATTGAAGGTCTAGTTGCTTGTTGACTTTCTGAAGTCAAAATCGCAGGCTTTGACTTCAAAGTTTCGAGCCAAATCGGTTAATCAACTCAAATTCGTAACGGATTCAACCTTTAATATGTTAACCGACCCCCATCAAGTCTCTAATTACCAGCATTGATGGTAATCAAATCGAATTATGGCTAATCAAAACCGTAACCACCAAACCGTCGCTTACCTCTATCAAAGTCAATCGATTCGATCACTCAACCTACAATCGAGCTCCTACACATCCTGTAAGAGTAATAGAGAATCAGTTGCACACGCAAATTCGTTCGACGGAACTACGAGAGTCACCGGAGATCAAATCCCGTCGCCGTCGACACCGTGTAGTCGTCCACCTACAATTCGAACTCCATTCTGGTAACTATCGAAATCTATAGTTTCATTTCAATATCTAAATCAATAACCCTATATCAACTGGATCGTATAACAACGAATTGAACCCGACCCGTAATCTAGGGTTCATTCATATGCGATTTGGGGCTTTTGATATTAGACACGTTTATAATCGTATTAATCTATTCCATTAGACTCGTAATCACTTGTATAATGAAAACCCTACGGTAATTTGATATGATAACATCGAATTATACTCGAACCGAAATCTAGGGTTTGTTCTTAATAGGATTTGGGGGTTTTGATCTGAAACTTAAAAGTAATCTAATTAAACTGCATGAACAGATTCGAAATCCTCTACTTGTCAAAAGCCCCATGATTTCAACAACTTTTAATATCTGTTTTGATCAAATCGATTATGTGTTCATATTCTAGGGTTTCGGTATTCGAACAGTAAATAAACGATTCGATACTTGTTGTTTTTACAATTAATTCCACTCACGGATTCGCCAACCCTCAATAAACAAAACCCCTAAACTCGTTTTACCAATCGTGACCGAATCAGGGGGTTTTGGGACTGGTTTTGGTTCGACTTATCAAAGGGGAAGAACGCCAAGGACATTGATGTCAAAACTCCACAGATCCGAGTCTTGATGCGATTGCCTTAGCAGGCGGAGTGGTTAGATCAGTGTACTGTTGGGGGAGAGACCCGGGTTCGAGTCTCTCCACCCGTTTTTCTTTTAAATGATTTTTAAACAATTGTTTTTAAAATAAAAATCATTCCCTATATTATTATTATATTATATTAAAATGTCTAAGCCTCGGAAACCCCCGTAAGCTCGGGTTTGAATTATTAACCCACTTTTATATTATTCCCACTTTTAAAAATAATATATTTATATTATATTCAAACCGTAACTTCGTATAAAATAATATGTTTATATTATTTTCAACTCATGACACATGTTATTAAATAATATATATTTGTATTATTTCGTATCGTTTTATAACCTCGTGTAACGTTTGAAACTAAATAATGATATAGTCGTTTACTCACGTTTATTATCTTGAATAAAAATAATATATTATTATTTTTGCCGCAATGATTATTTAGCTAATCTGACGAGCCTAAAAATAATATATTAAATTATATTATTTTCCTAACTTTTGTAAACGACTTTAACGTACGAATGTATTCATTTATTTACTATTCGTTATTAACGTACGACACGTAACGCTTTTCCCTTAATGATTATATTAAGAAATCTATATAATTTCGTGGACACGTTCGTCTACTCTTAAATCCTTAGAAAGTGTTAAGATGTTCTAACTTTCGTGTCGTCGTCACAAATCCCATATGTCCCTAACTTATGTGTTATAATTATAGGGCATACGTAAGCCGTGCAGGCTAACACTTGAGATTCTAAATCTCATACTTGTGTGATACTACCTACTACGCAATGCAGGTGAGTTTCACGTCCCATTTTTACTTGTTTTACTATTGGAGGAGAAACATGCTTACACACAAGCGTATTTTACTTGTTTTCCTGTTGAGGAAGAAACAAACATGAACACCAACTATCATACTTTTACTTGTTTTCCCCGTGGGGGAGAAACAGGTACGCAAGCAAATATTATTTTACATGTTTTTCCCGTTGGGGGAGAAAACATGACGCAACTATTTGATTATGGTACTTTATATGATATCACTGTTGAGGCTAAGCGTAACACACTATCAAAGAGAGTCCTCATCTTATATCGGACCGTTAATATGGATCTTAGCGAGGTAATGTTTAGTAGTACTACTGGGTTTGACAAATCCCACCCGCGTTAGTCGCGCTAACTCGATTGGATATCGAACGGGTGAAATGTTAGCCTACTCACATTTTCCAGAGTTGATAGACCTGGCAGGAGGCAATAAACAAACAGTCAGCTTCGGTTGCTAGCGCTTTAGTAAGACATGGACATAGGCTAGCTACCTATAGATATGCATATTGAATGTACATAATCTGGCAAACACTCTCTTATTGCAAACTTGAAACCTGTGAACTCACCAACCTCGTGTTGACACTTTTTCTTACATGTTTCTCAGGTCGCTAAGGCACAGGTTGCACATCTAGGGCATGCATGGAGTCCTACTGTCATATCATCCATTTCAAACATTTGAAATAGTTTACTTACTTACATTGATTGACGCCTATTGCGTGTATTACTTTTGATTTCATATTAACGTTTACGCTTCCGCGTTAACTCTGAACTTTTGTGTTATGACATTTTTAGTCCCATATAGTGTCGTTTGATGTAACTAATGACTGAGATCCTGGTGTGTCACCTTCCAAATGGTAAAAATCCGTTAGTGGAATTTGGGGGTGTGACATCTACCCTTCGGTTTTGGCATCTCAATCCTCTTCTCGCCTCCACCTTGTTGCTTCAACTCGGGACAATCCGCCCTATTGTGCCCGGGCTTTTAGCAATTGTAGCATAAATGAATTTGGCTCGACCATTGATTATCCATATGCCCCGGCTTCCCACATTTGTAGCAATTTGACGTTCCCTTCCTCTATTCTCCAAAATGCTCTTTTCCACAAATCTTACACCCCCGTGAAGAGAACTTGCAAAATGGCTTCTTGCTAGGGCTCCTGCCCTTTATCTTCATCACTACCTGATCCAATATCTCCCGCTTCCTCTTTTCACCTCTGGATTCTTGCCTCCTCAACTCCACCTCCCTTTCCCGACACCAATTTATCAAATCGACAAGTGTGGTAAAAGAGGATGGAGATATGATATCTCTAAACTCCACACTCAACATAGCATAAAACCTATCAATCTTTGCCTTCTCAGTCGACAACACGTCCGGACAGAACTTGGCACGATCAAAAAAGGTACCTGCTAGTTCATCAATCGACTCTATCGTTTGCCTCATGAGGAGGAACTCCTCCGTCATCCTGTCAACCGCGTTTTGCGGCAATGATACTTCAGAAAATTTGCCTTAAACTCATACCAAGTCATGGAGGTAACACCCAATTCACCCCTCTCCTTTCGGAGATTCAACAATCATTCCTTCGCCCTCCCAGTCAATAGCACACTGAACATCACCCTGTCCTCGGGCTTACATTTTGTCGTTTCAAAGTTTGATTCCATGTCTACCACCCACCTATGACTAAGGATTGGGTCCACTTGACCTTCATACTCTTTTGGCTTGATTACAATAAATTCCTTAAGGGTACAACCTTGTGGTTCCCTCTCTTTCTCCTTTGATATCTCTTCGAGTGTAAGATTAATAGCCCCTCTTATTTCTTCCATCAACAATGATATGGCTTGCTCGAAAGCCTTAGCCACCTCTTCCTTTATCACTTCATGCATTCTTGGATCCAATGGTTCCCTATTTGCATATCCATACAACAAATCACAAGACAAGTTTCGGCACACATAACACATTATCATTCGATCATACATATACACCATATATATAACCACTTTTATCATAACATTACTAACCTTTCACTTCCAAAAACTCCGAGTCTCGGTCAAGTCCTTCTTGGATTCTCGTATCTTTCCACCATATCAAGAGCATTCGGTTTGAGTTTGGTGCCACCCAAACCAAATCCCTCAAACCATTGCTCTGATACCAAGTTGTAACACCCTAATTTCAAACACCGATTATTTAACATTAAACACACAGAAGTATTCGTCCCAAGAAACAATTTTTTTTTATAATTTCGCTTGTCACGAACTTCAGGGTTCCTCACTTCGCGTGTCGCGAAAGACCACTCATGTTCTTTCGCGTGGCGCGAACATGCCCGGTAAACAGAAAGTTTCATTTTTGCCCAGTTTTCAACATTTAGCCAAATTTCCAACTTTCTCCCATTTGACATAAAATTTACCCCAACACCAAGATTGGGTTCAAACATTCAAAGCACCATTTTATGTACAAAATTACATTTTCATGTAACGGTTTACACCCAAATGATGGACATCTAAATTCACCCGAATATCAACCAAAACGCATACGAGAATCCATCCTACGCCATGAACTTGACCTTGAACTACATCGGAGCCTTTCCTACATGTCACCACATATAAATCACCATTAGTAATGAAGACCTATGCAGTTAATATCGCCGATATATCGGTTATCGGGCCTGTTGTACAATATCGGTAGGAATATCGGTGCCGAGAATATCAGCGATATTTACCAATATATAACCGATATTTCAAGACCAGAATATCAGTGTTTTGACCGAGTTTATCGGTTGAACTATTTTGGGCTAACTGTTTTGGTTAGGTGTAATAATGTAAAATATGCTTTGGTTAGTATGTTATATTAGTTTACATGCCTAATTTATGTTCTTTTAAGTTGAAGTGATTTGAATTTGAAAGCATGTATATGATCTACTTTTATGATATTTGCTTTGATTTAATATATTTTTTACTTAACTTTTATGATATTTGCTTTGTTACTGTTAAGTTGCTTTATTACTGTTAAGTTATTTGTTGTTGTTTGTTGTTGACTGAATTAATGTTGCTCAATATTATTGACAAGTAGCCTACCAAATAATTCTAATAAATCAAGTTCATCGTGTTTACAGATTTGATAATGGATGGTCCAAGTCCAACAACTCCATCTTCACATGCATCTGTAAACCCTACAAATACTAATACAATGTCGTCTGATGCCTCAAATTGTTCAAATAGATATATGGCATGGGAATGGGGAGAGTGTAGAGATGCCATGAAAAAACAATGCGTCTGGTGCAAAATTTGTGGTCACAAGATGAGTGGAGGAATCACACGACTGAAGCAACATCTTACTCATACCGGAGGACAAGTCAAAGGTTGTCCGAAAGTGACCGTGGATATCCAGAAGAGATTCATGGCATCAATAAAAGAAAAACAAAAGATACAACTAGAAAAGAAGAGAAATATGCAGATTCTTAGTTCACACTCAGCTGATCTTTCTGATGAGGATGAGGAAGATCAAGACGATGTACAAGAAGTTCGTTTAAAAAAATGTTTCAAAGAAAAAGAAATTTGTGGGTGCTAGCAACACACGAGGTCCTATTGATGGCGTATTAAAGACATATCATGGAAAAACAAAGCAAACTACATTTGATAGAAATAATCCAATAAAAGAGATGCTAAAAATGGAAGCTTGGGATAAGTTTGCAATTGGACTTATTCGGTTGGTTTACCCTTCAATATCGTACGTGACGAAGGTTTTCAAGATACGATCAATGCCATTGGAGAATATGGAAGAGGTATTTAAATGTTATAAGTATTTGTTTGATAATTTATTAATTTGATTATTACTTAATGTCTTAGCTTTATGTTAGGTTTGCCAGCTCCATCTTATCATAATATTCGTGTCACATTGATGAAAAAACGTTTAGAAGAAACGAAAAAGTTTATGGATTCGTTCCGGCCACATTGGGAAGAATATCGGTGTAGCATTATGTCCGATTTTTGGACAGACGGGAAAGGAAGGTGTTTGATAAACTTCTTAGTCAATTGTCCTATTGGAACGATATTTTTGAAATCAATTTATGCATCAGAGCATGTGCAGAATGCTCAATTAATCGTGGAGATGATAAATGAGGTGATTGAAGATGTTGGAGAGGCGAACATTTTGCAGGTAGTTTTACTTTTCTAAAGATGTCTTAAACTATTATTACTTTTACTTATCTAGTTTTCGAATGATGTCGTTTTATTTGTTATTTCTTATAGTTCATTACAGATAACGGGTCAAACTTTAAAGCTGCCGGAAAGATTTTAGAAGAAAAACACCCTACGATGTTTTGGACTCCTTGTGCAGCACATTGTGTGAACCTCATGATTCAAGATATCGGTGAGAAAATACCAAAGATAAAGAGTACTCTGGCTGATGCAAGAGCAATTGTGGTATTCATTTACAACCATAGAAGGATTCTTAATATGATGAGGAAGTTAACGAAAAACAAGGAGTTGCACAGGTCTTGTGTAACTAGGTTTGCAACCAAGTTTTATACCATTCAGAGTGTCCACGAGAATCGACATCGTATTCAAGTATTGTTTGTTTCTGAAGAATAGAGGAAAAGTGACTTTGCAAATAAGGCACTTGGAAAGAGAGTCGAGCGAATAGTTTCAAAAACAGAATTTTGGGACAACATACACCTAGCTTGTCAAGTGCTAGCTCCTTTGGTGGATGTGGTAAGATTGGTTGATACGGAAGAGAAGCCAAGTATGGGTTACATCTATGATGCAGTGGATAGAGCGAATGAGCAAATCAAGAAAAATGTAACTGATGAAAGTATAAGGCCCCAAACCCGGGAGGCCTCACTTGTTGGATTTACTCGTTCACAAACAGTTATTAAACTTGAATATCAAATAACGCAGCGGAAATTTTCATTAAAACATACTCATAACATTGTTCAACATGCGGAAGCGTAACATAGTCTAATACATAAACATAACATAAACTAATCATAACGGGATGCCAGTCTTCATGATCAACCGGGTAACTCTTCTCGCTTGCCAAGCATCACCGTCCATCATCCATACCTGCCTTAACCTGAATGTGCATACTAAAAAGTCAGGTACGCTGGTGAGTTCCAGTTTTTCATTCGATTTAAGAAATGGTTCACCATTCAATAATTCATTAGGGTTTAACATCATGTATAAGAAAACAGGGCCTTTCGTTCATCACTAAAACATTCAAACATTTATCATCATCATAAACACGTTGAACGGATCGTTCGTTTAAAACATTTAACATTCATTTAAGTCATACATTACTATCTAAATCTGTGTTACCATTCGTTCCATCACCTAGTATTGTATTGCCCTTAAGGCTTAACTGCACGAAGACCGACAATACAATACATTCCGTCAATTCCCTTTTGTATTGCCACCAAGGCTTAACTGCACGAGGACCGACAATACCCCTTTAGTTGCCCCTATGGCTCTCATGTCCATAAACCGACAACTTCCATCGACGGCTATGGCTCACGACCATAACACCGTCGGATCATAATTTAACCTCAATAGGGTCACGTTAACCCCTGAGTAACCGTCGTTACTCCCATACCAGTTGTACAACATCATAACCATTGACATGCCACAAAGACACTGCCCCTGTTGTTCTTATGGCAACTATGGCTCGCTGTCCATAATCTACCACAAGGCTGGGAATTACATTCCCAGACTTCATTCGTCAATTCCTTTCGTTCGACAGATTAGATTTGTAATGACTTCTTTAAAACCTTTGCCCTTTTCTTTTCTTTTCATAAAACATTTCATTCATTTTCAAAACCCTTTACCTTCATTTTAAACTATTTCTTTATAAACATTTCGTTCGTAATCATTCCATTCATAAAACTTTCTTTCCATAAACCGTTCATTCCAAATCATTTCATTTCGTAAACATAGTTTCATAAACATCATTTCGTATGTATGCACACCAGCCCGAAAACATTATATAAAACATTTAAAAGAGGGCTTCTAGAACTCACCTGATAAGCTAATCTGGGTTGTCCTAAACAAGGTCCCACAACGTCACTTCCGATCTGAATTGATTAGTTAAATACACATCAGACCAACCCCCGACTCTAACGGTTTAACCTTCTAAACATACTGACTTTACCTAAACAACCTGATGCATGCGCACTTAGCAAGTGCGCAGGGCCTTGCTCTTGCGTACTTAATAAGTGCGCAAACCTCACTTCATGCGTACTTGATAAGTACGCATGATCCTCTTCCTGCGTACTTGATAAGTACGCAGGACCCTCTTCCTGCGTACTTGATAAGTACGCAGAACCCTCTTCCTGCATACTTGATAAGTACGCAGGACCCTCTTCCTGCGTACCTGATAAGTACGCAGGATCTGCTTCCCCGTAAAAAAAACCTGACTTTCGCCTTCGGGTCTGATCACGTCAAGATCCTGAACTTGTTTACATTCAAAACGTTTGCTTTTCATTAAAGAACTCAAAACTATGTTTTTCTTCCAGTTTCATCCGTAAAAACGTCACATTTTCGTCCAAAACCCGAAAAACCCCAAAACCAACAAAAACTCAGATCTAGGCTAGATCGTTACCTGTATCGAGCTTCTGATCCGGAGGTTCTTCTCCCAAGCTCTGGAGCTACACACTTCTTCAATCTCGGGTCGATCCGCCAACTTTCTCTCTCTACGGTTTCTCTCTCTAGATGTTGCAAATGAGAGAAATGGGTGATGACCTTGGCTATTTATAGGGGGCTCCCCTTTAAACCCACCAGCCCATCCATCCCGGCCCGTCATGCCTCGTTCGTTTATTCCGTTATTATAACTGTCGTTTTATTTTTGGGATGTTACAGAAAGACTTGTCACTAAACTTTGGGGTATGATTCAAACAAGATGGTCCGACCAACTTCATCACCCGCTACATGCAAGTATTGATTATTGAACTTTATATTTAATATAAGCGCTTAGTTTTAATTTTAACTCTTTATTGAATGTGCAGCTGGATATTACCTGAACCCCGCCATTTTTCATGGGGAAAATTCAAAGGAGATAAAGAAGAACAGGAACATTGTGACGGGACTTTATGTTGCTATTGACCGTCTAGTGCCCGATGATGATGAGAATGATAAAGTGAGACAGGACTTGAATCTATACATTGATTCAGTTGGGCAATTTGGATCTGCAACTGCTATAAGGGGTAGAAAGAAAGTTGCACCATGTAAGTAAAACATTATAACATATTCACATGTTTTTATAGCTTGAATTTTCCCCATGAAATCACTCGAGTTATTAAAATGTAGATATATGGCGACGTACTTATGGGATCGACACACCTTTGCCCCAAACATTTGCTATTAGTGTCGTCAGTCAAACTTGCAGTGCTTCACCTTGTGAACGCAATTGGAGTACATTTGACAATGTAAGTTCTTTCTACCAAATATTTTTATAAATTATATATTTATAAAACATTTAAGTTATGTACTTCATTAGGTAATTTTTTTATTCTTTATGTTCAATTACATTCAAAGAAAAGAAATTGTCTTTTGCAACAAAAACTCAATGACCTTGTATCCATCCAATACAACACAAGGTTACAAAGGCACTACAAGTCACTAAAAACCAACAAATCTTTGGATCCTATTTTGTTGAGAGACGTAGAGGAAAATGATGAGTTACACCAACGGAAGTTGAGCTTCAAGAGTTTGTAGATGGGACAGATGGTCTTCTTTGGTCGGTTGCGCGAGAGGCAATGGGAGGAAACGAAGAAGTTGGGCCAAGTACTAGGAGCAAAAGAGAGCGCTATATAGATGATGATGATGATGATATTACAGTTGAAGTGAATGATCTGGAAGAACAATTGGATGGCTTGATTGATGTGGACTCGGAGGATGATTTCATTGCTTACGACTAGATCATGTTTCTATTTTCTAATATAAAATATTGACATATTTTATGTTTTTGACTTTTGATTTGACTATTAATATTAATATTATATATATATGCATGATATAAAAATTACCGATATCCCACCGCGAGAACCGATATCTCAAATATCGGTCCTTGACCAATAACCAATATTTTTTCGCATTAACTACATAGATGAAGACATAACATTCAATAAGGTAAAATCATTCTAATTTCACTCATTCATCCATTTGACCCGTTTCCACCCAATTACTCATTAGGCAACATGTGACTTGCATAACACCTTGCAAGTTACACTCTTTCCTTATAGTCATCCCATAATTATCAACATCTCATTTCCATTATGGCACACGACCATAACTTCTTTACATTTCCAACATGGTTCTTAGACCATAAATTTTCACCACATTTCCATTATGGTACTTAGACCATAACTTCATCAAATTTCCATTATGATACTTAGACCATAACTTCATCACATTTCCATTATAGTATTATAACTATAACTACATTCATTCACATGTTCATACACTTCCATACACATTCATAACACATAACACAATATGCAAACATAACGCATATAACACCATATATCAACAACAATAAGTAAGTGCAAGAGCACTTACCTTTTGGATTCGAAGATCCCATTCCCCCTTCTCGATTGGCAATTTAATTACCTAAACACATTCACCTAGTTTAGTAATCTATCATACTTCAAAACCACATTTATTTGGGTTCTTAACCCATTAACCTATTTCCAACCCAAACTGACCCGTTTGAGTTATACCCATATCCAACCACCCTTATTCCACCCAAGTTCACCTACTTGAGTTTCACTATCATTCCTTAACACTCTTTTTTCATTCAATCTTTATCACTAAGTTAATTTGGATGTTCTTTCAAATGTCTAACATCATATAAACACTTAATCATCATTAATTTATCATCCTATCATCATAACCCCAAAACCCCCAATTCTTTCCATATGAACCCTAATTTCTCATAATCAAAATCAAAGGGTTCTAGGATGTTATTCACCATTCTTTACCTTTAGTTTAGTCAGATTATCAACAATTAACACCAACTAACCCCATGCATCATAAATTTCGGGTTTCTACAAAACCCACCTACTAACTCATCAATGGTGAACTCAAATGGATGATAATCACTTACTTAATGTTAGGAAGATGATTTGCAAGCCAACACCTTCACAAATCAAGCTTCAATTGCAAGATTTTAGCTTCAACACCTTTTTCTCTCTTTTTCTCTTGCACAAGTCGATACCCACACTCCCAACAAAATCTGAATTTTGACTTCATAATAGTCAAATATGGCAGATTTGCCATATTTGCAATTTCAGCCCCTCAACTTCCATTTCATCTATTTTCATGTCAAAATTAATTAAAAACTATTATAACCCCAACATTAACTTAAAACCCACTTGTTTTAACTTAATTCTAAAATATTATTTCCACCATAATATTAATTAGAATATTTATTTATTTAAAACGAAACCCGAATTTTAGTTCGTTACACTTTTTTATCATATTAAATAAGGAACACGTGTTCCTTCTCATCGATATTTAATATAATTGTAATTATGGGTAATTATTATATTATTAACTAAATGATTTAATATGAAATTAATCATAAATAATAATAATTTATGACGTTACTTATCAATTTTTAAAAAATAAATTTTATATATTATCAAGATTGTTTTTGAATTTTAATTAGCTCCGTTATTTTAACTATATTAATAATTCGTTTTAATTTTTATCTATAAATTTTTGAATTCATAATTTTGTTTATCAACAATTAATTATTTTTATCATCAAATTTTATCTCATATAATAAATATTTTATTACTACCATATGTATTGCATTTCCTTTGTTTTTGAAGTGTATGTATTTTGATATTTCTACAATGTCATCCTTACATTATTATACAATCTTCTATACTTAATAAATAAATAACCGTTTACGCTACATGTCACAATTCGGTGAGCTCAAGACTATTTTTCTAACTTATTTTTAGTTTTTTAACATTTTCAAAATCTTCATTGCCAACTATTTAATTTTCTTATGATTCTTTTTTATGCTTATAATTTTCAAATCTTTATTATTAACTATTGAATATTTCATTTATTCAACCCGTGTAATACACAGGCTTCTATCCTAGTATTTAATAAATAAGGGTTTTCGTGAGACACTTGCCAATCGTGTATTCATTCTTAACTTTTTTTTCGATTCTCTCTCTTATTAATTACACAATTTCTTTAATTTTTTTCATAATTTTTGTTTAGCGCCTCTCTCTCCTGTTAAATAAAAATATTTTTTATAAAACATTTTTTTATTTAAAAAAATAGGTTTGTTCATGAAACATTTTTATAAATTGAACATTTCTTTCATTCGTTTTATAAACATTTAAAAAAATAACTATATAACGTTTCTAAAATTTATATTAAAAACTATGTAATATGTAAATCTTTATTACTAAGTATATATAACATTGTATTTATCCAACATGTGTAGTGTAATACACGTGGTTTCTAACCTAGTGAAAAGTATAAATAAAAAGGAAACGTAAATATAGAAAATCAAAATCGAAAGCAAAATTACAAAAAAAATCTCAAAGCCGTAGTAAGGCGTCTCCCGTGGTTCGAACCCACACCACGGGTAGATATGTTGCGCGCAACTTAGTAAGCCAGAAAAAAAGTTTTGTTTAGTTCGGTTTGAACTTATGGTTCTGTTTTCACCTGACGAGTTGCTCGTCCAAGCAAAATGCGTCTTGGTAGTGAATATGTGTGTGTGTGGGGGGGGGTGGGGGGTAAGTTTCAATTCAGAACACTAAATACCATAGGGAACAAAATTAATCATTCAATTTTTTCAATTTTAAAAAAATTGAAACATAAGAAAATGGTTGGAATGTAATGTTTATTTATCTCTCTTGAAATTTAGAATATATATATATATATATATATATATATATATATATATGAACAAACTTTATTTAATTATAATACCTACACATGTGCAAGTCATGTGTAGGTTATATCACCTACACATAACTTGTGCATGTGTATTCAAACCCCAACTAACATATCCTTTCAGTCCAGTTCTTCCAAATGAGCCTTTACTATTCACTGTTTCACTTTGACTAGTGTAACGGAAAAGGCTTTATTTTCCAGGATATTCTCATCATTCTCTCCCTCTTCGTTATACTCCTCTCTGAGAGGAGCTTCGTCCCTTGTCATCCCTAAAAAAATACGGGTTGGGACCAGCATCGGTCCCTGGGTTTCGTGAGGTAAGAGTTGATGTGTCCCCTATGGATGTGTCTAGGGCTAGGGGAGGTATTCCTTTCTCCAGGCCCTTTCCTGGCGGGTATTTTTCTCCCGTGTTCATCGTCAAGTACCTTCGTTTGAGCCTTCAGTTGCGTAAGAGTTTTTCAAGTTTTGGTTAGATACAAAGGTCCCACGGATGGCGCCAATGCAGCAGCCAATCTCTACACAATTGGGTGATGGGTGGAGGATGCTCTTCTCTAGTGTCGATGGAAGATTTCCTACAATACAAACCAATGTTAGTCTCGTCGCAGGTGACCCTGAAGGGTGTCTCTGCGACCAACCTTTGGCGTGAGGATAAGAATTGGATCAGAAAGTGGGTTGCTCAACCAGAAAGCTCTAACTAACGGAAAGAGAAGTAGGAGTATATTTGAGAGTATCCGGAGAGAAAGTTTTTCTTACGTGTGTGTCTCTTCTACCAGGTTCGAGGTGATATATTCAACTAAAGCTTCTTGGCAGGAATCCTCACATCACGTATTCAATATGTTTACTGTTTGATGGCTGAGTTGTTGGGGGTTTCTCCCCTAACGGCCTTTAACCGTTGGACAAGAGGATCTTCCTCTTGTTCCTTCCATCATCTTCGTCCATTCTTCTTATGTTATTGGTGTGCGGGTGGGGGTTTCCCCCTACAGATTTTATATATATCATGGATCGATCCTAATCTAGTGGATCTAATTAAACAAGTTAATTATATTTAAAAGGGTATTTTCAGGCTAGCGATGTAGTCTTGAAGCATATCTATCTCAAAGTTCAGTGACAAAGCACATGAAACATCAAGTAGGTTAATGGGGATGTAATGTTACTATGTTCTTGAGAAACAATCAATCATCTCCCATCCTTCACATACATATCAAAATCTAAAATTGCATAAACAAAATACATGAATCAATACATGTGGATCAATATCATGAAGAAATACAAAGTTTCAAATACTTTAATTTACATAAATATTTTGCTAACAAAGTATTTGTTTTTATAAAAAGTTATATAAACTTTTATAATAATTTGATTTGGTATGAAAAAACAATTTGATTATGAAAAGTAAATGTAAAAATTAGTGATAACACGGTTTAGTAAAGATGTTTGTTTTAAAGAATGAATGAAAGTCTAATTTTAAAGAGAAACAGTTCTTTAAAAAAAAGACGAGTAAGAGCGGGGATTATGAGAGAGAGATTTTTTTAAAAAAGAAAAAAAGTTTTTATATTGACAAGAACAGTCATGTGAGGGGGTGTGCTGTGTGGGGCTAGTTGCTATGAATTTAGAGTATCATATGGAAGCACTAGAGTAAATGCATGTAGACCCGCTATCACGTTACTTTGTCTCTTTCGCCTACGAAACCCAATTCCTCATCTATGTTTATGTTAAATCTAAACTAATATTTTAATCAATAAAATATCTATGTTATGTTAAATCTAAACTAATACTTTAGTGAAATATATATTATGAATGAAAATCCTTTTTATCATTTGACATGATTGATTGAACCATCTTGGGTTACTTATAATAAGAAAAAGTTTATAAAAATATCATTTTGTATTATTTGAAAAAACTAGATGATCTTTTATGTTGATGATATTACATTTGTTGCTTAATGAAATCCTTCTCTTTTTTAGAAAGACGATATGGGATATATCTTATCCATATATCATTTTTGTATGTGATCAAATGTGTATGTTGTCAAATAGTAATATTTCATTTGTACGACTATTTGTTTAGTTAGTAAGATTTGAGAACATAAAGAAAATTGGTATAGACAATACGTCCTTTCACATATAGCAACACTAATTCGGATTAAGCCAACAAGTTATTGGCTTATTGAGTTAATGTACTCCATCTCCGTTATAGTTGGTTATAGTCGGAATCCAAATATTTCTTACTTAGATGGTTGTGCCATATAAGTTCCAATTGCCCTACAAGTCACAACCATATGACCTCAAATAAAGTTTGAGAATATATGTTAGATATGAATCACCATCTATAATTAATATCCTAAAAAGCTTAGAAATAAAATAACAAAAGCCGTTATATTATATAATTAATATGATTAGAACTCATATCACAATAAAACTTTATATATGTATATATGTTTAGGTTATACTAAAAAGGGTTTTAAAAATAAGAAGTGTAAGAAGGATTCTAAGCTTGACATGTGTCAATTTATTGTTTTTAAAGGTAGGACATAATGGTCAATTTGTAATATACCAGGTCAATGTGTAATACACCAGGTCAATGTGTAATACAAGGTCTGATATTACACAATGATCAGACCTGATATTACACAACGAACGGTATTACACAATGGGCATATTACACAATGACCTGACATATTTGAGAGAATTACACAATAATGAGCGAATTACACAATGAGCTGGAAAACGTAAAACACAATGATGAAAACATATAACACAATGATGAAAAACATTTTACACAATGAACATATATTACACAATGACCTGACTAATTACACAATGAACTTGTATTACACAATGACCTGACTAATTACACAATGAACTTGTATTATACAATGAACTTATATTACACAATGACCAGACGTGGTATTACACAATGAACTTGTATTACACAATGAACTTGTATTACATGATGAACTTGTATTACAAAATGACCTTACTAACTACACAATGAACTAAAAAACGTAAAAGACAATGATAAATACATATAACACAATGAACTTGTGTTACACATTGAACTTGTATTACACAATAAACTTGTATTACACAATTGTAACATCCCAAAATGTCGAAAAATAAAGTTAGCGAGTTCAAGTGGGACGAAGTCGGGCCGGGTCAGTCGCGAACCGGGCTTGGGGAGGTCTCCCCTATAAATAGCAAAAAGCCTCTTCACTTCTCCTCTTTACAGTTCTAGAGAGAGAAAACCGTAGAGAGAGAAAGTGTCGGAATCGCACAAGATTGCACCCGCTCGTGTCTCCTGCACTCGTGAAGAGAACCTCCAAAGAGGAATCGTCATCCAGGTAACTATTCGAGCTAAATCTGAGTTTTTAGTTCGTTTGGGGTTTTTCGGGTTTTGGGTGAAAATCGAACGTTTTTGTGGATGAAACTTAAGAATAAGCTTAGGTTTAGTATCTACAATGGAAAACGGTTGTTTTGAACAAAGAAGGTTGAAGATTTGACACAACCGAATGCGAAGTTAGGGTTTTCGCGAAGAACAGGTCGTGCGCACTTGCTAAGTGCGCAAGGAGCAGGTCCTGCGCACTTGCTAAGTGCGCAGGAGGAAGGACCTGCGCACTTGCTAAGTGCGCAGGAGAAGTAACCTGCGCACTTGCTAAGTGCGCAGGAGGAGGGACCTGCGCACTTGCTAAGTGCGCAGGAGGCAGAGTCTGCGCACTTGCTAAGTGCGCAGGCAGCAGGGTCTGCGCACTTGCTAAGTGCGCAGACATCAGGCTGTTGAGTAGAGATTAGTATGTTTAGAATGATTAAACCGTTAGAGTCGGTAATGGTCTGATGTGTATGTAACTACTCAATTCAGATCGGAAGTGACGTGGTTGGACCCTTGATTAAGACAACCGAGACTAGCTTATAAGGTGAGTTCTAGAAGCCCTCTTTTAAAATGTTTTATATAATGTTTTCGAGCTGGTGTGTACACGTATGAAATGATGTTTTATAAATGATGTTTATGAAACTATGTTTACGAAACGAAATGATTTGGAACGAAGTATTTATGGAAAGAAAGTTTATGAACGGAATGTTTACGAACGAATGTTATAAAGAAATGGTTTAATGAAAAGGTAAAGGGTTTTGAAAGTGAAGGAAAGGTTTTATGAAAAGAAAACAAAAAGGGGCAAATGTTTTAAAGAAGTCATTACAAATCTAATCTGTCGAATGAATGGAATTGACGAATGAAGTCTGGGAATGTGATTCCCAGCCTTGTGGTAGATTATGGACAGTGAGCCATAGTTACCACAAGAACAACAGGGGCATTGTCTCTGTGGCATGTCAATGGTTTTGATGTTGTAAAACTGGTATGGGAGTAACGACGGTTACTCGGGTGATGACGATCATCCTAGCGAACGAGGTAATGGGAAATCAATGACGGCGATACGTAACGGTTGATTCCCAAAGGAAAGATGCGTGTTGGGCAATGACGGCGATACGTAACGGTTGACCCCACGCATTGAAGGGTTGGGCAATGACGGCGATACGTAACGGTTGACCCACGTAGTGGTATGGTTGTGGCAATGACGGCGATACGTAACGGTTGCCCACAACATTAAAAGTTCCTACGGGGACATAGAGACGCGTAACCATACAGATTTTAGATAATATTGTATGACTTAACTGAATGTTAATAATTTAAACAAATGATCGTGTTTAAATGTGCGAAGGTTTACGAACGAAAGGCCCTGTTTTCTTATACGAATGTTAAACCCTAATGAATGTTTGAATGATGAACCATTTCTTAAAACGAACGAAAACTAGAACTCACCAGCGTAGCTGACGTTTTTAAGTGTACACATTCAGGTTAAGGCAGGTATGGATGATGGACGGTGATGCTTGGCACGCGAGAAGAGTTACCCGGATAATCATGAAGACTGGCATCCCGTTATGTTTAGTTGTGATGTAATTATGTTTACGCTTCCGCATGTATGAATAATGATTAAGTTATGTTTAAATGAAAATTTTCCGTTGCGTTATTTGATATTCATGTTTAAGAACTGTCTTGTGAATGAGTAAATCCAACAAGTGGGGCCTCCCGGGTTTGGGGCCTCACAAGTTGGCATCAGAGCAATAGTTTGAGAGATTCGGACACTCCCAGTGTCTGAACTTAAACTTTGAATGGGACCGAAAGCGGATGTCATTACGGGTAACTCGAGCCACAGCATCAGGTATGAAGGTAGTATATATATTACGTATATAGTATGCCTTAGAAGAGGTTAGATGAGGACTTGAGTTCTGATGGAATCACAAAGGTGGTCAAATGGAAATCGAAAAGTAGTGTAATGGTTAATTACAGATGGCCAGTGTATATTAACATCTTACAGTGCTTATTGAATTCTATTTGTTAACTAGCGTGATGACATTAGATTTCTTGTCTTATAGAACGTAATGGCAAGGAGAGGAAACGGAAGGCGTGGTGGCCGTACCGGTGGTCGTACCGGCGGTCGAAATGGTGGGCGTGGCAGGATCCCTGCGCGCCAAGAGTATAGTGAAGAAGGAAGTGTTCACACTGAACCGGCGGTTAGTGTGCACGAAGCTGAGCAGACATAGGTTGAAGAACAACCTTTCACTTTTGAACCAGAAGTGAGAGCAGCTATAGCTCGAGAGTTTACGGAGTTGATGAAGACTTCACTGCCAGGTCTGTTGGCAGAAGCATTGAAGCAGGTCAATGCGGTGGGTGGGTCTAGCGCGGCAGTTGGTGCTCAGAACAATAAGACCGACAATGCACCGCCTGCTCGCGGATGTGATTATAAGTCCTTCAAGGCATGTGACCCGCCGATCCTGACTGGGAAGAAGGACGCAGTGGCTACATTTGACTGGGTGATCCGTATGGAAGCTGCCATTCGTCTGAGCGAGTGTCGAGCTAATCAAGTAGTGAAGTTTGCTGCTAACTCCTTGAGGGAGGAAGCATCCCACTGGTGGGAAGGTGTACGTCAAGCTAAAGGGAGCGAGATTGTGGATGCGATGATGTGGGCTGACTTGAAAACTTTGGTAATCAAGAATTTCTGCCCAAGGAACGAGATTGAAAAGGAGGACAGGGAATTTTTGGGTTTGAAGGCCGGAAGCATGACGCACCGGCAATACACAACCCGATTTAATGAACTGGCACGTCTGGTGCCACACCTTGTCACTACAGAAGAGAGAAAGATTGCCTGCTATATTCAAGGGTTGCCGGACCAGGTCCGCACCTATGTTAAGGCAAACGCCCCTACTACCTATGATTCGACAGTAGAGCTAAGCGGCGTGGTATTTGACGATCTGGCACTGAATGTTGTTGCCATTGAAGAACAAAAGAAGAGACCGAGCTTCTCAAACAAGCGAACTGGGGGAAAGATGTTTGGGTCTCGTGATAAAAGGGCTCGGGTGGATGAGCCGACTGTTTGTAAGAAGTGTGGAAGGGAGCATGTAGGTGAATGCAGAGTGGGATCTAGTTTGTGCTTTAAGTGTGGCAAGACCGGGCACTACTCCCGTGAATGCCCGCAAGGCTACAAATGCTACAACTGTGGGGATTTCGGCCATATGAGCCGAGAATGTACCAAGCCCAGGATGGGGGAAACCGGGAAGGGAAAGGGCCCGGAAAAGAAGGGAGAGGGATCCTGTGCAAAGACTCGTGCGTACGCACTGACGCAGGATCAGGCTAGGAAGGATCCCGATGTGGCGTCAGGTACGTTCGTCCTTGACAACACTCTTGTTTCTGTGTTATTTGATTCGGGTGCCGGTAAGAGTTTTATATCGGCGTCTTTTTGTAAGAGAATGAAGTACGCTGTCAGTATACTAGAAAGGGCCTTTAGCGTAGAAACCGCTGAGGGTAGAACTGCGAGAGTGACCGAGGTAGTTGACAACTCTACGATAAAAATAGAAGGTCATAGGTTCCCTGTCAGATTGTTTGTTATGGTTTTGGGAGGGTTTGATGTCGTGCTGGGTATGGATTGGTTAACTGCCAACGAAGCACAAATCATATGTAAACGAAAGATAATCCAACTCAAGGCTCTGGATGGTAGCAAAGTCGAGGTTTTTGGAGATCGTGACGTCCCGATGCCAAACGTCATCTCGATGATTAAGGCAGCGGATTACTTGAGGCGCGGATGCGAGGCTTATCTGGTATATGTAATTGACAAGTGTAAGGAAGTGAAGGAACTAGACGATGTACCCGTGGTACGCGAGTACTCGGAGGTGTTTCCAGAGGATTTGCCTGGGATACCACGCGATAGAGAAATTGAGTTCCGAAATGACTTAGTACCAGATGCCCAGCCCGTGGCTAAGGCTCCATATCGACTAGCACCAGCGGAAATGAAGGAACTTATGGTCCAACTAAACGAGTTACTTGAGAAGGGATTTATCCAACCGAGCATCTCGCCTTGGGGTGCTCCGGTGTTGTTTGTAAAGAAGAAAGATGGTTCGATGAGAATGTGTATCGATTATCGTGAGTTGAACAAACGAACGATGAAGAACAAGTACCCTTTACCAAGGATCGATGACCTGTTCGACCAGTTGCAAGGCGCAAGTTGGTTTTCGAAAATCGACCTTCGGTCCGGGTACCATCAGTTGAAGGTAAGGGAAGAAGACATACCGAAAACTGCATTTCGCACGCGTTATGGACATTTCGAGTTCCGCGTAATGTCTTTCCGATTGACGAACGCCCCCGCAGCGTTCATGGATTTAATGAATAGGGTGTGTCGACCGATGCTGGATCGATCGGTAATAGTGTTCATCGATGACATCCTGATCTATTCCAAGAATGAGGGTGATCACGCGTGTCATTTGAAGGAAGTGTTGGAAGCTCTAAAGAAGGAGAAGTTGTATGCTAAGTTCTCCAAATGCGCGTTCTGGCTTAGGGAAGTCCAATTCCTAGGTCACGTCATTGGCCCGAACGGCATTATGGTTGACCCAGCAAAGATAGTAACGGTAAGTGAATGGGACATTCCTAAGACGCCAACTGAAATCCGCAGTTTCTTGGGATTGGCAGGCTACTATCGGAGATTCATCCAGGATTTCTCGAAAATAGCTTCGCCATTGACAAAGTTGACTCGGAAGGAAGTAAAGTACGAATGGGGTTCGACCCAGGATGAGGCGTTTAAGGAATTTAAAGAGAAGCTAACGCAAGCTCCAGTCTTGGCCCTTCCCGAGGGCAGTGAAGACCTGGTAGTATACTCTGACGCGTCGGGTCAGGGATTAGGGTGTGTGTTGATGCAACGCGGTAGAGTGATTGCATATGCGTCGCGGCAGTTGAAAGTTCACGAAGTCAACTATCCGACTCACGATTTGGAACTTGCTGCTGTCGTATTTGCATTAAAAATCTGGAGGCACTACCTGTACGGGGTAAAGTTTACTATTTACTCCGACCACAAAAGTTTGAAGTACTTCTTCGAACAAAAGGAGCTTAATATGAGGCAGAGGAGATGGTTGGAACTCCTGAAGGACTATGACTGTGAAATAATGTACCATCCTGGAAAGGCAAACGTGGTGGCTGACGCTCTAAGCCGAAAGGATGTGCCTACCCCTATTAGAGTGAAAGCTTGCCAGTTGGTGGTAACATCGGATGTGATGAGAGAAATCGAAAGGGCTCAAGATGAGGCACTTAAAGAAGAAAACATAAAGAAGGAAAGGATGGTTGGCCAACAGGACAGGTTGGAATATAACACCCTCGGTGTTAGAACGCGTTATGGACGGGTATGGATACCTATGGGTGGCGAGCTTAGAACCAAAATCTTGGATGAGGCTCATAAGTCTCGTTACTCTATCCATCCTGGTACCAACAAAATGTACCAAGACCTGAAGAAAGACTACTGGTGGCCTGGAATGAAATATGATGTGACGAAGTATGTAAGCAAGTGTTTGACTTGCTCGCAAGTAAAGGCTGAACACCAGAAACCGTATGGAAAGATTCAACCACTTGACATACCAGAATGGAAGTGGGAACACATTACCATGGACTTCATAACCAAGCTACCTCGCACAGCTAAAGGTCATGACGCCATTTGGGTAATTGTGGACCGATTAACGAAGAGTGCTCATTTCCTACCTATTCGCGAGGCGTTCTCGTCGGAAAGGTTAGCGGAGGTATTTATCAACGAAGTAGTAGCACGGCATGGGATGCCTTTGACGATTGTATCTGACTGGGACACACGATTCACATCGAGGTTCTGGAAAAGATTTCATGGGGCAATGGGTACGAGGTTTAATATCAGCACAGCATACCACCCGCAAACAGATGGTCAGTCCGAAAGGACCATTCAGACATTGGAGGATATGCTCCGTGCTTGTATTATCGACTTCGGTGGCAGTTGGGACAGCCATCTGCCGTTAGCTGAATTCTCCTACAACAATAGTCATCACACGACGATAGGCATGCCGCCTTACGAAATATTGTATGGAAGAAGATGTAGGACCCCGGTTTGTTGGGGTGAGATTGGACAGAAAGAATTAGGAAGTCTCGAAGTCGTAAGAGAGACGTCGGAAAGGTTTGATCAGATCAAAGCGCGAATGAAGGCCGCACAAGATCGTCAGAAATCCTATGCGGATAAGCGACAAAGGCCTATTGAGTTTGATGTTGGGGACATGGTAATGTTGAAAGTGTCTCCCTGGAAGGGAATCATTCGATTCAGAAAGAGAGGAAAGTTAAGTCCGAGGTTTGTCGGACCATTCAGGATAATGGCACGGGTTGGTGAAGTCGCTTATCGGTTGGAGTTGCCTGATGAGTTAAGTGGGATTCATCCTACCTTCCATGTATCACACTTGAGAAAGTGTTTGGCGGATGAATCGGCTCACGTACCACTTACTGACATCGAGGTCGACAACAGCCTTAATTACATCGAAGAACCCGTGGCCATCCTTGATCGGAAGGAGAAACGTTTACGTAGTAAAGTTATCCAATTGGTTAAAGTCCAATGGAGGCACCGAAAGGGATCGGAGGCTACATGGGAAACGGAGGCGGAAATGAGGGAGTCGTACCCTCAATTATTTGACTTATGATAGGTTTCGGGGATGAAACCTATTATAAGGGGGGTAGACTTGTAACATCCCAAAATGTCAAAAAATAAAGTTAGCGAGTTCAAGCGGGACGAAGTCGGGCCGGGTCTGTCGTGAACCGGGCTTGGGGAGGTCTCCCCTATAAATAGCAAAAAGCCTCTTCACTTCTCCTCTTTACAGTTCTAGAGAGAGAAAACTGTAGAGAGAGAAAGTGTCGGAATCGCACAAGATTGCACCCGCTCGTGTCTTCTGCACTCGTGAAGAGAACCTCCAAAGCGGAATCGTCATCCAGGTAACCATTCGAGCTAAATCTGGGTTTTTAGTTCGTTTTGGGTTTTTCGGGTTTTGGATGAAAATCGAACGTTTTTGTGGATGAAACTTAAGAATAAGCTTAGGTTTAGTATCTACAATGGAAAACGGTTGTTTTGAACAAAGAAGGTTGAAGATTTGACACAACCAAATGCGAAGTTAGGGTTTTCGCGAAGAACAGGTCGTGCGCACTTGCTAAGTGCGCACGGAGCAGGTCCTGCGCACTTGCTAAGTGCGCAGGAGGAAGGACCTGCGCACTTGCTAAGTGCACAGCAGAAGTAACCTGTGCACTTGCTAAGTGCGCAGGAGGAGGGACCTGCGCACTTGCTAAGTGCGTAGGAGGCAGAGTCTGCGCACTTGCTAAGTGCGCAGGCAGCAGGGTCTGCGCACTTGCTAAGTGCGCAGACATCAGGCTGTTGAGTAGAGATTAGTATGTTTAGAATGGTTAAACCGTTAGAGTCGGTAATGGTCTGATGTGTATGTAACTACTAAATTCAGATCGGAAGTGACGTGGTTGGACCCTTGATTAGGACAACCGAGACTAGCTTATAAGGTGAGTTCTAGAAGCCCTCTTTTAAATGTTTTATATAATGTTTTCGGGCTGGTGTGTACACGTATGAAATGATGTTTTATAAATGATGTTTATGAAACTATGTTTACGAAACGAAATGATTTGGAACGAAGTATTTATGGAAAGAAAGTTTATGAACGGAATGTTTACGAACGAATGTTATAAAGAAATGGTTTAATGAAAAGGTAAAGGGTTTTGAAAGTGAAGGAAAGGTTTTATGAAAAGAAAACAAAAAGGGGAAAATGTTTTAAAGAAGTCATTACAAATCTAATCTGTCGAATGAATGGAATTGACGAATGAAGTCTGGGAATGTGATTCCCAGCCTTGTGGTAGATTATGGACAGTGAGCCATAGTTACCACAAGAACAACAGGGGCATTGTCTCTGTGGCATTTCAATGGTTTTGATGTTGTACAACTGATATGGGAGTAACGACGGTTACTCGGGTGATGACGATCATCCTAGCGAACGAGGTAATGGGAAATCAATGACGGCGATACGTAACGGTTGATTCCCAAAGGAAAGATGCGTGTTGGGCAATGACGGCGATACGTAATGGTTGACCCCACGCATTGAAGGGTTGGGCAATGACGGCGATACGTAACGGTTGACCCACGTAGTGGTATGGTTGTGGCAATGACGGCGATACGTAACGGTTGCCCACAACATTAAAAGTTCCTACGGGGACATAGAGACGCGTAACGATACAGATTTTAGATAATATTGTATGACTTAACTGAATGTTAATAATTTAAACAAATGATCGTGTTTAAATGTGCGAAGGTTTACGAACGAAAGGCCCTGTTTTCTTATACGAATGTTAAACCCTAATGAATGTTTGAATGATGAACCATTTCTTAAAACGAATGAAAACTAGAACTCACCAGCGTAGCTGACGTTTTTAAGTGTACACATTCAGGTTAAGGCAGGTATGGATGATGGACGGTGATGCTTGGCACGCGAGAAGAGTTACCCGGATAATCATGAAGACTGGCATCCCGTTATGTTTAGTTGTGATGTAATTATGTTTACGCTTCCGCATGTATGAATAACGATTAAGTTATGTTTAAATGAAAATTTTTCGTTGCGTTATTTGATATTCATGTTTAAGAACTGTCTTGTGAATGAGTAAATCCAACAAGTGGGGCCTCCCGGGTTTGGGGCCTCACAACAATGACCTGACTAATTACACAATGAGCAGATATTACACAATGACCAGACGTGGTATTACACAATGAACTTGTATTACACAATGACCTGACTAATTACACAGTGAGCTGAAAAACGTAAAACACAATGATAAATACGTATAACACAATGAACTTGTATTACACATTGAACTTGTATTACACAATGAACTTGTATTACATGATGAACTTGTATTACATGATGAACTTGAACACAATGATAAATACATATAACACAATTATCACACCCCAACAGACAACGGATTATACGTCTGGGCGGACGCGGTTGTTCAAAAGCACAAGGTTGACTATTAAAGTTTAAATATTTCATTTATGATTTTCAAAGGTTCACTACAAAGAATAAGACAACATATAACAAGAATACAATATTCATTTGATAAATAATCTAGGTCCAAAGCATCCTATGTGATCATAACAATTCTCATGCTAGCGTACCTAAAACATGTAAGTAAACTGTCAACTAAAAATAGTTGGTGAGATACGAAGGTTTTGACACAGTTTAACAAAGTATTTGAAAGGTTTTACAATTCACTATGTCATGCATTCTATAGTATAAGTGTGAGAACAGAACATGTTAAACATTGTGCATATCAATCCTCCAACCAAGTTTACGCATAACCCGAAGGTTACCCTTAAAAGTTTAAAGTTTAAAATCCAGTAACAATCACCATGGGCTCCCCCCGAAGGGTCAATCAAACTAAGTGGATTGGTCAAATACAATAGATCTATCATTGTTACCATAAGCTTGATCAAAATTAACGGATATGCTAGTATTAAGTCTAATTTACGCATGCAAGTCTCAAGCATAACACAAGAACAAGCATATAGGCATAGTTGTACAAGAATTGTATAAGTTGGAAGTTTGTACATGTTTCACCCCAAGCTTATAAAGAATGTAAAACGAAAATGGGCTAAGTATACTCATTTGGATTGATGAAGGAGTGTCCAACAATATTTAGTGTAGCAAAACTTTGATGGAGAATATCCTCACAATAAGCCTAAGAACATAAGTCTAAAGTTTCAATTTTTGATCCTATAAGTCTACGTCAACGGAACTAGGATTCTATGATTAACTAGGGTTCCAAATGGGAGATGGGAATGATTATGTTCATAAAGTTTAAATCAAAGTTTCAAATAAAGGTCTTGAATGAATGACACAAGACTTGAATACCAAAGTTTAATAAGTTTATAGTTTAGAATAATTATTACTTAAAATAATTATCTAAAAGTCTTACAATTATTAATTACACAAAATAGGTAACTAAGATCTAAAATTAGTTTTTCTAAGTATTTATAGATGGTGTTGTAATATTAGTTAAGTGTAGACTAAATAACTATTAAAGTTTAACAATAATTGTTTAAAGTCTAAATTATGTATAAGGATTTATAAAGGATAAATAATTATGAAGGACAAATAATAATTATTTAGAGAGTAAAATAATTTAAAAGGAAAGAAGCATTTTTTAAAGAGTAAATAATGATTAAAGATTAATAAGAATTAAGATTAACTAATTATTAAGGATAAATAATTATCTAAAATAATAATTACTTTGTCTAATAAAATAATCAATACAAATCGTTTAAGATTTATTAAAGTATTTAAGGATTAAGTATTTATGTTATAAATTAACTTGAAATTAAATAATGTTTTAAAATGTGGTTATAATAATTACTCATAAGTTCATAAAAATGTTAACTAGAATTTCTTATAAGTTTATATTTTAAATCATAAGTTTATAAATGTTTTAAGGTCTAAATGAAATCACAAGTTTATAAATGTTTTAAATAATGTTTCTCATAACTTTATAAGTATTTAAGGTTTACAAGTTTATAAATGTCTTAAAGTTTCTATTTCATTTTATGATGTTTATGAGTTTATAAACATTTGGAAATGAATAAAGCATAATATTTCAAATAGGTTTCTATTTATATAAATTATAAGTTTTATAGAATGCATAAGTTTGTAATTTATTAAGTTTAAGTTTCTGTTTTTTATTTTATAAAGTTTATAAGTTTATAAATTTCTAATCTTAAATAAATTGTATTTTCTTGTTTTAAATAAATAAATAGATAAGCCTAAATATAAAATTTATAAAAATGCAAAATTTATAAGTTTTCTGATTTCTAATTAATATGTAAGTTTTCTGATTTTATAAAAGTCATTTCTGTTTTAAAGTGTTTATTTATTTTCAAAGTTTTCAAAACAGAAATAATATAGTAAATAATAACAAATTAAAGTTTCAAAAAATCTTTTGTTTAAAATATAAGTTTTATAAAGTTTAAAAATCTTTTTATAGTTTTTAGTGTTTAAAACTATTTTTAAAGAATTAAAATGTTATAAGTTTAACTAAGTTTTATTTAATTAAAAATGTTTCAGAATATAAAAGTGTAAATAAAATTGGTTTTTAAGTTTATAAAAGTTTAACAAGTTTTATAAAAATAATTAAAAGAATAAAAACATGTTTAAAAGGCTAAAAAATGAATGTAACAAAACTCGGGTTGTCCGGATTCAAACTCGGGCCAACCGAGTCACACGCAGACACACTTAACCATCCCGGCTACGGGTTCGCTGGTGTTATAACTCGGAAAAGAAAGTCATAAACACAATCTGAAACCGAGCCCCAAATCCGTATGAACCCTAGAACTTCAAACCCATATTACACATCGATTTACCCTCTGTTAGCGTAAATTGACAGAGGGCTTTTAATCTATGAAGGAAAACGAATCTTTTGCCCATTCGATTTTCCTGAAACGAAGTTGAAACGAGGGAGAACGGGTTGCGTTTGGAGTCGGTTGTCCACTAGTTCCAATCGAGCAATGCAGGTGCAAATTGGATGAATTGCGAGTAGGAGGAGTATGAGTGGTGTGTCGTTGATGCGTTTTAACCGGTATTTATAATCAATTTTGGCGTTTAATGCTCGTACCGTTTGGAGGTTTACGGTTGAATGAAACGAGTTAAAGTTCGAATCACGCGGGCGTTTAATTTGAAATTGGACATTGAATGTTATTGCGTTTCGGTCGCACGCTCGAGGCGAAGCTCGAGGTTCGTTGAATCGGGCCTGGAACGCGTTTTTTGGATAAAAGGGATGAAAACCGGGACTGGGAGGACTCGAACTCGCGAAAGATTTGGTTTCTGGGAGTTTGGGTTTATTACAAAACAGCCCCTGTAGTTTTAAGTCTTTATCATTTTATGTTAAAACATAGGATTTAGTTTAAAACAACTTTCAAGAATTGTAGTTTCAGTCCCTGGACTTTTTATAAAATAAGTATGTTTAATTTTTATAAAGATAGGTTTTACCAGTTTTATTATTTTATAATTCAATAAAATAATTTATAAGGTTTATTAGTTTATAAGTTTAAGTAAGCAAAACAAGTTTATTAATTTTATTGTTTATAAAATTTTAAGAATTTTGGCACATTTTATTTATAATATATATATATATATATATATATGTATTTTTAAATAGTCTCATAAATATATGTCTCAAGTATAAAAATATATGACTCAAGTATAAACATTTTTCCTTAACTATATATTAATATTTATTGTTTAAGAAAATTGGTTTTCACGGTTTATAATCTGTGCAAGGATTCCGGGAAAAATGTATCGGAAAAATTTCGGATATTACAGTCTCTCCTACTTTAGGAAATTTCGTCTCAAAATTAAAGTAGAAGGGTTCTGTTTTCAAGATGTTAAGCTTGTAGTACGTGTAGGGATCATAAAAAAAATACTTCCATTTGGTCTTCTTGTTTCCCAAGTAAATCGTGGGTTACATTTTTACTCCAAAATGGGTTGTAATGATAGTAATATGATTACGCTCGGGTTTCTAAGTTTCACAGCCCATGATTGCTAGAAGTTTCTCTAAGAAGCATATAGTTTTATCGAAGTATATGAGAATTTAGTTTACAGAAGTGTACTCAGGAGAAGAACTGTTGAATTATCATTCAGAATCCAAAGTGAGATGCATCACTCAGAATGGATTCGATGGTAATTAGATGATCTGAGTTTGTAGTCTAATATGTCTAAGGATTGTCACGGTACCTAAGTTTCGTTGCTATCTTTTACGATAGGTCTTAGATCATAACACACGACAGAAGTTACTATGTCTTTCCATGCGCTGATTTTCATAATTACGTGTGCACCCGTAAGTATTCGAATTATCGCATAGTCCACATAGATCCTTACGTTTGTGTGTGGATCAAGAGAGAGTACAAGAATTTGCTTAGCTCATAACTATTGTTTTCACGTAAGAGTAGTTATCAATTAACGGAGTCCCTAGAAGGAAACGTCAATTAGTAACTAGAGAGTAGAGATGTGGCATGACTTAGAGTTTCAAGCTTCCTTGTGTTTGAACACGAAAACGTTAAACCCCGAGTAGTTTAAAGTCTTTCATCTTCCCCGTGTTTGAACAAGAATACGTCAAACCCCGAGTAGTTTAAAGTTTCACATCTTTCTCGTGTTTGAACAAGAATACATCAAACACTGAGTTGCTTTAATGTTTCACCTCTTCCTCGTGTTTGAACAAGAATACGTCAAACACCGAGCGGCTTTAAAGTCTTCCAGCTTTCCAACCTTAGTGAATAGAGTGTGTGATCACGCTTTGAGTATAAGGTGATCACTTCAATACTCTGGTGCTCATGAGAGGTGTGGGAAAGTTTTCGTAATAGGATCAATTGTTATACGTTCCTTCCTATATAGGGGATTCTGGTCGTTTAAGGAGACCAGGTGGATGTCGATGTTTGGTTTTGATTCGAAGGAAAATGAGGTACTCTGCTATAGAGAGCAACGTCCTTCTTCATGCTAGTTTCTAGTATTAGAAATGAAGTTTCTTGTGCACTTGGAATGAAACGAGTAACAAGTCTTATAAGTTTTATTTAAGATGAATGTACAAAAGTTTTCAAGGTCAGGAATCCGGATATGAGTTAGGAAGCAAAGTGAGTCATTTGATCTTAAGTTTTAAATTGAACTTAAGCTTTACGTGACCTTTCGCTGTACATGCTTCCTTTGGTGATTTAGAAGGTGTTGAGCTCTAAGGATACGGGTTTGAATGTCGTATTAACTTTTGTATAACATAACAAGGTGGGTCCTTCTAGATTTAAAGTTTTTGACTTTATAGATGTGTATACATAAGTTTAATGTTTTAGCAACGTGCATTTGTTTGACTCCCATTGTGTTTTATGGTGAATCTTTTGTGTAACAAGATTTTAACGAGGAAAGTCTTCTAGTGTAAGGTAATGGGAAAGGTTCTGATAGTGTTTATAGAAGTATGTTTACGAATAATTGATCTTGTTTTGCAATAGCAATTTGTAGCTCATCCTTGTTTGTATATAGATGAGATGTTCAAAGAATACTGAGTTAGACAAGGATGAGTAGTTACAAGTAGGATTTCTCAAGAGACAGGTATGATTGACAAGTAGTTTAGTTTGGCCAAGTTTTGGAAATGATAGGTCTTTAAGAAGTAAGGGTCATAGTTGATCAAGATAATGGTTCATAAGTCATGTTGTTTTAAAAGAACCTTTTTCAAAATAGGATGTTTATTCAAAGTTTATTCTCCAGTCATACTTGCCACTTAAGGGTTTGTTAACTTAATAGGTCATTGTTGTTTGAATCAGATATTGAGATGAACTGTTTACGAAGAACATTTTAGATAAGAGTACTAAGTTGAAATAAACAGAAGTGGTGTTTTGGAATCTTCGATAAGATTTGTGTTAATTCAAAAAAAAATAACAATTGGGTTGCAAAGTAGGACTTATCATCTATTACCTAAAAATTTGGGACTTGTAGCCCCTACTTAAGGAATTTGTTTCTTAAACGAGAACTAAAAAAAAGGAAAATAGAAACTTCAACTAACGACCAAGATAGCTCTCCACTAGGAAGCAGATGAATACTAAGGCAAGTACCGCTAAGGTTACTCGAGTAGCAGACCTAGCCTCCGCTCTAGTGGTTTCCGTACGGCAATCAAGTATCTCCCTGTCTTCCTTCAGGGTCGTGATTTTCTCTTCACCAGATCTGATTCCTCAAGTTATCACTCCGTCGGCTCAGTAGGTCGTGCCTCATACCGGGTCCCATCTCTCGCATCACAAATCCCGCGGTTCCCACATACTGATCGACGTCATTAGTCGGGACTCCCATTACACTAGTGGGTGTTCTAACATGTCTTGCCCTTGGATATGGGTCAGGTGTCAAGTATGGGTCTCTTGGTGGGGATGAGAACCGGTGGTGAAGTTATTAAATATTAAATGTGAAATTTTTTCATGAAGTTTAAGTTTATTTATCCATTATACTGAGTCCTCACAGTAATATTTTTGAAATGATTCTTGACTTATAAGTGGTGTGCTCATGGAGAAAATTCTCGAGAAGGGGGTGGGTCCTAAAGGACTCACTTAAGTACCCTATTTTCCTTAGCCAAAACTCCTCGCGAGTCTATACACTCTTTCAGTCATCATGTGTTAATAATATTATTGTTTGACCCTGATGCGATTTATTTGCTTCAGTATGCTTCTTCATAAGTATTCTCCTTAGTTTCTTGTTAGTGTACCTTAAGCCCAAAGGTGTTTTGTTTACAAAGAATGGTAATGTGAGTAAGTATGTCGAATTTGGAATGTATAAGTGGGTAGTAAAACTCGGTATAGTGTCAAATGAGATTTAGTTAAGTAGTATGAAGGTAGGGTAAAACACGAGTTTTCTTTAGGTATCATGTTATAAAACAATGAAGTTTGTAGTGTAGTATATTGTATCATAAAATTATGAAGTTTGTTGAGTAATATCTATATAAATATATATTTATGTGTATATAGTTTTTAAGTATTGTGTCATAAGAATTTTTGAAGTCTAATTTTGGTTATGACGAGTAAACATGTTGTTTATGTGGCAATTCTTGAAAAGAACGAACATAAGAATTATAGAGTAAAGGTCACAAATAAAGATTTAGAATCATGAAATCATGGAGTATAAAGTATTTAAATGGTACCTGTTTAGTGCACATCAATAAATAAGCACTTTGACATATGAAGAGTAATTCAAGTTCCCTAATGTTTAGAGGAGTCATGCATTCCTATAAGTGAACACTCATCCCAAGAATTCCCAGGAAAGCATACGGGTCCAACGGTTGATTTGGATTTGTACGAAATGCTTTCCTTGACAGAATTTCCCAGAATACAGGTATCCACCCTTCCGGTCCGCACAAGTTCTCATACATTGTCTAGAACTTAAATACTCTTGACGAGAGTTAGTTGTGGATTAGACTTGAAGCCTAAGAATATAACCTCGATGTAGTAGATTCTTGTAACACGTAAGTAGATAGAAGTATAGGATTTCCAAGTATAAGCATATACGTATAAGGTTTAAAGTTTAAGGATAAAATGAAGAGGAGAATTCCTAGTAATAGGGCATGAGATAACTCATGTTTGGTACTCCTAAGTTATAGTCTAGGTCATGTGTCTAATAACCTAATTCCATATAACCAAGGCTCTGATACCAATCTGTCACACCCCAACCGACGGCTGATTATACGTGGGGGAGGACGCGTTTGTTCAAAAGCACAAGGTTGACTATTAAAGTTTAAATATTTCATTTATGATTTTCAAAGGTTCAATACAAAGAATAAGACAACATATAACAAGAATACAATATTCATTTGATAAATAATCTAGGTCCAAAGCATCCTATGTGATCATAACAATTCTCATGCTAGCGTACCTGAAACATGTAAGTAAACTGTAAACTAAATATAGTTGGTGAGATACTAATGTTTTGACACAATTTAACAAAGTTTTTGAAAGGTTTTACAATTCACTATGTCATGCATTCTATAGTATAAGTGTGAGAACAAAACATGTTAAACATTATGCATATCAATCCTCCAACCAAGTTTAGGCATAACTCGAAGGTTACCCTTAAAAGTTTAAAGTTTAAAATCCAGTAACAATCACCATGGGCTCCCCCCGGAGGGTCAATCAAACTAGGTGGATTGGTCAAATACAATAGATCTATCATTGTTACCATAGGCTTGATCAAAGTTAACGGATATGCTAGTATTAAGTCTAATTTAAGCATGCAAGTCTCAAGCATAACACAAGAATAAGCATATAGGCATAGTTGTACAAGAATTGTATAAGTTGGAAGTTTGTACATGTTTCACCCCAAGTTTATAAAGAATGTAAAACGAAAAGGGGCTAAGTATACTCACTTGGATTGATGAAGGAGTGTCCAACAAGATTTAGTGTAGCAAGACTTTGAGGGAGAATATCCTCACAATAAGCCTAAGAACATAAGTCTAAAGTTTCAATTTTTGATCATATAAGTCTATGGCAACGGAACTAGGATTCTATGATTAACTAGGGTTCCAAATGGGAGATGTGAATGATTGTGTTCATAAAGTTTAAATCAAAGTTTCAAATAAAGTCTTGAATGAATGACACAAGACTTGAATACCAAAGTTTAATAAGTTTATAGTTTAGAATAATTATTACTTAAAATAATTATTTAAAAGTCTTACAATTATTAATTACACAAAATAGGTAACAATGATCTAAAATTAGTTTTTCTAAGTATTAGTTAAGTGTAGACTAAATAACTATTAAAGTTTAACAATAATTGTTTAAAGTCTAAATTATGTATAAGGATTTATAAAGGCTAAATAATTATCAAGGACAAATAATAATTATTTAGAGAGTAAAATAATTTAAAAGGAAACACACATTCTTTAAAGAGTAAATAATGATTAAAGATTAATAAGAATTAAGATTAACTAATTATTAAGGATAAATAATTATCTAAAAGAATAATTACTTTGTCTAATAAAATAATCAATACAAATCGTTTAAGATTTATTAAAGTATTTAAGGATTAAGTATTTATGTTGTAAACTAACTTGAAATTAAATAATGTTTTAAAATGTGGTTATAATAATAAGTACTCATAAGTTCATAAAAATGTTAACTAGAATTTCTTATAAGTTTATATTTTAAATCATAAGTTTATAAATGTTTTAAGGTCTAAATGAAATCACAAGTTTATAAATGTTTTAAATAAAGTTTCTCATAAGTTTATAAGTATTTAAGGTTTACAAGTTTATAAATGTCTTAAAGTTTCTATTTCATTTTATGATGTTTATGAGTTTATAAACATTTGGAAATGAATAAAGCATAATTATTTCAAATAGGTTTCTATTTATATAAATTATAAGTTTTATAAAATGCATAAGTTTGTAATTTATTAAGTTTAAGTTTCTGTTTTTTTATTTTATAAAGTTTATAAGTTTATAAATTTCTAATTTTAAATAAACTTTATTTTCTTGATTTAAATAAATAAATAGATAAGCCTAGATATAAAATTTATAAAAATGCAAAAGTTTATATTTTCTTGATTTTTAATTAATATGTAAGTTTTCTGATTTTATAAAAGTCATTTATGTTTTAAAGTGTTTATTTATTTTCAAAGTTTTCAAAACAGAAATAATTTAGGAAATAATAACAAATTAAAGTTTCAAAATATCTTCTTTTTAGAATATAAGTTTTATAAAGTTTAAAAGTATTTTTATAGTTTTAAGTGTTTAAAACTATTTTTAAAGAATTAAAATGTTATAAGTTTAACTAAGTTTTATTTAATTAAAAATGTTTCAGAATATAAAAGTGTAAATAAAATTGGTTTTTAAGTTTATAAAAGTTTAACAAGTTTTATAAAAATAATTAAAAGATTAAAAACATGTTTAAAAGGCTAAAAAAATGAATGTAACAAAACTCGGGTTGGCCGGATTCGAACCCGGGCCAACCGAGTCACAGGCACACACACTTAACCATCCCAGCTACGGTTCGCTGGTGTTATAACCCGGAAAAGAAAATCATAAACACAATCTGAAATCGAGCCCCAAATCCGTATGAACCCTAGAACTTCAAACCCATATCACACATCGATTTACCCTCTGTTAGCGTAAATTGACAGAGGGCTTTTAATCTATGAAGGAAAACGAATCTTTTGGCCATTCGATTTACCTGAAACGAAGTTGAAACGAGGGAGAACGGGTTGTGTTTGGAGTCGGCTGTCCACGAGTTCCAATCGAACAATGCAGGTGCAAATTGGATGAATTGCGAGTAGGAGGAGTATGAGTTGTGTGTCGTTGATGTGTTTTTACCGGTATTTATAATCAATTTTGGCGTTTAATTGTCGTACCGTTGGGAGGTTTACGGTTGAATGAAACGAGTTAAAGTTCGAATCATGCGGGCGTTTAATTTGAAATTGGACATTGAATGTTATTGGGTTTCGGTTGCACACTCGAGGCGAAGCTCGAGGTTCGTTGAATCGGGCCTGGAACGCGTTTTTTGGATAAAAGGGATGAAAACTGGGACTGGGTCGCGACCGATTCGGTTTCTGGGAGTTTGGGTTTATTACAAAACAGCCCCTGTAGTTTTAATTCTTTATCATTTTATGTTAAAACATAGGATTTAGTTTAAAACAACTTTCAAGAATGGCAGTTTCAGTTCCTGGACTTTTTATAAAATAAGTATGTTTAATTTTTATAAAGATAAGTTTTACAAGTTTTATTATTTTATAATTCTATAAAATAATTTATATGGTTTATTAGTTTATAAGTTTAAGTAAGCAAAACAAGTTTATTAATTTTATTGTTTATAAAATTTTAAGAATTTTGGCACATTTTATTTATAATATATATATATATATATATATGTGTGTGTGTGTATTTTTAAATAGTCTCATAAATATATGTCTCAAGTATAAACGTTTTTCCTTAACTATATATTAATATTCATTGTTTAAGAAAATTGGTTTTCACGGTTTATAATCCGTGCAAGGATTCCGGGAAAATGTATTGGAAAAATTTCGGATATTACAACAATGAACTTGTATTACAAATTGAACTTGTATTACACAATGAAATTGTATTAAACAATGAACTTGTATTACACGATGAACTTGTATTACACAATAAGCTTGTATTACACAATGAACTTGTATTACACAATGAGGTAGAAAACGTAAATATTTTTTCTTTTTTTGTTTATAACGACACTATACTCATTTTAAAGATAAAAAACGCTCGTTTTTATGGTGTAATTTTTTTGAAAAAATAATGTCGTATGTAAAAGTTATGAACATTTAAAAATAAGGTGGAACTTGATAAAAAGTTAACAAAAGTGGCCAAGACTAAAATACACTTCCAACAACTTTTTCTCCTACAATTTAATCTCATCTTTTCAACAATTTAATCTAATGGCTCTAAATACTTCTCACCCTTCTTATAATTAGAATATTTTTTACCTGAACCTAATCCTATATATATATATATATAGGGGAGAGTTTCATAGAAAATCACATAGTTATATGAAAACAGAGAAAACCATTAAAAAACCAATTTTAACCGTTAATATAATAATATTTATTTTTTATTTTATTTTATTATAAGAGTATCATTGTAATATTACACATTTTTACCAAAAAATAATTTAAATATTGGCTTACGTATACGTAACCCATAGTGTTACATATACGTAGACAGAAAACAAAAAAATTACGGTTACGTACATGTAACCCATAGTATTACACATTGTTTTAGTAGTTTTCTTGATTTTCGCCTAACTTTGTGGTTTTCTCTTGATCCTTCCTATATATATATATATATATATATATATATATATATATATATATATATATATATATATATGAAAATGGTAGAAAAGAAACCCTCTTTAGATGAAGAAACCCACTAAACCCTTTAAAAAAATTAGAAATTTTTTTTATAAAAATTGGGATTGATTATTTATATAAAAAAAGGCTTGGTCGCAAAAAAAAATTAAAAAAGCGCTGAATAAAAATAAAAATAACAAAAATAACAAAAATCAACGTTTTTTTTTCTTACGTATGCATACGTCAGCAATTGCATATGTAAAAACATCAGATTTTAAAAAAAAAACCACTTGGCGCTTTTTTATTTTTTTTTTCACCAAAAGTGATTAAATTGAATGTAGAATCCATTTCAAAAATAAAAAAAAGTTTTTTTTTTTAATTTTTACATATGTAAAACATGGTTTAACGGGTTTTTTAAATCTAAAGTGGGTTTGCATTATAACCACATATATATATATATATATATATATATATATGTATGTATTGGGTTATAATCTCCTATGTTACACTAGTTAATAAATGTAATACTATATAGTTAGTAATAAAATTTAATATCTTTAAAAAGTAGGTGTATTATATCGTTTGAATTAAATATAATTTAATTTGTTAATACATACACTCGTCAAAATATGTCTTTTAAAAATGTAATTTGACGTGACAGTTATAAATTATGTTAACTTAATTTTTAAAATATTTTCTAACTGGGTATTAATTTTTTATATATAATTATTAAATGTTAATTAATATTAAATTTATTTGGTTAATGATATAATAACCATCGACAGTTAAATAAAATATTCATAATTATATTTATTATAAATATTTAAAAATATATTATTTTATATCATTATTTAATAGGAGAGAAGACAGGAAAAACATGATACGAATGCATCAGAAAGTAACATGTGCCTTATAAATTTTTTTATAAATGTTATATAGTTAAAAAAAATTTTCTCAAGATTAATACTAGTATACAGGTCGTCGAACCCAAACCTCATAAATTTTAAGTCGCAACGCACCAAATTGTAGTTTTAAATAATTATTCGTTTAAATGATGTAAACTAGTTATTTAGTACTCGTAGAGTATTATTTAAATAATTTCAAACAGCCGACAGTATTGCACCGGCACGCACACTATCAAACCCCCTATCCGTCTATCATTCATCATTTTTCAACCATCCCACACTAAATTCAGGAATTTCCATCCACTCCTAAATCCCAATTCGCAATCGCAATCGCAATCGCAATCACCAACATCATCACTCAATCAACTTTGTAGCAGTAATTCAGCTTCACAAATCCTTAATTTCGAAGACAAATGAACGACGGGGATGCAGCGAAGAAAGAGGGCTTAACGGTGTCGTTGTCGGCGACAACCACTAACGGCAACGATACAATCGGTGGTTTATTCAGTAAAACTCGGTACAAATTCTGGGCAATCGCCGCTATCTTGCTGCTAGCTCTCTGGTCTATGTTCACCGGATCCGTCACTCTAAAATGGTCTGGCGCCGGCAATGTTAACAATCCGCTTTCTGATTCCTTCGATTCCCCTGTTCGCGATGTCGACATCCTGGTACCATTCTATCTCGGGTGTTGATCGGGTTTCAGGTTATTCGAGATTTTTGATGTTTGAAAGTCTAACCGAAACCGAACCTTATTAACAATCGGTTTAATCGGGTTTCGGGTTTTATATAATTTATAATAATAAAATAAACATAACACCCTATTTCGATTGAATTAAATCTGATTGATTTTGTGAACGAATTAGGAAGTTGAGGAGCGAGAGAAACTGGTACGGAGGTTTTGGAACGTGTACACACACAGCAAAACAACACGGCTGCCGAGGTTCTGGCAGGAAGCGTTCGAGGCGGCGTATGAGCATCTGACCAGCGACGTCGCGGAGTTGCGAGACGGCGCCGTTTCAGAGATCGCGAAGATGTCGTTGGTCTCTGTTGACGTTGAACCGTTGCCTGTCAACACGGTTTGATTTCGAAAACACGTTAATTATTTGTGAATCTTGTGATTTGATTTGTTATATTCGTGACCCGTGAAGAATACTTATGGTTGTGCAGGAATTGGGAGGGAGAAGGACGAGCTTGAGGAATGGTGTCGGCAGGAAGAGAGGTGTGTAGGTATGCTCACCAAGTGTTCGACAAAATGTCGGCATGTAATAAAGTGTTAATTTACTGAATACTGAGTGAAGGTGTGTTTTACTAGCACTTTTTGTACAAGAAATGTGGCCAATATTTATACATGATTTATTATAATAGTATTGGGATATTGATATATGCCTAGTAATTGTTTTTTTAACGTGTTATATAGTATTAAATGTTTAATTTATATGTTTGGTATGTACTCGATAGTTGAGTTGTCAAATATATGTTTGGTATGTATTTGACAGTTTAGTGATACTGATTTTGTCAAACATTTTCAAAGTGTGATAGCGATGAAGACTCTAAATCCACCATACACACCAATTTTACAAAAGCCTCTTAATAAATTTTTACATGTAAAAAATCAACATACTCTCTTTTTTTTCCTCACAAAAGGCATTCGACAAATTTTTGCTCATAAAAAGTCAATATATTTTATTGTTTTTCACACAAAAGTCACTCGACAACTATTTACCCTAACAAATGATTCGGTAAAAGCAAGACAAAGGAAATCGACCGAAATAAACAAGAGCAAAACAAACGATTTTATTGCTTATGTGTTTTCGTAGATTTTATAGGTATTTTTACAAAATGAATTTAATTTGATTACAAAAAATCTCTTTATAGAATAAATTTGTCAATCAATTTCCTTCACCTTGCTTCTGCCGATTCATTGTTAGAGTAAACAGTTGTCGAATAATTTTTGTGAGAAAAAACAAAAAGTATGTTGGTTTTTTATTTGCAAAAATTTGTTGAACGACTTTAGTGAGAAAAAAAAAGTATATTGGTTTTTTACGTATAAAAATTTGTTAAGGGATTTTTATGAGAAAAACAGAAAGTGTGTTGATTTTTTATAGCATTTACCCTTTCTATAATTAAAAGCCATAATTTCTAAGTCTATAGATACCTAAATAAACTTAAGAGCATAATCATACACTAAAATCATATTGATAAACATGATAGATAACATAATTGTTAATTGCTCAATCATAAATGACAACATTAAACAATGTTTTGAAAGTCAGATTAAACTGGCGGATCGGTGTTTGGAATTGCTTATTTAACATCAAAAGTGTTTTTTTGTTAAAAGTGTTTATTAGCTTATGACTTTGTGAAAAAGAGTTTTAAAAAAAGTATTTGAATTAGCTTTTGTGGTTGGAAAAGTCAATAAGTCTAAAAATAGTTCTTTAAAAATATTTGTCTTAGGTTATTCACGTAAAATGACCAAAAATGACAAAATTCATTTGAAAAGCCAAGAATTTATGGCTTCTTTAAAAGAAACTTTTTAGCTTTATTAAAAAGTTAAAACAAAAAGTGATTTTATGTTTGACAAACACTTTTTTTAACTTATTGGCTTTTAAAAAAACTAATAAGTCAATAAACAGTTTCCAACGCAATCTCAAACATCATCTAACTGTTTAAATATAAACCGCTTATTTTACTGATATGGTCAAAAGTTGATCAGCCAACTAAAGAATAGTGACATAACTATTAAACCGTATGCCTAGTTATAGAGGTGTACAAATCGGGTTTTTTAACGAAACCAGTTCGGGTTTAAAACCGGGTCGGGTTGGGCAAAACCCGCTTGAACCGGGTCGACGTACGAACCGGTTCGGGTCACGAACCGGGTTCAAGGATCATCGAACCCAACCCTACCAAACCGGATCGGACCGGGTTGAAACCGGGTTGGCTACTAAACCGGTTCGGGTCCAAAACCGGTTTACCCGGATTTTTTTTTAAAAAAAAAAACCGTTAATTTTTTAAAAAATTAACCGTTAAAGATATTAACTTAACTTAAAAATTACAAAACATACAAAATAAAGTTTAGAAATTACAAAACAAATAATTAAAAGTTTACAAATTAAAAATACATTAAATATAAAAGTCTTCTTCGTGGATATATTGAAAATCCGGGTAGTCGGTACTAGTCGGATCCCGAACTCCCTCGTAGGAGGTCTTCGCCGATTGCTTCAATCAATCCTCCTTCCACCTCGTCCTCGTATATCTCTCCCTCGATTTCGAGTTCGCCTTCAAGGGAAGATATATGTTGTATTCTTTCCGCCGCGTCCAAGTAATCTTTTAAGCAAATGCACGTTTCCACCGATGGCGGAGTTAGTCTTGTTCTTCGTAAAGAAACAACCCTGCCACTAACAGAAAAAGCAGATTCCGAAGCTACCGTAGAAGCTTGGACGGTTAGTAGATCACGGGTCATAGCGGATAGGACGGGAAATTGGTTTTCCTTCCCTTTCCACCAAGCCAAGATATCAAATGTCTCAAAATCATGAGCATTCATACCGGTTAAAAAATCCGAACCGATATATCTACCTAATTCGCTACTTGGGGTATTACCCCGTTGACGTTTACTATTTTCATTAAGTATAGTATTAAATAAGTTTAACATTGAACTCCGACTAGTACTTGCACTTGATGGAGCGTTTCTAAATTGCTCATGAACGGTAGATGTTGTACCATATTTTTCAACATAAACAGTAAATAAAGTAGACAAATTTTGTGTAAAAATAGTTTTTGCTCTATCCGTTAAAAATACGTCTTCTTCGTATAAATCCAAACCGTAAATTATTTTTTCAATTAAAGTTTCAACACCCGAAACATTTAAGCACGGGTTTAAGGCGGCGGCGCAAGTAATAATCGGAGGCATTTCTTTAAAATATTTTCTAAATTTCTCTTTTATTGGCGGTATCATTTCTTTAAATACGCCGCCTCGCATGGAATATTCGTTTAATTTTTCCACCATTAAAAAAAGTTGATTTAAAACCAAAGGACTTGTGGGATAGTAAACTCCCGATAAATAGGTTGTAGCGGTTTTAAAAATATGGAGCATATCGGCTACACCTTCAATGATACCCCAACCCGCTGTCGGAAATTTTGTTACTTTATTTTGCCTTGCTAGTTGGGCATGAAACATTTGCAAACTTCGTTTTTGTTGAATGGCTTTTTCGAACATGTTACACGTTGAGTTCCAACGTGTTGAAACGTCCCAATTTGGACCTAAACATTCGGTTTCACCGTCTTTACAAAATTTTATATATCGATGATATCTTCTTTGACTTGTATGAAAAATGTCACGCAACATTTGTTTAAATTTATTTCTAACATCGTCAATGTGTTTAAGACCACCTTGCACAACTAAATTAATAATATGTGCAACACATCGGCTATGGAAAAAAATACCATTACAAATCGGGTTATATTTTAAAATAAGTTGGTTTACCGCGACGGTATTATTCGAGGCGTTATCAAACGATATTAAAAAAACTTTTGTTTCTATTTTAAAAGTTCTTATAACTTTGTCTAAAATATAAAATAAATTGTCACCGGTGTGGGGGTATGCAAAAATATCGAACGCAATAGTACGTTTCATCATTTGCCAATTTTCCGGATTTATCCAATGAGCGGTAACGCAAATGTAAAAATCCGGCAAATTGTGGGGAGCCGACCAAACATCACAAGTTAAACTAATACCGGTTTTTAAATTTTCAAATTCATTTATTATTTCTACTTTAGCTTTTTTCCACATATTTATACAATCTCTTCTAAGAGTAGCACGACTTACATGAGTGTAGCGAGGTTGGAGCGTTTGTTGAATAAGCCGAGTCAAACGCTCGTTGTCAAAGTGTTTGAAAGGTAGACTCTCTTGAATCACAAAATGCGTCATCCTTTCCCGAACCAAGTCAACATTATACGCAAAAATATTACCTTCGTTTGTCATACTTGGTTGACCTTGCGAAGCTTGAGACTTTATAACCGAACAATAGTTTTTTTCAATGTGATTCTTCAAAGTTGTGTTTGCGTCTTTTCCAAAAAAATGCCCGCACAACTTGCATCGAGCCTTATGACCACCATTCGACATTTCGCATAAATCGAAAAGTTGCCAAACATTGGGATTCCTTGTTGTAGGAATAACCCGCACAACCGTGGGAGCACTAACACTTTGAGAAGCACCAACAATATTAGATTGTTGAGATTCGTTTGCCATTTTGGGAGTTTCGACTTTCGAGCGTGAGCGTTTTTGATAAATAAGAGCGTTTTTGAGAAATGAGAGCGTTTTGGAATTGTGTGGTTGAACCAATACAACCCACACCTATTTATACAAGTTGTAGGGGCTCCAAAATACAAAAAAAACCAAAAAAAAACGGTCATATAGCCGTTCCAACGGCTATAAAACCGTTAAAATCGAAGTTTACAACGGTTCGAACCGGTTTGAAACCGGTTTGAGAACCGGGTCGGGCCCGAAACCGGTTTGAGGGTGAAACCGGTTCGGGTCGGGTTAAGAACCGGTATCCAAAATTTTTTTAAAAACTGGTTACACACCTACGGGTTTCGGATCGGGTTGGGTGAAACCGGTTTGTTTGCGAACCCGGTTCGGGTCGGGTACCGGGGACCCGGTTTGAAACCGGTTTTTTTGCCCACCTCTACCTAGTTATGATGTTATATGTTTTCAAGGATCTGTCCAACCAGTGTCACTAGATAAATTGATAGAAATATTAGTTTTTTTTGTGTGTGTCAGGTTTTTTAAGAAGTAAACTTTAAATTAAAATAAGAAATTATAAAATTAAAAGATATTATAAAATAGTAATAAAACATTATTCTCATATCATAATTCACCATAACTTTTCACCTAATATAGATCGAGTGAGAGTAAAATTTCAACTAACTTTGTATCATTATTTTTAGACACCTCCATCCAAAACTTGTTTCCTCTTTCTCCGTGACTCCAAGAGTAGATGAATATTAATTGTGGGGTTCAGTTCCTTGTTTGATGTGTCTCATTCAAACCACTAATGTTGTAAATTCTAAGTAGGGGTGTAAATGAGTCAAGCCGGCTCAAGAGCTACTTGAGATCGGATCAGTAAAAAGCTCGAACGAGTCGAGCCTTAACGAGTCCGAGCCCGATCTCGAGCCTAAATATGGCTCGTTTAGTTATCGAGCCCGAGCTCGAGCTTTGCCTTCTAAGACCGTTTAGGCTCGCGAGCGTAGTAAAATTTTATATTATTTTCTTAAATATTTAATACATTATTCAATTTAACCCCCCAAATCAAGCTCGAGCCGAGCTTTGGCTCGTTTAATCGTCATGAATGAAACCGAGTCTTATCGAGCCGATCTCGAGGTTTATTTTCACTCCACGAGCCGAGCTCGATCCAAAATCTATAGGCTCGAACCGAGCCGAGCTCGAGCTTCAGGATAATCCAACGAGCTGAGCTCGATTAGTATCAGGCTAAGGCTCGACTCGTTTACACCCCTAATTCTAACATGGATTGATGTGGTTTTCCTTTAAAGGTGTGTTTTGCGTAAATCATTGTAAGGTGTGTTTTGAAAGTGATGTTAACCTTCAAGGAATATATTTTCATAGTAAAATGGTTTTCCTTTAAAGTGAGTACTTAGGTAAATTTGTGAAGGGGAGAAAATTCATAATAGGTTAGGAGGGGGTATAGTTCTAAGGAGAAAAGGACTTGATGGTTTGTTTGTCATCCTTAAACATAACATTGTAATACTAATTTATATACTGTTGTACTATAACCCAGCATTAAAATTCCTTAAATAATTATAAAAGAATAAAGTAAAACATAGCATTGAACCAAATAAAGTAAGCAAATTATTTTATATCAATTGAGTGGGCGGCTCAACATCTTTGGTGGCCCAAAGCAAGTTCTAAAATCGGGGCCCTTTTCCGTAGAAAATAATTATTTTGTTTACTTCTAATACATGTCTTCTTTAATCATTATTAAAGTACTATGCCAGTGAAATATTATGAACCAACTATTTACTTTGTTTACTTCTAATGCATATGAAAGATTCTAATGCATATGAAAGAAAGAAGTGTATTCAATTCTTAAACCAAAATTCTTTTCTCGTTAAACTACTCAAAAACTCATCTTTATTATCTAATAAAAGAATACTTTGAAGAGTCACTTGTCAATTTGTAGTGCATCCTTACATATTTTTCCTCTCAAAATATCACTTATACTCATTTACTATTATCATAAACTTTTTCTCTCATACTATACCTATTTCATTATATAAAATAATTTGAAACTTCTTTTTTATTAAATTTTGGAGTTTAGACTTATTATTATTATTTATTATGATGTCATTTTTAATTCAATCATGTTGAAAATTTAGTGTATTTATCATTTAATTAGAAATCCATGGAGAAGTAAAATTTATTTTCTAACTTAATAATAAAACATTATATTCTTTCCATCTCATCTATACTATATAATAAATAAAGGTTTTTAATGACACGTGTCGCCTCTACATTCATTCTCATTATTTTTTTTCTGCTTCTCTCTCTTATTAAATGCACCTCCTATTTTTAACAAAATATATATTTAAAAAAAATATTAATTATACTAATAAAACACATTTATTTTAAATTATCCCTTATGAAACTTTGAAAATCTAAATATTTAGCTTTTATTTTCAATCAAATAATAAATGAAAAACAAATTACATTAAATAGTATTTAATTTATTTTTGAAACTCAATTATATATTAGTTTTTGCATATTTTGAGTTTTGTTTTCTATCCTTAGTATATGATACATTTTTACACGTACAAAATATACACATAAAGATTTAAAAATTTTATTTATTGATATTTTTCACCCGTGTGTATACACGGGATCTAAACTAGTCTATACCAATAAATAAAGGTTTAAGTTTGACAGTTGTCACTTACTCGTGCTTTCTCACATTGGTTTTCTCGCCTCTCTATCCTAATAAATACTCCTCTATCTTATTAAATAATAAAGATATTATAAATATATCAAAGAAAAATACTAATTATGTTAAATAAGAACATATAATAGGAAATCAAAATATAACTAATTAAAAAAAATACTAATTTGTTATATACACACATTTTTCTTTGATATATCTTCAGACGATCATAATTGTTTGACAATTTAGGACGTATTTACTAATTATAAGTTATATCATTTTTAATATATATCCCGTGTAATACACGGGATTCCTAACCTAGTGTCATAATAAAAGTAACTTTTTTTCTTTTATATAAAATAGAAAAAAAACTAATCTTAATTAATAAGTAGTAACTATTAAGTATAAATACTTATAATAATTTTAACCCCTTTATATTTAGATAACAGTTTTAAATTTTAAATTAAACTATATGAATTTATTCATATTGTTAATTTTAATTTTAATTACATAATTAACCCAAAATGATTAACTAAATTGATTAGCTAAAAGTAAGCCAAAATGATTAGCTAGAATTACCAAATTTTTAAATCAATATATTGTAACACTTTCCAAATTTAAAACTCATTAGTTGTAATTTCCTTCAATTTCATCATATGAATCAATTTTGAATTGACTTTTGAATTTCAAATTCATTTTTCAATTTGATAAACACACAATTAATAACATTATTGTACTTTCTATTTTGTGTGAGATTTCAATTTCACGAAATCTTTAAAAACCTAATAGAGATTTTTGTGACTTGATTTTGAAAGTTTTAATATATTTTACCTCTATTGTTTAGTAATCTTTAATTAATTATGGTCTTCTAATAATTTTCTTTAAAGTTAGTCCTTTTTATTAAATTTCTAAATTCTTCTCTTCATCTTCATTATTTATCAAATTCGTAAACTAAACACTAGGTTAGAGACCCGTGTAGTACACGGGCTTGTAATAAAAAAGTTTTCTTTAGTTTTGTAAGAATAAAATTAAACCAATGCCACGATCAAATAATAGAACAAATAGATTAAAATGCAATGAATAGGAGAGTTACGTGACACTATTAATGTAAAGATCCTTTAAGTCATGTTATGTGTAAATCTATTTGTGCCGGTCAATCCGAACACGACCAGTACAATTCACGTACATTACAAAAATATTTAGATATTAAGCAAGTAAAAATATATATGCGATTAAATATTCATATATCTTATAACTATCTGTGTGAAGTTATTGACATAGTTATAGAGTATGCCTCACTTAAAAATGTTTACTTTATTATTAACTGTTTACTTTATCTATATCTATATCTATATCTATACTATATGATAAATAAAAATCATTTATGTCACGTGTTGCGTCTACATCTCTTCTCACTATTTTTTCCTCGCATCTCTCTCTTATTAAATACACATCTCTTTTTTTAACAATGATTTATATTTAAAGAAAAATATTATACTAATAAAACACATTTATTTTAAATTATTTCTTATTTTAAGAAACTTTAAAATTAATTATGTAACTTTTGTTTTTAACTAAATAGTGATATAAGTCAAATTATATATATATATATATATATATATGTGTGTGTGTGTGTGTGTGTGTGAAAATTAAAGTATTCAAACCATGTAATATAAGAGTTTTTAAAGATATAAACTTTTTATTACTAAGTATATAACATTATATTTTATCAACCCGTGTAATACATGAGTTTTTTAAAATAAAACTTTTTTATTACTAAGTATATAATATTACATTTTATCAACCCATATAATACACGAGATTTTAACATAGTGAAGAATAAATTAGCAAAAGTGAAAAACATGACAATAATTGACAAAGAATATAGGAATATACAAATTAATGATATCATCTCATATATCTCGGGCCTAAGAAGGGTTTTGCACTTTAAAAAGAGTTAACAAATTAATGATAATATTCACATTATATATAAACTTTTTTCAAAGTAGGGGCCCTAAGCAAAGGATTATATTTTATATAGAGAGAGCCGGCCCTGAGTAGTATCGATTAATTTTCGTGGGCTCTTCAATACCCTTTTCACCCACTTCCTCGTCATCTTTTCCTTTATGATTGACAGAGTTCGTTCATGAGGGTGGTGTTTATTACGTAACTTATTTCAACATAACTTCAATTGATTATTGGTGTTTATTACGTGTCTTGGGTGTCTTGACTGAATCTCCGGCAAACCACACATCATCTTTTAAGAGCACATGGTTTAAGTCCAAGCATTCTCAACAATGCTTGAATTTTTTAAACTTTGGCTCTGATACCAAATTGTAACACACTAAAATTTTCATGACTCACATCCATGTTTATTGACAGAAGTTTAGGTCCCAAATAAATATATCATTTTCTACAAAAGAATTTAGACCAAATGTAAGCATTTGTAAAACTATAATATTTAGAATTCCAAACTTCACCCGGTTAGTTTATACAAGATCTTAACACGTTTAGAAGGTAGTTAGCATGCTTAAAAACACCTGAGACATTGATGTTACAAAAGATTTTAACTACAAGATTATGTCAGGTGTAGCCTTGAGACTTCGATCATTAAACACCGCCCTGTTAATGAGCTTTTCGTAAGACAACTAAACCATCATGATTAGTTTGTTATTTATAAGAGACCTTGTATAAATATTGAAGGTATTAAATCAAATCCACAACTTGTTTAAGACTTGCACATTCGAACATGTCCATGTTCACTAAACACGCCCAAGTTCATTCTGAATACGACCATGTCAAAGAGTTTCACACCTGAAACTTTTGACATAATCGACCACGGGCATGTTCCCCTGAATACGACCATCTGAACGATGTTGTTTGGTCGGTCAAAAATATAGATTTAAATAGTATGTGAAAAGTTGAGTCGTCTCCACGAGGAGTTGTGGAAAGTGTAGTTTAGTCACTAGTAATAAAAAGCAGAAATTGTAGAGAATTATTTTGAATTGGTTTTAAACAATTATGAGAAAGGTAATCCTTTCGAGGATTCGGGTTTGCAAATACAAGTTAACTCTAGCCTACTTAGGAAGCAATCATATAGACATAATCGCACATGGTTCAATTGATTTTGTACGTGCGTGTGAGCGTATGTGTGTGTGTGTGTGTGCGTGTACACACACGCGTACGCGCGATTCCTCCTAGTCATAGTACGACATGTGGCTTGGAAAGACATCATGCCGAGGGCCTCCTGCTCTGAAGCAGCTCCCGAAAAGGAAGAGTCTGAGAGGGAAAAGGTATGCGTAACACATACCCTTTCCCGTCTTAACTCCCTTTTTCCGTCGCAGATCGTCGCTATCGTCAAAGCCTCTAGGCCGAGAGAAGGCTAGGAGTCACCGTAGTTCATCCTCTAGCACGGAGTCTTTTTGTTCACACACCGCCTCTCTCAATCATAGCCTTCCTGTCTCCAGCTGCACAGTTTTGCGTTTTTTCTAAATGATGGCTCGCTAACAAGGCCCCTAAATGACCGCTCAGAAGAAAATGTTAGAACGAGACAAAAAACCTATTCATGCATAATTTGTTCAGATTAACCAATTGAAATCCAATTCCCCACAATATCCCTGATGTAAAGAAACTTGAGACTGATGTGACTTGAACAACAATTCGAAATTAACCAACACAGTTTAATGAAATCAATCAATTGATGAAGTCATATGGCTTAAGATGCCAGTCAAAACTACAAACCATGTCTAAGCAAACCAGATGAACAAGTGAAAACACAAAACCCTACACCCGGAGAATATCACTGGTGAACTAGTCACTCGTATTCATCACAAACATCAAAGTAATTTTTATGGAACTTACAAACATCAAAAGTGATAAACAACTCGCCAAGAATCAATGGAAACCGCCTCTTTGGAGCTCTGGAACGGCTAGAATGTAAATTATAATCGATGAACGAACGCCCAATGCATATAACCTAATTTAGTTTAAAATTCCCGAAAAGTCACTTCTTCGCGTGTTGCGAACCAAGGTAGAAGGGTCCTTTTGCGTGGCGCGAAGAACAAAATAGTCGCGCGAGCATATATGATTTTCTGGACTTTCGCATGTCGCGAACTGCCTTCTCCACCTCTTCGCGTGTGTAACATCCATGATTTTCAAACCATTATTTTTTTTTCTTTATTTTATTAGGTACAATAATAAACACTAAAAACCCCGCACTTATTCAACACCTTATGTCACATTATTTATTATTTAGACGTATATCAATTCCAAATTTCAACCTTACACTAACATATTGTTTTCTAATAGGTGTATATATATATATATATATATATATATATATCAAATAAACCACTTTACAAAATTTGTAATATTATAAAGGGGGGAAATTCCTAAAAAAAGGGGTATATAGTTTAAAATAAAATAAATAATATTTTAATATTTATTACAAGTTTTATAAAACTATTTTATAACAAAATTTCAACTAATTTAGTCTTGGACTTTCTCCAAAACAAAGAAACCCCCTTCTAAACGTTTGAACCCTTGAATTTGAACCCTTTGACTACAACCTTGACTCCAATCATCCATTTTGACCCATTTTAACTTTAAAAGTTAAACATTGCAAAATCTTGCAATTCAAATTCAAAATCGATCATAACGGAAATCAACTGAATTTCCATATATACTAGAACGATTGTAGACTGTTTCTAAACTCACTGAACCGGTTAATTTATCAAAATTCGCAGCCTATTTCAAACTCAAACCGAATTGAACAAGTTTGACTCCCCAGAGTCAAACAGTGCCAAATTTAACTCCAAATCACAAAGTTTAACACGTATTAAACCCGCAAATCAAGCCTTGACTGATCTCGCATGAATCCAAACCTAAAAAGAGACCCAATTCATCAGAACTTGATGAATTGACGCGTAATTCATGCCGACAGCTGTCATCTTCGAGACCGGATCGAATCGAGAGTTTAAGACGAAATTGAATAATCAAAATCATTCTCTCTCCTTCGCATAACCTCATACAAACTCTCTAAACCTACAATTGATTCATATTTCATCCCTGGTTCGCAATCAAGCACCGAGAACAACCGATTATTCTTATCAGTCATTCTAAGTCGATACTCCACCAATTCAAGTAAGTTTTAGCTTTCATGGTTTGTTTTTCATTGACGAACAATAACCTTCTGTCAATTTCCGATGACTGAGGGTATCAAACCCAAATCGATTTAGGGTTCTTGTTCTTTTCATGCGTTTCCAGGTTGGGGATTTTGTTTTAATCTTATTAGTGTATTAAAATGAATCGAATCATGTTTAAAACAGCGAAAACACCTGGTCCGCCCGGTAAGCCACTGCACCGCCGAACCAGGTGGCGTGGGTTTGAAACCCACAACCCATACTCATTTTACGCGCGCCTTGAACCAAACCCGGCCCCATTCAGGACTTGGGTTATTAATTTGCAAACATGCCTTGTACCACGGGTTAGTCCCCTGGTCAGTGGCAAGACTCAAGCACAACTTAGAACCCACCCGGGTTCGAACCGGGTGGCATTCTTTTATTTTAAAAATCATTTTTTAAACAGTAATTAAATTATAAAAAAATTATTTTATAAACCTAACATTAACTATATCAGGTTTGTACAATAATATTCATTTTTTTACATAAAACCTTTACTTCTTTACAATTTAAATGTTTTAAATCCCATTATTTATTATAAAAACAATTTAAAATTACTTTAGATTAAACCATTAAATCACAAAGCAAAATACTTATTTTATAAAATATTACTAAGATTTTATAGAATACTTTTACCATGTTTTATAAAACCATAAAGCTATTTTAGAAAGAATTTATTTATTTAAAAGTATTTATACTTTCTTTTCATTAACAACTTATTTAGGGTTTTTGCATACTAATATATATTTTACACTATATTTCTAACATATTATGATAAATAAAATAGATTTATTTATTTTAAATAAATATAATATCACATTATATATATATATATTTCACATGGGGTGAATAGTGAATTTTTTTTTTTTAATTTGTTTTCCCTTTTTTTATTATTTAGTTTTATGTTTCCTTTCTATTAACATTATTTTTACCGTTGTGCCTATGCTTTCGTTTAAATTTTATTAACGATGGGCCCGACAACGTTATCTATGATAACTTTCGTTCGTTATGTTTTTTTAAATTTCGGAATGCGCCGTTTTCTTAACAATTTCTTTTGTCAACGTTCTGGTTTAAATTTTATTGAAGACAATTGTATTCAACTTCAAGTGTTTTTGGGTATCGTACGTTATAACGAATCTGTGATTCCACGCAAACGAGCCAAACCAATAACAACCAGACTCCCGCCGCGAAGCGCGGGGGGTAAAAACTAGTTTATTTTAAAGACACATTGTTTTAAATAAATTGAAGAGATTTATTTATTTATTAAATTTATTTAAGCTAAAACCCTAGGACAATTATTATTTTTCACAAATGCTTTTAACTTATATTTTTTATCAACTTACATATTTTTACATTAAATGACTCAACTCTTGTTCAAAATCCACACGCATCAAAACCCATTGAACTTTAAAACTTGACCTAGACCTTGTGCACAATATTAATTAAGGTTCATACATTTTACTTTAGGTTAACTTGTGATTTGAGAATCACTTGTGCTACAAATTTGCACGTGTTATCTACACAAATACATGTGAGTTTACATAGCCACTTTTTACACTATTTATATTTTTGGGGTAGAACATGAGTACAATTATACAATGTTTATAAACTACACAATACAATTCCACCCTACATTCATGTGTGCAATTTGAGCCTTATGCTTGAGTACTAGGTGTGCAAACTACAATTTGTGTGCAATTGACATGTGCAATCGACATGTGCAATCGTTAACTACATAAGCCGGCGGTTAACAATGATAGATCTATTGAGTCTGACAAACCCACCCAGTTAGGTTGATTGTTACCGACAATACAATTTTTGCATGCTAGTTACAAAGGTTTGATTGTATAACTTGGTTTAACAATAGTAACTCTCCATAATTGCCTTATTAACTATGATATGTGTGGATTGTATACACTCAACACAATGATACTATTTAGAGTCAAAACCTATGTATACTGACTAACTATTTTTAGTTGACACTGTTTTCATCATGTTTTAGGTGCTAATCTTTGAGTTCATATTGAAGATGCTACACATAGGAATTGAGGACCTAGTTAAATAAACAGTTAAATTTTGTTGATGTATTTCATTTCTTTATATGTTTTTATTGGACAAGTGTTATGTAATTTAAACTAATTGATATATGAAACTTTAATTGATCATGTGCTTATGAACAGTCTACATGTCCCGCCGCAACGTATTCTGTCGCCGGTTGGGGTGTGACAGATTGATATCAGAGCCTTGGTTATAGGGAATTGGGTTATTAGACACTTTTTACCTAGACTATAACCTTCGGACACCCATCAAATGCCATGCTCTATGTTATATGATTTTTGCCATATTGCTACGTGTTACATGTTCACCATTAAGTGTAATCTTCTTACATGTTATTCTAATTAATTACAATGCATGGTACAATACCTAATAATCTATGTGTCACACTATATGATAACTCTTGTGCTTATAAGCATTGCTATCTACATGCTACATAGTTGATTCATTAAGTGCTACCCTAAGTTTCACCACACACTTATACACACCTAACTCTTCATACACCTTTAATCTCACACACATGATACCATCATCTTTTGTGAACAAAATTTAAACTATTGGGCCTAATGCCCTTTAATAATAAACTAAGAAGCCCACATATCCTCCAAGAAGAAGAATACTGCTGGAATAAATAAACTTCACCTTTAGGCCTCCAAGCCCAGTACACAATGATTTTCATCATGACCATGAGCCCAACAATAGTGTTATTAGTACATGATGGCTGGAAGAGTGTCTAGACACATGAGAGATTCTGGCTAAGGAAAGACAAGGTACTTAAGTGTGTCCTTGTGACCCACCCCTCTTTCCTGAGAATTCTTCTCATGGATGCACTACTTATAGGTCAAGTGTTACTTCTAAAATACTATTGTGAAGACTCGGTGTTATGACTAGTCAAACTCTAAATCTATGAGAACTCCTATATTTTACACGTAGTATTTCATTATCGCTTACAACCTTTTCATTTTTCTCTGCTAGACATGGACTCTTACTCTCCTTCCTCCCCGGTATACAGTCTCAGAGCAGAGTCTGATCAGGAAGAAGACATCGGATCACCAGTGTATCGGTCACCAACACCCCGAGCTGCTAGGCCAAGATTTGATATAAGAACAGATTGGATTAGGAACACTGGCCCGAGACTTCGAGCATCTGGATCACCCCCATCAAGAAACCCATATCAGACACCTCACCTACACAACCAGTTACCATCCGATCTAAGGGACCCCTACCTAGCACCCGACCCATATCATCCTAACCCTAGGGAAAGGCATACCATGGCTCCCCCTAGTGCTATGGGAGTCCCAATTGATGCCATCCCCCAATTCGTGAGTACCTCAGAGTTCGGGAGACAAGGGATGGATCACGGGATGAGGCACGACCTGCTAGGACAAAGAATAGATAGCCTAGCGAATCAAATATGGTGCCAAAAAGAGAAAATTTCCACCCTCGAAAAAGATAAAGAAATGCTTGAGAATCGCACGGAAGCAGCTAGAGCTGAGGACAGATCGGCTACCCGAGTAACCATAGCGGTGCTCGTCTTGGTGATTATCTTCTTCCTAGTGGAAAGCTACCTGAGACGTTAGCGGAAATTTCTATTTATTGTCCTTAAATTTTCAGTTTGAGAACCATTTCCCTATGTTTTGAATAATGTTTAACATTTCAGTATTGAATAAATTTTATATTACAACTCTAAAGTTATTATTTATTGATTTGACACAGTGAGTGTGAATTACACCCGTCATATTTTCATCAGAATTCTCCAAGTATCACCTTCTTTATTCACTACAATTTAGTACGCTACCGACAATCTCCTTCGTAAACAAATCATCTTATTATTTGATTTAAATAACCTCGTTATTTTGTTCAAACAAAACATTTATCAAACTTTTAGATAATATCTGAAATATAAATTTCATTTTCACCTTGTAAGGAAACTTAAGACAACCTGTTTTATAAAAGCATTATTTCAAATTGATAAATAATTATGACTTGTTCTCGTTAAATTAATTATTTCTAAACCTTGGCTAAATTAATATACAACTATTTGTTTAGCCATTATTTTCTCTTAAAAAATATTATCCTTATAATAATTGAAAATTTAATAAAAAGGTTTTTCCTATAAATTGTCCATTTATTTAGATTATTCAACTCATTAGTTTCACTACCTTATCTATAAACAAGAACAAATTACAATTCCTTATTTACAAACAAAAAAATCAGTTATTCGTAAACACATTACTCAGAATAATTTCAGAACCTCCTCGTTATCTTGCACCTTCAGTAACGTATGAGTGTACTTGCCACTTCAAGAGACAACCCATTTTGCGTAGACGTTAACCATCCCTACAAACCTCAACGAGATTTAAAAAGCTAGAACCTAACTACCACATTATACATGAACGCCAAACAACACGCTTGTCCGCAACACTCGATCACATACAAAATTTGTTAGTATACGTCACACATGAAATTCAATAACTTACGTATGCACATTCACAAAATACACATCACGATCACATAATACATGAAACTTAGTTGTTTGCAATATACATTATTTTACACTGTTCACATAATACATGAAACTTAGTTGTTTGCAATATACATGATACTAAATTGATCATATGATACATAAAAAAATTGTTTGTTTGGTACAAAATACTAGATAGACTACATTAAACATGAAACTTATTTGGTTACAAAGTACATGATACTAAATTATGCATATTATGCAATATACATGATACTAAATTGTTTATATTACACATGAAAGCTTATTTGTTTACAAAATATATGATACTAAGTTGTTAACATCATATATGAAATTCATTTCTTACAATATACATGATACTAAATTGTTTATATTACACATGAAAGCTTATTTGTTTACAAAATACATGATACTAAGTTGTTGACATTATACATGAAATTCATTTCTTACCATATACATGATGCTAAGTTGCTCACGTTACACATGAAACCTATTCGATTACAAGCTACATGACACTAGATCATACATGAAACTTCGGTGTTACATGATACACGAAACTAAATTGCTTACAATTGTTGCAATTGATTGATCACATTATATACAAGACATGGTCATACATTTTGTTCACCAAAGTTGGAAACCATAACACATTGATGCTACTCGGGGTTTGACGTATTCTTGTTCAAACATGAGGAAGCTGTAACACTTTAAAACAACTAGGTGTTTGATGTATTCTTGTTCAAACACGAGTAAACTATGAAACTTTAAGTTATACTACCTTATTACTCTTTAGTTGCTAACTGACCTGTCTATTTAAGGACATAGTTACTTATTAGCAACTCATATGTGAAAACAATAGACATGAAATAAGTGAATTCATGCCCCCTCTTGCCTCGCACACAACGGAAGGATCTATACGGACCATGCGATGATTCGAATAATTACGGGTGCACACGTAATTATAAAAATCAGCGCATGGAAAGCATAGTAAATTATGTCGTGTGTTATGACCTAAAACTTATCGTGATATATAACAACGAAACTAATGTGGTATGACAAGGGCATGGTGGATACGCCGATGGTACTTCCTATATATAAGTGCTCTATCATATTATCAGAAGTAGCGTTTATTTGTGTCGCGTTTATTTGTGTCGCGTGAAGTTTTATGTTATTTGACCTAGTCCAATGTTTGTGAAATCTTTTATCCACTAACAATTCTTGAGCATATTAGACTACATCTTAAACAAACCTTGATCATCAAGTTTCCATCAAATCCATTCCAAGTAATGCATTTTTTCCATTTAGATTCTTCGACAGATCTCTCCTTAACTCTCTTAAAACTAAAATCCACTGATATCATTCATACTTAACTTGAGCTTTAGACCTAGATCTTGTTATCTATCATACTCCTCAAACCAACAATCCAAACTCACCTCTTTTCAAATTCAATAGCTTTCACTAGTTCAATTTTGGGACGAAATTCCCTTAACATAGGGAGACTGTAACATCCATGATATTCAGACCATAATTTTTTTTCTTTATTTTATTAGGTAAAATAATAAACACTAAAAACCGCGCACTTATTCAACGCCTTATGTCACATTATTTATTATTTAGACGTATATCAATTCCAAATTTTAACCTTACACTAACAATTGATTTCTAATAGGTATATATATATATATATATATATATATATTTATATCAAATAAACCACTTTACAAAATTTGTAATATTATAAGGGGAGGAAATTCCTAAAAAAAAGGGTATATAGTTTAAAATAAAATAAATAATATTTTAATATTTATTACAAGTTTTATAAAACTATTTTATAACAAAATTTCAACTAATTTAGTCTTGGACTTTCTCCAAAACAAAGAAACCCCCCCTTCTAAACGTTTGAACCCTTGAATTTGAACCCTTTGACTACAACATTGACTCCAATCATCCCATTTTGACGCATCTTGACTTTAAAAGTCAAACATTTCAAAATCTTACAATTCAAATTCAAAATCGATCATAACGGGAATCAACTGACTTTCCATAGATACTAGAACGTTTGTAGACTGTTTCTAAACTCACTGAACCGGTTAATTTACCAAAATCCGCGGCCTATTTCAATCTCAAACCGAATTGAACAAGTTTGACTCCCCAGAGTCAAACAGTGCCAAATTTAACTCCAAATCACAAAGTTTAACGCGTATTAAACCCGAAAATCATGCCTTGACTGATCTCGCATGAATCCAAACCTAAAAAGAGACCCAATTCATCAGAACTTGAACGAATTGACGCGTAATTCATGCCGACAGCTTTCATCTCCAAGACCGGATCGAATCGAGAGTTTAAGACGAAATTGAATAATCAAAATCATTCTCTCTCCTTCGCATAACCTCAAACAAACTCTCTAAACCTACAATTGATTCATATTTCATCACTGGTTCGCAATCAAGCATCGAGAACAACCGATTATTCTTATCAGTCGTTCTCAGTCGATACTCCACCAATTCAAGTAAGTTTTAGCTTTCTTGGTACGTTTTTCATTGACGAACAATAACCCTCTGTCAATTTCCGATGACAGAGGGTATCAAACCCAAATCGATTTAGGGTTCTTGTTCTGTTCATGCATTTCTAGGTTGGGGATTTTGTTTTAATCTTATTAGTGTATTAAAATGAATCGAATCATGTTTATAACAGCAAAACCACCTAGTCCGACCGGTAAACCACTGCACCGCCGTACCAGGTGGCGTGGGTTTGAAACCCACACCCCAGACTCATTTTACGCGCGCCTTGAACCAAACCCGGCCCCATTCAGGACTTGGGTTATTAATTTGCAAACATGCCTTGTACCACGGGTTAGTCCCCTGGTCCAGTGGTAAGACTCAAGCACAACTCAGAACCCACCCGGGTTCGAACCGGGTGGCATTCTTTTATTTTAAAAATCATTTTTTAAACAGTAATTAAATTATAAAAAAAATATTTTATAAACCTAACATTAACTATATTAGGTTTGTACAATAATATTCATTTTTTTACATAAAACCTTTACTTCTTTACAATTTAAATGTTTTAAATCCCATTATTTATTATAAAAATAATTTAAAATTACTTTAGATTAAACCATTAAATCACAAAGCAAAATACTTATTTTATAAAATATTACTAAGATTTTATAGAATACTTTTACCATGTTTTATAAAACTATAAAGCTATTTTAGAAAGAATTTATTTATTTAAAAGTATTATACTTTCTTTTCATTAACAACTTATTTAGGGTTTTTGCATACTAATATATATTTTACACTATATTTCTAACATATTATGATAAATAAACAAATAAAATAGATTTATTTATTTTAAATAAATATAATATCACATTTATTTTAAAGACACATTGTTTTAAATAAATAGAAGAGATTTATTTATTTATTAAATTTATTTAAGTTAAAACCCTAAGGCAATTATTATTTTTCACAAATGCTTTTAACTTATATTTTTTATCAACTTACATATTTTTACATTAAATGACTCTAACTCTTATTCAAAATCCACACGCATCAAAACCCAATGAACTTTAAAACATGACCTAGACCTTGTGCATAATATTAATTAAGGTTCATACATTTTACTCTAGGTTAACTTGTGATTTGAGAATCACTTGTGCTACAAATTTGCACGTGTTATCTACACAAATACGTGTGAGTTTACATAGCCACTTTTTATACTATTTATATTTTTGGGGTGGAACATGAGTACAATTATACAATGTTTACAAACTAAACAATACAATTCCACCCTACATTCATGTGTGCAATTTGAGTCTTATGATTGAGTACTAGGTGTGGAAACTACAATTTGTGTGCAATTTACATGTGCAATCATTAACTACACAAGCCGACAGTTAACAATAATAGATCTATTGAGTCTAACAAACTCACTCAGTTAGGGTGATTGTTACCGACAACACAATTTTACATGATAGTTACAAAGGTTTGATTGTACAACTTGGTTTCACAATAGTAACTCTCCATAATTGCCTTATTAACCACGATATGTATGGATTGTATACACTCAACACAATGATACTATTTCGAGTCAAAACCTATGTATACTGACCAACTATTTTTAGTTGACACTGTTTTCATCATGTTTTAGGTGCTAATCTTTGAGTTCATATTCAAGATGCTACACATAGGAATTGAGGACCTAGTTAAATAAACAGTTAAATTTTGTTGATGAATTTCGTTTCTTTGTATGTTTTTATTGGACAAGTGTTATGTAATTTAAACTAATTGATATATGAAACTTTAGTTGATCATGTGCTTATGAACAGTTTATATGTACCGCCCCGACGTATTCCGCCGCCAGTTGGGGTGTGACAGCGTGGCATGAAGATCAACAAATCACATTTTCTTCTTTTCAATTTTGATTCTCCCGTATTCTTGTAGTTTCTTAATCAAGTCTTATTTCCCATTCATTTAGCACCCAATACCTGCAAAACACACCTGCATTAAGTACAACCTAAAACGACTCAAAACACCTACTCAAACCAAAACAAATAAAATATATAACTTGAAGTATTAAATTAATAAAAAATAAGATTTTAAAAGAAAAAGAAACAAAAAAATTGGAAATCCGGTCCGACCAGCCGGTTCAAACGAAAACAGTTCAAATACGTATAATCAAACTGATTCTATGACCGATTTCTAGCTTGACCGATCCAATCCATATATGAAAACACTTGAAATGAGTTCAAATTGACCCAAACAAGAACATGGGTTTAACCAAATTAATTAAAGAGTCATTTTTTTTTTGAAAGGCGAACATTGAATGTTGTGACGTCGCACCCTCCGTCACATGGGAGAGTCTCATCCAACTCCGTCTGATATATTGTCTTAACCAGGCCCACTTGGCGTTAGAGTTGGAGAACTTCCAAGAAGAAATCTCATGCAATACGGTCTCTTCCGGGCTTGAGGGAAAGCCGATGCTCGAACCCTGTATCGACGTGAGTAAAACCCAGGTGCATCAGCCTAAGAAGGCCTCATTTACGATGCCGTAAAAATTAACGATGGAAGCAGGGATTGAACTGATCCCTAAGACTTTAGGCCTTAGCTCAACCATTACACCACAACTTCTAACAAGAGTCATCTTTTGTAACCCGATAAATCATTCATTTGTCATTAAAATCAAACAATTTAAAAATCTAGTTAGATTCGATTTTAACACATAACTAAACTAAACCAACTCATGTCACCCAAGTCCATAAACATTGCAACATATATGGTGCTTAGTAGTCTAGGGTTTAAGATGGCGGGAACTCTTGGCGCCATTACACATTCTCTCCCTCCAATTTCAACCCTTATAAAACCAACTCATCATCACAATTTTCATCCATTTCGATCTCCTCTCTTCCACTTTTCACCTAAATCAGCCTCCATTTCAACAATGGCACAAACCATCAACGGCAGCCCTGAAATCAACGAACCGGCCACAAAGGTTCAGAAACTTGACGATCAGAACGGAAACTCCGACCACCAATTCCCTATTTTCAAAGTGAACAAGCTATCAGAGAAAGCCGTTATGCCGTCCAGAGGTTCGTCGCTGGCCGCCGGTTACGATCTATCTTGGTATATGCCAACCCTACTAACGTTTTCGTTAGAAAATACATGATTAAAATTGATAGGGTTTTTGTTCAATTTCTGATTTGATTTGGTTTGATGTAGTGCGATTGAGACAAAAGTACCAGCAAGGGGCAAAGCACTGGTTGCTACAGATTTAAGCATAGCTGTACCAGAAGGAACATATGCTCGCATTGGTACACTTATTTAGGGAAAATCACTAACTATATGCATTTTGACTAATTTTTAAGCCAAAATAAACATCTAACTTCTAGCCTACTCAAAACCAAAAATAACCTATTAGAAAATGCCGCGTAAGCTAACCTGGATAAACCTCACTTTTAGTCGGGTTAGCTTATGTTATATTTTTTTATTTGATTGGTTGATTTTGGATGTGTTTTTTTATGTGACTACTAAAAATTCAAGGTTTAGCTTGGTTAGTTAGGTGACTTTTTGTGATTGACTAATTGATTTTGGATATATTTATTTTGGTGTGGCTAAAAACTAAAAGTAGGGAATTAGAAAATGACACGTAAGCTAAGCCTGTGGTTAAGAAGGCTAAATTTTAATTGGGTTTCTTTTTTGAGTGGTTGATTTTGGATATATTTATTTTAACATGCTTCTAAAAACCAAAAGAATATGCTACGTGTGGCGCTACGATGGCTAAATTTTAGTCCGCTTAGTTTAGGTGACATTTTTTGATTGGTTGATTATGGATATATTTATTTTGGTGTGCGGCTAAAAACCAAAAACGGTAATAAAAAATTGCCACATAAGCTAAACCAGTGGCTAACTAGGTTAAAATTTAGCTGGCTTAGCTTCTGTGGCGTTTGGTGTGCTACTAAAAACCAAAATCAGACAATCAGAAAGTGCCAAGTAAGCAAGAAGGCTAAATTTTCACGTGACTTTTTTTAATCGGTTGAGTTTGGATATATTTATTTGGTGTGGCTAAAGTTCAGTTTATATTTTGATTAAAATATAAATTTTGGTGATCTTCCCTTCATTTATGCTTGTATTTGACTTTCCTTTTGGTTATGTACAATGTATTTATGGTTTTGTTTTGTACCAATTGTTTGTTTTGTAGCACCAAGATCTGGTCTCGCATGGAAGCACTCGATTGACGTTGGAGCAGGTGTTGTTGATGCGGACTACAGGGGTCCAGTTGGTGTGATTCTGTTCAACCATTCTGATGCTGATTTTGAAGTGAAAGTTGGTGATCGAATTGCGCAGTTGATTATCGAGAAGATCATAACTCCTGAAGTCATTGAGGTTGATGATTTGGATTCAACTGTCAGAGGTGCTGGTGGGTTTGGATCAACCGGCGTTTGATACTTTACGTGTCGTGTAATCTGCATTTAGGTTCTAAATTTCTTTAGTTTATATGAATGTGTAGTATGAACCGGATGAAATATTTTGTCGAACACTTGGTGGGCGGGTGAAACGCTTGTGTTATCTTGTTCCATTGAAAAATTATGCAGAAAATTTCAATTCCATTGTATCTTCTTGTTTCTTTATTTGATGAATCAATGAATTTTATTGCTATGGAAACAGTATTCTATTCTAATGGGAGCAAAAATGTTATGTTGGATAAAAATGTAGAGAGAATGATATATTAAAAAGGTTCCATTGCCGGGAATCGAACCCGGGTCTCCTGGGTGAAAGCCAGATATCCTAACCGCTGGACGACAATGGAATTGCTGTTATAGCCTTTGTAAACTAGAACATACGTGATTATTCGGAAATTATTAGTTAAATATAAAATTTTGCATCTTCAAATTTTACTCGTGGAACTTGAGATTGGAGGCCAATAACCACCAAGTTTTTTCAGTGTTTTTTTTAAATTAAGAGAACATATATAAAACTTAACAATACACAATAAAGTACAATGTAGTTGTGAAGAATAATCACCAAGTTCTTCTGGTTTTTGAAGTTTAACTAAAGTAAAAGGTAATTGTGAAGGCTACATTATATAATTAAATTTTATAATTTATAATTATTTTATTTATGGTAACAAAAGAAATAGTTAAATAAAAATCAAGTTTTATATATTATTTAAGTCTCTTAACTCACTTAACTTTAAAAAATTTAAATATTTATAAAAAAATTCACAATAATAAAATTTGAGTGGTTTTGTAGTTAAAAGAGTTATAAATGACTTAACTAGAATAATATTAAAACTTGGTTGTTGTTTTATTATTTTAACTAAAGTGAGTTTAAACGAGTTTGACTTCGGGTCGGGTCAAGCTAGGTTCGGGTCGAAACTAGTTTTAGTGAGGCTGGGTTTGGGTTAGAAGGAGTTTCAGTGATAATGAGTTTAGGTCAAAATGGGCCAAATTAAGAACATATCATTTTTTTCGGGTTATAACTAGTCGGGCTAAAATTAGTTTTGATTGAAATGAGTCATTTTATAAAAAAAAATATCAAAATAGGTTCGCCCGCTATATTTATTTTTATGGTGGTTATTGGTGACAGATTTTGGCCGTGACAGCAGGGACCTTGGCGGAGGAGGCAACAATGATGGTTTTGAGGCGGCGACAGAAGCAGTGGTGTAGGTAGTGGCGTCATAAAAGACAGTGGTGGTTAAGGTGGTCGTTGCAGTGACGGCGGCGATAGAGGTTGTGTCGAGGGCGGTGGTGGTTGGGGTGGTGGTAGTGTCAGCGGTGGAGGTGAATGGGGTAGTGGCAGCGTCGGCGATGGCGACGGCTATGGCCAACGTTAGGTGGTGTAGGCGACAACCGATAGGTGGTGGCAACAAATAATGGTCGTGATTGTTACTCGCCCATTTGGACCCTTTCTAAATTTTTAAGAGCGACTCATTTTGACTCGTTTAATTGGAGTCTAGACGAGTCGACTAATTCTGACATGTTCAATTTAAGCTGCCCATATGAATTGTATGTTATTTTTTTTAGCCAAATCAACCCATTTATTGAGTTACCGATCATGATTACCTGACATAATTAGTTAAGATGTCACAACATAACTAAATATATCTTACATAATTAGTTAAGATGTCACAACATCTATACTATATAATAAATAAAGGTTTTTTAGTGTCACGTATCGCCTTCATATTCATTCTCATCATTTTTTTCCCGCTTTTCTCTCTTATTTAATACACTTCTATCTTTAATGTAATATATATTTAAATAAAATACTAATAAAACATATTTATTTTATATTATTTCTTATTATAAGAAACTTTGAAATTTAATTATATAACTTTTATTTCAATCAAATAGTAAAAGTAAATGAAAGTCAAATTATATTAAATTGTAATTAACGTATTTTTGAAACCCAATTACATATTAAGTTTTACATATTTTGAATTTTTTTTCTAGGTTATAAACTCCGTGTATTACACGGGTTGAATAAATGTAATTTTATATATTTAATAATAAATATTTACATATTACATATTTATGGTATATTACATAATTTTTAATACAAATTTTAGAAACGTCTTATGTTACTTTTTAAAAAAGTTCTATAAAAAGAATTAAAAAATGTTCAATTTTTAAAAATGTTTTATGAACAAACCTATTAAGGAAAAAGAATTATAGAAATCTAAAAAACATTTTCTAAAAAGAATTATAGAAATCTTTATTATTTAATGGATTATTGGATTTTAATAATCCCACCTTTTACCAATTGGTCAATAATAATCCCAACTGAGAATATTCTTATCATCGGTCCCTACTTTCAAACTAATTTTTTACATTGGACCCCCCGTTAAAAAAACTTAACGCCGTTAGAGTTTATATGACGTGGACACCTGCAAACCGCTGGAAAGTCGAGCCAAGCTAACAGTGGTCTCGTGGTGGCTTTTGAAATTGGCTCTGGTGGTGTTTAACTGGTCTCGTGGGTCCGGAAAGTCCAAACAGAGACAACGATGGTGTTTAACGACACTAGTCAATCACCACCAGAGCCAATTTCAAATGCCACCACGAGACCACTGCTAGCTTGGCTCGAATTTCCGGCGGTTTGCAGGTGTCCACGTCATATAAACTCTAACGGTGTTAAGTTTTTTTTAACGGGGGGTCCAATGTAAAAAAATAGTTTGAAAGTAGGGACCGATGGTAAGAATATTCTCAGTTGAGATCATTATTGGTCAATTGGTAAAATGTGGGATTATTAAAATGCAATAATCCTTATTTAATAGGAGAGAGATGAAAAACAAAAAAATATTAAAAAATAATTAAGAAAAATTTGTGCAATAAATATGAGAGAAAGACGAGAAAATCTATCTAACAAAAACTTTTATTTATTATAGAGTATAAATTTTTACCTAGTAAAATATATATATAAAAATTTAAAAATTTTATATACTAATATTTTTCAACCCGTGTGTAAACACGAGATCTAAATTAATAACTAAATATATCTGACATAATTAGTTAAGATGTCACAACATAACTAAAAATATTCAAAACACCGTTAACAAATAAAATCTTTTACTATATATGCTTCTTCCTTTTCAACCAAATCAAAATTCTACAAATTCAACATTCATGTCACAAATCGTATGAATTTCCGAAAAAAAAACCAAAATCTGTATTTGCATCCTTACCTTCCCTAGTATCATCACACAAAACACTTCATTATACAAATAAATAAACCCATTCACTTGTTCTACAATCTCTACATGCCCAAAAGATCATCAACAATCTCATCTACTAGTCCACAAAGCATATCTTGTTCCACATCACTCACAAACTCATCTTTTTCAACAAATGTAAATGTTGTTATATTCCAACCAAAATCCCAAAAACTGTTGATATCTGGATGTTTGTTATGAATATCTTTTTCAAGCATATGATGCAAGTAATCGGCTTCGTCGTATTGGTTAGGTGTATCCCGACCATATAACCTTAAGCCTACCAAATCTTTATACAACTGTTTTACCAACTCGTCCAAGAACCTTATACTCGTGTCAGCAATGGATGGTCTGATGTATGGATGAACCGATAGTTCTTGACTTCTTGCCTTTCGTTTCAAGATTTCGTACCCGCAATCTAGTTTCAACTTGGTCTCGCTATTGTGGTGGTTATGATCATCTGCGTGAAGAAACCCGACGGGTATGTTGAGTTTGAAAAGGGCTTCTGCTGTGCTTAGAAAGAGTTGATCTTTCATCAAAATCTCTTTCAGTTGCTTCTCTTGTTCGGTTAGGACTACTTGTACGCTCGAGTAGAACGCTTTCTTCGGTTTGTTTTCTGAAAGAGTACTCTTATATGGGATCTCTGCGTTTTTACCTGTAGAGATGAAAATTTCAACTCATTTATGTTAAAACGGTTTAAATTGATTTGAAATTTGTTAATAACTTAATAACATATTAAAAAAGATAGAGTAGTTTAAACCGGGGCTGCTAAATGGGTCGTGTTTGTGCGTTGACGGGTCGAGTCTGTCTTGTACTGAAAAAATATTACACGAACCTGAAAATCGTGTCACACACATAAACCTGAACACAACATGTGTATTTACATGTTGACACGACCACGACCCGTTTAACAAAAAAAATTAATAGTTTTTTTTTCATATTAACACATTAAAATTCTATATTTATATATTATTTTTATTTTTGCAAAGAAATTATTTTAAAGATTTTAAAATTTGGCCTTAAAAAATACCCAAATAGTTTAAGTTATATTATACATAAAAACATATTAAAAAAATAAATAAATGGGTTAAACAAATCAACCTGTGAACCAGTGAGGTTGACCCATTTAGCTAAACGTATTCGCGGGTTTAACCCGAGCCCGTTTAGACTAAACTCAAATCCACGAATTTCGTGTGGTGTCAAAAATTCACACCCTTGGTTTGAATAAACTATTTTGCCCCATTCTACTTACCAGCAACTACGATTTCTAATGTTATGTGAGGATTGCTCTTGGTTTCATTTTCGAATACGGGTACCTGAAAGATCATGAATACGAATATGAACAAGAAACACAATAAGATTAATCGACTGGATAAGGGAATGTAAGCTTACAATGTCATATGAACAGGTTGTCAATTCTGCTTCATTTGCATTCGAGTTCAAATTTGATCTTTTGGTGTTGATTTCTTCTTGTGCATTCGATACAGAATTCGATCTTTTGGTGTTGATTTCTTCTAGTGCATTATATATTTTGGTGTTGATTTCTTCGTGTGCATTCGATACAGAATTCGATCTTTTGGTGTTGATTTCTTCTAGTGCATTCGATCTTTTGGTGTTGATTTCTTCTTGTGCATTCGATACAGAATTCGATCTTTTGGTGTTGATTTCTTCTAGTGCATTCGATAGGGTATTCAATCTCTTGGTGTTGATTTCTTCTGGCTCCGAACGGATACACACTTCATTTCTTTTCGTTTCTTTCGTAACCAAAAGTTTATGCTTTGATGGCGTTGATAAGCTGTTAAGCGTTCGATTTCTTCTCCTCAACACCTCATCTTTTGTTCGAGGGGACTCGGTTCTACCCACAGCCACTGAATCTACCTTCTTTCGTGTCACGGGCACCATCTTCTGTTGTGTTCTTTCCTGTTCTCGCGCCTTTGGAGTTGGATCTTTAACCTTTTGATTCCCTTTAAAAGGTTGTGGTTTTGACTCTTTTGAAACCGAATTCGTGTTCTTAAATGGTTTGATTTGAATTGAATCTTGTTTACTCTTTTGGATCCTTTTTTCTGGTTCTTGAATTTGATTACTCTTCTCTTTTCGGACAATTTTTGTCTTTTCAATTTGTAGATTCGTCGCAGCTTCCCTGAGCCTTACACATGCGGGAGCCTCGTGCACTGGGTTTGCCCTTCCAACTTCTGAGTTTCTTCGCTTTGAATAATTATCTTGCTTTTCAGAATTTCGATCTGGTCGGTTGTTCTTGGTGCTTTGATTCGTTCTCGACTCCCCATTTGTGTTCGAATCATAGGTTTGTTGAGGTTTTCGGTCTGTCATTGGTCTAGAAATCATTTTAACCGTGCTCTTGTTCAAATCGTCAGCTTTCTTGATTTCGTCTCGCTTGGAATTCGTTTCCAACTTCCCTGGAATCGCAACATCTTTCACCGGTCTCGACATCTTGTTAACTGTGTTTACTATTGAATCGTCGACTTTCTTAATTTCGTCTCGCGGGGAACATGAATCCTGTAAGACGATATATATTAGATAAAATATATTAGTTATAATAAAGATAATTACAATAAATTTTATCCGCATAATAAATCTCAAACAAATCCACCTTCACTGGAATCTCTTCAAGTCCCATCAGTTTCGCGATTACATTTGAAATCCTTCCTTTTTCTGACCGAATCGAGGTGGGTTTTGCCGAAGAAACACCCCGAACACTTTCAACATCGCTGGTAGCCGACCACTGATTCGTTGGAAACTTACCAGAACCGTCACTGTTAGAAATATATATTAGATAGAAAATATTAGTTATGATTTGTTACGTAGATAAGATTTATTGTATTTATTTATATCAAAATTAGTCTTTGCATTATTCATATTGTATTCGTTTGTATAGTATTCCTGTATATAGTTGATGAATAATACATAATACCTTTCGTTGTACTGAAAAGTTGCTTTTTTAGAAGGTCTGTCGAACGAGAATCTCGGCAAAGCATCTTGGTTCCGTTCGGCGATCTTCGAACGCTCATCTTCTCCACCGTCATCATCGACTTCCAGTAACGTAATCCGACTCTTTCGTTGTGGATTAACCATTAAATCGGACGCTTCTTGCAAATTCACAAGCATTCGTAACGATTCTTCCAAACCCTTAGCCCCTTTCAGTAATTCTTTTCCCACTTCCATCGAATACCTGTTGACATTCGTTCCATTCGAAGTCGATCTTATTATTTCGTAAAGATTTTGAACCCCTTTCGATATCTCCTTAATTTGAATGGTGGTGAGAGCGGGCGCAACACCACTGTTAGCCGGACGATGCTTCACTAGACTTGTCATAGTCCCGGTTGATCTCCGGCCGATTTGGTTCAGGAAATCTAACATCGTATTACCGTTACCGGAGCTTGAAAAGTCTACATTCATGAGCTTTCCGCCATTTTTAACCGCGTAAGTGAACGCCATTGATAAATCTCCGATGGTATCGGATTTCTGGTGTTGTCTACCGGAGTAAGAAACGAGTTGTTGAGATGTTTCTTTGATGTTTAGCGCTTGACCGGATCTTCTTGAAGAAACTAGCTGTTGGTTCATCGATTTTGACCCGCCAACCTGTATAAATACAGAGGTACATTTAGTAAAAATAACAAGGTATTGTATATTTAGCACAACCTAAACACTGAGGTACATTTAGTAAAAATACGAGGTGGTGTACATTTAGCACAACCCTGAATTGGTCTGTAAGAAACTGCGGCCAATTTGATAGGTTAACTTACAGATTCGAGTGATTTAGTTTGTCGAGATCTTCTCTGCATATTTCCTGGATCTCTATATACATCTGTTCATCGACAAAAATGAAATACGAGGTATTAGAATGCTGGTCAATATTTAAAAATAAATATGATTTTAAGTTAAATTATATGAACGTGTTAATCCAAATGAGAATGCTGGTCGATTTTTTTTTTTTTTTTTTTTTTTTTTACTTTTTCTTAGGTGGATGTCATATCGGTTACTTCAAAACCCACTAATTTATTTTAAATAAATTGTATATCCTTATTAAAAAAAAGAAAAGACTTGATACCTAACTTGTTGACTATACACTTATTTACTCGAAAATGATTTATTATTTTAATTAAAGTTATAAATTAAACTCTTTTAATAACAGAATTACCCTTTCTAGCCTCTATTTTAAGTTTAAACGTAAATCACCAAATTCTTAATCACATTAACAACCCAAACACAAAGTTAATGGTTTTATAGTAAAAGTCTTTTGATCCACACACCCTCACTTGATCATGCTTTTCACTTTATGGTTCTACAAGGTTTGGAATCGCTTCAAGCAATCAAAAAAGAATCTTGATCTAACTCAACTTTGGCCTTTTGAGTGTCAAAGATGATCATTTTCTACCTCCGAATTCGTAGGACAATTATCTAACTATACAGAAAAGCCAAGACCATAGATGGGACTAGAAAGCACTGGTTCGATACCAAGCCACTTGTGGTTTTGAACCGTCCGGTTAAAGACATGACTAGAACTAGAACGTTTTTATTTTTAACTTTGTTTATAAAATATTTTTTTCAATTGTGTCGAGTATTTGCACTCAACCTTGAGAAGCAAATAATGATTCAGGCTGGCTGGTGGTAGGCCAGCCAACCACTGGTCTAGTCAGTCTAGACCATTTTTTTCATAGGGTTACTCATACGCACTAAGTTTAACCATATAACAAAACCAAAGACATGTTTATGTTTATATATGATACCTCTAGTTGTAGCATGGTTACGAGCCGAACCCTGAGACACACCCATTTGCTCTTTCCTGAGACGGAGATCATTCAACAACTTTTGTGCAAAGTCGGATTTTGCTGCCATTTTTGTCCCTGAAAAAGTTTTTGTTTGGTCTAATGAGAAGAAAGAAGAATGGGAAATGGTGATGAGGAGATCATATGTTAGATTTGGTGCAAAAATGGTGGTTTAGTTGGGATGGTTCAATCAAGATCAGGTGAGGGTAGCGACTAAAGAAAACAAGGGTGAAGAAGGTGAGAACGTATAGGAAGGTTGACGTGAACGTTTTCTCACCCACTGCAATATAACACCACTCGAAATCACAATAACTTTGATTCAAAAGCAAGCAATATCACATATTTCAAGTGATATTTTTACTTTTTGTATTTATCCTCGTATTACCTATCATTGCTATATATTTACACGAGTTTACATAATTATTTTTATTATTGTTTTATTTTTTTTTGTCATTATTAATCATGACGACTAAGGGAAGGCAATGAGACGGGTATCGGTAATCTCAGTCTCATACCTGATTGTAAAACCGTGTTATACGCACGACACAATACCCGCTAGTTTGTTAAAAAATATCAGTTGAGATTTTCAAGTACATTTATTTTTCTTAGCCTTCTAATTTTTATATAGTATTATATTTTAACATCTACAACAAATTAAAATATGATAAATTACACATATCATTAGAGACGGAAAAAAAACACGAACCCGATGAGATACATGAAACCCGAAACATCTAGGAATGGTATTCGTGTATGAAACCGGATATGAGATTAGTTTTAAAATTTGTGCGGTATAGATTAGGTGATACACGACCAGATCACCCGAAATTGTATATACTCATTTACCTGAACCAAATACTCGGATTTTTTTAATTTTTCTTGACCCTTGTCTAGTAATGTTACATTCATTATGTGAAATATTAACTTTTTTATATGTATTTGATGATATTATTTATCTTTTGTATATTGTTAAACTAGGTTAGAATCCCGTGTATTACACGGGTTGAATAAATATAGTGTTATATACTTAGTAATAAAAAATTTATATTTTTAAAACTCGTGCAATACACGGGTTAAATAAACCCGTGTATTAAACGGGTTGAATAAAATATAATATAATATATTAACATATACATTCGTCAAAATATAACAATGTGAATAAGTAAATATATGATTAAAAGTTTTTTATTTGAATCATAGTTGTCTATAAAATTATTTTCAGTTTATAGAATTTATAAAAATATGATTGAACAAATTAATTGATTATAAACACATTTTTAAAATCAAAATTATGTAAATAAAAGTTAAAACAAATAATTAATTTAGTTGCCTAAAATAATGGGGTTGATTGTTAATATGAGAGAGAAGCGAAAAAATGAGAATGAGGAGTGCTAGAAATATGACAAGTGTCCTCATATTTTACTATTTTATTAGGTAGTACTATCTTTAACCACGTGTGTTACATGGGTGAAACGTTAAGATTATATTGATAAATATGTTAATAACTCTTTCATCAAAATCATCATCAAAATGTTCTAATTGACGGATATTATTTGTACTTCTATGCGAAAAATCCGGGTAAACTTTTAATACTAATCTCATTAAAAAAAGATACAAATTAAATTTAAAATTTAACAATATGTCGTCTTTAAATTAAAGAAAAATAAAATCTTAAAAATTATACTTTTTAACATTTTGACACAATTAAATTTAAAATTCTAAAATTAAATATGTAAAAAATAAAACTAGTAAATTAGAATTCAAACTTGTAAACATGTTTTTTGAAAAAAAAAATCTCGTCATTTAAAAAAATTAAAGTTTAAAATATAATACACTTTTAAAAATAAATATTTGCAAGTTTCTTAATTTCATTAAAAAAATAAGTATTAAAATTTATAAATCAAAATAAAAAATTTCTTTACAAATATAAAATTTAATTAAAAAACTACTAATTAAATATTCGTAAACTTTTTTCTAACACATATTTATTTAAAATAAAAACGTAGCAATTTAAAAAAAAATGTTTTTTGATAATAAAATTTAAAAAAATCGCTTTTTAATAATAAAACTTTAAAAACTCATTTTTTTAAATCTCCTGTTTTTTAATTCTTGATTTTTTTTAAATATTAACTTTTGATGATAATTTTAAAAAAATATGAGTCAGTGATGATAATGATGAACTAATTTGATAAAATGTTTATTTATGTAATTTTTTTTAAAAGACTAAATATGGAATTATTAAATGGAGGATATAAATTTGGTTTTAAGAGGAAAAACTTATGATATTGAATTTGGTGATACCAAGTGAAAAAACCATTTAGTATTTTATTAGAAGAGAGATAGATATGAACTTATTTTTTGAGATTTATATAATCATGCAATTTATATATTTTAGATATTTTCAAACATTTTTATGGTGATGCACATATATATGTAACTAGCTTAGAACCTGTGTACTACACAGGGTGAAAAATATCAAGATATAAAATTTCTAAATTTTTATATATATCTTATAGATGTAAAAATATATTACATATAGTAACAATATAAAAAAATCCAAAAATATGTAAAAATTAAGTATAATTAGGTTTCAAAAATACATTAACTACTATTCAATGTAATTTGACTTTCATTTATTATTTGATTGAAAACTTAAGCTAAGTAATTAAATTTCAAAGTTTCTTATAATAAAAGATAGTTTAAAATAAATGTGTTATATTACTATAATTAATAATTTATTTAAAAATGAATTATTATGGAAAAAAAAATAGAGGTGTATTTAATAAGAGAGAGATGCGGGAAAAAAAATGATGAGAATGAATATGAAGGCGACACGTGCATTAAGAAACCTTTATTTATTATATAGTATAGATATAGATTCATCATATTTTAATTTTTGGATGTTAAAAACATAAATCTATATAAAAACTACATGGTAAGAAAAAAGAAGGTACTTGGAAATCTCAACTGGTTTTTCTTTACAAACTAACGGGTATATCAGATACCCTGACATGTATTGGGTCGGGTATGGACCGGGATTACCAGTACCCATCACAAACATGTCCCATTGCCATCCCTAATATCTAAGATATGTAATTTTCACGTTGATATAAATTTCAAAAGATAAGTTTACACTTCATAGCATGCAAAATATAAATAATATCATAAAATACCCATAAAAAGGTTAATTTTCATCATAGCGATACTATAAGAACTATTAGTAAACAAATGTCAACAGAAAATAAAAATTCAAAGCTTTCAAGTATATGATTCGGTTAAACATGTAACACATTAAGCAAATCCCAAATTGACTGTGGATAGGGGATATGTTAGGTTCATAATGTGATAGTTACGAATTTTCAGGTACTATGTATTTAAAGTTCACCATCTTGGGCTTTACTTTGTGTAGTAACTAGTTTAGATCCCGTGTATACATACGGGGTGAAAAATATCAATAAATAAAAATTTTAAATTTTTATATGTATATTTTACATGTGTAAAAATGTATTATATATTAAGGATAGAAAACAAAACTCAAAATATAATTGGGTTTCGAAAATAAATTAAGTACTATTTAATGTAATTTAATTTTCATTTATTATTTGATTGAAAATAAAAGTTACATAATAAAATTTCAAAGTTTCACAATGGATAATTTAAAATAAATGTGTTTTATTAATATAATTAATATTTTATTTAAATATATATTATTGTTAAAAGATGAAGGTGCATTTAATAAGAGAGAGAGGCGGAAAAAAAAATGATGAGAATAAATGTGAAGGTGACACGTGACATTGAAAAACCTTTATTTTTTATATAGTATAGATGTTTTCTGCTTAGCCCAGACACAAATTTGGCACAATAAGCCCCATTGTCATCCAACTTGTCAAATTACATTAAATTACATCAAATTAAAGTGAATGACCTACTTATACGACTTTACTAGTGGAAGTATTTCAATACATATTAATACTAGTAAACTTTAACTTGGAGATTTAGTTATAGAAAGTGTCCCTGAGTCCTTGAGCATTATGAAAACCCTTAAGAGAATACATGCATAGGGTTAGGAGGGAAAAAAGCTAGTGAAAATTTTGAATCAAGAGGCAACTTGCAAAATTAAACAAAAACCACCCCCCTTGGATTCAGCCGTCCCCCCTCCTAGGGACTCCCCATCACTTCATCTAAGTAATACCTATGTTTAAACATCAAAAACGGGTTTAAATGGACATTTTACAAGCTTTCAAGCCAATGTTTCCTAGCTTAAGTTTTCTATCCAGAAGAATAAGTTTTCATAGTAGATATAAGTACCTAAAAGGGGTATACATGAAAGTAAATTTGAAAGGTGTAATTGTGGTAGCATTTAACAAAACTAAAACCGTAAAACTAAGCGTTAAACCATCAAAACCGGTCTTATTGTGTCCTTAGCTAGATCGTATATACTCCAAGGTTTGTGATGTGTCGTAAGTGTATATATAAAATTATATGAGTTTAACACAAAAGCTTTAAATTTATAAAAACGGAATTGCAGTTACTCATTACAACACACTTAGGGCAAGCGTACCCGTCGTGGAAGTAATATAGTATTGGTAAGACCGAGTGTCGATCCAATGATACATAGGCTCTTAGTATCGGACTTCAGTTGATGTCTAATCTTTCCAGAATTTAAAAGTTGTTGACTTAATTTTGGGAGCTTAAAGAGAATGATAGAAATAGTAGAAGATAGTAGTAGTAATCAATGACAAGAATAAATCACTTTGGTTCAAATTCCTTTCAATATTATAGTTAGCTTTAGTTTATGGATTCTCAAAATATCACTATGTCGTAAACATGGCGGTTGTCACTTAAGCCGTTAAACCCTATGGCCCAGGTTGATTTTGTCCTCCCGAGGATAGTACTTTGAATAACATGACAACCGCTATGCTTAGCTAGAAGTGGTTCCTGGTTCGGGACACCACATCATATTCTTGAAGATCAGTGATAATGTATGCGTGTGTGCAAAAAGTGGAGCAACTTCTGGGTCAAGATATTGACTCCCACAACAATATTGGAAAGTATGCCACCATAAGAACCACCAAAATGTCATTAAAGTATCAAAATCATGTCTTTAGACAAGAGACTTTGTACACTAATCACTATGACTCCCTTGCTTTGATTCCTCTCCACAAGAGTAGTGGTTATACATAAAATCAAGTCTTTAGAATACCGACTTACTGCATATTAAAAAGCAAGGAACTTTACACCCGCTTTCATAATTCACAACATCTAGCACTATTTCAAATAACTAACACACCGACTCTACATAGACATAGAAGTGTGAATGCCCAAATCAACGAAGCATGAAGTTGATGAGTCATTTCGACGATTGTGCGGACTTTCAATGTTAAAAGATCATATTTTAAAGTCACACACTGGTGTCGTTGATGTGTCGTGAGATAAGTATATAAAAATATAAGTAAATATATTTTAGGATGATTTCACAAGATCAGGTTTTAAATTTATAAATTAAAATGATAATTACGTTAAGTTAAAACACACACAATAGGCAAGTGTACCTATCGCAGCGTAATATAGTTAGGTAAGAACCACGTATCGAACCATAGACACGTGTGTGGATTTTGAAGACAAACTCTTGCAATTGTGTAACCGGTTTTAGAAAATCAATTAAGAGGTTAGATTAATTGTATTAAAATGGTTTTTGGTTTTGGTTGGGAAAATAATAGAAAATGACTACAAGATGCAAGACATCTCCTGGTTTGTTTTCCTTTGTTAATTAAGAAGATTTAGATTAATTGCCACAATGTGGAAAGCCATTTGATAATATAAGATTAACAACCACTCAGTTCTAGGTCGGGATACAAACCCAAGTTTCTCCGTTCGCGTGATGTGCGTGCGATCGGGTGTACTTACCACTATACTACACTAGAACTGTAGCAGCCGGGGTTCAAACCCGGATCTCTACGCATAGTGTCCTTGTCAACTTGGACGACAACAGGATTGTTATTCTTAAGATTATTTAAGTAGGTCGGTTCCCAGCTAGGTTAAGCCGCACCATAGTGATTAAGGAGGTCTTCAAGTTTTATGCTTTCAATTAATGTGGAAGGTAGATGATCAAATTACCTTCACTCGGTTTTGTAATGTTTAACATTGCATGGTGCTGTTAAGCTTTATGCTAAAGTTAAATTAATTACAACACCGAATATAAGTAATCTAACCAACCATCTCTTCGTAATACTACAACTTTGGGCACCAAATGACTTCAAATTTGTAGTATTACCGACCCTAGCAAGAAGCATAAGGCTTTGGTCTGGCTCATGATACTTTCCACCGAATTTAACCAACCCAATTGATTAATTACCTTTGAGGACCCAAATGATCTTGGTGGTATCTCCAAGACCTTGGATGGATATGGTTTCTTGATTGGGAACTAAGAATAGGATGAAACACCACCACTTTTAGTTCCTAATCACCACAGGGACTTCGATGATTCTCTATCAGAAGTCAAGAATCTGGTGCGATACCATGGTTCTTGAATCTAGAACGAATCATTCAAGCCTCAATGATTGATTTATTAGTTGTTTAAGTGATTGATTAATTCCATCAAAAGAGATATAGGTGATTAGAGAAATTTATATGAAATCATAAACACGTTGCTTTACTTAAATAAAATACTTCATTAATTAATACAAAGATTAACAAGACCAAGAGATACGAGGGACTAACTTGGGAACCAAGTTATGCATCGCCCCATCGGTTCTTGATACTTGTTGACACTAACTTGGTGCCTCCTTTAATTTACATAGGAGAGAATCATGGGTTAAACCCATCAAACTTGTTTTAGAAAACAAGAGGCACACCCAAACAGCTAAACATCAAGGGCTATTTATAGGAGAACAAGGTGCTGGTGGAGAAAGGGGCGCGGGCACGCCCTCCTAGGGCGCGGGTGCGCCTGGGGCTTCGAGAATGTTCTTGATTCTTCTACTCTTCTCTTCTCTTGATCCTTCATCATTTCACATGTGCCGAATTCAGTCCCTTGGAAGCTTATTCTAGACTCTTCTAAACTATGGATAGATGGTGGATCATCCATGGATCAAGTCCATGGGTCTTGCATGCTCCAAGGGTGATGATGATGTAAAAGAAGCCCCACATTTATGCAAAGTCATGCATTCTTTCTTTTCTTTGACTTTTAACAATTTTGACTTTGGGAAGTCAATGCAAGACAAATACATAAATACACGTGACTAATTCATTGCAATTGGCTTCATAATTGGGCACGCGATTAACTGATCCAAGCTAAATCACGTACGATCTTCAAAAAGCTTCGATTTTGATCTTAATTTGTCCCTTTTTTGCACAAAGCTCTTGAAAACCTATAATTATCACAAAGAAGCAATTATGACATATTTCTTGCAATAATAATCCAATTATGATGTCAAAGTGAGGGTAAATATGCATGATAAATATGTATAAATGATGGCACATCACACCCTCACACTTAGCCTTTTGCTTGTCCTCAAGCAAAATCACAAAGATCAACTTTAACGGCAATGAAAACATTGCGGGTCACATAGAAAGCTTCCCGCCTCTAATGAGTAACTTACTTTATTTGGGGAGAGATAAGATCCTAGCATGCATATTATTTATTTTCAGTTATGCATACCCTTGCACTTCCTCACAACGATCACTCAACTCTCGGCTATATATATGTGTATAATATGAGTTTGGGTGAACACTCGGGTCAAATCGATGATGCATGAATCATAGGCTTGTATGCAAATCAAATCTCCGCCAACTAACTAAGTAAAACTTGAATCAAGAGGACTTTATGGGTTTAAGATAAACGGGTGACGGGTAAGTAATGGGAAAGGTGGTGATATGGTGGTAATATGATGGGTGAATGTAATGGATAGTGATAGGGTGAATCTAATGCAAACATCTTAGGCTTAGGCTTATTTTGTTAATGTATTGGGAAACCGCTAGGACTCTTTTAAGGTCAGATCGTCAAGACCAATGATAATTTCCTTTAATGACGCTTCTTCGCCGGTTTGTGGTGCTTTTATTTTTGCGAACTACTTATCTTTCTTTCTAAGCTCGAGTAGAATGCATTCCGCTTCTTTACAAATACAATGAAAAATTAACTTTGAGACTTCTTTATCCTCTTTTATTTTGAGGTTTTTTTTTACATAAGGAGCTAGGAAGACTACTTCTTCATGGTACTTCAAGATGTAAGAGATGATTCTTCAAAACTAGCCATTTTCCAAAATTTTGTTATTTGCAAGCCGTTTGCCTAGTGTTGTTTACAAAAACTGATACGGTGAATGTGGGTGAAAGAAAGAAAGGTTAAGGCTCAAAGGGGCGATCTAGGGGTATATGGTGATAGGAAATGAAATGAAATGAGAAGGCTAAACAAGTGGTTAAGATGGGTGATAGTCCTAGGTGGCTCGATCATTTTCATGTAATTACTTGTTCATGGCCTTGAAATGCATAAGTCACACGAGTTCTAATTATGCAATGAAACGGATGAAAATCTCTCTATATCAAACGAATGAGCATGTGTATGTATATATATGATGATGTGCTCTATAAGGCTCAAATACTCACATGGGAAACGGATGGAATAGGGTTTAAGTGCTAGAACTATGCATAATCTATTTTTAATTTTTCTACATGCCAAAATCCTACTTCCTTATTTATGATAGTAAACTCAAAAGGTTTTTGAAAATAAAAATTTTAAGGGTGCCAATTTGCTGATTATTCTTTGTTTTCAATCTTGCTATTTTTGGACATTAATTAGCACAAAGGATTAGTGGTAATTCCACCCCCCCACTTAAAATGGTGCATTGTCCCTAATGCACAAACCATAAGCATGCAAAATGATATGAATGAATGATCATGCAAAACAGCAAGTAACATCCAGACAATATATGCGTGAGTGAAACTGGTAACTCCCATCATCATCAATGATCCAATTGAGTGAGGTCGATTCCCTCAGTGGCCTAAAATGCCAAGTCAGGTGATACTCCTTGAATGATCTGTTTAATTTTTAATTATCCAAGCATAATAGTACCAAAGCAAGTCACCAAATGATATCCCTGCCAAGTTCCATATATTCTTGTGCATATACCAACGCATATCACAAACAACCAAATGTAATTGTTTCTATCTCTGGTGGGGTATCTATGTTGTGAAGATTCAGCCGTTATCCTTAAATGATGTTTCCTTGGAAAGATTTTGTGATTTGTGGTGATTTCTAGGTGTTGGTAGTGGTTATGGGGTGTTTGGAGTCGTTGGAGTTAAGAGAAAAAATGGGGTTTGTGTGATAAAAACCTGATTTTATCCTACTGTCCCCGAAGCCCAGCACCAGGCTCGGGCGTGCCTCTCTCTGCACCAGCCAGTTTCCGTTTTTTGCAATTTTAAACCAAACGGGCGGGTATCCGGACCGTTTAAAAATCTGAAAACTTTCTGGAACATGAGAGTTCATTACCACAATCTTGGAAATCACGTTTATCTTTTTGAAAACGCATTTAGTTGGTATTTAGAAAGATTCGCTACCTAGAAAAGTTTACGAAGAAAGAGCACAAGCATGCATCTACCTAAATGCAGAATTATCTAGACATGAAATTTAAATTAAGGGAAGAAATATCAAGTGGTTATGATGTTTGTTGGCTGGTCATGCCATCTACCACTCGAATTCACCTGGATTGACTTTCACTTTGACCAAAGAAGATTAAAAAGTCATCGTTCCAATATAGCACAAGTGCCATGAGTGATAGGATTGTAGGTCCCTAATTCGTTGCGTGACGGATCTCTAGACTCGCGGTACGACACGGTGATAACGTGCGAAATCCATGATCAACGTGCTCGTGTAACTCAATCAACAACAACGGTGTAAATAAACGCTTTGTATTTCCACCACAATATCAGTTTACAAGAATCCTGTCTCTAATCAGTTCCTCCTGATATTGTCTATTCTCACCGTTTTTTTCTGTTTAAACTGACTCTGTTACGTATGTATAAGCTACTGTTCTGCGCCAGGCGAACTTAACAAGTTCGCTTCACTGTGCTTAGGCGAACTTATTAAGTTCGCCTCTAATAGGCTAAGCGAACTTAATAAGTTCGCCTCTGATAGACTTAAGCGAACTTATTAAGTTCGCCTCTGATAGCCCAGGCGAACTTATTAAGTTCGCCTCTAATAGGCTAGGCGAACTTGTTAAGTTCGCCTCTAGCAAAACTTACACAGAATTTTATCAACAGTTACAAAACATGTCCTAACAGACTCCCCTTTAACTGTTGCTAACAATTCTATCAAATTACAAGTCAAAGACTCTAAGACTAAGACATAATATCTTCAAGCTCGTTGTCACCAGAATATGCTCCAACAAGGATCGATGTAATTCATTCTTCCTAAGTGAAGCAATTACTGGGTAAGTGATTAACATTCCATGATCCTCCTGGTTCTTGGAGATTAACACCAAAAACAATCAAGAATTGGTCACCACTATGACTTTGGAAAAGTCAATAGCAAGTGTACACTTATCCATGGACTTGACTCAAACCTCCATGAAAATTAGAACTTGAATTTGCCATATATTTTTGAAGATAATGTTCCTGGTCGCGAATCATGAATATCATCTCGCAAGAAAAATAGAAAACAAAATTAAGCACCGAAAATAAGATAGAAAAATCGAAAATAAATTGGTCAACACAATGACTTAAGTTATTATCAAAATCCGTTTGTAACCCCAGCAACGACGCAAAAAACTTGATTTCTATGAGATAAGTATATAAAAATATAAGTAAATATATTTTTAGGATGATTTCACAAGATCAGGTTTTAAATTTATAAATTAAAATGATAATTACGTTAACTTAAAACACACACAATAAGCAAGTGTACCTATCACAGCGTAATATAGTTAGGTAAGAACCAAGTATCGAACCATAGAAACGTGTGTGGATTTTGAAGACAAACTCTTGCAATTGTGTAACCGGTTTAGAAAATCATTTAGGAGGTTGGATTAATTGTTTTTGGTTTTGGTTGTGAAAAGAATAGAAAACGACTACAAGATGCAAGACATCTCCTGGTTTGTTTTCCTTTGTTAATTAAGAAGATTTAGATTAATTGCCACAATGTGGAAAACCATTTGATAATCTAAGATTAACAACCACTCAGTTCTAGGTCGGGATACGAACTCGAGTTTCTCCGTTCGCGTGATGTGCGTGCGAACGGGTGTACTTACCACTATAATACACTAGAACTACAGCAGCCGTGGTTCAAACCCGGATCTCTCCGCAGAATGTCCTTGTCAACTTGAACGACAACAGGATTGTTATTCTTAATATTATTTAAGTAGGTCGGTTCCCAGCTAGGGTAAGCCTCACCATAGTGATTAAGGAGGTCTTCAAGTTTTATGCTTTCAATTAATGTGGAAGGTAGATGATCAAATTACCTTCACTCGGTTTTGTAATGTTTAACATTGCATGGTGCTGTTAAGCTTTATGCTAAAGTTAAATTAATTACAACACCGAATATAAGTAATCTAACCAACCATCTCTTCGTAATACTACAACTTTGGGCACCAAATGACTTCAAATTTGTAGTATTACCGACCCTAGCAAGAAGCATAAGGCTTTGGTCTGGCTCATGATACTTTCCACCGAATTTAACCAACCCAATTGATTAATTACCTTTGAGGACCCAAATGATCTTGGTGGTATCTCCAAGACCTTGGATGGATATGGTTTCTTGATTGGGAACTAAGAATAGGATGAAACACCACCACTTTTAGTTCCTAATCACCACAGGGACTTCGATGATTCTCTATCAGAAGTCAAGAATCTGGTGCGATACCATGGTTCTTGAATCTAGAACGAATCATTCAAGCCTTAATGATTGATTTATTAGTTGTTTAAGTGATTGATTAATTCCATCAAAAGAGATATAGGTGATTAGAGAAATTTATATGAAATCATAAACACGTTGCTTTACTTAAATAAAATACTTCATTAATTAATACAAAGATTAACAAGACCAAGAGATACGAGGGACTAACTTGGGAACCAAGTTATGCATCGCCCCATCGGTTCTTGATACTTGTTGACACTAACTTGGTGCCTCCTTTAATTTACATAGGAGAGAATCATGGGTTAAACCCATCAAACTTGTTTTAGAAAACAAGAGGCACACCCAAACAGCTAAACATCAAGGGCTATTTATAGGAGAACAAGGTGCTGGTGGAGAAAGGGGCGCGGGCACGCCCTCCTAGGGCGCGGGTGCGCCTGGGGCTTCGAGAATGTTCTTGATTCTTCTACTCTTCTCTTCTCTTGATCCTTCATCATTTCACATGTGCCGAATTCAGTCCCTTGGAAGCTTATTCTAGACTCTTCTAAACTATGGATAGATGGTGGATCATCCATGGATCAAGTCCATGGGTCTTGCATGCTCCAAGGGTGATGATGATGTAAAAGAAGCCCCACATTTATGCAAAGTCATGCATTCTTTCTTTTCTTTGACTTTTAACAATTTTGACTTTGGGAAGTCAATGCAAGACAAATACATAAATACACGTGACTAATTCATTGCAATTGGCTTCATAATTGGGCACGCGATTAACTACTAAACCTAACCTAGACTCCTAAGTAATAAATGTAGTACCTTCAAACTAAACTGCACTGATAGGAAAGTTTACCTATCGAGTGTAGCACAACTGGTAAATCGGATTATCGAACCCTAGAGACATTATTATAACTATACTAGACTCTGACTCGGACTAAAGATTGATTGATGGTGGTTTCACTACATTAATGGTTAAGCTACTAATGCAGAAAACAAGGTCGACTCAACCTATAAAGGGAAAATGCTAAGGATAAAATCAAGAATGGAAAGAATGCCACCTAGGTCGGAATCGTACTTGCAAAGCTCAACTTCTATCGGTTCTGGAAACTATGATGGATCTAGGTTTATAAGGAAACAACTCTAGACAACCTAGTGGATCCCTAATCACTCTCAGGGTGTCACCAACTAAGGAACCTACATATGTAATAACTCAACAGATAGTGGATTACCTTTCAGTCTCTCCAACAATGATAATGTACCCAAAAGACAGATCACCTTTCAGTCTCACTGTCCACAATACATCGAAGATGCACGGGGTAATCTCAGGATAACAACTATGACACGGTATAGCAACAATCACTAGACACCTAAACCAATTTCCTCTCAGACAGTTGTAACTCGGATTCCTAATGACGAAGACTAAACGACTATCTCTCACTTCTCGGGTATTGAGATAAGACACACACTCAGATCTAATGAACAATCAACTCCAATTCTTATGGCTACTACCTCTAACAACACATGCAACACAACCATAAACACAGCCTATGATCTAGATATGCTAATCAAACTAGAAGACATCCACAATCAACATACGGAATTGAAATTAAACACAAAAATCAGAACTAAGCATGCAATATTCATCATAATCATTAACTAAGATTCTTTACATAATCATTAAACCATCATCAATAACCAAAACCAAATAAAAATCAATACTTTAACATGCAATCATCTTTAACCTAGGTAGTATTAAGAAGTTTAGCCTAGGATCATGTTCAAAATAACCAAACAGAAGTAATAAACATCAACCATGGTATCAAACTCAGAATCCGAGAATAAAGACACAAACTTTAAGATCGAATACGCTACTACAATGAACCCGGGATCTAAAGTCTTCAACTTTGCACTTGATTCCTCTTCCTTGCTCCCAAAATCGCCAAAAGCACCTCTCTCGACGGCCGGTAGTCGAACTCCTGGCATAATAGCCTTACAATTCTATTTAGTTATCGATTAGGGCTTTTTACAGATTTACGGGCCTCTTGCGTACCGCGACAGACAAAACAGTCGGGCGCCCATTCAGGAATCCTCGTGTACCGCAAGACTTGGAAGCTATCCCTTCACGTACCGCGAGGGAAAAATCCATCTTTTTGAATTTCAATCCTTGGGCTTCATTCTCGTGCTCAGTTTCTTCGGGTTTTCACTTATAATCCTCACGAGCACCTGCAAACACATCAACGACTCAATAGTACACAAAAACGACTAAAAACGATTATAAAACTAATCAAAACGAACTAAAACAATAGGAATAAAGATGTGTGCTTTGCATAACATCACACACACACACACCAATATTAAATCCATAAACATACTTTGGGGCAGAGCTATATAGAGTGGAACAGGGTCAAACTACCCCATTGAGTTTTGAAATTTTTATAGAACGTATAATATCAGTATTTTGATTGACCCCACTCTATTTCGAGCGATTGATGTGGGTCAAATATCTCGTGTTTAAGAGTCTAGTTTATACAGTTTTATGGGTGTTAATTTGTATATCAAGTCGGTTTTACGTTGGTATTTGTATTTGTTTCTATTACAGGTGATTGGATGCTAATTAAGCGTTTTGGGAAGCATTTGGGATGAAGTAGAAGGATTGGATGTGAAACTATGCAACGATGGCGGCTTATCAGGAAAATCTATAGTGCAAAACTTCACAGAAGCATATCTTGAGTTAGAAATTGAATCACGGGGCCCATAATATATCGATTTGGGGTGTTTCGGCGAGCCGTGTATGAAAATTGGGTTTTGGCGCAGCCTACGCCAACCCGGCGTAGCTTACGTTAGAATTATGTTTGGCATTTGAGTGGCGTTGATCAGGGGAGTCAGCGTAGGAGTTTGGTTGAGGGCGTAGCCTACGCCAAAAAAGAGATTTTTTATGGATTTCAAGATTTTTGACATATATTCAAACCTAAAACCCTAAAGTCGTCATTATTCATTTCCTGAAGCTTCTTGGGCGACCAGAGGGCGATTTTCAAAGTTCCAAGTCATTCCAGATCATCGATTGAAGCTATGCTTGTGTGTCTGACAAACATGCGTGGCTAAGCTACGTGTAGCTTCTTCCCGGCGGATGGTTCGTATAGGTTTTTGTATTTATTCAGTTGTTTGAATGTTTGGATCTTGTTAGTTGTTGACACAAACTTGATAGATTGATATATTAGTTGATTTGAATAGTTTGTTTGAATGCTTTGAGTTTGCTTGCTGTACAACTGTGTTTGGTTTATGACAAAACCAGCAGGATTATGCTTTGGGTGACTAAAGTGGGTAATTTGGTATTTATAAATTGAGTAATTAGATTATACTGGTTTGTGACGAAACTAGTTGTATAGGTTTTCTTACAAAGAATATGTCTTCAATTACTGTTTCAACTGATTTTCCAGCATTATGTCTATGTGGTGTCCATTGAACAAGTAAGTTTTACATAAGCCTAGAACATGATGTTTGGAGGGAGTTACATCTTTATTTGATCTGTATTTTCATTGTAATTTACTAATCTAAGCAATTAAACCATTGATCTGTGGATTCGACAACTCTACTTCCTTATCTACAGTCTAAAGTAGCTAAGGAGTAGTTTTTAATATAGTTTTTGATTGACCTTGACACCGCGATCAACGATGACCCCATAAAATTTAACTGCATACTGAAAAAGAAAAAAGCAAACATGATTGGCTGGTTAAATCGTGGAGCATTCTCTGAAACTACCTAGGTTCGAATCTGTCTAGTGACGTTTTTATATTTTTTATCATGGGCCTTGGGTTTTTATTCTTTTGTTTTTCCTCTTTGGGTCGAGGCTTTGTTGAGGGTTTCTTTTGTTGTTTAAATTGATGCCAATAAACCGACACCCATTTCTTTCCTTTCTTCTGCACACTTCTTGTTTGTACCCATATTCCCATCGGCACCAGGTTTGTTTTCTTCATCTCCTTAACAAGTGTAATTATTTTTTAGTCTTGCTCTCACCAATTTGAACTTGCATATGTTTCAGTATCTTGAAAAGGTTGAAAATTAATAATTAACTAGTGGGTGTTTACCCGCGTGTTGCGACGGGACGTGCGTTGCCGTGGCTCGTTTCTGAACATCGAAACATAGATAAGAAACACGTTATGACGGTATATTCGAAAATCATGAAAAAGTCACGTCTTTGTAAAAATGATTGGTAACAAAAAAAGAAAACAGACAAAAATCTTTTACGCAGCCACACGTTGTTGCGGTATGTGGTTGTTTGATTCACGTTGGGGGCGAACTGACGTTTAGAAAAACCTAAACTGAAACACAAACACGGGGGCGGGTCGACAAATAAAACAAGAAAAAAAGGAAAAAAAATTAACAAAACTAAAAATAAGTGCGCGTGGAAAGACTAGAACTTGCGTGGGTGTGAAGAAGTCTTTTAAAGAGGGCCTCACAACCATTGCACCCATGACCTTTTTAGTTCAACTTTCCTTAACAAAAAAATATATCCACATTTTAATTCATGAAAAAACCTAAAATCAGGCTGAAAAGGTTTGTACCTTTGGCTTTATCATCAAAAAGCTTTACTGTTCCTAAGAAGTTTATTTAAGAGCACTTCCATTTTCCTGATTGATTATAGAAAACGTGCGGAACATACACGCATATGTTAGACAAGTAAACTGTTTATAATTATATTGTTCCAACATTAGTTACGCCCAAAAGATATCATGTAAACAAAAGAAGTGTTGTCTGAGTTTTCTTGCTACTGCAAGTTGGCAGTTAACTTGTCTGCGTGTACCAAAAAATCAGCAGCACCAATCTGTAAACAAAAATTGATAAATGCATAAGTAAAAATTAAACCGAAGAAAAAAAAAGAGTGAAGGAAAAAACCGAACAGAAAGAACATATAACAGATGATACAATGAACAACAATACATTCACATCACATGTAGGAATAAACTGTCTGACTACGAATTAATATACAAGGAACCAACTACAACGAACACATACCTGGTAAAGATGCAGATGTCCTTCAGTTTTTCTATTTTTTCTTTAGCTTTACTTCGTCATAAAAGCAAGATGTTAAATTACCAGAGAGGATAAGAAAACCTACAATATTAGTCAAGGTTTTTTTTTTTTTTTTTTGTTATAGATTGAAACATTCTAAACTTATTATAATAAAATAAGATCCTTGATATTTCAAAGATAATGGCTATACAACTAATAGAACTTACTTGTTGCGGGCAAGCAGAATCCTTGTTAGAATAGTCTTTACTTTTGGGGCTCGAGCAAGTTTGACAATTTCATCCTTTTCCAAGTCCAAATTAGAGGCCCTGAATTATAAGACTCATAATTAGATGTGGCAATACAAGGGTACCACCCATAGATGGGTCCAAAAGTGAAACACGTCAAACCGACTGAAAGTTACCCAACATGTATTGTAATGCATACAACCTCCTAAATTGTTTTATTCAAACATTTAGATTATCATTGTGGTTTTTACTATGTTCATATTTAGAACATTAAATATTTTATAAAGTATATAAAAACTGGACGGATAAAGCATAAGTGGGAATGTGGGTCAAACCAACCCAAGCCACCTCGAGTGACACCCAATTTTGCCACTTCTAGCCGTAATTATCTAAACTGAGAAGCAAGAAACTTAAAGCTTTGGTTCTTCCTCATATAGCAACACTTGCAACTTCAGTCTAGCAAGTCCTTTGGCGTAATAGGTCAAAATTGCATCTAGGTCTTCACCCTATATGCATCATTAAAACTTTTAAATATCATATATTTAGATAAAGATTCCATAAGAATATCATACGGAAATCAAGAAAGCATAGTTTGATATGTGTCTCACCATCAGATCTATTCTAAATTTTTCTTCCTTGGGGATTTTGGTCTCCAGACTATTAGGTTTACTGCAAAAATATAAAGAAAAAGAAGCATTTCACGGATCATCAAAAGCATCGATTCAGGTAAAGATTATGTCACCCAATGCGATATTTTAAGAATGAGAAGCAGAAAAAACACAACTTACACTGTAATAAGTGAAAAAACTCATCACCGACAAAATGATCACATTGATCTTACATAGCATGATACAAAACTCCAAAGAATTTAAGTGTTTCAGCAAGTTTATAGCTATACTCTTCTATTATTACTTACCCAAATGTAACAATAATTATTATAAAGTACTAACAGTAAAACACATATTATTATACATTAAGAAGCATTCAAAATGATAAATTCATAAAAAATAACCTTAACAGAGTAGTGCCACATAAATCTTCTTGAAGATGGAGGGGTGACCGGTAAAAAAGAACTTCAGTAGATAACTAATGTCTCCTTTAGGCATCTGCAACAAAATTCAAAATCACCCAAAAACCAGGGCACCAAAATCAAGTAAACCCTAGTCAAATTAGGAGGTTTGTAGACCCGTACAACCTGTCGATAAAGTGAGAACTTCAATGGTTGTGATGGTTCAGGTCACCTAAACACCAAAATAAACATAACTGAAAGCAAATCATTAAAACATACATGTGTGACTGAAACCTAAAATCAAATAGCAAAAGCGTTCCTAAACCAACGAAACCTACAACTAAATCATACGGTCAGATTAACTTAGACACAAATCCACAACAATTAAGTAGAAGAAACATCAAACATAGAAGAAGCCATTGTCGAGACCCAGAAAGACAAGCCCTAGCTTCCGTCGGATACACCTGAACCACCGCCACCGTAATAGTGACGCTGTCGCTAATCTCCGTTCTTGTCTACAGTAACGGAAACCAACATCACGACGAAAAGGAAGAGAAATCCTTCATGCGAAAGCCTTGAAGAAGCAAGAACAGAGAGAAGTTTGATGCTTCGATTTCTGAATGACACTAACAGAAATCTCAAAACCATGGATTACGGATTCGAAAGACTTACCTCGATGTAGAGATCGCTGAACCCACGAAGGTACCGATTCATATCAAAGGAAACAAAAAGAAGAAGCAGGAGGTGGAATCGGTGGGTTGTCAACGTGTAGAAGCAAGAAGCAGCATGGACAAACTCTAGGTCATGTGGTGGCAGAATGGAAAAAAGGAAAGCGGTGTCATCATGTGAAATTACCATACTCTCCTTGATTTACTGTTCCTACGTAGTTGATTTTTAATCTTTCTTGTTAATAAGTCTGAACGGTAAGCATACATGCATGATTGATTTTATATAAGGGTGTTGGGGCGGTCAACTCGGATGAAACCGAGTAGGGAATTGGGTATTCGGGTAAAGTGGAACACCGCCCCCAATAACTCGAGTAGGGGCGGGTAAAATGGCCGAGTAGTTGGGAACGAGTATATTTACTCGATTGTGAACTTGAGACTAGCCGTTGGTGGGGGTGGGTTGGGTTGGGTTGGGTGATTAAAAAAAAATTATCTATATATATATATATATATATCTCACTCTCCTCTTTAAACAAATCACTCACAAATCACTCTCCTCTCTAATTTTTTTAGAACGCATAACAAAATGTCTTCATCCGATTCTAGCATTTTTGGTTTGCCTTCGGGATTATCCGATTCTAGTGTTTTTGATTATCTTCTTTCCGACATTTCCGACTCAAATGGCATTGAATTTTTGTCCAAAGTTGCGGCTAGTGAGCTTGAGGATACGACAATATCAAAGAAAAAATGTGTAAATCGTGATCGTGAAGTTGCTAAAAATGAGAAGACGATTATGTTTAATTTTTTGTTTTTTTTATTTGTAACTTTATTATTGTATTTTGTTATTTTTAGTTGTATTTTGATTTTTTAATTAATAAAAAAAGTATGTTTTTGATTATTTAAATGTTTAATTATAAAAAAAAGTTGGTGAGTAAATGAGTAAATGAGTAGGGTGTTTCTAATGAAATATGAGTAAATGAGTAATTTTGAGGTGACAGAATTCTATTGGCCAGTTTTGTTGAGTAAAAGGGTATTGGGGTTAATGGCCCCCAACACCCTAAGGAAGACAATCAACTTAATATGTTAACAAAAAGTAAATAAAATTTAAAACTTGAGGTTCTATACCTTGAGAAATTTAACACAAGTTTGAAAAGTAAATACACAAACAAATCTTACATTGAGTGACTAGATGAACATGATATTACAAACATAAGTAGACCCTGTGGCAAATATTAATTGTTGATTATAGTATGTTTGAAGTATATTTTTTTGTGTGTGGATGAAGAATCGTACTTATGTTTTAAGAAAATGCAACTCTCCGAGTATGTTTTATTTTGCCAAAATCTATAGAACTTTTGCAAAACTTATGTGATTGATTTTCAATTTTATTGTAACATGTTAGTTTATTACATGTTAATTTGTTAGATGTTAACGTTAGTCAAGATGAAAATATTTAAATTGAAGTCACCTTCAAAATCACTTAACACAATTGAAGTCATCTTTAAAACTAATACAAACCAACACAAATCATATGAAGCGAGCTTTTTATTACACGACCAGATCCAATAGAAAACATTTCAATGACCTGACCCGGTAAAAGTACTTCCGTGCAAACAAAGGTAGACTGAAAATTTGCGACCCCAATGTAAAATATTCCTGGCTCCGCCATTGAACATACTAACTACTCGATTCCGGGGGCTGTTTGTCAATGGGGAATTGGTCTCTAAACCCGCCCGGGTAAAAAAAGCAGCCTTTGATTTTTTTTCATAATTGTTTTGTAAAAGAGAAGATATCCTGCCAGGTGTTTGTTTGCCCTAGTTAGAATATTATTTCAGATGGGGATGCTAGCTTTCTGACTGCGAGGTTTTCGGCTGATGAAATCAAATCTGCCATCTTTGATTGTGGGATGGACCGTGCGTCCGGTCCTGATGGCTTGAATTTTAAGTTTATTAAAACGTTTTGGGTATCGTTGAATTTGAATTCCTTAATGTCTTTGAGGAATTTTACGATACTAGCTTGATAAATAGAGTGTGTGGGTCGGCCTTCTCAAACTCCTTGACCCGGGCGATCTGAATTATTATAGTCCGATTACGTTGGTCAGGGTGATTGGTAAAGCTATCTCCAAAGTCCTAGCTAAGCACCTTAAGAAGGTGTTGGGATCGATTATCTCAATCAATCTGTCAGGTTTCTTTAGTGGTAGATTTATCTTGGACTACCCTCTTATAGTGAACAAGGTTATTTCGTGGGTTAAGAAGAAAAATAAAAAAAGGCTATGTTATTTAAAATAGATTTTGAAAGGGCTTGTGACAATGTCAACCGGGATTTTTTGTGTTCGATTATGGACCAAATGAGTTTTCCTCATATTTGGCGTGTGTGGAAATTGGGCATTTTGTGGCCGGCTAGGGCGTGAATGGTGCGCCTACTTTTGAGTTTCAATTACATAAGGGGATAAGTAAGGGTGACCCTATTTCCCCGTTTTTATTCTTAATTGTCATGGAAGCTTTCTTGGGGATGATTAAAAAGGTTTACGAGGCTGGGGCTTTTGATGGGGTTCAAACTCCGAATAGTGGCCCGTTATTGTCCCACCTTTTATTCGTGGATGATGCTATCATCATAGGATATTGGTCCCTTCTAAGGTGCTTCTTTCCGTGTTCCGGTTTGAAGATCAATTTGGGTAAATCTAATGTTTTTGGTGTTGGGGTTGAGTCTCTTGAAGTGGAGTCTTTTGCTTTGGTAATCCGGTGCAAAGTTGGATCGATTCCTCGCATATATCTCAGGCTTATGGTGGTCGGTAACCGTACCTATGTCAATCAATGCTTTCAATAACCCAATTGGGACAGGGATACGCTATTTATACACAAAGCGACGGTTCCAATTGAACCGTTGTGTCACCTAAGGTAGTTGTCCAGCAGCCCATCAACCAGGTCCAGGCGCAGAAAGTTAACGGAAGCCATGGTTTCGAAGCCCATGCAGATTAGCCAAGATCTTTGCAACGTTTATTTTGATTTAGTTATTTGCTTGTTTCAATTGTGTGCTGAAAATAAGGAAATCATGGGGATGCCCACGTTTCCCGTATCGTCACTTTCCAAGTTGTTAGGATTTAGAATTAAATTGTTCTTGTAGTTTCCTTTATAAAGGAACCTTTGAGTTTTATTAATTTTATGCAGAAAAATTATTTCGAAACTTCCTTCTTTTTTCTTCTCAGCTTCTCCTCTATTTTCTTAATCTATTTGCAGCAAAGCCCAACGATACACATCAGTCTCATCATCAAACGACGCATCCTTTCGTTTATAATTAGGACTAATACAAACCTAAACTTACTTAACCAAAAACGTACTAATAACAATTACAATTTTAAACCTAAACTTACTTAACTACAAAAAGCAAACCCACTTAAACTCGAGTCAAATAATTATCTAAGGCCAACAAATATCGTGTGTTTTGAATTTGAGATCTTTGGTTTTATTTAAAGGACTTGATCTATAAATCCTTTTCATCAAACACATCAACAAACCAACCATGCTATAAATATGGCAACAAAAATCACATGCAATTATAGAAAATCTCAATCTATTCTCTTATACCCATCAATAAAATTCAAAGAGTTTCCATTTAAAAACATACTAAAGAAAAAAAACTTAGGAAGAAAGAAAATTTTAGATATAAACTTGAAGCTAATCAAATACTCATATTTAATATTTGAATGAAGCACGGATTCGGCAAGCCAAGTGAATGTCTTTGAGCATGATTGTGACCCTCTTGGCATGAATGGCACACAAGTTGGTATCCTCAAACAGACCCACTAGGCTGCCTCCTGAAGTGCCAACACGGCATGGCTCTGGAACCTCAAGTCAGTCTTAAACCAAACATCATCGATTGAATCATTGGCGCGAATAACCAATGCGACTACCGTTGCAAGATTAAAGATGTATATGAATTAGTGAAACAAGTTGTTATAATGACGTACCTTGAAATCTTGAGCAATTTCACGGACAAGCCTCTGGAATGGCGATTTACGAATTAGGAGTTCAGTAGTCTTTTGATACTTGCGAATTTCACTGTATTCATGAGTAAAATAGATTATTATACATTGATTCTTCCATACTAACATGAATTTGATTCATATATCTTCTTACAATCAATTACAGTGTCACGATAGAAATAAAAACATTTAAAAACTAGAACTATGTATTATAGGGTTTAGAAAGAAAATATGATTAGCAGGCAAAGTCGAAGTGAATCATGCATTCAAATGTAATTCATTGATCGAATGCATACAGCAAAACATGGAACATTTGAAAAGAGCAATTAGGGTTTAGGAATATATAATTAAAAACTGACCGAAGTGCAACAGTTCCAGGACGATAACGATGAGGCTTCTTCACTCCTCCCGTTGTGGGAGCAGATTTCCTAGCAGCCTGCAAAAACAAATCTCCAAATTAATGCTCAACGTTAATTTGAAATCAAAATGCAGAAAAACAACTATAGTAGCCAGTTGCTTTCTTGGAGCTTTTCCACCGGTAGACTTGCGAGCGGTTTGCTTCGTGCGAGCCATCGCGTTTCAGATTCAACAAACTGATCGATAACTAATTAAGAAACCAATTAATCAGATAGATATGAACAACTAAACATAAGAAAGTAAGATATTGAGACTACAAGATACCTAATGATTGTAATATTTAGAAATAACATCGTCCCTTTAGGAACGTCCGGATATATATACACATCCATAGAGTCGGTTTCGTTCCAATATTTCCATATGTTTTTTTATGATTGGTTAATTGTTTTATTATTGGACAAATCTTATTGGTTAATATTAATTCACCCGGGATGACCAATTTTGTGTTTCTTTTGTAATTAAACTTATTAAAATAATAATAATATATAATTAAATAAATATATTGATAAAAATGTATTTCTAAATTTATTTTAAAATTCAACTTTGTATAAAACTAAACTTTGGGTTAGAAAGGATTAGTCCAAGGTTTTGAGAAGGAGCACATAATTGGGCTTCCAACTATATATGTTGCGACTATTTTGAATTAGTGCATGAGTGCTCTTCTAGTAAATCAGTATCAAATGATTCAGTGCATTATTATGTCCAAAGACTACAATATATAGAGTAAAAATGACAAGTAAAGAGATCAATCTAGGAACAAATCAAGAGTGCCTAATGTGGAAAATGTTGATACCAAAATCTTACATATGATACTTAATTTACAAATATATACAGTAACCTGCCCCGACACTCGCATCATTAGGATCACAAACGTTGAAATTCGATCTAAAATCAAGGAATGGAGGCCTTGGTAATCGTTTCGTGTGCCGACATACTACTGTGAGGATGGAACATGAAGCAAGTGAAGGAGGCCAAGGGTGACTTTTTCTCGAACAAAAATGTATATCGATAACCACATGCTTAGTGTGTTCATGTTGAATCAAATTGTACGACACTCACATTGTCACAATAAGCTATAGTGGTGTGAGGAAGAGATGATAGAATTCAGATAATAGTGAGTGGAACCAATTAAGAAGCTTCAGATACACCATTAGCAACTGCTCTATTTTCGGCTTCGATACCAGATCTAGAGCTAGTAGATTGGGATTTAGAAGACCATGAGATAATATTGTTGCCTAAGAAGACACATAATCCTGATGTCGTTTGTCTCGTGGAGGGGCAGCGTCCGTATAGACAGTGACACTAGATATAAAGCTTTTTATAGAGTTGAAGATCATAAGAGATAGTACCTTTGATATACCTGAGGAAGTGATGACCATGCAGATGTGGTTTATGTGGGTCATGAATGTAGAAACAAATTTGTTGGACTACATAGGCTATGTCCTACCTCGTGAAGTTGAGACACTGAAGTGCTTGGAGATGAAGAGCTTGAAGATGTGGTTTATGTGGGTCATGAATGTAGAGACAAATTTGTCGGACTACATAGGCTATGTCTCGCCTGGTGAAGGTGAGATACTGAAGTGCCTCAGTTAGAGTTTGATATAGAGTTGGATCTCGTGCGGGTGGTCGTAAGGTTGCAACTAATATGGACTTCGTATCTACGAATGTAGAACAAGGGTTACATGAGGTCATGGATGCTTTTTTCAAACATTTCTTTGAGCATATTGTTGTTGAGAGAGAGGAACAACCCATTGGAGTCAGTTGTGATGGATTTGCCAAGAAAGTAGTGAATAGAACCAAGATCGGTCATGTGGAATTTACTATTTAGGCATCGGATTACGTCGTTGAAAATGTCACTGAGACGGTGGTGGGGAAGTCATCTAAATAAAGAAGAATGATGGGCATGGAAGTGCCTTTGCATATGTGTAGGAAACTTCCATGAACAATCGACAAATCTCGGTTGAAGCTTCTATGTGTAGGAAAAAATTGTACATGTGTATGAAGTTTGTGTCAACAATGATTGGAACAAATATGAGAAGAAAGAGCACAAAACACCGTGGGAAGACTCACCATATAAATCGCATTTATATGTGAGCCCACGAGTTTCAATTAGAGGTGTACAAAACGCGTTTTTTTATAAACCGGCCCGGTTTCTAAACCAAACAGGTTTTTTTCATCATGGAGTCAAACGTGTTTGGCCCAAACCGGTTCAGGTTATAAACTGGTTTAGGAGGGAAAATGTCTGAACCTATCAAATCGATTGGGTTCGAGGGAGCTTGGGACAAAAAAATTCGATTTTAACCAGTTTTTTTACTTGTTTTCAAACCGGTTCAGGTTATAAACCGATTTCAAATAATGAGACTACGAACTGTTGCCAAACCTACGGGTCGGGCCCAACCGGTTTTTTTGTACACCTCTAGGGGTACTCAAGTGCTATCAGGTTTCAGTTTTACGGGTGATTTGCGGGTAAATCTAAAGGAGTTCAAATTTACGAGTGTTTCGTGATTAGATTTGAAAGAGTTCAGATCTATGGAGATTCGTGTATCTCGTGACTCGAAACGTTTTTCTCAAGTTGTTGAGCTTGATGAGTCATCTGTTTTGCAAAAGGTATAAATCTCTAAAAACTTATGTTTGTTTCTTTTGGTTTGCAATTGGACTTCAGGTGGAAAATTGTAAAACCCCAACCCGGGCATCCTACAGTTGAATCTCATAACAGGTCGTTTTCATAAAAAAACATTTATTGCAATTCAAACTACAGCGTAAGTCTTTCAAAACTCATTTATGACCATTTAATGTTATTAGGTTTACATTACGAATGCCCGCACACCGATCCGAGTAACGCTGCTTCCAAGCCAAGATACGTCAATACACCGCTTATTTGCAAACAATCTAACGTACACACAAAGTCAGCTACGATGAGTGAGTTCTAATAGTTTAATTTAAATAAAAACCATCACACCAAGTTCTTCGGTTTAATTTACCCAGGACCCTCAGGTCATTATAAAATATAATTACGCTATATTAACGAATGACTAATCCCTTGTCATCCGCCGACATCCCATAACCGTTTATCTCCCGAGACTCAACACGTACTACCGATATAAACAGTAGTAACCTTACAATCACAACCACTCAGACTCAACATAATATGCTAACAACTCATATCCAAGAATACATATTTACTCGACCCTGGGTTAACACATCCTACCCTAGACATTAACACATCCGGCCTTAACCAAGGCTCTCACCAATAACTAACACGACTCTTACACTCGTCACATCACAAGTCCTGACTCCACGGTCAGTCTAACTCTACATGTCACATTCAACACGTCACATTAACACAATCTCATACATAATAAATATGACTGATCACTAACATGCAAATTAACACATATATGTACGCATGCAAACACATACCTTATCACTGCACCCTCGTCAGGGTTACCCTTGTCAGGGCATCAACACACCCCGAGTTCATCATTAACCTGTTAAATAAATGTCACCCCTGGTAACTTCCCGAAGGACCTCGTCCTCCACAATCCTGTTTGCCACGTCATAAAGACAAAGACGCAAACACAATACCCGTCGTGTCACGTGGATAACAACACAAGCACACAACACAAATATGAACATTTAATAACACACATCATATGCATGACTCATTAACTACACCTGCACCTTACATACGACACAAACACAACATACCCCACCTGTGATCATAACCGTTTTAACTACAGGCCCGACTTTTCCAGTCCAACCTTTAACATGTCGCACAATAATATCTCGTCTCTATAACTCGCACATTTCTATGAACACGCCATAAACCCTACGACTCTCAATTAAGCAATTTATACTCAAATCATATTGGTTTATAACCCGTGACCCTTAACACGATTAATTCTATTAATACCACGTGAATGTGTGTACGATAGCCCCAAAACAGCAGAACGTTTAAAAGAGGGGATTAGAAACTCACAGGTTAAGCTGCGCTGCAACTCGTCCGTCCAAGCTCGAATCCTAATCCTGAAAAACGCGTGATCACATAATCAGAACACGTCCTAAACATACGTTGCCTAACGTATAAATAACAAAACCCTAATAATTGGTCTTGACTACTCGCCCTTCTGACTCACTGAATCCCTTATTACCTCAGCTCGTACACCGGATCGTCCTTGACCCGTTTAGAACCCGCACGCCCATACCTTGGTTTTCTTGCATACACGTATGTGATCATGTATCCCTAGTCCCGCACGCACACACGTACTCGGACCGAATGCCATACACACGTCCCCACTTTGCTCGAAGAAAATCTAACCAGGTGCTACTCCGGTTTCCTCGTCGTGTACCACCACGCCACTCGTCCCCACCGTCTTCTTCGTCTCCTTCCTTGTGCACTTCCGGCCGAACGCCACCATGCACCGCCGTGCATTTCCTCCGTCTCCTTTACCGGGATGAAACCCTAATCCACATGCCTCTCAACTACCGCCGCTGTTGAATTCTATCCGAGCCAATTTCCAAGCTGGAAATAATCCCTCGTAGTCTCCCACCGTTCACCGCCGTGAGAAGCCACCACCGCCGCCATAGCATCCGTGGAGCACCTCCCCACCTTGTTGAACACCACCCTTCTTCTTTCTTTGAGTCTGCATCCGATCACCATGTTAACCGAGCCCGCAACCGCCTAACGCAGCGATAACACCACCACAGCCGACCACCATCGACATCCCTACTTGGTCTTCGGTCGTGCACATGAAAGCCTAAACCCACGCCGTAACCCAAAAAAAAAATAAAAATAAACGAATAGAAACCGATGTTACCTGCTCATGCTTTTGGTCCCCGCCGTGCGACCACCTTCGTCCTCCTCTCCGTCGGGTTCCCTTCTCGCGGCTTGCTCCTGCCGTTGCACACACCTAGGGTCGATATGGTCCTAGGGTTTTTCCTCAAACTTGTATTTAAACCCTCTAACATTTTCTTTCGGGTCCCTGCGGTTCTTTTAACGTGCGATTTGATCTCAAACAGTGTTTTAAACGGTTAACCGACTCACCTGTGAGCATTAAATGTGTCATTAGTGGTAATCCATGCCCCTTGCTACACTTTAATAAAGGCTCGGGTCGCCCATTACCCGCTTCTTTAGATTTATGGATTTCCGGGATGTTACAAGTTTGCCTCCCTTAAAAGAGGATTCGTCCTCGAATCCTACGTTGACACAAACCGACACCAGTCACTCTTTCGCTCTTATAGGTGCATCCAAGGTTCTTTGGCGCTATCCATTCATTGTACATATCAACACGGTCACTTTACTTCACAACTCGGTCACGATATTCCTCTTGCATGCTTTCAACCTTGGGACTTATGGATCTCACCTAGATGCTTCTTTATCACATGCCCTTTTAACTTTTGTTTAGAGGGTACCGCATCGTCAATTTACTACTTTCTCTTTCCTAATCCCGATCAACTCGCTGTGCCTATATCGTCATTTCTTGCTTATCCCTAATGATCTTGTCATTCCAATGGTCATCCTCAAATAAGGCTCCTTGTCCTTCATAGTCAGGATCGTTAGTCGCCCTTCTCATCTTGTACTCTCATTGCTACCCAACGATGATTCCCTAAAACTCAGGTATCACTGTCCTGCTCACTGATGTGATACATCTCTCATCCCTGAATGACCTCCAAGAACTTGCGCAAAGCTTTACTAATCTCTTCTAGCATCTCCCTATTACAACACATCTTTACTACATTACCTTGCGCTCCTCGCGTCTTACATGTGAGCATTCTCCGCTCATCGCTAGTGCTTCGATCACCATCCTCCGATGATAACCCTCGAGAGCTTGTGCAAGTCGCACCGGCCCCTACAAAATGTTTCTACCAACATATTTCCCTATCTCGATTTCATGTGTTTAACACGCCCCCTTTTAGTAAACTCTTTTTACTCAATAATAGAGTCATAATCATCAGTTCCCGATAATTTTCAAAAGTTCATGTATCACTATCATGCCCTTCTTGGAAGTAATGCATTTGCTTCACTTGACGCTCCACACGAGCCTGCCCAAGACTAGTCATACGCTTACCAACGTAGGCACTTCATTCCCAAGAACTTATGTGCAATGAAGCGCTTACCCCTCCTGGGTTTCCTTTTCCTCTTCATTAGGGCCGTAAACGAACCGAACGTTCAGCTTCGGTGGGAAGTTCATTTATGTTCGTTCGTTTAATAAATGAACGAACATGAACAAGGAATTTCGTCCGATTAGTTAAACAAACGAACATGAAAAGAGGTCTCGTTCGTTCAAATGTGTTCGTGGACGTTCGGTAACGTGTTCGTGAACGTTCGTTTATTAATGTTCGTTCGTTTATGGTCGTTTACGTTCATGTTCGTTCATGTGTCGTTTGTTTATGTTGTTCATTAAGGATTTTTGTATATTTTAATTTTATTTTATCTAAACTTTATATATTCTTTAATTTTTATTTTATTTTTTACCCTAAAATTAACTAAGTAAAGTAAGTTCGATACAAGTATGAAAAACTTGATATTAAAATGATCTTATTAAATGTTCATTTCAGAAGACATTAGGGTTGACATCAAAAGTACCAAACTAGCCTTCGTTCGGTTCCGTTCGTGAACAACCCCATTTCCTTAAAGAACGAACACGAACATGAAATTTCGTTCGGTTGGTGTTCGTGAACCGTTCATGAACAAGTTAAATGCTTAACAAATGAACACGAATAAGGCTTCATTCGGTTCGGTTCGGTTCGTTTACAGCCCTACTCGTCGTTGATCTACCATTACCAAGCGATCATCGACCATGCCTAATTTACCAGGCACAAACATAAAGTCCGCCCTATCTAAGCCACAGCTATCCTTGTCCTTGTTTCGAGAAAACCTTCACATTCCTTTTGTAACAGAATTCTTCCTATGGAACATATCCCGTGGATAACCTATCGTCTCTTTGTCCACTTCATGCTGAAATTCTTAGCGTCGTCACCTCGATCACGTCATGACTAGTTCCGATCAAACTTCCACGTAACGCTTTCATCTTCATCTTTCACCGCTTGTCACACCCCTAAATTCCACTAACAGAGTTTTACCATTTGGAAAGGATCTCAGACATCAGTTACATCAAACGACACTACATGGGACATAAATGAAATATCATAAAGTTCAGAGTTAAATGCGGAAGCGGTTTATGTCAAATAGTTAATGCGCAAAACAAACGCTCCTAAGTTTAGTTTAATAAAACAAATGAATCGTTTTAAATGTTTGCATAATAATGCAAATACAGTAGGACTCCATGCATGTTCTAGGTGTGCAACCTGTGCCTAAGCAACCTGAGAAACATGTAAGAAAAAGTGTCAACACGAGGTTGGTGAGTTCACAGGTTTCAAGTTTACAATAAGAGAGTGTTTGCCAGATTATGTACATTCAATATGCATATATATAGGTAGCTAGCTTGTGTTCATGTCTTACTAAAGTGCTCGCAACCGAAGCTGATAGTGTGTTTGTTTGTTTGCCTCCAGCCAGATCTATCAACTCTGACTAATATGTTAAGGTCAATATTTCACCCGTTCGACCTCCAATCGAGTTAGCGCGACTAAAGCGGGTGGAGTTTGTCAAACCCAGTAGTACTACCAAAATTACCTCGCTCATACCATATTAACGGTCCGATGTGTGTAAGGACTTTCATGATAGTGTGTTACGCTTAGCCTCAATAGTGATATCATATGAAGTACCATAATCAAAATAGTTTGCGTCGTGTTTTCTCCCCCAATGGGAAAAACATGTAAGATAATGTTTGCTTGCGTACCTGTTTCTCCCCCACGGGAAAACAAGTAAAAGTATGATGGTTTGTGTACATGTTTCTCCCCTAACAGGAAAAAGAGTAAAATGGGGCCGTGAAACTCACCTGAGTTGTGTATGAGTAGTAGATAGCACCACACAAGGATGCAAGTAGGAAACACAAGAGTTTGCTTGTGAACTACTTACGTATGCCCTAAAATTATAAGCATAATAGTTAGGGATACAATGAGGTTTTGTGACGATGACACGGAAGATTTGAACGTCCTAAAACATTCTTAGGATAGACGAGTATACAAACGCGTCCACGGGAATAAGAGTTTCTTAATATAATATTTAAGATAAATGCGTTTCGTGTCGAATGTTTCTAAGTACAAATAATAAAAATTAAATATATCCGTGCTTTTGTACCATTTAATAATAGCCTAAGAAAATAATATTATTTTTAAGTTTAGAGAATTAACACATTTAATAAATCTTGTGGCAAGAAAAAAAATAATAAATATATTATTTTTATCCGAGGATATAAACGTGGATAAAAATATAAATAATTATATTATTTATAGGTTCGAAGTGTTACATGATGTTTATAAATGTGACGAAAATAATATATAAATGTTTATTTTTAATTTGAGTCATGGGTGTGAAATAATAATATAGATGGATCATAAAACTATACCTGAGCCTACGGGTGTTTTTTGGTGTCAAAATATATTTATATAACATTATAATATCATAGGGAAAGATTTTATAAAGAGGAAATTTGTGAAAAAGCCCCAAAAAAAATAATGCATGAGACCGGACTCGAACCCGGGTCTCCTGTGCATGAGTCCAACAACTTAACCACCCCGTCCGCTAGGGTCATCGCATACAAGGATCGGACCAAATGAGTTTTAATCCTCAACACCTCTGAGTTCCTCCACCATGCGAACCCGAACCCAAACCTCAGTCCCGATTCCAACCAAATCGATCATGATTGATCTTGCAAACATAGGGCTTTTGTTCATTGATCTATTGCGAGTCTGTGGTCGTTTTTAATTGCAAAACCAACATGTTTAGGGTCGTAAATTTTGGTTTGAAATTGCCAAAAATCCCTAGGTTGAACTTAGAATCAAATCGATTAAATATTATAATGACTGGGGTTGGATTCATAGGGCTATTACAGATTGAGGTATTGAGAAATCACCTATATAGTTTAATTGTAGTGAAGTTGTGTCCAGATCAGTATTCGACTAACCCAAAGTGTGATGAACCCTAGAATCGGTTCATAACTAATTCGATGTTATAACTTTGAATTAGCATAGGGCTTTCAAAGGGTGGGTAATTGCGAAGCTAAACATATGGTTTAATTGGATTTAAAATGAGTCGGGGGTAGGGTTCGATTAAATCCGAAAGGATATGAACCCTAAAATTCGTTCATGATTAATTCGGGATTGTAAGCCCCACTTAGGATAGGGCTTTTGATCTAAGGTTGAAAATGAAGCTAATGGTGTACTCAATTACCTGAAACGGTGTCGGAATGGTGGAGATCGATTAAACCACATGTGCGACTCCAAAAGTTTGAACTCCGGCGTCTCCAGCTACTTCTCCGGACGAAATAAGTTAGGCAGGAACTGTAGGGGAACTCGTTTGAGATGTGCAGAGGGTTAGACTACACAATTTCAATGCTAAAAGGTCGAGTTTGATGATGTTTGACAATAGTGTCGGCGGTTACGGTTCGTAAATGATTAATGAGATTAATTCGAAATCAATAACGGTGTTAAATGGCTCAATAATGATCGACATCATCATTGTAATGAATTTCTGTTACGAATTTAAACCATCTTTGAGAATTACAGATTGAATGAGATCAAGAATTCGCGATTTTGACTTTCAAAAATCAAAGGAATCGGGTTTGGGTTAATTACAGAATTAGTCTGTAGGATCGTGAGATTACAAGGTGATTCTATTCTAGTTGATATTGGCGGAAACAATAACAACCAACAAAGTAAACAAGTAAACAGCAAGAATACTGATAAATGCACTGTTGTATTAAACTTCTGAGATTACAAGTTTACAAGTAAAACACTATCAAGAAGCACTATGAAAGCACAGCAAGCACTTTTTTTAAAAGACTCACTTACTATGAAGTGTTTACACAGTATTTATAGTAACTTAGAATCAAGACAGACCCTTGATTCTAAGGACCAGATCTAACACAAGCCGTTGATCTTGTTTATTAATCTAAATTACACGCAAAGGCTAATCTAGATAACTTTATTGAAACGTCTTCTTAGGCATCATTGTTTGCATGCTTGGAGACGCGCGTCCTTGTCCTTTATTGGTTGCACCATTGAGGTTCCTTCTGCTTGGAGTGTGGCAGTAGCTTTTACAGAAAGGTGTCAGAGGCGCTTCACATGGATAGTCAGCTGCAACGTTTGGTCTTCAGTTAGTAAGGCTATCAGCAGCAGAGATGAGAATAATGCTGCTGATAAGCCCATCAGCAGCAACAAGTGTTGAATGCTGCTGATAAGCCTATCAGCAGCCATATGTGATGAATGCTGCTGATAAGCCTATCAGCAGCCATATGTGATTAATGCTGCTGATAAGCCTATCAGCAGCAATTGTACTTAGAATAATTTGGTAGCAATCAGTCTTTGGTTCTACAAACTCCCCCTAGACTGATGCAACCAAAATTCTTCTAATCACTTTGCTGCTGAAGCTTTTGCATGTGGCTGACTATCCTTTCAACCTCATAGCCTCTTGGATCCTTGCTGGGATTGTTCAGTGGAAGTTCAGACAGAGTCTTGATGTCTTTGTGTGGCATTTTGTAGATTGCTTTGCTTGAACATCTCATCTGCTGCTTCTTTACATCAATCAGAGTGAACTCATCCAGATCAGCATTGCTCTAATTTGGTCAATACTATCATTCGTTTCCTTGACCACTTCGACACTACCAAGCTCCCGTTGACCAATTTCACCCCAACACACGGGTGTTCGACACTTTCTCCCATACAATGCCTCAAAAGGCGGCATGCCAATACTAGAATGGTAACTATTGTTGTAAGAGAATTCCGCCAACGGTAAATGGTCGTCCCAACTACCACCAAAATCCAAGGCACACGCTCGCAACATATACTCGAGCGTTTGAATCGTTCGCTCGCTTTGACCATCCGTTTGTGGATGATAAGCGGTGCTAAGATTCAATCTAGTCCCCATATCCTCATGGAATTTCTTCCAAAAACGAGAAGTAAATCTCGTATCACGATCCGATATAATCGACACCGGGACCCCATGACGTGACACAATTTCCTTCACATACATTTCCGCCAATCTATCCGAAGAATACGTTTCCTTTATAGGAAGGAAATGTGCACTCTTCGTCAACCGATCCACTACTACCCATATCGCATCATAACCCTTTCGAGTCTTTAGTAGTTTAGTGATCAAATACATGGTTATTTTCCCATTTCCAAAGTGGTATTTCAAGCGGTTGAAGCTTTCCATACGGCTTTTGATGCTCCACCTTAACCCTTAAGCATGTGAGACACCTCTCCACATACTTAACAATATCACGCCTCATACCCGGCCACAAAAAATGACACCTCAAATCATAAAACATCTTTGTGGCCCCCGGATGGATAGAATATTTGGATTTATACGCCTCGTCAAGAATGGTTGTCAAGACACTTGACAACCTAGGTATCCAAATTCTATCAAAGCATGTCTTCAAACCCATGCTATTTTCACCAAGCTTATCAACATAAGAAATTATCCGTTCTTTCTTCAAGTCACCACCAAGTGCTAACACTTGGGCCTCCCGGATTTCATCAATAAGAGATGATGAAATTGTCATCTTAAATGACTTCACCTTGATAGGTGAATGACTTGGCTTCCTACTAAGCGCATCCGCCACAACATTCGCTTTACCCGGATGATAAAGTATCTCACAATCATAATCCTTAACCAATTCAAGCCACCGTCTTTGCCTCATGTTGAGGTCCTTTTGGTCAAAGAAGTACTTGAGGCTTTTGTGATCCGTGTAGATCGTACACTTAGCACCATACAAATAATGCTTCCAAATCTTGAGTACGAAAACCACGGCTGCAAGCTCTAAATCATGGGTTGGGTAATTCACCTCGTGAGTCTTTAATTGCCTAGACGCATAGGCAATCACTTCCCCCCCTTTGCATCAAAACACACCCCAACCCCGAATGCGAGACATCCGAATAAACAACAAAATCCTCGGTCCCGTCCGGCAAGGATAAAACAGGCGCCTTAGTCAACTTTTCTTTCAAGAGTTGAAAGGCATATTCTTGCTCGGGACTCCAAACAAACTTTGTCTCCTTACGAGTCAACTTCGTCATCGGCAAAGCAATCCGAGAGAAGTTTTCGATGAACCTCCGATAATAACCCACCATGAAACTCAACAATGGATGTTTCAAAATTACCTCACCAATCCACCCATTGAGACTCAAGTTCTCAAGTTCATACCGATTAGGATTCGAGGATCCCAACACCCATTGAAGCTCGAGTCTTCAACTCAACCCCTTCTTAACCAAGAAAGCATGTGACTTCCTCAAGTAAGGATACATCAATTTCCTTACTTTAATCCTCTTTTACAACACTGGAAGGAAGATCCCTATCCGTGACCCAAACATTCTAAGTATCTCCAATGACTTAATCATAAGTCATCCTTTGAGATTCAAGGATCTCAATCACCAAATCCGCCTTTGAAGTTCGAAGACTTCGTTATCAAACACCGTTTGTGAAGTCCAAAAGACTTCCAACATCATTTATGAAGTTCCAAGACTTCATCCACCATCCATGTACATATTTCACCTATGCACATTTCACCCCCTTTATATACATATTTCACCTATGTATATAACCATTTGCGTACAATGTACATTTTAACATTCACACACTAACCATTCAATCTTTAACGGGTCCACAAGTATTTCTTCCGAATTCACCACCCCATCCAAAAATTGGATTTTCACCAAAGCCAAAACGGCATACCCAGCCGTTCCAAAGTAAAACCTCTTCTTTCTGGGACTTCTCAATAAGTTCACAACGAAATTGAGTATAAACAACAATAGTTCGGAGATATAAACGACTATCTTCGATTAACCGACCACCTGTGAGCAGTTTATGCTCTACACACCTCAACCATATAGTCTACAAACCACGAGACCTTAGGTCAGTTTCATCCTACCCCTGACTGTCAGTGCCAATACGCACTCTTCCATCTTCCCTTTTCACCGCAAAGTTTATGTGCTTTAGAACAAAGCGCATGGGTGTAATGACCCTTATGCCTTTCTCCTCACGAAGAATAATTCACCAATCCTCCGCCACGTCCCGGAGTCGACTCATCGTGCGTAATACGCCATCTACCAATCACAATGGATTGCTTCAAAAGACAAGACCATCATAGTGATTCATCGTTAATTAATCAGCTATTAACTCTCACCCTTTAACTCCTTTGGTTCGCACACCACGAACCCTCTTGTGAAAACAAGGTTTTCCTTCCACTTCGGTTCACCAACCGTAGTTCTTCCCGCTCTCTAGGCTTCACACTGTTCCTCCCAAGGATCACCTCAAAGAGCCCTATCTTCCTTGAAGGAAGATCGACACAACATGATAGAAAGCTCTAGTCATCCTCCACTAGTTATATGCCTAATATTTCTTCCAACCAATTCCACATTCCTCACCATTTCTGAGGTGATACACCTCTAGACTCTATCACACTTGAGTCCTTAAGACGACTTTCATCCACAATTTCTTCTACTTACAACATGTGCCTCTCAGTCACACTCGATCGAATTTTAACTAAGTCGTAGACGTTCCACCTACTTATAGGTATTTAATCTACCCACTTATTAAGGCACTATATCATATCTATGTATATATGTATTACCCCCATCTAATCATCCATGTACATACATACGTACATATATACATACACATATAACCACCTTCACCTACTCCTTGCAAATGTTCATTGTTATATGGGTATCATAAAGTCTCTTGCACATTTCGTCTTATTAAACATATTGGCCAGACATGTTTAATAATACGCCATGCCCAATTGTAATTACCATCTCCATATAACAGGTCACAAAACAAGTTTCGGCACACATAATACCTTAACAGCATTCATCATACATATATACATACACCATATATATATATTATCATTTTATCAAATCATTACTAACCTTTCGTTTCCGTAAGCTCCGAGTCTTAGTCAAGTCCTTCATGGATTCTCGTATCATTTTCCCCCATATCAAGAGCATCCGGTTTGAGTTTGGTGCCACCACACCAAATCCCTCAAACCATTGCTCTGATACCAAGTTGAAACATACCACTTTTAAAAACAAAACTTTAACGCGCGGAAGTCTAAATCCCAGAATTTTTTTTTTTTACCTCTCGCGTACCGCGAGAAACATAGGCCACCTCCCTCGCGCCCCGCGAGGGACCTGTTTTCACAGAAAGTTTCCAGTTTTTCTGCAGGTTTCATACTTAGCCAAATTTCCATCTTTTTCCAAAATACAAGACAACAAATTTGCCCAACACATGGGTTTTAACCAAAAACCCCTTCAACAACATGATCACAACCCAAAAACATGTTTTGTTTATCAAATTACAATCAAAAAGGGGGAATTCCACCAAATCATCAAAACATGAAAATATGCATACGAGGATCCGCCAACGCCTTGGACTTGACTTTGACTACCTCGGAGCTTTTCCTACATTCACCACACATATCACCATTAGTAATGAAGATAAATTCATAACAAACAAGTAAATTTCTACTTGTTTCACCCATTCACCCATTTGACCCGTTTCCACCCAAATTGTCATTTAGGCTACATATTCTTGCACCCTTACTACAAGTTTCAATTATGATCAACACATGATCCATTTCCATTATGGCACAAAGGCCATAACTCCGTTTCGTTTATGATCAACACAAGATCCGATCAACCCATGATCCTTTTCCATTATGGTACAAGGCCATAACTCCGTTTCGTTTATGATCAACACATGATCCGATCAACCCATGATCTTTTTCCATTATGGTACAAGGCCATAACTCCGTTTCGTTTATGATCAACACATGATCCGATCAACCCATGATCTTTTTCCATTATGGTACAAGGCCATAACTCCGTTTCGTTTATGATCAACACATGATCCGATCAACCCATGATCCTTTTTCCATTATGGTACAAGGCCATAACTCCGTTTCGTTTATGATCAACACATGATCCGATCAACCCATGATCTTTTTTTTTCCATTATGGTACAAGGCCATAACTCCGTTTCGTTTATGATCATCACATGATCCATTACCATTATAGGTTAACACTATAACTACATTCATTCATTGTATATACTAAATCATTCACAATTTATCATATTACAAGTATGCATACAATCACATAACACATAATCCACAAAATTCACAACTTGTTTTCACACCTTTCACCCATTTGACCCGTTAACACCCAGTTGGCCAATTAAGGATTTCATACACTTGTATATCACCTACAAGTTACTTTCATCATTTATAATTCCGTTTCATTTATGATCAACACATGATCCAATTCCATTATAGTATAAATACTATAACTACATTCCTTCAATTATGCATACAATTTTATGCTCATTCATACCACATAACAAATTATGCAACTTTACACATTATACATACAACATTGCATAAAACTCATTTATCATCATAACTAAGTAAGTGCAAAAACACTTACTTTTCGGGTTAGAAGATCCCGCTCCGCCTTCTAGACCCACAATTTGATTACCTAAACATACACACCTAGTTTAGTAATCTAACATATACCAAAATTTCATTACAATTGAGTTCACAACTCAATTTCCCAATTCCAACCCAAATTGACCCGTTTGGGTTATCCTCATAACCAAACACCCTCTTTCACCACAAAGTCACCTACTTGAGTTTCATTAACTTAATCTTAACACTAATTCTTCTTTCAAAAATTATTATTAAGTTAATTTGGTGTTTGTTCAAGTGTCTAACATCTTAAAAACACTTAATCTTCATTAATTCAACATTCTAGCATTATGATCCAAACACCCCCAATTTTCACCATATGAACCCTAACTTCTCATAATCAAAATCAAAGGGTTCTAAGATGTTAATCATCATTCTTTAACTTTAGTTTAGCTAGATTATCAATAATCTAACACCATTTCATCACATGCATACATAATTTTGGATTTCACCCAAAACCCACCAAGAACACATACATGGTGAAATCAAGAGGAAGAGAATCACTTACTTGATGTTAGGAAGGTGTTGTGTGAGCCAACACCTTCAAGTTTCAAGCTTCAAATGCACGATTTTGGCTTCAATCCCGTTTTCTCCCTTCTTCCTCTTGAACGACCAAACAACTCAAAATGAGTTCAATTTTGACTTCTATAGTCAAATATGGCAGATTTGTCATATTACATATTCAGTCCCTCAACTTTCCTTTTCTCCCCTTTCATTCCAAAACTAGCTAAAACTAGCGTAACCCCGATACTACTTGAAACCCACTTGTTTCAACTTATTTCTAAATATTATTTCCACCATAATATTTAATTAGAAATATTTATTTATTTATAACGAGACCCGGATTTTGGTTCGTTACAAAATGGAGAGTGGGACTTGAGTGGTTTGATGTTCATGACCACATCTTTGCTAGGGTTGAAGTAGTGTCTGATTGCTAGCATAAGATGTTTCCCACTCTCATTTGCAGGCTCATGAGCTTCACCCAGCTCCAAAATTCTTCGTAGGTCTGAATCTGGTAGTTGCAGAACCTCATCAGCAGACCTGTATGTAGATCTTCTTCTTTCAGTTCTCCCCCTGAAGATCTCAAACCTTTGACCCTGTGGATTGTAGACCCATTCAACTATGTCCCTTGAGTCTTCAGGTTCAGATGAGGGTTTGGATTTCTTCAAGGGAGGCTGTTGATGAGTGGGAGCTGGGTGGGATGATTTGGACTTTTTGGGTGGAGGAGTGGAAGGTTTGGGGAGGAGAGTGGAAGGATGATGGACTGAGGAAGAGGTAGGTGAGGGAGAAGGCTTGGGTTTCTTTGTCTTTGGTTTTTCTTCTTCTTTGATAAGTAACCTTTTCTTGGAGCCCTTCTTCCCTAGTCTTTCTTCCTCATCCTTTTTAACTTTGAAGTAGAGGGCTTGCAGGTTCATGAAATTCATAGGACCTAGCCTCTTTCCACTATCTCCTCTGGCCTTAAGGAAGTCATTCATGACCTTCCTCTCTTCATGGGTCCGTTTATTGAAAGCAATGGTCTTTTTGGACTGTTGTTTGGCTTTTTCTTCTTCTTCAGCCTTTTTCTTCTTTGCCAACTGACCTTGCTGACCCATGAAGGCTCTGTAGACTTCTTTAGTTGAGAGTTTCTCAAGGTAGTCTGCATCCTCACCTTGAGAGACTAGAGTCTTTATCCACTCCTCCCTCATTTCTTTAGCTAGTTCAGAATCGGTTATTCTGAACTTAGCTTCTTCTTTCTTCTTCTTCTCCAATTCTTCTTCTTCTTTATTGAATTGTTCCTGCAGTTGAAGAGCAAGAGCTGCATCTTCTTCAATCCGGTCAACTGTAGGAATCTTTCTTTTTAGTTCATCCAGCTGTTTGGCATACAGCTGGATGGTTTGTTCTCTTAGGAGAATGGCTGTTTTTCTTTCTTGAGCTTTTTTCATGTCAGCCATCTCCTCTTCTTCTCTTTTTCTTCTTTTCTCTTCCCTCTCTCTTTTCTCTTTAAGCAACCTCTCTTCATCTTCCTCTGTCATGACCCCCTTCCCTTTGTTTATAGTGGGTGCCTCTGCTTCAGCTTCACTGACCACAACAGCAGATGATGATGCTGCTATTGGGATCTCTGCCTCAGCTTCATTGGCAAGTTGAGGGATTGACAAGGGATGATTACTTTCTTCATCAAGTTGATACTCAGGACATTCTATTTTCCTCAGTTGATCCCTAAGAGAAGATCTTGTGCCAGATGCTGCAGATGTGGCTTCAACTTGTGGAGTATCTGAGTTGGAGTCAGCATCAGAAGTTGACACAGTCTCTTCTTGAGGAATCAGTCCTTCTTTTTCAAGATGGGCTTTGATGATGACCATCATTGCCTGGCTCTCCAGTGAGTTAATATTGCAGATGTTGGCTCTGAGCTGAAAAATCTTGAATAGGAAGTCTGAGGGCAACTGAAGGATGTCCTGGTGTTGATGATGAGAGAGGAGCCGTTGCTGAGCAGGAGAGTGTGGTCAAGGGACTTAGTGCTCACCCAACCTAGCACGTCCAAGTCCTTGACCAGGAAGGCATACAGGAATCTTCGAAGGCCCAGAACTTCTTCTTCATTGAGAAGACTGCTCCTTGTTATTTCAAGATTGCTAGGAGTCAGTCTCCTTTCTGCGGCCGCCGAGGATTCAGGATAGGCTACCCGATGTGCTGCTTGTAGGAATCTTTGGAACCTGGGTAGATTATCCTCCATCAGGTCATGGAACCTGCCAATGGCAAGTTCTGCTGAGAGGTCTGTTGAGGTGTTGATGCAGTTAGTTAAATGCAGATGTAGGACTTGGAGGGCATTGAGAGAGTTCCAGTTCAGCTCTTCTACTCCGCTGAACTCCCATCCAATCCAAAACCTCTCAGATGATCCATCATACCCCCAAGCTAGAATGGAGTCAAATTCTAGCTTCTTTGATGATCTGAATAGTTGGGGGGTTGAGGATTGACCAATGATGGCTGCTGCTTCAGGGAAGATGCTGAATGGTGTATTAGTTTGTTCTGTGTCTTCAGTACCATTCAGCATTTCATCGACAGCCCTGACGACCAACTTCCAGTCTTCAGATGTTTCTTCGTCTTCATTATCTGGGACTGGCAAGTCATGTACTTGGACAAAAGCTGGCTTGAATTGTGAGCTTTGAAGTACAAATTGCTCTTGAATCCAGTCGTCAAGACTGTCTGTATCTTCTTCCATAGAAACCATCTCCCCCTTTTTGGTTGCATCAGTAGACAGGTAGGCATCAGTTTGGGTGCCTACTGATACAAGAGAGGGAGTGGCTAAAGATGGGCATTGATGGGCTTCATGCATAGAGACTTGGTGTCTTAGTTTGGATACTTCAGCCTCTAGCATAGCCACCCTGGCCGTCAATTCCAAGTTATGAAGTTTCAGTCTGTCCTCATCCACAGTTGTGGAATCCTTGGACCCAGATGGGGCCGTAGGCCGAGCCTCAGCATCCCCATCACCCGCGGTTTCTTGGCGCCTGGGATTCCTCTCAGTGAGGGGAGTTTCCAAGGAAACACCCTCACCATGAGTTGCCGTGGTTGAGGTCTTAAAGATGTTGTCACTGTCCTCCTGGTCAGATGATGGACCAACAGTAGTGACAGCCTCTTCCACATCCACTCCATCATAACTTTCAGAGTGGACCTTCAGGGTAGATGAACTTGGGTTGGGTGTGTTGGAAGCAAGATCAATCAGTACCTCCGAGATAGTGGTAGTTGGAGAAGGTACATCATCTTGATCAGGTTCCTCAACACTTAAGTTCAGAAGTGAAAGGAAGTGCTCAGGGGGCTGTTCTACGGATCCGGGAAGTGATCCTAATCCTAATAGAAAGACTTCCGAAGGAGTCTCCCTAACAGTGTGGCTTTCCCTTATGATATTCTCACTAGAATGTTGTGATTCTGAGTGAGGGATGTTGGCTTGGGTTTGGGCCTTGGAGGCAAGAGAAGAAGGAGTTCTCTTGCCCCTTTTCCTTGTATACTTGGCTGCAACCGGGGCCCTGTGTTCCGATTGAGCAATCAAACTGTGGGTGAGTAGTGTATGTGCCTGTGCATCCTCAGTAGAATGCACAGGGGTTCGATCAAGGGAAACAATAGTTTGAGTTTGTGGCAGTGAGGTGGAGGGTGTGGGATCAGTATCAGCTGGGTTTGCTGAACTGTCACCGTGGGCACTGTGCGTGTTCAACATTGTAGACAACAATGGAACATCGGCCCCTGAGAACTTTGATGAAACTGTTCTCATGCTTTGAAAAATATTGTTCTTATGTCCCAAAATTGAGTAGATTCTTGCAGTTTTTGAAAGATCTTGGTGCTCAATGTTGAACACTTCCTGCAAGAATCTGGGGTACATGAAGAACTGTGATTTCACCCATTCTTGAAGGTTGTATCTCAAACCTTCAAGAATGAGGTGGGAAAAATTGAAACCCTCCCCAGTTATCATACCGTGAATTGCCGACGCAAGTCCGGAGCTGAGTTGGTTCCAGCCACTCCTCTTCTGGGATATGCATTGGAGAAGAGTGTGGCAGAGATACTTCCATTTGGGACCCATGCGTGCCTTCTCTATCGTATACTCTGTTTGATTCCCAGTGTACCCTATGGATACAAAGGTCCTCATGTATACGTCTCTTGGGTAAGAGGTGGCGTCCCCTTCATCTTGAAGCTTGAGGTGTTGGCGGAGCTTTGCTTCAGTTATGGTTATCTCTTTGCCGTCTACTGTTCCTTTGATTTGGGGAGTGCCCTGTTCAGTAGAATACACGGCTGAGCTCCAAAAATCTTCCATGTGGGAAGTGTAGATGGTTGGGTTGACTGTTAGGGCATGGAGGATTTTGGACCGACAAAGGAAGTCGATCATATCATCGAAACCTTCAGATTTCTTGCCTTTTATTAGGTATGCGGTGAGGTTGTGATATGGGGAAAACTTGTCGTTTGGGTTGTTTATGTCTGCGCCTGCCATTGTTATGGATTTGGAGGGAAAAGAGAAGGGTGTTTGAATGGTGGTTGATTATGGAAAGCTTTGAATGCTGTGGGGACGGGAGAGAAAGTGATGGAAGGTTAGGGTTTGAAATTGAAAATGAAGAGGTGGTGGGAACGTTTGAGATTGTGATATAACGGCAGACGAGGAAAAAGCAACTTCACTTGTACAGTACAACCTGTTTTACTTTTCATTGTTACAGCTGTAAAGCACTCGAACAGTCATGGTAAAGACTGAGAGTAGTTTTTACCGCAGGTAAAAGTTAATGTAGACTTGTTTTACCCATCAGCAGCAAACTTGGTTGCTGCTGATGGTGAGCTATCCGCTGCAAACTTGGTTGCTGCGGATAGTTAAGTCTTTCAGCAGCAGATTTGGTTGCTGCTGACTGTTGTATTCATTCCGCAGCAAAAAGGTTGCTGCTGACCGCCTTAAGGCTGTCCGCAGGAAACTTGTTCCTGCTGATAACTTAAAGCGATCAGTGGCAAAGGCTTTGCTGCTGAAGAGTAAGTATGTCAGCAGTGAAAAAGTGCTGCTGACTATAACCTTTTATTAAGAACAAAAACATAGACATATTTACAAGGAAATATAAACAATTTGAGACATGTCTTATTCAAAGTTCATCATGCCAATTGATTCAACTAGATATCGAAATCTTGCTTCATCAAAAGGTTTAGTGAACAAATCAGCATATTGCTCATTTGTGTGAACCTTGGATAGGACAATTCTCTTTTTCTCAGCTTGATCCCTGATAAAGTGATACCTGATGTCGATGTGCTTAGTCTTGGAGTGCTGCACTGGATTATTCGTGATAGAGATTGCACTCATGTTGTCAATGTGAATTGGAGTCTGCATGAAGGTCATTCCATAGTCAAGCATTTGATTTTGGATCCAGATGACCTGTGCATAGCAGCTTGAAGCTGCAATGTATTCTGCTTCAGCTGTTGAAGTAGAGACACATGTTTGCTTTTTGCATTGCCATGAGATGAGCCTTCCTCCAAGAAATTGACATCCCCCAGATGTGGACTTTTTGTCCAAGTTACAACCCCCATAGTCACTGTCAGTGTAGGCATAGAGATTTACATTTTCATTCTTTGGATACCATAGCCCAAGTTTTGGAGCTCCCTTTAGGTATCTAAGGATCCTTTTGACAGCTTGAAGATGAGACACTTTTGTAGCTGCTTGAAATCTTGCGCAGAGACAAACTGCAAACATGATATCTGGTCTTGAGGCAGTGAGATACATGAGAGAACCTATCATTGCTCTGTACTGATGTTGATCAGTGTCTTGTCCTTCTTTATCCGGAGATAATTGATGGTGCACTTGCATAGGAGTTCTTGCAGCAGAGCAGTCAGCCATTTTGAACCTCTCCAAGATGCTTTTGACATACTTGGATTGACTTATGAAGATTCCATTTGGTACCTGTTTGACTTGAAGTCCTAAAAAGAAATTTAGTTCACCCATTGAACTCATTTCAAATTTGGAATGCATCAGAACTTCAAAGTCTTTGCAGAGCTTCTTTCTTGTAGATCCAAAGATAATGTCATCAACATAAATTTGGACCAACAAAATTTCTCCCCCTTCATCTTTGATGAAAAGTGTCTGATCAATGGCCCCCCTTCTGAAGTTATTGCTAAGTAGATATCCAGATAAGGTTTCATACCAGGCTCTTGGGGCTTGGTGTAAGCCATAAAGAGCTTTGTCCAGTTTTAAGACCTTATTTGGATGTGCAGGATCCACAAAGCCTGGAGGCTGTTTGACATAGACCTCTTCATCAATCTTTCCATACAAGAAGGCACTCTTCACATCCATTTGATAGATCATAAAGTTTTTGGATGCAGCATATGCCAGAAAGATTCTGATGGCTTCCAGACGGGCCACAGGAGCAAAGACTTCATCATAGTCAATGCCTTCTTCTTGAGTGTAGCCTTGAGCTACCAGTCTGGCTTTGTTCTTGATCACGATGCCCCTTTCATCTTGCTTGTTTCTGAAGACCCATCTTGTTCCAATGGCTGTTTGACCAGGTGGAAGATCAACAAGCTTCCAAACATCTTGTCTTTTGAATTGCAGCAACTCTTCCTGCATTGCTTCAATCCAGCTGTTGTGCTTGAGAGCTTCATCAATCTTCTTGGGTTCCACCTGAGATAGAAAACAAGAGAACAAACAAATGTTGGCTTCATGAGACTTACTTCTTGTCTGGATACCTGTGTGGACTTGGCCAATGATGTTTTCCAGAGGATGCTCTTTGTTTATTCTCTGTGCTGGTATCACATCCATCCGTATTCCCTCTTCAAGATTACTTTGGTTTAGATCAGGATTGTCTTCAGTTGTGAGGAGAGGAGCTTGGAGGTTCTGATCATTGAGCTCCACATTGTCAGCAGTATTAGCATCAGAGGCCTCTTCAGCATGGATTGAGGAGGCTTCATTAAAGATTTCTTGGTCAGAGAGATTGCTGCTTGTGGTGTTGGAAGTACTGGCTTCACCTGTACCGGCTTCAATAGCTTCTGCCACTGATGGAGGATCAATGGATGGCCTTTTCATCCTGATGTAGGGACTGGGAAAATCCAGTCTGTAGTCAGTAGAGGAGGTTGAGGCAGAGGATGTTGATTTTGAAGAAGAACACTCCATATTTGAGAAAATGAGAGGCTCAAATATTTGGGTGAAGGAGTCTATATCAAAGAGCCAGTTAGGACCTTTGCCTTGTTCACAGACAACATGTTCCCTGCATTCCACATTAGCAGATTCTTCCACAATTCGAGTCCTAGAATTGAACACTCGGTAGGCCTTTGATTGAGAGGAGTAGCCCACAAAGTAACCTTCATCAGACTTTGCACCGAATTTAGGAAGAACTCCATGTGTGATGAGGATGGTACATGGACATCCGAAGGGCTTCAGGAAGCCAATGTAGGGAACTCTTTTGAGCCATAGTTCATAGGGTGTTTTCTGGAGAGGCTTAACAATAAGGACTCTATTCTGCACATAACAAGCTGTGCTTACTGCTTCTGCCCAGAAAGTAAGGGGCAGCTTTGAGTCAGCCAGCATAGATATTGCTGATTCAATCAGAGTCCTATTTCTTCTTTCAGCAACCCCATTTTGTTTAGGGGTTCTTGGAGCACTGTATTGCCTTTCAATGCCCTTGCTCTCACAGAAACTGTTCAAGGTGTGATTTTTGAACTCTGTTCCCTGATCACACCTTATAATCTTTACCTTCAGATTGCTTTGATTCTCTACCCTAAGAATATAGGATTTGAGAATCTCAGCAGTTTCATCTTTTGTTCTTAGGAAGAAAACCCATGAGAATCTGGAGAAGTCATCAGTTATCACCAGACAGTAGGACTTTTTACCCATTGACATGACATTCGTAGGACCAAAGAGATCCATATGCAGTAGCTGGAGAGGGGTGTCATTTGTGTTCAATGTCTTGGGCTTGTGGGAACTTTTGTGTTGTTTTCCCTTCAAGTAGGCAATGCAGTGATCGTCTAGCTGGAATTCTTTGTCAGGAAGCCCTCTGACAAGATTGTCCTTCACTAATTTATTGATTGTTTTGATGTTAACATGGCTTAACCTCCTGTGCCAAAGAGCGGATTCATCAACTGATGCCTTTGACAGAAAACATGAAACACTACCGGATGGAGTGGCTTCATTCATGTCAAGCACATATAAGTTGTCCTTTCTACGAGCAGTTAGGAGAATCTTCTCTGGAGGGGGTTTAGATAGACCAGGAGCTAACACAAAACATTCTTTGTCAGTGAAGAGCATCCAATGCTTTTGATCACATACTTGGGAAACACTCATGAGATTGAAGTCAAGTTCTTTAACATAGTTGACTCTTTCAATACTCATCCTTTCATTGGACACAGTTCCTTGTCCAGTGATAGATCCACCTTTTGAGTCACTCCCAAAGGCAACATATCTTCCATTGAAATGTCTGAAGTTAGAGAGGATGGACCTGTTGCCTGTCATGTGCCTGGAACAGCCGCTATCTACCACCCAAGTATTGTGTTTGTTGCCTGGCTGTCCCTGCACATGGAGGATATCTAATTAGTGGGAGGATCATTGTAGCATGCAGCATTGTAGAAGATCGTTGCTAATTTGCCATTTTCAGCATGCTTGCAGTCAATGGAACCAATAGTTATGCTTGGAGATTGTTTGGCCTTCCATTGCTGTGTTGGAGGTTTTCTAGCTTTCTTTGTGTTGTCGGTAGAAGATGTTGTTGCTGACACTTTTGACTTATCCGCTGCTGATTTTGCTGCTGAGGGCTTTGCTGGAGCAGTAGCAGTTTTTGCTTTGTCAGCAGCAGATACTTTTGCTGCTGATGCCGTTGTTTTTGATTTTGCTTTGTCAGCAGCAGAGACTTTTGCTGCTGGAGGCTTTGCCTTTTGTTTCCTGGACTTTACTCTATCAGCAGCGATTTTGTTTGCTGCTGATGGGTTGAGCACAGATGAACGATTTGCAACTTGGTTAAAAGGGTTGAACTTGCATGTAGCAGCAAAGTGGTTTGATTCCCCACATATGATGCAAGTTTGTTGAGGTTTCTGCATCTTCACTCTTTGAGGGGATAGAGATTCTCTGAACTTTGTTGCCTTTGCATCATAGCTTCTCACCTGTTTGTTTCTGTTTGTTTTCTCAAAGGCATGCTGCTTTGAGTTTCTTTGGTATTCACGGTAGTGAAAGCAGGTGCTGGCAGTGTGATTGTATTTGCCACACACAAAGCATGATACTGCTATCTTGTCCCTGTCAGAGTCCACATAGTTCTTATTTTGAAATAAATCTTTGAAGTTCCAGGGATGAGCTTTGTTATGTTCAAAGGTGGCTTCTTCTAGTGTCCTTTGAACATATGGACCTTTTTCTCCAGGTGTATGAGAAACATCAAACGCCTTTGACTTTGACTGAGATTTGGGGTTGGTGAAACCTGATGTCTCTCCCTTTTCAATGATTAGCTTTCTTCCACCTGGAGGATAGCTAATCTTGATTTGTTTGAATGGGATGGGAGCTGGAATGGTTGGAGTAACAACAGGACAACCGGCTTCAGAGAAAGAAGCAGATGGGACTTCACTAGTTTCACAGTGGTCTGAGCAGGTTGACTCAGATTCTGAAGAGGTGGAGCAGTCTTCCACAAAACATGCATCCATTGAAGGATCAAGGTTTCGGTTTGCCATGTCAAGGTTTGCAGTATTGAAGCTTGGTTGGTGAATGGCAACATAATCAGCAGGAGGAGGAACTGTCTGGTACTCGTCACTGTGATATCCAAGTCCAGTTTTTACCCTTTCATGGACTTGAATATCTAACAATCTTTGTAACTTTTTAGATGAAAATTCATATTTTTCAACATGAACTTTTTGTTCAGCCAGTTCAGCTCTGGTAGCTTTAAGTTTTACTAATAGATCATCAATCTGAGTTTCTAGATTGGTTTGTTCATGTTTTAATGAAGAAATCTCTTTCTTAAGACAGTTAATTTTTTCTTTGTAAGTATCTTCGACCTTTTTGAATTCAGACTTCATTTGATGAAACTCTTCATTTTGATCTATCAGATTTTGGTTATGCTTTCTATAACCTAAAACTTTGTCAATGCAAGCTTGAGAGCAAAGATGTTCAAATACCTGAGGTGGTATCTCTGCATTGTCTGCCATAAGTGCTTGGTTGGAGGCAGGAACATCTTCATATTGAAAAATCCAGTCAAAGTCTGAAGTTCCAACATTTGCACAGGCTGCAGTCTGTGCTGGAGTAGTTCCTTGCTGCTGCTGCTGCCTGGGCTGACCTTGGTAACCTTGTCTTTGATGGCTGGCACCCTGATTGGCTTTAGGTGCCTTGCACTCCCTAGCAAAGTGACCCATTTGGTTACAGTTGTAACATCGGATCTTGCTTTTATCAAGCCCAACTCTGGTGTTTGAGTTGTTGCTTAGAACTGATCTCCCGGTTCTAGAATAAAACCTTTTTGCTCTGAGGGAGAGCATGGCATATGAGTGCTGAATATCCATTTCTTCAAGATCATCTGGATGAAAGCATTCCAGATCCTCCTTTATGAAGTACATGCTGCTTGAGTTGTCAGAGACAAAAGCAGTAGAGGTTGGCTGTTGAGGAGGTGCCTCAAGAAGAAATGGTGATGAGTTGGATTGTCAAGCAGTTGGTGTTTGAGGATGAGTAACAATGGGAGGATAGTAGTTGCTTGCACTAGGACCAGAATGATCAGAGTGAAGCGCTGAGGTGGTGGTAGAGGAAGTGGTAGCTGATTGATAGCTGGAGCTCCTTTCTTTAGCTTGAATCATTTCTAATTCATAGGTTTTGAGCATGCCAAAGAGCTCAGTCATCTGAAGAGTCTTCAGATTCTCTGTTCTTCTGATGGACACTGTATATAATGTCCAACAACTAGGAAGAGATCTTATGAACTTCTTGAGAATGTCTTCATTCTCCAGCTTGACCTTGGAGCACTGCAGTTCTCCAACCAGGTACGTGTACCTGTTATATAAAACTGTTAGTGACTCACCTTCTTTCCAGACGAAGTTTTCATAATGTTGCTTGAGAATGTCACGTCTGTTCTCCTTGACCTCCTCAGATCCAGCAAACATCTTTTCCAAGGCTCCCCATAACTCCTTTGCAGTTTTGTGAGCCTTGAAGTTGTGAAAAACTTCATTTGGAAGGCACATTTGGATAGCTCCTAATGCCTTGAAGTCCACCTCCATTTTCTTTATGTCTTCTTCAGAATACTTGGAGGGTTCCTTCGGAACTAGTGGTCCTCCGGAGTCAGCAGAGGCCACCATGGGAACATAAGGTCCACCCCTTATGGATTTCCACATTCCGTATTCATGGTAGCAGAAGAAGCTTTCCATACGGTTCTTCCACATATCATAGTCCTCCCCAGACACCAACCTCGGTGGTCGGTTGATACTGCCGATGTCTTCAGATCCATGACTTTGTGCCATTTTGTTTTGTGTGACTTGATCAAGAGTAGAGTTTTGAATAGAATCAGAAAGTGATTAAACAAATGTTAGTTTGTTTAATCTTGAGCCAAAGCTCTGATACCACTTGTAGGATCGTGAGATTATAAGGTGATTCTATTCTAGTTGATATTGGCGGAAACAATAACAACCAACAAAGTAAACAAGTAAACAGCAAGAATACTGATAAATGCACTGTTGTATTAAACTTCTGAGATTACAAGTTTACAAGTAAAACACTATCAAGAAGCACTATGAAAGCACAGCAAGCACTTTTTTTAAAAGACTCACTTACTATTAAGTGTTTACACAGTATTTATAGTAACTTAGAATCAAGACAGACCCTTGATTCTAAGGATCAGATCTAGCACAAGACGTTGATCTTGTTTATTAATCTAAATTACACGCAAAGGCTAATCTAGATAACTTTATTGAAACGTCTTCTTAGGCATCATTGTTTGCATGCTTGGAGACGCGCGTCCTTGTCCTTTATTGGTTGCACCATTGAGGTTCCTTCTGCTTGGAGTGTGGCAGTAGCTTTTACAGAAAGGTGTCAGAGGCGCTTCACATGGATAGTCAGCTGCAACGTTTGGTCTTCAGTTAGTAAGGCTATCAGCAGCCATATGTGATGAATACTGCTGATAAGCCTATCAGCAGCCATATGTGATGAATGCTGCTGATAAGCCTATCAGCACCAATTGTACTGAATTTCTGTTTGACAATAGTGTCGGCGGTTACGGTTCGTAAATGATTAATGAGATTAGTTCGAAATCAATAACGGTGTTAAATGGCTCAATAATGATCGACATCATCATTGTAATGAATTTCTGTTACGAATTTAAACCATCTTTGAGAATTACAGATTGAATGAGATCAAGAATTCGCGATTTTGACTTTCAAAAGTCAAAGGAATCGGGTTTGGGTTAATTACAGAATTAGTCCCTGTAGTTTCATGTGTTTGAGTTTGAATTATGACAGAGTTAGTCCTTGTGGTTTGAATTGGGTTAGAACTTGGTTAGTTTGACTATCGAAATGTCAACAGGAACATAATTCTTCGATTTTAACTTTATAAAGTCAATTAGAATGAGTTTGGACTAAATACACAACTAGTCCTTGTAGTTTGAGTTTGAATAAAGGCTGAATTAGTCCCTATGGTTTGAGGTAAGTTAAATAGGTTAGTATTTAACTGGATATTTAACTGGATTTGCTAACGGGCTTAACCCTAAATAGCCGGATGTCACATCATCCCCTAGTTGAAAGAATTTTCGTCCCGAAAATTAAAATAAAAAAAAAATTATGGGGTGTCACATCATCCCCTAGTTGAAAGAATTTTCGTCCTGAAAATTAGAATAGTAACTTAAGAGTTTGATGTGGATTGCTTGAACAGATGAGGATACTTGCGCATCATCTGATCCTCGCGCTCCCATGTGAATTCCGGTCTGCGTTTCGAGTTTCAACGAACTCTGAAAATAGGGATTTTACCGTGTTTGAGCGCTTTGACTTCCCTATCCATGATTTCTACCGGTTTCTTCAATGTAGTGTAGTTGTTCATCGATTTGTAGTTCCTTAAGAGGAACCGCGAGTGTCTCGTCTGCTAGATATTTCTTTAAGTTTGAGACTTGAAAGATGTCGTGTACACCATAAAGTACTTCCGGTAGGTCCAGTTCATACACTACTGGGCCAATTCTCTTCACTATTTTGAATGGTCCAACATAACGAGGATTCAGTTTGCCTTGTTTCCCGAAGTGAATTATACTTTTCCAAGGTGAGACTTTGAGTATAACCATTTTGCCTACTTGAAACTCTAATGGTTTACGGTGCTTTTCGGCATAGCTCTTTTGACGATCACGAGCTGCCGCCATACGATTTCGGATTTGAACGATATTTTCAAAAGTTTCGAATACATGCTCAGGACCCGTAAGTTGGCTTTCCCCAACTTCAGTCCAACAGATAGAAGATCGGCATTTACGTCCGTACAATGCCTCAAATGGTGTTGCTTTGATGCTAGTGTTATAACTATTATTATAGGAGAACTCCACCAAAGGCAGGTGGGACTCCCAAGTGTTACCAAAATCGATCACACAAGCTCGTAGCATGTCCTCTAAGGTTTGAATGGTACATTTCGTTTGACCATCAGTTTGAGGATGGTACGCCGTACTCATATCTAGACGCGTACCTAAAGCTTTTTGTAGTGATTGCCAGAAATATGATGTGAATTGAGCGTCTCGATCCGAAATAATAGAAATTCGAGAGACTACTTCTTTCAAGTAAATACAAGTAAGTTTTTCCATTTTGTCAGTCTCTCTGATTGCTAAGAAGTGAGCGGATTTAGTCAGACGATCGACGATCACCCAGATGGTGTCGCATCCGCTAGGAGTTCGGGGTAATTTGGTTATGAAGTCCATGGAAATCTGCTCCCATTTCCACATCGGAATCTCTGATTGTTGAAGTAAGCTAGAAGGCTTTTGGTACTTTATTTTGACCTCTGCGCAAGACAGGCACTTGCTCACATAGGTGGCTATATCAGCTTTCAATTTCGGCCACCAATAGAGAACCTTTAGGTCATGATGCATCTTATCGGAACCAGGATGAATAGAATAGCGAGACTTGTGAGATTCATCCATTACGAGTTCTCTTGAGTTCCAGTACTTTGGAACTCACATTTGCTCCGCAAAGTAGCAAATTCCGTCCGATTTAACTTCAAGTTGGTTCTCCTTACTATGTGTGGATTCCAACGGCAGGTATTCCCTCTTTCAGGGTTTCATGTTGAGCATTACGGAGTTGATCCGGTAATTCGGGGTGGATAGTGAGTCGTAATGCTCGAACTCGTATGGGTTTAGTGTCTTTTCGGTTTAAGGCATCGTCTACTACGTTAGTCTTGTCTGGATGGTACTTGATAGCACAGTTATAGTCATTCAGGAGTTCGATCCAACGACGTTGTCGCATGTTCAACTCTTTCTGTTCGAAGATGTGTTGAAGACTCTTGTGATCGGTGCAATTGGTGCACTTGGTACCGTACAAGTAATGTCTCCATATCTTTAGTGCAAATACCATGGCTCCCAACTCTAAGTCATGAGTCGTGTAGTTTTTCTCATGGATTTTCAGTTGACGAGAAGTGTAAGCGATAACCTTCTCATGTTGCAACAGAACACAACCAAGACCTTGTATGGATGCATCGCAATATACCACAAAATCATCTGTTCCCTCTGGAAGGGATAAGGTTGGTGCACTGCAGAGTTTTTGTTTCAGAAGTTGGAATGCTGATTCCTAGGTGTCACCCCAGTTATAAGGTTTACTCTTTTGAGTTAGAGTAGTGAGGGGTTGTGCAATCTTGGAGAATCCTTCAATGAAACAACGGTTAATAGCCAGCCAATCCTAGAAATTGTTGCACCTCAGTTGGCGTTGCCCAGTTCTTGATTGCTTCTATTTTAGATGGATCGACATGTATTCCTGTCTCGCTGACTACATGTCCTAAGAATTGCACTTTGCGAATCCAGAATTCGCACTTGGAAAGTTTTGCATACAATTGCTCTTGTTTCAGTAATTCCAGAATCAAACGAAGGTGTTCCTCATGTTCATCCCTATTCTTGGAATAGATGAGGATATCATCAATGAAGACGATGACATACTGGTCAAGGTACAGTTTACACACACGGTTCATGAGGTCCATGAATACCGCGGGTGCATTGATCAATCCGAATGGCATGACCATGAATTCGTAGTGACCATACCTAGTCCTGAACGCAGTCTTTGAAATGTCCTCGTCTCGAACTCTCAACTGTGATAACCGAACCTAAGATCAATCTTAGAATAAAAGCTTGATCCTTGGAGTTAATCGAATAGATCATCAATGCATGGTAGAGGATAACGGTTCTTGATCGTCACTTTATTTAGCTCCCGGTAGTCAATGCACATGCGGAACGTTCCGTCCTTCTTTTTGACAAACAGGACTGGAGCTCCCCATGGAGATGAGCTAGGTCGGATGGAACTTTTTTCCAACAACTCTTGCAGTTGTATAGATAGTTCTTGTAATTCACTAGGTGCAAGTCTATAGGGTGCCGAGCAATAGGCATTGTTCCGGGTGCTAGATCAATTTGAAATTCGACTTGACGATGTGGCGGAAGACCAGGCAGGTCTTTGGGAAATACTTTCGGATAATCACGAACAATCGGTATGTCGTCAATCTTTTTCTCCTCAGACGACTGTTCGACGACGAGAGCCAAAATGGCAGTATGACCATTACGTAGACACTTTCATGCTTTCATGAAAGATATGATGCCCACGACAACAACACTATTTTTGCCTTGGACAGAAAGAGTTTCTCCACTCGGGAGAGGTAGGCGAACAATTTTCTTACGACAGATAATCTCGGCTTGGTTATTAGATAACTAATCCATTCCAACAATTATGTTGAAACTGCCAAGTGTGACTGGCATAAGGTCAATGTCAAGTTCATGACTAGCCAATCCAAGTTTACAACCCTTAAGAATGTGAGTTGCTTCAATTATCTGTCCATCGGCTATTTCTATAGTGTACTTAGCTTCTAGTAGGGTTGGAGTACGACCGCACCAGTAAGAAATTTGTGAAGTCATGCTGAGACTTCTAATGAGACCCGTGCTTATAAGGTAAGCGTCGGTCAATGCAAAGACTAAAGGAAGAGGTTCACATGTAGGAAAAGAAATTTTATGAGATACCGATTCCAGTAATACCAGAGATAGGTTGACTTTTTAAGTAGCCGCGTTCAACCGATGGTTGGTTGGATTAAATCCCCGTTTTCTAATGGCATCAGAACAACGGGATCATTTTGTGAAGAGAGAAGTCTGTTTACGGAGTTGGATACCCTGGGGGTTTAAATCAAACTAGACCAAGGATTAGTCACAGGAAAATGTAATAGGGTCAAATGGAATTTATTGTTGGAGTGTAAGGAATAACGTGTTAGCTTAGAAAGAATTTCTCAAATTCTGTTTACATAGTTGGAGTCGATGGGTTTGCCATGCGATTCTACTAGAGTTTCAACCAAGATGGTTTCATTGATCAAGTCTAGATGAGAGTCTTAAGTTCACTAAGGCTCTTACATTAGTGAAATCAAATGATGGATCCTATGGATGATAGTTCAGTGTGTTCAAAAATACCTTCAACATGACAGTCGGGTCTATCAACTTTTAAACATGTTTAACGATACCAACTAGTCGTTGTGCGGGTTACGTGACTTTCCACTGACAATGGAAACTTAAGTCTGTAAATCACAGATTAGGACCATTTATCCATACACTAGGTTTTACCAGGACTTACATGCACCTCAAATTACTATTATGTGTGCACCCGTAATGATAATTTGCTTTGCATGCTCACCCTAGTTCTCCCTGTCCTATGTCAAAATGTCCTTTTTTTGTATTGCCGAGTACATAGTGTTGTCAGATATGATAAGTTATCGAGATGCTTAGTCATCAACCATAAATTGATCAACTAGAACTCATATCAGGATGAGTAGTCTGAAATCGTTTGATCCGAGTATTCACTCGAGTTGAAATACACTATGATGGTCCAATCCAGCGGATTGTAGATGAAATCACGCATGCAAAATACGACTTCGAGAAGTGAAACTAGTTCATGAATGTGTTACTGGAAGAGGCAAAGTAGCCGTCCTTCCTACTGAGTCAGGATAGGGTTTGAGTATGCAATGAGCAAGGTGTTCTTAACCTTGTGTTCAGTATTTCTTCAACAGAATATCGAAAAAAGCGCGAGCCCATGGCTCGGGAAAGTGATGACATCTACATGTCAGTGGATTCTACAATAATGTGTGTAACAGTCTGCCTTCACACGGCGTATTGTTATTAGTGGGTACAGTAGGGACTCGCCTCCGACGATCCCCACTCCCAAAGAGATATGTGCTAGCTGAGTGTCGTCCATAACATGGACCTGATAATGCCCACCAAACCCGACAGGTGATGGTGGTGTAAGTGACTCCTCCGAAGGCTCCGTCTCACTGCCCTCGAACGGGAGTGGATGTTGTTCTGGAGATTCCCCGAGTGTCGCCACTTAGAATGATGATGTAGTGAGAATGATGTAATCCTCGTCAGCAGAGGGTGATGTCATCATGTCTGCAATGTAATGTATGTGTGGATGCTATGTGCATCACGTATGAGTATCTGTGTCGTGTAACAAATGTGTGTGGGTTATAGTCTAGTATGTAATCCTAGTTCTCTATAACCAATGGCTCTGATAATGTTTACTTGCGTACCTGTTTCTCCCCCACGGGAAAACAAGTAAAAGTATGATGGTTTGTGTACATGTTTCTCCCCCAATAGGAAAACGAGTAAAATGGGGCCGTGAAACTCACCTGAGTTGTGTACGAGTAGTAGATAGCACCACACAAGGATGCAAGCAGGAAACACAAGAGTTTGCCTGTGAACTGCTTACGTATGCCCTAAAATTATAAGCATAATAGTTAAGGATACAATGGGGTTTTGTGACGATGACACGGAAGATTTGAACGTTTTAAAACATTCTTAGGATAGACGAATAGACGAATGCGTCCACGGGAATAAGAGTTTCTTAATATAATATTTAAGATAAATGCGTTTCGTGTCGAATGTTTCTAAGTACGAATAATAAAAATTAAATATATCCGTGCTTTTGTACCATTTAATAATGGTCTAAGAAAATAATATTATTTTTAAGTTTAGAGAATTAACACATTTAATAAATCTTTTGGCAAGAAAAAAAAATATATTATTTTTATCCGAGGATATAAACGTGGGTAAAAATATAAATAATTATATTATTTATAGGTTCGAAGTGTTACACGATGTTTATAAATGTGACGAAAATAATATATAAATATTTATTTTTAATTTGAGTCATGGGGTGAAAATAATATAAATATATTATTTTAAAAGTGTGAAATAATAATATAGATGGATCATAAAACTAGACATGAGCCTACGTGTGTTTTCTGGTGTCAAAATATATTTATATAACATTATAATATCATAGGGAAAGATTTTATAAAGAGAAAATTAGTGAAAAAGCCCCAAAAAAAGAATGCAAGAGATCGGACTTGAACCCGGGTCTCCTGCTCATGAGTCCAACAACTTAACCACCCTGCCCGCTAGGGTCATCGCATACAAGACTGGACCAAATGAGTTTTAATCCTCAACACCTCTAAGTTCCTCCACCATGTGAACCCGAACCCAAACCTCAGTCCCGATTCCAACCAAATCGATCATGATTGATCTTGAAAACATAGGGCTTTTGTTCATTGACCTATTGCGAATCTGTGGTCATTTTTAATTGTAAAACCAACATGTTTAGGGTCGTAAATTATGGTTTGAAATTGCTGAAAAACCCTAGGTTGAACTTAGAATCAAATCGATTAAATCTTATAATGACTGGGGTTGGATTCATAGGGCTATTACAGATTGAGGTATTGAGAAATCACCCATATAGTTTAATTGTAGTGAAGTTGTGTCCAGATCAGTATTCGATTAAACCCAAAGTGTGATGAACCCTAGAATCGATTCATAACTAATTCGATGTTACAACTTTGAATTAACATAGGGCTTTCAAAGGGTGAGTAATTGCGAAGCTAAACATATGGTTTAATTGGATTTAAAATGAGTCGGGGGTAGGGTTCGATTAAATCTTAAAGGATATGAACCCTAAAATTCGTTCATGATTAATTCGGGATTGTAAGCCCCACTTAGGATAGGGCTTTTGATCTAAGGTTGAAAACAAAGCTAATGGTGTACTTAATTACCTGAAATGGTGTCGGAATGGTGGAGATCGATTAAACCACAGGTGCGACAATGAAAGTTTGACCTCCGGTGACTTCTTCGGACGAAATGAGTTAGGCAGAAACTACAGGGGAACTCGTTTGAGATATGCAGAGGGTTAGACTACACAATTTCAATGCCAAAAGGTCGAATTTGATGATGTTTGAAAATAGTGTCGGCGGTTACTGTTCGTAAATGATTAATGGGATTAATTCGAAATCAATAACGGTGTTAAATGGCTCAATAATGATCGACATCATCATTGTAATGAATTTCTGTTACGAATTTGAACCATCTTTGAGAGTTACGGATTGAATGAGATCAAGAATTCGCGATTTTGACTTTCAAAAGTCAAAGGAATCGGATTTGGGTTAATTACAGAATTAATCCCTGTAGTTTCATCTGTTTGAGTTTGAATTATGACAGAGTTAGTCCTTGTGGTTTGAATTGGGTTAGAACTTGGTTAGTTTGACTATCAAAAAGTCAACAGGAACCTAATTCTTCGATTTTGATTTTATAAAGTCAATTAGAATGAGTTTGGACTAATTACACAACTAGTCCTTGTAGTTTGAGTTTGAATAAAGGAAGAATTAGTCCCTAGGGTTTGAGATAAGTTAAATAGGTTAGTATTTAACTGGATCTGCTAACGGGCTTAACCCTAAATAGCCGGATGTCACACCGCTGCACCCCTTGGCTCCGTGCTCTGCATTCTCGAGATATAAGTATAGGTATCTCATAATAGCACCTTGCTGATCGTCCCGAATGATGTCAAACTCCTCGCATCACCTCGATGCATCATTGTCGAGAAAATCGTTGAGATAGAGACTCTAAACTTGAACACACCGACCATCCGTCCTATGCACGACTAAGCGTGTACTACAAGAACAAATAACGTTAAGTCGAAATAACAATGTCACACCCGTAACACAGGACAGTTATCTAACTAGAGTAGTACCTCCAACAGATATGTTCCTAGGTAAGAGCGATGGGTCTAGGAGCGATTTATACACCGCTCTTTCCTAGATAGAACATTTTGTTTGTCAGATAACTACATACTAGTCAGAAGGTTGCCTTCTAGTTACTGTGACGTTGATATCAAAAACACACAGCGGAAGACTAAAACATAACTTCTATTAATATCAAACATTGTTTACATCATGATTAACAAAAGTTGCGTCATCTGTTCCTAACAAGGAATAAGTCATTCGGGACTTATAGTTCCTGGCATGCCCATCATCTGGATCGTTCATCAGTCATTCTAGTCCTGGAATGCCCTGTCTAATGACTACCTGTGATGCGGTCAAAAGAACATGGGTCAGCACATAGCTGGTGAATTCATAAACTAAAATAGTTTATTAAAATGACCCGCCAAAGTATCTTGAACACATCCATGGGGTTCTACCCCCAAATTCATAGATAACTATGAACAATCATCAGTATATATATATAACTAAAGACCGTTCCACGGGTCCTGTCCAACATGCCGTTCCACGGGCAAGTGAAATACAATAAGCGCTTAGAATACGTTATATATAAACAATCGATACAATCGTTTCAAGATACTCAAAATGTTTCGTAAATCAATCATGCCAAACAAGGTCATGAAAGGGTTCATGCATCATAGTTTAAGAACTCACCTCGACAGTATTTCAGCTTATAAATCAGTAATCTGACAAACACCTAGGGCAGAGTTCCTAGATAATCATAACATTTCTTAATCATATAATCCTAGCTTAATGGTTTATAATCAAAGCTTAATGAGAGGTTGGAACCTTACCTCAGCACTATCTACGATAACTTGGAGTCGAAATGCTGGAAATCGGATTCTCGTATGCGAACCGGGGCTCGGGACCAGAATACCAGAGTGTTTGTGTGTGAAAATGAGAGTGTGAAGTGTGTGTAATGGCCTGAGATCGACCATCTATTTATAGGGTAAAATTTGAACCCGTAGCGGACCGTTACGCTAGATGGTAGCGGTCCGCCACCCCTTGTGGCGGTGTAATTGGATTGGGGCACACGTAGTGGACCGTTATGGTCTGGCTTAGCGGTCCGCCACCCATCCACGCGTCAGACTTCCATCGGCGAGTCACAGGGACATGTGTCATCTCCCGAGGGTTTTCTTAGCTAACACGTAGCGGACCGCTAAGGTCTTGGGTAGCGGTCAGCTACCCCTTGATTTTTCAGAATTTTCACTTTAAGTCCTTGAAGTTTAATTATTTACATATCCAACCCTCAACTTTGAAATTTGGCAATTTTTGTCCCTACTTTTTCTAAGAAGTTTTGGGGTGTTACAAATCTCCCCTCTTTAAGAAATTTCGTCCTCGAAATTAAGAGGTGAATAGATGAGGATACTTGACTCTCATCTATTCCTCTAACTCCCATGTCTTGTTGGCTCCGCTCCGACCTTGCCATTGTTCCAATACCATTGGTATAGCTTTCCTTCTCAATTTTCGTTCCTGTGTATCTAAATCTTGATTGGTTGTTCAGTGAAGTAGAGTTTGTCATCCACATGCACATCGTCTAGTGCGATAGCCTGAGTTGGATCAGCTAAAAATTTGCGTAAACAGGATACATGGAATGTATTATGAATCCCTTGTAAAACTTCAGGTAGATCTAAATTGTATGCTACTGCTCCGATTCTTTCAATGATTTTGTAAGGTCTGATGTACCTTGGTCCTAACTTTCCTCATTTTCTGAACCTTATCACACCTTTCCAAGGTGAAACCTTTAACATCACATAATCCCTGACTTGGAATTCTAATGGTCGACGTCGTTTATCAGCATAGCTTTTCTGAAGATCTTGAGCAGCCTTTAATCGTTGTCTAATCTGGACTATCTTATCTGTTGTTTTATGTATAACTTCAGGTCCAGATAATTGACTATCTTCTATTTCAGTGCAACAGACAGGAGTTCTGCACTTTCTTCCATAAAGTGCTTCGAATGGTGCAGCTTTGATATATGAGTAGTAGTTCTTGTTATAGGAGAATTCGATTAACGAAAGGTGATTATCCCAATTACCTCTGAAATCTATAACACAGGCTCTTAGCATATCTTCCATAGTTTGAATTGTACGTTCACTTTGTCCATCAGTCTGAGGATGATATGCAGTACTCTTGGTAAGTCGAGTTCCCAATTCTTTCTAAAAACTCATCCAGAATCTAGATGTGAACCGACTGTCTCTATTAGAAATAATAGACAGTGGTATGCCATGTTGGCTCACAATTTCATTGATATAGGTTCTAGCTAACTTATCCATAGAGTATGTCTCATGGATGGGTATAAAATGAGCTGAGTTGGTCAGTCTATCGACCACAACCCATATGGCATTATGTCCTTTCTGACTTCTGGGAAGTTTAGTTACGAAGTCCATTGTAATTTGATCCCATTTCCAGAGAGGTAATTCTATTTGTTTCATTTGACCTGCTGGTTTCTGATGTTCAATCTTAACTTGAAGACAAGTCAAGCATTTGTCTATGTACTGGGCTATTGATCTTTTCATGTTTGGCCACCAATAATGAACCTTCACATCTTTATACATTTTTTTTGCACCAGGATGCATGGAATATCTTGATTTGTGTGCTTCATCTAATATTTTTCCTTGAATATCTCCAAACTTAAGAATCCAGATTCTTTGCTCAAATCTCATAATTCCATCATCTCCTCTGGATAGTAACTTTTGTTTTCCAACCATGCATTCTTTCTTAATGTTTTCTTCTTCTAATGCTTTTGGTTGGATTTTCTTAATTTGCTCCATCAAGTCTAACTTCAAATCCAATCGTAGTGCTTTGATTTTAATCGGTCGGCTTTGTTCTTTCCGACTTAAAGCATCTGCTACTACGTTTGCCTTCCCGGGATGGTATTTGATTTCACAGTCATAATCGTTGATAAGTTCCATCCACCTCCTTTGCCTCATATTTAAATCCTTCTGATTAAAAATATGTTGGAGGATTTTATGGTCTGAATATATTACACATTTAGTACCATACAGATAGTGTCTCTAAATCTTTAGAGCAAACACTATGGCACCAAGTTCAAGGTCATGCGTAGTATAGTTCTTCTCATGAACTTTAAGTTGGCGTGATGCGTAGGCAATAACCTTGTCTCGCTGCATCAACACACAACCTAGACCAGTTCGGGAAGTGTCACAATAGATGACAAAATCGCCATCCCCTTCAGGTAGTGCTAAGATAGGTGCATGACTAAGCTTATCTTTGAGAGTGTTGAAAGCTTCTTCCTAACTTATGCCCCATTCAAACCTTGCTGCACTTTGAGTTAAAGCAGCCAAAGGTGTAGCAATCTTGGAAAGTCCTTAATGAACCTTCTGTAATAGCCAGCTAGTCCAAGAAAGCTTCTAATCTCTGTCGGAGTCTTTGGGGCTTCCCATATTATAACGACTTCAATCTTACTTGGGTCTACTTATATTCCATGCTCGTTCACCACATGCCCAAGAAATTGTACTTCTTGTTTCCAAAATTCACATTTTGAAAACTTAGCGTACAACCTTTCTTTTCTCAGGGTTTCCAAAATGATTCTAAGATGTTCGGCATGTTCTTCCTAGCATCGGGAATAAATAAGAATATCATCGATGAAAACGATAACAAATTTATCAAGGAATGGATTACAAACCCTGTTCATTAGGTCTATAAATGCTGAAGGGGCATTTGTTAGACTAAATGACATGACCAGGAATTCATAGTGACCATATCGGGTTCTAAAAGCAGTTTTAGGTACGTCCTCTTCTTGTACCTTTAACTGATGATATCCTGATCTAAGATCGATCTTTGAAAAGTTCTTAGCTCCTTAGCTGATCGAATAGATCATCTATTCTAGGAAATGGATATCTGTTCTTTATAGTCAGCTTGTTCAATTCCCGATAGTCAATGCACATTCTCATGCTTCCATCTTTCTTCTTTAAGAATAGTACTGGTGCTCCCCAAGGGGAAGTACTCGGGCGAATGAACCCTTTGTCTAAGAGTTCTTGAATTTGTTTCATAAGTTCCTTTAATTCGGAAGGAGCTAGACGATAAGGGGACTTGGCAACAGGCTTGGCTCCAGGAATGAGTTCGATTCGGAATTTGATCTAACGATCAGGTGGAAGACCGGGTAATTCTTCCGGAAAGACATCCGGGTGATCACAAACTACGGGAATATCCGCAATCTGTCCTTCGGTTTTAACGTTTAAAGTATGGAGTAAAAATATACCGTCTCCCTTAATCAATTCCTTCTTAGCTTTTGCTATCGAAATAATTTCAATCTTACTAGACTCACTATCTCCTTGAATCATCAAACTAGCTTCATCTGGTTTCTTAATCTTGACCGTTCTCTGATCACAATCAATCTGGGCCTGGTATTGGTTTAACTAATCCATCCCTAGGATAATCTCATATTCATTTAAATTCATAGGCATTAGTGTAACTAATGCCTTATCGTCACCAAAAATGATGACACGATCAGGGTATGATTCGGTTATCCTAATCTGTTCGCCACTACCGTTTCAACGACATAGGCATTAATAAGTGGAATTGGTCTTACGCCTAAATATGGGGTAAATGTACATGAAACAAAACTTTTGTTTACCCCTGTATCAAATAGGATCTTGGCGTAAATATTATTAACTAAGAAAGTACCTGCCACTTCCTTAGCTTTACCTTTTGATTCATCTCCACTTCCTAAGACAAATACTCGTTCGGTTCCCTTTTTCTAACCACATATCACTTGCTTAGGTGGTTTAGTGCAAGAAGTCTTATAATGCCCTACTTCTCCATAGTTAAAGCATTTAACATTCGGGCATTGGGTTGCAAAATGTCCAAACTTCTGACAAGTATGTCATTTCATTCCATGATTGGCTCTATCAGGGTTGGAATTGAATCCTCCTCTCCTTGGGAACTTACTGTTCCCTGGTTTGAACTTATAAACAACCTCATCGGGTTTCCTCTTGTGATCAACTTTCGGTGGCTCTTGAGCTGCCACTTCATCAAACATCACCGCACTCTTTTCCTCAGCTAAATCAATTGTTTCCGGTGCGATGGATTTTACTAAGGTATGAACCTTAGGAGGTAAACCCTGAATATAACATTTGACTCTTCGTGATTCAGGAATAACCAAATATGGCAATAGCTTGGCCATTTTATTGAATTTGGTTGTATACTCCTGATGAGTCATGGTTCCAGCTTCGAACCATAGAAATTCAGCTTCAATCTTGTCCATAGCATTCTGTGGACAGTACCTCTTAATAATCAAAGACTTGAGATCCTCCCAAGTCATCCTATCTGTTACAGCTTCGCCCTTTGTCTGCTTGACTGACTCCCACCAGTCAAGAGCCTCTTCTTCGAAGGAATGTGCAGCAAACTTCACAATTTGGTCTGCTCTACACTCACTCATCTTTATGATGGCTTCCATAGATGTGATCCACTGTAAGGCTGCAATGGAATCCTTCTTTCCATTGAAGGGTTGTCGTTGAAATTCTTGTAGTTTCATCCATGGCTGTGAATTCCTATGCTCCGGCTTGTCATTCCAACTGTCTCATGAGTTCGGGTTGTGCCTATGTTGTTTCCTAATGGAGTGGTATGAAGGATATCTTATGTTCGGGGAACAACACCACTAGTTCCTTCATTTCGGTTTCTTAGACTATTATGATTTTCTCTTCTTCTAAGAGCATCATCAAGCATTCTAGGTAAAGTTGTTTGAAGCATACGGGTGACCTCAGATGCCACTTCTCCCTGGAACTAAGCTTCAGTCATAATGACTTCTTCCACAAGTTGTTCGGGTTCCGTATTCGTATTCACGTTCTCATTTGGATTAGTGTGTATTTGTCGTATCGAGAGTACGGGACCTAGTATTGGGTATCCTACCCCTACCTCTTCCTCTACCACGTCCTGCCATTTGTACCTACATACATATGTATAGCATCAAAATTCGTATAACCGGTTATAATCCAGAAATTCAGAAAATAACAACACTTGGCCAAAATGCCTTTAATTATCTGATTTCTAGGTATTTCCCGTTATAGGTCGTACTGGATGTATACATCAAACTTATCTTGGGCATTCCAGACTAATCTTAGAGTCTTAGTTTAAGTCTAGATACTATTCTTGTAGCATCTAAATCTCTTAAACCGAGGTTCTGATACCAACTTGTCACACCCGTAACACAGGACAGTTATCTAACTAGAGTAGTACCTCCAACAGATATGTTCCCAGTTAAGAGCGACAGGTCTAAGAGAGATTTGTACACCGCTCTTTCCTAGACAGAACATTCTGTTTTTCAGATAACTACATACTAGTCAGAAGGTTGTCTTCTAGTTACTGTGACATTGATATCAAAAACACACAGCGGAAGACTAAAACATAACTTCTATTAATATCAAACAATGTTTACATCATGATTAACAAAATTTACGTCATCTGTTCCTAACAAGGAACAAGTCATTCAGGACTTATAGTTCTTGGCATGCCCATCATCTGGATCGTTCATCGGTCATTCTAATCCTGGAATACCCTGTCTAATGACTACCTATGATGCGGTCAAAAACATTTGATAGAACATGGGTCAGCACATAGCTGGTGAATTCATAAACTAAAATAGTTTATTAAAATGACCCGCCAAAGTATCTTGAACACATCCATGGGGTTCCACCCCCAAATTCATAGATAACTATGAACAATCATCAGTATATATATATATATAACCAAAGATCGTTCCATGGGTCCTGTCTATCATGTCGTTCCACGGGCAAGTGAAATACAATAAGCGCTTAGAATACGTTATATATAAACAATCGATACAATCGTTTCAAGATACTCAAAATGTTTTGTAAATCAATCATGCCAAACAAGGTCATGAAAGGGTTCATGCATCACAGTTTAAGAACTCACCTCGACAGTATTTCAGCTTATAAATCAGTAATCTGACAAACACCTCGAGCAGAGTTCCTAGATAATCATAACATTTCTTAATCATATAATCCTAGCTTAATGGTTCATAATCAAAGCTTAATGAGAGGTTGGAACCTTACCTCAGCACTATCTACGATAACTTAGAGTCAAAATGCTGGAAATCGGATTCTCGTACGTGAACCGGGGCTCGGGACCAGAATATCAGAGTGTTTGTGTGTGAAAATGAGAGTGTGAAGTGTGTGTAATGGCCTGAGATCAACCATCTATTTATAGGACAAAATTTGAACCCGTAGCGGACCGTTACGCTAGATGGTAGCGGTCCGCCACCCCTTGTGGCGGTGTAATTGGATTGGGGCACACGTAACGGACCGTTATGGTCTGGCTTAGCAGTCCGCCACCCATCCACGCGTCAGATTTCCATAGGCGAGTCATAGGGACACGTGTCATCTCCCGAGGGTTTTCTTAGCCAACACGTAGCGGACCGCTAAGGTCTTGGGTAGTGGTCCGCTACCCCTTGATTTTTCAGAATTTTCACTTTAAGTCCTTGAAGTTTAATTATTTACATATCAAACCCTTCACTTTGAAATTTGGGAATTTTTGTCCCTCCTTTTTCTAAGAAGTTTTGGGGTGTTACAAACAAACTTAACATGTTCAACGTATATATTTCTATTTAAAGTATCCTAACTCTCTAACTTGCACAAAGGGCACACCACTAGCTAGGCCTGAGCAATTCTACATATTACTATATGACCTCGTCATCTATAAACACGCACGCAACTGAACCCAATCTTCTATTCACCACAACGGGTCGTACCAAAGTTTCAAAACAACACGTTACTTAGTCTAGACACAAGACATCACCCTAATAATTCGTACACATATATATAAATCATAATTCCCTACGGGACCTAGTCCCGAACCTTTATACCCACACACAAGGCATATAACCACAATTTCTCACAGGACCCCGTCCTGCACATTCACACAAAGTGCAATACACCTGTAGAAATAAAGACTGATGGCTACAAAATTCTCTAAGCACAACTGTTGTGGACCTTAGAGTTTGTTGCAGATCGACAAACTCCTGCGGATAACCTTATCTGCAGCGGATACTTTTTCTTCTGCTGAAGAACAAATCTGCTGCGGATAGCCTTATCTGCTGAAGACCAAAGTTGCTGCTGATAGGCAAATCATCAGCAGCTGTGGACAGTTGTGTCTTGCTGTTGATCAACAACATTGCTGCTGATAGCCATTCCCACTGAAGATCAAACGTTGTAGCTGACTGACTTTGATAAAGCAACCATTACCACTGACAACTTTCTGCTGCAACACCGACACACTCCACGCATAAAGAATGTTACTGGTGCAAGACAATAAAAGACAACGACGCTCTTCTTCCAAGGACTCAAGCAATGATGCCTAAGAAGACGTTTGATTAAAGATAACTTTTGTAGTATTTATTGTCGTTACATGTAGAATAGCTTCAATACAAGATCAACAGCTTGTGTTAGATCTGATCCTTAGAATCAAGGGTCTGTCTTGATTCTAAGTTACTATATAAGTAGTACTTAGAGTCAGTGTATACTAGTGCTTTTGCTTAAGAGTTTTCTCTGTAATCTTGTAATCTTTGAAGCTTAATACAAATTGCATTTATCAGTATTCTTCTTGTTTACTTGCTTACATTGCTTAGTTGTGATTGTTTCCGCCAATCTCAACTAGAATAAAACCATCTTCTATTCATCGATCCTACAAGTGGTAATAGAGCTTTGGCTCACAGATTAAACAAACTCACACTTGTTTAATCATTCCCTGGTTCTATTCAAAACTATCTCTTTGCTAAAGTCACCCATTATCACAAATAAAAAAATGGCACAAAACAATGGAGTTGAAGACACTGGAAGCATCAGCAGACCACCAAGACTGGTGTCTGGAGAAGACTATGATATGTGGAAGAACATAATGGAAAGCTTCTTCTGCTATCAAGAATATGGGATATGGAAATCCATAAAGATGGACCATACATACCCATGGTGGCCTCCGCTGATTCTGGAGGTACACTGGTTCCAAAAGAATCCTCCAAATACTCTTATGAAGACATCAAGAAAATGGAGGCAGATTTCAAGGCCTTGGGAGCCATCCAGATGTGCTTACCAATGAAGTTTTTCACAACTTCAGAGAATACAAAACTGCAAAGGAGCTATGGGAAGCTCTTGAGAAGATGTTCGCTGGTTCAGAAGAAGTAAAGAAAACATAAGAGACATCCTGAAGCAGCATTATGAAAACTTCGTCTGGAAGGAAGGTGAGTCTCTAACTGTTTTATTTAACAAATATACTTATCTTGTAGGTGAGCTGCAGTGCTCAAAAGTGAAACTGGAGAATGAAGATATTCTAAAGAAGTTCATCAGGTCTCTACCCAGTTGCTGGACACTCTACACAGTGTCCATCAGAAGAACTGAGAATCTGAAGACTCTTCAGATGACTGAGCTTTTTGGTATGCTAAAGACCTATGAATTAGAGATGATTCAGGCCAAGGAAAGAAGCTCAACCTACCAAACAGCCTCAACATCTACCACCACATCGTCTGCCCTCCACTCTGACCACTCAGGTCCTAGTTCAAGAAACTATTATGCTCCTGCATAAACTGCAGCTTGTGCAGCTGTTGGAACTATTGACTTTGACTGGAGCTTCCAGTATGAGGATAATCCTACCAACAATCAAGCTCTCATGGAAGACACATCAGAGGTACCACCTCAGGTATATGAAAATCTTTGTACTCAAGCTTGTATTCATAAGGTCCTTAGATATAGGAAACATAACCAGAATCTCATAGCTTAAAATGAAGAATTTCACCAAATGAAATCTGAATTTAAAAAGGTTGAAAACAGTTACAAGGAAAAGATTGATTGTTTAAAGAAAGAAATTTCATCATTAAAACATGAACAAACAAACCTTGAAACTCAAATTGATGACCTTCTGGTTAAGTTAAAAGCTACAAGGGCCGAATTAGCAGACCAAAAGGTCCATGTGGAAAAATATGAGTTTGCATCCAAAAAGCTGCAAAGACTTTTGGATGCTCATATTCATGAAAAGGTAACTGCTGGTCTTGGATTTCAAGCTGAACAACCCTACAATGTTGTTCCTCCACCCGATGACTATGTAGCCATTCATGAACCAAGTTTCAATCTTTCCAACCTCGACATGGCCAACCAAAATCTTGACCCTGTTGTCCAAGAAATCCCTTTGCAAGAATGCACTACTTCATCCGAGTCTGAGTCAACATGCTCAGACTCCACTGAAACCAATAAAGTTTCATCACCACCTACCTGTGAAGTTATAAAAGCCAACAATCCAATCCCTTTCATCCCTTCAAAAATAGTACCAGTATCTCAACCAACCAAACAAATCAGAATCAGCTATCCTCCAGAAGGAAGAAAGCTAACTGTTGAAAAGGGACAATCTTCAACCTCCACTAACTCAAAGCCTCAATCCAAATCCCAACAAAGGAAGGTGTTTGACATATGTCATGCGCCTGGAGAGAGGGCTCCATATGTTCAAAAGATATTGGAAGAAGCCACTTTTGGGCACAACAAAGCTCACCCCTGGAACTTCAAAGACTTGTTCAAAAGAAAGGACTATGTGTACTTTCAGAGGGACAAACTGGCAAAATCATGCTTTGTGTTTGGGAAATACAATCATACTGCCAGCACCTGCTTCTACTACCTTAAGCAACTAAGAAACCTCAAGCAACATGCTTTTGAAAAGACGAACAAGAACAAAAAGGTAAGAAGCTTTGAAGCCAAGGCAACTCATTTCAGAAACTCCCTCTCCCCACCAAGGAAGAAGCTGCCAAAACCTCAACAATCTTGCATCATCTGTGGTGAATCAGACCACTTTGCTGCAAATTGTAAATTTAATCCCTTCAACCAGATTAACCAAAAGCCTATCGACAAAAGAACTTCTACAGAGAAACCATCTGGTAACAAGGTAAAGAAGGTTGGGCATACATATGTTGTTAAATCATCACCAGCCAGGCACATGACAGGCAACAGATCCATCCTCTCCAACTTCATACATTTTTATTGGAGGATATGTTGCCTTTGGAAGTGACTCAAAAGGAGGATCTGTATGCATACACTGACAGTGATTATGGGGGATGCAACTTGGATAAAAAGTCCACATCAGGGGGATGTCAGTTTCTGGGAGGGAGACTGATTTCATGGCAGTGCAAGAAGCAAACATGTGTTTCAACTTCTACAGCAGAAGCAGAATACATTGCAACTTCAAGTTGCTGTGCACAAGTCATCTGGATACAAAATCAAATGTTTGATTATGGGATGACTTTCATGGCAACTCCCATTCACATTGACAACATGAGTGTTATATCAATCACAAACAATCCGGTGCAGCACTCCAAGACAAAGCACATTGACATCAGGTATCACTTCATAAGAGATCAAGCTGAGAAAAAGAGAATTATTTTAACCAAAGTTCATACCAATGAGCAATATGATGATTTGTTTACAAAACCTTTTGATAAAGCTAGATTTAGATATTTAGTTGAATCTATTGGTATGATGAACTTTGATTAAAATCTGTCTCTAAAAAATTTGTTTTGTAAATGTGTTTGTCCCTTGTTGTAAATAAAAGTTATAAGTCAGCAGCAATTTCGTCTTTTAACTGCCGACAGGTTTAATCATCAGCGGCAAAGAATTTGCCACTGACTGCTTTAAGTTATCAGTAGGAACAAGTTTCCTGCGGATAGCTTTAAGGCTGTCAGCAGCAACATCCTTGCTGCAGATTATTGCATCCATCAGCAGCAAAGAATTTTTCACTGACTGCTTTAAGTTATCAGCAGGAACAAGTTTCATGCGTATAGATTTAAGGCTGTCAGCAGCGACATCCTTCCTGCAGATCATTGCATCCATCAGCAACAATTAAGTTTGTTGCTGACAGACTTAACCATCCGCAGCAACCAAGCTTGCAGCGGATAGGCTTAACCATCCACAGCAACCAAGTTTGCTACTGATGGGTAAATCTAAGTCCAAATTAACCTTTACCCGCTGTAAAAATTACCTTCAGTCTTTACCATGACTGCTTTAGTGTATTACAACTGTAACAGTAAAACGTGAATAAGGTTGTACTGTACAAGTCATTTTGCTTTTTCCCTCCTCCGCCGTTATAACACAAATCAAATTTCTTCACCACTTCTTCACATTCAATTTAACCCTAACTCCCATCTCTTTCTCTTAAGCCTCCACAACATTCAAAGATTTCCATCCTTAACCACCCTAAAAAAAAAAACCTTCCTCTTTCCCTCCAAACCCAACAAAATGACATAGGTCGACATAAACCATCCAAATGACAAGTTTTCTCCCTACCACAATCTCACTGCATACCTGGTTAAAGGAAAGAAGTCCGAAGGGTTCGATGATATGATCGATTTTCTTTGTCGATCAAAGATATATTTTGCACTAATCGTCAACCCTACCATATACATCCCTCATATGGAGGATTTTTGGAACACCGCCGTCTACTCTACCGAACAGGGGATTCCCCAAATCCAAGCCACGGTAGACGGCAAAGATATCATCGTCACTGAAGCTACTCTCAGAAAACACCTCAAGCTTCAAGATGAAGGGGCCGCCATTTCATACTCAAAAGAAGAATACATGAGGACCTTTGTATCCATAGGGTACACTGGAAATTAGAATGAGTACACAATAGAGAAGGCACTGATGGGCCCCACGTGGAAGTATCTATGCCACACTCTTCTATAATGCATATCTCAGAAGATAAGTGGATGGCATCAAGTAAGCTCTGCACTTGCCTCTGCTGTTCACGGTATGGTTACTGGCCAAGGATTCAACTTTGCACATCTTGTCTTTGAAGGTTTAAGATACAACCTTCAAGAGGGTGTAAAGCAACAATTTTATATGTACCCAAGGTTCTTGCAGGAGATTTTTAACAATGAATTAAAAGAGCTTTCAAAACCTGTAAAAATCTATCTTATGCTGGGTCATAAAAGTAACATTTTTCAAAGTATGAGAACTGTTTCCAAAAAGTTCTTAGGGGTCAATGTTCCATTGTTATCTACAATGATGAACATACAAAGTACCCAAGGTGACAGTTCAGCAATCCCAGCTGATACTGATCCCACACCCTCCTCTTCACATCCTGAACAACAATCTGCTTCCACTGTTCGAACCCCTATGCATACTACTAAGGATGCATAGGCACAAAAATTACTTACACCTATTTTGGATGTTATCGTTCAACTGGAACAAAGGGCCCCATTTGCAGCAAAATATACTAGAAACAGGAGCAAGAAGACTCCTTCTCTTCTTGTCTCAAAGGCCCAATCCCAACCTAAAAGCCCTCATTCAGAATCCCAAAATTCTGATGAGAATATCAAAAGGGATAGCCACATCATTAGAGAGACTTCATTGGAAGCTTCTCTATTAGGATCAGGATCACATCCCGGATCCATAGAACAACCCACTGAGCCATTCCATTATTTTTCTTCTCTGAACTTAAGTGCAGATGCACCTTGTCAAAATGATATACCTTCTCCAACAACCACTATCTCGGAGGTATTGATTGACTTGGCTGCTAGTGCACCTATCCCAAGTTCATTACCCAAGAAGGTTCACTCTGGGAGTACTGATAGAGTGAATGTGGAAAGGGCTGTCACTACTCCTGTTACATCAACTGACCAGGAGGACAGTGATAACATCATTAAGACACTAACCACGGCAACTCACAGTGAGGATGTTTCCTTTGAAACACTCTTCACTGAGAGGAATCCCAGGTGCCAAGAAAACTAGGGTGATGGGGATGCAGAGGCTAGGCCTAAGGCCCCATCTGGATCCAAGGAACCCACAACTGTGGATGAGGATAGACTGAAACTTCATAACTTGGAATTGACGACCAGGGTGGAAATGCTAGAGGCCGAAGTGTCAAAACAAAGGCACTAAGTCTCTATGCATGAAGCCCATCAATTCCCTCCAGTGACTACTCCCTCCCTTGTCTTAGTGGGCACTCAAACTGACCAGACTATGTGCACTGATGCAACCAAAAAGGGGGAGATAGCTGCTGTGGAAGACGATGCTGACAGCCTCGACGAATGGATACAAGAGCAGACAGCCTTTCAAAGTTCTCTATTCAGACCTGCTTTCGCTCAAGTTCATGACTTGCCAGACTCAGCAGCAAAGAATTTGCCACTGTGGAAGATATCACTGAGGATTGGAAGTTAGTTGTCCGAGTTGTTGATGAGGGGTTAAAGAATGAAAGTCAAAATGAACACACACCTTCATCATTCAACATACTTCCTACTGCTGCAGCCATATCAAGACAGACCATTGCCCCTCAATTCACACTGTCTTCAAATAAGCTAGAATTTGACTCCATACTAGCTTGGGGGTATTGATGTATTGCAAAATACATTCTTTTATCATGTACAGTTTGTATGATTTCGTTAGTGTTAGTTTGGTTTTCGTCAGAATTTGCGTACTTCTAATCCAATTGCGTTTTGCAGGTCTTGAATCGTAGAAAAAGCTGAAAAGTGAGGAAAACAAGCTGAAACATGAAAAAGTCAAGTCCTGGAGCGTATTGGAGTGCTCGGGAGCTGAAACGCGTTGAAAGTGCTGGAATAGTGGTCTCTCGCGGGCCGCGACAATAAAGGTAATGCCTCTCGCGGGAGGCGAGAGACTGTTAAATGTGCTGACGTCATAAAGACGGTCGCGGGTCGCGACTAACATGGAGGATTCTATCGCGCCCCACGAGTATGTGTTGTCGCCAGATTTGGAGCTGCTGGGTTGGGATTTGTTAAGTGAAACATATAAATACTTAATTGTTTTTAACAAAAAAAAACCTAGTTACGAATTAACAGAACCCTGGGCGATTTTGGAGCATTGATTGAGGCGTTTCTAAGTTCTTGGAGCTGCTGGTTGAAGGACTGAAGTCGGGAGAATCATTCGGGTCACGTTTGTGTCATTCGGGTGTCTTAACTTTCGTCTCTTTCTTTAAACTATGTTTTGTGTTCTTGGTTATACTTCATTCTTGATGTTTTCAATGACTTTGATTGGCTAAATTTATCGTACTACCTAGACTAGATGAATGATTGTCTAAAGTTCTGATTTTTATTATGGATTTATGGATTTTATGGATTATTTATGAATTGTAGGCGATTTGTTCTATTGATTAGATGTGTTTGCATATTTGATATTGTTTGAATATTGTTTATTGTTTCGTGAGATTCTTGGTGACGGTCTTTATCACATAATAGAGTCTTGCTAGGTTTTAGATTTTGGTGAGTGTCTATATCACGTAATAAATCTTCAATCTTTAGGGTTAAATTGGCCATTAAACCTTAGAAGTAATATTTGGTAATCTTATAAAATCAAGTGTTATACTAATCATCAATAGCTGAAAGGTGCGAGATTATTGCTAGGTCTAAGTCATTAAACTGAAAGGTAGGAGCTTTGTTAGGAGTGAACCTTTTGGCTATTGTCTAGCAAGTCTAATCGAGAAAACAACTCTATCCTTTGTTTAGATCTCGAAAGGGAGTAAGCCTCTAAGGGTACTTTCATAAATCCGTTAGGTGTCTTGAAAGAGAGTCTAATAACCGGTAATCTAAACAACCTTTAGGGTATCATAGCTTGCTTTTGAGAAGGGTTAGGAGTCCTTTAGATATCCTGAAAGGTGAGAACTTCATGATCCCGGTTCCATAGTAAACAATTTCCAGATAAAATCATTACTAAAAGCAATCAGGATTCCAGTCTAGGTAGTGTTTCCACCATCTGAGTAAAAGTCCAAGTTAATTCGTATTGGTTAATTTAGTTTAATTTAATTGCATTTTTAGGATTTTCAGAAACCCCCCCCCCAAACAATTAAACAATTAGTTCAGTCAGTGTCAGTCATAGTCTAGATAGAGTCGTTAACGTAATTCGATAGAGTCTCGTGGGTTCGATATCCGGACTTACATTAGCTATACTAGAGTCGATCGGTACACTTGCCGGTTAGTAGTTTAGTGTGTCTTAGTGAGTCTAGAGTATTACTTAGAGTCTAGAATTAGGTTAATTTAGTTAATTTTATTAAACTACTTTTTAGCATACCAAGTTTTTGGCGCCGTTGCCGGGGACTCTCTCTGGCAATTGCGTTAATTTCTTTGTTTGGACTTAATTGACATCATACGTGCTATTTACTTTGTTTGAGTCGTAGGAGTCTAAATAATTAAGTGTCTTTTTATTTTTATTATTTATTTTTATTTAGTCAGTATCGTTTAGAGTCGTCTTACTTGTTTGTTTTCGGTTTTACAGTGGATGCCCCGTACGCGTTCGCAAGGACCTCCGCCGAAGCCGCCTACGGACAAGTCTTCCTTCTCGTCTTTTTCTCTAAAGGTTAGTACTCCTTCATCTTCATCTTTCGCCTTTTCTGACTCTACATCCCAATCAATACCACCAAGCTTTGACTTCACACCAAGGTCTTCACCCCATAGCTCCCCACCTACTTCCCGTCCTCCGAGTCCGCCACACTATTTCCAAATGGCCAACAACCAAACTGTCCACCAACGCTCCACCGCGGGTTATACCGCGAACTCATCCATCATCCTTCCCGAAATCACCAATGACAAGTCTTGGCAAATCCCGTCCTACATCATGACCGCCATTAACAACTCTTGTCAGTTTCACGGTCGTGATGACGAGGATGCGCCCGCCCACATCAACCGTCTCACCCGCCTTTGCAACACCTTCGGCATCGAAGGTGTTAACCTTGATGCCCGCTATCTCCAAGTCTTCCCGTTTTCACTTGCTGGCCGCGCAGCCACTTGGCTTGATTCGCAGCCGGCATGTACTTTTACCACATGGGCTGGACTTAGGGATGCCTTCCTAGCTAAGTATTTTCCACCTGCTAAGGCATCTCGCCTTCGTGATCAGATCCATTCATTCCGGATGGAGTCTGACGAACCTTATCACTTAGCTTGGGAGAGGTTTCAAACCTTACTCTCACGTTGTTCCCAACACGGGTTGTCTGATTGGGCACTTGTAGAGAAATTCTACAATGGTCTCACCCCCGAGTGTAAGGCCCGATTCGACACCTCTGCAGGAGGCCATCTCATGGGCAAGAAATCGGTGGCCGACTGTAATGATCTCTTTGAGAGTTTTGCTCATGCTGATATCGATCATTGTGCTACCAGCAAGACTTCCATTCATGTTACTAGTACTTCCTCAGCCGCTCGAGGAGTAAACCAAGTTGGCTCGGATTCAAAGGTAGCATCTCAACTTGATTATATCACCAAAGAGTTATTAGAAATTAAGAAAAAGGTCGATAGGTGTGAGGTTTGTAGGGGAGGTCATGATACCGTAGAATGTCCAACACTTACCCTAGAACAGGTCGAGTACATCGCAGGTCAAAACCGAGGTCCCACTAACCCATTTAATAATAACTCTAACTGGCGTAGTAATAATAATTTCCGCTCTTCCGGTAATCCCCCTGGTTTCCCACCAGGCCAGTATCAAAGCAGAGGGCCAGGTTTCTATTCAAGTGGGGGTTCAAATCAGCAGGGTCAGTTTGGTAGTTCAGGGTCAGGTTCAAATACAGGAGGTCAGTTCAATAGTGGGGGGTCAAATAATCAGGGTTCAAAAAATCAAGATTTGGGTAGTGGTCTAGACGAGATTAAAGCTATGTTATCCCAAATTCTAGTTAAGGACCAGTCCACCCAACGAACCTTAGAAGAACATGCTACATACCTCAAGAATAACCATTCTAATTTCTTGGACCTTCAAAGGCAGGTCGGGGACATTGCACGCCAGCTGCAAGAACGACCTCCCGGTCAATTTTCGGGCAACACAAAGCCGAACCCGTCCGGCCAATTGAAGGCAATCTCGACCCGTAGTGGTAGGACCTTAGGAGAGGTAGTGATACCCGAGAGTGTAGAGGTAGAGGATGAGGAACCCGTAGATGAGGATATTGAGATGGAGACTCCCGGTAAAGTGCAATCTAGGTTAAACCCAGCAAGTACCGCACACATCGAGGAGCCTCAAGTCGAGAGTAGGGTAGCGAAGCAACCAATAGTCGTTAAGCCGTCTTCGTTAGTTTATCACTCACGCGTCCCATACCCCGCCCGCCTTAAGCACCAAAAATATGCTAAGGAATATGGGAAATTTCTTGAGATGTTCAAGCAATTGAAGATCAATCTTCCGTTCATCGAGGCCTTACAGTCCATGCCCAAATACGCCAAATTCCTTAAGGACCTTCTCAAGCGTAAGGATAGGATAGGTGAGTTTTCGAACATTCCTTTGACCGGAGGTTGTTCCGCGGTGGTCTTGAATAAGCTACCAGAGAAACTAACCGACCCGGGTACATTCACCATCCCGTGCTTATTCGGGGGTGCCATCACTCCCGCTCACGCTTTAGCCGATTTAGGTGCGAGCATCAACTTGATGCCATTCTCTCTTTATGAGAAATTAGGTCTAGGTGAGCTTACTCCTACTCGCATGTCGTTGTCCTTGGCCGACCGTTCGGTCAAATATCCTCGTGGAATCATAGAGAATTTGCTCGTTAAGGTAGATAAGTTCGTGTTCCCTGTAGATTTCATGGTTTTAGACATGGAGGCCGACGAGAGAGTTCCGATCATACTAGGCCGTCCATTCCTCCGAACCGCAAAGGCAATCATCGATGTCTTTGACGGTAAGATTTCACTTCGTGCGGGCGATGAGATCGTCACCTTTGAGATAGATAGAGCTATGCAACACTCTAGTGGTAGTGATGATTATAGTGGTCCGTGTCACTCCGTTTACTTCTTAGATTCTTTTATATCGTGCATTGATCAGTGCATAGGTTTCATTAGTGGAGCCGATCTAGTTAGTGAGGGAGTAGATGGCGAAGAGTTGGATGACGAGAGTGAGGAAGTAGAGCCGACTTAGGTTCCCGAAACCTTAGAGCTATGTGAGATTAGGGACGAGAGTGAGAGCAAACCCGTAGATACTACGCCCCTAGAGCTTAAGGTCCTTCCGTCACATCTAGAGTACGCTTTCCTAGGAGAAAATTCTAGTATGCCCGTCATAGTTTCTTCCAAATTGACGGAGGAGGAGAAGGGGAAGTTAATTGAGGTGCTAAAAGAGCACAAGGAGGCTATAGCTTGGAGGTTGTCCGATATTAAGGGGATTAGCCCTACTTTTTGTACTCACCGGATTCTCATGGAGGATGAGTTTAAACCGGTGGTGCAACCACAAAGACGCCTAAACCCCAACATGAAGGAAGTAGTTAGGAAGGAGGTGTTGAAGTTGATGGAAGCCGGTTTGATTTACCCGATATCCGATTCTTCTTGGGTGAGTCCTACCCAAGTCGTCCCCAAGAAGGGGGGGTGACTGTTGTCGTTAACGAGAAAAACGAGCTCATCCCTTCGCGTACAGTCACCGGTTGGCGTGTATGTATTGACTACCGCAAGCTCAATGACGCTACCCGGAAGGACCACTTCCCACTCCCATTCATAGACCAAATGCTAGAGCGTCTCGCGGGGCAACAATTTTATTGTTTCCTTGATGGTTTTTCCGGCTACTTCCAAATTCCTATCGCGCCGGAAGACCAAGAGAAGACGACCTTTACATGTCCATATGGCACGTATGCGTACCGACGCATGCCTTTTGGATTATGTAACGCTCCGGCTACTTTCCAACGATGTATGATCGCCATTTTTCAAGATATGGTTGAGAGTTCGATGGAGGTCTTTATGGATGATTTCTCGGTCTATGGCGATTCGTTTGATCATTGTTTAGGTAACCTAGCTAGGATGATGAAGAGGTGTGTTGAGACGAAGTTGATGCTTAATTGGGAGAAGTGTCACTTCATGGTTACGGAGGGGATTATCTTAGGACATAAGATTTCTAGGTCCGGTATAGAGGTAGATAGAGCCAAAATAGATACTATTAGTAGGCATCCTCCACCGACTAGTGTGAAATCGATTCGTAGCTTCTTAGGTCATGCGGGCTTCTATAGGCGTTTCATTAAGGATTTTTCCAAAATCACTCGCCCCATGACTCGACTCCTTGAGAAAGATGTCCCTTTTGTCTTCGACAAGGAGTGTCTTCAAGCCTTCGACTTCCTTAAAGAGAAACTAGTGAGTGCACCCATCCTTGTATCCCCCGATTGGAGCTTACCATTTGCTCATGTGTGACGCGAGCGATTACGCGGTCGGGGCGGTATTGGGTCAAAGACGGGAGAACCACTTTCACCCGATCTATTACGCGAGTAAAACCCTCAACGACGCGCAAGAGAACTACACCACCACCGTGAAGGAACTCCTAGCCGTCGTCTTTGCTTTCGATAAGTTTCGTTCGTACCTCGTGCTTTCAAAAACCATAGTGTTCACCGATCATGCAGCTTTGCGTTATCTCTTCCAAAAGAAGGACGTTAAGCCTCGTCTTATACGTTGGATTCTTCTTCTTTCCGAGTTTGACATAGAAATTAAGGATAAGAAAGGAGCGGAAAATGTAGCGGCGGACCATCTTTCACGACTAGAGGATCCGAGTAGGGAGGAGATTCGTGAGGAGGTAATAGGAGATAGATTCCCTCACGAGTCCATAGATTTCGTAGCGACAACAGTCACCCCCACCCTTCCGAGTAGCATGCAAGGTGTTGAACCATATCGGGTTTATGAGCAAGGGAGTGAGGAGTCGGATGATGATGAGTAGCATGGTGGTGAAGAGGATGCAGCAGAAGCAGATTTAGTATCGTTTGTTTTATTTCTTTTATGCTGTTTTCATCCTCATATTTTGGTTTGTACTCATATTCTAAATATTTGTTAAACAGGTTGGGTGGATCGGTTTGGTTGGTTAGTTGAACTAATGCACTTAATTTGGTTATGTATTATATTTTGGGAGGTTTGGTCATGGTTGATTGATAGGTTGATGTTGTGATGCCGCTTCCGTTCGCGTGTGAGAGTTAGGAACTGTTTGCTGAGCGTGTTCGGATTGGAGGGCATATGTGGAATTGACTGGCACATTGACAGTCTCGCATATTCAGCTAAGTCTTTCCAATTGTATATTTTGTATATTTTATTTAGTTTTTTTTTAGTTGGCTAGTTTGAGTCGTATTCTCGTTCTTGCATTAGGGACAATGCAATCTTTAAGTGTGGGGATGGGATAAATTGGTTAGTCTTAGTTAGTCGAGTCATTTATTTGTTTAAAAAAAAAATGAAGACGGAAAATGATAGAAAAGATGGGTTTTTGCCCGGGTTAAATAATGATAATAGAAGATTAATTTAGTCGAGCTTGTGTCTAGTTTGTGATGTGTGAATAGGCCCGGTTCGGTTTTAGGTTCCTTTGATCTAAATACACCTTAATTGTCGGTTTGCTAGTGGGTGCTCATCTAGGAAAAATGGGAAATTGAAACCACCAATAATAGTATAAGGGATGCCGTTATAAGCCAAAATTGTTAGAATTTATAATCATGAAAAAAAAAAATAATAATATATATATATATATATAAAAATTACCGACGCTCACGTTGTCGCTCTCGGGGATGGTGACTCTGGTTGAGACAGCCTCTGGGTTAGGTAAAGCAAGGTCTAAGCTCAAAAAAAAAATTTGATTTTAAATTTTTTTGATTTTGGTATAAAACGGTTAGGAATTGGTCCAATGATCGTTTCCTTTTGTTCTATAAGCTTGAGATGGGATTAGGTGGATTGTGGTTTCTAGTGTGAGACCCTAGGTAGATTGACCGAACTTGAACTTAAATTGCATGATAAGGGCTTGGAACCGGATTTGGGTTTAAGGGGACAAATATATTTGCAATCGTGGCTAACACAAGTTTTGATTTTTTTTAATAAGTATAAATAGCTTTGACCCGAGTATTTATTCGTCTCTGATTCCGTTTGCTTAGATTCTTTTTCGAGGACGAAAAAAGAGTAAGTGTGGGGATATTTGATGTATTGCAAAATACATTCTTTTATCGTGTACAGTTTGTATGATTTCGTTAGTGTTAGTTTGGTTTTCGTCAGAATTTGCGTACTTCTAATCCAATTGCGTTTTGCAGGTCTTGAATCGTAGAAATAGCTGAAAAGTGAGGAAAACAAGCTGAAACATGAAAAAGTCGAGTCCTGGAACGTATTGGAGTGCTCGGGAGCTGAAACGCGTTGAAAGTGCTGGAATAGTGGTCTCTCGCGGGCCGCGACAATAAAGGTAATGCCTCTCGCGGGAGGCGAGAGACTGTTAAATGTGCTGACGTCATAAAGACGGTCGCGGGTCGCGACTAACATGGAGGATTCTATCGCGCCCCGCGAGTATGTGTTGTCGCCAGATTTGGAGCTACTGGGTTGGGATTTGTTAAGTGAAACATATAAATACTTAATTGTTTTTAACAAAAAAAACCCTAGTTACGAATTAACAGAACCCTGGGCGATTTTGGAGCATTGATTGAGGCGTTTCTGAGTTCTTGGAGCTGCTGGTTGAAGGACTGAAGTCGGGAGAATCATTCGGGTCACGTTTGTGTCATTCGGGTGTCTTTACTTTCGTCTCTTTCTTTAAACTATGTTTTGTGTTCTTGATTATACTTCATTCTTGATATTTTCAATGACTTTGATTGGCTAAATTTATCGTACTACCTAGACTAGATGAATGATTGTCTAAAGTTCTGATTTTTATTATGGATTTATGGATTTTATGGATTATTTATGAATTGTAGGCGATTTGTTCTATTGATTAGATGTGTTTGCATATTTGATATTGTTAGAATATTGTTTATTGCTTCGTGAGATTCTTGGTGACGGTCTTTATCACATAATAGAGTCTTGCTAGGTTTTAGATTTTGGTGAGTGTCTATATCACGTAATAAATCTTCAATCTTTAGGGTTAAATTGGCCATTAAACCTTAGAAGTAATATTTGGTAATCTTATAAAATCAAGTGTTTTACTAATCATCAATAGCTGAAAGGTGCGAGATTATTGCTAGGTCTAAGTCATTAAACTGAAAGGTAGGAGCTTTGTTAGGAGTGAACCTTTTGGCTATTGTCTAGCAAGTCTAATCGAGAAAACAACTTTATCCTTGGTTTAGGTCTCGAAAGGGAGTAAGCCTCTAAGGGTACTTTCATAAATCCGTTAGGTGTCTTGAAAGAGAGTCTAATAACCGGTAATCTAAACAACCTTTAGGGTATCATAGCGTGCTTTTGAGAAGGGTTAGGAGTCCTTTAGATATCCTGAAAGGTGAGAACTTCATGATCCCGGTTCCATAGTAAACAATTTCCAGATAAAATCATTACTAAAAGCAATCAGGATTCCAGTCTAGGTAGTGTTTCCACCATCTGAGTAAAAGTCCAAGTTAATTCGTATTGGTTAATTTAGTTAATTAATTTAGTTTAATTTAATTGCATTTTTAGGATTTTCAGAAACCCTCCCCCCCCCCCCCCCCAAACAATTAAACAATTAGTTCAGTCAGTGTCAGTCATAGTCTAGATAGAGTCGTTAACGTAATTCGATAGAGTCTCGTGCGTTCGATATCCGGACTTACATTAGCTATACTAGAGTCGATCGGTACACTTGCCGGTTAGTAGTTTAGTGTGTCTTAGTGAGTCTAGAGTATTACTTAGAGTCTAGAATTAGGTTAATTTAGTTAATTTTATTAAACTACTAGAATTTGACTCCATACTAGCTTGGGGGTATGATGGTTCAACTGAGAGATTCTGGATCGGAAAGGAGTTCGGTGGGGTAGAAGAGCTGAACAGGAATGCACTAAATCCTCTCCAAGTGCTTGAACTGTACCTATCCAGCTGCACCAACACCTCTACAGATCTCTCAGCAGAACTTGCAATCGACAGGTTCTACGTCTTGATGGAGGATAATCTTCCCTGGTTTGAAAGGCTCCTAGAAGAAGCAAACAGGGTGGCCTATCCTAAACACCATGCAGAATCTTCAACAACATCAGAACAAAGACTGGCTCCAAGACTTGCCTTGATCAGGAGCCGTGCTTTAACAAAAGAAGTTCTATGTTGGAGAAGGTTTCTCTACAACACAGTGGTCAGAGACTTGAAAGTGCTAGGATGGTCAAACACTGGGTCTTCTAACTTCACATTCTTCCTGAGTAATGGATCATCTCTCTCAATCAACATCAATGAGATCCTACTCTTAAATTCAGACTTCCTGCACAAGGTCTTCGAGCTCAGAACACACATATTCAATGTAAATTCCTTAGAGAGTCAAGCAATGATAAAAACCATCAAAGCTAAGCATGAAAAGGAAGGACGACTTGCAATGGATGACTCCAACTCCGACTCAGACCTATCCTTTCTTTCCTCTCCAACTGTCAGATTAAACACAGCAGAAGAATCCAGAAGAAGAGAAAAGGAAAAGATGAAGAAAGAATGGAAAGCAGTGACAGGTCTTGAATAGGAAGAAGATGAAGAAAGTGTCCTTCCCTTGTCCATTCCAAAAAATGCCAATGAACCTGAAGCTGAGATCCCAACAACATCTCTTACATCTGCTGTTGTGGTCCATGAAGCTGAAGCAGAGGCATCCAGCAAAGACAAGGGGAAGAGACCTATGACAGAAGAAGATGAAGAAAGGTTATTGAAAGAGAAGAAGGAAAGGGAGGAAAGAAGAAGAAGAAGAGAATAAGAGGAGATGGCTGAATTAAGAAAAGCACAAGAAAGAAAAACGGTCATACTCCTTAGAGAACAACAGATCCAGCTTTATGCTAGGAAGCTAGATGATCTGAAAGTCAAGATTCCTGCAACTTCTCAAATTCAAGAAGATGAAGCTCTAGCTCTTCAACTGCAGGAACAATTCAATAAAGAAAAAGAAGAAAAAGAGAAGAAGAAAAAAGAAGAGTCTAAGTTCAGAATAACTGATAATGAACTAGCCAAAGAAATGAGAGAGGAGTGGATAGAGGCTCTGATTTCTCAAGGTGAGGATGCAGACTGCCTTGAGAAACTATCAAATAAAGAAATCTACAGAGCCTTCATGGGTCAGCAAGGTCAATTGGCAACTATGAAAAGGGCTGAAGTAGAAGAAAACGCCAAACAGAAATCCAAGAAGACCATTGCCTTTAACAGAAGAACTCATGAAGAAAGGAAGGTCATGATTGACTTCCTAAAGGCTAGAGGAGAGAGTGGAAAAAGGCTGGGTCCCATGAGTTTCATGAACCTGCAAGCCCTTTATTTTAAAGTCAAGAAGGAAGAGGAAGAAAGACTGGGGAAGAAAGGCTCAAAGAAGAGGGAAATTAATCAAGAAGATGAAAGGAAACAAAAGAAACCCAAGCCTTCTCCCTCATCCACCACTTCCTCTATTCAACAACCTTCCACTCTCAATCCTAGACCTCCATCCTCTCCACCCACAAAGTCCAAATCCTTCCACCCAGCTCCTCCTCATCGGCAGCCTTCCAAGAAGAAAACCAAACCTACCATCACACCAGAAGACTCAAGAGAAATAATTGTCTGGTTCTATAACAGTCAAGATAAATGGTTTGAAGTTTTCAGGGGAAAGGAAGAACTGAAAAGATCAGTCTATAAATCTGTTGATGAGGTACTGCAACTCCCAGACTCTGATCTAAGAAGAATATTATAGTTGGGTGAAGCACATAAGCCAGAGAATGAAAGTGGGAGACATATCTTACTAGTGATCAAACATCACTTCAACCCTAGTAAAGATGTAATCATTGATGCCAAACCTCTTCAATCCCATTCTCCATTCACCAGTTAGTCCTTCAAGGCTGATACCAACGAGTTTATCCTAATTGATGTTAAAGGACAGAAGATGATAAGTTCAAGCAAGGCAATCTTCAAAATGCCAAGCAAAGACATAAAGACTCTATCTAAGCTTCCTCTAAACAATCCCAGCCAGGACCCAAGAGGCTATGAGGTAGAAAGGATAGTCTGCAACATGAAAAAGCTTCAGCAACAAAAGCAGTAAAGAGAGTTTTGGTAGCATCAGTCTAGGGGGAGTTTGTAGAAATAAAGATTGATGGCTACAAAATTCTCTAAGTACAACTGTTGTGGACCTCAGAGTTTGCTGCAGATCGACAAACTGCTGTGGATAAGCTTATCTGCAGCGGATACTTGTTCTTCTACTGAAGAACAAATCTGCTGCGGATAGCCTTATCTGCTGAAGACCAAAGTTGCTGCTGATAGGCAAATCATCAGCAGCTGTGGACAGTTGTGTCTTGCTGCTGATCAACAACATTACTGCTGATAGCCATTCCCATTGAAGATCAAACGTTGCAGTTGACTGGCTTCGATAAAGCAACCATTACCTCTGACAACTTTCTGCTGCAACACCGACACACTCCACGCAGAAAGAATGTTACTGGTGCAAGATAATAAAAGACAATGACGCTCTTCTTCCAAGGACTCAAGCAATGATGCCTAAGAAGACGTTTGAGTAAAGATAACTTTTGTAGTATTTATTGTCGTTACATGTAGAATAGCTTCAATACAAGATCAAAGGCTTGTGTTAGATCTGATCCTTAGAATCAAGGGTCTGTCTTGATTCTAAGTTACTATATAAGTAGTACTTAGAGTCGGTGTATACTAGTGCTTTTGCTTAAGAGTTTTCTCTGTAATCTTGTAATCTTTGAAGCTTAATACAAATTGTATTTATCAGTATTCTTCTTGTTTACTTTCTTACATTGCTTAGTTGTGATTGTTTCCGCCAATCTCAACTAGAATAGAACCATCTTGTATTCACCGATCCTACAACACCCATTGCACTCCAAACATCACCTGATCATTTGCACACGTGTGACACTATCTTAGGATTGTAGACACAGAAAATTTCAAAACTCATGTCTCTACAAGTCTACTCATACAATCTAATTAACCATGCACTAGCACCACAACAAGTATTACATTTAATATGAGCTCACGTTGTTCAAAAGGCAATCACATAATCACACCATACCACACTAAATTTAACACTGCACTCACAATAGTAGGCTATCACAAACATGACTACTTTTAATCACGGTCAAGTCATCCCGCGGTATAACTCGTAATCAATGTCAAAATCAACTAGTCAATATTTGAACTAGGCGTCCCACCACGTAAACGTCTAATAAATCAAAGTGTCAAATCTCCCCGGGATCTCTCATGACAACTACCACACACTACTCATCAAACAACTGAGTATCCTAAATACTGCTCACTAAATCACTACTAGACCACGTCAGGTGCAACTGGTGTATCCTCATCTGGTTCCTCCTGACACAAAGCTCTCTTAACCACCACAAGTGGTCAATCTCTCAATCGTGTAGGTCCACATCCTGGAAGAAAATCACGTACAGCCGGCACTGCTCTCGCTTTCCATCTCGTCTTTCCAATCATAGCTTCGCGCGGTATGTCGCCGATTGAAGCTCTAGTCACTCTTGGCGCAAAAAGCACCAACATCCATATCACTTCACTGTCAGCTCTATATACGGCAGTCGTCGGCTTGTCATGTCGATTTGTATTCCTTTTAGTAAGGGTTCCACGCTTGTCCAAATCTCGTGCGCTTTATCTTAGCCATCTAATCCTACTCAAGATAGAATGCTAGAGTGATTACTATGTGCACAAATCTATAATATGAGAGTAATCATAGACTGCCAAAACATGGTGATCAAATGCAATTTGGTGGTCCACATCACTGCTCGGATTCTAAACCTCTCCTATCTTACCTACACTAACTTTCTACCTTCACGCACACTGGATGCACATGCATCCCACACAACTCACATAGCAATAATCTAATAAATTATCATATTCATCACAAATGTACACCACACATGGTTACACACAACATCACTAACCATGCTAACACACCAAACCATTTCACATAACGCAATTTAATGATACTCTACATTAATTAGCTCGCAACACATGATTTCACTAAGTCACACCACACACTTCACATAATTCTACATGCTACTACAACGCATAGCACACATCATGTTCCCACACGGAACCATAATTCACTCACTCACACCAATCGCTTTACTAATCATAACACTACACAAATGGTAAATAATAATTACTGCTCAAACTAAAAGACGTACCTCTTGGCTCGTAGTTACTCATGGTGGCATTCGTTTCACCCTTGACCCATTTTTGGTTTAAGTTAAAGTATTTTATTTGTTTAAAAATATCAGTTTTCTCTTAAACCACCGCTCTGATACCAACTTGAAAGACCCCAACCCTGGCATCCTACAGTTGGTTCTCATAACTGGTTGTTTTCATTAAAAACACATTTATTGCAATTCAAACTACAGCGTAAGTCTTTCAAAACTCATTTATGACCATTTAATGTTATTAGGTTTACCTTACGAATGCCCGCACACCGATCCGAGTAACGCTGCTTCCAAGCCAAGATACGTCAATACATCGATTACCTGCAAACAATCTAACGTACACACAAAGTCAGCTACGCTGAGGGAGTTCTAATAGTTTAATTTACCCAGGACCCTCGGGTCCTTATAAAATATAATTACGCTTTATTAACTAATGACTAATCCATTGTCATCCGCCGACATCCCATAACCGTGTATCTCCCGAGACTCAACACGTACTACCAATATAAACAGTAGTAACCTTACAATCACAACCACACAGACTCAACATAAAATGTTAACAACTCATATCCAAGAAAACATATTTACTCGATCCTGGGTTAACACACCCTACCCTAGACATTAACACACCCGGCATTAACCAAGGCTCTCACCAATTACTAACACAACTCTTACACACGTCACATCACAAGTCCTGACTCCACGGTCAGTCTAACTCTAAACGTCACATTCAACACATCACATTAACACAATCTCATACACAATAAATATGACTGATCACTAGCATGCAAATTAACACATATATGTATGCATGCAAACACATATCTTATCACTGCACCCTCGTCAGGGCATCAACACACCCCGAGCTCATCATTAACCTGTTAAATAAATGTCACCCCTGGTGACTTCCCGAAGGACCTCGTCCTCCACGATCCCGTTTTGCCACGTCATAAAGCCAAAGACGCAAACACAATACATGTCGTGTCCCATGGACAACGACACAAGCACACAACACAAATATGAACATTTAATAACACACATCGTATGCAGGACTCATTAACTACACCTGCACCTTACACACGACACTAACACAACATACCCCACGTGCGATCATAACCCTTTTAACTACAGGCACGACTTTTCCAATCCAACCTTTAACATGTCGCACAATAATATCTCGTCTCTATAACTCGCACATTTCTATGAACACGCCATAAACCCTACGACTCTCAATTAAGCAATTTATACTCAAGTCATATTGGTGTATAACCCGTGACCTTTAACACGGTTAATTCTATTAATACCACGTGAATGTGTGTACGATAGCCCCAAAACAGTAGAACGTTTAAAAGAGGGGGATTAGAAACTCACATGTTAAGCTGAGTCTTAGTCCTTGCGTTACAACTCATCCGCCCACGCTCGAATCCCAATCCTGACAAACGCATGATCACATAATCAGAACACGTCCTAAACATACGTTGCCTAACGTATAAATAAGTAAACCCTAATACTTGGTCTTGACTAATCGCCCTTCTAACTCACCAAATCCCTTATTACCTCAGCTCGTACACCGGATCGTCCTTGACCCGTATAGAACACGCATGCCCATACCTTGGTTTTCATTCATACACGTATGTGATCATGCATCCCTAGTCCCACGCGCACACGCGTACTTGGACCGAATGCCATACACACGTCAAGAAAATCTAACCGGGTGCTACTCCGGTTTCCTCATCGTGTACCACCACTCCACTCGTCCCTATCGTCATCTTCGTCTCCTTCCTTGTGCACCTCCGGTCGAACGCCACCATGCACCACCGTGCATGTCCTCCGTCTCCTTCACCGGGATGAAACCCTAATCCAGTTACCTCTCCACTACCGCCATTATTGAATTCTATCTGAGCCAATTTCCACGCTGGAAATAATCCCTCGTAGTCTCCCACCGTTCACCGCAGTGAGACGTCACCACCGCCGCCACAGCAGCCGTGGAGCACCTCCCCACCTTGTTAGACACCACCCTTCTTCTTTCTTTGAGTCTGCAGCCGATCACCATGTTAACCGATCACCACCAGGGCCCCACCTTGCTGCCTGTTAACGTCTCCCGCAACCGCCTAACGTAGCGATAACACCACCATAGCCGACCACCATCGACAACCCTACTTGGTCTTCGGTCGTGCACATGAAATCCTAAACCCACGCCGTAACCCTAAAAAAAATAAAAATAAACGAATAGAAACCTATGTTACCTGCTCATGCTTTTGGTCCCCGCCGTGCGACCACCCTCGACCACCTTCGTCCCCCTCTCCGTCGGGCTCCTTCTCGTGGCTTGCTTCTGCCGTTGCACACACCTAGGGTCGATATGGTCCTAGGGTTTTTCCTCAAACTTGTATTTAAACCCTTTAATGTTTACTTTCGGGTCCCTGTGGTTCCTTTAACGTGCGATTTGATCTCAAACGGTGTTTTAAACGGTTAACCAACTCACATGTGAGCGTTAAATGCATCATTAGTGGCAATCCATGCCCCTTGCTACACTTTAATAAAGGCTCGGGTTGCCCATTACCTGCTTCTTTAGCTTTACGGATTTCCGGGATGTTACAACAATCTAGGGTTTTGGCCATCATTTATACATGTTTTACATGCACAATTATCCCCACAATTAGCATAAATTATAGAGAATATGATTAGATATGATACTTAATCTACGTATTTGTGTTACAACAGGATAATTAACCCTTGCATGAAAAAATATGAAGAAAACACTCAAAAACAAGGCAAAATCAACATCCGGAAGCCAATCGGACATTCGTGCACCCAAGGAGTTAACCCAGAAGTCAAAATAAAGCATAAATCAAAATTAGGCTTTGCACGGCTGTGCAAATGGTGACACATGGCCCCATCCTTTCCTCCTCTTCCAGATTCCCTCACGTGCAAGAAATGAGTGTTTTGCACGACCGTGCATCCCATTGCACGGCCGTGCATTACCAAATTCTCATTCTATAAATAGCAAGCTCATTCTAGTGTTTTAGGTGTCCAATATCAAGAGTAGGGAAGGCCTTAGTGCTCTGCTAAGAGCCGAAACTCTTTCAGTTTTGGTCCATTTAGTTTTTCTTTGTTTTAATTTCTTTTTAAAGTCTTGTAATATGAACGTATTCTTCTCGTTCGAGTGAAATAAAAGGCAACTTATACCCACTCTCCCTTGGTGTTGGAACACTTCCACACATTATCTAAGGGTTAGAGGAGTCACTTGTATGGTCATTCATGGCTAGTTCTCTTGTGTTGCTCGAGTTGGTTGAACTTTAATTAACTAATGAAGTATTTTTAGTATGTTATGTTTTTAAAGTCTTTACTATAAGTTATTTTAAAAAGACAAGAATAAGTGATCTTTAAACCAATATAATAATCTTAAATCTTGAGTGTTATTAAAGCAAGACTTCTTGCTTGGGAAGCTTATTCAATGTTTATATAGTCTATATACAAATATTGGTTCTAGCATGGCTAGTTACTATAGATTTAATATTATGGGTTGATTGGAGGTTTGGGTATTCAGCAGGCCGTTTGAGCCCTAAAAAGATCGGGCGGTTTGTGTCGGTATTTCTTTACTTCTCTCATATTGGCTTGCAGAGGACTTCTATGGGGTGCCATGGGGGTTAATCTTTAGAAGTAAAGTCTTATTTATTTAAAATAATATTATAAGTAAAGACAACTATTTAAGAACATAATTTGTTAGGTCCGAGCGTTCATAAAGTACCTTTGGAGGAAGTCGTGCATTCCGACTTACCGGAAGAAGTTACAAGACCAGACGTACATCGATCACATGGATAATATTAGTCCGGATAATGAATTGTGAGATACCGACGGACTTGAGACCCCGTTTAGGGTCCGTTATATTCATTAAGGAACAGTTGACCGGTCGTATCCACTGTTCCGTTATAAAATACTAACTCCCTTATCGAAAGGGTTAGTACTAGTAACTATAACCAACCTTACTTTAAATATAGCATTAATTAACAAAAGATACCAACTAGAGTAACACCTTAACCGAGATAATATTTCTAATTACATTTCTTAACCTTTTATTTTCCTTTTAAAACAAAACCCATTTTCCAACGTATTATCCTAGTCAGACAATACAGAGGGTTGAGTTCGGGATCCGTTTCCATGATTCGATACTTGGTTCTTATTCATACTATACTACGTTGCGATAGGTACACTTGCCTATTGTGTGTGTATTTAGTTAAAGTAATTATCATTTTAATTTATAAATTTAAAACCTGATTTTGTGTATCTCTAAATAGAATATATTTATTACTACTAAAAACACGCTATCAACGACCCGGAGGCCAAGATGAAGATCTTGAAGCAAGTGGGAGTTATTCAAGACCAAAAGTTGTGATTTGATTTAACGTCCTCTTTGACCTAGTTTGATTTGGCTAAATAGCTCTGAACACCTTTTTATGGCTTGATTCGTATGTGGTTTTGATTGGTTTATGTGGTTTTAAATTTAGGGTTTGAATGATTTTTCGTAACAATCAAAAGATTTCAATGGTTTAAACATAATAACATAAATTGAAGCAACAAGATTTTTAAAATAGAGATTTTAGGTTATTGATGTTGTGTTTTTGTGTATAAATATATAGGGGATGGATATTCTACAAAGGCAAAAAACTTTAAAAAGTGTAGAAAACCACCATTGAATGACATGTGTCCAAGGAAGAGACCAAGGGGGAAGGGAAAAGCGTCAAAGGAACATGCGTATGATTCTCAAAGACTCAAAACATGCAAATGCAAGTGACATGCATATCCTCCCATATTTTTTAAACGTTCACAACTTTTCTATGCGTTATTTTGTGTTTTTTTTAAACTACACCATAATAACGAGCGTTTTTTTATCTTTAATATGAGTATAATATTGTTATATAAAAATAAAGTAAAATTTTACGTGTTAACTGGGTTTTTTTATTCATGTCGTTTTTTAACTTGGCTGTACAAAGTTTATAAAAAAACACCTTAAAAATCACCACACCATAAACTAAAAACATCGTAAAATTGTCTACTTCAAAATTTTTATGGTGTTTTTAAACTAGGTACAAACACCATAAAATTGCCAAAATCATAAACACTTACAAAATTGTCTGGTCCGAAAACACTATAAAACGCCTAGTTAAAAAAGATAGTAAAATTAACCTACTCAAAAACACCGTATAACTATCAAATCCTTTTAACTACAAAATTATCAATCGTATTAAGTTCGAATCACTAAAATGTACCCCAAATAATTTTCGTAATACTTGAAATCCACTTCGAATCAAATGTGATCAAGTCCGAAATTTTAAACGACATAAACATATATAACACCATGTATAAAATGTTAAAACACAATGTAAAAAGGTAAAAACATCATGTACAGACTTAAAACGCCATAACCATAAAACGCAATAAACCTGTAAAACATCATGTGTACATTGACGTTTAAGTGTAAAACGACATGTGTAAAATGTTAAAAACACCATGTACAGACTTAAACATTGAAGTTTAAATGTTAAAACACCATGTACAGACTTAAACACCATGTACGAACTTAAACAACACTGTGTATAGACTTAAACACCATGGTAGACTTTAACAACACCATGTACAGACTTAAACATTGAAGTTTAAACGTTAAAACACAATGTACAGACTTCAACACAATGTATAGACTAAAACACCATGTACAAACTTAAACATTGAGGTTTAAATGTTAAAACACCATGTACAGACTTAAACATTGAGGTTTAGATGTTAAAACACCATGTACAGACTTAAACACCATGGTGTTGTTTAGGCCCGCAATGATTACTATGAACGATTAAGTAGGGTATGTAGACTAATCGGGAATAGCCGACTGCGGGATAAAGCTTCATACCTTGATAGGGACAGTGGGATGTAACTAGACGTCCACCACTGTCTGTATTGATAAATGGTCGAGACTCGTGCAAGTGAGTGTCTGTTGGACATGTATGTTTGAGAAACGACATTTGACAATACTGCTAACGAGGTAAGATCCAAAAAGGTACACTTTGGACAACGATTATGATCATCGGATACATTAACGGTCAATATAGTCCATTACATGAATATATAAAGCGGGGAGATAATTATTTATGAAATAAGTTATCCTGACGAACGAACGATTGGACACGATGATTATTTATGAAATAATCGTAATCATTATTAATTAGATTAACAATGAAACAGTGGAAATATTTTTGGAACATACTTATTGATCATTGTATTATTTAATTGTAATTATAGTTATATTGGATATAATTATACTTAGTTAACTAATTGTTAGTTAATTAAATAAATAAAGTTCATTAAATGTAATTATGGGATAGTTATATGGACTTAACTTTAATAAGGAAATCCATCAGCCCTAACTCGGTGGCAAAGTTAGAGGGTTATAAATAAAGGGATCGAGTAGGCTTAAAAATACAAAATTAATTAGGTTTAGAGCAAAGGTTGTAAGAGCCCTAGCCACCCTCCCTCTACGTCGCCGCCACCTAGCCGACAGCCACTACCATCGCCGCCGTCAACTTCCGTCTACCGCCTCCAGTTGGACACCTTCCACCGGACGCCGCCACTCGCGCCATTGTTGTCCGCCGTCGCAGGTTGTCAAAAACCGTCGCCACGCCGCCGTTATAAGTCGTCGGGAACCGCCATCGTCGTTAGCCACGATTACGGGTTGTTCCTTTTGATATGGTTTTGTCGGAATTTTTTTTTCCGGATATTCTTACTCGGTTACTTTCAAGTTCCAGTTTGCGGGTGGTTTCCGTGTGGATTTGGAAGAGTTCAGAGTTACGGGCCGTTCTTGGAGATAGGATCTGAAAGATTTCAAATCCGGAGGAGATTCGTGTGAACCAAACCTAGCGTCTTGATCGTTGTCTCAATGTGTTGAGCTTGTCAGTCATCCGGTTTCACGAAATGTATAAAAGCCTAACCCTTATGTGTTGCGTTTTATTTTTATTTATTTTTATTATTATTTAGTCAGTTAGGTTCACGAGGAGTATGTTTTATTTAGGAAAGTATAGGAGGTGTTTAATGTAATTCGTATCGCTATTTATTTGGGTATTTAGCTATGTAATGGATATGCAGAGGTTTGAATTCAATTCCTTCCATCTTTTAGTTTCTTCTTCTCCAATTCTGGTTTAACCCTATCAAGGGTATCAGAGCTTTCTCCAGGCGATCTTAATCGGATTCGCTACCGCTACCATGACGAACATCGTAATCAAGATGTAGACAAGGCTCTCAAGGATCAGGACAATGTGATTTCCGACCTCCGGGCAACCCCAGCCGCCATCATGAAACAACATGAGCAAGCGATGAAACAATAGGAACAGATAATGGTGGCACTAGGATTGGATCCAACCGGATCGAAGCAGAAACAAGCTTTAGTCGCGTCATCCACACTACCTGTGTCGTTTACACCAAATCTAGCCAAGAAAACCGAACCACAACTTGCTCCGCCTGCACCTAAAATAGTCCCACAACTCGTAACATCCATCAAAGTTGCACAAAAAAACTACCCAAAAATCTACGCTAGCAGCCCCTTCAACCTCCCCAAGCCCGCACCCGAAACGACGGCTAACAATTACACACGTACCATTTCCAAAAACCGCACCATCAGTGGTTCCGAACCTATTGAAGCAGACGACGAAACCGGGGTTCACAAAGGAAGAATCGACACCGATGGGCGATGCAACCGATAGACGTGAATGACATCCACTGTGGCGTCTCATTGACACAACCCCGAATGCCATTGGACGAACTAAATGACGTCCACCATGAAACGGGTCGACCCAAAGTGTCCATGGATGTTACAATTTTTTTCGTTAATTTGTGATTCTTGAGGTCAAGAATGTTTTTAAGTGGGGAGTATTGTTACGTTTTATTTTTATTTATTTTTATTATTATTTAGTCAATTAGGTTAACGAGGAGTATGTTTTATTTAGGAAAGTAGGGGTGTTTAATGTAATTCGTATCGCTATTTATTTGGGTGTTTAGCTATGGAATAGATATGCAGAGATTTTGAATTCAATTCCTTCCATCTTTTAGTTTCTTCTTCTCCAATTCTGGTTTAACCCTATCATTATGATTGTTTGTTTTCTTATTGGTTTGTATCTGGACTCATGTGGGCGATCTAGGGTAATGGCCTGGATATGTTCGTGTATACTTTCCACTGCGTTTATTTATTCTGATAAAAAAAGTTTTTGAAACCTTATGCACGAAACCCCCAACCACATATTCAAGGTGACGTGGTGTCTCCTACGACAAGTCATGTTGGGGTCTATTGATGAAAAGTGGTTTAAATGACATCCATATGACCTTTTGTTGCAGATGCCTCAAAGACATTGGTGATGGATATACAACCTTGTCATTTCAGTTTTGATGAATGTAAAGGGAGGATTGTTTACTATTTTAGTTTGTGTTCCTAAATTAGTTTCTTTCCCTACACTATTTATTTGCACTTGCTTAAGTTTCCATTTGGCCTAAAGGGAAAGAAGAGTTGTTTGCTGGAAAGTTTATTGTAATAGGTCAAAAGGATTGTCTAAAGTTCTGGATTTTTTAATATTTTATGGGCTTGATTAAGATTTAAGATTATTGAAATTTTGCATTTCTTCATGAAGTTTTGAGTTTTGTTTTTTGTTACTCTTTTGATGTTTTTATGCATGTGTAGTGATTAATACAAAGAATCATCTTGGTTTCATAAAAAAATTTCTGAAATTTTACAGATTGATTAATCTGTGTTTCTTCAAGGCATGACTTAAAGATGTAAAACTTGATTCTTTATAAGCAACTTTCTTGACTGTATGTGTATCTTTTTTGTGTCAAATTAGTTTTTTTCCTTCTAATTTTAAATCTTTATCTTTATGTTTTTTTCCTTCTATTGAGTGGTTTGAGCAATTGTTTTGAAAATTGCAACTATTTAATCATAAAATAATGTGCAATTAGGTTGAGATTTGTTATATGTTGCTAAAATAATTAATGTTATTGAGTGGCTTCAGTAATTGTATTGAAAATTTCAACTATTTAATAATAAAATAATGTGCAATTAGGTTGAGGTTTGTTATATTTTGCTAAACGCCGCTACTGCATATTGCTATTACTTATTTCAAATTTTATCCTTTAAATATTTCTCTGGTTCGATTTTAATATCAAAAGAAACAACTCCAACTCCTTTATATTGTTGTAAAGCATTAAGAAACGATTTTTCACCCGTTCCATAATGTTCAAATTTGTTTATGTTTTAGGGGGATCACTTAAACCGTTACCATACAAACGGACATACCCATCAACCAAGAGTTGCATCTCATTTTTAACTTCATCAACCATTGCATCAGCCATCTTTTTGAACTCCTTATTTGTTATTATTTTGATTTTCCTAATCAAGTTACATTTTCTTTGAAAAGAAAAGTGTATAATTTGGAGCTTCATTCGAGGATTCAAGATGACAGCAAATTCAAACAACATGTTTTTCTATCTTTATCTCCAAAATATTTATCAAACTTTTATCTCATCAGTGCTATCATATCCTTAAGATGACTAATTTGTTCTAACTCATTCTCTTTTACCATTTGATCAAGGTTATCACCCACATCCATAACCTCTAAAAAGAACTGATGTGATATAGCATATGTTGAACCAGAAATCTTCTCTGTTTTTCTTTTAAAAAGTCCAAGTAATTTAGCCATCTTGTTTGCATATAACCAATCCGGAATTTCACCCAATTCATCCACGATAATGCTTATACCTCCGATCAGATACTTCGAAAGCTTTTTCAAACACAACAACCATTTCTAACATATCACACGTACTATTCCATCTAGTGGAAATATCGAGAGATAACAAAGCTTTGGAATCTATATTCTTTTCAACAACATGATTTAAATTTTTTGAACCTAGCGGGTGATTGTCTTATGTGTTTAACCGTGTTTCAAACACGGTTAATTGTTACCTCATGTGCTTTTAGGCCATCTTTTATAATTAAATTAGTGATATAGGCTAAGCACCTAACATGTAAATATATGCCATCATGAAACAAATTAGGCAACCTAGTCTTCAATTGTGATATGGCAACATCATTTGATGATGCGTTATCAATTATGATAGTCATAACAGTTTATATCCTCCGTTCATGCAAGAAGGGGTGTTAAAAAATATCTGAATCCGAAACCGGACCCAAATTATCCGAAATTCCGAATCCGAACTATCCGAAAATTTGGATATCCGATTTTTCGGATTCAGAAATTAATATTGAAAATTTTCGGATATCCGATATCCGAAATATATTTTTTAATCATTTATTGATATCCGAAATATTTTTTTAATCATTTATTATATATTTATTATTTCATTCAAACCCTAAAAGAGAGAGCCTCATATCTTATTCTCAGTTCCCTATTCTGTAGCCACCACCCCTTAGGGTGTTGGGGGTGGACAACCCGGCTATGTCCGAGTATGAGTGAGAGTACCTGGATAAATGGGGTACACCGCCCCCAATACCTCGATTCAATGGTGTCCTATGGAATTAAACGACGAACCTGATGACCCTTTCGATTTACCCCCACACATCACCGGCCGACTTTGCGGTCTCACTGAGCGCGAATATGGCCGTGCGCTATAAATCCTTTTCATGACCCTCTAGAAGATAAACCACAGATCTTCATTTGAGGCGGCACCACCTCTAGATCATATAGGCAAAGTTTTACAACATCCTCGTTGCATAGATGCCTCCAAAACTTTGTTAAGAGCATTAGCTCATCCTAGTTCTCGGCAACGACGTACTATCATACCTCACATGGATCTATCAGAATTGATAATACCTTCTATCGTTAAGTGACTTCGTTGTTACCCTTTAAACTTGAGAAATAGGAGCACTAAGTTCAAGTTGGGTTTCCATCACTAACGATTCTATTGTGGTTTTAGACCCATGTCTCTCACGGTATTAACTACCAAATCTCTCGTCAGAGGTTTGGTAAACGGATCTGCCAAGTTCCTACTCGTCTTGACATAGACAACCTTGATGGTACCACTTTCAATTAGTTGTCTCACAAAATTGTGCCGAAGACCTATGTGTCTCGACTTCCCATTATACACTGCGTTGTATATTCTAGATAGTGTGGCCTCACTATCACAATACATGGAAATAGACGGCATCGGAACATCTCAAAGACGGATGTCTGTGAGTAGATCTCTAATCCACTCTGCCTCCTTGCCAGCTGCGGCAAGAGCTATGAACTCAGCTTCCATAGTCGAGTGTGCAATACACGTTTGTTTCTTGCTCGACCAAGAAATAGCTCCACCAGCTAGAATATAAATCCACCCACTTGTGGATTTTGAATCACTGGTGTGATCAATCCAGCTAGCATCAGAATAACCTTCAAGTATCCTGGAAGATGATGTATATGTCAGTTCAAAGTTTCTAGTCCTTTTCAGGTATCCAAGGACTCTCCCCACTGCCTCCCAGTGCTCAATTCCTGGGTTGACAGTGTACTGACTCAGTTTGCTTACAGCGAAAGCAATGTCATGGCGAGTGCAATGCGTTGCATACATCATACTACCAATAGCGCTCGCATACTCTAGTTGAGCCACTGCTCTCTCAGAGTTCACTTTAAGTTTCACAGCAGGATCAAACGGAGTGTTAAACTCTTTGATGTTCAAATGTTGAAAATTTGTCAGAACTTTCTCTATGTAATGAGATTGACTTAGAGAAATCTGACCATCTGTTCTTTTTACCTTGATCCCAAGGATGGTATCAACTTCTCCTAGATCTTTCATCTTAAAGTTCGAGGACAGGTATTTCTTTGTTTCACAAATACCTTCTAGGTGAGTGCCAATGATCAACATATCATCAACATAAAGACAGATAATGACTGTATAATCGGGTTCACATTTAGTATAAATACATCTATCAGCACTATTGTGTTGAAATCCGAAGGCAGTCACAGTGGTGTCAAATCTCTCATGCCACTGTTTAGGAGCTTGCTTCAAACCATATAGAGATTTAATAAGTCTACACACTTTATTCTCTTGTCCGGGTAAAACAAACCCCTCTGGTTGCTCCAAATAGATCTCTTCTTTTAAGTACCCATTTAGGAATGTTGTTTTAACATCCATTTGGTGAATGTACAGTCCTCTCAATGCTGCAACAGCTATAAGAGTTCTAATAGAACTAATTCTAGCAACTGGAGCATAGGTATCAAAATAATCGATTCCTTCTCTCTGTCTATATCCTTTAGCAGCTAATCTTGCTTTGTAGGCAGAGATGGATCCATCTGGATGATACTTCCTCTTGAAGATCCATTTGGATCCAATGGGTTTCTTACCCTTGGGTAGATCAGCTAACTCCCAAGTACCATTTCCTATAATTGAATCCATTTCATCATTGATTGCTTCCTTCCACAAAGGAACATCTCTCGACGATATGGCCTCGGTGAAGGTTTTGGGATCATCATCCAAATTAATGGCGAAAATGACCTCTCTCGTCACTTTCCTTTGGGTTCCTTCAACCAAATAAGACAAGAAATCATCTACATAGATTTTCTCTTTTCTGGCTCTAGTACTTCTCCTAGGTTCTTCAATAATTTGTGAAGGTTGAATCCTCTCTCGAGAAGTACTGGGAGATGAAATGGGGTTTGAGTTTTCATCATCTCTAGAAAACTTATTCTCAAAGAATTCCACATCTCTGGATTCTATAACCGTGCCTGATTCATTATCCAATAATCGGTAAGCCTTGCTATTATGAGCATATCCAATGAATACACTTTTCATAGCTCGGGCTCCGAGTTTGGATCTCTTAGGATCAGGTGTTCGATAATAGGCAACACAACCCCAAACCCTCAAATGCTCTAGGTTTGGTTTCCTTCCTTTCCAAGACTCATATGGACTGTTAGGAATCACACGACTAGTGATCCTATTGTGGACATAACATGCAGTTAATAATGCTTCCCCCCACAGATTGTTTGGCAAACCAGATTGGTTCAACATACAGTTGACCATCTCACACAAGGTTCGGTTCTTTCTCTCAGCCAGACCATTTTGTTGGGGAGTAAACGGAGAAGTTCTTTCATGTATGATGCCATTCTCTTCGCAGTAAGCATCAAATTTTTGGTTAAAGTATTCTCCGCCTCTGTCCGAGCGAAGAATTTTTATGCGTTTCTCAAGTTGATTTTCGACCTCGGCCTTATATATTTTAAATGCATCAAAAGCTTCGTCTTTTGTACGCAACAAATAAACATATAAATAACGACTCGAGTCATCGCAGAAAGTGATGAAGTATCTCTTACCACCACGGGTAAGCATTCCATTCAGTTCACAAATATCTGAATGGATTAGTTCTAGTAGTGATGTATTCCGTCGTTGTACACTTGGAAAAGGTTTCTTTGTAAATTTTGATTCTACACAAGTTTCGCATTTTTCAAAATCTTTTTCGTTTAGTTTTATTAAACCTTTAGTTTGCATTTTTTTTAATGTTTTTAATATTAGTGTGACCTAAACGTTTGTGTCATAAAGAAATTGAACAAGCGATATAATCAAAAGACATTATTGCATTCAATTCAAAACCAATAAAATTACAATCAGAAACATCACTAGTACTGGTTACAACACTATCACTACTATCACCACTATCACTACTAAAACCATCTTCACTACTATCAGCGTTGATCACAGAAACACCACTGTTCTCAGATTCTTCTTCTGGGTGATCTTCAGCCAGGTCAAGGCGATACATTCTACTCGTGTTTTTAGCTTGACCCACAAACGCATTATTCCGAGAAAACCTCACACGCAGATTCTCTAGCACCAGCTTATAACCATTCTGATCAAACTTATCCGCTGAAACAAGACCCTTAGAGATACCAGGAACATGCAACACATCCTGAAGAGTAACTGTCTTACCATTTGTGAAGTTAAGTTGCACAGTGCCCTTTCCATGAACTCCTACACGATGTCCATCGGCACATACCACCACGGTTCCCTCAGGCACGGGACCATAAGTGAGAAACGAGTTTCGATTCCCACAAACATGAACGGTGGCTCCAGAATCCAAAAACCATCCTCTACACCCTAAGATGCGTGTACGAGTAGCAACCATATTTACATCTCCAAGACCCACATTTGCAACCAGGTTGGTGATCTCCGCAACAGCATTTGTGGAGCCAACCGAAGGACCAGATTTCCTATGAGGGCACTCTCGTGCGTAATGTCCAGTTTCTCCACAAACATGACATTTTCCAGTCTTCTTTGGTTGATGGTTTTGGTATTGTTGCGGTTTCTTGAACTCTTTTTTTTTTGGTGCAAGATGCTTCTTGTTATTTGGTACAAACTTCTTTTTCCCAGATCCAGATCCCCCGGCAGCCACATGATTCACACTCGATCCGACTTTACTTCTTTTGTCCCTGTTGCGCATTTCCTCCTCAATTCGAAGGTGCTTCAACAGTTCATCCAAAGAGTAGTCCTCATATTTGTGCATCATTCTTTTAGAGAAATCTTTCCAAGAGGGAGGAAGTTTAGCAATGATAACCCCCACTTGGAAGATTTCTGGTAGAGGAATGGCAAGCGCATTTAGTTTGTTCACTAGGACTTGGAACTCATGCACTTGCTCCAAGATCAGCTTGTCATCAACCATTTGGAAGTCCAAATATTTGGCAATAAGGTACTTGTTAGTGCCTTCTTCATGAGCCTTATATTTGAGTTCTAACGCCTTCCAAAGTTCTCTAGCACTTGTTACCGGCGCGTACAAGTCATAAAGGCGATCTGAAAGTGAGTTCTTGATATGGCCAAGGCAAAGATCTTCTGCTTCCTTACGGATAAGTCTTTGTTTTTCCAAATCCGAAATTGCTTTCTGATCCGGTTCCTCTCCCTCTTTAGGGATAGGATTTTCCGGGATCGGGACCAAGTTCGGATCTAGGACATAGTACAGTTTCAGCACAACTAGCATGAACTTGACTTTGTCGGCCCAGCGGGTGAAGTTCTGACCATCGAATCTATCCAGCTTGACAAACTCTTGGTTCATGAATCGCAGATTAGCATTCGGCAGTTCAACGTCCATTTGTCTGTTTGATTTAAACACAAAAAAAAATCCTTTAAGATTGTTGAAAAATTACTTCAAACAAAACAGACAAATATTAGATTCAAGTCACAGGTCGAATCAGTTATGATCCAACTTGACCAAAACTGATTATAAGAAAGGTAGAAGGAGACTGTCCCGTTATCGGACGAATTGAAACAACAAATAACTGTAAAACCAACATGTTTGATTGTAGTTCCTCTTTTAGCAGGCTGCACGGAATGAAGATTCCTGTCCTTAAAGGATTTTACGCGCTCTATCGGCTGTAAGCAACAGCGTAAACTCCCAGGATTTAATGCAGAACGATCTGGTGTGCCAACAGCTTTGGAAACCAGAAAAACCGCAAAGGTAGCAGAAGGAAGGAATTCGCAGAAAGGCTCTGGATTTCGGGGATGATTTATGAGGCTGCAGGACCCTGTATTTATAGTTGCGAATTCGATCCATGAGAAATTCGGGGAATTGATAACCCCCACCAATTCGTAGCTGAATTGGACTCCTAGTAGTCATCCAATCCCGAATTATCTCACAGTTAGTTACTGACCCGTTCGCAGCTAAAAATAAAAGCTCCTAGCGACGATGCGGTCGTGCAAAGTGCGAGAATCCGCGGACCTCGCGTCTCCGGCCCGGCTCGGCGCGCGTGTGGGCTTAGACCACATCCCTTCACTTGGCCCAAACAACTCTTTGGAGACCAAAAAGGGAAAAAACCTTATAAACCCATTTGGGTTTCTTCCCCTTTCCTATGTGGGATAGGAAACATACCAACTTGTATATTTCCTAAATTTCCAACATATACAACCTTGTCATTTCAGTTTTGATGAATGTAAAGGAAGGATTGTTTACTATTTTAGTTTGTGTTCCTAAATTAGTTTCTTTCCCTATACTATTTATTTGCACTTGCTTAAGTTTCCATTTGGTCAAAAGGGAAAGAAGAGTTGTTTGCTGGAAAGTTTATTGTAATAGGTCAAAAGGATTGTCTAAAGTTCTGGATTTTTTAATATTTTATGGGCTTGATTAAGATTTAAGATTATTGAAATTTTGCATTTTTTCATGAAATTTTGAGTTTTGTTTTTTGTTACTCTTTTGATGTTTTTATGCATGTGTCGTGATTAATACAAAGAATCATCTTGGTTTCATCAAAAAATTTCTGAAATTTTACATATTGATTAATCTTTGTGTTTCTTCAAGGCATGACTTAAAGATGTAAAACTTGATTCTTTATAAGCAACTTTCTTGACTGTATGTGTATCTTTTTTGTGTCAAATTAGTTTTTTTTTCCTTCTAATTTTAAATCTTTATGTTTGTGCATCTCTGATTAATGCTATTGAGTGGTTTGAGCAATTGTTTTGAAAATTGCAACTATTTAATCGTAAAATAATGTGCAATTAGGTTGAGATTTGTTATATGTTGCTAAAATAATTAATGTTATTGAGTGGCTTCAGTAATTGTATTGAAAATTTCAACTATTTAATAGTAAAATAATGTGCAATTAGGTTGAGGTTTTGTTATATTTTGCTAAACGCCGCTACTGCATATTGCTATTACTCATTTCAAATTTTATCCTTTAAATATTTCTCTAGTTAGATTTTAATATCAAAAGAAACAACTCCAACTCCCTTATATTGTTGTAAAGCATCAAGATACGAGTTTTCACTCGTTCCATAATTTTAAATTTGTTTGTGTTTTAGGGGGATCACTTAAACCGTTACTATACAAATGGACATACTCATCGACCAACAGTTGCATCTCATTTTTAACTTCATCAACCATTGCATCAACCATCTTTTTGAACTCCTCATTTGTTATTATTTTGTTTTTCCTAATCAAGTTACATTTTCATTGAAAAGAAAAGTGTATAATTTGGAGCTTCATTCGAGGATTCAAGATGACAGCAAATTCAAACATGTTTTTTCTATCTTCATCCACCCCCCACCCCCACCCATCGCCCGATCGCCCCCACCACCCACCCCCACCCGCCATCGCCCGATCGTCGCCATCCATCCCACCCCACAACCCCTACCCACCACACCCCCACCCACCACGCCGCCACCGCCCGATCGCCGCCGCCACCTCTGTCGCCAACCACCCCACCCCTACCCACCCACCCACCCGATCGCCGCTACCACCGTCGCCACCCACGCCACCCCTACCCACCCCCACCCGTCACACCCCACCACGCCGCCACCACCCGATCGGCTCCACCACCAATAACACCCACCCCACCCTACCCACCCACCCCATCCCCACCTGAAACACCCCACTACTCACCCCACCCCCACCCACCACACCCCATCACGCCGTCACCGCTCGATCGCCGCCACCACCGTCGCCACCCACCCCCTACCCACCGCACCCCACCCCTACCCCACCCTACCCCCACTCCACCCACACCCCGCCACGCCACCATCGCCCGATCGTCACCACCACCGTCGCCACCCACCCCCTACCCTACCCCACCCCCACCCACCCCTACCCTACCCCAACCACCGCCACCCCCACCCCTCATACCCCACCACGCCGTGGTGTGGTATATGTCGCCGCGATAAGGCGTGGTGGGTGGTTGGCGGCGAATGCGGGTGGCGGTGACGGGTGGGTGGCAGCATGGCATCGGGTGGTGGTGGCAAATCGTCGAACGCAGCAGGACGTCGGGTGGTGGTGGTGGTGGGAAGGGGTGGTGTCAGTGGCGGGGCAGCGGTGGTGGGAGGAGTACAGCAGGAAGCGGCAGCAGCGGCGGAGGGATGGCGAGGGGCGCCGACGCGCCGATGTGGCGGGGGTGGTGGCGGCGAGGCGGCGGTAGAGTGGGTGGCGTGACGTTGGTGGAGTGGCTATCTCATTTGCATTATTTTTAAGTTAACAAGTTTTATAATACATTTTGACCCATTGACTAGTTTGAGGTGAACTAAATTGACCCGTCAACTAATATGAAGTGACCCAAATTGACCCGTTAACTAATCTAATATGACCCAAAATGACCCATATACAATTGATTTTTTACCTAAATCAACCTATTCTTTGAAGAATGGGTCAAGATTGCCACCCTTACAAAATAGTGATGTCATATTATGATGAGTTGTACTTTATGCAACTTGTTCTAAGTAACTTTACATACCAGTAACCAAGTTTTACATCTGTTACATTTTACTCACTTAAAATTTTTTTGTTTCATTTTAGTCACTCAAGTTTTCTTATCTGTTCCATTTTGATCACTAAAACTTTTTTTGTCTCATTTTAGGCACTCAAGTTTCACATGTTGTTCAATCTTATGAAATTACCATGTTACGAGTTACTTTTTTTGTATTTTATTCTATGGATATGGTGAAAATGAAATAAAAAAAGAGTAAACCAACATTTTCATCATATTCATAAAACAAAATCCAAAAAAAAAGTAACGTGTTAACCTCGTAATTGGGCAATATTAGAACAACATGTGAAACTTGAGTGACTAAAATGAGACAAAAAAAGTTTGAATGACTTAAATGGAACAGATGAAAAACTTGAGTGACTAAAATGAGACAAAAAAAGTTTGAGTGACTTAAATGAAACAGATGAGAAAGTTGATTACTATTATGTGAAGTTTTCCCATTTGTAAATTGTAACTATTTGAATTGAACCACATATACTTCTGGTGTAGAGGTTGCTCCATAACTTTACAAATGAAAGGTTATGGGTTTAAGTTTTGCCTCTGACAAATTGTTTCAGGTTAAACTAAGGGTTTTTTAAGTTGTGGATTTTCTTCTAGGTGAGTTCCAGGTTCGAGTCCGCTCTAGTTACAACCTATTGATAAAGACATACATGACTTGTAGGAAGACCCGGGTTGTTTGAAAGTCACCTTTAAAGAAAAAGTAATTGAATTGAATATGTTAAAAAATATATATAAATATTATCGTCTTGCGTGAACGATCAACAACCGGCCACGACTGCCAGCCCAACGTACCTAAAATCGAGAAGCATCCACCGAGTCTTCGTCAAACAACTAACTCACACTAAAATCCAACCGTCCATACCTCTCACCACAGCCGTTGGATCATTTCATCTCGTCAATAAATAACCCTTATCACCCCTACCACACATTCATTGCCGTGTTCTTCCATCTCTCCTTTTGCGGAAGACGTTCTTTACTGTCTTTTTTTCAGTTCTTTATTTATCTTCGCTTCTTTTTACGATTATATTTGCATAATCGTGTAGATCGTTCTCCGATCTACGTTTTGCCTATGGATTTCACATGTTTTGATCAAATAATCTCTACTGATCGTTGCGCTTATCGGAGTTTAAGATTCCGATCCGTTTCAGAAGGATGAGGTTCTTTATATATCATATTTAGTTTCTTAGATTCGTGAAATGCTTTCATCTATTTGTTGCAGTTTTACCGAAAATTTGTTGTCTGTTCGGCAGATCTGTCGAAGATTACAACGGATCGTTCGAAGAGAATATACACGTGGCCTACAGCTGACTGATTGTAATCGAGTATGGTTATATTCGTGGACCTGTCTCTTATTCCGCCTTACAGACAAGATGATTGCTTAAGAAAGCATCTGGATTACATCAGGTTACGATTGATCGAAATTGATTGTTGTTTTTCAACTTCGATGTGATGCTGTGCACATGTTAGTCGAAAATCGACACGAAACTTGTGCGGTAGGTGAGAGGTTAATTTGTAAGATCTGATGGAGTTATGTGTGTTAGCTGCGAGTCCGACCTTTGCCATGTCAGGTGCGCTTGCATGGCAGGTCAAAAAGTCTTAATAAAAAAATTGTTCTGGTTTTGATGGAAGGAGATGGTACGGGGTTGCTCGGCTCTCCTTCCATGTGTGTTCTTGTCTCCCTATTCTCTCCTTTATCTCTTGCTAGTTGCTACTCTCAATCATCTGGCCGATCTAGTTTCGTCTTAAAATCTTCCATCAAGATGTGATATATGTCTTCCATACGCAGCACTTGTAATTGGCTAATCACTGATGTTCATAAAATAATCTAATCCTGCAGAGAACAACCGAGATCAAACCGAGGATAAAGGTACAAATAATCAATTTCTTTGTTCAATTTATTTAACGCAAGCATGATTTTACGATAAATTACTTTACGCGTTACACAAGTAGGCTTTCCTTACAAAATCATCAAATCGGCATCAAACTAATTGTTTATTTATGATTCAATGCTTTAGTTGCTGGATTCAATTGATTTAGTACGGTTTTTGTACCTGAGCTGAAAGTTTTTAATTGTGTATTACTTGTTGAGTGGAGGTGTAATGATTTTTATTGTAATGGTTAGTATTGTGATCAATGGAGTTGGTGCAGGTGAAGTGTGTAGCTTGATGTTTGTATCTTTTGTTTTCTTTGTGATGTGAAGATGATGTGATGTAGTTTCAGGGCTGTACAAGTTATATGCTATGGTTGATGCTTCATGTAACTTGTGGTAATTCGTTCTCATTCGTTTTCATGTTTTTACACTTGTGTAGCGTTATTTGGTTCTTGTAGTATAAAATTTTTAAAGATGAATTGATGTCTTTTAAATTTACATTTAATTTTATGTTGTGCAAAATATTTGTACTTCGTTTATCTAAAATACATGCCATCACAATTAAGATATTTTTATAAGCAAATGTAATATTTTTAAATACAAATTAATACTTTTATGTTGTAAATTTACATGTCCTTTTACTTACACGTGTAAATGTTAAAAGTATATAAATGTTACAGGTGTATGTAAATTTACACATCAATTCATATAAAACTAATATTTAAAAATCAAATCATATAAAAGTAGATTTTTTAACAACAATATTGTTATTAAATAAGATTTTTATTATTTTTCTGAGTATGGATTTTTTTTTGTACCTAAACTTTATTCAACTATTTTTTAAATTATTAAAAAAATATATGTACATATATAATTTATTCAAAGAAGAAACTCGTCGAGTTTGTTGAAGAAGCTTATGAGTGTCGATGTCTTTTTAAAATTTATCTAATTAAAATTTTAAGTTATTTTAGTAATCTTGTTTATTTCTATATAATACAAATGGTACATATAACTTATCATATTAGCTTTTCGATTGGATTGTTCCTTTAAAGTATTTCGGACTCTGTGTGCTGGTTGGGTCGGCATATTGATTGATGACTTGATGTGGCTATAGATCCATAAGCTCGTTTGGTAAAGAGCGCCCATAGGATTTATGGGAGAATGGTGGTTCGATTCCACCTGGATCTCCTAATCTTTTTTTAGCTAAGGATGTCGAGTACAAAACAATATTTTTATAAGAAGAAAATTTAGGGGTTACGTTACCTCTTCGTTTATAATCAGAAATATAACCTAGAGTTTTAGGCATGGTTGATCTGACTAATCTCTAATAAATTATTCATCTTTCATTCTTTCTTGAATAAAGGAGAGGGATACGGAAAGAATCTATAGTATATAATAAATAAAGGTTTTAAAGGGACACTTGTCATTATTTTATTCATTCTCATCACTTTTTTTTCGCCTCTTTCTCCTATTAATTATACAAACTTACTTTAATTAATTTTTTTTATAATTTTGTTTTTTTGCATCTTCCTCTTATTAAATAATAATGAAGTTATATAATTATTTTTATATAACTTTTTTTCATTTAAAAAAATAGGATCGTTCATAAAACATTTTTAGAACATAGACATTTTTTCATTCTTTTTATAAAAATAACTATATAACGTTTCTAAAATTTGTATTACCAAATGTATGACATTTATTTATTTAATCCGTGTAATACACGGGGTTTCTAACCTAGTGAAGTAATGAATGATAGTTATTGGGAGTAATAATTTTTCACGATCCATTGTTTTTATGTAGAATCTGTGTTCTTTTTGTATAAACAAAGCCCCTGTGGCAGATCTAGTTTTTTTAGAATGTCAAATTTCTTTTAATCCTGTTATTAGTGGGATCTGAACATGTGACTTCTAAACCTTAGTGTTTCTAGAGGATTTGTCTCTGCCTTTGGGCCACCAACCTCATGTGGCCGGTCTAGTATCATTAGTCTTTTGGTCTATTGACATTGCTGATTTTTTTCTATAAAAGAGTGTCGGTTCAAATTCTATGGTCTAGTGACGTTGATAACTATCTTCTATAAAAGTGCGTGAGTTCAAATTATAGAAGTAAACAATTTTTTTTAAAAAAAAAGTAAAAAAGACATTCTTAACCTTATTTTGTATTCGTATAACAAAAAAATTTATGGACACCTGTTTCATAGTCTTCTTCCCATAACGTATCCTAATTCAAAATTTGAAAATAGAACATAAATATTTATGGACGGATGTATGAAATGTTTCTGTTTCGGGCTTTATAGTATTCTTTAATATATTTATTAATATTAGTATCTTGCATGTGAAAACACAAACAATCAAATCATTTTGCAACAAAATCGCTTGCTTTTGCTCTTGAATTTGTCGCTCTATTTCCTTTGTTTTACTTCTGATGATTCATTTGCTAGAGTAATAATTGTCGAGTGACTTTTGTGAGAAAAAAAACAATAAAGTATGTTGATTTTTTATATAAAAAAGTTTGTTATGAAACTTTTATAAGAAACAAAAGAGAATATGTTGGTTTTTTATATGTAAAAAATTGTTGAGATGCTTTTGTGAGAAAAAAATAAGAAAATATGTTTTTTTTTGTTTACTCATATTTTATACACTCTAAAGTTGTATTTTAGTACATGAAATACTTAGAATGATCATAAATCTTTATTTTGTGAACAACAAACTCACACCCCCACCGAAAAGAATCTCGGAAGAAAGATGATCACCACTCAAACCCTAAAATTGTTACAAAAATGCAGATTTGATCAATACTACAACACTTGTAAAATCTCATGGCATTCAACCCAAAATTGTTACAAATCAGAGTGTCCAAAGATACATCACAAGTGAAGCGGAGCACTAAAACTCTGAAAGATATACTTAAATTAATCCTATGTAATAGATTTTCAGAGAACGTTTGTTTAGGCAATCGAACATCGATAAGGATCTGTAAATTTTCACATTATTATATTATTCAATACTCCAATATTATAATTATAATTTACCATTCTTTTTTTTATTCAAACTTTATTCAGGTAATTGAAGATGAGATGGAACAGTTTGAAGCGATGCAACCGATGGCTGCAAATCATGGAACAAATCTGAATACTCAACAAGTCTATGAAGAAGATCAATATCAGTTTACTATAAATGCAAAAAAAAAAAAAATTGGGTAAGATTTATGCTGTATTTCATCTCTACAAAAAAAAAAAACGTTGGGTAAGATTTAAGACGGGCCAATGACTCGGGCAAGTGTTCGGGTAAGTCTAGCCGTGAAACAAATTCCTGTTCAGCCGTGTGTGATGTGTGGAGCCTTTGGATTTGTTTAGGGTATTAAAGTTGTGCAAGTTGTGCCTCCACCTCTTTGAAACTTGGGGTAGAATTTTGGGTTAGGGCTGTGCCCTCCATACCCTTATACCCGTGGTGTTTTGTGATGCTTTTATAAACTTTTGAAAACAAAATATATGTTTTCTTTTGAACAGTTTATGATTTTAATGATGGTTTATAAGGGTGAAGGGGACACAATCCTCACTCAAAAAACTACCCTAACAAAATACCAATAAGAGTATGACACCTTATTTTTGACCAAATCTAACCCTAATGCCCTAATTTTTTTTTAAATCAATTCTTTATTTTAATAAAAAAAATTATTATTTAAAAGAAGGGTACACAAATAATAAATAAAAAAGGTTTTAGTTATTTTTATATTTTAAGTATCATAATATCTATACCATATAATAAATAAAGGTTTTGACGTGCCACTTGTCACTCTCTCATGTATTCTCAAGCTTTTTTCCCCGCCTTTATCTCCTATTAATTATACAAATTTCTTTAATTATTTTTTCTCTATCCTATTAAATAATAATGATTTTTATAATTTTTTATTAAACCATTTCCATGAATATTTAATATGTAAATTTTTATTACTAAGTATATATAACATTGCGTTTATTTAACACGTGTAATACACCGGGTTTCTAAAGTTTACTATGAATTAACATTTATCAGTTACATAAAAAAAGTTAATACTCAACTAAAAAAATGTTTTAAAAATTAACTTAACATAATTTATAACTGTCACGTAAAACTTTATTCAACTTGTGTACTACACGAGTTTTAAAAACATAATTTTTTTATTACTAAGTATTTAACATTACATTTATTCAGCCCGTGATTACACGGGATTCTAAACTATAAAATAATAAAACAAAAGATTTCAGTTAAAATATATTTATCAACTAATTTTATATCTCAAATATAATAAATATACAAAAAAAGGAATCAACTCCATTTATAAACTCCATCTCTTTTCTCTGTAACAAAGAAAACACAAATTCCTCTCTTTCCTCTTCAACAAAGAAATAAGACACCATGAAGAGAGAAAACATATATGCGATTCTTGTGAGATAAGCAAAAATAATCATAAACCCAAGAAACAAGACTCACCCAACGTTCACAAGCATCTATTAGACTTGGGTAGATATACCCGATTTCTTCTACCCGTGAGCATACCCGCAATGACGGCGGCGGTGTACCCGCGTGAAGCCGCTAACCCGTGCTCATTACCCGAGGGTGCCCCTTTCACACTATGAGCATTCACGTCAGCATCTCTATACATCCTTATCTCTATTATTTAGAGTTTTTTTTTTTATTTTACACATGCATCGGTATCTCTATCTCCATCTTTAAATTTTATAGTTTAGTAAATAGAGATTTTTTAAATATAGAGAATCATTTTAATCAAAGTCTATATTTTTTGTAAGTGTTTAGGAAAGAGAAAAAAAATAATATAATAAATGTTTGTGAGTGAGATAAAGATAGAGATAGAGAATGAGATGTGAGATGTTAAAACAAATTTAAAGATTAATATGAAAAAGTGTGATATTTAGCTAAATTATAGAGATGAATTTGAAGAACCTGATGTAAATGCTCTAAGGGCGGTGGGAGTGGTGCTCGGGTAGATCTGGGCTTGGCGGGTACACCGCCGCATGCATAGCGGCTACATGTAGGTAGTGTAGCTCGGGTATGGTGAGCGGGTTTCCATAGCCGCTAAAAGAATTCAACCGCTGAAACAATTGTAACGTTGAATGACTCTATTATGAGGTGGGTTGGAGGGTACTTGGAGGGTACCACCCCCACCATATAGGGTACTTTACGAGGATACTTTGACTAAATGAGGTGTCATCTTCCTATTGGTTTATTTTGGGAAGGTAGTTTGGGTTGGAGGGTTCCACTCCCATCACCTAAGGTATTGAAAATTTGATTGTTAAAACAGAATATCATATTAGAGAATATATCATTTGAGAACTTTTAAATAATTTGAGATCTCAAAGGACTCATTAATACCATTAGATCATCTAATCAATGATTTAAAATAAAAGTGGCATTTTCGTAATTAAATAGAATATTAAGGAGGTTTAACCAATGATTTAAGGGTAATCTGGGGATTTAACACACGATTAAACCGATTCCTAAAAATCCTCATCCTCTCTCTAAACGTCCAACCCCATTATTCTTTTTTATTTTGTTAACCTTTCTTAGTTTATTTAGTTCGATGATTATCATTGCATAAAAAGTATTTATAAGTATCATCTACATTAGAAACCTTTTAGATCACACCCTTCTAAAATTAATGTAATAGAGATTAATTTTGGTCTATCCTCTTTTGAAACTGCTTTTTGATTATTCTATCTTATTAGGATATATATACACATTATAACGAGTTGATTATTTAAAAAAATCGATAAATTTCTTTTTACTCCATCGAGTTTGTTATTTATATCCATACTTGAGGAGTTAAAGGAAAATGTTGTCGATTCATTTATTAAATAATCAACATGTTATAAAGTGTATATATATGAGATAGAATTATCAAAAAGTGGGTTAGGATCCACCACCATAGATTACTTTCGGTTTATTGATTCACATTATATATGCATTTATACTTAGTTTTTTGTTTATTTAAAATTTTTAGATGGATCGTAGATATTGGATGCAACAAATTGGATGTATTAACCCATCATATTTGATCGGCGTGCAAATTTTTCTTAAGATTGTTGAAGATGATCGTGTTATAAAATGAAAAGAATCCATTCCGTGTCCTTGTATGGATTGTAAAATTTTTGAAGAATTTAAGCATGTTAAAGATATAGAGTATCATTTTCTTAGACATGGTTTTATATATAATTATACTTGCCGGTCAAAGCATGGGGAATCGATTGACAATCGTAACACAACGTCGAATAATTTTGTCGACAATAATGATGAAAATAATGATCCATATATTAGTGATGATAATGACAATTTAAATGATATCAATGATAATTTAAATAACATGTGCAAAGATATGGAAACTAATATTGGTGACAATAATCAAGAAAAACTGCATCAGATATTTGCCGATTCGAAAAAACCGTTATATGTTGGATGTGATAACTTTTCGAAACTTAGTGCTGAACTGTTTAACTTAAAGTCAAACTACAGATGGAGCGATAAGAGTTCTACAAGTCTATTAGAGATTTTGCATGGCATGCTTTCCAAAGACAATAAGTTACCCATTTCCTTATATCAAGCTAAAAAGTTGATGTATCCAATGTGATTAAAAGTTAAAAGAATACATGCATGTCCAAATGATTGTATTTTGAATAGATATGTGTTCGAAAAAAATCATAAATGTGTTACCTGTGGTGCATCAAGGTACAAGCAAAAACTGAAACTGATGAAATTGATGACGATGTGACAAAAAATAGACCATTGGCAAAATTATTATGAAATTAAAAAATTATGAGTTTGCACGTGTAGGTTGCAAGGGATTTATTGGGTTTATGCGTGTTTGGGAAGGTAGATGGAACCAACTCCTATAAAAAAAATGACCACTTACCTCTTATGCAAGACGAACACTTGAAAATATATACTACTAGTAGAGCGCATCTCAATCCTGTCACAAGTTTATATGAACTTACGCCATACCAATCATAAGAAGGTGTATTGACATGAAGACTATAAGAGTTGGTATATATATACATATATATTTATTTTATGTAATTATTATTATATATATTATATACATCATTCAACTTTTTAACCGTAATATATTTTTTAACAGTATGAAAAAGAGATGAGAGATGAGAGATGAGAGATGAAGGCTAATGGTAGCTATTATGAAGTTGGTAAAAATGTGGTTACCGAGGTTGTTGGAAAGGGACGTCAACATGGAGGGCGTTCACGTTTAGTTTTAGGTGTTATTGGGTCCACAAAGAGTCCGTTTTTCACAAAAAAGGAAGAAAACTAAGAGACAGAAAGATTACAAGAGGATATAGACGCCCTGCAACGAGATCATGATCAGGATGCTACAACGCCATGGCCTAGTACAAGTAGACGTGACTCTACTTGTGCGTCTGATAGATTGTACAAAGATCTACCGGTAAACCAAGGTGATTTATTTTAATGTATGCTTACTATTTTTTTTTCTTTTAATAGAATTTTACCAAATATGATTGTCTTTGTAGAAGGGCACTAAATGTGAACTTAAATGGCCATTCGACGATAGCTTTCCCGATATAGTATTAGCTAAGGGACGAGTTTATCCTACACATGAGAACACTTTACGTGGGCACACAATAACCGATGGTTTCGTGAAAGTATATATAGATTTTATAAACGAAGATTACATGTACAACCTTGTACCGATTGAGACAAAGACTGAGAACATAAAGAAAATGGTAGATACTGATAGTCGGTTTATTTAGTGGCCTAGGAAAGCAATAAGTCTGGTATATTTTATATGAAAATCATTGTATAATGTATTTATTGTTATAGTAATATACTTTATGATGATGTACAAGTTTTACACGCCGATCCTCCTCATAATGTATAGACGTCTCGACATTCTACGTGTTCGGTTTATAGTCCGAAGGTAGTTTTTAATATACATATTTACATTTATAACTACTTGATATAAAAAATAACGTTTTTGCTAATGTAGTTTGACGATGAGGAAACATACGAGTATCAAGAACACCAAACGAAGGGATTTGAAGATAAAGTAAATGTATATCATCAAGTTTCGAATTATACTAATTTAGTGATCAATTTATTCATATATATATATATATATATATATATTTACTAATAATAATGTCATTTGTTAATGTAGCATAATGTTGGTTATCATAATCCTAATTGTACTAAGCCTATTGCTGCCAAGTCCATTCCAGTTTCGGACACTACTACTATTATAAGAATAATGGAACTTTTTAGCAAAGTAGATAAAAGATGTGAAAAAATACATAGATTAGCGGAACAATTGGTTATTAAAGTTTTTGATAACATAATGGTTACGGCTACTTCGCCAGTTGGGATGTATGATGAACCTTACATTGAGAATGTAGAAATAGAGTCGATGTTATATTATGCGTCAACGAATGGGCAGCGATCAGATCTTTGTCTTGGTATACAGTGTAAGTTCAATTATTTTTTTGTTTAAATATTTATGCTAACATTTTTTTTAAATGTTAACCGCATGTCTTGTCATGTATTTTTTTGTGTAGGTATTTATATAGTTTTAGTAGAGCAAAAGGTTTAAACCATACACCGTATATTAATCCCCAATATATCATAGTTGATACTATAACAAACAATAGTAACTATGCCATAGATCACGTTAAACGTGTACTAGAGTATCATAAAGGCAGACGATAAACATGGCTCTTTCACTTTACCCTTTTTACCTGTCATGCATACTAAAAGTCAGCTAACGCTGGTGAGTTCTCTCTTTACTTTAAACTGTAAACTTTATCTTTGGTAGCTTAGTTTTATTAAAATAAAATAAGCTTTACTTTCACTTCCTTTGAAATAAACTTTTAACTATTACTTTAAAACTTTACAACGTTACAATTATAAATCTGTTACGTTACTATCTGTCATTAAAACTTTATCTTTAAGGAAACCCGTTAGGGTGTCCCACTGTACTCTGTCTATCATTTCACTTATACTTGACAAGTGACTTTATCATACTTTAACTATCACATATGGATCGTGGTCCGAGGACCAGATCCCTATATTGCTTACACCTCAGGGTAAGACTTTTACTTTAGCGCTGCCCACACCTCAGGGTGGGACTTTCTTTCTCGCTTGCACGTTAGTGCAAGACTCCTTTAGCATTGCTCACACCTCAGGGTGAGACTTTCTCGCTTACACCGAAGTGAAGACTCCTTTAGCATTGCTTACACCGAAGTGTAAGACTCCTTTAGCATTGCTTACACCGAAGTGTAAGACTCCTTTAGCATTGCTCACACCTCAGGGTGAGACTTCTACTTTAGCATGCCTGCAGGACTTTCTACTATGCAACTACTATGCAATGCAATTACACTATTACACAAATAGAAATGCAATCACATAACTTTCATATAGACAAATAACACATATTAACACATAAGCATATAACATGGTATTTGTCACTGTCACTGTCACTGTCACTGTCGAGCTGTACCGAAGTACGGCTCCTTTATCGTTCTTTCTTTAGCTCATTGTTATCTTTCAAAACTTGTTTAAAAGATAATACTATGCTCTTTTGTTCTTTATCTTTCATTTTATAACAATAACATTTTTATAAAATACTATACCAGTATGCATGCCAGCCCAAAACCATTAGGAAAAAGGGCAATAAGAACTCACCAGATGAATCGTTTCTGTTTACACCTAGCCGGTTCCTGATGTCACTACAGTTTCTCACAATCTGTATAATCAAGTCATAGACATAAGGTTGTGCCCTTAGGGGACACTTAGACACTACTATGCTTGACTCAGTAGTTTCGAGTCATGGTTTCATTATCGAAACTAGGTAGTTTCGAGTCATGGCTTCTTATCGAAACTAGGTAGTTTCGAGCCCTGGCTTCTTATCGAAACTAAGTAGTTTTGAGCCCTGGCTTCTTATCGAAACTAAGTAGTTTCGAGTCACTGCTTCTCATCGAAACATGTAGTTTCGAGTCGTATGACTTATATAAATTCTTAGTTAGGGTCTAGGGTCTATATCGAAACTATGGTAGTTTCGATGGGTCTGCCCCTGTCGAAACTAGGTAGTTTCGATAGATGCGTCCATATCGAAACTAGTAGTTTCGACTGTGCAGTCTTCTTCCCCAAACAGAACCCTAGATCTGGTCCCTTTGTTCTAATCGATCAAGCTATGAACTTTTTACGTTCGAAATGTTCCATTTTCCCCCATGAACCCAAACCCGTGGTTTGTTTCCAGTTTCACACGTAAAAATCTAAACCTTTACTCGATTATTAACCCGAAACCCGAAAGTTACAAAAACTCAGATTTAGGCATAATAATTACCTGTTATAGCTTCCTTCTCGTTCCTTTATGCTCCAGAGATGTTGAGCAACAATCCTCGAGACTTTGAGCTTGATCCGAGCTTTCTCTCTCTAGACGATCTCTCTCTCTCTCTCTCTAAGGTTCTTGCGCAGGAAGAAAATGAAGGACACAGGAGGAAATGGCTACTGATTAGAAGGGTTCTTCTCAGTTTTCGGGCCCATGGGCCGGCCCCTAGCCAAGCCCACCTTCCTTTTTCTTTTATTTGGGTTTTTATTTATTTTGGGATGTTACAAGTCTACCCCTCTTACGAAAGGTTTCGTCCTCGAAACCTGTTATAAGTCAAACAGGTGCGGGTACGACTCTTTCATTTCTGTCTCGGTTTCCCGTGTAGCTTCTGACCCTTTACGATGCTTCCATTGTACTTTGACTAACTGTATCACTTTATTCCGTAACCGCTTTTCTTTCCTGTCTAGTATGGCGACGGGTTCCTCGATGTAATTGAGGCTATTATCTATCTCGATGTCGTCAAGTGTCACATGCGCTGATTCGTCGGCCAAGCACTTGCGCAAGTGCGACACGTGGAAGGTTGGGTGAATTCCACTAAGCTCATCCGGTAATTCTAACCGGTAAGCGACTTCACCAACTCGCGCTAGTATTTTGAAGGGTCCGACGAATCTTGGGCTTAACTTCCCTCTCTTTCTGAATCGTATGATCCCCTTCCAGGGAGATACCTTCAATAGTACTTGATCCCCGACATTGAATTCGATTGGTCTTCGCCTTTTATCCGCGTAGGACTTTTGACGGTCCTGTGCAGCTTTCATTCTGGCCTTGATCTGGTCAATCTTTTCAGAGGTTGTTGTGACTACCTCTAAACTCCCCAACTCTTTCTGTCCTACCTCGCCCCAACAGACCGGGGTTCGACATCTTCTACCATACAACATTTCGTAAGGCGGCATACCAATCGTGGTGTGGTGGCTGTTGTTGTAGGAGAACTCTGCCAATGGTAGGTGACTATCCCAACTGCCACCAAAGTCTATAATGCATGCGCGGAGCATATCCTCTAACGTCTGGATGGTCTTTTCTGATTGACCATCCGTCTGTGGATGATAAGTCGTGCTGATGTTCAGTCTTGTACCCATTGACTCGTGAAATCTTTTCCAGAACCTCGATGTAAATCGGGTGTCCCGGTCAGATACAATTGATAACGGTACGCCATGTCGAGAGACAATTTCATTGATAAATACTTCTGCCAACTTCTCAGATGAATACGTTTCGCGAATTGGCAAGAAATGTGCACTCTTTGTCAGACGATCCACTATAACCCAAATCGTATCATGGCCTTTTGCTGTGCGGGGCAGCTTTGTAATAAAGTCCATGGTGATACGCTCCCACTTCCATTCGGGTATTTCCAGAGGCTGGATCTTCCCGTACGGTTTCTGATGCTCTGCTTTAACTTGTGAGCAAGTCAGACACTTGCTTACATATCCGGTCACATCATTCTTCATGTTAGGCCACCAATACTCTTTTTTCAAATCCTGGTACATTTTCGTGGTTCCTGGGTGGATGGAATATCGAGACTTATGGGCCTCGTCAAGTACTTTGGCCCTAAGCTCTCCGCCCTTCGGTACCCACATGCGACCACACCTGGTCCTCACTCCATGAGTGTTTAATTCCAACTTTGTCTGTTGACCGACCATTCTTTCTTTCTTTATGTTCTCTTCCTTTAGTGCTTCCTTCTGTGCTGCTTCTAGCTCTGTCATAAAATCTGGGGTTATCACTAACTGGTACGCTTTTACCCTAATAGGAGAACGATTCTCCTTACGACTTAGGGCATCAGCGACCACATTCGCCTTTCCCGGGTGGTATAGGATCTCACAGTCATAGTCCTTCAGCAATTCTAACCACCGCCTTTGCCGCATATTCAGGTCTTTCTGTTCGAAGAAATACTTCAAGCTCTTGTGATCCGAATAAATCGTGCATTTCACCCCGTAGAGGTAATGCCTCCAAATCTTTAACTCAAAAACAACTGCCGCGAGCTCCAAATCGTGAGTCGGGTAGTTAATTTCGTGGATCTTTAGCTGTCGTGACGCATACGCGATCACCTTTCCCCTCTGCATCAAAACACACCCTAACCCTTGTCCCGATGCGTCAGAATATACCACCAGGTCCTCGTTACCGTCGGGTAGTGCTAACACTGGGGCTTGGGTCAACTTCTTCTTTAACTCTTCAAATGCTTTGGACTGAGCCTGACCCCATTCGTACTTTACTTCTTTACGTGTCAACTTTGTCAGTGGCGAAGCTATTCTCGAGAAGTCCTGAATGAACCTTCGATAGTAACCTGCCAATCCCAGAAAACTCCGAATCTCGGTTGGCGTCTTCGGGGTTTCCCATTCCTGTACTGCCTCTATCTTAGCCGGGTCAACCATAATGCCGTCTGCGTTGATAACGTGACCTAAGAATTGGACTTCCTTAAGCCAGAACGCGCATTTGGAGAACTTGGCATACAACTTTTCTTTTTGTAGCGTCTCTAGTACTTCTCGAAGATGACAAGCATGATCACCTTCACTTTTCGAATAAATGAGTATGTCGTCTATAAACACTATCACCGACCTATCTAGCATCGGTCTACACACCTGGTTCATCATACTCATGAATGCTGCCGGAGCGTTCGTCAAGCCGAAAGACATCACGCGAAACTCGTAATGCCCATAACGCGTGCGAAACGCTGTCTTAGGTATGTCCTCTTCTCTTACCTTTAACTGATGATATCCCGACCGCAGATCGATCTTGGAGAACCATCTGGCGCCCTGTAGTTGGTCGAACAGATCATCGATCCTTGGTAGCGGATATTTGTTCTTTACTGTACGCTTGTTCAACTCTCTGTAGTCGATGCACATTCTCATGGCACCATCTTTCTTCTTTACGAACAGAACCGGAGCACCCCATGGAGAAATGCTTGGTCTGATAAATCCTCTATCCAAAAGTTCTTCCAATTGTACCATCAGCTCTTTCATCTCCAGAGGTGCAAGTCGGTACGGTGCTTTAGCCACGGGCTGGGCACCTGGCACTAAGTCTATCTGGAACTCTGTCTCCCGGTCAGGTGGTAACCCAGGCAACTCCTCAGGAAACACCCCCGGAAAATTACATACAACTGGTACGTCTTTTAACTCTCTCACCTTTACATCATTGTCTATCACATAGGCCAGGTAGGCCTCGCATCCGCGCCCTATATACTTCTCTGCCTTTATCATTAATATGACGTTCGTTAGTGAACCGTCGCGATCCCCGTACACCAAAACCTTGCCACCGTCTGGAGCTTTGAGCTGAACTATCTTTCGTCTACATATTATCCGGGCTTCGTTGGCAGCTAACCAATCCATACCCAAAACTATATCGAATCCTCCCAAGGTCATAACATACAAGCTAACTGGGAATCTATGGCCATGAATCTTTATCGTGCAATTATCTACCAATTCACTTACTATCGTGGTCTTGCCCACTGCGGTTTCCACATTAAAGGCCTGCTCTACTCTAGTAACTTTGCATTTCATTCTTTTACACTTAGAAGATGATATAAAACTCCTACTGGCACCCGAATCAAATAATACTGAAACATAAGTGTGGTCAAGGATGAACGTACCTGACACAACATCTGGGTCTCCCCTAGCCTCCTCCTGTGTCAGTGCATACGCCCGGGTCCTTGCCTTCGGCTTCTCAGGTTCTTTACCCTTCTCGGTGCCAGTAGCCTTGGGTTTCCGACAGTCTTTGGCCATGTGGCCAGGTATCCCGCAGTTATAACAAGACTGTGCCCCGGGACACTCTCGAGAGTAGTGTCCGGTCTTTCCGCACCTATAGCACATATTTAACCCAACTCGGCACTCGCCCGAGTGCTTCCTGCCACACTTAGCACATTCAACCCCATCTTCAATCCTCAGTTTCTTCGTCTCCGGCCCCGCCCACTCTTTAGCTGGCCGTTTAACGGCATTGGTCACTTTCTTCTCAGTAGGCAGTGGGTCTGCGGATTCGAAGTCATCATAAACTATCCCAGCAAGTGATACCACAGATTCAAAACTCGTGGGAGCATTAGCTTTCACGTGCACACGGACTTTCTGTGGTAGTCCCTTGATGTAGTACTTAATCCTCTTTTCCTCCGTGTCCACCAGATGTGGAACCAGCTGAGCCAACTCTTGATATTTGGAGGTATACTGGCGATGAGTCATACTACCAGCACAGAGCCCCAGAAATTCCCTCTCAACTCTGTCAATCTCGTTCTGCGGGCAGAACTTAGTGATTAGCAGCTTTTTCATGTCGTCCCATTTCATCTTTTTCATCTCAGCAGAAGACTTGATTCTTTCGATCGATCTCCACCAGCTTAATGCCTCATTAGTGAATGAGTGAGCGGCAAACTTGACCGCTTGATCATCACGGCACTCACTAATGTTGATCACCCCATTCATTCTCTTTATCCACTCAAAAGTGGCAACAGCATCTTTCCGTCCATCATACTTCGGCGGGTCACACCCCCGAAAGGACTTATAGTTGCAACCCCGGGTTGCCATTTCATAATCAGAATCATCACTGTCAGTGACTCCAAGTCTCTTGCTGCTTTCCTCTTTCGTTTCTTTCTTCCCTATATTAAACTCTTTAAGGGCCTCGCCCAATACTTCTGGTAGAACTTTCTTCAAGATTGAAGTAACCTCTGCCGCTATAGCTTCTTTCACAATCGGTTCCAACTCAAGCGCCTCATTAGGGGCATCGTTAGGAGCCGACACATGGTTCCCACTATCATTATGCTCCACATGCACCGATTCAGCTTCGTTGCGGGAGTGCTCACTTTCTCCAGGACGGTTCCGGTTACCTGGAGGTCGGCCTCGACGACCAGTACGACCCCCAGTGCGACCTCCTCTCTTTGCTCTAGCCATTTAGTGTCTACTGTGAACAAAGATAGCTCGTGTTATCAAGATAGGTAACAATTTAGAACACCTCGAGTACTGTAAATTACTAATTACAGAGACCGGTATGAAATTACTAATTTACTTTACTACTCGGGTTCTGAACATTTCCTTTCCGAGTAACATTTGCATCCAAGTTCAGAGTTTCTACTATAAGGCACGTACTATCTACTGTCTGTGCTAAGGCATGTACTATGTACTATTTATGCTAAAGCATCTACTTTCTGCTATCTGTACTAAGGCGTTATTGTCTATGTTCTATGTAAGGACATTGACTACCTTCTGTCTACTATCTTTCCATGGACGGGCTGCTCCGACTGACATTCCTTCCCTTCCTTTGCTTTGTCCCATTCTCAGTTTAAGTTCAGACATTATCGCAAATGTCTGAATCTCTCAAACTATGGCTCTGATACCAACTTGAAACGCCCCAAACGGGTACATCTCATAGTTGGCACACAACATAACAAACATAGTTCTTAAACCGGAAATCAGAATCTATTACAGCGGAAGTCTTTAATTCAAATCATTCATCAAACTATAACATGAAATATTGTCTATAACATGAACTATCAGGATTGGAAATGTCAGTCTTCAATACCGCAGCCCGATGTCCATGCTATCCAGCCCACATGGCTCTTTCACTTTTCTTTAGCTTTACCCTTTTTACCTGTCATGCATACTAAAAGTCAGCTAACGCTGGTGAGTTCTCTCTTTACTTTAAACTGTAAACTTTATCTTTGGTAGCTTAGTTTTATTAAAATAAAATAAGCTTTACTTTCACTTCCTTTGAAATAAACTTTTAACTATTACTTTAAAACTTTACAACGTTACAATTATAAATCTGTTACGTTACTATCTGTCATTAAAACTTTATCTTTAAGGAAACCCGTTAGGGTGTCCCACTGTACTCTGTCTATCATTTTGTCACACCCCGCCAAGGCGGAAACGCGAGGCGCGACGTTTATGGTTTCCAAAGCATATGATTACCGCAAACACATACATGATAAATGGATACATTAACAAGTTTAATGTTTTACATTACAAAACATAATCTGAGTTTACAAAAAGTTAAGATTTCACAAATATGACTCAACTCAATGAGTTATACAAGGGAAATCCTCCTTGAGTAGTATCCATCGTGCATGCATGTAATCTACATTGCTAACCTTGAAATCACGTTCAGTTACCTGAAAAACATACTTAAAATCGTCAACACGAAGTTGGTGAGTTCACAGGTTTAATCAAATAGTTCTTTGTAAAATTCAATTGTTCGTAAATAGTTTCAGTTGTATGTGATAAACAGAATAAGAATTGTTGACCCATTTGTAAACTAGCTAGGAATACAAATAATATGTTCATACATGAGGCGTAACCAAACCATGACATGTGTGAGCCCCTATTAAGCGTTATCAGATTCTATGCGGCCATAAATCCTCCAGATTGTGGTTAGCGCGACTAACCATGACCGGGAGACGTCACTCTCCATAGTACTATTCATAGGACCCTAGGCTACAGTTAATGGTTACTATGTTGTTCCAGGGGACTTTAGCGGCCTCCAATGTGTTGTTCTCATCCCATGTAAACATAAAGTCGTGTCTTATTCTCTTGTTATCCCATAAAATAGTTGAAGTATGTTCTTCCCCCAAATATTAGAAAACAGTAAAAAGAAAGGGGCCGTGAAACTCACCTTGTGTTTGTGTATATACTTGTAATAATATTTGTTGTAGTCAACCTTGACTGTTTGTACCCTAGATACCAAGGGTAAATTGTTGTTAAGACCAACGTCTTAATTGTAAATTGTTCACCGACCTTGTAAATCTGATTATGTTTGTTTAAATATCGTTTTAGTTTTCCAACACATGTTTTGTTATAAAATAGTTTTGAGTTACTGCCCAACTGGGACTGTTGTACAGATGTCGAAACTTCTTAGTTTCGATTGGGCATATGTGTGTCGAAACTACTTAGTTTCGATGGAGTGGTCAGGTGTCGAAACAACCTAGTTTCGATTGAGTAAAAAGGTATCGAAACTCCTAGTTTCGATTGAGTATTTGCTATCGAAACTACCTAGTTTCGATTGAGAAAAAGGTATCGAAACTACCTAGTTTCGATTGAGTATTTGCTATCGAAACTACCTAGTTTCGATTGAGAAAAGGTATCGAAACTACCTAGTTTCGATTGAGAAACAGGTATCGAAACTCCTAGTTTCGATTGAGAAACAGGTATCGAAACTCCTAGTTTCGATTGAGAAACAGGTATCGAAACTCCTAGTTTCGATTGAGTATTTGCTATCGAAACTACCTAGTTTCGATTGAGACAAGGTATCGAAACTACCTAGTTTCGATTGAGTTAACTGGTATCGAAACTCCTAGTTTCGAGTACTGGACTTCTGTTTCACAGAATCAGTCCTGCATATTTTTATATTTTAAACTTGAATTCGACACACTCTTCTTGTTGTCTTTCTTGCGTTTAAATAAGATGTAAGTTTAGCTACGGTTTTAAAGAAACTAATGTGAAAATGTCGAGTTTTTACCTTAAAACCGAGATGAAAATGATGAAGAAAACAGAGATGATCTCGACTCTTTTGCAGAAACACTTGAAATTTCTTCTTAAAATACTGGTTTGTGGTAGGATTTTGCCTTGAAACTGGACTTCGAATTGAAGAGAATTGGAATGTTTGCCGTATAAAAATGAGAGTGATGAAAGGAATTATGAGAAAAGTGATGGAAGTGAGTATGGTTATGTCTGAGTTTTTCGCAATAGGAGGTATGGGTTTTGAGTAAGATGATCGTGGGAGTGGCTTTCTCTGGCTTCGGCCGAGAAAGTCAATAAAAGTGGTTTGGGATAATTTGAATAAAATAATTAGATTTAGGTATTAATTAGAGTTTTAAAGGGGTAAATAAATCCGGTTTAGATCCTCCACGGTATTATAAACTTATTCTGAAAATAATTTATTGTTCTACGCAAAGTTTGTGGAAATAAAATATATATTTCTCTGGTTATTTAAATTAACCACTAGTGTTCGAATTTGTCGGTGTATATAATACGTGATCCGGTAACTCCTAGAATTACCAAATATGAAGTGAGACCCTGTACGGTTTTTTTTTGATGGACCTTAATGTCCTTGTTTGTGAAATTACGTAAATCACAAAAATAATTATAATGTAAACTCGTTTATTGTAATGTAAACTTGTTCATAATGTGTACGGATATTGACCTGAAATATCGGGTGTCACATTCTCCCCTTGTTAAAAGAATTTCGTCCCGAAATTCAATTCGTGTCCTCTTGAACTGGTGTATCCTTAAACAAGGATGGGTATTTTGTTTTCATTTGGTCCTCTCGTTCCCATGTATACTCAGGACCACGCTTTGAGTTCCAACGTACTTTAATCAGTTTGATCCGACTACGTCTCAGCTTTTGAACCTTCCAATCTGAAATCTCAATCGGTTCCTCGATGAAATGAAGTTTATCGTCAATATGAATCTCGTCAGGCGGTATAATTAGTGTCTCGTCTGATAAACACTTCTTGAGATTTGATACATGAAACGTATCATGTATATTGTTTAGTTCTTGTGGTAGCTTGAGTTTGTAAGCTACCGGGCCAACCCTAGCCAGTATTTCGAACGGGCCAACGTATCTAGGGTTGAGCTTACCACGGTTACCAAACCTTGCAACGCCTTTCCATGGTGAGACTTTTAACATTACTCGGTCACCAATTTGAAATTCTAATGGTTTTCGTCTGTTGTCAGCGTAGCTCTTTTGTCTATCCCTGGCCGCTTTTAGACGGTCCTTAATTTTGAAGATCTTATCAGTGGTTTCCTGGACAATCTCAGGGCCTGTCAAATGTTTTTCACCAACTTCCGCCCAACATAGCGGTGAGCGGCATTTACGACCATATAAAGCTTCAAACGGTGCTGCTTTAATGCTCGTATGGTAGCTGTTATTATAGGAAAACTCAGCTAATGGTAAATGAGTATCCCAATTTCCTCCGAAATCAATTACACATGCACGGAGCATATCTTCTAATGTCTGAATGGTCCTTTCGCTTTGACCATCTGTTTGTGGGTGATATGCCGTGCTCATGTCAATACGTGTGCCCATTGCTTCTTGTAATGATTTCCAGATTCTAGACACGAATCTGCTATCTCTATCCGAGATAATAGAAATTGGCACTCCATGCCTAGCCACAATTTCCTTGATATAAAGCTTTGCAAGTTTCTCGGTTTTGTCAGTTTCTTTCATTGGCAGAAAGTGAGCAGATTTTGTTAATCGGTCGACAATAACCCATATGGTATCATAACCACTAGACGTCCTGGGTAATTTCGTGATGAAATCCATAGAAATCTGTTCCCATTTCCATTGGGGAATTTCAGGTTGCTGTAGTAAACCAGACGGTTTCTGATGTTCGGCTTTTACTTTTGAACACGTTAGGCATTTACTGACATATGTGGCAATATCTCCTTTCATATTGGGCCACCAATATAATTCTTTTAGATCCTTATACATCTTATCTGAACCTGGGTGGATGGAGTACCTGGACTTGTGGGCTTCGTCCATAACTAACTCCCGTAAGTTACCAAAACGTGTCACCCAAATTCTATTCATGAAGTATAAAGTGTCATCTGACTTTGGCTCTAATTGCTTTATCATTCCTCGTAAAGCTTCATTCTGAATGTTTTCTTCTTTGATTGCCTCATGTTGTGCCATCCGAATTTGAGTAGTAAGATTCGTATGAATTGTCAATCCTAAGGCACGAACACGAAGAGTTTTAACTCGTTCTTTGCGACTTAAAGCGTCCGCTACGACATTGGCTTTCCCGGGATGGTACTTGATATCACAATCATAATCGTTTAGTAGTTCTACCCAACGACGTTGTCTCATGTTAAGTTCCTTTTGATCAAAGATATGTTGAAGACTCTTGTGATCAGTAAAGATAGTACATCTTGTACCGTAAAGATAATGTCTCCAAATCTTGAGCGCAAACACAACTGCACCCAATTCCAAGTCGTGAGTCGTATAATTCTTTTCGTGCACTTTTAGTTGTCGTGAGGCATATGCGATGACTTTGTCTCTTTGCATTAACACACAACCAAGTCCTTGGTGTGATGCATCGCAGTATACGACAAAATTGTCGATTCCCTCAGGAAGGGATAGAATTGGTGCACTACACAGCTTCTGCTTTAGTATTTGAAAAGCTGACTCTTGCTTGTCATTCCAATCATACTTATTTTCTTTCTGGGTTAACGTGGTTAAAGGCAAGGCTATTTTTGAAAAAAATTCTCGATGAATCGTCTGTAATAACCGGCCAAACCTAAAAATTGACGTACTTCTGTCGGAGTCTTTGGTGCTTCCCAGTTTTTGATCGCTTCAATTTTTGATGGATCAACGTGAATTCCTTCCTTGTTGATGACATGTCCAAGAAAATGCACTTCTTGGATCCAAAACTCACACTTAGAGAATTTAGCGTAAAGTTTCTCGTTTCTGAGTAGTTCTAAGATTAATTTAAGATGATGTTCATGATCCTCCTTGGTTCGTGAATATATTAATATGTCATCGATAAACACAATCACGAATTTATCCAAGTATGTCTTGCACACGCGGTTCATGAGATCCATGAAAACAGCTGGTGCGTTCGTCAAACCAAATGGCATAACTAGGAACTCGTAGTGACCGTAACGAGTCCTAAATGCTGTCTTTGGTACATCTTCTTCTTGGATTCTTAATTGATGATACCCTGAACGTAGATCAATTTTTGAATAGAAGCTAGAACCTTGTAGTTGATCAAACAAATCATCTATTCGAGGTAGTGGGTATCGGTTTTTGATTGTAAGCTTGTTTAATTCTCGGTAATCAATACACATCCTAAAGGTTCCATCCTTTTTCTTTACGAATAGGACCGGAGCTCCCCAAGGTGAGAAACTCGGTCTTATGAAACCTTTATCAAGCAACTCTTGTAGTTGATTTGATAATTCTTGCATTTCAGAAGGTGCTAATCGATATGGTGATCGCGCAACCGGGGCGGCTCCTGGTACCAAATCGATTCGAAATTCGACTTGCCTAGGTGGTGGTAAACCAGGTAAGTCTTCAGGAAAAACTTCAGGATATTCCTTAACGATTGGTATATCCTCGAGTCGACGTTCCTCGGGTTTCTTCTCGACGACGTGAGCCAGGAATACGCAATAGCCTTTACGTAGATACTTACGAGTTTTCATGCAGTTTATCATCCTTAATGTTACTCCACTCTTCTCACCTTGAATCGAAAGAACTTCTCCGTTTGGGAGTGGGATTTGGACAATTTTCTCAAAACAAACAATCTCGGCGTGATTCTTCGACAACCAATCCATGCCAATAACAACGTCAAAGCTTCCTAAATCAACGGGTAACAGATCTATACTAAATGTGTGGTTTTTAAGACATAAGGTACAACCCTGAATGACTTCTTCGGTATTAATTAATTTTCCGTTCACTAATTCAATTGTATACTTTTGGTCTAGTTTACTGGGCTTAATACCGAGTAGGGACTTAAAGTCATTTGACACAAAACTCAAATCAGCACCCGTATCGAAAAGTATAGAGGCATAGTGATTATTTATCGGGAACGTACCAGTGACAATGTTTGGATCTTGTCGTGCGTCACCAGCCCCCATCACAAATGCTCTTCCACGGGCCTGATTGTCGTTTCGGTTCTTCAACTTTGGACAGTCTTTTCTGAAGTGCTTTGGATCTCCACACTCAAAGCATCCTTGATTCATCCTTTCTGTTCCTGGGTTGACTTTTCCTGCTACTTGATTTATCTTGTTAGGGTTCGCATTGCTCCTACAGTCAAGGGCTAGATGTCCATACTTTTTACATTTTCCACATTGGGTACACTTCCCACTGTGATGATATCCACAATTGTCACACCTTGGTCGTGCTCCAAGGTATCCTTTTTGTTCCACAGTGTTGGCGACAAAGGCTTTCATAGTTTCAGGTCTCTTGTAAATTTGATTCTTGTTTTGATTAATTGGTTTTCCAAACCATTTCCTCTTTTCCCCAGATTTCCCTCCTTCGGTCTCCTTCTTCTCAAACAAACCATCACGTACAGCATTATCCCTTAGCTTGAAAGCCAGAGTTATGGCGCTCTTGGCATCCATAGGGTTCGATGAAGTCACCAGACCTCGGATTTGAGGTGCGAGACCCCACAAGTATCTTTCAACCTTCTTGTATTCTGGGGTGACCATGTGTGGAACCAAGATTGCTAACTCATTGAATCGGTCAGTGTAGCCAGCAACATCATCTCCTGTCATTTGTAAATTCCACATTTCAGATTCGATCTTTTGCAACTCATTTCGAGGACAGTATTCCTCGATCATCATGGCTTTTAAGTCTTCCCATGACAACTCATATGATGTCTGCCTTCCCAAAGTCTTTACTTGTGAATTCCACCAGGTTAAAGCTTTATCAGTGAGTGAGCATGTAGAATACTTCACCATGCAGTCAGCGGTGCATTCACTAATATCAATCACCGATTCCATCTTCTCTATCCATCTCATTAGTCCAACTGCACCCTCGGTGCCATTGAAGTTACGGGGTTTGCAAGACAGAAAGGTCTTGTAGGAGCACTTTCTAATTGGAGCATCTGTAGAATTACAAGTCATAACGTCATTAATTCGAATCATGACTATATGTTATGGCTTATTTATTTTATTACCTCCGGAACCTCCAGCTGTACCGCTACCTCCTGCACCTCCGGAACCTCCAGCTGTACCGCTACCTCCTACACCTCCTCCACTATTTCGATTGGCTTCATACTGCTCCATGGCAGCAGCTACTCGTTGTGCTATAAGTTGTTCCACATTTGGGGAAATCGCCTCGTTGTTGTCACCAGTAGTGTTACGGGTTGTCCTACGCTTAGGTGCCATGACGTTCTTTCTAACATATCAATTAAAAAGAAACAACATTATATGACAATAATGATAGCTCATGACATAAGAATACAACAACGTCAAATGTAAACAACCATTATCACAACATAAACCATTACATACATAGTCAAAACATTCATAGTACATTGTTCCAAAAGACAAGGATACAAAAGAGATGGGTTCACAGGACCTCATCAGTACTAAAGTTTTAAACTACTTAATGTACTACGGGCACAACCCGCCCGTAATAGGTTTAAAAGAAGAAGTGAGAGTACAATCCAATCATCATGGCAAGTCCTGCCATGACAAAACTAGCTCTCGCCACAAATTCTGCAGCCAACGTCCTTTCTTCCAGAGCCTCCACCATGTCTCGGACCGTAACAGTGAACTGCCAATCCATGTCAGCTCTCAACTCTAGATAGTTAGTGGCATCCTGTATGTTTCGGGTGCGGTCATCTAGAGTCTGAACTCGAGATCCGAGTCCTTGACGAAGTCGCGTGGCTACATCCCCCTGTGCCCGGATGTCATCTAGGAGATCATCAAGACGCTCCTCATGCGTACGAACGCGAGCTACCAAGGTAGGCACAGTGAGCTCTATGGCTTCCCCAGTGTGGGGTAGGGGTGTTGGGGAGTTAGAAGACTCTCCAAGCTCAAAGGTAGATGGAATGCTCTCCATCTCCCTCCAACGTGCCAGGGTACGAGGCATCCAACGGATGGTTCCCACAGTAGGGTGGTAGCAGGGTCTTTGCCTAGGTGGTTCTTCACCAGCCACCAAGTCTTCTAGGTCACGGGCTGCTAGATTCCTTTTGCGTGGAAGTCGAACCTTCTTCCTAGCGCTTTGCACCTTAACTGGTCCTCCGCTTTTCTTTCGGTAGACGATAGGCGGTTTTCCCAAGGCGACTTTAGGTGGCGTGGAGCTACGGGTTTGTACTTGATTTTTGGGACGTGAGGCGGAAAATTCCTCATTTGATTCAGTGTCAGAGACGGGATCAGAATGTGAATGTGACGACATGCTTGTGACTACAATATCCATATGACAAAATGACTGGTCATGCAATGCTTATGCAATGAAAACGTTTTAGTGAGTCATTTAGATTATAGACTAGGTTCCAATTTAGATTCCTAGTTCACTATAATCAATGGCTCTGATACCAAGTTCTGTCACACCCCGCCAAGGCGGAAACGCGAGGCGCGACGTTTATGGTTTCCAAAGCATATGATTACCGCAAACACATACATGATAAATGGATACATTAACAAGTTTAATGTTTTACATTACAAAACATAATCTGAGTTTACAAAAAGTTAAGATTTCACAAATATGACTCAACTCAATGAGTTATACAAGGGAAATCCTCCTTGAGTAGTATCCATCGTGCATGCATGTAATCTACATTGCTAACCTTGAAATCACGTTCAGTTACCTGAAAAACATACTTAAAATCGTCAACACGAAGTTGGTGAGTTCACAGGTTTAATCAAATAGTTCTTTGTAAAATTCAATTGTTCGTAAATAGTTTCAGTTGTATGTGATAAACAGAATAAGAATTGTTGACCCATTTGTAAACTAGCTAGGAATACAAATAATATGTTCATACATGAGGCGTAACCAAACCATGACATGTGTGAGCCCCTATTAAGCGTTATCAGATTCTATGCGGCCATAAATCCTCCAGATTGTGGTTAGCGCGACTAACCATGACCGGGAGACGTCACTCTCCATAGTACTATTCATAGGACCCTAGGCTACAGTTAATGGTTACTATGTTGTTCCAGGGGACTTTAGCGGCCTCCAATGTGTTGTTCTCATCCCATGTAAACATAAAGTCGTGTCTTATTCTCTTGTTATCCCATAAAATAGTTGAAGTATGTTCTTCCCCCAAATATTAGAAAACAGTAAAAAGAAAGGGGCCGTGAAACTCACCTTGTGTTTGTGTATATACTTGTAATAATATTTGTTGTAGTCAACCTTGACTGTTTGTACCCTAGATACCAAGGGTAAATTGTTGTTAAGACCAACGTCTTAATTGTAAATTGTTCACCGACCTTGTAAATCTGATTATGTTTGTTTAAATATCGTTTTAGTTTTCCAACACATGTTTTGTTATAAAATAGTTTTGAGTTACTGCCCAACTGGGACTGTTGTACAGATGTCGAAACTTCTTAGTTTCGATTGGGCATATGTGTGTCGAAACTACTTAGTTTCGATGGAGTGGTCAGGTGTCGAAACAACCTAGTTTCGATTGAGTAAAAAGGTATCGAAACTCCTAGTTTCGATTGAGTATTTGCTATCGAAACTACCTAGTTTCGATTGAGAAAAAGGTATCGAAACTACCTAGTTTCGATTGAGTATTTGCTATCGAAACTACCTAGTTTCGATTGAGAAAAGGTATCGAAACTACCTAGTTTCGATTGAGAAACAGGTATCGAAACTCCTAGTTTCGATTGAGAAACAGGTATCGAAACTCCTAGTTTCGATTGAGAAACAGGTATCGAAACTCCTAGTTTCGATTGAGTATTTGCTATCGAAACTACCTAGTTTCGATTGAGACAAGGTATCGAAACTACCTAGTTTCGATTGAGTTAACTGGTATCGAAACTCCTAGTTTCGAGTACTGGACTTCTGTTTCACAGAATCAGTCCTGCATATTTTTATATTTTAAACTTGAATTCGACACACTCTTCTTGTTGTCTTTCTTGCGTTTAAATAAGATGTAAGTTTAGCTACGGTTTTAAAGAAACTAATGTGAAAATGTCGAGTTTTTACCTTAAAACCGAGATGAAAATGATGAAGAAAACAGAGATGATCTCGACTCTTTTGCAGAAACACTTGAAATTTCTTCTTAAAATACTGGTTTGTGGTAGGATTTTGCCTTGAAACTGGACTTCGAATTGAAGAGAATTGGAATGTTTGCCGTATAAAAATGAGAGTGATGAAAGGAATTATGAGAAAAGTGATGGAAGTGAGTATGGTTATGTCTGAGTTTTTCGCAATAGGAGGTATGGGTTTTGAGTAAGATGATCGTGGGAGTGGCTTTCTCTGGCTTCGGCCGAGAAAGTCAATAAAAGTGGTTTGGGATAATTTGAATAAAATAATTAGATTTAGGTATTAATTAGAGTTTTAAAGGGGTAAATAAATCCGGTTTAGATCCTCCACGGTATTATAAACTTATTCTGAAAATAATTTATTGTTCTACGCAAAGTTTGTGGAAATAAAATATATATTTCTCTGGTTATTTAAATTAACCACTAGTGTTCGAATTTGTCGGTGTATATAATACGTGATCCGGTAACTCCTAGAATTACCAAATATGAAGTGAGACCCTGTACGGTTTTTTTTTGATGGACCTTAATGTCCTTGTTTGTGAAATTACGTAAATCACAAAAATAATTATAATGTAAACTCGTTTATTGTAATGTAAACTTGTTCATAATGTGTACGGATATTGACCTGAAATATCGGGTGTCACATTCTCCCCTTGTTAAAAGAATTTCGTCCCGAAATTCAATTCGTGTCCTCTTGAACTGGTGTATCCTTAAACAAGGATGGGTATTTTGTTTTCATTTGGTCCTCTCGTTCCCATGTATACTCAGGACCACGCTTTGAGTTCCAACGTACTTTAATCAGTTTGATCCGACTACGTCTCAGCTTTTGAACCTTCCAATCTGAAATCTCAATCGGTTCCTCGATGAAATGAAGTTTATCGTCAATATGAATCTCGTCAGGCGGTATAATTAGTGTCTCGTCTGATAAACACTTCTTGAGATTTGATACATGAAACGTATCATGTATATTGTTTAGTTCTTGTGGTAGCTTGAGTTTGTAAGCTACCGGGCCAACCCTAGCCAGTATTTCGAACGGGCCAACGTATCTAGGGTTGAGCTTACCACGGTTACCAAACCTTGCAACGCCTTTCCATGGTGAGACTTTTAACATTACTCGGTCACCAATTTGAAATTCTAATGGTTTTCGTCTGTTGTCAGCGTAGCTCTTTTGTCTATCCCTGGCCGCTTTTAGACGGTCCTTAATTTTGAAGATCTTATCAGTGGTTTCCTGGACAATCTCAGGGCCTGTCAAATGTTTTTCACCAACTTCCGCCCAACATAGCGGTGAGCGGCATTTACGACCATATAAAGCTTCAAACGGTGCTGCTTTAATGCTCGTATGGTAGCTGTTATTATAGGAAAACTCAGCTAATGGTAAATGAGTATCCCAATTTCCTCCGAAATCAATTACACATGCACGGAGCATATCTTCTAATGTCTGAATGGTCCTTTCGCTTTGACCATCTGTTTGTGGGTGATATGCCGTGCTCATGTCAATACGTGTGCCCATTGCTTCTTGTAATGATTTCCAGATTCTAGACACGAATCTGCTATCTCTATCCGAGATAATAGAAATTGGCACTCCATGCCTAGCCACAATTTCCTTGATATAAAGCTTTGCAAGTTTCTCGGTTTTGTCAGTTTCTTTCATTGGCAGAAAGTGAGCAGATTTTGTTAATCGGTCGACAATAACCCATATGGTATCATAACCACTAGACGTCCTGGGTAATTTCGTGATGAAATCCATAGAAATCTGTTCCCATTTCCATTGGGGAATTTCAGGTTGCTGTAGTAAACCAGACGGTTTCTGATGTTCGGCTTTTACTTTTGAACACGTTAGGCATTTACTGACATATGTGGCAATATCTCCTTTCATATTGGGCCACCAATATAATTCTTTTAGATCCTTATACATCTTATCTGAACCTGGGTGGATGGAGTACCTGGACTTGTGGGCTTCGTCCATAACTAACTCCCGTAAGTTACCAAAACGTGTCACCCAAATTCTATTCATGAAGTATAAAGTGTCATCTGACTTTGGCTCTAATTGCTTTATCATTCCTCGTAAAGCTTCATTCTGAATGTTTTCTTCTTTGATTGCCTCATGTTGTGCCATCCGAATTTGAGTAGTAAGATTCGTATGAATTGTCAATCCTAAGGCACGAACACGAAGAGTTTTAACTCGTTCTTTGCGACTTAAAGCGTCCGCTACGACATTGGCTTTCCCGGGATGGTACTTGATATCACAATCATAATCGTTTAGTAGTTCTACCCAACGACGTTGTCTCATGTTAAGTTCCTTTTGATCAAAGATATGTTGAAGACTCTTGTGATCAGTAAAGATAGTACATCTTGTACCGTAAAGATAATGTCTCCAAATCTTGAGCGCAAACACAACTGCACCCAATTCCAAGTCGTGAGTCGTATAATTCTTTTCGTGCACTTTTAGTTGTCGTGAGGCATATGCGATGACTTTGTCTCTTTGCATTAACACACAACCAAGTCCTTGGTGTGATGCATCGCAGTATACGACAAAATTGTCGATTCCCTCAGGAAGGGATAGAATTGGTGCACTACACAGCTTCTGCTTTAGTATTTGAAAAGCTGACTCTTGCTTGTCATTCCAATCATACTTATTTTCTTTCTGGGTTAACGTGGTTAAAGGCAAGGCTATTTTTGAAAAAAATTCTCGATGAATCGTCTGTAATAACCGGCCAAACCTAAAAATTGACGTACTTCTGTCGGAGTCTTTGGTGCTTCCCAGTTTTTGATCGCTTCAATTTTTGATGGATCAACGTGAATTCCTTCCTTGTTGATGACATGTCCAAGAAAATGCACTTCTTGGATCCAAAACTCACACTTAGAGAATTTAGCGTAAAGTTTCTCGTTTCTGAGTAGTTCTAAGATTAATTTAAGATGATGTTCATGATCCTCCTTGGTTCGTGAATATATTAATATGTCATCGATAAACACAATCACGAATTTATCCAAGTATGTCTTGCACACGCGGTTCATGAGATCCATGAAAACAGCTGGTGCGTTCGTCAAACCAAATGGCATAACTAGGAACTCGTAGTGACCGTAACGAGTCCTAAATGCTGTCTTTGGTACATCTTCTTCTTGGATTCTTAATTGATGATACCCTGAACGTAGATCAATTTTTGAATAGAAGCTAGAACCTTGTAGTTGATCAAACAAATCATCTATTCGAGGTAGTGGGTATCGGTTTTTGATTGTAAGCTTGTTTAATTCTCGGTAATCAATACACATCCTAAAGGTTCCATCCTTTTTCTTTACGAATAGGACCGGAGCTCCCCAAGGTGAGAAACTCGGTCTTATGAAACCTTTATCAAGCAACTCTTGTAGTTGATTTGATAATTCTTGCATTTCAGAAGGTGCTAATCGATATGGTGATCGCGCAACCGGGGCGGCTCCTGGTACCAAATCGATTCGAAATTCGACTTGCCTAGGTGGTGGTAAACCAGGTAAGTCTTCAGGAAAAACTTCAGGATATTCCTTAACGATTGGTATATCCTCGAGTCGACGTTCCTCGGGTTTCTTCTCGACGACGTGAGCCAGGAATACGCAATAGCCTTTACGTAGATACTTACGAGTTTTCATGCAGTTTATCATCCTTAATGTTACTCCACTCTTCTCACCTTGAATCGAAAGAACTTCTCCGTTTGGGAGTGGGATTTGGACAATTTTCTCAAAACAAACAATCTCGGCGTGATTCTTCGACAACCAATCCATGCCAATAACAACGTCAAAGCTTCCTAAATCAACGGGTAACAGATCTATACTAAATGTGTGGTTTTTAAGACATAAGGTACAACCCTGAATGACTTCTTCGGTATTAATTAATTTTCCGTTCGCTAATTCAATTGTATACTTTTGGTCTAGTTTACTGGGCTTAATACCGAGTAGGGACTTAAAGTCATTTGACACAAAACTCAAATCAGCACCCGTATCGAAAAGTATAGAGGCATAGTGATTATTTATCGGGAACGTACCAGTGACAATGTTTGGATCTTGTCGTGCGTCACCAGCCCCCATCACAAATGCTCTTCCACGGGCCTGATTGTCGTTTCGGTTCTTCAACTTTGGACAGTCTTTTCTGAAGTGCTTTGGATCTCCACACTCAAAGCATCCTTGATTCATCCTTTCTGTTCCTGGGTTGACTTTTCCTGCTACTTGATTTATCTTGTTAGGGTTCGCATTGCTCCTACAGTCAAGGGCTAGATGTCCATACTTTTTACATTTTCCACATTGGGTACACTTCCCACTGTGATGATATCCACAATTGTCACACCTTGGTCGTGCTCCAAGGTATCCTTTTTGTTCCACAGTGTTGGCGACAAAGGCTTTCATAGTTTCAGGTCTCTTGTAAATTTGATTCTTGTTTTGATTAATTGGTTTTCCAAACCATTTCCTCTTTTCCCCAGATTTCCCTCCTTCGGTCTCCTTCTTCTCAAACAAACCATCACGTACAGCATTATCCCTTAGCTTGAAAGCCAGAGTTATGGCGCTCTTGGCATCCATAGGGTTCGATGAAGTCACCAGACCTCGGATTTGAGGTGCGAGACCCCACAAGTATCTTTCAACCTTCTTGTATTCTGGGGTGACCATGTGTGGAACCAAGATTGCTAACTCATTGAATCGGTCAGTGTAGCCAGCAACATCATCTCCTGTCATTTGTAAATTCCACATTTCAGATTCGATCTTTTGCAACTCATTTCGAGGACAGTATTCCTCGATCATCATGGCTTTTAAGTCTTCCCATGACAACTCATATGATGTCTGCCTTCCCAAAGTCTTTACTTGTGAATTCCACCAGGTTAAAGCTTTATCAGTGAGTGAGCATGTAGAATACTTCACCATGCAGTCAGCGGTGCATTCACTAATATCAATCACCGATTCCATCTTCTCTATCCATCTCATTAGTCCAACTGCACCCTCGGTGCCATTGAAGTTACGGGGTTTGCAAGACAGAAAGGTCTTGTAGGAGCACTTTCTAATTGGAGCATCTGTAGAATTACAAGTCATAACGTCATTAATTCGAATCATGACTATATGTTATGGCTTATTTATTTTATTACCTCCGGAACCTCCAGCTGTACCGCTACCTCCTGCACCTCCGGAACCTCCAGCTGTACCGCTACCTCCTACACCTCCTCCACTATTTCGATTGGCTTCATACTGCTCCATGGCAGCAGCTACTCGTTGTGCTATAAGTTGTTCCACATTTGGGGAAATCGCCTCGTTGTTGTCACCAGTAGTGTTACGGGTTGTCCTACGCTTAGGTGCCATGACGTTCTTTCTAACATATCAATTAAAAAGAAACAACATTATATGACAATAATGATAGCTCATGACATAAGAATACAACAACGTCAAATGTAAACAACCATTATCACAACATAAACCATTACATACATAGTCAAAACATTCATAGTACATTGTTCCAAAAGACAAGGATACAAAAGAGATGGGTTCACAGGACCTCATCAGTACTAAAGTTTTAAACTACTTAATGTACTACGGGCACAACCCGCCCGTAATAGGTTTAAAAGAAGAAGTGAGAGTACAATCCAATCATCATGGCAAGTCCTGCCATGACAAAACTAGCTCTCGCCACAAATTCTGCAGCCAACGTCCTTTCTTCCAGAGCCTCCACCATGTCTCGGACCGTAACAGTGAACTGCCAATCCATGTCAGCTCTCAACTCTAGATAGTTAGTGGCATCCTGTATGTTTCGGGTGCGGTCATCTAGAGTCTGAACTCGAGATCCGAGTCCTTGACGAAGTCGCGTGGCTACATCCCCCTGTGCCCGGATGTCATCTAGGAGATCATCAAGACGCTCCTCATGCGTACGAACGCGAGCTACCAAGGTAGGCACAGTGAGCTCTATGGCTTCCCCAGTGTGGGGTAGGGGTGTTGGGGAGTTAGAAGACTCTCCAAGCTCAAAGGTAGATGGAATGCTCTCCATCTCCCTCCAACGTGCCAGGGTACGAGGCATCCAACGGATGGTTCCCACAGTAGGGTGGTAGCAGGGTCTTTGCCTAGGTGGTTCTTCACCAGCCACCAAGTCTTCTAGGTCACGGGCTGCTAGATTCCTTTTGCGTGGAAGTCGAACCTTCTTCCTAGCGCTTTGCACCTTAACTGGTCCTCCGCTTTTCTTTCGGTAGACGATAGGCGGTTTTCCCAAGGCGACTTTAGGTGGCGTGGAGCTACGGGTTTGTACTTGATTTTTGGGACGTGAGGCGGAAAATTCCTCATTTGATTCAGTGTCAGAGACGGGATCAGAATGTGAATGTGACGACATGCTTGTGACTACAATATCCATATGACAAAATGACTGGTCATGCAATGCTTATGCAATGAAAACGTTTTAGTGAGTCATTTAGATTATAGACTAGGTTCCAATTTAGATTCCTAGTTCACTATAATCAATGGCTCTGATACCAAGTTCTGTCACACCCCGCCAAGGCGGAAACGCGAGGCGCGACGTTTATGGTTTCCAAAGCATATGATTACCGCAAACACATACATGATAAATGGATACATTAACAAGTTTAATGTTTTACATTACAAAACATAATCTGAGTTTACAAAAAGTTAAGATTTCACAAATATGACTCAACTCAATGAGTTATACAAGGGAAATCCTCCTTGAGTAGTATCCATCGTGCATGCATGTAATCTACATTGCTAACCTTGAAATCACGTTCAGTTACCTGAAAAACATACTTAAAATCGTCAACACGAAGTTGGTGAGTTCACAGGTTTAATCAAATAGTTCTTTGTAAAATTCAATTGTTCGTAAATAGTTTCAGTTGTATGTGATAAACAGAATAAGAATTGTTGACCCATTTGTAAACTAGCTAGGAATACAAATAATATGTTCATACATGAGGCGTAACCAAACCATGACATGTGTGAGCCCCTATTAAGCGTTATCAGATTCTATGCGGCCATAAATCCTCCAGATTGTGGTTAGCGCGACTAACCATGACCGGGAGACGTCACTCTCCATAGTACTATTCATAGGACCCTAGGCTACAGTTAATGGTTACTATGTTGTTCCAGGGGACTTTAGCGGCCTCCAATGTGTTGTTCTCATCCCATGTAAACATAAAGTCGTGTCTTATTCTCTTGTTATCCCATAAAATAGTTGAAGTATGTTCTTCCCCCAAATATTAGAAAACAGTAAAAAGAAAGGGGCCGTGAAACTCACCTTGTGTTTGTGTATATACTTGTAATAATATTTGTTGTAGTCAACCTTGACTGTTTGTACCCTAGATACCAAGGGTAAATTGTTGTTAAGACCAACGTCTTAATTGTAAATTGTTCACCGACCTTGTAAATCTGATTATGTTTGTTTAAATATCGTTTTAGTTTTCCAACACATGTTTTGTTATAAAATAGTTTTGAGTTACTGCCCAACTGGGACTGTTGTACAGATGTCGAAACTTCTTAGTTTCGATTGGGCATATGTGTGTCGAAACTACTTAGTTTCGATGGAGTGGTCAGGTGTCGAAACAACCTAGTTTCGATTGAGTAAAAAGGTATCGAAACTCCTAGTTTCGATTGAGTATTTGCTATCGAAACTACCTAGTTTCGATTGAGAAAAAGGTATCGAAACTACCTAGTTTCGATTGAGTATTTGCTATCGAAACTACCTAGTTTCGATTGAGAAAAGGTATCGAAACTACCTAGTTTCGATTGAGAAACAGGTATCGAAACTCCTAGTTTCGATTGAGAAACAGGTATCGAAACTCCTAGTTTCGATTGAGAAACAGGTATCGAAACTCCTAGTTTCGATTGAGTATTTGCTATCGAAACTACCTAGTTTCGATTGAGACAAGGTATCGAAACTACCTAGTTTCGATTGAGTTAACTGGTATCGAAACTCCTAGTTTCGAGTACTGGACTTCTGTTTCACAGAATCAGTCCTGCATATTTTTATATTTTAAACTTGAATTCGACACACTCTTCTTGTTGTCTTTCTTGCGTTTAAATAAGATGTAAGTTTAGCTACGGTTTTAAAGAAACTAATGTGAAAATGTCGAGTTTTTACCTTAAAACCGAGATGAAAATGATGAAGAAAACAGAGATGATCTCGACTCTTTTGCAGAAACACTTGAAATTTCTTCTTAAAATACTGGTTTGTGGTAGGATTTTGCCTTGAAACTGGACTTCGAATTGAAGAGAATTGGAATGTTTGCCGTATAAAAATGAGAGTGATGAAAGGAATTATGAGAAAAGTGATGGAAGTGAGTATGGTTATGTCTGAGTTTTTCGCAATAGGAGGTATGGGTTTTGAGTAAGATGATCGTGGGAGTGGCTTTCTCTGGCTTCGGCCGAGAAAGTCAATAAAAGTGGTTTGGGATAATTTGAATAAAATAATTAGATTTAGGTATTAATTAGAGTTTTAAAGGGGTAAATAAATCCGGTTTAGATCCTCCACGGTATTATAAACTTATTCTGAAAATAATTTATTGTTCTACGCAAAGTTTGTGGAAATAAAATATATATTTCTCTGGTTATTTAAATTAACCACTAGTGTTCGAATTTGTCGGTGTATATAATACGTGATCCGGTAACTCCTAGAATTACCAAATATGAAGTGAGACCCTGTACGGTTTTTTTTTGATGGACCTTAATGTCCTTGTTTGTGAAATTACGTAAATCACAAAAATAATTATAATGTAAACTCGTTTATTGTAATGTAAACTTGTTCATAATGTGTACGGATATTGACCTGAAATATCGGGTGTCACACATTTCACTTATACTTGACAAGTGACTTTATCATACTTTAACTATCACATATGGATCGTGGTCCGAGGACCAGATCCCTATATTGCTTACACCTCAGGGTAAGACTTTTACTTTAGCGCTTCCCACACCTCAGGGTGGGACTTTCTTTCTCGCTTGCACGTTAGTGCAAGACTCCTTTAGCATTGCTCACACCTCAGGGTGAGACTTTCTCGCTTACACCGAAGTGAAGACTCCTTTAGCATTGCTTACACCGAAGTGTAAGACTCCTTTAGCATTGCTTACACCGAAGTGTAAGACTCCTTTAGCATTGCTCACACCTCAGGGTGAGACTTCTACTTTAGCATGCCTGCAGGACTTTCTACTATGCAACTACTATGCAATGCAATTACACTATTACACAAATAGAAATGCAATCACATAACTTTCATATAGACAAATAACACATATTAACACATAAGCATATAACATGGTATTTGTCACTGTCACTGTCACTGTCACTGTCGAGCTGTACCGAAGTACGGCTCCTTTATCGTTCTTTCTTTAGCTCATTGTTATCTTTCAAAACTTGTTTAAAAGATAATACTATGCTCTTTTGTTCTTTATCTTTCATTTTATAACAATAACATTTTTATAAAATACTATACCAGTATGCATGCCAGCCCAAAACCATTAGGAAAAAGGGCAATAAGAACTCACCAGATGAATCGTTTCTGTTTACACCTAGCCGGTTCCTGATGTCACTACAGTTTCTCACAATCTGTATAATCAAGTCATAGACATAAGGTTGTGCCCTTAGGGGACACTTAGACACTACTATGCTTGACTCAGTAGTTTCGAGTCATGGTTTCATTATCGAAACTAGGTAGTTTCGAGTCATGGCTTCTTATCGAAACTAGGTAGTTTCGAGCCCTGGCTTTTTATCGAAACTAAGTAGTTTCGAGCCCTGGCTTCTTATCGAAACTAAGTAGTTTCGAGTCACTGCTTCTCATCGAAACATGTAGTTTCGAGTCGTATGACTTATATAAATTCTTAGTTAGGGTCTAGGGTCTATATCGAAACTATGGTAGTTTCGATGGGTCTGCCCCTGTCGAAACTAGGTAGTTTCGATAGATGCGTCCATATCGAAACTAGTAGTTTCGACTGTGCAGTCTTCTTCCCCAAACAGAACCCTAGATCTGGTCCCTTTGTTCTAATCGATCAAGCTATGAACTTTTTACGTTCGAAATGTTCCATTTTCCCCCATGAACCCAAACCCGTGGTTTGTTTCCAGTTTCACACGTAAAAATCTAAACCTTTACTCGATTATTAACCCGAAACCCGAAAGTTACAAAAACTCAGATTTAGGCATAATAATTACCTGTTATAGCTTCCTTCTCGTTCCTTTATGCTCCAGAGATGTTGAGCAACAATCCTCGAGACTTTGAGCTTGATCCGAGCTTTCTCTCTCTAGACGATCTCTCTCTCTCTCTCTAAGGTTCTTGCGCAGGAAGAAAATGAAGGACACAGGAGGAAATGGCTACTGATTAGAAGGGTTCTTCTCAGTTTTCGGGCCCATGGGCCGGCCCCTAGCCAAGCCCACCTTCCTTTTTCTTTTATTTGGGTTTTTATTTATTTTGGGATGTTACATATAACAAACAATAGTAACTATGCCATAGATCACGTTAAACGTGTACTAGAGTATCATAAAGGCAGACGATATTTTATGGCACCGTATTTAACCGGGTATTATACTTATTTTCCCTCCTTATGATGTTCTTTTTTTATTTCATTAATTTTAGTACTCAAAATATTAATATTTAAAAAAATTAATTTATATAGGAATCATTTTTCGTTATTTATGATTCAATGCAACATCAAAGATAATACTTATAGATGATGCATAATCGATTCAATAAAAAAGTAGAAAGGATTACTCTAGTTACATGTTTACAAAGTTGTTTGAAACAACTACAAGACAGAAAATAGATTGACAAATGGTTAATGTAAGTTACCTATTTGTCGTCTTTACTATTTGTTTGTTTTAGTATTTTAACTAATTAATTGTGAATTCAATGTATTTAGTGTCATCAACAAAAGAAAGGTTGAGAATGTGAATACTATGTGTTGAAACACATGCATGATTTTGTAATTAGTTGCAAAGAACACATTGTAAGTATATATATTATATTTTTGTATCTTTTGTTCATTAAACTAGAATATATATGAAGTTGTAATCTAACTTTTATATGTTATTTTGTTTCAGATAATGAACGATTGTAGGCACTATCGTCAAGCTGAATTTAACGAATTTATAAAACATATATTTGAGACATTTATGGGATTTTTAGGGGATGATTGAATGAGTTTGGTTTATTTTGCAAAATCTTGTCATCTACTAGGTATGCTTTTACATTTTTTACATGATCTCCATGTATGGACTTGTAATCTATAGCATGCAGGGGCGGACCTACCCTCTGGGTAGAGGTAGCGTCCGTTACCCCTCAACTTTTACGTGTAGTGTAATTTTTTTACAGTTTTATGTATTCGCTTACCCCTTACGTTACCCCTGAGCAAAACTTACGTTACCCCTCAAATTTTTTTAAAAGCTCAACACTTCATAAAAAGTCTAAAATTTTATAAAAAACCTAATACTTAAAAAAAGGCCCACATTTTATTAAAGATTTTAAGGTATTGGGTTTTAATAAAACAATTGTGCTTTAGCCAGACCAAATGTTATATTCAGTGGCGTACCTAGCATTTGCTAGGTGGGTCGGCCGACCCACATAGAATTTTTTTTCTGTTTGTTATATATGCCACATAATCTCAACCGACCCTATGAAATTTGATACCGACCCCCAAACAAATTATTTTTTAACACCGACCCCAAGAAAATTTAATTTTTAACATCGACCCCCATTTAAACTAATAACTTAATTTGGCATTTGGAATAAAGGGGACTAAAAACTTAGTCTTTTAAACAATTAAACTTACATTTAATTAACTCATTACCCATTTAGACAACTAAGCCCATATTTAGTTAACTCACTACCCATTTAAAATTTGAAAAGATTTAACCTAATAAAAAATCTAAATAGCGGCAATCCTGATCCATCAACGTCTCAACATTTTATATTCACGCTTCACGCAGTCCGAAGAACGGCAACTTGCTAATTACAATTTTTGTCATGCCTCATCACGATTTCAGACCTCTTCGCTAATCTCGAATTTCAATTCTATACCTACTAGTCGATTCACTATTCACAGCCTTGCGCCGCTGCCTCTTCACGATTTTAGGTAACTCTTTTTTAGTTTTCTCTAAGTTTTGAATTTTGCTTATCATATTATTTTGTTATAAGCTATGCTATATGTGTTATTTGTTAATTGTAATTAGTGATAATATTAAATGACGAGGCCCGACCCGGCTTGCACCGGACTGAAAAAATTAATATTTAATGATTGACAACCGACCGCAAATATTTCCGACCACCATGAAAAACATTCCTGGATCCGCCACTGGTTTTATTAATACCCAATATATCAAAGTCTTAATTCTCAAACCCAAGTTACCCAAACGACCGGCTAAGAAATAAGACAAAGAGCAGGAACTGTGAGACTATGAGAGTCAGATACCGACCACTCGACCAGCCGCTCGACCTGAGTTGAGACCACCGTACGACGCTTCGTCCGCCAAATCCCAGTCCTCCACCTCTGCAGTCCGCCTCGCAAGTCGCATGTTACGGCAACATATATATGTATTCGGTCAAAAAATTTATAGTTCCGGCCCCCTCTGATAGGAAACCCCCCCCCCCCACCTTTTTTTAAGCTCTGCCATTGATGTTATCGTCAAAAAAAATTGTTTACATGAAAGTACGGTAAAAAAAAATTTTCGTTACCCTTCTAGATCCGCCATTGATAGCATGGATAGACATGTTATAAGCATATTGATCTCTAAAGCTTGGTCTAGCATTATGTAGGTTTCAAAGTGCTGGAATTGATTTACTATGAAAACTATGCAAGAAGATGGACATGTTAAGATATGTGGTTTGAAAAGATGTGATTATTTCTGCTATAGTTTTGTATTAGATAAATTTTTGATGTATTACCTAGTTGTATTAGACTGTAATACTCAATTAATTTTGTGCCACAATATAAACTATGGGTTCTGTGATTGAATGAAAATGGATTCTATTTTTATATAATGTTTCTATATATGCATTGCCGGGTTTTGGGTTGTGTCTTTGAATTATCAAATATTGGCATTCTTGAGTCTGAATTTGTGTTGAAATATCATTGTAAATGGTCTATAAAATTGACCACCGCATTTGCCCTTTTTAACCGGTCATGGTCTGAGTTATACCGTTGCATTTGCATCTTTTACCACCCTATATTTGATTTTGTATATTTATATAGACCAATCAGGACCACTATATTTGATTGTAAATGTATTATATGTATGGACCCTGTAAATGTATTCTATGGACCACTATATTTGATTATATAAGACCGCTTTAAATGTATTATTAAAACCGTTATAAATGGTATTATATGAATTTAATATTTAGGGTTAATCAAACCTTCTAAAGCGGTTTAGGAACCACTGTAAAAGGAAAATTACTTTTAAAGCGGCAATTACAGCGGTTAAGCAACAGCTTTAAAATGTTAATGTCACTTCCGTATTTGCTTTATTTTTTTTTGTACTAGTGTCAATTTGTACTGAATCGCTTTAGAGTAAGCTTTAATGATCAAGGAAAGACTTACAATGGAAGTGTTTACATTTCCCGAGTAACACTGGTCGGGATTTTGGGCCACTCAGGTAACCTTGATGAGTCTATGACAAGACCAAACCAGTAACCCATATTAATAAGTTGGACATAATAGTAAGCCCTCATGCAACCAAGGGCGCCACACAAGACCTTAATAGATGACCCTGTGAAAAGTGGTATAACAAAGCGTCGTGCCTTTGAAGAGTTGGCAAGTGATTGTCACAATCCCATAAGTTCTTAAATGATGACTAGTAATGATAGTGGGAGGATATCAAAAGGAGGGTGCTCATGGCATCGAGTAAAGCTAGTGAGCATCTCTGTAAGCGCGAATTTGGGATTGCGTTTTCCACTTTAATTTTTGAAAGAGTAATGGACTAACCAAAGGGATGGATCGTGTTCAAATTGGTTTGTCAAAACAGGGAAGGTTGACGTAGTTGTGGTAGCTGAGAATTTCCATGAGTGTATAGGTCCACTGATTCAGCATTGGTGAAAAAAAAAATGAACAACGAAGCACGAGACGTGTATATTTTGGCGGTGGAAGAATGTGATGAATCAAATGTTTGAAGATGAATCTAGTCAATTTGTGTTGAATCACTTTGATTTTACGGGTTACTCCTATATATCATTGGAGTGACCCTCAACGATAAAAGGAAGTCTTGCAATGAAAGTGCTTGCACTTCCCGCATAACACTGCTCGGTCGTTGGGGCCCCTCCTCTCATAAGTATATGACATGACGAAACTCATATCAATAAACGAGACTTTAACCTTTAACCCTTAAACAACCGAGGGTGCTAGTAGTCGACCTTGTGACATTAGTCTTCAAACTATGATTGATCTATATATGCTTTTGCGTCCTATGTGATGCAATACAAAAAATAATATACAAAGCTAAGAGTTCCTAAAATTAAAAAAAAAAAAACTAAAGTGAGAAAACAAAAAAAAAATTGTACACTCAAAGGGCATGAATTGCATACATACTGGTTACTGGTTAGAGGTGAAACTCATATTTGAATAAACATCGAGGGCTATATATTAATTAATATATTAAAATATATTATATAGTATATACAAAAAAGGCAGAAATAAAAAAATAAGGTAAAAGAAATAGAACAAAGCCAAGACAAAAGATGAGTAGTAGTAGTAGTCTTCTCATTATCCCCACTTTATCAAGACTCTCTTTCGGCCTCATTTCCTCCTCATCCTTCAGTTTTCTTTCTGCTAGATACTCAACGCTTGCATGGTGTTTCCCTAGTTCCTTCTCTCTCTTGATTTTCTTTTCTTTTTTTCTTTTTTTTTCCATTAATTTATATATTTTTTCTGTGATTTTTCAAATGGGTATTGATTATTTTACATAAAGATTGATCAAATATTCAAGTTAAGAAAAAAAGATTGAATCTTTTTCATGGGTTTGTGTTTGATGGTGAAAAAGATTTAGGGTTCTTGGGGGATGGGAAAGAAGAAGTTAGTAATGAAAACAAAGGAATTATCATTAGCAATAGCAGAATCTTCATCTGTGATTGGGGAGGTACAAGTGGAACAGCAACGGGTACAACAAATTACTCCAAGAAAGAGAGGGAGGCCAAGGAAAACTGTGGAGAAAAGTGAAGAAGATGATGAAGAAGAAGCAATAATTCAAGATTTGCAAGAAGAGATGGAGTCAAAGAAACTAAAGTCAAAGATAGAAAAGTCAAATGATGAAGTGGTCAAAGAAGAAGCAAAAGAAACACCATCTCCTTCTCCTACTAGTGCTAACAAGGATCAACCAAGAAGAAGCAGGAGAAAAAACAAGCCCAGAAAGAGCTGCTAGAGCTTTGTAAAATACTAAAAGCCATAAAAAAATAAAAGGTCCTTAATTTATTCAAAGGATAAGGGAAGCTTGGCAATTGTAATTTAATTATTATAATGTTTGATTTAAGTGGATGATGTTTTTAAGGTATTCTTGAGATATGTTGCTTTTTTTTCCTTATATTTAAATTTCTTTTATTTCATTTTTCTTGAAATATATGTAGGCAAAAAGTATACTAGGTTGATATTCGCATTCAAGGGCCCTAAAAGGTTAAGGGTATAGGATATAATTGTTTATGTATTAAAGTATACAAGTTTAAAATCAAAATACATAATGTTATAGCATATATATTCTATAGGGTTAGCACAACAACACATATTCTTGTTTTGCATGGAAAAGTCTTTCAATTCAACAATATTAAAGTCACCGAACTTATTTAAAAGATGTTTTTGATTATTGTTTTTAAACATGAATAGGTAACACAATCATTACCAATGTAGAGGCATGTTGATAATTTTTCTTTACGTGAATTTCATGTAGATGTTTTTTAACATAAATATCACTTTATCAGTTTTAACCATTTTAAAAACAAATGTTTATCATGTTATATAATAGAATAACTATCCATGCCAATATTTTTAAACACTTAGAAATGGCACTTCGTTAAATTTTAGGGACAAAAAGTTATTTTATAAGAAAAACTTACGCGTATAAATAAATATACATTAAAAAGCTAAGATTGGTATGTGTGGGTTACTGTAGAAAATGTACAAATGGGTAGGGATTATGTACAAGTGGGTTGATGCTTGCTTTTTTTTATTTTTAATAATTTTCTCATATTCTGCTTTGCTTTAAAAAAATTGTTACATAAAATAGAAACCAAAATGTCTCTTTGAAACAGTGGTATCCATGGTTTAGGCTGAAGCAGGCATCGCGTCTTCGAATCTTGCACCCCCAATTATCTTTTTTCATACGTTTTTATAGCTCATTTTAAAAGTTTTCATGCCAAATTTTTTTTCTTGCTTTAATTTATAGTTATAAATCTTATACGCTCTTATCACGCATGGTGAGTTTATCTAAAGGTTTTGACTTAATTATATATGCTTTCGAGAATCCATTCTACATATATTTTGAAGATGATTTTTAATTTTTTAAGCCTCAAAAGTTTCAAAATTTCAAGAAGAGACACAAAGATACTGACCAATCATCAAACACGATATTTGTTGTCACATGAAAATATAGAGTTTGGTTGGATTTATTTTACTTTTCACGCAAAATGCCATTACATATAAAACAAAAAAATGTAATATAACTTGAATTATTTAATTTTATATATAATGTCTTCTGCTGTATTAGATTTTGAACTCCACAGGATCCATATATAGTGTCATATAACAGAGGCATTCTATGCATTTTCATCACAATTGTTTAAAAGAAACTAATATAATAACATTTTTTCATACTTTCAAGGGTGTATAAATGAATAAAAATGTAATTATTTTCTAAGATAATGTGTAGTGGAGTCTGTGAATACGAGGGGGGATCCAAGTCAGTAAAAAAACGTCTAGGAACACCGCCCACCAGGCGTTATTGGGGCGTGAAGGGGGGAGGGGGAGGGCAATCACGCTAGAAGGGGGCTTTGAATGGTTAAACTATCCGTTGTATGTAACCGTTACAAATAAAAAAATTAATATTTTAATTTTAATCTATATATATATATATATATATTATAAATCAACTTTTTATGTGTAAAGTAAAAAACTAATTTCTAACCTTTGATTAAAAAAAGAGATCTTTGATTAATGGTTAAGATTAAAACACAATAAAAAAATCATTTCTCAATTTTAAATACATTATTTTATACCCTAAAGGGTAGTTTAGTAAAGTTCTATTGTCCAAAAAATCATGATTGAAGAAAAAATGTCAGATGCATTTCAGTCGAATCAATGCTCTCTCTCTTCAAAAACCTAATACCATCCATTTTCCACCATTATTGATCTCGTTGAAGAAATTTGAAGAAAGAAGCAAAGAAAGATCTATACAAGGTTAGTAAAATTAAAAACTAAATACACTATTTTTTTTACACATCCTTAAAACCCGAAAGCATAATGTTCGAAAAAGCGGGTTGAAATCATTATAAAATCCCCAAAATTGTTCAACGTAACACTAAAAATGATTTTTTTTTTCTGTAAACAAACGATTACAATTTATGTTTTGTTAAAATACCAACAAACGATTAGAAATAGGTCGTTAGTTATGAAGGGTATTACATATGTAATGCAAAGTTGCATATATATAATACAAAATTACGTATATGTAAGGGTCAAAAATCCCTTATAATGTAGGGAAAATTTAGAGATACCGTATAATTTTTGAACTATATCTGCCCTAACCGTCACGTATAGGGCTAAATGTGGCGTTTAGGGCAACAAATGTCACGTATAGGGCAATCCGTCACCCTTACCACCAGACTTTGTAATCAGCGCGCCAGAGAATGTCGGGATGTGTTGGTGGTTTTTTTTAGGATTGAGTTGGGTTTTAAGGTTTTGGTGGTGTATATGTCACATATAGGGCAATCCGTCACCCCTTACTTATTTTTTTTTTAATTTAGTTTTTTGTTTTTATCACGTTAAGAGTTTGTAAAAATCGGTAGTTATAGTTTTTAAAATCCGGTCACCTCGATTATCGGTTTGAGATGTAAAAGTGAATAACGACTTATTTTTTTTTAATTTAGTTTTTTGTTTTTATCACGTTAAGAGTTTGTAAAAATCAGTAGTTAAAGTTTTTAAAATCCGGTCACCTCGATTATCGGGTTGAGATATAAAAAGTGAATAATGACTTATCTTTTGGTTTTTTTTTTATCACGTTAAGAGTTTGTAAAAATCGGTAACAATAGTTTTTAAAATCCGGTCACGTCTATTTTATTATAAAACTAGTTTTTGTTTTGATTTTCGGTTTGAGATGTAAAACTAAGAGTTTTTTTCGCGTGTTAAACTATTCGTAAATAAAATCACATATATAAACATCATATACAACCATTACAAACAACCAAACAAACACAACCAAACCATACTACTCATAAATAAAATCACATATATAACATCATATACAACGACTTTGTACATATAAAAACAAAAGTACAACTCTATCTAAACAATATATCTAATCCTCCATCTTGTCATCACCATCCGTATCGGACCCACCTGCACCGAACGTGCTAGCACTGTCGTGGCTCAACCGTCGGGGTGGTGGTCTCAACAACGGCCTACCGGCGGCCCGATACTTCACGACCGTGTGGTCGATGAGCCACTGCAGCATCTCCTCGGTGCGCGTGACCCGAGCCTGAGTATCCCGAATCATATCCAGTGTGGCGGCAGGCAACCGCACGACATGGTACACGCACGGAGGATGTTGCGGCGGCACCGGCTCGGCCTCTGGCTCGACCGCCGGCTAAACCGGCTCATCCCCTCCGCCGACCACCTCCTCAAGCTGGATCTCGTGCGCACTCAGTGGGTTGGGGTCCACCAACGACTCGGGCACCCAGGCCTTCAAAACATCATATCTCCTCACCAAACGCCACTGCCCGTCCAGGAACCTCTGGGAGATCCTCATCCCAGTCGCCGTGGCTCGGCCCGCCACGCGCAGGGAAACCGTAGCCATAGGTAGCTTTGCCATCGCATGAGCGTATCCCAGGACTCTAGCGATTTGCGACACGATGTTTTGCCGACCAACGCCCCTCGTGACTACTTGAGATAGTAACCGGCAAAGTAATCCGCCAGACCACGAGCGAGGTGGCAGGGTGTGTGTGTGAGCAGACACCGAAGATAGAAGAGGTCTATGGCGGTGACCCTATCGGTTCCCTTGCCACGTCCAGCGATGGACGTGGCGATCAGCCGGTGCATGTAACGATAAAGAGGGTCTCGTATGTGAGAGACTTTGCTATCGGCCCCAAACGCATGGTCACCAATCGCAGGCCACCAGACCCGGTGTGCGTCATCTGCCCCCATATAGATAGCCGTGGTGTAGATCGGATCCTGAGTCTCCTCCTCGGTATAGAGGTTGCTGACAACAACAAACCGTCTAAGGGACATACTATGCACAACCCCGAACATGCGGAAAGTAACCTCCGCGTCCACCCGTCCCTCTGCAATATCAGTCTCGTCCAGCTCTGGCAATCCCGGCTCACACGGCCGGAACACAAATGTAAAGTACACCTCGAGGGTAAGATCTCGATGTGCGGGCCAACCCATAGTGTAACATCCGTGATTTTCAGGCCATAATTGTTTCTTTATTCATTTTATTATGTACAATAATAAACACTTGAGGTCCCGTATTTGTTCAAACTCATCATGTCACATTACTTATTTTCTTTAAAACACCTATATCAATTCAATTCATTTCAAACCTTGCATTACATATTATTGCTCTATAACACATGTAGGTATGTTTATAGACACAGGGAAACATTCTGCTATAATAAACATATATATATGAATGAAACATGTGAACTCTTATCATACATATGCATATACCTTATTAAATCAATTTAAACTTTAATCATATATTCTCCCACTCTTTTAATTATATAGGTTTTACCTAAGTATATAAGTATGTATATGTATATAATCATTTATAAATGCATGTAAGCAAACACACTTATATATCTAAAATTTATCACATAAGAATAATTGTTAGTTTTAAACAGTTATGTGTTTTCAAATAAATCATGCTAAATTTATAATATAACTAGTCTTATAAATTTTATAAAATAAAATATGGTTTAGATTTTTTATAAGTGTTGTAAAAAAACAATATTTATCATTTAGATAAAATTTAAATGAATTTATATCAAAGCATGTAGCCTAGAACCCCTTTGAACAATTAGACTCCAAATTTTGAACCCTCACACTTGTATTTGAACCCTTGCATTTCAAATTGGATTTTTTTAATGATCTTGGACCCTTTCCTCGCTAGTTTGACTTAGGAAAGTCAAAGAAGGACAAAACCCCTCTAATTCAGTTACTAAATCACGGATTCATAGGTGGTTATTGCCTCTTGATCGTTAGAAAATGTTTTGCGAACAAAACCAAAGGATCCTGATGAATCAATTGAGTCCAAATCAAACAGATTAACCCCATTCGTCAATTTTGACTATCCAAAGTAAATCCGAGCCAATTCGGTTAGAAATCAAGGAAATTAGACACGTTTAGAACCCGCAAATCACGCACAATTACTTCTCACATGTATTCCAACCATATATGTGGCTCATATTATTATCAATTATCAACTTAATGCACAAATTACTCCCGAAAGCTGCTTCCTATCAAACCAATTCGAATCGAACAAATTAAAGGAAATTGAGCCATTTAGACTGCTCCCTCACATGCGCAAACCCTCTCACAAACTTTATAATATCTCTCGTAACCAACATTCCACCTCTGAAGCTCTGTCGAAGCGAAGAACACCGAACTCGGTTTCCCCTGCTGTTCTCCTTCAGTACTCCACTAAAACAGGTATTTCTTGTGTCGTTTTATATGTTCTGAGCCCATGATTGATAGCCCCATGATTGGAGCTTCAATCTATTGCTTAATCGAGTCAATTTTCACGACTAGGGTTTGCAGATTTGGGGAAGAAGGCGGGTTGGGTTTGTGTGTTAAATGACTAAAGGAGTGAATACTTATCAAGACAATGCCTAGCCCAACTGGTTAAAACTCATGACTTATGCACGTATGGTAGCGGGTTCGAGACCCATACCCGTACCATTTTTGGGTGTTTTCCATTATAACATAACCCAGTCCCTACTGTCCATTGATTAAAACCACGGGAAACCAACCTTAGAACAACAAGAGGTCACTGGTCTAGTGGTAATGTCACACCCCAACCGACGGCGGAATACGTCGGGGCGGGACATGTAAACTGTTCATGAGCACAAGGTTGACTAGATTGAAATATATTAATCATCAAATTTCATTTCAAACAAATCAAACACAAACCAAATTCAAACAAGTACGTAAAATGAAATACATAATGTTCTTTATTTAAAATTAACTAAGTCCAAACTTAAGTGTAGCATGCCTTGATCAACTCACACATTAGCACCTGAAATATGAGTAAAATAAAGTCAACTAAAAAGTTGATGAGCATACATAGGTTTGTACATAGATAGTATATAGATGTGAGTAAACAAATCCTTACAAATCATGATAAATAAGGCAATTATGGAGAGTTACTATTGTGTAACCAAGTAGTACAATCAAACCTTTGTAACTAGCATGCAAAACAAAGTGTGTTGTCGGTAACAATCACCCTAACTGGGTGGGTTTGTGAGACTCAATAGATCTATCATTGTTAACCGTCGGCTTGAATAGCTAATGATTGCACATGAATTTGCACACAAAATAGGTAACACACCTAGTACTCAAACATAAAGCTCAAATTTACACAAACAAATTAATGTAAATCATTGTATGTATAGTGTTCATGTTTCACCCCAAAAGTGTAAAAGTGTAAAAAGGGGCTATGTAATACTCACTTGAATCAAAGATGTAGCTAGCACGAGAGACTAGGTAGCAAAGGAATCCTTGCAATCTCACAACGTTAACCTAGTGTGTAATGTATAAGGATCTAGATTAATAATGTGTACAATAGTCTATGCTCAAGTCTATGATTAAAATAGATGTGTGTACAAAGGGTTTGTGTTGTATTATGTAAAGAAGTGTGTAGGTAATTGGGGTTTGTATAAGTGTTTTTATAAAATGAGAAATTGAAATGAATAGTTTTAAAATAATTGAATTAGAGTTTGGGTTTGAATAACTAAATAAATCAAATAATTATTATTTATTTATTTAGTTAGAAAATAGAGTGAAAATTATATTTGTAAAATAAATAAATAATTTTTACTTTATTTATTTATGTTATAAAGAGGTGTAAATATTGGTTCAAAATAATAATCTTAAATATAATTTAAACTCTAAGTGTATTTGTAAAAGTAATTTATATAAATAATAAATTTATTTATTTATTTATTTATCTTTTGAAATAACTCAAATTTTATAAAACCTTGTAAGAAATATTTATAAAACTTTGTCACAAAATTTAATACATTAGGTAAATAAATTACTCAAAAATAATATAATTTAAGTTGAGTAGTTAACAATTAAATTTATAAAAAATAGAGATTTTTATGCAAAAATTGTAAACCTTTTTGTATTCTGTTCTAATTAATGTGGAATTTATAAGTTTTTATATAAATTTTGGAGTTGTAAAAGTTGATTTAAAAAAAGTAATAGGCCACCCGGCTCAAACCCGGGTGGTTCTTGTGTGGGATGATTATGTTACCATTGGACCAGGGGAGGTATTCGTTACTGGGTTTGGTTCTGAATGTGTTTAAACCCATGACTACAATGGCCGGGTCCGGTTAAGGGAAAACACGCAAAAAAAACCCGGACTTGTGGGTTTCGAACCCACGCCACCGGGTCCAGTGGTGCAATGATTTACCATCTGGACCGGGTGGTTTCGCTGTTTAAACAAGGAATCTCAAATTTAAAATACGCTAAATCAATCGAACCAGAATCATACTTTGAACCCGTATAAACAAGTTATGGATTCAAAGGGAATTCGAGTTTGATGCCCTCTATCTTGCGAAATTGATAGAGGGCTTTTGATCGCTATATGATTACGAAACTATAGGCACAAAACTCACGTGATTTGGTGTAGAGACGAGTGAGGATGGCTGGAACGAAGATTCCACTATTCTTGCTACTCGACAGGACTCCGGATGCGAAATGAGGATCGGGTGAATGTTCAGAGAGTTTGAAATGGTGATTGCGCAAGTGTGTGACTGATTTAATTCGATTAATTTCACCCTAATTAGACGAATTGATTTGAGATTCGGAGATAACGGCTGTCGGGGGGTTATACGCCTGAATCAAATCAGTTAGAAGTGTATCGGGCCTTGTACATGGTCTGAATACATCCGAGGATCGTTTGGACGTGATTTGCGGGATTGATTTCGCTCGAATTTCCTGATTTGGAAAGGATTGAGGCTCGGTTTGACTCTGTCGAGTCAAACTTGTTTAAAATTTGAATTCTGCCGTTGAATTGATTGAATTAGGATGGTTAGTGGGCTGGGACGAGGTCGGTAATGCTCTAGGGTTCGACAAAAGTCCAACTTAGTTGTGCTCGATCGATTTCTACTATGAAATATGTGAGGAGTTGCTCTGTTTGACTTTAGGAAGTCAAATAAGGTCCAAATTGGTCATGTTGTGATGAATGGGTTCAAAATTGGGTCAAAGGGTTCAATTCAAAGGTGTAGGTTCAATTTGAGGATCCAAAATGATAAAGGGTTGAAACTAATTTATTTAATTTGTACGTAATTACATCTATATATATTTATAACTTTATTTTTTTGGTTTAAAACTATATAAATCTTATGAATAAGTGAGTTTTGAAATATTTTAGTATTTTATACAGTTTACATATGTTTAATTTATATATATATATATATATATATATATATATATATATAGGACCAATATGTAAACCCTTGAATTTTGTTTCAACTTAGACTGGGTGTCTTTATGTCAAACTTATGAATTGTATTTTAGGGTTTGAATGATGTGTTTAAGTATAAATCTCATGAGTTTGCATTGAGACCTAGGGTTTAGTTGCTTGCACAAATGAATTTTATAACATTGCACTAGAATTGGATTTGAAATGTGTTACACTGAACTGAAAATAAAGGTAATAAAACCAGAAATGTTACAGGTAAAGTGCCTATGTCCTCACAAAACCCACCCGGGTTCGATCCTTGTCAGTTCCATTGATTTGTTTTCTCATTTTTAAGCACCCAATCTTTTAGCAAAAAAACATTTTTATAAAACTCTGAAAACTCATAATAGTTTTATAATGTTAAATTGTTAAACTTTTAAGATAAACCATTTTACTTCTTAAAACCTAATAAAAACTTAATTTATTTTATATATATATATATATATATATATATATATATATATATATATATAAACGAACTATCATAAATTATTATACGATTATTCTACAAACCCATTGTTATCTTGTAAGGTTTTACCCCATCATTTTTATATCTTTACAAAATCATTTTACCCTAAAAACATGTAACTAATTAGGGTTTAAAATTTATTAAATATTTACAACATAAATTCCTTAATATATTTGGATTACTATACTCTCCATTTTGACACACCTTTTTTTACTAAGTGAATAAAAAAAAGGGATTTTATTTATTTAAATACATATCTATTTAAATAGTTTTAACAAAACCCTAATCATTTATTATTTCTATATTCATAAACAAAGATACATACTTGGATTAAACGTGTTGCTTTTAACCTTTTGTTCAAATACACATACAATCATACATAGTTCTACACACGTCCTTTACATGTGATCACATAAACACCTTTTGTACACAAACAAGTCCGCACCTTCATCCAACCCTTTACTCAAACCCTTTACTCTATAGGATTCCCCAAATTGTGCATATCATTAATACATGTATACAACTCCATTGTAGGTTAACCTTGTGGTTAGCTAATCACTGGTGCAACATCCTACCCGTGTGATCTACAAGCTACTAATACAAGTGAGTTTACATAGCCCATTTTCCTTTTGTACATTTTTTGGGTGAAACATAATTACTCAACAAACATTATTTGCAATTACACACGTACAATTCAACAATATGATCATATGTGTTTATTTGTGCTTTATGCTTAAATGCTATTTGTTAAGACTACATATACATAATACGCTCATGCAGTCATTAACACTTTACACCGGGATAACATTTGTTGTTATGCCTTACATTTACATCAGAATAATATGTTTTGTTATGCCCTACATTTACATCAGGATAACATGTGTTGTTATGTCCTACATTTACATCAGGATAACATGTGTTGTTATGCCCTATATTTACATCAGGATAACATGTTTTGTTATGCCCTACATTTACATCAGGATAACATGTGTCGTTATGCCATACATTTACATCAGGATAACATGTGTTGTTATGCCCTACATTTATATCAGGATAACATGTGTTGTTATGCCATTCAGTTACAAGGTTTGATTTGTGCAGTTAGCTTAACTTAGATTCTCCATAAATGCTTTATAAACCATGTATCATATGAATTGTACATAAAACATTTGAACTTTACTTGTGGTGTTAAAACCTATGTATGCTCACCAACTATTTATAGTTGACCCTCTAATTTTATCATGTTTCAGGTACGGATGTTTGAGTTAAGATTCAAGTTGCTTCACTTAGGATTGAGGACCTAGTTTTAAATTTAATAAAGATATACATGTATTTATGACTCTTGTAATTGTTGTAATTGTTATTTGAGCTACGAAATGAAATTGATTATGTAATTATTATAACTATTAGTAAACCATGAGCTTATGAACAGTCTACATGTCCCGCCCGATGTTTCCGCCGTCGGTTGGGGTGTGACACATAGTAAATAGACTATCCCACGGGCTATCATGTCCAATAATCGTTGTCGCCCTCGCTAGCTCGCCAACCTCATCAAACCACTCCCGTGACAAAACGATGTTGGGCTCCACCTTCCTCCCTCTAAGAGCCATAAACCGCCGGTGTGCCGTCTTACCCTCCTGAAATTGAAGGTGCGGGTAGTCGTCAATCCCTAGAATAAATCGCTGCTGCTCATCCTCGGAACTAGACATATCTGCGCATAAATCCGTATTTATAATTATTAAAATTTTTGTTAAACTAACGTTTAGGGTTTACGGTTTAAGGTTTAGTTTTAGGTTTACGATTTAAGGTTTAAGGTTTAAGGTTTAGGTTTATTATTATTATTATTATTATTATTATAAGATTATATTATTATTATTGTTATTATTATAATAAGATGACGATTATTATTATTATTATTATTATAAGATTATTATTATTATTATAAGATTATATTATTATTATTATTACAAGATTATTATTATTATTATTATAATAATAAGATTATTATTATTATTATACACATATACACACACATACATACACATATACAACACATATAACACACATACACACACATATACACATATACACAACACACATACATACACATATACACACATACACATACATACACATATACAACACACACATATACACATATACCACCGTAAACCGTCGTAACCCGTCATAAACCTACACTAGATCTAAGGGCAAACCTAACAAATCTAAGTTATTAATCGGTTGGAAACGATAAAATTAGGTTTGTAAAATTACTTACCTGGTTGCGGTAGTCTTCTCCGACGGTTTTCTTCTTCGGCGGTCCTCGTCTCCGGTGGTTGCGGTGGTGTGTGAGAGAGACGGTGGTTGTGGTGGTGTGTGAGAAAGACGGTGAAGGTGCTGGAGGAAGACGGTGGTGTGAGGAAGACGGTGGTTGCGGTGGTAGTGTGAGGAAGCGGTGACGGGTGGTTGATCGTGGTGACGGTTCTGTGGTTAGTGAGGTCTATATGTAACGGATACGAAGCAACCGTCACGTATGGACCTACCCGTGACCGCTGCCCCTTTATTGGGATTCCCATAACGGTCACATATGGGCCTAAATGTGACCGTTCACCTTTATTAGGATTCACATTTGCCAGAGATGTCTGTCACCCAAATAATATCCACAACCGTCACGTTTGGGTCCAAACGTGACGTTTATGGACCAAAAATATTTACAACCGTCACGTTTGGGCCTTCCCGTATGGGAAACTCTTCCCGTACGGGTAACGCTTCCCGTACGGCTGCAAGAATGTGACGTGCCCGCACGTGCTGCCGGTGTAACCTCTCAACCTCATCAATTTCCCCGACGGGCATCTTCCTAAGCTGCACGTGGCCTTCCTCAAAGACAATAGGATCGTGGTTGTGTGTCTCGTCTGTCACGTCCAACCTCCAACTATTACTCTTTTCGATGTACCTCCCTACGAGCTTAATCATGTATGCTCCTAGTACGCCTGACTGTGCCACTGCATTTAGGTTCCCCACCATGATTGCATACTGTAGGATCGGTGATTACAAGATGGTTCTTGTTCTAGTTGAGATTGGCGGAAACAATCACAACTATGCAGTGTAAACAGGTAAACAAAGCTAATACTGATAAATGCAAAGTGTATTAATCTTCAATGTTTACAATATTACAGAGAAAACCCTAAGGAAACACACTTGTACAAAATGAATATACAATACATATAAAGGAACTTAGAATCAAGACAGACCCTTGATTATAAGGATCATATCAAACACAAGCCGTTGATCTTTGACAGTTACAAGTTGCACTACAATTGGTAGACAACTAAAAGACAAGCTGATGCAAACAGTTCCGTTCAGGTCAAAAGTCTTCTTAGGAATCATTGCAGGAGACTAAAGAAGTGGTAGCTTTGTCTTTAATCATCTGCACCAATAACATTCCTTCTGTTGATAGGTGGGTCAATTTTGTAGCAGAGGTGTCAGTAGCAAAGTTAAAGCTGCTGATGATTTTCCTATCAGCAGCATCAAGTGTTTGATGCTGCTGAGAAGCCTATCAGCAACAACTCTGGATTTCTGCTGATAAGGCTATCCGCAGCATAGTTGTTCATCAGCAGGAGAACACACTATCCGCAGCAACTAACCTTATCCGTAGCAGCTTGTAAGGCAGCAGCAAAATTGTGGAGTCCGCAACAATTGAACTTAGAGAATTTTGTAGCCATTAGTCTTTATCTCTACAAACTCCCCTATACTGATGCTACCAAAACTCTCTTATTGCTGTTGTTGTTGAAGCTTGTGCATGTGAGCAACTATCATTGCTGTCTTATAGCCTCTTGGGTCCTTGCTTTGATTGTCCAGAGGAAGTTCAGATAGAGACTTGATATCCTTGCTTGGCATGCTGAAGATGGCCTTGCTTGAGCATCTCATCTTTTGTCCTCTGACATATATTAAAGTGTACTCATCCTAAGCAACATTGTAGGACCAACTGATGAATGGAAAGTGGGATTGGAGAGGTTTAGCATCAATAATTACATCTTTGCTAGGATTGAAGTGATGTTTAATCACTAGCAACAGATGCCTCCCACTTTCATTCTCAGGCTCATGAGCTTCACCCAGCTCCATCATTCTTTGGAGATCAGAATCTAGAAGCTGCATCACCTCATCAACAGATGTATAGATTGATCTTTTTACTTCTGCCCTTCCCCTGAAGACTTCAAACCACTGGTCTTGATTGTTGTAGAACCATACTACAATTTCTCTTGACTCTTCTGGTGTGGTAGTAGGTTTGGTTTTCTTCTTTGGAGGCTTTTGATGAGGAGGGGCTGGGTGAGAGGATTTGGACTCTTTGGGTGGAGAGGAGGGAGGTCTAAGAGGGAGAGTGGAAAGTTGTTGGACATAGGAAGGAGTGGATGAGGGAGAGGGCTTGGGTTTCTTTTGTTTTCTTTCAGCAGCTTGAGTGTCTACCCTTCTTTTTGAGCCTGTCTTCCCAGTCTCTCTTCCTCTTCCTTTTTAACTTTGACATAGAGGGCTTGCAGGTTCATGAAACTCATGGGACCTAGCCTCTTTCCACTCTCACCTCTAGCCTTCAGGAAGTCCATCATGACCTTCCTTTCTTCATGGGTTCTAACATTGAAAGCATTGGCTTTTCTGTACTTATGAAGTCCATCACGACCTTCCTTTCTTCATGGGTTCTAACATTGAAGGCAATGGCTTTTCTGGACTTATGTTTGGCCTTTTCTTCTTCTTCTTCTTCTTCCCTCTTCTTGTTGGCCAATTTACCTTGTTGTCCCATGAAGGCTCTGTATATTTCTTTATTGGATAATTTCTCAAGGTAGTCTTCATCCTCACCCTGAGAAATTAGAGCTTCAATCCACTCCTATCTCATTTATTTTGCTAATTCAGAATCAGTGATTCTGAATTTAGCTTCTTCTTTTCTCTCTCTTCTTCTTTATTCAATTGTTCCTGCAGCTGAAGAGCTAAAGCTTCATCTTCTTTTATTTGAGCAGCTGCAGAAACTTTAACTTTTAATTTATCCAGTTGCCTAGCATGCAACTGGATTTGCTGTTCTCGGAGGAGTATGGCATCTTTCCTTTCTTGAGCCTTTTTGAGCTCAGCCATCTCTTCCTCTTTCCTTTCTCTTCTTCTTTTCTCCTTTTCTTTCTTCTCTTTGTCTATCCTTTATTCTTCTTCTTCTTCTTCAGTCATGATACCCTTCCCTTTGTCTTTATTGGATGCCTCTGCTTCAACTTCATGGATCACAACAGCAAATGTGAGAGATGCTGTTGAGATCTCAACTTCAACTTTATTGGCAATTTGAGGAACAGACAAAGTGGAAAGGACTTCTTCATTCTCACCTATCTCCCATTCCTTTCCAGATTCAGCCTTATATGCCTCTTTAATCTTCTGTTCAGCCATTCTTTTTGATTCTTCTGCTGCATTCATGATGACAGTTGGTGAGGAGGGAATGGATAGGTCTGAGTCAGAATCATCCATTGCAATCCATCCCTCTTTCTCAAGAAAAGCTTTGACAATCTTGATCATTTCTTGACTTTCTGAGGAGTTGATGTTGCAGATATGAGTCCTGAGTTCAAAGACCTTGTAGAGGAAGTCTGGGTTGAGGAGTAGGATTTGTTGAATGTTGTTAATGATAAAGGATGATCCATCACACAGAAAGAACTGAAAGCCAGAGGACCCAGTGCTTGACCATCCATGCACTTCCAAACCCCTGACCACTTCATTGTATAAGTACCTTCTGAAGCACATGACTTGGTCTTCTGTTAACACCCTGCTTCTTATTAATTCAGACCTTTGAGCCTGTCTTTGTTGAGCTGCTTGGGAGGACTCTGCTTCTTCATCCTCAACTTTATTATATGCCACTTTCTTAACAAGATCAAGAAAAACTTCAAATCTGGGCATGTTGTCTTCACATATGTCATGGAAGCGCTCAACGGCAAGCATAGCATGCAAATCATCATATGTGTTGATACACTCAGTCAGGTGCAAAGATAGAGTGTCAAATAAGTTCAAATTCCCCCACCTAAGTTCGTGTACTCCAGCAAACTCCCACCCAATCCAGAATCTCTCAGACAGACCATCATATCTCTATGACAAGATTGAGTCAAACTCCAGATTATGTGCAGTTAAAGGAAAATGGGGAGATATGACCTGTCTGGATATAGCAGCAGCAGCTGGAAGTAGAGAAAAGGAGGAAGGTATTTCTTCATCTTCATTGTCAATATCCACCTCCTCAGGGAAAACTTCATCTACAGCCTTGGCAACTAACTTCCAATTCTCAGAGATCTCTTCCTCTTCATCTTCCGAGTCTGGCAAGTCATGAACTTGAACAAAAGCAGGCTTAAAAAGTGTGCTTTGACATACAGCTTGTTCTTGTATCCATTCATCAAGACTATCTTTGTCATCTTCAATAGCAACTATCTCCCCCTTTTTTGGTTGCATCAGTGTATAATGTGTGATCTGTTTGGGTTCCCACTGATACAAGGGAAGGAGAAGTCACACTTAGGCATTGATGGGCTTCATGTATAGAGACTTGGTGCCTTAGTTTGGACACTTCAGCCTCTAGCATAGCCACCCTGGCCGTCAATTCCATGTTTTCCAGTTTCAGTCTGTCCTCATCCACAGTTGTGGAATCCTTGGAACTAGATGGGGCCTTAGGCCTAGCCTCTGCATCCCCATCACCCTGGTTTTCTTGGCGCTTAGGATTCCTCTTAGTGAAGAATGTTTCAAAAGAAACATCCTCACCGTGAGTTGCCATGGTTGTGGACTTAATGATGTTATCACTGTCCTCCTAGTCAGTTGATGAACCAGCAGTAGTGATAGCCCTTTCCACATTCACTCTTTCAACACTTCCAGAGTGAACCTTCTTAGGTGATGAACTTGGGCTGGGTACTTTGGCAGCCAAGTCAATCAGTACCTTCGAGATAGTGGCAGTTGTTGAAGGTACATCATGTGGACAAGGTGCCTCTGTACTTAAGTTCAAAGAAAAAGAAGAGTGTATAGGCTCAAGAGGTTGTTTTATGGACCCGGGATGTGATCCTGATCCTAATAGAGGGACTTCCAAGGAAGTCTCCCTAGTAATGTGGCTATCCCTTTTGATATCCTCATTGGAATGTTGGTATTCTGAATAAGGGCTTTTGGGTTGGGATTAGGCTTGAGATTCAAGAATAGAAGGAGTATTCTTGCTCCTTTTTCTCTTTCGGGTATAACTTGCCTCAACTAGGGCCCTGTGTTCCAATTAGGCTTGAATTTGCCTCAACTAGGGCCCTGTGTTCCAATTAGGCTTGAAGAACTGGTGTAAGTATTTGTTGTGCCTGTGCACCCTCAATAGGCTGCACATGGGTTCGATCAAGGGAAGTAGAAAAATGTTCAGGCTGTGAAGTGGAGGGTGTGGGATCAGTATTAGCTGAGACTACTGAACTGTCACCCTGGATGCTTTATATGTTCAACATTGTAGATAACAATGGAACATTGACCCCTGAGAACTTTTTGGAAACTGTTCTCATACTTTGAAAAATGTTATTTTTATGACCCAACATCAAGTGGATTCTTCTAGGTTTTGAAAGATCTTTTATTTCATTATTATAAACTTCCTGCAAGAACCTAGGGTACATAAAGAAGGCTTGTTTTGCACCTTCAAATAATAAATGTGCAAAATTGAAACCTTGTCCAGTTACCATACCATGAACTGCAGAAGCAAGGGCAGAGCTTACTTGATTCCATCCACTTCTCTTCTGCGATATTGCTGTGCTAAAAAGTAGTTTAATAAAATTAACTAAATTAACCTAATTCTAGACTCTAAGTAATACTCTAGACTCACTAAGACACACTAAACTACTAACCGGCAAGTGTACCAATCGACTCTAGTATAGCTAATGAAAGTCCGGATATCGAACCCACGAGACTCTATCGAATTACGTTAACGGCTCTATCTAGACTATGACTGACACTGACTGAACTAATTGTTTAATTGTTTGGGGGGGGGGGGGGTTTCTAAAAATCCTAAAAATGCAATTAAATTAAACTAAATTAATTAACTAAATTAACAAATACGAATTAACTTGGACTTTTACTCAGATGGTGGAAACACTACCTAGACTGGAATCCTGATTGCTTTTAGTAATGATTTTATCTGGAAATTGTTTACTATGGAACCGGGATCATAAAGTTCTCACCTCTCAGGATATCTAAAGGACTCCTAACCCTTCTCAAAAGCACGCTATGATACCCTAAAGGTTGTTTAGATTACCGGTTATTAGACTCTCTTTCAAGACACCTAACGGATTTATGAAAGTACCCTTAGAGGCTTACTCCCTTTCAAGACCTAAACCAAGGATAGAGTTGTTTTCTCGTTAGACTTGCTAGACAATAGCCAAAAGGTTCACTCCTAACAAAGCTCCTACCTTTCAGTTTAATGACTTAGACCTAGCAATAATCTCGCACCTTTCAGCTATTGATGATTAGTAGAACACTTGATTTTATAAGATTACCAAATATTACTTCTAAGGTTTAATGGCCAATTTAACCCTAAAGATTGAAGATTTATTACGTGATATAGACACTCACCAAAATCTAAAACCTAGCAAGACTCTATTATGTGATAAAGACCGTCACCAAGAATCTCACGAAGCAATAAACAATATTCAAACAATATCAAATATGCAAACACATCTAATCAATAGAACAAATCACCTACAATTCATAAATAATCCATAAAATCCATAAATCCATAATAAAATCAGAACTTTAGACAATCATTCATCTAGTCTAGGTAGTACGATAAATTTAGCCAATCAAAGTAATTGAAAACATCAAGAATGAAGTATAATCAAGAACACAAAACATAGTCTAAAGAAAGAGACGAAAGTAAAGACACCCGAATGACACAAACGTGACCCGAATGATTCTCCCGACTTCAATCCTTCAACCAGCAGCTCCAAGAACTCAGAAACGCCTCAATCAATGCTCCAAAATCGCCCAGGGTTATGTTAATTCGTAACTAGGGTTTAGGTTAAACACAATTAAGTATTTATATGTTTCACTTAACAAATCCAAACCCAGCAGCTTCAAATCTGGCGACAACACTTTCTCACGGGGCGCGAGAAAGTCCTTCATGTTAGTCGCGGCCCGCGACCGTCTTTATGACGTCAGCACATTTAACAGTCTCTCACCTCCCGCGAGAGGCGTTACCTTTATTGTCGCGGCCCGCCAGAAGCCACTTTTCCAGCACTTTCAACGCGCTTCAGCTCCCGAGCAGTCCAATACGTTCCAGGACTCGACTTTTTCATGTTTCAGCTTGTTTTCCTCACTTTTCAGCTATTTCTACGATTCAAGACCTGCAAAACGCAATTGGATTAGAAGTACGCAAATTCTGACGAAAACCAAACTAACACTGACGAAATTATACAAACTGTACACGATAAAAGAATGTATTTTGGAATACATCAAATATCCCCACACTTACTCTTTTTTCGTCCTCGAAAAAGAATCTATGCAAACGGAATCAGAGAGGAATAAATACTCGGGTCAAAGTTATTTATACTTATTAAAAAATTCAAAACTTGTGTTAGCCGCGATTGCAAATATATTTGTCCCTTAAACCCAAATCCGGTTCCAAGCCCTTATCATGCAATTTAAGTTCAAGTTCGGTCAATCTACCTAGGGTCTCACACTAGAAACCACAGTCCACTTAATCCCACCTCAAGCTTTTAGAACAAAAGGAACGATCATTGGACTAATTCCTAACCGTTTTATATCAAAATCAAAAGAATTTAAAATCAAAATTTTTTTTTTCTTTTAAGCTTAGACCTTGCTTTACCTAACCCAGAGGTTGTCTCCACCAGAGTCACCATCCCCGAGAGCGACAACGTGAGCGTCGGTTTTTTTTTTTTTTTTTTTTTATTATTTTTTTTTCTCGACACATCCCAGAGGCAATCTAAGTCAGAGTCACCATCCCCAACGAAGATTACGTAGGCATGCGCTACTTTTCTTAGTTTCTAGCTCGTTTATTCTATTTTTTTTTTTTTTTTTTAGAACATGATTAAAAATTCTAACAATTTTGGCTTATAACGGCATCCCTTATACTATTATTGGCGGTTTCAATTTCCCATTTTTCCTAGATGAGCACCCACTAGCAAACCGACAATTAAGGTGTATTTAGATCAAAGGAACCTAAAACCGAACCGGGCCTATTCACACATCCCAAACTAGACACAAGCTCGACTAAATTAATCTCATATTATCATTATTTAACCCGAGCAAAAACCCATCTTTTCTATCATTTTCCGTCTTCATTCATTTTTTTTTTGCAAACTTCTTTATTCAAAAGACATTTTCAATTTTATTATTTTTTTTATTTATTTTTTTTATTATTATTATTATTTTTTTGATCAAAAATGGAACAACCGTATAGCATTCCATTCGCGGTTGAAACCGAAAATAAAGTGAAACAAAATCGGGTTACCGTTTACAAAAGCATAAGTTATAAACAACTTCGCCCGAATGGAGATTGAGTACGGGCGAAGTGTTTTGTACCTGTACGTGCATATAAGTAAACCCAAGACCAAACTAGACCTAAGACTCGACTCAAAAATACAAGACTCAATGTACACTACCTCCTCCTGGCACTTTAATTGTCCTCAATTAAATCCCAAGTGCCAAAACCAACTAACATTGAGTGTCAACCGAGATAAAGTTACAAGCTTTATAGTATCATTAGTGAAAACGGGTCAACATGATGTCAAAATCTCAGTTTCATCACAAAATTAACCAACCCGAATCCCCACACTCAATTTTAACCAAATCCTAGCCCATGGCTGTCGCAAAACACACGTAGAACAACCCAAACCGAGCCACCCGCAACCTGCATTATGCTAAACTACCCAAACCAAGCCACCCGCAACCTCAAACTTACCACTAAACAAACCAAACACAAGACTAATCTAGGACCCAACTCAAATCTATCACTAATCTAACTAAAAACTGAAATAGAAAAGCATAAAATACAAGAAATTGCAGGAAAACATACCTGAGAGTTGAAGTAGACAAGAAAAACTAGAACAATCCGGTTATGATCTTGAAACTTCCTTAAAGTCCGGTGTGAGTGGTGAAAGTGGTGATTTTTATGGTTAAAATCAGATGAGGGATGATGTGTGGGTGAAATGGGGGTGAAATTATGGTAGAAAAGTGGCTGATATCGGAGGTGAAGGGTGATGTTTGGTGGTTGTCGGCGAAATGGAAGAAGAAGTAGGTTAAAATGGCTGAAATTGGGGATTTAATTATTCACGCTGCAGATAGGGCTTCTCACGGGCCGCGACAAGTATATCTAATTCTCTCGCGACCCGCGACCGGTATAATGACGTCAGCGCTAAAATCCACTAGCGGGACGCGACCAGTATCCTGATGTCTCTCGCGCCCCGCGAGTATACGTTTTGCACAGAAAGTTTCGAAAGTTGGAAGGGTTTGTGCCTTAGAAAAATTTCAAGTATTCACCAAACCTCCCAAAACTCAACCCAAAAATTTTCTAACACTGGAACTTACCTGGAAACTCGTTTTCTCGCCAATCGTTGCATCTCCTCGGTAATGAATTCCTGCAAGTGACTCGAAACACAAAAACAAAGACCGAAACACTACCAAAAACAACCATTAGCTACGAAAAATAATCAAAATAAATGAAAATACAAACGGTACAAACTCTACACTTGAGGCTTCCCTCAAAACTCTAACCGGTGGTATTTGGAATGTCTTCGAGAGGAGTTACCTCCTTTTCGTTCTCGTCAATTGGGCCACCTAAATAGTGCTTCAACCTATGGCCGTTCACCTTCCATGACCCTCCACTAGCTTCATCGTATAACTCAACCGCACCATGCGGAAACACCTCTTTCACGACATAGGGTCCCGTCCACTTCGATTTCAACTTCTCGGGAAACAACTTAAACCTCGAATTGTAAAGGAGTACTTTATTACCGGCTTTAAACTCCTTCAACCCCTTAAGCTTCCTGTCGTGCAACGCCTTCGTTTTCTCTTTGATACTCCAAGAACGCTCATACGCCGCATCTCTAAGTGCTTCTAACTCATGAATTTGGAAAAACCTTCTCCTAGCCGCTTGAGTGAGGTCGAGATTGACGGTCTTTAGAGCCCAAAGCGCTCGGTGCTCCAATTCAACCGGGAGATGGCACGCTTTGCCATAGACAATCATGAATGGTGTGGTTCCTAAGGGTGTTTTGTAGGCGGTACGAAATGCCCACAACGCATCATCGAGTTTATCCGACCAATCCTTACGACTCTTCCCTACCGGTTTCTCTAGTATTCTCTTCACTCCCCGATTCGCATTCTCAACTTGACCGTTTGTTTGTGGATGGTACGCGGTAGACAAACGGTGAGTAACTCCATAACGCTCTAGTGCCTTCTCCATTACGGCATTACAAAAATGCGTCCCTCGGTCACTAATAATGGCTTTGGGAATACCGAAACGAGTGAACAACTTCTTAAGGAATCTCACCACCGCTCGGGCATCGTTTGAAGGCAAAGCTTGAGCTTCAACTCACTTCGAAACGTAGTCTATTGCCACAAGGATGTACCTATTTCCACTAGAGGAGGGAAAAGGTCCCATGAAGTCAATGCCCCATACGTCAAAGATTTCAAGAACTTGAATAGGATTTTGGGGCATCTCATTCTTGGATGAGATATTGCCGGTATGTTGGCAAGCATCGCATGTCTTAACGAATTCTATAGCATCCTCAACTACCGTAGGCCAAAAGAAACCGCAATCAAAGACCTTTTGTGCGGTAGTGTGTGCACCATGATGACCTCCCGTCAACCCCTCATGCACATGCCTCAGAATATCTAGACCCTCTTCCTTACGAACACACCTCCTAAGAATACGGTCACCTCCTATCCTAAAAAGGTAGGGATCATCCCATATGTACTTCCTCGCATCCCTAAAAAACTTCCTCTTTTGTTGGGCATTCATATCCTTCATGACATACCCATTGGTAAGATAATTTGCTAAGTCACTAAACCAAGGTAAACCCTCTTTCTCAGCCGCTATGAAATCTATGGACTCGTGAGGGAATCTATCTCCTATTGCCTCCTCACGAATCTCCTCCCTACTCGGATCCTCTAATCGTGACAGATGGTCCGCCGCTACGTTTTCTTCTCCTTTCTTATCCCTAATTTCTATGTCAAACTCGGAAAGAAGAAGAATCCAACGTATAAGACGAGGCTTAGCGTCCTTCTTTTGGAAGAGATAACGCAAAGCTGCATGATCGGTGAACACTATGGTTTTTGAAAGCACGAGGTACGAACGAAACTTATCGAAAGCAAAGACGACGGCTAGGAGTTCCTTCTCGGTGGTGGTGTAGTTCTCTTGCGCGTCGTTGAGGGTTTTACTCGCGTAATAGATCGGTTGAAAGTGGTTCTCCCGTCTTTGACCCAAGACCGCCCCGACCGTGTAATCGCTCGCGTCACACAAGAGCTCAAATGGTAAGCTCCAATCGGGGGATACAAGGATGGGTGCACTCACTAGTTTCTCTTTAAGGAAGTCGAAGGCTTGAAGACACTCCTTGTCGAAGACAAAAGGGACATCTTTCTCAAGGAGTCGAGTCATGGGGCGAGTGATTTTGGAAAAATCCTTAATGAAACGCCTATAGAAGCCCGCATGACCTAAGAAGCTACGAATCGATTTCACACTAGTCGGTGGAGGAAGCCTACTAATAGTATCTATTTTGGCTCTATCTACTTCTATATCGGCCCTAGAAATCTTATGTCCTAAGACAATCCCCTCCGTAACCATGAAGTGACACTTCTCCCAATTAAGCATCAACTTCGTCTCAACACACCTCTTCATCATCCTAGCTAGGTTACCTAAACAATGATCAAACGAATCGCCATAGACCTAGAAATCATCCATAAAGACCTCCATCGAACTCTCAACCATATCTTGAAAAATGGCGATCATACATCGTTGGAAAGTAGCCGGAGCGTTACATAATCCAAAAGGCATGCGTCGGTACGCATATGTGCCATATGGACATGTAAAGGTCGTTTTCTCTTGGTCCTCCGGCGAGATAGGAATTTGGAAGTAGCCGGAAAAACCATCAAGGAAACAATAAAATTGTTGCCCCGCGAGACGCTCTAGCATTTGGTCTATGAATGGGAGTGGGAAATGGTCCTTCCGGGGTAGCGTCATTGAGCTTGCGGTAGTCAATACATACCCACCAACCGGTGACCGTACGCGAAGGGATGAGCTCATTTTTCTCGTTAACGACAACAGTCATCCCCCCCCCTTCTTGGGGACGACTTGGGTAGGACTCACCCAAGAAGAATCGGATATCGGGTAAATCAAACCGGCTTCCATCAACTTCAACACCTCCTTCCTAACTACTTCCTTCATGTTGGGGTTTAGGCGTCTTTGTGGTTGCACCACCGGTTTAAACTCATCCTCCATGAGAATCCTGTGAGTACAAAAAGTAGGGCTAATCCCCTTAATATCGGACAACCTCCACGCTATAGCCTCCTTGTGCTCTTTTAGCACCTCAATTAACTTCCCCTTCTCCTCCTCCGTCAATTTGGAAGAAACTATGACGGGCATACTAGAATTTTCTCCTAGGAAAGCGTACTCTAGATGTGACGGAAGGACCTTAAGCTCTAGGGGCGTAGTATCTACGGGTTTGCTCTCACTCTCGTCCCTAATCTCACATAGCTCTAAGGTTTAGGGAACCCAAGTCGGCTCTACTTCCTCACTCTCGTCATCCAGCTCCTCGTCATCTACTCCCTCACTAACTAGATCGGCTCCACTAATGAAACCTATGCAATGATCAACGCACGATATGAAAGAATCTACGAAGTAAACGGAGTGACACGGACCACTATAATCATCACTACCACTAGGGTGTTGCATAGATCTATCTATCTCAAAGGTGACGATCTCATCGCCCGCACGAAGTGAAATCTTACCGTCAAAGACATCGATGATTACCTTTGCGGTTCGGAGGAATAGACGGCCTAGTATGATCGGAACTCTCTCATCGGCCTCCGTGTCTAAAACCACGAAATCTACGGGGAACACGAACTTATCTACCTTAACGAGCAAATTCTCTATGATTCCACGAGGATATTTGACCGAACGGTCGGCCAAGGACAACGACATGCGAGTAGGAGTAAGCTCACCTAGACCTAATTTCTCATAAAGAGAGAATGGCATCAAGTTGATGCTCGCACCTAAATCTGCTAAAGCGTGAGCGGGAGTGATGGCACCCCCGAATAAGCACGGAATGGTGAATGTACCCGGGTCGGTTAGTTTCTCTGGTAGCTTATTCAAGACCACCGCGGAACAACCGACGGTCAAAGGAATGTTCGAAAACTCACCTATCCTATCCTTACGCTTTAGAAGGTCCTTAAGGAATTTGGCGTATTTGGGCATGGACTATAAGGCCTCGATGAACGGAAGATTGATCTTCAATTGCTTGAACATCTCAAGAAATTTCCCATATTCCTTAGCATATTTTTGGTGCTTAAGGCGGGCGGGGTATGGGACGCGTGAATGATCAACTAACGGAGACGGCTTAACGAATATTGGTTGCTTCGCTACCCTCTTTTCCACTTGAGGTTCCTCGGTGTGTGCGGTACTTGCTGGGTCTAACCTAATGTGCACTTTACCGGGAGCCTCCATCTCTATCTCCTCATCTACCTCTTCCTCATCCTCTACCTGTACTCTCTCTCTCACTACCTCTCCTAGACTCTTCCCACTATGGGTAGTAATAGCTTTAGCTGAATGGTTAGCCGGGTTTGAGTGAGTGTTACCCGAAAACTGACCAGGAGGATACTCTTGTAATTGCTTAGCTAGACCACCTACTGTCCTCTGAAGATCTAGGAGTGCGGATTGTTGATTTTTCATATGAAGATCTTGATTTTTGTTTATTTGATCCTGAGTTTTAGCGAAATTACCTAACTCGGTTAAGGCCTTCTGAGTGGCCTGATCCTTAACCACTAACTGAGCTAGAAGATCCTCAATCCTCCCTAGACTAGCCTCTGAACCACTACCACTAACCTGACCCTCTTGGTTTGACCCCCCACTAGCAAACTGTCCCCCTGAACCTGAACTACCAAACTGACCTGTCTGACCTGACCTCTAGGTTCGTATAGACCTGGTCCCCTGCTTTAATACTGGCCTGATGGGAAACCAGGAGGATTACCGGAAGAGCGGAAATTATTATTATTATTACGCCAGTTGGAGTTGTAATTATTATTATTATTAAATGGACCCCTAGAGTGACCGGCTACGAACTCTACATGCTCTAAGGTAAGTGTGGGACACTCTAAAGTATCATGACCTCCCCTATAGACCTCACATCTATCAACTTTTTTCTTAATCTCGTTTAGCTCCTTAGTGAAAGTTTTCTCTATCCTATCTAGAAAAGTAGCTACCGATGAATCCAAGCTAACTTGGTGCACCCCTCGAGACGATGAGGAAGTACTAGTCACAGGAATGGAAGTCCTGCTGGCAGCGCTATAATCCATGTCGGAATGGGCGAAACTCTCAAAAAGGTCATGACACTCAACTACTGACTTTTTTCCCATGAGTTGCCCTCCAGCAGAAGTATCGAACCGAGCTTTGATCTTAGGAGTGAGACCGTTGTAGAACTTTTCTACAAGTGCCCAATCCGATAAACCATGCTGTGAGCAACGAGAAATTAAGGTTTGGAATCTCTCCCAGGCTAGGTGGTACGGCTCATCAGGCTCCATCCAGAACGAATGGATCTGATCGCGTAGTCGAGATGCCTTGGCGGGTGGGTAATACTTAGCTAAGAAGGCATCTCGGAGACCTGCCCAGGTAGTGAAGGTACCCGCTGGCTGCGAATCAAACCAGACGGCTGCTGATAAATGGCCAAAGTTTCATGTATTAAAAGGTGTAATATGTTATATTTATGCAATTTGATATGTGGAATACAAAGGTTTTGTGTAGTCATGCATGTGCAGGTTTTGGAAGTTTAAAGTATGATTTTGGAAGATATTAGGCGAGAGATGCAAGAGTCGGAAGAGACACGGAGAAAACAGGGCAAAATGCAGGGTCAGCGTAAGGCTACGCTGCTACAGCGTAAGCCTACGCCGTACCAAGTTTTCAAACAGAAGCATCAGACCTGCAGCGTAAGGCTACGCCATATCAGCGTAAGGCTACGCCGATGAACTCAGCGTAAGTCTACGCCATATCAGCGTAGGCCTACGCCTAAAGTCTTCCTTCACAGCAGCATCAGAGGGCCGGCGTAAGCCTACGCCCTCCAAGCGTAAGCCTACGCTGGGTGCGTTTCAGACGCGGGTTTTGGAAACAGCCGATTTTCAATGGTTAATTAGGTTTTTCTTCCCCAAATTCAAATCCATCTTTTACACCACAGTTCTTGGGGCGATTTTGGAGTTCTTGGAGGATAAAGAACACGATTCTAACATCCGATTGAAAGATTGAAGATGATTTCCACCACCATGAGCGGCTAATCCACCGGTAATCATTCCCGGGTGGATTGTTTGTAAGTTTTTAGGGTTTTATCATGTGCTAGCTTTGAGAAACAATTCTTGTAATCGTTTGGTTTGAAACACTTGAATCTTTGTGTTTAGTATGGTTATGAACTCACGGGAGTCGATAAATTCTTGCACCATTGACCCCGCTAGATGATAATTGCTATGAACTTTGATTTATGTTGAATCTATTGATTAATCTAATTCTATATTGCATACATTTGTCTCGATTTCATTCGTGAATATTGTTTTACACTATTTGCCGATGATGTATGAATGTTGATGTTCTTGGTTAGATTTGGTTAATTAGATTTGAATAACCATTCGATTGTTTGAACTCAAATGTTGGTGTGATAATTCCTAATTACTTGTGAACTTGAAACCCGGGTGTGATACCCTTTTTAATTATTGTTTACAACTTAAACCGTTTTGTTTGGTACTTGATTTGTTTGTTGAGTTTATAAAGTTTTCACTTAAATCGTTGATTGTGTTTGGTCAGAAAGACCCGTTGTAACTTCAAAATTTGCATTGTTAATTGAAGTTGAGCACCGACCACAAACTCTTCGTGGTTCGACACCCTTCTTACCCTAACTAGTTTAAGGTGATTAGGACACTCTATTTCTTTATCTTTGACCGGTCCCTTCGACACCGATCAAATTTTGGCGCCGCTGCCGGGGAGTGTGTGCGTTTGGTGTTTTATTTTTAATTGACTCTTGTGACTATTTGTTACTTGTTTTGTTTAGTTGATCTTCTTCTATTTTTGTGTTACGCGTGGTGTTTGTTTGTGTGTGCAGGTGACAGATTAGTGCATGCGTACCCGTTCATCCGGGAGAACTTCACCGCTTGTGTTTGAACCAGAAATTGAGAGGATAGCAAGGCAAAACCGAACCCAACAACAAAATTTACAACCTATCTCATCGAAACCATCATCAATGGATGGTCGAAGCAGTCATTCTGGATCTAGCATGAGAAACCGTGGCCCAACTCCAAACAGAGGCCCTATCCCTAACCGCCCACCAACTCCACCTCACCGAACCTCAACCAAAACCCCACCTATACCTATCAATAACAACCAACCCCGTGGGTCGGGTCCAGTTCAACAAAACCGACCCGTTAACATCCGTACCAATCCCACGTACCAAGGAAGAAGGGGACCACAACAAAATCAAACCCCTCCCGGAAACAATGAGAACGAGGGTTGGGAGGATGAAGATGGTGAATATTTTGGGTATGCTGATAATGAAGATGTTGGGAATGGTGAAGAGTTTGGCGGTTACGAGTATGAGGATGGTGAAAGGAGCATCTATGGAGAGTACAATGAGGGGCAAGGATTTGAAGAGGAAGAAGAGGTGAATTATGTTCACCAAAGACCGAGACAACCAATGGGTCGGACAGGTCGACCAGAGAGATTTGGGTATCCTCATAGACAGGAAGGGAGGAGATTTAATGGGGGCTACAATAATGAAAACCGAAGATAACCGGTAGCCCCTATGGGTGGAGTTAATGGTCGTTTTCGACCGGCTATTTCGGAGAATGCTTCTCCAATTGTTCCACCAATTCCTGGAATGAGGAGGTTCAAGTCAAGACCGAATTACATCAATGTCCTTCCACATTTTCATGGTATGGTCACTGAAGAACCATACACCCATTTAGCCGAGTTTGCTGCCATATGTAGCACAATTGGGGATGAGAATTTTGATCAAAGCGAAGTCAAACTTAGACTTTTCCAGTTTTCTCTAAAAGATCGAGCAAAGCAATGGTTCATCACATTGCCGGCCAATAGCATCCACACATGGGATGAAATGCAACAAGTTTTTTTGGATGAGTACTATTCGGTTGCGAAGACAGATGACTCCCGAATTGAGATTCGGACCTTTCAACAACAAACGGGTGAGCCTTTACATGAAGCTTTTACACGCTTCAAGGAGTTGTTGAGGAAATGCCCCCACCATCAAATTGAATTGTGGGAATTGGTAAAATGTTTTGTGGATGGTTTGACTCAAGAGGAGAGGAAGTATTTGAAGTCCACAAGTAATGGGACATTGTTGTCTAATCCCGAAGAAGATGATTGGGATTTCTTAGAAAAAATGAGCCAAAGTTCAAAATCCGAAGCATCGGCTAGCCGAAGAGCCAAACACCCAATATCAAAATCTGCCCCGGATTATGAGACGAAAGAGAGGTTAGCCTCTATGGAGAAAGAGTTGGCCTTATTGAGAAAAGGAGAGAAAAAGGAAGTAGCGGGAGTGAAAACCCGTTTTGATGTCTGTGAGAGTTGTGGAGATTTGGGACATAAGGCCATAAGTTGCCCATTGCAAGATGGTAGACAGGAAGAAGTGAACCAAGTTTTTGGTGATAGGAAACCATATGATGCAAACTCAAACTCCTATCACCCTAGCTCGAGGAATCATCCCAACTTCAAATACGGGGATGCATCGAACCAATTGAACCCAAATTTCCAAGGTTCAAATCAAGGTACTTCGTCGTACCAACCTCGTCAACAAGGGAACTAAAATTCGGGCGGTTACCAAAGGAGTTCATATAACAATAACCGGAACACAAATTACCCCCCAAGGAATTACAATCAAGATCATCAACAACAAGGTGGATCATCGGGGGGTGATGACGCGGTTAATTCAAAACTGGATGCACTGTTGGAGATGATGAAAGAGTCAAAAAGGGAGAATGAAATGAGAGACAAGTCTTTTGTGGCGTTGGAAAGACAAGTGGGGCAAATGGCCGAAGAAATATCTTTGCTAAAACAAAATGAAGGTAAACTGCCAGTTGACAACACATTGAAGCCACAACATCATGTTAGTGCAATTGATGTGGCTCATGGTAATGAAGAAGGAGAAGAGGAGGAAATTGAGTGTGGAGAACCCTTAGTTCCTATTCAAATTGGGGAATTCAAAACTAAGTTGGCACTGCTAGATTATGGAGCGGGGGTGAGTATTCTACCAGGGAGCGTGTATGACCAATACAATTTTGGTCCATTAGAAGAATACAACACCACGTTGGTGTTAGCAAATGCTACATGCACACGTCCTCGGGGGAAATTAGTGGGAGTGGCTGTGAAGATTGGAGAATTCTACTATCCTGGAGATTTCTTAGTGCTTGATTATGCACCACTTGCTAAGGAGGAGCCACGGGTGATTTTGGGAAGACCGTTTTGGCAACCGCAAATGCACAAATCAATTGCCGAACCGGCACCGTTGACATGACCTTTGGGAAGCGTAAGTTGAACATTAATATTTTTTCAAATTCATTACATATTCGGTTGAAAATAAGTGTTCAAAAGCAGTCACTACTAACGTGGGTCATCCTCGCGCCAAGGCAAATGAGGGTGACACCAAAAACAAAGGTATCATGTTTGACAGGTTTAATGTGAAAGACGAGCCGAAGGCAATCGAGAAGAAAACTGAGAGGTTGAAAGATGAAAAGAAACCACCCGACCATGTCCAACATCCGAACGAGAAAGTAGATTTGTATGATGTAAAATTTACGAGAGATGAATCTTGGAGTTGGAGTGATAAGAACCGAAGTGGTGAGGGAGCTAGTGGAAGCAATTTTGTGTTTCAACCTCCATAAGGAGGTAATGTCGGGCTGAGGACAATAAACTTAGCGCTAACCGGGAGGCAACCCGGCTTGTGATTGCTTGTATTTTGTCTTTGCTTTGTTTTGTCTTGTGTGTTTTAGTTTTCGTCACCATAGCAACACTCAAGTGTGGGGAAGACTTATGGAAGACTTACGAGTCCATTTTTGGTGATGGTTCAAGCACTCTCTGATCACCTCTAATCAGGTCCACGTACTCTTTCTTATATTTATGTTGCTTTGATTGAACGAACTTGTTTTTGTTTGTTTTGGTGTGTTTATGTTTGAAACTTGGTTGATTGTGATTGGGTTGGTGCTTATGGTTATGGGAATCTTTGAGTTAGGTATTGGGAGTTATTGGGTATTGGATATGTTTGCACCCACTAACCGCACTTTTACATTTCATAACTATTTACATTGGGACAATGTAAGGTTCAAGTGTGGGGATGTGGAAAATCTTGGAAACCATACAAATTTTTTGAAAATTGTTTTACAAAGTGTTTGGTAGAGGTCTTTGGTCATGGTTAATTCATTAAGTTACTCGATTAAGTTTTTCCAACAAATGTTAAAAAATATATATATATATATATATTTATATATATATAATAAATTGGAAATGTTGGAATTGGGAGTAACAAAGTAGAAGGTGATGGTTTGCATGCACATGTCGGTAACCTATTTTCCACCGTTTCTGTGAGACTTTGAGCCAAATTGATTTATATTCTCTTATTTGAGTGTTTAGCCACTTTGTTTCATATTTTAGAACTTGCATATTGTTAATACATGTTGAAACCTTGAACCAATTGATTGGGCAAAAATGATAAAGGCATTAGGAGAAACCTTTTTATTTTTAGTCATTTATATGCCTTTACCTGTTAATATCCATTAGATACCCATTTTGAGCATATACCTTTTCTTTTGATAAAACCCACAACATTCACCCATTCACTTTTTATCCTTTTCTTTTTAAACCCGTGAGTTGGAATTCAATTAACTTAGGTTGTTGCAGTTGCAGTTGAAAAAATAAAAAAATAAAAAATAAAAAATGAATGAAAAAGAAATACAAAAAATAGTATTGGGTCAACATGTGCCCAAAAGTCTTGAATATTAGTGGAGCTACAATAAAAGATGTTATTGGGTCAGTTTAACTCAAGTTTCATTTGATAGTTTGATGAAATAAGAAATTTAGTGTTGATGGGTCATTTATACCCATGGTAGAATTTTGAAGGTTAAAGAGTTAATTTGTAACTTCATTAGTTGAATTCCACTCACCTTTAGCCACTTTAAAAATCCTTATCCATACCCGTAACCCTAGCCTACATTACAACCCTTAAAAGACCTTTTGATTTGTGCGTTTTAGTTGTGTTAGTAGGTGGAGATGTGATCAATATGCAAGCCTATAATAATGTGATTCATTGTTTGGTTTCGAGTGAAAAATACTAGCACATCATCGCTAGTCCATATATGAAGCTGAGTGGAGTGATTGATTGTGAGGGGTGTGTGCATGCAAAGCCATAGCTAGATATGAGTTAAGCGCGTTCCAATGTTTCCTGTTGTTTAAAAATTCATCGATGGTTTGTTGGATTGTAATTCTGTTGAGAGTTTGATTTTTATGAATTTTGTATGACCGTGGACCCTAACTTATGTTTAGTGAAAACAATTATTTAAGAATTTGTAATGTGAATTTAAAAGCAAATGACTTTGCTTGAGGGCAAGCAAAACTCAAGTGTGGGGATATGATAAATGGCCAAAGTTTCATGTATTAAAAGGTGTAATATGTTATATTTATGCAATTTGATATGTGGAATACAAAGGTTTTGTGTAGTCATGCATGTGCAGGTTTTGGAAGTTTAAAGTATGATTTTGGAAGATATTAGGCGAGAGATGCAAGAGTCATAAGAGACACGGAGAAAACGGGGAAAAATGCAGGGTCAGCGTAAGGCTACGCTGCTACAGCGTAAGCCTACGCCGGACCAAGTTTTCAAACAGAAGCATCAGACCTGCAGCGTAAGGCTACGCCATATCAGCGTAAGGCTACGCCGATGAACTCAGCGTAAGGCTACGCCATATCAGCGTAGGCCTACGCCTAAAGACTTCCTTCACAGCAGCATCAGAGGCCCGGCGTAAGCCTACGCCCTCCAAGCGTAAGCCTACGCTGGGTGCGTTTCAGACGCGGGTTTTGGAAACAGCCGATTTTCAATGGTTAATTAGGTTTTTCTTCCCCAAATTCAAATCCATCTTTTACACCACAGTTCTTGGGGCGATTTTGGAGTTCTTGGAGGATAAAGAACACGATTCTAACATCCGATTGAAAGATTGAAGATGATTTCCACCACCATGAGCGGCTAATCCACCGGTAATCATTCCCGGGTGGATTGTTTGTAAGTTTTTAGGGTTTTATCATGTGCTAGCTTTGAGAAACAATTCTTGTAATCGTTTGGTTTGAAACACTTGAATCTTTGTGTTTAGTATGGTTATGAACTCACGGGAGTCGATAAATTCTTGCACCATTGACCCCGCTAGATGATAATTGCTATGAACTTTGATTTATGTTGAATCTATTGATTAATCTAATTCTATATTGCATACATTTGTCTCGATTTCATTCGTGAATATTGTTTTACACTATTTGCCGATGATGTATGAATGTTGATGTTCTTGGTTAGATTTGGTTAATTAGATTTGAATAACCATTCGATTGTTTGAACTCAAATGTTGGTGTGATAATTCCTAATTACTTGTGAACTTGAAACCCGGGTGTGATACCCTTTTTAATTATTGTTTACAACTTAAACCGTTTTGTTTGGTACTTGATTTGTTTGGTGCTTGATTTGTTTGTTGAGTTTATAAAGTTTTCACTTAAATCGTTGATTGTGTTTGGTCAGAAAGACCCGTTGTAACTTCATAATTTGCATTGTTAATTGAAGTTGAGCACCGACCACAAACTCTTCGTGGTTCGACACCCTTCTTACCCTAACTAGTTTAAGGTGATTAGGACACTCTATTTCTTTATCTTTGACCGGTCCCTTCGACACTGATCAGCTGCGCGGCCAGCGAGTGAGAATGGGAAAACCTGAAGGTATCGAGCATCTAAATTAACACCCTCGATGGAGAAGGTGCTACAAAGGCGAGTAATGCGGGTTATGTGAGCGGGAGCATCCTCATCATCACGGCCGTGGAATTGGCATGAGTTAGTGATGGCCGTCATGATGTAGGATGGGATTTGCCAAGATTTGTCGTTAGTGATGTTGGGAAGGGTGATGGGAGAGGCTTCACCGGTGAAACCGATGGTGGCTTGTTGGTAAACGGTCCGGTTGGCCATTTGGGCAATGGGTTCGGGACTAGGAGTACGGGATGGTGGTGGGGGGTTGTGGGATGACGACTTAGGTGTGTAGTCAAAGGCTTGTGGTTTAGATTGGGATGTAGAGTCAGAAGTGGGGAGAAATGAAGAAGTACTAACCTTAATAGAAGAAGACGAGAAGGAAGACTTGTCCGTAGGCGGTTTCGGCGGAAGTCCTTGCGAACGCGTACGGGGCATCCACTGCAAAACCGAAAACAAACAAGTAAGACGACTCTAAAAGATACTGACTAAATAAAAATAAATAATACAAATAAAAAGACACTTAATTATTTAGACTCCTACGACTCAAACAAAGCAAATAGCACGTATGATGTCAATTAGGTCCAAACAAAGAAATTAACGCAATTGCCAGAGAGAGTCCCCGGCAACGGCGCCAAAAACTTGCTGTGCTAAAAAGTAGTTTAATAAAATTAACTAAATTAACCTAATTCTAGACTCTAAGTAATACTCTAGACTCACTAAGACACACTAAACTACTAACCGGCAAGTGTACCGATCGACTCTAGTATAGCTAATGTAAGTCCGGATATCGAACCCACGAGACTCTATCGAATTACGTTAACGGCTCTATCTAGACTATGACTGACACTGACTGAACTAATTGTTTAATTGTTTGGGGGGGGGGGGGGTTTCTAAAAATCCTAAAAATGCAATTAAATTAAACTAAATTAATTAACTAAATTAACAAATACGAATTAACTTGGACTTTTACTCAGATGGTGGAAACACTACCTAGACTGGAATCCTGATTGCTTTTAGTAATGATTTTATCTGGAAATTGTTTACTATGGAACCGGGATCATAAAGTTCTCACCTCTCAGGATATCTAAAGGACTCCTAACCCTTCTCAAAAGCACGCTATGATACCCTAAAGGTTGTTTAGATTACTGGTTATTAGACTCTCTTTCAAGACACCTAACGGATTTATGAAAGTACCCTTAGAGGCTTACTCCCTTTCAAGACCTAAACCAAGGATAGAGTTGTTTTCTCGTTAGACTTGCTAGACAATAGCCAAAAGGTTCACTCCTAACAAAGCTCCTACCTTTCAGTTTAATGACTTAGACCTAGCAATAATCTCGCACCTTTCAGCTATTGATGATTAGTAGAACACTTGATTTTATAAGATTACCAAATATTACTTCTAAGGTTTAATGGTCAATTTAACCCTAAAGATTGAAGATTTATTACGTGATATAGACACTCACCAAAATCTAAAACCTAGCAAGACTCTATTATGTGATAAAGACCGTCACCAAGAATCTCACGAAGCAATAAACAATATTCAAACAATATCAAATATGCAAACACATCTAATCAATAGAACAAATCACCTACAATTCATAAATAATCCATAAAATCCATAAATCCATAATAAAATCAGAACTTTAGACAATCATTCATCTAGTCTAGGTAGTACGATAAATTTAGCCAATCAAAGTAATTGAAAACATCAAGAATGAAGTATAATCAAGAACACAAAACATAGTCTAAAGAAAGAGACGAAAGTAAAGACACCCGAATGACACAAACGTGACCCGAATGATTCTCCCGACTTCAATCCTTCAACCAGCAGCTCCAAGAACTCAGAAACGCCTCAATCAATGCTCCAAAATCGCCCAGGGTTATGTTAATTCGTAACTAGGGTTTAGGTTAAACACAATTAAGTATTTATATGTTTCACTTAACAAATCCAAACCCAGCAGCTTCAAATCTGGCGACAACACTTTCTCACGGGGCGCGAGAAAGTCCTTCATGTTAGTCGCGGCCCGCGACCGTCTTTATGACGTCAGCACATTTAACAGTCTCTCACCTCCCGCGAGAGGCGTTACCTTTATTGTCGCGGCCCGCCAGAAGCCACTTTTCCAGCACTTTCAACGCGCTTCAGCTCCCGAGCACTCCAATACGTTCCAGGACTCGACTTTTTCATGTTTCAGCTTGTTTTCCTCACTTTTCAGCTATTTCTACGATTCAAGACCTGCAAAACGCAATTGGATTAGAAGTACGCAAATTCTGACGAAAACCAAACTAACACTAACGAAATTATACAAACTGTACACGATAAAAGAATGTATTTTGCAATACATCAGATATGCATTGAAGAAGAGTGTGGCATAATAACTTCCAATGAGGACCCATCAGTGCCTTCTCAATCGTGTATTCCTCCTGATTTCCAGTGTACCCTATGGATACAAAGGTCCTCATATATTCGTCTTTGGTGTATGAGATGGCGACCCCCTCGTCCTTAAGCTTGGGGTGTTTTCTGAGAGTGGCTTCTGTGATGGTGATGGTGATGTCTTTGCCGTATACCGTGGCTTTGATTTGGAGAGTCCCTTGTTCGGTAGAAAAGACGGCAGAGTTCTTGAAATCCTCCATGTGGGGGATATAGATCGTGGGGTTGACTATAAGTGCAAAGTGGATTTTCGATTGACAAAGGAAGTCGATCATGTCGTCAAACCCTTCATATTTCTTTCCTTTGACAAGATATACGGTGAGATTATGGTAGGTTGAGAACTTGTCATCGGGGTTGTTGATGTCAACTTCTGCCATTATAGTTGGGTTTGGAGGGAAGGAGACAATTTTTGAAAGGTGGTTAAGTATGGAAAGCTTTGAATGCTTGAGAGAAAATGGTGAGGGTTAGGTCAGAATTGAATGTGAAGTTATGAAGGAGGAAATTTGATTTGTGTTATAACGGGGAGGGAAAAAGCATATTTACTTGTACTGTACAACCCATTTACTTTTCACTGTTTTACAGCTGTAACACACTGTAGCAGTCATGGTAAAGACTGAATGTGATTTTTACAGCGGGTAAAAGTTAATTTGGACTCATTTTACCCATCAGTAGCAAATGTGGTTGCTGCGGATGGTTAAGCCTATCAGCAGCATACTTGGTTGCTGCTGATAGGCTAAGTCTATCAGCAGCAAACTTGGTTGCTATTGATGGATGTAATGGCCCGCATCAAAAATGTTGCTGTTGATTGCCTTAAAGCTATCCGCAAGAAACTTATTCCTGCTGATAACTCAAGGCAGTCAGTGGCAAATTCTTTGCTACTGATGATTAAGCCTGTCAGCAGCAAGAATGTTTGCTGCTGACTGTTAACTTTTTATTTACAACAAACGACAAACACATTTTATTCAATATTTTTAGAGACAAATTTTAATCAAAGTTCATCATGCCAATGGATTCAACTAAATATCTAAATCTAGCTTCATCAAATTGTTTTTAAACAAATCAGCATATTGCTCATTGGTATGAACTTTGGTTAAAATGATTCTCTTTTTCTCAACTTGATATCTTATGAAGTGATACCTGATGTCAATGTGCTTTGTCTTGGAGTGCTGCACAGGATTGTTTGTAATTGATATATCACTCATGTTATCAATGTGAATGGGAGTTGCCATGAAAGTCATCCCATAATCCAGCATTTGATTTTGTATCCAGATGACTTGTGCACAACAACTTGAAGCTGCAATGTATTCTGCTTCTACTATAGAAATTGATACACAAGTTTTCTTTTTTGCACTGCCATGAAATCAGTCTTCCTCCCAGAAACTGACACCCCTCTGATGTGGATTTCTTGTCCAAGTTGCATCCTCCATAGTCACTGTCAGTGTATGCATACATGTTGAACTTTTCATTTTTAGAATACCATAGCCCAAGTCTTAGGGCTCCCTTTAGGTATCTAAAAATTTTCTTGACAGCTTGAAGATGTGTGTTCTTTGGAGCTGCTTGAAATCTTACACAAAGACATACTGCAAACATGATATCTGGCCTTGAGGCAGTTAGATACATGAGTGATCCTATCATTGCACGGTACTGATGTTGATCAGTGTCTTGACCATCTTTGTCTGGAGTCAGTGGATGGTGCACTTGCATAGGAGTTCTTGCAGCAGAACAGTCAGCCAACTTGAATCTTTCCAAAATGCTCTTGACATATTTGGATTGGCTGATGAAGATTCCATTTGGAACTTGTTTGACTTGGAGACCCAAGAAGAAATTTAGTTCACCCATTGAACTCATTTCAAACTTTGAGTGCATCAGGATCTCAAAGTCTTTACACGTCTTCTTCCTTGTTGATCCAAAGATGATGTCATCAACATAGATTTGTACAAGTAGGATTTCTCCCCCTTCATATTTGATAAAAAAGGTCTGATCAATAGCACCTCTTCTGAAGTTGTTGCTGAATATATATCCTGACAAAGTTTCATACCAGGCTCTTGGAGCTTGATGTAGTCCATAGAGAGCTTTGTCTAGTTTGAAAACTTTGTTGGGATGTGCATGATCTACAAACCCTGGAGGTTTTCTGACATAGACTTCCTCACCAATATTCCCATATTGAAAGGCACTCTTGACATCCATTTGATAGACAGTAAAGCTCTTGGATGCAGCATAGGCTAAGAAGATTCGGATAGCCTCCAGTCTGGCAACAGGAGCAAAAACTTCATCATAGTCAACTCCCTCTTCCTGAGTGTAGCCCTGAGCTACAAGTCTGGCATTGTTCTTGACTACAATGCCTCTCTCATCTTGCTTGTTCCTGAATACCCATCTTGTTCCAATAACAGTTTGACCAGGTGGAAGATCAACCAGTGTCCACACTTCTTGTCTTTTGAATTGCAACAACTCTTCCTACATTGCTTCAATCCAACAGCTATGTTTCAAAGCTTCATCTATCTTCTTTGGTTCTACTTGAGATAGAAAGCATGAACACAAACATATATTGGCCTCATGAGTTTTGCTTCTTGTTTGAACACCTTGCTGAACTGGACCAATTATATTTTTCAATGGATGTTCCTTGTTAATTCTCTGTGCGGGAACAACATCCAACTGTATTCCTTGCTCAAGATTGCTTTGATGTTGATCAGGAACATCTTCATTCATTGTGGAGGAGTCTTCAATATCAGCAGCTAATGCTTCAATTCCAACGATATTTTCTTGATCAGCAGCAGATGCCTCTACTCCATCAGTATCTTCTTGATCATCAGCAGATGCCTCTACTCCATCGGTGGAGATGTCATGAGTGTCATGAGCATCAACTACATTTTTTATTTTCCTGCTCAGAGAGGCTGCTGCTTGTGACATTTGATAGGCTTGTTCTTGCTTCACTGGCTTCAATAGCTTCCACAATAGATGGAGGATCAATGGATGGTCTTTTGATTCCTATAGAGGGACTATTGAACTCCAATATGTAATCATTTGATGATGTGGAAGTCGGTTCTTTGGAAGATGTAGACTCCATGTTTGAGAAGATGAGGGGCTCAAAAACTTGGGAGAAGGAGTCTATATCAAAAAGCCAGTCTGGTTCTTTACCATTTTCACATGTAATGTGTTCCCTACATTCCATATTTGCCGATTCTTCCACAATTCTTGTTCTTGAGTTGAAGACTCTGTAGGCCTTGGATTGAGAGGAATAGCCTACAAAGTATCCTTCATCTGAATTTGCACCAAACTTAGGAAGAACCCCATGTGTGATGAGAATGGTACATGGACATCCAAAGGGTTTTAGAAATCCAATGTAGGGAACTCTTTTGAACCATAGTTCATAAGGTGTTTTGTTAAGAGGCTTGACAATTAGAACTCTATTTTGCACATAGCAAGCTGTGCAAACTGCTTCTACCCAGAATGTGAGAGGCAGTTTTGAATCAGCCAACATTGATCTTCCTGATTCAATTAAAGTTCTGTTTCTCCTTTCAGCAACCCCATTTTGTTGAGGAGTTCTTGGAGCACTATATTGTCTTTCTATGCCCTTGCTCTCACAAAAATAGTTCAAGGTGTGGTTTTTGAATTCTGTACCTTGATCACACCTTATGACCTTGACTTTCTGATTGCTTTGATTCTCTACCCTAAGAATGTAAGATTTGAGAATCTCAGCAGTGTTATCTTTTGTTCTCAAGAAGTATACCCGTGAGAATCTGGTATAATCATCAGTTATCACTAGACAATATGACTTCTTGCCCATTTACATGGCATTTGTAGGACCAAAAAGATCCATATGCAGTAGATGTAGTGGAGTGTCATTTGTATTCAATGTCTTGGGCTTGTGAGAACTCTTGTGTTGCTTCTCCTTCAGGTATGCTATGCAATAATCTTCAAGTTGGAATTCCTTGTCAGGAAGACCTCTGACAAGATTTCCCTTCACTAACTTGTTGATGGTTTTTACATTAATATGGTTAATCTTCTATGCCAGAGAGTTGATTCATCAACTGATACCTTAGGCAGAAAACAAGATACACTGCCAGATGGAGTGACCTCATTCATGTCAAGCACATATAGGTTGTCTTTTCTTTGGGCAGTTAATAAAATCTTCTCTGGAGGAGGTTTGCTTAACCCAGGGGAGAGCACAAAGCATTCTTTGTCTGTGAAAAGCATCCAATGCTTTTGATCACAGATCTGAGACACACTCATGAGATTGAAGTCCGATTCTTTGACAAAACTTACCCTTTCAATACTCATCCTTTCATTGGACACAGTTCCTTGTCCAGTTATAGATCATCCCTTTGAATCACTCCCAAAGGCAACATATCCTCCATTGAAATGTCTGAAATTGGAGAGGATGGACCTGTTGCCGGTCATGTGCCTGGAACAACCACTGTCTACAACCCAGGTGTTATCCTTGTAACCTGGTTGTCCCTGCACATGAGAGAGATCTAGTTAGAGGGAGGAATCCAAAGTCCTGCAGACTTGGGTGAGTGTGTCTTTGGACGAATAGCATTTCTATGCTGGCATTTAATGGACCCAATGATGATGCTTTGAGAGATAGAAGCTGTGGACTTGGCTTTCCATTGTTGGGATGGTTTTCCAGATCTTTTTACTCTGTCAGCAGCTGATGTTGCTTTGGCTGCCGATGGTTTTGCTTGATCAGCAGCAAACTTTGCTGCTGAAGACTTTGGCTTATCAGCAGCAAACTTGTTTGCTGTTGATGGTTTTACATGATCAGCAGCATACTTGGTTACTGCTGAAGGCTTGGTTCTATGCTTCTTTAGCTTTACATGATCAGCAGCATTTTTGCTGGCTGCTGATGGTTCAACAGATACATGCTTCTCCTTTTTTATCTTTCTATTAACATTAGGTTTCTCTGTGGGAGTTTTTCTATAGATTGGCTTATGTTTTGGAGTAGCTTGAGACTGGTTGAAAGATCTGGTTAAAAGGATTGAACTTATAATTTGCAGCAAAGTGGTCTGATTCACCACATATGATGCAGGATTGTTGAGGTTTTTGATGCTGCTTTCTTGGAGGAAAGATAGACTTTCTGAACTGATTTGTCTTGGCTTCATAGCTTCTTACCTTCTTGTTTTTGTTTGTCTTCTCAAAAGCATTTTGCTTGAGGTTTCTTTGCTGCTGAAGGTAGTAGAAGCATGTGCTGGCAGTGTGATTGTATTTGCCACAGACAAAACAGGATTTAGCTGATTTATCCCTTTGAAAGTATACATAATCTTTTCTTTTGAATAAATCTTTGAAGTTCCAGGGATGAGCTTTGTTATGTTCAAAAGTAGCTTCTTCCAATGTTTTCTGAACATACGGAGGTATCTCTCCAAGTGCATGACAAATGTCAAACACCTTCCTAGGTTGATTGGATTTTGATTGAGGAATGGTGGAGGTTGAAGATTGTCCCTGTTCAACTTTTAACTTTCTTCCTTCAGGAGGATAGCTAATTTTGATTTTTTTGGTGGGTGAAGGTACCGGTATTGAGGGAATGAAGGGGCTTGGACCGTTGGTTTGGATCACTTTTCCAGACTTGGTGGTTTTGAGAATTACTTCGTTTGTGGGAAGTAATGGGGCTTCACTTGTTTCAGCGGAGTCTGAGCATGTGGACCCAGACTCAGATTAGGTAGTGCATTCTTGCACAAATGGTTCTTCCTTTGAAGGATCAAGATCTCGGTTTGCCAGGTCAAGATTAGAGAGATTGAAGTTTGGTTCATGGATGGCTACATAGTCAGAAGGTGGTGCAACAGTTTTGTACTGGTCAGCATGGTACCCTAGACCAGTTTTTACTCTATCATGAACTTGGACATCTAAAAGTCTTTGCATCTTTTTGGATGCAAATTCATATTTCTCAACATGAACCTTATGTTCTGCCAATTCTACTCTGGTAGCTTTTAACTTAACCAATAGATCATCAATCTGAGTTTCAGGATTTGTTTGTTCATGTTTTAATGATGAAATATATTTCATTAGGCAGTTAATCTTTTCTTTATAACTGTTTTCAACCTTTTTAAATTCAGATTTCATTTGGTGAAACTCTTCATTTTGATCTATAAGATTTTGGTTATGTTTCATGTATCCTAGAACCTTATCAATACAAGCTTGAGTACAAATATGTTCATATACCTGAGGTGGTATCTCTGTTGTGTCTGCCATGAGTGCTTGGTTGTTGGCAGGAAGATCTTCATACTGGAAGCTCCAATCAAAATCAGATGTTCCAACAGCTGCACATGTTGCAGTTTGAGCAGGAGGTGTGTTGACTTGACTTGCTTGTCCTTGATGGGCTTATCTAGGTTGTGCAGCAGCTGGGTTTTCCTTTGGTGCCTTGCATTCTCTAGCAAAGTGACCAAGTTGGTTACAATTATAACATCTTAGCTTGCTTTTGTCCAAGTCAACTCTGGTGTTAGAGTTGTTGCTTAGAATTGGTCTTCCAGTTCTAGAGTAGAACCGTTTTGATCTGAGAGAAAGCATGGCATAGGAGTGTTGTATGTCCATTTCTTCTAAGTCGTGTGGATGAAAATATTCCATATCTTCTTTGATGAAGGACATGTTGCTAGAATTTTCGGAGACAAAGGCAACTGAGTTTGGTTGAGGTGGAGCTTCAACAAGAAATGGTGAGTTGTTTGTTTGTGAGTTGGGAGTCTGAGGGTGGGTGACAATGGGAGGATAATAGTTGCAAGAACTGGGAGCTGAGTGATCAGAGTGTAGTGCAGGTGAAGTGGTGGTTGATGATGAGGCTGTTAAATGACATGAGCTTCTTTCTTTGGCTTGAATCATTTCTAATTCATATGTCTTTAGCATGCGAAACAGCTCAGTCATTTGTAGAGTTTTCAAGTTTTCAGTCCTTCTTATTGACACTATATAGAGTGTCCAGCAGCCTGGAAGAGATCTGATAAACTTTTTGAGAATGTCTTCATTTTCCAGCTTCATTTTAGAGCATTGTAGCTCTCCCACCAGATAGGTGTACCTGTTGTACAAAACAGTAAGAGACTCACCTTCCTTCCCGACAAAGTTCTCATATTGTTGCTTCAGAATGTCTCTTCTATTCTCCTTCACCTCTTCAGAACCAGCAAACATCTTCTCAAGAGCTTCCCATAGCTCCTTAGAAGTCTTGTATTCTCTGAAGTTATGGAAAACTTCGTTTAGCAAGCACATCTGAATGGCTCCCAAAGCTTTAAAATCTACCTCCATCTTCTTTATGTGTTTAGCAAAAAGATAGTAATGAACAGAACCAGAGAGTGATTAAACAAGTGTGAGTTTGTTTAATATGAGAGCCAAAGCTCTGATACCACTTGTAGGATCGGTGATTACAAGATGGTTCTTGTTCTAGTTGAGATTGGCAGAAACAATCATAACTATGCAATGTAAATAGGTAAACAAAGCTAATACTGATAAATGCAAAGTGTATTAATCTTCAATGTTTACAATATTACAGATAAATGCACACTTGTACAAAATGAAGATACAATACATATAAAGGAACTTAGAATCAAGACAGACCCTTGATTCTAAGGATCAGATCAAACACAAGCCGTTGATCTTTGACAGTTACAAGTTGCACTACAATTGGTAGACAACTAAAAGGCAAGCTGCTGCAAACAGTGTTGTTCAGGTCAAAAGTCTTCTTAGGAATCATTGCAGGAGACTACAGAAGTGGTAGCTTTGTCTTTAATCATCTGCACCAATAACATTCCTTCTGCTGATAGGTGTGTCAGTGTTGTAGCAGAGGTGTCAGTAGCAAAGTCAAAGTTGCTGATGATTTGCCTATCAACAGCATCAAGTGTTTAATGATGCTGAGAAGCCTATCGGCAACAACTCTGGACTTATGCAGATAAAGCTATCCGCAGCATAGTTGTTCATCAGCAGGAGAACACACTATCCGCAGCAACTAACCTTATCCGCAACAGCTTGTAAGTCAACAGCAAAATTGTGGAGTCTGCAACGATTGAACTTAGAGAATTTTGTAGCCATCAGTATTTATCTCTACACATCCGAGTTCCACATCTTTTTTCCTTGAACGACTGACCACAATGACGCACCCATGCTCGCGTCCTCTCTTCTTAGCCCAATCCACCAAATCCTCACAAGAATTAAAATATTGAAAGAGTTACAAGGTCAGACTTAAAACGTAGTACATAAAACAAATAAATAAACAATTTAAACGAACGAAAGAGATGTTGTCATACTTTGTCTGTTTTATATGAAATTGTCGCCTTGTGTATGCGATCATCGTCCAATGCATTCTCTGCATCCCCATCGTTTCCTTTCAAATGAACGGAAGAGTCACTGTCATCTGTGTCATTCCTATGGAAACTACCTGACACGTGTGTAGGTTCTGGTTGTGACCGGTACGAGAGATGTGCATAATTCGGTTCTGGTTGTGACCGGTACGAGAGATGTCCATAATCCGGTTCTGGTTGTGACCGGTACGAGAGATGTACGTAATCCGGTTCTGGTTGTGATCGGCATGAGAGATGTACGTAATCCTGTTCTGGTTGTAACCGGTATGAGACATGTCCGTAATCCAGTTCTGGTTGTGGCCGGTACGTCCCTTGACCGTAATCCGTCGGTCCAAATAGTGACATGTACGCCTCTTGACTGTAAATCGGTAATGGTTGTTGCTGAGACGACTCTTGACCGTGTGTATTCAACGGGTTGGTTCCCCCCCCCCCCCACGAAGGGTGACTCCCGAATACGAAATACTCCCGAAAACGTAATGGCCAGTTAGATACCCGACGAAAAATAAAGACTTGCATACCCCTAAGTTTACCCGTCCCAATAGAACCCTTAATAAAATAAAGACTTGTTAAACCTGGTTCAGATCTTCAAAGGTTGTCTCCACATTCAAATCTGGAAGCTTCGATTTCTTATAAGGATCTCCCGAACTCGACATCGGTGTTAGGCGTGAAACAAAAAAAAACAGCGGTGTCCCAACAGCAAATAACCACAACCAAGAACTCAAACACGCACTTTCATCTATACTTTATGTTCTTTTTAATTATGGTGAAGATGGTAGTGTCGGGTTTGTGTAGGATGGTGGGTTTAGTGTGATGAGAGTGAGTGGTGAGAGTTGTCTTAATATATGTTGAATCTGCATACCTAACCGTCACGTATAGGTCCAACCGTGATGGTTAGGTTAGGTGCCCGACAACACTGTCAACGTTAACTTTCTGTCAAAGCAACCTCGTACTGAACCGTCACGTATTGGCCTATACATGACGGGTAGGGTTCCTTTTTTGCAGACTACACAACCTCGTATCAAACTCGTATCATCAGTGTCCTTTTTTATTCCCGGACTCACGAGAGACATTCCGTCACGTTTAGGCCAATACGTTACGGTTTGGGTCACAATCGTCACTTGTAGACCTATACGTGACGGCTAGGTCAGGTGTGAAAAAAAAACCCAGCGGTGTCCCCAGCACAACCCTATATGTAAATTAATATTGGTTAACTTGGGACTCTAGTGCACTTTTTCAGTGTTTCAGACATTTACCTACACATAAATATAGAGTTTCTTGTTCCTAATAAAAGTTTGAACCCTTCAACTTCTTCTTCATATCATATATTGATGCTTTATTTTTTGTAGGAGAGAGAAGACCGATGACGATGATGAAGCTTGTATGGTAATGTGATTGATTGTTGAAGATGAAGATCGATAGAAATCATTTGATGAAGATGAAGACCGATGAAGATGATGAAGCTTGATGGTTTCTGGAATGATATTGAAGAAACAAAGAATCGAAGGTGTAATTTCTTATATTGTTGCATCAAAAATTAAACGAGATCAATTTTGAAAAAACAACAATTTTGTCGATTGATGTGACAACCGTGACTTTTACGGTCAACACCCGTGTTCGACGAGTTCGTATAATAATAATAATAGTATTATTATGTGAAATATACTTTCAAACGAAAGGAACTCGTTAGTAAACGAAAAATAATAGCAAGATTTATTTGGGTGTTATAATGTCAAAATTTTGATCAAGTTCAGGTCTATATGTGTTAACACACGAGTCGAGCAGTTTCGTAAAATTCAATTTAAATCCGAAAGGATATATATTTACGAGACGCAAGGACTCGAGAGAAAATATTAAATTCTAACGAGATATTTTTGGGTAAAATAACGCCACTATTTTTATCGGGTTTGTTTAAGCGAAAAACCAACACGCGATCGGAGACCGCAGGGGCTATAAATACCCCATCTTAGTCCACTATCTCATTTTTCAAAAATTAAGAGAAATTTTAGAGAGAGAGAGTGGAGAGGGCCGGAGAGTTTTCCGGCAAAGTAGTGGTGGTCTGACGGTGGTGCGTGGCGGTCAACGGTGGTCCGGCGCGGTGGCCGAAGCTTGTTTTTCACCCGGAACCATTTCTCGACGCTACGAACGCAATGGGAAGCTCAGATTTGTCAAAATCCTTGCTTAAATTCGTTAAAAATAGTTTTTAAATTCTGTCCAGAAAGTTTTATGCATGCGCAGTCTTAAAGATCGGACGATCCCCGGAAATCCGACCGTTAGAAATGCATGAATTTTGGATATGATCTTGTCAACACATAGACGCAAAACCCTACCGGAGAAATTTTTTATCAGAGCTCTCTAGGTATGCTTTTCACACCCTCAAATGTGACTGATCGGATTTTCGGATTTGAAAAACTGGGACACAAAGAATCGTCGATCCCCGGAGATCCGACCGTTGGATCGTGACGATTTTTGGACAGTAGTTTCTTGGAATAAATATGAATGTTTTCGTTATAGGAAATTTCGATCAGATGTTGGGAAGTATATTTTTGAATACGAACAGATTGTAACAGTTTCTAGGATCAAAAAACAGGAAATTAATCGGGTTGCATGGCCATCGAAACGGCATTACATGTCAATTTTGAGCATGTGGGAATGCTCGGGAGATAAAACGATCCTAATGGTGTTTTTGGTTCGTATTGCATGTGATACGGGAGGTTCCGCGTACGCGAACCATTTATACGGAAGGTATAAACTTTACCCGTTAAGCTTTGATTTTATGTTAGAATAGTTTTATAAGTCATTGTTTGAGAATTGAACCCGAAAATATTTAGTATTGAGATATTTGATATTTTTAGTGGTTTTTAGGTTATACACCCAACCCTGTTTCACGTGAAACAAATAATGAAACTAATATATTTATTTTTATACGACAATTGTTTTGATAAATTTTTAAAAATTGTTGATCTAGCACCCAAAAGTGATTTTAATCAGTAGAATATGTTTTAAAATGAGTATCTGAAAAATTTGGTTATCTAACTCTTTATAGATTATTTATTAAAATTCACACAAGTTTAATACATGGAAATTTGGGAAAAATACTTATGAGTATTGAAAAATTCTGGAAATTGGACAGTGATAGTTATATGATGAACTAAGACTTCTGTCCAAATTTTATGACAATTGGAGTTGTTTAAGTATACGTTTAGTATTTATAAAGTTTAAACGGACGATTTAGGGTTTGTATACTTCTGGATAAAATCAGGACTTGAAACTTGGTATGGGATCTTATATTGACTTGAAACTAATATGGTAACAATTTGGTAAAGTTTTGATGTGTTTAGCTATTTTTCTCGAATTTGTAAAATTTTAACAATATTAAATTCATATTAAATAATATGGACATTAAAAAAATATGAAAATTTGTCAGAAATTTTTATTTATATACATGATCAATTTTTATAAATTTTAATCAGTAACTTTATGTCTAAGTATGGTTTTGGAATTTTGGACCATTTAAATTTTATAAAAAGTTATTAATTTTGAAAACTTTTTATATAAAATTAATTTTATAAAAATTCTAAGGGATTTTAGGCAGAAGTATAACCCCATTTAAAACATAAAATTTGACTTTTAAATTGGGTGCTAATATCACACTAAAAGCCTAATTTCGGACGAATCTGATTTTCAAACTGTAAACCGGACTTTACGCGCGTAATCGCGTTTTTGATCAAACGAAACCTTGACTTGAGATTTTATTATATATGACTTTATAACTACTGATTTTATTTATTAAAATCTAAAACTTAAGGTTTTAAGGTCACGAATTTATATAAAAGTCGTTTTACAATTTCTAACAGTTCGTACGCGTATTCACGGGTTTGGGTATGCAACCGATTACATAGCCACTTTTTGTTTTGTTGACTTGGTCACAACATGTAGGAGTCCTAAATGCATTGTTTGTGTCCACTTGACTAGTAGGACCCTGTTAGGACTCGGATTTTATCAGTTTTTGTCGACTGTGTCGCATCACTCGCCCGCATTGTCCAGGCGAGTTTCGCGGCCCCTTTTTACTTACTGTTTTACTTTTTTTTTGGGAAAGCTGTTTCATTTTTTTAGTCACATGTTACATGATACATTGATTACATGAGTTATTTTTTTTATAATGCCTTAAAGTCCTCAATTTTTAGGCAATCAATTAGCTGAGCGTAGCCGTTGGGAATTTTGAGTAGTACTACTTGGGTTGACACCCCCGCTCATGGTTTGGTCGCGCCAACCAGAAAGTTAGCCAATTTTTTTTAGGCGGTTGTTTGCATTAGGCTTCCGTATGAGGTACTTTATTTTTATTTCGTCAAGGCTTTGATTGCGGCTCATGGTAATATGTTGTCTAATACATGTGTACTCGATCAACGGATTTTTGATCACTTTGGATTTTTATCCAAAATTTTTTATAGAGTCGCAAAACCTGCGAACTCACCAACTATTTATATAGTTGACACGTTTTCGAAACATGCTTTCAGGTAAACAGAATTGAAGAAGAGATTTTTATAAGGGCTCGCTTTTGGATTAGAACTATTGTTTCTAGTTATGATTATATACTTTGGTTGTAGTCAGACATTTAGACACTTTGTACTGTTTTAGAGATTTTTCTTGTATTTGTACTTTCGTTAGAAGCATGTAGTATGGTTCAATGTAATGCACAATTTTCCTTTAAGTTTCTCTTGTACTTGTGTTCAATGCCATATACCGGTTATATCCCATACTTTCGCCTTGTTGGGGTGTGACAGACTTGGTATCAGAGCACTTGTTATAGAGAATTAGGTTTACTCGAGACTAGACCTAGACTATAACTCTAAGTTTATTGCATTAAACCGTAGGAATTATATGTGCATTGCATACTACCTCTTGCTTATCTACGACACATTGCTTCGTCATAATCATGTCGTTGTCACGGCACTACGTGTACTCTTTGATGATTCTGGTTACGTTTGCTGTAATGTATATCCGTATCTATCTGTCTTGGTGTTACCTCGAGCTGTAGTTGTACCTACGCCGCACCTGCATCTACTCCAGTTCTGGATTCGACTTTCTTATTTAACATCTATTGTTTTCACTTTGTGCGGTATATACTTGCTTTGGTGATCTCCTGGATTGGATGGCTAGAACTTTCGCAATGAGATATGGCAGCCATAATTGCTCGATCTAAAGGGAACCCGAGGTGGAGAAGCAGGACTAAACGGGAGAGAACTCTACGGGTCAGGAGACCCATAAACTTTTTTTTTGTTTGTTTTGTTGGATCATTGGATCCACGTATATGTACAAATTTGTAGCATGACTTGCTCAACTCTGATTTGGGGATCTCTATCGTTACCTCCATCCAACAGCAGCCTTAGTCTGCAGATCCATGAGTATTGGTACAAATAATTAAAAGTGATCAGATAGAACATCAACACTTTTACGCGAAAGTGTAACACGATGACGTGATCCAATGAACATTCCAGTTTCTTTTTTTTAGCTGAGAGCTCGAGATAGAGGAAACACTGTAGGGACCATGCAAAGTAAATTATCATTACGGGTGCACACGTAATCATAATCTGCAGTGCATGAGAACTCTAGTGAGTCTTACTGTCCGAGTTAATGTTCATGATTAATCTATATTTCTAGTCCCGATTCCCAGTCATCCGAATATTGATCGAAACTATCGTAACCTTAGGGTTGAGCTGAATACATCGAATGATGCGATAGGCTACCTCAGGTGACATGAGAATTTATATTGTCTCTTTTATCTTTGAATCTTAATGGATCCAAAACTCTTATCAGGATTTCTTTTGCATAAAAATTTAGACCGAGACACTAAAGAGATCTGTTCTCAGTTGATTTAACCTCGGTATTTGGACCGAATTTGGTAATTATTTGTTAAGTATTGCTTCACATTTGAGATCCAGCTAAAGATTTTCTCATTTCAATTTTTTTATATGTTTATCAACGTATGTGACGATTCACGGTCTAGCGTGAATCAGACCATGACATTTCTGACTCCCCTAATTGATCTTCATGTAACGTTCTCGCAGTTCTGAAGGAACAAGAGAAATTCGAATTTGATCTAATCAACTCCTTACTGAATCTTGAGTAACGGAGATTTTCTATCATCTATTTTACTTGATAAATCAGATCCCTTGAGAGTTTACTGGCCACGTAAATTCAATATTGGCTTTACAACGCTCGACACTTGCAGTAAGTGTACGACTATAATCGGAGGTCCCGACATAATCTTGGATTTTATCTTATAATCCAAATGCACTCTAATATCGATGGAGTAACAATATGATGGAGAAATTCCTTAAAGAAATATAAGCTTCTTTTCTTAGACAATATAACATTTCTATACGATCGTTCGTATAAATCCTCATTTCGGTGTTTGTCATTCTCAGTATACTCCTGATAAATATTCTTAATAATTCAGTTTTACACCTACTTGAAATTTCCATTGCAAGTGCTATGCACTCACTATGGTAATTTGGTACACTCAATCCCGATTCTCTTAACCGCGACGCTTACATTGTGGAAACTTAACTTGAGAAACTTGTTTACTTGGGAGGAGCCATCTTTACGACGTTCATTGTCGTGTTTATTTCGGTCATTTGTAGTTCTACTATGGACACCGAGCGGCTTGTGCCCATGATTCTTTTAGTTGGATTTACAAAAACTTTTTATTTTGGGATAGCTATGGCTTGGTATGAAACTAATGCCCTTTTTTGTGAACATTGCTACGTATGTTTTGCAAATCTTGATTTCTTCTGGCGCTTCGATGTCTTATTGAAAACCATTTTGATGGAGAAAATGAAACTTTATGTTGGAATGATTCTTTGTGTACCACAAATTTTATTAGTAATCATTCAAAGTTTATTTATGGTGATTATCGCTATTTGTTACTCTACGTATGCTGTCCTTATAGATCCGAATAGAATAGTCTCATATCCTTTTTGTACTTGTTCTCTCTCAAATGTCATTTTGTTGATTGACTTTCTGATTTCCAACTAGGTAGAGACGTATACCCATCCCTTACTCTCCGTAACCTGTAATTAGAAAGCCTTAGAGCAACTACTGTTTAGAAATGACTTCTTAACACGTGCCCTAAAGGAATACGAATCTATGACATTCAAACACTCATTCCATCAAATTTATGGCTTAAACCCTTATGCAAAGGATTTTAGGCTATAACTAGTATGGGTGAAATACGAAATGGTAAGTCATAGTGATACCGTTCGAAAGCCAAGAAAGTTGCAGGCATACTGTACTACCAGTTATTGACAGATAATCTATTCGACCCCCTTCAACGCGAGATCTAAGGACAAACTCTGAAATCTTATGTTCCATTTTCACCGACTTTAATGGAAAGCGAGGACCTAAGTTGAAATTTGAAAACCTTATCATTTGAAAGATGTGTCCTAAAATCATAGGATGGCAATTTTGAATTTATTTCTATGTTCTACAATTCTTAACCAATTAAAGTTGTACGCTACCACGAAGAGTAACAAGTGACGAATCATAGTTGACTCTGTTCTCTTGAAGATCCACTTGAGATTGAATTATCTTTAAAGGACCTATGAGCATGACATCCTCATATTTGGAAAATTCCTGAAGTTTTACTTGATCCTCCCCTATTTTCTGACGTCTACTTTATAAGAATTAAACCCTAGGCTAAATTGACAATGATATTATATCAAAGTCTACCCATTTTGTGGATTAGCAAGCTCATAATCATTTTCGGGGGACACTATTTTTATGAGATTATTTCCACAATGTGACTGTTTATTTCCTCATCTAGCTGAATAGCGGATTACTTCCGAATCATTTCAATACACATCAAGAAAGATGCAGACGTCTAATGTTATCCTATCAAATTTGGCCGACTCGATGTGAGGAGTAGACCATCTTTTAATATGTACTTCTTGTTAAAATTTCAGAATTCCATTTCTAACCGTTAACCAAATTCGACTTCTGTTGGTAGTCAATTCAATGTCCAACTATTGAACTGGCACCTAGTCTTTTAACTAATCTACTTGATTAGATCGTCCTAAATCTTTAGTCACTTTCTCTATCTAGATCTTGTGGTGACTCGATTTTCATATAGACCATTGCTAACTTTCGACAATAGGTATATGAACCTTTAATTGAAAATCACCAAACATGGTTATATTATATCGAGACTAATATGCGCGTTAGTACCGAATCCTAATGCTTTGTGGTGAGGTTGCATAGCACAGGTCATCGCTGACATCTATTTTATGATTATGACTCATTTCCTATAACACTTGATAGGATTGAGTAAATTTGACTCTTAGCAAATTTATCTCGACAGAATCCTAGTATAATATCTTTTGTTTGTTAATCTTTGGTTTCACGACTCGAGTTTGGTACAATCATACTGGTACTCATTATATACTTGCTTTGTAAAGCTTTAAGCTTGGATTTCTCGTTATTAATTCATTCTCTAATGACTAATCATCACTCTTCAATTCTAGTACGAGAAGTGTGAATCTCGTTTTTTTGTATGTTGATTTTCAAAATTCCCTTGTATCTACTTTTACGGTTATGTCGTATACACACCAACCATGTTGTATCGCCCTATGATGCAACAATGTACAAACTATTGTGTAACGAACCAAAATCCGGGTCTCGTTATAAATAAATAAATAATTCTAATAAATATTATGGTGAAAATAATATTTTAGAAATAAGTTGAAACAAGCGGGTTTCAAGTTAGTAACGGGGATATACTAGTTTTAACTAGTTATGGAAGGAAATGGAAAAGATTGAAAGTAGAGGGGCTAAAGGTGAAACATGGCAAATCTGCCATATTTGACCTTTAGAAGTCAAAATTGACTTCATTTTTGGAGTTGGGTCGTTCAAGAGAAGAGGAAGAGAGGAGAAATCGGGTTGAAGCCAAAATTCGTGTGTTTGAAGCTTGTAACTTGAAGGTGTTGGCTCACACATCACCTTTCTAACATCAAGTAAGTGATTTCTTCCTCTTTGATCCACCATTTATGGTGTTCTTGTTGGGTTTTGTTGAAAACCCGAAATTATGGTTGCATGTGGTAAAATGGTGTTAGATTATTGATAATCTAGCTAAACTAAAGGTGTAGGAAGGTGAACAACACCATGGAACCCTTTGATTTTGATTTTTGAAAGTTAGGGTTCATATGGAGGAAATTGGGGGTTTTGGGGTTTTGATGAAAAATTGATAAATTGATGATGATTAAGTGTTATAGAGGTGTTAGACACTTAAACAAACCCCAAATTAACTTAAAGAAACTAGTTTGATAAAAATTAGTGTCAAGGTATTGGAAAGAGAATTCTAGTGGTTGAGTTGAGTTCTTGATTAAAGGGGGTGTTTGGATATGGAAATAACCCAAACGGGTCAATTTGGATTGAAAATGGAAATTTGGGTGGTAAACTCAATTGTATGTGTTTTGAATGAATGATTAGATTACTAAACTAGGTGTGTATGTTTAGGCAATCAAATTGTGGGTCTAGAAGGCGGAGCGGAGTCGTCTAACCCAAAAGGTAAGTGCCTATGCACTTACTTAGTATTGATGATAAATGGTGAATTTTATGGATTATGTCTTATGTGATTGTGTGCATACTTGTGATATGATAAATTGTGAATGATTTTAGTATGTGCAATGAATGATTGTAGTTATAGTGTTAACCTATAATGGTAATGGATCATGTGTTGATCATAAATGAAACGGAGATATGGCCTTGTGCCATAATGGTAATGGATCATGGGTTGATCATAAATGAAACGGAGATATGGCCTTGTGCCATAATGGTAATGGATCATGTGTTGATCATAAATGAAACGGAGATATGGCCTTGTGCTATAATGGAAATGGATCATGTGTTGATCATGAATGAAAAGGAGTTATGGCCTTTGTGCCATAATGGAAATGGATCATGTGTTGATCATAATTGAAACTTGTAGTAAGGGTGCAAGAATATGTAGCATAAATGACAATTTGGGTGGAAACGGGTCAAATGGGTGAATATAATGGAAATGGATCATGTGTTGATCATAATTGAAACTTGTAGTAAGGGTGCAAGAATATGTAGCCTAAATGACAATTTGGGTGGAAACGGGTCAAATGGGTGAATGGGTGAAACAAGTAGGAATTTACTTGTTTGTTATGAATTTATCTTCATTACTAATGGTGATATGTGTGGTGAATGTAGGAAAAGCTCCGAGGTAGTCAAAGTCAAGTCCAAGGCGTTGGCGGATCCTCGTATGCATATTTTCATGTTTTGATGATTTGGTGGAATTCCCCCTTTTTGATTGTAATTTGATAAACAAAACATGTTTTTGGGTTGTGATCATGTTGTTGAAGGGGTTTTTGGTTAAAACCCATGTGTTGGGCAAATTTGTTGTCTTGTATTTTGGAAAAAGTTGGAAAAATGGCTAAGTATGAAAACCTGCTGAAAACTGGAAACATTCTGAGAAAAAGGGTCCCTCGCGGGTCGCGAGAGTCCAGGAAGGATTCTCTCGCGGTACGCGAGAGTGTAAAAAAAAAAAAATTCCTGGGTTAAGACTTTCGCGCGTTAAAGTTTTGTTTTTAAAAGTGGTGTGTTTCATATTGAATAGTAACTACTATTACTGACAATCACAAGGTACAATAACCCGGGATTTCACAGTGAATGTGGGAACAAATTTCATTAGATTTCGTTACTAGGCCTGCCTAGAAATTTAGGCGGCTATGATTCATTTTGGGAGATTGTTAACTAATTAATGATTAACTCTGCACATTTCCTACTTATTCGAGAGGACTTCTAGATAGAAAAGCTAGCTCGACTGTATAGTAGTGAAATTGTAGCAAGACATGGAGTGCCTGTTTCCTTTATCTTCGATAGGGATAGTCGCTTTACATCCCATTTCTGGCAGACAATACAGAAAGCTTTGAGAACGCGCTTAGATATGAGCACCACTTACTATCCTCAAACCGACGGTCTAAGTGATCGAACTATTCATACTTTAGAGGATATGCTAAGGGATTGTGTGATACAATTTGGTGGTAATTTGGATACTCTTTTACCTTTGGTCCTATTTCCTTACACCAACAGTGATCACATTACCATTAAATGAGCACCATTGGAAGCTCTGTTTTGACACAAATGTTGATCCCCATTTTGTTGTGCTGAAGTTGGTAGTAATCATTTGATTCGTCTTGTTATGTATAAACTAAAACTACCTTAGGAGCTTAATGGTATATACGATGTTTATCGTATATCGAGTCTCAAAAGGTGTTTAACCTACGAATCCGTAATTATACCACCTAAGGAAGTTCGTATTGACGACAAGTTTCATTTTAACGAGGTGTTATCTCTCTGTATTCTAAGTACATGAAATGACCATCCTTTATAACCTATGATATTTGTTATCGCTGTGATACATTTTTATTCCAATGAGTCGTGGTGATTCTACCGATTCTTTGAACCTTAATAGCAACTCCCTTGTTAAAATTTTATGGTTACTATTTATAATAGTATTCATTAATGGAAACAAACAGAATGATACTTTTCCTTGCTCATAAAAGGATACTGAATCACCGGGATTTTGTATCATAATATCATTCTGGATTTGTACCAATTTTGTATACTTGTGTATATCAATCGTATGACGGATTTCTTAAACTTCTGAATAACACCAGTAGTGTACTTTTTGACTAATCCGGTGAAACAATGATCTATAGACTCTTTGGAATTCGAAAGATTTTTCTCTCATGATTATTCAATTTTCTTTTGAGCCTTTCTAAGTGAAACTACTCTCTATAATTCTTAGATCTCGATTTGTCAAATCTCCATGCTATATCTAGGAAACTAGATTTCCCTTGATGATCATACATGAATCAAGTTACGAAAAAGAACTTGTCAACTATTATACCAGTTGAATTTCGGGACGAAATTCTGTTAACTGGGGGAGAATGTGACAACCGTGACTTTTACGGTCAACACCCGTGTTCGACGAGTTCGTATAAAAATAATAATAGTATTATTATTATTATTATGTGAAATATACTTTCAAACGAAAGGAACTCGTTAGTAAACGAAAAATAATAGCAAGATTTATTTGGGTGTTATAATGTCAAAAATTTGATCAAGTTCAGGTCTATATGTGTTAACACCCGAGTCGAGCAGTTTCGTAAAATTCAATTTAAATCCGAAAGGATATATATTTACGAGACGCAAGGACTCGAGAGAAAATATTAAATTCTAACGAGTTATTTTTGAGTAAAATAACGCCACTATTTTTATCGGGTTTGTTTAAGCGAAAAATCAACACGCGATCGGAGACCGCAGGGGCTATAAATACCCCATCTTAGTCCACTATCTCATTTTTCAAAAATTAAGAGAAATTTTAGAGAGAGAGAGTGGAGAGGGCTGGAGAGTTTTCTGGCAAAGTAGTGGTGGTCCGACGGTGGTGCGTGGCGGTCAACGGTGGTCCGGCGCGGTGGCCGGTGGCGGCCGAAGCTTGTTTTTCACCCGGAACAATTTCTCGACGCTACGAACGCAATGGGAAGCTCAGATTTGTCAAAATCCTTGCTTAAATTCGTTAAAAAGAGTTTTTAAATTCTGTCCAGAAAGTTTTATGCATGCGCAGTCTTAAAGATCGGACGATCCCCGGAAATCCGACCGTTAGAAATGCATGAATTTTGGATATGATCTTGTCAACACGTAGACGCAAAACCCTACCGGAGAAATTTTTTATCAGAGCTCTCTAGGTATGCTTTTCACACCCTCGAATGTGACTGATCGGATTTTCGGATTTGAAAAACTGGGTCACAAAGAATCGTCGATCCCCGGAGATCCGACCGTTGGATCGTGACGATTTTTGGACAGTAGTTTCTTGGTATAAATATGAATGTTTTCATTATAGGAAATTCCGATCAGATGTTGGGAAGTATATTTTTGAATACGAACAGATTGTAACAGTTTCTAGGATCGAAAACAGGAAATTGATCGGGTTGCATGGCCATCGAAACGGCATTACATGTCAATTTTGAGCATGTGGGAATTCTCGGGAGATAAAAACGATCCTAATGGTGTTTTTGGTTCGTATTGCATGTGATACGGAAGGTTCCGCGTACGCGAACCATTTATACGGAAGGTATAAACTTTACCCGTTAAGCTTTGATTTTATGTTAGAATAGTTTTATAAGTCATTGTTTGAGAATTGAACCCGAAAATATTTAGTATTGAGATATTTGGTATTTCTAACAGTTCGTACGCGTATTCACGGGTTTGGGTATGCAACCGATTACATAGCCACTTTTTGTTTTGTTGACTTGGTCACAACATGTAGGAGTCCTAAATGCATTGTTTGTGTCCACTTGACTAGTAGGACCCTGTTAGGACTCAGATTTTATCAGTTTTTGTCGACTGTGTCGCATCACTCGCCCGCATTGTCCAGGTGAGTTTCACGGCCCCTTTTTACTTACTGTTTTACTTTTTTTTGGAGAAAGCTGTTTCATTTTTTTAGTCACATGTTACATGATACATTGATTACATGAGTTATTTTTTTTATAATGCCTTAAAGTCCTCAATTTTTAGGCAATCAATTAGCTGAGCGTAGCCGTTGGGAATTTTGAGTAGTACTACTTGGGTTGACACCCCCGCTCATGGTTTGGTCGCGCCAACCAGACTTGTAGGGTCACTTGGGCGCAAAGTTAGCCAATTTTTTTAGGCGGTTGTTTGCATTAGGCTTCCGTATGAGGTACTTTATTTTTATTTCGTCAAGGCTTTGATTGCGACTCATGGTAATATGTTGTCTAATACATGTGTACTCGATCAACAGATTTTTGATCACTTTGGATTTTTATCCGAAACTTTTTATAGAGTCGCAAAACCTGCGAACTCACCAACTATTTATATAGTTGACACGTTTTCGAAACATTCTTTCAGGTAAACAGAATTGAAGAAGAGATTTTTATGAGGGCTCGCTTTTGGATTAGAACTATTGTTTCTAGTTATGATTATATACTTTGGTTGTAGTCAGACATTTAGACACTTTATACTGTTTTAGAGATTTTTCTTGTATTTGTACTTTCGTTAGAAGCATGTAGTATGGTTCAATGTAATGCACAATTTTCCTTTAAGTTTCTCTTGTACTTGTGTTCAATGTCATATACCGGTTATATCCCATACTTCTGCCTTGTTGGGGTGTGACAATTGCGTACATGTAATATGGACAATTACATTGGTTCATTTTTTTGGTCGATTTGATGCATATGTATATATAATTGTATTAAATCTATGCATCTTTCTTTTTGAATATGATATTTTGGTTAACTAGTTATAATGTGCAGTGTGTGATTTTATGGTAATGTATAAAACATTTTATTCATTGTTCAATTGCTAACCAAGTATGTATGTTGTTTTTTTTCAAACAGTATGCATTAATATTAGATGTATGTAACATGTGATGAAAATTAGATGATAATGTCATTTAAACTTATTCAAGTAAAAATATATGGAATCATCGACAATATTATATGTATTTAATATCATATTAGATATATGTGTAATCTTATTACATATATGCATTACAATATTATATATATGTAACATAATTTTACGTATATGTAATATCATAATACATATATGTATTATTCTTATAATACACACACAATATATATATATATATATATATATATATATATATATATATATATATATATATATATATATATATCTTATTACATATATGTAATATTTTGATATTAGTTAAGATTGTATTGTGATGAGTATCCATTTGTTGTAGGGGATTCAAAGTGAAAGAATAAAAATACAAACATATTACATATTTGTCTGCTTATATGTAATATATATTAGACATATGTTTCTATTTAACATATTAACCAAAACACGTTTCTATTTAACAAATTAACCAAAACAAGTATGTAATACATATTAGACATATGTTTTTATTTAACAAATTAACCAAAACAAGTTTCTATTTAACTAATTAACCAAAACGCACTTGTTTATAGGAGAACAAAATCTTGTGTACCATTGGGAGATTAAAAAAACAAAAATGCAATGAGAATGTTCCGAACAAAAATCAAAAGAAAAAAATAGGAATCACAAGAAAGAATCCTACTTAGTTGAAAAATATATAATCACAAAGAAAAAAAACCTCTTCACTTGTTTACTATAATTAGAGAATTGAATTGACAATTTTCAAACAATGTTATCAACTTGTCTTTATTAAGTAAAAGTTTACCTTAAAAAAGTTAGTTTTGTAAATGTAATTGTAATTTTTTTTTTTATATAAAGTAAATTATTATTTTATTTAAGAAATTGTTTTAGACACTTATAAAAGATATATGTTTTATTTTCATCAACCGTGCAGTATACGAGAACTAACCTAGTATGTAATATTATGATATTACATCTGTAATATAATATTACGTATGTGTAATATAATATTATGTATATATAACAAAATATTACATATGTGTAATATCATATTAATATCGGTAATATCGTCCAAATCATTAGTTTTAACAACAAAAAAATGCATAAAATTAATATAATTCATATATACATTTGAATAATTATTACATAATCCAGAAAAAAAAAAAGAAACTGACAGAGATTTTACGATTTTGATTTGTCCAAATCTTGCGTAATCATCGAAGAACAATCAAATTAAGTTTAAAGAAACTAAAAGCTCATGCTTTGCAAGAATAAAAAACTTGCCATCGATTGTTTCATTGTGTTTAAAATAAAATCATCATTATCATCATCGTTTGAGTTCTTCGTCATCAAAGAAGAATCAGATTTGCGGCATCGTCTGAGTTCGTTATTGTCGTCGTTGTCGTCTAAGTTCTTAATCATCTGCGTTATTCGTCATCATTCTCTGTATAATCGAAGAACAAATTGATTTCGCATGATCATCTTCGTTTGAATCTTGGAGTTCTTAAAAAAAACTTGAGTTCTTGAGTTATATTCATCATCATCATCTGAGTTTTTCAAAATCCTTAAAATTTTTTATCTAATATTTGATTTAAAAAAATAATTCTTGTTCACCATCTAGATTTTTAACCACCATCATCATCATCATCATCATCATCATCATCATCATCATCATCATCATCATCATCATCATCATCATCATCATCATCATCATCATCATCATCATCACCGGGATATTCCAACAATTTAAAAAAATTGAGAAAGAAAGAGAGAGAATGTGTTGTCTTGATTTTCAAGGAAAAAGTTGCAATGATGAAAACAATAAATGTATTCAAAAAGTCTGGAATTTAAAAAAAAAGATAATTTACCAAATTACCCTTCCAAGTCACCAAAAGTCTTGGACACGTGACAAATTCTCATTAGTTGAATTGGTTTTTTGGTTACAAAATAAAAGTTGGTTTACACATTATCATTTTCATATATATATATATATAGGTAGAGGTTCTGTTACAAAAGCTCAAAACTTTAAAAAGTATAGGAAGAAATCTCAGCTATAAGATCTTTATGATTTGTGGCTGAGATTCACACGGTAACATTTTTTGTAAATAATAGCAAGTGGAAAAGCACCAGGAAGGGTATTAAGGGAAGAGCCAAGTCAAAATAAGTGCACATGTAAGTCACATGTCATTTCCCCTATTTTTTTTAAACGTCCATAACTTTTTTAGACGTCATTATTTTTTTTTTTAAATTTCACCATAAAATCGAAGCGTTTTTTATCTTTCCAACGAGTATGGTATTGCTATATTTATATACTCTTTTAAATCGTTTTTGTTTAGATGACATTAAAGTGGGTTTTTTGTATATGATGTTTTAGATCTATGATGTTTTATATCTATGGTGTTTTCAACTGTGTGTTTTTCTAGTTATGGTGTTTTACATATGTGGGCCATTTTCAACATGCCGTTTTAGCTTTTTTGGTTATAGTGTTTTCAACATTACGATTAGTTTTTTTATTATTATATATATATATATATATTTAAATCTTTTTTTACATAACATTAAAGTGGGTTTTACCAACATGGTGTTTTATATTTATGGTGTTTTAAAGCTATGATGTTTTTAACTGATTGTTTTTCAACATAAAGCTTTTCTGGTCATGGTGTTTTACACATGTGGCTATTTTGAACATGACGTTTTAGCTTTTTTGGTCATTGTGTTTTCAACATTACAATTAGTTTTTTATTATATATATATATATATATATATATTCTTTTAAAATATTTTTATTTAAATAACATTGAAAGTGAGTTTTTTTTTTCAACATTGTGTTTTAGATCTATGGTGTTTTTTCAATATAGAGTTTTTTAGATTATGGTGTTTTTAACATAAAGTCTTTCTAGTTATTGTGTTTTACACCTAGAGGCCAACTTCAACATGGCGTTTAGCTTTTTTGGTCATGGTGTTTTCAAAATGACAGATTTCAACATGATGTTTTTGGTCATGGTGTTTTAGTTTCTTTATAAACTATTTGATAAATCACAATGACAAATTATGATCCAACATGACGTTTTAGTTTCTTTATAAACTCTTTCAACATGACGTTTTAGTTTCAACATGTGTTTTCAGAATCACAATGACAAATTAAAACGCCAAATTTTCACATGGTATTTTCACATGACGATTTAGTTTGTCATTGTGTTTTACAACTGTGACGTATAATTTATGTTGAACTACACTTTTTAAAAAAAAAGGTAAAACACCATAAACACAAGCATGGCAAAACACCATGCATATGAAAATTAAAGTATAAAACAAAATGAAAAACTAATCGTTGATTGAAATTTTACGCCAAAAGTGTAAAACACCAAGACAAAACAAAAACGCCATATTTTATGTTTATGGCGTTTTTGCTTCTTTCAAGGTGTTTTACACTTTTAGCTTAATATTTCAATACCATAAACATAAACTTGGTTAAGCCTGTGTTCGAATTAAAGTGAGTTTTCAACATGGTGTTTTACATCTATGGTGTTTTCAACTGGGTGGTTTTCAACATTGAGTTTTTCTAGTCATGGTGTTTTTCAACAAAGAGTTTTTGGGGTCAAGGTGTTTTACACCTAGATGCCAATTTGAATATGGTGTTTTAGTTTTTTTTGTCATGTCGTTTTCACAATGACAAATTTCAACATGGTATTTTTTTTGGCTTTTTTAGTCATGTTGTTTTGACGTGTTTATGCTTATGGCGTTTTACTTCTGTTATGGTGTTTTACACTTTAGCTTAAAATTTCAACACCATAAACATAAAACACCATAAAAACTCTCAATTTCAAACAACACCTAGTTGGTCTTTTTTTTTAAATATAACAATACCATACTCGTTGGAAAGATAAAAAGACGCTCGATTTTATGGTGAAATTTTTTTTAAAAAATAATTACGTATAAAAAAGTTATGGACGTTTTAAATAAATGAGGGAAATGACATATGACTTGCATGTGCAGATTCCTTCATTTGTTTAAAGCCTTTTGACACAATTATCCTTTTACTTATTTTCCTCATTGTACACGTGTCGTGCTGTGGTTCCTTCATATTTTTCAGTTGTTACATATGTAACAACGTCGTAACGGTAATTTTTTTACAATTTTGGTATCTTTCTAAAAAAAATCCTTCAGCGCTTTTTTGATTCTTTTTTTAAAAAAGTGACGAAAATATGTAACAAAACTACCCTATTTTAAAAAAAATAAATAATGAAAAAAGTAGAGTTTTTAAGGGTTTTCACAACTCATATGGGTTTTCATTCTATCCTAACCCTATATGTATATGTATATGTATATGTATATGTATATGTATATGTATATGTATATGTATATGTATATCTCACATTTTCTCAACCAATAACATCCCAATCTCAGTTGGTGAGAAAAGAGAACTTCTCAAAAAAGCATAAGAATCGACACGGTATGATATCGAACGTGCGTTTGGAGCTCTAAAGAAAAAAATAGGCTATGATTAAAAATCCGTGCTGTATTTGGTCCAAAGATAAAATAAAAAATGTTATGTAAACTTGCATAATATTACATAACATGATACTAGAAGACAAGGGGCAGATCATTTGCCAAACCTATGATGATAACCCGCAGACGTCGCCGCCTGCACAACTAAGCTCCAAAGAGAAACACGCAATTCGTAATGCAATACGCGACAGGGAAACACATCTAAGCCTACACGGTGATTTGATAAAGCATATTTTGAGTAATCGTCCAACTGATGATTGATTTTTTTTTATTTTAATATTTTTGGTTTTTAATTAAATAAATTTGTATTTTGTTATCTTTATTTTAAATAGATGTTTGTATTTTAGTTAATTATTAAAAACTAAATTCGGGGCGTGAAACCACCACACATCTTAGTGATTCCAGACAGTGATTGCCCTTGTGTTGATGTGACGTTGACGTGACGGTTCATGAAACCACTACGGATGACCTAAGTATACAGATTTGACTAATTTTTCATACAATAAAAATGAAAAAAAAAATATGTAACAGTATGCTCAATAATTCCTCATGTACCAACTACACCGACGTAAATATAAAAAAGAATCTATCAATTATAACAAATAAATGTTTTAACGTGTCACGTGTCATCATTGTATAGCCTCTAGATCTTTATTTTCCTTCCCAAATATTTTTCAATTATCTATTTTAATTTATTTTTTTTAAACTCCTAAATTGATTAAATATCATTTAGTTGTTTTCATATTTCTTACGATTTTAAATTTTAAACATTAAGTGTAGGATAACTTTGGTTGACCAATAACTTACTTTTTTAAATACATTATCTATAATTATATATAACTAATTCATTATAATTTATATGATTTAGAGTCTAAATTTAACATATGATTTAGATTAACAATTTCTTTTACAAAATTAAATAAAATTAAGTTATCTGATAAATGTGACCCTTTAAAATTAATAATATTTTATCAACGTATAAAAAAATTATTTATTATATTTTTTTTCACGATTCAATTCGTGTAATATACGGAAATAGAGTGTAACCTAGTAAAATATATACAATTAAAAAAGAGAAACAAGTTTAACAAAGTCTAGTTTTGGATAGACGTTTCACACGTGGATATAATATATATTGCATTATTTGTTTCGGATAAAGCTACATAAAAAGTCTTGTCTATATTTATTTTACATGACTTTATTTGACATGTCCCATTTTTAACTTAATAAATCGACTATAATTTGCAAGTTGCAATTTAGTATTCTTGAATTAATGCACTTAACCCCCTATTATTTCATCCCATGACTAAAGTAATCCTCGTCTAATTCTAAGATAGAGGTGGAAAAAGATGTGTTAAAAAGGTGTTTGACACGACACATTTAGCCCGACTATTGACCCAACACGACATATTTAACTAAACATGTCGTTTCTTAAATACTAACACGAACATGTTTAATAAGTAGGTTACACGACACCACATTTAACACGATTAGTTATAACCAGTCAAATAACATGAATGAAACGTCACGACACATTAATTGATACACATAAATTTATGCATTTCAATAACACGAATGAGACGGAAAGTTTAGCCATGACTATTGACACGACTAGTTAAATGCAGCTAAAAAATAATAAGACACAATTAACATAATAAGAAAAAAAGTTAGTAAAATGTACAGAAATATTAAAATCCTATAACAAATACATAAAGGTAGAAGACTAGAAATTTAAACCATGTTAGTCGGTTAGAGGTGGGAATCCAGTTATAAAATATTTAATTATTTAAACAACTATATAACTAAACCCTTTTGATAAATAGGTCATAAACATGTTGTGTCAACTGGTTACCTTATTTAACACGACCAGTTAAACGCGTTATATGTGTCATAAATGGGTTAAGCTAGTGTACTCCGTTTAGACATGTTTTTAGTCATGTGATCAACGTGTCAACCTGTTTACCCTAATCACTAATGCGTTTAGCTTTGTGTTAAGTCATATCATGTTAATTGATCATGTTATAATTTACCAACTTTATAAGTCACCACTCACAGCTCTTCCCATAAATGTGTTGCATTATGTGGATGAATGATATAATAGTAAAATATGACCAAACAAACACTACTAGAAAAATGGAGCATAAACGACGGAAGGCCGACAATGTGGACCAAAATCCCAAAAAACCCCAAAAATTATGAATTAGTCAGATTCCGTTGATGATTCGTCGGCATATTTCCGATGAAGTATTCAGTCCATAATTATCCGTCGGTGATAATCCAGTTTTCTAGTAATGAAACATTAAAAGGTTGATTTTGCCATGGCTGAAGGGAGGGGAGCTCCTATCTCGTCATTTGTTTTATGAAATGTCTAGAAACCCCATTTTAATATCATTTATGTTATCCGTTTAGCAATCTATGTACATATTGAAGGCAATGACAAGTAATGCGATTTGCAACACATTGAACAATGTAAAGGAATCCTTTTAATAAAACTTTTAAAAATAGTTAAACTACAAAAGGTTTTGGGATTAAATTCAAACTTAATTAAGGAAAGCAAATAAACTGATTTAAATTCAATTAATAATAAACCATAATTCACTGGGTTCCCCTTATTTCATAAAGTTAAATTGATGTTTTTAAACTTTTAGACTAAAATAGTTATTTTTATTAAATCATAAGAATTATAACCGTACTCAATGTTAGCATAATAAGTTGTTATGAGCTCTGTTATGAGCTTTAACCCAAGCCCAGTTATTTTTCTATTTAATGTTGTTTTCTTCTTCATTTGTAAGCTAATCTTCATTTGTGTAATATAGAGACTCCATCTTTTCTCTGTACATGTTCATTTGTTAACATGGTATCAGAGTCTACTCGATTCATACTTGATTGAAGATTTTTGTTGTCGCTTCTGCTTCGCTGTTGATTCGTTCGTTGTTTGGTTGTTCGTTGTTGAAGGGTAGAGGCTTAACGCTCATTCGGTGACGCTTGCATCGGATTTCTTTGACTCGTGAGGTATTAAAGTCACGGATTTTGTTTTATTTGAACTGACTTGTGTATTTGGAAGAGCTTCTGGACAGATTGACAGATTTGGACCTCGTTTCTGTCCCGTTTCACGAAGTTTGCGGTTTGTTCACGAAGTTTGCGGTTGTCACGAAGTTTGCGATTGTCACGAAGTTTGCGGTTACAAAGTTTGCGATTACCAAGTTTGTGGTAATTTAAGTTTGCGTTAATTTGAATTTGATAATATGGCTGGAAAAGATGACTCTCTTCAGTCTATTAGTACTCGTCTAGATGGTAAAAACTACGCCTACTGGAGTTACGTGATGAAAAACTTTCTTTGTGGGAAAAATATGTGGGGTTATGTCACAGGTACTAAGGGAAAGTCTATTGATAAGTCTAAGCATGCTGAATATGCCTTAGCTCTCGATACTTGGGAAACGGATAAATCTAAAGTTATAACTTGGATCAACAGTTCTGTAGGTCAGTCCACTGGTATTCAGTTGGCTAAGTATGATACAGCCAAGGAAGTTTGGGATCATTTGGAACGGCTGTATACTCAGTCTAATTTTGCCAATCAGTACCAGTTGGAGTTTGATATCCGTGCTCTTCAACAGAATGAGATGAGCATTCAAGACTTCTATGGAGCTATGTCGGATTTATGGGATCAATTGGTACTTACGGAATCTGCAGCACTGAATGTGTTTAAATCTTATATTGCTCGAATGGAGGAACAATATTTAGTACAATTCTTGATGGTATTACGTCCAGACTTTGAAGGACTACGTGGCACGATTCTTCATCGTTCTCCTCTTCCATCAGTTGATTCAGTTCTTCACGAGTTGATTGCAGAGGAAACTCGGTTAAAATTGCAGGTTGATAAAGCTCCTAAAGTGACCACTACTTCAGCTGTGTTTGTTGTTCCCCCTAATCAATCCAGACAATGTGCTAAAGTTGCTTTTGATGAATGTGGATTTTGAAAAAGAAAAAATCATTGGAAGTCTCAATGTCCATTATTACTTAGCAGAAGGAACTCTAACTTGCAGAAGCCCCCACAACAGAACAGACCAGGTGGACAATTTCCGTCTTACACGTCCACTTTGGCTGGTTCATCTGGTCCTTCTTCATGGACATTTAAACCACCTCAGTTTACTACTGCTGCTACACCACCATCTGTAGAAATGAACAAACCACCGTCTGCTCTGGATCCGCAAGTATTTGAACAGTTCAGACAGTTTCTTGCCGCCAACCCTACCGCTATGTCTGCTGTGGGACTGTCTTCATCTGGTACCACATGTATTTCGTCATCATTATGGATTTTGGATTCTGTTGCCTCACATCATATATATCCCTATCTATCTTCTTTTCTTTCTTTGTCTCCTGTCTCTGTTGTTTCTGTCATGTCTGCTAGTGCTACATCAATGTTGGTAGAGGGTGTTGGATCTGTATCTACCTCTCATGTGTCTCTCAATGATGTCTATTATATTCCGAAGCTTGCCTTAAATCTTGCTTTAGTCAGTCAGTTGTTTAAGTTTGGAATTTGGGTTTTCTTTTGTGACACTGTTTGTGTTGTGCAGGATCAACACACTTAGAGGGTGATTGGGATCGGTAGTAGGGTGGGAGATTTATATGTCTTAGAAGAACTCAAAGTGCCTACACCTGGTGTTGTTGCCTCCAGTGTTGATTTATCTTCCTTTCGTTTAAGTTCTTTGTCGTCTGAATTTTATATTTGGCATTCTCGTTTGGGACATGTGTCCGCATCTCGTTTAAAATTTTTAGGTGGTTTGGGTCAGTTGCAAACTTGTGATATTTCTGATTGTAGTGGTTGCAAACTTGCTAAATTTTCTGTTTACCTTTTAATAAAAGTATTTCTCATTCTGTTGCACCATTTGATATTGTTCATTCTGATGTGTGGGGACCATCACCAGTATCCACTAAGGGCGGTTCACGTTATTATGTTTCCTTTATTGATGATTACACTTATTTTACCTGGGTGTACCTTATGAAACGTAGATCTGAGTTCTTTTCTCTATTCCATATGATGACCATAGTGAATTATTAAATATGGTTTAGTTTAGAAAAAGACACGTTAGCTCAAATGGTCAGGTGCACCAATTACCCTTTTCATTATCGTAATTTCCCCGATCCATATCTACATAGAAATTTGGCGTAGATTGTAACATATACCAATTATTCTGGGTACTTCAATCAACGGCTCAAATAACTATCAGTTATGATAGTTTTGTTGATACTGAAGTTGTTGATCATGTTGATTATATTTTGGTATTAAACCAAGAAGTCTAGTTGTCTAGATTTATTAGCTTCATTAATTCATGCATATGAAAAAAAGTAAAAAGTTTGAAAACATCACTAAAAGCCACGCTTAAAAACTTAACTAAACGTCATCCTTCATAAAGGTTCATATCATCAAAGTAAATTATTTAACTAGTACTCAATGCTTAAATTGAAAGAAATGGGGTTTGGGTAGAAAGAAAACATCTTGAAAACAAATGCGAAACAAAATAAAAAAATATCAAAAAATGTAAATTAAAGCTTAGATCTTTATCTTGAACTTTCACTTGAATCCTTGAAAAGCTTCAATATTTAGATCTTCTAATCTCCTAAATGGTTGATCTTTGTCTGTCAAATCTCCTATTGAGTTATTCTTCTAGGGTTGAACTTAGTTAAGACGCATTTGGCATGCCTAGAAAGCAACTCGGATGTCACACAACTAAGTCATGACTTATCCGTGTGTTTCGGCATCTTGGTTTTTTTTAACATAGTGTTGAACCTAGATGTCCACGAGTCAACATGTGACAACATTATTATTAATGTATGATCCTAAGGGGTTACAAAACCATCAACATAAATCAATCACCGTGTATAAAAGAGTTTTAACGCAATTGACGCAAATAGGTATTGTCCATATAATTATTTGGAGAAATAATTATTACAATAATCTCAAAATATTAATTATTATTTGGAGAAATAATAGTAATAAATATATAATATATTAAATGTTAATAAATGTTTCTTTAGAATAAACATTTACTACTTTAATATTTTTACGGATTAAATGTTAAATAAACAATATCAAGAACTTGTTTCCCATGGTACAATTGCAAGAAACAGTTTCTTGCATTGTCACATCTACACCATCAATGGGAACTTGTCCCCAACTCGCATCAGTAGATACTGCCCCATAGTGACAAAGTAGAAAGTGCGATATCAAAGCGTCACGTTGCTCTCACGTCAGGCACTCATGTGCGAGTGCGAGTACGAATTAGAGTATCTCGCACCCTTATGGTCCTCACTTGTTCCTTATAGCTAGGGAACAATTACTAAGGAAGGCTTTCACTATATCATTTCAATATCCCACACTCCTCCTATGTTGTACAAATTCCCACACTTTTCTTCTTATTTTCGCTGCTTTGAACATTTAAAGCACATGACAACTTCGAGTATCGATATCTCAATCACCTTAGCTCCTTTCAACACCGGGTTTGATTTGATGTGAAACTCTCACATAGTAGAACACAAACCTAGTAAATAATAGTTATATTAATCGCGGTTAAATATAATTATTTTTGTCTAAAGTTAGTGAATTCCACTAAGTGGAAAACCTCATTCTTTCACTATTTTTCCAACACGTGAAAGGTGTTTTTGTCTTAGTATTTTTAAAGTTTTACGGTAAGTTACATGGGTATGTATAAATCTTCAGTGCTACCCATATGTTTTTAAAAAGTTAGGGTTTGATATAAGACACGATTTAATGTGTGGCTCTTATAATCATTTATCTTATTATTAAATGATCAAATGTTTTATTATTAACCTATGGCTTGTAATTAGTTGATGTGCCTAATTACTCTTAATGGGTCATTAATGGGTTTCTCTTTAGGTGTACATATATAAAGAGAGATAATTAGAGGGAATTGACTAATGAATGAATTAATTAATTACCAACACCATAATCGTCCCTCTCTCTCTACCATAACTGTGAGTTCTTACAAACTCACATTAGCAATCCTAACCGTACACCCTAAACGGGAACCTGATCTTCCTAGCGGATCATGACGTCTTTCCTCTCTGCGGTTATCTTATCAGGTATGATTTATATTATTGTTTTCCATTATCATGTCACAAGAATTGATCAACATGTGGTATCAGAGCAGATGTTGATTAATCAGTTCTTGTTTCATTCCATAAACTGGAATTAAAATCAGAGAACAAAGTTTTGATTAAAACCGTATGAAAATCGTCCTAATCACGTTTAACGATTTTCTGTTTTGTTAATATGTTATGTTTTTTGATCTCCTAAAAATTGAGATCTATAAAGATTTTTTAAATCTGTTAAAATAATATTTCAAGATTTCGATTACAGACTTAAATCTAATAATGATCAAGAACAGTTTCTTATGTTCTTCAAATTGTTCTTGATAGATTCATCCTAAATTGATGAAAATTCTCTTATTTTGGAATAAAATCAGGATTATAATATGTTTTTCTTAATTTAGGGTAACTTTATCCCCAAGTTTTTCTTTTCGAAATCTGCATAAATAAATTAAATACTTTTGAAATTTAATAAAATCTTGGGATATACTTAAAACCCTTTAAAACCGAAATCAGATAAATCAAAATCCACTTATTTTGGGACATGTTAAGATTTTGATTTTTTTTTCTAAAATCATGTGATTTTATCTCAAATTTTCGCATTAAAATATTAAACTTTTATTATTTTAAAATTTTGTGAATTATAAAATTTGAGATAAACTAAAACATCTAAAAAGATTTTCGAAATCTGAATATATTCAAAATTTCTTAATTTTCGCACTAGCTTATCAGGTTCACCTTCACGTTTTTTAGACTCTCACAGTTATAATTCACGGGTAAGATTCACGGGGTTTTTTTTGTGTTTACGGGTTATGTTTCACGGTCTCACGGTTTGACTCACGCTATCGTAGTTCACGGGTAAGGTTGACGGTTTAAGTTCACGGGTTGTTTTAGAGTTCACGGTTTGTGCTTATGAGCCGTGAACCCTTATGAGCCGTGAACTCTTGATGAACCGTGAACCCTTACCTGAGCCGTGAACCCTTAATGAACCGTGAACCTTCACCTGAGCCGTGAACCTTCACCTGAGCCGTGAACCCTTAATGAACCGAGAATCTTATGTTTCCTGAGAACTCGGTTTTTTTTCCCCGAGGCCTTACATGTACCTAAAATTCTCCCCTATGGGGGGGGGGGGGGGTTTGCTATAAAATGAATGCTTTAGTTTTAGTTTTGTTAAACCTTAAAATTAAATGTTTTCAAAACCTTAAAACTTACTTGAATAACATCTAATGCTTCACTTTTGCCCAAAGGTGATGTGATGCATGTGTAAACTTATTCAAGCTTAAGTAAGCATTATAAACCTAGTGCATGTCATGATATTAAATTAGAAATCATGATTAACTTAAATAACACATAAAGTTTCACTTCTGTCCAAAGGTGATTTGTCACACTTGTAAAGTTATTTAAGTCTAATTAAGCACTAGTTCGCCTAAAATAATTAAATGTTTCTACTTCTGCTCAAAGGTGATGTGTCACATTTGGTTTTCGCGAACCTAATTATGTGCTTTCTAAACAAATGTTTCACTTCTGCCCAAAGGTGATGTGTTACATTCTTAATGCATATACTCACTATTAAATTGTTCCTAATATTAAACAAATGTTTCACTTCTGCCCAAAGGTGATGTGTTACATTGTTTACGTAGAACCTAATTAAATCTATTAGTTTGGTGTTATAATAGATTTTATCACATCTTCGTAAAATAATTGTTCTTAAGTAGAACCTTACTTAATTTTATTATTTATGTCTGCCTTAGATTATTACCGCATAGACCAATCTAAGTTCTTCTTTAACTATTTGTACCTTATTTTCACTATAGTTTCTAAGATGAGTTTTGCTTGATTAAGAGTTTCTATAATTTGCACTTATTAAGTCTTGATTATCCCTTAAGACCTGACATTCCTGCTGCTCTTTCTGATAAAAATACTACAGAATAAAATAGAGCATAAGAAATAGGATAAGTCAAACACAATGTCTCTTATGGTAATCAAGAACTCCTTTCATGATTGCTATGAGGGGAGCTATTTCATATCCTGAATTCCCTAAGACTAAAATATTCTCTATGGAAATGGAAGAATCAAAATAATTCCTAATACGCATGCAAACATTCTAATTGTAAATAAAAGGTTAAGTGTCATCTGTGAACACATCATAATATACACTGACATGACCCATAAACTAAGGGCCTATCCATGGAAATCAGTGAAGTTTTTCAGTGCGTACATAATAAGTTTTCCACTAGTACGATTAGTTACCTTAAAAAGCAACTATAACACTCAGAAGTACCAAAGGAAAATGAGTGTATTTATAGCAACATACGTACAGGAAAAGGAACGCCTAAAACTGGAAAACCAGATGTTATTCACCTCACTACCACTAAACCTAAAAAGAGGATAGTTCCAAGGTCCGGAGACAAAATACAAGTACTACTTCCAGCTCTAAGTATTCCAAGGAGAATTCTCATTACAAAACTATGTCATTATACTACGCATAAGCAATGAGACCATCCATAAGCCAAGGGACTAGCTGGCTAAGATAAAGTAGTTATTAATTAATGATTTTTTTAGTCCGCTAATATTAATATTCCAATCAACACATGATGAGATGAGTCTAGTTCTATATGTTTCCTTACCATAATTCAAATAATAATTAAGATGAGAAGTTAGTGGATTATTTAAATGTTAAGGCTACATAGAACCATGAAATAATTGATCTTTGTATTAGGCTTTATGATACCTTACATATTCTGAAGAATGCTCAGAATTTAGTATCAATAATAAAGCTACACTTTGACAGTTATGAGTTTTGCGTGGCCAAAACAAAGTCACTATTAACGTAAACTCTGATATTATTGGTTATCATTATCTGGATAGAAACATTTATGACATAGAACTAGCTGATACAATAAACTTTCACAACTTTTGTTATCATGAAAATGAAATTTTAACAAAAGAAAAATGAGACATGTGCACTTCATCCATTAAGACCAAAGTTTATGAGAAATCATGACCAAGTCAATGCAGGATGAATTGTTACCAAGTCTCATTCTTAGTTACTTTAAATCATGTGTTATCCCAAATGGAATATTCGGACATAATTCATTTATCATGTAGAAGAGTATTTACTTGTATCTAATATGTTTCCTACGACCCAAAGCTTTAACGATATCAATTCATATATACTTAAAAGAATTACTTCTAAATTTGTTTCTAAAATTTCTTATGAAATTTTGGATGATAAGGAAATCAAGTGTAAAATATATGAAATGTTCCCACGTTACGCGCATCATTGAAACTTGTCATGTGTAGTTTCTAGAGACATCAAAGATCAGTGGGAGCACCAAGTGTCCTAATTATAGCTTGTGAAAGTTGCAAGAGGTGGAGGAGTGACAAATTGGTCTTATCTCAAATTACATCTCTTGCACACGACACTGCTCCATCACACTTGTATCCATAGAATCTAAAGCTGCTCCTAACAAAGTCTCATGGATGCCAACCTAGATTTCTTACTAAAACTATAGTAATCCTCAACAAGAGAAACTAACATAAACATCATTAAGTTGTTTCTTTATTAGAATGTATTGGTCTTCGAAAGTTTGATACACTGTTGACCCTAAGCATGCTGAATTACTTACAATTTCTAAACTAAGTGAGAGCAGTAAAAGTCCTTCTCAGGACTTGCCAGGAGTACAAGAGGCGGGGGGAGAGACTCGTTAAATTTAACTCTGAATTTAACTCCGCATACACCTCTTGTACACCATACTGCATCAACTCCTACACACTTAGAAACTAGTGTTGCTCCTAATATACCTAAAATGAAAGCACCTAATCAAGAGCTAATCTATAAACTTGAAACTCCTAATAAACCCAATAATCAACTCAGGAGGTCATCTAGGTCCAAAAGGCCTACTAACTTTGATGATTATGTATCCTACCTGACTAAATTTGAAATGGACGCTGGAAAGTTTACTGATCATACTTCTTCTAATTAAGCCATTATCATCAATCAATCTTCTAAATGGAATGAAGCTATTATTAGCAAGCTTGACTCCATAAATTAGAATAACATTTGGGATTTGGTTGAATTACCCAAAGGGTGTTCATAACTAAACTAAATCCGAATGGAAACGCACGATTGATTGCTAAAGGTTATACTTAAGAAGGAATAAATTATCAAAAAACCTTCTTACCTATTTTACAAAAGGTTTCTTCAAGGATCATTACTGTTCTAGTAGCTTACAATAACTAAAAGCTACATTAGATGGACATTAAAACAATTTTCCCTAACATTGACCTACATGTTCATAAAATAACCTAAAAGTTATAAACTGAAGGTTAAAAAAACTCATACTGTAAGTAAATGAAATCCATGTATGGGTTGACTAAAATCATGAAGCAACTCTGTTCATCAAGAACTAAGTAAATTTATACACCTACCTCAAGATGAGTGGGAGTAACTAATGTAAGCTTGTCCTTATATAGATGACATTCTTTTGACAACTATATGTTACATGAGTCAAAGCATTGATTACTCATATTTTGACATGATGGATCTCGGAGATACTTCTTATGTGATCAGTATCAAAATACACCGAGGTAGATCCAATAGGACATTAGTTTCATCCCATAAGCTTTACACTAAGCGGATCCTTACACGTGTAACATTTTAAATTGTTCTCCTTTAGAGGCTAAATTATTTTCTTATGCTTCATTAAATAGAAACCTTATGAAGGTTAAAGTCTATACTCGTTTAGATATTGCTCACATTGCTGAACACTAGACTAGTCTAGATTATTGTGAAGCATCTAATGAAATATTACAATATCTTTAACAAACGAGAGACCATAAATTAAAGAAGAAGTGAAAACAGTTGACTACTCTTATTCTGATTTTTTGTACTCAAAGAAATCAAAATCTCAACTTCAGGGTATATCCTTATGTCAGCAGACATACCTGTCTCATGAAGGAGTCACAAGGAACTGTTAACAACAACCTAAGTTTCAGTGATATAACATGTTGCTGATCACAACATAATTGCCACTAAATGTTGTTGGAAAATTATCAGTGGACTCATAATTTAGCAACTCCACATAAATATCATATCGAAGACTTATTGTGATAAGTCAGCTACTCTTACTTCTCGAACAGTAACAGTTCGAGCGGAGCTGCATTAATATTTGATACGAAATTATTGTTCACTTATGAATTATGAACAAGTTGAGGAAACTAAATCTTTGTATCGAATACATTCATGATATGCAAGTGGATCCATATAACTAAAGGTCTATCACCCATTAGTCTTATGTAAGCGCTTATAATTAAGACGGGTTTTACTAATGACCATACGTAATTGCATATCGTACTATGAATGATTAACTATTAATGAAATTTCCTCACTTATTTGAATTTGTTTGTCTCTAAATACGTTCATGCATGCCTAAAGACGTATAGACAAGTAACTATACAAATCAACGTTAAAGGGCTTATTTGTCAATTTGATCGTAGGTTTACTTAAGTTTTAAGTTGGGATTGTAGTATGATTAATGGGGGTCTTGAGTTGAATATTGTCACACCCCAACCGGGCGGCGGAACACGTCGGAGTATGACCCGAGTTGTGACCAGATTGCTCGTAGCACTTGGAACTATTAAAATTTCATAATTTTATTCAATAATATTAAAAGTGCCTCAAAGGCTACAAATAGTTCAAATAAACAAGACAAAACATAGTTCCAAACAAGATAAAATCAGATTTCAAATTTCTAAGTCCAAGCCTAAGTGTTGAACATAAATCAAGCGTTGCTTGAACTTGGTGCACCTGAAACATGTTTAAAATAAGAGTTATCAACAAAATGAATTGTTGGTGAGCAATCATGGTAAATATAGATATAGTAGTTTAGATAAAGTACAAATTCCATGCTAAGACAAGTAATACATTATAGTCTTATTGTATATACACACAGTCCAAATTAAACCTTCCTTTTAAGATTTATCCAATTCAGATTGTCCAACATATAGTTAACAGTTTTTCAGTTTCAGAATTCATTACATGCATCCTAGATCAAAGAAATGCATGGGGTAGCTAACCCACATGGTACCACTAATTCCATTCATAGGCTGTCGAAACAGTTAATAATATGAACTAGTGTAATCAACAAATAAGCCACATAATGCAATTAAACAAGTCTAACATAAGGGAATTTGTTTCAAGTTGTGAGATTTGTCAATAGTGTAAGTGTAATTATATAGGAACATGTTTCACCCCAAAAGTGATAAAATGTATAAAGAGGGGCATGAAAACTCACATGGTTTGTAAGTAGTTTCCAAGCTAAGTTTGATCCAAAGATATAGTCCAAAGTAGGTCACAATTAACCTATTATAGTTGTAGTTTAGTCATTTAGTTTAAAGGAAATAAGCTATGGTTCGTTCGTGTTCTCGAATTTGGGAAATTAGGGTTTTGGAAAGTTTAAGGTTTGAAAAGTAATTTGGTTATAGTTTAAGGTGTGTAAGTATTTAAATTACTAAATTATTATGTTAATAAACATATTATTTTTAGTCGAAATAATAAATACGAGTAAATAATGTGACTAATTATATTATTTATTAGTTTCAAATGTTCCAAAAACGGTATGAAACAAAATTTAAACATATATTATTTAATAATAAAAGTCACGGGTTAAAAATAATAAAACATATTATTTTTATCCAAAGTTATAGTTTTGAAAATAATATAAATATATTATTTTTATTTGATAATAACATAAATATATTATTTATAAAAGTGGGTATATTAATAAAAATAAGTTAATAAATTCATACCCGAGTCTACGGGTCGTTTCCCGGGTTAAAACACATTTATATATAATAATATTAATTAATAAAACATTTTCTATTAATTAAATATGACCAGAAAAAGTCCCAAAAATAATATGCAGGAGACCGGTCTCGAACCCGGGTCTCCTGCCTACGAGTCACGCGAGTTACCAGTACGCCCGCTAGGGTCATCGCGTTAAGAATCTGATTAGAATTGATTTTAACAACCAATTCAAGTGGGTTCCCCTCCCACATGCATGCGGCTCGAAAACCCAGCCCCAACCTACGCGAATTCGATCACGATTGGTCTTGGAATCACAGAGGTTTTGTTAATCGGGGTCTAGCGAAACTGAGGCAGGTTTTAATTTGAAAAAACAACAAGGTTTGGGTCGTTTAATCCCGAGTTCGAGCCTCGAAACCCTAGATATGAACACTAATCCAATTTAGAAGATTCCGATATTAAATCTTGTTGAAATCATGGGGTTTTTATATATTGAGTCATTACGAATCTGTGGATGTTGGTTAATTGGATTGAAAATGTGTTTAAGATCAAAAACCCCAAAACGGTTTATGAACAAACCCTAGTTATAGGATTTGGTATAAATCGATGATATGAGATTGAATTAAGAGGGGGTTTTCAAAGAGTCGATCATTGCGAAGCTGTTGATGTGAATTAATTGAATTATAAACGTGTTTAGACCAGAGCTCGATTAAACCGGTTTGTGATGAACCCTAGATATGGGATCGAGTTCAATTCGATGTTATACGATCGAATTGACAGAGGGCTTTCCATTTGGGAATGAAAACGAAGCTATAGGAATAGGAATTTACCAGAATAGAGCTCGAATTGGTAGTCCCCGACTAAAACAGGTGCCGATGATGAAGAACTTGATCTCCGGCTGCCTTGACTGCTTCTCCGACAATTGTTGTGTGTGCAAAAGCTTCTACGATGTTCGTGTGGCGTGCGCAGTGTGCTCGATTGTGAGATTACTATATCAATTTGCCGAATTTGATTATCAAACAAGAACGTGACGACGGTTCGGCTTGAATTCGCATTATTAGGATTAATTCGAATCAATGTCGGGTTTAATTGTGTTAATGATGGACGTTTATGGCTTCAACGTGCGAATTCAGTTACAAAATCGATCTCAAATCGGTTATGGAATTCGAATTCGATCATTGTGGTACGGTTTGACTATCAAAAGTCAAACCAAATCAAGAATGAGAAAAAGTCAGGTTTAGTCCCTGTAGTTTCAGGTTTGTGAGTTTGCAAGAATGACAGGATTGGTCCTTAGGGTTTAGAATTTGTTAGTTAGGTTAAGTAGGGTTTTTTTTTTGTTAATTAATTTGATATATTTTGATATTTAAATGTATAAATTATATTTAAATTATAAAAGAATTGTTTATTTCTATAAAAATGATATAAAATGACGTATTTTTATAAAACTTCATTTTAAAAATATTTATTTAATTAAACTTTATTTATTTGATTTATTTAGGAATAAATCTTATTATTTCTTAAAAATTCATAATAATTTTATAAAAATCATTTTAATTTATATAATTTGTGTTTTAATTGAATAAAACACAATTAAGATTTTCCAAATTAAATAAGTACAATTTTTTTGTTTACACTTAGATAATTTATGAGATTTATTTTATATAGTTTAGGGACTTTATTCAAATACCATGAATATTAGCCCTAATACATAGTTTGAGTATGGTTTTTAGCCACATAGTTTAAGCAATTCATTTAAGAATTTTCACATATTATTTAATATGGATAATTAGGGTTTACAATAAATGCCAAATGGCCGGAAATTGTAAATGGAAAAGTACAGATATTACAGTCTCCCCTACTTTAGGAAATTTCGTCCCGAAATTAAGTAGTGGAGTTTGTGAACAATTGTGGGTACTTAGCCTTCATTTGATCCTCCCGTTCCCAAGTAAACTCAGGTCCTCGTTTAGATTGCCAACGTACTTTCACAATCGGAATTCGGCTTCTTTTAAGTTGTTTGATCTCTCGATCCATGATTTCAATAGGCTTTTCCACGAAGTGCATTGACTCGTCAATGTGAACTTCGTCAAGAGGAACTTGGAGGTTTCCCTCGGCAAGACACTTCTTGAGGTTAGATACATGAAACGTGGGATGTACATTGCTAAGCTCGTCGGGTAATTCCAACTCGTAAGCAACTTTCCCGATACGTTTGATGATTTTGAAAGGTCCAATGTATCGCGGTGAGAATTTCCCTTTCTTCCCAAATCGGACAACGCCTTTCCAAGGTGATACCTTTAAAAGAACCATGTCACCAACTTGGAATTCAAGAGGTCTTCTACGAATATCAGCACTCTTCTTTTGTCTCTCCCGAGCCAAACGAAGGTTGTCGCGAACTTGGATGATTCGATCAGTGGTGTCTTGGACTAGAGCGGGACCAGTGATTTGTGCTTCACCGACCTCATCCCAGCCAAGAGGAGAACGACAGTGGCGACCATATAAAGCTTTGAAAGGTGCCATCTCGATACTAGCATGGTAGCTGTTGTTATACGAAAACTCAGCTAGTGGAAGATATTTGTCCCAATTGCCTCCAAAGTCAAGGACACAAGCACGTAACATATCTTCAAGAGTTTGAATCGTTCTTTCCGTTTGACCATCAGTTTGGGGATGGTAAGCTGTACTCAAATTCAATTGAGTACCCATGAACGATTGTAGAGATCCCCAAAAACGGGAAGTGAAACGACTATCACGGTCAGATATGATATTAAGAGGAACGCCATGTAGACGAACGATCTCATCCAAATAAACTTGAGCCAACTTCTCAGCTCCCCAATCATCACGAATTGCGAGAAAATGAGCTGATTTCGTGAGTCGGTCCACGATTACCCAAATGCTATCAAATCCTCGAGGTGTTCTTGGAAGTTTGGTGATAAAATCCATGGAAATACACTCCCATTTCCACATTGGAATCTCGGGTTGTTCAAGCAAACCCGAAGGTCGTTGATGTTCAATCTTGACCTTAGAACAAGTAAGACATTTTGAAACGTACACGGCAACATCTTTCTTCATGCCGGGCCACCAATAGTGTTGGCGAAGGCCTTTGTACATTTTATCGGCTCCTGGGTGTATAGAATAACGAGTTTTGTGAGACTCGTCAAAAATTAAAGTACGAAGATCATCCCGATCAGGAACCCATAAGCGGTTTAAGAAGTGTAGTAACCCATTGGGTCGAGTCTCCAATTGTTTTTCAACTCCACAACCCAATTCTTTTTGCATGTTGTCCTCGGAAAGAAACGTTTGTTGAGCTTTAAGAATTTTGGTCTCGATATCCGATTGAATAAGAGCACAACATATGTTAGGATATTCTTTCCGACTTAACGCATCAGCCACCACGTTAGCTTTCCCTGGATGATATTTGATTTCGCAATCATAATCATTTAACAGTTCCATCCAACGACGTTGTCTCATGTTTAAGTCTTTTTGGTTGAATATATGTTGCAAACTCTTGTGATCGGTAAAGATTTCACATTTGGTTCCATAGAGATAATGTCTCCAAATTTTTTAGAGCAAACACGACCGCACCAAGTTCGAGGTCGTGAGTGGTGTAGTTATCTTCATGAACCTTAAGTTGTCTTGAGGCATAAGCAATCACCTTACCCCTTTGCATGAGAACGCATCCAAGTCCTTGCTTTGAAGCATCACAGGAAACAACGAAGTCGTCGCTGCCATCGGGAAGAGATAGGACTGGAGCATGGCACAGTTTTTCTTTAAGAGTTTGGAACGCTTCTTCTTGCTCTTGTCCCCATTCAAAGATCCTACTCTTATGAGTTAGGGCAGTGAGAGGAACAGCAATCTTGGAAAAGTTAGAAATAAAGCGTCGATAATATCCTGCTAGTCCAAGAAAAGAACGGATTTCTGTTGGTGTTTTAGGAGCAATCCAATTCTTTACAGCTTCAATTTTAGCAGGATCAACATGAATCCCAGCCTCGTTAATAACGTGACCTAGGAATTGGACTTCCTTTAGCCAGAATTCACATTTGGAGAATTTAGCATAAAGTTGTTCTTGTTTAAGAAGATCAAGTACTAAGCGAAGATGTTCTTCATGTTCTTGCTTAGATTTTGAGTAGATAAGAATATCGTCAATGAAGACAATGACGAATTTATCCAAATAAGGTCGACAAACACGATTCATCAAATCCATGAACACGGCAGGTGCGTTAGTCAAACCGAATGGCATGACAACAAACTCGTAGTGTCCATAGCGAGTTCTAAAAGCTGTTTTGGGAATGTCTTCCTCATTAACACGTAGTTGGTGATAACCCGAACGAAGATCGATCTTTGAGAAAATAGAAGCTCCTTGGAGTTGATCAAATAAATCGTCAATCCTTGGAAGTGGGTATCGATTCTTGACAGTCAATTTGTTGAGTTCCCGATAGTCGATACACATCCTAAAAGATCCATCCTTCTTCTTGACGAATAAGACAGGTGCTCCCCATGGTGAGGAACTAGGACGTATGAATCCTTTATCAGAGAGTTCTTGAAGTTGACTAGCAAGTTCTTGCATTTCAGATGGTGCAAGACGATATGGTGCTCTTGCCACAGGAGTTGCACCAGGCACAAGGTCGATACGAAACTCGACTTGTCGTGTAGGGGCAATTCCCGGTAGGTCTTCCGGAAATACTTCAGCAAAGTCCTTAATCACAGGAATATCAGCCATAAGTTTACCCTTGCCCTTCTCCTTCACAACGTGAGCTAGAAAAGCTGGATAATTCTTGTTGAGGTATTTTTGAGCTTTTGTTATAGTCATCAGTTTTAAGCCTTTGGGTTGTTTCTCTCCATACACGTGTAGTATTTCACCAGACGGCAGAGGAATCTTTATGAATTTGTCGGCACAAACGATCTCAGCACGATGTTTGGATAACCAATCCATGCCGACGATCACGTCGAAACTCCCCAGTTGCATAGGAGTTAAGTCAATAGAGAAAGTATGTTCGTTAAGTTGTAGTTGATTGTTTGCAATAATTGAGTCAACTTTAACGGATTTCCCGTTAGCTACTTCTACATTATAAGTTTTGTCTAGTTGGGTTCTAGTCTTAGCAAGCATTGGTTCAAAGTCAAAGGACACGAAACTTTTATCCGCACCAGAATCAAACAAAATAGTAGCATATTGATTATTGATCAGATACGTACCATTGACAACATCGTTGTCGGTTTGAGCTTGACTGGCAGTAATGGTGTAGACTCGGCCTTTGGAAGCAGAGATTGAAGCTTTTATTGCATTGGCCAGTAATGGACATTTATCCTTGAAGTGACTTGGATCTCCACATTGGAAACAAGCCTTGACAGTTAAGGATGGTGTGTTTTGTATCACGTTATGGCCTTGCACTTGAGATTGAGTGTTGCTTGAGGTTCGGCAACGATCTTGAGTATGTCCCAATCTTTTGCACTTTGTGCAAACCCAACATGGTGCATTGGGAAGATGGTGAGACTTGCAAATATCACATTGAGGATAACTCCCCGAATAAGCCTTCTTGGTTGGACTGAAGGTAGTAGTAGTAGTAGCAGGTGCTACTTGGCTCACAGGTTGAGCAGGTGTAACAGTCCCATAATTTTGTTTATGATTGGACTTTCTCTTCCTGTTTCTACCAGTAGGTTCAGGTCTTGAAGTCACAGCAGCTACCACAGCAGGTTTCTTTTCTCCTTTGCGGTGAAGGATTCCCGCATCGACATAAGTGTCGGTAAGTGTGGCTGAAAGACGAACAGCTTCTTCGATAGTAGCAGGTCTACTACTAAGAACAGCACTCCTGATTTGAATTGGGAGTCCCTTGCAGAATTTCTCAATCTTCCTAGCCAAGGTGCCGACTAGGTGAGGAACGAGTAGACAAAGCTCATAAAAACGAGTGACATAAGCAGAATTGTCACCACTATCTTGGGAGAGAGTCCAAAATTCCTCCTCGATCTTCATCATTTCGTTTCGAGGACAGAACTCATTGATCATGAGTTCCTTGAATTCGGTCCAAGGTAGAGCCATAGCAACAGGAACGGTGCGAGTAGTTTTCTCGCCATTCCACCAAGTTAGTGCACGCTTTTGAAAGACGCTTGAGCCATATTGGACTTTGAGTGCCTCGGGAACACCAGCATTAAGGAAGGTGTTCTCAATGCCCTCAAACCATTGGAGTAGTCCAGTGGCTCCTTCATGACCCGAATACTTTGGTGGTGAACACGAATTAAAGTATTTGAAGTTGCAAGCATTGTTGTTGTTGTTATTAGAAGAGCTTTGATCACGATGTTGAAACAGAGCTGGTAGTATTGCAGCAATCCGATCAACAATTTGTTGTGTGAGTGCCGGATTTGTATCAACGGGATCAGACATTCTATAAGAAAATAAAGTAGAATGCAAGTTTGAGATGAATAATAATATTCAAGAGTTAAGCTTTGAAAGTAAAGATAGGCTTAAGTTTAAACACATAGTTAGTAATTGTGTTAGTTGGGTTTTACCACACAATTACTTAGGACATATCAAGGTTAGTAAGATTTCAACAATATTTGAGAAAGTCATGCTTTAGCCTATAAGTAAACACTCATCCCGAGAATCCCCAGGTAAGCGTAACTGGTCCAGTAATTTGGATTTGTACGAATACGCTTGCCTAGACAGGAAACTCGGAATACAGGCATTCACCCTTCCAGATTGCACGAGTTTCTGAACATTGTCAAAGTCTTAAACCTTAACGAGATTTTGGATAGACTTACAAAGTCTAGAGGGTTTTATAAAATATTTTAAAACATTGAAGAATTTCATATAAAAGAATATTGATGGAAGTATAAGGTAAAGTCTTAGAATTTTGAGGATTTGTAAGATTTGTGTTAAAGATTTAGAATTTGACAAATAAACACATAAGTTCCTAATCATACAAGACTAAAAGAGGGTCCTAAAGTTATAGTCTAGGTTAAAGATTTCTAATAACCTAAATCCCTATAACCAAGGCTCTGATACCAAATCTGTCACACCCCAACCGGGCGGCGGAACACGTCGGAGTATGACCCGAGTTGTGACCAGATTGCTCGTAGCACTTGGAACTATTAAAATTTCATAATTTTATTCAATAATATTAAAAGTGCCTCAAAGGCTACAAATAGTTCAAATAAACAAGACAAAACATAGTTCCAAACAAGATAAAATCAGATTTCAAATTTCTAAGTCCAAGCCTAAGTGTTGAACATAAATCAAGCGTTGCTTGAACTTGGTGCACCTGAAACATGTTTAAAATAAGAGTTATCAACAAAATGAATTGTTGGTGAGCAATCATGGTAAATATAGATATAGTAGTTTAGATAAAGTACAAATTCCATGCTAAGACAAGTAATACATTATAGTCTTATTGTATATACACACAGTCCAAATTAAACCTTCCTTTTAAGATTTATCCAATTCAGATTGTCCAACATATAGTTAACAGTTTTTCAGTTTCAGAATTCATTACATGCATCCTAGATCAAAGAAATGCATGGGGTAGCTAACCCACATGGTACCACTAATTCCATTCATAGGCTGTCGAAACAGTTAATAATATGAACTAGTGTAATCAACAAATAAGCCACATAATGCAATTAAACAAGTCTAACATAAGGGAATTTGTTTCAAGTTGTGAGATTTGTCAATAGTGTAAGTGTAATTATATAGGAACATGTTTCACCCCAAAAGTGATAAAATGTATAAAGAGGGGCATGAAAACTCACATGGTTTGTAAGTAGTTTCCAAGCTAAGTTTGATCCAAAGATATAGTCCAAAGTAGGTCACAATTAACCTATTATAGTTGTAGTTTAGTCATTTAGTTTAAAGGAAATAAGCTATGGTTCGTTCGTGTTCTCGAATTTGGGAAATTAGGGTTTTGGAAAGTTTAAGGTTTGAAAAGTAATTTGGTTATAGTTTAAGGTGTGTAAGTATTTAAATTACTAAATTATTATGTTAATAAACATATTATTTTTAGTCGAAATAATAAATACGAGTAAATAATGTGACTAATTATATTATTTATTAGTTTCAAATGTTCCAAAAACGGTATGAAACAAAATTTAAACATATATTATTTAATAATAAAAGTCACGGGTTAAAAATAATAAAACATATTATTTTTATCCAAAGTTATAGTTTTGAAAATAATATAAATATATTATTTTTATTTGATAATAACATAAATATATTATTTATAAAAGTGGGTATATTAATAAAAATAAGTTAATAAATTCATACCCGAGTCTACGGGTCGTTTCCCGGGTTAAAACACATTTATATATAATAATATTAATTAATAAAACATTTTCTATTAATTAAATATGACCAGAAAAAGTCCCAAAAATAATATGCAGGAGACCGGTCTCGAACCCGGGTCTCCTGCCTACGAGTCACGCGAGTTACCAGTACGCCCGCTAGGGTCATCGCGTTAAGAATCTGATTAGAATTGATTTTAACAACCAATTCAAGTGGGTTCCCCTCCCACATGCATGCGGCTCGAAAACCCAGCCCCAACCTACGCGAATTCGATCACGATTGGTCTTGGAATCACAGAGGTTTTGTTAATCGGGGTCTAGCGAAACTGAGGCAGGTTTTAATTTGAAAAAACAACAAGGTTTGGGTCGTTTAATCCCGAGTTCGAGCCTCGAAACCCTAGATATGAACACTAATCCAATTTAGAAGATTCCGATATTAAATCTTGTTGAAATCATGGGGTTTTTATATATTGAGTCATTACGAATCTGTGGATGTTGGTTAATTGGATTGAAAATGTGTTTAAGATCAAAAACCCCAAAACGGTTTATGAACAAACCCTAGTTATAGGATTTGGTATAAATCGATGATATGAGATTGAATTAAGAGGGGGTTTTCAAAGAGTCGATCATTGCGAAGCTGTTGATGTGAATTAATTGAATTATAAACGTGTTTAGACCAGAGCTCGATTAAACCGGTTTGTGATGAACCCTAGATATGGGATCGAGTTCAATTCGATGTTATACGATCGAATTGACAGAGGGCTTTCCATTTGGGAATGAAAACGAAGCTATAGGAATAGGAATTTACCAGAATAGAGCTCGAATTGGTAGTCCCCGACTAAAACAGGTGCCGATGATGAAGAACTTGATCTCCGGCGGCCTTGACTGCTTCTCCGACAATTGTTGTGTGTGCAAAAGCTTCTACGATGTTCGTGTGGCGTGCGCAGTGTGCTCGATTGTGAGATTACTATATCAATTTGCCGAATTTGATTATCAAACAAGAACGTGACGACGGTTCGGCTTGAATTCGCATTATTAGGATTAATTCGAATCAATGTCGGGTTTAATTGTGTTAATGATGGACGTTTATGGCTTCAACGTGCGAATTCAGTTACAAAATCGATCTCAAATCGGTTATGGAATTCGAATTCGATCATTGTGGTACGGTTTGACTATCAAAAGTCAAACCAAATCAAGAATGAGAAAAAGTCAGGTTTAGTCCCTGTAGTTTCAGGTTTGTGAGTTTGCAAGAATGACAGGATTGGTCCTTAGGGTTTAGAATTTGTTAGTTAGGTTAAGTAGGGTTTTTTTTTGTTAATTAATTTGATATATTTTGATATTTAAATGTATAAATTATATTTAAATTATAAAAGAATTGTTTATTTCTATAAAAATGATATAAAATGACGTATTTTTATAAAACTTCATTTTAAAAATATTTATTTAATTAAACTTTATTTATTTGATTTATTTAGGAATAAATCTTATTATTTCTTAAAAATTCATAATAATTTTATAAAAATCATTTTAATTTATATAATTTGTGTTTTAATTGAATAAAACACAATTAAGATTTTCCAAATTAAATAAGTACAATTTTTTTGTTTACACTTAGATAATTTATGAGATTTATTTTATATAGTTTAGGGACTTTATTCAAATACCATGAATATTAGCCCTAATACATAGTTTGAGTATGGTTTTTAGCCACATAGTTTAAGCAATTCATTTAAGAATTTTCACATATTATTTAATATGGATAATTAGGGTTTACAATAAATGCCAAATGGCCGGAAATTGTAAACGGAAAAGTACAGATATTACAAATATTGATTCAATGACTGTATTTATCTGCTACAGTTTTGGTTTAAAACTAAAATAAGTATTAAATCTGCGCAGACTTACTAATGCTCATAATAAATGATTACTCAGCCAAGTGGGAGAATGTAAGACACGATTTAATGTCTGGCTCTTATAATCATTTATCTTATTATTAAATGATCAAATGTTTTATTATTAACCTTTGGCTAGTAATTAGTTGATGGGTCTAATTACTCTTAATGGGCCATTAATGGGTTTCCCTATGGGTGTACATATATAAAGACAAATAATTAGAGGGAATTGACTAATGAATGAATTAATCAATTACCAACACCATAATCGTCCCTCTCTCTCTACCATAACTGTGAGTTCTTACGAACTCACCTTGGACATCCTAACCGTACATCCTAAACGGGAACCCGATCTTTCTAGCGGATCATGACGTCTTCCCTCTCTGCGGTTAGCTCATCAGGTATGATTTATATTATTGTTTTCCATTATCATGTTAGAAGAATTGATCAACCTTTGAACTTCAAAAGTAAATTCAGTTCTCAACCTAGTCGTGTGCTAACCCGTCAAGGCAAAGCACATAACGGTCCACTTTTTTCCCCAAACTGTAACATCCTGGTTTTTCGTTTAGAAAACGGGTTTGTAAATATTGTAAATACCTGTTCACAAGGTTAGGAGACGGGACGGGGTTAGTGCGATTATCGTTTTGTAAATAATTAGGCGGGGGTTATTTATAATTATCAAGACTTTAAGGTGCATTTTAACAAAAAAAAATGGAGACGAGCCAAGCCCGAGTGGGGTCGGTAGGACGCGGGGAGCCAAGCCCGGTCCGACTACCACCCTTTAGGTTATTACGGTGAGGGGGGTTCCCCATTTGGTGTTTGCGGCTGCCGAGAAAGGAGAAAGAGGGAGAGCACGTCATGGGTTGCGTCGGTGATCAAGAGAAGGTATAGTTGCGATTCCTTAATCGTTGTATACGTATCTAGATCCTCGAATCCTTGTTAAATCGTGTTTTCGGTTAAAGGGTTTCAAAGGGAGGCGTCGGTTGAGGGAGACGAGTTTCATTGACGATTCGATTCACACAAGTCGTCAATCCGATAGGTATAATCCCTAAGTCCTTTACGTGTATTTGATTTTATCATTTGAGTCTCGTGTGGGTTTAGCAAGGTTCGGTCGAAAACCCTAAGGTGATAGGGTGGGTGTAGCGAGAGTCCGGCGAGTGTTGGGAGGAGCCGGAAACGCGTAAGGCGCCACGCGGCGACGCTGGCAGGTCACGGCGGCTCTCGTCGGAGGCTGTTCGCGGCTGATGAAGACTCGGGAGAGGCGGTGACGCATGGGGAGCGACGGGACACGGCTGTGATGAGGCGACGAGGACGGTGGGGCTGGCGGGTGACCAAGACGGTGCTCTGATGGTCCGAAAGCTGTGGTGCGGTGGCTGTGGAGGCTTTCAGATGTTTAAAGGGAAGGAGTGAGGTCATCGGAGAAGTCGGGTTGGGAACAGGGAAGTGTGTACGTGTGCATGCAAGCCATGCATGGCGACGTGCGTGCGTGGGTGTTAAGACCGGGTCGGGTCGAGTGAGTGAGCGAGAGGACGAACGTCCAGACATAATTATTGACTTGTGAATTGTGTGTAATATAGGTGCGAGATCGAAGAGCGAGAACGATACGTTAGCGAGTTCTAGAGATCGAGGAGTATCAGGCAAAGGTGAGTTTCTATCGCCCACGTTTAAATGTTTTGTAGTTTTGGGCTCGAATACATGCAACGTGCCGAATAGTAAAGGCACGAAATAATAAGGGTTTTGACGTTGGTAATTGTGTTATGATACGATAGTATAATTTTATGCGTAGGATTGGTGTCGAGTTATTTAATACAATGCTTTCCTATTATGAGATTAATTGTTATCGGGTCGACTCTAGTCGACGAGAAATTGAGTCTGACCTTAGTCAGATGGAATGGGTTGCTTAAGTGTGATAGTAAGTCGGTGTGGGTCGGTGTGTGGTTATAACTGACAACATTCAGTCAACGAGTCATGAGCGTACGAGTCTTTGGACCAGTCGACGTGATCTCGTGTATGTCGATAAAATATATAATTGATTAATCGGTAAAGAAAAGAGAGAAAAACCTTTGTGACGTAAATTGTTTTTTTATAAAGGTTCGGGATTTAATACCCCCGAACAAATTATTATAGAACTCACTTAGCGTAGCTGACTTTTAGCATGCATTTCAGGTAAAAAAAAAGTGTGAGATGGCAGCTTCTGGATGGCGATTGGTTACCGTGCGTGTTCATGATGACATTTACTTGCTATTCGTTGTTATGACATTTGAATATTATTACTTGTTCGATTATGTTTGAGATTTGTGTCACACCCCAACCGACGACGGAATACGTCGGGGCGGGACATGTAGACTGTTCAAAAGCTCAAGGTTTACTAAAGTTTAAATATTTAAACGACCAAATTCATATCATAGATAAACATCAATCCAACAATACAAAGAAAAATAGAGAATACATAAATAGTTTCTTTAAATTAGATTCTAGGTCCTCGGTCCTAAGTGAAGAAACTTGTACTTATTCTTATGCATTAGTACCTGAAACATGATGAAAATAAGGTCAATTAAAAAGTTGGTGAGCATACATAGGTTTAGACACACAACCAAGTTTAAAGTGTTTTATACAATTCATACGATACACGTGTATAAGGCATTTATGGAGAATCTATAGTTAAACTAAGTGTGCACAATCAAACCTTGTGACTGAGTCATAACATGTAGGTTACCCTAATGTAAAGTCGGTAACAAACACCCTAACCGGGTGGGTTTGTCAGACACAATAGATCTTCCAATGTTAACCGTTGGCTTGTACGGAGTTAATGATTGTACTAACGTCATGTATATGTAGTCTTAACTCATAGTATTCAAGCATAAAGCACATAACACATAATACCATATTATTGAATTGTATTTAAGTCTATGCAAAAAGTTTCAAAGAGTAAATCATGTTTCACCCCAAAAGTACAAAATGAAAAAAGGGCTATGTAAACTCACTTGTATATGTTGTGTGGATAACACGAGCAAGTATGAAGCACAAGTGATTTTCAATTCACAAGTTAACCTAGTGTAAGAAGCATGATCTTAGATTAATAATGTGCACAAGTCTAAGGATATGTCTAATGTTTATCGGGATTTGTTAGGTGTGAGTTTGTATGAAGTTTGTGTTATTTTATGTAGGAAAGTATAAATTGTCAAAAGTTTGGTGTAACTTTGGGAGTTCGAAATGTTGTATGAAAATATTATATGTCTTTAGGGTTAATGATTAAATAAATAAAACTCTTTCTATTTATTCAATTAAAATAATAATTATTGTTAAAGTAATATGATTTTTACAAAATATTGAATGAATCTATCGCTTTATTTATGACAAAATGTCAAAATCGTGTTAATACGAGTTTAAGGAAAATCCTAGATGCATTGTAATAATGATAACTTTATTTATTATAAAAATAAATAACGGATATAATGTATATATGTATATATATATATATATATATATCTAGAAAAGGGTTTTGTTCAAATGTATATATGTATATATGGGATTAATGATTTACAAAAATATATATTTTATAACATATATATTTATGAATTAGGAAATTAATTATTTTGATTAATTACTTAAAAGTATATTTTAAATAATTAAAGATGAGAGTTTTAAAAAACTAAATTTGTAATAATTTATATTTTATGTTAAAAACCTTAAAATTTTATTATATTATAGACTAAATGAGGTATAGGTTATAAAAATAATTTTTATAAAAAGTTTGGTTGGTTTAAAACTGTCTAAAAAAAAGAAACAGACCACCCGGCTCTAACCCGGGTGGTTCTTGTGTGAGACATCTGACGTAACCACTGGACCAAGGAACTATATATGATTTAAACTCGATCGGATTTCTATTTAATTTTATGTTTACAGGGGTCGGATCTGGTAAAAAAGGCCGGTTTGTGTCGGTTTTGAACCCACGCCCTCTGGTCCGACGGCGCAATGACGTAACCGGTCGGACCAGATGGTTTCACTGGTAGATAGAGATGTTTTAACAATTAAATACATTAAAAACTCGGATTCATAAAATCCCAAATTATACCGAATGAACTGATCTTGATTTCAAATTACAATTGAGTTTGATGCCCTTTGTCATATGAAATTGACAGAGGGCTTTCGATTTTTTCATGAAAACGATTCAAACGACATTAACCTTAACCGAAATGATCGACTATTGAAGGCCGTCGGCTACTGGTTCAGTCACAAAAATCTTGATGCTCGATCGGTTGACAGAGGTGAAATGCGATGGAATTAAGGGTCGGGAGAGGTTATACGAGCTTAAGCAAAGGTGTGGGAATGAGTAGAGGGTTTGATTTCGTTTTAAAGATCTCAATTCGATTCAAGTTTGCGTATGATGAAGGCAGTTGTGATTACGCGTCAATTGGAGATGAATTAGGTCGTGTAGTAGGTCTAGATACATGCACGATCAATCTTAGCATGATTTCCGGGATTGGGACGCGTTTAATTTATCGAATTGAAACCGAATTGATTCGGCTTTGACTCCACAAAGTCAATTGGTTTGAATTTTGAATTCGACCGCGTGATAGATGGAATTGGGCTGTTACTTGGGTCAGGGTAAGGCCGATTTATGATTTCGTAATGGGAGTCCATAACAACCGATTTATCGATTTCATATGTTGGATTTTATTGATTTGGGCCTGTTTGACTTTTGAGGGGTCAAACTTGCACGAATTTGAGACTATTCACGGGTTTGGATCGAATTTCATCCTTAGATGAGCCTGGATATGGTCTATAATCGATTTCACATGGATTAGCAACCCGATTTGAATGAGTTTGACCTTGAATGCAAGGTTTTTGGCCCATTTGACTTTGGAAAGTCAATTTCGGTCAAATTGAGTCAATTAAGGTTAGGGTTGGTTAAAACTTGATGGATAGGTAGGGGGTCTAGGTCAAAGGTTCATTTGCAAGAGAGGTTTCAACATTGGTGGTTCAAACTAGCTTCACTTTGATTTATGAATACTTTTATACATAAACATATGTGTACAAATATACCTTTTAGAATAAAATGGGTTTCATAAATGATTCTATGTTTAAACATTGTGTATATATTTATTTAAAAGTGTTTAAATAAAATCAAACATTGTTTTGATAGCATGGTTCTAGAATTTTAAACGTTTTTTACTAAAGTCAACAATTGGAGTCAAACAAAGTCAACCATTTAAAGGAAAGTCAAACTGAAGTGTATGACAGTTTTGTCATGTATTCAAAGTTGGAGGACCAAAGTGCAATTCTTGATAGTTGAAAGCTAATTCTCTATTAGTTAGAAGATTTGATTAGCTGTTTATAAGAGGTTAGAATAAAATGGGGGAAATCATCTGGGTTAGTTAGTTCATTGAAGTGAAGTTGGATGAGGAAGACCAGACCATTATATTTCTATCATCACTGCCACAGTCTATGATCACTTTGTGGATGCTCTTATGTTTGGAAGAGAAACATTGACCATGGAAGAAGTGTTGGCTGCTGTTAATTCAAAAGAATTGCAGAAAAAGACCGAAATTAAATATGATGCAAGGAATGGGTTGTTGGTCACTGGAAGAACAGATCAAAGAAACTTTAAACCAAAAAGTGGAAGCATATCAAAGTCTTCAAGAGAAGGTGTTATGTTTGCAATTCAGAAAAACACCTCAAGAAAGACTGCCCTGATAAAAAGAACAAGAAAAGTGACAATTCTTATTATAAGAATCAAAGGAACTCATCACCTGAAAGTTCAATGGAAGGCTATGAAAGCTCTGATGTCTTAATGGTGTCACATGGTTTGGTCAAGGGAGAATGGATTATGGATTCAGGCTGCGGATACCATATGACCCCTGTTAAGGAATTTTTTGGTGATTTCAAGAAAGAGGATCTTGGAACTGGCCAACTTGGTGATGACAGGCCTTACCAAAGAAAAGGGTATGGTACTGTTACATTGAAGCAAGAAGGTGGAGCTGATTTTGTTCTTTCTTATGTGAGGTATATTCCTGAACTCAAGAGAAGTCTTATTTCTTTAGGGTCTTTTAAAAGAGATGGCTATCATGTTAGTCTTAAAAATGGAAAGTCCATGGTGGTTAAGGGATCAATGATCATGTTATTAGGGAGTAGAAAGAGTAATAAAATATATGTCCTAGATGGTAATGTTCTACAAGGGAATGTGCTTGTGGTCAGTGAAACTCAAGTCAATACTTCAACCATGTGGCATAACAAACTAGGACATATAGGCAGTCAAGGTCTAATTGAATTGCAAAAGAAACAGGCAATTAAAGACCTGAAAAATATAGAAACCAGTTTCTGTGAGCATTGTGTTATGGGAAAAACTCACAGGGTTAAATTTGGAAGGGGGACAAATTCCACTAAAGGGCTACTAGATTATGTTCACATTGATCTTTATAGGACTGCTAGAACTCAATCATTGGGTGGGGCTAGATACTTCCTGTCTATAATTGATGGTTTTTCAAGAAGGTATGGGTTTATGTGATAAAGAACAAGAATAATGCTTTTGATAAATTCAAGTAATGGAAGATACTAATAGAGACACAAACTGAGAGGAAGGTAAAGAAGTTAAGATCAGATAATGGCCTAGAATTATGTAATAAAGTGTTTGATCAGTTTTGCAAAAGTAATGGGATAGCAAGGCACTTAACAGTACCTGGAACACCCCATCAAAATGGGATCATGGAAAGGATGAATATGACTTTGTTAAACAAAGTTAGGTGTTTATTGTTTTCAGGTCTACCCAACGCATTTTGGGCAGAGGCAGTTGCCACTTCAGCTTATTTGGTGAATAGGTCACCAGCATTAGCCTTAGATATGAAGACACCTATGGAAGTATGGTCTGGAAAGGTATCTAGTTATGACCATCTTAAGGTTTTTGGTTCAGTTGGATATGTACACATTAACCAAGGGAAGTTGGAACCAAGAGCAATAAGATGCATTTTCTTGGGCTATACAGAAGGAGTTAAAGCATATAGATTATGGAGGCTTGATGATGCAGGTCCTAAAATAGTGATCAGCAGAGATGTGGTGTTTAAGGAAAATGTGATGTATAAAGATGTTATTAGAGATCAAACAGGCCAGAATTCTGGTGACAGTTCAAGTGAACATAATGTTGCAATTGAGGTGGAGAATGAAGTTCCAGAAAATGTGTTAATTGATGAAGGCACAAGTTAATCCAGAGATGAACAAACTGACTATAGTCTGGCAAAATAAAGACCTAGAAGAAATGTTATTCCTCCTATAAGATATAGAGAAAAAGAAGATATATATGCTTTTGTGTTCAATGTGGCTGATATTGAAGACACAAATGAGCCATTAACATTCACTGAAGCTGTTAACTCAGTGAATAAGGAGGCTTAGATTAAGGCATTGGAGGATGAAATGGATTCTCTTTACGAGAATCATGCTTGGGACTTAGTTGAAAGACCATAAGGGCAAAAGTTAGTTGATTACAAGTGGATATTCAAACTCAAGGAAGGGATTCAAGGTGTGGAGAAGCCTAGGTTTAAAGCCAGAATACTATCAAAAAGGTTCACACAAAGGGCAAGCATTGACTATACAGAAACTCCAGTAGTAAAGCATACCTCAATAAGGGTAATTCTATCCTTAACAGCTTTGAATGATTTTGAACTGGAACAGCTGGATGTAAAAACAACTTTCCTTCATGATTTTCTTGAGGAGAACATTTATATGAAACAACCCTTGGGTTTTGAGGTGGAGGGAAAAGATGATAGTGTATGTTTGTTGAAGAAGTCATTATATGGATTAAAGAAAAGTCCTAGACAGTGGCATAGGAGGTTTGATGAGCATATGATCAAGAATGATTTCTCAAGAGCAGTTATGATAACTGTATATACATCAAAAGTTATAGTAAGACTGAGTTTGTATACTTATTACTACATGTTGATGATATGTTATTGGCATGTAAAAGCAAAGATCAGAAAGTGTCAAAGAAATGTTGATGAAAGAGTTTGATATGAAAGAATTGGGCAATGCTAAGAAGATTTTGGGTATGGAGATTTAAAGGGACAGAACTCAGAAAAGACTATTCTTGACTCAAAAGTCTTATTTGAGCAAAGTTTTAAAGAATTTTAATATATAGAATAGCAAGCCTGCTATCACTCCTTTGGCTCAACATTTCAAGCTTTCAAGTAGAGACTCTCCATGTACACCTGATGAAGTTAAAAGAATGGAGATGGTGCCTTACACAAACATTGTAGGCAGTCTGATGTACTTGATGGTCTGCACAAGGCCAGACATTGGTTATGCAGTAAGTCTAGTGTCTAGATACTTATCTAATCTAGGGAAACATCATTGGAATAAAGGTTATGAAGTGTTTGAAATTGTTGTGTGTTGGTTAGTTTGGCACTTGGTGGAGATTGTTGATATAAGTGCTGCAATAACCATATTACTAAAGTCAACAATTGGAGTCAAACAAAGTCAACCATTTAAAGGAAAGTCAAACTGAAGTTTATGACAGTTTTTTCATGTATTCGAAGTTGAAGGACCAAAGTGCAATTCTTGATAGTTGAAAGCTAATTCTCTGTTAGTTAGAAGATTTGATTAACTGTTAATAAGAGGTTAGAATAAAAGGGGGAAATCATCTTGTTTAGTTAGTTCATTCAATTTTCAATTCTGTAATCTTTCTTGTTCATGTAATTTCGTTTGAGTTTCAATAAAGTGGAAATCGTTTGGTTCTGAAATCATTCTTGATTCTCAATTCATTAGTAACAGGGTGAGTAATTTAGAAACACATGGTTACATAGTTTTACCTATAATTCAAATAATTGTTTTCAACGAGTTACACGATTATGTTAACTTTGCACCTCTACACATGTAGAAAGTACATTGTAGGTCATTTACCTTCTTATGAAAATTTTGCATATTTTGTTTGACAAAGTGAATGGCTAGGTTAATTGTACATGGTCATGTAGTTTTTAGGAAAAAGTTGATTTTTTTAACTTAGAAAATCTCTCAACCGTTTACATACTATTTTACAATTTCCATTCTTAACTTAAAATTTTACATTGACAAAAGTAAAATTAAAAAAAAAAAGGAAGAACACTAATTCGAAGTTGTCTCCCACAACCTTATGAAAAGCTGGAGGACTTTGTACCATCCATTCCAGTGTGGTTGGATTCTGTTCAATAACCCAAGGACTTGGTGCGTCGAGAAAGACTAAAGACGGGAGAGCACGCACATACATCCTCGGAATCATTTAAATTTCAAGTATTTAGGATATATATTTGAAATTTGAATTTCAAATATTTTCTTTAATATTTATTTTGTTTTTGAAATATTTAGTTTCCTATTTAAACTATGATTCCCCACCTAAGGCTGTAAACGAACTGAACCGAACCAAACGAAGCCTTGTTCGTGTTCGTTCGTTAAACATTGGACTTGTTCACGAACACTAATCGAACGAAATTTCATGTTCGTGTTCGTTCATTAAGGAAATGAGTTTGTTCATGAACGGTTCACGAACGTTATCGAACGAAGCGCTGTTTAGGACTTTTGATGTCAACCCTAATGCTTACATGATTTAGGATTGAGGGAAGCTTACATTATTTAGAATTGAGAACTTACAAGCCCTAATCGAGTAATAGTTGATAGGGAAATGACGCATAAACTGAGAATATGGTTTCCTACTTTAGAAGCCCTAATTAATTGTTAGCGTAATAAAAATCTGTTAAAAACTTAAGAATATAAAATGTTTAGATAAAATAAAACATAAATATACAAAACTCTTAATGAACATCTTAAAGAAACGAAAATGAACAAACATAAACGAACGTAAATGAATGAACGTTCATGAACAGATTACCGAACGTTCACGAACACAATTGAACGAACGAGACATATGTTCATGTTCATTCATTTAGTTAATCGAACGGAATTTCCTGTTCATGTTCGTTCATTTATTAAACGAACGAACGTAAAAGAACTTCCCGCTGAACAGTTCATGAATTGATCGTTAAACGTTCAGTTCGTTTACAGCCCTATCCCCACCTATAAATAGGGATCTAGGGTTATTGTTTAGCGGGACTTATTTTTTATTAAATTTTGTAATAGAGACCTTTGAGGCTTGAGATAGCCGAATTTCGGCTAGAATCATTCAAAGCCTTTGAATAAATCATGTGTTCTTGAGCCATTTGAGTGCATATCAATCCGCAACATTTGGTATCAAAGCTTTTGGTTATCAAATGGCTGCCTGTGGAGATGATCGACACCCTACTCGCAGAACCGCCAACTGAGGGAGCGATGGAGTCTATCCCGACCCACGGGATCTTAAGATCAAACAACTCCGACAACGGGTCCGAGATCTTGAAATACAACTAGGGATCAAACGACTCCGCCAACGAGTCCGAGATCTGGAGTTACAACAGGAGAGGCGCATTAAGGAAACTGAATCAGGAACCATCGTCCAAGACGATGTGAACGAGGAAGAGAAGCATCCTTTCGTCCACCCCCACCCTCGGTTCCTCGAACCGATCTATGATAACGAATCTGTTAAGGAGTGCGTATCATAAGACAAATCCCTATTCGATGAAGAAGGGATTGATTTCGATGAAGAAGAATGTTCGTTTGTGCAAACAGTTCTTAGAGGAGTTACCATCTAAGAGGACATTACTGATCATGAGTATGCGAATGTTTCGTCAGCTATGTGTGATATTTTGTAGGCAAATGAGGTTGGTAATGATGGTGTTCAGTTGATTGTTTTATGAATATTGTTTTTCAATAAACCTAGGTTTTTTAAGCTTTTGAATCATTTGAGTATTTCTGACCATTTGATTGGTTCTGAAACTGCATCAGTTGATTGTGTTTTTAATAAAGAAGTTGCAAAGTTTTAAGCTTTCTTAAGCGAATCATTCGGTTTGAAGCCTTTGAAGAAATCATATGTTCTTGAGCCATTTGATTGCATATGAATCCGCATCATTTGGTATTAGAGCTTTGCGTGGAGGAGACTATTTTCTTGCTCGTAGAATTGCCGAGAGAGGCAACAACAGGAGTAGTGTAATTCACGTGCCCTGGGGAAGAGACATATTTTCTGTTTGTAGATTCACCAAAATTTGGTAGTGATTCATCGCAAGGAACCATGAGTCAGGAAGGAGAGTCCAGAGATCCAGAGATGCACATGTGGCGTGGAATCATCTGTCGGTGTTGATCGAGACTTCCTCTTAGACAACAGTTGGAGAAGGGTGGTTCATCATGGGGGTAGGGTGAAGACAAAGTAATTTTTCCCGACTTACGGGACATGGGGAAGAGAAGGATTTTTCATTTGCAAATCTGCCAGATGAGGCAGACGTTGAAGGAAACCGAACCAGAGTTTCATGTCCGGGACTGAAGCTTTGGGGAAGAAGAGTATCCTTTTAATGGATACAATCTATCCATAAAAATAAATAAATGGTGTTTTGGTTTCTTGAAGTTTGGGCTGACACGATGTTCCCTTCGACCCACATGACTTTGGTCCGAAGGTAAAACTCGAGGACGAGTTTTTTTCGAAGTTGGAGACTATGATGCGGAATTATTTAAATTTCAAGTATTTAAGTGTATATATTTTAAATTTGAATTTCATATATTTTCTTTAATATTTATCTTGTTTTTGAAATATTTAGTTTTCTATTTAAACTATGATTCCCCACCTATAAGTAGGGATCTAGGGTTATTGTTGAGGGGAACTTGTTCTTTTTATTAAATATTGTAATTGAGACCTTTGAGACTTGAGATAGCCGACTTTCGGCTGAAACCATTCAATTCCAAACCTTTAAATAAATCATGTGTTATTGAGTCATTTGAGTGCATATCAAGTCTTGTTTACTTAAGACTTGTTAATTTAACTCAACCCTATATTCAGATGCCTTTGGGGTCAACGGTGTTCAACACCTTTTCAAGTTTCAACCATATATGTTAGCTCATAATGAGAAAATTGAGCCGTCAAGTTACAACAACTCGTTGGGTCGTTTTGAAAACAGTTTGCATTGAAGGGGTAGGGGAGGGAGTTCCGTCATCCTATTACACTTAGGCCTTGGGGTATACACATTCACCGCATGACGCTTACCCTGCAAATGGCTGCAATGACCTTTGTTCTTCGTTGTTGTTTATCACCAAGCGGTGCTTCAATCACACACTTATACCAATTATTCTGGGTACTTTGATTGCTGAAAGAACAATCCATTATGAGCTCTTATATAATATAACCTTACTTATCAAATAGTTAGTAAGATTAGCATACATGGTTGATCAAAAAAACTCAATAACAAAATAATAAAATAATATCATAAAATAACTATTTAAACCATAGATAAGTGACTATGAAATGTTGTCAAATCAAGGTTAATCATCACAGGAAAAGCTACTAATTGATAAGACAAGTATCAAACCAAAACGTTGCTACATCTACCGAAATCGACAAGTCTAGCTATCTTGATTTATTAGCTTCTTTAATTTATTATACATGAAAAAAAAATATAAAGTTATAAAAGATAACTAAAAAGGCATGCAGCCATGCTTGTGGTAACGTATTTGATGTAATTTAGGGGAAGGGTAGATATGTCGTTAAAAAAAAGCTAAAACTTTAATTAATTAAACGTGATTCTTCATAAAGGTTCATATCATCGTGCAACTATTAAATAACTATTTATTCCATATATAAATAGAAAGAAATAGAGTTTGAGTATAAAACAAACATCCTTTACCAACACGCGTTACAACGTGTTAAACCGTGGAGAAATTTACGTCATCTGGAGCTTATAAAATATAAGCAAAACATTTAAGTAAACTCACCCTACGCGATATAAGCGTATAAGATTTATGATTATAAATCAAAACGTAAGAGAAAAAAAACAACATGAATGCCCCTAAAACCGGCCAAGGGATGGGGCTGTGAGTTTTGAACCCACGTCGCATACTTAGGCGTAAACCAGTAAAAGGAAAAAAAATAAAAAAACAAAAAGAGCCAGCCATATAATTCGAACCGCGGGGTGGTATGTGCGCGTTGTAGCAGCGGCGTTGAACCATAAAAAAATTTATGTCAAAACACTAATAAAAGTAAGTATGTCGATTCCCCACGCGTTACGATCTGCCTTGCGTATTGCGGAAAAGATAAAAAGAGTAAGAGATTACGAAAAAAATAGCCACTCCCTGGGATCGAAATCGGGTGTGGCGAGTATGTGAAATGTCATCATTTATATATGTTTTACATGAACAATTATCCTCATATCTTGCATAATTATAAAGAAAATGATAAGATGTGATACTTAATATACTTAATGTGTTATAACAGGATAATTATCCCTTGCATGCAAAAACATGGAAAAAAAACTCAAAAACAAGGCAAAATCAGCATCCGAAAGCCAATCGAACGTTCGTGCACCCAAGGAGTTAACCCAGAAGATCCAAATCAATCAAAAGTCAAAATTAAGGGTTGCACGGTCGTGCATCCCAATGCATGGCCATGCAAATGATGAAAATGGGCCCTCAGCCTGCCAGACCTGACAGATTCCCTCGCGTGCAAGAAATGAGTGATTTGCACGACCGTACATCCCAATGCATTATCAAAATTTTTGCCTATAAATATGAAGCTCATTTTAGTGTTTTAGATGTTCAAGATCAAGAGGTGTGAATGCCTTAGTGCTCCGCTAAAAGCTGAAACTCTCTTGGTTTTGGTCCATTTAGCCTTTTCTTTTTATTTTCTTTTCTAAGTCTTGTAATATGAACTTATTTTTCTCGTTTGAGTAAAACAAGAGGCAACCTATACCCACTCTCCATTGGTGTTGGAACACTTTCACACATTATCTAAGGGTTAGTGGAGTCACTTGTATGGTCATTAATGGCTAGTACTCTTGTGCTGCTCGAATTGGTTGAATTTTAATTAATTAATGAAGTATTTTTAGTAAGTTATGTTTTTAAAATATTTGCTATAAGTTATCTAAAAAAGACCAGAATAAGTGATTCTTAAACCAATCTAATAATCTTAAATCTTGTGAGTTACCCAAGCAATACTTCTTGTTTGGGAATTTTATTCGATGTTTGTACGATCTATATACAAATCTTGGTGCTAGTCCGGCCGGTTAGTATAGATTTAATATTATGGGTTGATTGGAGGTTTGGGTATTCTGTAACACCCAAAATAAAAAGAAAAGAAAATTTTAAAATTTCACTCCCTCGCGGTACGCGAGGGAGATTTTGACAAAGCCCCGCGATACGCGAAGAATCTGCTTATACGCCAGATTTATACCCTCTCGCGGTACGCGAGAATATTCCCAACCAAGCCTCGCGGTACGCGAGAGAATAGTACACGCGTCAGGGCCAGAAAACACGTGTCATTCACCCTTGCCACCAGCCGACACGTGTCATGCTGACTCAGCACCGTTCGTGACACCTCATCCTCTCGCGGTACGCGAGAGATTTCCTTGGCCGGCCTCGCGGTACGCGAGGGACTGGAAAATCAGCCTATAAAAGGCCTTCAACGGGATTGAAATTCTGTACAGTTTCCAAACATTCCTTATACACAAACCCGATCTCTCAAAACTCTACGACGTCCCGAAGCGCTGTTCAAGAATCCAACGAAACCCTGCTCAAGCCGTAGTTCCGTCCAAATCCCGCAAAGTAGGTATCGTTAAAACTATTTATATATATATAGCCGCAATTATATATATATATTCTCTCATATATATTCTCGTTAATCGTGTCTTCCCTAGGAAGAAACGTGTCGAGGTTCTGCTCAAATTCAAGCCTACAACCCTACCAGCCATCAAAATCAAGGTGAACACGTTTAACGCTTTTCAAACGATAAAACCATTTTATTTACGAAAACGGCATGAAACAAATTAAATACTTTAATCATAAGGGTAATCTACGTGATAGCATTCAGGCCATAAGCATACGTAGATTTGATCAAATGGTATACATGTGACGGGTGAAAGTCCGGTCCGTGGCTGGGTACAGATCATGAAAGGGGGTATCATAAGACTGAGGATATGGTTCCTTAGCAGATTATACGAGGGACGAGTTCCTGAGTATCATATAAGACTAAGAACAAGGTTCTTAGCATCACGACCCTGGGAATAGGCTATCAGTCTGAGACATAGAGCTCAGCCAGTTGACCCCATGGCAGTTAACCCAGTGTATGTAGGTGGTATATATTTCAGGTGAAAAAGACTGCTGAATGTGTAGATTTACCATACAGAAACGTGCTTAAAAGCTTTAATTTGGTTTATGTTAGAAATCATTTTCGTGTCAGTTAAATGTGATTCACCGGCTTTATGCTGATGTTCATTTTCAAAACGTTTTTCACAGGTAGTGAAAGAAATCATTAAATTCAGGGTGGTGCAGTAAAGACAAGATCTTTAGGCATATTTAAATCCCTGTGGCAGACTAATACAAGACCAAATGTTGGAACGGACGTAGATCCTAAACATTTTAACTGGCTTGTATTATGTAAATTAATTCAGCAGATGTACATTATATAATAGACTTTTGAATGTCTATTATCATGAAATGAAAAGGGACGTGGATCCCAAGTTTTGACAAAAAGTACAGAATTAACCCTTGAGGTTATTTGTATGACATTTCATTACAAAAAGGGCATCAAGTAAAAACAAAGACTTCCGCTGTCCAAATTTATGGGACCTCATTCAGATACCAGCGTTGTCTCGCGACGCCCGGGCAGGGGTAGCCCGGGGTTGTGACAGGTTGGTATCAGAGCCACATTCAAGGGTTTTAGCAAAACTAGATACTTATATGATAGTATCTTAGCTATAACCAATAGTTGTGCCTACTGAACGAACGGTAGGAAGATGCCTTTAACATAACCAATAAATTTCAGGATGTCAGATCCATACTATTATCCTTATAATTACCCAAACTACTTCCCTGGAGAATCATCTAATCAAGTAGTACCAAGCTATGATGATTATGTCCACTATCTACCGACCCCGGAGAATTGGAACAGAATGGTCGCAGAACAAGTGGAGCAGACTCAAGCAAGGCTTGAACCTCTGAGAGAAGAATCAGAGTATTCAGTGGAAATGGAAGATTCAAGAGAATCTTTACGTACTGTTATGACATCTATGCCACTACCTCAATCGTTAGACATAGTATACCCTACCGGAACAATTCAAGAACATCCACCCAGTCCAAGTGAAGAAACTCCACATTCGATTTCTGAATCCGACAAGGCTGCCGTTTGTGAAGGCAGTGGTGGAAAGTATTTCTTTGATCCTATTCCAGAACATCCCGTTTTCAAGGAACCTTTCTTCTATGTAGATCCCTCCGATGGACGTCAGTATGCAACCGACGGAAAAGTCGTGTGGTCTGTTAACTCAGCATATCACGATCTTAGGATGGGACACAGGGAACCACCTCCTTGTTATGGATATCATGATGAACTGCCAAAATCAATTGATGAACACCTCGATCGTGCTCTTAGAGAGGCTGACGATCTACGTGCTGAACTGTACTTCACCAGACAAGTCGTAGTTAAAAACGAACAAACTATATTTGACTATGAACTAGCCCAGGAAGACAGGAAGTACGCAGAACAATGGGTGGCAGATCAGTTGATCCAGAAGGGTGCTATGACCGAGACCCTGGGGAGATTCTATCAAGATTTGGGAGATGTGCTTCTCGATTAAAGTTAATGATAGTATTTGTATAATTAGCTAACTTTAGGTGATATAGATGCATATCTATATTTCTGTATTTGTAACAAATAGATGAAGTTTAAGCGATAATAAACTTCAAATTTTGACCCAAATTCTTGTCTTGTATTCTTAGATGTCTCAACAAAATAACAATAGCGGTCCAGCTACCTACATTACCAAGGAAAAAGGAAAAGAAGTTAATAATAATCCTGAAATAGCTACTCAACAACCAGAATTGCAACAACTGGTCAAACAAAGCATTAAAGAAATGCTTCCTGCCATAATAAAGGAAGTACAAGAGAACATCAAAACTCCAAGCTATGTAACCTCTCATTCAAAAAGAACAGAAAACCCTCCGAAAACCAACACAGAGCAAGTAGCAAGCTCTCGTAGAACTCAAACCTCGAAAAGATCCAGAACATCAAGCAATAAGTATTCTGAATCTGAAGAATCGTTAAATCTAAGCAGTGAGAGCTCAGAAGAAGAGAATAAAACAAAAAGGTATAGACACAAAGGATGTTCTTATAAAACCTTTCAGGACTGTAAACCTTATGAATTTAAGGGCACCGAAGGCGGTATTGCTACTCTTCACTGGCTAGAGAAGATGGAGTCAGTAATAGCAATTAGCAAGTGTGCTAAGAAAGATCAAGTACTGTATGCTTCAAACTCCTTCAAAAATGAAGCGTTGGAATGGTGGAATTCAATCATTTCTGCCAAAGGGAGGAGAAAGACAAATGCCATGGATTGGAAAGAATTTCGGGCAAAGGTGAAAAAGAAATTTTGCCCCAAGACTGAAAAAGAACAAGCTGAAAGAAAATTTCTGGAGCACCGAATGGTGGGTACCAATGATCGAGAGTATACTACCAAATTCTTTGAATATGCTCGATTGGCACCTCACCTGGCTAAACCCGAGTCGGTTCTCATAACTCGATATATTTACGGTTTAGTTCCAGAGATCCGTGATTTGGTGAAGGTTGTCTCACCAAAAACCATTGAGTCCACCGTAGAATTGACCGGTACCATGACGGCTGGATTAATCAGAAATATAGAGGAAAAGAAGAAAGTCGAATCCTCTATAAAATCAAAACCCGAGGCCAAAAGATTTAGTAAGAACTTTGGGCAAAAGGGGTTACCATTTAACAATCCACCATGCAAAACGTGCGGACGCAGGCATAGTGGAAAGTGTATTTTTGAAACTCCATTCTGTAATCATTGCAAGGTCTCAGGTCACACTACTGAGAATTGCTTCAAAAGAAAGGGAATGATTACTTGTTTCAATTGTGGAGAGCTGGGGCACATCAGCACTAATTGCCCTAAGTTTGCAAGGACCGGAAGAGCTGGAGGATCAGGAGCCAAGATCACTCCAGAAAACAAAAAGACCGTACGAGCTTTTGTCATGAATGCTAATCAAGCTGAGAAAACGCCGGACGTAATTACCGGTACGTTTCTTCTTAATAATGTTTATGCTAAGGTCTTATTTGACTCAGGTGCGAACCGGAGTTTTATAGATTATAATTTTTGTAATCTATTAAACGAACCATTAAGTCCCTTAGCTGAAACATATGAAGTAGAAACAGCGAACGGTGATTTGATAAAAATATCCCAATCACTGAACAATTGTTACATTACATTGGCTGGTTTCACTATCCCAGTACAATTGTTACCAATGTCAATAACTGGCTTTGACATTGTTTTGGGGATGGATTGGTTATCCAATAACCAAGCCGAAATCCTTTGTAATCAACAAGTTGTAAAACTCGTTACACCAACAAACAAAACTCTAACTATCCAAGGTGATAAACCCGCAAAACCTATCCAGATAATTTCCATACTTAAAGCAACCAAGTGCTTAAGAAAAGGATATCTGGCATGTCTAGTATCAATTACTGCCTTGGAAAAGGAGAAGAAGATAGAATCAGTACATGTAGTATCTGAATTTTCAGACGTTTTTCCTGAAGAACTGCCTGGATTACCACCAGAACGAGAGGTAGAATTTCGAATCAACCTTGTACCTGGTGCAACTCCAATTGCCAAATCCCCGTACAGACTGGCACCCACAGAAATGGCAGAACTCAAGAAACAATTGGATGAACTTCTTGAGAAAGGTTTTATACAACCAAGTTCTTCACCCTGGGGAGCTCCAATTCTCTTTGTTAAGAAGAAAGACGGATCAATGCGCATGTGTATTGATTATCGGGAATTAAATAAAGTTACCATTAAAAACCGATACCCACTCCCAAGGATTGACGATTTATTCGATCAACTCCAAGGAGCTTGTCATTTTTCAAAGATCGATCTTCGTTCAGGTTATCATCAGTTGAAAGTGCATGATAACGATATCTCGAAAACTGCATTTCGAACACGGTATGGACATTTCGAGTTCACGGTTATGCCATTTGGACTTACAAATGCTCCTGCCGCATTCATGGACATGATGAATCGTGTCTGCAAACCTTACTTGGATAAGTTTGTCATAGTTTTTATTGATGACATACTTATTTATTCCAAAACCCAAGTTGAACACGAAACTCATCTTCGAACCATACTTGAACTTCTTCGAAAAGAGAAATTATATGCTAAGTTTTCCAAATGCGGATTTTGGTTAACGGAAGTACAATTTCTTGGTCATGTCATTAACGTGAACGGAATTCAAGTAGATCCTTCCAAAATTGAAGCTATATCCAAATGGGAAATTCCCAAGTCACCCACCGAAATTCGTAGTTTTCTGGGATTAGCGGGATATTACCGCCGGTTCATTCAAAATTTTTCTCGTATAGCAATCCCACTCACATCCCTAACTCGGAAATCTGTAAAGTACGAATGGGGACCCAAACAATCTGAATCTTTTGAAACTTTGAAACAAAAACTGACAAACGCACCTATCTTATCCTTACCAGATGGTATTGAAGACTTCGTAGTTTACTGTGACGCCTCACATACTGGTTTAGGTTGCGTATTAATGCAACACAAGAAAGTCATTGCTTATGCATCTCGTCAGTTGAAAATTCATGAGAAAAACTACTCAACCCACGATCTAGAATTGGGCGCTATAATCTTTGCTTTAAAGTTATGGCGACACTATCTCTATGGGGTTAAGTTCACAATCTACACTGATCATAAAAGTCTCAAGTACATATTTAGCCAGAAAGAGTTAAATATGAGACAAAGAAGATGGATGGAAATCCTGAATGATTATGATTGTGAAATTTGTTATCATGAAGGAAAGGCAAATGTAGTAGCAGATGCCTTAAGCCGAAAAGAAAACGTCAAGCCAAAGAGAGTACGTTCTCTCAGACTTGAACTACAAATTGATCTTGTAAGTCAGTTAAAAGAGGCACAAGAGTTAGCTTTAAAGGAAGGTAACTTTGAAAAAGAAGGAATGAAAGGAATGCTTGACTTACTGATCAAAGGAGAAGATAATATCCTTCGCATGAATAAACGTATTTGGGTACCAGTTACAGGTGATCTTCGAGAGCGAATCCTCGAAGAAGCACACAAGTCCAAATACACCATGCACCCAGGAAGTGATAAAATGTACAAGAACCTCAAAGAAAGTTACTGGTGGATTGGTATGAAAAAGAACATTGCTATCTACGTAGCAAAATGTTTGACTTGTTCCAAAGTTAAAGCCGAACACCAAAAGCCAGCTGGATTATTGCAACAGTTAGAATTACCAGTTTGGAAATGGGAATTGATAACTATGGACTTTATTACCAAACTTCCTCGAACCACTCGTGGAAATAATGCAATCTGGGTTATCATTGATCGTTTAACCAAATCAGCTCACTTTCTACCTATTAAAGACACCATGAGTATGGACAAAATGGCACAAATTTACGTTAATGAAATTGTAACGTTACATGGTGTGCCTCTATCCATAGTGTCAGATAGAGATAGTCGCTTCACATCTCGATTCTGGCAAAGTTTTCAAACAGCTCTAGGAACTCGATTGAACCTTAGTACTGCTTACCATCCACAAACTGATGGGCAGAGCGAAAGAACCATACAGACCCTAGAAGATATGCTCCGAGCCTGTGTAATAGACTTTGGAGGTAATTGGGATGATCATTTACCTCTAATAGAATTTTCCTACAACAATAGTTATCACACAAGTATTCAAGCCGCACCATTTGAAGCATTATACGGAAGAAAATGTCGAACGCCTGTATGTTGGTCAGATATCGGAGAAAATCAGTTATCAGGACCAGAGATAGTCCAAGAAACTACCGATAAAATCTTGCAAATACGAGAACGTCTAAAAATGGCTAGAGATCGACAGAAAAGTTATGCAGATAAACGAAGAAAGCCGTTAGAATTCCAAATCGGTGACAAGGTGTTATTAAAAGTTTCACCTTGGAAAGGTGTTATTCGTTTCGGAAAGAAAGGAAAGTTAAGTCCACGTTTTGTTGGACCTTTCAAAATCATTAAACAAATTGGACCTGTTGCCTATCAGCTTGAACTACCAGTAGAGATGGGTGGAGTACACGATGTATTCCATGTATCAAACCTACGTAAGTGTTTAGCTGATGAATCCTTGCTTATGCCTTTACAAGATGTGGAAGTAAATGAAAAGCTCAAATTCATTGAACGCCCGTTACAAATTGAAGACCGACAAATCAAAAAGCTTAAACGAAAGCAATTGGCGTTAGTCAAAGTAAGATGGGACTCCAGGCGTGGCCCAGAATATACTTGGGAACTTGAGTCAGAAATGCGCAAAAAGTATCCACATCTCTTTTAATGAATCTCGAGGACGAGATTATTCTAAAGGAGGGGAGGATGTAACACCCAAAATAAAAAGAAAAGAAAATTTTAAAATTTCACTCCCTCGCGGTACGCGAGGGAGATTTTGACAAAGCCCCGCGATACGCGAAGAATCTGCTTATACGCCAGATTTATACCCTCTCGCGGTACGCGAGAATATTCCCAACCAAGCCTCGCGGTACGCGAGAGAATAGTACACGCGTCAGGGCCAGAAAACACGTGTCATTCACCCTTGCCACCAGCCGACACGTGTCATGCTGACTCAGCACCGTTCGTGACACCTCATCCTCTCGCGGTACGCGAGAGATTTCCTTGGCCGGCCTCGCGGTACGCGAGGGACTGGAAAATCAGCCTATAAAAGGCCTTCAACGGGATTGAAATTCTGTACAGTTTCCAAACATTCCTTATACACAAACCCGATCTCTCAAAACTCTACGACGTCCCGAAGCGCTGTTCAAGAATCCAACGAAACCCTGCTCAAGCCGTAGTTCCGTCCAAATCCCGCAAAGTAGGTATCGTTAAAACTATTTATATATATATAGCCGCAATTATATATATATATTCTCTCATATATATTCTCGTTAATCGTGTCTTCCCTAGGAAGAAACGTGTCGAGGTTCTGCTCAAATTCAAGCCTACAACCCTACCAGCCATCAAAATCAAGGTGAACACGTTTAACGCTTTTCAAACGATAAAACCATTTTATTTACGAAAACGGCATGAAACAAATTAAATACTTTAATCATAAGGGTAATCTACGTGATAGCATTCAGGCCATAAGCATACGTAGATTTGATCAAATGGTATACATGTGACGGGTGAAAGTCCGGTCCGTGGCTGGGTACAGATCATGAAAGGGGGTATCATAAGACTGAGGATATGGTTCCTTAGCAGATTATACGAGGGACGAGTTCCTGAGTATCATATAAGACTAAGAACAAGGTTCTTAGCATCACGACCCTGGGAATAGGCTATCAGTCTGAGACATAGAGCTCAGCCAGTTGACCCCATGGCAGTTAACCCAGTGTATGTAGGTGGTATATATTTCAGGTGAAAAAGACTGCTGAATGTGTAGATTTACCATACAGAAACGTGCTTAAAAGCTTTAATTTGGTTTATGTTAGAAATCATTTTCGTGTCAGTTAAATGTGATTCACCGGCTTTATGCTGATGTTCATTTTCAAAACGTTTTTCACAGGTAGTGAAAGAAATCATTAAATTCAGGGTGGTGCAGTAAAGACAAGATCTTTAGGCATATTTAAATCCCTGTGGCAGACTAATACAAGACCAAATGTTGGAACGGACGTAGATCCTAAACATTTTAACTGGCTTGTATTATGTAAATTAATTCAGCAGATGTACATTATATAATAGACTTTTGAATGTCTATTATCATGAAATGAAAAGGGACGTGGATCCCAAGTTTTGACAAAAAGTACAGAATTAACCCTTGAGGTTATTTGTATGACATTTCATTACAAAAAGGGCATCAAGTAAAAACAAAGACTTCCGCTGTCCAAATTTATGGGACCTCATTCAGATACCAGCGTTGTCTCGCGACGCCCGGGCAGGGGTAGCCCGGGGTTGTGACATATTCAGCAGGTCGTTTGAGCCCTAACCAGACCGGGCGGTTTGAGTCGGTATTTCTCTATTTCTCTTGTATCGGTTTGAAGAGGACTTCTAGCGAGAGCCATGGGGTTTAATCTTGAGAAGGAAAGTCTTATTTATTTGAAATAATATTATAAGTAAAGACAACTATTTAATAACATAAATTGTTAGGTTTGAGCGTTTATAAAGTACCTTTGGAGGAAGTCGTGCATTCCGACTTACCGGAGGAAGTTACAAGACCAGGCGTACGTCAGTCACAAGAATAATAAGTCTGAATAATGAATTGTGAGATACCGACGAACTTGACGCCCCATTTAGGGTCCGTTATAGTTATTAAGGAACAGTTGACCGACCGTATCCACTGTTCCGTTACGAAATACTAACTCCCATATCGAAAGGGTTAGTGCTAGTAGCTATGACCAACCTTACTTTAAATAGAGTATTAATTAACAAAGAATAACAACTAGAGTAACACCTTAAACAAAATAATATTTCTAGTTACATTTCTTAACTTTTTATTTTTCCTTTTAAACAAAACTCATTTTCCAACTTATTATTCTAGTCAGACAATAGTAAGGGTTGAGTACGGGATCCGTGTACATGGTTCGATACTTGGTCCTTACCTAAACTATATTACGTTATGATAGGTACACTTGTATATTGTGTGTGTTCTAAGTTAAAGTAATTATAATTTTATAAATTTAAAACTTGATCTTATATAAAAATATATTTATTTATATTTATATATCAAAACAAGCACATCAGTATGACGCAAAGGGAATTACCAGATGAGCTGGTACTAAGTTTGCTTTAGTGTAAGAATGCATTTAAAAGAATTATTAAGAGACAACTTCTGAGGAACAGTACTTTCTTTTTATTGGGCCACGATTTTTACCTTAGACGTGGCAGATTGCCACGATTTTTAAAATATAAATCAATCAACTAGCTAAGATTTCCTTTCCCTTCCACGTTGCAATTGCCATATTCTTCCCTAGTTGATTGATTTCGAGGGACGATGAAATTCAAACCCCTTTAATCGACAATGAAGAACTTCAAAGTCATTATGATCTTGCAATTTTAATCAAATTTATTTACATTTTAATGGAATTCTATTGTTTCTGTAGTCCATGAAGAAGATGTGGTGTCAATAGGAACACATATTCTGAACTCCGATTGACAATATCTAGAAAAAGCAAAGAAGTTGCTTAAAACAGCTTGTGTTTGTAATAAAATACCAATCTTGACTTCTGAACTCCAATTGACAATATCTATTATGTTCTTTTCAGCTAGAAAAAGCAAAGAAAAGGTAAATTGTGTTAACCTTTCTTCCATCAGCTTGAAGTCAATTGCTTGATTTAGGCTTTCCATTATTTCGTTTCACGTTTATAAAGTCTAAGTAAATGAAACTGATGATGGATTATTAACAAATGTCTGCACATTTTTTCTTCTTCAGTTAGGGTTTGTGGATTTTTTATTACTTACAATTTTTGGGTTTTTTGTTCTTCGGAGCGTAAACCCCTAAACTGGATGCTCATCTTTTCTCAAACACACCCGTTTCTCATTTTCTTTCAGCTTCATTATGTTATGTTCTTCATAATCATCTAACTTCCATGAATCTTGACGATAATTTCAGGAAAAAAATATATTAATCTTGCTACTTTCAAAGCATTCGAGATGATCTCATGTTAAAATCTCATATGTTTTATGATACTAAAAATCTAGAATAGTTGGTATTCTATATTGATGCTTTCTGATGGGTCCATGTTAAAACTGGATGCTAAGATCAAAATTAACTCTAGAATAGTTGGCATTCTCTATTGATGCTAAAATCTCAATATTTATTTGGATATATTTAGAGTGTTAGATAAAGATATCCTGCTGCCTTGGAGGATTTTGACAAGGATTTATGTTTGGACATTCCTTCCTGTAGAATATACTTGCCACATTGGGAGTACTTCCAAGATAAGGCCAATCAGGCATTGGGTGGTCACAGGATAGCAATTGTATTTATCTAATGTTGAGGAAGGTGGTGGTGAGACGATGTTCCCCCAAATATGTTTAATTTACTGATTACTAAACGCTATTGATCAAGTTTTTTTATTGTTTGCTTTTTGGGTCTTCACGTTTTAATTGGTTTTATGTTGGTCTTTAGATGAAAGAATCTCAACTGAAAACTGATGAAGAGTTAGTGTGCAAAAAAAGTATGTTTGGTAAGTCGATTCATCAAGCTAGAATGTAATATAATATTTCTTTTGATTTTTGAAACTAAAACATATATACTACATTTTTAATGAAGAAATGACACTGCACTCAACACAGTCAAGATGGGTGGGTCAGGCATGGTCATTTTAGTACAACTCAAAACAGGTTGTTTCCAGTTGTTTTGAAACACAAACACTTTTGTTTTTTTTTTTACAAATAATGTGTTAGATATAGTTGCATTGGAACTTGATTATATATAGTGCTGTTCAGGATGTGAAATTTAATTTGGTAAGAGAATTGATACCAGACATTTGACAGAACCTTTGTGATATATTGGTTTAGTTTATGAGATATGCTCATAAAGGTGGATTTTGATAATTTTGTTAGAAAATGGTGTAGAATTTCGTTTATTTTGGTACTTGGGATTTATTATTTTTCAGGAATAGAGGTTCAAGAAGCCAATTATCAGCATGGTTCCCGTCACGTCAAATGGAAAACGTATCAGATCTGTTACAAAGGATTTAAACACATACATCTGCAATTACTTCAACCCCAATAAGCCCCTTACAACCGGAAGCAACTCATCAAAGGAAAACTTTCGATCACAAAACAGTGTCTCAAAATCATAGCAGCAACCCTTTTGTTAGCTTATTACTATTATTATTATTTTGGGTTTAGTTTATTATTTCATTGTACACCCAATATTGAACACATGTTAAACAACTAATTTGGATCGTATGTGCAATTTGATATGTTGGACCGTGGCTACTCCCTCGCGCAACGCGCGAGGGGTTAACCCTAGTTCTATTTATATAACAAAGAAATCTGAATATCTAGAAAAAAAAAAGTAAAAAGCAAAGTCACACGTGTTAAATCCACCTATACCAAAAGCAATGAAATTGGTATAATCTTTATAGTAACTTACACTCTCACAAATCAACTTTACTTTTTAATAATATACATAATATAAAAAAAATCCAAAAGAAAACACTAAACAGGGATAGAAATCTTATATAAAGCTTAGATCTTTATCTTGAATCCTTGAAAAGCTTCTAGTTGGATCTCCGATCTCCTAAAGAGTTGATATTTGATCGCCAAGTCTTCAAATGAGTTCTGCTAGTTAAATGGCTTTACCTAGCCCTTACTCTACTTGGACGGGGTCGATCTTCAACGTAACTTAGGCACAGTATTCCAAATACGAGAGACGCAAACAGAACTAAAAGTTTATCTTTATATATTCATCGATATAATATTTTTATATATTCATTATTATTTTGATGACATATCTGTTGCTTCTGGTCTCTTAGAAATAGATATATTGGAGAAAGGAGGACTAAGAAATTGCAAGTTTATTAGGGAACTATTTGGGTACTAGGTTATAAACCCCGTGTATTACATGGGTTGAATAAATGTAATTTTATATACTTAATAAATAAATATGTACATATTACATATTTATAGCATATTACATAGTTTTTTAATACAAATTTTAGAAACGTCATATAGTTACTTTTTAAAAATATTTTATAAAAAGAATGCAAAAATGTTCAATTTCTAAAAATGTTTTATGAACAAACCTATATTTTTTAAGTAAAATATATTTTATAAAAAGAATTATAGAAATCATTATTATTTAATAGGAGAGAGACGAAAAATAAAAAAAATTATTAAAAAACAATTAAGGAAATTTTGTGTAATTAATATAAGAGAGAGGCGAGAAAATTTGTCTAACCTAAACTTTTTATTTATTATAGAGTAAAGATGTTTTTCTTTGATAAAACCTATAATTTTTTTTATATTATTAGTGTTGTTGTGCTTGATTAGAATATTAGGTATTCAAATTTATATATGATTTTCAGAAATTATTAGTGTTGTGCTTGAACATGTTGACTGATATGCCATCATTTATACATATTTTACATACATAATAATCTCACATTATGGTACTAATTGAATAATAATCTTGCGATTTATGCTTGAAACACACATATTTTATAATTGCAGGTTATTCGGTGTTGAAAATATAAATCAAGCTAAATCCAATCAAAAACACCAAAAATTCAAGCTTCTAGCAGATTCATTCCCGAGCATTGACCCCAAAGAAGTCAAAATTGATCAACAAAAGTCAACCAAGCAGCTAAAAGTCGTGCATCCCAATGGACGGTCGTGCATTGTTGTCCCTTGCTTCCCACAGCCTAGTACCGTGTCCTCTGTACCCTGTTTGATTGTGCATTGCACATTTTAAGGCCTATAAATAGGAGGATTGAGTTCTTCATTCCACACACCAATTCAAACCAAAAGAAACACTCAAGAAGAGAGCATTCTCATAGTTAGAGTAGAGGGGCTCTTCCTCCTTGTTCCACAATAAGGGAGCCTACGAAACTCATCATTACGCTAGTCGTTATGGCCATTCGTGGCTAAAACTTCTTTGTATTGCTAGGGTGAATATGATGTTTGGTGCATGTTAATGTTTAACGTATTAATGAAGTGGTATGCTTATTTCTTTAATTAATTCGTTCTTAAAACCCATTTTTTGGTGGGCTTTTATAATTTTCTAAATCCGTCTTTATATTTTAGAGTGTCTTGATTTTAAAAAGTAAGATCGTAAAACCCTTTTTAATTAAAATTCCTTTAAAACTCGTACGTCTTTATACGAGCAGCGATTGATAAGCCAAGGCTTGGTCTATACTTCTAAGATCGTACGACTTTATACGAGATTATTTGCGACCAAGAATTGGTGAACTCATGTTGGGAACGGTACGTCTTTATACTTGGTCTCATTGTTACACCGCCTCCCGGTGAGCAAAATATAATCACCTATTTAACTTTAATATAAAGCATTTTAAGTCCTATCATCTTGCACAAACACACACTTATAAACCGGTGTTTATAGGTGGCAGTTAGTCGTCAAGCATTCTAAGTTCGCTTTCTTTCGCACATACTCTAAGGTGAGTTTCACGGCCCCTTTTCTTACGTTTTAAACTTGGGGGAGAAAACATGGGTACGAACATTTAGATCTTACGTTTCTTTTATATCACTTGTGTACTAAGCGCAAACATATCATGAAAGTCCTTACTTATCGAACCGTTAGTATATGGGTTAGCGAGGTAATCTTGAGTAGTACTACTGGGCATTGACAAGCCCCACCCGCGTTAGTCGCGCTAACACGACAGGTAGTCGAACGGGTGTAACATTGACCTAAACATTCACCATTGATTGTGATAGTCATGGTGGGAGGCAGTACAAACATAAACAGTCAGCTTCGGTGTCGAAACGCTTTAGTAACATGTACTAGGTTAGCTACCTATGATATAAATTGTAAATGGTATTATCTAGTAAACTTTACAAACATTGAAACCTGTGAACTCACCAACCTAGTGTTGACACGTTTTAGCATGTTTTCTCAGGTAATTAAGGTACAAGCACAGCTAAGGCATGCATGCATTCGAAGTCCATCATTTTCAAACGCAAGAACTATTTATTTTTATTTATTGTTGAATTATTTATTTTTGGCGCGACTGTTTCGGCGCTTGCTTTTCATTTAACTTTTCGTTTCCGCAGTCTTACATTAAATCAGTGTTTTCATTACTAGAATTGCATCGTGACTATGAGCAATACTAGTGGTTTTCTTAAACTCATATAGAGTCGTTCAATGTAACTAATGACTGAGATCCTGGTATGTCACGCTCCTAACGGTAAAACTCCGTTAGTGGATTTTGGGGGTGTGACATATTGGTATCAGAGCCATTGGTTATAGAGAACTAGGAAATGCATACTAGACTATAACCACGTACATACATTCGTTACACAGCACTTACACTCATACATGGCACTCACTCATCCCGTTACAGGAAATGTCGACCCCGCCTAATTCACCCGCATCCCCAGTCGTTCAGGAGCACGATGTTCCTACCGTACCTTTGCTAGAGCCGAGGAGACGTCGACTCAACCCAATCAATACCACTGTAGGGTATGATGAGCCTATTCATGTGTGTGTCAGAGGTAACACGCAGGACTAGGATTGGTATCCCGATAGGATCAGGAACTGGATCCGCGAGGAGGAAGTCCCACCTCCACTCACTACTGACATTGCTTCTTCTTCTTCATCATCTTCTGTACGAGCTTTACCACCGTTGCAGTACCCCCATGAGTAGGTGATAGCTTCCTTTGTGGCTAGGATGGACCGGGAGATCTGGAACATGAGGGGCGCAGCAGGAGAGATTACTAGCATACTTCAGCGAGAGATGTTGATGAATCAGAGGATCACCAAACTGACTGCAGATTTAGCAGCAACTGACACAGCTCATGAGAATTGGCAAATGGATGTGTGGATATGGAGGACCGGCTGAACAATGCAGAGTGGAACCTAGATATACTCCACACTAGGATTGAGCAAGTGGAGGCACGATTTGCAGCTGCTGAAGCAGCAGGAGTTGCACCAGAGGATGCACCTGCAGGAGACCAGGATGAGGATGATGATGCAGCATCCGATGTTACATCAGTTGGCAGTGACATTTGATCATCTATCTTCATTACTTAATTACGTCTTTTCTTTTGAACCTAGATGGGCAGGGTTGTTACCATCCAACAGATGTTTCTAGAATTTTGATGTTTGGTTGAAATTAGTTGTAATCGTTACAATTTATTTTATCAAGTATTACTATTATTGAAATGTTAGATGTTGTGGTTTGAATTTCTTTGCTTACTGGTACTTGTATGATGATAAAATGCGATGTATTTTCTCATTATTGTATGTTGTGAATGTAAAGATAATGTCTGGAAGAGGAAATGGACGTGGTGGACGCGCCGGAGGACGCGGTTGTCACGGAAACATTAACATGACTGCAGCCGAGCTCACGACACTCATAAATGAGCGTGTGGCTGAAGCAGTAGCAGCTACTCACGCCGCCATTAATGCTGGAGGTAAAGCAACATATTATCGAATCTAGTGAGTCATCATTCATCCTAAACTCAAATTCGAATATAGTATCCCTAAAACGCATTCTTGTTTACAATTCAGGTCAACAAAACCACCAGCAGGTTTGTACTTTCAAGGCGTACATGGATTGCAAGCTTCACTCGTTCAGTGGAGCCGAAGGGGCTGTTGGCTTACTCCGCTGGATGGAGAAATCTGAATCCGCCTTTGCGATGTGCAATTGTGCGTCGAATAATCAGGTGAAGTATGCATCTGGCACACTTAAGGGTCCGGCCCTTACTTGGTGGAACTCCCAGGTGCAAATGCTAACTCTTGAGATGGCAAATGTATTGCCATGGGATGAATTTAAGACTATGCTGCGGGAGGAGTCTTGTCCCCGCGATGAAGTGCAGAAACTTGAGGGCGAGTTCTGGAACCTCAAGATGGAGGGATCTGAAATTGAAGCCTACATTACTCGTTCACATGAACTGGTGAACTTGTGTCCGCAAATGGTAACACCTCCCTATAAGAGGATCGAGAAATTCATTGATGGTTTGGTCCCGCAAATTCAGAGCATGGTGACATCTTCTAATCCCACTACGATCCAGCAAGCAATCAGGTTGGCTCACAGGCTGACCGATCAGGCAGTCGCTCAGGGCACTCTACCCCCTAGAGGTGCATTATCAAAGACAACTGACAACAAGCGGAAGTTTGACAGTTCATTCCCCAAAACCTTCCAGTCAAACCCACCTTCTCAGCAACAGCAACACTGTAAGTTTGAACCGTCAAAGAACAACAGTCAGTCTAACTCTTCTCAGCAGAATCAGGGTTCTTATGTTGGCAAGTACCCGAAGTGCAACAAATGTAACTTCCACCATCATGGAGCGTGTGACCGGTACCGTTGCCACCGGTGTGGAAAGATGGGTCATTTGGCCAAAGACTATAGAGTAGATCTGCAGAACAAACAGACACCACCTGGAGACGCACCCAAAGGCTGTTTTGAGTGTGGTAAAGAAGGGCATTTCAAGAAAAATTGCCCGCAGTTGAGGAGAAACGGAAACGGGAATGGAAATGGCAACAATCATCAGGGCGGTAATGGAAATGGTAATAACCACCAGGGTGGAAATGGTAATAACAACGGAAATGGTGCAAAGGGCCGAGCATTTATGATTGGATCGGGAGAAGCTCGGAATGATCGGAACATGGTGAACGGTATGTTTCTCTTAAACGATCATTATGCTTCTGTACTTTTTGATACTGGCGCCGATAGAAGTTTTATATCTAGAGAACTTAGTGGTCGGTTAGGAATAAACCCAACTTTACTAGAACATCATTATACCGTAGAGATAGCAGACGGTAAAGTAATCGAGGCAACCCACATTCTCAAGGGATGTCAGTTAGAACTTTCTGGTCACAAACTCGACATCGATCTCATGCCAGTTACACTTGGAAGTTTTGACATAATTGTGGGCATGGATTGGTTGTCTAAAAACCAAGCCGAGATCATCTGTAGTGAGAAGATCGTTCGTATACCCCTTCCTAGTGGAGAAATCCTATCCGTTCAGGGTGAAAGAAGTGGTGCAGTCATGGGCATCATATCTTTCATGAAGGCTCAGAAGTGTCTGCGTAAGGGTCATACCGCAATTCTAGCCCTTGTCGCTGACAAGTCCACCTAGGAGAAAAAGTTAGAAGATATCCCTATCGTTCGCGAATTCCCAGAAGTATTCCCTGAAGACCTACCTGGTCTTCCACCCCATCGTCAGGTCGAATTTCAGATTGACCTAACACCAGGAGCAGCGCCTATTGCTCGAGCACCTTATAGACTGGCACCAAGCGAGTTACAAGAGCTATCCACACAACTGCAAGATTTGTTGGATAAAGGTTTCATCCGACCGAGCTCATCGCCATGGGGAGCTCCAGTCCTATTTGTCAAAAAGAAAGATGGAACTTTCCGCATGTGCATTGATTACCGAGAGTTAAACAAGGTAACAGCCAAGAACCGCTACCCACTACCCCGTATTGACAATTTATTCGACCAACTTCAAGGGTCAAGTTTCTACTCGAAAATCGATTTAAGGTCTGGATATCATCAGCTGAGAGTTCGAGATGAGGATATATCCAAGACTGCATTCAGAACCCGGTACGGCCATTTTGAGTTTTTGGTCATGCCATTTGGATTAACTTACGCCCCTGCGGTGTTCATGGACCTCATGAACCGTGTGTGTAAACCTTATCTGGATAAATTCGTCATTGTTTTTATTGATGATATCCTCATATACTCTAAGAGTCGGGAAGAGCATGAGGATCATCTGCGTTTGATCCTTGAACTACTAAAACAGGAGCAGCTGTACGCGAAGTTTTCCAAATGCGATTTTTGGATTCGCGAGGTTCAATTTTTAGGACATGTGATCAATGAGAAGGGAATACATGTCGATCCAGCCAAAGTGGAAGCTATCAAGGATTGGGCAGCACCCACAACTCCAACCGAAGTTCGACAATTCCTAGGATTGGCTGGATACTACCGTCGTTTTATCGAGGGATTCTCAAAGATTGCCCAACCCCTCACCGCCTTAACCCAAAAAGATAAACCCTATAATTGGAGCGACTCAAGAATCAGCATTCCAGCTACTGAAGCAGAAACTATGTAGTGCACCTATCTTGTCTCTGCCAGAGGGAACAGATGACTTCGTGGTGTATTGCGATGCCTCCATCCAAGGTCTCAGTTGTGTGTTGATGCAACGCGACAAGGTTATCGCATACGCTTCTCGACAGTTAAAAATCCACGAAAAGAACTACACGACTCACGATTTGGAGTTAGGAGCCGTGGTGTTTGCACTCAAGATATGGAGACATTACTTGTACGGTACCAAGTGCACCATCTACACCGATCACAAGAGTTTCAGCATATTTTTGAGGAGAAAGAGTTGAACATGCGTCAACGTCGTTGGATCGAGTTATTAAACGACTATGATTGTGCAATCAAGTACCATCCGGGCAAAGCTAATGTGGTAGCCGATGCCCTAAGCAGAAAAGAAACCAAACCCCGATGAGTTAGAGCATTACAACTCACTATTCATACAGGACTACCCGAACAAATCCGCAATGCCCAACTCGAAGCCTTAAAAGAGGAGAACTTGTCATTAGAATCCACTCGTGGAATGGAGAAACAACTTGAGGTTAAAGCAGATGGTATTCGCTACTTAGCAGAACGAATATGGATACCAGTATATGGAAACCTAAGAGATCAAGTCATGGATGAAGCTCACAAATCCCGATACTCTATCCATCCTGGATCCGACAAGATGTATCACGATCTCAAGGTTTTGTATTGGTGTCCAAACATGAAAGCCGACATAGCCACCTACGTGAGCAAGTGCCTGACTTGTTCCAAGGTCAAGGTGGAGTACCAAAAGCCATCCGGATTACTTCAACAACCGAAAATACCAATGTGGAAATGGGAGCAGATTTCCATGGATTTCATAACCAAATTACCCCGAACCCCTACTGGATGTGACACAATCTGGGTGATAGTGGATCGCCTAACCAAATCCGCTCATTTCCTTGCTTTCAAAGAGACCGACAAAATGGAAAAGTTAACTCGCCTCTATCTTAAAGAAGTAGTACCTCGACATGGAGTGCCAATCTCCATCATTTCCGACAGAGACGCCCGATTCACCTCACGTTTCTGGCAATCGTTACAGAAAGCTCTAGGCACGCGCTTGGATATGAGCACAGCGTACCATCCTCAAACAGATGGCCAGAGTGAGCGTACCATACAAACCCTAGAAGACATGCTACGAGCTTGTGTGATCGATTTCGGAAACAGTTGGGAGACTCATTTGCCTTTAGTGGAATTCTCTTACAATAACAGCTATCATACTAGCATCAAAGTAGCACCGTTCGAGGCTTTGTACGGGAGAAAGTGTCGATCACCACTTTGTTGGGCTGAAGGTGGAGATAGTCAACTTACGGGTCCTGAACTTGTGCATGAAACCTCAGAGAAAATCGTACAAATCCGAAACCGTATGGCGGCAACTCGTGACCGTCAAAAGAGTTACGCAGACAAGCGCAAAAAACCACTAGAATTCCAAGTGGGTGACAAAGTATTATTAAAGGTCTCGCCGTGGAAAGGTGTGATTCGTTTCGGGAAACGAGGAAAGTTAAACCCGCGTTACGTTGGACCATTCGAGATAGAGAAAAGGATCGGTCTAGTAGCATACCAACCGAACCTACCGGATACACTCAATGGAGTGCACAATGTCTTTCATGTCTCAAACCTAAAGAAGTGCCTGTCAGATGAGACACTTGTAGTTCCACTCGAGGAGTTGGAAATTGATGAACAGCTACGTTTTATTGAGGAACCAGTCGAAATAATGGACCGAGAGCTCAAAACTCTCAAGCGCAGTAAGATACCTATTGTCAGAGTTCGCTGGAACTCGAAGCGTGGACCGGAGTTCACGTGGGAACGAGAGGATCAAATGATGAAAAAGTATCCTCACCTTTTCAAACAGTCAACGGCAAACACGGAAGGTACTAACTAAATTTCGAGACGAAATTTATTTCAACAAGGGGATGATGTGACAAACCTAAACTTTTTGTTTCAGACGTGTCCGACTTCGTTTAATTTTCGGGACGAAAATTCTTTCAACAAGGGGATGATGTGACATCCGGCAATTTCAGGTTAACTCCGTTAACATTCCTACGTTAGTTCAAACAATATTCATTGCAAACTCAGTTACCTCAGTTAGTCACACGTGCATTGCATTTAATTAAGTTAATTAATTGTGTCAGTTATTGCACAAACACTCACGTAACGGTAATTCGGAGAATTACCGAATCGCACGAGTCGATCCTCGAACGTTGGTGATAAATAAAAAAAATAATATTTTGAACAATAAATAATTTATAATTAATATTAATTATGTGCTCTTACGTGTTATGTGATTTTATGCGTAAACTGTAGACTTTCATGAAATCACGTACGTTTACGCGGAACGTTGTGACTTTTATTGCTTTAGTGATTTTTATAAAGAAGTTTTATAAAAATATTTATTAGAAACTATTTTAATTAGTTACATTCAATTAAATGTGTTTTAAATTCATTTAATTAGTCCATGGGCCACATAAATCAATTTTTAAGTCCATGGAGTGCATATATAAAGAAATTATAAAACCCTAACTATCATTCCTCAAAATTTCAAAAATAATTCAGCCCCCACACCCTCTCTAAATCGAAAACCCTCTATTCATCTCCAAACCATTCTTATATCGATCTCCTTCTTACAATCGTTGGTGTTCTTGAGCAATCCTAGCATCAATCTTCGTTTCTATCGGATCAAGTAAGATTTTATGTATATTTATTTATATATTTTTCGAAAATATGGTTTTGATAAACCCTAGTTTTCATCCAAACAAGAATCCATTCAATAAAGATGCAAACTTTGATAACTAGTTGTGTATTATGATGATATTGGTTGGTTTTGTTAATTTTGTGAAACCCTAGATGTCTGGAACCGAGAGTTACTATATAAGGAAACTTTTTGTGTTTTCTATCTTGCATGTTAGACATGATTAGGATGATATGATGATATTTATACGTTACTTGATGCATGTTTAAGTGAATTGTGAAGTTAGATTTTGAATACCTAGTCCGGTTTTACAAACTTGCTAAATAAGGAAACTTTAATCGACTAAAGTAGTCATAACTTGCTAGTTTGATATGCATGTTAGTATATTATGATAGTTATATGTTAACAATGATGAAATAACGTGTTATAATGTGTTAAATCTTAGAAACCATGCATGTTATCTTTAGCCGACTATAAAAGGAAACCCTGAACTGAAATGTGATCAACATGTTAAAGATCAAGGTGTGTGTTACATGTTTAACCATCTAAGACGTATTAGATTCATATTATGAACATAATTAGTAACGATAGTTTCTAGAAAACACGAGTCTCGAACACAACTGCCATTTATAGAAACTTACTATTTATGGAAACATGCTAATTATGGAAAGCTGCTAAATATAGAAACTTACTATATGTGGTAACTGTGCTAGCATACTAGAACAATAAGGAATTGCTGCTAAGTGTTACCTGCATGATCTTATGTGTGTAATATGGAAGTATTATATTAATCAAACAATATTTCATACATTGAGTCACCAACGGGTCGTCGAGTCAAACTTGGTCAAACTTGCAAACCTTTTCTGAACACTTAAACAATAGTATTGTTTGGATACTAAGGGTTCATATCATCTTGCACAAACACACACTTATAAACCGGTGTTTATAGGTGGCAGTTAGTCGTCAAGCATTCTAAGTTCGCTTTCTTTCGCACATACTCTAAGGTGAGTTTCACGGCCCCTTTTCTTACGTTTTAAACTTGGGGGAGAAAACATTGGTACGAACATTTAGATCTTACGTTTCTTTTATATCACTTGTGTACTAAGCGCAAAAATATCATGAAAGTCCTTACTTATCGAACCGTTAGTATATGGGTTAGCGAGGTAATCTTGAGTAGTACTACTGGGCATTGACAAGCCCCACCCGCGTTAGTCGTGCTAACACGACAGGTAGTCGAACGGGTGTAACATTTACCTAAACATTCACCATTGATTGTGATAGTCATGGTGGGAGGCAGTACAAACATAAACAGTCAGCTTCGGTGTCGAAACGCTTTAGTAACATGTACTAGGTTAGCTACCTATGATATAAATTGTAAATGGTATTATCTAGTAAACTTTACAAACATTGAAACCTGTGAACTCACTAACCTAGTGTTGACACGTTTTAGCATGTTTTCTCAGGTAATTAAGGTACAAGCACAGCTAAGGCATGCATGCATTCGAAGTCCATCATTTTCAAACGCAAGAACTATTTATTTTTATTTATTGTTGAATTATTTATTTTTGGCGCGACTGTTTCGGTGCTTGCTTTTCATTTAACTTTTCGCTTCCGCAGTCTTACATTAAATCAGTGTTTTCATTACTAGTGTTGCATCGTGACTATGAGCAATACTAGTGGTTTTCTTAAACTCATATAGAGTCGTTCAACGTAACTAATGACTGAGATCCTGGTATGTCACGCTCCTAACGGTAAAACTCCGTTAGTGGATTTTGGGGGTGTGATACCACACTACACCCAAGATTGTTATCACTATCAAGGGTATTACACAGATTTTCACCAACCCTACTGGCAACCATATGAGGAAACCACATCGCCCCAAGAAACTCAACACTCAGCTCTAGATTCCGACTTATGGACCCCAAGAAATCTATTTCGTTATTTGGAAGAAATTAAGGATCAACTCCTAAAGAGCTCTCCAACTGAACAATAAGTGTTTCTTCATTTGGAAGAAATTAATGTTCAAATCCTAAGGAGCTTTCCAACTGAACAACAAGATGATTCTTTCAAAGTCCAAGAATCAGAAGTTATAGTTTCAACATCTTTAGTAGGGTCAAGTGACTCTAAGGAGCAAGAACCTTCCAACTTCACAAGCATGGATCAGTCGGAGGTGAGACCGGATGATTCAGAAGAAAGGGCTACTGCAACTTTACAATCACTTCCTGACTTCTCTGAGAAGCTTGAAGCTAAAAAATCGAAAGAGCCAGAAGAGTGAATATCTAAAGAAGAACCGGTCGGAATCCTAAATATGGAAGCACGTGAGGATGTAATCACCAACAAACAAATGAGAACGGTGACATCTCTTCCTTGTAACAGTGATAGCTGGCATGTGACCAAGCATATCAGTGAATCATTCTATGAATCACATAAGCCACAAGATAGGGCACTTCACTCTAAAGACCACTTCTCATGGAAGAAGCAACTTACTCCCAAAGTGAGTATACACACCTGATCGAAGTAGGTGATGTTAGGCTACAAGTAGAGCTGTAAACGAACCGAACGTTCAGCGAATAGTTCGTGAACTGTTCTGCGGGAAGTTCGTTTACGTTCGTTCGTTTAATAAATGAACGAACATGAACAAGTAATTCCGTCCGATTAACTAAATGAACGAACATGAACAAAGGTCTCGTTCGTTCAATTGCGTTCGTGAACGTTCGGTAACGTGTTCGTGAACATTCGTTTATAAAAATTCGTTCGTTTATGTTCGTGTTAGTTCAAGTATCGTTTGTTTATGTTGTTCATTAAATATTTTTGTATATTTCTATTTTATTTTATCTAAACTTTATATATTCTTTAATTTTTATTTTATTTTTTACCCTAAAGTTAACTAAGTAAAGTAAGTTCGATACAAGTACAAAAAACTTGATATTAAAATGATCTTATTAAATGTTTATTTCGAAAGACATTAAGGTTGACATCAAAAGTCTCAAACTAGCCTTCGTTCGGTTCCGTTCGTGAACAAATCCATTTCCTTAATGAATGAACACGGACATGAAATTTCGTTCGGTTGGTGTTCGTGAACCGTTCATGAACAAGTTAAATGCTTAACAAACGAACACGAACAAGGCTTCGTTCGGTTCAGTTTGGTTCGTTTATAGCCCTAGCTACAAGCCGAAAGAACCATACGAAAAGGCAGCGATGTGTATTACGCAATAAGGGATGAGTTGAATTTGATGAGAGATCTTGGTGCTGGTAATCTAACCATCAACAAGCCCACAAGTTAGTTATACCCTCATGATCTGAGTACTGTAGAGGGACCCGTTAGTATTTTCCATTTTAAGCCATGAAGCCGTAGCTGACCCCTTTAAAACCCCTAAAAATCCAAAAAGATTTTCATTTTCACCTTTAGTTTTACTTTAGCCACATTACAACCCTTTTAAGTCCTCTTAATTCATGCATACTACTTAGTTAGTTGGTGGAGACTTGATTTGCATATAAGCTTATGACCATTGCATAATTCGATTCGAACTTGAGTGTTCCACTTCACTTACATTATCCATATATATATATATATATATATATTTATATAACCCTAGAGTTGAGTGAACATTGTGAGTAGTGAGGAGTTATTGCATAATCAAAGTTCTAGTAGGCTTGTCATGAATTCTATCATCTTAAAACAGAAAAATACAAAAATAGAATAAACAGCTCAATAGTTATCCCGGAGTTCCAACACTAGTTGAAATTCCATTACCCTTGTAAAGTTTTTAGTTATGGGTGTGATCATGCATTAGTTTGTTTGAGGACAAGCAAAGTTTAAGTGTTGGGCGCTATGATATGCCATCATTTATACATATTTTACATACATAATAATCCCACATTATGGTATTAATTGAGTAATAATCTTGCATTTTATGCTTAAAACACATATATTTTTCAATTGCATGTTATTCGGTGTTGAAAATATAAATCAAGTTAAATCCTATAAAAACACCAAGAATTCAAGCTTCTAGAAGATTCATTCCCGAGCATTGACCCCCAAGAAGTCAAAATTGGTCAACAAAACTCAACCAAGCAGCTAAAAGACAAAACTGGGAGGAAGCAGGGGGATGCACGGCCGAGCATCCCAATGCACGGTAGTGCATTTTTGTCCCTTGCTCCCCACGGCCCAGTACCATGTCCTATGTACCCTGTTTGATTCCCTAGGCCTGTTCACGGTCGTGCATTGCACATTTTAAGGCCTATAAATAGGAGGCTTGAGTTCTTCATTCCACACACCAATTCAGACCAAAAGAACACTCAAGAAGAGAGCATTCTCATAGTTAGAGTAGAGAGTAGAGGGGCTCTTCCTCCTTGTTCCACAATAGGGGAGCCTACGAAACTCCTCATTACGCTAGTCGTTATGGCCATTCGTGGCTAAAACTTCTTTGTATTGCTAGGGTGAATATGTTGTTTAGTGCATGTTAATGTTTAACATATTGATGAAGTGGTATGCTTATTTATTTAATTAATTCGTTCTTAAAACCCATTTTTTGGTGGGCTTTTATAATTTTCTAAATCCGTCTTTATATTTTAGAGTGTCTTGATTTTAAAGAGTAAGATCGTAAAACCCTTTTTAATCAAAATTCCTTTAAAACTCGTACGTCTTTATACGAGCAGCGATTGATAAGCCAAGGCTTGGTCTATACTTCTAAGATCGTACGACTTTATACGAGATTATTTGCGACCAAGAATTGGTGAACTCATGTTGGGAACGGTACGTCATTATACTTGGTCTCATTGTTACACCGCCTCCCGGTGAGCAAAATATAATCGCCTATTTAACTTTAATATAAAGCATTTTAAGTCTGGTGTCTTAAACTAACCCGGAGATGACCATTCGATGGGTTGAGGGTAAATGTTGTCCCTAACGGGAGGCACTACCACTTTTAAAGATTATAATTTATGAATCAAATGTAGTGAGGACGTGGCTCTAGCGGTGACCCGGGTCACAAGTTTGTAATAGTCATACCACTAAATTAGTCAACTTAACATTATTACGTACCAAGCTGATTTGAATCCCGAAGCAATACTATATGTAATCTGATCATTTTCGCCTTATTTACTTTTCTGCTATTTACTATTCTGCTAGTTATATTTCTGTTACACACTTCACGCACATTTTTACTTTTATGTTATTTACTTTACCGTCATTTACTGTAACATCCCTAAAACCGAATAGCAAACGGGTTGGGTTGATGGGTAACCCGAAGCTCTAATAAATGACATAGTTAACTCGAATCACCAAGTAAAGTTTGGATCCACGAGAATTAGAGGAACCGGTTAATCATTCAACACGCGGTTTGTGATCCAAAAGAATAAAATAGGAAAACGAGGGACCCGAACGTAAGTTTTGGTGGTTTATAAACCAATTAACCGCAAACCCTAGGCCATTAGGCCTAGATATATGCGCGACGGATGAGAGGAACACGAGGGCAAGGAGAGGCCGTCAGAGAGAGATGGTCACGGTGGTTCCGGGTGGTGTATGCACAACGGAGGCTACGAAAACTATTTGGTAATCTCTGTTTCCATTCGTTTAAACATCTATACTTGTCATGCTTGGGATTTTTGGGTTAAGGTTCTGTGTAGTGGCTGTTTCAGTGGTGATCAGGTACCGTAAGGTCTGAACGTTAGGTGGTGGTCACGAACGGTCATGTAAATGAAGGAGACAAGCAAAAAACGAAAATCGGGCGAAGATTTTCGGCCACTGTTCATGATTCTGGTGACAGAGCTGGCGGCGGCGATGGTAAGGTGGAAGGTTTGGCGACATGGTCGCGTAGATATATTATTTGTCCAATTCCGAGTTTGTTTGATAAGGATACGAGTAGTGCGATAACAGACGCGCGAATAGGGCAAATTCCAGCTACTGTTCGGTTTTCCGGCAACGGTTTCCGAAGACTGGTTCATCTGAAAGGGTTCGGCAATACGGACGCGAGGACATATAATTCGCCTAAAACGGAGTTCATTTGGGTCGGTTTTAAGCTACTCGAATGTTGACGCACAAAACCGAACGTGCTGAAAGACTATAAGTCTCCGGGTGTCTCGGATCGTTACGTGTGGGTGTGTGACTAGTCGGACCGGGTGCGGAATGCCCGTGACTAGGTGGAGAATCAAACAACACAAAGTAAAACGACAACGAAATCACTTTAAAACTTCGTCTATTATAAACTTGAACGGTTACAGAGAGAAAATACTGAGTGCAAAATGTCTGTGTACATATCTTCTGTCAACCTATTCTATTTATACTAGACCTGATCTCTGCGCACTTAACACGTGCGCAGGGCAAATTGTTCATGCGTACTTAGCAAGTACGCAGAGTATTCTTGCGTACTTGCTAAGTACGCAGGAAGTAATTCCTAAGCACATGCTAAGTGCGCAAAACACTTAGAGAAATAATACAACAATAACATGCGTTAGAAATTACAACTCGATAACTAATACATACAGACACTAACGTACAAAGACAAGACATACAAGCCAAGTACAATAAACTAAGACACTATCCAGAGTGTTTGTCACACAAAAGTGCTTCAACAAACTCCCCCTTGACAACAACTCTGGATTGTCTTCGGTCTTCACTGCTCCCCAGCTTTAGCTTCCATCTTCTTCTTGTAGTCAAGGCAGAACTTGATCACCTTGTCGTATTTAGAAGCAAGGAACTTTGTCCACTCGTCCGTGTATATGCAGTACTTGTCGGGTAGTGCCTCCAGATCTTTCACAGAGAAGTTTATGAAGCAGACTTCATCAAACACTCTGATCAGTTCCCTTGGCACTAAGCTTCCACTATCGGACCACGCCTTTCCAATTACCACTGCCTCATCCGATTTAGGATCTACGTTCCAGTACCATATGTTACCGAGGATATCCTGAGATAACTTGCTCAGGGGAATCTTGGTTTCACACAGCACTGGCTTGTATACCAGTTTCTTTAAGCTTTTCTTAGTCACAGGATGTCTAGCGTTCTTGTCCCTGACTCGCTTGGGCACTTGAGGCTTAAACATTTTGAATTTCCCAGATCTTACCTCTCGATGTGGAATAACTCCCTGGTCAAGGCCATAGTGATGGATCCGTGTGCCTTCTTCTCTCTGTCATAAACTTTCTTTTCTTCTTCTTCAAGTTTGGAGATAGGTTTGGGAACTTCCTCATCAAGATATGTATATGTGGGATGCTTATAACCCTCTAGAATGGGTATCCAAAGTGAAGAATCGGTATATGAGATATAATGTTCAAAGCGTGCTTTCCAGTTTGAATAATCATTTACAGTAAGCAGCTTTGGTGGTTTCTGTGGGGTTCCAATTTCATTATCATAATTAAGTAGGTTACCGAGGTTCTGAAGATTTGCCATAGTGTAACACGTAGTCAAATTTAAGAAAAGTCAAAACAACTTGCGCACTTGTCTCTGGCCTTGCGCACTTAACAAACCTAGTCTTGCGTATTTAGAATTTGCTCTTGCGTACTTGATAAGTACGCAGGAGTAAATGATAAGTACGCAGGAGATCAATTAAGTACGCAGCAAATATGGTCTTACGTACTTGGTAAGTACGCAGCAAGACTGTACTTGTTTCCAAATAAGGTAAGTACGCAGGTCACTTTTTCACCAACCCTCACCAACTTTTTCCGTTCACTGGAATCTCACCGGAGACGGCATAAATCGAAAATATGACCAAACAAAATGATCTAAAGGGTCAGAAACTCGTTTCTAACCAACCTTTAATGCTCAAAACACTCAAATACACAACAAAATTCGGTTTTTGAGTGATTTTTGCTTCTAAAATAGTGCTCAAGAGCTACCCCTATTTTATCATAAAAATCAACAAAAACACCCACTTTTGCTTGCAAAAACTCTGTAGGATGTGTAGAAGATGCTCCTAACACACTCACAACACTCAAAATCAAGAGCTATGCTCTGATACCACTTGTAGGTCCCCGGGTGTCTCGGGTCGTTACGTGTGGGTGTGTGACTAGTCGGATCGGGTGCGGAATGCCCGTGACTAGGTGGAGAATCAAACAACACAAAGTAAACTGATAACGAAATCACTTTAAAACTTCGTCTATTATAAACTTGAACGGTTACAGAGAGAAAATACTGAGTGCAAAATGTCTGCGTACATATCTTCTGCCAACCTATTCTATTTATACTAGACCTGATCTCTGCGCACTTAACAAGTGCGCAGGGCAAATTTTTCATGCGTACTTAGCAAGTACGCAAAGTATTCTTGCGTACTTGCTAAGTACGCAGGAAGTAATTCCTGCGCACATGCTAAGTGCGCAAAACACTTAGAGAAATAATACAACAATAACATGCATTAGAAATTACGACTCGATAACTAATACATACAGACACTAACATACAAAGACAAGACATACAAGCCAAGTACAATAAACTAAGACACTATCCAGAGTGTTTGTCACACAAAAGTGCTTCAACAAAGACGAATCCGCATTCCGGAAGCGGCGACAGCGGCGGCCGACACCAATATTTTTTTGAAGTTAGGCATGTTGAGACGAACGCGTGGATAGGTGGATCGCGCGAAATGGAGCTCGTATGGTCGATATATGAGCAAAACAAGTTTCTTCTTGCGTGGTGCTCAGCAGTTTCATACAAAACCGCTTAGAACGGCTTGTACGCAAAGGTATGACCCCATAGAAGCTTATATTCATGGTTGGGGACCATTTTGGGGTATGAGAAAAATGTCGGGAACGTTATTTGGTAACGTTAATTTAAGAGTTTTTTTACGCGAATGAGCGCACCGGTTGTACGGTTTGGGATGATTTAGACCGAGCTTGTAGCTTGATGATCTTGAGTAAGTGGGTTAGTATTATAAAGGTCGAGTGTTGATCTGGATGATTATTTTGATGACAGGTTCACGTTGTACTACGCGTTTGCGGGTGTGCGACTTACGGAAGGAAAGCTTCGCAACCGGTGAGTTTCTAATCCCCTCTTTTAAACGTTTTACTGTTTTTGGGGCTATTGTACATAATTATGAGATATGTTTAACATATCAAACGTGTTAAGAGTTTTGGGTTTTAACCCGATGTGTTGATGAACTAAAACATTCAGTATAGATGTCGGCGGGTCTACGGGGGTGTTTATGAGATCATGTGATCTAGGCTTAAAGGCGGGTATATGGTCGTGGGTCGTATAGTGACCTAATAGGGGTGATTCGGGGGACGAGTCTATATGTCATGTAGATACGACTAGGTGGTATTACAAGATGTGCACGTACATGGTATGTGCTTAGATAGTGATACATAGTACTTGAATGTGTGTCACCATAACAGTGGGGTATTGTGAGATGAGTTAGCCAGGGTGAATCGGGATATAAGCTTAACACTTATGACTACGTGTAGGATACCTTATCCTAGTGCTATGTGTGAAGTGCAGGTGCAGTTAATGAGTCATGTACATAGAGTATAATGTTATGTTTATATATATATATATATGTGTGTGTGTGTGTGTGTTGTGTGTATTGTGTCGTTGTCCTTGTGACACGACATGTATTGTGTTTGCATTGTTATCATTATGACACGGCAAACGGGATTATGGAGGACGAAGTCCTTCTGGAGGTCACAAAAGGTGACGATGTCTAACAGGACAGTGATGAGCTCGAGGTGTGTCGAACGCCCTAATGAGGGTAACCCTGACGAGGGCGCAGTGATGAGGTATGTGTTTGTGTGCATATATATGTGTTAAATTACATACAAGTGTTGAGTTATATATACTGTGTATGAGATGATATTGACGTGGTGATTAGATGCTATTAATGTGATGTGTAGAGATATGTCGACCATTGTGTCGGGTTGAGTACGTTATGTATAATTGTCATGTCAGTTGGTTTGTCAGAGTCTTAGTTAGGGCTAGCTAAGCCGGGTGTCTAAAGGGTGGTTGAGATAACCGGTGGGTGGTTAATATGTGTGGTAAAATTTGAGTCATCAGAATAGTAAGATCGATCCATGTCGGAGAGACTTACTGAGTTATAATTGTGGGTTGAGTCGGGGGTGGTGAACCCTTTTGGGCTAGTGTAAGATAATGGGGGTTATCTATGTATTAATAATTTACAAAACTATGTACTAAAGACTAGAGGGTCTTGGGTGGAAATAAATATGAAAATGAGACGAGTTGGCTTTTGTTTAAATTAAACTATTAGAACTCACTCAGCGTAGCTGACTTGGTGTGTATGGTAGATTGACTTGCAGGTGAGCTTTGACGTCGACGTATCTTGGCTTAGGAGCGGCGTTACTTGGATTGGTGTGCATGCATTCGTGAGGTAAATTTTATGACAATAACGACATTAAATAGTAATTAATGTTTTTAGAAAGACTTTCACTGTAGTTTGATTAATAATAAATGTGTTTTAAATGAGAATTACTCGTTATGAGAACCAGCTGTAGGATGCCCGGGTTGGGGTCTTACATTTACTTTTCTGGTTCACAAGCACACAAAACCCACTCTCTAATTAATCTGGCTAAACGATAACAAAAGTTGAGTATTGGAACTCGACCATGTCCATTGGTTCGATACTTGGTTCTTACCTAAACTATATTACGCTGCGATAGGTACACTTGCCTATTGTGTGTGTTTTAAGTTAATGTAATTATCATTTTATAAACTTAAAACCTGATCTTATGAAATCATCCTAAAAATATATTCACTTATATTTTTATATACTTATCACCCGCTATCATTGAACACTAGTGAAGTATCTTGCTAAACATAATTTAGCATTTCGTGGATCAAACGAGAAGTTGAATAAAAAAAAAGTAATGGAAACTTTTTGGGTGCCATTGAATTGTTGGTAGAGTTTGACCAGGTTTATAAGAACATGTCCAACATATCACCAATGATCAGGTTCATGTGCATTATCTTTGCAAATTCTACTAAAATGTGGCAAATTTTGTAAGATAATATTAAAACTTTGAGTCTTAAGTCATTGTCTGCCACTCATTGGGGAAGTCTGTTGACAGTGTTAAGGCTATTAAAGATCAACTTGTCGATGTAAGAGAAGCTTTACTAGACGTGAGAGAAAAAAATAATGACACTAAAATTCGAAGTGAAGCAAAATCACTAGCAAATAATGAACTTGGTGATTTTGAATTTTTTGTATCAATTTTTATCTAGTATCAAATATTAAATATGGTAAGCAAAAAAATTACAATCAGGGCATGTTTAGGATTACTTTTGAAAAACAACTTTTAACTTTTTGAAAAAGTAAGAACCCACTTACTTTTGAAAAACAACTTTTTCATCCTTTAAAAATCAACTTTTACACCCTTATCTAAACAAACTTTTGACTTGTTGACTTTTTGAACAAGTTAATAAATCAATAAGTAGGTTCCAAAAAGTAATCCCAAACATATCTGTGGATACGGTTCTTGATAATGTTATTAAAGAAATAAACAAGTTTATTGAATACTTTCAGGAATATAGATAAACTTGGTTTCAAATGTGATTGGTGAAGCTAAGGAATTTCATTTTAATCCAATATTTCCACAAAGACGTCCGGTTCAAAGGAAAAAACAATTTGATGAAAGTTCAAGTGACAAAGAAGTTTCATTTTCAAATGAGGAAAATTTTAAAGTCAATTATTTCTTATATATTTTTTATCAAGCTAGTGCTTCTTTTGAAACAAAATGTAGCAATTCAAAGAATATGAAAAATTATTTGATTTCTTGTTTCGTAACAAGTTAGAGTTAGAAGATAAAGATATTAAGTTTAGTTGTCGTGTTCTTGAAGATGCACTCAAGTTTCATGAAAGATCCGATATTGATGGAGATGACCTTTATATGAAATTGAAGTTATTTGACACATTACAAATCATTGAAGTTATCAACCCTACACACACACACACAATATATATATATATATGATTTAATTAACTCTGTTAATTAAACATATAAATTAGGTTTATTAAAGGATTATTGGATTTTAATAATCCCACCTTTTAGCAATTGGCCAATAATAATCCCAACTGAGAATATTCCTACCACCGGTCCCTACTTTCAAACTGTTTTTTTACATTGGACCCCCCGTTAAAGAAACTTAACGCCGTTAGATTTTATATGACGTGGACATCTGCAAACCGTCGGAAAGTCAAGCCAAGCTAGCAGTGGTCTCGTGGTGGGTTTTGAAATTGGCTCTCATGGTGTTTAACTAGTCTCATTTTTTCGGCAAGTCCAAAAAGAGACAACGGTGGTGTTAACGAGACCGGTTAAACACCACCAGAGCGAATTTCAAAAGCCACCACGAGACTACTGCTAGCTTGGCTTGACTTTTTGGCGGGTTGTCGATGTCCGCGTCATATAAAACCTAACGACGTTAAGTTTTTTTTAACGGGAGGTCCAATGTAAAGAAATAGTTTGAAAGTAGGGACTAGTGGTAAGAATATTCTCAGTTGTGATTATTATTGACCAATTGGTAAAAGGTGAGATTATTAAATTCCAATAATCCTTTATTAAATAGGCTCATTTGTATAATATAATTAACTTTAAACCCATAAGTTAATAAGCTAATTTGTAAGCACATGTCCATTGCCTATCGGTGATTCATCCATAATACATTAACCCAACTATGTTATTTAATTAATTTAGTATGAGATCTAATTATAAAAAAAAATTGAAACCTCGTAGAGAATAACTATAAAATATAATTTTTTTTATTTATTTCTAATGACGTTGTACTTTTACCATTTATTTCTAATGGCGATATATTCATTATCGTATTTTATTCCGATCAAATCACTCGAACCGAACCGAACCAGCCCAAAAAAATCATAGTTAAAAACTTAAAAATTTGATCATTGAAAATAGACGACCACAACTGCACCCAACTAAACACAAACCCACATGCTTAGTGATTTTTTTTTTTTGAATGACAAATATATCCTACTGCTACTCATACATTACATCAAATAATTCATCTTGAATTTATGATCTCCCATCTAAAAAACATAAACTTACTCAATATCCATAAGTTCGCGGTTGGGTCAATGGTGAACAAGGAGGTGGTCAAGGCTATCATTCTTGTTACATGTTGGTGTTTATGGAATGCCTATAACAACCTTATTTTCTCGAATGTTTCGGTTAAGGTTGAGAAGGTGTTGGGTGACATTAGATCGCTCTCGTATCTTTGGATTAAAAACAGGTCGGACAAGATGGATTTGGCTTGGGACGAGTGGAAATTGTTTCTATTGTAATGTTTGTTGTCTGTTCCGGGTTGTCTGTTCCGGGTTTTGTTGGTTTTCTGGCCGCTGCTAGTGACTTGATAATAGGGGTGTTCGGTTGTGGTTTTTAATGAAAGTTGTTTTAAAAAAAAATCTAAAAAACATAAACCTTTATCAATTGGGGTAGTGTCAATCTTTTTATATGATTGGTGATGAAATGGTCAATAATACTAAGAGAAAAACTGCCGTATTTTAATGCGTTTGTCGGAATGTGGACTAAAAGTGGATCTGGTCGACACGTTCCTTTCTTATTGTTACGCACTATACTTCGAGTGAATGACAAAATAGGTCCCATAAGTGAGGGGAGGTTCAAATAAAAAGTAGGTTTTCACTAAAAAATCTAATAAATGATCAAAATGTTTAGAAACGATATCAAACGAACTCCGATTGATCTCATTTTAGCAGTGTTGAAAACGTCCCGTCGAACTCTACCATCTTAGCTTTTAGGGTTTAGCTTTTAAGATTTAGATTTTACGTTTGAATTTTATGGTTTTAGCCTTATGGTTTAGCCTTAGGGTTTAGCTTTTGGAGTTTAGATTTTATAGTTTAGGTTTTTTGAGGGGGTGGGGGTTTAGGTTTTTTTATTTTTTTTTTGGGGGGGGGGGGTTTGGGGGGGTGGGGGTTTTAGGCTTTTTGGGGTGGGGTTGAAGGGGAGGTTTAGGTTTTTGGGGGTGCGGGTGGAGGGGGTTTAGGTTTTTGGGTCCGGATTAAAGTTCGATAAGAGGTTCCAACGCCGCTAGAATGAACTAAATCGGAGTTCGTTTGACCCACTTTTTAACGTTTCTTAACGAAAACTCACTTTTTAATGGAACCTTCCCCTCATAACTATATACCAATACTTACTTTCTACTATATACCAATATTTACTTTCTGCATTTTTTTTTTAATTTCTATTTCTAGTCGTATGAGTTTTTTATAATGAGTTAATGACCTTTATTTTGCACGCTTTAAATTACTAAACGCACCCATTTGGCCATTTTAAATTTTAATGTTTTTTTTTGCATGTATTTAAGTTAAATATTTTTTCACACTTTTAAATATATAATATAATGTTTTACATAAAAACAAAAAAAAAGCTGAATTTTAGCCAAAAAAAAAAGTGTTACATAAATTCATATAAAACGTTACCATGTTTTAATTTAGTATCACAGACTAAGGGGTTGTTTGGTAGCCTTTTAATGGTCATTAAGAGGCTACCTTTTAATGATTCCAAGACTCTTAATGGTTAAGAGGTAAGGGGTCATGTGTCAATGAGCTAAGTGGTGGAGTGGTAAAGAAGAGACCTAGTGTTCCTTGTGACCCAAGTTCGAATCCTGCCCTCCCCATTAGTTTCTGCGGCATGCAAATGAGGTTTAGTTCTTAGGCTGATGCACCAGGGTTTTACCTACGCCGATCCAGGGTTCGAGCCTCGGCTCTCCCTCAAGCCCGGAAGGGGCCGTATTGAGTGGGATTTTTCCTTGTATGCTCTCTAACTCTGACTCAAGTGGGCCCGGTTAAGACAACATATTGGCCGGAGTTGGACGAGGCTCTCCCATGTGACGGGGGCTGCGACGTCACAACATTCAATGTTCGCCGTTCAAAAAAAAGGTAAGGGGCCATGTAACTTGTGAGGACTTACCATTAAGATGCTACCTTTTAATGATTCAGACTTAAGGTTATCTCTTAATCATTAAGAAGCTTTGAACCATTAAGAAGTAGCTTCTTAATAATCATTAAGAGGTTACCAAACAGGGCTAACTTGTATTCATATTTTTATCCATATTTCATATGGCTCTACTTGTGAAAAATTTATATCAAAATATGGATATAAAATAACACAATAGATTTTAAAATATTTATTATAAATCTTATTATTATTGATACTTATTATTTAATTATGGTTGGTTATTATATTATTAACTAAATAAACTTAATATTATTTAATATTAATCAACATTTATTAAATACATAAACAAACTTATACCCAATTGAAAAAACAATATTTTAAAAATTAACTTAACAGAATTTATAACTTTCACGTCAAAGTATATTTTTAAAAAAATTAAAAAAAATACATATTCTGATAAGCGTGTAGATTGCTATAAATAAAACCAAAAAATATGATACCAGAGTGTCTTCGTTCTAGCCGTATAAGCCTTTGTAAAATTGAGGATTCACAAAGTATACCAAACCAAACCAAACCAAACCAAACCAAACGTACCCAGTATAATCCCACACATAGCTAACGCTATTAGTAGGGTCTGGGGAGGGTGTGATGAGGGCAAACCTTACCCCTATCCCAAGGGATAGAGAGGATTCACAAAGTATACAATTCTGTTAAATTCCAATAACACCCCTCAAAGATTTACACTTGCCATAAACAAACCCCAAACTATTATCCTATCACTATTTCATCACAAAATTAACTCAACATGAAAAACTTTTCTCAAAAACCAGAAATCAGTTTGTGTGCAACAAACAATTAACTTGCTATAATCTTAAAGAACTTCAAGGTCGCCACATGGTCTTTTGGACACATAGAATGCCCTCTTTGTTCTGAACAAATGTCAATCGGATTTCCCAATGTAAACTTTTAAATATTTCTTCTAACGACTCAACTATTGGCGCCTTGTCGCGTATGATGGCCCAACCACCAGGTCTCAATATGCGATCCATCTCAACGACTATGGTTGCTGCTTTTTTACACCTGCAAAACAAATTTTCATGTTCTAAGATGGTCGGTAGATGCCACAAATTTCAGCCCTTTTACATTAAAATTTAAGACACGCTATTACATATTTTGATTCAAACCCGTTTTGACATGTTGCCTGGGGGTGTAAACGAGCCGAGCCGAGCTAGCTCTATTTCTAAAGCTCGAGTTTGGCTCGTGAGTTATTTTTCAAGCTCGAGTTTGGCTTGGGGGTAATTATTTAAGATAAGTTCATAAAATAAAAGTCGTGCGAAAAAACAAAGAAAAGTAAAGTAAATAAAATAAAAACAAAAAAAATAAAAGATTAGTGAGAATTACACATTTCGTCCTTTAAGGGATAAGAGCAAAATGGTCATATACTTAAAACTAATAGAAAAAGTTAGCTTCCGTCAGTGAAAAGGACGTAAGCGTGATAACTTTTCAAAATAAAGGACACTTGGTATAGTTTTTATATTAAATGTGGCACGTTTTGTAATTTTTGTCATACATTTAGGACATAATTTGTAATTTCCTCTTATTTTTATTATAATTTTGTATATAATAAGTTAATTATGTAAACATATATTTAATATATTAAAAAATATATAATATAAATAAAAGGTTTGTTTAGCCTTACGAGCCTAATCAATCTCGATATGCGAAGCACAGACTCAATCCATTTATTAAATGAGCCACAATATAACCTCGAGATCGTTTAAGCTCGGCTACAATAGAGTTTTTAGCAAGCGAATCTCCAGTAGCTCATGAGCAGCTCGGCTCGTTTACATAATGTTACCAACCCACCAGTAGCTGACTCTCTCTAAAGGTATGCTTCCATATGAACAAAAACTCAAAAATGAAGTAATGTTGAGCCTTCCTAAAATCATTGTTTAGTTAAGACAATGTCTTGTATGTTAAAAAGTATGATTGGAGATTACGGTAAATGTTTTAGTAGTTTCAGTTTGATGCCAAGAAAATCGAGAATACATGAAAGATTTATGCGATAAAATAGATTAAAGTGAACCTGTTCTTAATCCTGGAGAAAAGATGATCAGCATGCAAAAGGTCATATGATCTTGGATAAGTACCAAAAGATTCACACCAGTCATGATAAACGCCGACAAGCCCACGTTCAAATATTATGGGAAGCGTATCAGGTGCATATACTGGAACCACATTCATCACCCAAACTTTCTGTTCTAACAGAGCAGCTGCAAAACTGTAATAACATAATGCACTCAGCAAAAAAGAAAAAAAAAATTAGTAAAAAGAGGTTGAAAGTTGCTACAAGTGAATTTTTGATGCATAAAATATCCTAAACCATTTTGTTCAAAAAATTTGATACACCAAAACAATATAACTTTTATAATCACATCTGACACAATAATCTATATCTATACTATATAATAAATAAAGGTTTTCTATACCACATGTCGGCTCTACATTCATTTTCATCATTTTTTTCCTGCTTCTCTCTCCTATTAATTACACCACTACCCAATAATAATAATATACTTTTAAAAAAATAATAATCTTCATATCAATAAATCTTCTGACATATTTTAATTAGTGTATGTATTAATAGATTATATTGTATTTCACTGGTTTATTCAACCCGTGTAAAACACGAGTTTTTAAATAAAAAAAAATTATTACTTAATATATGATATTATATTTATTTAAACCGTGTAATACACGGGATTTTAACCTAGTTATTTATATAAAAAAGTAAATAACATTTCTGGAGAAGAAGCGTTGTAGGGGCAACAATTCCTGACATGACACGAAAATAAAAAGTTCCTACTTAGATTTTATAGGGAGTTACTTAAAAAGTGTTAAATTTAAAGTTTGAAATTTTATTTTTAATTTTCCCTCTGACTTTTAATTTTTAAAAATGAAACTAATTATCCATCTTGAAATCTTTATCACATCTTAATTTCCGAAAACTTCATTCACTTCTTCTAATCTCAAGCTAAATATATAAAACCAAGTTTGTTAACCCTGAATGATGATAAAGAAACTAAAATAATTAAAAGGACACCTATTACAAAAGGGTTTCATTTGAGCCAGAGTAATTGATTGTTTTAAATTGTCACTAAGTTACTAGGTATTACTCATATTCACAAATGAACATTAAATTGGTCGGCCACAAACACGACCCGAAAATAACACGATTTTAAGTGGGTTCGACACAACACAAATAAATATATGGGTCGTGTTCAGGTTGAAGAACTCAACCTGCCAACCCAACATGATTGACATCCCTAGTCAATCCAACCCCACCCAATCAGTTTCAACCTGAACAGAAACATCGACCGTTTGGACTCACTGCCCGTTTTAGCACCTGTAACTACCATATAATATGATATCATTCATACCTTCCATAAATCGCATGCATGTCCATTACATTACGAATAGTTGACCAGTTGATACCCATTCCAGTCAGGTATGACTTTTCAACAACAGCTTTCCAGCGCTCAGTGTCCGAAATCAATTTATCTCTATTGTTCATCCACTCAGGGAATGTCTGAAGCCTTTTGGGCCATTCCTCGGGCCACTCGGTCCCTCTTTCTTCAATGGCAGACGGAATAGGATGCAAGCATGGATTTATGGGAACATACCTGATCCAAAAAAGGTAAAAAGTTTAATTTTTAAAACGTTAAAAAGATTTTAAAAAAATTATATCACAGTACATATTTTTATTAGATGATGATTATTTTGGTTAATAATCTTTAAATATTAAATATAAGCTTACCAAGCAGCATCTGGATTCTCATTCTCTTTGCACATGGGAGGAACCTTCTTTCTTCTTACTGCATATATTTCATTTGATTCTGGCTTTTGGTAGATTCGAACACCAATGTCGCTGACATCATCAGTTTTATGAGCCAATACATTCCAACCAATTGATGCCGTCAACTTCGACATAGCTGGACAAATAATAAGTGCATATCATGAGAGTATTGTTTCAAAACGTTCTAAATGAGTAATATTTTGGTATGGGTCAGGTTGGGTTGACCCAAAAACTATTTTTCAAAAATATCTTACTTTTTTTATAGATAGATAGTGTGTCAATAACTCCACTATGATCAAATTTTTGAATAAAATGAATTAGGCAAACCTTTGACCCATTTGACTTGGTTTCCTTTTAAGCTATTTTTTTTAATTTTACCTGGTTGACCCGTTAGAGATAAACCATAACCCTTATCAACCAATTCACAAGTAAACGTTTTGAAATTTTCGCCTCTAATATGAAAAAATGATTAAAACAACACATCTCAAGATAATGCAAGAATCACACATATCAAGACAATGCAACAAATCATGGGTAAAAGTAAGAAGCAACCAAAACATTTACTTTAAAAAAGTTCAACAAGTTTTGTCACCAAAGAAGAAAGCACAAACAAGTATATCTTTGAAAGAATTATAGACCAAACCTTCATCATCTTCAATACTATCATGTTTACTTGACAAAATAAAGTACCCTGAAGGTCTTAAAATTCTGTTCATCTCTATAAGCAGCTTACCACCTGAAACGTATAAGGTAGAAAAACAACCAAATATATTTATTAACAAGAAAATGCAACAAAGACACTATTTGATCAAAATCACTTAAAAACAAACCATTAGATTGCCAATGAATTTGACATTCTCCACAATGTATAGTGTCAAAGGTACCACTAGGAAAAGGCAACCTTCGGGTCCCAAAGGGGCTAACTATGGCTGGAAAACCGCGCTCAAGGCTAACTTGAGCTAGATCGACAAGGTCATCCTTCAACCCTAGTGTAAGTGTAAATACATTTTTGTCAAAAAGAAATGCTCCAAAGCTTGAATCTTTACATCCAATGTCCAATATCGTGCGAATGTTTTTTCCCCATTCAATGTCTGGTACTGTCTATTAATTTAACCAATACCAATAGTAAAAAAATATATACATCAATTACCATATTATGATTTCAAAACATCAACTTTTAACTTTAAAGGAACAAAAGATTTGAAGTACTTGCCTCTTCAATAGATTCTAGATAATGAGCAATTCCACCTGTGAGTTCAGATTGGTTTTGTGGGAAAGTGATGCATTCACCAGATTCCACCACCCAACTTTGAGTTTTAACAAATTGAGCTAGCTTTGGGTGTGCCACATTACTGGACCATATCTGCAATAATTCTTAAACTAGGTTAGCATTTTAGAGGGGCGTGCGGATTTGTCTTAGGTGGGTCTTGGTGTTGTGGTTTGTCCTACACTATTGGTTGCCTTTCTTCCTAGGTGTTAGTGCTAGTTACTTTCTAGGTGATTAGTGATTCCTTTTCTCTTCTACTAATAATATATACTCTCGATTACTTATTTAAAGAAAAAATAAAAAATATGGGCGCAGGTCTGGTCCTTTTGTGTAGCCAAGGCGCAGGCTGTATGAAAAACGCACAAAAAGCGCAGGTGAGGCGAGCGCCTCATGTACAAAAAGCCTAGTTGTACATCAGGATGTTGTACAACATGCTTTTTAGGTTGTACATGTAGGTAATTTATATATTAAATCATTTATAAAGCTGATTTATAACTAAATTTTGGGTAGGGGATGCTAAAAACCTATGAGATATATAAAAGAAATTATATAAGGGCCTTGCGCTTCACATACAAAAAGCAATGCGCTTTTGTGTTTTGCGCCTCGGTTTTAGACCCCGTCGCCTCAATGCGCTTCTCGCTTTTCAAAACCAAGGGTGGGTGTCTCATTGAGAGCAGTCTCTCTGTCTCTTGAAACAGAGGCAAGGTTTGCCCTCATCTCACCCTCTCTAGACCCTACTTTTATGAGTGGAATAATACTGGGTACGTTTGTTTGTCTTGTTTTTAAGGAAAATAGAGCTACTATATATCACGTAAACATACCTTTTCTCTACTCTCAGGCCAGCTAACAGGTGTTTGATATCCTTCATGTGGAAGAGGAACAAGACACATTAAGGGATTTTTAGGGCAACTTCTCTCATGATGTCGGTAACTTTGAATCCGTTTTGACGCGACTTCAATGTCAATACACGGAATATAGTTATGCTTACTCCTTGTATTACATAACTTCCATGAATATTCAGCCTTCGGATCAAACAATGGCCCTTTAAACTTCTGCTTCTTCCCTCGTTTAGCATTCAAATCATCACTCTCATCAACCTGTTCTAAATCAACTTCTGCACTATCCGGATCACCATCCACAGTCTCTTCTCCTTCTTTCCCTTCTTCACTTTCTCCGTCCGCTTCATTTTCTTTCACATTTTCAGAATCTGATTCAGAAATCTCAGATCCTTTCACATCCGCTTGTTTTTCCTCTTTAATTATCTTGACACCCTTTTCTTCTTTCTTACGGTCTTTCGGTCCATCACCACTATCAAACCCTAATGACCCGTTAACCACTTTCTTCTCCTCCCCCTTCCCCAAATTCAAATCAGCCACATTCTTGACTGGAACAGCAGAAGATGTCCTCTTCCTCAATTGCCCCTTTTCCGAAACGGGCTCAGCAATTTCACCAAACGTGCTTCTTTGATACGTGACCGAAGAAGCCGAAGGCGAAAACATATACCAAACAAACACAAAACACAAGCCCAAAATTGCCACTGATGCAAACTTTATACAAAACCCATATGACCTCTTCGCGTGTCGCCCAAATCGAGCTATAGGCAATCCGATCTTCTTAAAACCCATAGACTTATTAACAACAAACAACAAGAAACTGAAAACCTAATCTTTTATAACCAATTTAATGAAGGGACAATTCATCAAACAGGTGGTGGGCATAAATGGACAGTGAGCAAAAATGATGTACAGATCAAGAATAATGAACAAATTAGTTGACAAGTCAGTTACCGATTGAATCTGTTATGAAACTGCATTCAAATAGGGGTGGAAGTGATAACCACTCCTCGCAGCTTGATTCAACTTGTTTTGTTCCAAAATTCGTTGGATCGAATGAAATAAGTTTCCATTAAGAAATGAAAAGGGAGGTAAAGAGTCGTCGAGAGTAAAGTGTAGTCCCACTTCCGACAAGGATATCTTCCGGGTTACTATTTACTACAGCAAGCATCGCTTCACTCGGAGTCTCGGATTATGGTATCGGGGAAAGTAACGTCTTTTTTCAGCATCCAAACCCGGCCCGGACCAAATTATTTGATTTGAGTCTTGATAGTAAAAGCTAGGATAGTAAAGGTGTCAATCGTGTCGGGTTAGCGGGTTGCGGGTTTAATTATGCAACCCGAACACGACCCATATTCTTATTCGTGTCAAAAAGTGCAACCCTAACCTTGATACACTTAAATTCGGGTCAACCCGAACCTGACACGTTTAACCCATTTATCTAAATTAAAATCATAAACTACTAAATCTCAAATTTAATTCATTTAAGGTAAATCAAAAAATAATTAAATAGTCATATTTACAAAGCAAAAAGAGAAAAGTTTTGGTATAAATTAATTAATTTATGGTAAACACTAAATTTAAAAGTAATTAAACAATTGTTTCTAGAAAGTGAAACTAAAAAATAAATAAATTTGAAACCTAAACGGATTAGCAGGTCAACCCGTTTATTAGACAGGTCAACCCTAACCCGACCTGTTTTCTATATGGGTCAACCCGAACACGACTCGTTTTTTAAACGGGTTGTATTTTCCGACCCAAAACCTGTTTTTTCGTGTCGGGTTCGGGTTCGTGTCAGAAATTGACACCCCTAGTAAAAGTAGAAGCTGGGTGAAAAATTGAAAATAAACTCTGCGAACTGAACCTGCGGTTTATATTGGTTTGAGAACTTCTCCGTTTTAAACCGAATTGAACCGTTTCAGATCCTTTTTCACTTTACAAACAAGTTTCAAATCTGGACCCGTTTCACAAGAACCTATTTTGAATTTTGTTGATAGGAGCCGAAATCGGTTTGGGGGAAAACCCGGTTTTGTGCACCTCTACTTGGATGAGCTTTGGTCGTTAGTAAAACAGTGTTTTGAAAATCAGATCGATTACTGAACTAATTTACTTGCTATTTAACTGGTCTAAACGGGATGATATGGTAATAATTAAAAACATATTACTATTAATTAAATTTGAAGTAGAAAGAAAAGAGAAAATTAAGAGTATAAAAGTATTATAGAGTCGATTACATTATAACAGTTATCTCATGTATAAATATTTATACTGTATATGTCACAATTACGATGGTAGATAAGTTGGTAGTTGTAATTGTAGTTTGTATGACGATAAATCCAACTTATATATATATATATATATATATGGGAAGGTTCCACTAAGAAGTGGTTTTACGCTAAGAAACGCTAAGAAGTGGGTCAAACGAACTCCAATTGAGCTCATTCCAGCGGTGTTGGAACCGTCTCATCGAACCCTAACCCGGACCCAAAAACCTAAACCCCCTCCACCCGCACCCCCAAAAACCTAAACCCCACTCCTCCCCCACCCCGAAAAGCCTAAAACCACCACCCCCACCCCCCCCAAAAACCTAAACCCCCCACCCCACCCACCCAAAAACCTAAACCCCCCACCCTACCCACCCAAAAACCTAAACCCACCCTCAAAAACCTAAACCCCCACCCAAAAAAAAACCTAAAATCTAAACCCTAAGTTTAAACCCTAAGGCTAAAATCCTAAAACTCAACGCTAAAATCTAAACCCTAAAGGCTAAGATGGTAGAGTTCGACGATACGGTTCCAACGCCGCTGGAATGAGCTCAATCAGAGTTCGTTTGATATCGTTTCTTAGTGGTTTTGTCATTTCTTAGATTTATTAGTGAAAAACAACTTCTTATTTGAACCTCTCCCTATATATATATATATATATATATATATATATATATATATATATATATATATATATATATATGAAAAGGATCTTATGTAAACCATTTTTTCATGTGTAAACCATTAAACCAAATCTGGACCATTCAATAATTGTTACATATTTTATTTAGTGGCTCATATTTAATGTTGATTTTTTTAAGAAAATATGTGGTTGATATTGTTTAAAGGGTATTAAGGTAAATATGTTATTTTTATCTTCTTTATAAACAACATAAAATAATATTAAGAAAATATGTCAACATTAAATATATATATATATATATATATATAGGAAAAGGATCTTAGGTAAACCATTTTTTCATGTATAAATCACTAAATCAAATCTGGACCATTCATTAATTGTTACATATTTTATTTAGTGACTCATATTTAATGTTGATTTTTTTAAGAAAATATGTGGTTGATATTGTTTAAAGGGTATTAAGGTAAATATGTTACTTTTGTCTTCTTTCTAAACAACATAAAATAATATTTTATTTTTAATGGCTAATATATTTTATTAATTTTATGTAAAAATCCAAATAATAAATGGAGAAAATTCATTTTTTTTTCCTTAAAATGAAGCTATTTATATTTTTGCTTACACAAAAATAATTACCTTGCCTTTTTTAATTTGTTAACTCATTTAAAAAATATATAAATATTAGGTCTAGACTAATTTTATTGCAACGTTTTCGAATTCATACTTTTCATTTATTACTTTTGTATAAAATATATATTTTTTCGAAGCCACTTTTCTATAAATAATTTTGTGAAATTATTATGTATTAATAATATTCTTGTCTACAATAATTGCTTATACTTTATATTTATACATTTTTAATATATAAAGAAAGAATAATACATTGTTTTGTGTAAAGAAAAATAAAAATATATGTTACGGTACACGTCGTTGTAAAACAAATGTTAAGAAAAATAAAACAAAAAAATATTTTTAATATATAAAGATAGAATAATACGTTGTTTTGTAAATTTAAACTATTAAAAAATATTTTTCAGTAACGAGCTGAGTTCGAGCTTAAAACTTTACTTCTGAGTTGAGTTCTACATCTAGAGCTTTAAACGAGACGAGCTCAAACTCGATTTTACATTGTTTCATCTTTGTTGACTGTTTTTGTGTATCTTAAACAAACTATTTAAGTATTTAAATACTTCGTTAAAACTATCTAATTATTAAATAATTTAAAAACTTTAAAGGCCACAAATATATCAGGTGGTTAGACGTTTTTATTGATCTCTATAAGGTTTTTATTGAAACTTATAAAATAATAAAACACCTTTAAAATTTAAAGATTTTACTACTAAAGACTATTAAATTTAAAAGTTCTTTATATGAATAAATTAATTTTATATCAAATGAAATTTAGTAATATGACGTTTCGGATTTTTTATTCGCGCACTTGTAATATAATTATCGTGTAATCATTCTCAAATTAAATAAAATACAAGTGTTTTATTTAGTTTTATACAAATAAGTATTTTTATTTTACGGATTTAAATTAATTAAAATTTTATAAGTTTTAAAACTTATATAAAATTTGATATAAAAATCTAAATTTAAAAGTTACATATTTAATAAAATAACTTGTTTAAATAAGATAAATAAATTTTATAAAAAAATTATTTATAATAATAATTATAAAATAAGTTTATAAAATATATTTAAAATTAAAAGAAATTAAAGAAATTAATTTTTATAAAAGTTGAGGGGCTGTTTTGGAATTTATCAAACTAAAGGGTTTTAAACAAAAATCAGTCAAGGGACTATTTCTGTACAAATCAAACCATAAGGTTTCATCCGTATTTATTCCAGGGACTAGATTAAACCAAAACCAAACTACAAGGACTAAATCTGCCAAAACCCAATTCGTAATTCCGGTTATCCCCTACGTTTGTCCGGCGGTCCGAGGCATTTTCCGGCGACACCTCGACAGGGCTGTTCACTGCACCTCGACAGCTGCTAAAGGCAGCTCTAGCCTCGTCTCTCCCACGCGAACAAAAGGCCCCGACCAATTGGTCTCCCCAACATACGGATCGTCTGATCCTGTTGGTGGCCGAGAACCCACGCCCGAATTCAAGCCCGACAGTCAACCTCCACGCGTGTTTGATAGCTTGTTAGCTTCGTCTCGTCCAGACGAGTGTCGGGACGTGCCCAATTGCACGTTTTGTCACAAGAAACGAGCTCGGCTATAAATAGCCATAGTCGGACCTGCACGAGCTCGCTACCCCTCTTCCACCCACTCTCACCTCAAATTGAAGACAACATCACATTCGTCGTCCCTGAGTGAAGCTGTGACCAAGGTTTCAGAGGCAAATTTCATCCAGAAGTTCGATTCCCATTCTGGACATTTTTCGAAAAAAGAATATTGCCGACCAGACTTTTCGCGACTAGGTTCGAGCCTCAAATTGATTTCATTACCTTCTGTTATCACCTGGTAAGCAATTCCAATCAAAAACACGACCATCGCCCGTGAGTTACTGGGCAAACCAAGTGTCCTCGGACACGGTTTGCCGGTTGCCGAGGACCAGCGACCTGATTTGCCTTTGTGTATTTAAATAAACTGATACACACATAACCAGCGATGGGCAGTAGCCCGGCTGGTTATGCGTGTGTGTGTTTAAGGCAGAGGTCGCGGGTTCGATTCCGGTTGGCCTTCGGCCCAAACTTTTTGCTTCTGTTTTTATTTTATTTATTTATTTTAACTTGTTTTAATATTCTTTTTATACAATAAAGACTAAACGAGTCGGTTTACTCGTTCGTTTATTTCGGAAACCATTAAAATTCTTGTATACATATTTAACCTACCCAAATTTTTATAAAATAATAAACACTATATTTTTATAAATTTGTTAAAATAGTTTTAACTTACAAATAATATATATAAATATTGATAAAAAAAATAAATAAATAAATGGAAACTTTTATAAATACATAATAACTACTTATTTAAAAATGTAATATTTTAACAATATATATATATTTATAAGTTAAAGTTTTACAAAACTATTATCATTTTCCTACCATATTTTATACAAATAAATATTAAGGAATATTATTATAAAACCTATATACATTTAAATACGAATACGCACATACAAACATACAATAATACCTATTTATCCACATAGGGTTCCAACACGCTTAGGTTTCAACGTCCTTATCACCCGCACTTGTGGATTATCATATCCGCTAGCCAAGTGAGTTACATTGCCCCTATTTTACATTTTTACGCATTTTGGGGTGAAACATTATACGTGCTACTCACTTTGTTTATACGTGTTATACATGTGGACTATATGCTTATTATTTTGGGTGTACATACATTTACTTTAAACACAAGAAAACCAACAGTAATATTAATAGATCTATTGTGTCTGACCAGCCCACCCGGTTAGGGTGTTTATTACTGCATACTCGGATATAGCCGCGTGTTATATTCAAACATATCGGATATAGTAGGTAACTATATTCAAACATACCGGACTTAGCTGTTGTGCTATGTTCAAGCGCGTCAATCAAGGTTTGAATTGTGATTAGACAAATGATACACCATATATGTTATGTTTAACAAGATAAACAATGAGTTGCATAACGTTTTTTATTTATCGGAACTACAAAACCTATGTACTCACCAACTTTTTAGTTGACACTTGATTTAAATAATGTTTCAGGTTAGGATATGTGATTGCTTGCTGAAGATTCCTCCACTTAAGAACTATGGACCTAGTTAAATAAATCAATGTTTTGAACTAGACTAGGTTATTTGAAATGTATTGTATTTGGATCTTTGTTGTCTTTAAATTTAATTAATGAATTAGCAACATTTTAGTTATCATGTGCTTTTGAACAATCATTTCATTGTCTGCCTCGATGATTCCGCCATCGGTCGGGGTATGACAGATTGGTATCAGAGCCATGGTTATAGGGAATTAGGTTATTAGACACAATGACCTAGACTATAACCCTAGGACTCCCTTTTATGTGTTATGTGCTAAATGATTAATTGCTATGTGAATTATTTGTAGTTAGGTATTATTTGAATTTTTCCCGAGTCTAATACATGAGACTTATACACATACATACAAGGCTTTAAATACATGATACATACTTTACATACACATTTGACAAACAAACTTATGCAAACAAATACACTATCCATCCTTATCCATACTCTTTCCTAATCCATATTAATTGCAACATTCCTACACATTTTATACTCATAGACTCCCAAGTCTATAAAAATCTTGAAAATCTCGTCAACGGCTTAATTTCTTGAAACCAGTAAAGGACACGTGCAATCTGGAAGGGTGACACCTGTACATTGGGTTTTCTGTCTAGGAAAGCATTTCGTATAAATCCAAATAAACAGACCTGTATGCTTTCCTGGGAATTCCTGAAGTGAGTGTTTACCTATAGGCTAAAGCATGTCTCCTTGAAAGTTTTGAGGAATTATTTAACGTTGATAAGTCAATGTATTCGCAAGGATACGATCCGAACTTAAACTCAAAATTTGGGGACATTATAGCAAGATAGAAAGAACTAGACGAACATGCAAAGCAAATCATTATTACGGGTGCACACGTAATAACGATTTGTAGTGCATGCAAGTCCCGGAAATTCCTACTACGCGAATAATGATCTATAACATCACGTTCTACCCGGAATAGATGGCTTAGTTTCCCCCATTAACTTTGAATAAATACACATGCACTGGCACGTGTCATGATGAAACCCGCTTTTCTGCTTACATTATTTCCCACTATGACTCATATATATCCATCTTATCTAAAATATCATTGTCTTTTCTTATGGTGTTAGAATGCCTCCTCGACGTGCAAACTCTAGCACTTCCAACCCGGATCTTGCTACTCTTCTTGCCCAGCTAGTAGGGCAAATGACCCAAGCCAATAACAACAGTGACGGGTCTCACAACATCCGAGGAAACGGTGGTACCAACCCGCCTCAATGCACGTTTAAACACTTTAACTCGTGCAATCCTACAAAATTCTTCGGGACTGAAGGTGCTACCGGCCTACTGCAATGGTTTGAAAGCATGGAAAGCACATTCCTAAACAGTGACTGTCCCGATAATCTTCGGGTTCGCTATGCCACAAGTGTACTTCAAAAGAGAGCCCTCACCTGGTGGAACGGTGAGAAACGCACTCGTGGTGTTGAGGTTGCTACATCTTTATCATGGGATGATCTGAAGAAAGCCATGACTGATGAATTCTGTCCTCGGAATGAAATGAGGAAGCTCGAGACTGAGTTTTGGGATCTTGCCCAAGACAGCGGGGATAATCTGGCTTACACCACCCGATTTCAAGAGCTGAGCCTATTGGTGCCTCATATGATCACTCCCCTTGCTCGCGAAATTGAAAAATACATAGGCGGGCTGCCTATGCAAATTCAAGATGCTGTGTTAGGAAGCAATCCTCCTACACTTGAAGCTGCTATCCGTCTATCCGCTACACTATCCGACAACCATGTCAAAGCCGGAACCTTAACAAGAAATGGTTCCAAGAAGGTTGTCTCCACTCTTGCGGCCGTCAAAGATGTAAAACCCGAGTCTTCTAACCACAACAAGAAACGAAAGGGTCGAAACTTCGCAGCCGTAACTCCCGTTGTACCTGCTATTCAAGTGGCTCCTTTGGGTCAAAACCCGAAACCTTATCTGGGCCCGAATCCCCAATGCCAGACCTGCAGGTACCATCATCCTGCCAACTTACCATGCCGATTGTGCTCAAGCTGCGGACGATATGGACACGTGGTCACTACTTGCCGTACCCGTCCTCCCGTCCATCAAGCTGCTCCAGCCAACCGTCCAATCTATCCGGCACCTCTCAATGGTAGGGCATGTTACGAATGTGGAGACCCAAACCATTTCCGTGACCGATGCCCAAAACTTCATCATCAAGGTGGTCCTCAAGGACGAGCGTTTAATATAAACGCTAATGAGGCTCAAGCAAACAACGACGTGATAAACGGTACGTTTCTTGTAAACAATCATTATGCGTCCATTTTATTTGATACCGGTGCCGATAGGAGTTTTGTGTCTCTTACCTTTGAATCTCGACTTGCTAAACAAAGAACGAAACTTGACAATTCTTATTCCGTGGAGATAGCAAACGGAAAATCTATTACTATAAATTCTCGCAACTGCAATCTCGAGCTTAATAATCATGAATTTTCTGTTGATCTCCTTCCAATGCAATTGGGAAGCTTCGATGTTATAATTGGCATGGACTGGCTATCCAAGCACCATGCCGAGGTTATTTGCTACGAAAAGTGCATTCGTATACCTCTCCCTTCGGGCGACACGTTAGTTATGTTCGGTGAAAAACCGTGTCGTGGTCTTCAACTCATGTCTTGCACATTGGCACAAAAGTACTTGCGGAAAAAGTACGTTGCCTTCTTGGCCCACGTAGTTGACACGAAAGACAAGGGTAAGAAATTGCAGGATATTCCGATCATTCGAGATTTTCCCGAAGTATTCCCCGAGGATTTACCCGGCCTTCCTCCTCCTAGACAAGTAGAGTTTCATATTGACCTTGTGCCCGGAGCAACTCCCGTGGCAAAAGCTCCCTACCATCTTGCACCTTCCGAGATGCAAGAGCTCGCAAGTCAATTACAAGAACTCTCATCCAAAGGATTCATCCGCCCGAGCCATTCACCTTGGGGTGCTCCCGTGCTGTTCGTAAAGAAAAAGGATGGATCGTTTCGAATGTGCATCGATTATCGTGAACTCAACAAGCTTACAATTAAGAACCGTTATCCTTTACCCCGTATCGACGATCTTTTCGATCAGCTTCAAGGTTCAGCATATTTCTCCAAGATTGACCTCCGTTCCGGATACCATCAACTTCGTGTTCTCGATGAAGACATTTCGAAGACTGCCTTTCGGACTAGATATGGTCACTACGAGTTCATGGTCATGCCCTTCGGTTTGACTAATGCACCTGCGGTCTTCATGGACCTCATGAACCGTGTATGCAAACCTTATTTGGACAAGTTCGTGATCGTTTTCATTGACGACATTCTCATCTATTCTAAAACGAAAGCGGAGCATGAACAACATCTTCGTTTGATTTTGGAACTCTTGAAGAAAGAACAACTATACGCCAAGTTCTCCAAGTGTGAATTCTGGCTAAAGGAAGTTCAATTTTTGGGACACATAGTCAACGATAAGGGAATTCATGTGGACCCGGCAAAGATCGAGGCGGTAAAGAATTGGAGTACTCCTAAGACTCCTACCGAGATTCGTTCATTCCTTAGACTAGCAGGTTACTATCGTCGCTTCATCTTAAATTTCTCCAAGATTGCGGTTCCGCTCACTGCCTTGACTCATAAAGGTAAATCTTACGAGTGGGGACCCAAGCAAGAGGAAGCTTTTCAAACTCTCAAGCACAAGCTCTGCAATGCTCCTATTCTAACTCTTCCTATTGGTAATGACGACTTTGTCGTTTATTAAGATGCATCCAACCAAGGTCTTGGTCGTGTTCTAATGCAACGTGGCCAAGTAATTGCATACGCATCACGTCAGCTCAAAATCCATGAGAAGAATAATACGACCCATGATCTCGAGCTTGGTGCTGTCGTTTTCGCCTTGAAAATTTGGAGACACTATCTTTATGGCACCAAATGCGTGGTTTTCACCGACCACAAAAGTCTCCAACATATTTTCAATCAAAAAGAGCTTAATATGAGGCAATGACGATGGGTTGAACTTCTTAACGACTACGACTGCGAGATTCGCTACCACCCCGGCAAAGCAAATGTTGTAGCCGACATCTTGAGTCGTAAAGAACGTAGCATGCTTCATAGTGTTTGTATTCATAACGATATCCAAGCCCGTATTCTCCAAGCAAAACACACCTCGGTTACCGAGGGAAACATGTTTCAAGAGATGGCATGTGGTGTAGAACTCTTGCTAGAAACCAAAGCCAACGGTCTATTGTATTACTTGGACCGTATCTGGGTTCCCGATCGCGACGAACTTCGTATATTTTTGATGAACGAGTCCCCAAAACTCAATATTTGGTACATCCCGGAGCTGATAAGATGTGCATGGGTCTTCGTCAGCAATATTGGTGGCCCGGCATGAAAAAGGATATTGCCCTCTTTGTGGCAAAATGCTTAACTTGTTCTAAAGTGAAGGCCGAACACCAGAAGCCTTCCGGACTCCTCGAACAACCTGAAATTCCCATGTGGAAGTGGGAGAACCTTGCTATGGACTTCTTCACCAAACTTCCACGCACTTCTAGTGGGCACGATAGTATCTGGGTTATTATCGACTGACTTACAAAGTCTGCTCATTTCTTGCCTATTCGTGAGGACTATCGAGTCAAGAAATTGGATCGGATCTACATTGATGAGATCGTAAGTCGTCACGGAATCCCTTTGAACATCATCTCCGATCGTGATTCGCGTTTTACTTCCCGATTTTGGCAATCATTACAATCTGCGCTTGGTACTCGTTTGGATTTAAGTACGGCTTACCATCCTCAAACTGATGGACAAACCGAGCGAACAATCCAAACTCTCGAGGATATGCTTAGAGCTTGTGTCATTGACTTTGTGGCAATTGGGATTCTCACCTACCACTGATCGAATTTTCCTACAACAACAGCTACCACACAAGTATTAACATGGCACCGTTTGAAGCTCTTTATGGACGGAAATGTCGTTCACCGATTTGTTGGAACGAAATTGGTGAAGCACAAATCACCGGTCCCGAGCATATCCAAGAGACCACCGATAAAATCTCTCTTGTCCGTGACGACATTCGGGTGGCAAGGAGTTGGCAAAAGAGCTATGCTGATAAGCGACGAAAACCCTTGGAATTTCAAGTTGGAGATATGGTTCTCCTAAAGGTATCACCTTGGAAGGGCGTAGTCCAATTTGGAAAGAAAGAAAAACTTGCACCTCGATATGTGGGTCCATTCAAGATACTCGAGAGGGTAGGAAAAGTGGCCTACAAACTCGATCTTCCTTCAGAACTCAACAACGTTCATCCGAACTTTCATGTATCTAATTTGAAAAAGTGTCTAGCCGACGAGAATCTCCACATCCCTCTTGACGAAGTGCGTATTGACGAGAAAATGCACTTTGTTGAGAAACCCGTGGAAATCATGGACCGAGAAGTCAAGAAACTCAAGCGTAGCCGCATCCCCATTGTCAAGGTCCGTTGGGAGTCTAAACGTGGACCTGAGTTCACTTGGGAACGTGAAGACCAAATGAAGACCAAGTATCCACATCTCTTTTCATAGCCTCCACTAGTTGAATTTCGGGGCGAAATTCCTTTAACATGGGGAGACTGTGACGTTTCGGATTTTTCATTCGCGCACTTGTAATATAATTATCGTGTAATCATTCTCAAATTAAATAAAATACAAGTGTTTTATTTAGTTTTACACAAATAGGTATTTTTATTTTACGGATTTAAATTAATTAAAATTTTATAAGTTTTAAAACTTATATAAAATTTTATATAAAAATCTAAATTTAAAAGTTGCATATTTAATAAAATAACCTGTTTAAATAAGATAAATAACTTTTACAAAAAAATTATTTATAATAATAATAATAATAAAATAAGTTTATAAAATATATTTGAAATTAAAAGAAATTAAAGAAATTAATTTTTATAAAAGTTGAGGGGCTGTTTTGGAATTTATCAAACTAAAGGGTTTTAAACAAAAATCAGTCAAGGGACTATTTCTGTACAAATCAAACCATAAGGTTTCATCCGTATTTATTCCAGGGACTAGATTAAACCAAAACCAAACTACAGGGACTAAATCTGCCAAAACCCAATTCACAATTCCGGTTATCCCCTACGTTTGTCCGGCGGTCCGAGGCATTTTCCGGCGACACCTTGACAGGGTTGTTCCCTGCACCTCGACAGCTGCTAAAGGCAGCTCTGGCCTCGTCTCTCCCACGCGAACAAAAGGCCCCGACCAATTGGTCTCCCCAACATACGGATCGTCTGATCCTGTTGGTGGCCGAGAACCCACGCCCGAATTCAAGCCCGACAGTCAACCTCCATGCGTGTTTGATAGCTTGTTAGCTTCGTCTCGTCCAGACGAGTGTCGGGACGTGCCCAATTGCACGTTTTGTCATAAGAAACGAGCTCGGCTATAAATAGTCATAGTCGGACCTGCACGAGCTCGCTACCCCTCTTCCACCCACTCTCACCTCAAATTGAAGACAACATCACATTCGCCGTCCCTGAGTGAAGCTGTGACCAAGGTTTCAGAGGCAAATTTCATCCAGAAGTTCGATTCCCATTCTGGACATTTTTCGGAAAAAGAATACTATCGACCAGACTTTTCGCGACTAGGTTCGAGCCTCAAATCGATTTCATTACCTTCTGTTATCACCTGGTAAGCAATTCCAATCGAAAACACGACCATCGCCCGTGAGTTACCGGGCAAACCAAGTGTCCTCGGACACGGTTTGTCGGTTGCCGAGGACCAGCGACCTGATTTGCCTTTGTGTATTTAAATAAACTGATACACACATAACCAGCGATGGGCAGTAGCCCGGCTGGTTATGCGTGTGTGTGTTTAAGGCAGAGGTCGCGGGTTCGATTCCGGTTGGCCTTCGGCCCAAACTTTTTGCTTATGTTTTTATTTTATTTATTTATTTTAACTTGTTTTAATATTCTTTTTATACAATAAAGACTAAAACGAGTCGGTTTACTCGTTCGTTTATTTCGGAAACCATTAAAATTCTTGTATACATATTTAACCTACCCAAATTTTTATAAAATAATAATAACTATATTTTTATAAATTTATTAAAATAGTTTTAACTTACAAATAATATATATAAATAATGATAAAAAAAAAAATAAATAAATAAATAGAAACTTTTATAAATACATAATAACTACTTATTTAAAAATGTAATATTTTAACAATATATATATATATATATATATTTATAAGTTAAAGTTTTACAAAACCATTATCATTTTCCTACCATATTTTATACAAATAAATATTAAGGAATATTATTATAAAACCTATATACATTTAAATACGAATACGCACATACAAACATACAATAATACCTATTTATCCACATAGGGTTCCAACACGCTTAGGTTTCAGCGTCCTTATCACCCGCACTCGTGGATTATCATATTCGCTAGCCAAGTGAGTTACATAGTCCCTATTTTACATTTTTACGCATTTTGGGGTGAAACATTATACATGCTACTCACTTTGTTTATACGTGTTATACATGTGGACTATATGCTTATTATCTTGGGTGTACATACATTTACTTTAAACACAAGAAAACCAACAGTAATATTAATAGATCTATTGTGCCTGACCAGCCCACCCGGTTAGGGTGTTTATTACTGCATACTCGGATATAGCCGCGTGTTATATTCAAACATATCGGATATAGTGGGTAACTATATTCAAACATACCGGACTTAGTTGTTGTGCTATGTTCAAGCGCGTCAATCAAGGTTTGAATTGTGATTAGACAAATGATACGCCATATATGTTATGTTTAACAAGATAAACAATGAGTTGCATAACGTTTTTTATTTATCGGAACTACAAAACCTATGTACTCACCAACTTTTTAGTTGACACTTGATTTAAATAATGTTTCAGGTTTGGATATGTGATTGCTTGCTGAAGATTCCACCACTTAAGAACTATGGACCTAGTTAAATAAATCAATGTTTTGAACTAGACTAGGTTATTTGAAATGTATTGTATTTGGATCTTTGTTGTCTTTAAATTTAATTAATGAATTATGCAACATTTTAGTTATCATGTGCTTTTGAACAATCATTTCATTGTCCGCCTCGATGATTCCGCTATCGGTCGGGGTATGACAAGTAACATACGAATTTTAAATAACATAAATATAAAAAAGGTAAATGAAAAGTATTAAAATTAAATTGAAATCCATTTGAAAAATATGATACGAAGACACGTAATAAAATAATTACATATATATAGTTATTTTGTTCTATTACATATAAGTAATATGATATTACATATATGTAACAATAAGATATTACATATGTGTAATATGATATTACATATATGTAGTTTTTTTTATTTTACAAAATATGAACAAATACATATATATTCATATTATTGTGTAATTGTTCATTACATATAAGACATTACTTATATGTAATATGTGCAATATAAGTTTATATATGTGGTTTTTTTTACCATTATGTATACTCGATTATGCGGTTTTGTCTTGAACGTGTAGCTACACATTCTATATTATTACATATATGTAACAGCTTATTACATATATGTGCTAAGTTATTGCATATATGTAATTTGTTTTAAAAAATAACATTATATAATTTTTTATTAAAGTTAAAATAAATTGGGTGAAGTTAGTCTAAAGAAAACTAATTAGATTAACACATAGTTATGGGATTTGTTTTTAGGAAAACTAATTAGTTTAGTTTTCGAATAAACCAAGTTATGGGTTTTTTTAGTTTTTTAAAAAAGTTAGATTAACTCATTTGTATTCGGGTTTTGGATAAAAAGTTATTAATGTTCTATAGAGGATGAAATTCTTTTGGAAAAATTGAATAAGCTTGAAACAACCACATTTATGTTTATGTTTACATATATGTAATTGTTCGTTACACATGTAATAACTAAAGTTAAAAAAATAAAATAAAAAATTGCAATATTATATTCGAATTAAAGATAAAAATGCTCTATTTAATGGTGTAATTTTTATAAAAAAATAATGTTATATAAAAAAGTTATGAGTGTTTAAAAAGAGGAGGGGTAAAATTGAAATGGTGGAATTTTTATTATTAAAAAATATGGGGAATGGTGCATTTAACAAATTACCCTTTTTATTAAAATAAATGATTAATTATGTGTCATTTTCTTATTGGGTTATATGGTTTACACATGAAGAAGTGGTTTACATTTGATCCCTATATATATAGGAGAAGGTTCCACTAAGAAATAGTTTTTCGCTAAGAAACATTAAGAAGTGGGTCAAACGAACTCCGATTGAGCTAATTCAAACGGCGTTGGAACCGTCTCATCGAACTCTAATCCGGACCCAAAAACCTAAACCTCCCTCCACCCGCACCCCCCAAAACCTAAATCCCCCTCCAACCCCACTCCGAAAAGCCTAAAACTACCACCCCCACCCCCCAAAAACCTAAACTCCCCACCCACAAAAAAAAAACCTAAACCATAAAATCTAAACCCTAAAAGCTAAACCCTAAGGCTAAAACCCTAAAAATCAAACGTAAAATCTAAACCTTAAAAGCTAAACCCTAAAAGCTAAGATGGTAGAGTTCGACGAGACGGTTCCAACGCCGCTGAAATGAGCTCAATCGGAATTCGTTTGATATCGTTTCTAAGCGTTTTGGTCATTTCTTAGATTTTTTAATAAAAAACTACTTATTATTTGAAATTTCCCATATATATATCTATACTTTGTAAAGTTTAGTTTAACTCTAAACCATCTTTCGTCCCACTCAAATTAAAATTTCATTTCGTTTCTCTTTTATAAAATGATATCTCTTGTCCCATGTTGCTCAAGGTAAAAAGTTCTATTCATTTTTCTCTATAAATTCATGAAATTTATTGACCTAGGTTCGACCCAACTACAAAACTGATTTAGTCTAACTCAACTCACAAATCTTGTTCAATCCGATTCGACGATATACGCAAAACTGAATTTTGTGTATGTGATGATTTAATTTCTTAGTTTTTGAAATGACTACTGTTGTTGGATATCGGATATCCAATCATCGATAATATCAACGTTACTATCGAGGTACAATCTAAAGAGTTACACTTTGGATAACGAGAAATTAATTATGTTTAGCCGTAAACGTTATAGTTCGCGAAATGCGGATTTATTATTCGGTGGGTAAATATTTAGTGAAATATTTATCGGTTTAATTCGGTGATTAATTATTTAGTGAAATAATTAAAAAGACGAAGGGTTAAACGTTTTTGGTTTTAAGAGTTAAACGATAATTATTTACTAATTATTTGTCCGTTAGTAAAGTCAAGGATTAAATATAATTAACTGTTAATTTCAAGGGGTTTGTTGTAATTATTGGGATTATAGAAACAAACTTATCTAAACCATAAACCACCTTTTGGCCTCCTCCCCGTTTTAATTTATTGTCTATACGTGTGTAATTGGATCACTGATGAAATTATGGTTTAGAACCGTTAACGTGTACAACTGCTTCCGCTAAACGCAAATCTGATTTGTTATATTAACTTGATTAATAAAACTGTTTTAAAAGTTAAAAATGGTACATGGATTCTCAACAGTGGTATCAGAGCCACCTTCACACGCGTTTAGACATTATTGCGTTAATTCGATCTTATGTTTTATTTGTCAAAACTTTTGTTTGACAAAAAGATCGAACATTTTTCGTTTATGGATGATTGTGTTGATAAATCGAGCATTAGTAACCCGTGGTTGTTTTATTTTTGGTTTTGTATTCTTTGAATTTTTACGGGTTATTTAGAATCCAATGTAATAGTTAGATTTATTTTTATTATTTATTGTAAATGTAAAACTGTAAATTGAACGAGTCAAAGATTTTGAAGACCGAAGACAGAGACGGCCGGGACACGAAGATGGAGATCTTGGACTTAGTGGGAAGTGACAAAAATGATTGATTTATGTTTATCCCTTAAACCGGTTTGGTTATTGTTTGTTGGCTCAAACGAAAGCGAACAAATTATTACTAATGACTCGATTTATTTATTTTATTTATTTGTGGTTGTCTATAATTATTTAGGATAATAATTAAACCGCAAAACATTTATAAAATTGTTTTTGACAAAATCATAAAACGATGAGAAAATTAAAACGTTTAAAGATTTCTTGGAAAGTTAAACTAAATAAACGTGTTTTTATTTAAAAGTAAAACGAGTTTTAAATTAAAATTGTTTTATTTAAAACAAATTTAAATTAATAAAAGAGTTTATTAGTTTAAAATTTGGTGCACAAGTAATGACCAATTTAGATTAAATAGGATATTTAAAATTGGATCTTGTGGAGTGTTGAAGTTATTGAAGGCGTTTCAATTTATCACGAACTAAACGGTAAAATTGGTTTTACTAAATTACACGACTTGAAACATACTTCAGATCGTCCAATATGTTTTTACCCTAATACGGTAACTTAAAACATTAAAGAAAATCCCAAATTCAAATCGATATTTATGTGTCACCCTAAATTGTGACACTTCAACCGATCTATCCGAACCCCCGGTGTTATTGACTGCATCCGGCCCTACGGTTTCGGCTGAATGTACAACCGCTTTTCCTGAGTCACCTAGGGTGGTTCTACAATTATCAATTGAAGGGAAAAATATCACTCAAGGTAATATTAAGTGAGCGTGGTTGGGGGAAACATATCCAAGCTCAACAACACTTGTCTTGCTATCCCAAACCGAGAATTGAGTAGTTGGGGGAAATGTATCAATGGAGAAAACTTCTCAGAGTGGTTTCGTAACATAAGAAATGTTCTTAAAGAGGAAGGAAGGTCATATGTTCTACAAATTCCATTTCCTCCGGTTCCACCAACTAGAGGCTCTAAAGAGCTTTGAAGACGACATGTTGAAGATTAAAATGAAGTTTCATTTGTAATGTTGTCAACTATGTCTAATGATCTTCGTCGAGAGCTAGAGTATTTTCATGCCTACGATATGGTTTGCGAGCTGAAGATAAGGTATCATCAAACTCGTGATGAGCATTTTAAAGTGCTTAAATCACTATCAAGACGCATGGAAACTGGAGAGGATACCACTGAGGATACATTCCTTGAGACGTACTCATACACACACATATATAATTAGTAGATGAATTTATGAAGGCATACTTTGAGGCCGTCGATGGAGAGGAGACCACGGTGCTGAGAACAATGACGTCACACTCTTCATCCATAGCGATCGAACTAGGTTAACAGAACATCAAATGAATCGATGAGATTGAGTACTCTTCATCCGACCACTCCTAATTTTCCAATTTGGGCGGTGGACACTGGACACCAAATAATATTGAGATGTAGAGAGAAAATAACCAAATGGAGGTAGTGAGGAGAAGAAGAAACAGGAGGATGGTTAGGATGCATTGATTCATGATGTAGATGGGTTAGGGATGCATCATAGGTTGGGGAGAGTGGGTGGTTGGAAAGATTTAATAAACTGTCGGTAACCTCTCTAAACTGTTGGAACGTGTTCAATCAGCGTGGAAAAAAGATAAAAATCAAATCCTAAAAACTCAACGGTCAATTTTTGGCAATTTGTAGGGCTATGATTTAATATGAGGGTGGTTATAGGTGGTTTTGTTAAATTTAAACGGACATGATGTTATTTAAACAAACACAGACCACGCTTAACTCACTGTGGTCCACATATTTGTAATTTATTAATTGGACATTGGGCCAGAAGTATATCAATCAATGATCATGAATTGATTGATGGGTTGAAAAAAAGTATGTTGGTTATTTACGAAACAGAAATATTGACATGTATAGTGAACCGTGAAGGATCAAGAGGATTTAATTAAGCATGTTATTGGAGCAAGCATGGATTTGAAAAAGATAACTAGATAAGTTTATGGATTTTTTAGATGGACCACACACAAATATTTGTTTCTATTAAAGTTTTCTTGAAAGTGATTGAAAGCATTGATAAAACGATTTTTAGTAGCCAAGTTACAACCTTCATGCAATTTCATGAAAATATCATGTGGTTATTAATTGGTACGGTGTGTGTATGTTGTGTGTGTTTATGAGTAAGAAAGTAGTAGGTTAAGTACTTGATGAAACGTTGACGACATAAATGAAATTAAATGTGCATATAGTAAAGAATTCGCCCAATGGCAATGGTTTATCTTGTAATTGAGTAAGTACCCCAATAGCTTGTGGGTTAAGGGTGAAAGAAAGTGATGTATAGTTAGCATTATAATTTTGAGAGTAGTCTAAAACTACTTCAGAGAAAATGTTTATATTTTATCATTAACAAGTTGGATGCATAAAGGAAATTTTGATAAAATATATAAAAGCATATTATGTTCTTTTTATGTATATAATCATGCCAAATTTTGAAAATAATATTTTTTGAGAAAATGTAGGACACGACTATGTAATATCGGTTCACATTCTTTTGTACCCTTTTGAGTAATTAAAGAAATCTTTTTGGAAACTAAAAGCTTGGGGTATACCCGTGTGATTGTGGTGTGGTGTGATGTGATAATAAAGTGCACGCCACGTGGCGCCACGTCACTACCCTCATTATCACACCACCCATCACTTGGCAAGGGGTATACCCGTGTGATTTTGATGGTGTGATAATTAAATGTTTTTTTTAATATTCATTTTTTTAATACCCAAAACATAATAAAATAGAATATAAAATAAATAATTACAAATAAATAGCTTTACTTAAACTAATGAATCTACAATTAAAAAATGTCTACTTTAAAGTCACGCGACCCATTTCTCTTCGACGACTGTTTTTCCGGCCAATTCCTTTTTGGATACACCAACTCATTTCTCTCCGGCGACTGTTTTCCGACCAGAATCACGTCCGGCGACTGTTTTCCCTCCTTCCGATTCCTTTATGAGTATAACCATCTTTTCTGGCCAGAAGTCAAGAACAAGAAACCTTCCAAAAAAGATCACAGCAGGATCTTTCCCGTGAAAAAAATCATGCGACCAAATCACGCCCCCCCCTTCACACGGCAAGGGGGCGGTGTTCCTTCGTTTTCACGGCGTGAATTCTTGGCCACGTTGGATCACGCCTTGGTTCACGGTAGTATACCTGATGGCCTAAAAGACATGCCTATGTACTTTTAGTTACATAATCGTGTGATCTTCTGTAAGAAATATAGACTTTTGGAAATTGTACAACTATGTAATATTTATTATATATTAGGTTAGAATTCAGTGTATTATGCAAGTTGAATAAATATAATATTATATAGTTAGTAATAAAAAAATTATGTTTTTAAAAACCCGTGTATTACACGGGTTGAATAAACTCCTCTATTACACAAGTTGAATAAAATATAATGTAATCTGTTAACACATACACTCGCCAAAAAATGTTTAAAAAAATATAATTTGGTGTCAGTTATAAATTTTGTTAAGTTAATTTTTAAAACATTTTTTCAACTTTGTATTAATTTTTTTTATGTAATTGATAAATATTAATTCATATGGTTAATGTTATAATAACTATCTATAAGTAAATAATAAATATTCATGATTAGATTTATATTAAGTAATTAAAAATATATTTTTTAATATCATTATTTAATAAGATGAAGAGGCGAAAAAACATGTTGAAAATACATCAGAATGTAACGTGTGTTCTCTAATTTATTTGTTTATTAGTTAGTATAGAAATATAGATACAGATATAGATATAGATATAGATATGTGTGTTTTTGAAGTATTTTGATTTATATTTTGAAAGACATCACATTTGTGTTCCAGAAAGTTGATTTATAATTAAATACGAATTTAAAACCAAGGCTTTTATTTAATGTATTAATTCAAAAAAATCAATCAAAAATTTTATTCGTTACATCATCCTCAAGGTTCTTACATACACTACAAGGTTCATAATTTGTGAGGGTTAACTACTTATCATGTTAGTGAGCTTTTGGGTGGTATCTCACTACTAACTATGCAAGGGTTGTGAGTTTAGGTGTTATAACTCGCTAAAACACTGAGGTTGTGTGGTGTAGGTCGTGTGTACGTGTTTTAACTCGCTAAAACACTGAGGTTGTGTGGTGTAGATCGAGTGTAATGACTCATCGAAACATATAATTTGTATAATCATAGTGGTTAATAGGTGCACTTGCCATTCTTAGCCAAACCTTTGTGCATTATATTAAAATGATATACTATTTTGATTTATTATAACTCTTTTAGCTTACTCAACTTCATGGGCTATACTACTTTTTATTTCTTTTCTATTTGTGTGTATTTTGTGTAGTTGGTTCACATGAGCATGATGTGAGATGACTAGACATATCACTTGGGATACCTAGTCGAGAGATGGCCAAGATTAAAAGGTAGACTTTAATTACTACTATGTACATATGAACTTTGATATAGTAACAAATGTGAGGGTGTTTAAGTGTTTTAATACGTTGGATTTGTTAGATTATATGCTTGTTTAGGACTATTCTTTAGTGAATTTGCATCCAACTTTAATAAAATCCATGTGTGACATAAAGAAATGGTAAACAAAGGGTCAGATGACCAAGAGGTGACTCGTTCAAATAGGAATCGTATGATAAGCTACCTTGACTAGATACCGTTGGATACCCGCGGCAAATGTTTATGAGGCGAACCCAAACATATTCTAAAAATTAGGTTAGATTACTGTGTATTACACGAGTTGAATAAATGTAATGTTATATACTAAGTCATGAAAACTTATGTCTTTAAAAACCTATGTATTACACTATCTGAATAAACACGTGTATTACACATATAATATAATCTTTTGACACATACATGCGTCAAAATATGTCTTAAATTAAGTTAATTTTTAAAACATTTTTTTACCAGTCGGGTATTTTTTTTTTTTATATCATTGATAAATGTTAGTTCATATTACATTCATTTAGTTAATGTATAATAATTATTATCCATAATCAAATAATTAGTATCCATAATTAGATTAATATTTAATAGGAGAGAGAGACGAGAAAAATATGATGAGAATGAATATGGAGTCGACACGTGGTACTAAAAAACTTTTATTTATTATATAGTATAGATATGCTCATAAATTGGCAATGATACTTGGAGGTGGTCGGCAGACGAGTTGGGCAGTTTCTTGGCACTCTTTGATAACTTCAATAGAGATAACAATGTTTAAACCGGAAGACAATAAATATTTCTAGTTGAATCAATATTTTCGACTTAACCTTAACGACAATGAATATTTCTAAAAGACGTCTTTTTAATACACACATGTAGTAATACTATATGCAAATTAAAATGAATAAAATGCTTGATTTTATGGTATACTTTTGTAAAAAAGAATAATAAACTATATAAAAGTTAATTGGGTTTAAAATAATTAATGGAACCGGATTTAAACCGAAAAGGTCAACATTCAAGGATGGAATTCTTTTTTTATTGTCATTTAATCCATTTTCATGTTATTTATCATCTTGTTATCGCGACAATTTTATCCATTAAAATAGTTTGATCAACGGTTCACATCACTTCATATGCGTCTCACATAAATTTTACTTTGTATTTGACATGAACTTTATGTGTGTGTAGGGTCTAAAATGCGTGAGAAGCAACTCTCAAGTGTCACGTGTACTATGGAAGGAAGGGTAAATATGTCTTGCGAAAACATTAAAATCTATCCTAGAATGCACAACAAAGTGACACAACGTTATATGAGGTTGATGTAGTACTGGGCGGAGGCTGTAGTTACGAGATTAAAATCTACCATAGATCAAGACACATCGTTGTATGCACCAATTTATCAATGCTTGATGATTTGTTTTATATATAGCAAAACTATAATCGAAGTAAAGAGAAAAATTATTTGATTTTATGGTATATTTTTTTGTAATGGAATATTTAGAAATTAATTGTGTTAAAAAGAATAATAAAACTAGATAAAAGTCAGCAAATAATAAAGTATATACAAGTTAACTAAGTTTAAAAAATTGTTGAAACTAAATTTAGAAAGAAAAAAATACAGGGAAACGGAAACCATGTAAAAAACTCAAATTCACATTTGAAAAACTTATTTTTTCATAATGTTTTTGGAGCTTTTACATACAAACATATTTAGAAATCGTTCTAACAAAAAAGAACTTAGCTTCTGTAAACTAAAAACTTTAATTTTTTATTATTTTTTTTACTTTTTTTTATTACAATGGTTTGTAAATATGTTTATATGCAAAAGTTTCGAAAAAAAATATGTAAAAATAAGTTTTTCACAAGTGAAATTGAGTTTTTAACGAGTTTTTAACATATAAAACACATGGTTTCTCGATTCAACCTTTTTTTCCCCAAAGAACACCCCCCTATTACATTTAGCCAATCTATATCTATACTATATAATAAATAAAGGTTTCTCAATTCCACGTGTCGCCTCCACATTCATTTTTTTTTAAATTTCCGCCTCTCTCTCTTAATAAATAAACTTTCATATTTTCAATAATAATATATTTTTAAACAAATTATTAATTATACTAATAAAACACATTTATTTTAAATTATCTCATATTATAAGAAATTTTGAAATGTTATTACTTAGCTTATGTTTTCAATCAAATAGTAATGAAAGTCAAATTACATTGAATAATATTTAATTTATTTTTAAAACTCAATTATATATTAAATTTTACATATTTTTTTATTTTGTTTACTATTGTTACTATACATATTACATTTTTTAATCTATAAAATATATATAAAGATTTAAAATTTTTATTTATTAATATTTTTTCACTCTGTGTATTACACAGGTTCTAAACCAGTGTAAAATATAAAAATAGAGGTGTGAACAATATTTTAGTGCATAATCATAAGTTGTCACTTAGCAGCTTCTTTATCATTATTTATTTATTTTTTTAAGTTTATGACTTCAAGTTTAGGTAATCTATACTATATAATAAATAAAGGTTTCTCAATTCAACGTGTCGCCTCCACATTTATTTTTAGAAAAAATTTTCCGCCTCTCTCTCTTAATAAATAAACTTTCATATTTTCAATAATAATATATTTTTAAACAAGTTATTAACTATACTAATAAAACACATTTATTTTAAATTATCTCATATTATAAAATTTTTTGAAATGTAATTACTTAGCTTATGTTTTCAATCAAATAGTAATGAAAGTCAAATTACATTGAATAATATTTAATGTTTTTTTGAAACTCAATTATATATTAAATTTTACATATTTTTTTATTTTGTTTGCTATTGTTACTATATGTATTACATTTTTTAATCTATAAAATATATATAAAGATTTAAAAATTTTATTTATTAATATTTTTTCACTCTGTGTATTACACAGGTTCTAAACTAGTGTAACATATAAAGATAGAGGTGTGAACAATATTTTAGTGCATAATCATAATATTATCACTTATCAGCTTCTATATCATTATTTATTTAATTTTTTTAAGTTTATGACTTCAAGTTTAGGTAAAAAGGAATATAATCAAGGTTAGACTATGCGTAGTGACTGGTGAGGCATCACCCCCTCTCTCTTGGTGTCCTCATTTTCATCTCTAATTAGCCTACCTAAACACACACACAACCCCCTGCCCTCGCGCCCGTTAAACCCCTCACGCACCGCCCTTTGATACCGTCTGGCGCCCTTTGACGCCCCCTCTTTAATGCCCCGTCTTAGTGTTTAACGCATAAGTTAGGTGGCGTGTATGTGTGCGTCACCTACTACTCTCAATCTTCTACTACAAAATAAAAAGTTTCATTAAAAACAAAATCATAATAGTGATGAATGGTTTGTTTCACATCCGTCAATCATCATGAAAAATAATAATTCAATTTTAGTATGTGATGCAAGGCTAATGAATTATGACCATTAATTTACAAATAATAAATAATATATGTTGGATCGTGACCTCTACTCACCTAACCAGCACTTTTGTTTGTATAATATGGTTACTAGCTTAGACCCCGTGTATTACATACGGGGTGAAAAATATCATATATAAAATTCTAAAATCTTTATACATATTTTTTATAGGTGTAAAAATATAGTACATATACTAAGGATAAAAAACAAAATTTGAAATATGCAAAAATTAATATATAATTGAGTTTTAAAAATACGTTAATTATTGTTTAATATAATTTGACTTTCATTACTACTTGATTGAAAATAAAAGTTAAATAATTAGATTTTAAAGTTTTTTATGATAAAAGATAATTTAAATAAATGTATTTTATTAGTATAATTAGTTTTTTTAAATATATTATTATTATTAAAATATGAAAATGTAATTAATAAGAGAGAGGCGAAAAAAAATGATGAGAGTGAATATGAAGGCGACATATGATAAGAAAAACCTTTATTTATTAGATACTATACATTCGTGCCTTGTGGAAGAAAAGATTATTGTATTAAGTATGGAGCATATTTTATTATTATGAAAATTATCTAACTATTTAATTTATTTTTTATATGATATATAATATATATTATTTTTATTTGCCTGGATTAAAAAACGAGTTGGATGATGGATATATCCTCATATTTTTTATTAAATAAAAATTTCATTGTTCATTTTTCTATACATATATATGCGTGTGTGAAACTCATCCCTCATCGAGATGGAATTAATTAAAATGCTTTTATATTTAAGAATAGCTTAGAACCCGTGTAATAAATACGGGTGAAGAATATCAGTACATAAAAATGTTGAATCTTTATGTATATAATTTACATGTGTAAAAATGTATTACATATACTAAAGATGGAAAACAAAACTCAAAATATGTAAAAATTAATATATAATAGGGTTTCGAAAATACGTTAATTACTATTTAATGTAATTTAACTTTCATTTATTATTTGATTGAAAATAAAAGTTACATAAATATATTTCAATGTTTCTTATAATAAAGGATAATTTTAAAAAAATATGTTTTATTAGTATAAGTAGTATTTCTTTAAAAATATATTAATATTAAAACATAGAGAGGTATTAGATAAAAGAGAGAGACGGGAAAAAATGATGAGAATGAATAATGAGGTGACATGTGGCATGAAAAAACCTTTATTTATTATATACTAGTTTAGAAAACCGTGTATTACACATGTTGAATAAATATAATGTTATACACTTAATAATAAAAATTTATAAATTACCTAACTTTTTAATAAAATTTTAGAAACGTTATATAGTTATTTTTTAAAAATATTTTATAAAAATAATGAAAGAAATGTTCAACTTTTAAAAATGTTTTATTAACAAACCTATTTTTTTAAATGAAAAAGTTTTATAAAAATATTTATAGAAATCATTATTATTTAATAGGAGAGAAATGCGAGAAACAAAAAATTATAAAAAAAGACAATTAATGAAAATTTGTATAGCTAATAGGAGATAGAGGTGAAAAAAAATGATAAGGATGCATCAGGCATTCCACTAAAACTTTTATTTATTATATAGTATAGATTTGTTGGTGTTACATTTTTTTCTTATTGTGAAAATGTTAATTTTATTTTAAAAATCCCTATAAACCTCATAAATAACAAAACCTAAAAAACACGTTTCCAATTTTTAACCTTTTAAAAAAAAATTTGAAGGTAGAAGATTTCATTAAAACAACTCAACAAGCAAGGAGCTATAGCGACCAATACAGAATACGGAGCCACGAAATACAACAAATACACCAACGGAAAGGGATACATTAAAATATACAAGCACACATCTATTGTATTTAAAGAAGATCTGCTTTTCATCCACATATAACTTGTACTTTTAAGGTCTTCAATCAACCGGCTAGGTGATGCCCTTCGATGCTAAAAAATGACTCAATTCCTCATTTTTCAAAGGCACCAAAGAGCTGAAAAAATTACAACCTGAGTAGCTTTACTTTTATTATTGTAGAACCCATCAGTTTTAAATGCCTCCAACAAGTCTCTAACGAAAATGCGTAGATAAGGGGGATGTTACACCATAAACTGACAAAAACCCATAACATTGACGCGAAATAACAACCGGTGAATAGGCGTTCCGAGTTAGATGGTTGTAAGAATTTGTGATAATTGCAATCTCTCATCATTTACTATTTTTACATATATACCCCGAGAAGCAACTACAATTAAAATAATCCTTTCATTTCTAATAAACAAGACTATGAAATTCATTTTTGATTTTTGTTGCAAGTAGGTGAAAGGCTTGAAAGCATGTGCATGTTGAGCTTGACAATTACAACTTTGAGGCTATAACCAAACCGAGCGAAGCCTTGTTCGTGTTCGTTCATTAAGCATTGAACTTGTTCACGAACGGTTCACGAACACTAACCGAACGAAATTTCATGTTCGTGTTCGTTCATTAAGGAAATGAGTTTGTTCATGAACGGTTCACGAACGTTACCAAACGAACCGTTGTTTAGGACTTTTGACGTCGATCCTAATGCTTACATGATTTAGGATTAAGGGAAGCTTACATGATTTAGGATTGAGAACTTAAAAGCCCTAATCGAGTAATAGTGGATATGGAAATGACGCATAAATGAGAATATGGTTTCCTACTTTACTTAGCTAATTGTTAGGGTAATAAAAAATTTAAAAATTAAAGAATATAAAATGTTTAGATAAAATAAAACAGAAATATACAAAAATCTTAATGAACATCTTTAACAAATGAAAATGAACAAACATAAACGAACGTAAATGAATGAACGTTCACGAACAGATTACCGAACGTTCACGAACACAATTGAACGAACGAGACCTCTGTTCATGTTCGTTCATTTAGTTAATCAAACGAAATTTCTTGTTAATGTTCGTTCATTTATTTAACAAACGTAAACGAAATTCCCGCCGAACGGTTCATGAACTATTTACTGAACGTTCAGTTCGTTTACAGCTCTATGAATGATGTTTATGACAATTAATGAAGGAGTGTGTATTATTTATGATTCATGTACCTAAGAATTTGTAATGTGTAAATATATTATTTAAATCTATAATAATTTTTTGTTTATTTAGAAAATACTTATATTAAGATCTTGATGGTTACAAGATAAGATAAATGAATACAAATTTAAAACAGAAGAACATCAACATCAACATAGAAAGATAGGGTGGTTTAGGTAAATATTAATTAATTTCTAATTTTTGGTGGAACCATGAGTTTTATCTTCGTTAAGAATGTCAACAACTTCTCGCTAACAAAGTTGGTAGTGAACACGAGTTCACCAATCACCATCCTATTTTCTCACTAATAGTGGCCACTTACAAAAATCTTACTATGCTAGTAGAGGTCATCACTAATACATTATAATTTATAATATAAGTATTGAATGGAATATAAAATAAAGAACATTCTAATCCTTATAGAAATTAATTGCTATAGTGGCGAAACTTGAAAAAAGAACATAAGTATTTTTACTGCCCCTGACCCTCACTAAACTTCGCCCGTGAATTGTTGTGAATAGTAAACTGGTGCTACTTAAGCACACATTACAATCGTTTGATGCAAGCAAGGCTTTTGCTTTTTCCCTACCTGACTTTTGTGCCTTGTCCAACACTCACAAACACACACGTGTCCACACATATAAGTTTATGTTTTTTTTTTCTTATTATTAACTTATTTAAAACCCATGAAGAGGAATAGTAACTACAGTGGATTACAAGTTTTAATGCATCAAGTACAAGTGTTGTGTTGCTTGTGCCATTTATAACGCGTGTTCCTTTTCACACCAGGCTGGTTCATCTGCTCCCTGATGAGGGATGATGGTGATGGCGAAATCATCACAACCGGCGATTGTGGAGAAGCCCGCCTTTAGCAATCCGGCGGTTCCAGTGCTCCGCCTTGCTGTGATCTTCTTCAGTCGGTAAGTTTTCTTGTGTTTTGATTTGGTACTTGTTATATTTAAAATATCACAAACTTTTAATTAATTTAGTTATTATAATTAATTTTGAACATATATGTGTTTCTTTATAACCTTTAAAATAAAATACAGTCATTTGAAGTCAATATTACTTGAGATTAAGTTGGAAAATAATACTGCAGTACCAATGGTTTGTGGTACAATCAATGAATCAATATACTGTAAATTTCTTTAACTATTGAGAGATTGATCTTTTTTTTGTCTGAGAAATGGTGTCTTTGGGGGGCGTTTTTTTTAAATTAAATGACTATTTTTATCTATGTTTCGGCTTAATGTTCACGACCGAGGTGTCGTAACACTCCACCCGCCGGAACGCGCGGGTATTCAACCCTAGTTCAACACATTTATGATATATCTTCCAAGGGTGAGAGGAATGGTTACGGGAAAAAAGGCGGGATGGCAGGTACCGCTAAGAACATGGTTCTGCCCCCATCTATAGTAGCATTTTTAGCAATCACGGTTTGTCTACACCGATCCATTGCCGAGACTCCAACGGTAATAAACGACCACTTTAAAAAAATCAATTTTAACCCTATAAATAACAAATAAATGTTCATTTTTATTCACACACGTTATCAACCGATCATTTTGCTTACCAAACTATCATTCTCAAACTTTCAATGGATTCAAAGTCTTGTAACATAAAGAAGGCCGTTTCGAGCCAAATAAGCAATTCTAAAAAAGTGGATTATCGTAAAGCCAACCTTAAGTCAACCCACAACCTCAACTACAATCACAACCACTAGTACACAATTGATTTTTTGAGGCTGTCAAAAATTGTTTTTAAAAGCAGTTTGAAAGAAAATCGCCTCAAAAACGTTTTTAAAAACAAAAACCTCCCCAAAATAACATAAACCGCCTCAAAAGATAAACCTTTTGAAGCGGTTTAATGGTGACAGCCTTAAAAAATCAGTATTTGAAGCAGTTTAAGGATACACATTAAAAAATCACTACCAAATCACTCTTTTTAAAACCACTCATATCCAACCCACCTTTTCTTCGCCCACTTTTTCTTCCCTCAAATTAACTTTTGGATATACATGGGCTTTCCCCATATGCTCTCAACCAGTTGACTATCCTCTCTCTACCGGAGGAATCCATCATCACTGTCACACCCCGCCACGACGGAGGAAACGCAGGGCGCGACCTTCATAATTCATAGTCATTGTTTATATTGAACAACATCTAAATGATTCAATCCAAAAGTTTCGAATTGTATTCTAACACCAAAAGCCATTGTTCGTATTCACACAAATGAATCGTCTAAGACTATGCATGGAAAATCCTCAAAATGTTCATAACTGCTTTGTGACTCCATGCAATGCATCCCAAATGTTACCCCAAAGATCTTCAGTTTCCTGAGAAATATATGCTTAAAACAATCAATATAATGTTAGTGAGTTCACAACTTTAATCGTATCAAAATTGTTTCATTTGGATTCCAAGTTTTCAATGAATCATATTATTAATGAAAAGAATACCAAAGTGTAACAGTTATCATCAGCTCCCAAAACCGATACTTGACATGTAACTGAATCAGCCCCAACCCAATGTTCTATCGCATAACATTGTAATGAAAATGGACAATAATGCACCCGCTTTGGCCTCCAATCAAGGTTAGAGTAACTAACCACGGGGTGGGGATGTCAACCTAAATAAATCTCTTCACAATTTCCACATCTAACCATAACTAACAATTCATGAATACAAGGGACTTAATGCGATAATGAATCTACTCATGTAACAATGAATAGTCTATCAACCATTTTATCATGTATCCACTTGAATCCAAATAAATGTAACATAACGTGTCACCTGTTGCAAGCAAGGTATGTGAAACGTATGATGTGTAGCAAAGTCCAATAAATAGATCCGACATACTCGTGCCCTAAGTCATTAAGATACCTTAAGGTCTAAACAATGTATCTAATGTGCAATTTGGTTATGTTTAGGATTCACTCACTAGACTTGACATGAGTGCAAACTTATGAAACTGAGAACTTTGACACAACAACCGTTGGTGACGGGTTATGATAACAAAATATATTTATATACACTGATATATAACCAAGATATGTACTTCAAGACATGTCATTACGTTCTCGTATCAACATTAAGTTTGTGGGTTAAAATCAAATATATATATATATATATATATATATATATATATATATATAATGGAAGACAAAACATTTATATCAAAATAGCCTTTAGTAAGGTATTCGGGTTTTTATGTCTACTTATGACGTGTGTTTAGTTAGCTAAATGAATTCAATAAATTATGAGGTTCTAGATGTGCATGTCTTTGGTTTATAAAAATGTAGGGATTACAATATCTAGAGGGGTTTAAGGGTTACAAACATAAATCATAACACATTTAGGTTATCAATTTCGATTTTGCCGGATAGGTCTGGGAAATTGTATTGTTTGGGATTCAAAATAATAGTTTCAAGGCAAGATGTCATATGGGTTTTAAAACCAACACAAAATACTAGTTTTAGGAAAAAGAGTAAAGTTATTTGGACCTTTATTGAACAAGTTATGACCCCAAAAGTTGACATTAGAAATCTGTCAAAAACTCAAATTCCCGTTTGCTTGTATTAGCCTTTTGGAGTATCAAATCTCAATAAAAAATCATGAAACCACTTGAGATTGAAACACAACTCTTTAAACTTAATTTTAGACTCAAGAAATGTCTATTTTGGTTTAGTACTAACTGAGATACGACCCTCCAAATTTGACTAAAATTCTGCTAGCAACATGTTTGCTTAAGGATAATGACTTTTCTTTTGAAATAAGCACTACTTGGGTGAATTTACTACACAAAACAACAAGTGAACCTGATAAACACTAAATTTTGGAAAAACACTCACACAAAGCAAGCAAGGAGAAGGTAGATAGATGAAAAATCCTTGGACTTTTGTAGAACACATTGAAAACACTTTATCTTCCTTGAGAGAAAATTGAAAATAAAAAGTGTGTGGGTGTATATGCAACCATGAGCAAGGAAAGGGAGAAGAGAGTGGAGTGATTTGGTGGTGGTGATCCCTTTATATAGCCAACATATGGACTTGCCAAAGGGTAATAACCAAAGGGTCAAGGATTCATGGGAGACAAATGTGATATGACCATGCATGAAACTCAACAAAACAAAGCACGAGAGAACATCTTGGGGGCTCTTGGATTTCATTGGAAATGGTGGGGGGGGGGGTTAGGGTAGGGTAGGGTGGCAGTGAGGTGATGGATGAGATGGTAGTGGTGATGGTTCAATCACGGTATAACACCCGTAAATAATACCTGTTAAATACTCGTTTTTAATTAAATAGATTTAAGACCATCAAATTATAAATAAAAAATGTGTCGGATATGTAAAGTTATATATATATATATATATACTTAAATAGTTAAGACGCGTTAAATGTGCAATGTACGTATTAATGTCCAAAATACGCGTTAACGAACTTAATTGATAACCAATTACATAATTCTTTATAAATTTATATTATTTCACATAAAATAATGAAATATAATGCTTTCCTAGCATTTGATACTTGTCACCAACGTACGTGCATGTCGGGTATAACTGGTGTGTGACCCGGTAATTTTTAAATTACCAATGCATGTCATTGATGAATGGACTTTGCTATGCATGTGATGACCTAATTAATCCAGAATTAAGTCTAACATGCAAATGTAACATGTAATTGTGATTAAGGCAAGAATGGATGTAAACATGAAAATGCCGGTTGTCACATTCTCCATTTGTTAAAAGAATTTCATCCCGAAATTTAGATTGTGTCACCGGTAACTGGTGCATTTTCGAACAACTGGGATACTTGCGTCTCATTGATCTCATGATCCATGATTTCAGCCGAGAATGAAGCTTGCTGCTAACCTGAATCTCCTCAAGTGGTATAATAAGTGTTTCATCTAATTTTTGAATTTCACCTTGCTACCACACATTAAATCCCTTAATGTCTTGTCTTGTGAATTCTCATTGGCTTTATTGTCAAAGTGAAATTTGTCATAAAAGTGAATTTTCTTTGGTAGTATAAATAATGAGTCTTTAGACAATCGTACCTTGAACTAAACATAAATTATGTCAGCCGCTTAGTCTCTTGAGGTAACTTGAGTCTATACGCCGCGGAACCGATTCTATGCAGAATCTTAATTGTTCGAACGTATCCTAGAGAGAGTTTATCGTTCTTTCCAAAAGAACTTTACTCTTTTTAATGTTATCTTATGACAAAACCTTGTCATAAACTTGAAGTTACATATGTTCCCTTATAGTTGTCAGCATAATATCCCTGACTAACTCTGATTGTTCAACCATGCCTCCTACTCGAGGAGTTTCATTATTCAAATCTTAAATGATTTCTGGACTGCAAAATTAGTTATTCCCAATTTAGTCCATCACGTGAGGATTGATGCTTCCGTCAATATATCTTTGGATAGCGTACAATTCGCTATTGTATTAAAATTCGTTCATGGGTAGGCTAGCATTATAGCTCCCATTTAAAGTCAACCATATAAATTATGTATGTATCCTCAATGATTTGAATTGTTCTTTATCTTTGACTATGGATCGAAGAACATTAAGAAATGTTCAATTCCAAGCGTGTCCTTATGACTTTCTTCTATCTCTTGGAAGTAAGGAGTCTATCTCTATCAGAGATAATAAAACATGTACTTTAGGTCTGGCTAATAGTTGACATACAATCTAGCCGCTATTCTAGTTTTGAAATCTTCCATGTAAACAACAATATACCAATTTTTGGTTAATCGATCCACGATAACCCATGTTGCTTCCTGATCCATAATATGTTCTAGGTAATCTATCATTAATCCATAGAGGTTTGCCACCATTTATATGGTGGGACCTCAAATGATTATGACACCCTAAATGTGTTTCTGATGTTTTGATGTGCCTTTATCACCAGTTATGCAATTCCTAACGTATAAAGCAATTTCTTTCTTTATACATAATAGGATCCCTTTTAGTTTATGTACATTTCGTCCGTTTCTGAAGGTGTGGAGTACTTAAACATGTGAACTTTATCCAAACTTGAGTTCTCTACAATGTTCGTGTCATGAATCCATGTCCTGATCTTGACTTAGAGAACTTTAGTATACTTAGGTTCCCATTTTGGTTCTTCTCCACCAAGAATATGTTCCTTACATCGTTATCCTCAATTGTTTATCTTCCATGCATTCCTCATTTGGGAACATATCCCTAATGCATGTACTTCATTAAGTTTGACTCTTTTCTAGTCCGTTTGATGCGCTAGTTACTTTATTGGTTTTCTCCCATGTGATAATGAATTTTCAGTTCACATTCACTGTGTGATTTTTCCTCGACTATTTTGGCGTATAACAAGTATTTCCCACTCGGAGCTATATTGGAGACCCTCGTGGCCGGTGATTAAGAGACACCCTGTGTTTTCCACTATTTTGGCGTATAACAAGTATTTCATACTCTTAGTTTAAGATCACGTCATCTTTAATGTCACACCCCGCTAAAGCAGAAACACAAGGTGCAACGGGATATGATCTCACAACAACATTTCTTATACATGAATACTAAGTTTTTATTTCCAAACATAAAACTTAAAGGCAACATGATGCGAACTCTAAGGATGGTTACATAGTTATCATATAGGCTAGATATTAAAACAAAAGACAATATCAAAGGATCTTCTCATGAAATCCTAATTGTGAAGCCTCATGCTCGTTCATTTACCATTTTATGAAAAACATGCTTAAAAACGTCAACTAAAAATAGTCCTTTAGTTATATATGAAATTGCAAGTTATGTCCTTTGACTTCAATAATGACAGAGATTGTCCTTTTTTTGAAAAGTTTGCACACATTTCGTCCTTTCCACTAAATGGTGTTAACTTTTTCGGGTAAATATTGACACGTGTCTTGCACATGAGGGTGTAATGGTCTTTTCACCTACTAGAGGACTATTTATGTAATTTCCCACTTCATCTTCTTCATAAAACCGTAACCCACCCACCTACCCCTCACCCCATTGTTCTCTCTCTCTCTACGAACACCACTACCACCCGACCTTTAACCAGAGGAATAATTCTGATGGATCGGAGCCTTTGAATATGGTACCCGAGAAGCTTATCGGGTCGTAAATATTCGGTACGAAATCCGAGAAGTCGAATAGATTAGAGGTTTAGAAATGTTCGTTGAATGGTCGAAAATCAGGGAAGTTCTCGAAGACTGAAGCGTTGGTTCCAACAAGTTTGGAAGGTACATTAACAACCTCTCTAAAGGGTCAACTCACAGAAGTTGATTTATCATATTTTATTGCTAGTAGGCTAGAAGAAGAGGCTCTTGAAGTTATGAGTATGTTCTCATCAGCCCTTGAAGGTTCTAACTTGAGGTATTTGAATCTTTCAAATAATGCATTGGGTGAGAAAGGAGTTAGGGTATTTAGTGAGCTTTTAAAGTCACAAAGTAACCTTGAGGAGTTGTATTTATTGAATGATTGGATCTTAGAGGAAGTTGCACAGGCGGTGGTTGAGTTGATTCCTTCCACAAAGAAACTAAAAATCCTTCATTTTCATAATAATACGACAGAAGATGAAGGGGCAATTGCAATTTCTCAGCTTTTGAAGAAGTCCCCCGTTTCGGAAAATTTTAGGTGTTCGTCTACTCGAGAAATGGTGGTGTTCTTGCAGAGAGAGAACAACCGGGGGGGGGGGGGGGGGTTAGGGTTTAATGAAAAAAGATGAAGTAGAAAATTATATAGTCATTTAGTGGGTAAAAAGACCATTATACCCTCATGTGCAAAGCACATGCCAATATTTAATAGAAAAAGTTAACACCAGTTAGTGGAAATGACGAAATGTGTGCAAAATTCTCAAAAAAGGACCAATTAGAGTAGTTATTGAAGTCAAAGGATATAGAGTACAATTTCATATATAATTGTTGAAGTCAAAAGACATTGTCTTTTTCAAAATTCATACAATAATGAAGCAAAGAGTTGGTGGCTATAGAGTTAGTACACCGTAGACCAAATTGCCAAGTTTTAAATCGGCCAAACCTACTAATCTTCTTCGATCTGGTCCAGTATTGTTTCGGTCAAAGATCTCCTTGAGCTATATAAGACAATCACGAAAAATGAAGTCCAAAGAAAGATGTTTCGAGGGATTGTTTTTACTAATCTTTGGTGTATTTGGCGAGCAAGTAACGAGACTCACTTCTCAAACAAAACAGAAAAAGTGCAAAAATAATTGAAAACATCAAGTCACTTGAGTATCTATGGATAAAACATAGATCAAAACACATATCAAAACACAATTCACCACAATGAAAGAAGTGGAGTAACTTCAATATATTGTAACGTATGTATATGTTTTTTAATAGTAAAGTGTCATTTTCCTTATTGTGGTTTGACCATTTTAAACACTTTCATCAAAAAACTTTTTTCTAACTTTTTCGTCCCCGACTTTTCAAAATGACTAACTCCGTCTACATTTTAACGTTAAATCAAGGGTCGGTTTGAAATTCATAGGTTAAAATCTAACCAAATTACCCCTTCTTTAACCAAAATTGTGTTGATTTAACGTTAAAATGTAGACGAAGTTATTTAGGTGGATGAAAATGACTAGAATTTAAAAAGTTAGTAACGAAAAAAAAAAAAAAAAAGAATTTTTGGATAAAAGTAGCTAAAATGGCTAAACCCTAACAAAAAAAATAACACTTTATTCCTTTTTTTTTTAATAAAAGTGCTAGTGTTTGGTTTTTTCTAATAAATTTTGCCTTTAGAAAAAAATAAAATAAATCTATCGTTACTCAATCTGAAAGGGTGACATTCAAACACTACAAAAACCAAAACCCTCCTCACTCCACCTCCACATGATCATATCAACCACAATACAACACGGAAAAATATTAAAAAAACGGTCACCACCACTCCACCACCATCATCTTCCGTCGTCGCCGCCGCCATTCACTACGAGCACTTACCGCAACATGCCGTACGAGTGTCACCATCCACTATTAGTCACGATCACACGAAATTAGGAAGAATATCTTCTCAGAATTTAATTCCGTCCGGAAACGAACGAACCAATTGCAATTCTACATCATCCCTCAATCAAATCACTAATCACTAGATTCCAAATTTGATTACGTAAGCGCAAGTTAACGATTCCTACATCTTCATCATCACCGTCATAACGAACCTCACCAATCGACACAAAAACGCTGCAGATTCCGGCATCAGATTCGTTTTCACATTAATTCGTTTTTCTAATCGTTATCCATCCCTAAATGTTATTATAAATTGATTTGTAAGATGCGTATTCCAAACACACTAACCGCTTCATTTTGCTTCTCTCTTCTATACTCTTCGCCTTCTCGTTTCCCCCAATTTGCTTCTCTGGTTCCAGATTTAGGGTTTCGTTCCTCCAGAAAGTTCTTCACTATCAAAAGGTCTCAAGGTTTGCTCGAATTTAATTATTCACTTTTATATATTATTATATTTGTTACTGTTAGGTTTGTTTTTACTGTTTAGCTTTTGGTTTTAAGTTTTCTCTTTTCAACATTTTCATGCATGTTAAAAATATATTTTAACTGCTGGATTGTTTATGATTTCTGAATGAGTTGTTGGAATCTGTTTATTAGTTTATTGCATTGTTTGTTGTTGATGATTTGATTCACACACACACACATGTTTTTTTGTTTTTTCGTGTTTTTGTAAGGCCTCGTGGACTCGGATTCGTTCTATAAGGACTTGAGAATTAAGATTCAACTGTTGATATGTTTTAGTGTTGATTGAGTTTGGAGGTTGTTGTTGTTTGGATTTTAGGTGTTTATCAGAGCCTATCTGGGGAGTTTACACATAAAGCTTTGAGAATTTACACAGTTGCTTTGTGTTCTTTCAGTGGTCATTAAAGGTATGTTTCCTAAGGTTTTTTGATGGATTTATGGTTTTTTATTTTTTGATTTCTGCTGTTTCTTTTCTGTGTTTCGTGCGGATTTTGGAGTTGGGTTTGTTGCTGTGATTCTCTAGTTATAATTTTCCATATGTCCAGTCATCTTTGTTGGTTTTTGGACCTGAATTTGTGTCATTCGACTGGTTAATTGAAGATAGGACATCTCTTTCATCTTCCTCCAGTTTCTATACCGTCTTGATTTCATGATTGTTTGGTGTAAACTTTGATGGTTTATATTGATTTGTTTACGAATGTGTCGATTTGTTTTCAAAACTGTTGTCTGCGTATGCTGTCTGAGTGATATTTTACATTTTAATATTAAAAATGGTACTCTGATGCAACTCATTGATAATTCAATATATATCTGTTTATACCAGGTCCATTTCAATTGGGATCAAGCTATAAAATGGATGCCATAAGTGGAGTTACATCAGCAAAACAGGGACCTAATGGCTGTGGAAAATCTATGGGTTCATGCGTATGGGCATCTCCTGAAGGAGGGCAAAAGATTGATATTGGCAAACATATTTTCTGTAACAGGGCTGTGAATATGAAAAATATAGTTGCTGTGGGTTTTGATATGGATTATACACTTGCGCAGTACAAGCCTGAAACTTTTGAGTCCCTTGCGTATAACGGCACAGTAAAAAAGTTAGTGGTTAACTTGGGATACCCTAATGAGGTTTGTTTATGTTGATCATGCAAAATTTTTATAAAATATGGTTGTGAGAATTGTCTAAAGCAGATAAATATTAGTTTATGTTGTGGAATATTAATGCAATTGCAAAAGACAATGATTACTAGTGTTTCTAGAAAAGTAGGAAGACAAAAGTGACTTTTTTTATTGTGTGAAAACTTAAACTTATGATCCTTTTGACTGATCTCCGAATGTGAAAGTTCTTATCCTTTTCACAGTTTAACTGAAGTTTGCGTATTGTGGTGGTTCCTTAACCAAGTACACAAGGGATAGCGCAATTTTCTCTTTTTGTTTATTATTTTTTTTATTTTATCTTTTTGTTGTGATGAGAAAACTGATGCAGAATTAGCAGCATATCTGATTTTGGTTGTGGAGTGATTAGGGTTTTATAGATTTGTGGTTTTTTCTATTATATTCTGTAAAGCTGTTTGATCACATAAAAAATGTGAGTGGGTCGAACCCTAAAATCTAGTTCTTGTTTCAGTTCACATATTTATTTTTTTGACACCTTATACTTTTTTTATTATTCTTTTTATTGGATGCAGTTACTTGATTGGTCTTTTGATTGGACGTACATGGTTAGAGGACTGGTTCTTGACAAAAGGAGAGGAAACATATTGAAGGTTTATGATTTTCTTATATAAAAATAACTTCTTAGACCAGCATATGCATATATTTATCAATGTTTGTATGTTCGGTTGCTTTTTCTTCACTTAAAGAGAAATAAAAGCAATAAAGAATAAGAACTGTATTGAGTAAAGATGAATCCCATTATTCTTTTAATTTGAATCAGAGGAGCGATCATCTTTTTTTTGTGCAGATGGACAGACATAAATACGTGAAAGTGGCGTATCATGGATTTAGGTTAATGTCAAAGGACGAAAAGGTGGCTACATATGGAAATACCCTAGTCCGGGATGCATTTGACGAGCCTGATTATGCACTCATTGATACCCTTTTTTCGCTCGCGGAAGCTTATTTATTTGCTCAGTTGGTTGACTTTAAGGATGATAACCCGGAAAAAATCTCAGAAGAAAAAGAGTAAGGATTTTCAGATCATTGTTTATGTTGAATTATAGATGACAGTGAATATAATCATTTGTTGGCCACATTTTAGATATGCATAATTAGTTAAAGTCTTAAAGTTATAGAAATGTACAGAATACGCTTACATGGCATTTATGCTGGGCTTATGTTGAATTATAGATGAAAGTGAATATAATCATTTGCTGGACACATTTTAGATAATGCTTATTTAGTTAGTCTTAAAGTTATAAAAGTGTTATAGAATATGCTCACATGGGATTTATGCTGAGCATATGACAGTAAGTTGTCACTTTGATGTTGAAAAGGGAACCAAATTGATGCTTGAGATGGGTCTTATTGAGACATGGGCATACAGAAGGGTTATTCTCATTATTAAATACCTAACCCATCTTGGTTAGGTTATTTTCTTTCTCATACCTGCCTTTATATATTCTTTTGTAAAGTCCTGCCTACCATACACAAGACTTCATAATTATAATTTAATCATATACAGTGAAATGATGTAGAATATATGTTTGTGCAGTTACTTTCGTATGTACAGGGATGTTCGAGCTGCAGTGGATCTGTGTCATCGTGATGGAACTTTAAAGCAAATGGTTGCAAATGATCCAAAATTGTGAGACTCTTGATATATGTGTTATCTGGGATGAAGGGAAGTAGTTTTTGATATTTGGCTTACATTAGTTTATCTAGAATAAAGGTGGCAAGATGGGCAGGTTGAGAGGGTTGCGTAATGAGTCAGTACAGTTTTGGTTGAAACGAGATTTCAGTATGGAACGAAACAGTTTGTTTTGGGTTGGGTTGACCTGCTAAAGTCTGTCCCTTATTAAAAATAATCTTATAAATAATGATAGTGTTAGTTAAGATTAGAAATACAATGTTATTACATAATAATTTAAATCTTTGATTAGAAGATGTAGGAGGTTGTATGCTTTAAAAATAGACTTAGGTGACTTTCATCCTGTTTGACCTGCTCAACCCATTTGAACTATTTATTTTTAAGCTACATTTTATTTGACCCATTTGAGATAACCATAATCCAAATCGACCATTCATAGTTATCTGGATATTGTTTGTGGTTTCTAATCTGGAATGTGGCAAGATTGTTTAACTAAGCATTCAGATGAACTTTTTAATGGTTACTCTAAATCCAATTTGGTAATATGCTCACTAAAGTAAAAAAGATTGTCCTCCTGATTTTATGTTTGTGAAGTTAAATTTCAATATCGTGCAAGAAAGCTGCACCATTCAAACTTATAAATGTCAGCTGATGGAAACTTATCTTGATTGTTTTGAGCTTTTTGCACACACATTGATTCTCTATGCCTTTTTATGTGAAAAGTTGTATCTTTTTATTTTCTTATATTATTCAATATTTTAAAAAATAGGTACATCAATGAGGACAACTCAATAGTCCCAATGCTTCAAATGCTTAGAACTTCTGGGTTTGCTGTATTCTTAGTGACAAACAGGTATGTCTTTAATACACTTTCTTCTCCTGTCTAGTTTATATAATTACTTTGGACTATAAATGTACTTAAATCACTGCCTTAATGGATGCTATACATGCGTTTCTGCTTGATTTAGTATGGTTTTTGTGCATCATATAACTACTGCATGAGTTACTGTTATTTAACTTGTGTTTTTTGATGCAGCCTTTGGGATTATACAAATGTTGTTATGAATTTTCTCTGTGGGCCCCAAAAGCCCAATGGCAGCTCCTCACTGAGTCTTGACTGGCTCCAGCACTTTGATGTTGTCATATCTGGCAGGTCTTACTCTCTTCATTTTTCCAGTCTTTTTACATTTTCTAAATAATAGTGAATTTTATATTTGGTTCTCCCACTGTTTTAATTGTGACTGTAAAACTCTAATATATTAGAGTTTTTGATTATTTCACTTTTTCCATTTGTTTTTATTCTCTTAACAAACAAAGCGATGGAAACATAATTTGTTGTAGTTAATTATAAAATTTGTGGGATATTTGACATCCACCAATACCGTTATGTTTAGTGAACCATATCTCAAAGAAGCATACATTTATTTATGTAGTGCAAAGCCAAAATTCTTCCATGATGAAAACCGCACAAACCTTTTTGCTGTGGACACTGATACGGGAATGCTTATCAATACTGATAATGGTAGTCCTATGGCTCAGGTTTGAAAAATATGGTATTTTTTACTTCAACGCTACATATGTTATCTAGGTACTGTATCTAAATCTTTAATATCATCAGGTGGGGGCGCCTTCTTTAGAAATGTCAGATCAGATGCCAGATAAATATTACAAAGTGTTTCAGGTAATAATATTTTTGATGCTCCCTCATTATTATGAAAACTGCAACGATTGACTGTCACCACATAGAACAAATGTTTTACTGTTAGTCAACTGTTATAAATATCCTTAAAAATGACAACAGGGGACGTTTGTGGGCCCAAGTAAATATCACCAACTTTATATATAAATGACAAGGTGAAAATAGCTAATTTTAGTTGGAAGTATTATAGCAAGTGCATAATGCAGTTTACCATTATATTTTGACACATGATTTTTCTTGGATTTCTTTCTCAGGGTGGCAATGTTGGCCATCTGCATAAGCTACTGAATGTTGAATCAAGTTCACAGGTGTCCTTTTTATATATTGCCATAGTTTTTATTTCTTAAGCTTAATGAATATAATCTCATAATCTTTATGGTGAAAATATAACACATTGTGTTCAATGCTGTTAGGTTCTATATGTTGGAGATCATATATACGGGGATATTTTGCGCAGCAAAAAAGTTCTTGGTATAACAAGAAAAATACTTGTATCATCATTATATTTTTTTCGTCTTGTAAAGTTGTAATATAATTACATTAACAGGTTGGAGGACAATGCTCGTTGTTCCAGAACTTGAAAAGGAAGTTAAACTTCTCTGGCACTTACGGGACACTCGTAAGGTAAATATCAGGTTTCGGTTGTTTCTTTTTTGGAAATGTTATGAACACATTTTATGCTTAGGCGTACAAAATCTTATAGATAACACACTTATGCCTTTTTTGTGCAGAAACTTATATTGCTTCGGAGTGAGCGAGAACAGATAGAAGATCAAATCCATCATTTAAAATGGTCCCTTCAGTAAGCAAACTGCATTTTTCTGACAGGATTTATGGTTGAGTTTAGGGATGAGCATTTGTTACCGAGTACCGGTACCAATACCGATACCGTACCGATAGATTCGGTACCGGTATCGGTACCCACTTTTCCATAAATTCGGTATCGGTATTTTCAGTACGGGTACCGAAAAAGATGAACATTTTGTAACGAATACCGGTACCGTACCGATAAATTCGGTACGGGTACCGGTACCCACTTTTCCATATATTCGGTACCGGTACCGGTTACCGGTACGATACTGATCTCATCCCTATATTTGTCATTAACTTTAGTTGTCGGTCTGATTTAAGTTGTACTTGGCTTGCAGGCGTGATTGTTTGGATGCTCATGAAGCAAAAAAGGCTCAATCGAACCTTGATTCACTTGAGGTTGGTCTTGTACCTGATATTACCCCCCTTTAATATCTGGTTAGTAATCTCATATTTTCTTAATGGTGTATAGGTACTACTTGAACGTGTTAGGGTAACACATCAAGAAGCTCAAAAAGTTTTTCACGAGAAGGTAACCCGTTTTAAAACAAATCTCTTACATGTGTTTTTTATACCGTATATGGTTATATACCAAACTTAAGATTAAAATATAAATGTATATTTTCCCTTTCTTCTTCAATTTGTTAATAAACTTATCCCAAAGTGACATTTTTCTAAATGACAGTTCCACAAGGTGTGGGGCCAACTGATGAAAACCGGGTATCAGAACTCACGTTTCGCTCACCAGGTTTAACGATCTTCTTTTGTATTTAGAAAGTATCATGTAGAGTAGGCAAAATGTGCTAACATGTCAAAATGTGTATTTCTGTATGGGTCGACCTGAAACACTTTTTATCCAAACTTTTTATGTCTTTATAAACAGTAAGTATTTTTTTCACCAAGTTTTTTGAAATGCAAGTTTTGGGTGACTGTCATCTTGTTTGACCCGTTAGAGCTAAAAAATTGACCCAGATCGACGTAACCATGATTAAATTGTTTTTCATGATGTAGGTGGAGCGATTCGCGTGTCTGTACACAAGTCATGTTGGTAATCTTGGCCTATATTCTCCTGCAAAATACTACAGGCCGACTGAGGACTTCATGCCACACGAGTTTGATGTGTTTTCGTTATAAAATTTGACAGATTTGTGAATATGATGATTGAACTTGTTAGTTTTTGAAACGATTACTACACTAATGGTATACAAAAACCTATATCATGATGTTCATGTTCAAATATTAATGCATAAACGCATATAATTAGCTGTATTGTAATGGTTTAAAGATTTGTTTATAATGATTCATATTTATGTTAGAAATTCTTACGTCTTTTATCGCCAATAAAAAAAGAACCACAAAAATTGTTAATTTTTATGGGTATATTTATGTCATTGTTTAAACAAATTTATATCCAATGAAATATGCAGAAATACCAAGTCTTTTGTCTTTATATCTCTTGAATATGTGTGATATCCAAAGATCGGGATTAATCGGCGATCAATCGCTAATCGGAGAAGCACTTTGGAATTTTCATGTAATCGGTTCACTAATCGAAGAATCACCTTATTTATAGCTAAATTTTTGGTAAATAATTCTAAAAACATAAAAAAATTCTAATCCGATTAATCGTTTGTTGGTACCCTACCGTCTGACTAACGCCTAACGATTTTTACAATGCTGCTATATTTGATGTTGTAAGAGACCATACTGGTGTAGTAGTGTTTAACAAAAATTGATTATTTTTTATTTAAGGTAAAATGTAAATAAAGTTACATTTACATGAACGAAAAGTTTTTTTTTTTAATTACAGTACAAGTTGCACATTCTATGAAATTATCACATATAACTGATTATTTAACCCTTGAAAAATTAGAAAATTTACTAGAGAATCTATTTATCCAAAACTTGCCCTCATTTTGTTTCTTCATAAATTAACATGTTTACTCACATTTTACTTTGATCTAAAATATAATAAACTCACATTCAAAACTGGCCCGGACCATCTTTTATAATAACTAAATTAATCGAAACTGATTGGTTATGAAAATTTAAAAACCGAAACATTGGTTATAGATTCGATTCTGGCCCATAACCGAACCATGCTCACCCCTGATCCAAATATCATGAACTTCAAAACTTATTAGCCCGACTTTGATAAACAATTCCGAAAAGTAAGCCGACGGGGAGAGCCAGTTGATCTCTCAAACGTCGACTAAACTATTTTGTTCGATTATATTGTTTTATTCTTTTTTATGTCATATATTATGCATTTGCATACGCCAATATTTGACTAATCATCATTTAAAACGAAAGCAAATCATCTGAATGAAAACTGAATCTCCTCCAATGTTTTCCCCTTAGTCTCTGGCACCAAAAAGCCCGTGAAAACAACGGTTATAGCGGACATAATCATGTACAGGGTGAATGTTCCTGTTAGAAACAAACATAACTGATATTAGTATCATACAATCATGAACCATTCATGCAATCACTGAAAACATAAATGTGCTTGATGTTGTTGCATCCTAAAAGGACACCGGCTTTCAACCCGTTTGACCCACTTTGACAAATTTTAAACTTTTTACATTTGACCCGTTAGAGGCAAAGTATAACCGAATTGACCCGTTTATACAAAGAGCGCGATAGATACAAACCTGCATCACTCCATGATAAAAGCAAGGGTGCGGTCAACGTCACGACCCAACAAATAAACCAGTTGGCTAATGTGGCTATACTACCAGCAAGTCCTTTTATATTGACTGGAAGAATCTGTATAATTATTATTATCAAGAAACAGTGAGTACATGGAAAATGGTAATTATTGCATAAAAAGATTTAACTGTAATTACCTCAGACATAATTATCCATGGAATTGGGCCCATTCCAAGAGAAAAACCAATGATCATACCCTAAACGGAAGGTTAATTAACCCGACTCAGAAACTTTCAGCCCGAGAATCCAAAAAAAATTATAATAATGATAATAAAAAAATAAAAAAAGTACCACAACTCCAATCACTGATAAGATGCCCATTGCAGTATACACTGTGGAACTTTCCTCCACAAAGCCCTGAGATGTTGCTTCTGATTATTAGTTACTAGGATACTGACAAATGACATAGGTGACGAAATGGATGGGTCAGGTAATGGGTCAAACGGGTTGTATTTAGTTTGGGCCAAAACAGGCCGGGTTTGGCCGACTCACAAACATTATTTTCTTAAGTTTGAATTTATTGATGTGCAAAATGTGATAAAAACTATATTGTTACAAAAAAAAGTTTACTCTTTATAATAAGTTTTATTAGGTGGTTTTATACATTTGAATGAATCCAGACGTATTTAAATCGTTTAACTTAACCCGTGTGCCTTTTAGAGATAAATCACAGCCCAAACTGGCCCGTTAATAGGTAAATGGGTCAAAATTGTAAGAGAAGATTTACAAGATTACCTTAATGAAGAAGGATGATGCAACGAGTGCGAGACTAATAGTCATTCCAGAAGAAGAGATCTAGAAACGATTATGTTATCAGTTCAAGTCAATCAAAAGTCAAACATAAAACATTAAATTGAATTTATATTTATATCCTTACAATAAGCAGAATCCTTCGGCCCCTTTTGTCAACCAACCATGTTGAAACTGCAGTTGCAATGACCTGATTTGGTGCAGTATTCTTCGTAAGATGGGGAGGTGGGATCAAAGCAGGTTTTGGTTAAAACGAGCCATTTGTAGTAACAATCATAATGGAGCAGGTTGGGTTGACCCGCAAGCACTTTTTGTGCTTTTTGTAAATAATTAATGTGTTCAGTTATGATTACATATATAATTTTTTTTAACAATGATAATAATCTAAATCTTTGAAATAAAATAATTTAAGAGGTTCTATGCATTACCCTCAACCCGTTTCCTTTTTAGCTAACTTTTTTATATTTGACCCGTTTGAAATAAGACAAACCCAAATCGTCTGGTTCCATGGGTTGAAATTGCCGCCTCTGATGCAGAATATGAAATTGTGAAGGGAAACATTTATGAGTAGTTGTTAGGGTTACTTGGATTGCACCAAGTCCAAATGTAGCAACATTGCTATCAGAAATTCCTGTTTAACATAACAAAATAAATAAAATATATAAATAAAATCACTAATATTAATCAAATGTTCAATACTGACCTGCAGATTGGAAAATGGTACTGGAATAAAAGAGGACACCATTGGTTCCAGTTGACTGTTGAAGGGCAAGTAAGCCAATTCCTATCTGCAGGATTTACATTTTTTTTTAATAAATGGACACATTATATTATGAGAGTAAAAGATGAAACATTATAAGTTATAACAACATACTATTAGAGGAAACCAGTATCTTCTTTGTTTGAGATCTGAAAATCGAATCGTAGCTCTTCTGTTGGATGATGCCACAGACCTCTAAAACATTTCAAGGTGCAAAATAAATAAATAAAAAAAATAGATATATCACTATATATGTGTATGTATATACATATGTGTCATGTGTAATTGATATATACATATGTATACATGTATGTGAAATTGATTTATGAAGTTGATCCAAGAACCGGGAGACATGTATTTGGAACAATTATATAAAACCAAGTGGCTAGAAAACGACTCATAACATAACTTTTGATCCGTCTGGATTTATGGGCCAACATGAATAAAAAAAACGTAACAGGCCCACATTCCCAAATAGATCCCAGCTGATGGTTTTTCCCAAATTTTGTTTTGATTGTAAAAACGTGTGAATCGTGGATTTCGTTTATTTAGACATTTAATTTTAGTTATTATAGGCTGTCAATTATAGTTTCCCAATATTTCACAATACCTTGCTCACTTTAGATTTTCCCTATGATGTAATGGTTTTTCTCATTCAGAAATAAATCATTTTTCCTCTCAATTAGTACATGTTTTCTTTCAAATAATCATCTTGAATTCATCAATTGAGAAATGAATAAATAATAATTTTTATAAATATATATACAGAAACCAGTACTCCTGATTTTTAAAAAAATATATCTCAAGACAACTCTAAAGGTTCACCTTGATTTCATTTACTTCCTGTATAATATCAGCATCAAAACCGCGTAGAACTTGCAAAGAAGCTTCAAAATCATCTGTCATTCCCATTTGTGCCTGGAATACATAAATAAAAACCTTATTAAGTTATTATTTATAAAAAAATCCAACCAAAATCTTACAATATAAAACAGTTGTGAACTTACCAACCACCTAGGTGATTCTGGGATGAAAAAGAGGCCAGGTATCAAAATTAAACAAGGAAACATTCCTACACCCACAAAAAAATTAAAATAAATAAATAAATGATCATGCCTGCTTTCATTTCAAATATTTGATAAATGATTACCCAAAATTGCTAGTACTCTCCAGTGAACAAAAAGTCCCAGCAAATAAGAAAGCATAATCCCAACAGTAACTGATAACTATAAAAAAATATATAAAAACTTAAAAAAGAAAAATAAACTACAAATTAAAAATGACTAATTAATAAAAGTAGCAGTTAGAATTACCTGGTTGACAGAACCTAAACTCCCTCTCATGTTTTGAGGTGCTATCTCAGCTATATACACAGGAACCTTTGTAATACACACAACAAGACAGTTCTGTTAGATTTCTTTTGCAAATACAACTGAAATCAGAATAAGAAGATACAGAACTGTTCAATATAAAACCAGTTTTAAGCAAAGAACTTGTGAGAACCGCATAAGCACCTGTATCTTTTGCTTTAACTGTGATTTATAAGACGGTTAGGTAACCAGATAATCCAATCTCCCATTAAATGTGGTCAACACTACACACATGTTTATACAGTTTTCACGGTTCTTTAATTAAAATTGGTTCTGCTAAAAAAATTACCGTATAAGATATAATCCCAACACCGAATCCTTCCAGTAACCTTCCCATGTAAAGAAACGATGAATCCTAAGAAAACATACCCAATTTGATGTAATAAAGGCTCTTTAAAAAATGGGTTATTAAAAATAGGGTATTAGAAGCTAACTTTGGCAAATGATATGGCAAGCCAACCAATGATATTTGGGATAACAGCAATCATCAAAGACTGCAATAATAGAAAGAATCAAGAATGTCATTTGTGAGCAATAATTAAATCCAACATAAACATATATAAATTAAGCCCGGGACGGGTCATGTGACGGATCAAAACGGGTTTAGGTCAGAACGATCGTTTTAAAAAAGTAATAATTTGGTTTAGGTCGGAACATGTTCGGACCAAAATGGCTCAGATTGAAATGGGTTGTAGAAAAAGATATTAAAAAAATTAAACAATCAACCCATTTTTTTTTAAGATAAATATAACGGGTGTTTGGATATGTTTTTTTCTAATTACTTTAATCACACATCCAAACACCTGGGTATAAACATATAATTGAAGATACTAAATGATGCAAACCCCTTTTCGACCAATATACTCTGCTATCTGACCGCTAGCTATTGCACCAACCATGGCACCCACATTCGACAAAGAACCAAACAGCGAGAACTGAACAACAACAGTTTGGATCAGAATTCAAAAGATTTCAAACAAACCAAAAGTGGTGATCGAGTAAGCAAACCTCCGAGACTGAAAGTTTAAGATCTCGACTGATATCCGATTGCGTAGGTGAAGAATAGCCACCCTGCAAGTATCATTCTTCACGGTAAGTTTCGCTAGAAAATTTGAGTATCACCGACGGAAAATTCAGTTGGTAAAATATTAAGGAAAAAAGAAAAAAAAAATTAGCGACTGAATCCAAAATTCTTTTACTTTTTTGTCGAAAGTTACCGACGGGGTTCCGTCGCTAAAAAGTCCGTCGGTAATACGACGCAAAATCTGCCTCGCAATTCTGCCATAAACAGATTACCGACGATCATGTCTGCGAACTTTCACTGACTGAATCTCGTTGGTAACCATTATTAGAGTCCAAAAAACATAAAAAAATATGTACATTCTTTTATTTTTTGTTGAAATCCGTCGCTACAAATTATGTTGGTAATCCGTCACAAATCTGCTTTGCAATTCTGCTGTAGACAGATTACCGAAGAATATATCCGGCGAACGTTCACTGATTCAGTCGGTGACCCTGTTACCGACGGAGTCCAAAAAAATAAAAAAATAAGTATGCATACTTTTACGTACGAAATTCCGTCGCTAAAATGTTCGTCAGTAATCCGTCGCGAAATCTGCCTCGCAATTCCGCCGTAAACAGATTACCGACGATCATATATCCAGGGAACTTTCACCGACTGAGTCTCGTCGGTGACCACTATTACTGACAGAATCGTCCATCGGTGATACTCAAGATTTCTTACTAGTGAGTTCTGGTTATTTTGCTTACAGTGAAACCAAACTGAACCGGGCCTAAGGAGATGATGAGGACACAAGCGAGCACCGAAACCGAACCGTCTCGGATCATCTGAGACGAACTCATCATGCTAGACTGTCTGGAACCCATACGGTACCAACTGCCAGTATGAAGAAAGGGTTTTTTGATGTCTCTTCCATCTTTATTTTCATGCCTGAAACTCATTGTTTCTCTCTCTAGATCCTCCTCAACTACACAAACAATGGTCGTTTTAGAGAGAGAGAGAGAGTTATGATCATGTGATGGAAACTGCTGGTATTTGGGTTTGGGTTTGATTGATGATGGATGTTTCTACGTGATATTGACAATCTCAAAAGAAGGAAAAAAACATAATTTGAAAGAGATTTTTCAAGGAAAATAGACAAACCAGATACTAGATTCATCTTCATGTGTTTCTACATGCTTTTTCTGATTAAATTAATAATAATGTATGAATTAATTGGATTGAGATTAACAATCTTCTTATTAGTTTATTATTTAACTCATGTTTAAAACAAAAGCTTTTATCAAAAAATATTATGTTTTTAACTTTTTCATAAGATTAATGAATCTCTAAAGAAAACATAGAAACATGTGGTGGAGTTATGATCATTAGGATCTCTATCCCAATCAGTATCATTATAGGCACACAGCTTTAGAGAAGACATTGAAGGAAACAAGAGGCTCTGAGACTGAGTGCCACGAAGGATATCTCATAATATGAAGAACAACTCCCCGGTGAATGGAAGTAGGAGCAACGACACATTGGCTAACTATATAAACAAAATGAGCTATATCCAGGTGATTAACTGTAACATAAACCAAACTTCCCACAATAGTACGATTAAGACTCGAATCTCACAGAGGAACACCATCAATAGAGGAATACCATGCATTGGTTTCAAGAGGAGTGTCTACAGGCATGTTGTTAGAAAGTCATTCCCACTGAAACATATCAAGTATATATATTTTGTCTGAGAAAAGAGGTATCCTTTCTTAGACTGAGTCACCGGGCCACCTCAATATCCAAAAAATAACTTAGCAAGCCCAAATCTTTAACAACAAATCGGCGAGCCAAATCATGCTTCAACGACCCAGTGCTATCATAATCATCACATATAATAACCACATCATCAACATACAAGGAAACAAGAATAGGTGTTGCACTCGTACATCTGACAGACAATGTTGAATCATGATTACTTGGACGCAAACCAAGAGAACTAATCACTGTATAGAATTTCTAAAACTAAGCACGAAGGGAATGTTTGAGACCATATAGTGCCTTCCTAAGCTGATATACTTCACCCGACTAGTGAGCAATACCCGAGGGGGAGGGGAGTCATGTAAACCTCTTCATAAAAATCACCATTCAGAAAAGCATTATAGACATGTATTTGAAAAATCTTCCACGAATGAGTAAATGCAACTAAAATGAGAGTATGAACTGTCTTCATTTTTGCCACCGGAGCAAAAGTCTTTTCATAATTCATACCATACTTTTGCGAGTACCCTTTTGCAACAATTTTGGCTTTGTATCACTCAATAGACCCATCAGAATTTGTTTTAATCTTATATATCCAACGACAACTAATTATATACTTACCATGTGGGAGTGGACCCAAATCCTATGTATGTGTTTGATAAAAAACAGTAAACTCGTTAGCTATATCGCATTATGCTAAAGGGGATCAGAAACGACGTCTACAAACGACTCAAGTTTAAATAAATGATGTATGTTTGTAATAAAATAAGCAAATCAAGCCGAGTAAGTACAGTAGGCAAAATTTGGTAGTTTGGTGGACTTACATGACTGGATGGACCTCCTCATTGGTTGAGGATCTCCTGTCTCAATAGACGCAAATCAGTCTCAGGCACATATAGAGCTGAAGTAGTATATGATGATGTAGACACCCGATGAACTGGGCCATCAGGTGTAGTATATGTATCTAGAACTGGGTCATCAGATGCGATGGATGTATCAATGTCAATACTAAAAGGATCAATAGCATGAAGATATGACTTTGTTATATTATACGATTTAACTTGTATATAAAAGAATTGAATATGCTCCAGAAAAGTGATATGTCGTGATACATGCATATAGTTTTCGACTTACGGGAACGATATCCTTACTATCCAATACCATAACCCAAAAATACACATATAGTAGATTTTGGAGACAACTTATTACGTTCAACATGAGGACGGAGGACAAAATAAGTACATCCGAAAACCCATAATGTAGAGTAATCTAGTAGATGACCATGTAACCTTTCAAACGAAGATATCCCTGAATTATGCGAAGTAGGGATTAGAATGATCACATGTACATTAGTTAGGAGAGCTTCTTCCCAAAAGACGCTCAATAAGATGGCGATGTTTTTTCTGCAACACCGTTCTGCTGGGGAGTGTCGGTACAAGATGGATGATGTATGGTACCATCGGATGTAAGTAACTGAGTAAAATCATTAGAGGTATATTCACCCCCCTAAGTTACACCTGGAACACTTTATCATAGCCGAATGTTGTGTCTTAACAAGTGCTATAAAGTTGTTATGAATGCCAAAGAAATCAGATTCACGTTTCATAAAATACACCCAGGTATAATGAGTATAGTCATCACTAAAAGATACATAATAGGTCGAGCCACACTTTATGGATACTAGGGTTGGACCCGTACACCAGAATACACAATATCAAAAGAAGAAACATAACGAAAGACATTTTTATTAAACGATAAAGCAGAAAGTTTTACCGGTTAACAATCACTACAATTAGAAATATCAGAAGTGTTCATATGACCCAAAATGCTTGTGGAGGTTACAAAATGTAAACGGGACTCCGACACATGTCCCAAACAAGAACGTCAAACATAAAGCTCATAAGATAAATGACTAAAACAAAAAGAAGACAAATCAACACTAGAGGCAGTAACATCAGATACTTTGAGTTCATCAAAGACATATAGTTCTCCCAATCTACGGTCGATCCCAGTTACCCTCTAAGTATGTTGATCTTGTATAAGACAAATAGAATAAGAAACGAAAACCCAATGGCCAGATTTACATAACTGCTAACCGAAGCAAGATTCAAATCAATTTTGGGAATATAATAAATATTAGTGGGAGATATGTGAGGAATAGAAACAGAACCAACACCATCTACAGATGTTGATGTATCACAAGAAAAACATAACAGATACTAGTGAAATAGGAGACAAGAAAGCCAAAAGATGACAAAGAAGGTGACATATGATGAGACTCCTGTTGGAGATTCTTGTTTTCCACCTAGCCTATTTCTTGTTGAATTGTTGCAAGTCTTCCGACACTAGAATCTAAAATCCATAAGGATGACAGAATACCAGAGGTACTAGATGAAGATAGTCCTGAATGACACATGCAAACGAATTAACATTAAGAAGTGGTCTAAATTCTTAAAAACATGGGGATCCAAAGAAGAAGGTGCATGATGTGGATAAGTGTCTACTGATGGTGCATCAACATTAATTTACTATAGAGGACGAGATGCCCATGAGGAAGGACCTGAAGGGTGTCACACCCCCAAATTCCATGAACGGAGTTTTACTGTGCGTGACAAACCAGGATCTCAGTCATTAGTTACATCAAACGACACTATATGGGACTCAAATGAAAATATTATAAAAATTCAGAGTAAATGCGGAAGCGATGAATAAAAAGTAAATGCGCAAAACAAACGCGTCCAATGTCTATTTCAAAACAGAGTAAATACGATAGTCTAAATGACTTGATTATAAATAAGATAATATTAGGACTCCATGCATGTCCTAATCGTGCACCTGTGCCTTGCCTTAGTGTTTTGAGAAACATGTAAGAAAAGTGTCAAGACGAGGTTGGTGAGTTCACAGGTTTTAGTTTATAGAAGCGTTTAACAGATTATTGTACATTCAATATAAATATCAACAGGTAGCTAACCCATATACATGTTTATAATTGCGCTCGCAACCGAAAGCTGACTGTTTATGTGTATGCCTCCCACCAGGCCTATCAACCATGGTGCATGTTTAGGTCAATATTGCACCCGTTCGACCTCTAATCGAGTTAGCGTGACTAACGCGGGTGAGGTTTGTCAAACCCAGTAGTACTACTCAAATTATCTCGCTATGTTTATATTAACGGTCCGATGTGAGGACTATAATGATAGATGTTGTCACACCCCGACCGGCGGCGGATTAAACGCCGGGGCTGATGCGGTTGTTCATAAGCACATGATCATCTATTATTAAATGACAATATTTATTCATCAACTTAAAATCATCCGTTACATAGGGAATGGAAAACGAAACGTTTAAAACATAACATAATTTAAATTAAACTAGGTCCAAGTCCTAGATGAGCGGGTAGGGTCCTCAAATAGGTGCACCTTAAACATGTGAGTAAATGTCAACTACAAGTAGTTGGTGAGTAACATAGGTTTTGACACTAACAAAAGTTAAGTAAAAAATGTTTGTAATTCAATACTGTTCAAAGCGTAACTATGGCATAAATGTGAAAACATACAAAGTTCCAAGCGTACAATTCAATCCGTAGTAAATAGAAAACTTGTAAGTACAATCCCACTGATTGTGTTTTGGAAAAATAGTAATATGATACACACAAAACCCGCCAAGGTTCGTGTTAACCGGAATCGGATTACCCTATAAATGATCATGTTAGGTACTACCTTAGGCCTGGGTAGCAGGTTAATGAATGTACTAGTATGAACACATGTAATGGTCACCAAACAGTTTAAGACATAAAGCACATAGTAAATAGCATTAGAACATTGGTATTGAATTTGGTAAGTATAGTATGTAAACATGTTTCACCCCGAGTATTTGTAAACAATAGTAAAGAGAAAGGGGGCTATGAACTCACCTGAATTAAAGTTGGAAATGTATGAACCGGTAAGGATCATTAGGCCTCGTGAGGAACTCTTACAACATACCTACACGCGTAAATTTGTATTCTAGACTCAATGAGAAATAAACAATTCTAGATCTATTTGAGTCTCTAGGGATTTTGGAGTTTTTGGGGTCGGGTATAGGGTTGGTACAAGTTTGTAGGAAAGATATATGTTTATGTAAAATAGTGATAAGGTAATATAAATTAAAATTAATTAGTTTCTCAAATAAATTGTATAGTAAATATGTTTGAATTTAGTTATATAATTATTCCAAAATAATTAAATAAATAAAGAATGGATAAAGGTTTAATAGTAATATGATTGGATTTATTTATATAATTATTCTAAAAATAATTGATAGATAAATTATGGAATGGAAGAAGATTTAAATAATTATTTTATGTATACAAAATAATTAATTTAAACTATTTAAGTAATTTCTTTTATTTAAATGATTCATAAAAGAGGTATTCAAAAGTTATAAGCTTTAAAAGAAGTTAATTGGACTTGTATAATTATTCATCTAAAATAATTATTTAGGTATTTCTATAAATTTTAAATGTTTTAAATAATTATTATCTGTCAAATAACTATTTATATGTTTTAAGAAATGTGTTAATAATGGTGTTTTAATTAATTAATTAATTATTAAGCCAAATTAAGTATGAACTAGGAGTATGAAGTGTGCTTTAGAAAAAAAGATATTTTTTTATATAAAAGATGTATGGATCTGTTACAAAACTGAATGAATTTATAAAAATAGTTAAAATCATGATCCAATTGTGATTTATCACTCAAGAAATATATATATATATATATATATATATATATATATATATATATATAATGGTAACATTTTCTATTAGGTTTTAGTCTAATAATACAAGGTAATTTGCTTTTCCTTGGAACTAACCAATTTAATAATTAAAACAAGCTTAGGATGTCTTTATAGGCTTTATAAACTAATTTCTATAAGATAAAATAGGTTAAAACTATTTAAAAATAAAAATGGGTTCACAACGGGTTTGAACCCAGGTCGATTTGGGATGACACCAACACACTAACCACTGGACCAGGGAACGGTTAGTGTAATATGATTTGTTCCTTAAACTAATAAACGTAAGGGGGAAGAACTGGGTTCAGGACACACCAGGCGCGAGAAAAAAAAGGAGGAAAAGGGTGCGGGGCTTGGTCTTCGAACCTGCGACCTCTCCTACACTGGCCATGTGTCTTAACCGAGTACCCTGGGCATTTGCCTTGAAGGTCAAGGAAATGTTTAACATAAACCAACACCCCCCGCCCCCCAAGCCCTCGTCGTCGTCCCCAAGCGCCCGACTCAACCCTAGCCCCAATAGCCATCGATTAGGCATCAAACGATTGCGAATTCATGGGGCTTTCATTCTTGATGTCAAAACGAAACTAATGACACAAAGATTACCTGTAATGGTTGAGCAATGAAGGAGAACGATAGGAAGCTAGGTTTATGTTCTTCGGGTTTTTGACGGAGATCTAGAGATGAATTGAGATAAATTCGCAGGTTCAGTGAGCAAAAGGTAAGGGTTGTGCATGTCTATGGTTTGTTATTATGCCTCAATTTCAAACGAAACGCGTGTATTGATTCGGAGTTATGATGGATGGTTATGGGTTTGTTTTCGATTGAAAACCTTTGATTACCGTTAAATTGAGTCATCATATGCATTAAAGATGGATCGAGTAACGTATTAGCACGATTTACAAGAAGGAACGTCTTCAATTCCGGCCAAGAGAAACTGATTCGAGTTGCGTTTGACTTTGTGAGGTCAAAATCGGGTAATGTTTGGGATCAAGATTTAATTATCATGAAAGGGTCCAATTTGTTAAATGAGGGTTCAAAGATGGAGGGTTCAATGTAAAAGAAGGGAGTTCAAGGCATTTGAATGAGGTTTATGGCTCAAATTAATTGTTTAAAAAAATATATCATTTTAATTATTTATATAAAAATTTATTTTATAAAAAAATCTAGATATCCTTTGTTTAGTTTTCAATTAGTTTATAAAATAAACTTTCATTTTCACTCTTATTCTTAATATCGAAAGTGGTATAAATGATTTTATTCAATAGGATAAAATATATTATTTTAAAATGTCGGATATACTAATTAAAACGTGTTATAAATCAAAGACCCGAATATTAACATAAAACAATCGATTGCGTGATTTTACGAATTTAATAATTTGTTTAGGAAATAATAATATAATAAATTATATTATTCTTAATTTACACAAAATGCTCAAAAATGTTTTATAAGTTCAATCCCGAGTCTACGGGAGTGTTTCCGGGTTTAAAACGTATTATTATAATATTATAATAATATAGGAAATGTTTTTATAATTAAAATAATATCATAAATGTGTTTTTAAAACAAAACAGGGATGGAGAGACTTGAATTAGGGTCTCTCCCCCAACAGCACATAGACTTAACCACTCCAGCCCACTAGAGAATCGCGACAGTATCTGGATCAGAATGGTTTTAACATTCATAGTTCATGTGGTTTTCTCCCTTTGCGCAAACCAAACCAAACCAGTCCCAATTCCTCACGAATTCGTCCTCGGTTTGAATCAAATGCATAGGGGTTTTGTTAATCGAGTCATGGAGAACCATTTGATAGGTTTAATTGAAAAATCATCGCGTTTTGGGTCGTTTTAATTCCAGATTGTAATGCCGAAACCCTAGATATGAACCCAGAATCAAATTGATTAATTTTGATAGTAAAACCAGTTGGAATCATGGGGTATTCAAAGAGTGATAGATTTCGAAGCTGTTCATATAGTTTAATTGAATTGTGATTGCGTTTTGGTTAGAGTTCGACTAAACCCGTATATGCATGAACTCTAGACTCAGATCAAACCCGATAGTGAAAGCCTGAATTAACATGGGACTTTGATTCTAGGAGTGAAAACGTAGTTGTGGGTGTGATTAGTTACCTTAAACATTATCGGATTGTTGGTGATCGAGTAAAACTCAGCCGCGACCTGCGTGGCTCGGCCTTCGGCTACAACAGCTTCGATTCCGATTGAACAGACGTGTGCAAAGGCTTTTGGGATATGCGAAAGAGATGTGCAGATGCTCAAATGAGAGAAAAACAGACAAATTGATGCGAATTTGATGAGTGTATGATAATGGTCGACGGTTAAGACTTGAATTCTCATTAATGGGTTTAATTTCGACAATGATGATGATTAAATCAGTGGTTATGACCGCTAATATCATAATTCGTGCAATTTCAGTTTCAATTTCGAATAACAACCGATTATGGATACTGAATTTGGATTAGTGGCCACTAGTTTGAATTCTAAAAGTCAACAGAAACAACTTTGGCTCAATTACAGAATCATTCCCTGTGGTTTCTTGTATTAAGGTTTAGGAATTGACAGAATTTGTCCCTGAGGTTTAATATTGAGTTAACTGGGTTAAGGTTTGGGAATTGACAGAATTTGTCCCTGTGGCTAGAATGGTGGTAGTGGCTGAAACTGACCACTCGATCCTTTTTTGTGTGAAGGTTTCTGTTGCTGCTTTGCCATGTTAAGTAACAACGAGCACTGAGACTTCGAGTGGGTTTTCTGTTTGCAAAATGCATACTCTTCAAAAGAAACTTTAGGAGGTTGTCTAGACTGGTTTGAAGCCAGATGTCATGGTGAAATATAATTTGGAACAACAAACACAACATGACTAGTAATTACTTTAGACCATTTGTCTACCAGAGATTTGGTAGGAGTCTACGCTGCAATCAATTCATGAGCAACTGAATCAACTGTTGGAAGAGGGAACCGATGAAATATTATTTCACGTAACCCTTCAAAGTCATACTAGAATTGTAGGTCCTGAGCAGACCTGAGAACACAGATCTGCGGAGAAAATCTTTAAACAATCCGAATCGAGAGGCGGAATCTCTGGATCCGGTATCACTCTCAAATCAGAAATGGTAGAGACGGGTGCGGGAATCACATACACGAACAGAAATATATAAAGGTGAAAAAGAACAGATAATTGAAAGCATAAAAACATATGATTCTTTGATTGAAATAAAAAGAAAAGCTCATCATACACTAACAATTAGTCTCACCCCAGGGTGAGCTCCCCCTAGGGTGGTGATTCCCTCTACAGATACATACTCACTCCTAAGACATATTCTGTTATATATAGGAGGCCAAGCACATGTGCCTTGTATTCCAAGCCACCGCCAAATGGGCCTGAAAAACAAGTATCGAAACTACCTAGTTTCGATTGAACAAATGTTCAACCGAAACTAGTAGTTTCGATACTTTAGTTTCGATTAACGACATCAGTCTCAATTCTATACCCAACAATCTCCCCCTAGACTGATGCTATCAATTCTTGTCCGACTCTGTCTTTCGTCTTCATAGATCGATTGATGCTCCAATGCCTTTCGTTGTGATTCTCCCCCTCAAGTATAGACCCTCCTATCTTGTAGGCAATTGATAAAGGTTTGAATCCCAAGTATTTGCAGTAAATAACCATCTTTCTACAAAGATTCTTGACATTCTCGAACACTTGATCAACTTGTGCCTTCTCCTCCCCTAAAAAAAGGTTAATTTCAAGCGAAGGCTCACTTTGTCTTGCATCTTCATAACTCTGCTGATAATTTGAAGCCTTTCATGGTAATTCTCCCCCTGAAGTGTAAAACCTCCTACTTCTAGGCAAAAGATAAGGGATCGAATCACCAAGTAATCAACAACCAATGATCCGGATTGTCACAAATATGGTTGAATTTGCTACCCGCTGACTAAACTTGAGCTTTAATCAAAGGAATTACGGCTGAATCAGGCAGAACATCATGTATATTGCCGAAGAAACAAATTTTTCGAAAACCCGTAAAGGTTGTCTCCAAGTTTTCTTCCAAAACTCCCTTCCATCTATGCAATATCCTGTAAAAAAATTTATCTAAGAAATTTTCCAAAATACTTTTTTTTGAATATCCTGGAGAATACTTGGACAGTTCTGCCTGCAGTTTCGATAGGCTCTACTTCAGTCGAAACAAGGTGGAATCTTTGGATCCGGTATCACTCTCAAATCAGAAATGGTAAAGACGGGTGTGTGAATCAAATACACGAACATAAATATCTAAAAGTGAAAAAGAACAGATAATTGAAAGCATAAAAACGTATGATTATTTGATTGAAATGAAAAGAAAAGCTCATCATACACTAACAATTAGTCTCACCCCAGGGTGAGCTCCCCCTAGGGTGGTGATTCCCTCTACAGACACACACTCACTTCTAATACATATTCTGCTATATATAGGAGGCCAAGCACATGTGCTTTGTATTCCAAGCCACCGCCAAATGGGCCTGAAAAACAGGTATCGAAACTACGTAGTTTCGATTGAACAAATGTTCAACCGAAACTAGTAGTTTTGATACTGTAGTTTCGATTGACGGCATCAGTCTCAATTCTATACCCAACAGTAACGCCATAAAAAACTGAACCAAACGTTGCTATTCTCTCTGACAATGTATGGTTTATACACTTTCAACTTTGCAGATTCTGTAAGAGCCAATTGATCCCATAAATATAACATTGAAACATAAAATCTCTAATACTCATATCATTCTATTGAAAAGCATGAATATTATATTCTAACTGGCATTGCTTATCAAAGTTAGATTGAGTATACAGTCTATCTAAATGATCCCAAATTTCCTGTGTCGTGTCATAGTTAGCCAATTGAATACCAATTGACTGAGTTATAAAACTGTTGATCCAAGTGACAACCTTAGAGTTATCATTCTCACATGTATCAAGTAACTTGTCATAAAGTGCAACCTTTTATTTTGTTAGTAAGGCTCCCACGAAGAAAATTTTTCATCACATAACTCCAATAGACATAGTTTTTACCAACTAGTTGGGTACTAATTGACAATATTCAAGTACCAAATAAGAAGAGAGTCATCTTTCCCGACCATGTTATCAAACAACAATACTCAAGTACCAAATACGAAGCAAGCGGCTGAAGCAAATACAAACCCTAATTACGAGGACGACAACAATAAAAACGAACCAATACGAAATCAAATACAATCTGAAATCAAATCAAATGACGAACCAGGAGCATGTACAGACCAATTAAATAGGTAGCTGCTACAAACTCTCCAAGCATCAAATCGTCAAACATGGATCGAATAAGCTCTGATACCATGTTAATTGATAAACATGAACATAGGAAAAGAGATGGATGCTAAGATGATTGAACTAAAGGAATATGTGAAAAGGAATCAAAAGGAGGAACGGAAGGAGAAGAAGAAGAAGGATCAATAACATGATCCAGAGTATTAAAAAAACTCATTAAGAGATGGAAAAATGAATGAAGGATAAGAAGAATGCAATGACGAAAAATATGTTCAAGGAAACTAGCAACTCTAGAAACAAGAACCTTATGAGTATGTAAGTTATAGAGCTTATATCCATTCTTCCCAAAAGGAAAACCAACAAACACACAAGCTTGCACTCGTTGTTGAAGTTTGTCTCTCATTGGTGTAGAGGTTTAGGCATAGCATAAACATCCAAAAGTGCGTAGATGATTGAAAGAAGGAGTTTTGCCAAGAACCTTATAAGGATTTTTGTCATGTAGTATCTTTATAGGGAAGATATTAATCAAATGAGTAGTAGTGAGAACGCAATCACTCCAAACAAGTAATATGCACTAGGATTGAAACATAAGAGCCCCGACAATTTCAAGAAGACGTTTGTGTTTTCGTTCAACCACACCATTATGCTGAAGAAAACTAGGACAAGTAGTTTGAAAATTCCTTTTCGTCAAAAATATTCAGTGATGGTGAGTCCCTAAACCCAATTAATAGACATTATCAGACCGAATACACTTGATTTAATACTGAATTGAGTTTCTACCATCTCAATAAACCCTTGAAGTATGACAAAAGCATTTCCTTTATCAGTCAGAAGGTGGGTCCAAGTTGTTCAACTATAGTCATCAACTATTGTAAAAAAATACTTATAACCATCATAAGTGTTAGCTCGATATGGAACCATATGTCAAAATGAACATGATCAGTCAATTGAGAACTAGTTCAAGTACTAGTAGGACAGAGTAATTTATGTTATCGAGCTCGGGGATGGATAGTGTGGCGATAAAAAGAAGAATCATGTGCGTTAGAAGCAATTGCTTGAGTTTATACATTGGAAAATGTCCAAGTCTAGTATGACAAATTTTAACAGAAACAACAAAACTACAATGTGAAAAGGAATCAACAGAAACATCAAAGAGTTTATTGGAATTCAAGAGATAGAGTCCGTTGAGTAGATCACCTAGAACTAGTGGACTCTTCAGCGAAGGGGCTTGCAAGAAACAAGATGCTTCAAAAAACTAAATAAGCCTTTTTTTTGTTTCTCTACATAGTTTGGGAACGAACAAAGAAGACATTTTACCGTTTGGAAGAAGAACATAAACGAGAATGTTAAGAAATTTAATGTCAGAAAACAAATTCAAGTCAAAGCACATATGATCAATAGTACAATATCAATAATCCAAGTGTTTTCAACTTTGGTCGAATTGCAAGCAATAATACATGCAAAGCTGATAAAGCTGAGAGGTAAAACATGAGGAACTCCATTGCTTTGTAACATCCTGGAAATCTATAAACTAATGATGCGGGCTTGTAGGCAACCCGACCCTCTATTAATCAAAAGGATTTATAAAATATGTCGATTAAGGTGCATTTTAGGATAATGGAAAAGGATGCTTAGACGAATAAAAGTATAGTTCGGGAGCAAAATGTACGAGGCAATTTACGAAGGACCCGAATGAAACATTACGGGGTTTATAAGCCACATAATGCTAAACCCTAGGCCTTTCGGCCTAGGAGACTTGCGACGGAAGGGTGACAAGAGAAAAAGAAAGAGAGAGAGCTGGAGGAAGAGCGTGGCGACGTCGCATACGAGTGGTCCGGCGGTGGTGTCACGAGGAAGCTCTCACACATCGCAAAGGTAATTCTTTTATGTTTGTAGCATTGTTTTCTACTATGTCTACAAAGAACTCGACTAGGGTTTTAGCTCGGGTTAAGGTGATCGGAGGAGACGGTGGAGACGAGGGCAGAGGCATGCGTGGTCGCCGACTGTGGTGGTGATATGGGTGTGCTAAGACGCCAGCGGCGAAGCGGGTAAGCGTGACAGTGGCGGACGGCAAGGAGGAGGACGAGGTGACCGGGTGGTGGGGTGTTCGGTCGTTAAAAGTAGATAGGGGACAAGAGACTAGGACGCAGCAGTGGTGGCTGCGGTGGTGGCGCGCTACGGTGGTGCTCGGCGGCGGCGATGACAGCAACGGAGAGCTGTGGTGACGTGGGTGGGGGACGACGGAGGAGGAAGCTGGTTGGGGTTTTGGTCTCGAAAAGATAGTTAGAGATGAGGCACATTACAGTGTACAGCTAAAGGTTCACGGTGGGGGAGCGGAGGACGACGTGGGTGCAACGGTGGTGGTGCACGAACGAGCCTGGGTGCGGGTTTGTACCGAGTTGGAGTTTTGCATGGCTCGCATGCACATGCGGAGAACTCGGTTCGAGTATGTGTGTCTCGTGGAGTTAGAGTTTTATATGGGCACATGTACGTGCATGCATGTAACCCAGTTCTAGTATATGAGTTCCAAGCAGGTCAATGTCGATCCAGTTCGGAGGAACATGAAACTAGGGTTTCATGGGATGTGGTGATGAGCGGATGAGACCGAGCTTCAAGATTTACATTTATTCATGCGTTATTCGGTGTATGTTTTAGAACTTGTCTGATCCCGTGACCACGCGTTTGACAGGTTTAGGACTCAAGCGTGAACAGACGGAGTGCATCACAAGGATTCAGACTCAGCGTGACCGGTGAGTTTTTAATCCCCTCTTTTTAAATGTTTTAATGTTTTGGGGCTATCGTACATACTGTCAAGAGGTGTTAACATAATTAGTCGTGTTAAGGGTTTCGGGTTTTAACCCAACGTGTTTTGAATATAGAATGATTATTAAGGAGTCGTAGGGTCTATGGTGTGTTCATTGAAACATGTGAGCAAAGGGTATGGGTTGTTATTATGTGACGTGATAAGGGCCGATTGGGAAGAGTCGACCTTAAATTAAATGCTTATGAATTCATGTGGAATGTATATGTCGTGCTAGTGTATACGTAGGGGTAGTTATCGAGTCATGTGAATGATGTGTGATATTATATGTTATATGTTTACGCGCCGTGTTTGCGCCGTTGTCTTTATTACATGGAAAACGGGATTTGTGAAGGACAAGATCATTCGGGAAGTAACCAACGATGACATTTACTTAACAGGTTAATGCTGAGCTCAGGGTGCGTCGAACGCCCTGCCGAAGGTAACCCTGACGAGGGGTGCAGTGACAAGGTATGTGTTTAAGTGTATATTTACATATGTGAGGAATTGCATGTAGACGTTGAGTTATATTTATTATGCATGTGATGTTATTAATGTGGTAATGTTAATGTGATGTGTCACACCCCGTCGAAGGCGGAAACACGGAGGTGAGACGAGAGCGGTGCATCGAACACTTAGGCGCAAGAGAATGCTAATGGGTACATCGCAATTTACAAAAGAACCATTACTAAACCCAAAAATTAAAAGAAGTCATACAACATTCGATATTCAAACAACCAAAGGAGCGTCTTATAAACAACCAAAGTCATAGGTACTAAGTTTGTTCCAACGTGAAACCACAAAATCTAAACAAAAGCGTGCCCCATGAACTTTATCTTCATTTCTGTTTACCTGAAAGCATGTTTCAAAAACGGGTCAACTATATAAATAGTTGGTGAGAATCGCAGGTTTTACGACTCTATAAAAGTTTATAAAAATCCAAAGTCAGTACACATGTATTATATAACATATTACCATGAGCCGTAATCAAAGCCTAGACAAAATAAAAATAAAGTACCCCATACAGAAGTCTTATGCCAACAACCGTCTAAAAAAAATAATTGGCTAACTTTGCTCCCACGTGACCCTACAAGTCTGGTTGGCGTGACCAAACCATGAGCGGGGGTGTCAACCCAAGTAGTACTACTCAAAATTCCCAACGGCTACGCTCAGCTAATTGATTACAACAAAAAAAAATTAGGGACTTTAGTGCATAAATATAAAAATAACTTATGTAATCATTGTATCATGTAACATGTGACTAAAAAAATAAAAACGAAACAGCTTTCCCCCCAAAAAACGGTAAAACAGTAAGTAAAAAGGGGCCGCGAAAACTAACCTGAGAGTGAAACGCGAAAAAGTGCGGTAAAACAGTGAAACAGCCAACGATGGTTATCCTAACCGAGTCCTACTAATAAGTAGACACAAATTGTATTTAGGAAACCTAATATGTGTGGCTAAGTCAACAAAAGTCAAAAGTGGCTATGCAGTCGATTGTATAACCAAAACCCGTGCACGTGCGTACGAACCGTTAAAAATTGTAAAACCGGCTTTTATATGAATTAATAATCTTAAAGCTTTAAGTTTTAGATTTTTAATAAATAACATCAGTAGTTAAAAAAAAGAATCACATTTGATAAATTCTCATGTCACGGCTTCGTATGATCAAAAACGCGATTACGCGCGTAAAGTCCGGTCTACGGTTTAAATACGATTCGTCCAAAATTAGGGTTTTAGTATGATATTAGCACCCAATTTAAAAGCCAAATTTTATGTTTTAAACGGGTTTATACTTCTGTCCAAAATCCCTTAGAATTTTTATAAAATCAATTTTATATAAAAATCTTCCAAAATTATTAACTTTTATAAAATTTAAATGGATCATAATTCCAAAAACATACTTAGACATAAATTTATTACTTCAAATTTATACCAATTGATCATATATATAAATAAAAATTTTTGACCAATTTTCATATTTTTCTAATATTCAGATTATTTAATATGAATTTAATATTATTAAAACTTTACAAATTCTGGAAAAATAGTTAAACACATCCAAACTTTACCAAATGTTTACCCTATTAGTTTTAAGTCAATATAAGATCCCATATCAAGTTTCAAGTCCTGATTTTATCCAGAAATATATAAACCCTAAATCATCCGTTTAAACTTTATAAATACTAAACGTATACTTAAATAACTCCAATTTTTATAAAATTTGGACAAGAGTCTTAGTTCATCATATAACTATCACTGTCAAATTTACAGAATTTTTCAATATTCAGAAGTATTTTTCCCAAATTTCCATGTATTAAAGTTGTGTGAATTTTAATAAATAATCTATAAAGAATTAGATAATCAAATTTTCCAGATATTCATTTTAAAACATATTCTACTGATTAAAACCACTTTTGGGTGCTAGATCAATAATTTTTAAAAATTTATCAAGAACATGCTTGTTCTTGAACATTCAACAATTAACAAGTTTAATCAAGGATTATACCTTCCAAAATCAACAAATGAAGATGAAATTTGATGCTAAGTTACTGAGTTTTCCTTGATTTATAACCTACAATCACAATGTGGTTCAATTTCAAGATCAAAAACTCAAAAATCAACAAAATGCTCTTTTTATTCAAGAAAATGCAAGTAGTGTTCATACACTTTGATCATCAAATCTTGCAAGTTTTTCACTAGATAACTCATTGTGGATGATTACAACTAGTTTTTATCCACAAATACTTGTTAAAATCACAAGATTCAAGCTAAAAACTCTTAAAACAACAAAACTTGAAAATCAAAGTGAGTGTGTGTAGTGTGTGTGTTCTTGGTGTTCTTGAGAACACATGCAAGAATCAAAACAGAAATTTTAAAGATGAAATCATGTTAAAATACCTTTAAAACACTAAAACAAAGCTCATCAATCCATTGGAACCAAGAATCAAAGCTTGGAATTTGATTATTCTTGAGCTTGGAAGAGATTTGGGGGTGTTTGGGTGTGGTGGTGGTGGTCTACGGCCAAGAGGGAGAAGGAGGAAGAGGGAAAATGGGGTGGGGGTTGGGTATTTATAGGGGAGGGTGTATTCTAGGTTTAAAAGACCATTTTTATAAAAAAATACCCACTTTTTATAAAAATTACACCCCTAAACACTAAAAATAAGCATTTTTATCAAACATAAAAATTATCTAAAATGATGAATTTTGAAAATTTTTAAAACATAAAAACCTAAAAAATTTTCAAAAAGTTATACCGGGTGAACACCGGGTTTTTAACGAAAGAACCACTTGTGATCGTTAGTTTAGTCAAGAATTACAAAAGTTAGCACATATAATGTTATAAAATATCATTCTTAACTAAAATATAAAAATTATTTTCGAGAATTTAATTTTTACTGATTATTTAACGCGTTCGCAGTATACGCAGTGTATGCACTTAACCAGGTTTTTTTAGTTCGGACCTTAGTGTTTGTCTAAGGTAGTATTCCTAGAATTCCTAGAAACACTAAAAATATATAAAATTATAATATTAAAAAAAATATAACGTATAAAAAGTCGAGAAACGGTAAGGACCTGAAAAACCGCAGTTGTCACATGATGTGTGTAGAGGATATTAAGGTGGTAATGCCAATGTAACGTGTGCATGTTAATATTGTGGTATAAGGAGATAGATTGAATGTGATGTCAGGATTATGACGTGACGTGTACTACAGTCATGTCAGTTGAAATATAAGGGCCTCAGTTAAGGTCGGTTAAGTTGATGTCTAGGGTTTTGTTGAATGAATTGAGTGTTGAGTTAATACATGTATTAGAGTAGGAGTGATTAGTGTAGTGAGTCGATCTATGTCGATGGGAACGCGGGATTATTATTACTTTTTTATTATTATTATTATTATTATTATTATTATTATTATTATTATTATTATTATTATTATTATTATTATTATTATTATGGGGTGAGTCTTGGGTACTGGATAATTATGTGATACCGGGTGATGCAGGGGCTAGGTATTTGTTAGCGAACGGGTAAACTACTTATTAAGGACCATGGGTCCAGATAAACCTTAACTAAATTTTGAGCCGAGTTGGTTTTTAAATAAATTAAACTATTAGAACTCACTCAGCGTAGCTGACTTTATGTGTACGTTAGATTGTTTTGTAGGTGAACCTTGTGTTGACGTATCTTGGCTTGGGAGCGGCGCTACTATTCGTGAGGTAAATGTAATAACATTAAATAGCAATAAATGATTTTAGAAAGAGTTCCGCTGTAATTTGATTAATAAAAAATGCGTTTTTAAAGAGAATGACCTGTTATGAGAACCAACTGTAGGATGCTCGGGTTAGGGTCTGACATGCTATTCCTAATATTTTTTTGTAGAAGTTGCACCGAAGTATTATACTGATCCACAATTAAACCATATTGTGCAACAGAAGCAGTGGGTTCTTGAGAATTATCTGAACTTGCATTTGCAACAATCTTCTTTGCATTGGTCAATTTGAAATCTTTTGGGAAACCAACAAATCGGTAACATTTGCTAGAATTTACATTCATAGAAGCATTATGAGGAATGAAATGAGATGCAGAATCAGAAGTGTCTTTGAATCAAAATGCACAAAATTTGGAACTTTTGCGTGAGAGTTTATGCGAAAGTAAGAACTTTTGTGTGAAAGTTATGTGAAACTTGAAAATTTTGCGGGAAATAGTTGAACGAAAGTAAGAACTTTTGTGTGAATAGTATGCGAAAGAGAAAACTTACGCATAAGACAATCTTCAGATCTTTAACAAGTTTTGACACTAAAAGCTTCAAATATTCAAAAGCAGTAAAAGGAGATCAAATACAAAACCTAACTTGAATCGATCACATATTTAAACGAATGCAGAAGGAGTGATGCGAAAACATACTGATGCAAAAACAAAGCCGAAATCAAGCAAAAAAACAACTCTTGTAATCAATTCCTGATGCGAATCAAGCCAAAATCAATACGAGCTTGATGAATTCGATGCAAATTAAAAAACCCGTAATCGAAATAACTTGAGAATGAACTAATTCATTCATAAAAAAGGATCAAAACTGAAAATAGAGGAAGAATCAACAAGAATCAAATGAACAAGCTAATGAAATCACAATCACATAATCGAGCAAATATGTCATGATACCATGTACAACGAAAGAGAATATTGGGGGAATTTTCTAATGTTTTCAGAACCGGACCGGACGTCAAACCGGTCCACAGGTCGGACCGGATTTTAGAACCGGACGACGTCATAAATATTATAAAAAGAAATCAATCCAAACAACCATTAATAATTCAAAAACCATCAACAAGTCAATTACAATACTTTTAAACTAACAATTAGCTACGAAATACAGATTCAAAAGACGTAAAAGAGATTAATATATATGTATATATAGCCAACCGGTCCGACTGGTCCGACCACCTGGTCGCTGCAGGACTGTTTCGACACGCCTAACCGGACCGGTCAAGCCTCCGGTTCCCGGTCGGTCCGGTTTCAAAACACTGGAATTTTCTTATTTTTATTGATAACTTGAAATAACGATGCAAAACTTTTATATATAAAACCAAGATACAGAAACTAAGCTGACAAGAAACAAAACAAAAGTGAACGAGAATTTCGTGCAAAGATGTGCATAAAAGTAAGAACTTTCGTGTGAAACTTAACTCAGACAACAAATTTTGCTATCAATGGTAATGGAAAAAAAATTGAATATCATAATAAAGAGTTTTACTTAATGGGAATTTTTTTATATAATAATATACAAAGAAATATATATATTTATAAAAAAAAATAAATAAAAGAATGATCTAATCTAGGAACATTTGAAGTAAAGAAAAAGCAAGAACCCTATGCATCATGCCGTTGGCATAACGTCTTTTGTCATGTTCTCACACGTTACACTGATAAAGGAAAAAATATTATGAAACTTGAGTGCAAGAATAACGTGTATGAAGTGAACATGTGGAGTCTTGTTTTAAATGTTACTCCAACTTATGAAGCTTATATTTTCACACCGTACACTATAATCTATAACCATTAGAATCTGTTTGTTATGTTGCTTAAACATAACTGTTATATAATTTTAATGTGGTTAAGTTGTTTAGACGATAAAAACTATATGTTATAAAAAAGATAAACACTAAAATAGAGTGTGGTTTATATTCCGAAAATTTCATAGCCATTATGATATATAACAAATCAATTGTTGAACACGGCTGGTGCATAGTAATTTTCGGCCCCTAAGACTCAAAGTTTTGTTTTAAGTATGGTCGATTTTCCTATTCAAAAAGAGGTTGCGGTGTAGCTTGTTACCCGTTAACCTACCACTCTATTGTAATTGGTCTTTCTTTATAATCAATACAGAATTAGTAAGGTAAAAAAATTTGTTTATCAAAAGAAAATTATGTATGATACATTTATCATAAATGATTTATGGAACCCTTGAGAAGTTCACTATAAGGCATTGCGAGACAACCAAATAAGAATATGGATTGTATCATGGTCAAAGGTAAATTTTTAAAACTGGTCAATTTCGAAACCATATGACCACACTGTTTTTGTAAAACTGTTTAAACCGATTAAGCTAGATTCATACTAGAAAACTGCTAGATTTCTAGGACATTTTTTATGAGAAAGTCGTCGGAAACGGTTTTTTCCGATCATTTTCCGACAAAAAATGTTTGTCAGAAAAGTTTTATCGAGTAATTCAAACTCGTTCAAGTCAAGCTTTTATCGAGTTTAAGCATAATAATAAAGCTCGGAATAATAATTGTTTTGCTCGAATTCATATCAAGATTTTCAATCTTAGGTAGTATACATGCATATATAAGGTAACAAAAAAATATATTTACTCGTTTTTCACCACTATAAAAACAATCATATGTGACCCACAAATCCCATATGCATTTTTGCGACTGATTTTGATGGTCGGTTATACCCCGCTGGTAATTAGTTTTGCGACTATTTTTTATGACCGAAATATTCTTTCAACCGATATTGCGACTAGAATTCACGTCGCGTAATTAGCGACCCATTTTGCGATTGAACCTTTTTAGACTGATTTTGTGACAGAAAGTTTAGCGACCGAGTATGCGACCCTCTATTTAGCGACTGACCATTTAACAACCGATGTTGTGACTAACCATTTAACGACCGATGTTGCGACCGCCTGTTTAGCGACTGATGTGGCGACCGCTCGTTTGGCTACAGATGTTACTATCACCCAGTGCGACCGCCTGTTTAGCGATGGGGTGTAAACGAGCCGAGCCGAGCCCGAGCTCGACTGAGCTCGAGCTCGGCTCGTTTAACTAACTGAGGGCTCGAGCTCGGCTCGATTCGAGCTTTATTTCTAAAGCCCGGGCTCGGCTCGTGAGTAGTTTTTAAAGCTCGAGCTCGGCTCGGGCTCGACTCGTTTATTATTTATTAATTTATACATATATATATATATATTTATGATTATTTAGTTATTTTTTCATAATTTTCTGTATAGTAATTATTATTTTATAAATATATACTTAATATATCAATTAAAATATATATAAATAATAAGCTTGTTTAGGCTCACGAGCCGGCTCGAGCTCGATACGTGAAGCTCGGGCTCGTTTAATAAACAAACTTATTTTTAGGTCGAGCTTGGGCTCGAGCTCGTTTAAGCTGGGTTCGATCCGAGCTTTTAGCGAGCCGATCTCGAGTAGCTCGCGAGCCGACTTGGCTCGTTTACACCCCGATCTCGAGTAGCTCACTGTGAGAGACCTCTGTTGCAACCACCGACTGATTTGTGACCAATCACTTGGCAACAATTATGCAACCCCTTTATGAAGCGAAGCAACCTCCTTTGCGACCGTTTCCGTCACAAACTTATTAAAAAAAATAGGTTTTTTCTTTTATGTAGGTTTCACTTTTTACAAATTTCAATGTTTCATAATCAAATATTTTTATAAAGTAAATGAGTTTATAAAAATATCCAAAATCCAAAATACTAACACTAAATATGTTCCAAATATATGAACATAATAATATATAACATGAAAAAATATTCGAGTTGAACATGTTTAAAAAAAACATATCCGTACAGAATCAAAGGTTAGGCATTGCACACTAAACAAGCTTAATTAGGATTAGGAACCAATCCAAAGAAACAACGATTCAAATCCAACAATAGGGAAAGCAACTTATGCTTAATCTAGGCTAAGTAAACAAAGGAAACATATGGCCGCAACATCTTGAAATTATTACATATATTATACTAGGTTAGAATCACGTGTAATACACGAGTAATTTTAATATAATGTTATATACTTAGAAATAAAAATTGTATGTCTTTAACACTTGTTATTACACGGGTTGAATAAACTCGTTTATTATGCGTGTTGAATAAAATGTAATATGTTAACATATACACTCCCCAAAATATGTTTTTAAAAAATGTACTTTGACGTGACAATCATAAATTACACTAAGTTAATTTATAAAACATTTTTTCAACTGGGTATTAATCTTTTTTATATAATTTATAAATGTTAAATTATATTAACTTTATTTGGTTAATAAGTATGCATAAATAGATATATATTAAATACTTAAAAACTATATTAGTTTAATATCATCATTAAATACGAGAGACGAAAAAACATACAACCAAAACCCTTTATTTATTATATGGTATAGATTATTCATAAACAATATAACACTATAGCTGAAGCATGCTCTTTGCCATCCAATAAAAAAAACCATTCGCACTTTCATACACAAAGCAAGCAATGCTTAAGATTTAAGAAGATTTCTGTGTATATATGAAATGAGTTTTTTATTCGATATAACTTTGTAACATCCGAAAAACCCGACATTTTTAATGGGCCGATACGATAGGAAGAAAGAGAGAAGGAAAAAGAGATGATAGGTTTGTTTGAGGAATGATGTGCTTAGCCCATATGGTTTCTCATAAACCCTAGATCTTTTAAGATCCGGACTCCATTCCATGATAACTCACACTTTCGTTTAGAGAGAGAGAAAGTTAAGAATCAACACCGAACTCTTGAAGATTGCTCTTAACCTGCTTTTCCATCGATCTAGTGCAAGAATCCACAAAGAAGCACTGCATTTGAGGTGAGAATCGAACCTAAAACATCCGATTTTCACTTTGAATGGGTTTCTAGGTAAAACCAGGATTTTGAACTCAAAGCATGGTTTTTTACGTCTGGTATGGGGTATAAAGCCCAGATCTAGTTTCATGGAAGTTAAACAAACGAGTTTGACGTAAGAAGTTACCAACTTGGGTAGAAAACGAAACTGTTTGAAGGTGATCATCATCGGAAGACACTAATCGGGGAAGACTGCCGTGAGTGGCGTCATCCCCAACATTTCTAATGATTGGGACACGTGTCATTCCCTGGCGACGTCGCCAAAGCCAAATGGCGACACTATAGAAATGACACTAAATCCCACGTCACTAAGTCCATAACGCAAGTTCTTGTGACTCTAGAAGTGTACCTGACGACATTGAAAATACACCGGCGACACTGTCCTGGCGACACTAATCAGTGCCACGCGACACTGACTAGTGCCATGCAACACTGTTTAGGAGACACTAGCATAAATGATAGAATTCGCGTGTTGACTTTTATGTGGATCGGTTAGCACGTTAGCACTAAATAGATGTCCAACCCAGGTTATTTATAGGCGATTAGGTCATGAGTCAAGAATCTCTATTTACTTGTTTCTAGGGTGATGTGCATACTCGAATAAAATGTTTATGAAATGACGAACGTATGAACTGAAATGATTATTAATGAACGGTTTATGAAAATAAATAATTTATGAAACAAGAACGTTAATGAAATGAACGGTTTATGAAAATAAATGATTTATGAAACAAGAAAGTTAATGAAATGAACGGTTTATGAAAGGAATGTTTACGAAATAGAATGTTTATAAAGGAATGGTTTTAAATGAAAGAAAAAGGTTTACGAATGAATGAAATGTTCTATTGTAAGGTCCCAAAACCCGAGAACCCTACTTGTTGGCACATCGGACAAGCATAATAGTTTTACACATAAAGTAGTCTCATAAATGCAGCGGAATTTAAAGTCAACTCATATACGGCGTTACAACGCCACAATATAAACAATATCCAATTATTAAAACTCAAACAAAATGTCAAAGTACGGGAATGCCATAAATCCATCACGATCCGGGCAACCGTTTGCCATCCTAAGAGCCGCCAACCTACTCTTTTTCCTTTCCTGAAATACATGCTAAAAAGTCAACTACGGCGAGTGAGTTCTATAATGAGTTATTAGGGATGATTAGTCCCAAAAATCATTATCATTTCATAAGTCGATATCAACACGTTTTGCATTTAGAAAGGTTCATCACATTACTCGTTATCAAGCTCTTATAAAAGTTATTTATTTAACACCATTAGATCGACGTTATTTCCCGTTTGTTGTACTCTCATGTACTAGCAAACCCAAGTTTTCGCCTAACTGTCGTTAGACCCAACAACCCGTTCAACCTCGTCAAGCACAACTGCAAGCATTTGCAGTAATAACCCGCTACGTCCTTCACGTATGTAGCACAATAACCACACATATGTAAAAGCATATAATTAATCAAAGTACATTATTCATCACAACAAGTTTTATATGAAATGCGTTTAATAAAAATACTTCTTTCACATGTATCTCATGCCCAACATTTAAAAGAGTGGGTGATAGAAACTCACCTTTATGTGAAACGACACGCTCGTTGATGTCGTGGCCTTCCGACGCTGACACAGTCGTCCGACGCGGCCCTTGGGTCTTCCTCGCACCATCATCGATCACTAACACCCCCGCCGACTACCCATGGGTCTCGGCCGAACCACATGCACATGCAAGTGGGTTCCCAGCGATAATTAAATACAATAACGCGATGGTTTTCAAGATTATACCTTTAAATCGGAGAACTCGTGTCAATCGAATACCCGAACGAACTCGTCTTCCTCAAAGCTCAACCCTTTCAAAACCCTAGAATCACAAAACGTTTACTACAACGATTCGAAATCAAAACATGCAAATGGAGATTGGAGATCATGAAAATACCTTAAACCGGACTTGAAACGCGACGAACGACTCAATTCAGAACAAAGATTTTTGCTAGAAAATAGAGAACTAATCTGAACCACTCATTTTTATTCAATTTTAAAATGTTTAATTTAAATGAAAATGTATAACGATAAACATTAAAAAATTTCACTTTGTAATTAATTAATTTCTCTCTAACTAGTTTGTTTCTCTCTTATTTCATATAATTAGTTTTTGTCTAATATTTTCAATTAATTACTTGAAACAAAGACTATCCTACCTATATCGAAACTCATGTACCTACACATACACTTACATATACACATGTGTAGCCGAACATGTAAAAAATGCACTACACATATCAAAACTTACCCTACACACATCAAAACTTATCCTACACGTATCGAAACAAAACGATTACTAGTTTCACATGCAAAATAAATATGTGTAGGATAAATATTCAGAACTTAATACATTCATATCCATTTTTTTCATTTCAGCTACACATGTGTATAAGTGCGTGCAAGTGTAGGTATCTACACATGTATATATATAGTTACGTACGCTTAGATATGTGTAAAATAATATTTTTTTAACTAATTAATTTTAAATATTAGATAAAAAGAAATTAAATAATAATTGAGAGAGAAAGTTACGTGCATGTGTACGTACATACGCATGTATATATGTAGTTACCTACGCTTCGATACGTGTAAAATAATATTTTTTAAGTAATTATATATTATATTAAAATGCAAGTTTTCTTTGTAAGGGAAAATCACTTTAAAATATGTTCAAGTTTGTTTACATAGGATACAAGTCATTGATGCAAAGTTTTATTGTTTTTTTTATTCTTTTTCTCAGGTAAAGTTATTGGTTAAAAGTTAGCTTTGGTAAACAAAAGAATAAAGTACACGGATGGTCTCTGTGGTTTACTAAAATTTTGTATTTGGTCTATAAATTTTCAAAAGTATACGGATGGTCCATGGGTTTGCACTTTGTAATATATTTCGTCCTCAAACTTTGCCAAAAGTACATGTATGGAACTTGTGGTTTGCACTTAGCAACACATTTAGTCCCTAACTTGAACCTTCTAAAACTTTTAGATTTGTTGGTTAATGACTAAATGCATTACAAAGTGTAAACCAAAGGGACCATCCATGTACTTTTGAAAAACTAGAGACCAAATCCAAAATTTTGGTAAACCACAGGGACTATACGTGTACTTTACTCTAAACAAAAATAAAATGACGAAATGGTTTCAGACTTGACGCAGGTGCAGGCCACCCGGGTTCGAAACCCATTATCACCCCTAGCCGTATATTTTGGTTTAATATTGTTTTTTTTTGCATTATAATTTATATTTTAATGTTGTTTTTTTTCTTACGTTGTAATTTATAACTATACATCTTATACGATATTCTCGCGTTTGGTGACTTTATCTAAACATTTTGGATTTATTTTATATGTTTTTGAGAACGTTAGTTTCTTATGAGGTTTAACATTCAGTAACGCGCATGTATAAAAGCTAGCATTCTCACCGGGAAGTCGCCGCTACGCGCGGGGTCTTTTTCTAGTTAATTTTAAATAGTAGATAAAAATTAATTAAATAAAAAATGAGAGAGAAAGTATTATTGAGAATTTCATATATATCCATACAAACTTGCTAAATATCATATATATATCCAAACCAAACTTTAAATATCATATATATCCCTCTCGAATAATTAAAATATCAAATTTATCCATTTTAATATATTTCATAAAAGATAATTCAGAATATGACCATTTTACCCTTATATTTGTCAAAAGTTCATATTTACTCATTTTTATAACTTAGTTTCTTTTTATTTTTTTCTATTTTTACTGTGATTTCTGTATAGTTTTTACTACAGAAAGTTAAAGTGCTTTCTTATAGACATTTGCTATGGTTTTTAATAGTTTTTCCAATGATTTCTAACATCTTTATAGGTTTTTTCTTTAATTTACATCAGTTTTTTAGTGCGGTTTACAAGATATTCATACAATAAATTGAAAAAAATCAAACAATGAATTAAAATTTGACAGTGAATCAAAAATCACTATATTGCTTTGAAAATGAATAAAAAATTGTGAGAACAATGAATTCAAAGCTGTGAATCAAAAGTCTTACTGTTGTTTTTACAACTAATCAAAATCTTGTTTTACTCAGCCCAACTAAAATTGGTGTGTGAATGGCCTTTTACTTCTCAAAGGCTCAAACAATTAATTAAATACGGACGTGTGAATGAGTGATAAACAATTAAATAGTTGATGCTTGAACAGGTTTTTACATTTACTCGAAAATCGATTTAACTCAGGTTTTTACAATCGTTAAGATAGGATGGTCGAACAGTACTAACCATTATTTCGAATGGACGAAGCTATCGGAGATGAATGTGTAAGACGAGATTTAATATGTGGCTCTTATAATCATTTATTTTATTATTAAATGATCAAATATAATTATTTCTTTACTTAATAACCTATGGCTAGTAATTAGTTGATGGGCCTAATTACTCTTAATGAGCCACTAATTGGTTTCCCCTTAAGTGTACATATAAATAGAGAGATTACTAGAGGGAATAGACTAATCGACTACTCTATTCTAGGGATGTTCATTTTATCCGAAACCCGAATACCGAACCCGACCCAAATTAACCCGAACCCGATTAAGATGGAACCTGAACAACCCGAACCCGATTAAGATGGAACCCGAACAACCCGAACCCGTTTAAGATGGAACCCGAACCCAAAGGTAGTATTCGGTTTGGTAATTGGGTTAAAAAAATGTTAACCGGGTTAACCCGATTAACCCGAATAATAATAAAAAGGTATTTTATTATTAATATTTATTTGTAATCTTAGCTCAGTATACATCTAACTATTTTTAATGCTTATTTTATTTCACTTTTTTTTAATTTATGATTGAAAACGTACGAGCGAACATGAATGTGAGAATTTAATAAATATAATGTTAAGTTAAATAATAAAGTATGCGTTGCAACTTGTATTTAAAAACCCGAATACCGATTAACCCGACCCGAATAAACCCGAAACCGAATAACCCGATACCGATTAACCCGAATCTTATTTGGGTCAGTAAATGGGTAGGATTCTTATAACAAAAAACCCGAATAACCCGAACCGAATAACCCGAAACCCGATGAACACCCCTACTCTATTCTATCACCACTAAATCGTCCCTCTCTCTCTCTCCCTCTCCATAACCGTGAGTCTTAAGAACTCACCTTAGCCATCCTAATCGTACGCCCTAAACGGGAACCCGGTCCAGATCAGAGATCATGACATCTTCCCTATCATCGGTGAACTTAGCAGATATGTTTATATTATTGTTTTCCATTATATAGTTACAAGAACTGATCAACATGTGGTATCAGAGCAAATGTTGGTAAATCAGTTCTTGTTTCTTTCCCTTAACTGGAATTAAAATCGGAGAACAAAGTTCTACTAAAATCCATAAGAAAATCATTTTTTTACTAAGTTCACGGTTTTCTGTTTTCTTAAAAATATAAAGTTTTGATCACATAAAATTCGAGTTCCATTATGTAACATCCCAAAAATAAAACGACAGTTATAATAACGGAATAAACGAACGAGGCATGACGGGCCGGGCCGGATGGGCTAGTGGGTTTAAAGGGGAGCCCCCTATAAATAGCCAAGGTCACCACCCATTTCTCTCATTTGCAACATCTAGAGAGAGAAACTCTAGAGAGAGAAAGTTGGTGGATCGATCCGAGATTGAAGAAGTGTGTAGCTCCAGAGCTTGGGAGAAGAACCTCCGGATCAGAAGCTCGATACAGGTAATGATCTAACCTAGATTTGAGTTTTTGTTTGTTTTGGGGTTTTTCGGGTTTTGGACGAAAATGTGGCGTTTTTATGGATGAAACTGGAAGAAAAACATAGTTTTGAGTTCCTTAATGAAAAGCAAACGTTTTGAATGTAAACAAGTTCGGGATCTTGACGTGATCAGACCCGAAGGCGAAAGTCAGGGTTTTTGCGGGGAAGTAGATCCTGTGTACTTATCAGGTACGCAGGAAGAGGGTCATGCGTACTTATCAAGTACGCAGGAAGAGGGTCATGCGTACTTATCAAGTACGTAGGAAGAGGATCATGCGTACTTATCAAGTACGCATGAAGCGAGATTTGCGCACTTATTAAGTACGCAAGAGCAAAGCCCTGTGCACTTGCTAAGTGCGCATGCATCAGGTTGTTTAGGTAAAGTCAGTATGTTTAGAAGGTTAAACCGTTAGAGTCGGGGGTTGGTCTGATGTGTATTTAACTAATCAATTCAGATCGGAAGTGACGTTGTGGGACCTTTGTTTAGGACAACCCAGATTAGCTTATCAGGTGAGTTCTAGAAGCCTTTTTTTAAATGTTTTATATAATGTTTTCGGGCTGGTGTGCATACATACGAAATGATGTATTACGAAATGATGTTTATGAAACTATGTTTACGAAATGAAATGACTTGGAATGAACGGTTTATGGAAAGAAAGTTTTATGAATGGAATGTTTACGAACGAAATGTTTATAAAGAAATGGTTTAAAATGAAGGTAAAGGGTTTTGAAAATGAATGAAATGTTTTATGAAAAGAAAAGAAAAGGGCAAAGATTTTAAAGAAGTTATTACAAATCTAATCTGTCGAATGAATGGAATTGACGAATGAAGCCTGGGAATGTAATTCCCAGCCTTGTGGTAGATTATGGACAACGAGCCATAGTTGCCATAAGAACAACAGGGGCAGTGTCTTCATGGCATGTCAATGGTTATGATGTTGTACAACTGGTATGGGAGTAACGACGGTTACTCAGGGGTTAACGTGACCCTATTGAGGTTAAATTATGATCCGACGGTGTTATGGCCGTGAGCCATAGCCGTCGATGGAAGTTGTCTGTTTATGGACATGAGAGCCATAGGGGCAACTAAAGGGGTATTGTCGCTCCTCGTGCAGTTAAGCCTTGGGGGCAATACAAAAGGGAATTGACGGAATGTATTGTATTGTCGGTCTTCGTGCAGTTAAGCCTTAGGGGCAATACAATACTAGGTGATGGAACGAATGGTAACACAGATTTAGATAGTAATGTATGACTTAAATGAATGTTAAATGTTTTAAACGAACGATCCGTTCAACGTGTTTTATGATGATGATAAATGTTTGAATGTTTTAGTGATGAACGAAAGGCCCTGTTTTCTATACATGATGTTAAACCCTAATGAATTATTGAATGATGAACCATTTCTTAAATCGAATGAAAAACTGGAACTCACCAGCGTAGCTGACTTTTTAGTATGCACATTCAGGTTAAGGCAGGTATGGGTGATGGACAGTGATGCTTGGCAAGCGAGAAGAGTTACCCAGTTGATCACGAAGACTGGCATCCCGTTATGAGTCGTTTATGTTATGTTTATGTATTTGACAATGTTACGCTTCCGCATGTTTGAACAAGTTTTAATTATGATGAATGAATGATTCCGCTGCGTTATTTGATATTCATGTTTAATAATTGTTTGTGAATGAGTAAATCCAACGAGTGAGGCCTCCCGGGTTTGGGGCCTTACACATTAATATTTTCGAAATCTGTTAAAAATTAATGTTCAAAATTTTGAATTCCAGGTTATATTAGATATTATTGAAGAACAGTTCATAAACTGTTCTTCGTGTTCATCATTATTTTGATGAAAATCTCCTTAATTTGGGATTGGTTAGGATCTTGATTGTGTTTCCTAAAATCTTGTAAATTTATCTCCAAGTTTCGAATTAAAATATTAATTTTTATTATTTTAAATAAAGGAATTTTGGATATACTAAATAACAAGATTTTGAAATTTAAAACACAATCAAATCCCTTAAATATCGCACCTGCCTTATCAGGTTCATCATTCACGGTTTAAACTCTCACGAGTTTAATAATTCACGGGTTTAATAATTCAGGGTTTGGGTTTACGGGTCTCAAATTTCACGGTTTCATAGTTCACAGTTTACCAGTTCACGGTTTCACAGTCAACAGTTTACCAGTTTACGGTTTTACAGTTTATCAGTTCACGGTTTAACAACCCATGGTTTTATAGTTCACGAGTTTTTTTTTGCATTTCACGGTTTATGAACTGGAACCGTGAATCTTTTGTTGAGCCGTCAACCTTTTACTGAACCGTGAACCTTTGTCGAACCGTGAACCTTAGCTGAACCGTGAACCCTTTTTGAGCTGTGAACCCTACCAAGCTGTGAACCCTACCATAACCGAAAACCCCTTACTGAACTGTGAACCCTAATGGAACCGTGAACCTAGCATTACTCTCGTGCCTAAATTTTTTCCTCGATCCGCGCTAACAGGGGGTTTGCTATAAATAAATGTTTTCAAAACTTTTAAAACTTACTTGAATAACACTTAATGCTTCACTTCTGCCCAAAGGTGATGTGATACACGTGTATAATTATTCAAGCTTAAATAAACATTATAACTTAGTGCTTGTCATGATATTAATTTAGAAAAAACATGATAAACTTAAATAACACCTAAAGTTTCACTTCTGCCCAAAGGTGATGTGTCACGCTTGTAAAGTTTTTAACTCTAATTAAAGCACCACTTCGCCTAATATAACTAAGTGTTTCTACTTCTGCCCAAAGGTGATGTATCACATTTAGTTTTCGCGAAGCTAATTATGTGCGGACTAAACAAATGTTTCACTTCCGCCAAAAGGTGATGTGTTACATTCTTACTGCACATACTCACTATTAAATTGTTCCTAATACTAAACAACTGTTTCACTTGGTGATGTGTTATATTGTTTACATAGAACCTAATTAATCTATTATTTTGGTGATTATAATAGATGTATATCACAGCTTCATTAATATAATAGTCCTTATTTCCGCATGCCTTAGTTTAAGTTACTCCATAGACACTCTAAGTTCTTCTTTAGCAATTAGTATCTTATTTTTTTCTCGTATAATGTAACATCCCAAAAATCAAAGAAATGAAAGTCTAAGGGATATAATGTAATTAACCCAAAGTTTAAGGGTTTAAATTACAAAATTATGAAAATCAAGGCGGTAGCGGACCGCTACCAAGCTAGTAACGGTCCGCTAGCCGCAATTGGCTCGGGAAACAAGAGGGTGACACATGTATGGTGACTCGCCAGAAGAGATTGGGTAGCGGTCCGCTACGTGGGCATCACGTTGGACAGCTGGCCAGGGGCGGTAGCGGACCGCTACCGCCTAGCTTAGCGGTCTGCTACGGGTTGCAATGGCAGCCTATAAATAGATGGAATTTGCCGTTCAAATGGAAAACATCACAAACCACCACCACTACACACATAAACACGCACACCGAGGCGACGGTTACGAGCGCAGAAGTTATGAGTGCGGTACGTAGAGAGTACGGTTCGAGTCAGAGAAATGTCTAGACGAGGAACGAACTTAGGAACTACCTGAGGATAATGTAAGTACACTGGACCCGTATCCTATACACAATTGTGTGAATTATGTGTTTAAGATGATACGTGATACGTGATATGTGATATATGATGATGAGGGTACGGGATAATGACAGATTAGTCTATACACTAAACGAGAGTAATGGAGTAAGCACGACGTATCCAAGGGGTGGTGAATACGCCGCTGGTACTTCCTATATATAAACCTCTTTTGTACTTCATGATGAAACCATTATGAATGTTTAGGGATATAGACTAATAAAGAATAAAGGAATATAGTAAACGTACGGGAGAACATCCAACTAGTATGTAGTTATCTAACAAACGGAATGTCATGTCTAGGAAAGGGCGGTGTATAAATCTCTCCTAGACCCGTCACTCTTTCCTGGGGACATATCTGTTGGAGGTACTACTCTGGAAGGAAGATCACCCCAGTTTACAGTATATGACGAATAAGAATAAGAGAGGAAAGTATACCATGCATAAAGAATGTGAACACGTGATGAATATGAATACGTGAAATGAATGATGAACACGTGAATGCATGATGATACGTGCAAACATGAATGAGTAAGATGAAAACGAGTCTAAACCTAAAATAGAGTAACGGAGTACTCACGAAGTGCTAGAGGGGTGGAGGATACGTCGCTGGTACTTCCTATATATAGACCCTTTTAACGCGCCGTGAAGAAACCGTTGCAAATTTTTAAGGTAAAGACTGGTTGATAAATATAATGATATGTGTATACATGAATGAGAATGATGGAACGAGTCTATACCCTAAAACGGAATAACGGAGTACTCAGGAAGTGTCAGAGGGATGGTGGATACGCCGCTGGTACTTCCTATATATAAACCCTTCTTACGTCGTGGAGAAACCGTTATGAAGTTTTAACGGTGAGGACTGGTTGGTGAATAAGTCAAGCATATGCATGAAATGAAAACAAATGCTTGATACATTTGGGAGGCTGTGAGTCAAAGATACTCAAGGTCCCAAATAAAGTGAGATACCCAGCCTGTAAGGTGGATCTCAATAAATAAAGAAGAAAAGAAAAGAAAAAGGAAACTCTAGGCCTTCGGGGCTGAAAGAGTAAACTCTTGGCCTTCGGGGCTGAAAGAGTAAACTCTAGGCCTTCGGGGATGAAGGAGTAAAAGCCTACGTGGCTGAGGAATGAATGAGTCTTCGTGACAAATGCAAGGATGCCTATACTGACGAGTATAAGGACCTTGCCAATTCTCGAACCGGAGGCAGAGGCCTGTGATGTTTGCGAGGGGGTTAGCATACACATAGAATATACCAAAGCGTGGCCGGAGGTACGTCCGGAGATGGTCACGTGGGCTCGAGAGCCCCAGAAAACTTGAACAATAAGAACCTAAAGGGTTCATAATAAAATGAACGATGCAGTGTACTTACTTAGAAAAAGATAATTCAAAAACGTTTTCCAAACACTGAAGGAAATAAGCACGTGGAATAAAGCTTCCTAGGGACAGGGCTGATCGGAGTTGGAAGATCCCTATATAGGATAATGTAATTATTATTATTATCCTTTGTAAAACAATATTATTATAAATGAAAAGTTACCTTACCCTTTATGGCAAGGTTTTTACTGATCTAGGACACGTTTTCCGCAATAAACTCTGATAAAATAATAGTAAGAAAAGTAGGGTGTTTCAAGTTGGTATCAGAGCACGGTTTGAGGGATTTAAGTATCGGAAGGGGTACTTAAACTCAAACCATAAGTTCTCATGATATAAATAGGGATTCAATCCGAAGCCGTCCAAGGAAGCAGGTATGTTAAATTCCAGTGCTTAAACAGAAATGCGTGACTATACGTAGGCAGAACTTTGTATGAGATAATCTCCATATGATAGTTGGGAGTATCAGGATGGTAATATACATTACCTTATGCCTGGCCAGTATAAGAGTTAATGCATGGGACCATCATGATATCCCGAACACCATATGAAACTTATGTTAGCAGATAGTAAGCTGGGAGTGTAAATATGCATGATTATGATATCTGCATATGTATGAATACAAGAGTATGAACTTATGTGAAATCCTTGAATATGATTAATACGAGGCATGGAGTATAAAAACCCTAGACTATGATTAGGGTAACGAATGAGAGATTAAGCGATATCGTGTTTCAGCAAATGGTTGAACATTAGAACGACGAAATACGTGACGAGGGAAGCCATAGGAGAACTGAATCTCCACTTCATGATGAAAATGAAGTAGAACAAGTCCCGGAGAACATTCAGAGACAAATAGCAATAGAGTAGGAAAAGCGTTCGATGCGAACTTTCCAATCCTACAAGCAGATTTACAGAATTCATTAGAAAGCTGATTTGAAATCCATAGAGACGTTACTCATAATGGGGAAGGAGGAAATCCAAAGTTGATGCAAAGTCCACTCGTTGTACGTATAAGGATTTAATGACCTGTAAGCCATTAGAGTTTAAGGGAACGGTTAATCCTTTAGAAAGCCAGAGGTGGATTGCCTCAATAGAAAGGGCATTCGATACATGCCATTGTGAGAAGGAGGACGAAGTTATTTTCGCCACCAATCAGTTTAAAGAGCGAGCTGACGATTGGTGGGGAGTAGTGCAAAGACAGAAAGGTAGAGAAAGAATTAAGGAGATGAGGTGGGAAGAATTCAAATATATCTTCCTGAAGCATTATTGCCCTCCAGCGGCAATCGAAAGGATTACTGAGGAGTTTCTTCAACTCCGTTAGACCACGGAGACAGTAGATGAGATCACGGGGATCTTTTACGACAAAGCTAGGTTCTGTCCAGCTTTATTGACAACCCCAGAGATGTGGATGACGGGAAGAGAAAAGGAGAAAGTTATTCTTCCCCTATGCCTCTTAAAAGATTTAAGTTCAACAAACCGGGAGGCGGTTCCTCCACAAGAAAAGGTTTTCAGAGTTATAAGACTTGTGGCAGGAGGCACCCGAGAGAGTGCCGACTCAAAGTGACGAGTTGTCACAAGTGTGGGAGGTCAGGACACACTGCATTGCAGTGTATGAGGGGCACCCAATTGTGCTACAATTGTTATAATCCAGGACACTTTAGTAGGGAATGTCCTGAGCTGAAAATTCAGACAGAGAAGACCGGAGAAGGGTCTAGTGTGGCAGATAATGAGATAAAAAGGATCGAAGCTCCCAAGCCAATGGGTAGGGCTTTTCAGATCACTACAGAGGAAACGAAAGATGTTCCTGACGTAGTATCAGGTACATTCCTCTTGAATTCCCTACCTCCTTGTGTTTTATTCGATACAGGAGCTAGTCGATCATTTATTTCTGTAAAGTATGCGAACACTAGAAACTTCAATAGAAGTAAGTTGGCTAAGACATTAGAAGTTGAAATCACGAGTGATCAAAACTGCGTAGTAACCGAAATATGTCGAGATTGCCGACTACTGATAGAAGAAGAAGAAGAATATCATGTAGACCTAATTCCAATGCCAATTCAAGAATTCGACGTAATCATTGGAATGGATTGGTTAAATTGCACATGCTGCAACAATTATATGCAATCAGAAGATTGTACGATTCATGGCGCCTACAGGAAAGGAAGTTAGTGTCATTGGTGAACGACGAAACCAGATCACATTATGTACGATGGCCAAGATAAGTAGCTACGTGAGACAAGGTCATCAAGCCTTCTTAGCCTACGTAGCTGATGGGAAGAGAAAGGAAAGGAACTAGATTAAGTTCCAGTAGTGAAAGAATTCCCAGACGATCTTCCAGGTGCTCCACCTAAGAGAGATCGAATTTAAAATTGATTTAATTCCTGAAGCTAAGCCGGTAGCTAAGGCTCCGTACCGGTTAGCACCAACTGAGATGAAGGAATTAATGTCACAACTGTAAGAGTTGTTAGACAAGGGATTCATACGTCCAAGTGTATCCCCTTATGGGTGCACTAATTCTGTTTGTAAAGAAGAAAGACGGTGGTATGAGGATGTGTATAGACTACCGCAAATTGAACAAATTGACTATTAAGATTAGGTGTCCTTTACCTAGAATTGATGATCTGTTTGATTAATTGCAAGGATCTAGTGGTTTTCCAAAATTGACTTAAGATCCGGTTATCATTAGGTAAAGGTATGAGAAGAAGATGTACCTAAGACGTCATTTAGAACTCGTTATGGACACTATGAATTTGTAGTGATGCCATTTGGAGTGAAAAATGCTCCGGCAGTTTTCATCGATCTCATGAATAGAGTATGCCAACCAATGTTATACAAGTTTGTTATTGTCTTCATTGATGACATCCTGATTTACTCAAAGAATGAAGAACATTTACAACACCTTTGGAAAGTACTTAGTACTTTACGGAAAGAGAAACTTTACGCTAAATTATTAAAATGTGCATTCTGGTTAAGAGAAGTTCAGTTTCTGAGTCAAGTTATAAACGCATAAGGTATCTCAGTAGACCCAGCAAAGGTAGATGCTGTAATGAAATGATCTCCACCTAAGAATCCATCAAAAGTTAGAAGTTTCTTGGGATTAGCAGGCTATTATAGAAGGTTCATCCAAGACTTTTCCAAGATAGCCACCCCATTAACTAAGCTAACTCAAAATAATTCAAAATACGAATGGAATGCAGCACAAGAGAATGCATTCCAGATATTGAAAGAAAGATTGACACAAGCTCCAGTTCTAGCATTGCCAGAAGGAGTAGAAGACTTTGTGGTATACTCCGATGCCTCGAAACTTGGGTTAGGATGTGTTCTGATGCAAAGTGGAAAGGTGATAGCCTATGCCTCTTGACAACTAAAGACACATGAAGTAAACTATCCAACCCATGATCTAGAATTAGCTGCAGTAGTATTTGCACTAAAGATCTGGAGGCATTATCTGTATGGAACGAAGTGTACGATTTACACAGACCACAAAAGTCTTAAGTACTTCTTTGATCAGAAAGATTTGAATATGAGGCAACGAAGATGGTTAGAACTTGTCAAGGATTATGACTGTGAGATCTTGTATCATCCCGGAAAGGCTAACATGGTAGCCGATGCTCTAAGCAGTAAGGAAGAGCATCATCATATTCGGGTGAAAGCATATAAGTTAGTGATAATTCCTGATTTCATGGGCTAGCTTCGAGACACACAAATCGAAGCATTAAAATATGAGAATGTTAAGAACGAAAGAATGGTTAGTCAGGAGAAATTTCTAGAAGAAAATGAGTATAAAGTCAAGAATCGATTTGGTCGTATTGGATACCACGATCAGGTGAGTTTAGACTTAAGATTCTCGATGAAGCTCATAAATCACGATATTCTATTCATCCGGGTACTACAAAGATGTACCAAGATCTGCGCAAAGATTATTGGTGGCCCGGAATGAAATTTGATATCATGAAATATGTAGCTAAATGCTTAACTTGCCTTCAAGTCAAAACGGAACATCAAAAACCTTACGGAAGGTTACAACCATTAGAAATCCCAGAATGGAAGTGGGAACATCTCACTATGGACTTCATAACCAAGCTAGCAAGGACAACTAGGGGTTATGATACCATTTGGGTGGTTGTAGATCGGTTAACTAAGAGTGCTCATTTCTTAGCAATACGTGAGACATACTCTTTAAAAAAGTTAGCTGATTTGTTCATCAAAGAAATTGTTTCCAGACATGGAGTGCCAGTCTCGATTGTCTCGGATCGAGATACTCGTTTTACTTCACGTTTCTGGAAAAAGTTCCATGAGGAGATGGGAACTAGGTTATTGATCAGCACGACATATCATCCTCAGACCGATGGTCAAAGTGAGAGGACGATTCAGACTCTTGAAGATATGCTGCGTGCTTGCATAATTGATTTTGATGGAAGTTGGGATAATCATCTACCATTAGCAGAATTCTCATACAATAACAGCTACCATTCCAGTATTGGTATGCCACCTTATAAGATGCTATGTAGAGTCATATATTTCGTATAAGCTGTTGTCATTTATTGTATGTTTAAACAATTTTAGACTAGTTTACTTTCTGTCATTTCATTATTGTAATTTCAGTTTTCTGTAATTAGTTAAGTCTGGGCCATCGAAACTACTTAGTTTCGATTGAGTCTGTTCAATCGAAATTAGTAGTTTCGATAGATGGTAGTTTCGACAGGTCTAAGTATCATTTGTAAATGGTCAATCGAAACTAGTAGTTTCGATTGACCATAGTTTCGATACCTGTCACTACTATAAATAGCCTAGTTTGAGATTGGTTAGGGTGTGTGTAGCGGCTGTAACCCTGAACTTTCTCTTTCACATTTTGCTTGAATCAATACAATCTGCAGTTGTTTATTCACTGTGTTCTTACATTTTCATAACCTTTGATTGTTGATTCATCTGTGGTTAGCTGGTTATCTTCACCATCACTGTTTCGTTTATCAGTTTCACCTCCATATACACAGTTTCCGCCTGTGTATGTGTTGAATCGATCATATCAGTGACTTTCGATTAAATCTGGACCTACAATTGGTATCATAGCATTGCTCTAGTGTTTTTGAGTGTTATCAGGTTATTGATCGATTCTAGGTGATTACCGAGGTTTTTCGTTGCTTATTTTGGGTTTTTGCACATTTATTCTCGAGGTACTGTTTCATCATTTTTCAAAGGTTTTTGCTCGTATTTTCGGAATCGGAGGTTGGATTCGTGATCAGGATAGTTAGACGAAGGTTTTCGCTGGATTAGTTTGTTATTTCTTCATATTTCTGCATCTTTCATTTCTGGAGCATTTCATCAATGGAGTATTTTTGTTTTGGAGAAGAAGGCATCGAAACTACGGGGAACAATTTCTGATTTCTGTTGATCATCGAAACTTCTTGTCTACGTTTTGTCGGGAGAAGGTACTGTCGAAACTAGATTTTTGTCTCTTATAGAAACTGTGGTTATCGAAACTAGTCTGTGAAATTTTCAGTATCGAAACTAGTTGTTTCGATAATAGTTGGTCTATCGAAACTAGTCCTATCGAAACTAGTTGTTTCGATAATAGTTGGTCTATCGAAACTAGTCCTATCGAAACTAGTTGTTTCGATAGAAGTTTGCCCTATCGAAACTAGTTACTGTTTTAGTTTCGATTCAAAACATTATGGCCACTTCAAGCTCAACAGAACATTCTGGGGGAAATAGACCACCTGTTCTTGTATCCACAAGAGATTTTGATGACTGGACAAAAAAAATGAAGCTTTTCTTTCAATTTCACGATTATACACTGTTAAATTCTATCACCGATGGTCTCCACAAGCCCGTAACTACCACTGCTGATGTTCAACGTCCTAAGTTAGTTTCTGAGTATGATGAGAAAGATCTTGCCTTGATTGCCAGAGACAACAAGGCCTATGGGACTATTGCCATGGCTCTTCCTATGGATATTTTTAACATCTTTGCTGAGTACACAACTGCCAAAGACTTATGGGCTGCACTGTGTACAAGATATGAAGGAAGTGAGGATGTCAGAGAAAGCAAAAGAGATCTGATCAAGAAACAATATGCTATGTTCAGCAGTGTAAGGGGAGAATCAATATCTGATTTGATCAACCGTTTCTCAAGCATTGTCTCAAGGTTGAAGGTTATGGGAGTTGAGTACCCCACTCTTGATCTGAACAAGAAACTCCTAGATTCTCTTCCTGAGGAATGGAATATGTATCGAATAATGATCAAAAAGACTGAGAATCTGAGTGCTCTGTCTCAACAGGAAGTCTATAGCATTCTTGAATCTTATGAAATTGAGATTAAAAAGGGAGCAGTTACCCCATCCAATCAGTCTGGAAACACAGCTCTCATTGCTGGATCATGCTCATCCGGTAGCCCATACTTTCATACTGATGTTCCTCCTTCAGCTGCTGCAATTAAGTCTACCAGCTCCTCTGCTCCTCAAAAGACTATCACCATGATTCCTGATGAATATGTCCCAATCATGACTGCTTTCATGTCGTGCTATGATGCACTGATCTCTGGAAATCTAACACCGGTTAGCTTTCAACCTGATGACTTGGAGCAGATTAATCCTGATGATTTGGAGAAAATGGACATTGATTGGTGCATGGCCATGTTGACCTTAAGAGCCAAGAGATTTATCAAAAGGACTGGTATAGACAGGTTCAAGCAAGGAAAGACGCTTGGGTTTGACATCAAGAAGGTGAGATGCTACAATTGTGATCAGCTGGGTCACTTTTCCAGAAACTGCAAGGAGCCGTCCTCCAAAGATCAACAAGATAAGAAGATTTCCTCTGGTAAACAAGCTGCCAATCCTCCAAAGACAAACACAACTTCCAGTTCCACAGCTCTTGTGTGCCAAGCTGATGGACATTATCATTGGGGAGAACAAGCTGAGGAAGCTGCTGATAAAGCCTTGATGGCTGATGTGGAAGAAAATGGCAAGTGTGTCATGATTGAACAAGCTGAGGATCTCACTGCTGTGCCTGCTGAGGTTACTTCTAAACTTTGTGATTCTAGATCTTGCTTAAATGAAATTCAAAAATACAGATTCATCAATCAAGCCTTGATTGATGAACGAAATCACATTAAGGTGATGTATGACTCTGTGGCCAAAAATGAGAAACTTTACCTAAAGAAAATTCGTGATATTTCTGGTGAAAATCGTTCTTTAATTGTGCAACTCAATACTCAAACCATTAATAATACAATTTTAACAGAAAGAGTCCAAAAGGCAGAAAAAAACCAAATTACAGGTTGATCACATGGATATGGATCAGAAAATTCTGTTTGGAATAATTGACAAACAATTTAATAGAAAAGACACAGAAGGTCTTGGGTATAACTCTCATCCACCTCCTTATTCTAAATCAGGGAAATTTGCTGATATGCCTACTCCACATGTTTCCACACCTTTTGTTTGCACATTATCTCCTGATGATTATATTACATCCTCTGATTCTGACAGTTTTGCTTCTTGTGCAGAGTCAAATTGTGTAAAGTCCGAAGATGATTGTGATAAGAGTGCTAATGATAGAACTATTTTAAAAGAATTTGAGTCGGATGAATGTAATAATATGTCCGTGTCAAAACCAAATATTTGTGAACACGTTAAAAATTTGTATTTTGATTCTATGCCTGCTGAGCATACGGGTTTGGGATGTGATGTTTCTAAATTTCAAAATGCCTTGCCGTTTGTTCCTAAATCTTTGAATGTTATGCCATGTGTTACAAAATTTAAAAGTGCAGGAATTATTGTGAATGATGTACCACGTGAAACCATGAGCAACATGGAATTTTTCAGATTAAAGGAAGCACATAATCTTCAAGACAAAGTTATTGATGAAAGAACCGTCTCATGTTCAGATTCCTCAACATCACAATCATCTTCATCTTGTGATGATTATTATCAGGCTAAGATATCTTGTAAAAACGTTTGTTTTAGTTGTGGTGCCTCAAATCATGTTTCAAAAAGTTGTAAATTAACAACCGCAAATCTTAATGAAGACTCACCTACCCAAAGTTCATTAAATTCATATGTGCTGTCTAACTCTTCTCACAGTAGGAAATCTAGGCGTAAAAGAATTAAAAATGCTAAAAATTATTTAAAACGAACTTGGAAAATTAAAAATAATGTTCTATTTGATGACCGTGCTTCATCAAAGGATGGTTGCACTTCTGATTCCAATGAGATGTCATATCCTGACACTAAAATCTCTTGATTGAAACATTTTTGGTCAAAACGTATAAATGGTTCGTTGTGTATAGGGTCAATCAAGAAGAACCGGCGATAATATCTGGCATGTAGATAGTGGATGTTCAAGGCATATGACTGGGCACTTTAACTTGCTGCAAGATTATCATCAGATTGATGGAGAGTATGTTGCTTTTGCTAGAAACCCAAGAGGAGGAAAGATTGAAGGACAAGGAACATTATCAAATGGAGTAAATAGTCTGGAATTTGTCAACTATGTTCCTCAGTTAAAGTACAATCTGATGAGTGTTTCACAGATTTGTGACAAGGACTTTTGTGCTTTATTCAATTCAAAAGAATGTCTTATCTTAAAGCCGGGAGTGGTGATTCTGGAAGAACTCATTCTCATGCGTGCTCCCAGAAGATACAACACATACAGCTTGGATATGAACAACCCATCGGGAATTGAATCATGTTTTCTCTCAAAGGCTTCCGAAGATGAATCTTTCCTGTGGCATAAGAGGTTGGGGCATGTCAACTTCAAAACAATGAACCGACTGGTTCGAGGCAACCTAGTCACTGGATTACCTCTCAAAGATTTCACTCCTATGGAACACTGTATTTCATGTTCCAAGGGAAAACAACACAAATCTTCACATAAGCCTAAGACCACCAATTCCATTGACTCTCCTCTCCAATTGCTTCACTTGGATCTTTTTGGTCCAGTGAGTGTCATGAGTCTTGGACGAAAGTCATACTGTCTGGTGGTAACAGATGATTTTTCTCGATTCACTTGGGTATTTTTCTTAGCTAAAAAGGATGAGACGCCAGAGATTTTAAAGACCTATCTGCTTCAAATTGAAAACCTCTTCAGTTTAAGTGTGAAGACTATCCGCAGCGATCATGGAACTGAATTTAAGAATGCAACTCTTGATTCCTTCTGTGAAAGCAAAGGAATTTCTCGTCAATTTAGTGCACCTCGTACTCCTCAACAAAACGGTGTAGCTGAACGGAGAAACCGCACTTTAATTGAAGCTGCACGAACTATGATTGTTGACTCTAAGCTTCCCGTGACTTTCTGGGCTGAGGCAGTCAACACTGCATGCTTCGTGCAAAATCGGGTTCTTATCACTAAAAGCTGCAACAAGACACCATATGAGATCATGTACAAGCGCAAGCCAGTTATTGATTTCTTCAGAAAATTTGGGTGTGTGTGCACGATGCTGAACACTTCAGATCAGCTCAACAAGTTTGAAGCCAAAGCTGATGAATGTTATTTTGTTGGTTATTCCTCCAATCAACGTGCTTTTCGTGTCTATCATAAGCAGAAAAGAATAGTGCTGGAGTCCATTGATATCAATTGGCATGAAAATAATCACACGGACGCAGGAGACGGTCCCAATTGGCTATTTGACGTTGATTCAGTTTTTAAATCATTTAATCTTCCTGATTTCTCAATTGACTCAACTCATGCTAATCCTTATTTTTCTGTGAACAATTTAGGGAACTTAAATGATCTAGGTTCTTCCTCATCTGCTCAGGTTGAAATTCCTGTGGTTGCAAATGCTGAATCTAATATGGAGTCTTCCGGTTCTGGTGCAACAAGTGAAACTGTTGAAGACAACTGCATTCCAACAGTAGATGTTGCACCACAATCATCTGTTGAAGATCCTATTAATGACATTGCCGATCCTCCTGCTGAAAATCTTACCAATTTGGAGGAAGTCGTGGAAGAAGATGCAATTCCTCAACTGCGAATTCACAAGATTCATCCCACCAATAACATCATTGGACCACTCAATGTGGGTGTTAGTACCCGAAGTGCCTGTGAAGCATTTGAAAACAGCATGTTTTCCTGCTTCATCTCTCAAACTGAACCAAAGAACATTAAAGCAGCACTACTAGAAAACAGCTGGGTGGAAGCAATGCAGGAAGAGCTACAGCAATTCTCTAAGTTACATGTGTGGAATTTGGTGGATCTACCCAAGAACAAAGTTCCAATCGGTACTCGTTGGGTCTTTCGCAACAAAAAGGATGAAGGCGGCACTGTGATTCGTAACAAATCACGTCTGGTGGTTCAAGGTTTCTATCAAGAAGAAGGGATTGACTACGAGGAAGTCTTTGCACCTGTGGCTCGCTTGGAAGCCATCCGAATGTTTCTAGCCTATGCAGCCTACATGGACTTCACCGTCCATCAAATGGATGTCAAAAGCGCATTTTTGTATGGCAAAGTTCAAGAAGAAGTATATGTCAAGCAGCCGCCGGGTTTCATTGATCCTAATTTTCCAGACCGTGTTTACAAGTTAGACAAAGCATTGTACGGTCTTCACCAAGCACCTCGTGCGTGGTATGAAACTTTATCAAAGCATCTGCTTGAGAATGGTTTCACACGAGGAGCAATTGACCAAACATTGTTCAAACGGAAGGAGGAAAAGGATACAATCATAGTGCAAATTTATGTGGATGATATCATTTTTGGCTCTACAAATCCCCGTCTCTGCAAAGAATTTGAAGAAGTGATGCGATCTAAGTTTGAGATGAGCTCCATGGGGGAAATGAAGTTCTTTTTGGGACTACAAGTTGATCAGTCTGAGTCGGGAATCCTTATCCATCAAGATAAATACGTCAAAGAAATCTTGACCAAGTTCAAAATGGCTGATTCCCACCCTGTAAAAACTCATGTGGAAGTTCGTCATTGTTTGACTCCTGATGTGGATGGTGAAAGTGTTGATCCGCATCTATATCGCTCCATGATAGGATCGCTCATGTATCTCACGGCCAGCAGACCAGACATCATGTTTGCAGTGTGCTTATGTGCACGTTTTCAGGCTAATCCTAAACTCTCTCATTTATCTGCTGTAAAACGTATTTTGAGATATTTAAAATATAAGCCAAAATTGGGTCTGTGGTATCCTAAAACTGACTTGTTTGATCTTGTGGCTTATTCAGACTTAGACTACGGGGGTTGCAACTTAGACCGAAAATCCACTTCTGGAGGTTGCCAATTCCTTGGCAACCGCCTTGTCTCATGGCAATGTAAGAAACAGTCCACCGTTTCCCAATCCACCGCCGAAGCCGAATACATTGCCGCAGCCCTCTGTTGTTCCCAAGTCAGATGGATACACCATCAGATGCTTGACTATGGGATCACATTCCATGAGACACCAATTCTGTGTGACAACACCGTCGTTCCTCATATCACCAAAAACCCCGTTCAGCATTCCAAAACCAAACACATTGAAATCAAACATCACTTTATCCGTGACTGTGTTGAAAAGAAGCATATTCAAATTGTTGAAGTCAAAACTCACAAACAAACCGCAGACATCTTCACAAAGGCTTTTGACTCTACCAGATTCGCCCAACTGGTGGAGATGCTTGGAATGATCAACTTTCAGTAAATTGTGAATAGTATTTTTTATTTTTATTTTATTTTTATTCTGTTTACTTGTCAAAGAAATTCCAAAAAGATTTTATTTTTATGAACAGTTTCTACGCAAATCTTTTGGGGGAGAAATATTATATTGAAAAGAATTGCTGTGTATAAAATCTTACAAGTGGTTTTGAGTTGCAGGAAGAATTGTATCTGACCTTTGAGAAATGATAGTGTCTGATCTCATCTATTGGACATGGAATGGACCAAAAGCGATGGTATTTACTGAGGTATAGCTGGTAGGCCCGACATATGGTTAAAACTTGTAAGTAGTGTGAAAAACTCTAATACATATCTCATACTTGTGTGTTTGAACCCATTATTGAAACATCTAACCCATTTTTATATCTAAGAAAACCAATTCAATCAGATACAGGCTTACGTATTGGATTCCTATTCATACGCCAAGTGACCGTCAATATAACGATATTTACCACCGATGACCCCGTATGTTTTGCTTACGCAAAGATCTCGGGTGCTCATCCTTTTCCCATCCACTTGGATGATTTGACCCCGTCTGTTTTGCTTACGCAAAGATCTCGGGTGTTTAACATTTTTCTATCAGCTTGGATAATTTTACGACTTCTTCTGTTTTGCTTACGCAAAGATCTAGAATGCTCGTACCTTTTAATATCTACTTGGATATTTTTTATTTTAATTTTCTAAATCCACTTGGATATATTATTTTATTTTTGGTGGTACTTTGACATTACTAAGACGGTACCTTGGTTAATCAGAAAGAGATGATAGGATGAAGGTGGGTACTTCTTGAGGATTGATAGGTTTTCAAAATCATTTTACTTTAATATGTGGGGTACACCTTGTATAGTGCTTAAATGGTACCTTTTAATCACATGAAATCAAAATACAAACAAATGTTCGGGTTTACTTTGCACAAATATCAGCTATCTTCAGGGACTCACAGTAGTTAATTGCAAAAGGAAGTGTTTCAAGAGACTGACCAGATCTGATCTCATGTTGGATCTTTTTCAAGAAGAAAAAGTGTAAATATCATGTGTATATATGTTAGTCTTATTTCTGTTACTTTGTAAATATCGAAACTAGTTTGCCCTATCGAAACTACTATGTAAATATCGAAACTAGTTTGCTCTATCGAAACTACTCTGTAAATATCGAAACTAGTTTGCCCTATCGAAACTACTATGTAAATATCGAAACTACTCTGTAAATATCGAAACTAGTTTGCCCTATCGAAACTAGTTGTTTCGACAGGGGTATTTTTGTCTTTTGTTCCTCGCAATTTAAACGCCTGCATAAATGAATCCCTCTCTTCACTTCTTATTCACTCGTCCTTTTTTCGCAAACCCTATTCATCTTCTCCGTCTCTCACAAACCTATCAAGCCTTGGTCTGAGTTGCAAGATATCAGTGATTATTCACCTGATTTTCCCGTAGTCACCAGCGTCTCCATCATCAGGTAAAGTCACCATTTCATTTGAATGATTCTTGCGAATCAACAGACCTAGAATTTCAAAATTTCAAAATCAGTTCGACTGAATCTTCATAATCTCAGTCGTATCCGTGTTTGCATACATCTTTATCATCTGAGAACTCATTTTTTATGTGTATTCTTGCAGAAATCATACTCGCTTTCGGTAAGACGAATATCCGTCATTCACAGGACACTCTAAAACCTTTCATTTAATTGTTTATATTGTCTGAGTATAATGAATCGATAGGGGGTTTGGGTTTCAAAACTAGTTAGTTTCGATAAAGGAGTTCAACTCCTTCAAAAAGTTTTCAAAAGTTTTTTAATCGAAACTACTGGTTTCGACACCCAAATTTGACCTAATCTCTCTATCGAAACTACAGTTTCGATAAATTCATCTCTATCGAAACTACTTAGTTTCGACATTGTTGATTTCAGAATTTTTACAAGTGTTGATCAAAGTTCATTGACCCTATCGAAACTAGTTAGTTTCGATAAATTCATCTCTATCGAAACTACTTAGTTTCGACAGTGTTGATTTCAGAGTTTCTATAAGTGTTGATCAAGGCTTGTTGCCTCTATCGAAACTAGTTAGTTTCGATACGTCCTTCTCTATCGAAACTACTTAGTTTCGACAGTAAGGATTTCTAATTTTTTCTAAGTGTTGGAATACTTAGTTTCGATATTCAAAACCTTTATTCATTGATGAATTTTACAGGTATGGATCTCGTATTCGTGAAGAGGCACAATGTCTGTGCATTCCTTAATAGCAATGATCCGAAAGCTGCTGAATTTATTCCTGTCTTAAATTTTCTGGCAAACTCCAACATAAGTTTTGCCATCAGCCACAACCTGCCGGTTTTTGAAGCAACTATAAGACAATTCTGGGAAACTGCTGAGATAATAACAATTAATGATGTGCAGCACATTAGGGCAACCGTACATGGCCAAGAAGTATTATTTTCTGAAAACACCGTTAGAGAAGCACTGCAATTAAATGACAATCCAGAAGCACACGTTGAGTTCCCAATCTTCTATGTGAAAGAATGCTTTAGAAGAATGGGTCATCCTGATGAGTTTAAGAATGGTCAAATAATCAAGAACTCTTTACCTAGCCATTGGAGATATATAGTGCATGTGTTTATTCACTGCCTATCAATAAGGAAAGGGGGTTTTGATTCAGCTAACAGTACTCTGGGATCAGCTATTTTGGGATTAACAAAGGGAAGAGACTATAACTTTTCTGGTTTCATATTCACTCAGCTGAAGTATAACTTAACAGGAGCAGTAAAGGAGAAATTTCTAGCATATCCTAGATTTCTACAAATTATCATCAATCATCTTCTTCCAGAGATTCAAAAAGGTGGAAACACTTTTGTTTTTGATAACATGATAGCCAAAACTCTCAGCTACATGAAAAGCACCAGCAAAAGGACCAACAGGGCGACAGCTGACATTCCCCTGTTTGGTCATGTCATTGGCGAAGAAGAAGAGTTCATTCCTGACATTGATCCTAACCTTGAAGAAGAAGACTTATCATCAGATGAAGAGCTGGAAGCTGAAATCGATATAGACATTCCTGTTGTACAAGAAGAAGAACAACAAATTCTTGAGCCTGTGATAGAGGCCCCCTTTGTTGAAGAAATACAAGTTGTTCAAGAGCCAGCAGTCATTGCTGAAGTTGATGAACAGGAGGTTGAAGTAGAAGCTGCAGAGTCAAGTGGGACTCTTGATGCAGGGATCTATGGATCAGACTATTACAAGTCTGATTCAGATGATAAAAAGGAGCAACTTGCATCTTCCTCTAAAAGGCAAATTGAATCAGGGTCTGATTTTGAAGATGAGGACTCTAGAGCTAAAAGGATAAAGACTGGATTGGAGGATTTGTCATCCTCGTCAGATTCATCATTCACTACTCCAGAACCATCCCCACATCCAACTCCACCTACATCTCCACAACAATCACCCATCCATACACCTCCTACCTCTCCACAACAATCACCTATCCATACTCCTCCCACCTCACCACTTCATGGTTCAACCTCTCCTTTACCAAGAGTCAAGACTCTAAGTCTTGAAATGAAAAGACTTCAAGATGATCTTAAAAAGAAAGATACAGAGATTGAAGGATTGACGTCCAAATTGAATGAAGTTAAGGAGGAAGTCAAAGACTTAAAGCTGGAGGTTGGAGGCTTACATACTCAAATAGATAGTCAGCAGACTCAGCTAAAAACTCAACAAAGGCTGATAACAAAGCAACAAGAAGATTTCAAAGCCCTAGCTGAAACAGTTAAGCAGCTCAAAGACTCAATACTCAAACCTACACCTCAACAGCCAACCACCTCAACAGAACAGGGGGAGACTACATCAGAAGTTGAACCATCATCTCCTGCCTTTGTCACTAATCCTGAATCTGCATTAATTATGTATACCGGTCACGGTATCAAGACAAAGGAGTCTGTTGAAGTAAAGGTTGAGGAGATAGAGTCTGACCTTCCCTCAGCTAGTGAAAGAAGAGAAGCAAGGAGAAGAGGGAAGGGAGCTATACCCATTATTGAAACTGTCATTCTGGATGAAGAAGATATACCATCTGATGATGAGCTGAATGCTCTTCTAGATGACATTGAAAACTTTGGCTATAATGACCTTCATCCAGAAATTCTAACCACTGAAGAAAAGGTGACTGAACGAACAAGATATTTTACTGAAGAAGGTGATGAGATTCAAACACTATCAGATGAAGAAGATGTTCAGATTAACCTCATCAAAGATATCATTCCTGAACCAACCATTCCAGTATCTGAAACAACTCCAGCACAAGATCAACCTTCAACTGCACCTGAACCTCCAATCTCAAGAAAGTCCTGGTTTAAGAAAATAATTCAGGAGGAAACTCCTAAGACATATGAGTGGATAGCAGAGCATCAAGAACTAAAAAGGCCTCCAATTGGCTGGAAATATGATGCTGAAAGGAAGATCTTTATCATCAGAAGATTTAGAGGGGGAGTTCAGCACTTCAAAAATATGACCGACTTCCAAACCCTTCCTTTCTATGACCTCAGGGATTTAGCAAAACTTCCACTTCAAAACCCTGGGAAGGTCATGATGGCTTATGACTTTGAGAAGTTTCTGCATTCTCAAGTCAACAATGATTTCAAAGGAATGAAGCCTAGGAAAACTCAGAAGAAGATCTCAAAGACTAGGTTTCATCCTAAAACTAAAAAGCCATATGTGTTCCTAAGATACAAGCCTGCCCAAACACACAAGACTATCACTATTCCAAAATCTGTACCTGTCCAGCTACAAACTTTCAGAAAGTGGTTCTATAACCCAGTAATTGGCAGTGCAGTTATTGAATGTGAGGGCAAGGAAGACATCACCATCTTTGATCCAATGGAGCTGTTAAAATTTCAACCGGAAGATCTGGAAGTACTTTTCCAGAATCACATTCAGGCTTACAGCGATGAAGATGAAGCTGATGCGAAGGCCTATCAAAGGATTGTCTCTCTCCATGTCAAACCTTTCATTCCAAAGACATCTGAAAGACCAGCTGCTTGATGAAGAGCTGAAGACAGTAATGCAACAGCTTAGGGGGAGATTGTAGAGTCATATATTTCGTATAAGCTGTTGTCATTTATTGTATGTTTAAACAATTTTAGACTAGTTTACTTTCTGTCATTTCATTATTGTAATTTCAGTTTTCTGTAATTAGTTAAGTCTGGGCCATCGAAACTACTTAGTTGCGATTGAGTCTGTTCAATCGAAATTAGTAGTTTCGATAGATGGTAGTTTCGACAGGTCTAAGTATCATTTGTAAATGGTCAATCGAAACTAGTAGTTTCGATTGACCATAGTTTCGATACCTGTCACTACTATAAATAGCCTAGTTTGAGATTGGTTAGGGTGTGTGTAGCGGCTGTAACCCTGAACTTTCTCTTTCACATTTTGCTTGAATCAATACAATCTGCAGTTGTTTATTCACTGTGTTCTTACATTTTCATAACCTTTGATTGTTGATTCATCTGTGGTTAGCTGGTTATCTTCACCATCACTGTTTCGTTTATCAGTTTCACCTACATATACACAGTTTCCGCCTGTGTATGTGTTGAATCGATCATATCAGTGACTTTCGATTAAATCTGGACCTACATGCTATATGGTAGAAGATGTAGGACTCTTGTATGTTGGGGAGAAATTGGTCAAAAGGAGTTAGGTAGCAAAGAAATAGTTCAAGCCACATCAGGGAAGCTTGACCTAATCAAGGCACGTTTGAAAGCTGCAGAAGATAGACAGAAGTCATACGCAGACAAAAGACGTGGACCAATAGAATTCCAAGAAGGAGATTATGTCTTGTTAAAAGTATCTCCTTGGAAAAGTCTAATCTGATTCAAGAAACGTGAAAAGTTAAGCCCACGATTTATAGGTCCTTTCAAAATCATCAAAAGAGTCGGAAAAGTAGTTTATCAGGTAGAGCTACCTGAGGAATTGAATAAGATACGCAACACATTACATGTATCTTATTTAAGAAAATGTTTGGCGGACGAGGCTACACACGTTCCTTTAGAAGAGATAGAATTTGATGATAAGCTAACCTACGTTGAGGAACCTATCAAGATTGTAGACACAAAAGAAAAGCATCTCCGTCATAAAACGATCAAACAAGTGTTAGTGCAATGGAAGCACAGAAAAGGATCGGAGATGACCTGGGAAAATGAAGAGGAAATGAGGAAGAGTTATCCTCAATTGTTTAAGGATTAACAGGTTTCGAGGACGAAACCTAATTTAAGGGGGGAGAGTTGTAACATCCCAAAATTCAAGGAAATAAAAGTCCAGGGGATATTATGTAATTAACCCAAAGTTTAAGGGTTTAAATTACAAAATTCTGAAAATCAAGGCGGTAGCGGATCGGTACCAAGCTAGTAACGGTCTGCTAGCCGCAATTGGCTCGGGAAACAAGAGGGTGACACGTGTATGGTGACTCGCCAGAAGAGATTGGGTAGCGGACTGCTACCCAGAACCTTAGCGGTCCGCTACGTGGGCATCATGTTGGACAGCTGGCCAGGGGCGGTAGCGGACTGCTGCTGCCTAGCTTAGCGGTCTGCTACGGGTTGCAATGACAGCCTATAAATAGATGGCATTTGCCGTTCAAATGGAAAACATCACAAACCACCACCACTACACACACAAACAGCACACCGAGGCGACGGTTACGAGCGCAAAAGTTACGAGTGCGGTACGCAAAGAGTGCGGTTCTTGTCAGAGAAATGTATAGATGAGGAATGAACTTAGGAACTACCTGAGGATAATGTAAGTACACTGGACCCGCACCCTAGACACAATTGTTTGAATTATGTGTTTAAGATGATACGTGATACGTGATATGTGATATATGATGATGAGGGTACGGGATAATGACGGATTAGTCTAAACACTAAACGGGAGTAACAGAGTAATCACGACGTATCCAAGGGGTGGTGGATACGCCGCTGGTACTTCCTATATATAAAACTCTTGTGTACTTCGTGATGAAAGCATTATGAATGTATAGGGATATAGACTAATAAAGACTAAAGGAATATAGTAAACGTACGGGAGAACATCCAACCAATGTGTAGTTATCTGACAAATGGAATGTCCTGTCTAGGAAAGGGCGGTGTATAAATCTCTCCTAGACCCGTCCCTCTTTCCTGGGGACATCTCTGTTGGAGGTACTACTCTGGAAGGAAGATCACCCCAGTTTACAGTATATGACGAATAAGAATAAGAGAGGAAAGTATACCATACATAAAGAATGTGAACACGTGATGAATATGAATACGTGAAATGAATGATGAACACGTGAATGCATGATGATACGTGCAAACATGAATGAGTAAGATGAAAACGAGTCTAAACCTAAAATAGAGTAACGGAGTACTCACGAAGTGCTAGAGGGGTGGAGGATACGCTGCTGGTACTTCCTATATATAGACCCTTTTAACGCGCCGTGAAGAAACCGTTGCAAAGTTTTAAGGTAAAGACTGGTTGATAAATATAATGATACGTGTATACATGAATGAGAATGATGGAACGAGTCTATACCCTAAAACGGAATAACGGAGTACTCGCGAAGTGTCAGAGGGGTGGTGGATACACCGCTGGTACTTCCTATATATAAACCCTTCTGACGTCGTGGAGAAACCGTTATGAAGTTTTAACGGTGAGGAATGGTAGGTGAATAAGTCAAGCATATGCATGAAATGAAAACAAATGCTTGATACATTTGGGAGGCTGTGAGTAAAAGATACTCAAGGTCCCAAATAAAGTGAGATACCCAGCCTGTAAGGTGGATCTCAATAAATAAAGAAGAAAAGAAAAGAAAAAGGAAACTCTAGGCCTTCGGGACTGAAAGAGTAAACTCTAGGCCTTCGGGGCTGAAGGAGTAAAATCCTATGTGGCTGAGGAATGAATGAGTCTTCATGACAAATGCAAGGATGCCTATACTGACGAGTATAAGGACCTTGCCAATTCTCGGACCGGAGGCAGAGGCCTGTGATGCTTGTAAGGGTTTTAGCATACACATAGAATATACCAAAGCGTGGCCGGAGGTACGTCCGGAGATGGTCACGTGGGCTCGAGAGCCCCAGAAAACTTTAACAATAAGAACCTAAAGGGTTCATAATAAAATGAACGATGCAGTGTACATACTTAGCGAAAGATAATTCAAAAACGTTTTCCAAACACTGAAGGAAATAAGCACGTGGAATAAAGCTTCCTAGGGACAGGGCTAATCGGAGTTGGAAGATCCCTATATAGGATAATGTAATTATTATTATTATCCTTTGTAAAACAATATTATTATAAATGAAAAGTTACCTTACCCTTTATGGCAAGGTTTTTACTGGTCTAGGACATGTTTTCCGCAATAAACTTTGATAAAATAATAGTAAGAAAAGTAGGGTGTTTCATATAAAATCCACTACATGCCCTAACTTTGGAGTCGAAACTTTGAATGGCACGAACTTCTCTGCTTGGAAAGATTCACTGATGCTGTCTCTCGGCTTGATGGAATTCGATCATGCACTCGAAAAGCCTGCACCTGCTGATCTTACTGACAAAAGCACTACTCAAGACATTATCAAGCATGAGAAGTGGTCAAGGTGTAACCGCATGGCTCTTCTCCTAATGAAGAACTCAATCAGTCCGATCATCAGAGGAGCTATACCTAATTCTAAAGATGCCAAGACTTATCTAGATTCTGTGGAGGATCAATTCAAGGGAACTTCTAAGGCGTAGCACTTTAATTCTGAAGCTGGTGACTGCAAAGTATGACGGGATTAGTGGTATTCGTGAGCACATCAAGATAATGAATGACATGTCCCGTAAGCTCAATGGATTAGACATGGAAATCAGTGACGGCTTTCTAGTTCACTTTATCATGACCTATCTTCCTAAGTCTTTTGAAGCTTTCAAGATCAACTACAACACACAGAAAGACAAGTGGACGATGAGTGAGTTGATTGCAATGTGCGTCCAGGAAGAAGAGCGTCTGAAGCTAGACAGACCGGATGTTGCTTATCTCATGTTCGCTGATTCAAAGAAGAGGAAGGGAAATTTCCGTAAGAAGGAATCTTATAAGGTCCAGAAACAAGATGCGAGTGGTGCTTCCGGCTCTAAGAACTTCAAAGGGAAGTCTCACTGCAAGTTCTGCCGCAAGGCTGGACATAGGCAGAAAGACTACCCAGACTTTAAGGAGTGGCTGAGCAAGAGAGGTAATCATCTTTATATGATACTTGAGTCCTATAATTTAAATGTTCCATCTAATACATGGTGGTTTGATTCTGGTTCTATGGTTCATGTAACCAACTCTTTACAGGGATTCCTTACAATCCAGAAGCTGGAAAGAAATCGAAGAACACTTAAGATGGGGAATGGAGAAGAACTAGTTGTCAAAGCTGTGGGAACCTTAGAATTAATTATGAACACTGGTTTATGTATTAAACTTTATGATACCTTATATATTCCTGAGATTACTCGGAATCTAGTATCAGGACCAAAGTTAGACATTGACGATTTTGTTTGTTCTCATGGTCATGGCAAACTTTCTATTATGTTAAATTCTCAAGTGTCTGGACGTGGTTATTTGGATGATGGTCTCTGTAGATTAGAACTAGATGATAATTTTTCCAAGTCTTTGTTATCATATAATATTAATGAAAACTTAACAAAGACTAAACGAAACCGAGACTTAGAAGCTTCATCTATGTTGTGGCATCAACGCTTAGGTCACATTTCACGAGAACACTTATCTCGACTCGTGAAGGATGAAGTGTTACTATCTCTCGATTTCAATGACTTTGGAACATGTGTTAAATGCCTTAAAGGTAAAATGATATCAGCAAATAAGAAAGGTGCCACTAGAAGCTCTAATTTATTAGAACTCATTCACACTGATATTAGTGGTCCTTACCCCATTCCTGGTATAACAGGACATATTTCATTTATCATTTTTATTGATAATTATTCTCGTTATATGTACTTGTATCTCATTAAAGAAAAATCTGAATCACTTGCTACATTTAAAGATTATAAAACTAAAGTTGAAAAACAACTTGATCTCCAAATAAAAGTTGTGAGATCAGATAGAGGAAGTTAATATTATGGCAGACATACTGATGTGGGTCAGGCTCCTGGTCTATTTTATGAGTTTTGTAAGGGCCAGGGGATCGTGAACCAGTACTCCATGCCCGGTACTCCTCAACAGAACGGTGTTGCTGAGAGAAGAAACAGGACCCTAATGAACATGGTACGCGGTATGTTAGCCAACTCAGGTTTACCCTCATTCCTCTGGACCGAGGCCTTAAAAGCAGCTGTTCATATACTCGATAGAGTTCCTTCAAAGTCTGTCCCTAAAACTCCTTATGAACTCTATACAGGAAGGAAACCGAGTCTTAGATATATGAAACTTGACATGAAAATTGTCACTTGTTACTTCATCGGTTATCCTGATCACTCAAAGGGTTATAGATTCTACTGTCCTTCTCACGTTACTCGTATTATAGAAACTAAGCACGCCAAATTCCTTGAGGATTTTAAGGTCAGTGGGAGCAGTGACAATCCTTATCCAGATTTAGAAGAAGTACAAGACGCGTGGGGGGGGGGGAGAGATTCGTAGCTTACCTTAACTCCGATTACTCCTCTTGTACACCACGTTGCACCGCACGTCACTGCACCACTTCCCCCTCCCTCAGATCTTAATGCTACTCCTTTTGTACCAGAGAATGAAGGCACATCAAATGACCGACATGAAGACAATGCCGAACCCGATAATCAACTCAAGAGGTCATCTAGGTCCAAAAGGCCTACTAACTTTGATGATTTTGTTACCTACCTGACTGAAGCTGAAATGGATACCGAAAAGTTTACAGATCCTACTTCTTACCATGAATCCATTAGTAGTGATCAGTCTTCTGAATGGAATAAAGCTATGATTGACGAGCTTGACTCCATGAAGAAAAATGATGTTTGGGATTTAGTTGAATTACCCAACGGTGCTAAACCCGTATGATGTAAATGGGTATGCAAAACTAAACTAGATCAGAATGGAAACATTGAATGCTATAAAGCGAGATTGGTTGCAAAGGGTTTCACTCAGAAAGAAGGAATCGACTATCAAGAGACCTTTTCTCCTGTTTCTCGAAAGGATTCATTAAGAATCGTGATGGCCCTAGTAGCTCATTTTTACTTAGAGCTACATCAGATAGACGTCAAACCGCTTTGCTCAACGGCGACTTGAACGAAGACGTGTTCATGAAACAGCCTGAAGGTTAAGAACATCTAGTCTGTAAGTTGAAGAAATCCATATACGAGTTGAAGCAGGAATCACGTCTATGGTACCTAAAGTTTGAGGAAGTCATGAAGAAACAAGGTTTTCTGAAGAATCAAGTGGATCAATGCACCTACCTCAAGATGAGTGGGAGCAACTTTACTATACTTGTCCTTTACGTAGATGACATTCTATTGGCAAGTAATAGTTTAGATATGTTGCATGAGTAGAAGCGTTTACTCTCGCATAACTTCGACATGACGGATCTCGGAGAAGCTTCTTATGTATAGGCATCGAAATACATTGAGATAGATCTAAGGGCATTTTGGGATTATCTCAGAAAGCCTACATAGAACGGGTCCTCACACGTTACGATATGCAACACTGCTCTTCTTCTGTAGCTCCAGTAGTTAAGGGAGATGTTTTCGGTTATTTCCAATTTCCGAAAACTGAGGTTGAGAAGGAGCAAATGAGAATGATACCTTATGCATCAGTAGTTGGGAGCCTCATGTATGCTCAAGTCTGTACTCGTCCGGATCTCGCTTATATTGTTGGAATGCTAGGCCGTTATCAGACTAATCCTGGCCTTGATCACTAGAAAGCAGCTAAGAAAGTACTCCGATATCTACAAGGGACGAAAGATTATAAACTGACTTATAGAAGAAGTGATAAATTAGAAGTGATTGGTTATTCTGATTCTGATTTTGCTAAGTGCAAAGATGACAAGAAATCCACTTCGGGGTACATCTATATGTTAGCCGGCGGACCTATCTCTTGGAAGAGTCATAAGCAACAGTAGACCACAACATCCACTATGATAGCAGAATACATATCTGTGTATAACGCGACCTGTAATGGAATGTTGCTAAAGAATCTAATCACTGGACTCAAAATAGTTAACTCCATTTCTAGACCATTGAAGCTTTATTTTGATAACTCAACTGCCGTTAGTTTCTCGAACAGTAACAGTTTGACTGGAGCTGGATTATATCTTGATACAAAATACGTGTTCGTACGTGAGCGAGTTTAGGAAAATAATATTTGTATTGAGTATATAAGTACTAAAGTTATGCTTGCGGATCCGATGACTAAAGGTCTCCCACCTAAAGTTTTTGAAGAACATGTTTCGAAGATGGGCTTTTCTAAATACCTTATTTAGTAGCATAATGTACTTACTTACGTTTATTAATGAAATTTCCTCAGTTAATTGAATTTGTTTGTTTCTAAATATGTTATGCATGCCTAACGACATATAGACACTGATTATACAAATCAACATTAAAGGGCTTACTTATAAATTTGATCTTAAATTTACTTAAGTTTTAAGTTGGGATTGTAGTATGATTAATGGGGGTCTTGAGTTAGATATCGATTCAATGACTGTATTTCTTTGCTACAGTTTTGGTTTAAAACTAAAATGAGTGTTAAATCTACAGACTTACTAATGCTCATAATAAAGGATTATTCAGCCAAGTGGGAGAATGTAAGACGAGATTTAATATGTGGCTCTTATAATCATTTATCGTATTATAAAATGATCAAATACAATTACTTATTTATTTAATAACCTATGGCTAGTAATTAGTTGATATACCTAATTACTCTTAATAGGCCACTAATGAGTTTCCGCTTGAGTATACATATAAATAGAGAGATTACTAGAGGGAATAGACTAATCGACTACTCTATTCTATCACCACTAAATCGTCCCTCTCTCTCTCCATAAACGTGAGTCTTAAGAACTCACCTTAGCCATCCTAATCGTACACCCTAAACGGGAACCCGATCCAGATCAGAGATCATGACGTTTTCCCTATCATCGGTGAACTTAGCAGATATGTTTATATTGTTGTTTTCCATTATATAGTTACAAGAACTGATCATCATAATGGCCGATTATTTTTGTGGATGAATTGGAGAGGGGATAAAATAATAGTGTATTTAAAAAGGGTAAACTTGTTATTAAATTAAAGTTTATTAAAGAGGGATATACATGTTATTTAAAGTTTGGTTTCGATTGGATATATATGATACTAGTTTAGAACCTGTGTACTACACATGACGAAAAAAATATCAATACATAAAATTCTTAAAACATTATGTGTGTCTTATAATTAGAAAAATGTATTATATATACTAACAATAGAAAACAAAATCAAAAAATATGAAAATTAATATATAATTGGGTTTCGATAATTCATCAATTACTATTCAATATAATTTGACTTTTATTATTATTTGATTGAAAACATAAGCTAGGTAATTAGATTTCAAAGTTTTTTACAATAAGAGATAATTTAAAATAAATCTGTTTATTAGTATAATTAGTAGTTTTTTAAAAATATATTATTATGAAAAAAATAAAGGTGTATTTAATAAGAGAGATAGACGGGAAAAAAATGATGAAAATGAATGTGAAGTCGACACGTGACATGAGAAATCTTTATTTATTATATAGTATAGATTTTGGAAGTTTGTAAAAATAGATATGAAATTCTCCCTATTATGTATAGAAAATTTCATTAATTTAATAGAAATTTTTTTAATTTAAATGTGAAAACTACTCTTAGACAATTAATTAGTATCATTAATATTGTAATTAATTAATTTTGAACTTTAGTTATTAATTTTAACTAATTAACCCTTTGAGACTTTTATATGTTGCAACTTAGCCTTAAATTATATTTTTGTTCTATGAAACCCGACAATTGCATCCTATACAGTTACGTACTATTCTGTTAATCAGTTATGCAACTTGTTATCTAATCAGTCTAAATAATCCATGATTATGACAAGGTTTTGCATGGAAAACAACAGTTACCAAACGTGATTGATTTAGACATTATAATGCAATCTTAACTCTTTAGTTCTTAACATGAAGGCCCAAACACTTTAGTCTTGGCCCATCAACTTATGTTTTTTAGGTCAAACTTTTTAAATCGAACCCGAACCCTAATTATTAAGAAGTTCGGTTATCTGTTCTGTTTTTTAGATGTCAAAAACCGCACAACCCGGCCCATATATCCTAAAACCCGGATAATCTAACCACACAACCCTATGACACTAATTGTTATATTCAGTGGCGGACACATAAAAATTTCCAATGGGGGTCGGAAATTTTTGGGGTCGATTGAATAGTGATATATAACGTGTATATAACACTAAAGTTTTTCATTAGGGGGCAATCAGGGGACTATTTTAAAATTTTATAAGGGCGATCGGAATTTTAATACGTATTTAACATTAAAAAAAATTTCCCATGGAGGGCGGCTGCCACCCTTACTCAAAGAGTAGGTCCGCCTATGCTTAAATTGTGTTTCGATCTTCCTACTTGTGAGTTGTGTCTTGTGACACCATCTATTGCATAGTGTTCGAAAGGAGAAGTGTTTATTTTGTCTATCAAGTACTTTTATTCATTACGACTTGAAGATTCAAATATAACTATCTAATTATCAACATAATTTATTACATAAATTATAGCAACTTCTAGCAACAAAATCACGTCAAATATTCAAATTGCTATCTTTTGTAATAGGCTAAATTGCATCGGATTACTTGATTTTAATTGTTCGATGTTGTAAAAACAAACGCACTCGTATAATTTATCACATTAAAAGTGATTGGGGTTTTAAAAATCGACATAAAATAGACTCGTTGACGAAATGTACACTAACATTTATTTATATACCGCGTTGTTTTGACATTTATTTGTTTTATAAACATGTCATTGACATTTTACAACTTAGTTGCCACATCTATGAAATCATTCAAAGTTATACCAGACCCAAAAGATAGAAATTTTCTTATAAGATCTCCATTGGTAAAAAGAGATGTTTACAAATTACTTATAATACCCAAAAATTAAGTTTATTCTAAGAAAGGTTTATTAGAACCAAGCATTTGGGGTACCATTTGTTTCAACAATTTCTCTAACAATGTACAACAAAATAAGTACAATGTACAACCACTCAATACTTGTAGACTTTTTTCATATTGGGAAAAGGGTTTGTACTTGCAAGAAAAATTTTGCCCACTCCCCATTCCATGGTTTACACAACTTTTGTTTAGTAGGTCATGAAAACCTCAAAAATAAAAAAAAAAATTAAAAATAAAAATAAGAAAAAACACAGTTTGGAAGAAAATGAAAATCCCAATGAAATCTACAAGTCATTTCCAACATTTTATTGGGTTTTTGAAATCATCAATAATAATATAATATATTTAATTCCAATAAACTAAAAGGACATTGATAAAAATGAAAAATCCAACCAAAACAAAATAAAATAAAATAGAAATATATGAAAATAGAACACCAAGAAGAAGATGCAATAGAAGGCATATCCTCTATCTAGCACTTGATATACATCACTACAACATTCTAACCAAATTAATGCATAGTTGGGTTGTACCGTACAATCATCAATTAATGTTCTCAATCTCATTGGAATCTTGAACTTGCTTTTTCCCAGAAGTGGCTTTATTATTATGCATCCAAACCTTGAGCACTTTTCTTTTAACTCCAACTTCTGCACAAAACCTTTGAACTTCCGGATCATCCTCTCGTGGGATCCTCCACCCCACTTTCTCAGCAAACTCCAGCATTTTATCCTTCTGATCTTGTGAGAACTTTGTTCTAAATCTTTTTTTAGTCACCCCGTACGGCGGGGGATGACCAACCCCCGCCGTAAAATTGAGTTCCTCACTCGAGGACTCAGTAGCAGCACCACTGCCACCCAGGCTTCCTCCAAACGCCATTTTGACGGGTGGGGCGTTGATGGAGGAAGCCCAGTTGAGGTGTTGGTGGTGGTGGTGCTGCGGGTGGTGGTGGTGGGAGAGTGCGGGTGGGGTTCGGTGGTGGTGATGGTGGAATGAGGGTGAAGGGGATGGGGAGGGTAATGGTGGGGGGAGTTGGAGGAAAGGGGATGGGGAGGGGCTGGTTGTGGGGTATTCTATGCGGTGGAAGTTGCGGTGGCAGTTGCAGGCGGCGCATTTTAGTGCTTCTAGGGTTCCGTCGTCGCCTGACGGCATAAATTCACCGCATCCATCAGTTATGTTTCCACCCATGTTAGCAGCATGGTTCTTTAGGCATTCTCGGTACCTCGGAACCGGTACCGATGACTTCAGGAGCTTAGATCCGACGGAAATCGGAGTTACGGAAGCTCCGGTGCCGGGGAACCGATCTGGATCCAACCCATGATCCACAGTTTCGGATGATGATTCTCTAATCAAGTGATTGTTGTTGTACGGAGGTGAAGTCTGCATCTAAATCACAACCTAAAAAGAATCTTGATTATCAACAAGATTTGAAACAAAAACAAACCCAGTATAATTCTAAGTTAAATCTTAACAACCCAGAAAGCATATTTGATAAAGATTTGAAAAACCCCAAAAAGATTGAATCTTTACCTATGAAACAGCAGGAGATGATGGAGTGTGTGTGAGTGTGTGTGAGAGAGAGAGGGTGTTGCAGAGGTTCCAACAAGACAAGTATGAAGGCAACAAGAGACAGGTTGGTTGCCTTAGATGAGGTTAAGAGAGAGACAGTGTGTGTTTGTGTGTGTGAGAGAGAGAGGGGGGAACAACTCAACACAAAGAGAAAGAAAGATGACATAATATGCTAAACTCTACTCCATGTGAGAAGCTTACACACAAATAATCTCTTTTGGAAAAACAAAACCTAAATGTTACATAAACGGTGGTAGAAATAGTGAACTAGATTCATCAATTCGGGTCGGGTCTAGACATTTTGTAATTTTTTTAATTATAAGTTTCTAAAAGTATGGATATTTAGGAAGACCAAATTCTTAAATTAAAACTTCAATTAAGAAATTGATACTTGGGTTATATATATATATATATATATATATATATATATATATATATATATATATATATATATATATATATATATATCTAATTTCAGATATATGGTTGCCAATAAGTCTCAAATCAATTGGTTTGAGAGTAGGCACCCTAATGGCTTTCTAATGTGAAGGTCATAGGTTCGAGGATCACTTGATGTAATATGCTTATAGATGGGCCAGGGGTTTTACCCTAATGGACATTCGATTGGTGGATTTTCCTTGTAATGGTGGGCAAGCCGGGTGACTAACGTTGTCTGTATTCACGGGCGTGGATGACCTTTGACCAAAGGGTTTACCCGGGTGGCTGGACTTATAGTATTCGTTGGTCGTTTAAAATTTTTTTTAGATATATGGTTAATTATGATCTTGTGTGTGTATATATATATGTGTGTGTGTGTATGATGATAGTTGAGTTTATAATTCTAAATATCACGATAAGGTAAAGAAATGATAATTGGACCGTTGACTTAACACTTGTCTCTTCATAAGGAAACCACTTACTTGGGTCACCTTATCAAGAGGCAAGTGTTAATCGGCGATGCCATTGCTTTTTGGCATGATATTTGGACTGAACAAGGTAGAAAAAGATGTTTGCCCTCGTCTTTTTGAGCTTGAATCAGTTAAATCATGCACTGCAGGTGCTCCATTGCAAAAAAAAATTATGATTAATTAGAACTTGGAATGGAGGCAAAGGCCATCTACACTACCAATCTATTATCGGCAACACACGGATTTGACAAGGTAAAGACACTTGGTCATGGCTAGGCAACATATCAGGTCAATTCATTATAGGATCGGTGTTGTTAATCACAATACAAGATCGTCATGTAGATTAGTTGAGATTGTCAAAAACATTCACAACTAACTCTATTCTTACAATGGTTGAATTATAAGCAAATAACAAGAACATATAAATTCACTTTCAAGCTATACTGTATTAATCATTCCAAAGTTACAAGAGTGCAAGAACCTGTAACTTCCCAAAAACCCGACACTTATGGATTGGGCCGAAGTAGAAGAGATAATGATGGAGTATGGGCTTGGCCCAAAGGGTTTAAACGTAAGGCAGCCATGATCAGCCTCCATTTCCAACATTTCACATAATCGTTTAGAGAGAGAGAGTTCTAGAGAGAGAAAGTCCAAGAATCAAGGTTTGAGGCTCACGATCTGCTTCAATGGGTCTCCTTAGTGTTAGTGAAGAAGAAACGATCGTCCTTGAGGTAAGAATCCAACCTAAGCCCTCTGTTTTCTGTTTAAAGGGGTTATGGGGTCAAACTAGGGTTTCGATTTAAAAAAAACATGGTTTTTATATATGAAATGAGGCATAAAGCCTAGATCTATGATTATGGAAGTTAAATCAACATTTTGGATATAAAAAGTTACAAACTTGGATGAAAAATGGGCCTGTTTGGAGACGGTGTTCATCCGGTGACATTTCCAGTGTCGCATCCTTCAAGTGGCGACACTTGACGGGATGAGGCTGGGGTGTTGGCGTTGTGCCTAAGAATTCTAATTATTAAACACGTGTCATTCCCTGGCGACACTAGGTGTGCTGCCAAAGACATTTGGCGACACTACAGTAAGCGACAGTTGAGTTCCACGACACTAAGTCCAGAACACAAGTTTTGGCGTTGCTGTGAGTGTGCCAAGCGACACTATTCAGTATCAGACGACACTGATTGCAAGCTACTCTAGTGTTGGCGATACTTATGCTCAGGCGACACTACATGTGGTAACACTAATAGGCGACACTAGCACAGTATAACCGATTTCACGTATTTTTATTCATCCAGATCACGTAGCACTCATGTAGCCCATAGTTTTTTAGTTCCGCAGTAGGCCGTATACCAGGTGAGTTCTAATCCCCCTTTATGCCTGCTTTAGGGTGGTATGCATACTTAGTAAAAAGTGTTTACTACCTATTTTCTATTAATAAACAAAATCGAATGTTATGTTTTAGAGAAATGTTTAAAAGAGGCAAAAGTAAGTTTTATGTAAATTATAGTTGTAATTTTGGCAAGCGTTTATTATATTTTCATATACATGAACAAAGACATGATATACGTGTTGAGTTATGTTTCAGTAGAATTCCAAAAAGGAGATAAACATTTTATATTCCAGGTGCTCCACCTGAGAGAGAGAGGGAGATCGAATTCACAATCAACTTAAATCCTAAAGTTGAGCTTATGACTAAGGCTTCTTACCGATAAACAATGACTATAATGAAGAAATTAATGTCACAACTGCGAAAGTTGATAGACAAGAGACACCGACCAATAGAATTCCATAAAGGAGTTAACGTTTTATATCTCCTTGGGAAAAAGTCTTATTCGACTCAAGAAACTGTCGAATACGAATATACCTTTGGAAGAAATAGAGAGTAAAGATAAGCTAACATATGTTAAAGAACCTGTCAAGATTAAAGACAACAAGAAAAAGCAATTACGTTATAAGACGATCAAACAAGTGTTAATGCAATAGGAGACACACGAAAAGGTCGGAGATGACCAAAGAAAACAAGGAAGGAGTGAGAAAAAATTATCTTCAAGGATTAACAGGTTTCGAAGACGGAACCTAATTCAGGGGGGAGAGTTGTAACATCCCAAATTTTAAGGCTCGAGAAACAAGAACGACGAACAAATCAAAATCCAAAGTCAAAAATGAAAATTTTGAAAATCCATCTGTAACGGACCGACAAGGACGGTAACGGTCTGTTACGGGTTGAGCAAGGATGTGACCGGAGAATTACATGTGTCCTGTGACTCATCATTGCAATCTGACGCATGCAAACCCTAAGACGGGCCGTCACGAGATGGTAACGGTCCGTATGGGCATGGCAGACCATCATGAGAGAATAATGGTATGTTATATGTTGGCGAAGAACTTAGCGGCTAAGGCACAAACGATGACACCGTCACCATTTGGTAAAGGTCCGCCACGGACCCAGGAGCTCGATTATAAATAGATGGTACCGGCTATTTAAATGGAAACATCACAAATCACCAACATCACCATTAACATACACACTCAAGCACATTTATCGAGGAGCTAGTACGACGGTTATGAGCGCAATGGTTACAAGAACGACGATGTCGAGTGTGGAGCGTTAAGTTACGAGAGAGGATCGGATAGACGTTTTTAGCAAGAAATAAACTTTGGAACCAACCCGAAGTTATATTAAGTACACTATACCCGTACCTTAGATAAATGTTTATGTGATTTGTGTGATTATGTGTTATGTGTATGTGTGGAACTAAGGCATGGGGAATGGGGATTTAGTTTATACACTAAACTAGAATAATGGATAAGTCATGAGATATCAAAGGGATGGTAGATACGCCGCTGGTACTTTATTATATATAAACCTCTTTGATACTTCATGGTGAAACTATTACAAAGGCTTAGGGGTATAGACTAATACTAAATAAACATGGCACAAATGCTTGCTAAACGAACGAGAATAAATAATGAAGGGGGTTAATTCTAAATATAAGAATATCTATGATATATTATAGGGGTGGTGGGTACGCCACTGGTACAACCTATATATAAACCTCTTTAATATATCATAAAGAAACCTTTACGAAAAAATTGAGCAAGAACGGGATAAAAGCATGAGGAAGTCATGCTATTAAATAAATGAGGATAATAGGAAACGCTTAATCCTAATCAAAGGAGTATTCATGGGATGTTAAATGAGTGGTGAATACGTCGCTGGTACTTCCTATATATAAGCTTCTTTAACATAACATGGATAAACCTTTGTGAGGGATTAGAGCAAGGGTTAAGATGAATGCATGAAGAGATCATGCTATTAAGTATATAAGGATTAAAAGGAAAGCTTAATTCTAAGTAAAAGAGTATTCACGGGATATTAAAGGGGTGGTAGATACGCTGCTGCTACTTCCTAAATATAAACCTCTTTAACGTAACATCAAAAAACCTTTATAAGGAATTAGAGCAGGGATAAATATGAAGGTATGGCAAGAGGTCATGCTATATGTGCAAATATGCAATGTATGCTAAATATGAATATGTAAATGCATGATAGATAATCATGCTATATGTGTAAATATGAATATATGATGGAAACAAGTCTAGGTCTTAAAGTGGAGTAACGGAGTACTCACGAAGTGTTAAAGGGGCGGTGGATACCCCGCTGGTACTTCCTATATATAAGCCTATTTAGTATACAGTGGGGAAACCGTTACAAAGTTTTAAGGTGAGGATTGGTTGAGAATAAATTAGAAGATGTGAGTCTATGATACTCAAGATTCCAATGGAATGAGATGTCTAGCCTACGGGGCTAGGCCTATAAATGAACCGAACGTTCATGAACAGTTTGGTTGGAAGTTGGTTTATCTTCGTTCATTTAATAAACGAACGAACCCGAACATAAATTTTTGTTCACTCAATTAAACGAACGAACATGAACACATGTCGTGTTTGTGAACGTTCGTTTATGCTCGTTCATACATGTTCATTTATGTTCGTTTTTTTTGGATAAATAATGTATATTTGAATCACCAATTTACATGTGTTTTTGGATGAATTATTAAGTAGTAGATTTATTCATATTTGTTCATTAATGTTCGTTTATGTTCGTTTGTGTTTGTTTATGTTTATTCTTTTATGTTCGTTTTATGTTTGTTCATTTGTGTTCGTTTACATCGTTTAGATTTTTAACGAACGAACATGAACATTTTCATTTTCTCAATGAACGAACATGAATAAAAAAATGTGTTCGATTATGTGTTCGTGTTCGGTTAAAACTAAATAAACGAACACGAACACGTTGATGTTCGTGTTCGTTCGGTTCATTTACAGTCCTATACGGGGCAGATCTCAATAAGAAATGAATGAAAGAAGATGTCTAGCCTACGAGGCGGGTCTCGATAATGAATGAAGGTGTCCAGTCTATGAGACAGAAGTACCTAATACTATAACCGGAGGTACGTCCGAAGATGGTCATGAGGGGGTTAGCACACCCATGAAATAAACGAACTAAGTGACCGGATGTACGTCCGGAGATGTTCACGGGGGCACGAGAGCCTAAAAAACTTAAATAATAAGAATCTAAAGGGTTCATAATAAAATGAACGATACAGTGTACTTGCTTAGCGTAAGTTAATTCAAAAACGTTTTCCAAATACCGCAGGAAAGAGACACATGGAATAGAGCTTCCCGAGGGCGTGACCGGTCGGAGTTGAAGAGTCACTATGTTACATGATGTAATATTTTATGTAAAGAAGATAATTATAATAAAGTATACCTATGTCACCTTAGTGACAAAGTTTTAAAAAATTGAAACATTTTTCGTAATTAAACTCTAATAAATTATTAAAGTAAGTAGGGTGTTTCAATGACTAGGGTCGCCCCAAGAAAATTAATCAACCAAACGTTGTTTTTTATGCTAAATCATATTTTTTACATCCAATTCGTTTGTTTATCTTCGATGAAGCTAGATCTATGTTTTTAGGCCTTATTACATGTAAAAACCCGACCTTTATGGATTAAACACTAGTTTCCCCAAAAAAAAAACTTTTCAAAGCAAACAATAGATCTAGACAGATTCTTACCATTGAATGCTCCAATTCTTCACTCTCTATCTTCTACAGACGAATGGGAATGAGATCCAACAACAATGAAGCTTAAATGGTGATTTTTCTACTTTCTCTGTCTAGTTTTCTCACTAAAGGTTGGAAAAAAGAAGATGATGAATGGAGCTTGGAGGTTGCGGCTAGGGCTTATAGGCCAAACCCCCAACCTTTTATCTTTCTCGAATTACATTGTTGGTCCTCTGGCTTAAATTCAAGATGACTCGTAAAAATCATGACTTTCACGTACCCGACAAGTCTCGTAATTTTCGAGATGCTACAAGTCTACCTTCCTTAAAAGGATTTTCCCTCGGAACCTGTTATAAGTCAAACAGCTGTGGGTACAACTCTCTCATTTCTCCTTCGGCTTCCCATGTAGCCTCTGGTCATCTTTGTCTTCGCGGTGCTTTAACCAACATGTGCACTAACTCGTTAGCTAAACCACAATCACCCTATGGTGTCATAACACTTAGTTGTGTGGGGTAGCTTAGTTATGATGTCCACGATGATGCGTTATCATTTCCATTCCGACACATTCAATGGCCGTAACCATGTTCTAAGGCTTTCGGTGTTCTTTCTTGACTTGAGAGAAAGTCGGACATTTAATCACATACTTTATGTCGAATTTCCATTCCAGTTTCTTATGCCGTTCTATCATTCTTTCTCTCTATTCATTACCTTCCTTTAAAGTTTCGGTATGGGCTCGCCCAAACGTGCCTATCAAGTATCATACATCCACTCTAAACTAGTTAAAAAAAGATTCACTTTTAGATGAGATGAAAAAACTTTTCAAAGAAATTTTGGACGTCAAAAATAAAAATGATACGGTTTCAATTGATATTCATACAACCAAAAATAAAAGTTGTTTAAGGTGTTTAAAATCTAGAAATGATGTTAATTACAATACAAGGAATCCATGGAAAACCTTATGTTTGGGAAGTGTATTCGTCGAACATCAAAAAAACAAAAATCTCATGATCGATGCCACATCTGATTGTGCACCGACCACCCAACTTCTAAGAATAAAAAAGACTAAGAATTTTTTGGACTTAATTGTATTGTTCAAATTAGAGCGGTAAACGAACCGAACCGAACGATGCCTTATTCGTGTTCGTTCGTTAAGTATTGAACTTGTTCACGAACGGTTCACGAACACGAATCGAACGAAATTTCATGTTCGTGTTCGTTCATTAAGGAATTGGGTTTGTTCACGAACATTACCGAACGAAGTGCTGTTTAGGACTTTTGATGTCAACCCTAATGCTTACATGATTTAGGATCGATGGAAGCTTATATTATTTAGGATTGAGAACTTAGAAGCCCTAACCGACTAATAATGGATAGAAAAATGACGCATAAATGAGATAAAATAAAACAGAAATATACAAAAATCTTGATGAACATCTTAAACAAATGAAAATGAACAAACATAAACGAACGTAAATGAACGAACGTTCACGAACAGCTTACCGAACGTTCACGAACACAATTGAACGAACGAGACCTCTGTTTATGTCCATTCATTTAGTTAATCGAACGAAATTTCTTGTTCATGTTCGTTAATTTATTAAACGAACAAACATAAACGGACCTCCTGCCGAACGGTTCATGAACTGTTTGCTAAACGTTCAGTTCCTTTACGGCCCTAGTTCAAATAATTAAGTGGTGGTTTTTGAAGTATTTTAAATTAGGTATTTGAGTTGGATTGAAAAGACTTTTTTGGAAGCTTCTGTTGGCTTAAACTTAGGTTGGAGTTTGTAGATGAGTTCGCAAGTTCTTTGTAGATACGGAGTCTTGGTTATTTGAACTAATTAAATAAGTTTGTTGGGTTTATTTTAATTAATTAATATTTATCTTGCAAGTCTTTGAGTATGTTTAGAATAGGTTAGGGTTTTCCTTTTTAAAGGGTATTGTACGCAAGTTTTTAACCGAATCAATAAGAATGGAGTTTACGTAATTTATTTTTTTTCTTCTATGAATTGTCGCCACATTTCTTTTCTAGTTATGCGATTTTTATTCTAAAAGTTGGATCTTGGGGCTTCAATTGGTATCAGAGCGTAGGCTATTGATGCTTAGTGCGAAACAAGAAGGAAACAATATGGTGTTGGGTCAGGATCTGACCGAGAATAGCACAAGCAACAACAGGTAGTGTTTTTGGTTGGGTCTGTGATCTGGCCAAGAAATTGTAGGAAAAGGAAGTTTCTTTTTGTGAGCAATTAATCATGAACAGTTCTTTCTTGATGATTTAAAGGGAAGGTTGAATGTTCAGGAAAAAAAAGAAAGTAAGTAGAAAAAAAAAGAAGAAAGAAAGAAAGAGAAAGAATGACAGACAGTACGTGAGTAAGGGAATGTGTCACTTCAATGCTCGAAGTTGACCAAATCGAACTACACCACATGGTCGATTCTCATGGAGCAGATCTTGAGGGCCTATGACCTTTTGAAAGTGGTGAATGCAGCAGTAGATATAGAAGTGGAAGAGAAGAAAGTGGCTACTACAAAGGCAATGATCTTTCAGACACTATCTGAAGACATTCTGATGCAGGTGGCTCAGTACCAAAGCAAGAAAGAGGTGTGAGATTTGCTCAAGATCCTACATCTAGGAATAGGGATGGCTCAGAAAGCACGGTTGCAAACGTTGAGGAGTGATCTGGAAGTTATGAAGATGAATGATGTGTGTTGGACGGTCTATAAAAACTAACTATAAACCTAACCTAGACACTCTAGCTTTAAATTTATAAATCTAGACTCAACCTAATACTAGACCACACAACCGGCAAGTGTACCGATCAATGTAGTAAAGTCTAATGAAGTCCGGATATCGAACCCACGAGACACTAATGACAACTAACCTAGACTCTGACTCAACTACTAAACTGATTTAAATGGGAGGATTTGTGTAACTGAGATTTAACTAATAGATAACTAACTAACGACACCGACTATCAGACAGACGAAACAGATGAGATCAATAAAAAAATAAAGCACAATCTAGGTTATGAATCCTATTTGACAAACATGAACTTCTCTCAGCTATGACAGTTAGGATGGAACCGGGATCTTTTAATATGAAACCCTAAGACAACCTAAGGATCCCAGATCATTCTCCGGTTTTCATCTCGTGTTCTCTTGGGCTCGTGCTTTCCTGTTTCTTGTTCGTTTAATCTCCAAACACACCCAATAACCTACAAAACATTGCATAAATCAATACCAACTATAATTTACTCGTAATGACTCTAAAACTACGCAAAAACAACATGAGATTACAAGGAAATGTATGTGTGCTTTGCAACACATCAAACATCCCCACACTTAACCCTTTTTCGTCCTCGAGAAAGATCTCTGCAATGGAGTCACAATTGGAAACAAGCTTTAACAATTCATTAATCAATTAGCACAGACATAATCACGCGTTAAAATGCAACAATTGATATTTCGATCCGATTAAACCCAAACACCAACTTTCAAACACCCGTGTGTGTTTTAAATTCTACATTACCAAGCATATCAATCTATCTATGGGTCCCACACTTTCGAGCTACAGTTCTACCTAATCCCGTCTCAAGGTCATGTCTAGGCACATGTTAAACCATATATATTTCTCCTACCACGTTAAACTAATATATACATGTTTTAGAAATTAAGATGGATGAATCGAATGAATTGAAATGAGTATTATCAAATGTATGTATCAACCTCTCCTAGTGGTGCATCTCCCAAGTCACCATCCCAGAAGGTAGCACATAGAATACAGTCTATCAATTAAGCACATACAAATCCAACTTAGAGGCGTATCCACCAAGTCACCATCCCGGTGGGAAACACACAAATCAGATCTTATTTATCCAAAACAATGATCACTTAAGTCCTAACCCATGGGTGTATCAACCAAGTCGCTATCCCTAAGGGTAACACATAGGTCAAAACTCAAGCTTTCAATTATATTTTAATTTTGCGCGTGATTAGATGGAATTAATGGATGCGGGCGCCACCAAACTCGGATTTATTTTCATAAAAAGAGAGTGGTGTGCCAAATAAATTTCAAAACCTCTAAATTTTAGCTTAACGTGGTACCTATCACCCTATGTTGACAGTTTCAGTATCACCGACACCCTAAGATGAGTACCCACAAGATTTCATGATTTAAATCAATTAATTACCCTAATTAACACGCATATGATATTTAAGCTTTCAAATCGGCTGGGTCTACCGAAACATCACAGATTAGATGCGTTTTCTATCATTATTTCCATTTAAACACACAACAGCAGATCCAGTTATACCTATCATCTTCCATTTATTATGCAAAAACTTTGTAGTTCAAAGGACACTTTTTTGAAATTTTTTTGTATTTTTGACATTTTATAAAAGAAAAACAAACCTAACTAAACTAGACTCACGATGTTTTCCATCCCCACACTTGAACGACACATTGTTCTTAATATGAACCAAGAAACAACGAAAAATAAAAAGACAAAAATAAAGAGGAATTGACTTAGCTAAGTAATGTATGCAAGATAAGTGTCCAGCTTCGCTCTTCCTCTTCTGCACCGTATAACATTCCATTTGAGGCTGCACAGACTCTGTCGGGTTCCCTTTACATGATTATAAGATTTGAATCGACCCCGCCCGAATGGAGATTGAGTACAGACGGGGCGATATATCCTTGCAAAATAAATCTCACAGCAAACCCAAACAGCATCAAATAGACTCAAAATAAAACCAAAACTTATACAAACTATACACTCGGGTTCTTACCTGAGCACCACACCTAATCAGGAGGCTTCCCCATTATGCCGCCCCCGTCTGGCCCGTTTAGTGTAATTTGTCTACCACCAATTTGACAAACTCCGATGGTAGACCTTAAATTGGTTTTGAATAATCTAAACGGATCGGTCCACCAATATTTGAACTTACCTGGGCCAAACCTAATACGCGATTTATAGTGAAGGAGACGGTCAGTTTTATTATGTGGTTGAACATTGAGCGGCTTCTGTGGCTGTCCTTTCATTCCCAAGTTGGCCTTGTGTGACAATCCGACTTTTCAAGTTAACCCCGTTAGCAAATCCGTTAAATATTTTGTTAAATCCTAACCAAGTTAACTCAATTCTAAAACCAAGGGATCAATTCTGTCAATGCTGAAGTTGCAAGGGCTAGTTTTGTAAATAACCAGAAACCCTAATCAGCACGGTCGCGCCTCTTACAGGCACGGTCGCGCCTCTTGCCCAGTTGAAATGTAAACGCAGCCTTTAAACGTAAATCCATTCGAATATCAAGTTGTAACGTAAAATCTCTAACGTGGATCATTACTGAGCCATTATTCGGCACTTTAACACTCGTAACGGCCGAATTCAACCCCATCATTGTCTTTAACTTGAAACCGTCGACTCATCTCTCATATCTCGCAAATTCTATCAGTTGGGAGCATCATTACACAAATAATCTGCACACACATCTTGTACGACCCTATGTGAAGCTTTTGTGCATTTCAATTTGGACGGAAAAGCAGTCGGAGACGCTAGAGGATCATCCCATCGGAGCCACGACTAGGTTCTACTCGAGCACCTTCAATTCGTAAACCTTTCTGGTAATTGTTTGTTCCTATAGTTTCGTTTCAGTCTCTATATCATAAGCCCTATGTTAATTTATTTGTATATCATCGATTTTGTCAAAATCCGAATCTAGGATTTGTTCATAAAAGCAATTTGGGGTTTTGATCCTAATCATCACCTTCATAAAATTAATCCACACCCTCGTTTTCACAAGGTTAAAATCAGTAAAAGCCCCATGATTCCATTGAGTTTTAACATCCAATTTTATCAAATTGATTCCACGTTCATACTTAGGGTTTCGGATCTTGAAACTTAGAATTAATGATTTAAAACGCAATGGTTTTGCAATTAAAATCATACCCAGATTCGAATTATTCTAAATAACATAATCCCCATATCCTTTTGGTCAACCGCAATCAAAACCAAACGGATTTGCACTTGTTGGCTTGTTCTGTTAAACTCTGTAACTGTAAATCCAGGAGACACGGTCGTGCCAAGGTTTTAGCACGGTCGTGCCTCACACTCTGACCCGGTCGTGCCTCTTGGCTAGACATGGTCGTGGCTCAGAACCCAAGACACGGTTGTGCCTGGCTCAGACACGGTCGTGCCTAGTGATCAGTTTTGTTGTGTCTTCTGTTTGATCAACACGGTCGCGCATGTGACTCTAACACGGTCGTGCCTTGTCTTAGGCGCGGTCGTGTGTGAGAAAACCTTTTGTCAGAATGTTTTGATTAATATTTATATTATATTTTCAAAACAATAATTATTATATATTATTTGTCCTGAATTTAAAAATCAGTATTCCCGTAAACTCGTTCGTTTAACCGTTAATCCTTAGAATGTTTAAAGACATTCTAATCTTTCGTGTGTCATTACAAATCCCATTGAGTCCCTAACTGTTATGTTGTAATTCTAGGACATTCGTGAGCCGTGTTAGGCTAACGCTTGAGATTTCAATCTCGTACTTGTGTGATTACTACCTACTCAATCAGATGAGTTCTCACGGCCCCTTTTACTGTTTTAAAACTAGGGGAGAAAACCTGACGTAAACGCTTTTGGTTTTGTAATTCATATATGTTATCCCTTGTTTGACTATGCGTACATATCTATTATTAAGTCCTCACATCGGACCGTTAATATGAACATAGCGAGGTAATTTGAGTAGTACCGCTGGGTTTCACAAACCTCACCCGCGTTAATCGCGCTAACTCGATGGAGGTCGAACGGGTGCAATATTGACCTAAACATTCACCATGGCTGATAGGCCTGGTGGGAGGAAAAAACATAAATAATCAGCTTTCGGTTGCGCGCGCATTAGTTAACATGAATATGGGTTAGCTACCCGTTGATTTATATATTGAATGTATATTAATCTGTTAAACGCTTCTATAAACTGAAACCTGTGAACTCACCAACCTTGTGTTGACACTTTTCTTACATGTTTTCTCAGGACGCTAAGCTAAGGCACGGGTGCACGTTAGGGCATGCATGGTGTCAACATGATATATTCAATAATTGTCAATCTATTGAACATTTATTATGTTTCTGTTATTGTTAGACTAGGGCGCGTTGTTGTGCGCATTTACCCTCTTGTTTAAACGTTTCGCATTTACTATGAACTTTTCTAATATTTCAATTTGAGTCTCATATAGTGTTATTTGATGTAACTAATAACTGAGATCCTGGTTAGTCACACACCAAACGGTAAAACTCCATTAGTGGAATTTGGGGGTGTGACAGATTGGTATCAGAGCCATTGGTTATAGAGAACTAGAACTGCATACTAGACTATAACCTTACACATTAGTTACTCGGCACAGACACTCATACCTGATACACATAGCACCCATACATACATTGTAGTTCAGGCATGTAATACCATTCGTATCACCCTCAGTTGGCGAGGGACACGTCATTTGCATTGCATCATCATTCCCAACGGCGACACTCGGGGAATCACCAGAACATCATCCACTCCCGTCTGAGGGCAGCGAGACGGAGCCTTCGAAGGATTCACTTACGTCACCATCACCTGTTGGGTATGGTGGGCTTTCTCAGGTCCATGTTATGGACGGCACTTAGCACTAACACATATCTCTTTGGGAGTTGGGATCGTCGGAGGCGAGTCCCTACTGTACTCAATAGCAACAATACGCCGAGTGAAGGCAGACCATTGCACGCATTATTGCAGAATCCATTGGCACGTAGATGTCATCACTTTCTCGAGCCATGGGCTCGCATCTTTGGTCGATATTCTGTTGAGAATAGATTGACCACAAATTTGAGAACGCATTGCTCAATGCATACTCAAACCCTATTCTGACTCAATGGGAAGAACAACTACTTTTCTTCTTCCAGTAACACATATTCATGAACTAGTTTCACTTCTCGAAGTCGCATTTCATGTACATGTTTGCTTCATGTGCATGTTACCATCTACAATCCACTGGATTGGACTATCGTATTGTGTTTCAACTCGGGTGAATACTCGGATCAAACAATTCCTGACTACTCATACTGATATGAGTCCTAGTTGATCAACTTATGGTTGATGACTAAGCTTCTAGATGACTTATCATATCTTACAACACCCTGTACTCAGCAATATAAACTAAAGGACACTATGACACAGGACAGGGAGAACTAGGGTGAGCATGCAAAACAAACTATCATTACGGGTGCACACGTAATAGTAATTTGAGGTGCATGTAAGTCCTGGTGAAACCTAGTGTGTGAATGAATGGTCCTAATCTGTTATTTAAAGACTTAAGTTTCCACTATCTATAGAAATTCTCGTAACACGCTCAACGACTAGTTGTTATCGTTAAACCTGTTCAACAGTCGATAGACGTGACTATCAGGTTGAAGATGTTGTCGGGCACACTAAACTATCATCAATAGGATCCATCATTATACCTCAAATCATGTAAGTCTTAGTGAAATTAAGACTCTCATCCAAACGTTATCACAGAAACCAACTCGATTGAAACTCTAGTAGAACCTCATGGAAAACTCACTGACTCCAACCTTGTAAACGGAAATTGTGAAATTCTTTCTAAGCTAACACGTTATCCCTTACGCTCCAACAATGAATTTCATTTGACCCTATTGCCTTATCTGGTGACTAATCCTTAGTCTAATTCGAATTATACCCCAGCATATTCAATCCTGTAAACGAATTTCTTTCTTCATGAAATAATCCAGTGACATTAGGAGACGAGGATTTAATCCAACCAACCCCATCAACGACAGAGTAGGTTTAAGTCTGCTAAGAGTTTCAACCAGTCGACCTCTTCAGGACAAAACCAGAGTGGTTATACGGAGAGATACCCTAAGTGCAACTAGTGTAATTTTCACCATCTCGGTGCTTGTGAGAGAAATCGTTTCCAGCGGTGTGACAAGGTGGGCCATGCTGCCAAGGACTGTAGAGGTGAACTACAAGCCAAACATCCTTTCCAGCAACCGGGATCTACAAAGGGTTGTCTTGAGTGTGGAAAGGAAGGACACTTTCGGAAGGATTTTCCTCAACTGAAGTAGGGGGTAATGGAAACAATAACCATAACCAAGGTAACAACAACAACCACGGTAACAATAATGGAAACAATGGAGTAAACGGTGCGAAGGGATGAGCCTTCGTGCTAGGATCCGGAGAAGCTCGATATGATCATAATGTGGTCACCGGTAAGTTCCTCTTAAACAATTACTTTGCTTCTGTCCTATTTGACACTGGTGTTGATAGGAGTTTTATATCTAAGAAACTTAGTGATATGATAAAAGAAACTCCAAATCTGTTAGAAGCTAAGTATATAATAGAAATAGCCGATGGCCAAATAATTGAAGCAACCCACATTCTTAAGGGTTGCAAGATTGAGTTGGCTGGTCATAAACTCGATATCGACCTTATGCCGGTCACACTTGGTAGTTTTGATATAATTGTCGGCATGGATTGGTTATCTAAAAACCAAGCCGAAATCATCTGTAGTGAGAAAATCATTCGCATTCCTCTTCCGAGTGGAGAAACTCTTTCCGTTTAGGGCGAAAAGGTTGGTGCAATCATGGGCATCATATCCTTCATGAAAGCCCAGAAATGTCTTCGAAATGGGCATACTACTATTCTGGCTCTCGTCGCCGAGCAGCCATCTGAGGAGAAAAAGATTGATGATATCCTGATCGTTTGCAACTATCCGGAAGTATTTCCCGAGGATTTGCCTGGCCTTCCACCACACCGTCAAGTTGAATTCCAAATCGATCTAGCATCCGGAGCGGCACCGATCGCTCGGGCACCTTATAGACTAGCACCTAGTGAATTGCAAGAGCTATCTACTCAACTTCAGGAATTGTTAGAGAAAGGTTTCATCCGGCCTAGCTCATCGCCATGGGGAGCTCCAGTTCTGTTTGTCAAGAAGAAGGACGGGACTTTCCGTATGTGTATCGACAACCGTGAACTGAATAAAGTGACAATCAAGAATCGTTATCCCCTACCTATTATAGATGATCTCTTTGATCAACTCCAAGGATCAAGCTTCTATTCCAAGATAGATCTTAGGTCTGGCTACCACCAATTGAGAGTCCGAGATGAGGATATCTCTAAGACTGCTTTTAGGACAAGGTACGACCACTATGAGTTTATGGTCATGCCTTTCGGATTAACCAACGCACCCGCGGTGTTCATGGACCTCATGAACCGTGTGTGTAAGCCATACCTCGATCAATTTGTCATCATTTTCATCGACGACATTCTCATTTATTCCAAGAATAAGGAGGAACATCTACGCTTAATTCTGTAATTACTTAAGCAGGAGCAGTTGTATGCTAAGTTTTCCAAGTGTGAATTCTGGATCCGGGAAGTTCAATTTTAGGACATGTGGTTAACGAGAAGGGAATACATGTCGATCCATCAAAGATTGAAGCCATTAAGAATTGGGCAGCACTGACGAAATCGACTGAGGTGCGACAATTTCTGGGAATGGCTGGTTATTACCGTCGATTAATCGAGGGATTTTCTAAAATTGCACAACCTCTAACTACCTTAACTCAGAAGGGTAAAGCCTATAACTGTGGCGATAACCAGGATTCAGCATTCCAACACCTCAAGCAGAAGCTTTGTAGTGCACCCATTCTAGCTCTTCCAGGGGGAACAGATGATTTTGTGGTGTATTGTGACGCATCCATTCAGGGTCTGGGTTGTGTGTTGATGCAACGAGAAAAGGTGATCGCATATGCTTCGCGTCAACTAAAGATTCACGAGAAAAACTACACCACTCATGACCTAGAGTTGGGAGTCGTAGTTTTCGCACTTAAGATATGGAGACATTACTTGTACGGTACCAAGTGCACTATCTACACCGATCACAAGAGTCTTCAACATATCTTCGAGCAGAAAGAGCTGAACATGAGACAGAATCGTTGGGTCGAGCTCTTGAATGATTATGATTGTGCGATCCGGTATCATCCAGGTAAGGCTAATGTTGTAGCTGATGCCCTAAGTCGAAAGGAAACCAAACCCAAACGAGTTCGAGCATTACAGCTTACTATTCACCCCCGGATTACTTGACAAAATCCGTAGTGCTCAACTCGAAGCCCTGAAAGAGGAGAACCTACTGCAGGAAGGTACACATGGTATGGAAGAACAACTCGAGGTCAAATATGACGGTATTTGCTACTTCACTGAGCGAATATGGGTTCCAATATTCGGGAACTTAAGGGAACTGGTCATGGATGAAGCTCATAAATCTCGTTACTCCGTTCATCCAGGTTCAGACAAGATGTACCATGACCTAAAGGTGCTGTATTGGTGGCCAAAGATGAAGGCCGATATAGCCACTTATGTGAGCAAGTGCCTGACTTGCACAAAGGTCAAAGTTGAATATCAAAAACCTTCCGGACTACTCCAGCAACCGGAGATTCCCGTGTGGAAATGGGAGCAGATATTCATGGACTTTATCACAAAATTGCCACGAACTCCTACCGGATGTGATACCATTTGGGTAATAGTCGATCATTTAATAAAGTCCGCTCACTTCTTAGCAATCAAGGAAACCGACAAAATGGAGAAGCTTACTCGTATTTACTTGACAGAAGTAGTCTCTCGGCACAGGTGCCAATCTCTATCATTTCGGATCGTGATGCACGATTCACCTCCCGTTTCTGGCAATCGTTACATAAAGATTTAGGCACGCGTCTAGATATGAGCACATCATATCACCCTCAAACTGATGGCCAGACGGAGCGTACTATTCAAACCCTGGAGAATATGCTACGAGCTTGAGTGATTGATTTCGGTAACACTTGGGAGTCTCACCTACCGTTGGTGGAGTTCTCCTACAACAACAGTTATCACACTAGCATCAAGGCAGCTCTATTCGAGGCCCTATATGGACGGAAATGCCGTTCTCCTAATTGTTGGACCGAGGTTGGAGATAGTCAACTTACGGGTCCTGAGCTCGTACTTGAAACTTCTGAGAAAAATTGTTCAAATTAGAAACCGTATGGCAGCAGCTCGTGATCGTCAAAAGAGCTATGCCGATAAGCGTCGTAAACCGTTAGAATTTAAAGTGGGGATATGTTCTTGTTAAAAGTCTCACATTGGAAGGGTGTCATTCGTTTTGGGAAACGAGGCAAACTGAATCCTCGTTATGTTAGACCATTCAAGATAGTGAAGAGAATTGGTCCAGTAGCGTATCAACTGGACCTACCCGAAGGACTTAGTGGTGTACACAATGTCTTTCACATCTCAAACTTGAAGAAATGTCTAGCAGAAAAGTCACTCGCGGTTCTTCTTAATGAACTACACATCGACGAACAGTTGCGTTTCAACGAAGAACCCGTGGAAATCATGGATAGGGAAGTCAAAACGCTTAAACACAGTAAAATCCCTATTGTCAGAGTCCATTGGAACTCGAAACGCGGACCGGAATTCACGTGGGAGCGTGAGGATCAGATGATGCGCAAGTATCCTAATCTGTTCAAGCACTCCACGTCAAGCTCTTAAGGTACTATTTTAATTTTCGGGACGAAAATTCTTTCAACTAGGGGATGATGTGACATCTGGAATTTTTTTATTATTATTTTAATTTTCGGGACGAAAATTCTTTCAACTAGGGGATGATATGACAATCCGACTTTTCAAGTTAACCCCGTTAGCAATTCCATTAAATATTCTATTAAATCCTAACCAAGTGAACTCAATTCTAAAACCAAGGGATCAATTCTGTCAAAGCTGAAGTTGCAAGGGCTGGTTTTGTAAATAACCAGAAACCCTAGTCGGCACGGTCACGCCAAGTGCCTTGGCACAGTCGCGCCTCTTACAGGCACGGTCGCGCCTCTTGCCTAGTTGAAACGTAAACGCAGCCTTTAAATGCAAATTCGTTTGAATATCAAGTTGTAACGTAAAATCTCTAACACGGATCATTACTGAGCCATTATTCGGCACTTTAACACTCGTAATGCCCGAATTCAACCCCATCATTGTCATTAACTTGAAACCGTCGACTCATCTATCATATCTCGCAAATTCAATAAGTTGGGAGCATCATTACGCAAATAATCTGCACACACATCTTGTACGACCCTCTGTGAAGCTTTTGTGCATTTCAATTTTGCCAGAAAAGCAGTCGGAGACGCCGGAGGATCATCCCATCGGAGCCACGACTAGGTTCTACTCGAGCACCTTCAATTCGTAAACCTTTCTGGTAATTGTTTGTTCCTATAGTTTCGTTTCAGTCTCTAGATCATAAGCCCTGTGTTAATTTATTTGTATATCATCGATTTTGTCAAGATCCGAATCTAGGGTTTGTTCATAAAAGCAATTTGGGGGTTTTGATCCTAATCATCACATTCATCAAATTAATCCACACCCTCATTTTCGCAAGGTTCAAATCAGTAAAAGCCCCATGATTCCATTGAGTTTTAACATCCAATTTTATCAAATTAATTCCACGTTCATACTTACGGTTTCGGATCTTGAAACTGAGTATTAATGATTTAAAACGCAATGGTTTTACAATTAAAATAATACCCGTATTTGAATTTTCCTAAATAACAGAATTCCCATATCCTTTTGGTCAATCGGGATAGAAACCAAACGGATTTGGACTTCTTGGCTTGTTCTATTAAACTCTGTAACTGTAAATCCAGGAGACATGGTCGTGCCTCACACTCTGACCCGATCGTGCCTCTTGGCTAGACCTTGTCGTGCCTCAAAACCCTAGACATGGTCGTGCCTGGCTCTAACACGGTCGTGCCTAGTGATCAGTTTTGTTGTGTCTTCTGTTTGATCAACACGGTCGCGCCCCTGACCAGCACGGTCGCGCATGTGACTCTAACACGGTCGTGCCTTGTCTTAGGCGCGGTCGTGTGTGAGAAATCTTTTGTCAGAATGTTTTGATTAATATTTATATTATATTTTCAAAACAATAATTATTATATATTATTTGTCATTCATCGCGAAACCCATTCATCTGAATTTAAAAATCCGTATTCCCGTAAACTCGTTCGTTTAACCGTTAATCCATAGATTGTTTAAAGACGTTCTAATCTTCAGTGTGTCGTCACAAATCCCATTGAGTCCCTAACTTTTATTTTGTAATTCTAGGACATTCGTGAGCCGTGTCAGGCTAACACTTGAGATTTCAATCTCGTACTTGAGTGATTACTACCTACGCAATCAGGTGAGTTTTCGCGTCCCCTTTTACTGTTTTAAAACTGGGGAGAAAATATGACGTAAACGCTTTTGGTTTTCTAATTCATATATGTTATCACTTGTTTGACTATGCGTATACATCTATCATTAAGTCCCCACATCGGACCGTTATTATGAACATAGCGAGGTAATTTGAGTAGTACTACTGGGTTTCACAAACCTCACCCGTGTTAGTCGAGCTAACTCGATTGGAGGTCGAACGGGTGATATATTGACCTAAACATGCACCATGATTGATAGGCCTGGTGGGAGGAAAAAACATAAACAGTCAGCTTTCGGTTGCGAGCGCATTAGTTAACATGCATATGGGTTAGCTACCCATTGATTTATATATTGAATGTACATTAATCTGTTAAACGCTTTTATAAACTGAAACATGTGAACTCACCAACCTTGTGTTGACACTTTTCTTACATGTTTTCTCAGGACGCTAAGCTAAGGCACAGGTGCACGTTAGGGCATGCATGGTGTCAACATGATATATTCAATAGTTGTCAATCTATTGAACATTTTTTATGTTTCCGTTATTGTTAGACTTGGACGCATTGTTGTGCGCATTTACCCTCTTGTTTAAACGCTTTCGCATTTACTATGAACTTTTATAATAATTCAATTTGAGTCCCATATAGTGTCGTTTGATGTAACTAATGACTGAGATCCTGGTTAGTCACACACCAAACGGTAAAACTCCGTTAGTGGAATTTGGGGGTGTGACACCTTGTGCCCAGTCGTCCTTTCTCTTTCCCGTCGTGCCTTTGGTTTCTGTGGCACCCTGCCATCGGCTTCATCCACGGGCATTTCCTTCTTTATATCTTGGGTGCAATGTGGTGGGTCCGACGCCAGCTCCCTCACTTGCACCTCTTCTTTCCTCCCCACACTTGGCGTTTGATACAACAAATCTTCAAGTAATTTTAGATCGCCAAGTGGGTCAAACTCTTCTTCCATATGAGTCGGCAGGCCTCCCAACTAGTCTCCAAATTCACTTTCCCAAGATGGGACATGATCCTCCTCTTGCTCATCCAACTCTGGTAGACCCTTTTCGATGCAGTCGTCTTCATTCCCTGGTTCCTAGATCACATATTTCTCAAAGAACAAGCGTAAAGTATCAAGTATATTTGAGAACTCAAGTTCGTCATCCAAAAAATTAAATGACTCAGGGGTGTCACAATTATTCTCAATAAGGACGGGTTCTGAAAACTTACCTGGACCATCACCCATAGTGTCATCCGATGGCTCTTCTACCTCTATCTAATCATCACTGAAGAAATTGTCGTCCTCGATGGGCTCTAGTCCTTAATACTGTGGTGCATGAACTAGAGGTGGATCTGGCACAAAGTGTTGTACACTTTTGACTTGCGCCTATTTCGTTAAAATCTCCATTTCTCTAGCTAGCTTCAGACTTGCTAGCTCGTCCGTAAGCTTACCATTTTCTTCTAGGAAGAACAGTTGCTCGCCTTACTTAAACAGGTCCATTGAGTGCTCATTATCTCATGCACTTCCCTTTTCTTGTCCTCGAGTGTTTCTTTTACCTGTATTTCCTGCACTGACTCCATCTCACAAGACAAGTGTAAAGAGTTTTAGTGAAACATGTACTCTTGTATAGGATCTGGTGAACAAAGGTTGTCACAATCGACAGTAGAGTCTAGAAACTTATGTGGATATGGGACTTGTGTGGAACTACGTGGAGTAGCAAAAAATACATCATCTTCTTCATCCCTAGTCAACTTCGTGTTGCAAGAGGAAATTTCCCCTCGATTGTTAACACACATCTCCTGATACTCAGCTTCCAGTGCCTCTATTCTGCGGAGTTTCTCCTCTTGTTCCCTACGCTATTATTCTTCCATCCTTCTTTGTTCCTCCTCAACTCTCCTATTTTACACCATTTAAGCAAGCATGTCATTCGATTGTTGAAGCAACTCTTCGATGAGTGGGGTCTTCCCAGCTTGAGCTCTCTTTTCCTCTTATATCTCCTCCATCCATTGATTAAAAGTCCCACATGGGGCATTGTGGCTTTCAATCAAGGATGTGCTTACCTCTCGTTCATAACTCTCATATGACTGTGGATGCGGAATAGGCTTACAATAGTAATATGTGGAAGGACTCGAAGAGTATGGACAATTCTGGGTGTAATGGGGCCTTCCACAGATCTCGCACCACACGTTCATGTGTTGATCCCCTTGAGCAAAATAAAGTCCTCGGTAGTTGTTCCCGTAATAACGCTCCATATAAATCCCTACAAAGGACACTCAAACAAAGGGGTCACGAGCACCAAATATATATAAAAACAAATGAATAACTAAGAAAAATACTCTGCTAAGCAAATAAACAGATATCTACAGAGACTCACTAAAAACAAAGAAAAGACACGGACCCTAGACGCTCTACGACTCAAGACACAAAAAAGACCAATTAATCAGTTAAGTTCAATCAAAGTTAGATACGCTATCGCCTAAGTGTCCCCGACAACGGCGCCAAAAAGTTGATGTGTGTTGGATGGTCTATAAAAACTAACTACAAACCTAACCTGGACACTCTAGCTTTAAGTTTATAAATCTGGACTCAACCTAATACTAGACCACACAACCGGAAAGTGTACCGATCAATGTAGTAAAGTCTAATGAAGTCCGGATATCGAACCCACGAGACACTAGTGACAACTAACCTAGACTCTGACTCAACTACTAAACTGATTTAAATGGGGGGATTTGTGTAACTGAGATTTAACTAATAGATAAATAACTAACGACACCAACTATCAGACAGACGAAACAGATGAGATCAATAAAGGATAAAGCACTATCTAGGTTATGAATCTTGTTTGATAAACATGAACTTCTCTCAGCTATGATAGATATGATGGAACCGAGATCTTTTAATACGAAACCCTAAGACAACCTAAGGATCCCGGATCATTCTCCGGTTCTCATCTCGTGTTCTCGTGGGCTCGTGCTTTCCTGAGAAAGTTACTTAGTTCAGTTCCAAAAAAGTTCCTACCCCTCATAGCCTCGATGGAGCAGCATTGTGATATTGACAAAATACTCTTTGAAGATGCACTGGGTAGGGTGAAGGCATTTGAAAAATGTCGTAAAGCATTTGAAGCACGGAAGAGGAATGATCAAACTAAGTTGCTTATGGCAAGTGCAAGTAATCAGAAAGTAGACGACCAAGACAGTTGACATTATGGTAAGGGTCGAGGTGATGGAAATCAAGGTCGTGGTCGAGGTTTTGGAAGAGGACGTGGAAGAGGAGACAAAAGTGATTCCATGTGTTTTGAATGTGGTGAGTTTGATCACTTTGCATTTGCGTGCACCAAGTGGAAAGACAAGCAGAAAGAGAAAGAGGAAGTAGCTAATCTTGCTCAAATTGGTGATCGGTCGACCTCGCTGTGAAAGGGAATGTGAACATAACGATTAGGGGTGATTGTACGCAAGCTTTTAATTGAATCAATAAGAATGGAGTTTACGTAAAAAAAATTTCTTCTATGAGCCGTCGCCTAAATTCTTTTCTGGTTGTACGATTTTTATTCTAAAATTTGGATCTTGGGGCTTCAGAATCCACATTCAAAACAACTATATAAGACATCCACAAATATTTGGAAACATTGGAGTGAAAAATAAATAAAAAAACATCATTCTCGAAATCTGATTGCCTAGAAAACTCAAAACGTGAAAGTTGGAGATAGACGAGATGAGGATGCCGAGGTGGATGTGTGGGCACACGAGGTTAGACCGAATAAATAAAGGGGTTTTTAGAGACATATTAGGGGTGACACGTATATCAGATAAAGTAAGGGAGAGGAGATTGAGATAGTTTGGGCATGTGTGGAGGAGACAGATGACAACATGAGTAAGGAGTCTTGAGATTCTCATCGTGGAGGGGAAGATGAGTAGAGGCAGACCAAAACTAACTAGGGATGAGAAGATTCGGTATTATTTGATAGACTTGCACCTCTCTAGGGACATGATAAGTGATAAGAGTTCGTAGAGACGTCAGATAAAGGTTTGAGATTCCTAGGGGTGAGTATAAGCTTCGTCATTGATGAGGTTAGTCGTTTCACTGGTAGTTCACTTACACTACCTTTAGTTGTATGTGTTAGGTTTGCTTTTAGTTGTAAATGGGCCTCTAGTCTTATAGTGCATTTCATATTATCTACTACTTAGCTATGGTGACTTGTATGTTATAGTGGTATTTCTATATGGTTATGACACATATTTGTATACCTTATTGTTCTTGAATATGTTATGACTACTTGATTCTTAACTCTTGTAGTTATTGTATTCTTCACAACTTTAGATTTAGCGACTATTATGTCTGCTGCTCTTTCTGTATGCTTATGGTATGAGCTTCTATGTCTTGCTTTTATATATGTTTTTTAATGTTTGATTATTTTGTGCATGTTTTGTATGTTTTCTGAGCCGGGAATCTCTACGGGTGCAGCCTCTTTACAATATGAGATAGAGGTAAAGGTTTCCCTCATCCCACGCTTCTAGACCCTACTCTTTGAGTAGGATTTTGTTCGATACGTTTGTTTATTCTTGAAATAATTTTATAAAACCCACTTAAGATTTCTTGAGTGATTATTTAACTCATCTTGCACTTGAAGAATATAGAATAGTAGAACATTTCTTGAGTGATTATTTATGAACATATTAAAATCACAATATCAAGATTACAAAACAAAGAGAAGAGCAAGCGAGCTAGACAATAATCCATACTACACAAATATTTATAATAGGTAATCACTACTGAGAAATTAGTGGTTCTCTCTCAAATATAGTTGTGGTGATCTCTATCTTTTTAGAAAAAGAGATTGTATATCAGTTACCTTTACCGATTAAAGAGAAACTTAGTGAAGAACAACTTTTGATAAAAGGCCAAGTAGTGAACGTAATTCACTCGAACCATTATACAACGTCGCTTGTGTGGTAATATATTTCTCTCTTATATATCTTATTTGACGGCAAATATTCACCGGAGTTGTAAATGTTGGTAGTAATTTATAAAAACTAAAAATAACATGAACTTGTTTACAAAAATACATAATGTATGCATTTGTTTGTATTGTGATCTTAGATTCAAGAGGCAAAGAACAGGATATGTTGTACAAGAACATGGCCTTATGAATATTTCAAGTTGAGCTTGTTTTTCTCAACAAAAATGCCCACACAAGGGAGATAAATGCAATTACCTAGTTTTCTATTGGAATGGTCTTCAATAGTGATGGGGCCAAGGTAGGTTTGGTTATCCTTTGATTTTTATCATTAACAAGGGCATGTAAATTTTAACATAAATTCATTCTAACTGATTTATTTATATATATATATATATATAGGTTAAAACCCATGTTTTACATGGGTTGAATAATATACATCTTGTTATAAAACAATATTTTCGGGTGGTGGAGATGATCGGGTGGGCTAGTGGCCCGTCCGTGATCCAAATTGCCGTTAAAAAAACAATATTTTTTATTAAAATTTGTATGTTTGATGTTATTAGTCATCTGTGAAATAAGAAACAATTAAAATTTTCTTATGATTTAGTAATTTTTAATACAATATATGTTAGATATTTTATTATTTAACATTATCATTATTTAATAGGAGAAAAAGACGAAAAACAAAAATCTAGATTTTATCAGAAGTCGACACGTAGCAAGTATGGCTATTCATGTATTATAATATAGGTTAAAACCCTGTATATTATACAGGGTGAATAAATACAATGTTATATATATACTTAATAATAAAGATCTAATATTACACATTACATAACTTTTTAATACAAATTTTAGAAACGTTATATAGTTATTTTTTAAAAATATTTTATAAAAAGAATGAAAGAAATGTTCAAATTATAAAAATGTTTTTTTAAGCTATTTTTTAATTTAAAAATGTTCTATCGAAATAGTTATAAAAATCATTATTATTATTATTATTATTATTTTAACAGCAACTTCATTCAAAACAAAGCAAGTCAGCGGCTAACATACAAACAGAAGAAAAAAAGAAGCTAATACAAACGAACCTGTACTAGCACTAACAAAACAGAGAGGACCTGACCAAACGAATATCACATCTTAAAAGAACACCAACCCCCCCACTCGAGAGAGCTTATTTTAACCTTATTTTTAACCCAAAGATATCCAAGAATCTTTATTTCTTCAATAATTTTTGCAACTGAAACTTGATGGTTCTTGAATATATTTGTTCCTAGCTTTCCATATTGCCCGACATGCAAGAAGAATGTTGGATTACGCAGCCCTTTTTTTTTACCATGCTAAGTCCCCCAATTGGTAGAGATTTGAATAAACCATTAACTGAGAAGGCATAGATAGGAGGGATATTGCACCACGATGAGACCTTTTGCCATATGATTGTAGCGATGTAACAAGCGGTGAAAACATGATCTGTAGTCTCTTTCGATTCCCCACATAAAGAACATACTAACAAGCAGTGAAAAATCATTATTATTTAATAGGAGAGAGAGGCGGGACACAAAAGTTACAATTTTCTTTTATAGAAACTTGTATCATTAAATAGGAGAGAGAGGCATGAAAAAATGTTAAGGATGAACATGGGAATGACATGTGGCATCCAAAACCTTTATTTATTAGTATCTATAGATATAGATATATAGACACACACACAGGGGAAGGTTCCTCTAAAAAGTGAATTTTCGCTTAAAAAAACCTAAAAAACTTGGTCAAACAAACTCCGATTGAACTAATTACAGTTGTGTTGGAACCAACTCGTCGAAATAAAGACTAGAGTTAAACCCTAAATCTAAACCCTTACAGCTAAACTAAAAAACGTTTAGGTTTTCAGGGATGGGTTAGGTTATTTAGGTGGTACTACACATATGCAGTATTATGTTTTTTTTTTAATTTTTTTGTATTTTTTAACGAGGAGAACATGGGAAACATGGTATCCGAACCACTTTTTTAATATTTTATTTATATTTTGAGTTATGGTTTGTTTTTCATTTTAATGAATAGTTCTCAAGTTCCCTAATTAAAGTGAGTTCTCTCATTAACTTAACCCTATATATATATATATACCTATATATATATATATATATGTATATATATATGTGTGTGTGTGTGTGGAAGAGTTCAAATACTAACAACTTTTTACGTAAAAACTGTGTAAACCACTATAAAACAATCACATAATTTATAAATTTTTTTTTCTTTTAATTGTTAAAATAGTATTTAAATATCTTGAATAAATATTTTGAACTTAAATACGAAAATGATGAGTCTTACGTATACATACTAAATAATGTTACATATACGTGACACATAGTGTTTACATATATGTAACATTAACATAATGATAATTGATACATATACGTAATACTATGTTTGAGAGTGGTTATCACATAAATACTGGTTAGTATTTGAACCTCACCATATATATATATATATATATATATATATATATATATATATATATGGGAGAGATCAAGAGAAAACCACAAAGTTAGGCGAAAACCGAGAAAAACCACTAAACAATGTGTAATAGTAGTAACCACATTTTTTGTGTTTTCTGTTTACGTATACGTAACACTATGGGTTATGTATGCGTAAGCCAATAGTTAAATTATTTTTTTTGGTAAAAATGTGTAATATTACATTGATACTCTTATAAAAAAATAAAAAATACATATTATTATTTTAATGGTTAAAATTGGTTTTTTTAGTGTTTTTTTTTGTTTCCGTCTAGCTATTTGGTTTTCTCCTGAACTCTCCCCTATATATATATACATATATATATATATATGTGTGTATATATATATATGTATGTGTATATATATATACATATATATATATATATAGGGTGAGGTTCAAATGCTAACCAATATTTTTGTGATAATAATGATAACCACTTTCAAACATAGTGTTACGTATACGTACCAAATCATGTTACACATATGTAAACACTATGTGTCACGTATTTGTAACATTATTTAGTACGTATACGTAAGACTCGTCATTTCTGTATTTACGTTCAAAATATTTATTCAAGATACTTACATACTATTTTAACAATTATAAGAAAAAAATAATTTATAAATTATATGATTGTTTTATAGTGGTTAGCATGATTATCACTTAAAAAGTTGATTAGTATTTGAACCCTTCCATATATATATATAGGGGAAGGATCATAAGAAAACTCAATATTCATAAGAAAACAAAAAAACTACTTATTTAAGGTAAAAATAATAAAAAAATCATAACACAAAAAATGAATCAAAAATTAAAAAACTGATTCAGAGACCTTGTTTCCCACTTTGTCCTCATTCAAAAAAAAATTAGAGGGTTTAGCTTTTGGGTTTGGTTTAGCTTTTAAGTTAGGTTTTTGGAGGGGTGAGGTGGGGGGTTTAGGTTTTTGGGGGGTGGGTGGGGGGTTTAGGTTTTTAGGGGCTGGGTGAGGGGGTAGGTGGGGTGGGGGTTTAGGTTTTTGAGGGTGGGTTAGGCTTTTTGGTTTAGTTTTTGGGTTTAGTTTAGGTTTTTGGAAGGGTTGGGTGGGGTGGGGTGGGGGGTTTAGGTTTTTGGCGGGTGGGTGGGGGGTTTGGGTTTTTAGGGGGTGGGTGGGGTGGGTTTAGGTTTTTGGGTGGGGGTAGGGTGAGGGGTTTTAGGTTTTTGGTGGTGGGTTGGGATTTTTGGTGTACTACACATATGTAGTAAGAGTTTTTTGGTTTTATTATGAAAATGAGTTTTCTAGTTAACTCACCCATATATATGTGTGTGTGTATATATATATAGTGTGAGGTTTCGTTAAAAAGTCAAAATAGTGTAAAAAGTGATTTAAAACGCTCATAACCGGCTCATACGAACTCCTTTTTTACTTATTTCGGAGACGTTGGAACCGTCTCGTCGAACTATACGATCTTAGCTTGTAGGGTTTAGCTTATAGGGTTTAGATTTTAGAGTTTAGTTTTTGCCTTATGGTTTAGCCTTAGAGGTTTAGCTTTTAGTATTTAAGCTTTTGGGGGTGGGGGTTTTAGGTTTTTAGGGGTGGGGTGGGGGTTAGGTTTTTGGGAGGGTTGGGTTAGAGGTTTAGGTTTTGCGGGGTGGTGGTGGTGTTTTTAGACGACTTTTTGGTTTTTAGGTTTTTATATTAGGATTTAGGTTTTTGGGGGTGGGAGTGGGAGGTTTTAGGTTTTTCAGGGTTGGGGTTAGGTTTTAGGTGGGGGGTTTTAGGCTTTTGGGGGTGGTGGTGGAGGTTTTTAAAAGAACTAGAGAACTTATAATTAAAGGCAAAAAAAATCATAATTCAAAATATAAATCAAAAACTAAAAATCTGTTTCGGGGACCTTGTTTCCCACGTCGTCCTCGTTCAAAATAAAATTAAAAAAACCCGTAATATTGCATATGTATAGTACCACCCCGAAAAACCTAAACCCCCCACCCCACCCCCACCACCCGAAAACCTAAACCCCCCACACCCACCCCCAAAAACCTAAACCCACTCACCCCTACACTTAAAAACCTAACCCTAAAAGCTAAACCTAAAAACCTAACCTTAAAAGCTAAACCAAACCCAAAAACAAAACTCTAAACTAAACCGAGCATTTTTTATATTGTTTTTGGAATGAGGACGACGTGAGAAACAAGGTGTTCGAAGCAGTTTTTTAGTTTTTAATTTATATTTTCGAGTTATGATTTTTTTTTAATGAGGAGTTCTCTAGTTCTCTCTAAATGATAGTTTTTCTTTTTAATCTGTATCATTGATCATTCATTTGAATGGATGAGATTGCTTCTTAAAATTATTAGTCAAATAGTATATATATATATATATATATATATATGATTGATTTGACAAACTTTTGGTATGACATTACTTGGAAAGTTCATATTTTTATTTTGAAAAGCGGACTCATATAAATGTTGTAATAAATTTTAATACTTCCTTTCAGTTATATGTTTGTAAACATGTCTTTTATATTATTTGTGTTTACTTCTAGTTAAATAACACGACTAAATATATAAAATATTATTATTATTAGGTTAAAAGAAGTTAAGTAGTAACTAGCTATTATCAGTTAAATGGGTTAAACAACTAAATTTATTGCTAAAACTAAGTAAAGTTTAAAATCAACTAAAGCTAATACACATCGAATGGCTTTAAAAATAATTATTTTATAATAATTTTTTATAATAATGCGTAATAAAAATTACATAAAATAATTATAATCCAAAACTGCCATGCAAAGTATTAAAACTTTTATTAAAATATCAAATAAATAACATCTATTTTTGAACATAAAATCAGATGAATAACTAGAAATTGAAAATAAAACAAACATATATATTTAATAATAAACAAAAATTAGTTCAAACTTATCTTATACTCCGTTAGCTATTTACCAAAAGACATGGTGTTACTTGTGATCCAGATTTAATTCTTGCTCTCTTTATTAGTTTCTGATGCATGCAAATGAGGTCTAGCTTTAGGCTGATGCACATGGTTTTACCCACGTCGATCCAGGGTTCGAGCATCGGCTCGCCCGCAAGCCCGGAAAGGGTCGTACTGGGCCCAATTAAGACAATATATTGATCGGAGTTGGACGAGATTCTCACATGTAACGGGAGGGTGTGACGTCACATCATTTAATGTTCGCCGTTAAAAAATAAAAGCTATTTACCAAAACAAAAAAGCAAAGGAATTAATCAAATTGTACCCTTTTTTTTACTCAGAAAGACACATCATCCTTTTTTTGTTTGTTTTAAAGTGTTATTTTTTATTTTAAAAATAATTAAATTGTAACCCTAATAAGTAATAACCATTTTGAAAAAATACAAAGCAAAAGGATGAAAATCTGTGAGGAAAATGAACAAAAAACCCGACAAAGCCACACCCACGCCCTGCAAAATTTGGGACCCAACTCACAAAACCCTTCTTTCCCTTCATTATTGCCTCTTTTTCACTTTTGGAACTTACTTTTTCTATTTTTCATTTTTAGCTCTTAAAATCTTTTTTTAACTCCACCCTTCAATTTGATTCTTTTTTACAGTTTGAGGTGACCCATCATCCACTTTTATGATCTTTTGCAATGAGCATAAAATCTAAACCCACAAATTGGTTCATAAACAATCATTATATTATAGGATGATTCATATACATAATAATTATTTTGGTGTATCATCAAACTCTTTTTTTAATTGTTTTTTTATGGTATTTGACTTTATAGGTAGCAAGTTTTATAATTTTTATCATTTTATAACAAAGTTAAACATGATTAAAAAAATATAAGAAAAATACCCTCTTTAATATGTCATTTTGTAGGTGAAAATCCTCAATTAGATTTAGATTTAAAGATGTATATTGATAAGGAGTAGATTTCGTGGGTGTATAAGTTAATAGTTAAAAAAAAAAGATAGATTTAGAAAAACACATAACATTTTAATTTAAAATAAAAAAACTGAAAACCTTAAACTTGAAGTGTATATGAAAGATTTTGGACCCGACAGCTAGGCCAAATCACGTAACTTCTCATCTTTACGGAATATTTTCATGAACAACTTGCAAATTTTGGAACTTCCCTAGGACCAAAAGTATAAATATTATGATTTTTCCTTAACATTTGTCATGCCGTTATTGGTTTATTATCGTTTGCATGTAATAATTTTTATAAGCAACAAATCTTCTCATTTCAAATTTCTATAACTTAGGGTTCCATCCAAAAACAAGTTTGTTTCATCTCAATGTGATAAGTTATCAAAAAGGCTTAGAACCAATGACATGCAACGGCTACTTCATTGAAGTTTTGTGTCAAGCTTATTTGAATTAAGTGATTTAAGACCACATTATTATGTAAGCGGTAAATTGTTGTTAAAAGAGTGTTTAAATATGTTCAAACTAAACAACGATAAATCTTACTAATGACAAAGGAGTGTTTAAATGTGTGTTCAGGAATCGACCATCTACAATCACAATAATCAACTTATCGTGCTTCTGAATCCGTTTGAAAAGATGTAAAAAAAATTCATAATCATATAAAGCTATATGTTTAACTTTCTAATTTCGATTCAAACAATAGAAACAACTTCAAACACTAGCTTAAAAGTCGTCAAATATTTGACTATGGAAATTAATATCACCAATAATGTTAACAACAATAACCATACACATTAAAATTCCACCACTAGCAAACTAATAGTAAACAAATCCAAAGACTATCTTCAAGTCTTAGATATTTGATTATAGATATTCAATACCATCGGTATTAACGTTAACAACAACCACACCTAGTAAAATTAAAATCCATCACTAGCTAGGAAGCTATTGGTAACCAACTCCAAACACTATTTAAAATCGCCAAATATTTGATTATGGATATTCGATCAATACCATCGACAACGTTAACAACAATAGCAACAAACATACCTAGTAAAATCTCATCACTAGGAAGCTATTAGTAAACAACTCCAAACACTATCTTAAAGTCGTGAAATATTTGATTATGATATTGAATACCATCGATAACGTTAACAACAGCAACAACCATACATAGTAAAATCTTATTATATTGATAAACAACTCCAAACACTATTTAAAGTCGTGAAATATTTTATTATGGATACTAACATAATCTTTAATCAAGGGTTTAGTGTATCTACATATATACATGAACATGTGAAAATGTTTAAAATACAATTGTGTAAGTTAGTCACATATGATTGACAAGAATTTAATTAAGGGGGCAGTGTAGTAAAACTAAAAGCAAGATGATAATTGAGAACTGAAAGAAGTTAATGAAGGATTGGTCCACTGGCCTGTGCCTGCAGAAGCAGAAGAAAGAGACCACTATTTACTACTTTCTCTTTCTCAATCACACAAAAAAATGTGGTAGTGTAGTGTGGCCTTCTGCAAAATCTCTGCCATCTTCCCATGCTTTCAGTTTCCCCCCAAACCTAATATGTCTTTTACCTTTCTTTTTCTCTCTCACACACTAATCACACCTCCATACTACACACATACCTCACCTTCCTCCATGTCTGTGCATTGGTACTTGCTTATTATTTAATTAAATCTTGCTTACTGTTCTCATACTGTATGTATGTATGCATGCATGTATCCATATATTGTACTGCATGCAGCATCTGGCCACTAAAAAGAAATTAACCATGATCCAGGTTTACAAGCCATCTTAATTTTAATCTCTCTCTCTCTTCTTTTTCTAGGGTTACATTAATATAATCATGTTATTATTAGCTTATTAGTCATTTTAACATTTTAATCTTTGCATGTGTTACTACAGTTTTGTACAGAAGTTTTGATTGACAGAAAGATTTGAAGTTCAACAGGATTTATATGATCATATCAACATTATTACCTGCAAACTATAAATTCTTTAGCAGTTATATTTTTTTTAAAGAAATGTAATTTATTAGAGATATCTTGGTGTATATTTATTTAGCTAAAGATCAGCACAAAAAATGGAAAATCTTTTTTTTTTCTTTTCTTTCTTGGGATAACCAAATAAAATATTTAATTATAAAAGTTATCAAATAAAATGTTTTAATAGTTAAGTATTCTTTTAATTATTTATGAGTTTAAAAATATCTTCAATGATTTAAGAACAAAAGTTTTAAGGTAATGATAACTTTGATCCTAAACATGATAATCATCTTAATTAGAATTAATCAAAGACAAAATTATTATTTTCTCAGGATATTTAGTTTTAAGAATATCTTGTTTATTCCTGAAAAAGTAAAATAAACCAAACCAAACCAAACCAAACCAAACCAAACGTACTCAGTATAATCCCACACATAGCTAACGCTATTAGTAGGGTCTGGGGAGGGTGTGATGAGGGCAAACCTTACCCCTATCCCAAGGGATAGAGAGGCTGCTCCCGTTTAGACCCCCGGCTCCATGGGAAAGAAAAAGATAAAAATATACATAAAATTAATGAGTAATAAAGTAAAATAAATCTAACAGTAATCTAACAATTAGCAGTGTATGACTAGAATATATTAGTCACAAGAAACACAACACACCTACAAGAAACAAGACATACGCAAAATCTTTGCTAAACAACTCTACTCTCCCACACAACGGGTCACTCATCCTAAAACCCTAATACGACGTCTCCATGAAATCCTATCATTGATCATTTCCTCTGAGAGGTGTAAATCTAGCAAATCAAGCCTAATCCTCTCATCCCACGTTAATTTTGGTCTCCCCCTGCTCCTTTTCCCCTCTACAACGAGAGTTTCCACCGTTCTCACTGGATCTGTGCTCTGTCTCCTCTTGACATGTCCAAACCATCTCAATCTTCCTTCTCTTATCTTATCTGAGATACATGTGACTCCCAATCTCTTCCGAACAACTTCATTTCTTATTCGGTCCTTTCTTGTGTGTCCACACATCCACCTCAACATCCTCATCTCAGCTACATCCATTTTTCGAGCTTGTGTCTTCTTGATGGCCCAACAATCGGTTCCATATAGCATCGCTGGGCGAACTGCTACCCTATAAAATTTACCCTTTAACCCTATTGGGAACCTCTTGTCGCACAAAACACCTGAGGCCGCTCTCCATTTACACCAACCAGCCTGCACCTGATGGACTACATCATTGTCGATGTCCCCGTTACTCTGGATGACAGATCCTAGATACTTGAACTTCAGTGTCTTAGGGACAACCCCACCTTCAATAGAAATCTGGGTCTCCTCGTCGACGTTTGCACCACTAAAGTTGCAGTGAAGGTACTCGGTTTTAGATCGGCTTATCTTCAAACCTTTGTGCTCTAAGACTGTTCTCCATTCCTCTAGTCTGTTGTCCAATGTCTCTTTACTTTCTGCAATCAACACGATATCATCAGCAAAAAGCATGCACCATGGAATTGCATCTTGAATCGACTTTGACAACTCATCCAAAACTACTGCAAAGAGAAAGGGGCTTAGTGCCGACCCCTGGTGTACTCCCACTTCCACCGGAAAAAAGTCTGTATCCCCCACGGGAGCTCGGACGCATGTCTTAGCCTCATGATACATATCCCTAATTGCCTCAATATATTTACTAGGGATCCCTCTTCCCTCCAGACTTTCCCAGATCAATCTTCTAGGCACACTATCGTACGCCTTTTCAAGATCGATGAACACCATATGTAAATCATGTTTCTTCTCTCTGTACTTTTCCATTAATCTTCTTAAAATGTGTATCGCCTCCGTAGTGGACCGGCCTGGCATGAACCCAAATTGGTTTGCTGTAACCTGGGTTTGTCGTCTAATCCTTGTATCTATAACTCTTTCCCATAATTTCATTGTATGACATAGGAGCTTAATCCCCCTGTAGTTAGCACAACATTGAGCACCTCCTTTGTTTTTATATAGGGGTACTAAGACACTACGCCTCCACTGATCTGGCATCTTCCCGGTTTTAAAGATATTGTTGAACAGTCTTGTCAACCACTGAACGCCTTCCTCTCCCATACACTTCCACGCTTCAATGGGTATGTTGTCTGGACCGACTGCCTTAGCTCTTCCCATCTTCTTAAGAGCACTCCTCACTTCTTCCTGTGTGATATTTCGACAATAACAATTATTTCGTTGACTTGATTGAGTAGTGGGATTCTCCGTTATGGCTAGACTTGGTCTACAACTGTTGAAAAGGGTGTAGAAATAGTTTTGCCATCTCAGCTTAATGTCTCGTCCCTTTACCAAAACTCTTCCATCATCTTCCTTGATAAACTTCACGACCCCAAGATCTTGTCTCCTACGCTCCCTATTTTTGGCAATCTTAAACATATGATGCTCCCCTTCCTTGGTGTCTAGTTTTCTATACATCGTTTCATAGGCAAAATTCTTTGCCTCACTCACTGCCTTTTTAGCTTCCCTCTTTGCCTGTCTATAGTTCTCCCGTAGTGTCATTATCTCCTCTCCATTACTGCACTGCAACATCTCTTTAAAGCGTTGTTGCTTGTCCTTTATCTTGCTCCGCACCTCCTCATTCCACCACCAAGACTCCTGATGTCCTCTTGTTGCTCCCAATGTGACTCCGAGGGTTTCCTTTGCTGCCTGCGTAACAGTGGTTGCCATAGCTACCCACATCTGGTTTGTGTCGCCATCCTTAGTATTTGTGTTCATCACCATGACTTTATCTTTAAACAAATTGATGTTTTCGTCCTTCAAATTCCCCCATCTGATCCTTGGTTTATTTTTTCTTCTCCTCTCCGCCACCCTTTTTCTCAAGGTAAAATCGGCCACCAACAGACGATGTTGGGTCGCTACTGACTCTCCTGGAATTACCTTGCAATCCTTCCACCAATTGCGATCCCCTTGTCTCATCAGGAAATAGTCGATCTGCGTGTTGCGCCCCCCGCTACTAAAAGTAATCAAATGTGATTCCCTCTTTATAAAGAACGTGTTTATAATACCAAGATCATGCGCAAGCGCAAAGTCAAGAAGCTCCCTACCATTATCGTTTCTAACACCATGACCAAAACCTCCATGAACCATCGAAAAACAATCACTCTCCTTACCAACGTGACCATTAAAATCACCTCCTAAGCATATTTTATCCTGTCTAGGTAATGACCTCATTACTCCATCTAAACTACCCCAAAAATCCCTCCTTTCTTGGTCTCCTAGACCTACATGTGGTGCATAAGCGCTAACAATTGCCACAACTTCCTCACCAAGTACTACTCTCAACACCATGATCCTATCATTATATCTTTTCACTTCCACCACATTACCGTGCAGTTCTTTAGCAACTAGAAAACCCACCCCATTTTTTGTTCCATCGCAACCAGAATGCAACAGTTTGTAGCCATTACACTCACCCCCCCCCCCCCTTTGACCCTTTCACCTAGTCTCCTGAAGGCAAGCTACCTGAATCCTATGTTTTCTAAGCACGTCTACTAACTCTAACAACTTACTAGTTAAGCTTCCTACATTCCAAGATGTCAAACGTAACCTATACCCCTTATGGTTAGCACTAGATGCACCCCTCTCCCCTGAACATGATCTCAAGGAGATATTATTCCACTTACCGTCTATGTTTGAAATAATACACAAGATGTATTTATTTTTATTTTAACCACAGTTAAACAAATAGACTATTTATTTTTATTTTAACCACAGTTAAGCAAATAGAATAGACAAATTGCTCACTAATCAAACAGATGCAACACGTATATGCAACAGTCAAAACATAAAAAATAAATAAAATAAAAAATCAAAAGTAACTAAGCAACCTTTATCAAAGGAAATGATATCGAAATCCTCTTAAGTGTTTACAATAAATATTAAATTTTATAAAATTAATTGTTTTTGGTATTTTTAGAGACCATTAAATAAAGAACATTAAAATTGTAAATGTCAAGATTAAAGGGCATTTGATCTAATGATAGTCAGGAGTGTTGCATAGTGTCTCATTATCAAGAGCTTGTGGGTAGTAGTCCTGTCGTTGAAAAGTGATGTAGATTTAGCAGTAGATTTATAGCATGAGCAGTGGTGGCTCGACTATACAAAAAAACAAGTGGCCGCTTAGGGCCCCCAATTTTTACAATTTAACTTCGTATAATTTTAAGGTTTTAACAAGAAAAACAAAAAATCAGTATACTAAAAATAGTTTTCTTTTTACTAAAACTCTTTCAACTTTAGTACGTGTGATTGTGTGATTTTAAGAAATTGTATACAAAAAATTTGTATGATCATATTCTCATGTGTTACAATTCTAAGAAAAAAATTTATATTTTTCTTTTTATAAAATAAGTCCCTGATTTTATAATTCAATTTGGGCCCCAAAAAAGTTGAGCCACTACGAGCATGAGAATAATAATTAGTTGGAGTTTAGGTTATTTTTTATATTAAGGAGAACATATTTGTTTAATGTTGTACCCTCATGTGATCACTAATTAATAAAGTTTATCTGAAAATCCTAGACACATGTAAAGCATATGACCCATAATAAAATTTCCCTGAGTCCCACACATGGCCTGCAGACCTTACTTGCAACTGTAAAGAAGAGATCTTCCATGGAGCAAACAATCTTTCGTATGGTTTGTGACCCTTCTCTTGTTAACACACCTAGGCCTTAGGGATATGCCTGAGCTTCGAGAATCTTATATTGTGCTTCAAGTAGTAAAGCATAAACCGACAATACTTATAGGGACCGCCTTGAAGTGATGTCAGGATTGCTTACTACAATCACACATTGCTTTTTCATTAGCCATTTCAAACGGTTTTGAATGTTACATTATTACTGGTCCTCATGATCTCGCGAATGTAGTTGACGACTAGTGATGGTACCAGAACCTTTTAGTGGGAGTATCATTGTCCCAAAGAGGTATTATCTCAAAGAGAATCACTAATGTAGTGTATTTTCCGGTATGATATATCGTTATAGTCATTTAAGTTATTTATTACTTAGGTGAAACCATGATTGTCTATCCACTTTGGCTTGTGTATCTCACTTTATTCCATCACCACCGTATATAAAATCATGTTGTATGTGAATAATCTCTTGCATCCCACCATTTGTTTGCGTGTCATCAACAAGAAGTACGTTTTGCTTATGAAAACCAATACAAAGCGAGTTGGTTCGTGTAGGATGAGGCTTATAAACGGACACGAACAAGGGGTTGTTCATCATTGTTTGTATACTTTCATTTAACTTTAACCGAACAAATAAACGAACACGTATTGTCACATGCCACTAAAGTGGAAACACGAGGTGTGGCTGATAAAGAACCATAACAACATTGCTTATACAGAATACTTAAATACTTTCATAACATCACAAAATTGGTTAAGATTACATTGTCTGAAACCTACATGTGGATGCATAATTGTTTCGAAATCCAAATGTAACAAGACAATGAAAAGACAACAACAAAAGACTTCAAAGTAAAATCCTCAGCACGATTGCCATCATGCTTGCTCATTTCCTGAAAAAATGCTTGAAAACGTCAACTAAAATAGTTGGTGAGCTCACAGGTTTAACACACACATATAATTGCATATTTTACACACAAACATAATATAATTACAATGAGCCCACAATCAAACCTTGACTCACTTGTTTACCCTTAACAGTTGCCTTATCACAAAACATCTAAAATGAAATGAATAATATGCATTCACAAGACATGATAGTCAAAGATGGAGCGACCAACCATGAATGGGGTGTCAACTCAAATAGATCTATTTATATATTCCACTGCTTAATTCTAAGCTAAATAGTTTTGTAAAATGAGGGGACTTACGTGATAATATGCTTAACTCATATAAAAATATTCCTAAATAATGACACATGTGTAAAATAAGTGAGAGAAGCATGCTTTCCCCCCGAAATAATTATAAGTAAAAAAGGGCCGCGAGAAATCACTTGCTGGTAGTATGAAGCCACGTCAATTCCAACAAAAATATGTGTATGAAGAGAGTTGCAACTGGATGATCCTACTCTAGTCCTATAATGTAATTAAATGCTATTGAGGACTACAAATCAATCCTAATGTGATATGCATGTTTAGACTCGTAATTTCTAGTACGAGAGACAACAGTGATGAATTGTTTACCAAAAGATTTGTTAACTTTAAATATATGAAAATCTTTGTCAAACTCTTGTTAGATGTTTAAGTTGGATGGATGAGAATAACGCGAAAGTTTACACATGCCTTAGAATACTTTTTATTTTGTTAAAAACATGTTTTGGAACTAATTAACCGTATAAGTGTTTATGACTTTCAAAGGACCAAACTTTGGTAAATTATAATTTCAAAGTCAGAAGTTTTAAAGTTAGGTTTATAAGGGTTTGAACTCCTTTAAGAAACTCAAACAAGTTAACTTTAAAAAAATGAGTTGGTTTACGATGCTTTTCGGTATATTATACCCAATAAAAATAATACGGACATGACTTATGATATAATGATGTTATGTCGACTCGAGTGACTTTATATTAAGTATAAGAAGCGTTCCAAAATTTGGTTGAGTCAAGATTTAGTGTTAACGTTAAATCAACCAGATGCATGTACAAGGATTTTATGTCATGCAGATCGAGTGAATATAGGGGAGCAATAGATTCCTTAGAAAGTTAAAGGAGGATTACAACAATGGAAACGGTCTTTGAGACATGCCTTTTGCAAAAAGGAAGATGTGGTGACATTCGCCACCAATCAATTCAGTGGTAGAGCTGAAGATTGGTGGGGTGTGGTGAAACGTGAGAAGGGGAGAAATATATAGTGGGAAGAATTTAAGGAAACCTTCCTAAAACATTTTGCCCACGGACAACAATCGATCGAATCATTAAAGAATTCCTTCATCTACGACAAACCAAAGAGTCAGTATATGATATTACTATAATCTTCTTTGATAAAGCTAGATTTTGTCCTGCCCTTCTTACGACTCCAGAAATGTGGTGACCTAATATCATCAAATTTTGAAAACGGAGATTCGAGAGTTTATTTCTCCTTCAAACTACGTGAATTTGGAAGAAATTATCAATTGAGCTCGAGAACGAGAAACGGAGTTCAAAAGGCAAGAAGAAAGAGATGGAAAAAAGAAGGGAGAGAATATCACCTCACCTGTACCATCCAAGAAACCTAATTTTAGGAGGACCGCAAAATAGCTTCACTTCGAGGAAGGAAGTGAGAGCATGTAGCAATTGTGGGAAAGGACACTTATGAGAGTGTCGACTTCGGACCCTTAATTGTCTTAAGTGTGGAAAAACTGGACATACGACACCGCAATGCATAAGTCTAATAAGATTGTGCTACACTTGCTACAGACTGGGACATATAAGCAGAGAATTCCCCAAGCTGAAGTAAAACATTGAAAAGGTCGCAGGAGGACCTATAAAAGTTGAAGGTCAAACGTATCGAGCTCCGAAACCAAAGGGTAGCTAGGGCTTTCAAGATAACAACAAAGGAAGCTAAAGATATTCTAGACGTCGTATCAAGTACCTTCCTTTTAAACTCCCTACCTGCTTGTGATTTATTCGACACTGGATCTAGTAGATCCTTCATCGCCCTAAGATTCCCAAACTCTAAAACCTTCGTTAGAAATAAGTTAGCAAAGGCATTAGAAGTTGAGGTTGCTAGTAATAGAAAATGCATATTAACCGAAATATGTCAAATTGTCAACTACTTATTAAAGGAGAAGAATATCTTATCAATTTGATTCCAATGGTGATACAAGATTTCGATGTAATCATTAGAATGGTCTGGTTATCCTTTTAATACGTGGCAATCGTCTGCAATGGTAAGATGATGCAGTTTACATCACTATCCAGAAAGTAGATTAACATACATAGGAAGAGGAAGGATCATATCATGCTCAATGGCTAAGTAGCTACGTGAGGCATGGCCGTCAAGCATTCTTAGCTTATGTAACCAATGACAAGATGAAAGGAAAAGAACTTGATCATGTTCTGGTGGTGAGTGATTTTCTTGACGTATTCCCTGAGGATCTTTCGGGTGCTCCACCCGAGAGAAAGATTGAACAAGATTGACTTAATCCTTGAATCTAAGCTAGTAGCTAAGACTCCTTATCGGTTAGCACCAACTGAAATGAAGGAATTAATGTTACAACTTCAAGAATTGTAGGATGAAGGGTTTATACCCCCAAGTGTATCCATTTGGGGTGCACATATCCTATTTGTTAAAAAGAAACATGGTAGTATGAGAATGTGCATTGACTATCGAGAATTGAACAAAATGACCATCAAAAATAGGTATCATTTTCCTGAAATTGATGATTTGTGCCATCCATGGATAAAAGAGAAATGACCATTAAAAATAGGTATCCTTCACCAACACCATGAATAAAAGAGAAATCATTTTGTGTCGTTCAACACCTTAATACCAAAGCTTCGTTTGATGTTTGTAAAAATAGATTTATTACTTGTCATATGTTGTTTGAAAACATTATTTATAACCCACAGATCTTCCTAATTTCCAGAATCTGTCCCTTTCAATAATTCTGTCTTAATTAATCTGGGAATTGAGTGCTAACAATCAAGAATAGGTATCATTTTCCTGAAATTGATGATTGGTTTCGTGGAGTTGTTCTTGGACCTTGTTTTGAAATCCCATGCCCTTCTGACATTCTTCTTTTCAATTAGATTCCTCCAACTTTCCTTCTGATATAATTCCCCATGCTTGCTTGCATCCAAACTCAAATTGGACAACCTAATCCTTGTTGCTTCATGAACGACACTTCGTTGATCCATTTTTAATCCATGACGTCCCTTATGTTAGAACAAATTCCCTCCGAATATGTTTCGTCTGCCTGCAACTAGATTTGAGCATTCCCCCAACTCCTAGTTCGAACTTCTGCAAGGCTTTCTTCGAATCTTCAAACCAGTGGCTCTGATACCACTTTTGCCAAGATATGATTGCATCTTCTTTCTTGGTTTGGAATGATCCATTATAATCAAAAGTAGTTGGAACAATAGAAAGCAAAACGAAAATGATTTGTGTTCAACTGATGAAAACAAACCGACGACATATAACGAGGAACAACCATCGTTTATATATAATTAGAACGACGTAACAGTTTTTGGGAACGGTTAAGTTTCAACCTCCAGACGTTGCTTCAATAACTCCTAACGGAGTTTAACCTAGACGCGTACAACCAGTGGCGGAGCCACATAGTGGTGTACGGGTTCACCCGACACCAATTATTTTTGCGTCTCATATATAACGTGTAAAAGAAAATTTTCTAGCGACACCATTGTTTTTTTATGATTGACACCATTGGTTTTATAAAAAAAGTATTGAACCCATTGGCATGAAAAAACTATATATATTTTTCACTAAAGAAAAAATTATGTAAACGTTATCATAATAAAAAGTTAATAGTTTAAAAATTAAGCCCAACATAATTTTTAATAATAGAGTTTAAATCATTGAAAGACCATTTTAATATTTTAAGTTTTAACCCAATAATTATTATAGCCCATGTCCAATTAGTTTAATTGTTTAACCTAAATTATAAGAAATGCCGATCGTTTCAGTTGTTCCTATCCATTGACGTTTCCTTTCCTTGGTTCCCTTGATGTTAACCGAAGAGATCAACGTTGATTAAACCCAATCAAAGAGGCCGGTCGTTTGTTGTTATTCTTCTGTTCATCATAAAAAGGCTCCAACTTTAACTTTCTCTCGGTTTCAATACTTTTTTTTATGTAAATTTTGAATTTTGTTACTTATTCAAGATAAAAATGTTTGTGGAGTACTAAAAAAAATTAAACCATTATAGTCCGTTTCTGATACCCTAGTTCTTATAGAATTATAGGATTATTAATTTCAGTTGCTTTTTGACTTTTTTTAATTTTAGAGTAACTATAAAAATAACCTTTTTATTATGTGCTTTTTTAAATGTACGGTACAACAGACTAGAACTGCAACCACAGTCGGATTCCACACATACATACATACATTTGGACTTTGACTTTGGGCCTTTATTTTACTAAAAGTCTTGATAGCCCATAATACACTTAAAAACATATTATCTGACCCAACTAAAACTAAAACAAGTGGACTACATAAATGGATTGATTGTGATTAAAGATTTAGAGATGGCAATTGTCAGATTCCGTTAAAAGTAATTAATGGGTTAAAACCATATCTATACTGTATAATTAATAAAGGCTTTTTTCATGTCATGTGTCGTCTTCATATTTATTTTTATTATTTTTTTCCTTCTCTCTCTTCTATTAAATACACGTTCATCTTTTAATAATAATATATTTAAAAAAATACTAATTATACTAATAAAACACATTTATTTTAAATTATCACTTATTGTAATAAACTTTGAAATCTAATTATGTAACTTTTATTTACAATCAAATAGTAAATGAAAGTCAAATTACGTTAATTAACGTATTTTTGAAACTTAATTATATATTAACTTTTCCATATTTTAAATTTTGTTTTTTTATCTTTCGTATATGTAATACATTTTTACGCCTGCAAAATATATACATAAATATTTAAAAGTTTTATGTATTGATATTTTTCATCCCGTATGTATTACACGGGGTCTAAGCTAGTAAATCCTAATATAACTAACCCATTCTAACTCACTGACAGATGAAACACACGAGTAAATTTAAATGGACAGAAGAATCTAAAAGAGTCATGAAAAAACAACCAACTATTTGATGCAAAACAAGCAATTAAAACTCATGAACCTGACCATGAACCTTCGTATACGTAATACGTATGCAAGCCCAAGTTTCACAATCATTCGTACGCAAGCCGATTTTAATGATAACCAAACTTGATTATTTAATGTTTTTGGGTTGGGCTAAAAAATTCAGTTTTTATTCGTTTACAGTTTCTTTGTTTTGACAACGGACACTAATAATTTAGTTTCTTTCCATGTATATTGGGAGTTTGTTAGTGTATTGAAGTATTAAGAGGTAAATTAAACCATTAAGAGGTGGACTTTTAGCGAAACAAACGATTCAGAGGTAGCTTCTTAATGGAATTATTAAAAGGCTACCAAACAGCCACTTAGCTGGCCAAAAACATTAACAAACTCGCTTAGTTGGACCCACCTAATCCAACTGATCCATTTGGTTCAAAAACCCATAAAGGACATATATGATAGATTCCAAGTATTCCCAACTCAATTAATCATACACATTCTAAAAAATCAATCTTAAAAATTAACAACTTTTCTTCCTTTTCTTGAACCAATATGTCAATTCATTTATAGTGAGTGAACCATCCAAAAGTTTTCGCCCTTTAATAAATGTCGATTTCACCTTACTATCCACCGAGTTAATGACATTAGCCAATCTATTAGCTAACACCTTAGAAATAATCTTAAATTGCATCCCTATCAAACTAATAAACGAAGAGTTACAACCCTTCAGTAAGAACGAATCCTTAAAGAACTATGTACGCACAAAATCCAAAATGTCATTCTTCAATAAATCCCAAAATCTCTTTACAAAAGCAAAAGTAAAACCATCAGGCATAGGAGATTTATCACTCCCATAGTCACTTCGACTTCTAATAAAGCCAATTGGTTTGGATTTAAAAAAATTTTAAACCCACTCCTAACAATCTGCACCCCATTAAAAGCGAGCAAAACTTTTACGATAAAGATAAAAAAATGCCCCTTTTCCCCGACCATAATCATCAACCCACTCTCCATCCACTTTCACTCTTCTAAAAGACAATTGGTGTCTCTTTTTATTAAGACGCCATGAAAAAATTTAGAATTTTCGTCGGCTTCTACCCGCCCAGATGACTTTGGATCTTTGGATTTTTTAGTAGAACTTAAACCATCAACAAAATAAATCTCACCAACCTTTTTAGGCCATTCCCTTTGGTTCACAGTGAGTTGGGCCATAGCCTGCCCATCGTCAATAATACGATCCACCTGAGCCACTTTTGCAAGCAAATCATCTTTCTTACCTATCATTTGTTTGGTTCAACGCATTGGCGTACCCACCTATTGAAAGGTGGGTCGTCCGACACTGATAAAAAAACTTTTATTTGTTATATATGCGGTATAATTTTGACTGACCCCCATGAAATTTTGATATCGACCCCCATAAAATTTTGACAACCCCAAGAAAAATTATTTTTAACACCGACCCCGTATAAACTAATAACTTAATTTGACATTTGGACTAAATACTTAGTCAGTTAAACAATTAAACTCACATTTAATTAACTCATTTACCCATTTAGACAATTAAGCTCATATTTAGACAATTAAGCCACTGGTTCGACGTCCAAATTTTGTATGCCAACCTTCAAAGCCTTCAACTTGTCTCTAAATCGAGTAATTGAATTATTCGACCTATGGTTAGAATTCCCCTTCCAAATATCTTCAACCACGTTAGCTCCAACCAAGAGTTAAACAATTTAAAAGGAACTCGTGGGGAACCCGTGTGTTGTGACGGAGTCAACAATTTCCGCAAGTTTTATGTTAGGTTATGAATTATTTAAAATAATTAGGGGTTTCGTATTGGGTTAGTTATGCTATTTCAGAAAATGATGCAAGATACCGGGTAAAATTAGATACATTCTGATTATACTAATTGGGTATTATTTAATAGGGAAAATGAATATGAAGCTGTTAAGCATCTAAATTACATGCGAAACCATCAAAACTACGTAGTTTTGATAAAAAAAAATGGTTTTAAAAACATGTCCCTGTTAATTCCTATTTTGTGTTAGTTCTTCAATCTCCAAGAGCTCGTTATCCTATCTAAGTTTTCACGAAGCCGACATCAATTTTACCCCTTCACTTATCCAATTTTCTTTGCCTTAGTGAATGATGCTAACATATGTATTGTACTTGCTTGATTTGCAGTTTTAAGCTGCATTTTATAGAAAGATGAATTCTTTCCAAAATAATTTTATTATGTCACATTAGTTCTATCAATTAAAAAGATGAAGATTTTGTATTTAGATATTGAGCTACATGGTTCGAGCAATTTACATGGCAGTCATGAATTGGTTTGCATAATGCATTGAAATTAACATTTTAAAGTTTGCATTGCAGCTATAATCACTGAACTGAAATGGATAGTCTCGAAAAAGAAATAGATTTAAGGTTGAGAGATTTCTATAAACTATCACCATTCACCAATTGTAGGGCTCCTGGCATCAAGGGCTGCTGAGATTCAGTTAGGTGATTTTCATGTAACTATTATTGTGACTTGTGTATACAATTTGTAATATGATATGGTTATCTAGCATAGAATTTTTCTATACGGGTATATTTTAACCCGGTTAATATTAATTCATTATATTTTGACCCGTTTAATACTAATTCATTATATTTTGGCCCGCTACATTTTATATTGCTTTATTTTGACCCGCTCCATTTTATATTGCTCTATTTTGACCCGGTTAGTATTAATTCATTATATTTTGACTTGTTTAATACTAATTCTTTATATTTTGACCTGTTTATTTTGATTCGGGTCAAGTTAACCAAGAAAGATTCAAAATTTATGTGATTTGTATGAATCAGGCATGACACCAGCAGCTTATTAGTCACAACCATATTAGGATTTATCAAAACATCATTACTCATTGCTCGCCCACTACTTAAAGAAAAACAGCTGCAAATTTTACTGAGTGCATTCCATATATTGAGAGTAACATTTTCAAATTCAAAATGCTAAATAAGATAAAGTCAGAACGAGGGAACGTTATTATCAGTAGGAAGCATTAGGATATCTTATTCCTGAAAACTATTAATCAAATGGGATCTTAATACATTCATATACATAGTTCTCCACATCAATATTCTAGAAATTGATTATCAACAGGCCTTGAGATTGATTTGGATCAAAGAACAGATAAGAACAAAAATTAAAAAGCAAAAAACCAAAATCGTATTCCAAAAAAGGATGATCAGCAAGCCCTGCAGATTGATTTGGAACGTAGGAAGTTTGAACCTCCATATTCGATCAATTGATATGCTTCGGTTTCTGTTTTGGAGAGGGCTTAGGAAGTTTTAATGAATTTCATGGAGGATTAGTATCTTAATTAAAAAGATTTAGAATAAAATGATTTAATCAAAACTACGTAGTTTTGAAAGTTTCGCATCTAACTTAGATGTTAAACAGCCTCATATTCATTTTTCCCTATTTTATAATAATAATTATTATTGTTGTCCGACCCGAACCATATAGAAATATACCCATATAGAAATGAATAAACGAAATTTAAAAATAAAATATAATGTTAAATTATCGATTAAAATAGGGGAAAATGAATATGAGACTAATATGTATTATTAAATATGTTATTAAAATAAAAATGAATAAACGAAATTTAAAAATAAAATATTAAATTCAACTACTTATACACCCGAACCATTTTTTACTCGAATCAAAATAACAGTAACTCTGTTACCTTTTTTTTATCTTAAGTGTAAGGGTATTTTAGTACTTTTACATCTCAGTGGTTGCTTATATAAATTATAAATTTATTTTTTATAAAATTTAAGGGGCAATTTTGTAACGAACCAAAATCCGGGTTTCGTTTTCAAATAAATAAATATTTCTAATAAATATTATGGTGAAAATAATATTTTAGAAATAAGTTGAAACAAGTGGGTTTCAAGTTAGTAATTGGGTTTCAAGTTAGTAATTGAGTTATACTAGTTTTTATCTAGTTTTGAAATGAAATGGATGAAAATGAAAGTTAAGGGGCTAAAGGTGTAATATGGCAAATCTGTCATTTTGACTAAAAGAAGTCAAAATTGAGCCTTTGCTCATTTGTTAGGTCGTTCATTCCAAAAGGAGAAATCGATTTTGGAGCTAAATCTTGCATTTGAGCTTGAATTTATGAAGGTTTTGGCTCACACAACACCTTTCCAACATCAAGTAAGTGTAATCTTCCATTGATTTCACGTTTGAATGTGTTAGATGGTGGGTTTTGTAGAAATCCAAAAATTATGAATGCATGTGGTTAATTGATGTTAGATTGTTGATAATCTAGCTAAACTAAAGGTAAAGAGTGGTGATTAGCATCCTAGAACCCTTTGATTTTGATTATGAGAAGCTAGGGTTCATATGGAGGAAAATTGGGGGTGTTTGGATTATGATGATAGAATGTTGAATTAGCGATGATTAAGTGTTTATATGGTGTTAGACACTTGAATAAATACCAAATTAACCTAATGATAATTATTGAATGAAAAATTAGTGTCAAGGAATTGGAAAGGAAAACTCAAGTAGGTGAGTTTGGAATGAAAGAGGGTGTTTGGTTATGGGAATAACCCAAACGGGTCAGTTTGGGTTAGAAATGAAATTTGGGTTGTGAACTTAATTATAATGTGATTTTGATGTATGATTAGATTACTAAACTAGATGTATATGTTTAGATAATCAAATTGTGAATCGAGACAGCGGTGCGGGATCTTCTAACCCGAAAGGTAAGTGCCTTTGCACTTACTTAGTATTGATGATAATGGATGGTATATGTGCTATGTTGCATACTATGTTGTTGAATTGAATGTGAATGAATGGGTATGGGTAAATGAATGAATGTAGTTATAGTTGTAATACTATAATGGATATGTGTAAATGAATGAATGTAGTTATAGTTGTAATACTATAATCGATATGTGAAAATGATGTTATGGTTTACATACCATAATGGAAATGAGGTTATGATCTATGTATCATAATGGAAATGAGGTTATGGTTTAAATACCATAATAAAAATGAGGTTATGGTTTAAATACCATAATGGAAATGAGGTTATGGTCTAAAAACCATAATGGAAATGGATATGAGGTTATGATCTAAGTATCATAATGGAAATGAGGTTATGGCATATGTGTCATAATGGAAATGGTAAAGTGTACTCAAAATGTTAATTATGATTGACTAATGAAAGGAAAGGAACTTGTAAGGTGAAATACAAGTTAATTGTAGCCTAATGACAAATTGGGTGCACACGGGTCAAATGGGTGAATGGATGAAAACAATTTGTATTTACTTGTTTGTTATGTTTATCTTCATTACTAACGGTTGATTCATGTGGTGATATGTAGGAAAAGCTCCAATGTAGTCCGAGTCAAGTCCAATTGGCGAAAGTAGGATTCTCGTATGCATATTGTGGTTTTGGGGTTTAAAAGAAAATCATTAACTTATGTGTAAATGGATACTTGTTTTGGTGTTTATAAAGGGTGTTTTGATGATGCAAATGATGGTTGAAATGTTTGGTCAAAAACCCAAGTGTTGGGGATTTTGGGTGTCATGTTGATTTAGTGAAAATTGTAAAAAGTTGGCTAAGTATGGAACTTGGCAGAAAAACTTCATTTTCTGTTTACTACACGAGAACCAGGTAGGGTTCTCTCGCGGTATGCGAGAGACCTAGCTCTCGGGCAGGCAGGATTGGAACTCCCTCGCGGTACGCGAAGGGAGGGGTTCAATCCCTCATCGTACGCTAGGGTTATAAAAAAAATTCTTGGGATTTTAGCTTCCGCGCGTTTAAATGTTTTATTAATTGGTTTTCCAATTAAGGGTATTACAACTTGGTATCAGAGCAATGGTTTGAGGGATTTGGTGTGGGTGGCACCAAAATCAAACCGGATGCTTTCGATATGGGGGAAAATGATATGAGAACCCATGAAGGAATTGACTAAGACTCGGAGCTTTCGGAAATGAATGGTTAGTAATGAATTGATAGTGTGGTTATATATATATATATATGGTATATGTATATGTACGATTGAATGACAAAGTGTTATGTGTGCCGAAACTTGTTTTGTGATTTGTTATATGGAGATGATAATTACAATTGGGCATAGCGTATTATTAAACATGTCTGGCCAATATGATTAATAAGACGAAATGTGCAAGGGTTTTTATGATAACCATATAACAATGAACATATGCAAGGATTAGGTGAAGGTGATTATATATGTATGTATGTATATAGGTAGGTATATATATACTTAATACATATAAGATTGTAAGTGTAGTGGATACCTAGGGTATTGTTTGTGAAAGGGTATTAAGGTGATTTTGTTCTATTTCTCAGTTTAGGGATGACAGACGAAGTGAACAATGAATCATTGGATCCGAGAATCCAAAAAATGATCAAGGAAGAGGTGGCCAAGGCCTTTGAGCAAGACACATCCTAATTAATGGAGCAATTGCAAGAATCTGCCTTTCAACTCTTGAAAGAAAAGTTGACTAAGGCGCCTGTTTTATCCTTGCTGGACGGGACTGACGATTTTGTGGTGTATTCGGATGCCTCCCATTCGGGGTTGGGTTGTGTTTTGATGCAAAGGGGGAAAGTAATTGCCTATGCGTCTAGGCAATTAAAGACTCACGAGGTGAACTACCCTACCCATGATTTAGAGCTTGCGGCTGTGGTTTTCGCACTCAAGATTTGAAGGCATTATTTATATGGGGCTAAGTGTACGATCTACACGGATCACAAAAATCTCAAGTTATTATTTGACCAAAAAGACCACAACATGAGGCAAAGGCGGTGACTTGAATTGGTCAAGGATTATGATTGTGAGATACTTTATCATCCGGGTAAAGCGAATGTGGTGGCGGATGCTCTTAGTCGGAAGACGAGTCATACACCTATCAAGGTGAAGTCATTTAAGATGACAATTTCATCATCCCTTATTGATGAAATCCGGGAGGCCAAAGTGTTAGCACTTGGTGGTGATTTGTAGAAGGAACGGATGGTTGCTTATGTTGATAAGCTTGGGGAAAATAGTTCGGGGTTAAAGACATGCTTTGATAGAATTTGAATTCCTAGGTTGTCAACTATTTTAGACGAGGCGCATAAATCTAAATATTCTATCCATCTGGGGGCCACGAAGATGTTTTATGATTTCAGGTGTCATTTTTGGTGGCCGGGTATGAGGCGTGATGTTGTCAAGTTTGTGGAAAGATGTCTCACATGCTTAAGAGTTAAGGTGGAGCATCAAAAGCCGTTTGGGAAGCTTCAACCGCTTGAAATACCGCTTTGGAAATGGGAGAACATAACCATGGATTTGGTTACTAAACTACCAAAGACTCGAAAGGGATATGATGCGATATGGGTAGTAATGGATCGGTTGACAAAGAGTGCACAATTCCTTCCAATAAAGGAAACGTATTCATCGGATAGGTTGGCGGAAATGTATGTGAAGGAAATTGTGTCACGTCATGGTGTGCCGGTGTCGATTATATCGGATCGTGATACGAGATTTACTTCTCGTTTTTGGAAGAAATTCCATGAGGATATGGGGACTAGATTGAATCTTAGCACCGCTTATCATCCACAAACGGATGGTCAAAGCGAGCGGACGATTCAAACCCTTGAGGATATGTTGCGAGCGTGTGCATTGGATTTTGGGGGTAGTTGGGACGACCATTTACTGGCGGAATTTTCGTACAACAATAGCTATCATTCTACTATTGGTATGCCGCCTTTTGAGGCATTGTATGGAAGGAAGTGTCGAACACCCGTGTGTTGGGGTGAAATTGGTCAACGATGTAACGAACCAAAATTCGGGTTTCATTTTCAAATAAATAAAATATTTTAATAAATATTATGGTGAAAATAATATTTTAGAAATAAGTTTAAACAAGTGGATTTCAAGTTATTAATGGGGTTATACTAGTTTTTAACTAGTTTTTGGAATGAAATGGGTGAAATGGAAGTTGAGGGGCTAAAAGTTTAAAATGGCAAATCTGCCATTTTGACTAGCAAAAGTCAAAATTGATCTCATTTGGTGTTTGGGATCATTTGTGTTCAATAGGAGAAAAAGGAGAAAACGTAATTGAAGCCTAAATCGTGCTTTTGAGCTTGGATTTGTGAAGGTTTTGGCTCACACAACACCTTCCTAACATCGATAAGTGTAATCTTCCATTGATTTCACCTTTGAATGTGTTAGTTGGTGGGTTTTGTAGAAATCCGGAAATTTTGAATACATATGGTTAATTGGTGTTAGATTGTTGATAATCTAGCTAAACTAAAGGTAAAGAGTGGTGATTAACATCCTAAAACCCTTTTGATTTTGATTATGAGAAGTTAGGGTTCATATGGAGAAAATTGGGGGTGTTTGGATTATGATGACAGAATGTTAAATTAGTGATGATTAAGTGTTTATATGGTGTTAGACACTTGAATGAACACCAAATTAACCTAACGAAAGATATGGAATGAAAAATTAGTGTCAAGTAATTGAAAAGAAAACCCAAGTAGGTGAGTTTGGATTGAAAGAGGGTGTTTGGTTATGGGGATAACCCAAATGGGTCAATTTCGGTTGGAAATGGAAATTGGGTTGTGAACTCAGTTATAAGATTAAATTACAGAAATCGTCCTTTATGTTTTTATCATTTTTCAGATATTGTCCTTTAGCCAAAAAATTGTCAGATATCGTCCTTTATGTTTACAAATTTTGCACATTATGTCCTTTGACCCTTACCCAGTTAATTTTCTTAGTTAAATCTGATCATGTGAAAAACACATGAGGGTAATTTTGTAATTTTACTTATTTAATTAAAAAACATGTTAACTAAAATATCTATAATATCTCTCTCTAAACCTACCCTCTTCTCTTTGGTTAACAACATATCCGTATCTTTCTCTCTAAACACAAAGGATCCATCTCCCTCTCTCTCTAAATACAACCGATCCTCACCTTACAATGAATTTGGTTTAGCAGCAGCGGTGTAAGCGATTTTCCGTTGACCTGTGCTAGGGTTCCGACCAAGGTGAGCCTTTTCCACTTTAGCGGCGGCGATTTTCCGACATTGCTCAGCCTGGTAGAAATAGTTGCAGATCTAAAGGATCGTATCTCTCTTAAACCAAGCAGTTATCGTCTCTTTCTACACAATGGAGTCGGCTTCAGATTTGGTACAAACAACGCCAGATCTAAAGGTCTTCTCTGGCGATTATGTTTGGACCTCTTATGTTATTGCTGAAAAAGAAGCTTCTGAGGCTTTTGGTGGGACGTATGAATACTAAGCTAATGTTTTTTTTTGAATTTTGATTATTTTGAGTGTAATTTGGTTACATTATTTCTTGAATTTTGTTTATTGCCTCCAAGATCTTTGATGGTTTTAGGATTCTTTTTCTTCAACTGTGTTAGAAAAATTTTGATTTTTTTTTGTATATAAATTTTGAAACATTCCGGTTCATTTGCAGATGAATATTTACAACTGAGTATTTGAGAAAGAGACCGGCTATATGAGAGAGAGAGAGACTGACTGGGCATTTGAGAGGGTGAGAGAGTGATTAATTATAGATATTTTAATTAATATATTTTTTTAATTAAATGGGTAAAATTATAAAAGTACCCTCATGTGATATGCACGTGACCAGACTTAACTGAGAAATTTAACTGGGTTAGGGACAAAGGACATAACGTGCAAAATTTGTAAACATAAATGACGTTCTCTGACAATTTTTAGGCTAAAGGACAATATCCGAAAAAGTGTATAAACATAAAGGACGATTTCTGTAATTTACTCCAATTATAATGTGATTTGGATGTATGTTAGATTACTAAACTAGGTGTATATGTTTAGGTAATCAAATTGTGAACCGAGAAGCCGGTGCGGGATCTTCTAACCCAAAAGGTAAGTGCCTTTGCACTTACTTAGTATTGATGATAAAAGGGTGATACATGTGTGCATACTATGTTGTGGAAATGAATGTGTATGGATATGTATGAACTAGTATGTGAAAATGAATGAATGTAGTTATAGTGAGAATACTATAATGGATATGTGCAAATGAATGAATGTAGTTATAGTTGTAATACTATAATGGATATGTGTAATGAATGAATGTAGTTATGGTTGTAAATGATGTTTGAATGTTTGGTCAAAAACCCAAGTGTTGGGGATTTTAGGTGTCATGTGGTTTTGGTGAAAATTGTAAAATTTTGGCTAAGTATGGAACTGGGTAGAAAAACTCAAGTTTCTGTTTACTGGGTACCCCCGCGGTACGCGAGAGCCAGGCAAGTGTCACACCCCCATATTTTATTTACTTATTAAATAAATACAGGTTGTAACGATTGGTTCATTACACGATAGCGGAAGCTGTAATAATGATTTCTAAGACTTGATTACATATACAATTACTAAAACTAAGAAATACTATGATCTAAGTTCTTCTAGATCAACGACAGACTTGAGACTTGATATTCTACGTCCTTCCAGCTACTAGGAATTGATCCAACATAGCTAGCCTATTCCAACCGCGCCATGGCTAGAGGTCACCTGAGAAACATACTTGAAAGTGTCAACACAAAGGTTGGTGAGTTCACAGAGTTAGTTATATTAGTGCTTATAGTTTTTCCCCAAAAACCTGTTCATGACTTTACCGTCATAAAACTAAGTAGTTTTCATTTGAAAACATTATCATGACTTAACCGTCATAAAATATGTTTAAACCTGATCGATTTAACTAATCAGAACCCTTTTGTATAAACATGATCACTTTATCCGGATCAAAACTCTTTTGTTTAAACCTGATCACTTTAACCTGATCAGAACCCTTTGTTTATAACTGATCACTTTAACCTGATCAGAACCCTTTGTTTAAATTCAATTGTTCGTAAATAGTTTCAGGTGTATGTGATAAACAGAATAAGAATTGTTGACCCATTTGTAAACTAGCTAGGAATACAAATAATATGTTCATACATGAGGCGTAACCAAACCATGACAATTTGTACACGCCCCTAATTTCGTTATCCGGTTCTATGCGGCCATAAATCCTCCAGATTGTGGTTAGCGCGACTAACCATGACCGGGAGACGTCACTCTCCATAGTACTATTCATAGGACCCTAGGCTACAGTTAATGGTTACTACATTATTCCAGGGGACTTTAGCTCAACTCGTTGTTCTCATCTCATGTAAACATAAAAGTCATGCCTTATTCTCTTGTTATCCCATAAAATAATTGTAAGTATGTGTTTCCCCCAATCGTTGAGTGTTGTTCATCCGAACAATCGTTGTGTGTTGTTCATCCGAACAATCGTTGTGTGTTGTTCATCCGAACAATCGTTGTGTGTTGTTCATCCGAACAATCGTTGTGTGTTGTTCATCCGAACAATCGTTGTGTGTTGTTCATCCGAACAATCGTTGTGTCCAGCTCTTTAGTTGAGCAAGTTTTCTCCCCGTTTGTTTAAAAACAATTTAAAAACTAGTAGTAAAAGTGGGGCTGGGAGACTCACAAGAAGTTAAACCAAAACGTTCATATTGTCAAACGTATAAACAATGTAATTCATGTTTTCAAAACATAACAAGTAAGTATGTTTCTCCCCCGATGTTTACAAAACAGTAAAGAGTTAAAAGGGGGCCGTGAACTCACCTTGAGTTTGTGTATGCTTGCAATGATAATTGTTCTAGCCGAACTTGACTATTCGTACCCTAGATACCAAAGGGTAAATTGTGTTAAGACTGAACGTCTCATATTGCAAATTGTTCATCGACCTAGTAAATCTAGTTGCTTTTGTTTAAATATCTTCTTAGATTTTCAACACTTGTTTTGCTATAAAAACAGTTCTAAGTTACTGCCCAATGTGACTGATGAACAGATGTCGAAACTTCCTAGTTTCGATTGGGCAATTGAGTATCGAAACTTCATAGTTTCGATTGAGTAGTTAGGTATCGAAACTATCTAGTTTTGATTGAGCAATATGTATCGAAACTACCTAGTTTCGATTGAACAACTAGTATCGAAACTCCCAGTTTCGATTGAGTAAACTGGTATCGAAACTCCTAGTTTCGATTGAATAGGTATCGAAACTCCTAGTTTCGATTGAATAACAGGTATCGAAACTCCTAGTTTCGATTGAACAGGTATCGAAACTCCTAGTTTCGATTACTGCACTTTGATTGACAGAATTCGTCCCGTATATTTTTATGTTCAAATCTTGAATTTGACACACTTTTCTTGTTATCTTACTTGCGATTGAACCTTTTGTATGCTTAGATACGGTTTTAAAGAAAATAAAGTGGATAATATCGAGTTTTTACCTCTGGACAGAGATGACGATTTTTGAGAGAAAAAGAAAATGATCTTGACTTCTCCTGCTAAAACCCTTTGAGAAAACACTTGGAACTCTCCTTATAGCACCGAAATAAAGGATTCGAGTCTTCGATTATGGAAGAACCCCAAAAGAAAGTGGAGATAGGTATTCTTGTTGTTGTCGTAGAAGAAGAGAGAGATGACAGGGGTTGAGGGTTTTTGCTCTTGATGAATTGATAGAAAATGAGGTGGTATGGGAGATTGCTTAAGAAAGTAGAAGATGTTGAAATTTAGGGTGTGGGATGGACCCACATGGCCTTGAGGCCGAGATTTCTGGTCAATGGGAGTGGGTGGGGTTAAATAAATCAAACCATTTGATTTAAGTGTAAATTTAACCACTAGTGTTTGTATTTAGTCGGGTTATCCTGGTACGTGAACCGGTAACTCCTAGAATTACCAGAATGTGAAATGAGACCCTGTACGATTTTTGTTAGACCTTAATGTCCTTGTTTGTGAAATTAAGTAAATCACAAAACAATTATAATTTAAACTTGTTTATAACATGTACGGATATTGACCTGAAATGTCGGGTGTCACATTCTCCCCATGTTAAAAGAATTTCGTCCCGAAATTCAATTTGTGTCCTCTTGAACTGTTGTATCCTTAAACAAGGATGGGTATTTTTGTTTTCATTTGATCCTCTCATTCAAATGGTTCAACGTACCTAGGATTAAGCTTGCCACGGTTGCCAAATTTTGCCACTCTTTTCCAAGGTGAGACCTTCAACGTGACTTTGTCTATCACTTGGAATTCTAATGGTTTTCGTCTGTTGCTAGCTCCACTCTCTTTCGTCTGTCTTGAGTGGCTTTCAGACGATCTTTTATTTCGACGATCTTGTCAGTGGTTTCCTAGCCAATATCAGGACCAGTCAAATGCTTTTCGCTAACCCCCGCCCAACATAGCGATGAGTGACACTTATAACCATACAAAGACTCAACGGAGCGGCTTTAATGCTGGTATGGTAGTTGATATTATATGAAAACTCATCCAACGGCGGTGAGTATCCCTATTTCTTCTGAAATCGATTACGCACACACGGAGCACATCTTTTAAAGTTTGGATAGTCCTTTTACTTTGACCGTTCATCTGGGGATGATATGCAGTGGTCATGTAAAGGCGTGTGCTCAAGGCTTCTTGTACAGACTGTCAGGTTCTTGACATGAATCGACTGTCCCTTTTTGTGAAAATGGAAACTGGCATACCATGCCTAGCCTTAATTCCCTTAATATTTAGCCTTGCACGCGTCTTACTTTTATCTGTCTCCTTTATTGGTAGGGAATGCGCGGATTTCGTCAAACAACTGACGATTATCATATAGTATCATAGTTGCTAGGTGTTCTGGGTAACATTGAAATGAAATCCATTGAAATTTGTTCCCATTTCCATTGAGGTATCTCGGGTTGTTATAACAATCCCGACGGTTTCTGATGTTCTGCCTTTACCTTTGAACATGTCAGGCATTTACCGACGTAAATAGCAATTTCTCTTTTCATGTTCGGCCACCAGTAGAGTTCTTTCAGATCCTTATACATTTTATCCGAACCTGGGTGAATGGGGTACCTGGACTTGTGGGCTTCGTCCATAACCAACTCCTGTAAGTTACCAAAACATGGCACCCAAATTCTATTTGCAAAGTATAAAGTATCATCTGATTTTGGCTCTAATTGTCTGATCATTCCTCGTATAGCTTCACTCTGAATGTTTTCTTCTTTGATTGCCTCCTGTTGTGCCATCCGGATTTGAATCGTGAGACTCGCATGAATTGTCAATCCTAGGGCACGAACACGGAGAGTTTTAACCCGTTCTTTACGACTCAAGGCATCTGCTACGACATTTGCCTTACCAGGGTGATACTTGATATCCCAGTCGTAATCATTCAGTAGTTCTACCCAACGAAGTTGACTCATGTTGAGTTCTTTCTGATTAAAGATGTACTGGAGACTCTTGTGGTTTGTAAAGATAATACATTTTGTACCATATAAGAAATATCTCCAAATCTTGAGTGCAAACACGACAGCACCCAATTTCAGATCATGAGTCGTATAATTTTTTTTTTTTTTTTTCTCATGTACTCTTAGCTGTCTGGATGCATACGCTATGACTTTTTCTCTTTGCATCAATACACATCCCAGACCTTGGTGTGATGCGTCGCAGTACACGATGGAATTGTCAGTTCCTTCGGGAAGGGATATGATTGGTGCACTGCAAAGTTTTTGCTTCAACAATTGAAACACTGATTCTTATTTATCAGTCCAATCAAACTTTTTGTCCTTCTGAGTTAACGTGGTCAAAGGCAAGGCTATCTTTGAAAAATTCTCGATAAATCGCCTGTAATATCCTGCCGAACCCAGAAATTGACGCACCTCAGTCGGAGTTCTTGGTGCTTCCCAGTTTTTGATAGCTTCAATCTTGGTTGGGATTACGTTAATACCCTTCTTATTGATGACGTGTCCGAGAAAGTGAACCTCTCGAATCCGAAACTCACACTTAGAGAATTTGGCATAACGCTTCTCATTCCGGAGTAGTTCCAAGATTGATTTCAAATGATGTTCATGTTCCTCATTGGTTTGTGAATATATTGATATGTCATCGATAAATACAATCACGAATTTATTCAAGTATGGCTTGCACACGCGGTTCATTAGGTCCATGAAAACGGCCGGTGCATTAGTCAAGCCAAATGGCATAACTAGGAACTCGTAGTGACCGTAACGAGTCCTAAAAGTCGTTTTTGGTATATCTTCTTCCTGAATTTTCAGTAGAGGATACCCTGATCGTAGATCAATTTTAGAATAGAAACTGGACCCTTGAAGTTGATCAAACAAATCGTCTACTCGAGGAAGAGGATACCGGTTTTTGATTGTCAGCTTGTTCAACTCCCGATAATTGATGCACCTTCTAAAGGTTCCATCCTTTTTCTTTACAAACAGGACCGGAACTCCCCATGGTGAGAAACTCGGTCTTATGAAAAAAATTTACTCGACGAGGTGTCCAAGTTTTTGTTGTATATTGGGTAGAAATGAAAAAGTATGAAAATGAAACTTTATGTTTGTCCCTCTTATGCTTTTCGAAAGCATTTTCCCGGACTAAGACTTTTCTCTTATTTCAGGTTTCATGTTTTCTATGATTTTCCTCTCCATGTGCCTTCATGGAGCTAGGAATTGATGTTCCTTGGGAGCTTTTATTTGCGAACTTCGAGTCTAATCACCACTTTACCCCTTTGCTCGCCCTACCTTTCGAGGCAGACTAGCCTTTGGGTTGTAGCGTCCTGATATGTAAACTCATGTCTCGACTACCATACCTTCAAAGTATGTAAGCCATACGAAGTTTGATGTTTGTTTGGGATATTCATATTCCGTCTAGCTGAGGGAATGAATAATAATACTGTAAGAATGGTCTCATCGAATTAGTGTTTTCCCCAAAATGGGCTATGGGTTTGTCAACTCATTAAGTTGGCAGAAAGAGTTGATAGTCAACTATTAGTCATACGGTGTGTATGCACTCCCTTAGTGTTTGAATGGTACTTTGGTGACTTACCATTACGTATTCCACTCATTCAGGTTATAGCCTTAAAATCCTTAGCACAAGGATAAACTTGAGGTAATGAGTGTTGAACGTCGAGACTTTTGTATTCTAACTGAGTCTACTCTAAGAGATCATTTCTTAACAATAGATGCTCTAGAGCTTCCCAATTATAGAAAACTAGGAGTGAAAGATGCAATCACACCTCTCTTCTAGGCTAAATCTGGGATCCATCCAACAAGATGAACTTTGGGGAAGTGCGAGTATAAAAGAGTAATAAATTATTCTTCTCAACTCTTTGTGGACAGTGGCCTATTGTGAATAGTTCGAGTTTACGTCCTTTATGCATATCATGAGCTAATGAGATTAGCATGAGATTCCGCATTTGGGACTCCTTTAAGGGTTTTGCATGTCGTTTTGGTTAGTGCGACAATAGTCGTTAGTCCACACTTAGGTTTCTTTGGCATTCGTTTGAGCATCAACCCCGGCTTATCTATTGCAGAGAGAATAGTCAGACTTAAAGGTATATTGAATGTCAATGGTTGCGAGAGCAATCCTGTTTGACCGACATTCTGAAATGTCCGATTTCCTACTTGTCTCATGACGAGCTTCCACAATATCCATAAGTGCCATGTGTATGCGGGTCAGAATAATACCCTGCCCTATTACTGAAGTTAGCGCATAACACTCTTGGCGTAACTTTCAAGCAATTGTGAGATTGAACTGTATGATGGATCCTGAGATTATGCCATAATCTCCCACAATAGTTGTGCAATTACTGTAAGTGTTAGTTGTGGTAACGCTCAATTTGAAGCATTCCTGACAAGTAGAATATCAAAGAGTGAATGTGCGAATTTCTTCGTCGTTCAGGATTTACTAAGGATTGGTTGAATTCAATTTGAATTTCTCTCGTTCCTCCAAAACTAGGAGAATGCTTTGTGAGCACCAAATTGAGAAATCTGATTTGTTGAGATCCAATCCTTAATCAAGTGATTGAGAACATGAGTTGATTATCAGCTTAGACAGCAAGACTCACTAAAGTTCCCATGCACTGCAAATTATGATTACGTGTGCACCCGTAATGATGATTTGCCTTGCCTGATCCCTATAGTGTTTCTTCTATCCCTAGCTTTTAATCAAAAGTGATTTGAAACGATCATTAGATTGCGTTTGCACATTTGTATAGGAGTGTGTATTGTTTTATCGGATTACTGTTAATTATGTGTACCAATACTCATGAATCTGCCGAATATGGCAATTGTCGGATGAGGCTAAGGGTAGAGAGGCACCACCAGTGTCTCTTAAAAAAATGTGCATGGTGAAATTCAGGCACTATGTGTTGGGCAGAGATCCTCAAACGAGTGTCGAGCAACTCATGCTCCAAGTCTGTATATATGCATGGATCCACATGATCCTGATGTATGTCTGGGTCTCTTGACCCTTGGAGTTCTCTCCCATTTAGTCCTGCTTACTCACCTTAAATTCCCTTTTTTTTTTGGGCAATCATGCCTGTCATATAACATGGCGAGAGTCTAGGCATCCGATCCGACAACTCATGAAGGAGAGTATTTATACCGTAAATACGTTAGAAAGATAGTTGCCTCCATGGCTGGAGTAGTTGTGGTGCAGGTATAGGTACAGATTCTGGTACGAGTTCAACCTGTTGTGATACCAAGATCGGTAACTGACGATCGCCGCCGTCATCGTTCAAGCTCAGCTCTTAACTCGATCTTCTAAGGTTGCAGTATGCTGAGTACCCGTTATTCTTGACTCGTAACCCGAACAATAACATGTTGTTACTATTTATTATTTTCACATCGTTGTATGTGTTGAAGTGTTCATTACATGTGCTATGTAATTGTATTAGTGTAGCTAATGGTACCCTAGTGTAACTCCATACACTAATAGACTACACAAATTGTTCGGCAACGGTTGGAATTCCTATGCTCAACTCTTGGGTGTTTTTAGTGTGATGCAAGTCTTAGAAATCTTGGTCCCTAAATGAGTCCGGTTAGAGCCTAGGTATCACTAAGGACACCTAATTCGCTAAAACCATTGCTCTGATACCAATCTGTCACACCCCCATATTTTATTTACTTATTAAATAAATACAGGTTGTAACGATTGGTTCATTACACGATAGCGGAAGCTGTAATAATGATTTCTAAGACTTGATTACATATACAATTACTAAAACTAAGAAATACTATGATCTAAGTTCTTCTAGATCAACGACAGACTTGAGACTTGATATTCTACGTCCTTCCAGCTACTAGGAATTGATCCAACATAGCTAGCCTATTCCAACCGCGCCATGGCTAGAGGTCACCTGAGAAACATACTTGAAAGTGTCAACACAAAGGTTGGTGAGTTCACAGAGTTAGTTATATTAGTGCTTATAGTTTTTCCCCAAAAACCTGTTCATGACTTTACCGTCATAAAACTAAGTAGTTTTCATTTGAAAACATTATCATGACTTAACCGTCATAAAATATGTTTAAACCTGATCGATTTAACTAATCAGAACCCTTTTGTATAAACATGATCACTTTATCCGGATCAAAACTCTTTTGTTTAAACCTGATCACTTTAACCTGATCAGAACCCTTTGTTTATAACTGATCACTTTAACCTGATCAGAACCCTTTGTTTAAATTCAATTGTTCGTAAATAGTTTCAGGTGTATGTGATAAACAGAATAAGAATTGTTGACCCATTTGTAAACTAGCTAGGAATACAAATAATATGTTCATACATGAGGCGTAACCAAACCATGACAATTTGTACACGCCCCTAATTTCGTTATCCGGTTCTATGCGGCCATAAATCCTCCAGATTGTGGTTAGCGCGACTAACCATGACCGGGAGACGTCACTCTCCATAGTACTATTCATAGGACCCTAGGCTACAGTTAATGGTTACTACATTGTTCCAGGGGACTTTAGCTCAACTCGTTGTTCTCATCTCATGTAAACATAAAAGTCATGCCTTATTCTCTTGTTATCCCATAAAATAATTGTAAGTATGTGTTTCCCCCAATCGTTGAGTGTTGTTCATCCGAACAATCGTTGTGTGTTGTTCATCCGAACAATCGTTGTGTGTTGTTCATCCGAACAATCGTTGTGTGTTGTTCATCCGAACAATCGTTGTGTGTTGTTCATCCGAACAATCGTTGTGTGTTGTTCATCCGAACAATCGTTGTGTCCAGCTCTTTAGTTGAGCAAGTTTTCTCCCCGTTTGTTTAAAAACAATTTAAAAACTAGTAGTAAAAGTGGGGCTGGGAGACTCACAAGAAGTTAAACCAAAACGTTCATATTGTCAAACGTATAAACAATGTAATTCATGTTTTCAAAACATAACAAGTAAGTATGTTTCTCCCCCGATGTTTACAAAACAGTAAAGAGTTAAAAGGGGGCCGTGAACTCACCTTGAGTTTGTGTATGCTTGCAATGATAATTGTTCTAGCCGAACTTGACTATTCGTACCCTAGATACCAAAGGGTAAATTGTGTTAAGACTGAACGTCTCATATTGCAAATTGTTCATCGACCTAGTAAATCTAGTTGCTTTTGTTTAAATATCTTCTTAGATTTTCAACACTTGTTTTGCTATAAAAACAGTTCTAAGTTACTGCCCAATGTGACTGATGAACAGATGTCGAAACTTCCTAGTTTCGATTGGGCAATTGAGTATCGAAACTTCATAGTTTCGATTGAGTAGTTAGGTATCGAAACTATCTAGTTTTGATTGAGCAATATGTATCGAAACTACCTAGTTTCGATTGAACAACTAGTATCGAAACTCCCAGTTTCGATTGAGTAAACTGGTATCGAAACTCCTAGTTTCGATTGAATAGGTATCGAAACTCCTAGTTTCGATTGAATAACAGGTATCGAAACTCCTAGTTTCGATTGAACAGGTATCGAAACTCCTAGTTTCGATTACTGCACTTTGATTGACAGAATTCGTCCCGTATATTTTTATGTTCAAATCTTGAATTTGACACACTTTTCTTGTTATCTTACTTGCGATTGAACCTTTTGTATGCTTAGATACGGTTTTAAAGAAAATAAAGTGGATAATATCGAGTTTTTACCTCTGGACAGAGATGACGATTTTTGAGAGAAAAAGAAAATGATCTTGACTTCTCCTGCTAAAACCCTTTGAGAAAACACTTGGAACTCTCCTTATAGCACCGAAATAAAGGATTCGAGTCTTCGATTATGGAAGAACCCCAAAAGAAAGTGGAGATAGGTATTCTTGTTGTTGTCGTAGAAGAAGAGAGAGATGACAGGGGTTGAGGGTTTTTGCTCTTGATGAATTGATAGAAAATGAGGTGGTATGGGAGATTGCTTAAGAAAGTAGAAGATGTTGAAATTTAGGGTGTGGGATGGACCCACATGGCCTTGAGGCCGAGATTTCTGGTCAATGGGAGTGGGTGGGGTTAAATAAATCAAACCATTTGATTTAAGTGTAAATTTAACCACTAGTGTTTGTATTTAGTCGGGTTATCCTGGTACGTGAACCGGTAACTCCTAGAATTACCAGAATGTGAAATGAGACCCTGTACGATTTTTGTTAGACCTTAATGTCCTTGTTTGTGAAATTAAGTAAATCACAAAACAATTATAATTTAAACTTGTTTATAACATGTACGGATATTAACCTGAAATGTCGGGTGTCACAGCAAGGTTCTCTCGCGGTACGCGAGAGACCTGGCTCTCGGGCAGGCATATTTGGACTCCCTCACGGTACGCGAGGGGAGGGGTCGATATTCTCGTGGAACGCGAGAAATATAAAAAAAATCTTCTTGGGATAAATGCTTTCGTGTGTGTTTAATGTTTTAATAATTGGTGTTCCAATTAAGGGTGTTACAAACGGGAACTTAGTAGCAAAAAGGTGGTCAATGAGATTATTGGTAGTATCGACCAAATAAGGGCACGCTTGAAGGAGGCTCAAAATCGCCAAAAGTCCTATGCGGATAATAGAAAGCGGGCGATTGAATTTCAAGTGGGGGACTTTGTGCTTTTGAAAGTCTCTCCTTGGAAAGGTGATACGGTTTAGGAAGCGGGGGAAGTTAAGTCCACGTTTCATCGGACCATTTAAGGTGATAGCAAGGGTGGGTGCAGTGGCTTACCGTTTGGAGCTACCGAAGGGACTAAGTAGACTTCATAACACATTTCATGTGTCTTATATACGAAAATGAGTGGCGGATGAGTCTACTTTTGTTCCATTGGATGATACTGAATTGGACGAAAAATTCAATTAAGTTGAGAAACCGGTGGCAATCTTGGATAGAAAGGTGAAGCAATTGCGCAATAAAGAGATTAGCCAAGTTTTTGTGAGGTGAAAACATAAGAAGGGAGCGAAATGACTTGGGAAACCGAGGAAGAGACGCTTAAATATTATCCGAATCTTTTTATGTGAAGTCGGGTTTCGGGGACGAAACTCAAATAAGGGGAGGTGATTTGTAACGAATCAAAATCCGGGTTTCGTTTTCAAATAAATAAATATTTCTAATAAATATTATGGTGAAAATAATATTTTAGAAATAAGTTGAAACAAGTGGGTTTCAAGTTAGTCATGGGGTTATACTAGTTTTTATCTTGTTTTGGAATGAAATGGATGAAAATGAAAGTTGAGGGGCTAAAGGTGTAATATAGCAAATCTGCCATTTTGACTAAAAGAAGTCAAAATTGAGTCTTTGCTCATTTGTTGGGTCGTTCATTCCAAGAGGAGAAAAAGGAGAAATCGATTTTGGAGCTAAATTTTGCATTTGAGCTTGAATTCGTGAAGGTTTTGGCTCACATAACACCTTCCCAACATCAAGTAAGTGTAATCTTCTATTGATTTCACCTTTGAATGTGTTAGATGGTGAGCTTTGTAGAAATCCAGAAATTAGGAATCTATGTGGTTAATTGATGTTAGATTGTTGATAATCTAGCTAAACTAAAAGTAAAGAGTGGTGATTAACATCCTAGAACCCTTTGATTTTGATTATGAGAAGCTAGGGTTCATATGGAGGAAAATTGGGGGTGTTTGGATTATGATGATTGAATGTTGAATTAGCGATGATTAAGTGTTTATATGATGTTAGACACTTGAATGAACACCAAATTAACCTAATGATAATTATTGAATGAAAAATTAGTGTCAATGAATTGGAAAGGAAAACTCAAGTAGGTGAGTTTGGATTGAAAGTGGGTGTTTGGTTATGGGAATAACCCAAACGGGTCAGTTTGGGTTGGAAATGGAAATTGGGTTGTGAACTCAATTATAATGTGATTTTGATGTATTATTAGATTACTAAACTAGGTATATATGTTTAGGTAATCAAATTGTGAACCGAGACGGTGGTGCGGGATCTTCTAACCCGAAAGGTAAGTGCCTTTGCACTTACTTAGTATTGATGAGAATGGATGGTATATGTGCTATGTTGCATACTATGTTGTTGAATTGAATGTGAATGAATGTGAATGAATGGGTATAGGTAAATGAATGAATGTAGTTATAGTTGTAATACTATAATGGATATGTGTAAATGAATGAATGTAGTTATAGTTGTAATACTATAATCAATATGTGAAAATGAGGTTATGGTTTACATACCATAATGGAAATGAGGTTATGATCTATGTATCATAATGGAAATGAGGTTATGGTTTAAATACCATAATAAAAATGAGGTTATGGTTTAAATACCATAATGAAAATGAGGTTATGGTCTAAGAACCATAATGGAAATGGATAGAGGTTATGGTTTAAATAGCATAATGGAAATGAGGTTATGGTCTAAGAACCATAATGGAAATGGATATGAGGTTATGATCTAAGTATAATAACGGAAATGAGGTTATGGCATATGTGTCATAATGGAAATGGTAAAGTGTACTCAAAATGTTAATTATGATTGACTAATGAAAGGAAAGGAACTTGTAAGGTGAAATACAAGTTAATTGTAGCCTAATGATAAATTTGGTGCAAACGGGTCAAATGGGTGAATGGGTGAAAACAAGTTGTATTTACTTGTTTGTTATATTTATCTTCATTACTAACGGTTGATTCATGTGGTGATATGTAGGAAAAGCTCTGATGTAGTCCGAGTCAAGTCCAATTGGCAAAAGGAGGATTCTCGTATGCATATTGTGGTTTTGGGGTTTAAAAGAAAATCCTTAACTTGTGTGTAAATGGATACTTGTTTTGGTGTTTATAAATGGTGTTTTGATGTTGCAAATGATGTTTGAAATGTTTGGTCAAAAACCCAAGTGTTGGGGATTTTTGGTGTCATGTTGATTTGGTGAAAATTGTAAAAAGTTGGCTAAGTATGGACCTAGCTCTCGGGCAGACAGGATTGAAACTCCCCCGCGGTACGCGAAGGGAGGGGTTCAATCCCACGCGGTACGCGAGGGTTAAAAAAATCTTGGGATTTTAACTTTCGCGCGTTTAAATGTTTTATTAATTGGTTTTTCCAATTAAGGGTGTTACAAGTTTATGTAATTACTCGAGTTAAGAAAAACCAAACCACAATCTCATTCTTCCTTCTGTGTAAAATGAGTGTTTTTTATTTGTAAATATTAAAAAATATATATTTTTTAAACTTTATTATTGTTATTTTGTTATTTTTATGATTATTATTTAATAAAACTTGTTTTAAATATATAAGTAAATACATCTTTTCTAAAAGGTTAAGGGGAAAAGAAAAGGATTTATTAAGTGTTGTGCTTTAATCGTAGATATTTTGGTCAAATAGTTAATTGAATGTTGGGCTTTAATTGTAGATATAGGTTAAATGGCTACTTGAATGTTGGGCTTTAATTGTAGAGAGGTTAAATGGTAATTAAACACATTTTATGTATTGGTAAGATGTACCATATGCACAACAATTTGTGTTGGATGTCTTAAAAATTTATGTAAATTACAATGATATCCTTTCAATATATATTATATAGAAGTATAGACATAGACATAGATATAGATATAGATAAGACCAAAATCACTAACCTTTTGTATAAGAATAATATGGGCTGATGATTTTTGAGTCTTCTATCCATTGCCACTGATTCAATGCTCGGGATCCTATCAAACACCTCATAAAAAAATCAGCCTAAAATTACAATATACTTTTTAAGCTTAAATTTCACTAGTCACTCAAAATTCAAATAGAGCATTATCTGTAAAGTCACTATGAGGTTGATGTTCATCAAAAGTCACCAAGTACATACTCCAAATGAACAATTTCTATTCCAGATGAAGAAGTTACCCCGAAGAATGAGTACTCTAGATAATGGTCAAACTACTTAAAGTACAAGTACTCCATATGAAGACTTCACTTCAGATGAAGAAAGATTTCAGGATGTCAACTACTACTCCGAATAGAAGAATAACAATAAAACAAGAGTACATGGAAAATATTTTGAATGATCATCTTGAATACATGACTCAAAATGATTATCTATTCAAAGATCAACCGGATAAATCATGTATTCCAGATGAGTCATCTATTCCCAATGATCAAAATGAGACCAAACTTTGTTTATCTAGACTACTTTGTGTTTCTTCTACATAGGCTTACTCCAGAGATCAACTAACAACTCAGAAGAGTTAGTTAATTAGTTTGTTTGTTTGTTATCACACATGTTGTAAATAGCAAGTTATGTTTTGTTATTTTGTAACTGTCAATTTCATTTTCATATTAACAATTTCAGTGAATACAATTGACCGTTGATTTACGATTCATGTTGATTCATAGCTATTTATATATTGAATTGTTTGTTTCTGTCATTCAATTCAATCACATTTGCTAATTCTTTTGAAATTATCGATCCAACAAATGATATCAGAGCTTTCGGTCTTCTAATTCTTCAAATTAGAGGAATATTTCGAGAATTCGTCTCTGATCATGTGAATTTTACCTTTGTACATGTTTGGTGTAGGCACACAAGTCTAACCAACTACTAAGTAAAAGTAAAATACTTACCTTTTCCTTTGGATGATCCTGATTATTCGTCAACCTTTTCATTTTGAACATCTAAATAATTCACCTTCATGTTTTGTATCTCTTGATCCCATTTCATATCCCCATATAACATTTTTATACAATTATTAAGACCTCCAATATGTATTGGTCAATATTAACATTAACCAAACCCAAAATCCTCTAAAAACCATTACAATTAATTTGACATGTTTCATCACTTTAGGTCAAATTCACTACTATCCAAGTTCATCATCTAATCCAAATTCTCATTTCACCAAGTTTTTTTTTATTAAACACAATTGTTTCTGTATTCATGATCAACATAAACACTACATAATCCACAACATTCGATACCTACACCCAACTGATCAAAACCCGAATCTTTATGACATAAACCCTAAATATTGAAATCTTGCAATTGAATGTCTAAATCATAACACCCAAAATTTTCAACCAATTTTAATTTTCAAAATCATGCGGAAATAGGTCACATAAACAAATTGTTGACAAAACAACACGTTTTAATAACAACAAAATAGTTCAAACAAGTTTAAAGACTCCTTAACCAGGAGTTCCAACTATGAACATCCACCAAACGTATTGAGAATCCAATCCGACACGAAGAGTGACCCGAGACTTCAACCGGAGCTTACCTACAAGAAAACACCATAAATAAACCATTAGTAATGATATACGACCCCCATGTGAGCCCCCCAGACCCTTACAACAATAATCGATCAAAAACGGCATTTCAACAATTTGGGAGTAAATGTGGCCATAAACAGCCCATTGTGGGCGTAAAATACTCCGGCCCGTCGTAAGTTACTCTGCCCTGTCGTAAATTACTCCGGTCCGAAATCATCCAAATTGTTTTGCACATTTTTAGCCTTGTCGACCCTCCCAACTCGACCCCCAGTCGTTTTAAGCAACCAACAACATTTTATGAATGTTTTAAACAATTAACAACCCTACCATACTTTCTTGTGAGGTTCCAAAGACCTCAAAACACCACAAACGCCTATGTAAAGTTCACGACCACTATTAACTTTCGTGTGAGGTTCTTAGACTTCAAATACCACAAAACGACTTGTGAAGTTCATGACCTCAAATAACTACCATGTGAGGTTCTTAGACTTCAAACTCCTCTACATGAGGTTTTAAAGACCTCAAACGCCACAACACAACCTTGTGAAGTTCATGACCTCAAATTACTTTCATGTGAGGTTCTTAGACTTCAAGCAACAACGACATTAGTGAAGTTCAAAGACTTCAAGCTACATTGACATATTTGAGGTTCATGACCTCAATTCCACCAATTGCATTTTACTTTGATTCTTACCACATATTAGTCAAATTACACCAAATCATCATATTCCACAATTTAGTTTGACTCTTTACCACATAAGTCAATTTACACCAACACACCATATTACCCAATTTAGTTTGACTCTTTACTACATAAGTCAAATTACACCAATACACCACATCCCACAATTTAGTTTGACTATTTATCACATAAGTCAAATTACCACATTTGTTTGACTCCAAACCACATAAGTTAAATTCATCAAATTACTACATTTGTTTGACCATAAACTACTTAATTAATTTATTTGATTCTAAACCACAGAAGTCATTCAAAGACTTTATCACCATACTACAATGTGAGGTTCATGGACCTCAAGCACCTCAAACACCATCCCCTTGCATACATTCCCCATATGCAAGTTTACCAAAACAACATATGCATAATTACACACATGATAGTCAACAAATCAACATGTATAACACTATATGTGTTTACCACCACCTATCATTACTAAGTGCAAAACACTTACCTTTAGCTAGAGACGATTCCACTTGGTCTTCCAAGCTAGCTCCTTTAACGCCTTGATTACCTAGCAATCAACTTGCATTTTGTAATCATACGATTTCAATTCATTCACCATATTGAGATTCATGACATACCTATGATCTAAAGATCAATACCCCAACTTAATTTGGTTAACACAAACTTAACCAAATCTCCAACACCCAATTTAACCTTTCAACCCATATTGACATGTTTGACCCATTAAAGTCAAATCTCATATTCCCCAATTCACCGTTTACCAATAGAGGTCTAACACCCAACCTAGACCTTGTGGATTTCTCTCATTCTAAACTTGATTAATTACACATTAAACAAGTTTTAAACCTCCATACACAACATTCATCCATTTTGACCCATTTGGGTTTTCACCCAATTCCACCCAAAACCTCAAATTTATAATTCACCAAATTGAAAAAGGTTTCTTACTCAATCATTTGTCTATTAACATCCTAGACACTTCATCACCCTCAATTTATCATCCAAACATTCCAAATAAAAAATCCCCAATTTACTACTCAAGAACCCTAATTTCTCATAATCGAAATTAGATGATTCTATGATGTTAAACACCTCCCAACACCCTTAGTTAAGCTAGATAACAAGTTATCTATCATCAATTTCCACCTAAAGTCAAGAATTCAACCTTTAAGGTTTAAAACCCCCAACTTAGATTTAATCCAATTTCACCCTCACAATATTATTTAAGCAAATAATATTATGTTTTGAATTTTGGTTCGTTACATAAATCTTACGATTTATTATCCCCTAACACCAAAAGCACTAGAACAACACTTCTAACAAAGATTTAAAACAAGATTTCACAATTTGACCCCTTTTAGGGTTTTCTACCAAACGTACTAAGAAATCCAGGAGTAAATTACTATCCGAGTCCCTAAACTTTGTCCAGTTTAACCATTTAAGTCTCTTATGTTTCAAAACCTTAATTTACCCCCTGACTTTTGATTTTACTAACCAGTTGTGTTCAGATGGCTAACCCTGTTAGATTTTCTATTAATGTTTTCTGAAAATACTAAAATACCCCTAGGTACTCAAATGATTATTGTAATACTTTTTTTCATAATTGAAGGACTATTTTTTGTAATTTACTAAAATAATAAATTAATTGATTCCTTTATTAAAAAAAACAAGCCAGTTTCTTTATCTTCCTCAAACCCACCCCAAACATTCACTTCAACCATCTTCATTCTTGAACCCCCCCGGGGGGTCTTCGCCGTCAGTCCGTCACCACCTACTCAAATCCCTAACCAAAGTACGGGCATAAGTTTCTCTAACAACTCCACCATCGCTAACTTCTCAAACAAACCCCCACGAAATCGGAGTTGTCGTCGTCGGCGACAGTCTAGCCGGCTTATCCAGAATCAAGGTTTCAAGCGTTTGCAAAAACCAGTTCACACCAGTTTTCTGGTCCCACCCAGTTTCATTCCAGGTAACAAAGTATCCGTCGGATTCTCAAAGCTTTGCCCTGTATAATTCTCTGGATCTTCATCGTCTTCCATCTGCAACACAAAATTACCAGAATCAAGAAGTTGTGCGACGATGTTTACCTTCGAAATTTACTCTCTCTTAAAAACTATTGTCGGCGTCCAATAAGGATTTCCTTTTAATTTTCATGAATATCTACAAAGAAAGGTTTGATGGAGTTTGGTTTACTCTCTTGCCAATTAGGAGAAGGCACTTGGGTTCGATCCTCACCCCCCCCCCCCTCCTTTGTCTACTTTTTGTTAACCGTTTTTTACAATTCTTTTTTTTTCCACAAAAATCTATGTTTTTTTAACGGTTTTGTTACCATAGAGCTATGCTTATTTTGAGGTAACTTCATAAAAAAATAATGAAGTTTCAAAAGTGTTCCAATTAGATTACTCAAGTTTAAAAAATGTTATAATTAAGTCACTCAGCTTTCATTTTTTTATTTAAATTATAGGTTTTAACATGTTTTTTAAAATGTTCTTTTTTTTGTTTCAATTAAAAATATTTTTTTCTTTTTTTTATGCTGATGTGGAATGGTGACGTGAACTTTAGGTTATTTTTTTATTTTTTAATATAATTAACATGTTTTTTTTTTAATAAAATTACATATGTTGGAAAACCCGACTCACACATCTTCTCCTCCATAAGTTTTTGACACATTTCGTGTTTCGATTATGGCTTGATTTGAAGGTTTAGTGACCCAATTTGGAAAAAAATGCATGAATGAACTAATTGGAACACTTTTGAAATTTCATTACTATTCTATGAAGTTTTCCCATTACGAAATCGTCATTTCCCTCAGGTAATGCTAAGATCAGTTTTCTTTATTTTTTTTCTTTTCATATACACCTCTCAACTTTCTACATTTTCAAATATATCCCTAAACTTTCTAAAAATTTTAATTTAAATGGCAAAAAAGTCCCCTCAACTTTGTAAAATGTCACTTTAATCCCCTAAAGTTTTTAACGTTTCAAGTTTACCACCTGTAGTATATATAATCTGATTTTCCTTAATAATTTTTATTTCTTTGTTTAGTTTTTGTTTTCTTGACGTCTTGGTACAAATTTTGTTAGAAACGGGGTCGTATTCAAAATAGTGTATTTTTTAAATATCGTGGGTTATATCACATCACCACAATCGAGTCGTCGTAACTTATACATTTCTTTTATGTATTTTAACCATGTTTCTTTGTGTGCTTAGCCACGTTAATGTCACCAGCTCAACCGTTTAAGGTCTGACTCCTGCCACAAAACACGTGACAACATTTCTAGTTCAATCTCAATTTGTTATTGGATTTAGTTCTGTAATCTCATTTGGGATAATAATACCAAAAGTTCTAACATTAATATTTTGCTTTTAGGATTACTGTCAATATTTAATAGTCCAACATTAATATTAGATTTAATAATCATTTAAGTTTTTAAGGATATTTTGATTATTTTAGAAGAAAAAAAATAATAGTTAAATCGAACGGAGTTAGCAATTAGGACTTAAATTTTTAAGAATATCAAAAGTCAGGGCGCAAATTAGTTAAGAAAATGAAAAATCAGAGTGTAAATCGAGGTTTTAAAACATAAGGGACTCATATGGTTAAAATGGATAAACGCTAAGGACTCAAATAGTAATGTACCTTTCACAACGATAGTTGCCTGAACCATAAACACCTTCAAATCAATAACCTTTCACAACGAAAATCCTGAATTTGAGTTCTTAGCTCTTCCTCCTCTTCCCTTCTATGTTTTTCACGATAAAAGTATTCACAGTAGCATCAGTATCCCCATCCCTATAATTACACTAAAATCATTACATTTTTTTTACGTTTCAATTAAATAATATTTTTTTATACTTTTATCATTACCTTTTCTCTCTCCTGCACTCACAACCATTTTAAAAAATATTAAAAAAATTTATGTAGGTGAAAAGTGTTTCCCCAAAATATACAGAAAATTTATACAGTTTTCTCTCTGCTCCACTCACGACCACTTTAAACCATCCTCTAAAATATAGGAAAATCACTCACATAAATATAGGGAATCTGCTGTGAATGTTGTAACAGACACCCACACATAATATGTTCTAAACATATAATATTCAGTGGCGTACCCAGAAATGTTTTTCATGAGGGTCGGAATATTTTTTGGTTGGTAGACTAACAATATACAAGTATATAACACTAAAAACATTTCATGGGTAACAATCGATGGGCTATTGCAAAATTTTATGGGGGGCGATCTTGATTTTTACGCATATATAACACTATTTTTTTTAATGGTGCGTGACTGCCCCCATTCCCTCTACATAGGGTCCGCCCATGATAATATCATATATTTGAAAATTGGCTTCTTACGTACCGTTCCGACGTGTTTTCTTATCTACATTTCACTATTTAAAATCGAGCAGTCACAACATCATACGGTTTTCTTTACCTACTTAACCACGTCATTATTAACATCATAACGCGCGACAACATCGCTAGTTATTTATCTATAGTTAAAAGTTTATTTGATTACAATTTCTAAATGATACAAAAAAGAATACGTCCAAATACTGTCTTGTTTGAATTTCCTCTTTATTTTGATATATATTTATTTAATCTATCTGTGGGCTGGGAAAATGACAGCCCATAGGAAACAACTTACTATCCGAATTCCACGTACGTCACCATCACAATTCAGTTAAGCATAAGTTGTTTTTAACATGTAACATATTTTATAGAGCAAATTACGGTTTTACTATTTTAACCATTTTACTCTAATAGTTTTAAAATATTCATTTTGTTTCCCATGGTTACAATTTTTACTCCAATATAATCCTCGCCCCTAACTCCATCCATATTCACCGTTAAATGGAGGAGCATTTCTGTCAACGAGAATTAAAACCCTAAAATTCCATACACGGTTGTTCATCATCAAATCAACTGATGAGGTCACTTTATCCTGTTATGGAATTTTAGGGTTTTAAGGTTTTAATTGTCATTGACAGAAATGTCCCTCCATTTAACGGAGAATATGGATGGAGGTAGGGGTGGGGAGCATATTGAAGTAAAAATTGTAACCACGGGAAACAAAATAACTATTTTCAAACTATTGAAGCAAAATAGTTAAAATGATAAAAACAAAAAATCAAAGTTTACTCTATTTTATACGTAGAATAACTTCTATTTACCTTTTAATATATTTAAATTATATATGTAGGGGCATGTTCTTTTGAGAACCAACCATATGTTGAGAACCGAAAGAACCGCAGCTTTAGTGAAAAAAGTAAAATTCAACAACAATGTTTTATTTATCTCTTCCCACTCTTAGTTTGAGTTTATCTCCTCTCTCCTGAATTTTTTTAAGAAAAGTATAAAAATATGCATATATGCATTCATTTGTGCATATAGTGTGAGTGCATATATGCATTTAAAAAAACGACCATAAATTCGAGGTCTTTTAAAACCAAACCTTAAACATATTGAAATGTACATGAATTCTAGTCAATTTATATTATAAATAGAGGAAGAGTTAATGCGGTTCTTACGGTTCTTAACATATTGTTGGTTCTCAAAAGAACATACCCCTATATATGTACATCACATCTGTTATTAGTTATTACTTTCGTAGTATAAAAACATTTTTTTAACGATAACTTAGATACTTTAATCTATTACTAAACTACATTTTTTTTTCATCACTAAGATTGAACTCTTATCATTTAAAAAAACAAAATCTTATCCAACACTTTCATACCGTCAGATGAGAGTCGGATCAAAACCCTTTGGTTATATAGAAACATTTGATTCATCATTTCCCATAAAACAGCATGTCGTGGGTCTTTTTAGGAGGTGAAACATGTCGATCCAAGCTGACTAATACACCATCATTTTTTAAGGTATTTGATATTTTTTTGAAATATCAATTTAAATAAATATTTATAATAGAATTTTAAAATTCACTAGGGATAAGATCAAACACAAAAAGGCAATCCCCACCAAGATAGTTTTCTACGTTTCAATAATATCCTAATCCCAAATATAGATACATGCATCAGTATATATATATATATATATAAATAAAAGGTGACCACCATCACTAGAGTTATTGTGAAAACACTAGTTCTGATTTCTGAAGGCTTGGAAACAAAAATGGGTTCTTTAATGGCAGGATGGGATTCGCATGTTCCTGATCCAAAATCTGGTATGTTTTATTTCCCTTTTCATGATTCTTAAAAATTAAGAACATCATTTTATACGGTTTGAATAAATAAAAACATCGTTATACGCGTGCACTGTGTATTATTATTTATACGGTTTGAATAAGTGAAATGAAATATTAATTAGTTAGAAATGAGAGGTTTAAAATTTATATAAGAAATAATAATAAAGATTTAGAAATTAATAAAGGGAATATTAAATAACAGGAAAAAAAATTATGATATGTGATATAAAATGTTACTTGTTTATTAGGTATAGATATAAACATTAATGAAGTTTGTTTAACTGTTTTCAGTACAACTAGAGAGGAACAGGTCCATGACAAAGGACGAAATCGCGAGTTATTGGAGATCAAAGAAGAACGTTGAGGAAGTACATGGTGTTCTTAAGAAAACTTGCACGTTTTATGATGTTGATGAGGTTAGATTTTTAATTATATATTATTAATAATTAAAGGGTACAAAGTGTATACAAATATATGGGTTTTGGGTGTTTAGGATCGATTATTATGACCGATAATCTGGTTAATTTCTTAATTTTTTAATAAACAATATTAAGCTACTAGTTTCTTTCTTATAATCACATGTAATCAAACCAAAAATATTTTGACATTTAATCGATGGTTGATGGTTTCGAGTTGGTAATGTTGAATTCTTTAAATTGTGTCATTTTTAGATTGTGGTTTGGGTCAACACATATAACGATCCTTTGTGAATATGAATAACATTTAATAACAATAAAATTATTCTCACTAAATGAAACTTTTTTTATAGTTGGTGTAATTTTTACTGTTATTGTTTCTTTATCTAGTCTCAATTAACAAACTAGGGTTTATATATTTAACTCGAGATTATAAATGACGAATAGAAGATTGGAGTGCGTGTATTTAGAACTGATAAAATAAGAATATTGAAAGTGAAAAGTTGATGAAATAAAGTGTTCAAATAGGAAAATTAATTTCAAAAATTAAGAATCAAAATGTTTTAACTTTAAATTTCGATATTATTTTAAAAGTCTAACATGTCAACAAGTAACATGCTTATTAAACGAGTTGTATTCAGGTTAACCTGCTTATTAAATGGCTCGTGTTCGGGTTAACCATTTTAATAAACAGATTATGTTAGCCGACTCAACGCCTGTTTTTCTTTGTTGGGACGGCCATCGTAATCATAGACACTTTTTATTACTTAAAATAAGATATAATCTAATATTTATTCAAAATATAATAAAGAGATCTAAACATGTTTGTTGATACTTTAATAATAGTTGATTATTTCGTGACAGAAAAACGGAAGTGAAAAGATATATAGAAGATCAACCTCCCTTCCCATTACAAAAGAAGATTCAATCATAGAAACTCAAGAAGATGATGAAGAAGATAACCAGGACCAACTTTTCAAGAAGCATGGCTGGTAATTAAATATTATTTACCACTTCAAATTTTATTTTTCATAATAAATTTTGAAATATAATAATTAAAATGAAAATATGGGGGGTGATGCAGGTGGATTAATAGCAGATGGGCGTTCTTGAACGAACCACCAGTGATTGCATCAGAGACACCAACAAGATATGCTTCACAGTTCCATGTTGCACGGAAACATACCAACGGCCACAATTACGCGGCTAATGGCATTACAACTTGATCACCTAGTATTCGATTTTTCGATTATGCGTTTTGATGTTAATATTAAAAAAGTTAGAAAAAATAAAAAATCTAGAGACGTGTGGTAACGTGGTATGTGAAACGTTTGTTCTCGTTTTGGTTTTCCTAGATGAGGATGAGGATGAGGATGTAAATATAATGTGTCTATGATTATATCGGTAGGTTTGAGCTATTTTGATATTTATTTTTAACCTAAGGTAAAAAAACATTATCATTTTACATAAAGTTTGAATCTTCAATGTTATTTGTAAGTTTGAACTGTCCTGATTAGGTTTACATGTTTAATAAATCAAGTTGTGTTTATGTTAGACGTGTTACCCAACTTAAAAATAAAACAAAAGAATGAAAAAATTCCTTTTAAAACGATAAAGTGTAAAACAAAGTTTACAAAGAAGCTAGACAAATGCTATGTTAGTTTGTGTTTAGGTTTACATGTTTAATAAATCAAGTTGTGTTCATGTTAGACTTGTTAATTGGCTGAGCGGTCAATCTATTTTAAAAAGAGTAAACTGTAGTTTTCGTCCCTGAGGTTTGTTGTTATTGACAGGTTCAGTCTCTTCTTAATATTATGGGTCATTGATGTTACATTTCTTAACAGTTTTCGTCCAATTTCATTAACTTTATTAAGTTTTTTAGTTAAATAAAGTTAAATGACTAAAATACCCTCTCCTTATCAAATATGTTTTTATGAACCCACCACATTAAAAAAAAAATACCTTCAATGGACCAAGACCTCCAGTTCTGGCTGCCGCTGGAGTTCCTAGATGAAGACGACCTGTTCACGGACTTCAAGTCCCGAAAACTCACTTTGAACAGAAGTACGTCCACGTTGAATGGGATTAGTTTTAACTCGGATTTGAGTTCTCCGGTGGAGTCCGTGTCGGAGACGGAGAGTGACGAAGAAACTTACCTCAACGATCTGTCTCGGAAGCTCGCTCAGTCTACTCTCGAAGATGGTTTCGCCAAAAATCAACACTCCAGTGTTTAATTTTCTGAACTATTTCGTTAATTGTGTAATCGTTCTGGTTATAGTATCTGATTTGTGGTTTTTCATCAGAATAATTAGTACCAAACGAAAGAGATAGGTTACTGATTCACTCACTTTGATGGATTTTTCGACATCATCTTCCTGAACTCCTCAAAATTGAAATAACCATCGCCATCGGAATCCACCGACTTAATCATATTCACACAATCATCAACGTTGCAGCTCTCTCCCAACCGTTTCAAGATCTGGTGCAACTCTGTCACCGAAATCAATCCGTTCTTGTTCAGATCGTAGAGCTCAAACGCATCCTGAAGCTCCTTCATCCCTTCATCGCCGGCGTTTCCTTTGCAGAATCCGGCGAACTCCTCAAGGCTAGATCCGCCATTAATGGTTTTTTTTTTTTAACTTTGTGTTTGTTTTAGTGTAGGATGATGAAGCTTGTCCAAGTTTAGTGAAAGTGAAAATGAAATTAGATCCGCGCATTAATCTTGTTTTTGAAGCTTTTGCTTTTGGTAATTTGAGGTATGGCGGCGGCCCACAAAACAAGTGCAAAGAAAGAGAAAAGAACAAAAAACCCAAACAATCTCTTGCTGATGAAGCTGGAATTTTGAGACTATTGAGTTGCAGGTCACCGGAAAAAAGGGAAAGGCGTTAGGTGGTGGTTGGCCGCCGAATAGGGGCTGCCAAAATAGAGTGCGTCTGGTGGGTGGGGGTGGTGGCAGGCGGTGGTCAGCCGGTGGTAGAATGGGGATGAAGACGGTATTTTGGTCGTTTAACATAATTTAACTGAAAAACTTAACGAAGTTAACGAAATTGGACGAAAACTGTTGAGAAATGTAATATCAGAGACTCAGACTGTTAAGGAGGGACAGAACCTGTTAATAGCAACAAACCTTAGGACGAAAAATATAGTTTACACTTTTAAAAATAAAACAAAAGAGTGAAAAAATTCCTTTTAAAGGAGAAAGTGTAAAAAAAACTGAGTTGTCAGTCTCTTTTTAAAATAAAACAAAAGAGTGAAAAATTTCCTTTTAAACGAAAAAGTGTAAATAAAAGTTTACAGAGAAGCTAGACAAATACTATGTTAGTTTACGGATGGCGTTCTCCAATGCAATGTTTTTTGGTTGACGGACGTATCCTCTTGGCGGCGATGATCTTTATGGACGGCGTGGTTCTTCGGACCAAAACTCGACTCGTGCAACCAATTATCCGCTTATGTTTCATAGGACCAGGACTAGAAATGGCAAAGAGAGAAACATTAGGCCAATACGTTGTTGTTTCATGAGGTTGTCATGTAATGGGTCAACTAGTCGACTTTATCAAAGAAAACAATATAAAAGCATTGTATAAATGCATTGTTTTTAGAAATTCACCACACAAATTACAATATCTTTATTAATAATTCGAAATTCAGCACACGAATTACAATACCTTAAGACTCCTATTTATAATAAACTCAAAACTTAATCACCAACATACCTAATTCTATCTATGGAAACTAAATCATTTCCAAATACTAAATACCAAATAAAACACATACCATAAACTAAAATAACCCTTATGAAAATAAACCAACCCTTTTACTTTGACTAACCCACATATCTTCGACCGACCCATAACACTGACCTGTTACCCATTTGACCCGTGAACAAACCCGATCATATCCAACAACAAATAGTTAATTTCCTATAGCAAAGCTGTTTTGCAGCCTGCTAATGCTTACACATATCATATACTTTGTTTAATATTCATTAAGGAATATTATTATTTATGTTATACTAGGTTAGAATCATGTATATTACATGAGATTATATATTAATAAAGATAAAACTTATAAATTTGTAAATACGTCCTAACTTGTCAGACTGTTATGACCGTCTCGAGATATATCAAGTGGAAATGTGTGTGTATATAACAAATTAGTATTTTTCTTTAATTAGTTATATTTTAATTTCCTATTGTATATTCTTATTTAATATAATTAATATTTTTCTTTACTAATATATTTATAACATCATTATCTATATCTATACATACTAATAAATAAAGGTTTTTTAGTGCCACGTGTCGTCTCCACATTCAATTTCACTATTTTTTTTCCGCCTCTCTCTCTTATTTAACGCACTTCTATTTTAATAATAATATATATTTAAATGAAAATGCTAATTATAATAATAAAACACATTTATTTTAAATTATCCCTTATTATAAGAAACTTTAAAAATTTAATTATGTAACTTTTATTTCAATCAAAAAGTAAATGAAAGTCAAATTACATTAAATAGTAATTAACGTATTTTCGAAACCTAATTATATATTAATTTTTATATATTTTGAACTTAGTTTTTATCCTTATTATGTAATATATTTTTAGTTTTACACCTGTAAAATATATAAATAAAGATTTAAAAATTTTATACATTGATATTTTTTATTCCGTGTGTAGATACGGGATTTAAACTAGTTATTTAATAAGATAGAGTCGCATTTATTAGGATAGAGAGACGGAAAACCGTTATTTTCTTTGTTCTATTGCTATTACCTCTATGCATTTTTAGAAAGAGACAATATTTTTAATGCATTCAAATAATAAATCGTCATCATGGCATTCTATTGCTATTACCTCTATGCATTCTATTGCTATTTTTTAATGCATACAAATAATAAATCGACGACAATAAATCTTAGAGATGGCAGCATGGCCGGGTTGAATAATACGTGATCATTTTGTTTGGTTGGTCGTTAAAAAAAAATACGTCATCTGGTATAAACGATTCTTTAACCATGATTGAAACATGTTGGGTTGACCCCAAACAATTAAATCTTCACTGCTTATTAGTTTTAATTAATAATTAATGTATTAAGTATGATTACTAAAACAACATTTTTACATTTTTTTTTGGAAAGGCGAACATTGAATGTTGTGACGTCGCACCCTCAGCCTCGTCCAACTACGGCCGATATGTTGTTTTAACCGGGCCCACTTGGCGTCAGAGTTAGAGAGTTTCCAAGGAAAAATCTCACTCAATACAGCCCCTTCCGGGCTTGAAGGAGAGCCGAGACAACCCTGGACCGGCGTGGGCAAAACCCCCAGGTGCATCAGCCTAAGAAGGCCTCATTTGCGATGCCACGGAAATTAATAATGGTGGCAGGGATCGAACCCGGGTCTCTTGGAACTTCGGACCTTACCTCAACCACTACACCACAATTGGTCCTTTGAAACCCATTCATCATATTTTGGGTCACTATGGGTCTTAATTATAAGATCTTGGGTAACTTTGGACATAAGCATTACTTTTATTGGGTCTCAATGGGCTCAAGTAAAACAACAAAGTATTGGGAGGGTCAAGATGGGCATACCAAACTGGTTAAGTGGGTCAAGATGGGCTGGAGTAATATAAAGCACAAAATATGAATGAAATTAAAACTATGAAATATATCAATATTTATAATTGTAAGATTGGTTTAATTTAAATCCATCCAATTCAATTTTCCAACGAATTTATTTGTTTTAAATACATTACTTAAGACATTGTCAAAGATTTTTGTTGGAAACATCTTAAACACAAAATACTACATTTTTTATTCAAATACATTAATAATTAAATTAGGTAATAAAAATTTTAAAAATATTTTAAGAAATGATATTTTTTAAAACGATCTGTTCTGACCCGTACCTATTTTTGTCGGAACACGTTCCTACCCGTACCTATTTTTGTCAGAACCCGTTCTGACCCGTACCTATTTTTTGTTAGAACCCGTTTTGACCCGGACCAAAATGACCCATTTTTTTAAACGACCAGTCCGGACCCGAACCCATCTTGGCCCATTACACAACCTGACCCAACCAGCCCATTTTGTCTGGTATAATTACAATAATAATCTAAATCTTTGAATAAAATGAGTTAGGAGGTCTTATGCATTAACAATACACTTCAGAGAAACTTTCAAGTTTCTACCCTTTTGTAGGCTTGTAAACGAACCAAACGTTCAATGAAACGTTCATGAACTGTTCGACATGAAGTTCGTTTATGTTCGTTTATTTAATAAATTAATGGACATGAACACAATTTTTTGTTCATTTAATCAAACGAATGAACATGAACACATGCGTCGTTTGTTTATTTACGTTCGTTCATTTACGTCCGTTTATGCTCATTCACTAATGTTCGTCTGTTTACGTTCGTTTAAATATTCATTCAAACTTATTCATTACTATTATTAATTTAAAATAAATTTGATATTCATATTTTAAAACCCTTAAGCCTATATAAAATCAATTTAATATATTTGTTTACTTTTAAAATGTTGAATAGAAAGATAATGATACTTTAAACTTTAATTTAGATATTTACGTTTACTTTTAATTGGTGTTCGTTTATATTCATTTACGTTCGTTCGTTTGTATTTGTGAACCATCCGTCTAGAATATTAATTAACGAACATGAACACGCTCATTTTCTTAGTGAACGAACACGAACAAGAAATTATGTTCGTTTAAGTATTCGTGTTCGTTCATTTGTTCGGTTAAAGCTAAACGAACGAACATGAACAAATTCCGTTCAATTTGTTTGGTTCATTTACAAGCCTACCCATTAGTCTCGCTTGACCCTTTCCCTTTTTAACTAAATTTTTTATTTGACCCGTTTGAGATTTAACCTAAATCGCCCCATTTGTAAGTAAATGGATCAAATGATAATCTTTACATACTAAACATACACTGTTTGTGCTTATAGCTGTGTGATCTCTATTAGTATTGGTTCAGGCACTAATGTACAGGACCGCTCATAGGTGTCATATGTATGTTTTTTTAACTTCTTAGAAAAATTGTGAAACATGCTGATATGGCTATGTTTCATTTTTAACGGGTTGAAGGTCGAAAGTTCACTTGAAAAACCTTGTATCTATGAAGTTCTCCTGAAATAGCTTTTCTACTTTTTCTAAGAATTTATTGCTTTCTTAATATAGTTAACTATAAGCGTAGGTCGTCCGGTATACCCATGTGATGGGTGGCGTGATCCTATATAGCAATAGGGATGCTGGTACACCGCCCTCCGCATTTTTTTTCCACGGCGTGATTGACCGAGGTGATTTTTATCACGCGACAAAAGCACACTTTAAAAAAATACCGTTCAACGGCTACTTTTTGTACCGTTTGATTATTTAATTTTTAAATAAATAATAATAATTATTAATATTTATTTTTTACTCACTATAAATACCCAATTTTTACTCCATAATTTTTACACTTCTACACACTAATCTTCTAAATTTCTAATCATCTACTCACTAATTTTCTACCCAAATCCGAGTAACGATCCGAACCCAAACTTTTAGACTCAATACGCGGCTTGTGATAACGCGTTTTTGGCCAACCCGAACTTTCTACCCAACCCAAACTTCCAACTAAACCCGAACTTTCAAATGTTTAACTACCAATCCCCAATGTCCCAACCGGGTACACCGCTTGACTTTGTACCCGAAACTCAAGAAATGCCACAAGAAACCGTGGACGAGAATCAAAATGTCTCACAAAAAAAGGAAATAAAAAGATTTCGCAAAAGACTTTAAGCCGACCGAATACAAAAAAAGTGGGAAAAAGACGAACCACTATACTTGGTTAAGGCGTATATAGACGTCTCGAAGGATCCAATAATCGATAACAATAATTTTGGTTTTTGTATTTTTTAAAATTTTTCTTATTTTATTTTTTTGTTTATTAATTTGAATATTTATTTTTTGTAGGCAACGCCGAAAACAAAAAAAAAACGTTATGGACTCGAATTCGTGAAAAATATGAATCTTTTATGGGTGTACCGCCTAGTTACCAAACTTTAGACCAATTGAGTTCAAAATGCACTCATATAAATGGGAAGGTGGTAAAGTTCCACGGGATCTACAAAGAATGTTTGCAGAATCGAAAAGGCGGTGAGAGCGATGCCGATATTTTGGGGAGAGCAACGGTCCGGTTTAAAGACGACCATTGTGGCGAAACACCAATTGAGTATTGGGAGGTTTGTAAGAATTCGCCTAAGTGGCAAACACTATACATTGCCCCCACCCGAACCGGCTCGTCAAAAAAAAAAAGAACATCAATCGACATCGACGCTAGTTCGGGCGCTCCCGATGGTAGATCTATTTACGACCTCAACATAGATGCACCGGAAGACGTGGAAGAAATATCTCTTCTGATAGGGAAGAAAAAAAGCAAAAGCCCAAGCAATAGGCTCGGGCACCGCAAGTCACGACGAAATCGGCGAGAAAATGGTCGGAAAAATAACAAGATTTAACAACGCCTAATACGAGAGGATGGATTGGAAACGAACAAAACAAGAGATCGAAATTCTTGGCATGGATCTTGATTTACTCTCCACCGCGCAACTTTTTTGATTGAAAAAAAAACAAAAGAAGATAAAAAAACGTCATGGTATCCCGCAGGTTTTTTGTTATGTATTTTTTTAATTAATGTTTTTTAGTTATTTTAATTAATGTATATTTTTTTTGTTATGTATTTTTTTTATTAATGTTTTTTTAGTTATTTTAATTAATGTATTTTTTTTTTAAATATTATGTTTTATTTTATGAAAATTAAAAAAATTTAATTATCACACCACTACAATCACATACCATTGCCTAGTGATGGGTGATGTGATTTTGCAGATAATGACGTGGCGTCAAGTGGCGTGCATTATCACACCTCACCATAATCAAATGGTTATACCCATACTCTTAGTGCATGAAATCTACCAGCATCCTCATGTTACGATTATTTCACCAACTTGCTTTTGCATCGTATCACTATGTTACATCTAATGTTATTATTACTCGAGCCTTTATCGGTACTAGGCATTGGCTCATCCGTAAATATTTGTTCCGGCAGGTTCAAATGTTATTTTGGACGGGTGGTGAAGAAAGAAGAATCAATCTCTAAGATTTGAACCAAGGAAATTAGCTATCCTTATAAGATTATAAATAATATGTAATTTAACTTAGGGCCATTGAATTATCTTTTGGTGTTGTATTTCTAAGACTTAAATAAATGAAACTATGTCTTATGTTTTGATCACCATGTTATTGTGACACGCTACCCCCAAAATACGAGGGTGAGTGTTACAACAAAATAATAATAATAATAATAATAAAACATGGGCGGGTGTTACAACCATGTTATTGTGACACACTCATCATCTAGATCGCTCATCATTTCGTTCTAGTCCTGAAAATACCTTGTCTAATGATTACCTGAGATGCGTTTAAAAACATTTAATAAAACATGGGTCATGTAACATCCCGGTTTTCGCTTAGAATACGGGTTTTGTAATTATTGTAAATAACTGTTCGCGAGATTAGGAGCCTGGACGGGGGTTCGCGTACTATTGTTTTAAAAATAATTAGTCAGGGTTTAAGATGTAAATGTCTAGACCTAGGGGAGAGCTTTGTAAAAGTTTTGAGATGGGTCAAGCACAATCGAGGGTTCGGTAGCGAGCAAGGGCCAAGCCCGGTCCAACACCCGCACCCATTAAGGTGTTACGGCAATGGGGAGACCCCATTTGCGAGTTGCGGCTGCCGAGAGAGAGAAGGGAAGAGGAGAAAGCGATCCATCGAGTTCTTGTTGAGATCAAGGTAAAAATCGTGAACCTCCAACCATTGTATGCATGTTATAAGTGTCGGTTAATCGTATTAACCATTGTTATGGATTTAGGGTTTCAGAGAAGACGAGTAAAGGGAAGAGACGAGTTCTCTAGTGATTCGGTTAACACGAGTCACTCGGATCGACGGTATAATTCCAATCTCGACTCATTATTATTATAGTTTTGGTTGTAGGGGTTTTTTTTGTGATCATCGAGTGTTCGACCGGAACCCTTAGGGTGGCCGGTGGTTCGCGAACGACCGGGAAAATGAAAGGGGTAAACCGCGACATAGTTCAGCGGTTAGGGAGGTTCCGGGTGACCAAGGCAGCAGCGAAAGGAAGCCGGACTAGGGCTGGTCGGCTCGGAAGGGACGACGTTAGCGGGTGAGGGTGGTTCGGTGAAGGCGTGGGGTGGCTAGCAACTAGGCGGGAGCAAGCCGGGGCACGCGCTGGTGGTTGCGGAGGTTGGAGAGTTCACGGCAGATGTGGGAGAGGCAGTAGACGGGGATGCAAGGCTTGCCGGGGATGGAAGGCTTGTCGGGGGTGGCGGGTGCGCTCAATTGGTCCGGTAGTGGAAGCGGGGTGATGGGTTAGGTTCGGCTCGGGTGTGCATGGGTTGCATGCAACGCCATGCATGGCGACGTACGTGCGCGATTGTTAAGCACCGGGTCAGGGCGAGTGAGTGACCTAGAGGACGAACGTCGGGTCATGTATTGTGTAATTGTTAGATACGAGGTCGAAGGACGAGGTCGAAGGACGAGCACGAGAAGTTATTAAGTTCTAGTGATCGAGTTGCGTCTTGCAAATGTGAGTTTCTATTGCCCACTTTTAAACGTTTTGTAGTTTTGGGCATGAATACATGCAACGTGCAATATAGCGAAGGCACGAAATAAAATAAAGGGTTTTGATGTTAATATTTATGTTGTGAAACAGTAGTTATAAGTGTATGCGTAGGATTTGGCGTCACGTAACTGAATGTCGTGACGATTAATTAGGAGTTAATTGATATTATGTCGGCTCTAGTCGACGGGAATTGAGTCTGACCTTAGTCGGATGAAATGGGTTGCTTAAGCGTGATCGTAAGTCGGTGTTGGTCGGTGAGTTATTGTGACTGACGATGATCACTCAACGAGTCATGATCGCACGAGTCCTTAGACTAGTCGTCATGATTTTGTGTATGTCGATAAAATATATATTTGATTAAGTGGTAAAGTAATGCGAAAACCTTTGTGACGTGAATCGTTTTTAATAAAAGTTCGAGACTTAATATCCCCGAACGAATTATTATGGAACTCACTCATCGTAGCTGACTTTTAGCTTGTATTTAGGTAAGGAGAAAGTGTGAGCTGACGGCTTCTGGATGACGTTTGGTTACCGTGATCATTGTGATGACATTTATTTTCTGTTATGATGTTGAATGATTTATATATTATTACTTGATTGGATTATGTTTGAGTTTTGGGTCGTTGACCAATGTTGACTGTTTGTTTTCCTCTGCATTTTTTGAGATGATTTGATGTCATTTACTACTTTGCTTACGTGTATGCCAACATGTCGGGTTCCCGGGTTTGGGGCCATACAAGTTGGTATCAGAGCGGTGGTTTAAATAATCTGGCATCCTCGATGCCAAGACTTAGACTGAGAATGGGACCAATGTGTAGGGAATGTCATTACGCGTAACCAAAAGCTAGAAGTGCCAGGTATGAGTTAGTGTATATGTGTGTGTGTGTGTGTTAGTAGGCTAAGACAGGGGCGTTATGACAAGATGCATTATAGGGATGGTTTAAAACCTAAAAGGCAAGGCAAGTGGGTAATGGCGATTGGCCACCGTCATTAACTAATTGCACTGCTCGGATTGTTTTAAATGATGCCTAAGTATTGCTCTATTTGTTATTATTTACAGTAACTGATGGCACCTAAGAGTCAAATTGCTGCTAATGCTACTGCTAGGGGGCGTTGTGAGAATGCTCAGGGTGAGAATGCTAACCCTGATGAGGTTTCGGTTCATACTGAACCGTTAGTGCGTGCTGAACCTTCGGTGCATTCTGAGCACAATGAAGGATTCCAGTTCGAACCTGAGGTTCACGAAGCAGTTAAGAAGAAAGTGGCTGAGATGATCCATGAGTATCTGCCTGATATCGTGAAGGCAGTATTCGAAGAGCTTTAGACGAGAATGCTAGTGGAGGTGCAAAAGAAGAACAGGTCGGCTGGAACTTGTGGCAACTGTGACTACGGGCACTTTAAGAAGTGCGATCTGCCTAGGTTCGATGGATTGAAGGATGCAGTGGCCACATATCACTGGCTTACTAAGATGGAGTCTACCATCTCTATCAGTGAGTGCAAGCTGGAGCAGATAGTGAAGTTCGTTTCTCACTTTTTCTCTGATGAGGCCTTGCACTGGTGGTACTCGGTGAAAGAAAGGAAGACTACTCAGGAGTTGGAAGCTATGAATTGGGTGGATCTAAAGGGTTTGGTTAGGAAGAAGTTATGTGCTCCGGGAGAGCTGGAAAGGGTAGAGAGAGAGTTTCTAACTCTCAAGGTAGGTAAATCGACTCATCGTGAATACACGTCAAAGTTTATAGAGATGGCACATCTGGTGCCACATTTAGCTAGAATAGATGAGCGATGGATGAAGTTGTATGTAGCCGGTCTACCGGATCGTGTTAGGCATTAGTCAAAGCTCAACAACCTTCGAGTTTTGACGATGCGGTGGAGCTTAGTGGGACTTTGTATGATGATGTCATGGGAGCTAAGGTGCAAGAGAAGAAACCGGAGGATAAGAAGTGGACCGTACCCCTCAATAGGTTCGGTAAATATTTGAAGGTTTCGTTTGTGAAGAAGGCTAGGACCGATGGTCCCGATTCGTGTCGCAAGTGTGGTAAGATGCACTCAGGTGAGTGCAGGGCTGATGCAGGTTCCTGTTATAGGTGTGGTAAAGCGGGACATTTTGCTAGAGACTGCTCGCACAATCGTAAGTGTTACCAGTGTGGGGGTTTTGGCCATTTGGCGAAAGAGTGTAAGGCAGGACATAGTGCGGGACCAAGCAAGGAAGCAGTCCCAGTAAAGAAAAAAGATGAAAAGTCTAAGACTAAAGCTAGAGATTTCACCATGACTGCAGCTGAAGCCAAGACTGACCCTGATGTTGTCTCAGGTAGTTTTCTTATTAATAACGTACCAGCTTAGGTTTTATTTGATTCGGGGGAAAGTAAAAGCTTCGTAGCCCCATCTTTTTGCAAGAGTTTGTGTAGGACGGCTAGGATGATTGAAAATCCGTTTAATGTTGAGACCGCGGTAGGATCACCCACCAAAGTCATTGAAGCGGTAGACAACTGTTTTATTGATCTAGAGGGTCATAGGTTCCCTGTTAGATTATTTATTATTGCTCTAGGAGGATTTGACATTGTGTTGGGGATGAATTGGTTGGCCGCGTTCGATGCAGACATTGTTTGCCGAAAGAAAATGATAAGGTTGAGGTCTTTAGAAGGAACAATAGTAACAGTGTATAGCGACAGAGTGAGCTCTCTACCGAGAGTTATCTCTATGATGAAGGCAGTGAAGTCGTTGAGGCGTGGGTGCGGGGCATACTTAGCTTATGTCACCAATATAGAAGCGAAAAGCATGAACTTGTCAGAGGTTCCAATGGTGCACCATAGTTTGCAGATGTCTTCCCCGATGACTTGACGGGAATACCACCAGAAAGAGAGATCGAATTCCAAATCGCTCTACAGCCAGGAGCTCAGCCGGTTGCTAAAGCTCCGTATCGATTAGCACCGACAGAAATGAAGGAGCTCATGGAGCAACTTCAGGATTTGTTAGACAAGGGATTTATAAGACCAAGTATCTCATTGTGGGGTGCACCGGTCTTGTTTGTGAAGAAGAAGGATGATAGCATGCGTATATGCATCGACTACCAGGAGCTCAATAAGTTGACGGTTATGAACAAGTCTTTGTTACCGCGTATCGATGACTTGTTCGATCAACTACAAGGAGCAAAGTGGTTTTTGCGTATAGATCTGAGGTTAGGATATCATCAGCTGAAGGTTAGGGAAGGAGATGTTCCGAAGACGGCATTTAGGACACGTTATGGACATTATGAGTTCTTGGTTATGTCCTTTAGATTGACGAATGCTCCGGCAGCATTCATGGACTTAATGAACCGCGTGTGCCGTCCAATGCTAGATAGATTGGTGATTTTGTTTATCAATGATATATTAATTTACTCTAAGAGTGAGGAGGAGCACGAAGATCATCTACGGGAAGTGTTAGAGACGTTGAGATGAGAAAAGCTTTACACTAAATTCTCAAAATGTGCGTTTTGGCTGCGGGAAGTGCAGTTTCTGGGGCATGTTATTAACACGGAAGGGATCATGTTGGATCCTGCAAAGATTGAAGCAGTGGTGAAGTGGAACGCTCGTAAGACTCCAACAGAGGTGCGTAGCTTCTTGGGGTTAGCCGGTTATTACAGAAAGTTCGTCAAGGACTTCTCTAAGCTGGCAACACCATTGACTAAGTTGACTCGAAAAGGAGTGAAGTTTGCTTGGGGACCGGATCAAGAAGGTGCATTTCAAGATTTAAAGAAGCGGTTGACTGAAGCACCGGTGTTAACGTTACCGGAAGGAACAAACGACTTAGTGGTGTATTCTAATGCGTCTTATCTGGGGTTAGGTTGCGTGTTAATGCAACGAGGAAAAGTGATAGCGTATGCGTCAAGGGAATTGAAGACGCATGAAGTGAGTTACCCTACCTATGATTTAGAGTTAGCGGCGGTGGTGTTTGCACTCAAGTTGGGGAGACACTACTTGTACGGAATCACGTGTATGATCTACACGGATCATAAGAGCTTGAAGTACTTCTTTGAGCAAAAAGAGTTGAACATGAGGCAGAGGAGGTGGTTGTGACATTCCGGATTTTTATTCACGCATTTGAAATATATATCATGTAATCATTTTCAACTAAATGAAATGCAAGTGTTTTATTTAATTTTGTATAAAATATATATTTATTTTTATTTGTTTTATGGATTTAAAATAATTAAAAATAAATACGTTTTAAACTTATATAAAATTTTATATAAAAATCTAAATTTAAAAAGTTTCAGATTTAATAAAACAACCTATTTAAATAAGATAACTAACTCTTATAAAAATTATTTATAACAATAATAATAATATAAGTTTATAAAATATATTTGAAAATTAAAAGAAATTAAACTAATTATTTTTATAAAAGTTAAGGGGTTGTTTTAAAACTTTTCAAACTAGAAGGTTTTAAGCTAAAATCAGTTGAGGGACTAGTTCTGTACAAATCAAACTACAAGGACTCATCCGTAATTATCTCAGGGGCCGAATTAAATCAAAACCAAACTACAAGGACCAAATCTGCCAATTTCCAAATCGACTTTCCGGTCACCATGTTCCTTGGTCCGACGGGTAAAGCGTTTTTCCGGCGAACACCACGACAGGGCTCTTCCCTGCACCTAGACAGCCGCTACAGGCATCCCTGAACTCGTCTTCCCCATGCGAACAAAAGGCCCCGGCCAATTGGTCTCCCCAACATACGAATCGCCTGATCTTGTTGGTGGCCGAGAACCCACGCCTTGAATTCGAGCCCGACAGTCAACCTCCACACGTATTTAATAGCTCGTTAGCTTCGTCTCGTCCAGACGAGTGTCAGGACGTGCCCAATTGCACGCTTTGTCATAAGAAACGAACTCGGCTATAAATAGCCATAGTCGGACCTGCTCAAGCTCGCTACCCCTCTTCCACCCAATTTCACTCCAAATTGAAGGCACCATTACAATCGCCATCTCTGTGTGAAGCTGTGACCAAGGTTGTAGAGGCTAATCCCATCCAGAAGCTCGATTCTCATTCTGGACATTCTCGGATTTAAGACTCTGCCGTCCAACCCCTTTGCGACCACGTAAGAATCCTCAACTTCGTTTCTTTACCTTCTGTTATCATAAGGCAAGCTGAACCAATCGAAGTCACGACTCCAAACCATCGATTACCGGACAAACTATTGTTCTGAAAAATTACTGTTTTATTTTCTAAAGTCTGGGCCATCGAAACTACTTAGTTTCGATTGAGTAAATGGTCAATCGAAACTAGTAGTTTCGATAGATGGCAGTTTCGACAGCCTGTGTATCACTTATAAATGATCAATCGAAACTAGTAGTTTCGATAGATGGTAGTTTCGACAGCCTGTGTATCACTTATAAATGATCAATCGAAACTAGTAGTTTCGATAGATAGTAGTTTCGATTGAACACAGTTTCGATACCTGTCAAAACTATAAACAGTTTCGATCAAATCAGTAATTTCAAGTAAATCTGGACCAACTTTTATGCAAATAACACTAAGAAATGTTATTATAAACCTATACACAATTAAATACTAATAGACACATGTAAACATACAATAATACCCATTTATCTACATAGGGTTTCAACGTGCTTAGACTTCAACATCTTTATCACCTACACGCGTGGAAAAAAATACCCGCTTGCAAGGTGAGTTACATAGCCCCTATTTTACATTTTGACATACTTTGGGGTGAAACATTATTTCATGCTACTCAATCAAATTGTTTATACGTGTTATTCATGTGGATTATATGCTTATTATCTTGGGTGTACAATCATTTGCTTTAAACACAAGAAAACCAACAGTAATATTAATAGATCTATTGTGCCTGACCAGCCCACCCGGTTAGGGTGTTTATTACTGCATACTCGGATATAGCCGCGTGTTATATTCAAACATACCGGATATAGTGGGTAACTATATTCAAACATTACCGGACTTAGCTGTTGTGCTCTGTTCAAGCGCGTCAAACAATGTTTGAATTGTGATTAGATAAATGATACACCATATATATACTATGTTTAACAAGATAAACAATGAGTTGCAAAACGTTTTATCTGCTACTTATCGGAACTACAAAAACCTATGTACTCACCAACTTTTTAGTTGACACTTGATTTAAATAATGTTTCAGGTTTGGATATGTGATTGCTTGCTGAAGATTTCTCCACTTAAGAACTATGGACCTAGTTAAATAAATCAATGTTTTGAACTAGACTAGGTTATTTGAAATGTATTGTATTTGGATCTTTGTTGTATTCAAATTTATTTAATGAATTATGCAACTTTTTAGTTATCATGTGCTTTTGAACAATCATTCCATTGTCCGCCTCGATGATTCCGCCATCGGTCGGGGTGTGAGAGATTGGTATCAGAGCCATGGTTATAGGGAATTAGGTTATTAGACACGATGACCTAGACTATAACCCTAGGACTCCCTTTTATGTGTTATGTGCTAAATGATTAATTGTTATGTGAATTATTTGTAGTTAGGTATTATTTGAATTTTCCCAAGTTTGGTACATGAGACTTATACATACAAGGCTTAAATACATGATACATACTTTACATACACAATTGACAAACAAACTTATGCAAACAAATACACTACCCATCCTTATCCATACTCTTTCCTAATCCATATTAATTGCAACATTCCTACACATTTTATACTCATAGACTCTCAAGTCTATTAAAATCTTGAAAATCTCGTCAACGACTTAATTTCTTGAAACCAGTAAAGGACACGTGTAATCTGGAAGGGTGACACCTGTACATTGGGTTTTCTGTCTAGGAAAGCATTTCGTATAAATCCAAATAAACGGACCCGTATGCTTTCTTGGGAATTCCTGAAGTGAGTGTTTACCTATAGGCTAAAGCATGTCTCCTTGAAAGTTTTGAGGAATTATTTAACGTTGATAAGTCAATGTATTCGCAAGGATACGATCCGAACTTAAACTCAAAATTTGGGGACATTATAGCAAGATAGGAAGAACTAGACGAACATGCGAAGCAAATAATTATTACGGGTGCACACGTAATAACGATTTGTAGTGCATGCAAGTCCCGGCAATTCCTATTACGCGAATAATGATCTATAACATCATGTTCTATCCGGAATAGATAGCTTAGCTTCCCCCCCATCAACTTTGAATAAATACACATGCACTGGCACGCGTCATTATAAATCCCGCTTTTCTGCTTACATTATTTCCCACTATAACTCATATATATCCATCTTATCTAAAATATCATTGTCTTTTCTTATGGTGTTAGAATGCCTCCTCGACGTGCAAACTCTAGCACTTCCAACCGGGATCTTGCTACTCTTCTTGCTCAGCTGGTAGGGCAAATGACCCAAGCCAATAACAATAGTGACGGATCTCACAACATCCAAGGAAACGGTGGTACCAACCCGCCCCAATGCACGTTTAAGCACTTTAACTCGTGCAATCCTACAAAATTTTTCGGGACTGAAGGTGCTACCGGCCTACTACAATAGTTTGAAAGCATGGAAGGCACATTCCTAAACAGTGACTGTCCCGATAATCTTCGGGTTCGCTATGCCACCAGTGTACTTGAAAAGAGAGCCCTCACCTGGTGGAACGGTGAAAAACGCACTCGTGGTGTTGAGGTTGCTACATCTTTATCTTGGGATGATCTGAAGAAAGCCATGACTGATGAATTCTGTCCTCGGAATGAAATGAGGAAACTCGAGACTGAGTTCTGGGATCTTGCCCAAGACAGCGGGGATAATCTGGCTTACACCACCCGGTTTCAAGAGCTAAGTCTGTTGGTGCCTCATATGATCACTCCCCTTGCACGGGGAATTGAAAAATACATAGGCGGGCTGCCTATGCAGATTCAAGATGCTGCGTTAGGAAGCAATCCTCCTACACTTGAAGCTGCTATCCGTCTATCCGCTACACTATCCGACAACCATGTCAAGGCCAGAACCTTATCAAGAAAGGGTTCCAAGAAGGTTGTTTCTACTCTTGCGGCCGTCAAGGATGTAAAAGTCTTCTAACCGCAACAAGAAACGAAAGGGTCGAAACTTCGCAGCCGTAACTCCCGCTGTACCTGCTATTCAAGCGGCCCTTTTGGGTCAAAACCCGAAACCTTATCTGGGTCCGAATCCCCAATGCCAGACCCGCAAGTACCATCATCCTGCAAACTTACCATGCCGATTATGTTCAAGCTGCGGACGATATGGACACGTGGTCACTACTTGCCGTACCCGTCCTCCCGTCCATCAAGCTGCTCCAGCCAACCGTCCCATCTATCCGGCACCTCTCAATGGTCGGGCATGTTACGAATGTGGAGACCCAAACCATTTCCGTGACCGATGCCCAAAACTTCATCATCAAGGTGGTCCTCAAGGACGAGCGTTTAATATAAACACTAATGAGGCTCAAGCAAACAACGACGTGATAAACGGTACGTTTCTCGTAAATAATCATTATGCATCCATTTTATTTGATACCGGTGCCGATAGGAGTTTTGTGTCTCTTGCCTTTGAATCTCGACTTACTAAACAAAGAACAAAACTTGACAATTCTTATTCCGTGGAGATAGCAAACGGAAAATCTATTACCATAAATTCTGTTATCCGCAACTGCAATCTCGAGCTTAATAGTCGTGAATTCTCCGTTGATCTCCTTCCAATGCAATTAGGAAGCTTCGATATAATAATTGGCATGGACTGGTTATCCAAGCACCATGTCGAGGTTATTTGCTACGAAAAGTGCATTCGTATACCTCTCCCTTCGGGTGACACGTTAGTTATTTTCGGTGAAAAACCGTGTCGTGGTCTTCAACTCATGTCTTGCACATTAGCACAAAAGTACTTGCGGAAAAAGTACGTTGCTTTCTTGGCCCACGTAGTTGACACGAAAGACAAGGGTAAGAAGTTGCAAGATATTCCGATCATTCGAGACTTTCCCGAGGTATTCCCCGAGAATTTACCCGGTCTTCCTCCTCCTAGACAAGTGGAGTTTCGTATTGACCTTGTGCCTGGAGCAACTCCCGTGGCAAAAGCTCCCTATCGTCTTGCACCTTCCGAGATGCAAGAGCTCGCAAGTCAATTATAAGAACTCTCATCTAAAGGATTCATCCGCCCGAGCCATTCACCTTGGGGTGCTCCCGTGCTATTCGTAAAGAAAAAGGATGGATCGTTTCGAATGTGCATCGATTATCGTGAACTCAACAAGCTTACAATTAAGAACCGTTATCCTTTACCCCGTATCGACGATCTTTTCGATCGGCTTCAAGGTTCAACATGCTTCTCCAAGATTGACCTTCGTTCCGGGTACCATCAACTTCGTATTCTCGATGAAGACATTCCGAAGACTGCCTTTCGGACTAGATATGGTCACTACGAGTTCATGGTCATGCCCTTCGGTTTGACTAATGCACCTGCAGTCTTCATGGACCTCATGAACCGTGTATGCAAACCTTATTTGGACAAGTTCGTGATCGTTTTCATTGACGACATTCTCATCTATTCTAAAACGAAAGCGGAGCATGAACAACATCTTCGTTTGATTTTGGAACTCTTGAAGAAAGAACAACTATACGCCAAGTTCTTCAAGTGTGAATTCTGGCTAAAGGAAGTTCAATTTTTGGGACACATAGTCAACGATAAGGGAATTCATGTGGACCCGGCAAAGATCGAGGCGGTAAAGAATTGGAGTACTCCCAAGACTCCTACCGAGATTCGTTCATTCCTTGGACTAGCGGGTTATTATCGTCGCTTCATCTCAAATTTCTCCAAGATTGCGTTTCCACTCACTGCCTTGACTCACAAAGGTAAACCTTACGAGTGGGGACCCAAGCAAGAGGAAGCTTTTCAAACTCTCAAGCACAAGCTCTGCAATGCTCCTATTCTAACTCTTCCTAGTGGTAATGACGACTTTGTCGTTTATTGTGATGCATCCAACCAAGGTCTTGGTTGTGTTCTAATGCAACGTGGCCAAGTAATTGCATACGCATCACGACAGCTCAAAATCTTTAGAAGAACTACACGACCCATGATCTCGAGCTTGGTGCTGTCGTTTTCGCCTTGAAAATTTGGGGACATTATCTTTATGGCACCAAATGCGTGGTTTTCACCGACCACAAAATTCTCCAACATATTTTCAATCAAAAAGAGCTTAATATGAGGCAACGACGATGGGTTGAACTTCTTAACGACTACGACTGCGAGATTCGCTACCACCCTGGGAAGGCAAATGTTGTAGCCGACGCCTTGAGTCGTAAAGAACGTATCATGCTTCATAGTGTTTGTATTCATAACGATATCCAAGCCCGTATTCTTCAAGCACAACACACCTCGGTTACCGAGGGAAACATGTATCAAGAGATGGCATGTGGTGTAGAACTCTTACTAGAAACCAAAGCCAACGGCTTATTGTATTACTTGGACCGTATCTGGGTTCCCGATCGCGACGACCTTCGTATATTTTTGATGAACGAGTCCCACAAAACTCGATATTCGGTACATCCCGAAGCTGATAAGATGTACATGGGTCTTCGTCAGCAATATTGGTGGCCCGGCATGAAAAAGGATATTGCCCTCTTTGTGGCAAAATGCTTAACTTGTTCTAAAGTGAAGGCCGAACACCAGAAGCCTTCCGGACTCCTCGAACAACCTGAAATTCCCATGTGGAAGTGGGAGAACCTTGCTATGGACTTCATCACCAAACTCCCACGCACTTCTAGTGGGCACGATAGTATCTGGGTTATTGTCGACCGACTTACGAAGTCTGCTCATTTCTTGCCTATTCGTGAGGACTATCGAGTCGAGAAATTGGCTCGGATCTACATTGATGAGATCGTAAGTCGTCACGGAATCCCTTTGAACATCATCTCCGATCGTGATTCGCGTTTTACTTCCCGATTTTGGCAATCATTACAATCGGCGCTTGGTACTCGTTTGGACTTAAGTACGGCTTACCATCCTCAAACTGATGGACAAACTGAGCGAACAATCCAAACTCTCGAGGATATGCTTAGAGCTTGTGTCATTGACTTTGGTTGCAATTGGAATTCTCACCTACCACTGATCGAATTTTCCTACAACAACAGCTACCACACAAGTATTAACATGGCACCGTTTGAAGCTCTTTATGGACGAAAATGTCGTTCACCGATTTGTTGGAACGAAATTGGTGAGGCACAAATCACCGGTCCCGAGCTTATCTAAGAGACCACCGATAAAATCTCTCTTATTCGTGACAACATTCGGGTAGCAAGGAGTCGGCAAAGGAGCTATGCCGATAAAAGACGAAAACCCTTGGAATTTCAAGTTGGGGATATGGTTCTCCTAAAAGTATCACATTGGAAAGGCGTAGTCCGATTTGGAAGGAAAGGAAAACTTACACCTCGATATGTGGGTCCATTCAAGATACTCGAAAGGATAGGAAAAGTGGCCTACAAACTCGATCTTCCTTCAGAACTCAACAACGTTCATCCGACCGTTCATGTATCTAATTTGAAAAAGTGTCTTGCCGACGAGAATCTCCACATCCCTCTTGACGAAGTGCGTATTGACGAGAAAATGCACTTTGTTGAAAAACCCGTGGAAATAGTGGACCGTGAAGTCAAGAAGCTCAAACGTAGTCGCATCCCCATTGTCAAAATCCGTTGGGAGTCTAAACGTGGACCCGAGTTCACTTGGGAACGTCAAAATCCGTCGGATATAGCCGCGTGTTATATTTAAACATACCGGATATAGTGGGTAACTATATTCAAACATTACCGGACTTAGCTGTTGTGCTCTGTTCAAGCACGTCAAACAAGGTTTGAATTGTGATTAGATAAATGATACACCATATATATACTATGTTTAACAAGATAAACAATGAGTTGCAAAACGTTTTATCTACTACTTATCGGAACTACAAAAACCTATGTACTCACCAACTTTTTAGTTGACACTTGATTTAAATAATATTTTAGGTTTGGATATGTGATTGCTTGCTGAAGATTTCTCCACTTAAGAACTATGGACCTAGTTAAATAAATCAATGTTTTGAACTAGACTAGGTTATTTGAAATGTATTGTATTTGGATCTTTGTTGTATTCAAATTTATTTAATGAATTATGCAACTTTTTAGTTATCATGTGCTTTTGAACAATTATTCCATTGTCCGCCTCGATGATTCCGCCATCGGTCGGGGTGTGACAGTAGTTAGAGCTAATTAAGGACTACGACTGTGAGATCCTTTACCATCCGAGTGAGGCATATGTGGTTTCCGATGCGTTAAGCCATAAAGAGGAACACGCGCCAATTAGAGTTAAAGCGTGTCAACTGATAGTGACACCAGATTTCCTGACATTATTAAAGGATGTGCAAAAGAAAGCCTTGAGAGATGAAAGGCTAAAAGAAGAAAGGATCTTTGGACAACGTGGTCTGTTAACTAAGAACAGTCAAGGGGTGTGGGTCAAGGATGACCGTATCTGGATACCAAGGTTTTGTGAATTTAAAGAGCAATTACTTAACGAAGCGCACAAGTCAAGGTACTCGATACATCCGGGAATGACAAAGATGTATCAGGACATGAAGGGCAACTATTGGTGGCCGGGAATAAAGCATGATGTGATCTAGTATGTGAGCAAATGTTTGACATGTTTGCAAGTTAAGGCAGAACATCAGAAGCCTTATGGAAAAATCCAACCTTTAGAGATTCCGAAGTGGAAGTGGGAGGATATTACAATGGATTTTATTACGAAATTGCCTAAGACGTTTAAGGGGCACGATACCATTGGGTAGTGTGGATCGGTTGACAAAAACGCTCATTTTCTACCGATTAAGGAAACTTTCTCATCGGAAAGGCTATCCGAAGTGTCTGTTAATGAGATCGTTGCTAGGCACGGAGTGCCGATTTCTATTATTCCGACCGGGATACGAGATTCACATCCAAGTTTTGGAAGTGGTTCAATGAAGCTATGGGGACGAGATTGTAACCTTTCTGATTTTCATGTTTTTCCTATGTATTTTATGCCGTGCAATAAAAGATTTCAACCTTACATTTATTGTTCATATACACTTACAAGCATACACGCGTTCATTATAATACAATATTAACGAAAACAATCTTACAAACCTCGAGAACCAAACTTGACCAAAACTCAAAACAACATCAATATTACAAAACTACAAGGACTAGTCTTGATACTTCCAAAAACCAACACAAGCACGGTCGCGCCTAGTCCTAGGCACGGTCGCGTTTGTGCCATGACCACGGTCGTGCTTAACATTAAGCACGGTCGCGCCTCGTTTACAGTTTGACTCCGCAAAGTCAAACCGACTCAAATCTTGTCCAAAAATAAATTGTAAACACGTTTAGAAGGTCGCGAAACTTGCAGAAGAAGATATTCGGCTAATTGAGACTAAAACACGACCAAATACACATGCAATCGTCCCAATACTCGCAAATTCTAAACCGACTCTTTTTTTTAAAACGAATCAAGTAATTGGGGCAAGAATCAAACGAATTAAGTTAAGCCCATACCTACACGAGTCATATATAAACTTCCCTAAACCCTAAATCCATCATTCCATCATCTCTATCTCGTCTGTCGATCAAGAAAAAGCCGCGAAGTCTCCCCGTAGCCGTCTGCACTTGTTGCCCATTCAAAACAGGTTAGTAATAGTTCATTAGGATCGTCTCTCCAAGTTAATCGAAAGCCCTAACTCAATTCGTAACCACATTACATGATTCTACAGAATTGAATCTGAGTTTTGATAAAAAATGGTTTTAAACGATCGACACGATAAACAGAATATAAACCTAATTAAATGGTGTAATTCGATTCGCAAACATCATATCAATGAAAACCCTAAGTTTCTAATCTGTTTTATTACAAGAATCAGGCGAATTGCTTCTGGAATTGACCAGACACGGTCGCGCTGTCCTACGAGCGCGGTCGTGCCTGACCAAGCACAGTCGTGCCCCGTAAGAGGCCCGGTCGTGTTTACCGATCAAACCAAGTCCTGACCTAGTCAAAACCCTAGGCGCGGTCGTGCCGGATACGGACGCGGTCGTGTCTCAGGACCAGACTCTTGTTTTGACTTCTGACCAACCACGGGCGCGTTACCGACCAAGCGCGGTCGCGTACGTGCCGGGCGCGGTCGTGCCATATACAAGCACGGTCGTGCTCATCCCTTAAACAGAATCTTTATTTTTATTTTTATTCTGTTAATTTGATAAATAAATAACAGTTTAAATAATTATTTTTAAGACAAACCCTACACGTTTAAGAATGACAAATTCACTTCCGTCATTAAATAACGCAAATCAATAACACATATACATTGTTCATTAGGTCGAACTTAGCAATCTACAACACATCGCTGTTTTCCATTTGCTTGTGCAACCTACACGCTACATAACACGTGAGTTACATAGCCCCTCTTTTACTCTATTTTACAAACGTTTTGGGGTGGAACATGCGTTCTATTTACATGTTTTCAATTATACACATATACAGTTCCATCCTATGCATGTTTACAGTTTTGCGCTTTGTGCTTGAGTACATTTTGTAGACCAATTATTATGCTCTTCATGTACAATCATTAACTAACAGCCGACAGTAAACAGTGGTAGATCTATTGAGTCTGACAAACCCACCCAGGTAGGGTGACTGTTACTGACAACACAAATTTTGAGTGCAAGTTACAAAGGTTTGATTGTATAGGTCACACGATGTTTTTCTCTCCATAAATGCCTTAATTGTCATGATTGTATTGAACTGTATGCACACAACACGTATTTTGCTATCACACGATTAAACCTATGTACTCTCACCAACTTTCTAGTTGACCCTCTCATTTAACCATGTTTCAGGTACCAATGTTTGAAGTGATCAAGATATGCTACACATAGGATTTTGACCTAGTTTTAATTGAACCAGTTATATTTTGATGTAATTTTCATTATTGTTTGGTGGATTGAATCTATGTTTTGTTGAACTTGTTTGATTGCAATGAAAACGATTATTAATTATTTAAACTTTAGTAAACCATGAGCAATGAACAGTCTGCACGCTTCACGCCCCGATGTTTTCGCCGTCGGTTGGGGTGTGACAGATTGGTATCAGAGCCTTGGTTATAGGGAATTAGGTTATTAGACACCTTTGACCTAGACTATAACTTTAGGATACCCACTTATGTCATGCTTCATGATTTACATGCTATGTGCTACATGCTATATGATATATGCTACATGTTTTATATGTATATATGAATAATAACTTAAATAAACAATATCCCTACCCATATCCTAAACCACATATCCTTCATGCCTGCTTCCATGTCATCATCAACATAACCTGAATCATATTCTTAGACTTTGGTCTATAAAACTTTCTTTTACACCCGTTAAGGTTTTTAGACTTTGTTTAATTGTTAAAGGACACGTGCAATCTGGAAGAGTGACACCTGTATTCTGGGTTTTCTGTCTAGGAAAGCATTTCGTATAAATCCCAACCAACCGAGGGACCCGTATGCTTTCCTGGGAATTCCCGGGATGAGTGTTTACTTATAGGCTAAAGCACGTCTCCTTGATAATTATCTGAGTTTAAATTAACCTTAATATGTCATAGTACTCGAGTGATTATGTCACTATTTGAGTACAATCCAAACTATGAACTACTTACATCTATTTATTCTTCTATTTAATCCAAGAAAATCTCACAACTCTTATTGTGTCTAAATCTGTAGAATGCCTCCTCGTCGTGTCAACAGCAACAACAGCAATAACACTGACCTGGCTGCTTTACTCACACAGCTGGTGAACCAAATTACCCAAGCCAACAACAACAATAATGGCCATGCCAGTGGAAGTGCTGCTACTGGAGGTGGTGGTGGTGCCAACCCGCCACAATGCACCTTCAAACACTTCAACTCCTGTAATCCCCTCAAATTCTATGGCAGCGAAGGAGCCACGGGACTCCTTCAATGGTTTGAAAGCATTGAGAGCACTTTCCTCAATAGCGACTGTCCCGACAACCTCCGTGTTCGTCATGCTACCAGTGTCTTTCAAAAAAGGGCGCTTACTTGGTGGAATGGTGAGAAAAGGACTAGGGGAGTGGATGTAGCAATGGCACTGCCGTGGGATGAGTTGAAAAGGATCATGACTGAGGAATTCTGTCCTCGAAATGAGATGAAAAAGCTAGAAGCGGAATTTTGGGATCTTGCTCAAGATAGTGGTGAAAGCTTAGCATACACCACCCGTTTTCACGAGCTGAGTCTACTTGTGCCACACATGGTTACACCTCTGTCTAGGTGTATTGAAAAGTACATTGGTGGTCTACCTAGACAAATTCAAGATACTGTGGTAGGAGGAAATCCTGCTACTCTGGAGGATGCTATCCGTTTGTCAGCTACACTTACTGACAATCATGTTAAAGCGGGTACACTTACAAGAAAGGGTGCCAAGAAAGTTTCTGAAACAACAACACCTCCCGCTCATGTCAAAGAAGTCCAAACTGAACCATACCGCAACACTAGGAAGAGAAAGGTCAAGAACTGTGCTGTAATCACTCCGGCTGCTCCAGTGAATCAAGTTACACCCATAGCTCCAAACCCAGCAAAGAAGCCCTATGGGGGCAGCTACCCACTTTGCAACACCTGCAACTACCATCACCCTCCAAATATACCTTGTCGCCTTTGCAACCACTGCGGGAAACATGGCCACACAGCCAATATTTGTCGAGCCAAGGCACTTGCCAACCAAACCAACCCAGCAAATCAAGCCAATCATCAAGCAACTAACCAAGCCATCCCCGCCATTGCAAATGGACGTGCTTGCTTCGAATGTGGTGACCCGAACCACTTCCGTAACCAGTGCCCAAGACTGATCAATGTTAACCAAGGCGGAGCTCGTGGGCGTGCCTTCAACATCAACGCCAATGAGGCTCAGGCCAACACTGATGTGGTTAACGGTACGTTCCTTATGAATAATCATTATGCTTCTATACTATTTGATACAGGAGCTGATAAAAGTTTTGTGTCACTAGACTTCGAACCGTTACTTGCAAAAACTCGGTCTAAACTAGAGAAAACCTTTACCGTTGAGGTAGCCGATGGTAACACCGTTACAATTGACACCATCATTTATGATTGCTCCCTAGAACTAAATAAACACACCTTTCCAATCAACCTCATACCAATGCCATTAGGAAGTTTTGACGTCATCGTAGGTATGGATTGGTTGTCGAAGCACCACGCCGAAGTCATGTGCTTTGAAAAATGCATCCGTATACCACTCCCATCCGGTGAAACGTTGACGGTCTTTGGTGAGAAACCTTGTAAAGGACTCAAACTAATGTCATGCATTACCGTCCAAAAGTATATACGAAAGAAGTACATGGTTTTCCTAGCCCATGTTATCCAAAAAGAAGACAAAAAGAGGAGTGTACAAGACATCCCCATCGTTCGGGATTTTCCCGAAGTTTTTTCTGATGACTTACCAGGTCTTCCACCTGTTCGGCAAGTGGAATTTCGCATCGATCTTGTACCTGGAGCAAACCCGGTGGCTAAAGCTCCATACCGGCTTGCACCTTCCGAGATGCAAGAACTTGCAAGTCAACTTCAAGAACTCGCCGACAAAGGTTTCATACGGCCGAGTCATTCACCGTGGGGTGCACCAGTCTTATTTGTTAAAAAGAAGGACGGTTCTTTCCGCATGTGTATTGACTATCGAGAACTCAACAAGCTTACAATAAAAAACCGCTACCCTTTACCTAGGATTGACGATCTCTTCGATCAACTCCAAGGTTCTACCTACTTCTCGAAGATTGATCTTCGATCAGGTTATCATCAACTCCGTGTGCAAGAGGAGGATATTCCCAAGACCGCCTTCCGAACGAGATATGGTCACTACGAGTTCATGGTTATGCCTTTTGGGCTAACCAATGCACCTGCTGTCTTCATGGACCTCATGAATCGCATGTGCAAACCATACCTTGATAAATTTGTTATCGTGTTCATCGATGACATCTTGATCTATTCAAGAACTAAGGAAGATCATGAACAACACCTTAGGTTGATTTTGGATCTCTTGAAAACCGAACAGCTATACGCCAAGTTCTCTAAATGTGAATTTTGGCTAAAAGAAGTTCAATTTTTGGGTCACGTTGTCAATGAAAAGGGAATTCATGTTGACCCCGCCAAAATTGAAGCTGTTAAGAATTGGAAAGCTCCTAAAACCCCTACCGAAGTTCGTTCGTTTCTTGGCTTAGCAGGTTACTATCGAAGGTTCATCTCTAATTTCTCCAAGATCGCTGTTCCCCTCACTGCCTTAACCCAAAAAGGTAAACCCTATGAGTGGGGACCGAAACAAGAAGAAGCCTTTCAAATTCTCAAGCGAAAGTTGTGCAATGCTCCTATCCTCACCCTTCCTGAAGGTGAAGATGATCTAGTTGTTTACTGTGATGCTTCAAACCAAGGTCTTGGTTGCGTTCTCATGCAACGAGGCAAGGTGATCGCTTATGCATCAAGACAACTCGAAATCCATGAGAAGAATTATACGACGCATGATCTGGAGTTGGGTGCTGTCATATTTGCGTTGAAGATTTGGAGACATTATCTCTATGGCACGAAATGTGTGGTGTTCACCGACCACAAAAGCCTCCAACATATCTTCAACCAAAAGGAACTCAACATGAGACAACGATGTTGGGTTGAACTCCTCAACGATTACGATTGCGAAATTCGTTATCATCCCGGCAAGGCTAATGTTGTAGCCGATGCACTAAGCCGCAAGGAACATGTCATGCTTCAAAGTGTCAAGATCCATTCCGATATGCAAGTTCGTATTCTAGAAGCTCAACATGTCTCGGTTACCGAGGGCAATATGTATATGGAAATGTCTTGTGGTGCTGAATTCCAATTAGAGACTAAAACCAATGGCTTGCTTTATTTTCTAAATCGTATTTGGGTCCCCGATCGTAACGATCTCCGAGCATTCATCATGACCGAAGCACACAAGTCTCGATATTCTATCCATCCTGGTGCGGATAAAATGTACCAAAATCTTCGTCCACAATATTGGTGGCCCGGTATGAAGAAAGACATTGCTTTGTTTGTAGCAAAATGTCTCACATGTTCTAAAGTCAAAGCTGAGCATCAACGTCCTTCTGGGTTACTTGAACAACCGGAAATCCCCGTGTGGAAATGGGAGAATCTAGCTATGGATTTCATCACTAAACTCCCTCGCACTTCGAGCGGTTATGACAGCATCTGGGTGATCATTGACCGTCTCACTAAGTCCGCACACTTCTTGCCTATCCGTGAAGACTATAAGGTTGAGAAATTGGCCCGAATTTACATTGACGAGATCGTGAGTCGTCACGGTGTTCCTTTGAACATAATCTCCGATAGAGATGCTCGTTTCACTTCTCGGTTTTGGCAATCTCTCCAAAAGGCACTTGATACACGATTGGATTTGAGCACGGCCTACCATCCCCAAACTGATGGTCAGACCGAGCGAACAATCCAAACCCTGGAAGACATGCTGAGAGCCTGTGTCATCGAATTTGGTGGCAATTGGGATTCACATTTGACACTTATCGAATTTTCCTACAACAATAGTTACCACACCAGCATCGACATGGCTCCGTTTGAAGCTCTCTATGGTCGTAAGTGTCGTTCTCCCATCTGTTGGAACGAGATTGGTGAAGAACAAATCACCGGTCCCGAGTTAATTCAAGAAACCTCCGACAAGATTATCCAAATCCGTGACAACATTCGAGTTGCGAGGAGTCGGCAAAAGAGCTATGCCGACAAACGACGCAAACCCTTGGAATTCCAAGTTGGTGATCTTGTACTTCTAAAGGTGTCTCCTTGGAAGGGGGTGATCCGTTTTGGGAAGAAAGGCAAGCTAGCACCTCGCTATGTGGGTCCATTCAAGATCCTTGAAAGGATTGGGAAAGTGGCTTACAGGCTCGAATTACCTCCATCACTTGGCAGCGTACATCCTACATTTCATGTGTCCAACCTCAAGAAGTGTCTTGCTGATGAAAACCTTCATATACCTCTTGACGATGTGCGCATTGATGAAACGATGCACTTCGTTGAAAAACCAGTCGAGGTTATGGATCGTGAGATAAAACAACTCAAGCGCAGCCGTATTCCTATTGTCAAGATTCGTTGGGAATCTAAACGAGGACCCGAGTTTACTTGGGAACGAGAAGACTAAATGAAGCTCAAGTACCCACATCTTTTTGCTGAAGCAGTAGCCTCAACCAGTTGAATTTCGGGACGAAATTCCCTCAACATGGGGATACTGTAACCTTTCTGATTTTCATGTTTTTCCTATGTATTTTATGCCGTGCAATAAAAGATTTCAACCTTACATTTATTGTTCATATACACTTACAAGCATACACGCGTTCATTATAATACAATATTAACGAAAACAATCTTACAAACCTCGAGAACCAAACTTGACCAAAACTCAAAACAACATCAATATTACAAAACTACAAGGACTAGTCTTGATACTTCCAAAAACCAACACAAGCACGGTCGCGCCTAGTCCTAGGCACGGTCGCGTTTGTGCCATGACCACGGTCGTGCTTAACATTAAGCACGGTCGCGCCTCGTTTACAGTTTGACTCCGCAAAGTCAAACCGACTCAAATCTTGTCCAAAAATAGATTGTAAACACGTTTAGAAGGTCGCGAAACTTACAGAAGAAGATATTCGGCTAATTGAGACTAAAACACGACCAAATACACATGCAATCGTCCCAATACTCGCAAATTCTAAACCGACTCTTTTTTTTAAAACGAATCAAGTAATTGGGGCAAGAATCAAACGAATTAAGTTAAGCCCATACCTACCCGAGTCATATATAAACTTCCCTAAACCCTAAATCCATCATTCCATCATCTCTATCTCGTCTGTCGATCAAGAAAAAGCCGCGAAGTCTCCCCGTAGCCGTCTGCACTTGTTGCCCATTCAAAACAGGTTAGTAATAGTTCATTAGGATCGTCTCTCCAAGTTAATCGAAAGCCCTAACTCAATTCGTAACCACATTACATGATTCTACAGAATTGAATCTGAGTTTTGATAAAAAATGGTTTTAAACGATCGACACGATAAACAGAATATAAACCTAATTAAATGGTGTAATTCGATTCGCAAACATCATATCAATGAAAACCCTAAGTTTCTAATCTGTTTTATTACAAGAATCAGGCGAATTGCTTCTGGAATTGACCAGACACGGTCGCGCTGTCCTACGAGCGCGGTCGTGCCTGACCAAGCACAGTCGTGCCTCGTAAGAGGCCCGGTCGTGTTTACCGATCAAACCAAGTCCTGACCTAGTCAAAACCCTAGGCGCGGTCGTGCCGGATACGGACGCGGTCGTGTCTCAGGACCAGACTCTTGTTTTGACTTCTGACCAACCACGGGCGCGTTACCGACCAAGCGCGGTCGCGTACGTGCCGGGCGCGGTCGTGCCATATACAAGCACGGTCGTGCTCATCCCTTAAACAGAATCTTTATTTTTATTTTTATTCTGTTAATTTGATTAATAAATAACAGTTTAAATAATTATTTTTAAGACAAACCCTACACGTTTAAGAATGACAAATTCACTTCCGTCATTAAATAACGCAAATCAATAACACATATACATTGTTCATTAGGTCGAACTTAGCAATCTACAACACATCGCTGTTTTCCATTTGCTTGTGCAACCTACACGCTACATAACACGTGAGTTACATAGCCCCTCTTTTACTCTATTTTACAAACGTTTTGGGGTGGAACATGCGTTCTATTTACATGTTTTCAATTATACACATATACAGTTCCATCCTATGCATGTTTACAGTTTTGCGCTTTGTGCTTGAGTACATTTTGTAGACCAATTATTATGCTCTTCATGTACAATCATTAACTAACAGCCGACAGTAAACAGTGGTAGATCTATTGAGTCTGACAAACCCACCCAGGTAGGGTGACTGTTACTGACAACACAAATTTTGAGTGCAAGTTACAAAGGTTTGATTGTATAGGTCACACGATGTTTTTCTCTCCATAAATGCCTTAATTGTCATGATTGTATTGAACTGTATGCACACAACACGTATTTTGCTATCACACGATTAAACCTATGTACTCTCACCAACTTTCTAGTTGACCCTCTCATTTAACCATGTTTCAGGTACCAATGTTTGAAGTGATCAAGATATGCTACACATAGGATTTTGACCTAGTTTTAATTGAACCAGTTATATTTTGATGTAATTTTCATTATTGTTTGGTGGATTGAATCTATGTTTTGTTGAACTTGTTTGATTGCAATGAAAACGATTATTAATTATTGAGTAAACTGCCATTTTCGTCCCTGTGGTTTGGTCAAAATTGCCACTTTCATCCAATAGTTTGTTTTTTTGTATCTGGGTCCTCGTGGTTTTAAAATATTGCCATTTTCATCCTCGTGGTTTTAAAATATTGCCACTTTCATCCAGTCAGCTAACACCGTCCGTTTTTCTCAATTAAATGAGGGGTATTTCAGTCCTTTTACATATTTGTTTTATTTCTTCATCTTTTTTACTCTCACTTTTTAATCATAGAAACAAGCGACGGAGGTGTTCCAGTGGTGCTCGTCGGAAACTGGTCAGGAAAAGAGGAAGAAGGCCAGCAGGTGGATGATTAAATTAGAGGTTAAATTGGAGATGATTAAAAAGTGAGAGTAAAAAAGATGAAAAAATAAAACAAATAAGTAAAAGGACTGAAATACCCCTCATTTAACTGAGAAAAACGGACGGTGTTAGCTGACTAGATGAAAGTGGCAATATTTTAAAACCACGAGGATGAAAATGGCAATATTTTAAAACCATGAGGACCCAGATACAAAAAAAAAACTATTGGATGAAAGTGGCAATTTTGACCAAACCACAGGGACGAAAATGGCAGTTTACTCTTAATTATTTAAACTTTAGTAAACCATGAGCAATGAACAGTCTGCATGCTTCACGCCCCGATGTTTCCGCCGTCGGTTGGGGTGTGACAGAGATTGCACATGAGCACTGTGTATCACCCTCAGACTGATGGACAGTCATAGCGGATGATACAAACGTTGGAGGACATGTTGCGCGCATGTGTGATTGATTTCGGATGTGCATGGGATGGTCACCTACCGTTGGCGAAGTACTCTTATAACAATAGTTATCATGCGACTATTGGGATGCCGCCGTATGAGATGCTTTATGAGAGAAGGTGTAGAAACCGGTGTGCTGGGGAGAGATCGGACAGAAAAAGTTAGGGAGTTTAGACGTTGTAAAAGCAAATTCCAAGAAGTTCGAGCTAGTGAAGCAAAGGATGAAAGCCGCTCAGGATAGGCAGAAGTCTTACGCCGACAAGAGACGGCGACCTATAGAGTTTAATGCAGGAGATTATGTGATGCTTAAGGTGTCGCCCTGGAAGGGCGTTATTCGTTTCCAGAAACGGGGAAAGCTTAGTCCGAGATATATTGGACCATTTATGATAGAGGAACGTGTTGGTAGTGTTGCCTATAGACTGCAGTTGCTAGAAGAATTGGCAGGGATACACCCAACGTTTCATGTGTCCCATTTACAGAAGTGTTTGGTAGATGCTACAGAACACGTACCGTTAGATGACATTGTGGTGGACGACAAGCTAAATTATGTTGAGGAACCAGTGGCTATACGGGATAGAAAGGAAAAGAGACTGCGAAGGAAGGTGATCCCTATTGTTAAAGTGCAATGGAAGCACCGCAAGGGATCCGCCGAAGCTACTTGGGAACCCGAAGCAGATATGCGCGAACGTTATCCTCATTTGTTTCTGGATGACGCAGGTTTCGGGGGTTTCGGGGACGAAACCTCTTTAAGGAGGGAAGACTTGTAACATCCCGGTTTTTGCTTAGAAAACGGGTTTTGTAATTATTGTAAATAACTATTCGCGAGATTAGGAGCCTGGACGGGGGTTCGCGTACTATTGTTTTAAAAATAATTAGTCGGGGTTAAATATGTAAATGTCGAGACCTAAGGGGGAGTTTTGTAAAAGTTTCGAGATGGGTCAAGCCCGATCGAGGGTAGCGAGCAAGGGCCAAGCCCGGCCCAATACCTATACCCATTAGGGTGTTACGGAAATGGGGAGACCCCATTTGCGAGTTGTGGCTGTCGAGAGAGAGAACGGAAGAGGAGAAAGCGATCAATCGAGTTTTTGTTGAGATCAAGGTAAAAATCGTGAACCTCCAACCATCGTATGCATGTTCTAAGTGTTGGTTAATCGTATTAACCATTGTTATGGATTTAGGGTTTCGAAGAAGACGAGTAAAGGGAAGAGACGAGTTCTGTAGTGATTCAGTTAACACGAGTCACTCGGATCAAAGGTATAATTCCAATCTCGACTCATTATTATAGTTTCGAGAAAATGAAAGGGGTAAACCATATCATAGTTCGGCGGTTAGGGAGGTTCCGGGTGACCAAGGCAGCAGTGAAAGGAGGCCGGACCAGGGCTGGTCGGCTCGGCAGGGACGACGTGAGCGGGTGGGGGTGGTTCGGGGAAGGCGTGGGGCGGCTAGCGACTAGACGGGAGCAATCCGGGGCACGCGCTGGTGGCTGCGGTGGTTGGGGGAGTTCATGGCAGAGGTGGGAGAGGCGGTAGACGGCGATGCAAGGCTGGCCGGGGGTGGCAGGTGCGCTCAATTGGTCCGGCAGTGGAAGCGAGGTGACGGGTTGGGTTGGGTTCGGCTCGGGTGTGCATGGGTTGCATGCAACGCCATGCATGATGACGTACGTGCGCGGGTGTTAAGCACCGGGTCGGGGAGAGTGAATGAGCGAGAGGACGAACGTCGGGTCGTGTATTGACTCGTGTATTGTGTAATTGTTAGGTACGAGGTCGAAGGACGAGCACGAGAAGTTAGCAAGTTCTAGTGATCGAGTTGCGTCTAGCAAAGGTGAGTTTCTATCGCCCACTTTTAAACGTTTTGTAGTTTTGGACATGAATACATGCAACGTGCAATATAGCGAAGGCACGAAATAAAATAAAGGGTTTTGATGTTAATATTTGTGTTGTGAAACAATAGTTATAATTGTATGCGTAGGATTTGGCGTCACATGACTGAATGTCGTGACGATTAATCAGGAGTTAATTGATATTGTGTCGGCTCTAGTCGACGGGAATTGAGTCTGACCTTAGTCGGATGAAATGGGTTGCTTAAGTGTGATCGTAAGTCGGTGTTGGTCGGTGAGTTATTGTGACTCACGATGATCAGTCAGCGAGTCATGATCGCACGAGTCCTTAGACTAGTCGTCATGATTTCGTGTATGTCGATAAAATATATATATTTGATTAAACGGTAAAGTAATGCGAAAACCTTTGTGACGTGAATCGTTTTTAATAAAGGTTCGGGACTTAATATCCCCGAACGAATTACTATAGAACTCAATCATCGTAGCTGGCGTTTAGCATGTATTTCAGGTAAGGAGAAAGTGTGACTTGACGGCTTCTGGATGGCGTTTGGTTATCGTGATCGTTGTGATGACATTTATTTTCCGTTATGATGTTGAATGATTTAGATATTATTACTTGATTGGATTATGTTTGAGTTTTGGGTCGTTAACCACTGTTGACTGTTTGTTTTCCACTGCATTTATTGAGATGATTTGATGGTATTTACTACGGTGCTTACGTGTATGCTAACGTGTCGGGTTCCCGGGTTTGGGGCCTTACAGGTCAGCATAAATCTGGTGAATTCATAAACTAAAACAGTTTATTAAAATGACCCGTCAAATTATCTTGAACACATTAATGAGCATCAACACCCAAATTACATTCATGGGATTCAACACCCAAATTCATAGCAAACTATGAACAATCATTCAGTATATATATATAACCAAAGACCGTTCCACGGGTTCTGTCCAACATGTCGTTCCTCGGGCAAATGAAATACCGTTCCACAGGTCCTCTCCAACTTGTGAGTACGTCCACTACCCAGACTCCCACCAATCATACAAAAGATATAACAAGAATATTAAAACTAGGTATTCATTCACATAAAAAATAAAGGTTTAAAGAAGTTATCAACTTGGAATTATAACACGACAAACTGTCAAACGTTATAAGCTTCATATAGTCTAGATTATTAAGATTTTAGCTACTCATATTAAACAAAAGAAAATAACGCGGTATCGAACAATAGTTCATAGTGAAAACAAAAAGTAAAATAAAATAACTCGTTTCACAGTTGGTTTCACTCTCACTGCTTCCTTGAACCGAACGATTCTTCAATCTATATGAAAAGCTTCCTCCTGTCCTATAAGGATAAGGATAGGGTATTCTACTAAACGAATAAAAGACTAAAAATAAAGTTGAATGTTGAAAACTTGGATGCTTGAGAAAAAGATCTCAATCTCTTTTTATAGATGGATTTCTGCAATGATATGTGCGACCCATATAATGTCATATGTTCATACATCCTCAATTCTCCTATTGAATTTTTAATCTTGCATCTTCGTACGACCCGTATGTTATCATAAGGCCGTACACTATCTTCAAAATATCTTTCGGTTTTTTCTTCTCGTCCTTTTCTTCTGATTTTGTTCGTTAATCTATCATTTAGAGTAGTTAAGTACTAATTTTTTTCATACTTGGCATAAAACATAATTGGTAAATGCTTAAATAATATATGTGTACTTATGAACACATCAGCACCTAGTCCTCCACAGTTCACTATTGTTGATGCGCCAGAAGACATTGATCCACATCATCCACCTTCTATCTTGGATCTATAGGTTTTTTTAGCAGTTTAGACAGTTTCTTGCTATTAATCTTGCTGACATGTCTGCTTCCATGTCTCATTTAGGTCTATCTTCCTCTACCGCCTCAGGTATTCCGTCATCCTTATGGATTTTAGATTATATATGGTGCATGTCATCATATGCAACCTTGTTTGTCATCTTTTAGCTCTCACTAATGTTTATTATATTCCAAAACTTGTTTTGAACCTTGCTTCGGTTAGTCGGTTGTGTAAATCTGGTAATTGGGTGCTCTTTTCTTAATCTGTTTGTCCTGTACATGATCAACGTATTGGGATCGGCCATAGATTAGGATAACTATATGTTTTAGAGGAACTTAAAGTATCTGATATTGCTGTCTCCAGTGTTGATTGTTGTTCTTTTTTGCTTGAGTCTTTTGTCTTCTGAGTTTTATGTTTGGCATTTTCGTTTGGAAATGTGTTAGTGTCACGTATATAGTTTTTAGCCACTACACACATTTTTGGTCATTTGAACACTTGTGATATTTCTGGTTATAGTGGTTGTAAACTTGCAAAATTTTATGATTTACTGTTTAATAAAGTGTGTCTGATTCTATTGCTCCTTTTGCTATTGTTCATTCTGATGTATGTGTGACTCGACCTGTTATGTGTCTTTTATTGATGACTATTTTCGTTATACCTAGGTGTATCTTACGAAACACATATATGATGTCTTGGGAATTTACATAAACTTTAGGACCCTTGTTAATATATAGCATTTGGTCGTGATAAAATGCTTCAAGTGTGACTTAAGGGGTGAATATACCTCTAATGATTTTACTCAGTTACTTGCATCCGATGGTACCATACATCAGTTGTCTTGTACCGATGAACCACAACAGAACGGTGTTGTGGAAAGGAAATATCGTCATCTTATTGAGACGACTCATTTTTTTCCTTTTATATGTTGTGGTTCCTAATGTGTTTTGGTGAAAAGCTCCTCTAACTGTTGTATACGTGATCAATCGAATCCCTACTTCACAGAACTTAGGGATGTCTTCGTTTGAAATATTACATGGTCATGTACCAGATTACTCTACATTACGGGCTTTTAGATGTATTTGCTTTGTCCTCCGTCCTTATGTTGAACAGAATAACTTGTCTCCTAAATCATCTCTATGTGTATTTTTGGATTATGGTGTTTAACACAAAGGATATCGTTGTTTTGATCTCGTAAGTCAGAAACTATATATATCACGACATGTCGCTTTTCTAGAGCATATTCCTTTCTCTTTATCCTAGCTAAATTGCCTAATGTAACGCAATCATATCTCCAGGCCATTGATCCTTTTATTAATGCCATTGATACATCTATTTCATCTGATGATCCGGTTCAAGACGCATCCAAGCCTATATCATACTATTGTGGGTAGTTTGGTTTATCTTACACGTACTCGCTTAGATATAGCTCGTGTTGTTCATATGGTTAGCTAGTTTTTCACTGCTTCTACTTCTGTTCACCAGGAAGTTGTTCTTAGTATTCTGAGATATCTTCGTGGTACTCAATTTCAGAGCCTCTTTTTCCTTTGACGTCTTCTCTAGAGTTGCGTGCCTATAGCGATGTTGATTGAGATATCGATCATAATGATTGGAAATCCACCATTGATTTCTGTGTTTTCCTTAGATATTAATTAATCTAATGGAAAAGTAAGAAACAAGTTGTTATTTCTAGATCTTCTACTGAGCCTGAGTATCCTGACATAGTTGTGACTACATGTGAGATTATTTGGTTACAATGGTTGCTTGCAGATATAGGGGTTAACATATGTCAACATACCCTTTTACATTGTGAGATAACAAAAGTGCGATGCTGATTGCAAAGAATTATGTTTTCCATGAGCGGACCAAGCATATTGAGATTGGTTACTACTTCACTTGTCATCATCTACAACTCAGGATCATCTCGCTTTCATATGTTCCATCAGCCTTACAGATTGCTGATATTTTCACTAAAGCCAAGTCGATGTCTCGTTTTCATTTTTTATGTGACAGACTCTCAATGCTTATTACTGTTGCATTGTGAGTTTAAGGGAGGATGATAGCATAATGAGTTATTAGGCCTTCTTGTATTGGATTGAGTCTTTTAGTTGTCAGTTTTATTTATTTGCTTGGATTTATCATACGGCTATATATCCCCCTTATTTTGTTCATTATAATATGCACTTTTTATTTATAATAAAACCATATATGTTTTTCTTCTCTTTTCTCTATACATGTTTATCAATTAACACTATCCTCTATTTTAAATCTTTATATGATATGATAACGAATTATAAGTTTTTATATTAAAATATGAATTTTATAGTTCATTATAACTTAGTTTTTTTTTAACGGCCAACAAACATATAATTGCCTAGGTACTCCGTACGGGATAACCAACCCACCCATTGGCAAAAGGCCACCGCCAGCTGGCCCAACTCAGCCGTACAGATCCCTTAAACGCCCCAAGTTATCTCCAATTCCGGAAAAAGCCCGCCCGCCCGAAAGCCCACTGGTGGTAAAACTCGGACGCCCTCGCGATCGAACCGGGATCATTATTAACTTAGTTACATTTTCCATTCTTATTTTAAAACCAAAGTCTAGCTTATGACTTTGATGGCTAGTTTAGGAATTTCAGATCTAGACTGAATCAAATAATGCGATTTTTATATTATTGCATTTTGTTTTATGAATGGATTCGATATGCAAGATGATGTTTTAAGTCAACATTCAGCAGGTAGGACATGGAATAATTAGGCCGGCAAGAGAGAGCCGTAGACCGGATTTATGACAACACCCACTACTTAGTGGTCACTACCTCTATTATTGGCTCGTGTGTGTGGAATCTTCAAAGCTATTATATGATTGCCTAGTAGATTTGAATAAATGCTAAAATACTTTTCATTTTAAATTGATATTAAAAGGTAGCATTTTGTTTTCTTTTTTTGGAGGTTTTAAAGTTTACAAGGTGGAATTTGGATCTTATTTTGACATCTTATGGTTTAGTGATATTTGAAAATATTGATAAGTTTATTTATTAAACTCATGTATTATACGGGTTAAATAAATTTAATTTATTATAATCAGTAATTTTTATGGAGATTTGAATATTATATGTCATCAGTTATTGGTGAAATAAGAAATAATTATATTTAAGAATTATAAATAATAAATAACCAAAATTTTAATCATTATAAAATTATATTTTAAGATAATATATTATTAAAATCTTCTTATAGCTTAGTAAGTATTAATAAAATATCAGAATAAAGTTTAGATATTTAATTATTTAAAATTATTATTACTAAGATTTTTTTAACGACAAATGTTACTAATACTCTACTTACACCAATAATTTTAAACTACTCGATCAATTGCCAATGTTTGAACCTAGAACCTCTCATTTTAAACGTATGCGCCTGTACCAAGTGGGCTAGCACCACATCATATAACATAGAGTAAACTACGGTTTTAGTCCCTAAAGTTTGGACTCAATCTCTATTTTAATCAATTAGTTTAAATTTCTCTTTTTCAGCCATTATGGTTTCATTTTTGTTTTAATTAAAGTCAGATGGCTAATACCGTTGATATTCTGTTAAGTTTTTATGAAAAAACAAAAACACCACTCTAATTAAAAATACCACCTCCACTGTCTTCTCTCCACAAAAACGCTAAAATACCCACCAACCTCCACCTCCACCTCCATTCCCACCAGATCTGAAACACCACCCTCCACCATCGTCGGAATTGTTCATCTTCATCTTCTATCACCAAGCATCTTCAACTACCACCACTAGACCGATTTCACAAAAAAAATCCCCCAAAATTTCCCACCTTCAACGGTTTGTCTCTGCCGGCCACACACCATCCCCTTAATCATCTTCGCGACAAAAGTGGTTCATGCACCATTAAATCTCTGCACGACTACCGCCTTCTAACCCTCTGCACGACTACTACCACCACCATCTCTTCCCTGCCATAACCCTCTACGGCTACCCCCGCAATCCGTCACCCACCCAACTCCAAAATCAGAACCTATCTCTGCCGCCTAGAGATCTGCCCCCTTTGGGTTTAGTGTTTCTGATAAGAGAGAAATAGAGAGAGAGAGAGAGATAGAGAGAGCCTTTGCCGGAAATCAGTGGCTTGATCGCCACCGAGAGAGTGTGTTGTGTATGTGTGTGAGATACTGAAGAGAGAGAGTGTGTTGGTTTTTTTAAGTTTTTCTAAGGAGAGAGAGTGTGTGTGTTGGTTAAGAACAAGGGTATTTTGGTCCTTTAACTTAAGATTAAAATTAATGGTGTTAGTCATCTGATTTTAATTGAAACAGAAATAAAATCAAAGTGACTAAAAATGTGAAATTAGAATAATGGACTAAAAGCGATAATTAGACAAAACCACAACGATTAAAATCGTAGTTTACTCTATAACAAATAATGAAAATTTAAGAATTATAAACTATATTTTAAGATAATATATAATTAAAATTTTCTTATGATTTAATAAGTTTTAATAAATTTTTAGAATAACTTTTAGATATTTAATTATTTAAAATTATTATTATTTAATAGGAAAGAGAGAGATAAAATCAAAAATATAAACTTCACCAGAAGTCGACACTTGACAAATAAAGTTATTTATTTATTATAATAAAGATTAGTTTATGTTTACGCTTTTAAATACATCATAAGTTTAAGTTGTTACTCTCCATTAAAAGTATGGCTGGCATAACATGTTAGACACGACACGATAACTTATTATATTCAACACGAACAAGACACGATAACTAATCGTGTCATTTTTTCAAACACAAACACGACATGTTTAGAAACAGATCACCTGTTAAGGGACATGTTTAGAGAAAGAATAAATATAACATATGTAATGAAAGAAAAAATACCAAAACTTCATAAAATTTTAAAAAGTCGAATCATAACATCCATTAACATAAAAAATCATAAACCTTTTTAAAACAAAAACTCATAAAAGTCAAATCGAAATGTTCATTAAAAACATTAAGAGTAAAATATAAAACATCCAATGGGTTTGGGTTGGGCCTAGAGTCTAGATGCAAATAGTATGTTAAGAGTTAACATATCATTAACGGGTGTTAACAGGTTAACATGTCTTTAACCTGTTTAGACACGAATTTAACCGTGTCTTAACGTGTCGATCTGTTTAAGACACGAAACTTGTTAAGGTCAAACACGAGACATATTAATTACGTGTCGTGTTAACACGTCTGTTTCAAAAATTAAGAGCCCTAATTAAAAGTAAGTTTATCAGCGTTTTTAAATTTCAGTAAGTTTAGAATTTGTTAAAGTTTACTCCAACATTCTCCTAATTAACTTTTTGCCTTCTAGTAATTGTTGCTTGAAATTAGTAAGAACTATCTATATATTTTCGTATTTGTTTTATCTAACAATATCTTATGTTTATAAAACAAAATTTATTAAATTGTTTTGAGTTGATCAATCATTTATTTTTATTTAAATAATAAGTAATGAAAATTTATAAACAATACTTAAACAAAAAGTGTCGAATCTTTACAAATATGAACCGACCCGTAGAATACATACATTTTAGCAACCAAACAGTAAAATATGTGTGAATCTCATATCTATACTATATAATAAATAAAGGTTTTTATATGTCACGTGTCGCCACCATATTCAATCTCATCATTATTTTTTCGCCTCTCTCTTTTATTAAATGCACCAATATCTTTTAATAGATTACTAATTATACTAATAAAACACATTTATTTTAAATTATTCTTTATTATAAAAAAATTGAAATCTAATTATATAACTTTTATTTTCAATCAAATAGTAAATGAAAGTCAAATTACATTAAATAGTAATTGACGTATTTTCGAAACCCAATTATATATTATTTTTTATATATTTTGAATTTTATTTTCTGTCCTTAGTATATGTATAATAATATATTTTTACACTTAAAAAATAAATAAATAAAATTTGATAAATTTATGTATTGATATTTTTCACCACGTGTGTATTACACGGGGTCTAAACTAGTGCTACAATATATGAAGTGGAGAAAATAACTCACTCACATAGGACACCAAACATGTATTTTAACGATTAAAGTCCGATACGAAAGCTGACGTAGATACATGATTAAGTGTTTACGTATCACATGGGTATATATATGTTATTTTTCTCTAACATAACTATATATAGAGATGTAAACAAACCTAACAAAAGCTGAACGAAACCTTATTCGTGTTCATTTATTAAGAAAATGAATTTGTTCGTGTTTATTCAAACGAGTGTTAAAAAAAGTAATTTATACTATATAATAAATAAAGTTTTTCTCATGCCACATTTCATCTCCATATTAAATCTCATAATTTTTTTCTTGCTTCTCTATCTTATTAAATACATTTTCATCTTTTAATATTAATATATTTTTAAAGAAAATAGTAAATATACTAATAGAACACAATTATTTTAAATTATCTCTTATAAGAAATTTTGAAATTTAATTATGTAACTTTTAATTTCAATCAAATAGTAATTGAAATTCAAATTACATTAAATAGTAATTAATGTATTTTTGAAACCTAATTATATATTAACTTTTACATATTTTGAATTTTATTTTCTATCCTTAGTATATGTAATACATTTTTACACCGGTAAAATATATATAAATATTTAAGAATTTTATGTATTAATTTTATGTATTAAACCGGCCGGTAATACCGGTTGAACCGGGTCTCGGAGAAAAATGGTTATGCTCTTATTGATTAGAATAACGATAATGTTGAATTTTTATCTTTTAAACAATAATGAAATTAATGCATTCACACTCCAATAATATAAAATAATTATGCACTTTTATTTAAAAAAACTTTATTGAAAAATTGAATGCTTTTGGATTATATTTTGATTATGGGTTAACTTTTGAATTAATTTTTATCATTGACTCATGTATTTTTGGATTATTTTTTGAGTTAGAGTTGTATTTTTATGAAATTATAGGTTTACTAGTCAACCCGGTTGAACCACACGGTATAATCCAATACAACCGGTTAAATCATTTGTAAACCTAATCTGATACAATTTAAAAACCGGTTTTTAAAATATTGGTTGTAAGCTACTAACTAATAATTGAAATCTTGTATACGGAGGAAAATGGAAAAGGAAGGTCCGTGATTTGAGGTAGGATTGAAAATGGACAAAGTAAGGTGGTCATTGTCACATTGATATTATGTTCATCATAAATCTTTGTGTTTTTGTCTTCTATTGCACTCTCTTACCCAATAGTTTTCTAACAAAAAGGAACTTTAATATTTCTTTTATTCAAGTACATAAATGACCCGTCTTATTTTATTAGTAGTTATAGATTATAGATTAGGTTCTTTGTGTCTAAAATTATATGGTTTGTTTTAGTGTTTGAATCTTTCTACGACTATAATTCTAGATTGGATGTCCATTTAACATAGTCTTTTAAGATAATCATTGTATCATTTCGTTATATTGTGTTTATCTAACCTAAAACATATGATTGATACATATACACATGAAACCACACATAAAAAGTCAAGTCGCTTCTCTCTTGACTATTGTTGGACTACCAAGGCTATCGTCGACCACTATAGTTTCGCCATCCTTGTTGTCATCCCTCATTGTCACCACTATTGCCCACCGCCATCTTTGCACTTCTACCGCCATTGTCACCTCTCCTCTGCACATTCTTGCTCACACACCGTACACTTTCACAAGTTTCATAAATTCACATGTTTGTACATATGAAACACATATTCACAAATAATTAACTTAATTCAATTAGTTAAACTTAACGACTCCTAAAATCGAGTGTTACAATTATAATACTTTACTTAAGGACCAAATATATGGTTAATTATAAACCATATTGGTTATTTGTGTAACTCATTTAGGAAAAAAAAATTAACGAGCGACAAATTGAAAAAACTTAACAATCAATCAGATTTAGTTTAAGAACAAATTACATTTTTCGTCTTTTTTATATTTTTTTTCAAATTTCAGGCTTTATCTTTAAACTAAGTTAATATCAGAATTTGTTCTTTATGTTTAAATTTGTTTACACGTTTTATCTTTTCGACTAATCAACGTTAACTTTTTCTGTTAAATCCAATCATATGCAAGACACATGAGGGTATAATTGTGATTTTACTCATTTAATGAAAAACAAAAAAAAGAATTAAATATTAAAGTAAATCATCACTCTCCCTCTCCACACACACACACTCTCTTCTTCAAAATCGGAATGAAAACCTAACAAAAACCCTACTACCTAGTAGTATAAGAGAAGAGAAAAGAAATTGAAGCTCAACAAACATTTTCTTCCTCTTCTACGGTATACAATATAAAAGAAAAGGTGCACACTAGTAGCACTAAGAGAAAAGTAAAAGGAGGATATGAAAAACAATCACAAAACACTTATAAACTATCCAACACTGACATCTAGGAATAAGGGCAAACAAAATGATAAGAAAAGTTCAGCTGCCAAGGCAAGGCTAAGACATATCTATACGTTCCCTTAAAAATCCTTAGCCTTTATCCTACGTCTTCAAGAGCTCATATCACCGATCATGTCTATAGAGAGATGCAAGTCTAAAAAATCCTGCTTTAGATGCTCATCTCATGTTAGTTTGGGCCTGCCTCTCCATTACCCTCCGATGTGATGCTCTCTACGTTTCTTACATGCGTCGTCGTCCGTCTCCTCTGCACATACCCAAACCATCTCAATCTCCTCACCCTTATCTTATTTGAAATGCTTGTCACCCTCAATTCCTCTCAAAAAACTTCATTTTCTATCCATCCAATCTTGTGTACCCACACATCTATCTCAACATCCTCTTCTTTGTTACCTCTAACTTTTTGTGTCTTAAAACAAATAATTTTGATATTGTGCGAAAGCACATGTCTTTATTCCGTTGTTTTAATGTGTTTTTAGTTAGTTTTATATTTGTTTTGAGTCGTTTTTATGTACAATTGAGTCTTTATCATATTTGTAGGAGTTCGTATGGAATACAAGTGAATACATGAAGAAAACGAGCAAAGGAACCAAGCCCGAAAAAGTCCAAGCTCTAGAAGACAATTTTCTAGATTTTATGTCTCTCGCGGTACGCGATAGAGGAGTGGAGAAGTCTCGCGGTACGCGAAGATCTTCAAAAGCGCGCCCGACTAAATTGGCTCTCGCGGTACGCGAGGGGCTGGCCCAAATTCTCTCGCGGTACGCGAAAGAGTCGTAAATCCGGAAAAATTGGATTTTTAGGTTTTTATTGATGATGTCGGCTGTTATTGAAAAAAGGGTCGATTCCAGCCGTCAAGTTAGAACCTTTTGGCGATTTTGAGGAAGAAGAAGGCTAGTGGAGCAAGGAGTTGGAGTTTTGGAACCCGAATTGGTTATTCGTGATCGTTCGGTTTGCGATTCTTCTTCTTTTATCTTTACTTTGTTTAATTGAACCTATGACTATGTTTATGACTTCTGTTTTGGTTGTTTTGAACATGTTTGTTGGCTAGATTTTGCAAACTGCCTAGGTTTAAGATGATTGCATGTTAAAGTTATGATTTTTATTGGTTTTTGGATTCAATTGATGGGTTTATGATTTAGTAAAGATCTTTGGTTGATTATGTATGATGTTAGTATATATTTACTGCTGATCTTGTGGTTGTTTGTGATTTCCTGCGTTGATTGTGGTTGTCTGCCAGTTTGATCTTCGTTTTGTGGTCATAGATCTTAGGGTTTGTGATTGTGAGTGGTTTCTAGACGTAGTAGCCATAGGAATTCATAAGTGATTACTGATTAGAAGTGAATGTGTGTCCTAGTTCAATACCCGAGAGGTGAGAATTAGTCGTTTAGTCTTCGTCATTAGGAATCCGAGTATTAACAGTCTGAGAGGACGTTAGTGTTAGGTGTCTAGTGAATTTAGCTATCCGAATCATAGTAGTTAGCTTGAGATTACCCCGTGCATTCCTTGAGTGTATGGTAGACGGTGAGACTGAGAGGTAATCCGTTTATTAGGGTACTTGTCATAGTTGGAAATACCTGAGAAGTGCTCCAATTATCTGGTGAGTTTAATACGCTTTAGGTAGCTGAGTTGGTGACATCCCGAGACCGAGAGTGATCAGGAATCCATTAGGTTATCTAGAGTTGTTTCATTAGAAACCCAGATCCATCATAGTTTTCAGAACCGATAGAAGTTATACTTTGCAAGTAAGATTCTTAACCTAGGTAGTGCCTTCCCTATTCTTGAATTCGTTTAAAGAGTTCTGCTTGATAGTTGAGTGTCGTTAGTTAGAAAGTTTACATTAAGTTACAACACAAAATCCCCCAATATATTTCAGTTTAGTTAGTTGAGTCAGAGTCTAGGTAGGGTTATTGCTAGTGTCTCGTGGGTTCGATATCCGGACTTCATTAGGCTTTACTACATTGATCGGTACACTTGCCGGTTGTGTGGTCTAGTATTAGATTGAGTCTAGATTTATAAATTTAAAGCTAGAGAGTCTAGGTTAGGTTTTATATAGTTATTTTTATAGACCGTCCGAGCGACATCAAGTTTTTGGCGCCGTTGCCGGGGACACTTAGGCGATAGCGTATCTAACTTTGATTGAACTTATCTGATTATTTGGTCTTTTGTGTTTTGAGTCTTTTCTATTTTGTTGAGTCTAGTTTGTGTGTCCTTTAGTGAGTCTTTGTTTTTAGTGTGTCTAGCTTGTATCTTGAGTCTGCTTAATTAAATTTTTTTTATTATTTAATTTTTATTAATTTTTTCATTATGTGTGAAATCTGTGGAGGACCCCATTTTACTTGTCGTTGCCCATATTCATCGGGGGAATCTGCAAACTACTATGAGTATGCTTATCCGCAGGTACAGCCACAGGCGGAATACAGGACTCGAGAGGAGTTGAACGCCTGGTGTAGAGAGGCAAATGAGCAATATGAGAGAGATATCCAAGCAGTGATGGCTCGTATTGGATCACACCGGCCGACAAATATAGATCGTGTGGTATACGATCAAGAGGGGAATGAAATTGGGATCGAAACTGCATCGGGGGAGTTAATACTGGGGACTACAATGGACGACGTGCAAAGCACAGTGACAGAAGGTGAAGCACAAGTCCCACCTCCAGGTAATTATTCTGACCTTGATTGCAATACTGATTTTTGTTTGTCGTCTTCTACACAAGAGCAAATAGTTCATTGTGATACTTTACACTTGTCTTGTGAGAATGAGTTGATGCAGGTAATAAGGGATGAAGACACAATCAAGGAAGAGCAAAGGAAGGTGCAAGAAATCATGAACACTCAATGGCACCTGATAACTAGAGCCGAACAATTACACTTTCTAGAAGAAAATGGGAGGCTCATGGATGAGCTAGAAAGTATCAAGCTACAAAAGGAAGAGGCACCTCCGGAACCGAGGACAAAAATGGGCGTAGCAGTCCCACCCTCGGACCTGCAGGGTCTTAAGCAAATTCGGCCGGGTGTCTATGAATTCTCTTGGGATGAGAGTGACAATGATAGCTTTTGGAGCGATGATGAAGATGTGATTGATGATGAAGAGAATATTGAAATCCCTAAAACCCCGATTGAAGATGAATGCTTTGAAGAGGGATTAGCCGGGTTGTTCGAGACTGATGATAATAGTGAGGATGAGCTTTTAGTTAAGATTGTTGATGAGGCGTCATGGGAAGAAGAGTTTGGTGACGAGTTGGTGGGTTTGCCAACTTTTGAAGAAGATGGAGAATATGACCCACTTGGCGATCTAAAACTTCTTGAAGATCTATTATATCAAGAGCCAAGTGTGGGGATAGAAGAAGAGGTGAAAGTGCAAGAGGTTATCAACGAACCACGAACCGAGCTGGTGTCGGACCTTAAGCTTTTCACCCAAGATAGAGAGAGGCAAGAGCCCGTGGAGGAAGTAGATGGTGGATCGCCACCCTTATCAGCACGACCACGGGACAGGGCGAGAAGACGTATGGACCGGCATGTTATGAAGGTCCTGGGATGGTCATACAAGGACCATAGGAAGGAGTATACTGGAGATGACCAATCACCGCACTACATGCCCCGTATCAGGTTTGGTCCAGGTAAGTTTAAATATTGGTGGACCGACCCGTTTACATTGTTAAAAATAAATTTAAGGTCTGCCACCCATGTTTGTCAAATCGGTGGTAGACCAATCATACTAAACGGGCCGGATGGGGGCGGCATAAAGGAGAAGCCTCCTGATAGGCTTGCTTGAGTCTCGGGCAAGTGCCCGGGATGTAGAGTTTGTGTGCATTCGTTGGTGTGAGTCCGTGTCTGTTTTTATGTTTTTTGGTATGTGTTTTGTTTGTGTCGTGTTGTGCAGGGAATTCGTGCTTGATTCGGTGAGGAAAATCATCGGGAGTGAAGTTCCAAGTATGTTTACATATGTTTTTATGCTTGGGACGGGTTTTAGTGAGTTTGGGTAATGAAAAATTTTAATGGGTGAAAAATATTCTAAGTATAAAAATTGGAAAATTTTCCAAACTTTCTGTGAAGAACACCCTCTCGCGGTACGCGAGAAAAATCTGTCCAGGTCTTCGCGGTACGCGAAGGACAAAATTCCTGGCCGACGATGATTTTTGTTCCTCGCGGTACGCGAGGAATAGAATCCTCCCTTCTCGCGATACGCGAGGAAATGCTGGATTTGCCCTTCCTCCTTTGTTTCCCATGGTTCTCCATACCCACTATCACCACTACCACAAACACTACTACTCTTTTATCACCACCATTTTCATTATCATACACCTCCCATCCACCTCATCTATCCAACATCCATTGTTATCACCACCACCATCCACTATCATCCATATCACCACTATCATTCACCACCCCCTTCATACAATCCGACCACCACTACCATCATCCATCATCCACCACGACCATGGGAGACCTAGAAACTGTTCGTGACCGGTGATCTACTTGCTGTGGCATTCATGTCTATGTGTTTGCCACCCGTTGAGTACGTTTATCTGCATGCCATCTATCTTGAGTCTTTTAGTTTTTCGTAAGTCATTCGAGTCTTTATTTTTTATTTTATTTGAGTCAGTTTGATGCTGCGGGTATGTTTGAGGTTTATTTTGCAGGTTTTATCATCTCGCCCATACTCAATCTCCATTCGGGCAGGATTGATCATCACCATTACCAGTTTGTAAAGGCAACCCGTCAGTGAGATGTGCAAGCCGCGAAGGAAATGCTATACGGTGCACACAAGGAAGAACGAAGCTGCATACTAGATTGCATCTACATTACCAGCTAAGTCGCTTCCTGTTCTGTTTTGTTTTTATTTTTGCATTTTCATTTTTAGTTGTGTTTTGCTTCACATTGAGGACAATGTGTCTTTCAAGTGTGGGGATGTGAGTGTCTAGTTTGTTTAGTTTGTGTCTTTAAAAAAAAAAAAAAAAAAAAAAAAAAAAAAAAAAAAATTGAAAAATTTGAAAAAATGTTCTTGAAAATAATTGCATATATTTGGAAAATGATAGTAGAACTGGATCTATTTATGAGTTTAAAAGATTAAATAATTGAAAACGTGTCTAATTAGTGATGTTTTGGTAGACCCAGCTAACTAGTAGAGCTTAAATATCCTGTTTGTGTTATTTAGGATTAATCACGGAATAAAATCATGATATCTTGTGGGTATTCATCTTAGAGTAATGGTAATACTGAAACTGTCAATATAGGTTGATAGGTACCACGATTAAGTTAAAATTTAGAGGTTTTTGAAATTTTTATGGCACACCATTCTCTTTTTATGAGAATAAATCCGAGTTTCGGTGGCGCCCGCATTCCATAATTCATGTTATTCCATAATTTATGAGCTATACTGAGTTTTGCTTATGTGTTTCCCTCTGGGATAGCGACTTGGAGGATACACCCCTAAGTAAGATTTATGTGCTTCATTGATAGAATGTAGTCTATGTGTTACCCTCCGGGATAGTGACTTGGTTGAAACGCCTCTAGACGAAAGTTCTTTTGCTTATTATGCTCATTATCATCCATTCATTCATGATTTCATCTGATTTCTAAAAACCTGTAAATAGTAGTTTAACGTGGTAGGGTAAATCTATATGGTTTAATCCGTGCCTAAACATGACCTTGAGACGGGATTAGGTAGAGCTGTAACTTCTAAGTGTGAGTCACATAGATTGATTGATATGTTGTATAAAATGGATTTAGAACACGTAACGGGGGCTTGAAAGTTAGTGCTTGGGTTTAATCGGACAGAAATACTAATTGTTGCTTTTTAACACGTGAGTATGTTTTGAAAATTGAAATTTATGTTTGTTGAGTTAGATGCCAGTTATGATTCCATTTGCATATTTTTCGAGGACGAAAAAAGGTTAAGTGTGGGGATATTTGATATTGTGCGAAAGCACATGTCTTTATTCCGTTGTTTTAATGTGTTTTTAGTTAGTTTTATATTTGTTTTGAGTCGTTTTTATGTACAATTGAGTCTTTATCATATTTGTAGGAGTTCGTATGGAATACAAGTGAATACATGAAGAAAACGAGCAAAGGAACCAAGCCCGAAAAAGTCCAAGCTCTAGAAGACAATTTTCTAGATTTTATGTCTCTCGCGGTACGCGATAGAGGAGTGGAGAAGTCTCGCGGTACGCGAAGATCTTCAAAAGCGCGCCCGACTAAATTGGCTCTCGCGGTACGCGAGGGGCTGGCCCAAATTCTCTCGCGGTACGCGAGAGAGTCGTAAATCCGGAAAAATTGGATTTTTAGGTTTTTATTGATGATGTCGGCTGTTATTGAAAAAAGGGTCGATTCCAGCCGTCAAGTTAGAACCTTTTGGCGATTTTGAGGAAGAAGAAGGCTAGTGGAGCAAGGAGTTGGAGTTTTGGAACCCGAATTGGTTATTCGTGATCGTTCGGTTTATGATTCTTCTTCTTTTATCTTTACTTTGTTTAATTGAACCTATGACTATGTTTATGACTTCTGTTTTGGTTGTTTTGAACATGTTTGTTGGCTAGATTTTGCAAACTGCCTAGGTTTAAGATGATTGCATGTTAAAGTTATGATTTTTATTGGTTTTTGGATTCAATTGATGGGTTTATGATTTAGTAAAGATCTTTGGTTGATTATGTATGATGTTAGTATATATTTACTGCTGATCTTGTGGTTGTTTGTGATTTCCTGCGTTGATTGTGGTTGTCTGCCAGTTTGATCTTCGTTTTGTGGTCATAGATCTTAGGGTTTGTGATTGTGAGTGGTTTCTAGACGTAGTAGCCATAGGAATTCATAAGTGATTACTGATTAGAAGTGAATGTGTGTCCTAGTTCAATACCCGAGAGGTGAGAATTAGTCGTTTAGTCTTCGTCATTAGGAATCCGAGTATTAACAGTCTGAGAGGACGTTAGTGTTAGGTGTCTAGTGAATTTAGCTATCCGAATCATAGTAGTTAGCTTGAGATTACCCCGTGCATTCCTTGAGTGTATGGTAGACGGTGAGACTGAGAGGTAATCCGTTTATTAGGGTACTTGTCATAGTTGGAAATACCTGAGAAGTGCTCCAATTATCTGGTGAGTTTAATACGCTTTAGGTAGCTGAGTTGGTGACATCCCGAGACCGAGAGTGATCAGGAATCCATTAGGTTATCTAGAGTTGTTTCATTAGAAACCCAGATCCATCATAGTTTTCAGAACCGATAGAAGTTATACTTTGCAAGTAAGATTCTTAACCTAGGTAGTGCCTTCCCTATTCTTGAATTCGTTTAAAGAGTTCTGCTTGATAGTTGAGTGTCGTTAGTTAGAAAGTTTACATTAAGTTACAACACAAAATCCCCCAATATATTTCAGTTTAGTTAGTTGAGTCAGAGTCTAGGTAGGGTTATTGCTAGTGTCTCGTGGGTTCGATATCCGGACTTCATTAGGCTTTACTACATTGATCGGTACACTTGCCGGTTGTGTGGTCTAGTATTAGATTGAGTCTAGATTTATAAATTTAAAGCTAGAGAGTCTAGGTTAGGTTTTATATAGTTATTTTTATAGACCGTCCGAGCGACATCAAATTTACACATAAATCAGTTATATATTTGAATAAATTGCCATTTTCGTCCTGCGGTTTATTCGATTTTGCCATTTTCATCCAAAAAGTTTATTTTTCTCATGTGTATTCTCGTGTTTTACAAAACTTGTCATTTTCATCCAATCAGTTAACTACATCCATATTTTAACGTTAAATGAGGGTATTTAGAACTTATATATATATACATAGTCAATATCTTAAACCCTATAAACGCCTCATTTTATATTAAAATATGGATAAAGTTAACTGATTGATTGAAAATGATAACTTTTGTAAATTACAATAATACACTGACAAAAAATAAACTTTTTGAATGAAACTAGCAAAAATGCGTAAACCAGAAGGACGAAAATGTCAGTTTACTCTCTGTATATTTTGTTAATAAATGATTGTTTACTTTAATCATCTAGTCTATAACCTTGATTATACAAGAATAATGTCAAAACAACTATTTTTATTTTATTGAAGTTATTTTGTAACGTTGATTACATAACAACAATACCCGTAAATATTTTTGCCATCTACTCACGCTACTTATAATAATCACCAATCTAATTCTAACTAGGACCATAATTTTGCTAGAGCATGGTTATCTAAGATATAATTGGTTGATTTTCTATTACACTAATTTATGATTTTGTTGTATCACCTTTTGAACGTAGGCATACGGCGGATTTTATATAAAATATTTAAAAGCAAAAGAGCAAGAATGTCAAGTGGTTTATAAGCGACAATTATGGGTATCTTGCTTTGAATCTGATACAAATCACCAAGTCACCACCCCTTTTTCACGTAACACCATTAGTAGAGGCTTGAACACATGATCGATTACTGTTCAGAATCACTCGAATCATTATAATGTTTTCACGTCTCATATTTACTTTTTTAATAGTTAACTAATAATTAATTAATTTAAAAGTTTCATTTTTAGTAAATCCAAAACTACATTACAAAAAAAGCACATTCTTAAAAAAATACATTTAAAAAAATAATAAAAAAATGCATTTATAAAATTAAAATAAAACTATTCTTCGTCGTCATCGGTTAAGTTGTTTTCTTTCGCATATATCTTTTTTTCGCATCTCCGCGAATTTACAAGCACTTCCGCTGAGGTGGTCCAAATTGTTAGTTAGAAATAAAGTAACTTATCAAGCTTCGTGTCTATTTTTTCAAACCAGTTGTCCGAGGCGGACGAAAAAGTAGCTCGTTTACCTTTGTTGTTTCTTCCGAGCTGAAGAACTGGTTCTCCGGTGTTTCAGTTTCATCGTCGATATCATTTAGATTAATGCGTGAAATTATAGCGGGCGAAAAATCTCCGGACGATGACGTTTTTGTTCGTTTGGACGAGTGGCTCATCAACGGAACTTGGCCCCACTTGGGAGACTTTCTAATTATCTCCTATGCTTTATAGGAATTAAAAGCCGCACCCACTACGACTTTCTACTCAGCACAAGCTTCTAACAAAATATCGTGGTCGCTTTGACCACTTTATGGTTGTTGTAGTGTTTGTTGTATAAGTTGTTAAAGTTAGTAAGTTTGTTGTTAAAGTCCCCCCATTTACCCGAGACCTTGTCGGCGTTACGCATTTGCCCCTCCCCATAGCGGCGTGAAATTTTTCACTAACACGTAACCAAAAATCATTTTCTTTTTTATTATTTCCTATAAAAACTATTAACACATTATAAAAATATAAAAAATAATATAAACGCCTTACCAATAATCGAATCCTTCGATGCGTCTACCTAGGCTTGTGTCAAAGCAAATTCTTTGTCTGGTGTCCACTTTTCATGTTGTCACACCCCAACCGACGGTGGATTATACGTCGGGGCGGACGCGGTTGTTCAATAGCACAAGGTTGACTATTAAAGTTTCAATATTTCATTAATAAATAGATTCAAAGGTTCAATACAAAGGAAATAACAAGTATACAACGTTTATTTAATAAGTAGTCTAGGTCCAAAGCGTCCTATGTGTTCACAAATAAGTCTCATGATGTAGAACCTGAAACATGTGAAAGAATCTGTCAACTACAAAATAGTTGGTGAGATACAAAGGTTTTGACACAGTTTAACAATGATTTGAAAAGAATTACAATTCACTATGATATATGCATTCTATAATGTAAGTATGAGAAACAAGTATCTTAAACATTGTGCACATCAACCCTCCAACCAAGTTTAGGCATAACCCGCAGGTTGCCCTTATAAGTCTCAAGTTTAAAGTTTAATTCAGTAACAATCACCAAGGGCTCCCCCCGAAGGGGTCAATCAATCAAGGTGGATTAGTCAAATACAATAGATCTATCATTGTTACCATAGGCTTGATCAAAGTTAATGAATGTGCTAGTTTTAAGTTTAATCTAAGCATACAAGTCTCAAGTTTAACATAAGAATAAGCATCTAGTCATAGTTGTACAAGAATTGTATAAGTTTAAAGTTTTGAACATGTTTCACCCCAAAAGTATAGAAAGAAAAAAGGGCTAAGTATACTCACTTGGATTTGGATGAAGAGTATCCGACAAGAGTTTGCAAGAATTGGAGCGGGAGAATATCCTCACAATATGCCTAAGAATATAAGTCTAAAGTTTCAAGTATGATCTTATAAGTCTATGACAAGAATCTAGGATTCTAAGATTGACTAGGGTTCCAAATGGGAGACGGAAATGATTTGTGTTTATGAAATTTAAATCAGGTTTATAATAAAGGTTTTGAAGGAATGATACAAGACTTGTATGTCAAAGTTTAATAGATTTATAGATTAGAATAATTATTAATTAAAATAATTATTTAAAAGTTTCACAATTATTAATTATACAAGTTAGGTAAGAATAATCAAAATAGTTTTTTAAGTATTTAGAAATAAATAATTTACAAGAATAATTACTTATTTAATCAACATAAATCATTTGAGATTCGATTAAGTTTATAAGTATTAAGTATTTATAATACAAATTAATTCGTAATATAAATACGTTTAAATAACACTTTATAAGTTTATAAGATATTAAATAGAATATGGTTATATCTTAATTATAAGTTTATAAACATTTTTAAAGTCTAAAAAGAAAACCATAAGTTTAATAGGTTTTAAATAGAGTTTCTATTAATTTATAAGTGTTTAAATAAAGTTTTACAAGTTCATAAATGTTTAAAGTTTTCATTTAGTTTTTATAAAGTTTATAACTTTATAATTATTTAGGAAATAAATAAAGTATAATTATTTCTCTCCTTTTATATAAATAAATAGATTTATGTTTATAAAAATTTTATAAAGTGTATAAATTTATAAGTTTCTGATTTTTAAATAAATCTATAAACTTTTCTGTTTTTTTTTAAACTATTATTTAAAATTAATTCTTTATAAGGTTTAGCTACGTTTAAATAAATTAAAATAACTCCAGAAATTAAAAGTGTAAATAAAATTGATTTTTGAGTTTATAAAAGTCTAAAATAATTTATAAAAATTATTAGAAATTTTAACTCTGATTAATTAAGCATAAAAAAAAGAATGAAAAAAAACACGGGCTTGGTCGGATCGAACACGCGACCAGCCCCGGGTCACTACTGCACACACACACACACTAACCACACCGGCTACGGGTTCGCTATGATTATAACCGAAAAAAAAAATTTAAACAGAAACCCGCTTTGTCCCCAATCCCTCATGAACCCTAGAACCCAAATCCACCAAATGCACATCGATTAGCCCTCTGTTAATGAAATTAAACAGAGGGCTTTCGATCTATGTGAGATTCCGAGTCTTTTGGCCATCGAGATTACCTGAAATAGTATTGGATCGAAGGAGTTTGCGTTCGAACTGAGGGTCGGCGGTGCAGCTTCAGTCTGAGAAATGTGAGCACGATTGAGTGAAATTGGTACTTGAGAGAGGTTCGGGATGATTTTTATTAAGGTGTAGGAGTCGGTATATATAGCCAATTTGGCATTGAATGCACGAACAGGTTGTAAGTGGTTGTTGCGTCGGTCGGAATTGATTCCGGCCTCCTGCGCGTGATCTGGGTCGAATCAAACATTAATGCTTCTTGGGGACGGGTCGCACGCTCGCCGAGGCTCGAGGTTCACCGAATCTGGACTGAATCATGGTTTTCGGGAAAAAGGAGGTGAAATCGGTGGTAGTAGGGGTCGAACCTGCGACTGGGTTGGGATTGGGAGTTTGGGCAGTTGGCAAGACAGGCCCCTGATGTTTCCAGTCGTATCATTTCGTGGTTAAAGGTTAACTTTTAGTTTAAAACAGTTTCAACAAGTGACAGGTTCAGTCCCTGGACGTTATAGAATGGTGAGATGTTTTATTTATAAAATGAAATAAGTTTCATATTTATTTTAATTATATAAAATAATTTACGAAATTAGTTTATCGAATAAGTTTATAAATGTAATTTTAAACTTTTAAAGTTTTAAGGTTTAATGCATATGCATATATATACTTTTAAATAAGTATCGTATATATATATATAAAAAGTTTCTAATAGAATTTCGAATTCGAAACGATAACACGTACAAGTGTTTTAAGAAAATGTAGGTCGGAAATTTTTGCATATTACACATGTAAACATGGGGTTTCTTTGGTTGTGTCAATGGTTATTGGTTTTTTCTTTTTATGAGAAAGTTTCTTTGGTTTTGGGGACGGCTGTGTCTCGGGTGACGGATTCGGTGAATTGTTGCGTTTTGGATATAGAATCCAGTATGGGTGATGTTTGGGTAGAAGGGGGCATTTGGTGATAGTTAAAGTTTGGGGGATAAATATTGAGATTGAGTTGGTGAAAAACGTTTGGTTCCGACAACGTATTCGGAACATAAACTTCTTGAATATTGGGATCAAAGAGGTTGCTCGAGTCATTGTTTGGATCGGGATTTTGAGGGAAGAACCGAGTATTTGGGTTGTTGCTAATGTTGGAGTAATGTGGATGATTTAGGTTCCAAGGAATCATTGTTGAGTGAATTTGAAAGGAAGGATTGAAAGATGGTTTGATATTTTTGAGTAAAATGGTTAGATATTTATAAAAGAAATTTTTTTTAAAATTTGTCCAACGGCTAGTTTTTGCCCGTTGGAAACTCATTGAATGCCAAGGCGAACGCCCCTCGCCCGTGAATGCCCCCACGACCCCCCCCCCCTCTCACGCCCCTTTCACATCATAGGAGGGCGGTGTTCCACGCCCATGAATGGTCAGGTGGATCACACTCCAGTCTCCCCTCTCATGCTACCATTACGGATGACATAATATTCACAGTATGTAATTAAAGTTGTAGTTTATATTTATATTTTTAATATCAAATGGTCCACACTATTTATTTTTTATAGTCTAGGATTCACATTTTTACTTCAGAAATTTATTAGGCTTATATTTGGATTTTCATAATCATATCAGTTGTATTATATTTGTTGGAAGGACAATGTAGTTAACGGTCTCATACAAAAATATTATAAGTGATATTATAATTCTTTTATAAAAACTCAGAATTCCACAATGGTTTTTAATATTTTTCATAAAAGAAATCCAATGCATTTTCAAAAAATCTTAGGACAGAATTACTTGAAAGTTTTGTCATTCAGATATAAAAGTATAAATTGGTAGTGTATTTGTTAAAAGGTTTAGCTCAACACTAAAATGAGAAATGGGTGCAAATTTGCCGTTCCTCCAATTTAGTAGATGACAAGTCGTGAACAAGGGTATAAATGAGTTAGTTGAGTGAGAGCTCGGATCATTTAACTTAAAAGAATCTAAGATTGGTTATCTCGCGCCTCATGTCTAACCTCAAGCATCACAGTGAGCAGTTTTATAAGCTTGGCCAGGCTCAGATCTTTTGATTGTTTTATATTTATTTCTTTTATGAATATATAACCATTATTATAATTATATATATATATATATATATATATACAGGGGGATGATTAAATAAGAAGTAGGTTTTCGTTAAGAAATCTAAGAAATGACCAAAACGCTTAGAAATGATATCAAACAAACTCCGATTGAGCTCATTTCAGCGGCGTTGGAACCGTCTCGTAGAACTCTAGCATCTTAGCTTTTAGGGTTTAGATTTTACGTTTGAATTTTAGGGTTTAGCTTTTAGGGTTTATATTTTATGGTTTAGGTTTTTTTGGAGGGTGGGGGTTTAGATTTTTGGGGGTGGGTGGGGGTGGGTTTAGATTTGGGGGTGGGGGGGGTGGGGTGGGGGGTTTAGGTTTTTGGGGGTGGGGGTGGTGGGTTTAGGCTTTTTGGGGTGGGGTTGGAGGGGGGTTTAGGTTTTTGGGGGTGCGGGTGGAGGGGGGTTTAGGTTTTTGGGTCCGGATTAGAGTTCGATGAGATGGTTCCAACGACGCTGGAATGAGCTCAATCGGAGTTTGTTTGACCCACTTCTTAGCGTTTATTAGCGAAAAACCACTTATTAGTTGAACTTTCCCCTATATATATATATTATATATATTATTTACATTATTAATAATTATATATAATAATGTTGTTCATGTAATTATACATCATATTATATTATTATTCTATATCAATAATGTTACATCTAAGTAATATGTGCATTTAGTCTCACGATTTAATCAAATTTATGAAGGTTGGGTTCGAAATTGTTTACTAGAGAGTTCTAATTTAGCCTTAACCTCAATTTAAGTTCATTTAAAGTGATTTGATTCAAACTTTTAATGAGTCAATTTTGTCAAAGTCACAAGTTCAAAAGATTTACAACCTTAGACGTGAATTGACACTTGTTGGATCCTATAAAACATGTAAGTTTTATGCAAAGAATTCCATCTTGATGGCTTCTAACCCGTTTTATATAGATATTAGGTTAGAATCTCGTGTAATACACGATTTGAATAAATGTAATGTTATATACTAAGTAATAAAAATTTATGTTTTTAAAAACATATGTATTACATTGGTTGAATAAACTCGTGTATTACACATATAATGTAATATGTTAACAAATACGAGCGTCAAAATATGTCTTTAAAAATGTATTTTGACGTGACAGATATAAATTCTGTTAAGTTAATTTTTAAAAAAAATTATCGGGTATTAAATTTTTTTATATAATTGATAATTGTTAGTTCAATAAAATTCATTTACTTAATGATACAATAATTATTCATAATTAAATAATAAGCATCCATAATTAGATTAATATTTAATAGGAGAGAGATGCGAGGAAAACATGTTGAGGAAACACCAGAAAGTGACATGTGTCACCTCATTTTACTTGTTTATTATATAGGATAGATTTGTGAATGATTAGAATTCATTCGACTAACTTTTGATCTATTTAGTGATACTCAACTCATTTGAAATGCGATACAAGTATTAAAAATAATATATTAGTTAGGCTTTACTATAATAATATTTATCATAATTAAAAGATATGATGTGATTAGATTTCTTTTGTAATAATTTACAGTATCTCTCGATATTTTCATCATTCTACTAGCTTTAAACTCGTGTGTTATACGGAGTGAAATATTAAGATTATATTGATAAATATCTTAACACATTTTTTATACAAATTTGATATTGTATTGACAACTTTTCTATTATTTTAAATGTTAAGATTATATGGATGAGAGTAATCAAAAAATCAAAAAAATACATGAAAATACATTTCATAATTGGTGTACTTTTTATAATATATTAAATTACATGTCAAGTGAAACCTTATAATGATGACTTACAAATTTGAAAACACTTCATTGTATAAAACATTTGATGTGGTATTGGTAACTTTTTCATGTTTATCAAAGATTAATCAGTTTTAGTCCATCTCTACTTTTAACTCTTGATAATAATGAAATACAGTTGCTCATGAATAAACATTGGCTCTTTCAAATACACAGCAACCTTTGAAAGTGATTATCCTAGACTTTTATTCATGGTTATTGCAAAACATACAAATACTGTATATTTTCTTCTTTAAAATTTAAATAAAATTCTTTTGTCTGAATGTGTTAACCTAATTATAGGGATAAATTTGCAATGACCAATGCTGCTTCCAGATATAATCTCCACTTCTATAACGTAATTACCTAGTGATTTGACCTGAAGTATTGTTCCATTACATAAACCATTTTTTTCTCAATATTTCTTAGTAACATAACTGGAACACTGGTATTTAGAACTAATTTATGGTTTGACAAACCTGATAATTTAAGTCGATTTAGAAAATCAAGAGAGTATAAACTTTCATCAAAATTATCATCAAGATGCTCTAATTAACAAATACTATCTGCACTTAGATATTCCTTTGAATCTCCTGGAAACATGTTAGCAAGCGAACATTAATTTCTCGCACGACTTCATTTTTTGGTGCAAGTATAACTCGTTCTTAAAAATATTCTGGATTAGATGCATGTTTAAGAATAGAAGGATACACAAAATCAATTAAATCTAAAATTGGATTAAATGAACCAGTTATGACAGATACTATCTATACTTATATAAAATTTATATTTAAATATATAAAAAATAAGACTAACTTTTAATAACGATGATCATGAGTACTTTTTGTACCTGAATACTTCAAAATATGTTGTTGTTTATACTGAAAATCGTTTGACAAGTATTCCCATTATTTTCCCAAATAAATTCAGTCTAGACAGGGTATTAGATGTTAACACTGTCGAAAATAAATTCTGTATGAAATAACCAGAACCTGAATGATGTGCTACTTCAATTGCTTCGATATATTCCATGTCTCGAGTAGTTCAAGAGAATAGCATGCGTCTCTAAAGATAAGTAACATACGTCCATTAACTGTGCGAATTTCTTCAAATGAACTTAAACCTTTAATTTTGATTAAAAAAACTTTTAAAAAATACACTTCACTAAGAGAAGTATAGATAAAATGAATTCCACCAATAGAAACACCTTTATTTTATATATTATGTTGTTAAAAATGTAATTTCTAAAGAACATTCGTCTATTGTACAATATTCTGTACATCGTAACATAAGTAAGAAAATAAATTATGTCTAGATAAAAAGAATTAATAAAACAAAGATTAATTTCTTTTGCTTTCTAGACATAATCATAAACTTATACATTTTATACATAAAAATAAAAATTAAAACCAGGGTCTTAACATAACACAATATAAACATACAAAAACATCAGTAGAATAAAAAAAATCTTGAATATTTATATAATAAAAAAAATCTTGAATTTTACTTGTGACTTTCTTGATCCAAGGAATTTGATTCATCAAACATATTTAGAGAATGTCAATTCTTAATTAATGATTGCAGCTCTAAAAGCATAATAACTGATTAAAATTATCCAGCAGCAGCAGAACTCAAATATGCAAAAGGATTGTCTTAAAACATAGAAATGAACACAACCCAAATATTAGAACATAAAGGTGAAGAACACGACTTAACGAAATTAAAGATCGCCATATACTCTTAAAAGTTTCGTAATTTTAATACCAAAACTAAATTGAAATGCAAAAAATATTAACACCCACTAAATGCAACAAAGAATGCAGTTTCTTTTTCTCAATGACTGAAAACATAAATTAGCCAAAACTAATCGAAGTAAAGGTCATAGACGGTGCGAACCTGATTGAAGTCAGGGGAGAGTCAAATAAATTGGAGATAACCAAATTGCATATGTTGTTTCTCAATTTTATTAACTTCTTAAAACTCTATCAGCATCTTTGTAGAAACTTTAACCTTCATATTGTAATTTATCTACAAATATTTAAGTTGTAATTAAATTTACGTATCAAAATTAAATTAAAAAAATTTAAAAAAAAATAAACTCGCCTTATATACGGAAATGTCGCTAAACTTTTAATATTAAATTTCTCATTTAAAAAAAAAGATACAAATAATATTTAAATTTCAATAACATATCGTCTTTTAAATTCAAAATTTTAAACTCCAAATTATAAAAATCTCACTCCTTAATATATCACCACAATTTAAATTTAAAATTCCAAAATTAAAACTAACTAGATGGTTATACCCGCGCTCCACGGCGGGTGTCGTGTTCATTGTTACTAAATTTTAAATAAAGACGTAAACGTAATGATAAAAATAATGGTAATAAAAAAGAAACACAAAACTAAATAACAAAAAGGAAAAAAAAAAATTACCGGTTCGGATCGTCGAAAACCATAAAATCGAATACCGATATAGGTTCCGATAATATCAATACCAACAATAATGTTGTTCGCTCATAATATGTTCGAATCGGCACGGTACCACAACGGTAACGGCACTCGCTATACACAACGATACGAAAAAACTCCATTTTGAATACAACTCCGTTTTAAAAAAAAATTATATCGGAACATTAACAAAAAAAAAAAAAAACAGCCGCACACTCTGTATTCTGAAAAAAAAATTAACGAACGAAAGTTATTAAAGGAAAACGAAATTAATAGAAAATGAAACGGACTAAAAGCGTACATTATATATAGTATAAGGGTTGAAATTGAAAAAAAAATTAAATAAAGACGTAGACTTAATGATAAAAATAATGGTAATAAAAAATAAACATAAAACTAAATAATAAAAAGGAAAAAAAAACAAAATAAAAATTTACCGGTTCGGATCGTCGAAAACCATAAAATCGAATACCGATATGGGTTCCGATAATATCAATACCAACAATGATGTTGTTCGCTCATAATATGTTCGAATCGGCACGGTACCACAACGGTAACGACACTCGCTATACACAACGATACGAAAAAACTCCATTTTGAATACAACTCCGTTTTAAAAAATATTATATCGGAATATTGACAAAAAAAAATAAAAACAGCCGCGCACTCTATATTCTGAAAAAAAATTAACGAACGAAAGTTATTAAAGGAAAACAAAATTAATAGAAAATGAAACGGACTAAAAGCGTATATTATATATAGTATAAGGGTTGAAATTGAAAAAAAAAACATGTATTGCTTGCTTGTACTATGTGCTGTTATGCTTGTACATTTATAAATAGTGGTTTTTTGTGAGTAAACCCAATTTGGTAATTAATACAGAGTTAATAAATTCAAATTTGAAACCAAGCATATTTTTTTGAAAAACAAAATCTCGCCATTTTAAAAAAATTAAAATTTAAAATATAATACACTTTTAAAAATAAATATTTATAAATATCAAACTTAATTAAAAAACTACTAAGTAAATATTAGTAAACTTTATTCTAAAACATATTTATATAAAAGACAAAAGTAGTATTCTCAAATTTTATATGCAAAATTAAAATTTTGGTTTTTTATTGATAAAATTTTAAAAACTCGCTTTTAGATATTAAAACTTTAAAAACTTATTTTTTTAAATCTCCTATTTTTCAGTTCTCGTTTTTTTAATATTCACTTTTGATGATAAATTTTAAAAAAAATGCGAGTCAATGGTTATAATGATGTATTGATTTGGTAAAATATTTATTTATGTAATCTTTTTTTAAAAATGAACTAAATACGAAAATATTGAATAGAGAATGTAAATATGGTTTTGAGAGAAAAATGAGTGTGAGAATAAATATAGTGTTAACAAGTGACACAATATTTAATATTTTATTAGAATAGGCATACGATATCATACTTTTAAACTTTTTGTTTGTTTTCTTTTCTCTCCCTTCCTTTCTATCTTTGTCGCTTTTGTAGCTAGATCTTGGTTGCTTGCCCCATATCATCCCTTTGTGTTACGACTTTCTTTCTCTTCTTCTTCCTCTCGTACTACCCCGGAACACATTTTACAAATACATTAATTATGTTTTACTTATTCACCTCTTGTTGACATCATCGAGCCACCATAATTATAGATGTTTTCGTCATAGTCCTAGCTCATGTCACCAATCTATGTCGCCATGCCTCTTGCCATCGCTATTGTCATATATAAGTTTCCACCATTTCTCATGCATATGTCTAATTTAATCCAAGATACTCCCTAGAGGCTTTTGGCATCATCTTTAATGGATTTTATGTGTTGCTATTCTTTTTTAATAATAAGCGACCAAAAGAAGACCATATCATCATGACATCTTCAGTCCCTCCACCATCCTCAAACATTGACCTTTTGTGAAAAGGCATTAAACATGCTTATCCAGCCGAAAGCCTATATATGAATAGGATAAGATCATAATCTATAAGGGTGATGGGGTCATTAACTCAACTACTCATTTACTCATCAAAACTGTTCAATAGAATTCTGTTACCTCAAAACTACTCATTTACTCAGATTTTATTAAAAACACCTTACTCATTTACTCACCAACTTTAAAAAAAAAAATAAACATTTAAATAAAAATATACCTTTTTATTAATTAAAAATACAAAAGACAACTAAAAATACAAAAAAGACAGTTAAAAAAACAAACATTTTAAATAAAAAAAAGTCAATTTCATTACATAAAAAACATGTTATTTATAATTAAATAAAAAACATGTTATTTATAACTAAATAAAAAATTATACAAACTAAAGGAATATTAAATTTGTGAAAGAATTGAAGCAAGTGGAGAGGGTGATGTGCAATTCCCATTTACTCGGACATCCCAAAAACGAGTAAATTAACTCGGACATTTAACCCGGTTGCCCTACTCAAGTTGATGGGAACGGTGTTCCCCTTTTATCCGGTATTCATCTCTCCTACTCTGCCCAAGCCGAGTAGGGTGCCCCCTTCACCCTAACCGTATAAAAAAACAGTTGTGCGTCTTATAAATTATATCTAACTACTAAAATGCCAAGCTTTTAAATATAAAAAATAATTTTAAGTCTGCTATAGATTATTTTGTTAAATAGTATATCATGTAAGTAAATAAGACTATGTGTAATAGGAGAATGATTAGGGGACGTGAATAGCACCGGGGGAAATCCCGAACATGAGGCGCATGTGATTTGTGTCCAATCAATTATATTCAGTTTAAATGATTTATATAAAAAAAAATTAAATTAATGGGGATAGTGAAACCATTACACATTTTAATAATTTAATTTGGTGATTTAATGTGACGTTGACGTGACAGGACGTAAATAACTTTTTATTGATTCCACTACATATATCCTCACATCTTCAATTTACTGGTTTTATTTTGTAAACCACAGCTTCAATTTATTAGTTTTACTAGGTTAGAAACCACGTGTATTATATGTGTTGAATAAATGTAATGTTATATTTAATAATAAAGATTTAGATATTACATACTAGCTTAAAGGCTGTGTGCTACACAAGGTCAAAAAATATCAATACATAAAATTCTTAAATCTTTATATATATCTTACATATAGTAACAATAGAAAACAAAATCCAAAAATATGTAAAATTAATATATAGTTGGATTTCTAAAATACATTAATTACTATTAAATGTAATTTGACTTTCATTCTATTTGATTGAAAACATAAGACAGATAATTAAATTTCAAAGTTTTTATAAAAAGAGATAATTTAAATTAAATGTGTTTTATTAGTATAATTAATAATTTTTTTAAAAGTTGATGACGACAATTGTGTTGGTGATGAGAGATATATATATATTTCATTCATTTTATTTGATTAAATTCATTCACTGTTTCCAAACGATATTGAATTTATGTACTTTAAAGAATTCGAGAGAATTCATTCTAATTTTATTTCCAATTCGTTGTCCAACATAACATGGAATCCCTTGAATGTAGAATTCAATTACAAAGAATTTTATATACCAAACGGGTACACACAAGCCAACAGTAAGCACTTATACATGATGCATTTTAACTTGTAATCTGTTGTAATTACTATTCACCTCATTGTCCTTTAAATAGAAGTATAATTCCAATGAGCTAAACGAACTTTTAATATATAACTAGTTTATTAGCTCCCCATTTGGATAAACCTAGCTTTTCCACCTTAGAGTTCATGAATGAACATGGTATTCACCAAGGACTCTCTCCCTCCCCTTTCTTATTTATTTTGGTCGTCAAAGCTCTATATGTGACCAACGTTGACGCTAACGCCACAAAACATTGTACATGGAATCTAAGTAGGCCACGCGAAAAAATTTCTCACGTTGCCTCATTTATGGAAGAGCTTTCGCAAATGTGATGAACGTCTCAAGAATACTCTTAATTCGTATTTTACAATATCTTGATGGAGAAATTTTAAATTGTATTTCAAATTAATTTGATACATTGCTTGTTTGTTCACCAAATCAGTTTTAGTCATGGACATATAGTATATGTAGCATTTAGCTACGCTAAATTTTCCCAACTGATTAAAATATTTCCATCAAAAGTGAAGTTCAAGTAAAAGAAAAGATCCGATTACTAATGCGGATTATTGGTCATGCTACAAAGCCAACTTTGGAATGAAATGGTTGTGAAACGTCGCAAGAGTGTCACAAAGACATCTAGTCTAATTTCAATAAGAACATCGCAAAGATGAATATTAGAAGAAAAAATTTGATTAAAAAGATTATGATGCCAAACAAAAAAAGTGTAATGAATCTACTTACACTTAAAACCGCATTTAGACTCAAGTGAACTTATTTTTTCTCGATCTTCAAAACCTTATCAATGTCATGAATCTACTTAGAGTTTTTAAGAATATTTTTTTTGGTGGTTCTTTGAAGTGAAAAAAATGGGTGGCTTGATACAAAGCCCTTTCTCATATAAAACATGGGGGTCTTGGCATCGGAGATCTCCATTCTATTAACCTTGTATTGCTTGTCAAGTGGTGATGAATAATTCACTTTCAAAACATAATAGGGGCACATTCAAACATTCTATCAACCTTGTAATGCTTGTCAACTGGTGATGAATAATTCACATTCATATATTCTCTTAAAAACTTCATTAATTATATATACACCCAACTGGATGATGGAATCGATCAGAAGTGACGCTGGATATTGGAATCGGTCGGAAGCGGAAATCAGAAGGTTAGGGTTGGGATCGATAGAATAAGAATAGTCGTCTTCTTGTAAGGTTAAAAGGTTAATTTTATAAAAGACGGGGGTATATGTAATTTTAATTTTGGGTTGGGTATATATGTAATTAGGATTGAAATATGAAGATATATGTAATTCCAAGGCTGTGCAAAGGGTCGGAACCGAACTGACCCGACCTGGACCCTCTAGAACCGAAAACCCTTTTATTGACGAAATTAGGAACCACGAACCGAACCTTATAAGTTTATGTGGTTCGGGTCCTTGAGGTTCTGGGTCCGGTTCAAGGTTCCGATGATCCGGAACCACAACTTACTATGCAAGGAGTCAGAACCGAACCGATCGACCCGGCCCGGACCCTCCAGAACCGAAAACCCTTTTATTGATGAATTTGGGTACCACGAACAACACGTTATAAGTCTATGTGGTTCGGGTCCTTGAGGTTCCGGGTCCTTGAGGTTCACGGTTTTGAGGGTCTAGAACCACAACTTGGTCACCCCGGTGTAATTCTACCAACATAATAATATTCATAACATTCTATATATTCATAACATAGATTTAAGCTCATTGTTTAAAAAAAGAAAAGAAAAATGGGCAAAGGGAAACAAACTTTGTTTTAGAAAAACATTTGGATAGGAAACAAATTTTGAGTTTGAATTTGATGACACGACGACACAATTTTATGCTTTCTTGATATGGAAAATAAATTGACATGAACACTCAATCATCAAGTTTTTAATCACTAACCTATCTCCCTTCCCTTGCTACTCTCGTTGATGATATAAAGATTATGGGGTTTCATTGGGTGCGTAACAGATCCGGTGGCGGATACAGAAATTTTTTATAGGATGGGCAAAATGCGGTTGGGTAAAAAAGGAACGAATGAAAAAAATGAAATGACAAACGAAATTGCCAAATCAAACTAATAACTAACATATACACAATTACACAAACAAAACATAAATCACAAATTGAGAGCCTAAATATACATTCAAGACTTATTTAAGAGGGTAAAAGTTTAAAAGATAAACACATTGTTTAATTTTATGTGAAGACATCATCAAGTCAAGTGATTAAAAAGGCTGTATTGCTGTAAATTAACAATTAATTTGTATTAAAATCGGGTTATCAACTATCAAGAGATAAGAAAATAATGTAAAAAAGCTTGAAAACTTACCGGTTACTCAGAAATCAAAACCGAAAACCCTAGGGGGGGGAAGCATGGATGCTAGCGATCGGAATTGGAGGTTCTTGCCCCTGCCGGTGTTGCGATGGTGATTGCGGTCCAGATTTGATTGGAGTTGGAAGTTCAAGGGACGTAGCGTAACCATGGATGCGATCCTCCTGTATTGTTAAGCCGTTCAAAAGAAAAACCAATCGCATCATGTGGTATGGGCTAGGTTAGTTACTGGGCTTACAAAAACCCTAGATCAAGATCGTTAGGCCTTAGACGGTGGGCAGTAGCCCACCCTTCCTAAACACTGAATTCGCCTCATCCAAAGCAGCTTCCCTAACTTGGGAACAGGGGCGGACCTACCCTAGGGGTAGTCCCCGCTACCCCTCAACTTTAATGCACAATGCAAATATTTTTTTTTTACATTTTTATGTATCCGGTTACCTCTTACGTTACTCCTGAGAAAAAATTACGTTACCACTCAAATTTTTTAGCAGCTCAACACTTCATAAAAAGTCCAAAATTTTATAAAAAACCTAATACTTTATAAAAAAATCTCCACATTTTATTAAAGGTTTTTAAGTATTGAGTTTTAATAAAACATTTGGCCTTTAGCCAGCTCATTTTTTTATTAAAACTCAATATCTCAAAGTCTTAATTCTCAAACCCAACTTACCCAAGCAGCCGACCAAGAAGAAAGACAGAGAGTGGGAACTGTGAGACTGTGTGAGCTAGAGACCGACCACTCGACCTGAGCTCATACCACCGCCCGCCCAATGGCGGAGCTTGAAAAAAAACGCAGGGGGCGGAACTATAAATTTTGCAGCCGAATATGTATAAATTAACACTACTGAGCGAAAAATATGGGGGGGGGGGTCTCACAAACCTCCGCCCCTACGCCCCGCGCAGCCTCTTCCAAACCCTAGTCCTCCGCCTCACCAATCGCATTTTACCGTAAAAAAATTTGTTTACATGAAAGTACGCTCAAAATTTTTTTTGTTTCATTTACATGAAGGTAAAAAAAAATTCGCTACCCCCGAAATTTTGTTCTAGATCCGTCACTGCTTGGAGCTAATTGCTGCGGTTTTCTTTTCTAGTATCAGATATGCAACTGAATTGGTTTTTGGTGTTGCTTTTTTCCTTGGTGGCTTTAAGTATTTGGCATGTCTTACTAACAGTGCTTGTTTATATATATAGAGGGGAAGGTTCAACTAATAAGTAGTTTTTCGCTAAAAAACGCTAAAAAGTGGGAAACAAACACCGATTGAGCTCATTCTAGCGGCGTTGGAACCGTCTCATCGAACCCTAATCCGGACACAAAAACCTAAACCCCCCCTCCACCCGCACCCCCAAAAACCTAAACCCCCTCCAACCCCACCCCAAAAAGCCTAAAACCCCCACCGCCACCCCCCAAAAACCTAAACCCCCTCCCATCCCTACAAATCTAAACCCCTACCCCCACCCTAAAAAAAAAACCTAAACCATAAAATCTAAACCTTAAAAGCTAAGATGGTAGAGTTCGACGATACGGTTCCAACACCGCTAGAATGAGCTCAATCGGAGTTCGTTTGATATCGTTTCTTAATGTTTTTTTCGTTTTTAGATTTCTTAGCGAAAAACAACTTCTTATTTGAACCTCCCCTATATACATATAGGAGGAGGTTCAAATAAGAAGTAGTTTTTCGCTAAGAAATGACAAAAACGCGTTAAATTTTAGTGTTAAATTTTAGGATTTTAGCCTTAAGGTTTAGCTTTTACAACTTACATTTTAGGGTTTATGTGTTTTTTTTTTAGGGGGAGGAGGGCGGAGGTGGGGGTTTAGGTTTTTAGGGGTGTGTTTAGGTTTTTTTTTTTTTTTGGAGGGGGGGTGGTGGGTGGTTTTAGGCTTTTCGGAGTGGGGTTGGGGGGAGGTGTTTAGGTTTTTGGGGATGCGGGTGGAAGGAGGTTTAGGTTTTTGGGTCCGGGTTAAGGTTTGATGAGACGATTCCAACGCCGCTGGAATGAACTCAATCGGAGTTTGTTTAACCCACTTCTAAGGATTTCTTAGCAAAAAACCACTTCTTAGTGGAACCTTCCCCTACATATATATCAAAAAACTCATACTGCGTATGTGTAGTACACCAAAAAACCTAAACCCCTCACCCCCACCCCCCAAAAACCTAAACCCCTACCCCACCCCTCCAAAAACCTAAACTAAACCCAAAAACCTAAACCCCTATCCCCACCCCCACCCAAAAACCTATCCCCACCCCACTTACCCCCCTCACCCACCCCCAAAACCCTAAGCCCCCACCCACCCCCCAAAAACCTAAACCCCCCACCCCACTCATCCAAAAACCTAAACTAAACCCAAAAACCTAAACCCCCACCCCACCCCACCCAAAAACCTAACCCCACCCCACCTACCCCCTCACCCACCCCCCCAAAAACCTAAGCCCCCCAACCACCCCTCAAAAACCTAAACCCCCCAGGCCCCACCCCTCATACCCCCTCACCCACCCCCAAAAACCTAAGCCCCTCAAAAACCTAAACCCCCCAGGCCCCACCCTTTCAAAAACCTAACCTAATTTACTTTTTTAAAACTCGTGTTTTACACGTGCTGAATAAACCTATAGAATACAATATAATCTGTTAACACATACGCTTGTCGAAATATGTCAGGAGATTTATTACTATAAAGATTATTTTTTCTAAATATATTATTATTAAAAGATAGAGGTGCATTTAATAAGATAGAGAAACAGGAAAAAAAATGATAAGAATGAATATGGAGACGACACGTAACATGAAAACATTTATTTATTATATAGTATAGATATAGATATATATTAGCTTTGTTGGTAGTTAAAACAAACAAATCGAAGGCTTTGACTAGACTAATTAATGCCACCTCAAAGTAAAAAGAATCAATACGTAATCAACTTGTCTAACCAAGTTTCTTTTTTTTAAAGGCAAACTTCAATAGAATCCAAACAGAGGCTAGCCAGTGGCTAGCATAACACAAGCAAGAGAAAAAAACAGAAAACAAAGGACAAACCAATTAAGTACCTCATTCAAGTGAATTCATCCATAAGAATCCAATCATCTTAATTTCTTCAATAATTTTTGCAATAGATATCGATTGAACTTCGAACAAGTGATTATTTCTAACTTTTCATAAAACCCAGCATACTAGTAATATTATTGATTGAATCGTGCGTTGCTAGGAATCTTGAGACCTACCATTAGGATTTCGATGAAACAAATCTTTAACAGTGAATGTATAAATCGGTGGGAGCTTGCACCAAGTTGAGATTTTCTGCCATATAAAGGCGGCGACATACCAAGCAATGAAGACGTAATGTCTACTTTTAAAGAACCAAGGTTAATCGTCTTCCTGTAAGGGTGTACATGGCATCGATCTTGACTCATTATCGAATGCTATATCAAATTATACCGATTAAATTTCCATAATATGTACTTCTCATATTATACATAATATGATTCGATAACGTTTATGAATAGTAAACCAGTCTAGCAGGTTGCTAGCATGTTGAATACATTTTTTTTCATTTTTATCTCTTATAGTAGATATAGTTTACACTTTTAGCCTGTTTAATTATGTATTAATTTCGTTTTTACATAACAACTTTTGTTCGTTAACTTTCTTCAAAAAGCGGAATGCGCTGCTGTTCTTATTTTTTTTAATTTTGTCAATATTCCGATATATATTTTTTTTAAAACAGAGTTGTATTCAAAATCAAATATTTTTTGGTATCGTAGCCTATAACGAGTGTTGTTATCGTTGTGGTACCGTGACGATCTGAAACTATTATTAGCGAACATTATTGCCTGCCGGTATAGGTATATTCAGAACCGGTATCAATATTCGTTTTAAGGTTTTCGACGCCTCGAACCGATAACGACCAAACTCCCGCCACGTGGTGTTGGTGAAAAACAACCAGTCTCCCACGACGAAGCACGAGTATTCATTTATTTAAAGTTAAATTAACATGTACCTTTTAATATAATTTATATTCATCTAAAATTTAATTAAATATGCATCATCTCATAATAATTAAAAAAAAATACAATGACTACATCGGAATGACTATTATATAAAGGATAAGCAAAACATTAACACGACGAGGAAGAGATAACGGAGCCTCCTTTCTCTTAACACCACAAACCCACAAGCTCCGATTATGGGCGCCGAATTTCTCCCAAAACCCACTCAGAATCAGGCTGCCTCCGGCGATGCTCCGGTCATTCTCGGCCTTCTTCCGGCGGCCTTAGTTGACCACATAGCAAGGGTTGACTCCTCCATCCTCTCCACAATTCCTGGCGAACCCGGTGGCTCCTTCCCTGTACACATCCTCCCCTTAATTCTTATTATTTTCAGTCTTAATTTATTCAACCTGTAATTGTGTTGTTTAATTAATCTGGTTCAATCAAAACCCATGTAATCAATTTCTTAAATCTCAATCCTAATTGGGTTAGTTTTCAAGATCACAAGGTTTTGAAATTTCTGGTGGGATTTGGGCATTATGATGTAATTTAATAAAACTAATTGTTCATTTTCTTTGTGTTACCGACCGGTGAGAGTTCGAATCCTGCAGTGTCCTGGTTTGATGGGTTTAGTTAATAGGAGTAGATTAGGTGCTGTTAGAAAAAAAATTGTTACTTTTTTTAAATAGTAGAAGACAAAGATATGCCACTTTACCATAGTGTTGAAAAGATTTTGAAAAAGTAAAGCTTGTCCTACCCGGATCGGATCATGTTCTTGGATATTTATAAAACTATAAGATCACTTTCATCATTGTCATTGTATTGTGATCAATTATTGAAGATATGATCTATAGGGTGTGTGTGTATGGATATGTGTTTGGATTGATTGTATTCTGGATTCACAGTAAAAGGTTCTTGATTGTTTGGGTCTAAGGTTTTGTTATAATGCGGTGAAAATAGTCGAATTTTGATAGAAAAACATGTAATTGGTTGTAAGAATATTGATTATTGAGAGAAATGTAAAAGTACCTACCTATTTTTCTGGTTAATGAACTGTTAACTGATTCTAGTTCTTTAATTCGCAATAATCACTTTTAAAACACACACATACACACCACCTTAGCTTTTAGAATCGACATGATCTGAATTATATGAATGTCTGCAGACTTCAACATGATCTGAATTAGTGTCCATATAAAAAAATGTGTTTTTTTGGTGGAATATGCATAAAAAAATAAAATAAGGGTTGGCTAAACGAAACCCCCTAGTTCACTAATCTACCCCCTATTTAACCTTTCAAGAGGTTGTGCAGAGGTAAGCACCTAATTCCCCTTTAGGAGAGGTCTCAGGTTTGAATCTTGCTTCCACTGTTTTCCTCTTGGAGAAGATCATCTGCCTAGCGCAAGATGCGATTTACCTCATCCCGTTGGCTAGCAGGGTCCCATGAGTTTATCGATAACGGGTTCTCATGGTCACCAAGAAAATCCTATTGATGTGAATTTGATTTATGTATACGGGCGTACCATGCGAATGAGTGACTTGAAAAGATAGAAATACTGATGTGATGGGTGTGCGTGCATTCAGTAAAAAAAACACTCTTTTAGGAGGTGTACCAGTAGTAGGACCCTAAAAATAAACCCTTTCTTTTGGTAGGTTGCAGCCGAAGAATTGAAACTTATACTAAAGGAGGTTGATTCCCATATTTTATCTTCACCAAATGATCTATCTCCCTTAAAAACTATAGCCGGGGGGAGTGTAACCAACACCATTAGAGGGCTTGCAACGGGTTTTGGGATCTCTTGTGGAGTAATCGGAGCATGTGGAGATGATGAACAAGGTGCTCTGTTCGTGAAAAACATGAGCGTTTGTGGTGTAAACATATCAAGATTGAGGGTAAAAGATGAACATACGGGTCAGGTGAGCTTCATAAAAACAACAATTCCTTTTAATGTTTTTAAATTTGAAATGTAAGTGCTGAAATCTGTTAGCTGATGATGTGGCGCAGTGTGTTTGCTTGGTTGACCCGTTAGGTAACCGTACTATGAGACCTTGCCTTGCTACTGCTGCTAAAGTACAGGTTTACTCTAGTTTCATACTTCATTTATAGCTGTACAGAATCTTAAAGTGATAATTTTGACTAATTTTGAAAGTAAACGGGTTGATTTGGGATGTGCTTCATCTATTACGGGTCAATTGTGTAATATTAAAAAAAAAAATTAGTTAAAATGGAAAGTGATCAAACGTGTCGGGCCGGCCATCAAATGTGTCGAAAGTTTTCCAAAATGCATAAAAGTGTAAAACATTCAGTTTTATAATATTGTTTTTATGATCATATTTTACAAATTAATTGTTTGTGAAATAATAAGATAGAAAAGAAAAAAAGAATTTACAGTTCAACCCAACCTGACCCAAGCCTCTTTACAATTAGTAAAAATTAAAAAAGGGCCCGTCTTGACCCGTTACTCAGTTCACCTATTTTGCCACATCTATCGAATCTTTATAGGTTTCATAACAAGATAAGTCTACATATATTCTTGACATGGTTTTTATTTTTAGGCTGGTGAACTAAAGAGGGAGGATTTTAAAGGCTCCAAGGTAAATAAAGAATCTATATTTCAGAATTATCGTCAATATTTGAGGAAAAAAATTTGTATTTGGTCCCTTTGTATAACTTCATTATGTTGTAGTGTTTATGATATTTGCTAATTTTATTTATTTTTAATTTTTTATGGTGCAGTGGTTGGTGATGAGATATAGTATATACAATTTAGAAGTTATTAATGCTGCTATCAAGATTGCCAAACAAGAAGGTGTTCTTGTATCTCTAGATTTGGCTAGTTTTGAGGTAAATCCTTTTTTTTCTCTACTAATTCGCATTTTTTTTTAATTTAGTTACAAAAATATTGGCATTATGAGAATGTAATAATTAACACTAAATTACACGCGCAGATGGTACGGAAATTTAGGGCACCTCTTTTACAACTACTGGAGTCTGGTAACATTGATCTTTGCTTTGCCAATGAAGATGAAGCAGCTGAACTTTTAAGGTGAGAATGTGAGATGTTATCTCAAACGGGTCAAATAAAAATCAAGCTAAAAAGAAACGGGTTAAGGGATTTTTAAATTATTTAGGTTATTGTTGTAGTCATATTTAATAACTAAATAATTTTTACTTTTGTTTTATAAATGGACAAAAAGTGTTTGTGTGACTACCTGCCTAGCACAAGCATCGTTTTAACAGCGGTTTTACTGATCACATTGGTTAGTAGGGTACTGATTGCGTCCCGTGAGTTTACCACTAACGGGTTCTCATGGTCAACAAAAAATAAGGGAGAAAAAAAATGGTCTGTTTAGACCTGTTACCTAACCTGCCCATTTTGCCATGCTATTTATATGCAGTGAGGAGCAAGTTGCTCGACCTGAGGCTGCACTTGATGTGTTGGGCAAATACTGCCAATGGGCGGTGGTGACACTAGGTGCAAATGGATGTATTGCAAGACATAAGAAAGAGGTTAGCCTCTGAGTTTAGCTTTTGAGTAAACTGCCATTTTCGTCCATGTGCTTTAGTTATTTTTGCCAGTTTCATCAAAAAAGTTTATTTTTCTCTTGTGTATCCCTGTGGTTTACAAAACTTTCCATTTTCATCCAACTGGTTAACTCGATCTTTATTTTAACGTTAAAATAGGGGTATTTGTGTCTTTTTATATATTTCTTTAAAATATATAAAAAGAAACATATTGATGGAGTTAAGTGATTGGACACAATTACCCCTCATTTAACGTTAAAATATGGTTGGAGTTAAGTGATTGGTTGAAAATGACAACTTTTGTAAACCATAAGGATACACGGGAGAAAAATAAACTTTATGGATGAAACTGATAAAAATGGCTAAACCACAAGGACGAAAATGACAGTTTACTCTTTTTGCTTTTTAATATATATATATATATATATATATATATATATTTTGCTAAAAATGTTTTTTTAATAATGTACATGTATGAATAAATAATAATCTAGGTGGTGAGAGTTCCAGCTGTCGGGCAAACGAAGGCCATTGATGCCACGGGGGCAGGCGACCTTTTTGCAGGAGGGTTTTTGTATGGTTTGGTAAAAGGAATGTCACTTGAAGAATGCTGCATTGTCGGATCTTGCAGTGGCGGATCTGTGATTCGGTCACTTGGCGGTGAAGTGTCACCAGAAAATTGGCAGTGGATGTATAAGCAACTGAAAACCAACGGTCTTTCTGCACCCACCATTGTGCGCGATCTAGTTACGTCTTGAATTGAGTCTTTAGGCTGTTAAGACATTCTTGGTGTGTATGATTTTCGGAATGAGTTTCAAGACTTCGATAAAGATCTGGATTATGTTTTATTTAAAACGGGTCGCATAAGATGTGGTGCTAATTGTAATTTTAATTTATAAAAGCTTTTTATATCTAAGATCAAGACAATGTATTCTTATCAGATTATTATTATTGACTAATGGGTCATAGTTTGAGTTATTAAAATTCAATTTGCCTATGGCTTGAAAAAACCGTGAACCAATGGTAGGGTGGGTTGGGCCTGTTGGACCAATCAAAACGGCTCGACAATTTGGGCAGGTTGAACTTTATTTTTTCTTTTTTACAAAAATAATGACCGGTTAGTTTCTTGCCATGAACCAACATGTCAAACCCGATTTTCAAACCTTTTAGTGAACCGAACAGTACAAACTACAAACCTCATTCAAACAATTTAGTCGATTTAAGCGGTATATAAAATGTAGCTACATAAACTAATTTTTAAGTAGTTATCTAATGTTTTTAAATTAAAAAAATTGAAATTTATAAAACCCTAAATATAGTTTGAATGATATCTAAATCGTTACATGTTTTTACCCACAAATAGTATTGGAATTTTGCCATTAGCAAGAGCTATAACGAGATAATGCTAACCAGCTTTAACCCAAAATTTTAATTTGATCCATATAGTTTACAGAAAACTAAATCTTTTAAAATAATTCAAAAGGTTAATACGATCCAAGTAGACTCAATTTAGGTAATAAGGTTAATACACGTGCAAAGAAGATGAGGAAAAGATGGCATTTCTTACTACATAAGGAATCCTTATTCTAATAAATGATTTCAAAGAATGTCACATGTAATTATCGTGTTTTTTTCTCATCAAAATCTTCTAATTTTCTCTATTTTAAAAGTAAGTTTGAATTTTTAAATTTAATTATGTTAATGTTTTTATTTAAAAAAAAGATAATATAAAATTTGAATTCCAATTATTACTTAATTAAGGAAACAAATAATTTTATTTCTTGTTTTCACATTATTTTAATTTTTTTACACATTATTTTACTTTTATTTTTCTATTAAACAACCCCATGTAATAAATGGGTATACAACCTAGTTTTTTTTTTATAGAAAGATGTCGGTTTGTTTGAAGAATGTAGGTGCCACGTACCGATGTTTGGTCGACAAGATTTTGAAGGAACAAATAGGTTGAAATATGGAGGCGTATGTGGATGATCCTGTCATCAAAAGCAGTGACGAAGAAGCCATGACTAATGACATATAAGAAACATTTTCCAATCTCCGGAAAATTAACACGAGGCTAAATCTAGTGAAATGTTATTTCGGATTGGAAGAAGGAAAGTTTCATAGTCACCTCATTGAGAAGCAGAACATCAAAGAAAATCCAAACAAAATGAAAGCAGTACGAGATATGACATCCCGAAAAGAAGAAAAGAAGTGCAAAGCCTGAACGGGAAGTTGGCAGCTTTGCATAGGCTCTTGTCCAAGTCGATTGAACCTTCCCTTCCCTTTTCCAAAACGCTAAAGGGATGTTCAACAAAGAAAGATTTCAAATATGTTTGAACTTCCCAAGTACAAACAATGAGGCTGAATATGAAGCCTAACTGACGAGGCTCCGACTGGCATTGAAAGTTGAGGTTTCTTGTCTAATAGTATATGTGGATTCCTTACTAGTGACTAATCAAGTAAACGAGGAATATGAAGCAAAAAAAGAAGGAATGAGGCTGTACATGCAAAAGGCAAAGCAACTAATGAAGGGATTCCAAAAATGCATCCTCAAACAGGTGTCCAGGATGCAAAACAAACGAGCTGACACACTCCGTAAACTAGCTTCCCTCACATTCACACATCTCACCAATAAGGTTCTGGTCAAAGTGTTGGCGGAAAAATCAATTCAAGGCAAGGAAATACATGGCATCGTAAGTGTGGAAGGTCGAACATGGATAACCCCCATCCATGAATTCCTCTCAACTGGGTCCTTTTGCCGACGAACAGAGATGAAGCCTACCGTATGAAAGTAAAAACTCAATGATACGTAATTGAAGATGGAAGGTTTTTAAGAAAGGTTTTTCATCACCTCTACAAGGTGTGTTGATACATTACAAAGCAGCTATCTCATCCGGGAAATACATATGGGGTCCGTGTGGCACACGTATGCTGTTACGTTATTTCCGTATGTTCACATTGATTTCTAGTTTAAGGCTTATTATGTTCTTTTCCATTATGTATGTCACATCCCCAAACTCCACTAACGGAGTTTTACCATTTGCGAAGTGACAAACCAGGATCTCAGTCATTAGTTACATTGAACGACACTATATGGGACTTAAATATAAATTTCATAAACGATCAGAGTAAATGCGGAAGCAATAAAAGAAAGTAAATGTGCAAAACAAACGCGCCCAAAAGTCCAGTCCAAAACATAAATGAAAAACAGTCCAAACGTAATATTAAATAAGAAATCAAATGTAGGACTCCATGCATGTCCTAGAAGTGTACATGTGCCTTAACTTAGCGACCTGAGAAAACATGTAAGAAAAGATGTCAAAACAAGGTTGATGAGTCCACAGGTTTCAATATATAAATAAACGTTTACCAGATTATTGGACATTCAATATGTATCTATAGGTAGCTAACCTACGTTTCATGTTTTACTAAAGCGCTCGCAACCGAAGTTGACTTTTTGTTTATTTACCTCCTGCCAGGTCTATCAACTCTGGCGATGCGAGTAGGCTATCATTTCACCCGTTCGACCTCCAATCGAGTTAGCGCGACTAACACGAGTGGGATTTGTCAAACCAAGTAGTACTACTAAACATTACCTCGCTAAGATCCATATTAACGGTTCGATGTGTGTTGAGGACTTTCAGTGATAGCGTGTTACGTTTAGCTTTAATATTGATAACATATGAATACAATATTCCAAAAATAGTTTGCGACATGTTTTCTCCCCCAAGTTAAAATAGTAAAAAGGGGCCGTGAAAACTCACCTGATTTGCGTAGAAAGTATCACACAAGTATGAGATTGAAATCTCAAGCGTTGGCCCGACACGGCTCACGAATGCCCTAGAATTACATCATAATTATTAGGGATAAAATAGGATATGTGACGACGACACAGAATGTTGAACGCCCTAAAAGAAACGCTCTAATGATCAAGAGTAGACGAACATGTCTACGGGAATACGGATTTCTAAGTTAAATAATTAGAATGATTACGATACGCGACAAAAGACAATAATTAATAAATATATTCAATCGTCTTCGTCATTAAATAATGATCTAGAAAAAATAATATTGTTATATTATTTTTAAACTCGCATAGTTAATACGATAACTATTTATGTGGCAAAAATAATAATATATTATTTTTATTCGAGAATATAGTTACGGGTAAACAATATAAATATTTATAACTTTAAAACGTAACTAAAAAATGTTTATAATATGAAGGAAACAATATATAAAATATATTATTTTTAATTTGTGTTACGGTACAAAAATAATACGAATATATTATTTTATAAATGCATTTTAATAATAAATACGGGTTGCAAGACCAAACCCGAGCCTACGGGTGGTTTTCCGATTTAAAACATTTTAATATATTAATATAATAATATAGCAGTTGATTTTATAATTAAAATACCATTAAAATATACATTAAAACAGAAAACAGGGGAGGAGGATTCGAACCCAGGTCTCCTCCCCAACAGTCAACAGCCTTAACCAGTCCAGCCAGATCATGATTCGCAACAAGATTTGAAATCGACATGTTTTAATCAGAAACACCCGCGAGCCCCCTCCCCCATTCAAAGTCGCGATCGATCCCAGTCACAATCTCACCAATTCGATCACGATTTAATACAGCGGCATAGGGGTTTTGTTGATCGAGTCCATACGAGTCTGTATGTGGGTTTAATTTAAAAAAAACATCAAGTTTTAAGTGGTTTAATCTCAGGTTTAAGAACCGAAACCCTAGAACAAGAACACAAAGTCAAATTTGTCTAATTCGATATTAAATCTTATTGAAACCATGGGGCTTTTAATGATTAGAACATTTTGAATCTACTGGTGTGATTTAATTTGATTAAGCTTGACTGTAGGATAAAAACCCCCAAATTTGATTATGAATAAACCCTAGATTACGGATCGGGTACAATTCGATGTTATAAGAAAAAATTGACAAAGGGCTTTCAACGAATGCATGCTTGCGAAACTGTTGATGTAAATTAATTTGATTGAGATTGAGTGTAAGGCCCCAAACCCGGGAGACCTCACTTGTTGGATTTACTCATTCACAAACAGTTCTTAAACATGAATATCAAATAACGCAGCGGAAAATACTTCATTAAATCATAACTATTACATTGTTCATACTTGCGGAAGCGTAAACATTGTTTAAAACGTAAATACATCATAACTAAAACATAACATGATGCCAGTCTTCAAAGTCAGCCGGGTAACTCCTCTCGCTAGCCAAGCATCACAGTCCATCCTCATAACCTGCCTTAACCTGAATGTGCACACTAAAAAGTCAGCTACGCTGGTGAGTTCTAGTTTTCGTTCGATTTAAGAAATGGTTCGTCATTCAAAACATTCATTAGGGTTTAACATCACGTATAAGAAAACAGGGCCTTTCATTCATAAACCTTCACACATTTAAACACATTGAACGGATCATTTGTTTAAAATATTTAACATTCATTTAAGTTATACATTACTATCTAAAATCTGTATCGTTACGCGTCTCTGTGTCCCCGAAGGAACCCTGCATGTCATGGACAACCGTTACGTATTACCGTCGTTGCCACAACATTCCGTCAATTCCCTTCCTGGTATTGCCCCCAAGGCTAACTGCATGAGGACCGACAATACCCATTCAGTTGCCCCTATGGCTCTCTTGTCCATAGACCGACAACTTCCATCGACGGTTATGACTCTCAGCCATAACATCGTCGGATCATAATTTAACCTCGCATAGGGTCACGTTAACCCCTGAGTAACCATCGTTACTCCATACCAGTTGTACAACATCAAACCATTGGCAGGCCACTAAGACACTGCCCCTGTTGTTCTTATGGTAACTATGGCTCGCTGTCCATAATCTACCACAAGGCTGGGAATCTCATTCCCAGACTTCATTCGTCAATTCCCTTCATTCGACAGATTAGATTTGTAATGACTTCTTTAAAACCTTTGCCCTTTTTCTTTTCTTTTCATAAAACCTTTCGTTCACTTTCGAAACCCTTTACCTTTACTTTAAACCATTTCTTTATAAACATTCGTTCGTAAACATTCCGTTCATAAAACTTTCTTTCCATAAACCGTTCATTCTAAATCATCTCATTTCATAACATAGTTTCATAAAACATCATTTCATAAAACATCATTTCATATGTATGCACACCAGCCCGAAAACATTATATAAAACATTTAAAATAGGGCTTCTAGAACTCACCTGATAAGCAGTTTCTGAAATACTCTTAGCTGGCTACTGGGCGTCACTAATGTCACTCACGATCTGCTATAATAAAGCCATACATGTAAGGTAGTGATCCTAGATGACACTAGACATCCTTATGCTTAAACCTAGTAGTTTCGATAGATTTGTTTATACCGAAACTTGATAGTTTCGATGGATCTGCACATATCGAAACTAGGTAGTTTCGATGGGTCTGCACATATCGAAACTAGGTAGTTTCGATGGAGTCTACATATATCGAAACTTGTAGTTTCGATGGACCTGCACATATCGAAACTTGTAGTTTCGATGGACCTGCACATATCGAAACTAGTAGTTTCGATGGGGTCTGCACAGATTGTCTTCCCAAAAATCCGAAGCTTTTGCATGCGAGTCTGATCGAGTCAGTATCTCAACTTTTCTTAGATCAAAACGTTCGGTTTTCATTCTAGATGCTATACCTAAGCTCATTTTTAAGTTCCATCCGCAAAATCGTTGCCTTTTTAGCCAAAACCCGAAAATCCAAAAAACGAACAAAAACTCAGATTTAGGCAAGATTACTACCTGTATCGAGATTCTGATCCGGAGGTTCTTCTCACGAGCTTGGCAGTAACGCGTTCCCTCAATTCCGGGACGATCCGTCAACCTTCTCTCTCTAGACCCGAGCTCTCCTTTCTCTCTCTAAAAGTTGCGTGAATGGGAAATGAGCAGAGAAGAGGGCTGCCCTGCTTCTTATATAAATGGGCTTCCCTCGGCCCATTGGAGCCGAGCCCAAGCCCGTTTCCTTTTGTTTAAATATTCCGACTAACTCGCCGGTCTCGCTATATTTATTCGTTTAATTATTTTTGGGATGTTACATTGAGTTTAGGATCGAAACCCCCAAATCATTTTTATGAACAAACCCTAGATCGGGATCATGACAGATTCGATGTTGAAAGGTTAAATTGGTATGGGGCTTTTGATCCAAACATATAAACGAAACTACCGGAGAGATTTGTTACCTTAAACGATATCGAATTGATGATGAACGAGTAGGATAAGTCGCTTGCGCGAGTTGGATCTTCGGCTACCACGACTTCATCTCCGGCCAAATTGAACTGTGCAAATGCTTCAAGGGGACTAATACAATACACGCAGATGATCAATTGAGAGAATAATACTCGGATCAATCGAATTTGATTGTTAATGGGCGTTGAGTCGACGGTTACAATATAATTACCCATAATTGGGTTTAATTCGGAGTAATAACTAGGTTTAAAGTCTTAATGATGCTCGTAATTAGCTGAGGCGTGCATATCGGTTACGAAATCGAACGAATTTGGAGTTATGGAATTCGAATTTGGGTTACAAGATACGGGTTTGACTTGTAAAAGTCAACAGAACCGAAAAACCCTCAAATTTTGACTTTGCAAGTCAAAAGATTCAGTTTTGGGACTTGGCAAGACTAGACCTTGTAGTTTTAGTTTCATTTTTGACAGAAATAGTCCCTGGAGTTTGAATTTGAGTTAACTGAGTTCGGATTTAACTGGATTTGCTAACGACGTTAACTTGAAAAGTCCGAATTGTCACATCAACCCCTAGTTGAAATAATTTTCGTCCCGAAAATTAAATAATAAATAAAAAAAAATCGGATGTCACAATGTAAGGGGTGTTAGTGTCACACACCCAATTTCAATTAACGGAGTTTTACCGTTTAGGAAGTGACAAACCAGTATCTTAGTCATTAGTTACATTGAACGACACTATATGGGACTAAAATAAAAATATTATAAACGATCAAAGTAAATACGGAAGGGTATAACGAAAGTAAATGCGCAAAACAAACGCGCCCAAAAAGTCTAGTCCAAACATAAATGGAAACAGTCCAAACATAAATGAAAACAGTCCGAATGTAATAAAGTATAATTCAAAAATAGGACTCCATGCATGTCCTATACGTGCACCTGTGCCTTATCTTAGCGACCTGAGAAAACATGTAAGAAAGATGTCAACACGAGGTCGGTGAGTTCACAGGTTTCAATATGTAAATAAACGTTTACCAGATTTATTGTACAATCAATATATATATATCAACATGTAGCTAACCCATGTTCATGTTTGTTATTATGCTCGCAACCGTAAAATGACTGTTTGAATGCCTCCCACCAGGCCTATCAACCATGGTGCACGTTTAGGTCAATATTGCACCCGTTCGATATCCAATCGAGTTAGCGCGACTAACGCGGGTGAGGTTTGTCAAACCCAGTAGTACTACCCAACATACCTCGTTATTCTCATATTTAATCGGTTCGATGTGAGGACTTTCATGATAGAGTTTACGCATAGTCATAACAAGTGATACATAATGAAGTACAAAAATCAAAAAGAGTTTGCGTCATGTTCTCTCCCCCAGTTTAAAAGCAGTAAAAGGGGCTGTGAAAACTCACCTGATTGCGTAGGTAGTAATCACACAAGTACGAGATTGAAATCTCAAGCATTAGCCCGACACGGCTCACGAATGTCTTAGAATTACAACATAATTATTAGGACTAAAAATGGGAATTGTGACGACAACACGGAATGAGGAACGTCCGAAAGGAAAACGCTCTAAAGATCAACGAGTAGACGAACGTGTCCACGAGAATACAGGATTCTTAAATTATTCAATTAAGAAAAACTACGATTTGTGACGAGTAACAAATAATAATAATATAAAAATATATATATCGTTTTTAATTGAGTTCTAGGATTGGAAATAATATATTATTTTATAACGAGCTTTAAATAATGAATACGAGTTACAAGACTAAACCCGAGTCTACGGGTGGTTTTCCGGTTTTAAAACATATTAATATAATATAATAATTATTGTTTTGAAAATATAAATATTAATCAAAACATTCTGACAAAAGGTTTTCTCACACACGACCGCGCCTAAGACAAGGCATGACCGCGTTAAGTTTACGGGCGCGACCGTGCTGGTCAGGGGCGCGACCGTGTTGAACAAACAGAAGACACAACAAAGCTTATCACTAGGTACGACCGTGTCTGAGCCAGGCACGACCGTGTCTAGGGTTCTGAGGCACGACCAGGTCTATCCAAGAGGCACGACCGGGTCAGAGTATGAGGCATGACCGTGCTAAAATTGGCACGACCGTGTGTCCTGGATACACAGTCACAAAGTTTAACAGAATGACCCAGTAAGTCCAATTCCATTTGGTTTCGATCGCGATTGACCAAAAGGACATGGGGGTTTTGTTTAACAGGTATAGGCAATTCTATGAATGAGTTTAATTTGAAAAACATCACGTTTAAGTTTGTTTAATTCCAGATTTAAGAAACCGAAACCCTAGGTGAAGAACACCAAATCAAATTGATAAAATCTGATGTTAATACGCAATGAAATCATGGGGCTTTTAAAGGGTTGCTGATTGCGAAACTAACCATGACAATTAATTGGATTTTGATCGAGTATAGGGTAGGATGCGATTAAACCGAATATGATAAGAACTCTAGAATCTGGTTCTTGATCGGGTTGATGTTATAAACCCCAATTAGCATAGGGTTTTCAATCTATGAATAAAAACGAAGCTATGGATGAGATTTATTACCAGAATGCAATCTGAATTTAAGGAGATCGATCAAAACAGGTGTCCACCGTAAATGTGTTGGTCTCCGGTGGTTCCTGCTGCTACTCCGATCGAATTAAGGCGTGGGATTTCTTCTGAGTTGTTCGTCTAACGTGCGTGGATGCTCAGTTAAGGGATTAACAGTCGGATTGATTGAATTATGATGATATGATAACATGGTGTCGATGGTTACAGGTTTAAAGTCATAATGGGGATAAATTTTGATAATTGTGGGTGTTAAAGCGTGAGATAATAGCTCAATGATGATCGCCATTAGAGATTTTACGTTACAAACTTGATATTCGAACGGATTTGCGTTTAAAGGTTGCGTTTACGTTTCAACTGGGCAAGAGGCGCGACCGTGCCAAGGCACTTGGCGCGACCGTGCCTACTAGGGTTTCTGGTTATTTACAAAACCAGCCCTTGCAACTTCAGCTTTGACAGAATTGATCCCTTGGTTTTAGAATTGAGTTAACTTGGTTAGGATTTAACATAATATTTAACGGAAATGCTAACGGGGTTAACTTGAAAAGTCGGATTGTCACAGTTAGTGTAACTTGCATGGGATTTCTTCATTTATAGTTTGATCGTATGAATGAAAAAATATATGAGATTTTGTGTTCTTTCCTCTTTTTAGTTTCTTCCTCTCTGATTTGGTTTAACCCTATCAAGGGTATTAGAGCTGTTCCGATCTCTCATCGGAATTCAATCTCGCTACCATGGCGAACACTCACAACCAAGAAGTAGACAACACTATCAAGGACCATGGCAAGGCCATCTCGGATCTTTAGACAACCCTAGCCACGTTGATGAAACAACAAGAACAGTCGATGAAACAATAGGAACAATCTCTGAAACAACAAGAAGAGATCTTACAAGCATTCAAGGAGTATTCGCACACTGGAAGCCTAGGCGGTGGTGGCTTCGGAACTAGTCTGTTCAGTGACGCGGATTCGCGGGGAGGCACTCATCCTATGCGAATCGGAAAGGTCGAGTTTCCCAGGTTTTCAGGAGCAGACGTAGAAGTATGGGTCTATCGTTGTGAACACTTCTTCAACATTGATGAGACACCCTGTAGTGATTCACCTCGAAGGAGATGCCATCCAATTGCATAAGGCCTTAATGAAAACGAGAGGGGCTACGGTTGCAGAACTGTCTTGGCCGGACTATGTGCGAGCCATATCGAGCCGGTTATCGAATGCATTGTTCAAAGATCCTATGGAGGAAATAGCTTCTCTCTTTCTCACACACACGGATGATTTGAATGATTATAACACCTCCTTTGACACGCTCTTAAATAAGGTAACCCTAAGCGAAACCCAAGCCGTTAGTTTGTATCTTAAGGGCTCAAACCAGAGACTGGGGGACTAGTTAAAATGTTCAAGCCTCGAACCTTACACGAAGCGTATGGGCTAGCTAGAATACAGGCTATTAACAACTCAAACCTAATGAGTAAACTCACGGATGTGGAAGGCAGATCTCTACAAACCAAGAGTAATGAAGCGGCCAGGATAACACCGCCGATGAATGCTTCAAAACTTCCCTTGCTGCCAAGTCCAACAACCGAGACACCAACTTTTAAACCAGGAACTCTTAGCTAAAGGCGGTAGACTGGTGATGAATTTGAGTTGAAAAGGGCAAAGGGGGAATGTTTCTGGGGTACAGAAAAGTTCGTTCCTGGGCACAAGTATAAGAAAAAAACAACTTTACATACTCGAGGTGGTAGAGTATGAAAAACAGGCAACAGAGGAGGGTGATGACAAGGTCCCTTGAATTAATTCTTGAGGACAAGAAGTGGGTTAAGGGGGGAGTATTGTTACGTTATTTCCGTATGTTCACATTGATTTCTAGTTTAAGGCTTATTATGTTCTTTTCCATTATGTAAGGGGTGTTAGTGTGAATGAAAAAATATATGAGATTTGGTGAAATTCTTTCCTCTTTTTAGCTTCTTCCTCTCTGATCTGGTTTAACCCTATCAAGGGTATTAGAGCCGTTCCGATCTCTCATCGAAATTCAATCTCTCTACCATGACAAACATTCGCAACCTAGAAGTAGACAACACTCTCAAGGACCATGGCAAGGCCATCTCGGATCTTCAGACAACCCTAGCCACGTTGATGAAACAACAAGAGTCGATGAAACAACATGAACAATCTCTGAAACAACAAGAAGAGATCTTACGAGCATTCAAGAAGCATTCGTGCACTGGCAGCCTAGGCGGTGGAGGCTCTGGAACGAGCCTGTTCAGTGACGCGGATTCGCGGGGTGGCACTCGTCCTATGCGAATCGGAAAGGTCGAGTTTCCCAGGTTTTCAGGAGCAGACGTAGAAGCATGGGTCTATCGTTGTGAACACTTCTTCAACATTGATGAGACACCCGACAACATGAAGCTCCGGTATGTAGTGATTCACCTCGAAGGAGATGCCATCCAATCGCATCAGACCTTTATGAAAACGAGAGGGGCTACGGTCACAGAACTGTCTTGGCAGGACTATGTGGGATTTCTTTATTTATAGTTTGATCGTATGAATGAAAAAATATATGAGATTTGGTAAAATTCTTTCCTCTTTTTAGCTTCTTCCTCTATGATTTGGTTTAACCCTATCATATGCCCAAGGACAATAGTAGCCAATATAATGAGTCTCGGGTACTTTTGGCCAACAATGCACACAGATGCTACTCAGGATATACACAAGTGTGAATTTTGCCAACTCCATTCTCCAATCAAACACGCCCTAAAGCACGACCTTGTTCCCATCCTCTTCGCCTAGGCATTCTACAAACATGGAACAGACTATTAATGGACTTTTATTAATTTTTAAAAATAAATTCTGACTCATTAGAAATCGGGTATTAAATTGCTCCTCCCCCTACAGAAACCCTTCGTCAAAGTAATCTTTGAGTATGAGTGCGTTAGCAACCGCCTGATCACGGTTGAGACATGCACTTCGTTTTAATGGTCTTGATGACGATTCCGCTTCTTGCCACCACAAAACCGCCGCCGATGTGAAGCGCCAAACGCCATTTTAAAATGTAGGAAGTATTTGAGTTGTATAAAGATTTGTGTGATTAAAATGTAGGTTTATTGTGTTTATATAGAGGAGATGAGATAATATTAAATAAACAAATAAAAACTTTTTTTAATTGTTTAAAAATAGCCGTTGAACGGCTATATCTCGTTTGCCTCTCGCCGTGAAAATAACCACGCCATCACTGAAAATCACGTTGTGAAAGTGAAGCCACATAGGATCACTCCGTGATGTTGAGGGGTATATCGGATGAACTTAGTTTTAAGAAGTTGCAATTTAAAATGATAATGTGTTTGGTGTTTTTCATGCTTATTGAAATACCACACACAATGTTTCTTTGAAATGTTTGCTTACAAAAGATGTGGGATCTAGGATTGTCTCAGAAAGGGGGAACGTAGCCCTCGGAAATAGAAACTCTGGTGTCTACACCAAAGAGGCAAGGTTAACTTGCATCCAAAAAAGAAAGAGAGAAGTAGTATGAAAATAGACAACCCAAGTAGGCATCAAGTCCAGCATGGGCGGAAAACCTCCTCTATAAAGAAGAGCCTTAGTCACTTCTCAAGGCAGATTCACTTACAATCGGTCCAATACTGATACTTAATCTCTCTCTTTCTCTAATATCACATCTTGAGAACACTTTAACTTATTCTCATGCGGGAGAATGATCGCGGGAGACCACCTCCAGTGAGACTAACAGTGCTTCGCTTCTTAGCAGGTCCATACAATCTGTCGAACCAAGGAGACGTCCATACTCATTCCTCGTCCTATTCTTGTTGTAGCAACACTACATATTATATTGAGAAGTGAAAATGTGACATCACCTTCCAGTGAGAGAAGACTAATGGAGATCAACTCTTCGTGAAGAGGGGATGTAAGGTGAATTTACTAACATCCACCATAATCACTATATATATCATTTATTATGTGGTGATTTTCATTCTAACTATTATTGGTATCTTTATCTATCACATATATGAAAGTAGATTTGCATGATAAATTCAGACATTAATAAAATCATTAGTAAAGTTTTTATAAATAAAAAGTAAATATTTTCACCCCCTTTTATGTTTTTTATGTATCTAGACATGCTCAAAGAGCTCTATCTTACATTATAAGAGTATGTGGTATACCCTCACGGGTGGGAACCGTGAGGGGCTTCATGACGGCGTGAATGGGGTCACGAACACCACCCCCTTTATGGTGTGAGAGGGGGGGTGAGGGGGCTCACGAAAGAAACACTTAGGTGAGGGGAAGAGGGTAATCGTTGTCGGTGTGTGATTGGAAAGATGGTAATATGGCAGTGGCATGAGGAAGCTCACTTGAGTGTAACACCGCCCCTTCTTACGTGAGGGGGCTCACTTAAAACCACCATAAGGGTATACCTCATACCCTAATATCAGACTAAAGATGTAAACATCAAAAGGATTGATCTTCACTGTATATAACCATAAAATCCCCCTAGAGCAGTCCAGCTACCAACTATGGCTAATTTCGGAATAGGTGATTGGCCAGTTATGGCTGACAATTTGCATATTTGATGTCGTTAAAAAAATTGTATCAATGAAGTGTTATTTATTTTTTTTAACGACAAATTCATACACACTCAAAATCTGTTCTTAATCTATTTCACTTGTTCTTGACGGGACTAAAACCCATAACTTTTTAGGAATATGACACCGTGCAACAAACTTAGATACCGTTAGGTCACATCCTATTTGGTCATGAATGAAGTGTTCTGTTTTACCATTTTGTTGACATACATATGGATAGAGAAAGGGAAAAACAAATGTCATTGGTTTAGGAAAGAAAAAGAAAATGATGATTGTTAAATTAAAATTATCAGAATGAAAAGCATGTTGTATTTAAATTGATTTTAAATGTGTGCACGGAATATTTAAAAACATCAAAACCTCTTATATTTTTTTTGAACTGCGGGGAGTTTCATTAAACAAGCCAAAAGTACTAGCAAGAAGCTAGAGAAGGCTAACCAAAATACGATTTACAATGACAAGGAATTAACATTCATTAAAAATATAAGAAATTAAAAAAAAAGACATTATTAGAATCATTTATGTTTAAAATAGACAAGAAATACAATACATGTTAACATATTAGTTTCTCGTTATAGATTAAGAATAGATAAAATGGTGTACCGGTGCTTAATTTAGCTCATGTTATTAGGTATGAGCCGGATTGTTTTGTGATATTATGTATGCAACATTACCCTACCCTTTGTGTAGGAGGTTGTTTTCACGGCTCGAACCTGTGACCTCAAAATTGTAAAACAACAATCTTACCAGTTGTTTCAAAGCCCGTCCTCAAAGATTAGAATAGATAAAATTTAGTTTGAAGTATATGGGATTTCCTTTTAACTATTTTGATTGAATAAGAAAAAAGCAATAATTGTAGTGTTTGCGTAGTTGAGAAACATGATATAAATATAATGTTTTACTAGAAAAGAAAATAAGTTTCCTGAAAACTAAAAAGTTCGAGACAAAAATATCAAGTGACGAACTTTATCAGGGACCAATTTTTTCCAACTTATTAAGATTTTTGTAGTGATATGTATATATGCCATACATATTTATGTGTGTGGGGGCCTGTAAATAAATATTCTGCCAATTCACTATATACCATTATTATGGTGCTATCATTAATATTATCATTTGTATCTCAATTATTAGTTTTTTCCTTTTTTAAATTTCACAAAATAAAAACAAATCCGTATATTTATTTATAAAGTTGATTCTAAAACCTACATATAAAAATAGATTCGGTTGAAATTTCACAACCTGCGAACGCACACAATACGTATACTTATACACATATATATACATACAGCTATGTTTAGATATAACACGATGTTCTTGCAATGTTTCAAAGTATAATTAGATATAGTTGTTCTGTAGTAGGGTACATATGTATGCATAGCTGTTTCTTAGTTTTATCCTATAAAATAGTTATAAATATTTGGTTTGAAATTATTTTAGTTATCTTTGTAATGATAGCTTAAACAAATAGTTACTTCTATATAAGTTTATGATATTTTATTTTGTTTACGTTTTTCAGAAAATTTGTACAAGTGTATCGTGTATTTTATATTGAGTTCATGAAAGATGAAAATATAACATTCATGATATTATATAGAGTAAATTATAAAATTCGTCCATGAGGTTTGGACTAAAATCACTTTACCACCCTAGGTAACACTTGGAGCCATAATAAAATCATATTGTAACAGTTTACGACCCTAGGTAACACTTGGATTTGCTATTAACATCTCAAGCACAATACACCTAATTGCCTAAGCACAATACACCTAATTGCCCAAATATCAGAAGGAGCTTCTTGCACACTGTCGATTACATCTTCCGGTGAAAAATACACAAGAGTGCCTCTACAATCAGGGATTAACTTGTCGTTTTTGCTCTGCTTTGCCCTCTTTGCTAGCTCAGATCGCCAATTTTAACCATCAATCGATTAGGAACAGAAGTGGGAACCAGCAAAATGTTTTCAGCTTTTAAATCGCAATGAACATACCCATAACGATGAATATGGCGTAATCCACAGAGAATTGACCTACTATGATGCTTAACATCTGCTTCTGGAAATCCGTTCCAACCACATTTCCTGATCAAATCAGCTAGGGTTTTGCCAGACCCATACTCCAGTAGCAAATTGTAAACCATCAGACCATTTTCTATGGGTAGATCTAGTTCTCATCGGTGTGGATTAATCCTACCTAAATCTTCAAATGGAGATATGCATGGCGTTTTTGAGAAACTCAAAAACAGCGAATTCCTCATACGGAGACCCTAAATCAGAGGCGGGGATGGTGATTTCGAGGAATTTTAGGGTGTCGGAATAGGATTGATGAGTGAAAGCACTGGTCATTTTGAAGCACGAAGCCCATGTCATTCGCTCCTTCTTCTTGTTCTTGTAACATCCCAAAATGACGAAAAATAAAGTTAGCGAGTTCAAGCGGGCCGAAGTCGGGCCGGGTCAGTCGCGAACCGGGATTGGGGAGGTCTCCCCTATAAATAGCAAAAAGCCTCTTCACTTCTCCTCTTTACAATTCTAGAGAGAGAAAACCCGTAGAGAGAGAAAGTGACGGAATCGCACAAGATTGCACCAGATCGTGTCTCTTGCACTCGTGAAGGAAACCTCCAGATCAGAAGCTCGATTCAGGTAACGATCCGACCTAAATCTGAGTTTTTGTTCGTTTTTGGGATTTTTCGGGTTTTGGGTGAAAAGAGGACGTTTTTCCGGATGAAACTTAAGAATAAGCTTAAGTTTAGTATCTACAATGAAAAACGGTTGTTTTGAGCAAAGAAAGTTGAAGTTTTGACATAACCGAGCCCAAATCCGCGAATTTCGGGACTTTTGGGGAAGATGACTGATGTTGCAGGCGAACTTAGCAAGTTCGCCTGTCAAGTTCGCTTGGGGAAGGCGAACTTATCAAGTTCGCCTGATTATGTTCGCTTGGCAAGTTCGCTTGGCCAAGGTAAGCGAACTTATCAAGTTCGCTTGAATTAAGTTCGCCTGAGGGTAAGCGAACTTACTATGTTCGCCTGATTATGTTCGCTTGGCAAGTTCGCTTGGCCAAGGTAAGCGAACTTATCAAGTTCGCTTGAATTAAGTTCGCCTGAGGGTAAGCGAACTTACTATGTTCGCCTGATTAAGTTCGCCTGGACACAGGGTAAGCGAACTTATTAAGTTCGCTTATAAGTTCGCTTGGGCCAGAAGAGGCGAACTTAGCATTAAGTTCGCCTATATCAGCTGAGTAGAGTGTGAATCGAGGTTAGGTCTGATATATGTGTTTTGTAACCAATTCAGATCGGAAGTGACGTGGTTGGGCCATTGATTAGGACAACCAAAACTAGCTAATACGGTGAGTTCTAGAAGCCCTCTTTTAAATGTTTTAATAATGTTTTTGGGCTGGTGTGCACACGTGATGATTTTATAAAACGATGTTATGAAACGATGTTTACGAAGGATGTATGTAACGTTTTATAAAATGATGTTTATGAAGGATGTTTTAGAAGGAAGGTTTATGAAGGAAGCGTTTATGAAATATTTTGCCAAAAGAAGTTTACGAAGTGTTTTAACGAATGAGAATGTTTTTAATAAAACGTACGAATGCTTTAACTGAAGTTTTTGAAGTAAAAGAAGCGAAGGTTTACGAAAGTCACAAACGAACGAATCTGCCAATATTCCTTAGGGAATGAAGGTTAAGGGATGGGAAGTATGTTATGGGCCTTTACCTTTTAGGGGCCTCTGTGGCTGGCCAACTGTTGTACAACTGGGGTGATGACGGTCACCAAGGGGATTATCGTGATCCTTGAAGTTGGTACGATTTACCTTACGGGGTAGTCGTGCTTGAAGTTAAGTACTTGTGTCCGACGGGATGCAGTGCTTGAAGTTTGGTACGCGCTATCCTTTGGGACGCCGTGCTTGAAGGGTTGGATGACCTAAGTATCGGGCCCTAGGAGTTCCTCACCCGAAGGACAATACGGTGATGATGGGCCTAGTGGTGGTGATCCTTAAGTTATTCAACCAGTATGTAACGTTTGGATTTGACGGTTACGAGAAGGCGCATATTCTATATGTTCGTTGACTTATGAAGTGTTATGTTTGTTATTGCATTATTTACGTACGCTTTTTATTAAATGAAGTATGAAGTGATGTCTTTGGCAATTTATTTGAAGTTAAGGTTTATGTTAAAACTAGAACTCACCAGCGTAGCTGACGTTTTTAAGTGTGCACATTCAGGTTAAGGTAGGTTATGAGGATGGACGGTGATGCTTGGCAAGCGAGAAGAGTTACCCGGCTGATCATGAAGACTGGCATCCCGTTATGTTTAGTTATGATGTAAATATGTTTTAAACTATGTTTACGCTTCCGCATGTATGAACAAGTTTTAATTATGATGAATGAATGAAGTTTTCCGCTGCGTTATTTGATATTCATGTTTAAGAACTGTCTGTGAATGAGTAAATCCAACAAGTGGGGCCTCCCGGGTTTGGGGCCTTACAAGTTGGTATCAGAGCAATAGTTTGAGAGATTCGGACACTCCCAGTGTCTGAACTTAAACTTTGAATGGGACCGAAAGCGGATGCCAGTACGGGTAACTCGAGCCACAGCATCAGGTATGAAAAGTAGAGTATGTGTATGTAGTATGCCTTAGAAAGGGTTAGGAAAGGACTTGTGTTCTGATGGAATCACAAAGGTGGTCAAATAGAAATCGAAAGGTAGTGTAATGGTTAATTGCAGATGGGCAGTGTATATTAACATCTTACAGTACTTATTGAATTCTATTTGTTAACTAGCGTGATGACATTGGATTTCTTGTCTTATAGAACGTAATGGCAAGGAGAGGAAACGGAAGGCGTGGTGGCCGTACCGGCGGTCGAAATGGTGGGCGTGGCAGGATCCCTGCGCGCCAAGAGTATAGTGAAGAAGGAAGTGTTCACACTGAACCGGCGGTTATTGTGCATGAAGCTGAGCAGACACAGGTTGAAGAACAACCTTTCACTTTTGAACCAGAAGTGAGGGCAGCCATAGCTCGAGAGTTTACGGAGTTGATGAAGACTTCTCTGCCAGGTCTGTTGGCAGAAGCATTGAAGCAGGTCAATGCGGTGGGTGGGTCTAGCGCGGCAGTTGGTGCTCAGAACAATGAGACCGACAATGCACCGCCTGCTCGCGGATGTGATTATAAGTCCTTTAAGGCATGTGACCCGCCGGTCCTGACTGGGAAGAAGGACGCGGTGGCTACTTTTGATTGGGTAATACGTATGGAAGCCGCCATCCGTCTGAGAGAGTGTAGAGCTAATCAAGTAGTGAAGTTTGCTGCTAACTCCTTGAGGGAGGAAGCATCTCATTGGTGGGAAGGTATACGTCAGGCAAAGGGGAGCGAGATTGTGGATGCGATGATGTGGGCTGACTTGAAAACTTTGGTGATCAAGAATTTTTGCCCAAGGAACGAGATTGAGAAGGTAGAGAGGGAATTTCTGGGTTTGAAAGCCGGGAACATGACGCACCGGCAGTACACAACCCGATTTAATGAACTGGCATGTCTGGTGCCACACCTTGTCACTACTGAAGAGAGAAAGATTGCCTGTTATATTCAAGGGTTGCCGGACCAGGTCCGCACCTATGTTAAGGCAAACGCCCCTACTACTTATGATTCGGCGGTAGAGCTAAGTGGCGTGGTATTCGATGATCTGGCGCTAAATGTTGTTGCCATTGAAGAGCCTAAAAAGAAGTTGAGTTTTCCCGCTAAACGATCGGGTGGGAAGTTGTTTGGGGCTCGGGACAAGCAGGCCAGGGTAGGCGAGACGACAGTCTGTGGGAAATGCGGGGTAAGACATGCGGGTGAATGTCGGTTAGGATCGAATCTGTGCTTTAAATGCGGCAAGACCGGACATTACTCCCGTGAATGCCCGCAAGGTTACAAATGCTACAATTGTGGGGAGAATGGTCATATGAGTCGGGAATGCACCAAGCCCAGGATGGGGGAAACCGGGAAGGGAAAGGGCCCGGAAAAGAAGGGAGAGGGATCTCGTGCAAAGACTCGTGCGTACGCACTGACGCAGGAACAAGCCAGGGCGGATCCCGATGTGGCGTCAGGTACGTTCGTCCTTGACAACACTCTTGTTTCTGTGTTATTTGATTCGGGTGCCGGTAAGAGTTTTATATCTGCGTCTTTTTGTAAGAGAATGAAGTACGCTGCCAGTAAGTTAGAAAGGGCCTTTAGCGTAGAAACCGCAGAGGGTAGAACTGCGAGAGTGACCGATGTAGTTGACAACTCCACCATAAAGATAGAAGGTCATAGATTCCCTGTCAAATTGTTCGTTATGGTTTTGGGAGGGTTCGATGTTGTGTTGGGTATGGATTGGCTAACTGCCAATGAAGCGCAAATTATTTGTAAACGAAAGATAATCCAACTCAAGGCTCCGGATGGTAGCAAAGTCGAAGTCTTTGGAGATCGTGACGCCCCGATGCCAAATGTCATCTCAATGATTAAGGCAACGAATTATTTGAGGCGCGGATGCGAGGCTTATCTGGTATATGTAATTGATAAGTGTAGGGAAGTGAAGGAACTAGACGATGTACCCGTGGTACGCGAGTACCCGGAGGTGTTTCCAGAGGATTTGCTTGGGATACCACCCGATAGAGAAATTGAGTTCCGAATTGACTTAGTACCAGATGCCCAGCCCGTGGCTAAGGCTCCATATCGACTAGCACCAGTGGAGATGAAGGAACTTATGGTTCAACTAGACGAGTTACTTGAGAAAGGATTTATTCAACCGAGCATCTCGCCGTGGGGTGCTCCGGTTTTGTTCGTAAAGAAGAAAGATGGTTCGATGAGAATGTGTATCGATTACCGCGAGTTGAATAAACGAACGGTGAAGAACAAGTACCCTTTACCAAGGATCGATGACCTGTTCGACCAGTTGCAAGGCGCAAGTTGGTTCTCGAAAATCGACCTTCGGTCCGGGTACCATCAGTTGAAGGTGAGGGAAGAAGACATACCGAAAACTGCATTTCGCACGCGTTATGGACATTTTGAGTTCCGCGTAATGTCTTTCGGATTGACGAACGCCCCCGCAGCGTTCATGGATTTAATGAATAGGGTGTGTCGACCGATGCTGGATCGATCGATAATCGTGTTCATCGATGATATCCTTATCTACTCCAAGAATGAGGGTGATCACGCGTGTCACTTGAAAGAAGTATTGGAAGCTCTGAAAAAGGAGAAGTTGTATGCTAAGTTCTCTAAATGCGCGTTCTGGCTTAGGGAAGTCCAATTTCTAGGTCACGTCATTGGCCCGAACGGCATTATGGTTGACCCAGCAAAGATAGTAACGGTAAGTGAATGGGACATTCCTAAGACGCCAACTGAAATCCGCAGTTTCTTAGGATTGGTAGGCTACTATCGGAGATTCATCCAGGATTTCTCGAAAATAGCTTCGCCATTGACAAAGTTGACTCGGAAAGAAGTAAAGTACGAATGGGGTTCGACCCAGGTTGAGGCGTTTAAGGAATTGAAAGAGAAGCTAACACAAGCTCCAGTCTTGGCCCTTCCCGAGGGCAGTGAAGACCTGGTGGTATACTCTTACGCGTCGGGTCAGGGATTAGGGTGTGTGTTGATGCAACGCGGTAGAGTAATTGCATATGCGTCGCGGCAGTTGAAAGTTCACGAAGTCAACTATCCGACTCACGATTTGGAACTTGCTGCTGTCGTATTCGCATTAAAAATCTGGAGGCACTACCTGTACGGGGTAAAGTTTACTATTTACTCCGACCACAAAAGTTTGAAGTACTTCTTCGAACAAAAGGAGCTTAATATGAGGCAGAGGAGATGGTTGGAACTCCTGAAGGACTATGACTGTGAAATAATGTACCACCCTGGAAAGGCAAACGTGGTGGCTGACGCTCTAAGCCGAAAGGATGTGCCTACTCCTATTAGAGTGAAAGCTTGCCAGTTGGTGGTAACATCAGATGTGATGAGAGAAATCGAAAGAGCTCAAGATGAAGCTTTGAAGGAAGAAAATATAAAGAAAGAAAGGATGGTTGGCCAACAGGACAAGTTGGAATATAACACCCTTGGTGTTAGAACGTGTTATGGACGGGTATGGATACCTATGGGTGGCGAGCTTAGAACTAAAATCTTGGATGAGGCTCATAAGTCTCGTTACTCTATCCATACTGGTACCAACAAAATGTATCAAGATCTGAGGAAGGAATACTGGTGGCCTGGAATGAAATGTGATGTGACGAAGTATGTAAGCAAGTGCTTGACTTGCTCGCAAGTAAAGGCTGAACACCAGAAACCGTATGGAAAGATTCAACCACTTGACATACCAGAATGGAAGTGGGAACACATTACCATGGACTTCATAACCAAGCTACCTCGCACAGCTAAAGGTCATGACACCATTTGGGTAATTGTGGACCGGTTGACGAAGAGTGCTCATTTCCTACCTATTCGCGAGACGTTCTCGTCGGAAAGGTTAGCGGAAGTATTTATTAACGAAGTAGTAGCACGGCATGGGATGCCTTTGACGATAGTATCCGACCGGGACACACGATTCACATCGAGGTTCTGGAAAAGATTTCACGAAGCGATGGGCACGAGGCTTAATATCAGCACAGCATACCACCCGCAAACGGATGGTCAGTCCGAAAGGACCATTCAGACATTGGAAGATATGCTCCGTGCTTGTATTATCGACTTTGGTGGCAGTTGGGACAGTCATCTGCCGTTAGCCGAATTCTCCTACAACAATAGTCATCACACGACTATAGGCATGCCGCCTTACGAAATGTTGTATGGTAGAAGATGCAGGACCCCGGTTTGTTGGGGTGAGATTGGACAGAAGGAGTTAGGAAGTCTGGAAGTCATAAAAGAAACGTCGGAAAGGTTTGATCAAATCAAAGCTCGAATGAAGGCCGCACAAGATCGCCAGAAATCCTATGCGGATAGACGACGAAGGCCTATCGAGTTTGATGTTGGGGATAGAGTAATGTTGAAAGTGTCGCCCTGGAAGGGAATCATACGATTCAGGAAGAGAGGAAAGTTAAGTCCGAGGTTTGTCGGACCGTTCAGGATAATGGCACGGGTTGGGGAAGTCGCTTATCGGTTGGAGTTGCCTGATGAGTTAAGTGGGATTCATCCTACCTTCCATGTATCACACTTGCGAAAGTGTTTGGCGGATGAATCGGCTCACGTACCACTTACCGACATCGAGGTCGACAACAGCCTTAATTACATCGAAGAACCCGTGGCCATCTTAGACAGGAAGGAGAAGCGGTTGCGTAATAAGGTGATCCAATTGGTTAAAGTCCAATGGAGGCACCGAAAGGGATCGGAGGCTACATGGGAAACGGAGGTGGAAATGAGGGAGTCGTACCCTCAATTATTTGACTTGTGATAGGTTTCGGGGACGAAACCTATTATAAGGGGGGTAGACTTGTAACATCCCAAAATGACGAAAAATAAAGTTAGCGAGTTCAAGCGGGCCGAAGTCGGGCCGGGTCAGTCGCGAACCGGGCTTGGGGAGGTCTCCCCTATAAATAGCAAAAAGCCTCTTCACTTCTCCTCTTTACAATTCTAGAGAGAGAAAACCCGTAGAGAGAGAAAGTGACAGAATCGCACAAGATTGCAACAGATCGTGTCTCTTGCACTCGTGAAGGAAACCTCCAGATCAGAAGCTCGATTCAGATAACGATCCGACCTAAATCTGAGTTTTTGTTCGTTTTTGGGTTTTTTCGGGTTTTGGGTGAAAAGAGGACGTTTTTCCGGATGAAACTTAAGAATAAGCTTAAGTTTAGTATCTACAATGAAAAACGGTTGTTTTGAGCAAAGAAAGTTGAAGTTTTGACATAACCGAGCCCAAATCCGCGAATTTCGGGACTTTTGGGGAAGATGACTGATGTTGCAGGCGAACTTAGCAAGTTCGCCTGTCAAGTTCGCTTGGGGAAGGCGAACTTATCAAGTTCGCCTGATTATGTTCGCTTGGCAAGTTCGCTTGGCCAAGGTAAGCGAACTTATCAAGTTCGCTTGAATTAAGTTCGCATGAGGGTAAGCGAACTTACTATGTTCGCCTGATTATGTTCGCTTGGCAAGTTCGCTTGGCCAAGGTAAGCGAACTTATCAAGTTCGCTTGAATTAAGTTCGCCTGAGGGTAAGCGAACTTACTATGTTCGCCTGATTATGTTCGCTTGGCAAGTTCGCTTGGCCAAGGTAAGCGAACTTATCAAGTTCGCTTGAATTAAGTTCGCCTGAGGGTAAGCGAACTTACTATGTTCGCCTGATTAAGTTCGCCTGGACACAGGGTAAGTGAACTTATTAAGTTCGCTTATAAGTTCGCTTGGGCCAGAAGAGGCGAACTTAGCATTAAGTTCGCCTATATCAGCTGAGTAGAGTGTGAATCGAGGTTAGGTCTGATATATGTGTTTTGTAACCAATTCAGATCGGAAGTGACGTGGTTGGGCCATTGATTAGGACAACCAAAACTAGCTAATACAGTGAGTTTTAGAAGCCCTCTTTTAAATGTTTTAATAATGTTTTTGGGCTGGTGTGCACACGTGATGATTTTATAAAACGATGTTATGAAACGATGTTTACGAAGGATGTATGTAACGTTTTATAAAATGATGTTTATGAAGGATGTTTTAGAAGGAAGGTTTATGAAGGAAGCGTTTATGAAATATTTTGCCAAAAGAAGTTTACGAAGTGTTTTAACGAATGAGAATGTTTTTAATAAAACGTACGAATGCTTTAACTGATGTTTTTGAAGTAAAAGAAGCGAAGGTTTACGAAAGTCACAAACGAACGAATCTGCCAATATTCCTTAGGGAATGAAGGTTAAGGGATGAGAAGTATGTTATGGGCCTTTACCTTTTAGGGGCCTCTGTGGCTGTCCAACTGTTGTACAACTGGGGTGATGACGGTCACCAAGGGGATTATCGTGATCCTTGAAGTTGGTACGATTTACCTTACGGGGTAGTCGTGCTTGAAGTTAAGTACTTGTGTCCGACGGGATGCAGTGCTTGAAGTTTGGTACGCGCTATCCTTTGGGACGCCGTGCTTGAAGGGTTGGATGACCTAAGTATCGGGCCCTAGGAGTTCCTCACCCGAAGGACAGTACGGTGATGATGGGCCTAGTGGTGGTGATCCTTAAGTTATTCAACCAGTATGTAACGTTTGGATTTGACGGTTACGAGAAGGCGCAGATTCTATATGTTCGTTGACTTATGAAGTGTTATGTTTGTTATTGCATTATTTACGTACGCTTTTTATTAAATGAAGTATGAAGTGATGTCTTTGGCAATTTATTTGAAGTTAAGGTTTATGTTAAAACTAGAACTCACCAGCGTAGCTGACGTTTTTAAGTGTGCACATTCAGGTTAAGGTAGGTTATGAGGATGGACGGTGATGCTTGGCAAGCGAGAAGAGTTACCCGGCTGATCATGAAGACTGGCATCCCGTTATGTTTAGTTATGATGTAAATATGTTTTAAACTATGTTTACGCTTCCGCATGTATGGACAAGTTTTAATTATGATGAATGAATGAAGTTTTCCGCTGCGTTATTTGATATTCATGTTTAAGAACTGTCTGTGAATGAGTAAATCCAACAAGTGGGGCCTCCCGGGTTTGGGGCCTTACAGTTCTTTTGCTAATATGCACACACTCCTATGTGTTTCTAGAGAGAGAATCACGCTATCCATTTTCAACTTCTGCTGCTATGGTGGACGGGCGATGGCGGTGGTTGGGTGATGTCGTGATAGAATCTACAAAAACTTTAGGGTAAGGATTTTCTCCTTGAAATGGTGTTGAAAAGACTACATTACCCCTCACGTTAAAGGCACGTGAAGGAGACTTTACAGACTCCTTAACCAGCGTTAGTTAATTGGATAAAAACCGTTAAAAATATAAATGTGCATGGCTTAAAGTGTTGAAACCATTTAATTGGACGAAAAGTAAATTTTGGCCTAGACCTCAGGGGTGATGTTTTGAATTTACTCAATTATATACATAATATAGACACACATATATACAGGAAGGTTCTTTGGAGAACCGCAAAAAACCGAAAAACACCCCCACATAAAACCTAAACTCTCCCCCACTACAAAAAAAAAACCCTAAGCCCTCTTATCCCCACCCCCTAAAACCCAACCACCCCCCAAACCTAAGCCCTTAAGTTAAAAATGAGGAACCGTGGAGAACTGTCTCAAATGAACTTTGATTGAACTTATTCTAGCGACGCTGAAATCGGCTCGTCGTACTCTAAACCATAAACCCTAAACCTAAACTTTAAAATCTAAACTATAAACGCTAAAGCTAAAAAATAGGAAACATTCTCAAACGAACTCGAATTTAACTCATTCCATCGAAGTTGGAACCGACTCGTCGAGCCTGTTCCAAGGCCGTTGGTATTAGTTTAATCAGAGTTTGTTTGAATTGGTTTCCCCTTGTTTCCCCATGTTTCACGTTTTTTGTTGTTCCCTTTTAAACACCCCCCTCTTTGTGTGCGTATATGTGTGTGTGTGTATATAGGGGAAGAATCAAGAGAAAACCACAAATTTAGGCGAAAACCAGTAAAACAATGAGTAATGTAACCACATTTTTTTTGTTTTCTGTTTAGTATATGTAACACTATGAGTTACGTATACGTAAGCCAATATTTAAATGATTTTTTGGTAAAAATGTGTAATATTACATTGATACTCTTATAAAAAGGTAAAAATAAAAAATAGATATTATTATATTATTGATTAAAATTGGTTTTTTTAGTGGTTTCTCGGTTTTTGCCTAAATATGTGGTTTCTAGAGGAAGCCTCCCCTATATATATATATATATATATATATATATATGAGACTTATCAAATGAAAACCCTGAGTTGTTGTGAAAACCTATAAACTCATTTTAAACCACACATTAATTTTCTAATAATTTAATATGTGGCTAGAATTAATTTTACAACTTTAATATATTTTATTAAAAAGTGTGTGGCTTAGATTAAATAAGAAGGTAAAAATGTCTTTTACTTTTTAATTCTTATTCCTTTTTCTCCTTTTGATTAAATCAGAATTTAATTATTCTGCATATCTATGAACCAATCAAAGAACATGATCATTACACAGGTGTAAAAACCAAATAAACATGTGTAATAACCTGAAACACAAGTTTTATGTAGTGTAATCCTTAAAAACTTACACATCAAACACGTGTAAAACATGTACAATAATAAGAAAAAACATGTAAATTTCATATTTGTAAAGTAGGTTAGGATAAGTAAAATAAAATACACATGAAAAACAAAATTCTTTTACACATGTAAATTCAGTGTACACTTCTATAAAAGAACGTTAAACCCATCAACAAAGACAATTTCATACATGTTTAGATAAAATTAACATAAAAACACGTGAATAACAACTCTTTATACTTGTGTAAATTCAGTTAACACGTGTAAATTAAAATTGGGGCTTTTCTAAATTTGTACAAAGACAATTTTATACATGTTTATATCAGAATCAACATAAAAATACATGAATAATAACTCTTAACACTTGTATAAATTCAGTTTATGCTTGTATAAATTCATTTTACACTTGTGTAAATTCCGTTATAGAATTTATCAGTTCTAAATACGGAGTATTTGATTTTACCCAGAATCAAACCCTTTTTTTTATATCTTTGTATATCATTTGCTTCTTCTTCCTAAACTCATCATACCTACGGTGGTGATTCAAAGCATTCTTGCATTTTCAAAATAATTAAAGACATTTTCCTCATGAGCTTGAGTTTAAATATTAAATACATACAAATTAGGCAAAACAAAAATATATAATTCAAAATAGTCAAAGTTTCACTAAAATTTGCAATTTTATGAACTTTCACAGGAATTTGAATTTTTAACTTTCAGTGTTTTTTAATTATATAACTGAAATAACTTCGTATTTAAAACTCATACATTTAGCAGTAAACAAAACAAATGAAATATAAAATCTTATTTTTAACAAACAAATCAAATATAAAGTGCTAAAAGAACAAAAAATAATCAAAACCCTCTAAATCCTACATCATAACACTTACATGGGCACGTTTTCTTTCATTTTTCTTCATTAAGAAATCGATGCCTTCTTTTGCTCAGATTTGTAATTTGTTTAAACCATAAAAATATTGACCATCAAAAATACACCATCGACTTGTAGTTTGCGAGACCTGTGATTTGTTTAAATCAAAACCCCCAGATCTGTGATTTGTGCAAACGACGACGTGTGGGACGGAGGAGCAGAGGACGTCTGGGAAGAGAGAGCTTGGAAGCTACCACGAACCCTGCAAAATTACCACGAACACTTTCCTCATCAGATCTGAATGAGAGTGTGGCGGCCGGAGAAAAAGAAGCAACCAATGTTTTCAGAACTGGACCGGACAACGAACCGGACGTCTTAGAGGTTCACTGGTCGGACCGGATTCAAGAACCGGATGACGCAATAAATAATATAAATATTCATAAAAATATATAGAAAAATATAAAAAATTTCAAATACTATATATATAACCATTTAAACAATTTTGAGTTAAGAACGAGGGTTGTAGGTCTGTAGGAATTTTAATTCTTTTGAATCTTCAATTTTAATTTTGATTAAGGTTTTGGAGGACCTGTGGCAGCGTATAAGTTAAAAGCAAAGAGCCAAATTAGGTTAAAATTGTAAATAGAAGTAAGTAGGAGGACTATAAGATAAAAAAAGATAAAAAAATAGTAAAAAAAATTAAACTACCCTGTTCGACCACCGGTTCACGGTTCGACCGCTGAATCTCTTGGACCGCCCGGTTCAACTAGCAAACGGTCTCAGAGCATGTAACCGGACCGGTGGAGGTCACGATTCCCGGTCCGACCGGCCGGTCCGGTCCGGGCTTCAAAACATTGGAAGCAACCAATAATTTTGTGAATGTCAATTTTTCTAATACGATGGGACCCACGTATTTTATTAGGTGGAGGGAGAAAAGGGTAGTGAGTGGGTGACGAAGATAGGAGAAGATGGTGGTGGGTGTGGCCCACGTTAAATTAATATGTTTTATTTTTCTAATATGGTGGGATCCGTATATTTTATTATTTAACTTATTTAAGAATTATATTTTTTTTCAATTTAAGTTTAAGGGTATTTTGATCATTTCATACCCACTTAACTAAAAAGGTTAAACTTTATCCACTTTAGGGACCGTCCGTGTAATAAAATGAACGTTTTTTGGACTAAATCCGTAATTGTTCAAACCTAGGGACGAAAACCGTAATTTGGAAAAACTACAAGGACCATCCGCGTAATTAGTTCTATATATATATATATATATATATATATGTGGAAGATTTTTTAAAAAGCCAATTTTGCCTAAGTATATGCGAAAAAAATATCCCATCCCTCAAATTTGATGATCAAAGGCTCAGATTGGAGTGAGGTAAAAAGGTAGGCTAGAAGAGCATTTCTAAAAAACCAACAATTGTTGATTTTTTTTCAAATTAACCCATTTTTTTAAACGTACATAACATTTTCATACGACATTATTTTAGCAAAAAACTACATTATAAAATCAAGCATTTTTTATATGTAATTCAAGTATAGTATTGCTATATTTTATAAAAAACGACATTGTACGGAATTGCGCTGATTTGCCTTAAAATGTGTTTTTTTTTCTGTATTCAATCCATAAAACAACATATTCTAGTATTGAATCTAGAAGATAGCACATTAATATAGTAAAACAACATATTATTTAAAAAAAATAGCAAAACAAAAACAACACATTTTCATATTGAATAATGTAAAAACAACAAAAAAATGAACAAAATAATATAAAAATTGGGACTAGCTCACTTAATAGAGTATCTTACTTCTTAGATGAGAGGTCCTAGGTTCAAATGCAAGCATGAGATGAATTGTTTGATTTAATTTAAAAGTAAGAGTATAGTAGATTTGTCGTTCATAAAAATTTGAGAAAAAAGTTGTTTACATTTGTGGATTTAATAATAAATTGAAAGGAATGTACGGACCAAAATGCCCATTATAATAATATTTTAGAAGAGTCACATGTCATTTTTTTTGTTGCTTTTTAGGCAACTCTTAACTTTTTATTTGATCTTTCCTATATATATTTCGGTGTTCAATATTTGGTTTCAAACTAATTATACTGATAACCGAATTGAAACTAAAACCATTTAAAATCAAACGGAATTACATTTTTGGTTTGGATTAAACCGAACATGTAATTTGGTTTTTGGTTTGGTTTATGTTTCAAGATTTTGAATTCGTTTTGAATGAAAAAATCGAATTGGGTTATACCACTATTTTAATAAATATTTTATAGTTAACCTAATTCATTTATATCAATAACCAATACTCACATATGGATTATAAATCATTAATTTGACCTTGGATATTTTTTTATGAAGTTGATTATCATGAACTGATTCTTTTGCGCCTTCAATATACGAAAATAGAATGCGGTTTATACAAACTTGAAAAACTGATATTACATGATTATGTTCCACATGGGGCAGCTCAACGAATTTAACGAATTGAAAATTTGGGCCCCTTTTCCAAGTGTCTCGTTTAGTCTTTTTTAACCTTTTTGATGTACCAAGATTCTAATGTATGGTTTCAGTTTGACATTTAGGATTGTTTAACACAATAAACTTAGATCGAAATGAACAAATCACGATTAAATCAAATGAGCAAACGACCGGCAAATGACTTTGAGATTTGTCTTGTCGTGACTCATGTTGATTGTAGACGCCTTTGTTAACGATAATGGTTATTCCATTCGATTAATCTCCCATCCTCGTTTGCCCCAATTCAAAAAAGCCATCCGTCGGTGGATCTCCCAACAATGTCGCCTAACCCCTGTAGTCCTGCTCCACCATTTACGCAGCATTTACGATTAGGGCTATCTAATTTTCCAATTTCCACTGTATGTCTTTTTTGTGTTTGAGGCCCAAAATTTGGAGGCCTTTAAAATTGGGAGGCCACATGCCCTAGCTTGGGCCTTAAAAGCAATTGGGTCGGCCCAGATATTCCATAAGCAAATCTAAATATTATTTTAGATTGCTTCAAGCTGATAACTCATTTTGGTTAGATGTACTAAAATTTCAATAAATAATGATTGTTGTATGTACTAAATTTAGATAGTATTTCAATTGAGACATGTTAATAACATTTACCGAACTTGTGAGTTTAGTCGTGTTTTTTTAACCGAACTTGTTTTTTTATGAAGGTATGTGTTTATTTAGACTTTTCTAAAATGTCGTGTTATTTAAACCAAACTTGCATGTTATAGCTACTCAAAAGATCAAGAAAACAAATGTTGTTTTTGTACCTAATTCGGTTTGTTATGTTCAAACCGAATTATAAAGTGATTTTAGGTTCGAATTAGGTTTCCACGAATTAGGTTCGGTTCATATTGTGGATCCAACAAAAAAAAACAACCCGAAAAACACGAACCGAATAAACCAAAAAAACCATAACTTGAAACACCCCTACTATATATATATATATATATATATAAAAAAAATATATTACAAATTGCTATAATCATTTCTAAGATTTTGTTGTTATATTTTGCTTGGTTAAGTTCAATTGATGGAAGATGGAATTCTATGAAACTTTGAGTTTATTCAAAATTTAATGTATGAAAAATTGTTTGTTGCAAATTATGTTTGTTACATTCACGGAATCACAAACATAAATTCAAAAAGATGTAAAACAATTTTCTTTTATATGCATTTAAACCTTACAAATGTTACATTGAGTGACTAGATGAACATGACATTACAAAGATAGGCAAATCTTACGGCCAATATTAATTGTTGATTATAGTTTGTTTCAAGCAGATAATCTTTTTGTGTGTGGATGAAGAATCGTACTTATGTTTTAGAGAAATTACAACTCTTCGGGTATATTTTCCTTAGCTAAAATCTATAGAACTTTTGCAATACTTATGTGATTGATTTTCAATTTTATTGTAGCATATTAGCTTATTACATAGATTATTACATGTTAACTTGATAGTTGTTAACGTTAGTCAAGATGAAAATATTTAAATTTAAATGAGTTTTATTTATGACCCGGCCCGATCCAACCCGACCCGGTAAATGTACTTCCATACAAACAAAGATAGACTAAAAAATTGTGACCCCAGTGGAAAAAATTTTTGTTTCCACCATTGATTGCAATCTAGTTTTTTTATACTGAAAATATCGTTACGGCGTGATTACTTTTATCTACGCTTTGATATAAACTTTATTCAAAACCGAGCCACTGCAACTCGTTAAAAGTGCTAAAAGTTTCTCTTTACGTACTTTACCACGTCAATATCATCCGGAAATAAAGTCATCGCAACCACGTCAATATCATCTGATCTCAAGATATAGGCATTTATCCCTAGGTGGTAGACTATATGAGCTTTAGAAAATATATCTTGTGGGTTGTTATCCAACCAAGGAAGATGTGTAGAATCACATGGACTTCAGTTTGTGTTAGAAAAAACGTTGTGTGGCCTAGATATCACCAATCTTGGAAAGAAGAATATGGCTTTATTGGATAACTGGTGGGATAGATTCTAGTATTCTACTCTTAATAATTTGTCTTTATGAAAAGTTGTTGGTATAAAACAATATTATACGCATATAGCAAATTAATACAGTACGGTTCCTTGTAAATGAACAAGCTCTATTTGTCACTTTAAAATAGTTTTTACTTTATACATAAACCGACTTTCATTACTACATTGGTGTCAGGGTCGGTCTCAAGAATTAAAGGTGTACAAATCGGTTTTTTAACCCGAACCGTTTCAAAACTGAACCAAACCGGTTTGGTCAACAATAAATCAAAACCGGTTTGAGAGGGAGTGTTGATCGGGTTTGACCGGTTTGAAACCAATTTTTAAGGGGGTTTTGACCGGTTCGGTTCGGGTTAAATCGGTTTCAATGTATAGGTTTCAAACCGGCAGTTTGAACCAGTTTGAAACCGATTTGGTCTAACCCGGTTAACGATCGGTTCGGGTATAGGTTTGAAACCGGTTTATGTTTTCAAAACGGTTTTTTTCTGCATCTCTACCAAGAATCCTTAAAATGTTTTGGGCTTGGGGCGTGTAAAAAAAATCGGGCCTATATAATATAAACTTAATAATCTTATATAAAAAAATCATAATACAATCCCTATTTTTTATTTAGTTTCAAAATATACTTGGGTCTTTTAATTTTTATGTGAGTTTAATTAGAACTTGAGTATTTTTTTAAACAATTCGAGCCACATGTGTAACTAATGGACTAATGGGATTGAGTTTAAAACTAAGAATATATATAATATATATATTATAATACAAAAAAAATAAAAACTTCGGGCCCCTGAGGAGACCGGCCCTGGACGGTCGCCCTCCCCGCCCCTAAGAGTCGACCTTGACTGTTGTGTTATGGTTCTGTTTCGGTTTTCAACATTAACCGTCACATCAATATCTTTCATTTATATATGTAAATAGACACTAATTAAAAAAAATACATAAAAAACATTAAGAATATTTATTTGCAATTCTCTTGATCAATTTTTCAACCATAACGCAGAATTTCCAGGTTAGATGATCAATTGATCTCGTCAACGTATTTAACTCTTCCATAAGACGGGTTGAGGATTTGGTTGGGGAATGGGTTGAGAAGTTTGAAAGTTATGTTGGGACCACCCGACAAATGCTATATGCGGGTTTTGGGGATTGGGTTAAAAGCGGGCCGAATCGAAGTATGTTCGATACGGATAATCCATGTTGAACGGGTTGTTTGGGTCGTTTAAATCCATTTGTTTTAAAGAGGGAGATAAGATTTGTAAAAAAATGGGGAAAATATAGAAGTATAGAAAGGTATTTATATGTTAAAAATAATTTTAAAAACAAACCTTTGTTAAGTTAGCCATTGGCTAATAGTCACAAAGCCTACAACGGTCAAGTTTTGTGCGGCGAGTGGAGAGGAAACCCGCATGGCAAGAATCCACTGTACGTTGTCTAAAAAGTTTCCTATTTGTTATTTTGATGTGTTTATTTTTATATGTGTATTAAAACAAAAGGTCATAAGAATAGTGTTTTTTTTTGTTTTTAAATTTAAATTTCAACTCTTATAATATAAATAATATACATTTTTAACCCATTTAATTTTTATTTAACTTGATTTTCTCTATTAACTTGCGTTAATTAATTTATAAAAATGAATACACAGTTGTGTTTAATTTTTTTCTCGACACATTTCGGTATAAATTTTGTTGAAAACGTAGTTGTATTCGTAATAAAGTGTTTTTTATGATAATTTATATTAATTTACAAAATAGAGTGTTTTATTTTTTATTTCCAGATGGATAGTATAACATGGGATGTACAAGATACAACAAGTTACAATCAGATATTTATACATTTTGGATGATTTTATTAGACCTCCACAGGATAATCGAGTGAGAAATATAAAAACTCACATTTGTGTGTCCTATTTTAAAAGTTTTCATATGTTTACTAAGATTGATGTAATAAAAAAAATCATATGTCATGACTTTATGGAAAGGTATATATACTTGTGATATTGACATATTGATATAGGGTGAAGGGGAAGCCCTCGGGTAGAGGTGATCGGGTTCGCGGGTTGGTCGGGTACACCGCCGTCGACGTTGCGGGTAGTGCTTCGGGTAAGCTTTCACGGGTACATATACCCGAGTGTGCAGGTAGTGTAATTGCTTTTGAATGCTCTGTTTAATTTGATTTTGTGTGCTTGTAAGAGAAGGTGGGAGGCGGCCGGCGGGTATAACCTCAATTTAAAAGCTGAGCATTTTCAAAAACATATTAAAAAATCATTTATGTTATAATATTATTAATTTAAGAAATAAAGAAAAAATACTTGATAATAGATAAAGTTTTAACTAGTATATAACAGAGTAAAAAAACATATCCTAAATTACTATTTTATTGAATAAATTAAATTAGTTTATATATATATATATATTAGTTTCAATTTAAAAGATAAAATTTTTTAGGGTATTAGGGTTATGCCCCTAACGTTTTATGATATTAGGGTAGCATTTTTGTAAAAGTGAGATGACACACCCTCATTGAATAATTTTATTATGGTAGTTTTTTGTGAGGGTTGTGCCTCCTTCACCCTTATTACTTACTTGTAACAATGTTACTTTTAAATGTGACGAAGATGATGTGGGCCGATCCACTCATATGTGAACCGGTGGAATTGTAAAGAAGGGTAAAAAAATTCATAACTCACAAAAATAATCTTTGTAAAACCTTTTTAATAATTTAGTTTTGATTTTAGATTCTTGATTTTATTATTTATTTTAATGAAGTATAGATGTTGGTTATGTTCCAAATTAATATTTTGGTATATGGGTGTGCTTGATGAGGCACGCTCCGTGATTCGGCATGGGGCGTGGTAGACCACAAGACCCTTGGCATGGGGGCGTGGTTGCTTGGACACGGGGGAGTAGGTCCTAGAAGTTTTCTTGTCTCCTGATCTAAGGTACGGAGGCGTGCTTGATGAGGCATGCTCCGTGCTTAAGCTCTTGACTTGGCATTTTCTTCTTGTTTTTGCACGCTTTTTTGCTTCTTTGATCAATTGTTGAACTTTAGGCCCTGAAAACTCAATATGAACCAGTTTTGACATTAATTCACAATTTTGACGAACATCGTCCTATTTTCACTAATTGGGTGTATAAGCAAAATCATCTCTAAAACTCTCGATAATCGTCTCAAAAGTGTGATCGGCTCGGTAATTTCCCCCTCTCAAACTGCTTTTTTGGCAAAACGTAACATCCTAGATGGGCCTTTGGTGGTTAATGAGGTACTGTCATGGCTTAAGAAAACAAAAGACCAGGCTCTCATTTTTAAAGTGGACTTTAATAAAGCCTTTGATTCCATTTCTTAGAGTTGTGTGAATTCTATTCTAGAGCAAATGAATTTTCCTCATAAATGGTGTATTTGGGTTAAAGGTATTTTCGGATCGGCTAAAGCCTCTCTATTGGTAAATGGGTCTCCTTCTAAGGAGTTCATGTGCACTAAAGGGGTTCGGCAAGGAGACCCATTGTCTCCCTTCATTTTTTTTAATCGCAATGGAGGCTTTCAATTGGGTGTTCAACAAGGCTGGGTCCCTAGGTATTTTTCGGGGCATCAAAATGCCATGTAACGGTCCAACTCTATCCCATTTCCTCTTTGTTGATGATATTATAATAGTGGGGAAGTGGGCAAGCACCAATTTACAAAACTTAATTCGTATTATGAGGAGTTTTTACCTTGTTTCAGGGCTGGAATTGAAACTCAAAAAATGCAGTTTAATGGGTAAAAATGTCCTAGAAAGTTGTGTTGGTGAATTTGCTGCTAAAGCCCAATGTAAGGTGGGCTCTATTCCTTTTTCTTATCTCGGTCTAACGGTGGGGGAAAACATGAATCTGTCAAAAAACTAGAGGCACGTCATTGATACCTTTGAGGCTAGGTTATCATTTTGGAAAGCTAAGAATCTATCAATCAGTGGAAGAGTGGTGCTTATTCGATCAGTATTGGACATCCTTCCAGTATACTACTTTTCCCATAAGGCCCCCGATAAAGTTGAAAATAAAACGTCAGCGCGAACACTGGTGAATACAATATCTTGACATAAAATCATTTGGTACAAAAATCACAACTTCATGTTCAATCTACACACTCAACAGGCCCGTCCTGTTCATTCGCACCACAGTTTACACTAGCAGTATGTCTTTATAACAACAGGAATACCATGTCCCTCATTTGTTATAAAGGGAAGCACCAGCCGCAATTCGGGAATTTCACCTGAGACCCGTGTATCCCTTGCAAGTTTTACGTATAACTATGGCCTGAATACTTGTTCGTAGAAGAACGTTAAGCATTACTTCATCAACCTTTATTTGGCCATTTTCGTAAAAAAATGTTTTAAAAGAGATAAAGTATTCACATCGTTTGCAGGAATGAGCCTCTAGAGTCAAAGCTTATAGGCTAGCTTCCTAGTCTCGTTTCTCTAGCATTCCGACCTTTATACGAGCGTTTCTTCTTAAACCGAGCACTACGAGGAGCGGGAATCGAACTGGGATAGTCGGGAATCGTCTACGGGAGTTCTGGAACAGATTTGGAGTGTGTTGGACGAGTTTTGTGTGAAGAATTCGATTGAACTCGTCAAACTATTTATAGGCTGAAAAACAGCCCCGTAGCGGACCAATAAGCCGAAGGGTGGCGGTCCGCCACCGCTCATGCTGGCGTCAGCCTTACACGTCCATCACTGATTGGACCTTTTATGGATTTGCGGCTAGAAGATCGTTACCGTGGGGCGTAGCGGTCCTCCACCCATACGCGTGGCGAATTCTGGGAACTTTGCGGATGGCAGAACGTTACCCCCTGGCGTGGCGGTCCGCCACCAGTATGCGTGTCACAATAAGTGACCATTAGTCATTATACACGTGGCTAACCCGGATTCATTGCTTAGTCCCTACGTAGACGACCGTTACCATGTATGGTGGTTGTCCGCCACCCAAACCAATACCATACGTGGCTAACCCGGATTCATTGCTTAATCCTTGATTTTTTCACTTTAAACCCTGAACTTCAGTACAATTATACCTATAGTCCCTAGGGTTTTCCTTTTCTCAAATCTTGGACATTTTTGGGGTAGGTGTTACAGTACGGGCAGAGTGAAAGAACAATCCAAACTCTTGAAGATATGTTAAGAGCTTGTGTTATAGATCTTGGAGGAAATTGGGATGACCACCTAACTCTAATGGAATTCTCCTATAATAATAGTTATCATACGAGTATACATGCCGCTACTTTTGAAGCCTTATACGGTCGTAAAAGTCGAACTCCAATCTGTTGGTCTGAAATAGGAGAAAATCAGTTATCTGGACCTAAAATAGTCTTAGAAACAACTGAAAAGGTGATCTAGATAAAAGATAGATTGAAAGTGGCTCGTGATCGTCAAAAGATTTATGCTGATAGGAGACGAAAACCGTTAGAACTCAACGTCGGTGATAACGTTCTATTGAAAGTTTCACCATAGAAGGGCGTTGTAAGATTTGGAAAGAAAGGGAAATTAAGTCCTAGATTCGTAGGACCATTCAAAATCCTGAAAAGAGTTGGGCATGTGGCCTATCAACTCGATTTACCAGATGAAATGAATGGAGTACACAATGTATTCCATGTGTCAAATCTGCGCAAGTGTTTGGCAGATGAATCTCTGGTAATGCCCCTACAAGATGTAGAGGTGGATGAAAAATTAAGATTTGTGGAACAACCTTTGCAAATCAAGGACATGCAGGAAAAGAGATTGAAAAAAGAAAGAAATTAATAATTGTTAAAGTGAAATGGAACTCTAGGCGTGGACCTGAGTACACGTGGGAACTGAAGTCGGGAATGAGAAAGAAATATCCACACATGTTTGAATAAACTCGAGGACGATTTTAAATAAGGTGGGGAGGATATAACACCTGACACAAAAATGTCCAAGATTTGACAAAAAAAAAGGTAAACCCTAGAGACTATAAGTGTACAAATACCAGAGTTTAGGGTTGAAAGTGAAAAATTGAGGATTTAGGTGGATAGCGGACCGTTATCAAAACCCATAGCGGACCACTATCAAAACCCATAACGGTCCGCTATGAACAAGAATTGGGTGGCGGACCGCCATCGCCTGGATAACGGTCCGCTACTTGGTCACTAAGCAATAAATCGGGGTAAGCCACGTGTATAGTGACTAATGGTCACATTTTGTGACACGCGTACTCGTGGCGGACCGCCACGCCAGATGATAACGGTCCGCCAGCCGCAAAACTCTGAGAATCTGCCACGTAGCTAGTGGCGGACCGCTACGCCTAGCGGTAACGATCCGCTAGCCGCAAAACAAGAATCGGTCCAATCAGTGATGGAGGTGTAAGGCTGACGCTATCATGGGCGGTGGCGGACCGCCACCCTCCTGCTTAGCTGTCCGCTACGGACCCCAGTTCACCCCTATAAATAGTAGATCGATTTCAATCGATTTCTCAAACAACAACCCATCCTTTACTTTCAAAACTTGTTCCAGAGCACTCTTAGACGATTTCCGACGATCCCGGTTTGATTCCTGCTCAATCTAGTACCCGGTATAAGAAGAAACGCTCATAGAAAGGTCAAGACGCTAGAGAAACGAGAATAGGAAGCTAGCTTATAAGTTTTCAACTCTAGAGGCTTACTCCTACTAAAATGCTCAACGTTTTCCTACGAACCAAGCATTTAGGACATAGGTATACATAAAACTTGCAAGGGATACACAAGTCTCAGGTGAAATTCCCGGATTACGTCTGGTACTTCCATTTATAACAAATGAGGAGACATGAGTCCCCGTTGTTATAAAGACATACTACAAGTGTATAATGTTGTGCGATTGAACAGGACGGGCCTGCTGAGTGTGTAGATTGAAAATGAAGTTGTGATTATAAAATTAATACTTGTTTGTCCCAAATGATTTTAATGTCTAGATATTGTATTCACCTGCGTTCGCGCTGACGTTTTATTTTCAAAATATTTTCCAGACAACGAATAAAATATGATAAGAAAATGAATATGGGCAGATATGAGATCTGACCCAGGAAAAGAAAGGATGGAATGCATGTAGGATTCTCAAGCCTCGTGTAGAGGGAAATCATAAAGAAAGAAGATAGGACCAGGGAATTGATCAACCCTGTGTTGTACTATTTCTAGTGGCTTATGATGTATTTGATTTCAAGCTTTGTTTTGTAATCAAATGAGAAAGGGTATTGAAACCCTATATTTATAAAGCAAATACAAGACTTCTGTTTTCCAACTGAGTTTTGATATTTACAAATACAACCCTCAAGGTTGAAAGAATGACGAAACGATCATTTTTGAAAAAAACTTCCGTTGTATTTTATAAAACTCTGAAATCAAAGAACAAAGATACCAATCGAGCTCGCACACGTCCAGGGGGTGCTTGAGACGGGGTGTGACATTTCACGTTCTCGGTTAGAGACTTGTTGGAGATGTCCAAATCTGCTGGAGTTCATAATAATAGAGCAAAGCTACCCACGTAGTCATCCTTGCAGCTTTTTGGTGCCTTTAGAGAAGGGGTTGTCTTTTAAGATCGAAGGGTATCACTTAGCCGGTTGATTGAAGACCTAAAGAGCACAAGTTATATGCGGATGTAAAACAGATCCTCCATAGGTACAATAGATTAAGGTAATTGGTGTGCTTTCCATATTTAACTGTTTTCATTTCCCTTGGTGTAAGTATTGTATTTTGCTGATGTTTTTGTATTAGTCCCTCTAGCTTCTTGCTAGTTGGGTTTGTTTAATAAAAATCTCCTGCTTTCCAAAAAAAAAAAAAATTCACAATTTTGTTAAGAAAATTTATGAAAAAGAAATAACATTCAGGTAGCGTTTATGAAAAATAAATAACAAGTAATGTCATTCCCTCTAAATCACTCAAATTTATTCTATCCAACCCCCTTTTTTTTTTCATTCCATCCCCTCTTTCACCATTCATCACCATTCACCACCACACCCTCCTACCACCACCCACCACCACCGCCGTCGCCGCCGCCCCCACCACCCATCGCCGCCACCACCACCGCCACTGTCACCACCACCCACAACCACCTCCCACCACCACCACCCACAGCCTATCAAACAATATAAAATAATGATTTATTCCATTTATTCATAATAACCAAACAAGACAATGGAATGTAATGGTTCATTTCATTACTTTGTCTATTCTATTGACTCATTCATTCCATTCCTTGTTAATTCCATTACCCAATAATAAACAGACCCTAAAATCTAAAACAAAATTTAACTTTTACATATAAGATAATCAATATCTTCATATTTGAAAAAGAGTAAATTAAAGTTTTCGTCAATTTAAAATATGAAAGCCTCCGGTATAAAAGATATAGCCGTTCGGTGAAGACGCTAGGGGTTCACTAAAAGTAAATTGCGCCATGATTCTACAATAATTCCAAATTAATATTTTTCCATCAAAAGAGGCGACTTTAACTTTTAAATCTCTATTTTTTTCTTCCAAATTATAGTTTCTTTACTTGTTGCCCGTGTTAAAAAATAAAAAATATATTATCAAAAGGATTTAAAAAATAAAAATATTTCTCCGATGATGGAAATTTTATAACTCAAGTAAGATAGTAAGATACAAATAATTAAAATAATTGTTTTAGGTTCATAAATTTTGAAGACCCTAAAAAAATAAATTTAATATTTTAAACTGAAAATTCATCATTTTTTGTATTTTTAGAGAGAAATGATAAAAAATAACAAATTGTTTAAAAGTTTATTTATTGGTTACTTAATAACATTCGGCATAAACATTGATATTATATGATTGGACGCTCTATAAAATTATATTTATAAACTTTTATATATTTAGAAAAACTTAGACAAAAAAACCCAATTTTAAAGTTCGGTTTAAATCACAAAATATGTTAAGCCGTCCCCTGTGATCTCATTGAAATTTTATTATTGAGTAAACTTCGTTTTTGGCCCCTGTGGTTTGGTCGGGTTCGGTATTCGGGTTTCGGGTAAAATGAACACCCCTATCCTGATCTCATTGAAATTTTATTATTGAGTAAACTTCGTTTTTGGCCCCTGTGGTTTGGTCACAATAACGGTTTTGGTCCATTAGTTTCAATTTGACTTTTTTGGCCCCTTTGGTTACCTGATTTTCTCAATTAGAACTATGACACTAGCTCGTTTACTTTTTTCTATTAAAAATCAGGGTATTTTAGTCTTTTTCATTTTCATGTACAAGGACTAATTATGTAATTTAATATTAATACAATCTCCCTCAATCTTCTCTCAAACCCCCACTTCAACCACCGAGAGCTAAAATCACCCCCACCTCCGCTGCCTGAAGCCATCGCCGCCGCCTGAATCCACCGCTGCTCCCCACCTTCTGGCCATCCTTGTAAATCAAACCCCCAACCACCGACGGGTAAAATCACCCCCACCTCCGCCGTCTGAAGCCACCGCTGCACCACTGACGGGTAGATCTCTATATTCTGGCATTATTTAAGTGACAAGATTGAAGTTTTGTATGGATATATTTGCTTGGTTTATCGGAAAACCCTATAATTTCTTTCAATTTTAGGTAGATAGTGATTCCAAAAGTTGAAGGTTTTTGCTTTGATATAATGGATTATGCTCTGCTTATCTTAGATTTGATGATTTTTTGTTGGTTTTTCTTGTGTTTCTAGTTTTCTCTTTTGATTGAATTTACTTCAGATTATATACATATATATACATTCTTATATATAATTACTATGAAAGGTTGAAGCTTGAGGAATCTCTTGAAGATATGACTGAGTTAATTAATGGTGGTTTTTCCTCAAAAATCTGTCAATAAAGTTGAAGGAGCCCATCGCCACTGCCATCGCCACCGCCACCGCCTACAGGTGGAGGAGCACCACCTTCAATCCCTCACATATTTGAGTGTGGGGTGGCAGTGGTGTTTTGGTGGTTGTGTGGGGTGCCGGTATTGAAGGTGATGGTTGTGTGGGGTGCCGGAAGTGAAGGTGGTGGCCGGAAGGGAAGGATATGGTGGTGGTGGTGGTTGGGTTTAAATGTTTGAGTAATTTACATGTATGGTCCCTCTACTAATTTAAGAAAATATAGAATTAGCCTTTGTATATGAAAAAGACTTAAATACCCTGATTTTTAATATAAAAACTAATTAAATTAGTGTCAGAGTTCTAATCGAGAAAATTAAGTAACTAAAGAGGCTAAAAAAATTAAATTAAAACTAATAGAATAAAACCGTTATTTTAACCAAATTATAAGGGTCAAAAACAAAGTTTACTCTAGTTTCATTTGTACTTTCTAAAGTTAGAATATACAATTTTTTTTGGCGAGGTATTTTAAAAATTTTAAAATAATGAAATCTTAAATTCATGTACCTCCCATGTTAATGTTTCCCAACAACCACGATGCAGTACAAAACGCGTAGCCGACCTCCTTTTCTCCTGTTTGTGTTATTTTTTCTATTTTTATTTATTTAATTCACCGTCGTATTTAGCATTTTTGTTTATTGAACTATTTTTATTAAGATGGTGTTTGAGATTTCTTATTTAACTTCAAAAGTGTTTTTTTAAAGTGATTATTGATTTATGATATTTTTCAAAATGAGTTTTAAAAAAATGTTTGGATTAGTTTTTTTGTGGCGGGAAAAGCCAATAACTTGTTTTTTAAAAAGTGATTGACTTAGCTTATTCAAGTAAAATGTTTATTGTATGGTAAAGGTTGGGTAAATTTGTAATTTTATGTTTAAAAAATCATAAGGAATTTTAAAAAGTCAGGATTTGTAACTTTTAAAAAACAACTTTTTAAGACTTATTAAAAACCTAAATGAAAAACACTTTTATCCATTTCAAATATTTTTTTGACTTATTGAATTTTTAAAAAACTCAATAAGTCATTTTCAAAGTCAATATCAAAACACCCCCTAAATATGTAAAATACATTTTAATAAAATCAAAATTGCAGAGTAAAATTAATTTTAGAGTTAGTTGCATGGATGGTTATGTGATAGAACATATTACGGTTTTGATTTTAAGTTTTAAAAAAATACAATTTTATGTAGTCTTAACCATCCCCTTACCCTTTGTCCCGCAGTTGTCTCCTCATAGAAATCACACAATACTAGCGTTGTGTTCTTGAGTTTAATAAATGAAAGAAAAGAAAAGAAGGAAATAAAGAAAGAAATAAAAGAAAAAAAGGGAAAAGGAATTAACGAGAGAAAAGAATAGGAAAGTGAAATATATAATGTAATCAGGTGTTCTAGAGTTTGAATGAAATAAACTTTTTGAGAGAGAATATTATTAAAATATTAATTTCTCTTCAAATCCGATCATTTTGTAAAGAAAGTAAGGAGGGAATATTATTAAAATTCATTCTCTCTTCTTTACACTTCCTTCTATTAAAAAAACCTCAGAAACACAGATCTTTTCCCGGTTTTTTCAATTTCCTTTCACTTCTCTATTTAAAAAGGACTTGAGAACACATCGTAAATAAAAAATTGAGATCCTTGTATTTAACTTAAGATCAAAACCGTAAACTTTACTAAAATGATTATCCGTGTAGTTAACTTCAAATATTCTTACTAATCAAAAAAGGTTAAAAATGAATAATTTCTAAAGTAAAAGATTATGAATGTTCAAAATCAGGGAAGATAACTTCTAGGTTTGTAACTTTGAACAATTATGATCTTTAGCTTCTCACTCAAAGTAAAAATAATAAAAAAATACGTACTTTATGATCATAATTTCAAACAACGAGATTTTGATGTTTATGCGTGGGCGACAAATTCAAACAACTTGGTTTCTAGTATCTTTTTTGTAGAAAATAATTAATAATTTAAATATAAAAGTTTAATTATATAAGATGAAATTAAAACTTACATCTTGCCTGTAATTTTATTTAATCTTTTCTCTTACAAGAAAGTGATATTTGTTTTATTTTACATAAACAGCCTAATACCATAGAGAATCACACCAAAAAAGGTTTAAAATAGTAATAATTATTTATTTATGTAACATAAGATAAAGCTAAAGGGCGTTTGAATATTCTTTCTCAATGTTTGTGCTATAAATGGTATAAATAATATTAGACAAACTAATGATGTAAATATAAAAGATATCAAAGAAGATATAATTTAAAAGTATAATGATTAAATTATCTAAAATAAAAAATTATAATATTTAAAGAGCTCATGAAATGAGAGAATTTTTAACGGTTAATTAATTTTGTTACTTTGTATAATCTTTTCATAAAAAGATTAAAATGAATTGTTCTTATTTCAAGTGATTATATACATAAAATAAATAATTTATACATGTAAAATGGATGCTATAATAGTTTATATAATAGTTGAGTGCGTATTTGTAGAGTCTAACCTTTTTGTATAAGCTGTTGATCAATGTATTTCTGTTAAACATTGTTTAGATAGTTTATTTTCATGTAATTTCTTTTAAACGAATTTACTGCTTTTTAGTCTAAGTCTGGGCCATCGAAACTACAGTTTCGAGTGAGATTTGTTCACTCGAAACTAGTAGTTTCGATCGATAGTAGTTTCGACAGGCACTTTTTCACTTGTAAATGTTCACTCGAAACTAGTAGTTTCGAGGAACATAGTTTCGATACCTGTGAAACTACTATAAATAGCCTAGTTAGAGAATTTCTAGGGTGTGAGTTGCGGCTGTAACCCTGAATTCTCTCTTTCAGATTTGTTCTTGAATCAATACAATTTGCATTCGTTTAATGCTTGTTCTTACACTTTCACATATTATTTGCATTGATTCTTAGTGTGTTTGGCTGTCTTCTTCACCAAGTCTGTCTCTAATCCTCTGTTACAACTCCATACATACAGATTCCGCCTGCATGTGTGGGTAATCGATCACTTTCGTGATTTCCGATTGAAATCTGGACCTACAATTGGTATCAGAGCAAGATTTCCCACTCGAAACTAGTCTCACTTGAAGCTGGGAAGTTTCGAGCAAGATTTCTCACTCGAAACTGGGAGTTTCGAGCAAGCTTGGTCATTCGAAACTAGTTTCACTCGAAACTAGTCTCACTCGAAACTAGTCTCACTCGAAACTAGGTAGTTTCGAGCAATTTTTCTCACTCGAAACTTGTTGTTTCGACCAAAACTGTTCACTCGAAACTAGCTACTGTTGGAATTTCTTTCTCTAAGACTATGGCATCTTCAAGCACCAATGAGTATGCCGGAGGAAACAAACCACTTGTCTTGGTGTCTACCAGAGATTTTGATGACTGGACAAAGAAGATGAAGACTTTCTTCCAGTTTCATGACCACACTCTCTTGCAATCTATCACTGATGGTCCACATAAGCCAGTTACTACTACTGCTGATGTTCAACGTCCGAAACTTGTGTCTGAGTATGATGACAAAGATAATGCCTTAATTGCCAGAGATAACAAAGCTTATGGATCTATCGCTATGGCACTTCCTATGGATGTTTTCAACATTTTTGCTGAGTACACTACTGCCAAAGATCTTTGGGTTGCTCTATGTACAAGATATGAGGGAAGTGCTGATATCAGAGAAAGCAAGAGGGATTTAATCAAGAAGCAGTATGAAATGTTTAGCAGTGTCCCTGGTGAACCCATGTCAGAATTAATCAACCGTTTCTCAAGTATTGTCTCTAAGTTGAAGGTTTTGGGAACTGAGTATCCCGTTCTTGAGTTAAACAAGAAGCTGCTTGATTCATTGCCTGAAGAATGGAACATGTACCGGATTATGATAAAGAAAACTGAGAAGCTAAGTGATCTGTCACAACAAGAACTCTTCAGCATCCTGGAGTCATATGAGTTGGAGATAAAGAAGGGTGCAGTTACTCCAACTAATCAGTCTGGCAACACAGCTCTTCTTGCAGGTCAAGGCTCCTCCACTTCGTCCAAATCTACAATGGCCTATTTTCAAACTGATGTTCCTCCATCTGCTGTTGCAATTCAACCAACTGGTTCCTCTGCTCCTCCAAAGACTACTACCATGATTCCTGATGAATATGTCCCGATCATGACTGCTTTCATGTCATGCTATGATGCACTGATTTCTGGAAACTTGACGCCGGTCAGTTTTCAACCTGATGACCTGGAGCAGATCAATCCTGATGATTTAGAGAAAATGGACATTGATTGGTGCATGGCAATGTTGACTCTACGGGCCAAGAGATTTATCAAAAGAACCGGAATGGACAGGTTCAAGCAAGGAAAGACTCTTGGGTTTGATATCAAGAAAGTACGATGCTACAATTGTGACCAGCTAGGTCATTTTGCCAGAAATTGCAAGGTACCATCTTCAAAGGAGCAGCATGAACAGAAGACTTCCTCTGGAAAGCAAGCTGCTGTCCCTCCCAAATCTTCTACATCTTCAAGTTCCACAGCTTTGGTCTGTCAAGCTGATGGACATTATCATTGGGGTGATCAGGAAGGTGATGCAGCTGACAAGGCACTGATGGCTGACATTAAAGAAAAGGATAAATGTGTCATGATTGAACCAGCTACAGATCTTACTGCCGTGCCTACCGAGGTAATATCTAGACTTTGTAGCGCTAAATCTTGCTTAAATGAAGTTCAGAAATATAGATTCATCAACCAGGCCTTGGTCGATGAACGAGATCACTTTAAAGTAATGTATGACTCTGTTGCCAAAAATGAGAAACTTTATTTAAAGAAAATTCGTGACATATCTGGTGAAAATCGTTCTTTAATCGTGCAACTTAATACTCAAACTATTAACAATACGATTTTAACTGAAAGAGTCCAAAAGGCAGAAAAGGCCAAATTACAGATTGACCACATGGATTTGGATCAGAAAATTTTATTTGGAATTATTGATAAACAATTTAATAGAAAAGGTAAAGAAGGTCTTGGGTATAACTCTCACCCACCTCCTTATTCTAAATCAGGGAGATTTGCTGATATGCCAACTCCACATGTTTCAACACCTTTTGTTTGCAAATTATCTCCTGATGATTATATTACATCCTGTGATTCTGACAGTTTTGCTTCTTGTGCAGAATCAAATTGTGTAATTTCCGAAGATGATTGTGATGAGAGTACTAATGATAGAACTATTTTAAAAGAACTTGAGTCGGATGATTGTAATAATATGTCCGTGTCTAAACAAAATCTTTGTGAACACGTTGAAAACTTGTATTTTGATTCTATGCCTGCTGAGCATACGGGATTGGGATGTGATGTTTCTAAGTTTAAAAATGCTTTGCCTTTTGTTCCTAAATCTTTGAATGTTGTGCCATGTGTTACCAAGTTTAAAAGTGCAGGAATTATTGTGAATGATGTGCCACGTGAAACCATGAGCAACATGGATTTTTTCAGATTAAAGGAAGCACATCGTCTTCAAGACAAAGTTATTGATGAGAGAACCGTCTCATGTTCAGATTCCTCAACATCACAATCATCTTCATCTTTTGATGATTATTATCAGGCTAAGAGACATTGTGACTTTGTTTGTTTTAGTTGTGGTGCCTCAAATCATGTTTCAAGAAGTTGTACATTGTTAACCACAAATTCTAATGAAGAATCGGCTTTCAAAAGTTCATTAAATTCATATGTGTTGCCTAAATCTTCTCACAATAGGAAATCTAGGCGTAAAAGAATTAAAAATGCTAAAAATTATTTAAAACGAACCTGGAAAATTAAAAATAATGTTCTATTTGATGACAGTGCTTCATCAAAGGATGGTTGCAATTCTGATTCCCATAAGATGTCATATCCTGACACTAAAATCTCTTGATTGAAACAATTTTGGTCAAAATGTATAAATGGTTCGCTGTGTATAGGGTCAATCAAGAAGAACCGGAGACAACATCTGGCATGTAGATAGTGGATGTTCAAGGCACATGACTGGTCAATTCAATCTGCTGCAAGATTATCATCAAGAGGATGGAGATTATGTAGCTTTTGCTGGAAATCCAAGAGGAGGAAAGATTGAAGGTCAAGGAACTGTGTCGAATGGTGTAAATAGTTTGGAAAATGTCAACTTCGTTCCACAGCTAAAGTACAATCTGATGAGCGTCTCTCAGATCTGTGATAAAGACTTTAGTGCCTTTTTCAACTCAAAAGAATGTCTGATTTTGAAGCCTGGTGTAGTAATTCCAGAAGAACTCATTCTTATGCGAGCTCCTCGAAGATACAACACTTACAGTCTGGATATGAACAATCCATCAGGAATCGAATCCTGTTTTCTTTCCAAAGCTTCAGAAGATGAGTCTTTTCTCTGGCACAAGAGATTAGGACACGTTAATTTCAAGACAATGAATCGCCTTGTTCGAGGAAACCTTGTCACCGGTTTGCCTCTGAAAGACTTCTCACCAGTGGAACATTGTCTCTCATGTTCCAAAGGCAAACAGCACAAATCATCTCACAAACCCAAAACCACAAATTCCATTGACTCTCCCCTTCAATTGCTTCACATGGATCTTTTCGGTCCTGTCAGTGTCATGAGTCATGGAAGGAAATCATACTGTTTGGTGGTAACCGATGACTTCTCACGATTTACTTGGGTATTCTTCCTGGCAAAGAAAGAAGAGACGCCAGAGATTCTGAAGATTCACTTGCTTCAAATCGAGAATTTGTTCAATCTAAATGTGAAGATTATCCGCAGCGATCATGGAACAGAATTCAAGAATGTCACTCTCGATTCTTTTTGTGAAAGTAAGGGTATTGCTCGGCAATTCAGTGCACCACGTACTCCTCAACAAAATGGTGTAGCTGAAAGAAGAAACCGCACGTTGATTGAAGCTGCAAGAACTATGATCGTCGATTCTAAACTTCCTGTCACGTTCTGGGCCGAAGCAGTCAATACCGCATGTTTCGTACAAAATAGAGTTCTCATAACCAAAAGCTGTAACAAGACTCCTTATGAAATCATGTACAAGCGAAAGCCTGTTATTGACTTCTTCAGGAAATTTGGATGTGTTTGCACAATGCTGAATACTTCTGATCAGCTGAACAAGTTTGAAGCCAAAGCAGATGAATGTTATTTTGTGGGATATTCGTCTAACCAAAGAGCTTTTCGTGTTTACAACAAGAGACGAAGGATTGTGCTGGAGTCCATTGATGTCAATTGGCATGAAAGCAATCATACGGACGCTGGGGACGGTCCTGATTGGCTTTTTGATGTCGACTCATTGTTTAAATCTTTTAATCTTCCTGATGTTACTAATATATCTGTCTCAGCTAATCCTCTTTTGCCTGTAAATATCTTAGGTACTGCTTCTGCTTCTGCTTCAAGCTCCTCTTCATCGTCCACTCCAGCTTCTTCAGACTCTGTAGCAACAAATGAAACTGTTGAGGAAGAAACTCCTCCAATAGTGGATGTTGCTCCACAATCTTCTGTTGACAGCTCAAGTAATGAAGAAGCCGTTATTCCTGATCACAACTTTACCAATCTGGATGAACTTGTAGAAGAAGATGAGATTCCACAGTTGAGAGTTCACAAGAATCATCCCACAGAAAATATCATTGGTCCACTCAATGTGGGAGTACAAACAAGAAGTGCCATAGAAGCAATAAATGATGGTCTTTTCACCTGTTTCATATCTCAAATCGAACCCAAAAATATTAAAGCTGCTTTGCTCGAGAACAGTTGGGTGGAGGCCATGCAAGAAGAACTGCAGCAGTTCAGCAAGTTACATGTGTGGAATCTTGTAGATCTTCCGAAGAACAAAGTCCCAATCGGCACTCGTTGGGTATTTCGTAACAAGAAGGATGAAGGTGGAATTGTAATTCGTAACAAAGCCCGCTTGGTGGTTCAGGGGTTTTATCAAGAAGAGGGAATTGATTTTGAGGATGTCTTTGCACCAGTGGCTCGCTTGGAAGCCATAAGAATGTTTCTCGCCTACGCAGCCTACATGGACTTCACGGTTCATCAAATGGATGTGAAAAGTGCATTTCTGTATGGAAAGGTTCAAGAAGAAGTTTATGTCAAGCAGCCACCGGGTTTCATTGATCCAAGCTATCCTGATAAAGTTTACAAACTTGACAAGGCACTGTACGGTCTTCATCAAGCACCTCGTGCGTGGTATGAAACGTTATCTACGCATCTGCTGGATAATGGTTTCACACGAGGGGCAATTGACCAAACTTTGTTCAAGCGTAAGGATGGTGCGGACACTATTATGGTGCAGATCTACGTGGATGATATCATTTTCGGATCCACCAATCCTCGGTTATGCAAGGAGTTTGAGGAAGTGATGCGATCTAAGTTTGAGATGAGCTCCATGGGAGAAATGAAGTTCTTTCTCGGTTTACAAGTAGATCAGTCTGAGTCAGGAATCCTTATCCATCAAGAAAAGTATGTTAAAGAAATCCTGACCAAGTTCAAAATGACTGAATCTCATCCTTACAAGACTCCCGTGGAAGTTCGTCATTGTCTATCTCCTGATTTGGATGGTGAAAGCGTGGATCAGCACCTCTATCGCTCAATGATAGGATCTCTTCTGTATCTCACTGCCAGCAGACCAGACATCATGTTTGCAGTGTGCTTGTGTGCACGCTTTCAGGCTAATCCTAAACTCTCTCATTTGATTGCTGTTAAACGTATTTTAAGATACTTAAAGCACAAGCCAAAACTTGGGCTTTGGTATCCTAAAACTAATTTGTTTGACCTTGTTGCCTATTCAGATTCAGACTACGGGGGATGCAACTTAGACCGAAAATCCACTTCTGGGGGTTGTCAGTTCCTTGGCAACCGTCTCATTTCCTGGCAATGTAAGAAACAAACCACCGTTTCTCAATCCACAGCCGAAGCTGAATACATTGCTGCAGCCCTCTGTTGTTCTCAAGTGAGATGGATCCACCACCAGATGCTTGATTACGGGATCACTTTTCATGAAACCCCCATCTTGTGTGACAACACCGCCGTTCCTCACATCACCAAAAATCCCGTTCAGCACTCTAAAACCAAGCACATTGAGATCAAACACCATTTCATTCGCGATTGTGTCGAAAAGAAACATATCAAGATCGTTGAAGTGAAAACCGACAAGCAGACCGCTGACATCTTCACTAAGGCCTTCGACTCTGCCAGATTTGAGAAACTGGTGGAGATGCTCGGCATGATAAACTTTCAATAACCCTTGTGCATACTGTTTTTCTGTTTAAACTTGTTAATCGGGAAGATTTTCAAAAAGATTTTCTGCTTTGTACAGTTATTTTCTTCTTTATTTTTGATAGCATAACTTTTGGGGGAGAATTAGATAGTTATGTCGGAAAGTAAAAGTTTTGCTTCGTATAGTTAAAAAAAAAAAAAAAAAAAAAAAAAAAAAAAAAAAAAAAAAAAAAAAATCTCTTTATTGCTTTTTGTTTGTTTCAGGAAAATCGGATCTGACCTTGTGAGAAATGATAGAGTCTGATCACACTTCTTGAACATGGAATGGACCACAAGCGATGGTGCTTACTGAGGTATAGCCGGTAGGCCCGACATATGGTTATAACTCTCTAGTAGTGTGAAAACCTAATTCTCTACCGTACACGTGTGTTTGAACCCATTCTTGAAACATCTAACCCATTTTAAGCTAAGAAAACTGATTCAATCAGATACAGGCTTACGTGTTGGATTCTGATTCATGCACCAGGTGACCGTCAAAGTAACGAAAATTACCGCCGATGACCCCGTCTGTTTTGCTTACGCAAAGATCTCGGAAGTTCATCTTTTTCCCATCCACTTGGATGATTTGACCCCGTCTGTTTTGCTTACGCAAAGACCTCGGGTGTTCAACTTTTTCCTATCCGCTTGGATAATTTTACGACTTCTTCTGTTTTGCTTACGCAAAGATCTAGAATGTTCGTACCTTTTTTAATATCCACTTGGATATTTTTCATTTTACACCCATCTTACATCCTGTTGGATTTTATTTTACTTTTGGCGGTGAATTCAACTTACCAAGATGGTACCCTGGTTAACCTGCAAGAAATGATAAGATGAATGTGGGTATGTCTTGAGGATTGATAGGCTTTCAAAACCATTTTATTTCAATATGTGGGGTACACCGTGTTTCGTGCATTAAATGGTACCTTTTAATCACATGAAATTTTTGTATAAACAAATGCTCGGGTTTATCTTGCACACATATCGGCTATCTTCAGGGATTCACAGTAGCTGAGTGCAAAAATGAAGTGTTTCAAGAGTTTGACCAGACATGATCTCACGTTGGATCTTTTCCAAGGATAAGTGTTTATATCTTATTTTGGTTATTAAAAATATCTTTATCTTCCTTATTAACTTGTTTAAATTGTACATAGTTTTTTGAGTTTATGTCTTTTGCCTTTGACCCAGTTTGACCTACCTATCGAAACTATGATCATACTTGAAAGGTTTGCCCCTAAAACATTTGCTCGAAACTTCCAAGTCCCTCGAAACTACCCTGTCCACTCGAAACTTCCTCGCTCACTCGAAACTAGTAGTTTCGAGAGGGCCATTTCAGTCTTTTCACAAACTCAAATTAAATGTCTTCATAATCCATATTCATGCGGCGTTTCAGACGGTTGCCAAAGCTTACTTCATTGAAATTATGCTCAAGCTGACCAAAGCTTGAAGGTTTGCCCGAAACTCCATCCCACTCGAAACTCCATAGCCACTCGAAACTTCAGGTACTCGAAACTACTCTGCCCTATCGAAACTAGTAGTTTCGACAGGGGCATTTTAGTCTTTTGCCAAAATCAAAATTAAATACCCTCATTACCAGATCATGCTCATGCCTTGTTCACTATCACTCACCCGAAACCGTTTCACCTTCATTTTCACACACTAAAGCTCTCGATCCATCGGTCTAAGTTCGCAATATCAGTGTTGTTTTATCTGATTCCCCCGTCGTCTTCTTCATCAGGTAATGGTTTGTGGGTTTTTGAAAGTGATTTATGTGAATGAACAGGCCCTTGGGTTTGATTTCACAAGCGTTTACGACTAGTTCTTCATAATCTAGGTCGTCTGGTGTTCATTTCATGTTTTTGAGATCACCTTTGTTAATATCTCACTCTTTATGTGTTTAATTTTGCAGATTTAGGTTGATTCATCGGTAAGAAGGAGTTTCGACACTCTCAGGCCTTTATTAACCTTTTTCTTTGTTTTTTTTTTTGCATTTGTTTCTTATTTCTAAGTTTGAGTCTGCATATAAGTTTCGTTTGTTTTCTGTGCTTTTTGAGTCTGTTGATATTTTCAAGGGTTTGCCATCGAAACTAGGTAGTTTCAAGTAAAAGAGGGATTTTAAGAATTTGAAAGGTTTTTAGGTTTTGATCTGTCTTCACTCGAAACTCTGTAGTTTCGATAACCCCTGATGCTCGAAACTCTGTAGTTTCGATACCCTTGGTGCTCGAAACTAGTACTTTCGATATGGTTTGTTCACTCGAATCTTAGTTTCGATAGTCCCTTTTTCTGATATTTTCTAAGTGTTGGAAATAAGTAGTTTCGTTCGAAACTTATAGTTTCGATAGTGTCTTTCTCAGAATTTTTCTAAGTATTGAGACTTATGTAAGAAATTTCCTTTGTGATTTTCTTGTGCAGATATGGATCTTTTATTTGCCAAGAAGCACAATATCTGTGCTTACTTGAATGCCACTGACCCCAAGAATGCAGAGTTCACACCAGTTCTCAATTTCCTAGCCAATTCTAATATTAGCTTTGCCATAAACAACAATCTGCCAGTTTTTGAGACCACTATAAGACAGTTCTGGGCTACTGCTACAAGTGTCTCCGTTAACAATACAAGACACATTAGAGCCACTGTTCACAACCAAGAAGTGTTATTTTCTGAGGCTACTATCAGAGAGGTGCTACAATTTAATGATAACCCTGAAGCCCCAATTGAATTTCCAAATTTTTACATTCGAGAATGTTTCAGAAGAATGGGTCACCCAAATAAATTCATAGGAGGGCAAGTCATCAAGAATGCTCTTCCTCCACTCTGGAGATACATCGTGCATATTTTTATTCATTGCATCTCTATTAGAAAAGGAGGATTTGACTCAGCAAATGCTTTGATAGCTTCGGCCATTCTTGGCTTAGTCAAGGGAAGGGAGTACAACTTCTCTGGTCTAGTGTTCGGACAACTGATTGAGAACCTAACTGGGAGAGTCAAAGACAAATTTCTTGCATATCCAAGGTTCTTACAGATGGTCATCAATCATCTCCACCCAGATCTTCAACAAGATGGTCCTCTCCTGATTCTTGATCATATGAATGCAAAGACTCTGAGCTACATGAAAAGCTCCAGTTCAAGAACAAACCGAGTCATTGCCAATGTTCCTTTATTTGGACACATTCTGGGAGAAGAAGAAGAAGCCATACCTGATGTTGATCCAGAACTACCTGTTGAATCTTCATCATCATCAGCAGAAGAAGAAGAACCTCATAATGAGCAAGAAAACCAAGAGGCTGAAAATCAAAATGTTGAAGTAGAAATTCAGGAGAATGTACAACAGGAAATGGGACTAAATGAAGAAGATCTTATCTTTGAAGCTCCTATGATAGATCAAGTGTTGGAGAATTCTGAACCAATTATTCAGGAAGAACATGTTGAGGCAGAAGCTGATTCAGAAGATACCTTGGATGAAGGCATTTATGGCACCAAGTATGACGTCTCAGATTATGAAACTGAAACTGAAGATCACACTGAACCTCCAGCATCATCTTCTAAGAGACAAGCTGAGTCTGAATCTGACTATGAGCTAGAAGAACCACTGGCTAAGAAGATTAAGACTGGACTGGAGCCTTTAAGCACCTCCTCAGAGTCCTTAGATGACATTCCTGAAAACCTAACTCCTATTCATTCACCCATTCATGCTGCTACCACCCCTCAACCAACTCCACAACCTACACCACACTCACCTCCTCCATCTCCACAACATACACCTATTGCTACACCACCTGCATCTCCTGTTCCTGATCCATCTGCCTCTGTTCCAAGAGTGAAAACTTTAAGCCTAGAGGTGAAGAAGCTTCAAAGTAAAATAACAAAACAAGATGGTGTCATAGAAGGTCTGAAGTCTGAGTTGAGTGAATGCAAAAAAGAAGGCAAAGACCTAAGGCAAGAAGTTGGAGGCTTGCACACTCAGCTTGATGTGCAGCAAACTCAATTGGAGACCCAACAAAACACCATTTCCAAGCAACAACAAGAAATCAAAGCCTTATCTGATATTGTAAAACAAATCCAAGCCTCAATGACTAAACCTTCCTCCCAAGAAACCCCTTCAACAACTCAGGGGGAGTTCACTGCTACAGATAAACCTTCCTCTCCTGTAGTTGTTTCAAATCCTTTGTCTGCTTTGACAATCCTTACTGGGCAAGCTGCCAAATCTAAGGATTCTGTGGAAGTGAAAGTTGAAGAAACTGATTATGATCTTCCCTCAGCAAGTGATAGAAGAGCTGACAAGAAAAAGGGAAAAGGAAAGGATAAGGATGATGAAGTTGAGGTGGTGGTTCTTGATGAAGAGGATGTACCTTCTGATGATGAGCTCAATACTCTACTGGATGAGATAGAGAACTTTGGATACAACGATCTACATCCTGAGATCCTTCAGACAGAAGACAAGAAGTCTGAAAGGACCAGGTACTTCACTAAGGAAGGTGATGAAATACAGACATTGTCAGATGAAGACCTAAATGAAGATGATATCCAGGTAGACTTATTGATGCCTGAAGAACCCTCCATAGCTAAAGCATCTCAAGCTCCCACTCAACAAACTGATGATCCAAAGAAATCTTGGTTCAAAGAAATGCCAGAACAGGAACCTGTCAAATATTATGAGTGGCTTGCTGAGCACCAAGAGCTGAAAAGGCCACCAGTTGGCTGGAAATATGATAATGAAAGGAGACTCTTCATTATTAGAAGATTCAAAGGGGGAGTACAACATTTCAAATCTCCAAATGAATTCAGCTCCCTCCCCAAGTATGACTTAAGGGCTCTTGCCAAGCTACCTTTGCAGAATCCAGAAAATGTGGGCATAGCTAATGATTTTGAAAATTTTCTAAGGAATCAAACTTTTAATGACTTCAGGTCCATGACCACTGCAAAATCAAGAAGGGTTATCTCCAAGACAAGGTTTCATCCAAGAACCCAGAAGCCCTTGGTAAGCTTGAGGTACAAACCAGCAGAAACTGTCAAAGAAATCATACTGCCTAAGTCTGTGCCGGTCCAGCTTCAAAACTTTACAAAATGGTATTACAACCCCATTATTGGAAGTGCTGTGATTGAGAGGGAAGGAATGGAAGGTATCAACATATTTGAGCCCATGGAGCTGTTAAAATTTCAACCCGAAGATCTTGAGGTGCTCTTCAAAAATCCAATCAAGCTCCTTAACAATGATGACGAGTCTGATGCTAAGGCATACCAACGGGTAGTGTCTCTTCATGCAAAGTCTCACATTCAGCAATTCAAACAAGGGCATTTCTGATTTGAAGACATTGATGCAGCAGCTTAGGGGGAGATTGTAGAGTCTAACCTTTTTGTATAAGCTGTTGATCAATGTATTTCTGTTAAACATTGTTTAGATAGTTTATTTTCATGTAATTTCTTTTAAACGAATTTACTGCTTTTTAGTCTAAGTCTGGGCCATCGAAACTACAGTTTCGAGTGAGATTTGTTCACTCGAAACTAGTAGTTTCTATCGATAGTAGTTTCGACAGGCACTTTTTCACTTGTAAATGTTCACTCGAAACTAGTAGTTTCGAGGAACATAGTTTCGATACCTGTGAAACTACTATAAATAGCCTAGTTAGAGAATTTCTAGGGTGTGAGTTGCGGCTGTAACCCTGAATTCTCTCTTTCAGATTTGTTCTTGAATCAATACAATTTGCATTCGTTTAATGCTTGTTCTTACACTTTCACATATTATTTGCATTGATTCTTAGTGTGTTTGGCTGTCTTCTTCACCAAGTCTGTCTCTAATCCTCTGTTACAACTCCATACATACAGATTCCGCCTGCATGTGTGGGTAATCGATCACTTTCGTGATTTCCGATTGAAATCTGGACCTACAGTATTTATACCTTATATAATTAAATAATGTAATTATATATCTATACCTGATAAATAAGAACCGGTTACGGCTTTGTACCATGTGTCACAACTCTATAAGCCCAAGATTATTTTCTCATTTTTTCTTTATTACTAACTTAGTTAATATTTAATCTGTTACTTCCTAAAACTTCATTATTATTTAATATTTCATTTCTTATTTTCTAAAAATACTTGAAAATTCTACCACCCTTAACTTTTAAACCTAAATAAAATTTTCATACGCTATCAGTTTTTAAAAAAAAATTACACCGTAAAACGAGCATTTTTGTATATTTAGTTTGAGTATAATATTTTTATATTAAAAAAAACTTTTTAACGTGTCGTATTTATTCAATACTGCATATGTGTAGTATGATCATACTGCATATATGCAATATCGAATAAACCGATACGTTAAAAAAGTTTTTCTTTTTAATATAATAATATTATACTCAAATTAAAGATAAAAAAAGTACTCGATTTTATTGTGCAATTTAAAAAAAAGCTTCAACGTATTAAAAATTTTAAAACACTATAAGTTGGTTTTGTGTATGGTAAGTGATACTTTTAGAGACGACGAATTGGATGGAGAACCGACCACATAATTGGTCCAATTCAATATTCCAAAACCACCTTCATTTGGTTATGAATCATGATGATTAAACCGGCAAACCAAACTATGGTTAGACTGGGTTTTCAAATTTATTATTTTTCCAAACAAAATCTCGTGAACTGATTTATTTATTACTAGGTTAAAATCTGGTGTATTACACGGTTTGATAAAATATAATATTATATATTTAGTAATAAAAATTTTGTATTTTAAAAAACCCATGTATTATACGGATTGATAAAATATAACGTTATATACTTGGTAATAAAACGTTTATATATTTAAAAACTCGTATATTATACGGTTTGAATACATAAATTTTTATTTAATATAATTCGACTTACATCACCATTTAGTTAGAAAAAAAGTTACATAATTAAATTTTAAAGTTTTTTAAAATAAGAGATAATTTAAAATAAATGTGTTTTATTAGTATAATTAATATTTTTTTGAAATAAAAATCATTATTAAAAAAGATAGATGTATATAATAAGAGAGAGACGGGAAAAAAGTATAAGATTGAATGTGAGAGTGACAAATGGTAAAAAATTTAGTTTTTATTAGAATAACGATTTGTTTATTTCATATTTCTTATTTTGTTAACATTTTAAACACACAATATATACTTATTTTTTTTAAAGTACTCACAATATCATTCGGTTTTTCAAACCGGTTCAACCAATACACCATAAAACGCAAGCTTCTAACCACTCATATTATAAACACATTATTAATTACAACCTATTTTACAAGTATTTCATAATGATTGATTTAGAATAAACAATTTAAAAACTTATAAAAATTAAATAAGAAAACCTTTTTTTTTTTCCCAATCATACCCCTCTGTCTTTCTCCTCCCTCCGAATTGTCCTGTCTTACAGCCTTTCCTCTGCAAACAAAACAACCACAAAAGTCCCCAACCCCCTCACAAATTCCAAAACCAAACATTCACACAAAAAAACGTTCACAAAAACAAACAACTCTTCTCTTCAATGGACTCTCTGTCCCGTCCCTTTCACTCCACAAAACTTTCCAATGCCAAAACCCCATACGACGCCGTTTTCACCCCCCACCACCGCAACTTCACCGGACCTTCACCTATCGACTACCGCGAAATCTTTGCTGCCTCCCAATCTTCTTCAATTCCGGTTCTTGATCTTTCAACGTTGAGAGAATCTTCTGATTCTTTGAGCTTGGATTTTAAGGTCTCCAACCCGGATTACTCTAAAATTTTTGGCGGTTTTGTTTCCTACGAAGAGTTGTTTGGTAGCGACAAAGCCAGGTGGGTTTTTGATTATTTTCGAAAATTTTATATTTTTTTAAAAGGGTTTTGGAAACGTTGTCGTTTTGGTAGTTCGATTGAAACAGAGTGTTCTTGATCTTGTTGTAGTTTGTTATATGTGGACGGCAGTTTTGGCAATATTAATGGTGGTTTGTATGTTAAAAATATAAAATTTGTAGTTTATATGATTTTGGAATATTTTTGCAGATATAAACTTCATAAATATATTTTTTTTAATTGAAGGTTCTGTCAAGATTAACTGAGGTTTGGCTTAATTATTCCAAAATTATATAAACTACAAATTTGTTAGTTAAAGAGAAGTTTTTGATTAAATCCCAAATCCGAAGATTGGTAAGAGTTTAAATTTTTTTGCAAAAGATTTAAAGTTTATGTATGTGGTTTTCTTGGTCATGTTATCTAGATATAAGTTGTTCATGAAGGCCTAATTCTTGATTAATCTTGCTTTTTTCCTTGTATGATATAATCTTTTAAACTATTTGGGAAGTTTGATGATCTTTGAAGTTTCCTAGTATGATATAATCTTTTAAACTATTTGGGAAGTTTGATGAACTTTGAAGTTTCCTAGTATGATATAATCTTTTCGGTTTTGTACGCGTATATTTATTACAAGTTATATTGATTACAAGTTCGTTAGCACTATTGTATGGTTGTTGAGCAGCCTCTCTTTCCCTCTGGGAATGAGGTAACGTTCGCCCCCGTCACACCTTCCCAGACCCTACCAACAGCTCTGCTATGAGTGAGATTATTCTGGTCTACTGGGTAGGTTTGTTTGTTATATTGGTTACAAGTTCTAACCTTTTTGCTCCATTAATGTTGTTTTTAGGGCACCTTCATCAACAACACCAGCTTCACAAGATTCAGATAATCCATCTCATCAATCTCGTGATGAGTTAAAGCGGTTTAACATGTCCTATAACAAGATTAGCAAAAAATCTAAAGATGGGTTAGATGGGGCAAAACATGTTACACAATCACCTGCTGTAACTGGATACACCCGTTTCATCGATGAAACAGTTATGGAAGCTGAGAAGTGGAATCCGTCAGCAGTTAATGTTAGTGTAGATTTTCCCAAGAAACAAAGTTCAGGAAATGCTGTCAAAAAAGAAAGTAAACATGTTGAATCAATCTTTGAAGATAAAAAATCAAAAATATTTGATGTTGATTTTAGAAATGATCAAAAGAGATCAATAAATCCAGATTCGTGTAAAGCGGATTTAGGTGATGAAATTGATGTGAATTCATCTGCTTCTGCTTCTTCGGCTGCTTTGAAAAAAGCGATAGAAAAAGCTCAAGAAAGTATACGGATTGCTAAAGAATCGGTTGGCAGAAAGAAGAAAGGTCTTCAAAGCTTTTCAAGTAAAAAGATTAAAAATAGCTTGAAAGTTGAAGGTGGTATGGAGGATGTAACAACAGCAGGGGAAGAAAAGAAATATGGTGGTACAGTTGGTTTTCCAAGTTTCATGGAGAGTGAGAAACTTTTTGTTGCAAAGAAGTTTATAGATGAAATACATGAGAAAATATCAGAATCAGTTAAAGATAGCAAATTTGTAGACCACACCGTTGTGTATAATGCTACACAAGTTACTAGTGAATCAGAATCCAAACTTCTTGATCCAGTTGGAAAAGATGACTATGCAACTTTGTGTTCTGAAGCGGTTGACACAGAAACAAGCAAGATTCAGATTTCAGACTGCGTGCATGAATATCAAACTGATAACATGATTATAGACGAACACGAAGATATAATCAAGGTAATCAAGCCCACCGTTGAGATCTTTGAGCGTCAGAGTGTTGTGAAAGAACTAGAATTGGAAGAGAATAATGATGAGGTAAGATTAAGTAATGCCCATGAATTAGCCGAGGAATTAAATAACTTAAATGCGTCTCAAAAGTGGAAAGATGAGAAGGAAGCATCCCAAGATTTTAATCAAAATGATAACGAGTTACTAGAAAATGAGAAACAAGAGCATGTTCTTGAGCATGAAGACAGTGAGAATGCGGAACGTGAGAAACATGAGGAGATTGAAGAGGCTTCTGAACGGGTTAAAAGTGAGGATGAATCGAAACATGACCAAAACTCTGAAATCCACAAGGACGAAGAAACTAGTGAGACGTTTGATGGTTTTTGTGAGAGAGATGCAAAAGATAGTGTGCAAACTTGTGATAATATGTTAGAAGAAAGCGAAGTGAATGATGGTGACCGTGAGATAAAACAGGAAGATAATCCCACGGTTGAAACAAAAGTGGAAAGCTTGGAGGAATCTCGTGATCAAGAATTTGATGAGAAATTGTCTGATGATAACGTTATGGAAGAAAATGATGATATAGATTGTGTTGATGATGCAAGCAACATTGTTGAAATGAATGATATCAATATGGAAACAACTCAAGAGGTTGATGATGTTACAGAAGTTTCCTGTGAATTCCAAGCAGAAGAAGCAGATTTCTGTGAAAAAACTTCTACAGATCAAACCGCATCTGATGACAACGAGGATGAACATGAAGTAAAATCTGAAGAAAATAATATTATTGACAATCTTGCAGATCTTGGTTTAGATGATGATGTACGATCCGAATCATCTTCAGGTAGTACACATGGTGTGAAGATAATTGGTGAAGAACATGAAGTAAAATCTGAAGAAAATAATATTATTGACAATCTTGCAGATCTTGGTTTAGATGATGATGATGTACGATCCGAATCATCTTCAGGTAGTACACATGGTGTGAAGATAATTGGTGAAGAAAGTGATATCCAACCGCCCCATAACGAAATACCCGACACTGAAAGTACAAATGAAATCAAAGATTCTCAAGAACCGGAGTCTAGACAAAAGCAAGATGAAGTTGAGGAACCCGGGCCAAGCAAAGTGTCGGGAAAAGATCGGTTTAGAAGGATTGATGAAGAAGCAGCTGCTAAAGAAAGGGAGTGGGAGAGAAATAGATTAGCAGTTGATAGAGCTATCCGTGAGGCTCGTGAACGGGCCTTTGCAGAGGCCCGTGAGAGATCTGAACGTGAACGGGCTGCTGTTGAAAAAGCTACAGAGGAAGTTAGACAGAGAATGATGGCTGAGGCCCATGAAAAGGTTTCTAGAGCTTCTGTCATGAATAAACCATCTTCAGAAAGAGCCCGTGAGAGAGCAGAACGGGCTGCAGTAGAAAGAGCCACTTCAGAGGCCCGACAACGGGCTTTAGAGAAGGCTATTTCTCAGAAGACTGTTTCTGTAAGTAGTGAAATGAAATTAATATGTTTCTTGCTGTTCAAGTTATTACCTTTATATTTATTGTTATCGTTCTTGCAGGATTTGAACCGTTCTGAATCAGCTTTGAGAACCAAAGCAAAATTAGAAAAGCATAACAGGATCATGGAAAGGGCGGTATGTGATGCTTTTTCTTCATATATAATAGATGGTTTATAAATATGTCCGAAATTAATTAGTCACTAATTTGGAAGTTTATTTTTATTTATTTTTAGGCTAAAGCACTTGCAGAAAAAGAGAAGCGCGATCGACTTGCACAAAAGGAACAAGCTGAGAGAAATGTAACAACTTTTAGTTAAATAAAAAAGATTACGGTTTTTGTTCTTTATATTTCTATCATTTATATTTTTGTATCCAATTTTATTTCAGCGGTTAGCTGAAAATCTTGATGCTGATATCAAACGGTGGTCTAATGGAAAAGAAGGGAATTTACGAGCATTGCTTTCAACACTTCAATATGTAAGTAAAACGAGCAGTCGGGCAAGTTGCGTAACGGGTCAAAACAGGCCGGGTTGGTCAGAGCCACAACACTTCTTAATCCATTTTTTTTAATCTTTATAGTTAAGTCATTGTTAACCCTTCTGGTCCGTTAAAATTTAAAACATAACCCAAATGACCTGTTAGGTAAATGCGGCAAAAATGCTACCTTGAACATCTTAGCCCATGATATTTAACTAAATTCTTGAACTTACAGATTCTTGGACCTGAAAGTGGCTGGCAACCGGTTTCACTGACGGAGATCATAACCACTAGTGCTGTAAAGAAAGCATATAGGAAAGCTACTCTTTGTGTTCATCCCGACAAGCTGCAACAACGGGGGGCAACCATTCAGCACAAGTATATATGTGAAAAGGTTTTTGATCTTTTGAAGGTATGCAATTAATCTTTTGGTCCTCTCTTGTTACAACAATGTACAATTGCTGTATATGTATGTGCATTAGAGGTGGCAAGATGGGTGGTTCAGGCATATTTGGGAAACGGGTCAAAACAGGTTCAGGTTGAAACGGGCCATTTTTAGTGTCGGATGAAATGGGTCGAGTTGACCCACAAGCAATTTTGTGTCCCTTTTTCTAATAAGTAAAATAATGTGTTAACCATGATGCTCAAAACAATGAAAATATGATTTAAGTGGTTTGGCTGGTTGGGAAACCATTGAAAATATGTTCGGGTTGAAATGGCCCGTTTTAGTGTTGGCTGAAATTGGTTGTGTTGACCCACTACAGTTTTGTGTCCATCTTTTTATAGACTAAATTAATGCGTAGATTATTATTTCAAAAACATTATTATTACAATAATAATTTAGATTTTTAAATAAAGTGATTTGAGAGGTAGTATGTATTAAAAATAGACTTGAGGGTTTTCAACCCGTTTGACCCGTTCCCTTTTTAGCTAATCTTTTTTATTGATCCAACCCATTTGACTCGTTTGAGATAAAAGTTAACCCAATTACCCAAATCAAATTCCATTCATCGGTTAATGAGTCAAAATCGCCACCTCTAGATTGAGCATATTCTTCAATATTGCACTTTTGAGTCTTAACAATTTGCAATAGCATTTTCTTTATTCTGTTTGTGTATGCCCACAGGCAGCTTGGAGCAGATTTAACTCTGCGGAGAGATAGCAGCCGCAAGCAGGTGGTGCCGCCATGGTGGTGGTGGTAGCTTAATATTTATTCAAGAACCGTACTTTCTTTAGTGATGATGTAATTTATCGAACGAAAAAGAAGAGAGTTCAGTGCGGTCGGGTATATGACTTCTCATGACTTGGACATGATTGTGTACATGAGAAGTCAATATACCATGACCTTGTAGTATCCATTTTTATAAAAATTGTCCTCTTTTATTTATTTACACAGTTTCTTTTACAAGTCTATGAACATATACTTCGACGATAATTATACGCGATCCGTTTAGAAAACGAGTCTTCGGTCTGACCGATGACGCCCATGACCCGGTAGCAAACCAAAGACAGATCAAGAAATGGTACATAAATGTGTATATATATCAACTGAAAGATCAAAAGTTTAACCACCAGGATTCATTTGCTGAGATTTCTTGCTAAGTTTTTAGAAATTTGTTTGTTTGGTTTAATATAATGTTTTTATTTAGAAAAAAGAAATCATTAAAATAACATTTTTATTTCATTTCTTAGTTTCCAGTATAATAGAACCCAACTACAAGCAATTTATTTTCATTTTTTATAGCAAATCTAAAAACACGTTTTGACATGAATAAACAAAAAAAAGTTATATTAGAGCATTCCCAACCCGTTCTTTATATTTCATATCCTTATCCTTATAATTACACTAAAAAACACTACTTTTTCTACCTTTTATCTCTACTTTTCTCTCTCCTTATCCTTATAATTATACTAAAAATCACTACTTTTATCATTATATTTACAAAAACCTTATCTCTTTTCTCTCTCCTCCACTCACAACCACTTTAAACCACTCCATAAAATATACAAAACTCACTCACATAATTTTAAAGAACGGGCTGTGAATGCTCTTAAATGGTTGATAATTTAAGTAACCAAATAGTTTTACTTTATAGTTTACTAGGTTAAAATCCTGTGTATTACACGAGTTGAATAAATAAAATGTTATATACTTAGTAATAAAATTTTATATTTTTAAAAACCCGTGTAATACACGGGTCGAATAAACCGGTATATTACATCGGTTGAACTATTTATAATTAAATAATAAGTATTCTTGATTAAATTTATATTAAAAATATAAAAATAAATTCTTTTAATATCATTATTCAATATGAGAGAGTGAGACGGAAAAAAATTATACAAATGAACCAGTAAGTGACACGTATCCATAGAATTTTATGTATCAATATAAAGATTATTATTTGATATTATTATTTAATAGGAGAGAGAAACAAAAAAGTTAATATTTAATAGGAGATATAAGCGGGAAAATAAAGATGAGCAGTAACCAGAGAATGACACGTGTCCCCTATGGTTTTCCTTTATTATATAGTATAGATATAGATATAGATATTTTATACACAACAAACAGTTTGATGTGTGTAGTCATACCAAATAACCATGAGCTCTCTCGTACTTAAAACTAAAACTATTAAAAGAATATATTAGTTAGAATTACTCATGTAAAGAATATATTGGTTAGTTTTTTAAAAAGTTTATTAGGTTTAAAATGTAATTGGGTTTTTATATTTTATATTAAAGGAGGCAATCTTGACTAATTCTTCAAAGAAATGGGTTGATTTGGGTAAAAATCAATTGTATATGAGTCAATTTGGGTCATATTAGATTAGTCAACGGGTCAATTTGGGTCACCTCAGATTAGTTGACGGGTCAATTTGGGTCACCTCAAATTAGTCAATGGGTCAAAATGTATTAGGGGTGGCAATCTTGATCCATTCATTAAAAAATGGGTTCATTTGGACAAAAATTCAATTGTATATGAGTCAATTTGGGTGACTTCAAATTAGTCAAACGGCTTAATTTGGATCACCTTAAATAAGTCAACGGGTCAATTTGGGTCACCCCAAATATTCAATTGGTTCATTTGGGTCACCATAAATAAGTCAACATGTGAAAATGATCAAATTTTATAAAATTTTGTAAACTTAAAAATAGTGTATATGGGTCTCCCAACATTGCCACCACACCCTCACCCACCATCGACGCACCCACCTCACCCAGCACCACACATGTCGTCGCCCCGCCCTTGCCGCCCCCACCCCACCCGCCATCGCCACCCCCAACCCACCCGCCATCGCCACCTCCACCCCACCCGCCATCGCCACCACCCGCCACCTCCACCCGCCACCCCGCATTCGCCGCCAACCACCCGCCACACCCCACCACGTCGCCACCGCCTGTCGCAGCCCCCACACCCACCCACACACCCCACCACACCGCCACCCGCCCGATCGCTGCGACCGCCGCCACCCACCCCCAACGGCCACACCCCACCACGTCGCCACCGCCTGTCGCCGCCACCCACCCCCCACCCCCACCCACCCACCCGCCCGCCCAACCCCACACCCCACCACGTCGCCACCAGCCCCACCCCACCCGCACACCCCACCACGTCGCCACCCACCCACCCCCACCCACCCCACCACGTCGCCACCGCCTGTTGCCGCCACCTACGCCACCCCGCCCCCACCCCACCCATCCCCACCCCACCCCACCTTCCTCCCACCCCACCCCACCCCACCCCACCCGCCCTGTTTGCCAAGCCTAATTATCATTAACACCAAATTCGTCCTTCTCTCTCTGCAATAACTGTGAGTTCTTACGAACAGTTCTTGTTACATGATAGTGTAAGACAATAAAGTAAATCATACCTGATAAGCTAACCGCAGAGAGGGAAGACTTTTACTAACACCAAATTCGTCCCTCTCTCTCTACAATAACCGTGAGTTCTTACGAACTCACCTTAGCCATCCTAATCGTACACCTTAAACGGCAACCCGATCTTCCTAGCGGATCATGACGTCTTCCCTCTCTGCGGTTAGTTTATCAGGTATGCTTTACTTTATTGTTTTCCTTTCTCATGTAACAAGAACTGTTCAACAGATAATTTTAAAAAAAATAGGTCAATGGTAATAATGATGAATTGATTTGATAAAATATTTATTTATGTAATTTTTCATAAAAATAAGCTGAATAGGAAAAGATTGAATGAAGAATGTAATGTGGTTTAAAAAAAACGGATGTAAGGATAAATATGATGTTAACAAGTGACATAATATTTATTCTTTTACAAGAATAGAGTATAGAGTAATGACTTAACATACAAATATCTATTATTTATTTATTTACTTTTTGAATACCTTTAACAGCTTAGTAAATAAATAATAAAAAAAACCTTTATGTATATGTACACAAGATTTTGAATAAAATTTTATATTTTAAAACTGACCCATCTTCTACACTAATATTTTACAAAAAAGTTTATTTTCTTTTAACATTACATAACTTATTGATTACAAAACAAATGACTGAGTATTGTACATATCTTTATTAGCCAACAAGTTCATGCTGCAAAACGCTTATGGCAATGGAGGTATCTAACAAAGAAAAGAAAATGCATGTTATTACACTAAAGTTCCATCTTTAATAGTTGCATTCTTGATGATGACCGTTATCCCTGATCTTATATAAAACCCTTCATCCGATCTGTCGGCTTCTTCGACGTTATCTTTGTTTGTGATAATCACATCTTTCCCTATCTTCGCATTCTTATCGATTATGCAATTCCTAAATCGACACAAAAAGATACGATTATAATGTTATATATGCCCTTGAAGGCCACATGCCCGGTGCAAACTACGTTTTATCAAATCCCATTAGTTAACAGGGTATTGATGGGATCCTGTATGTTTTCTGGTAATGAGTTCTCACTGTTACCAAAAACATTATTATGCTATATATGTCCTTGAGGCGGAAGAGGGAAGGAATGCTTACGTTATTTTGGTGTTCGGTCCAACACCGATTGGGACTCTATCGTTTGCTACCAGAGCCGCAATTTCTGAATCGGTTTGGTAGTAGTCTGCACCCATCATCATGGTATCCTGACAAGGGTAAATATGTCATTTAACGATGTCGAAAAGGGTAAATATGTAATTTATCATGAGACGGGTAAAAATGTCACCTTTAGCTCGACGCCTTGGTCCAAACGAGAGCGCACACCGACCACAGAGTGTTCAACACTACACTCTCGCAAGAAGCAGCCGTGGGAGATTATTGCATCGATAATCTGAAGAAATTTATAAAAGAAAAAAAAAGTGAAATGGAATGATAACTAAAACATCCAACAGATAAAAGCTTACTTATATATGGGTCGATTTTGGTTATGGTTTATCTATATCGGGCCAAACAAACAAAAGGAAATATAGCTCAAAAAAATGGGTCAGGGGATTAATAAATGCTTAATTATATTCAGAGAAAGCATAACAACTCAAATGATACAAGTTTTTTAAATCATGTTTAACAAATAACTATTTATTTCAAGTTTATGAAAAAGTGTTTTGGGCCAACCCATCCAACCTATACCAAAAAAGTACTAGTTTTGACCCGTTACCCGAATCACCCACCCTCCCATTTTGCGATCTCTTAAGCGAGTTATGAGCAGCATACCCTGCATCTTTCGACTTTTGTAGGAGGCAAGAATCTTGGAGATGTGAAGAACGGAGTCTTCGGATCGTTGAAGTCAAACTTCGGAGGCTGTTCATGTCACAAGGGTAAATACGTCATTTCAAATGCAACGATTTCAAAACAACGGTTGGAAATGGGTTAACTGACCTGTTCAGTAAGGGCTAAGTTGGCATCAAAGAAAGACTTTATGGTACCAATGTCCTCCCAGTAATCTTTGAACAGATAAGCCTAAAAATGAAACAACGATCCCAATAATCGCCCGGTAATTTTGACCAAAAGAGGTCAAAAACAAAAGTCAAAAGTAGAAGGTCAAAGTCTCACTTGGACATTATGTTCTGCAACAGCATAAGGAATGATTTCAGACCCGAAGTCGTTGCATGAAGGGTACTTCCATTTTAAAAGGTCTAACAAAACGTCGGTTTTGAACACATAAACGCCCATCGATGCAATGTAGGGGTTTTGCAAGGCTTCACGATCGGATAACCCGAGAAGAGTGGTATCAACTTGCTGAAAAGAAGCATTAAAAAGTAATTTAGTCAACCATGAAAAAGTCAAAATGTGGCTCCTTTTCATGATCCAAAGTCAAACCACATGGCAGGTTTGACTTTACCAAATGGTTCTCTTTGTATCTAGGAATTTCGAGGTCGGTTTTATGAGTATTCACCATCGATTTTAGTAAGCTGCCCTTTGGTTTCTCAGAGAAATGGACTATTCGACCCGTTTCATCAATCTTCATAAGCCCATAGTCAGATGCGCGGCTACAAAGCAAAAAATTAGAGAAGTTAGCCTAATGACAATAAAAGCCCGTGCCAATTTTATTAAAGGTGGCAAGATGAGCAGGTCGGGCTGGTTGGGTAACGGACTAACACGGGTCGACCCGTTTATAAATTCACATATGACATACCTATCATCCATGGGAATACAAGAAACTGTAATATCAGCATTTGTATCAACATGTTTCTGAACAAAGTCCATATAATCCATTCGGTATAAATGGTCTCCCGATAATATTAATATGTTTTCAACATTCTTGTTCTTGGCATCCTACATTAATTGTATAGAACCACATTAACTAAAAGTAATACTGTAAATGTAGAATGAAAAACGCTCGACAAAGATATAGTAAGTTATTACCTCAAATAACCATATAAACTGGCGAACTGCGTCTGCAGTTCCTTGAAACCACTTCTTTCCTGCTTCTCCTGGTGTTTGAGTGGCAGCCAAAACCTGAATGCCACAGATTTTAACACATTTATCCAAATGAGTCATACGGGTTGGCGGGTTGCTGGTTATAAATGAGTTCTAATCAAGTTGTACACGTGTTAAAGAGGTTGGCAGGTCGACCTGTTTAATTAGACGTGTTGGTGGGTTGACCTGTTAATTATACAGGTTAAACAGGTTGGCGGGACCTGTTTAACTGAATGTATTGGCGAGTTGACATGTTTAACTAAACAGGTCAACCCAAACATGACATGTTTATTAGAGGGGTTAGATATGACAACACAAAACATAATTATCAACAAAAAACAAGTTCCAAGTGTTTGATAACTCAATACTTATGAACAGAAGACATACATATACAGTAACATATGTAATACCTCCACAAATCCATCCCCAAAACTCATGCCATTTCCAAAGTTATAAGTTCGGGCCAAGTGACGATTGAGCGAAAAAGAATTAAACTGTGTCAAGATAAAGATCTTCCTTATCCCACTATTAATGCAATTACTCATTGGAACATCAATTAGTCTGTAACATCCACCAATTGGAACCTGCATAACATCCCATATTATAAATCACCAAAAAAACTTGTTCATACTAACGATTTAACCGGTAGCACTCCTAACTTTCATTTTCGTTGGTAATGGCATTACGAACGAAATGGGGAAACGTGCAAACGAAATCGAGTGGAAATCAAATGTAAATCTTTGATGATTATGCTACTGGATTGTCCTCGCCAACGAAAAGGAAAGTTATTATTGTCATCCGTCAAACTGGCAGAATGATTTATTATCGGTCAATAAGCAAAAGTTTAGATATTTTTATTTTTACTTTAAACGGGTTGACAGATCAATCTGTTCGGTCTGAGTTAGGTTAGAAATGACAAGCCAATTTGACTTACAGCTGGTTTAGCTCTTTTGCTAGTAAGAGGAAACAGTCTGGTCCCTGCACCTCCACCCAATATAATGGAAGCCACTGTTTTAGGGTCTACTTTTTGCTCATCCAAAAACTGTCTCTCAAATGTCTGAAAAAATCAAAAACATAAATAAAAAAAATTAATAAACCAAGATCAACCACAAATGTTCAATCTCTACACATTCTTACCAAAATCTCCTCATCAACTGGTGATTTAAGAACAGACCGAATCACTCCAATTTTCTTGAACCTTTTGCTCTCATTTCTTGAAATTTTACAAAAATGAGATGAAAAAAGACTAATTTTCTTCCCCAAAAACCCATTTTCTTGAACATGCATTGTGGGATTCAAAGTAGCACAACAAGAATCCATCTTTTGGTCACTAAAACGGTCAGTAAAGACCTAAGATGAGCAAAAGCTGCACATTAGTAATCGAATTCTTTGTATTGATTCATTTACATGAAAACCCAGATGAAAAAACTTGTTTTTGACGAAGATTAATCAAATTATAACATCTTTTTTTGAAGAAATCAGCAGAAAACCTGTTTTTCCAGAGGTTTATGAGGAAGTTTTGATGCAATAAAAACAGGGTTTGAATGAGCAAGAGTGAGAGCGAGTTAAAAGGTGTCAGATTTATTACCTTCCACGTGAATGAAGCCAAAGTTCATGGCAAGATTGATTAGAGAGATTTGCAAATATGGTCCCTTCATTATGTGGTTGGTATGCATTTAATCCCTACCTTTCAACTTGCATTGCATTTATGCTTTTAACTTTCAACTTTTAACCATATCAACGGCATTTAAGTATTTAGAAATCAATGAGGTCTAGTTATTATTACAACTAGTTTTTTTCACCCGCTCTACGTGGCGGGAGTCTGATCATTATCGGTTCGGCTGGTTTGTGTAGATAAAACTTACGTCGAAACGCATACTCGCTATAGCATAGGATAAAAAAAGTACTCGATTTTGAATACAACTCCGTTTTTCATAAAATTTATACCTGAATATTGACAAAAAGAAACTAAAAAAAGCCACGTATTTTGTTTTTCTTTTAAAGTAATGAATGAAAATTATTAAAGAAAAACGAAATTATTTAGAAAATTAAATTGGTTAAAAACACATATTATATATAGTAGTAGGTTAGAAACCCCGTGTATTACACGGGTTAAATAAATGCAATGTTATATATACTTAATAATAAATATTTACATATTATATTATGACATTTTACATAGTTTTTTAATACAAATTTTAGAAACGTCATACATTTACTTTTTAAAAATGTTTTATAAAAAGAATGAAATAAATGTTTAATTTCTAAAAATAATTTATTCACAAACCTATATTTTTTTAAATAAAAAATGTTTATAAAAATAATTATATAAATCATTATTATTTAATAGGAGTTAGAGGCGGAAAACAAAAAATAATTAAAAAACAATTAAATAAAACTTGTGCAATTAATAGGAGAGAGACGGGAAAACTTGTTTCACCAAAACCTTTATTTATTATAGAGTATAGATAATGGGTGAAAACGAAAATTAAAAATTAACGCAGAGGAAAAAGACCTGTAAGAAGAAAAGTGTCACACCCTCAAAATCCACCTGTAAGGTTTTACCGTGAGGCGCGTGACAAACCAGGATCATTGTCATTAGTTATAGTGAACGACCAATATATGAGTTTTAAAAATACCAGTGTTGCTCATAGTCACGAGACAATACCGTTAAGTTGAAAATACTGCGAAAGCGTAAATAAAAACCAAGTTCAAAACAACCAAATATGCAAAACATGACGCCCAAAACCAAAATAAGTAAAGTAAGAAGACGTGTTTAGTGTTTATAAAACCATGCAAACTTCAATGCGTCCTAGTCATGAGTGTGTACCTTAGCGACCTGAGAAAGACATGTTTAAAGTGTCAGCACAATGGTTGGTGAGTTCACAGGTTTGTAAGTAAATAAATGTTCAATGTTTGCCTGATAGTGTAAATAATGTACATTAATAGATAGCATGCTACTACAAGTGTTTCGCAACCGAAGCTGACTGTTTGGTTTGTTTGCCTTCCGCCATGTCTACCGAACAATGGCTAAATGTCTAGGTCAATATTACACCCGTTCGACATCTAGTCGAGTTAGCGCGACTAACGCTGGTGGGGTTTGTCAAACACAATAGTACTACTCAAAATTACCTTGCTATGTTACAATACAACGGTTCGAGATGTAAGGACTTTCATGGTATGTCTGCACTTTAGTACGCAAGTGATGATACAATAATACAAGATCTAAAATGTTTGTGTGCATGCTTTTTCCTCCAAAAAGGAAAGTAAGTAAAAGAGAGGGGTCACCTCAGAGTATATGCTAGAATAATAAGTGAAAGACGGGTGACCCGCTAACGACTACCTATATTTCATAAGTTTATGAGTGTGTGTTTGTGTTGGTTTGTAAGAACCTTTGCATCCAAACAATCCCATGTGTTTTGAAAAGAGTTACAAGTTTTACTAAAGTTTAATCAAGTTTGACCCGACGACCCGTTGGTGACTCAGTGTATGAATTAGTGCTTGTTTAGCATAATACTATCATATTATACACAAAAGATAATGCATGTAACACTTAACAACAAATCCTTATTGTTTTAGTATGCTAGCACAGTTACCACATTTATACAGTTTCCATGATTAGAAAGTTTCCATAATTAGAAAATTTCCATAAATAGTAAGTTTCCATAAATAGCAAGTTTTCATAAATAGTAAGTATGTTCGAGACTCGTGTTTCCTGGAAACTATTGTTACTAATATGCTCATAAGATTAATCTAACACGTCCTAGATCATCATAACACATAACATACGCCTAGAACTCAACATGTAGATCACATTTCAAATTAGGGTTTCCTTTTATAGTAAGCTAAGAATAGTATGCGTGACTTCTAAGATCTAACACGTTACAACATGTTATTATGTCCTATCTAGCATATAACAATCATCATATACCAACATGCATGCCTAAATTATAAGCTATTAACATTTTTGACAATTAAAGTTTCCTTATTTAGAAACCCTACTAAATCGGACTAGATATACAAAATCTAATTTCATAAATCACAAAGCTACGCGTAAATGTACGCGATTTCACGAACTAAGCATTAAATCACATAACACGTAATTTCACGTAAATTATATTAAAAATATAATTTAATAATTGTTCGAAATATTATTTTTTATAAATCACCAACCTTCGGGGGACAGACTCGTGTGACTCGGTAATTCTCAGAATTACCGTTACGTGAGTGTTTGTGTGATAACTGACAACTTAATTAACCCTAATTAAGTGTAATGCATGAATGAATGTTTGAGAAAATTGAGTTTGTGTTAACGGTGTTAACCTGAGAATGTCGGATGTCACATCATCCCCTTGTTGAAAGAATTATCGTCCCAAAAATTAGAGTAATGTCGCTAGTTGTCTGAAACAAAAATTTTGAGCTGTCACATCATCCCCTTGTTGATACAAATTTCATCTCAAAATTTAACTAGTACCTTCTGGTTTGCCGTTATACTTTTTAAAATATGAGGATACTTGCACATCATTTGATCCTCGCGCTCCTATGTGATTTCTGGTCCACGTTTCGAGTTCCAACGAAGTCTGACAATAGGGATCTTACTACGTTTGAGCGTCTTAACTTCTCTATCCATGATTTCGACCGGTTCTTTAATGAAGCATAATTGTTCATCGATTTCTAACTCTTCGAGTGTAAACACGAGTGTCTCGTCTGAGAGGCTTTTCTTTAATTTTGAGGCATGAAAGACATTGTGCACACCACTAAGTCCTTCCGGTAGGTTCATTTGGTACACTACTGGACCAATCCTCTTCACTATTTCGAACGGACCAACATAACGCGGGTTTAACTTGCCTCGTTTTCCAAAATAGATTACACCTTTCCAAGGTGAAACTTTTAATAGAACTTTATCGCCCTCCTGAAATTCCAACTGTTTCTGGCGCTTATCGGCATAACTCTTTTAACGGTCACGGGTTTCCGCCATACGATTTCGGATTTGTACTATTTTCTCTGAAGTCTCGTGCACAAGTTCAGGATCCGTAATTTGGCTATCTCCCACTTCAGTCCAAAAAAAGAGGTGATTGGCATTTTCGTTCGTACAGTGCCTCGAACGGTGCTGCCTTGATGCTAGTGTGGTGGGTGTTATTATAGGAGAACTCTACTAAAGGCAAATGAGTCTCCCAACGGTTACTGAAGTCAATTACACAAGCTCGTAACATGTTTTCTAGAGTTTGAATGGTACACTCACTCTGGCCATCTGTCTAAGGATGGTATGTTGTGCTCATATCCAGGAGCGTGCCCAGAGCTTTTTATAATGATTTCTAGAAATGTGAGGTGAATGGAGCGTCTCGATCAGAAATGATTGAAATTGGCACTCCGTGTCGGGAGACTAATTCTTTCAGATAGATACGAGTTAGCTTCTCCATCTTATCAGCATCTTTGATTGCAAGAAAATGAGCAGATATTTAAATAATTATCAAAGTCTGCATCTTTATTGAAAAAATCATTGTTTGGATGAAACTATGGTTTTAAGAACCCTGATTTTTTAAAAATATATATAAATATGGATGAAAATCTTACTTGATGCGTTAACAACGATGATTGGTACTCCGACTGATCAAAAACACCGGTGGTTGCAAATAGGAGATTGATTTGAGAATGGTTTGATGATGGTGAGGGGTTTACGATTTTGAGAGAGGGTGGGGGTGTGATTTTTGAAAAAAAGTGAGTAAATGAGGATTAGGGTTTGTTAAATCCCTTAAATAGTCACTCCATTGGCTTTAGAATTGATTTAAACAAGTTTAGGGTTCGTTGACTAATTAAATGGATTAAAAACTAATTTAATTAAATCTAACTAATTAAAATAGTTTCTAATAAATATTTTTTATAAAAATTACTAAAACAATTAAAATCACAAAGCTAGGCGTAAACGTACACGATTTCATAAAAGTACGAATTAAACATAAAATCACATAAGACGTAATTTCACATAAATTATAATAAATATAATTTAATAATTGTTCGAAATATTATTTTTGATTAATCACCAACGTCTGGGGACAGACTCGTGTAACCGTTACGTGAGTGTTTGTGCGATAACTGACAACTTAATTAACCCTAATTAAGTGTAATGCATGAATGAATGCTTGAGATAATTGAGTTTATGTTAACGGTGTTAACTTGAAAATATCAGGTGTCAAGACCGTATAATAGAGGAAGGACACATAAGTTACTAGACTCGAACCTCCATCCCCTCCCTGCACGCATGACGTCTTACCAGCACAGCAGGCAACATATACATTAAGAATAATAAAATGCTTTACCCATAAACCAAAGTGTAGGCGTGTACACACCTCCAAAACAAACGAACGGAAAGATGCCACCTCAGCAAAACCACTGTTCCCCGTCATGGGCTTTAATAGGTTAATAATTATATAATTATTAACCTGCGGACAAAAAATATTTTATATGGGTATCATCATGTTTTAAAGTTTACATTTCTGAGAAATTTTGTTACTTTTTTCTTTGCGTGTGTTTACTTGTTTTGTAGATCTATCTTCAAACCCAAGCACATAACAAACAACTGAATTCTCTCATAGTCCAAGATTTACGTTCCATCTTGCATTTTTTCTGGACTTAAGCCTCTAGGTGATAAGTCTTATAGCTAGAGGTGCCCAAAAAAATCAGAACCGGAACCGCCCAAATACCCGGAACTGAAACCGCTAAGAACGGGAACCGGTTCTTGAATACCCGGAACCGAGTATATAGGGTATGGCTTTTCAATCAAGAACCGGAACCGGAACCGGATCCTTCTAATACCCATTTTTTCGGAATCGATCATACCCGGAACTGGTTATTGAGAATTCTCGAAATGTGCACGTTTAACCCAAAACACTAAAACCATACCCGGTTCTGAAAACCATCTAGTTTTTTTATATAATTTGTCTATGTTTTATGACTTTATGTTTTAAACATTTATCTATTTTGTAAGATTTTAAATTTTTAATGTTATTGGACTTTGTAAGTTAGTTATTTATATGTTTAATTAATGTATTTATATTTTTAACTAAGTTTTTTGAATACCCGAAAATAGGTTCTTGAAATACCCGTCTTGAATTACCGGTACCGGTAAGAACCGGAACCAGTTCTTGAATACTCGGAACCGGTACATAGGGTATGGTTTTTCAACCAAGAACCGGACCCGGAACCGGATCCTTCTAATACCCGGTTTTCCGGAATGAAAACCGGTTCTTAAGAATAACTGATTTACACACCTCTACTTATAGCAACAGTTTATGAGCCAACAACTAAACAAGATCCAATAAAAAAGAGTTCCTGAATTATACAATGTGGTAGATTTGAACACACTACTAACACACATGGGAAAGTAATCATTACAGTAAAGGTATTGATTGTATTAAATTTTGACAGTTGGCCTTTTATTTTATTTTTTTGAACGACGACTTTCATTCGTTGAGTGACAGTCGTATCTCCGACAAGTCGGAGACCCATCACCCCTCAATACCTGATCATTACGTTGTCTGAACCGGACCCGCGGGTTCAGAGCGAGAATGTGCCATTGTCCGAGAATATGCGGTATCACCCTAACATCAAATATAAATATGACACATAAATTTTTATTATGTGATATCGGTCCTTGCATTTATAAGTGTGAAATAACTTTATTATGACATTTATTTACTCTTTTAAAACATGGTATATTTATTCTAACATGCATTGCATACCGGCCAAACCGCTTCCACATATATATTTTCATTCTCCACTTTTATATCCGTATTTATAGCGTTAGTCATAAGCTTTATATTACAAAATTTTGACCAATTACACCAAAAATTTATCAAAACTTAACGTAACTGTTTTGTGAACTGTTTCATCATTTAGTTAAAATTAAAAATTCAAAGAGGGGAAATAAATGATGAAAAATCGAATTTTATTAAAAAAAAAATATTTTAAACAATTTGGGAGAAAAGCAAATCGTTGTTATTCACTAAACAATGATTTCCTAGTAAATACTAGTAATAGTAACAAATCATGAAGGACCTAACTATTACAATGGATGTAAACTAATAAAACATAAATAATGGGGGTGAAAACTTTAAAATAGTTTTTATGTAGTAGTAATAATACAAAGTTAAAAACTAAAGGGGGGCAAAAATGAAATATTAAGTAAATTGTGAAAGCGTGATTTGGTGATAGAGCCGAGGTGCAAAGAGACACATGGGTGGTAAGTAGGAGTATTGGGAAGGTAAGAGGAGAATGCTACCACTTAGGATCCAACACCTTTTCTTATAGATTTTTAAAAAATACGTTTATAAATTTATTTATAAACGCATGTAATAAGTTTATATATTTTTTTTCTTCAACAACAAATGAGTTTATATGAATCATATAATTAGAAGAATATTAAAGAATGAGATAAGGTTTTTGGAGTAAGGTGTTTTTCTGTAAAAAAAGTTTATTTTAATGTCATGGTTCGAATCCTGATAAAAGGAATTTTGTCGGTACCCTTCATAAATCTTGGTGCTGACGGTTAAAAAAAAGATTAAAGAGAGTTAATATAACTGATGTAATAAGTTTATATGAATAGTACATGTGAGATGTTTTAAAAAATTATAAAATTAGTCTCAATCATTTGTAACATCGTAAAGCTTCTCTTCACTAGTGGCGGATGTATGTAGGACCCGCTACCTCTCCACTTCTCCGGCAAAGTGGGTTTTTTTTTCTTTTTTACGTTTTTATCTATTACATTACCCCTCAAAATATAATTGGCTACTTCTCAATATTTTTTTTAAAAGGTCAAAATTAATTATTGATTAAAACTCAAAATCCCAAGTTTATAAAACTAAAAAGCCCAAGTTAATTAAAAGATTTAAAACCCAAAAGCCTAAATTAATTTAAACCTAAAGCCATTAACAAAAAAAAATCGGTATTACCCAAAAGTTATTGTCTCCACCTAGCTCCTGAGTTCCGCCAGTGGCCACCAGACTCCGGAAACCGGAAAAGATCATTCTTTTCCTTTGGTTTATCGGATATTGAAGCTAGCATTGTTGTTAACGGTTGCAACCGTAACCGTTGAAAGATGTTTTTTTCTAAATTGAACCTTATCAATACGGATTTACGCAATCGAATGAGTGAAGAGTATTTGAACAATGATGTAGTTTGTGCGGTCGAAACAGAAACATTTGATAAAATAACAGAAGACGATGTAATGACTCGATTTCAAGCTTTCAAATGCCGGAGAGGAGAAATCTGTTAGGTACATGTTTACTGTTATCATTTTTTTAATGTACGGTAAAAAAAATTATGCTACCCGTGAAATTTTGTTCTAGATCTGTCACTGCTCTTCACCTCTGCTTATGTACGTCAATTCTCCTCAAACTTTATGCCATCCTCTCCTTTCCACACCCCTCCGTCTTTATAAGAAGTTAAAGGAGCACATGTTTCTGGACCTTATCCCGTAAGAGCATGATGTATGGGGACGTGAAGGCAGCCGTGAGCCACATGATCCTTGTGAAACACCGCCCCCTCAACGGCGTGAGGGGGTGTCTCTTGCGTGAAAAATCTCATGGGGAAAACCAAGTTTACTGTTTGAAAAGAGTCGTTCAACATCTATTTTATTAAAAAAATAATATTTTTTTTTCAAAATTTAACTCTACAAATATAACCTTTTAACCTTATTTTTTAAATCACAAAATCTAAACTCTCACATCTCACTTTACACTATCAAATTTCACCCTATTTTTTATATCATTTTTTAAAATGAATCTCAACGATCCAACCAAGTTGTTTTTTTGGATGCGCTACGCTCAACAACAAAACACATTCAACATACGCCCTCAACAACCAAACGCGTCCAACCAACCACTCTAATTCAACAAACCAAACCCATTCAACCAACCCGGGTACATACCACATATGACCAACCCAAACACCCAGAGCTGGACTTTGTTTCTGAAATACAAGAGATGCCAAAATAGTTTTCCGAAACAAAAGCAACACCAAAATAACAAGCACAAAAGAAACAACACCACCCATGCGGATTATGAGGAAGTGGGGACCAAATGAGGAGATGAACTTGGCAAAGGCGCTTATTGACGTGTAGGGGGATCTTTGTCACACCCGTAACACATGACAGTCATCTAACCAGAGTAGTAACTCCAACAGATATGTTCTCAGGTAAGAGCGACAGGTCTATGAGAGATTTATACACCGCTCTTTCCTAGACAGAACATCCCGTTCGTCAGATAACTACATACCGGTTGAAGGTCGCTTTCTAATTACTGTGACGTTGATACCATAAACACACAGCGGAAGACTTAATACCATAACTTCTTTTATTTCATAATATAAAGTTTGTACAATATGGACTGACTGACAAAATTACAACATAACAAACTCTGGACTTATATGTCACACCCCCAATTTCAACTAACAGAGTTTTACCGTTTGGGAAGTGACAAACCAGGATCTCAGTCATTAGTTACATTGAACGACACTATATGGGACTAAAATGAAAATATATCATAAATGATCAAAGTAAGTGCGGAAGCGTAAAACGAAAGTAAATACGCAAAACAAACGCGCCCAAGAAAAGTCCCAAAGTGTTCAGTTCAAACAAAGTCCAAAACAAAGTACAAAGCAATTCAACAATAATAATTTATAATTTAATCATAAGACTCTATGCATGCCCTATGCGTGCACCTGTGCCTTATCTTAAGCGACCTGAGAAAAAATGTAAGAAAAGATGTCAACACGAGGTTGGTGAGTTCACAGGTTTCAGTTTGTAAGAAAGTTCAATAGGTTAATGTACATTCAACAGGTAGCTAACCTATAAGCATGTTAACTAATGCGCTCGCAACCGACAGCTGACTGTTTATGTTTTTGCCTCTCACAGGCCTATCAACCATGGTGCATGTTTAGGTCAAGAATGCACTCGTTCGACATCCAGTCGGGTTAGCGCGACTAACGCGGGTGAGGTTTGTCAAACCCAGTAGTACTACTCAACTTACCTCGCTATGTTCATATTAACGGTCCGATGTGAGGACTTAGTGATAGATGTGTACGCATAGTTAAACAAGTGATAACATATATGAATTACATAACCAAAAATTTTTACGTCATGTTTTCTCCCCCAAAACTCACCTGAACGGCGTAGGTAGGTTCACACTAGAATAAGATTGAAACCACGAGTGTTAGCCTGCAACGGCTTACGTATGCCCTAGAATTATACACATAACAATTAGGGATACAATGGGAATATGTGACGACGACACGGAAGATTGAACGTCCTAAAGAAACGCTCTAATGATTAAAAGTAGACTAACGTGTCCACGGGAGTACGGAATTCTAAATTAAATAATTAGGATAATTACGATTTGCGACGAATGACAAAATATATAATAAATAAATACATTCAATTGCTTTCGTCACTAAATAATGATCCAAGAAAAATAACATAATACATATATATATATATATGGGGAAGGTTCCGCTAAGAAGTGGTTTTTCGCTAAGAAACGCTAAGAAGTGGGTCAAACGAACTCCGATTGAGCTCATTCGAGCGGCGTTGGAACCGTCTCATCGAACTCTAATCCGGACCCAAAAACCTAAACCCCCCTCCACCCGCACCCCCAAAAACCTAAACCCCCCTCCAACCCCACCCCGAAAAGCCTAAAACCACCACCCCCATCCCCCAAAAACCTAAACCCCCCCACCCCACCCCCCCAAAAACCTAAACCCCACCCCAAAAAAAAAACCTAAACCCTAAAAGCTAAACCTTAAGGCTAAACCCTAAGGCTAAAATCCTAAAATTCAATGCTAAGATCTAAACCCTAAAAGCTAAACCCTAAAAGCTAAGATGGTAGAGTTCGACGATACGGTTCCAACGCCGCTGGAATGAGCTCAATCCGAGTTCATTTGATATCGTTTCTTAATGTTTTTGTCACTTCTTAGAGTTCTTAGCCAAAAACAACTTCTTATTTGATCCTCCCACTATATATATATATATTTGAATTTAACGAAGTATCACAATGACAATTGCGTGACGAAAATAATAAAACTATTATTTTTACTCGAGGATACAAACGCATGTAAATAATATAGATAATTATATTATTTATTAGTTAAAAACGTTACTTGAAATTTATGAACGAAATGATAACAATATATAAATATATATATTAATTTTAATTGAGATCCCAGGTTGAAAATAATATAATATATTATTTTATAACGGTAACTAATATTAAAACGAGTTATAAAATCAAACCCGAGTCTACGGGTGGTTTCCCGGGCTAAAACACATTACTATAATATTATAATAATAGTGGGATAATTTTTATATTAAAAATATTAGTTAAAAATGTTCTAAAAATAAAAACAATGTGGAGAGACTCGAACTCGGGTCTCTCCCACACAAGCACACACATTTAACCAATTCCACTACTCGGTGTTTCGCAAACAAAATCAGAATTAAATTCTTTTAACACACAACCAGTGTGTTCATCCCTTCCCTTTCGAACCCGAGACCAAACCCCACCCCAAATTCAACGAATTCGACTATGAATGTCAACAAAAGTTTAGGGTTTTGATAATCGGTGGATGGCGAGCCTGTGGGTGGAATGAATTTCAAAAACAACAAGTATAGGGTCGTTTATTTACATATTGAGTATCGAAACCCTAGAATATGAACACAAGATCGATTCGATCAAATTTGATAATAAAACTAGTTGGATTCATAGGGTTTTCACTAAACAAAGGTTTGCGAATCTGACTATGAGGTTTAATTTGATTAAGGTAATCGTTAGGATCAAAACCCCCAAATTCGTTTTCGTATGAACCCTAGGTTAATGATCTTGATTAATTCGATAATGTTTGATAAAATTAACATAGGGCTATCAATCTAGATATAAAAACAAAGCTATGAATGTGATTGATTACCAGAATCCGATAGGAATTGAAGGTGATCGACTACGATGAATCCCGACTTCGACGAGCATGTTCCCCGACGACTCTGGCTTTGATTTCGACAGAATTGATGAATGAAAACGCTTCTGGGAGACTCGATTAAGGTGTGCAGATAAATGATTTGAGTGCGTATGGCCGAATTGATGCGAATTCTTGAGTAAAAGAGGCGAGGTCGACAGTTACAGATTTGAATACCCATAACTGGGTTTAATTCGTTGTAATGACGATGGTTAAAGTTTTAATTAGGTTTGTTAATGTCGTGAACATGAATATCAGTTACAAAACGCAACGAATTTCAAGTATGGAGTTCGAATTTGGGTCAAATGCCACGAGTTTGACTTTTAAAAGTCAACAGGACCGATTCTCTTTTGATTTTGACTTTGAGAGTCAACTAATCTAGTTTTGGAACTTTGCAGGATTAGTCCCTGGAGTTTGAGATCAAGAAATAACAAAAACAGTCCCTGGGATTTAATAGTGGGTTAACTGGGTTAGGTTTTAACAGAATATTTAACGGAATTCTAACGGAGTTAACTTAAATAGTCGGAATGTTACATCATCCCCTAGTTGAAAGAATTTTCGTCCCGAAAATTAAAATAAAATTTTTTCGAATGTCACATCATCCCTTAGTTGAAAAAATTTTCGTCCCGAAAATTAGAATAGTACCTTAAGAGTTTGACGTGGAGTGCTTGAATAGATGAGGATACTTGCGCATCATCTAATCCTCACGCTCCCACGTGAATTCCGGTCCGCGTTTCGAGTTCCAACAAACTCTGACAATAGGGATTTTACTACGCTTAAGCGTTTTGACTTCCCTATCCATGATTTTCACAGGTTCTTCGATGAAACGCAGCTGTTCATCAATATGTAGTTCCTCAAGAGGAACCGCGAGTGACTCGTCCGCTAGACATTTCTTCAAAATTGAGATGTGAAAGACGTTGTGTACACCACTAAGTCTTTCAGGTAGGTCCAGTTGATACGCTACTGGGCCAATTCTCTTCGCTATCTTGAATGACCCAACATAACGAGGATTCAGCTTGCCTCGTTTCCCAAAACGAATGACACCCTTCCAAGGTGAGACTTTTAACAAGACCATATCCCCTACTTGAAATTCTAACGGTTTACGACGCTTATCGGCATAACTCTTTTGACGATCACGAGCTGCTGCCATACGATTTCTAATTTGAACGATTTTCTCAAAAGTTTCAAGTACGAGTTCAGGACCTGTAAGTTGACTATCCCCAACCTCGGCCCAACAAATAGGAGAATGACATTTTCATCCATATAATGCTTCAAATGGAGTTGCCTTGATGCTAGTGTGATAACTGTTGTTGTAGGAGAACTCCACCAATGGTAGGTGAGACTCCTAAGTGTTACCGAAGTCAATCACACAAGCTCGTAGCATATCCTCCAGGGTTTGAATAGTACGGTTCGTCTGGCCATCAGTTTGAGGATGGTATGATGTGCTCATATCTAGACGCGTGCCTAAAGCTTTATGTAACGATTGCCAAAAACGAGAGGTGAATCATGCATCACGATCCGAAATGATAGAGATTGGCACCCTGTGCCGAGATACTACTTCTTTCAAGTAAATACGAGTAAGCTTCTCGATTTTGTCGGTTTCCTTGATTGCTAAGAAATGAGCGGACTTTGTTAAACGATCAACGATTACCCAAATGGTATTACATCCGGTAGGAGTTCGTGGCAACTTTGTGATAAAGTTCATGGATATCTGCTCCCATTTCCACATGGGAATCTCTGGTTGCTGGAGTAGACCGGAAGGCTTTTGATATTCAACTTTGACCTTCGCGCAAGCCAGGCACTTGCTCACATAGGTGGCTATATCGGCCTTCATCTTTGGCCACCAATACAGCACCTTTAGATCATGGTACATCTTGTCGGAACCTGGATGAATAGAGTAATGAGATTTATGAGCCTCATCCATGACTATTTCCCTTAAGTTTCTGAATACTGGAACCCATACTCGCTCGGCGAAGTAGCGAATACCGTCAGATTTTACCTCGAGTTGTGCTTCCATACCGCGTGTACCTTCCAGCGGTAGGTTTTCCTCTTTCAGGGCTTCAAGTTGAGCACTACAGATTTTATCAGGTAATCCGGGGTGAATAGTAAGCTGTAATGCTCGAACTCGTTTGGGCTTGGTTTCCTTTCGACTTAGGGCATCAGCTACAACATTAGCCTTGCCCGGATGATACCGGATAGCACAACCGTAATCATTCAAGAGCTCGACCCAACGACGCTGTCTCATATTCAACTCTTTTTGCTCAAAGATATGCTGAAGACTCTTGTGATCGGTGTAGATAGTGCACCTGGTACCGTACAAGTAATGTCTCCATATCTTAAGTGCGAAAACTACAGCTCCCAATTCTAGGTCATGAGTGGTGTAGTTTTTCTCGTGAATCTTTGGTGGACGCAAAGCATATGCGATCACCTTTTCCCGTTGCATTAGTACACAGCCCAAACCCTGAATGGATGCGTCACAATACACCACAAAGTCATCCGTTCCCTCCGAAAGAGCTAGAATAGGTGCACTGCAAAGTTTCTGTTTAAGGAGTTGGAATGCTGACTCCTGGTTATGGCCCCAGTTATAGGCTTTACCCTTCTGAGTTAAGGCAGTGAGAGGTTGTGCAATCTTAGAAAATCCCTCGATGAATCGACGATAATAACCGGCCAATCCCATAAATTGTCGCACCTCTGTCGGAGTCATCGGTGCTGCCCAATTCTTGATGGCTTCAATCTTTGATGGATCGACATGTATTCCCTTCTCGTTAACCACATGTCCTAAGAACTAAACTTCCCAGATCCAGAATTCACACTTGGAAAACTTAGCATATAGTTGCTCCTCTTAAGTAATTCCAGAATTAAGCATAGATGTTCCTCATGTTCCTCCTTGTTCTTGGAATAAATTAGAATGTCGTCAATGAAAACGATGACAAATTGATCAAGGTATGGCTTACACACACGGTTCATGAGGTCCATGAATACCGCAGGTGCGTTGGTTAATCCGAAAGGCATGACCATAAACTCATAGTGGCCGTACCTTGTCCTGAAAGTAGTCTTAGAGATATCTTCATCTCGGACTCTCAATTGATGGTAACAGGACCTAAGATCTATCTTGGAATAGAAACTTGATCCTTGGAGTTGATCAAAGATATCATCTATACGAGGCAGAGGATAACGGTTCTTGATTGTCACTTTATTTAGTTCACGGTAGTCGATACACATACGGAAAGTCCCGTCCTTCTTCTTGACAAACAGAACTGGTGCTCCCCATGGAGATGAGCTTGGTCGGATGAAACCTTTATCCAAAAATTCCTGCAGCTGAGTAGATAGCTCTTGCAATTCACTAGGTGCTAATCTGTAAGGTGCCTGAGCGATCGGTGCCGCTCCTGGTGCTAGATCGATTTGGAATTCAACTTGACGGTGAGGTGGCAGACCAGGCAAATCTTCGGGAAACACTTCCAAAAAATCACGAACGATGGGAATATCATCAATTTTCTTCTCTTCCGATGGTTGTTCAGCAACGAGTGCCAGAATAGCAGTGTGACCTTTACGCAGGCACTTCTGCGCTTTCATGAATGATATGATGCCTACGACTGCACCACTCTTTTCGCCTTAAACGGAAAGGATTTCTCCACTAGGGAGAGGAATGCGAACAATTTTCTCACGACAGACAATTTTAGCTTGGTTTCTATATAACCAATCCATACCAACAATTACATCAAAACTACCAAGTGTGATCAGCATAAGGTCGATATCAAGTTTATAACCAGCCAGCTCAAGCTTACAACCCTTAAGAAGGTGGGTTGCTTCAATTATTTGGCCATCAGCTATCTCTATTATATACTTAGTTTCTAACAGAGTTAGAGTTCCTTTTATCATATCACTAAGTTTCTTAGATATAAAACTCCTATCAGCACCAGTATCAAATAGGACAGAAGCAAAGTAATTTTTTAAGAGAAACTTACCGGTGACCACATTATGATCATATCGAGCTTCTCCGGATCCTAGTACGAAGGCTCGTCCTTTCACACCATTCCCTCCATTATTGGCATTATTGCCACCATTGTTGTTGCCTTGATTGTTGTTGTTACCATTGTTGCCCTGATTATTGCCGTTACCGTTACCGTTACCATTACCATTTCCATTACCACCCCTCTTCGACTGAGGACAATCCCTCTGAATATGTCACTCCTTACCGCACTGAGAACATCCTCTTGTGGACCCTTGCGGTCGGAATGGTTGTTGTTTTGAAGATCAACTCTACAATCTTTTGCAGCGTGGCCCATCTTGCCACACCGTTGACAACGGTTACAAGCACCGACATGGTGGTAATTGCACTTGTCGCACTTGGGGGGCTCTTCCCGCATAACCACTATGATTTTGACCTGAAGAGGTCGTCTGGTTGAAGTTCTTAGCAGGCTCAAACCTACGCTGCTGCTGTTGCTGGGGTTGATTAAACTGGGATCCCTTGGAGTTGGAGTGAGAGTTGGAGTTGTGATCAAACTTGCGCTTATGATTATCAGTAGCTTTAGAAACTGAACCCCTCGGGGGTAGAGTCCCTTGAGTTACCGCCTGGTCAGTTAACTTGTGGGCAAGTCTGATAGTCTGCTGGATGGTAGTAGGGTTGGATGAGGTGACCATACTCTGAATCTGAGGCACTAGACCTCCAATATACAGCTCAATCCTCTTGTAATCAGGAGTCACCATATGTGGACACTTGTCACACTTGGGGGATCTTCCCCATGGACCATATGTGGACTCATGGGAACAAGTGGTATAAAGCTCAATTTCAGAACCTTCCATTTTCAGGTTCCAGAATTCTCCTTCCAACTTCTGGATCTCATCTCGAGGACAGTACTCCTCCTTCATCATCGTCTTAAACTCCTCCCACGGCAGTGCATTGGCCATAGCCAAACCCAACATCTGGACCTGTGCATTCCACCAAGTGAGAGTCGGGCCCTCCAAAGTACCAAAAGCGAACTTGACCTGATTGGCCAAGGGACAGTTGCACATAACGAATACCGATTCTACTTTTTCGAACCACCGAAGTAGTCTGACAGCTCATTCGGCTCCACTAAAGGTGTGGGGCTTGTAGTCCATAAATGCTTTGAAGGTGCAGGTGAGTTGCTGATTCTGTTGACCTGAATTTAGAAACATAATATAGGATCGGGATTATAAAGCTTGGGAAAGGTGCTTTGAGAGATGAATTGACCTCACTAGTCAAATGTTATAGCATTTACCTGCAGCATTCTGTGCTGCTAGAGCCTCAGCCACACTATCGTTGATTAGTGCCGACAGCTCAGCTGCTGTCATGTTGATGGTACCTCGGCCACCAGCACGACCTCCACATCCTCTTCCCGACATGATTCTTCACATTCACAAATACAAAAAAATGAGAAATATATCGCATATTAAACATTATTTATGTATAAGTAAGGAAATACAATATCTAACATTTTGAAAATTAAATAAATTGTAAAGCTACAAAATAAATAACTCAAAACATTAAACTTCTTATGCTTTTATTGAATGGGAACAACCTTACCCATCTAGGTTTGAAAAGAGGAATAACATAAACAAAGCATGAATGAAAAGGAAAGATAGAATAGAAGGATCATCAAACATCCTCGTCATCGACAGAAACGTATGATTGTGCATCGTCGATCTCCACCAGTTCCTCCTCGGGTGGCTCCTCCTCTAAGGGCTCATCCTCGAAGGGCTCCTCCTCGTCGTCCGAAAGTGGAATGTCCTCTGGAAATAGGGCTGCTTGTAGTTGGGCTTCTAAGTGGGTCACTCTCTCCCGAAGTCCTTCAGCAGGATGGTCTGCTACTTGTAGTTGGGCTTCCAGATGAGTCACTCTCTCCAGAATCCCTCCTACATCATGGTCCGAGGTGTCCACACTCGTCTCCAAATGTGAAACCCGATCCACCAAATGGTCATGGACCTTGTCCGTTGTTGCTAGTTCAGTGGTCAGATGCTCTATTTGCTCCTTGTTTTCTTCCATTTGTGGCGCTCGTTCTAGAATGACGGGTATCTCATCAGTGGCTTCCTTCATCGCTTTTAACTCCTTAGTTATGATAAACACAAAAGCTACAAAAGCTTGTTCCATGGTGCATGGCAATCTTGGCAAAGTAGAGGATGAGGAAGTGGAGCAAAAATAGGGTGATGGAACATTTCCCATCTCGATCCACCTTTGGATCATCTTCGGATATGCATTCCAATTAAGTGTTGTGTTCCTTGCTTGTGCATTACTTGGTTCACCCTGTTCCACCGAGTTGTCACTAGAACTAGTCCGGCGCCTTTTAGGCTCCGGGGATGATAAGGTAGATGCCTTAGGTGATGGTGGTGGGGTTGACGACATGATCCTGTGACGTAATATATAAGTGCCAAAAATCCAAATGTCTATGACATGTAACTAATGTGTGAGGTTATAGTCTAGTATGCAATCCTAGTTCTCTATATAGCGCACGAAGAATCATGCCATCCACTCAGGCTTTATGGTCACACAGGACCTGCCCTCAGTTATCCCTATGTCCAACATCTGTACATCCCCTGGAATGCCAACTACAAGCTAGGGTTCACCTGTGCTAAAAAACATTTGAAAACATTTTGGATCAACATAACGCTGGTGAGTTCATAAACAAAATCATATTTACGTGTATCCTTGATACAAGGATGAATGCCCTGTCTGGGTCTTACAACCATATTCTCCAATCCATCACCAAGTAACCTCACATGGATTCTGAGTCTAAAACATACATATATATACAGGGACCCTCCGGCGCGCTGGTCTGCCAAGGACTAGTTCTCAGAACAAGATGATTGGTCTTGTCCCTCAGTTCCACCCCAATCATAGCAATAATAAGTACTTATTATAGGATATATGCACGGATAGTATTGAGTTCTCAGATAAAAATCATTTACAAAATATTTCATAGAGCACAGTTTAAAAGAACTCACCTTAATCAAAACCTCATCCTGTATTGAATATAACTATCAACACTTCGACATAACCCTAGATCATATCCGACATTATCGTAATCAATATCCCTATCTTAGGTTTACACGAAGAAACCTTACCTCAGTACTATCTATAGCAGTTTGCGGACGAATTGTGAGAAATCGGAATTTCAAGAGCGGACCAGAACCTTGTGAATCGAGCCAGCAGAGCTCTAGTGTGTTTGAAGGTGTTTGCGTGTGAAGAAGTTTGTGTGAAATGAGCTGAAGTCGATCGAGTATTTATAGGGTGAAAGTGGACCTGTAGCAGACCGTTATGCAGGGGGATAGCGGTCCGTTATTGCCTTGCTTACGTCAGCCCTACACGCGTCAGCTTCTTACTGGACCCGCCTGATTTTTGCGGCTAGCGGACCGTTATGGTTCTGGATTGCAAACTTAACTCTAAAAATAAGTAAAAATATTAAAATAATAAAAAAAAGTTGGTAAAAATCAGTAAAAATTCATAAAAAATATGTAAAAATCACCTATATTTTGTTTATTTTTTCTATTTTTTTACTTATATTACTCATTTTTAAAATTAAATTTGCAATCGTAAGTCACATGGATGGCACACGGGTTAATTTTCAGTTAAAAAACTAATTGGTGTAATATCAGAGGCTAAAGACGTAACTTATCTCAAATATTTGGACTAAATTTGTAATTTATAAAAACTGGGGGTTAAATTTACAATTTGATCAAATCATAGGAGTCATTTATACAATTAACTCTTTTATTATTAATGTTACTCCAAAATGGATATATTATTTAGAAAAAATTGAACCGTTAGTTTTATCTATCTATAAAGACATGAAAAACTATGTCACATTTGGTTTCTACAAAGATTCAAAGATGGAACATGTTTAAAAGAAAAGAAGGGAGGCAAAATATCTTTTAGAATAATTGTTTGTTAAAGTTAAGACTATATTTTAGAGTCGATATTGCCCACCATATTTTAGAGTTGATTTTACCCATGGGGTTTTTCAAAGTAATAACTAGGGGTTTTTCAAAGTAATAACCAGGGGTGTTCAAAAAATTCCGAATCCGAATCCAAATTATCCGAAAATTTGAAAATCCGACATTTCGGATATCCGAATTTTCGGATTCGGATTCGGATAGTGATTTTCGGATATTTCGGATAATTCTGATATCCGAAATATTATATTTATATATTTTTTTAATTATTTTTATTATTTAAAAATAAGAAAAATTTAATCAAAACCCGATATATTATATTTATATATGTATATTTTTTTTAATATTTTTTTAAGGTTTTTAATTGTTTTTATAATTTAAAAATATTTTTTTTATATTTTCGGATATCCGTTTCACTATCCGAATCCGTATCCGAAAATTCGGATATCCGAAATTTCGGATTCGGATTCGGATTCCGATAATAAAATCCACTATCCGAAAATTTCGGATATCCGACTTTAAACCCCCCTAGTAATAACCCCAAACCAAACATGTATGATTTTGATTCTAATTTTTTACTTTCTAAAAAGTTACGTCCTAAGGAGTTTACATATTTTTTATAAAGATTGGAATCTATTAAAATATGTTATAATTAAATTTTATCTATGTTGATACACTTATTTTTATTATATTACTTCGTTAGCTTGTCTTACTGTTCTTCTCATCGTAGTTCTTCAGGTCATGAACTTTTAATCGATTAAGTATTATTACATGTCATTTGTAATTAGTAGCTATTAGACAAGCTATAATATTTATCTTTTAACACTTGCGAACACAACAAAGCATACACTCTTAAATCTTTTTAGACAACAAGAAAGAATATACACATGAGTTCTCGAATCCATACTTAGTAATATTTTAAAGAATCACAATCTTCAAAATAATAATCAATAACAAATTCAATAACTTACAACAAATCACCTTTAAATCTCATGTCCTACATTACAACTAATCAACATTAAATCATTTTTGTTATCCAAAAAATACATATTATAACCAATCTAGTTTTTTATATCCATAAATTGCAATTATATATATTTTATATTCAGATGAGTTAGTTTTGAAATATTCAAAACTATTTGTTGCTATGACAGACATGATTATAGAGAGGATCTACACACCTTCATAAATTCGTACGCACCTTTGGAAACTTTCCACACCACCACCACCATCAACAAACAAACACTGAAGGTGTTACTGCATGCTGTTGTGACCTTCGCACTATCCTCCATGTTTATGCATGATCTGTTGTTTCCATATAAACACCAACGGATTCGCTGCAGTGATTATATATCATCGATCCTGCATTTCTGTTGCTTAATCTTCCAAATCGGTTGCTTGGATGAAGAAATGGATTCGTGTGATTCTTACGACGGCGTTGAAGAGGAGAAGGTTAATTTGCTCGGCAGGTACGATCTGTTTCTCGGCATTGCTAATCTGTTTCAATTGATCGAGTTCTTCATCGCCATCGCGTTGATTTCCTGGTCGTTGTTTCGCCTGAGTTCCGTTCTGAAAGTATCCGGCGATAATTTGTTGACGTTTTCGTCTAATTTGTTCAGTCAGCACGTCGTTTTTCTCGTCGGAAACGTGATTATTGTTGTGTGATGTGCTTTCACGTCGTTTTGAGGAAGGAAATAGTTCGGAAAAGTACGGCGAGAAATACAGATCTGTGAGTCAACGGAAAACGACGGAAGTCGCGTTAATCGGAGATTCAGTTACGCCGCTGCCGAAAGAGACGCCGGAGACGGAGGAAACGTCCGGAGAAGAAAAACCTAACCAAACGGAGTCGGAAACTGCGATGGAAGTGGTGCTTAAGCAGGCGGTGAGCAGATTGAACGGTTTCGGAGGACTCAATCGGAGAAGTTGAAGCGTGAGATGTCAATCAAACCTCACCGAGAATTGCGGCGGTCGGCGACGGCGGAGAGAAGCAGCGTTGACGAGAGGTCAACGGCGGTGTCATCGGAGATGGTGGAGATGATGAGCAGCGAAGAGTTCCAGCTTGCGGTTGAGAGCTTCATTTCTAAGCAGCAGAGCTTCCTCAAGCAAGAGGGCTTGGCTGAAAGTGGAAATAATTGTAACAAAAAATATATGTTTTCTTCTTTGTTTTGCATTGCAGAGACAAAGAAGATATCCACTATTCGAGTCAATTTCTATATTTATATTGTTTTACCCACGGCTCTTTACTTTTTTTTAGGTTAAACCGTTACTAACGGTTTTTTATCACTAAAAACCAAAACCAAACCGTTGAAAATAAAAACAAACTAAACCGTTGTTTCCGGTTTGGTTTAAGTTTGGGCTTTTAAGGCCCATTTTGACTAAGCCCATGAGTTATCAACAACTGTCAGAAAATTATGTCTTCATTTTTCATGTGTAAAAAAATTGCAAAAAACTAAATAAAGAAACTTGGTATAAAATAAACTTGAGATTTTTACAATAGAAAGATTTTGCTAAAAGTCAAGGGTCAAACCTGAGATTTTACTAGAAATCAAAATTACCAAACAGATTTTAAAGTAAAATCAAAATACCAAATCGAACCTGCAATTTTGCGAGTAAAAGAAACTTCTCACAACCAAACCAAACCAAACCAAACCAAACCAAACCAAACAGAAACCTTGACAACCAACGATGAAATACGAACCTGTGATTTTGACTTGTGGGTTGGAAACTTGGAATCGATTGAGCGATGAAAGGCTTGAGCAGATGAACGGTTTTATGTGTGTGTGTGTGTGTGTATATATATTTAGTATAGGGATCCGCTAAAAAGTCAAAAAATGTAAAAAGTGTAAAAAGTCGTATAAAACGTTTATAACCGGCTCATACGAACTCCGATTTTACTTATTTTGGCGGCGTTGTAACCGTCTCGTCGAACTCTACGATCTTAGCTTGCAGGGTTTAAATTTTAAAGTTTAGTTTTTGTCATAGAGTTTAGCCTTAGGGGTTTAACTTTTAGTATTTAGGCTATTGAGGGGGGTGGGGTGGGGGTTAGGTTTTTTTTTTGGAGAGGGGGGTTGGGTTAGAGGTTTAGGCTTTTGGGGGTGGTGGTGGTGGTGTTTTTATACGACTTCTTTTGGCTTTTTAGGGTTTTTTTTGTTATAATTTAAGTTTTTCGGGGTGGGAGCTTAGGTTTGGGGGGGTGGGGGTTAGGGTGGGGGTTTTAGGCTTTTGAGGGGGGGAGTGGATATATATATATATATATATATATATATATATATATATATATATATATATATATATATATATATATATATATATATATGGGAGGGTTCCAGAGAAATCCACAGGTTAGGCAAAAACCTAGAAAACCACTAAAAAATCCAATTTTACCTAATCATATAATAATATTTATTTTTTGTTTTATTTTATTTTTATTTATTTATAAGAGTATCAATGTAATATTAAACATTTTTAACAAAAAAACATTTTACACATAGTATTACGTATACGTAAACATAAAATAAAAAAATTGTGGTTACATATACGTAAATTGAAAAAATTGTTTTTTGGATACGTATACGTAAATAAAAAAATTGACTAAAATGATGTGGTTTTCTCGGTTTTCGTCTAACTTTGTGGTTTTCTCTTGATTCTTCCCCTATATATATATAGTGTAAAAAGTCTTTTAAAAACCCCACCACCACCCCCTAAAAGCCTAAAACCCCCCACCCCAACCCCCCCGAAAAGTAACCCCCACCTCCCCCCACCCCAAAAAAACCTAAACCCCCCTCCCCCCCCCCCCTAAAAAAAAAAAAACCTAAATCCTAGCAAAAAACCCTAAAAATCCAAAAAAGTCGTCTAAAAACACCACCATCACCACCCAAAAGCCTAAACCTCCAACCCAACCCACCCCCCCAAAAAAAAACCTAACCCTCACCGCATCCCACCCCACCCCCAAAAACCTAAAACCCACCCACACCCCCCACCCCCCCCCAAGCCTAAATACTAAAAGCTAAACCTTAAGGCAAAAACTAAACCCTAAAATCTAAACTCTAAAAGCTAAGATCATAGAGTTCGAAGAGACGGTTCCAACGTGGCCGAAATGAGTAAAATTGGGGTTCGTATGAGCCGGTTATGAGCGTTTTAAACCACTTTTTACACTTTTTATACTTTTTAGCAAAACCTCACTGTCACATCCCCAAACAATCTGTCACACCCCCAAATTCCACAAACAGAGTTTTACCGTTTGGCGTGTGACAAACCAGGATCTCAGTCCTTAGTTACATCAAACGACACTATATGAGACTTAAAATGTCATAACATAAAAGTGCAGAGTTAAATGTGGAAGCGTAATCGTTAGAATGAAACCAAACACGCAACAAGCGTCAATTAATGTAAATAAGTAACAGTGTTTAAAATGTTTGAAATGAATGATATGACAGTAGGACTCCATACATGTCCTAAGTGTGCAACCTGTGCCAAAGCGACTTGAGAAACATGTAAGAAAAAGTGTCAGCACGAGGTTGGTGAGTTCATAGGTTTGTATGTAAATAAACTGTTTGAGTGTTGCTGGATCCACATACGTAAGTCACACCTATTGCTAGCTAGACAATGTATAAGTTACTCTAAGCGTTCGCAACCGAAGCTGACTGTTTGTGTTTGGGTGCCTTCCGCCATTGCTAACATCAACCATGGCAAGTGTTTAGGACAATTTACACCCGTTAGACCTCCAATCAAGTTAGCGCGACTAACCCGGGTGGGGGTTTGTCAAACCCAGTAGTACTACTCAAATTTCCTCGCTATACTCCATATATTAACGGTCCGAGTGTGTAAGGACTTTGCATGTTATGTTTGCACTTAGGTACACAAGTGGTAATAAAATACTATGTAATCCATTTCCATTCATGCGTATGTCTCTCCCCGAAGGGAAGACAAGTAAACGGATGTCTGTTCGTATACATTTTTCTTACCAATGGGAAACAAGTAAAATACTGTTTGTTTGTATGCATGTTTCTCCCCAACGGGAAACAAATAAAATATTGTTTGTTTGTATGCATGTTTCTCCCCAACGGGAAAACAAGTAAAATGATGTTTGTGTATATGCATGTTTCTCCCCCAACAAGAAAACAAGTAAAAGGGGCCGTGAAAACTCACATGCGTTGCGTAGTAGGTAGTCTCACAAAAGTATGAGATTTAAAATCTCAAGTGTTAGCCTGCACGACTTACGTATGCCCTAGAATTATAAACACACAAGTTAGGGACATATTGGAATTTGTGAAGACGACACTAAAGATTAGAACATCTTAACACATTCTAAGGATTAACGAATAGACGAACGTGTCCCCGGGAATAAGGATTTCTTAATATAATAGTTAAGATAGAAGCGTTACGAATTGAGAGTTTTCTAATTACGAATAATATTATATAAATAAATATTTGTGTGTTTCCACCATTAAATAATGGTTCAGGAAATTAATATAAATTATTATATTATTTTAAACTTGTACAAATAATACAATAATCATTTGTGTGGTAAAAATAATAAATATATTATTTTTATTCGAGGATAATAAACGTGGGTAAATAATATAAATAAATATATTATTTGTTAGTTTGAAACGTTACACAAGGTTTATAAATGTGACGAAAATAATATATAAATATATATTATTTTTAATTGGATTCATGGGTTGAAAATAATACAAATATATTATTTATTCAGAGTCACGGTTTGAAAATAATATAAATATATTATTTTAAAAGTAGAGATAATATAAAAATAGGTTATAAAATCGAATCTGAGCCTACGGGTGATTTCCGGGCTCAAAACATATAATTATAACATTATAGTAACACGGGGATTGGTTTTTATTGAAAAAAATTAATTAAAAAGCTGCTTAAAATAAAATGGGGGTTGTGAGACTCGAACCCGGGTCTCCTCCCTAACAGTACAAAGCTTTAACCACCCAAGCCCGCTAGTGTGTCGCAACAGAACCTGGGCTGAATGAGTTTTAACACACAAGACCTTTGTGTTCTTCCCCTACATCACGATCCGATCCAATCTCATCCCTAAACCCCTGAAATCGATCGCGATTGACCATAAGGTCATAGGAGTTTTGCTAATCGGTCCCTTGCGAACCCGTGGGTGTGATTAATTGTCAAAAACATCAAATCCAGGTTGTTAATTGCTTGTTTATTTCCCGAAAACCCTAGGTTCTAACCTCAGATCGAAATGGCCAATCTAGGTGAATTTATTAGTTGAAATCATAGGGCTTTTGACAAGTAGAGGATTTCGAACCTGTTCATGTAATTTAATTTGATTTAGGTTAAGTGTAGGTTAGGGTTCGACTAAACCAAGATCGCGATGAACCCTAGGATCAGATTATGTTAAAACCGATAATGTAAGCCCCAATTTGTTTAGGACTTTCAATCTATAGACTAAGACGAAACTGAGGTTGTGTTAGTTTACCAAAATGGAATTCGGATTGATGGTGTTCGGCCAAGGCGAGTTCCGACTTGAGTGGTTTGATACCCGGCGACACAGGCTTCGTCTTCAATCGAATTAGATGGTGTAACCGGTTCAGGAGAGTTCGTTTGAGGTGCACAATTGCTTTATTGTGGGAAATAACAAACCAAATGATCGAATTGATGGTCTTAGACGCGAGAGTCGACGGTTACGACTTTAAGGGTCTTAATTGGATTAATTCGTACTCAATGATCATGTTAAATGTAGCAATGATGATAGAAAATGCCATTAACACACATTACAGTTACCAATTGAAACGGATTTGGAGTATTGATCTTGAATTTGGATCAAAAGGATCGAATTTGACTTTCAAAAGTCAAAGAGGTTGAGTTTGGGTTTATTACAGAATCAGTCCCTGTAATCTAAGTGTATAGGTTTCAGTTTTTGACAGATTTGGTCCTTATGGTTTTGAAATTATATAACTGAGTTAAGAACATGGTAGTTGACTTTCAAAAGTCAACAGGAACACAATTATGTATGGTTTGGCAGATTTAGTCCCTGGAGTTAGAGGTAGAGTTAACTAGTTTAGGATTTAACCGGATTTTGTTAACGGAGTTAACCCTAATTAGCCGGATGTCACATCATCCCGTAGTTGAAAGAATTTTCGTCACAAAAATTAAAATAATAAAAAAAAATCTCTGAGGTGTCACATCATCCCCTTGTTGAAAGAATTTTCGTCCTGAAAATTATAATAGTACCTTAAGAGTTAGACGTGGATTGCTTGAACAGATGAGGATACTTGCGTATCATCTGATCCTCGCGCTCCCATGTGAATTCCGGTCCGCGTTTCGAGTTCCAACGAACTCTGACAATAAGGATTTTACTGCGTTTGAGCGTTTTGATTTCCCTATCCATGATTTCTACCGGTTCTTCAAAGAACCGCTTGTTCATCGATGTGTAGTTCCTCAAGAGAAACCATGAGTGTCTCGTCTGCTAGACGTTTCTTCAAGTTCGAGACATGAAAGACATCGTGTACACCACTAAGTCCTTCAGGTAGCTCCAGTTGATACGCTACTGGGCCAATTCTCTTCGCTATCTTGAATGGTCCAACATAACGAGGATTTAGTTTGCCTCGTTTCCCAAAGCGAATTACACCTTTCCAAGGTGATACTTTCAGAAGAACCATGTCGCCTACTTGAAACTCTAACGGTTTATGACGCTTATCGGCGTAGCTCTTTTGACGATCACGAAATTCCGCCATACGATTTCGAATTTGAATGATCTTTCCTGAGGTTTCGAATACAAGTTCGAGACCTGTAAGTTGGCTATTCCCAACTTCAGCCTAACAGATAGGAGATCGGCATTTACGTCCGTACAATGCCTTGAATGGTGCTGCCTTGATGCTAGTGTGATAACTGTTGTTGTAGGAGAACTCCACTAAAGGTAAGTGAGACTCCCAAGTGTTACGGAAGTCGATCACACAAACTCGTAGCATGTCCTCTAAGGTTTGAATGGTACGTTCCGTTTGCCCATCAGTTTGAGAATGATACGTCGTACTCATGTCTAGACGCGTACCTAAAGCTTTTTATAGAGATTGCCAAAAATGTGATGTGAATCTAGCGTCTCGATCCGAAATGATAGAAATTGGCACTCCGTGCCGAGAGACTACTTCTTTCAAGTAAAGACAAGTAAGTTTCTCCATCCTGTCAGTTGATTTGATGGCTAAGAAGTGAGCAAATTTTTCCAAGCGATCAAAAATCACCCAGATGGTGTCGCATCCGCTAAGAGTTTGGGGTAATTTGGTTATGAAGTCCATAGAGATTTGTTCCCATTTCCACATTAGGATATCTAGCTGTTGAAGTAAGCCAAAAGGCTTTTGGTATTCCACTTTGACCTTTGCGCAAGTCAGGCACTTGTTTGCATAGGTTGCTATATCGGCCTTTATCTTCAGCCACCAATATAACACTTTAAGATCATGGTACATTTTCTCAGAACCTGGATGAATAGAGTATCGGGATTCGTGTGCTTCATCCATAAGAATCTCTCTTAAGTTCCCATACACTGGAACCCATATTCGCTCTGCCATCTTATTTGACCTCCAGTTGTCCTTCCATACCGCGTGTGGCTTCCAGCGGTAGGTTATCCTCTTTAAGGGCTTCGAGTTGAGCACTTCGGATTTTCTCAGGTAATCCGGGGTGAATAGTAAGTTGTAATGCTCGAACTCATTTAGGTTTGGTGTCCTTACGGCTTAGGCCATTACTTACTACATTAGCCTTCCCTGGATGGTATCTGATTGCACAGTCATAGACGTTTAAGAGTTCGATCCAACGATGATGTCGCATGTTCAACTCTTTCTGCTCAAAGATATGCTGAAGACTCTTGTGATCAGTGTAGATAGTGCATTTGGTACCGTACAAGTAATGTCTCCATATCTTTTAGTGCAAATACCACGGCTCCCAACTCTAAGTCATGAGTTGTGTAGTTTTTCTCATAAATTTTCAGTTGTCAAGAAGCGTATGCGATAACCTTCTCGCGTTGCATTAGTATATAACCAAGACCTTGAATGGATGCATCGCAATCCACTACAAAGTCATTCGTTCCCTTGGGAAGAGATAGGATGGGTGCACTACAAATTTTCTGCTTCAGCAGTTGGAATGCGGATTCCTGAGTTTCGCTCCAGATATAGGGTTTACCCTTTTGAGTTAGAGCAGTAAGAGGTTGAGCAATCTTTGAGAATCCCTTGATGAATCGACAGTAGTAGCTAGCCAATTCAAGAAATTATCGCACCTCTATCGGAGTCGTTGGTGCCGCCCAATTCTTGATGGCACTATTTTTGCTGGATCGACATGTATTCCTTTCTCGTTGTCTACATGTCCTAGAAATTGGGCTTCGCGAATCCAAAATTCTCATTTTAAAAATTTGGCATACAATTGCTCTTGCTTTAGCAACTCAAGGATTAAACGCAGATGTTCCTTATGTTCTTCTTTGTCCTTAGAATAGATGAGGATGTCATCAATGAAGATGATGACGAACTGATCAAAGTAGGACTTACACACACGGCTCATGAAGTCCATGAATACCGCGGGTGCGTTGGTTAGTTCGAATGGCATGACCAAAAACTCGTAATGACCGTACCGGGTTCTGAATGCAGTTTTAGAGATGTCCTCATCCCGGACTCTCAATTGATGGTAACCGGATCTAAGATCTATTTTGGAATAGAAACTTGATCCTTGGAGTTGATCAAACAAATCATCCATGCGGGGTAGAGGATAACGATTCTTGATCATCACTTTGTTCAGCTCACGATAGTCGATGCACATGCGGAAAGTCCCGTCCTTCTTCTTGACAAATAGAACTGGACTAGGTCGGATGAAACCTTTATCCAACAACTCTTGCAGTTGAGTGGATAGCTCTTGCAATTCATTAGGTGCAAGTCTGTAAGGTGCCCGAGCAATAGGCGCTGCTCCGGGTGCTAGATCAGTTTGGAATTCTACTTGACGATGCGGTGGCAGACCATGCAAGTCCTCGGAAATACTTCTGGATAATAACGTACAATTGGGATGTCATCAATCTTCTCCTCCCCAGATGGCTGCTCGGCTACGAGAGCCAAAATAGCAGTATGACCTTTTCGAAGACACTTTTGTGCTTTCATGAAGGATATGATGCCAACGACTGCACCAACCCTTTCGCCTTGGACAGAAGGGTTTCTCCACTCGGGAGAGGAATGCGAACTATTTTCTCATGACAGACAATTTCGGCTTGGTTCTTAGATAACCATTCCATACTGATGGTCACGTCAAAGCTGCCCAGTGTGACTGGCATAATGTCAATGTTAAGCTTATAACTAACCAATTCTAGCTTACATCCTCTAAGAATAGGAGTTGCTTTGGTTATTTGACCGCTCACTATATCCTATAGTGTACATAGTTTCTAGTAGGGTTGGAGTACGACGTACTAATATGAATTTAGTAAGTCATGCTGAGACTTCTAGTTAGAACCGTGCTTATAATGTAAGCATCGGCCAATGTAAAGACCAAGGGGAAAAGGTCCACTTGTATGAAAAGAAGTTTAATGAGCTTTAGATTCCAGTAACGTAAAGGATAGGATGCCTGCTTAAGTAATCGTGTTCAACTGATGGTTGGTTAGATTAAATCCCTGTTTTCTAATGTCAATGGAACAACGAGATCATTTTGTGAAGAAAGCAATCAGATTGTAGAGTTGGATATGTTGGGGTATAATTCAAAGTAGACTAAGGATTAGTCACGGGATAAGGTAATAGTGTTAAATGGAATTTATTGTTGGAGTGTAAGGAATAACGTGTTAGCTTAGAAAGAATTCCACAATATCTTCTTACATAGTTGGAGTCGACAAGTTTGCCATGAGATTCTATTAGAGTTTCAATCAAGACGGTTTATGTGATCACGTTTAGATGAGAGTCTTAATTTCACTAAGACTCTTACATGAGCGAGATAAAAGGATGGATCCTATTGATGATAGTTCAGTGTGTCCGTAAACATTTTCGACCTGATAGTCGCGTCTATCAACTGTTGAACAGGTTTAACGATACCAACTAGTTGTTGGGTGGGTTACTAGAATTCCTATTGATGATAGTTCAGTGTGTCCGTAAACATTTTCGACCTGATAGTCGCGTCTATCAACTGTTGAACAGGTTTAACGATACCAACTAGTTGTTGGGTGGGTTACTAGAATTCCTACAGACAGTTAAAACTTAAGTCTGTAAATCACTGATTAGGACCATCTATCCACACACTAGGTTTCACCAGGACTCACATGCACCTCAAATTACTATTACGTGTGCACCCGTAATGATAACTTGCTTTGCATGCTCACCCTAGCTTCTCCCTGTCATGTGTCAAAATGTCCTTTAGTTTTTATTGCCGAGTACATAGTGTTATCAGATACGATAAGTCATCAAGAAGCTTAGTCATCAACCATGAATTGATCAACTAGAACTCATATCAGGATAAGTAGTCGGGAATCGTTTGATCCGAGTATTCACTCTAGTTGGAACAGAATACGAGAGTCTAATCCAGTGGATTGTAGATGGGAACATGCACATGAAACAAATATGTACATGAAATGTGGTTTCGATGAGCGAAACTAGTTCATGAATGTCTTACTTGAAGAGGCAAAGTAGCAGTCCTTCCAACTGAGTCAGGATTGGGTTTGGGTATGCAATGAGCAAGGCGTTCTCAACCTTGTGGTCAATCTTTCTTCAATAGAATATCGACCAAAGCGCGAGCCCATGGCTCAGGAAAGTGATGACATCTACGTGTCAATGGATTCTGCAATGATGCGTGCAACAGTCTGCCTTCACACGGCGTATTGTTGCTAGTGGGTACGGTAGGGACTCGCCTCCGACGATCCAAACTCCTAAAGAGACATGTGCTACTACTGAGTTTCGTCCATAACATGGACCTGAGAAAGCCCACCATACCCGATAGATGGTGGTGGTGTGAGAGACTCCTCCGAAGGCTCCGTCTTGCTGCCTACGGACGGGAGTGGATGTTGTTCTGGTGATTCCCCGAGTGTCGCCACTGGGAATGATGATGCAATGCAAATGATGTGTTGCTCTTCAGCAGAGGGTAATATGGATGATGTCAACATGCCTGCAATGCAATGTATGTATAGGTGCTATATGTATCACGTATAAGTGTCTGTGCCGTGTAACTAATGTGTAAGGTTATAGTCTAGTATGCAATCCTAGTTCTCTATAACCAATGTCTCTGATACCAATCTGTCACACCCCTAAAAAATCTTTCACACCCCCAAATTCCACTAACGGAGTTTTACCGTTTGGAGTGTGATAAACCAGGATCTTAGTCATTAGTTACATCAAACGACACTATATGAGACTTAAAATTTCATAACATAAAAGTGCAGAGTTAAATGTGGAAGTGTAATCGTTAGAATGAAATCAAAAGTAATTACACGCAACAAGCGTCAATTAATGTAAATAAGTAACAGTGTTTAAAATGTTTGAAATGAATTATATGACAATAGGACTCCATGCATGTCCTAAGTGTTCAACCTGTGCCAAAGCGACCTGAGAAACATGTAAGAAAAAGTGTCAACACGAGGTTAGTGAGTTCACAGGTTTGTATGTAAATAAACTGTTTGAGTGTTGCTGGATCCACATACGTAAATCACACCTATTGCTAGCTAGACAATGTACAAGTTACTCTAAGCGTTCGCAACCGAAGCTGACTGTTTGTGTTTAGGTGCCTTCCGCCATTGCTAACATCAACCATTTACGACAATTTACACCCGTTAGACCTCCAATCAAGTTAGCGCGACTAACCGGGGTGGGGTTTGTCAAACCAAGTAGTACTACTCAATTTTCCTCGCTATACTCCATATATTAACGGTCCGAGTGTGTAAGGACTTTGCATGTTATGTTTGCACTTAGGTACACAAGTGGTAATGAAATACTATGTGATCCATTTCCGTTCATGCGTATGTCTCTCCCTGACGGGAAGACAAGTAAACGGATGTCTGTTCGTATACATTTTTCTTACCAATGGGAAACAAGTAAAATACTGTTTGTTTGTATGCATGTTTCTCCCCAACGGGAAACAAATAAAATATTGTTTGTTTGTATGCATGTTTCTCCCCAACAGGAAAACAAGTAAAATGATGTTTGTGTATATGCATGTTTCTCCCCCAACAGGAAAACAAGTAAAAGGGGCCGTGAAAACTCACATGCGTTGCGTAGTAGGTAGTCTCACAAAAGTATGAGATTTAAAATCTCAAGTGTTAGCCTACACGAATTACGTATGCCCTAGAATTATAAACACACAAGTTAGGGAATATTGGAATTTGTGATGACGGAACTGAAGATTAGAACATCTTAACACATTCTAAGGATTAACGAATAGACGAACGTGTCCACGGGAATAAGGATTTCTTAATATAATAGTTAAGATAGAAGCGTTACGAATCGAGAGTTTTCTAATTACGAATAATATTATATAAATAAATATTCGTGTGTTTCCACCATTAAATAATGGTTCAGGAAACTAATATAAATTATTATATTATTTTAAACTCGTACAAATAATATAATAATCATTTGTGTGGCAAAAAGAATAAATATATTATTTTTATTCGAGTATAATAAACGTGAGTAAATAATATAAATAATTATATTATTTGTTAGTTTGAAACGTTACACAAGGTTTATAAATGTGGCGAAAATAATATATAAATATATATTATATTTAATTAGATTCACGTGTTAAAAATAATACAAATATATTATTTATTCGGACTCACGGTTTGAAAATAATATAAATATATTATTTTAAAATTAGAGATAATATAAAAATAGGTTATAAAATCGAATCTGAGCCTACGGGTGATTTCCGGGCTCAAAACATATAATTATAACATTATAGTAACATGGGGATTGGTTTTTATCGAAAAAAATTAATTAAAAAGCTGCTTAAAATAAAATGGGGGTTGCGGGACTCGAACCCGGGTCTCCTCCCTAACAGTTCAAAGCTTTAACCACCCAAGCCCACTAGGGTGTCGCAACAGAACCTGGGCTGAATGAGTTTTAACACACAAGACCTTTGTGTTCTTCCCCTACATCACGATCCGATCCAATATCATCCCTTAACCCCTGAAATCGATCGCGATTGACCAAAAGGTCATAGGATTTTTGCTAGTCGGTCCCTTGCGAACCCGTGGGTGTGATTAATTGTCAAAAACATCAAATCTAGGTTGTTAATTGCTTGTTTATTTCCCAAAAACCCTAGGTTCTAACCTCAGATCGAAATGGCCAATCTGGGTGAATTTATTAGTTGAAATCATAGGGCTTTTGACGAGTAAAGGATTTCGAACCTGTTCATGTAATTTAATTTGATTTAGGTTAAGTGTAGGTTAGGGTTCGACTAAACCAAGATCGCGATGAACCCTAGGATCAGATTATGTTAAAATCGATAATGTAAGCCCCAATTTGTTTAGGGCTTTCAATATACAGACTAAGATGAAACTAAGGTTGTGTTAGTTTACCAAAATGGAATTCGGCTTGATGGTGTTCGGCCAAAACGAGTTCCGACTTGAGTGGTTTGATATCCGGCGACACAGGCTTCGTCTTCAATCGAATTAGATGGTGTAACCGGTTCAGGGGAGTTCGTTTGAGGTGCCCAGATGCTTGATTATGGGAAATAACAAACCGAATGATCGAATTGATGGTCTTAGACGCGAGAGTCGACGGTTACAACTTTAAGGGTCTTAATTGCATTAATTCGTACTCAATGATCATGTTAAATGTAGCAATGATGATAGATAATGCCATTAACACACATTACAGTTACGAATTGAAACAGATTTGGAGTATTGATCTTGAATTTGGATGAAAAGGATCGAATTTGACTTTCAAAAGTCAAAGAGGTTGAGTTTGGGTTTATTTCAGAATCAGTCCCTGTAATCTAAGTGTATAGGTTTCAGTTTTTGACAGATTTGGTCCTTGTGGTTTTGATATTAGATAACTGTGTTAAGAACATGGTTAGATGACTTTCAAAAGTCAATAGGGACACAATTATGTGCATTTTGACCTCAAAGTCAAGATGATTATGGTTTGGCAGATTTAGTCCCTGGAGTTAGAGGTAGAGTTAACTAGATTAGGATTTAAGCGGATTTTGTTAACGGAGTTAACCTAATTAGCCGGATGTCACATCATCCCCTAGTTGAAAGAATTTTCATCCTAAAAATTAAAATAATAATAAAAAATTTCTGAGGTGTCACATCATCCCCTAGTTGAAAGAATTTTCGTCCCGAAAATTATAATAGTACCTTAAGAGTTAGACGTGGATTGCTTGAACAGATGAGGATACTTGCGCATCATCTGATCCTCACGCTCCCGTGTGAATTCCGGTCAGCGTTTCGAGTTCCAACGAACTCTGACAATAAGGATTTTACTGCGTTTGAGCGTTTTGATTTCCCTATCCATGATTTCTACCGGTTCTTCAAAGAACCACAGTTGTTCATCGATGTGTAGTTCCTCAAGAGAAACCATGAGTGTGTCGTCTGCTAGACGTTTCTTCAAGTTCGAGACATGAAAGACATCGTGTACACCACTAAGTCCTTCAGGTAGCTGCAGTTAATAAGCTACTGGGCCAATTCTCTTCACTATCTTGAATGGTCCAACATAACGAGGATTTAGTTTGCCTCGTTTCCCGAAGCGAATTACACCTTTCCAAGGTGAGACTTTCAGAAGAACCATGTCGCCTACTTGAAACTCTAACGGTTTATGACGCTTATCGGCGTAGCTCTTTTGACGATCACTAAATGCCGCCATACGATTTCGAATTTGAATGATCTTTCCTGAGGTTTCGAATACAAGTTCGGGGCCTGTAAGTTGGCTATCCCCAACTTCAGCCCAACAGATAGGAGATCGGCATTTACGTCCGTACAATGCCTTTAATTGTGCTGCCTTGATGCTAGTGTGATAACTGTTGTTGTAGGAGAACTCCACTAAAGGTAAGTGAGACTCCCAAGTGTTACGGAAGTCGATCACACAAACTCGTAGCATGTCCTCTAAGGTTTGAATGGTACGTTCCGTTTGACCATCAGTTTGAGAATGATACGTCGTAATCATGTCTAGACGCGTACCTAAAGCTTTTTATAGATATTGCCAAAAATGTGATGTGAATCTAGCGTCTCGATCCGAAATGATAGAAATTGGCACTCCGTGCCGAAAGACTACTTCTTTCAAGTAAAGACAAGTAAGTTTCTCCATCCTGTCAGTTGATTTGATGGCTAAGAAGTGAGCAGATTTTGCCAAGCGATCGACAATCACCCAGATGGTGTCACATCCGCTACGAGTTCGGGGTAATTTGGTTTTGAAGTCCATAGAGATTTGTTCCCATTTCCACATTAGGATATCTAGCTGTTGAAGTAAGCCAGAAGGCTTTTGGTATTCCACTTTGACCTTTGCGCAAGTCAGGCACTTGTTTGCATAGGTTGCTATATCGGCCTTTATCTTCGGCCACCAATATAACACTTTAAGATCATGTTACATTTTCTCAGAACCTGGATGAATAGAGTATCGGGATTCGTGTGCTTCATCCATAAGCAGCTCTCTTAAGTTCCCATACACCGGAACCCATATTCGCTCTGCCATGTAGCGAATGCTATCTGATTTGACCTCTAGTTGTCCTTGCATACCGCGTGTGGCTTCCGGCGGTAGGTTATCCTCTTTAAGGGCTTCGAGTTGAGCACTTCGGATTTTGTCAGGTTATCCGGGGTGAATAGTAAGTTGTAATGCTCGAACTCATTTAGGTTTGGTGTCCTTACGGCTTAGGCCATCGCCTACTACATTAGTCTTCCCTAGATGGTATCTGATTGCACAGTCATAGACGTTTAAGAGTTCAATCCAACGATGATGTCGCATGTTCAACTCTTTCTGCTCAAAGATATGCTGAAGACTCTTGTGATCGGTGTAGATAGTGCATTTGGTACCGTACAAGTAATGTCTCCATATCTTTTAGTGCAAATACCACGGCATGTAACACATAGCATGTAACACATAACACATAATCATGATGCATGGTATAAGTGGGTGTCCTAAAGTTATAGTCTAGGTCAAGGGTGTCTAATAACCTAGTTCCCTATAACCAAGGCTCTGATACCAATCTGTCACACCCCAACCGACGGCGGAAACGTCGGGGCGTGACATGTAGACTGTTCATGAGCACAAGGTTCACTAGATTTCAAAATTTAATCATCAATTTCATTTCAAACCATTCAAACACAAATAGCAAAATTCAGCAAGTACATAAATAAAAATACAAATTGTTCTTTGATATTAAATTAACTAGGTCCAACTTAAGTGTAGCATGTCTTGCTCAAATTCACACGTTAGCACCTGAAACATGAATAAAATAGGGTCAACTAAAAAGTCGGTGAGCATACATAGGTTTGTACATAGATAGTGTATAAATATGAATAAGCAAATCCTTACATGTCATGATAAATAAGGCATTTATGGGGAGCAGCTATTGTGTAACTAAAGTACAATCAAACCTACTTGAAATGATACACGATAAATTTCAATGTAAACAAGATCAGGTTATGAAATGCTCAATTTTTCATTCCGAATTTGCAATACAAAGCATGAATTTTTAAATTGTCAATATTGTATAATTTGATACTATAAGCAGTTTTCTAACTAGCATGCAAATTGTGTTGTCGGTAACAATCACCCCAATCTGGGTGGGTTTGTCAGACTCAATAGAACTATCATTGTTTACCGTCGGCTTGAATAGTTAATGATTGCACATAAATCGCACACAAAAGTTAGCACTCAGGCATAAAGCTCAAATTTGCACACATGAATGTAAAGAGAATTTGAACTTGTGTAGTTTGTGTAAATGTAAGCAATAAATTGTATATTGTTCATGTTCCACCCCAAAAAGTGTAAAAGAGTAAAAGGGGCTATGTAATACTCACATGGATCAAGGGTGCAGTTAGCACGCGAGACTAGGTAGCAAAATGATTTTTGTAACTCACCACGTTAACCTAGTGTGTAATATATATCAAATTAATAATGTGTACGATAGTCTAGGTCTAAGTCTCGGATTTAATTGAGTGTGTGTACAAAGAGTGGTAGGAGTGTAGGAAACTGTGGTTTGTTCTTGAATTGGTTTTGTATAAAATGAAAAATTTGAAATGAATAGTTTTAAAATATTTTAACTGGGGTTTGGGTTTGAATAACTAAATAATTTAAATAATTGATATTTAGTTATTTAGGTATGAAAATAGTGTGTGGATTATCTTAAACATAAATTAAATAACTAATTTTGCATTATTTATTTATTTATAAAAATGTGTAAAAATAATATTTATTTTTAAAGATGTGAAAATGATATTTATTAATAAAGATGTGAAAAATGATATTCATTTATAATGATGTGAAAATGATATTTATTTATAACAAATATACCCTTAACTTTTTTTTGTAGTTTATAATAAATAAACTTATTTATTTATTTATCATTTTAAAAATAAGTAATTGATTTAAATAAAGTTAAAATTTTATAAACTTTATAAAAATAAATATTTTATTTGGAAGTTAATTTCATTTAATTATTTAAATATCTAAATTTTTGTTTTAATTATTTAATATACAATTTGAACAACGAAATTCGTAATAAAACTGAATTTATATTGAAAATTTTCAAATCTGGTTTTATTCTGTTACAAATATTGTAAGGTTTATAAAAATATTTTTTATAAAATTTCTGGAGTTTTAAAAATCGGTTTTAAAAATATATGCAACTCACCCGGTTCGAACCCGGGTGGCTGTTGTGTGAGTCTCAAGCCGCAACCACTGGACCAGGGGACATATTCGTTGAGTAAATCCGGTTTAAGGTCGTATTAACACAGAGAGGACAGGGAGCCGGGTCTGGTTCAAGGTATGCGCAAAAAGGGAGCCGGATGTGTGGTCTGTGGGTTTCGAACCCACGCCACCCGATCCAACGGCATAGTAACTTAACCGGTTGGACCAGGTGGGTTCGCTGGTCATATAGCAACCCGTTTAATTATACAGAAGAACAAGGATCGAGCCCCAAGTTTCGTATAGCATGAACCCTAGATTTCAAATTAGTTCAATGCGATTTTGTTCTTACGAATTGATAAGGGGCTTTTGATAAGCATCCAGAAACGAATCGAAAGGTACGAAACTTACTTGTTTTGATTGAGTGGAGAGTGCAGATGAATGGGTCAAATCTCCCGCTGTTCTTGGTGTCCGATCGAGGATTCGACGTGATTCTGGGTTCGGCGAGTTTGTGTGTGAGTATGCGAATGCGTGTGAGGGATTTGATTCTATTAATTTCATTCGTATAAGCCCATTCGATCTCAACTTGACCGTAATATCCGCGGTCAACTGATTTCGTGTTAATTCATGGATTCGGGAATGGATTGGGTCCCGATAATGGTCTAGGTACATAAGAGTATAGGTTGTGCGTGTTTTACGGGATTGAAACCGTGTTGATTTCGCGAATTAAATGTTGGTTTGACACGGTTTGACTTTGATTAGTCAAACTGTTTCAATTTTGTTTGAATTTCAAATTCTTGGCCGCTCAAATTCTTAAATTGGGTCGCATTCAGGACTAGATTCATGCGTGAGTAATCATGGAAATGATGTGCAAGCCTTAAACGTGTTGATCCTCTGATTAGGAAAGGAGTTGGGATCGGTTTGACCCTAAAGAGTCAAACCTATTCAAAAGTTGGAATTTGCCGCTAAATTGGTCGATCAAAAATGGTTTGTGGGCTGGGACGAGGTCGGCAATGCTCCAGGCTCAACGCAGGTCCAACCTAGCTGGGCTTGATCGATTTCACTATCCAAATTGTAAGGATTCTTCCCTGTTTGACTTTAGAAGTCAAATAGGGTCAAATTGATTGTAATGGTGATGAGTGGGGTCAACATTGGGTCAATTGGTTCAATTTCATAGGGTTTAAAGGAAATAAGGGGGTTCAATTTGGTTTAGTTTATTTTGATTAAATAGTTATAACATTTTTATAATAATTTGTACATTTTCTTTTGTAAAAAGAACATCACCTTTTTTATTTGTTTTAAATTCATTTTATTTACTTAAAACTTTTATATAAAACAAATCTAATGTTATTATTTATAAAGGAAATAAATTTCATAAAAAAAAATTTATAGATTGTATAAGTGTTTCATTCAATAAAATGTAGTGTATTATTGAAATAACTAAAGTAAAATAGAGCCGAAAAGTCATGGATGTTACAGTATCCCCATGTTGAGGGAATTTCGTCCCGAAATTTAGCTAGTTGAGGCGACTGAATCAGCAAAGAGGTGCGGGTACTTGAGCTTCATTTGGTCTTCACGTTCCCAAGTAAACTCGGGACCACGTTTCGATTCTCAACGAACTTTGATAATAGGAATACGGCTTCGCTTGAGTTGCTTGATCTCGCGACCCATGATCTCCACTGGTCTCTCCACGAAGTGCATCGTTTCGTCAATGCGCACATCGTCAAGAGGTATATGGAGGTTCTCATCAGCAAGACATTTCTTTAGATTGGACACATGAAACGTAGGATGAACATTGCCAAGTGATGGCGGTAGGTCGAGTTTGTAAGCCACCTTCCCAATCCTTTCAAGGATCTTGAATGGGCCCACATAGCGAGGTGCTAATTTGCCTTTCTTTCCAAAATGGATCACACCCTTTCATGGAGACACCTTTAGAAGAACAAGGTCACCGATTTGGAATTCCAAAGGTTTCTGTCGTTTATCGGCATAACTCTTTTGCCGACTCCTCGCTACTCGAATGTTGTCACGGATTTGAATAATCTTATCGGATGTTTCTTGGATTAGCTCGGGACCGGTGATTTGTGCTTCACCAATCTCGTTCCAACAGATAGGAGAACGACACTTACGACCATAGAGAGCTTCAAATGGGGCCATATTGATACTTGTGTCGTAGCTATTGTTGTAAGAGAATTCAATTAGGGGTAGATGTGAATCCCAATTGCCACCAAAATCAATTACACAAGCTCTAAGCATGTCCTCAAGAGTTTGGATTGTACGCTCGGTCTGACCATCAGTTTGGGGGTGGTAAGCCGTGCTTAAATCCAATCGTGTACCAAGAGCAGTTTGGAGAGATTGCCAGAACCGGGAGGTGAATCGAGCATCTCTATCGGAGATTATGTTTAATGGAACACCGTGACGGCTCACAATTTCGTCAATGTAAATTTGGGCCAATTTCCTAACCCGATAGTCTTCACGGGTGGGTAAGAAATGAGAAGATTTGGTGAGGCGGACCCAAATGCTATCATAACCACTTGAGGTGCGAGGGAGTTTGGTAATAAAATCCATAGCTAAGTTCTCCCATTTCCACACGGGAATTTTCGGTTGTTCAAGTAAACCGGAAGGACGTTGATGTTCGGCTTTGACTTTGGAGCAAGTTAGACATTTGGCAACATAGAGAGCAATGTCTTTCTTCATACAGGGCCACCAATATTGTTGGCGAAGTTCTTGGTACATTTTATCCGCCCCAGGATGGATAGAATAACGAGTCTTGTGGGCCTCGTTCATGAGAAATGTACGACGATCATCGCGGTCGGGAACCCAAATACGGTTCAAGTAATACAGTAAGGCATTGGGTTTTGATTCAAGCAGAAGTTCAACACCACATGACATTTCCTCGTACATGTTACCCTCAGTGACTGAGACGTGTTGAGCTTCTAAGATGCGATTTTGAATGTCGGTTTGAATTTGGATACAATGAAGCATGACATGGTCCTTTCGACTCAAAGCGTCGGCTACAACATTCGCCTTGCCAGGATGGTAACGAATCTCGCAGTCATAGTCGTTAAGGAGCTCAACCCAACGTCGTTGCCTCATATTGAGTTCTTTTTGGTTGAAGATGTGTTGGAGACTTTTGTGGTCGGTGAACACCACACATTTTGTGCCATAGAGGTAATGTCTCCAAATCTTCAATGCGAATACAACCGCATCCAATTCGAGGTCGTGCGTTGTATAATTCTTCTCGTGAATCTTAAGTTTTCTTGATGCATAAGCGATTACTTTACCTCGTTGCATGAGGACACAACCCAGACCTTGGTTGGAAGCATCACAGTAGACAACTAGATCATCATTCCCGTCGAGGAGAGTCAAAATAGGAGCATCGCAAAACTTTTGCTTGAGAGTTTGGAAGGCTTCTTCTTGCTTTGGTCCCCATTCATAAGGTTTACCCTTGTGGGTCAAAGCGGTGAGTGGAAAAACAATCTTAGAGAAATTTGAAATGAAACGACGATAATATCCCGCAAGACCAAGAAATGAACGAACTTCGGTGGGGGTCTTAGGGGCATTCCAATTCTTAACAGCTTCGATCTTAGCAGGGTCAACATGAAATCCTTTTTTGTTGACGATATGACCCAGGAATTGAACCTCCTTTAGCCAAAATTCACATTTGGAGAACTTGGCATATAGTTGCTCTTTTCTCAAGAGGTCCAAAACCAATCTAAGGTGTTGTTCATGATCGTATTTAGTCTTGGAGTAGATTAAGATATCATCAATGAAGACGATCATGAATTTGTCGAGGTATGGTTTGCACACACGATTCATGAGGTCCATGAAAACCGTGGGTGCATTGGTTAGCCCAAAAGGCATGACCATGAACTCGTAGTGACCATACCTTGTTCGGAAGGCAGTCTTTGGAATATCTTCCTCTTGTACACGGAGTTGGTGATAACCAGATCGAAGATCAATCTTCGAGAAACAAGTAGAGCCTTGAAGTTGATCAAAGAGATCATCAATTCTAGGCAATGGATAACGGTTCTTGATGGTAAGCTTGTTGAGTTCGCGATAGTCAATACACATGCGGAATGATCCATCCTTCTTCTTGACGAATAAGACAGGTGCACCCCACGGTGAATGACTTGGACGGATGAAGCCCTTGTCAGAGAGTTCTTGGAGTTGGCTTACAAGTTCTTGCATTTCGGAAGGTGCAAGACGGTATGGAGCTCTAGCCACTGGGTTAGCTCCGGGTACAAGGTCAATGCGAAATTCTACTTGCCGAACGGGTGGTAGACCGGATAAGTCTTCGGGGAATACTTCGGGAAAGTCCCGGATGATGGGGATATCTTGAATATTCTTCTCCTTGGCATCCTTTCGAACAATATGAGCTAAGAAGGCCACGTACTTCTTTCGTAAGTAATTTTGAGTAGTAGTGCATGACATTAATCTGAGTCCTTTGCAGGGTTTTTCACCAAAGACTCTCAACGTTTCTCCCGACGGAAGGGGTATTCGGATGCACTTCTCAAAACAGATGACTTCGACATGGTGATTTGACAGCCAGTCCATGTCTATGATGATATCAAAACTTCCTAGCGGCATTGGCACGAGGTTGATTGGAAATGTATGATCATTAAGTTCTAGAGAACAGTCGTGGATAACAGAGTCTATTGTAAGGGAGTCACCATTTGATACTTCGACAGTGAAGGTTTTCTCTAATTTGGACCGTGTTTTTGCAAATAAGGGTTCAAAGTTAAGTGACACGAAACTTTTATCTGCACCGGTATCAAATAAAATGGAGGCATATTGACTATTAACAAGGAACGTACCGTTGACCACATCATTGTTGGCTTGAGCTTCATTGGCGTTGATGTTGAAAGTACGCCCACGAGCTCCGCCTTGTCTAGCATTGATAAACTTCGGGCACTGGTCACGGAAATGGTTTGGGTTGCCACATTCATAACAAGCACGCCCATTTGCTATGGCGGGGACACCTTGATTAGTCACTTGTTGATTGGTTCGGTTTGGTGGGTTGACTTGGCCTGCAAGTGCTTTGGCTCTACAAACATTGACCGTATGGCCATACTTCCCACAGTGAGTGCAAAGGCGACAGGGAATGGTTTGGGGATGGTGATAATTGCATGTGGCACAGAGTGGGTAGGTCCCCACATATGGCTTCTTGATTGGTGCTTGAGCCATGGGAGTAACTTGGTTAACAGGCATAGCAGGAGTGACCACAGCAAAATTTCTAGTCTTTCTTTTTCTATTATTGTGGTAGGGTTCAGTTTTGGCTTCTTTGATGTGTACGGGAGGGGTTGTGGTGTCGGGAGCCTTCTTGGTGCCTTTTCTAGTCAAGGTACCTCCTTCACATGGTTGTCGGTCAAAGTAGCAGATAATCGGATAGCATCTTCGAGTGTGGCGGGATTTCTCCCTAAGACAGTATCCTGAATCTGCCTAGGTAGTCCACCGATGTACTTTTCAATGCAACGGGATAAGGGTGTGACCATGTGGGGCACAAGGAGACTCAGTTCATGAAACCGGGTTGTATAAGCCAGACTTTCACCACTGTCTTGGATAAGATCCCAAAACTCAGCTTCCAGCTTCCTTACTTCATTCCGAGGACAGAACTCTTCGGTCATTAGTCTCTTAACCTCATCCCATGGTAAGGCCATGGTTGCCTCTACACCTCTGGTTCTCTTTTCCCCATTCCACCACGTGAGTGCCCGTTTTTGGAAGGCACTTGTGGCATGACGGACACGAAGGTCATCGGGGCAGTCACTATTGAGGAAGGTGCCCTTAATACTTTCAAACCATTGAAGGAGTCCCGTAGCTCCTTCGGTACCATAGAACTTGAGAGGGTTACATGAATTGAAGTGCTTGAAGGTACATTGCGGTGGGTTGGCACCACCACCACCATTAGTTCCATGGTTACCGTTTGTGGCACCATTAACTTGAGTGAGTTTAGTTACAAGTTGTGCAAGGATAGCAGCAATATCAGTGTTGTTGTTGGCCACGGTAGCACGACGGGGAGGCATTCTCTTGGTTTGCACAACACAAGAAGAGATGTAAGAACTTATGAAGGTTGACTGAATTTAAAAGATAAGATAACAAATAAAATAGTAAGTCATAGTTTGGATTGTACTCAAATAGTGATATAATCACTTGAATACTGTGATACATTAAGGTTAATTAAACTCATATAATTTTTCAAGGAGACATGCTTTAGCCTATAAGTAAACACTCATCCCAGAATACAGGTGCCACCCTTCCAGATTGCACGTGTCCTCAAATAATTAACAAAGTTTAAAAGCCTTAACGAGGAAATAAAGAATTTTTTTTATAGATTTAACTCCATGAAGATTCCACATGCTATGATGATAATGATAAAGAAGTAGGCAAGAAGGTTATGAGGTTTAGGGTAAGGGTAGTGATATTGTTTTATTTAATTTATTATTTAAGTATGGTCTAATAAGTCATGAATTTTAACAAACAACGTATCAAGATGAAGTAAATATTAATATAATAAGCATGTAACACATAGCATGTAGCACATAACACATAATCATGAAGCATGGTATAAGTGGGTGTCCTAAAGTTATAGTCTAGGTCAAGGGTGTCTAATAACATAGTTCCCTATAACCAAGGCTCTGATACCAATCTGTCACACCCCAACCGACGGCGGAAACGTCGGGGCGGGACATGTAGACTGTTCATGAGCACAAGGTTCACTAGATTTCAATATTTAATCATCAATTTCATTTCAAACCATTCAAACACAAATAGCAAAATTCAGAAAGTACATAAATAAAAATACAAATTGTTCTTTGATATTAAATTAACTAGGTCCAACTTTAGTGTAGCATGTCTTGCTCAAATTCACACGTTAGCCCCTGAAACATGAATAAAATAGGGTCAACTAAAAAGTCGGTGAGCATACATAGGTTTGTACATAGATAGTGTATAAATATGAATAAGCAAATCCTTACATGTCATGATAAATAAGGCATTTATGGGGAGCAGCTATTGTGTAACTAAAGTACAATCAAACCTTTGTAACTAGCATGCAAATTGTGTTGTCGGTAACAATCACCCCAATCTGGGTGGGTTTGTCAGACTCAATAGAACAATCATTGTTTACCGTCGGCTTGAATAGTTAATGATTGCACATAAATCGCACACAAAAGTTAGCACTCAGGCATAAAGCTCAAATTTGCACACATGAATGTAAAGAGGATTTGAACTTGTGTAGTTTGTGTAAATGTAAGCAATAAATTGTATATTGTTCATGTTCCACCCCAAAAAGTGTAAAAGAATAAAAGGGGCTATGTAATACTCACATGGATCAAGGGTGCAGTTAGCACGCGAGACTAGGTAGCAAAATGATTCTTGTAACTCACCACGTTAACCTAGTGTGTAATATATATCAAATTAATAATGTGTACGATAGTCTAGGTCTAAGTCTCGGATTTAATTGAGTGTGTGTACAAAGAGTGGTAGGAGTGTAGGAAACTGTGGTTTGTTCTTGAATTGGTTTTATATAAAATGAAAAATTTGAAATGAATAGTTTTAAAATATTTTAACTGGGGTTTGGGTTTGAATAACTAAATAATTTAAATAATTGATATTTAGTTATTTAGTTATAAAAATAGTGTGTGGATTATCTTAAACATAAATTAAATAAATAATTTTGTTTTATTTATTTATTTATAAAAATGTGTAAAATTAATATTTATTTATAAAGATGTGAAAATGATATTTATTAATAAAGATGTGAAAAATGATATTCATTTATAATGATGTGAAAATGATATTTATTTATAATAAATATACCTTTAACTTTTTTTTTGTAGTTTATAATAAATAAACTTATTTATTTATTTGTCATGTTAAAAATAAGTAATTGATTTAAATAAAGTTAAAATTTTATAAACTTTATAAAAACAAATATTTTATTTGGAAGTTAATTTCATTTAATTATTTAAATATCTAAATTTTTGTTTTAATTATTTAATATACAATTTGAACAACGGAATTCGTAATAAAACTGAATTTATATTGAAAATTTACAAATCTGGTTTTATTCTGTTACAAATATTGTAAGGTTTATAAAAATATTTTTTATAAAATTTCTGGAGTTTTAAAAATCGGTTTTAAAAATATATGTAGCTCACCCGGGTGGTTGTTGTGTGAGTCTCAAGCCGCAACCACCGGACCAGGGGACATATTCGTTGAGTAAATCCGGTTTGAGGTCGTATTAACACAGAGAGGACAGGGAGCCGGGTCTGGTTCAAGTTATGCGCAAAAAGGGAGCCGGATGTGTGGTCTGTGGGTTTCGAACCCACGCCACCCGATCCAACGGCGTAGTAACTTTACCGGTTGGACCAGGTGGGTTCGCTGGTTATATAGCAACCCGTTTAACTATACAGAAAAACAAGGATCGAGCCCCAAGATTTGTATAGCATGAACCCTAGATTTCAAATTAGTTCAATGCGATTTTGTTCTTACGAATTGATAAGGGGCTTTTGATGAGCATCCAGAAATGAATCGAAAGGTACGAAACTTACTTGTTTTGATTGAGTGGAGAGTGCAGACGAATGGGTCAAAGTGCCCGCTGTTCTTGGTGTCCGATCGAGGATTCGACGTGATATGGGATGTGATTCTGGGTTCGGTGAGTTTGTGTGTGAGTATGCGAATGCGTGTGAGGGATTTGATTCGATTAATTTCATTCGTATAAGCCCATTCGATCTCAACTTGACCGTAATATCCGTGGTCAACTAATTTCGCGTTAATTCATGGATTCGGGAATGGATTGGGTCCCGATAATGGTCTAGGTACATAAGAGTATAGGTTGTGCGTGATTTACGGGATTGAAAACGTGTTGATTTCGCGAATTGAATGTTGGTTTGACACGGTTTGACTTTGATTAGTCAAACTGTTTCAATTTTGTTTGAATTTCAAATTCTTGGCCGCTCAAATTCTTAAATTGGGTCGCATTCAGGACTAGATTCATGCGTGAGTAATCATGGAAATGATGTGCAAGCCTTAAACGTGTTGATCCTCTGATTAGGAAAGGAGTTGGGATCGGTTTGACTCTTTAGAGTCAAACCTATTCTAAAGTTGGAATTTGCCGCTAAATTGGTCGATCAAAAATGGTTTGTGGGCTGGGACGAGGTTGGCAATGCTCCAGGCTCAACGTAGGTCCAACCCAGCTGGGCTTGATCGATTTCACTATCCAAATTGTAAGGATTCTTCCCTGTTTAACTTTTGAAGTCAAATAGGGTTAAATTGATTGTAATGGTGATGAGTGGGGTCAACATTGGGTCAATTGGTTCAATTTCATAGGGTTTAAAGGAAATAAGGGGGTTCAATTTGGTTTAGTTTATTTCGATTAAATAGTTATAACATTTTTATAATAATTTGTACATTTTCTTTTGTAAAAAGAACATCACCTTTTTTATTTGTTTTAAATTCATTTTATTTACTTAAAACTTTTATATAAAACAAATCTAATGTTATTATTTATAAAGGAAATAAATTTCATAAAAAAAAAATTTACAGATTGTACAAGTGTTTCATTCAATAAAATGTAGTGTATTATTGAAATAACTAAAGTAAAATAGAGCCGAAAAGTCATGGATGTTACACTACAAATTTTCTGCTTCAGCAGTTGGAATGCGGATTCCTGAGTTTCTCTCCAGTTATAGGGTTTACCCTTTTGAGTTAGAGCAGTAAGAGGTTGAGCAATCTTTGAGAATCTCTTGATGAATCGACAGTAGTAGCTAGCCAATTCTAGAAATTGTCGCACCTCTGTCGGAGTCGTTGGTGCCGCCCAATTCTTGATGGCACTATTTTTGATGGATCGACATGTATTCCTTTCTCGTTGCCTACATGTCCTAGAAATTGGGCTTCGCGAATCCAAAATTCTCATTTTGAAAATTTGGCATACAATTGCTCTTGCTTTAGCAACTCAAGGATTAAACGCAGATGTTCCTCATGTTCTTCTTTGTCCTTAGAATAGATGAGGATGTCATCAATGAAGATGATGACGAACTGATCAAATTAGGACTTGCACACACGGTTCATGAAGTCCATGAATACCGCGGGTGCGTTGGTTAGTTTGAATGGCATGACCAAAAACTCGTAATGACCGTACCGGGTTCTGAATGCAGTTTTAGAGATGTCCTCCTCCCGGACTCTCAATTAATGGTAACCGGATCTAAGATCTATCTTGGAATAGAAACTTGATCCTTGGAGTTGATCAAACAGATCATCAATGCGGGGTAGAGGATAACGATTCTTGATCGTCACTTTGTTCAGCTCACGATAGTCAATGCACATGCAGAAAGTCCCATCCTTCTTCTTGACAAATAGAACTGGAGCTCCCCATGGCGATGAGCTAGGTAGGATGAAACCTTTATCCAACAACTCTTGCATTTGAGTGGATAGCTCTTGCAATTCACTTGGTGCAAGTCTGTAAGGTGCCCGAGCAATAGGCGCTGCTCCGGGTGCTAGATCAGTTTGGAATTCTACTTGACGATGCGGTGGAAGACCAGGCAAGTCCTCGGGAAATACTTCTACATAATCACGTACAATTGGGATGTCATCAATCTTCTCCTCCCCAAATGGTTGCTCGGCTACGAGAGCCAAAATAGCAGTATGACCTTTTCGAAGACATTTTTGTGCTTTCATGAAGGATATGATGCCAACGACTGCACCAACCCTTTCGCTTTGGACAGAAGGGTTTCTCCACTTGGGAGAGGAATGCGAACGATTTTCTCATGACAGACAATTCCGGCTTGGTTCTTAGATAACCAATCCATACTGATGGTCACGTCAAAGCTGCCCAGTGTGACTGGCATTATGTCAATGTTAAGCTTATAACTAACCAATTCTAGCTTACATCCTCTAAGAATGGGAGTTGCTTTGGTTATTTGACCGCTCACTATATTCTATAGTGTACATAGTTTCTAGTAGGGTTGGAGTACGACGTACTAATATGAAATTAGTAAGTCATGTTGAGACTTCTAGTTAGAACCGTGCTTATAAGGTAAGCATCGGCCAATGCAAAGACCATGGGGAAAAGGTCCACATGTATGAAAAGAAGTTTAATGAGCTTTAGATTCTAGTAACGTAAAGGATAGGATGTCTGTTTAAGTAATCGTGTTCAACTAATGGTTGGTTAGATTAAATCCCCGTTTCCTAATGTCATTGGAACAACGAGATCATTTTGTGAAGAAAGCAATCAGATTGTAGAGTTGGATATGTTGGGGTATAATTCAAAGTAGACTAAGGATTAGTCACGGGATAAGGTAATAGTGTTAAAGGGAATTTATTTTTGGAGTGTAAGGAATAACGTGTTATCTTAGAAAGAATTCCACAATTTCTGCTTACATAGTTGGAGTCGACAAGTTTGCCATGAGATTCTATTAGAGTTTCAATCAAAACGGTTTATGTGATCACGTTTAGATTAGAGTCTTAATTTCACTAAGACTCTTACATGAGCGAGATAAAAGGATGGATCCTATTGATGATAGTTCAGTGTGTCCGTAAACATTTTTGACCTGATAGTCGTGTCTATCAGCTGTTGAACAGGTTTAACGATACCAACTAGTTGTTGGGTGGGTTACTAGATTTCCTACAGACAGTTAAAACTTAAGTCTGTAAATCATTGATTAGGACCATCTATCCACACACTAGGTTTCACCAAGACTCACATGCACCTCAAATTACTATTACATGTGCACCCGTAATGATAATTTGCTTTGCATGCTCGCCCTAGCTTCTCCCTGTCATGTGTCAAAATTTCCTTTAGTTTGTATTGCCGAGTACAGAGTGTTATCATATACGATAAGTCATCGAGAAGCTTAGTCATCAACCATAAATTGATCAACTAGAACTCATATTAGGATAAGTAGTCGGGAATCGTTTGATCCGAGTATTCACTCGAGTTGGAACAGAATACGAGAGTCTAATCCAGTGGATTGTAGATGGGAACATGCACATGAAACAAATATGTACATGAAATGTGGTTTCGATGAGCGAAACTAGTTCATGAATGTCTTACTCGAAGTGGCAAAGTAGACGTCCTTCCAACTGAGTCAGGATTGGGTTTGGGTATGCAATGAGCAAGGCGTTCTCAACCTTGTGGTCAATCTTTCTTCAACAGAATATCGACCAAAGCGCGAGCCCATGGCTCAGGAAAGTGATGACATCTACGTGTCAATGGATTCTGCAATGATGCGTGCAACAGTCTGCCTTCACACGGCGTATTGTTGCTAGTGGGTACGGTAGGGACTCGCCTCCGACGATCCAAACTCCTAAAGAGACATGTGCTACTACTGAGGTGCACAGATGCTTGATTGTGGGAAATAACAAACCAAATGATCGAATTGATGGTCTTAGACGTGAGAGTCGACGGTTACGACTTTAAGGGTCTTAATTGGATTAATTCGTACTCAATGATCATGTTAAATATAGCAATGATGATAGATAATGCCATTAACACACATTACAGTTACCAATTGAAACGGATTTGGAGTATTGATCTTCACACTCACACTATATATATATATATATATATATATATATATATATATATATATATATATATATATATATACATATATATATATAGGGGAGGGATCAAGAGAAAACCACAAAGTTAAGCGACAACCAATAAAACCACTAAAACAATGTGTAATACTATGTGTTATGTATATGTAACAGCAATTTTTTGTTTTCTAATTACGTATACGTAACACTATAGGTTACGTATACGTAAGCCACTATTTAAATTATTTTTGGTAAAAATGTGTAATATTAGATTGATACTCTTATAAAAAATAAAAAAATTAAAATTAATAAATATTATTATATTATTAGTTAAAATTGGTTTTTAGTGGTTTTCTCGGTTTTCGCCTAACTATGTAGTTTTCTCTAGAACCCTCCCCTATATACATATATATACGGTACAGTCTAGTTTTTTACGACCGGTTTTTGGTATAAACCGTAAACTAAACCGTTCACTACGGTTTGAAACTTTTGAAACCGACCGAAAGTTTAGGAGAAAAACCTACCGCGAAACGAAACCGATAACCGGTTTGGGTGGTTTCATGGTTTGAAACTGAACCGTGAACACCCCTAGTTTTAACTAACTAGTTTCTCGCGCTTCAAGGCGAACGTATTTATGTAAAACAAAACAAAAAAGACTTGAATAAGCTTGTATAATTGAATACCCGTGCGTCGTCGTGGGAGTCTGGTCGTTTTTCGCGAACACCACGTGGTAGGAGTTTGGTTGTCATCAGTTTGAGTAATCGAAAACCATAAAAGCGAATATCGATACCGGTTCTGTTAATACCAATACCGACAATGATGTTCGCTCATAATAGGTTCGAGTCGTCACGATAACATAACGGTAACGACACTCGTTGTAGGCTATGATAAAAAAATACTCGATTTTGAATACAACTCCATTTAAAAAAAAGACAAATAAAAACGACACATTCCGTTATAAAAACGAAATTAACAAACGAAAGTTATTATAGAAAAACGAAATTAATACATAATTAATCTAAGTTCAGCATTCGTCTATGATTCAGTCATATACAGTTCATTTACTAGATTAAACTCCCATGTATTACATAGGTTGAATAAATATAATATTATATATTAAGTAAAAAACTATTTTTTTTAAAAAACTCGTGTTTTATACAGGTTAAATAAACCCGTGAAATACAATATAATCTGTTAACGCATACACTCGTCAAAATATGTCAGGAGATTTATTAATACAAAGATTAGTATTTTATTTAAAAAATATTATTATTAAAATATAGAGGTGTATTTAATAAAAGAGAGAGATGTACTTAATAAGAGAGATAGCCGGAAAAAAAATGATGAGAATGAATATGAAGGAAACACATGGCATTGTAAAAACCTTTATTTATTATATAGTATAGATATAGATATGTTTAAATGTTCGAAGTATGAGTTTGTGTTGGTTTTTTTTATTGTTTTCTAAAAACGACAAATATAATGGGCAAAGTCGTTGCGTTTTAACGTATAACTAGAAAATATGCACGTGTTGCGGCGGGGCTGTACGGTGACATTAACGTGTTTAAGTATATAATTAAAGACTACGCGGTACGAAGGGTTTGCAAACCTCGTTACGCGTGTGCGGCGAACACAACAGCGTGACCAAGTACATAAAAGAAACGTATTAAGTTGCCACGACTCGGTTCTGGAGATCGAAAAATAGATAAATTGCGACGCAAATAGAAGTTAACATTGAAACGACAGATTAATTAAAGAAGGATATAAAAAAAAGTTAAAGAAAAAAGAAACAAAATTTGAGGGTAAACTTAAGAGTTTAGAAATTTGAGAAGTAGAGTTGAGAATTTTACATAGGTGTAAACTTGAAACTTTATAAACTTGAGGGATATGTTTATTATTTAGAAAATTGAAAGGTGGTATATGAAAATGGAGAAAGTCGGAGAGTCTTATTAAAACAGACGTCATATTAACGTGATTAAGCAGAAAAAGAAACGTATAACATTAACGTTGCGACGTAAATATGACTTAACATTGAAACGAAAAACTCGTTAAAACACTTAGTAACAAAGACGATTATACAACGGTACTGAGACACCCTACTTATTTTATATTAATTTATCAGAGTTTTAATGCGGAAAACAGTCCCAGTTTATCAAAAACATTGCCATAAATGGCTAAGGTATATTTTTCATTATAATATTCGTTTACAAGAGATAATATATTTACATCATATTACATAGGGATTCTTCAACTCCGACCAGCCTCGTTCATAGGAAGCTCTATTCCACGTGCTTCTTTCCTTCAGTGTTTGAATTAGCTTACGCTAAGTAAGTACACTTGTAAGACACCGACCCGGGCATCCTACAGTTGGTTCTCATAACGGGTCATTTTCTTTAAAAACACATTTGTTATTATTCAAACTACAGCGGAAGTCTTTCAAGATCATTTAATACTATTTAATGTCATTAAGTTTACATCACGAATGCCTGCCCACCAATCTGAGTAGCACCGCTCCCAATGCCAAGATACGTCAACACAACGCTTACCTGCAAGAAAACCTATCACACACACAAAGTCAGCTACGCTGAGTGAGTTCTAATAGTTTAGTAAAGTTAAAAGTTATCTTGACATAAAGATTATTTAAAGTTTACTCAAGACCAACGGTCCTTATAAAGTAGTTCACCAGTTCGTTAACAATAGATAACCCTGGTATCATACGGTATACCATGCTTATTCATTACCCAAGACTCGTCCTATAGTAAATAACGATAATAATAATCCCCTAGTCTTGACGACATAGGTCGGGCTTACTACACTAATGACTCATACTCTAGTACTCGTATTATCTCGACCTTTAGTTATCACCACAAAACCCTAGACATCAACTTACTCGGCCTTAACCAAGGCACTTACAATTAACTGACACGACAGTTATACACGTCACGTCACAATCCTGACACAACGGTCAATCTAACTCTACATACCACAACAATATCATCTACACGTCACACTAACATTACCACATTAATATCTTCACATGCATAATAAATATAGCTCAACGTTTGCATGCAACACGACACATATATAAATACCCATGTAAACACATACCTCGTCACTGCACCCTATACAAGGTCACCCTTGTCAGGGCGATCGACGCACCTTGAGCACATTATTAACCAGTTAAATAAATGTCACCGTTGGTGACTTCCCGAAGGACCTCATTGTCACACCCCACCAAGGGGGAAATACGGGATGTAACGGGTATATCGCATTGAACACAAGTACAAGAGAAACTAATAGGAAGATTGTGCATTACATTGAACCATACTACATGCTTCTAACGAAAGTACAAATACAAGAAAAATCTCTAAAGCAGTATAAAGTGTCTAAATGTATGACTACAACCAAAGTACATAATCAAAACTAGAAACAATAGTTCTAATCCAAAAGCGAGCCCTCATAAAAATCCCTTCTTCAATTCTGTTTACCTGAAAGCATGTTTCGAAAACGGGTCAACTATATAAATAGTTGGTGATTTCGCAGGTTTTGCGACTCTAAAAAAAGTTTCGGATAAAAATCCAAAGGGATCATAAATCCATTGATCGAGTACACATGTATTAGACAACATATTACCATCAGCCGCAATCAAAGCCTCGACGAAATAAAAATAAAATACCCCATACGGAAGTCTAATGCAAACAACCGTCTAAAAAAATTGGCTAACTTTGCGCCCAAGTGACCCTACAAGTCTGGTTGCCGCGACCAAACCATGAGCGGGGGTGTCAACCCAAGTAGTACTACTCAAAATTCCCAACGGCTACGCTCAGCTAATTGATTGCCTAAAATTGGTGACTATAAGGCATTATGAAAAAAATAACTCATGTATTCAATGTATCATGTGACTAAAAAAAATGAAACATCTTTCCCCCCAAAAACAGTAAAACAGTAAGTAAAAAGGGGGCCGCGAAACTCACCTAGACAATGCGGGCGAGTGATGCGACATAGTCGACAAAAACCGATAAAATCCGAGTCATAACAGGGTCCTACTAGTCAAGTGGACACAAACAATACATTCAGGACTCCTAAAGGTTGTGACCAAGTCAACAAAACAAAAAGTGGCTATGTAATCGGTTGCATACCCAAAACCCGTGCATACGCGTACGAACTGTTAGAAATTGTAAAACGACTTTTATATAAATTCGTGACCTTAAAACCTTAAGTTTTAGATTTTAATAAAGAACATCAGTAGTTATAAATTCATATATAATAAAATCTCAAGTCAAGGTTTCGTTTGATAAAAAACGTGGTTACGCGCGTAAGGTCCGGTTTACAGTTTGAAAATCATATTCGTCCGAAATTAGGGTTTTAGTGTGATATTAGCCCAATTTAAAAGTCAAATTTTATGTTTTAAATGGGTTTATACTTCTGTCCAAAATCCCTTAGAATTTTTATAAAATTAATTTTATATAAAAATTTTCCAAAATTAATAACTTTTTATAAAATTTAAATGGACCATAATTCCAAAACCATACTTAGCATAAATTTACTGCTTAAAATTTATACAAATTGATCATGTATATAAAAAAAAATTTCTGACAAATTTTCATATTTTTTTAATATCCATATTATTTAATATGAATTTAATATTGTTAAAATTTTATAAATTCGGGAAAATAGCTAAACACATGAAAACTTTACCAACTTTTTACCATATTAGTTTTAAGTCAATATAAGATCCCATACCAAGTTTCAAATCCTGATTTTAACCAGAAGTATACAAACCCTAAATCATCCGTTTAAAATTTATAAATACTAAACGTATACTTAAACAACTCCAATTTTCATAAAATTTGTACAGGAGTCTTAGTTCATCATATAACTATCACTGCCTAATTTCCAGAATTTTTCAATACTCATAAGTATTTTTCCCAAATTTCCATGTATTAAACTTGTGTGAATTTTAATAAATAATCTATAAATATTTAGATAACCAAATTTTCGAGATACTCATTTTAAAACATATTCTACTGACTAAAACCACTTTTTGTTTTAAAAAAATAATTTTGGAAACTAAATCAAAAGTTTATAAAAATATATCAAAAACAATTTTTGTATAAAAATAAATATATTAGTTCCACGTGAACCGGGGTTGGGTGTATAACCTAATAAGCACTAAAAATACCAAATATCTCAATACTAAATATTTTTTGGTTCAATTCCCAACCAATGACTAATAAAACTATTCTAACATAAAATCAAAGATTAACGGGTAAAGTTTATACCTTCCGTAAAAATGGTTCGCGTACGCGGAACCTCCCGTATCACATGAAATACGAACCAAAAACACAATTAGGATCGTTTTTATCTCCCGAGCATTCCCACATGCTCAAAATTGACATGCAATGTCGTTTCGATGGCCATGCAACCCGATCAATTTCCTATTTTCGATCATAGAAACTGTTACAATCTGTTCGTATTCAAAAATATACTTCCCAACATCTAATCAGAATTTTCTTCGGTGAAAACATTCATATTTGTGCTAAGAAACTACTACCCAAATATCGTCACGATCCAACGGTCGGATCTCCGGGGATCGACGATTCTTTGAGACCCAGTTTTTCAAATCTGAAAATCCGATCAGTCACATTCGAGGGTATGAAAAGCATACCTAGAGAGCTCTGATCAAATATTCCTCTGGTAGGGTTTTGCGTCTATGTGTTGACAAGATCATATCCAAAATTCATGCATTTCTAACGGTCGTATTTCCGGGGATTGTCCGATCTTTAAGACTGCGCATGCAAAAAACTTTCTGGACAGAATTTAAAAACTCTTTTTAACGAATTTAAGAAAGGATTTAGACAAATCTGATCTTACCATTGCGTTCGTAGCGTCGAGAAATGGTTCTAGGGGAAAAACGGGCTTCGGCCGCCATCGGCCACCGCGCCGGACCACCGTTGACCGCCACTCACCACCGCCGGACCACCACTATTTCGCCGGAAACCTCTCCGGCCCTCTCCACTCTCTCTCTCTAAGTTTTGCTGAATTTTTTTCAAAATGAGAATGTGGGTGAAGATGAGGTATTTATAGCCCCTGTGGTCTACGATCGCGTGTCAGTTTTTCGCTTAAACGAACCCGATAAAAATAGTGGCGTTATTTTACCCAAAAATAACTCGTTAGAATTTAATATTTTCTCTCGAGTCCTTGCGTCTCGTAAATATATATCCTTTCTGATTTAAATTAAATTTTACGAAACTGCTCGACTCGGGTGTTAACACGTATAAACCTGAACTTGATCAACTTTTTGACATTATAACACCAAAATAAATCTTGCTATTATCTTCTGTTCACTAACGAGTTCCTTTCGTATGAAAGTATATTTCAACATAATAATAATACTATTATTATACGAACTCGTCGAACACAGGTGTTGACCGTAAAAGTCACGGTTGTCACATTCTCCCCCAGTTAACAGAATTTCGTCCCGAAATTCAACTGGTATAATAGTTGACAAGTTCTTTTTCGTAACTTAATTCATGTATGATCATCAAGGGAAATCTAGTTTCCTAGATATAGCATGGAGATTTGACAAATCGAGATCTAAGAATAACCGAGAGTAGGTTACATCTAGTTAGGCTCAAAAGCAAATTGAATAATAATGAGAGAAAAATCCTTCGAATTCCAAAGAATCTATAGATCATTGATTTACTGAATCAGTCAAACGGTACACTGTTGATGTTATTCGGAAGATTAAGAAATCCGCCAAAGGATTGATCTACACAGGTATACAAAGTTGGTACAAATCTAGAATGATGTTATGTTACAAAATCCCGGTGATTTAGTATCCTTTTATAAGCAAGGAAAAGTATCATTCTGTTTGTTTCCATTAAGGAATACTATTATAAATAGCAACCATAAAATTTTAACAGGGGAGTTGCTATTAAGGTTCAAAGAATCGGTAGAATCACCACGACTCATTGAAATAAAAATGCGTCACAGCGATAACAAATAATATAGGTTATGAAGGATGATCATATCATGTACTTAGAATACAGATAGATAACACCTCGTTAAAATGAAACTTTTCGTCAACACGAACTTCCTTAGGCGGTATAATTACGGATTCGTCGGCTAAACACTTTTTGAGACTCGATATACGATAAGTATCGTATATACCATTAAGCTTCTGAGGTAGTTTTAGTTTGTACATAACAAGACCAATCAAATGATTACTACCAACTTCAGCACAACAAAATGGTGATCAACATTTGTGTCAAAACAGAGCTTCTAATGGTGCTCATTTAATGGTAGTGTGATAACTGTTAGTGTAAGGAAATTGACCAAAGGTAAAAGTGTATCCAAATTACCATCAAAGTCTATCACACAAGCCCTGAGCATATCCTCCAAGGTATGAATAGTTCGTTCACTTAGACCGTCAGTTTGAGGATAGTAAGCGGTGCTCATATCTAAGCGCGTTCTCAAAGCTTTATGTAGTGTCTGCCAGAAATGGGATGTAAAGCGATTATCCGTATCGAAGATAAAGGAATCAGGCACTCCATGCCTTGCTACAACTTCACTACTATACAGTCGAGCTAGCTTTTCTATCTAGAAGTCCTCTCGGATAAGTAGGAAATGTGAAGAGTCGTTAATTGGTTAACAATGTCCCAAAATGAATCATAGCCGCCCAATGTTCTAGGCAAGCCTAGTAACGAAATCTATTGAAATTTGTTCCCACATCCCTTTGTGGAATCTTAGGTTGTTGTATGTACTTATTGTTAGTAATAGTAATTACTTATAATGGTCAGTACGTTGTTGCGTCATAAGGCGACACAACATGGTTGGTGTGTATACAACATAACCGTATAAGTAGATACAAGGGAATTTTGAAAATCACCATGACAAAAGGACGAGATTCACACTTCTTGTACTATAATTGAAGAGTGATGATTAGTCATTAGAGAGTGAATTAATAACGAGTAATCCGAGCTTAAAGGTTTACAAAGCAAGTATATAATGAGTATCAATATAATTGTACCAAACTCGAGTCGTTAAACCGAAGATTAACAAACATAGAAGATTATACTAAGATTCTGTCGAGATAAATTTGCTAAGAGTCAAATTTACTCAATCCTATGAAGTGTTATAGCAAATGAGTCATCATCATAAAATAGATGTCAGCGATGACCCGGTGCTATGTAACCTCACCACAAAGCATTAGGATTCGGTACTAACTCGCGTGTTAGTCTCGATATAATATAAGCGTGTTTGATGATTTTTAACTAAAGGATCATATACATATTGCCCAAGGTTAGCAATGAGTTATACTAAAAATCAAATCTCCACAAGATCTAGATATAGAAAGTGACTAAAGATATAGGACGATCTAATCAAGTAGATTAGTTAAAAGACTAGGTGCCAGTTCAATAGTTGGACATTGAATTGACTACCACCGGAAGTCGAATTTGGTTAACGGTTAGAAATGGAATTCTGAAATTTTAACAAGAAGTCCATATTAAAAGATGGTCTACTCCTCACATCGAGTCGGCCAAATTTGATAGGATAACATTAGACGTCTGCATCTTTCTTGATGTGTATTGAAATGATTCGGAAGTAATCCGCTATTCAGCTAGATGAGGAAATAAACAGTCACATTGTGGAAATAATCTCATAAAAATAGTGTCCCCCGAAAATGATTATGAGCTTGCTATTCCACAAAATGGGTAGACTTTTATATAATATCATTGTCAATTTAGCCTGGGGTTTGATTCTTGTAAAGTAGACGTCAGAAAATAGGGGAGGATCAAGTAAAACTTCAGGAATTTTCAAATGTGAGGATGTCATGCTCATAGGTCCTTTAAAGATAATGCAATTTCAAGTGGATCTTCAAGAGAGCAGAGTCAACTATGATTCGTCACTTGTTCCTCTTCCTGATAACGTACAACTTTAATCGGTTAAGAATTCATAGAACACAAAAATAAATTCAAAATTGCTCTACTATGATTTTGGACGCATCTTTCAAATGATAAGATTTTCAAATTTCAACTTTGGTCCTCTCTTTTCCATTAAATTCGATAGAAATGGACCATAAGGTTTCAAAGTTTGTCCTTAGATCTCGCGTTGAAGGGGGTCAAATAGATTATCTGCCAATGACTGGTAGTACAGTATGCCTGAAACTTTCTTGGCTTTCGAACGGTACCATTATGCCTTACCGTTTCGTATTTCACCCATATTGGTTATAGCCTTAAAATCCTTTGCATAAGAGTTTAAGCCATAAATTTGATGGTATGAGTGTTTAATGTCATAGATTCATATTCCCTAGAGCACGTGTTAAGAAGTCGTTTCTAAACAGTAGTTGCTCTAAGGCTTTCTAATTACAGGAGGCTGAGAATAAGGGATACGTATACGTCTCTACCTAGTTGGAAATCAAAAAGTCTATCAACAAAATGATATTTGAGAGAGAACAAGTACAAAAAGGATATGAGACTATCCTACTCGGATTTATAAAGACAGTATACGTAGAGTAACAAATAGCGATAATCACTATAAATAAACTTTGAATGATTACTAATAAAAGATATTTTGGTACACAAAGAATCATTCCAACATAAAGTTTCATTTTCTCCATCAAAATGGTTTTCAATAAGACATCGAAGCGCCAGGAGAAATCAAGATTTGTAAAACATACGTAGCAATGTTCACAAAAAAAGGGCATTAGTTTCATACTAAGCCATAGCTATCCCAAAATAAAAAGTTTTTGTAAATCCAACTAAAAGAATCCTGGGCACAAGCCGCTCGGTGTCCATAGTAGAACTACAAATGATAGAAATAAACACGACAATGAACGTCGTAAAGATGGCTCCTCCCAAGTAAACAAGTTTCTCAAGTTAAGTTTCCACAATAAAGCGTCGTGGTTAAGAGAATCGGGATTGAGTGTACCAAATTACCATAGTGAGTGCAGAGCACTTGCAATGGAAATTTCAAGTAGGTGTAAAACTGAATTATTAAGAATATTTATCAGGAGTATACTGAGAATGACAAACACCGAAATGAGGATTTATACGAACGATCGTATAGAAAGGTTATATTGTCTAAGAAAAGAAGCTTATATTTCTTTAAGGAATTTCTTCATCATATTGTTACTCCATCGATATTAGAGTTCATTTGGATTATAAGATAAAATCCAAGATTATGTCAGGACCTCCGATTATAGTCGTACACTTACTGCAAGTGTCGAGCGTTGTAAAGCCAATATTGAATTTACGTGGCCAGTAAACTCTCAAGGGATCTAATTTATCAAGTAAAATAGATGAGAGAAAATCTTCATTGCTCAAGATTCAGTAAGGAGTTGATTACATCAAAATTGAATTTATATTGTTCCTTCAGAACTGTGAGAACGTTACATGAAGATCCATTAGGGGAATCAGAAATGTCGAGGTCTGATTCACGCTAGACCGAGAGTCATCACATGCGTTGATAAACATATAAAAAAATTGAAATGAGAGAATTTTTAGCTGGATCTCAAATGTGAAGCAATACTTAACAAATAATTGTCAAATTCGGTCCAAATACCGAGGCTAAATCAACTGAGAACAGATCTCTTCAGTGTCTCGATCTAAATTTTTATGCAAAAGAAATCTTGATAAGAGTTTTGGATCCATTAAGATTCAAAGATAAAAGAGACAATATAAATTCCCATGTCACATGAGGTATCCCATCACATCATTTGATGTCTTTGGCTCAACCCTAAGGTGACGATAGTTTCGATCAATATTCGAATGATTGGGAATCGGGGTTAGAAATATAGATTAATCATGAACATTAACTCATACAGTAAGGCTCACTAGAGTTCTCATGCACTGCAAATTATGATTACGTGTGCACCCGTAATAATAATTTACTTTGCATGGTCCCTACAGTGTTTCCTCTATCTCGAGCTCTCAGCTAAAAAACAGAAACTGGAATGTTCATTGGGTCACGTCATCGTGTTACACTTTCGCGTAAAAGTGTGGATGTTCTATCTGATCACTTTTAATTATTCGTACCAATACTCATGGATCTACAGACTAAGGCTGTTGTTGGATGTAGGTAACGATAGAGGGGAACAACCGGCGTCCTCTAATAAAATAAAAAGTGTGTGGTGGAAGTCAGGCAGTAATAATAGGGCAGAGATCCCCAAATCAGAGTCGAGCAAATCATGCTACAAATTTGTACATATACGTGGATCCAATGATCCAACAAAACACACACAAAAAAGTTTATGGGTCTCCTGACCCATAGAGTTCTCTCCCGTTTAGTCCTTCTTCTCCACCTCGGGTTCCCTTTAGATCGAGCAATTATGCCTGCCATATCTCATGGCGAGAGTTCTAGCCATCCAATCCAGCAGATTACCAAAGCAAGTATATACCGCACAAAGTGAAAACAATAGATGTTAAATAAGAAAGTCGACTCCAGAACTAGAGTAGATGCAGGTGCGGTGTAGGTACATGTACAACTCGAGGTAACACCAAGACAGATAGAGGCGAATATAGATTACCGCAAACGTAACCGGAATCATCAAAGAGTACGTGTAGTGTTGTGACGACGACATGATTATGTCGAAGCAATGTGTCGTAGATAAGCAAGAGGTAGTATGCAATGCACATATAATTCCTACGGTTCAATGCAATAAACTTAGAGTTATAGTCTAGGTCTAGTCTCGGGTAAACCTAATTCTCTATAACCAGTGCTCTGATACCAAGTCTGTCACAACTCGCCCAGGCGGAAATACGGGATGTAACTGGTATATCGCATTGAACACAAGTACAAGAGAAACTAATAGGAAAATTTTGCATTACATTGGACCATACTACATGCTTCTAACGAAATTACAAATACAAGAAAAATCTCTAAAACAGTATAAAGTGTCTAAATGCCTAACTACAACCAAAGTACATAATCAAAACTAGAAACAATAGTTCTAATCTAAAAGCAAGCCCTCATAAAAATCCCTTCTTCAATTCTGTTTACCTGAAAGCAAGTTTCGAAAACGGGTCAACTATATAAATAGTTGGTGAGTTCGCAGGTTTTGCGACTCTATAAAAAGTTTCGGATAAAAATTCAAAGTGATCATAAATCCATTGATCGAGTACACATGTATTAGACAACATATTACCATGAGCCGCAATCAAAGCCTTGACGAAATAAAAATAAAGTACCCCATACGGAAGTCTAATGCAAACAACCGTATAAAAAAATTGGCTAACTTTGCGCCCAAGTGACCCTATAAGTCTGGTTGGCGTGACCAAACCATGAGCGGGGGTGTCAACCCAAGTAGTACTACTCAAAATTCCCAACGGCTACGCTCAGCTAATTGATTGCCTAAAATTGGGGACTTTAAGGCATTATAAAAAAAAATAACTCATGTATTCAATGTATCATGTAACATGTGACTAAAAAAAATGAAACAGCTTTCCCTCAAAAACAGTAAAACAGTAAGTAAAAAGGGGGCCGCGAAACTCACCTGGACAATGCGGGCGAGTGATGCGACACAGTCGAAAAAAACCGATAAAATCCGAGTCCTAACATGGTCCTACTAGTCAAGTGGACACAAACAATGCATTCAGGACTCCTAAAGGTTGTGACCAAGTCAACAAAACAAAACGTGGCTATGTAATCGGTTGCATACCCAAAACCCGTGCATACGCGTACGAACTGTTAGAAATTGTAAAACGACTTTTATATAAATTCGTGACCTTAAAACCTTAAGTTTTAGATTTTAATAAAGAACATCAGTAGTTATAAAGTAATATATAATAAAATCTCAAGTCAAGATTTCGTTTGATCAAAAACGTGGTTACGCGCGTAAGGTCCGGTTTACAGTTTGAAAATCAGATTCGTCCGAAATTAGGGTTTTAGTGTGATATTAGCACCCAATTTAAAAGTCAAAATTTATGTTTTAAATGGGGTTATACTTCTGTCCAGAATCCCTTAAAAATTTTATAAAATTAATTTTATATAAAAATTTTCTAAAATTAATAACTTTTTATAAAATTTAAATGGACCATAATTCCAAAACCATACTTAGATATAAATTTACTGCATAAAATTTATACAAATTGATCATGTATATAAATAAAAATTTCTGACAAATTTTCATATTTTTTTACTATCCATATTATTTAATATGAATTTAATATTGTTAAAATTTTATAAATTCGGAAAAAATATCTAAAAACATCAAAACTTTACCAAATTTTTACTATATTAGTTTTAAGTCAATATAAGATTTCATACCAAGTTTCAAATCCTGATTTTATCCAGAAGTATACAAACCCTAAATCATCCGTTTAAACTTTATAAATACTAAACGTATACTTAAACAACTCCAATTTTCATAAAATTTGGACAGAAGTCTTCTTTCATCACATAACTATCACTACCCAATTTCCAGAATTTTTTAATACTTATAAGTATTTTTCCTAAATTTCCATGTATTAAACTTGTGTGAATTTTAATAAATAATCTATAAAGATTTAGATAACCAAATTTTCCAAATACTCATTTTAAAACATATTCTACTGATTAAAATCACTTTTTGTTTTAAAAAAAATAAATTTGGAAACTAAATCAAAAGTTTATAAAAATCTATCAAAAACGATTGTTATATAAAAATAAATATATTAGTTCCACGTGAACCAGGGTTGGGTGTATAACCTAATAACCACTAAAAATACCAAATATCTCAATACTAAATATTTTTGGGTTCAATTCCCAACCAATGACTAATAAAACTATTCTAACATAAAATCAAAGCTTAACATGTAAAGTTTATACCTTCCGTATAAATGGTTCGCGTACGCGGAACCTCCCGTATCACATGCAATACGAACCAAAAACACCATTAGGATCGTTTTTATCTCCCGAGCATTCCCACATGCTCAAAATTGACATGCAATGCCGTTACGATGGCCATGCAACCCGATCAATTTCCTGTTTTCGATCCTAGAAACTGTTACAATCTGTTCGTATTCAAAAATATACTTCCCAACATCTGATCGGAATTTTATTCGGTAAAAACATTCATATTTGTGCTAAGAAACTACTGTCCAAAAATCGTCCCGATCCAACGGTCGGATATCCGGGGATCGACGATTCTTTGAGACCCAGTTTTTCAAATCTGAAAATCCGATCAGTCACATTCGAGGGTATTAAAAGCATACCTAGAGAGCTCTGATCAAATATTCCTCCGGTAGGGTTTTGCGTCTATGTTTTGAAAAGATCATATCCAAAATTCATGCATTTCTAACGGTCGGATTTCTGGGGATTGTCCGATCTTTAAGACTGCGCATGCATAAAAATTTGTGTACAGAATTTAAGAACTATTTTTAACGAATTTAAGCAAGGATTTATACAAATCTGAGCTTACCATTGCGTTCGTAGCGTCGAGAAATGGTTCTAGGGGAAAAACGGGCTTCGGCCGCCACCGGCCACCGCGCCGGACCACCGTTGACCGCCACTCACCACCGCCGGACCACCACTATTTCGCCGGAAACCTCTCCGGCCCTCTCCACTCTCTCTCTCTAAATTTTGCTGAATTTTTTTCAAAATGAGAATGTGGGTGAAGATGAGGTATTTATAGCCCCTGTGGTCTACGATCGCGTGTCAGTTTTTCGCTTAAACGAACCCGATAAAAATAGTGGCGTTATTTTACCCAAAAATAACTCGTTAGAATTTAATATTTTCTCTCGAGTCCTTGCGTCTCGTAAATATATATCCTTTCTGATTTAAATTAAATTTTACGAAACTGCTCGACTCGGGTGTTAACACGTATAAACCTGAACTTGATCAACTTTTTGACATTATAACACCAAAATAAATCTTGCTATTATCTTCCGTTCACTAACGAGTTCCTTTCGTATGAAAGTATATTTCAACATAATAATAATACTATTATTATACGAACTCGTCGAACACAGGTGTTGACCGTAAAAGTCATGGTTTTTACACTCATCCTTCACAATCCCGTTTGCTATGCCATAATGACAACGATGCAAACACAACACATAAATATAAACACATAATATCTCCCATCATTTACATGGCTCATTAACTACACCTGCACCTCACGCATAACCCTAGAATAACATATTTCTCACACGAATTCATAAGCATTTAATATAAGGCACGACTTTTCCCGTTCAACCCTTAACACGTCACACATTAGCAACCCATACCCTTAGCTCACACATTTTCATGAACCTCCTCCCCCATAGACCCTACGACCCCTTAATAGTTATCTTATTTTCAAAACGCATCGGGTTAGAACCCGAAACCCTTAACACATTTAATAAAGTAAACTTATTTCATAAGTATGTACGATAACCCAAAAACGTTAAAAACATCAAAAGAGGGGAATTAGAAACTCACCGGTTAAAGATCCCTTGTAGGTACTGCAATGCTCCATTGTATAAATCCAAACTTGATAACGTATGATTACATAATCAGCGTGCATCTTATACATATGTCACTACGTAAACACATATACGTTCCCGATACTCGTGTCATCCGCACCACTCATTCCCCCATACAACACCCTAGTTCCCATGCATACTCCATGTGACCATGCAAAACTGAAGTTTCACAGGAGCACGCGTACTCGAGCCGGGTCTCGTGTAATATCCAGGATTTTCCGACATATCTTTTCCTAAACTTTTGCACGTATTATTAATTTAAAACTTAAATTTTTATTAAAACTATTTTCTTAAATAATAGATATTGAATAAATTGATGTACATCTAAGAAAAAAAATTATACTTGAGAAATATATTCATATAAGACTTATTTAAAGGTATGTCTATGCATCTTTTATAAAAAAAAATGAAATAATTTTAATCCTTAAAACTTTATAGGTTTATAATTATTATTGTATGAATAATTAGTAAACTTATTATTTTAATTGCTTAAACTTATAAACTATAAATCCTATTAATTACTTTATAAAGTTTTAAAATAATAAAACTTAATTAGCTTTATAAAAATAAAAATATTATTGTTTTATAAAGTCGAGGGACTAAAATTGTCAACTCTTGAAACTTATTTATTGCCTTGGATTTTGGGGTTGTTTGATGTGTTAGTATTTACACATCTTTTTGGCACAAAACTTCGCTCATTTAATGATCAATTCTTGGTTATATTCAATGTTTAGACACTTATTTGCTTCATTTCCTGTTTAAAATAATAAAACTTAATTAGCTTGGTGAACAAACAAGAAGATTCCAGGATAAAAGGTGAAGTTTTAGAGTTTCTGTGATGGAGGAACGGTCGTGCCCCTATTTGGCACGGTCGTGCCAAGTTCACAAACCCTAGGCACGGTCGCGCCCACATCTTGCACGACCGCGCCAAGCCAAAATCCAAGGCACAACCGTGCCTTAGCCCCCCACGGTCGCGTGTCACCTCGTGAGTCTGAACAGCCGTACGTCCTCGATCAGTGGTACCCAATGGAAGCTACGGATCGGTCAAACCTCTATCACACGGTCATGCCAAGACCTAGACACGACCGCGCCTTTGTACCAGGCACGGTCGTGCCCTCTCTCCTGGCACGGTCGTGCCTCCCCTTTTCTCATTCAGGAGTCAGCAAAACCACGAGAAAAACCTACTGTTCCAGCTCATGTTTTCTTTGTTCCAGCCATATTTCAAGCTTCTTGGAGAGGATACAACATCAAGAGGATCACCATACATCAACAACAACATCTAGGCTTGGGGGAGTGGTTTGATTCTTGTTTTCATATCATGTTTCTCACTATTTTTCCCTCCTTATTTGTAATTTTGGTGCTCATGATGAGCTAAAACTCTTGTTCACTTTGGTTTAGATGAAGTTTAGATACATTTGACAACATTCATGGATTATTGGCAATTATTGTGTTAATGTTATGACAACCGTGTGATTATTCTTTGATGAAATTATGTATTCAAGTATTTTGAGTTGTTTACAAGACTTGTATTTGTGTATGTCATTTTATGTTGGAAAACTTGTGGTTTATACTTATATTCATGGATTGGTGTATGTATTTATACTAGTTTATGGCATTTGACTAGGAATGGTGAATGAAGTCTTGTTTATGAATCATCATATTTGTATGTGTAATCTTATGCTTATGTTTGGAAAGACAAAGTGTTTGTTATGATGTGTCATATTTAGTATTATGTTTATCTAGGAATTGTTGACACATCCTCCTAATTTATATAACCTTTATATGAACATTGTATGTTGAAGAAATGCATATTGTTGTCTAATTTAATCAACTTGAGGTGGATAGTGTGTTGTTCATATTATCTTTCCAACTAGTTGTTGGATTAGTGTACCTTAATCGGAAGCTAGTTCAATCTTTATAAACATTGACATGATTATTAAACACGTGAGCTTCATTGTATGACTTTAGGTGGTTGGTTTGTGTAATTCATGCTAGCTTTCCGAATTGTCATTTGATTAGATATCTTTGACGAGAATTTAGTCAATTTATGTATCGTGTATTTGCCATGTTTCCATGAGTGTATTGAATGTATTCTAGATGGATTCGACACCGAAGTGATATTTTCTCCTTGATTGTTTGATTTGTGATTTTAGCTTAGTTTATATATTTGCATGATAGTTAATTAAAACAAACTCTTCAAAACATCTTTTACCCTTACTTGATTGAATCTTAGTTCCGGTTAATTATTGCATTCCACCGTGTCCACGGATTGATATCCGGTTCTTACCTTTACTATATTGCTATCCGACGGGTACACTGCCCGATGTGTGTATGATTAGTCTTTGGTGAAAACCCTTTTTAAAACTCATATTGTGTGAAAAATACTTATAAAAATATATATATAGTTTACACGCATCAAGTTTTTGGCGCCGTTGCCGGGGACACGGTTTTACGAGAACGATTGGAATTAATTTTTAGTCATTTAGTATATATATTTTTTTGTGAATATCGTGTTTCCTTGTTTGTTATTTTACAATTTTGTGTGTAGATATTTTTGCATTTTACTTGTTATTTTTAGCTTCATTTGTATATATATACATCTTGGTTTTTATCCCATTTTATTTTTCATTTTTTTTATTTTTTTTTTATTTTTTTTTCTTTTTGTTTTATTTTTGATTTTGTCTAACTTGTGTTTTCTTTGTCCTAGGTTCGCGTATTTAAATCTAACTTGTCGTGCAGATCGTGTATGTTCTCAACTCCCGTCGAGGAGGTTCCTGAGCCGTCTTCCGAGCCGGAGCGTGATCTTCATCGGAGATTGCGAGCCCGTTCCTGATTTGTGGCCCGGTTACTCGAGTTTGACGAGGTTGTTGTTGACGAGGTAGAGGAGATGGCGAACGAGGATGCGGGTCGGACGCTTTCGGATTTTGGCAAACTGACACCTGAGGGTTTGGAGTCGAGCATCAATAGGCCGACGGTAGGAGCACACCAGTTCGAGATCAAATCCAGCATTATACAGATGGTGCAGAACATGTGTCAGTTCGATGGCAAGGATCACGAGGATCCTAATACTCATTTGGCCGGTTTCCTAGAGATTTGTGCCACTTTCAAAATTCGTGACGCTACCGACGATGCTATTCGGCTCCGGTTGTTCCCGTTTTCCTTACGGGATCGAGCCAAGGCTTGGTTACTGTCACTTCCCCCTAGGTCCATTAGTACTTGGGACCAAATGGCTGCTAAATTCTTAGAAAAGTACTTCCCTCCGGAGAAAACATCAAAGTTGAGGGCTAGGATTCTTTCTTTCCAGCAGGACGACGGGGAGACGATCGATGAGTCGTGGGAGAGATTCAAGGAACTGACGAGGAAGGTTCCCCACCATGGATTGTTGAAGTGGCAGCAGTGTGAGACCTTCTACAATGGTCTAGAGATGATTGGGAAGCAGCTGATCGATGCATACGCGGGTGGAGACATTGGAACGAAGACACCCAGGAGGCGTATGACTTGCTAGAGAAGGTGGCATCAAAGAGCTACACTCAGCATACTTCCCGAGCGAGAACTCAGAGGCGGGGTGTCCATCAAGTGGATGGAATTACCTCTTTAGCTGCCCAGGTGGAAGCACTTTGCACCAAGATTGATCAGATGCACGTCCACAAGGACCAGTCCTTGTGTGAGTTTTGTGGTGGGGCGCATCCTACGAGTGCTTGTCGGGTTGGGAATCAGGGGGCCCATGAGCAGGTTGATTTCATGTCCAACCAGAATCGTCCCCAGAATAATCCCTACAGCAACACATATAATTCGGGGTGGAGGAATCACCCGAATTTCAGTTGGAAGTCTGGCAACAATAGCCAGCAACCACCCGGATTCACTCAGCGCCCCCCATTCCAGCATCAGTCCCACCAGTCTCAGGGACAGAGTTCCCAGTTTCGACCTCAGCAGGGCCAGTTTCAAGGCCAAGGTTCTAGCAGCGGTCCACCACCCGCACCTGAGGGTAAATCTAGTTTAGAGGACATGGTTGCACGGCTACTTGCCAACTCAGAAAGTCAGAATCAGTTGGCAGAGAAGCAGAACTGGTACATGGAGGAGCGTTTCCACACGCATGAGACTGAGATGAGGAATCAGAATGCTTCAATCCAGACCATAGAGAACCAGGTCGGGCAGATCGTGAAGCTTCTTTCTGAGAGACCGCCAGGTGGCCTGCCTAGCAACACTGAGCCCAATCCCAATGCTCATGTGAAGGCCATCACTTTGAGGAGCGGTAGAGACACATGAACGAATCCACAGGTTCCTGTGCATGAGTCATATGAGGAGGAGGTTGTGATTGAGATTCCTGATGAGACACCGCCGAGGGGTAAACCGGTGAGCACATCGCGCCCTCGCGAGCCTGTGAGAGATTACACTCCCGTCGTTCCATACCGAGGCAGATTGAAGAAGCAGAAGATGGAGGAGCAGTATGGTAAGTTTCTAGGGTTGTTTAAGCAGTTGCATATCAACTTACCATTTGTGGAGGCTCTAGCTCAGATGCCTAAGTATGCGAGATTCTTGAAGGATATCCTCACGAATAAGAGGAAATTGGAGGAGTTGTCTCAGGTGACGCTGAATGAGGAGTGTTCGGCGGTGATTCAGAACAAGCTACCAGAGAAGAGACGAGATCCGGGGAGTTTTACCATTCCCTGCTTGATAGGTAGCTTATCGGTTAGCAACGCCTTAGCTGACCTTGGTGCTAGCATTAACCTCATGCCATATGCGGTCTTTGCTTAGCTTGAGTTGGGAGAACCTACACCGACACGCATGAGTATCCAGCTGGCCGATCGCTCGGTCAAGTATCCGCGAGGGATAGTGGAGAATATGTTGGTTAAGGTTGATCGTTTTGTGTTTCCTGTAGACTTTGTGATTCTAGACAAGAATGTCCCTATTATCCTAGGTTGACCGTTCCTGGCCACTGCCAAAGCCATGATTGATGTGTATTCGGGGAGGCTTACATTGAGGGTGGATGAAGAGGAAGTGACCTTTGATGTGGGGAGATCCATGCAGCACACCCAGAATCAGGATGATTCACTTTACTTTGTTGAGGCTATTTATTCTTGTGTGAGTGATCATCTCCAGGATACAGTTGAGGAGGAGTCCCTGGACACCCAGATTGTAGGAGGGGAGACATTTGATCCGGTTGGTGAGGATCAGTTTGATGAGCAGTTGCATAGCCAGGAGAGCTATGAGTTTCCCCAGTGTTCAGCGGTTTTGAGATGGGTGATAGAGAGTCTGAGCCGATTGAGCGGCCTTCTATTGAGGACCCACCACATGTTGAGCTTAAGGAGCTCCCGAGCCATTTGGAGTATGCCTTTTTAGATGGTGAGTCTCGATTACCTATCATTATCGCCTCTGATTTGACGAGTGATGAGAAGGAGAGGCTACTGGAGGTGCTAAAGCAGCACAAGCAGGCTATTGCATGGAGGATTATGGACATTAAGGGAATTAATCCCTCTTTCTGTACCCATAAGATCCTTATGGAGGATGACTACAAGCCCACTGTGCAGCACCAGAGGAGGTTGAACCCGAACATGCAGGAGGTAGTGAAGAAGGAGGTGATTAAGTTACTGGATGCTGGTTTGATTTATCCCATCTCCGATTCACCTTGGGTTAGCCCGGTTCAGGTTGTCCCTAAGAAGGGAGGCATGACTGTCATCACCAACGAGAGGAATGAGCTGATTCCTACTCGTACAGTCACCGGTTGGAGAGTTTGCATCGATTACCGCAAACTCAATGATGCTACTCGGAAAGACCATTTTCCCCTCCTGTTCATTGATCAGATGTTGGAGAGATTAGCGGGAAAGATGTTCTATTGTTTCCTGGATGGCTTCTCTGGCTACTTCCAGATCCCGATTGCTCCTGAGGACCAGGAGAAGACGACATTCACATGTCCCTATGGCACATTTGCTTATCGGCGGATGCCCTTTGGATTGTGTAATGCTCCGGCCACTTTCCAGCGTTGCATGGTGGCCATTTTCCATGATATGATTGAGGACTCCATGGAGGTTTTCATGGATGACTTTTCTGTGTTTGGGAGTTCCTTTGATCATTGCCTCGAGAATCTGGAGAGGATGTTGGCTAGGTGCAAAGAGGCGAATCTAGTGTTGAACTGGGAGAAATGCCACTTCATGGTGAAGGAGGGCATTGTGCTTAGGCACAAGGTTTCACGCGCGGGGATTGAGGTTGATAGAGCTAAGATTGACACCATATCTAAGCTGCCCCCGCCGACTTCTGTGAAATCTATTCAGAGCTTCCTTGGTCACGCGGGCTTTTACAGGCGTTTTATCAAAGATTTTTCTAAGATTGCCCGACCGATGACCCAACTTCTTGAGAATGAAGCCCAGTTCGTGTTCTCCGACGAGTGCCTCAGTGCATTCGATTTGTTGAAGGAGAAGTTGGTGAATGCCCCTATCATGGTGGCTCCTGATTGGAAGCTGCCATTTGAGATCATGTGTGACGCGAGTGACTTCGTTGTTGGGGCGGTCTTAGGACAGAGGAGAGAGAAGCAGTTTCACCCGATTTATTATGCGAGCAAGACGCTCAATGACGCACAGGAGCATTACACCATGATCGAGAAAGAGTTCCTAGCCGTTGTCTTCGCTTTCGATAAATTCCGGTCTTATCTCGTCCTATCAAAGACCATTGTATTCACCGATCATGCAGCCCTTCGGCACCTGTTCAGCAAACAGGATGCCAAACCCCGGCTAATCCGGTGGGTTTTGCTGCTTCAGGAGTTCGACATTGAGATCCGCGATAAGAAGGGCGCAGAGAATGTCGCAGCGGACCACTTATCCCGTCTTGAGTGCTCAGTTTCATCTGAACTTGTGGGGTCATCCATAAATGACAATTTTCCCCACGAGTTTCTCATGCACATACAGACACAGGATGAGGAGTGTCCATGGTTTGCTGATTTTGCAAACTTTCTTGCTAGTGGGATTGTGATTAAGGGCTTAACGCATCAGCAGAAGCGAAAGTTCTTTGCGGATGTGAAGCACTATCTTTGGGAGGATCCCTATTTGTTTCGAGTCGGGGCTGATCAGATCGTGCGTATGTGTGTATTTGGAGATGAGGCACGTCAGGTGCTTAGACACTACCACGAGGGCCAGACAGGTGGACATCATGGAGCTACCTTGACCGCGAAGAAGGTCTTTGACGCCGGTTTCTTCTGGCCTACCATCTTCCGGGATGCTCATGAGATGATCCGAGCTTGTGACGCTTGCCAGAGGGCGAGAAACATTTCGTCTAGAAATGAGATGCCCGAGAATAGCATCCAGATTTGTGAGATTTTTTATGTCTGGGGTATTGACTTTATGGGACCTTTCCCAGCTTCTCGTGGAAACCGGTATATCCTAGTCGTTGTTGACTACGTTTCTAAGTGGGCCGAGGCTCAAGCCTTGCCTACTAATGATGCTAGGGTGGTTGTTCAATTTCTGAAGAAGCTGTTCTCTCTCTTTGGTTCCCCCAAGGCTCTTATTAGTGACCGTGGGACCCACTTCTGCAACTCCAAGTTAGAGAAGGCTCTATCACGATATGGTGTGAACCAAAGATTCTCCACAGCCTACCATCCACAGACCAGTGGACAGGTAGAGGTCACGAACCGGGGCATAAAGCGGATTATTGAGAAGACGGTTGGTCAGAACCGTAAGGATTGGTCGGACAGGTTAGATGATGCACTTTGGGCCTTCCGGACTGCCTATAAGACGCCTATTGGTACCACACCATTTAGGTTGATCTATGGGAAGGCGTGCCAACTTCCGGTGGAGTTGGAGCATAAGGCTTATTGGGCATTGAAGGCGGTATCTTGACTTGGTGAGCGCGGGAGAGAACCGGTTCACTCAGATTCATGAGCTTGATGAGTTGAGGAATAAAGCCTATGCAAACTCCACGATCTACAAGGAGCGCACTAAGAGTTTACATGACCGACGCTTGAAGGACAAGAAGGAATTCTGAGTGGGTGGTCATGTGTTGCTTTACAACTCTAGGTTGCGATTGTTTCCCGGGAAGTTGAAGTCCCGATGGATGGGTCCCTACACGGTTAAGGAGGTGTTTCCTTATGGGACTGTCGAGATTGAGCACGAAGATGGGAGGATCTTCAAGGTCAACGATCATCATCTTAAACCATACATTGATGGACCGGTTGACCCGGCATTGTAGGTGGTTGACCTCCACCCCAAGGATAAATGAATTCGGGGACTTGAGTCTAGCTAACGACTCGTTAATAAACTTAGCCTGTTCCGATATCATCTTTGGTAATAATTCTCAGATTTTGTTTCTATGTTTATCTTCTTGTTTTTATTTTCTTTATTTTTTAGGATTTTACCATTTATTTTTGAGTTTAGGTGATCGGAACGTGTTTTGGATCAAGCGGACTATGGTTAGTGATTGGGATGTCTCGGGTATGTTTTCTGAATTTTTAGACATTTTAGTTTAGAAGAATCGCAGTCGGGTTGGGGTCAAGCTTCATAAAAATCAGGTTCATCTATCTGCTGGGTCAGAGACACGGTTGTGCCTCTAACCTAAGCGTGGTCACGCCTCTAACCCAAGCGCGGTCGTGCCTTAGCATTTGGCGCGGTCGTGCCTCATTTTTTGGAGGCGGTTCAAATTGGTTTCAAAGGCAGAACTTTTCATTTTTCATTTTTCACCCCACCGAACCCCCCCTACGTGCGATTCTCCCTAACTTCCGCCGCGTTACTTCCTTCTCCACAATCTAATGTACGTTTCCGACCCCTCCCTTTTTCTTTTGCGTTCGTATTTAGCCCTAGGATTTTACTCTAGAAATCTAAATTTTAGCTAGTTTTAGGTTTTGTTAATTTTTGTCCGTTTATTTATTACATGTAGTTAGTTTGGGTCACACGTGTCCCCTGGGATTCTAGGCCAAGAAGCCCCTTCATAAAACGTGTTTAAATGGCGAAATTTGAAATATGAAAACCCTAAAATGGGTTGAGCACGGTCGCGCTCTGGACCAGGCACGGCCGTGCTCGGATTTTCAATCCCAGGTGGACTTGGTTTGGTCAGGCGCGGTCGTGCCTCTGTCGAGCGCGGTCGTGCCTCTTGAATTTTGCCTTATCGCGGTCGTGCCCCGCACCTGGCGCAATCGTGTTGTCGAGAAATTGTGCCCGTGGTCGGCCACAGCGCGGCCGTGGGCTTGGATTTTGGCCTAGGAGCGGTCGTGCCCCTTCCCAGGCGCGACCGTGCCCCTTCCCAGGCGCGACCGTGCCCCCTTCATAATTAGGTCAGAAACTTCATAACTTCAGTTTAGCGTCTTCATAACTGTTTTGATTTTAATTTTGTTGTCGTGCAGATGGCAGGCAACAGGGACCACCCATACCTTGAGTTTGACTTGAACGAGCATGAGTACGAGGCTCGTCTGGATGTTTTGTGGCCACGCAGAGGCCGGATTTTAGCCGCTCGTTGTTTAGAGCCGGCCGCCATAGACGCCATCGGTCAGCGGGACCGGCGGAACGACCTCGTCACCGCCCCGTGGCGCCGTTTGTTTAGACTTCACACTATTAAGTATGTCGAGCTCGTGATGGAGTTCTTTTCCACCTATGATTTTGATTATCCTTGCGCAGACCTAGAGCAGCCGGAGACGATTAGATTTAGGCTAGGCGGGGAGTGGCGAGTGATGTCAGTTGCCAGATTCGGGAGATTATTGGTTCTGTATACGAGGCAGGAGCTTCAGACAGAGTTATTCACCGAGGGTATCACCGAGTTCCCGACAGAGGAGGATAAAGATCAGTTCTGGCATGAGATTGGATTTGGGATGTACGATCCGAGTTTGACCAAGGCTTCGAGCCTTCGAGATCCCTTGCACCGTGTTCTTAATCGTTGCATTGTTTATTCTATTTCTGGGAGAGGTCAGGGGGAGACAGTAGTGAACCTTAGGGAGCTGTTTTACCTATTTTGCCTTATACGCCCGCGCACCTGCAATCTTGCGCATTCCATCGCGGGGTACTTGGTGAACAGCTCCGGGCGCGATGTTACCAGCGCCATTTGTGGAGGTCACTTCGTGACCAAGCTGGCGAGGCATTTTCAGCTGCTGACCGACGACTTGATAGGGGGCCTGACCCCTATGGCAGAGACCGTCGTGATGACCGTGCAGACACTGCGAAACATGCACGTAGCTCGTCGTGGCACAAGAGGGATCAGATTGGTAGATAGATGGGGACGAACGTGGGATCCAGACCGTCCGGGTCCCGATCCAGATCTTGTGCAGGCCGAGGCCGTCGTCGCCGCCCATCAGGCACACACCGCTCAGCAGGAGCAGGAGCAGGGGCATGAGCATGAGCATCAGCAGCCCGACCAGCCGCCTCCTCCGCCACCACCGCATGTGGTTGTTATTCCACAGGATCTGTTCTTGCGTTATTGGACCTGGCAGTATGAGGTCCAATGCGCCGCTGCTGCTGCTGCTGCTGGCGGGGCACCATACGTGGTTCCCCTCCCATTCTTTATGCAGCCGGAGCAGCAGCCCCATCAGCCACCACCATCACTGCCGCAGCAGCCGCCACCATCACCGCAGCATCAACCACCACCTTCTCCACCGCACCATCAGTCACCACCACCAGCAGCGGAGGGCGAGGGAGGCGGGGCCGTCGGCATCGACCTCGAGGGCATGCAGTGGGAGTAGTACCTCCCATTGCCTTTTGGTATCATTTTTGTGAGTTGTACTTTATTGTATGTTGTACAAACTCTTGTATCACGCTTCGGCGTTCATGTTGTTCTTTTGTTGTACTTTTGTTTCCATGTATTGTTACATATATTTGTCTTTACATTTCTGTTGATATTTTGGCTTGATGTTACTGATCTGTGTTTGATGTTGTTAGTCTTGATTAGAACTTGGAATTATGGAACTTCGTGGAACGTCATTTCTATGGGTAGTCTTTTTGCGTGTGCCATGATCGACATGAGGGAAGTTTCAGTTCTCCCTTCACGCTTCATTGCATTGCATTCCATTTTGCTTTGCATGTTTTTGCATACATTGAGGGCAATGTATGTTTCTAAGTGTGGGGTTGGGTGTTTATTCTTCGCTTTACATTGTTTTTGCATACATTGAGGGCAATGTATGTTTCTAAGTGTAGGGTGGGAATTTATTCACGCGATGTTTGTCCTTTTGAGCATTTTATCACTTCATTTTTGCAAACTCTTCCTTCATAATTTTTATCGACACTAAATCAATTTTATAAAACTAAAAAAAAACACAAAAATATAATAATAGTTAACCGTTTAGCATTCACAATTTTTAGTAAATAATAGAGGTTTGATTTTTCGAAAGCAATTGAGATAGAAATTTCATCGAGTCAAACCCAATTTTTTTGTGATAACCATGAGTTTTAGTGGGCTAAACGAATGAATTGCATGTAACCTTTTGCTTACACCCATTCCTGTCCATTTTCGTGAGTTTATTTTTGAGCCTTGATAGCTTTAGACATTGTTTGCTCTCGTTTTTGCGGATTTGAGTGTGCCGGATGTTTCATGCTTATTAGAACTTGCTTTTAGTATACACTAGCTTAGACCCCGTGTAATACACACGGGTGAAAAATATCAATACATAAATTTCTTAAATTTTATTTATGTATTTTACAGTTGTAAAAATATATTACTGTATATTAAGGATATAAAACAAAATTCAAAATATGTAAAAAATAATATATAATTGGGTTTCGGAAATACGTCAATTACTATTTAATGTAATTTGACTTTCATTTACTATTTGATTGAAAATAAAAATTATATAATTAGATTTCAAAGTTTTTTTTTATAATAAAGGATAATTTAAAAATAAATGTATTTTATTAGTATATTATTAATTTACTAAAAGATATGGATGCATTTAATAAGAGAGAGAGGCGGGAAAACAATGATGAGATTGAATATGGTGACGACACATGGCATACAAAAACCTTTCTTTATTATATAGTATAGATTTCGAAATAATGAACATAAATATTGCATAAAAATGATTGAGGCATTAGGATAAACCCTCCTTTGTGAGCCTTTTATTTTTATTTTCCCTCGCCCGAACACATCCACTAGTTAGTCACGTTGAGCCTATCCTGTCCTTTTCTTTTATTACCCACATTACACCACATTCAAACCTTCATTAGCCTTTTCATTTATTTTTCGTGTTAGAAATCCGGTCGGCTAATGTTAATTTTATAGCTTTTAGTTTGTTGTAATCTTCAAATTCTTGAGAAGTTTTTAGCTAAGGAAAGATGCATATTGACTTAGTTCCATTCAAAAAAAAATCACCAAAATTAGGTGAATTATAGCCGATTAGAGCAATTTTGTGAGCAGAGATGGAAAGAATTCGGTTATTAGCTTTTATCTATACGAATGAAACGCCCCAAAACGGGTACATCTCATAGTTGGCACACAACATAACAAACATAGTTCTTAAACCGGAAATCAGAATCTATTACAGCGGAAGTCTTTAATTCAAATCATTCATCAAACTATAACATGAAATATTGTCTATAACATGAACTATCAGGATTGGAAATGTCAGTCTTCAATACCGCAGCCCGATGTCCATGCTATCCAGCCCACATGGCTCTTTTATCTTTCTTTAGCTTTACCCTTTTTACCTGTCATGCATACTAAAAGTCAGCTAACGCTGGTGAGTTCTCTCTTTACTTTAAACTGTAAACTTTATCTTTGGTAGCTTAGTTTTATTAAAATAAAATAAGCTTTACTTTCACTTTCTTTGAAATAAACTTTTAACTATTACTTTAAAACTTTACAACGTTACAATTTTAAATCTGTTACGTTACTATCTGTCATTAAAACTTTATCTTTAAGGAAACCCGTTAGGGTGTCCCACTGTACTCTGTCTATCATTTCACTTATACTTGACAAGTGACTTTATCATACTTTAACTATCACGTATGGATCGTGGTCCGAGGACCAGATCCCTATCTTGCTTACACCTCAGGGTAAGACTTTTACTTTAGCGCTGCCCACACCTCAGGGTGGGACTTTCTTTCTCGCTTGCACGTTAGTGCAAGACTCCTTTAGCATTGCTCACACCTCAGGGTGAGACTTTCTCGCTTACACCGAAGTGAAGACTCCTTTAGCATTGCTTACGCCGAAGTGTAAGACTCCTTTAGCATTGCTCACACCTCAGGGTGAGACTTCTACTTTAGCATGCCTGCAGGACTTTCTACTATGCAACTATTATGCAATGCAATTACACTATTACACAAATAGAAATGCAATCACATAACTTTCATATAGACAAATAACACATATTAACACATAAGCATATAACATGGTATTTGTCACTGTCACTGTCACTGTCACTGTCACTGTCACTGTCGAGCTGTACCGAAGTACGGCTCCTTTATCGTTCTTTCTTTAGCTCATTGTTATCTTTCAAAAACTTCTTTAAAAGATAATACTATGCTCTTCTGTTCTTTATCTTTCATTTTATAAAAATAACATTTTTATAAAATACTATACTTTGCCTTTCATTTTATAAAAATAACATTTTTATAAAATACTATACTTTGCCTTTCATTTTATAAAAATAACATTTTTATAAAATACTATACTTTGCCTTTCATTTTATAAAAATAACATTTTTATAAAATACTATACCAGTATGCATGCCAGCCCAAAACCATTAGGAAAAAGGGCAATAAGAACTCACCAGATGAATCGTTTCTGTTTACACCTAGCCGGTTCCTGAATGTCACTATGGTCACCCACAATCTGTATAATCAAGTCATAGGCGTAAGGCTGTGTTCCTAGGGGACACTTAGACATTACTAGGCTTGACTCAGATGTTTCGGGTCATGGTTTCATTATCGAAACTAGGTAGTTTCGAGTCCTGGCTCCTTATCGAAACTATGTAGTTTCGAGCCCTGGCTTCTTATCGAAACTAAGTAGTTTCGAGTCACTGCTTCTTATCGAAACTAAGTAGTTTCGAGTCACTGCTTCTTATCGAAACTAAGTAGTTTCGAGTCGTATGACTTATATAAATTCTTAGTTAAGGTCTTGGGTCTATATCGAAACTATGGTAGTTTCGATGGGTCTGCTCCTGTCGAAACTAGGTAGTTTCGATAGATGCGTCCATATCGAAACTAGTAGTTTCGACTGTGCAGTCTCCTTCCCCAAACAGAACCCTAGATCTGGTCCCTTTGTTCTAATCGATCAAGCTTTGAACTTTTTACGTTCGAAATGTTCCATTTTCCCCCATGAACCCAAACCCGTGGTTTGTTTCCAGTTTCACACGTAAAAATCTAAACCTTTACTCGATTATTAACCCGAAACCCGAAAGTTACAAAAACTCAGATTTAGGCATAATAATTACCTGTTACAGCTTCCTTTTCGTTTCTTTATGCTCCAGAGATGTTGAGCAACAATCCTCGAGACTTTGAGCTTGATCCCGAGCTTTCTCTCTCTAGACCCAAACTCTCACTCTCTCTTTCTCTCACTAGAAACTTGCGTGACAAGTGTGGTGAATGAGGGAGAGGCTGATGGCTGCTGCTATGAAGGCTCCCTGTCATTTTTCGGGCCCATGGGCCGAAACTTTGGCCAAGCCCACTTTGTTTCCTTTATTTGGGTTTCTATTTATTTTGGGATGTTACAAGTCTACCCCTCTTACGAAAGGTTTCGTCCTCGAAACCTGTTATAAGTCAAACAGGTGCGGGTACGACTCTTTCATTTCTGTCTCGGTTTCCCATGTAGCTTCCGAACCTTTACGATGCTTCCATTGTACTTTGACTAACTGTATCACTTTATTCCGTAACCGCTTTTCTTTCCTGTCTAATATGGCGACGGGTTCCTCGATGTAATTGAGGCTATTATCTATCTCGATGTCGTCAAGTGTCACGTGTGCCGATTCGTCGGCCAGGCACTTGCGCAAGTGCGACACGTGGAAGGTTGGGTGAATTCCACTCAGCTCATCAGGTAATTCTAACCGGTAAGCGACTTCACCAACCCGTGCTAGTATTTTGAAAGGCCCGACGAATCTTGGGCTTAACTTCCCTCTCTTTCTGAATCGTATGATCCCCTTCCAGGGAGATACTTTCAATAGTACTTGATCCCCGACCTTGAATTCGATTGGTCTTCGCCTTTTATCCGCGTAGGACTTTTGACGGTCCTGTGCAGCTTTCATTCTGGCCTTGATCTGGTCAATCTTTTCAGAGGTTGTTGTGACTACCTCTAAACTCCCCAACTCTTTCTGTCCTACCTCGCCCCAACAGACCGGGGTTCGGCATCTTCTACCATACAACATTTCGTAGGGCGGCATACCAATCGTGGTGTGGTGACTGTTGTTGTAGGAGAATTCTGCCAACGGTAGGTGACTATCCCAACTGCCACCGAAGTCTATAATGCATGCGCGGAGCATATCCTCTAACGTCTGGATGGTCCTTTCTGATTGACCATCCGTCTGTGGATGATAAGCCGTGCTGATGTTCAGTCTTGTACCCATTGACTCGTGAAATCTTTTCCAGAACCTCGATGTAAATCGGGTGTCCCGGTCAGATACAATTGATAACGGTACGCCATGTCGAGAGACAATTTCATTGATAAATACTTCTGCCAACTTCTCAGATGAATACGTTTCGCGAATTGGCAAGAAATGTGCACTCTTTGTCAGACGATCCACTATAACCCAAATCGTATCATGGCCTTTTGCTGTGTGGGGCAGCTTTGTAATAAAGTCCATGGTGATACGCTCCCACTTCCATTCGGGTATTTCCAGAGGCTGGATCTTCCCGTACGGTTTCTGATGCTCTGCTTTAACTTGTGAGCAAGTCAGACACTTGCTTACATATCCGGTCACATCATTCTTCATGTTAGGCCACCAATACTCTTTCTTCAAATCCTGGTACATTTTCGTGGTTCCTGGGTGGATGGAATATCGAGACTTATGGGCCTCGTCAAGTACTTTGGCCCTAAGCTCTCCGCCCTTCGGTACCCACATGCGACCACACCTGGTCCTCACTCCATGAGTGTTTAACTCTAACTTTGTCTGTTGACCGACCATTCTTTCTTTCTTTATGTTCTCTTCCTTTAGTGCTTCCTTCTGTGCTGCTTCTAGCTCTGTCATAAAATCTGGGGTTATCACTAACTGGTACGCTTTTACCCTAATAGGAGAATGATTCTCCTTACGACTTAGGGCATCAGCGACCACATTCGCCTTTCCCGGGTGGTATAGGATCTCACAGTCATAGTCTTTCAGCAATTCTAACCACCGCCTTTGCCGCATATTCAGGTCTTTCTGTTCGAAGAAATACTTCAAGCTCTTGTGATCCGAATAAATCGTGCATTTCACCCCGTAGAGGTAATGCCTCCAAATCTTTAACGCAAAAACAACTGCCGCGAGCTCCAAATCGTGAGTCGGGTAGTTAATTTCGTGGATCTTTAGCTGTCGTGACGCATACGCGATCACCTTTCCCCTCTGCATCAAAACACACCCTAACCCTTGTCCCGATGCGTCAGAATATACCACCAGGTCCTCGTTACCGTCGGGTAGTGCTAACACTGGGGCTTGGGTCAACTTCTTCTTTAACTCTTCAAATGCTTTGGACTGAGCCTGACCCCATTCGTACTTTACTTCTTTACGTGTCAACTTTGTCAGTGGCGAAGCTATTCTCGAGAAGTCCTGAATGAACCTTCGATAGTAACCTGCCAATCCCAGAAAACTCCGAATCTCGGTTGGCGTCTTCGGGGTTTCCCATTCCTGTACTGCCTCTATCTTAGCCGGGTCAACCATAATGCCGTCTGCGTTGATAACGTGACCTAAGAATTGGACTTCCTTAAGCCAGAACGCGCATTTGGAGAACTTGGCATACAACTTTTCTTTTTGTAGCGTCTCTAGTACTTCTCGAAGATGACAAGCATGATCACCTTCACTTTTCGAATAAATGAGTATGTCGTCTATAAACACTATCACCGACCTATCTAGCATCGGTCTACACACCTGGTTCATCATACTCATGAATGCTGCCGGAGCGTTCGTCAAGCCGAAAGACATCACGCGAAACTCGTAATGCCCATAACGCGTGCGAAACGCTGTCTTAGGTATGTCCTCTTCTCTTACCTTTAACTTATGATATCCCGACCGCAGATCGATCTTGGAGAACCATCTGGCGCCCTGTAGTTGGTCGAACAGATCATCGATCCTTGGTAGCGGATATTTGTTCTTTACTGTACGCTTGTTCAACTCTCTGTAGTCGATGCACATTCTCATGGCACCATCTTTCTTCTTTACGAACAGAACCGGAGCACCCCATGGAGAAATGCTTGGTCTGATAAATCCTCTATCCAAAAGTTCTTCCAACTGTACCATCAGCTCTTTCATCTCCAGAGGTGCAAGTCGGTACGGTGCTTTAGCCACGGGCTGGGCACCTGGCACTAAGTCTATCTGGAACTCTGTCTCCCGGTCAGGTGGTAACCCAGGCAACTCCTCAGGAAACACCCCCGGAAAATTACATACCACTGGTACGTCTTTTAACTCTCTCACCTTTACATCATTGTCTATCACATAGGCCAGGTAGGCCTCGCATCCGCGCCCTATATACTTCTCTGCCTTTATCATTGATATGACGTTCGTTAGTGAACCGTCGCGATCCCCGTACACCAAAACCTCACCACCGTCTGGAGCTTTGAGCTGAACTATCTTTCGTCTACATATTATCCGGGCTTCGTTGGCAGCTAACCAATCCATACCCAAAACTATATCGAATCCTCCCAAGGTCATAACATACAACCTAACTGGGAATCTATGGCCATGAATCTTTATCGTGCAATTATCTACCAATTCACTTACTATCGTGGTCTTGCCCACTGCGGTTTCCACATTAAAGGCCTGCTCTACTCTAGTAACTTTGCATTTCATTCTTTTACACTTAGAAGATGATATAAAACTCCTACTGGCACCCGAATCAAATAATACTGAAACATAAGTGTGGTCAAGGATGAACGTACCTGACACAACATCTGGGTCTCCCCTAGCCTCCTCCTGTGTCAGTGCATACGCCCGGGTCCTTGCCTTCGGCTTCTCAGGTTCTTTACCCTTCTCGGTGCCAGTAGCCTTGGGTTTCCGACAGTCTTTGGCCATGTGGCCAGGTATCCCGCAGTTATAACAAGACTGTGCCCCGGGACACTCTCGAGAGTAGTGTCCGGTCTTTCCGCACCTATAGCACATATTTAACCCAACTCGGCACTCGCCCGAGTGCTTCCTGCCACACTTAGCACATTCAACCCCATCTTCAATCCTCAGTTTCTTCGTCTCCGGCCCCGCCCACCCTTTAGCTGGCCGTTTAACGGCATTGGTCACTTTCTTCTCAGTAGGCAGTGGGTCTGCGGATTCGAAGTCATCATAAACTATTCCAGCAAGTGATACCACAGATTCAAAACTCGTGGGAGCATTAGCTTTCACGTGCACACGGACTTTCTGTGGTAGTCCCTTGATGTAGTACTTAATCCTCTTTTCCTCAGTGTCCACCAGATGTGGAACCAGCTGAGCCAACTCTTGATATTTGGAGGTATACTGGCGATGAGTCATACTACCAGCACAGAGCCCCAGAAATTCCCTCTCAACTCTGTCAATCTCGTTCTGCGGGCAGAACTTAGTGATTAGCAGCTTTTTCATGTCGTCCCATTTCATCTTTTTCATCTCAGCAGAAGACTTGATTCTTTCGATCGATCTCCACCAGCTTAATGCCTCATTAGTGAATGAGTGAGCGGCAAACTTGACCGCTTGATCATCACGGCACTCACTAATGTTGATCACCCCATTCATTCTCTCTATCCACTCAAAAGTGGCAACAGCATCTTTCCGTCCATCATACTTCGGCGGGTCACACCCCCGAAAGGACTTATAGTTGCAACCCCGGGTTGCCATTTCATAATCAGAATCATCACTGTCAGTGGCTTCAAGTCTCTTGCTGCTTTCCTCTTTCGTTTCTTTCTTCCCTATATTAAACTCTTTAAGGGCCTCGCCCAATGCTTCCGGTAGAACTTTCTTCAAGATTGAAGTAACCTCTGCCGCTATAGCTTCTTTCACAATCGGTTCCAACTCAAGCGCCTCATTAGGGGCATCGTTAGGAGCCGACACATGGTTCCCACTATCATTATGCTCCACATGCACCGATTCAGCTTCGTTGCGGGAGTGCTCACTTTCTTCAGGACGGTTCCGGTTACCTGGAGGTCGGCCTCGACGACCAGTACGACCCCCAGTGCGACCTCCTCTCTTTGCTCTAGCCATTTAGTGTCTACTGTGAACAAAGATAGCTCGTGTTATCAAGATAGGTAACAATTTAGAACACCTCGAGTACTGTAAATTACTAATTACAGAGACCGGTATGAAATTACTAATTTACTTTACTACTCGGGTTCTGAACATTTCCTTTCCGAGTAACATTTGCATCCAAGTTCAGAGTTTCTACTATAAGGCACGTACTATCTACTGTCTACTGTCTGTGCTAAGGCATGTACTATGTACTATTTATGCTAAAGCATCTACTTTCTGCTATCTGTACTAAGGCGTTATTGTCTATGTTCTATGTAAGGACATTGACTACCTTCTGTCTACTATCTTTCCATGGACGGGCTGCTCCGACTGACATTCCTTCCCTTCCTTTGCTTTGTCCCATTCTCAGTTTAAGTTCAGACATTATCGCAAATGTCTGAATCTCTCAAACTATGGCTCTGATACCAACTTGAAACGCCCCAAAACGGGTACATCTCATAGTTGGCACACAACATAACAAACATAGTTCTTAAATCGGAAATCAGAATCTATTACAGCGGAAGTCTTTAATTCAAATCATTCATCAAACTATAACATGAAATATTGTCTATAACATGAACTATCAGGATTGGAAATGTCAGTCTTCAATACCGCAGCCCGATGTCCATGCTATCCAGCCCACATGGCTCTTTTATCTTTCTTTAGCTTTACCCTTTTTACCTGTCATGCATACTAAAAGTCAGCTAACGCTGGTGAGTTCTCTCTTTACTTTAAACTGTAAACTTTATCTTTGGTAGCTTAGTTTTATTAAAATAAAATAAGCTTTACTTTCACTTTCTTTGAAATAAACTTTTAACTATTACTTTAAAACTTTACAACGTTACAATTTTAAATCTGTTACGTTACTATCTGTCATTAAAACTTTATCTTTAAGGAAACCCGTTAGGGTGTCCCACTGTACTCTGTCTATCATTTCACTTATACTTGACAAGTGACTTTATCATACTTTAACTATCACGTATGGATCGTGGTCCGAGGACCAGATCCCTATCTTGCTTACACCTCAGGGTAAGACTTTTACTTTAGCGCTGCCCACACCTCAGGGTGGGACTTTCTTTCTCGCTTGCACGTTAGTGCAAGACTCCTTTAGCATTGCTCACACCTCAGGGTGAGACTTTCTCGCTTACACCGAAGTGAAGACTCCTTTAGCATTGCTTACGCCGAAGTGTAAGACTCCTTTAGCATTGCTCACACCTCAGGGTGAGACTTCTACTTTAGCATGCCTGCAGGACTTTCTACTATGCAACTATTATGCAATGCAATTACACTATTACACAAATAGAAATGCAATCACATAACTTTCATATAGACAAATAACACATATTAACACATAAGCATATAACATGGTATTTGTCACTGTCACTGTCACTGTCACTGTCACTGTCACTGTCGAGCTGTACCGAAGTACGGCTCCTTTATCGTTCTTTCTTTAGCTCATTGTTATCTTTCAAAAACTTCTTTAAAAGATAATACTATGCTCTTCTGTTCTTTATCTTTCATTTTATAAAAATAACATTTTTATAAAATACTATACTTTGCCTTTCATTTTATAAAAATAACATTTTTATAAAATACTATACTTTGCCTTTCATTTTATAAAAATAACATTTTTATAAAATACTATACTTTGCCTTTCATTTTATAAAAATAACATTTTTATAAAATACTATACCAGTATGCATGCCAGCCCAAAACCATTAGGAAAAAGGGCAATAAGAACTCACCAGATGAATCGTTTCTGTTTACACCTAGCCGGTTCCTGAATGTCACTATGGTCACCCACAATCTGTATAATCAAGTCATAGGCGTAAGGCTGTGTTCCTAGGGGACACTTAGACATTACTAGGCTTGACTCAGATGTTTCGGGTCATGGTTTCATTATCGAAACTAGGTAGTTTCGAGTCCTGGCTCCTTATCGAAACTATGTAGTTTCGAGCCCTGGCTTCTTATCGAAACTAAGTAGTTTCGAGTCACTGCTTCTTATCGAAACTAAGTAGTTTCGAGTCACTGCTTCTTATCGAAACTAAGTAGTTTCGAGTCGTATGACTTATATAAATTCTTAGTTAAGGTCTTGGGTCTATATCGAAACTATGGTAGTTTCGATGGGTCTGCTCCTGTCGAAACTAGGTAGTTTCGATAGATGCGTCCATATCGAAACTAGTAGTTTCGACTGTGCAGTCTCCTTCCCCAAACAGAACCCTAGATCTGGTCCCTTTGTTCTAATCGATCAAGCTTTGAACTTTTTACGTTCGAAATGTTCCATTTTCCCCCATGAACCCAAACCCGTGGTTTGTTTCCAGTTTCACACGTAAAAATCTAAACCTTTACTCGATTATTAACCCGAAACCCGAAAGTTACAAAAACTCAGATTTAGGCATAATAATTACCTGTTACAGCTTCCTTTTCGTTTCTTTATGCTCCAGAGATGTTGAGCAACAATCCTCGAGACTTTGAGCTTGATCCCGAGCTTTCTCTCTCTAGACCCAAACTCTCACTCTCTCTTTCTCTCACTAGAAACTTGCGTGACAAGTGTGGTGAATGAGGGAGAGGCTGATGGCTGCTGCTATGAAGGCTCCCTGTCATTTTTCGGGCCCATGGGCCGAAACTTTGGCCAAGCCCACTTTGTTTCCTTTATTTGGGTTTCTATTTATTTTGGGATGTTACAACGAAAGTATTAGTTAGTCTATTTTTCATATTAGAAGTTGTTTTAGTTTTTGAGTTAGCATAGCCGCCGGGTTTTTAGCCATTTTTAAATTCCACTTCCTTACCCTTAGCCATTGCCAAGTTACAACCCATTTAAAGCCCTCTTGATTTGTGCTTTGTTTCATGTTAGTTGGTAGAGATTTGATCTTTTAGCAAGCTTATGATTTATGCATAATTCATTGTCTTGGCATTTTAGTGTTCTATACATACTCCATTACTTGTATGATCATATATATCCCCGAGTGTGTGTGAACATTGTGAGACGCATAAAGTTGCATGTTAATGATTTCATAGGCATATTCATTTACTCATTCGGTTGTCACGTCATTGGGCTCATTGGGTTTCATTTAGTTAATTTTGTATTTCTTGAAAATCTTTTCAAACCTTTATAAGTTTATTAATGCTTACGATTTTCCGATTTGATCCATAGTGTCATTGGAAGTTTTGTTTCATTTTGATTTCTTGCTTGAGGACAAGCAATGTTCAAGTGTGGGGTTGTTTGATGTGTTAGTATTTACACATCTTTTTGGCACAAAACTTCGCTCATTTAATGATCATTTCTTGGTTATATTCAATGTTTAGACACTTATTTGCTTCATTTCCTGTTTTGTAGGTTTTTGTGAAGCTTGGTGAACAAACAAGAAGATTCCAGGATAAAAAGTGAAGTTTTAGGGTTTCTGTGATGGAGGCACGGTCGTGCCCCTATTTGGCACGGTCGTGCCAAGCTCGCAAACCCTAGTCACGGTCGCGCCCACATCTTGCACGACCGCGCCAAGCCAAAATCCAAGGCACAACCGTGCCTTAGCCCCCCACAGTCGTGTGTCACCTCGTGAGTCTGAACAGCCGTACGTCCTCGATCAGTGGTACCCAATGGAAGCTACGGATCGATCAAACCTCTGTCACACGGTCGTGCCAAGACCTAGACACGACCGCGCCTTTGTACCAGGCACGGTCGTGCCCTCTCTCCTGGCACGGTCGTGCCTCCCCTTTTCTATTTAAACAGAACTTGAATTCTCATTCAGGAGTCAGCAAAACCAGGAGAAAAACCTACTGTTCCAGCTCATGTTTTCTTTGTTCCAGCCATATTTCAAGCGTCTTGGAGAGGATACAACATCAAGAGGATCACCATACATCAACAACAACATCTAGGCTTGGAGGAGTGGTTTGATTCTTGTTTTCATATCATGTTTCTCACTATTTTTCCCTGCTTATTTGTAATTTTGGTGCTCATGATGAGCTAAAACTCTTGTTCACTTTGGTTTAGATGAAGTTTAGATACATTTGACAACATTCATGGATTATTGGCAATTATTGTGTTAATGTTATGACAACCGTATGATTATTCTTTGATGAAATTATGTATTCAAGTATTTTGAGTTGTTTACAAGACTTGTATTTGTGTATGCCATTTTATGTTGGAAAACTTGTGGTTTATGCTTATATTCATGGATTGGTGTATGTATTTATACTAGTTTATGGCATTTGACTAGGAATGGTGAATGAAGTCTTGTTTATGAATCATCATATTTGTATGTGTAACCTTATGCTTATGTTTGGAAAGACAAAGTGTTTGTTATGATGTGTCATATTTAGTATTATGTTTATCTAGGAATTATTGACACATCCTCCTAATTTATATAACCTTTATATGAACATTGTATGTGGAAGAAATGCATATTGTTGTCTAATTTAATCAACTTGAGGTGGATAGTGTGTTGTTCATATTATCTTTCCAACTAGTTGTTGGATTAGTGTACCTTAATCGGAAGCTAGTTCAATCTTTATAAACATTGACATGATTATTAAACACGTGAGCTTCATTGTATGACTTTAGGTGGTTGGTTTGTGTAATTCATGCTAGCTTTTCGAATTGTCATTTGATTAGATATCTTTGACGAGAATTTAGTCAATTTATGTATCGTGTATTTGCCATGTTTACATGAGTGTATTGAATGTATTCTAGATGGATTCGATACCGAAGTGATATTTTCTCCTTGATTGTTTGATTTGTGATTTTAGCTTAGTTTATATATTTGCATGATTGTTAATTAAAACAAACTCTTCAAAACATTTTTTACCCTTACTTGATTGAATCTTAGTTCCGGTTAATTATTGCATTCCACCGTGTCCACGGATTGATATCCGGTTCTTACCTTTACTATATTGCTATCCGACGGGTACACTGCCCGATGTGTGTGTAATTAGTCTTTGGTGAAAACCCTTTTTAAAACTCATATTGTGTGAAAAATACTTATAAAAATATATATATAGTTTACACGCATCAAGTATCTACCGCAATTCTATCCTCAAATTTATAAAATGTCAAAATTAGGTGTTTCCCCACTGCCACGGCGCCACGCAAAATGTCACATATCTATTGATCCATATTTTTTGTTCTTTGGTTTTTTTTACATTTCTTTTTATTTTATTGGACTAACCGAATCGCCGTATTTCAAACGTTTCTTTTATGTATTTAATTATGTTTTTTTATGCTTAGGCACCTTATTGTCACTATCTGAATCATTTAAGGTCCGCTTATCGCCGCAGAGCGTGATGTGCTAATGTCACCGTATTTAACGACGTTAATGTCACGGTTGCAACACGTGTAGCAATATTTACAAACGTGCAACGTTAATTTCACTGTACGACCCCGCCGCAACGTGCGAGTTATAATTTCTAGTTGAAAATTATTTACTGCCATTTGAAATTCGTGATAAAATATTAGAGAGTGATTCTTTCGCTGTATCAAGAAATTGCGAAATTATTGGATCTAAGGAGGGACGTATTTTCAATTATAGATAAACAGAACGTATTTAATTACTTCCCGTGATGGTATTGGTTTTGAAATAAAAACTAAAGGGATTTAAATTATATTTTAGTTAAAACGACGTAGTTTTGATTGGTTCGCATACAACTTATATGTCTAACAACACCATATTCATTTTCCCCTAATTAATATTATGCAATCTTTTTTTAATTTTAATAATTTAATTATCATATTAGATGTTGGGTTTATTTATTAATTGACTTAACAGAAAATATTAACATCAGTTAGTGAAATGACTAAATTTGTGTAAAGGTTTGAAAAAAAGGACATGATGTAATTATTGAAATCAAAAGATATAATTTATAATTTACTATATAATTAAAAGACATAATTTATAATTTACTCTTATATGTGGTACTAGTGTTAGAACCCGTGTATTTTACGGAAGCTGAAAAAACGATACAATGTGAAATTTAAAAAATATGTTGAATATAATTAATAAATTTATAAATATTTATTTGTATACAACATTGGATGCTTTATTTGTAATTTTTCTATTCCTATATAAGATTAAAAGTTTTTAACTTATATATATATTTTTAACTATGGAATGTGCCACTTACAGTTGCCCATGTGTGAAAACCGGTTACCTTAAGAACAAACCAACCTTTGATACTAACTGTCTGTGACTTATTTATTGTCATGGCAAAACAAGCAAAGAGTGGAAAGTGTCTTTTTTGAAACTTAAAAGGTACTCGTTTGTCTAAATGTGTCAAATTAATTATTAGAATAAAGGTGCAGAAAAAATATTACCCGTATATTACACGGTTGAATAAATAAAATATTAAATAATTAGTAATGAGCTAAAAATAAAAATAAAAGAAATAGTTGAGAAATAAAATATTAGTAAAGTAAATATTAATAAAGAAAATACTAAAAAACTTAGAAAAAATAAGTGGAAAAAATAATCTTGTGTTCATAGAATTATGACAAATGGCCCGAGTTACTTATTTATTAAGTATAGTTAAATGTATTAAATATGACTAAGAAGTTATGTTATTCTAATTGTATCATAACAAACTGTAAATAAATTTTTGCATGAAATTTAAACTTATAACGAATTTAAACTCGTTTGCCTTATCAATTTTATACTACTTTTATTTAATTTTTAACCGTTTGACCCACTAAAGATAAAATATAATTCAAATCGACTCATTCATAAGAAAATGTATTGAATTTGCCGCATCTACAAAACATAAGTAAACGTATGCAAAGATCTAAAATAAGTCATGATATAAACTCACCTTAAAAAACAACTCAAGTGCCACTAAGGTGTATTTATATTCGTCGACGGAGTATTTAAAAATATAACAAGTCATTTCCATCCCTCTTCAAATCCATGTATATTTCGGATACTGTTAATTTAAGTCTAAAAAAATAGATTTTATTAAGCAGTAAGTATAAATAAATTTTTATTAATAATAAAAATGATCAACTGTTATAGAGAAAACCTGAATTACAGCCCCGTGTAGTCTCATATGTTGCATTAACCTTGCTACATAATCATCAGTACTGTCAATCTTTCTATTTTCTTCTTGGTAACAAATGAATCTCAAGTAAACATCTTTTTATTCAAATGATGCCCGGAGAAACAATTTTTTTTATCCATTTGATAAATTTTCTAGTTTTACCCTTTTGGCTTATTAGTAATAAAATATAACCCAAATTGACACATTTTCACATAATGAGTAAAAAATGACCCTCTATTTTTAATATATAGAGAAGGAGGATTTTCAGTTGTACCCTTTTGACCCATTACTATGAGAACATAACACAAATTAACACATTTTCACATAATATCTCAAAATTAACCCTCTAATTAGGAGGATAATATTTTTGTATAGCATTTTTCACCTGTAAGTAATAGAACATAACCAAAATTGACATATTATCACATGATGGGTAAAGAATGACTCTCTAATTATCCTATACGGTGAAAGAGAATTTAAGATGTAACCGAGTTCCATTTACTTGAAGTGATGATAGAGTAATGACTTACAAAGTGTAAATGAAGAGTATGGTATGTTGTAATGATGAAAGTGGTTCACTGATTCAACAGAAGGTTTCTTGTGTTGATAATAACTTGTCTGTGTCACAACTTATAAGGGAATCGAAGGAAGGCTAATCTTGGGGAGGTTGTTATTGAAGGAAGGCTAATTCAGAAAGAAAGAGCAGAAGCTTTTAAAAAAAATAAATAATGAAAATTTTGATTCTTTTTAATTGTCTATTTTATTTATATATTTTAAAACCACTTAACTGATTCATTAAAATTTATATGTTTCCATATTTGTTTTAAGTTCTAAATCATGGAGAACGGTTCTTGGATAAAACATGTCTCATCTTTAATAGAATTATGACCAAAAATTAATTATATTTTAGAATATTCTTTTTAAACTTAATTTAATGAATCAACCAAAATAGGAATAAAAAGAAATAATTTACTTGAATATTTTCAACTATAATGATATGTCAAAATATAACGAGAGATTCAACAAAATTATAACAAATATTAGTGTAACATCCCGGTTTTTCGTTTTGAAAACGGGTTTGTAATGATTGTAAATAACGGTTCGCGAAGGAAAGAGATGTGACGGGAATTACGCGTTATTGTTTTTATAAATAATTAGTCGGGGTTTAAGGTGTAAATGTCAAGACCTAAAGGGGGAGTTTGTAAAATTTTCAAGATGGGTTAAGCCCGATCGGGGGTCCGGTAGCGAGCAAGGGCCGAGCCCGGTCCAACCCCACACCCTTTAGGGTGTTACGGCAATGAGGGGTTCCCCATTGTGTTCTTGCGGCTGCTGAGAAGAGAAGGGAGAGGGAGAGAGGCCGTTCATCATGATTTGTTCGAATCAAGGTATAATCGTGGTCCTCTAATCATTGTTTACGGGTTCTAAGTCCCGGATAATCATAATAACCATTTTATGATTCTAGGGTTTCGAAGGAGACGTGAGTAGAAAGAAGACGAGTTCGTTGGTGATTCAATCCACACGAGTCACCCGAATTAGAGGTATAATCTTGTAAATCTAGCGCGTTATTATCACTTTCGTTTTTGGGTGTTTTCGGGCTAGGGGAGGTTCGAGCGAACCCACTATAGGTGGCCGGTGGGTGTAGTGAACTCGGGTAAGGACCGGTTTGGGTCGGGACAGCGGACGCGTGACGGTGGTGACCTCGGTGATAGCCTGACCCGGCGATGGGGGTGCTGTCCGGGCTGCAGTGGCGTCGGGAGTGGCGACGGCAGGTAGCAGCGGTGCCGGCCAAGGGCTGTTCGCGACGGTTGAAGACTCGGGAGGACCGGTGCGAAGCCGACAGGGGCTGGGGGTGACGCGGTGATGGCCGTGACAGGCCGGTGGGGACGAAGACGAAAGCATGGTGGACCCGTGGCAGCGGTGGCCGAAGGATGTGGGAGCTGCGGGTGATGGCTGGAGGCGGCAGGAACCGGGTGGGAGTTATTGGTAGCCACGAGGGGAGCCGGAGAGAGCCAATACGTGCCCGGTGACCGCCATGATCGAGTACGGGTGCGCATACGTGCATGGGTGGGTTGCATGGCGATTAGGGTTTTTGCATGGCATCATGCGTATGCATGCAATCATGCGTAATGCCGGGATAGTCGAGTGAGTGAGCGAGTGGACGAACGTTGAGTCATGTATTGACTCGTGTATTGTGTAATTGTTAGGTACGAGGTTGAAGGACGAGCACGAGAAGTTAGCAAGTTCTAGTGATCGAGTTGCGTTTAGCAAAGGTGAGTTTCTATCGGCCACTTTTAATGATTTAATGTTTTGGGCTCGAATACATGCGTAGGTTGTTGGCGTTAATCGTAATATAAGTGACGTTGTGCGTTAAGCGTAGATATTCTAATTTTTGTTTCATATGCATGGTGTGCATGGGAACGTGTCACGTACTTATTCGGCGTAACGGGTGATTGAGTGCAAGCTTTATATTGGGTTGACTTTAGTCAACGGGTTAACGTGTCTGGCGGCGTCAGACGGGTGATTAGGTTTGCCGGTATCCTCGGATTAGGCAAGCGGGAATAAATTGTGCGTCGTTGATATTAAACAATCATTTTGTTATAACTTATTTTATGAGTTAATATCTTTTGAGACTTAAACCCTTTTATATAACGGTTTTGGGGAAATAAGATCCTGAATAAATCACTATAGAACTCACTCAGTGTAGCTGAAGTTTTAGCATGTATTTTAGGTAAAGAGAAGGTGTGAGCTGGCGGCTTCTGGATGGTGTTTGGTTACCGTGATTGCTATGATGACATTTATTTTCTGTTAAGATGTTGAACTATTGAGATACTAGTACTTGATTGACTTGGGTTTGAGATTTGGGTCGTTGACCACATGTTGATTGTTTGTTTTTCCGCTGCATTTATTGAGATAATTTGATGTCATTTACTACTGTGCTTACGTGTATGCCAACGTGTCGGGTTCCTGGGCTTGGGGCCTTACAATTAGATATTTGAATATGTAAATATACGATTGAAGAAGTTTTTAATTGAATCTTTCCTGGCATAAAATGATTTTCAGTTTCTAGAATTAATAAGAATATAATTGAACAATTTAGTTGCTATAAACAAAACTTTGAATTTAAAATTCAATAGATAAAAATCTAAAAATTAAAACGATTTATTAATTTAGTTGTCTAAAATAATAAAGTTGATTATTAATAGAAGAGAGGGTGAGAAAACCAAATGTCTAAGGCCCTAGAAAGATGACACGTGTTCATCCAATTAACTTGTTTATTATGTAGTATAGATATAGTCTATAGATATAGATATAGATAAAGATAAAGATAAATGTGAATTTCGATTGTTTTCAAGGAGGGCTTTGGATGGAAGAATTGCCACAAAGAATGCTTTGGAAGCTAGAGGGGTAATGATTGTCAACCCACTTTGTCCCAATTGTGGGATACATCAAGAAAGTGCAGATCATATGTTGGTGACATGCATTTTTGCAAAATCAATTTGGTGGCAAATTTGGGTTTGGTGCAAAACTCTTTGCCATTCTTCTTTTGGTTCAATCATGGAAGTACTAGGTTTCATGGAAAACTTACAAGTTTCAAAAGATTGGAAAAAATTAATCTATGTAATTTTGCTTACAACAATTTGGAATGTGTGGTTATCCCAGGATAAAATAATTTTTGAAGACAAACTACAAAGGACTACAATTGCGTGATGCAGATTAAGGAATCGGCGTACCTATAGGTATCAAAAAGATCAAAAAAATCATTTGGAAAGATTGGAATGCTTTTCAGTTTAGAATACATTGATATATTAATATTTTGAATTGTCAGACCGGACGATTATGGTGTATCTGCGGCTCCCCGGCTTGAGTGTTTTTAACTAACACATTCCATTTACCGTTTCAAAAAAAAAGATAAAGGCGAACGTTGATGTTTAATATAGCTATATAAAAGACCTTTGACTAAAATTTGGGCTCTTTATTTGCGTCACTGATCACAAGTTGGGCCATACTTTGAGCCACATTTGGAGGACGTAAAATTGCTATTTTTGTTTCTAGAAATATAGATCGGTAAATAAATTATTATATTCTATAAACATCCAGTTCTTTAATTTTATTGGTTGTTTTATTTAATAATATTAAATTGTTGCTGTTGAGATAATAACACGTCACTTAACCTTTTTGCCTTTCTCCACACGTGGCCCTGCAATATTTTCTGATTATGTATATCATCGCTCCGGTTCTTTTCTTTTCTATTTTTCCGATCGGTGCTTGCATGCGAATGTTGGTATGTGTACGGTTATTGTCTAATTCTTCGCTTAAGGTTTTCTTGTTTTATATATGTTTTTTGGTTGGTTCTTCGTACCTGTCATTAACCTTATTGTGCATACTAAAAGTCAGCTACGCTGATGAGTTCTAACTTTTACATAAAACATTAACTTTAAATATTTTTCAAAGACATATCACTTAACTTCATTAATAAAAGCGTACGAAAACATGCAATAACATAACATAAACTATAAGTCAACGAACATATCGAATATGCGCCTTTTCGTAACCGTCAATTCCATACATCACATACCGGTGGAGAAACCTAAGGATCACCACCACTAGGCCCTTCAACACCTACACTACCTGTAGGCGGAGAAACCTAGGGCCCGATACTTAAGCCATTCAACACCAAACTTCAATCACGACATCACAATGATGCACGTACCAAACTTCAAGCACTGCACCCCGTAAGGCACAAGTACCAAACTTTAAGCACGACTACCCCGCAAGGTAAATCGTACCAACTTCAAGGATCTCGGTAATCCCCTTAGTGACCGTCATCACCCCAGTTGTACAACAGTTGGCTAGCCACATAGGCACCTAAAAGGTAAGGCCCATAACATGTTAGATATATGATGTCCGATCGTCAATTAAGTCAACGTTACTATTAAGGTACGATCCAAAGAGTTACACCTCAGGCAACAAACAAATATATATATATATAGTGGCCCATTTTGCCTTCATTATGTCATATTATGGCTTAGAGGGTTGTATATGACTGTAGTGAGTCATATTAGATTTTAACGGCCTATAGCATGTCATACCTGCCTTAGCAGACCATATAGGGCCTTAGCTGCTCTTAATGGCCCAGTATAGCCTTCATTATGTTATATTATGTCTCAGAGGGTTGTATAGGTCTGCTTAGAGTCATATTAGATGTTAACGACCGATAATATGTCACAGTTTCTATAATAGATCATATTGGGCTTTGATTGCACTTAATGGCCCACTCTAGTCTATATTATGTCATATTATGTCTTAGAGGGTTAATACCGTACTGATTCAAATTCGATGTTAACGACCAATAACATGTCAAACTTTCCTCAATGGACCATATTTGGCCTACATTGCTCTTAATAACCCATTATAGCCTTGATTATGTCATATTATGCCTCGTGTATATTTAGTCTAGCGAGTCATATTAGATGTTAACGGCTAACAAAATGGCATACCTTCCTTAATGAGCTATATTGGACCTCGGTTACTCTTAATGGCCCATTTTAGCCTTCATTATGTCATTTTATGTCTTAGTGGGATGTATAGAACTGCAGTGACTCATAATATATGTTTACGGCCAATAACATGTCATACTTACTTTGATGGACCATATTGGCCCTTGATTGCTCTTAATGGCCCATTATAGATTTTATTATGTCTTAGATGGATGTAAAGGATGAAGTGAGTCATATTAGATATTTACGGCCAATAACATATCATACTTTCATTAATAGACCATATTGTGCCTTGATTGCTCTTAATGGCCATTATAGCCTATATTATGTCTTAGAGGGTTCTATAAGACTGTACTGAGTCATATTTGATGTTAACGGCCAATAACATGTCTTACTTTCCTCAATGGACCAAACTAGGCCTTGATTACTCTTAATAACCCATTATAGCCTTGATTATGTCATATTATGTCTTATAGGTTTTTATAGGACTACAATGAGTCTTATTATGTCACACCCCAACCGACGGCGGATTATACGTCAGGGCGGACGCGGTTGTTCAATAGCACAAGGTTGACTATTAAAGTTTCAATATTTCATTAATAAATAATTTAAGATTCAATACAAAGAATAAATCAAATACATAGCAAGAATACAAGTCTAATTGATTAAGCATTCTAGGTCCAAGCATCCTATGTGATCACGATAAAGTCTCATGTTGTAGAACCAGAAACATGTGAAAGAATCTGTCAACTACAAAATAGTTGGTGAGATACAAAGGTTTTGACACAGTTTAACAAGTATTTGAGAAGAATTACAATTCACTATGATATATGCATTCTATAATGTAAGTATGAGAAACAAGTATCTTAGACATTGTGCACTTCAACCCTCCAACCAAGTTTAGGCATAACCCGCAGGTTACCCTTATAAGTCTCAAGTTTAAAGTTTAATTCAGTAACAATCACCAAGGGCTCCCCCCCGAAGGGGTCAATCAATCAAGGTGGATTGGTCAAATACAATAGATCTATCATTGTTACCATAGGCTTGATCAAAGTTAATGAATGTGCTAGTTTTAAGTTTAATCTAAGCATACAAGTCTCATGTTTAACATAAGAATAAGCATCTAGTCATAGTTGTACAAGAGTTGCTTAAGTTTAATGTTTTTGAACATGTTTCACCCCAAAAGTATAGAAAGGAAAAAGGGGCTAAGTATACTCACTTGGATTGGATGAAGAGTATCCGACAAGGATTGAGTGTTTGCAAGACTTTGAGGGAGAATATCCTCACGATAAGCCTAAGTATGTAAGTCTAAAGATTTAAGTAAAAGTCTAAGACAAAAGATCTAGGATTTCAAGATTTGACTAGGGTTCCAAATGGGAGATGGGATTTATTGTGTTTATGAAGTTTAAATCAAGTTTAAAATAAAGGTTTTGATACAAGACTTGTATGTCAAAGTTTAATAGATTTATAAATTAGAATAATTATTAAAAAGTTTCACTATTATTAATTATATAAGTTAGGTAAGAATAATCAAAATAGTTTTCTAAGTATTTAGAATTAAATAATTTACAAGAATAATCAACATACATCATTTGAGATTTGATTAAGTTTCTAAGTATTAAGTATTTATAATACAAGTAGATTCGTAATATAAATACGTTTAAATAGATAATAACACTTATAAGTTTATAAGATATTAAATAGAATATGGTTATATCTTAATTATAAGTTTATAAACATTTTTAAAGTCTAAAAGAGAACCATAAGTTTAATAGGTTTTAAATAGAGTTTCTATTAATTTATAAGTTTATAAGTGTTTAAATAAAGTTTTACAAGTTCATAAATGTTTAAAGTTTTCATTTGAATTTTATAAAGTTTATAACTTTATAATTATTTAGAAAATCAATAAAGTATAATTATTTCTCTCGTTTTATATAAACAAATAGATTTAAATATTATAAAGTGTACAAATTTATAAGTTTATGCTTTTTAAGTAAATTTTTATAAACTTTTATGAGTTTACAAAAATTATATAAGTTTAAAAGTTTATAAGTGTAAATTAAAGATTACGGTAAAAGAATTCTTTAAAATACAATTAATAAAAGTTTACTTTAAATAAATAGTTTATGTGAAATCGCAAGTTTTATAAAAGTATAAAAACACTTTCATAGTTTTTAAGTATTTAAAACTATTTTTAAAGATTTAATTGTTATAATTTTTAGTTAAGTTTAATTAATTAAATTAGTTCTGGAAAATAAAAATGTAATTGAAAACCATTTTACCATTTATGAGGTGTCATTTAACTATTCTTCTCGGTGTAAAAGTGTTCTGCATGATGTTTATGAACGTTCAGGTTTCTGCTCAAATGCTTCAATGGTTCCTCTCCAAGTGCCCGCGGCTTGAGCATATCGTTTTGGTAAGGTCCATTTACCATTTATGAGGCTCCTTCCCTTATTGATTTTATTATAAAGATAATAACTTTAATGCATAATGGATATCAAAATGTCATTGACTTTGCAGCAGGATGAAGCAAGTTTACATTTGTTGATCTTTTATAGTTGTGTTCCTTTGATTTGGGCTTTGGATATTACATGAAGGTAGTATTTAAGTTAGAGATTATATCTGATGTAAGAAAACAATGTTTATTAATTTTGATTTTCGTGTTTGGTTAAAGTACTTGAGTGCAGGTGGCATGCCATATAAGCTTCCAACTTCAGTACTAGCCCATCTCGAATATCTGTTTTTGGATGTGTGCTCAATGGAAGAAAATGAGATTTCTTCTGCCCTTTGTATGATCAGGAGCTCAAAATTAGATGGCCTAATTTCTCTCTTGTAGCCGAGTTTCCCAAAGGAAAGGAAGGAAGGTAGGTGCATCACTTGGTAAATTGTCAGCAACGAAGATGCTTTAGTTTTTAACCTAATCAAGAATTTAGCGGTGGACAGAGCATTATTTGAAGCATCAGTTCATGAACCATTTCAGGGCATTTCAAATCTACAGGGTACGGCTACTTTCGAGGTATTTATCCTCTCGCAAAATGGGTGGGTCGGACATGTCCAGTAACGGTTCAAAACGGGTTGAGTCAAATTGTCATCTCTAGTAACGGTTCAAAACAGGTTGAGTCAGATTGTCTCGGTGGAGCCTTGAACTATTGTAAGCACAAGCGTTTTTTTTTTTGCCTATTTTAACAAGGAATTAGTTTATGCTTAATTTATTTTTTATATGCAATGAGTTGGTGTGCTCTGCCTTCTGAATTTGTTAATTTACAACATAACTCATTCCAAGTATTGCATACCTGCAGGAAATTGTTTTAATACACCCCTTGCAGTGTGTAGCTTCACATCCAAACACACGGGTATAATTTATGTCTCTTACTGAATCAATGGAGATTGCATGTTTAAAAGCTTAGCAACATGATCATGAAACTTCTTATTAACAATTGAGAAATTATTTTGGTCTCATCATTAAAGATAGTTAAACATTGTATGGTTAGTCACTTATGAACAATCCACTAATCTTACATTTACTTTAAATGTTATCTAATATAACCTATTAACATGTGCATTTAGCTCGTGAACAATCCCTTTAATCCTTTTTTAGTTTTGAGTGTTGACCCGTTCATTCTGTTTCCATTTGGGTGACTTTGGGTGAGCTTTGACCCGTTCAACGCCGTTGATTTCACTGAAATTATAAAAAGGAAAAAAGAAAGGAGTGTTTTAGTTCTTGATTTGATGAAATTATAACGCGACCCACTGGAAACCTTGATCTAAATTATAACGGCCGGTGGGATTTGATGAAATCAATTTTTGGCGCAAGGGTATGTTAATTTAAACATATGTTTCATTGCTAAACTGATTTTGTTAACCCAATTTCTTGCTATCTTGCTAAATATTAAATGTTGATTTCATTGCTAAACTGATTTTGTCGTTGATTAGTGTGTATTATTAAAAGGAATTAGACAATTAGGATAAATCATAAATTATTTAATATCTGCTCAAATGTTGGGTATACCTATTGATACTTAAAAGGTTGTTTTTTTATACATATAGTGAAAGCAAGAGTTTGAGTGAATGTGTCATTAGAGTTTTATGAATATCTTGATTCTTGAATAAGCCCAAATAGCTTCACCCCAAAGCACAACCCAAAGAAATAAAACAAAAGAACCCATTAAAAGATATATAAAAAACTAAACATAAAAAGGTTGAATTGAATAAAAAATACCTCTTTTTAATGGTGTAGTTCCTATTGTTCTAATTTTCATTTTGTAATGTCGACGTATTAATGATTCTAAATGTATAAAAGCCTTTCATTTGTACTTCATCTTTGCTAATACGATTAAGGAACACGGCCACCGCCGCTGAGATCCATCGATCTTGTCTGGTTTTGCTTACAATTTAAAGAACAACAGTTATTCCATATTAAAAAATACGTCAAAACGTCCCGGCCACCGGACGGGTATAAAACTAGTTAAATTAGTTCTGGAAAATAAAAATGTAATTGAAAACCATTTTTAAGTTTATAAAAGTTTAACAGATTTTATAAAAATAATTAAAGTATTTAAAACTGATTGAAAAAGCATAAAAAAATGAAATGGGCAAAACCAGCTCGAACCCGGGTCACGGACCGGGTCAAGCATGCACACACACACCAACCATCCCGGCTACGGGTTCGCTGGTGTATATACTGGAAAAATAAATTAATAAACAAGATCCCACTTCGCCCCCAATTACCGGATGAACCCTAGAATGCGAATCCCTCAAATACGATGTGATCAACCCTCTGTTAATGCAATTTAACAGAGGGCTATTGATCCTTAACTGAAATCGAAGTGGAAGAGTAGTCGAATTACCTATTTTGATAATGAAACGAACGAGAACGGCTCTGGACTTCAGGGTCGGCGGTCGCCGGTTTATTTCAACAGTGTAAGTATGATAAGGTGGAATTGAAGGTATAGAAAGTTTGTGTGTGACTTCGTTGAGGTAGTACAGGTGCAATTTATAGCCAATTTGATCATTGAATGCCCGAACGGGTGGGAAGAGGACGGTTGAGCCGATCGGATTAAAATCCGGCTTCACGCGTGGTCTCGGCCGAAATTGATCATTAAAGCACCTTGGGGACGGGTCGCACGCGGGAGGCGAACCCAAGGTTCAACGAATCTGGACGGGAGATCGCGTTTTCACGAAATAGGGGTGGAACCGGGTCTTGGTGGGAGTCGAACTCGGGACTGGATTCAGTCTCGGGAGTTTGGCCTTATTGCAAAACAGGTCCCTGTAGTTTGTAGTTCTTGTCATTTTATGTTGAAATATGTATTTAAGTTTGGAATGAGTTTCGGAAATGGGCAGTTTTGGTCCCTGGGCTTTATTTATAAAAATAAGTATGTTTTATTTTTATAAAAACCAAGTAAGTCTTATAAGTTTTGTCATCTTTTATTATCTTATAATTTTTATAAAATAATTTATAGGATTTATAGTCTACATGTTTAAGTATTATATTATTTATATAATTATAAATCTATAATGTTTTAAGAATTTAATGCCTTTTATCCATAAGATACACACACACATATATATATATATATGTTAAAATGAGTCTCAATTATATATATATATATATATCTAAGTATATAAATTAGATAAATATAGGTTCTAAATATTTGTATTTATAACGGATTTAGAAAAGAAATTTCGTCGGGAAAATCTTGGATATTACAGTCTCCCCTACTTTAGGAAATTTCGTCCCGAAATTACGGTAGAATGGCTTAGTTTAGGATTTGAATCTATGATACGCACACGTATAATGAGAAAGATACTTTACGTTCTCAAGTAAACCCTGTGTTACGTTTAGATTTCTAAAGGGAAAGCATCTATAGGAATAAGATTTCGCTTGAGTTTCTAAGTTTTCAAAGCGTATGGTTACCAAGAGTTTACCTAAGAAGTATATAATTTCATCGAAATATGTGAAGATTTGTTTTCAGAAATGTATTTGAGAGAATATCTGCTGAATTTCCATTCAGGATTTCAAGTGAGATGTATCACTTAGGGTGGATTTGATGATAGTTTAACGATTTGAGTTTGTAGACTCATGCGTCTAAGGATTTACTACGGTATCTAAGTTCCGTGGCTACCTTCTACGATAAGCCTCAGATCATAGCACACGACAAAGTTTATTATGTTTTCTCATACGTTGATTTTTCATACTTACGTGTACACCCGCAAGCATTTAAATCGTCGCATAGTCCGCATAGGTCCTTCCGTTTGTGCGTGGATCAAGAAAGAGTACAAGAATTTGTTTAACTCACGACTAAAGAAAAGAATGTGACAAGATTTAGAGTTTCAAAGTTTCCTCATGATTGATTAGGAATACTTCAATCATTGGATAGTTTAAAGTCTTTACACTTTCCTCGTGTTTGATCAAGAATACATCAAACCTTGAGTAGTTTAAAAGTCTTATACGTTCATCATGTTTAAATAAGCATACGTCAAACATGGAATAGTTTAAAGTCTTATACGTCCATCGTGTTTGAACAAGCATACGTCAAACATGGAGTAGCTTAAAGTCTTATACGTCCATCGTGTTTGAACAAGCATACGTCAAACATGGAGAAGCTTAAAGTCTTATACGTCCATCGGGTTCGAACAAGCATACGTCAAACATGGAGTAGCTTAAAGTCTGGTACGTTCATCATGTTTGAACAAGAATACGCCAAACATGGAGTAGTTTAAAGTCTCATACGTTCATCATGTTTGAACAAGAATACGTCAAACATGGAGTAGTTTAAAGTCTCATACGTTCATCATGTTTGAACAAGAATACGTCAAACATGGAGTAGTTTAAAGTCTCATACGTTCATCATGTTTGAACAAGAATACGTCAAACATGGAGTAGCTTAAAGTCTCATATGTTCATCATGTTTGAACAAGAATACGTCAAACATGGGGTAGCTCAAACTGTGTTTGAACAAGAATACGTCAACATAGAATAGTTTAAATTGTGTTTGATCAAGAATACGTCAAACATAGGATAGTTTAAATTGTGTTCGAACAAGAATACGTCAAACATAGAATAGTTTAAATTGTGTTTGTACAAGAATACGTCGAACATAGAATAGTTTAAATTGTGTTTGATCAAGAAAATGTCAAACATAGAATAGTTTAAATTGTGTTTGAACAAGAATACGTCAAACATAGAATAGTTTAAATTGTGTTTGAACAAGAATACGTCAAACATAGAATAGTTTAAATTGTGTTTGAACAAGAATACGTCAAACATAGAATAGCTTAAAGTCTCTTAGTTTAGCTTCAGTGTATAGAAGTATACGATTACGTTTCGAGTATAAAGTGGTTATCTAAATACTCTAGTGTTTAAGAGAGGTATGGGACAGCGTTTGGAACAGGATTAACCGTTATACGCTTTCTCACAGAAGATTCGAGTTGTCAAGAAGATTAGTGGATCCCGATGTTTGGTTTAGATAGGAGTCAGGGGATGTATTCTGCTAAAGAGAGTAATGTCCTCCTTCCTGCTAGTGTCTAGTATCAAGAGTGAAGTTTTCTCGTATATATGGAATGTACGTTTATCAAGTCTTATAGGGTTTGGTTAGGATGGACACACCAAGTTTTCAAGACTAAGAATCCAAGTATAAGTTTGAAAATAGGATAAGTCAGTTGAGTTTCAAGTTTCAGTATTAAGCTTTACATGATCCTTTATTGATCATGTTTAGTTTTAAGAATGCGGGATTGAATATTTGTACAAGTTTTACATGACTCAAAAGTCTCCGACCTTATAGTGATGTATACAAAGTTTAATGTTTTAGCAACGTGTATTTAAGCTTTTAGTCCCCGTTGTGATTTATAGTAAGTCTTTTATGTGACAAGATTTGAATGAGGAAAGTCTCCAAGCATAGGGTAACGGGAAAAGTTTCGATAACATTTATGATAGTGTGTTTACAAATGATTTATCTTGTTTCACAACAGCAGGTATAGTTTTTTTTTATATAGAGTGTAATTAAGATGTTTAAAAATGACGAGTTGGACATTGATAAATAGTATAAGTAAGTCTTATGAAAAGGTATGTATGATTGTCAAACGAAAAGTTGGTCAAGTTTAGAAGCGTTAAGTCTATATAAGGGGTAGGGATCATAGTTGATTATAGCAATGGTTCGTAATTCGTGTTGTTTTAAAAGAGTGCTTACGAATTAGAAGGTTTGTTCAAAGTTTATTCTTCAAGTATGCGTGTGTCACTTAGGATTTTTAATGCAATGTTGTTAATTATCTCAAGTACTAACGTGAGCTACTCTTGACGGAAGTGTTTGGGTAAGAAGTGTTAAGTTTGTAGTGCTAGAAGGAAAGTCAAACTAGTAAGTGATAACAAGATAAATTTCAAGATAACTTTCATTAAATGTTTCAAAATTGGGACTTCTAGCCCTTACATAATGCGATTTAAACGGAAAAATTAAGGTGTGTAAGCGAGTTGATTTAATACGTTCAAAAAGGTTTTTATTCATAATACTGAGTCATCACAGTAATATAAAAAAATGGCTTTTGGCTTGAAGTTGGTGGGCTAACGAAGAGAATTCCCGGAAGAAGGGGTGGGTCACAAGGACTCACTTATGTACCCTATTTCCCTAGCCAGAACTTCCTCATGTGCCTACAACTTTTCTCAGTTGTTGTCACCGATGTTTGGGTTTATAGTACTATGTCAAGGTTCACTATGGGTTTAGAGTCTTAAACGTGGAGCTTGTTTATTCTATGGTAGGCTTCTTCTCTTGCGGGAAAACGATCAGGTTACTAATCCCTTTGTTAATGTACATTAGGTTTAAAAGACGTTAAGTTTTGTTTACAAGAAACGGTGATGTGTAAGTTTTAAGGACGTATGAAGGTTTTGAGATATATAAAAGTGTAACAAAGTTTTGAGTTAGTCATATAATGAAGTTTGCTTGAGTGACGAAAAATGAAATGAGACACAAGGGTTTCCCCTTAGGTGTGATGTTCATAAAATAATGAAGTTTATAGGAGAATTTGTAGAGTAATACATAGTTTTAAGGGTTGTATTACAACGATCACGAAGTTTATTGGGTAGTATCTATAAGTTTATGTATGTAGTTTTTTTAAGTGTAATCTCGTAAGAATTTCTCCTTGAAGGTAACTCCTTCAGGTCATGACGAGTAAGCATGCTGTCATGTGACAATCCTTGAAAAGACGGAACATAAGAATCACAGAGTAAAGGTTACAGAGGAAAGTTTTTGAATCACGAATTTATGAAGTGTATAGTACTTGAGATGGTACTCCTTTAGTGCATATCACTAAGTAAGTACTTTGACATATCAAGAGAGATCTAAGCTCACTAATGTTTAGAGAAGTCATGCATTCCTATAAGTGGATACTCATCCCAAGAATTCCCAGGAAAGCATACGGGTCCATCGGTTGATTTGGATTTGTACGAAATGCTTTCCTTGACAGAATTTCCCAGAATACAGGTATCCACCCTTCCGGTCCGCACAAGTTCTCATACATTGTCTAGAACTCAAATATTCTTGACGAGAGTTTAGTGGTGGATTAGGCTTAAAGCCTAGGAACGTGTCCTCGATGTAGTAGACTCTTGTAGCACGTAGATGAGTAGAATCGTAAAATCTCCAAGCGTTCACGTATAAGATTTAAGAATAGAATGAGGAGAGAATTTCCTAGTAGAGGACATGAGATAACTCATGTTTGGGTCTCCTAAGTTATAGTCTAGGTCATGTGTCTAATAACCTAATTCCCTATAACCAAGGCTCTGATACCAATCTGTCACACCCCAACCGACGGCGGATTATACGTCGGGGCGGACGCGGTTGTTCAATAGCACAAGGTTGACTATTAAAGTTTCAATATTTCATTAATAAATAATTTAAGATTCAATACAAAGAATAAATCAAATACATAGCAAGAATACAAGTCTAATTGATTAAGCATTGTAGGTCCAAGCATCCTATGTGATCACGATAAAGTCTCATGTTGTAGAACCTGAAACATGTGAAAGAATCTGTCAACTACAAAATAGTTGGTGAGATACAAAGGTTTTGACACAGTTTAACAAGTATTTGAGAAGAATTACAATTCACTATGATATATGCATTCTATAATATAAGTATGAGAAACAAGTATCTTAGACATTGTGCACTTCAACCCTCCAACCAAGTTTAGGCATAACCCACAGGTTACCCTTATAATTCTCAAGTTTAAAGTTTAATTCAGTAACAATCACCAAGGGCTCCCCCCGAAGGGGTCAATCAATCAAGGTGGATTGGTCAAATACAATAGATCTATCATTGTTACCATAGGCTTGATCAAAGTTAATGAATGTGCTAGTTTTAAATAAGCATCATAGTTGTACAAGAATTGCATAAGTTTAATGTTTTTGAACATGTTTCACCCCAAAAGTATAGAAAGGAAAAAGGGGCTAAGTATACTCACTTGGATTGAATGAAGAGTATCCGACAAGGATTGAGTGTTTGCAAGACTTTGAGGGAGAATATCCTCACGATAAGCCTAAGTATGTAAGTCTAAAGATTTAAGTAAAAGTCTAAGACAAAAGATCTAGAATTTCAAGATTTGACTAGGGTTCCAAATGGGAGATGGGATTTATTGTGTTTATGAAGTTTAAAATAAAGGTTTTGATACAAGACTTGTATGTCAAAGTTTAATAGATTTATAGATTAGAATAATTATTAATTAAAATAATTATTAAAAAGTTTCACTATTATTAGTTATATAAGTTAGGTAAGAATAATCAAAATAGTTTTCTAAGTATTTAGAATTAAATAATTTACAAGAATAATCAACATACATCATTTGAGATTTGATTAAGTTTATAAGTATTAAGTATTTATAATACAAGTAGATTCGTAATATAAATACGTTTAAATAGATAATAACACTTATAAGTTTATAAGATATTAAATAGAATATGGTTATATCTTAATTATAAGTTTATAAACATTTTTAAAGTCTAAAAGAGAACCATAAGTTTAATAGGTTTTAAATAGAGTTTCTATTAATTTATAAGTTTATAAGTATTTAAATAAAGTTTTACAAGTTCATAAATGTTTAAAGTTTTCATTTGAATTTTATAAAGTTTTTAACTTTATAATTATTTAGAAAATCAATAAAGTATAATTATTTCTCTCGTTTTATATAAACAAATAGATTTAAATATTATAAAGTGTACAAATTTATAAGTTTATGCTTTTTAAGTAATTTTTTATAAACTTTTATGAGTTTACAAAAATTATATAAGTTTAAAAGTTTATAAGTGTAAATTAAAGATTACGGTAAAAGAATTCTTTAAAATACAATTAATAAAAGTTTACTTTAAATAAATAGTTTATGTGAAATCACAAGTTTTATAAAAGTATAAAAACACTTTCATAGTTTTTAAGTATTTAAAACTATTTTTAAAGATTTAATTGTTATAACTTTTAGTTAAGTTTAATTAATTAAATTAGTTCTGGAAAATAAAAATGTAATTGAAAACCATTTTTAAGTTTATAAAAGTTTAACAGATTTTATAAAAATAATTAAAGTATTTAAAACTGATTGAAAAAGCATAAAAAAATGAAATGGGCAAAACCGGCTCGAACCCGGGTCACGGACCGGGTCAAGCATGCACACACACACACACCAACCATCCCGTCTACGGGTTCGCTGGTGTATATACTGGAAAAATAAATTAATAAACAAGATCCCACTTCGCCCCCAATTACCGGATGAACCCTAGAATGCGAATCCCTCAAATACGATGTGATCAACCCTCTGTTAATGCAATTTAACAGAGGGCTATTGATCCTTAACTGAAATCGAAGAGGAAGAGTAGTCGAATTACCTATTTTGATAATGAAATGAACGAGAACGGCTCTGGACTTCAGGGTCGGCGGTCGCCGGTTTATTTCGACAGTGTAAGTATGATAAGGTGGAATTGAAGGTATAGAAAGTTTGTGTGTGACTTCGTTGAGGTAGTACAGGTGCTATTTATAGCCAATTTGATCATTGAATGCCCGAACGGGTGGGAAGAGGACGGTTGAGCCGATCGGATTAAAATCCGGCTTCACGTGTGGTCTCGGCCGAAATTGATCATTAAAGCACCTTGGGGACGGGTCGCACGCGGGAGGCGAACCCAAGGTTCAACGAATCTGGACGGGAGATCGCGTTTTCGCGAAATAGGGGTGGAACCGGGTCTTGGTGGGAGTCGAACTCGGGACTGGATTCAGTCTCGGGAGTTTGGCCTTATTGCAAAACAGGTCCCTGTAGTTTGTAGTTCTTGTCATTTTATGTTGAAATATGTATTTAAGTTTGGAATGAGTTTCGGAAATGGGCAGTTTTGGTCCCTGGGCTTTATTTATAAAAATAAGTATGTTTTATTTTTATAAAAACCAAGTAAGTCTTATAAGTTTTGTCATCTTTTATTATCTTATAATTTTTATAAAATAATTTATAGGATTTATAGTCAAATGTTTAAGTATTATATTATTTATATAATTATAAATCTATAATGTTTTAAGAATTTAATGCCTTTTATCCATAAGATACTTATATATATATATATATATATATATATATATATATATATCTAAGCATATAAATTAGATAAATATAGGTTCTAAATATTTGTATTTATAACGGATTTAGAAAAGAAATTTCGTCGGGAAAATTTTGGATATTACATATTAGATGTTAACGACAAATAACATGTCATACCTTTTGAATGGACCATATTGGGCCTTGATTGTTTTTAGTGGCCCATTATAGCCTTGGTTATGCCATATTATATCTTATATGGTTGTATAGGACAGAAGTGACTCGTATCAGATGTTAACGACCAATGACATGTCACACCTTCCTTAAGGGACCATATAAGGCCTTAAGTTATCTTATTGGCCCATTATGTCATATTATGTCTTAGAGGGTTGTATAGGTCTGCATGGAGTCATATTAGATTTTAACGGCCAATAATATGTCATAGTTATCTTAATGCACCACATTATGTCTTGATTTCTCTTAATGCCCCCCTTATAGCCTATATTATGTCATATTATGTCTTAGAGGGTTGTATAAGACTATAGTTAGTCATATTATATGTTAACGGCCAATAATATGTCAAACTTTCCATGATGGGCCATATTGGGCCTTGATTGCTCTTAATTAACCCATTATAGCCTTCATTAATGTCTTAGAGGGATGTATAGAACTGCATTGACCCATAATAGATGTTTACGGCCAATAAATGTTGGGGTTTCGTGCATACGGTTTCAAAACAGTTTTTGTGACACCTGCAAATTTTCAGAATCAAAACCTAATTGTTGGGCTAAACCCAACTAGGCCCAACATAAATCCAAGCCCATTAGAGGCCCAATAAGGATCCAAGCCCGTTAGAGACCCAATTTTCATAACCCGAATATCATACTAGCCACTTGATTTCGTCTAATGACTAGTTAAGTGATACTGAGAATTTAAGAAAAGATACAAGAACGTACGCGATTCAGTATTTTAACCGTTAAACGCGTCAGACATTGGTTTATTACCGAATACTCGGTAAAATGAATCAGTAAGATAATGAATTAATAATTAGTATCAATATTCATTTGGAAGATCGTTCAGATAAATACACGTGTAGTACGTGTATAAGAACGTTAAACCGCGTTAGATGCTCGTAAGACTGACAATAACGGTACGATTGTTACCGATGCGTAAAATATGATAAATAGTTACCTTATAATTATTAATAAAATAATATTTTGTAAACTCAGAGCGTGAAACATTAAAAAGAACAAATGCGTTAGAAACGCAGTACCGACGTGTACCGGTTCGTGCATCAATTGAAACGTAAAACTTCACGATTTAAATACGTATATGATAATTATTAATAATGTTTCATAATGCTAAGTATTTTAAAATAGTACTCCAAAAATTTGAGACGTTACGGAGTTTTGAACGTGTACGCGTTTTCAGCTAACCAGTATTTTTACCTTTGAAAACCCCCATCTTAACCCTAGCTATATATAAACTTTTTTTCTCAACACTTCCTCATTTGAGAGCCTCCTAACACATTTTAAGAGAGAGAGGGTAGTGAGAAGGGAGGGGGGATCCGACCACATTCCGGCGGCCCCCTCCGGCGAACTTGCGGCGGCACAGCCGTGTAACGAGGGCGGCAGACGGCGGAGTATGGCGGTGCCGGTGCCGGCAGCGGCGAGTGGCGGCAAGTGCACCACTTTTTCCGGTTCTCCTCAACGCCCTAATTCCAATGGTAGTAGTGGTTCCGTTAGATTCGCAGCGGTGGCGGTGGAAAAACGCCTCCAAAGATGGCGACGGCTAGGGTTCCGCCACCACAGGGTGCTCCGGTGAGATCCATGGTTTTCCGGTAGGTTTGGGAGTGTGTTGGCACGTAGAACGAAGCCCACGACGATGGACATAGGCGATGACGGAATGGTGGCGGGGGGGGGGGGGGACGAGGAGATGGCGGCGAACCGCTTTTCCGGCCGTCTCCGTTTATCCGACGAGCTGGAACTCCGACAGCCATGGTGACGGCGAGATGAGTGGTTACGAGTCAGATCAGCCCCGATCCGACGGAATCGGTTTTCCGGCAAGTTCAGGTAGTTTCCGGTGAGCCCATCTCGTTATAATGTCTTTCGGGTTTCGATCTATACATTTGTAGTGTTAAATTTCTGTTTAGATAATTCCGGCGAACAGAGACTTTTTCCGACGACTCCCGATCCTACGACGAGTACTACACAATCAGATCTCGTTTCACATGGTAGTTGATCGTCCCGATCCACAAGGATACGACATCCCGAGCCTTAGTCAAACCTGGTCAAACTCAGTCAACGCCGGTGAAGAAAAGTCAAACTCAGTCAATACATGAACCGTAAGGTTTAGGGCGTATCGGTGCGTAAACGAGACTTTCGAAAGGTATAAAACACACGCTAATATGATTATATTTAATTACACGTAAGTTGAACGTGTGTGCGGTTGAAATACGTTGAGCATTAAATGATTCGTTATCGGTAAAAATAAATATTAACTTATAAATTAATATTAAATGCCCGTACGCGTGTATGTTTAACCTCGAGACTTCGTTACAACTAAGATACATAATTACTGATATACGAGTAAGCGTATTCGTAAATGGTAATCGATTAGACAAGGACTTTAAACATGATTAACAAATGATACATACAATTAGTAATTAGTGTTACTTGAACGTGAAAACAATTATATTATATTTGTGTTACAACACGGTCTATACAAAATAAATATGATGGAGATTGTCTGTCAAATAGTCACTACATTCTAACGAATCAGTCAAGCTCAACCGCACGCGTGATAACTCAACACGCGTTTAGACTCTTTTTTTTTTACATTATTAGGGTTAATCTATAAATCTCATTAAGTACCTACAGATATCGTAGGATTCAAGTAGGACACCATACTGTTACCATCATATCAGGTAGACCTTCGGTTCCATTACTACTTAAGGGACAAGATCGCCCCTAACACACCTCCAGGTGAGTTTCACAACCCCCTTTTAACTTTTAAATGTTTTAGAAACACCAGGGGGGGGGGAACATACTTGCTTACAAGTTTGAAAACATGAGACATCATTGTTTACTACCGTTGGGAACATCAATGCCTGATACATTCGGAAAAAAAAACATAAAACGTACTTACAAACATTTTCATATGGTAGCAAGAAAACAAGACCCGACCTTTATGTTTGCATGAGTTAACACATATAGAGCGCTTGAAGTCCCCTGACCATCATATTTATAACCATTAGCTATAGGTTAGCCTGGGATTCTATGGATAGTACTATTGGGATTGACACCCCCGGTCATGGTTAGTCGCGCTAACCATGGGTCCCTCTGGCCAAATGACCGCATAGTGTTCAAACATTGCTCGTGAGGTATGAGCGAGGGGCAAAACACATGTGTCATGGTTTGGTTATACCTCATGTATGTACATATTATTTGTATTCCTAGCTAGTCTACAAATGGGTCAACATTACTTGTTTTGCTTATCATATTCATTGAAACGTTTTCGTGCAGATGGATCTGCCAATCACTTATACACTAATGGTTTTGCCATTCGTTTACGTGGAAATGTTTTTTTTATCAATGTTTTCAAGGAAAACAGTTTCATATTATGGCCATTTACACAGTATCAATGTTTTCAGGAAAAACGACTTATTTTATGACTATGACGTTATCACATGTTTTCATTGAGAAAACTACTCATTTTATGACTATGAAGTCATCACACGTTTTCGAGGAAAACAACCTTACATTAAACCCGTGTACATATTTTCAATGTTTTCAAGGAAAACAGTTTCGTATCATGGCCATGTACACAATATCAATGTTTTCAAGGAAAATCACTTTACATTGCAACAATCAAACCTGTGAACCCACCAACCTTTGTGTTGACATTTTTAAGTATGTTTTTCAGGTATCACTTAGCTAAGGCTCGGTTGGAATAGGCTATCTAACTAGATTAAACCCTAGTGGCTGAAGAGCATAGTTTACCAAGTCTCAAGTCCATCATTGATCTAGAAGGATTTAAATCATTGTATTACTTCACATTTGTATTTGTAAAAGTACTCATTACTTTAGAAATCACTATTACAGCTTCCGCCATCGTGTAATGAACCAATCGTTGCAACCTGTATTTATTTATTAAGTAAATAAATTTGGGGGTGTGACAGTTTTGATCAGAATAAATAAATAAACGAAACGGAAAATACACACGGACCAGTCTAGGCCATTACCCTATACTGCCCACCATAAGTCTAGATGCAAACCTATAAGAAAACAAACAACTATAGGGGGTTTAGAACCTTTATACAATTCGTGTAACCGACTGATTGATTAAGCTCAACACCTTGAGACAACGATCCAGCCGCTAGATCTGGTACACACGAATATCCTCTTGGGTTTGAACTCCTTCATATCCAATCTCCAAGAACACCCGTTAATATGAACTCTTTCATATTACTCGTAAATCACCCGCAAAGCTAGAACATGACAGTAACCGAGTAACAATATCCGAAACTGACAAAACTAGATCAAAGGGAATAAACCGGGTTCACGATGATTAACGGAGAACGTCATCTAACAGAAGTGCAGGCGACGGCCTCCGGCGGTGGCTGTAGTGGCCAACGGTGGTGAACCGAAGGCTAGAGGGTAGAGGAGAAGAGCTAGGGTTTTAACTCTTTAAAACTTGATCAATCTCTCTTATGATTTAGCATCCATCTAAATCCCTTTATATTCACCTAACGTGTTCTCCAAGATTAGGGTTTAGTAATTCTCTAACTACAATTAAGTTCATTCAATTATCCCATAATTACATGTAATGAACTTGTATTATCTATTTTTTTTACTAACTAACAGTTAGTTAATTAAATACAACTATATAATATCCAATATAATTATAATCACAATTAAATACCTTAATTAATTAATATGTTCCAAACCTATTTCTGGCGGCTTATTATTAATCCAATTAATAATATTAATGGTTATTTCATAAATAATCATCATGTCCAAAAGTATCTGTTTGTCCATATAATTATTTCATAAATAACTGTCTTGCCTTTCATTATATTCGTGTAATGGACTATTTAACTATTAATATATTCGGTGATCGTAATCGTTGCCCAAAATGTAACTCTTTGGATCTTACCTTGTTAGCAGTTTTGTCAAATGTCGTTGCTTGGACATATATTAGTCAAACAATAACACGACATACTTACTTTTGTGGACCATACTGGCCCTTAATTGCTATTAACGGCCCATTATAGCCTTCGTTATGTAATATTATGTTTTAGACGGATGTATATGATGCAGCGAGTCATATTAGATGTAAACGACTAATAACCTGTCATACCTTCCTCAATGGACCGTACTGGGCATTCATTGCTCTTTAGTGACCCATTAGCCTTCATTATATCTTATTATGTTTTAAAGGTTAGTATAGGACTAAATTGAGTCATAATAGATGTTAATGGCCAATAACATGTCATATATTCCTTAATGGACCATACTAGGCATTGACTACTCTTAATGGTCCATTATAACATATGTTTTAGAGGTTAGTATATGACTACAGTGAGTCATAATAGATGTTAACGGCCAATTCCATGCAATACATTCCTTAATGGATCATAATGGCATTGATTACTCTTAATGGCCAATTATAACATTTATTATATCATATTATGTCTTAGTGGGTTGTATAGGGTTGTAGTGAGTCGTATTAGATGTTTACGACCAATTACATGTCATACTTTCCTTAATGGACCATATTGGGCCTTAATTGCTCTTAATGGCCCATTATAGCCTTTTTTATGTCATAGTATATCTTAGAACATTGTGTAGGACTGAAATTAGTCATATTAGATGTTAACGTCCAATATATTGTAAAACTTTCCTTAATGGACCATATTAGGCCTTGATTGCTCTTGATGGCCAATTATAGCCTAAATTATGTCATATTATGTCTTAAAGGTATGTATAGGATTGTAGTGAGTTATATTAGATGTTAACTGCCAATAACACGTCATAGTGTCCTTAATGGACCATACTGCGCCTTGATTGTTCTTTAGTTGTCCATTATAGCCTTCATTATGTCATATTATGACTTAGATCGTTGTATATATATGAAGTGACACTACTAGAAAATAGACCTTTAATAACACGCGAACTATGACGTGCAAAGTATGTGTCATCGTTTTAGTGTCATACTAGCAAAACTAGGCTTTAATGACACGCGAGCTAAGACACACAAAAATGCATGTCTTCTTTTAATGTCATATTTAAAAAAAATAGGAAATACACTTATTTAATATGCATGTAATCTTTAACATCTTTTAATTTAAAACCCCGCTCATTTCATTTGCGCGCTATCTCAGAAAAGTTGAATATCACCGGCCCTAACTCACACCAGAGGGGAAAAATAGTTTCATCTTCAGTTCAAATCCCTAACACGCACCAGAGGACAAGCGACGTCGACTCAAACCTCTCCTCCGGCGATAACATCGGGCACGATAGGGCAAGCGACGGTGATTCAAACCACTCCTTCGTTGTTCTTCTGTTCATAAGGGATTTGAAGCAAACTGAAGGCGATTTAAACACTCATCCGCTCACATTCAGGTATAGAAATTTTCGATTCAAAAACTCCTCCGCTCATTAGGGTTTTGAAGCAAACTGACCAGGTATATAAATTTCCGATTCAAAAACTCCTCCGCTCGTTAGGGCTTTGAAGCAAACTGACCAGGTATATAAATTTCCGATTCAAACATTCAGGTACAGAAATCGATAATCACTATCTTTTCTCCGGCGATTTCATCTCTTTCAAACACATCCTGACTAGGCACGAGAGGTTGGAGTAAATCGATTGACGAGTAAGCCAATCTGATGAGGTATGTTACTATAATGTCTATGCAAATTCTTTTGAACCGTGTTTTGTGTCTGCTTACAAAAAATCCGGAGGTATATCTATCTGAACCATGTTTCAAGTTTCCTAGGGTTAATTCGTTTGCTGTATATCAAATTCTTTTGTGTAATGGATGTCAAAATGATGTTTGATTGCTGGTGTTTGGTCAACAGGAACAGAAAGTGTTGAATCAGTAAGCAGTGATGGAACTATATGTAGTGGAATTTTGTTTCTAGTACGTTAATGGTGCATTTTTGCTTTTGCATTTGTAGGTATTTGTCTTTAGAAATATTGGTTCGAATAATTTATCTTAATGACATTTACTAGTATTGTATACCTTTTTTGATTAAAATCAAAAATATGATTTTTAAGTAGTTAATACAAAAGAAATTACTAGGTATATATCTTGTTGATAGTGGTGGTGCTTTTCTTTCAAAACAAGCTGAGGTTTTACCTGATAAAAAGCATTTTGGTAGAGTGATCTATAATGAAGGCCTTATGTCATCAGAAGGTATTCCCCAAATTGCTCTAGTATTAGGTTCGTGCACAGCAGGTGGTGCCTACATGCCTGCGATGGCCGGTGAAAGTGTTATGGTCAAAGGAAAGGGTACCCTATTCCTAGCATGGCCTCCACTAGTGAAGGTTAGTTTAATTTCGTTCTTGGTAACTTTTATGTTTTTTTTTGTGGTATATTTGTCTTTTGGTGTTATATCATATGTTTCATGACTTGTTTTCATGTGGGTCTATTGTATGCATCTAAATGACTGGTTTCCAGGCTGCTACAGGGGAGGAAGTGACTTCTGAAGATTTAGAGGGTGTTGTTCATTGCAAGAAATCAGGTGTTTTTCTTGCACAAGGTAAACTTCTTATGCCATATTCATTATCACAGGTTGTATTAAACATTGTTACATGTTAGTGATCATGTATAACACACTTTCTAATAATCACACTAGTTCTAGTTGTTAATCCGGTTGGGGGTTTTCAGTTGCTTAATCTTTTGAAGCCTTTTTGTTGCTTATAAAAGTGAAATGGATAATTTGGTTTATTTTGTTGAATTAGAATTCATAGTCGAAAATTTTAATTCAATTAAGCATTCAATCAGGTGCTTTTTTTTTCTCAATAAAAGTACATTTTTTTGTTTCTAGTGCTTAATTGTTCAACAAGCTTGTTGAACTATTAGTAATGTTTCGATCTCCTTTCTAAATTAGCAAATATAGGATAATTGAGTTTTCAAGATGGTAAAAAAAGATGAGAGAGGAAATGAACTCTTTTATTATTAGTATTTATAACATTAGCTATTACAAGACGATTATTTGAGGAGTGACATATATAATAATACAATTTTTTTTGCTATTGTAGAATGTTTGTGGTTATGTGTCTTAACTTGTTTATAGTTTTTTTCTTAGGTTGGGTAAGGAAAGATGAATACACGGATACTGATATGGATAAAATTCGTGAAAAATGGTGTACTTTTGTGTCAAACTTCATTTTCCGTTGAAATTTGTATTAACATTTGTGAAATATTGACCACTTTTGAAATGTCAATTAGTATTTAATGAAATATTATATGAAATGTATTGTTTTGCTATATATGTATTTTATTTTGTATTATGAGACATTAATTGTCATTTAATGTGAAGATTAATAATTATATAATTTTTTTTAAACAAGCTAAAATAGTGACACGCATTTTATGACACACAAATGCACGTCATCCTCTATTTATGACAGGGCCTTCCTTGACACGCATTGCGTGTCATAAAATGCGTGTTATAAACAGATGACACACAAATATGTGTCATATACCTTTTATGACAGGGCTTTCCTTGACACGCTTTTGCGTGTCATCTACCCCCTTTAATGACACGCATTGCGTGTCATTAAAGGCCTTTTTTGTAAGAATATAATTGAACAATTTAGTTGCTATAAACAAAACTTTGAATTTAAAATTCAATAGATAAAAATCTAAAAATTAAAACGATTTATTAATTTAGTTGTCTAAAATTATAAAGTTGATTATTAATAGAAGAGAGGGTGAGAAAACCAAATGTCTAAGGCCCTAGAAAGATGACACGTGTTCATCCAATTAACTTGTTTATTATGTAGTATAGATATAGTCTATAGATATAGATATAGATAAAGATAAAGATAAATGTGAATTTCGATTGTTTTCAAGGAGGGCTTTGGATGGAAGAATTGCCACAAAGAATGCTTTGGAAGCTAGAGGGGTAATGATTGTCAACCCACTTTGTCCCAATTGTGGGATACATCAAGAAAGTGCAGATCATATGTTGGTGACATGCATTTTTGCAAAATCAATTTGGTGGCAAATTTGGGTTTGGTGCAAAACTCTTTGCCATTCTTCTTTTGGTTCAATCATGGAAGTACTAGGTTTCATGGAAAACTTACAAGTTTCAAAAGATTGGAAAAAATTAATCTATGTAATTTTGCTTACAACAATTTGGAATGTGTGGTTATCCCAGGATAAAATAATTTTTGAAGACAAACTACAAAGGACTACAATTGCGTGATGCAGATTAAGGAATCGGCGTACCTATAGGTATCAAAAAGATCAAAAAAATCATTTGGAAAGATTGGAATGCTTTTCAGTTTAGAATACATTGATATATTAATATTTTGAATTGTCAGACCGGACGATTATGGTGTATCTGCGGCTCCCCGGCTTGAGTGTTTTTAACTAACACATTCCATTTACCGTTTCAAAAAAAAAGATAAAGGCGAACGTTGATGTTTAATATAGCTATATAAAAGACCTTTGACTAAAATTTGGGCTCTTTATTTGCGTCACTGATCACAAGTTGGGCCATACTTTGAGCCACATTTGGAGGACGTAAAATTGCTATTTTTGTTTCTAGAAATATAGATCGGTAAATAAATTATTATATTCTATAAACATCCAGTTCTTTAATTTTATTGGTTGTTTTATTTAATAATATTAAATTGTTGCTGGTGATTTAGATTGTTGAGATAATAACACGTCACTTAACCTTTTTGCCTTTCTCCACACGTGGCCCTGCAATATTTTCTGATTATGTATATCATCGCTCCGGTTCTTTTCTTTTCTATTTTTCCGATCGGTGCTTGCATGCGAATGTTGGTATGTGTACGGTTATTGTCTAATTCTTCGCTTAAGGTTTTCTTGTTTTATATATGTTTTTTGGTTGGTTCTTCGTACCTGTCATTAACCTTATTCTGCATACTAAAAGTCAGCTACGCTGATGAGTTCTAACTTTTACATAAAACATTAACTTTAAATATTTTTCAAAGACATATCACTTAACTTCATTAATAAAAGCGTACGAAAACATGCAATAACATAACATAAACTATAAGTCAACGAACATATCGAATATGCGCCTTTTCGTAACCGTCAATTCCATACATCACATACCGGTGGAGAAACCTAAGGATCACCACCACTAGGCCCTTCAACACCTACACTACCTGTAGGCGGAGAAACCTAGGGCCCGATACTTAAGCCATTCAACACCAAACTTCAATCACGACATCACAATGATGCACGTACCAAACTTCAAGCACTGCACCCCGTAAGGCACAAGTACCAAACTTTAAGCACGACTACCCCGCAAGGTAAATCGTACCAACTTCAAGGATCTCGGTAATCCCCTTAGTGACCGTCATCACCCCAGTTGTACAACAGTTGGCTAGCCACATAGGCACCTAAAAGGTAAGGCCCATAACATGTTAGATATATGATGTCCGATCGTCAATTAAGTCAACGTTACTATTAAGGTACGATCCAAAGAGTTACACCTCAGGCAACGAACAAATATATATATATATAGTGGCCCATTTTGCCTTCATTATGTCATATTATGGCTTAGAGGGTTGTATATGACTGTAGTGAGTCATATTAGATTTTAACGGCCTATAGCATGTCATACCTGCCTTAGCAGACCATATAGGGCCTTAGCTGCTCTTAATGGCCCAGTATAGCCTTCATTATGTTATATTATGTCTCAGAGGGTTGTATAGGTCTGCTTAGAGTCATATTAGATGTTAACGACCGATAATATGTCACAGTTTCTATAATAGATCATATTGGGCTTTGATTGCACTTAATGGCCCACTCTAGTCTATATTATGTCATATTATGTCTTAGAGGGTTAATACCGTACTGATTCAAATTCGATGTTAACGACCAATAACATGTCAAACTTTCCTCAATGGACCATATTTGGCCTACATTGCTCTTAATAACCCATTTTAGCCTTGATTATGTCATATTATGCCTCGTGTATATTTAGTCTAGCGAGTCATATTAGATGTTAACGGCTAACAAAATGGCATACCTTCCTTAATGAGCTATATTGGACCTCGGTTACTCTTAATGGCCCATTTTAGCCTTCATTATGTCATTTTATGTCTTAGTGGGATGTATAGAACTGCAGTGACTCATAATATATGTTTACGGCCAATAACATGTCATACTTACTTTGATGGACCATATTGGCCCTTGATTGCTCTTAATGGCCCATTATAGATTTTATTATGTCTTAGATGGATGTAAAGGATGAAGTGAGTCATATTAGATATTTACGGCCAATAACATATCATACTTTCATTAATAGACCATATTGTGCCTTGATTGCTCTTAATGGCCATTATAGCCTATATTATGTCTTAGAGGGTTCTATAAGACTGTACTGAGTCATATTTGATGTTAACGGCCAATAACATGTCTTACTTTCCTCAATGGACCAAACTAGGCCTTGATTACTCTTAATAACCCATTATAGCCTTGATTATGTCATATTATGTCTTATAGGTTTTTATAGGACTACAATGAGTCTTATTATGTCACACCCCAACCGACGGCGGATTATACGTCAGGGCGGACGCGGTTGTTCAATAGCACAAGGTTGACTATTAAAGTTTCAATATTTCATTAATAAATAATTTAAGATTCAATACAAAGAATAAATCAAATACATAGCAAGAATACAAGTCTAATTGATTAAGCATTCTAGGTCCAAGCATCCTATGTGATCACGATAAAGTCTCATGTTGTAGAACCAGAAACATGTGAAAGAATCTGTCAACTACAAAATAGTTGGTGAGATACAAAGGTTTTGACACAGTTTAACAAGTATTTGAGAAGAATTACAATTCACTATGATATATGCATTCTATAATGTAAGTATGAGAAACAAGTATCTTAGACATTGTGCACTTCAACCCTCCAACCAAGTTTAGGCATAACCCGCAGGTTACCCTTATAAGTCTCAAGTTTAAAGTTTAATTCAGTAACAATCACCAAGGGCTCCCCCCCGAAGGGGTCAATCAATCAAGGTGGATTGGTCAAATACAATAGATCTATCATTGTTACCATAGGCTTGATCAAAGTTAATGAATGTGCTAGTTTTAAGTTTAATCTAAGCATACAAGTCTCATGTTTAACATAAGAATAAGCATCTAGTCATAGTTGTACAAGAGTTGCTTAAGTTTAATGTTTTTGAACATGTTTCACCCCAAAAGTATAGAAAGGAAAAAGGGGCTAAGTATACTCACTTGGATTGGATGAAGAGTATCCGACAAGGATTGAGTGTTTGCAAGACTTTGAGGGAGAATATCCTCACGATAAGCCTAAGTATGTAAGTCTAAAGATTTAAGTAAAAGTCTAAGACAAAAGATCTAGGATTTCAAGATTTGACTAGGGTTCCAAATGGGAGATGGGATTTATTGTGTTTATGAAGTTTAAATCAAGTTTAAAATAAAGGTTTTGATACAAGACTTGTATGTCAAAGTTTAATAGATTTATAAATTAGAATAATTATTAAAAAGTTTCACTATTATTAATTATATAAGTTAGGTAAGAATAATCAAAATAGTTTTCTAAGTATTTAGAATTAAATAATTTACAAGAATAATCAACATACATCATTTGAGATTTGATTAAGTTTCTAAGTATTAAGTATTTATAATACAAGTAGATTCGTAATATAAATACGTTTAAATAGATAATAACACTTATAAGTTTATAAGATATTAAATAGAATATGGTTATATCTTAATTATAAGTTTATAAACATTTTTAAAGTCTAAAAGAGAACCATAAGTTTAATAGGTTTTAAATAGAGTTTCTATTAATTTATAAGTTTATAAGTGTTTAAATAAAGTTTTACAAGTTCATAAATGTTTAAAGTTTTCATTTGAATTTTACAAAGTTTATAACTTTATAATTATTTAGAAAATCAATAAAGTATAATTATTTCTCTCGTTTTATATAAACAAATAGATTTAAATATTATAAAGTGTACAAATTTATAAGTTTATGCTTTTTAAGTAAATTTTTATAAACTTTTATGAGTTTACAAAAATTATATAAGTTTAAAAGTTTATAAGTGTAAATTAAAGATTACGGTAAAAGAATTCTTTAAAATACAATTAATAAAAGTTTACTTTAAATAAATAGTTTATGTGAAATCGCAAGTTTTATAAAAGTATAAAAACACTTTCATAGTTTTTAAGTATTTAAAACTATTTTTAAAGATTTAATTGTTATAATTTTTAGTTAAGTTTAATTAATTAAATTAGTTCTGGAAAATAAAAATGTAATTGAAAACCATTTTACCATTTATGAGGTGTCATTTAACTATTCTTCTCGGTGTAAAAGTGTTATGCATGATGTTTATGAACGTTCAGGTTTCTGCTCAAATGCTTCAATGGTTCCTCTCCAAGTGCCCGCGGCTTGAGCATATCGTTTTGGTAAGGTCCATTTACCATTTATGAGGCTCCTTCCCTTATTGATTTTATTATAAAGATAATAACTTTAATGCATAATGGATATCAAAATGTCATTGACTTTGCAGCAGGATGAAGCAAGTTTACATTTGTTGATCTTTTATAGTTGTGTTCCTTTGATTTGGGCTTTGGATATTACATGAAGGTAGTATTTAAGTTAGAGATTATATCTGATGTAAGAAAACAATGTTTATTAATTTTGATTTTCGTGTTTGGTTAAAGTACTTGAGTGCAGGTGGCATGCCATATAAGCTTCCAACTTCAGTACTAGCCCATCTCGAATATCTGTTTTTGGATGTGTGCTCAATGGAAGAAAATGAGATTTCTTCTGCCCTTTGTATGATCAGGAGCTCAAAATTAGATGGCCTAATTTCTCTCTTGTAGCCGAGTTTCCCAAAGGAAAGGAAGGAAGGTAGGTGCATCACTTGGTAAATTGTCAGCAACGAAGATGCTTTAGTTTTTAACCTAATCAAGAATTTAGCGGTGGACAGAGCATTATTTGAAGCATCAGTTCATGAACCATTTCAGGGCATTTCAAATCTACAGGGTACGGCTACTTTCGAGGTATTTATCCTCTCGCAAAATGGGTGGGTCGGACATGTCCAGTAACGGTTCAAAACGGGTTGAGTCAAATTGTCATGTCTAGTAACGGTTCAAAACAGGTTGAGTCAGATTGTCTCGGTGGAGCCTTGAACTATTGTAAGCACAAGCGTTTTTTTTTTTGCCTATTTTAACAAGGAATTAGTTTATGCTTAATTTATTTTTTATATGCAATGAGTTGGTGTGCTCTGCCTTCTGAATTTGTTAATTTACAACATAACTCATTCCAAGTATTGCATACCTGCAGGAAATTGTTTTAATACACCCCTTGCAGTGTGTAGCTTCACATCCAAACACACGGGTATAATTTATGTCTCTTACTGAATCAATGGAGATTGCATGTTTAAAAGCTTAGCAACATGATCATGAAACTTCTTATTAACAATTGAGAAATTATTTTGGTCTCATCATTAAAGATAGTTAAACATTGTATGGTTAGTCACTTATGAACAATCCACTAATCTTACATTTACTTTAAATGTTATCTAATATAACCTATTAACATGTGCATTTAGCTCGTGAACAATCCCTTTAATCCTTTTTTAGTTTTGAGTGTTGACCCGTTCATTCTGTTTCCATTTGGGTGACTTTGGGTGAGCTTTGACCCGTTCAACGCCGTTGATTTCACTGAAATTATAAAAAGGAAAAAAGAAATACGTCATCTTTGCTAATACGATTAATGATTCTAAATGTATAAAAGCCTTTCATTTGTACTTCATCTTTGCTAATACGATTAAGGAACACGGCCACCGCCGCTGAGATCCATCGATCTTGTCTGGTTTTGCTTACAATTTAAAGAACAACAGTTATTCCATATTAAAAAATACGTCAAAACGTCCCGGCCACCGGACGGGTATAAAACTAGTTAAATTAGTTCTGGAAAATAAAAATGTAATTGAAAACCATTTTTAAGTTTATAAAAGTTTAACAGATTTTATAAAAATAATTAAAGTATTTAAAACTGATTGAAAAAGCATAAAAAAATGAAATGGGCAAAACCAGCTCGAACCCGGGTCACGGACCGGGTCAAGCATGCACACACACACCAACCATCCCGGCTACGGGTTCGCTGGTGTATATACTGGAAAAATAAATTAATAAACAAGATCCCACTTCGCCCCCAATTACCGGATGAACCCTAGAATGCGAATCCCTCAAATACGATGTGATCAACCCTCTGTTAATGCAATTTAACAGAGGGCTATTGATCCTTAACTGAAATCGAAGTGGAAGAGTAGTCGAATTACCTATTTTGATAATGAAACGAACGAGAACGGCTCTGGACTTCAGGGTCGGCGGTCGCCGGTTTATTTCAACAGTGTAAGTATGATAAGGTGGAATTGAAGGTATAGAAAGTTTGTGTGTGACTTCGTTGAGGTAGTACAGGTGCAATTTATAGCCAATTTGATCATTGAATGCCCGAACGGGTGGGAAGAGGACGGTTGAGCCGATCGGATTAAAATCCGGCTTCACGCGTGGTCTCGGCCGAAATTGATCATTAAAGCACCTTGGGGACGGGTCGCACGCGGGAGGCGAACCCAAGGTTCAACGAATCTGGACGGGAGATCGCGTTTTCACGAAATAGGGGTGGAACCGGGTCTTGGTGGGAGTCGAACTCGGGACTGGATTCAGTCTCGGGAGTTTGGCCTTATTGCAAAACAGGTCCCTGTAGTTTGTAGTTCTTGTCATTTTATGTTGAAATATGTATTTAAGTTTGGAATGAGTTTCGGAAATGGGCAGTTTTGGTCCCTGGGCTTTATTTATAAAAATAAGTATGTTTTATTTTTATAAAAACCAAGTAAGTCTTATAAGTTTTGTCATCTTTTATTATCTTATAATTTTTATAAAATAATTTATAGGATTTATAGTCTACATGTTTAAGTATTATATTATTTATATAATTATAAATCTATAATGTTTTAAGAATTTAATGCCTTTTATCCATAAGATACACACACACATATATATATATATATGTTAAAATGAGTCTCAATTATATATATATATATATATCTAAGTATATAAATTAGATAAATATAGGTTCTAAATATTTGTATTTATAACGGATTTAGAAAAGAAATTTCGTCGGGAAAATCTTGGATATTACAGTCTCCCCTACTTTAGGAAATTTCGTCCCGAAATTACGGTAGAATGGCTTAGTTTAGGATTTGAATCTATGATACGCACACGTATAATGAGAAAGATACTTTACGTTCTCAAGTAAACCCTGTGTTACGTTTAGATTTCTAAAGGGAAAGCATCTATAGGAATAAGATTTCGCTTGAGTTTCTAAGTTTTCAAAGCGTATGGTTACCAAGAGTTTACCTAAGAAGTATATAATTTCATCGAAATATGTGAAGATTTGTTTTCAGAAATGTATTTGAGAGAATATCTGCTGAATTTCCATTCAGGATTTCAAGTGAGATGTATCACTTAGGGTGGATTTGATGATAGTTTAACGATTTGAGTTTGTAGACTCATGCGTCTAAGGATTTACTACGGTATCTAAGTTCCGTGGCTACCTTCTACGATAAGCCTCAGATCATAGCACACGACAAAGTTTATTATGTTTTCTCATACGTTGATTTTTCATACTTACGTGTACACCCGCAAGCATTTAAATCGTCGCATAGTCCGCATAGGTCCTTCCGTTTGTGCGTGGATCAAGAAAGAGTACAAGAATTTGTTTAACTCACGACTAAAGAAAAGAATGTGACAAGATTTAGAGTTTCAAAGTTTCCTCATGATTGATTAGGAATACTTCAATCATTGGATAGTTTAAAGTCTTTACACTTTCCTCGTGTTTGATCAAGAATACATCAAACCTTGAGTAGTTTAAAAGTCTTATACGTTCATCATGTTTAAATAAGCATACGTCAAACATGGAATAGTTTAAAGTCTTATACGTCCATCGTGTTTGAACAAGCATACGTCAAACATGGAGTAGCTTAAAGTCTTATACGTCCATCGTGTTTGAACAAGCATACGTCAAACATGGAGAAGCTTAAAGTCTTATACGTCCATCGGGTTCGAACAAGCATACGTCAAACATGGAGTAGCTTAAAGTCTGGTACGTTCATCATGTTTGAACAAGAATACGCCAAACATGGAGTAGTTTAAAGTCTCATACGTTCATCATGTTTGAACAAGAATACGTCAAACATGGAGTAGTTTAAAGTCTCATACGTTCATCATGTTTGAACAAGAATACGTCAAACATGGAGTAGTTTAAAGTCTCATACGTTCATCATGTTTGAACAAGAATACGTCAAACATGGAGTAGCTTAAAGTCTCATATGTTCATCATGTTTGAACAAGAATACGTCAAACATGGGGTAGCTCAAACTGTGTTTGAACAAGAATACGTCAACATAGAATAGTTTAAATTGTGTTTGATCAAGAATACGTCAAACATAGGATAGTTTAAATTGTGTTCGAACAAGAATACGTCAAACATAGAATAGTTTAAATTGTGTTTGTACAAGAATACGTCGAACATAGAATAGTTTAAATTGTGTTTGATCAAGAAAATGTCAAACATAGAATAGTTTAAATTGTGTTTGAACAAGAATACGTCAAACATAGAATAGTTTAAATTGTGTTTGAACAAGAATACGTCAAACATAGAATAGTTTAAATTGTGTTTGAACAAGAATACGTCAAACATAGAATAGCTTAAAGTCTCTTAGTTTAGCTTCAGTGTATAGAAGTATACGATTACGTTTCGAGTATAAAGTGGTTATCTAAATACTCTAGTGTTTAAGAGAGGTATGGGACAGCGTTTGGAACAGGATTAACCGTTATACGCTTTCTCACAGAAGATTCGAGTTGTCAAGAAGATTAGTGGATCCCGATGTTTGGTTTAGATAGGAGTCAGGGGATGTATTCTGCTAAAGAGAGTAATGTCCTCCTTCCTGCTAGTGTCTAGTATCAAGAGTGAAGTTTTCTCGTATATATGGAATGTACGTTTATCAAGTCTTATAGGGTTTGGTTAGGATGGACACACCAAGTTTTCAAGACTAAGAATCCAAGTATAAGTTTGAAAATAGGATAAGTCAGTTGAGTTTCAAGTTTCAGTATTAAGCTTTACATGATCCTTTATTGATCATGTTTAGTTTTAAGAATGCGGGATTGAATATTTGTACAAGTTTTACATGACTCAAAAGTCTCCGACCTTATAGTGATGTATACAAAGTTTAATGTTTTAGCAACGTGTATTTAAGCTTTTAGTCCCCGTTGTGATTTATAGTAAGTCTTTTATGTGACAAGATTTGAATGAGGAAAGTCTCCAAGCATAGGGTAACGGGAAAAGTTTCGATAACATTTATGATAGTGTGTTTACAAATGATTTATCTTGTTTCACAACAGCAGGTATAGTTTTTTTTTATATAGAGTGTAATTAAGATGTTTAAAAATGACGAGTTGGACATTGATAAATAGTATAAGTAAGTCTTATGAAAAGGTATGTATGATTGTCAAACGAAAAGTTGGTCAAGTTTAGAAGCGTTAAGTCTATATAAGGGGTAGGGATCATAGTTGATTATAGCAATGGTTCGTAATTCGTGTTGTTTTAAAAGAGTGCTTACGAATTAGAAGGTTTGTTCAAAGTTTATTCTTCAAGTATGCGTGTGTCACTTAGGATTTTTAATGCAATGTTGTTAATTATCTCAAGTACTAACGTGAGCTACTCTTGACGGAAGTGTTTGGGTAAGAAGTGTTAAGTTTGTAGTGCTAGAAGGAAAGTCAAACTAGTAAGTGATAACAAGATAAATTTCAAGATAACTTTCATTAAATGTTTCAAAATTGGGACTTCTAGCCCTTACATAATGCGATTTAAACGGAAAAATTAAGGTGTGTAAGCGAGTTGATTTAATACGTTCAAAAAGGTTTTTATTCATAATACTGAGTCATCACAGTAATATAAAAAAATGGCTTTTGGCTTGAAGTTGGTGGGCTAACGAAGAGAATTCCCGGAAGAAGGGGTGGGTCACAAGGACTCACTTATGTACCCTATTTCCCTAGCCAGAACTTCCTCATGTGCCTACAACTTTTCTCAGTTGTTGTCACCGATGTTTGGGTTTATAGTACTATGTCAAGGTTCACTATGGGTTTAGAGTCTTAAACGTGGAGCTTGTTTATTCTATGGTAGGCTTCTTCTCTTGCGGGAAAACGATCAGGTTACTAATCCCTTTGTTAATGTACATTAGGTTTAAAAGACGTTAAGTTTTGTTTACAAGAAACGGTGATGTGTAAGTTTTAAGGACGTATGAAGGTTTTGAGATATATAAAAGTGTAACAAAGTTTTGAGTTAGTCATATAATGAAGTTTGCTTGAGTGACGAAAAATGAAATGAGACACAAGGGTTTCCCCTTAGGTGTGATGTTCATAAAATAATGAAGTTTATAGGAGAATTTGTAGAGTAATACATAGTTTTAAGGGTTGTATTACAACGATCACGAAGTTTATTGGGTAGTATCTATAAGTTTATGTATGTAGTTTTTTTAAGTGTAATCTCGTAAGAATTTCTCCTTGAAGGTAACTCCTTCAGGTCATGACGAGTAAGCATGCTGTCATGTGACAATCCTTGAAAAGACGGAACATAAGAATCACAGAGTAAAGGTTACAGAGGAAAGTTTTTGAATCACGAATTTATGAAGTGTATAGTACTTGAGATGGTACTCCTTTAGTGCATATCACTAAGTAAGTACTTTGACATATCAAGAGAGATCTAAGCTCACTAATGTTTAGAGAAGTCATGCATTCCTATAAGTGGATACTCATCCCAAGAATTCCCAGGAAAGCATACGGGTCCATCGGTTGATTTGGATTTGTACGAAATGCTTTCCTTGACAGAATTTCCCAGAATACAGGTATCCACCCTTCCGGTCCGCACAAGTTCTCATACATTGTCTAGAACTCAAATATTCTTGACGAGAGTTTAGTGGTGGATTAGGCTTAAAGCCTAGGAACGTGTCCTCGATGTAGTAGACTCTTGTAGCACGTAGATGAGTAGAATCGTAAAATCTCCAAGCGTTCACGTATAAGATTTAAGAATAGAATGAGGAGAGAATTTCCTAGTAGAGGACATGAGATAACTCATGTTTGGGTCTCCTAAGTTATAGTCTAGGTCATGTGTCTAATAACCTAATTCCCTATAACCAAGGCTCTGATACCAATCTGTCACACCCCAACCGACGGCGGATTATACGTCGGGGCGGACGCGGTTGTTCAATAGCACAAGGTTGACTATTAAAGTTTCAATATTTCATTAATAAATAATTTAAGATTCAATACAAAGAATAAATCAAATACATAGCAAGAATACAAGTCTAATTGATTAAGCATTGTAGGTCCAAGCATCCTATGTGATCACGATAAAGTCTCATGTTGTAGAACCTGAAACATGTGAAAGAATCTGTCAACTACAAAATAGTTGGTGAGATACAAAGGTTTTGACACAGTTTAACAAGTATTTGAGAAGAATTACAATTCACTATGATATATGCATTCTATAATATAAGTATGAGAAACAAGTATCTTAGACATTGTGCACTTCAACCCTCCAACCAAGTTTAGGCATAACCCACAGGTTACCCTTATAATTCTCAAGTTTAAAGTTTAATTCAGTAACAATCACCAAGGGCTCCCCCCGAAGGGGTCAATCAATCAAGGTGGATTGGTCAAATACAATAGATCTATCATTGTTACCATAGGCTTGATCAAAGTTAATGAATGTGCTAGTTTTAAATAAGCATCATAGTTGTACAAGAATTGCATAAGTTTAATGTTTTTGAACATGTTTCACCCCAAAAGTATAGAAAGGAAAAAGGGGCTAAGTATACTCACTTGGATTGAATGAAGAGTATCCGACAAGGATTGAGTGTTTGCAAGACTTTGAGGGAGAATATCCTCACGATAAGCCTAAGTATGTAAGTCTAAAGATTTAAGTAAAAGTCTAAGACAAAAGATCTAGAATTTCAAGATTTGACTAGGGTTCCAAATGGGAGATGGGATTTATTGTGTTTATGAAGTTTAAAATAAAGGTTTTGATACAAGACTTGTATGTCAAAGTTTAATAGATTTATAGATTAGAATAATTATTAATTAAAATAATTATTAAAAAGTTTCACTATTATTAGTTATATAAGTTAGGTAAGAATAATCAAAATAGTTTTCTAAGTATTTAGAATTAAATAATTTACAAGAATAATCAACATACATCATTTGAGATTTGATTAAGTTTATAAGTATTAAGTATTTATAATACAAGTAGATTCGTAATATAAATACGTTTAAATAGATAATAACACTTATAAGTTTATAAGATATTAAATAGAATATGGTTATATCTTAATTATAAGTTTATAAACATTTTTAAAGTCTAAAAGAGAACCATAAGTTTAATAGGTTTTAAATAGAGTTTCTATTAATTTATAAGTTTATAAGTATTTAAATAAAGTTTTACAAGTTCATAAATGTTTAAAGTTTTCATTTGAATTTTATAAAGTTTTTAACTTTATAATTATTTAGAAAATCAATAAAGTATAATTATTTCTCTCGTTTTATATAAACAAATAGATTTAAATATTATAAAGTGTACAAATTTATAAGTTTATGCTTTTTAAGTAATTTTTTATAAACTTTTATGAGTTTACAAAAATTATATAAGTTTAAAAGTTTATAAGTGTAAATTAAAGATTACGGTAAAAGAATTCTTTAAAATACAATTAATAAAAGTTTACTTTAAATAAATAGTTTATGTGAAATCACAAGTTTTATAAAAGTATAAAAACACTTTCATAGTTTTTAAGTATTTAAAACTATTTTTAAAGATTTAATTGTTATAACTTTTAGTTAAGTTTAATTAATTAAATTAGTTCTGGAAAATAAAAATGTAATTGAAAACCATTTTTAAGTTTATAAAAGTTTAACAGATTTTATAAAAATAATTAAAGTATTTAAAACTGATTGAAAAAGCATAAAAAAATGAAATGGGCAAAACCGGCTCGAACCCGGGTCACGGACCGGGTCAAGCATGCACACACACACACACCAACCATCCCGTCTACGGGTTCGCTGGTGTATATACTGGAAAAATAAATTAATAAACAAGATCCCACTTCGCCCCCAATTACCGGATGAACCCTAGAATGCGAATCCCTCAAATACGATGTGATCAACCCTCTGTTAATGCAATTTAACAGAGGGCTATTGATCCTTAACTGAAATCGAAGAGGAAGAGTAGTCGAATTACCTATTTTGATAATGAAATGAACGAGAACGGCTCTGGACTTCAGGGTCGGCGGTCGCCGGTTTATTTCGACAGTGTAAGTATGATAAGGTGGAATTGAAGGTATAGAAAGTTTGTGTGTGACTTCGTTGAGGTAGTACAGGTGCTATTTATAGCCAATTTGATCATTGAATGCCCGAACGGGTGGGAAGAGGACGGTTGAGCCGATCGGATTAAAATCCGGCTTCACGTGTGGTCTCGGCCGAAATTGATCATTAAAGCACCTTGGGGACGGGTCGCACGCGGGAGGCGAACCCAAGGTTCAACGAATCTGGACGGGAGATCGCGTTTTCGCGAAATAGGGGTGGAACCGGGTCTTGGTGGGAGTCGAACTCGGGACTGGATTCAGTCTCGGGAGTTTGGCCTTATTGCAAAACAGGTCCCTGTAGTTTGTAGTTCTTGTCATTTTATGTTGAAATATGTATTTAAGTTTGGAATGAGTTTCGGAAATGGGCAGTTTTGGTCCCTGGGCTTTATTTATAAAAATAAGTATGTTTTATTTTTATAAAAACCAAGTAAGTCTTATAAGTTTTGTCATCTTTTATTATCTTATAATTTTTATAAAATAATTTATAGGATTTATAGTCAAATGTTTAAGTATTATATTATTTATATAATTATAAATCTATAATGTTTTAAGAATTTAATGCCTTTTATCCATAAGATACTTATATATATATATATATATATATATATATATATATATATCTAAGCATATAAATTAGATAAATATAGGTTCTAAATATTTGTATTTATAACGGATTTAGAAAAGAAATTTCGTCGGGAAAATTTTGGATATTACATATTAGATGTTAACGACAAATAACATGTCATACCTTTTGAATGGACCATATTGGGCCTTGATTGTTTTTAGTGGCCCATTATAGCCTTGGTTATGCCATATTATATCTTATATGGTTGTATAGGACAGAAGTGACTCGTATCAGATGTTAACGACCAATGACATGTCACACCTTCCTTAAGGGACCATATAAGGCCTTAAGTTATCTTATTGGCCCATTATGTCATATTATGTCTTAGAGGGTTGTATAGGTCTGCATGGAGTCATATTAGATTTTAACGGCCAATAATATGTCATAGTTATCTTAATGCACCACATTATGTCTTGATTTCTCTTAATGCCCCCCTTATAGCCTATATTATGTCATATTATGTCTTAGAGGGTTGTATAAGACTATAGTTAGTCATATTATATGTTAACGGCCAATAATATGTCAAACTTTCCATGATGGGCCATATTGGGCCTTGATTGCTCTTAATTAACCCATTATAGCCTTCATTAATGTCTTAGAGGGATGTATAGAACTGCATTGACCCATAATAGATGTTTACGGCCAATAAATGTTGGGGTTTCGTGCATACGGTTTCAAAACAGTTTTTGTGACACCTGCAAATTTTCAGAATCAAAACCTAATTGTTGGGCTAAACCCAACTAGGCCCAACATAAATCCAAGCCCATTAGAGGCCCAATAAGGATCCAAGCCCGTTAGAGACCCAATTTTCATAACCCGAATATCATACTAGCCACTTGATTTCGTCTAATGACTAGTTAAGTGATACTGAGAATTTAAGAAAAGATACAAGAACGTACGCGATTCAGTATTTTAACCGTTAAACGCGTCAGACATTGGTTTATTACCGAATACTCGGTAAAATGAATCAGTAAGATAATGAATTAATAATTAGTATCAATATTCATTTGGAAGATCGTTCAGATAAATACACGTGTAGTACGTGTATAAGAACGTTAAACCGCGTTAGATGCTCGTAAGACTGACAATAACGGTACGATTGTTACCGATGCGTAAAATATGATAAATAGTTACCTTATAATTATTAATAAAATAATATTTTGTAAACTCAGAGCGTGAAACATTAAAAAGAACAAATGCGTTAGAAACGCAGTACCGACGTGTACCGGTTCGTGCATCAATTGAAACGTAAAACTTCACGATTTAAATACGTATATGATAATTATTAATAATGTTTCATAATGCTAAGTATTTTAAAATAGTACTCCAAAAATTTGAGACGTTACGGAGTTTTGAACGTGTACGCGTTTTCAGCTAACCAGTATTTTTACCTTTGAAAACCCCCATCTTAACCCTAGCTATATATAAACTTTTTTTCTCAACACTTCCTCATTTGAGAGCCTCCTAACACATTTTAAGAGAGAGAGGGTAGTGAGAAGGGAGGGGGGATCCGACCACATTCCGGCGGCCCCCTCCGGCGAACTTGCGGCGGCACAGCCGTGTAACGAGGGCGGCAGACGGCGGAGTATGGCGGTGCCGGTGCCGGCAGCGGCGAGTGGCGGCAAGTGCACCACTTTTTCCGGTTCTCCTCAACGCCCTAATTCCAATGGTAGTAGTGGTTCCGTTAGATTCGCAGCGGTGGCGGTGGAAAAACGCCTCCAAAGATGGCGACGGCTAGGGTTCCGCCACCACAGGGTGCTCCGGTGAGATCCATGGTTTTCCGGTAGGTTTGGGAGTGTGTTGGCACGTAGAACGAAGCCCACGACGATGGACATAGGCGATGACGGAATGGTGGCGGGGGGGGGGGGGGACGAGGAGATGGCGGCGAACCGCTTTTCCGGCCGTCTCCGTTTATCCGACGAGCTGGAACTCCGACAGCCATGGTGACGGCGAGATGAGTGGTTACGAGTCAGATCAGCCCCGATCCGACGGAATCGGTTTTCCGGCAAGTTCAGGTAGTTTCCGGTGAGCCCATCTCGTTATAATGTCTTTCGGGTTTCGATCTATACATTTGTAGTGTTAAATTTCTGTTTAGATAATTCCGGCGAACAGAGACTTTTTCCGACGACTCCCGATCCTACGACGAGTACTACACAATCAGATCTCGTTTCACATGGTAGTTGATCGTCCCGATCCACAAGGATACGACATCCCGAGCCTTAGTCAAACCTGGTCAAACTCAGTCAACGCCGGTGAAGAAAAGTCAAACTCAGTCAATACATGAACCGTAAGGTTTAGGGCGTATCGGTGCGTAAACGAGACTTTCGAAAGGTATAAAACACACGCTAATATGATTATATTTAATTACACGTAAGTTGAACGTGTGTGCGGTTGAAATACGTTGAGCATTAAATGATTCGTTATCGGTAAAAATAAATATTAACTTATAAATTAATATTAAATGCCCGTACGCGTGTATGTTTAACCTCGAGACTTCGTTACAACTAAGATACATAATTACTGATATACGAGTAAGCGTATTCGTAAATGGTAATCGATTAGACAAGGACTTTAAACATGATTAACAAATGATACATACAATTAGTAATTAGTGTTACTTGAACGTGAAAACAATTATATTATATTTGTGTTACAACACGGTCTATACAAAATAAATATGATGGAGATTGTCTGTCAAATAGTCACTACATTCTAACGAATCAGTCAAGCTCAACCGCACGCGTGATAACTCAACACGCGTTTAGACTCTTTTTTTTTTACATTATTAGGGTTAATCTATAAATCTCATTAAGTACCTACAGATATCGTAGGATTCAAGTAGGACACCATACTGTTACCATCATATCAGGTAGACCTTCGGTTCCATTACTACTTAAGGGACAAGATCGCCCCTAACACACCTCCAGGTGAGTTTCACAACCCCCTTTTAACTTTTAAATGTTTTAGAAACACCAGGGGGGGGGGGGAACATACTTGCTTACAAGTTTGAAAACATGAGACATCATTGTTTACTACCGTTGGGAACATCAATGCCTGATACATTCGGAAAAAAAAACATAAAACGTACTTACAAACATTTTCATATGGTAGCAAGAAAACAAGACCCGACCTTTATGTTTGCATGAGTTAACACATATAGAGCGCTTGAAGTCCCCTGACCATCATATTTATAACCATTAGCTATAGGTTAGCCTGGGATTCTATGGATAGTACTATTGGGATTGACACCCCCGGTCATGGTTAGTCGCGCTAACCATGGGTCCCTCTGGCCAAATGACCGCATAGTGTTCAAACATTGCTCGTGAGGTATGAGCGAGGGGCAAAACACATGTGTCATGGTTTGGTTATACCTCATGTATGTACATATTATTTGTATTCCTAGCTAGTCTACAAATGGGTCAACATTACTTGTTTTGCTTATCATATTCATTGAAACGTTTTCGTGCAGATGGATCTGCCAATCACTTATACACTAATGGTTTTGCCATTCGTTTACGTGGAAATGTTTTTTTTATCAATGTTTTCAAGGAAAACAGTTTCATATTATGGCCATTTACACAGTATCAATGTTTTCAGGAAAAACGACTTATTTTATGACTATGACGTTATCACATGTTTTCATTGAGAAAACTACTCATTTTATGACTATGAAGTCATCACACGTTTTCGAGGAAAACAACCTTACATTAAACCCGTGTACATATTTTCAATGTTTTCAAGGAAAACAGTTTCGTATCATGGCCATGTACACAATATCAATGTTTTCAAGGAAAATCACTTTACATTGCAACAATCAAACCTGTGAACCCACCAACCTTTGTGTTGACATTTTTAAGTATGTTTTTCAGGTATCACTTAGCTAAGGCTCGGTTGGAATAGGCTATCTAACTAGATTAAACCCTAGTGGCTGAAGAGCATAGTTTACCAAGTCTCAAGTCCATCATTGATCTAGAAGGATTTAAATCATTGTATTACTTCACATTTGTATTTGTAAAAGTACTCATTACTTTAGAAATCACTATTACAGCTTCCGCCATCGTGTAATGAACCAATCGTTGCAACCTGTATTTATTTATTAAGTAAATAAATTTGGGGGTGTGACAGTTTTGATCAGAATAAATAAATAAACGAAGCGGAAAATACACACGGACCAGTCTAGGCCATTACCCTATACTGCCCACCATAAGTCTAGATGCAAACCTATAAGAAAACAAACAACTATAGGGGGTTTAGAACCTTTATACAATTCGTGTAACCGACTGATTGATTAAGCTCAACACCTTGAGACAACGATCCAGCCGCTAGATCTGGTACACACGAATATCCTCTTGGGTTTGAACTCCTTCATATCCAATCTCCAAGAACACCCGTTAATATGAACTCTTTCATATTACTCGTAAATCACCCGCAAAGCTAGAACATGACAGTAACCGAGTAACAATATCCGAAACTGACAAAACTAGATCAAAGGGAATAAACCGGGTTCACGATGATTAACGGAGAACGTCATCTAACAGAAGTGCAGGCGACGGCCTCCGGCGGTGGCTGTAGTGGCCAACGGTGGTGAACCGAAGGCTAGAGGGTAGAGGAGAAGAGCTAGGGTTTTAACTCTTTAAAACTTGATCAATCTCTCTTATGATTTAGCATCCATCTAAATCCCTTTATATTCACCTAACGTGTTCTCCAAGATTAGGGTTTAGTAATTCTCTAACTACAATTAAGTTCATTCAATTATCCCATAATTACATGTAATGAACTTGTATTATCTATTTTTTTTACTAACTAACAGTTAGTTAATTAAATACAACTATATAATATCCAATATAATTATAATCACAATTAAATACCTTAATTAATTAATATGTTCCAAACCTATTTCTGGCGGCTTATTATTAATCCAATTAATAATATTAATGGTTATTTCATAAATAATCATCATGTCCAAAAGTATCTGTTTGTCCATATAATTATTTCATAAATAACTGTCTTGCCTTTCATTATATTCGTGTAATGGACTATTTAACTATTAATATATTCGGTGATCGTAATCGTTGCCCAAAATGTAACTCTTTGGATCTTACCTTGTTAGCAGTTTTGTCAAATGTCGTTGCTTGGACATATATTAGTCAAACAATAACACGACATACTTACTTTTGTGGACCATACTGGCCCTTAATTGCTATTAACGGCCCATTATAGCCTTCGTTATGTAATATTATGTTTTAGACGGATGTATATGATGCAGCGAGTCATATTAGATGTAAACGACTAATAACCTGTCATACCTTCCTCAATGGACCGTACTGGGCATTCATTGCTCTTTAGTGACCCATTAGCCTTCATTATATCTTATTATGTTTTAAAGGTTAGTATAGGACTAAATTGAGTCATAATAGATGTTAATGGCCAATAACATGTCATATATTCCTTAATGGACCATACTAGGCATTGACTACTCTTAATGGTCCATTATAACATATGTTTTAGAGGTTAGTATATGACTACAGTGAGTCATAATAGATGTTAACGGCCAATTCCATGCAATACATTCCTTAATGGATCATAATGGCATTGATTACTCTTAATGGCCAATTATAACATTTATTATATCATATTATGTCTTAGTGGGTTGTATAGGGTTGTAGTGAGTCGTATTAGATGTTTACGACCAATTACATGTCATACTTTCCTTAATGGACCATATTGGGCCTTAATTGCTCTTAATGGCCCATTATAGCCTTTTTTATGTCATAGTATATCTTAGAACATTGTGTAGGACTGAAATTAGTCATATTAGATGTTAACGTCCAATATATTGTAAAACTTTCCTTAATGGACCATATTAGGCCTTGATTGCTCTTGATGGCCAATTATAGCCTAAATTATGTCATATTATGTCTTAAAGGTATGTATAGGATTGTAGTGAGTTATATTAGATGTTAACTGCCAATAACACGTCATAGTGTCCTTAATGGACCATACTGCGCCTTGATTGTTCTTTAGTTGTCCATTATAGCCTTCATTATGTCATATTATGACTTAGATCGTTGTATATATATGAAGTGACACTACTAGAAAATAGACCTTTAATAACACGCGAACTATGACGTGCAAAGTATGTGTCATCGTTTTAGTGTCATACTAGCAAAACTAGGCTTTAATGACACGCGAGCTAAGACACACAAAAATGCATGTCTTCTTTTAATGTCATATTTAAAAAAAATAGGAAATACACTTATTTAATATGCATGTAATCTTTAACATCTTTTAATTTAAAACCCCGCTCATTTCATTTGCGCGCTATCTCAGAAAAGTTGAATATCACCGGCCCTAACTCACACCAGAGGGGAAAAATAGTTTCATCTTCAGTTCAAATCCCTAACACGCACCAGAGGACAAGCGACGTCGACTCAAACCTCTCCTCCGGCGATAACATCGGGCACGATAGGGCAAGCGACGGTGATTCAAACCACTCCTTCGTTGTTCTTCTGTTCATAAGGGATTTGAAGCAAACTGAAGGCGATTTAAACACTCATCCGCTCACATTCAGGTATAGAAATTTTCGATTCAAAAACTCCTCCGCTCATTAGGGTTTTGAAGCAAACTGACCAGGTATATAAATTTCCGATTCAAAAACTCCTCCGCTCGTTAGGGCTTTGAAGCAAACTGACCAGGTATATAAATTTCCGATTCAAACATTCAGGTACAGAAATCGATAATCACTATCTTTTCTCCGGCGATTTCATCTCTTTCAAACACATCCTGACTAGGCACGAGAGGTTGGAGTAAATCGATTGACGAGTAAGCCAATCTGATGAGGTATGTTACTATAATGTCTATGCAAATTCTTTTGAACCGTGTTTTGTGTCTGCTTACAAAAAATCCGGAGGTATATCTATCTGAACCATGTTTCAAGTTTCCTAGGGTTAATTCGTTTGCTGTATATCAAATTCTTTTGTGTAATGGATGTCAAAATGATGTTTGATTGCTGGTGTTTGGTCAACAGGAACAGAAAGTGTTGAATCAGTAAGCAGTGATGGAACTATATGTAGTGGAATTTTGTTTCTAGTACGTTAATGGTGCATTTTTGCTTTTGCATTTGTAGGTATTTGTCTTTAGAAATATTGGTTCGAATAATTTATCTTAATGACATTTACTAGTATTGTATACCTTTTTTGATTAAAATCAAAAATATGATTTTTAAGTAGTTAATACAAAAGAAATTACTAGGTATATATCTTGTTGATAGTGGTGGTGCTTTTCTTTCAAAACAAGCTGAGGTTTTACCTGATAAAAAGCATTTTGGTAGAGTGATCTATAATGAAGGCCTTATGTCATCAGAAGGTATTCCCCAAATTGCTCTAGTATTAGGTTCGTGCACAGCAGGTGGTGCCTACATGCCTGCGATGGCCGGTGAAAGTGTTATGGTCAAAGGAAAGGGTACCCTATTCCTAGCATGGCCTCCACTAGTGAAGGTTAGTTTAATTTCGTTCTTGGTAACTTTTATGTTTTTTTTTGTGGTATATTTGTCTTTTGGTGTTATATCATATGTTTCATGACTTGTTTTCATGTGGGTCTATTGTATGCATCTAAATGACTGGTTTCCAGGCTGCTACAGGGGAGGAAGTGACTTCTGAAGATTTAGAGGGTGTTGTTCATTGCAAGAAATCAGGTGTTTTTCTTGCACAAGGTAAACTTCTTATGCCATATTCATTATCACAGGTTGTATTAAACATTGTTACATGTTAGTGATCATGTATAACACACTTTCTAATAATCACACTAGTTCTAGTTGTTAATCCGGTTGGGGGTTTTCAGTTGCTTAATCTTTTGAAGCCTTTTTGTTGCTTATAAAAGTGAAATGGATAATTTGGTTTATTTTGTTGAATTAGAATTCATAGTCGAAAATTTTAATTCAATTAAGCATTCAATCAGGTGCTTTTTTTTTCTCAATAAAAGTACATTTTTTTGTTTCTAGTGCTTAATTGTTCAACAAGCTTGTTGAACTATTAGTAATGTTTCGATCTCCTTTCTAAATTAGCAAATATAGGATAATTGAGTTTTCAAGATGGTAAAAAAAGATGAGAGAGGAAATGAACTCTTTTATTATTAGTATTTATAACATTAGCTATTACAAGACGATTATTTGAGGAGTGACATATATAATAATACAATTTTTTTTGCTATTGTAGAATGTTTGTGGTTATGTGTCTTAACTTGTTTATAGTTTTTTTCTTAGGTTGGGTAAGGAAAGATGAATACACGGATACTGATATGGATAAAATTCGTGAAAAATGGTGTACTTTTGTGTCAAACTTCATTTTCCGTTGAAATTTGTATTAACATTTGTGAAATATTGACCACTTTTGAAATGTCAATTAGTATTTAATGAAATATTATATGAAATGTATTGTTTTGCTATATATGTATTTTATTTTGTATTATGAGACATTAATTGTCATTTAATGTGAAGATTAATAATTATATAATTTTTTTTAAACAAGCTAAAATAGTGACACGCATTTTATGACACACAAATGCACGTCATCCTCTATTTATGACAGGGCCTTCCTTGACACGCATTGCGTGTCATAAAATGCGTGTTATAAACAGATGACACACAAATATGTGTCATATACCTTTTATGACAGGGCTTTCCTTGACACGCTTTTGCGTGTCATCTACCCCCTTTAATGACACGCATTGCGTGTCATTAAAGGCCTTTTTTGTAAGAATATAATTGAACAATTTAGTTGCTATAAACAAAACTTTGAATTTAAAATTCAATAGATAAAAATCTAAAAATTAAAACGATTTATTAATTTAGTTGTCTAAAATTATAAAGTTGATTATTAATAGAAGAGAGGGTGAGAAAACCAAATGTCTAAGGCCCTAGAAAGATGACACGTGTTCATCCAATTAACTTGTTTATTATGTAGTATAGATATAGTCTATAGATATAGATATAGATAAAGATAAAGATAAATGTGAATTTCGATTGTTTTCAAGGAGGGCTTTGGATGGAAGAATTGCCACAAAGAATGCTTTGGAAGCTAGAGGGGTAATGATTGTCAACCCACTTTGTCCCAATTGTGGGATACATCAAGAAAGTGCAGATCATATGTTGGTGACATGCATTTTTGCAAAATCAATTTGGTGGCAAATTTGGGTTTGGTGCAAAACTCTTTGCCATTCTTCTTTTGGTTCAATCATGGAAGTACTAGGTTTCATGGAAAACTTACAAGTTTCAAAAGATTGGAAAAAATTAATCTATGTAATTTTGCTTACAACAATTTGGAATGTGTGGTTATCCCAGGATAAAATAATTTTTGAAGACAAACTACAAAGGACTACAATTGCGTGATGCAGATTAAGGAATCGGCGTACCTATAGGTATCAAAAAGATCAAAAAAATCATTTGGAAAGATTGGAATGCTTTTCAGTTTAGAATACATTGATATATTAATATTTTGAATTGTCAGACCGGACGATTATGGTGTATCTGCGGCTCCCCGGCTTGAGTGTTTTTAACTAACACATTCCATTTACCGTTTCAAAAAAAAAGATAAAGGCGAACGTTGATGTTTAATATAGCTATATAAAAGACCTTTGACTAAAATTTGGGCTCTTTATTTGCGTCACTGATCACAAGTTGGGCCATACTTTGAGCCACATTTGGAGGACGTAAAATTGCTATTTTTGTTTCTAGAAATATAGATCGGTAAATAAATTATTATATTCTATAAACATCCAGTTCTTTAATTTTATTGGTTGTTTTATTTAATAATATTAAATTGTTGCTGGTGATTTAGATTGTTGAGATAATAACACGTCACTTAACCTTTTTGCCTTTCTCCACACGTGGCCCTGCAATATTTTCTGATTATGTATATCATCGCTCCGGTTCTTTTCTTTTCTATTTTTCCGATCGGTGCTTGCATGCGAATGTTGGTATGTGTACGGTTATTGTCTAATTCTTCGCTTAAGGTTTTCTTGTTTTATATATGTTTTTTGGTTGGTTCTTCGTACCTGTCATTAACCTTATTCTGCATACTAAAAGTCAGCTACGCTGATGAGTTCTAACTTTTACATAAAACATTAACTTTAAATATTTTTCAAAGACATATCACTTAACTTCATTAATAAAAGCGTACGAAAACATGCAATAACATAACATAAACTATAAGTCAACGAACATATCGAATATGCGCCTTTTCGTAACCGTCAATTCCATACATCACATACCGGTGGAGAAACCTAAGGATCACCACCACTAGGCCCTTCAACACCTACACTACCTGTAGGCGGAGAAACCTAGGGCCCGATACTTAAGCCATTCAACACCAAACTTCAATCACGACATCACAATGATGCACGTACCAAACTTCAAGCACTGCACCCCGTAAGGCACAAGTACCAAACTTTAAGCACGACTACCCCGCAAGGTAAATCGTACCAACTTCAAGGATCTCGGTAATCCCCTTAGTGACCGTCATCACCCCAGTTGTACAACAGTTGGCTAGCCACATAGGCACCTAAAAGGTAAGGCCCATAACATGTTAGATATATGATGTCCGATCGTCAATTAAGTCAACGTTACTATTAAGGTACGATCCAAAGAGTTACACCTCAGGCAACGAACAAATATATATATATATAGTGGCCCATTTTGCCTTCATTATGTCATATTATGGCTTAGAGGGTTGTATATGACTGTAGTGAGTCATATTAGATTTTAACGGCCTATAGCATGTCATACCTGCCTTAGCAGACCATATAGGGCCTTAGCTGCTCTTAATGGCCCAGTATAGCCTTCATTATGTTATATTATGTCTCAGAGGGTTGTATAGGTCTGCTTAGAGTCATATTAGATGTTAACGACCGATAATATGTCACAGTTTCTATAATAGATCATATTGGGCTTTGATTGCACTTAATGGCCCACTCTAGTCTATATTATGTCATATTATGTCTTAGAGGGTTAATACCGTACTGATTCAAATTCGATGTTAACGACCAATAACATGTCAAACTTTCCTCAATGGACCATATTTGGCCTACATTGCTCTTAATAACCCATTTTAGCCTTGATTATGTCATATTATGCCTCGTGTATATTTAGTCTAGCGAGTCATATTAGATGTTAACGGCTAACAAAATGGCATACCTTCCTTAATGAGCTATATTGGACCTCGGTTACTCTTAATGGCCCATTTTAGCCTTCATTATGTCATTTTATGTCTTAGTGGGATGTATAGAACTGCAGTGACTCATAATATATGTTTACGGCCAATAACATGTCATACTTACTTTGATGGACCATATTGGCCCTTGATTGCTCTTAATGGCCCATTATAGATTTTATTATGTCTTAGATGGATGTAAAGGATGAAGTGAGTCATATTAGATATTTACGGCCAATAACATATCATACTTTCATTAATAGACCATATTGTGCCTTGATTGCTCTTAATGGCCATTATAGCCTATATTATGTCTTAGAGGGTTCTATAAGACTGTACTGAGTCATATTTGATGTTAACGGCCAATAACATGTCTTACTTTCCTCAATGGACCAAACTAGGCCTTGATTACTCTTAATAACCCATTATAGCCTTGATTATGTCATATTATGTCTTATAGGTTTTTATAGGACTACAATGAGTCTTATTATGTCACACCCCAACCGACGGCGGATTATACGTCAGGGCGGACGCGGTTGTTCAATAGCACAAGGTTGACTATTAAAGTTTCAATATTTCATTAATAAATAATTTAAGATTCAATACAAAGAATAAATCAAATACATAGCAAGAATACAAGTCTAATTGATTAAGCATTCTAGGTCCAAGCATCCTATGTGATCACGATAAAGTCTCATGTTGTAGAACCAGAAACATGTGAAAGAATCTGTCAACTACAAAATAGTTGGTGAGATACAAAGGTTTTGACACAGTTTAACAAGTATTTGAGAAGAATTACAATTCACTATGATATATGCATTCTATAATGTAAGTATGAGAAACAAGTATCTTAGACATTGTGCACTTCAACCCTCCAACCAAGTTTAGGCATAACCCGCAGGTTACCCTTATAAGTCTCAAGTTTAAAGTTTAATTCAGTAACAATCACCAAGGGCTCCCCCCCGAAGGGGTCAATCAATCAAGGTGGATTGGTCAAATACAATAGATCTATCATTGTTACCATAGGCTTGATCAAAGTTAATGAATGTGCTAGTTTTAAGTTTAATCTAAGCATACAAGTCTCATGTTTAACATAAGAATAAGCATCTAGTCATAGTTGTACAAGAGTTGCTTAAGTTTAATGTTTTTGAACATGTTTCACCCCAAAAGTATAGAAAGGAAAAAGGGGCTAAGTATACTCACTTGGATTGGATGAAGAGTATCCGACAAGGATTGAGTGTTTGCAAGACTTTGAGGGAGAATATCCTCACGATAAGCCTAAGTATGTAAGTCTAAAGATTTAAGTAAAAGTCTAAGACAAAAGATCTAGGATTTCAAGATTTGACTAGGGTTCCAAATGGGAGATGGGATTTATTGTGTTTATGAAGTTTAAATCAAGTTTAAAATAAAGGTTTTGATACAAGACTTGTATGTCAAAGTTTAATAGATTTATAAATTAGAATAATTATTAAAAAGTTTCACTATTATTAATTATATAAGTTAGGTAAGAATAATCAAAATAGTTTTCTAAGTATTTAGAATTAAATAATTTACAAGAATAATCAACATACATCATTTGAGATTTGATTAAGTTTCTAAGTATTAAGTATTTATAATACAAGTAGATTCGTAATATAAATACGTTTAAATAGATAATAACACTTATAAGTTTATAAGATATTAAATAGAATATGGTTATATCTTAATTATAAGTTTATAAACATTTTTAAAGTCTAAAAGAGAACCATAAGTTTAATAGGTTTTAAATAGAGTTTCTATTAATTTATAAGTTTATAAGTGTTTAAATAAAGTTTTACAAGTTCATAAATGTTTAAAGTTTTCATTTGAATTTTACAAAGTTTATAACTTTATAATTATTTAGAAAATCAATAAAGTATAATTATTTCTCTCGTTTTATATAAACAAATAGATTTAAATATTATAAAGTGTACAAATTTATAAGTTTATGCTTTTTAAGTAAATTTTTATAAACTTTTATGAGTTTACAAAAATTATATAAGTTTAAAAGTTTATAAGTGTAAATTAAAGATTACGGTAAAAGAATTCTTTAAAATACAATTAATAAAAGTTTACTTTAAATAAATAGTTTATGTGAAATCGCAAGTTTTATAAAAGTATAAAAACACTTTCATAGTTTTTAAGTATTTAAAACTATTTTTAAAGATTTAATTGTTATAATTTTTAGTTAAGTTTAATTAATTAAATTAGTTCTGGAAAATAAAAATGTAATTGAAAACCATTTTACCATTTATGAGGTGTCATTTAACTATTCTTCTCGGTGTAAAAGTGTTATGCATGATGTTTATGAACGTTCAGGTTTCTGCTCAAATGCTTCAATGGTTCCTCTCCAAGTGCCCGCGGCTTGAGCATATCGTTTTGGTAAGGTCCATTTACCATTTATGAGGCTCCTTCCCTTATTGATTTTATTATAAAGATAATAACTTTAATGCATAATGGATATCAAAATGTCATTGACTTTGCAGCAGGATGAAGCAAGTTTACATTTGTTGATCTTTTATAGTTGTGTTCCTTTGATTTGGGCTTTGGATATTACATGAAGGTAGTATTTAAGTTAGAGATTATATCTGATGTAAGAAAACAATGTTTATTAATTTTGATTTTCGTGTTTGGTTAAAGTACTTGAGTGCAGGTGGCATGCCATATAAGCTTCCAACTTCAGTACTAGCCCATCTCGAATATCTGTTTTTGGATGTGTGCTCAATGGAAGAAAATGAGATTTCTTCTGCCCTTTGTATGATCAGGAGCTCAAAATTAGATGGCCTAATTTCTCTCTTGTAGCCGAGTTTCCCAAAGGAAAGGAAGGAAGGTAGGTGCATCACTTGGTAAATTGTCAGCAACGAAGATGCTTTAGTTTTTAACCTAATCAAGAATTTAGCGGTGGACAGAGCATTATTTGAAGCATCAGTTCATGAACCATTTCAGGGCATTTCAAATCTACAGGGTACGGCTACTTTCGAGGTATTTATCCTCTCGCAAAATGGGTGGGTCGGACATGTCCAGTAACGGTTCAAAACGGGTTGAGTCAAATTGTCATGTCTAGTAACGGTTCAAAACAGGTTGAGTCAGATTGTCTCGGTGGAGCCTTGAACTATTGTAAGCACAAGCGTTTTTTTTTTTGCCTATTTTAACAAGGAATTAGTTTATGCTTAATTTATTTTTTATATGCAATGAGTTGGTGTGCTCTGCCTTCTGAATTTGTTAATTTACAACATAACTCATTCCAAGTATTGCATACCTGCAGGAAATTGTTTTAATACACCCCTTGCAGTGTGTAGCTTCACATCCAAACACACGGGTATAATTTATGTCTCTTACTGAATCAATGGAGATTGCATGTTTAAAAGCTTAGCAACATGATCATGAAACTTCTTATTAACAATTGAGAAATTATTTTGGTCTCATCATTAAAGATAGTTAAACATTGTATGGTTAGTCACTTATGAACAATCCACTAATCTTACATTTACTTTAAATGTTATCTAATATAACCTATTAACATGTGCATTTAGCTCGTGAACAATCCCTTTAATCCTTTTTTAGTTTTGAGTGTTGACCCGTTCATTCTGTTTCCATTTGGGTGACTTTGGGTGAGCTTTGACCCGTTCAACGCCGTTGATTTCACTGAAATTATAAAAAGGAAAAAAGAAAGGAGTGTTTTAGTTCTTGATTTGATGAAATTATAACGCGACCCACTGGAAACCTTGATCTAAATTATAACGGCCGGTGGGATTTGATGAAATCAATTTTTGGCGCAAGGGTATGTTAATTTAAACATATGTTTCATTGCTAAACTGATTTTGTTAACCCAATTTCTTGCTATCTTGCTAAATATTAAATGTTGATTTCATTGCTAAACTGATTTTGTCGTTGATTAGTGTGTATTATTAAAAGGAATTAGACAATTAGGATAAATCATAAATTATTTAATATCTGCTCAAATGTTGGGTATACCTATTGATACTTAAAAGGTTGTTTTTTTATACATATAGTGAAAGCAAGAGTTTGAGTGAATGTGTCATTAGAGTTTTATGAATATCTTGATTCTTGAATAAGCCCAAATAGCTTCACCCCAAAGCACAACCCAAAGAAATAAAACAAAAGAACCCATTAAAAGATATATAAAAAACTAAACATAAAAAGGTTGAATTGAATAAAAAATACCTCTTTTTAATGGTGTAGTTCCTATTGTTCTAATTTTCATTTTGTAATGTCGACGTATTAATGATTCTAAATGTATAAAAGCCTTTCATTTGTACTTCATCTTTGCTAATACGATTAAGGAACACGGCCACCGCCGCTGAGATCCATCGATCTTGTCTGGTTTTGCTTACAATTTAAAGAACAACAGTTATTCCATATTAAAAAATACGTCAAAACGTCCCGGCCACCGGACGGGTATAAAACTAGTTAAATTAGTTCTGGAAAATAAAAATGTAATTGAAAACCATTTTTAAGTTTATAAAAGTTTAACAGATTTTATAAAAATAATTAAAGTATTTAAAACTGATTGAAAAAGCATAAAAAAATGAAATGGGCAAAACCAGCTCGAACCCGGGTCACGGACCGGGTCAAGCATGCACACACACACCAACCATCCCGGCTACGGGTTCGCTGGTGTATATACTGGAAAAATAAATTAATAAACAAGATCCCACTTCGCCCCCAATTACCGGATGAACCCTAGAATGCGAATCCCTCAAATACGATGTGATCAACCCTCTGTTAATGCAATTTAACAGAGGGCTATTGATCCTTAACTGAAATCGAAGTGGAAGAGTAGTCGAATTACCTATTTTGATAATGAAACGAACGAGAACGGCTCTGGACTTCAGGGTCGGCGGTCGCCGGTTTATTTCAACAGTGTAAGTATGATAAGGTGGAATTGAAGGTATAGAAAGTTTGTGTGTGACTTCGTTGAGGTAGTACAGGTGCAATTTATAGCCAATTTGATCATTGAATGCCCGAACGGGTGGGAAGAGGACGGTTGAGCCGATCGGATTAAAATCCGGCTTCACGCGTGGTCTCGGCCGAAATTGATCATTAAAGCACCTTGGGGACGGGTCGCACGCGGGAGGCGAACCCAAGGTTCAACGAATCTGGACGGGAGATCGCGTTTTCACGAAATAGGGGTGGAACCGGGTCTTGGTGGGAGTCGAACTCGGGACTGGATTCAGTCTCGGGAGTTTGGCCTTATTGCAAAACAGGTCCCTGTAGTTTGTAGTTCTTGTCATTTTATGTTGAAATATGTATTTAAGTTTGGAATGAGTTTCGGAAATGGGCAGTTTTGGTCCCTGGGCTTTATTTATAAAAATAAGTATGTTTTATTTTTATAAAAACCAAGTAAGTCTTATAAGTTTTGTCATCTTTTATTATCTTATAATTTTTATAAAATAATTTATAGGATTTATAGTCTACATGTTTAAGTATTATATTATTTATATAATTATAAATCTATAATGTTTTAAGAATTTAATGCCTTTTATCCATAAGATACACACACACATATATATATATATATATGTTAAAATGAGTCTCAATTATATATATATATATATCTAAGTATATAAATTAGATAAATATAGGTTCTAAATATTTGTATTTATAACGGATTTAGAAAAGAAATTTCGTCGGGAAAATCTTGGATATTACAGTCTCCCCTACTTTAGGAAATTTCGTCCCGAAATTACGGTAGAATGGCTTAGTTTAGGATTTGAATCTATGATACGCACACGTATAATGAGAAAGATACTTTACGTTCTCAAGTAAACCCTGTGTTACGTTTAGATTTCTAAAGGGAAAGCATCTATAGGAATAAGATTTCGCTTGAGTTTCTAAGTTTTCAAAGCGTATGGTTACCAAGAGTTTACCTAAAAAGTATATAATTTCATCGAAATATGTGAAGATTTGTTTTCAGAAATGTATTTGAGAGAATATCTGCTGAATTTCCATTCAGGATTTCAAGTGAGATGTATCACTTAGGGTGGATTTGATGATAGTTTAACGATTTGAGTTTGTAAACTCATGCGTCTAAGGATTTACTACGGTATCTAAGTTCCGTGGCTACCTTCTACGATAAGCCTCAGATCATAGCACACGACAAAGTTTATTATGTTTTCTCATACGTTGATTTTTCATACTTACGTGTACACCCGCAAGCATTTAAATCGTCGCATAGTCCGCATAGGTCCTTCCGTTTGTGCGTGGATCAAGAAAGAGTACAAGAATTTGTTTAACTCACGACTAAAGAAAAGAATGTGACAAGATTTAGAGTTTCAAAGTTTCCTCATGATTGATTAGGAATACTTCAATCATTGGATAGTTTAAAGTCTTTACACTTTCCTCGTGTTTGATCAAGAATACATCAAACCTTGAGTAGTTTAAAAGTCTTATACGTTCATCATGTTTAAATAAACATACGTCAAACATGGAATAGTTTAAAGTCTTATACGTCCATCGTGTTTGAACAAGCATACGTCAAACATGGAGTAGCTTAAAGTCTTATACGTCCATCGTGTTTGAACAAGCATACGTCAAACATGGAGAAGCTTAAAGTCTTATACGTCCATCGGGTTCGAACAAGCATACGTCAAACATGGAGTAGCTTAAAGTCTGGTACGTTCATCATGTTTGAACAAGAATACGCCAAACATGGAGTAGTTTAAAGTCTCATACGTTCATCATGTTTGAACAAGAATACGTCAAACATGGAGTAGTTTAAAGTCTCATACGTTCATCATGTTTGAACAAGAATACGTCAAACATGGAGTAGTTTAAAGTCTCATACGTTCATCATGTTTGAACAAGAATACGTCAAACATGGAGTAGCTTAAAGTCTCATATGTTCATCATGTTTGAACAAGAATACGTCAAACATGGGGTAGCTCAAACTGTGTTTGAACAAGAATACGTCAACATAGAATAGTTTAAATTGTGTTTGATCAAGAATACGTCAAACATAGGATAGTTTAAATTGTGTTCGAACAAGAATACGTCAAACACAGAATAGTTTAAATTGTGTTTGTACAAGAATACGTCGAACATAGAATAGTTTAAATTGTGTTTGATCAAGAATATGTCAAACATAGAATAGTTTAAATTGTGTTTGAACAAGAATACGTCAAACATAGAATAGTTTAAATTGTGTTTGAACAAGAATACGTCAAACATAGAATAGTTTAAATTGTGTTTGAACAAGAATACGTCAAACATAGAATAGCTTAAAGTCTCTTAGTTTAGCTTCAGTGTATAGAAGTATACGATTACGTTTCGAGTATAAAGTGGTTATCTAAATACTCTAGTGTTTAAGAGAGGTATGGGACAGCGTTTGGAACAGGATTAACCGTTATACGCTTTCTCACAGAAGATTCGAGTTGTCAAGAAGATTAGTGGATCCCGATGTTTGGTTTAGATAGGAGTCAGGGGATGTATTCTGCTAAAGAGAGTAATGTCCTCCTTCCTGCTAGTGTCTAGTATCAAGAGTGAAGTTTTCTCGTATATATGGAATGTACGTTTATCAAGTCTTATAGGGTTTGGTTAGGATGGACACACCAAGTTTTCAAGACTAAGAATCCAAGTATAAGTTTGAAAATAGGATAAGTCAGTTGAGTTTCAAGTTTCAGTATTAAGCTTTACATGATCCTTTATTGATCATGTTTAGTTTTAAGAATGCGGGATTGAATATTTGTACAAGTTTTACATGACTCAAAAGTCTCCGACCTTATAGTGATGTATACAAAGTTTAATGTTTTAGCAACGTGTATTTAAGCTTTTAGTCCCCGTTGTGATTTATAGTAAGTCTTTTATGTGACAAGATTTGAATGAGGAAAGTCTCCAAGCATAGGGTAACGGGAAAAGTTTCGATAACGTTTATGATAGTGTGTTTACAAATGATTTATCTTGTTTCACAACAGCAGGTATAGTTTTTTTTTATATAGAGTGTAATTAAGATGTTTAAAAATGACGAGTTGGACATTGATAAATAGTATAAGTAAGTCTTATGAAAAGGTATGTATGATTGTCAAACAAAAAGTTGGTCAAGTTTAGAAGCGTTAAGTCTATATAAGGGGTAGGGATCATAGTTGATTATAGCAATGGTTCGTAATTCGTGTTGTTTTAAAAGAGTGCTTACGAATTAGAAGGTTTGTTCAAAGTTTATTCTTCAAGTATGCGTGTGTCACTTAGGATTTTTAATGCAATGTTGTTAATTATCTCAAGTACTAACGTGAGCTACTCTTGACGGAAGTGTTTGGGTAAGAAGTGTTAAGTTTGTAGTGCTAGAAGGAAAGTCAAACTAGTAAGTGATAACAAGATAAATTTCAAGATAACTTTCATTAAATGTTTCAAAATTGGGACTTCTAGCCCTTACATAATGCGATTTAAACGGAAAAATTAAGGTGTGTAAGCGAGTTGATTTAATACGTTCAAAAAGGTTTTTATTCATAATACTGAGTCATCACAGTAATATAAAAAAATGGCTTTTGGCTTGAAGTTGGTGGGCTAACGAAGAGAATTCCCGGAAGAAGGGGTGGGTCACAAGGACTCACTTATGTACCCTATTTCCCTAGCCAGAACTTCCTCATGTGCCTACAACTTTTCTCAGTTGTTGTCACCGATGTTTGGGTTTATAGTACTATGTCAAGGTTCACTATGGGTTTAGAGTCTTAAACGTGGAGCTTGTTTATTCTATGGTAGGCTTCTTCTCTTGCGGGAAAACGATCAGGTTACTAATCCCTTTGTTAATGTACATTAGGTTTAAAAGACGTTAAGTTTTGTTTACAAGAAACGGTGATGTGTAAGTTTTAAGGACGTATGAAGGTTTTGAGATATATAAAAGTGTAACAAAGTTTTGAGTTAGTCATATAATGAAGTTTGCTTGAGTGACGAAAAATGAAATGAGACACAAGGGTTTCCCCTTAGGTGTGATGTTCATAAAATAATGAAGTTTATAGGAGAATTTGTAGAGTAATACATAGTTTTAAGGGTTGTATTACAACGATCACGAAGTTTATTGGGTAGTATCTATAAGTTTATGCATGTAGTTTTTTTAAGTGTAATCTCGTAAGAATTTCTCCTTGAAGGTAACTCCTTCAGGTCATGACGAGTAAGCATGCTGTCATGTGACAATCCTTGAAAAGACGGAACATAAGAATCACAGAGTAAAGGTTACAGAGGAAAGTTTTTGAATCACGAATTTATGAAGTGTATAGTACTTGAGATGGTACTCCTTTAGTGCATATCACTAAGTAAGTACTTTGACATATCAAGAGAGATCTAAGCTCACTAATGTTTAGAGAAGTCATGCATTCCTATAAGTGGATACTCATCCCAAGAATTCCCAGGAAAGCATACGGGTCCATCGGTTGATTTGGATTTGTACGAAATGCTTTCCTTGACAGAATTTCCCAGAATACAGGTATCCACCCTTCCGGTCCGCACAAGTTCTCATACATTGTCTAGAACTCAAATATTCTTGACGAGAGTTTAGTGGTGGATTAGGCTTAAAGCCTAGGAACGTGTCCTCGATGTAGTAGACTCTTGTAGCACGTAGATGAGTAGAATCGTAAAATCTCCAAGCGTTCACGTATAAGATTTAAGAATAGAATGAGGAGAGAATTTCCTAGTAGAGGACATGAGATAACTCATGTTTGGGTCTCCTAAGTTATAGTCTAGGTCATGTGTCTAATAACCTAATTCCCTATAACCAAGGCTCTGATACCAATCTGTCACACCCCAACCGACGGCGGATTATACGTCGGGGCGGACGCGGTTGTTCAATAGCACAAGGTTGACTATTAAAGTTTCAATATTTCATTAATAAATAATTTAAGATTCAATACAAAGAATAAATCAAATACATAGCAAGAATACAAGTCTAATTGATTAAGCATTGTAGGTCCAAGCATCCTATGTGATCACGATAAAGTCTCATGTTGTAGAACCTGAAACATGTGAAAGAATCTGTCAACTACAAAATAGTTGGTGAGATACAAAGGTTTTGACACAGTTTAACAAGTATTTGAGAAGAATTACAATTCACTATGATATATGCATTCTATAATATAAGTATGAGAAACAAGTATCTTAGACATTGTGCACTTCAACCCTCCAACCAAGTTTAGGCATAACCCGCAGGTTACCCTTATAATTCTCAAGTTTAAAGTTTAATTCAGTAACAATCACCAAGGGCTCCCCCCGAAGGGGTCAATCAATCAAGGTGGATTGGTCAAATACAATAGATCTATCATTGTTACCATAGGCTTGATCAAAGTTAATGAATGTGCTAGTTTTAAATAAGCATCATAGTTGTACAAGAATTGCATAAGTTTAATGTTTTTGAACATGTTTCACCCCAAAAGTATAGAAAGGAAAAAGGGGCTAAGTATACTCACTTGGATTGAATGAAGAGTATCCGACAAGGATTGAGTGTTTGCAAGACTTTGAGGGAGAATATCCTCACGATAAGCCTAAGTATGTAAGTCTAAAGATTTAAGTAAAAGTCTAAGACAAAAGATCTAGGATTTCAAGATTTGACTAGGGTTCCAAATGGGAGATGGGATTTATTGTGTTTATGAAGTTTAAAATAAAGGTTTTGATACAAGACTTGTATGTCAAAGTTTAATAGATTTATAGATTAGAATAATTATTAATTAAAATAATTATTAAAAAGTTTCACTATTATTAGTTATATAAGTTAGGTAAGAATAATCAAAATAGTTTTCTAAGTATTTAGAATTAAATAATTTACAAGAATAATCAACATACATCATTTGAGATTTGATTAAGTTTATAAGTATTAAGTATTTATAATACAAGTAGATTCGTAATATAAATACGTTTAAATAGATAATAACACTTATAAGTTTATAAGATATTAAATAGAATATGGTTATATCTTAATTATAAGTTTATAAACATTTTTAAAGTCTAAAAGAGAACCATAAGTTTAATAGGTTTTAAATAGAGTTTCTATTAATTTATAAGTTTATAAGTATTTAAATAAAGTTTTACAAGTTCATAAATGTTTAAAGTTTTCATTTGAATTTTATAAAGTTTTTAACTTTATAATTATTTAGAAAATCAATAAAGTATAATTATTTCTCTCGTTTTATATAAACAAATAGATTTAAATATTATAAAGTGTACAAATTTATAAGTTTATGCTTTTTAAGTAATTTTTTATAAACTTTTATGAGTTTACAAAAATTATATAAGTTTAAAAGTTTATAAGTGTAAATTAAAGATTACGGTAAAAGAATTCTTTAAAATACAATTAATAAAAGTTTACTTTAAATAAATAGTTTATGTGAAATCACAAGTTTTATAAAAGTATAAAAACACTTTCATAGTTTTTAAGTATTTAAAACTATTTTTAAAGATTTAATTGTTATAACTTTTAGTTAAGTTTAATTAATTAAATTAGTTCTGGAAAATAAAAATGTAATTGAAAACCATTTTTAAGTTTATAAAAGTTTAACAGATTTTATAAAAATAATTAAAGTATTTAAAACTGATTGAAAAAGCATAAAAAAATGAAATGGGCAAAACCGGCTCGAACCCGGGTCACGGACCGGGTCAAGCATGCACACACACACACACCAACCATCCCGTCTACGGGTTCGCTGGTGTATATACTGGAAAAATAAATTAATAAACAAGATCCCACTTCGCCCCCAATTACCGGATGAACCCTAGAATGCGAATCCCTCAAATACGATGTGATCAACCCTCTGTTAATGCAATTTAACAGAGGGCTATTGATCCTTAACTGAAATCGAAGAGGAAGAGTAGTCGAATTACCTATTTTGATAATGAAATGAACGAGAACGGCTCTGGACTTCAGGGTCGGCGGTCGCCGGTTTATTTCGACAGTGTAAGTATGATAAGGTGGAATTGAAGGTATAGAAAGTTTGTGTGTGACTTCGTTGAGGTAGTACAGGTGCTATTTATAGCCAATTTGATCATTGAATGCCCGAACGGGTGGGAAGAGGACGGTTGAGCCGATCGGATTAAAATCCGGCTTCACGTGTGGTCTCGGCCGAAATTGATCATTAAAGCACCTTGGGGACGGGTCGCACGCGGGAGGCGAACCCAAGGTTCAACGAATCTGGACGGGAGATCGCGTTTTCGCGAAATAGGGGTGGAACCGGGTCTTGGTGGGAGTCGAACTCGGGACTGGATTCAGTCTCGGGAGTTTGGCCTTATTGCAAAACAGGTCCCTGTAGTTTGTAGTTCTTGTCATTTTATGTTGAAATATGTATTTAAGTTTGGAATGAGTTTCGGAAATGGGCAGTTTTGGTCCCTGGGCTTTATTTATAAAAATAAGTATGTTTTATTTTTATAAAAACCAAGTAAGTCTTATAAGTTTTGTCATCTTTTATTATCTTATAATTTTTATAAAATAATTTATAGGATTTATAGTCAAATGTTTAAGTATTATATTATTTATATAATTATAAATCTATAATGTTTTAAGAATTTAATGCCTTTTATCCATAAGATACTTATATATATATATATATATATATATATATATATATATATATCTAAGCATATAAATTAGATAAATATAGGTTCTAAATATTTGTATTTATAACGGATTTAGAAAAGAAATTTCGTCGGGAAAATTTTGGATATTACATATTAGATGTTAACGACAAATAACATGTCATACCTTTTGAATGGACCATATTGGGCCTTGATTGTTTTTAGTGGCCCATTATAGCCTTGGTTATGCCATATTATATCTTATATGGTTGTATAGGACAGAAGTGACTCGTATCAGATGTTAACGACCAATGACATGTCACACCTTCCTTAAGGGACCATATAAGGCCTTAAGTTATCTTATTGGCCCATTATGTCATATTATGTCTTAGAGGGTTGTATAGGTCTGCATGGAGTCATATTAGATTTTAACGGCCAATAATATGTCATAGTTATCTTAATGCACCACATTATGTCTTGATTTCTCTTAATGCCCCCCTTATAGCCTATATTATGTCATATTATGTCTTAGAGGGTTGTATAAGACTATAGTTAGTCATATTATATGTTAACGGCCAATAATATGTCAAACTTTCCATGATGGGCCATATTGGGCCTTGATTGCTCTTAATTAACCCATTATAGCCTTCATTAATGTCTTAGAGGGATGTATAGAACTGCATTGACCCATAATAGATGTTTACGGCCAATAAATGTTGGGGTTTCGTGCATACGGTTTCAAAACAGTTTTTGTGACACCTGCAAATTTTCAGAATCAAAACCTAATTGTTGGGCTAAACCCAACTAGGCCCAACATAAATCCAAGCCCATTAGAGGCCCAATAAGGATCCAAGCCCGTTAGAGACCCAATTTTCATAACCCGAATATCATACTAGCCACTTGATTTCGTCTAATGACTAGTTAAGTGATACTGAGAATTTAAGAAAAGATACAAGAACGTACGCGATTCAGTATTTTAACCGTTAAACGCGTCAGACATTGGTTTATTACCGAATACTCGGTAAAATGAATCAGTAAGATAATGAATTAATAATTAGTATCAATATTCATTTGGAAGATCGTTCAGATAAATACACGTGTAGTACGTGTATAAGAACGTTAAACCGCGTTAGATGCTCGTAAGACTGACAATAACGGTACGATTGTTACCGATGCGTAAAATATGATAAATAGTTACCTTATAATTATTAATAAAATAATATTTTGTAAACTCAGAGCGTGAAACATTAAAAAGAACAAATGCGTTAGAAACGCAGTACCGACGTGTACCGGTTCGTGCATCAATTGAAACGTAAAACTTCACGATTTAAATACGTATATGATAATTATTAATAATGTTTCATAATGCTAAGTATTTTAAAATAGTACTCCAAAAATTTGAGACGTTACGGAGTTTTGAACGTGTACGCGTTTTCAGCTAACCAGTATTTTTACCTTTGAAAACCCCCATCTTAACCCTAGCTATATATAAACTTTTTTTCTCAACACTTCCTCATTTGAGAGCCTCCTAACACATTTTAAGAGAGAGAGGGTAGTGAGAAGGGAGGGGGGATCCGACCACATTCCGGCGGCCCCCTCCGGCGAACTTGCGGCGGCACAGCCGTGTAACGAGGGCGGCAGACGGCGGAGTATGGCGGTGCCGGTGCCGGCAGCGGCGAGTGGCGGCAAGTGCACCACTTTTTTCGGTTCTCCTCAACGCCCTAATTCCAATGGTAGTAGTGGTTCCGTTAGATTCGCAGCGGTGGCGGTGGAAAAACGACTCCAAAGATGGCGACGGCTAGGGTTCCGCCACCACAGGGTGCTCCGGTGAGATCCATGGTTTTCCGGTAGGTTTGGGAGTGTGTTGGCACGTAGAACGAAGCCCACGACGATGGACATAGGCGATGACGGAATGGTGGCGGGGGGGGGGGGGGACGAGGAGATGGCGGCGAACCGCTTTTCCGGCCGTCTCCGTTTATCCGACGAGCTGGAACTCCGACAGCCATGGTGACGGCGAGATGAGTGGTTACGAGTCAGATCAGCCCCGATCCGACGGAATCGGTTTTCCGGCAAGTTCAGGTAGTTTCCGGTGAGCCCATCTCGTTATAATGTCTTTCGGGTTTCGATCTATACATTTGTAGTGTTAAATTTCTGTTTAGATAATTCCGGCGAACAGAGACTTTTTCCGACGACTCCCGATCCTACGGCGAGTACTACACAATCAGATCTCGTTTCACATGGTAGTTGATCGTCCCGATCCACAAGGATACGACATCCCGAGCCTTAGTCAAACCTGGTCAAACTCAGTCAACGCCGGTGAAGAAAAGTCAAACTCAGTCAATACATGAACCGTAAGGTTTAGGGCGTATCGGTGCGTAAACGAGACTTTCGAAAGGTATAAAACACACGCTAATATGATTATATTTAATTACACGTAAGTTGAACGTGTGTGCGGTTGAAATACGTTGAGCATTAAATGATTCGTTATCGGTAAAAATAAATATTAACTTATAAATTAATATTAAATGCCCGTACGCGTGTATGTTTAACCTCGAGACTTCGTTACAACTAAGATACATAATTACTGATATACGAGTAAGCGTATTCGTAAATGGTAATCGATTAGACAAGGACTTTAAACATGATTAACAAATGATACATACAATTAGTAATTAGTGTTACTTGAACGTGAAAACAATTATATTATATTTGTGTTACAACACGGTCTATACAAAATAAATACGATGGAGATTGTCTGTCAAATAGTCACTACATTCTAACGAATCAGTCAAGCTCAACCGCACGCGTGATAACTCAACACGCGTTTAGACTCATTTTTTTTTACATTATTAGGGTTAATCTATAAATCTCATTAAGTACCTACAGATATCGTAGGATTCAAGTAGGACACCATACTGTTACCATCATATCAGGTAGACCTTCGGTTCCATTACTACTTAAGGGACAAGATCGCCCCTAACACACCTCCAGGTGAGTTTCACAGCCCCCTTTTAACTTTTAAATGTTTTAGAAACACCGGGGGGGGGGGGGGAACATACTTGCTTACAAGTTTGAAAACATGAGACATCATTGTTTACTACCGTTGGGAACATCAATGCCTGATACATTCGGAAAAAAAAACATAAAACGTACTTACAAACATTTTCATATGGTAGCAAGAAAACAAGACCCGACCTTTATGTTTGCATGAGTTAACACATATAGAGCGCTTGAAGTCCCCTGACCATCATATTTATAACCATTAGCTATAGGTTAGCCTGGGATTCTATGGATAGTACTATTGGGATTGACACCCCCGGTCATGGTTAGTCGCGCTAACCATGGGTCCCTCTGGCCAAATGACCGCATAGTGTTCAAACATTGCTCGTGAGGTATGAGCGAGGGGCAAAACACATGTGTCATGGTTTGGTTATACCTCATGTATGTACATATTATTTGTATTCCTAGCTAGTCTACAAATGGGTCAACATTACTTGTTTTGCTTATCATATTCATTGAAACGTTTTCGTGCAGATGGATCTGCCAATCACTTATACACTAATGGTTTTGCCATTCGTTTACGTGGAAATGTTTTTTTTATCAATGTTTTCAAGGAAAACAGTTTCATATTATGGCCATTTACACAGTATCAATGTTTTCAGGAAAAACGACTTATTTTATGACTATGACGTTATCACATGTTTTCATTGAGAAAACTACTCATTTTATGACTATGAAGTCATCACACGTTTTCGAGGAAAACAACCTTACATTAAACCCGTGTACATATTTTCAATGTTTTCAAGGAAAACAGTTTCGTATCATGGCCATGTACACAATATCAATGTTTTCAAGGAAAATCACTTTACATTGCAACAATCAAACCTGTGAACTCACCAACCTTTGTGTTGACATTTTTAAGTATGTTTTTCAGGTATCACTTAGCTAAGGCTCGGTTGGAATAGGCTATCTAACTAGATTAAACCCTAGTGGCTGAAGAGCATAGTTTACCAAGTCTCAAGTCCATCATTGATCTAGAAGGATTTAAATCATTGTATTACTTCACATTTGTATTTGTAAAAGTACTCATTACTTTAGAAATCACTATTACAGCTTCCGCCATCGTGTAATGAACCAATCGTTGCAACCTGTATTTATTTATTAAGTAAATAAATTTGGGGGTGTGACAGTTTTGATCAGAATAAATAAATAAACGAAGCGGAAAATACACACGGACCAGTCTAGGCCATTACCCTATACTGCCCACCATAAGTCTAGATGCAAACCTATAAGAAAACAAACAACTATAGGGGGTTTAGAACCTTTATACAATTCGTGTAACCGACTGATTGATTAAGCTCAACACCTTGAGACAACGATCCAGCCGCTAGATCTGGTACACACGAATATCCTCTTGGGTTTGAACTCCTTCATATCCAATCTCCAAGAACACCCGTTAATATGAACTCTTTCATATTACTCGTAAATCACCCGCAAAGCTAGAACATGACAGTAACCGAGTAACAATATCCGAAACTGACAAAACTAGATCAAAGGGAATAAACCGGGTTCACGATGATTAACGGAGAACGTCATCTAACAGAAGTGCAGGCGACGGCCTCCGGCGGTGGCTGTAGTGGCCAACGGTGGTGAACCGAAGGCTAGAGGGTAGAGGAGAAGAGCTAGGGTTTTAACTCTTTAAAACTTGATCAATCTCTCTTATGATTTAGCATCCATCTAAATCCCTTTATATTCACCTAACGTGTTCTCCAAGATTAGGGTTTAGTAATTCTCTAACTACAATTAAGTTCATTCAATTATCCCATAATTACATGTAATGAACTTGTATTATCTATTTTTTTTACTAACTAACAGTTAGTTAATTAAATACAACTATATAATATCCAATATAATTATAATCACAATTAAATACCTTAATTAATTAATATGTTCCAAACCTATTTCTGGCGGCTTATTATTAATCCAATTAATAATATTAATGGTTATTTCATAAATAATCATCATGTCCAAAAGTATCTGTTTGTCCATATAATTATTTCATAAATAACTGTCTTGCCTTTCATTATATTCGTGTAATGGACTATTTAACTATTAATATATTCGGTGATCGTAATCGTTGCCCAAAGTGTAACTCTTTGGATCTTACCTTGTTAGCAGTTTTGTCAAATGTCGTTGCTTGGACATATATTAGTCAAACAATAACACGACATACTTACTTTTGTGGACCATACTGGCCCTTAATTGCTATTAACGGCCCATTATAGCCTTCGTTATGTAATATTATGTTTTAGACGGATGTATATGATGCAGCGAGTCATATTAGATGTAAACGACTAATAACCTGTCATACCTTCCTCAATGGACCGTACTGGGCATTCATTGCTCTTTAGTGACCCATTAGCCTTCATTATATCTTATTATGTTTTAAAGGTTAGTATAGGACTAAATTGAGTCATAATAGATGTTAATGGCCAATAACATGTCATATATTCCTTAATGGACCATACTAGGCATTGACTACTCTTAATGGTCCATTATAACATATGTTTTAGAGGTTAGTATATGACTACAGTGAGTCATAATAGATGTTAACGGCCAATTCCATGCAATACATTCCTTAATGGATCATAATGGCATTGATTACTCTTAATGGCCAATTATAACATTTATTATATCATATTATGTCTTAGTGGGTTGTATAGGGTTGTAGTGAGTCGTATTAGATGTTTACGACCAATTACATGTCATACTTTCCTTAATGGACCATATTGGGCCTTAATTGCTCTTAATGGCCCATTATAGCCTTTTTTATGTCATAGTATATCTTAGAACATTGTGTAGGACTGAAATTAGTCATATTAGATGTTAACGTCCAATATATTGTAAAACTTTCCTTAATGGACCATATTAGGCCTTGATTGCTCTTGATGACCAATTATAGCCTAAATTATGTCATATTATGTCTTAAAGGTATGTATAGGATTGTAGTGAGTTATATTAGATGTTAACTGCCAATAACACGTCATAGTGTCCTTAATGGACCATACTGCGCCTTGATTGTTCTTTAGTTGTCCATTATAGCCTTCATTATGTCATATTATGACTTAGATCGTTGTATATATATGAAGTGACACTACTAGAAAATAGACCTTTAATAACACGCGAACTATGACGTGCAAAGTATGTGTCATCGTTTTAGTGTCATACTAGCAAAACTAGGCTTTAATGACACGCGAGCTAAGACACACAAAAATGCATGTCTTCTTTTAATGTCATATTTAAAAAAAATAGGAAATACACTTATTTAATATGCATGTAATCTTTAACATCTTTTAATTTAAAACCCCGCTCATTTCATTTGCGCGCTATCTCAGAAAAGTTGAATATCACCGGCCCTAACTCACACCAGAGGGGAAAAATAGTTTCATCTTCAGTTCAAATCCCTAACACGCACCAGAGGACAAGCGACGTCGACTCAAACCTCTCCTCCGGCGATAACATCGGGCACGATAGGGCAAGCGACGGTGATTCAAACCACTCCTTCGTTGTTCTTCTGTTCATAAGGGATTTGAAGCAAACTGAAGGCGATTTAAACACTCATCCGCTCACATTCAGGTATAGAAATTTTCGATTCAAAAACTCCTCCGCTCATTAGGGTTTTGAAGCAAACTGACCAGGTATATAAATTTCCGATTCAAAAACTCCTCCGCTCGTTAGGGCTTTGAAGCAAACTGACCAGGTATATAAATTTCCGATTCAAACATTCAGGTACAGAAATCGATAATCACTATCTTTTCTCCGGCGATTTCATCTCTTTCAAACACATCCTGACTAGGCACGAGAGGTTGGAGTAAATCGATTGACGAGTAAGCCAATCTGATGAGGTATGTTACTATAATGTCTATGCAAATTCTTTTGAACCGTGTTTTGTGTCTGCTTACAAAAAATCCGGAGGTATATCTATCTGAACCATGTTTCAAGTTTCCTAGGGTTAATTCGTTTGCTGTATATCAAATTCTTTTGTGTAATGGATGTCAAAATGATGTTTGATTGCTGGTGTTTGGTCAACAGGAACAGAAAGTGTTGAATCAGTAAGCAGTGATGGAACTATATGTAGTGGAATTTTGTTTCTAGTACGTTAATGGTGCATTTTTGCTTTTGCATTTGTAGGTATTTGTCTTTAGAAATATTGGTTCGAATAATTTATCTTAATGACATTTACTAGTATTGTATACCTTTTTTGATTAAAATCAAAAATATGATTTTTAAGTAGTTAATACAAAAGAAATTACTAGGTATATATCTTGTTGATAGTGGTGGTGCTTTTCTTTCAAAACAAGCTGAGGTTTTACCTGATAAAAAGCATTTTGGTAGAGTGATCTATAATGAAGGCCTTATGTCATCAGAAGGTATTCCCCAAATTGCTCTAGTATTAGGTTCGTGCACAGCAGGTGGTGCCTACATGCCTGCGATGGCCGGTGAAAGTGTTATGGTCAAAGGAAAGGGTACCCTATTCCTAGCATGGCCTCCACTAGTGAAGGTTAGTTTAATTTCGTTCTTGGTAACTTTTATGTTTTTTTTTGTGGTATATTTGTCTTTTGGTGTTATATCATATGTTTCATGACTTGTTTTCATGTGGGTCTATTGTATGCATCTAAATGACTGGTTTCCAGGCTGCTACAGGGGAGGAAGTGACTTCTGAAGATTTAGAGGGTGTTGTTCATTGCAAGAAATCAGGTGTTTTTCTTGCACAAGGTAAACTTCTTATGCCATATTCATTATCACAGGTTGTATTAAACATTGTTACATGTTAGTGATCATGTATAACACACTTTCTAATAATCACACTAGTTCTAGTTGTTAATCCGGTTGGGGGTTTTCAGTTGCTTAATCTTTTGAAGCCTTTTTGTTGCTTATAAAAGTGAAATGGATAATTTGGTTTATTTTGTTGAATTAGAATTCATAGTCGAAAATTTTAATTCAATTAAGCATTCAATCAGGTGCTTTTTTTTTCTCAATAAAAGTACATTTTTTTGTTTCTAGTGCTTAATTGTTCAACAAGCTTGTTGAACTATTAGTAATGTTTCGATCTCCTTTCTAAATTAGCAAATATAGGATAATTGAGTTTTCAAGATGGTAAAAAAAGATGAGAGAGGAAATGAACTCTTTTATTATTAGTATTTATAACATTAGCTATTACAAGACGATTATTTGAGGAGTGACATATATAATAATACAATTTTTTTTGCTATTGTAGAATGTTTGTGGTTATGTGTCTTAACTTGTTTATAGTTTTTTTCTTAGGTTGGGTAAGGAAAGATGAATACACGGATACTGATATGGATAAAATTCGTGAAAAATGGTGTACTTTTGTGTCAAACTTCATTTTCCGTTGAAATTTGTATTAACATTTGTGAAATATTGACCACTTTTGAAATGTCAATTAGTATTTAATGAAATATTATATGAAATGTATTGTTTTGCTATATATGTATTTTATTTTGTATTATGAGACATTAATTGTCATTTAATGTGAAGATTAATAATTATATAATTTTTTTTAAACAAGCTAAAATAGTGACACGCATTTTATGACACACAAATGCACGTCATCCTCTATTTATGACAGGGCCTTCCTTGACACGCATTGCGTGTCATAAAATGCGTGTTATAAACAGATGACACACAAATATGTGTCATATACCTTTTATGACAGGGCTTTCCTTGACACGCTTTTGCGTGTCATCTACCCCCTTTAATGACACGCATTGCGTGTCATTAAAGGCCTTTTTTGTAGTAGTGTGAGTCATAGTAGATGTTAATGGCCAGTAACATGTCATATCTTCCTTAAAGGATCAGATTGGGCCTTAATTGCTCTTAATAGCCTATTATAAGTTATATGGTTGTATAGGTCTGCATGGAGTTATATTAGATTTAACAACCAATAATATGTCATAGTTTACTTAATGGACCATATTGGGCATTGATTGCTCTTAATGGCCTATTATTATGTCATAATACGTCTCAGAGGGTTGTATAAGACTGCAATTAGTCATATTAGATTTTAATGACCAATAACATATCATACTTTTCTTAATGGATTGTATTTGGCATTGATTATTTTAAATAACCCATTATAGCATTGATATTGATATGTCATCATTTATACATGTTTTACATGCATAATAATTGCTATATTATGGTACTAGTTGAACAATAACCTTGCAATTGATGCTTAAAACGTTTATATTTTGTAATTACAGGTTATTCGGTGTTGATAATACTAATCAAGCTAAATCTTATAAAAAACACCAATAAATCAAACTTCTAAAAGGATCATTCCCGAGCTTTGAGCCCCAAGAAGTCAAAATCGGTCAACAGAAAGTCAACAAACAGCTAAAAGACGAAACAGGGAGCAGACAAGGTAAGGCACGACTGTGCCTTGCCATGCACAGTCGTGTATCCTTGTTCTTGATCTCTAAGGCTCTAGTACACCGTCCTCTGTACATTGTTTGATTCCCGAGGTGTTTGCACGCCCGTGCAATCCAATGCACGGCCGTGTGTTGCTCATTTTGAAGCCTATAAATAGAGGGGTTGAGTTCTTGGTTTGACACACCCATCCGCACCTCAAGAACACACCATAAAGAGCTTATTCGTAGTTTAGCGTAGTGAGTAGAGAGTAGAGGGGCTCTTCCTCCTTGTTCCTCAATAGGGGAGCATACGAAACTCAACGTTACGTTAGTTGTTATGGCCATTCGTGGCTAAGCTTCTTGTATTGCTAGGGTGAAGATGATGTTTGATGCATGCTAATGTTTAACGTATTAATTTAGTGGTATGTTTATGTCTTTAATTATTTGCTTTTAAAACCACCTTTTAGTGGGATTTTATTATTGTCAAAATCCGTCTTTATATTTGTGAGTGTCTTGATTTTAAAGAGTAAGATCGTAAAACCTTTTTAATCAAACTTCCTTTGAAACTCGTTTGTCTTTATACGAGCAGAGATTGATAAGTCAAGGCTTGGTCTATACTTCTAAGGTCGTATGTCTTTATACGAACTTATTATGCGACCAAGAATTGGTGAACTCATGTTGGGTACGATACGTCTTTATACTTCGTCTCATTGTCACACCGCCTCACGGTGAATAAAATATAATCATCTATTTAACTCTAATACAAAGCATTTTTAAGTTCGATGTCTTAAACCAACCCGGAGATGACCATTCGAAGGGTTGAGGGTAACTGTTTTCCCTAATGGGATGCACTACTATTTTAATTTAAATATTATAATTCGTGAATCAATTGTCATGAGGACAAGGCTCTAGCGGTGACCCGAGTTACAAGTTTGTAGTAGTCATACCATTGAATTAGTCAACTTAACATTATCACGTATCAATGTGATTTGAAGCCCGAAGCAATACTTTTCGTGACCTGATCATTTCCGATATATTTACTTTTCTGCTATTTACTATTATGTTCGTTACATTTCTGTTACACACATCACATACGCTTTTACTTTTTTGCTATTTACTTTACCGTTATTTACTTTCTGTCATTTACTATTATGCTTCACAAGCACACAAAACCCACTCATTAATTAATCCGGCTAAACGATAACAAAAGTTGAGTATTGGAACTTGATCGTGTCTATTGGTTCGATACTTGGTTCTTACCTAACTATATTACGCTGCGATAGGTACACTTGCTTATTGTGTGTGTTTTACGTTAAAGTAATTATCATTTTATAAATTTAAAACCTGGTCTCATTAAACCATATTCACTAAATATTATTTTATAATATTTAATCTACTTAAAAACACGATACATCAATTCCATCATACTATGTCTAATAGGGTTGTATAGGACTGCAATGAGTCATATTAGATGTTAACGGCAAATAACATTTTATACTTTCTTAATGAAACATATTGGGCCTTGATTGTTCTTAATGGCCCATTATAGTCTTAATTATGTCATATTATGTCTTAAATTTTTGTATAGGACTGTAGTGAGTCATATAAGATGTTAACGACCAATAACATATCACACATTCTTAACGGACCAGAGTGGCCCTTAATAGCTCTCAATGGCCCATCATAGCCTTCATTATGTCATATTAGTTCTTATAGGGTTGTATAGGTATGCATGGAGTTATATTAGAAGTTAACAAGCAATAATATATCATAGTTAACTTAATAGACCATACCGGGCCTTGATTGCTCTTAATTCTCGATTATAGCCTATATTAGGTCATATTATCTTTTAAAGAGTTGTATAGGACTATAGTGAGTCATATAAGATGTTAACGGTTAATAACATGTCATACTTTATCATAATGGACCATATTAGACATTGATTGCTCTTAATAACCCATTACAACCTTCATTATGTCATATTATGTCTTAGAGGGTTCTGTAGAACTATAGTGAGTCATATTAGATGTTTAACGACCATTAACATGTCATACGTTACTTAACGAACCATATTGGGCCTTGATTACTCTTAGGATATGTTTGGTATAGGGTAATGGAATGGACGAGGGAATGAAATGAACAAGGTAATAGAATGGATAAAGGAATGAAATGGACCATTCTATTCCATTGTTTTGTTTGGTTACCATGAGGGAATATAATAAATCATTACTTTATGTTGTTTGATAGGCTAGAAAAGACGAAGGAATAAAATTGGCGGTGGTGGTGGGGGACGGTGGGTGATGGCGGCGGTGGGGGGACGGTGGTTGTGGGTGGGGGTGGTGGAGGAGGCGACAGTGGTGGTGGTGGTGGTAGGAGGTGGTGGTGAAGGTGTGATAAGTGACCAAAGTTTCATGCATTAAATGGTGCAATATGTTTTATTTATGCAAATTAATATGGGGAATACAAAAGTTTTGTGTAGCTATGCATGTGCAAGTCTTGAAAACTTAAAGTATGATTTTTGAAGATATTAGGTGAGAGATGCAAGATTCGGAAGAGACACGGAGAAAACGGGGCAGAAACTCAGGACCTGGCGTAAGCCTACTCCACCAGCGTAAGCTTAATCCGTCCAGCGTAGGCCTACGCCTAACCAGTTCATTCACAACAAACTTCAGGGATATGGCGTAAGCCTACGCCACCCCAGCGTAAGCTTGCGCCAGTTACGTTATTTTGACGCGGATTTTCGGGAAACTGCCGATTTTGAGAGTTTAAGTGGGTGTTTCTTCCCCAAATTCGAGATCATCTTTTTTTACAGCAGTTTTGGGCGATTTTGGGAGGCGAGGAACATATCATTGAAGATCGGTATTAAGAAATTGAAGAATCGAAGATGAATTCCACAACCATGAGCGGCTAATCCATCGATAATCATTCCCGGTATTTCAAACCAAACGATTACAAGAATTGTTTCTCAAAGCTATCATATGATAAAAACCCTAAAAACTTACAAACAATCCACCCGGGAATGATTACCGGTGGATTAGCCGCTCATGGTTGTGGAATTCATCTTCGATTCTTCAATTTTTCTTGATACCGATCTTCAATGATATGTTCCTCGCCTCCCAAAATCGCCCAAAACTGCTGTAAAAAAGATGATCTCGAATTTGGGGAAGAAACCCCCACTTAAACTCTTTACACTCTCTAATCTCTAAAACCGCTCTTTAACCCGTCAAAAACGCTCTCTAAACTCTAAAAAAAAAGCATGGCAAGTTTTGGTGTTGGTGGTTCCTCAAACGAAGTTACCGTTGTGGAAATTCGAGCAACAACGAGAAATCCGACAATTTGGTGCAATTACGATCTATGTTTGTTGTCAAACGGGAAGGAACGTGCTCGGTGCAAGATGTGTGATGCGTTTTTGGGGAAATATTCAAACAATTTTATAAATTTATCTTGTCATGTTTTTTAATTTCCGAACTTTCCAAATATTAATAAACATTGAACTTTAAGTATTAATGTTGCTATATTTTTTTTTAGATTTAATATTAAAAATTTAAAATTTATTTAATTTTTTTTTTTAATAAAAACCGGTTTAAAGGGCAAACCGGTTTAAAACCAACTCTAACCGGTTTGACCGGTTTGACATTTCCCATTACTAAAACCGGTTTAACCCGAACCGGTTTGGGTCCAAACCGGTTTTGACTTTTCGTTGACCAAACCGGTTCGGGTCGGGTTGAACCGGTTTGGGTTAAAAAACCGATTTGTGCACCTCTACTCTTAGGTATAAAAGCGATGAAATGTTATGAATTTTCTTTCCTTGTTACATGAAGATGCCCTTTAGATTTATTTTTTCTGAAGACAATCACAAACTCATCATTTTACATATATAGTCATTTTATAAAATATCATTATTTGAGTGTTTCAAATAATTACACGTCTTTCTAAAATGTATAACTCAATCAAAAGACAACACATGGATTGATATATTTAAGGTTTAGATAGTTAACTCATAAATGATAAATTCTTTTTCATGATAAGAAATATATATCTATAATCTGATTGTCGTACAAGTATTTCCTCATCTTGATATATTCATAAAACACTAGAAAACTTTGTGAAAATGATTGTGCAAAAGTGAATATTTATGAAAATGATTTATGTATACTATAATCATTTTGAATATATTTACACTTGGATATACCCTATTACATGTCACATAGAAGTTAGAATAAATTTTTTTATACCAGTTGAGAATAATGAAAGTTAAGAGATCATGTACCATACAAGATAACAAATGAAACAATGATGTTGTTTTGTTAATGATTATGATTGAATACATATCTTTTAAATAAGTTAAAAAGAACATGTTAAAATCTCTTTGTGTATGTTGGGTATATGAGGTTTACCTAAACTCATAGATACAAACTCATTTTCTTGATAAGAAAGGTAAATCTACAACTTGATTGTCATACAACAACTTTGTGATCTTAATATATTCATAAATCATAATGTTTTGAAAATGATTACTACGAATACGCTTTGACAAGACGTAGAAGTGAGTATTAACTAACCGTATTTATGTACCATAAAGATTTTGAACATATATAGACTTGAGTACACCTTATTATATCAGTAGAGATTAAAGAAGGTTAAAAGATCGTGTAACATATGAGATGAACAATATAACGAATACAATTATGATTTTGTTTTGTTTCTAATCATAAATGAATACATGTCATGTCAATAAATTCAAACAACATGTTAAATCCCCCTTTGTATAACTCATTTTCTGAGTAAGCAAGGTCAATCTATAATTCGAGTGTCACACAACATGCCCTTGATCTTGATATATTCATAAAGCCCTATAAACACTATGAAAATGATTATGTAGATGTATATTAATCATACATTTTAACAACACACTTAAATACTTCATGCAAAAATGACAATTATTGAAATAGAATTGCATACCATAATGATTTAAAAACATATATAGTAAAATGGGGAAACATAAATACAAATTAGGTTACAAGTTTATAAGAAGTATACATGTTCATCTCGAGTGACATTCAAACATATATTTCTATATCCAAATCTCATCCGATTTGGACAATTCTTGATCCTATCAACTCCTATGTTAACTTAGAATCACCCCCAATATCAAAATCACACATTGGATTAAAGCATTGGCTTAAAAAGACTCAAAACCATCAATAACTCTAAACATAACCCGTTTTCGACCATCCTACATTCCAAGTCAAATATCTCTCGATCCGATTAGCTTCAGCTTTTAATCAAATACTTGATGGAAAGCTAACTTAATTCCCTACGATCCAAAAAAAAAATCACAAAATTTCATCAAGTAGAATTAAAGTTATTACGAAATCATTGAGGCATAGAAACACACCAAAATGAATATTATCTCATCAAACTTGATCACCACCTTCATTTCAAGGTGTTGTTAGCCGTTGATGAAAAACGATCCTACAGCTCAGTTTTGAATTCCAGTTAGGTGTCCGATCCGCGTGACCTCTTTTTCAACCAATCAAATCTCACCTTTTAGATATGTCTTCTCAACTCCATAATATTTAAATCCCATCAAATTCATGCTCGTCACGCAGACGCTAAATCCAATTACAGTTACAGCAATCAATCTCTCTCGATTAGCAGTTTAGCATTTTCAGATCTAAATTCCTTTCGAAGCATCTTAATGGCGACAGAAGAGCCAATTGTGCTGACGGAGCCTACCGAGCCGGTCGACGTGGCACCGGAGGAGAAACCTCAAGTTCCGGCAGATGAGAAATCGAAGAAAGCGACGAAGGCGAAGAAAGCTCCGGCGAAGGCTAAACCTAGAAGTCCGTCATTGCATCCACCTTACTTCGAGGTATAGAACTATAGATCTGATCTGAATTCGTTGATTATATGTTTACTGTTTCGTTATGTGAATTTGTGATTGTAATATTGTATAGTTTAGATTCGAGTGATTGATTTTAGGTTAATTGATTGTGTTGATAGATGATTAAGGAGGCGATTGTTACTCTGAAGGAGAGGACTGGTTCTAGCCAGTACGCGATCTCGAAGTTTGTCGAAGAGAAGCATAAGAATCTTCCGGCGAATTTTAAGAAGGTTTTGTTGACTCAATTGAAGAAGTTTGTTACCGCCGGTAAGCTAGTTAAGGTTAAGGCGTCTTACAAGCTTCCGGCAGCAACTGCTCCGGCGAAGAAGAAACCGGCTGCTAAGCCGAAGACCGTCGCCAAGCCTAAGTCGGTGAAGAAAAAGGCGCCGGCGAAGAAGGCGCCAGTTGCTAAGCCTAAGCCGGCTCCGAAGGCTAAACCCGCAGCCAAGCCGAAGGCAGTTGCGAAGCCGAAGCCGGCAGCGAAAGCTAAACCTGCTGCAAAACCTAAATCCGTTACAAAGCCAGCTGCGAAGGCTAAATCTGTAGCGAAGCCTAAAGCCGTTTCTGCCAAAGCTAAACCTGCGGCGAAGAAGGCTCCGGCGAAGCCGTCGAAAGTGGCGAGGACTTCAACGAGATCTACTCCGGGGAAAAAAGCTCCGGAGGCTGCAAAGCCTGCGGCGAAGAAGGCAGCGGTGAAGAAGGCAACTGCGAAGAGCTTGAAACCGAAGCCGGCAATTGCAAAGAAGGTTGGGAAGAAGTGAGAGGCATAATAGTAAATTTAACTGTTTTTAGGGTTATCTTGTGTAAAATGTTGTGATTTGGGTGCATGGTTAGGTTTCTGCATAACAGCTTATAATTCTATAGAGTTATTTTAGGTAATCAATCAATCAATCTTTCTTTACATTTTTGTGTATTTCATAGAATTTCAATTTGATGTTTGACAGTAGAAATATAATATGTTTGATAGGAAGATTGAATTAAGTATATGATTGTTTGCCATTACTCTTTTCCTTCGGAGGTTTTTCTATAAGTCGTTTTATTTTTGGAATCGTTATGAGAATAAATCGTGATGAGAGGAATTTTGTTGATACCATTCATATGATTTGGAGTTAATCGATTGTGTAACGTATGGTAATATTAGGTTTTAGATTTAGGGTGAGACATCATGTAATCATATCGTATTTAAACATGTGTAGATAATATATACTACATTGTTAATCATCTAACACCCAAAATGTTGATATAAAGATGTCATGTAATATAGTTTTAAAGAGCCTCTAGATAATATTTGTTACGTTATTAATCCTATTACACCCAAAATGTAGATATAAAGATGTATATGATTTACTCATAAAACTGTACAATCAATTAACCAAACAAGTTCTATGTATCAACTAAAGAAGCTTAAAAATACAAAACATACATTAAAAGAAAGCTTGTTTATTGCTTAATAAGCTTTGGATACAACCTAAAAAAACTATATGTAGAACTTATAAAACTATATATACAACCTAAGAAGGCACTAGTTGATACATCCGAGATGTAGATATAAAAGATGTATATGATTTACTACATAAAACTATGCACAATCAATTAACCAGTATCAACTAAAGAAGCTTAAAAATATGCCTAAAAACTGTATGTAGAACTTATAAAACTATATGTATAACCAAACAAGCTCTATGTATAACCTAATCGACCATCACTTTGATAGGCACTAGTTTCTAATTGGAAAAACCTAGCGGTCATATTTAGATGACAAACAAGAAAACCTAAGCGGAAACCACTACTATCATGAATCCTGAAGCTATTGCCTCACCTTATACGCACGAGTGTGCTTTTTAAAAGAAAGATAAAAAAGAGAGATACAAAGAAGGGGCGTAAAACTAAATTAAGGGTGTGAGAGGAGGTGTATTTAGGATCATGTTATGCTATGCCTTTTTTCTTGCGAGATTTGCATTGTGGTCCTTAATTTGAACTATTGTAAGATCAATTTGGTAGAAGGTAATGGTCTCAACTAATTGAGTGTATTGGGTAGAATTATGATTAGGTTTAAAAAAAATTTATATGGGAGATTTCATGCCAAAGAATTGTGATACCTAAGGATTTATGGCAATCAAGCAGATGCAATTGGGCCACTATAACTTAACTTTTGTACATTTGGAAGGAATATATAGTGACATTAATGATAGAAAAGAGTCTAGAGGGCAAGAATAAACACTAATTGTGTTGTAAATCTTTTTATTTCATATTAAAGGAGAACATTATTCTTCTTGGCAATGGTTTTGTGTGGTTTTGGAGTGGTGCACATATGAAGTAGAGGGTTTTTTCTATTTGAGTTGGAAGTGGTATATAATCATTCTTTTGTAGCAGGCAGATGTTATGTCTTTTCTTTTTCCATACTTTATATGAATTGGGGTTTGTGTGTTGTGGAGACATTGTCATTTTTGAAGAAGCTCTTTCTTCTTTCTTGTCCTCCTTTATATTGGTTGAATTATTGGTACTTGAAAGAATATGTGATGTGCCTAGTAAAGTAGTAGTAACTTAATTAATAACAATAATATTGCCTTTCAACATTCAAGTAATCTTAAATCATGACACATTTTATTCGGAGGTTTGATGATATTTGATACCATAAATAGTTACAATACTATTTTACTAAATATTTATTTTATTTGATACCATATTATACTATTAGCTAGAGCAACCTTCTCTTGTTTTCAACCATGAGTTCAACACCCATGACCACACAACCACTCTTGCTAATTGGCGTCACGATGGTGGGTCTGGGATACTTGGACATTTGCCCAACGAGCATTTCCCACGCTCCAATTTTCATAGAAGCCAGGTACGGGGATAATAAGAACAAAAACATGCTAATATTTTATTAGAAGGGATGACAGTGGCCTGATTTGAGAGAAGGATAAAATAAACATAGTTTAGATAATCCAAGACAAAAACCTCAAGCTAGAACAAAAGTCTTAAATAAGTATAAACTACAGTAGTAATTGTTGAAGTTACCCCCTAAATAATAGCTACCACATTTAGTCCTTCATTTGTAATTGCCCTGTTTAACTTTGACTGGGTCAACAATTGCCCAGTTTGACTTTGACTAGGTCAACAACTTTGGCTGGGTTGATTAGATGAGTAACCCCAACCCATTTGTGAGGTGTGATCGTATCACCACAACACAACCCATTTCCCAACCTACCTCTCAACCAACGTCCACACCACCTATCCCAGACACGGTGACCATGCCCATCCCATATAGAGGCTTTTCTACACACAACAGTCCACCTTTCCAAATACATGTCACACCGGGCATTAGGCATGGTCCGGGGGAGCACTCTCTCCAGCAAAGCAATCCGCCATCCACATTAGCTTGGTGATGAAATTCATGGTGATATTTTCCTATTTTCATTTGGGTATATCCAAAGGCTGGATCTTACTGTACAGTTTCTGATGTTCGGCCTTGACCTGTGAGCAAGTCAGACACTTGCTCACTTACTTCGTTACATCGTTTTTTATATTCGATCACCAATAGCCTTTCTTCAAATCCTGATACATTTTGGTAGTCCTCGGTTGGAAAGAGTAGCGAGACATATGGGCCTTGTTAAGTACTTTGGCTCTAATTTCACCACAACTCTACACCCAAATATGCTCGTGTCAAGTCTTCATGTCTAATGTGTTTACATCCAACTTTTGTTGTTGACCAACCATTATTTCCCATTTAATATCCTCTTCTTTAAGTGCTTCGGTCTGAGCGCGTTCAGTTTTAGTCATAAGATCGGGAGTCACCACTAGTTGATATTCCTTCACCTTAATAGGAGTAGGTGTCTCCTTTGGGCTCAGGGTGTCAGCTTCCATGTTCACCTTTCTCGGGTGGTATGCGATTTCACAGTCATAATCTTTGAAGAGTTCCATCCACCGCCTTTGTCTTATGTTTAGTTCCTTTTGTTCGAAAAAGTATTTCAGACTTTTATGATCGGAGTAAATTGTACATTTGACCCCGTAGAGGTAATGTCTCCAGATCTTTTGTTCGAAGACAAATGCTGCAAGCTCGAGGCCATGAGTCGGGAAGTTGACTTCGTGAGTCTTCAATTGTTGTGATACATACTGATGTCGTCTAGATGGTCTATAAAACTCTATAAAAACCTAACCTAGACACTCTACTAATACTCTAGAAATGCTCTAAACTAGACCACACTGACTGACAAGTGTACCTATCGATTCTACTACACTACTAATACTCCATAGGCTTGGAACGTTGTGGTAGCTTTCTTTTCAAAACATTCACATTACATTTAACATTCATGATAGCCTTTACATCCATTCTTTCATTCATTCTTCCGTTCACATTCTTATCATTGAGTGAACTAGCACTCGAATGATACCATTTCGTCGTAATCGTCCCATGTCTTGTAGGCTTGGAACATTGTGCTTGCACGAATGCTAGACTCCTTACATTCGGTCTTTCATTCGTTAATTCATTCTTCCGTTCACATTCTTATCATTGAGTGAACTAGCACTTGAATGATACCATTCCGTCTTAATCGTCCCAAGTCCCATAGGCTTGGAACGTTGTGCTTCCACATGTGTAACCATATATCATTTCATTCACGCCTGCACCACCGACTCCGTCGGGTTCCTTGTACACAAAGATCAAGCTCAGATTATCCTTGTTCGAATGGAGATTGAGTATGAACAATTCAAATCAAACATGCAAAATTAAACTTACGTAACCCAAACAACATTAAACTGACTCAAAGTACATACTTGAAATAAAGAAAACAAAAGACTCCACTGACTCGACACGACTTATGATAGAACAAAGAAATGCACCTGATGTATGACAACCACATAGACATGGAAGTCCAGGCAAGGCAAAATCAAACACGAACGAAACTTCGGTTTTCCCATGGTGGTGATGGTAGGTGATTGGATATGATGGATGGAGGTGTGAAGGTGAAGATGGCGTGTGAAGGCAAGCGGGATTGGATGGTGAATGGTATGGGAAAACAAATGGTTTTGAGAGGAATAGGGGGTCCTCGCGTACCGCAAAGGACAGAAGGGCACTCCTTGCGTAACGCGAGGGAGTGGGAATGAACCCAACCACTAATCCTACCTTCTCGCATACTGCGAGAGAAGCTGGTCAGACACTCGCGTCTCGCGAGGGACCCTTGTTCACAAAAAGTTTTGAGGGTTATTTTTTGGACTTAGAAATTTTTTGACTCTCCAATTCCTTCTTTACAAAATTCCACTAAGAACCCGTTCCAATGATAAATTCAAGTTCAAACATACCTAGAACTTCATTTTTGATAATTTTCCTTGTCGAATCAGCTGTGAGTCCCTGCAGAACAAACACAAAACAAAAACCGCAAACCGAAAAAATATCAAAAATAACACTAAACACACCCAAAGACAAATACAAACTTTACACCCGGGCACTGGCCCGAGAACCAAACCTAATAAGGAGGCTTCTCCTCTATGTCACCCCCATCCGACCCGTTTAATATAATTGGTCTACCACCGATTTGACTCACTCCGATGGTAGACTTTAAAATGATTTTGAAAAATTTATACGGGTCAGACGACCAATACTAAAACTTACCTGGACTAAACCTGATACGTGACATGTAGTGTATGAATATGTCGCCTCTACAAGCAATGTGCATTCTATCCATTTTTCTAGTCCAGATGCCTCAAGCTCTTTCTTCGTGGCTTTGTACATCAACCCTTTCCTTACCCCGACGATCTACCTTTCTTAAGACCCAACCCCTCAGTAACTAATAATCAAGTGAGACACAAATTTTTTAGTTTGTATTTTTCTGGTAAAAATAAAAAAGGAGATAGGATTCCTGATTATTCAGAACTTAATCGAATGACATGTACCGGTCGTTGTAATCTCAGATATCCGGGCATTCTCGACGGGAATTACGATTTATTGGCAAAGAGGCGAATAAATAGAGTCATCATCCCACTCGACTCGATTCAAGAAGGCGAGAACCAATTAATATCTTCTTCAGGTATCTCAATTCAAATCCCCAGAAATGCTATTCTCCGTAGAAATAGTATTCTTGCTTATTTCGATGATCCTCGATATATAAGAAAGAGCTCGGGACTTACTAAATATGAGACTAGAGAACTGAATTCAATTGTCAACGAAGATGATTTGATTGAGTATCGAGGAGTCAAGGTATTTTGGCAAAAATACCAAAAGGAAGTAAATCCATTTTTTTATTCCCGTGGAAGTCCACATTTTGGCAGAATCTTCTTCCATAATGGTACGACACAAATCACTTTAAATAGAAGAAGTCACAGATTGGTCCGAGTGAAGAAAAAAGCAGAAAAAATGAAACTGATAATCTTTTCTGGAGATATCCATTTTCCTGGAAAGACAAATAAGGCATTTCGATTGATACCACAAGGAGGGGGAAAACAAAATTCCGAAGAATACAAAAAATTGAAAAATTGGCTCTACATCTAACGAATGAAACTTTCTAGGAAAATGGCTCGGTGGTATGTTAACAAATTGGTCCACTATAGAAATGAAACTTCATAAGTTTAGAGACTTGAGAACTGAACAAAAACAGGGGGACTCACCCGTCTTTCGGAAAGAGATGCGGCTATGTTGAAAAGACAATTATCTCATTTGCAAACATATCTGGGTGAGATTAAATATATGACAGGGTTACCCGATATTGTAATCATCGTTGATCAGCACGAAGAATATACGGCCCTTCAAGAATGTATCACATTGGGAATTCCAACAATTTGTTTAATCGATACAAATTGTGACCTCGATCTCGCGGATATTTCGATTCCAACGAATGATGACATTATATCTTCAATCCGATTAATTCTTAATAAATTAGTATTTGCAATTTGTGAGGGCCGTTCTGGCTATATAAGAAATTCGTGATTAATAATAAGATAAATAACTTATTTCATTTTGGAAACTATTTTTTTTTGTTCCATCGCCGGATAGAATGCAAAGGGAAATAAGATAAGACTTTGGTTTGATTGTATAGGAGTTTTTGAACTGAAAAAGGAGCAATAGCTTTCCCCTTAATAAAACAAGAGAGAATCTATTGTTCCTTTTTTTATTTAGTACTATGTGCCTTACATAGTTTCTTTAAAAATAACAAGGACTTTTTATATGAAAAGTTTCAAAATCATCATATAATAATCCAGAAATTGCAATAGAAAAGAAAAAGAGAGGTTTGTGATGATTTTGAAATCTTTTCTATTAGGTAATCTAGTATCCTTATGCATGAAGATAATCAATTCGGTCATTGTGGTCGGACTCTATTATGGATTTCTGACCACATTCTCCATAGGACCCTCCTATCTCTTCCTTCTCCGAGCTCACGTTATGGAAGAAGGAGAAAAAGGAGTCGAGAAGAAGGTATCAGCAACAACTGGTTCTACTTTCTGACTTGCTCCTACGGAACCAAGATCGAAAAGATTGAAAAAATCAGTCATTCACAACCACTGATGAAGGATTCCTCGAAAAGTTAATGATTAGTAATCTTTTTTAGAAATCGAATGGATTCGGTCTTATACATATGCGAGGAAGGTAATCAAAAAAGAAAGAAGAAGATCCACCATCTAATAACTCCACGAGTCTTTTCTTCTTGCTCTCTCTAGGCAATGTGGTGGGTCTGACACCAGCTCCATTTGTGGTTCGTTGATGACTTCATTCACTTGCACCTCCTCTTCCATTCCCACACTTGGCTCTTGATACAATTTACTTAAGGAGCGTGTAAACTCACCGATTTGTAAATTATATCATATCCTTAAACGTTTCGCGATGAAACATATTTCGACAATGCTAAAGTACCCTAAAGATAAATCACCTCTCAGTCTCGGTATCTCAATATGCCCTAAGACACATGGGGTAACCTGAAAACGCTCGATATGATACGGAATATCAATGATGCTAAGAAACCCTAGGAAACTCTACTTTTAGAGAAATTAACCTAAAACCCTAACAGCAAGGAATACCCGACTATTTATCACCTCTCAGCTATCTAGATAGGAAGAACATCTAACCCTAAGATACTCTCAATCTGCGTTTCTATGGAAGATGATATCAACAATCCACAAACTAGTTATAAACACAAAGTAGGTAACCTAACATGCATTTGTTACTTGAAAAACATTCAACAAAACACATGTGAAACACAAACCAATTGCAAATCAGAGCTAAATATCATGAATATGCATCAATAATTATCATAAATTGAAAGAAATTCAACATTCAATCAAACATTCATCGAAAACCTAGATAACTACTATGGTCTAGCCATGAAACATATTCAAACTCAGAAAATAAGTCTCAAAAGTAATTTTTTTTGAACGACAACATCTAGATATTATATGATAATTAGGTTTCCCTGGGGCAACACCTAGAACATCTAGGGTAGCCCACCACAGGAGGAACCCCCTAACTGGGTAAACCCCCTGACCTGGCCACGGACCCCTTTTTTGCTGTGGCCAGGATTCGAACCCAAGACCTCCACTATGGGAAGTCTTGGGGCTACCATTGCACCAGATGGCCAACGGTAGTCTCAAAAGTAATTAACATAATCCAAATCAAACCAATTATAAGCAATAAATCAAAGATCGTGACCCGAACGAGCAAGAACGAACCAACCCGATCGATAAAGCTTTGAACTTTGGTTCTCGTTGTTTATTCCTTTCTCAAAATCGCCTTTACACTCTGTTCAAACGGCTGGGAATTGAATTATTAACTTATGGGAAGGCCAAAATCCTCGTAACTACCGTGAGGGGTTCTGGTTGGTCTTTCGCGTACCGCGAGAGACAAGATAATCGCGCTGGTTTCCTGGTCCCTCGCGTACCGCAAGATAATGGGCCCCAAACCCCGTGTACCGCGAGAACTAACCATATTTTTGTACTTAGCTCGAATAGATACCCCAAATCCATATATTTTGGGCCCAGTAACTAATTTTCTAGCCCGAGATATGCCTCTTTGAAGTTTGAACTCTTTCTTGATTTTTGTCGTTCTCATCCCGTGTTCTCGTGTGCTAGTTTCTTCACAGTTCTTGATCATTTAAGCTCAAATTCTTCCCGAAGATCCAGTGTTGCAAAAATCCCTATTAGTCGGCGATTAATCGCCGATTAATTGATAATCGCCATTTCACATAGGAATTTTGCCCTAATCGGAGAAAAAATAGCTAATCGAAAAAATCTGGTCAAAATCGGGGCGGGCCTAATCGGACTTGGTCGACCAAAAATCGGCCACTTCCCGTTTTTCCGCGCGAGATTCCGGTAGTGTTCCAACGAGATTCAGTAGGGTTCCGGTGAGATTCCGGCAGGTCCGCGCGAGTTTTCGGTGACGTTCAGTCGATTTTCTGGCGATTTTCAGTTTAGTTCTTGTAAATTCCAGCTTCTTTAAAAAATGTGTGTATGCATATATAAAATTTTGAAAATTACATATAAAAATGTGTGTATATATATAAAAATATGAAAATTGCATATAAAAATTCCAATTTAATCCCGATTAATCTCTAGTCGGTACCCACCGCCTGACTAGCGGATAACGATTTTTACAACGCTGCGAATACCTATAAAACATAACATAACTAAGTACCAATTATAAATGAATGAAAACGACTCTAAAACTATACGAAAAATGCTACAGAATACAAGGAAAACTTGGTGTGTTTTGCAACACATCACTTACATATTCTACTTGGGCCTAACTTTGAGGTTTCATCCGATAATACAAATATAAATACATGGTTAATAGTTTTGACCCATTAGCTAGAATGACCCATTAAGATAGAAACTAAATGGGTTGTCCGATCCATTTAGGATTACGGTCTAACAGTCCCCCTAATCCTGAAATGGGAGGATCTTCAGCAACCTGCTCCAGCCCGTCTTTTGGATTCCACTCGTTGTCTAAGATCAGTGTGAAATCATCCAAGTCTTCAATGTCATCAAGTCCATCAAAGTCATCTTCAAATTCAGCATCTTCAATTCACTTCATCAACATACTTTTTCTCTTCAATCATCACAGTAACTTGCCCCTCAGTGTCATCCACGACAGCCCCAATGTATTTTTTTTGTTGGGATAACCACATCTTGATTTTCGGTTGCCTCGCCTTTACTTTTTTCTTCATGTATACAAGTTCCACTTGATTCACCCGTTTCCGTTTCTTTATTTTTCATAATCGAGTTCTTCCATGTAACCATGATAGATTATGTTCAAGTTTGGACCATAATTCTCTTCAAATCCGAGCCTTTTTGCAACCTTGGGCTATTTTGCTTCACTACCAACCTTTTTCTTTCCTCCTAGTTCTTCAACGGTCATGTACAAATCAAATAAGTCAATGGGTGTACCATTAGGTAAAGTGGCAGGGCATTGTTTATTATGTTGTTGAAAATGTTTTTCATAAAACCATTTCACAAACTTGGCAAATTAGTCCCTTAGATATTCTTTGCTTGACATTACATATGAAGGAATATGTAACGTATCAAGGAATGTCACCCATGCCAGTTCATATGTATTTGCAACTTTTGCATCCTTGATGGGAACCGGGTCATGTGTAACAACTTAATCATCTTCTAAACCTTCAAAGGCACGATCATAACATCCCTCGAGATAGGCTTTCATTTTAGCCTTTTCTATCTCGTAAATGGTATTGTCGTCTAGGGTTTTATAGAAGTTTTCCATAAAGTTATTCTCATGATCATCTTGATTACTTCCAATTTCTTCATTAACTTCACAAGTGTCCTCTTTGTCAAACAAACCTTTGACATAACAAACGTCACCGTCAAAAGTGACAACAAAACCTTGATCAATTAGTTGAGTTAGACTCGAAACATTTTTGTTCAAGTTTGGTACATGTTTAACACTCGGAATCACCCGTTTTCGTTCGTTTAGATATAATTCAATTTCACCAACACCATGGGAATAAAAAACCTTTAGTTCACGAGTTTTAGTTTCAATAGTAAAACCATCTTTAAGTTTTATGAACACATTCAAGTTTCCCGACATGTGATTATTGAATGACACATCAACAAACCATATCTTGTCCCATGCACTATAATTCATGCCAATAACAAGATAATCTTTGGGTGTTAAGTAATCTTTAGAAATTAAGTAACCATAATCAAGATTATTTAACTTGTGCATCCAGATGCGTAATGGCCATAAACGTGACACTTGAAACAACAAATTCAATTTTTCTTCTTTGATTCTGGGTCTGCAGAACCAACGGCTGTTACATCCTTTGATGCAACAAAACGAAAATCGTTTCCCGGGTCAGCGATTTTTTTTTCCCTTTCCTTTCGAATCCTTGACGTGTTTTATCTGCTGTCGCGAATGTTGATTAGTCCCCAAACGGAGTCCCGCAAAATTCTGTTGTTAATGATTTGAACACTGGGTTTCATCAGAAAGTCGATTGGGCGTTGGATTTCGTGTTGTAGGCTTAATCCTACTCGGTTGTGCGCCATCATCCATGCGACTTTGTTTTGGGTTCACCATGGCTCTGATACCACGGTTCGCCTTCTTATTCCCAGAAATCAATCCCTTGATGGTTTGTTTGCTGCCATGGTAATAATCGAACAAGTTAAATGAAATTGATGATAATGAAGATAAACAGAAACTAAGTTCTTGTATTGCAGTGAATAAACAGATACAAGAAAGAGATCGTTATGATCTGTTCGATACAAGCATTCATATATATACACGCAGAGGGGCAGGTTGGTCATAACTGGGCAATCAGCTACGCCGTCGCTAGAGCCTAGGTGGCCGAAAATCGTTGTCGACTCCACTCTCTTCATTCTCTCTCTCTTGTTTCCAGATTTGTGTTGTGCAATTATGTACCAATTCCTATCAAATTTGCAATGAAAACAATTCAAAAGGCAGAGAATTAGATATGAAATACATGTGTTATTTGGAACACATCAGGTTTCGTCTCCGGTGTTAGTGCTCACAATCTTTACCGCGTCAGATGCGATCCTGATGGATTGTAGTGCTTTGATACCACTTGTCACAGAGTAATTTCTTGACTTTCGTGCGACGACTGAGATTCGTTCTAAGTTAAGGATTTTGTAGTGATCAAAGTGTTAATGTAATGGAAGTCTTGAAAAGGAAGTGAGATTAGAAGTTATAAAGTAAACGCTTGTATTACTTGGTAATGTTTACAAGTACACTAATAAAGATGTGAAGTAGCTACAAGTGAGTTCAAATGATGCCCCTTTCACTTATTTATATGTTGGATATATGATGTCCGATCGTTAACTAAATCAACGTTACTATTAAGGTATGATCAAAAGAGTTACACCTTAGACAACGAACATATATATAATATTTAATCATTAAATATTATTCACGAAATATATGTTAAAATGTATGGTGATTGAATTGGAGCGTTATCATGATGATAATAAAGTGTAACTTAAGGATAATTTTTAACAATCAATCCCCACGATTTTTATTCTCTACATCATGCATTTGTTTAGGTTAATAAACGCTAGACGAACACAACCATTTACAAAAATATGATAGAACATTTTTTATCAATACCTTGTAGTTTTAAGTCATGAACATCATAATATGGATATGACTATGTTTCAAGTCATTAAAAGCGTAACAAGACCCAGTTCTTTTAAAACGAACTTTTAAACTGGACGTAGACCCATCCTTTCGTATCTATCAGGTGCCATTGACACATGTAGCGACAATGTGACACCAGTCGTGTCGTGCTTTCACCTTATGATAAGGTCAGAACGTTTCATAACACCATATGAACACCCGTGTCTGTTACCTTCACTATGACGTTTTATGAAAATTAACTTTGTGAACACAACCCTTTAAATAATATGTTAAAATTAATAATAATTATTCTTTTTCAGCAAATCAAAACAAGGAATGATGATTTTCTTTTTCATCTACTCTGCTTTCATTTTAAGCCATTGAATGAGGTTCTGAAGCACAATTTCCACATCTTCACCCTTCATCAACTCCCCTGCAATCTCAGCAGGTGTCACTTTGATCTTCTTCAACGCCTCTTTCACCACTTCAAATGTTCTTAACTTCTCATCCTCCTTAACTTGTAGATAAGTGGATGCAAGTACCTTGAACCCGTCGTATGTACAATAAGACATCTCGACGTGCACATCCATGCGACCTGGTCTCAACAATGCCGGGTCCAAACGCTCCCTGTGATTCGTTGTGAACACTATTATCCGTTCGTCTCCACAACCCGACCACAACCCGTCAATGAAGTTGAGAATCCCTGATAAAGTTATCTATAATCCATTCCAATGGAAACAATTAATTAAAACATACTCTCAATGTTGACCAAAACAAACACAAATTCAAGATTGTTTGAATGTCTTTTAGAACTCTAATTAGTGTGAGTCTCAAGGCAGTGAATGAGCCGTCCGTTATTGAGCTACTCATGATTGGCTCGCTAAAAGTTTGAATCGGTCCCTAAGGGCTAAGGGACATGGTGTGGTGGTAAGGTGTCTCCCCTCTAATCATGAGGTGGAGGGTTCAAATCTAGCAACAATGACGGATCCAGGATTTTTCGGCATCGAGTGCCAAAAATGAACTGGTCAATAAAGGTCAAATATGCTAAAAATGGATCGGTCAAGACGGGTCAAATATGCTAAAAATAGATCTGTCAAGACGGGTCAAATTTGGGACATGCTTATAAAATCCTAGCATCAATAATTAATTCCAAAATGCAATATAAAGGCAAAGAAGTAAAAAAGAAAGGTGCAGCGTGCTAATCTAGTTTGATGAATTGGCGATATATGGTGAATCATGAATGGACCGATTATTTTGGAACCAGAAAGCCGTTGATAATTTGTGTAGAAAACAAAGAGGCGGTGGCGGCTAAAATAGTTACCGGGCTAACTTTCCTTTAAATTTTAACTTACTTTGGGTTGGACTAATTTTTCATTGGGTGCAGGGTGCCTTTAAAGGGCTTTTGACAAAAGATGAGGGTGCCCAAAAATTTCATTACCTAAAATTAGCCTACACATTTGTTGTTGAGGGGTGCCTCTCCCCCCTCTTAGTCCTTATTCTATCCGCCCATGTCTAGCAAGGTGCATGTATTGGAGCGTTTAGGAGTATGTTAGTTTGTCGTTAAAAAAACAAAGTTTAAATTGATCCAAGCTGAAATAGGCTTGAGCCCAAGCTTGACTGGTCTCGTGAGTTTAAAAAAACTTATAAATACAATTTCTTACTTATATATTGCATGATAATACTATTATATATGTATATAATTATGATATAACTAAAATAATTAAATATTTAACAAACAATTAACAAACTAAGCCCCAATCAAGACAACTTCAAATATAGATGCGGATGAGATCGGTACTGGTACCGAATTTATGGAAAAATGGGTCCAGAAACCGGTACCGAATTTATGGAAAAATGGGTCCAGAAACCGGTACCGAATTTATGGAAAAGTGGGTACCGGTACCGAATTTATGGAAAAGTTGGTACCGGTACCGGTATTCATTACAAAATGTTCATATCTAAAATGTATCGGTACCGTACCGGTACCGAATCTACCAGCATGGTACCGGTACTTGGTACCAAATGCTCATCCCTAAATATAGAGCTTGAAAAGAGCGAAGCTCGAGGTCTCTTTAGACAAGCTCCGACACTACTCGGCTCGTTTACTCACCTAATCGTGACTTCAATCAAGGTGTAAACGAGGCGAGCCGCTCATGGGTTACTTAAGATCAGCTCGCTAAAACTCGAATCGAGTCGAGCTTAAAGGAGCTGGAGCTTATGTTGAGGCTCATTTATCAAACGAGCTCAAGCTCGAGCTTATATTGGGGCGCATAGCTCAACCTCAAGGCTGAGCCCGAGCTCGAGCTTATATTAGAGTGCATTTAGCTTATATTATTAGCGCTCATTTAATAAACAAGCTCAAGCCCGAACTTCACATGTCGATGTTGCGAAGGCTCACGAGCTTTTATTTATATAATTTTAATTTAATATGTTAAATATATACTTATATAATGATTATTGTTACATAAAATAAAACTATGATAAAAATAATTAAATATTAAATATTATGTTTATATATAAAAATTATAATTATAATTATATATGCAAAAAATATAAATAAAACAATTAAATAATTAATAAATAATAAATGAGCCGAGCCAGAGATGAGGTCGAGTTAGTAGTTTACTCACGAGTCGAGCTTTAGAAATAACTCTCTACCCGAGCCGAGCTCTTGCTCTGTGTAAGGTGAGCTCGAGCCTAAATAAGCCTGGCTAGACTTCTTTACACCCTCATTCCAATTCATATCAACCATTTCTTGACATTTGAATAAACATATCATACATTTTCAGTGATTATCCAGCAGTCAAAAGACTCAACACGTGTGTAAGGAAAAATCACAGGAATGTCCTTATTACCAATCAATTCCCTCACTCTGTCCTTTTAACTCAATTCTTCCAAAAATGTCCTCTCTAATACCGACGGATCCGACGGTGTTCTGATCCGGTTATAGCCTGATACATATCCCAAAGAGGTCGGAATCGCCTATATATCTCTAAACACAGTCGTGTGACAGGGTTGTACCGTCAGATCCGATGATATTAAAGAGGACATGAACAAATTTGGGGGACATGATTGATAATAAGAACATTTTGGAGATTTTCCGTTCAAATAAGGGCTAAAAGCAAATTCAAAGTAGAAACTATGAAAACTATCTAACATTTTAACTATGATATAAAAAAGAAAAAGTATATACGTACCTTATCCTCACTATCAGCATCCCTATCTATCCCTTCCTTCTCAACTTCTCGACTCTGCACCCCAACATTACAATCAATATCCTCAATCACAACAATAGACCTATTCTTTGTCCCAATCAACAGCCTCCTCAGATCAGAATTACACTGCACCTCTCTCAAATCCAAATCATAAACATCAAACTTCAAATAGTTAGCCATCGCCGCAACCAAACTCGACTTCCCCGTCCCCGGCGGCCCGTAAAACAAATACCCACGCTTCCAAGCCCTCCCCACCCTCCTATAATACTCCTTCCTCCTCACAAACAAATTCACATCCTCCAAAATCTCCCCCTTCATCTTCTCGTTCATAGCCAATGTTTCAAACGTAGCCGGATGGTTCAGAACCACCGAGCTCCAGTAATCCGTTCCGTTGTAATCCACTGTGTGCAGTTTCACAGTCTTGTTGGCTTCTTTTATCTCTTTAGCCTTGTTGAGAATGTACGGAAGGTATTTGGTTATTATTGTTTCTTTGTGCTTCTTGTGGAAGGTTAATTCGAAGAACTTGTGTTCGGATCGAGCATTGGAGGTCTGGTTGACTTCGACATGTTCGGTTTGTAAGATCCATTTGCATGGGATTGTTTGGAAGGTGTCGGTTATGAGTTGGTTGGTGTCAATGGTGATGGTGAAGGTTTGTTCGGTTTCGAGTTTGGTGGCTTTGATTCTGTGAGTGGAGGGGGAGAGTTTGGTGGAGAGGAAAAGGTTGGAGGCTTGGAAGAGGTGGTTGGGGGTGAGGCCGTCGGAGTCAGGGATGACGATGGTTAGATGGGGGGAGAGGCGTTTGAAGAGGGTTTTGAGGGAGGAGGAGAGGTGGGTTTGGAGGTCGGAGGGGAGGAGGGTGGAGGCGATGGTTTGGAAGAGGAGGGCGGAGGCGGTTAGGGAGGCGGCGGCGGTGAGGATGGCTTTGGGTGGTGGGAGGGATTCTTGGGAATACATGGCGGGTAGTTCGGAGAGAAGGTGGTGGAAGAGTGGAGTGATTCTAGAAATTGGTTTTATGATATTTGTGAGTTTAAAACTTTATTTGTTTGTTTTAACTTGTTGCCCAAGTTACAAATTATAATGATTATAATATATTTCTGTTGTGAATGGTGTTTTATGATCATGGTAATTTTTTTATTATTAATTTAATGTTCGGTTAAAATAAAATAATGATCAAACTAATAACTATATCAAACTAATAACTATAGTTTATTTATCGGTAAGGCTATTCGTTATAGGAAGTATCATGAGAAAACATAAGAAAACCGACCCAAACGAACTCTAGATGAACTCATTTTGGTTGTGTTGGAACCGGCTCGGCGTTTAGGTTTTTGGGGGTTGGGTTAGTTTTTTTTGAGGTGGGGGTTTTAGGTTTTTAGGGGTGAGGTTTAGCTTTTAGGGTTTATATTTTAAGGTTTAGCTTTAGGGTTTTAGATCGAGTTTGACGAGCCGGTTCGAACGCTGTTGGAATGAGTTTAATCGAAATTTGTTTGGGTCGTTTTCGCGAGTTTTCTCACGAAGAGAAGTTTTCTCATGAACTCAACCCATTCGTTATATCCCCGCTTCAGTTTGACTATCTTTCACTTCTCTTTGGCGCTACATCACCATCTTTCACTCCATAATACCCACATTTCATTTCTCACCCATTTAAAAAAAAGAAATTATATATTTAAGAGAGAGAAAGAGTGGTGCGGCGAGGAAGAGAAAAACAGCGGCAAAGAAGCACCGCACAAACTCAAAAGTGTGGCAACGTAGGGGGGGGGGGGGGGCGTGGTGTTGCTTCACTTCCACTTATACATCACCGCACCTGCGATGAATGCATAACACATAGCTTAAGCACGGTCATTCAACACCACCACCGCACCTCCCTACCCACAATCACCACATCCTCCTTTATTAAATCAACAAAACACATGCATGGATTGGTCCGGAAACAAGAACCCAAATTCATTTCCAATAAGAACACGTACTCCGAATGAAGGATCACTTTGTAGTTTAAAAACTCTTTATCAATGAATCGTGTGGCATATGCAAGAGCCAATACGGTGACGACTAAAGCTGATTTAGCGAAAACGTTGTAGGCTAATTTCATGTTTAACTTTATGAACTTTATGCTATACACCGATTTCTAGCGATAGAATTTTCTAACGACAATTAAAATTAGTTTTTCTTCGGTGAAAATCAGTTTTCTAGTATTGTTGCCGCCACATCAGGATAGTATAACGAGTGAAGGAGAATAGTTTTAGAGAATCTACTCTTTTGCTTTAGAACCAAAGCAACAATATCCACCATGACCGGTACAACCACCATCATCACCGCCACCACTGACCACTCCCATCAACATAAAGATGATCATAGATTGGGTGTTCCCTTAAAGCTTAGATCTAAACAAAATTAAGCGTGTCCATGTTAAAATTGATCTAATCAACACGAATAAACATAACGACTTACATAATAAGTAGGTTTTAGTGAAGAAAAATCACCTTCATTTTTCTCTCAAAAGAACCGGTAAGTCGGCCTATGAAGATGTAGAACCAATATAGCGTGACAATGACAATGACAACGACAATGGCAATGGCTTGAGAAATTTGAAAACATATCCATCACTTTTAAACTCAGTGAAATGTCTAACGTGTCAAAGTAGACTCCCAGGCCTCGGGACAACTTGCTAGAATCTTGAGTTGGAAGAAAATTCAAGAATTAATAATCAAACCAGAAAGTTTGGGCCAGCAAAGTTCTGCTGATGGCGAAACCATTGCTGTTAATGAAGCATGTCTGTGCTCCGTCTGTCATGTTCCCATACAAAATGCGAGCAGGGTTCAATCGTACTACAAATATATTCCCTTTGGGCTATTCCAGGTTCAGAGGTGGCAAAATGGGCGGCCTAGATAACATGACAAAACAGGTAAATTTCGTATGGACTGGGTCGGGTTGTATTGATCCAAAACACTTTTCTGTCAACTATGATAAGAAATATTATTTAATTTTAATAAGAATCGATAGGAGGTTTTATGCAATAAAAAACACACTTTTGGCGACTTTAGCCAAGTTTCCTTTTAAGCTACTACTACTTTTTTTTTATTTCACCTGTTTGACTTGTTAAGAGATAAAATATAACCCAAATCAACCCAGTCATAAGTAAATGGGTCAAAACTGCCATCCTCTAGTCTGGTTCTACTTGTTAAATTAACCCACATACACGCAGAAAAATGGATAAATAAATACCTTAAAAGTGTTGCAGCTTGTTATACCAGCCTGCAATATTTCTTCAAGCACAATCAGTCATTACGTGATGATGACGATTCATGTAATGCCACACAATCAGTCTTGTACCGGGTCCCCTTCCTGATTAAAAAAATATTTGGACCATTAACTATGCAGATTCCATGGTTGTTGAGATTCCATGGCATATAAGAATGAGGACATCAAATTTAGAAAATGAGAACGTAGAAACTGTGAATTCTCTCTTTTGACTTGAAAACTTTAGGAATAGAAGCAAATAATACACTACCATAATTTTATGTCCATGTAATAAAAGAACACATTTTTACAAGGTAAAATCGATCTTTTTGAAAGATATTACCATTTGGTACTTAAGTATTTTCAACGTCAAGCCGTACTAATAAAAACATCGTGTTCGGCTGTTGGCAGCGGTTGGAAAATTACCAAGTAGTTGATACATCACTTCCGTGTAGTGTAGACTGTAGAGAACTTCCAATCAGTCCCTTTCTTCCATGTCTCCTCTTATCCTCCAATAACTATAGCAAAAGATAACAAATATGTTTCAGAATATTAACTTTTATTCATCCACATGCAAATTTAATGATGAAAATATGTTCAAAAAAGAAAAATAGCAGGATTGTGATATGTATCTCGGAAATGAAACAACAATAACAAGGAAGATTTGGGAAGTTACCATCTTCAACAATGGACTTTTCTTGATATCAAGTTTTTTCTTCAACTTTTGCAGAATTTTCAGGTGGCTTTATGGTTTCCATCATCTTTGTGTAGCAACGAAGTATTTTTTGATCGAGCTCATAATAATATATCATCTTTTCCAGCGGTTTCATATCAAGGTCAATGAAAGATACCTGGAGAAAAGTGAACATAATTCAACATGAGGTACGGCTTGCTGAAAAGTTTTTCTTAAAAAAAAGATCTAAAATTGCTTACCTTATAATCAAAACTTTGGCCAGTGGATTCATGAAAAATGACATTATATGGAGATTTGGGATCGCCTTTTTCCCTTGTTCGAAAACTAATCATGAGACTCAAATCTTTTGCAGTTGCAGCAATCAGATACTCCTTTACAATCTTCAAACTCCCATCTAACGGTAGTGAATGCAAAGAACTGTATCTACCTGATAACTTATCTTCACCTAACTTTTTACAAACCACACAAGGCTGGGAAACGACATCATAATATGCATGTATTGCCCCTTCTATGTCAAAAACATCAAGTTTTTGAACTTCAAGAAGCCGATTTAACAATCCTGATCTAGAAACAGACTCAGAAACAAGTTCCAAAAAGCAAGTTGTACGTGTGCCATCATCAGCTTCAATGACGGACTTTAGTTCATCTTCAAATGCTTTATCATTATGAACATTAGTTATGTATTTCCCACCACCTAAGCTCCCAAACACAAGTGAACCATTCAAAAACACACGGAAATTGTTTTGGGGAGTAGAATAGAGGTCTTTAATTGATTTAAGTATTCTTTCCTTGGATCCAGAGGACATATCCATCGGGTTGTATTGACTTAACTGTGGTATCTGAGGTAAAGCCACAAATTAGAGAGCCACTATCACCATGCAGATGTTTATAATCTAGTTGTGAACATAAAAACAAGCCTTAAAGATAAAATAATACAGGATATTAAAGAAAACCTTTTTTTGTAGCAATTTGAGGGTCTGATGTAGCTTGAAACGAGTCATACTCCTTTTGATCATGTGTTCTTCTGAAATATATCTTGAACATGGAAGAAACCCACACTTAGGCTGTTTTAAAGAAAAAAGCAACAAAGTAAGATGGAATACCAGAAGAACATATTGTGATTTTTTTTGCTATGCCACTCAATGAATGGTGTTTGTAGAAACATAAGTTCCCTTAAGGTCAACACATTGTTGACCAAAATACCCTTGATACCTTTTTATCTAATTCACGGCATCTTTTTCTGTTTTTCCTACGTAACAGAAAGTATATAATCTGAATCTTAAGGATTCCTATGTGGGCCCCCTCTCCCCATAAAGAGATTTGTTTCTTAGGAATCATGGGAGCTAGATAATAATGGGATCATGCACTAAGGAGTGTACAGTATGCCACACCCACAAAGTAAAGCAAAAGCAACAATGCTCATCATCTCATGTGCCAGATTTTGGTACATGCAGGTCCTTTTTCTGACAATCATTCATGAAAAATCTTTTAAAATACATGCATATGCTTGAAAATGATCAATTGAAAATGATCATATATTGATCTTTTTCAGCCTATAATTTACAAGGAAAGAAAATCCATGCAGTACCTATGTTGTCAAAGGCGCAAGGCGCACTTAAGGCGCAAAGGGTGAGCCTGGGGCCTAGGCGCAAAGGGTGAGCCTGGGGCCTAGGCGCAAGGCGCTTAAAAAGCGAGGGCTTTTTAAAGCTAAGCGCATAATAAAAAGTAAACATTTTGGGGGGTTTCAGGCATATTTATACATAATATTTACTATATTTTTAGCTCTTAAATACCAAAAAAAGAATAATAAAAAGAATTTCACACATTTTAATAACTCACAATCTCAATCCACAACCATATAAAAAAACTAGAGCTGGCAAGAACTAGACAGAAAAGAAAAAAGAACAAAAGAGAAAAAGTAAAAAATTAAATATAAAAACTTAAAAACCAAAAAAATAGATAAAAAAGCAGACTGCAAAAATGACAATGACTAGTCATGTGTTGACTTTACTTTCACTCAGCAAACCACTAAAATATCACTGGCTTTAAAGTTTTGGTTTATTAACTTTGCCTTCTCATTTTTCATCGTCTCCTGACCACACCTAGTTTCCTCTCCTTCTTCCCTCACTCCAGCGACTTGCAACTCCGTCTACCTGCAAGCCCAAAACCTGCAACACACCAGATCCGAGCAACAGCAGTCGTCAGAGACCAGTTTGGCCGGAATTTTTAGAACTTTGCCGGAATCTGGCCGGAAACTCGCCGGAAGTGCGCCTGGACTGCTAAGAGGCGCTTTTCTTGATCTGGGCTTCGCCTGAGCACCTAGTGCGCCTTTGACAACATAGTGCAGTACCAAATTATATTTTTGCATCTTTATAAGCTAATGTGTTGATCATTCTGTTCTGGACTCCCACTTTGTGCATGAATAACATTTTTAAAGCGTGATCACAAGCAGTGGCGGATCCAGGAATTTTTTCCAGGGGGTTCACTGTTTTTAGATGCTCCAATTTCATAGGGCCGGACATAAAAATTTTCGGTTCGGTTCGATTGTTCGGGTCGGGCAAGGGCGGCTCAACCATTTTAGAGGCCTAAAGCGAAGAAAAAATTTCAAACGTAAATTAAAACTTTCTACAACATTTCCTATAGGGCCCAATTACTTCAACATTTCCTATAGGGCGGTTGAGTAGTCAACGGCACTAGCAGCAGGGGGAAGGGAAGCAGACGCTGGTGCAGCAGGCGAAAGGGACGCATACGTTGTGTGCGTGTGTGCGTAGGCTTCTGAATTGTTTTGTTTTGTTTCCCTAATTTGTATTGCTTGTAGCCCAATTAATTAAGCCCAACAAAAAAAATGAAAACAAATAACTCCATAATTTGTAGGCTGGTAGCCCAATTGTTATTCTGGTAGGCTAGTAGCCCAATTGTTTTTCCCTAATTTGTATTCCAGATCAGTTTAAAAAAAGTTCTAAAAAATGTCGGTAAAGGGATTCGAACCCATAACCTCCATGTTATAATGCAAAGCCTAAACCACTACACCACTTGTTATACTTTGTAAGGGGGTTCACCCTACAATTTTTTAAGGGGTTCACCCAAGTTTTTTTACCTAGCGTTACACTACAATTTCGAGACTCGGGGGGGTTCCCGTGCACCCCCCCTCACACTAGTAAATCCGCCCCTGATCACAAGGGCCATTTCCTATATGCATATGTATGTATGGAACAATATTCTCAAGAACGACACATCCAACGGCGCACCAATGGAGATATTTTTGGATGAAAAAAGAATAATGTAGGGAATAAAGCACATACCTTTATCTCTACAGATATAGAAAGCTCCCCATCATGAAGTGCTGCCATGCAAAGGGGAAATAAGTAGTTGTTATGTCAATCTCTAAATTTTCCAAACATGTAGATCAAAAACAAAGAAATATTGTTCAATTATCATGTGATGCTCTATATATATGGTCATGTTCCCTCTAACCCATACTCACACCCAATATTTTTGCCATCAAAATTTGAGCTTCACTTCAGTGTTCATTATTATTGAAAGTGTGGTTGCAAAGGCAAGACACTATTAGGCGTAATTCAGTTAGCTAATCTGAACGTGTATAATACAATATGAACCAAATGCACCCAGAACACACACCCTGTGGCCAAACTTCACCATACATCATTAATAAGTAGTTTGTTAATCAGTCTTCTAGCAATAAGCCGATATGGTGCCTTGCACCAAACTAGGCGCTAAAGTATTGCTTTAGATTTTTCCAAGGCTCACAAGAATTGAACACCAAATAGTTCTCTTAGTAGTTTCTAATTTTGAGTTCCTTGACCAAATCTCACAATAAAAGATGATTTCAGCCACATGTATATGTTTCTATATCCGAAGCCTATAAACAAGTGTGCATCACCTTTTACACTTTTAGGCATTTTGGTTATCATATATTCATTGTGATTGAACCTTTGATATTGAACAAGTTACCAATTGAAATTCCTTTTGTGCTTACTTTTTTCCAGATGTTAGCTCATAAGTCATAACCACGGAGAATGCTACTGATTTATGCTTGTTGGCTCTCTGTTTACTTGCATTATGTGAGCTTACTCATTGTTCTAAGTTGACAGCATTCTTCTAATGGAAGACTCATCATGCATGATAACATTACGATTTACCAAGTAACATAAGTTCAAGTTGTGATATTAGAACAAAAGATATCACCCTCCTAATGCACCTTTGACACTTATTATGGATAGCTCATTGTGAATTTTGCAGAAGATATAGAAAAGCTAAAACATGTTTCCAATTAAACCAAAAAAATTAGTAATTACCCTGAGGAAAAACTGAATGGTCAGATATAAGTAGCGCATAATCACACTGGGTATTGACATCTGCATCATCAACTCTCCAAGAAGGACGATGAGAAAGAATATTCTTCCCCAATGCTTCGAGGAAATCCCTTGATACAAGAACACGAATCTGCCAAATTTGTTAAAACTCTATGTCAAAAATCTTGAGCTAAAATCCATGTAGGTTTTAAATGAAAACAAATAACACTGAGCAACAAAGCAAACTTGCACAAATCCTATCCATCGACAAAGTGTTGCTTCAAAGGTAACAGATATTAAGGATTTGGATCTGTACACCTAAGATCCTATAAATTTTAACGATACTGTAAAAACATACCCCAGCATCAACATGATTGGAACCTAATAGCGGACGCATCACATGCTGCACATATAGATGTTCTGCAATTTCCCTTGTTGGAGCCGATAAGAGGTCGCAATCTTCTTTCCATAGGAGGCATTCATGTACAGATAAATCTGAAGAAAGTTCCTCACAATTGATCCCATTTTTCTTAACTTTTTGTACCCTTAACACCTTTCCAACCTGCATAGAGTAATTGCATTTACATTTAACTGCCACTGTTCGATTTACAACTGAAGAACCATACATAGTTCAATACTTGAATCTATCTTCCTAAACTTTTATTCATGAAGCTTTAACCTCTTCTTTAGTTGCTATTTCTCCTGTTATAAGTAGTCATATAGCTTTTAACTCAAATCTTACAACATTTTATCACATCAGTGCAGAATTGGTACAAGGTACTACTTCATCCCAAAGTGCTTTCTTACATCTACTATAACCGATCACTACACAAGTTAAAACAACCCTAAATTGCTTTCTGATGCTAATTACCTCCAGCATCTTCGCTCATTCACAATTAGATATAAGAGCAATCAAGTTATAATTTCTAAACACATTCAATTTTGTGATAATATAAGCATTGACATAAGTAATCAGAAGAACTTAAACATTTTGATGAATACGATAGTAGAGCGTACAAACGGAGGAGACGATCCAGTATAAGAGAGAATGAGATTCGCAGCTCCTTCTCCTCTGTAAATCCAATCGCCTGCATCTTTTGCCTCTAGAATCAGCTCCGCCATTCGACTGCAGAAAGATATAATCACTATCATACATGCATGTTACTGAATAATTCGAAATTCGAAACACGTATAGTGACATACACGAGTTGTTTGTTCGTTTATTTTGAAATGATTTGAATACGAGAGTCTGGAAAAGCTGGACGAAAATGGAGTGTAGAGAGCTTAAAACCCTAGTTCCGACTATGGTACAATACACATGAATGACGGAGATGGTAGGTGTTGGGGCTAGGGGTTTGTGTAAACCGCTCGACTTCGGTGAGTCTGGAATATTAATTAATTATTATTTATTAGCTTAGAACCTGTGAAATACTCCGGGTGAAAAAATATCAATATGTAAAATTCTTAAATTTTTATAAATATATCTTATATAGGCGAAAAAATATATACATATACTAACAATAGAAAACAAAATAAAACAATATGTAAAAATTAATATATAATTGAGTTTCAAAAATATATTAAATACTATTCTAATGTAATTTGACTTTCATTTATTATTTGATTAAAATAATAAGTTATGTAATTATATTTCAAAGTTTCTTATAATATATATGAGATAATTTAAAACAAATACATTTTATTAGTATAATTTATAATTGGAAATATGGAATTGTATTTATTAAGAGAGAGATGCGAGAAAAAATTTATAAGATTGAATATGCAGGCGACACGTGGCATTATGAAATTTTTATTTATTATATTGTATAGACTATGTTAAAATCCCGTGTATTACACGGGTTAAATAAATAAAATGTTATATATTTAGTAATAAAAAATTTATATTTTTAAAAACCCGTGTAATACACTGGTTGAATAAACCAGTATATTACATCGGTTGAATAAGATATAATGTAATTTGTTAACAAACACATTTGTCAAAATATGTTTTAAAAAAAATATAATTTATCGTGATAGTTATAATGTCTGTTAAGTTAGTTTTTAAAACATTTTTTTCAACTGAGTATTAATTTTTTAAATTAGTTGATAAATGTTAGTTCATATTAAGTTTATTTGATTGATGATATAATAATTATTTATAATTAAATAATAAGTATTCGTAATTAAATTTATTAATATAAAGATTATTATTTAATAGGAAAGAGAAATAGAAAATCTAATATTTAATAGGAGAAAGAGACGGGAAAATAAAGATGAAGAGTAGCCAGAGAGTGACACGTGTCCTGAAAAGATTTTCATTTATTAGAGTAGTAAGATTATTTATTCATGTAATATATATAACTATTTTAATATTTTTACTATATATATAAGATAACTAGAATTATACCCCGCGTGTTGCGCTGGCGGTGCGCTGTGATGATTAAGTTACGACAGAAACGTAGGTAGAAATAAGCATGTAAAGAGGTCCGTGTGTTACGGAGGAAATTAACATCCCTCGAAAACATATAAAATAAAGCAAAAAACTTTACGTTAACTTACCCTGTGCGAAAAAAAAAGTGTATAAAATTTATGGTTATAAATTAAAACGCAAGAAAAAAAACCATGTAATCCCTTAAAAACCAGCCAAAGCGTGGGCTGCGGGTTTCGAACCCACGTTGCCCGCATTGGGCTAAACCGCAGAGACCAAGTCAAATCTTTGGTTTCCTTTTGATGCATCAAATACTTAGACAACTTTATTTTGAGAAAAAAAAAGCAAAAAGATGCAACTTTTAGTTGTACCATATGCAAAGAATGTTGTTTCATTTCTACAGTAAAATTAACAGTCACCCCAAATTTACCTTTTAATACTATATATAAGATATATTTTCAGTTATTTTTTATAATAAATATTTAGATTAAAAACAATTGTTAAAATTTATATAAATAACAAAATGTATCAGTGTCATGAATTTACCGCATTAACGAACAACTCATCACCTTCGGAGGAATCAGACAACGAAGACGAAGATGAAAAATCCATATTTTTAAGTGTAGAGAGTAGAAAATTAAATTTTGAGAGTGGAGACTAGTAGGAAATGTATAAGTATTACGAGTAGAGAGCAGAATATTTATAGGTTTGATTTAAATGTAATTAAAAAAATATTATTATTTTTTAAATGTAATAAACCCCTCCAAACTTGTACTGAATATTTTATGAACATTTATACCCTTGTAAGTTGTAAGTTGCAATAGAAGTGATGTTAATATTACTTCTTATATTAACAAATTTCTCCACATTTAGTTATGTCATTGAGTTAGTTGATATGAACATTTTATTCATCTTTTTTATGAAGAGTGATAAATTATTACTCATTTTTAAATGCTTCACATGAAACTTTTTAACTTTTACGATAAATTATGATTTGTTTTTAAACACTTAACATAAAATTGTTAACACTTCACGTGTACTTTTAGTTTTAAAAATACGTAATTTTAATATCTGATTAACTCGTGATAATTTTGCAACAAATATAAATTTTGATTTTGAAACGGATCAGTTATACAAGGATAAATTTTATAGTTAATAACGTTACGTTTTCAATAATATTTAAACATGTTTTCAGTTTGGTTCAATAGTTCATGGTTCCAAGACATTTTTCATAGAAGAACAAGGAAAAACATAAAATGCTCAAAACAAGGACATTAGGGGTGTCAATTTCTTCATTTTAGAAGGTTGTCATGTCAAACCACACGATAATTTTCCTACAAACATAAACTTTGATTTTCAATTCGGTTTAGTAATTCATGGTTCCATGACATTTCCATAGAAGAACAATGAATAGCATAAGATGTTCGAAAAAGGACGTATAAGTGTGTCAATTACATCGTTTTAGAGGGTTGACATGTTAAATCACACGATAATTTTGCTACAAACATAAAACCTTGATTTTGAAACGGACTTAAGTTTTTTTGATTTTGAAACAGACTTAAGGTTGTTTCTAGTTATCCAAGTATAATTTTATAGTTGATAATGTTATAATATTTAAACATGTTAACAGTTTAGTTTAGTAGTTCATGATTTCAAGACATTTTCCATAGAAGAATAAGGAAAAGCATAAGCTCTTCAAAGCAATGAAGACATATGGGGTGTCACTTTCATCATTTTCGAGGGTTGACATGTCAAACCATATAAAATTTCACGTGTTTACGCGAACACAATCCTAATAGCTTGATATTTTATTTTAGGGATTTTTACATATATCTTATTACTAAGCCTATTTTTTTTTAATGGCCAAAAAGAATTCTATATCACTAAACCACCGACTAGAAAAGACTAGTCGGGGCAAAAAACAAAGTTACATAACAAGAACAAGAAGCGGGTTTTTCAACCACTCCGTCCAAATAATTTTAAAATTAACAGTTCTACTCGAAACCCATAAAAATAATATGGCCATAATCGAATCAACGAGAGACTCATTTTGAGATCGTTTTTGTTAAAAACAATCTCATCTCGTTTTCTCCATATGATCCACCACGCTGAGAAAATAATCGCTTCAAGTAACTCTTTCTTTTTCTTATTAACCGATAACGAATCCAACCACGAACACATATCCACTGGCACTTTAGATTGCGGCCAAGACAAATCCAGCCACCGACCAATCGCTACCCAAATTTCGCTGGCCATCAAACAATCGGTAAAAGCATGATCCCCTATTTCGACCTCAGCATCACATAATGGACATAGGATAAATGGAACATCAACCCCCCTACTACAAAGATTACTCATGGTAGGTAACCGGTCCAAAATCACCCTCCAAACATGAATGTTAACCTTACCAAGAATCATACAACTCCATCTAGTAGCTTTCGGTCTAGCAGGAAGGATTGATCTATCAATAATAATACGCACCGACTTAACAGAAAAATCTTCATCTAGGTCCAAGTCCCAAATCCATTTATCTTCATTAGAATGCCAAGTAACCCATTGAAGTTCTTCTACCATCTCCAATTGTTCCGATTCAATTCCTCCTCTCGGCAACCTAAGCCATTTCCAAACCAAATTTGAGTCAACATACCGATTCGAGATTAAACATCTTCTATCCAATTCCAAATTATAGATTCTTGGAAGTCTGTCCTTTAAAGAAACAGATCCCAAACAAACCTCATTCCAGAATTCGGTTTTTCTACCATCCCCAACTTTTTTCTTCAGCGAATTAAAAGGGATAATATTATTCTCATCAAGAAATCTAGCAGATTTGACAATTCTAGCCCAAATCCCACTACCATTATCTAACCGAGATCCCGATATGACTCCTGCCCCCTCCCCATGGATAGCCGAAATCACCCTCATCGATAACGCGTTGGGGTTTGAACAAACCTCCACCTCTCCACCTCCAACTCTGTAATAATGCAAGATTAAAACCTTGCAAACTACCAAATCCAAGTCCCCCTCTTTCTTTTTCTGCGAAAACCAAATCGCAATTTGTTTAATTGGCTTTCCACCAAATCTCCATATATGTAATAAACCCAAACCCACAAATTTATCGTGTCTAAAATTCACAACCCTGAACCTGATACATCACATATCAAGCAAATTGCAGAATTATGCAACATAAATATGCTGGAACATATGTCCTTAAGAGTTGCAACCATCATCCTTTCAACTATTCACATATTTACAACACTTGACATAATACATAACTACACAGATAACATTATTTACTTAAGAAGCCAACTTTGCAGACCAATTATTTACAGATTGGACCATCCTGCAGTTTATATAAAAAAACACATATATGTTAAAGATTGCTGCTCAAAAAGGGCTCGAAAGGGTTCACATTTGGATGAAGAGTCGGATACCTGTTATGCCCAGTTTCTCTTTGATCGGAGTCGAGTGAGTTGATCCCTCCATTGAGCTGTGAAATGTCAACAAAACAATCAGATCACCAAAACACCAACATAATCGGCAAATTCGTGAGTCTTCTAAAAGTCAGTATAAGGATATAGAACACATGTAGTTTAAATGTTTGAGAATACTAAAGAACGCCATCAAGTGTCATTACGCTTCACTAAAGATGTTAATATTATAGGTGGCAATTTCGACCACTTATGAATTTGTGAAGTTGGGTCATATTTTATCTCCAACGGGTAAAGTTTTCAAAATAGTAGCTTAAAACAAAACAGGTCAGATGGGTAGAACACTAAAAAATATCAAAAGTTGCTAAAGAGTATTTAAATGCATAAAATCTTATTGTTTTATTCAGAAACTTGGATATGTTAACATACTAACATACTATAATTTTGGCAATCGTATTTGATGTGCTAGTTATTATTAAAAGATTTTAAATTTCCTTGACGAAATGTGTTTCAGGCGAACCCATCCTACCCATAGAAAATTAACCGTTTCAACCTCTTGCCCAACCCACCAATTTTGTCACATCTAGAGGTTGTTATTTTTAATATAAGGTTTTCCTATTTGTTTAGGGAGGTGATCTGATAGAATCTAGGAATTGAAAACTTGATTGCTGAATTAACAACCCAATTCGAGATGGGGAATCTCCAATTACCAGGTATAAACCTCAAAAGATAATAAAAACATTGACCCCTCAATCAAACTAAGATAGCCTTATTAATACTAAACTAATTGACGGTTCTAGGGCTTAACTGCCCCACTACGCTTCAATTGGGTTGGGCGGGAAACTAATTGACCGGGTTCATATCATGATCTGTACACCATGAACAATAACTGATTTGCACACAATAATAAGTTATTTGACAACTTATATATATCCTTACGCTAAAAGAAAAGCCAAAATAAGGTTCAGATATGAGGGTAAAATGGTCAAAGTGACAGTATTTGTTGTCTACATCATTTATTATTGTTATAAATTAACCTCCCTATAAGGCAAGAATAAAAGTATTAGATATTTGTTCAACATCAAAAGCAATGAAGATAGATCCATCACATCTAGAAAAATAGTATGAAGAGTAACAGACCTGCATCTCTATAGCGTTCCTCAACAGCAGCAATAAGCATGTTCCGTACAAGATTAAACTCTTTGGTTTCAACACACGGCTGCCCACTTGGTCTGAAAGATGTTACAATCTTTTTTAATATTTATGCTTCCATAGTGTGATAACTGATAGCATATATGTTTCACAAAAAAGTAGCCAAAATAAATGAAAAGTGAATGTTTTTATACCGATCAAGTTCCTTAAAAGTTAAACCATCTGGAGGACTCTGGAACGCAAGCTTTGCAGATTCAACAACCATCATCCCATCACTATGTGCCAAGAACTTGTTCACTTGTATTGGTACCTGAATGAATATAACAATAATAATAGCAGAAATAAGCATTTTAGTATTCAGATAAAGTTTATATGAAGTGATATAATATTATGACAATTGACAGCATACCTTGCACCTCACAGCAATATTGATGGCATCAGAGGGACGAAGGTCAAAGCTAACGCAGTCATTTTCATCATCCACCTGAATAAAATCACACCACTATTTCAGTTAAACAGAATTACTAGGGCATTTAACATGTTATTAATCAACTTGTTAGATATTAGTCCATACCTTTGTTAGATATAGCCGAGCAAAATAGGCCTCGTGTATTCTCTTGGTCACTCGAACAAGTTTGACCTAGGAAAAATAGACAAAACAACATGTAAATCCAGCATAATACTTCACTTCTCCTAAATCATAATCCCTATTTATAGAGTTGCTCTATTAAAAAAATAATTTTAACACCTATTTTAAATTTGGAAATACTATTAATGCCTATTTTAAATAAAAATAGCATAATTGCTTATTTTACTCATTAATGCAAGTCTAACATAGCTATCTAAATGTTCCTACTTCTTATAAGTATAAGAAAGCAACAATAGACTTACTTTATAGCCCATTTTATCAATCATCTCCTTCACCACATTATACATAGTTGGCCTCGCCTATACCACAAACACAATAATTTAAATCTATACAAGACAACTAAATGAAAAGGCAACAAAATCTTAATTATGGAACATACAATTTGGACATTGCGCATAGCTGCCATAAGCAATACACTAGGCGTCTCCACTGTGAAGAACACAAAGTGAATTCAAAACGACATTATGAGTGATTAAATAGGTCCCGTAAAGTAAATTATATAAATGAGTTAAAATGAACATACACACGATTATCGGGAGTAAAAGGCCTGTCCCATCTTCCATTTTTAGTATAATTGCCGGATGTGGAGCATAATCAGGCAAATGGCCTTGAGGATTGTTATGAGCACACTTTAAATGCTTTCCATCCCTCATTTTAATTATAAACCCATCAGGGCCACTCTTTACCTCAACTAAAATAGGAAAAAAAACAGGATCATATTTAATCAATAAGATAACTTCTGTAAATCGGAAAATATTCGTCCTTACTAATAATCTTACCAGCTTCAATCACACTGGAAATGACATAATCTGAATCATTTTCATTGAAACTTTCTGCCATGCTACCATTTCCATTTGAAGACGAACTAAAACTACATGTCACAGTTTTTGACCCATGTTGCCTGCGCACTTGAACCCTATGGCTGTTAATACCTTTAAATCCCCAAATTCCACTTTTTTGAATCTTGGCCTTCATTAAAGACCCCTCAATTGCAGGAACTGCATGAACCCCACTTTGTTTCCCGAGGACAGAGGGGCAAACAACTGGACCTTGCAAGGTACTCATCTCCCTGTTATAGTAAGCAATAGACACACATAGTCATGCATCAAAACCATGAAAAATAATGCTGCATTCTTGAAATCTAGACTTCAATATTTCACCCCAGAGTACATCATATCATCACTTACCATCAAATTACATCATTAAAATAACTCTGAGATGACAACAAACATGATCCAACAATCTAATGCATTGTTATACAATTACCGTGTGATATAATAGTACAAACATCATCGATTATTCCAATTTGTGCAAAATGTTTAGGGCTACAGGATCCAGAGTTCTCAGAAAAGCAATTCATCAGTGTTTTCAGAATTGGACCGGACCGGGAACCAGTCATAGAACAGGTCTGATTATGCATATTTGAACCGTTTTCGTTTGAAAAGGCCAATTACCAACCAGACCGGTGAACCGGAACTGGTGGTCGGATTTCCAACTTTTTCTTACTTTAAAAATATATTCGTCCAAATTCTCAGTTTTTAATTAATTTAGTATTCCAAGTTACATATTTAATTAATTTAAGTCTTTATGCGTCATTAAAATTACAATTAACATTAAAACATAAAATATTTTTATATTTTGTGTATATAAATATACAGTTTTAATATTTATATCGTCATCTTGTTATTAACTCCATTTCTAACAGGTCCTACCAGTGGACCTCTCCGAAAACATTGCAATTTATGATCAAAACACATGCGTTGCATTCAGAATTTCATACGTTCATTCCATCTTAAAACAGATCAAAACAATTCCGATCTTATACATCGCCAAAACACGATCAAAATACAAACAATATAAGGTCCAGAAAAAATTAAAATCGCAATCTATTCTACGAACAATCATGAAACAATTTCAGCTGTAGATCATCAACATCATACACATATACATAAATTAACAGATTCAGCGATTGGATTACTCACCAGTAGAGAAGTTGAACTCAAGTCTAGAATCTAGATAATTGAAGATGAAAAATTCGAATTAAACCTAACGGATCACGAGAATTGAAGATGAATTAGCTATGGATATGATGAAACGAAAGATTAGGTTAAACATTTGTTTGGATAAAAGGGAAGGAGATAAGAGATTCATTTTTGAGGATAGAGAACGACTTTTAAGGGGGTTTCTGTTCAGATATAATTATTTACAAAAAATTGTCGCTTTCGATGGAAAATAAGTTTGAGTAATGCCCCTAAGTCCCTCAACTAAGTTGTGCTTTGTATAGCTCCATTTTATTTAAGTTTTACGTTTTTAACTAAAGTTTAATGATAACAAAATGGTTCTTCCCTCTAATGTAACACCCAAAAACTGAGCCTTGTATGATAATAATAAAGAGTTAAAAGTGTCTTTTGCATCCTTATGGTTTACTAAAAATTGTCATTTGAATTCAAAGATTTAAATTTTATCATTTGAATTCATTTGACTACACCTAATTAACACTGTTAATATTTTTCGTTAAACCTTCTTTACTTTAGGTTATTTTAGTTAAAACAATTAAAAAATAAAGAGTCAGCCCACATGAGGGCTTTTATGCGTTCAATATCTTTAGGTAATCGCAAAAAAACGAATTCTCACCCTCAAAATCAATCTCTTTCGTCCACATAATCAACATACAACGTAGTAGTCGCAATCGTAATTTCGTCCCCAAAAACAATCGCAAGTAATGTTTGAAGAACTCTAGTTTGTTCGTGGCCCTACGAACGATTTTGATCCACATGAATTTTACGGTAAGTTCATTTGTCGCCACCACAGTCGCTATCACCATTGCATTATCGAATGATCGACCCTACCGTTTGATTTGGTGTTTTGGCCCTGTTATGCATTGTTCTTGATTTTGTGATTATGCGCTACTATTTGGGCAAAATCATGTAACTGTGAAGAATCACTCACTGATATTGGTGTTGATATTACCAACTAATATTGCAGTCTTTTGTTGTTGGATTTTTGTTGCTAATTTAATCTGCTGGTATGGATCATTACTCGTGTTATTAGATGTCATGTTGTCGTTGTTTTCATCATGTTTTTAGGAGGTTGTGTACCTTCCACACTTGAGGTGTTTTCATCATGTTTTAGGAGGTTGTGTACTCGTGCTGATTTGTTAAAGCTGATTGAACGCACAAAACCTTTCACATGGGGCTGTTTCTTTATTTTGTAATTGTTTCGCCTAACATACACCTCAAGTGTGGAAGGTTTAACGGAAAATTTTACCGGTGTTAATTAGGGGTAGTCAAATGGATTCAAATGACAATTTTGTGAAACCTTTGGATTCAAATGGCAAGATTTAAACATTGGATTCAAATGACAATTTTTAGCAAACCACAGGGATGAAAATAGCACTTAACTCTAATATTAAAAGATGGACCTATATTGCCAAGATTCAAAGTGGAGAATCCTCCCCTCCCTTACCCTAGCCGTCACCCACATACCATCCTTATTTCTTTCATTTTCTTCACATATTCTAGAAAGAGAAACCGACACTTGTGGAGTTCTTGCACCAACTTTTGGAGCTCAAACAAGGGAGAAGACTATAGCATCATCTTCTGGTCGAGATTTGAGGTAACATCAACACCTAGATCTCTATTTTAAGTTTTGAAGGCGGGTCTCGGATTTTTATAATAAAGATCGGATTTTTATGTGTTAAATGGCATAAAACACTAGATTTAGCCTTACACGAATCAAACAAAAGGTTTTGATGTAAAAAGTTGGAATTTTGGATCGAAACCGTCGTTTTTGGGAAAAAAAAACCTATGAATCAGTTGAAAGTACGTATGAATCGGCCAGAAATTTCATGTTCCGGTTGAATGGAAGTTCTAGACGAAAGTTCTCTAGTTTTAACCTTGTTCGTATTTAACTCTTCATTCAGATTGTTAGACGCCTCGTGTAGATTACTTTATATTGAATTCCTTAGTAGGCTAACATGTGAGTTCTATAAACCCCCTTTTTTACCGTTTTTGGGGTGGTATGCACAAGTGTTAAAATGATGAAAAGTTTACCCTTATGGAACGTATGGATGATGTTAAGAAGGATGGTTTATACCTTTAAGATGTACAAATGTATACAAATGTTTATGAACAATTACGAATGTTTACAAAGGATTACAATGATAATGTTTCAAAGGTAAAGATGGCAATGTTTTTATAAAGTCAATAAAATGTCGAAATATGCTATGGTTCCTTTGGGTGCAATCAAGTAATAGATGCAATCTACATGGGTCCATAACCAAACCCATTGACGCTTGCATTGCCCCGATGCTAATGCCTTATCAATGAACATTAGTACTTGGTGGAAATAAACATTCATTTAACAAAGTAGTTAATGGAAAGGCATGATCAATCCATGAATGGGAGTTTGTCAGGCTCCGATAGTACCATCTATATTATCCATTGGCTCAAATACCATGAGTTAATTGGTTATGTAGTCACAGGGCCTTAGTGTGATAATTAATATTGTCACATGTAATATACACCGTGTGTCTAACGCAAAGTATTAAGTAAACGAATTATTGAATCATAGAATGTAGAACAATGTATTTCAAGCATTTATTTCCTACGAATATTCACACCGAGTCTTGAATAGTGATAATAGTTATGAATGAAACCGGAACGCCGTACGCTACAAGTAAATAAATGCTACTTGAGTTCATAGGACTTAACTCTTATGCATGAAACATTAGTGATAGATGCAAGCACGTTAAAGACTTATTTTCGGGTTTTATATCGGTTAATGATTAAATAAATGGCTTAATGTTGTTTATGTTCTTACAAGGTTTAAAATCATAATCGTATTAGTTATACAACTTTCTTGTATCAAAGTAATTGTCTATATATAAATAATGTTACATAAGTTATGTTATTGAACATGATTCCTTTATGTAAACGTCAAAGAAATACTTTGTTTTTCAATGACGATCGTACAAAGCGATTAAAATACAAAGTATAAAATATCATGTTTATATATCAAATACAACATTTTTAATATATATGGAAATCATATGTAGTTTAGACTTGTATTAAATTCCTAGTTGTCAATAATTAAAGTCTTTTCAACGAAAAATAAATATTATGGCGTTTTCCGTCACAACTCGATTAAAATACTTATTAAAACATTCTATTGTTCGGAAATCATTCTAATATAAATATATAACTTATATTTAGTATACTTATAGGAAAATAATAGTGTATGAGTGTAAATAAATATGCATGAACTCTTTGTATGTTAGATATATGTATGTATATAAATAAACCAGTCTTTATTTTATCCCTTTTAAATGTCTTACATGACAAAGTTATTTATAGTATACTTAATGATTCTTGATGCATAACCTATGATTTTATTCATTTTAGTGTATGAAGTCCTAAAGTAAATATTCTTAGTTTCGAGTGTTAATAGTATATTACCGGGTTTTAATAATGGTTCTCGTTCTAGGGTTTTAAACAAGATGATGCAAGTTTGAAAGAGTAGCACACTCGTATTTACATATAGATACTTTGCATAATGATAATGAATGTTTAAGTACATATAAAATGGTTGTTATATATACATGATATAACACCTTTCACGTTTATATGTTGATGATAATCGTTCATATGTTTTCTTGTATCATAGGACACTACCTTGAACTTTCCAGGTAAGTCACTCATGAACATATAACCTCATGAACATGTATCCTTCAACCTAACACATTATCAATGGTATGAAGGGTTATAAAGAACACCATCATCCAAGTGTTATTTTATGTGGTGATATATGTATATATATGCATTGTTTAGGCTCATGTATATGCATGGAACTATGAGTTTATCATGTTAGATTGTTATGAATGCATGAAATGCTAGTGTTTGTGTGTGAAAGACTTAAATAAACTTACTAAATGAAGCTTTCCTTGGTGATACAAGTTCTTGATCTTCAAAAATTGTAACACCCCAATTTTTAATAGATACAAAGTTCAGGGGTTAAAATGCACATTACCCAAGGTTCGGGGACTAAAAGTGCAAAATACAAAAATTCAGATCGGTAGCGGACCTCTACCAAGAATGTAACGGTCCGTTATGTGCGGACTAAGGAAGTGTTGGTGGGGTGCCACGCCAAGGACGCGTGGAATATTGACTCGACAGGGTAGCGGACCGCTACCAGGCGGGTAACGGTTCTCCAGTCGCAAAAATATCCGGACGAAAGAGAAACTAACACGTGGCAAATGACGCGGATGAGCTAAGGTGGTAGCGGACCGCTACCACCTACCTTAGTGGTCCGCCACTGAGGCCACTTCAGCCCTATAAATAGGTTCATCTGCTGTTCAAAATGGAAACAACAAACAACAACTTCACCACTATCATCACAGACACACACAAACCGAAGCAAGGATAGCACGTCGGTTACGAGTGCGGTACGTTGTGAGTACGGTTTGAGTTCAGGAAAGCCTAGACGAGGAACGAACTTAGGAACTACATGAGGATAATGTAAGTACACTGGAACCGTACCCTGAACACAATTTTGTGAAATACATGCCTAAATGATATGTGCTATGTAATATGTGATATGACGAGGGCACGAAGTAATGAAGGGTTAGTCTAGACACTAAACGGGAATAATGGAGTAGCCATGACGTATTCAATGGGTGGTGGATACGCCGCTGATACTTCCTATATATAAATCTCTTGGTGCGGTGTGGTGAAATCATTATGAATGCTTAGGGGTATAGACTAAAAGACAATAAATGAAATATAGTAAACGTACGCGAGAACTTCCAACCGGTATGTAGTTATTTGAAAAACAAAATATATAGTCTAAGGAAAGAGTGGTTATAAATCTCTCCTAGACCCGTCACTCTTTCGTGGGAACATCTCTGTTGGAGGTACTACTCTGAAAGGATAATCACCCCAGTTTACAATATATGACAAGTATAAATATATGATTAAAGTATATGAGTACATCATGCATAATGAATATGAATACATAAAATATATGATGAATATGAATACATGAAATATATGATGAATATGAATACGTGAAATGCATGATGATACGTTCAAATATGAATGAGTATGATGGAACGAGTCTAAACCCTAAAATGGAATAACGGAGTACTCACTAAGTGTTAAAGTGGTGGTGGATAAGCCGCTGGTACTTCCTATATATAAACCCTTTTAATGCATTGTGAAGAAACCGTTACGAAGTTTTAAGGCGAGGACTGGTTGAGGAGTAAATCAAGCATATACATGAAATGAAAACAAATGCTTGATACATTTGGGAGGCTATGAGTCTAAGATACTCAAGGTCCCAAATGAAATGAGATATCCAGTCTGTAAAGTGGATCTCAATAATAAAGAAGAGAAAAAGAAAAGGGAACTCTAGGCCTATGGGGCTGAAGGAGAAAAGATTCCAAGCCTACGGGGCCGAGGAATGAATGAGTCTTCGTGACAATTGCAAGCGGTCTATACTGACGAGTATAAGAACCTTTCCAATACTCGGACCGGAGGTACGACCTAAGATGGTTGCGAGGGGGTTAGCACACCCATAAAATATACGAATGACGTGATCAGAGGTACGTCCGGAGATGGTCACGAGGGCGCTGAGAGCCTGGGAAACTTGAACAATAATAAGAACCTAAAGGGTTCATAATAAAAAGAATGATGCAGTGTACTTACTTAGCGTAAGATAATTCAAAAACGTTTTTCAAACACTGCAGGAACAAGGCACATGGAATAAGGCTTCCTGAGGACTGAGCAGTCGGAGTTAGAGATCCCTATGTAATATGATGTAATTATATCATTTTATGTAAGACAATATTATAATAAAAAAGTTACCTTAGCCATTTATGTCAAAGTTTTTGTCAAACTAGGACCGTTTTCCGCTATGAAATACTCTGATAAAATAAGAGATAAGTAGGGTGTTATAAAAATGCAAGTGTGTTTGTGGAGGGGGTTACAGCCGAGAGAGGAGAGGAGAGGGAGTGTGGGATGGTGATATGTCATCATTTATACATGTTTTACATGCACAATTATCCCCATATCTAGCATAATTATAAAGAAAATGATAAGATATGATACTTAATATACTTAATTGTGTTACAACAGGATAATTATCCATTGCATGCAAAAACATGAAGAAAACACTAAAAAAACAAGGCAAAATCAGCATTCGGAAGCCAATCGGACGTTCGTGCACCCAAGGAGTCAACCCAGAAGGTCCAAATCAAGCAAAAGTCAAAATTAAGGGTTGCACGGTCATGCATCCCAATGCACGGCCATGCAAATGGTGAAAATGGGCCCTGGGCCTGCGAGACCTGACAGATTCCCTCACGTGCAAGAAATGAGTGATTTGCACGACCGTGCATCCCATTGCACTGTCGTGCATTGTCCAAATCTTTGCATATAAATAGGAAGCTCATTCTAGTGTTTTAAGTGTCCAAGATCAAGAGTAGGGAAGACCTTAGAGCTCTGCTAAGAGCCAAAACTCTCTCGGTTTTGATCCATTTAGCTTTTTCTTTTTATTTTCTTTTCTAAGTCTTGTAATATGAACTTATTCTTCTCGTTCGAGTGAAACAAGAGGCAACCTATACCCACTCTCCCTTGGCATTGGAATACTTCCACACATTATCTAAGGGTTAGTGGAGTCACTTGTATGATCATTCTTGGCTAGTTCTCTTGTGTTGCTCGAATTGGTTGAACTTTAATTAATTAATGTAGTATTTTTAGTAAGTTATGTTTTTAAAGTCTTTACTATAAGTTATCTAAAAAAGACCAGAATAAGTGATCTTTAAATCAATCTAAAAATCTTTTACCTTGTGAGTTACTCAAGCAAGACTTCTAGTTTGGGAAGCTTATTCGATATTTGTACTGTTGATCGCATGTTGAAGGCTAATAAAAAATCTAATTAAAAACTAATCCTTAGCTACTTTAGATTGTAGTACGGAAAGTAAGGTTGTCGAACCCACATGGAATTCATGGAGAATGCTTTTTAATTATTACTTAACGAAAACACAGAAACTACTAGACTTTGATTACTGATTCAGAAAACTATTGCCAAAGTAACAACTTTAATTGACTTAAAAGTGAGTATGAGAAAACTGACCACTCTCGGGTTCAGATTACACACGTTAATGATAAAACCGGATAGAAACTTGTTGAACTTCACATAGACATGAATTGTAATATACCTACAATTGATAAATAGATAAAAACCCGGTGATTTGACTGTGTTGATTTACGATTAGAAAATCGAATAATTGACACAAGATGAATCCCTAGTTAATTCTCTACCAATTTTAGAACATAAAACTTAATGCAATCAATGGTTCACGATTATAAACCGAGTAACTGAAGACAACACCAAATCTCAATGAACAAAACTGTTTAATCAAGAAAGGAAAAACAAAAGACTGCGATTAATCATAAGAGTGAATCACAAATCTAATCCAACAAAGTTTAAACCCTGAAAAACCAAAAAACGAAAGTAATCCTACACTCGGGAACAACCACGAGTGAATTAGCTACGCATAAACATGATTGTACCTTCAAAACTTAATCCGGAGTTACAAAACATCAACTAAACAATTAGAAAGCTTCAATCTTGCTCAAAATCGCCCTTTGGTCGTCCAAGAAGCTATCTTGAATCAATCATGACGGCCTTTAGGGTTTAGGCTTGAATATATGGCAAAAATATCAAAATCTCTAAGTTTTCTCACTTTTGGCGTAGGCAACGCCGATTTGGCGTAGGTTACGCCCAAAACCAAACTCCTATGTTGACTCCCCTGATCAACGCCGACTCAAACGCCAAAATTGTTTCCAACGTAAGCTACGTCGGGTTGGCGTAGGCTACGCCAAAACTAAAATTCATACCCGGCTCATCGAGCTACCCCAAATCGATATATTATGGGCCCCGTGATTCAATTTCTAGCTCAAGATATGCTTCTGTGAAGTTTTGCACTATAGAACATCCTGATAAGCCGCCATCTTTGCATAGTTTCGCATCCAATTCTTCTACTTCATCCCAAATGCTTCCCGAAATGCGTACTTAGCATTCAATAACCTGTAATAGACACAAATACAAATACAAACGTTAAACCGACTCGATATACAAAGTAACACCCATAAAACTATACGAACTAGACTCTTAAACACGGGGCCTTACATCATATTCCCACACTTAACCTTTTGCGTCCCGAAAAAGAATGATGCAATGGAATCATAATCAGAAACTTGCAACTTATACTTTCATTATACACATCACAGATTTCAGAACACGTTAATTGTAACAATCGGTATTTCGATCCGATTAAACCCAACCACCGACCTATTCTGTGATCTATATATTATACATTACCAAGAATACAGTCTATCTATGGGTCTCACACTCAGAAAGTTACGACTCAGCCTATTCCCATCTCAAAATCATGTTTAGGCACGGGTTAAACCATATAGATTTCCCACCATTATAAACACGAATTTATATGTTTTTGACATCAGATGAATAATGGAACGATGTTTGAATGTTTTAGCTTTTATTAATGTTTTATGATTAAACCTAACCCAGTGGTGTTTCAATCACGATGGAACACGATATATGACACGTAGGCTGCAGTTTTTAAGCAATGAAGTACATAAGCTTCGAAACAGGGGTGTATCATTCAAGACACCATCCCAAAGGGAAACACATAAACCTAACTTAGTCATCCAATATTATTGATTACTTAAGTCCCGCCCATGGGTGTATCAACCAAGTCACTATCCCGGAGGGTAACTCACATTCAATCAAAATCAACCAAAATGGCGCCGTTGTCGGGGAATCGGTGCGCTTAGTTTTTTGTTTTAGTTTAGTTAAAAAAAATTATAAAAACAAAAACCCAAAAATAATTTTTTTATTTTTATTTTTTAGTTAGTTTTATTTCTTTGTTCAGAACTACTTGGGTTTGTTACTTGTGCATGTCATCATGGACTGGGATTATGAAGATGGTTATGACGATGATGCTTCATGCATGTGTTGTGGGTGCCGCGGTCACTGGGTTCAAAATTGTCCAATGTTCGAGACTAAATTTGAGTATGCCGAGTGGATGGGGAAGAAAGGATATGTGAGGGTAAATTATGAAGATGTGTACTACTACCCTCAGCCAACATATGAGGATGTGAATAGGTGTACTCAAGGGGATTATTATGGATACTCGAATCAATTAGATCTTTCCCGGGGTTATAATCAGAATAAATGCCAGTTTCTTCATCAAGAACAAGAAAACTTTGCTATCCAAAGTGATGAGCCATTTCAACATACTTATTAGTCTGAGGAGGAGAAAAATATGGCTCTAGTGGAGTTGACGTTGTCTAATATTGATGAAAGATTATCACAACACCATCTTTCAGATCAACAAATAATTGAATACCTAAGTATGAAGTGTGAGATACTATCGATGAAAATAGATTTTGAAGAATATCTAGAGGGTGAGGTAGACAAGGAAGTGATTGTGGAAAATAATACTACCCCAAATCCCCCAGTTGTTGAAGAAGTGGTTGTTGTGGCACCGACTATGGTTGAGGATGAAGAGGTTGTGGATCTTCTAAAGCACAAGGTTGAATGTTTAGACCTAGTTAAAGATACACCTCTTGAGGAACTCGTGATTGAGGTACTCCTACATTGTCCTGACTATCAGTCATTGTCGGTTATACAAAAAGAACAGGTTAGGGATGATGGTTTGAACTCAAGGAAAAGGAAGGTGACTTGGAGGATACACCCATGGGCGGGACTTAAGTGATCCATAATAATGGATATCTAAGTTAGGTTTACGTGTTTCCCTTCGGGATGGTGACTTGAATGATACACCCATGTTCCGAAGCTTATGTATTTCATTGCTTAAAAAAAAACTGCAGCCTACGTGTCATATATCGTGTTCTAGCGTGATTGAAACACCAATGGCTTAGGTTTAATCATAAAACATTAATAAAAGCTAAAACATTCAAACATCGATCCACAATTCATCTAATTTTCAAAAACATATAAATTTGTGTTTATAATGGTGGGAAATCTATAAGATTTAACCAGGGCCTAAACATGACCTTGAGATGGGATTAGACTGAGTCGTAGATTTCTGAGTGTGAGACCCATAGATAGACTGTTGCTAGTTAATGTATAATATTTTAGATCACATAATTGGGGGCTCGAGAGTCGGTGGCTGGGTTTAATCAGATCGAAATACTGATTGTTACAATTAACGTGTTATGAAATCTGTGCGGTGTATAATGAAAGTATAAGTTGCAAGTTTCTGATTATGATTATATTGCATTATTCTTTTTCGGGACGCATAAGGTTAAGTGTGGGGATGTGATGTAAGGTCAAATATCCCGTGTTTAATAGTCTAGTTCGTACAGTTTTATGGGTGTTATTTTGTATATTGAGTCGGTTTTACGTTGGTATTTGTATTTGTGTCGATTACAGGTGATTGGATGCTAAGTACGCGTTTCGGGAAGCATTTGGGATGAAGTAGAAGGATTGGATGCGAAACTATGCAAAGATGGCGGCTTATCAGGAAGTTCTATAGTGCAAAACATGACATAAGCATATCTTGAGCTAGAAATTGAATCACGGGGCCCATAATATATCTATTTGGGGTAGCTCGACGAGCCGGGTATGAAAATTGGGTTTTGGCGTAGCCTACGCCAACCCGACGTAGCTTAAGCCAGAATCTTTTTTGGCGTTTGAGTCGACGTTGTTCCGGGGGTCGGGGCGGGGTGGGGTAGGTCGGCGTTGCTTACGACAAAAGTGAGAAAATTTAGGGATTTTGAGATTTTTGTCTTATATTCAAGTCTAACCCTAAGGCCGTAATCATTCGATCTTGGGAGTTTCTTGGACGACCAAAGGGCGATTTTCAGAGGTAGAGACAGTTCCGGATCATCTATTGAAGCTATGCTCGCGTGTCTGACAAGCATGCGTGGCTAAGCTGCATGTGGCTTCCTCCCAACGGATGGTTCGTATAGGTTTCTATGTTTGATTCTGTTTGTTCATGATTGGGTCTTGTTAGTTTCTAACAATAACTTGACAGATTAATGTATTAGTTGATTTGAACAATTTATTTTTATGCTTTGAGTTTTCTACTTTACAATCAGTGTTCGGTTGATGACAAAACCTAGTAGCAGGGTTGGGTGACTAAAGTGGGTAACTTGGTATTTATAAATTGAGTAATTGGATTATACTTGTTTGTGATGAACTAGTTGCATAGGTTTTCTGACAAAGAATCTGTCTTCAATTACTGTTTCAACTGATTTTCCAACACTATGTCTATGTGGTGTCCATTGAACAACTGAGTTTTACATAAGCCTAGAACCTGAAGTTTGGGAGGGAGTTACATCTTTATTTGATCTGTGTTTTCATTCCAGTTTACTAATCTAAGCAATTTAACTTTCCACTGATTCCCTGTGGATTCGACAACTCTACTTCCCTTTCTAAAGTCTAAGGTAGATAAGTAGTAGTTTTTATAAATGTTTTTGATTGCTTTAGTTTAGTTGATTTTGATTCTGTTAACAAAAACCCAAAAAGATTTTTCTTATTTTTGCTTTTATTTTTATTTTGTTTATTTTTTCGTTCACAACTACTCGGTTGTGTTACTTGTGCAGGTTAGCATGGACAAGAATTATATTGATGATCTGTACTACTACGAGCCGTGCAACAATTGTGGCATCACTGGCCACTGGGCACAAGATTGCCCAAGATATAATCATCATGGTGGTGGTCTGGAGTATCAAAGCTATCATGATAATTACAATCAAGACTACCACCCGGGCAGGCCACCTGAACAGGAGAGCCAGGCAAAATCACTTATAAAAACTACTACTTATCTTACCTTGGACTGTAGACAGGGAAGTAGGGTTGTCGAATCCACAGGGAATCAGTGGAAAGTTTAATTACTTAGATTAGAAAATTATAATTAAAAACACAATCAAATAAAGATGTAACTTTCCCCAAACTTCAGGTTCTAAGTTTAAATAAACCTGCTTTCTGATTTGAGTCGTTTTTACCAATATAACCTGAACACATAAATACATTAAGACTAAATTGTTTCATAAACAATTAGGGTTAAAAACATATAATTATATATAATTAAGATGTGTTAATCAATCTCTCATCAACTGTCTATATACAAATCTTGACGCTAGCACGGCCGGTTAATGTAGATTTAATATTATGGGTTGATTGGAGGTTTAGGTATTCAGCAAACCGTTTGAGCCCTAACCAGACCGGGTGGTTTGTGTCGGTAATTCTCTACTTCTCTCGTATCGGCTTACAGAGGACTTATAGCGGGAGCCATGGGGTTTGATCTTGAGAAGGAAAGTCTTATTTATTTGAAATAATATTATAAGTAAAGACAACTATTTACATAAATTGTTAGGTCTGAGCGTTCATAAAATACTTTTGGAGGAAGTCGTGCATTCCGACTTACCGGAAGAAGTTACAAGACCAGACGTACGTCAGTCACAAGGATAATAAGTCCGAATAATGAATTGTGAAGATACCGATGGACTTGACACCCCGTTGGGGTCCGTTATATTCATTAAGGAACAGTTGGCCGACTGTATCCACTGTTCCATTACGAAATACTAACTCCCCTATCGAAAGGGTTAGTACTAGTAACTATAACCAACCTTATTTTAAATATAGCATTAATTAACAAGAGATAACAACTAGAGTAACACCTTAAACAGAATAGTAGTTTTAATTACATTTCTTAACTTTTTATTTTCCGTTTAAACAAAACCCATTTTCCAACTTATTATTCTAGTCAGAAAATAGTGAGGGTTGAGTACGGGATCCGTGTCCATGGTTCGATATTTGGTTCTTACCCATACTATACTACGCCGCGATAGGTACACTTGCCTATTGTGTGTGTAGTCAAAGTAATTATCATTTTAATTTATAAATTTAAAACCTGATTTGGTGTAGCTCTAAATAGAATATATGTATTACTACTAAAAACGCGCTATCAAGTTTTTGGCGCTGTTTCTGGGGACTATATATATATATATATTTATTTTTATCTATACATAAAACACACATCAGATGGTGCAAGTTCTTTGCTTCAATTATACATCTATTTATAGTGGGGAAATCTTACACCTAACACTCCTAATCATGTGAGTCAAGGCATGAAAGTTAGTGTAGGTTGAACATGTGATTGAATTCAAATGAATTTGGTAGTGAGCGGTGTGTTTCACCCTAGATTGGGGAGAAGGGAGGGATGAGACATATGGGTAAACGATAAAATGGAAGTTGTATGGTAGTTAGTGTAGGATTTCAACCATGTGCAAGTTTATTTTTATAAAATCTTGAGTTTTTATAAAAGATATGGATGCATCTTTTTAGATTTATAAAAAGTTAGGATCATATGAAGAATACGCATGTTTAGACATGTTTATAAATATTGTATGAGTTATTAGTGAATGTTTAAGTGACAAGGGATGCAATATATATATATATATATATATATATATATATATATATATATATGTACATTTATTTTTACAAAAAAAAAATCATGTGTTTCATTGTAAATGTATTAAATGGTCTAAAAATAATGAAGTATGATATTATGAAGTTTGTATTGCTTCTAATATATATATATATATATATATATATATATATATATATATATATATATATATATATATATATACACACACACATATTTATATAGACGGACGTTAGCTAGGTTTATAAAAACAACGGCGAGTTAACTAACCCGAATTTAGGTTCGATGAGAGGAAGCCCTACACTTGTAGCTTCTACAAATCATTTTGAGGTTGTGACCCCTTAATACTGGATGGTAAAAAGGATTGCATCGCCACCTTTTCCTTGATAACTAGGATAGAAGCTACCATTAACATCAGTGAGTGTCGTGAGGACCAAGCTGTTAATTTTTCCTTGCACTCACTAAGAGAGGAAGCCCTACACCGGTAGGAAACCGTCAAATAAGCCAAGGGGAGCAGGGAGGTAAAGCTACTGAAATGGGATGGATTGAAAGATCTGGTGATCAAGAAATTCTGCTCACATAATGAAATTGATAAGGTTGTGAAAGAATTCCTCGAATTGAGGTAGGAAAAATGACCCATCGTCAGTACACCTTTAGGTTTGATGAGATGACACAACTGGTACCTCATCTTGTTACCCCTGAATAGTCAAGTGCTACATTTAGGGACTACCTTTTAAGGTTCGTACCTTCGTGAAAGCCAATAAACCAAAGACCTTTGATTCAGTGGTTGAGCTTAGTGGAATTGTGTATGATGACCTGGCCATGAATGATCAAGCTCACAAGGAGTCCAAGAGGAAATGGACTCTCCCTGGAAAGCGCACTAATGGAAACTTTTAGGATCGGATCTTCTTAACAAGATACATTGGTGACTACATGTATTAATTGCGGAAACACATAGTGTTTCTCTATGAAGAATCAATACACACTTAGCAATTAAGCTCTATCTGTATTAGATGACAACCTGTAATGTTTACAATCATAATGTAAGAATAGTTACAATCACACAGTCTCACATGCACTCAAGAAGATTAAGTACAAAAGTGATCGAACTAACTGGACTCTATATCATGCGTCCGTTACATGCAAACATACTACATCTATTTATACTAATACACACAACCATGGTTGCAGAAGTCGCTAGGCGCTGCCAGGTCGGTCGACTGAGGAGTTGCGAGTATTCGGACATGGTAAATTACAAAGAAATTAATTTTCGAAAAATTATATATATGTCAAATATCATAAGTTTACTAATATTTTATAACAAAATTTGTGAATATCAATGTAAATCAAAAGGATACATGTTCAAATACTAAAGTATTTCAAAAATTGATATTCATTATTTAATATTATAGACATAGTAATTATTTAATTCTCGTCTTCCAATGTATCTCTGTGAAAAACATTAAAAATCCAACAAAATCGGTGAAAAATAGCGAAAATTGATGAAAAATAGCGAAAATTGGTGAAAAAAGCGAAAATCGGTGAAAAACAGTGAAAATCTCAGTTGGACCGAGTTGACCCGATTTGGCCCGATTTGGATTGAGTTTGACCGATTCCGAGTAGTGTTGATCGAGTTGAAGAAAAGCGCCTCGGCACTCTACCGAGTACTCGGCCGCCTAGGCCTAGTTTTACAACACTGCACACAACTAACAAAACAAAAGTCTTCATCCGTGTTTGTTCATGTCTTCATCCGAGTTAATGCCTTGAGTATATTCTTCATCTTGTCTTCATTAAAGATTACATTTTCTCATCTGAGGTAATGTGGCTTGAACATATATATCTTGGTGAAAAGAACTTGGAGAAGGTGTAAAATGAAGTAAGAGGAGGAAGAAAATGTGTTTAGGGTTACACGCCTCTTTGTTCTCAAACACTCTGGGAGGGGGAGGGGGAGGGGGAGGGGGAGGGGGAGAGATGTGAAGCTACAGCAAATTAAAGTCAAGCAAGTGGTTTTTGAGGCGGTTATCCAAAACTGCTTCAAAAGATGATTTTTGGAGCGATTTTCCTAAACCAGCTTCAAAAGGTTTATTTTTGAGATGGTTTTTGTTTTTTGAATAGGTTTTTTAAGATGGTTTTCTTTAAAACCGGCCTAAAAAACAATATTTGACGGCTTCAAAATGTCAATTGTGAACTACTGATTAGATTTTCTTTCAAGTTATCATGCTCTAGAAGTTCTTATTCTGCCATCCATCATGCCTTAATGACAAAACTAAACTTAAGACATAAAATATGGCCTTTCTAGTTCAATTTCAAACACAATAATAAAAGTAACATGGATCAATTACTAATCAATGGATCAAACATGGTCCATCCTAAATATGTTCTTTTAAAAGATGACCAGATTTGCTCCATTTTTACATAAAACATATAAGAAACTCTTAACAATCTTTAATGCATCCAATCAACTATGTCTCTTAAGATCTTGGCACAAGTATGCTTCATTGTGCCCCAACTAGTTAATCTCATATCATTACAATATACATCAAATCACTTGAAATTCAAGTGGATGTGAGTGGCACTGACTTGAAATTGATTAGGGGGCTGGCCAAACGCCCCCGCCGCCATCAGTAACGTATGACAAGCATGACAACGGTATAAGGCACAACCCTCGACTTCTAAGATCTCTTTTTGCTTTTTCGTTTCCATCCTCAATTGAAACCTGAACGCAAATACATAATATATATTATTTTTTCTTAATACTAGTAGTTCATATAAAATCGTTGCCATCATAAGAAATGAACATATATCATGGAACCAACATGTGACATTATAACATGTATCATTGTCTATTCTTAATATTTTGGGAAAGTTGGTAAAAGACGCCATTTTATTTTATAAATTTTATGTATTTACACAAAGATAATAATCAATCACATGCTATATATTATATATATCAACTAAATCATTTAATTTAAGTACAAATTTTATCGGATTATCCAACATACATCATCCCAACCGTTGAAAAGTTAATAAGATATGTCAATTTGTTTTACCTTTATTATTTATTGTTTTAGATTGAAAACTGTTAGCAATTTGATTAGATGTATATAAAACAATATGATGATGTAAACATGCAATTGATATTATTTTTAGGTTAATTGGTTAGTCACGGGTTACAGGTCATGGTTCATGGATCTGAACTGGGTCGGACATAACTGGGTCACGGATACCTAATGGGTCACGGGCATCGAACTGGTCTAAGATTGACCGAATTTGTTCGACACGATTTGCAAGTCTGCTGCACGTGATTGTTTTTGATTGTGCGAGTCTTTAGCTAAAGAATTAGTATGTGGAGTTGAATTTTTATTGTTCTCTTATTTTCCCACGTAGCATGTAATGCCTATATAACGCTTGTTTTTTTTGGTTATGGAATAATAGCTAGCATTTGTCTTCATCATGTTTCACTACAAAAAAAACTCTTACGAACAAACTTTAATATTTCTTACCCCTCGTGTCAGGAACCCGTTGTTCTTGTGTGCTGACTTCATGTATGGCACGCTCAACGTCTGCAAATTATCATTGATAGTTAATTACTTAACGAGTTTATGTGATGTGGTTCCAACGGTTAATTGTTGGCCAAAGAAAATAGAGAGAATTCTAGATAGAAATTTAGATAGATAATTTAGACTTGATTCATTTCATTCATATCCCCAAAACATATTATCAAATGGCTATATATAAACATAACCACTAAACCCACTACTTTAATAATAACCACTTACTAAACCACTACTGTGGAAATTAACTCACATAATTAATTACAGTAAATTAAAAGACCAAAGGTCTAAACGTTTTATTAACCCACATCAATGCATGCATGCATAGAAGGGTTGCACCTCTTGCATGTAGACTTGTGCATATCAATATGGTTGGAACAATGGAAAGGTAGGCACGTAACATTCCATCCCCCTTAGAATCGTTCTTGTCCTCAAGAACGGAACTAGAACAAGCCTTGGTAGTGCACAATGGAGGCCGCAAGTTGAGGCATCCGAACGCATTAGGACCCGTCTGAGTAAAACGCCAAGGTGGCCGCCATTCGGTTCTCCCTGTAGCATTTGGATAAGTCTCAACGAAGCTCCACGACCACTCGGTTTCTCAGGGGTCTTCCAAAAAAATTAACCCAACATGCCCGAACAGACCATCCGGGGCATAACGATTAGAAACCACCATATATGATGGAGCTTGGGGACCATGAATACTTCCATGTGAGCACATGAAAGGACCTGTAAAAATAGCAGGACCATGGAACAAGTCCATGCTAGAATGGTTGTTCCATACACCAATCTACTTTGAATTAAATTTGGTGGCCTTTTGGGATTTTGACTTAGACCCATGAGATTCAACATGTGGGCCAAAAGTAAGGATCGAACCATTCATCATGGTGGGGGTGTGTAGGGGCTAGTGTTGGTACAAACGGCGCTGGTTGTGCTTGCTGCGGGGCTGGTTTCGGTGTTGTAACAGAAGCGGGTGAACAAACTTGTTTCAGTGGTGGCGAGGTAGGTGATGGTGTTGCGGCGGGAGCGGGTGACGGAACACGTGGTGCGGTGGCGGAAGCAATTGATGGAGGTGAGGCAGCAGTGGCCAATGGTGGTGTTGTGGTGGCGGTAGTGGTGGCAGGGGCTAGGAAACGAGGTCGGTTTTTGAGAAGATCGATCATCTGAGCAATCGTTGACTCGATTCGATCCAACGACTCGTTCCATTCTTGAGCGTCCATAGGAGTGGATCAAGACCGCTCTGATACCACTGATGTGGTTCCAACGGTTAATCGTTGGTTAAAGAAAATAGATAGAATTCTAGATAGAAATTTAGAGAGATAATTTAGACTTGATTCATTTCATTTATATTCCTAAAACATATTTTCAAATGGTTATATATAAACATAACCACTAAACCTACTACTTTAATAATAACCACCAACTAAACCACTACTATGAAAATTAACTCACATAATTAATTACTGTAAATTAAAAGACCAAAGGTCTAAACGTTTTATTAACCCACATCAATGCATGCATGCATACAGGGGCGGCTTAGAAGGTGGTGCAGGTGGTGTCGTTTCACCCGGGCATGTTTACGAGTGGGTCATATTTTTTAAATTTATATATATATATTATATTTTTTTTTGAAATAACTTATAAAATCTGAAAAATTTTATAAAATTTAGGGGCAAATTTTTTTTAATTGAAATCCAACCTAATAATACCAAATTAATAGTTATACCCAACCCAAATGGCCCAATCTTTATCCATTTATCTCATGACCCATCCCATTCAATTGATTGAATTATACCCAACCCAAAATGCTAAGAGAGCATCCCGACTCATTTAGGTATGTAAATACTAACTAGATACTTTTCTATGATAGTTTTATTTTTTTATTATTGTAATTACAATTATCGCCGTATTATTGATTTTTTATATACATGCATATTGAGGGGGGGGGGGGGGGATGAGGGCATTTTTCTTATGTTGAGCCGGATACTTAATTTCTCAGGGACGGCCCTGCATGCATAGAAGGGTTGCACCTCTTGCATGTAGACTTGTGCATATCAATATGGTTGGAACAATGAAAAGGTAGGCACGTAACATTATGATATAACTAAATCAAATTAAAGCTAATTCATGTAGCTGTTAAAACTTAAAAGTATAGAATTACCTTCTTGAAAAGATTTATTTGCAAACTATTTATCGATTCACACTCATGCACCACAATATTTTGCAAGGTTTATTATGAAATTATGTCTAGAAATTTTTCAAATTTCTTTTGTTAATTAAGATGACAAGTTGTTTATAAAGAACTAAAAACATCTATCGTATTATATGTTAATTAAAATTACTTTTCAGAAGGATGGTAATATAAAAGAGGGGTATAGTGATTTGCAACTATTTCTCATGCTTAATAACATTTATATAAACTTAAATACATGGATGAAATATGTAAGAAAAAAATATATATTGCATGATATATAAATCTTCACATTATCCCCATGTGATTTCTAGTTTTTCTGTCTTTCCTTTAAGTAAAATTACCAAATAAAGGAATGTTAAATGTTATAAAAGACCTTTCTTAGTAATAATGTGTAAATAGCTAACAATCAAACTAATTAAGCCTTTAAATAAATATAATTTAACGATTAAATTATATAATAATTTATTGGCCAAAACGGAGAGATCGAGCTAGACATATAGCTAATAAATAAATATTAATTGAGAAAAGCAAGAAGAATGTTTTGAAGAAATGGTACCTCGACTTGGTTTTGTAAGAATTTAATATATCCAATAGCCTCCATTAGCACCGATGCTGTGTCTGTCTGCAAATATTCTCCAACATATATAATCCCCTCAATTTTATATCAATAAATAACAAGCTTGTATATATGAGTCAGAAAGCACTTCTGTCTTCTGATCTCAAACTATTTAATAAATACATGCATTTGAAAACCAAATAAACCGCTATTTTAAACACTTACACTGAGATTCACAGGGCTGCTACCTAAAGATACTCTTTTTGAGTATTCTTAAGTCTTAACACACATAAATCATACAAATTTTAGAGTTCAAAATTAACTGATTAGATATGAATATATATTCTATGTGAACACCTTTCATTTATATGTAAACATAGCCATGCAAATATACACATTTAAAATACATGTTTACATGTTATTTATATTATTGAATCTTGATCTTTCAGTTTATAATCTAAGTTATAAGCAGTCTGGTTTTCTAGATTTTAATAAGTTTTAAATAAACCAGCATTAGTAAATAATTAAATAGAAAAGAATCTTAACGCACAAAAGATATAAAAGATTATGATGCTGACATTTGTTATAACGTCGATATATATATGTATATGCTGTGATGCATAGTCCACCATGTAAAAATATAGACTAAAACAGTTGTCCAACATGACAGTTGTAAACATGATACATAATTTTTTTCATGAAACTATGCATTATAGGATATGCTTTAATAACATAATTATTCTTAGACTTTTAAGTTAATCCTTCCTCATAAATAGTATACACGCATGCTACATACATACATATATAAACGACCGTTTAAGTGTGTGAGATTATAATTTTGATTATGGGTATATCAATACCCTATGAGTTTATTGAATTGTTTTAATTTTTGACTTACATAACTACTGTAAAAAAGGAAAAAGAAATAGTTCTCTGTATTTTAATGAATTATGTTATGTTTAAACAAAGATGGTTTCTATTATTATCCAAAATACAACTAGTTAATTAACTTTTCTATAGATCGACCATTCTACTATTTGTAAATAACTTTCTAACTAGTACCTACAAAAGATGTAAATAACTTGTGTCATGAAAGTGGTAGTACTTAAAAGAGTTTTGAGAAGGGTATAGGCAATGCTTTCAAAACCGGACATAACAACGAACCGCCCGCTATAGAAGTCTGATCCATTAGTCGGACCGGATGACGTAACAAATAATATAAATATCAAACTATTTATATAGATACAAAATATAAAAAATTATGTGTTTTGATATCAATTTGTATTTTTAATGACATATGAAGACTTAAATAAATAAAATATATAACATGGAATACTAAATTAATTAAAAAAAATAAGATTTTGAAAGAAAAAGTTAAAAAAAAAGTAAAAAATTGGAAATTTAGTCCGACTGTCCAACCGGTTTAAACGAAAATGGTTCAAATAAGCAAAATCGGACCGGTTCTATAACCGGTTCCCGGCCCGGTTCTGAAAACACTGGTTACAGGATAAAGTTATATAAATATATAGAAGAAAAAAAAAGAAATTAACTTACTCTTGAAGTTTATAACATTTTCTTTTAATAAATAAATAAATAATTTACTTCATAAGAAAGTCACCAACTTTTAAGTGATGAGAGAAGACAGAAAACATTACCTTGCCAAAAGGAGCCACCAACTGCTGAAGTGCTGCAATTCTGTCTCCTAACTTCTCTTTCCTAACCTGGTTTCAATTCAAAACACAGTTTATATTTACACTCAAATGATGAAGAATTCATACATAAATAATAAATACACATACATATATGGGGGAAGGTTCCACTAACAAGTGGTTTTTCGCTAAGAAACGCTAACAAGTGGGTCAAACGAACTCCGATTGAGCTCATTCCAGCGGCGTTGGAACCGTCTCATCGAACTCTAATCCGGACTCAAAAACCTAAACCCCCCTCCACCCGCACCCCCAAAAACCTAAACCCCCCTCCAACCCCACCCCAAAAAGCCTAAAACCACCACCCCACCCCCCAAAAACCTAAAACCCCCCACCTCCCCCCCCTCCCCCAAAAACCTAAAACCACCCCCAAAAACCTAAATCCCCAACCCCACAAAAAAAAAACCTAAACCATAAAATCTAAACCCTAAAAGCTAAACCCTAAGGATAAAACCCTAAAATTCAAACGTAAAATCTAAACCTTAAAAGCTAAACCCTAAAATCTAAGATGATAGAGTTCGACGAGACGGTTCCAACGCCGCTGAAATGAGCTTAATCGAAATTCGTTTGATATCGTTTCTAAGCGTTTTGGTCATTTCTTAGAGTTCTTAGCGAAAACATACTTCTTATTTTATCCTCCCCTACATATATGTATATATATGTATGTATTATGATCATGGTAATTACATATTTTATCTCAAAAAAAGGTCAAGCTGATGTATTTTTGGATGGAAGTTGTAAATTAAACAAAATTGAATCATTGTTATATTTGTGTCTAGTTTAGAATTAAGAAAACCCAAATGACACTCAAAAGTCAAGCTTAACTTCTAATTATGGATCGAAAGCGCAATTATATATTTAATCACCTTGAAAGGTGCGCACGAAGTACGAGGCTCGAGTTTGGATTTCTTTTGTACCGTGGCTTGAGGAGCCTTTGTGTCCATGTAACTTGTAGCTGGTCTTTTTGCTTCTGTACAGCTTGTTCTAGCGTTGAAGGATGATGATGACAGCTGAAATAAGTTGGAAAATAATGTATAAAGTTAATTATTTTCAGCATTGAATCATCACAAATCTTTTCACCAAAGACTGCATTTTGGCCTGATCTAAAGTGAAGAAATGAATGTAATGTATAAAGCTGACGGTAACATTTAAGTGGGAAAGAAAAAAAAGGCAAACTTTTACTTGTTTAGGATAAATTCCTTTGCCAAAAAAAGTGTGAAATGTTACAAAAAAGGAAGGAAAAACAAAGCCCAAATGTCTTTCATTTTCAAGATTAGACACGATATTAGTCTTTTAATAATAATCGCGTCTCATATTGGTTAAACGGTTATTTGTTGTCAACTAATTAACGTATTTATGATGATCATCTAGGGTTTATTATAGTAGTTTAGGATGTATATATACAAATATCATTATATACATCTGTTTTTTTGGTCAATAAACCTTCTTTGCACAATGAAACCTAAAATATTTTGTTTGTATTGCAAAAGAAAGTTTTTTACAAAAAAAGATTAATTAATTGCCTATGCCTAAAATGAAAAATAATAAAAAAAGTTGTTGTATTCGGTTGGCACTTTTTAAAACTCACAGCTTGTTGTCACAAAGTAAAAAAAAGAAGAGGGAGGATGAAAAGATAATAAAAAAAAGTTAACCTAATGAAGATAACTATTTTTGATATCCATAAAAGAAATAAGTAGGTGACCACCATAAAAATAGATTTACTCATAACCTTGGTAACCTAAAAGAATATTATTAATAATTAATTTATACAAGAAATAATCCATTAAGCAAAGTATATGTAAGATTGTGTTTTTGAGGTTATAGAGACTATATATAGTCCTTGGATCCTTTATCCTTTACTTTCTATATAAAAAAGAAGATAAAATGAATTGAATGAGACAAATAAAATAAAGAGAAAGAAACTCACTTTACTATTGCAAATTACTGGTGTGTGATTTGGTTGATGCATCTGATCAAGGCCATATGATAAACAAGTGTCTTTGAAAAAGCTTCCAAGATGATGAGGAATATTAAATGAAGAAGGATGATGGCTAAAATTCCCATCAAATCTTGGTGAACCAAACAGATCCAAAGCTGGCAAGTTCATATCAAAAGAGTTTGAAGAAACTGCTACCGAAGATTGATTCAGATTTGATACGTTTATCGTTGGAAATATCTGGCTAAACGTCCCTCTAGATGTCGTTCGACTAGAACTATTTTGGTAGTGATTATTTGAAGTATCATCTGGGAATTGATCGATAAGCTGACCGCCTTTTATTTGACAGCCGTTAGAGAACGTTCTAAGCAACAATTCTTGATTGTTATTGTATCCAGGAGAAGGGTTTAAGTGCAAATCTTCAATACTAGAAGTTGGGCTACTATTTATCATTTCTGAAAACTTTGGAGGATATGATTCTGAGGATGAGAATTCATCTTTCATTCGCGAAAGACGTTGCAATTCATGTGTCATGAAGTTTTCAGTAGAGTTGCTTGGTACATTGTTGTTGTCCCTCATATTCCAAGGTAGTCCCAACACAGGAGTGCTAGAATTGTGACAAGGTACAAAACCGATATTACTATCTACTTGTTGCTTCAGATATCTTAAGTTTGTACCGTGGTTCGTACCGTACCTACACAAGTTAGAAAAATAATTAAGAAAGATAGAACACACATAACATACTAAACATACTCCAATTGTTGTAAGCAAAAGTGGAATAATTAGATCTAAACCCTAAGTAGGGATTGCTGAAATTACAATGAAAGAACATATCACGAGTAAACAAACTAGTAAAAAAGATTGAAACTTTGATATGTGTGAGTGATTCTTGGAACATAATTAGGAATCTAGAGGGCAAAAGTATAAGATTAGTCCAAAGTTTAGTCACCATGACTAAAAAAAGTAACCCTAAGTTTCCAAATATAGAAACCAAGAGAGTGACTTACAAGATGGGATTTTGGGACCAAGAAAGTCCATAGCAAGAAGAGTCCAGTACAGGCTGATGATCTTGATGTTGTTGATGAAATTTTGAGGACTCCATGTATAGTTTATATGAATGAGATTATAATATGTTTCTGGGAAGCACCTTTTTTTAAAGATTTAACATAAAAGAAATTTAAAGAACAAAGGGAAAAGGGAGGATGGGATCTTGAAAATCCCAAGAAAAAGAATTAAACTTTGTGATGATCATAAACTAAGATGGTGGAGAGAGCAACAGCAATTTAGAAAAGAATCCCAGTTCAAATTCAAAGATTGTGGAGACACCCATAATAGAATACTATACAACACATACCTCTGTGTGTGTGTGATATTTAGTGATGCTTTTTCATAGTATCTGCTGCACTCTTCACTCTTTTAAAGTCTCTTCTTAAAGCAACCCTTGAAAAAAGGAAAGCAAGAAAAAAGAAATATACCCTTCAGCTTCAGACACACCTCTCTTTTCGATATTAACTTTTTTTCACCATCACCAACATATATTATAAATAACTAGTAGTGAACCCGCACTATGTGCGAGACCGACAAATTAATTCTGTGCAAATATTTGTTTAATTAAACAATTTTTTTATATAAACTACAACTCATTTGCAAACGTACATGCAAGTTGCTTATAAAATATTTATATGTGGTACGACCACAAATAAAAGGTATCCCGCACGTTACCGTGGAGAATTGAACGTCTTTAATTGATTTTCTCTATTTAATATAGTGAAACAACTAATAAAGAAACAATAAGAACACAAATTATAAAAAAAACTCTAAATTTGAATATAATTACAATCCCAAAATTTGAATATAAGTTATAGACATAGGTTAGTAGGTAATTATAAACAATTGAGGCATTGCTAATTTGTACACTATCTAAAAAAAATATGCTAGATGTCTTATTTTTTTGAGTAAATGAGAGAATTAAGTGTATGAGTTAGTAAATAAGAGAATTAAGTGTATGGGTTAAAGAGTAATTACTAGGTTTTAATTATAAACATGGGTTAGAAGGTAATTATACACATTTGACGCATTGCTAATTTGTACACTATGCAAAATAAATTGTGCTAGGTGTATTAATTTTTTGAGTAAATTACAACAATATCTTTCAAATATGTATTATATAGTACTATAGATATAGACCGTAGGATTTGTCTACTGTGTAAACCAAAGAAAAAACCAATAAACCAAATTCTGGCCACATGTTTATTATAATTTAATGGGATGTTGATAACTTTTAGGGAAAAAATTAAAATAAGATCAAAATAAATGTATAGTCCGAAATCAAATTTGGTTTATTGGTTTTTGAGTTTACAAAAGATACATGCCCAAAAAAACATATATATAATCTCTTTCATCTCGGGGGTGGCGCTGCAATTAGAGGGAGATGATGGTTGCTCTTAAAACATAATTATAAATCTGTTCTTTTGCCTTTGATCCCAAGGCTTTCAAAAAAGTCTGAACCCCAGCCAAAATCATGATGGTTCAACCAATGCTCAACACACCCACATGTTTGTAGGCCTATATATAATATGCATGTGTTGTGTATATATGGATGGTGATATGCACCCATTAAGCCTAAGGGTACTTTTCAGTCAACTCTCTTGCAGCCGTTTAAACAGTGATATCAAGGGTTGAAACACTCTCCATGGACCATTCAAAAGGATTTTAATAAGCTCTCTATTTATTAGATCATTTAATTAACGGTTATAAATTAGTTGATTGAAACATACTCTTGGTCAAATGGATAATTTGGTAGGGTATTGAGTTCATATATCATGACTATTAATTCTCTCGTGGTCCTATCTCCCATTGACATTAGTCATTTTCAATCTTTTTTAAACTTTAATGTGATAAAAATGCATTTATGTTTACTTTAAACATTAAATGAGTTATGGTGCAACGTAACATGAATTATTTATCAAAGTATACTATCCACGAAAATGAATGGAATAATGTTCTTGGATCTCATTTCAACTTGACACCACCAAATTTAACTTTCCATGAATTTTGTTTGCATGACCTAAAATGCTGCAATCATTTTGTCACCGGCCTAGTTTTGCCAAAAGCTAAATGGATAAGTAACATTTCCATTTTGTTTGCATACTTCTTAAGAAATGAAAGATAAAAGGTGTTTAAACTTTAAACTTCAATTATAACTTTCAAGATATTGTAATTGTAGTTTCCATGAGATCATGATTCAATCCATTCAAACAAGATGGGATTAACCCTAAATGAACTTTTTAAATGATTGAATTAAGCATATATGCTGTTGTTTACAAGCGATCGGCCCTATATAGGGACTTTGTTCATACGACGCGATGCTTTGAGAAGCAACACAACCCTACGCTTCTTCCTAATCAGTTTCTAATTTCCATTATGTTCATAAAGACCCTCAGACTAAACACAAATACATAAATGAATCTAAAACATACTTTAAACTAATTACAAATTTGACCTGTAACTTTCAATCAAACTTGTATCAAATAATTAAGGCTTACAATCACCCCTAGTTGTTGATCCAAGTTTGAATCTTCCTCTTCAACATCTTAATTGTTGGAGTACGATAAAGCACAATGACCCAAATCTTGACAATGATAGCATCGAACCAATGTGTCTACATCCTTCCTTTTCTTTTCTGATTGATACCAACATGTGGTATTTGGTTTTTTGGACCAAGAACAACCCCTATTCGGTCCCTATTAAACAACCTGGTGGTCCTCCCTAAACGCCTACCATTACCATAAACAACCCCTAAAGTGCGTCGTCTGGCACCACCATTAACAACCCTGAATCAAAACAAACCCTTCTTTCTTTCTGAATTAGTTTTTCTGGCAATGAACCTTTTAGGATTCTTGTTCTTTCCTTTCTATTTTGGACCATCATCAATATTTAACCCAACAAGTTTCTTGGCGATTCCCCTTTGGCCTCTCCATTGCCCGGAACCCTACCTCTTGTGGTTGATCTTTGTGGATGCATCCCCCTATAAATAATAGCCGCCATTACCAACCTGTTGGTAATGGCCGATGCTTTGAACAAAACCTAGAATCCTTCGCAGCCTTAAACCAAACCATGGAATTGATCTTAAAACTTGAACACCCCTCTGGCTTTGGTTTTGTGATGAACAGAGAGCAAACACCCATTTGTTTTTGCCTTCTTTGTTTAACGCAACCCACACCAACATCTTTAATTTGCGACTGATCTTCACACTTCGAAACCCCTTGTTGACTTCAAATTCTGCTGACATAACAAAAAACATCAAATTGTTTCTGTACTTTGAGAATCAATAGTCCATTCCAACATCATCGCCTTTAATGTCTAGGACTAAATTGAACAATCAATATGATCACACCTTTGTGGTCGATCTTCAACAACAAACAAACTCCTTAAATGAAGAATTTAAACAATGATCTCGATTTTGTTTGAGCCTTGGCTTTGATACCGCTGTAGATCCCATGAGATCATGATTTAATCCATTCAATCAAGAACGAGATGAGATTAACCCTAAATGAATTTTTAAATTAATCGAACTAAGCTACTGTTGTTTACAAACGATTGGCCTTATATAGGGACTTTGGTCAGACAACACGCAGCGCTTTGAGAAGCGACACAAGCCTATGCTTCTTCCTAATTTGTTTCTAATTTCCATTATGTTCACAAATCCCCTTAGACTAAACATTAATACATAAATTACTCTAAAACATACTTTAAACTAATTACAAATTTGACCCTTAACTTTCATTCAAAATTGTATCAAACAATTAAGTCTAACAATATTTAACAAATACATTGTCTCATCCGGCATTTTCGAATTTTTTGTTAAAATAGGATATAGGAGACTGTGTAATCACATTTGGGACTGTTCTCTCTAAGTTTATGCATTTGGGGTTGTCGCCATTTGGATGGGCGACAACTTCCCCAAATTCTCACTCCAATCATTTGATGTGTCTGGTCAGTCAGTGAACCCAAAGCTGCCGCCCTTTGGAATGGCGACAGCTTCCTATCACACCTCCATCTCAGCTTTCGGTTTGACTAGACAACACACCAAAAGCTGCTGCCATTTGGAATGGCGACATCTTTTGTATTCAATTAAGAAAGCTGCTGCCATTCCAAAGGGCGACAACTTTGGGTTCACTGACTGACCAGACACATCAAATGATTGGAGTGAAAATGTGGGGAAGCTGTCGCCCATCCAAATGACGACAACCCCAAATGTATAAACTTAGAGAGAAAAACCCCAAATGTGATTACACAATCTCTTATAGCCTATTTTAGCAAAAAATTCGACATTTTCCCTGATAAACAGGTCTCTAGATGAATGATTCAGTATATTTAAACGTCAAGCGATGGCATTTAAAGAAAACTAATAGTCAAGTCAAGTTGTAGAAGCATTAGTTAATGTAAATTTGGGTTCCGACTATTACTTCATTAATTAAGATTACAAATTTATCCAAAACCATATATATGGTGATGCACGCTACACACATATACCAACACGAAATTTTGTGTTAATAATGAATCTAGAAGTATTCACTCTAAACACCCAAAAATCACTAATGAAGAATAATTAAAACTTCAATTGATTAGAAATTTATCACAAGCTATATGATTAACTATTTCTTATTGAATAGAGTCAAACACTACGAAAATATCATAAAGAAAATGAATTGTAAATATATCAAAAAAATCCCCTCCTTACCATTATACACGCCTTTTTAACTACCTTTAATGATTTTTAATAGAAAAACAAAGAGAATATTTTTAACCCTTGTCAACAGGAACTCTTATCAGTAGTAACTTTACTTCAAGTTACTATTGTGAGAACTAGCTAGTTTCTATTTACAGTTATTTAACAATTAGTGCTAACTTTCCATCAACGCTTAGCAATTCGTAAGTACTTAACATTTATCAACAATAGCTCACCATCATCATCAACAACTTTCCTGTTGACCATTAATGCCTACTTACATGTCACTTCCTATTCATCCCAAAGTTTCTAGTAATGAATTCATTTCCTACGGACCATCATAGTTGTCAATAGAATATTGCTACTCATACTTATCAACACCAACCATGAACTTTTCTAGTTGACTTTGTCTAAATTTAGCAGCATATTCCAACAATCTCCACCTTATTGCAAAGTCTAACCCAACTACTTAAACAAATGTTTAATACATTCAAACAATGTAAAAATTTAGGACGTGGCAATACCTTTGTTAACATATGAGCATCATTCTCATCAATATCAACTTTATCAAAATTTACCACCTTTGAATTGATGAAATCCGTGATGAAATATAACCTCATGTTGATATGTTTGGTCCTCTCATGACACATCTAATTCATTGAAAGATGTAATGTTCCATGGGAATCACATAAGATCAATGCATCCTTGACCTTAGCCCTAAGTTCAATCACAAACCCTTTAAGTTATATAGATTATTTCACTGCTTTAGTATTAGCTATATACTTAGCTCCATAGTTGATAAAGCTACAATATATATTAATGATGCTAACCTAGCATCCCGAAACTTGAAATGCATGACCACTGATAAATCTCCCTTTTTCAAGATCTTATGCCAAATCAACATCTACATACCCAAGAACCATATCATCACCTTCACCGTTACCAAACACCATCTTAACGTCCTTTGTACCATTCAAGTATTTTAAGATCCATTTTATAGCTTCCCAGTACAATTTCACTTGATATGCTAGAAATGTACTTACCGCATTAACAACATAGCCTATATATGGTCGTTACACACCGTTAGGTGCATTAGACTACCAATTGCATTGGCATATGGAACATCCACCACATCCTCTATCTTTTGTACTTGTTTCTGGGGAATCCTTGCTTTGCAACATGAAATATTAGTCAATTAGAGTTGCTATAGCTTTACTTTGATCGATAAGAAGTTCTAGATGATATTCTTTATATTAGCACCTTCGGTGAACTTAAGCCTCTTAAGCTCCCTTTCACTATGAACTTTCACCCCAATAACTTCTTAGCTTCTCCCAATTCTTTCATGTCAAATTATGCCATCAATGACTCTTTAGTAGCCATAGTTTCCTACAGATCCTTGTATGCTACTAGAATATCATCCACTTACATCAACAAGTACACAAACCTTTCATTTGTGTATTCTCCAAAGTACACACAACTGTCATAGTTTCTCATTTGAAACTCATGAATGAACATACATTCATGAAATCTTGTGTACCATTGCCATGGTGAATGTTTGAGACCCATAAAATGATTTCTTTTTCAACAAAACACCTTTTTCTCATAACCCTAAACCTCAATTCCATGTAGATGCTAGATGTATGTTCATTTTTCAAGGTTTCCATGTATGGGTTCGATTGAAAAGGAACGTTTTCGGATTTTAGGCATTGTTGGTGGCTAAATGCTAGTGGTGTTGAATTAAAAGAGGGACAGAGAGCTGACTAAACAGTAGTGTCGTGAGAAACGATAATGTTTAATAGATCAAAGGTGTTGATGAGCTTAAGTGTGGTGTCGATGAGCGGAGACCCTCAACAAAAAGGATTAGGAGGATTTAAGGTTCAATTGAGTGCGAAAGAAATTTGGGAAGAAAGGGAGTTCAATCGAGCAACTCAGCCTCTTTTGCTTAAAGAAATTTTAATCACCAATAGATTTCCAAATAAATACCCATTGGTAGTTGTATAAATTACCAAAGAAAAATCCATCAGTAATAGGCAAGTTGTTTATAGGTTGTTAATGGGTCTTGTCATGTGTTATTGAGTTGTTTTAGGTTACACCAAGTCAATTTAAATTGTTATTAAGTTGTGAATAACTTATGTTTGATGATAAGTCTACTAATTCACCATTAATGAGCATTGTCATGTGCTGTAGAGTTGTTTTAGGTTGTAAAAAGTCATATTAAGTTAAAAAAAAAGTTAGTTAGGTGTTAATTACCTATGTTTGGGTAAGTCTACCATTTCACCATTAATGGGCCATGTCATGTGCTAAAAGGTTATTTTATGTTACATAAAATCGCATTAGGTAAAACAAGTCATTTAGGTCTTAATTGTTGGAATTATATGTCTGGTCCTGATTAATTAACGCTACTGATCGAGTTATGGCCTGTAAGAGTTACACCGAGGGCAACAAACATTGAATCCACTTAACGTGTTTAACTGGTAATTACAAAAAAATAGTGAGACGATATATATTTATATAGGGGGAGGATCAAATAAGAAGTAGGTTTCGCTAAGAAATGACCAAAACACTTAGAAACGATATCAAACGATCTCAACCGTCTCGTCAAACTATACCTTATTAGATTTTAGGGTTTAGCTTTAAGGTTTAGATTTTACGTTTGAATTTTAGGGTTTTAGCCTTAGGGTTTAGCTTTTAGGGTTTAGGTTTTTTTGGGGGGTGGGGGGTTTAGGTTTTTGGGGGTGGGTGTGGGGGGGGAGTTTAGGTTTTTTGGGGGGTGGGGTGGTGATTTTAGGCTTTTTGGGGTGGGGTTGGAGGGGGGTTTAGGTTTTTGGGGGTGCAGGTGGAGGGGTGTTTAGGTTTTTGGGTCCAGATTAGAGTTCGATGAGACGGTTCCAACGCCGCTGGAATGAGCTCAATCGAAGTTCGTTTGACCCACTTCTTAGGGTTTAGGTTTTTGACCCACTTCTTAGCCTTCCCCTATTTATATATATTCGTTAGACGTGAATTATTATTTATACTAGTTTATAAATAATAATCATATATATTGTTTTAATTATTCATTAAAACGGGTTTGGGATTATACATTTTGTATTGAACTTTGGGCTCCAAAACAATTAGTATGGTTTATAATTATTATTTCAATAATTATGAACATATTCTTGTTTTTGACCTACATTTGGTGCTAGCCCGCAAAGAAAGAAACAAATATAAGAATTCGTTGAGTTCTTTATTTTTCTTCAAGTAGCTATCGAGAAAAGAGAGCAAGGCAGAACCTTTGCAATTTCCGGTAGCCTCAATCCATCGACGCCCCGTTCCCGTGTTTTTGTTTCGTAATCTAGCATCGGTTTGTTGTACTTTAGTGTCTCAATCAGTTAATCATTAATCAATAAGGTATAATTAATCTTATTGGTAGATTAAATATTTATTCCGTGTTCGTATGATTTTGTAACCCAGATCATGTCTGGTTTCTATTTTGTGTTGAATAGGTTTCGTTCCGCGGTGTTTTAATAATTAATAAATAACTATTATTAATTTATAATTATTTATCAACCGTTTTTTATAACTAATATATCTTATCACCACTACAACAAAACCCAAAATTAATAACATATGTATGTTGGTAAGTCCACTAATTTAACGCTAATAGGCATTGTCATGTGTTAATGACCTATTTTTTTATTACACCAAATCACATTGGACGATAATAAGTCATTTAGGTGTTAATGACATATGTTTGATGATAAGACTACTAATTCAATGTTAATAGGCATCAATTAGCCTTGTCGTGTGTTATTGAGTTGTTTTAATTTCAAGTCACATTATGTGATAACAAGTTATTTTGATGTTAATGCAATGCATTTGATGATATGTCTAATAATTAACTATTAATGGGCTTTATCATGTGTTACCGAGTTGTTTTATAATATACCAAACCATATTAGATCATAACAAGTTTGGTGGATGATGACATGTGTTTAGTGATAAGTCCACGAATTAACATTATTGAGCTAATCCTTATCCTTTAAATATGTCGCTAATCCGTCAGTTAGAGACTGATTATCTATGACATTTAAAAATTTTGCTTTGTGTTTTCTTTATGGGTATCCCAAAAAGAATAGAAGTCCCACCTTAGAGAGAAAAATAGACTTCTATAACAAGCCCGATGGTGATTTTCTTATTGCTGAAAGTTTGTTTTCTAGTAGTGAAGCTAGAATGACTTGTATACAAACTAATTTTTAACAACTGAATTCGTATTAAAACCAAATGGAGTGGTAAGGGGTACAACACATGTAGTGGCAAACCTATGAATTTTTTTAATGGGTTCATAAATTTCGAGGATCAGTTATCAATTGCTAAATTTTAGAATTTTTCGGTTTGGGTCATGTCACATGATAAAAATAAAACCAAATTAAATTGCATATACATAATAAAAATACGTCAATCATACTTAAAAATGCATAATCTGAATTCAATAACCCTAAAATTGCTCTCTACGGGTCTTCTTTTTTGAAACCTAGCCATTACATCATGTATAAAAACTAAGCAACTTTGTTTTTCAATGGCAACTTGTATCAATTGACCTTGTCTAACCAAATCTTCACATTTTTTTATTGATTTGTTATGCACACAATTAACCTCGTCGACATGAAGAGTCAGCCTATCGTTTTATTCCAACTATTAAACCACCCTCTGACAAACACATCTTTATGATTTCTAGAGTAATCCTTAAAAAAGTAACAACACTAGTAATATCTACTATTGTTTTTTATTATTATACTCTTAACCAAATTCTAAAAGTATCAAACCGAGTAGTTCGAAAACGTCTTGCCTCACCATCAATAATTTTTTTTGAGAAATTATGACTTTTTGTTTGACATGGTACATTCATTAAGTAGCCCTTCTAATTTCATCTAGTTGAAAGTGAAATTAGAACTAAGTGACTAAAATAAGGAATTGACTCAAATCATAGGGACTAAAACCGTAGTTTACTCTTTATTTATAGTAATTTATAGTAAGTATAAATTTTAAAATTTTAAATTAATGAGGGTCGGTGACAAAATTTCTTGGAGTCGGTGTCAAATTTTTTTTTGGGTTGCTCTAGATTATATCGCATATATACTAATAATTTTTTTGTGGGTGTCGTGTGACGTAGTCCCATATCACTAAGGTAGGTTCGCCAATGAATACATGTACTCGTATGTTATGCATGTTTGTCAAATATGCTATTACTAATGGACGTTTTTGGATGGCAAAGATGTCGCACATATTGGCATGGCAAAATTCTTCCTTTGCATGTAATTGTTTTTGTGTGTATTTGGCATCCATAATCCTTGGCTAGTATGGACATGACAAAATTCTTTCATTTTTGTGTGTATTTAGGCACTCATCCTTGGCTAGGATGACCACAAGGAAGAACGTGGGGCCATATTTAATCAATATGAGAGAATGATATATAAAATATAACTGGATTATCTAATATGTTAATTTAAATAAAAATTTTAAACCAGTTTATTTGTGTTTATTAAAATAAAAAAAATCATATATATAATTTATTAATTTGTGTAAATTTATATAAATTTGAAATCTATATTATATAATAAATAAAGGTTTTTTCATGTCACGTGTCGACTCCATATTCATTCTCATCATTTTTTTCCGTCTATATCTCTTATTAAATACACCTCTATCTATTAATAAAAATATATTTTAAAAGAAAATACTAATCTTTATATTAATAAATCTCCGGCATATTTTGACGAGCGTATGTGTTAACATATTATATTGTATTACATAGGTTTATTCTAACCCGTAACATGAGTTTTTAAAAAATAAATATTTTATTACTCAATATATAATATTACAGTTATTCAACTTGTGTAATACACTGGATTTTAACCTAGTATATTATATATTCAAATAGGGAAGGGTTCAAATACTAACCAACTTTTTATGTGATAACCGTGCTAACCACTATCAAACAATCACATAATTTATAAATTATTTTTTCTTTGAATTCTTAAAAGAGTATTTAAGTATCGTGAACATATATCTTGAACGTAAATATGAAAATGATGAGTCTTACATATACATATCAAATAATGTTACATATACGTGACACATAGTGTTTACGTATGTATAACATTATTAGGTATGCATACGTAACACTATGTGATGACCTCCCATCAAGCGGATTTGTCATAAAGTTCACGGGGGGCTCTTTTTTAGCAGAGATTCCTGCCCGCTTAAGCACATTAAATAGAACATCCCTAACCAAATCATGCATATATTTATACCCAGGTAGCTCTTTGCAATAGACCGCATGCTCCCCAAAAGAATCCAAACAAGCCTTGCAGCAAACTAGGCAGGGCTCATCAGTCGGAAACAGAGGGATCATTAGCCGGTACTTAAGGATAGCCCGGTACTCCACAGCCGACATATGTTGGCCCAACCCTTCAATGGGGATGACTGTTAGGAAATCCTGAGCCCGAGGATCCCAGAGACATTCAAACACCGCTTTTTGGCAAGGGGATATATCAAACTTCCCTCCCAAAGTTTGGACGATTCTGCTAAATAGGGCACTCGCCAAAGCATGTTGGGCTTTAGGGGGGCGGTGTACATATTAGAGAAACCATTAAGATCAAAATCGGGAAGGGACATGTGCAAACGATCCATCGCACACTCATAATCAGGGTCTAAACCATCAATAATACAACCCCAAAGAATGTGGTCCTGCAAACTCCAAGATTGTGTCATCGATGCCTCAAAAGCATATTCAGATACATCCCCAGCCGAACATAAACCCAATCCCCCAAAACGGGTCGGAACTGATGCCAACCTCCATTGAAAATCCCCAAAAAAAACACCCCCACAAACCACGATATCCTCGATTGCCCTCCGAAGGCCTTTGTCAAAAACAGAAACAGCTTCCCCCACATACATGGGTTGGCACGTTCTGAGACCAAACAATAGCATTGCGAATCCCATACACGAGCGATGCAAAAGATGCTCACATTGAGGGTCCCGTAGACGTGGGATACAACTCATTATCTCCATCGCGGAAGAGGCCCTTTCCACAGCCAAACTACTAATGAACCCCGCATCGCGGCTAACGGCACCACCAAGGAGTTTCACACCCAACACCGGCCTTCCAATCCCAAAAGGGAACAATCCATCCTGCGTCTTCACACCATTGCATGACGGCCAAAATACTTCCGTTTTCTTGATGTTGAGTTCAAGGCCCAAACAAGGCCCCTCAGACCTGATAATAGCTAAGGCTTTAGCCACCTCCTTAGCATCTCCAATAATCGTACCATCATCAAGGTACCAAGCATGGAAAAGAAGCTTGCAACAATCCCTGATCCGATGAACGAGCGGATGCAAAACTTAGGCAAAAAGAAGAGGCCCCAAAGGGTCCCCCTTCTGAACCCCAGTGGTGGACCAAATATGATCCTCACCCACATATAACCTAGCAGGTTGCCCATATAAAAAATCCACCCATAGGGAAATGGATGGGCATCGGGTTCGAACCTCGCGCAAGAGGGCAGTTCTATCCACCAGGTTGAAGGCATTGGAGAAATCGACAGTACGCATAGCCAACGAATCATCAGAGTGAAACTTATTTAAGAACCTGTTCGCGCTATGGAGCACGACCTCTGCCCCTCTAGGGACCCCCGCCCCAAATTGGAAGTCACAAAGATATTTAGCAATCTCTTTTCCAACACCCCTCATCGCCACCTTAGAAACCAACCTCCTCCAGATGACAATAGGTCTAATCCTGTTATCCGGTTTGAGCAATGGCGTGAGGGGGGCAGACGCAACAAACTCTGCCAAAGCCCTAGGGCACCTCCCCCCAAACATAAATTAACCACCACAGAAATAGCCTTGAGCAACCCAACGGCGATCGCTGACCCCTCCCCACAAAAAGCATCCAAAATGTGTTGGGCCCTCAATCCGTCCCTCCCACATGAGGTTCCTTTGGGGAAAGAGTTAATGCACCCCAGGACGGTATCAACATCCGCAACAAGAGAATTCTCAGAAAGCAAGGAAACAGACATAACCGGAGGGGGCAGGGTGGGATGCTTTGCCACCAACGCTTTCAAAGTATCCTTACCGAAAGGCGTAACCCCTGAAGAGCATAATACTTTAACCGTTGCAGTGAAATGCCCATCCTTACCTTTCCGCAAACATTGTTTAACATTTGGCACACACCGTGGAATTACAAAACCGTTTAATCTGTATGCATACACTGACAGTGATTATGGGGTACGCAACTTGGACAAAAAGTCCACTTTAGGGGGATGTCAGTTTCTGGGAGGAAGACTGATTTCATGGCAGTGCAAGAAGCAAACATGTGTTTCAACTTCCATAGCAGAAGCAGAATACATTGCAGCTTAAAGTTGCTGTGCACAAGTCATCTGGATATAAAATCAAATGCTGGATTATGGGATGACTTTCATGGCAACTCCCATTCACATTGACAACATGAGTGCTATATCAATCACAAACAATCCGGTGCAGCATTCCAATACAAAGCACATTGACATCAGGTATCACTTCATAAGAGATCAAGCTGAGAAAAAGAGAATTATTTTAACCAAAGTTCACACCAATGAGCAATATGCTGTTTTTTTTACAAAACCGTTTAATGAAGCTAGATTTAGATATTTAGTTGAATCTATTGGTATGATGAACTTTGATTAAAATATGTCTCTAAAAATTTGTCTTTGTAAATATGTTTGTCTTTTGTTATAAATAAAAGTTACAAGTAAGCAGCATCCATTTTTGCTGCTGACAGGTTTAATAATCAGCAGCAAAGTTTTTGCCATTGACCGCTTTAAGTAATCAGCAGGAACAAGTTTCCTGCGGATAGCTCTAAGGCAGTCAGCAAAAACACCCTTGCTGCGAATCATTGCATCCATCAGCAGCAATAAAGTTTGCTGCTGACAGACTTAATTATCCGCTGTAAACAAGCTTGCGGCGGATAGGCTTAACCATCCGCACTAACCAAGTTGCTGCTGATGGGTAAAAATAATTCTAAATTAACTTTTACCCGCTGTAAAAATTCCTTTCAGTCTTTACCATGACTTCTATAGTGTATTACAGCTGTAACAGTAAAAAGGTGAATGAGGTTGTACTGTACAAGTCATTTTGATTTTGCTTCCTCTGCCGTTATAAGAACAAATCAAATTTTTTCGCCACCTCTTCACATTCAATTTCGCCCTAACTCCCATCACTTTCTCTCAAGCCCCCACAGCATTCAAAGCCTTCCATTCTTAACCACCCTTCAAAATCTTCCCCTTTCCCTCCAAACCAACAAAAATGGCAGACATAAACAATCCTAATGATAAGTTCTCCCCATATCACAACCTCACGGCATACTTAACCAAAGGAAAGAAGTCAGAGGGATTCGATGATATGATCGATTTTCTGTACCGATCAAAGATACATTTTGCACTAATAGTCAACCCCACCATTTATATTCCTCATATGGAGGATTTTTGGAATACCACCGTCTACTCTACCGAACAGGGGATTCCCCAAATAAAAGCCAAGGTAGACGGGAATGACATCATCATCTCTGAAGCTACTCTCTGTAAACATCTTCAGCTTCAAGATGAGGGGGCAGCCATCTCATACTCAAAGGAAGAATACATGAGGACCTTTGTATCCATAGGGTACACTGGAAATCAAAATGAGTACACAATAGAGAAGGCACTGATGGGCCCTCCATGGAAGTACTCTGCCACACTCTTCTACAATGCATATCTTAGAAGAGAAGTGGATGGCATCAAGTGAGCTCTGCAGTTTCCTCTGCTTTCCATGGTATGGTTGCTGGCTTAGACTTCAACTTTGCACACCTCATCTTTGAGGGTTTGAGATATAACCTTCAAGAGGGTGCAAAGCAATAATTTTTTATGTACCCTAGATTCTTGCAGGAGGTTTTCAACCAGGAACTAAAAGATCTCTCAAAACCTGCAAGAATCTACATCATGTTGGGTCATAAAAATAATATTTTTCAAAGTATGAGAACTGTTTCCAAAAAGTTCTCAGGGGTCAATGTTCCATTGTTATCTACAATGTTGAACATACAAAGTACCCAGGGTGACAGTTCAGCAATCCCAGCTGATACTGATCCCACACCCTCCACTTCAAATCCTGAACAACAAGCTGCTTCCGTTGCTCGAACCCCTGTGCAAACTACTAAGGATGCACATGTACAAAAATCACTTGCATCTGTTTTGGATGTTATCGTTCAACTGGAACAAAGGGCCCTAGTTGCAACGACATACACTAGAAAAAGGAGCAAGAAGACTCCTTCTCTTCTTGTCTCACAGGCCAAATCCCAACCTAAAAGCCCTCATTAAGAATCCCAACATTCTGATGAGAATATCAAAAGGTTTCTCTATTAGGACCAGGATCACATCCCGGATCCATAGAACAACGATTATTTCTCTTCTATGAACTTAAGTGCAGAGGCACCTAGTCAAGATGATATACCTTCTCCAACTACCACTATCTCGGAGGTATTGATTGACTTGGCTGCTAATGCACCTAACCCAAGTTCATCACCCAAGAAGGTTCACTCTAGGAGTGATGATAGAGTGAATGTGGAAAGGGCTGTCACTACTCCTGGTACATCAACTAACCGAGAGGACAGTGATAACATAACTAAGACCCTAACCACGACAACTCACAGTGAGGATGTTTCCTTAGAAACACTCTTCACTGAGAGGAATCCCAGGCGCCAAGAAAACTAGGGTGATGGGGATGTAGAGGCTAGGCCTAAGACCCCATCCAGCTCCAAGGATTCCACAACTGTGGATGAGGACAAACTGAAACTTCATAATTTGGAATTAACGGCTAGGTGGCAATGCTAGAGGCTGAAGTGTCCAAACTGAGACACCAAGTCTCTATGCATGAAGCCCATCAATGCCCAACTGTGCCTACTCCCTCCCTTATATCAGTGGGCACTAAAACAGATAACACTCTATGCACTGATGCAACCAAAAAGGGGGAGGTAGTTACCAAGGAAGATGATGTGAACAGCCTAGAAGAATGGATACAGGAGCAAACTGTGTTTCAAAGTTCACTATACAAACCTGCTTTTGTTTAAATCCATGACTTGCCAGACTCAGTAGATGAAGAGGAAGATATCACTGAGGATTGGAAGTTAGTTGTCCGAGCCGTTGATGAGGTGCTGCAAGATGAAACTCTCCATGAAGACACACCTCCATCATTCAGTATACTTCCTGAAGCTGCAGCCATAATAAGTCAAACATCTACTCTCAAATTCTCACTAACTTCAAACAAGCTAGAATTTGACTCCATTCTAGCTTGGGGGGTATGATGGCATAGCTGAGAGATTCTGGATTGGATGGGAGTTTAGTGGAGTAGAAGAGCTAAACTGGAACACTCTTAATGCCCTACATGCTCTTAATCTGTATCTATCAAGATGTATAAACACTTCATCAGATCTCTCAGCAGAACTTGCAATCAGCAGGTTCTATGACTTAATGGAGGATAATATGCCCTGGTTTGAAAGACTACTAAAAGAAGCAAATAGGGTGGCTTATCCTGAATCTTCATCATCAGCAGAACAAAGACTGGTTCCATGAAGACTTGACTTAATCAGGAGCAGTGCTTTAACTGAAGAAGAAGTTATCTGCTGGCGAAGATTCCTGTACAACATCATGGTCAGGGACTTGGAAGTGCTAGGATGGGTGAGCACTGAGTCCTCTGATTTCAACTTCTTATTTGACAATGGATCTTCTCTCTCAATCAGCATCAAAGAGATCTTACTCCTTCCTTCAGACTTCCTGCACAAGGTCTTTGAGCTCAGATCACTCATCTGCAACATCAACTCCTTAGAAAGTCAAGAAATGATCAAACTCATCAAGGCTTCTCTTTATAAGGAGGAATCGCCTGCAATGAATGACTCTGACTCAGATCTATCCCTTCCTCCTCACCAACTGTCATACTGAACGCAACAGAAGGGTCAAGAAAAGTGGTTGCTCAGAATATCAAAGAGGCCTTTAAAGCTATATATGGGAATGAATGGGAAAAGGAAGAGAGTGAAGCAGTCCCTTCCTCCGTGTCTACTCCTCATCATGCCAATGAAGCTGAAGCAGAGATCCCAACATCATCTCTTACATCTGCTATTGTGGTCCATGAAGCTGAAGCAGAGGCATCCAGCAAAGACAGGAAAAGACCTATGACAGAAGAAGATGAAGAAAATTTATTGAAAGAGAAGAAGGAAAGGGAGGAAAGAAGAAGAAGAAGAAGAGAAGAAGAGGAGATGGCTTAACTAAGAAAAGCTCAAGAAAGAAAAGCGACCATTCTCCTCAGAGAACAATAGATCCAGCTGTATGCCAAACAACTGGATGATCTGAAAGTCAAGATTCCTGCAGTCTATCAAATTCAAGAAGATGAAGCTCTTGCTCTTCAACTGCAGGAACAATTTAATAAAGAAGAAGAAGAAAGAGAGAAGAAGAAGAAGGAAGAGGCCAAGTTCAGAATAACTGATTCTGAGCTAGCCAAAGAAATGAGAGATGAGTGGATAGAAGCTCTGATTTCTCAAGGTGAGGATGCAGACTACCTTGAGAAACCATCAAATAAAGAGATCTACAGAGCTTTCATGGGTCAGCAGGGTTAATTGGAAAATAAGAAAAGGGCTGAGGAAGAAGAAAAAGCCAAACAGAAATCCAAGAAGACCATTGCCTTCAACAAAAGAACCCATGAAGAAAGGAAAGTCATGATTGACTTCCTAAAGGCTAGAGGAGAGAGTGAAAAAAGGCTGGGTCTCATGATGTAACAGCCCGAGTTTTAGAGCGCGAAAGAATTCACGAGAATTAAAAACTTAAATAAGAAAAGAAGGGAAGCGGGCTTGGGCCGTGGTGTATGGGCCGAAAGGGGCAAGGGTCGGGCCCTTATAAGCCTCAAAATCAGCCCAAAACCCTCACTCTCAACCACATTTCTGGATTCTAGAGGGAGAAAGTGAGAGAGAGTCTAGAGAGAGAAAGTCCCGGTTTTCGAATCTGAGCTCATAGGACTGTAGGCATACGTATTTGGAACGATTAGCTTGAGTTTTTGTTCGTTTTTGGGTTTTTCAGGATTTGGAGGAAAATGTAACGTTTTTACGGATTAAATTAAAGGAAAAACATAGATTTAAGTTCCTTAATAAAAAGAAAACGTTTTGAATGTAAACAAGTCCGGGATCTTGACGTGATCAGACCCGAACACGAAAGTTAGGGTTTTTGCGGTGAAGCAGATCCTGCGTACTTACCAAGTACGCATGAAGAGGATCCTGCGTACTTATCAAGTACGCATGAAGTAAAGCCTGCGTATTTATCAAGTACGCACGAAGCAAAGCATGCGTACTTATCAAGTACGCAAGAAGCAAAGTCTGCGTACTTATCAAGTACGCAAGAACAAGCCTCTGCGCACTTGCCAAGTGTGCAAGCATCAGGTCTATGGGTTTATATAGCTGGATTAGTGAAGTCAGTATGTTCGCCTAGCCAGAAATGGTGAAACCATTAGCGTTGAGTTAAGTCTGATACATGTCAATTGTTATGATTGTCTAGATTGTGTGAGATCCAGTAGACCATTGCAGTTAAGATACCAGGTGAGTTCTAATCCCCTTTTTGCCTTCTTTAGGGGTGGTGTGCATACTTAGTGTAAAACGTTTATTATATTTTATATATTATAAACTGAAGGGAAAAACTATGTTTTAGTGAAAAGTTTAAAAGAGGCAAAAGTATATTTTAGTAAAGTATGATTATATTATTGGCAAGCGTTTATTATATTTTTCATATACATAAACAAAGGCATAATATAAGTGCTAGTATGTTTTTAGTAAAGCAAGATATATTATTTGGCAAGCGTTTACTATATTTATTATACATAAACAAAGGCATAATATATCTGTTAGTATTTTCAAGTAAGCAAGATATATCATTTGGCAAGCGTTTACTATATTTATTACACATAAAAAAGGCATGATATATGTGTTAAGATATATTTCAGTAAAAGCAAAGGTATTTATGGCAAGCGTTTACTATATTTTTATATACATAAACAAAGGCATAATACATGTTAAGTTATGAACAAGATTTACAGAAAGTTTTATGAATAGTAAAGTGAACAGTTTTCCTTCGGGAATGTGTACCAGCTATAAAGGTCCTTGGGACAGATGTTACTTGTACAAGATGTCAGATATGGGTTCTACCCATTAGTAAGAACCTTTGGGTTCGCTAACGGTTGTACAACTGGGATGAGTGACGGCGGTTGCTCGGGAGGTCCACACAACCTCCCCGTAGTGTTAAGCGGTATTGTCGGTTCATGGTCGTTGATCATGGGGGCATTGACCAGGGTATTGTCGGTTCATAGTCGTTGACCATGGGGGCATTGACCAGGTACTCGTCGATTCATGGTCATTGACCATGGGGGTGGTACAGTAGTGACAAGGAATTGACGGACAAGCGGTATTGTCGGTTCATGGTCGTTGATCATGGGGGCATTGGCCAGGTACTTGTCGGTTCATGGATGTAAGCCATGAGGGCAATACAGTAAAGAGGAATTGACGGTTTATTATATGTTTTAGACTGTTTGAAAAGTAAAGTATGTTAAATTTAGCCTTATTGACAGTATATATGTTTTAGTAACTCTTTTGTATAATTGATTTAAAGTGAACGTTAGAACTCACTCAGCGTTGCTGATTTTTAGTATGCACATCAGTTAAGTGTAGGTGGCAGTAGATGGAAGTGGATGCTTGGCTTGGTGAGAAGAGTTACCCGAAGATCAGCATCTGGCATCCTGTTTATGTTTCTTTTGATTATGTTGATTAAGACAAGTTTCAATTGTATTTGACAAGTTTGAGTTGTTTAGACATGTTATGTTTCCGCTGCGTATGTTGAGATTTTAAATCGTTTCCACTGTGATAATGTATGTCTTATGTTTAAGTGCTATGTGTTGGTGAGTAAATCCAATAAGTGAGGCCTCCCGGGTTTGGGGCCTTACAAGTTGGTATCAGAGCCATAGTTTGAGAGATTTGGACATCCCCGATGTCCAGACTTAAACTGAGAATGGGACCAAATAGCGGATACCAGTACGGGTAACTCAAGCCAAAGCATCAGAAGCGTAAAGTAAGTAAAGTTTACCTTTTAGAGTGACAAGATAAGAATAGAGGCTTTAGTGGAACCTTGAAAGCGAATAAATAGAAAACAAGATGTGATGTAATGGTTAATTGCAGATGGCCAGTGTATATTAACATCTTACCTTACTTATTGTGTTCTACATATTCTCTAGCATGATGAAATTAAATCCTTTTGTTCTCTATCTTTCAGTTAGAAATGGATAGACGTGGAGGAACTATAGGGGGTGGAGGAGGAAGACATGGTGGGCATACAGGCCGCCACGGTGGAGCTAGCACAAACCAAGTGATTGAGGGGAGTGTTCACACTACCCATACTGAGACAGAGATTAGTCAGCACAATGCTGAACATGTGGAAGGAGATGACCAACCGTTTGAGTTTGAACCAGCCGTGCAAGCGGCTATTGGCCATGAGTTTACCCGACTACTGAAGGAAACCTTACCGGCCATACTGGACGAAGCCTTGAGGAAGGCCAAGGAGAGCCCTAACACAACTGAAGAGCCTGTGGTGCTTCCAATAAAGGGAGGACCAAATCTGGTAGAGAATGTTGCACCGCCTGCTCGCGGCTGCGACTACAAGGCGTTTCGGGGCTGTGATCCACCCGTGCTTACTGGGGAGAAAGAAGCATCAAATACCTTAGATTGGATTAACGGCATGGAGTCGACCATTCGTCTTAGTGAATGTCGACCGGAACAAGCAGTCATGTTCGCTGCGAAGTCATTGAAAGGAGAAGCAGCACACTGGTGGGAAACTGTGAAACAGGCTAAGGGTGACCAAGCGGTCGGATGGATGAGGTGGAGTGACCTGAAAGCGTTGGTAACTGAAAAGTTTTGTCCTAAGAATGAGGTCCATAGGGTGGAAAGGGAATTTTTGACTCTCCAAGCCGGACTCATGACTCACCGGCAATATACTTCAAAGTACAACGAGTTGTCACGCCTGGTGCCTTATCTTGTAATGACAGAGGAGAGGAGGATTCGTTATTATGTTCAGGGGTTGCCTCCAAAGATACATACCTTTGTAAAGGCAAACACACCGAGTACCTTTGAGTCGGTGGTTGTCCTGAGCGGAGTTGTGTACGATGACATCGCCTCTGAAGTCATTGCTGAAGCACCCAAGAAACAGGCAGCTAAGCGCACTGCTGAGGAACTCCAGGGTCCTAACGATAGGAGGGCAAGGGTAGAAGCTGAGGGTCTATGCGGGAAATGTGGAAGGAGACATGGAGGCGAGTGTAAGGCGGGTCAGGTGGGATGTTTCAGGTGTGGCAAGTTTGGACACCAATCGCGGGACTGCCCGGAAAGGCCAAGATGTCACAATTATGGGGAACAGGGACACGTGAGCCGAGATTGTAGGAAACCCAAGGAAACGGAAGCGGGGGGATCTGGAAAGGGAAAGGGTGCAGAGAAGGAACCCTACATGAGCAGAGCCAAGGTGAGGGTCTACCAGATGACTCAGTAAGGTACGTTGCAAGCTCCTATTTGTGATATGGCAAGTTTATGTTATTATTTCCTTACTAAATTAGTTAGCCTCTTAGTCTAGATGCCTTAGAATTTGAGACCGCCCAAGGTTAAGCTCCCAGTGGTAGTTAATCACAATGGCCTTCATGACCAGGTTTCCTTGCATAGCTACGGTTTATGCCACCCATTCTGTGATTTGCTATCAGTATAGCTTATGACAGGTTTCGAGGACGAAACCTATTGTAAGGAGGGTAGACTTGTAACAGCCCGAGTTTTAGAGCGCGAAAGAATTCACGAGAATTAAAAACTTAAATAAGAAAAGAAGGGAAGCGGGCTTGGGCCGTGGTGTATGGGCCGAAAGGGGCAAGGGTCGGGCCCTTATAAGCCTCAAAATCAGCCCAAAACCCTCACTCCCAACCTCATTTCCGGATTCTAGAGAGAGAAAGTGAGAGAGTCTAGAGAGAGAAAGTCCCGGTTTTCAAATCTGAGCTCATAGGACCGTAGGCATACGTATTTGGAACGATTAGCTGTGAAGAAGAAGCGTTTACAGGTAACCGATTCTCCTAGATCTGAGTTTTTGTTCGTTTTTGGGTTTTTCGGGTTTTGGAGGAAAAGGTAACGTTTTTACGGATTAAACTAGAGGAAAAACATAGATTTAATTTCCTTAATAAAAAGCAAACATTTTGAATGTAAACAAGTCCGGGATCTTGACGTGATCAGACCCGAACATGAAAGTTAGGGTTTTTGCGGTGAGGCAGATCCTGCGTACTTACCAAGTACGCATGAAGAGGATCCTGCGTATTTATCAAGTACGCACGAAGCAAAGCATGCGTACTTATCAAGTACGTAAGAAGCAAAGTCTGCGTACTTATCAAGTACACAAGAACAAGCCTCTACGCACTTGCCAAGTGGGCAAGCATCAGGTCTATGGGTTTATATAGCTGGATTAGTGAAGTCAGTATGTTTGCCTAGCCAGAAATGGTGAAACCATTAGCGTTGAGTTAAGTCTGATACGTGTTAATTGTTATGATTGTCCAGATTGTGTGAGATCCAGTAGACCATTGCAGTTAAGATACCAGGTGAGTTCTAATCCCTTTTTTGCCTTCTTTAGGGGTGGTGTGCATACTTAGTGTAAAGCGTTTATTATATTTTATATATTTTAAACTGAAGGGAAAAACTATGTTTTAGTGAAAAGTTTAAAAGAGGCAAAAGTATATTTTAGTAAAGTATGATTATATTATTGGTAAGCGTTTATTATATTTTTCATATACATAAACAAAGGCATAATATAAGTGCTAGTATGTTTTCAGTAAAACAAGATATATTATTTGCAAGCGTTTACTATATTTATTATACATAAACAAAGGCATAATATATCTGTTAGTATTTTCAAGTAAGCAAGATATATCATTTGGCAAGCGTTTACTATATTTATTACACATAAAAAAGGCATGATATATGTGTTAAGATATATTTCAGTAAAAGCAAAGGTATTTATGGCAAGCGTTTACTATATTTTTATATACATAAACAAAGGCATAATACATGTTAAGTTATGAACAAGATTTACAGAAAGTTTTATGAATAGTAAAGTGAACAGTTTTCCTTCGGGAATGTGTACCAGCTATAAAGGTCCTTGGGACAGATGTTACTTGTACAAGATGTCAGATATGGGTTCTACCCATTAGTAAGAACCTTTGGGTTCGCTAACGGTTGTATAACTGGGATGAGTGACGGCGGTTGCTCGGGAGGTCCACGCAACCTCCCCGTAGTGTTAAGCGGTATTGTCGGTTCATGGTCGTTGATCATGGGGGCATTGACCAGGGTATTGTCGGTTCATGGTCGTTGATCATGGGGGCATTGACCAGGGTATTGTCGGTTCATAGTCGTTGACCATGGGGGAAATGACCAGGTACTCGTCGATTCATGGTCGTTGACCATGGGGGCGGTACAGTAGTGACAAGGAATTGACGGATAAGCGGTATTGTCGGTTCATGGTCGTTGATCATGGGGCCATTGACCAGGTACTTGTTGGTTCATGGATGTAAGCCATGAGGGTAGTACAGTAAAGAGGAATTGACAGTTTATTATATGTTTTAGACTGTTTGAAAAGTAAAGTATGTTAAGTTTAGCCTTATTGGCAGTATATATGTTTTAGTAACTCTTTTGTATAATTGATTTAAAGTGAACGTTAGAACTCACTCAACGTTGCTGATTTTTAGTATGCACATCAGTTAAGTGTAGGTGGCAGTAGATGGAAGTGGATGCTTGGCTTGGCGAGAAGAGTTACCCGAAGATCAGCATCTGGCATCCTGTTTATGTTTCTTTTGATTATGTTGATTAAGACAAGTTTCAATTGTATTTGACAAGTTTCAGTTGTTTAGACATGTTATGTTTCCACTGCGTATGTTGAGATTTTAAATCGTTTCCACTGTGATAATGTATGTCTTATGTTTAAGTGCTATGTGTTGGTGAGTAAATCCAATAAGTGAGGCCTCCCGGGTTTGGGGCCTTACACATGAACTTCATGAACCTGCAAGCCCTTTACTTTAAAGTCAAGAAGGAAGAAGAAGAAAGATTGGGGAAGACAGGCTCCAAGAAAAGGGTAATCACTCTAGCTGATGACAGAGAACCAAAGAAACCCAAGCCTACTTCCTCATCCTCCCCTTCCTCTATCCAAAATCCTTCCACTCTCCATCCTAGACCTCCCTCCTCTCCACCCACAAAGTCCAAATCCTCCCACCCAACTCCTACTCATCAACAATCTCCCAAGAAGAAAAAGCAAACCTACTACCGAACCAGAAGTCTCAAGAGAAATTGTCAACTGGTTCTACAGCCCTAAATATCAAAGGTTTGAAGTCTTTAGGGGAAGAATAGAAGAAAGAAGATCAATTTATACAACTGTTGATGAGGTATTACAGCTTCTAGATTCTGATCTAAGAAGAATGATGGAGCTGGGTGAAGCTCATGAGCCCGAGAATGAAGGTGGGAGACATCTGTTGCTGGTGATCAAACATCACTTCAACCCCAGCAAAGATGAAATTATTGATGCAAAACCTCTCCAATCCTACTCTCCATTCATCAGTTGGTCCTACAATGCTGAAGAAAATGAGTTCACCTTGACAGACGTTAAAGGACAGAAGATGAGGTGTCTAAGCAAGGCTATCTTCAAAATGCCAAGCAAAGATATCAAGACTCTATCTGAGCTTGATATCAAGACTCTATCTGAGCTTCCTCTTAACAATCCCAGCAAGGACCCAAGAGGCTATGAGGTTGCAAGAATCGTCAGCCACATGCAAAAGCTTTAGCAACAAAAGCAGTAAGAGAGTTTTGGTAGCATCAGTCTAGGGGGAGTTTGTAGAAATAAAGACTGATGGCTACAAAATTCTCTAAGTACAAATGCTGCTGATCTCAGAGTTTGCTGCTGACCAACAAACTGCTGCGGATAAGCTTATCTGCAGCGGATACTTGTTCTTCTGCTGAAGAACAAATCTGCTGCGGATAGTCTTATCTGCTGAAGACCAGAGTTGCTGCGGATAGGTTTCTTAGCAGCATCAACACTTGATGTTGTTGATAGGAAAATCATCAGCAGCTTTGGATGGTTGCATCTTGCTGCTGATCAACAACTCTACTGCTGATAGTTATTCATCCAGTGAAGATCAAACGTTGCAGCTGACCAGCCTTGCAAAAGCAAAAGAAACCATTACCACTGACAACTTTTGGCTACACCACTGACACACTCCATGCAGAAAGAATGTCACTGTTGCAGACAATAAAGCACTACAACGCTCTTCTCCAAGCATGCAAGCAATGATGCCTAAGATGACGTTTGAGCAAAGTTAACCTTTATAGTGTTTATTGTCATTATACGTAGAATAGCTTCAATACATGATCAACGGTTTGTGTTAGATCTGATCCTTATAATCAAGGGTCTGTCTTGATTCTAAGTTACTATATAATTAGTACTTAGAGTCATTGTATCTTAGTGCTTTTCTTAGAGTTTTCTCTGTAATCTTGTAACCATTGAAGCTTAATACAAATTGCATTTATCAGTACTTCTTGTGTTTACTTGTTTACTTTGATTAAGTTGTGATTGTTTCCGCCAATATCAACTGGAATAGAACCATCTTGTATTTACAGATCCTACAAAATAGAAGATCCCTAACCAAATCATGCATATATTTATACCCAGGTAGATCTTTGCAATGGACCGCATGCTCCCCAAAAGAATCCAAACAAGCCTTGCAGCAAACTGGGCAGGGCTCATCAGTCGGAAACAGAGGGATCATTAGCCGATACTTAAGGATAGCCCAGTACTCCACAGCCGACATATGTTGGCCCAGCCCTTCAATGGGGATGACTGTTAGGAAATCCTGAGCCCGAGGATCCCGGAGACATTCAAACACCGCTTTTTGGCGAGGGGATAGATCAAACTTCCCTCCCAAAGTTTGGACTATTTTGCTAAATAGGGCACTCGCCAAAGAACGTTGAGCTTTAGGGGGGGTGGTGTCCATATTAGAGAAACCATTAAGATCGAAATCGGGAAGGGACATGTGCAAACGATCCATCGCACACTCATAATCAGGGTCTAAACCATCAATAATACAACCCCAAAGAATTGCCCTCGATGCCACAAAAGCATATTCAGATACATCCCCAGCCGAACATAAACCCAATCCTCCAAAACGGGTCAGAACTGATGCCAACCTCCATTGAAAATCCCCAAAAAAACACCCCCACAAACCACGATATCCTCGATCGCCCTCCGAAGGCCTTTGTCAAAAACAGAAACAGCTTCCCCCACATACATGGGTTGGCACGTTCTGAGACCAAACAATAGCGTTGCGACGCCCATACACGAGCGAAGCAAAAGAAGCTCACATTGAGGGTCCCGTAGACGTGGGATACAACTCATTATCTCCACCGCGGAAGAGGCCCTTTCCACAGCCAAACTACTAATGAACCCCGCATCGCGGCTAACGGCATCACCAAGGTGTTTCACACCCAACACCGGCCTTCCAATCCCAAAAGGGAAAAATCCATCCTGCATCTTCACACCATTGCATGACGGCCAAAATACTTCCGTTTTCTTGACGTTGAGTTGAAGGCCCAAACAAGGCCCCTCAGACCTCATAATAGCTAAGGCTTTAGCCACCTCCTTAGCATCTCCAATAATCGTACCATCATCAAGGTACCAAGCATGGAAAAGAAGATTGCAACAATCCCTGATCCGATGAACGAGCTGATGCAAAACTAAGGCAAAAAGAAGAGGACCCAAAGGGTCCCCCTTCTGAACCCCAGTGGTGGACCAAATATGATCCTCACCCACATATAACCTAGCAGGTTGCCCATATAAAAAATCCACCCATAGGGAAATGGACGGGCATCGGGTTCGAACCTCGCGCAAGAGGGCAGTTCTATCCACCAGGTTGAAGGCATTGGAGAAATCGACAGTAAGCATAGCCAACGAATTATCAGAGTGAAACTTATTTAAGAACTTGTTCGCGCTATGGAGCACGGCCTCTGCCCCACTAGGGACCCCCGCCCCAAATTGGAAGTCACAAAGATATTTAGCCATCTCTTTTCCAACACCCCTCATCGCCACCTTAGAGACCAGCCTCCTCCAGATCGCACCCACGACAATAGGTCTAATCCCGTTATCCGGTTTGAGCAATGGTGTGAGGGGGGCAGACGCAACAAACTCTGCCAAAGCCCTAGGGCACCTCCCCCCCCAAACATAAATTAACCACCACAGAAATAGCCTTGAGCAACCCAACAGCGATCGCTGACCCCTCCCCATAAAAAGCATCCAAAATGTGTTGGGCCCTCAATCCGTCCCTCCCACATGAGGTCCCTTTGGGGAAAGAGTTAATGCACCCCAGCACGGTATCAACATCCGCAACAAGAGAATTCTCAGAAAGCAAGGAAACAGGCATAACCGGAGGGGGTAGGGTGGGATGCTTTGCCACCAACGCTTTCAAAGTATCCTTACCGAAAGGCGCAACCCCTGAAGAGCATAATACTTTAACCGCTACAGTGAAATGCCCATCCTTACCTTTCCACAAACATTGTTTAACATTTAGCGCACACCGTGGAATTATTGGACTGGACGACAAGCTCATCACGACACGAGGCTACCTCCAATGGTTGGGCAAAAAGTGATAGAATGAGCTCAGTGAAACCATCTACATCGCCCCAAGCTGCCAGCGACCGCAAGATACTAAGACATTGTAAAGACTTTCTATTACCAGACCTGCGCTCCTGATGGTTAAAAGGCCTAAAAACTCGCAACGTGCAATGTGGTAATAACAAAAGTCTCACCCACGCCTCAATAGACTCTAGGATAGCTGCCACCTTACCCAGGGCAGCCGTTAAGGCCTGAGAAAACACCATACGAAAAGTATGAGGGGTGCTTTTAACAGTCGTGATAGGAATAGAGAAGACACGGTCAAGGAGAACCCCAACCACCACCACCCCTCCCATAGGAATAACTTCCCTCCCAACATGCGGCTTAGGAATCCCCACAATAAACTCCTCTACATATCCCGCAACCCATTGGAAACGGGCTATCGCATCCACATGGTGGCAAGCCCGACTGAGAGCATGTAAGCATATACACATCCCGCACAACCACTTTCCCTGGTTCTTTAAAGCCTCACCAACCGAAACAAACAAATCATAGTATGTGGAGACCACTTCCTGCAAGGCCCCCTTCCGATCATCCGATGACAAATGGACCCGCTTGATATGCGCAACCAGCTAAGGAAACCCCTTGGACCCCGGCATTCCATCCGGGAAACAATGGAAACCCCTAAATGGACACGGCCAAACATTCACCAAGGAACAAGCACCCACCTCTAAACGGGGAGCCACACCGTTATCCAGAGCCTCAGTCATAACACCACCACCTTACAAAACATTCCGAACAAAGTTACCAAACTAAAATCGAGCCCCAAACCCCTAGCCCCTCCCCCTCCCCGCCCGCACCTTCCTACATAATTACGAGATTATAGAAAAGGGGGGCTCGGGAAAAGGAAAAAAGCTTGTCAAAACTGGAAGTTTTAGGCTAAGTTTCCAATAGCCAAAAGTTTAGTGACCACGATTGAAAAAGGCAAAGGCCTAGTTACTAAAATGCCAACACCCAAGAGTTGAGGGGCTAAACTGTCAATATTCAAAAGTTTAGGGACTAAGCTGTTAATAGCCAAAAGTTTAGGCGTGAAACTGTGAAAAGCCGAAAGGTTAGGGGTAAAACTATAAAAAGGCAATAGTATAGGGTGAAAAATTGACAACAACCGTAAAGGAAGGGTAAGGGGACAGAACTCACGACGCTATTTTGAAATCCAAGTTTTGCCGGTTTGCTGAACCACTCCCCGGTACCGAAAGGGATCCAATTCTCGTTGGAAAACCCGAGTTCTAAAAACAGAGATTGGAGAAGAGAACGGCGGAGCTCAACACTGACGGCCGGTCCGGGCGGACCGTAACAGGGACAGTATGCTGGATCTGGAGTCGCCTGAGGAAGGGAGAACAGAGGCGAAGTAAACGGAGTCGCCGGAGGAAGAAGGAAGGAAACGGAGTGAATGGGGACCCCTAGATGGGGTTGAAATTGTTAAAGGTAAAACATAACCTGAATCGACCAATTCATTAACAAATGGGGTTTTATTGAAGATCACATCGGTTGGATTCGTGACCCATGATGATAGAAAGCAATGTAGACACACTTTAATTGTCAATTGCCTCGGGAGATAGGTTTACCATTCTCTACTATCTCAAAGGCAATTGACATCTTTGACATATTGTAAATGAGATATTTGTGATTCACTGTCTCATCTAAATGTTTATTGTAATACTAGAAGTTATATAAATATTCGAGAAGCACAAATTTTTAAAATTGTTATTTTATTTAGATATTTAAAACAATTATATGATTTCATATTTATAGTTGGGCTAATTGCCTTTGGTGGAACCCGATGTGGAAGATTTTAAGGGCAAGGGTTGGCACAACACTCTTATTTCTAGCCCCGCGGAGATACAATCTCTTCGCGAGAGCGCTTTGGTGGTTGTTGGGATGAGCCGGATTTGGAAGCGTGTCGACAAGACTCCCTACTACGCCATTAGTGGGCAAGGTACATTTTTTAACTGGCCTTTCCTTCTTTCTTCTTTTTAACTGGGCTCCCGTTATTCCTCCTGATAATCAGTACCAGGGGCTCCAAATCCTCCGCTAACACAGGGTAATGCTCCCGATCCGTCGATGAATTTAGCTTATGGGACTGCCGTTGGTGTCTCCACATACGTGGATCTTGAGGCCCCCGCACCCCCTAAAGTTACTACTACCACCACCTCCGGTGTTAATATTTCTCCTGAGCAGACTGCCAGGGGTAACGTTCCATCATCGGATTGATTCATGTTCCCAACTGGCGACTTACCCAAGGTTCTCGCCTAACTGATCCCGCGCTTTGCAATAATTTCATCCGCTTGTCTCTTCCTCCCGCCGAGCATTTGTTCCAACAGAACCACAACCACGGGCAGTTGAAAAATCAAGTTTCTTAGGATCTGGCTGGTATCGTAGCCTCCGTATCAGAGTTGCTAAGAGATTGGGATGTTCTGCATGCCGAGCGCGCGGGTTATGATGATATGAAGCGTGAGGTGGAAGAGAGTAGGCTTAATGCTGAGTAAGTGAAGAAGCTAGAGTGGGAGTTATCCACCGCGAAAGAGGAGGTAGCACGGGCTAGGGAATTGCATCTGAAGGAAGCTGCGGACTGGAAAGTTGCTTGTGATGCTTCAAACTTAAAAATCTCGCAGGCGGTAGAGTCTGGATGCCAAGCTATGGCTCGCGTTGGCGTCCTGGAGTCCGCTAATCAAGGGCATTTGGATAATTTGGCTCTGAAAGATTCTGAAATTGCCTCCAAGGATGCCGATCAGCTTAGTGAAGCAATGGAGGATCGGGATGGTGAGGTTGCGCGCCGGGTTGTAATGGAAGGAGACATCCAAAAGCTTCGCGCTGATCGAAGATGGTTATTGGCGGAGTGTATTCCGCAAACAATTGAATTAGTCAAGGGGTGTCCTGAATTTCAACAAGTAATTTCTGAATTGCTTACTGCGAACAAATTTCTTGGTCGTCAACAAGGTTTTGATGAAGGCTATCGCTTCGCGGAAGAAGGACTCCCCAAGACTAGCTTTGCTCTTTTTGATGTGAACTGCCAAGGAGGTCTTAATGAAAAATTGCCTAAATTTGATGAGATGTCTTTTCCCATTATTAAGGAAATTGACAAGTTTGCTAATAATGACGACCTCTCACTCCTGCGAGCTATGTTTACTGATGATGAGGTTGGACCTTCTTTCAGTGTTGGTGATGGTGATGATAATGGCGGTGGTGATGGCGGTGATGATGACGGTGGTGATGACGGTGGTGATGACGGTGGTGATGACGGTGGTGATGATGGTGGTGATGGCGGTGGTGATTAGCGACTTTTGTGGCCTGCGTGCCCTTTTTTTCTTGGGCCTGCGTGCCTTTTTGTCTTGGGCATGCGTGCCCCTTTTAGTCTTGGGCCTGCGTGCCCCTCTTTCATGTTAATGATGTACGTTTCTTGTTAATGGTATTCCTTGCTAATGGCATTGATGTTTATGATTTTGGCCCATGTTGTTTACCTTATTTTTAGGCCTCGATATTGACTTTTGGTTGTGTGGGTGAGTTTTAGGCGGCGAGCAATGCCGTAGGTTTGCCATTTAATGGCGAAGGCTTTAGGTCTTATGCGCGCGCTTGTGTTTCAGGTGGCGAGTAATGTCGTAGCTTTGCCACGAGTAATGCCGTAGCTTTGCCATTCAATGGCAAAGGCTTTAGGTCTTATGCGCGCGCCTGTGTTTCAGGAGGCGAGTAATGTCGTGGCTTTACCATTCAATGGCAAAGGCTTTAGGTCTTATGCGCGCGCCTGTGTTTCAGGTGGCGAGTAATGCCGCAGCTTTTACATTCAATGGCAAAGGACTTAAGTCTTATGCGCGCGCCTGTGTTTCAAGCGGCGAGTAATGCCGTAGCTTTGCCATTCAATGGCAAAGGCTTTAGGTCTTATGCGCGCACGTGTGTTTCAGGCGGCGAGTAATGCTATAGCTTTGCCATTCAATGGCAAAGGCTTTAAGTGGAAGTGGAAAGAAAGTGGAGACACCAAAACCAAAAGGAAGAGCCTTCCACATTTCGGCGGAAGAGGCAAAGAACAACTCAGAGGTGGTGTCAGGTACATTCAAGATTAACTCTTTACCTGCACTAGTTCTTTTTTACTCGGGGGCTAGTCGTTCGTTTGTGTCTTTGAAATTTGTTAAGCATTCTTCTTTTATAAGTAGCAAGTTAGATGAACCCTTAGAAATTGAGGCGGCAAATGATAAGAGCTTCCTAGTGTTTGATGTTTATAGGAATTGCAAATTAAAGGCGGGGGGTGAAACGTTCCATATCGATTTAATTCCTATGTCTATGGGGGAATTTGATGTGATAGTGGGGATGGATTGGTTAGCAAGGAACAAAGCGAATATTCTATGTGGGCCTAAAGCGATACGACTCGATTCCCCATCGGGCGAGTCCATTTACATAGAAGGTGAGAAGAAAGGTAATGTAAGAATGTGCTCTTATGTAAAGGCAACCAAGTTCATGGCGCGTGGGTGCAAGGCGTTCATGGCTTGTGTTGCGGTTGTGAATGAGAAAGTAAAGAACATTCACGATGTTCCGGTTGTGAATCAGTTTGAAGATGTGTTTCCTGATGAGTTACCGGGGGTTCCTCCGGAGAGGGAAGTAGAGTTCGGGATTGATTTGATACCGGGTGCTAAACCGGTAGCTAAAGCGCCTTATAGATTGGCACCGCCAGAAATGAAAGAACTCAAGGAGCAATTACAAGAGTTACTTGACAAGGGTTTCATACGCCCAAGTGTTTCACCTTGGGGTGCGCCCGTTCTCTTCGTCAAAAAGAAGGATGGGAGCATGAGAATGTGTATGGATTACCGGGAGTTGAACAAGTTGACAGTGAAGAATAGGTACCCATTGCCTAGGATTGACGATCTTTTCGACCAATTGCAAGGGGCGTCATGGTTTTCTAAGATTGACTTGAAGTCCGGGTATCATCAGTTGAAAGTGAAGGAAGAGGATGTTCATAAGACAGCTTTTCGCACTCGTTACGGTCACTATGAGTTTACGGTTATGCCTTTCGGTTTGACCAACGCACCTGCGATTTTCATGGATCTCATGAACCGGGTGTGTAGACCGTTCCTTGATCGTTCGGTCATTGTGTTTATTGACGATCTTCTCATCTATTCAAGGAGCGAAGGTGATCACGCTTGTCATTTGCGTGAGATTCTTGAAGTCTTGCAAAAGGAGAAGCTTTATGCTAAATTCTCCAAGTGTGCATTTTGGTTGCGCGAGATCCAATTCTTGGGTCATGTGATTAATGAAAGAGGAATTACCGTTGACCCATCCAAGATTATGGCGGTTAAAGAATGGTCATCACCGAAGACGCCTTCGGAGATTAGAAGTTTCTTGGGGTTAGCGGGTTATTATCGGAGGTTCATCGAAAACTTCTCTCGGATTGCTTTGCCGATGACGAAGTTGACTCGTAAGGAGACAAAGTTTGTTTGGAGTCCCGAGCAAGAGTCTGCCTTTCAACTCTTGAAAGAAAAGTTGACTAAGGCGCCTGTTTTATCCTTGCCGGACGGGACCGAGGATTTTGTTGTTTATTCGGATGCCTCGCATTTGGGGTTGGGGTGTGTTTTGATGCAAAGGGGGAAAGTGATTGCCTATGCATCTAGGCAATTAAAGACTCACGAGGTGAATTACCCAACCCATGATTTAGAGCTTGCAGCCGTGGTTTTCGCACTCAAGATTTGGAGGCATTATTTGTATGGTGCTAAGTGTACGATCTACACGGATCACAAAAGTCTCAAATATTTCTTTGACCAAAAGGACCTCAATATGAGGCAAAGGCGGTGGCTTGAATTGGTTAAGGATTATGATTGTGAGATACTTTATCATCCGGGTAAAGTGAATGTTGTGGCGGATGCGCTTAGTAGAAAGTCAAGTCATTCACCTATCAAGGTGAAGTCATTCAAGATGACAATTTCATCATCTCTTATTGATGAAATCCGGGAGGCTCAAGTGTTAGCACTTGGTGGTGACTTGAAGAAAGAGCGGATGGTTGCTTATGTTGATAAGCTTGGTGAAAATAGCATGGGTTTGAAGACATGCTTTGATAGAATTTGGATACCTAGGTTGTCAAGTGTCTTGACAACTATTCTTGACGAGGCGCATAAATCCAAATATTCTATCCATCCGGGGGCCACGAAGATGTTTTATGATTTGAGGTGTCATTTTTGGTGGCCGGGTATGAGGCGTGATGTTGTTAAGTATGTTGAGAGGTGTCTCACGTGCTTAAGAGTAAAGGCGGAGCACCAAAAGCCGTATGGAAAGCTTCAACCGCTTGAAATACCGCTTTGGAAATGGGAAAATATAACCATGGATTTGATCACTAAACTACCAAAGACTCGAAAGGGTTATGATGCGATATGGGTAGTAGTGGATCGGTTGACAAAGAGTGCACATTTCCTTCCTATAAAGGAAACATATTCTTCGGATAGATTGGCGGAAATGTATGTGAAAGAAATTGTGTCACGCCATGGGGTGCCGGTGTCGATTATATCGGACCGGGATACGAGATTCACTTCTCATTTTTGGAAGAAATTCCATGAGGATATGGGGACAAGTTTGAACCTCAGCACCGCTTATCATCCACAAACGGATGGGCAAAGCGAGCGTACGATTCAAACGCTCGAGGATATGTTACGCGCGTGTGCTTTGGATTTTGGTGGTAGTTGGGACGACCATCTACCGTTGGCGGAATTCTCTTACAACAATAGTTACCATTCTAGTATTGGTATGCCGCCTTTTGAGGCATTGTATGGGAGAAAGTGTCGAACACCCGTGTGTTGGGGTGAGATTGGTCAACGGGAGCTTGGTAGTGTCGAAGTGGTCAAGGAAACTAATGATAGTATTGACCAAATTAGAGCACGCTTGAAGGCGGCTCAAGATCGCCAAAAGTCTTATGCGGATAATAGGAAGCGGGCGATTGAGTTTCAAGTGGGAGACTTTGTGCTTTTGAAAGTCTCTCCTTGGAAAGGGGTGATACGGTTTAGGAAACGGGGGAAATTAAGTCCTCGTTTCATCGGGCCGTTTAAGGTGATAGCAAAGGTGGGTACGGTAGCTTATCGTTTGGAGCTACCGGAGGGACTAAGTAGACTTCATAACACATTTCATGTGTCTCATTTGCGGAAGTGTTTGGCGGATGAATCTACTTTTGTCCCTTTGGACGATATTGAATTGGATGAAAAGTTGAATTATGTTGAAGAACCGGTGGCAATCTTGGATAGAAAAGTGAAGCGTTTGCGCAATAAAGAGATTAGCCAAGTTTTGGTGAGGTGGAAACATAGAAAGGGAGCGGAAATGACTTGGGAAACCGAGGAAGAAATGCTTAAACATTATCCGAACCTTTTTATGTGAAGTCGGGTTTCGGGGACGAAACCCAAATAAGGGGAGGTGATTTGTAACGAACCAAAATCCGGGTTTCGTTTTCAAATAAATAAAGCATTTTAATAAATATTATGGTGAAAATAATATTTATGAAATAAGTTGAAATTAGTGGGTTTCAAGTTAATAATGAAGTTATGTTAGTTTTAACTAACTATGGAATGAAATGAGTGAAATGGAAGTTAAAGGGCCAAAAGTGTAAATGGCAAAATCTGCCATATTGACTAGCAAAAGTCAAAATAAACCTCATTTGGTTGTTTGGTCGTTCAAGAGAAGAGGAAGAAAAGAGAAAAGTGTGTTGAAGCCATTTTCGTGCAATTGAAGCTTGATTAGTGAAGGTTTTGGCTCACACAATACCTTCCTAACATCAAGTAAGTGATTCTCTTCCTCTTGATTTCACCATGTATGTGTTCTTTATGGGTTTTGGGTGAAATCCGAAATTATGTATGCATGTGATGAAATGGTGTTAGATTATTGATAATCTAGCTAAACTAAAGTTAAAGAATGATGATTAACATCCTAGAACCCTTTGATTTTGATTTTGAAAAGTTAGGGTTCATATGGTGGAAATTGGGGGTGTTTGGATCATGATGCTAGAATGGTGAATTAATGAAGATTAAGTGTTTTTAAGATGCTAGACACTTGAACAAACACCAAATTAACTTAATAATAATTTTTGAAAGAAGAATTAGTGTTAAGATTAAGTTAATGAAACTCAAGTAGGTGAGTTTGTGGTGAAAGAGGGTGTTTGGCTATGAGGATAACCCAAACGGGTCAATTTGGGTTGGAATTGGGAAACTGGGTTGTGAACTCAATTGTAATGAAATGTTGGTATATGTTAGATTACTAAACTAGGCGAATGTGTTTAGGTAATCAAATTGCAAAGCTTGAGAGCGGTGCAGGATCTTCTAACCCGAAAGGTAAGTGCCTATGCACTTACTTAGTATTGATGATAAATGGTGAATGTTGTGAATTATGTGTTATGTGATTGTGTACATACTTACGATATGATAAATTGTGAATGATTTAGTATGTACAATGAATTAATGTAGTTATAGTGTTAAGCTATAATAGAAATGGATCATGTGTTGATCATAAATGAAACGGGGATAAATGAATTTTATGCAAGGTTGTATGTATAATGTGTAAAGTTGCATAATTAGTTATGTGGTATGAATGAGCATGAAATTGTATGCATAATTGAAGGAATGTAGTTATAGTATTTATACTATAATGGATATGTTGATATGGAGTTATGGTCTATGAACCATAATGGATAGAATGCATATGGAGTTATGGTCTATGAACCATAATGGATAGAGTGGATATGGAGTTATGGTCTAAGTACCATAATGGATAGATTAGTTATGGAGTTATGATCTCGTATCCTTTGGGATATGAAGTTATGGCCTACGTGCCATAATGGAAATGGAAAAGTGATAATGAAATGAAGAAAGTAACTTGTAGGTGATATACAAGTGTATGAAATCCTTAATTGGCCAAATGGGTGTTAACGGGTCAAATGGGTGAAAGGTGTGAAAACAAGTTGTAATCACTTGTTTGTTATGTTTAATACATTACAATGGTAATATGTTGACGGAATGCTAATGTATGGAACTATAATTGACCAAATAGAGGCAAACGGGTCAAATGGGTGAAAAGGATGAAAACAAGTTGTAAACACTTGTTGGATGTGTTTATCTCATTACTAATGGTTATAAGTTTATGTGGTTATGCAGGGAAAGCTCCGAAATAGGTCAAGGTCAACGTCCAAGCTCGGAGGGTTCTCGTATGCATTTTTGGTATTTTGAGGATTTTCGTAAAATCCTTGTAAAGTGGTGTAATTTGGCACAAAAGTTATGTTTTGATGTAATCATATGTTGCCATGATGTTTTTGGTCAAAAATCTAAGTGTTGGTAAAGTTTTGATGTTAAGTAAAATGAAAAAGGTTGGAAAAATGGTTAAGTGTGAAAACTGCTGAAAGCTGGAAACATTCTAAGAGAAAGGGTTACTCGCGGGCCGCGAGAGTCCAGGAAGGATTCTCTCGCGGTACGCGAGAGGGTTTTAAAACAAAAAAAAAAAAAAAATTTCCTGGGTTAAGACTTCCGCGCGTTAAAGTTTTGTTTTTAAAAGTGGTGTGTTTCATTTTAGGCGGCGAGTAATGCCGTAGCTTTGCCATTTAATGGCAAAGGCTTTAGGTCACATGCGCACGCCTGTGTTTCAGGCGGCGAGTAATGTCGTAGCTTTGCCATTTAATGGCAAAGGCTTTAGGTCTCATGCGTTCATCCTTCTTACATGTGTTTCAGGCGGCGAGTAACGACGTGCTGAGATAACGTACGACTCATAAATGCGATTCCTTCATTAAAACGTGCAATTCTTACAAAGGGGACTGCGTTCATCCTTCTTACATGTAGCACTTCCGTAATTATGCCGCATTCTAAGTTCTAGGCACCTCTTTCCCATCCAACTGTCGCAGCGCGTAGGCACCTTTCCCCAGCACTTGTCGAATCATGTACGGGCCTTCCCATGTGGGACCTAGCTTTCCTTTATTCTCCACGCGGCTTGCCTTGTTGCTTCTTAGTACATATTCTCCTTCTTTAAAGACGCATTCATGCACCTTTTGTTGTATGTTTTCCCCATTTTGTGTTTGTGCCTTGCGTCATTGACGGCCGCCGTTTCTCTGCTCATTTCCAACATATCCGAATTGGATCGTAGCTCTCTCTCATTCCCTTCCTTGGAATTTGATCTCCTTGTTGTAGGTATGCCTACTTCCGCCGGGATCATGGCTTATGTGCCATACGTCAGGCTGAAAGGGGTTTCCCCATTTCTGGTTTTTGGCATAGTCTTGTGCGCCCAAAGGACGTGCGGGAGCTGTTCCAGCCATGACGTGTCGTCTTCCTCTAAACGTGTTTTTATCCCATCTACAATGCTTATGTTGGCTCTTTCAACTTGTCCATTGCCTTGCGGGTGCGCTACGAAGGTAAAGACTTGCACAATCTGTAACTCCCCGCACCATTCACGCATAGCTTTGTCTGTAAACTGCTTTCCATTGTCGCTAACGATATAGAGCGGGAGCCCGAAACGACAGATTATTTGTTCCCAAATGAACTTCTTGATGTGGATTGCGGTGATGGTCGCCAAAGGTTTCGCCTCTACCCATTTGGTAAAGTAGTCTATCGCAACCACTAGGAACTTAATACGTCCGGGCGCCTCGGGGAATGGTCCTACCAGATCGATTCCCCATTTTTGAAAGGGCCATGCTGCTGATACCGGGATGAGGTTTTTTTTTGGCCTGTGCACCATTAGCGCATGTTTTTGACAACTCTGACATTTGCGCAACTCTTCGTGGCATCCACATGCATTCCTAGCAAGTAATATTGCGCTGCCTTAGCCTACAGTTTGTGTGCCCTGGACCTTTCAAGTGGGAAGGTTCCCTTGTCTAGGAATTCACGGATTGGTGTCGTCCAAGATTCTTCCTGATGCGTTGCATTGACTTCTTCTACTTCGGTTGACAGGGTTTGGATTATTTCCAAATGGATAGCTTTCATTGGATCACTAAAGTTGGAAACTATTTTGCTCAATGCATCCGCTTTCTTATTCTGACTTTGCGATATATGAATTACTTTCCACGAGGTGAATTGCCTCAGCAAGTTTCTACAAATGTTGAGATACCTGGCCATTGTTGGTCCCTTGGCTTCGTGAACATTTATCTGATTTGCTACCAACAATGAATCCACATGCGTGCGCACATTTCTAACCCCTTTTTCGATAGCCCAACGCAGACCTGCCAGGAGCCCCTCGTACTCCGTTTCGTTGTTAGAAGTTTGAAATGACAACTTTAGGGCCCGCGAGAATTCTGTTCCTACCGGGCTGACGAGCAACTGACCCACCCCTGATCGTTCAATACATGCCGCTCCGTCGGTGAATAATTCCCACGGTGCTTCCGCTTCCTTGATTGCCATTTTTTCCTGAGTTTCCTCCATTGTTCCCGCGGGTACCTCTGTAATAAAATCCGCTATGACTTGTCCTTTGATAGCGGAATGCGCTTTGAATGTTAGCTCGAATGCTCCTAATTCGATTGCCCACCGGGTCATCTGACCCGACAATTCCGGACGGCGCAGGATTTGTTGTAGGGGGAAATTCGTCAGAACATCAACATTGTGTCCTTTGAAGTATCGGCGTAGTCGCCTGGAGGCATGCACCAAGGCGAGGACAAGCTTCTCTGTCATGGAGTAGTTGACTTCTGATGTCAATAAGACTTTGCTGATGTAGTAGATCAGGGTTTGCACTCGTGCGCGTTCAACCATAAGGACTGCGCGGATAGTTTGATGTGCCGAGGACATATACATTTTTAATCTTTCCCCTTTTGTTGGTACGGACAAGGCTGGAAATGTAGTTAGATAATCTTTTAAGTCCTGGAACGCCTTTTTCGCCTATGCGGACCATTTGAAATCGGACTTTGTTATGCAGTTCTTCAGTGTAGCAATAAAAGGCAAAGGTCTTTCCACGTGCTTTGCCAAGAACCTGTGCATTGCAAGCAAACGCCCATTTAAAGTTTGCACCTCCTTAAGCGACCTGGGGGATGCCATACACTTGATCACGACAACTTTTCTGGGTTCACCCGTATGCCTTCTTTGGTGACAATTACACCCAAGAATATTCCTTCTTCCATCCCAAAGGAACACTTTGTCGGGTTTAATTTGATACCGGACTTCTTTAAGCAGATGAGAGTTTCCTCTATGTCTGCAAGCATGACCTTTTCATCCTTACTCTTGATTACTAGGTCATCCATGTATACCTCCAGGTTCTTTTCGATCTGGTCCTTGAATACCTTGTCCATTAAACGTTGGTATGTGGCTCCAACATTTTTCAAACTTAATGGCATTTTAGTGTAGCAAAATATACCAATGTCCGTGTGAAAAGCCGTTTTGTCCTCATCTTCAGGAGCCATCTGCACTTGATGATATCCTTTGTACGCGTCGAGAAAACATTTATACGGGAAAGATGCTAGGGAGTCCACTTTAGATTCTATCACTGGGAGGAGGTATGAGTCTTTTGGGCAAGCCTTATTTAGGTTTTTAAAGTCCACGCACATTCTCCACGATCCATCCGATTTCTTAACCATTACTGGATTTGCTATCCGCGTCTGATATCTTACTTCTCTAAGAATTCCTTCTGCTACGAGTTTGCGCACCTCCTTGACCACCACTTCTCGCCGTTCTGGCGCCATACTCATTTTTTCTATGCATCTGGTTCTACCGATCTGTACGTGCCCAAAGCATGTTCCGTCGTGTCACGCGGTACACCCGTCATATCCGACGGCTGGAAAGCAAAAACGTCTAAATTTGCACGCAATAATTCCTTCAAATGTTGTCGGACACGTGCAGTTATGGTATGCCCAATGGTTATGGTCTGCTCTGGAAATACGGGGTTGACCACCCATTTTTCCGGTTTTGTGAGGGGAGGAGCTGCGGGTACTTTTGCGGGCTCCACCACTGCGCATTCTTGATTGGCCCAAACTCGCGCTACCCCATCAGGAGTAGGGAACATGACCAAACCCAGGCACATGGATACTGCTGCTGCCAGGATTCCCAAAGATGTTCTTCCTAAAATGACATTGTGTTGAGAATGCGCTGGTACCACTAAGAACTGGAGCAACACTGTTCGCTCTCTGTCCCTGCTTCCTATTGTCACCGGCAAAATTATTTGGCCTAGTGGTTTGATTGTTTCACCAGAAAATCCCATGATAGGTGTGTGCACCTCTTCTAACTTTTCTTGATCTTCACTATCCATCTGCCTGAAGCATTGCTCGTATAAAATGTCGGAAGAACTTCCTGTATCAACAAAACATAGGCGCATTCTGTTAGGGCCGTGATTGTTAAGGGCCCCACGTGGTAAACCCCTATTTGAGGTGGAAATGTCAGTGGCGTCTCCATCCATGTTTGCGTAGGTTCCGCTCCTCTCTTCTTTCTTCCCCGAGCATTGTGTGTCAGCATATATATATCTCAAACCTTGGGGTGATCCACTTCCTTCCCTTTCCGTTGTGTTGTGCCCCCTTTCTTTTTATCTTGTAATAAGTGTGCCAACTTCCCTGCCTTTACGTGTATGTCTATCTGTTTCTTCAAGTGGAAACATGCATCCGTGTCATGCCTCGCAGCCTTGTGGTAAGCACAGTATGCATTGCAGTCTCGTGATGTGTTCTCTCGGATTGGGCGCAGGTCTTCCAATTTCAGATTTTTAGTTGCCAAAATGGCGCTTGGGGTTTTGCTTAACGTTGGGTAGGATGTGCTTGGGTATGGTCTATGAGATATGCTAGATGTTTCCCGCCTTAATGGGTGTAATGCGCGCGGCGCATATGAACTTCGCGGCCTGTCCATTCTTGGATATGCGGTAGGTGTAAATCGCAGGCCGTATGTAACATCCATGATTTTTCAGACTATAATTTTTCCTTTATGTATTTTATTATGATCAACAATTGCTCTACATTTCAATCCTATTTTTGTCCAACAGGATATGCCACTTCAACTATTAATTAAACATGTATCAATTTAAAGTTTTCAACCTTGCAATCTTATATATATATATATATATATATATATATATTCTATTGAGATTATAAACTTTAAATATTATAAAGTGAAGTTGTATTCTATAAAAGATGATATTTATAATAAATAAATTTATACGTTCAAGATTAACTTTTATAAGTTTTTATAAATAGATAAATAAATAAAGCTTATAATTAAATTGAATGATCATTTATCGAATAAAGTTGGTCTTGAACCCCCCCCCCCCCTTGCATAACAATTGAACCCTTTGAGCACTTGAACTTCCAATTTGACCCTTGACCTCCATTTTGAACCTGTTCAAGATCTTGACACCATCCCCAATTAATTTTGACTTCGTAAAAGTCAAAATCATACATCTTGGCTTTGAAATCGATCCAAAACAGTCGAATTCCGGATTCAATGAACTTGCCTCATAATTTTGATTGATATTCGATCATTTCTAAACCCAATTAACCTACCGATTAGCGGTAGAATTTGAAATTCAAACGAAATTGACCATCCAAGATCAAACCGAGTGATTCATTTCCAAATCGAGGAAATTGTATGTGTTAATGGCCGCAAATCACGCATAAATGATCCTCCCATGTATTCGAACCTCAAACACGACCAAATTCATTAGCATTCGATCGAATTAATGCGTAATCCGCGTTGACAGCTGTCCCTTACTAACCTAAATCAAATCGAACAAATTAAACGAAATCGATCTGCTTGAGTCATTCACACATCTTTGCGAAACCTTTGGCAAACTCTCTGAGCACTTACAAACTTGGCATTACACCGCGAGGACTCTATCGAGCACCGAGAACTCTGGACCTTAAGCACCAGCCATTCTCCTTCATCGCCTCATCATTCCTGGTAATTCCTGAACTCTTGGCTTCGTCTTTGTGCTAGGGTCATTAGCCCTATGAGTTCGGGAACGATTGGGAAAGCTATCGGATCAATTCCAGGGCTAGGGTTTTGTAACATCCATGGTTTTCTAGTACAAATTTTAACCATCAATTCCATTTTATTTTAACCAATTCCAGGGCTAGGGTTTTGTAACATCCATGGTTTTTCTAGTACAAATTTTAACCCGCAAGCCCGACTCTCTTTTTTTTTCGCAAGTATTAAACTCAGACACGGTCCCCGTGTATGTACACGTTAAAACCCTTGTGAACCGGCTATCTGTCAAGGTATAGCCCTTGGTCAAGTGGTTAGTCCTTAATGTCTCCACCGGGGAGACCCGGGTTTGACCCGGGCGAGCCCCATTCATTTTTAAAAACTGTTTTAAAAAGCTCTGAAAATTTTATAAAATTATTTTTATAAACCCTATATTTACTAGAACAGAATTCGACTAGATTTACAATTTTTGTATAAAATCTCTATTTTTATAGATTTAATTCTCAATTACTCAATTTGAATTATATTATTATTTTTGAGTAATTTGTTCATTTAATGTATAAATTTGGTGATGAAATTTTATAACTACGTTTACAAAGCTTTATAAAATTTAAGTTATATATTTAAAACTAATAGAAGTACACCTAAATATGTATAGTTTTATATGCTTAAATAATACATGTAAATTTTTAACTAAACTTATTTTCGCATACCCATTTTCGAATGATAAATAAATAAACTTATTTATTATTTATATAGATTACATTTACAAGACATACTTAGAATTTAATTTAAGATTTATTTCTTGAATCTATATTAATTACATACCTTTATAAATAAATAAAGTAAAAATTATTTATTTTATATCTAAAATTGTTTATTTAATTAAACATAATGACAACACTATTTTTACTAAATAAATAAATAAAAGTCATGTGATTTATTTAGTTAATCAAACCCGAACTCTAACTTCAATCATTTTAAACTATTCATTCCAAACTTTCGTTTTATAAAAACATCTATCCAAGTACAAACCAAAACACCACCTACAACTTCCAATCCCTTGTACTCTTCCAATTTAATCCTAGGCTTAGACATAGACTATTCTACATACCATTATTAATTCAATATAAATTACGCTCTAGGTTAACGTTGTGTGTTACAAGGATCGCATTGTTACCTAGTCTCTCGTGCTAGCTACAACTTGAATTCAGGTGAGTTTTACATAGCCCCTTTTTCACTGCTTTTACATTTTGGGGTGAAACATGATCACAACTTACAATGATTTACATAAACTACACAATACAAATCCACTTTACAATTTGTGTGCAATTTGAGCTTTATGTTTGAGTGCTAGGTGTGTTAACTACTTATTTGTAATTACATGTACAATCATTAACTAATCAAGCCGACGGTTAACAATGATAGATCTATTGAGTCTGACAAACCCACCCAGATTGGGGTGATTGTTACCGACAACACAATTTTGCATGCTAGTTACAAAGGTTTGATTGTACTACTTAGTTACACAATAGTAACTCCCCATAAATGCCTTGTTAATCATGACTTGTATGGATTTGTTTACGCACAACACTTTAATACTATCTAGAGTCAAAACCTATGTATGCTCACCAACTTTTTAGTTGACCTCGTTTTCATCATGTTTCAGGTACAAAGTGTGAGTTGATCAAGTTTGCTTCACTTAGGTTGTGGACCTAGTTAATTGAACAAGAATGAACATGTTATGTATTTCAATGTTCATGTATTATGGAATTTGTTTTGTTGAAGTTATGAATGGAAATTTAATGTATTAATCTATTTCAATTTAGTCAACCATGTGCTCATGAACAGTCTACATGTCCCGCCCCGACGTTTCCGCCGTCGGTTGGGGTGTGACAGATTGGTATCAGAGCCTTGGTTATAGGGAATTAGGTTATTAGACACTCTTGACCTAGACTATAACCTTAGGACACCCAAAATATACCATACTACTATATGATTTGCATGATTAATACTTGTTTGAATATTTTTACATGTTACAATACTTGATAGTTTATGTGTCACACTACTTGGTAACTCTTGTGCTTACATTCATTACTGTCTACATGCTACCTATGTGTTTCACTAAAGTGATATCCTAAGTTAAACACACACACATACACACCAAATTCTCCATACAACTTTGAACTCACACACATGATACCATCACTTTATGTAAACGAAGGCTTAAACTATTGGGCCTAATACCCATTAATAATAAATTAAGAAGCCTTACATTCAGGCCATAAGGCCCAGTCCACAATAATTCTCATCATGACCATGAGCCCAACAATAGTACTATTAATACATGATGGCTGGAAGAGTGTGTAGGCCCATGAGGGATTCTGGCTAAGGAAAGACAGGGTACTTAAGTGTGTCTTAGTGACCCGCCCCTCTTTCCTGGGAATTCTCCTCAGGGATGCATTGCTTATAGGTCAAGTGTATTTCTAAAATACTATTGTGAAGACTCGGTGTTGTGAGTAGTCAAACTCTAAACCTATGGGAACTCCTATATTTAACACCCAGTATTTCATTATCACTTACAACCTTTTCAATGTTTTTCCTACTAGACATGGACTCCTACACTCCTTCCTCCCTAGTATACCGGCCCGGAGTTGAATCTGATTGGGAAGAAGACATCGGGTCACCTGTGTATCGGTCACCAACACCCGCAGTTGCTAGGCAAAGGCTTAACGTAAGGAACACTGGCCCAAGATTTCGAACATCTGAATCACCCAGAAACCAGTATCAGACACCGCAGCTATCCACTCAGCTACCACCTCCATTAAGAGACCCGTATCTGGTGCCCGACCTGTATCATCCTAACCCTTGGGTAAGGTATACCATGACACCCACTAGTGCCACGGGAATTCCAATCAATGACATTCACCAATACGTGAGGGCCTCAGAGTTTGAGAGACAAAGGAGGGAGCACGAGGTAATGCACGACTTGCAAGGACAAAGAATGGATAACCTAGAAAACCAGTTAGGGTACCAAAAGGAGTTAATCTCCATCCTCGAAAAAGGAATACTGGAGAATCGTACGGAAACGGCTAGAGCTGAAAGCAGATCGACTACCCGGGCGACCATGGCAGTGCTCGTCTTGGTGATTATTTTCCTTCTAGTGGAAAGCTACCAGAGACGTTAACAGAAATTTTTATTTATTGTCTTTAAATTTTCAGTTTGAGAACCATTTTCTTATGTTTTGAATGATGTTTATCATTTCAGCAATTAATAAATTTTATATTTTTCCAATTCTAAAGTTATTATTCAATGATCTAATACGTTGAATATGAATTTCACCATCATATTTAATCAAGATCCTTCAAGTATCACCTTCTCCATTCAATACGATTTAATCTCCTTCGTAAACAAATCACCATATTAGATTTAAACAACCTCGTCATTTTCAAACCAAATACTTATCAAACTTTTAAAAGAGTATCAGAAATATCAATTTCCCATAAACATTTTCACTTTGCAAGGGAATTTAATACAACCTATTTTATAAAAATATTACTTCAAATTGTTAAATGAGTATGATTTTTCTCATTAAAGTAATTATTTCTAAAACGTGGCTAAATTAATATACAACTACTTGATTTGCCAATAATTCCTCTTAAAAATATTTTCCTTATAATAATTGAAAAAAAAAAATTTTAAATGTTTTCCTATAAACTGCGTATTTATTTAGATTATGCAACTCAATGATTTCACTACTTTATATATCTACAACCAAGAACAATTTACAAATTTCTATTTTCAAACAAAGATCAGAAATTGTAAACACATCTCTCCGAATGTTTTCAAAACCTCCTCGTAATCTTTCTCTTGCCGCTTCAAGAGACGATCCATACCGCTTAGACATTAATCATCCAAAAAAAAAAAAAAAAAACCTCATCAAGATTTAAAGAGCTAAAATATAACTACCACATGTTACACGAACGCCGGACAACACACCTCTCCGCAACACATCATCACATACAAAACTCATTAGAATACGTCACAACAAAATTCAATAACTCACATATGCACATCTACAATATACCCAACACGATCACCTGATACATGAAACTTAATCATTTTCCAAATATTCCATGCTATACTAACTACATAATACATGAAACTTGATTATTTGCAACAAAAGTCTACTAGATTGGTTACGGGATACATGAAGCATAGTTGCTTACAATATACATACACTAAGTTGAGCACATGGTACATGACCGTTGATTGTTTGATACACGATACTTGATTGATCACATTGAACATGAAACTTAGTTTGGGTACAAAGTACATGATACTATATGATACTAAGTTGTTAACACCATACCTGCAATTCATTTCTTACAAATACACATGATTCTATGTTGCTTACATTACACATGAGAGCTTATACACAGTGCTAAGTTGTTTACATTACACATAAAACCTATTTGATTACTAGCTACGTGCCATTAGATCATACATGAGACTTGTGTGTTTACATTATTCGCGAAACTAAGTCTACTTGCAATTGTTACACATGATTGAGCACATTATACAAGAAGAATGGTCATACACTGTGTTCACCAAACTTGAAAACCATAACACATTGAAGCTACTTGGGGTTTTGACGTATTCTTGTTCAAACACGAGGAAGCTGTAACACTCTAACACAACTCGGTGTTTGACGTATTCTTGTTCAAACACGAGTAAACTATGAAACTTTAAGTTATACTACCTTGTTACTCATTAGTTGCTAACAGACCTGCCTATTTAGGGACATAGTTACTTATTAGCAACTTATATGTGAAAACAATAGACATGAACTAAGTAAATTTGTACCCCTCTTGACCCGCACACAATGGAAGGATCTATACGAACCATACGATGATTTGAGTAATTACGGGTGCACACGAAATTATAAAAATCAGCGCATGGAAAACATAGTAAATTTTGTCGTGTGTTGTGACCTAAAACTTCTCATGATATGTAACTACAAAACTAATGTGATATGACAAGGGCATGGTGGATACGCCGATGGTACTTTCTATATATAAATGCTCTATCGTATTATCAGAAGTAGCGTTGTTCGTGTCACTTGAAGTTTTGACCTAGACCCATAATTGTGAAATCTAATATTCACTAAATTATTTGAGCATATTAGTCTACATTCTAAACAAACTCTGATCATCAAGTTCCCATCAGATCCATTCCAAGTAACGCATTTCATCTTTAGATTCTTCGACATGTCTCTCCTTAATTTTCTAAAAACTAAGACCCACTGATATCGTCTACACTTAGCTTGACCTTTAAACCTTAATCTTGTTATCTATCAGCCCCCTAAAACCAACAATCCAAACTCAAACTCATTTCCTTTCTGATTCAGTAGTTAAATTTCGGGACGAAATTCTCTTAACATGGCGAGACTGTAACATCCATGGTTTTCTAGTACAAATTTTAACCATTTTATTTAATAATGGCACTCCATTCTTATACTCATTCAACACAATATGTCACAATTATGTGTTATTCTAAAAGCACGCTTATTATTTCAACCTCATATCTACATCCTACTTTTCATTTCATACATATGATATATATACATGTATTTAGTTAAAAATAAATATATAAACCCGCATACATTAAAATTTAATGAACCACTTTTTACAACTTGTAATTTTATTATTATAAAATTTATTTCCTACATAAATAATAACATTAAATTTTTACAAATGTTATAACTAAATAAAATAAAATTTAAAACAAATAAAATAGGTCTTGAATCCTATAGAACCAAGTTTGAACCCCCAATTACCATTGAACTCTCAACATGATCCCTCATCCTTTAAAATTGAACCCATTAATCTAGATTGTGACCCATTTACCCTATTGTGACCCAGTTTGACTTTTAAAAGTCAAACAACCCAAGATCATAACAATTCAAGGCCACTATCGATCGAACCCACCTGATTTGGTCATTCCTTGCTTACCAATTCCAAAATCGACCACTTACAAGCCCTGGTAACAACTCAATTCAATCAATCATGCGGTTTAATTCAAAATGCAAGGGCATTTGACTTCAACAGTCAAAACCGAACCTATTTATGTCCCAAATCAAGAAATTAGGCACAATCAAATCCCGCTAATCACGCTCAAACAACTATTGACTGTATTCCGTCCTAAATAGCGTCCCAATTCATCCGCATTCAAACGGATTGACGCATAAATCGTGCTAACAACTGTCGCCTCAGGACCTAATCAATTCGAGCGTTCTGTATGAAATTGAAGCATAGGATCTAGTCCAGCACCCTCGCGACACTCCCTTTGTACTCTCTGAATACTCGAATCCGCTTCAATTTGCTTCTGGAACGAAATCAATCCCGAAGAACTCAAGGTTCGCAGCTACGGTCGATCTCACCCTTTGCGCAACCGTTTCAAGGTAATAAAATCATCCCTAAACTCGTTGTGACCCTCTGATTAAAAGCCCCAAGAAATCGGACTCATGCCTGTGCATAGTCATAATCAATTTGGGGCTAGGGTTTCGGGGAAAATCGATTTAGGGAAGAAGATGGATTGGAGTTTATGTGTTAATTTAGTTTCACTTCGGTTCCTGTCAATGCTTTAAGCCAGTTCCGCTGGTTAATACACTGGACCCATAAGCGTGTGGTCGCGGGTTCTAAACCCGCAAGCCCGACTCTCTTTTTTTTTCGCAAGTATTAAACTCAGACACGGTCCCCGTGTATGTACACGTTAAAACCCTTGTGAACCGGCTATCTGTCAAGGTGTAGCCCTTGGTCAAGTGGTTAGTCCTTAATGTCTCCACCGGGGAGACCCGGGTTCGACCCGGGCGAGCCCCATTCATTTTTAAAAACTGTTTTAAAAAGCTCTGAAAATGTTATAAAATTATTTTTATAAACCCTATATTTACTAGAACAGAATTCGATTAGATTTACAATTTTTGTATAAAATCTCTATTTTTATAGATTTAATTCTCAATTACTCAATTTGAATTATATTATTATTTTTGAGTAATTTGTTCATTTAATGTATAAATTTGGTGATGAAATTTTATAACTACTTTTACAAAGCTTTATAAAATTTAAGTTAAATATTTAAAACTAATAGAAGTACACCTAAATATGTATAGTTTTATATGCTTAAATAATACATGTAAATTTTTAACTAAACTTATTTTCGCATACCCATTTTCGAATGATAAATAAATAAATAAACTTATTTATTATTTATATAGATTACATTTACAAGACATACTTAGAATTTAATTTAAGATTTATTTCTCGAATCTATATTAATTACATACCTTTATAAATAAATAAAGTAAAAATTATTTATTTTATATCTAAAATTGTTTATTTAATTAAACATAATGACAACACTATTTTTACTAAATAAATAAATAAAAGTCATGTGATTTATTTAGTTAATCAAACCCGAACTCTAACTTCAATCATTTTAAACTATTCATTCCAAACTTTCGTTTTATAAAAACATCTATCCAAGTACAAACCAAAACACCACCTACAACTTCCAATCCCTTGTACTCTTCCAATTTAATCCTAGGCTTAGACATAGACTATTCTACATACCATTATTAATTCAATATAAATTACGCTCTAGGTTAACGTTGTGTGTTACAAGGATCGCATTGTTACCTAGTCTCTCGTGCTAGCTACAACTTGAATTCAGGTGAGTTTTACATAGCCCCTTTTTCACTGCTTTTACATTTTGGGGTGAAACATGATCACAACTTATAATGATTTACATAAACTACACAATACAAATCCACTTTACAATTTGTGTGCAATTTGAGCTTTATGTTTGAGTGCTAGTTGTGTTAACTACTTATTTGCAATTACATGTACAATCATTAACTAATCAAGCCGACGGTTAACAATGATAGATCTATTGAGTCTGACAAACCCACCCAGATTAGGGTGATTGTTACCGACAACACAATTTTGCATGCTAGTTACAAAGGTTTGATTGTACTACTTAGTTACACAATAGTAACTCCCCATAAATGCCTTGTTAATCATGACTTGTATGGATTTGTTTACGCACAACACTTTGATACTATCTAGAGTCAAAACCTATGTATGCTCACCAACTTTTTAGTTGACCTCGTTTTCATCATGTTTCAGGTACAAAGTGTGAGTTGATCAAGTTTGCTTCACTTAGGTTGTGGACCTAGTTAATTGAACAAGATTGAACATGTTATGTATTTCAATGTTCATGTATTATGGAATTTGTTTTGTTGAAGTTATGAATGAAAATTTAATGTATTAATCTATTTCAATTTAGTCAACCATGTGCTCATGAACAGTCTACATGTCCCGCCCCGACGTTTCCGCTGTCGGTTGGGGTGTGACAGGTTTGGGTTTTCAATCGGGGACGATAAAGGGGAGGGAGAAGGGTTCGACTCATGGGTTTTGTTGTTAGGGAAAGCAGGTATTACCAAGGCATATGCCCTTGTCTACCGGTGAAAACCCATGCGCAACACAGACATGGTCGAGGGTTCGAACCAACCTCGCACCTTGTCATTTCTTTTGTTTCCGTGTTTTGATCTCAAAACCGAATCTCTTTGAACCAGTTCTTAACATATATTCGAACCGGCTTAAGATCAGGTTGGTCTCTCTGGTCCAGTGGTTAACACACCAAACCTTCACCGGGCAGACCCGGGTTCGACCCGGGCAAGCCCTTTTATTCTTTTAACCCTTTCTAACATTCCAAAAATTCTACAAAAAATATTTTTATAAACTTAATACCATTTAGGTCTGGTTAGTACAATAATTAGCATTTTTTTACATAAAATAACTATTTTTACAAATTTAGTTGTGTAAAATCTCATTTTAATCATTTAAAAATATATTCTAAATCAAATTATTAATTTTTTTTTTAATAAAGTATTTCATTACCTAAATTCATGATTATCGTGATGAGATTTTTATAAAAATACATTTTCATAAATCATTTGTTTTACTATTAAAACTATATATATATTATTATTATTAGAGTCTAAACAAATAAAACTTTTCTAATATATAACCACAATGCTTCTTTTTTTAAAACATATCACTTTAATAAAAACTAAATAAATAAATTTATTTATTAGTTACCTTTTACACTAACAAATTCAATTAGAGTTTTAATTTGTGCTAGTATATATATTGTGACACATTTACACAAATAAATAAATAAAATAAATTTATTCATTTAAATTATATTTACACAAATATATATTTTCTCATTACTTCTTCTAAATACATAAATAAAAAGAAATTATTATTTAATTTATTTAGTTATTCAAATATAAACCCTAAGTCCATTAATATTTCATTCAATTTACATTTCTATGCCTAAGGTTATTTTAAACACAATTTCAAAACTTACATCCCATATTCATAACTTGACAATATCTTTGTACAAGACCCTACACCCACTCCCTTTGGAACCCTAGACTCTACTTTAGACATTGTATACAATATTAATTCAAGTTCATACAATCCAACTCTAGGTAAATCTTGTGGCTAGAAATCACTTGTGGTACCTATTCCTTGTGCTATCTACATCGCTGATACAAGTGAGTTTACATAGCCCCCTTTTTCATCTTGTACTTTTGGGGTGAAACATGATTTACCTTTTTGAAACCTTTTTGCATAGACTTAAATACAATTCAATAATATGATATTATGTGTTATGTGCTTTATGCTTAAATGTTATGAGTTAAGACTACATATACATGACATTAGTACAATCATTAACTTCGTACAAGCCAATGGTTAACATTGATAGATCTGTTGTGTCTGACAAACCCACCCGGTTAGGGTGTTTGTTACCGACTTTACATTAGGGTAACCTGCGTGTTATGCCTCAGTCACAAGGTTTGATTGTACACACTTAGTTTAACTATAGATTCTCCATAAATGCCTTATACACGTGTATCGTATGAATTGTATAAAACACTTTAAACGTGGTTGTGTGCCAAAACCTATGTATGCTCACCAACTTTTTAGTTGACCTTGTTTTCATCATGTTTCAGGTACTAATGCTTGAGAATAAGTACAAGATGCTTCACTTAGGACCGAGGACCTAGAATTTAATTTATAGAGACTATTTATGTATTTCTATTTTCCTTGTATTGTTGGATTCATGATTATTTGTGATATGAAATTGGTTGTTTAAATATTTAACTTTAGTAAACATTGAGCTTTTGAACAGTCTACATGTCCCGCCCCGACGTATTCCGCCGTCGGTTGGGGTGTGACAGATTGGTATCAGAGCCTTGGTTATAGGGAATTAGGTTATTAGACACTCTTGACCAAGACTATAACCTTAGGACACCCATACAATGCCATGCTACTACATGCTACATGATTTCTCCTTGTGTGAATATTCCTACATACTATCATAAGTAAATATGCTACCTGATACAACATTTAATAATTTGTGTCACACTGCCTGATAATTGTTGTGCTACATTCATGTTATCTATTTGATTCCTTTAAGTGTTATCCTAAGTTTTAACGCATACTTATACACACTTAGCTTTTTATGCACCCTTAAACTCACACATATAATGTCACCACCTCTTGTGATCTAAACCTAAACTATTGGGCCTAATGCCCATTAATAATAAACTAGAAGCCCATTTACCCTCCAAGAAGAAGAAGCCTACTACAACATATAAGCCTCACTTTCAGGCCTCAAAGCCCAGTCCACAATAATTCTCATCATGACCATGAGCCCAACAATAGTGTTATTAATACATCATGGCTGGAAGACTGTGTAGGCCCATGAAGGATTCTGGCTAAGGAAAGATAGGGTACTTAAGTGTGTCCTAGTGACCCACCCCTCTTTCATGGGAATCCTCCTCAGGGATGCATTGCTTATAGGTCAATTATATTTCTAAAATACTGTTGTGAAGACTCGGTGTTATGACTAGTCAAACTCTAAACCTATGAGAACCCTTATATTTAACACTCAGTATTTCATTATCACTTACGACCTTTACATTGTTTCTCTGCTAGACATGGACTCCTACTCTCCTTCCTCCCCGGTATACCGTCCCGGAGCAGAGTCTGATTGGGAAGAGGACATCGGGTCACCCATGCGTCGGTCACCAACACCCGCAGCTGCTAGACCAAGGTTTGATGAAAGGGTAGATTGGATTAGGAACAACGGCCCAAGACTTCGAACACCTAGATCACCCCCATTAAGAGACTCGTATCTGGTGCCCGACCCGTATCATCCTAACCATTGGGTAAGGCATACCATGGCACCCACTAGTGCAATAGGAATTCCAATCAATGACATTCACCAATACGTGAGGACCGTAGAGTTTGAGAGACAAAGGATGGAGCATGAGGTAATGCATGACTTGCAAGGACAAAGAATGGATAGCCTAGCAAACCAATTAGGATACCAAAAGGAACTAATCTCCATCCTTGAAAAAGAAATACTGGAGCATCGCACGAAGACAGCTAAAGCTGAAGCTAGGTCGGCTACCCGAGTGACCATAGCGGTGCTCGCCATGGGAATTATCTTCCTCCTAGTGGAAAACTACCAGAGAAGTTAGCAGAAATTTCTATTAATTGTCTTTAAATTTCCAGTTTGAGAACCATTTCCCTAAGTTTTGAATAATGTGTAACATTTCAACTTTTAATCAATTTTATATATTCCAACTCAAAAATTACTATTCATTGATTTGATCCGTTGAGTGTGAATTACACCCATCATATTTTCATCAAAATCTCTCAAGTATCACCTTCTTCATTCAATACGATTTAGTACACTACCGACAATCTTCATCGTAAACAAATCATCCTATTATTTGATTTAAACAACCTCGTTATTTTCAAACAAAACGTTTATCAAACTTTTAGATAGTACCAGAAATATAAATTTTCTATAAACATTTTCATCTTGTGAGAAAACCCAATACAACCTGTTTTATAAAAGCATCATTTCAAATTGATAAATAAGTATGATTTTCCTCATTAAAGTAATTATTTCTAAAACCTGGCTAAATTGATGTACAACTACTTGATTAGCCAATAATTTCTCTTAAAAAAAATATATTCTCCTTATAATAATTGAAAAAAAAATAAAAAAAAAGGTTTTTCCTATAAACTGTTTATTTATTTAAATTATGTAACTCAATGGTTTCACTACTTTATATAGTTACAACCAAGAACAATTTACCACTTTCTATTTTCAAACAAAGATAAGTATTTGTAAACACATTTCCCTGAATGTTTTCAGAACCTCCTCGTTATCTTTCACTTACCACTTCAAGAGACGACCCATTTCGCGTAAACGATTAACCATCCCTACAAACCTCAAAGAGATTTAAAGAGCTAGAACCTAACTACCACATCCTACACGAACATAAAGCAACATGCTGCTCCGCAACACCTGATCACATGCAAAACTCGTCAGTATACGCCACACACGGAATTCAATAATTTACGTATGCACGTTCACAAGATACACAACACGATCACATAATACATGAAACTAGTTTATTTACAAATCCTAATTTACTGGATTGGTCACATAACACATGAAACTTGTTTATTTGCAATACACAATTTACTAGATTGATCACATAACACATGAAACTTGCTTACTTGCAATACACATGCTACTAGGTTGAACACATGGAACTTGGTTGGTTGCAATATACATGATACATAACAATTGTTTGCTTGGTACATAATACTAGATTGACTACATTGAACATGAAACTTATTGAGCTACAAAATACATGATGCTAAGTTGTCAACACCATAGATGAACTTCATTTCCTACAATACACATGACCCTATGTTGTTTACATTACACATGAGAGCTTATGGATTTACAAAATACATGATGCTAAGTTGTTCACGCTACACATGAAACCTATTTGATTACAAGCTACGTGACACTAGATCATTCATGAGACTTGTGTGTTTACATTATACGCGAAACTAAGTTGTTTACAATTATTGCAATTGATTGATTACATTATACACAAAGAATGATCATACACTTTATTTACCAAGGTGGAAAACCATAACACATTGAAGCTACTCGGGGTTTGACGTATTCTTGTTCAGACACGAGAAAGCTGTAACACATTAAAACAACTCGGTGTTTGACGTATTCTTGTTCAAACATGAGTAAACTAGGGAGCTTTAAGTTATACTACCATATCACTCTTTAGTTGCTAACTGATCTGCCTACTTAAGGACATAGTTACTTGTTAGCAACTTTTATGTGAAAACAATAGACATGAACTGAGTGAAATTGTGCCCCTCTTGACCCGCACACAACGGAAGGATCTATACGGACCATGCGATGATTTGAGTAATTACGGGTGCACACGGAATTATAAAAAAATCAGCGCATGGAAAACATAGTAAATTTTGTCGTGTGTTGTGACCTAAAACTTATCATGATATGTAATAACGAAACTGATGTGAAATGACAAGGACATGGCGGATACGCCGATGGTACTTCCTATATATAAGTGCTCTATCATATTATCAGAAGTAGCGTTGTTCGTGTCACGTGAGGTTTTATGTTATATTTGACCTTGACCAATGTTTGTGAAACCTCTTGTCCGGTAACGTATCTTGAACATATTAGACTACATCCTAAGTAAGCCTTGATCATCAAATTCCCATCGCTTCCATTTCAAGTGATGCATTTCATCTTTAGAGTCCAAAATATCCTTCAACGGCTTTCCTCCTTAATCCTTTTGAAACTAAATCCACTAACTGGAGCGTCAGACCTGTATCTTGTTATCTATCGTACTCCTCACACTAGCAATCAAGGACGAAATATCAACATGAGGATACTGTAACATCCATGATTTTTCAGACTATAATTTTTCCTTTATGTATTTTATTATGATCAACAATGACTCTACATTTCAATCCTATTTTTGTCCAACAGGATATGCCACTTCAACTATTAATTAAACATGTATCAATTTAAAGTTTTCAACCTTGCAATCTTATATATATATATATATATATATATATATATATATATATATATATATATATATTGAGATTATAAACTTTAAATATTATAAAGTGAAGTTGTATTTTATAAAAGATGATATTTATAATAAATAAATTTATACGTTCAAGATTAACTTTTATAAGTTTTTATAAATAGATAAATAAATAAAGCTTATAATTAAATTGAATGATCATTTATCGAATAAAGTTGGTCTTAAACCCCCCCCTTGCATAACAATTGAACCCTTTGAGCACTTGAACTTCCAATTTGACCCTTGACCTCCATTTTGAACCTGTTCAAGATCTTGACACCATCCCCAATTAATTTTGACTTCTTAAAAGTCAAAATCATACATCTTGGCTTTGAAATCGATCCAAAACAGTCGAATTCCGGATTCAGTAAACTTGCCTCATAATTTTGATTGATATTCGATCATTTCTAAACCCAATTAACCTACCGATTAGCGGTAGAATTTGAAAATCAAACGAATTTGACCATCCAAGATCAAACCGAGTGATTCATTTCCAAATCGAGGAAATTGTATGTGTTAATGGCCGCAAATCATGCATAAATGATCTTCCCATGTATTCGAACCTCATACACGACCAAATTCATTAGCATTCGATCGAATTAACGCGTAATCCGCGTTGACAGCTTGTAAGGCCCCTTTCCCGGGTGACCTCACTTGTTGGATTTACTCATAAACATAGCCATAAATACTGAACTTAAATTAAAAACCTTCATCATTCAATTACATTACATAACAGCGGAAGTCTTAACAATTAAAAACACAACATTGTCTTAACAAACAAAAGTGGGATGTCAGTCTTGTGCCGGGTAACCTTCACGCCATCGCACGACCTTTTCTTCCTTTACCTGAAATGTATACTAAAAGTCAGCTAACGCTGGTGAGTTCTAGTTTAATGCAATTTGATATAAACATTCTATTCTTTACTTTATAAGTATGCATTACTGTATAGTCATTCATATAAATACGTATTCAGAACTTTTGTCTTTCTTTCATCTTTCTTTTCTGTATCTTTGTGATTTCATATATATACATATGCATTCACCTTTTCTTTCTTTTCTTTCTTTCTTTAATTTCATGGGTCATACTCTATAAGGGTGATCAACCCGTCATTTGCTTACGAATGTCACAAAGACAATCGCCGTGGTCCATCGTCATGGCCCACCTATACTTACAACCGTCCGGCAACAAGTGCCGTCCGTCATTTTATTCTTACAACCGTCCGGCAACCTTTGTCCGTCCGTCATGACTTACAACCGTCCTACCGTCGTAGGCCGTAATTCGCCCGTCTACCCGAAGGTATCCGTTTCCCATGCGACTATTATTTATACAACCGTTCTACTATAATATGCCAATTGCTTCGACCGTCCATTAATGGCATTCGTACGTCCTAGCCGATGAAGGAGCGCACTTGTCCCGGTTATAAAATAGTCACATGGTCGTCCGTCTACCGAAGTAGCCGTTATCATCGAAGCGTCCATAACATTTTCTGTACTTGGCAAGCAATATATACATGGATATAAAGCAAGATTTCATTCTTATATGTTATGACATTCATTCATTTCATTCTTTGCAAGCAATATATACATGGATATAAAGCAGGATTTCATTCTTTCATATGGTGTTATACTTTCGTTCATTCTTTATAATCATGCTTTTCATTCTTTATTCATAATTTCTCTTTCGTGTATAGGTATATATATATATACTTGTATAACACATATGATCACATTAACATTCATAACCTTTATTCACTTAGTGTATACATTTCAGCCCCAAAACATTTGAAAACATTTGCACATAACATAGAAGGGGCACATAGAACTCACCTGATGAGTAGTTTCTGTAATACACTAAGCTGGCTACTGGGCTTCACTAATGTCACTCACGATCTGTATAATAAAGTCATACACATAAGATGGTGCTCCTAGATGACACTAGACATTACTATGCTTGAACTCAGTAGTTTCGGGAGGTGGGTCGCATCAAAACTATGGTAGTTTCGAGCTATGGTCTTACACTCGAAACTAGGTAGTTTCGAGTCATGAGATCCTATCGAAACTATGGTAGTTTCGAGTCATTAACTTATGAAAAATCTTAGTTTAGGTTCAAGGTGACACTCGAAACTAGGTAGTTTCGAGTCCTGAGTTCCTATCGAAACTATGGTAGTTTCGAGTCATTGGCTGCTATCGAAACTAGATAGTTTCGAGTCAAACATGACTATCGAAACTAGAGTAGTTTCGACGGGTCTGTATGTATCGAAACTATAGTTTCGAGTCATGGGTCTGCATCTTCCCTGACCAGAACCTTGCTCCAGCCAACTTATTTCCAATCGATTAAACCTTGAGCATTTTACGTTAAACACCTTCCTTTATCGTTCTTGAGTTCAAATATGTGATTTGTTTCAAGTTTCGTATGCAAAAATCGTATCTTTATTTGATTTAAACCCGAGACATGCAAAGACTCATAATCAGAGGCGATGCTTACCTCAACAGGCCCGATTTCTGTTGCTATGCGTTGAAATGGTGGAGTCGGATGATTCCCGAGCCCTTGAGTCTTCTCCTTGCGGTTTTCTTCACAAGCCGATCGCTCTCTCTCTCTCTCTCTAGTATTCTTGCGCAGGAAGATGAAATGAGAGGGGTTTGGGTTGAAGCTGCTGTTTTGTAATGGGGTTTCCCCCTTTTCTTTTCGGCCCATGGGCCGAAATTTTGGCCAAGCCCACTTTATTTCCCTTTTCTATTTGTCTTGTCATTATTTGGGATCTTACAAGTCTACCTCCTTAATGAGGTTTCGTCCTCGAAACCTGTTACACGTTAAACAACTGGGGATACAGTTCCTTCATCTCGTCTTCTTTCTCCCAAGTAGCCTCGGACCCCTTTCTGTGTTTCCATTGTATTTTGACTAAAGGAATCGACTTATTGCGTAATCGTTTCTCAGCTCGGTCAAGAATGGCTATTGGTTCCTCTACATAATTTAGACTGTTATCCACTTCGATCTCGTCGTAAGGTATGTGAGCTGTGTCGTCAGCTAGGCACTTGCGTAAGTGCGACACGTGGAACGTAGGGTGTATTCCACTAAGCTCGACGGGTAGGTCGAGTCTGTAAGCAACTTGACCCACTCTTGCTACAATCTTGAAAGGTCCGACAAACCTTGGACTTAGTTTGCCACGCTTTCTGAACCGAATGATTCCTTTCCACGGTGATACTTTCAACAGTACCATGTCCCCTACTTGAAACTCTAAATCCCTCCTTCTCTTATCCGCGTATGATTTCTGTCTGTCTTTTGCGGCTTTCATACGAGCCTTGATTTGATCAAATTTCTCAGAAGTAGCTTTGACCACTTCGAGACTTGCAAAATCCTTCTGTCCAATTTCCCCCCAACAAACCGGGGTCCTACATTTCCTCCCATACAACATTTCAAATGGCGGCATGCCAATAGTCGAGTGATAGCTGTTGTTATATGAAAATTCTGCCAATGGTAGATGGCTGTCCCAACTCCCACCGAAGTCAATGATACAGGCCCGGAGCATGTCCTCCAAGGTCTGAATGGTCCTTTCCGATTGTCCATCGGTTTGGGGGTGGTAAGCGGTGCTGATGTTCAGTCTAGTGCCCATTGCTTCATTGAATTTCTTCCAAAACCTTGACGTGAATCTAGTATCCCTGTCAGACACAATCGACAGCGGCATACCATGTCTGCTCACAATTTCCTTGATAAATACTTCTGCTAGCTTTTCAGAAGAAGAATTTTCTCGTATTGGCAAGAAGTGAGCACTCTTTGTCAAGCGGTCGACGATCACCCAAATGGTATCATTGCCTTTAGCTGTTCGCGGTAGCTTGGTAATGAAGTCCATTGTGATCTCTTCCCACTTCCATTCCGGTATTGGTAAAGGTTGCATTTTACCGCATGGTTTCTGGTGCTCGGCCTTAACTAGAGAACACGTTAGGCACTTGCTCACGTATTCTGTCACATCATTCTTCATGCCAGGCCACCAGTATTCTTTCTTCAAGTCTTGATACATTTTGTTTGTCCCGGGGTGGATAGAATAGCGAGACTTATGGGCCTCATCGAGTATTTTGGCTCTAAGCTCACCAATCTTAGGTATCCACATCCGGCCAAACCTAGTTCGTACTCCGTATGCATTCGCATCTAAGTTCCCTTGTTGTCCTACTATTCTTTCCCGTTTCACATTTCTTTCTAACAATGCTTCATCTTGTGCCTTTGATATTTCACCCATTAAGTCTGGCGTTATAATTAACTGACACGCTTTGATCCGGATAGGTGCCGATTCTTCCTTTCTACTTAAAGCGTCAGCCACTACGTTTGCCTTGCCTGGATGGTACAATATCTCACAGTCATAGTCTTTCAGTAGCTCTAACCATCTTCTTTGCCTCATGTTTAGTTCCTTTTGTTCGAAAAAGTATTTCAAGCTTTTGTGATCGGAGTAGATGGTGCATTTAACTCCATACAAGTAGTGTCTCCATATTTTCAACGCGAAAACTACTGCTGCTAATTCTAGATCATGTGTTGGGTAGTTAACTTCATGAACCTTTAGTTGCCGCGATGCATAAGCAATTACCTTTCCTCGTTGCATGAGTACGCACCCTAAACCTTGCCCTGAAGCGTCAGAGTAGACTACTAAGTCTTCATTTCCCTCAGGTAGTGTTAATACTGGAGCTTGAGTTAATCGTGTCTTAAGTTCCTCAAACGCGTTGTTTTGGGTTGGACCCCATTCATACTTTACTTCCTTCCGTGTCAATTTGGTTAGCGGCGAGGCAATTCTTGAGAAATCTTGGATGAACCTTCGATAGTAGCCTGCCAACCCTAGAAAGCTTCGTATCTCTGTTGGTGTCTTTGGGATGTTCCATTCCTTTACTGTCTCGATCTTTGCAGGATCCACCATGATGCCGTTTGGGTTTATTACATGACCTAGGAATTGGACTTCCCTAAGCCAGAACGCGCATTTGGAGAATTTTGCGTACAACTTTTCCTGCTTTAGCACCTCCAATACTTCTCTTAGGTGACAGTGGTGATCACCTTCATTCTTTGAATATATGAGGATGTCATCTATAAAAACTATTACTGATCGATCCAACATGGGTCGGCATACTCTGTTCATTAAATCCATAAATGCTGCTGGTGCGTTGGTTAGTCCGAAGGGCATCACAAGAAATTCATAATGCCCGTAACGTGTACGAAACGCAGTTTTCGGTACATCCTTCTCTCTTACTTTCAATTGATGGTAACCCGACCTGAGATCAATCTTTGAGAACCAACTCGCGCCTTGCAGTTGATCAAAAAGGTCGTCTATTCTAGGCAGTGGGTATTTGTTCTTTACTGTTCTCTTGTTCAATTCGCGGTAGTCGATACACATGCGCATACTGCCGTCCTTCTTCTTTACAAATAGTACCGGAGCGCCCCATGGTGAGATGCTCGGCCTAATAAATCCTTTCTCGGTTAGTTCCTCTAGTTGGGACATCAATTCCTTCATTTCTGACGGAGCCAATCGGTAGGGGGCTTTGGAAACGGGCTCAGCTCCTGGCAGTAAATCAATCTGAAATTCTATTTCCCGATCGGGTGGCAACCCAGGTAGATCCTCAGGGAATACTTCCGGAAAATTGCACACCACGGGTACATTCTTGAGTTCTTTCGTTTTCATTCTATCATCTATAACATATGCCAGATAAGCTTCGCAGCCGCGCCTCATGTAACTTTCGGCCTTAATCATCGAGATGACGTTCGGCATTGTGCAATTCCAATCCCCATAAACCGTAATTGGACTGCCGCTAGGACCTTTGAGGTGTATCCTCTTACGTTTACATATGATTTGAGCTTCGTTGGCAGCTAGCCAATCCATACCCAATACTATATCGAATCCTCCTAAGGTGAGAAGGAATAATCTAGAAGGAAATTTATGACCCTCTATTTCTATTATGCAATCCTCTGTTACTTGGAATACTGCCGAATTTTTACCAACGGCAGTTTGTACACTAAAGGCCTTTACTACTGTGTTGATAGTGCAATTCAGTTTTCGACTAAAGGCATTTGATATAAAGCTTTTACTAGCACCCGAGTCAAATAAAATAGCAGCATGTTCGTTATTAACTAGGGATGTACCTGACACAACATCAGGGTTTCCCCTTGCTTCCTCTTCAGTCAGGGCGTAGCCTCTAGTCCTCGCCTTCTGTTGTTCCTTTTCTTTTCCCAAACCAGATTGTCTAGTTCTCTTGCAATTCTTGGTTAGGTGTCCAAATAGTCCACAACCTTGGCATTTAGTGTCTCTTAAACATTCGCGAGAATAGTGCCCCGCCTTCCCACACCTATAACAGACGGTGGAATCAACTAGGCACACGCCTTGGTGTTTCCTCAAACATTTCTTACAAGCTTCGTATTTTTCAGTTCTTGGCTTCTTAGCCTCAGCTATATAGTTCCCCTTTCCAGTTCCTTTAGATGCGTTTTCCCTTTTCCTTTTATGTGTCTCAGGTAATAGACCAGGCAATATGCTCTTTAGTGTCAGTACAACCTCACGGGCAATAGCATCCCTAAGTTCGGGTTCCAATCGTAGTGCCCCTTCATTGTCACCTCCCGGTGGGGTCACATTAGTGTCATGCACTCTCTCGGTGTATTTCACGTGCATGCTTTCTTCTTTCTCTTGTCTTTGGTTCATTGGCGGTCTACCTACTCGGCCTGTATGGCCGCCTTGGCGTGCAGTTCTTCCTCTACTTGCCATAGTTTTCTAGAAATTTCTGATATGAAAAGGGAATACATCAATGTCATTTCTTCAGATCATAGTTTGGAACAGTACGAGCAAGGTAAATTCTTAATTACAGTGACCGGTTTGCGATTACTAATTTACATTGCTTTTCGGGTTCAAAACTCTTCAAATCAGTCGTGGCATTAACATCTATTTGTTCTAAGTTAAGGTATCTATTCTTATGCAGGAGCATTTACTTTATGACTTACTTACCGTGCTAGCGTTGGCGTTGGCTACCCAGACTGACATCCGTGCGTTGGTCCCATAATCAGTTTGAGTCCAGACATTTAGGGATGTCTGAATCTCTCAAACTATTGCTCTGATACCAACTTGTAAGGCCCCTTTCCCGGGTGACCTCACTTGTTGGATTTACTCATAAACATAGCCATAAATACTGAACTTAAATTAAAAACCTTCATCATTCAATTACATTACATAACAGCGGAAGTCTTAACAATTAAAAACACAACATTGTCTTAACAAACAAAAGTGGGATGTCAGTCTTGTGCCGGGTAACCTTCACGCCATCGCACGACCTTTTCTTCCTTTACCTGAAATGTATACTAAAAGTCAGCTAACGCTGGTGAGTTCTAGTTTAATGCAATTTGATATAAACATTCTATTCTTTACTTTATAAGTATGCATTACTGTATAGTCATTCATATAAATACGTATTCAGAACTTTTGTCTTTCTTTCATCTTTCTTTTCTGTATCTTTGTGATTTCATATATATACATATGCATTCACCTTTTCTTTCTTTTCTTTCTTTCTTTAATTTCATGGGTCATACTCTATAAGGGTGATCAACCCGTCATTTGCTTACGAATGTCACAAAGACAATCGCCGTGGTCCATCGTCATGGCCCACCTATACTTACAACCGTCCGGCAACAAGTGCCGTCCGTCATTTTATTCTTACAACCGTCCGGCAACCTTTGTCCGTCCGTCATGACTTACAACCGTCCTACCGTCGTAGGCCGTAATTCGCCCGTCTACCCGAAGGTATCCGTTTCCCATGCGACTATTATTTATACAACCGTTCTACTATAATATGCCAATTGCTTCGACCGTCCATTAATGGCATTCGTACGTCCTAGCCGATGAAGGAGCGCACTTGTCCCGGTTATAAAATAGTCACATGGTCGTCCGTCTACCGAAGTAGCCGTTATCATCGAAGCGTCCATAACATTTTCTGTACTTGGCAAGCAATATATACATGGATATAAAGCAAGATTTCATTCTTATATGTTATGACATTCATTCATTTCATTCTTTGCAAGCAATATATACATGGATATAAAGCAGGATTTCATTCTTTCATATGGTGTTATACTTTCGTTCATTCTTTATAATCATGCTTTTCATTCTTTATTCATAATTTCTCTTTCGTGTATAGGTATATATATATATACTTGTATAACACATATGATCACATTAACATTCATAACCTTTATTCACTTAGTGTATACATTTCAGCCCCAAAACATTTGAAAACATTTGCACATAACATAGAAGGGGCACATAGAACTCACCTGATGAGTAGTTTCTGTAATACACTAAGCTGGCTACTGGGCTTCACTAATGTCACTCACGATCTGTATAATAAAGTCATACACATAAGATGGTGCTCCTAGATGACACTAGACATTACTATGCTTGAACTCAGTAGTTTCGGGAGGTGGGTCGCATCAAAACTATGGTAGTTTCGAGCTATGGTCTTACACTCGAAACTAGGTAGTTTCGAGTCATGAGATCCTATCGAAACTATGGTAGTTTCGAGTCATTAACTTATGAAAAATCTTAGTTTAGGTTCAAGGTGACACTCGAAACTAGGTAGTTTCGAGTCCTGAGTTCCTATCGAAACTATGGTAGTTTCGAGTCATTGGCTGCTATCGAAACTAGATAGTTTCGAGTCAAACATGACTATCGAAACTAGAGTAGTTTCGACGGGTCTGTATGTATCGAAACTATAGTTTCGAGTCATGGGTCTGCATCTTCCCTGACCAGAACCTTGCTCCAGCCAACTTATTTCCAATCGATTAAACCTTGAGCATTTTACGTTAAACACCTTCCTTTATCGTTCTTGAGTTCAAATACGTGATTTGTTTCAAGTTTCGTATGCAAAAATCGTATCTTTATTTGATTTAAACCCGAGACATGCAAAGACTCATAATCAGAGGCGATGCTTACCTCAACAGGCCCGATTTCTGTTGCTATGCGTTGAAATGGTGGAGTCGGATGATTCCCGAGCCCTTGAGTCTTCTCCTTGCGGTTTTCTTCACAAGCCGATCGCTCTCTCTCTCTCTCTCTAGTATTCTTGCGCAGGAAGATGAAATGAGAGGGGTTTGGGTTGAAGCTGCTGTTTTGTAATGGGGTTTCCCCCTTTTCTTTTCGGCCCATGGGCCGAAATTTTGGCCAAGCCCACTTTATTTCCCTTTTCTATTTGTCTTGTCATTATTTGGGATGTTACACAGCTGTCCCTTACTAACCCAAATCAAATCGAACAAATTAAACGAAATCAATATGCTTGAGTCATTCACACATCTTTGCGAAACCTTTGGCAAACTCTTTGAGCACTTACAAACTTGGCATTACACCGCCTGGACTCTATCGAGCACCGAGAACTCTGGACCTTAAGCACCATCCATTCTCCTTCATCGCCTCATCATTCCTGGTAATTCCTGAACCCCTGGCTTCGTCTTTGTGCTAGGGTCATTAGCCCTATGAGTTCGGGAACGATTGGGAAAGCTATCAGATCAATTCCAGGGCTAGGGTTTGGGTTTTCAATCGGGGACGATAAAGGGGAGGGAGAAGGGTTCGACTCATGGGTTTTGATGTTAGGGAAACCAGGTATTACCAAGGCATATGCCCTGGTCTACCGGTAAAAACCCATGCGCAACACAGACATGGTCGAGGGTTCGAACCAACCCCGCACCTTGTCTTTTCTTTTGTTTCCGTGTTTTGATCTCAGAACCGAATCTCTTTGAACCATCGCTTAACATATATTCGAACTGGCTTAAGATCCGGTTGATCTCTCTGGTCTAGTGGTTAACACACCAAACCTTCACCGGGCAGACCCGGGCAAGCCCTTTTATTCTTTTAACCCTTTCTAACATTTCAAAAATTCTATAAAAAATATTTTTAGAAACTTAATACCATTTAGGTCTGGTTAGTACAATAATTAGCATTTTTTTACATAAAATAACTATTTTTACAAATTTAGTTGTGTAAAATCTCATTTTAATCATTTAAAAATATATTCTAAATCAAATTATTAATTTTTTTAATAAAGTATTTAATTACCTAAATTCATGAATATCATAATGAGATTTTTATAAAAATATATTTTCATAAATAATTTGTTTTACTATTAAAACTATATATATATTATTATTATTAGAGTCTAAACAAATAAAACTTTTCTAATATATAACCACAATGCTTCCTTTTTTTTAAAACATATCACTTTAATAATAACTAAATAAATAAATTTATTTATTAGTTACCTTTTACACTAACAAATTCAATTAGGGTTTTAATTTGTGCTAGTGTATATATTTTGACACATTTACACAAATAAATAAATAAAATAAATTTATTCATTTAAATTATATTTACACAAATATATATTTTCTCATTACTTCTTCTAAATAAATAAATAAAAAGAAATTATTTATTTAATTTATTTAGTTATTCAAGTATAAACCCTAAGTCCATTAATATTTCATTTAATTTACATTTCTATGCCTAAGGTTATTCTAAACACAATTTCAAAACTTACATCCCATATTCATAACTTGACAATATCTTTGTACAAGACCCTACACCCACTCCCTTTGGAACCCTAGACTCTACTTTAGACATTGTATACAATATTAATTCAAATTCATACAATCCAACTCTAGGTAAATCTTGTGGCTAGAAATCGCTTGTGGTACCTATTCCTCGTGCTATCTACATCCCCTTTTTCATTTTGTACTTTTGGGGTGAAACATGATTTACCTTTTTGAAACCTTTTTGCATAGACTTAAATACAATTCAATAATATGATATTATGTGTTATGTGCTTTATGCTTGAATGTTATGAGTTAAGACTACATATACATGACATTAGTATAATCATTAACTCCGTACAAGCCAACGGTTAACATTGATAGATCTGTTGTGTCTGACAAACCCACCCGGTTAGGGTGTTTGTTACCGACTTTACATTAGGGTAACCTGCGTGTTATGCCTCAGTCACAAGGTTTGATTGTACACACTTAGTTTAACTATAGATTCTCCATAAATGCCTTATACACGTGTATCGTATGAATTGTATAAAACACTTTAAACGTGGTTGTGTGCCAAAACCTATGTATGCTCACCAACTTTTTAGTTGACCTTGTTTTCATCATGTTTCAGGTACTAATGCTTGAGAATAAGTACAAGATGCTTCACTTAGGACCGAGGACTTAGAATTTAATTTAAAGAGACTATTTATGTATTTCTATTTTCCTTGTATTGTTGGATTCATGATTATTTGTGATATGAAATTGGTTGTTTAAATATTTAACTTTAGTAAACCTTGAGCTTTTGAACAGTCTACATGTCCCGCCCCGACGTATTCCGCCATCGGTTGGGGTGTGACACCGTATCCCGAGCCCAGCCCATGTTGGCTCCAACTTTCTGTTTCTCTTCTGGAGTACGGCTCCGAACCCCTTCTTCCTTCCTTTGGTTTTTCTCGCGCCCTGTTCTGCGCTACTGACTTTTCTGCTTTGATGTTTAACTTCGCCACATCCATTAGTGACTCCATGGTTTGGGGCATTCCCTCCGGACCATGAAGACGACGTATGAGATGGTCATCGCGAACTCCTTTAATAAATCATGCTATCATCAAATCTTCCGTCACTCCCCCTATCTGCAAGCTTTCAAGGTTATATCGGACTAAGAATTGTTCTACCGTCTCCCCATCACGACGCCGGATATGAAGGATCTCCTTCTTGTCCTTCATATGCCTCTTCTGCTGGTTGAATTGTTGTAAGAAGCGCTTGATTAGGTCTTCGAAATTGTCTATCCCCCCGGTTGGTAGACTGTCAAACCACAGTCGCGCAGCGCCATTCAAGGTTTGGACAAACATGTGACACCATACTAGAACCGACCATTGTTCCACCCCTCCTGCGCTAACAAAGACGTTTATGTGGTCATCCGGGTCCCCCGTTCCATCATACTTACCTACTTCCGATGGCATTCGTAGCTTAGACGGGAATTCTGCCTACACTATTCACGGGGTGAACTTTGATTGCGCTACCAATGCCGCGGCCGGTAGGGCTTCGAGAAGTTGTTCGCAGATGTTTGGACAACATTCATATTACCAAGTTGCCCTCCTGGTCCTGCGGGCATTGGTATGGTGGAAATTCCTGGGTGTGGGTTATTAAGTGAGATCTGTGTGGTTGGGTAAAACATGGGATTATTCACTCCTGGGACTCCATCTCCACTAAACAATTGTGCGCGCACGCTTGCTAATTGAGACTCGCGCATCCATTGTTCATATTGTTGCATTTGTCTGTGATGTTCCATCCACCACGCTTGGGGTGAGGGAGAACATAGGGTTGTTTGTGAAGTTGGGTGGGGGCAAGGAGTGGGTTGTGACGGCGGTTGAGTTGGGCAAGTTGCTATTGACTGTGTATTGTGGGGCGGTTATGAAAGGCATGCTTGCGGTGTTTGGAGTGAAAGATGGGAAAAGTAACTGTGCCTGTGGGGTGGGTAAGGTTGTGGACACTAGTGTTGCCGCTGCTGCTGTCGCTGCGTGGCTAACCGTGCTCAGTATTTCTTCCTCTTACCCCGCATCAAAAATGGGTGGGAAATTGTATTATCCTGCCGAAGCAAATGGAAGCAGCAGCACCGGGGTAGGTCTGGAACCTCCCGGAGTGCTGACGGGAACGGGTGGTGTTGCTAGTGTAGAAGTTGAGGAAGCCATTGGCTAAACAAAGGAGTGAAACATGAGATTGTAATGATTCGGATGGCGCCAATGTAAATCTAGATACCGTCGGGTCAAGGTTCTCACGGTGTATAGATCACACGAGCTCCTATGTATGACCAATGGTGATTGATTCTCTAACTCCAGATGGGATCTTGCACAAGGTAACAACGCGTTAGGGTGTCACAAGAGGGGATAATCCCTATGTCGACCCTCCGGCATGAGAATAAGTATTCTTTAGTGATGAAAGGGATAGGTGAATTCGTGCTAGAATAGTGTGTCCATACCTGAGATGCTCTCCTCTATTTATAGTGAGAACATGTACTATGAGGTCCCTTTCCAATGGCTGACCCGTCACTCGTATGATTGGTGGAGGAGTCACTATTGGGAATATCATGTTTGTTCCCTAACCACCAGCCGCTAGTTGGAGACTTTGTCCTATGCGAAGGGACCACTGTGGAACTGGATGGGGTTTCTTACGTGGCAACATTCTCTGCTCTTTCCATACTGACCCTATCATGCGCGCATGTATCTTTGTCGTTTAGTGGAGTGACACATCTGTGTTTCTCCCGCTGCACGCTATTTCTTTGTGCCGGCTTTTATCTCTCCACGAGGGTCACTACGTCTTCAAAATCCATAGAAAATATGACAGGAAAATGTACTTCAAGGGCATGTCATGCCATATTTCTAGTTCGAGCTGCTCAATTTTTTCACACCTCCTACGACCTGGAAATCTGACATTTTTTACGGGTTTTTGCTCCAATACCACTTGTTAATAATCTTAGCAAGTGAAATCAATAAAAACATGCCACAAACACGACCGGGTTGCCTCAAACTAGATAGCGACTCTTTTTATAAACTGGAAAAGACTAGAAACAAGAACAAGAACCAATGAAAACCGTAAACCTAATCAGGTTTACATAACATCCGGATATACGCGTCGCAACAAAACGCGTTCAACATGCAATCTCCAACAAACCCCAACACGTTCACCCAACCATAATCGTTCAACCAAAACTCGTTCGGATCACCCGGGTATATCCCAAACATGGCTACTATGCCAAAATATATTTGGTAAATGATTATTTATAGTGGTTTAATTGAGAAAAAAAATAACGTTTTTATTTCATTTGTTATCGTTGAAAAATAACATTTTTTTAGAAAAAGAGTTGTTTGATCTTGTTCTTTTTCTTTCTTTCCTGTGAGAAATCTCACGCGTCAACCTCACTACCCTTTCACAAAAACGAGGGGACGGTGTGGCATATGCCTCATGGCATGAGCATGGCTCACGGAACCCACCTCACGAAACCATACCACATGCTCTAAGACCATCGTCAATGGGCAACCGAGAGGGCGTCCTTAGCTTGCGTGCCACCGCCCATGCGAGGGTCTCTAGGGGTGTCAATCGTGTCGGATTGATGGGTTGGCGGGTTAACGGGTTTCGGGTTGACGGGTTGGCGGGTTGAATTCTTCACCCTTAACCCAATCCATATACTTATTCGTGTCAAAAAATTCAACCCTAACCTGTATACATTAAATTCGGGTCAACCGGAATCTGACATGTTTAACCCATTTATCTAAATTAAAATCATGAAATACTAAATTCAAAATCTATTTCATCTAAGGTAAAACCGAAAAATAATTGAATACTCATCTATTGAAAGGAAAAAAAGAAAAGTTTTGGTTTAAATCAATTTCTTTTACGGTAAACACTAAATACAAAAGTAATTGAACATAAACGGGTTATCGGGTCAACCTGTTTTTAAAACAAGTCAACCCGGACCCGACCTGTTTTCTAAATAGGTCTACCGGGACCTGACCCGTTCTTTAAACAGGTTGTATTTTCCAACCCAAAACCTGTTTTTTTTCGATTTGGGTTCGTGTCGGGTTCGGGTTCGTGTCAATAACTGACACCCCTGGGACTCCATTGGAGGGCGCCGTGGAGAAGGTGGGTCCCATTTTAAAAAAATCTTTTTTTTTTTTTTTTTTTTTTTTTTAAGCACTTCGAATGGCTAGTTAATAATATAATAAAATAAAATAAAATAAAAATTATTTTCTAAAACTTTCAAGGGCTAGGTGCATTAAATAACATTTTTTTCAAAACCGCTGTAAATACACCATATAATTTTATTTTCTTTCACACCAAAATACTTCCACACAAAATAACATTCCGTGATAATGAAATCTCACCTACGTCATTTATCGATATAGCCAAAATGATGTATTAAGTGAAGAGTGAGTCGGTTTTGAAAGTAACTGAAAGGTAAAGGGGGTAATTATAAAGAGTTTAATTAATTAATATTTAATTAATAGTTTGAATATTTAGAATTATCTGGTTTGATTAATTAGTAGAGATAATTGAGAGAACTATTTGAGTAGGACTAGTATATTTTATTTTATTATAAATAGATGGTTATGGTCTATGTAATTTGCAAGTCAAGAGTTTTATAATACAGAAAGAGTCGATCTGGTTGAGATCAAATTTCGTGTTTGTGTTCTTGGGCCTGTTTTCCAACAATTGGTATCAGATCTTGATGTCTACGGTTTTGAGAGTCATTTTCGCAATGGGGAGCAACCCTTTGGCTGCGGGGCTAAAGAGAAGCAAGCAAGTCACAAGAAAAAAAGGATTGAAATAAGCACTAGAAAAAGAGAAGCAAGCAAGTCACAAGAAAAAGAGAAGCAAGCAAGCCAGTCCCAAATATCCAAATTATGCATAAAATTTTTATGGATTTGAATTTAAAACACATACCAAACTTAAAAAAATCCAAATCAACCCAAATAAAAGGATATTATATATTTAACAAAATAAAAATTATATAATATATAAATTCGGTTTATTCGAATCGAATCGAATTGGGGATTTTAGGATTCGAATTCGACTTATTTATTCGAATCGAATAATATTCAATTCGATTAAGCCAAAATTCGAAATCGAAATTTTTATTCGAATTCGATTCAAATCGAATTTCAGTTTATTTGAATGGGATTCGAATAATGAACACCCCTACGGTCAAGAGCCAGATCCTGAAAGGTAGTCAAGATCCAGATCTTGAAAGGCACTCAAGAGATAGATCTTGAAAGGCAGTCAAATGCGAGATCTTGAAGAAAGTAAGAAAGAATGTAAGAAGGTAACCTGATCTTTTGATCAGTAGCAAGAGCAAGAAATCAGAAAACATTTGGTTCTGATTAGCAAGAAACTTGGTTTTGAGTTAAAGCAAGCAGAAGCAGGAAAGCAAGCAGATTCAAGAAAACATGAAGAACGAGCATGAAGCAAGAACAATCAAGACACGTGAGGTTCGATTGAGAAGGATAGCAAGGCAGCAAGAATTGAGACGCATGTCATAATTAGGATTAAGAAGAAGAATGAAGGTTTTAATCCCAACTGGGTCGGTTTCGAAAGAAAGTGAAAGTTGAAAGGGTAATTCGAAAGAGTTTAATTAATTAATATTTAATTAATAGTTTAAATGTTTAGAATTATCTGGCTTGATTAATTTGTAGAGATAACTGAGAGAACTATTTGAGTAGGATTAGTATACTTTATTTTATTATTAATACAGAAAGAGTCGATCTTGGTTGAGACCAAATTTCATGTTTGTGTTCTTAGGCCTGATTTCTAGTATTAAGAACCAATCTCTTATGATATGGTAAATTTTAATTGTCATGCAATTGTTCGAGCTTCATATAGAAGATGAGACCACCAAAAGGGAAACGCAAATATATAGAAAGGGTTGTGAAGATGGAGACAATTATCTATGGAAAAAACTACTATCCTCAGAGCTGGTGTACGATGAGACTTACTTTAGATGATGGTTCCAGATGAGTAGACGACTTTTCAACCAAATTGTTGATGAACTATCTCACTATGATGAATACTTTACACATGGATGTGATGCACATATTGGGTAGAAGGGGTCTTTCCTCTGGATAAAAATTCAAATTATATGTCAATTGGCATATGGCACATCATCTAACCAATTTGATGAATGCATACAAATTGGCGAGACTATTACCCTCTTTATTTATTTCACAAATATACAGCCTTTTTTTCCCATCAATATTATTTTCCATTCAAGATAATGTAAAATTCTCTTTTCAAATAACTTATTCCAGCCATCAAGGTTGTGCCTTGGTGGTCAGAGAGGTTTTCTCAATAAGTTTCCCCTCTGTGGAGGTTATGGGTTCGAATCTTGCAATGTGCACTTCATAAAAATTAGGAACACTCTCTGCAGATTTCGAATTCCTTGGGGATGTTCGGGTAGACTGATGTACGAGTCTCCCCTGATGGGACGTGCTAGTTAAGGCCACATCGTTCAAAAAACAAAAAAAATAACTCATTCCAAATTTATTTAGGGTTTTTTTTAACTTGTACTTAAAAACACGTGCCAAAAACATGTAATCAACTTTAATTTTCATTTGCAAATACAATTTGATATTTGTAATCTCATACCGTTTTTCTCTCTCAAAATAGAAATTATTCATTTTTTAAAACAATTAAGTAACTGAAACAAGGTTAAAATGTATGGAGTATATAAAATTAAGACATCACTAAATAATATTAGATGCTTTTCTATTAAAAGTAACTAATTATTAAATTAAAATTATATATATATAAATATACATATATATATAGGGGAGGGATCAAGAGAAAACCACAAAGTTAGGCGAAAACCGAGAAAACCGAATCATTTAGGAAATTTTTTTATTTACGTATACGTATCCAAAAACAATTTTTTTAATTTACGTATACGTAACCGCAATTTTTTGTTTTATGTTTACGTATACGTAACACTATGTGTAAAAATGTTTTTTGGTAAAAATGTTTAATATTACATTAATACTCTTATAAATAAAAAAATAACAAAATAAATAAAAAATAAAAAGTATTATATGATTGGTTAAAATTGGTTTTTTAATGGTTTTCTCGATTTTCACCTAACTTGTGGTTTTCTCTGGAACCATCCCCTATATATATATATATATATATATATATATATATATATATATATATATATATATATATATTTCTTAACAACATTTTTTTTCTCCTAATACCACCTAAACCTGTATTTATAGAATATAAACTCACATCATTTTTATAAAAGATAATCATCAATGTCACAAAATCATAATGTAATTAGCAAAATTATATTTTTGCAAGAGCAACAATTTTATTCAAACAAATTATATATTGTTTATAGTCGACAGGTAAGCTTTTTCATATCTAAGTGCTTTTTGGTTGTTTGTAATAGAGCATAATAATGACAAGAAGTAGCCAATTATTAGTCAATTAAAAGTATAGTTAAGGTGTCGTATTAGAAATTATTTGAAGGATTGTGGACCCTTAAACTTCACATCATCTTTTTATATAACCGAGTAATAATATTTTATTATTTTATACATTTGAACCAAATAGAGTTCTTATTATTATCTTAAAAAGTTGTATAAAAGCTTTTTTTTTTCCTTTATAAAATAGGAGATAACTCGATCAATTATGGATAAATGAATTTAGCACCTCAATGATGGAGAATGTGCGTGTAAGATTAGGGTCAGGGTCGGGGTCATGATGGGCAAGCTTCACTTTTTTGCTTTTTTATTATTTTATTGGTTTATTAAAACAATTCAGTAATACAAATTGCAATAATTAATAATTAAGTTTAACAAATACTTTTAGGACCATTATACGGTTAAGGGAATGCTCATAAGAAAACTCAATTTTTATGAGAAAATCAAAAATCTATTTATTTAAAGTAAAAAAAATAATAAAAAAAATCATAACTCAAAAAATAAATTAAAAATTAAAAAACTGTTTCGGAGACCTTGTTTCTCACGTCGTCCTCGTTAAAAAAAACCCTCGAAAAGTAGTGGGTTTAGCTTTTGTGTTTAGTTTAGCTTTTAGATTAGGTTTTTTGAGAGATGAGGTGGGGGATTTAGGTTTTTGGGGGGTGGGTGGGGGATTTAGGTTTTTGGGAGTGGGTGAAGAGGTTTAGGTGGGGTGGGTTTAGGTTTTGGGTGGGGTGGGGATTAGGTTTTTGAGGGTGGGTTAAGCTTTTTGGTTTAGTTTTGGGTTTAGTTTAGGTTTTAGGAAGGGTGGGGTGGGGGTTTAGGTTTTTGGGGGGGATGGGTGGGGTGGGTTTAGATTTTTGGTTGGGGGTGGGGTGGAGGGGTCTAGGTTTTTGGGGGTGGGTTAGTTTTTTGGTGTACTACACATATGCAGTAGGAGTTTTTTTTGTTTTCTCATGAAAATAAGTTTTCTAATGAACTTACCCCTATACGATTAACTTGCTATACCTAACTATTTTAGACAACCAATGAAGCAACGTGTATGTATATGTAGAACTTTTCCATAATTTATTGCTTAGATAAGAAGAATTACAAATAACTAGAATTTGTATCAATAGTTTCGTGGCAGAAACCGGATCTTAAACGGTTGAGGTGGTGACATTAACGAGGCTAAGCATAAAAAGAAAATTGGTTAAAAAAATTTTGCTCCGCGCCCCAATACGAAATTAAAACGGTTGAGACGGTCACATTAACGTTGCTAAGCACAAAAAGAAACGTTTGGCGACTCGGTTGTGGAAGTCAAAACATAGATAAAAGACAGTTAGATAAAGGTACCGATTTTTTCAATCGTTCTCGGTCTCCTTCTTCACGGTTGTCAGACGATATAACCCACGATAACTAAAAAATTACTTTATTTTGAATAAGACTTCGTTTTTAACAACATTTACATTTGGACGTGAGCAAAAAATAATAAACAAACAAACGTGAAAGTTATTGAGGAAAATTCAGATTATATATACTAAAAGAGTAAATTCAAACTTAAAAACCTTGAGGTAACTAAAGTTAAAATTTATAAAATAAGAGATTTTTATCATTTGAGTAAAGTACAGGGAGAAGTTAACAAGGCACAAAGCCACCAAGACTTCTTATTGAGTAATATAATGTGTACTTTACTAGAAAAACAAATCGTTGAAATAAATTTTACAGCATGTTAATGTTTGTTACACATTTTTTCCTCTTCACAACTTGTTAAATAAAAAAAATATTACTTCACATTTTAAATTTGAGAAAACTTCACGTAATAGTAACCAAGTTTTTTATTTGTTTCATTTTACTTACTCAATTTTTTTAGGTAAACTTCAGTTTTCGTCCCTGAGGTTTGCACAAAACTTAGGTTTCGTCCCTCTATAACACATTTCATCCCTAACGTTTTATGTTTTAACAGTTTTCGTCCCTTATCTTTAACTCCGTTAAGTTTTCTGTTAGTTTTTTTACAAATTTACTAATATACAACTCACCCCTTCTTCTTCATCAGACTCAATAAAATGTAGGGTTCTGCCGTAACAACGGTGGCAGGATGAGTTTTCCGACGACACCCCATCTAGGGTTCTGCCGTAGCAACGGTGGCGGAGGCTGAGGTGAGACCTGATGGCAGCGAAAACGGAGCGAGGATGGTGTTCTGATGACGGAAACGGTTTTCACCACGTGAATCCCCCTGTCACCTGGTTCGCCGTGGTCATCGTCGTCGTTCTCCGATCAGCACCACCACCGGCTGGCAGTTGTCTGACGATTGTAAAAATGTAGAGTGTTAAAAAAATGGAGTCAAATTTAATTCTTGGGTCTGATGGTTAAAAAAGAAGAAGGAGTGAGAGATATATTAGTAAATTTGCACAAAAACTTATAAAAAACTTAACTGAGTTAAGGATCAGGGACGCAAAGTGTTAAAACATTAAAATTTATGGATGAAATCTGTTATACAGGGACGAAACTGTAACATCCCAAAAACTCCTAAACATAAGATGGGACACGTGTCGGTTGAGAAACGTGGCCAAAGAACCTAACCGGGTTTGAAACGGGAAGACTATTCATCCTGAAATAGCCCAAAACTTCGTGTAAGCATATCTCAAGCTAGAAAAAGAGTTACGGGAGCCATAAAATATGAAAATGGGGTGTTTCGACGAGGAGAATATGAAAATAAGGTATGTCGGACCGATATCCTAAGCATAACGGTCCGACATGTGTTGCTGAAGCAATTCGAGAGACTTTGACGGGTGTTTTGGTGACTCAGCACCCACGTCGGTCCGACATCGATATGGATTAGACGTCGGTCCGACATAGAGACGTCGGACCGATATGGATTAGATGTCAGTCCGATATGTGCTGCAAAAGCAAAAAAAATGGTTTTGACGCGTGTCACCGACTTCAGCCGAAGTCGGACCGACTTGGGATGACATGTCGGTCTGACATGGACCTCCAGGAAGCCTATAAATAGATGTTAGAACCGTTCAGTTGATACAAACAACACACACAAACACACACAAACACTCTGAGAAGGATTAGAAGAACCGGTGTGGCGCGTTTAAGTGCGGGAGCGGTACGCTACGAGTTCGGATCTAGAGAGACGTTTAAGCGAGGAACGAGCGTAGAAAATGACCTGAGACTATCGTAAGTACACTGGTACCGTACCTTAGATAAATGTCTATGTGAATTATATAATTATGTGTTATGTGCTATGTATGGAACTAAGGTACGGGGTAGTGACGGATTGGTCTAAACACTAAACGGGAATAATGGAGTAGTCACGACGTATCCAAGGGGTGGTGGATACGCCGCTGGTACTTCCTATATATAAACCTCTTGATACTTCGTGGTGAAACCATTATGAATGTTTAGGGGTATAGACTAAATAAAAGTAATAAGAATATAGTAAATGTACGGGAGAACTCTCTGTTGGAGGTACTACTCTGGAAAGATAATCACCCCAGTTTACAATATATGATACGTATGAATAAGGAAAGACTTAATTCTAAATAAAGAAATATATGTGATGTGTATAGGGGTGGTGGGTACGTCGTTGGTACACCCTATATATAAACCTCTTTAATACATCATGAAGACGCCTTTACGAGGAATTAGTACGAGAATGAGATAAAAGCATGAGGAAATCATGCTATTAAATAAATGATGAGAAACGCTTAATCTTAAGCAAATGAGTGTTCATGAGATGTTAAAGGGGTGGTGGATACGTCGCTGGTACTTCCTATATATAAAACTCTTTAACATAACATGACAAAACCTTTGTAAGGGATTAGAGCAAGAGTTAAAATAAAAGCATAAAGAGATCATGCTGCTGAATGAGAATTAAATGGGAAAGCTTAATTCTAAGTAAAGGAGTATTCATGGGACGTTAAAGGGGTGGTGGATACGCCGCTGGTACTTCCTATATATAAACATTTTTAACGTAATATGGAGAAACCTTTATAAGGAATTAGAGCACGAATGAATATGAAAGTATGACAAGAGATCATACTATATGTGCAAATATGCAATGTGTATGAATATGTGAACGCATGATAAATGATCATGTTATATGTGTAAATATGAATGTATGATGGAAACGAGTCTAAGTCTTAAAATGGAATAACGGAATACTCATGAAGTGTTAAAGGGGTGGTGGATACGCCGCTGGTACTTTCTAAATATAAACCTCTTTAGTGCATTATGGGGCAACCGTTAGGAAGTTTTAAGGTAAGGACTGGTTGGGAAAACATTGGGAGGTTGTGAGTCTATGATATTTAAGGTCCCAATGAAAACAGATTTCCAGCCTACGGGGCAGGTCTCAATAAGAAACGAATGAATGGAAAGGATACGTCCAGCCTACGGGGCGGGTCTCAATAAAGTATGGAAGAGACGTCCAGCCTACGGGGCGGGTCTCAGATAAAAACTCGGACCGGAGGTACGTCCGAAGATGGTCGTGAGGGGGTTAGCAAACCCATAAAATATATGAAAAGTGTGACCGGATGTACGTCCGGAGATGGTCACGTGGGCGCCGAGAGCCCGAGAAAACTTGAACAATAAGAACCTAAAGGGTTCATAATAAAATGAACGATGCAGTGTACTTAGCGTAAGCTAATTCAAAAACGTTTTTCAAACACTGCAGGTTAAGAGCATGTGGAATAAGGCTTTCTGAGGACGTGGCTGGTCGGAGTTGAAGAATCCCTATGTTACATGATGTAATTTTTTATATAAAAACAGTATTTATAATAAAATACATATGTGTCACTTTAGTGACAAGGTTTTGAAAAATATTTGTGACTGTTTTTCGCAATAAACTTTGATAAAATAATATAGTAAAAGTAGGGTGTTCCAGAAACCTAAAGTTTTGTGCAAACCTCAGGGAGAAAACTGAAGTTTACTCCATTTTTTTGGTCTTGTTAACGTCACTCAAGTTCCACATGATATTTTAATCTTACACAATTGTCAGGTTAACATGTTACTTTTTTTTGGATTTCATTGTCACCATCTATATAATGAAATCCAAAAAAAAGTAACATGTAACCTAATAATTGTGCAAGATTAGAAATAAACTTTAGTAACTTAAATGAGACAAAAGTTTGAATGACGAATAGATGAGAAATTTGGTTACTATTCTATAAAGTTAATTGGTTTTCTTTATTTTATCTATACTACTATACAAAACATATTGGAATGACATCTTGTAATTTATCAAAAAATTTAAGACACCTAACACAAATTATTGTGCATAAAATACACTTTCAAATGCATAAAATGTGTTCAATTAACATTTAACCCCACAATTAAAGCCGAACACTCAATAATTATCATTTATTATTGCACGTGAGATTATTTAATTCATTACATTGTGTATTATTCTATTTATAACACTTAAAATTAAGATTTAAATTTACATTTACTATTTATATATTGATAACTAAATACTATTTAAATTAAGCATTAAGTTTTATAAAATTTCTTATTTTACAAGTTATAAGAGAAACAAAATATTCCCAAAATTAACTATAAAGATTAGATAATTTAAAGACTAAAATTATAATTTTTTAATAAAAATAATAGGTGATTAATTAAGTTAATTTATCATTTCAAAAACTATAATTGTATTTTTAGTTAAATAATAAGGCAATGAAAAAAAAAAGAAAAATAATAATAATTGCAAAAAAGAAAGAACCATAAGGGGGAGTCCTTGAACCTGCGACGTGTGTGTACGCATGTGGGTTTTGTTCTACATTCGCTTCTGCTTTTATATGTATATAACAAATAAATAAATGAAGTAGCTTGGAAAAAGGAAAAATTGGTCGTGCACGCGGGGGTGGAGTTGGGGTTTGGGCTCAAACCAACACCAGCTACGTGTGGGTGTGGTACTTGTACCAACTGCGCTAACGCGCACTCTTGCTCTCAATCAATTTCATATATACATATATATATACACACACACGTACATACATAGATATAAGTTTTCGCGTGCCAGCACCCGATTGGTTGAGTTTATTGTTCATTTTCATACATTTTTAATAGAGTGTATAATAATTAAAAATGTAAAACTTTTACTGTTTTAAAAATCTTCACACCAAACCTGCCATGTTGGTCGGAACGACCGGCCGGCCAAACGGGAAATAACGGTTAAGGTTTTACTGCTTAAATCAAGCCACGAACTGAAGTTGAAACTGTGAATCTTCAATTGTTGTGGAAATGAAATTAAAATATTGGATGTTAATTATTTATAATTATTTAAATGCTTAAGTATATAATTACTAAATATTTACTTAGTTATAATAATAATAATAACAATAATAATAATACCCAAATATAATCAGTGTTTAAGGCAGTTCGGGTTACATTACGCTCTCCAAAAAAGACTCGGTGATACCCAACGCTTTAGACGGGACAGCCCTAAATACTTTATGACAACGTTCCTGCCGTTCCACTCTGGTCTAGAGCTTTACAACATGTAACCATTTCAACACGACATTAATTCAAGGTAACCACTTTATGACTTGAGAATGTTGGCTATTTTAGTGTAATTAGATTCACTTATTTAACAGGAGAATCATAATATGCATCAAACAAGTCAAGAGTTATGGAGGTGCACACTTGTTTGAGTTTATTATGATTTTAAATATTTAGGAACCTAATTGGTAATTAGGGTGAAGCCCATAAACAATGGGGGTTCCAAAAGGGCAACACGCCCTTAGCGGGGTTCCGGGGACAACGCCCCTGGAAACAGGGTCCAAGAGGCGGCAACCCCTAGCGGGTTCCAAGGGGCAGAGCCCCTGGCTGAGATCGAGCTGACTTTTTTAATTTGACGAATATTGCTTCATTAAAATTTATTTATTTTAACGTATATTGCTTCATTAAAAGTTCATCAGAAATTTAATTTATGATTTTTTTTTGCATTGAATTTTTCATTTCCTAAAATGGGGCAATATATATATATATATATATATATATATATATATTCAAAACTGAAGTTTATAACTGCTTAAGTGCAGTTACTGGATTTTCCCTAAATTTTAAATATGAAACTGTCTTTTTGGTCATTATCTATGGTTAATAAATCATTCACAAATACATACTAATCTTCCATATTTCTGAGTTTTATCCCGTTGAAAAATTCGAGGAAACCATCGAATTGTTTCAATATGAAAGTGTTAATCACAACTCTTGGAATATCCAGGTTACAATACTCGAATACTACAAAGATTGAAATAATCTAAATATGACGAAAGGAGGATATGTGAAGGAGATGACTAGCAATTTCAACAAACTTGAGAAATTTGAAGGACAAGGTTTCCGTAGATGACAAACAAAGGTGCACTGAAAGTTGTTTACGTTTTAAGCACTCCCATACCATAGTCCATAGATGCTCAAGAATGGAACTGTGGAACATGCCGAAAAGCGATCCCAATAGGAGAACGATGGCTATATCTGTAGTGATCACATCTTAAATGGTATGTCTGACTCTCTATTTGATGTTTATCAGAATGTCGAATCTGCAAAAGAAATGTGGGATTCCCTAGGACATTACTTGCGAAATTGTTAGTAGGGCCACAAACAAACCAGAGTTCTTCAAACCTTACTTGTGATTGATTTTGGAAAGAAATTGTGATTACTACGTTTGTTGTTGATTATGGGGACGAAAGAGATTGATTTGAACGGGGGGTGAGAGTTTGTTTTTTGTGATTAACTAAACAGATTAAATGCGTAAAACCCCTAATGTGGGGTTGGTTCCTTTTTGTATTTGTTTTTACTATAATACCCCTCAAGTTGGAAAGGTTTAATAAAAAAAATATTAACCATATTAATTAGGTATAATCAAATTAATTTAAATGACAATATTTATTAAACCTTTTGATTCAAATGACAAGATAATAATAATTTTTTTGAAACCAGACGGATGGAAAAAAACATTTAACCCTTTAACTTAAATTAAATTAAGTGGGATCTTATTTAGGTTTTAAACTTTTAATTTCTTTTTAAAATGAAAAGAGACAGATACAGCCCAATTGGGTCGGTCAAACCCAAAAGAGCTTTGGCCCCTCGCAAAAGCATAAGGTTGTTTACCTTTTTATTAATTTGGAAATTAAGAAGAAAAAAAAGTGCAGATTTTTGTGCCGTGTTATGTTTATTAATAAATAACATTAAAGGCCATAAATATCATATGGTCGGGCGAAAGACTTGATTATTTATTCTATGTAAAAAATAAATGAAAAACTAAAAGTTTTTATACTAACATCTATATTCTTTAAGAACAATGTTTTGTATTTGAATTTGTTAAATAAAATTCATAAATTATTTTTTAAACAGTACTAGAAGACAGACTTTCATCCACGGATAAAACAAAACCAATGAAAAAGAAGAGAGGCTTGATTATATATTCATGTTAAAAATAAATGTAAAACTAAAAGCTTTTATACAACATCTATCTGATTTAAGAACAATGTTTTGCATTTGAATTTGTTAAATAAAATTCTAAAAATTATTTTTTAATCACTATTAGAAAACAAACTTTCATCGACAAATAAAACAAAATCAAAGGAAAAAATGGTTTTTTGATGTCAGTCGGTGATCTATTGGTAGTAACAATGGATCTTCGACAAGCTAGACAGCTTTCAAGGTAAACTGTAAAATTTTAAATATCATCAAAGTTCTCTTATTTATGAAAAGTAATTTTGATGTTTGTTTCTCAAAAAGTTGAAAGCAAAAAAAATGTTACATAGATTTGAAAAGTAAATCCATCTAACTTTATATTAATTTACAAATAAGTATCATTGATTTGTTTAGCCAACAAAATTGGCATAACTGATACTAGCAGTTATGTTTTACCATTTAGTTTTTAACTATAAAAAATGGCATAAATGATACCAGTTTTTATGTTTATTATTCACTAATTCTTTAATCGTCATCTAAGAGTACGAACATTGGAACAACTGGTAAGCTTGCTACTTTGACCTAAAAACCCTCTTTTTGTGACGTAGTCTGTTTTGGTTTGGCTCTTCTTGAGCCTGTTTTTTTTATAAAAGCATCTGCTATTAAAAAAGGTTTGCTACTTTGTGACCTTGAGGTCATAGGTTCAAGCCATGGGAAATAGCCTCTTGCACAAAGTGTAGGGTAAGGATGCGTACATCAAATCACGAATCGATCCGGCCCCTCCACAGACCCTATACAAAAATACATAAACTAAGTCAAGCATAATATATAAAAAATAAACTAAGCCATGAAAAATAGCCTCCTGCATATGATTTTTATCATTTTTAATATAAATACACATCATAAGTTAGTATATAACATTATATTTATACTACTCGTGTAATACATGAGTTTCTAACGTAATATAATATATAAAAAATAAACTATGTCGAGTTTCGCAAGTAGCTCAAACCCCTTAATTTTTGGTTTTTCTTTTCCTTTTACAAATGCAAAATATCTTATTTAAAAGTTAAAGGAGTCAATTAAATAGAAAAGTTTGATGGCTTGATTGGGATTTGCCTCTTATCATTGTAGAGTATCTTATTTATTTAAAGTTGTTATTTCATTAATATTTCTATTCTTCACATTCTAGAAGATTGTATGATCTTTATGACAGATATATATTTTTTGAGAACTTCAATTTTGGTCTTTTGTAACAATATATATTACGAACTAACTAATGTCAATGAGTCAACGAAAAAAAAGCATCTTATGCTATGTGTAATGTTAGGTGTTATACCCTCACCGATCAACACTGCGATAAGGGTGATGTGGAAGTGAAGCGACCAAGACAACACCATTACACTGAAAGTGCGGCATCGCACTTTACAACCTTCTGGATTAGATTATTGCCGCACTCCACCATCTCTCTTATTGTCTCTATATCTCTGCTCTTTCTCTTTCTATCACTTTAATATATTAATTTTTTGAGAAAAAAATAGGTGAAAAGTAAAAGATGGGTAAAAAGAAGGTGATGTGATATTGAGGTGGCGAAATATACTGCAAAGTGAAGCATAAGTATAACACATAGTCTTATGACTTCACTAAAAAGTGAATAACCTCTCATCACATCACTATGCCATGTCAGCAGTAAGGCAATCACTAAAGTCTATAATGGTTAATGGTTTCACTATCAGGATCATAATTTTAATCATTAACTAATAATTAATTATTTAAATACTTGAATTTATAAAATTAATTTCATTAAATAAAATCAATAGTACATAAGAAAATATTAAAAAAGTTACAATATTAAAAAAAATTATTTTTCTGAAATAATAATAAAAAATAACTAAAAATTTGACTAAAGATATTTGTTCCTAATTTCTTCTTTCCTTTTTTCCGCAAGTTCACAATCTATCACCTATCACCGTCAAATGCTCGATGTTCATCACGAGGTATTTCATATCAAAGTATTTTTTTTTGAAGAAATCTCCAACGGCCACAATTGTAACATGTCTTTTCACTGTTGAGAGCGCCCCACACCCCGTGAATAGAATCACTCTACCGCCTCACGCCCCCAATAACGCTCTAGGGGGCGGTGTTCCACGCCCAATCACAGGCCACCCCCCCTCCCCCCGGGGGGCTAGCATTGTACATAGCCATATGATTTATTAGAAACTACACAGTTGTCCGTGAGATTTTAATATTGACTCTTATCTTGATCTAACAATCTTAAGGATCTGGATCATCTATTTTAAACCTTAAGCATGCCTAAGTTTAGACAATATCATCCATTAATCTCCTTTTTCACTTGATTGAAGTGTTAATAGCTTTTGATCACCGGCTTGGATGGTCGACTATTGTTTCATCTACACAAACTAAATTCATAAGCTTCCTTAATGAAAATGTATAAGCTAACCAACAAATGATGAGCTTTTACAAAAGAAGTCTAAGTTTCAACTTCTAGTAAATGCTAGCATTTCACTAACACTTATGTGTGAACCTAACTCTTGCATTACAACATTCAACTCATGAACAAAATATTCAAACGGTATCAATGTAGTAAAAAAAATATGAATAAAGTACATGAATAGTATGTGTACATTACAAAAATTTTGGATTAGATCTCTAATTTTAAGAAAGTACACCAATAGTCTAAACATTTGCAGACATGTGTGCAAATGAGGTTAATTTTTTCTGTTACGTACATGTGAAGTGTCAAAAATATCCTCACCCTCTCTCCCTCCCTCCCTCCCTCCCTCCCGTTTGCAACAGCTTCGCACCCAACACCGTGAAACCAGCAACACTAACTCAATGAACATGTTGGCACCCCTTCGCCACCAACGCATTGCCTAAAAAATGATATTCATCACCTAAACATCCCACCGTCACTTCAGATCGAAACCCTAGATGTGAATCGCCGCCGAAAACGGGTAACCTAACACCACTTGTCTCTCTCATCGAAAAATCGATCGGTCCCGCTAGGCGGCTGTGGTGGTGGGTTTTGACTAGAAAGAAAAAGAGAGTGGAGTAGATGGTTAGCGAAAGAGGGGATATTGTGGGCGGTTATGGTGGTTGGTTTTGATCAAGAAGAAAACGAGGGGGAGGAGATGGTGGCGGTTGTGGTGGTGTTGTGGCAGTGGTGGTGGTTGCGGACGAGGTGGTCGTCAGCAGTGTTTGTAAGCAGTGGTTGTTGGAGAGGAGGTAATGGTGGTTCAAGTGGTTTGCCAACTAGGGTTTCTTCTAAAAGATAAGGGTATTTTCGTTATTTTACACACACTGAATATAAAAAGTTAACACCATCCAAGCCGAGGACCAAACATGTTACGTGTGTGCAAAACTTTCGACCATTGGTGTATTTTCTCAGAATCAGGGACCAAATCCAAAATTTCTGTAAAGCAAAGGGATTATTCGTGTCCTTTATTTAAAAAATATATACTTTTCCACCGGCATACTTCCTATCAAGAGCTTTAGTAAAATAAACTACGATGCCAAATCTTCATTGAAAACAAATTTTAGTGTGATGTTTTGTTTGTTAGTAACGACAACGGTTATTATCAGAGAAAATAAAAACGACAGTTTTACTCTCATGTATAAGTCAAGTTTAACCACTTAAAATAAGGCCTATAATACTTGAGCATTCTAAATGAATAAATACACTTTACATGTTATCTCACATCAAGATCCATATACCTATCATTCTAGTGTATTAATAGTACAACATTGTATACAAACGATTTGAAGAAATTAAACAAACATCCATGCTTGAATTTGTACTAATAAAATTCAAAAGGTACACATAAATATTTCCACCTCAACCTACAAGGCTACAAGTACACCTTTACCGTTTTCGTTTCTACTTTTGTCTTTCCCTTTCTTGAATCACTTTCAAAAAAATGTATCTCTATTGATATCATTTGATCCTACCTATGCCAATAATTGGTTTTTAACATGATATATCTTAGCAAGTTTATATGAAGACCACTCTTTTTATTATCAATTGATTTTAGAATAAAACCTCATCGATACAACTGATTGAGCTTGATAACAAGATCTTTAGCTTGAAAAGTCCGCTTATACGGGTTGGATAGTTTGAATAAAATGTCAATTTAGTTTAGCTCGAAAGTGGTTTGACATAAGGGTGTTTAAAAGCCGTTGAAACCTACTTAATTGTATAAACCGAAAAAAACAAGCCAATTTAACCGGTGTGAGGTCTAAACGGTTCATTTTCAGGGTTTGATGGTTTAACAGTTCGGTTCGCTTTAAGACTTAGAGCAGGCCTTGTAAACCAAACCGGTTGTTTAACCTTGACCATTTATGTATATATTTTTTTCATTTTTAGAATATATAGTTATGTATATCTATTATAATAATGAACCATCTTTACCATTTAAAACTTTTAACATAAACGAATAGTTTTGAAGAAAATAAAAGAAACCGGTTCAAACTGATCGGTCGGGATGACCCACTCAACCAGCCGGTTTGGTTTTGCCGTTCTGGAAACTGTATTTAAAAGTTCGGTCCGGAATTTCCGTCACAACCGGCCGAACCAGACCATGACCATCCCTATCTTAACAAAACATTAAAATCACAAATGATTAAACAATGAGACATCACATCTACACTTAAAAACAAACTTCCTTTTGGATTCCGACAAGGAGAAAAGCTTCTTTGACTTGGGTCATCTATGATCTATCCATGGGTTGCCACATCCCTTTGGCTTTGGTCATCGAATTTCACATTTGAGGTAAAAGCATTTGCAAAAGAAAGCAAAAGCGGTGTGTGGATAAGTAAAGCTGACGTCTCTTTTTCGGGTCAAATTGCGAGTAAAAGGAGAATCATTTGCACACGCAAATGTCGAAAAATCAAAAGCAAAAAAGTTAAGATAACAAACGAATGCCACACAATCACATTATATGTATCAGCATATCATATCATGTAGACCAAATGTCTCAGTGCTGACCATTTTATCTGATTTAGTTATTTGGTGAATCTAGACTTGTTTTCGCACCAACCAAATCACTTTTCAATAAGTTGTTTGTGCGTGTGTGCAAGTACGTACAGTTCATAGGTGTGGTTGGCACAATGTGACCAATCTAACCTCACCCTCACCTAGGCTTTGATCCTACAAGTACTAATCATCATGTATACAATGTGCCAAAAAAAGCCTTTAGGTGTGAGCCTAATGCACCAAGATGGCTAGGGAAGGTGACCTAACGTGTATTCAAATGCTCACAAGTCTTAATTGTTTTAATTTAAAAAGAAATTATCTTACTATTGTAGCTATATAATGTTTATAATCATAAATAATACATTATTGACAAAATACAAAAAAGTGGACAGGACAGTCCAATGCGACGTTTAGACATGTTATTAACTTTACTTGTTTTGATAAGAACATGTTTTGACCCGTAATGAAAAATACTTGGTATTTAATCCACTGGTTGTGTTAAATTATATCCATGGGTGATTCAAGTGTGTTGTCAATCCAAGCTAGGGTTTAGCTTGAAAAAGGCCCCAAATTTCTTAAGAAAATGATTTTTATATATGTGTTTTTGGGCTGACTGAAAATGTTATTAATTAATCATTAAACTGCGTGTGTAAATTGGAGCATTACTAGGTCTCTCTATTAAGTTTGTTATAATCGAAGTTGACTAAACTGATGATAAATTTGTGATAAAACCAAATCCGCGACAAATTGTTGATAATTGAAGTTACTGATTAGTTAGGTTGTTATAATCTGTAACAAATATGTGATTGTTGATTGTTTCTCTCTAAATGTTTATGAATTGACCTAGTTTGTAATAAGTTATTCTACTTTTTCATATCAAATCGTAATCGAAACGATAGATTAAGTTATTTTAAATGAAAAATAAACAGAAACAAGACGCCAATATGGACACAAAAGGGAGAAGAGTTTACTACATGACTTTTAGAAAAATGGCTCAAGTTTTTAGTTCGATTAGAGCCTGTAAATTGGTTGAGTTACCCATAAATTCACAAGGCAACTCTAAGTAGGATATTCAAGTGTTCGGATTAGATGTTTCATATAAATAAAAGAGAAAACTTCACCCAGTAGTAATCAAGTTTCTCAAGTGTTCCATTTAAATACCTCAAAGTTATTTTTGTCCCTTTAAAGTCAATCAACTTTCACTAAGTGTTCTAATCCTATGTAATATTTTTACAAATGTTTTTTTTTAAATTGAATGAGACGAATGAAATATATATGAATATTAGTTACCAATAAGTGAATTTTTTATTCAATTAACTTAAAATAAGATGTAATAGTGAAGAAGAAAAAAGTTTATCAAATAATAAACAAGTTTAAAAATTGTTATATTTAAGTCGAATTAAAAAAATAATAATTGCTAAATAGTGAACAAGATTTATATATGTTTCATATATCTCATTCAATATTCAAAAATTTAAATATTTATAAAAATATTACATAAGATTGGAACACCTACTGAAAGTTGAGTGACTTTAGAGGGACAAAAAAACTTTGAGGTATTTAAATGAAACACTCAAGAAACTTGGTTACTATTGTGTAAATAAAAGGCAAAGAAAGAACTCAAATTTTAAATACAATTTCATCAAGTCATATACTAATTTTGATTTAAAAAATAAAAGCATTGTGCATACCTTATGATTTTCGATGGTGATTCTCTCTGTGGTTGGATCTTCAATTTCCACCTTATTCCATACGCAGTTCATCTAGATGAACCGTTATCTATTAACATGAACCAGGTCGTGAAATTTGTGAAGGATTCAATCGGTCCAGGAATGTCAAAAAGACAGGTTAATACGGTTTTATTCCAAACAACTCAACGATTACAGAAAAATAGATGAATCAGAAAGGGGTTTAAGAACCCTAATACATACGAAATAAAGAAGAACAGAAACAAAAATAAGGAATTAAAAGACTACAACTTATCGTTTTTGTGTATCTAGCAAAGGAAAAATCGACGATTATAAATAGGGCAGATTCCAACGGTAGAGAGCATAATCACCGGGCCTAGAATGGAAACCATGATGCGAGATCAAGAGATTGGAAGTGCACCAGCTGGAACGAGCAATCGAATAATCACCAAGAACTTTCCATCTAGAGAGCAAGGAGGTGTTTTTGACCTAGCCAATGATTTCTGAAGAGAAAGCTGAACAAGGAATCAAGATGGCAGAGCCAGACTTCAGTGGTTTCATAGGGGTAAGGGCCTTCTTGGGCTTTTATCAAGGTTGTAACCCACATTGGATGAGAAGCCCACCTGCAAAGGAAAAAAGATAAAAATTAATAAAGGAAAAGAGGCCCAAATGAATTGATATTTTTAACATCCCTCCTCAATTCAATGGGCAAATATATCAAACATGTTTGGAAGACAGATAGGAACATGCAGTTCTTTCAAGACATTTATTAACCATGTTAACCACACATGTTTAGAAAACTTTTAACCATATTAACCACACAGATAGGAACACGCAGTTATTTCAGGACAATTATTAACCATGGTATAAGACAAAAAGTCACACGACCTTTTAGAAAAACATGAAACACAAGATTCTTATAAGATTATCAGGAACATATCTGATATGAAAGAAAATGCACACTTTTGATATATTTCATATTTCTTATAAGATTCTTATAAGATTATCAAGATTCTTATAAAATTTAATATTTCATATTTTACTTCAATTTGATAATTTATTGTTTTCTAATTCTTTTTTTTTTGTCTTTGCATAAATGGGCTATCCGGATTGGTTATTTCTTTGAATTGCTGTTGGGCCCTCTCTTTGCTGATGGGCCGCTGGACAAGCCCTCTTGTTTCACTCTTTTACATCTCTGGCTCTCACATAGAAGTCTAGAAAGAATTTAGGTGGCTTTTGCCCTAGGAGCGTAAAGTTTGCTTGCCGCTGTGAAGACGCAAAACTTCTGCTCTTGTTAGCTCCGGTGATTGCGGGTGTTTCCCTGTTTAGATCGAGCTCCTTCCGCTATTTATTGAGGTTCTTCTTCTGTCGCTAGACTTACGAACGATTAGTCTCACAATTGGTGTGTATTGTTTTATTTTGATTAGGGTTTCAAAACCCATCTTTGTTCGTCCTATTTTTCTATGTATTTTGTGTTGATTGAAGGAATAAAACCGTATTAATCCGTCTTTTTGACAAGGAACAACTCACAAACACGTATTTACGACCAACAACCGGTCACGACTCTTTTGATCTTTTATTAATATTTGAACATCTCAACAAAACAAATACACAGGGAGTATATATACTAACTAAAACATGGAAGAGAACTAATCCTAATACGACTCAAACTTTAACCTAAAAACTAGGAAAACATAAAATTCAAATAATGTCTTGCTTTATTATCAACGGACTAACACTCACCTCCTAATTTTGTCTCGCATCCGTGAGATCTTTGACGCCCGATAGTTATCGCATTTCCACAAACTTTATTCTCAGTAGCGCCTTGGTAAATATATTTGCACTCCTATATGAAGTGTTACCGAGTGTCTATATGCTTACTTCTTCCATGAAAAACATGATTCTTTACTAATTCAATTGCTGATTTATTATCTACCGTTAGCTTCACTTTGCACGTTTCCCATCCGGTTAACTCTTCTAGCAAATTTTGCAACCAAATTGATTGACATGTTGTGGATGTAGATGCCATAAATTCAGCCCCACAAGACGATAGAGCCACAATTTGTTGTATTAGACTTGCCCATGCAATCAATCCACCACCAAAGAAGAAGCCATCCTCGTTGTACCTCTTCTATCACTTCGGTGTGTGGCATAGCTGTTGTCTAGTCGCTCATCTCCTTCTTGCCATCTTTCTGGTAATATACTCGAAAGTGTATCGTTCCCTTTATATACCTCAAGATGTGTTTTACAACTTGTTAGTGGTTCTCTTTTGGTGCTCACATAAAACGACTCACAATCCCGACTTCATAATTCAAATCCGGCCAAGTACGTGTAAGGTATCAAGATAGCCAATTACTCGGCTATAGCCAGTTTCATTCACTAGCGGTTCACTCCCTTCTTTCGATAAGTGAAGCTTTGTTTCCGGCGGCTATTTACTAGAACTGCAATCTATCATCCGATGTCTTCAAATGTCTTTCTTGCATAACTACTTTGCTTTAGCGTGATGCCATTTTGTAAGGTTCCGAACCCGAGAACCCTACTTGTTGGCACAAACACAAGCTAAGTAGTCTTAGACATCAAATATTCTCATAACATGCAGCGGGGTTTAAAATGTCAAACTATGGCCAACGACCCAACGACAAATCATAATATAAGTCAAGTACTAAATTCAATCAAACTTAAACAAAACGGAAATGTCATTGTCATCACACGCCAGGTAATCATTCGGCATCCAAGAGCCACCCGATCACACATTCTCTTTGCTAGAAATAAATGTTAAAAAGTCAGTTACGCTGAGTGAGTTCTATAGTGAGTTATTATAGATGATTAATCCCGAAAATCGTTATCAAAATGGTTTTTGTCTCAAAAAGGTTTATCTCATTTCCACATAAATAATTTATCTCACATCAAGTAATTATTATCAACGACACACAAATATATCCCATTTACTGTATTCGTGGACACAAACAAACATAGTTCTCCAGCCTGACTGCCTTCAGCAACAATAACTCGTTTGACTGTGTCAAACACAATATCAACCAAAAACTAAGCCTAATGCAACCTTGTTTGTCTGAAAAAAGGTTGCATGAGGTGAAGTTGCATTAGACCTAATGCAACTTTTTAATTACATAATGTAACTTTTTTTTACCAAACGCAATCTTTTTAATATGCAACCATTTGAAAGAAAAAAAGTTGCACTATGTAACAAAAATGTTGCATTAGGTCTAAGGCAACTTCACCTAATGCAACCTTTTTCAGACAAAAAAATGTTGCATTAGGCTATTTTTTGGTACACGGCCGTTAAGTACGTGACACATAAAATAATACACACACAAGCATAATGATTATAGAAAATATACATTTCACAAAACTTATCTATGCATTACTTCTACTAAATCATTTACACCACATGTACTTCATGCCCAAAAGTATAAACACTTAAAAATTGGGCGATAGAAACTCACCTTTACGCAACATACTTCGATCACTACAACTCGCTAACTTCCCGTGCTACCTTTCGACCTCGCACCTAGAATACACACAACATACCAATCAATACGTGACCCGACGTTAAACCTTCACTTGCTCGACTAACACGACGTCAAGCATGACCCTCTTGCCAATGCATGTTGCCATGCACGACCCCTAACCCCACGTGATGTAAGGCCCCAAACCCGGGAGGCCCCACTTGTTGGATTTACTCATTCACAAACAGTTCTTAAACATGAATATCAAATAACGCAGCGGAATCATTCATTCAACATAACTAAAAACTTGTTAATACATGCGGAAGCGTACATTGTCAAATACATAAACTTAACATAAACAACTCATAACGGGATGCCAATCTTCATGATCGACCGGGTAACTCTTCTCGTTTTCCAAGCATCATCATCCATCGTCCATACCTGCCTTAACCTGAATGTGCATACTAAAAAGTCAACTACGCTGGTGAGTTCTAGCATTTCATAAAAACTTTAACATCAACATTTGCCAAAAACGTATCATTCATTTAGTAAAACCTTTCACAAAAGCATGTAATAATCTAACATCTTTAAAAAGGTTTCGTACCCATATCACCATCAACATCATAATCATAAACACCGTTAAACGGATCGTTCATTTAAAACTTTTAACATTCATTTAAGTCATACATTATTATCTAAATCTGTGTTACCCTTCGTTCCGTCATTTAGTATGGTATTGCCCCTAAGGCTAACTGCACGAAGACCGACAATACCATACATTCCGTCAATTCCCTTTTGGTATTGCCCCCAAGGCTAACTGCGCGAGGACCGACAATACCCATTCAGTTGCCCTTATGGCTCTCATGTCCATAAACCGACAACTTCCATCGACGGCTATGGCTCTCAGCCATAACACTGTCGGATCATAATTTAACCTTACATGGGGTCACGTTAACCCCTGAGTAACCGTCGTTACTCCCTTACCAGTTGTACAACATCATAACCATTGACATGCCACATAGACAATGCCCCTGTTGTTCTTGTGGCAACTATGGCTCGCTGTCCATAATCTACCACAAGGCTGGGAATCTCATTTCCCAGACTTCATTCGTCAATTTCATTCATTCGACAGATTAGATTTGTAATGACTTCTTTAAAACCTTTACCTCTTTCTCTTCTCATTAAACATTTCCTCATTTAGACCGTTCATAAAACATTCGTAACCCTTTTTGGCAAAAACACTTCAAAACCTTTCCTTTCGTAAACATCGTTTCGTTAAAACATCATTTCGTTAAACATCATTTTGTTAAACATCATTTCGTTAAAACATCATTTCGTTAAACATCATTTAGTAAGTATGCACACCAGCCCAAAAACATTAACAAAACATTTAAAAGAGGACTCTAGAACTCACCTGATACGCTAATATGGGTTGTCCTAAACGAAGGTCCAACAACGTCACTTCCGATCTGAATTGATTAGTTTAATACACATCAGACCAATCCCGACTCTAACGGTTTAACCATTCTAACATACTGACTTTACTTAATCAGTTCTGATGTCTGCGCACTTAGCAAGTGCGCAGACCCTGCTGCATGCGCACTTAGCAAGTGCGCAGACCCCTCTTCCTGCGTACTTGATAAGTACGCAGGACCTGCTCCGTGCGCACTTGGCAAGTGCGCACGACCTGTTCTTCGCGAAAACCCTAACTTTTGCATTCGGGTCTGATCATGTCAAGATCCCGAACCTGTTACATTCAAAACGTTCGTTTTCCATTAAGGAACTCAAATCCATGATTATCTTTCAGTTTCATCCGTTCAAACCTTACCTTTTCACCCAAAACCCGAAAACCCCAAAAACGAACTAAAACTCAGATTTAGGTCGGATCGTTACCTGAATCGAGTTTGATCCGGAGGTTCTTCTCACGAGTTATGGAGTATCACTTTGCTGAAGTCTCGGGTCGATCCACCAACTTTCTCTCTCTATGATTTCTCTCTCTAAAAGTTGCAAATGAGAGAAAAAGGGTGGCATAGGCTATTTATAGCCAGCTGACCCATCCGACCCGACCCGCCATGCCTCGTTCGTTTATTCCGTTATTATAACTGTCGTTTTAATTTTGGGATGTTACACGTGATCACCCATGCATGTACATGCATTCGACGTTAGGTTAAAAACGCCACCGAACACCTATCGGATATTCCTGGTTCCAGTTACGGCTCCCAATGACCCCCGTCGATCCCCGTCGTCACTAACCTCCCACCACAGCCGACTACGACCTTCGACGAGCAACACGTGGCCGCCTTCCTAGCCTCCCCGCTGCTTCCGTGACCTCCCTAAGCCGCTGTCACACCCCCAAATTCCACTAACAGAGTTTTATCGTTTGGTGCGTGACAAACCAGGATCTCAGTCATTAGTTACATCAAACGACACTACATGGTACATAAAAGTAATATCATAAAAGTTCATAGTTAATGCAAAAGCATTTAAATAAGAAAATAAATGCGCAAAACAAATGCACTCAAGTATAAGAAGACAAGTAAATTGTTTTAAATGTTTGCATAAGGATGAAATGATAGTAGGACTCCATGCATGTCCTAAGTGTGCAACCTGTGCCTTAGCGACCTGAGAAACATGTAAGAAAAAGTGTCAACACGAGGTTGGTGAGTTCACAGGTTTACAAGTGAATAAACTGTTTAACTGTTTGCAGGATCCACATACGTAAGTCACACTTGTTGCTAGCTAGACAATGTACAAGTTACTCTAAGCGTTTGCAACCGAAGTTGACTGTTTGTGTTTGGGTGCCTTCCACCATTGCTAACAACAACAATGACAAGTGTTTAGTAAAATTTACACCCGTTAGACCTCCAATCAAGTTAGCGCGACTAACCCGGGTGGGGTTTGTCAAACCCACTAGTACTACTCCAATTTCCTCGCTATACTCCATATATTAACGGTACGAGTGTGTAAGGACTTTGCATGTTATGTTTACACTTAGGTAAACAAGTGGTAGTGAAATACTATCTGATCCATGTCCGTTCATGTGTATGTCTCTCCTCAGCGGGAAGACAAGTAAACGGATGTCTGTTCGTATGCATATTTCTTCCCAACGGGAAACAAGTAAAATACTGTTTGTTTATATGCATGTTTCTCCCCCAATGGGAAAACAAGTAATAGTATGATTGCATGTGTGCATGTTTCTCCCTCAACGGGAAAATAAGTAAAAAATGTTTGTTTGTGTACATGTTTCTCCGCCAACAGGAAAATGAGTAAAAAGGGGTCGTGAAAACTCACCTGAGTTACGTAGTAGTATCACACAAGTATGAGATTTGAATCTCAAGCTTTAGCCTGACACGGCTCACGAATGCCCTAGAATTACAACATAATCATTAGGGATAAAATGGGAATTGTGACGACACAGAATGTTGAATGTCCTAAAACACTCTAATAATCCAAGAGTAGACGAACGTGTCCACGGGAATAAGGGTTTCTTAATACGACTATTAAGGTAATGGGTTTCGTGTCGAACGTTTCAAAGTATTGGTGGTAATCTATAATAAATATATCCGTACATTTGCACCATCTAAAATGGTCTAGGAAAATAATATAACTTTATATATTATTTTAAACTTTGAGAAATGATACGTTAATTAACTAGGTGTCAAAAAAATAATAAAACTGTTATTTTTATTCGGATCATAACAACATGAGTAATAATATGAATAAATATATTATTTATTAGCTTGGAACGTTAACATAACGTTTAAGAATGTGGTGAAAATAATATATATACATATATTATTTTAATAGGAGTTTAGGGTTGAAAATAATATAAATATATTATTTTGAAAGTGAGGAAATAATACAAGTTTGGGTTATAAAACTAAACACGAGTCTACGAGTATTTTCTGGTATCAAGATACATTAATATGTTATTAAGATAATATGGGGGAAGTTTTTATATAAAAGTATAGTGTAAAAAGTTGCTCAGAAAAAGAATAGGGTTGGATAGACTCGAACCCGGGTCTCTCCCATATCAGCACAACACCTTAACCACTCCAGCCCGCTAGGGTATTGCATTCAAGGTCGGATATGATATTGTTTTGATCATTCGCACTTCTATGTTCATCCCCACCCACAAGACCCGATCTCAACACCCTCCCAAATCCCTCGATTTGGATATCGATTGATCCAGAAAACAAAGGGGTTTCGTTAATCGGGTGCTTGCGAACCTGGGGTGGGATTTAATTGTGAAAACAACAAGTTTTCAATAGTTAATTTCTAGTTTCAAGAACCGAAAAAAAACCTAGGTTTGATCAAGAATTAAATTGAGCAAATTTGATAACGAAATATGTTGGATTCATAGGGCTTTCAATAAATGAGTCATTGTGAGTCTAGCCCTGTGATTTAATTTGATTAAGGTGGTGATTTGATTGGGGTTCGATCAAACCGAAAATCCGAAGAACCCTAGAATCAGTTTTAGTGGAATTCGACAATGTACGCCCCCATTAGCATAGGGCTTTTATTCTAGAGAATGAAACGAAACTAAGGATACAAACAATTACCAGAATGATGCTTGGATTGATGATGTTCGACTAGAATGAACTCCGGCGTCGACGGTTTTGGTCCCTAGTGACTCTATTCACTTCTCCGACCAAATTGGGATGTGCAAATGTTTTTGAGGGGTGCGAACAAGGTGTGCAACGTGTTTAGTTGTGATAATGATGGACCAAATGATCGAATTTGATGATCTTAATTGGTGGTTCGACGGTTTCGGCTTGTATGGGATTAATGTAATTAATTCTCAATCATAAATACTCAGAAACGTATGGAAATCTTTTAAAGATGATCAATGCCATCAATGTTATACATTACATCCGCGAATTTAACATTTTGGGAGGTTACGGGTTTGATTTAAATCAAAGTGTCCGATGTTTTGACTTTCAAAAGTCGACAAATTGAGTATTAGGTAAATGCAGCTTTAGTCCCTGTGTTTTACGTGAATAAGTTTGAGATTTTGACAGAACTACTCCTTGGAGTTAATATTTGGGTTAACGGGGTAAACCCAAAATAGTAGGGTGTCACATCATCCCCTAGTTGAAAGAATTTTCATCCCGAAAATGAAAATAAAAAAAATTCCGGATGTCACATCATCCCTTAGTTGAAAGAATTTTCGTCTCTAAAATTAGAAGAGTACCTTAAGAGTTTGACGTGGAGTGCTTGAACAGATGTGGATACTTGCGCATCATCTAATCCTCACGCTCCTACGTGAATTTCGGTCCGCGTTTCGAGTTCCAACAAACTTTGACAATAGGGATTTTACTGCGTTTGAGCGTTTTGACTTCCCTATCCATGATTTCTACTGGTTCTTCGATGAAACTCAACTGTTCATCGATTTGCAGTTCCTCAAGAGGAATAGTGAGTGTCTCGTCTGCTAGACATTTCTTCAAGTTCGAGACATGAAAGACGTTGTGTACACCACTAAGTCCTTTAGGTAGGTTCAGTTGGTACGCTACTAGCCCAATTCTCTTATCTTGAACGGTTCAACATAACGAGGATTTAGTTTGTCTCGTTTCCCAAAACGAATTACACCTTTCCAAGGTGAGACTTTTAATAAGACCATGTCGCCTACTTGAAACTCTAACGGTTTACGACGCTTATCGGCGTAGCTCTTTTGATGATCACGAGCTGCCGCCATACGGTTTCTAATTTGAACGATCTTTTTCTGATGTTTCTAAAACGAGTTCAGGACCCGTAAGTTGGCTATCCCCAATTTCAGCCCAACAAATAGGGGATCGGAATTTTCGTCCGTATAATGTCTCGAATGGAGTTGCTTTGATGCTAGTGTGATAACTTTTGTTGTAGGAGAAATCCACCAGAGGTAGGTGCGACTCCCAGGTGTTACCGAAATCAATCACACAAGTTCGTTGCATGTCCTCAAGGGTTTGAGTAGTGCGTTCAGTCTGGCCATCTGTTTGAGGATGGTATGCCGTGCTCATATCTACACACGTGCCTAAAGATTTTTGTAAAGTTTGCCAGAAACGTGAGGTGAATCATGCGTCACGATCCGAGATGATAGAAATTGGCACCCCGTGCCGAGAGAGAGACCACTTCGTTTAAGTAAGCACGAGTAAGCTTCTCCATTTTGTCAGTCTCTTTGATTCCCAAGAAGTTAGTGGATTTTTTCAAACGATCGACGATTACCTAGATGGTGTCGCATCCGGTAGGAGTTCGGGGTAGTATAGTGATAAAGTTCATGGAAACCTGCTCCCCATTTCTACTTTGAAATTTATGGTTGTTGGAGCAAACCAGAAGGTTTTTGGTGTTCGACCTTGACCTTCGAGCAGGTCAGGCATTTGCTAACATATGTGGCTATATCAGCTTTCATATTCGGCCACCAATAGAGACCCTTTAGGTCATGATACATCTTATCGGAACCAAGATGGATAGAATAGCGTGATTTATGAAATTCATCCATTACAAGTTCCCATACTTTGGAACCCATATTCACTCCGCGAAGTAGCGAATACCATCCGATTTGACTTCGAGTTGGTTCTCAATACCATGAGTGGATTCCAACGGTAGGTTTTCCTCTTTCAGTATTTCAAGTTGAGTACTACGGATCTGATCGGGTAGTCCACGATGGCTAGTGAGTTGAAGTGCTCGAACTCGTATGGGTTTAGTTTCTTTCCGGCTTAGGGCATCGGCTACTACGCTAGCCTTGCCCGGATGATACTTGATAACACAGTTATAGTCGTTCAAAAGTTTGATCCAACGGCGTTGTCGGATGTTCAACTCCTTCTGTTCGAATATGTGCTGAAAAATCTTGTGATCGGTGTAAATGGTGCACTTGGTACCGTCCAAGTAATGTCTCCGGATTTTCAAAGTAAACACTACAGCTCCCAATTCTAAGTCATGGGTAGTGTAGTTTTTCTCATAAACTTTCAATTGACGGGAAGCGTATGCGATAACCTTTTCACGTTGCATCAACACACAACCAAGACCTTGAATAGAGGCATTGCAATACACTACGAAGTCATCCGTTCCTTCGGGAAGAGGTAGGATAGGTGCACTACAAATATTCTGTTTCAACTGTTGGAATGCGGATTCTTGAGTTTCACTCCAGCTATATGGTTTACCCTTTTGAGTTAGAGCAGTGAGGGGTTGAGCGATCTTTGAGAATCCCTCGATGAATCGAAGGTAGTAGCCAGCCAATCCCAGAAATTGTCGCACCTCTATCGAAGTCGTTGGTGACGCCCAATCCTTGATGGCTTCTACTTTAGGTGGATTGACATGTATTCCGTTATCGTTGACTACATGTCCTAGAAGTTGAATCTTCGTGAATCCAGAATTCGCACTTAGAGAATTTGGCATACAATTGCTCTTGTTTCAGCAATTCAAGGATTAAGCGTAGGTGCTCCTCATGTTCTTCCTTGTTCTTAGAATAGATGAGGATGTCATCAATGAAAACGTGACGAACTGATCAAGGTAGGTTTATACACACGGTTCATGAGGTCTATGAACATTCGAGTGCGTTGGTTAGTCCGAATGGCATGACCATAAACTCATAGTGATCGTACCTAGTCCTGAAAGCAGTCTTGGAGATATCCTCCTCTCGGACTCTCAATTGATGGTAACCAGATCTAAGATCTATCTTGGAATAGAAGCTTAATCCTTGGAGTTGATCAAAGAGATCATCTATGCGAGGTAGAGGATAACGACTTTTTATCGTTACTTTGTTTAGCTCACGATAGTCGATGCACACGCGAAAAGTCCTGTCTTTCTTCTTGACGAATAGGACTGGAGCTCCCTATGGCGATGAGCTAGGTCGGATGAAACCTTTATCCAACAACTCTTGTAGCTGAGTGGATAGCTCTTGCAATTCACTGGGTGCCAGTCTGTAAGGTGCCCGAGCAATCGGCGCTGCTCCGGGTGCAAGGTTGATTTGAAATTCTACTTGACGATGCGGTGGCAGACTAGGCAAATCCTCGGGAAATACTTCCGGATAGTTACAAACAATTGGGATATCATCAATCTTCTTCTCCCCAGATGGTTGCTCGGCGACGAGAGCCAAAATAGCAGTATGGCCTTTTCGAAGACATTTATGTGCTTTCATGAAGGATATGATGTCCATGACTGCACCACTCCTTTCGTCCTGTCCAGAAAGAGTTTCTCCACTCGGAAGAGGAATGCGAACGATTTTCTCACGATAGAAAATTTCGGCTTGGTTCTTAGATAACCAATCCATGCCGACAATTACATCGAAACCACCAAGTGTGACCAGCATGAGGTCAATGTCAAGCTTATGACCAAATGATCCTATCTTACATCCTCTAAGAATTTCGGTTGTTTCGATTATTTGACCATCCACTATTTCTATAGTGTATTAAGTTTCTAATAGTTTTGGAGTACGACCGTACCAACGTGAAGTTTGTGAAGTCATGCTGAGACTTCTAATGAGACCCGTGCTTATAAGGTTAGAGTCGGTCAATACGAAGGTCAAGGGAAGAGTTTCACATGTAGTATAAGAAATTTAATGAGATGCAGATTCCAGTAATACAAGGAATAGGTCGTCTGTTTAAGTAATCGCGTTCAACTGATGGTTAGTTAGATTAAATCCCTGTTTTCTAATGTCATTGGAACAACTGGATATGCTAGGGTATAAATCTAATTAGACTACGGATTAGTCACGGGATAAGGTAATAGTGTCAAATGAAATTTATCCTTGGTGTGTAAGAAATAACGTGTTAGCTTAGAAAGAATTTCTCGAATTCCACTTACATAGTGGGAGTCGGTGTGTTTACTATGAGGTTCTACCAGAGTTTCAATCGAGATCGTTTCCATGATCACGTTTGGATGAGAGGCTTAAGTTCACTAAGACTCTTACATGAGTGAGATATAATGATGGATCCTATTGATGAATGTTCAGTGTGTCTGTAAACATCTTCAACCAGATAGTCGCGTCTATCAACCGTTGAACACGTTTAACGATACCAACTAGTCGTTGAGCGGGTTACGAGAATTTCTACAGACAGTGGAAACTTAATTCTGTAATTCATAGATTCGGACCATTCATTCACACACTACGTTTCACCAGGACTTACATGCATCTCAAATTACTATTACGTGTGCACCCGTAATGATAATTTGCATTACATGCTCACCTTAGTTCTCCCTGTCTTGTGTCATAATGTCCTTTAGTTTGTATTGTTGAGTACAGAGTGTTGTCAGATATGATAAGTCATAGAGAAGCTTAGTCATCAACCATAAGGTGATCAACTAGGACTTATATCAGGGTTAGTAGTTGGGAATCGTTTGATCCGTGTCACACCCCAACCGACGGCGGATTATACGTCGGGGCGGACGCGGTTGTTCAATAGCACAAGGTTGACTATTAAAATTTCAATATTTCATTAATAAATAGATTCAAAGGCTCAATACAAAGGAAATAACAAGTATACAACATTTATTTAATAAGTAGTTTAGGTCCAAAGCGTCCTATGTGATCACAAACAAGTCTCATGATGTAGAACCTGAAACATGTGAAAGAATCTGTCAACTACAAAATAGTTGGTGAGATACAAAGGTTTTAACACAGTTTAACAAGTATTTGGAAAGAATTACAATTCACTATGATATATGCATTCTATAATGTAAGTATGAGAAAAAGTATCTTAAACATTGTGCATATCAACCCTCCAACCAAGTTTAGGCATAACCCGCAGGTTACCCTTATAAGTCTCAAGTTTAAAAGTTTAATTCAGTAACAATCACCAAGGGCTCCCCCCGAAGGGTCAATCAATCAAGGTGGATTGGTCAAATGCAATAGATCTATCATTGTTACCATAGGCTTGATCAAAGTTAATGAATATGCTAGTTTTAAGTTTAATCTAAGCATACAAGTCTCAAGTTTAACATAAGAATAAGCATCTAGTCATAGTTGTACAAGAATTGTTTAAGTTTAAAGTTTTGAACATGATTCAGCCCAAAAGTATAGAAAGGAAAAAGGGGCTAAGTATACTTACTTGGATTGATGAAAGAGTATCCGACAAGATTAAGTGTTGCAAGACTTTGAGGGAGAATATCCTCACAATAAGCCTAAGAATACAAGTCTAAAGTTTCAAGTTTGTTTCTACAAGTCTAAGGTAAAAGATCTAGGATTTCAAGATTTGACTAGGGTTCCAAATGGGAGACGGGGATGGTTATGTTTATAAAGTCAATTTTAAAGTAAAGGTTTTGAATGAATGACGCAAGACTTGAATATCGAAGTTTAATAAGTTTATAGTTTAGAATAATTAATATAATTATTCAAAAGTTTTACAACTATTAATTACATATGTTAGGTAATAATAATCAGAGTAGTTTTCTAAGTATTCGTAAATGGAGTTGAAGTAATTGTTAAATGAAAGACTAAATAATTATTAAATAATTATTTAAAGTATGGATAATTATTAAAGATTACTAATAATTATTGTAAGGATAAATAATAAGTGTTTAAAGAGTAATTAATTTTTAAGGATTAACAATAACATTTAAAGGATAAATAAAGATTAATAGTACTTATTTAAAGAGTAAATAATTATTAAGGATAAATAGATTTTTATAAGAATAAACAATATAAATCATTTAGGTTTTATTAAAGTTTCAAGTATTAAACATTTATTTTACAAGTTATCTTGAAATAAATAATGTTTATAAGTTTAAATAAATGTCAAGTTTCCATAAGTTTATAAAATAGAATTTCTTATAAAGTTTATGTTTTAAATTATAAGTTTATAAATGTTTTAAATGTGTGGATAAACTATAAGTTTTTATAAATGTTTTAAATAAGTTTCTTATAAGTTTATAAAGTTTCTTTCAATTTGCAAGCTTATAAGCTTTTAACTTAAAGTTTATAAATGTTTTTAAGTTAAAGTTTCTATTTAACTTTTATAAAATTTACAAGTTTACAAAAGCTAGAAAAATAATTAAAGCATATTTATTTCTTATGTTTTCAATTAAAATAAATACACAAGCTTCAAGTTTAGTAAATATTAATTTCATACAATGTATAAGTCTAATTGTTTATGTCTTTCAAATTAATAGTAAAATTTTATAGATTTATGAAATTTTTATAAGTTTTATGTTTAAATAAAAGTTTATTAATTTATTTAAAGTAAATTTACTTATTAATAAATTAAAGTTTCTGAGTTTATAAAATAGTTTCCTATGCATAAGTTTTATAAGGTTAAAAGATATTTTATAGTTTTTAAGCATTTAAAACTATTTTTTTAAGAGTTAATTATTATAAGTTTAATTAAGTTTTATTTAATTAAAAATGTTTCAGAGTATAAAAGTATAAGTAAAAATCGTTTCTAAGTTTATAAAAGTTTAATAGATTTTATAAAAATAATGGAAGTATTTAAAACTGATTAAAAGAAGCATAAAAAAATAAAACATCAAAACTTGGCTGCCCGGATCGAACCCGGGTCGCCTGGTTCGCACACACACACACTTAACCATCCCGACTACGGGTTCGTTAAGTTAAAACACGGAAAACAAATTAATAAATATCACTCCCAAACGCCCCCTAATCCGATATGAACCCTAGCTTTCAAATCCCTCAAAATTGAATCGAATCACCCTTTGTTTAGGAAATTAAACAGATGGCTTTTGATTCTCATAAGAAAACGACGACGAGGGACGTACGAATTACCTGATTTGATGGTGATTCGAGGGTGATCGGGCTCGGTCTTGGAGTCGGCGACCACAGCTTCAAATCGAGCAATGTGGGTGTGAATCTGTGCAATTGGCACTTGAGGGAGGTTTGGAGTGATGTCGTTGAGGTGTATGAGTCGGTATTTATAGTCAATTTTAGTCATAAACGCTCGTACCGTTGGGACGATTTCGGTTGAGCGAATGCATTTAATTTTCGACTCACGCGGTGTTTAAAGTAGAAATCGGGCGTTGGAATGCCTAGGGCTAGGGTCGCACGCCGGAGGCGAAGCTCGAGGTGCAACGTATTTGGCCGGGATCGCGTTTTTGAAATAAACAATCTCAAAACCGGTTGATGTGGGATTCGAACCTGTGATCGATTTCTGGGTTAGGAGTTTGGGTTCTTGGCAAAACAGGTCCCTGATGTTTCACCGGTTTAACCTTTTATGTTAAAAGTTTAATTTTAGTTTAAAACAAGTTTCAGTATTTGACAGTTTTGGTCCCTAGATTTTTTTATAAATTCAAATATGTATGTTTAATAAAAATTTAATAAGTTTTCTCAAATGACTTTATAAATTTTATAAAATGATTTATAAGATTTATTATAAGTTTAAGTATTAAGTTTATATAATAACAAACTTATAAAGTTTTAAGAATTTATATATATATTTATAATTTTTAAATAACCCTCACATATATATACACATATATGTTTTAAGTATAAATTATTTTTCCTTAACTATATATTAATTTAAAATTAATATTATTTGTTTAAGGAAATAGTTTTAATATGAAATTGAGTTTTAATTTAATAATACGTGCAAAGGTTTTAGGAAAAGATAGGTCGGAAAAATCTCGGATATTACAATCCGAGTATCCACTCAAGTTGAAACACAATACGATAGTCCAATCTAGCGGGTTGTAGACGGGAACATGCGCATGAAACAAACATGGGCATGAAATGCGACTTCGAGAAGTGAAACTGATTCATGGATACGAGTTACAGGAAGCAGCAAAGTAGCAAAGTAGTCGTCCTTCCAACTGAGTCAGGATAGGGTTTGAGTATGCAATGAGCAATGCGTTATCAACTTTGTGGTCAGTCTATCTTCAACAGAATATCGACCAAAAACGAAAGCCCATGGCTCAGGAAAGTGATGACATCTACGTGTCAATGGATTTTGCAATAATGCGTGCAACGGTCTGCCTTCACTCGACGTATTGTTGCTAGTGTGTACAGTAGGGACTCGCCTCCGACGAACCCAACTCCCAAAGAGATATGTACTAGTGCTAAGTGTCATCCATAACATGGACATGAGAAAGCACACCATACCCGACAGATGCTGGTGGTGTAAGTGACTCCTCTGAAGGCTCCGTCTCGTTGCCCTCGGACGGGAGTGGATGTTGTTCTGGTGATTGCCCGAGTGTCGCCACTGGGAATGATGATGCAATGCAAATGATGTGTCCCTCGTCAACAGAGGGTAATACGGATGGTGTTAATATGCCTGCAATGCAATGTATATATGGTGTTATGTGTATCAGGTATGAGTGTTTGTGTCGTGTAACTAATGCATGTGTGCGGTTATAGTCTAGTATGCAATCCTAGTTCTCTATAACCAATGTCTCTGATACCAATCTGTCACACCCCCAAATTCCACTAACGGAGTTTTACCGTTTGGTACATGACAAACCAGGATCTCAGTCATTAGTTACATCAAACGACACTACATGGGACATAAAAGTAATATCATAAAAGTTCAGAGTTAATGCGGAAGCGTTTAAATAAGAAAATAAATGCGCAAAACAAATGCGCTCAAGTATAATAAGACAAGTAAATTGTTTTAAATGTTTGCATAAGGATGAAATAATAGTAGGACTCCATGCATGTCCTAAGTGTGCAACTTGTGCCTTAGCGACCTGAGAAACAAGTAAGAAAAAGTGTCAACACGAGGTTGGTGAGTTCACAGGTTTACAAGTGAATACACTGTTTAAGTGTTTGCAGGATCCACATACGTAAGTCACACCTATTGTTAGCTAGACAATGTACAAGTTACTCTAAGCGTTCGCAACCGAAGCTGACTGTTTGTGTTTAGGTGCCTTCCGCCATTGCTAACATCAACAATGGCAAGTGTTTAGGACAATTTATACCCGTTAGACCTCCAATCAAGTTAGCGCGACTAACCCGGGTGGGGTTTGTCAAACCCACTAGTACTACTCCAATTTCCTCGCTATACTCCATATATTAACGGTCCAAGTGTGTAAGGACTTTGCATGTTATGTTTGCACTTAGGTAAACAAGTGGTAGTGAAATACTATGTGATCCATATCCGTTCAAGTGTATGTCTCTCCCCGGCGAAAAGACAAGTAAACGGATGTCTTTCGTATGCATGTTTCTTCCCAACGGAAAACAAATAAAATACTTTTTATTTGTATGCATGTTTCTACTCCAATGGGAAAACAAGTAAAAGTATGATTGCATGTGTGCATGTTCTCCCTCAACGGGAAAATAAGTAAAAAAATGTTTGTTTGTGTACATGTTTCTCCCCCAACATGAAAATGAGTAAAAAGGGGCCGTGAAAACTCACCTGAGTTGCGTATTAGTATCACACAAGTATGAGATTTGAATCTCAAGCGTTAACCTGACACGGCACACGAATGCCCTAGAATTACAACATAATCATTAGGGATAAAATGGGAATTGTGACGACGACACGGAATTTTGAACGTCCTAAAACGCTCTAATAATCAAAGAGTAGATGAACGTGTCCATAGTAATAAGGGTTTCTTAATACGACTATTAAGGTAATGGGTTTCGTGTCGAACGTTTCAAAGTATTAGTGGTAATATATAATAAATATATCTGTATGTTTGTACCATCTAAAATGGTCTAGGAAAATAATATAACTTTATATATTGTTTTAAACTTTGAGAAATGATATGTTAATTAACTAGGTGTCAAAAAAATAATAAACTATTATTTTTATTCGGATCATAACAACATGAGTAATAATATGAATAAATATATTATTTATTAGCTTGGAACGTTAACATAACATTTAAGAATGTGGTGAAAATAATATATATACATATATTATTTTAATAGGAGTTTAGGGTTGAAAATAATATAAATATATTATTTTGAAAGTGAGGAAATAATACAAATTTGGGTTATAAAACTAAACCCGAGTCTACGGGTATTTTCTGGTATCAAGATACATTAATATGTTATTAAGATAATATGGTGGAAGTTTTTATATAAAAGTATAGTGTAAAAAGTTGCTTAGAAAAAGAATAGGGTTGGAGAGACTCGAACCCGGGTCTCTCCCCTATCAGCACAACACCTTAACCACTCCAGCCCGCTAGGGTATCGCATTCAAGGTCGGATCTGATATGGTTTTGATCATTCGCACTTCTATGTTCATCCCCACACATAAGACCCGATCTCAACACCCACCCAAATCCCTCGATTTGGATATCGATTGATCCAGAAAACAAAGGGGTTTCGTTAATCGGGTGCTTGCGAACCTGGGGTGGGATTTAATTGTGAAAACAACAAGTTTTCAATAGTTAATTTCTAGTTTCAAGAACCGAAAAAAAAACCTAGGTTTGATCAAGAATTAAATTGAGCAAATTTGATAACGAAATCTGTTGGATTCATAGGGCTTTCAATAAATGAGTCATTGTGAGTCTAGCCCTGTGATTTAATTTGATTAAGGTGGTGATTTGATTGGGGTTCGATCAAACCGAAAATCCGAAGAACCCTAGAATCGGTTTGAGTGGAATTCGACAATGTACGCCCCCATTAGCATAGGGCTTTTATTCTAGAGACTGAAACGAAACTAAGGATACAAACAATTACCAGAATGATGCTTGGATTGATGATGTTCGACTAGAATGAACTCCGTCGTCGACGGTTTTGGTCCCTGGTGACTCTAGTCACTTCTCCTACCAAATTGGGATGTGTAACTGTTTTTGAGGGGTGCAAACAAGGTGTGCAGCATGTTTAGTTGTGATAATGATGGACCAAATGATCGAATTTGATGATCTTAATTGGTGGTTCGACGGTTTCGGCTTGTATGGGATTAATGTGATTAATTCTCAATCATAAATACTCAGAAACGTATGGAAATCGTTTAAAGATGATCAATGCCATCAATGTTATACATTACGGTCGCGAATTGAACAGTTTAGGAGGTTACGGGTTTGATTTGGATCAACGTGTCTGATGTTTTGACTTTCAAAAGTCAACAAATTGAGTATTGGGTAATTTCATCTTTAGTCCCTGTGTTTTATGTGTATAAGTTTGATATTTTGACAGAACTAGTCCTTAGAGTTAATATTTGGGTTAACGGGGTTAACCCGAAATAGCCGGGTGTCACAGCCGTCGTCGTGCCGTCACAGCCACCACTGCACCGTCACAGCCATGGCCGGCTCCTTCTTGTGGTTGCCGCTCGTCACACATCCCTGCCCGGCCACCACGCGTGGCTTCGAGTCCTCTGTTTCCCACTGTCGGCTTCATAACAACCCCATCGACCATTTTAGGGTTCTCGGCCAACACCAAACTCGACTAACGAACGTTCCAAACAATAAATAAATGATTAAACGGAAGTAACATAGTGATTATACCTTACAATCGGATGATTCGTGTGAATCGAATACCCGATCGAACCCGTGTTAAACCGCACGACTAAATAATCAAAGCTCAAAACGGATGATCAAGGATCGATAAAATACCTTAATCCGGCTCTAAATCGCGATAAATGGCTCGCTCCCTTCCTCCGCCTTGTTCTCGGCCGCAAACAACACAAAGGGAGCCCATTCCTCCCTTGTGGTCACGTATAGGGCATCCAACATGGGCCAGGTTTGGCCCATCCGCGTAACTGGTCCCTCAAAATTGCCCCTTTTTACGTATTTAGAGCGTGCCTTGATTAAACTTCGATTATTACTCGTTAACCCCTTACATATATATACATATGTACAAAACCCGTTTTATCCTAAGAACCGAGATGTTACACATTTTCTCCTTGCTCGACTTCTATGACAAGGTAGTACAAAAGTAGACATTGATTACTCATTTCAAATTTGGTTTCCACAAATAATCCGTGTGAACTATTTCGAGGGGGCGGCTTGCTCTAAATTTCATTTGTGCTTGATGGATGGTTACCTTAAGCATGTTTATTGGGTGTAATTATATGTTTTTAGTCTTTCTTGCATAACTACTTTGCTTTAGCGTGATGCCATTTTCTCCTTGCTTGACTTCTATGCCAAGGTAGTACGAAACTAGATACTGATTACTCATTTCAAATTTGGTTTCCACAAATAATAGGAAATACCAGTTTCTACCCAATGTGATTAGATTAATCGGCCCATAAATATCTATGTGAACTATTTCGAGTGGGCGACTTGCTCTAAACTTCATTTGTGCTTGATGGGTGGTTAACTTACTCATGTTTATTGGGTGTAATTATATGTTTTTAGTGTTAATTATGTGTGAAACATATTAGTTTGAGTTGGTTTTGTATTTTCATGGTTACATTGATAAATATGTGAAAAACCGAGCCTAGAACCCACTCATGTGACTTGGAAATAACTTGGGAAGGAAGAAAACAGGAATTGGTAGCAGTCTGGCGATAACTAGGAGGTGTATTTGGTGTTGAAGGTGTCGTATGGCAGAGAAGAGGCAGCGTCTGAGATGTAGTTGGTGTCCCATATGCCAAGGTGGGAGTCCAAGACGCCAGGTGAAGAAAACTGAGAGTGGTTTGTGGAGGTAGTGTCCTAGATCCAGGCATATAAGTTTTTTTGTATCTGATGTGGCCAATAACAATTATAAATACCACACCGTTGGGGTTTTGAGATTCATTTAGAACTTGACAATTTTTGGACGAAAAGTGAAGATTTCAGAGATACTTTGGCTCCATAACATCAAAATCATGAAGATCATTCACAATTCAAGATTTGAAGATCCGATTATAAACATGGGCGGTTAAACCACCCGCGATCATCTCTAGGTGTATGGTTTGAGTTAGTAACTATATTCAACTTATGTTTTTATCTTTCTTGGACATGAATCTTGTTTGATCTTTGGTTCTATTAGATTTATGTGTTTTGCATGTTTGTAATATAATAACGATTATGTCAGTCATTGGTCTTTTGATCATTAACAATCATGAGTTTAGTTGAGTTAGCTTGATAATCATTTAGATAACGTCTTAGCACGTGTCCTTATTCGGTTTAGGATCGTTGCGTTGACATGGCTAGATTCTTGTCTCATGGATATTCTTCATTACAGATTTTCAAACAAAGTTATGTTTATGTGACTTTTCAAGACCGATAATTAACATAGGTTATATGGTGTGCTTCTAAACTTGAAACCCAGGTTCATAATTAAGTTCAATCAAGTTTACCATTTTCATCAAATCAATCAATCCAGGTTTAAGTTAAGTTAGATAATTTTGTCAAAGTAGTTTAAATAACCAACTCGGATTTGACACTGACCACAAACTCCTTGTGGATACGATACCCTTCTTACCGTAGCTACTAAGTTAATTAGGTTTTTGCATGACTCAAACGACGGTCATTAGTTCTGTGAAGGAGAATCTTGGTTGTTTCCCTGCTAGGCAAGCCTTGCACACTTGGTTTAAGTGTCGGACGGTCAGGACTCCTCGTGCAAGATCTTTGCTCATAATTTGGTGTAAAGCTTGGGAGTTCAAGTGGCCTAGACAAGTTTGCCATAACCAAGGGTGATTGTCTAAGTAGGTTGCCAAACACACGGGTGAGGCAAAATCTAAACCGGCAACAATCTGTTGCCCAATCACATTACTTTAACAAATAGTTTCTTTTGATTATCATACAACCAAAGAAACTCACAAGACATGATCACCTTATAACCTCATTCGGTGAGTTGGTCGAGGCTTAGTATGTTACTACATAGATCGCGGATGAAGTACACGCTTGTGACAAGTCGTTGTTAACTAGTTTTTCACTCTAATATAATTGTTCCTTTCCCTTTGATTTTCACCATATATCCGTCCTCGAAACACACCCTTCCAACTATTTGTTCATCCAGTTCGGTAAAGTAATTTTTCTTACCCGACATGTGATTGCTTGCCTCCTATAACTCCTACAAATTAGTAAAACAACTCATGATTCAAGATCTACTACTTTGACATAATAAACACATAATAAACATTTGATAAATTAAGTGAAATTACGCAACCCGTTTGATACGCGAAGCTCCAATTATCCTACCCGATGAATCGGTTTACAACCCATCAAAATTAAACCCCACGATAACTCTTTTGATCTTTTATTAATACTTGAACTTTCTAAACAAAACAAATACATAGGGAGTATTTATACTAACCAAAACTTGGAAGATAAGTATCCTAATATCACTCAAACTCTAACCAATAAACTAGAAAACCATAAAATTCAAATAAAGTCTTGCTTTATCTCCAGGCAATCATTACTTCGTCGAGAATTTTCACCGGGCCAACAATTCTCTTTGGTAATAAAACCCTCTCTTTTGATGTGGTTTGTAAACAAAGCGAACGAACACGAACAGTGTTTGTTCATGATTGTTTGTTTAACTTTAGCCGAACAAATTAACGAACACGAACACTTAAATTAACGAATTTTCTTTTTAGTGTTCGTCCGTTAAGAAAATGAACGTGTTCGTGTTCGTTTATGTTCGTTCACTAATATTCTAAATGAACGGTTCATGAACATAAACGAACGAATGTAAACGAACACCAATAAAAAGTAAATGAAATATCTAAACTAAAGTCATCAATCATTTCAAAAGTAAACAAATATTATCAAATCAATTTTAAATTGGCTTTAAGGGTTTTAAAAATATGAAAATCAAAATTATTTTAAATTAATATTAGTAATAAATAAATTTGAATTAGTATTTAAACGAACATAAGTGAACAAGGATAAATGAACGAACATGTTCCAAAAAAATGAACGAACATAAACGCATTTAAATGAACGAACGAGATTTGTGTTAATGTTCGTTCGTTTAATTAAATGAGCAAAAAATGTATTTATGTTTGTTCATTTATTAAATGAATAAACATAAATAAACTTTCTATTGAACGGTTCACTAAATGTTCGGCTCGTTTAGAGGCATAGACACTATAATCGTTGTTAAAAGTGAATCGAGTTTTTTGAGTCGTTTGGGCCCAACAAATTTGGTCCAGTTACGGTTTTTGAACTCCAGCCCATTTCGTAGTTCAATCGGTTCACTTGTCGTCATGTGTTTTCCGGGCCCAACAACTTGTATCATATTTCACTAGATCAATAGGTAATCAACATATTTCATTAAATATGTCGTGTATCATTAAAACTCGTAAAGAAAATGACTAGCAAAATGTTTCCAAACTAGAAAATGATTAACGTCTTCAACCTTAAGACATTAATCACCCTTGAAATCTTAGGTCGGATGTATGGTAGAATGGAATGAGTCATTACGTTGTAATGAAACAAAACATCACATAGGAATGGAATTGAACATTACATAAGGAATGTGATTCTTCCCTTTTTAATGATTTTTATTCCTTGGGATGTATGTTTTTTTTCATTCCTTCAAAAATGAAATTATTTTGTTTAATTAATTACTGAACCATGACCTGACCCATGACCCGATCCCAGGACCGAGTCATGACCCGAACCATGACATGTTACGTAACCCGACCCATGACTCGAACCATGAACCGATCCATTAATTGACCAGTGCCCGGACCCATGACCCGACCCATGCCCGGACACATGACCTGAACCATGACCCGTCCCATAGACCGAACCATGCCCCAAACCATGCCTCTAACCATCACATGTGCCGTGGATAAAATAAAAATGGTCTAACAAATCTATTTACATCAAAGAAATCAACAACGAAAAAATCATAAAAGAATATGAGATTAAGAAAAATAAACCCAATTTCTATTGCTCTTGAATCATCACCTTGAACAAGTTTTAATGTTTTTTTTTCAAATTGGAGTCTCCTTAATTGATTCAAACACGTTTTTCTATAAGATATTTTTTGAAGTAGACATCAAAATCCTCTTTGAAGATAGATCTTATTTAAATCGAGCCCAACTACCTTATCAATCGGATCGAACCCATAACCCAGGAGAAAACTCACAACTGGAAAAATCATCTGGCTTAACCCAAATAATTGCTCCAGGTGAGACTCGAACCCAAGACCTCCACTATGAAAAGTTTTGAGGCTACCATTGCACTAAATGATCAACGGTGTTTTTCTTTAAAGAGTAAACTTTGTTTTTGGCCCCTGTCGTTTGGCCTGTTTAACCCTTTTAATCCAAAAATGAATCTTTTAACATATTAGCCCCTGAGGTTGTATTTTTATAACAATTTCAATCCATAACACTAACCCTGTTAACTTTTCTGTTAAGTATATATATAAAAGCATTTTAGTCAATTTATTTCTAAGTAAACTAGTTAATTTTTTAAGTTCAATAAAAACCTTTTTTAGAATTTTTCATAAAAAAAAAATCTACTTTTTTTAAAAATGTTTTTTTTTAGTTTTAAAAAGTATTTTTTTAGTTCTTTTTTCCGTAAAAACGTCTTTTTAATATTTTTAAAAACGATTTTTGATAAAAAAAAATTAAACTTTTTTCCATAAAAAGCGATTTTAAAAATATTTTTTATTTTTTTTATAAAAATTATTTTTAGCTTTTTGAAAAATGTTTTTTTAACTCATTTAAAAACGTTTTTTTTTTTACTTTTTTAAGTGAACTAGTTTTAAAAATAGTGAACTATTTAAAAAAAATACGTTTCTAAAATAGTTAAAAAAATATTTTACGAAAAAGCTAAAAAATGTTTTTATAAAAAAAAACTAAAAAATATTTTTAAAAACGTTTTTTATGAAAAAAAGTTAAAAAAAAAATTGAAATATGAAAAAACGTTTTAAAAAGATTCAATGTCTTTTTTTAAAAAGAAATTTTTTTTTTAAAATAATAACAAAAAACATTTATCAAAAAAAGTAAAAAACTTATAAAAAAACCAAAAAAATGATTTTAAAAACGTTTTTTATGAAAAATGTTAAAAAAGTGTTTTTAGAAAAGTGAAAAAACGTTTTTAAAAAGATTCAAAAAAGACGTTTTTACGAAAAAAAAAACAAAAAACAAAAAAATGATTTTAAGAAATAAAAAAAACGTTTTTAAAAAAAGTAGAAAAAAAGTTTTATGAAAAAAGCCTAAAAAAGTTTTTATTGAACTGAAAAAATTAACTAGTTTACTTAGAAATAAAATGATTAAAATGTCCCTATACTTAACAGAAAAGTTAACAGAGTTAGTGTCATGGACTGAAATAGTTATAAAAATACAACCTCAGGGCTGATATGTTAAAATATTCTTTTTTGAACTAAAAGGGTTAAACAGGCCAAATCACAGGGGCCAAAAACGAAGTTTACTCTTCTTTAAAATATAAGTTTAGTCGTTTAGGATTAGGTTCAGGTAAAAAGGATTCTAATTGTAAGAAAGGTGAGAATGATTTAGGGCCATTAGAACAAATTTTAGAAAATATTTAATGGTTAAGATTAAATTGTAGAAGAAAAAGTTGTTGAAAGGGTATTTTAGTCTTGGCCACTTTTGTTGACTTTTTATCAAGTCTCCCCCTCATTTTAAAACGTTCATAACTTTTACATATGACATTATTTTTTCAAAAATATTACACCATAAAAACGAGTGTTTTTTATCTTTTAAACGAGTATAGTGTCGTTATAAACAAAAACGATTTTTTTTTACGTTTTCCAGCTCATTGTGTAATTAGTCAGGTCAATGTATAATACAATTTCATTGTGTAATACAATTTCATTGTGTAATACAAGTTCATTTTGTAATAGAAGTTCATTGTATAATACAAGTTCATTGAGTTATATGTATTTATCATTGTGTTTTACGTTTTCCAGCTCATTGTGTAATTAGTCAGGTCATTAAGTAATATCAGTTCATTGTGTACTACAAGTTCATTGTGTAATACCACGCCTGGTCATTGTGTAATATCTGATCATTGTGTAATTAGTCAGGTCATTGTGTAATACAAGTTCATTGTGTAATTAGTCAGGTCATTGTGTAATACAAGTTCGTTGTGTAATTAGCCAGGTCATTATGTAATACAAGTTCGTTGTGTAATTAGTCAGGTCATTGTGTAATACAAGTTCATTGTGTAATACAAGTTCATTGTGTAATACACAATGACCATTATGCCCTCCTTTTAAAAACAATAAAAGGACATATGTCAAGCCCAGAATTCTTCTTACCCTTCTTATTTTTAAAACTATTTTACTATAACTTAACCCTAGTCGTTTAATTGACGGAATAAGTAACATCAGCTTAAACACAAATTAAAAAACTTGTCATTTAATGCAGTTAGTTTATGGATTGTGTTAAGCGTACCACTCTTTCCCCAATTTTTCTTGTCATGCTCTCTCTTTAATGTTGTAAATTCATGCAATCCTACCATTTGTTTGCTGATTTTGTTCTTTACTTGAATAAAAAAATTCAGCTTTAAAAATTGTAACATATTTTCAAAATACATTTTTAATATAATATATAAAGTTTTTAATATATAAGCTTTAAGTTTTGAAAAAATAATATTCTTTAATCTTTAAAAAAATGTTTCTTTTTTATCATTTTTCAACTTTTTAAAAAACAATTCTTTATAAAAACGTTTTAATGTATTTTATAAAAGCATTTTTTTAATGTATTTACAAAAAAACGTTTTTTTTTAGAGAAAGTGTGTTTTTATTTTAAAAAAAAGTTATTTATTTACTCTTTTTTAAACGCTTTTAATTTTTTACAGTTTCTTTAATTTTTCAAGAACATTTATTTTATTTACAACAATAGTTTGGGAGTGCTAAAGAATCTGAAGCAGGACAACGGGTTTGGATCAAAGAATTTTAACAAATAAATAAAAAGGCAAATGACATATCTTTTTTTTAACGGCGCGGGCTCAACTGGCACGTCCTACCAGGGGAGGCTCGTAAATCAGTCTACCCAAACAACCCCCAAGGAATTCGAAACCTGCAGAGGGTGTTCCTAGTTTTTATGAAATGCACCTTACAAGATTCGAACATATGACCTCCACAGAGGAGAAATCATTTGAGAAAACCCCCCTGACCATCAAGACAGAACCTAACAAATGACATATCTACCTAGAACAAACAAAGATTACTATTTATATAATCTTAACATTTAATAAAATAAAAAAGTTAGCAATAAAATATCAAATTTGTATAAAAAGATCTGTTAAAATAGTTATCAATATAATGTTAACATTCACCCCATGAAACACATGGGATTAAAGCTAGTCATCTAATATATGCAACTAAGAAATCAAGTAGTAAAATGCTCTAAGTAACCAATGTTAGGTATCAATCAGAGTCGGAACGACACAAGAAATAACGTGATTTGGTTAATGACCTACGTCCACGATTGCAACTAGGGTTAAATCAAGAGGTGTTGAGATTACAACTAGATGGCATGATTTAAATAGAAAGACATTAAACTTAATAACTTAGTCAACAAGAAACAGACACAGCCACTAGAGTTCCATGCCCCCCTTCAATCGACCCTGTACCGAGGCCTAGTCTGAAGCCCACGAGCCCAGAAGCCTTCACAGCCGAACAACCAACTCGTCTTTGTGATGGAGATCCATATATATACGAATAGCTTCAATATCTTGGTCTTCCAAACAATCAACTTAATCAACTAGGTACAATGTTGACCAAAGTTAGAAACTACAAAATAATGTGAGATTTTGTCAACTCAATCAACAATCTTTAAGATCTTGTACCAAAAAATCAAACATTTCCACAGTGAACAGTATTCTAACAGTTAACTTACATCGGTATTTATACTATATACATCAATCTCGATGTCTAAGTTGTCCAACGCATTGTTAACTTTTACACGAGTTGAATTATTTATAGGTATAAACTAAAGACTTCACAGTTAAATCCATATATAGCATGATTGGACCTAACATAACATGTCCCTATCTCCAACTATAAATGATACTTAGAAATAATTTTTTTCTAAATTCTCTTAACAACTAATATCTTTTTACTTATACATAACAATGCTAGCTTTAGAGACATAAAGTCTCTCCATGATCAATGTATGCATGAATTCCATACAGTGTGTTAAACATATTTTAAGAATGGACATCATTAGCTAAGACAAGTAGTCCATAGATTCAACTCATGAGCACGATACTCGTATGTATCAATGTAGACAACGAGGCTTTGGAAAGAAGAACGAAAAAAACAAACTGATAAACCTTCGTCGAAAACAACAAATTTGGCATGATGTTTTGCTTATTAACAACATAGAAACTCGAAAAAGTAATATCATTAAAAAGTTATAATTATACTGATTTGGGTAACATATAAAGAATCTTTCAAATGTAAATTAAACTCCTAACTTACCATACTCTGTCAATGTAATCAAAGTACTCATCAGTCATTAGACATTCTGGTCTTCATCATGCTTACGAATATTTTACATTACACCCATGCTTCAAGGGGTACTTTTTGTAAATCAAGGTTGTTTGAAATGGAATGAAAATAAAAAGGGGGTTTATTAAGAAATGGGTCGAACTGCGTCAAATAGAAGGGGAAGTGAAAAAGACGACTCTATCCTCGCGTGTAAGTCAAGTCGAACCACTTAACTAAAGCCAGCCTATTGTCATTAAGAGGAAGGACCAATGTTGAAACTGAAAATAGGAAGTAATTGTGATTAAAAAAAAACCTAAATACAAGGCTAGAAAATACATCTTTAGGTCATCTTCACTTTACCGTTTTGATTTCTAATTTTAGTCTTTTCCCTTTCTTGCATCACCTTCAAATCATAGCAACTTAAAATATAGTCCGACTCAATATCTTATATTTTAAAATTTATATAAATAATTAAAAACACAATTTGCTTTTGGTCATCTATCCATGGCTTTGGTCATTGAGTTTCACATTTGTGGTATAAAAGCATTTGTAAAAAGAAAGCAAAAGCCATGTGTGGATCTTGGTTTTAAATTGCGCGCATAATGCACGCATAATACGTTTTGCGCTGATGCATTTGGTTCAGCGCATCGCTGCACTTGATGCGTAGCGTTTACATGATGCGTTGATATTGCAGCGTTTTGCGCAATAAGCGCTCATTGCAAAATGCGCTATGTTGCGTGCAACACGTATTTAGGACCTGGGTCGGACTTTTACAAGTACAAACTGGGTCGGATCTTTAAGTTTAGAAGGTGGTATTTACCTGGAGATGAAGGAGAACTCTTGGAGAAGGGTGAGAAGCTTGGAGAGTCAATGAAGAAGGAGAAGATGGCTCTGACGGCTGGAAATGTTTTAGCTGGAAATGTTTTAGAAACCCTAAAGCTTCTATTTATAGTCTTTATTTACATTTAAAATTCTCATTAATAAATCTATACATATTCTACTTGTACATCAAGCTTCTTTAGTTGTAAGTCATAACTAAAGCTTTTTTACTATTTATTTATTATAATACCTTATGCATAAACTAATTGTACATTTAGAGTTAGACTTATTTTGGTATTTATTTATCTATTCTTTTTTAATTTTTTAATGTTTTATAGTTAACATGTTAAAATATTAGGTATAATTAATTTTTAGTATTTTTTAATAAAGAACGCATCACATACATGATGCGCTCGCATCGCGCAATACGCATCGCGCATCAGATTTTTGGACAAAACCCATCGGAGCGCATCGCGCAATTTAAAACCAAGGTGTGGATAACAAAAGGTGACAGTCTCTTTTCGGGTCAATTTGCAAGTAAAAGGAGAACCGTTTGCACAAGCAAATGTCAAAAAATCAAAAGTAAAGCAACAAAGTGAAGGAGAAGCCAACCATGTTAGTTATTTAGGGAATCTAGACTCTTTTTGTTTGTGTGTGCGTGGGTGGTTCATGGGTATGGTTAACACTAACTTAACCTCACCACGCCTTGAAATGGGTCAATGGGTTAAAAGTCACCTAACGTGTATTTGAATGCCTAAAATGTCTTAGGCTGTGTTTGGGATTACTTATTTGAAACTCCTTATGACTTATTCAAAAAGGTAATAAGTCATAAGTCATAAGTCACAATTTGTAACTTCTCAAAAACTTTGGGATTTTCTTTGAAAACTACTTATTGACTTATGCTATAAGTTAATAAGTTATAAGTAATAAGTAAGGATGGACTTACTTCTTGAAAAATGGTATAAGTAGACTAAATAAGTAGCTTTCCCAAACACCTTATTAACTTATATAAGTTAATAAGTAGAGTAAATAAGTAATCCCAAACACCCCCTTAATTTGTTCCAATTAAAAGAAATTATCTTATCATTCTAACTGTATAATGTTTATATTCATAAGTAATACATTAACAATTTACAAAATCCAAAACATGTTGAGAAGACAGTCCAACATGACCCGTTTTGCCCCTTAACTAAATTTACTCGTTTTAACCTGAACCCGTTTTGACCCACAATAAAAATTACTCATTTTGACCAGAACCCATTTTGGGCGGGTACCCAACCTGCCCATTGTGCCACCTCTATTACGTATACATAGTAATTTACGTGGGTTTTGTAAGGGTTATGAACAGTAACTGCTTGGGCGAATGAAGCTGTGCCACGTGGCGCAGTAGCTTGCTATATTTTTTATTTTTTCCGTTTTGCTTTCATAATATATACAAAAAGATCGCTATTTCTACACAAAAGTGGCGCAAGTATTCTGATAGATGTTTCTTATACAAAAGAACTTTCATGAAGTCATACTAGTTTTGATTACTAAAATACCCAAAAATAAATATACTTCACATACCTCATGATTATCAGATGGCAATTGTCTCTGTAGTTAGATCTTCAATCACTTCATTATTCCAAACACCTTTCAGACGCACTGTTATCTATCATCACAAAGCAGGTAGTGTAATTTGGTATGTTGAAGTGGTAAAAATAACTTTTAACACAAGAAAAATATGATCAGAAAATAGTATTAGTAACAATAATATTTCAATATGATACAAGTCATGAAATGATCAATAATTCATTCAAGGTTTTTTATTATTTTGAGGAAAATAGATATAGAGATGAACTAGTAAATATATATAACTGAAGAATGAATGTACAGTATTAAATGTTTGATATTTCCATACTTACAAATGACAAATTTACCCTTGGGGAAACAATAGAGTTAGGTAGTAGCAAAACTTCAAATATTCCTTTGCTTCTCAGGATGTGTAGATTGTAACACTATGCCATTCTCCAACTCTCTTTCTATCCAATCTTCTCCATAATCATCCATGCCTTCTTCTACACGCTTTCTTTTCATAGTTTTAATTAAATTCCTATTTTTAAGCTTTTCTCTGATTTTATTTACATCTACTACCTGGCTTTTTCCTAATATACCCCCAACTGAAACTATCTTGCAACTTGACCTGAGATCAGACTTAACTGTAACCGGTTCGCCGATATCACCATCCTCAACGACACTAACTCCACTGCCCGTATCACTCGTTTGAGCATTTGTTGTTTCTCTGGAAGTATCAAGGACTTTTTCAAAGGCCTCTTTTTTTACACTATTAGACGTGGTTCTGATTGGAGATTTAGTCACTTTCTCATCCTTCAGTGCTGTGGTTTGGCTTTGACTTCGGCTTTGATTTTGACTGTGTTCCCACAAACTCATCATCTGTTGGATGACATCTGAAGCAAATACCAAGAAAACTCAGAAGCCATAAGAAATTTAATTACATGCAACATGGCAAGAGCTAATAATTAGGATGGTAGGAGTATATATATGTTACTGCCTAATTAACCTAATAAGAAACCTAGCCTGATAATTTAAACATGACATTTGACTACTTTACCCCTAGAAAGATAAAATTATAAAAAAGCCAATAAGCCTGAGAAAGAGGCGAACGTGGGGATACACCAATTCGTATCTCCATTATCAGAATTCTTCATCACCATACTAAATGTTCAGGTTTGATGGTTAATACAAGAGTTACACAGTTCAAATTCCAAGCATACCTTCTAACTGCTTGGGTGAAACATCAAACTCCATCCACCAAGCCTTCCCTTTTGATGTTGGCAATTTTACCTTCATAATCTTGGTAGCAAGAAACAGTGAACCAGCAGCAATATAATGAGGCTTGTGCTGCAAGCATAATGAGGTACGAAGCCTACACAGATATTGCATAAAAATCAATGCATGCAGTTAAGAATATACTTCTGAAGTCATAATGGCGTACAACATACCAGTCATTCACAAAATTCCATGCTACTTTTACAAGATCTTTGTGTGTAATATCCAATCTTTTAAGGGCGACAACAAGTGACTTGTATGGATGTTCTATATTCATATCAAAAGCAAGAACATGCAAGAGAAGTCTTTCCCCAATTAAGATAAGTTCCTTCTGCTTATCATATATCTCCTATGGTAATATAAAACCTGATGAGAAACTACAGCTGGCATAGAAAACATGTATTCAAGTTACAGGTAAGGGATGTGTCAGACACACCCGAATTCTCCTTGAAGCTGACGGATCCGACTTGTATATTAACTTATAAGCCACCACAACAAGTTCACCTAACCATCGTGGTGTTTCTTCAGCTTTGCTAGCAAGAAACATGCATGCAGTTGCAATCGTCTGCAGAAAGCAATCATCATTAAGTTGTACTTAACCTTTGCAATGGTGAGTTCATTGGTGACTGGTGAAAAAACGTAACATGTTTTTATTGGAAACCCAATGTAGTGACATAAATACAAAATAGAGAGAGAGAGAGAGAGAGAGAGAGAGCTTGAAACAAGTGGTACTGTAGTCTAGTTGTTTAAAACTACACTTGAAACAAGTTGCTTGCATCGAAATCTTTAACAGTTAAAACAGTATAGTCTAGCAAAATAACAGCACATAAAGATCAACAAAGTGAAATGCTTCGAACAAGAAAAATAATTAGAGAAAACTGTGAGTTAACATGTACGGGAAGTTGGGAACTGTGGTTTGAATAAAATTATCTTATTATTCAAGAATCGTGTTTGTGTATAGAGTTTATATCAATTTAGGTGAATATAATCAAGTGAATTTGCAAAAGGTAAAGACGTAAAAAAACCATGAAGGTTGAAGATAATCTGTCTTCAAACAATACAGTTCAGTCTACTTGATTATATTAAAAACCATAGACCTTAATTTGCAGTTTCCATATCCACTTATGCAAATTTCTAGGTCAATATGTACATTTTAAGTCCCTGTAGGAAAAAAAATCCTAAATTTTGTAGGGATTTACGTATTTTTTCGCGGGGAAAACAATAAACACACGAAAGAAGTGTAAGACACCCATTGTTTGTGTCTGCAATTTGACTAAAAACATCAAACACAGCAACGGATCAAAAGAGTAAAATACTCGGGGACACGAAAAGAGAAGACATCCAACAAAACATTTACCTGCCAATCATTCTTCGCATGGGACTGCCGCATGTAAAACCGGTGGCAAAACATCAGTGCTGTTGCGATTGTTACCTGGGGTCTGAAATATGAAACAATAATCAATTGCCATTTTAGCACATAATAATAAGTCCTCGTCTCTTGAAATAGAAAATACATATGCAAATTTAGCACGAGAGAAAAAGAGTAGCGGTACCACCTAACCAAGAAATCGATTAAGTTACCAAATCAGATGTTTTGAACTAACTGATTGCAAAGAAGGAAATCTTAACACTGAAACATGCATTTATAATTTCTAGTAATTGAAGACCAAAATCTTACTGCTAGCATTACATCTTTAGTTCCATCAAGAATGCTCCGTACCCAACCTTTCTCTTGGATTTTACAAAACCGTGACACACATTTATCTTGATGAATCAATAACTACATTAAGTTTAGGAATTTACAAGCTGGAATTAATTTACATGATTAAAAAAACCCTACAAAACTACTACATCTTCCAAATACTCCACAAAATACATGAACTAGAAGACAAACAATAAACCTGTCATAATCAACAATTAATAAAACCCTCAAACAAGTATCACCCATATATAGAAGGAAAACAATGCAGGAACTGAATGAAACTAAAAAAATCATAAAACTAGCAGTAAGTATTGAACAAACTCATGTCCTAAAATGATCAAAATATATTTTAAACAAGCCATATTATAAAATATTAAATCCCTTCACACTTACAGATTTCATGTACCTTTTCACAAGATATTGAAAGAAAAACTTACACTTTAAGCTCTATGCCAAGCTCTTGCAGGAAAGCACAGTACAGCTTTCTTAAATGTTCTTCCTTCTTGTAATCAATGCCATCAGACCTTGAAGGACTTTGCAATTCAATTTCTTTTCTGCTGAAATACCAGTTGTGAGTAAGAACCTGAGATGCTTCAGCTGCATCTCCTGCAATTTCTTTTTGGGAGATATCACATTGCATTGGAACTGCCATGCTCCCAGTCAAATTTCAGTGACTAACACGCTAATCTTGTCACTTTAATCTTGGTTACTCCCAATAGTCATATTCTGAAAAAAAAATATGTGTATATCAAAAGAGCTTATCTTGCTTTATGATTGAAAGTAAAAAAAAAAACAGCCATCTCTGACTGTGAACATTTTAAAGAAACAGATAAATCATGCCAATATCACAATCTTCTACCCTTTTAAGTCCTTGATTGCTTCTACTGATCAACACATAAAATAGAGCTAGCTTGTCATTCTATCACTTGGTTTTAAAAAACGAGAAGTGCACAGAGGAAACAGGGTCTAAAACCGAGGCACAAAAGCACACCTCTTTTCATACGCGAGGCGCACAGTGCTTATATAATTTTTTTACATATCTTATAGGTTTTTGGCACCCCCTACCCAATAAGAAATTGCCTAACATCTTGATGCACAAAAAGTCTCCATGTACAAGAGGGCCGCCTCACCTGCCTGCACCATAAGTCGTTTTTTCATGAGCCTCAACTGCGCCTTTTGTACAGATCGCACCTAGCCTACACAAAAGCAAAGGGACCTGCCCTGAGGTCGCTTGCGCCCAGACGCCCTTTTTAAAACCAATTTTCCCAAATATCTTCTATGTCAAACACTAACTGTTTACATCAATGTACCAAAACACCAATACCTAAACAGTACAGATCCAGGCATAATCATCATGATTTCAATAAAATACTCATAAACATGTTCATACTGATATCACAAAAATCTACTCAGCAATCCGATATCAATCCACTAACACATAAGTTCGTGTAAAACAGATATTGCATCACAATTCACAACATATATAGAAATTAACTAAAATTCGCAGCAAACGAAAAATCATAAAGGAAGATGAAATTAGGAAGGAAACGTACATTAATCCGATGAATGAAGATGTTAATCTGGGAAACCGGTGCCAATTGAGAATTGAGATGCAGCAGGATCCCAAAGCATAGAAGAGAACTCGGAACCCTAGTTTGGTTTCCGTTTTGAAGCTTTTATTTCATCCCTCCCTCCCTTTGTGTTTAAGAGAATTACAGAATTAGTCCTTGATATAAGTTTATTTAAAATATCGACTCGGTTATGTTTGAATAAGTCAAAGTCGTAATGGTGGTTTAATAAGTATTAAACTTATTAACTAGTGTTAGTTACTCGTTGACTTATTGTTAAATATTAATTTAAGTCGTTACTTTTTAATTGACTCGTTATGAGATCTTTAACAACATTTATATGTAAAAGATAGAATAATTAGTATATTATAGGGTAGAATATAGTGAATATGTTGATGTGAAAGACAATATCATTAAATATTTCAATTTATGTTTGTATGTGGACTTATATATTTTCATTAAAAGCGTCTTGAAAAAGAGAAATCTACAAGTCAAAACTTTAAGAAAATAACAAAATATATTAGTTTAGAGAATTACGAATATTGTGAGAGTTAACAAAATAGATATTCGGATTGTCAGTGAAGTACAAATACATGTGTCTACGACCCTTATTGTCATCGGGTAGAGGCTTTTAGATTTTAAGTCAGGATTACGTCCCAAATAAACTGACGATGTGTATGGTTTCAATGAAATGACAAATCGAATACATCAAGGTAAACTTTATGAATGTAATTTTGTTGAGCATCAACCTAATCTAATCTAATAAAATATAGTGGTGATAGTATGCTAGTGACGTTCATCACATTTTGGTGATGAATTTTCCTTCACCAAATTCACTTGTTAAGACGAGGAAGAACCCTTTGAGTTAAATGCTTAAATGTGAAAGTAAAATTTCATAGATCAAAGACCAATGAGCTAAGATTCTAAAATAGGTAAAAAAAAATAAAAAAAATAATAATGAGTTGATTATGTGTCTAAACATACATAAGAACATGTGCATGATACCTTCCTAGATGTTTATAGTTTTAAGATGGTGAGCAAGTATCAGAAATTGATTTTGTATTAAAAACAATAAATGTTAATATGGGACATTGTATATTACAAGGCTATGAAGAATTAAAATGATGTATTTTCTATTTATATGTCTCCCTCTATGATTTCGTATGATACTTCACATAGATTAATGAGCACCAAACGTTGTTTTAGATCAATGTTTATTGTATATAAATTTGATGATTGTGAAAATACTAGTAAAACCGAACTCGTAGTTGGGTAAACTTGAAGGACATTAAGGATGGTACGATCGATCTCAAGAGGTAGTTATGGAGGAGATCTAAAGTCATGGGACTACTAGTAATAATTAGTTTATAGAGATTATTTAAATTAGAAGTCTAGTATGATTGTGTTTCCTATTTTATAGTTGTCTTGTTTTCCAAGTTGTTTGCCTATATAAGGCTTGATATGGTTACTTGTTTTTAATTGTAATTTTCTGCTTTTCAATTAATAAAAAGAGTTTATCGTTTGTTGATTAACCCTTGTGTTCTTGGTGTGTTTTTTATCTCCCATTTTACAATGATGATCCAAACATTTTGATGATGAGCCAAACATTCTGATCTCCTAATTTGATTGTCCTGGTTTCTCTCACTCTAATAGACATGAACTAATTAGGATTTCAATCAAGTAAAAGAGGATATTGAATGAAAGAGTTTGAATGTTGATGATTTTTAGACTACAATTATCATGAAAGAATTGCTAGGAACAATCGGTAAAACCAAACTCGAACACAGTCGGTTTTGTGGGAACTCCACGACTCTTTTCTGATTTTTATTGAACTTTTGGAATAGAAATTATAATCGACCTACCATCTATTTTATAATGAACACATAAACTATCCTATCTAGACTCAATAGGATAGTTTATTTGTTCATTATAAATACAGGCGCCATAGCAAAAAAATGCCTCATAGCAATCCAGGCGCTCTAGCGAGATTCCAGTCAAAATTCGGCCAAATCCTGTAAATTCCGGCAAAATTTAGCAAATTCTGGCCAAAGTGGTCTGAAACATCAAAAATGACTTGAAACCAGCATAAAACCCCTAAAATTGGTATGCTTATGCTATGCATGTTGCTTATCTTAGGCCCTTGCTTTTTAAGCGCCTTGCGCCTTCGATAACTATGGTTGAAACGGGGTTCTTTCCAAAATGGGTTCAGGATGAAACAGGTCATTCTAAAAGAAAGTAAAGTATCAAATGACTAAAAATAATGATTGTAGCAACTATATCCAATAATTATTGTAATTCTTGTTTGAAATAAGCTTGTTCCCAGAGTGGGAATACAAATTAAGTACAACAAAAACATTATTATGTCCATGCTCCAAGTGTTGATATAATAAGAAATGCGTTCGTACAAAAACATAACCGAAAGAAGTTATAGTCAACTGCTTGAAGGTAATAACCCAGCCTGGCCTAGCCCAACCCATTTTGACCCGTGTAAGAAAAGACCAGTTTCAAAGATTCATCATGGATAACCTGCTCAAGCTGCTTGATTCCTGAATAAACGTAGGAGTTGAATTTTAGCAATTAGCCGATCATCAAATGCATATGACCACGGCTGTAGAACCTGCTTGGCCACCCAGAAGGCCTTCCTCCAGGTAGAACATAAAAAAGATAAAAAAAAAAAAAAAAAAATACTGGGATTAAGCAAAACATCAAAGAAGTGGCAAATTAATGTGGAATGAATTCAACTTGTATAACTGCAGGTGATTACATGATTAATACCTGATCCAACCACCGTCGTGATTCGTGAAGTTGGAAAGCAACGTCAAAAAGATCCAAGATTTGAGCACTTAAATTAGGGGGCACCCACTGCAGCACAACATAAAAATTAAGGTCCTGTTGTAATATTTAACACTTTCAGTTGAGCCCATATTGACCCATATTCTTACTGCCCAACCAACCCAGCGGATCACTGTTGACTCCCATAATGACCCAAAAGTGGGTGTTTGGGTTTGTTTTGCCAGGGATTGCAAATGAATGTGAAATTAACTCACAGAATGGATACTAGAACTTAAGATACATGTGGACTTGCAGCATTTCCTTGCACAAATAAGAAAAAGTTTGTGACACCAATAATTTTATGATAATAAAGCCATAGTAGTATTAGCTAAAAGCCAGCAGAAGTGGTTTAAGTAATGCACATCTGTATCTAACGATACACATATAATATTAGTTAATTTGCTGTAAATCCACTCAAAATGGATGGGTTGGGAAGGTTGAGTAAGGGGTTGAAATGGGTTCCACTAAAAAAAGTGTTTATGGGTCAACGAACCCAGACTAAAAAATGAACGTTTTCAACCCAAATCTGATATCCAACTTGCCCAATGCCACCTCTAACCCCAAGTTGCTAAATTTGATCTCTTGTATGTCTTGCATATCTTCAGGCTGATTTAGATCACGTTTATCTCGAACGGGATATACAAAATTTTAAGCTAAATTTAGAACGGGTCAAACATGTTGAAAGTTGCTTTAACTCCTTTTTTTTAATCCATACAACACCATAAAATGTTTTATTCAAGATTTAGATATCAATTAACAATGTGTTTTTAATCATAATCAGCGCATCAATTATATATGAAAAATAGATGAAATAAATAAAACTGGTCAGAAATGTTTACAAGTCGCTGGACTAAAAATATACCTTCCAAACTGAAATATTTTAATCAACCCTCCCAGATTGCTACCTCCATTCTGTAACTAACAATGTTTTTTAATCATAATTAACACATCAATTAATGTGAAAAACAAATATTCAGTCTTGGGGCGATAGCACACTTATAGAAAAGGTGATAGCAAAACACAACACAGACACAACAAAATAATATAACTTATTTTGGGTACACATGATAACTGATCAGAGAGACCATAAACCACAAAAAGTGAATTAAAATAATTAAAAAAGGATGAGTACAAATAAAAAAAATATCACTGAACATGCTTTTTGATCATCTGATCTGGCCTACTGCCATAAACAAGAGAAAATGCTTCCAGTAAATAAAGATAGAATGACAATGACAATACAAATGCAGGAAAACCATAAATTAATTGCAACAAACAGAGCTAGAGACCCAAATGTTATGTTAACTATGGATTCTCATGATTTCCCCGGTAAAGTTTCCAATCAAAGTGTTAACAACACTTACTGAGGTGATAATGGATGATGGATGTTTAACTGCACGAAAATAACCTTCTACCGACAATTTTACAAATTATTTCTACCGACAATTTTACAAATTATTGAAGTGATTGTCATCTAAGTTGTTGAAAATATACTTTCATCAGCCAAATGGAAAACAGTGGAAACAGTGGCCAAAACATAATTACAGTAAAGGATTATGAGTTGATAAACTTGTTAAATCTCACCTGGAGACTCTAGGTTGCATAACTAAGCAATCATCGGATACACACACAAACACATGAAGGTTTAAAACTAAATATAGGGGTCTTAGAGTCAATATTGCAAAAAGAGGTTAATGGATCAAAATGTCTTTGTAATTAAGGGTCAAGTATGTAGATTAGAAACTTAGAAACTGAATTATAGGGATGTGTCCTAAGTTGTAGAAAGTCGCGTCGGTTCATAGGTTATAAGAACCCATCGATACCATGTAAACGATGTTGAACAGTTGATAATCAAAAGTCAGTTTATTGTTTCAATCATTGACTTGATCTTCAATTGCATCCCTGATCACCAACAACACACACATATATGCATATATGTATGTGTGTCTATGTATGTGTATATATACGTATGTATACAGGGGCGTTCATTCAGCGAGAACCGCATAATGCATTTGTGCCTATTTCTTTGGATGTGATACATAAGATGTTTATGTAACCGCCTCTTTTTCTCTCTCTCACTACTTATTATCTTTTATGCACTATTTACAAGTGCAAGTGCATTATGCGGTTCTCAACATATTATTGGTTCTGAAAAGAACCTGCCCACGTATGTATATGTAGCCATATATGTGTGTGTGTGTGTGTGTGAAAAGTAACAATTAGATGATTTAAAGTTCAAACATAAAAACAAGACTTACTCATTCCACAACTTGATCATTACAAGACTTTTGTTGTATCTCACATACCCCTAATAGATATTTCCAACTGCTCTATCCTCTTAGCCATATCATGCTTTCCACAGTTCTTTAACCCATCAGTAACCATATCAAAATGCCGCGACATTGGTGATAATTTAAACTCTGTCATCTCTATCAAATAATTAGCAGCTTCAATATATCTACCTCCACGTGCACACATCTTCAAAAGCATAGTATAAATAGGTCTGTTGGGCGGATGCCCCTTCTGTTTCATATCACTAAAAAAACTAAACGCATCATCAAACATTCCATTCCTACAAAGCCCCTTAAGAATAGGGGCATATAAACTCGGGAACGGTTTACTCCCATCTTCAATAGATCTATAAAGAATACTAAACGCCTCATCAAGTTTACCAACTTTCGAAGCTGCAGCGATCATAATTTTATAGGTCTCGATATCAGGACATAACCCTAACCTACAAACATCATGGTATAAACCAATACAGAAATCAATCTCACCAGATTGACAAATAGCCTCTGCTAACGAGTTAAAAGTACTCACATCAGGTACAAATCCCTCTTTCGTCATCTTCCTTACCAACCCTTTCGCTGATTCAAGATAGCCCGCGTTTAACAACCCGTCAATCAAAAGATCCCGCCCACGAACAGGTGGATTAAACCCCTTTTCACTCATTTCCTCTAGAAACATTTGAGCCTCTTTCATCTTCCCAGCAGAACACCACCCGTTAACCAAAACAGAATATGTTTTCTTATCAGGAACCACGCCTTTACGCACCATTCGTCTAATCAAAGCATACGCGCCTTGAAAATTCTTAACCTCACAAAGCGCAAACAGCAAAGCATTGTATATTTCAGTGGTCTGTGAACAGTTAAAATTGTTACACTTGTTAAAAACCTCAACCGCTTGATCGATAAGCCCGTTCTTACCATAATGTTCAATGATGAATGCAACTACAGACGATGAAATCGGGAGCTTTTGAGTTTTCATCTGGTGTGCAACCTTCCACATGGTCTCCCAGTGCCGCGTTTTCGCTAAGATTTTCAACAGTTCTTCAAATTCAACTGTGGTTGGTTCATACTGCGGATGCTGAGTACGCGCCCAATTGAAAAACCGAAACGACTCGATACCAGAACCGCAACAACTACGGAGAACACGATACACAAGCTCTGAATTGATAATCCGTGAAATGCACATCTTATTCAGAGTTCGTTCTAAGTAAATATCACGACGCACAATGTTGGAAATATGATGAATTGTGGCGAAATAATCATCTTTTGTTCCGTCTCTACTTCCGGTATTGATGAGAGCGGTTTTTAGGGTTCTAAAGGCGGTGCGATTGGGGCAGGAAGCGGTTATTCGTTTTGCGGCTATTGATTTGGCAAAGAGAATCATTGAGGATGCAGAAATTGTTTAACTGAAACCCTAGCTTAGTTTCTGATATCTTAAATTAAATAGTTGGAAAGGGAATTGAAAGTGATCCTGTTATTCAGGGGGTGTTTGGGATTACTTTTCAAAATAACTTATTGACTTATTACCTTTTGAAATAAGGTAATAAGTTATAAGTTTGTTTGGACAATTCAAAATAAGTTGAAAAATGTGAGATGGAGAAGTTGAAATCCAAAAGTTAAAAATTCTTACTTTTGAAAATAAGTCAAAAGTAGTTTTGAAAAGTAATCCCAAACACCCCCTCAATCTGGTGATTGAAAACTGGTATTCCCCTTCGTGAAGATGATCCCCGATGGAAAACCAAGAAAATATGAAAAGTTAAAAAATAGAGTAAACCTATCATTTTAACTTTTTTTTGCTTTAATAGTTAAAAAAAAAAAAAAAAAAAACTAAAACACTACTTGATATTACCATTTTATTGTTATCTTGCTCTTTGGTACTAACTTCGTTAAATATTTCAGTTAAAATTAAGAGCATTTTGGTATATATACGTATAATCTTACATCGTGAAATTACCAAAATGCTCTTAATTTTAACTGAAATATTTAACGGAGTTAGTGTCGAGGAGCAAAATGGTAACCTCAAGAAGTGTTTTGGTCATTTTCAAACTACTGAGCAAAATGGTTAAAATGTTCAAACCACAGGGAACAAAAATGAAGTTTACTCTAAAAAATATGAAGACTAAAGTAGCTGTAAATGAAAGGGGGCTCATATATATACAAACTCAATACGGGTTACCATTTGTCGGTATTTCTCTTAGTCAAGCGATAAAAGGTCTCGTACCATATATCAGTCATTCATGTTTGCATACGAGTCGTATAGTACAATACGAACAAATGTTATACGAGTCATAATGTTCGATACGACCCCCTTGAAGTTGTTACATACGGGTCGTACCGTATTGTTGTTAAGTTATTGATGAATTTTTTTTTAATTAATTGAAGTCACGAAACCAAAAAATCAAAATAACAAGCCTATCAATTTATTTTGAACCGGCAAGAGATGACTCTGTGAGATCCGCTCGAGATCTTTCACAGTGTTTCTGCCTGTTGCTTGTTTACATCTTTACCTTTTTTAATACCAGGGAAACCCTTGTCCTCTACCTTTTTCTAATACCAGTCTCGTTGGCAATGATAATGTCGGATTCTTCCCTCTTCGGTGCGGTCTTCGTGGCTCTTCGTTGATGGGGAAACACTTGTCCTCGTCGTTGAGGTTGATGGGAAACTCAACTTCCGAAGACCTTGTCTATATGTTTGATTAATATGTCTTCATTATTTTTGTTGATTGGCTATCAAACTCAGTAACCATGAGAGGAATAACAATCCATTTCAGGTGATTTTAAACAATGTCCCATGTCGATTGGTGAGTAAAAGGTGTTCTCCTATAAAGTTGTCTATACTTAGTATTTTCCACCTTCAATATGTCATCTTCTGATTGACCGCTTCGTCGATTGGTCACCTTCTTATTGTAGATACACTTGTGCTTGGTCATCTTCACATTCATATCCTTACATTTTGAATTAACTTGATGGACGATACGATACCCCCCCCCCATAAGTGTTATGCAAAATGTTGAAGGATCCGCTTTAAAAATGTCGATCCAAGCCTTGGCCAACACCTCTTATTCTTTGTTGGTCCATGGTTTCGCCTTCTTCTTAGTGGAAGGTGCGAGTTAAGGCATTTCTTCATCGAATTTGTGAGGGGTTTAGTTTCATCGCTCGACTCATCAAATTGTTCACGGTAGGCCCAGGTTGTGGTAAGGTTGTTCACGAGAGAGACAAAATTCATTGAGTGGGAAAATCATTGTATGAAGAACCCTAAGGTCAAAAGTTGTAACCAAGAACCATGACGTTTCAATGGTGTCAACAAGGTTAAACGTTGCAACCAAGAACCCGAAGAGCTTGTCTCAACCGTGATCGCGCAACTGCTAACACTCTTCTTGAAAATGACTATTTTGCGGAGGCGCCCACATACACGCTTGAGACATTTAGTCACCGGTTTTGTATGAGTCGAGGTTTATTTTTATGAATTAAAGATGACCTGGAGAGGGAGGTGCCTTGGTTCTGACAAAGAGTTTTATGCGACAGGTCAAGTTAGTTTTACCGCCTTGCAAAAGTGTACCGATGTGATTCGTCAAATGGGGTATGGAAACAATAGCGATTCGTTCGACAAGTACTTGAAGATATCCGAACGAACTATCAGGTCTTATATTTACAAATTTTATAAAGCTATAATTCATTTGTAATGTAGAAGATATTTACGAAAACAGTTGGCTACCAATATTCAATAATTATATGCGGAACATGAAGCTAGACACGAATTTCCGAAATGCTCGGTAACATTGATTGCATGCATTGGAAGTGGCGAAACTGCCCCAATGTGTGGCGAGGTCAGTTTTCACGTGATGATCATCCTCATCCGTATGTTATGCTTGAAGTCGTAGCTTCAAATGACTTAGGGTTTTGATATGCATTCTTGTGTTTGCCGGTTTCAACAATACATTCCAAATGAAGTGGAGTCAATGTTCATAGTACTTGATGAATATGAAAAGCGAGCAAACCGTAATGAGATACGCAACCGAGAAATCCATAACCAACTAAAGGCGGACTTGATTGAGTATATTTACAACCGTTTTAGAGTAGTTTGTATATTTTTAGTTTTCTTAGTTATTTTTAATTAATATTAATTTTTTTAATTGATATAAATTTATTTATCTTTGATTTAATTAATGTTATTTTATTTATATATTTTTAATTAATATTAATTTAATTATGTCTATATTTAGTTAATTAATATAAATTGTATAAATAAAAAGAATAATCATTGATAAGACCATTCATGCTCACACGCACACGTGTATACCCATTTCATGTGAGAGTGGTGTGATAAATATGGCTAGATGAGGTGACGTCCACGTGGCATGCACTTTTTGCTCACACCACTCTCACTCAAACGAAGTATACCTAATGCCCTAAGTGTTATTCACAATAATTAAGGAAATTGAATCAAATAACATAAGAGTATACGATTACCTGATACAATGAAACTGATAATTTGAGTGCAGAAATATATGTTTTTTTGGAAATATAATCATTAATATATTAATTTTTAATTTAAAGAAGCCCTTATTATATAGTTATTTTAGCAGAAATGGATCGGATCCTAACTTTGGTTGCTCTACAATCTACATCAAAGGTATATCCACATCAATTCTAACTTGTGTCCTTTTTGTGGCGACCTTCTAGAGACGGTATCTCATGCTCGCTAACAGAATATGGCAACTTATCGGACAGTGGTGTAAACTCCCTCCCATATTTACCTTCTCGGTTCGAGATCTTTTGGAACTACATCTCTCAATCTCGGCTGGGAATATAAAACGGGAGATGTTAAATGTGGTTGTCCTTACTAGCCTATGGTATATTTGGTGGCTGAGAAATGACATTAATTTAGCTAACAAACGAGCTTCCATTTCAATTGTCTATGAAAAAAAAATAAGGAATTGGAGTTTCCTAGAAAAGAGCAAAAACAATCAAATTGGGGTGGTGTCAATGGTGTAAATTTAGTTTAGATTCTCTTATAATTTGATTTTTTTTTCTCATATACTGGGTTTTAGTCTTTTACTAGAACTCTCAATTTTTTATTGAACTGTCCGTTAAAAAAACATAATTATTTTAGCAAATTTAGAAATAAGAATCTTTTAAACAAACATAATATTTTAAACAAACATGTGTGAAAGAACCTATTATATGTCAAATCAAGTCTTTATAAACTTGATGATAAAAACAGAGCTCTCAAGTACAATAATTTTTTGTAACTTTATAACTTCAATGCTTTTTAGACAATTTAGGGTACACGAATCAAGTTTGAAAATTGGTGCCTTTTTCTGTTGTAATTTAATTACTTTACCGACCTTTAATTCAATGTAGGAAACTAATAAAAACAATAACTCAAAATAAACTAATAGTATTATATTGAATAAACCATGTGGTTATTATTATACACATTTAACCCAATAAAAAATTATAAACCTATCACAATCTTCCCACAAATCAAATGAATATGCCAATAATCTTCCCTCATCCCAACTCAATTTCTTAACTATTCATTTTCAACGGTTTGTAATTAAGATGTATACGAGTTAAATAGGCCGTAAAGGAGTAATGAATCATAATAAATGATAACATATCTTATAAACTATTATTTTAGTTTTTATTCTAATTTAAGTAGGTTAATGTGTCTACTTATTTAATTACAGAAACTATTAAACATGCATCGTTTTCAACTAACCGTACACCACTTTCAACGTATATGTAGAAGCATGTTTTTGTAACTATAGATAAAATTCTATGTATCCGTGTACGTGGCTAGTACGCAGGAGGGTATTCCTGAGTACTTAACCTGCACACCAGTTTGGTCCTGCGTACTTAGTAAGTACGCAAGGCTTTTGTCTTGCGTACTTGTCAAGTACGCATGACCAAACCCTACGTACTTAGACAAGTACGCAGGTAGTGTTCCTTCCCCTATAAATATGAGATGATGGCCTCATTTGTAGGTGGAACTTCTGGAACAAGGTTGAGATGTGTCCGGGTCGGGACGAGCTCTCCCGACCCCTGGACCGTGAGCTTAGATGAGAGATGTGTGCTTCTTCGGTATGTAGTCTGTAATACGGGATGACTTCTATGTTATGGATTACGTATCGTTTCATTATCTTTTGTCTTTGTTTGTGTTTCTCTGTCTCGTTTCTTGGTTCCCACACAAATCACAGAACATGTCTGTGTTATCTCCGATGCGCGACGAGGCTCCCGGGACCTACAAGTGGTATCAGAGCCTCGGTGTTCGTTGATTTGTGTTCCAGTTTCGATTTTTTAGGGTTTTGAGCAGATCTGTGTCCATACGAGTTTGTACTTTTTCAGGCCTAAAATCCTTAAAATCGAGTTTGTTATCACTTCATTTGGTGTCTGGAAGGCTAAGGGTTTGTTAGATGATGATTTCTAAGCTTTTGGAAGCATCAATTTCTCAGATCCATCACTTTTCAAGCATTCTCCTCAAGATCCGTCAAGAACACTGTTGTACTGAACAAGTACGCAGAATCACCTTTTCTACGTACTTTCTAAGTACCCATGGGTTAGCCGTACGTACTTAGTAAGTAAGCATAAGAAGTGACCTGCGTACTTAGCTAAGTACGCAAGAGCATTTCTCTGCTCACTTAACAAGTACGCATGGGTACTTGGATTTGCATATTTACTAAATACGCATGAACACCATTTATGTGCGTATTTACTAAGTACGAATGAACTAGCATTTGGGATTAAAAAAAAGAAAAGAGTTTTTTGGCGGGAAAACTTCTCTTAGCCAAATTTTTTAGGAATCTTTTGTAAGCTTGTTTCGTGCCATTTTGGAGAAGATAGTAATTTTGGTTTTTTCGGACCAAAATTTGTAGACGGAGTGGCTTGGAGAAACACAGACGAGATTTTTGTTGGATGATACCACTTGTCATACATTGTTTAAGTGTCCATACCTGAAAATGTAGGCTACGAGTATCCGGGATACTTATTTAATAGGGTGTGAATGCTGAACTAATGGGAGCAATTGGGTCGTCATCGGCTAAAGGTCTCGTTCTATTTGTGAAGATGTGGCTGCTTTGGGTCTTTCGGAAAAAAAGAATCATCTTGTTTAGGTATTCAAACCTGAATATGTAGGCTACGAGTATCCGGGATACTTTTTTAATAGGGGATGAATACTGTAACAACTTGAACCCAAGGATTTGCTGTTTTGGATCTTTGCAGAGGAATAAAAGAATAAAATCCTAGAGTTGGCTAGTTATGCTTTTTGAGGATTTAAGTGAAGTGATGATGAAGCTGGTCATAGTTTACAGAGAAATGAGAGGGATGTATCATCAACCGTGATTTTTCGTGTAAACTATATTTTTCGTGCTCATTGGTCAAGCCTGTGTTCAAGATTTGATGTGATTCAATTATGATGGGATTTCTTATTTAGGATCTGGGCGGAATCCAGATCGACAACCTAGTTATGGAACTTCACCGCGGTGAACGTATACAGATTAGGAGGTGTAAACCAGGAATGAAGATCTAATTGAAGAATGTTGGACTTTGGATATAAGGTGATCACTGTTGAGCATGATTTTGTGTTTGATTATATCAAGTGTTTTCAGGATGAAGTTGGATATCCGTTGGATTATTAGTTGAAGATGGAACTTTTATCATTGGCCGATGGGATAGGAAACATACCCTTGTTTCTGGTCTAGTCAGATGGAGCTTAAACTGAAAGGGGATATTGGAAATGAACATCTTCGGGAATTTGGTTGACTCGTGAAGATACAGGACATAGTTGGACACATCCAGTTGAAGACTTAAGTTTATCTTACTGGAATTCATATGGGAGCTGATTAGTTTGATGCAGGTTATTGGAAACTCAAACTCTCTATCATATGCCAGCTGATTTGGAGTTGCCTTAGTCTACTATTGTTACCTGTTTAGGAAAACATTGTCAGACTCAGAGTTCTAAGTCAGGGTGGAGCAAGCTACTGCTGAGAGGATGAACTACAATGAAGTGTGTTGGGTTAGTTGGTTTCTATTGAAGCACTTGGTTTGGTCTACAATGAAAGCTACAGTTAAGAGGGAGTCGTGTGTATCACTCGGCAACTGAAGACTGAAGTTTGAAGATTTGAAGATCTCAAGTGGAATGCCAGAAGATCAAGTCTCGCCAGAAGACACTTGATGTCATTAGTTTAGAGGGAGTCTGTTAGGACATTCTTTGTAAACTGATGCATATCAGTGTTAGTGATAGATAGAATTTGATGCTATAATTAAGAGGGAGTTTGTAGAAACATGTTTTTGTAACTATAGATAAAATTCTATGTATCGGTGTACGTGGCTAGTACGAAGGAGGGTGTTCCTGAGTACTTAGCCTGCACACCAGTTTGGTCCTACGTACTTAGTAAGTACGCAAGGCTTTTGCCTTGCGTACTTGTCAAGTACGCATGACCAAACCCTGCGTACTTAGACAAGTACGCAGGTAGTGTTCCTTCCCCTATAAATATGAGATGATGGCCTCATTTGTAGGTGGAACTTCTGGAACAAGGTTGAGAGGTGTCCAGGTCGGGACGAGCTCTCCCGACCCCTGGACCATGAGCTTAGATGAGAGATGTGTGCTCCTTCGGTATGTAGTCTGTAATACGGGATGACTTCTATGTTATGGATTACGTATCGTTTCATTATATTTTGTTTGTGTTCGTGTTTTTCTGTCTCGTTTCTTGGTTCCCACACAAATCACAGAACAAGTCTGTGTTATCTCCGCTGCGCGACGAGGCTCCCGGGACCTACAATATATGAGTTGTATAGCCTTATACGAGTCGTACCACCCCCATACGAGACACAATACGAGTCATATTGTGCTATATAAGACATAATACGAGACATATTGTTCTATACAAGACAATACATGAAATATTATGCTATACGGGTCGTACGGTACACACAATATGGGTTGAATCGTGCTATATGAGATATAATACATGTCGTTTTTGTGTCCGATTGTGATTGATGTAACATGCCCAGAAATCATCGGCTTTGAATTTTGGGCTATGCGACCAGTACATGGCTATAAGACTCGTATGATGTCGCTATACGACCCGTATGAGGGCTGTAAGAGTAGTATGGTATGAGGGGGAGGGGTGTATGCCTAACAACTCCTTAAATCTTAAAAATGTCAACTCGAACACGACACATTTATTTAAACAGATCAAACATGTCAATCCAAACACGACATGCTTAATTGCTTATTAAACAAGCTAAAAGTAGCAACTCAAAATCTGATTATTTTCTCCTCATGTTTATGTCAGAAATTACCGTCCTTGCTCACTCAAATAACTTTTAAAATGTTAATAAATCAAAATCATGAGTCAAAGTATCTCTTTTTCAAGACGACTTTCTTAAACCCCTACTCTTTTCAGGAGCTGCTCGAGTGTTTCTGTGAGTCATGCATGTCTTTTCTAATGGTTTGTAACCGCAACGGACTCGAACCCGGAAACCACTTAAGAGGAAACCTACAACTGAAAAAACCCTGTGTCTCAACCTGAAATAATTTTTCTTAAGCAAGACTCAAACCCACGGCTACCGCTCCACCAGAAAGCTTTGTGGTACGAGTCAAAGTACCTGGTCTCAAAGAAAACGAGTAGTGTTAAATATCTAAAAGAGTCCACCATTGGATTTCTGTATACATTTCGTCTGGTGTGCTTCCTCTACGCTTCTTCAACCCCACCCACCCTCTCCCCGCTCCCTATATTTTACAGATGGATTCACTCTTGCCCATTAGCTGTCTGAACACGACAACATAACGAATCCTACACTATTTTGCGCGTGTTAAACATTGTCTTTCTCCACAGATCCAAACATCTCTCTCTTTACCGTCATAAATAAGCAATACGTTAAATTATAAGATCAGATCTGCCTACAAGATTCTGTGAATTGGTTCCGACGATGAAATTAGGGTTCATAGTGATCCAATTGAATTGGGTCTTTGTATTCTAACACTTAAAACCTTAGGGGAAATGGTTAATTTTCCATGGTTGAGTTTCTTTCAAGTTGGGTTGTGAATAAATTGGTGATTTTGGGGATAATTTAGCCTGCACATGCTAATGTGTGCCAAGTGTTCGACGAAATTCCGCTGAGGGATCAAGTGTATTTGATGTGAAGAAGAAGGTATGCAGCTTTTGGGTTTTGATTTTTCTGCAAATAATTGGTTGTTAATGTCTTTCTATTTAAAGTAATTTTCTTTTTATGTCCTTTTTACCTAGAAATTTTTACCCAAAATTAGTAGTTTCTGATGCATCTAGTGACATTTAATCTGTTGTTTGTTTCAAAAGAGTGCACTCCTTTTGTTGTTATGCTGCCTTTATATGATTTAGTTCTTCCTTTTATTGTTTCAAATGATTGATAGTTCTTTAAAGAATCTTTAATTCTTTAGCTTATATTGTGGGTTGGATGAGTTAAATTTTGTTGTAGGATACATGACCATCAAGTTTTAACCTACCATGTGGCAGTGATTGATCCTGTTGTATATTATTTCTATTATAGCATATAGGTATGCAGTTAGGGAGATGGTTAACTTTCTGTTATATGTGGTTAGCTTTTCTTTCTTTTTTTTTGAACAACAATTTTTTTACTCATAAATACCACCTAAACCTGCACTTGTAGGATTTGAACCCACACCACTTTTATGGGGGGCAATCACCAAGGCCTCTAGGCCATAGGCATGTAGTTAGATTTTCTATTATTTCCATTTTAGGCTAATATTGATGCCATCTATTTAGCGGTCAATCATGTGTTTCACTGGGGTATGAAACACCTTGAGATTGATATGCATTTAATCAGAGATATGCTTTTGGCGCAGTCTCTCAGTGTTCGTTACGTGCACACTACTATTCAGCTGGCGGATATTTTGACCAAAGGGTTGTCATCTATTCGGTTTGACACTCTTAGGTCCAAGCTTCACGTTGCTGCGCCCTTTTAGCTTGAGAGGGCATATTAGAGCATATAGTTATGCAGTTAGAGAGATCGTTACATTTCTGTTATATGTGGTTAGATTTTCTGTTATTATCATTTAGGCTCCTATATATACTAGGCCTTGTATTGTTCACATTATTCATTATGTTGAGCATATACACGTATACCATGTTTGTCTTTAATTTTTATTTCTTTTACAATTTTGTAGAAAAATGGCAACACCAGTTGAACCACCAAATGGGGTCGGATCAGAAGGAAAGCACTATTTTTCTATGTGGCAGGCGTTGTTTGAAATCGATACCAAATATATGCCCATCAAGCCCATTGGCAGAGGTGCTTACGGTATTGTTTGTTCATCTGTTAACCGTGAAACAAATGAAAAGGTTGCAATAAAGAAGATTCATAACGCCTTTGATAACCGTATTGATGCTTTAAGGACTTTACGTGAACTTAAACTTCTTCGCCATCTTAGACATGAAAATGTTATTGCTTTGAAAGATGTCATGGTGCCAGTCCACAGAAGAAGCTTTAAGGATGTTTATTTGGTTTATGAGCTTATGGATACAGATTTGCATCAGATTATTAAATCATCTCAGGCACTTACAAATGACCACTGCCAGTATTTCCTCTTTCAGGTATGTAGATTCAAGGGTTATTTGGATTTGCATTTTAGAAATAGTAAATATTTATACCCAAAATAAGATCATTCAGCTGTAATAAATTTGCATGTTAAAGATATAGCTTGAGGTTGTATTAATCAGATAAGCATATGATAGAATCTGAGAAAATTAAGCAGGCAACTTTATTGAAATAAAATAACTGGCCCGATTCGAGATGGGCAAGGTCTCCAATACAAAGTAAAACCAAGATAATAAAAACATGAACAAAGGAAATGAAGAACAAAGGCCTGCTAATAAACTCCCATGATTAACTGCTATTAAATGGGTGTGTTAACTGCTTCCCACCCCTCCATTTGCCTGTAACTGTTCTGACCAAGTGGATCCACCCAATACCCATGAACCGCATGAAACTGGTCCAGCTCATCTGATTTGACCCGATTCTTTTTCCTTGTGTACACCTTCATAGGAATCGTATCATTACTTCCCTCCCGGTAAAACGCCTTGTCCTCAAGGCGAAACTGTGGAAATTGGCTCGCGAATAAATCATAGGACTCCCAAGTAGCTTCCTCAGTAGGACGATTACACCATGTGACTAGTAACTCCAACACACGTTGGCCAGCTTCAGAGACCCAACGATGAGCCACGATAGCGCTGGGTTGTAAATCAATCTCCCAATCTTTGGTGATAGGTAAAGGGATGACTGGAGTAGACGAAAAAGACCCATGAGCGGGTTTGAGCATAGAAACATGGAAAATTGGGTGGACTTTTGCGTCAGCCGGTAGCTCCAATTCGTAAGCCACAGCACCAATCAGGCGTTTGATACGATACGGACCAAAGAATCTTGGAGATAGCTTCTCGTAACGCCGTTTGGCCAAACTTTTTTGACGATATGGTTGAATTTTCAGAAATACATAGTCGCCCACCTTGTAGGAATGATCACGTCTATGAGTGTTTGCCTGATTCCGCATACGATCTTGGGCCTTTTGCAGATTGCTACGAAGAAGTTTCAACATATCATCCCGGTTTATTAGTTGTAGTTCCAAATCGGCATTTTTTGTTTCCCCAAGCACATAAGGTAGCAAAGCGGGAGGTTCCCTGCCATAAACCACTTGAAAAGGAGTAGTGCCCGCTGATGTATGGTATCCGGTGTTGTAAGAATATTCTGCCCATGACAAATAGGAACTCCATTTGGATGGTTGCTCATGGATAAAACAACGTAGATAAGCCTCAAGACACCGATTCACCACTTCGGTTTGACCGTCCGTCTGTGGATGGTAGCTGGTGCTTAATTGTATCTTGGTATGGCTCAGACGAAACAGCTCCTGCCAGAAGTTGCTGAGAAAAATCACATCTCTGTCGGATACAATAGAGCGAGGAAAACCGTGTAGGCGGACTATTTCCCTGCAGAAAACCGAGGCCACCCCTTTTGCAGTAAATGGGTGTGATAAGCACATAAAATGTGCATATTTACTCAGACGATCCACCACCACAAGAATAGTATCAAACCGGTTAGACGACGGTAAGCCCACGATGAAATCCATGGAGATATCTTCCCAAATCCGGCTGGGAATCGGTAAAGGCTGAAGCAGACCAGCAGGTGACAAAGTCTGGTACTTTTGTTGCTGGCAAACCATACATTGCTGGACATATAGGCGAACTTCCTGCTTCATGTGTGGCCAAAAGTATTGGGTAGAAAGACGTTTGATTGTTTTTAAAAACCCACCATGACCTCCGGCTGGGGTATCATGAGCTTCCTGTAACAGTTTGAGTTTAAGGGCAGGTATATCCGGGATTACTAAGCGACCCTTGTAGAATAAGAGCTGGTCCGTAATGGAATACTCAGGTACAGAGAAAGGGTCTGTGGAAAGTTGCTGCAGAATATCATTGGTAATCGGATCAGTCTTCAAGCCAGCTTTAATCTCCGCAATCTCTACACAATAAGGAATTGTGAGAGTTAACAATTCACCGGAATGTGGTCTGCGCGATAGAGCATCCGCCCCCTTGTTTTCTTTACCCGCTCGATGACAAATGGCGAAGTTGTAAGGCATGAGCTTCAGGAGTAATCGCTGTTGTTCAGTGGTAGTGATACGTTGCTCTAACAAGAACTTCAATGTATAATGGTCAGTACGAATCAGAAAATGACGGCCCAACAGGTAGTGATTCCATTTCTGTACAGCTAATACCAAAGCCAGCAACTCGCGATCATAGGCTGACTTAAAGCGGTTTGAGGGAGAAAACCCTTTGCTAAAATAAGCAACCGGGTGATCGTCCTGAGATAATATAGCTCCCACACCTTCCGAAGAAGCATCACATTCCACAATAAAGGTTTTGGAGAAATTTGGTAAATGAAGAGTGGGTGCGGATATAAGTTCCTGTTTCAACTGATTGAAGGCCTCCAAAGCTTCCTCAGACCAAAGGAAACCATCTTTCTTAGTAAGGTTAGTAAGGGGCCGAGCAATTATACCATAATTTCGAACAAATCGCCTATAGTACCCGGTGAGACCAAGGAAACCTCTGACTTCTTTGACATTGGAAGGGACCGGCCAGGATTGTACTGCCGAAATCTTTTCCTGTTCTACTTGGACCCCGGCTGATGTTATCACATGTCCCAGGAATACCACCTTAGCTTGTCCGAAACAACATTTAGACATTTTGGCAAAGAACTTGTTATCATGTAGCAGCTTCAGGGCCTGTTCCAAATGTGAAATGTGCTGCTCCATATCATGGCTGTAAATTAAGATATCATCAAAGAAAACAAGGATAAACCGACGTAAATAGGGGCGAAATAAGTCGTTCATAATAGCCTGAAAGGTGGAAGGGGCATTGGTTAGCCCGAAGGGCATAACCTTGAACTCATAGTGCCCTGAATGAGTTCGAAATGCCGTCTTTGGGATGTCGTGATCTCGCACCCTGATCTGATAATACCCCGATCGTAAGTCCAGTTTAGAGAATACTTTGGCCCCATAAAGTTCATCCAATAGCTCGTCAATATTTGGTATAGGGTATTTATCGGCTATGGTGATTTTGTTGAGGGCTCGGTAATCAACACACATCCGCCAAGAGTTGTCCTTCTTCTTTACTAGCAAAACCGGACTCGAGAAGGGGCTAGTACTAGGCTGAATAAACCCAGTTGCTAAAAGTTGTTCCACTTGGTTCTCGATTTCTGTTTTTTGGGAGTAGGGATAACGATAGGGACGGATGTTGGGTGGTGTTGAGTTGGGTATTAAAGGGATTGAGTGGACTTGGGATCGGTAAGGGGGCAGGAGTTGTGGGTCATCAAAAACTGTGGTGTATCGAGTAATGATGGGTTGTAAAGATGGAGGTATCATTGGGTTTATATCCGATTCAATAGCTAAGTGTTGGAAGCTGGATGACTTTTGAGGCCCTGATGATATCCCTTGCAACTGGTATTTCTTTCCATTGATATTAAAGACCATAAACATCTCTTTCCAATTAGCTTGGACCGTATTCAATGTGGCTAGCCATTGAATTCCCAGAACTACATCAGCCCCGCCAATAGAAAATGGATAGAAATCTTGAACAATTTTAAGATCATCTACTTGCAGCGATAAATCCCTGCAAACTTGCCTACAGCGTATAACATCTCCGTTCCCGATTTGGACACCAAAAGGTGAGACAAATTGGGTGGTTAATTTCAACTCATTCACCAGAACATCCGAGATAAAGTTATGCGTCGAGCCCCCGTCAACCAGAATTAGAACTTCAGTGGAATGTAACATACCGTGGATTTTCATGGTGGTAGGATGTGATTTCCCCAGAATTGCGTGCAAACTGATCTCAGCAATTTCGTCATTGGTATCCCCTGTTTGTACAGTTTCAGTTTCAGGTTGGTCCTCCGACTCGTCCTCCGCCTCCAACACTTTGAAGGTACCTGTTTTACATCGATGCCCCGGACCATACTTGTCCCCACAGCGAAAACATTCTCCCCGAAGAAACCGAGACTGCTTCTCAGCATCAGTGATATGAAGGGGAGGTTTAGAACTCCCACTCGATTGAGCTGGAGTATAGGTTGAAGGCTTGTGGTCCGGATAGGTTGATTTGGACTGAGACGACCAGGTTGAACTTTTCACAGGGCGGTTATGGCTGACTTTAGACTCGTATTCTAGAGCCAAGCACATGGCTTTGTAAACCGTTCGTGGTTTATGGATCCGGACATCTGATTTAAGTTCCTCCTTCAAGCCGTTTAAAAAAACCCCCAATAAACAGTGGTCCGGCCAATTGGATACCCTTGAAGATCTTTTTGCAAATTCTTGACGGTATTCCTGTACCGTTCCCGTCTGTTTAACGCTACAAAGGTGTTCATCAGGATTTTGAAATTCCGTAGGGCCAAAATTCTTCTGAAGGGCGTGGACTAAATCTTCCCAAAAGCCAATTTCTTGATCTGTTGACAGCCATGAAAAAAGGTCTAACGCATCCCCCTCTAAATGCATGGAAGCCACGTCCACCTTCTCTTCATCCGGTATATCATAGTAACGAAAATACTTCTCGGCTTTGAGTATCCAGCCCCGAGGATCTCCGTCACTGAAGGACGGAAAATCCATCTTGTTGTAAGGACGGTACGGCCGACTGTGGTGTCCCGATGATTCCCCGTCCTCGTACCTTCCCAAACCCCCACCTGATTTCTGTTTGGGGTTAGCTTTAATGGCTGCTACTTCTTTCTGCAACGTCTCCATTGATGATGCTATTGCGGCTAATTGGGCGGCTATAGGATCAGGGTTAGAACCCCCTCCAGTTTCTGAATTCCGGGTATGCACCATCACTGCTTCGTTTCCCGGCAATGGAACCAATGATAGAATCTGAGAAAATTAAGCAGGCAACTTTATTGAAATAAAATAACTGGCCCGATTCGAGATGGGCAAGGTCTCCAATACAAAGTAAAACCAAGATAATAAAAACATGAACAAAGGAAATGAAGAACAAAGGCCTGCTAATAAACTCCCATGATTAACTGCTATTAAATGGGTGTGTTAACTGCTTCCCACCCCTCCATTTGCCTGTAACTGTTCTGACCAAGTGGATCCACCCAATACCCATGAACCGCATGAAACTGGTCCAGCTCATCTGATTTGACCCGATTCTTTTTCCTTGTGTACACCTTCATAGGAATCGTATCAGCATATGTCTATGTGTTTGGCGAATTCTTATTATTTAAATAATTATAGATAAAATGAAAAAAGAGATGCGAGACATGTTAAATGAAAGTAAAAAAATCTTTCAAATTAGGATAAAAAGGGTATATAGGTGATTTTATTTTACCCTTAGAGACTCGGTTCTATTGCAGTTGATATGAAACTGATTACTTGATCTCTAAATAGTTAGATATTCATAAGCAGAATCGGTTTATCCTAATATTTAAAACTAAATAATTAAATAATCATGTGATGCTTCTACTCTTCTATACTTTATAATTTTGTGAATCTTGATAATAACACGGGTTTAATTCTTAGTTGTTGCGAGGGCTGAAATATCTCCACTCAGCAAACATTCTCCACCGTGACTTAAAGCCCGGAAACTTACTCATAAATGCAAATTGTGACCTAAAAATATGTGATTTTGGTCTTGCACGAACCAGAAGCGGTAAAGATCAGTTCATGACAGAGTATGTGGTGACCCGCTGGTACCGGGCCCCAGAGCTTCTTCTATGCTGTGATGATTATGGTACCTCAATTGATGTTTGGTCTGTTGGGTGCATCTTTGCTGAACTTCTTGGGAGAAAACCGTTGTTTCCTGGTACAGAATGTCTTAACCAATTGAGGTTAATCATCAACATTCTTGGCAGCCAAAGAGAGGGCGACATTGAATTTATTGACAACCCGAAAGCAAGAAAGTTTATAAAGTCTTTACCTTTTTCACCCGGGACTTCATTTTCTCGACTTTATCCTCATGCTCATCCATTGGCGGTTGATCTATTGCAAAAAATGTTGGTTTTTGACCCTTCAAAGAGGATTAGTGTGACAGAAGCACTTCAGCATCCTTACATGTCATCACTTTATGACCCGAGATGTGATCCTCCGGTTCACGCTCCACTGGATATGGATATAGATGAGGATCTAGGGGAAGATGTGATAAGAGAAATGATGTGGAAAGAGATGCTTCATTATCATCCTGAAGTCGGTGCTACCGCCAATTCGTAGGTAATATTTCTCACTACCATTGGAATTTCATGATTGGACTCTCATTTTTACCTCTCATTTTGGCCTTTCAGTCTAAATAAGTATTACCATAAAATGTATCATGTTTTATAAACTATCTGATTATACGAGCTTGTTATCGGCTCGGTTGTATATACGCACGTGTGTTGTCATTTCACTTTCTTTCAACCTAGAGTAATGCTTCTTGGATTTTTGTCATTGTTGTACTTGTACACTAGTTATGGATACTTTGAGAATGATTAAAATGCTTGTTTCTTCTGCAATAATGCTCTGAATTTTGTGTGTTTTGAAGTAAAGATTTATGGGATATTCTTGAAATAATACACAGATTGTATTCTGTTTCCATATAACCGATATCATCATTTTGATTGTAGCTTCAAAAACCTGACATGACAAGATGACAGGATCGATATTTAGCCATACATATAAGCTCGCATAGGGGGTTCAACCGAAGGGAATGACCTATAAGTTTATATGCAGGCATTTTGTTCTCCTTTTTCTGATGTGGGATTAGGTTTGCACCCAACAATCTAGGGCTTCCAAACACATCGTAAGCTAAATGCCGCATGAAGGCAGAAGGCCCACGGGTTGATCCTCCCTTCAACCCAACTCCGTTGAGCCTCCCCTCAATTGACAACCCATCTTATCTGACCTTCTTTACCATTGTTTTTTAGCATCGGTTTACATAGAAGACCTTTGATACAAGGCACATGGATTGACCTTTCGATACGGGATCCCCTTCTTGCCATTAAACCGGGTCAAACTAGGGTTGTACCATTTGCGCCATCCACATTCAAGTTAAACCGTAGATCTGATACCACTTGATAGGACTGTGACTTAGCTAACACGCCTAACATGCACTTTCAAAACAATTGACAATACAGGGAGTAACCCTAAGCTCATATGTAAGCTTTCCATTTATCTTTCTTTTGGTGTGCAAACAACAAAAGAGTTGGAAGAGTCTCATAGAAATTCTATAGATATGTATTTAGGGCACACAAAGCTAACACTATTCCAGAGCACTGGACCAAGTTAATTAGCAACAGCAAACAAGAGTACATAACCATGAAAACCTAAGTTTGAAATACCAACCAATAAGATTATGATTAAGATATAATAGCCTTGTTGACTTGTACTTCTAAAGAAAAACTTATTATTTGTGTAACGACAATGGTTTAAAAAAAATAAAACATTTTAGGTAAATCACAAATCATCTATCCACATGAGAGATACTAGGTCATAAAATTTAATACCATCAACGCAAATTCGACTTGATAACTCACATACGGTTGTTTCAGTTGATAACTCATAAAACCGTTCATATTTTAACAAGTTAACAGCTTACATATACTAGTTCAACAAGAGCCCATTAGGTTGATCATAATTCAAAAACTTACATAAGATCTAGATATCATTAATTAACCCTTCTGCACTTCTTCCTTACTTCACCCTTGTTACCGGTAATAGGGCGGATATTTCCCATCTTAATCATGGATCGCGCGAAATGGTTAAAGAAAAGTGTGTGATCATCAGCAAAATCCTTCACTAACTGCATCGGTTTTCCAAGATTTCCAGACAAAAGCACTTGGTCAGAAGTTAGAAGACCTTTTCCTGACATAATGAGCTTGAAATATGTGTTGTCGAATGTTGCGGGTGATGCAAGATCTAATGGTGAAATGTTGTTGTCACCTCCACTTTTCGGGCATACTGCTTTTAAGTCATGGTAGTAGCTTCTTTCTAGAGTTGAATCGGGTTGGTTGTTTCCGTTTTGATTGTATAGTCGTTGCTTAAATGTCGTGCATCTCGCCATCCCTAATGTATGAGCTCCTACAAAGAAATCAAGATTGAAATTTTGAAAAAAACATGATTTGTCAGTGAACTCTTTACCCACGCCATGTTTCTAGAAGGCTTATTACCGACGGATCTCACTTTCACGAAGGGACTTCCGACAAATGGTTCTGTTGCTGAAATCCCTTTGTTTTGTAGTGATATTTATTAAAGTTAAATTTACAAAATAGTAACCAAGTTTCCTAAGTGTTTCACTAAAGTCACTTGGTTTTTTTCTCCGAAGTCACTCAACTTTCATTAATTGTTTTCAATCTTATGAATTGTTTTTATAAATGTTAAATTTTTTTTCAAAGTTAAGTGACGTAAATGTAACTTATATGAATTTTGTTTATATTTAGTGATTATTTTTTTTCAATTCGACTTACATTGAATAATTATGATTTTTTTTTATTATTATGTAAAAAAATTTCTTCACTGTTACCTCTTATTTCAAATTAATTTTAAAAAAATATAATAACTAAGTAGTCACTAGGATTCATATATGCTCCATTTAACTCAATTTTAAAAATTGTAACATTTATCAAAAAAATATTTCACAAGATCGAAATATCTAATGAGAATTGAGTGACTTTAGAGGAAAAGAAAACCGAGTGACTTTAGTGAAACACGTGGTTACTATTGTGTGAAGTTTTTCGTGTTTATTATCAGTAAATAACTAACCAGAAAGTGAGACTAGATCAACTTCATTAAGGCCTTGGCGCCGAAAAAATGTTACAAGATTTTGAATCGTCGAATTTGGTGGAGGAATGTTTTTGTTCGACCCATCGAGACTAGCTTTTTTCGAGTCTCGTCTTCCTAGTGGTAATTCCCAATTCGGTCCTCCACTCTGGTATATTTCAACAGTGAGTACTCATTAATTCTCAAAACGAAAAGGGTATTATAGTCAACAAAAATATGTTTTCGGGTTCTTACTAGGACAGTGGAGCCTCGAGCTGCAAGGGCAAGAATGTCCGCACAAGAAACCGTCTCAGGACATGCCTGTTCAAGTTTCGCCTTGATCTCATCAATCACTTCAAACCCGCGAAGAGAATTCTTGTTCGGGCCCGAATTCTTTTCACTAGCAAATGTTGGATGATCATCCAACAACACAGATGCATCACACCCCTAAAAGATCATAAAACTTATAGCATAAATCGCGATAAAACTTTTTTTTTAAAGTACAAAAAAAACTAGTTAACCTGAACAAAACAATCATGAAAATGAAGCCTGAGCAAAGAAGCAGCCATTCGCGGGTCTTTGGTGACCGCGCTTTTGAGGACTGACATGACAATGTCATTAGCTTGAGGGCAAGATTTACTGTAGAAACCAGGGGAGAGTCCAAAAGACCTTAGACCGCCAACAGGGCGGCTAACACCACCACCGCGGTGACCCCACCCAAAATTGAAGCCTGAGTAAGCTAAGCAGAAAGTGGAGGATGAGAGTAGTGTGAGGGTAACAAAGAGAAGTTTGAAAGAAGCCATTGATGTGAAGGTTTTTGTGGTTTGATTGCATGAAATTGTGAAGGTATATATAGAGGTGGATCATGCGCAGAAACCAACTACTCATGTCACCAAATCCTCCACATTGGGGAGTGGTTTTGGTTAGAATTATACCTGCTACATAACACACATGCATGTGGATACTATGTTAATATGTCATCATTATTGACCAAATTTGTTAAGAAATGGTGGAGTAGATTCATACTTTGTTTTGTGCATCAGTACAACGTACACAAAAACTGAATCTCTTGGACCAAGTCTATGATGTGTTTTGGGTACTCAAAAAGTAGTTAAAAACGCGTTGTTAGGAACTCGATCTTGTTTTACATTTCAGACCAATGACCAGTTTGGTTTGGCTCTATTAGAATGTTAGGAGTGTCAATTGTGTCATGTTGGCGGGTTAAAATGTTCAACCGTAACACGAACGCAACCCGTTTAACACATTTGTCTAAACGTGCCAAATTAGTTGACAGGTAGTAATCAAGCTGTAAATGCTTAATCAGGTTGATGGGTTGTGAAAAATAGGCTAAATAGGTTAGCGGGTTGGCCTGTTTGATTAAACAGGTCAACCCCAACATAACCCGATTAATTAAACATGTAAACCTGAGCACAACCCGTTTATTAAAAAGGTTAGATATGACAACCCAAGACCTGATTAATTTTTTGGTCTTGTTAGAAATTACCATCCCTATTGATTCTTCATGTATGTAAATGTTGTATTTATAATAGAACTCAAAGGGATGAATTTTTAAATCTTTGTAATGTGGTCATAAGGTTTAACTTGGTTAAAAGTTACAAAGCGTAAAAATCTCTTTTGGCCCGAAAGAACCCTTCATCCTCATGCTTCCCACTGCAACCCAGTTCGGTTCAAGAATCGACTTTTAAGTAGCAATCTGCTCAAGCATCATATTTTCGTCTAAAGCCAGTCCGTGTCAAGTTCGGGCCATAGTGGTCTTTTGGGCCGGGCCGGGCCGAGATACAGAAAAACCTGCTTGACCAAACCACCACTCTGACCCGTATACGTACAATCAGTGGTGCTAGACTCTTATAAGTTAATTACAACTTCCATAATGTATTCAGGCTTCAATCATTTTTAAATAACTATACGATCTTGGAAGTCAAAGTCAAAATCAAAGTCAAAGCATGTGATTACAAGCTAAGGTATATACAGATTGTCTTCAACTCTTCAAGAGGCTCTCTTGCAAGATATATTATGGCTTTAAACCAGCTTTTATATATTTCAACACTTTATAACGACATGTCATCTTCCCAAGAATTTGGAGATCGCGATACACACGTTTGTCTCATTGGTGTCAAAAGCCTTGCATACCGAAGAGGCACGTGCCCTCTCACCAGTGTCCCATTTTCTGTATATTCCTAATAAAATACAATTTCAAGAAAATGAAAAAAAAAATAATTTATATATCAGAAATAGTTTTTTAAAAAGAAAAGAAAATTGTTGAACGTAACGTGCACTCACGGTTCGTTCGACCATACCGACTTGATGTATGGTGCTAAGGAGTTCTCCTTTATCAAAAGGAACCAAAGCTTCCACCCATACCATACTATCCTGTTGATACATATATTATTTTCAGAAACTTAAATAAATAAAAATATGGTGAATAAATTTATAACTGAAAAAAGATGAAAATATAAATAAAGTCGATACCTTTAATTTCTCTTGTACCGCGTTACAGAATTCATCCAAACCAGTGCCTTTTAGAGCAGATATGCAAATTGTATCTTCAAGATCCTTAGCTTTTAACTTAATTTCTTCTGGATTGCTAGCCTTATCCACCTGGTTTATGATAGATTCTTGGCTTTTTCAATAATTAATATAAAAAAACAGAAAATAGAATATCCAGCTAAGCTTTCACCTTGTTCCACACCATCAGCTTGGGGATCGAAGAAGCGTCTAGTTCTGATAGAACTTTTTCTACTGCATCGATCTGCTGTTCCGCCAGTGGGTGGCTGCGATTAATAGTAATACTTAATTATAATTAATCTTTTTATAAGAAAACATGATTAATGAATGATGCGTACCTTATATCTATCACATGCACTAGAACGGATGACTCTGATATTTCCTCCAGTGTTGCTCGGAATGCAGCAACCTATAACAAGAAGTCGGTTGGCAAAAATATTGCATGTATTTTGAAATTAAATATTAATAGATGAACAGGCTTTGATGTCAAAATAAAAGATAAGTAAATATTATATGAAAAGAGGTGTCAATTTTGTGCCATTTACATATTAATAGGTTGGTTTAGGTTGTGTTTTATCTCAAACGGGCCAAATATAAAAAAAATTAGCTAAAGGGGGAACAGGTCAAATGGTACCCAAAGTCTATCTTTAATGCATACTTCCTAAATGGTTTTTATTAAGATTTAGATTATTATTGTACTAATAGTATAATACTATTTCCGTAATCATAATTGACAACTATTTATAAAAGGTTTCAAAAAACAAGGGGAGAAAAATGTTTGTGGGTCGGCCTGACTTGTCCAGGCACATTTTGGGCCATACTAAAAACGCGACATGCGTATCTTGCCGTCTCTAGTGTATAAGTTTAGCTGAGAAATGTTCAATAGCATGCAATTTAACAAAGAAAATGAAACTCACTAGAGTCGTTGGTAGCTTTTGAATAAATCCAACAGTGTCTGTAAGCAAAAACTCCTTTCCGTTCTTCATCTGGTTTGAAATGCATAAAAAAAAAATTAAAGAAAAATTGTCAACACTACTTATCACTTTTAACACACACACACACACACATGTAGGTTTTCCCAAATTCATTACCCACCTGTACCCTCCTTGTGGTTGGATCAAGAGTTGCAAACAACCGATCCTCAGCAAGAACATCAGCCCCTGTCAACTGATTTAATAGTGTACTCTTTCCAGCATTTGTGTACCCAACCTATATAAATAAAAAATGTGTCACGTGAATGAAAATACAAAAAAAGTAAATAAATAATCTGAGTCAGTTATTAATACATACCAGTGACACAACTGGCACGGGTACTGAAAGGCGCCTTGTCCGATATTGCTTTCTATGTTTCCGAACAGATTCCAAATCTTTTCTAAGAACACCAATCTGTCACAGATCAGGTACCACAAAAAAAATTCATGTCACACCACACAAAAAAAAGAAGAAAATTTTATTTGTATTGATTAATATTTTAAAAAAGGTTCCTTACTTGAGTGCGTAAAATACGTTTGTCCACTTCAATTTGTTTCTCTCCCATACCTTTGACTTTTCCTCCTGATTGTCGTTCCAGATGTGTCCACATTTTTGTTAATCTTGGTAACTGGTACTCCATTTGTGCCAACGCAACCTGAATATTAACTTAATTATAAATTCATGATAAAATAAACATTAATTTTATAACAGTTTAACCTTAAGTAAATAATATTACCTGTAGAGAAGCTTCACGTGTTGCTGCTCGCTGGTCAAATATATCAAGAATGAGAGCAGTACGATCACATACTCTAACATTTCCACCAAATGCCTTCTCCAAATTACGTAACTGACTGCACTTTTATTCAAATATAATTATTGGTTCATTTGCTCCTATATCAAAATCATGATAGTTATAAACTATTTAAATGTGTTTGAGAGATCTCTGTGTATATATGTAAAGTTATAATAATGCTCCATGCAAGAGATAAGAGACCAACAGTTGAAAGTGTAAAAGTGGAACTTAATGCAAATAAAAACCTTTTCACATGCATAACCAAGATTTTAAATGCGTGTCTAGTTTCTATTTACATGCATATATGAAGAAAAATATGTCAAACGACATTATGGACTCCTATTTAAAATACATCAACCAGAACATAGAGTAAACAGAACTTTATGCAATTTTCCGTTGAAATGCTCAACCCTTTTTTGTCGATGTAAGGTATTGAACTTTTTTTTATCGTTGAAATTTCTTTTGCCATTTGGGTAAAAGTCTCTCGTTATTGAAAGAATTTCTTTTTGGTAAAAGTATACTCAAATAGACAAAAAAAAGTTTGATACCTTCATCGAATGCAAAAACGTTGTGTACTTCAAATGGAAAATTTCACAAAGTTCAGTATCTTTTTATGCATTTTGACTAAAGGAAAACTGAGGTGTGAGAATATAGATAGGGATAATCATGTGAAAAGCCATTTGACTAAACATGTTACCTGACTTGCCATTCACTTTTAAAAAACATTTATCAGTTTGACCAAAACAAATGATTGCATCCAATCAAAATACGCCACGTGTACAAAGATTTGTGTCAATGGCGCAGATTATGGCGAGTTTTGTGCCATTTTTGACATGGGTCAATGTGTTAAGGGTTGCAGGTAGTAGACTTTGGCGCCAATGTCTAATCGGCGTAAAAGTGACCAAGTTTTGTGCAAAAATGGTCCACGCGATTTTCCCATATAAATAACATGAATTCAACTATTCAAGGAAACTTTTTTGCCAGCTGGCATGATCATGAAGGTTTTTGGGAGTTGAATGAATCAAATTCTGATTGCCATTTCTCATTACAATTGCTAGAATATATAGAATACAATAGGAATACAATAGGCCTACTCTATTTATGACTAATAAATAATGATAATAATACAAGAATGCATCTAATGCTAATACACCCCCGCAGTCGAAACCGGAGGAGGCCGAATGTTGAGACTGGATCGAAAGTCTTCAAATAGAAGTCGTGGAAGGCCCTTTGTGAAAATGTCAGCAATCTGGAAGCGTGAAGGGATGTGGAGAACCCTAACATGGCCTTTAGACACTTTTTCCCGTACAAAATGAATGTCTATCTCAATGTGCTTTGTTCGTTGGTGCTGGACCGGATTAGTTGATAGGTACACGACACTGACATTATCACAATAAACAAGGGTGGCCTTGGATGGAGATTGGCAAAGCTCACATAATAAATTTCGCACCCAACAAGTTTTAGAAACGACATTTGCAACATCCCGATATTCCGCCTCAACACTTGACCGTGACAAAGTAGGCTGCCTTTTTGAGGACCAGGAAATAAGATTGTCCCCCATATAAACACAGTAACCGGAGGTAGATCTCCTGGTGTCCGGGCAACCGGCGTCAGTGTAGGAAATGAGCGAGCGAGTGTCCGAGCTGGTAATGGTAAGCCTGTAGGTGATGGAGCCGTGAATATAACGCAGAATGCGTTTAAGAGCATGCATATGTGTTGAGCGTGGGGCGTGCATGTGCATACACACTTGTTGGACGGCATAACTTATATCGGGTCTTGTGAAAGTTAAGTACTGCAAAGCACCACATAATTGACGATATTCCGTTGGATTTTCAAGTAAAGTACCATCTGTGGAGCTTATTTTGTGGTTGGTGTCGACTGGAGTGATGACAGGGTTGCAAGTTGTCATCCCGGCCCGGTGGAGAATATCCCGGGCATACTTCTGTTGGCTCAAGAATAGGCTGTGATTTTGCAGGCGAGTGACTGCAACCCCCAGAAAATAACTGATGGGTCCAAGGTCCTTCATGGCGAATTCATTATCCAAAAGTCCCACGAAGCGATGGCGTAAGACATTAGAAGACGTAACCAACAAAATATCATCTACATAGAGAAGAATGTAGGATGTGTCATTACCATGGCGATATACAAATAAAGAGTGGTCACACTAGCTATGTCGAAATCCCATAGAAGATGCATACTCAGCAAAGCGTTGATTCTGGTTTGAAATTGAGCGGGTAAAGGTCTCCCGTGCTGTTACATCTGAGGAGAGGGATTCTGGTCTGTAAATCCTTCACAGTAAAACCAAAATGATCAAATTCAATAGAGAGAGTATTGTCAGTGGTTAGTCGACGAACAGAGAGCAAATTTTTAATAATATTTGGAACGTGGAGGACATTATATAAATGTAAAGGTGGGAAAGGGGGGGGGGGGGAGTATCTGGTTACCGGTTCCATGGATTGGAATTGGAGCGCCATTACCTACAATTACGTTCCGAAAAATACCCTTATTGACATAAGAGGAGAACGTACCTTGATTGTTGGTCATGTGAGAGGTAGCACCTGTGTCCATATACCAATTCTGATCCGGTGGTCTGAGAGACATGGTGTGGAAAGCCTGCTCCAAATCAGTGGGAGTAAAGCTGGATTCAGAGGCTGCATAAGCCTGATTTGGTCGTGGGCCAAAAAGTCCCGGAGCAGTAGGCTGGCCGGATGTAGAGGACTGTTTCTGCTGGACTGTTGGATAAGGGCAGGGTGGGGAGGAAGTCCAAGCCTGGTAACCAGGCTGTTGGGGAGTCCAAACCAAGGGAGGTGGAGGCTGTGAGTAACCTGTCCACTGCTGATGTTGAGGGGCCCAAGTACGCCTGATGAGGAGTCCAGGAGGGACGAGTAGGGCTGGAATATCCCCCACTACGACCCCTGTTGTGTCTGCCCCGTCCCCTGCCACGACCTCTGCCACGGCCACGGGAAGAGGGAGCGTAGTCTAGGGCCTGGTTTGGGTGCTGATGTCGATGGAAGTCAGTAGGGCGGGCTGTTTGCACAGTTAGTGCAGTGCCAGAGGTGGCTGCCTGATTGATTTTTCGGGTTGCTTCTAAGATCAGTTTAGATCTTGCCTCATAAAATTCTGGCAGGGGATTGGTTTGCTGAATCATCATTGCAATACCTTCGTAGGATTCAGTCAGACCTGCAATCAATTGTAAAACTAACCTTTGATTGGTAACAGGGGGCGCCAACATTGAAAAGTTGGTCGGATAGCATCTTCAAGGCTTGACAATAGGCGGAGCAATTTGGAAAGGTCTCAAGTTTTGTAGTAACAAACTTGTGTTCCAGATATACGGCACGTTGATTCTGATTATCCTGAAAAATATTGGCAAGAGCCGTTCATGCCTGTGCCGCGGAGGAATCAGGTTTGAGGATTGTGTGAAGGAGGTCATTAGAGATAGTGCTTTAGATCCACTGGATGACAATGGCATCTAAACGAGCCCATAATTCAGCATCGCCAGGTCTGGGAGAACCAGAAGAAGAGGAAAGGTCGGCGGCTTTGGGAGTGATGTGATCAAGGACTTGAAAGGCACGGCAATGGATCTTGAACAGTTCTGCCCAAGACGTGTATTGACCACTCTCCATTTCGAGGGTTATTGGAATGAAGTTCCTGATGTTGGTTACTGTCAAGGCTGGATGAATGTGCTTGGAATACATGGCAGGAGAGAGATGGGATCAGAAGCAGGCCGCTGATGAACAGAGGGAAAGGCAGCCGATGGCAGGAGAGAATTCCAACAGGTCAGGTGGTGATCAGAAGAGGCTCTGATACCATGAAGGTTTTTGGGAGTTGAATGAATCAAATTCTGATTGCCATTCCTCATTACAATTGCTGGAATATATAGAATACAATAGGAATACAATAGGCCTACTCTATTTATGACTAATAAATAATGATAATAATACTAGACTGCATCTAATGCTAATAGATCACTAACCCTGGAGAGAGTTCATCATCAAATATTACTGTCTCTACACCATATGCATTGATTGCAGCTTTAATTTCTGCAACCTTGCCAGATCCAATATATGTCCTTGGGTTTGGAGTAGATAGTCTGCATCGTAAAATTAAAAAAAAAAATATATATATATATATCTTAAAACACATAATAGACATTTGTTTCATATACATACACCAACAGATATAAAATAATTATTACAAAAAAAATGGAAGATAAATGTTACTCACTTTTGATAAGTGGAATCAACAACCATGAGTCCGGCAGTATCAGCTAACTGGGCCAGTTCTTTGAGTGACTCTTCAATGCTAAATAGCTCCTCTGTTTCATCTTTGCGTGCAACACCTACAAGGTAGGCTTTTTCTTCAAAAACCTGATAATGTTAACTAATTTTCAATAAGGAGTTGCCACATATAAGTAAGAAATATTTATTTTTACCACATTTCAAACTAAATAATGTTTACTAGTCAAGTTTGGCCAGTTTTTACCAAAATTCTAGGCCAAGCCACTAACTTACGTTTTTTGGAAAACGACAAACAAATCAGCCGAGTTAGGTGGGTCAGCCGAACCAGCGGGTTTTAGCAGTTTAACGGTTTGAGCCGATTTTTTTTTTTTTTTTTTTTTTTTTCATAATCGCTAGTTTGTATTAGAACTTTTAAATTGATAAAATATGGTTCATAAATATAATAGATATGCATAGCCGCATATTCTGATATTCCAAAACTGAAAACACAAAATGAATAAAAAAGGCTAAACAGCTAGCTCCAAGTTATAAACCGTTAGGCGGTCTGTTAAACCCCCATACCAAACTGTAAAGCGAACTGCATAAATCTCAAACCAACCAACTTGCTTCGCTTTGTGTGGTTTCTAACAGTTTATGAACACCTGTAATCTATGGCACCAAAAGACAACTGTCAATATACTTTATTGAAGAAGTGATCACTTTCTAGCCCATTTTGCATTCATGTAACATGGTCAATTCATAAGAAATCAACAGTTCAGGACATCCAGTGTTAAATACAACAACTTCTTTTGAATGTCCCAAATAAATGTAAGGTTCCCTTTTCTGACAAAGTTTCAAACCAAGATACAACTTTGCTTAGATAGGTAGCATTAGTATGAATACACAGAAGAGTTGAAGATGGAGGAAATTAGACATGAAAGTGAAGATTAGAGCTCTTGGCAATGTTGTCAAGAGTATTCCCAACTAGGGCCGTAACCAAACCAAACCGAACCGAACCGAACCGAACCAGGCGTTGACGTTGTACATGTTTGTTCGTTAAGCTTTAATCGAACAAACCGAACAAAATTTGTGTTGGTGACTATGTGTTCGTTTGTTAAGGAAATGAATTTGTACGTGTTCGTTTGTTGACATTATAAATGAACACAAACGAACATAAACGAAAACAAATGAACATAAACGAACACGTGATAATTTAATTTTAATGGTAAAAGTTTTTAAAGATGCTACAAGCTTGTAACAAACAAACATTAACGAACATTAGTGAACAAATTACTGAATGTTAACGAACATTATTGAACGAACGCAGCCGTGTTCGTTCATTTATTAAACAATCGAACATAGACGTTCATGAAACATTCAGTTGGTTTACACCCCTACTCCCAACATCCTAAAGGCTAAAACAACATAATCGTCTAAACAATAACTGTTTTCTCTGTGATTGTAAATTGAAAGTACTACCGGTATTAAGTTCTGAAATGAGATTGAAAAATCAATATACAAACCTCCCTGCCGTTTCGCAGCTTGAATCGACTATCCTCTCCATCCTCCTCGCTATCATTTGCTTTCTTCTTCGCAATTTTTTTTGTCGAAACATTCGCCGGAGCACTTCCGGCGTCTTCCTCCGCTAGTCCTTGGAGCACTCCGGCGTCGGTATCCGGTAACTGGCTCCCAACGGAAGCTTCTGGACCGTCATCGGTGGGAGATAAAACTCCGGTTCCATGTTCTAAGACTCTAATTGACGGATTAAAAAGATGGCGACAATTCCTTCTAACATTACTATTACTGTAATCGTGTATCGGAAACCGAGTTGTCAAATTAGGGTTCCAAGTGCAGCGATTGAAATCGAATTGTGAAAAGAGAGGGAAAGGTTTAACTACTGAATGAAAGCATAGACTCATTATAGTGATATTGATGGAGGATTCGAACCGATTTTTGGGGGTTTGGTTGAACTTTATCGTCGTGAATGGCTTCCGGTGACGGTTGAAACATCTTAACGAATAACTCCGTTTTCCGGAAAATACATTTCGCACCTTGAAGTTTTTGTTCTTGTTCTTTATGGCCCTTGTACTTTTCCTACTTTGCTATATATTGTATTTTTTTTCTTAGGGCTCGAAACAATAATAATCAAGTTTTCGGTTGGCTAATATAACGTGTTTGGTAAATAGATCAACCTGAACACTAACCGTTTAATAATAGGATTAACTTGAACACGATAGGTTTAGGGGGTGTTTGGGATTATTTATTGAAACTACTTATTAACTTATTAACTTTTATAAGTTAAAAATGTGTTTGGGTAAGGGGACTTTTGCTCCCACTTTTAACTTTTAAAAAATGGAAAAAAGAGTTTTTGAAAAGTAAGGCTGAGGGGTATGGGTCCGTGGAAAGTGAGGTGGCGGTGTGGGTGGCGTGGAACACTACGCCCACCTGGCGTGGACCACGCTAGTGGAGCTTCACCATGGAGAATACCACGCTTGTGGGCGGAAGAAAGTATCCGTTGGGTGGCATTGAGTCGTTGCCCAACGGTTGAAAATTTTATTTTTTTTAAAATTTAATTACCCCTTTATATATACATTTTATAAATTGAAAGTTACAAAAATCAAACAATTCTCTCCAAACCATTTCAACCAAACTCTCAAATGGACTCTCTCAATTCACCCTTTTCCGAATCTGAAGGTGTCGCTCCACTTTTTTTCCAAACGGTTGCCACTACTCTCGTTGAAATATTTAGAGGCGATGCCGAAAGCTCGAACACACGTATGTTCACACGAAGAGCCACTGTTAACCGAGATCGTGAAGCCGCTCACGAGCGTTTAATAAAGGATTACTTCTGTGACGACCCATTTATAACGCGGAGACATTCCGAGATCGTTTTCGTATGCGTAGAAATCTATTTTTACACATTGTTAACGATTTGAAACGAGAGATAGATTATTTCAAATTAAGATGGGATGCAAGAGGTCGTAGAGGGTTCACCCCCCATTCAAAAGTGTACCACCGCTATGCGGATGTTGGCATACGGATCCGGCGCCGACGAATTAGATTAAAATATTAAGATCGCCAAGAAAACGGCACGGGTTTGTTTATACAAATTTTGTAAAGGTATATAAAATATCTACGACCCAAAATATTTACTAAAACTGACTCCTAGCGACATTCAAAAAATATATAAACATCACGAGGAGGTGCATGGGCTACCCGGTATGCTTGGTAGCCTAGATTGTATGCATTGGGAGTGGAAAAATTGCCCAAATGCATGGCGAGGGCAATATATGCGAGGTGACCATCCGGCTCCAACAATTATGCTCGAGGCTGTCGTATCACAAGATCTTTGGTTTTGGCATTCTTACTTTGGTGTTGCGGGTTCAAACAACGACATAAATGTGCTTAACCAATCCCCACTATTCAACACCTTCGTTAATGGAACTGCACCCGATAGTTATTTTGATCTTAGAGGTACAAGATACAAGCACGGTTATTACCTCGTTGATGGTATTTATCCCGAATGGGCTACTTTTGTGAAATCGTTTTCTTTTTTTTTATTGTTGTTAATTTATTATTATTTACTTTTTAAATTATTAAAACAAATTAATATTAAATTAAATTAGAAAAGAAAATGATGTGGCAGTGTGGAAATGTGAAACCATTTCCCTCTAATGTGGAGAATGTGGAAAAGCTGTAAAATCTGATGTGGCGCTGACGTGGATGAGTGTGGAAATGTGAAAATGTGGAACCACTCCCCTCAGCCTAAGGGAGGACTTACTTATCAAAACTTCTTACGACTTTTTGAAAAAGTCAATAAAGAGATTAAAATAAGTAATCCCAAACACCCCCTTAATATATGAGTTGCTCGTTATCTCCTTTAAGAATTTTAAAAAAGTTTATATTTAGATTTTAGAGGGAGTTAATTTCAAAAGGTTTAACTTTTAAAGTTTAATAGTTTGATCGAATGTTTTCAGAACCGGACTGTAAGTCGAATCGGTCTCCTTACCGGTTCACCAGTCGGGCCGGTCGGATCGGATTTAAGAATCGGACGACGTCATAAATATTATAAAAATAAATCAATCAAAACAACCATTAATCATTCAAAAACCACCAACAAGTCAAATCCAATACTCTTAAACTAACAATTAGCTACGAAATACGAATCCAAAAGACTTAAAAGAGATAAAAAAAAATAGCCAACTGGTCCGACCACTAGGTTTCCGATCCGACCGCCGGATTGCTGCAACACCGTTTCAACACACCTAACCGGACACTGGTTTGATCTTTTAATTTTTTTTTTCTATCACCTTCATTTTCATAAATATATACACTTGGAAATTAGAGATAAGAAACAAAAATAATTAAAAAAAAGAAAGAAAGTTCATTGGAGCTACAATAGTTGGTTGTTTATATTATTACTAAGAACTAGGAATTATTCATATTTTCTGATAAACATTAAACCGGTTGACTCAAAACATGAAACAAACACAATATGATTTTACGTGTTTTCATGTTAGGGTTGATACTTTTGGCCCGAATAAATATATGAGTCGTGTTTGAGTTAACCTATGCAATCCGTTAACCGACATGATTGGCCTCACACCATCTTCTGCCAAACTTGGCCACAAACCCATCTCCCATGATGAACATGGTGGAGACGAACACACATGGGTGTGGAAGGATGAAGGATTGGGGACGGTGAAGGAGTGGGAGCCACATGAATTTAATATTCATTGATTTGTTTTAACGTCGATAATTTAATTTTCAATTGTTTCATTTATTAGTTTTGTTTTTGTTTATTTATCCTTTAAGGGCATTTTGTTTATTGCACACTCACTAAAGAAAGTTAACATCTATCCATTTTAGGGACCATCAATGAAAACATTGATAGTTTCTTAAGATCAAATTCGTAATTTCTAAAAATTAGAGATTAAATCAGTAATTTGGCCATACCATATGGATTGTAATTAACTCTTATTATTGTTTATTGTATTAGCATATCTTCGAGTTGTTAATGTTTATCCGTTCACTTTAGAGTTGTTCCATTCACATTTTCTTTCTCTACGACATGTTTTTACACAACTAAGAGCATGTGGTATACATGAGCCTATGTGGCAACCTCATGACTACAAAACACCGTCCTCTCATGTGAGCGTGAACTTTTTTGATGTTTGGCGTGAGAAATTTCACAGTGATAGAGAAGGAAAAAAGAGATTGTTAATGCCTTGAGAAAACACCACCCCAAATAAAAAAGGCGTAAAAGGCCTCACTCACCAAAAGGTATACCACACCTAATGAAGAGAGTGTGAAGCAATATAGCTAGAAACATTCAGTTAAAAAGTTAGTAGAATTTATAACAAAATTTTAATATGTAAGTTTAAAAGCCATAACATCAAACGAAATCAAAACTTTAATCTTCTTTAGAAACAACAAATCATTCAACTAAATAAAATTAACAAGCGGAATCATGTACAACTACACAATGGAGGAATCATTTAGAAGTAGAAGAGCGAAGATATGAGCGAGTTGAGGCAACACATGAACAACGGCTCCAGAGACGACACCAATGGCTAGGGTTTGCGGGTACCCTGGCTTGGAGTCCAACTTGGATTCCAGCCTCTTCAGTATGTGGGTATTGATATCGGTTTGACTTTTCTTGGTGTCAGCAGAAGATTCTGGAGATCGTCGATCACTTTAAGAGAAGCCTCCTGCGGATGCATCCCTTTCGACTCGTAGTGTGCCACTATCTCCTTTGGGCTCGGTAGCTTCCTCCTTCCCTTATCCCCTGTCATCGGTGGTTCGAATCTCCGGTTCCTTGCATCCTAACCAAACAAACAATAAGCTTGCTTGGAGTTGGAACAAGATAACTCTCATAAACCCTACATAATATGGATAGTTTTCTTATTGGGCTACTTTTGTAACAACGCAAAAGCCCAGGTCCAAAAGACAATAATTAACTTGGATTTTAGTTAAATTCATCCCTTTTTAAATAGAAGCATCTCAAAATATAATTGAACGGACGATACATATCAGAGCATTCATATTAACCATCGGCTTTGGTCCAGTAGTAAGACAATTAAGGATCCACGCAAGTTCAAACCCGAGCCAACCCGGGTTTTAGTCCGGAGTGCGTTACGCTAGCGGGTCTTGGCCCGTGTAGCGGCGCAACTGCTGTCAAGTGGAAGTAGACTCCATGGTTTCCCGGGGAACGCCTAACCCCTCGCTCTGAACCCGCGGGCCCGGTTCAGACAACGTAGTGGTCAGGTGTTGAGGGGTGATGGGTCTCCGACTTGTCGGAGATGCGACTGCCACTCAAAAATGAAAGTCACCGTTCAAAAAAAAAATATGAGAGCATTCATATTAGTTTTTTCATCTTCATTTTTATAATTTAATTAAATATCACATTTTTATAAGTTTATCTTTAAATTTGTTTTAACCTCCACATCTCATTGTCTATCTCTATCTTTATCTCACCCACAAACACTTATTATATTATATTTTTCTCTTTTCTAAACACTTACAAAAAATATAGAGTTTGATTCAAATAATTTTCTATATTTAGAGAATCTCTATTTACTAAACTATAAAATTTAAAGATAGAGATGGAGATAGAGATCCTGATACAGGTGTAAAATATAAGAAAACTCTAAATAATAGAGATATGAATGGATGTAGAGATGCTGATGTGAATGCTCTTAAGACCGTAGTATCGACATCAAAACTTGTTTACCAATTTTTCTGATTTTTGGTTAGCGCATAACCATAATATTGACCATGCGCATTCTTTACATGGATTTGTCAATCTTTTCATCGTTTTCATATGGCTTTATGCTTGCGACATTGGGAGTACAAATTATGAGCATATGATCATTTGTAAGTAAAGTTTTATCACATGTTCTTATTTTATTATTATTATTATTATTATCAAAAAAGGTGCCTTCATAATTATGATTCATGTATCCATTAACATACCTTATGTATCTAAGTTAATACACTACATACAAGTGTTTATATAATTCTTATAATTCTCTAGTTAAAATTGGTATTTATTGAATTACCCTAAACACACTCATGATTTTAAGTTCATGGTTTATGTGCATGCTCACACCTTATTGCACGTTCAATATATACGCCTGTATCAATATGTACATGTTAGTAGTTACTTATTATATTCGAGTTGATTAGTACTCCAATATAATACAACTTTTTTATTGTTATGTTATGCATCATACCATTATATTTATTGTTAATTATGATTATATTTTCGTTTGTTATCCATTGCACATTCGGTACATATGTCTGTATCCATATGTACATGCGAGTCGAGTCAATGAGCACTTGTGTATGATAAGACTTATTTATCGTTACGTTATATATGTATCATATTAGTATATGTGTTGTTAATGTTTATCCGTTCACTTGACGTTATAAGCATTTACATTTTCTTTCTCTGCGACATTCTTTTGCTAGAACCATTCAGTTAAAAACTCAGTAGAATTTGTAATAAGTATTTAATGTTAGGGTTTTTGAACTTTTTGTATCTTTTTAACTCTTTAAGTTTATGCATTATGTCTTTTGTCTTTGATTTTTTGTAAAACTTACATAATATAATCAACATGACTAATAAAACTATTGGACTAAAAAAAGTCAAATTAGGATTAATGGACTAAAATGGTTGTTTGGATCAAATCACAAGAACTAAAAACGTATTTAACTTAATTTTTTGCTATTAGGGGTTTTGAACTTTTTGTATCTTTTAACTCTTTAAAATTATGAATTATGTCTTTTATCTTTGATTTTTGTAACAATGACACGTTATCCCTCGTTATTATGGATGTGATGTCAACATAGCAAGGCAACATGCTCTATGATCAAAGAGTTGAAAAGCCTGTTAAGAAATTATAACTCATAATAAATGAAAATGACTCATCAAAAACATGTAGTATTTGCCAAAAAATGAGATGCTTGTAGATCCATTAATGCACAATTATTTGTTACTCTTTTGAGGTCAGAAAGTTGAACTTAAGGACAATTTCATTCATTTAACTTGATGACAGAAGTATGCATTCATTCACTGCAAAAACACCATTGAAACCCTACACATAATCATAGATTTCAACATTACTACAACCTTCATTCTCCAGGATCTATGATCTGTGACACCTTTCTAGTTTCTACCATGTCACAAATTTGAATCCTCAGATGAATCTGCAAATTCTTCCTTGTACATTTCCTCAATCATCGGTTTCCACAGTCGAACACGCGCGTTTATGAACCAATTCGACACCTAAAACAGTAAAACACTCTCAATAACATTAGAAACAAGAATCATTCACATAAACATCAATGAGTTTTTTAAATTGAAATTACTTGATTCTTTGACAATCCTGTTTGTGACGCCAACATAAGTTTTTCATTGTCGTTCGGGTACCTGTCAACAATTTCAAGAGAGTAAATAAAAATGCGGGTTAACAATGTCAAACGGGTTGAAAGTCATCACCAATGTTTATGGTATATAAACATTTTTAGTCAACACAATCCAAAAATCCCACCGACCCGTCTTGACATTTGACCCAATGCTCAACCACCAACCAACACATTGTACTTACGGATGGAGGAAGTGCTCGAAGAGCCAGGACCGCAGGATCATGACAGATGTCTCGGGTAAACCCCTAATGGGCCTCCAAGTTTGTCTCGGGCAAGCGAGCATGCCAAGATGTTGAAGCGCAATCCTGTTGTGTCTACCGGTTTCTTTATCAAGCAAGCTGAGCTGTGAAAAACCCATGTTGATTTTTGGTAAATCTTGCATAATTTTCTTTTGGGTTGCGTAAATTTGGGACAAAATCGCTACTTTTAAGCTCGAAAAGTGGCCCGACATCGCGTTAAGTGCTAATGCAGTGTATGATTTCCCTGATCCTAAACCTGCATTTAACTCAAAAGTAGAAACCACCTCCTCTAGTTGCTGATAATATTGTTCATATCTTCTCTCAACCTGAAAATAAACCCAAAAATAATCCCAAAGTACAGTTAGTTAACTGTCATTCAGTTATCAAATCATGAGTTTATTAAAATGGACAAATGGTACCTCTTGTAATAAATATATGAGCTTTGCTAATGTAGCTTGAAGTTCTTGTTTCTCCATTGACAACCCACCATTATTACATAATTCAGATTTCAACTCAGAACATAATCTTAATGACCCATGTTGATCAGAACCTGATAACTTATGAACATAAGACTTGTTGGTTGACTCAAGATCTTTCCCATTGACTCCAACCATTTCTTCAAGTAAAGATTGAGTTGGTTTTAAGTATCTTGAACTACAGATTGCTGATGAGAGTGACTCTGCACCACAAAATGTGTAAGAACCTTGATTAATTGAAGATGAATATGGTGAAGGATTAAAAGATCTTTCTTCTCTATATTGAGTTGAAGATGGAAACAGCAAGCCAGAGCCTAACGAGAGTGAAAGTTTTTGACTTTGGTTGACTTGTGGCTCATCAGAGATTGCCGGAGCTTGAATGAGATCAATTGATCTTGAAATTCTTTCACCAAGAGAGTGAATGGAGGGAAGAACATTTAAAGACTGAGGTGGGTATGAACCAAGATTTCTCAAGTCAACTCCAAAAGAGTCAAAAGGTTGACTTTCATAATGTGTTGGGTTTGAAATGAGAAATTGATGAATGTTGTTAGGGTTTGAAGGAGAATCTGGTGCCACCATGATCAGGAAACAGAGTTCAAGATTGAATAACAAGAGAAATTAATAACACCCACAACACCCAAGTGTTAAAGAAGCAATTTTGACATGTGGGTTTGACTAAAAGTCAAAATTTTCATCAACTAGCTAACATATAAGTCAAAGAAAATGAAGAACTTGATGAAAACTGAGATGGGTATCAAGAGTTGGATGAAAAGGAAGCAACTTTGGGATTTAAAGAAGTTTGCAAAATGTGGAAAGCCAAGACAATCAGTTTTAGAGTTTCCAAACATACATACACATTTTGTAAATATCCCTTAACTTTGGTTAAAATGTTGCTACATTTATCCAAACAAGAAAAAAAAAAAGATTCTCTCTCTCTCTATACTGTTTCTCTCTCTCTCTAGAAATGTGTATTGAGAAGCAGCTGAAAATTGAAATCTTGCAAGCAGTAGACCTCTGCAAGATCTATGCAAAGCAACAAAACCTAAAAAACCAGTTAAATTCAAGTGAAATTTTTGTAAAAAGATAGAATAAGATGGTCCCCTACTACTTTCCCTGACTACAAAACAACAACAAAAGCACTAGCAGCTTTTTAAACTTGCCTGCTGGCTAACTACAAATTTCTTTGGGGAACTCAAAAAGTTCATAAAAATCAAATTTTAAAGAGATGTTTATGATATCTTTTGTACCATGTTCAAAAATTGTTTGTATTTATATTATTAGCAAGCAACTCGCGTAACACGCGATACAATAATAAACGTTTCAAGAAACGCGATTGATTTAATAATTAGGTATGAGACGAAAACTGAAAAAAAAAATAAAAAAATTATTGGTGTGCTGATGTGGTTGATTGATTGATAGATAGTAGATTATGGTTTAAATTTTGTTCTTTTTGGCTTCCTTCATTAGTCAATGTCTGGTTTCATATATTATGTTTGATAAGATCTCTTTGGCCCACTTGTTGATTAAAGTGTCTGCACAATCTTGAAATTCCCAGATTAAATCCATTTAGACACCAAACTTTACCCCTACCCTACCCCCCCTCAACAAGCCCTACCCCCTTAGTGAAAAATGAACCCCTTCAATGGAGTCTGAATCTTTGGTCCGACACACTTGTGAATATTGCAGTATGCTAGAACCAAAATGGTGACTGTGACTATATTGTTTTGGAAATGATTATTGGACCAAAAGAATAGGAGATAGAAAACCTATAAAACATGTTGATAAGCTTATATTATATATGTATATTATTGGTAAATACAACAACGGTTGGTCATTTGGTGCAATGGTAGCCCCAATACTTCTCATGGTGAAGGTCTTGGTTTCAAGTCTCACTTGGAGCAATTATTTGGGTTGACCCAGGGGATTTTCCCAGTTGTGGGTTTCCTCCTGGGTTGGAGGTTCGATTCAGATTGGTGGGGTAGTTGAGCCTGATTTAGATAACATCTATCTCCTAAGAGGATCCTGGTGTCTGTTTTCCAAAAAGAAAAAGACGGTAAATATTACAACTTTTGGTGATTTTAGTCTTTTTATCGTAATAGGGAATAAGGATTCAGAATTAGGGTTATTTATGATTAAACCGAAATCAGTTCAATTTAGTTGTATTATATATGTATATTAGGTTATATACCCATGTATTACATGGGGTTGTTGAGGATTGTAAATTATATATACTCTACAATCATAAAACTTTATATTATGTTAAAGTTTCCTTAATTATGTAATAATCAAAATTAAAATTTTATATTATTTTTTATGAAAAAATATTAACATAATTAGATTTCAAAATTCAAACTTACTTAAAATAGAAAAAAATATAAAATTTTAATGAAAAAAAATTACATGATGACACGTGACATTTTTTGGAATCGTTTATTATAGTAAGGATTATTGGTAAATACAACAACGGTTGGTCATTTGGTGCAATATTAGCCACAATACTTCTCATAGTGGAGGTCTCGGTTCAAGTCTCAATTGGAGCAATTATTTGGGTTGACCCAGAGGGTTTTCCTAGTTGTGGGTTTCCTCCTGGGTTGGAGGTTCAATTCAAATTGGTAGGGTAGTTGAGCCCGATTTAGATAACATTTATCTCTCAAGAGAATCTTGGTGTCTATTTAAAAAAAAGAGAGTAAATATTACAACTTTTGATGATTTTAGTATTTTATCGTAATAGGGAATAAGGATTCAGAATTTGGGTTGTTTACGATTAAACCGAAATCAATTTAGTTTTATTATCGGCTTTTTAAGAAAATTGTGATTAGTAGGCTTATAAATGTTCAATCATGTTGACTGGTTTGGTTTACGTTTTAGAACAAAAAACAGACACAAAAAATTGGACCGGACCGATAATACTTCTTTAAATATCTTTTTAGTAATAGTCTTTAAGTTCTTATTTTAGTAGACTTATTTTTAGTCTTTAATTTCTTATTTAAGTATACTTATTTAAACATTTCATATGTTTATTTTTTAATATACTTAGTAATGGTTTTGTTTGATTAGGCTTTAATTGTCAAGGTGTGATTTTGGTTTCCAATGATAAAAATTTGTTACCAACAACTTGGCCTAAAAACTGCTCAAACCGAATCATATAACAATGAGGACAAAGAGATGTTAGTTAAGTTATAATACATGTTACGAGGTGTGAATAGACACTCATATAAACTGATTTGAATCTCAGACCATAGGGTGATATGACTCGAAGGGTTAAAGATGAAGTTTTAATTTATACTTACAAATTTTTAACGTTTATGTAAGTTGTCGAGCTTTGGTAAAATCCAGAGGTGGCTCAGTGGCATGTACGGCATGTGTCGTTGCGCGGGGCATGTAATTTTGATGGTTTTCGATAGGCATAAAATTTTTATAATATATATATATATATTATAAATTATATTTTATAAAACAACTATAAATTTATATATATATATATATTATAATTATATTATGTGTATATATAATATATATTTTGATGGTTTTCGATGGGCCTTTCTCTGTACTTGTGGGTGTGCATGGGTCGGTTTGGGTCGGTTTCGGGGTAAAACCAAACCAAAAACCAAAAGTTCGTTTTTAGGTTTTTTAAAACTGTTCGGTTTCGGTTTTTTGGTTTTAAAACCATTTGGGTTTGAATATTTTGAGGGTAAAAGAAAAATAGCCCAAAATATTGAACTTGGTTTGAAATTTTGGCCAATTTTTTTTTTATTAATTAATGATTATCACACATTTGGGCCTAGATATTTTGAACTACAGAAATTATTAGTTCTCTTAAAAACTACTCAACATAAAAAATAAAAATTATAATCTATAAATTCAATAAATATAAATAATAACCTATTATAAATGCAAATATGTATGCAGTTTTAACATACAAGCAAACAACATAATATATATTATAAAACGTGAATGCACACAATATATAATTAAATTATATGTTCGGTTCGGTTTTTTCGGTTTTCAAAAGATACAAAACCGAAACCAAACCGTAATTTTTGGTTTTCAAAAAATGCAAAACCAAAACCGACGGTTTTAGTTTGGGTCGGTTTTTTCGGTGCGATTTTTTCGGTTATTTCGGTTTTTTGCTCACCCCTATCTGTAGTCACGCTGGGCATTTAAAATATCGGAGACACCTCAGGTAAAATCCGACATCGTATGGATCAAATAAAAGTTGATCTTCCAAAGCTAACCATTCATGCCAATATACAAAAGTTTGATCATCTACGCAGATATGCAAAGGTTGATTTGATGATCTATGTTGATGAACAAAGACTAATCATCCAACATTCATGGTTAAATGTTGATGAGACGTTGATGTTGGAACTTAATTTAAACAGTTTTTCATGCCCGATATGAATGTTATGAAGGAGTATTTTTTTAATCTTTATGAATGAACCAACTAACTTACTTTCATGTCAAATTCGAAAAGTTGCCAATATTTGTTACATTGTAACCGTAACAATTAATTAACTTTTCATGAAAATGTACAACGTTTCAAGAGAAGGTGTACATGAGTTATTGTAAATACCTATGTTGGGGTTGTCTCAATATCCCAAACATAATCATAATTTAAAATGCACCATTTTCGATGATGATAAGAATAAAGAACATGTGATGAAATATTTACTTACATATGATCATACATAATATACCCTCATTATGTCATATGTGTAAATGCTTACATAAATCAATCTACAGACAAAAGACTCACGTGCTTGAGCTAAACAAGGATCAATCGTAGACCGATTGCGGGAGCTAAACAAGGATCGACAATATTCAAAACCAACAGACGGATATCTCAAAAATATGCATAAACATGGTCTATGCTACGAACTAGTCGTGCTTTTCGACCGTAGACAACTACGTGAACCGAAGCAAAGCAGCAACCCCACGGTCAATGTCGCACCAGCTAGATATTTTTATTAAAAATGGATGGACTTTGATATGCGTAATCAAGATTAATTATCAACAAACTCAAGATCAAGAAAAACAAAATGTGATAAAGAGCAAGATCGATAGATCCAAATAGTATATGATAAAAGACCACTTGACAAAGTCTCATCATTTTTAAATAAAGTTTTAAAAAAGTCATACAAACTTAAATGAAGTTTTGTAAAACAAAATATGTCTAAAGACAACGAACATTTTTATAAAACCAAAATGTTTATAAAACAAATTTAAGACTTTGGATATTTTATCAAATAAGTAAACGTTTTTAATAATTGAATCTTTTATAAAAACTAGATTGCGGCGGGGTCGTACATTGAAATTAATATGGTTAAGTACATAACTAAGCCCGTGCGTTTGTGAATATCGCTACACGTGTTGCGGTTGTGACACTAACGTCGTTAAGTACGATGACATTAGCACCTCGCGATCTGCGGTGGGAAACGGACCCTAAACGGTTGAGGCAGTGACAATAACGTGGCTAAGCACAAAAACGTGATGAAGTAAATAAAAAATTGTATGAAGTTACGGCGACTCGGTTAGTTCAATAAAAAGAAAGTAAAAAAACCAAATAAAAAAAAACCTAAAATAAATTATGGCTCAAAAGATAGGTGACATGTTGCGTGACGGTGAGGAAAAACACCTAATTTTGACATTTTGTAAAGTTGAGGGGGGAGTTGTGGTAGACACTTGTAAATGAGTATAATAAAATTTATGTCGGGACGCGAAGAAAAAATATTAAACACAACAACAAATTAATTTATTTAGAAGTATATTTGAATTTTTATAAAGTTAAGGAGTATTATTTGAAAATGTGAATATCAAAAGGGATACATGTAAAAACAGAAAAAAACAAAAAAAATGAAAATTTCTTATTCCCCATAGCATTACAAATTGAGACTAAGTGAATGGGTCAAAAAAATCTTGAAAGAATTTTCTTTAAAAGAAGTATTTCAGAATTCAAACACTAAGTAAAAAAAGAGATTCAATTATTAAAAACGTTTTGGTTTATGAAATTATACACAAACTAAACTCCTAATCTTGGATTTATCAATACTAATGAGGTAAACTACTTTATAGTTCTTAGAGTATCTAGAACAACTTATTATAACTTGTTTGATGAATACTTTGGTAAACTAATTGAAAATTTAAAAATCTCAATTAAAAATTGAAATAGTTGAGATCTTGGTGTGCATGAATCACAAACTTGTAAGATGAAATCACACAGTCGTCCCAAACTTAGACTATTTTTTTTATAAGAATTAACTATTGGTGACCCCTGTGGTTTATACGGATTTCACTTATGGCCCAAATGATTGGGAAATTACATGTTTAATCCAAATAGTTTGCACGAACGTAACACATTCGGCCCGTTAGTTGGATGTATGATAAGTTTTCTGTTTAGCCATGACCTACTCATTCGGAAAATGCGCCTAAGCGACTGAAAATGGGGTTTTTGAAGCGAGGCGACAAGGTTGCACTGGGTTGCGTCTAGGCGCGCGCCTTGTGCGCTTTTGACAACATAGGTGTGTATATATGCATATTCCTTTTTTCCTTTCTTGAATGATATGATCAAAGATTAAAGTCATTTGCCAAAGTTTGAGGCTTTACCTAAGGTTAGCTGCATAGTATAGCAACCATCAATTTGTTTTACTAATCTGGGTAACAAACTAATTTGTTCTTATTTTGTAGGTTACGAAATATCATTTTTTTGTCATGGAGGGTCACTGGTTGACATGTGACTTATACGACAACAGAATGATGATTCAGTGACCTACATTGTTACATGTCAATTGTTAGTTTGAATAAGTACAGGGACTTGTTTTGTTAACATTGTAAGTAGGAGGGTGTAAACTGTAAATAGTTACATTCGGGTCTGTAGTCGTTATATTCCGTTGTAACCGAATTGTAAGGGCATCTCGATAATGAACTGATTCGTTCCTTCTTCTTCTTCTTCGATTCTCTTCAATTCTTATCGTAACATTGGTATCAGAGCCACAGATTCTCATCGGAGCTTGAATTTTGTTATTTCTCTTCTTTGCAATTCTTCTGGTTACCTTCGAATTTGACCTAATTGAGCTATGGCGACCAGACAACAAGAAATGGAAAGGTTGGAGAAGTTAGCAATGGGTAATACAAGTTTGATCGAAGGACAACAAGCTGTTTTAGATCAAAATTCGGAAGCAATTAAGATGTTACAGATTAGCATGACTACTCTTGTTTCTCAAATGACTGATATTAGTAACAAATTGGACAATGATAGAGGCGGAAATCATCATGAGCATGGTTCGCACTGGTCGGCTAGATTTTCCTAAATTTAGTGGCACGGAAGTTGAAGGTTGGGTGATTCGTTGTAATAATTTCTTTGCGGTGGATAAAACACCTGAAGGTGCAAAGGTGTATTATGCAGTTGTCAATTTGGAAGGAGCGGCACTTGAATGGCATCAAGGTTATGTGGATAGTAAGAACCGAAGTGTAGAAGAAATTACATGGGATGAGTATTCTCGATCTGTAATTGCAAGGTTTTCTGAACGATTATCTGAAGATGCAATGGAGGAATTAAAGAACCTCAATCAAACAGGTTCTCTTTCTGATTACACTAAAGCATTTGATTCATTGCTTAATAGAGTCAAACTGAATGATGAATATGCTGCTAGTTTGTATGTTGGTGGTTTGAAACCTGAAATTCGTTGTTTAGTAAAGATTTTTAAACCAAGAACAATGAGGGATGCTATAGCCATGGCTAAACAACAACATGTGGTTTTTACTACTCTATTTGGAGATAAGGATGTTAAGAAAATTGGTACTAGTGTTGTTTTACCTAGTACTGGCTCTAAGTATGGTAATTCTATACCTACTAAGGGTATAGTCAATACAAGTAATACTTTGGCTTTGTTACCTACTCCTTCGGCTGATAAGTTGAATAAGAATGTTAAGAGAGTTCCTGCTAAATTAGCTAAAGAAAAAAAACCAAAGGAGAGTGTTTTTGGTGTAATGAAAAGTATTCACCAACTCATAATTTCAAATTTAAACATTTGTATGTTTTGGAGATACATGGTGATGAAGATTTAGAAGATAATGGTTGTCCAATTACTGATAATGACCAAGATGAGACAGAAGCTCAAATCTCTGTGTATACTATGACTGGGGTCAGTTCTTTTTCAACCATGAGGGTAGTGGGTACCATTGGTACAAGACAAATACAGATTTTGATAGATTTTGGTTCAACTCATAATTTTGTTAATGCCAAATTGGCATCTAGACTGAATTGTCCTACTAAAGAAGTACATGATATGAAGGTTTTGGTTGCTAATGGCAAGGAATTGGACTGTCATCAACTATGTCCAGATTTTCAGTGGTTAATGCAGGGAGTGTGGTTTAAAATTGATGTGTTATTACTACCACTGGACAATTATGATATGGTTTTGGGTATTCAATGGTTACAATCCTTAAATGATATTATGTGGAATTTTAAGAAATTGACCATGCAATTCACTGTGGATTCAAGGGTAATGGAGTTGTAAGGGATAAGTAAAAATGGTGTTTCATTGTGTTCTATGGAGAAGTTATCTTCTATGTTGTGCAAGGATAACCCTATGATACAGCTGCAATTGTTTAGTATGTAAGAAGGGTTGAATGGCTCTTTTCAGCATCAAGCTAAAGTAACTAGTGCTCAACAAAATGAGGATATCAATGCATTATTGGCTCAATATGAAGATGTATTTAGAGTTCCTAACAGTTTGCCACCTAACAGAAGTTGCAACCATAAGATTCATTTGACTGATGAATCTATCACCATCAATCAAAGAGCCTATAGGTATCCAGTTGGACAGAAGGATATCATTGAAAGTATGGTGCAGGAAATGCTTGATATGGGTATCATAAGGCATAATGTTGGTTCATTTGCATCCCCTGTGGTATTGGTTAAAAAAAAGATGGCACTTGGCGGTATGTGTTGACTATAGAAAATTGAATGATCATACAGTCAAAAACAGATTCCCAATACCACTAATTGAAGAGTTATTAGAAGAATTGAGAGGTGCTGAAGTGTTTTCTAAGTTGGATTTAAGGTCAGGTTATCATCAAATTAGAATGGATGAAAATGATATTCACAAATCTGCTTTCAGAACACATCATGGCTTATTTGAGTTTTTGGTCCTTCCTTTTGGATTGACTAATGCACCTGCCACTTTTCAGGGATTAATGAATCCAGTTTTCCAGAAATTGTTGAGGAAAACGGTCCTTATTTTCTTTGATGATGTGTTGGTTTATAGTCAAAATATGCAGCAGCATGTGACTGATCTAAAAGAGGTTTTACAACTGTTCAGGGATAACCAATTATTTGCAAAAAAATCTAAATGTAGCTTTGCTGGTTCTCAAGTTGAATATCTGGGACATGTTATTTCAAAGGAAGGAGTGTCTATTGATCCTTCTAAAATAGAGGCAGTCAAGAATTGGCATATCCATACTAATGTGAAACAGTTAAGAGGTGTTTTGGGATTGTCAGGGTATTATAGAAGATTTGTTTCTTCTTATGGTATACTTGCTAAGCCTCTGACTACCTTATTACAGAAAAATGCTTTTATCTGGTCTGCAGAAGCACAAGAGGCATTTGAGACATTGAAGTTGGCTATGATACAGGCTCCTGTTTTGGCTCTACCTGATTGGTCTCAAGAATTCATTGTTGAAACTGATGCTAGTTCAAAAGGATTGGGAGCTGTGTTAATGCAGGGAACACACCCTATTGCTTATGTCAGCAAAGCTCTATCTGCTAGACAATGTGCATTATCAATTTATGAAAAAGAATTATTGGCTATTTTATTGGCAGTAAAACATTGGCACCAATATTTGATCTTAAAGCACTTTACCCTTAGAACAGACCAGAAAAGTTTAAAGCACTTGTTGGAGCAAAAGATCACAACACCTTTACAGCATACTTGGTTGAGTAAGCTAATGGGGTATGATTACCATATTTTTTTTATAAGAAAGGTGCAGAAAATAATGCTGCTGATGCTTTATCTAGAGTGCATAGTTCTCTTTTATTCAACATGGATGTCTCTTCCTATGATCCTATTTTGATAGAGAGGATCAAGTTACACTGGTCACAAGATGCATCAGCTCAATCATTGATTCAACAATTATCTCAAGGGGTAACTATTAAACACATGTCTTGGAATGGTTCTTTGTTAATAAGAAAGAACAAATTGTGGATTGGTAAACAAGATGAATTGAGAAGGTATATTTTGGTGCTATGTCATTCTTCAGCAGTGGGTGGACATTCAGGTATTCAACCCACATTACAGAGATTTAGAAATTTATTTTATTGGAAGAGGGCTGATAAAGACATAAAGAAGTGGGTTAAGATTTGTGATGTTTGTCTTAAAGCAAAATATGAAGCTATAGCCACTCCAGGGTTATTGAACCCTTTACCTGTCTCTCAATCTGTATTCACTGATGTGTCTATGGACTTTATCAGTGGGTTACCTAAATCTAGTGGTAGGGATACTATATTGGTGGTTGTTGATAGATTCACCAAGTTTGCTCACTTTATTCCCTTAAAGCACCCTTTTTCTGCTGTTCATGTAGCCCAAGTAATGTTGGATAATGTCTTTAAATTACATGGTTGTCCTATGACCATTGTTGCAGACAGGGATCCAATTTTCATGAGTTTGTTTTGGAAGAAATTTTTAAAACTTCAGGGCATTGATCAAGCTCTGTCAACAGCTTATCACCCACAATCGAATGGGCAGACAAAAGTCTTAAACAGGTGTTTAGAGACTTATTTGAGGTGCATGACTATGGCTGATCCTAGCACTTGGTTCAAATGGTTGTCATTGGCTGAATGGTGGTACAATACCACTTGGCATTCTGCCATCAAAATGGCTCCTTTTAAAGCACTGTATGGGATTGATCCACCTTTACAATTACCTTATATTACTGGTACTACTTCTGTAGCTTCTTTGGATGAATGGTTAAGTACCAGGGATGACATGATTGCTACTTTGAAACATTCCTTGGAGAGGGCCAGAAATAGAATGAAGCAATTTGCAGATTCAAAGAGAAGTGATAGATCTTTTGTGGTGGGAGATTGGGTGTATCTTAAACTACAACCGTATGTGCAATCTTCTTTAAGGTTACACAAGTATTCAAAAATTTCACAAAAGTATTATGGACCGTTTCAAGTGATAAAAAAGGTGGGAGTAGTTGCTTATACCTTGGATCTACCTACTGATTCCCAATTACATCCCACATTTCATGTTTCATTACTTAAGAAGGCTAGTGGCCCACTTATTCAACAAGTCACCTTACCTACGGGACAAGAACAGTTATTGCAGCCTTTGGCTATCCTTGATAGGAAGTTGGTTAGAAGTGGTAATTGAGCTATTGTGAAATTTTTTATTCAATGGAATCATTTACCCATTCATGATTCTACATGGGAAGAAGCTGAAGCTTTTATGGCCAAATATCCTAATTTTCAGATTGATTCTTGAGGTCAAGAATGTTTAAATGGAGGGAGTTTTGTTACATGTCAATTGTTAGTTTGAATAAGTACAAGGACTTGTTTTGTTAACATTGCAAGTAGGAGGGTGTAAACTGTAAATAGTTACATTCAGGTATGTAGTCGTTATATTACGTTGTAACCGAATTGTAAGGGCATCTCGATAATGAACTGATTATTTCCTTCTTCTTCTTCTTCTTCTTCTTCTTCGATTCTCTTCAATTCTTATCGTAACATACATAGTAACAAAATAGTTAGTTACCCCTTCATCTACGTACCTTGATTAGCTGATTGGTTTTGTACATTATAGGATCATTTTTTCCGGTTATAATAGTTGTCTTACTTCTTTTGTATTTCGATCAGGCACCATATATTGTTACTATATTCATTTCCTGCAAAATGTATACAGGAATCATTAGCAAGTCGTCATGGGTCACAATGTGGATTTTGCACACCTGGATTTATCATGTCTATGTATGCATTTTTAAGGTCTAACAAAACCCCACCTACTGAAGAGCAAATTGAAGAAAGACTTGCAGGAAATTTGTGTCGATGCACTGGTTATCGACTGATTCTCGATGCATTTAAAGTCTTGCAAAAAGAAATGATTTGTTATACAAAAGTGGTTCTGTTTCATTACAAGAACCTATGGGGACAACACTAAGAAATCAGAAAAGGGGTTAAAGGAAGGGACACATCTTGATAGGGCAACAATCGGGGATAGGATATGGAAAGAGATCAACATGTTTTCTCGAACGAACAGATTTACACCGTCAATGACAATGCACCAAGGGAACAACGGACAATCACAACAAAGGCAAGCACGAATGTTACTGCCTACGAGACTCATCCAGGGGAATCTTACACTGTGCGCAGAGAACCCCTCTCACTTTAGACAGAGAGGGAATGGAAATGGGTAGCCAAACCATGAGGCGAAGAACTCAATCGCTATACACGAGGAAGCAAGTGGAAAGAGTAGAGCAACACCTTGCCGTAGAGAGGGTCCTAGAAAGGTTAAGAGTTCTACACCAGCTACTGGTAGAGCTCCTGGGAAAAGAAGAAGGTATATACGAAGAGATGATATGCCAACAACATATGATATAAAAATGAGTCAAAGAAGATCTTTTTGCAGCGGCCACAGCGGATGCTAACACAGGACTTGCTTGCATCACTCTCAAGAGTCAAAAGAAATCCCATATTCGCTGCCCTTTCTTGGTCACCAACCATTCGTTCAGAGGAGAGGTCCACTTTGATAGTCATAACCATTCTTATTAGGTCCTGTCGAACTTGGAGATCAATTCGTCATCTCTAAATGAGAATTTGGATAAGCGGTTTTAACAAGGATTGAAGTTGCTTCAGTAGATTGCTGAGAATCATGAATCAAATTCACACGCTGCTCATGAACCAAAATGAAAGTCGATTTCGATTAGTGCTTTATGAAGGATTAACCTGATTGATCTATTCTTGCCCGTGCGACGAATGGGATTGATTGATTCTAAACCCGCTTCGACGTCTTCCCACAGATCTGCCTTATCGAGGCGGGGGTGCCATTAAGGCAATGAAATAGTTTTTGTACAAGGAATATGAGGCACATGCAAAAGCATGTTGCACGAAAGGAACTGCCATCTCATCAGAATAGGAAGCGAATCCGCTCTTCTGTAACGAACCATATTTTGGTTTATAATTTATTATGTTAAACATATATTAAGGGTGTAAATAAATATAATGAAAGTTGGAGGTTTGTTGCAAAAGTGGAGTTTTAACTAGTTTGGGTGAAAGGGGTCATTTTTGGAAGTTCAGGGACTGTTTGTGTAAATTCTCAAATGATTGGAATATTGGGGAACGGTTGTGCAAATTACACACACTACTCTGTGTTTGTGTCTTACAAAGAGAAAAGAGAAAGAGGTGAAGGGTTGGAGATCAAGGAGCAATGTATTGCATGTGAAATTAGACGATTTTGGTGTGTCCATCATCTTCTAGACATCAAGTAAGCATCTCCTTCATCTCTTGATTCAACATTGTTGGTGTTCTTGGTGGGTTTTTGGTGAAATACGTTTTGGGGTTGAATTGTGTGGTCTAGATGGTTAATAACTTGTTAAAAGTTATAATCTAGCTTGATTGTAGGTAATGGGAGGTAGATAACATTATCTAAACATCTAATTTAATGATTCAAAAATTAGGTTTCTTGAGGGTTAATCGAGGGTTTTCATCCTAGTGAAGTTTAAATGATGAATTGATGTTGGATAAGTGTCTATGGTGTTGATACACACATTTTTGTGTAAGAAACCTCATCCAATTTCATGACTTGAAAGTTAGGGTTCTTGAGGATCAAAATTGGGGGTTTTTGATTTGGGGATGTTTGAATGTTGAATTGAGGTTGGGTAAGTGTCTAGGGAGTTAATAGACAAACAACTAACCATAAAGCCCTAATTTTTATGGTGAATTGTAAATTGGAGTTTTGGTGTAACTTGGTTAAATCCTTAATGGGTCATTTGGGTTAATGGAGTGTTGGGTGGGGTTTGAATGTTGTATGAGTGTTGTGGCATGTCCATGAACACTAAACCAAGTAGAAACCACATTTAATAGATGATTTATGAAATTAAAGTGTTGGGTGAACTTGGGTGATTCCTTAATGGGTCAAAATGGGTTGAAATGTTGAATTGGGTGTTGGGGGTTTGGCTAAAGTTATGATAACCATCTAAGTTAGGGTGTTGATCTTTAGTTCATACGAGCGTCATGAATAAGGGTGTTGATCTTTAGTTCATACGAGCGTCATGAATCTCAATTTGATGAATGAATTGAGATCATAAGATTTCTAATGCAAGTTGATTGCTAGGTGATCAATGCGTTAAAGGAGCTAGCTTGAAGACCAAGTGGAATCGTCTATTGCTAAAGGTAAGTGCTTTGCACTTACTTAGTAATGATAGGTGGTAGTGAAGGCACATATTTGATATACTTTTTGATTTTTTTGATTATTAAATGCGCATTTGTGTGTAAGTTGTTTTGGTTAAATTGCATATGGCGAAAGTATGCTAAGGGTGGGTACTTAAGGAGTTTGAGGTCTATAAACCTCACAATGTTGTATGATAATTGTAGCTGTTGAATTACTTATGATTTTAATGGTGTTAATTGTATGTCTATGTTGAATGTAAGGGTTTGTGGTGATTTAGGTGTAATTGAAGTCTTTGAACTTCACAAATATAAATGGTGGAATTGGGATCTTTGAATCCCACATGTCGGTAAATAATTGATGGGTTATAAATGTTGATTAGTGTCGTGTGTGTACACTTTTTTGTATGTTTAAGAGTCGGTGTTTGAAGTCTAAGAACCTCACACAAAAGTTATTGAGGTCATGAACTTCACAAGGTTGTGTTGTGGCGTTTGAGGTCTTTTAGAACCTCATATAAAAGAGATTGAAGTCTAAGAACCTCACACGGTAGTTATTGAGGTCATGAACCTCACACGTCGTTTTGTGGTATTTGAAGTCTAAGAACCTCACATGATAGTTATTGAGGTCACGAACTTCCGACGTTGTTTTGTGGTATTTGAAGTCTAAGAACCTCGCACGGAAGTTATTTGAGGTTGTGAACTTCGCATAGCCGTTTTTGTGGTGTTTGAGGTCTTTAGAATCTCACAAAGAAGTGTGGTCGTTATGGGTGATAGTGCAGGGAACATGGTTGTGTTGGTCTGAACATGACCAATTCAGAGAACATGGGTGTGTTCATCTGAACACAACCATGTCAGAAACCTTACTTTTTCTGATGCTGAAAGGGAACACGGTTCTGTTCATCTGAACATGATTGTGTTCCAGAAACATGAACATGGTTGTGTTCATCTACACACAACCATGTCAAAAACTTTTATTCTTTAGAATTTCCATTTATTTTGGTATTCTTTGGTAATACCCATGGGGGGTCTCCGGACATGTTAGTATCATTACTAATGGTTTTTTCTTTTAGGCGAGCTCCGGTTCGATGTATCGGGTCACGCTTCGTGGTGGATTGGATTCTCGTTCGTTGTGTTGTTTGTTAACGGTTGGAGTTAGAACTCTTTGATTAGGGTTCATTAACTTGTTTTGAGTCATCTCTTAGTTATTAAAACTTGTTGTTGTTCGAGATGTCGGTCTAATGTTTTAAAACAAGTTATGTCGTCATTTTGTTGTAAGTAACATGTGTTGTTTTGTAAGTTAAAATTTGTTGAAAATTTTGGGTGTTACATCTTCTATGTGCTAGATGTTGCCATTTCCCCTCTTAGCATACAACATTGACTTCACTGATGCCTACTGACCGGATCGGGCACAAAGAAGGTGTCACACTCCAACCGACAGCGGATTATACGTCGGGGCGGACGCATTTGTTCAAAAAGCACAAGGTTGACTATTAAAGTTTTAATATTTCATTAATGACTTTCAAGGGTTCAATACAAGGAATGAAACAATACATAACAAGAATACAATATTTATTTGATAAGTATTCTAGGTCCAAAGCATCCTAAGTGATCACAATAAAGTCTCATGCTGATGTACCTGAAACATTTTAAGTAAAATGTCAACAAAAAGTAGTTGATGAGATACGAAGGTTTTGACACAGTTTAACAAGGCCTTTGAAAAGTTTTACAATTCACTATGTACATACATTCTATAGTATAAGTGTGAGAACAAACAAGTTTAAACATTATGCATATCAACCTCCAACCAAGTTTAGGCATAACCCGAAGGTTACCCTTAAAAGTTTAAAGTTGAAATCCAGTAACAATCACCATGGGCTCCCCCCGAAGGGTCAATCAATATAGGTGGATTGGTCAAATACAATAGATCTATTATTGTCACTGTAGGCTTGATCAAAGTTAATGAATATGCTAGTTTTAAGTTTAATTTAAGCATCTAAGTCTCAAAGGCACGTAACACAAGAATAAGTATATAGACATAGTTGTATAAGAATTGTTTAAGTCTGGAAGTTTGATACATGTTTCACCCCAAGTTTATAAACAAAACAAAACGAAACGAAAAGGGGCTAAGTTTACTCACTTAGATTGATGAACGAGTGTCCAACAAGATTAAATGTAGCAAGACTTTGAGGGAGAATATCCTCACAACAAGCCTAAGAACACAAGTCTAAAAGTTTCAAGTTTGATCCTATAAGTCTATGGCAAAAAGGATATAGGATGCTAAGATTAACTAGGGTTTCAAATGGGAGACATGAATGATTGTGTTTATAAAGTTTTAAATAAAGATTTTGAATGAATGACAAAAGAGTTAAATATCAAAGTTTAATAAGTTTATAGTCTTGAATAATTATTAACTAAATAATTATTTAAAAAGGCTTTATAATTATAAATTAGGTAATAATAATTCAAGCAGTTTTCTAAGTATTTATAAGTAGGGTTGTATAATAGCTGGGTGAAAGACTAAATAATTATCAAGAATGAATAATAATTGTTTAAATAATAAATAGTTATTAAAAATTAATAGTAACTATTTAAAGAGTAAATAATGATTAAAGATTAATAATAATTATTTCAAGAATAAATTAATTATTAAATATAAAGTATGTTAAGAATAAATAGTGGTTAAGTATTAATAATAATTATTTAAAGAATACATAATCATTCAAGATAACATAATTATCTACAAGAATAATTAATATAATTTATTTAAGATTCATTAAAGTATTTAAATATGAAACATTCATTTTATAAATTAACTTGTAAATAAATAATTTTTTAAAATGTGATTATAAGTTTAACTAAATAATATGAATCTTATAAGTTTAAACATATAACAGGACTAAAGTTTATATTTTAAGTTATAAGTTTATTAATGTCTTGAATAAAGTTTCTTATAGTATTATAAGTATTTAAATAAGTTTACAAGTTTATAAATGTTTAAACTTTCTATTTAATTCTATAAAGTCTATAAGTTTATAAATATTTAGGAAATAAAGAAAGTAAGGTTATTTCTCTTGTTTTAAATTTATATAAACAAATAAATTTCTATTTATATAAATTATAAGTTTTATAAAATGTCTAAGTTTGTAATTTATTAAATTAAAATTTCTGCTTTTATAAAGTTTATATGTTGATAAAAGTATATTTATTTTAATTAAATAAATAAGCCTTGAATTAAATATGCATAAAGATGTAAAAGTTTATAAGCTTCTGGTTACTAATTAATATGTAAATTTTATAAATCATTTTATGATTTTATAACATTTATATAAGTTTTCTAAATAATTTGAAGTTTAAAATGAAATAAGTTTATTATTTCAGAAAATAATATACAAATCAAGCTTCCTGATTTTTATAAAATATTTTCTATTGAATGTATAAGTTTTATAAAGTTTAAATGTACTTTTATAGTTTTTAAGTGTTTAAAATATTTCTAAGTAATCATAGCCTAAATTCATGACATTATGATAAGCCCCAATTCACTAAGAAATTAAACTGCTTTGTATATCTTCCATAAACAGCTTTATTTTCTAAGAAATTAAACTGCCTTTGTATATCTTCAATTCTTCAAATATCAACGTTCACAATTTTATCAAGTGCTCAAGGTTCCATTAAAGCCGGTACTTCTTAGAGTTAATTAACCGTTGTGAGGGTCATATCAACAACTATAAACCCAAGTCTTTTTTTTCAAAATATGACTTATGTGAAATGTCCAAGATACTCAAAAGGTTGGATGCAAGAATTGTGGGTCGCTTCCCAAGTAGTCTCGAAGACGAAGAATGAACACACTACGAAGACGACGACTATGAGATGTATTCGCTATTTTTAATGTTTTTTAACGAATATATATATATTGTTTATTCTAAAATATAAAAATAAATAAAAAAGAAGCTTCTTGAGTTTATTTTAAATGTTTAGTATTTTTTTAATATAATAACTGGTTTTTTGTAACTGGTTTTGGGTTAACCGGTCTAATAATAATCTAGGAAATTTTAACCGGTTTAGTATGCAAAAACATTTTATTTTTCTCCTATTTTTACATTGCAAATTTTAAAACACATTGCATCAACGTTTCATCACGTACAACCACGACGTACGACTATAGTTTCAAGGATAAATACGTGCCCGCCGTGTAACACCAATATAACTAGTTTAGACACATATTGAGATCTAGAGGGCAAAGTCATTTTCAGATGAAATAAAAAATAATCTGGGATGGCAGGCCCAACCCTGTTCCCTCTTTCGTTTTGTTCAGATCCAAAAAGCTGACCTCATCCATTTTACAGCCCACACAAGGTCGGCCCAATATAACAATTAACGGAAGAGCATCAAGTTAGAGGTGCACAAAAAAACCGGTTTTTTTTTACCTGGCCTAAACCGGCAAACCGGTTTGGGATAAACCGGTTTGGAGCAAACCGGTTTGGGTTAGACTAAAACCGCCGGTTTGAAACCGGTTTGAAGCATTCTGGTGGTGATCGGGTTGGGACCGGTTTGTGTGAACCGGTTCGATAAACCGGTTTTTAAACTGGTTTTTAAACCGGTTTAAACCGGTTTTTGGGCTTCAAAAAATAGCCGTTAGAAAATGGCTATATAACCGTTGGGGTCGATTTTAGCGTTTTTTTTGCCCCATTTGCACTCTTAAAACACTATAAATAGGTGGGGGTGTTTAGGGTTGATCACACCTCTCTTTACACTCTCTAATCTCTAAAACCGCTCAAAAACGCTCTCTAAACGCTCTCTAAACTCTCTCTAAACTCTAAAAAAAAGCATGGCAAGTTTTGGTGTTGGTGGTTCCTCAAACGAAGTTATCGTTGTGGTAATTCGAGCAACAACGAGAAATCCGGCAATTTGGTGCAATTACGATCTATGTTTGTTGTCAAACGGGAAGGAACGTGCTCGGTGCAATATGTGTGGTGCGTTTTTGGGGAAAGATTCAAACACTAGATTGAAAACGCATATAGAAAAATCTTGCCCGTCCTTGAAGGGAATTCCAAGTGAAGGTCAAGCCTCGATGACAAGCGAAGGAGGAATTTGGAACTTTGATCCAAATATTGTTCGAGATCGAATGGCGAGGTTAGTGATTCAAGAAGGATTGCCGTTCAACCACTTTGACAATCCGAGCTTGACAAGGATGATTCAAGAGACACTCCAACCACGTTATCATCAAGTAAGTCGCACAACCCTTAGACGAGATTGTATAAAAATGTGGAAAAAAGCAAAAAAAGAATTAATTTTGGGTTTTGAAAATTTGGAAACCGGTGTAAACTTAACCACCGATGTTTAGTCGGCTCCACATGGTATACCCGATCCGTACCTTTGCGTTACCGCGCATTGGGTTGATCCCAATACGTGGCAAATGATGAAGCGTACAATCGCGTTTGACTTGTTTGAATATCCACACACCGACGAAAATTTATTTTATATATTGGATGGTGTTATAACCGAATTTAAATTACAAAATAAACTTTTTTCAATGTCTTTTAATAATGCATCTAATAATACAAATGCGGTTCAAAAACTAAAAATTAAATATAAACCGGTTTGCAACGACGTTTTTTTCCATAGTCGATGTGTCGCACACATCATTAACTTGGCGGTGCAAGCCGGGCTTGCAATTGAAGAGGTTTCAAACTTAACATATACTTTTCGACTAATGCTTAAAGATATTTTTAGTAACAAAAAAAGATACCATGATTATATTAGATTTTGTCATGAAACGAATAATCTTTGCTTAGGTCCGAATTGGGACGTCGAGACAAGATGGAACTCGACTTATACTATATTTTATAGCGCTTTACGACAAAGAGAAACTTTAGAACTATTTTATGAAATGCTTGCCTCAAAACCTTGTCGTAAAATTCTAAAGTTTCCTTCTACGAGTTGGGACATTTTAAAAGACGTAACCGAATTGCTTGAAGTTTTTAAAACCGCCACCACTTTTTTATCCAATGTTTATTATCCCACAAGTCCATTAACTCTAAAACAAATATATTTAATGGCTAACAAGTTGTATGAACTTGAAAATAAAAGATCTCTTTTTACAAAAAAATGATAGAACCGATGAAAGAAAAATTAGTGAAATATTTCAAAGAAATGCCTCCCGTTATAACTTGTGCCGCCGCGTTAAACCCTACCATAAATGTTTACGGGGTTGAAACTTTGATTGATAGAATTACTTACGCTTTGAATTTGGATAGTGAAGACATCCATATTGCACAAGTCACAAAAACATATTTTAACAAATGTTTACAAGATTTATTTGATATTTATTTACATAAATATGATACAACTCCGACTCCACATGATACAATGGGTACATCATCAAGTGGTAGCTCGAGAGATGTTAATTTGAATTTATATAACGAAATGTTAAATGAATTTAGTAAACGGGCTCGAGGTACCACCCCGAGTAGCGAATTTAATAAAAATATATATTGTCATTTGTAATGTTTTAGAATTTTATAATTTTATCTTGTCATGTTTTTTAATTTCTGAAAATTTCAAATATTAATAAACGTTGAACTTTATGTTTTATATTTGTTATTTTTTTATATTAAAAATATAAAATTTAGTTGAATTTTTTTTTAATAAAAACCGGTTTACAGGGCAAACCGGTTTGTAACCAACCCTAACCGGTTTGACCAGTTAGACATTTTCCACCTCCGAAACCGGTTTAACCCGAACCGGTTTTGACTTTTCGTTAACCAAACCGGTTCGGTTCGGGTTGAACCGGTTTGGGTTAAAAAACCAATTTTTGCACCACTACATCAAGTCACACAAGCTTGAACAATATATTAACAAGTTACTTTTCTACTTTTGCTTTTAACTTGGCTCACTTGAAATTATATTACTAATACCTTAAAAACCATTGTCGGTGAATGACCACCAACAAAACATGTTTTCTTTGTTTTCAATTTCTTTTTTCATTGTTTACTCAAGTGGTGTCTTTGGTCACATGGTTAAAGATCTTAGCCATTTGTTTGGTTGTTCTTGGTCACATGCTTCAACTTTTTTTTGTTTTTCTTTTGTTTTTTGGTCTATTTTATTTACTTTTCATTGCCTTTTTTTAATTATTAAGTCGCAATGTACGAATCATAATATGTTTTCCTATCTACGGTTTAATCTTCAAAACCGATCTGCCTAAAATTTGTATGCTTTTTACGTACTTAAGCACGTTAGTGTCACCACCACAACGCACGTAACTAAGTTCGCAAACGTACCCTTACCCACGTTACTGTCATCGTACGGCTTCACCGCAATGCGTGGGTCTTAATGTTTAAACTTGGGTTTTGTCATGCGTTTACGCCTCCGCTACAACATACGAGTATAAAGTTGTTCTTTTTTTATATAAGGTCATAAATATTATCGATTGTATACCTGTAACGCGTGAGTTTACGTAATGTTTTTTTTCTTATACAAAGTTTCGAATACGTTGATTGATTTCGCGGTTTAACGAACCACGGCGTGTAAGTGTTTTCTTTTTTTACTTTATTCTAATTTCTTTAATAAATTTGGCAAATGTTGACTGACGCACGTCGATATTGTTATAAAATTGTCTTTGTTACTAAATTTTTAACGAGTTTGTCGTTTCAATGTTAAGTCATGTTTACGTTGCAACGTTATTTTTATACGTTTCTTTTTGTGCTTAGCCATATTAATGTGACCGTCTCTCGCCGCAGAGCGCGGGGCTAAGTTTCTAGTTATCACACAATTAGCGTTTGCTAGTGAAAACATAGGTGTTGGACTCACATAAATAAACGATCTCAACCATTTAATTAATGTTTACCATAATGATATAATTACCTTTGGGTTAATGGGCTAATATTAATTGGACCGGTTAATTGATGGGTTTAACCATTTAAATAATACAAATTAGGGTTTCCCCATAGATGTCTGCTTATAAATAAACGAGATGAGTAGAGGTCAAAACACCTCTAACCCTAGCCGTCTGTCTCTCGATAAACTCTCTCGTCGAGTCTCAGACATTTTAATGGAACCTATCCACGCCGTCTTCATCTTTAACGTTTCAACTATCGTTCCCTACGAGTAAGTTCTTTAATCTTGATGTCTAATTTATTGTTTATGATTGAATCCACATAATTAGGGTTTATGTTTTACCCATATTCTCAAGATATAATGAACATGTGGTATCAGAGCGATGCTGATTATATCAATTCAATCATCAATTTTCATGAATCGGTTCTCTAGAAATTAAAATCAGTTCTATGATTTTCTGTTTAAATACCCTGAACTTAAAGTCGATCTGTTTCCGCAAAACTCGATTTTATAATCTGCAAAATCGGAATTTTAATATACGTTCTTGATTCTTCCAAAGCTTATGCTTTAGTTTTCACACTTAAATTAATTATATGGATGTTATTTAATTAACTGTTGTTTTGTATGGTCAAACTTTCGTATGACCCTGACTTGCGATTGACCCACTTTTCGTATAGACAGTTTCGCATTATTACTCCAACAAAAGTTAAACTTTCACACGATAACTTTCGTAAGTTAGAACTTTCACACACATTAATTTTTTTTGTATGCAATTTCAATGAAAACTTGTTTTTATTTAGGTGCCTTACTTTATTTTGTTCCTAATACTTGAATGTTGGTCATAGTCAAAGCGAAGCTAATGTTCAAGTAGAACCTTACTTTAATTTGTTCCTAATACTTGAATGTTGGTCATAGCCAAAGCGAAGCCAACATTAAAGTAGAACTTTACTTTGGTTTATTATTTGGTTATGGTCATTAATTATGTCTGCCTTACTCGATTATCCCGTATTATAAATCACTTCAATTAATCTATAAATTCATATCTCACTTGTTTCAATACAACATCCACTCTAACTCCCAATCTAGGGATTGAATCACTGACTGATGTGAACTTCGCTTCATCGAGAGACTCTGTAAGACTTACTCTTGGCATGCTGGATCTTGATTATGCCTTGAGACATGACGCTCCCGCTGCTTTTACTGACAAAGGAACCGTAGAACAAAAACATGAGCATGAAAAGTGGGAGAGGTCTAACAGGATGTCTCTAATGGTTATCAAGAATTCCATCTCTATTGCCATCAAGGGATCTATTCCAGATTCTGATAATGCTAAAACTTATCTGGATTCTGTGGAGGAACAAATCAAGGGAATTTCTAAGGCGCATGCAAGCACCTTGATTCTAAAGATGTTTACTATAAAGTATGACAGCACCTTGATTCTAAAGATGTTTACTGTAAAGTATGACATGGTTGGTGGTGTGCGTGAGCACATCATGATGATGAGCGACATGGCCCATAAACTAAAGAGCTTAGACATGGAGATTAGCGAAGGGTTTCTGGTGCACTTTATCATGACTTTCCTTCCTGCATGCTTTGATGCCTTTAAAATCAATTATAACACTCATAAAGACAAGTGGAGTACGACTGAATTGATAGCTATGTGCGTGCAGGAAGTGGAACGATTGAAACTAGAAAAACCAGATGTTGTTTACGTCACCACCGTTGACTCAAACAAAAGGAAGGGGAAGTTCCATAATGGGGGATGCTTCAAAGTCCATAAAACAGGTACAAGTACTGCTACCAACGCAAATAACTCCAAGATAAAACTTTTCTACAAATTCTTGCATGACAATAGGCATAGGCAAAAGGATTATTCCAAATTTAAGGAGTGGATCGCTAAGAAAGGTAATCATCTAAACATGATATATGAGTCCTTTAATATCAATGTTCATATTTATGCATGGTGGGTTGACTTTGGTTCTAAGGTTCATGTAACCAACTCAACACAGGTATTCCGCACAATTCGGAAGCTGGAAAGAAATCAAAGAACAATTAGAGTTGGAGATGGTGATGAGCATAATGTCGAAGTGTTGGAACTGTGCGATTACTTATGAAAATTGGTCATTTGTATTGAAGTTTATGATACCTTATATGTACCAAGAATTACTCGAAATTTAGTATCAGTTCCTAAACTGGTCATTGACATTGCACATGGGCGTTGCAAAGTCACTATTTCTTTAAATTATCAAATTGTTGGTTATGCTTTACTGGATAGATCTCTTTATAAATTAGAACTAGATGATCAATTTTCAAAATCTTTGTTGTCGTATAACATAAATGAGAACTTAAAAAAAAGAAAACGAGATTCAGAAACCTTATGCATGTTATGGCATCAATTTTTAGGCTACATTTCACGTCCCAGAATCTCCAGACTAGTGAAGGCTGAAGTATTACCGAATCTCAATTTCAATGATTTTGAGACATGTGTTAAATGCATTAAAGGAAAATTAGCTAAAGGGAACAAACAGGGTGCCAGCAGGAGATCTAATTTATTAGAGATTATTTACAAAGATATTAGTGGACCCTATCCCAATGGCATGACTGGACATAATTCTTTTTTAACTTTCACAGATGATTACTCGAGTTATATATACTTATATTTGATTAAAGAAAAATCTGAATCACTTGAAACCTTTAAAGCTGAAGTTGAAAATCAAATGAATTGTAAAATAATGGTTATTATGACAGACATATTGATGTGGGTCAAACTCCCAATCCATTTTATGAATTTTGTAAGGATCATGGAATCTTGAACTAGTATACCATGCCCGGTACTCCTCAACAAAATGATGTTGCTGAAAAGAAGAACATAACCCTTTTGGACATGGTTAGAAGTATGTTAGCCAATTCAGGACTACCTCCATTCTTGTGGACTGAGGCATTAAAGACAACAGTTCATATTCTAAACTGGGTTCTTCTAAGTCTGTCCCTAAAACTCCTTTTGAGATTTGGTCAGGAAGGGAACCAAGTCTAAAATATATGAAAGTATGGGGTTGTCCCGCCGAAGCCAAACTTTACAAACCCCAGCAAAAGAAACTTAACATGAAGACAGTCAGTTGTTTCTTTATTGGAAAAGATATAGATTTTACTACCCTTCCCATGTCACACGTATTGTAGAAACTTGTCATGCGGAGTTCCTAGAGACCTCAAATATCAGTGGGAGCAGTGATGGTCCTGATTATGATTTGCAAGAGACGCTAGAGGCGGGGAGGAGAGACATACTAGTTATACCTAAAATTACACCTCTTGTATCTCCTACACAAAACACTACACCACTAATAGTCTCCACAGAACCTAATTATGTTCCTAATACACCAGACAATGGAGGCTCAATACATACTTAAGATCAAATCCCTGAAACTGTCAATGAATCTGCTGAATCTAGGGTTGATTATGTCAGGAACAGGACCAAACTGGACCGGAACCGGAACCGAGAAAATGTATATATTAGAACCGTGAACCGACCCATTTAGTAAAGATACGGTTACGGGTCTGGCGGGTCGGGTATTCGGTTCTGGCGGTTGGAACCATTTATGATCACCATAGGTTGGTCAACCCAAACTAAATTTTGATTACCATAAAAAAACATCTATTTAATTCTAATTTGTTTTAGCCTCTTTCCATGTGAAACAATCAAGGTAGAATTGTCAACCATACTCTCAAACTTTTTGATCTTGCACATGAAGTATTTTTGACAAAATTCACTATTCATATGCTGGTTGTGAAACAATACAGGAAGAATTTGTCTTTCAAGCATTCATCCTTTTTGGCTACCATTTCATTTGCATAAGAATTACAGTCTTTCAAACAATGCAGGAAGAACAATATGCAACATTCAAGTTCAAACAAAACCAAAATGTTTGAAACAGTCTACAGTAATAACAATTAATTCAAAAGAACAATCAAAATTAAATCAAACCGACAGTTGCAACATTCAAACCATCCAAAGTACGAAAGTAAAAGGTTTCAAACCATAAAAATAAATCTAAATAAAACCATTCAAACCATTGTCAAATGAATTGTTCAAATAAATTATCTTCAATCTTCATTCGATCTTCATCTCCTCGATCTTCTCATAAACATCTAAATAAAACTTGTTAAAAATACTTCCATTTTATGTTTTTCAATTTGCTAATCATTTGTTTTTTTATTTTTGCATATTGGGCTTCCTTGCATTCTGGATGGGCCAAGTTTCTTGTGTTGCTGATTATGTGGGCCAATAGCCCATGTCATTTGATTTTATTCCGTGATTGAAGCTGATCCCTTCTAGATTAGCGATGAATCTAGGGTTACTTCCTTGTATGCTGATTTCAAGCCTTCAAGATGGAATGCTCTCTGATTTGGTATGAGATTATCAATCGCGTGATTTGTTGCTGTAATCCTGCTATCATCAAGCTTACAACGGATTCTTGCCTTTCTTGATAGCCGCTCTTCCGAGTATTTATATTGGATTCCTTGGTTTGTTAACGTGTCGATCATCAATAGTTTGATCATTCTTATGGTTTGAATTCAGTATTGAATTAGTTTTGTCTTGTATAAGCATTCTGCTTCTAATCGTCTAGAATCGTCGGTTAGAAACATCCGACTATCTTTTTGTTCTTGTTCATCCGACTGGTTCGGTTTCTTCTTACTTTGTTCTTGAATTGATCTTTTTACATTTAATAGAATCATAAATTTTGACATGGTATCAGAGCTATAGGCTCTTGTATTGGATTGGTCTCTTGATTCTGGTTCTTTGTTATTCCACTGCTGTGGTTGAGTTTTTTTCTCAAGTTTTTGGACCGGTCTGCTCAATTGAAGGAAGTTGGCTATTTAGGGTTGAAAAGAAAAACCTTTGTGTTTAATAAATTTGTTGAATTGCTTTGAAACCCAAAGTGAAGTTGCTGCTATTTTAAGTTGTCATACAAGAAGTCAAAAGTCAATTGTTGAGTGCTGGTGTTATTCAAAAACCGAAAGGTAAGGAAGGAAAGTTCCTTCTTGTCTGGTATTGCAGGTGGTCAAAGGCAGCTTCTAGATACGCGGGCTTCTTCTGTTTGGTTGCTCTGTTTCGATTAATTTGGCTTGTCCATGATCTGGTGTAGAAGCCAATCAACTATTTTTTTGTGATTGAAGGTTGCTGACTTCATAGGGCTTATACAAACCCTATGTTTTATCTTTTTGAAGACTTGATTGTTAATCCGCTGCCATAAGTCTTGTTACGGGTTAAAATTCAGAGCAGGATCCTGAGCGATATGTGATTCAAGATCCGGTATCCCGATAAGGTCAGTATCCTGAATGTTACTAACGACTACTTGTTTATTATTTTATTATTCACAGGAAAAACGTGTGCAACCACTAACACCTGAAGACTCGGACGTAGAGCTAAATGAAACGTATGGAATGTGCGTAGAAGGCTTTGTAACGGTCATACATGAAGATACAGTCAAAGACTAGAATTTCGGATAGTTAGTTATAGACGATTTGTATTTAATAAAGCCATAAATCGTATAGGAACACACAACAGCACCCGCACTTGCAATCATTGTAACACTTAGAATACGATATCGATTGGCTCTCATTGTACTCGACAGTTTCCAGTTTAATAAAATTCATCAAGGCAGTTCGACTTTCGTCGGCTCCCGAGGTTTTATGTCAGAGATCATCAAAGTTCAAGGGCTTTCCTCGTAATCATCCGTGTCAACTTTTACCTTTTTATATTGTTTCACATCGATTTCACAAAGCACTCTAAATCACTTACGAAATTTGGTTACAAAGTTAGTTCACATAATTTTTACCCAAAATAATTTGGCGCCCATCGTGGGGCAAGTGCTGCTTTTTATTTTCAAATCTTTATTGAAATTTTTGTTTGATCATTATTTTTCGAAACTGATTTAAAAAATGTCGTCCCAATCTAAAAATGTTTCTGTCTCTGCTCCATCTTCAACCTCCGGGCTAATTAGCCATATTCCTCCCCCTACTTCATTCCAGAAAAAAATGATGGTCAACCTCGGAAGACTGTTCCTGCGAGTTTTTCATGATCCGGAATATCCGCTAGCCCACATGTGCTCGTTTCAAACGATGAACTTCTCAAAGTATTCTCCGAGGTAAAGCAGCAGATGGAACAACAGAAAAAGACTAATCAGGCAATATTCAGAGAGCTTGAAAGGATCAAAGACTCAAAGAAACCGGTGGAAGTGACAACTCCATTGTAACCGAGAGCTTTGAACTTTGACTATCCGGGATTTTCAGGAGTCCATCAGGGAGATTTCCTACCTATGTGGACCGGAGTCACAACTCTTGGCCCGACTGCGGCTACCAGAGTTACTACAACTCAAGATCTTTGATTTACCCCAGGATCATCTCTCAGGGATATCGGCATGGGTAACACATTTAATAATTTCTCGAATGCTAACGAATCTGTGCAGGATACAGGGATCACTCCTTCCATGGCGAAAGAATTAAAGAAGCTGAGAGAAATGATCTCCAGTGTGCCTGGTGTGGTGCAGCCCATACCTGAGATGTCCGCTACCAGCCAAAGAACTTCCAGATTCGCTCCTCCCATTTGTGATGCTGAGAACCCCAAACGTTTTCAAACTCCCAACATGAAGCTGTATGATGGGAAAACGGATCCTGAGGAGCATGTGGCGCAATATAGAGAGAGAATGGAGATCAACTCCATTCTCTTGGACCTGAAAGAGACTTGCTTATGCAAAGGCTTCGGTTATACCTTAACAGGACCAGCTTTAAAATGGCTACTTAATGTTCCTCCATACTCTATTACTTCATTTGCTCATTTAATCAACCTGTTTAACAATCAATTTTCTTTTAGTAGAACTTTTGAAAGATTGACAAGTGACTTGTATAGGGTGATTCAAAATCCTAGAGAATCCCTCTGAGATTATGTCAGCAAGTTTGGTAAGGAATCCCTTGATATCCCGAATCTTGACGTAGCCACAACAGTCCAGGCCTTCAAAATGGGATTGAGGAAAGATTCTCAATTCTACGAAGACCTTGTCATGAACCCTTGTAGGAATCTTGACGAAGTCAGAAACAGGGCACTTAGGTTCATCAGACGATAAGAAGATTCAACAAAGGATAGATGCTCCAACCAGTTATAGTCAACCTAACCGGAAGACTAAGACTGCACCTTTCAAACCATATAGATCCAAGCCGTATTCCAAACCTGATAATCACATAGTCAATGCCGTGGAAGATGACGAGGAGGAAGAGGAATATCCTAAGTTATTTGAATATTGTTTTTCACTTGACACAACTGGTTTGTTATATGCTATGCAGGATCTTGGAGACAAAACCAGATGGCCCCGTAAATTCAAAAAGAATACTGGGGGCAAAGACAAGTCCAAACGGTGTGCCTTCCATGAAGATTTCGGACATATCACTGAAGATTGCATTGCCCTACGTAAAGAAATAAGCTATCTCTTGAGCAAGAGATATATTAAGGAATTTCTGGGTAAAGGAAAGAAGCAAGTCAGGGATCATGACAAAATACCGCAAAGAGCCAAATCTCCGCCACCCGATGCTAAGGTAATAGTTCTGACATTTGTGGTACTTCTTACTCTGCAGCTAAGAGGAACGCCAAGGAAGCCAAAATGGAGAAAGGTGATAGACCCCTCAGAACTTCCAGTCTGACAGAAGAAAAGATAATCTCCTTCAATGAAGAAGATAGGGATAATGTACAAGATCCTCATCATGACGGTCTGGTGATTACCCTATACGTTGCAAATCACTTCATTTGAAGAATACTGATCGATGGAGGAAGCTCGGTGAACATAATCCAACATGATGTCTTGAAAAGAATAGGGATCCCAGATTCCGAGATTATCTCTAAATCTGCAGTGCTAGTGGGATTCAGTGGAGAAGTAAAAAAACATAGTCAGAGAGATAAAGCTTCCGATATATATCGAAGGGGTAAACAATATTAAAAATTTTTGCATAATTGATTCGTTATCTTGTTACAATGTTATACATGATATGAAAACGGTACCCTCGACATATCATCAATGTGTCAAGATGCCAACTCCTTGGGGAGTAGTAAAGATCAACATCGATCAACAAGATGCAAAAGATTGTTATACTTCTTCAATGAAAGCGTCAGCAAAGATTAGACAAGCATAGCAATTAAAGAAACAGGCTAGAGATGTCCTAGAAGCCAAGGAGCAGGATGTCAAAGAATTATCCCTAAGTCTAGAGGATCCTAGCGTTAAGGTACTTATTGGAACCAATATCCCTAAGGATATTGAGAAAAGCCTCACCGAGTTACTAAAGAGCAGAATTTCAACTTTTTTTTGAAGACATGAAGACATGACAGGTATTTCTAAAGATGTTATTACACATAAATTAGGACTTGATAACAGTTTCAGGCCCATACATCAAAAAAGAAGAAAATTCGCTCCAGAAAGAAATACAGTCATCCAAGAGGAAGTTGAGAGATTGTTAAAAGTAGGAATGACTAGAGAAGTAAAATTCCTAAGATGGCTAGCCAATGTAGTAGTGGTCCAGAAGAAGAATGGGAAATGGAGAGTCTGTATAGACTTCACAGACTTAAACAAAGCATGTCCGAAGGATCCCTTCCCTCTGTCACATATAGACTCAATGGTGGATGCTATAGTGGGCCATGAAATGTTAACCTTCATGGATGCTTCCTCAGGATTTCAGCAGATCCAGATGGAACCCTCTGACCAGGAGGATACTGCCTTCATGACTCTGACATGTATCTATTGTTTTATTGCCATGCCTTTTGGTCTGAAAAATGCAGGTGCCACATACCAGAGGCTAGTAAACATGATATTCAAAGACAAACTTGGGGACAACATGGAAGTCTATATTGACGACATGGTGGTGAAGTCGAAAAAAGCTGAAGATCATCTCAGGGATCTTGAAGAAGCATTAGACATCCTAGATCATTATAACATGAAGTTCAACCCTTCCAAATGCCACTTTGGAGTGGGGGCAGGAAAATTTCTAGGATATATGGTAATCAAAAGAGGGATAGAGGCTAGCCCTGAGCAGATCAAGGCAATAATCAACCTGAAATCCCCAGCCAATACCAAAGATGTCCAAAGGCTGACCGGAAGAGTAGCAACACTAAATAGATTTATCTCAAGATCCACAGAGAGATGTAGAGAATTCTATGATATCCTAAAGAAAAACAAAAGATTCGAATGGGAAGAAAAACATGAGCAGGCACTCCAAGCACTAAAGGAGTATTTATCCATAACTCCTCTACTAATGAAACCTGAAGATGGCGAACCATTACCATTGTACTTAGCAGTATCTAGACATTCTGTAGGTGTTGTCTTAGTTAAAGATCATGAAGGTCAGCAGCATCCAGTATACTATGTAAGTAAAAGTCTACTTCCAGCAGAAACCATGTATTCTCATTTAGAAAAATTAATATTAGCTTTAATAATGGCATCTACTAAACATAGACATTATTTTGAGACCCATGCTATACATGTCAAAACTAATTATCCAATTAAGTGTGTTTTGAGAAAGCCGGAAATGTCTGGAAAAATGGCTAAATGGTCAGTCAAACTCAGCGCATATGATCTCAAGTATGAGCCCAGGACAGCAATAAAATCTCAAGCACTCGCAGACTTTGTGGCTGATTTCAGCAGTGATATCCAACAAGAAGTAGATCTCAAAGTTTAACAACTAGAGGAATCCAAGGATAAATGGATTCTATTCACAGATGGTGCATCTAATATAAGAGGTACATGTCTTGGAATCATACTAAAATCGCCACAAGGGGACATACTACCCCAGTCAATAAGCTGTGAGTTCCAAGCAACCAACAACGAGACAGAGTACGAGGCGCTAATAGTAGGATTACAACTTGCTTGTGAAATGAAGATCAGGTATCTCCAGGTATATGTGGATTCACTATTGATTACTAACCATTTCAATGGCTCATATGCAGCAAAGGGTGAAAGATTAATCAAGTACCTCGAGATAGTCAAACAGTTATCTATGAAATTCAAAATCTTTAGTATAATACAGGTACCAAGGGAAGATAATGCTGAAGCTGATGCCTTAGCAAATCTTGCCTCAGCACTCAAGATCCCGGAAGGAACCACAATACCGATTATACACATCCTAAGTCCAACAATTGAAAAGAAAAACGAAGTATCCAATACGAAAGCTGAAGAAGAAGATACTCGGGATCCGGAGCCAAGCCAAAGATCCTGGATCCCACCTATTATAAAATATTTACATGATGGAGAATTCCCGAAGGATGAAAAGAATCACAGGGCTTTTCGTATGAGAATATCTCTTTTTATTATGTTAGATGGTGTTTTGTACAGAAAATCTATTGCAGGTCCTTATTTGAAATGTTTCGAAGATCCTTAAGCACTTGAAGTCCTCAAAGATATACACGAAGGCGACTGTGGGAATCACACTAGGGGCAGAGCACTCTTCTCAAAAATCATAAGAACAAGATACTATTGGCCAACCATGAGGAAATATGCCATGGAGTATTCCCAAAAGTGCGATGCATGCTAGAGACATAGCAACATCCTTCACCAGCCAGCAGAGCCCTTGTACCCAATTATTTCTTCCTGGCCATTTATGAAGTGGGGAATGGATACAGTTGGCAAGCTCCCAAAAGCACCAGGAGGAAAAGTATTTATGTTAGCAATGACAGACTACTTCTCCAAATGGATCGAAGCCGAAGCATTCGTTCAAGTCAAAGAAAAGGAAGTTATATCCTTTATCAAGAGTAATATCCTGACGAGATTCGGTATCCCAACGGAAATAACATGTGATAACGGATCTCAATTCATTAGCCAAAGAACAACCAACTTCTATGCCAGCTGAGCAATTAAGATGATAACTTCTACCCCTGTGCATCCTCAAGCCAATGGGCAAGCAGAATCCAGCAACAAGATCATCATCAATAACCTAAAGAAAAGATTGGGAACAAAGAAAGGAAAGTGGGTCAAAGAACTGCCATTTGCACTATGGACAGATAGAACAACTTCAAAAAATGCGACACGTCAAACCCCATTCTTTTTGGTGTTTGGCACTGAAGCTATGATCCCCATAGAAATGGTCATCCCTACAGCCAGAACCAGTCTTCAAACTCAGAAAAGTAATAATGAAGCTCTCTCAAATGATCTTGATATTATTGATGAGCCCAGAGACTTGCCAAAGTTCGCATTACGGCCTATCAGCAAAGGATATCAAGATCATACAACAAAAGTATAAGGACCATGAGGTTTCAAGTGGGTGATCTTGTATTGAGAAAAAGCATTCCAGAATACTACCAATCCTAGCGACGGTAAGCTTGCACCAAAATGGGAAGGCCCATATTTAATTGATTCAGAGGCAGGCAAATGTGCTTATTGGTTAGCAACTCTGGAAGGAGATATACTGCCGAGATCCTAGAACTCTATTCATCTAAAAACCTACTTTATGTAAGCTAGAATTTTTATTCTAACTTAGAGCGGTACGTATTTTTTCCATTTCAATTAATTTATTTATCGTTGCCTATCAATATACTGACTTGAGCGTCAGAGGGGTGTTAGCCTAGCTAACACCCACCTTCACCAAGAGTTCCTGTCTTGCAGGAAATATCTCAAGGGATCCCGACACAAGACAGAGATTGGCCATCTCTCATACGTTAAGGTATCTTGCATACCTTCTAAGGTTTAAAGGTTCTCACCTTTCTTCAAATTGAGTTTAAACACTCCGCCAGTTGCGCACGATGATCGAGTATAGTTCAAGGTGGTGCTACCAGACCATGCAAAAGTGGCTGACAATTTCATCACTGTTGGCTATAGCTTGTTCTCTATGATAGTAACAGACGTGTTACTCCTAAGGTTTTTAGCATTTTCATGTAACTCAAGTCTGGCTTGGCCCACGTTATTCTGGCTTGGCCCACGATGATCTGGCTTAGCCCATGATAATTTGGCTTTGCCCACGTTATTTTGACTTGATAAATTTTATTTGTTTACTTAGCAAATGCTTATCATTGGTGTATTAGTTCAAGAGTCGCGATCGAATCAAAGACTTATACCAATTCTAAAATTCAACTACTGATCATACAATATGATTGACAAACATACACATGGGACAACTCGAGGTTACAACACTTCTTATAGCATTCATAAGAGTTATGGTATGTACATTTATCTATTTCAATTTTTAAACTTAAGATTATTTCTTGATTCACCATTAAAGGTAGAATCAAATTCTGTTTGACTAAGTCATGATTTAATCTATTTATCAAAACTAACCTATGGTTTTATAAGACTAAGTTTGATAAATTATCCTAGAGGATCCTGAATCCTGACTATGTACATAAATATATTTTTCTGTAAACACATTCAATCTTAAGAACAATCATGACAGAATAGTCAAAAGCTACTGATATTAGTCATGCGGAAATTTAAAGGTGTCCCGGGCTTCATCCGAAAAAAGAAACCATCCACCCAGGACAGGAGTTATCAAATTGTCTATCCCGTACTGGGATCCCATCAACAAGAAAAGTAAATTGTTCAAAGCTATCCATACAAACACATCCAAATTAAAAAGACAAACATCGGGGCTCAGGCCTAAGCATTAATACCTTCATTGCCCTTGTCAACCATCTTACCTGCACCTGCTGCCTCATGCTCCTCAGCCACCATTGTAGATCCCTGAACCTGATCCTCGGCCACCGCTTTCTCAGCGTCCTTCTCCAAAGTTAGCTCTCCTCCCAGCTCAACCACCAGTCTCTTCCACCCTTCAACATCCCAAACGCTCCCGTCAAAGTCTTTGTCCTCTGCTTCTTTAGCCATTTTGATTCTGGACTGAAAGATGGAGATAGCAGCGGAAGCCTGGGCTTGCTCATTAGATGTGTCAATGTCCCGAGCATGTTGGAGATGTGCCTCTTGCAGTTCAGCCTTAATCTGATGGATTTCTTTGGTGACATCCAGCAGCCTTTTGCCTTTAGCAGCCTCACTCTTCTGGGAGTCCACAAGCTTCTGTTTACATAATTCCATCTCCTTAACCAGCTGTTCATGGAATCCCATCGGCTTGTTTAAAGCCTGTTGCACATAATGTAAATGTTATTTTAAATGCATGATTATAATCGAATTCCAAGATAGTGAAATCTTCTTACCAGATGGTTGAAGCTATGCAACTTCTTGTGAGCATCAAAGAAATCGGTGCAATCCCGAATGTTCAGATCAACAGGATCCTGGATCTTGCGCTTCTTGCTAGAAGAGGGCTTAACAGTGGAAGTATCAGGATTGGGAACACTTGACTTGGCAACTGGAGCAGGAACAACTTTGACCTCCTTCTTGATGACCTTACCCTTAGATACCATGCTATCAATGTCGTCAAGGGAAAACTTGGAGCTTGATTTGCGAAGGCCTATTTTAAAAGGACATGTTAGTTTATTCTTATTGTTTATAACTACTAAAAGGGAATCTTGCTATTTTTCTTACCAGACATACTCGAGTCGGAGAAAGACACCTCTGGTTCAACTTCCAGTAGTGGAGCTTTGAATCGAAAGGTCCGTTCAATGGGTTCAAAACCAAAGAAAGCGGTAACCTTCTTAGCCGTGTCAAGAGTCGGAGGAGCGAGGATATCAAACTTCGACGCCAAAACAAAAAATTAACGGTCAGTATCCCGAATATCAAATCTCTAAAAGAAAATCCTACAAGGCAGAATCCTACTCTTTACAATCCACTTGATCAGCAGTTTATCCCCATCTGGGATAGAATCCCTTCTCACGAAAAAGAAACGATTTTTCCAGTTAGAATCGTTTTGGGTGGTTTTTAGGATCAAGTGGGTCATGTCGGGTTTAATTTGGAAAAGGAACCGAGAAGAACCATGGCTCCTAAGATTGTAAACATGGGCTATTTCTGAGGCTGAAAACTCAACAATATGATATTTGATAAAAAATTCCAAGGTATATAGGGTTCTCCAAACCATCGGCATGGTTTGAGCGAAACTAAGGCCACTCTTTCTAAAAAAGTCAGAAGTGAGAGGAGGAAACGGGTAAGTGAACCCTAGAGAAAAAGGGAAGAACGGAAAACAAACTCAACTCTCCGAGATGAAGTCGGCTCTGATTTTGGGATCAAAGGGTCTAAATACGGTATTTTCAGGGAAAAAGCCTACAGATTTGAGGGATTGGATATCAAGATCCGTAAATGTGCATCTTTCGGAATCTGGGTTAACTATTAAGTTTTGGCTATGGAGATCGTCAGAAGGAGTAGAAGAGCGCGTATGCTTTTTAGCCATTTTTGGAGCAAAGAATCAGAAAAAACGAGAAAGGGATAAGCTTCTTACTTGGATATAACAGAGAAAACTCGGAGGAGATGAAGTCGGAATGAAGTAGAAAAGAGAGAATAATGATATGCAATTATAACCGCATCAACACACGTCTCTTCATATCCTCGTTTCTCGCACCAAATCTTTTCAAGCAACCGGTTTTATTTAAAATTCAAATTTCAAAAATTTAACAGCTGTAAGAAAGACCTCCGGCTGTCAAATTTTGGGGACAATTGTTACGGGTTAAAATTCAGAGTACAATCCTGAGCAATATGTGATCCAAGATCCGGTATCCCGATAAGGTCAGTATCCTGAATGTTACTAACGTCTACTTGTTTATTACTTTATTATTCACAGAAAAAACGTGTGCAACCACTAACACCTGAAGACTCGAACGTTGAGCTAAATGAAACGTGTGGAATGTGCGTAGAAGGATTTGTAACGGTCATATATAAAGATAGAGTCAAAGACTAGAATTTCAGATAGTTAGTTATAGACGATTTGTATTTAATAAAGCCATAAATCGTATAGGAACACACAACAACACCCGTACTTGCAATCATTGTAACACTTAGCATACGATATTGATTGGCTCTCATTGTACTCGACAGTTTCCAGTTTAATAAAATTCATCAAGGCAGTCCGACTTTCGTCGGCTCCCGAGGTTTTATGCCGGAGATCATCAAAGATCAAGGGCTTTCCTCGTAATCATCCGTGTCAACTTTTACCTTTTTATATTGTTTCACATCGATTTCACAAAGCACTCTACCTCACTTACGAAATTTGGTTACAAAGTTAGTTCACATAATTTTTACCCAAAACAAGTCTCACCTTTCACCGATTAAAACGTCATTATAAGTTCTCTATCTCAGTTTTAAATATTTGTCTCTTACGTGTTATTATTGTTAAACATATCTGGGTCGGGCTAGAAGGATCGAAATTGGTTATTGATTGCTAGTGACTGAACATCTCTTTATGTGTTGCATTAAACGTGTGCATATTTTTTTCTGTGTTGTCTTGAGATATTATTAATATTGTTTTAATCTTTATAAAATCTATTTTCTCTAAAAATTTTGCTAAGGAAACATGATTGTCTGGTGTTAGTTTGTGTTCTATATGGTTCATCATGAGTGGTCTTGCAAGGATTAATGAAATGACAATTTGCTTACTAAAGAAAATAGTCACACAAATTACAGTTTTCTTTTTCATGACATATGATATGCAGTCTGGTTTTTGGTATGGCTTTTTCATGACATATGATATGCAGTTTGTTAATTTATACTTTTTTTTTTGTGACTTTCAGCTTAGGATGCAAATTGTGGTGAGTCTAATTCTATGCAACATACTGTTTGTCTGGAACTTTTTCATTGATCATCGGTGCTTGTAGTAATAACCTCAAAGTTTTTTACTCTTTCAAAAAAATAAAAAAAATAAGTATAAAAAATTATAATAATAATAATAAAAATAAAAAATAAAAAATATTTTCTTGTGTAATTAAGGTTTTGTCTTGAACAATGATAAAAATTTATTTCGGATATGACCATGTCTTGACTGGTTTTATTTTGTATCATGAATACCTTATTTGATTACTAGTATATTTAGTTTATGATGATTTGCTTGACTCGTATGTCTTATGTTCTATAATCTTGTCTCTGGTTAAATTGAACTGTGTGGTTCACGTGTGTTATTGATAAGACTGTTCTTGAATATCTTTGACAGCCATATGTGTTTATCTCTTGTGTAAGAGATTCTATGATTTTGGTTTTTTTTTGCTGTGTCTTTCTTGTCTGATACAGCTTATGCTATTCTTATTATTATCAGACTTGTTTCTTGAATCTTGTGATTCGTTATCTTTGTGAAGTTGTAAAAGTTTTTGCTTGAATCAAATTAGTCTTTATGTTCTTTGCGAGGTTCTTCTTATATGATTCTCTTATTCTCGTAAAGTTGTAAAAGTTTTTTATCAAGTTAAATTAGTCTTTAAGTTCTTCACAAGTCTTATTTTTTTAGATATGGTTCTGATTTCTTAAAATGGTTCTGAGTTCTTAAAATGTGTGTGCATTTTATTCTCATATCAGATATGTTTCTGATAGTCTTATAAGAATCTTGTGATTCGTTTTTTTTACAAAAAAGCCGTGTGACGTTTTGTCTTAAAAAGTTTCTAAACAACACGTGTGAATTTATATGGTTAATATATGTCTTGAAGGAACTGTAAGTTCCTATTTGTCTTCTTAATATGTTTGACATGTTTGCTAATTCAAGTTTGGATTATCAAATTGGGGGGGGGGGTTGTTAAAAATACTTCCATTTTATGTTTTCCAATTTGCTAATCATTTGTTTTTTTATTTTTGTATATTGGGCTTCCTTGCATTCTGGATGAGCCAAGTTTCTTGTGTTGCTGATTATGTGGGCCAATAGCCCATGTCATTTTATTTTATTCCCTGATTGAAGCCGATCCCTCTAGATTAGCGATGAATCTAGGGTTACTTCCTTGTATGCTGATTTCAAGCCTTCAAGATGGAATGCTCTCTGATTTGGTATGAGATTATCAATCGCGTTATTTGTTGCTGTAATCCTGCTATCATCAAGCCTACAACGGATTCTTGCCTTTCTTGATAGCCGCTCTTCCGAGTATTTATATTGGATTCCTTGGCTTGTTAACGTGTCGATCATCAATAGTTCGATCATTCTTATGGTTTGAATTCAGTATTGAATTAGTTTTGTCTTGTATAAGCATTCTGCTTCTAATCGTCTAGAATCGTCGGTTAGAAACATCCGACTATCTTTTTGTTCTTGTTCATCCGACTGGTTCGGTTTCTTCTTACTTTGTTCTTGAAATGATCTTTTTACATTTAATAGAATCATAAATTTTGACAAAATTAACGGTTAGCAATTCAAAAAAGACACAAATATCATCAACAAAATAATAATATTTACCTTTTGTGAACTCGTCATTTTTCAGATTACTCCTCTTTGTTTATTTGTTTTCTCCCGGTTCGAATCCAATTTTGCGTGCAAATTAACGCCTCAACAATGATGGGGGATAACGAACTTCCGTATGACTCTACTACCCGCCCGCCCGTACTAAAAGCAGACTCGAAAGCTACAGTTGAAACCGGAATAGCCAAGATATCTGAAAAAATAAAACTAATTAGTAAATATAATAACTTATAAAATAACAGTTATTACCTTTCGCCATACGTGCTAGGGTTGGATATCTAGTTGAATTAACCTTCCACCAAACAAGATATCAAACTTCTCTCTCATTTTTTCAACATCCTCCACGATATATCTTTCAAGTTCGTCCTCTTACTAGACGACTGACCAGTACCAACCCGAAACTTTTGAAGTTTATCCATCATTATTTTTTACCCCTACCTTCTTCAACTTTTGTAGTAACCGGAACGCTTGAAACAAGTACATCCAAATCCTGATACTCTCGTACAATTAACCGCATCTCTGATTTCACCTTATCTTTAAATTCTGCATCTGTCTTCAACTCCCCGTATTTTCTCTTCAACTCACAATTTTGTACATCTCATATTCTACCATTGTAAATTTCACTCGGATCCAAGATAGATGCAATCTCAAACAACTTATTACTCCTATACTCATCATCAAATATTTTTAAAACTTATTTTTCATCAACCCTATCAACTCTAAGACTGTAAATGTTGTCCCTCTTCATAAAACATTTTATTTAGGTTCTCGCCAATATCCATAACCTCGGCCAACACTTCATGTGCTATTACATAATTAGAACAAGACAAATCTACTGTTTTTCTTTTGAAAAGTTCAAGTACATCTGTTATTTTTCTTGCAATCCTCCAATCACTATGATCTGGAACAACATCTAAGTCTTGCCTAAAACTGCTATTTCTACGAGCATACAATTCCAAAGCCTTTTCAAGTTTAGAGCTCTCTCCAACATATCAAAAGTGCTATTCCATCCGGTTGAAACATCCAAAGACAACAACCCTTTCGTCTCTATTTTTTCTCAATAACACACGCTTTAAACACACTTAGCCTAGCCGATGAGGCTCTTATGTTTTTAAAAGCATTACGAATACATTTAATGGTTTTATTTTGTACTTTCAAACCATCCTGAACTATAAGGTTAATTATGTGCGCAACACATATAACATGAAGATACTTTTCTTTCAATACGGAAACTGCAACATTGTTTGATGATGCATTATCTAGGGTGAATGTCATCACCCGCTCTATGCCCCATTCGTCTAGATATTCCTGAGTAGCCCTGTCTATGTCATCACCTTATGACTAAGGATCGGTTTAAAGTTTATAATTCTTTTATGAAATTACCAGTTTTCATCAATGAAATGTATAGTTAAGCACATTACGTTGTAACAGAAACCCTTTGATTACTATTAATAAAAAAATTTCTTAGTTTCTTTTTCTCATCCAAGTATACGTCAAGTATATCACGAGCCACAGTAAAACACGAAGTGACGTTAAAATTAAGGCACAAGGCTTCCATAAACTCCTAAACCCTGGTCGTTCGACACATGAGAACGGAAGCTCCTCTAAAATAATCATTTTAACTAATAACTTTCTAACCTTAACTCGGTCAATTTCCATGTTCTCAACGTACCTTGGCCATCTTCGTTTTTTTTAACCAAGTTCGGTTGATCTCCTTGCTGGTTAGCCGGATTCTTTTCGCATATTTGATAATGCTTATACAGTGATGATGTTCCATTCTTACCGGACCCCGCACACAACTCTTTTGAACAATATTTGCATTTTCCTTTTCTATTACCTTCCTCGTCAAAAATTTCATCCATATGTTTCCAACATTCAGCTGTGAGCTTCCTTCTTTTGCTTGTCACTTTTTGCTTCCCGGTTTACATTTCATCGACGACGGTTTTGTTTCCGTCATTCTCGTCACTAGAAATACTTTGTGTGTGATCCACTATGTTGAAAGTTAAAACATATTCAATATTATAATTACATACATACAAATTCAATTGAATATTTTCATTTTATTAGAAAATAGTTAGTTTAGATTGTTAAATGATAGAATTAAAAAAATTGATCTCTTGTATATTCTGTAAAAGCTAGCTGATATACCATCATTTGTACATGTTTTGCATGCATAATTATATTCATATCTAGCACAATTATATACAGAATGATAAGAATTGATAAGTAATCTATTTAATTGTGTTACAACAGGATAATTATTCTTGGAATGCAAAAACACATTAAAAACACTCAAAATCAAGGAGAAATTAGCATTAGGAAGCCAATTGGACGAAACTAGACCTAGGAAATCAATGCTGGAGGTCAACAGGAAGGTGAACAGGGCAAGGTACGACATGGCCGTGTTGTCCAGCCTTCATGTACTCCTCTGCTCTGTCAGATTCTCCCACGTGCAAGAAATGGGTGCTTTGCACGACCGTGCATTACCAAAATCTCAGTCTATAAATAGCAAGCTCATTATAGTGTTTTAGGTGTCCAAGACCAAGATTTGGGAAGGCCTTAGAGCTCTGCTAAGAGCCGAAACTCTCTCGGTTTTGGTGCGTTTAGCTTTTCTTGTTTTATTTTTGTCACACCCCCAAATTCCACTAACGGAGTTTTACCGTTTGGTGTGTGGCAAAACAGGATCTCAGTCATTAGCTACATCAAACGACACTATATGAGACATAAATGAAATATCATAAAAAGTTCAGAGTTAATGCGGAAGCGTTTAAATAAGAAAGTAAATACGCAAAACAAATGCGCTCAAGTCTAATAAGACAAGTAAATTGTTTTAAATGTTTGCATAAGGATGAAATAATAGTAGGACTCCATGCATGTCCTAAGTGTGCAACCTATGCCTTAGCAACCTGAGAAACATGTAAGAAAAAGTGTCAACACGAGGTTGGTGAGTTCACATGTTTGCAAGTGAATAAACTTGTTTGAGTGTTTGCAGGATCCACATACATAAGTCACACCTATTGTTAGCTAGACAATATACAAGTTACTCTAAGCGTTCGCAACCGAAGCTGACTGTTTGTGTTTGAATGCCTCCCGCCAGGTCTATCAACTCTGGCAATGTGATTAGGCCAACATTTCACATGTTCGACCTCCAATCGAGTTAGCGCGACTAACCCGGGTGGGGTTTGTCAAACCCGGTAGTACTACTAAACATTACCTCGCTAAATCCATATTAACGGTCCGATGTATGTGAGGACTTTCAGTGATAGTGTTTGCACTTAGGTACACAAGTGGTAGTGAAATATTATGGGATCCGTGTTTGTCTGTATATCTGCTTCTCCCCCAGCGGGAAGGCAAATAACATAATGTTTGTTTGTATTCCTGTTTCTCCCCTAACTGGAAAACAAATAAAAGTATGATTGCTTGTGTGCATGTTTCTCCCCCAACGGGAAAACAAGTAAAATATGTTTGTTTGTGTACATGTTTCTCCCCCAACAGGAAAACGAGTAAAAAAGGGCCGTGAAACTCACCCGAGTCTGAGTAAAGCGTAGTAAATAACACCTCTAAAGGATACAACAGAGGAACAAGAGTTTGCCTGTGTGTGAACAGTCTACGAATTTCCTAGAATTACAAGTACAATAGTTAGGGACACGTGGGATACTTTGACGACGACACGGAAGAATTGACATCCTAAATACACTTAGGATCAATGAGTAGATAGATGTGTCATTGAGAGTCAAAGAGTTTCTTACTATACTAATTAAGATAGATGCGATCTGTGTCAAAAGTCTCTATTCACGAATAATATCATAATATCATAATATATATATATATATATATTCGTGTGTTTATGCCATTAAATAATGGTTTAGAAAAATAATATAATTTATTATATTATTTTTAAGTTAGAGAAATAACACGATAATTATATTCGTGACAAAAATAATAAATATATTATTTTTATCCAGGAACATAAGCGTGGGTAATAAAATAATTATATTATTTTCTTTTTTTTGAGGAAAATAAAAATTAATAACTAGATATAAATTCAAACCCGAGCCTACGAGTGTTTTCTGGTTTCAAAACATATCAATATAATATAATAATAATATAGGAGTGGTTTTTATAAAAAGAAAGTAGTGGAAAAAACCCCCCAAAAAAAGATGCAGGAGACCGGACTCGAACCCGGGTCTCCTGCACATGAGTCCAGTGCCCTAACCATCTCCGCCCGCTAGGGAATCGCACAAGAACCCAGATCGTATCAGTTTTAACAAGTTGGTTTCTTGTGTTCTCTCCCCTATCGAAGCCGAAGTAAGAATCAGTCCCAAACTCATCGATTTCGACTTCGATCGAACAAAATAGATTAGGGATTTTGTTAATCGAGTATTGGCGAATCTGTAGGTGAAGTTAATTGCAAAATCATCAAGCTTAGGATAGTTTAATTACTTTTTTAAGAACCGAAACCCTAGTTTAAAACATAGATTCAATTCGATCAAATTGGATAATGTTTTCTCTTTAAATCATGGGGTTTTTAACAAACAAGGAATTGCGATTCTACCCATGTACTTTAATTGGATTGAGGTTAAGTCTAAGATCAAAACCCCTAAATCTTCGTACGAACGAACCCTAGATTAATGATCGAGTTCAATTCGACGATGTACGATTAAATTAGCACAGGGTTAATGATTTAGACACTAAAGCGAAACTGTAGGTGTGAATAATTACCAGAATTGAGATGGAATTGATGGTGTACTATCAAGACGCAGGTCCGACCACAAGTGGCTAGTCTCCGACGATTTCGACCAACTCTCCGGACGAATGTGTGTGTGCAACAGCTTCGGATTGATGCAATGTAGGTGTGAGAATGTTCAATTCGTGATAATAGCAGAGAATTCAAACGAATTCCATAGTGGTCGATGATAGGTCGACGGTTATGGCTTTATTACCCATAATTGGGTTTAATTCGTGAATAAAGATACCGTTTAATGACTCAATGATGTCAAAAATGTCATTAATATTCATTTCGGTTAAGGATTTGAATGAATTTTCAGTTAACAATGTGAATTGAATTCAAACATCAAGAGGTTTGACTTATAAAAGTCAACAGAACAAAAAAAACCTACGATTTTAACTTTTTAGAGTCAATAGATTTGACTTTTTAGAGTCAATAGATTTGACTTTTGAGTAATTACATATCTAGTCCCTATAGTTACAGTTTAAATATTGACAGAATTGGTCCCTAAGGTTTGTAACTGAGTTAACGGAATTTTGTCGGGTGTCACAATTTTCCTTTTTAAAGTCTTGTAATATGAAATTATTCTTCTCGTTCGAGTAAAACAAGAGGCAACACATACCTACTCTGCTTTGGTGTTGGAATACTTTCACACATTATCTAAGGTTAGTTAAGTCTATTGTATGGTCATTTATGGCTAGTTCTTTTGCGTTGCTCAAGTTGGTTGAACTTTAATTAATTAATGAAGTATTTTTAGTATGTTATGTTTTTAAAGTCTTTACTATGATTTATCTTAAAAACACAAGAATAAGTGATCTTTAAACCAATCTAATAATCATACATCTTGTGAGTTACTTAAGCAAGACTTCTTGTTTGGGAAGCATATTCGAGGTTGTACGGTCTAAATACAAACCTTGGTGCTACCAAGGGCCCGGTCAGTATAGATTTAATATTATGGGTTGATTGGAGGTTTGGGTATTCAGCGAGTCGGTCGAGTCCTAACTAGACCTTGCAGTTTGTGTTGATATTTGTTTACTTCTCTTGTGTTGGCTTGTAGAGGACTTCTAGCGGGAGCCATGGGGTTTGATCTTGATAATGAAAGTCTTATTTATTAAAAATAATATTATAAGTAAAAACAATTATTTTAATAACATAATTTTCTAGGTCCGAGCGTTTATAAAGTACGTTTGGAGGAAGTCGTACATTCCGATTTACCGGAAAAAACTTACAAGACATGACGTACGTCAGTCATTGGATAATCTTAGTCCGAATAATGAATCACGAGATAAGCAGAGGACTTGAGACCCCGTTTAGGGTCTCGAGATTCATTAGGAATAGTTGGCCGACTGTATCCACTGTTCTGTTATGAAATATTAGCTCCCATATCGAAAGGGTTAGTACTAGTAGCTATGACCAACCTTACGTTAAATATAGAATTAATTAACAAGGAATAACAACCAAAGTAGCGCCTTAAGCGGGATAATGTTTCCAATTACATTTCTTATCATTTTTACTTTCTTTTAATCAAAACCCATTTTCCAACTTATTACCCTAGTCAGACAATAGCGAGAGTTGAGTACGGGATCCGTGTCCATGGTTCGATACTTGGTTTTTACCCAGACTATGCTACGCTGCGATAGGTACACTTGCCTATTGCGTGTGTGTTTAGTTGAAGTATTTATCATGTTCATTTATAAATTTAAAACCTGATTAGTGTAACTCTAAATAGAATATATTTATACATTAAAGACACGCTATCACTAGCACTAGAGTTTTTAAACGTTTGTTTTGACCAAAAGTTGACCAGTTTATATACAATTGTTACTCATATCATAAGCAGATGATATGTATTTGATATTTATTATTCCTAACCCGTTTTAAAGATCAACAATTGAACAGATCACAATTCAGTGATTCACAGCCGCCTTGAATTCAAATGACCAGAGAGCCTTGCCAAGCCTTCACAGTCGATCAATAGCATAGGATATTTTATTAAAATAAAGTATTTTAATTAATGGTATGTATCCTAAAATAAACATGGTTTTTATTTAAGGTTAAAGCCCATTAAGTTTAAATTCGGTTCTCGCGCGTCTAAAGTGGAACTAGTGGGTTTACTCGGAACCGACCCGGGAACCGTTAAACCCAAATATAAACAACCACAAAACCGAACCTATAAGAGGATAACAGTTCTAGTCATGTGGTTCCGGTAAGGTTCCACGGTTCTGCAGTTTCAGAACCACGAGCTACTCACCCCTAGTTGAATCCATTGAACCCGAAAATCAGCTAATGATGTCATCTAAATCTAGAAGGTCAACTAACTTTGATGATTACATAACCTACCTGAATGAAGCTGATTTGGATTTAGGAAAGCACAATGATCTTGCCTCTTATAATGAATCCATTCATAGTAATCAATCTTCTGAATGGAATCAGGCTATGACTGATGAGTTTGATTCCATGTATCAGAATGACGTTTGAGATCTAGTTGAATTAACCAATAGTTAAAGCCCGTAGCATGTAAACGGTTTTCAAAATCAAATTAGACCCGAATGGAAAATTTGAACGCTATAAAGCATGATTGGTTGCCAAGGCTACACTCAGAAAGAGAGAATTGATTATCAAGAAACCTTCTCACCTATCTCACGAAAAGATTCTTTAAGGATCGTTATGGCCCTAGTAGCTCATTATGATTTAGAGTTACATCAGTTGGACGTTAAAACTGCATTCCTGAATGGTGACTTACATGAGGATGTGTTCATGAATCAACTGAAGGTTTTAGACCTAAAGGTTAGGAACACTTAGTCTGTAAGCTTAAAAAAAATCAAAATATGGGTTAAGCATCACGTCAGCGGTACCTAAAATTTGATGAAGTCATGAATAAACAAGGTTTCATCAAGAATCAAGTGGATCAATGCACCAACCTCAAGATGAGTGGGAGCAATATTACTATACTTGTCCTTTACGTTGATGACATTCTTTTGACAAGTAATAGCTTAGATATGTTGCATGAGTCAAAGCGAATATTCTCGTAAATTTTGAATTGAAAGACCCCAGGGAAGCCTCTTATGTTGCATGAGTCAACCGAGATAGACCCAACGGGACATTAGGCCTGTCCCAGAAGGCTTACATTGAGCGGGTCCTTACACATTACAACATGCAACATTTCTCTCCATCAGTAGCTCTAGTCATTAAGGGAGACGTTTTTGATTCTTTTCAATGTCCTAATGCAGAGGTTGAAAGGGAACAAATGAGATTTATACGTTATGCTTCAGTAGTGGGAAGCCTTATGTATGCTCACGTCTATATTCTTTCGGATATCGCGTATATTGTTGGAATGCTAGGACGCTACCAATCTAATCCTGGTCTAGATCATTGGAAAGCAGCTAAGAAAGTAATACAATATCTCCAAGGAATGAAAGACTATAGATTGACTTATAGAAGAAGTGATAGTTTAGAAGTGGTTAGATATTCTGATACTGACTTTGCTAAATGAAAAAATGATGAGAAATCCCTTTCGGGTATATCTTTATGTTAGTAGGCGGACCTATATCGTGTAGGAGTCATAAGCAGCAGTTAATAACAACCTCAAAAATGATGGAAGAGTATGTTGTAGTGTACAATGCAACATGTCACGGAATGTTGTTGAGAAACCTTATCGTTGGACTCAAAGTTGTAAACTCCATCTCAAAACCATTGAAGATTTATTGTGATAACTCAACTGCCGTTAGTTTCTCAAACAGTAACAGTTTGACCCAATGTTGTCAATAGCGGCTATAGCGACCGCTATAGCACACTACGTAGCGTTGCAGTCATATGGCTCTATATTGTATTTAGCGACCATATAGCGAATATTCAGTAATTTTTCTTTTTTTTTATTATTATTATTATATATTTTTTTTTGATAAATGAAAATAGTGTTACTAGGTGAGCCAGAATATGAAGATTTAAATGATTAGGGATAGCATATTAATTATAATTGCTAAATAGTTGAATGTAAAATATTTCTTAAATTTTCGGCTAGTTTATCACTAAACATGAAATTTCGGGCGCTATTTCATCGCTATCGCTACGTCACATATAGGCAGCTTGCGCTATTTACCGTTATTCACTATCGACAACTATGGTTCGAGTGGAGTTGGATTATATCTTGACACAAAGTATTTGTTCGTACGTGAACGAGTTGAGGAAAACAACCTTCGTATCGAGTATATCATATCAGTGCTAAGAATATGATAGCGGATCCGAATACTAAAGGTCTTCCGCCCAAAACCTTCGAGGAGCTTGTGTCGAAGATGGGCCTTAATAGAGACTTTGCATGATAACATATTTATTATTTCCACAATTTTATTCTCTATCTAAATCTTTATGCGCACCTTATGATGTATAGACAATTGTTTTTTTACAAAAGGCTTATTTTAGTCATTTTGGTCTTATGTTTTGATTTGTTATTGTAGTATGATTAGTGAGGGTCCTGAGTTGACACTGATTCACCGGCTGTATTTTTCTACTACAGTTTCATATTGAAATTTGATAAGTATTCTGAATCTAGCATGTTCTAAATCTAGTCATGCTTACTTAACATTCATCATAAAATGATTATTAGGCCAAGTAGGAGAATGTTGGACTCACGTAAACAAATGGTCTCAACCATTTAATTAATGTTTACCATAATGACATAATTACCTTTGGGCTAATGGGCTAATACTCCCTAATCTAATTTATAAATAAATGGTTGAGGCTTATATATAATATTTTTATAAATATATATTTCATTTGGCTCATTCAATTTAAAAAAAAATATTTATAAAAATATTACATATGATTTGAACATTTAGTAAAAGTTGAGTGACTTTAGAGGGACAAAAACACTTTGAGTGACTGAAGTAAAACACTTAGAAAACTTATTTACTATTGAAAGAAGTTTTCCCTTCTCAAAACCAATACACAAAATTCGCCAAATTGTAACTATTTCTTTCTTGCTTGATTATACAATAATAGTGTAATTTTTCTGATATTTTTTTTGTTGTTTTTATTCGAAAAGAATGTCAAACGAACTAAATAGACATCAAAAAACCAAGTCATTAGAAAGAAAAATTTAAACAACCAACATAAACCAGAATTTTAACACAATGGTTTAAAGATAAAAGGCTAATTTAGCTTAGTGGGTAAATAATGTCGGTAAAAACACGAAACAAACACAAGGCTTAACATGTCGACTAGTGAGAATAGTTTGGTTAGGGTATAAGAAACGAAAAAGTCTACAAGTGGGTGATTTTACTGCCTCTATCATATTCATATGAATACTCAATTCATGATCATGAAAAGTATGTGCTAAGCAAGTTCTAACATGAATGCAGCATCTGCCACAATAAAATAAATCAACAAAACGTGAACAAAGAGTGCAAAAAGGTGCACACAAGCAATAAAGGCTCAAAGATGCACACCGAAACGGGGGTAAGGTAAAGGTGCATACACATGCAACTCCATGTTTGTGAATTTTTATTGTTACAATACTATGATGGGAAATCAATTCGTACATAATGCGATCGCTTTTACAAACCACATGTGCCACTTTCCATAGACGAAAAGGCAAACCCGACTTCAAAAACATGAAGAAAAACCATCATTTCTAAACACCGAATAAAAAAACTGGTTAATTTTTCTCTATTATAACGTAGCGTTGCCCCCGTTATGTACACAAGAGGTCAATAAATGTTGTCACTTATACTAGCCTATCATCGGTATCTTATTTGACCTCACCACAATGACCTAGGGTCAGAAGCAAAACTCGGGTCAAATATTCTTTGACCCGTGGCTAGTATGTAACGAGGGTCAAACTCCATTTTTCGTCTATAGATTTGTGGCCATTTATCACCATAATGGTCCATCCATTCCTTTTGTGTTGTGTAGTGAGGCAAGTATTGTTTTGCTTCAATCTTTGACTCCTTACAAAAGTTCAAAATCTTTCGGTTTTCGTCACTCAAATGCTTCAAAGTTAGCGTCTCTTCGCCATTATCCAATGCTGACCGAAGCAATGCCACCAAGTAAAACACATCCTCGTTAGGCGTCACCACCGATGATCTCTCATCCCACCTGATAATTAAAATTAACATCAGCATTACAAAACATATGACTTTCAATGACACGCTGTTTTTTATTTTTTTCATTTTGGATTTATAGCTATCCGTCAGTGATAGTCAATTTCTCAAAAAGTGTGATGGTCCCTCGGGTCGAAAAAGATCCGAAAGATGGAGGTTAAGTACAAGTATTGATGCATAAGATACATTTAGAATATAGTTGGACGATAGAAGGTCCACAAAGGGTGGCATAATCTGTACCAACCGCTATGTTTCTTGTACTATTATGTAACGGGACATTGATGATGAATTAAAATCTCATCCATGGGTCCCAAATGGAAGATCTCATCTGACACCAGTATCTTCCCACTTGGACCATCTGTACCCGTTCGATCTTTTTTCTTGTTTGGCTCCGGTCAACAAACAAAGACACAACACCTTATGCTGTACTTTTAACTTTTAAGTCTTAGGGTGAAGGGGGTGGATAACCCATTTACTCACCAAAACTGTCCAATAGAATCTTGTCATCTCAAAACTACTCATTTACTTAGATTTCATTGGAAACACCCTACTCATTTACTCACCAAGTTTTAAAAAAAAAATAAACATTTAAATAAAAAAAGTCAATTAAAAATTAACATAATACAATTAAAAAACTAGAAAAATACAAGCCTAATAGGTGTCCCCTTCAATCTAATTTATTAATTTATAAATCAATCTAATAAGAAGATTAAAATAAATAATAAACTAAAGTTAAATATAAAAAGAGAGGAAATGAACTATATAATATGTTATTATATTATAACATGTATTTACATAACTTTGTCAAATTACATATTTTATTTTATTAACAAACTAGCAAAAGAAGTAATGTAATAATATTTTATTTTGTCAAAAATGCTTTGCCAAAAGTCAATTCCTATCTTTAGTCGCCCGAGATAAAACGAGTAAAATTACTCGCACAACATACTCGATTGTTCTACCCACTTACTCGATTGTTTTACCCGGGATGATGGGGGCGGTGTACCCATTTTACCCGGTCTCTATCTCTCATACTCGGCCCAAGCCGAGTAAGGTGCCCCCTTCACCCTTATGGTATTAGCTTTATGTTCCGGTTCAAGACCTTGATATCATGTACATACATACTAAAAATACCCGAATTTCGGGTCAGTTTTGGTCGGAATTTAGTCGGACAATTAGTTTTCCACTAATTTTTGACAAAAATATTTTTGTTGGAAAAATAGTGGTTGGACAATATTATTTAGAATTAATAAATAATAACAATAGAATAATATTAATAATAATCAGTAAATAAAAAAAATTAACGTTTAAAAAGGAAGTTTTTGTCGGAATTTTCTGACGAAAATAAAAATTAAAATATTTTTTTTAAATTATTTATCTGTCAGAATTTGCGGACAATTTTCCTTTATGTCGAAGTGTCGTCCTAAATTTAGGGTTTTTCTTTTTAAAACTTTTCTTCTTTAAAAAAATTCATTGAAAAACGGACTGATTAATAACATGCATTATACATACATGCATAAATATATATATATATATATATATATATATATATATATAAATAGAGTTGAGGTAATGAGAGAACTCACTTTAATAAGAGAACTAGACAACCACTAAGAAAAAAAGAGGTGAAATTTTAAAAAAATGGTAAAATTAGAACTTACAATATATAAATCTTTAAATATTTATATCTTTTGCATACATTTTTTTTTTAAATTACACCATTAAATCAAGAATTTCTTAATATTTCATTTGAGTATAAACAACGTTATAAAAAATAAGAATTAACTCGTCGTTTTTTTTTCTTATTATTTTCCATATTGAATATGTGTAGTATCACCCCAAAAACCCCACCACCACCCAAAAACCTAAACCCCCACGCCACCCCAACCAAAAAACCTAACCCCCACCCCACCCCACCCAAAAACCTAAACCCCCACCCAAAAACCTAAACCCCCACCCCACCCCCACCCAAAAACCTAAACCCCACACCCCCACCCCCAAAAACCTAAACCCACCACACCCACCCCCCTCCAAACCCCACACCCACCCTCCCCCCCAAACCCCACACCCCCACCCGAAAACCTAAACCCCCCACCCACCCCCCACCCGAAAACCTAAACCCCCAACCAAAAACCTAAACCCACCCACCCCACCCAAAAACCTAAACCCATCCACTCGACCCACCCCACCTAAAAACCTAAACCCACCGCACCCACCCCCTACCCTCAAAAACCTAACCCTAAACGTAATACTGCATATGTGTAGTACCACCCCAAAAACCTAACTCACCCCTAAAAATCTAAACCGACTATTTTATCGAGTATTTTTTTTTGAACGAGTACGACGTGGGAAACAAGGTCTCCGAACCACTTTTTTAACTTTTGATTTATATTTTGAGTTATGATTTTTTTATTATTTTTTTTACTTTTAAAAAAAATTCTTTAATTATCTCCCTAAATGTTAATTTTTTTATAAATTTCATCCTGTATAGATATATATCATATGTATATGTTGAAGCAATAGCATGTTTAAGACTTGAGAACCTTACTTTTTTTTGTTCATAGGATAGATGAGGATGGGCCCACTAGTTTTATTGCCCAAAATACCCTTGAACACTCCTTTATCGAAATCAGCAATTCTTGATTTGGGTACAAACAGGTTAAGCCAAGGATGGGGTACCTCCCACAAACCCTTGGACCGGAGTTTTAGTTCTGCAGTGTGAACCCGGTCCAAGAAGTCCACATAAGGAAGGTCAGTAGTGAACATTGATGCTGGTATATAGTTTAATTTCTTCAACAAAGCTTCCACTTCCTACAAACAATTAAAAAATCAAATTAAAATTAAAGTTACATATAAAATATTAATTAATTAAAGTACAACAAGAGAAACCCTGGATTGGCTTAAAGTTATTGTTTTTTTATGAATAAATTAAATTTAAAAAAAATTAAAGGAGGAAAGTACATTAAAAACAGCTACCAGACACTTCTTTTGTCAGAGGATAAGTTCAGTTACTTGTTTAATTAAAAATAATAAACTGATTAATAATTAATTAAATAATTAATTTACATATTGAATTATTAGGTGCTAATAATTTGGTGGGTGGACGGCGTGGATATACATGTAATTGTAATTCCTTCGACTAAAGTAATACCGAAGTTTGTCGCGAATCATCGTATGATATAAGCGCATAGATCACACAAGATCTTCCATGTTTTCTTGTGCTATAAATATATTTGTTTTTTTATTAATTTTATAAATTAACTACATACCAATCATATAATCCAGGTTTATTACGTTGCAGTGTATACAAACCTCAACTGATTAGTGACAAACAATACGTAGCCAACTTGCCTATTATATTACATTACATGACGTTTTATTGGAGAAGATATAAAAAGATAAACCTGCCGCTAAACCTTAAACATTCGGGAAGTGTATTCGCGTATGAAAATGTTATCAACTATAAGTTATTTTATGATTTTGAAACTCGTATTGTATTAAGTAATACCTGATCGATTAACTGAATAGATCATAGAGTTAATTACACAAATAGTTTACGTGGTTTGTAAAAAATAACAGGTTAAGTACTAAGGGTTTAAAATAACATGTTTGAGTTTTATGCTTTTAATTTTGTAATGAGTTTGGGTATTAAGACTAACTTCTGATTATTTTTCTGTTAAGTTTGGATAAAAAGACTAAAATTAATGCCCTTTGAGAAAAATAACATGTTTAGGTACCAATGATTTAAATTAAAAGGATATTTTGGTCATTTCAAGTCAACTTAACAAAAAAGTTCACGAAAGTTAGCATTAATACCAAAACTCGTAACAAAATTGAATACGTAAACCCAAACATGTTACTTTAAACCCTTAATAACAAATCTGTTACTTTTCATAAACCACACGGACTATTTTTGTAATTAACTCTAGTTCATATAACAATTAATCGCACTGAAAATGAATATGCTGATATGTTTTATAATCTTAAAAAAATATAATAAATGAAACCGTTAGAAATTATAAATTACCAAAAATATATAATAATTAAAAAAGTAGTGAAGTATTTAATATTTTTATACGGTTATTATTATTATTTTTTTGTACACAACAGTTCTAAATACCTTAGAATACGTTATTTTGTTTTCATATATATATTTTTAAACTATGATAAACTCATAGCTTTTAATGAAGAATCCAAGTCTTATAATTGAGATCTTGTAGATTTCTTGGTAGGGGGAAAAGATTTTGTTATATATTTATGGTATAAAGATCCAAAAACTGCTTTAATTTGCGATGCTACAATATGGTTGCATGTTATTCGAATCGCTTTTCATCTTTTAACATGAACTTTTGGTACTTTTTGCAATATTCACATGCTTCCCACTATACCTAGCATTTTTTCCATTATAAACGAGTTAATTTTTTAAAACGCACGGGTTCACCATCAAAAAGTTATTTAAAAAAAAAACCCAGCCGGTCCGGTTAACCTGTAAATAAAATCCATTTCATTTTTAACCTAATACTCGCTCATTTTACAAACTCTTAACACCTATATACTAAATATGAGACCTTAAAAAATACGCGAAAAAAGAGATTTAATTACCTGATCGATTGTTTTAGGGTTTTCACCGACATGGTAATTCTTGGTGATTTCCAAGCAATACAAGACGTTGCCACCGGTACCGGCTCCAAGAGACGAGATCTTCACCGGATTATTAGGTGAAAAGGAAGATGATCTCCAGTTGTTGATCAACCCTTCATCAACAATCACAAAACCCTCGATGTAATCGAACTTTTGAGAGTGCGGTTGATCATGCAACGATATAAGATACTCTTGATCATGAGTAAAAGCCGAGAAATTCGAGTATAAAACCCGAATCCATCTAATCTGCTCGTTAATTAATTAAACAAAATGTTAACTAAAAACTACTTAAGAAAAGAAATAAACAAATATTAAGTAATTAATTATTTAATTAATGAAATTGTCCTTATTTACATGCAATAATAACAAAAACAAGAAGTAACTATCTTTGAAAATGATTTCTTGACTGATCAAGAGTCAATATGATCACATGTTCCAAACCTGTAACCTTACGACTCATCCCCCGAACCCACATCTTGTATTATTGTGTTTGTGACAAGATTTATCTCATTAATTTTTTTTTAATTAACCGTAACTTACAAAACTGATTTTGCCTTTAACTGTAATTAGAAAACAATTCGGTTTCCATTTAGTCTGCTACCTCAGCAGCATACTCCAAACGAAACTAATAAAAAAAACATAAAAAAGACAGTTAGAGTCTGCTGCATCATACAACAGACTACTAAAACCAAATTGGTTTCAAAAAATGTAAAAACATAAGTATTATATTTTTACAAAAAATGTAACTTTTTTTTATAAAAAAATTGAAGATTAGGGTTAAAAAAGGTTATACCATTTGAGGAGAAGGTTCCAAAGCAATTCTAGCCCGGGTAATTATCCCAAACTGCCCCAACCCACCAAGCACAGAATGAAACAACTCCGGGTTGTGATCCAGTGAGCACGTCACCACGTCACCTCTTCCTGTTCTTCAACAAATTTTCACAAAATTACATAATGCATGAAAAGATTTACATGTTTGTGATGCATATCTTCTTGTACGGTACAAGTAGGTAATATCCCTTACCCGTCATGCTATGCATGAACAAGATAATAATAAATAATAATAATAATAATGATAATATTATGATGTACCTGTGACGACATCCATCTCATGAACATTACTAATCTGAGGGCCATGATTAAACGCTTGCCCACTGATCCCCGCGTTCGAGAGTGTACCACCAACCGAAAGGTATAAGTAATCCGTCCATGATTTGGGTGCGAGTCCATACTTTAAGGTGGACTTGAGCACATCTATCCAAAGCTCCCCACCCCACACGTCCACGTACATCATGTTCTCGGAAACTACTGGAACAACCGGTACGGATGGGTTTGTTTTGGATCTGCTCATTTGAACAACGACGCCGTTTTGGGTTTGTGACTGGCCGTTTATGGAATGACCGTGTCCTCTCGCGGACACGGGGAATCCGCGGGGGGATTCGTAGGCGAGTTTCAAGAGGTTTGAGATGTCTGCGGCGGACGCCGGATGGAGGACGGCGAGGGGTTCGGAACGGGTCATTTTGCCGAAGTCTGTGGAGGCGGATTTGATGTCGTCCTGGTCGGTGTTTAGGTGTCCGTCGAGTCCTACGCGGAAGAGGTCCGTGGGGTTTAGAGTTAATCCGACGATGGCGATGAGACGACAGACGGCGAAGAGTAGAAGTAGTTTAGCGGCCATGGTTTGTGTTTTTGTTTCTGTTTCTGTTTCACACAGTGAGGGTGTGTTTGTGTGTGTCTGACGGGGTTGGATTTTTTGTCTAGGATATGAGATACAGGTTCTCAATTTATAGAACAAGCGAAAAGGAAGGGACTTTGGTGGAGAAACAAGTGCGATTGTGATCAAAGGTGTGTGTGACACGTGCGAGCACTTTTTTTTTAAAATTTTTTCGTTACGTAAATTGAGGGCTAGTTGTGTTTGTGAAGAATGTAAGTTTTAAGTTTTAACATTTAAACATAATGTTGGGTTTGTGAAGGCCTTGTGTAACAAGGTGGTCAGTCCTAGGGGTTTTAGGGCTAGTTGTGTCTATGGAATGGTTTCCATAAATACAGTTTATTGTTGTCTAAGTTGTTAACCCTAATTAGTCTCTATATATACCTGCTTATGTAATTGTAATTCTTTGTAGCACCTATCAATAAAAGTAAACCCTAGTTGCAACAAGTGGATGTAGGTCACCTTGACCGAACCACTATAAATCCTTGTGTCGTTTATTGCTTTTCCTTATTCTCGTTTGTGCGTGTTTGTGTGTCGCATCCGCTGCGCTACCGTCTCTGATTCCTAACAAGTGGTATTAGATCTTTGGTTCATTGTTACACACGTCTTTCGCATGGGGAAAAGATCAGAGAGGGTTGTTGGAATTGCGATTGGTGTTTAACCAATCTGCTGAGTTCTGGTTCGAAGCCGCAAGGGCTGGTTGGGTCTGTTCTGTGGCTGGTTTTGTCGCTGACTGTTGCTGCTGTTCCGTTTTTTTATGCTTCTGTTCGGCTGTAACAGGGCTGATTGGAGCCTGTTTTGGCTGCTGATCGCTGTCGCAGGAAGGGAGGAAGTGTAGGGCTGTTCGATTAGGGTTTTGGGGTAGCCGTCGAAAGTTTCTGTTGTTTGGTTGCTGCTGGATTTTGGGTTTGTTGCCAAGTTTTTCCTTGATTGCCGATTAGGGTTTCTAAACCCTTGAGTCGACGAGTTAAGTTTTTTTTTCTGTATTCAAGTTAGTTTATCTGCGTTTTCTGTTTGCTATTTGAGATGGCTGAGGACGGGAAGGTACAGATTGAGAAGTTCGACGGGACGGACTTTGCATGGTGGAAGATGCAAATAATAGCTATGTTGAGTCAAAGGGACTTGGATGTGATATTGAAAGAAAAAACGGATAAGATTAGTCAAGATGTTTGGGATTTAAAGGACAAGAAGGCCAAGACGGCTATTACATTGTCTTTGACGAGGAATGTCGCGTTCAACATCATGAAGGATACCACGACTTGTGGCATGAAGACAACCTTGTCAAACATGTATGAGAAACCGTCGGCGGCAAATAAATTGTTCTTGTTGAGAGAATTTTTCTTGATTATGATGAAGGAAGGAGACATTTTGACATAACATATCAACAACTTAAATTCACTTTTGTCCAGATTGAGTTCTGTGGGAATCAATTTTGATGATGAAACTCATGGTCTGGCGTTGTTATCTTCCCTGCCGAATAGCTGGCCCGGAACGGTAACTACTATTACCAATTCTACAAGGCCCAGTGGTTTTACATTTGAAGGGATGAAAGATTTGATTCTTGGAGAAGACATAAGACGCAGGAAGCAAGGTACCACATCTTCTTCTGAATTGTTAAATGTAAGCAGGGGCAGAGAGAATAACAGGGAAAGTAGGAGCAGGGGTAGGAGTGCATCCAGAACTCCTAAGACTGTCACATGTTGGGGCTGCAAAGAAGTTGGGCATTTTAAGAGTCAGTGTCCAAAGGCCAAAAAGGAAAAGTCTGCTGAAGTGAACACTATTGAGGTCTTACGTTATGGTGATGCACTGGTTTGTAGAGTGGAAAGCAGTGTGGACTCTTGGGTCATGGATTCATGAGCATCGATTCATGCTATGCACAACGGTGAATCAATGGTGAATCTAAAAGAAGATGACTTTGGACAGGTAAGGCTAGGAAATGGTGAAACCTTAAAGGTTACGGGCATGGGAGATGTTAATCTGAAGACTCCATTAGGAACTGCATGGAACTTGCAAAATGTCAGGGTAATTCCAGGTTTGATGATGAATCTTATTTCTATTAGTCAGTTGGATGAACAGGGGCTGGATGTCAAGTTTGGCGGTAGAAAGTGGAAAGTGTTAGATAGAAATCTCGTTATTGCTCGGGGAGAAAAACGAGGATCACTGTATTTAGTTGAGATACCTGCTGAGGGATGTGTGACCGTCCCGGTTCAGAGTGATAAACTTTGGTTCGCTGAATCTCGCGCTAAGAGGGTTCACTTTGCAAACGTGAAGCCTGGAGCTACTGAGATGTCAGTCGAATGTGTTCGGAGGTTAAAACCAGTCAGGGGTTTGAGAACAATGGGAGCATGGGACGTGTTCCGGGTACAGTTCCAAGAGTTCGCTGGGTTTTGAATACTAAGGTATCGAATGAGAAAGTCTCTCTAAGGGATTGTTTGCTGAATTTGGAGAGTGATAATGGTCTTCGTTGTATCTCTGGAGTCGGTGGAACGTGCAAGCCGGTTGAGACAAAAGATGGGTCAGTGGTGGAGATAATCACGGTTGGGTCTGGTATGACTGGTAATGGGTTGAAGCTCGGTGGAGCTTCAAGGGGCCTTTCAGGTAACTGATGAGAAGGGTTGCTGCAACTAGGAGGGTTTGACATGGAGTCTTAGCTTGGGCTTGGAGGACTTGATTATAAAGATTACTGGAGTTACTGGTGCTGGATTGCTTGGATGGTTTGTATGGGCAAAGCCTTCAAGTGGGAGATTGTTGGGTTTGTGAAGGCCATGCACAACAAGGTGGCCGACCCTAGGGGTTTTAGGGCTAGTTGTGTTTATGGAATGATTTCCATAAATACGGTTTCTTGTTGCCTAAGCTGTTAACCCTAATTAGTCTCTATATATACCTGCTTATGTAATTGTAATTCTTTGTAGCACCTATCAATAAAAGTAAACCTCACTTGCAGCAAGTGGATGTAGGTCACCTTGACCAAACCACTATAAATCCTTGTGTCGTTTATTTCTTTTTCTTATTCTCGTTTGTGCGTGTTTGTGTGTTGTATCCGATGCGCTACCGTCTCTGATTCCTAACACATTAAACATTGTCTTAACATAAATTCAACTAATGGGATGGCAGTTTTGGGTTAGGTAGCCTTCATGTCTTTGCCCGTCCTTTCTTCTTGTTACCTGAAGTGCATATTAAAAGTCAGCTAACGCTGTTAAGTTCTAGTTTAAAGCAATTAGGTATAATTCATAAGGTCTTTGGTGTTATTCTGAGGTGTTCTTGACTACCATATACATCATTACTTATCTAGAATAAGGTGGTTTTACTAGTTTGTTCTTGGCAAGATTAGGTTTTGTGGCTAGCGCCTCGTTGGAGCTAATTGTTTGATGTAGATATTTCTTTATAGAGCATCAACATCTTCATGAAAAGTTAACCACTAAGCTTCAAAGGTTGTAGTCACTAACATCCTATGGTGTGCTTTTCTTATTTCAAGTTTCTTTCAAATGGATGCTTGGTGGGTTTATATAAAATGTATGATATAGTTGTATACTTCTTGCTTCAGTTGTTAAAATTATTTTCAAACGGTATATATAACAATGGTATGAGATGCAGTTTTGAAAGATCTTGAAACTAATTTATGATTGATCTTGAAACTAATTTATGAAATAAAATCGTTGTGTTGTTTATTTTGTTTGAAAACCGAATTAAGATGATGAAGAGGTGGCTTATTTTGTTGAGATGATGATCTCTCTATATATTTTGTGGTCGTTGCACACAAAGCCTAGACTTTGTGTTGTTGGTTGGAATTCAATTTGGTTGTAATATATATTATTTCATTTTGGCATCTAATAACTTATGTTAGGTCTTGTTAGTTTGCAATTTATTTTACCATATTAGGTATAGTTCGTAGATATAACAAGACTCAAGGTGGAGCCAAAAGACGTATTCAAACACTTAAAAGACAATACATAAAAAGGTTATGGTCTTCGATCAAGTGGGAGCCCTACATCATCAACTCTTGAAAATTTCTGTCCTTACTAGAATGTTTTTGTTAGCTCACAAAGCATTCATCAGGGTTTCATGGCTTGGTTATGCATTTATATTTTGTTGCATATTTGGTTCTGTTGCTTGCTAAAATATTTTCATAAATGCAATTAAATGAGTTTTTTTAGTAGTAATTTTAAATGGAACTCAAAAAGTATGTTTGTAAAATGGTGATTTTAAAACTCACAACATAAAATATAAACAAGTTTATAATAAGGAGATTTTAAAAATACAAACAAGTTTATAATATGGAGATTTTAAAAGAGAAACTTGTATGAAACTCTAAAAAGTGTTTTTAGAATATACGTCAAAATTGGGTGTAAATTAATAATAAAACTAGACTCATCTTTTATCCAAACTCAATATAATGGCTATAATAATGGATTTTATCAAAGCCTTAAAATTGGTTTGTTTGTGCGCATTATCAACCGACGTATTTTAATATTAAAATCAGACGCTACACAATTATTAAAATATGGATTTTAATAAAATAGATAACCAATATGAAATAGATTTTACTAAAGGCAACAATTGATTTTGTCACTTAGAAGATTTTTTTTTCTATACGTACCCTTCAAAAATAAGTATGTCATCCAATTTAAAAACACGTACACTTTATGAGGGAGGTCCTTGTAGTAAAGTGTGTTTTGCCAAATGCTTGGATCCCTTCATTTTGGGTAGAGTAACGGTTCGCGATTTCCATAACCTTTTTGGGCCAACATTACAAGTTTTAAAATTCGACGACTTATAAACTTCACTTGTAAACAAGCGTGTTGGCCTTTTACGAGTCTAAGTTGGCATAGATGAGATTAAACATATCGAATTGATATTTATTGTCTATCGATCTCATAAGATCTAAGAGTTATATTTTAGATACAATTGATAAAAAAATATATACCTAAATACCTTTAGCTTGTAAAAGACTACGTTTTCCCATTTACACGTTAAAGTGAAATATGGATCTTAGCTTTTAAAATAAACTAGAATTTTTACCCCGCGCTTCGCAGCGGGGATTTTAAACGGTTAAAACGGTGACATTAACGTGGCTAAGCACAAACAAAAACGTGGTTAAATACATAACGAAAACGTATGAAGTTACGACGACTCGGTTGTTGAGATCGAAACATAGATAAAAGACAGTTATATAACAGTACCGATGTTTTTCATTCGGTGTCGGTCTCATTCTTGACCGTACCAGCACGTTACCGTCAGCCGACATAACCCACGATACCTAAAAAATACTTTATTTTGAATACGAATCCGTTTTTAACAAAATTTATATCGGGACGTCAAGAAAAAAATTTAAACAAACAAACGAAAATTATTAAGGAAAAAACATATTATATATATTACAATTGGTAAACTTGACACTTTAAAAATTTGAGAGCGTCAAAGTAATATATTACAAAGTTGAAGGCTATTTTTATAATTACACAGTCTAGGGTGTGAAACTATGAATCACATAAAGTGTACCATCGACACTTGTGATTGAGTTCACTTATAATTAAGGTCAGGGGCGGACCCAAGCACAAGGCTTTGGGGCGTGCGACCGATGAATTTTTTTGTTTGTTTGTTATATTTGTAATCAAATTACGACCGACCTCCATGAATTTTTGACGCCGACACCCGATGGGTTGGAGGACTTCCAAAGTCATGGGAAAATTGCTGCAACAGGGATCGTTTGCACCGACAAGTGATTGCCTTAACTGTTTCGGTAAATAGAGATTTACAGAGAAGGGATTGAAAAGAGGGAGGCGCTCGAGGGATGCAGAGGGGTTGATATGCCATTTAGGTTTCGATATCACCTATTAAGTCGTATGCGTGATAGATTTAGAAAAATCCATGATTTTCGACGATCAATCTGGGGCATTTCATGTCTATAAGGAAAGTCAACAAAGTGTTGGGTTAGTGGTCTCCGGGGAAAACAAAAGTTCCTTTTTTATACTTTAGAGTTAAAAACCATTTGTAATCTTAAACAATATAAGAAAAGTAAACAAAATGAACTTATGAACCAAAAAAAAACTAAGAATTTACAAAACGAGTCAAAACGTTAGATCTACACTAAAAAACCCAAAATATTTCAATGACCGACTCAATCTAGTATAAAAAGTTCGATTACCCGACTCAATCCGGTAAAGAAAATTCAACCCGACCCGGAAATAAATTTCTCTTTATAGACACCCGGACACCGAAAAATTTCGACACCCATAAAATTTTTTTTTGGGTCCGCCACTGATTAAGGTCAATATTAAACCAAAGGTAATTAATTTATCAAAGAATTTTATAAAATATAGAAGTACTAAATCAAACTTTTCTAAAAATTTGTAATTGAAAAAAAACGCAATCGCCCAACCGACGACACAATCATGTACACCCAAAAATGCAACCAAGGCAACTAAGGATGCATAGGGAAAGCATGTTGATGACTCCTTTGATGCATTGCCTTATGCTTGCCACCATGGTGTCTGAACTTAAAAAACTTTTGAATGGCACACTGATTTTGATATGATCGAAGAACTTAAGAAAATGTTTGAGGTGCAAGTTAAACAAGAAAAATATGAAACCATCATTTCTTTAATTGCTTGCAAGATCTAAGAGATTACCCAAGTGAGAGTGGCCATGTGCTCAAGATTGAAAGCATATGTTGAGCATCTTTCTAGGCTTGATTTTCCAATAAGTGATGAGTAGGCAACAAGTATAATTCTTCACACTTTGCCAAAATCTTTCCGAGATAGACTTTTTCAAATTGTTCATGTTATAGTTCAACATGACATTTTCTTATTGTTTTTAACGGTTCTTAAAATATTTTGAGTTTTTATTTGAATCCAACCATATACACACACGCATATATATATATATATATACACACACATATATATATATATATGCATATATATATGTAATCATTTGAGAACTCTTAAATATTTTGAGAACTCTTATCAATGGTTTATATTTTTTTAAGTTTTGTATTTTTTATATATTGTTGTGTATATTTATGTACATAAGAAACAATCAAACTAATTTTTACATATGTTTTTACATTTTTAAATTTTTACCTACACATGTGTAGTCATGTGTAGGTTTTACTACCTACACAAGTATAGGTAAAAATGTAAAAACATATGCAAAAATTAGTTTGATTGTTTTTTATGTACATAAACACAAATGACAATATATAAAAAATACAAAATTAAAAAATATAAACCATTGATAGAAGTTCTCAAGATATTTAGAGTTATCAAATAATTCTAACCCTATATATATATATATATATGTATGTATGGGGTGCGGTTCAAATGATAACCAAAATTCATATGATAACCACTATCAAAATATAATGTTACATATATGTAACAATTATCATTCTATTACTGTTACATATAAGTAACACTATGTGTCACGTATATGTAACATTATGTGGCACATATACGCAACACTTCTTATTTCTGTATTTATGTTCAAGATATATGTTCAAAAAATATTTAACAATTAAAAGATAATTTATTATACATGTGATTGTTTAAGAGTGGTTATCACGATTATCACATAAAAAAAACTGGTTATTATTTGAACCTTTTAATTAAAAGAAAAAATAATTTATTTTAAAAGAGTATATTTTTATAACTGAAAAATGAATGGGTGAATTTAATTGAAAACAACCATAACAAATGGAGAACAAAGGTTTAATGTTAAGCCTTTAAATAAATAAGTTTTTATTTTAAATGAGTAAATTTTGTAACATCATGTTTCTTTTGTCCTCCCTTGTTACCTAATAAACAATAAAAACCAAAACCCACTAGCATATTAAACATCAATAAGAGATTTTATTTTTGAAACTAAATGTCATAAAAATATACGATAACTAAATTAAACAAATTACACCACAAATTACATTTTTTTTTTAATTTCTCTTTACTTTATATCGAATATTTTAAAAATGGGTTAAATGAAAATTAACATGTGAATTTACACTATGAATTAACATTAAATTTAATAACAATAACAACCGTACCCAGTAAATTCTCACCCATAACAAAGCTATTAGTAAGGGTATAGAGAGGGTGAGATGCAGGTAAGACTTATGTCTATCCCCAAGGAAAGAGAGGTCGCGTCCAAAGAGACTCTCGGCTCCATATGAAATGAGATACAATCAAACAATACTAAATATGTACAAAAATAGAAAGCTATCGCTAACAAAAGAAATGGTGCACGAATGAGAAACACATTCATAACTACAAAGAGACAAAAAATTACAATAAAACAATAAAATAGATAAACACTCATATGACACAACACAAACATAAATACAGTAACATGCAAAACCCCCTTAAAGTACGTAGATCTAGACCTCTAAAACAAATTTAAGCTTCATCTACACCCAGTGGCGGACCCAGGAATTTTTTTCATGAGGATCAGAAATTTTTTGGAGTTGATTGTCAATAGTTAAATATGAATTTTTTTCGGCCCTAGTCGGGTCGGGTCACACAATAAAACAATATTCTTAAAATTAAAAAATTAAACCAAAATCAACAAACAAATTTCGTATTTTGACTAATCACTAATCAAATACACACATAACATATAAATTAAATTAACACAAAATTCAGTTAACACGTAAGAAAAAAATCCCTATTCTAATAAAAAAACTAAAATTTTTTTGTCACTTGTTATTCATCATATTCATCTTCATAACTTTTTTTCCCCTCAAAACAACATTTAAATCTACTATTCAATATTTTCATAGTTTGCTTAACTTTTTTCGAAAGTTACATAAATAATCCTTTTACCAAATTAATTCATCATTATTACCATTGACTAAAATTTATTTTTAAATTATCATTAAAAGTGAATATTTAAAAAAAAATCAAGAATTAAAAAATAGGAGAATTGAAAAAGACTACTTTTGTATTTAAATAAATATGTGTTAAAAATAAAGTTTACTAATATTTAATTATTAGTTTTTTAATTAAGTTTAATATTTATAAATAATTTTTTTAGTTTGATTTTAAAATTTTAATAGTTAGTTTTTAATTAAAATCAAGAAATTTTAAAATATTTATTTTTAAAAGTGATTTTAAATTTAAACTTAAGTTTTTTTAAATGACGAGATTTAAAAAAAAAATATGTTTGGCTTCAATTCTAATTTAGTATTAATTTTTTATATTTAATTTTGAAATTTTAAATTTAAATTATGTTGATATATTAAAGAGTGCGATTTTTAACTTTTGGAGTTTAAAATTTTGAATTTAATAGAAGACATATTCTTGAAATTTAAATTTTATTTTATTTTAAATGAGAGATTAAATATTAAAGGTTTAGCGAGATTTTTCGTATAAAATACGAGATTTAAAAAAAGTAAGTTAATTTTGATACGTAAATTTAATTACAACTTAAGCATTTCCAAATATGTTACAAAATCAAGGTTAAAGTTTTTACAAAATGGCTGATAGAGTTCAAGAAACTGAGAAAATGGAGAAACAACGTATGCAAGGAAATCGTTGACCAATTTGATTATCTTCGATTTCTTTGACTCCCTACTGGCTTCAATTAGGTTCGCATCATTTGTGCGCTACTTTTCGAACGGTTTTTACTATTTTGTGGTTTCAGTTATTGAGGAAAAGAAACTCTATTATTTGTTGCATTTAGTGGGTGTTAAACATTGAAAGGTTACCAATATCACGTCAAATGTTTTATAAGTATTTTCAAATTTGTAAATCCTCATTGTATTGTTTCATTTGACATGTAATTTAATGTATAGTAAAAATACACCACTTATGAAATTTATTTTTATGTATTTTTTTATGTTAATATTTAATGAAATGAAAAAGTTACCAATACAATATCAATTTTGTATAAAAAGAGGTGTTAATATAATTATCAATATAATGTTAACGTTCACCCCATGAAAGCTAGTATAGAATATAGAGTGAGAAAGAATATATAAATTAAATTAACACACAATGAGATTTCTTCTTCCTGCCCACGAATAATTTGAATTTCTTTGAATGTGAGAGAGCTAGATAGAGTGGAATGGGAGGGAGAGACTAACCTACTTAGCCTTCACATTCAATTTCTTCTTCCTGTCGCTTTGCCTAGGATGATCATGTCAAAGCTGCGAATTATTTTTCCGATAGTTAATTAGGTTTAAAAATTTTGAGTATTGGGTTTATTTTTGGATTTATGTGTTATTTGGGCCTATTTTGTTTAAGATTATTAGATTAAACTATTAAAGGTTTGGTTTAAGAGATTTATAAGATTTAATAGGGTATGGGTCAATTGTTTTAGGGTTAAAGCTTTGGTTTAATTAGTTTTTATTTATAAAATCATTATCCTAAAAAATATTTCTTGAGGGTCGATGTCAAAATTTTATGGGGGTCGGTCGGAAATATACCACATATATAATAAAAAAATAAAAATTTTATCGGTGTCGGCCAACCCGCCGACAACAATGTAAGTCCGCCTCTGTCTACGCCCCACACTAAAAGTTTTTAACCTTAATCATACATCTTTACAGACTCCTATATTGAACCATGTCCTCTAAAAGTGTAGCACATTAAGTTGAAATAGATTGATAATTTAAAGTAATGTGAATTAACACATGTTCATATGAGAAATAATGTGCATTCACAACGTTATTCAAAATGTGCATGCGAAATAATGTGCATTCACAACGTTATTTAACACGTGCATGCGAAATAATGTGCAACGTTATTTAACATGTGCACTTACACCTTGTAAACTCCAGGACCTCGACATCCGGTTGTCAAGGAATTTCCAGAGAGATGGTGCTCGGGCTCGACCTAGCAAAACAGAAACACCGTTAGTGTCATCACAGTAAGGACCCCAGGGGGTGTCGCTGTGACCAGCCTCCGGCGTGAGAATGAGTATCTAATGCAAATTGGAAAGACAGTAAGGAGAGAGCGTGAGAATCAATTCAGAACCTGTTTACCTTGCTTTGGATGAGATATTTATACTTGGGCGTAGTTTGTCTTTAGCCTGTGGCTGCCCTTTGCTTATTGGTTGAGACACATAATGCTTAGCCCATTTTTAAGGTTGTTAGTAATGGTTTGTACATTGTCGGGTCTCTTTTATTGATTGGCTCGTACTCTGACATGTTGATTCTTGTTTCCTTTTTACCGTTAACTGTTTGTCTTTTTCCCTCTAGATTTGTCCGGGTTTCGCTTTGCCCTCCGGGTCTTTTAATTAATCCCCGGCTTTGGGTTCGCAACCCTGGCCTTAGATTGCTATGCCTTCTCTGTTACATATCCGGGTTTGGGGTTAAGGGGTAGGTCCGGCCTTTCTTCCGGGCCATACCCCAACAAGTCCCCTTAGTCTATTAGTTGCTTTGGCTCTTGTCGAAGCAGGTGATGGACTAACTCTTGTTCGTTTTATTTTTATGGGAGTCTAAACCGTTTATCTAGTCGTTTGTGGGGAACAGTTGTGCATGTGTGTTCTAGTGTACAACTATCCAACGATCCCTAAAGGGGGGTGTTTTCAACGTGTCGTTCATCTACTGTCCCCCAACGTTTGAAATTAAAATCACCTTTTTGAACCGACTTAACTTTATCCCTTTATATCTACTGTGGCTTCATTTGTACCTTCTTTTCTACTCTCCTTTCTCTCGATATTAATTTTCTCCCTTCTTCCTTCTTCCGACTGCCTGCCTTGACTTCCGTTCATCTTTTACTTTCCTTATGGAACCAAGTGCGTCCTTCTAATTCTCCTACTGATTCCTCTCCATTCTTTTACTCTCGCTGTTTATTTGTTATTACTGGGAATCATGGGTGAGCGTCATAATATTAGTATCACTTCCTCCATTCTTTCTCCTCTAGAGCTTCAAATCTTTTGTGAGAAGTATGGTATTCGTCCTGAATTGAACCCTGTCTTGCCTTCCCCTGACCAGACTGCCATTGCCCCAGATGGGATGATAACCTTATACACTAAAAAATTTGATTTTGCCAACTATCGCTATCCTCTTACTTCTTTTACGATAGAGCTTCTATTGTTTTATGGTGTACGCTTTAACTAGTTCAACCCCTAGGTTTATGCAAAGTTGTCCACTTTGAGGTTGCCTGTCGTGCTGCAACGGGTGGCCTTCTGTGAATTTATTTCGCGTTTTCTATCACCTATCACCTAGGCACTGCAGGTGGCTGGTTTACTTTTAAAAAGAGGAAGAAACCCAGTCCCTCTATGGCCGAAAGGATTCCCAACTCTTTAAAGAACTGGAGGGATCACTACTTCTACGTTTCCTCCGAGTTTCTTTCTGTCCAGCTTCCCCGCCGTGATATTAACGCCCCCATTGATGACCCTTCCCCTGAGGCTGGTACTTATGAGGATGGGCTATGTGCTTTGCTTTCTTCCCGGCCATCTCCCATTGTTGTTTATGATGAGCCTGTTCTAGTTTTGGCTGGTGTTAGCCAAAATTGGGATACGCCTCTCCTCAGGCCCGTCCCTGTTCGTAATGGTGTTGGTGAGTGATGGGAGAGTCGTTTTTATATACATGTGTACCTTTTGTTATATATTGACTTTCCTCTTCTTTTTTTTATATATATTTGCAGAGGTTGACTTGCTTGACATTGTGATGGGAGGTGATCTGGGTGTAGCGTCGTCCTTGCTTACCCTAATCCAGGTAGCCCTGCTCCCGCATCATCTGCACAAAGCATTTCTACCCCTGTAGGGATTGTTGTGAGTCATCTTGAGTCAAAGGATGAAGATGTTGAGACTCTGCTTGTTCGTCGAGGGAAGAGGAAAATCGGGGAATCCTCCGGTGGGTATTCGCCAAAACGCCCTCTCATACGGGTGGTTTTTAATCATGCGGATGCCAAACCTTCCTCTCCTCTCCGTGTTGTTACTGAGCCTAATACTATTGAACCCTCCTTTGTTGTCCATCTAAAGTCATTTCCTATGCAAACTGATGTCCGGACCAGTCTTCCTTCAGATCATATAGCCACTTCCTCTCCGTCTCAGCTTGTGTTGTCTCCTTTTAGGTAGGTTCCACCCCCTCCTTCTCCTAGACCTCAAGGTGAGCCCTCTGGTTCTGGTCCTTTCGACACCTTCTGTTACGAGTTGGGGCGTGGGGGTGAAATTCCTCCCTTGTCAGAGGAAGACCGTTCTTCCCTTTTTGTGCCCATCTGGTCTCTACAAACTGGTGCTTCGTTTGATTCCGCAGAGACCAGTCACGATTTCATGGAATAATGCTTGCCGTATGGCGAAAGGGTGTTTAACAGAAGCCTCAACACTTCATGTTTGGGTTGGGAGCATGTTTTTTTTCTTGCCAATCAACTATCCAGATCTACGGAGATTCATCATAGGATGCTATACTTCGAGGACCGCTACCATGTTCTCTTAGCTCGCCATAATGAGGTGGGGCCCTGCTGGAGGTGGCCATGACTGATAAGCGTAATTTATTGAAGGAATTAGATGAGCTTGGTCAGCAGCTTCAGGCCACCAAGACATAATTAGATGGGGCTAAGTTTGAGCTCCAGAAGGTTGAGGTAATCATCCAGGGTGCCAAGTTTCAGGACGCTGAGATTGCTCGTCTTAAGGAGGAAATAGCCGGTTTGTCCAAGCTGGTAGAGGATAAGGAGTCGGAGTGTGTCCGGGTTACTTCGGAGCTGAGTCTTCTACAAGTGGACCTGGACAGTTCCCGCGGCGAGGTTCGTCAATTGGAGGTATGTATTTTTGCCCGTATTTATCTTGTTTTGTCATTCTCTTTTTTTGATACCATCTCTTCTTGCTTTTTAGGAGAAGGAACATAGTTTGAATGTGCTTCTTGGTCGTGATGATGAGGATAAGCATCACCTGGAGACCCTGATGGCTGATAAAGAAGATACTTAGTATCTTGAGCGAGATGGTCTGACTGCCAAGCTTTCTACGGGGAAGGGGCTGGTGGAAGCTCTTAAGGCTGATTTGGCGACTACTTTGTTTCAAAAGGAGACTTTGGTTCTAGAGAACCATCGTCTGTCTTTTGAGCGCAATTGGCTCATCGGCACCGGCTTTAGGCTTTTTAATGAGCGTCTCCGGGGTAGCCGGGAGTGGCTTTTGTTGGTAGGTGCTGTGAACAAGGGGGCCAAATCTATGGGTTTTCAGGAGGGTCTGGCAACGGGGTATGCAGGAAGTAGCAAGCAAATTCCGCTAGAGTCTGTAGATGGTCATGATCCGAAAGCTTTGCAAAGGCTTCACGATAGTACCAATGTGCTGCAGACTTCCGGCCATTCCCTAGTATCTCGCTTGGCAAATTTGACCCAGGCTTCCTTGGACATGCTAAAGAATGTTCTTTCTGGTGCATCCACTCCGGCTTCCAGCGTAGCTCCGTAGCTGAATTTTACTTGTATTTTGCACTTAAACAGTTTGTAACTTTTGTTTGGTGAAGTTTGTAATTGGTTTTTATAGTAGTGTTAAAATTTTTGCTTTAGTTTCCTTCTACCCTTGGCAAGGGGTAAATACATACAGTCGTGACTTATCCGGGGATAACCCGGCCGGGTAGTCTTAAATTCTGTTTTAGGTTCCTTTTATCCTCAGCAAGGGGTAAAAGCATACACTTGTGACTTATCTGGGGATAGCCCGACCAGATAGTCTTAAATGCTGTTTTAAGTTCCTTTTACCCTTGGCAAGGGGTAAAAGAATACACTTGTAACTTATCCGGGGGTAGCCCGGCCGGATAGTCTTAAATGTTGTTTTAGGTTCCTTTTACCCTTGGCAAGGGGTAAAGGCATACACTTGTGACTTATCCGGGGGTAGCCCGCCGGATAGTCTTAAATTCTGTTTTAGGTTCCTTTTACCCTTAGGAAGGGGTAAAAGCATACACTAGTGACTTATCCGGGGGTAGCCCGGCCGGATAGTCTTAAATTCTGTTTTAGGTTCCTTTTACCCTTGGCAGGGGTAAAAGCATACACTTGTGACTTATCCGGGGGTAGCCCGACCAGATAGTCTTAAATGTTGTTTTAGGTTCCTTTTACCCTTGGCAAGGGGTAAAAGCATACACTTGTGACTTATCCGGGGGTAGCCCTGCCAGATAGTCTTAAATTCTGTTTTAGGTTCCTTTTACCTTTGGCAAGTGGTAAAAGCATGTACTTGTGACTTATCCGGGGGTAGCTCGGCCGGATAGTCTTAAATTCTTGCTTGTGACACGTTTTTTAGAAAAGAACATGATCTTTGCTGGATACGGCGTAAAGCCATTGTAAGTAAACAAAAACAACTTAGGTTATGGCACTTTCTTTTACATAAAGTACTTCCTTAGCTGCATCCCGTGCCAGGTGCGGGGGATGGGTGTGTCGTCTGGTCTGGATAGCTTGTATGACCCTCTGGCGTTAGCTTCAATTACCTGGTAAGGACCTTTCCACTTGGTTCCTAGCTTGCTAGTGTCTTCTTGTACTCTTGCCTCGTTATCTCGCAATGCCCAGTCTCCGGGCTTGAAACCTTTGCTTTTGACATAGCTGTTATAATATTTCTCTACCTTCTTCTTGTACCTTGCCTTTCTGGCGCTGGCTATCTCTCGGACTTCTTTTAGCAGGTTTAAATGAAACCTTAGGTCTTCCTCGTTCTCCTTCTCTTGAACTTGGGTTCGCCAGCTTGGTGACCCTATTTCTGTTGGGATCATCGCCTCTGTGCCATAGGTTAGGCTGAACGGCGTTTCTCCATGGCTGGTCATTGGTGTGGTGCGGTGAGCCCATAACACATGTGGGATTTCCTCTACCCATGCATGACTCCTTGGTTCCAGGCGATTCTTTATTCCTTCCACTATGCTATCGTTGGCTCGCTCCACCTGCCCGTTAGATTGAGGGTGCTTGACAGAAGAGAACACTTGTTTTATGTGTAGCTCTGCGCACCATCGTTTGAACGGGTTTTCTTCAAACTGCTTCCCGTTATCACTTACCAACTCTCTCGGTAGTCCGAATCTGCAAACTATGTTTTCCCATACGAAACGTTGCACTTGCTGGCCAGTGATTGTTGCTAATGGTTTCGCCTCGATCCACCTAGTGAAGTAATCAAATGCCACAATGAGGAATTTCACTCTTCCCGCTGCCTCTGGAAAGGGTCCCACAATGTCTATGGCCCATTTGCAAAAAGGCCATGCAGATGTTACCGAGACTAAATTCATGCAGGGACGATGGCTTACCGGGGCGTGCCTCTGGCAGTTGTCACACTTTTGGATCTCATCCACCACTGTTTTATACATTCATGGCCAGTAGTATCCGGCTCTCATTGTTTTTGCCACTACCGTTTTTGGCTCTGAATGCATGCCGCAGATTCCATCGTGCATTTCTCTGATCACATAGCTAGCTTCCTCTACGTCTATGCATTTAAGCATGGGACCTAGGTATGATTTTCGATACAACTGGTCATCTTCCACTCTGTAATTGAGGGCTTTGCACTGGATCTTCCGGGCTTCATTCTGATCTGGTGGGAGGATTCATTCATTCAGGAAGTCTAAAAGGGGAGACATCCATGTCTTCTCTCTCTTTGCTTCTATTGACTCTTTGCTTTTCTCTATTGTGGATGGTTCGGTTAACACTTCTACTCTGACTTCCTTTGCTAGATGACTAAATGCTACCGAGGCTAGTTTGCTAAGAGCATCGGCCTTTTTGTTCTGACTCCTTGGGATGTGTATCACCTTGCAGTACTTAAAGTTGGCCATTAGCTAATGCACTTTTGCTCTATACTGCTTCATTGATTCACCTTTGGTTTCATAAACATTGTTAACTTGATTGGCTACTAGCATAGAGTCAACATGCGCTTCAATCCTCGTTATCTTCATCTTTTTTGCTATACGGAGTCCCGTAAGAATGGCTTCGTACTCCGCTTCAATGTTAGTGCTTTTGAAATCTAGCCGAAGAGCGTAGGTGAGCTCTACTTCTTCTGGGCTAATAAGCATCAGGCCTGCTCCACATCCTTTGTCATTTGCAGCACCATCTGTGAAAAGTTTCCATAATTCTTGTTCCACAACTTATTTGCTTCTTTCTTTCGATACGCCCATCTAATCCTCTGGGATTTTGGCAACTCTGCGAGGAAATCTGCTACTACTTGCCCTCTGGGGATTTTGATCCTCTGGTGAAGGCGGAGCATCAAAATCCGTATGGAAAGCTTCAACCGCTTTGGAAATGGGAGAACATTACCATGGATTTGATCACTAAACGACCAAAGACTCGAAAGGGTTATGATGTGATATGGGTAGTAGTGGATCGGTTGACAAAGAGTGCCCATTTCCTTCCAATAAAGGAAACGTATTCTTCGGATAGGTTGGCGGATTTGTATGTGAATAAAATAGTGTCACGTCATGGTGTGCCGGTGTCGATTATATCGGACCGTGATACGAGATTTACTTCTCGTTTTTGGAAGAAATTCCATGAGAATATGGGGACTAGATTGAACCTTAGCACCGCATATCATCCACAAACGGATGGTCAAAGCGAGCGGACGATTCAAATGCTCGAGAATATGTTGTGGGCGTGTGCTTTGGATTTTGGGGGAAATTGGGACGACCATTTACCGTTGGCGGAATTTTCATATAACAATAGCCACCATTCTAGTATTGGTATGCCGCCTTTTGAGGCATTGTATGGGAGGAAATGTAGAACACCCGTGTGTTGGGGTGAAATTGGTCAACGGGAGCTTGGAAGTAAAGAGGTGGTCAATGAAACCATTGGTAGTATTGACCAAATTAGAGCACGTTAGAAGGCGGCTCAAGATCGCCAAAAGTCCTATGCGGATAATAGAAAGCGGACGATTGAGTTTCAAGTGAGAGACTTTGTGCTTTTGAAAGTATCTCATTGGAAAGGGTGATACGGTTTAGGAAACTGGGGAAGTTAAGTCCACGTTTTATCGGACCGTTTAAAGTGATAGCAAGGGTGGGTGCGGTAGCCTACCGTTTGGAGCTACATGAGGGACTAAGTAAACTTCATAACACATTTCATGTGTCTCATTTGTGAAAGTGTTTGGCGGATGAATCTACTTTTGTCCCATTGGATGATATTGAATTGGATGAAAAGTTGAATTATATCGAGGAACCGGTGGCAATCTTGGATAGAAAGGTGAAGAAATTACGAAATAAAGAGATTAGCCAAGTTTTGGTGAGGTGGAAACATAAGAAGGGGGCGGAAATGACTTGGGAAACCGAGGAAGAAATGCTCAAATATTATCCGAACCTTTTTATGTGAAGTCGGGTTTCGGGGACGAAACCCAAATAAGGGGAGGTGATTTGTAACGAACCAAAATCCGGGTTTCATTTTCAAATAAATAAAATATTTCAATAAATATTATGGTGGAAATAATATTTTAGAAATAAGTTGAAACAAGTGGGTTTCAAGTTAGTAATGGGGTTATACTAGTTTTGACTAGTTTAGGAATGAATGGATGAAATGAAAATGGATGGGCCAAAAGTGTAATATGGTAAAATCTGCAATATTTGACATTTAGAAGTCAAAATTGAGTCATTTTGATAGTGTGGGTCGTTCATCTCAAGAGAGCAAAAGGAGAAATCAATTTGGGAAGCTAAATCGTGAATTTGGAGCTTGATTTGTGGAGGTTTTGGCTTGTATATCACACTCCTAACATCAAGTAAGTGATTTCCTTCATTGATTTCACTTTGAATGGTTAAAATTGGGGGTGCTTGGATCATGATGCTAGAATGATGAATTAGTGAAGATTAAGTGTTTAGGTGGTAATAGACACTTGAACAAACACCAAATTGACATAATAAAAGTTATTGATTGAGAAATTAGTGTCAATGCATTGGAAAGAAAACTCAAGTAGGTGAGTTTGTATTGAAAGGGGGTGTTTGGTTTTGGGAATAACCCAAATGGGCTAGTTTGGGTTGGAAATGGAAATTGGGTTGTGAACTCAATTGTAATGTGATTTTGATGTATGTTAGATTACTAAACTAGGTGTATATGTTTAGGTAATTAAATTGCAAAGCTAGAAGGTGGTGCAGGATCTTCTAACTTAAAAGGTAAGTGTTTTGCACTTACTTAGTATTGATGATAAATGGGTGAAATGTGTGATATGTATGCATACTATGTGTGGAACTGAATATGTATGATGGTGGCATGAACTAGTATGTGATAAGTATGAATGTAGTTATAGTAATAAAACTATAATGGATATGTGTGATTGAATGTATGTGGTTATAGTGGTAATACTATAACGGTTATGTAAATGAACGTAGTTATAGTTGAATTACTATAATGGAAATGTGAAATGAATGAATGTAGTTATAGTGCAATACTATAATGGATATGAATGGATGAGGTTATGATCTAAGTATCATAATGGATATGAGGTTATGATCTATGAATCATAATGGATATGAGGTTATGGTTAAAATACCATAATGGATAAGAGGTTATGATCTAAGTATCATAATGGATATGAGGTTATGGCCTAAGAGCCATAATGGATATGAAATGATGGAAATGAATGTTAAATGAAAGAAAATGAATCTTGTAGTAGAAATGCAAGTGTTATGATCCTTAATTGACCAAATGGGGGCAAACGGGTCAAATGGGTGAATGGGTGGAAACAAGTGATAAATACTTGTTTGCTATGTTTATCTTCATTACTAATGGTGAAATGTTCATGTGGTTTTGTAAGAAAATCTCCGATGTAGGTCAAGGTCAAGTACGAGGCGTTTGAAGGATTCTCGTATGCGTTTTTGGTATTTTGAGGGTTTAAAGGAAAATCTTTAGATGGTAGTGTAAATTGATACAAGAAATTATGTTTTTGGGTGTTTATAAATGTAGTATGAATGTTTTTGTTCAAACCCAAATGATAGAAATGTTTTTGTGACATGTTGGTGAAAATGATAGAAATTTGGCTAATGGAACTGGGTAGAAAAACTCAATATTCTGTTTACAGGGGTCCCCCGTGGTACACGAGAGCCAGGGAGGGTTCTCTCGCGGTACGCAAGAGACCTGGCTCTCAGGCAGACAAAGTTGGACTCCCTCGCGGTACGCGAGAGGAGGTGTCCAGGTTCTCGTGGTACGCGAGAAATATAAAACGCGAGAGGAGGTGTCCAGGTTCTCGCGGTACGCGAGAAAAAAAAAATCTTGGGATAAATGCTTTCGTGTGTGCTTAATGCTTTAATAATTGGTGTTCCAATTATGGGTGTTACAATTTGGTATCAGAGCAATGGTTTGAGGGATTTGGTGTAGTGACACCAAACTCAAACCGGATGCTCTTGATATGGGGGAAAATGATACGAGAATCCACGAAGGACTTGACTAAGAATCGGAGCTTGTGGAAATGAAAGGTTAGTAATGTATTGATAAAGAGGTAATATATATATGGTGTGTCACACCCCGGCCGGTGGCGGATTATACGCCGGGGCTGACACGGTTGTTCAAAAGAACATGATTGGCTATTAAATGCGATAATATTTATTATTCAAGTTAAAGTATTCGTTACATGGGAAAAGGAAACGAAACGATCAAAACATAACGTATATTTAATTAACTAGGTCCATGTCCTATGTGAGCACGTTGAGTCCTTAAACCGGAGCACCTGAAACATGCGAGTAAAGGTCAACTACAAGTAGTTGGTGAGTAACATAGGTTTTGACACTAACAAAAGTTTAGTAAAAATGGTTTGAAATTCAATATTGTTCAAAGCGTAACTATGGCATAAATGTGAAAACATACAAGGTTCCAAGCGTACAATTCAATCCGTAGTAAATGGAAAACTGGTAAGTACAATCCCACTGATTGTGTTTTGGAAAAATAGTAATATGGTACACACAAAACCCGCTAAGGTTCGTGTTAACTGGAATCGGATTCCCCTATAAATGATCATGTTAGGTACTACCTTAGGCCTGGGTAGCAGGTTAATGAATGTACTAGTATGAATACATGTAATGGTCACCAAGCAGTTTAAGACATAAAGCACGTAGTAAATAGCATGAGAACATTGGTATTGAATTTAGTAAGTAAAGTATGTAAACATGTTCCACCCCGAGTATTTGTAAATAATAGTAAAAAGAAAGGGGGCTATGAAACTCACTTGAATCAAATTAGGAATGGTAGGAACCGGTAGATATGGGTAGGCCTCGTGAGGATTTCTCACACAAAACCTACACGTGTAAACGTATCTAGCTCAACGTATGTTTAATGGAATTCGGGAAGTTTTGATATCTTAGGGTTTCATAAGGTTTGGGGTTTGATATGGGATTGATATATATTTTTTTGTAAGGAGTCATATGTCTATGACAATTATTAAAATAGTTTGTATGATTAATTAGGATTTACTAAATCTTTAAAAGTGTGTTTAGTAATAATAACGTATAGGACTAGTAAAAATTTATATATAATAATTATTTAAATTTGAAGAGTCTTATAAAATAATTATTAACAATAATTATTTGGATGTTTATAAGTCTAAAAATAAATATTTAAGTAATTATTCGTACCGTAGTATTTATAGTTTTAAAGAATTTTAATGGTGTTACCACCTAATTAGAACATAAATAATTAAATTTATTTGACAATTTGTTTTCATAATTTATTCACGAATTAGAAAGGTTTTATAATATGTTTTGATGAAAACAAGATAAATAATTTTGTATTTTAAAATATTCGGTTTTTATAAACCTTTGAAATATCTTTGTAGAATTTGTAGAATTTAATTTGGAATTTAAACATAAGTTAAAGGCTTAAAAATGAGTGAAAGAAATTAATTAAAAAAAAAGAAGGCTGCCGGGGCTCGAACCCGCGACCTCAGCCGGGCCACACACACACACGCAACACCATAACCATCAGACCAGGGCTTATGCCTTGGTCTAAAGGTGCCGCGCTTTAGTTTTTAATTAGTAACCCTGAACAGCCATCGTCCCCAAATCGATCCCGAAACCCTAGCTCCCTAATTCGCCTGATCGGACTAAAGATAGAAGCCCGAACCATGGGGCTTATGATCCCTGTATTCATACGAACTCAAAGACCTAAAAATTACCTGAAATGGACACGTGGAGAAAGAGGACGACTGCCGCGAAATGGGTCGTGTTCGTCGGCTTGATTGGGTGATACAGGGATGGAATTAAACGAACTCGCAGGTATGGGAAGTTTGTATTGAGTGTTGCTAATGATTTAGGACCCCTATTTATAGTCAAATCGGATAGTAAAGGCTCGATCGATTAAATGGTCGTTAATGAAGGTTTCGGTTACGGATTAAACATTAAGTTCATCATAAGAATTCAATTGATTATAGGTAGTGGATCGGCTAGTTGGATTAAACGTATTGACGGTTTCAATTTCGTGTGATAATATCAAACTTATAGATTCGTAAATCAAGGTCTTAGAATCGGTGGGTGTGGGAATCGAACTCATGGTTTGCTTGGAAGAGAAACATGTTTCAGCTATTAGCAGAACAGGTCCCTACAGTTTCAAAGGTTTATCATCCCATGCACAAACCTAGGTTTTTGTTGGACTAAAGTTTCAGAAGTTACAATTTGCACCCTGAACTTTTTACTGAAAGAAAAATTTAGTAAGTTTGTAAATTTACAAAATTTATTAAGTTCAAGTGTTATATTTGGAAGTTATGATTATAATTATACAATCTTTTGAATTTAATTCTTATAAGTATATATATATATATATATATATATATATATAAGTTTAGAACAAAACTTAGTATGTACATATATTTATATAAAATAGGGGTGACAGATATTATTTACATAATACCCTACATAATATTTATTACTTTAGGATTTGAAATAATTGCATTAAATGTATGTATAAATACTTATGAAATGTAAGGGATAGATGGAACCGTTTTATAAATGAGAATCACCAGATACTGGTATTACAAGTGTCGGAGTAGTTAAAATAAAGCCGAAATTTTCCTGGGGATTACAGTCTCCCCTACTTTAGAAGATTTCGTCCCGAAATTTATTAAGAAGAGGGTCCTGGAAATTGATGTGGGTATTTGGATTTCATTTGATCCTCACGCTCCCAAGTAAACTCTGGGCCACGTTTGGATTCCCATCGAACCTTAACGATTGGAATTCGGCTTCGCTTGAGTTGCTTAACTTCTCGGTCCATGATCTCCACGGGTTTCTCCACGAAGTGCATTGTGTCGTCAATGTGGACTTCGTCAAGTGGTATGTGGAGGTTTTCGTCAGCTAAGCATTTCTTTAGGTTCGAGACATGAAATGTCTGATAAACGTTGCTGAGTCCTTCAGGTAGATCCAATTTGTAGGCTACCTTTCCAACCCGCTCAAGGATTTTAAAAGGACCTACGAATCTTGGAGCAAGTTTCCCTTTCTTTCCAAAACGAACTACGCCTTTCCAAGGGGATACCTTGAGAAGAACCAGATCGCCAACTTGAAATTCTAAGGGTTTTCGACGTTTGTCGGCATAGCTCTTTTGCCGACTCCTTGCTACCAGAAGATTGTCTCAGATTAACATTATCTTGTCGGAAGTCTCTTGAATAAGTTCAGGACCAGTGATTTGTGCTTCACCGATTTCAGTCCAACAGATAGGAGAGCGACACTTCCGACCATAAAGTGCTTCAAAAGGAGCCATGTTAATGCTCGTATGATAACTATTGTTGTACGAGAACTCAACTAGGGGTAGATGTGAATCCCAATTTCCCTTGAAGTCAATGACACAGGCTCTAAGCATATCTTCGAGGGTTTGAATCGTTCGCTCAGATTGACCATCAGTTTGTGGGTGATAAGCAGTACTAAGATTTAGTTGAGTGCCCAAAGCTGATTGCAGTGATTGCCAGAAACGAGAGGTGAATCGTCCATCACGATCAGAAATAATGTTGAGAGGTACACCGTGACGACTAACGATCTCATCAATATAGATTCGTGCTAGTTTCTCAACTCGATAGTCCTCACGTATGGGTATGAAATGTGCAGATTTCGTTAAACGGTCGATGATCACCCAAATGCTATCATGACCACGAGATGTGTGTGGGAGTTTGGTTATAAAGTCCATGGCAATACACTCCCATTTCCACACTGGAATCTCGGGTTGTTCAAGTAAACCGGATGGGCGCTGGTGCTCGGCTTTAACTTTTAAACATGTAAGGCATTTGGACACATATAGAGCAATGTCCTTTTTCATACCAGGCCACCAATATTGGGTACGAAGATCCTTGTACATCTTGTCTGCACCCGGATGAATAGAATAACGAGTCTTGTGAGCCTCGTTCATGACAAAGGTACGGAGATTATCACGGTCCGGAATCCAGATACGGTTTAGAAAGTAGAGTAATCCATTGGGTTTGGTTTCCAGCTGGAGTTCTGCACCACATGACATTTCATTGTACATGTTTCCTTCCGTGACCGAAAGATGTTGTGCTTCCAGGATACGAGTTTGTATGTCATTTTGGATTCGAATGCTGTGGATCTTGATAGGTTCTTTACGACTAAGAGCATCGGCCACGACGTTCGCCTTACCAGGATGATAACGAATGTTGCAGTCGTAGTCGTTTAAGAGTTCAACCCAACGCCTTTGCCTCATGTTGAGTTCTTTCTGATTGAAGATATGTTGGAGACTCTTATGGTCGGTGAAAACCTCACACTTGGTGCCATATAAGTAGTGTCTCCAAATTTTGAGAGCGAATACGACCGCACCCAGCTCAAGATCGTGCGTCGTATAATTTTTCTCATGGATTTTGAGTTGTCGGGACGCATAAGCGATCACTTTGCCTCGTTGCATTAGAACACAACCTAGACCCAAGTGGGAAGCATCACAGTAAACGACAAAATCTTCGGTTCCATCGGGAAGAGTCAAGATGGGAGCCTCACACAGTTTCTGTTTCAGGGTTTGAAAGGCTTCCTCTTGTTTTGGTCCCCACTCATAGGGTTTGCCTTTGTGAGTTAAAGCTGTGAGAGGAACCGCGATCTTTGAAAAGTTTGCTATGAAACGACGGTAATAGCCCGCTAAACCAAGAAACGAGCGAACTTCGGTAGGGGTCTTTGGAGCTTGCCAGTTCTTTACCGCCTCAATCTTAGCGGGATCTACGTGAATACCTTTCTCGTTGACTATGTGTCCCAAGAATTGGACTTCCTTTAGCCAAAATTCACATTTGGAGAACTTAGCGTATAATTGCTCCTTCTTCAATAGATCCAAAACCAAACGCAAGTGTTCCTCATGTTCTGCTTTTGATTTTGAATAGATGAGAATGTCGTCAATGAAAACGATTACAAACTTGTCCAAGTACGGCTTGCACACTCGGTTCATAAGATCCATGAATACTGCGGGTGCATTGGTTAGTCCGAATGGCATAACCATGAACTCGTAATGACCATATCTTGTACGAAAGGCTGTCTTGGGGATATCGGATTCGAGGACTCGTAACTGGTGATAACCAGAACGAAGATCAATCTTAGAGAAATAAGTCGAGCCTTGGAGTTGATCAAATAAATCGTCAATCCTCGGAAGTGGATAACGGTTTTTCACGGTAAGCTTGTTAAGTTCCCGATAGTCGATGCACATTCTGAAAGAACCATCCTTCTTCTTGACGAATAGAACAGGTGCTCCCCAAGAGGAAACACTAGGACGAATAAACCCCTTATCAGAAAGTTCTCGGAGTTGACTTGAAAGTTCTTGCATCTCTGATGGTGCAAGACGATAAGGTGACTTGGCCACGGGGTTTGCTCCTGGCACTAAGTCAATACGGAATTCGACTTGACGTATAGGAGGAAGACCGGGTAAGTCTTCGGGGAAAACTTCAGGAAAGTCTTTGATTACAGGAATGTCTTGAAGATTCTTATCCTTGACTTTTCGTTCCACAATATGGGCCAAGAATGCCACACATTTCTTCCGTAAGTACTTTTGTGCGGTAGTGCAAGACATAAGCTTGAGTCCCTTTGACGGTTTCTCACCATAGATGTTCAAAATTTCACCCGAGTCAAGAGGGATACGGATATACTTGTCAAAACAGACGACTTCAGCATGGTGCTTGGTCAGCCAGTCCATGCCTACTATGATGTCGAAACCTCCGAGGGCCATAGGAATAAGATTGATTGAAAAGTCATGATCGTTCAAGGTTAAGGTACAATCTCTAATAATGGTGTCACATGAGACAGAATAACCATCCGCTACTAAAATGTCAAAGGGTTTGTCTAGCTTAGCTCGACTCATAGCAAGTTGTGGTTCAAATTCAAAGGACACAAAACTCCTATCGGAACCGGTATCAAACAGGATAGAAGCATATTGGTGATTTATTGGGTACGTACCGTTCACCACATCGTTGTTGGCTTGTGCCTCATTGGCATTGATGTTGAAGGCACGTCCTCGAGCTACGGGGTTTGCATTCCCCTGATTCACATTTCCCCGGATTATGTTACCTTGGTTCCCGTTCCCTTGAATCATGTTGCCCTGATTCATGTTGGCTTGGTTCACAATGACCAACCTAGGGCAGCGGTTCCTGAAATGATTTGGGTCTCCACACTCGTAACAAGCACGACCCTGAGCGATAGCAGCAGGAACAAGAACATTAGGTTGATTAGCTTGGTTAGCTCGGGGAGCAGTACGACAGATGTTAGCCGTATGTCCAGAACGTCCACAATTGGTACATAGACGACATGGCATGTAGGTAGTATGATGGAGCTGGCAGGTGTTACACAGAGGTAGAGTCCCCACATAAGGCTTCTTGTTGGGGTTGAAGGCAGTAGGTGCCACTTGGGCTAGAGGAGCAGCAGGAGTGATGATGGCGAAGTTCCTGCCTTTCCTCTTTTTGCCATTGAAGGATGACTCAGCTTTGGTTTCCTTGGTGGTTTCAGTGGTGGGTTTTTCAATGACTTTCTTAACACCCTTCTTGGACAAAGTCCCTGCCTTAACGTGGTTATCTGATAGTGTGGCAGCTAAACGGATAGCTTCTTCAAGAGTGGCTGGGTTACTACCCAACACGGTATCCTGAATCGGCATGGGCAGACCGTTGATGTACTTCTCAATGGCTCGGGAGAGAGGAGTGACCATATGGGGCACCAGTAGGCTAAGCTCATGAAAGCGAGTGGTGTAGGCAAGGCTTTCACCACTGTCTTGTTTGAGATCCCAGAATTCAGCTTCTAGTTTCTTGACTTCATTACGGGGGCAAAACTCATCGGTCATGAGTGTTTTCACATCAGCCCAAGGCAAGGCTAGTGCAACCTCTATCCCACGATTACGCTTTTCTCCATTCCATCAGGTTAGTGCCCTCTTCTGGAAGACACTAGTAGCATAACGAACCTTCAGGTTCTCAGGGCAGTCAGCATTGATGAAAGTCCCCTCAATGCTTTCAAACCATTGCAGAAGTCCAGTGGCTCCTTCGTTCCCGTAGAACTTGGTGGGGTTGCAGGAGTTGAAGTGTTTGAATGTGCACGCGGGGTTCCTTGGTGCAGCATTCTGGTTCAGTTGGTTGACCATAGTTGGTAGGATCGTAGCCATTTGCTGGATGATCCTATCGGTGAGGTTGTTCCTACGCTCGTGACGGGGAGGCATTCTACAAACGGGTGAATAGAAAGTTCATAAGATGTGAATCATGTACAAGAGTTTGCAATTTAATCATGAGATGTTAGGTGAAACATAGATGGTACCCTATTGGGCACATTGGCTTATCAAGGTATTTTAAGTCTTTCTAATGTTTGAGAAGTCATGCTTTAGCCTATAAGTGGACACTCATCCCAAGAATTCCCAGGAAAGCATAACTGGTCCATCGGTTGATTTGGATTTATACGAAATGCTTTCCTAGACAGAACTCCCAGAATACAGGCATCCACCCTTTCGGATTGCACAAGTTCTCATTCATTAGTTAGAGCTTGCATACCTTTGATGAGAGTTTCATTCGGATTAGAACATTAAGTCTAAGTGTAGTTCAAGTAGTTCCAAATAGTTTCATGTAGACCCTTGGATATTGAAGTTCATGTAGTTGCATTAATCAAAAATAAATAGGTGTAGGTAAGTATGCATAGTAAGAGTTCCTAATAAAAGACACGGGTTAAACTCATGTTTGGGACTCCTAGGTTATAGTCTAGGTCATGTGTCTAATAACCTAATTCCCTATAACCATGGCTCTGATACCAATCTGTCACACCCCGGCCGGTGGCGGATTATACGCCGGGGCTGACACGGTTGTTCAAAAGCACATGATTGGCTATTAAATGCGATAATATTTATTATTCAATTTAAAGTATTCGTTACATGGGAAAAGGAAACGAAACGATCAAAACATAACGTATATTTAATTAACTAGGTCCATGTCCTATGTGAGCACGTTGAGTCCTTAAACCGGAGCACCTGAAACATGCGAGTAAAGGTCAACTACAAGTAGTTGGTGAGTAACATAGGTTTTGACACTAACAAAAGTTTAGTAAAAATGGTTTGAAATTCAATATTGTTCAAAGCGTAACTATGGCATAAATGTGAAAACATACAAGGTTCCAAGCGTACAATTCAATCCGTAGTAAATGGAAAACTGGTAAGTACAATCCCACTGATTGTGTTTTGGAAAAATAGTAATATGGTACACACAAAACCCGCAAAGGTTCGTGTTAATTGGAATCGGATTCCCCTATAAATGATCATGTTAGGTACTACCTTAGGCCTGGGTAGCAGGTTAATGAATGTACTAGTATGAATACATGTAATGGTCACCAAGCAGTTTAAGACATAAAGCACGTAGTAAATAGCATGAGAACATTTGTATTGAATTTAGTAAGTAAAGTATGTAAACATGTTCCACCCCGAGTATTTGTAAATAATAGTAAAAAGAAAGGGGGCTATGAAACTCACTTGAATCAAATTAGGAATGGTAGGAACCGGTAGATATGGGTAGGCCTCGTGAGGATTTCTCACACAAAACCTACACGTGTAAACGTATCTAGCTCAACGTATGTTTAATGGAATTCGGGAAGTTTTGATATCTTAGGGTTTCATAAGGTTTGGGGTTTGATATGGGATTGATATATATTTTTTGTAAGGAGTCATATGTCTATGACAATTATTAAAATAGTTTGTATGATTAATTAGGATTTACTAAATCTTTAGAAGTGTGTTTAGTAATAATAACGTATAGGATTTATTTAAGTAAAGATAATGAATAAACATGGACTAGTAAAAATTTATATATAATAATTATTTAAATTTGAAGAGTCTTATAAAATAATTATTAACAATAATTATTTGGATGTTTATAAGTCTAAAAATAAATATTTAAGTAATTATTCGTACCGTAGTATTTATAGTTTTAAAGAATTTTAATGGTGTTACCACCTAATTAGAACATAAATAATTAAATTTATTTGACAATTTGTTTTCATAATTTATTCACGAATTAGAAAGGTTTTACAATATGTTTTGATGAAAACAAGATAAATAATTTTGTATTTTAAAATATTCGGTTTTTATAAACCTTTGAAATATCTTTGTAGAATTTGTAGAATTTAATTTGGAATTTTAAACATAAGTTAAAGGCTTAAAAATGAGTGAAAGAAATTAATTAAAAAAAAAGAAGGCTGTCGGGGCTCGAACCCGCGACCTCAGCCGGGCCACACACACACACGCAACACCATAACCATCAGACCAGGGCTTATGCCTTGGTCTAAAGGTGCCGCGCTTTAGTTTTTAATTAGTAACCCTGAACAGCCATCGTCCCCAAATCGATCCCGAAACCCTAGCTCCCTAATTCGCCTGATCGGACTAAAGATAGAAGCCCAAACCATGGGGCTTATGATCCCTGTATTCATACGAACTCAAAGACCTAAAAATTACCTGAAACGGACACGTGGAGAAAGAGGACGACTGCCGCGAAATGGGTCGTGTTCGTCGACTTGATTGGGTGATACAGGGATGGAATTAAACGAACTCGCAGGTATGGGAAGTTTGTATTGAGTGTTGCTAATGTTTTAGGACCCCTATTTATAGTCAAATCGGATAGTAAAGGCTCGATCGATTAAATGGTCGTTAATGAAGGTTTCGGTTACGGATTAAACATTAAGTTCATCATAAGAATTCAATTGATTATAGGTAGTGGATCGGCTAGTTGGATTAAACGTATTGACGGTTTCAATTTCGTGTGATAATATCAAACTTACAGATTCGTAAATCAAGGTCTTAGAATCGGTGGGTGTGGGAATCGAACTCATGGTTTGCTTGGAAGAGAAACATGTTTCAGCTATTAGCAGAACAGGTCCCTACAGTTTCAAAGGTTTATCATCCCATGCACAAACCTAGGTTTTTGTTGGACTAAAGTTTCAGAAGTTACAATTTGCACCCTGAACTTTTTACTGAAAGAAAAATTTAGTAAGTTTGTAAATTTACAAAATTTATTAAGTTCAAGTGTTATATTTGGAAGTTATGATTATAATTATACAATCTTTTGAATTTAATTCTTATAAGTATATATATATATATATATATATATATATATATATAAGTTTAGAACAAAACTTAGTATGTACATATATTTATATAAAATAGGGGTGACAATTATTATTTACATAATACCCTACATAATATTTATTACTTTAGGATTTGAAATAATTGAATTAAATGTATGTATAAATACTTATGAAATGTAAGGGATAGATGGAACAGTTTTATAAATGAGAATCACCAGATACTGGTATTACAAGTGTCGGAGTTGTTAAAATAAAGCCGGAATTTTCCTGGGGATTACATGGTGTATGTATATATGTATGATTGAATGTTGTTAAGGTGTTATGTGTGCCGAAACTTGTTTTGTGACTTGTTATATGGAGATGGTAATTACAATTGGGCATGGCGTATTATTAAACATGTCTGGCCAATATGTTTAATAAGACGAAATGTTCAACGGACTTTATGATAACCATATAACAATGAACATTTGTAAGGATTAGGTGAAGGTGGTTATATATGTATGTATATAGGTAGGTATATATATACTTAATACATATAATAGTGAATGTGAAATGGATACCTAGGGTATTGAAAGTGAAAGGGTATTAAGGTGTTTTTGGTTCATTTTCTCAGTTTAGAGATGGTAGAAGAGGCAAACAATGAACTCTTGGATCCAAGAATCCAAGATATGATAAAAGAAGAAGTGGCTAAGGCCTTTTAGCAAGCCACATCCCTCCTAATGGAAGAAATGAGAGGGGCTATTAAGTTCACTCTTGAGGAGGTTATGAAGGACAAGGAAAGGGAACCACAAGGTTGTTCCCCAAAGGAATTCATGGTGATCAAGCCCAAAGAATATGATAGGCAAGTGGACCCGATACTTAGCCATAGGTGGGTGGTGGATATGGAGTCTAACTTTGAGATGACTAAGTGTAAGCCCAAGGATAGGGTTATGTTTAGTGTGCCTTTGTTGACAGGGAGGGCGAAGGAATGGTTGTTGAATCTCCGAAAGGAGAGGGGTGAACTAGGGGTGACCTCCATGACTTGGGAGGAGTTTAAAACGACCTTTCTGAAATATCATTTCCCTCAGGCCATAGTGGACAGGATGACTGAGGAGTTCCTCCTCATGAGGCAAACAAAAGAGTCAATAGATGAATTGGCTGGGGCCTTCTTTGATCGCGCCAAGTTTTGTCCGGAAGTGGTGTCGACTGAGAAGGCGAAGATTGACATGCTCTATGCTATGCTGACGGTGGAGTTCAGAGATAGCATATCTCCATCCTCTTTACCACACTTGTAGATTTGATAAACAGGTGTCGGGAAAGGGAAGTGGAGTTGAGGAGGCAAGAAGCTAGAGGGGAGAAGAGGAAAAGAGAGATAGTGGAACAGGTCATGAAGAAGATAAAGGGCGGGAGCCCTAGTAAGAAGCCTTTTGGCAAGTTCTCTCCTCGAGGATACAAAGTTTGTGGAAAGGAGCACTTCAGGGAATGTAGGAAAGGGACTCTGAATTGTTATAAATGTGGGAAGCCGGGGCATATGGCTAGTCAATGTACAAGCCAAAATCGGATATGCTATAACTGTTACAAGCCCGACCACAATAGGGCGGATTGTCCCGATTTGAAGCAAGGTGGAAGTGAGAAGAAGGCAGATATACCAAGGCCAAAAGGTAGAACCTTCTACATCTCGGCTGAAGAAGCAAAGACCAACTCGGAGGTTGTGTCAGGTACATTCAAGATTAACTCTTTACCTGCACTAGTTCTTTTTTTATTCGGGGGCTAGTCGTTCATTGTGTCTTTGAAATTTGTTAAGCATTCTTCATTTCTAAGTAGCAAGTTAGATGAACCCTTAGAAATCGAAGCGGCAAATGATAAGAGTTTCCTAGTATTTGATGTTTATAGGAAATGCAAGTTAGGGGGGGGGGGGGTGAAACGTTCCTTATTGACTTAATACCTATGTCCATGGGAGACTTTGATGTAATAGTGGGAATGGATTAGTTGTCTAAGAACAAAGCTAATATTCTATGTGGACCTAAGGCGGTATAACTCGATTCTCCATCGGGTGAGTCCATATACATAGAAGGTGAAAAGAAAGGCAAGGTTAAGATGTGTTCTTATGTGAAGGCAACAAAGTACATGGTGCGTGGGTGCAAGGCATACATGGCTCATGTTGCGGATGTGGTAGAAAGGGTGAAAGATATTCGTGAAGTTCCGGTTGTGAATGAATTTGTGGATGTGTTTCCGGATGAGTTACCGGGGGTACCACCGGAAAGGGAGGTGGAATTTGGGATTGACTTGATTCCTGGTGCCAAGCCGGTAGCTAAAGCACCGCTGGAAATGAAAGAGTTAATGGAGCAATTGCAAGAGCTTCTAGATAAGGTTTTATACGCCCAAGTGTCTCGCCTTGGGGTGCACCCGTTCTCTTCGTTAAAAAGAAGGACGGAAGCATGAGGATGTGTATGTATTATTGGGAGTTGAATAAGTTGACGGTGAAGAATAGGTACCCTTTACCTTAGATTGACGACCTCTTTGATCAATTGCAAGGGGCGTCATGGTTCTCTAAGATTGATTTGAGGTCCGGGTACTATCAGTTGAAAGTGAAGGAAGAAGACATTCATAAGACAGCTTTTCGCACTCGATACGGTCACTATAAGTTCACGGTTATGCCTTTCGGATTGACCAACGCACCCGCGGTTTTCATGGATCTTATGAACCGGGTGTGTAGGCCGTTCCTCGACCATTCAGTGATTGTATTCATCGATGATCTTCTCATCTATTCGCGGAGCGAAAGTGATCATGCCTTTCATCTTCGTGAAATTCTTGAAGTGTTGCAAAGGGAAAAGCTTTATGCAAAGTTTTCAAAGTGCGCATTTTGGTTGCGTGAGATCCAGTTCTTGGGTCATGTGGTGAATGAGAAAGGAATTACATTCGACCCATCCAAGATAGTGGCGGTAGAAGATTGGTCATCACCGAAGACGCCTTCGGAGATTAGAAGTTTCTTGGGGTTGGCGGGTTATTATCGGTGGTTTATTGAGAACTTCTCTCGGATTGCCTTGCCGATGACGAAGTTAACGCGTAAGGAGACGAAGTTTGTATGGGGTTTCGAGCAAGAATCTGCCTTTCAATTCTTGAAGGAAAAGTTGACTAAGGCGCCTATCTTATCCTTGCTGGACGGGACCGAAGATTTTGTGGTATACTCGGATGCCTCGCATTCGGGGTTGGGGTGTATTTTGATGCAAAGGGGGAAGGTGATTGCCTATGTGTCTAGGCAATTGAAGACTCACGAGGTAAATTATCCTACCCATGATTTAGAGCTTACGACCGTGGTTTTCACGCTCATGATTTGGAGGCATTATTTGTATGGGGCTAAGTGTACGATTTACACGGATCACAAAAGTCTCAAGTATTTCTTTGACCAAAAAGACCTTAACATGAGGCAAAGGCGGTGGCTTGAATTGGTCAAAGATTATGATTGCGAGATACTCTACCATCTGGGTAAAGCTAATGTGGTGGCGAATGCACTTAGCCAGAAGACGAGCCATACACCTATCAAGGTGAAGTCATTTAAAATGACAATTTCATCATCTCTTATTGATGAAATCCTGGAGGCACAAGTGTTAGCACTTGGTGGTGATTTGAAGAAGGAAAGGATGGTTGCTTATGTTGACAAGCTTGGGGAAAATAGTTCGGGGTTAAAGACATGCTTTGATAGAATTTGGATTCCTAGGTTGTCAAGTGTGTTGGCAACTATTTTAGATGAGGCGCATAAATCCAAATATTCTATCCATCCGGGGGCCACAAAGATGTTTTATGACTTGAGGTGTCATTTTTGGTGGCCGGGTATGAGGCGTGATAAAGTTAAGTATGTGGAGAGGTGTCTCACATGCTTAAGGGTGAAGGCGGAGCATCAAAAGCAGTATGCAAAGCTTCAACCGCTTGAAATACCGCTTTGGAAATGGGAGAACGTTACCATGGATTTGATCACTAAACTACCAAAGATTAGAAAGGGTTATGATGCAATATGGGTAGTAGTGGATCGGTTGACAAAGAGTGCACATTTCCTTCCAATAAAGGAAACGTATTCTTCGGATAGGTTGGCGGATTTATATGTGAAGAAAATAGTGTCACGTCATGGTGTGTCGGTGTCAATTATATCAGACCATGATAAGATATTTACTTCTCGTTTTTGGAAGAAATTCCATGAGGATATGGGGACTAGATTGAACCTTAGCACCGCATATCATCCACAAACGTATGGTCAAAGCGAGCGGACGATTTAAACGCTCGAGGATATGTTGCGGGCGTGTGCTTTGGATTTTGGGGGAAATTGGGACGACCATTTACCGTTGACGGAATTTTCATAAAACAATAGCTACCATTCGAGTATTGGTATGCCGCCTTTTGAGGCATTGTATGGGAGAAAATGTAGAACACCCGTGTATTGGGGTGAAATTGGTCAACGGGAGCTTGAAAGTAAAGAGGTGGTCAATGAAACCATTGGTAGTATTGACCAAATTAGAGCACGTTTGAAGGCGACTTAAGATCGCCAAAAGTCCTATGAGGATAATAGGAAGCGGGCGATTGAGTTTCAAGTGGGAGACTTTATGCTTTTGAAAGTCTCTCCTTGGAAAGGGGTGATACGTTTTAGGAAATGGGGAAAGTTAAGTCCACGTTTCATCGGACCGTTTAAAGTGATAGCAAGGGTGGGTGCGGTAGCCTACCGTTCGGAGCTACCGGAGGAACTAAGTAGACTTCATAACACATTTCATGTGTCTCATTTACGAAAGTGTTTGGCGGATGAATCTACTTTTGTCCCATTGGATGATATTAATTTGGATGAAAAGTTGAATTATATTGAGGAACCGGTGGCAATCTTTGATAGAAAGATGAAGAAATTATGAAATAAAGAGATTAGCCAAGTTTTGGTGAGATGGAAACATAAGAAGGGGGCGGAAATGACTTGGGAAACCGAGGAAGAAATGCTCAAATAATATCCGAACCTTTTTATGTGAAGTCGGGTTTCAGGGACGAAACCCAAATAAAGGGAGGTGATTTGTAATGAACCAAAATCCGGGTTTCGTTTTCAAATAAAAAAAATATTTCAATAAATATTACGGTGAAAATAATATTTTAGAAATAAGTTGAAACAAGTGGGTTTCAAGTTAGTAATGAGGTTATACTAGTTTTAACTAGTTTTGGAATGAATGGATGAAATGAAAGTGGAAGGGCCAAAAGTGTAATATGGTAAAATCTGTCATATTTGACATTTAGAAGTCAAAATTGAGTCATTTTGACAGTGTGGGTCGTTCATCTCAAGAGAGCAAAAGGAGAAATCGATTTTGGAAGCTAAATCGTGCATTTGGAGCTTGATTTGTGGAGATTTTGGCTTGTACATCACTCTCCTAACATCAAGTAAGTGATTTCCTTCATTGATTTCACTTCGAATGTGATATTTGGTGGGTTTTGGAGAAATCCGAAAATTGAGTATGCATGTGGTAAATTAGTGTTAGATTGTAGATAATCTAGCTAATCTAGAGGTAAAGGAGAGGTGATTAACTAGAACCCTTTGATTTTGATTTTGAAAAGTTAGGGTTCATATGGTGAAAATTGGGGGTGTTTGGATCATGATGCTAGAATGATGAATTAGTGAAGATTAAGTGTTTAGGTGGTAATAAACACTTGAACAAACACCAAATTGACCTAATAAAAGTTATTGATTGAGAAATTAGTGTCAAGGCATTGGAAAGAAAACTCAAGTAGGTGAGTTTGTATTGAAAGGGGGTGTTTGGTTTTGGGAATAACCCAAACGGGCTAGTTTGGGTTGGAAATGGAAATTGGGTTGTGAACTCAATTGTAATGTGATTTTGATGTATGTTAGATTACTAAACTAGGTGTATATGTTTAGGTAATTAAATTGCAAAGCTAGAAGGTGGTGCAGGATCTTCTAACTTAAAAGGTAAGTGTCTTGCACTTACTTAGTATTGATAATAAATGGGTGAAATGTGTGATATGTATGCATACTATGTGTGGAACTGAATATGTATGATGGTGGCATGAACTAGTATGTGATAAGTATGAATGTATTTATAGTAATAAAACTATAATGGATATGTGTGATTGAATGTATGTGGTTATAGTGGTAATACTATAACGGTTATGTAAATGAACGTAGTTATAGTTGAATTACTATAATGGAAATGTGAAATGAATGAATGTAGTTATAGTGCAATACTATAATGGATATGAATGGATGAGGTTATGATCTAAGTATCATAATGGATATGAGGTTATGATCTATGAATCATAATGGATATGAGGTTATGGTTAAAATACCATAATGGATAAGAGGTTATGGTCTAAGTATCATAATGGATATGAGGTTATGGCCTAAGAGCCATAATAGATATGAAATGATGGAAATGAATGTTAAATGAAAGAAAATGAATCTTGTAGTAGAAATGCAAGTGTTATAATCCTTAATTGACCACATGGGTGCAAACGGGTCAAACGGTTCAAATGGGTGAATGGGTGGAAACAAGTGATAAATACTTGTTTGTTATTTTTATCTTCATTACTAATGGTGAAATGTTCATGTGGTTATGTAGGACAAGCTCCGATGTAGGTCAAGGTCAAGTCCGAGGCGTTTGAAGGATTCTCGTATGCGTTTTTGGTATTTTGATGGTTTAAAGGAAAATCCTTAGATGGTAATGTAAATTGATACAAGAAATTATGTTTTTGGGTGTTTATAAATGTAGTATGAATGTTTTTGTTCAAACCCAAATGATAGAAATGTTTTTGTGACATATTGGTGAAAATGGTTGAAATTTGGCTAAGTGTGGAACTTGGCAGAAAAACTCAATTTTCTGTTTATAGGGGTCCCCCGCGGTACACGAGAGCCAGGGAGGGTTCTCTCGCGGTACGCGAGAGACCTGGCTCTCGGGCAGGCAAAGTTGGACTCCCTCGTGGTACGCGAGAGGAGGTGTCCAGGTTCTCGCGGTACGCGAGAAAAATAAAAAAAATAAAAAAATAATAATAATTTTTTTTCTTGAGATAATTGTTTCCGCGTGTGTTTAATGTTTTAATAATTGGTGTTCCAATTATGGGTGTTACACTTCCTTTGTCACCATGACCCCCAGGAATTTTCCTTATGTCACTCCGAATGAGCACTTTTTTGGGTTGAGCTTCATACCGGCTTCGCGGAGCGTCTTGAAGGTTTCTTCTACATCTTTGATCATTCCTACTTCCGTCCTGCTTTTAATGACTAGGCCATCAACATAAACCTCAATATTTTCGCCAATCTGTTTTGAGAAAGTTTGATCCATGAACCTCTGGTGGGTAGCTCCTGCATTCTTCAGACCGAAGGACATTTTGGTGTAACAAAATACTCCCTCGTCAGTGTAAAAAGTTGTTTTTTCTTCATCTTCCGGGGCCATCTGTATTTGGTGGTATCCTTTGTATGCATCAAGGAAGCACCTTACCGGGAAGTCCGCTAGGGCTTTTACTTTCATATCCATTTCTGGCAGGGGGTAACAATCTTTCGAAGTTGCTTTATTGAGGTCCTTGAAATCAATACACATTCTCCAGGTACCGTCCCCTTTTTCCACCATGACCGGGTTTGCTATCCAAGATGGATACCAAACTTCCCTTACAATTCCTACCTGCAATAGCTTTTTTGTTTCTTCGCATGCAACCTTGCGACGTTCTGGTTCCATGCTTCACCGTTTTTACCGAATTGGGGCAGCTGTGGGATATGTGTTTAGCTTGTGTTATACTAAACTTCGAGGAACTCCTGTCATGTCTGCCTCCTCCCAGGCAAACACGTCCATGTTTCGGATTAATAATTCTTTCAAACTTTCTTTTACTTTGTTGGACAGCTGTGCTCCCACCTTGACAGTTCGCTCAGCGAAGTTCCCATGGATCATCCAGGCTTCATGCTTGACACTTTGACCATCCTTTGTTCTCTCTAGTGCTGCTACTATTTTTGCGGCTGTGCTGACGGAAGCTATACCCTTTGGGGTGGGGAATTTCATGATTCCATGGTTGGTAGAAACTACTCCTCTGAAGGCTTTTATTCCCGGTTTGCCCATTCTGATATTATTCTTAGGGTTACCTTTCCTATTGGCAATACTCTTTCTCCCGAAAAACCAATCAGCGGGAGGTTATCCGGGACCAATCTGGCCTTCAAGTCTTCGTCCAAACGTTGAAACAATGCTCAAACATAATTTCTCCCCCGCTACCCCCGTCAACATGTATCATGCCGATGCGGTGTCCTACCACATTCGCGGATATGACTTGTGGGCCATCTTGGATATCTTCGTCGGCCAAGGATTCAAAAGAGATGGGTTGCGTCATCCATGCCTTAAGTGGTAGTGGTTTTCTTTTGTGGTTGAACTCTTCCTGCTCTGAACATCTTTTTTTGTAAACCATATCTACCATGCCTCTGTCTTCCGGGGGTAGCTTCTGTCTCTCTTCTTCTGGTTTTCTGTCTCTGTGCCCCTGTCAGCCTCTCTCTTTTATCAAGTGAGACAACTTGCCTGTTTTGACTGCCTTCTCTATTTCTCTTTTCAAATGCTCACAATTATCTATAGTATGACCTCCTATCTTATGGAACTCACAGAATTTGCCAAAGTCTTGCATGTATGGTCGGGGTCTAACGGGCCTAGGTGGTTGAAAACCTTGACTTACCCGTTCTGTGGCAAGAACTTGGCTTGGTGTTTTCGTGAGGGTTGTAAAATCAAACGGTCGGTTTTGCCTTTCTCCTCCATACCTTCTTGTCTCATTGTTATAAGATTGCTTTGAGTATGGGCTAAATGGTGTAATGGAATGGGATGGGTACCTGGGTCTTTCTAGCATTGGTAGTCTGGATCTGTCGGCTTGACCGCTTACTGGGATGTATCTGCTTCCCCGACTGTCTCTTAACTTGTTTGCTTGCCGGGTCATCCGGTTGTCCCACTCTCTAGCCCTGTCGGACATGTCTTTACCTCAGATGAATGCTCGTACCCTATCCATCAGTGCATCGAAGCTTTTTAGATAATCTTCTCCCAATTTCTCTTGTAGTTGTGTTGTCGTACCCCATTGATGAAGCTACTCACCTTCATTTGTTCCGGTACGTCTTCTATCAACAAGCTTTCGTTGATGAATCGTTCCATGTACTGCTCCACTTTCATTTTCTCATCATGTGATGTGCATGATTTCATTGGCATTCTTGAATCTTTTCTTTTGCTGACCAAAGTTGCGAATGAATTTTTCTTTCAACTGGACGAAGCTATCTATGCTCTGTGAAGGCAAGGAATCGAACCATACCCTCGCCGGGCCTGTCAATTTTTGGGCGAACATGTGGCACAAAACGGGTAGGGGACATTGCTCCACATGGGCTACCCCGTTGAAGGTGTGCAAGTGGTATTCCAGGTCTTGACTGTCGTTATACTTGCTGATGCATGCTGGAATTTTGATCTTGGCTGGGAGTGGTGCTTCGGACAACCATGTAGTGAACTTGGATTGTTTTTCCATGTGATCTGGTTTGTATGGTTTTGTCAGATCATCTACGGGCTCCTTCTTTTCCAAGCCGTCATCATGCTTGGTGCTTGTACCGTCTTGTGTTGCTCCCTGGCTGGCCGTCAAGTGCGGTGTGAGCATGGCCAGTAGCTGGTTTAGGAAGTTAGATGTATCTGTTGCCGGAGGACGCACATGATCTTCTTGCGGGTTACTATGCCAGGCCACCTCTTCATTGGTCGGACCGCCTGACTGTTCGCCCTTGTCTGCTGTTTTCTTAGTTGTATCAAATACCAACTTTGTCTTGACCTCCACTAGCCTGTCTGCCCTGTCCAGAGCAGCTAGTTCTGCCCGGAGTTTATCCTGGTTGCTCCGGACGAACTCTGGGGTGATTTGAGTTGTTACGCCAGATGCCTCCTGGGCAGAGTCGTCCGATACATTTTCCGCCAGTACATAGTTTTCCAAAGAATGTTTCACTCGGATTGCTTTCTCTTTGGCTTCCCCTCCCCCTCCAGGTGGCGTTTCTTTCAAGGATACCTCATGGTTGGGTGTTGAAGAAGGGTTTTGTGGTAACGTAGTGCTTTTTGGTAGATTGTTTTGTGGGTTTGACATCATTGCTTCGTGGAAAGAGGTTTTTCTTTTTCTTTTTTTTGTTGTTCTAGCTGAGTTGGTTTTAGGGTTGATCTAACTTGGATGACGCCACTATAAACTCTAGGACCTCCAAATCCGGTTGTCAAGGAATTTCTAGAGAGATGGTGCTCGGGCTCGACCTAGCAAAACAGAAACAGCGTTAGTCTCGTCACAGTAAGGACCTCAAGGGGGGTGTCGTTGTGACCAGCCTCCGGTGTGAGAATGAGTATCTAATGTAAACTGGAAAGACAGTAAGGAGAGAGCGTGAGAATCAATTCAGAACCTTTTTACCTTGTTTTGGATGAGATATTTATACTTAGGCGTATTTTGTCTTTAGCCTGTGGCTGCCCTTTGCTTATTGGCTGAGACACATAATGCTTAGCCCATTTTTAAGTTTGTTAGTAATGGTCTGTACATTGTCGAGTCTCTTTTATTGATTGACTCGTACTCTGACATGTTGATTCTTGTCTCCTTTTTACCGTTAACTGTTTGTCTTTTTCCCTCTAGATTTGTCTGGGTTTCGCTTTGCCCTTCGGGTCTTTTAATTAGCCCCGGCCTTGGGTTCGCAGCCCCGGCCTTAGATTGCTATGCCTTCTCTAGTACATATCCGAGTTTGGGGTTCAGGGGTAGGTCCGGCCTTTCTTCCGGGCTATACCCCAACACACCCTAGTCACATGTGTACTAGTTTTAATTCACATTGAATTTGCACTGTATCATATCTCATGATAATCCACTTGTGAATAAGTTAACACTAATGCATAGTTTCCCCATGTAAATCACATTTAAATTTACATTAGTTCACATGTTTTGAATTCACGTTGATGTTTTGTGATATTGAACTAGGGGTGTTCTTCGGGTATATTAATCGGGTTTTGGGTAGATCGGGTCGCGTAGTTCGGGTTTTTCATGTTTTATATTATAACCGATATCCGATCCGTATGGTTGTCGGGTAGATCGGGTTCGGGTAGTTCGGTTTTTGGGTAGATCGGGTTTGGGTTATTCGGTTGTCGAGTAGAACGGGTCGGGTTGTTCGGTGAAGGTTTACAATTTAGCCCGTGAATGTTACAGCTTTCTCAACTCTTGAGGTACCTATTTAGTCCTTTAAATGATCAATATAGTGTGTTGACTTGACGTCTATTGATTATTCATAGTTTTTTTTCAGTCAATTTATGACCAAACACTTCTCCATGTATAGTCTGCAATCAAATTTACAAAATTTTCCCTAATAGTCATATTAAAACAGTAGATGCCCAATAATATGTTTGAGTTTTAAAGAAGTCAAACTGAATTTCTGTATAGGAACAAAATGTATGAAATCAAATATGAATCTAAAAACTATACCATTCTGTCTCAAGTCTATAACAAGTTGAAATGCAAGATATCCCAACATGAATAATCCAGGGAAGAAATCGATCAAAAGTCAAAATTGATAACTTTAAATAAAAAATTACAAAATCTCGATATATTTGTGAACAAACAATCGGTTTATTCGGGTTGATCGGTTCGGGTTAATCGGGTTTTTGATGTTTGAAAGTCTAACCGAAACCCGACCCTAATAACAATCGGTTTAATCGGTTTTCGGGTTAATCGATTACGGGTTATTCGGGTATGAGTTTAATCGGTTCAGTTGAGGTCGGGTCAAGTCAGGTTAATCAGGTACGGGTAAAATCGACAGGCCTATATTGAACTAAACATTATGGTAAAAAGAGTCAAATACTAGTGCTTTATTGCATAAAATAATGTGCACCTTTTTAACATTATTAATAAAAAAATTGTGTAGTTTACCATGCATACTAATCATATCTATACACATCTCTATAATATTTAATGGCTCTACGAATAATGTACTTTAAAAGTGACATCTGTAAATCGTCGGAAAGTTAAGCCAAGCTAGCAGTGGTTTCGTTGTGGGTTTTCAAATTGGCTCTGGTGATGTTTAACTGGTCTCGTTAAACACCACATTTGTCTCTGTTTAGACTTGCCGGAAAAACGAGACCAGTTAAACACCACCAGAACCAATTTCAAATCCCATCACGAGACCACTGCTAGCTTGGCTCAACTTTCCGGCGGTTTGCAGATGTCCACATCGTATAAAATCTAACGGTGTTAAGTTTTTTTAACGGGGGGTCCAATGTAAGAAAATAGTTTAAAAGTAGGGACTGGTGGTAAGAATATTCTTAGTTGAGATTATTATTAGACAATTGGTAAAAGATGAAATTATTAATATCTAATAATCTATTTAATATTTAATGGTTTTCATTTAAACATATCTTTTATCGTTTTTTAGGTTGTCTTGAACTACACACAACATTATATATATAAAAATATAAAAAGACAAATTAACCTTATAAATTTTTAGAAGGGTGCAATCAACATTTGATAATTTTTATTCATATTATTTGACTGGATTATATTATAAATTAGTTACAAATAAATGTATTTATTAATGAAAATAAAATTAGAATGGAAAGGGGTCCAGGGTGGGATACGGGGATCTGCGCGGGGACTCTGGTTCACGTGGGTGTGTTCATCTAACATTACATAAGACGATGGTACAACTCTCGTAAGCACACCTCCTGTCGTAGTGTATGTATATATCCATTTTTTATATCCACCGATAAAGATTCTCTATGCTTTCACTTTTATGATTTTATCCTGTCATCCAATTTTATTTTCCATGTTAATTCATACTTTTTTATTCCAATTTGTTCAAAGTGAAGATAACTTCTCTTGCAAATAGGTGATGATACGTTGGCACAACGGGTGCTTCACTTGAACCATGTTGTTATTTACTTTTATTTTATTTTCTTTATAAAAACAATGTTGTTTTATAAAGTTAGCAAGGGAGAAAATTCGAACATGACGAGATTGATACCTTTGACGTTTGGGACAGCTAATGAAATGAGAATTTGGTTATGAGATCGAGTATGAAATTAGTTATATACTTTTTCACAAGTTTTAGAGATGTATGATATTAAGCTATAATCGTTTAATTAGCCAATGCTCATCTTATATCCGTTTACCTAAGACCCACATTATTTAATTTAAATAAAATATAACAATAACATTTTAAAGTTTATAGAAACTTGATAGTTATTGAAATGATTGAATTATACAAGCGTAGTTAAGTATGTGATATTTAAAGTTAGTGATCTTAAAGATGAGGCTTCAGGTAATAGAAATTTTAATACGAATCTATACATACTAATAAGTAAAGGTTTTTTAGTGTCACGTGTTATCTTCACATTCAATCTTATCATTTTTTTCCTGTCTCTCTCTCTTTTTTAATGCACTTCTATATTTAAATAATAATATATATTTAAAGAAAGTATTAATTGGACTAATACAACACATTTATTTTAAATTATCCCTTATTATAAGAAAACTTTAAAATTTAATTATGTAACTTTTATTTCAACCAAATAGTAATTGAAAGTGAAATTACATTAAATAGTAATTAACGTATTTTCGAAATCTAATTATATATTAATTTTTACATATTTTGAGTTTGTTTATATCCGTAGTATATGTAATATATTTTTACACATGTGAAATATATATACATAAAGATTTAAAAAATTTTAATATTAATATTTTTCACCTCGTGTGTAGACACGAGACCTAAACTAGTAACCCTATAAGATAAGAAACGGGCATGTTAGTATTAAGAGAGTTTAGTCTTACGGTTTAGTTTTTTAGCTTTAACACATTGAAAGACCACTGGTATATGGTTTAGTTTTCGGGTTTAACTTTATCAGCTTTTAGGGTTTAGCTTTAGGGTTTAGGGTTCGCCAAGCGTGTTCCAACGCCGCTGAATTAAGTTTAATCGGAGTTCTTTTGAAAACTTTTCTTAGTCTAGTTAGACAAAATCCACTTTTTATACGATTCTCCCTCTAATTAATATTAGACATGAAACTTTTACACAATTTATGTTATGAATAAGGGGTAATTTATGTCATGTTTTCTTATTTTACATGAAAAAAAAGTGTGACTCCAAATGTTATCTGTTTACTTATATTTTGTATACAGTTTTCCCTGAATACACATTTTCATCAAACTATATATATCAGTGGTCTTTCAATGAGTGTAGTGCCGATCGCGGTGACACACACACACTTATACATTCTACTTTGAGGTTGAAGATACCAACATCGACTCTAAAACTACTATTTACAATTTTAATATATTTAAGTCTATAAACTTATCTAACATACAACTAATGTGAAAAAACTTACAATAATCAATAATGACTGGTTACCACTTCAATGGTTTGGTTTGTACTTTAAGTAATTGTAGTGTAACCACCTATAGATCCATCAGAGAACACATCCTACCCCATTTAGTAACAAGATCCCAAACTTGAATCTGACCCACTTATCCGTAAATATGTTTGCATTTGACTTCGGATACGCTTAGAAACCTAAGGCTTCGACGAACTTTCAAAACACACCAAGTGCATGTTATGGTCAAGAGTTGCTTTATCTAACATTCAAAATAAGACACACGTAGGGCATAAATAATTTGACAAAAGAGACCCCAATATAAAGGCTTAGAGGGATTAAAACTCGTATTTACTATGAACATAGATAATTTGTTCAGTAGAGAGAAGTGCTCAAATGTAACACTTTTATTTATTTTTGACCCATTGTTGTTTAAAAGATATTCATATCATATTTAAAAAAAATTAATATTAGTGCATGAGATACTTTAATTATGTAATGAGGTTGGGGATTATTAACTTATCATAGATTGTAAATAAAAACTGTAACTACAAAAGATAAGTTCCAAAAATAAAACTTCATTATACAATAAGGTTTTATTTCGTTGTCTTGAAACATGATTCAAAATCTACATATTAATGAAAACTAGCGACTCTATTTTTTTTTAACGACAACACCTAGATATCCTACGATAATTGGGTTTTCGCGCGGCAACAACTAGAATATCCAGGGTAGCCCACCACATGAGAAACCCCCCAACTGGGTAAATCCCCGACCTGACCATAGACCCCTTTTTTGATGTGGCCAGGATTCAAACCCAATACCTCCACTATGGGAAATGTTAAGGCTACCATTGCACCAAATGACCAACGGTACTAACGGCTCTAGTAAAAGCTACATATTTTGGGTTTTCTTCTTAGCTATATACTGTGAGGGTCAACATGAAACCAGATGTCACGCGCATAGGAAAACTAACTCTTTTTTTTAAAGGAGAACTTTTAATCCTGTCACTAGTGGGACTTGAACCCATGACCTCTAAAGCCCTCACGTGTTCCTAAAAACTGTATCTATCATTAAACCATCAACCTCAATAACCATAGAAAAACTAACTAAATACATGTCAAATTAAAAACCCAAGATAAAAAATATAATAAAAAAAAGTTTCTAAGAAACATGACTAGAAAGAACACATTCAATATATAATAGTCCGATTATAGACAGACCACAATACTTCACGAACTTCACCATGTCCGAGTGCAGAATGCACATGGACTCTTTTGTACATACATAATTTTTTTTGTCATGAAAGCTCCCAATCGATGTATCTTCGACAACGAATGAACAGTGATTTTGACGTCAAATTCTACCAAAACATAAATTCCAAGTTTTCAAAAATGGTCATTTCACTTTAAATCTATACTATATAATAAATGATTTACTTTCAATCTATACAATATAATAAATAAAAATCATTTATGCCACGTGTCGTGTTCACATCTATTCTCATCATTTTCTAAATTTACCTCTCTTATTAAATATACCTCTCTTTTTTAATAATTTGTATTTAAATAAAAATATTAATTCTACTAATAAAACACATTTATTTTAAATTATCTCTTATTTTAAGAAATTTTAAAATTTTAATTATGTAACTTTTGTTTTTAACTAAATAGTGATGTAAGTCAAATTATATTAAATAGAAATTAATGTATTCAAACCCGTATAATATACGGGCTTTTAAAGATTTAAACTTTTTATTACTAAGTATATAGCATTATATTTTATCAATCCGTGTAATACACTGATTTTTTAAAATACAAAATTTGTATTACTAAGTATATAATATTACATTTATTAACCCGTGTAATACACGAAATTTTAACCTAGTTCTTAATATATACGGATTAGATAATTTAAGCCTTTAAGTACATAATTCACATACTTTTAAAATGCATTTATTTTTAAAAATATTTCATGCCATTCAACCAATTTTTGGGGTTGAATTCCTAAATTAACATATCATGTCGAGATTATGCAATATCAGGGCCTCTTAATTCTTTTTCTTTAAAGTATTGATTTCGACCCACTAGATTTATTTTATATTACTTATAGTGTTTACCATTGGGGTTAGTGGTCCAGTGGTAGAGGAAAATTCTATAGAAACACTAAGGTTTAAGAATGTCATAAGTTTAAATCCTACTCTCACATGAATATAGAAGTTTGTCTTAAAAAAACACTTATAGTGTTTGGGCCCCTCTTAGTCCAGACAATCACATCATTTTTGTGATTTATGGTATTTATTTTGTGAAAAAAAATAATTTTTTATGTGTAATATTTTCAACCCTCAGTTTAATTGTTCAAGTTTCGTCACGTTACACAAACATTTTTTCATCTACATATTTCATGTGAGCTAGGGAAAATATGATGGGACCCGCTACATTGTCTAACTATGGATCTTGGCTCTACAACCTAGAACTGGATGTACCAACCATATGCCATGGTGCAACCGATATAAATCATGTATACACCAGCCGTATATTTTAGTGATGACCGACATCGCTCAAATTATATATGTTTTTATCTTTCCATTTTAGTTATTTTTTAATGCACAAATATTTTTTTTTGAAAGGCAAACTTCATTAAAAACACCGGCCGGCCCTAAAACAGGGCCGCCACAAAGCAACAAAACACTACATATTCACAAAACTACACCAGTCCTCCCAACTACACATTTTGGACTTCATTCTGCTATTAAACCATAAAAAACCAACCGCTTTAATTTCACTGATGATGTCCGCCACCCTCACCACCTTATTGTTGAATTTACACTCGTTTCTGACTCTCCAAATACTCCAACACCCGATAACGATTATACCGTGGAAAACTTTCTTGGCCATCCCCTTTAGCCCAACATGATCCATAAGCTCCAAAAGATCCCGAAATGAAAAAGCAAAAATCTGTTCCACCCGGCACCAAGAACTGACAAAACTCCAGACCGCTGTAGCCACGTAACAAGCTGAAAAAATGTGATCCACCGATTCCTCCCCACTCTCGCATAGAGGGCACACCGAATTTTCAATATGAATGTTCCGGATCCGCAGGGCATCAACCGTTGGAATTTTTTCCATCTCAGCACGCCATGCGAAAATGTTACACTTAAGCGGAATCCACTTACACCACTCCCAAAAATATCGATTAGAATAATCCTCCTCCATGTACATCATTCTTCTCACATTACTCACCGAGAAATAACCATTTTGGTCGCCACACCACGTCCACTTATCCCTCACCCTTGACAACACCACCGCCTCTGTCACCTTGACGATCTCGCCCAATTCGGTCAACTCGACACCCGAGGCCGGTCTCCTTCTCCATTTCCAATCCGCCTCACCAATCCTCTCATCCCTATTGATTCTACCACTCACCTTGCAAAGCTTTACTACCTCCAATTTAAAAAGATTTGGGAACCTCTCCTTTAAAATTACGTTCCCCACCCACGGATCAGTCCAAAAATTTAGCGATTCCCCATTGCCAATAACCCCACGCATATACGAGCTTAGCGTAGCATTATTAACCAACGTACCATTCATTACCTTCATTATGTTAACCCAAACCCCCCCCCCCCAAGGTCTTCCGACAAGGGAGAAAATCCGACTTCCTTTTTATCACCATGAATCGCTATAATGACTTTCGCCCACAATGCCGAGCCCTCCGCTTTAAGTTTCCACCCCCGTTTTGAAAGAAGAGCGATATTCACAGTCTTAAGTTTACTCAACCAAAGACCTCCAACCTTCTTCGGGGACGCTACCCGATCCCACGCCACCCAATTAATCTTCTTACCCTCTCCACCCCCCCCCCCCACAAAAATCTCTTTATGATAGACTCCAAATCCTTGATAGCTTTCATCGGAGCTCTATGTAAAGAAAATAATACACCGGAAGACTTTCGAGAACCTATTTGATCAACGTAACTCTACCTCCAACCGAAAGCCTCGACGATTTCCAAAGGGCAAGCCTGTTTTGAAAGACCTCATAGATAGGCCTCTAGTTACTAATTCGATTCATGTCCGCACCCACCATCAATCCAAGGTACTTAAACGGATACGAGCCCACTCCACATCCCACCACCTTAGCCATGTCACTCACAACAGAATTCTCCACCCCCACCCCAACAAGAATGGACTTAGACATGTTGATTCTAAGGTGTCACACCCCCAAATTTCAACTAACGGAGTTTTACCATTTGGGAAGTGACGAAGCAGGATCTCAGACATTAGTTACTTTGAACGACTCTACATGTGACTCAAATGAAAATATTATATCTATCAGAGTTTCAATGCGGAAGCGTAAAGAAAAGTAAATGCGCAAAACACACGCGCCCAAACCAACAGTCCAAAAGTCCAAACAAACCAAGTACAATATAAAATAATCCAATCAAACATAAATAAGCACAATCAAAATAGATGAATCCCATGCATGCCCTAATGTGCACCTGTGCCTTATCTTAGCGACCTGAGAAAACATGTAAGAAAATATGTCAACACGAGGTTGGTGAGTTCACAGGTTTCAATATATAAATAAGCGTTTACCAGATTTATGATCATTCAATATGTATCTATAGGTAGCTAACCTATGTTCATGTTTAACTCAAGCACTCGCAACCGAAGCTGACTGTTTGTTTATTTGCCTCATGCCAGGTCTATCAACACTGGCGGTGTGAGTAGGCTAACATTTCACCCGTTTGATCTCTAATCGAGTTAGCGCGACTAACGCGGGTGGGATTTGTCAAACCCAGTAGTACTACTAAATATTACCTCGCTAAGATCAATATTAACGGTCTGATATAAGATGAGGACTTTCTGTGATAGCGTGTTACGCTTAGCTTTAACATCGATATCATATGAATTACAAAATCTCAAAATAGTTTAATCATGTTTTCTCCCCCAGATTAAAACAGTAAAAAGGGGCCGTGAAAACTCACCTGCGTTGCGTTGTAGGTAGTATCACACAAGAGATAAGTTGGAACCACGAGTATAAGTCTCAAAAGACTTACGAATGCCCTAAAATTATAAACACATAAATTAGGGATAATAATAGGAATTGTGACAGCTACACGAAATGAGAAACGTCTTAAAGAAACGCTCTAATATTCAAGAGTGGACGAACGTGTCCACGGAGATAGGAATCAAATTATAACTACGTTATGCGACGAATGACAAAAATAATAATAAATATATTCGCGCGTTTTGTCATTTACAAAAATTAAGAAAATAATATAATTTAATATATTATTTTTAGGTTCGAAGGAATATTCTAATTACTCATTTAAGGTAAGAATAATAAATACATTATTATTATTGAAGAAATAAATACGAGTAAATAATATAACCAATTATATTGTTATTTAATCCCAAACGTTACACGAGGTTATAAAACGATTCGAAATAATATAAATATATACTATTTAATAATACGAGTGTAAGGCCCCAAACCCGGGAGGCCCCACTTGTTGGATTTACTCATTCACAAACAGTTCTTAAACATGAATATCAAATAACGCAGCGGAAAAACTTCATTCATTCATCATAATTAAAACTTGTTCATACATGCGGAAGCGTAAACATAGTTTAAAACATATTTACATCATAACTAAACATAACGGGATGCCAGTCTTCATGATCAGCCGGGTAACTCTTCTAGTTTGCCAAGCATCACCGTCCATCCTCATAACCTACCTTAACCTGAATGTGCACACTTAAAAACGTCAGCTACGCTGGTGAGTTCTAGTTTTCGTTCGTTTTAAGAAATGGTTCATCATTCAAACATTCAATAGGGTTTAACATTCGTATAAGAAAACAGGGCCTTTCATTCGTAAACCTTCGCATATTTAAACACAATCATTTGTTTAAAACATTAACATTCATTTAAGTCATACATTATTATCTAAAATCTGTATCGTTACGCGTCTCTATGTCCCCGTAGGAACCTTTAATGTTGTGGGCAACCGTTACGTATCGCCGTCATTGCCACAACCATACACTACGTGGGGTCAACCGTTACGTATCGCCGTCATTGCCCAACCCTTCAATGCGTGGGGTCAACCGTTACGTATCGCCGTCATTGCCCAACCCTTCAATGCGTGGGGTCAACCGTTACGTATCGCCGTCATTGCCCAACACGCATCTTTCCTTTGGGAATCAACCGTTACGTATCGCCGTCATTGATTTCCCATTACCTCGTTCACTTAGGATGATCGTCATCACCCGAGTAACCGTCGTTACTCCCTTACCAGTTGTACAACATCAAAACCATTGGCAGGCCACTAAGACACTACCCATGTTGTTCTTATGGCAACTATGGCTCGCTGTCCATAATCTACCACAAGGCTGGGAATCTCGTTCCCAGACTTCATTCGTCAATTCCATTCATTCGACAGATTAGATTTGTAATGACTTCTTTAAAACCTTTGCCCCTTTTTGTTTTCTTTTCATAAAACCTTTCCTTCACTTTCAAAACCCTTTTACCTTTTCATTAAACCATTTCTTTATAACTTTCGTTCGTAAACATCCCGTTCATAAACTTTCTTTCCATAAACCCTTCGTTCCAAATCATTTCCTTTCGTAAACGTAGTTTCATAAACATCATTTTATAAAACAACATTTCATACGTGTACACACCAGCCCGAAAACATTATATAAAAACATTCATAATTGAGCCGCATTGTTACCTTCTTCTCTGATGGAATCCAAGACCAACTGACCACAATTTTGAAGCTGAGCCCCTACCATCATTCCCACTTCAATCGTAGCCTGTACTTCCTTCTCCATTTCTTCGTCTGGGGTTCCCCCAAATTCGACCCCGAATCCTGCGACTCCGACCCTTCATTCTGCCCAGTCCGATCTGCCTCTCCGTCAATTTGCGACTCCGAATCTGCCCTAACATTTAGGTCAATTCCTTTCTCTCCACTCGCTTCGTGCACCTCAACAGATGTCGACGACATCCCACCACCGCCCTTTAAGTTCTGGCCCAGGCCCAACAAATAGTCTAGATCAAATGGGTCTTCCTCCATCTCTTTTCTGGACCTCTTCCTAGGCCTTTCCAACTCTTTAATCTGAATTTTCTTCTTATGGGCCTGACCCAAGATAAATTTGTTCCGCTTAACAGACTTTTTTAATGCGGTGGAATTCGTATCCCCATGCAAATTATCGTCTCTGCTACAACCTTCATACCAAGTATCGAAAATAGGCTCAACACTGAAAGAATTCCCTTGCACACCCCCTTCCCCATGCTGATCACCCTCTTGGTCTTCCACTTCCATTCTCACTTCTCGAAATTCTCCTTCTTCCAACTCTTCATCTTCTTTGACCGGATCCCTGGATCCCACCGTCTCCGTCACCGTCATTGACAAAAGTTGAGAACAATCAGGAGTCCAAGCACCTTCTTCCTCTGAAATCCAGATTTTGAACTTGTTGTTCCTTGCCACCAACGTATACGAATCACGAATTATGTTACCTTCTCCCCTCAAGATGCCGATACACAACACCGATAAGTCTTTATCTTCCGACGACATTTGCGGACAATGAATAACCTTTCCAAACCTCGAACCAATTAGATCTAGAACCGGGGCTGCTACTAGATGAAAAGGGACACCAAGAACTTTCAACCACGCTATTCTTTCAAACGGTACTGCTTGTCCCCTCCACCCCTCCAGCGACGAAAACCACATTCCCCACTCCTTTTCCTTACTCACCAACTCTGTGGCCGATTCCTCCCTCTGAAATGACAGGAGAACATACAACCCACCTAAATACCGGATACCGACTTCCGAGAACCCACAATCCTTAAGAATGAAGTGCAGATTATTAAGAGTTCTCAGGTCCATCACTCTCCCCACCAACGCTTTGGATCCCAGCCAATCAAAAGCAACCACCTCCTCCGGAACAATAATCCACTTATCACTTTCCCCTCCTGCCTCCACAGCTTTTGAAGTATTTGAGTCTATCTGGTTCAGGAGGGCATCTCGGAATGATCTACCCCCCGACTTTAGATTTGTCTGCACCCTTCGCTTTTCCGGTTGATTATACTGCCTGTGTTTTTCGCCACCCTTCCTGTGCTGATCCTTCTCCATACAACCTTCATTCTCTACAACAAATTTGGCTATATTAATCTTCAATTTGGATCTTCCCATTTTGATTCCTTGCAACTTACTTTCCAACACCTTACCGTCTTTAACATTCTTAAAGCTGATGAAACTGAACGTATTCCCTTCTTTATCCCTCTTTCTAGCTATGTAACTCCCCACCACCTCTCCAAAGCCCCCAAGAAACTCCGTTATCTCCCATGGAACACATCCAGCCGGAAGGTTCGAGATGAAAAACTTCACTATCTTACCTTCTTTCTCCCCTCCATTGAATCTTTCTGTTTCGCCTCTTTTCCTTCTCCTTCTATGGGGTCTTGCCACCCTTCCTCTCTCGACATTAGGGAATTGTCTTGCCTTCTCCTTCTATGGAATAGACCGCACACGGATTGTTGTTGATAATGCACAAATATTGATACTTAGTTGTTTCATATTTGCTTTTACACGCCTAGGTTCCCACAAGACGATAAAAATATGAAATGAAGCCTTTTAAGACAACCAAATAACTAAGATAATGTGCAAGACATGACTATGTATCCTCACTTGCAATGTGAACCCTTTTTGTAGACATGCTATGGGGAATCAACTTTGAAAAGCGTGAGAAATTGTTTTCAAATGATACAATCAACTATTGATGGATACATATATGTACCATCATTTTGGCATAGCCGTGGGATGGCACTTGTACGTGCATCTATGTGATCTTAATTTCACATAGTCGTGTACCTTTATGTAAACTATCACTGAGTTAACATCCACGTAAATGAAAGTTTATATAGGTGTAGCAGAACTCAACCCCACATGCTTTTTGAATGACGCTCATTTATGACTTCAATTCACATAGTCGTGTTGTATTCCAATCGAGCGCATTATTAAAGAACTCTATGACAATACAAAACATATATTTACATTGCCTTAGCCGTAGTTGACGACCCACATGTCCACATTCTTTTAAGTTTTCAACTTTTATTCCAAACTCAAGATACTAACTTCTTACATGGATAGTGAAGGGTGAAAATCAAGATTGGTTATTTACTTAGTCTTGTATTTACTTTTGGAAGCATTTTGGGTTTTCTCGTTGCTAAGAAACTGTTAAACATGTTTATTTTACTTATAAATGCATTAGGTTATTCTAAATTTATGGACTACTTTACTTTTTATTTGCCTAGAGAAGATGAATCTCTTCAAAAGATGACTAATAAATGTTTTATGTGTTGAGACTTAATTTGGATTTCTCTAGTATCAATTCCTAATTGCCACAAATTTGCTTTTAGAACGTGAGTTCCCATAAGACAATAAAGAAGCAAGAAATGAAGCTTTCAAGACAATTCCAAATAACAAATATAATGTGAAAGGCATGAATATGTGTCCTCACTTCGACATAGACATTTTATATAGACATGCCATGCTGAATCAACTTTGAAAGGCATGGGGAGTTTTGTCCAATTGACATAATCAATCATTTATGGTCACAATTACGTGTCATCTCTCTACTTTACCATAGTAATAGTTCACAACAAGCAAAAAAGCAAATTTCTATATTCTTTCAAGGTTTCAACGTTTATTCCAAATTCAATCAAGATGCAAATTTTCTTACTTAGTGGAGGGTGAAATTTAAGATTGGTTACACACATATTTTGTTTTTAAGAATTTTAGGTTTTCTTTTATACGAAACTTTTAAACATGTTTACTTTACTTTCGTGTTTTCTTCCAAACTATAGTGTACATTACTTTTTATTTGTTAAGGGGAGATGGATCTTAGCAAAGGGTGACTAATAATTGTTTCATGTGTGGAGGCTTAATTTGGATTTCTCAATATGTGAAGTTTGGCTTAAAACTATCAGGGTTTAATTTAATTGCTCATGAAACCTAGTTAATAGGTGTTTCTTATATTGAAATAGCCAATGATATACGAAGAATACTCGTTTTACATGATGCACATTTATTATTTAGGTATTGATTGTTGGGAATCGTGCATCGGTTTTAATGTTTAAAACAATAGTTTACAAAATCAGTTTTTCGAAGGCGGAAGCGATTATAAAAGCACACGATTATAAAGTTCAAAACTTTATCCGACAGTGATCCGATTACACGATGTTTAGACAATAATAAAACGCAACCATATGATGTTTAGAGTTTATACCTTTGACGATCAACCTAAACTCACTCGAATGAAGCAACGAATATCACGCTAGTTGACACATTCACGAAAACGCAAAAACGATCACGTCTCACGAGATCTAGCGCAAATCAGATCCCAGTGAACCCGGGTCACGGCAAGGAGACAACGTCTGGGAGTGGCGCATGCGAGACGGCGGAGCTGCGGTGGTTGTGCGGTGGTAAGACGACTGCTCGAGGTGGTCGTGCGGTGGTCATGCAGCTGCTGGAGGTGGACGACGGTGGTGGGTCGCAAACCGAGAAGGAGAGGGATTCTCCCCTTTTGCACAAGTTTCTATGGTGGCCAAGAGTGGGATTAGGGTTTAATCATAATGCTATATTTATAGATACCATATTTACATATTGCACCCAAAACATTTAATAGTTAAATCCTTGTAATCAACCGTTAATTACTTTTAATCCTCGTAGTTTACTAATACAATTAATTAGTGAGTCTTTATCCATTTAACGTTTAACACTTAAACGTTCACGCCTCCATATTTAATTATTTCTCTAAATAATTCCGGATCAACGATTAATTATTTCTCAAAATGATTATTATCTGACTCTGCCGATTACATATTTCTCTAAATATCGATTCACCATTCATTAAATCCATGTTTCGTGAACTATAATGTTTTCGATTAAACATTATTAATTGTCCGTTGTCCAAAGTGTAACTCTTTGGATTTGTACCTTGATAGCAACGTCGATATTAATGATTACCGGATATCTAATATCGAACATTGACATGATGACTTGTGCTTGAAGTTAGGTTTCTTGTTAGTTATGTAATGTGTGTCGTGTTAGTGTTATTATATATGTTTTAAGAATATATTTTAATACAATTCTCAAGTTTTTTAATTTATAAAATGATTAATACCTTAACTAGTTACACACAATAGACAAGTAATCGCAGTATAGTATAGTTTAGGTAGAAACTAAGTATCTAACTAATGGACGCAGTTGCTCCCAATAATCAACCCTTGCTATTGTCTGAATAAAATAGAAGGTGGATGCTTATTGTTAAAAGTAAAGAAAATATAAAAGATAAATAACAGAGCGGAAAACTATCAATCAAACAAGATATCACTTGGGTTAGAATCCACTTGGTAGTAAATTGATATTTTATAAATAGGCTAATGATGTGGTCAAATAGTAAAAGGGTGAACCACTCGAGGTACGGTTACCATTCTTAATGACATATCGGAAGCTAACAAGCTCTCGCAAGTGATAGCATTCCATGGATCGTTAATTCGGACCTTATATGTCCGACTTCCGTGACTCTAGCTGTTACAGCTACTGAATGTAGGAATAGCTCCCAGTTAGGGTTACCAAATTATATGACTCTTCGAAAAGCTAGAATGATAAGGCACGCTAACCACCTAAAATCATGCATTGAAGACCGAAATTGGCTGATTTATTTTTTTAGTAATAAAATGGAAGAGCTCCCCGTTAGGATTACCACCACCCTCTACCTATTGGAAAGCTAGAGTGTCACTAGACACAATAACCACCGCCATATCGAAATAGAAACATCTTGACTATCTGTAACGAACCAACTTTCGGGTTTGCCATATAATATATTAGTTATATTGTAGGGGTGCTTTTTTTAAATAAAACAAAGTTGAGGTTTGCTTTAAATGATGGGATTAAGTAGTTTTGGAAGAAGGAGTTAAATAATATTGTGCAGGAACTGATCTTGTAATCAGCTCAAAGCTAATTGTGTTAGTGGGGATTAAAGTAGCGACACACACAAGGTGTGTATGTGTCGCAATTTGGAGAAAAAAAGGGGAGGAGAGGAATATTTTCAAGAACAAAATCTGCACTTGCATGCTAGGATTGAGGGTGTTGTTTTGCACAACTCCTCAAAATCATCAAGTATAATCTTTGAAATCCACTTTGTTCTTGTTCTTGAAAGGGTTTCAGTGGACGAACCCTAATGGACGGAAATTGGTGGTTGTAGTGAAATACTTGTTTAGTAGGATTGATAATCTACCATTACTAAAGCTAGAGAAGTAATCAATTCATCTTAATTTCATCAATTTTGAGTTTTGAAAATTAGGGTTCTTGAGAACCTAATTTGGGGGTTTTTCAATTGAGGTGTTTAAATGATGAATTAAATATAGATAAGTGTTTATGGTATTATATAAACACATATTCAAGTTAAAAACTCAATTGTTTTGGTGAATTGTTAATTGGATGAAATTGAGAAAACTCGATGAAATCCTTAATGGGTCAAAATGGGTGGACTTGGTTTAGAATGATTGAAAGCTTGTGTAGAGTTTAATAAACCAAGTTTGGACTGAGGGTGAAACTAATCACCCATTCAAAATGATATACATATATATTCAAATATAAGCTTATAAAACAACCCTAATTTCAACTCAATTCAACTACAAAGTTAATAAAGATGTGTTTTTACTAACCAAAAAAGATGAGAGACGACAACACACCGGTGGCGGTGATTGTTGGCCGTAGCAACAACAGGGAGGTGGTTGTTTGCGGCAACGACGAGCATGAAGGTTTTTCTTGGCAAGGAGTAACCAAGAGACATCAGTAGGAGCACAGGGGGAAATGAATTTTAGCGGGTCATTGAATTAATTTTAACCTAAAATAATCTGATGGATTTCCGTTGGCAGTCCTTCGGAATTCTATAATATTAATATAATTCTTTAATTACGTACATATAAATTGTGACGGATTTTCGACGGACCATTTGATGATAGTTGATTTTTGGGTCTCCTTTTTCAAAGAAGTGTTTTTTTTGTAATGTTGTACTTAAATGCAAATGCACGTAACATGATAATAGCCGTTATTTACACATGGATACTTCATATTAATGACAGGTTAGTAAATATATATCGTTATTCACATAACTTTCTCCATGTTCTGAGATCACCGTTTACAGCTAACACGTTATGTACACTAAACAAGAAACTTATAAATACGTTATTAATTAACAAATAAACTAAATATGTAAATTACATGAATTACAATATTACATTGAAAAGTATTTCTTATGTTCTTAATTAACAAGTATGTAAATTACAAGAATTACAATATTACATTGAAAAGTATTTCTAATGTTCTTAATTAAAAAGTATGTAAATTACAAGAATTACAATATTACATTGCAAAGTGTTTAAATTCCGAGAACATCAATTAACAAACACATACCAATTAACAAACAAACTAAATACATATGTAAATTACACGATTTACACATGATTCTTTGATGTCATAGATACATTACATGTAATATTCAATATGTGTGCCTATGGGTGTTATCGGTTTGTGGGCATCACATGTGTATAATAAGCTTTATATGTGCGCACACGGAAACTCTGGTCTCACTTTATAACATTCCAAGACCATCTCAAAATTTCATCTTCATTATCAAGGTGACATACCAAGCGAGCCCACGAGTCCTTATGGCTTGCCATGGACAACACACACAGAATAGTAATCTCTACTTGTGTGCCCGTACGGGTCTGGCTCTACATTCCGAGCCCACCAATTCCCGCCCTATCCGATGTGACCATACAATACTAGACACACATGGCAAAGTATTTAAATTCCTAGATCACCAATTCAAGCCGCATCAGTAACAATGATCTTCAACTCATTGACGTGTCATTTGAAGATAATTTACATACGACGCCCAAACAAAGATCTTCCGTACTTTGAAATGTTGAGACATTATAGTTTAAAGGTTTGAGAGACAATGTAGGTGATTTGTTATACATTTTGACTGCCGTGTGTTTTGCTATTCTTAGAAACACCATGAATCTATATATAGGTAAAAGTTCTGACGTATATCCGTCGGAGTACATTTCTGATGGATTTTGTGACGAATATCCATCGGAAACCTCCATGAGACAAATTGAGAATCATTTCTTGGAAAAGTCTGTTTAATCATGGGAAATTGTTATATTTGGAAAACGAACATTTTCGACGGAATGCCCAACCGAACACTAAAACCACGAACCAAATTTGAAAAGCTGCTTTGATCGAAACCTGTCACTGGCAGTTTTTTGGCCGTCTGAAATTTGTGATGGACTACCGTCTGTCGACCGTCTGAATAATAAATGTTGTTTTGCGACAGCGTCTGTCAGAGTTCCATCGAAAAAATGTTGTCGGTGAAAGTCCGAATTTCTTATAGTGTCCTCTTCTTTTTCTTTCAATTCACTTGAGAAGTTTGGATTTTGCCTTCATATGTCCATATATATGTGGAAAGGATCCTATGTAGAACACTAGTATTGCGATCCTACATAGAACGTTAATATTGCGAAAACACGTAAAGTAAAACAAATCATTCATTTTTTTAATTGTAAAATGTTTTAAAATAAAGTAAAATGATAAAGAAAAATACAATTCTTGTTCTATATTACTTACACATTTATAAATAAATGGTTAAAAATTTAAAAACGTATTAAAATTTCAAATTAATAATTTTTTATATAGATAAACATACAAATATGTATGTAACAAATACAAAAATTTTAAAAATATGAACATTGTTATTACTAAAAACAAAAGGACGTGAACGAAACTTGTACATCGATTATAGTTTAATTGGATATTGAAAAATGTGAAAGAGAAATACCATTAAAGTGGACTTTGTATATATACTAATAATTATTTCAGAAAGAAAACAACAAGCGCCCATGGTAAATTAAGGTACTCTAAAGTTGCTTGATATGCATAGATTCAACCCTCTTGCCACTGGCCACTCAAGATTTCCTTTGGATTTTCCCTCTACAATCCAAAATATATCCGAATAATGTATTGGAGATTGGAGACTTTGACTCCTTTAAGCATAAAGTCGTGTTTGTTTCCTAATATAATAAGACCATTGAGTTATGATTTTAATTTGTAACTTATCTAGTAAATAATTAAGGACAGTTTTATTTATTAGCTTATTTATTTAACATAATACTTCTTAAGCCCTTTAGAAAAATAAAATTATATAAAACTCATTCAACATTATTGTTAACAAAGGTTGGCAATCCATTTAAAATTTATTTTGAAAAGATAAATCATATAAATTTTGTTTTACCAATACTACATTTTCGAAATAATAATAAATTAAAAAACATTTAATATTATTTTACTTTATGTTACTTTTTTGCCATACGAAACAATATTGATATTTCTTTAACAAATAAATTGTATTTATATTTATAATATGTTACAAGAATCTTAGACTATCCGTAATGTCTTCGTGAGAGTGGGGACGTGATGCCACCTCATCCACCACAGACGTGAAACACTGCGACGGACCCAGATGAGGGTGGGCGTGAGAGGGGGAGGGTGGGGAACCCAAAAAGTCACTAGGCTCTTGAAATTAAAAAAAACAATTTTTATTTTTTTTTACCTATAAATACTATACATTACATCCTTATTTTTATACAAAAATGCAAACATATCTTTACAATCTTTCTTTTCCTCTCTATTTTAAAAAAAATTACAAAAATGTTTCCGTGACAATTTGTAAACAAGCCGAACCGCCCGAACAACTCGATCGGGTGGTACGTTCCACAACCCTCAGATCCGAACCCGTTGATGACGTTTGCAAACTGGAGTCATTACCCGACTTCAAATTCTTCTACACCCGACTTTTTATCTGAATATATACATGAGTTTGTAACCAAACAACCGTCACCCGACTTTGTACCCGAGATACAACATCCACCACAAACAAAAAAAAGAACTCATAAAAAGAAACAATGGGCAAAGGCGAATACCGTACAGAGGACATGATAAGCGGCAAATGGAGAGATATCCGGTTGAAGGTTGGCAAGTTTTCAGGAAACTACAAAAACAAATTAAACCACCGACGGAGTGGTCAAAGTGACCTTGATATCTATCAAGAAGTGCTAGAAGTGTAAAAACAAGATGATAATTGCACGGTGTTTAAAATGGGTCCATTTTAGGAATTATTGAAAAAGTGCATGAAGTTTGGACAAGTACCATTAATGGGACAATCATCGTTGAAACGGTCAAAAACATCATCTGGCAATGACGTTAGCCAATCTAATTTGGATAGGCGTAGTCGGGCGATGAGTTTGAGTTTCCGAAAGAAGCCCCCCGCCCTACCGGAAGGAACATAGCATAACGAGTCGCATCAACGTAATCAACCCAAACCAACAAATACAAGGAAAGTTTAGACGCTATATCCGACCGTATAGGCAATTTTCAACAAGTTATCCGAGTGAAAGATCAAAATAAAGGAGACAAAACAAAAGGCTACCGATATGAAACTTTATTTCATAAACATCGATCATTTGGTTCGCGAGGAGCACTGAAAATTCCTTAAGGTGAAGAAAGAAATCGAAGAAAAATATAATATGTAGTTTTAGTAAATTTTATTTTTTGTTCTAGATTATATGTTTTTTTTAATGTTTTTTATGGTTTTTTTAAATATTATGTTGTTTTTTATCATTAAATGTTTTTAGTATTAGTTTATTAAATTAAAAAAAACAATAATTATGTAATTATTATAAAACTGGACACCCTCACCCTATCATTACGCACCTAGGTGAGGGTGAGAGAAGCCAGTGTCTACGTACATGGCATAGAAGATCCACCACCCCTTGTGGGTGAAGTGAAACATAACAATTAACACTATGGTCGGCATGTTACATCAAAGTTGGTGTTATCATTTCAGAAGATAGGATAAACCTTATCGAAGATTACAATATTTTATGTGTGTGGTGGAGAGTTAATACATTTGATGAATCTCACATCTACAATGATGCATGGTATATAGTAACTCATTCATTTATGATTGATACGTTTCAAAATAGTAAAATTATGAGCCCTAGTCGTGACTTGTTCAAAACACACTGTATCACTATGTTATGGATGAGTTAACATATAGGGTGTTTGTGTCTTTACCTTTATATAAATTAACATCGTGAGCATTATGTAATAATCATACAAAGTAGAAAAAATATTTTAGCCAAACTAAACGTTGTTATTTTTAGACAAATGAAAGTTGTTAAAAACTAATATTCAAAGGAAACATGAGGGATTATGTATAAATAAATATATTTTCGATAAAAATGTGTGCCGTATTTATTCTACACGTAAATTTTAAAAGATACTTATATGTCATATCATATTATATAAGATTCTAGCTAGTAAATGACTTCAATTTTATATTGAGTTATATTATTTTTTGTTGTTATGGATTCGTTGGATCCTTTCTTCGGCCCGATCCTCGGTCTTAGTGAATAGCTCTCCTACCTTTGAATTCTAGTGTCACATATAACACCCATGATTTTTTTAGACATTTTTTTTATTATTTACTTTATTATATAACACAATATTTAAATCTAGTGCTTGTTCAAACATATTATGTCGCATTAATTATTATTTTAGCAATTCAATTTTTCAAGCCTCGTATTTCATAATATTTTTCCATAACATATGTAAACATATCTATATATATATACACAAGTAAACTTATAAATCTTTTTAACCATGTATTTACATGGTATAAACTTTCTTATCATACATCTATGTATTTAGGTGTACGAATATATAGATATGAATATATGTACATGTATTGGATTATACTAAAGAAATCAATCATACAACTTTTCATTTTATAAAAATAATACTTATGACCTTTAATAGCGTATTTATATCTTTTGTTATAAATAAGTGTACAATTAATCATGTTAAATGGACATTTATACAATTAGTAAAATTATAGAGATTAAGAATTTACATTCTTCAAAATATCTATTATTAATCAAATATTGTTCAGTTTTATAAACTTTATAAATATATATATATTTGACAATTTTATAAAACATTTCAAAACTTATAGTTTTATAGATTTTATAAGAAACAAAAACCAAATTTATTTTATAAACAAAAAGAAAACAAGTTGGTTTGAACCCCTTTGAACCATTGAACCCCCTTGAATACATTGGACCTCTCAATTTGGACTCCATTCAGTTTTGAACCCTCAAAATTGCCATGTTTGACTCAGGAAAGTTAACAGGGAGGATTTCTTCTCAAATCCGAATCCTATTTCACAAATTCGGGTGTTTTAACTTCGTTTAATCGTGTATAATCAATCATACGATTGATTGGAACGTTCATAACGAACTAATTACATCGACAATCAAAGAATTTAAGCCTAATCGTCCCGTAACCGTCCTCAATCAATTGCAACTTCAAAGTGAGCATTTAACATGAAATTGGCCTACAAAAAGGAACTCACACCGTCCTAACATTCGCCAATAACTTTCTACATCTTTGTAATCGTCGCATTTCTCCTCCAAACTCTGCGAACTCAAGGAATTCCGTCGTCGGCCTCGTGGTCGTTCTCCCTTAATCCGTAACCATTGCAGGTAATTTTTGTTTCAATAGTTTCTCTTTGATCCAAGGTACGAAAGCCCTATGGTCTCGTGTTCGATCAGGGACGAATAGGGTGGATTTGAAGTTAGGGTTCATATCAGGGACATTTGGGGAAGAAGATGAACCAGGGTTGGGTGTTAAAAACATTTCACGTCTGTTAACCAAGGCATAGGCCCAGGTCCACTGGTTAAAGCGTTCGACATGCAGGGATGAGGTCGCGGGTTCGATCCCAGCCCTACACCTTATTTTTCCTTTTTTGCACGCCCTTGGACCCGATTACCTTGCTCTGTTGGTTTAAAACCTTCCAAACAGATACTAATACCACTAACGGACCACTAGTCCAGTGGTTGGTTCACTTGCCTTTTACAGAATAGGCCCAGGTTCGAGTCCCGTGGCCAGTTTTCATTTTTAAACAACATTTTTAACCCACTTTTCTTTATAAAACCCCCTAAGACTCGGGAAAATTTTAAGAACCAAATAATTAACCTATTAAATAAAAACAATTATTTAACCATTTTTAGGGATTTAAAACCCTAATAATTTCCAGTTAAAAATAACTCGTATAATTATTTATTTACAACCCCTACGAGGTACTTTTAAACACGATTATTTTATATAACTTATACTCTCCTTATTATTTATTTTAATTAATAAAGAGCTAATCTAGCCATTTAACTAATTGAAACATTTTAATTATCTACATATTCAACTAAATATTATTAAACACTTATTCGTTTATTCCTAGAGAAAATATATATATATATATATATACACACACACACGTAATCAACTTCCCATTAACTAACCTACCCTACAAACAAATATACAAACCCTATTCCTTTATACATTAGTCCTTGTTGCATTGTCATTGATACATATATTTATACATATCCAAACATAGGTTAACCTTGTGTTAACTAAACAACTTGTACAACTACCCCGTACTTGTGATTTCAAGCTACAAATCCAACGTGAGTGTTTACATATCACCTTTTTACATTTTTATACTTATAAGGTGAAACATGTTTACAGTTACATTACTTACACAATTCAATACCCTGTGTTCTTATGCCTTGGTCTTTATGCTTTATGTCTTAAACTGCTTAGTGACCAAAACGTGTGTTCATATTAGTACAATCATTAACTTGCGTGGCAAGCCTAAGGTAGTACCTTTTATGATCATTTATACGGGAATCCGATACATTACTTAACACAACCTTGGTGGGTTAGTGTTTACATTTAGAACTCCACGCAATCCGGGGGATTATGCATACATATAACAGGGCTTGATTGTACGCTTGGAACCCTGTATGTTTTCACATTTATTCTCTAGACACGCTTTGAACATATTGAATTGTAAACTTATACTTAACTTTTGTTTGGTGTCAAAACCTATGTTACTCACCAACTACTTGTAGTTGACATTTACTCACATGTTTCAGGTGTACCAGTTTGAGGACACTACATGATCACATAGGACCATGGACCTAGCTTTAATAAAGATTAAATTTAACTTGTATTATGTTTGAACTTCTTGTTTTCCATTTCTGTTTGTAACTGATGCTTTAATTATGTTGAAATAATATTATCACTTATTAATAGATGATCATGTGCTTATGAACAACCGCGTCAGCCCCAGCGTATAATCCGTCGCTGGCCGGGGTGTGACTGATTGATATCCGAGCCATGGTTATAGTGAACTAGGTTATTAGACACACATGACCTAGACTATAACATAGGAGTCCCAAAACATGAGTTTAACTCGTGTCTTTTATTAGGAACTCTAATCTAAACTCATTTCTAGACATTGTTACCCACATCTATCTACTTCTACTTACATAATGCAATTACATGAACTACAACATTCTAAGGACTACATGAAATTATTTGAAACTACATGGATTTGGTTCTTCTATCTAGGAAAACATTTCATAAAAATCCAAATCAACCGAAGGATCCGTATGCTTTCCTAGGAATTCCAGAAGTAAGTGTTCACCTATAGGCTAAACCATGTCTTTTTGAAAGTATATGAACTCAAATCACTTTGATTTGTCACAGTATCCATTGGGTTATGCCTCAAATGAATACAACCTAAACATCATTCGCTTAATTATTATAATTTGATACACAAGCCCAAACCTCCTATTTGATCCTTACACTTAATCATATTTAAGTCAACTATACCTCTTCATCCTTATGCTTTGGAAATTTTATCACCCTTATTATCATTTGCAAATGATTTAAACCCTTGAAAGGATGCTTCTTAAATAGGTGAGGCACACCCTTGAGCCACAAGACACAATCCCTAACGATTTTCATCATAACCATGAGTTCAAACAATAATTTCAATGGTACATGATGGTTATGAAAGATTCTGACTAAGAAAAGACTGAGTACTTCAGTGTGTCCCTTGTGACCCACCTCTCTTTCCTGGGAATCCTTCTCATGGGTACATTACTTATATGTCAAGTGTTACTCCTGATATATTATTATAAGAACTCGGTGTTATGATTAGTCAAATTTTAAACTCATGAATACCTTTGTACTTAACAAGTTACCATTAATTTACGTCCTTTTCGTGCTAGACATGGTCTCTTACACTCCTCACTCCCCTGAGAATCACCCCATATCAGAGTCAACACAAGAGGAAGACTTTAGGTCCCCGTCACCAGACAACCCGTCACCGACACGACTAGCTGCCAGATCCATGTTTGACCTCAAAGCAGATTGGCTTGGGAGCAAGTTTGAGACTTCGAGCAGCTGAATCACAACCTCTGAGAGACCCTTATTTAGCATCTAACCTATACCATTCAGACCTAGGAGCAGGACAATCCAAGGAACCTACCAGTGCCTTAGGAGTTTCAGCTGGTACCGCTCACCTATATGTAAGGACCGTAGAGTTTCTGAGGCAAGGAGCGGAGACCAGGGAATACTTGATACACATACAGAAACAACCAGGGTTGAAGCCCGGTTTGCAATACAAATAACCACAATGATGTTCGACTTGGTGCTCATCTGCCTCATGGCGGAAAACTATCTGAGATGTTAGCTAGATATTCTATTTCGCGTTTTCTTAAAACTCAAATTGAAACCCATACCCTATACCCAAACATAAAAGTTATTATTTTTAACTCTACTTAATGATTGATATTTAAACGTTCTTTATAAACTAATTATTTTGTTATCTCTTAATTTGACTAATGTAGTTATTTTGTTCAAACAAAACCTTTATCAAACCCTTGGTTTCTAAATTTTATCTGGATTATAAATTATTTACAAACTCCTTTGTGAAGGAACTTAATGCAATTTGTTTTATAAAAACATTTATCTCATTATCTTAGTTAATAATTAATTATGATTCGATTAATCATTTCATTACGGTCCCTTAATTCGTTACTTTTAAATTCTTGGCTTAATTACGAGATAATTTGGTCGTTATTTTCTTTTCAAATATTATCTTTATAATAACTAGATAAATATAAAGGTTTTACTTACCCAATTACATTGTTGTTCCACCTACTACTTTCACTTATTAGTTTACAAACAAGGGTAAATTTCAATTACTTGTTATTTACAAACAAAATAGCTCAAATCAGTTATTAACTCTAAATACCTGTAAAACTTTCTCATCACCTTGCGCCTCTAAAAATTTATGAACTTACTAACCATTTCGAAAAGAGGAACCCTTTCGCACAGGCGTTAACTATCCGTAAACAAAAATTGAAAACTTAACATTATGCAACATGCTTTTCCACCAACAAGATTTGATAGTTTATGTTACTCATGAGGTTCAACTATTTACATACGAACGTTCATAATATACCTGAGACTAAATTGTTTACATTATGCACGCAACTTGATTGCTCACGTTATACATGAAACTTGATTACTTGCAATATACATGATTGATCACATTATAAACGAAACTTGATTACTTGCAATATACATGATTGATCACATTATAAAAGAAACTTGATTACTTGAAATATACATGATTGATCACATTATAAACGAAACTTGATTACTTGCAATATACATAATACTAGATTGATCACATTATAGACGGAACTTGATTACTTGCAATATACATGATACTAGATTGTTCACACGATACATAATACCTAGTTATTTACAATGTGCATAATACTAGATTATTTACACTATACATGAAACTTGAGTGCCTACATTACATACAGAACTAGACCTTTTACGTTGTTCACAATTGATTGTCCACTATATACATGAAGCATGATCATTCACTTTATCCATGAAAATTGATAGCCATAAACTTTGAGCTACTCGGGGTTTGACGTATTCTTGTTCAAACACGAGGGAACTATAAGCATTGAGTTATTCGGGGTTTGACGTATTCTTGTTTAAACACGAGAGAGCTATCAACTTCATGGGTAACCTGGAGGATATGTCATATACCTAGGGCACCCATGTATGAGGTTGTGCCACCTTGTTAGTCTTTACTCTTTGATTGACTCCACCATCTAGACACACAATTACTTATTAGCAGCTCATACCTGAAAACAATAATAAACTAACTATTTTTGGGTGTTTCCCCACCTCTGTATCCACATGCAATAGGATGATTTATACGGACCATACGATGATTTGAGTAATTACGGGTGCACACGTAATTATAAAAGTCAGCGCATGGAAAACATAGTATATTCTATCGTGTGTGATGACATAAAACCTATGGTGATATACAATAACGAAACAATTGGGATATGATAAAAGCATAGTGGATATATCGCTCGTATAACCTATAAGTGCTCTTGTCATATTGCCAAAAATAACGTTGTCAATATCACGTAGGGTTTCCTATTACTTTGACCATGTTTGTAGAATCCTTACTCATCGATACTTTTTGAACAAATTAAACAACATCCTAAACAAGTCTTAATCACCAATTTCTCATCAAGTGATGTACTCCATCATCTAAGTCCAAAAATACTCCTCAATAATTTCCTCCTTAAATCTCTTAAAACTAAATTCACTATTATCATTCATACCTAACCTTGAGTATCATGCCTGAAGTTTTCCTAATTTAGTAACCTCTACCAAATGAATTTCGGGACGAAATTCACTCAACTAGGGGATACTATAACATTCATGATTTTTTCGGCCATTTTTTTATTATTTTTATTATTTATTTTATTATATAACACAAAATTTAAATCTAGTGCTTGTTCAAACATATTATGTCGCATTAATTATTATTTTAAACGCATAGCAATTCAAATTTCCAAGCCCCGCATTTCGTAATACTTTTCCATAACATATGTAAACATACCTACATATATATACACAAGTAAACATATAAATCTTTTTAACCATGTATTTACATGGTATATACTTTCTTATCATACATCTATGTATTTAGGTGTACGAGTATATAGATATGAATATATATACATGTATTGGATCATACTAAAGAAATCAATCATACAACTTTTTCATTTTATAAAAATAATACTTATGAGCTTTAATGGCGTATTTATATCTTTTGTTATAAATAAGTGTACAATTAATCATGTTAAATTGACATTTATACAATTTGTAAAATTATAGAGATTAAGAATTTACCTTCTTCAAAATATCTATTATTAATCAAATATTGTTTAGTTTTATAAACTTTACATATATATATATATATATATATATATTTGACAATTTTATAAAACATTTCAAAACTTATAGTTTTATAGATTTTATAAGAAACAAAAACCAAATTTATTTTATAAACAAAAAGAAAACAAGTTGGTTTGAACCCCCTTGAACCATTGAACCCCTTTGAATACATTGGACCTCTCAATTTGGACTCCATTCAGTTTGGAACCCTCAAAATCGCCATGTTTGACTCAGGAAAGTCAACAGGGACGATTTCTTCTCAAATCCGAATCCTATTTCACAAATTCGTGTGTTTTAACTTCATTTAATCGTGTATAATCAATCATACGACTGATAGGACCGTTCATAATGAACTAATTACATCGACAATCAAAGAATTTAAACATAGTCGTCCCGTAACCGCCCTCAATCAATTGCGACTTCAATGTGAGCATGTAACATGAAATTGGCCTATAAAAAGGAACTCACACCTTCCTAACATTCGCCAATAACTTTCTACATCTTTGTAATCGTTGCATTTCTCGTCCAAAACTCTACGAGCTCAAGGAATTCCGTCGTCGGCCTCGTGGTCGCTCTCCCTCAATCCGTAACCATTGCAGGTGATTTTTGTTTCAATAGTTTCTCTTTGATCCAAGGTATGAAAGCCCTGTGGTCTCGTGTTCAATCAGGGACGAATCAGGTGGATTTGAAGTTAGGGTTCATATCAGGGACATTTGGGGAAGAAGATGAACCAGGGTTGGGTGTTAAAAACATTTCACGTCTGTTAACTAAGGCATAGTCCCAGGTCTACTGGTTAAAGCGTTTGACATACAGGGATGAGTTGCGGGTTCGATCCAAGCCATGCACCTTATTTTTCCCTTTTTGCGCGCCCATGGACCCGATTCCCTTGCTCTATTGGTTTAAAACCTTCCAAACAGATACTAATACCACTACCGAACCAATTGTCTAGTGGTTGGTTCACTTGCCTTTTACAGAATAGGCCCAGGTTCGAGTCCCGTGGCAAGTTTTCATTTTTAAACTATTTTTAAACCATATTTTTAACCCACTTTTCTTTATAAAAATTATTTTATAAAACCCCCTAAGACTCGGGAAAATTTTAAGAACCAAATAATTAACCTATCATATAAAAAAAATTATTTAACCATTTTTAGGGATTTAAAATCCTAATAATTTCCAGTTAAAAATAACTCGTATAATTATTTATTTACAACCCCTACGAGGTACTTTTAAACACGATTATTTTATATAACTTATACTCTCCTTATTTTATTTTAATTGATAAATTGCTAATCTAGCCATTTAACTAATTGAAACATTTTAATTATGTACATATTCAACTAAATATTAATAAACACTTATTCGTTTATTCCTAGAGAAAATTTATATATATATATATACACACACACACACACGTAATCAACTTCTCATTAACTAACCTACCCTACCCTACAAACAAATACACAAACCCAATTCCTTTATACATTAGTCCTTGTAGCGTTGTCATTAATACATATATTTATACATATCCAAACATAGGTTAACCTTGTGGATAGCTAAACAACTTGTGCAACTACCCGTACTTGTGATTTCAAGCTACAAATCCAACGTGAGTTTACATATCACCTTTTTACATTTTTATACTTTTAGGGTGAAACATGTTTACAATTACATTACTTACACAATTCAATACCCTGTGTTCTTATGCCTTAGTCTTTACGCTTTATGTCTTAAACTGCTTAGTGACAAAAACGTGTGTTCATGTTAGTACAATCATTAACTTGCGTGGCAAGCCTAAGGTAGTACCTTTTATGATCATTTATACGCGAATCCGATACATTACTTAACACAACTTTGGTGGGTTAGTGTTTACATTTAGAACTCCACGCAATCCGGGGGATTGTGCATACATATAACATGGCTTGATTGTATGCTTGGAACCCTATATTTTTCACATTTATGCTCTAGACACGCTTTGAACATATTGAATTGTAAACTTATACTTAACTTTTGTTTGGTGTCAAAACCTATGTTACTCACCAACTACTTACATTTACTCACATGTTTCAGGTGTACCAGTTTGACGTCATTACATGATCACATATGACCATGGACCTAGCTTTAATAAAGATTAAATTTAACTTGTATTATGTTTGAACTTTTCATTTTCCATTTCTGTTTGTAACTGATGCTTTAATTATGATGAAATAATATTATCACTTATTAATAGATGATCATGTGCTTATAAACAACCGCGTCAGCCCCGACGTATAATCCGCCGGCCGGAGTGTGACATCACAAAGGGGTCCGACAAGGGGATCCCCTGTCCCCTTACCGATTCATCATAGCTATGGAAGTATTCTCTGGGATTATTAATCGGGCCTGCTCCATGGGAATCTTACATGGACTCAAAACCCCAAACAATGGGTCGATCCTTTCGCACATTCTCTATGCTGATGATGCAATACTAATGGGGGAATGGTCGAAAGCGAATGCTAGAAATATTGGAAGAATCATGAAATGCTTCTGCTTATCTTCTGGTCTAAGAATCAATTTACACAAATCCAATCTTTTTGGGATTGGAGTGGAGGACGTGGCAATTAAAGAGATGGCAGAAGTTTTAAATTGCAAAACTGGTAAGACTCCATTCACTTATCTTGGGCTCCTAGTTGGAGCGAACATGATCAAATATCATAGTTGGAGACCGGTTATTGACGCGATCGAAACAAGGCTATCAATCCGGAAAGCTCAGATCCTCTCTATGGGAGGTAAACTAACTCTACTAAGGTCTGTGTTGGACTATTTACCAACGTACTATTTTTCCATCTTCAAAGCCCCGGCTAAAGTGATAGATTATTTGGAGAAGATTCGGAAACGGTTTCTTTGGGGTGGTAACAATGACAAACGCAAAATACATTGGGTGGCTCGGGAACGCGTAGTTGCTCCAAAATCTTCAGGGGGTCTTAGTATTGGATGGCTGAAAGACGCCAACTCTGCTTTACTCTCTAATTGGTGGTGGAGGTTCAAGACTAAAGAGCAAAGCCTATAGAGACAGGAAATGAACTGTACTACCATGTAAATCTGGGGCCTCGGGAGTGTGGGCTAGCATCACAAAGCTGGATCGATTAGTCCCCCCTCCCCCATCAATAATCTGATACTGGGGTCGGTGGGAAATGGTCAATACATCAGATTCTGGATGGATACCTAGGCTGCTTAGCCCCCTGCAAATATTGTTCCCGACTTTGTTCCAATTAGAAGTTATCAAAAACTGCAGGATCGGTGATCCAATAAGTTCGCAAGGTAAAAGCTTCAATAACACTGGAGAAGGAAACATGATCAGTTGGAAGAAGAAGAAATAACAGAGCTACAACTATGTAATGAACAGCTAAACCAGTTCACTCTTATGAACATGAAGGATTCTTGGTCTTGACAAGCGGATCCGAGTGAGATCTTCTCGGTTAAATCGATGAGACGCCTCCTTGGAGAAGTGGGTGGGCCAAGTAATAACTTCGTTATCGAATTGAACAATTGAATCCCTATAAAGGTCATTTTATTCGCATGGAGAGCCGAGATGGATCGAATTGCTACTCTTCAAGCCTTGGATAAAAGGAAAGTGAAGAGCTCTCATCTTTGCATGCTTCGTAGGGATGGCCAAGAAACCTCAGAACATCTCCTCACCTCGTGCTTCATTGCTACTATGGTATGGCAACACATTGCTTCTTGGTGTGGGGTTCCTCCAATATTTGCATTTGGAGTGAAAGATCTCTTGGAACAACATCAATTAAAGAGTAGGGAAATCACAAAGAAGATGTTTTAGGTGGTCACTTTCACTACTTGTTGGAGTTTATCGAAAGCTAAGAACGACAAAATCTTCTCCAACAAACCGGTCTCGATCGACAAGATCATTGAAGACATCAAAACAATAGGTTTTCTTTGGGCGAAAAATAGATCCAATCTAAAAACATTAAATGGTCTAGTTGGTGTAACTTCAATTTTGATAACATTGTATAGTTGGTTGGGCTCGACTCCATTAAGAGTTAGATAAAGGGTAAGAGATCGGGATTTAAATAAGATCAGGATTTAATTAAGACTTAGATAAAGGGTAAGAGATCGGGCTTGGGCTCGGCTCCAATGGGCCGAACTAGCCCATGCATATAAAGGGGGGAATCAACTCATTTTCCTCATTCCATCCAACACACACAAACCCTAGAGAGAGAAAGAGAGAGTTCTAGTGAGAGAAAGCTCAAGGAAGCACTATCAAGATTGGATCCTGCTTTCATCTTCTTTCTCCATCATCTCTGATCGTTTCTACACGAAAACCACTGGTTTTGAGGTAAGATCGATCTCAGATCTGAGTTTTTCTTCAAAAATGGGGTTTTAGGGTTTATGGGGTTTTCAACATAAAGGTTATATTTTTACGCATGAAAAACGATTTAAAGCTCAGATCTAGCTTCATGGAAGCTAAATAAACGTTTTAAAGTAAAAGTTAAGGTTTTTGGATCAAAATCGAACCTGCAAATGCTCAATATTCTTGAGCTGACTCTCGAGAGTCAGCCATATGCAAGTGGCGACTCTCGGTGAGGAAGAAGAAGAGAGATGACTGTCAGAAGGTTGATTCTCACAAAGTAGATTGTCTGAGAATCGACCATCTAAGAAAAACGTCGAGTATCGGCCCATTACACGACATAAAGTCCATAACGCAAGTTCAGGCGACACTCATGAGTGTGGCTAGTGACTCTCCTAGCCGATACTCGAGTATGGCTAGCAACTCACCTAGCCGACACTCTCGGAGATACTCACAAAACGACCGACACTTGCATGTAATAATAGAAATGGTACTTTGACTTATGTGCAGATCGGTATATGCATTAACGATAGCTAAAGCGTCACCTTCGGGTTAAATACCAAAAGATAGGTGAGTTCTATGTGCCCCATATGTGTTATGTGCAAATGTTTTTCAATGTTTTGAGGCTGAAGTGTATACATGAACCGAATGAAAGTTATGAATGTTATATGTAGCCTTATGTGTTATATGACAACACATTATGAATACAATAATGACAAATATGTTCATAAGCTAAGTATGAAAAGTATGACATGATGTATAAGAATGTAATCTAGCTTTATATCCATGTATATATTGCTTGCCAAGTATGAAAAGTATGACGTAACGTATACGGATTGAAATCTTGCTTTATATCGATGTATATATTGCTTACCATGTATGAATAAATGTTACAAATAGAAATGATGATAACGACTACTTCGGTAGACGGACGATCACTCGACTATTATGCAACCAGATTTGAAAGTCTAGAAAGGTAGACTAAAACTAAGGCCACAACAGTGGAGTCAATCCCTAAATCGATGCATGACTGCATAACTAGTTCGGGTGGGAAACGATGCCTTAGGGCAGACGGACAAATGAATATGACGGACTACGACGGTAGGACGGTTATAAGATATGACGGACTACTTCGGTAGGACGGTTATAAGATATGACAGACTACTTCGGTAGGACGGTTGTAAGAAAATGACGGACGGACACTAGTTGTCTGACGGTTGTAAGTACAGCAGATTACGACGGTAGACCGCAACGTTTGTCTTTGTGACTTACGTAATAAATGACGGGCTGATCTCCTTTCTGTATAAGACCAGTGAATGACAAATGAATGTAAGAATGTATGTATATGCATACGTACTCACCTACGAATGAAATGTGAACGGAATAAATGAAATGATGAATACACACACACACACACACACACACACATATATATATATATATATATATATATATATATACTTATGAAAATAAGACAAGGGATAATGATAATGCGCCTATTTGCTTTAAAACTAGAACTCACCAGTGTTAGCTGACTTTTAGTATGCACTTCAGGGAACAAGAAGAAAGGACGTGCGAAGGTGTGAAAGCTACCCTGGTTCAAGACTGACATCCCGTTTATTTGCCTACGTGTTAAAAACAATGTTTATGTTTAATGTTAAGACTTTCGATGCTATGTTATGTACTTGAATGATGTTCGCTTCAGCTACGATGAATGTTTTTAATTAAAAGTTCAGTATTGATCACTATGTTTATGAGTAAATCTAACGAGTGAGGTCTCCCGAAAAAGGGGCCTTACAGGATTCTGGTCATAGCTTCTTGCTATTGCCAGTTCTCCTGTTTGATATAAAATTTGCCATTTCAAAAAAAAGAAAAGTTAAATGTCACGAACCATCTAAATTTAGATCGTAATTCTCATTTGCTAGGATTTTCCCGATTAGTCTAGAAAAATCGAGGGATGCCCGGAAGTCTCTAGAAAATGCTACCCGGTTATGATCCAAGACAAATGAAAAGTTAAAGAAGATAATATAATGCCTAGACATGATGAGTAGACATGAGGCTAGGAAGAACCATCTAGATCATGCTAGATATTGGGCTAAAACATGTATGGGTTGGTAAAGATATATCTAGATTAGAATAGTCTCGATCAGTGAACTAGTATATATAGGGTTGAATGGCATTATAACTATTTGCAAACGATCCAAGCAAATATTGTGTCCAAATCTTTCATATGAAAGTCCTTACAAGCAATACAAAACGTTATTGTGTACTAACAATCTTGTGTTCCCTTCAATGGTTGTTTGAACGTTGCTAACGTCGGGTATATGCATATCCCTACGGTTCCCTAATATTCCCCAAGGAAAAGAGACTTACTTAGAATACCTTTAAGTTTCGAACGACTTTCGAAAGAATAATTCCGTGACAATCAGAGCACGTCGGTTGTTTGCGACGACGACTTATTCAAGAAAGATTGTCACAATTGTCGTTGCCGGAAAGGGGTGTGGATGAAAGTATTCTTGCCAAGGTGGCAAAAAAATCCAAGGACTCAGTCGCAAGCATGGATAAAACGGTGATCGAGGACGTACAGACATCCATGATTAAATTCAAGACAACTCGATTAATTCAATGCAAAATTCGACATATTCAAGACACATGTTTATGACTTGTTACAACAATTGGAGCCGCTGAGAAATGAGGGAGGATTTCAAACTCCCTCTCACTATCATGTGAAAGTAATGAAAGAGATGTGCATGAAAGAGTCGGGTCAATATGGAGAGAGAGACCGCTAATTGCGACAAAGGTTTCATGGAATTGCAAATTGAAGTCAATTTTTGCAAACTAGCATTGGCAAATGGAGGTGAAAACATGGGTTTTACTTCACCAAAGGTTGACCTCCATAAACCATCACTATTCGTTGGAAAATAGGAGGCAATAGCTATAGACGACTTCCTTTGGGAAATAAAGCAATATTTTGATGACACTGACGTCATAGACGATGCCAAGAAAATCAAGATGATAATCCTTTACTTGAAGTATGCAACTACTTTATGGTGGCGAAGTAACTACATGGAAATAAAAAAATGGTACGTGTGTCATCAATACTTAGGCTGATTTCGTAGAAGAAATCAAAAAATAGTTTTATTCAAAAAATGTTGAATATAAAAACCAAGATTCGGCTACGTAATCTAAAACAAATATGTACTATAAAAAATCATGTCAAAGATTTTAAAACCCTTGTGTTATAATTTCCTGACATAATACCCAAAGACTCTCTTCTTTAATTTATCAATGACTTGCAATCATGGGCGAAACCAAGTTGGAATGACGAAATGTCCTAGACCTTCTTTAGCCATTGTTCGTTATTGAAAGTTTGATCGATCATAGTGATGAAGGGAAAGGTGGAAAATGTTCACATACGCCCATGATCATGGAATGATGATGTGAAAGGTAGGGGAGCGAGACCCATCAAATATTTATGGAAAGAAGATGCCCGGAAACAGTCAAGGAATGGAAAGGAACAATTCAAAAACAAAAGGTGTTCCTTATGCAACGGACATATACTTGATGAGTGGTTGATTTTCGTATGCTAATCATATGTAATGATATACATATATATATATATAGAGGAAGGTGTTCATTTCAAACCCCTCTTTTCACTTAAAAACTCTAAAACTACACCACAATACATGATAAGCTCCACTCAATCTGATCTAACGGTTATTATAATTTCATTTGATTAAAATAATTCTTGAAAACTTAACTTTTGTCAAAAGGGCATAATAGGGAATATACATATGAAAATGTTCAGTCCTTTTGTAGAAAAAAAAGTAAATGAAAGTACCCTAATGTACTCACTCTCTTTCTTATATCCAAGAACCCATTTCTCCAATAGATCTCTCTACACTCGTCTCTTACCCAACCCCCTAAATCTCACTCAAGCTTCCCGATTGAACCAGTTGTGAGGGGGATTCAAGATCTACAACTCAAGCTATAGTTCTCTCATCTCTCTCTAGAACCCAAAAGCTGGACATTCAAGAAATGGAGTCTCGATGTCGCAAATGACCCCCGTTGCGTGCCCGATCAGGCCCGTCCCATATCTGACCCGTTCGCATTCGTACTCTGGAGTCTCGATCTCGTAGATGATATAAAAGTGTAAGATGTTGCTTTGATTGTGTGTATTTTGTTCTGTGATTGAAAACCCTAATTTTGTTGTGAATAATTTGATTTCAACAGTGTAAGATGTTGCTTTATACCTAATATGAAATGTGCTTTGTTGACTATTTGATTTCAACATCTTAGTTGGATTATTTGAAGACTTGAGCAAATTCCGGTTACTGTATCAAAAGGAATTTATTTAAGTGAGATTGGTGATTTTGTTGACTATTCCGATTCCTCACATTCATGGATATACTTATTTGATTTTATTTAAGTGAGATGATTGAATTAGGTTACTGTATCAAAAGGAATTTTAGTTATAATTTGGGAATTTTTGGATAGAGAATTACATACAATAGTATTTATTTCAAAGAAATGTTATGTATTAAGACTTGCATGATTGGTGATTTTTTGTACCCTAATTGGCAGTGTTTATGTTGTTGTAGCTCTAATTTTGATTGTTTTTAGCCCTAATTAACCGTGTTTATGATGTTGTAGCCCTAATTTTGTTTTTTTTTGTAGCATGATGTGATACTATATGAATCTATTGTGTATGATTTCTGTTTTCTTCTTCAATGATGCATTACATGGTTTTGAGGTTACGGAGTTATTTATGCTATTGTTGCCCTGATTTTGAATTTTTGTAGCATGATCTTGTACAATGGTACTTTTTGTTTTGTTTAATTTTGAGGTTGATGATGCTTTATAAATCTTTTGGTCATGATTTTCTATTTTCATCTTAAATGACACATTGCATCGTTTTGGCGATTACTGAGTCAGTTTTGGCATAAATGGCATTTGACATAATCTGCTAGTCAATATAGAGAGAACCTTGCTATGACTAATTTCAGTTGCCGTTTCAGGAAGGCAGCTTCCTCAACTGGGGATGCTAATAGAGGTACACAGTTAAATACTTAAATATTAACTCGAATTTAATTCACGTTTCAAGTAGAGTTTCATCAAACCCTTTTTTACAAACACGGGCACGTCTTCAATGCTAACCGTTTTCTTGGAAATTTTCAGCAAACAATCGGGGAAGCAATCTGTATTACACCAATGTAACTAGAGTATATATCAATGTAATGATCTGGTACATAGAAAATGTTTCGTTACATTGATGCTATTCGTGGAGTTATTAGGTGGAGTTTAGGGAACAAGATTTATTAGGTGGAGTTTAGGGAACATCCCCCTATATATTGGGAGTTATTAGGTGCTATTCTTGATCCTACGCCCATTGGGCGTGAATGCTATTTTTTTTGTTCTTTTACACCAATTTAACGATCTATATTACACCAATGTAACAATCGTGACACTAATGTGACTATTATTAAAACAATGTAATTAGAGTATTACACCAATGTAAAACAATGTAACTAGAGTATTACACCATCTGCGTTACACTAATGTTACCGGCAGTTACATCAATGTAATTACGGACGTCTGAAAAAAAAACAACGAAACTATAATGGAATTAAAAAGAAAAATGTGATAAGTTTAATGGTGCAATTTTTATAAAAAAATAACATAAAATAAAAAAGTTATCAAGCTTTTTAAAAAAATGGGAAAATCTTTTTATTAAAAAAAGGGAGAAATTAATTGGAGAGAGAATGTGACACATGTTACATTCTTAATAAATTTGAATTTTATGTGGTGTGTTAAATGACTATTATGCCCTTTTTATATAAAAAAGAAGATTGACACATGACATTATCTTGTTCAATCTGATTATTATCCACCATTGGATTATAGTTTGTGGGTTTTCACATGGAGAGTGGGTTTTGAAAGGAACCGGACCATATATATATATATATATATATATATATATATATTTTATCATAAATGTGTATGGAATACTTTTACTTTAAGTGTGATTCGTGTTTATAGATCAATGGTGAAGAGTGCTAGAGAATTGGGCCAAAGTACGTGATAATCGGGCGTGTTTCACATGTGAAAGTTATTAATAATATTCATATATCTCGTACACTGGAAGATGAATTGTTGACGCAGTATTAACTCTCAGACATCAAGTGGTACTTTGAACAAGATATCCTAACGATTGTTGACAATATTATGCAATGCTTCATAGTAATGGTCACTATCATATGAAGGGCTATATAGAAAATGAAATAATAGCTTGTGAATTCACATGTATTATTTGTATTATCATAATGTATATGTCTCAAAAGTTGTATGTTGTAAATTAGGAAGGGTCAAATGTAATTATAGGTCATTAGGTTTGTATTGGTGTTTATCAAACGACGCATCATTTTGAAGCACTGGTTCGTAGGGTTTAAATTATGTTCTATTATGGTACATATAGTGATCGACCACACGGGTCCTATTATCGCAAAGGGTTAAACTCACGTGAACTCGTCAATAATGAGAGTATCGATTTATTTTACATGAGCATGCGGTGATAACTACGTCTAATGTGGCATAATTCACTTGGTCTTGTGGCTTTGTAATTACATTGATTGAATGAAACAAAGAATGTTTGTATACTGAGTTTTGATTCACGGTTAAAACGATTCTCTTGTTTCTCATATATTTTGTAACGAATTATGGATTAAATTTTTATACGTTTGACAAGAGGAAATTGAATCACCGTAGGAAAAGAATGGCACATCGGAAATCTTAGGCTTTTGTTTTTGTCAGCGTAAGTTTCACAGTACTAAACAAATGATCATCAACGACAAATATTTACTCACGACTTATATCAGTAGGTAATTACTGACGACCCCCAAAACATTCTTTTAATAAAACAATATAAATATCGATGATTTATCGACGGACATGTGTGGAGTTGGTCTTTTCCGACTAAGACTGAGTGTTTACCAACGGAAAAATGGTAGGGAATCTACTCGTTTTGTAGTCTTTTGTTAGGAATAATTACCAGACGAACATATTAGTCAGTATACCCTTGGAAATAGAGGACCCATGTTTTTGAAAGATGAGTCCGCTCACAAGAGCTTATATTTGTTAACCATGTACTGACAGCTTGAGTAGTCAGTAATCTATCGGTGACAGCCCTTATAAAAACAATTAAGCTCTACCACATATTTGACCTAACATCAAGAAATGGTATTATCAGTCATTTACGTTTGATGCCTAATGTTATTCTTCGTCCCCGATCAAACCCCGCTATTTTGCACCCTTTTTGTTCAATTTGTGGTAACTACAATAATCTCGGAAGTGAAACACGAAAGAGGTGGTCTTGTAATGCACATATTTTTCGTGGTACCCTAGCTTTCTGAACAAAACCCTACATTGGTGGCCTAGGAATCCTCGTTATTGTGGGACGTTGTCTTCCCATTATTGCAAGGTAAGTTAACTTGGAAAACGAACTTTAATGTTTTTTTTTTTTTTTGGTGCCCTAACACAATCTTGACATGGAAATGTAAGTATGCGTTTGATAGATAAATATAATGTAATTTATTTGTAAGAGCTGGAAATGTAATTTAATTTATTTTTAAGATTTGAAAATGTAATTTATTTGTAAGATATGTAAATGCAAAGTTAGCATAAAATGATTTGTTTACAACTTCATGTGTCATGAAGTAAAACTAACCACTAACAAATGTTAAGCCTATAAATACATAAAAGGTGACCCAAATGACTTGTTATAACCTCATGTGTTTTAGCGTTTCTTAAATAACCCACTAACACACCAAGACCCATTAAGGCCGAAAAGTGTAAGTTAGTTTTATCTATGTACAATTGGCCCATAATGACTAGTTATGATTGAATGTTGTTTCTTGCAACATAAAGTAACTCATTAATGACTATTAATGGCTAAAAAATAAATTTAAATAACTGAGCCCTCGCTATTCCGTCGGTAATCGCTGACTGATCACTGACGTAAAAAGTTACGATTTGAGATAAAAAAAGAAGAAGACTAGATCGCTTGATATTCAAGTGGTGACACTAGTTTATCAGGAGACACTAGTTGGGGCCTTGGGGAAGATGGCGACACTTCGTTGGGCAATACTAAGTCCACAACGAAGTTTGTGGCGACACTGTCAGAAGACGCTAGCCTATGAAAATGTTAGGCGACACTGACCACGACACTATGGGCGACACAAATGTCAGGAAAGCTGATTGATATCATATGTTGATATTTGATGACTACTTTTGGGGTGCTGTGCATACTGTGCAAAGTGTTTTACCATAATTGTGTGTTTATGAAAATTTAACAAAAGTTAAAGAACGTTTTTAATAAAAGAAAGAAAGTGAAAGTTTTTATAAGTCATTACATTATCTATATCTGGGAAAGGGAAGACAATGGTTCCTTCGGGAACAAATGTTAATTTATGCTTGGCATCGCCTTTATAGGAGTTACTAACAAACTAGAGAAAAAGGCACTTTGTGAAAATCTATATATGCATGGATTTTGTTAATCTTTTGTCGTATAACCATTCATGTTTTGATTATGACTTTTGTTTATAGAAACTAATCAGGTCGACATTTATAAATAGAAAATGGATGGACAGGAAGAATGACACAAATGGATGTATTATGAAGGAGTTTATCAATGGAGTGGACAGTTTCTTGGATTTTGCCTTTGTTATGCCAAGATATGTTGAAATGAAAAGAAAACTACTTAGGGGATTTGTTTTTAGAATTAGATGCCCTTGTTTTAAATGTACAAATTTGAAGCACTGAGAGTGGGATAGAGTGAAGTTAGACTTGTTTAAACACGGGTTAGTAGTGGAACCATGGTTAATAATCAGGTCGAAGATGACGTTGACGGCTGCACCCAAATGGTGGAGGAGAACAATACATTAATCTCACAAACACATTTATTAATTACTTGTTATTAGGAGGTAATGGAAATTCTTATAATGGTTTTAAACATGTGATGAAAATGTTTCATTTACTATCGTTATGCTGTCAAAATTACTATAGATTATCAAATTATGTTATTTTTTATTAAACCGTAGGAATGAAGTCACCACAAGTTACAAGACGTATGCATAAATCGAGAGCAAGCTCTGATTCGTCATGAGAATTTATTTTTAATTATTATAGTTTTTTAATGTAATTTTAATTTCAAGGACTTTTGAGAAAAGTCAAAAATAGTTTTTTTTAAAGTGAAGCAGAATTATCGACAGATTACTGATGGCGATAGCCGTCAATAAATGTTTAAGGGTCTTTCGGCAATCCATCGGTGAAGTGCATGTCTGTAAGCCGTCACTAAATATTATATCGGTAATAGGAATTTTTTTACGCCCTTGACCAAGTTTTCGGTGATCCGTCGGCATAAGTGGTCATCGATGATTCATCGGTAAAGACCGTCGTCAATATGTCAGAAACAAGATTACCCACCTCCTATTTTCTGACGACGATTTTCTAGTCGGATTTCCATCGGTAAGGAGTTATACCGAGGGATTTGTCCGTCGGTGATCCTACTTTGTTTAGCAATGTCAATTTTCATCTCTTGCGATAAAAGATCATAATCTTTTTCTCCCACTTATACATCATGTGTACACCTTGTTATTAATTTTATATGTCATCATCTTAGAGAAAAAATATTTAAATTTAGGTCGTCCGTAATGAAGGGGTGAAAGATGGGACGTGAGCGACGTGGCTCTTTCACGTGCGCTGAACACCGCCCCCAAGACGTGAAAGGGGGCATGGGGCGCATGGCGTGTGGGGTTTCACGGGCAAAGGGGTTTTCTCATGTGTGTGTACGCGCTTGTGTGTGTGTGTCATGAATATATATGTGTATATATTTGTGTGTGGATAGTGAAACCACTACACCTTAGTGATTTGATTTAATGATTGGTCCATGTTAATATGGCGCTGACATGGCAGACGTGAATGTTAAACCAATACGGGTGACCTTAATTGCACATAATCTTAAACTGTATGTAGTATACTTGTATTAAAATAAGTAAATGTAATAATTTAGAAAAAAATGAATACATGTTACTATTTTGTGAATTTAATCCTTTGCGACACAGTAATTAGTAAATGTTAATCCTTAATAATATATACCAAAACACGTCAATAAGTAAAATTAGTTACTACTTTGCGAAATTTTCTTACACATATATATATGGATAGCGTTTCTAAACAATCACTACAAGAAATGTTGGTATTAGCGGCGACAGCAATAGCGGCGACACGGGGTATTAGCGGCGACACCTCTAGCAATCCGTGTGCTACTCCAGCCGATGAATCTGACCGTTGATAAGGGATGGATCTAATGGTTAGGGTTTAATAGGTATTAGCGGCGACACCATTAGCGGCGACGTGTCGCCACTAAAACCCATAAAAACATTGGCAAGGTATTTCCCCCCATCTGACCTCACTTTTGCCTCACACTTCACAGATCTTGCTCTCCAACGCTGCCGCGCGCCACCATCTGCAATCACCACAACCTTGCTGCGCCACCAGCTGCAACCACCACCTGCAACCACGACCACCTCTAGCTGTCGTTCGCCGCTCTTCCTCCGCCGCATCTTGCCCTCCCGCCCTCACATCACATTTCCTTAAGGTATTAATCTAACCTCAAATCTTTTACTTTTATCCATTTAGGCATCAATTTCAACATTTGGGATAAGAATTTGACGTGTTGTATGGTTGTTGGTTTCGTATGTAGCATTATACTGCAAAGTTTATTGAATATATTCTAGATCCAGTGACCAAATAACAAGAACAAAGCCTTTGTATGTTCTTTCCCTTAACATATTGCTCATTTGTTATTTATCATTTTGTTTAATTTGTTTTCCTTTGTGACAATATGTATGCTATACAATTGAGTTATTGTTTGTTTGGTCTTTTCTCTATCAATCTAAGATAAGTGAGATCTATGATCAATTTGATAGGAGTAACACATTTGGGGCTATTTAGTGTCGGCAACAATGGGTGCACATTTTGTTATGTATACAGCAAATATTGAAGGTGAATTTTTATTTTTATTTGTGATTAATAATTGGCTAATGCTAAATGATCACCATTTATGAGCAGAAACTTTGGTTTCATGTGTGAAGAAAGTTCAAACTAAGGGCCTCCTCCTAAGGACGTTGAGAGGTATTCATGTTCCCTTCAGTTTGTTATGAAAAACAAGTTACTTTTCAAATGATATTTCTTTTTATGTTTATGATTTAAATTTGTATTTATGTTTCAAGGTCGGTCACATTTACTAATGTTTCTGGTATCGATCAAACAATGATGGCAAATGACCTCTCTTGATCTTGTAATTGATTTATTTTGTTCTTCATATTGATTTTGTAAGATTTAATTTTAACATATCATTCATTAGAGTTTAATCTAGTAATAATATGGATGTTAAAAAGGTAAAAGAACTATATCTATTTTGAGTTTGGTATAATTTTGACTTTGATTTTTGAAAGTCAAATATGGATCATTTTCTCTCTGTTTTATTTTTTCTTTTAATTATAGAGGCTAACGTATGGGAAGGAGAACCTATAGCTGGTGTCAAATAAAATGAGGGTTGAGACGAAGACCATCATATACAATTTGAATTGTTTCTCAAGTTTGTATTTAGATACTTGCATACTATTTTAATTGACTTTGTAGGTGTTTGTTGGTGGTGGGATGAGAAAGCTGCGAAGGGTGAGTAAACTAGGTGATTTTGTAAGCAACTATGTTAATGAGAAACAAGTAAGCTCTTTGAACTTGCAACACGTTGCATTTAGTGATTATATATAATGTATTTATTTAAAGTATAATTTTCAATATATTTATTTATATATGTATTTGTGTGTGTATTAATTTATCTTTGTGAAATTAAATACAGCGCCAATTAGAGATGGAGATGGAGTCCCAACCTGAAACCAATCAAGAGACTTCTTCATCTGGACCGAACAAAGTCGAGGTATTTGAAAACGTCCTGTGAAATTAAATGCACGTTTTGATCCGAAACTTGTATGCATGTATATATATATGTGTAAAATGAACCGTTTTGAACCGTGTAGATCCGAAACTTGTGTGTATGTAGACATATATATGTAAAATGAACCGTGTAGATCCGAAACTTGTGTGTATGTAGACATATATATGTAAAATGAACCATTTGACCCGTTTGTACTTGAAACTTGTATGTATATAGATATATAGATGTAAAATGCACGTTTTGACCCGGTTAGACCCGAAACTTGTATGCATGTATATATATATATATATATATATATATATATATATATATATATATATATATATATATATATATATATATATATGTAAAATGAACCGTTTTGAACCGAACCTTATAAGTATGTAGATATATGTATGTAAAATGAACCGTGTAGATCCGAAACTTTTGTGTATGTAGACATATATATGTAAAATGAACCATTTGACCCGTTTAGACTCGAAAGTTGTATGTATGTAGATAGATAGATGTAAAATGCATGTTTTGACCCGTTTAGACCCAAAAATTGTATGCATGTATATATATATATATATGTGTGTAAAATGAACCGTTTTGACCCAAAACGTGTATGTATGTAGATATATGTATGTAAAATGAACCGTTTAGACCCGAAACTTGTATGTATGTAGACATATATATGTAAAATGAACCATTTGACCCGTTTAGACTTGAAACTTGTATGTATGTAGATAGTTATATGTAAAATGCACATTTTGACCCGAAACTTGTATTCATGTAATTGTAGGAACTAGCTAATATGTTGTTCGACGACCCCAGTTTTAGAGATAAACTTAACAAGTTTAATCTTTCACAAAAAGGAAAAAGTAGTATGGATGAAGACAAGGGCGACGATGAGGATGAAGATTAATTGTTTAGTTTTTATGCTGTTTTTAGATTTAGAATAGCTTGATTGGGTCAAAAATCTTAACATTATGTTCTAACCTTATATATTAATTTATTTGTGGTTATGTTTTTGTTATATTGGGCAAAAAAATGGAAAATACGCAGGTTTTGTAATATATGTATGTTTGTAGGAATACTGGAAATAATGAAAATACGGAAAAAACTGCAAACGGGTCAGATTAGCATTAGTGGCGACATGCAAAAATTGGCCAGAAGGTATTAGCGGCGACGAAATGGTATTAGCGGCGACATATGTCGCCACTATTGGTGCACTATTAGCGGCGACGCATATGAATTAGCGGCGACAAGGTGGGCACTAGCGGCGAAGAAATAGCGGCGACGCAATAGCGGTGACTGTCGCCGCTATTAGTATTAGCGGCGACAAATGGGAGCATTAGCGGCGACATATGTCGCCACTATTGAGTATATTTTTTGTAGTGAATCCACATGCCATTTATCTTCTAATTGCAATATTTCAAACGTCATTAAACAAAATTAAATGCATATCAAGAAAAGATTTTAGGGCTCAATGGCTTGTGGTCTAAGAGGTGATTGTCTTTATAAAAACACTAGGTTAAAATCTCGTGTATTACACGAGTTGAATAAATAAAATTTTATATACTTAGTAATAAAAAAAATTATATTTTTAAAAACCCGTGTAATACACGGGTTGAATAAATCGGTATATTACATTAGTTGAACTATTTATAATTAAATAATAAGTATCCGTAATTAGATTTATACTAAAAATCTAAAAAAAAATTCTTTTAATTTCATTATTCAATATGAGAGAGAGACAGGAAAAAAGTGATACAAATGAACCAGAAAATGACACGTGTCAATAGAATTTTATTTATTAATATAAAGATTATTATTTGATATTTTTATTTAATATGAGAGAGAAGCAGAAAAATTAATATTTAATAGGAGAGAGAGGCGAGAAAATAAAGATGAAGAGTAATTAAAAAGTGACACGTGTCACATGATTTTTTTTATTTATTAGAGTAGTAAGATATACGAGTTTTAATTATGTAAATAAAGGTTTAGGTTTAGATGTTTTTTAGGTTCCTCCAATGTTTGTTCGCTTATTATGCTTTTACTTTATATATTAAATCAATATATGTCATTTCCCTTTCATAATTTAAGGTAAATTTGATAGATAAAATATTAGAAAATCATTGGTAATAGTTAACATTTAAATGGAAATTGATGTTCAATGAATGCCTATCAACACGTTAATTATTTTAGGATGTAAAAAAAACAAAACTTTATTTTAGGGGCCTACTAACAAGATATTAAAATTGTTAAATGGACCGGACTCTATACGTCTCGTATAGGCCAATACGAGGCGTATATGCTCTTCACAATTACCAAGACCGATAACATCGTACAACTGGTCATTCCAACCCTTATACGCATCCTATAGCCCTATACGATCCGTATAGGGGTTGGAATGACCTGGTTGTACGATGTTGTCGATTTGAGTGGTATCCTATAAGACATCGTATATGCCTATACGATGCGTATAGGGTCCAAAATTTTACTATTTAACCATGATGTTTCTCATTTAAACGTAATGTTCAAAAATTTTTCAAACAATTTCCTCAAAAAATTAAAGCCATGTCTTTGTGGTGGGATGATAACTACGATTTTCAGGTATATTCTAATGAGTCGCTGGAAAACAACCCGCAAATTTCTAGCGTTCAAGGTGTGAACCAGGAGGAGGTCTCGTCCGACGTTTATTCTAATCAACGGGTAACGCTTCCATATTTGAACGAGCCATTAAGCAATCTCGAGTTCGTATACGGTGAACCTCTTACCTTGCACAACCCACAGACGACTTTGTATACGGTGAAGTCTCTTACCCGACACAACACACCGACGACTTCATATACGCTAGTGAACTATCTTACCCGACACAACCGGCTAACGAGTCTGAAGACGAGGAACAAACCAATTCAACTGTGTCGTATAAAACTGACAAGGTATAACATTCCTACATATATAGACCTACATATAGTTTGTTGTTTATTAACTTTAACCGTACCGTTGTTACAAAATTTTCAGTCTTGTGAACAGTTGGTGGATTGGCCTGTCCGAAGAGGACGTGATAATGGTTACGTCATTGTCACCCGATGATCGAGGAGAAAAGGCGATGACCTGTCGGAACCGGTTATCAAGGTGTGGCTTGTGTGTGACTGTCACGGCGAGCGTACGTATACTGACACGGTTAGACGTGTCGGTAACAAGAAAAATTGGTTGTCCCTTTAATTTGGAAGGAGAGTACGAAGAAATGACTGGTGAAGGATGGCAGTCATAACCACGATCCTACTCAACATCTTGAGGCGCACTCGTTTGCTAGGAGACTGTCTTAGTCGGAACAACTTTTTGTGGAGAAGTTGTATTCGCAAAACATGTTGCCACATAACATTCTGGCAACCATAAGGGAATAAAACCTAGAGAGTAGGTGTATTAAAAAGGGCATTTATAATCCGATACAAAAGATAAAAAATGAAACAATAGTCGGTGAAACTCCAATGCAGGTTCTGGAGCACTTGGTGTTTTCTAAAGAGTACGTCTACTATACTCGGGAGGATCTCTCCACAAATGTCGTGGAGGAGGAATTCTTTGTTCATCCGAAATCGTACAAGATGTGGCGTGCGTTCCTACACGTGTTGATGACCGACGCGACATACAAAACAAACATGTATAGACTTCCATTTGTCCAAGTTGTTGATGTGACCTCCACACACCAATCGTTTTACGTCGCTCATGCATTTATACCTAAAGAACGGGAGGAAAACTTCGTATGGGTGCTACTGAAAATCAAAGGTATGTTGCAAAAGTGTATGGAGCCGCGCGTGATAGTAACAGACAGGGACAAAGCTCTTATGAACGCGTGTGATAAAATAATCCCGGACACTTCCAAGTACCTATGTAGGTGGCACATACACGAGAATATCTCAAAACATTATAAGGCATTGTTTACAGACGAAGAGTGGGCACATAAGTTAAAAATTTTCTATACGCCACGTAAAGGGCTATACGTGGCGTATAGAAATCAAAAATATGAAAAGACAGGGGCTTTACGCTACGTATAGCCCTTTACGTGTCGTATAACTCTACACAATAGAGGGAAAATTTAAAATTTTCAAATTTCAGATACGTATTGGCTATACGCAATGTATTGCACTATACGCTGCGTATAGAATACTACAGGACAGGGGCTATACACTACGTATTGGGCTATACATAGCGTATAGCCCTCTAATATACATAGGAGGCTCCTCGTACAGTACCAAATGCCCCATCGTTTACACACAAACACATACGAAGCCTCCATTGATTGAGATTGTCGGGTCCAAAATCTTCTCTTTTACACGTAAAGGTACGTATTCTAGACTCCTGTTCGATAATATAGGCTTTATTTTGATTATTAGCCGTTAAAATAGGGTTTATATTGATTGAAACGAACGAACTATACACAACGTATAGCCCTATACATGGCGTATAGTCCATCTGAGGAAGACGATGAAGCTATACGCCACATATAGTCCTATACGTTGCGTATGGCTCAGTTTCTCGGTAACTGACCCTCGTATGGTTGCTATTGGCCGCGTAGGTAACTGACCTACGTATGGTCTGGAGATGCTGCGTATGGCTTAGTTACCAGGTAACAGACTATACGCCACGTATAGCCTTATACGTGGCATATAGGTATTTAAAAAACAATTATTATTATTTAATATTAATTATATTAAAAAACAAATTATTATTATATTTAATTCACCATATGTTGTTTCCGTCTTTCGTGAATAATATTTAACTATTAAATATTATATATATTTTATTCGTTGTCTAAGGTGTAACTCTTTGGATCGTACCTTAATAGTAACATTGACTTAATTAACGATCGAACATCATATATCCAACAATCTCCTACTTGGTCGATTCATCAATTAATCGGTTCAACGTAGACAGTGGTGGACGCCTAGCTGCATCTCACTGCCCCTAGCAAGGTATGACGTATTTACAATCGTCAAACTATTTCCTTATGTACAAGTAACCTTTACTTTACAAAGTATGACAATCCTAGTAAGCATTTGTGTCCTTTCGGTTTAGGGCATCCGTTGAACATGAGACATGTATATAATTCACTTCTCATATGTGTTTCAACTATTCTCGTTCTCATTCTCTAATTCAAAATGGTCTAAACAAACTACTCTTTAGTTGAGCATGGTCATGTGTTTCAAACCAACTTGAATCAACGAGGGCGCCAGAATGTCCAGCTCCTAATTACTCTCCATCATACCCTTATTACTGCCTATTAAGGTACAACATTAGATAAGATCAAAGAACAACCTTTAGTCAGAGTAAGTTCTAGTAAGTGACTCGGGTCGAGGATCGACATATCTTACTTTATTCAAAACATCTCAAGATATCAATTCATGAATATAGTTTTGAAACGAGTTACGTCCAATAATTATTCTCTAATAATTATTTGTGAATATGGTTTCGAACTTCCTGCTCTTTCATTCATAATGAATGATAGCGTGTTTTTAGTAGTAATAAATATATTCTATATAGAGCTACACAAAATCAGGTTTTAAATTTATAAATTAAAATGATAATTACTTCAAGTAAAATACACACAATAGGCAAGTGTACCTATCGCAGCGTAGTATAGTATGGGTAAGAACCAAGTGTTTTGACCAAAAATTAATAAGGATAATCAAGTAGCCAAACTTTGTACGTGAGGTGGTATGCTTGTATAATCTTGCGTAAAATGAAGTAAATATACAAAGATAACACGATGAGTTACGAGGAAAGCCCTTGATCTTTGAGGATCTCCGGTATAAAACCTCGGGAACCGACTAAAGTCGGGCTGCCTTGTTCTTTTTATTTAATCTCGGTAAAAAGTACAATGAGAGAGACAACAGATCGAGACTAAGTGTTACAAATGAGTAGTGCGAGTGTTGTGTGTGTTTCCTATCGATCATTGTCTATATAAATACAAATCCTGACATTAATTGCTAAGCTAATATCCCGGAAATGCCTTTAATGGACCGTTACAAGCCTTCTTTCACGCATATATCCGTTGTAGTTAATGTAATCCCGCATCTTCAACTAGTAGTAATGAGAAATAGTCGTTACCTGCATGACCAAGTCAAAACAAACGCGTAATATTAATTATTACAACGGTCAGTTAATCAAGATACTGAAACATAGTAAAGATCTGGGATTCCGATACTTATCTGAGGATCCAGGATACCAGAGATAAATTTGACCCATAACAATTGTCCCCAAGTTTTTGACAGTTGTGAAGGTCATTCAGAAAGCTGTAAAAAACTTTAAAATTCAAATCATTTTGACCGATGTGGCTTGATGTGGCGCGTAGATCCAGCCTGAACGGTTTTCCTTTATTAGAATAAAGCATTCATCCCCGGTGAAGATCTTCTGCCATTTTTTATGTCTTCAGTTTGTTAGTTGGTATTTTGATGATCGAATGAACTTCGTTGTTTCTTCCGTGAATGATTAAGTCGATTGAATTTGAAAAGTTATGGGGAAATCCCCATTAAGATACTAGTGTTGTTGATGTGTTGCAAAGCACACATGCGTTTCTGCCATATTTCATGTCGTTTTCGTAGAGTTTTAGGGTCGTTTCAAGTCAATTATAGTTAGTATTGAGTTAATTCTTGTTTTGTAGGTAATCGGGTCACTTTGGAGCTTAAATGATCAAGAAACGTGTACAAGAACCCGAGATGAGAAACGAAAAAAGTCGGGAAAGAGTCCAACCTTAAAAGAGGCATATCTCGGGCTAGAAAACAAGTTACGGGACCCATTTTATATAGATTTGGGGTAGCTCGACGAGAGGAGTTCAAAAATCCAGGTTTCCTCTCGGTACGCAAGAGATAGGGCCAGTTTCCTCGCGGTACGCGAGGGACTAGAAATCATGCGTGACTATTTTGTCTCCCGCGGTACGCGAGAGGCTTGCCAAAACCCCTCGCGGTATACAAATTCTGACCTACTTTCAAGGTTTAATAGATTAGGACTCTCCCATTATGAATTATTATCGATTCTCAACCGTTTTAGACTATAAAAGGGGCGATTTTGGGGTAGAGGAGGTCAATTGAAGAGGAAAGTTGAAGACTTTGCTTTCGGGTTCGTTAGATTTAACGTTTTCGATCTCAAGATTCAGTTTTTATCTTTGTTTGCCTTGTTTGAAACCATGATGATGTCTTATACTTCTGTTTTGATGTGTTTGAACATGATTCTAGGCTAAAACCTTGATACTACCTAGGTCATTCGATGAATATTTGTTAAAGTTCGTATTTTTATCAGTTTTGGATTCTAGTTGATGGATTATGATTGTGTAAATGATCTTAGCATGACTATTGTGATGATGTATCATGTTTGATTCTGTTTTGTGATTGATTATTGCTCCATGCGTTGATTGTGGTTGTCTGCCATGTTTGATTAGCGTATATTTGTCATAGATCTTAGGGTTTGTGATCGGTTGTGTGGTTTGCTAGTAGTAGTAATCCATAGGAGTGTTAGTTGATCCCTGATTAGAGTTGAATGTGTATCCTAGTTCAATACCTGAAATGTGAGAATTAGTTGTCTAGTCTTCGTCATTAGGAATCCGAGTGTTAACAGTCTGAGAGGACGTTAGTATTAGGTGTCTAGTGGTTGTTGCTAGGTCAAGTCATAGTGTTATCCTGAGATTACCCCGTGCATTCCTTGAATGTATTGTGGACAGTGAGACTGAAAGGTAATCTGTCCATTCGGGTACATTGTCATAGTTGGAAATACCCGAGAGGTGATCCAACAGTCTAGTGAGTTTAATACACTTTAGGTAGCTTAGTTGGTGACACCCTGAGAGTGATTAGGGATCCACTAGATAGTCTTTAGTTGTCATCCTTAGAAACCCAGATTCATCTTAGTTTCGAGAGCTGATAGAAGTTGAGCCTTACGAGTAGGATTCCGACCTAGGTAGTGTTCTTCCCATTCCTGATTTCACCTTAGATCTCGTCTTGATAGCTTGATTCGTACTTAGTTTGCTGCATTCTTAGTTAATCTTTACTGTAGTCAACCCCCAAACCAAATCATTCTTTAGTCCGAGTGAGAGTCTAGTATAGCTATAGTAGTGTCTCTAGGGTTCGATATTCCGGTTTACCATTAAGCTGTGCTACACTCGATAAGGGTACACTTGCCTGTCAGTGAGGTTTAGTTCTTAGGTATTCCATCTTATTACTTAGGAGTCTAGGTTAGGTTTTGTTAGTTTTATATAGACCGTCTAGACGACATCAATTTTTTGGCGCCGCTGCCGGGTACACTTGGCAATAGAAATATTAACTCTGATAAGTTTTTTGTTTGATTTTTGGTTTTATTTTGTTTTCTTTTGAGTCTGTCTTGTGTGGTTATCCTACATGCTATTTATGTGTCTAATCTAGGTTAGATTCTTTCTGTTCTTGACTCTTTTGTTTCTTTCTATCCACTGTGTCTCTCTGTTTATGCACCATACTCATTCGAAGGGATCACCACCATATTCTGCTTTCTTAGAGCCTGAACGAGAGCTTCACGAGCGCACCCACGATTTTCGGGAGCGTTTGAAACAGTTGTGCAACAACCAGGTATGTCCTACTAGCCCAATTCCATTTCCTAATATGGGCAACGCTGATCCGCCAGCGAGGCGTACTGTACACCAAAGAGCCAGTGATGGGGTCACGGGCGTGAGATATTCTATCACTCGCCCCGCTATTCGTAATAATAATTCTTAGTAGATCCCATCACATGTCATGAGTATGATAACTCATGCTACTCAATTCCATGGCCTCGAGGATGAGGATGCACCCGGATATGTGTCCCGATTTGCGCGCATATGTGATACTTTCAATATCACGGGTGTGTCTAAGGATGCAATCTACTTACGTCTCTTTCCATTCTCCCTCTATGGGTGTGCATCCACTTGGATTGACACCCTCCCTGACAATTCCATCACCACTTGGGAGGATCTCGAAGCCAAGTTTTTCAAGAATATTATCCACCTTCCACAGCCACTCGCCTTAAAGATCAAATCCACTCCTTCCGGATGGATCCTGATGAGCCTTCTCACATGGCCTGGGAGCGGTTCAACACGTTGTTGAGCCGGTGTCCCCATCATGATCTATCTGACTGGGCGATAGTGGAGAAATTCTACAATGGTCTCACCTTCGAGAAGCAGCAGATGTTCAATACCGCTGCAGGAGGCCATATTATGGAGAGACTCGAGCCCACTGAGTGCGAGGAAATGTTCAAGAGCTTCGCTCAAGCTGAACAACAGTATCTATCTACTAGGACTTCCATTCCTAGTGCTAGAGCATCCGCCTCATCTCCTAGAGGTGTGCATCAGGTTACTCCTGATTCTAGCGTGGCTGCTGCCCTCGCTGCTATGGCCAACGAGATCAAGGGCTGAAGCTCAGTGCTCAACGGTGTGAAATTTGCAGGGGAGAACATGACACCTGGGATTGCCCAGTCAATAATCCAGAGCAGGTGAGCTATGCTGGCAACCAGTATCAGAACCGAGGGTATAACAACCAAAATCATTTGGCTCGGGATGGAGATCTGGAAATGACCCACCGGGGTTTAATGGTCACCAGCAATATCAGCAGAATGGAAGAGGAGATACAGGAGCTAGCTCGGGAAGCAGTGTCAACACGAATAGGATAAAGGAGATGATTGAAAACCAGACACAAACGCTTGCCCACCTGGTCGAGAGGGACAGGGAAGCTAGGCGGAGACTGGATGACCATGACACCCTAATGAAGAATCAGCAGTCAGCATTCCAGGATCTGCAGCGCACGGTGGAGGACATCACTAAGAGTCTAAAGGATCGACAGAGGGGGTCCATCTTCAGGCCCCAGAGCTTCAGTGATGGCCGTGTCAGTCAGGAGTGTGGAGAAGGAAGAGGTTGTAGAGGATGACTCCCACTCCATTGTGTATAACATTCCGTCACCTGAGGAGGTTAAGAAGATTGACTGGAGGGCTCGATTCACTGAGATCGATGACAAAATGGCCGAGGAGCAGGTGGACGAGGAAGTGGTAATTGAGACGCCTGGCGCAAAGGCAGAGGAGAAGAAGAAGGGGGCGGAGATGAAGACCCCCGAGATTGACCTGACTCGTGTTCTATACCCAGCATATTTGTTGCCATTCAAGCAAGCCATGGAACATGGTCACTTCCTTGACATGTTCAAACAACTCAAGGTCAATCTCCCACTGATTGAGACCCTCCAGCGTATGCCTAAGTATGGCAAGTTCCTAAAAGATCTTCTTTCCAACAAGAAGAAGTTCGAGGAGGTCTCAAAAGTCTCACTTAGTGAGCAATGCTCTGTGATGGTTAAGAACAAGCTTCTGGAGAAACTCGAAGATTCGGGTCATTTCAAGATCCCATGTTTCCTAGGCAGTTTGCCCTTACACCACGTGTTGGCTGACTTAGGTGCTAGCATCAACCTGATGCCCTATTCTCTATATAAGCAGCTGGTCCTAAGTGATTTGCAGCCTACGCGCATCAGCATTTCCTTGGCTGAACGATCAGTCAAATTTCCACGGGGAATTGTGGAGAACCTGTTAGTAAAAGTAGGCAAATTTTTCTTCCCCGTGGATTTCGTTATTCTAGATATGGAAGTGGATGATAGAGTCAGTGACAATCCGGACTTTTAGGTTAACTCCGTTAACTAAATTCAGTTAAATCCTAACCTATTTAACTCCTCAAACCCCGGGGACTAATTTTGTTTTATCCAAACTCTAATTCACATAAAACGCAAGGACTAACATTTTAATTAAGCTAAATTCAATCAATTTGACTACTGAAAGTCAAAATAAAACATTTTCACTAAACATCGTTTAGGTTGACTTCTAAAAGTCAAACCTCCACATTTTGATCCAAATTCTAACCCGTAATCCTCAAATTCGTTCGAATGCGCGACTGTTGTAAATGGCATTGATGTTTGCGATCACTCCTAAACCGTTTCCTCGCATTATTAGTCGACAATTATTAGGAATTAACCTAATTAATCCCATTAAACTCATAACCGTCGAAACCCCCACTCCCTCGATCAAATTCGCTTGCACTCGTCTGTTAATCTCACAATTGAGCATCTACAGACCTCATTCGAACTCCTCTGAAGTTTTTACACACATCAATTCGGTCGTAGGAAGTATCCGAGATGCCGAAGAGCAAACCACGCAAGTCGTGACTGGGTTCTAGCCGACCTTCATCAATCCGTCACATATTCTAGTAATTGAAACCTCCCTCTTGTTCGTTTCAGTCTGTAGATCAAAAGCCCTAACTTAATTAGGGCTTACATCAGTGAATTTATCAAGAACCGATTCTAGGGTTCGTATTCTCTCGGGTTTAATCGAACACCATCCTACACTTGATTTCAACTCAATTAATTCATATGAACAGTTTCCAAATCCTTCGTTTAATGATAGCCCTATGTTAATTTTGTCAAGCAATATCGAATTAATCATGATCATTAACCTAGGGTTCAGACGTAATCGGATTTGGGGTTTTCGATCTTAGACACAAAGTGAATGAAATTAAACCACATCCTCAGATTCGAAATGTCCTAATTATCAAAAGCCTTATGATTCTATCAACTTCTAATATCAGAATCATTCGATTTGATTTCTTGTTCTTGTTCTAGGGTTTCGGTGTTCATACAGAAATTAAACAACCTTGTACTAAATGATTTTACAATTAAACACAACGAACAGATTCGTGATTACTCGATATACAAAACCCCTATGTTTTCTAGTTGATTCGATATCCAAATCGATGGATTTGGGAGGGGGTTTGGGATTCGGTTTCGTATATGGGGATTCCAGGAGCATGGTCTGATCAAAACCATGCAGGTCCTAAGCTTGTCGCGATTCCCTAGCGGGCTGTGTTGGTTAATTGTGTGTGCTGATGGGGAGGGGACCCGGGTTCGAGTCTCCCCACCCTTGTTTTAGTTTTAATTATTTTTCAAGCCGTTACCTTAGTATTAAACCCACTCTATATTATTATATTAATATATTAAAATGTTTTAGAACCCGGAAACCACCCGTGGACTCGGGATTGAGTTTATAAACCATTTTTATTATTATTTCTTACTATTATAATAATATGTTTAACTTACAACTCTGAATAAAATAATATATATTATATTATTTTCAAAACTGTGACTCTTATTAAAATAATATATTTAAATATATTATTTTCGCCACATTTCTAATTTTTGTGAAACAATTCAAACTTATAAATAATAAATTATTTATATTGTTTACCCTCGTGCATGTTCTCGAATAAAAATAATTATTTATTATTTTACCACGAAGTTTACTATTGTGTTATTTCTTAAACTTATGAATAATATATTAAATTATATTATTATCTTAAATCACTATTAATGGTGCAAACGTATGAATATATGTATATATATTATTTTGTTTTGCCGTTCGTCGCGTATCGTATTTATCGTACTTATTAATTAAGGAATTCTCATTCCCGTGGACACGTTCGTCTACTCGTTGATCAATAGAGCGTTTCTTTTAGGACGTTCATCATTCTGGGTCGTCGTCACAATTCCTTTTTTAGCCCTAATAATTATGTTGTAATTCTAGGGCATTCGTGAGCCGTGTCGGGCTAGCGCTTGAGATTTCAATCTCATGCTTGTGTGATTACTTCCTACGCAATCAGGTGAGTTTTCACGGCCCCTTTTTATTGTTTTAACTTGGAGGAGAAAGCATGTCGCAACTATTTTTGAGATTATTATAATTCATATGTTATCAATGTTAAAGCTAAGCGTAACACGCTATCACTGAAAGTCCTCAACACACATCGAACCGTTAATATGGATCTTAGCGAGGTAATGATTAGTAGTACTACTGGGTTTGACAAATCTCACCCTCGTTAGTCGCGCTAACTCGATTTGAGGTCGAACGGGTGAAATGTTAGCCTACTCACATCGCCAGAGTTGATAGACATGGCAGGAGGCAAATAAAGAAACAGTCAGCTTCGGTTGCGAGCGCTTAAGTTAAACATGAAACGTAGGTTAGCTACCTATAGATGCATATTGAATGTATAATAATCTGGTAAACGTTAATTTATATATTAAAACCTGTGAACTCATCAACCTCGTGTTGACATCTTTTCTTACGTGTTTTCTCAGGTCGCTAAGATAAGGCACATGTGCACATCTAGGACATGCATGGAGTCCTACTTTTGATTTATGATTTAATATTACATTTGGACTGTTTCATTTATGTTTGGACCGGACTTTTTGGACGCGTTTGTTTTGCACATTTACTTTCTTTATTCGCTTTCGCATTTACTCTGATTGATATGATATTTTCATTTGAGTCCCATATAGAGTTGTTCGATGTAACTAATGACTGAGATCCTGGTTTGTCACTTCTCAAACGGTAAAACTTCGTTAGTTGAAATTGAGGGTGTGAAAGAGTCCCACTCATTTTAGGACGCCCGTTCCTACGCACCGCTAAGGCATTGATCGATGTCTTTGACGGGAAACTCACACTTCGTGTGGGGGGGGTCGATCATTTTCAATGCTACACAGTCTGTGAAGGATGTTGGCGAGCATAGCCACTTCCTGTGCATGCTTGAGGCCTCCATGGACGACTGTCAGGACTCTAATCTAGTACCGATGATGTCAAAAGAGATGTAGGAGAGATGATAGAGGAGCCTACGGATTGGTTGGAGGAGTTTCAAAAGAAATTGATAGGTTCCTCATTCTTAAGTGCTAGCGATGATGAGTTCAATTTAAATGACATATTAGCACAGGTGGAGAAGATAGTTTGTGAATCACCCGTGGTTGATAGTGTAGAGGTCATACATTTAGAAATACCTATTCCTAAACCTCTATCTGTCATTCAAATAGAAGGAGGAGCTGCTGTGCTAATCCCTAACTCCATTTGCCCTAGGTCTAGACCACCCCGTAAAAGGATCCGTACTTTGATAGAATCTTCCGATTTTAGGATAGTGCAAACCCCAAGTATGGGGAAATATAAGGTTGATAAGTCGCTAGGGTATTTGAGACATGTTATCTTTGGACCGGGTAAGTATAAGCTGTGGTGGAGGGATATGGGTGATAGCCACAAGGGATATTCGGTGTTTGTTTGGTTATTTTTTATAGGAAGGACCGGTAGGCGGCGAAGGAAGAAGGCGGTGCCGATCAGGATCAAGGAGAAGCCTCCTGATAGGCTTGTTTGATTCTCGGGCAAGTGCACATGATGTAGAGTTTGTATGCATTACTTGGTCTGAGTCCATGTCAATTTATGTGTTTTTCGGTATGGGTGTTTTGTTGGTGTCGTGTTTTGTAGGGATTCGCGCTCGATTCGGTAAGGAAAATCATTAGGAACGAAGTTCCAGGTATTGTTACATATGTTTTTATGCTTGAGACAGGGTTTTAAAGGATTTGGGCTGAAGAAAAATTTTAAAGGGCCTAAAATTTTCTAAGTATAAAATTGAAAAAAAATTCATAACTTTCTGTGATCAATGGTCCCTCACAACAGGGAAGCAAGTCTCTCATGGTACGCGAGAGACAAAAGCAAAAGCCGACCTAATTTTAATCTCCTCGCGGTACGCGAGGAGTGGTCCTCTTCCTTCGCGGTACGCGAGAACATCCTGGACTTGCCCTAGTTTCTCATGGTTTTCTCCACCGTTCACCATTCACCACCCTCTCCTACCATTATTCACCATCATCATTACCTATCATCTATCATACCTACACAATCCATCATCCATATCATTCTTCACATTCATTCATATCATCTATTATTACCATCCATCCTACCATCATCCATTATCATCCAATTCATAATCATCATATCACTCACCGACTACCAACGACCATGGGAAACTTGGGAACAAGTTCATAACCGATGACCCACCTTGCCGTGGCTTTCATGTCTATGTGTTTGCCACACATCAGGTACGTATCCATGCATTCTATCGAGAGTCAGTTTGATTCAGTGAGTCTTTAATTTTCATTTGAGTCAGTATAATGTTGCGGGTTTGTTGTGAGGTTTATTTTACAAGTATTCTTCGTCTTTCCGTACTCAATCTCCATTCGGGCGAGACGATTGCTTCTATCAATGTGTAAAGGCAGCCAGCAGTGTGTGCAACCGCGACCGAAATGAAGGCAATACTCTTGATCCTAAGGTTCCATTTGAATTTGTTGGAATCCCGAAGAGGCGTCCATGAAGGTCAGCATCTCATGGCCTGTTGTGGCGTCAATCATTGAATTTATATGTGGAAAGGGGAAAGGATCCTTGGGACAGGCTTTGTTGAGGTCAGTAAAGTCTACACAAACTCTCCATTTCCCATTCTTCTTTTGTACCACCACCACATTTGCTAGGCATCTTGGGAATTTTGCCTCTCTTATCATTTTTTATTTGAGCAGACTTTCAACTTCTTGTATGATAGTATTTCTTTCGGGTGAAAATTTTCTCCATTTTTGATGTATAGGCCTGCAATTGTTATCTATACCAAGTTTATGTGTTATAATGTTCCTAGATATACCTGTCATGTCTTCGTGTTTCCATGCGAATGTTGATCTTCTTTCTTTTAAGAAATCTCTGAGTTCTGGTTCAATATCATTAGGGATATTAGATCCTACAAGCACTTTGATGTTTAGATTCGTAGGGTCTAGGGATACTTCTCTAAACTCCTGCTCTCTCGCTTCCAATACATCTTCTGCTTGTTTCTTTAATTACTATGCCTGCCTTGTTTTCGTAGAAGGTTTCATTGATGAAGTATAACAGTCCTTTGCATCTTGTTGATCGCTATTAATCTTTACCACCCCCAAGGTGTTGGCATTTTCACACATTGATGATACGTTGATGGAACAGCCCTCATGTCATGGATCCATGGTCTTCCTAAGATAATATTATAGAAAGATAAAAAATCAATAACACAATATTTTTTGATAGAATTTACTCCCTCAATATAAATAGGTAGCTTGATATCTCCAACGATAGTCTAAGCTTCTCCGCTGAATCCTACTAGTACTGAGGATTTTGCTATGATCTCCGTCTCGGGGATACCCATTCTTTTCAACGCATCCAACTGGATAATATTCACCGAGCTGCCTCCGTCTATAAGGATCATGCGCACAAAGTGATTGGCAATATACAAACTGATAACTAAACCATCATGATGGGGATCTTGAACGTTTTCTCTGTCCTCTTCATCAAACTAGATCATTTCCTTGTCTGTTAAGGTTGAGGATCTTGTTGGTTTGTCTCCCTTTTCTGCCTTAGCTTCCTTAGCATATCTTTTGGCTGCAGAATAAGAGTTACCACAAATACCAGAACCACCAGATATAAAATTAATTACCTTAGCATCTGGAGGTGGGGATGCCGCTCGTTGATGAGATTTCTCATCATTCCGATTTTTGTCCTTCTTTCTTCCCAAGAGTTCTTTTAGATGTCCATTGCTCAGGAGGTAAGCTATTTCTTTTCGTAATGTAATGCAATTCTCAGTGGTATGGCCGAAATCTTCATGGTATGCACACCATTTGGATTTATCTTTCCAAGTGGTTGTTTTATCACTTTTCCTCAGCCACTTTGTTTTTTCTCCAAGATTCTGCATCGCAAACACTAGTCCTGAGATATCAACAGAAAAACAATAATCAAATATTTTAGGATACTCTTCTTCATCCTCATTATCTTCGACTGCATCGATCCTATTGTTCTCAGGTCTTGAATACGGTTTAGATTTATGTTGTTTCTAGGTCGAGGATTCTGACATCCAGTTGGGATGATCATATTTGGACGATGTATTGCTCCTCCTTTGGATTTTCTTATCTTCTTCAAGCCTTATAAATCTGAGAGCTCGATTTCTAACTTCATCCAGACTTTTACATGGGTTCATTAAGAGGTCTTCATAGAATTGAGAATCTCTTTTTAATCCCATTTTCAAGGCTTGAACATCAGTAGCAAGATCAAGATTTGGGATTTCCAAGGATTCTCTGCCAAACCTGCTTACATAATCCCTGAAGGATTTGGGATTTCCAAGGATTCACCACTTGCCCCATGGTGGGCGCCAAACTGTTTTGACCAAAAATTAACAAGGATAATCAAGTAGCCAAACTTTGAATGTGAGATAATATGCTTGTATAATCTTGCGTAAAATGAAGTAAAAATACCGAGATAACACGATGAGTTACGAGGAAAGCCCTTGATCTTTAAGGATCACCGGCATAAAACCTCGGGAGCTGACTAAAGTCGGTCTGCCTTGTTCGTCTTATTGAATCTCGGTAAAAAGTACAATGAGAGAGACAACATATCGAGACTAAGTGTTACAAATGAGTAGTGCGAGTGTTGTGTGTGTTTCCTATCGATCATTGTCTATATAAATACAAATTCTGACATTAATTGCTAAGCTAATATCCCAGAAATGCCTTTAATGGACCGTTACAAGCCTTCCTTCATGCATGTATCCGTTGTAGTTAATGTAATCCCGCGTCTTCAGCTAGTAGTAATGAGAAATAGTCGTTACCTGCATGACCAAGTCAAAACAAACGCGTAATATTAATTATTACAACGGTCAGTTAATCAAGATACTGAAACATAGTAAAGATCAGGGATTCTGATACTTATCTGAGGATCCGGGATACCAGAGGTAAAATTTGACCCATAACACCAAGTATCGAACCATGGACATGGATCCCGTACTCAACCCTCGCTGTTGTCTGACTAGGATAATAAGTTGGAAAATGGGTTTTGTTTAAAAGGAAAATAAAAAGATAAGAAATGTAATTAGAAATGTTATCCCGTTTAAGACGTTACTCTAATTGTTATCCCTTTGTTAATCATTGTTATATGTAAAGTAAGGTTGGTCATAGTTACTAGTACTAACCCTTTAATTAGAGGAGTTAGTATTTCGTAACGGAACAGTGGATACGGTCGGCCAACTGTTCCTTAATGAATATACGGACCCTGAACGGGGTCTCAAGTCCGCCAATTATCTCGTGATTCATTATTGGGACTAAGATTATCCAATGACTAACGTACGTCTGGTCTTGTAACTTCTTCCGGTAAGTCGGAAAGCACGACTTCCTCCAAATGTACTTTATGAACGCTCGAACCTAACAAATTTTGTTCGTAAATAGTTGTCTTTACTTATAATATTATTTTAAATAAATAAGACTTTCTTTCTCAAGATCAAACCCCATGGCTCCCGCTAGAAGTCCTTTGTAAGCCGACACGAGAGAAGTAAGAAATACCGACACAAACCGCCCGGTCTGGTTAAGGCTCAAACGACTTGCTGAATATCCAAATCTCCAATCAACGCATAATATTAAATCTATACTAACAGGCCGTGCTAGCACCAAGATTTGTATATAGACCGTACAAACATCGAATAAGCTTCCTAAACAAGAAGTCTTGCTTGAGTAACTCACAAGATTTAAGATTATTAGATTTGTTTAAAGATCACTTATTCTTGTCTTTTTAAGATAAATCATAGTAAAGACTTTAAAAACATAACATACTAAAAATACTTCATTAATTAATTAAAGTTCAACCAACTCGAGCAACACAAGAGGACTAGTCATGAATGACCATACAAGTGACTCCACTAACCCTTAGATAATGTGCGAAAGTATTCCAACACCAAGGAAAAGTGGGTATAGGTTGCCTCTTGTTTACTCGAACGAGAATAATCATTTCATATTACAAGACTTTAAAAGGAAAATAAACAAAGAAAAGCTAAACTGACCAAAACCGAGAGAGTTTCGGATCTTAGTGGAGCACTAAGGCCTTCCCTACTCTTGATCTTAGGCACCTAAAACACTAGAATGAGCTTCCTGTTTATAGGCAAAGATTTGGGGTTTGTATGGCCATGCATTAAAATGCATAGTTGTGCATTTGGTCCACTTGTACACATGTACTCTTGTTAGGGAATGTTTTACTTTTGGGGGACACATGTACAATGGAAGAATCTCTTGATTTTATGATGCACATGGCTTCCATATTATCGTCAATTTCTTGGCCTTTTTCGCTTCTTTTTGTTCGAAAAGCCATTTAACCAGCAAAAATAAAATATATGCGAATTAAGTAGCATTTGCAAGGTTTTTATTCAATAATTACCATAATATGGGGATTATTATGCTTATAAAATATGTATAAATTGTGATATATCATAACACCCCACACTTAAACTTTGCTTGTCCTTAAGCAAACTCATGCTTTATTATACCCATAGAAGTAAAATATTAATTAAATGTTAATCCAAAACTTTTGTCCCAAATGGTTAAACAGCCTTCTTAAAACCAATGATTTGGTGTTTATACCTTTAGAGTGTTTATCCACAATAGGGTAGTAAGCATAACATACTTGATGGAACTATGATTATGCACAAAATTACAGTTTCACAAATGTTCACTCAACACTGAGGGCTAAATATATGGATAATGTAGGTCAAGAAGAACACTCAATGCTACAATTAATGCTTGCATAAACATAGGCTTGTATAAAAATCAAATCTCCACCAATTGACATAAAATATGTGTATAAATCAAGAGGGCTTTGTAAAGGGTTGTAATGATTGGCTTAGGGTTTGGGTAGGAAGTTTTTGAGAAGAGTGGCTAAATATTAAAAATATGGGTCTTGGCTAATTGAGCTATGAACAAAAGGACTGTTGATAAACTAATATTAGGATGTTTTAGCTAATCTAATGACTCTTTTAAGGTCAGATTATCAAGACCGAATCTCCTTCTTTAAAAACATCATTGCCTCCTTGTTTCTGAAATACACATTACTATCTTTTCTTGTGGATCGTTCGGCTTTTATCCTAATAACAACCATCTTAATCAGTTTTGTATACTCAAATTAAGAGTAAGTTTCATTCTTTCTTCAATTTTCTTCATGAGATCATTCCATAATTTTGGGGGTTGTTGTATCTTTTTGCCCTTCTCTTTTCTTTCTTCATATATATCTTTTTTAACACCAATTTCACAACTTGGGCATTTGTTGTAGCTTTTTGCCCTACTTTTCTTCATTCGTTCATAAACACTTGTCTTCATAATTATATACTTAAAAAGGATAGATGTCCATAAGTCAATGCCAATATGACTAGTACCGGTTTTTTAATGGAAAGGGTTAGAAATAAAAAGGCTAAATTTGGCTAAGTGGGTGTAAAATGTGGGTGTAAAATTTGGCTAAGATTTAGGCTCAAAGGGGCTAACTAGGGGATAGTGTTTAGGGTAGGTAAAAGAAAAAAAGGTTAAAGAAGATGGGTTAATCCTAATGCCTCCATCATTTTTATACATTTTTTAGTCCATCATTTTGAAATGTATATTTTACACAAGTTCTAACTTGCAAAACAATAATTAGCAAACACTCTATCAAACGAAATGAGCATGTGAAATATGTAATAATCAACATAGTCAAAAAATTGATGTGCTATGTGATAATGCTCGGATAGGCTCAGATTCTCAAATGAAACGAAGGATAGGGAGTATAAAAGTAAAAATGTGCATAAACTTATCAATGTATGTACTTTGACTTAAACCTATAATCCGCTTTGATCTATTCCTATAGATCTTTATTCCCAGAATATAAGCAACTTCACCAAGATCTTTCATTGCGAAACATTTTCCTAACCAAGACTTTACGTCCTTTAGTATCGAAATATAGTTTCCAAGAAGCAGTATGTCATCTACATACAAAATCAGAAAATTCACATGGCTCCCACTTGCCTTCTTGTAAACAAACGGTTCATCTTCGTTCTTGACAAAACCAAACTCTTTGATTTTCTAGTCAAAGCGAAGATTCCAGCTTTTGGATGCCTGCTTTAATCCATAAATGGATTTGTTCAACTTGCATACCTTATTAGGATTCTCTGGATCTTCAAAACCTTCCGGTTGAACCATATAGACATCTTCTGTAAGGGAGGCCTCAATTATTGGATTTACTCTTCAACGCATAGCACTTAAACATAAAACTTTCATCACTTAGCAGCGGAAACGATTTAAACTTTTAACATAACAGTGGAAGCGTAACATGTCTAACACAACTTGTCAAATACAAACTAAGACTTGTCTTAAATAGCTAAAACATAAACTGGATGCCAGACACTGATCTTCGGGTAACTTTCCTCGCTAAGCCAAGCATCCACATCCATCAACTGCCATCTACACAATACTAAAAATCAGCAATGTTGAGTGAGTTCTAACGTTTACTTTAAATCAATTATGCAAAAGATTTACTATTACATATATTGCCCTTAAGGCAAAACTTTACATACTTCACTTTTCAAAACAGTTTAAAACTTTCATGAAATAGCCGTCAATTCATCGTCACTATCAGTACTGCCCTCGTGATCAATACCGCTTAACCGTCAATTCTTATCACTACTGATATTGTCCTCGTGATCAATACCTCTTAACCGTCAAATCCTTGTCACTTTTGATATTGTCCTCGTGATCAATACCGCTTAACATTATGTTGTCCTCATGATCAACAAATTTGTATTATCCTCGTGATCAATACCGCTTAGCATGGTTTGCTCCTCGTGACCAAATGATGTTGTCCTCGTGATCAACACCACACGACAAGATGTTGTCCTCGTGATCAACACCGGGTATTGTCCTCGTGATCAATACCGCTTAACTGGTACATGGGGGATTGCGTAGTCCCCCGAGAAACCGCCGTCACTCATCCCAATTGTACAACCGTTAACAAACCCAAAAGTTCTTACTAATGGGCTTAACCAATATCTGACATCTTGTACAAGTAACATCTGTCCCAAGGACCTTTACAGCTGGTACACATTATCTATTCAAAAACTTTCTTTAACTTGATCATAACTTTAACATGTATTATGCCTTTGTTTATGTATATGAAAATATAGTAAACGTTTGCTATAAATACCTTTGCTTTTACTGAAATATAGCTTAACACGTATATCCCGCGTTTGTTTATGTATATTAAAATATAGTAAACGCTTTCCATAAAGATATAACTTTTCTCCACTTAAAACATTCCTTGCACATATAGTATGCCTTTGTCTATGTATATGAAAATATAGTAGACGTTTGCCAAAAATATATCTTTACCTTACTGAAACATAGTTTGAATAAATATTATGCCTTTGTTTATGTATATATCAAATATAGTAGACGCTTGCCATAAATAGATATTTACTCTTCTTGAAACGTACATTTGCGTCTTTTAAACTTTACACTAAAACATAGCTTTGAATTTGTTTATTAATATATAAATAAAATAAACATTTTATACTAAGTATGAACACCACCCCTAAAGCAGGCAAAAAGGGGATTAGAACTCACCTGATTTAAGATCTACTGTGCAAACTAACAATATTTGGGCTACACAAGTGCTACATGATCTATACGAATACAATGCGTGAAATCAGTTAAACTTGCTAGTGTTGGCAGACTCTTTAGAGAGCCGGCTGATGGCATCAGAGAGTAGGCTGATGGCATCAGGGAGTAGGCTGATGGCATCAGAGAGTAGGCTTATGGCATCAGAGAGTCGACTGATGGTCTTCAGAGAGTTGGCTGATGGCATCAGAGAGTCGGCTGATGGTTATCAGAGAGTCGGATGATGGTCATCAAAGAGTCGGCTGATGGCATCAGAGAATCGACTGATGGCATCAGAGAATCGGCTGATAGCATCAGAAATTTCCTGAACTTGTGTTCAGGACTTTGTGTCATCTTCCTCATTGAGTGTCGGCTCAAGAACCCTAATTTCTAATCAAACTCGTTTTTTATCCAAAATCATAACTTTTTACGTTCAAATCATTTTTCCAACTTCTATGAAGCTAGATCTAAACTTTTCAAGTGTTTTTATACGTAAAAATCCGATCTTTTTTGTGATAAAAACTCATTTCTAACAAAAACCCATTTCTAACAAAAACCCAGATCTGAGCAAGTTTCTTACCTCTAATCAACTCGATTCTTCAGCAAAGCTTCGTTTTATCACTGGATAAGAAGTTTGGTTCGATCTTGGAGCAAAACCGACACCTCTCTCTCTAGAACTTGTAAAATGGAAATGTGTGAAATGAGGGTGGAAAGGGATGGAGTTGAGGCTGTATGGAGCCCAACTTTCTTCCTTATTTCGTCCCAAGCCCAAGGCCCGTTTCCTCTCTTTCCTTAGCTTAACCCTCGTGAATGTTTATTCTTCATATTTTCAAATTTCGGGATGTTACATCTTCAGTAAGACGCCCATTTAGGAACACGATTTTGACATCCATTTGTCATATCTCGTAGTTATAATACGCGGCAATGGCAAGCAAGATCCTAATAGACTTAAGCATGGCTACGGGAGAGAAGGTTTCATCATAATCAATTCGTTGAGTTTGAGTAAAGCCTTTCGCTACCAGCCTTGCTTGGAAGGTTTGCACATTCCCATCCATGTCGATTTTCTTCTTGAAAATCCACTTGCTTCCTACTATCCGACTTTCGGGAGGAAGATCAACCAAGTCCCATACATGGTTGTCATGCATTGATTGGATTTTAGCATCCATGGCTTCAAGCCACTTCTTAGATTCAGAATCTAAGATTGCAGATTTGTAACTAGTGAGCTCAGCCTCAACTATCATGACATCATCAATCTGGTGAATCCCGATATATCGATCGGGTTCATGACGATCCCTAGTACTTCTGCGAATAGTTTGTGTCACAGCTAAATCTTGAACATTTCCAGATTCAGTTTCAGAAGTCTCATGCTGAATGGCAGGTTCAGATTGTGGTTCTTGGATCTCATCCATATCCACACGGTTGTTTTAAATCCCTCTCGCAAGAAGTTCTTTCTACAAGAAAGTAGCTCTGCGTTTAATGAAAACAAGATTTTCAGCAGGATTGTAGAAGTAGTAACCGATTGTTTTAGGGTATCTGACGAAAACAACTTTATCACCACTGGGATTAGTTTGTCCGTAGATTCACTTGTAACATATGCTTTACATCCCCAAACCCTAAGGTAGGACACTTTGTGTTTCGCCCCATGCCAAATCTCATAAGGCGTTTTATCCACCTTCTTAGTAGTAGCTAGATTTATGATTCTTGTGGCAGTCTCAAGAGCAAAACTCCAGAAGGAGTGTGGGAGGTTTGTACGACACATCATAGACCGAACCATATCTAATAGAGTTCGATTTCTCTTTTCGGATACACCGTTAGGTTGAGGTGTTCCCGGTGAAGTAAGTTGAGAAATTATCCCACATTTTTTTAGATGTTCGTCAAACTCTAGACTAAGATATTCACCACCTCCATCAGATCGAAGCATCTTAATCGTCTTACCAAGCTGATTTTGTACTCCGTTCTGGTATTATTTGAACATTTCAAACGTTTCATGTTTATGCTTCATTAGATAAACATAACCATATCTACTAAAATCATCAGTAAATGTCACGAAGTATCTCTCTCCACTTCTGGTCATTGTTATGAATGGACCACACACATCAGTATCTACAAGTCGTAACAGATCCTTAGCCCTTTGACCGATACCAGCAAAAAGAGCCTTGGTTAGCTTTACACTTAAACATGATTCGCAATCATCAAATGACTCTTGGCCTGTAGAATTCAGAATTCCGGCGGTCTAGAGTTTCTTCATGCGATTCTTGTTTATGTGTCCAAGCCTACAATGCCAGAGGTACGTATCATTGAAATCATATTTCGTACGTTTGGAGGAGATATTAAATATGACGTTATTATCATGAACTTCTATCTCATAGATTCCATTGTGAGGCTTTGCAGAAAAGTAAAACAAACCATTCAAATATGCAGAAATGAAATCATTGTCAAAAGCATAAATAAATCCTTGTTCCTGTAGCGGATACTGAAACAATATTCCTAGTCAAATTAGGAATAAAATAAACATTGTTCAAAACAAGTTCTAATCCAGAAGGAAGTAAAAGAGTATATTCTCCTACGTCCTTAAGAGCAACCTTTTTGTCCATTTCCCACATGGAGTTCCAGGTCTCCTTGCTTCAGTTTCCTAACCTTCTTTAGTCCCTGCAAATCATTACAAATGTGATAACCACATCTAGTATCAAACACCTAAGATTTTCTAAACAAAGAGAAGATCTCGATAATAAACATACCTGAGGACTGTCTTCCAGCGGACTTCTTCTGCTTCAACTCAGCTAGATATTTTGGGCAGTTCCTTTTCCAGTGTTTGGCACTATCACAATGAAAACACTTGACATTCTTCAGAGGTTTCTTAGCAACAGCTTTGCCTTTGCCCTTCTTCTTGAAGCCTTTCTTGCCTTTCCCCTTGGCTATAGATTTCTTGACTCGACCTTCTTTGATCAGTAGCACTGAACCAGACTTAGCAGGAGTTGGTATATTCATCTCGGCAGTCTTTAGCAGCATATGCAACTCCGGGACGGTCTTGTCCTAAGCATTCATATTGTAATTCAAAGTGAACTTATCATATGATTTTGGCAATGAGTTGAGGATTATATCCCCGACCAATTCATTTCTTAAAAGGTATTCAAGACGTGCTAGATGATCAATATATCCCTTCATTTTCAACACATGGGTACTGAAAGAAGAACCTTCTTGCATGTGGCAGCTTGTTAGTGATCTTATCACCTCGAAGCGTTCATGACGGGCCTGTTGCTTGAACATTTCCTACAATTGCTTAATCATATAGTATGTCGGCATATCCACCATATTCTTTTGAAGTTCTGGTATCATGGACGCCAGCATCAAGCAAGAGACCTTGATAGAGTCATCGACATGCTTATCCCAGGTCCTACGGGCTTGGCCCGTAGTAGCAGCTGGTTCTTCTAGGATTGGTCCATCGAGAACAAACTGTTTGTTCTCAGCCTTGATAACAATTGTCAAGTTTCGGTACCAGTCCATGAAGTTGGAATTCTCAAGTTTCGGTAGCAGTCCATGAAGTTGGAATTGTCAAGCTTATCCTCTCAAGGATAGATTTCAGAGAGAATGAGGAATTTATATTCGATTCGTTAGACATCTACAAAATTCAAAAATAAGTTTTACTATTTTCATGCATAGATTTCCTAATACAATTTTGTGACCTAATTGTAAAAATTTATATAATTAGGAATGAGATCCCGGTTCCCCATGTCTCAGTAAATGGCTGAGCACTCTCCACTGGCATAGTTAGACGGGTAGGTAACGATTACCAATTGTATCAACTATACAACTCTCGGTTTGTGGGGCATGACGAGTAATGTCAAGCTTTGGATACGTTTCCTTCCACTACGCCCACTTAAACGACTTAAGTGATATTTGTCCTTCAATTGTAATTGTAGACCCGACCTAAGTGACTCAGGAATCACGGTTCTACCATCAACTAAACTATAGGGCCGAATGCAGGGTAATTCACTAACACTGGGGTTTCAAATAAATTAGTTGAAGTGTTACAATTAAGGATGACGCATAAATATCGATTTTATATATATTGGGATTTCTTCAATGTTTTTTAATATTACCGTTTCGGGTCAAAAACATTTTGTTCGACGAGTAGTATGATATAAGTCGCGCAATTTTAGTAAACCAAATTTATTAATTATTAGTTCGTGAAACAATTTCAACACTCGACACGATCCAATTTCAAATACCTTATTAATCTAAATTGGTCATTTATCACGAATTGATTTTAAACTAATCAACTCTTTAATTAATTTAAAATTGTTTTAAATAAAACTATTTAAATTTAAAACTTGTTCTTACTTTTAAATAAAACACCTTTTTATTTAATTACATTTCCTAGAAAAATAAACAATTTAATTATCTCGTCTTTTTTAAATTGTGTCAAAAGTTTTATTAAAAAATTTTGGGGTTTAATTATTATCCTAAATAATTATATCACAACCACAAAAATAAATAAAACGCAGAATCGAGTAACTAGGAAAAATTGTCCGGTTTCGTTCGAGCCATCAAACGAATAACCGGACTCGACTAAGGGATAACAAAATAACAAATCTACTATCTATCGCTTAGTCCAAGATCTTCATGTTTAATCTTGTCATTGTCCGTCTTGGTGTTCTAGTCTTCGTCTCTTTAGAATTACAATATTTATTTATAAATACACTAAAAATAAATAAATAAAACCCTAATTATTACATCGGGGTTACAAATAACCCATAACAATACAAAGATAAACAACCAATCAACAAACAATACAACCACAGGTCTCTAGTCCTCGGTTCATTCAACACAATCACAACAAACGAAAAAGGCTAGATCTTTTGTCAAACAAAAGTTTTCACAAATAAAACAATAGATCGATTTAAAATAAAATAAATATGTCTAAATGCGCGTAAAGGTGGCTCTGATACCACTGTTGAAAATCATGTTAACAATTTTAACTTTTAAAACATTAATTACTTAAATCATTTAAATAAACAAATCAGATATATTTAGCGGAATCGATTTATTAATACCATTACCAGATCAGATCTGCATTCCTTTCAGTGATATTTTTACACGCGTATAAACAATATTAAATAACCAACCATAGGGTGTTCAGAATTATACCTTCGACGATAACCAGATCCGTAACACATCAGTTCAACGAGCGTCACGCTAGATGACACGTATACAAAAAAACTGCAGCAAAACGTCACACTATAGCGCAAAGGGGAACCCGGCCACGAAGGTGGCGCGTGACGGTGGTCCGACGGTGGAGGCCGCTTCACGGGGGCGGGGGCGAACGGTGGTGGTGCTCGGTCGGCGTCGGTCTCGCAAGGGGAGGGGAGGGAGGCGCCTATTTGGGTGGAGTGGGGATTAGGTTAGGGTTTTGATTATAATGATATATTTATAACCATTATATTTACACACTGGTCCCCTATGATACCAACACTTAATACTTCAGTAATAATTAACCTTTAATTATTATAACCCTTGTATTTACTAATCATAATATAATTAGTAAAAATAAAATTTTTAAATGTTTAACTATTAAACATTCATTCCCCGTATATAATTAATTAATCAGATAATTAATTATTACAATCCCAGACAAATAATTCTCTAAATATTTACTCACCATTTATTGTTTTTGTCTTTCGTGAATAATATTTAACAATTAAATATTATATATATTTTGGTCGTTGCCTAAGTTATAACTCTTTGGATCATACCTTAGTAGTAACGTTGATTTAACTGACGATCGGACATCATATATCCAACAGATGCGCCCTAGCCACATGCCTGGCGCTTTACTTTTCTTCTGCCTATCACAAGCAGAAGCACGGGCTTTTTTATGACGGCACTTTCATCACTCATTTGATCACGTGCATAACTTGCTACCGCCCATTCCGCATGTCCGATTAGACCGCCGCACGACGAGCGGCATGCGCATCACGCACCGATTCCCAGGGCTCGGCCTTCGGTTTGCAGGGGCCGTCCACGACCAGTTTTGGGTCCGGTGCCGTTGCCGCAGATGTCGAGACAGGGGGACCCGCCTCGGCCTGACCCACTACAGGGTGTGGCGATGGGGGACCCGCCGCACGTCGAGCCTATTCACGACGAGCCGCCACAGCATCCTCGACACGTATGTTGGTCAGTTAGGCTGGACAGGGCCACCCAGGCATTGCTTGATGGACTTGTTGCCGACTCACGGCGATAGGCTCGTCATAGCGATCGGATGGAGGACCTGATGATGTGAGCGGTTGGTCGCCTCGTGGATCTGTCACGAGCTGTCGGCATCGAGCCACCACTACTACCACTGCCACGTCAGTATCCGGGCGACCCCGGTCATGATGTGGGCGGGGCGGGTCAGGATGACGGCGGAGCGGGTCAGGCTTAGTTGTTTTTATTTGTTTTCAGTTGTTTCTTCTGTTATGTATGTAAAAACATTTTGATGTATATATTTAATTTTTTGATGTAATGTCTATAATGTTTTGGTTTGCTTAAAATGTTAATTTGTTTGTTTAGTTGTAATGATATAGATTATAAATGTAAAAATATAATAAATGTTTAAAAAAGATAAAAATTATATAAATTAAAAAAGATAACAAATTTATATTCACAAAGTAAAATAAATTAAAAAAGATAAATATAACATAATTTAAAAAACAAATCCTATATGTGGCGTATAGCCCAATACGCCACGTATAACTTCCGAATGTCCCAAAATCTGCCAAGTTTTGAGGAAAAAATATAACCCATGACTTATACGCTGCGTATAATGCAATAAGTCACGTATGACACCTAGCCGCCGACAGGGAATGACACGTGACATTCTATATCATGAGACTAAACCCTATACGCTTCGTATTGGCCTATACGAAAACGTATAGGGTTGCAGCGTGTGCAATTAATAATATTCCGTGTCCCATTAAAATTATAATTAATTTATGAAATATTAGAAAGAAATCATTTTGTTTATGGACCCAAATCGTTTTCGAATTATAACTTTTAAATTGTTGTTTGACAGTTGTTATATATTTCAAAATACAAATTAAAAAAAAATCTATTGTATACATGCTCAATGTGAGGTTGACCTACCATATTTTTTTATTCTTTTTAATGAATTTATAAACAAATATAATAATTAATTTTGATTTAAAAGTCATATTAGAAAAAGAAAATAATATTTTTTTTACATAAAACAATGTAGAACGTTCGTTGTAGCTTTTAAAAGAACATAAGGAAAGCTTAATTACTACCCATTTAATCCGTTCATGTTATTAGACCGTTTCCGATGCATAGAGCGTTCTTCAAACCAAACCAAGAATATATCGTATTATTTGACACATCAGTAATACCTGTATATTTTACGTAAGGATTTTTCTAAGCAATCCATCCGTCTATCCTTCAACAAATCACCTCTGTCACGTTTTGTGTGCGTCCCTAAGAGGCGTATTACATGTGCTCTTAATTAGTTAACTACAACCACAATAAATGTATTTTCATATGAAGGGATTAAAATTAACATTGGTTTTTATGAAATAGTTAATAAACTAAAAAAAAAAGATTAGGGTTTCTACTCATTTCAGAATCTTCCAATATACAAAATCTCAAAGTCTCTCTTTTGTTAGACCATGTGCTTTAGCATCCCATCATTCTGTCCATCTTTTTAGTTTAAAAAGAAAAAAATGATCTTTTGCAGAGAACTAGAAATCTCAAAACACAAAAGTTGAAAGTGCAAATGAAGTGAAAGTGGACCAATACAACTGGCACAAAGAACAAACAGGCCATGGAGGAGAATCAAGTCCTTTGCTTTACTTGCTGACACACCAATTTTTATTCCTAAGATTTGATTCCTCTTGACTCCAGGTTACAAGATTGATGTTCCATATATGACTTTTAATAAATATGTATATTATATATACTTATCGGATAAAAAAAGGTAAAATTTACACGACAAGTGTGCGAAGTGTGTTTCGACCGTTGATCACACTACATCAATGGTTAATGTAAAATTGTGAATAATAAGTGTAAAAAGAAGTGACTCTTAAAACTTTTATTTACTTATTATTTTGTTAATTAAAATATACCATAAAATAGATAATTTTTTTAATTATATTTAATTTGAGTATAGTATTGTTATATATTTAAAAAATAACTTCCTTAAAAACTTCCTATTGATTATGATGGTGTCCAATTATATACATTTGTTGTATAATTATATACATAGTATTTTGTAGTTAAATAGATATGTTAGAACATTCGCATCAGTTTCTTTATTCTTATATTTATAATTTAACTAAAAACCATAATTTCATAAAAAAATTGTCCATAATTTTAAAAACTTCCTTTAAAACCTCTCACATCTTATTTCTTATCCACATAATTTTAAAGAAATAGATAAGAAATTTATATATTTAAAAGCATTCATAGTAAACCTTTCATCCCTATCTCTATAATTTAAACAAAAAAACATGATAGGCTATAAATTTATATTTAAATTGGCCCAAGAGAGAGAGATTGTGAGAGATTCCCTATTGACTTTGGAAAATATAGGGATTATATAGCCTTGCTTTGGGTTTTGCTTTGTGCATGGAATCTCTGCGAATTAGTAGCAAAAGTTGATTCCATACATCAACACTTCAATTTCCGTTCTCTCGTTTCATGTCCACTTATTTTATAATTATCTAAATCTTTCGTTTCCTCTTTTGTGCTTTTTAATATGTATCCGTCTGAATAATCTTCATCATTTCATGTGCATCAACTTTATCTTTCTCGCTCTCAACATCAACATCGTAATATTCATCGAGTATATAATTTTACTTTAACATTATTGTTTTTTTGAATTCTTTTTCTTATATTATTAACCCTCTATGATCGTAAACAATTAAAATAAATATAAACTAATTTATTAGTAAAAAAATATAAATCAATTGATTTATTCAGTTTTATTGTTTGATGATTTTTAATATATACTAATGGAAATCCCTCACATGTTGCGACGGAATTCTGTATATTCAAAAAACAGAAAATATTGTTAACAGTAGTATTAAATTAATTATATAAAGTTGTGCCAGCATAAACATAAAGTTGTGAGTTACAAAGTTACGTTGTTGTGAAAATGAGTGTTGAACTTTAGGTAGGAGGCGATATTTTTTTTCCCTTAGTAGGGTGTTCATCGATGCCTGGACGAACGAAAGAACATATGTTGTTGGTAAAAGGTTTTGCGTATTTGTTAGAAACTTTTTGTTAATACATTAAACATATCCCAATCGCAAGTTCCCCCTTATTGTCGCACGAGCTCAATTAACAAACCAAATCACCCTCTCCATCCACAATTTTTGTTTCATTAACCAAGCTAAAATTACAAACGTATAGACTTGAAGGTTTTGATTAACTTTTGAAAGACGACACGTATTTCTCTAAAAAATATGAAATTTAAATGGTCAACATCGAAGACGACTACATCAACCCGTAATATTGAAAAAGAAAGACTAACATTACCAATCGTTATTAACACGGTACTAGATATGCAAAATTCAAGAGCTTGACAACCGTTTTAATAAGGTAACTACCGGATTGCTTACTTGTACGAGTACCCCGCATAATAATTTTTGTAACTTTGATATACCAAATATACTAAGTTTGGCTGATATGTATCCGTATGATTTTGATTTTGATTATGATGATAAGGGCAAGCTTAAGTATGAACTTGACAACTACATTGTTAATGTGATAGGAGATATAAGGTTTATCAACATGACTAGTATATCTAATATATCTTGTAAAAAGACGGATGAAACAGGGACACATATTGCATATTCGTTGGTATATCGTTTATTAGTTGTCGCTTATTTTATCAGTTGCAATAGCAAATGTTGAGAGATTTTTTTCTTTAATTAAGTATTTGAAGACAGAATTGCGTAATCAAAACACTACAAGGAAAAGATTCAATAGCGGCGACATTTGTCGCCGCTAATACCCCGAAATATCGCCGCTAATACCTTTTGCGGCGACGGTCGCCGCTATTGAGTCGCCGCTAATTCTTCATCGCTAAAAGGTAAATTGTCGCCGCTAATAACCGTAAGCATTAGCGCAACATGTTGCCACTAAAAGGTCGCCGCTAATGCCTATATTTCCGGTTTTCTGCTTTTTTTCCATAATTTCAGTATTTTCTAGTTTTTTTTCAAATACAAAATAATTGTAAATTTGCAGTTTTGAGACATATATGATGATAAATGATCCAAAGGGTTTATGGAAGCTTCTTTATGCACGTGGGTCTTCATTTGAATATTTCTGCAAGTTATTTATTTAAGTATTTTCTCTATGTTTAATTTAAAATAATGGGTAAACGGTCACTTGTTTAGTTTACCGAGTCTGCAGGTTCAGTTGAGTCTTTTTCGTCCTTTTATGCTTATAATAAGCAAGTCCATCGTGCATGTATGTATCACTGTGAAAAAACCTAGCTTTGAATATATTGAAAGCTTCCTTGATTTCCATTGTTTCCTTCTTATTTTTACTACTGTTTGAGTTATTATTGTGCTTTAATACCAACATTTGTGGTATCAGAGCCAGGTTCAATCCCGTTCTCAGTTCGTACAATACCCACCTCAAAACCCTATTCAAAATGAATGAAAACTCAGGCTCATCCTTCTCCAATATCACTCCTGTCATTCCTGTCTTCAAGGGGGATGGATACGAGCATTGGAGTCTCAGAATGAAAACCATACTACGATCCAAGGAGCTGTGGGAGGTTGTGTATTTGGGGGTAACGGCGACAAGCAACGGTGCTGAGAACAACAGAGAAACACGAAAGAAGGATGCCCAAGCCATGACTATTATCCAGCAAGGAGTTCATGACACTCTTTTCTCCCGAATTGCTGCTGCAGAAACTTCTAAACAGACCTGGGAAATTCTCCAAGTCGAATTTCAAGGGGACTCCCAGGTCCAATCCGTTAAATTGCAGGGACTTCGTCGTGCCTTTGAAAATCTGAACATGAAGGAGGAAGAGGCTGTTGGTGACTATTTCTCAAGGGTCATGAATAATGTTGGCCAACAGAGATCCTACAGGGAAGAGGTTAGTGATCAAAAAATTGTTGAAAAAATACTTAGGAGTCTATCTCCTAAATTCGATTATGTAATTCCGTCCATTGAAGTTACCTTCGATCTTGTCGAAATTACCCCTGTGAAACTCATGGGGTTGCTTCAATCCCAAGAGGAAAGAATCAACATTAGGTCATCGTTTGACAAAGCCACCAAAGTCGTTGAAAGGCCAGATGAACAGGCACTTCCGGTTGTGTAAGAACAAAATCGTAATTCCAATTGGAGAGGCCGAGGCCTTGGGTCTCCGAGAGGCAGAGGTGCTGGACGTGGACGCTTCAACCTTGATAAAAGTAAGGTTCCCCAATGCTATGTGTGTAAAAAATATGGGCACATGAAAAAAGATTGTTGGTATAACAATGAAGAGGCACAACTTAATGTTGCTGAAAATGAGCCCAGGGAGGAACCGGTCGATGCAGAAGATCAGCATTTGTTGATGATAAGTTCAGCACAACCAGATGCTAAAGTAAAGACGTGGTTTATGGACTCGGGAGCCTCCAATCATATGACCGGTAATTTAGAAAGTTTTATTGATATGAATGATTCTTTTAAATTAAAGGTGAGATTAGGAGATAAGAAACCCGTAAATGTTGAAGGAAAAGGAACGGTGATCATGTTCATCAATGACACAGATTTCAAAATATTGGAGAATGTATATTATGTTCCCTCACTAGAGTACAACCTACTCAGTGTGGGGCAGTTTATGAGGAAAGGTTATTCTCTCATGTTTGATGATGGATATTGTACTGTTAGAAATAAATCAACAGGGAAGAAATTGATCCAAGCTCCAGTTGCACGTAACAATATGTTTGTTGTTGACTCAGCGTGCATGATGACTGTGCACGACACCTCACCTACTCCCAAGAAGTATGATGCTGAATCACTGAAGTGGCACTGTCGTCTTGGCCATCTCCATTTTGCAGGCCTTAAACACCTGCAGGATCATAGCATGGTTCAAGGGCTTCCAAAGATCAATCATCATATCACATGTGAATCATGTATTTCAAGTAAGCAAGCAAGATCACCTTTTAAAGGAACACCTACGCGAGCCAAGACCAAACTTGAGCTCATTCACACCGATCTGTGTGGTCCAATGCAGGTGCCAAGCTTAGGTAAAAGCTTATATTACTTGCTATTTATTGATGATCTGACAAGAATGTGCTGGGTTTATTTTGTCATTCATAAATACGATGCTTTTGAAAAATTTAAAATGTTTAAAGCTATGGTTGAGAAGGAAAGTGACTGTCATATCAAGGTGCTAAGGTCGGATCGAGGTGGGGAATTTTGCTCAACAGAATTTAATAAGTTCTGTGAGAAAGAAGGAATCAAACGTGAACTCACTGTGGCATACACACCCCAACACAATGGGGTGGTAGAAAGGAAAAATAGAACCGTAATGAACCTTGCAAGGAGTATGTTGCATGAACGTGAGTTACCCAATTTCCTGTGGGCTGAAGCTGTGGCAACTGCTGTTTACACTCTGAATCGATCACCTACAAAAGCCTTGATAAATCAAACTCCTGTGGAAGCATGGACTGGTAAAAAACCTTCAGTATCTCACATGAGAACCTTTGGGTGTGTGGCATATGGGTTGGTCCCTTCTCAACTGAGAAGGAAACTTGAAAGTAAATCAGAAAGAAGTATTTTTATAGGATACTCCAACAACACCCCTGGGTATCGCTTGTACAACCCCATAACCAAAACTTTTTCAGTCAAAAGAGATGTCACTTTTCTAGAAGAGTCAAAATGGGGTTGGGGACCTGTTCTTGTAGAGAATAATGAGAAACATGCTACCTTTGATCCTTTCCCAGTTGATGTGACAACACCTAGTTCTAGTACCACCACTTTACTTGGTGAGTCACTCTCAACTATTGAACCTACTTCATCAAACCCTTCACCTCAAAATCACGGTTCTCATGACACACAAGCACCAGTTTTTAATAATCCACAAAGTGGTCCAAGTCAAACTGCACGTACCTTAAAAAGGATTCCCAAGGCACCTACTTGGTTGAAGGATTATGTTACAGGTGAAGGCATCTCAGACGAAGAGGTAGAACTTAATGCATGCCAATTTGCATTAAGTATTATAGAACCAGTTTCTTTCAATGATGCAATAAAGTCTCAAGATTGGCAAAGGGCAATGAAAGTTGAAATTCATGCCATAATAAAAAACAACACGTGGGAACTTGTCACTCTACCTGCTGGGAAAAATGTTGTTGGTGTTCGGTGGTTATTTAAGTTGAAACAAGGGGAAGATGGGAAAGGAATCAAGCATAAAGCTAGACTAGTTGCCAAAGGCTACTCACAACAACCGGGAATCGATTTTCAAGAAACATTTGCACCGGTTGCTAGGTTTGAAACCATTCGAATAATACTCAGTATTGCTGCTTTTAAGGGCTGGACCATTCACCAAATGGATGTTAAGTCAGCCTTCTTGAATGGTGAGTTGAATGAAGAGATATATCTAGAACAACCGGAAGGCTTTGTTGTCAAAGGAAAGGAACACATGGTGTATAAGTTACATAAGGCCTTGTATGGTCTTAAACAGGCACCCCGTGCCTGGTATGCTAAAATAGATGGTTATTTCATGGAGCATGGATATGTTAGAAGCTACAATGAGCCGACTCTATACACCAGAAAGGAAAATTCAGGTGATGTTATTTATGTTTGTTTGTACGTAGATGACATTATTTGTATTGCTTCTTGTGACAACCTGATCTTAGAGTTTAAGCAAGGAATGAAGAACACTTTTGAAATGACCGACTTGGGAGTTATGGAAAACTTTCTTGGTCTTGAGGTAAAGCAGACCAAGGAAGGGATATTCCTGTCCCAAGAAAAGTATGCTAAAACTCTGTTGAACAAGTTTGGAATGTTGACATGCACTCATGAAGCTACACCTCTGAACTCTAATGAAAAGTTACTTCTTGATGATGGTGCTGAGAGAGTCAATGAAGAGATTTATCGAAGCTTAGTTGGTGGGCTTATATATCTTACTCATTCTAGACCCGATCTAGCATATGCTGTAAGTCTAATTTCAAGATACATGCAAAGGCCGTCAAAGATTCACCTTGGTGCAGCAAGGCGTGTTCTGAGATATGTTGCCGGTACTACTGAGTTCGGTATTTGGTATAAAAAGTCCGAGGATTTGAAGTTAATCGGCTTTAGTGATAGTGACTGGGCTGCTTGTATTGATGATCGGAAGAGTGTTTCAGCCTATATGTTCACCTTGGGAGGAAGCTCAGTGGCCTGGAGCTCAAAAAAACAAGCTACAGTTGCATTATCCAGCACAGAAGCTGAGTACATTGCAGCTTCTGGGGCTGCCTGCGAGGCAATATGGCTAAGGAGGTCCTGAATGATCTTGGTTTTGAACAACAGGAAGCTACAGTGATTAACTGTGATAACAAGTCAGCAATCAGCTTGTCCAAGAATCCAGTACTTCATGCTAGGTCCAAGCACATTGAACTTAGATATCATTTCATCAGGGAAATGGTAATGCAAGAACAAGTAATTCTGGAGTATTGCAGTACACATGAACAGCTCGCTGATGCTTTGACAAAAGGTCTTTCCAAGGAGAAGTTTGTTTACTACAGGCAAGGAATGGGTGTTACATGCTTTGGATCAAGGAAGGGTGATGATAAATGATCCAAAGGGTTTATGGAAGCTTCTTTATGCACGTGGGTCTTCATTTGAATATTTCTGCAAGTTATTTATTTAAGTATTTTCTCTATGTTTAATTTAAAATAATGGGTAAACGGTCACTTGTTTAGTTTACCGAGTCTGCAGGTTCAGTTGAGTCTTTTTCGTCCTTTTATGCTTATAATAAGCAAGTCCATCGTGCATGTATGTATCACTGTGAAAAAACCTAGCTTTGAATATATTGAAAGCTTCCTTGATTTCCATTGTTTCCTTCTTATTTTTACTACTGTTTGAGTTATTATTGTACTTTAATACCAACAATATAAACATATAAAATATTTAAACTACATATATATATAAAAACTACATAAATATCATCATTCGTTAATGTTTGGGACAATAAGTCATAAAAATAAAACTATATAAACCATAAAACTAGTCCTTATTAGATTATCATCATTGTCGTCCCCTTCTTTCGTATTAGTTGTCTACTTCTCACCAAAGAAACTCGTCAAACAACATCTTGGCTAGTTCCTACAATTACCATCTCCTACAACTTAAAAGAAACAACGAAACAAGGCAACAACGCTTAGATTCCCCGTAACAAAGCATAATAAAAACAGGTATTATACAACAACAAAATCAATCATCCGTTATTTTGTCTGAAACCTATAAACAAACATGGACCATAATAGATATCCATACAGTAGGCAAAAGGCAGAAAAATATAACAATGACCAATATATCACCAAAACAAAGAATATACATGTTCCTCATACCAGTTGTTGGAAGAATATATGCAAATAAGGCCTATGTATGAAGATGAAACATGCCGATCAAATCAGGAACCCAAAGATTACTCACTAGAAGAGTACGGCAAAGGAAAATTAACAGTAAAGAAACATAATCATGAGGAAATTAGCAAAATCTAGTCGTCGAAACTCATACAAATTTGAAGCTTCGAATACACATAGGGCAGAGGAAGCCTTGACGAACGCCGGAGACTTAACACTGGAGACCTTTAGCGGTGAAATTGAACGGAAAAAGTGTAGGTGGAGCACCGGCGACCTTTAGCGGAGGTGTGGGGTGGTGCTTTAGGGCTTTAGCGGAGGCGTGGAGATGGTGAACGAACCTTTAGTGTTGAAATTGGCAGAGACCTTCCGCAGATGGGTAGTGGGGATAAGTCAAAAAGTGAAGTCTAATGGAGGGAAATAGCCCGCCATTGTGTTTCAGGGCTTTAGCGGCGACATGTCGCCGCTAATACTGTCGCTGCTAATACCCTGTAGAAGATCAGCCCTTGGATCAGGTCGCTTATCAACGGTCATATGAGTTGCAAAGGATTTCACCCGGATTTTGAGCAATAGCAGCGACATTTGGCATGTCGTCGCTAATGTTGTCACCGCTATTGCTCGTATTTCTTGTAGTGAAATGAGTGATGAATATATGAATGATTCGTGCATTTATTTCATAAAAAAGAGTTCTTTGTGAATGTTTTGATTGAAAATGTAATAGATCATTTTAAAAAATGTTGAGAAATTTTTTCTTTAATCAAGCATGTGAAGACAAAATTGCGTAACCAAATGAGCGATGAATATATGAATGATTCGTGCATTTGTTACATAAAAAAAGAGTTCTTTGCGAATGTTTTGATCGAAAATGTAAAAGATCATTTTCAAAAGATGAGAACTCATAGGAAACACTTTTAGAATGAATTGTTTTTTTTTATTTCTAATGACATTGTATTTTTATTTTGTGTTTTCTAATGACGATTTTGTTTATCATGGTAGCGTATGCTATTATTTTACCTGACCCAACCTAAAAATTCTAACGACAAAGTTGCTAAAAATAAGAACACAAAAGGTAACCCTACTAAACCAAATAGTAACATCCTAAATTTTATCTCGTATCGGGTGCGGGTTTTATATTTAGAGGGTGGTGGGACTAGATGGGTCGGGTCGTGGGTCGAGAACGGGCCAAACAGGCCTGAGGGTGGAGGAGGGGCCTCCAAGACTCTAACTCCCCTTAACCACCTTTTTTTCCCATTTCATCTTCTTTCCTCATCCTAGAGAGAGAAAGACTTAGAGAGAGAGTGTGAGAGTCGGTTTTGCTCAAAGATCGATCCATTCTTCTTCTCCGGTGTTTACACGAACCTTTGTTAAAGAAACGAGCCGATTACGTATAGATCTCTGTTTTAGGGCTTTTGGGTAAAAAGTGGGTAAATGAGTTTCTTCAAAAATATTGGATTTTTACGTGTGTTTATACCTAAAAACCATAGATCTAGCTTCATGGTTAAGAATAGAACAGTTTTGACGTAAAAAGTTGAGGTTTTGAATAAAAAACGAAGAATCTACCCAAGAACAGTTGAATCGTCCGAAAACTCGATGAATGGTCCGAAAACGATGAAGTGCCCAAAAAGTATTTAGGACACAATGAGATTTCAGACAAAATATTCAGGGCGAAATGGTTTTTGGATGAAAGACATTTCGAGCGAATTAGTTTTCGGACAAAATAGTTTTCGGATTGAAAAACATTTCGGAGAAAGGGATTTCGACCGAAAGAGATTTCGGTCGAAAAGAGATTTCGGTCGAAAAGGGATTTCGGGCAAAAGGAGTTTTCGACCAAGTGGATTTCGGACGGATCATTTTGTTATATCTCGGAGTTAACATGTATCGTTTGTGACAACTCGAACAAATCGCCTCCTTGTTTAGCCTTTCACCAAGGAGAGTTAACTAAGAAAATCAGGTGAGTTCTAATCCTCTGTTTGCCTACTTTAGGAGTTGCATACTTAGTAGAAAAAAGTTTATTAAAGCTTTTTATATTAATGAACTAAGGCAAAAGTTATGTTTTTGAGAAACGTTTAAAAGAGGCAAAAGTATGATTTATGAAAACTATAAATATTTATGGCAAGCGTTTATTATATTTTATATACATAAACAAGGGTGGGGTTATGCTAAAAAGGCTAGAGAGTTTAAGAAGGGTAAGAAGAGTTTTCAGCCTTTAGATCATTTTCAGCCTTTAGATCATTCTGCTAATAAGTAGCCTTATTAATTGCAAGTTGACACATGTCAGCTTTTCATGGCTTCTTAGCCTTCTTAGAAGTAGGGGTCTTTTTAGCATAACTTTTACCACATAAACAAAGGCATAATATATGCATCGAAATGTTTTAGAAACGGAAAGATAATTATGGCAAGTATTTATTATATTTTTATATACATAAACAAAGACATATAATATGTTATAAGTTTTGAACAAGTTAAAAAACGTTTTATGAAAATAAAGTGAACAGCTTTCCTACGAGAATGTGTACCAGCTTGATAAGATTCCTTCGGAGACAAATGTTACATGTTATGGCCATTAGTAAGAGCCTCTATGGTTTGTTAACGGTTGTACAACTAGGATGGGTGACGGCGGTTACTCGGGGGGTCCATACAACCTCCATGTAGTGTTAAGCGATATTGATCACGAGGACAATGCCGGTAATTGTCGGTTCATGGACGTTATCCATGGGGGCAGTACTTGTTAAGCGGTATTGATCACGAGGACAATACCAATACTTGTCGGTTCATGGTCATCGGCCATAGGGCAGTACAGTAGTGACAAGGGAATTGACGGTTAAGTGGTACTTGTTTGTCCATGGACGTGAGCCATGGGGTAGTACATCCTAAAGGAATTGAGGGTTATCGTATGTTTTAAACTAATTTTAAAAGTAAAGTATGTAAAGTTTTGCCTTAATGGTAGTATGTATATATTCTTAAATCTTTTGTATGATTGATTAAAGTAAACGTTAGAACTCACTCAGTGTTGCTGATTTTTTTTATGCACCTCAGTTAAATATAGGTGTTTGTAGATGGATGAGGATGCTTAGCTTAGCGAGAAGAGTTACCTGAAGACCAAAGTCGGGCATCACGCTTATGTTGTTTTAAGACAAGTTCTAATTTTTACCATACAAGTTATGTTAGACATGTTATGCTTCCGCTATTTATGTTAAAGTTTCAATCGTTTCCGCTGCTCTTTGTGAAATTCTTATGTTTATGAGCTATGGGTTGAATGAGTAAATCCAATACGTGAGGACTCCCGGGTTCAAAGCCTTACTCAAACCCGACTCTTCTCGATCAATTTGTTTCTTGATTAATTATGGACAACCGAATTTTAGGAAGTGGGATAGGGTTCATGTTTTATAGTAAAAAAAAACGAAAGTAAAGCAAATAATTATAAAATCATCAAACATAATATGGTATGCATGATGCTCTCTTCATCTTTATTCGTATGTTATACTTTTTAAAACATCATCAATGCCTATCTATACAGAATATATTCTATCATCTTCATACATCTGGTTTATTTATTATTTGTGTATGCTTTTTCTAAGGTTAGGATTCCATCATTCCAAACATAATCAATCAAACAAGTAACCAAATGAACAATTGTAGATGATCAATAATTTAATACATGAAAAAGGTATTTGTATATTAACTAGTAGGTTTTAGCCGCGCGTTGCGGCTGCTCGGATTTAAATAAAATTTATATCTGAATGTAGGCAAAAATAGGTATGTCACAACGATATATTCCCAAGTTTAAAAAACACTAATTGATCATGAAAATACAAAAAGTATCATATTTCACCCATGGGTTCACTACTAGAAAAAATCGCGTTTCCGACGCAATTTTTTGTCGCAAATGCGTCGGAAACACCTATTTCCGACAAAATTGCGACAAAATCCTTCGGTCAGAAAAACCCTCGTCGGAAATAATTTGCGACAAAATTGCGACAAAAATTCTGACACAATTGTGACAAAAATCTTGTGTCAGAATTTCCGACGAATTTCCGACACAATTTCTAATTATAATTATTAGAATACTTATTATGCTTAGAATTATTAACATAATTATCTAATGTTTTTATTTTTTAATAATAAGATTTAAATGAAATATTTGTCGCAAATGTGTCGGAAATTTCCGACACATTTCCGACGGAATGTATTTTTTAATTTTAATTTTTAATTATTATTTATTTTTTCATACACATATACAAAAAATTAAATAATTCCTTTTGTCGGAAATGTCCGACACATTTCCGACGGATTTTATTTTTTAATTTTGATTATTATTTTTTTTATATAATTATATAAAAATTAAATAATTCGTTTTGTCGCAAATGTGTCGGAAGTTTCCGACACTTTTCCGACGGAATTGTTTTTACTAAATTTATTTATTTATTTATTTGTGTAATGTAGAAGAAAATTAAATAAACTGTTTGTCGCAATTATGTCGGAACTTCCGACACATTTCCGACGGTTTTTTTAATAAAATTAAATAATTTAATATATATTTAATAACTTTTTCGTCGCAAATGTGTCGAAAATTCCGACACTTTTCCGACAGAATTTTTTCTCTGAAATAAAAACTTTTTCGAAAAACAAATAAAATCCAGATTTTTTCAGCTACAAAAATGCAGAAAAAAATCAAAATCAAAAACCTGTTTTACAAAACAAATACAAATACAATAGCTGTTTTAAACGTATACATTACAATAACCACAATTTAGTTACTACTAATGTAATACATTACAACTAACATATATGTCTAATATACATTACAATACATTACAACTAACATATATGTCTAATATAATATCTCAAAAGCTACTACTAACTACAGGGGAGGACGAAAGTTTTTCATAAACTCTTCCATTTCTTTTTTAAAACCTTCCTGCATTTGTCGTTGTGACTTCTCCCTTTCTTCTCTTTCACTTGCAACTAGAGCCACCATTGTTTGTTTTTCAGCTTCAAATCGAGAGTCCATTGTTTGTTTTTCAGATTCAAACCGAGACTCCATTGTTTGTTTTTCAGATTCAAACCGAGTCTCCAAATGTTGAATCTAAAAGTTTGTTAAAACATATATAATAACTAGTAAACAAACAACACATAATTAATCAATGGGTTAACTTGGGTCACCTTAAATTAGTCAACGGGTCAATCTGGGTCACCTCAAATTTTCAATGGATTAATTTGGGTGACCTTAAATAAGTCAAACGGGTCAAAATGATCAAATATTATAAAATTTAGTTAACTTAAAATTAGTACAATTTGATTTAAGTTTGAGTTTAAAGCTGCACATTTTGGTACCTTATTTCTAAGTGGAGACAGAAGAAGCATGCTACTATGTATTTGTATAAACTGACCTTTTCCAGTGCTCCAATATCATTAAATGTTACTCCAATGTCACTAGGAGGTATGACATCAGCCAGAAGTCTTTTCTCAAATTCATTTTCTGTCACAATATTCTATAAATTTACATATCATATCAGCAAAAGTTGATATGATTCTATGATAACATTTTGGTATGCAACGGTTTCAACAATCAACAAACATAAATCACTAAAATCACCTTGAGAGACTTCTTCAAGCTCTTGGATTCATTTTGAATTGCCTGGAGAATTTCAACACCGTATTGAATACTGCCAGGTGGCAACGTTAACAAGTTTGTAGTTACATACTTGATGATATCCCCCAACAAAAAATAAAAATGGAAACCACAAAGAACTAAGACAGCTGAGTTTTGGATTTCAAATACCTCTCATTTGAAAGAACAAGTCTTGCATCTGGATCAGCTTTAGCATGTTGCATTAGATGATGACTTAAAGTCCATCCGACGATTTTCTCAGCGCCTGTGAATAATAATATTTTTATGACAATCCATTTGAAAGATTCAGGAAAATATCTTATACGTAACATATGTTATGTTATAGAAGAAAAGAGACAAACATGCCTTCGTTTGTTAGCAACTGGTCCTTGATGCACAATGTTTCCAGCCCATCACATTCTAATCCAGTCCTGCTAAGGACCTGCAATAGTAATTTTCATATCATTTTGCATCAAATTTCAAATATGATTATACTTTCATAGCTTTTCTGTGATATCCAAAAAAATTGTATCAATTTCCTTTTGGTAGGTCCCACAAAGTTGGAACATTTCCTTGTGTTAAACCTAATTGGCCGTAGATATCAATATGAAAATAATCGACCATAGGTATCAATATAAAAATAATCGAATTTTTGTTAGAAAATGGAGTTAGCATGAATGATTTGTTTGTGAGTGATTTTTGAAACTATTTGGTGTATGGGGAGTCCGCTCCTCCCACAAGCGGACTATGAGGAAATGGCTTGTGTGGCAATCGGAGATTGGAGAAATGGTGGAGCTCTCCTCAAGTCCAATTGTGGGAGGAGCGGACTCAAACTTGAAAAGTCAACGTCCGCTTGTGGGAGGAGCGGACTCCCCATAAACCAAAATAGTTTCAAAAATCACACACAAACCCAATCATTCATGTGAACTCCACCGTTTCTCTAAAAAAATTGAAAATAATCAGTTCGTTTTAGTTGAATGTCTCTGCTATAATTTCTCACAACAGAAAAACTGTATATTAAACAAATACACAAATTAAATAGTTATTGAAGAGAAACCTATTAAGTTCCTAAACTTGCTACAGATATAAAAACCATTAGAATTCAGATATGACATAACATGTATGAGTGAAAAGTTGATTAATTTATTGCTTGAAAGAATGAAACATTAATAATTGACCAGAAATGAAAACTTGCTTACATTACGTAGATTATTAAGATTTCCATTCATCTTTAAAGTTTCAGCATCTCGGTCCAAATGCTGTTTCCAACTAGCAAGGAGATTCTCATCCTACAAAAGCTCACAAATTTAAAAAAAAAACCCATGAGACAGAGAGCCAATGAGGATTAGGACACAAACCTGAGGCATGTGAATGGTCACTTTATTAGGAAAAAGTTGTGTTAAAAGCTTAGTTGCCTTGGGAACTTCCTTCCCCCTTTCATGTAATCTTCCAATATCCTGAAATATGTAAATTCTTCCAAATTTTCAAAAATAAATAATAATAATAATACTAACAATAATGTTATAATTTCATTTCGTTCACTTTTAGTGCAATTTTCCTAGTTAACCCTATCATTATGCAAAAGGGCGCTCACATGCTAGGTGAAACCGATTGATATCTAAGCACCAATATATGTTCCTTCAATAAAAACTCCCCACCAACTAGAAAAGGTAGCTTCCATGTAGTATGATTAAAAAATGCGACATTCATGCAGTGCTACTAAGATTTTCATTATATTCTGTTATACAGGGTTCCCTCATTATAATAATCAATGATTCAATGTAACCTGTAAAATGATTGCTAACGCCTGTAGTACACCAAGGTTTTATTTCATTTAAGGTTTATCTCAGAAATATTATTTACACAGGTGATATACTAGAGGCAAAAGTCATTACCAGAAGATTAAAGTCAAGCAGAGCGGTTTGGTTGCTGCCAAATTTCGGTAATGACTTTTGCCTGACTAAAAGGTCCAACAACGTCACTTCCGATCTGAATTGATTAGTTAAATACACATCAGACCAAATCCCGACTCTAACGGTTTAACCATTCTAAACATACTGACTTTACTTAACCAGCCTGATGCCTGCGCACTTAACAAGTGCGCAGGGTCTCGTTCTTGCGTACTTAATAAGTGTGCAGACTTCGTTTCATGCGTACTTGATAAGTACGCAGGCTTTGCTTCATGCGTACTTGATAAGTACGCAGAACCTTCTTCTTGTGTACTTGATAAGTACGCAGGAAATGCTTCTTGCGCACTTGATAAGTACGTAGGACCTGCTTCTTGCGTACTTGATAAGTACGCAGGACCTGCTTCCCCGCAAAAACCCTAACTTTTGCATGCGGATGTGATCACGTCCAGATCCTGAACTTGTTTACATTCAAAACGTTTGCTTTTCATTTAAGAACTCAAATCTATGTTTTTCTTCCAGTTTCATCCGTAAAAACGTTACCTTTTCATCCAAAACCCTAAAACGAACAAAAACTCAGATCTAGGCCAGATCGTTACCTGTATCGAGCTTTTGATTCGGAGGTTCTTCTCATGAGCTATGGAGCAACACTTTGCTGAAATCTCGTGTCGATCCGCCAACTTTCTCTCTCTAGATGTTGCAATTGAGAGAAAAGGGTGGTTACTTAAGCTATTTATAGGGGAGGCTCCCCTATGTTCGCCCCTTCTAGCACGCCGGCCTATCCGACCCTGCCTGCCATGTCTCGTTCGTTTATTCCTTTCGTTCTCGCATTCTAACCCGTTATTATAACTGTCGTTTTATTTTTGCGATGTTACAAGTCTACTCTCCTTACAATAGGTTTCGTCCCCGAAACCTATCATAAGTCAAATAGTTGAGGGTACGACTCCTCATTTTCGTCTCCGTTTCCCAAGTAGATTTCGATCCCTTTCGGTGCTTCCATTAGACTTTAACCAATTTAATAATCTTATTACGCAAACGCTTCTCCTTTCTGTCTAAGATGGCCACGGGTTCTTCGATGTAGTTAAGGCTGTTGTCGACCTCGATGTCAGTAAGTGGTACGTGAGCCGATTCATCCGCCATACACTTTCGCAATTGTGATACATGGAAGGTAGGATGAATCCCACTTAACTCTTTAGGCAACTCTATACGATAAGCGACTTCACCAACCCGTGCCATTATCCTGAATGGTCCGACAAACCTCGGACTTAACTTTCCTCTCTTCCGGAACCGTATGATTCCCTTCGAGGGTGACACTTTCAACATTACTCTGTCCCCAACATCAAACTCAATAGGCCTTCGTCGTTTATCTGCATAGGATTTCTGACGATCTTGTGCTGCTTTCATTCGTGCTTTGACTTGATCAAACCTTTCCGACGTTTCTCTTACGACTTCAAGACTTCCTAATTCCTTCTGTCCAATCTCACCCCAACAAACCGGGCTCCTGCATCTTCTCCCATACAACATTTCGTAAGGCGGCATGCCTATCGTCGTGTGATGACTATTGTTGTAGGAGAATTCGGCTAACGGCAGATGACTGTCCCAACTGCCGCCAAAATCGATAATACAAGCACGAAGCATATCCTCCAATGTCTGAATGGTCCTTTCGGACTGACCATCCGTTTGTGGGTGGTATGCCGTGCTAACATTGAGTCTCGTGCCCATCGCCTCGTGAAATCTTTTCCAAAACCTTGATGTGAATCGTGTGTCCCGGTCAGATACGATCGTCAAAGGCATCCCATGCCGTGCTACTACTTCGTTAATAAATACTTCCGCTAATCTCTCTGACAAGAACGTCTCTCGAATAGATAGGAAATGAGCACTCTTCGTTAAACGGTCCACAATTACCTAAATGGTGTCATGACCTTTAGCTGTGCGAGATAGCTTGGTTATGAAGTCCATGGTAATGTGTTCCCACTTCCATTCCTGTATATCAAGTGGTTGAATCTTTCCATACAGTTTCTGGTGTTCAGCCTTTACTTGCGAGCAAGTCAAGCACTTGCTTACGTACTTTGTCACTTCGTGTTTCATTCCAGGCCACCAGTATTCCTTCCTCATATCTTGGTACATTTTGTTGGTACCGGGGTGGATAGAGTAACGAGACTTATGAGCCTCATCCAAGATTTTGGTTCTAAGCTCGCCACTCATAGGTATCCATACCCGCCCAAAACGTGTCCTAACACCAAGGGTGTTATATTCCAACTTGTCATGTTGGCCAACCATCCATTCCATCTTTATGTTTTCTTCCTTAAGTGCTTCATCTTGAGCTCTTTCAATTTCCCTCATCACATCTGATGTTACTATCAACTGGCAAGCTTTCACTCTAATAGGAGTAGGCACATCCTTTCGGCTTAGAGCGTCAGCCACCACGTTTGCCTTTCCAGGATGGTATATGATTTCACAGTCACAGTCTTTCAATAGTTCCAACCATCGTCTCTGCCTCATATTAAGTTCCCTTTGTTCGAAGAAGTACTTCAAACTTTTGTGGTCGGAGTAAATAGTAAACTTCACCCCGTAGAGGTAGTGCCTCCAGATTTTCAATGCAAATACGACAGCAGCAAGTTCAAAATCATGAGTCGGATAGTTGACTTCGTGAACTTTCAACTGCCGCGACGCATATGCAATCACTCTACCGCATTGCATCAACACGCACCCTAATCCCTAACCCGAAGCGTCAGAGTATGCTACCAAGTCTTCATTGCCCTCGGGAAGGGCCAAGACTTGAGCTTTGGTTAGCTTCTCTTTCAATTACTAAAACGCCTAATCCTGGGTCGAACCCCATTCGTACTTTACCTCCTTCCGAGTCAACTTTGTCAACGACGAAGCTATTTTTGAGAAATCCTAGATGAATCTCCGATAGTAGCCTTCCGATCCCAAGAAACTGCGGATTTCAGTTGGCGTCTTAGGAATATTCCATTCCCTTACCGTCATTATCTTTGCTGGGTCAACCATAATGCTGTTCGGGTTAATGACGCGACCTAGGAATTAGACTTCCCTAAGCAAGAACGCACATTTGGAGAACTTAGCATACAACTTTTCCTTCTTCAGAGCTTCCAATACCTCCTTCAAGTGACACTCGTGATCACCCTCATTCTTGGAGTAGATGAGGATATCATCGATGAACACGATTACCGATAGATCCAGCATTGGTCGACAAACTCTATTCATCAAATCCATGAACGCTGCTGTCACACCCCCAAAATCCACTAACGGAGTTTTACCGTTAGGAATGAGATACACCAGGATCTCAGTCATTAGTTACGTCAAACAACACTATATGGGACTTGAAATGTCATAACATAAAAGTTCAGAGTTAAATGCGGAAGCGTAAACATTAATGGGAAATCAAAAGTAATTACATGCAACAAGCGTCAATTAATGTAAATAAGTAAAACTGTTTAAAATGAATGATATGACAGTATGACTCCATGCATGTCCTAAGTGTGCAACCTGTGCCAAAGCAACCTGAGAAACATGTAAGAAAAAGTGCCAACACGAGGTCGGTGAGTTCACAGGTTTCAAGTTTGTAATAAGAGAGTGTTTGCCAGATTATGTACATTCAAAATGCATATCTATAGATAGCTAGCCTATGATCATGTCTTACTAAAGCGCTCGCAACCGAAGCTGACTGTTTGTGTTTGTATGCCTCCTGCCAGGTCTATCAACTCTAGCAAATGTGAGTAGGCTAACATTTCACCCGATCGACCTCCAATCGAGTTAGCGCGACTAACGCGGGTGGGGCTTGTCAAACCCAGTAGTACTACTAAACATTACCTCGCTAAGATCCATATTAACGGTTCGATGTATGATGAGGACTTTCTGTGATAGTGTGCCACTCTTAGCCTTTACAGTAATAACATATGAATTACAATAATCTAAAATAGTTGTGTCATGTTTTCTCCCCCCAACGGGAAAAACATGTAACATAATGTTTGTCTGCGTACATGTTTCTCCCCCACGGGGAAAACAAGTAGAAGTATGATAGTTTGTGTACATGTTTGTTTCTCCTCAACAGGAAAACAAGTAAAATATGTTTGTGTGTAAGCATGTTTCTCCCCCAATAGTAAAACAAGTAAAAAGGGGCCGTGAAACTCACCTGCGTTGCGTTGTAGGCAGTATCACACAAGTATGAGATTTAGAACCTCAAGTGTTAGCCTGCACGGCTTACGTATGCCCTAGAATTATAAACACATAAGTTAGGGACATATGGGAATTTGTGACGACGACACGGAAGATTTTAATGCTCTAAAGTATACGTGGGACCAACTAGTAGACGATCGTGTCCACGGGAATGAGGGTTTCTTAATAAAATAATTATTAAGGTAAATATGTTTCGTGTCGAGCATTTCTGATTGCGAATAATATTAGTAAATACATATTCAGGCGATTGTACCATTTAAAATGGTTTAGGAAAATAATATAACTAAATATATTATTTTTAAGTTTGTAAGATTAAAATAATCATTTGTGTGTCAAAATATATTATTTTTATTTGAGCATAAAACCGAGGGTAAATAATATAAATAATTATATTATTTAATAGTTTAGAATGTTTCATAAAGTTTATAAACGTGGTAAAAATAATATAATAATATATATTATTTTTAGTTAGTGTCACGGGTTGAAAATAATATAAATATATTACTTTATTAGGAGTCACGGTTTGAGAATAATATTAACATATTATTTTTAAGAATGAGAAAATAATATGAAATTGGTTATAAAACCAAACCCGAGCCTACGGGTTATTTTCCTAGCTAAAACACTTTAATATATAATATAATAATATAGGGTATAGTTTTTATAAAATGGAAATCATAAAAAAAAATCCCCAAAAATAATTGCAGGAGACCGGTTTCGAACCCGGGTCTTCTGCGTGTAGGTACAATGCTTCAACCAACTCAACCAGCTAGGGAATCGCAAATAAAACCGGATCAGATTGCTTTTATCAAACAGATTCATGTGATTTCCTTCCCAAATACTCCTACGATCGAATCCAGTCCCAAACCCCACGAGTTTGATTGCGATATATTAAATAGTCATAGGGGTTTAGCTTATCGAGTTGTAACAAACCTGTGTTCGTGATTAATTGCAAAAATATCATGTTTCCAATCGATTTGGAACGGATCTAAGGGCCGAAACCCTAGACGAAGAACACATAATCGATTTGATCCATTTAGGAGAGGAAAACGTTTGAAATCAGAGGGCTTTCCTTTATTAGAGCCTTGCGAAGCCACTGGAATGGTTTAATTTTGTTTATGCAGTTGTTAGTATCAAAATCCCCAAAACGTTTTTTTTTAACAAACCCTAGATCTGGATCAGGGTAAATTCGATGTTATAAACTCAAATTATCATAGGGCTATCATTATACACATGATTATGAGTCTAAAGGTGTATGTTAATTGAATTTAATCAGGGTTAAAGGTGGTGCTCGATTAAACTGTAAACCCGAAGAACCCTAGAATTCGATCGTGGGGAATTCGATAGTTTAGGCACTATTTATCATAGGGATTTTGATTAGGGTGTAAATACGAAACTAAAGATGTAAGTATTTACCATATTGGTGCTCGAATTGATGGTGTACGAGTAAAAAGGACTCCGACTGAAAAAGGCTTGGCCTCTGGTGATCGTGACCGCTCCTCCGGTCGAAATGGTGTATGAAGCAGCTTCTGTGGTGTGAGATGAAGGTGTGTAGGTGTTCAAATGATAGGATGACAAGTGAATTCGAGTTCAATTGATAGCGATCGCTAATGGCGCCGACGGTTATGGACTTAATCCCCATAATTGGTATTAACTACGAATTAATGTCGGGTTTAATGACTTCATGATGGTCGTTTAACGGATTATCGTGGGTTTAGTTACAAAATCAAACTGATTTTGATAATTCAAATCTAAGAGCATGAGTTTGACTTTCAAAAGTCAACCCAAATCAAGAGTGGGTTAATTGCGGATTTAGTCCCTCTGTTTTATGTGTTGGAGTTTGGGAAAATGACAGGAATAGTTCCTATGGTTTGAATTTGGTTTACAAAGTTATGATCTGGTTAGTTTTACTAATAAAAGTCAAAAGGGATTAAATTTTTGACTTTGTAAAGTCAAAAGAATAGTTTAGGGATATTGCACAACTAGTCGCTGAAGTTTAAGTTTAGAATATTGACATAATTAGTCCTTAAGGTTTGATTTAAGTTAACTAGGTTAACCTTAACTGGATTTGGTTAATGGAGTTAACCTGAAAAGTTCGGATTGTCACATCATTCCCTAGTTGAAAGAATTTTCGTCCCGAAAATTAGAATAATAAAAAAAATTTTCTAGGGTTCACATCATCCCCTAGTTGAAAGAATTTTCTTCCCGAAAATTAGAATAGTACCTTAAGTGTATGACGTAGAGTGCTTAAACAAATGAAGATGCTTGCGTATCATCTGGTCCTTGCACTCCCATGTGAATTTTGGTCCGCGTTTCGAGTTTCAACGAACTCTGACAATAGGGATTTTACAGCGTTTGAGCGTTTTGACTTCCCTATCCATGATTTCTACCGGTTCTTCGATGAAACGTAATCTCTCATCGATGTGCAGTTCCTCAAGGGGAACAACGAGTGTCTCGTCTGATCCCAATTCCTTTAGGTTTGAGACATAAAAGACATCGTGTACACCACTCAGTCCTTCAGGTAGGTCCAGTTGGTACGCTACTGGGCCAATTCTCTTCACTATCATGAATTGTCCAACATAACGAGGATTTAGCTTGCCTCGCCTCCCAAAACGAATGACACCCTTCCAAGGTGAAACTTTTAACAAGACCATATCCACTACTTGAAATTCTAACGGTTTACGACGCTTATCGGCATAGCTCTTTTGACGATCACGAGCTGCTGTCATACGGTTTCTAATTTGAACGATTTTCTCAAAAGTTTAAAGTACGAGTTCAGGACCTGTAAGTTGACTATCCCCAACCTCGGCCCAACAAATAGGAGAACGACATTTCCGTCCATAAAGTGCTTCAAATGGAGCTGCCTTGATGCTAGTGTGATAACTGTTGTTGTAGGAGAATTTCACCAGCGGTAGGTGAGACTCCCAAGTGTTACCGAAATCGATCACACAAGCTCGTAGCATGTCCTCCAGAGTTTGGATAGTACGTTCTGTTTGGCCATCCATTTGAGGATGGTATGCTGTGCTCATATCTAGACGCGTGCCTAAAGCTTTATGTAACGACTGCCAGAAACGAGAAGTGAATCGTGCATCACGATCCGAAATGATAGAGATCGGCACGTGACTATTTCTTTCAAGTAAGTACGAGTAAGTTTATCCATTTTGTCGTTCTCTTTGATTGCTAAGAAGTGAGCGGACTTTGTTAATCGATCAACAATTACCCAAATGGTATCACATCCGGTAGGAGTTCGTGGTAATTTGGTGATGAAGTCAATGGATATTTGTTCCCATTTCCACAAGAGAATTTCTGGTTGTTGGAGAAGACCGGATGGCTTTTGATATTCAACTCTGACCTTCGCGCAAGTCAGACACTTACTCACATAGGTGGCTATATCGGCCTTCATCTTTGGCCACCAATATAGCACCTTTAGATCATGGTACATCTTGTCGGAACCTGGATGTATAGAGTAACGAGATTTATGAGCCTCATCCATGACTAGTTCCCTTAGGTTTCTGAATACTGGAACCCATATTCGCTTGACGAAGTAACGAATACCGTCAGATTTGACCTCAAGTTGTGCTTCCATACCATTGTACCTTCCAGCGGTAGGTTTTCTTCTTTTAGGGCTTCGAGTTGAGCACTACGGATTTTGTCAGGTAATCCGGGGTGAATAGTAAGCTGTAATGCTCGAACTCGTTTGAGTTTCGTTTCCTTTCGACTTAAGGCATCAGCTATAACATTAGCTTTACCCGGGTGGTACCGGATCGCACAGTCATAATCGTTTAAGAATTCGACCCAACGACGCTGTCGCATGTTCAACTCTTTCAGTTCGAAGATGTGCTGAAGACTCTTGTGATCGGTGTAGATGGTGCACTTGGTACCGTACAAGTAATGTATCCATATCTTAAGTGCGAAAACTACGGCTCCCAACTCTAAGTCATGAGTGGTGTAGTTTCTCTCGTGGACCTTTAGTTGACGTGAAGCGTATGCGATCACCTTTTCGCGTTGCATTAAGACATAACCTAGACCCTGAATAGATGCATCACAATACACTACAAAATCATCGGTTCCTTCCGGAAGAGCTAGAATAGGTGCACTGCAGAGTTTCTGTTTAAGATATTGGAATGCTGACTCTTGGTTATCGCCCCAATTATAGGCTTTACCTTTTTGGGTTAAGGCAGTGAGAGGTTGAGCAATTTTTGAAAATCCTTCGATGAATCGACGGTAATATCCAGCCAATCCCAGAAATTGTCGCACCTCAGTCGGAGTCGTCGGTGCTGCCCAATTCTTGATGGCTTCTATTTTGGATGGGTCGACATGTATTCCTTTCTCGTTAACCACATGTCCTAGAAATTGAACTTCCCGAATCCAGAATTCACACTTGGAAAACTTAGCATACAGTTGTTCTCGCTTAAGTAATTCCAAAATTAGTCGTAGATGTTCCTCATGTTCTTCCTTGTTCTTGGAATAAATGAGGATGTCTTCGATGAAAACGATAACGAACTGGTCAAGGTAAGGCTTACACACACGGTTCATGAGGTCCATGAATACCGCAGGTGCGTTGGTTAATCCGAAAGGCATGACCATAAACTCGTAATGGTCGTACCTTGTTCTGAATGCAGTCTTAGAGATATCCTCTTCTCGGACTCTTAACTGATGGTAGCCGGACCTAAGATCTATTTTGGAATAGAAACTTGATCCTTGGAGTTGATCAAAGAGGTCATCTATGCGAGGTAAAGGATAACGATTCTTGATTATGACTTTATTCAGTTCACGGTAGTCAATACACATACGGAAAGTTCTGTCCTTCTTCTTGACAAACAGGACTGGAGCTCCCCATGGCGATGAGCTAGGTCGGATGAAATCTTTATCCAACAAATCCTGTAACTGAGTGGACAACTCTTGTAATTCACTAGGTGCTAATCTATAAGGTGCCCAAGCGATCGATGCCGCTCCGGGTGCTAAATCGATTTGGAATTCAACTTAACGGTACGGTGGCAGACTAGGCAAGTCCTCTGGAAATACTTCCGGATAGTTACGTACGATTGGTATATCATCAATTTTCTTCTCCTCAGATGATTGCTCGGCGACGAGAGCCAAAATAGCAGTATGACCTTTTCGAAGACATTTCTGTGCTTTCATGAAGGATATGATGCCAACGACTGCACCACTCCTTTTGCCTTGGACAGAAAGAATTTCCTCTCTAAGGAGAGGAAGGCAAACATTTTTGTCACAACAGATGGCCTCAGGTTGGTTCTTGGATAACCAATTAATACCGACAATAAGGTCGAAACTGCCAAGTGTATCTTGCAGAAGGTCAATGTCAAGTTTATGACTAACCAATACTAGTTTACATCCGAAAGAATGCGAGTTGTTTCAATTTTCTGAGCGTCTGCTATCTCAATAGTATACTTGGCTTTTAATAGAGTTGGAGCACGACACACTAATATGGAATTTGTGAAATCATGCTGAGACTTCTAGTGAGAGCCGCACTTATAAAGCAAGTGTCAGTCAATGCATAGGCTAAGGAAAGAGGTTCACATGTAGGAAAGAAAAGTCTAATGAGATATAGATTCCAGTAGCACAAGAGATAGGATGTATGTTTAAGTAATTGCGTTCAACTGATGGTTGGTTAGGTTAAATCTTCGTTTCCTAATGTCATTGGATCAACGGGATCATTTCATGAAGAAAGAAATCCGTTTACAGGATTAAATATGCTGGAGTAAAATTCGAAGTTAGACTAAGGATTAGTCACAGGAGGAGATAACAAGTTCAAATGGGATCTATTGTTGGAGTGTAAGGAATAACATGTTAGCATAGAAAGAATTCCTCAATTTCTGTGTACATAGATGGAGTCGGTGGTTTTACCCTGAGGTTCTACTAGAGTTTCACTCTAGATGGTTCTATTGATTAAGTTTGAATGAGAGTCGTAAGATCACTAAGACTCTTACATGAGTGAAAATAACATTGATGGATTCCATTGATGATAATTCAGTGTGTCCGTAAACATTTTCAACCTGATAGTCGCGTCTATCAGCTGTTACACGAGTTTAACGATACCAACTAGTCATTGAGTGGGTTATGAGAGTCTCTACAGATAGTGGAAACTTAAGTCTGTAAATCACTGATTAGGACCATTCATCCACACACTAGGTTTCACCAGGACCTACATGCACCTCAAATTACTATTACGTGTGCACCCGTAATAATAATTTGCTTTGCATGCTCACCCTTGTTCTCCCTGTCCTGTGTCATAATGTCCTTTAGGTTATATTGTTGAGTACATAGTGTTGTCAGATATGATAAGTCATCGAAAAGCTTAGTCACCAACTATACTTTGATCAATTAGAACTCATATCGGGATAAGTAGTCGAGGATGGTGTGCTCCGAGTATTCATTCGAGTTGAAACACAATACAGGAGTCCAATCCAGCGGATTGTAAATGAGAACATGTAACAAACATGTACATGAAATGCGACTTTGTTACAGAAAGCAGCAAGGTAGTCGTCCTTTCAACTTAGTCAAGATAGGGTTTGAGTATGCATTGAGCAATGCGTTCTCAGATTTGTGGTCAATCTATTCTCAACAGAATTTCAACCAAAGAAGCGAGCCCATGGCTCAGGAAGGTGATGACATCTACGTGTCAATAGATTCTGCAATAATGCGTGTAACGGTCTGCCTTCATTCGGCGTATTGTTGCTGGCGGGTACAGAAGGGATTCGCCTCCGACGATCCCGACTCCCAAAGAGATATGCGTTAGTGCTGAGTGCCGTCCATAAAATGGACATGAGAAATCCCACCATACCTAATAGGTGATGGTGATATAAGTGACTCCTCCGAAGGCTCCGTCTCCCTGCCCTCGGACGTGAGTGGATGATGTTCTGGTGATTCCCCGAGTGTCGTCACTGGGAATGATGATGCAATGCAAATGATGTGTCCCTTGTCAACTGAGGGTAATACGGATGGTATTAACGTGCCTGCACTGCAATATATGTATAGGGTCTGTGCCGTGTAACTAATGTGTGAGGTTATAGTCTAGTATGCGATCCTAGTTCTCTATAACCAATGGCTCTGATACCAATCTGTCACACCCCCAAAATCCACTAACGAAGTTTTACCGTTAGGAATGAGATACACCAGGATCTCAGTCATTAGTTACGTCAAACGATACTATATGGGACTTGAAATGTCATAACATAAAAGTTCAGAGTTAAATGCGGAAGCGTAAACATTAATAGGAAATCAAAAGTAATTACATGCAACAAGCGTCAATTAATGTAAATAAGTAAAACTGTTTAAAATGAATGATATGACAGTAGGACTCCATGCATGTCCTAAGTGTGCAACCTGTGCAAAAGCAACCTGAGAAACATGTAAGAAAAAGTGCCAACACGAGGTCGGTGAGTTCACAGGTTTCAAGTTTGTAATAAGAGAGTGTTTGCCAGATTATGTACATTCAAAATGCATATCTATAGGTAGCTAGCCTATGATCATGTCTTACTAAAGCGCTCGCAACCGAAGCTGACTGTTTGTGTTTGTATGCCTCCTGCCAGGTCTATCAACTCTAGAAAATGTGAGTAGGCTAACATTTCACCTGTTCGACCTCCAATCGAGTTAGCGCGACTAACGCGGGTGGGGCTTGTCAAACCCAGTAGTACTACTAAACATTACCTCGCTAAGATCCATATTAACGGTTCAATGTATGATGAGGACTTTCTGTGATAGTGTGTAACGCTTAGCCTTAACAGTAATAACATATGAATTACAATAATCTAAAATAGTTGTGTCATGTTTTGTCCCCCCCAACGGGAAAAACATGTAACATAATGTTTGTCTGCGTACCTGTTTCTCCCCCACGGGGAAAACAAGTATAACTATGATAGTTTGTGCACATGTTTGTTTCTCCTCAACAGGAAAACAAGTAAAATATGTTTGTGTGTAAGCATGTTTCTCCCCTAATAGTAAAACAAGTAAAAAGGGGCCGTGAAACTCACCTGCGTTGCGTTGTAGGCAGTATCACACAAGTATGAGATTTAGAACCTCAAGTGTTAGTCTGCACGGCTTACGTATGCCCTAGAATTATAAACACATAATTTAGGGACATATGGGAATTTGTGACGACAACACGGAAGATTTGAATGCTCTAAAGTATACGTGGGACCAACTAGTAGACGATCGTGTCCACGAGAATGAGGGTTTCTTAATAAAATAATTATTACGGTAAATACGTTTTGTGTCGAGCATTTCTGATTGCGAATAATATTAGTAAATACATATTCAGGCGATTGTACCATTTAAAATGGTTTAGGAAAATAATATAACTAAATATATTATTTTTAAGTTTGTAAGATTAAAATAATCATTTGTGTGTCAAAATATATTATTTTTATTCGAGCATAAAACCGAGGGTAAATAATATAAATAATTATATTATTTAATAGTTTAGAACGTTTCGTAAAGTTTATAAACGTGGTAAAAATAATATAATAATATATATTATTTTTAGTTAGTGTCACGGGTTGAAAATAATATAAATATATTACTTTATTAGGAGTCACGGTTTGAGAATAATATTAAAATATTATTTTTAAGAATGAGAATATAATATTAAATAGGTTATAAAACCAAACCCGAGCCTATGGGTTATTTTCCTAGCTAAAACACTTTAATATATAATATAATAATATAGGGTATAGTTTTTATAAAATGGAAATCATAAAAAAAAAATCCCCAAAAATAATTGCATGCGTGTAGGTACAAGGCTTCAACCAACTCAACCAGCTAGGGAATCGCAAATAAAACCGGATCAGATTGCTTTTATCAAACAGATTCATGTGATTTCCTTCCCAAATACTCCTATAATCGAATCCAGTCCCAAATCCCACGAGTTTGATTGCGATAGATTAAATAGTCATAGGGGTTTAGCTTATCGAGTTGCAACAAACCTGTGTTCGTGATTAATTGCAAAAATATCATGTTTCCAATCGATTTGGAACGGATCTAAGGGCCGAAACCCTAGACGAAGAACACATAATCGATTTGATCCATTTAGGAGAGGAAAACGTTTGAAATCAGAGGGCTTTCCTTTATTAGAGCCTTGCGAAGCCACTGGAATGGTTTAATTTTGTTTACGCAGTTGTTAGTATCAAAATCCCCAAAACGTTTTTTTTTTAACAAACCCTAGATCTGGATCAGGGTAAATTCGATGTTATAAACTCAAATTATCATAGGGCTATCATTATACACATGATTATGAGTCTAAAGGTGTATGTTAATTGAATTTAAACAGGGTTAAAGGTGGTGCTCGATTAAACTGTAAACCCGAAGAACCCTAGAATTCGATCGTGGGGAATTCGATAGTTTAGGCACTAATTATCATAGGGCTTTTGATTAGGGTGTAAATATGAAACTAAAGATGTAAGGATTTACCATATTGGTGCTCGAATTGATGGTGTACGAGTAAAAAGGACTCCAACTGAAAAAGGCTTGGCCTCTGGTGATCGTGACCGCTCCTCCGGTCGAAATGGTGTATGAAGCAGCTTCTGTGGTGTGAGATGAAGGTGTGTAGGTTTTCAAATGATAGGATGACAGACGAATTCGAGTTCAATTGATAGCGGTCGCTAATGGCGCCGACGGTTATGGACTTAATCCCCATAATTGGTATTAACTATGAATTAATGTCGGGTTTAATGACTTCATGATGGTCGTTTAACGGATTATCGTGGGTTTTAGTTACAAAATCAAACGGATTTTGATAATTCAAATCTAAGAGCAATGGTTTGACTTTCAAAAGTCAACCCAAATCAAGAGTGGGTTAATTATGGATTTAGTCCCTCTGTTTTATGTGTTGGAGTTTGGGAAAATGACAGGAATAGTTCCTATGGTTTGAATTTGGTTTACAAAGTTATGATCTGGTTAGTTTGACTAATAAAAGTCAAAAGGGATTAAATTTTTGACTTTGTAAAGTCAAAAGAATAGTTTAGGGATATTGCACAACTAGTCCCTGAAGTTTAAGTTTAGAATATTGACATAATTAGTCCCTAAGGTTTGATTTAAGTGAACTAGGTTAACCTTAACTGGATTTGGTTAACGGAGTTAACCTGAAAAGTTCGGATTGTCACATCATTCCCTAGTTGAAAGAATTTTCGTCCCGAAAATTAGAATAATAAAAAAAAATTTCTAGGGTTCACAGCTGCGGGGGCGTTCGTCAATCCAAAATACATTACGCGGAACTCGAAATGTCCATAACGAATGCGAAATGCAGTTTTCGGTATGTCTTCTTCCCTCACCTTCAACTGATGGTACCCGGACCGAAGGTCGATTTTTGAGAACCAACTTGCGCCTTGCAATTGATCGAACAGGTGGTCGATCCTTGGTAAAGGGTACTTGTTCTTCACCGTACGTTTGTTCAACTCGCGATAATCAATACACATTCTCATCAAACCGTCTTTCTTCTTCACAAACAACACCGAAGTACCCCACGGCGAGATGCTTGGTTGGATAAATCCTTTCTCAAGTAACTCGTCTAGTTGTGCCATTAGCTCTTTCATCTCTACTCGTGCTAGTCGATATGGAGCTTTAGCCACAGGCTAGGCATCTGGTACTAAGTCGATTCGGAACTCAATCTCTCTTTCGGGTGGTATCCCAGGCAAGTCCTCTGGAAACACCTCCGGGTACTCGCGTACCTCGGGTACATCGTCTAGTTCCTTCACTGCCTTACACTTGTCAATCACGTACACCAGATAGGCCTCGCACCCGCGCCTTAGGTAATTTGCTGCCTTGATCATTGAGATGACGTTAGGCATCGGGGCATCACGATCTCCAAAAACCTCGACTTCGCTACCATCCGGAGCCTTGAGTCGGATTATCTTTCGTTTGCATATAATTTGCGCTTCATTGGCAGTTAGCCAATCCATACCTAACACGACATCGAACCCACCCAAAACCATAACAAACAACCTGATGGGGAATCTATAGCCTTCTATTTTTATCGTGGAATTGTCAACTACATCGGTTACTCTCGCAACCCTACCCTCAGCGGTTCCTACGCTAAAGGCCCTTTCTAGCTTACTGACAGTGTATTTCACTCGTTTACAATAAGTTGCAGATATAAAACTCTTACTAGCACCCGAATCAAATAACACTGAAACAAAAGTGTTGTCAAGGATGAACGTACCTGACGCCACGTCGGGGTCCACCCTGGCCTGGTCTTGCGTCAGCGCGTACGCACGAGTCTTTGCTCGGGGCCTCTCTTCTTTCTTCTCCAGGCCTTTCCCCTTCCCGGCTTCACCCATCCTGGGCTTGGCGCATTCCCGACTCATATGACCACTCTCCCCACAGTTGTAGCATTTGAAGCCTTGCGGGCATTCACGGGAGTAGTGTCCGCTCTTGCCGCATTTAAAGCACAGATTTGACCCTAGCCGACATTCACCCGCATGTCTTACCCCACATTTTCCACAGACTGCCGTCTCGCATACCCTTTCCTATTTGTCCCGAGCCCCAAACAACTTCCCAGCCGATCGCTTAGCGGGAAAACTCAGCTTCTTCTTAGGCTCTTCAATGGCAACGACATTCAGCGCCAGATCATCAAATACCACGCCGCTCAGTTCTACTACCAAATCATAGGTAGTAGGGGTGTTTGCCTTAACATAGGCGGACCTGGTCCGACAGCCCTTGAATGTAGCAGGAAATCTTTCTTTCCTCAGTCGTTACAAGGTGTGGCACCAGATGTGCCAGTTCATTGAACAGTGTGGTGTACTGTCGGCGCGTCATGCTCCCTGCCTTAATCCCCAGAAATTCCCATTCTACCTTTTCGATCTCATTCCTTAGACAGAAATTCTTGATCACCAAAGTTTTCAAATCAGTCCACATCATCGCATCCACAGCCTCGTCCCCTTTGACTTGACGTACACCTTCCCACCAATGGGATGCTTCCTCTCTCAAGGAGTTAGCAGCAAATTTCACAACTTGATTCGCTCGACACTCGCTCAGACGAATGGTAGCTTCCATACGGATTACCCAATCAAAAGTAGCAACCGTGTCCTTCTTCCCATTCAGGACCGGCGGGTCGCATGCCTTAAAGGAATTATACTCGCAACCACGGTTAAGCGGTGCATTGATTGCCTCAGTGTTCGGGGTACCAACCGCCGTGTTAGACCCACCCGTCTCACTAGCCTTCTTTAACGCTTCTACCAACAGCCCTGGCAAGGAAACCTTCATCAACTCAGTGAACTCGCGTACTAGAGCCGCACTCACTTCCGGTTCAAAAGTGAATTGTTGTTCTTCGACATGAGTCGGATCAGTCCCGTGCATACTAACTTCTGGCTCAGTGTGAACACTTCCTTCTTCACTGTACTCTTGGCGTGCAAGGGTCCTGCCGCGCCCACCATTACAACCATCGGTATGGGCCCCACCACGCCTTCCGTTTCCTCTCCTTGCCATTTCATTCTATAAGACAAGGAATCCAATGTCATCACGCTAGTTAACAAATAGGATTCAACAAGCACTGTAAGATGTTAATATACGCTGGTCATCTGCAATTAACCATTACACTACCTTTCGATTTCTATTTGACCACCTTTGTGATTCCATCAGAACACAAGTCCTTACCTAACCCTTTCTAAGGCATACTATATATGTAAATATATACTACCTTCATACCTGATGCTGTGGCTCGAGTTACCCGTACTGGCATCCGCTTTCGGTCCCATTCACAGTTTAAGTTTAGACACTGGAAGTGTCCAAATCTCTCAAACTATTGCTCTGATACCAACTTTTAAGGCCCCAAACCCGGGAGGCCTCACTCGTTGGATTTACTCATTCACAAACAGTTCTTAGACTTGAATATCAAAATAACGTAGCGTAAAATTTCATTAAAACATAATCGTGACATTGTTCAACATGCGGAAGCGTAACATAGTCTATTACATAAACATAACATAAGCCAATCATAACGGGATGCCAGTCTTCATATCATCCGAGTAACTCATCAAGCCACCCAGCATCACCATCCATCATCATAACCTGCCTTAACCTGAACATGCATACTAAAAAGTTAGCTACGCTGGTGAGTTCTAGCTTTTCATAAAACCTTAACTTCAAATATTTGCCAAAAACATATCTTTTAACTTCATTAATAAAAGCATACGAAAACATGCTATAACATAACATAACATCATAAACATAAGTCAACGAACATATCGAATAAGCGCCTTCTCGTAACCGTCAAATCCAAACGTCACATACTAGTGGAATAACCTAAAGATCACCACCACTAGGCCCATCAACACCGTACTGTCCTTCGGGTGAAGAACTCATAGGGCCCGATACTTAGGTTATTCAACACCAAACTTCAAGCACAACATCACAAGGATGACACGTACCAAACTTCAAGCACTGCACCCCGTAAGGCACAAGTACCAAACTTCAAGCACGACTACCCCGTAAGGTAAATCGTACCAACTTCAAGGATCACGATAATCCCCTTGATGACCGTCATCACCCCAGTTGTACAACAGTTGGCCAGCCACAAAGGCCCCTAAAAGGTAAAGGCCCATAACATACTTCCCAAACCCATAACCTTCATTCCCTAAGGAATATTGGCAGATTCGTTCGTTTGTGACTTTCGAACATTCACTTCTTTTACTTCAAAACTTCATTTAAAGCATTCGTACGGTTTATTAAAAATCATTCCTTCATTCATAAACTTCTTTTGGAAAAATATTTCATAAACACTTATTTCATAACCCTTCCTTCCAAAACATCGTTCATAAACATCATTTATAAAACGTCACATACAACATTCATAAACATCGTTTTATAAAATAGTCACATTGTTACGTATGCACACCAGCCCAAAAATATTATTCAAAACATTTAAAAGAGGGCTTCTAGAACTCACTGAATAAGCTAATCTGGGTTGTCCTAAACAAAGGTCCAACAACGTCACTTCCGATCTGAATTGATTAGTTAAATACACATCAGACCAAATCCCGACTCTAACGGTTTAACCATTCTAAACATACTGACTTTACTTAACCAACCTGATGCCTCTGCACTTAGAAAGTGAGCAGGGCCTTGTTTTTGCGTACTTAATAAGTGCGCAGACTTCGTTTCATGCGTACTTGATAAGTACGCATGCTTTGCTTCATGCGTACTTGATAAGTACGCAGGACCTTCTTCTTGCATACTTGATAAGTACACATAACCTTCTTCTTGCGTACTTGATAAGTACGCAGGACCTGCTTCCCTGTAAAAACCCTAACTTTCGCATGCGGATGTGATCACGTCAAGATCCTGAGCCTTGTTTTCATTCAAAACGTTTGCTTTTCATTTAAGAACTCAAATCTATGTTTTTCTTCCAGTTTCATCCGTAAAAACGTTACCTTTTCATCCAAAACTTGAAAAACCCCAAAACGAACAAAAACTCATATCTAGGCCGGATCGTTACCTGTATCGAGCTTCTAATTCGGAGGTTCTTCTCACGAGCTATGGAGCAACACTTTGCTGAAATCTCGGGTAGATCCGCCAACTTTCTCTCTCTACGGTTTCTCTCTCTAGATGTTGCAAATGAGAGAAAAGGGTGGTGACTTAGGGTATTTATAGGGGAGGCTCCCCTATGTTCGCCCCTTCTAGCACGCCGGCCCATCCAGCCCGGCCCGTCATGCCTCGTTTGTTTATTCCATTCGTTCTCGCATTCTAACCCGTTATTATAACCGTCGTTTTATTTTTGGAATGTTACACTATGCGTGATAACCCTTCGCGGGACTCCAGCAGTTATTGCGCCTACCAAAAGGAGGCGGGACACGATACAGATCATTGTTTTCAATTAAAGCGACAAATCGAATTCCAGGTCAAAGCGGGAAAACTTACGCACCTAGTAAACACATGATAGGGAGAATGCTAAAGTTGGAGAAAAAAAGAAGGGCACTCCTCTTAACCAAGACCCAAATGTTCGTGATGTGTATATGGTCACTGGCAGGGATACCATAGTGAAAGGAAGGAGAAAACAGGTTGCGGAAATAGCTGAGTCTTGGATGGAGGTCCCGTTGGTCTTTCCCCCGCAAATTGGGGATTACCACGTTGGTCCCCTAGTCATCACTGCCTTGGTGGGTTCTTACCGAATGCGCCGCATTTTCATAGACACGGGCAGCTCTTCAGATATCCTTTATGAACAATGTTTTCGACAAATGGACGCTCAAGATCAAGCGCGATTGGAGGAAGTACACACGCCCATCATGGGGTTTTCAGGGGAAACCATTAAACCTTTAGGTCAAATTTCATTCCCAGTCATGTTGGGTGACTGGGACTGCGTTCGGACAGTGATGCTTCACTTCTTGGTAGTACCTGCGCATTCACAACATAACATTATTCTTGGACGCATAGCCTTAGGGATTTTGGCAGCCGCGGTATCAACATCTTTAGGGATCGTCATGTTCCCTACTCCTCGAGGGGTGGCAAAGGTTTGGGGAGATCAAGGTTGTGTCGCAACCCTAGAAAAATGGAGCCAGTTCTCACAACCCCAGAAAAATGGTCAATCAACCCGGCGTTTCCCACTCAAACCAGCACGATTGGTCATACATTATCTCCCCACATTCGCGCACACCTCAAGGTTTTGTTACCTAAAAATATGGATGTTTTTGCCTTTCAACCTGTAGATATGACAGGGATCCCGTGTAACATCACAGAACATGCATTAAAAACTTACAAGTCGGTTGAGCCAATAGTGCAAAAGCGGCGCATTATGGCGTCGGAGAGGCGGGCAACCGTTGTTAAAGATGTAAAAAAGTTGGTAGAAGCAGGTATTCACCAGGAGGTTCCGTATAAAACTTGGATCGCCAGCCCATTAATGGTTAAAAAGGCAGATGGTTCCTGGCGAATGTGTATCGATTACAAAGATTTAAACAAATCGTGCCCAAAGACTCTTACCCCCTACCAGAAATTGATTCTAAAGTAGCCTCCTTGGCCACATACCCTTTCAAATGCTTTTTGGATGCCTATAAAGGGTATCATCAGGTACATGTGGCGCCAGAAGACGAAGATAAAACGGCTTTTCATACGGACATAGGCAATTTTTGTTACACCAAAATGCCATTTGGACTCAAAAACGCTGGCGCCACATATCAAAGACTCATGGATAAAGTTTTTGAGAACCAAATTGGCAAGAACCTAGAAGTTTATGTGGATGATTTAGTCATCAAGAACAAGAATGAGAAAATTATGTTGGCTGACATCTCCGAAACCTTGATTAGGTTAAAGGAATCTAACATCAAGTTAAACCCGGGAAAGTGCTCGTTCGCAATGGAAGAAGGGAAATTATTGGGACTGATTGTGGCTTGGGATGGTACCCGGGGTAACCCGGAAAAGGTCTCGGCCATCACACAAATGACATCACCAAGATCCCTCAATGATGTGCAAACCCTCAATGGTTGCCTGGTAGCTATAAACCGTTTTCTGGCTAAGCACGCGGAGCGCTCTCTTCCCTTTATTGTGACATTAAAAAATTGTCTAACCAAGTCCGCTTTCAGATGGTTCGAGGAGACGGAAGCAGCATTCCAGGAATCTGAAAAGGAGGATTTTGAATTCAGATAACAGGAACGGTATTTCCCCAAATTACCTGAATAGCACCCATATACATACTCGCGAAATGGTGCTCTCATCACACCTAGAACCCCACAAATTGTTTCTCCCCATACCCGTCACATCAGCATCTGAGACAATACTATTCAAATTTTGAAAAAGTGCAAAGTTCCCTCGCTAATTCAAATCCTTTTAGTCTAATATTACCCAGACAACTAGTCTCGGTAACATTAGACTGGGGGACTTTGTAACACCCTAGGCAAATCCCACATCGGCCGTGGACAGGAGAGATTCTTGGTTCATAAGTAATGCTCTGCCTCAAATACCACAACGCATTTTGGGGCTTAATGTAGTGGATGAGAGGAGAACTCCACAGTTAAGCGTGCTCGGGTGGGAGTAATCTAGGGATGGGTGACCTCTTGGGAAGTTTTCACCCGGGCAACCAAAAACAAATCCGTGAGCTCTTAGTGGGCAAAGCGGACAATATTGTTGGTATGAGGGGCCGGATGTTACAAATGGTATCAGAGCCACTCCTGTGCCGTTCGGGATGGTGGGGCAAACCTCATCGAGTATGGTGAGTCTCCGGGGGTGTTCAGAGGGACACCTTAGGCAAATCCCACATCTCTGATTGGGATGGTGGGGCAAACCTCATCGAGGACGATGAGTCCAAAGGGGGGGTGTTTGTAACACCCTAGGCAAATCCCACATCGGCCGTGGACAGGAAAGATTCTTGGTTCATAAGTAATGCTCTGCCTCAAATACCACAACGCGTTTTGGGGCTTAATGTAGTGGATGAGAGGAGAACTCCACAGTTAAGCGTGCTCGGGTGGGAGTAATCCAGGGATGGGTGACCCCTGGAAGTTTTCACCCGGGCAACCAAAAACAAATCTGTGAGCTCTTAGTGGGCAAAGCGGACAATATTTGTTGGTATGAGGGGCCGGATGTTACAGACTTGAAGAAGGAACGGCTTCCACGAAGCCCATTGACTTAAAATAAAAAGGCCCAAGGCCCATGGTTGAAACAGTTAGGATAGATGGCAATTCAGGAATGGTGGAACCTCTCTCGACCAATAGGAAATCAAACCCCTGCTGCATGACCCGTGGTGGACCCCACTGGTCCCCACAAGCTAACAGAAGAATCGTCGGGAAACGGCATATATAAAGGAGAAAACGGTAATTGAGGCAGGTATGACCTCACTATCCTCACGACTCATATACTCATCTTAAATTGGACCGGAGAACTGATTCTGACGACGGAGGGTCGATACAGGGGGTGCTCCCACCCTGTAACGCCTTAACGCGTGTTGTTTGTGTGCAGATCACGAAGGAGAAAGAAGACACTCTCACCAAAGGGCAATTCGTTTAGGCTATTGTAATCCAATTATCATCAAGAACTCTGGTTCTGATCTTTGGATTGACGTGTATTTACTTTGAAATTGGGCTTTTTATATATCCGATTATTGGTTTTAAAAATGTTCTGCATCAAGGGTGCACTTTACGATGATGCGATGATAAGATAACATTGTTGCAGTTGATGGGATGTGATTCCATGACACACATGTGATGTGGTCCAATGCAACACATTATGCAGTTGACCAGTATTTGAACAAATTAGACAATCGATTGCTACGGGTCTTAATTTCCAAATCTTATGAATAGATTTGACTATCGATCGGGCAATGAGTTTGAGTATATGATCAAGTTAGACCATCAATTGAAAAAAAACTTAGCAGAGATGAACGCCTCATGATGCGTGCACATCACACACAGGATTAGAGCACCACACGCTTTTTAAAACCAATACCAGGAGGTACATCTCACATTCATCAACAATTGACATAACACTTTAACTCAAGTGGTTGATATGAATCTTTAGGTATAATTTTTTGATCAGGAACATAACAGAATGGAGTTGATATGTAATAAGATTTAGTTTATGATGGAGTTCAAATAGGAACTAAAATTAGTTTGTAACCATTGATTTGCTGCAATAATTTTTTGATTATTTGATCACAAATCCAACCATGCGTAATTACTTTTGATTCCAGACACAACTGTGTTTCATAATACATATGTTATTACAAAGATGTTTTCATATGTTGAACCTTTTTAATGTACTTAAGATTCTTCTGTTTTGGATTGTTTGAAGAATCTAAATCTAGTAGATGATATTTTGATATTAATTCAACATATTCCCACTTAATGGATTCATTATTAAAATTTGTTTTCTACTGTAATCATTGCAAATGGATAACTACTTTTTCTTTGATTTTGATTTTATATTCAACCAATAATTAAGATTTTTCCGTATACGTAAAATATTTTATGAAAATAAAATTATATAAACTTGTATTATTTTTTTATTCAAGTTTGCTAGTTGAAACATCATTTTGAATGAGTCAAAATCCATTTAACATGTCTTTTAAGTTTTAATTAAATACTTAAAGGTTTTGGTTAATGATGAATGGGGTGTTTCAACTCATGAGTTGATGGTGAATGTGATGTTTCAACTCTTTTTTCAAGTATAAATACCAATGTGAGCCTGGGTTGAAAATGCACCAAACAACACAATCTCTCTAGTGTTTTCTATTTCTTTCTCTCTAAAAAATTCCAACAATCTTTTGATCATCTTCGTCATTTTCTTTAAGGTACAATTCGGATGCTAGAGCCTTCCCCGACAGTACATACTGCTTAGGTCGTTGTACCATGGGAGACAAAACTGGGAGAGACCCGGAATTTGTTTTAAGGGCCCCGTGTCAAACACGATCCTCAGTCAAAATCAGAATTTTGTTATTGTATTTTGTGATTTTTCAGTTGTATTCGTATTTGTAATTTACTTGCTTTCCTAGATAGGTTTGATTCTTTGTATTGTAATCGTAATATTAAAAGTGTTTTAATTTTTATACGCGAACGGATTCCTACAATCTGAAAACAAATTTTTAAAACACCGTTTGTGTATTCAAAACCATATCGTGTGACTCAACTAGTTTTGTTTCCACGCGGTTTGTGTTTTAAAAACATATTTTTTTGGTTCATTTATATTCAAAGGAGTACTTTGATTGAAACGGAATTTCGGATACAATTCATTGAAATACATTTTTTTGCACTTCATTTTTGAAAAAACTCGTCGTTGGTCCCTTTAAAGTTGGACTTAGAAAACCCACGGTTGGTTATTTTCTGGATTTGAGAACAATCTAAACCTTTTTATAAGGATCTTGGATTCTTGAAATGGTTATAAATAGATTTTTACTTGGAAAATTTTCGTTATAATTTTTCAAATAAAATTTGGGAATTCATGTATGTAATACAAACGAGTCGGAATAATTATTGGAGAACAATATCGAATTCGAAAACGAATGTTTTGATTCAACACTTTCGAGTTCATGGGTTTTGGTCATGTTTCATTAAATCGAATCATATATAAAAATGTAAGTGTTTCAAAATGCATTTTGAAGTATTTGAATATTTCTAATGACCGTGTTAGAAAAATTATTTTTTGTAAAACCCATAAAATAAAACGATTGTCAACGTTTTATAATTTTTTTCTAGTGAGCGTGTGATCGCGATGTCAAGGTCAATCAAAAACATTTATAAAAACTACTATTTATCTACCTTAGACTGTAGATAGGGAAGTAGGGTTGTCGAATCCACAGGGAATCAGTGGAAAGTTCAATTGTTTAGATTAACAAATTAGAATAAAAACACACAGATCAAATAAAGATGCAACCTCCTCCAAACTTCAGGTTCTAGGTTTCACATAAAATTCAGTTGTTCAATTGGACACCACATAGACATAGTGTTGGAAAATTAGTTGAAACAGTAATTGAAGACAGATTCTTTGTCAGAAAACCTATACAACTAGTTTCGTCACAAACCAGTATAATTCAATCACCCAATTTATGAATACCAAGTTACCCCCTTTAGTCACCCAACCCTGCTACTAGGTTTTGTCATCAACCGAACAAGATCATAAAGCAAGCAAACTCAAAGCATAATCATAAACTGTTTAAATCAACTAATACATCAATCTCTCAAGTTATTGTCAGAAACTAACAAGATCCAAACATGAATAAACTGAATCAAATACAAAAACCTATACGAACCGTCCGCCTGGAGAAAGCCACAAATGAATCACCCGCTCATGGTGAGGGAGATCATCTTCAATCTTCAAGTGGGTGTGTGAATCCTCTCAAAATCGCCTAAAAGTGTGGTGTAAAAGCTCCCCCTCGATTTGGGGAAGAAAAACCTAAAATAACCTTTGAAATTCGGCTGTTTCGTCTAAACCCCGCGTCTGAAACGCACCCAGCGTAGGCTTACGCTGGGAGGGCGTAGGCTTACGCCGGGCCTCTGATGCCGCTGTGAAGAAAATACTCAGGCGTAGGCCTACGCTGTAAGGGCGTAAGCTTACGCCGGTGGCGTAGGCTTACGCCAGTAAGCGTAGGCTTACGCTGGACCTGCATTTTGCCCCGTTTTCTCCGTGTTTCTTCCGACTCTTCCATCTCTCGTCTAATATCTTCCAAACTCATACTTTAAGCGTCCAAAACCTGCACATGCACAGCTACACAAAACCTTTGTATTCCACATATTAATTTGCATAAATATAACATATTGCACATTTTAATACATGAAACTTTGGCCACTTATCATATCCCCACACTTACTCTTTTGCGTCCCGAAAAAGAATTATGCAATGGAATCATAATTGAAACCTGCTCTCATAATCTCATACAATTAAAACATAATCACGCATTGACTGTAACAATTGGTATTTCTATCCGACTAAACCCAACCACCGATCTATTGAGCCCCCGATTATGTGATCTACTATCCTATTTATTAACAAGCAACAGTTTCTCTTTGGGTCTCACATTCAGGAAGCTACAACTTAGTCTAATCCCATCTCAAAGTCATGTTCAGGCACGGGTTAAACCTAATAGATTTCCCACCACTATAAACACTAATTTACGAGTTTTGAAAATTATGGGAATATGGATCGATGGATGCATGTTTTTGAGCTTTTTATATTATTTTATGAATGAACCTAACCCAGTGGTGTTTCAATCACGCTGGAACACGATATATGACACGTAGGCTGCAGTTCTTAAGCCATGAAGTACATAAGCTTCGGAGCATGGGTGTATCCTTCAAGTCACCATCCCGAAGGGAAACACGTACTCCTAACTTAGTCATCCAATATTGATCACTTAAGTCCCGCCCATGGGTGTATCCTTCAAGTCACCATCCCGAAGGGAAACACGTAGGCTGAACTCAAGCTCTCAATTTTATTTAATTAAGCTCATGCAAGATGGATTATGGATTGCGGGCGTCACCAATTTTCGGATTTATTTTCATAAAAAGAAAGTGGTGTGCCAAGTAATTTTAAAAACTTATAAATTTTTGCTTATAGTGGTACCTATCACCCTATGATGACAGTTTCAACCTTGCCGAAGCCCCTAAGATAAGAACCCACAAGACATCCTGAATTGATTGTCAATTAACCCTAGATACAATATCAGGATATTTAAGCTCTTTAGATCGGTTGGGCCTACCAAAACATTACAAACCAATCGCGTTTTCTATTTATTATTGTTTTTAATCACACAAGCATAGTTTCCAATTATATCTATCATTTTCCATTTAGTTACAAAAATTCTGATCCAAGGACATTTTTGAAAATTTTTAAATTTTTATATATATTTTTTTCTATACAAACTCAGTCTCCCATCCCCACACTTAAACTCTACATTGTCCCCAATGTAGGATGAGAGACGAAAATAAATATGCAAAAATAAAACTAAATACAAAATTGGAAAGCACGCACACTCACTTGACAACCCATGAAAATTCCCCACACTTGGCCGGCTCACACACAAAACAAAGAAAACAAAGAAATAATTTCCTAACTCACTTTCGTAGGGATCACGGATGCATTTAGCATATGCATCAAGCCTTTTAAACCCCTCGGTAGCCCGAGTGGACGAGTTGAGTCTCGTGAGGGTTTCTATTGAACACACCCGCAAAGTTCATTTAACTAGACACGAATGTAAAACATACCTTAGGCTACCTCCTAAGAGTGCTAAGTTTAACGTCCTCAGCCAGACGCAGTGTACCTTGCTTGCCTCATGGTGGTCGGGTGGGATGTTTGCAGTCCTCCTTCCCTGCACTTAAGTTCCTCTCATCATCATATGTTCTCTAAGCCTTCATAAACAGATAAAAAAGTTCTTGATCTACATCATGAACTCGCGGTTTCTTCCCTTTTCGCCTTCTCTTTCTGACCCTTTTCTTCCCATTGTCTGGAGTCTTACCATTCTTCATCTCAACTGACCTGTTAAACACAACACAAACATTCTCGACTGTGTGATTCACCTTTTCAGGTGATCCACATTTGTTAGCTTTCGGGGTTAGAAAGTTTGAAAAAAATTTAAGACTCATTTTCTGAGCCCCAAACCTCATCCTTACCGTTCCCTCAGCACAGTTAATATTTGCCTGAGCAGTGGCCAAGAACGGTCTACCCAAAATAATAGTTGGCTCTGTGTCCTTGACACAATCCAACACCAAGAAATCCACTAGGTAATAAAACTCTCCTACCTTCACAATCACATCCTTTACAATCCCCCGAGGATGTGCGGGAGTCTGATCAGCCAACACCATAGTGGTGTTAACTCTCTGTAATGGACCAAAATCGTGCTGATCATACAGACTCCCTGGAATTATACTCACAGATGCTCCAAGATCCAGCAATGCTCTATCCAGTTTAATTTCACCTATATGTATAGAGATAATAGGTGTCCCTGGATCTTGGAGTTTTGGGGGAAAGGTACCCGTAAACACAGCATTCACACTAGCATTTAGCTTTACCTGCTCGGGACATTTGTGCCGTCGTTTACGGGTACTCAAACCTTTCAAGCACTCAACACTATCAGGATTTTCTTTAAGTTCTTTCAAAAATGGTAGATTAATTTTATGATTTTCAAATTTCTCCCATCTTTCATCTTGTGTTGGATCCCATTCACTTAACACTGGTGGGAACACCGGTGGTAACAAAGCCGAAAGGAATGGAATTTTCAGAGATTTATTCACATTTTTGTTTTTCAGATTATTTTGTGAAATTAAATCCTGATTATGATCAGATTCAGGCTCACTGTACTCCACCACTCTCTCTACTACCAGGGGTGGAGTATGTTCAACATCAGAAAAATCAGATGAGGGTTTAAGACTTACATCATTTAGGTGTGCACTGTTTGTGGTTTGAGAATTTGAGGATTGATGTGCACTGCAAGGCTTACCTACTTCTTTGATGATGCTTGCAACAACCCCAGTTAGGTTAGCAACTAGATCTACCAAAGCTTGATGAGCTTTGTCCTGGCTCTCCTGTTTCTGCACCACTGCTTGTATCACTTTGGTCATCTCCTTCATATCTGACCGGATGGCATCCAGTTCAGATTGATAGTTGTCTTGTTCAGGTGGTCCGCTCGGGTGGTAGTTTTGATTATAATTTTCCTGATAGCTTTGATACTCAGGACCACCACCATGTGAATTGTATCTTGGGCAATCTTGAGCCCAATGGCCAGTGATGCCACAGTTATTGCATGGCTCATAGTAATACTAGTTATCATGATAATTCCTGTCCATGCCGACCTGCACAAGTAGCACACCCAAGTAGTTCTGAACGATAAAAATAAAACAAAATAAACAAAAAAATAAAAACAAAAGTAAAGAATATCTTTTTGGGTGTTTGATAAGAAGTTTGATAAGAATTAAAATCAACTAAAGACAATAAACTAAAGCAATAGAACTAAGCGCACCGATTCCCCGGCAACGGCGCCATTTTGATCGCGATGTCAAGGTCAATCAAAAACATTTATAAAAACTACTACTTATCTACCTTAGACTGTAGATAGGGAAGTAGGGTTGTCGAATCCACAGGGAATCAGTGGAAAGTTCAATTGTTTAGATTAACAAATTAGAATAAAAACACACAGATCAAATAAAGATGCAACCTTTTCCAAACTTCAGGTTCTAGGTTTCACATAAAATTCAGTTGTTCAATTGGACACCACATAGACATAGTGTTGGAAAATTAGTTGAAACAGTAATTGAAGACAGATTCTTTGTCAGAAAACCTATACAACTAGTTTCGTCACAAACAAGTATAATTCAATCACCCAATTTATGAATACCAAGTTACCCCCTTTAGTCACCCAACCCTGCTACTAGGTTTTGTCATCAACCGAACAAGATCGTAAAGCAAGCAAACTCAAAGCATAATCATAAACTGTTTAAATCAACTAATACATCAATCTCTCAAGTTATTGTCAGAAACTAACAAGATCCAAACATGAATAAACTGAATCAAATACAAAAACCTATACGAACCGTCCGCCTGGAGAAAGCCACAAATGAATCACCCGCTCATGGTGAGGGAGATCATCTTCAATCTTCAAGTAGGTGTGTGAATCCTCTCAAAATCGCCTAAAAGTGTGGTGTAAAAGCTCCCCCTCGATTTGGGGAAGAAAAACCTAAAATAACCTTTGAAATTCGGTTGTTTCGCCTAAACCCCGCGTCTGAAACGCACCCAGCGTAGGCTTACGCTGGGTGGGCGTAGGCTTACGCCGGGCCTCTGATGCCGCTGTGAAGAAAATACTCAGGCGTAGGCCTACGCTGTAAGGGCGTAAGCTTACGCTGGTGGCGTAGGCTTACGCTGGACCTGCATTTTGCCCCGTTTTCTCCGTGTTTCTTCCGACTCTTCCATCTCTCGTCTAATATCTTCCAAACTCATACTTTAAGCGTCCAAAACCTGCACATGCACAGCTACACAAAACCTTTGTATTCCACATATTAATTTGCATAAATATAACATATTGCACCTTTTAATACATGAAACTTTGGCCACTTATCAGCGTGTAAGAAAAAGTGGTTTTTGTAAAACCCATAAAATAAAACGTTTGTCAACGTTTTATCTTTTCTTTCTAACGAGCGTGTTAAAAACTATTATTTGGTTAAATAATATTGGTTTCAAATGTTTTGGAACATGTAGTTTCTAATTTGCGTTTGCGTACATTTAGTTTTAACAGGCGTTTAGAAAATATTATAAATAATAAAGGCTTATACACTTTTACTTTCTAATGGACGTGTTAAAAGTGGTGTATTTTATTAACCCACATCGGTTAAAATGTTTTGTAAATGTCTAACATTTTAACGTGCGCATTGGAAACGGGTTAATTTTTTAAAATAAATAAACGTATTGTGTTAATGTCAATGGTTTTAACATGCGTGTTAAATTCATATTATTTTATAAATCAAAGCTTAAAACATTTGTCTAAATGTTTACTTTTTCTAACGAGCGTGTTAGAAACGGTTTATTATGTATAAACCAAAGTTATTATAAGTTTATGTCTAAACGTTAATTTTCTGATGAACATATTAGAAACGGTTATTTTGTATTAACCAATGTATGGAAACGTTTTGTCTAAGCGTTTTATTTTCTAACGAGCTTGTTAAACCAAAGGCCTTAGAAATGGTTTTGTCTAATCATTTATATTTTCTAACGAGCGAGAAATAATTATATTTGTATAAGATATCAATTATTTTCTAACGAGCGTGTTAAAAAAAGATTACTTTGCAATGGTTTAAAAATTTCTAACGAGCATGTTAAAATGATTTAAATTTTGGTAATTTTTGGAAACCAAAATTTATAAAACGTTTATTTTTTTTTTTCTAACTAGTGTGTTAGAAACGATTTAAAGGCTTCAAAAAGTTTTATCTAAACGTTAAAAAAAAATTCTAACAAGCGTGTTAGAAACGATTTAAAGGCTTCAATACGTTTTATCTAAACGTTGAATTTTTTTATTATTATTTTTTTTTCCAACGAGCGTGTTAGAAACGATTTAAAGGCTTCATTACGTTTTTTCTAAACGTTTAATTTTCTAACGAGCGTGTTAGAAGCGGTTTAATGTATAAACCAAAAGGTCTTTAAAAAAAGGTTTTTAATTTTCTAACGAGCGGGTTAGAAGTGGCTGGAATATTATATTTGACATCCGGCAAATTCAGGTTAACTCCGTTAACACAAAATCGTTATCTCAAGCATCGTTCATACAAACTCAGTCATCTCAGTTAGTCACACGTGCATTGCATTTAATTAGGTTAATTAAATGTGTCAATTAATACACACACAGCGGCAACTCGTATAATTACCGGATCACACTTGAGTCTAACCCGGAACGTTGGTAATTAATCAAAAATAATATTTCAAACAATTAATAATTTATAATTAATATAAATTATGTGATTTTACGTGTTATGTGACTTTACGTGAATTATGTGAATTTTCTTGATATCGCGCATGTTTATCAAATACTGATTGTGTTAATTATTTTTATAGAAGTTGGAGTTTTTATAAAAATAATAGTTAAAGGATTTAATTATTATTAGTGTTAATTGTTTTATAATAGCCTATAGACCTTTAGAAAGCCCATAATGCATTTAAAAACCCATGCATGCAAATGTGTATAAAAGGAAATTTATAAAATTAAAAACCCTAAACCCATCCCCCCTTGAAGCCGTCGCGACCCCCCCAAGAACTCCCTTGGAGCCGAGACCAAAAAGCAACCCAAACACACCCTCATTGATCTTCAATCTTGCAATTGGAAGTGTATTCGAGCTTGTCTAGGCGTTTCTAACACTCCTACGTAAGTTATTTCATCTGATTCCGTTACTTTTTTATTATAAAATTTATGATTGAAACCCTAGTGCATCCAAACATGAGTTTTTGAAATAATGTTGATGAATTGGTTATTTGATTGATGCTGTTGCAACTATTTGATGAGTATATTGTTAGTTAGAAAACCCTAGTTTCATATGATTCATAACTTGTCTAAAGTAGAGACTTTTTGATTATGTGATGTTGTAGGATTTCATGCTAGATGTGAATGATGATTGTTATGATTGTATTTATGCTAGTTAAGTAGTTTACAATTGAATGGATGCGTTGAATCTTGTTAACAAAGCTAGAAAACGTAGACTTTCCTAAAGAGGAAAGTTTATTGAAAGGTGTTTGTTGAATGTGAATTACTTTTACGTGCATGATGTTATTGTATGATGCTAGCATGTTATTATGAACGTATTAAAGCTTGTTAAAGTGTTGTTTGGTATAAATCGTATGCATTGATCATAAGTTACTAAAAGTAGAAACTTTTAGAATTTGAAACTTGATGTCTAGACCTAAGGTGTATGTTGTGATGATCTTTCATGCATTAGTATGTGTATATCAACATGTCATGATCATACAAACGTGTGATAGATGATGTAATCTATTGAAACCAAACTTGTGTTCATACATTGTTAAAAGTAGGAACTTTGTTGAACGTGCATTGTGTAGACATAACTTGCCATGCTAAGTTAGTTGTGACATGTGTAGCATGAAACTTGAATTACTTGTATGCTATGTGTGTTAGTATTCAAACCAAACATTAAATCACTAAACGGGTCACCAATGGGTCGTCGGGTCAAACTTGGTCAAACTATTAAATGTTTTCTAAACACTTAAAACAATGGGATTGTTTAGATACTTAGGGTTCATGTCAACTTACACAAACACACACACTTATAAACCGATGTTTATAGGTGGCGGTTAGTAGTCAAGCAGTTTTAATTAGCTTTCATCTGTACGCATTCTAAGGTGAATTTTCACGACCCATTTTTCTATGTTTTAAACTTGGGGGAGAAAACATGAACGCAAACAGTTAGATCTTACATTTCTTTTATATCACTTGTTGTACTAAGCGCAAACATATCATACAAGTCCTTACATATCGAACCGTTTAATATATGGAAAAGCGAGGTAATCTTGAGTAGTACTACTGGGCATGACAAGCCCCACCTCGGTTAGTCGCGCTAACACGACAGGAAGTCGAACGGTTGTAATATTGACCTAACATTTTACCATTGTTGTCACACCCCAATCGACGGCGGATTATGCGTCGGGGCGGACACGGTTGTTCAAAAGCACAAGGTTGACTAATAAAGTTGAGATATTTCATTAATAAATTAAAGGGTTCATGTCACACCCCGACCGATGGCGGAATCATCGAGGCGGACAATGTGATGATTGTTCAAAAGCACATGATAACTAAAGGTTGCATAATTCATTCATTTAATTTAAAGACAACAAGTTCCAAATACAATACATTTCAAATAACCTAGTCTAGTTCAAAACATTAATTTATTTAACTAGGTCCATAGTTCCTAAGTGGAGAGATCTTCGGCAAGCAGTCACATATCCAAACCTGAAACATTTTTTAAATCAAGTGTCAACTAAAAAGTTGGTGAGTACATAGGTTTAGTATTTCCTGTAAATAGTAGTTGTAAATCGTTTTGCAACTCATTGTTTATCTTGTTAAACATAGCATAGGATGTAACATTTATTTAATCACAATTCAAACCGAGTTTGACGCGCTTGAACAGAGCACAACAGCTAAGTCCGGTATGTTTGAATATAGTTACCCACTATATCCGATATGTTTGAATATAACACGCGGTTATATCCGAGTATGCAGTAATAAACACCCTAACCGGGTGGGCTGGTCAGGCACAATAGATCTATCATTATTACAGTTGGTTGTCTTGTGTTTAAATGTATGTACATCCAAAGAATAAGCATATAGTCTCATGTATAACACGTATAAACAATGTGAGTAGTATGTGTAATGTTTCACCCCAAAACGTATAAAAATGTAAAATAGGGGCTATGTAACTCACCTTGCAAGCGGGTATTTCACGCGTGTAGGTGATAAGTATGTGGAAGCCTAAGCACGTTGATACCCTGATGATGACAGAAGCTAATGGAACCGAAATGAAGTTCGAACTTGGTCGCGAAGTGTCTGGTCGGCAAAGCTTTTTGTTTGAAAATACCAAGAACTTGAATTCCAGAATTTGAATTGGATTGAGTCTTATAATCTGGTCATAGCTTCGTCTGAGGATGGCGAAGGCGATGGTAGTCTCAATTTGGAGTGAGAGTGGGTGGAAGGGGGTGGGAGAGCTCGAACAGGTCTGGTAAGGGCCATTTATAGCCGAGCCCAATCCTTATAATGAAACATGTAATTGAGTGTGTCTGGACATTCTTCTGGACGAGACGAAGCTAACGAGATCACTTGCAGGCGTGGAGGTTGACTGTCGGGGCCGTATTAGAGGTGTGAACTTTCGGCTATGAACACAATCAGACGATTGGGATGATGGGGAGACAAATTGGTCGAGGGGTATTGGTCGCGTGGGGGAGACGAAGTCGGGGATGCTTTTGTCGGGTGTTGAGGTGCAGGGAAACATCCTTGTCGCGGGGGTCGCCGGAGAAAAGCTCGGACCGCCGGACAATGGGGGAAGGGGGCGACCGGGAATACGAATTGGGTATTGGCAAAACTGGTCCCTGAAGTTTGATCTTGTTTTAATTTAGTCCCTGAATTAATTACGGATGAGTCCCTGAGGTTTGGTTTGTCCAGAAACAGTCCCTCAAACGATTTTAGTTTTAAAACCTTCTAGTTTGGTTAATCACAAAACGAACCCTAAACTTTTTATTAAATAAATTAATTTAATTTTTTTTAAATTAAATAAAAACAAAAATATTTTTATAAACTTATTTTATTATAAAAGTTATTAATCTTATTAAAATATGTTATTTTATTAAATATGCAACTTTTTAAATGTAGATTTTTATATAAAATTTTATATAAGTTTAAAACTTATAAAATTTTAATTATTTTAAATTCATAAAATAAAATATATATATATATATATATTTTGTACAAAATTAAATAGAAACATTTGCATTTCATTAAATAGAACAACGATTACATATTATGTATTACAAAAGCGTACTTTAAAAAAAATCCGGAATGTCACAGTCTCCCCATGTTAGAGGAATTTCGCCCCGAAATTCGACTAGTGGAGGCTATGAAAAGAGATGCGGATATTTGGTCTTCATGTGGTCTTCACGTTCCCAAGTGAACTCGGGTCCACGTTTAGACTCCCAACGGACCTTGACAATGGGGATGCGGCTACGCTTGAGTTTCTTGACTTCTCGGTCCATGATTTCCACGGGTTTCTCAACAAAGTGCATCCTCTCGTCAATACGCACTTCATTAAGAGGGATGTGGAGGTTCTCGTCGGCTAGACACTTTTTCAAATTAGATACATGGAAAGTCGGATGAACGTTGGTGAGTTCTGAAGGAAGATCGAGTTTGTAGGCCACTTTTCCTACCCTTTCGAGTATCTTGAAGGGGCCCACATATCGAGGTGCAAGTTTTCCTTTCTTTCCAAATCGGACTACGCCCTTCCAAGGTGATACCTTTAGGAGAACCATATCTCCTACTTGAAATTCCAAGGGTTTTCGTCTTTTATCGGCATAGCTCTTTTGCCGACTCCTTGCCACTCGAATGTTGTCATGAATAAGAAAAATTTTATCGGTGGTTTCTTGGATAAGCTCGGGACCGGTGATTTGTGCTTCACCAATTTCGTTCCAACAAATCGGTGAACGACATTTTCGTCCATAAAGAGCTTCAAACGGTGCCATGTTAATACTTGTGTGGTAGCTGTTGTTGTAGGAAAATTCGATCAGTGGTAGGTGAGAATTCCAATTGCCACCAAAGTCAATAACACAAGCTCTAAGCATATCCTCGAGAGTTTGGATTGTTCGCTCGGTTTGTCCATCAGTTTGAGGATGGTAGGCTGTACTTAAATCCAACCGAGTACCAAGTGCTGATTGCAATGACTGCCAAAATCGGGAAGTAAAACGCGAATCACGATCGGAGATGATGTTCAAAGGGATCCCGTGACGACTTACGATTTCATCAATGTAGATCCGAGCCAATTTCTCGACTCGATAGTCCTCACGAATAGGCAAGAAATGAGCAGACTTTGTAAGTCGGTCGATAATAACCCAAATACTATCGTGTCCACTAGAAGTGCGTGGAAGTTTGGTGATAAAGTCCATAGCAAGGTTCTCCCACTTCCACACGGGAATTTCAGGTTGTTCGAGGAGTCCGGAAGGCTTTTGGTGTTCGGCCTTCACTTTAGAACAAGTTAGGCATTTTGCCACGAAAAGGGCAATATCCTTTTTCATGCCGGGCCACCAATATTGCTGACGGAGACCCATGTACATCTTATCAGCTCCGGGATGCACCGAATATCGAGTTTTGTGGGACTCGTTCATCAAAAATATACGGAGATCGTCGCGATCGGGAACCCAGATACGGTCCAAGTAGTACAATAGGCCGTTGGCTTTGGTTTCTAACAAGAGTTCTACTCCCCATGCCATTTCTTGATACATGTTTCCCTCGGTAACCGAGGTGTGTTGTGCTTTGAGAATACGGGTTTGGATATCGTTATGAATATAAGCACTATGAAGCATGATATGTTCTTTACGACTCAAGGCGTCGGCTACAACGTTTGCTTTGCCGGGGTGGTAGCGGATCTCGCAGTCGTAGTCGTTTAGAAGTTCAACCCATCGTCGTTGCCTCATATTAAGCTCTTTTTGATTGAAAATATGTTGGAGACTTTTGTGGTCGGTGAAAACCACGCATTTGGTACCATAAAGATAGTGTCTCCAAATTTTCAAGGCGAAAACGACAGCACCAAGCTCGAGATCATGGGTCGTATAGTTCTTCTCATGGATTTTGAGCTGGCGTGATGCGTATGCAATTACTTGGCCACGTTGCATTAGAACACAACCAAGACCTTGGTTGGATGCATCACAATAAACGACAAAGTCGTCATTACCACTAGGAAGAGTTAGTATAGGAGCATTGCATGGCTTGTGCTTGAGAGTTTGAAAAGATTCCTCTTGCTTGGGTCCCCACTCGTAAGATTTACCTTTATGAGTCAAGGCAGTGAGTGGAACCGCAATCTTGGAGAAATTTGAGATGAAGCGACGATAGTAACCTGCTAGTCCAAGGAAGGAACGAATCTCGGTAGGAGTCTTAGGAGTACTCCAATTCTTTACCGCTTCGATTTTTGCCGGGTCCACATGAATTCCCTTATCGTTGACTATGTGTCCCAAAAATTGAACTTCCTTTAGCCAGAATTCACACTTGGAGAACTTGGCGTATAGTTGTTCTTTCTTCAAGAGTTCTAAAATCAAACGGAGATGTTGTTCGTGCTCCGCTTTCGTCTTAGAATAGATAAGAATGTCGTCAATGAAAACGATCACGAACTTGTCCAAATAGGGTTTGCACACACGGTTCATGAGGTCCATGAAGACCGCAGGTGCATTAGTTAAACCGAAGGGCATGACCATGAACTCGTAGTGACCATATCTAGTCCGAAAGGCAGTCTTTGGAATGTCTTCATCGAGAACACGAAGTTGATGATATCCGGAACGAAGGTCAATCTTGGAGAAACATGTTGAACCTTGAAGTTGATCGAAAAGGTCGTCGATACGGGGTAAAGGATAACGGTTCTTTATTGTAAGCTTGTTGAGTTCCCGATAATCAATGCACATTCGAAACGATCCATCCTTTTTCTTTACGAACAGCACGGGAGCACCCCAAGGTGAATGGCTCGGGCGGATGAATCCTTTGGATGAGAGTTCTTGTAATTGACTTGCGAGTTCTTGCATTTCGGAAGGTGCAAGACGATAGGGGGCTTTTGCCACGGGAGTTGCCCCGGGCACAAGGTCGATACGAAACTCCACTTGTCTAGTGGGAGGAAGACCAGGTAAATCCTCGGGGAATACCTCGGGAAAATCTCGGATGATTGGAATGTCTTGCAATTTCTTACCCTTGTCCTTTGTGTCAACTATGTGGGCCAAGAATGCAACGTACTTTTTCCGCAAGTACTTTTGTGCCAATGTGCAAGACATGATTTGAAGACCACGACACGGTTTTTCACCGAAAATAACTAACGTGTCGCCCGAAGAGAGAGGTATACGAATACACTTTTCGTAGCAAATAACCTCGGCATGGTGCTTGGATAACCAGTCCATGCCAATGATAATATCGAAGCTTCCCAATTGCATCGGAAGGAGGTCAACAGAGAATTTGTGATTATTAAGCTCAAGATTGCAGTCGCGGATAACAGAATTTATAGTAATAGACTTCCCGTTTGCTATCTCCACGGAATAAGAATTATCGAGTTTCGTTCTTTGTTTAGCAAGTTGAGACTCAAAGGTAAGAGACACGAAACTCCTATCGGCACCAGTATCAAATAAAATGGATGCATAATGATTGTTTACGAGAAACGTACCGTTTATCACGTCGTTGTTTGCTTGTGCCTCATTAGCGTTTATGTTAAACGCTCGTCCTTGGGGACCACCTTGACGATGAAGTTTTGGGCATCGGTCACGAAAATGGTTTGGATCTCCACATTCGTAACATGCCCGACCATTGAGAGGTGCCGGATAGACGGGACGGTTGGCTGGAGCTGCTTGATGGACGGGAGGACGGGTACGGCAGGTAGTGACCACATGTCCATATCTCCCGCAGCTTGAGCACAATCGGCATGGTAAGTTGGCAGGATGATGGTACTTGCAGGTCTGGCATTGGGGATTCGGGCCCTGATAAATTTTCGGGTTTTGACCCAAAGGGGCCGCTTGAATAGCAGGTACAGCGGGAGTTACGGCTGCGAAGTTTCGACCCTTTCGTTTCTTGTTGCGGTTAGAAGACTCGGGTTTCACATCTTTGACTGCCGCAAGAGTAGACACAACCTTCTTGGAACCCTTTCTTGATAAGGTTCCGGCTTTGACATGGTTGTCGGATAATGTAGCAGATAGGCGGATAGCAGCTTCAAGAGTAGGAGGATTGCTTCCTAGCACAGCATCTTGAATTTGCATAGGCAGGCCGCCTATGTACTTTTCAATTCCCCGAGCAAGGGGAGTGATCATGTGAGGCACTAAAAGACTTAGTTCTTGGAACCGGGTGGTGTAAGCCAGATTATCCCCGCTGTCTTGGGCAAGATCCCAAAATTCAGCCTCGAGCTTCCTCATTTCATTCCGAGGACAGAATTCATCAGTCATGGCCTTTTTCAGATCATCCCATGATAAGGATGTAGCAACCTCAGCACCACGAGTGCGTTTCTCACTGTTCCACCAGGTGAGGGCTCTCTTTTGAAGTACACTTGTGGCATAGCGAACCCGAAGATTATCGGGACAGTCACTGTTTAGGAACGTGCTTTCCATGCTTTCAAACCATTGAAGTAGGCCGGTAGCACCTTCAGTTCCGAAGAATTTAGTAGGATTGCACGAGTTAAAGTGCTTAAACGTGCAATGAGGCGGGTTGGTACCACCGTTCCCTTGGATGTTGTGAGACCCGTCACTGTTGTTATTTGCTTGAGTCATTTGCCCTACTAGCTGGGCAAGAAGAGTAGCAAGATCCGGGTTGGAAGTGCTAGAGTTTGCACGTCGAGGAGGCATTCTAACATCATAAGAAAAGACAAGGATATTTTAGATAAGACGGATAAATACGAGTTATAGCGGGAAATAATGTAAGCAGAAATATGAGATTTATCATGACGCGTGCTAGTGCGTGTGTATTTATTCTAAGTTGATAGGGGAAACTAAGTCATCCTTTCCGGGTAGGACATGATGTTATAGATCATTATTTGCATAATAGAAATTTGCCGGGACTTGCATGCACCACAAATTGTTATTACGTGTGCACCCGTAATAATGATTTGTTTTGCATGTTCGTCTAGTTTTTCCTATTTTGCTATAATGTCCCCAGATTTTGAGTTTAAGTTCGGATCGTATCCTTGCGAATACATTGACTTATCAACGTTAAATAATTCCTCAAAACTTTCAAAGAGACATGCTTTAGCCTATAGGTAAACACTCACGTCAGGAATTCCCAGGAAAGCATACGGGTCCGTTTATTTGGATTTATACGAAATGCTTTCCTAGACAGAAAACCCAATGTACAGGTGTCACCCTTCCAGATTGCACGTGTCCTTTACTGGTTTCAAGAAATTAAGTCGTTGACGAGATTTTAAGATTTTAGTAGAATTGAGAGTTTATGTGTATAAAATGTGTAGAAATGTTGCAATTTATATGGATGAGGAGAGAGTATGGACAAGGATTTGTAGTGTATTTGTTTGCATAAGTGTGTAGATCAAATGTGTATGTAAAGTATGTATCATGTATCAAAGTCTTGTATGTATGTGTATAAGTCTCATGTACCAAACTTGGGAAAATTCAAATAATACCTAACTACAAATAATTCACATAGCAATTAATCATTTAGCACATAACACATAAAAAGGGAGTCCTAGGGTTATAGTCTAGGTCATTGTGTCTAATAACCTAATTCCCTATAACCATGGCTCTGATACCAATCTGTCACACCCCGACCGATGGCGGAATCATCGAGGCGGACAATGTGATGATTGTTCAAAAGCACATGATAACTAAAGGTTGCATAATTCATTCATTTAATTTAAAGACAACAAGTTCCAAATACAATACATTTCAAATAACCTAGTCTAGTTCAAAACATTAATTTATTTAACTAGGTCCATAGTTCCTAAGTGGAGAGATCTTCGGCAAGCAGTCACATATCCAAACCTGAAACATTTTTTAAATCAAGTGTCAACTAAAAAGTTGGTGAGTACATAGGTTTAGTATTTCCTGTAAATAGTAGTTGTAAATCGTTTTGCAACTCATTGTTTATCTTGTTAAACATAGCATAGGATGTAACATTTATTTAATCACAATTCAAACCGAGTTTGACGCGCTTGAACAGAGCACAACAGCTAAGTCCGGTATGTTTGAATATAGTTACCCACTATATCCGATATGTTTGAATATAACACGCGGTTATATCCGAGTATGCAGTAATAAACACCCTAACCGGGTGGGCTGGTCAGGCACAATAGATCTATCATTATTACAGTTGGTTGTCTTGTGTTTAAATGTATGTACATCCAAAGAATAAGCATATAGTCTCATGTATAACACGTATAAACAATGTGAGTAGTATGTGTAATGTTTCACCCCAAAACGTATAAAAATGTAAAATAGGGGCTATGTAACTCACCTTGCAAGCGGGTATTTCACGCGTGTAGGTGATAAGTATGTGGAAGCCTAAGCACGTTGATACCCTGATGATGACAGAAGCTAATGGAACCGAAATGAAGTTCGAACTTGGTCGCGAAGTGTCTGGTCGGCAAAGCTTTTTGTTTGAAAATACCAAGAACTTGAATTCCAGAATTTGAATTGGATTGAGTCTTATAATCTGGTCATAGCTTCGTCTGAGGATGGCGAAGGCGATGGTAGTCTCAATTTGGAGTGAGAGTGGGTGGAAGGGGGTGGGAGAGCTCGAACAGGTCTGGTAAGGGCCATTTATAGCCGAGCCCAATCCTTATAATGAAACATGTAATTGAGTGTGTCTGGACATTCTTCTGGACGAGACGAAGCTAACGAGATCACTTGCAGGCGTGGAGGTTGACTGTCGGGGCCGTATTAGAGGTGTGAACTTTCGGCTATGAACACAATCAGACGATTGGGATGATGGGGAGACAAATTGGTCGAGGGGTATTGGTCGCGTGGGGGAGACGAAGTCGGGGATGCTTTTGTCGGGTGTTGAGGTGCAGGGAAACATCCTTGTCGCGGGGGTCGCCGGAGAAAAGCTCGGACCGCCGGACAATGGGGGAAGGGGGCGACCGGGAATACGAATTGGGTATTGGCAAAACTGGTCCCTGAAGTTTGATCTTGTTTTAATTTAGTCCCTGAATTAATTACGGATGAGTCCCTGAGGTTTGGTTTGTCCAGAAACAGTCCCTCAAACGATTTTAGTTTTAAAACCTTCTAGTTTGGTTAATCACAAAACGAACCCTAAACTTTTTATTAAATAAATTAATTTAATTTTTTTTAAATTAAATAAAAACAAAAATATTTTTATAAACTTATTTTATTATAAAAGTTATTAATCTTATTAAAATATGTTATTTTATTAAATATGCAACTTTTTAAATGTAGATTTTTATATAAAATTTTATATAAGTTTAAAACTTATAAAATTTTAATTATTTTAAATTCATAAAATAAAATATATATATATATATATATTTTGTACAAAATTAAATAGAAACATTTGCATTTCATTAAATAGAACAACGATTACATATTATGTATTACAAAAGCGTACTTTAAAAAAAATCCGGAATGTCACAGTTCAACATGACAAAAATAACATAAGGTTCAAGCATGAAAATTAACAAAAGTTCAATTCTTGACGGTCTTTCTAAGTCCATGCATCCTACGTTTTCATATATAAGCCTCACTCTTGAGCACCTGAAACATGTTAAGTAACTGTCAACTAAAATAGTTAGTGAGATACAAAGGTTTTGACACCGTTTTACAATAATCTTTAAAAGTTTTACAATTCACTATGATTAATGCATCTAAGTACAAATGTGAGAATCAAGCAAGTTAAACATTGTGCACGTCAAACCTCCAACCAAGTTTAGGCATAACCTGAGAGTTACCCTTAAAGTTTCAAGTATAAGTTTCAGTAACAATCACCAAGGGCTCCCTCCGAAGGGTCAATCAATCAAGGTGGATTGGTCAAATACAATAGATCTATCACTGTTACTATAGGCTCGGCCAAAGTTAATGAACATGCTAGAATTAAGTTTAATTTAAGCATGCAAGTCTCAAAGCATTTAGACACATAGAAGACATGTAAACATAGTTAAGTTTGAATTGTATAAGTCTAAAAAGTTTGAACATGTTCCACCCCAAGCTTATAAAATAAAAACAAAACAAAAAGGGGCTAAGTATACTCACCTTGAGTGGAATGTAAGAGTACTCAACAAGGATAAATTGTAGTGGAAGCTTCGAGGAAAGATATCCTCACAATAAGCCTAAACGGTAAGTCTAAAGTTTAAGATTTGATCATAGAAGTCTATGACAAGAGTCTAGGATTTCAAGACTTTCTAGGGTTTCATATGAGAGGCGGGAATGACTGTGTTATAAAGTTTAGATTTTTAACAGGTCTTTAGAAACATTATTATAAAGTTTATTAAGTTTGAAAAGTAATAGTTTTTCAAGTTTTATAAACGTAACACAAAGAATAATAAGGACAATAAATAATTGTCTATAAGAATTCAATAATCATCTAAGATAAAATAATAGTTTTATCTACAAGATTCATAATTATCATTAAAGATTAAATAGTGTTTATCAAATAAATAATTACTAAGTACGAATAGAAGTTATTTTAGAAAGGTTGTTTTTGAAATTAAATACTTTATCTAGTTAAAACGATTAGTTATTTAAAGTGCTTTTACATTCTAAAATATGACTAACAAATATTTAGAAGGTGCTCAAGATTTTAAATAAATTGAAAGATGTTCTCTTATTATTCACAAGTGCATAAGTATTTCGAAGCAAGTTTATGTTATATTTATAAGTGTTCTAAAGTTTTCATAAAGTTTTTAAGTTTATAAAAATGTATTTATTTTCTTGTTTTAAAATAAATAAATACTTAAGTTTTAAGCTCTAAGTCTATAAATTTTATAAATTTTACAAGTTTGAAAGTTCTTGATTTTCAATCTTAAAAATATAACCTTATAAATTTTTCTGATTTCATAACATTTATATTTAATTTAAAGTTTATAAAATAAATCAAAGTTTAAAGTATAATAATTTATTTACCATAATAAATCACGTTTTCCGATTTTATAAAATATTTCTAGCCCATTTTATAGGTTTTATAAAAATTTTGGAGTTTTAAGGTATTTTACATTAAAGGTTTAATAAGTTTTTTTTTTTTTTTAATGTTTTCCTGAAACAAAAGTATAAATAAAATTTAGTTTTAAGTCCCTAAAAGTGTACCAGATTTTATAAAAGTATTTAGAAGAATTAAATATGATAAAAAGGTATTAAAAAAATGAAAGTTCAAAACTCAGGTCTGCCCGGATTCGAACCCGGGCCGCCTGAGCCAACACACAAGCGCACAAACCACTGGGCCGGCGATTCTGTTGTGGTATAATCTGGAAAAGGATAGTTTTTAAATACAAACCCGAACTCGCCCCAAATCCCGTATGAACCCTAGTTTTTCAAGCCTCAAATTCGAATCGATTTGCCCTCTGTTAATGAAATTAAACAGAGGGCTTTTGATCCATACAAGAATGCGAGTATTTTAGCTTTCGAGTTTACCTGAAACGATATCGGATTGAGAGAGATCGAGTTTGGGCTTGGCGTCGGCGGTCGTGGCTAGAAATCACGAAATGGAAGCCCGATTGAATGAAATTGATACTTGAGTGAGTTTCAGGATGATGCTTATGAGGTGTAGGGATCGATTTTTATAGCCAATTTGGCATTTAATACGTGAACGGGTCGAGGGAGGTGGTTGGGTCGGTCGGAGTTAATTCCGGCTCCACGCGAGCACCTCGGTAGAAGTTGGCCATCATGATGCCTCAGGGAAGGGTCGCATGCGCGAGCCCAAGCCCGAGGTTCGGTGAATCTGGACGTTTTCTTGAGTTTGATCGGGGTTGAGGCAAAAACGAGGGTTGTGGGTTTCGAACCCACGACTGGTTCTGGGCAAAGGGGTTTGGGTGAATGACACAACAGGTCCTCGAAGTTTCAGGTGTTTAACATTTTTCGTTTAAACTTGGTTTATGTTAAAGATAAGTTCCAGAAATTACGGTTTAGCCCCTAGACTTTATAAAATAATTAAAATGATTTTATTTATAAAATCTAATAAAATTGTTTATAGGTTTTTAAAATTTCTTTATAAGTTTAAGTGTTAATAATTTATTATTATCATTTTTTTTTAACATAATATAAATTTTTAAATGTTTTCATCTATGTAGAATACACTCGTATACGTATATATAAATTATGTTTACCAAGTTTATAGTATGCGTAGAGATTTAAGAAGTGATACGTTTATTGCAATGGATGAGTTCCATCGGGTTACAATTTGAAAATAGAAAGCGATACATAGGGAAAACCCTGGATATTACAGTCTCCCCTACTTTAGGAAATTTCGTCCCGAAATTTAAGAGGAGGGTCTAGAGAAAAGATGCGGGTACTTGACTTTCATTTGGTCTTCACGTTCCCAAGTAAATTCGGGGCCACATTTAGACTCCCAACGCACTTTGACTATAGGAGTACGACTACGCTTGAGCTGCTTGACTTCACGATCCATGATCTCCACGGGTTTCTCTGTAAAGTGCATAGTGTCATCAATACGTACTTCGTCGAGAGGTATGTGAAGGTTCTCATCGACAAGACATTTCTTGAGGTTAGAGATGTGGAAAGTTGGATGAACATTGCTAAGGCTTTCAGGTAGTTCGAGTTTGTAGGCCACCTTTCCTATCCTTTCGAGGATTTTAAAAGGACCCACAAAACGAGGAGCTAGCTTTCCCTTCTTTTCGAAATGAACTACTCCTTTCCAAGGAGATACTTTGAGGAGTACAAGATCACCGACCTGAAACTCTAAGGGTTTTCGACGTTTGTCAGCATAACTCTTTTGCCGACTTCTAGCTGCTAGAAGATTATAACGAATACGAAGGACCTTGTCTGATGTCTCTTGGATTAGTTCAGGTCCAGTGATTTGTGATTCACCAATCTCGTTCCAACAAACAGGGGAACGACACTTACGACCATAAAGGGCTTCAAAAGGTGCCATGTTGATGCTTGTGTGGTAACTATTATTGTAAGAGAATTCAATCAACGGTAGGTGTGAATCCCAGTTACCACCGAAGTCAATGACGCATGCCCGAAGCATGTCCTCCAAAGTCTGTATGGTTCTTTCGGATTGACCATCGGTTTGAGGATGGTATGCTGTGCTGAGATTTAACTGTGTACCAAGAGCGGGTTGTAAGGATTGCCAGAAACGGGAAGTGAAACGACCGTCACGATCAGAGATAATGTTAAGAGGCACACCGTGGCGACTAACTATTTCATTAACGTATATCCGAGCCAATTTTTCGACTCCATAATCCTCACGGATAGGCAAGAAATGTGCAGATTTAGTTAGTCGGTCCACGATCACCCAAATGCTATCGTGACCATGAGTGGTACGGGGTAGCTTGGTAATGAAATCCATCGCTATACACTCCCATTTCCACACGGGAATCTCTGGTTGTTCTAGAAGACCAGACGGACGTTGGTGCTCGGCTTTAACCTTGGAGCAAGTGAGACACTTTGCTACGTATAACGCAATTTCTTTCTTCATACCGGGCTACCAGTATTGGTGACGAAGAACCTTGTGCATTTTGTCTGCACCAGGATGGACCGAATAACGGGTTTTATGAGCTTCGTTCATAATGATAGTACGAAGGTCATCTTCAAGAAATAGAGTAAGCCGTTGGGCTTAGTCTCTAATTGGAGTTCAGCTCTGCACGCCATTTCTTCGTACATCTTCCCTTCGGTGACCGAAAGGTGTTGTGCTTCGAGGATGCGGATTTGGATATCGTTTTGAACTCTCACACAATGCAACATGGTGTGTTCCTTTCGGCTCAAGGCATCGGCTACAACATTCGCCTTTCCAGGATGATAACGAATGTCGCAGTCGTAGTCATTAAGTAGTTCTACCCAACGACGTTGCCTCATGTTGAGTTCCTTCTGGTTAAAAATGTGTTGAAGGCTCTTGTGGTCTGTGAAAACCACACACTTTGTCCATAGAGGTAGTGTCGCCAGATCTTTAGAGCGAAGACAACTGCACCTAACTCAAGGTCGTGCGTTGTATAATTTTTTTCATGGATTTTGAGTTGCCTTGACGCATAAGCAATAACCTTGCCTCGTTGCATAAGGACACAACCGAGACCTTGGTTGGATGCATCACAGTAAACTACGAAATCATCATTACCCTCAGGAAGGGTCAAGATTGGAGCATCACAAAGTTTTTGTTTGAGAGTCTGAAAGGCTTCTTCTTGTTTTGGTCCCCACTCGTAAGGCTTTCCTTTATGGGTTAAGGTTGTTAGGGGCATCGCAACTTTCGAGAAGTTAGAAATGAAACGACGGTAGTAGCCAGCTAGTCCAAGGAATGAACGGACTTCAGTAGGGGTCTTTGGAGCTTTCCAGTTTTTCACTGCTTCTATCTTTGCAGGATCTACATGAATTCCTTTCTCATTGACTATATGAACCAAGAATTGGACTTCATTTAGCCAAAACTCACACTTGGAAAATTTGGCGAACAAGGTCTCCTTCTTTAAAAGGTCTAACACCAACCGTAGGTGTTCCTCGTGATCCTTTTTAGTTTTTGAGTAGATCAAGATGTCGTCGATGAAAACAATTACGAATTTTTCTAGGTACGGCCTACACACACGGTTCATTAAGTCCATGAATACCGCAGGTGCATTAGTTAAGCCGAAAGGCATAACCATGAATTCATAGTGGCCATATCTTGTACGGAAGGCTGTCTTAGGAATATTCTCGTCGAGGACACGAAGTTGATGGTAGCCAGAACGAAGATCGATTTTGGAGAAACATGAGGATCCTTGGAGTTGATCAAAGAGGTCGTCAATCCTAGGTAACGGGTAGCGATTTTTGATGGTAAGTTTATTTAGCTCCCGATAATCAATGCACATCTGGAAGGATCCGTCCTTCTTCTTGACGAATAGAACAGGTGCTCCCTAAGGGGAGACGCTAGGACGAATGAACCCTTTTTCGAAAAGTTCTTGAAGTTGGCTTGCTAACTCTTGCATTTCCGAAAGTGCGAGGCGATATGGTGATTTTGCTACAGGATTTGCTCCCGGAATAAGGTCGATTCTGAATTCGACTTGACGTACGGGAGGAAGGCCTAGCAAGTCTTCGGGAAACTCACGGATGACAGGGATGTCTTGGATGTTCTTTCCCTTCCCTTTCCTTTCCACGACATTAGCTAGAAATGCCACGTAATTCTTCCGTAGATACTTACGGGCTGTGGTACAAGACATGAGTTTTATACCGTTTGATGGTTTTTCACCATAGATTTGCAACGTGCTTCCGGATGGTAAGGGAATACGAATGCATTTTTCAAAGCATATGATTTCTGCATGATGTTCGGTTAACCAATCCATGCCAATTATTACGTCGAAGCTTCCAAGACGCATTGGGATGAGATTAATTGGAAAGTCGTGATCGTTAAGGTTAAGAACGCAGTTACGGATAACCGAGTCAATAGTTACAGGATTTCCATCAGCTACTTCTACCGTAATGGATTTTTCTAATTTAGAACGGTCTTTGGCAAGCGATAACTCAAATTCCAAAGAAACGAAACTCTTATCGGCACCAGTATCAAATAAAACGGAAGCATAATGTTGATTTACTAGAAACGTAACGTTGACTACTTCTGCGTTGGCTTGGGCTTCATTAGCGTTGATGTTAAAGGTACGTCCCCGTGCTCCCGGGTTTGGGTTTGGATTTGCGAGCCTTGGGCACTGGTTACGGAAGTGGGTTGGATCACCACATCCAAAACATGCTCGACCATTTGCCAAAGCTGGTAGTGCCGGGACGTTGGGACGATTTCCCTGAGCCATTGGAGGTTTGTTGGCGAAGCAAGTAGTAGACAAATGTCCATAACGGCCACAAAGGGTGCACAATCAGCATGGCAAGGTGGTCGGATGATGGAACTTGCAGGTGTTACATTGGGGACGTGCTCCCCCATAGGGCTTCTTAACAGGAGCAACTTGTGCCAAAGGTGCTGCCAGTGTGACTACAACATAGTTCCTGACCTTTCGCTTTTTATTGAACGAGGGTTCAGTCTTAACTGTCTTGAGAGGCTCGGGATTAGAGGTATCAACGGGCTTCTTGGAGCCCTTTTTGGATAGGGTTTCAGCCTTCACGTGATTATCCGTCAAGGTAGCAGAGAGGTGGATAGCGTCTTCCAGGGTGGCAGGGTTTCGACCCCACACCGTGTCCTGAATCTTCATCGGTAGCCCACTGATATACTTTTCGATACCTCGAGACAGAGGGGTAACCATATGTGGCACTAGCAGACTCAGTTCGTGGAAACGAGTTGTATACACCAGATTCTCTCCACTGTCCTGGGCAAGATCCCAGAATTCAGCCTCGAGTTTCTTCATTTCATTTCTCGGGCAAAATTCTTCGATCATTAGCTCCTTGAATTCTTCCCAGGTCAGTGACATAGCAGTGTCAGCACCTCTATTTCGTTTTTCTTCGTTCCACCAGGTTAATGCCCTCTTCTGTAGGACACTTGATGCATGACGAACTCTGAGGTTATCCGGGCAGTCACTGTTCAGAAATGTGCTCTCCAAGCTTTCAAACCATTGGAGGAGGCTAGTGGCTCCCTCAGTTCCAAAGAATTTGGCAGGATTGCAAGAGTTGAAATGCTTGAAAGTGCACGGAGGGTTTGAACCTGATTGGAGAGATCTAGAGTTGGCACTGTTGCTGGCTGCTGCTTGGTTTAGTTGAGTAACTAGGGTAGGTAGGATCTCAGCCATTTGTTGAGCGATGAGGGTTGCCATGACTCTGCTTCGGCTGTGACGGGGAGGCATACTATAAAACGAAAAAGTTTGGACATAAGAATAATAGGGTAAGGATCATAGGATGAGGTTATGAAGTATAAGGATTCTAGATGGTGCCTACTTAGTTCATGTTACTAAACAGGTACCTTGACATATCAAAGGTAGTTTAAATTCTCAAACGTTAGAGAAGTCGCGCATTCCTATAAGTGGACACTCATCCCAAGAATTCCTAGGAAAGCATACGGGTCGAACGGTTGATCTGGATTTGTACGAAATGCTTTCCTTGACAGAATTTCCTAGAATACAGGCATCCACCCTTCCGGTCCGCACAAGTCCTCTTACATTATTTAGAACCCAACTACTTTTGACGAGAGTTAGTTTGGAAACCTAAGTATATAGACTTTATGTAGTAGTAAGTTTTCCAAGTATAAGCATGTGTAGGGTTTGGAGAGTAGAATAGAGAAGTGGTTCCTAATAAGTACATGAGATGACTAATGTCATGGGGAATCCTAAGTTATAGTCTAGGTCATGTGTCTAATAACCTAATTCCCTATAACCAAGGCTCTGATACCAATCTGTCACACCCCAACCGACGGCGGATTATGCGTCGGGGCGGACACGGTTGTTCAAAAGCACAAGGTTGACTAATAAAGTTGAGATATTTCATTAATAATTTAAAGGGTTCAACATTACAAAAATAACATAAGGTTCAAGCATGAAAATTAACAAAAGTTCAATTCTTGACGGTCTTTCTAAGTCCATGCATCCTACGTTTTCATAGATAAGCCTCACTCTTGAGCACCTGAAACATGTTAAGTAACTGTCAACTAAAATAGTTAGTGAGATACAAAGGTTTTGACACCGTTTTACACTAGTCTTTAAAAGTTTTACAATTCACTATGATTAATGCATCTAAGTACAAATGTGAGAATCAAGCAAGTTAAACATTGTGCACGTCAAACCTCCAACCAAGTTTAGGCATAACCTGAGAGTTACCCTTAAAGTTTCAAGTATAAGTTTCAGTAACAATCACCAAGGGCTCCCCCTGAAGGGTCAATCAATCAAGGTGGATTGGTCAAATACAATAGATCTATCACTGTTACTATAGGCTCGGCCAAAGTTAATGAACATGCTAGAATTAAGTTTAATTTAAGCATGCAAGTCTCAAAGCATTTAAACACATAGAAGACATGTAAACATAGTTAAGTTTGAATTGAATAAGTCTAAAAAGTTTGAACATGTTCCACCCCAAGCTTATAAAATAAAAACAAAACAAAAAGGGGCTAAGTATACTCACCTTGAGTGGAATGTAAGAGTACTCAACAAGGATAAATTGTAGTGGAAGCTTCGAGGAAAGATATCCTCACAATAAGCCTAAACGGTAAGTCTAAAGTTTAAGATTTGATCATAGAAGTCTATGAAAAGGGTCTAGGATTTCAAGACTTTCTAGGGTTTCATATGAGAGGCGGGAATGACTGTGTTATAAAGTTTAGATTTTTAACAGGTCTTTAGAAACATTATTATAAAGTTTATTAAGTTTGAAAAGTAATAGTTTTTCAAGTTTTATAAACGTAACACAAAGAATAATAAGGACAATAAATAATTGTCTATAAGAATTCAATAATCATCTAAGATAAAATAATAGTTTTATCTATAAGATTCATAATTATCATTAAAGATTAAATAGTGTTTATCAAATAAATAATTACTAAGTACGAATAGAAGTTATTTTAGAAAGGTTGTTTTTGAAATTAAATACTTTATCTAGTTAAAACGATTAGTTATTTAAAGTGCTTTTACATTCTAAAATATGACTAACAAATATTTAGAAGGTGCTCAAGATTTTAAATAAATTGAAAGATGTTCTCTTATTATTCACAAGTGCATAAGTATTTCGAAGCAAGTTTATGTTATATTTATAAGTGTTCTAAAGTTTTCATAAAGTTTTTAAGTTTATAAAAATGTATTTATTTTCTTGTTTTAAAATAAATAAATACTTAAGTTTTAAGCTCTAAGCCTATAAATTTTATAAATTTTACAAGTTTGAAAGTTCTTGATTTTCAATCTTAAAAATATAACCTTATAAATTTTTCTGATTTCATAACATTTATATTTAATTTAAAGTTTATAAAATAAATCAAAGTTTAAAGTATAATAATTTATTTACCATAATAAATCACGTTTTCCGATTTTATAAAATATTTCTAGCCCATTTTATAGGTTTTATAAAAATTTTAGAGTTTTAAGGTATTTTACATTAAAGGTTTAATAAGTTTTTTTTTTTTTTTAATGTTTTCCTGAAACAAAAGTATAAATAAAATTTAGTTTTAAGTCCCTAAAAGTGTACCAGATTTTATAAAAGTATTTAGAAGAATTAAATATGATAAAAAGGTATTAAAAAAAATGAAAGTTCAAAACTTGGGTCTGCCCGGATTCGAACCCGGGCCGCCTGAGCCAACACACAAGCGTAAAAACCACTGGGCCGGCGATTCTGTTGTGGTATAATCTGGAAAAGGATAGTTTTTAAATACAAACCCGAACTCGCCCCAAATCCCGTATGAACCCTAGTTTTTCAAGCCTCAAATTCGAATCGATTTGCCCTCTGTTAATGAAATTAAACAGAGGGCTTTTGATCCATACAAGAATGCGAGTATTTTAGCCTTCAAGTTTACCTGAAACGATATCGGATTGAGAGAGATCGAGTTTGGGCTTGGCGTCGGCGGTCGTGGCTAGAAATCACGAAATGGAAGCCCGATTGAATGAAATTGATACTTGAGTGAGTTTCAGGATGATGCTTATGAGGTGTAGGGATCGATTTTTATAGCCAATTTGGCATTTAATGCTTGAACGGGTCGAGGGAGGTGGTTGGGTCGGTCGGAGTTAATTCCGGCTCCACGCGAGCACCTCGGTAGAAGTTGGCCATCATGATGCCTCGGGGACGGGTCGCATGCGCGAGCCCAAGCCCGAGGTTCGGTGAATCTGGACGTTTTCTTGAGTTTGATCGGGGTTGAGGCAAAAACGGGGGTTGTGGGTTTCGAACCCACGACTAGTTCTGGGCAAAGGGGTTTGGGTGAATGACACAACAGGTCCTCGAAGTTTCAGGTGTTTAACATTTTTCGTTTAAACTTGGTTTATGTTAAAGATAAGTTCCAGAAATTACGGTTTAGCCCCTAGACTTTATAAAATAATTAAAATGATTTTATTTATAAAATCTAATAAAATAGTTTATAGGTTTTTAAAATTTCTTTATAAGTTTAAGTGTTAATAATTTATTATTATCATTTTTTTTAACATAATATAAATTTTTAAATGTTTTCATCTATGTAGAATACACTCGTATACGTATATATAAATTATGTTTACCAAGTTTACAGTATGCATAGAGATTTAAGAAGTGATACGTTTATTGCAATGGATGAGTTCCATCGGGTTACAATTTGAAAATAGAAAGCGATACATAGGGAAAACCCTGGATATTACAATTGTTTCATGATGAACATGGTGGAAGGCAAATCAAACACAAGCAGTCAGCTTCGGTGTCGAAATTCTTTAGTAACATGTTATTAGGCTAGCTACATATTGATATAATTGTAATTGTTTATCTAGTATCTTTACTTACATTTGAAACCTGTGAACTCACCAACCTAGTGTTGACACATTTTAGCATGTTTTTCTCAGGTCGTTAAGGTACGAGCACGAGATAGGGCATGCATGCATTGGAGTTTCATTTATTTTTCAAACATCGGATTTACTTATTTATTTATTTTGACTTGTATATTTTAGGCGCATTTGTTTTAGCGCATGCATTTCGTTAAACCTTTTCGCTTCTGCATTCCGCATTTACTCAGTATTTTCGTTTAATAGTGTTGCATCGTGACTATGAGTAATACTAGTGTTTTTCTTAAACTCATATAGAGTCGTTCAACGTAACTAATGACTGAGATCCTGGTATGTCACGCTCCTAACGGTAAAACTCCGTTAGTGGATTTTGGTGGTGTGACATTATAACGAGCGTGTTACATAATATATTTTTTTAAACCTAGAGGTGTAAAAGCGATTTTAAACAACTTGGTGTTGTTGTGAACAAATTAATTGTTCAAATGTAACTACGTGCGTGTAGTTTACTCTATAAACATCTTGTTGTTGAATAGTGTAACAACTGTTCAAGGTGGGAGAACCACTGAGGGAGAACCTCAAACGAGTGATAGTGATGTTGTGATTGCATGGAGTTCCTGTGCGGGGGAGCCAAACTGTATCAACTGAAGACATCGTGGGAACGATTTCAGAGATATACGAAATCACGCAGACATTTGGTGTTCATGGAAATTTCTTACTGTTTGAAGCATATGTTCATGTTATGATAAACGATTCAACATTAAGAACTATCCCATTACTGAGAGAAGCATGACACTTATTGATGGTCGTTTAACGTCAACAGGGAAATGTAGAACTAAGGTTATCTACATTTAGTACCCTAGTTTTGAGAGTTACTTTATATGTTCTCAAACATCTCAAACGGGTATAATATCTTCTAGTAAGCCTACTAGTATTGGATACTCAATCTCACTATGAGATGAGTTTAGGATTTTAATCCTAAGAAAGCCTTTATCTTTGAATGCTATCGAAGCATTGTGGGGGAGTTGTGTTGATTCGGTCTCTCAGATGAGTCTAGAGATATTATTAACATATTTGATAATGGTAGTGTTCAAGATAAGAACACTAAGAGATTTGATGTCTACAAATCATCAAATTACTCGTTGAACAATAGCATTTTATTGATTTGCTTTCAAATATTGATTAGGTTCAATATCTTCGGATAACCCATACATAGAAATTAATCAAATGTTTATAGTATAACGGATGGTGCAAGAAGATATTTGCACAAAGACAATTTGTGAGTTGTCGCCATGACTAAATGTCAAGGATGAGATATCACACACCATGTGATGAGTGTATTAACATGGATACAAGATATGTTGAGAGTATCAACATTGTGAAGATTCACATTTATGAATTATAACATATGAAAGAAATATATGTTATTATTGTAAATGACTTTAATGAATCGTGCGATATTTATTATAGGAGACTTACAATAACAATGGATTTGTAGTTGCGTCTACCACCATCAATGTTGTTTGAACAATGTGGAGGATTTATCCTTTATTTTCGGAGAGTATCCCAATACATGGTTTCAAGGAAACAACAATGGAAATGTATACATTACTTTAGGCAAATGTGATTGTCTTGTTTGAGTGTCTATCTACTTGACTATATTTCAAACTTTAGTGATTTTATACCGGTAACATGCATCGTGTTGAATGTGTTCACCAAACTAACTCATTTTAAGACTCATGTTTGAAGTTCTTATGAGTAAATGGTGAAGCTTTTGGAGAACAAAGGCACATATCCTAATTTGACTGAGGAATTTAAGTATGTTTGAGTAACATACTTTAACTTTTGAGACTTTCCTAAATACCGAGGTGTTAGGATGATGAATAAAGTCTCATTAATTTGTCTGTTGGAAAGAGATAGTTCGGTATCTCTTAAGGCTATGAAGAATCAGAATGATGTATCTTCTGTTCACATGCTAGAGTATTGTAGTCTAAAACATGCTAGATTAGTACTTGTTAATGCTCTAAGGAGATTAAATTAACTTGAAACATTCATAATATGTGTAAACACAATAACGAAGTTGTGTACAGACAAAACCATTCGGTTATAAGGGGATAACTTATGAAAGATGATTAACTGATCATGAGGAGAACTCATACACTAGTAAGTGTGGGAAGGTCACACTAAGCCATATGTTGCCTAGACTTGATCAAAGTACAAGCAATGTGGGGATGAGCCATTTAAGAAACAACCCATTAGGGTCTGTTGAAATGGTATTTGAGAATGCTTTCTCAAACCCCGTGTGAAAGGGAGAACCTTTCATTACCCATCTTAGTGATTGGATAAGTTTATCTAATAAGACTTAAATATGGGTTAAGTTGCATTTGATAAGAATGTGGAATGTTTGGCAATTCAATTAAAGATTGCAAACATGTGACCAAGTGGAGTACACAAGCTCATAATAAGTCTATCTAAAATATTAGATTGGATGTCATTTGGTAACATTCAGAATCTTGGTAGATTTCTGATATATCTTACCAAAGGCATGATGAAAACGTGTTGAACCTTGAAGAGCATTTCATGTAATTCTAAAGACTAAACGATGTAACTAGATCCAAGTAGAGATCATGGGTTATAGTCTTAGGAATTGACAAAAGGCAAGAATGACTTGTGAGTCAAGAACACGTTAAAACAACTTATCTCAATTGCAAATTATCGTGTTGACTTTACAAAGTCAAAGATAATGTCTATGGATCCAACAACCTAAGGGTTGATGAGAGATCAAGTTGTGGAATGAGACTAAAGCCCATGAAAAAAGATATATGGTGGTAACCTAACCTTAGTTGACCGGAGATCCCAAGATCTAGGTTCAATAGGACAACTAATCTATATATCTAAGGGTGGTCACTGTTGGGGCAAGTTGATCTATATATGTTTATATAAAAGCTAATATATTTGGTAATATATTCCCCTAAACTATAAGGGTGTTTAAATACGTCCTAGTCCATTCCTATGACAAGCAGTGACAATGTTGTGAGACTAAGCATGACAAGGTTAATGAGTCATGGAAATCAAGATAACCTATTGCTTTTAATGATTCGCGCGGGAATCACCTAAGTGAGAGAGAAGTAGGGTCGCTTTGAATGGATTTTGGGGCAAAAATCCAAAAGCTCTCGCAGAACCAGGCTAATGTTCGAGGACCATAATTGGACATGACAGTGAGGGGTTGGCCACACCAGGGTGAGCGTTGTGTGAAGTGTATTGTCGTCTACACAAATGGGGGTATGTTCAAAGACATCGTGACTACACACCGCTAGGAGACTAAGTATGTTTCACAAAGGAAGGTTCAAAGGGTAACACCTACCTATCCTGCAATGCTCAATCGTTGAATTGAATCTAAGAAACATATATGTATGGATCGATCTCAATGTGAAAATGAATGAGTTTTGTTTTCACATGTGTGGGATTATTGGAAAATATTTAGAAATGAATGAGTTTTGTTTTCACATGTGGGGGATTGTTGGAAAATATTTTGTGAAAATAAAATTATATAAACTTGTATTATTTTTTTATTCAAGTTTGCTAGTTGAAACACCATTTTGAATGAGTCAAAATCCATTTAACATGTCTTTTATGTTTTAGTCAAATACTTAAAGGTTTTGTTTAATGGTGAATGAGGTGTTTCAACTCATGAGTTGATGGTGAATGTGATGTTTCAACTCTTTTTTCAAGTATAAATACTAAGGTGAGCCTTGTTTGAAAATGCATCAAACAACACAATCTCTCTAGTGTTTTCTACTTCTTTCTCTCTAAAAAATTCCAACAATTTTTTGATCATCTTCATCATTTTCTTTAAAGTACAATTCGGGTGCTAGAGCCTTCTCCGGCAGTACATACTGCTTAGGCCGTTGTACCACGGGAAACAAAACGGGGAGAGACCCGGAATTTGTTTTAAGGGCCCCGTGTCAAACACGATCCTCGGTCAAAACCGGAATTTTGTTTTTGTATTTTGTGATTTTTCAGTTGTATTCGTATTTGTAATTTACTTGCTTTCCTAGTTAGGTTTGATTCTTTGTATTATAATCGTAATATTAAAAGTGTTTTAATTTTTATACGCGAACGAATTCCTACATTAAGTAATACTTAATTGTGCGTTTGTCAAATTTTATAAGGAATTTTTTTAGGAGACAAAATAGTTACATAAAGCAAAAACCCAAGCAACGGGCTCGGGTTCGGTTGCAAGTCACGATGAAATCGGCGAGAGAATGATCGAACAAATGACAAAATTTAACAATGCCCAAGACAAAATGATGGAGTGGAAACGAACAAAACAAGAGATCGAAATTCTTGACATGGATCTCGATTCACTCTCCACCGCGTAACGTTTTTTTATTGAAAATAAAAACAAAAGGAGATTAAAGAACGTAATGGTATCACGTAGGTTTTTAGTTATGTATTTTTTTATTAATGGTTTTTTAGTTATTTCAATTAATGTATTTTTTATTAAATATTATGTTTTATTTTATTTAAATGAAAAAACATTTAATTATCACACCACCACATTCACACGAGTATACTCCTTGCCTAGTGACGAGTGGTGTGATAATAAGGATAGTTACGTGACGCCACATGACGTACAGTTTATTATCAGAGTACACCTTAATCAATAACTTTCTAATATATAGAGATAGAGGGAGAAGTTGTCTATTCTAATTGAGTCTTATGATAATTAAATAAAATATTTTTTTATTATGAATTTCTCTTGACATACCCACTCTTATATAAATAAGTAAAATAAGAAAAAGTAAAAAAAAATAGAAAAAAAAGATTTTCTAAGTCACCGACACTTCAAAATAAGTATAATGCCCAAGAAGAAAGGATAAAGTGGAAACGAACAAAACAAGAGATCGAAATTCTTGGCATTGATTTTGATTCACTCTTCACCGTGCAACGTTTTTTTATTGAAAAAAAAAAACAAAAGGGGATTAAAGAACGTAATGGTATCATGTAGGTTTTTAGTTATGTATTTTTTTCATTAATGGTTTTTTTAGTAATGTTTTTTTAGTTATTTCAATTAATGTATTTTTTTTATTAAATATTATGTTTTATTTTATTTAAATAAAAAATAATAATTATCACACCACTACAATCACACGGGTATACCAGTTGCCTAGTGATGGATGATGTGATAATGAGGATAGTTACGTGACGCTACGTGTCGTAGACTTTATTATCATTATACACCATAATCAATAACTTTCTAATATATAGGGGGAGAAGTTGTCTATTCTAATTGAGTCTTATGATAATTAAATAAAATATTTTTTTATTATGAATTTCTCTTGACAACACTCTTATATAAATAAGTAAAATAAGAAAAAGTAAAAAAAAATAGAAAAAAAAAGATTTTCTAAGTCACCGACACTTCAAAATAAGTATAATGCCCAAGACGAAAGGATGGAGTGGAAACGAACAAAACAAGAGATCGAAATTCTTGGCATTGATCTTGATTCACTATTCACCGCGCAACGTTTTTTTATTGAAAAAAAACAAAAGGAAATTAAAGAACGTAATGGTATCACGTAGGTTTTTAGTTATGTATATTTTTTATTAATGGTTTTTTTAGTAATGTTTTTTTAGTTATTTCAATTAATGTATTTTTTTTTTATTAAATATTATGTTTTTATTTATTTAAATGAAAGAAAAAACATTTAATTATCATACCACCATAATTACACGGGTATACCCCTTGCCTAGTGATGAGTGGTGTGATAATGAGGATAGTTACGTGACGCTACGTACCGTGCACTTTATTATCACTATACACCATAATCAATAACTTTCTAATATATAGGGGGAGAAGTTGTCTATTCTAATTGAGTCTTATGATAATTAAATAAAATATTTTTTTATTATGAATTTCTCTTGACATACCCACTCTTATATAAATAAGTAAAATAAGAAAAAGTAAAAAAAAATAGAAGAAAAAATCTTTACGTGACGTTACGTGCCGTGCACTTTATTATCACTATACACCATAATCAATAACTTTCTAATATATAGGGGGAGAAGTTGTCTATTCTAAATGAGTCTTATGATAATTAAATAAAATATTTTTTTATTATGAATTTCTCTTGACATACCCACTCTTATATAAATAAGTAAAATAAGAAAAAGTAAAAAAAAAAGATTTTCTAAGTAACCGACACTTCAAAATAAGTATTAGTAAAATGTTTATTTATGTATGTGTATATAAATATAGGGAGGGTTTTATGCAAAAGAAAAAAAATAATAAAAAAAAATAAGGAGACAAATCTTAACCAAAGAAATGTTTTTCCTTCATTTGATATTTGTTTTTATTAGAGTATCCGTAATACCCGTGATGAATTTTCTGTGCCGCGTAGGCGTCACGTAGACATTGGCTTTTCTCACCCTCACTATCATTCAGGTGTGTAATGGTGCAGTGAGGGTGACCAGTTTTATAATAATTACATAATTATTGTTTTTTTATTTAATTAATTTAATGTATTAATACAAAAAAAAAGTTAATTATAAAAAAACAACATAGTATTAAAAAAACACCATAAAAATATAAAAATATTAAAAAAAACTAATCGCCCGACTCGTTAAAGCATCTTTGTAATTTTAAAAAGAAATTAGATAGGAGAAGAAAGATTGTAAAGATATGCTTGTATTTTTGTGTAAAAATAAGGTTGTAAAGTAAAAAAAAATCTTTTAAAGATAAGGTTTTAAAAAAATCCTTTTGTGTAAAAATAAGGCTTAAAAAAATCTTTTTTTTTAATTTTAAAGAGTCCCAACGCCCGTGAGCACCACCAAGTTGCCCCCACCACGCACACCCTCACCCCCACCCGACGCGATGTTTCACGCCCGTGGTGGGTGAGTTGGCACCACGCCCCCACCACCACCCTCCCATTACGAATAGTCTTACAAAGGTACAATAGTAAATTGGGCATTGATGTATTTATGTTAAATATTAAACAAGGATAATGTCATATAAACCCCTACAAATATGGGTAAATATCATATATATACCAACAAAAACTAAAAATATCATATACACTTAATTTAAATAATTTGTTATTTTATGACTTCTACCCTTATCCGTTATATGATTTTTTATAACTTAGGTTTTTAGTTTTATCCAATACGTAAAAGATCACTCGTTCTACTCTTTTTGATGGCGACTATCGCGATTTTCCAAACCTATTCAGAAAGCATTGATTCAGAATGAATGATTGCCAGAAAATTTATAAAAGCTAATGTTATAAAAGAAAATTGGTAAAATTATAAAAAAATAAGAAAAAATCAAAATAGTATTTTGAGAAAACTATTTTTTATGGTTAAATACAAAATTCTAAAGTTGAAAATGTGTAAATATGAAATTTCAATGTTAAAAATTGGTAAATATGAAATATTAAATAAGGGTAAAATGGTCATTTTTTAAATGGTTTTTAATGAAATAGGTATATATGATATTATTACATGTTTGTAAGGGTATATATGATATTTTTAATTTTTGTTAGGTATATATGATATTTTTCAAGTTTGTAGGGTATATATTAAATTGCCCCTTCCTTTAATTTAAGGATTTTAGTTACTTTATTTATTTTTTATCGAATATATTAAATAAGATCATTTTTTAAGGATATTTTTGATATATTATCTTCAAGATCGGGTAACTTTGCATAATAGTAACCATTTCTTAAAAGTGTTTCAATTAGGTAACTCAAGTTTAGAAATTGTTTCAATTAAGTCACGTAGCTTTCATGTTTTATTTAAATTATAGGTTTTAACTTGGTTTTTTAGCATGTTTTTTTTTGTTTCAATTAGGAATTTTTTTTCTTTTTTCTTTTATGTGAACTCAAGTTCAGAAATTGTTTCAATTAAGTCACTTTGCTTTCATGTTTTATTTAAATTATAGGTTTTTACTTGGTTTTTTAGCATGTTTTTTTTGTTTCAATTAGGAATTTTTTTTCTTTTTTCTTTTATGTTGATGTTAAGTGGTGACGTGAATTTTAGGTTATTTTTTATTTTTTAATACAATTACATATATTGGAAATCCCGACCACCACATCTTCTCCTCCATTTCTTTCTTGACACAAAAAAAAATCCAATGATGGCTTGATTTGAAGGTTTAGTGACCCAATTTGAGCAAAAAATGTATGAGTGACCTAATTGTAACACGTTTGAAACTTGATTCATATTTTGTGACATTTTTCCTTTTTTTAATGATAATCTTATCGGAGGAGATATCTTCGAGATCATTACATATAGAACTGTGACATTTTCCTTTTTTTTTAATGATAATCTTATCGGAGGAGATATCTTCAAGATCATTACATATAGAACTGCATACGACATTAGATATAGAAACATGCATATGTAGGTGAACGGTAATAAATTCACTTACACAATTTACATACTCACCTATACATGATATTCAGTACAAATAACTTATTTTCACCAACATAGATTGTTAGTACTTTTTAAACTCAATCTAGCCCACACATTCAATTTATATATATTTAAACTTTTGTCTAACAGCCAAAAATTTCAACTGATTTTAACTTTGAAAATCATGCGGAATATAGGTCTCCAAAACAACTTATCGAACTAGAATAGCCCAATATAGTATTCTATTCTCGTCACCTACGTAATCTAATATAGCTTCACCTCCCCTAATAGGAAGAACATAACCAGAACAGCTGTCTGGTCTACCATATGTTTGTTAGCGCTCGGCCGCCAATTGGAACAGACAGTACAGCAAAAACAACTGGAAGAGCCAACCTCGATGCCATCCAAGCCTGGCCCAGAATAACCTCAACCTTTTAAACTGAAATAAAAACTGCTGAAAGAAAGGTCTTATTTGATACAGAAAGACTTTCAGGCAGAACTTGGGCTATACTTTGGTTAGATTAAACAACACTAAGTTGTTTCAAAACAATACAATGATAACTTTGTTTCAAAACAACAAACCAACATTTAAAAAATTACAACTGATTAACATTGAAGGACAATACAAAACAAGTTTAAGTTTTCTTCCTACGGAGGTTCAACCTCAACAAACAATAACCGCCCAAACAAGTGAGAATCCAACCCAACAAGAAGCGTGACCCGAGATATCAAATTGGAGCTTCACATACAAGGGAAACACCAATAATAACACCATTAGTAATGATATACAACTCTCTAACGATCCCACATGTCCTTATAAGAACAAATGTCCCAAAACGACAAAATCAACAAAGTTGGACGTATGGGCAACGTTGGCAGAAGGTTTTGGCATTCCATACGCCTGGGGTGGGCGTATGGTACGCCCCTTGCATCACCACACAAAATTTATGTTTTTTGGCTTAGAAAACCCACTAGCTTGCGACCTCGACTTGTTTTACCACCCCCCCCCCCCTAACCCAATTACTTCCTATTACATACATTACCACCTATGTATGTAATCATTAGTTGGTTTTCCTCCCATTAACTCGGCCTTACTCATTTGTGATGTTCCAAAGACCTCAAACGCCCCAAAACGACTTTGTCAATTAAATTTCGTGTGAGGTTATTAGACTTCAAACTCCATTAAATGATTATATCAACTCCTATGTGAAGTTCAAAGACTTCAAATGACAATGACATGGTGAAAGCTAAAGACTTCTAACACAACGACATAAGTAAAGTTCAAGACTTCACTCTTTAACATACGTATAAGTGTACACATACCACATCATTCAACTTTTATAATCCTTACTTTATTTACCAACATGTGGGATTCAAAGATCCCAAATTCGCCATTTATACTTGTGAAGTACAAGGACTTCAATTACAACCAATTCACTCCCACCCTTGCATACAACATGGTCATACAATTACACTACTTAAGCGCATAAGCAATCAATCAATGTATGACCTACTCTTATCATTACTAAGTAATTGCATAACAATTACCTTTTGCTATAGATGATTCCGGTTGAGCTTCAATCTTAGCCACATGATCACCTATACAAATTACCTTGTCATTAGTATAGATATCCCAATTTACACCAACTGATATTCTAACACACTCTTATTACCAAATGACCAACAATATCATTTGTCTAGGTTCAATTATTATAATCAAACCCTCAACTCCCATCTGATACTCCCTTAACCCAAATGACCCGATAAGGATTCACCAAAACTAAAATTTGTACAAAACGCCAAATTAATTAGGGCTTCTTGGTTAATTGTGTATCTATTAACACCCTAGACACCGACCCAACATCAATTTATCATTTAAACATCTCTAAACAAAAAACCCCAAAATCATCCTCAAGAACCCTAATTCTTGAATCATCAAATTGGATGTTTAGATGATGTTATCTACCTCCCATTACCTTTAATCAAGCTAGGTTTATACTTTAAAAAAGTTATTACCCACTTAATTCAACCAATTCAGCCCCAAATTCGGATTCCTCCCAAGAACACCTCTAATGGAGAAATTAAGAGATGAAAAATCACTTACTTGATGTTATGAAGGTGTTGTGCAAGCCAAAACCTTCAATCTTAACCTTCAATCCGCTCATGCAAGATTTCAAGTTCTTGATCTCAGCTCTTTCTCCTTCTCACATCTCTTTGCAAGACACAAAAACAACGCAACAATTTTCTAAGGTTCCATAATGAACCCTCCTCCATCAATACGTACATGTATGCTCGCTTAACCTACACATGGGAATGTGTACGATTTTTTAAAATTATTTGTGTGTCGAATATTTTGTATTTACTTTATCTTTGACCCTTTGTAAATCAAATAAGAAAAAAAGCACATTTGGATATTGTTGCCATGAATGACGAATTGTCGTAATTGCAAAAAAAAAGTAGTTCTATAACTCTTAATATAACATTTTTCTATAGAAAAAAAAAATAAAGGTTAACATAACTTTTTTTTAACGGAAAATCCTAGTTTTCACCGGCCTAAATCTACACCATGTCTCAAATGATATTAGAACTTAACACCTCTTGGATGAGAGGTATACACCTTTGACGGTGGTTGTAAAAGGACCTCATAAAATATAATCCGATCTCGTACATGCAAGTTCTTAAATATAACTCTGGTCCATTAGTTTATTAGAGGTTTTTTTACATATTTCCTCATATTAAACTTCTAAGCTACATATATCCTCAACCATTAACTTTAATTACATATTTTTTTAATTAACTTAAAATTACCTAATTACCCCTCATAATTACTTAGAAATGGGATATATGTAAATAATACTTTAATTAGTTCATTAAGGGTAAAATGATAATAAAATAAGTTATTTTAAATGAATTGGATAAATATGTAATATATAGGTTTTAGAAAGAGGAAATATGTAATTAAATTTTAGGGTTGGGTAAATATATATCTATACTACATAATAAACAAGTAAAATAGGAGGACACTTGTCATATTTCTAGGCCTCCTCATTCTCATTTTCCCGCCTCTCTCTCTTATTAATAATCAACTCCATTATTTTAGTCAACTAAATTAATTATTTGTTTCAATTTTTATCTACACATTTTTGAATTTAAAATTAAGTTTAATATCAATTAATTTGTTCAATCATATTTTTATGAATTCTATAAACTGAAAATAATTTATGGTCAACTAGGATTCAAATAAAAACTTTCAATCATATATTTACATATTTACATTGTTTCTTTTTGACGAGTGTATGCGTTAATAGATTACATTATATTTTATTCAACACGTGTCTCGTGTATTACACGGGTTTTAAAAACATAAACTTTTTTATTTCTAAGTATATAATATTATATTTATTCAACCCGTGTAATACACGGGATTCTAACCTAGTATGTAATAAAGGAACTTAGGAAGGGGATATATGTAAATGACCCTATTAAAAAAATTGTAATATTTGCCTCGTATGAGTTTCTTGTTGTAGATTAAAGAATACGTGTGATACTTGTTTGATATGAGTTTATTATTTGTAAATAAAAAAAATGTTGTTGTTAGTGTTATTGTTATATTGGTTTAATTTTCCTACTATTATGAGAAGAACTTATAATACTTGTTTGATAAGGGTTCCTTCTGTACATAAAAGAATAAATGTTGTGGTTATTAGTGTTTTTGGCATGTTTGTTTCATTTAAACTTAAAAACCTTGGTATCATAATTGTTTTATAGGATCTGATTCCCACATTATCTCTTTCTAATAACTAATGTTGTAAATGCTAATAATAAAATACCTTAATTCACAGCTTGTCTTATTTTTTTAACTCACACTTACAATTTTCATATTTTCTAATATGAAAAGAAAGAGAGTATCATAAAAGAGTGTACATTACAAGGAGAAGTAGATCCAAAGTTGCATTTTTCTCTTAAGGACATTAAGCATCATGATAGGCTTAATCAAGTCTATTTTTTTAATATAGAAATTGACATATTATCGCATTCATATTGTATTACATTGTTTAGAGCTTTAGCCTCCTTATTTTGGGCCCACTAAAACAGCCATGAGTTTATACATCAACCTTCGTAACATGTCTAGCTTTTACATAAGTTTTTATCCTTAAAAATAAAAGCTTGTGCGTAAATTGACATGTTGTGAGGGAAGAACCATGTTAAGTTCATGTATAAACCCATGGTTGTTCTAGTGGGCTTGAAGCAAGGAGGCTAAGGCCCTAAATAATGTAATACAAAGTGAATGCACCAGTGGTGCACAAAACGGTTTTTTAACTCGAACCGGTTCAAAACGAACCGAAATGGTTTGTTTAACAAAGAGTCAAAATCGGTTTAAGTTCAAACCGGGCCGGTTTAAGTTCAAACCGGACCGGTTTGAAACCGGTTTAAGATGGGTCGTTGACCGGTTTGAAACCAGTTTTTAAACAGTTCGGTTCTGGTTAAACCGGTTTAAACGTATAAGTTTCAAACCGACGGTTTGAACCAGTTTGAAACCGGTTTGGTCTAAACCGGTTCACGGCCAGTTCAGGTATCAGTTTGAAACCGGTTTGAGTTTTCAAACCGGTTTTTTTGTGAATCTCTACACCAAGGTGCCAAATTCTATAAATAATATACTCAGTTAAGCCTACATACAGTGATCTTTAATGTATTTGAGAAATAATCATCATTGGTTCAAGCCTTATAACTTCTCCCACCCTTTTTCTATTTGATTCCTCTCTCACTTTTCTTATTAGCAAATAAGAGAATTGAAAGTGTAAGGAGGGCCAAAATGAAACTCAATCAGTGGGAAATGAGATCTTTTATCATTAGATATTGGATATGAGGTGAAGTTGTGTCGGGCCTCCTTAGTCGCTAAGATTTTGATTGGAGTTTTAAGAAAAGTTAGAAAATGGTTATCTAAATGTTGTGTATTATTGCTTGATCATAGGGGTCCATTAGTATTGTGACCCGACAATATGTGCAGTGCTCTAAAAATGCTCACAGAATTCATGTATTGCATTAATGTCCTCTAAGGAGGGCTTGACTTCTAGTTGTTCCAGTCCCCAGCAATGTCGATCATGTTTACGTATTGGTCTCTCATCTAACTATATTCTTTGTTTTCTATATTATAGTTTTGATTCATATTGTTTAACGTCTTTAGAATAATAGAATGCGATCATATAAACTTTCCTCTAGTTGTTGATTTCAACTTACCTACACGATGCTTCCTTCTAGTCCCATCCAATCCTCTTATCTAGAGTCTTTCCTTGTAATTTTGTTTGGCAAAGTCTTTCACACTCTTTCCTTTAGATGTTGCAGAATCTCATTTTACATTTAAAGTTTAAGTTTATGAAAATTCGGATTGAAGCTTGTAAAAATTATTTCTCTGTCACACGATAAATTGTCAAACCATACTATGTTCCACTTGAACATGTAACATCAAACCGGTATTGACCACTGTTCCACTTTGGCAACCCCACAAAGTACACTCAAAGGATCATCTGGATCACACTAGAGAACATTAAACTTTCAAGGGAAATTGAAACCTCCAGCACTTCAAGTTAACTTTTACTAGGAAATTGTTGCATAAGAGCGATAAGGTCAAGTAAGCTTGTCTTCTAGATCAGTGGCGGATCTAGGAAAAAAATCCATGGGTATCTAAAATTTCGTTTAGGGGTATCTGGATACATAAAACGGTAAAAAAATAAATAAATTCCCGCTGCGCGTCGAAAATTCCCACTACGCGTCGAAAGTTGAGGGCCTCTTCATAGATCCGCCCCTGATCTAGATCAACCTGGTTGAGTTAAAAAAATTGCAAGGTTCTTTTAGGTTGGTATATGAGGGTTTCTATGTTTCATTTGGAACCAAGTTGACAAACTCTAAACCCCCCCACCCACCACACCACAAAGACACTTGGTATGGAGTTAAACTAATAAGCTTTGAAACCATAGAATGATATGTTTCAATACATAGTTGGTAGAAGTGGTATACATGAAATTTTATTAAAATGGTTATGTGTATATCAAATTCGGGAAGTAATGATATTACTCTGGAATATAGTTGAGACGTATAAGGACAGTGAGTTGTTGTTATGGCTAGTCGGTTATTGACCTTGACGAACATGAGGATTTCTTTCAAATATAACGAGAGTTAGTGCTTTTAGTTTTATCAAACAAAACCAGGGGAAATGGAAGGGGTTTCAAAATTGGTGGTTTCTCATGCTTCCACTAATTTTGTCTACTAGGGTTTCAAAAGAATCGAGGCTTTGGCTATTTGATGTTTTCGCCCCTTTAGCTATAAATGTGGTTTGTATGTAAGGTCACATGGATGTTACTAAACTATGTGATTATGTCTCACTTTGTGAAACTCTTCAAGATGTAATCTTCCTTGTGTCCTGGCCTATCACTACTAGGAAACTGACCTATTGCGACCGTCTTTCCGGTCAAAATGCGGTTGCAAAAACCTCCGTCGCTAATCCAAATTTGTGACCGGCGTTAATTTCGACCGGAAATGCAGTCATAAAATTTGAAACCAGAAATGCGATCGTAAAATTTGCGACCGGAAATGCGGTCGTAAAATTTGCGACCGGCAAGTGCGGTCGGTAAAATTTTGCGACCGGAAAATGCGGTCGCAAAATGTGGTCGCAATTGCCCATTTTTCTAGTAGTGTATATTGCGCTAGACTATGGTTAAACTAAGGTATCGTATGATATTGGTCAACGTAGGCAAAACGAGCTAGCCTTGCAAAGCTAACTTTTCAAGTTGACGGTCTAAGAGTTCACCACCCGTAGCCGGTAACTTGAGAGCTCCGGTCTGTGTTTTCTCTTTGATAAGTACCCTACAAGTCTAGTCCTATAATGATCTAGAAAACTAGCCCGGACCTATGAATGTCTACACGACGGATAACGTATAGATCTAAATTCAAAATATGCCTTGAAATGAATTAAAGATATATGTATAACACCAAATTAAGGTAGCCAATATCATAAAACAGAAGAACCAAATATTTTCATAGAATAACATATCAAAGACTGGAAACAATCTATAATACAAAAAATCAGCAACTTTAGGTCCCTATTGAGAGACTGTTTAAAAAGACAAATAGCTTCACGTACTTGGAGTTAGATGACGTGAAAAGATAAGATCTATTATGTTGAGACAAATCAAAACTTCTTTTGTTTTTTTTTATGCAATTACGGCCGCATAAGCATATATAAAAACGGATTATCTAACAAGTGGGAAGTGCAAACTATTTAACAAGAAACGAAAACTTATGTTTTAAATCATAATTAAAGAAAGAATTATATATATTAAAAAAGAATAGAGTAAACTGCAGTTTTCGTCCATTAGGTTTGATGGTCTTAATAGTTTCAGTGCACCCCTAACACTCTGAGTCCATGACGTTATATTTTTTAACACTTTTAGTCCAATTCACTAACTCTGTTAAGTTTTTTCAGTTAATTTCTTTTTAAATGACCAAAATACCCCTCTTCTTCCCCATCCACCCTCAAAATCAACACTCAATTTTGACAATCTTAATAACTTCCGAAGCCTACGACGTCCTTAGCAATCCTCAGAAGCGTCAGATCTACGATCTCTACAGTGAAGAAGCTCTCAAGTCGGGTCAAGTTCCTCCGCCGCCTCCGTTTTCATCCAGCCACGGTTACTACGTCGGCCATCACTACAACAATAACAATCACCAGCATCCTAACCCTAATTTTCGGTTTAACCCTAGGGATGCGGGGGATATTTACGCCGAATTGTTTGGAGGATCTGAAGCCGGCGGTAGCTCCGGGAGGAGTGCTGGGAGGGGGTTTAAGGACGGATATTTTAGGAATGCAAACGCTGGGGAGAGTTCGTCGGCGAAGAAGGCTCCTGTTGTGGAAATTTCGTTGTCATGTAGCTTGGTGGATCTTTACAAGGGTGCTAAGAAGAAGATTAAGATCTCTAGAACGATTCTTGATTCTTTAGGGTACGTTTTCTTATTATTATATACATCCAGATTTATAAATCTTTTAATGCATTTGTGCCGTATGATGTCATTGCACAAGCATGACGGTTACCTCCGGTGGTCAAGAGTCGACGGCGAAATTAATTTGGGCGGTGGAGAAACTGAGCAACGAAGAGTTTTTAGCAGTAATTACTAATCCCCCATTGCATTTCAAATGGATATTGTAATGGAATTTTTAACAGTAGTTAGTACTCCCCCATTGTATTTCAAATTTTATTAAAAATTAAAAAATTGAGGGGTATTTTGGTCATTTAACAAGAAATTAATTGAAAAAACTTAATAGAGTTAATGAATTGGACTAAAAGCGTTAAGAAATGTAACGCTGAGGACTCAGACCGATAATGGTGCACTGAACTTGTTAATAACATCAAACCTGAAGTACGAAAACTGTATTTTACTCAAAAGAATATGTTAGGTTTTGATTGGTTGTATACGTTACATCATAAGAACGTGACAATGTTCCACAGCCATGCATGCAAAATGTGAGCGGAATAAAATCCAAGACCAAATCTCTAGGGACCATATATAGGTTATATGTTAGGAGAAATGTTTGAATATAAAGGGTTTTTATCATGCGAAGCTTCGAAGGAGTTTTTATCATTGTCTTAGGAAATCAAGGGTTAAAATCAAAGGTGATGGTTTTAAGTATGAAAAGATTTTAAAAATTGTAAAATTGAAATAGTCTGTCTTTGTTTACTTTTTTCAAGTTGCCCTGTTTATTTAAAACACGTATAACTTTTTTATACGATATTATTTTTTAAAACAAATTACACCATAAAATCGAGTATTTTATTTTCTTTAATTTGAGTATAGTCTTGCTATACTTTTATTTAAAACAATCGGCTTTTTTATAATAAAAATGTCGATGCGCATGCGTAATTATGATCATGCGTTATTATAAAACATGTGTGATCATGCGTATAACATTCGTAATTATGGTCATACGTTATTATAAAACATATGTGATTATTGTAATGCATTATTATAATACATTCGTAATTATAACACACGCAGTATTATTATAACGCGGACGCATTTACCCCTTGCCCACTGAACACGTGTCACATGTTGGTGCCTCCGTACACTAAAACCCATTTGTATAATAACCGGACCATATATGTTAAATAGTTTATATCACGAAAATTACGGTATATGCCAAAATATTTGAAAGTTGTTTAATAATATGTTTGTAACTAGTTGAATACTCGCGCTCCGTGACGGGTGTCAGGTTGCCGAATTCACTCATAATAGGTTCGGTTCCTTACAGTACCACAACAGTAATGCCACTCGATATAGGCTACGATACAAAAAAGCTTGATTTTTTTACAAGTACGTTTTAAAATAATTTTATATTAGAATGTTAAAAAAAATAACGATTGTTTGGGAACATAGACATAAATAAGGACAGCGCAGGTTAGTATAACCAAAAGATAAAATTATGTAAAAAAATAAACAAACTATTTAATAAAATTAACATTTTTTTGTTTATTATTAGGATTACTGGATTTTAATAATCTCACCTTTTAGCAATTGGCCAATAATAATCCCAACTGAGAATATTCTTAGTGTGGAGTTATCTAAGGAGTAAATGAAGCCTCTATTTTCCTTGTTTCTAATTTTTCGTTTAAAAACAAATATCTTATGTAGGGACTAGAAGTCCTAATTTTGAAGCCATTAATGAAAGTTTATTTTGGAATTTAATTGTATCACTTCTTGACTTGACATGAATCATACAAAATATTTCCTTTTTCCTATTACAACTTAACACTTTTATCCAACACATTCATCGAAAACAATTCACCTTGATGACTGAATTAGATAACAATGACATACTAAGTTATCAAACCCTAAAATGGTGAGTATGACAGAAGATAGACTTTGAACAAACATTATATTTTAAAAACAACATGACTTATGAACCAGTATCTTGGTCAACTACGACCCTGTCAACTACGACCCTTACTTCTTAAAGACCTACCATTTCCAAAACTTGGCCAAATTAACTACTTGTCAATCATACATGTCTCTTGAGAAATTCTACTTATAACTACTCATCCTTATCTAACTCATTATTCGTTGAACATCCCGTCTACACACAAACAAGAAGGAACTACAAATTTCTCTCACAAAACAAGATCAGTCATTCGCGAAATATACTTCTACAAATACTATCAGAAACTTTTCCCGTTATCTTACACTAGAAGACTTTCCCCGTTAAATAAATGAACCCTGCTACGTAAAAGATTCTACATCGAGAGTCAAAACCCAAGCGCACCTTACTGGGGAAAAACAATAAACTTACGTATACACAAAATACACTTTACTATAAAATCAAAACTTTAAGTCTGGAGGGAACCACCTTGTGACGGGATACAAAAGATAATACGACATTCAAACCCGTATCCATAAAGCTCAACACCTTTCGGTTACCGAAGGTAAGTATGAACAACGAAATGTCATGACTTCAAGCTAAGATAAATGATTTGTCTTACTAAATCATACCTAAATTTCCTGATTACGATAAACGATGTACTTTCATCTTGAATAAAAATTATAAGACTTGTTACCCGTTTCATCCTGAATGCACAAGAAACTTCATTTCTAATACTAGAAACTAACATGAGGAAGGACGTTGCTCTCTATAGTAAGGTGCCTCACTTACCTTCGAATCAAAACCAAACATCGACATCCATCTGGTCTCCTTGAACGACCAGAATCCCCTATATAGGAATAAGGAACGTATAACAATTGATTCAATTACGAAAACTTTCCCACCGGAGTATTGGGGTGATCACATCGTACTCAAGACCTGATCACACACTTTATTCACTAAAATGGAAGACTTTAAAAGCTATTCGGGATTTGAAGTATTCTTGTTCAAACACGAGAAAGAGGTGAAACTTTAAACTACTCGGGGTTTGACGTATTCTTATTCAAACACGAGGAATGTGTAAAACTTTAAACTACTTGGGGTTTGACGTATTCTTGTTCAAACATGAGGAAGCTTTGAAACTCTAAGTCATACCACATCGTTACTCTTTAGTTACTAATTGACGTTTCCCTATAGGGACTCCGTTAATTGATAAGTACTCTCACGTGAAAACAATAGCTATGCACTAAGCAATCTATGTGCCCTCGCTTGAACCACACACAAACGAAAGGATCTATACGGACCATGCGAATATTCGAGTACTTACGGGTGCACACGTAATTATGAAAATCAGCACATAGGAAAACATAGTAACTTCTGTCGTGTGCTATGATCTAAGACCCATCGTAATAGATAGCAACGAAACTTAGGTAACATGACAATCCTTAGACATATTAGACTACATTTCAAGCTAACTCAGATCATCAAATTATCATCGAATCCATTCTGAGTGATGCATCTCACCTTGGATTCTGAATTATAATTCAGCAGTTCTTCTCTTAAGTGCATTTCCGAAAACTAAATCCTCATATACTTAGATGAAACTATATGCTTCTTAGAGAAACTTCTGGCAATCATGGGCTGTGAAACTTAGAAACTCGAGCGTAATCTTATTCCTATCATTACATTCCATTTAGAATTCTATACGTAACCAGAGGTTACTTGAGAACATGAAGTATTCCTCTCATTATCTTTGTACGTACTATAAACTTAAATCCTAAACTAGACCCTTCCACTTTAATTTCGGGATGAAATTTCCTAAAGTATGGGAGACTGTAATTTCCCGAATTTTTTCGACATATATTTTTCAAAAAACTTGAAATCCTGGTAAAACTTTTTTCGTAAATGATAAATATTGATTTAATTGATATATATTTGAGAAACACAAATATACTTGATAGATATATATATATATATATATATATATATATATATATATGATTTATAAATATGTATCTTATAAATGAATATGTTAAAATTCTTAAAACTTTGTAAGTTGTAGTTATGTGAATAATATAATAAACTTATAAACTTAAATCTTAAGAATTATTTTATAAACTTATAAAATTAAAAAAAATTAGTTTTTATTAAAGATGATAAAACTTATGAGACTTATATGGTTTTTTTATAAAAAAAATAAAACATATTTATATTTGTATAAAGCCCGGGGACTAAAATTGTCATTTTGGAAATCTCTTTTAAACTTAAATCCAAGATTATACATAAAATAACAACACTTCGAAACTACAGGGACTAGTTGTGTAATTCGAACAAACTTCCGGAGTAGAAACCAATCATGAGTTCAAGTCTCACTGTGACCCGTTTTGGGCTCGATTTATTCAAAAACACGTTCCCGGCTAAATTGAATGCTCCTCGAGCTCCGAATCACGCGTGCGACCCAAACCCAACTACTTTCAACGGCCGATTTCAACTTTAATGGCCCGTAATTCGAATTCGAAATCATAATTAATCACCTGTATTCTCCCCAACTAACCGGGCATTAATCGACGAAATTGAGTATAAATACCTGTTGAAACACCTTAACGACATCACACTTCAACTCTGTGAACACTCAATTTCACCGATTAGTACATGTAATTGGCGATCAAGCTCTTTGACAGCCGACCGTGATCCCAAACTCGTTCTCCCTCGATCCGACATTATTCCAGGTAATTCGAAAAGTTAAACTCGTCGTTTTCATCATACAATCGAAAGCCCTCTGTCAAATTGCAATGACAGAGGGATTATCAGGTCGTATTTCAAGGATTTTGATTCTAGGGTTCATAAGGAGAATAGGGACGAATTGGGTATGTGTTTATCTATTTTTTTTCTGTATAAAACTTTAGCGAGGCCCGTAGCCAGGTGGTTTGTGCGCTGGTGTGTAGACTCGGCTGGCCCGGGTTCGAATTCGGCCAGCCTGAGTTTTTGTATTTTATTTTTTTATGCTTATTTAATCAGCTTTAATATTTCTAATAATTTTTATAAATTATGTTAGACTTTTATAAACTTAAAAATGAACTTTATTTACACTTTTATTTTCCAGAAACATTTTACTTAATTAAACTTAATTAAAACTTATAAAAGTTTAATTATTTAAAATCAGTTTTTTAATACTTAAAAACTATAAAAAATACTTTTAAACTTTATAAATATTACATTCTAAACAGAAAATATTTTATAAAATTTGAAACTTTAATTTCTGAATTATTTCTATTTAAACTTTAAAAATAAATATAAACTTTAATAAAACAAAAATAACTTATATTAAATTTATAAAATCAGAAATGTTTATAAAACTTGTATATTAATTTGAAAACATGAAACTTATAAACTTTTACATCTTTATAAAATTTATACCTATTAAATTCAAGGCTCGTTTAATTATTTAAAATAAATATACTTTATAAACTTATAAACTTTATAAAAACAGAAACATTTACTTAATAAATCCTAGACTTGTAAATTTACAAAACTTATATTTTATATAAACATAAACCTATTTGTTTATATAAAATTAAAACAAAAAAATAATATACTTTATTTATTTTTCTAAATGTTTATAAACTTATAAACTTTATAAAATAAAAAGAAACTTAAGAACCTTTATAAACTTATAATTAAAACATAAATTTTATAAGAAATCCTATTTAATATTGTTACAAACTTATATGTATTTATTAATGATTAAACTTATAACCCCATTTTAAAACATTAGTTAGTTACAAGTTAATTTGTAAGATAAATATCTAACTCTTAAATACTTTAATAAATCTAAAATGATTTATATGGATTACTTTATAAAGTAATTAGTCTTTTAGATAAATTATTTATCATAAATAATTATTTATTCTTATAGATAATTATTTAACCTTAATAATTATGTATTCCTTAAATAATTATTATTAATCCTTAATTACTATTTATTCTTTGAATAATTTTATTTATCCTTAATAACTATTTTATTCTTGAAATAATTATTATTAATCTTTAATCATTATTTACCCTTTTTAAATAATTATTATTAATATTTAATAACTAATTATTCTTTAAATAATTATTGTTAATCTTTCAAAAATTATTTAGCCTTACACTTAACTATTATTACAACTCCGTTTATAAATACTTAGAAAACTATTTCGAAATCATTATTACCTAAATTGTGTAACTAATAATTAGTTCAAGTAGTAATTATTGTAAACTATAGACTTATTAAACTTTGATATTCAAGTCTTGTGTCATTCATTCAAAACCTTTATTTGAAACTTGATTCAAACTTTATAAAACACAATCATTTCTATCTCCTATTTGGAACCCTGGTCAATCATAGAATCCTAGATACATGCCAGAGACTTATAGGATCAAACTTGAAACTTTAGACTTGTATTCTTAGGCTTGTTGTGAGGATATTCTCTCTCAGAGTCTTGCTACACTAAATCTTGTCCGGTACTCTTCATCATTCCAAGTGAGTATACTTAGCCCCTTTTTCGTTTTACTTACTTTATAAACTTGGGGTGAAACATGTATCAACACTCATACAATTCTTGTACAACTATGTCTACATGCTTATTCTTGTGTTATTATGCTTGAGACTTGCATGCTTAAATTAAACTTAATACTAGCATATCCATTAACTTTGATCAAGCCTATAGTAACAATGATAGATCTATTGTATTTGACCAATTTACCTATTTTGATTGACCCCTTCGGGAGGAGCCCATGGTGATTGTTACTGAATTTAAACTTTAAACTTTTAAGGGTAACCTTCGGGTTATACCTAAACTTGGTTGGAGGATTGATATGCACAATGTTTAACATGTTTGCTCTCACACTTATACTATAGAATGCATGACATAGAGAATCGTAAAACTTTTTAAAGACCTTATTAAACTGTGTCAAAACCTTCGTATCTCACAAACTATTTTTAGTTGACAGATTTCATCACATGTTTCAGGTACATCAACATGAGTCTTTATTGTGACCACATAGGATGCTTTGGACCTAGAATACTTATTAAATTAAACTTGTATTCTTGTTATGTATTGATTCTTTCCTTGTATTGAAAACCTTGAAAGTCATTAATGAAACTATTTAAACTTTAATAGTCAACCTTGTGCTATTGAACAACCGCGTCCGCCCCGACGTATAATCCGTCTTCGGTTGGGGTGTGACATATTGGTATCAGAGCCTTGGTTATAGGGAATTAGGTTATTAGACACATGACCTAGACTATATTTTAGGAGACCCAAACATGAGATACCTCATGTCCTATACTAGGAACCTCCTCTCTAGTTTATTCTTAAACCTTAAACCTTATACGTGAATACTCATACTCGAACTCATATACTTCTAGCTACTTACGTGTTACAAGGATCTACTACGTTGAGATCATAATCTTAGACTCCAAGTCTATTCCAACAAGCTAACTCTCGTCAAGAATATTTAAGTTCTAGACAACGTAGAGAACTTGTGCAGACCGGAAGAGTGAATGTCTGTATTCTGAGAAATTCTGTCGAGGAAAGCATTTCGTACAAATCCAAATCAACTGTTGGACCCGTATGCTTTCCTAGGAATTCGCGGGATGAGTGTTCACTTATAGGAATGCATGACTTCTCAAAACGTTAGAGAACTTAAATCATTCTTGATATTTCAAGGTGCTTATTTAGTGATGAGCACTAAATGAGTACCATATAAATACTTTATACTTCGTGGGTCCATAACTCAAAATCCTCATCCGTAATCCTTACTCTGTAATCTTTATTTTTTCTCTATCATGAATTTCCATGTGAACTTGTCATAACCAAAAATTTGACTTCAAATTTTTTTTTACAATACTTAAAACTATATGTATACATACATTACTCTACAAAGCTCATAATTATATGACGCTTAAAGAACTCTTGTGCTTACCCCTACCCTCATACTACCTACCTAGACCACATTTGATAACTATCTTAAGTTTTTACCACACATTTAAACATCCTTAAATCTTTATACGTCCTTGAAACTTACACACGTCACCGCCCCTTGTAAACAAAACTTAATCCGAAGTACATTAACAAAGAATTTAGGAACCTACTTGTTTTCCCCAAGAGGAAGAAGCTTGTTGGAATGAATAAACCTCGCACTAAGGCCTCAAAGCCCAGCCCACAATAAACCTTATCATAATACCTAAGCCCAAACCATGATACATAACGACTGAAAGAAGGTGAAGGCCCATGGGGAGTTCTGGCTAGGGAAAATAGGGTACTTAAGTGAGTCCTTGTGACCCACCCCCTTTTACCCGGGAATCTTCTTCATGAGCACGCCGTCTACAAGTCAAAGAGCCATTACAAAAATATTACTGTGATGACTCAGTATTATGGATAAACAAACTTTAACTTCATGAAGAACTTTCACATTTGGCATTTGAAAATATCACCATCACTTACAAACTTCCTTCTTTTCCTTTTTCTTGCTAGGCAATGGATTCACACTCACCTCCCTCACCCGTGTACCGCCTTGGAGCAGAATCCGATCTTGAAGGAGACAGTGAGTCACCAATTCGTCAGCCAACAGCTTATCCCACTGTGTGGGCGAGAATTGACCTGAATGCCAATTGGACTCTGGCTTCTCGCCCAGGATTCGGAGCATCTGGGCCATCACCGCCAAGAAATCATTATCAAGCACCTCATCACCACCACCGGTTCTCATCCCCGCCAAGTGATACAAACTTAGCACCTGGACCTAACCCAAAAGCTAGACACGCTGGGACACCCGCTGTTGCAATGGGAATCCCGGTTAATAACATTCCCCAGTTTGTGGGAACCGCAGAATTTGTGAGGCGGGAGATGGAACATAGAATACGACATGACCTGCTAAATAAAAGGATCGACGACGTGACGAATCAAATATGGATCCAGGAGGAAAAGATCACGACCTTGGTGGAAGACAGGGAAATCCTCGAGTGTCGAACCGAAACCACTAGGGACGAGGCTAGGTTTGCCATTCGGGTAACCCTAGCGGTTCTTGTCGTAGTACTCATCTGCTTCCTAGTGGAGAGTTATCTAAGCGTAAATGAAGCCTCTATTTTCCTTGTTTCAAATTTTTCGTTTAAGAACCAATGTCTTATGTAGGGACTAGAAGTCCCAATTTTGAAGCCATTAATGAAAGTTGATTTTGGAATTTAATTGTATCACTTATTGACTTGACATGAATCATACAAAAGCTTTCTTTTTTCCTATTACAACTTAACACTTTCATCCAACACATTCATCGAAAACAATTCCCCATAATGACTGAATTAGATAACAACGACATACTAAGTTATCAAACCCTAAAATGGTGAGTATGACAGAAGAATAAACTTTGAACAAACATTTTATTTTAAAAACAACATGACTTATGAACCAGTATCTTGGTCAACTACGACCCTTACTTCTTAAAGACCTACCATTTCAAAAACTTGGCCAAGCTAACTGCCTGTCAACCATACCTGTCTCTTGAGAAATCCTACTTATAACTACTCATCCTAGTCTAACTCCTTATTCGTTGAACATCCCGTCTACACACAAACAAGGAGGAACTACATATTTCTCTCACAAAACAAGATCAGTCATTCGCGAAATATACTTCTACAAATACTATCAGAAATTTTCCCATTATCTTACACTAGAAGACTTTCCCCGTTAAAGAAATGAACCCTGCTACGTAAAAGATTCTACAACGAGAGTCAAAACCCAAGCGCACCTTACTGGGGAAAAACAATAAACTTACGTCTACTCAAAATACACTTTAAGACTTTCCCGTTATCTTACACAAGAAGACTTTCCCCGTTAAAGAAATGAACCATGCTACGTAAAAGATTCTACAACGAGAGTCAAAACCCAAGCGCACCTTACTGGGGAAAAACAATAAACTTACGTATACACAAAATACACTTTACTATAAAATCAAAACTTTAAGTCTGGAGGGAACCACCTTGTTACGGGATATAAAAGATAATACGACATTCAAACCCGTATCCATAAAGCTCAACACCTTTCGGTTACCGAAGGTAAGTATGAACAACGAAATGTCATGACTTCAAGCTAAGATAAATGATTTGTCTTACTAAATCATACCTAAATTTCCTGATTACGATAAACGATGTACTTTCATCTTGAATAAAAATTATAAGACTTGTTACCCGTTTCATCCTGAATGCACAAGAAACTTCATTTCTAATACTAGAAACTAACATGAGGAAGGACGTTGCTCTCTATAGTAAGGTGCCTCACTTACCTTCGAATCAAAACCAAACATCGACATCCATCTGGTCTCCTTGAACGACCAGAATCCCCTATATAGGAATAAGGAACGTATAACAATTGATTCAATTACGAAAACTTTCCCACCGGAGTATTGGGGTGATCACATCGTACTCAAGACCTGATCACACACTTTATTCACTAAAATGGAAGACTTTAAAAGCTATTCGGGATTTGAAGTATTCTTGTTCAAACACGAGAAAGAGGTGAAACTTTAAACTACTCGGGGTTTGACGTATTCTTATTCAAACACGAGGAATGTGTAAAACTTTAAACTACTTGGGGTTTGACGTATTCTTGTTCAAACACGAGGAAGCTTTGAAACTCTAAGTCATACCACATCGTTACTCTTTAGTTACTAATTGACGTTTCCCTATAGGGACTCTGTTAATTGATAAGTACTCTCACGTGAAAACAATAGCTATGCACTAAGCAATCTATGTGCCCTCGCTTGAACCACACACAAACGAAAGGATCTATACGGACCATGCGAAGATTCAAGTACTTACGGGTGCACACGTAATTATGAAAATCAGCGCATGGGAAAACATAATAACTTCTGTCGTGTGCTATGATCTAAGACCTATCGTAATAGATAGCAACGAAACTTAGGTACCATGACAATCCTTAGACATATTAGACTACATTTCAAGCAAACTCAGATCATCAAATTATCATCGAATCCATTCTGAGTCATGCATCTCACCTTGGATTCTGAATTATAATTCCGCAGTTCTTCTCTTAAGTGCATTTCCGAAAACTAAATCCTCATATACTTCGATGAAACTATATGCTTTTTAGAGAAACTTCTGGAAATCATGGGTTGTGAAACTTAGAAACTCGAGCGTAATCTTATTCCTATCATTACATTCCATTTAGAATTCTATACGTAACCAGAGGTTACTTGAGAACATGAAGTATTCCTCTCATTATCCTTGTACGTACTATAAACTTAAATCCTAAACTAGACCCTTCCACTTTAATTTCGAGACGGAATTTCTTAAAGTAGGGGAGACTATAATATCACGAATTTTTCCGACATATATTTTTCTAAAACCGTTGCACATATTATAAATTCAAACTTGAAATCCTAGTAAAACTATTTTCGTAAATGATAAATATTGATTTAATTGATATATATTTGAGAAACACAAATATACTTGATATATATATATATATATATATATATATATGTGTGTGTGTGTGTGTGTGATTTATAAATATGTATCTTATAAATGAGTATGTTAAAATTCTTAAAACTTTGTAAGTTGTAGTTATGTGTATAATATAATAAACTTATACACTTTAATCTTAAGAATTATTTTATAAACTTATAAAATAAAAAAATAGTTTTTATTAAAGATGATAAAACTTATAAGACTTATTTGGTTTTTTTATAAAAAAATAAAAATATTTATTTTTATATAAAGCCCAGGGACTAAAATTATCATTTTAGAAATCTCTTTTAAACTTAAATCTAAGATTATACATAAAATAACAGCATTTCGAAACTACAGGGACTACTTGTGTAATTTGACCGAACTTCCGGAGTTGGAACCAGTCATGAGTTCGAGTCTCACTATGACCGGTTTTGGGCTCGGATTATTCAAAAACGCGTTCCCGGCTAAATTGAATGCTCCTCGAGCTCCGAATCACGCGTGCGACCCAAACCCAACTACTTTCAACTACCGATTTCAACTTTAATGGCCCGTAATTCGAATTCGAAATCATAATTAATCACCCGTAATCTCCCCAACTAACCGGGCATTAATCGTCGAAATTGAGTATAAATACCTGTTGAAACACCTTAACGACATCACACTTCAACTCGGTGAACACTCAATTTCACCAATTAGTACCTGTAATTGCTGATCAAGCTCTTTGACAGCCGACCGTGAACCCAAAATCGTTCTCCCTCGATCTGACATCATTCCAGGTAATTTGAAAAGCTTTGATATTCAAGTCTTGTGTCATTCATTCAAAACTCATGCAATTCTTGTACAACTATGTCTTCATTCTTATTCTTGTGTTATTATGCTTAAGACTTGCATGCTTAAATTAAACTTAATACTAGCATATACATTAACTTTGATCAAGCCTATAGTAACAATGATAGATCTATTGTATTTGACCAATCCACCTAGTTTGATTGACTATTCGGGGGGAGCCCATGGTGATTGTTACTGAATTTAAACTTTTAAGGGTAACCTTCGGGTTATGCCTAAACTTGGTTGGAGGATTGATATGCACAATGTTTAACATGTTTGCTCTCACACTTATACTATAGAATGCATAACATAGAGAATTGTAAAACTTTTCAAAGACCTTGTTAAACTGTGTCAAAACCTGCGTATCTCACCAACTATTTTTAGTTGACAGATTTCTTCACATGTTTCAGGTACATCAACGTGAGACTTTATTGTGACCACATAGGATGCTTTGGACCTAGAATACTTATTAAATTAAACTTCTATTCTTGTTATGTATTGATTCTTTCCTTGTATTGAAAACCTTGAAAGTCATTAATGAAGCTATTTAAACTTTAATAGTCAACCTTGTGCTATTGAACAACCGCGTCCGCCCCAACGTATAATCCGTCGACGGTTGGGATGTATGTTGTATTTTACGGGTTTATTCAATCCGTATAAAACATGAGTTTTAAAAAAATAAATTTTTTATTACTTCATATATAATATTATAATTATATTTATTGAACTCATGTAACACACGATATTTTAACCTAGTTATATCATATAACATGTAACGAATATTCTCTCTTTTATTGAAAGACATTAGGCATTCCAATGTGTAGTTAGCTTTTTTTTCCCTCCAAAGTTTTTTTTAATACTTTTGTCACAAATTCTTTCTAAAAAAAATTTTTAAGTTTTTTTTTTATACTTTTGCCACATATTTTTTCTCAAAAGTTTTTTTTATAGTTTTGCCACAAAATAGATTGTATAGACGGTCTACATTACACGGGGAAAAAACAGCCAAACTCGACCAAACTCAACCGTAACGCGGGGCGGTTCGAGTTGCTGTACGTTTCGACGCGGCGCCGTAACGCGGGGTGGTTTGAGTTACTATACGTTTCGACGCCGCCGCAACGCGGGGCGGTTCGAGTTGCTGTACGTTTCGACGCCGCTGCAACGCGAGGCGGGTAAATCCCCTAGTTTACTTTATGAATATTTTATTTACTTAATATTTCTTTTCTCAACTATTTATTTTGTTTTTTCATTTATTAATAATTGTTGTTTTTAACCTAGTTACTATTTTATAATAAAAACATTTTTTTATTTTTTTTAAACGATCATCCATGAAAGGTTTTTTTTTGTTTAAAGTTAATTTTTTTGTCTTTATTGAAAGCTTTTATACATTTTAAACCTTTTTTTAAGAAAGACTAATAATAACGTAACTTTCACTGAAGTGCATACACGTAAAAAAATAGAAAAAAAACAAAACCGTTTAGAAAAAGTAAGTGAAAAAAAATTCATAATGTTGTTGCACGCAAGTCCTTTACAATTGTGTGTGTTACCTGCGCTTCGAATCGGGTTCAAAACGTAGATAAAAATAAGCAAGACGCAACAGTATTAGTATTCACGCGCGAAAAATGCACGTTAAAACATTGGAAATGTAGATAAGAAAAAGAAATTAAAACATCTAAGAAAAAGAGAAAAAAAATACATATAAAAAATAAGTTTTATAAAGTCCAGGGGTTGTATGGTAATTTATTGAAGTTCAAGGGTAACAATGTAAATTGGTTAAAAGGAAAAGAAAAGAAAATAACACAACTAAAATGCAGGGGCCAAATTGTAAATTATGTAAAAAGACAAAATTACCTATAGCTTTAAAAACTTGTACTTAGTGCAATATGTGTTATCATCATGGGTTTTGTAACTAAATTAATATTAAAAAAAAAACAGAATTTTCATATATTGGCATTAATGGAGTATTAATACATGGTTAATAATATTCTTTTTGTAAAAGTTACTATGGCATGTATATAAACGACAGCGTGGAAGGAGGAGCGCTTGTACCAGATGCTTTAATCTTTGTGCCTTTTTCTTTAAAAAAAAATTAACCCCACCAATCAATCGATGCCAAATGGTATAACCGCAAAAAGCAACCAATGGTGAATTACAATTGTTCACCTCTAGCTAAAATGTTGTTACTGACAATTACAATGTTACATACTATGATGTAAGAAGTATTTTAATAGTACTAGTATCTACTACCGATTGTCAATTTGTCATATCATGAGGAAAGTTCAAAGTTGGTCAAGCATGATCACACTTTACCCTTTTCTTTTTCTAAAGCCAAGTATAAATACAAATACATACACGCATACAGGGAGGTCGACTATAAAAAAAAATAAGTTGTCGCTTACGGCCCCCGTATTTAAGGGGTCACAAATTTTACGGTTTTTTACTTCGTTTAATTTTTTACGTTTTGACAACAAGAATAAAAAATCAGTATATCTGCAAGAGTTTTTTTTAATAAAAAGTTTAGTACGTATGATTGTATGACTTTAAGAAATTGTTTACAAAAATATGTATCATCATATTCTCATGTATTATGATTTTAAGAAAAAAATGTATTTTTTTATAAAAAAAAAGGCCCTGATTTATAATTCGCTTTATGGCCAAAGAATGTTGAGTCGACCCTGCATGCATATATACATATGTGAACATATGGATACATGTATATACAGGCATACTCACATATACATACATATAGACATAAAGCATACATGCGCACATACATAATACGTACATACGCACACACACATATATACATATATAAAGGAGGGTTATTTGAGGAACCCAAAAAAAGAGGGAACCGGGAAACCATTCTCAATCACATATTTCAAACAAGAAAAATACAAGCTCAAATCTAAATGTTAAATCTAATACTTCAATTATTTCAGATCATTATTAGAAAACAAACTTTACCTACCAAAATTTATTGACGGAAAAGTCTTTCGATAGTTGCTGATAGATTACCGACATATCAAACAAAATTAAAAATAGAAATACTACTTTTATGTTTTACTCATTATATTAATGATATACATGAGCCATTTCAATTTATAATATATATAAATCGTTAAATATAATACATAACATTGTACTATTGAATCTTGATGTATGTCGTGATTAAGTTATAAAAAGATTTTTAATAATAAGATTTTACGAGATCAGGTTTTAAATTTATAAAATGATAAATACTCAAACTTATAACAAACACAATAGACAAGTGTACCTATCGCAGCGTAATATAGTTTAGGTAAGGACCAAGTATCGAACCAATGGATACGGTCGAGTTCCAATACTCAACTTTTGTTATCGTTTAGTCATTTTAATTAGTAAGTGTGTTTTGTGTGCTTGTGAAGCAGAAAGGTAAATAACAGAAAAGTAAATGACGGTAAGTAAATAACAGAAAAGTAAATGACGATAAAGTAAATAACAGAAAGGTAAAAACGTGCGTGAAGTATGTAACAGAAATGTAAATAGCAGAAAAGTAAATATCTCATAAATGATCAGGTCACGAAAAGTATTGCTTTGGGCTTCGAATCCGCTTGGTACGTGATAATGTTAAGTTGACTAATCTAGTGGTATGACTACTACAAATATGTGAACGGTACACCGCTAGAGTCTCATTCTCACAATATTTGATTTACGAATTATAATCTTTAATAATAAAATGGTAATGATTCCCAGCTAGGGATAACGTTACCCTCAACTCTTTGAATGTTATCTCCAAGTTGGTTTAGAACATTGAACTTAAATGTTTAATAATTATTGTTAAAAAAGTGATTAGACTTTGTTCACCGGGAGACGGTGTAACAATGGGACCATGTATAAAGATGCACTGTTCCCAACATGGGTTCACCAATTCTTGGTCTCATAATAAGTTCGTCTAAAGACGTACAATCTTATTAATATTAATCAAGCCTTGACTTATCAAAATCTACTTGTATAAAGACCTACAAGTTTCAAGAGAAGTTTGATTAAAAAGGTTTTACGGTCTTACGCTATAAAATCAATAACACTCACAAGTGTAAAAACAAATTTAGTTAATAATAAAAAGCCCACCTAGAATGTGGTTTTAAGAGCGAATAATTAAAAACATAACGTACCACTAGATTAATACGTTAAACATTAACAAACACCAAACTTCATATTTACCATAGCAATACAAATAGTTTAGCCACGAATGACCATACTAACTAGCGTAACGCTGAGTTTCGTAGACTCCCCTATTACGGACAAAAAGGAGAATCCTCTCTACTCTCTGCTACTACTCTAAAGATATTGAAACGAACTATTCTCTCTATCTTGTGGTGTGGTAAGGTGTGTAGAGTGAAGAACACAAGCCATCTATTTATAGGTTTCAAAATGGGCAATACACGGTCGTGCATTGGGTTGCACGGTCGTGCATTGGGTTGCACGGTCGTGCAAATGCCTCGAGTGTAACATCCCTAAATAATCAAACGAATAAATAGCGACGAGATCAGGATTTAATCATGGATTAACTGAAAAGTAAGCGAGCGGGCTTGGGCTTGGCACCAATGGGCCGATATGGACCCATGTATATAAGGATATGATCAGCCTCCCTTTCCCTCATTCATCATATTCAACCTAGAAACCCTAGAGAGAGAGAGAGACAATTATAGAGAGAGAAAGCCCAATAAGACCCTTTCAAGCTTGGAATCTGCTCACACCTTGTCTCTCCATCTCCCTTGATCGATCCTACACGAAGAACCACGAGTTTTGAGGTAATAATCAACCTCAGATCTGATTTTTTCTTCAAAAATGGGGTTTTAGGGTTTATGGGGTTTTTCAACATAAAGGTTGGATTTTTACGCATGAAAAACGATTTAAAGCTCATATCTAGCTTCATGGAAGCTAGATAAACGTTTTGAACGTAAAAAGTTAAGGTTTTGGATAAAAAATCGAACCTGCAAATGCTCAATGTTCTTGAGCCGACTCTCGAGAGTCGTCCACTTGCAACTGGCGACTCTCGGCGAGGAAGAAGAAGAGAGTCGACCATTTAAGAAAAACGCTAAGTATCGACCCATTGCAAGGCACAAAGTCCTGAACGCAAGTTCAGGCGACACTCATGAGTGTGGCTAGCGATTCTCCTAGCCGACACTCTCGGCGATGCCCACAAAACTGCCAACTCTTGCATGAAATAATAGAAATGGTACTTTGACTTATGTGCAGATCGGTGTACGCAATAACAATTGCTAAAGCATCACATTCGGGTTAGATACCGGAAGACAGGTGAGTTCTATGTGCCCCTATGTGTTATGTGCAAATCATTTAAATGTTTTGGGGTTGAAGTGTATACAATAAGTGAAAAAATTTTATGAATGCTAATGTAATCATACGTGATATATACAAATATATATGAAAATGAATAATGATCAAAGAATGAAACGTATGTATACAAATAATGAAACGAATGAATAGCATAACGTAAATGAATGAAATCTTGCTTTATATTTATATATATTGCATGATATGAATATATGTAAATGTTATGGACGGAAACGATGCTAACGGCTACTACGGTAGACGGACGACCACTCGACTAAAACTATTTATGCAGCCGGAAAAGAAAGTCTAGCAAGTAGACTAAAACTAAGGCCACAAAAGTGGAGTCAGTCCCTCAATCGATGCACGGCTGTATAAGTAGTTCGGGTGGGAAACGGATGTCTTAGGCAAATGGGTGAATTACAGACTATGACGGTAGGACGGTTAAGATGGACGATCGAAAGTTGGTCGGACGGAAACGACGGACGGCCGAAGGTTGGTCGGACGGTAAAGCATGACGGACGATCGAAGGTTGGTCGAACGTTATGAAGCACGGACTACGACGGTAGGACTAAGCGTTTTTTTCTTGGTGACTTACGTAAACAAAATGACGGGTTGATCACCCTTATGTGAAAGTAAAGGAACGTTCAAAGAATGTTCATATGTATGTAAGAATGTAGGTATTTTTATATATACCCACATTGAATAAAATATGAAGGAAAGAATTGAAATTATGAATATATACATATAAATATATTTATACAATTGTAATATGACAAGAAATAACGTTTATTCCTTCTTGTATTAAACAAGAACTCACCAGCGTTATCTGACTTTTAGTATACACTTCAGGTAAGAAGAAGAAAGGGCGTGCAAAGGCATGATAGCTACCTGGCAGAAGAATGACATCCCATTTCATTTTAATTATGTGTTAATACAATGTCCTCTATGTTAAGACTTCCGCTGTTATGTAACCGAATGATGTTTTCTTTCGCTACTCTTTGAATGTTTAATTTAAAATTCAGCATTTGATGACTATGTTTATGAGTAAATCCAACGAGTGAGGCTAACCGGAAAGGGGGCCTTACAAGTTGGTATCAGAGCAATAGTTTAAGAGATTCAGACATCCCTAAATTGTGACATCCGGCTAACTTGGGTTAACTCTGTTAGCAAAATCCAGTGAAATCCTAACTTAGTTAACCATATCTCAAACTCCAGGCACTAATCCTGTCTATATTCGAACTTATATACATAAATTTAAAGGACTAAACTCGTATTTTATGTATAGTTGATTCCCTGTTGACTTTTAATAGTCAAACTAACCAAATCATAACCTAGTAACCTAGTTCAAACCTCAAGGACTATTTCTGCCAAGTTCTAATCTTAAGAATATGAAACTACCGGGACTAATTCTGTAATTTAGCCAATCTCGATTTCGTTGACCTTAGAAAGTCAACCCGATTGTTCTTGAACCCAATTCGCAAGCTTTATTCGATTTCAGTTGGAATTATAACTGAATTTGCACGATTATGATCATTAACGGCCACTATTAAGTCATTAAACCCGACATTGATTCGTAATCAAACCTAATTATGGAAAATTATTTCGTAACCTCCGACCAACATCATGTATCCAACGAATTCGATCAATTCGATCATAATTCTCACAAGCAAACACACTGCATGCTTTGTTCGAACCTCCCTGAAGCTTTTGCACGACTCATATCGACCGGAGAAGTAGCCGGAGCAGCCGGAGGTCAAGCCTGCAGAGCCGCAACTGTGGTTTGATCGATCTCCACCATCCCGACATCATTTCAGGTCATCGAATACCACATTAGCATCGTTTTCAACGCTAGATCAAAAGCCCTATCCTAATCGAGACTTACAATCCCGAATTAAACGTGAATAGATATTAGGGTTCATATCTATTAGGGCTTAATCGAACCCTAAACTAAACACGATCTAAATCCAATTAATGAGTATGGCTAATTTCGCAATCTGTTGCTCTGTAAAAGCCCCATGTTAATTATATCATATAACATCGAATTAATCATGATCTAGAACTTAGGGTTTGTTCATAATCGATTTGGGGTTTTTGATCCTAGACACAACCTGAATCAAATTAAACCGTATCAGTAGTTTCGAAACCACTCGTTTAGTAAAACCCTATGATTCTAAGCCTTGACTTTATAGAATTTGATCAAATCGATCTTGTGTTCATACCTAGTGTTTCGGCGACTAAATCTGCGATTAAACAAGTATAAACCCGATGTTTTTCCAATTAAATCCATCTACAGATTCGCCATTCACTTGTGAACAAAACCCATTTGATTTTTTTTTGACAATCGTGATCGTTTTGGATGGATTTGGGGCTGGAATCGGGTTCAGCTTGATATGGGGGATGAACACGGGATTTTTGTTTAATTGTTAAAACAATTCCTGTCGCAATTCCCTAGCAGGTGGAACTGGTTAGTTGTGTGTGCTTGTGTGGGAGAGACCCGGGTTCGAGTCTCTCCACACTGTTTTTGTTTTTAAACCTTTTTAAATTACTATTTTCAAATAAAAACAAATCCCTATATTATTATATTTATATATTAAAAGGTTTTAACACGGAAAACCATCCGTAGCCTCGGGTTTAGTCTTGTAATTCGTATTCGTTATTTAAATTTCGTTTATAAAATAATATATTTATTTTATTTTCAACCTGGAACTCAAGTTAATAATAATATATTTATATATTATTTTCGCCATGTATTTTTAAGATTATGAGACGTTTCAAATTAATAAATGATATAATTGTTTATATTATTTTCTCACGTTTATATCCTCAAATAAAAATAATATATATTTATTATTTTTTGCCACTTAAGTGATTATCGTATATTTTCTATGAGTTCAAAATGAATATATATATTATATTATTTTCTTAGACAACTGTTAAATGGTATAAACGCGTGATCTTATTTATTTATTTATTTAATATTATTCGTATTAGACACGTTCGTCTACCCGTTAGTCCTTAGAATGTTTAAGACGTTCTAATATTCCGTGTCGTCGTCACAAATCCCAATGAGTCCCTAATTGTTGTTTATAATTCTAGGGCATACGTAAGTCGTTGCAAGCTAACACTTGTGTACCGAATCTCATACTTGTGTGATACTACTTACTACGCAACGCAGGTGAGTTTTCACAGCCCCTTTTACTGTTTTAAACTGGGGGAGAAAACATGACGTAAACGCTTTTGGTTTTTGTAATTCATATATGTTATCACTTGTTTGACAATGCGTACACATCTATCATTAAGTCCTCACATCGGACCGTTAATATGAATATAGCGAGGTAATTTTAGTAGTACTATTGGGTTTGACAAACCTCACCCGCGTTAGTCGCGCTAACTCGACTGGAGGTCGAACGGGTGCAACATTGACCTAAACATGCACCATGGTTGATAGGCCTGGTGGGAGGCAAACACATAAACAGTCAGCTTTCGGTTGCGAGCGTATTAGTTAACATGTATCTGGGTTAGCTACATGTTGATTTATATATTGAATGTACATTAATCTGTTAAACATTGTTACAAACTGAAACCTGTGAACTCACCAACCTCGTGTTGACACTTTTCTTACATGTTTTCTTAGGACGCTAAGTTAAGGCACAGGAGCACGATTAGGACATGCATAGAGGACGAAATTTCTTTAACAAGGGGAGACAGTAACAACCCCAAATTTAGGGCCTGATTTTTTTTATTTATTTAATTACGTGTTATCTATTTTGATACTTGAACTACTGGATAACAAACTCGAACACTTTGGGCTATCATTTAGAACCCAATAAACACATTGTGCTTACCCAACTGTAGATAAACAGACTTTTCCCATTAACGGCCCAACTAAATGCCTAGTATGCGAACCCAGTCCAAAACAAACTAATAAACCTTTGTTTTACGGATCGTTACATGATTCGATATAACTTATATTAATTATGAACTAAACCGTTTATGCGGAGAACTGTTAGAATGATTAACGCGCTAGTACGGGCTATTGTCGATTATCCGATGCAATAAGATACTTACACGTCAAAACTCAAATAAATAATATTAAAAAATATTAGTATTTATTCGTGCTACTAATGAGAAGTTTACGCGATAAATGCGACGTTAGATGCGCGACTGCGACAAACACCGGTGTGCACATCAACAGGTCTTGCTCGATCCGGTATAACTAAATAATATGAATAAGTATTTATTCTATACATCTCGTATTAAATTATTAATGTTATAACTATTTAAGAATTAATAACTACTTGTGGAACGCGATGTGCTTTACCCGAAACAGACGAATGTTAACACGCGGTACAAGATTGAAACCGACTATTTTAGAACTAAACAATTAAGTAGATAAAGTTAGATCATTATTTATATTTATTAGTTATTATTACTAATAATATTATTTAAACGAAGCGTGAGACGTTTATTTAGGGAACGCGTATGAGACGCGCGGTGTCAACTCATACCGAATTGGACAACAGTCGGACAAGAAATCTTATAAGATAAATATTTAAATTAAATTTATTACCGCGTCATATATTTATAAGATTTATGGAATTAAAATTTGAATTTATCTATTGTGTCGGAGATTTAAGTGAACACGTGATATGTCAAAACCAGTTAAATTTATACTTTCTTTTTTCCTACCACTTTTAGGCACCATAATATTTATTAATATCATTTAACGATTTAGTTATTTGCTTACACCATTTTCAATCTGATGAGATCTTGGTAAATCCAAGAAAATATTTTGTAAAATTCAAATCCATATTTGACTTTACAGAGATCTTGTAAAATCATCTTGGAATTCACATTTTCTCCAAATATTTGATTCTCTGTGTACAATCTTTCAAAAACCAAGACATTGGATTTATGCTACATATTTCTTATTCGATTTTCTCTTTTTCAAAATACACCAAACACACACATCTGTGTGTAAATGAGAGAGAACACGAGAGGGAGGAGGAGCAGCCCCTCTGCTCCGGCGGCGGCACGACAACCTCCTTCATCTTTAACCGTCATCTTTGTTTTCTCCACTTCATATTTTTACTCCACAAACCCCAACCCATGCAAACCCTAAATCTAGAGAGAGATGGAATTACGGGAGAGAGAGAAAGAGAGAGGAGAGCTCTCTTGCTTAGGCAGACACCAGTGATGGTGACGAGTCTATGGACGACAGCATTTGGATGGAGAGTGAGAGAAGGACGGCGGTGGCACCTGCGGCGATGGCGACGGAGCCGTTTTGCTGTCCGGTCGGCAAGCAGACCAGGGGAGGAGCCGCTATGGCGGCAGACGCGGCTCCTGGCGTCCTTGATTTTCTGGCAAAGGTACAACAACAGCATTGTAGCCGGATTTCTGTGGCCGTCGCAACAGGATGTGGCTATAATTCTAGCTTGTTCTTCCGGTAAGATTAGGGTTCCAATCACGTCTTCCGGCGAGGCCGTCTTTCCGGTGAGTCATTTCCCCCTTTTCGTGTGTCATTCTTTCTGTTTATGTTTCCGACGAACTTTCCAGGTGTTAAACTAGTACATTGTCAGGTTATGATGAAGGCGGCACGCCACATGGATAGGTGGGACTGCTTGGGTCTTTCCCGACGGTCTCGGTTTCAATCAACGAAAGTCAACTCGGGTTAAAGACGCAGAAACAACGATCGGGTTATCTAAACGGGTCATTAAACGAGCGGGGTCACGTACGAGTGGAGAGGTACTAACACGTGTCAAAGCTTTGTATTTATTTTGTAAACCGTATTTATTTTGTATGTAACTTGTGTAATAGTTAGTTGAGCTAAACCGACTTGATCCCGACCCTTCGTGATTTTGATGTAACTTATTTGTAAACCGGGTCTCCGTCTGAACAATAAGAAAATATAAAAATCTATATGCATACGCATATATAAACAAGTAATTATACAGCTAAAACTTACTATTTAGAGACATAAATGCACACTTATATAATTATTTGGAAACCAAAATTTATAAAAACCGAGTATATAAGTATATATATTTAGTTATAAACATAACATGTTTGATTTAGAAATATAAAGCGTGTATATACACACACAAATATATAATTATAAGCCATGCTAATTTGAAGTTAGATTTATAAAAACTATTTATGAACAAAAATAATAATAAATATAAATTAAAGTCGAGTATTTATACGACATGTGAAAGTTATAACATTATATATAGCTATATTTATAAGCATACTATCTTTAGATTTATACACACGCATTTATATATATTAGTATTTTAAGTACATAATATTATAATTATTGTTATAATTTCTTCTTAACACGTATATTAGGGATAATTAGTTTAAAACTTATTATTATTAATATGCTATAAGTTATTATTTTTATTAAAAGAATTATATTGTTTTTATTATAAGTTATTATTATTATACTTGGACTAAATACTATAAATACATATTTAAAACTAAATAATACTCGTATAAAAGTCATTATTAAAAATGTTATGTTATTAGTATTATTATTACTAAAAATGTATTTATATTGAAACCTTATAAATCGATATTTTCTTTACATAAAATGTTACACTTATTGTTAACGATATTATAAATATTACTATTATTATTTTTATTAGAGATATATACTTATTATCATTATTTTTATTAGTTATTATTATAATTGCTAATATTATCGTTAACATTATTTTTAATATAATATTATAACTATTAACTTTATGTAAATATATATATATATATATATATATCTTTACCATTATTAGTGTTATTAGCATTATTATTACTATTATTGTTATTTTCAACTACTAAAATTTAAATTATGTTTTACACTAATATCATCAACGTTACAAATATTTTATTAATATTAGTATTACTATTTGTTTACACGAACTATATATCTTAAGTGATATCGTTACTATTATTATTATACAACATTTATTTATTTTTATTACATAGTAAAATTGTTATACTTATGTTTATAGTTAATAATACTACCCAACACGTATTTAAACATGTATAATCTTATTTCACTTACATATACATAAATGCTTACTTAACCAAATTATTAGCTAATGAAAACAATATTTGACATAATACTTTATACATATCTTATGTATATTTATATATACAAACATTTTATAAACTTCAAATATTTACTTTTGATACAAGTATATTTTTATATAGCGTCATATAAATACAAGTTTAGGCATTTTACCAATACTTGCAAACCAATCTCTATCACTAGGTTTAATACTTACGATATATAACATACATATATATTGATGAAATCTTTCATACTTATATAGTTAACTATATACTTTGATTATTATTTTCAAAACAAATATAACTACTCAAATATATATTTATTTTTATACACATATACGTCGTGTAAATAGTATTTAGTGATACTTTATTTGAATCGAACCATTATTATAATCTTTAGTATTACTTTTATTTAGGTCGAAACATCATTTAACTACTCTTATTAGAACATATACACAAGTGTTACCATTATACACGAATATTAAGCCAAATCAACATTTTTATAGTACAACTATTAGAATAATAAATAGAGGTTTACAACCCGAGATTTTTACCAAAACTGCCCCAATACTTTAACGAATCGGTCGAGCTCAACCACACGGTTAATGACATTACTCTAGTACAATATACTAATGTCACAATTATAATTAGGAATTGTCTTGACAACTACACACACGATAACAAGCTCGCAACTTTAGCATATTGACTGGGCATATAGAAGATTATCAGGTGAGTTCATGTGCTTTTTCCCCTCTTTTACTTAAACTTTTTGGGGTGATTACATGCTTCTATTTTGTTTACATATTGGTGTATTAATTAAATAAGGCCATTTTAGCTGCCATAACGAATCCCCGAACTTTAGCACACAATCATTAACTTCTTTGGAGCCAGCGAATATATGAGTAGTACTATCTGGTGAAACCCTTGCACACCATGGGCCCGACGTAACCGGGACAACCTCCCATGGGATGATAATCATATAATGATGATAAATATCTTGTGACATATATTCGTTTAACAGTTTTGAACTTATGTTGGCAGGCATGAGTAATTAGACCCATAACAATAAGGGGTATGGGTTAGGGGATATTATTATTATTTCTAGATGTCCCCGGGTTATGGGCACAGGGTTGATTGTGAACTTGTTTAAATTTACACCATACATATTTGGATTCTCAATATAAATGCTATATTAACTAAACTCGTGAACTCACCAACTTTTTAGTTGACACAATATTTTTAAGCATGTATTCAGGTACCTTCTCGAGTTTGGAAATTAGCAACTTAGACAAGAGCTTGCTTGAAGATAGATGATTCATTTAGAAGACTTATGCCGAGCCATAGATTCCACCCGAGAAAGCTTTGATGAGAAGATAGAATCCATTATTTTATTTTTAGTTAGTGTATAGATGATATGAACCTTTGTAAATGTATATTTTGACTTAGTTGGACCAATGACATTTATAAATTATATGTCACGTTATTTTCGTTGTGTTTTGTTTTTATATTCGATCATCACGCCTAGCCCCTGGTCGGGTTGTGACATACTGACTCTGAAGGATGTATTGCCTGATCTGCTATCTGGGGCACTGAAGAAAAGCAAAGAGGGGGAGCAAGAGAACCATGAGGAGAAAGTGTATGATAGGGATGAGGATGAAGTGAATGTGGGATTAACCACTAGGGGGTGTACCTACAAGGGATTCAAGGACGGTGACCCGCCCAAGTTTGATGGTAACAAGGATTTGGTGGCTACGTTTGAATGGATTTAGAGGATGAACGGTGTAATCAACATAAGCGAGTGTCGACATGACCAGGCTGTTAAGTATGTTGCTCACTCTTTCACCAACAAAGCACTGAGTTGGTGGAGAAACATTCAGATGACTAAGTCGCTGAACGCTCTCAAGAGAATGACCTGGGAAGACCTGAAAACCCTGATAATCCAGAAGTTTTGTCCTTAGAACGAGATCGATAGAGTGGAGAATGAGTTTTTGAATTTCAAGGCTGGCAACAAGACCCATCGTCATTATACTTCCTGATTTAACGAACTGGCTCAACTGTTACCTCATTTGGTGGAGCCTGGGGAGAGGCTAATCAAGTACTATATGAAGGGTCTTCCCCAAAGGGTTCGTGTTCATGTGAAAGAAAATCTACCCTCGATCTTCGAGTTGGTAGTAAACCTGTCTGGAATCGTCTATGACGATTATGCAAACGAGGACCCGGTGCCGGAAGCACCAAAAAGGAAATGGGAGAACCCGTCTAAGGGGAATGGAAAGGGAACTGTTGCAACTGAAGCTAAGAAGCCCAGGCCAGATGAGTATGAAACTTGCATGAAGTGCGGAAGGCAACACCGCGGTGAGTGCAAAGTTGGCTCCACCATGTGTTATAAGTGTGGGAAACCAGGGCACTTTTCTCGAGAATGTTTAAGCGGCACCAAGTGCCAGGGTTGTGGACTGATGGGACACTTGACAAAGGATTGTAGGAAGACGGGACAATCTGGTTCGGGAAAGGAGAAGGAACAAGAACAGCCAAAGGCTAGGACTCGGGCTTATGCCCTAACTAAGGAGGAAGCCAGAGGAAACCCTGATTTCGTGTCAGGTACGTTCCTATTTAATGATGAACATGCTACTATTGTATTTGATTCTTGTGCAAGAAAAAGCTTTATATCAAATGATTTTAGTCGTATACTAGATTGGACGATCAACACCATAGTAAGGGCCTTTAGCGTACAAACCACTATTGGTAAAAATTTGACAGTATTCCAAGTGACCGAAGATTGCATAATAGAAATAGAGGGCCATAAGTTTCCTTCCAGACTATTCCTTCTAACCTTAGGGGGATTCGATATAGTATTGGGCATGGATTAGTTAGCTGCCAATGAAGCTCAAATCATATGTAAACGAAAGATGATACATCTCAAAGCTACTGACGGTAGTCCGATTACGGTTTACGGGGATTGGAATGGTACGATGCCAAACGTCATCTCGATGATCAAGGTCGAAAGTTACATAAGGCGCAGTTGCGAAGCTTATCTAGGGTATGTTATTGACGATAAAATGAAAACGAAAGAGCTCAACGATGTATCCGTGGTGTGCACTTTCCAAAAGTGTTCCCATAGGACCAACCTGGCCTGCCGCCCGATCGGGAAATAGAATTTCAGATTGACTTACTGCCAGGGGTTCAGCCCGTTGCCAAAGCACCCTACCAATTGGCTCCGTCAGAAATGAAAGAATTAATGTCTCAATTTGAAGAACTAACAGAGAAATGATTCATCAGACCGACCATCTCACCATGGGGCGCTCCGGTATTAATTGTAAAGAAGAAGGACGACAGCATGCGCATGTGCGTCGACTACCATGAATTGAAAAAATGAACAGTAGAGAACAAATACCCACTGCCTAGAATAGACAAACTTTTTGATCAACTACAAGATGCGAGTTGGTTCTCAAAGATCGATCTTAGGTCGGGATATCATCAAAAGTAAGGGAGGAAGATGTACCAAAAATCGTGTTTCGTAGGGTTATGGACATTATGAATTCCTCTTGATGTCCTTCGAACTAACCAACGCACCTGTAGCGTTTATGGATTTAATGAACAGAGACCGACCTATGTTGGATCGGCCAGTGGTAGTTTTCATAGATGATATCCTCATCTATTCGAAAAACGAGGGTGATCACCATTGTCACCTGAAAGAAGTATTAGAAGTTCTGAAACAGGAAACGTTGTATGCAAAATTCTCCAAATGCGTGTTCTGGCTTAGGGAAATCCAATTCCTAGGTCATGTAATAAATCCAAACGGCATTATGGTCGATCCTGTAAAGATCGAGACAGTAAAAGAATGGAATCTCCCAAAAACACCAACGGAGATATGAAATTTTTAGGGATTGGTAGGCTAGTATCGAAGATTCATTCAGGATTTCTCGAGGATAGCCTCGCCACTGACAAAGCTGACGTGAAAGGAAGTAAAGTATGAGTGGGGTCCAACGCAAAACAATGTATTCAAAGAATTAAAGACACGATTAACCCAAGCTCCAGTCTTGACCTTACCTGAAGGAAATGAAGACTTGGTAGTCTACTCTGACGCTTCGGGTTAGGGATTGGGTTGTGTACTTATGCAACGAGGAAAAGTAATTGCTTATGCCTCGTGACAGTTAAAGATCCACGTGGTTAACTACCCGACTCATGATTTAGAGTTGGCGGCGGTAGTTTTTGCATTAAAGATATGGAGACACTATCTGTACAAGGTTAAATGCCCCATTTACTCCGATTACAAGAGCCTCAAGTACTTCTTCGAACAAAAGGAATCAAACATGAGACAAAGGAGGTGGTTGGAACTGCTAAAAGATTATGATTGTGAGATATTATACCATCCAGGCAAGGCAAATGTAGTGGCTGACGCCTTAAGCAGAAAGGAAGAGTCGAGACCTATCCGGATCAAAGCATGTCAGTTGATCATAGCAACAGATCTTATGAATGAAATGGCGAAGGCACAAGATGAAGCACTTTTAGAGAGGAATGTGAAATGGGAAATAATAGTAGGACAATAGGGAAATCTGGAGACCAATGTGTACGGTGTACGAACTCGTTATGGTCGAATGTAGATACCCAAGATTGGTGAACTTAGGGCCAAAGTTCTTGACGTGGACCATAAGTCTCGCTACTCTATCCACCCCGAAACTAATAAGATGTACCAGGACCTGAAGAAAGAATACTGGTGGCCTGGTATAAAGAACGATGTGACTGAATATGTGAGCAAGTGCCTAACTTGTTCACTAGTTAAGGCCGAGCACTAGAAGCCATGCTGTAAAATGCAACCCTTGCCTATACCGGAATGGAAATGGGAGGAGATCACAATGGATTTCATTACCAAGCTACCGCAAACAGCTAAAGGCAATGATACCATTTGGGTGATCGTTGACCGCTTGATGAAAAGTGCTCACTTCTTACCAATACGTGAGGCTTTTTCGTCTGAGCAGTTAGCAAAGTTATTCATCACTGAAATTGTGAGCAGACATGGTATGCCAGTATCAATTGTGTCCGACAGGGACACTAGATTTACATCAAAGTTTTGGAAGAAATTCAACAAATCAATGGGCACTAGACTAAATATTAGCACCGTACCACCCTCAAACCGATGGTCAATCTTAAAGGACCATTCAGACTTTGGAAGACATGCTCCGAGCATGTATCATTGATTTCGGTGGGAGTTGGGATAGTCACCTGCAGTTAGCAGAATTTTCATATAATAACATCTATAACTCAACCATCGGCATGCCGCCATTTGAGATGTTGTATGGGAGGAGATGTAGAACCCCGATCTGTTGGGGATAGATTGGACAGAAAGACTTTGCAAGTCTCGAGGTGGTCAAAGCTACTTCTAAGAAATTCGACCAGATCAAAGCCCGCATAAAAGCCGCTAAAGACAGACAAAAATCATATGCAGAAAAGAGAAGAAGAGATTTAGAGTTTCAAGTGGGGGAAATGGTACTATTAAAAGTGTCGCCATGGAAAGGAATTATCCGATTCAGAAAACGTGGCAAACTAAGTCCAAGGTTTGTCGAACCTTTCAAAATCCTAGCTAGAGTGGGTCACGTTGCCTACCGACTTGACCTACCCGATGAGCTCAGTAGAATTCACCCTACATTCCATGTGTCGCACTTACGCAAGTGCTTAGCCGATGATACATCACACATACCCTATGACAAAATTGAAGTAGATAACAGCTTAAACTATGTAGAAGAACCAATAGTTATTCTCGATTGAGCAGAGAAACGACTACGCAACAAGTCGATTCCCTTGGTTAAAGTATAATGGAAGCATAGAAAAGGGTCAGAAGCTACATGGAAAAAAGAGGGGGACATGAAAGAACTGTACCCTCAACTATTTAACTTGTAGCAGGTTTCTAGGACGAAACCTATATAAGGGGGTAGACTTGTCACATCCCCAAATAATAAAACAAATAAATAACGATGAGATCGGGATTTAATTAATGATTAAATGAAAAGTAAGGGAGCGGGCTTGGGCTTGGCACCAATGGGCCGATATGGACCCATGTATATAAAGATATGATCAGCCTCCCTTTCCCTCATTCATCATCGTCAACCTTGAAACCCTAAAGAAAGAGAGAGAAAGCTCAATAAGACCCTTTCAAGCTTGGAATCTGCTCACACCTTGTCTCTCCATCAACCTTGATAGATCCTACAAGAAGAACCACGAGTTTTGAGGTAAGAATCAACCTCAGATCTGAGTTTTTCTGCAAAAATGGGGTTTTAGGGTTTATGGGGTTTTTCAACATAAAGGTTCCATTTTTACGCATGAAAAACGATTTAAAGCTCATATCTAGCTTCATGGAAGCTAGATAAACGTTTTGAACGTAAAAAGTTAAGGTTTTGGATCAAAAATCGGACCTACAAATGCTCAATGTTCTTGAGCCAACTCTCGAGAGTCGTCCACTTGCAACTGGCGACTCTTGGCGAGGAAGAAAAAGTGAGTCGACTGTTAGAGAGTCGATTGTCAGAGCCGAATGTCAGAGTCAACTGTCAGAGAGTCGATTGTCAGAATGTAGACTGTCTGAGAGTCGACCATCTAAGAAAAACGCAAAGTATCGACCCATTGCACGGCACAATGTCCTGAACGCAAGTTCAGGCGACACTCATGAGTGTGGCTAGCGATTCTCCTAGCCGATACCCTCGGCGATGCCCACAAAACTGCCGACTCTTGCATGAAATAATAGAAATGGTACTTTGACTTATGCGCAGATCAGTATACGTATTAACAATAGCTAAAGAATCACCTTCGGGTTAAATACCGGAAGACATGTGAGTTCTATGTGCCCCTATGTGTTATGTGCAAATCATTTAAATGTTTTGGGACTGAAGTGTATCCAATAAATGAATACATGTTATGAATGCCAATGTGATCATACATAATATATATACAAATATATATGAAAATGAATAATGACCAAAGAATGAAACGTATGTATACAAAGAATGAAACGAATGAATGACATAACGTAAATGAATGAAATCTTGCTTTATATTTATATATATTGCATGTTATGAATGTATGTAAACGTTATGGACGGAAACGATGCTAACGTCTACTACACTCGACTAAAACTATTTATGCAGCCGTAAAATAAAGTCTAGCAAGGTAGACTAAAACTAAGGCCACAACAGTGGAGTCAGTCCCTCAATCGATGCACGGTTGTATAAGTAGTTTAGGTGGGAAACGGATGTCTTAGGGCAAACGGGCGAATAACGGACTACGACGGTAGGACGGACGACCGAAGGTTGGTCGGACGGAAAAGACGGACGGCCGAAGGTTGGTCGGACGGTAAAGTATGACGGACGGCCGAAGGTTGGTCGAACGTTATGAAGCACAGACTACAACGGTAGGGCAAAGCGTTTGTCTTGGTAACTTACGTAAACAAAATGACGGGTTGATCACCCTTATGTGAAAGTAAAGGAACGTTCAAAGAATGTTCATATGTATGTAAGAATGTAGGTATTATTATATATACCCACATTGAATGAAATACGAAGGAAATAATTGAAATGATAAATATATACATATAAATATATTTATACAATTGTAATATGACAAGAAATAACGTTTATGCCTTCTTGTATTAAAACTAGAACTCACCAGCGTTAACTGACTTTTAGTATACACTTCAGGTAAGAATAAGAAAGGATGTGTAAAGGTGTGATGGCTACCTGACACAAGACTGACATCCCATTTTATTTTAATTATGTGTTAAGAAAATGTCCTCTTTTATGCATGAGGAAGAATCAGGAAATGATTTGTAAGCTTCTTTTTTTTAACCTTTTTATATAATATTAATTGATAATTAGATATTCTTTGCCTTTTTTATCAATTAAAATTTAAACAACCCATGTCATATAATTATTCTTAGATTGCATGTATACATTAAATTATGAAATATTCTAATAATATCATATTTATTTCCTCATTAAGTTTAAGCTTATAAGAACTCAACTTGAATTCTTATTAAATATTTTAAGCTCTATGCTGATACACATATACTTTTTGGTGAGCGATGGCGGAAGAGAGGCGGTTGATGGTTTACCTCATTGGCGGGAGTTGCCACGGTCATTGATACGACATTCTCATCATCAAGGGGTTGGGTAACATACCATAAAAGCATCACTTTCACTACAGGTAAAAACGGGTCGGATCGGGTTGACCAACAAAAGGGACACATGGATGGGCAGGTCCGGTAACGGTTTAAAACAATTTGGGTGAAAACATGTACTTTTTTATACATGGCAAATCGGCTTTGGCTGATCCAATACCTTTTTTTCATAAAATTTTGACTTTTTAAAAACAATTAACAAGTGTTAAAAATATTACACAATTTTATAATATTTTAATCCATCGTTTTCTTTTGTCCGTTGCACTGGTATTGTTATATGACTTTTAAATGGCTTCTACTTCTTAACTTTTATATAAATACATTTAAGCCTAAATAAACTTTAGTTTTTCCGGCCAACAAGCATGGCCAGTGTCCGCTAAGGATAGCTTTGAGTCCAAAAAATGTTGTGTCGACCCTGCATTCATATATACATGTGAACATACTAATACATATACATACAAGCATACTCACATATACATACATATAGACATAAAGCATACATGCGCACATACATAATACGTACATACACACAAACATTTATACATATATATATATTTTTATAAATGGGTGTTCATTGCGAAATTACTTAATCCTAATCTTCTATTACATAGGTGTCGGTTGGTTGCAAAGAATTATGGTAATTCACAATAAATAAAAAGAACATAAAATAATGTTACTAACTAGCCTAGAGTGAAAGGAAAAGATAAATGTTTTTGAATTTTTATTGGTAAAATTATAAACAAGAAAGTGTGTCCATGTAAATAAGATTTTTATCTTTTGTGCCTAAATCTAATATTCAATTATTTCTAATCATTACTGGAAAACAAACTTTAGCGACCAAAATTTAATGACGGAATAATCTTTCGATAGTTGTCGATCGTTGCCAATATATGACCTACAGATCAAACAAAATTAAAAAAATACTAATTTTATGCTTTACTCATTATCTATACTATTATATAATAAAGATTAGAAGTATAGAAATGTAATTTACTTAAAAAATTAAGACATTTTATACCTATTTATTGCTTAACGTATACACTGACAAAGTCTCAAATATGTATAATTACCTTGTAAGCCCTATTTATAATTATAAACACTATTAGTTATTATTTAACCAATTCCATTAAAGATTATGTAAAAGAAGATGAACAATTTGTGGAGCACTAATCATTCATATAAAAGTTTCATCATTTTTATTTTAACCACCAAAACTTTTTATTTTGTAAAATTTTACTCGTTTTACATTTTATTCACTCAAAACACTATGTGTCTGTGTTTAATTTGAACATAGATACCGATTCATGATACTATGTGGTATTTGTAATTATGAGGGTATGATTCTGTATTTTATGGGGGTGAGGGTTGATTTGTGGTTATGTTTTTTAATCTAATAAAGGAAGTAATTGAAAAAAATTCAGAACGAAATAATAGATGTCACCTACATTAATTATAATTTTATCTTTTGCTTGAAACTTTTTTAATACATTTCCATTGGAATATTTGGATACATTTATATGAGAACTTTTCATATTTTCATTGAAATTGTTTTATAAACTTATTATACACTTAAATAAATAAGGATATGAACGGTTATCCAGTTTGTGAATTTATTAAGTAATTTTTATTGTCCGAATTCAAATATTTAATCACCTTAGATATATTTTTATTTTATACTAAATTGTTGTGGTAGTGAAAGTATATCACGTTTTTCATATTTGTTCTAAATAAAATTCAGTGGTTTAGAAAAAGTAGTAAAGTTTAAATAAATTTAATATCCTTGGTTTCGTGTGGTTTGATTTTCAAACCTCAATTGTGATATCTTTTATTATGTTCATATTGAGATGTATAATCAATAATTGTGTTAGAAAATAATAGTTATGACATTTTTTGCACATAATGAAACAAATAAGTCAGAGCATAGTGGCTTTTGTTTGTATGCTTAAATTTATTGCCAAAAGACGGTCGATACTTTGGTTTCAAGCGGTTATCGTAACGAACCGAACCGACATCAATCAAATTCCCACCGCGTAACACGGGGACCCCACTAGTATTAATAATATACATGAGACATTTCGATTTATAGTATATATATCGTTAAATATAATACATAAATTTTAAGAGAAAATACCTTAGATAGACATTGAATCTCTATATAGCAAGTACTTTAAGGTAAGAGACCATTATAAAATCAGTGTGTTGAACAAAAATTTAAGCTCCTAGAGCAGCATCATTGCTTCAAGATGTTCGAGAATATATATTTTCAACTTTAACTATATGATTTTCAAAAATTAGTTAAATCACTTTTACCTTCTTAAATTCGATTAATCATATATTTCATCTAAAGCCACTTTCTAATCTTATATAACTTTTTTTTGTAATTGTTAAGCTCTTTTATACATGAGAAAGAATCACGAAATGATTTGTAAACTGTTAATTTTTTTTACCTTCTATATAATACTAAATGATAATTAGATAATCCTTGCCTTTTTTTCAATTAAATTTAAACAGGCGGATAGGGTTGACCTACAAAAGGGAAGCATTGATGGGCGGGTCTGGTAATAGGTAAATCAATTTGGGTGAAAACGTGTAGTATTTTGTACATGTTAGGTCGGCTTTGGCTAATCCAATACCCTTTTTTTCATAAACTTTTGAATTTTTATATAATAATTAACAAGTGTTAAAAATATTACATAATTTTATAAAATTTTAATCAAGTGTTTTCTTTTATCCGTTGCACTGGTACTGTTATACGACTTTTAATTGGCTTCAAATTCTTGTCGTTTATATAAATACATTTAGGCCTAAATAAACTTTAGTCTTTCCGGCCAACAAACATGGGCTATGTCCACTTACGATAGTTTTGGGCTCAAAAAGTGTTGAGCCGACCTTGCATGCATATATACATATGGATACATAATATCATATACATACGGGGAGAAGTTCATTTCATAACAATTAAATAATGCAAAAACAAGGGAAACAAATCTAAATCGTTTATTTTTTTGGTCCATGCTAAAAAAACTTAAAATTTTATAATTCTTACATACAAATGTGTATGTTTATGCACATAAAAAACCATCAAACTAGTTTTTTTAATTGTTTTTATATATTTAAGAGTTTCATACACATTGTAGGTTATGTGTTGGTAAAAAACCTACACATGAATTACACATGTGTAGGTATGCATATAAACGAAATTTGTTCATATTTTTTTGTTTGAATTTCACGAAAAACAAATAAACATTACATTTATATATTTTTCTTATATTTAAAACATTTTAACATTGAAAAAGTGAATAATTCGTTTAGTTCTGCGTGTTCTCGCGATATTTAGTGTTATGAATTGAACCTTCCCCTATACACACAAGCATACTGACATATAAATACATATAGACATAAAGCATACATGCGCACATACATAATACGTACATACACACAAACATATATACATAAATATATATATATTTGTATACATGGGTGTTCATTGCGAAATTATTTAATCCTACTGTTCTATTACATCGGTGACAGTTGGTTGCTAAGAAATATGGTAATTCACAAGAAAAGAAAAGAAAATAATGTTATTGACTAGCCTAAAATGAAAGAAAAAGATAAATGTTTTTGAATTTTTATTCGTACAAATATAATGAAGAAAGTGTGTCCATGTAACTAAGATTTTTGTTTGTCTAAATCTACTGCTTCAATTATTTGAAATCATTACTAGAAAACAAACTTTACCGACCAAAATTTAATGACGCAATAATCTTTGGATGATTGTCGATCGTTGCTGATATATTACCGACAGATCAAACAAAATTAAAAAAAATACTAATTTTATGCTTTACTCATTAGATTAATAATATACATGAGCCATTCGATTTATACTATATATATCGTTAAATATAATACATAACATTTTAGGAGAAAATACCTTAGATAGACATTGAATCTCTATAAAACAAGTACTTTAAGGTGAGAGACAATTATAAAATCAGTGTGTTGAACAAATATTTAAGCTCATAGAGCATCATCCTTGCTTCAAGATGTTCGAGAATATATATTTTCAACTTTAACTATATGATTTTCAAAAATTAATTAAATCACTTTTACCTTCTTAAATTCGATTCATCATATGTTTCATCTAAAGTCACTTTCTAATCTTATATAACTTTTTTTTTTGTAATTGTTAAGCTCTTTTATGCAAGAGGAAGAATCAGGAAATGATTTGTAACTATTACTTTTTTAACCTTTATATATAATATTAATTGATAATTAGATATTCTTTGCATGTCTTTCAATTAAATTTTAAACAACGCATGTCATATAATTGTTCTTAGATTGCATGTATACATTAAATTAGGAAATTTTCTAAAAATATCATCTTTATTTCCTCATTGAGTTTAAGCTTATAAGAACTCAACTTGAATTCGTATTAAATATTTTAAGCCCTATGTTGATACGCATATACTTTTTTATGCACATTTGATAAAGAAGGTGAGCGATGGCGGAAGAGAGGCACTTGATGGTTTACCTCATTGGCGGCAGATGCAAAAGTCATTGATACGAGATTCTCATCATCAAAGGGTTGGGTAACTATGGGTGTCAATCGTGTTGGCTAAACTGGTTGACGGGTTGGCGGGTTGCAGGTTGATGAGTTGGCTGGTTCAATTATGCAACCAGAACTTGACCCATTTTCTTATTCGTGTCAAAAAGTACAACCCTAACCTGGATACACTTAAAGTCGGGTCAACCCAAACCTGGCCCGTTTAACCCATTTATCTAAATCAAAATCATAAACTACTAAATCCAAAATCTAATTCATTCAAGGTAAACCGAAAAATAGTTGAATAGTCATATCTAGAAAGCAAAAAAAGAAAAGTTTTGTTACAAATTAATTACTTAATGGTAAACACTAAATTTAAAAGTAGTTAAACAATCGTTTCCAGAAAGTGAAAATAAAAAAAAATTGTGAAACCTAAACGGGTTAGAGGGTCAACCCGTTTATTAAGCAGGTCAACACTAACCCGACCTGTTTTCTAAATAGGTCAACCCAAACACGGCCCGTTTTTTAAACTGGTTGTATTGTCCAACCCAAAACCTGTTTTTTTACATGTTAGGTTCGGGTTCGTGTCAGGAATTGACACCCCTTATGGGTAACATGCCATAAAAGCATCGCTTTCACTTCAGGTAAAAACAGGTTCGATAGGGTTGACCGACAAAAGGGATGCATTGATGGGCGGGTCTAGTAACATGTTAAATCAATTTGGGTGAAAACGTGTAGTTTTTTGTACATGTTAGGTCGGCTTTGGCTAATCCAATACCCTTTTTTTTCATAAACTTTTGATTTTTTTTAAAATATTTAACAAGTGTTAAAAATATTACATAGTTTTATAAAATTTTAATCCATCGTTTTCTTTATTCCGTTGCACCGGTACTGTTATATGACTTTTAAATGGTTTCTAATTCTTGAATTTTATATAAATACATTTAAGCCTAAGGGCATGTTTGGGATTACTTTTGGAATCTCGTTATTAACTTTTTTTAAAAGTTAATAAGTTAAAAGGTTGTTTGAGTAATCCAAAAGTATGTGTAAAATGTAAGATGATAAGTTAAAATCCAAAAGTAAGGATCTCATTACTTTTAGAAATGACTTCTCCAAAAGTCATAAGGAGATTTCAAAAGTAATCCCAAACACCCCCTAAATAAACTTTAGTCTTTCCGACCAACAAGCATGGGCCATGTCCACTAACGATAGCTTTGGGCCCAAAAAGTGTTGAGCCGACCTTGCATGCATATATACATATCTGAACATATGGATACATATACATACAAGCATACTGACATATATATATATATATATATATAGGGTGAAGTTCATAAAAAAATTAATATTTAGAGAGAGAACTAGAGAACTACTCTTTAAAAGTAAAAAAAATAATAAAAAAATCATAACTCAAAATATAAATAAAAAACTAAAAAAGTGGTTCGGAGACCTTGTTTCCCACGTCGTCCTCGTTCAAAAAAAATCGAAACAATAGTCGACTTAGCCTTATGGTTTAGTTTTTAGGTTTAGCTTAGCTTTTAGGTTAGGTTTTTGGATGGGGGTGGGTGAGGGATTTAGGTTTTTGGGGGGGGGTGGAGTGGGGTTAGGTTTTTGGGTGGGGTGGGGTTAGGGGTTTAGGTTTTTGGGGGTGAGTTAGGTTTTTAGGATGGTACTACACATATACAGTATTACGTTTAGGGTTAGGTTTTTTAGGGTAGGGGTGGGTGCGATGGGTTTAGGTTTTTGGGTGGGGTGGATGGGTTTAGGATTTTGGGTGGTGGTAGGTGGGTTTAGGTTTTTGAGTGGGGTGGGTGGGGGGTTTAGGTTTTTGAGTGGGGGTGGGTGTGGTGTTTTAGGTTTTTGGTGGTGGGTGTGGGGGTTTAGGTTTTTGGTTGGGGTGGGGTTGGGGTTTAGGTTTTTGGTTGGGGTGATACTACACATATGCAATATTGAAAATAATAAGAAAAAAACGACGAGTTAATTCTTATTTTTTATTACGTTGTTTATACTCAAATAAAAGATAAAGAAATTCTTGATTTAATGATGCAATTTAAAAAAAAAAAAATAATGTATGTAAAAGAAAATAAAATGGTAATTCACAAGAAAAGAAAAGAAAATAATGTTATTGACTAGCCTAAAATGAAAGAAAAAGATAAATGTTTTTGAATTTTTATTCGTACAAATATAATGAAGAAAGTGTGTCCATGTAACTAAGATTTTTGTTTGTCTAAATCTACTGCTTCAATTATTTGAAATCATTACTAGAAAACAAACTTTACCGACCAAAATTTAATGACGCAATAATCTTTGGATGGTTGTCGATCGTTGTTGATATATTACCGACAGATCAAACAAAATTTAAAAAAAATACTAATTTTATGCTTTACTCATTATATTAATAATATACATGAGCCATTCGATTTATACTATATATATCGTTAAATATAATACATAACATTTTAGGAGAAAATACCTTAGATAGTCATTGAATCTCTATAAAGCAAGTACTTTAAGGTGAGAGACAATTATAAAATGAGTGTTTTGAACAAACATTTAAGCTCATAGAGCAGCATCCTTGCTTCAAGATGTTAGAGAATATATATTTTCAACTTTAACTGTATGATTTTCAAAAATTAGTTATATATTTTCAACTTTAACTGTATGATTTTCAAAAATTAGTTAAATCACTTTTACCTTCTTAAATTCGATTCATCATATGTTTCATTAAAGTCACTTTCTAATCTTATATAACTTTTTTTTGTAATTGTTAAGCTCTTTTATGCATGAGGAAGAATCAGGAAATGATTTGTAACTATTACTTTTTTAACTTTTTTATATAATATTAATTGATAATTAGATATTCTTTGCCTGTTTTTCAATTAAATTTTAAACAACCCATATCATATAATTTTTCTTAGATTGCATGTATACATTAAATTAGGAAATTTTCTAAAAATATCATCTTTATTTCCTCATTAAGTTTAAGCTTATAAGAACTCAACTTGAATTCTTATCAAGTATTTTAAGCCCTACGTTGATACGCATATACTTTTTGGTGCACATTTGATAAAGAAGGTGAGCGATGGCGGAAGAGAGGCACTTGATGGTTTACCTCATTGGCGGCAGATGCCAAGGTCATTGATACGAGATTCTCATCATCAAGGGGTTGGGTAACTAGGGGTGTCAATAGAGTCGGGTAAACTGGTTGACGGGTTGGCGGGTTGATGAGTTGGCTGGTTTAATTATGCAACCAGAACTTGACTCATTTTTCTTATTCGTATCAAAAGGTACAACACTAACCTGGATACACTTAAAGTCGGGTCAACCCGAACCTGACCCATTTATCTAAATCAAAATCATAAACTACTAAATCCAAAATCTAATTCATTCAAGTTAAACCGAAAAATAGTTGAATAGTCATATCTAGAAAGCAAAAAGAGAAACGTTTTAATATAAATTAATTATTTTATGGTAAACACTAAATTTAAATGTAGTTAAACAATCGTTTCCACAAAGTGAAACTAAAAAAAATTGTGAAACTTAAACGGCTTAGCGGGTCAACCCGTTTATTAAACAGGTCAACCCTAACCCGACCTGTTTTCTAAATGCGTCAACCCAAACACGGCCCGTTTTTTAAACTGGTTGTATTGTACAACCCAAAACCTTTTTTTTTGTTGGGTTCGAGTTCGTGTCAGGAATTGACACCCCTATGGGTAACATGCCATAAAAGCATCGCTTTCACTTCAGGTAAAAACTGGTCGGATAGGGTTGACCAACAAAAGGGATTCATTGAAGAGCGGGTCTGGTAACAGGTTAAATCAATTTGGGTGAAAACGTGTAGTTTTTTGTACATGTTAGGTCGCTTTGGCTAATCCAATACCCTTTTTTTCATAAACTTTTGATTTTTTTTAAATAATTAACAAGTGTTAGAAATATTACATAATTTTATAAAATTTTAATCCATTGTTTTCTTTTATCCGTTGCACTGGTACTGTTATATGACTTTTAAATGGCTTCTAATTCATGACTTTTATATAAATACATTTAAGCCTAAATAAACTTTAGTCTTCAGGCCAACAAGCATGGGCCATGTCCACTAACGATAGCTTTGGGCCCAAAAAGTGTTCAGCCGACCTTGCATGCATATATACATATCTGAACATATGAATACATATACATAAAAGCATACTGACATATAAATACATATAGACATAAAGCATACATGCACACATACATAATACGTACATACACACAAACATATATACATATATATATATATATATATATATATATATATATATATATTGTGTAAACGGGTGTTCATTGTGATATTACTTAATCCTTATGTTCTATTTCATCGGTGACGATGGTTACAAAGAAATATGGTAATTCACAAAAAGAAAAGAAAATAATGTTACTGACTAGCCGAAAATGAAAGAAAAAGATAAATGTTTTTGAATTTTTATTGGTAAAAACGTAATTAATAAAGTGTGTCCATGTAACTAAGATTTTTGTTTGTATAAATCTAGTACTTCAATTATTTGAAATCATTACCGGAAAACAAACTTTACCGACCAAAATTTAAAGACGTAATAATCTTTGGATGGTTGTCGATCGTTGTTGATATATTACTGACAGATAAAAAAAATTAAAAACAAATGCTAATTTTATGCTTTACTCATTATATTAATAATATACATGAGCCATTCGATTTATACTATATATATCGTTAAATATAATACATAACATTTTAGGAGAAAATACCTTAGATAGACATTGAATATCTCTATAGCAAGTACTTTAAGGTGAGAGACCATTATAAAATAAGTGTTGAACGAAAACTTAAGCTCATAGAGCTGCATCTTTGCTTCAAGATGTTCGAGAATATATATCTCCAACGTTAACTATATGATTTTCAAAAATTAGTTAAATCACTATTATCTTTTTCTGAAACGCCTAAACCGGGTGTATTTCATAGTTGGCACAAAACATAACAAACATAGTTTTTAAACTGTTAATCAGAATCTATTACAGCGGAAGTCTTTAATTCAAACATTCATAAAAACCCAAACCAATTAAAACTTTATTCAATCATAACTATCGGGAATAGGAAATGTCAGTCTCCAGCGTAACATCCCGATGTCCATGCTATCCAGCCCTCACGGCTCCTTTACTTTGCTTCCTCTTTACTTTTCCTACTTGTCATGCATACTAAAAGTCAGCTAACGCTGCTGAGTTCTATCTTTACTTTAAACTGAAAACTTTCTTTTTGGTAGCTTAGTTTTATAAAAATAAAATAAACTTTTCTTTCTCTATTTTTAAAACGCTTTAACTTTACTTTAAAATTTTGGAACGTTACAATTATAAAACTGTTACGTTATATCTTTTATTTAAAACTTTACTTTTGAGATAACCGGTTAAGGTGTCCTCTTTTACTTTTTGCAACTTTTCGTTTCACTCGTACAGGACAAGTGACTATAACATACTTTAACTATTACATATGGATCATTGCCCGAGAGCAAGATCCCTTTGCTCGCTTACACCTCAGGGTTAGACTTTTACTTTGCTTTGCCCACACCTCAGGATGGGACTTTCTCGCTCACACCGAAGTGAAAACTCCTTTGCATGCTCACACCTCAGGGTGAGACTTTCTCGCTTACACTGAAGTGAAGACTCCTTTGCCTGCTCACACCTCAAGGTGAGACTTTCTCGCTTACACCGAAGTGAAGACTCCTTTGCTTGCTCACACCATGAGGTGAGACTTCTACTTTGCTTGCCTGCAAGACTTTTTACTTTGCAACTACAATGCAACTACTATGAAATTATACTATGTCACATAATGTAATGTCATTGAAACACATAACACATAAACAAATAACACATATTAACACATAAGCATATAATATAGCATTTGTCACTGTCACTGTCAAGCTGTACCGAGATGCAGCTTCTTTACCATTCTTTAATTTGTTTTATGTTCTTGAAATTACATTTCAAAAATAGTCCTAGTCTCTTTAACACTTTAACTTTCTTTTTATAAAAATGACCTTTTTTATAAAAAGCTATGCCTTTCTCTTCCATTTTATAAAATTAACATTTTATAAAATTCTCTACTTTGTCTTTCATTTTATAAAAATAACATTTTTATAAAATACTATACTTTGTCTTTCATTTTATAAAATAACCTTTTTTATAAAATACTATATCAGTATGTATGTCAGCCTAAAATCATTAGAAAAAAGGGAAATAAGAACTCACATGTCCAGCTATCTTCTGCGTACTAGAACTGGTCCAATACGCTTCACTATATATCTTTGTAAGATTTCCTAACAAACATATGAGTTACTCAAAACTATAGCAAACGAACTCCGATTGAGATGATTCAAGCGTCCACGGAACCGTCTCGACGATATCTACCAGATCCCCATTTAGCCTCTGTCGGAAACCACCTCCGTCGTCGCCGAAAATCCTAAACAGTCGTCGGAATCCTTCCAAAATCACTGTTCTGTTCGGGACAGAAATCCTCAACCTCCAGGCCTCCAAATCCAAAACCCAACGGTGGAAGTCTTCGTTATAACCTATGAAGCTCCAGTAAAACTTTGAGAATGATCCGAAGGTTAAATCTCCGGGGATCATCCGATCTTTGAAGCTGTGTACCCTAAAACGGGATGTCTTCCCTTCTTCTCTTTTCTCTTTTCTTTTGGTCGAAATCTAGAGGAGAAATGAGGTGGGTTGCACCTATTTAAGCCTAATAATATAACCCTAGCTTCCCCTCCAAGTTTGTCCTTCATTTTTTTACATTTTCTACCCCAGGCTTTACTTTAAATTACAATTTCATGCTTTTACATTTGTTTCTGAAAACGCGATGCTACAAGTCTACCCAACTTTTAAAAGGTTTCGTCCTCGAAACCTGTTACAAGTAAAATATTGAGGGCATACTTCCCTCATCTATGCTTTGGTTTCTTAAACAGTTTCTGATCCCTGTCTATCTTTCCACTGTACTTTAAACTTGTCAGATTACATGGCTAGGTATACGCTTTCCTCTCTTGTCTGGGATTTACATGTGCTCTTCAATGTAGTTCAAACTATTACCTACATTGATGTCAATAATTTACACATGTACTGATTTTCAATCTCGTGCCCATTCATTCACGAGTTCTTTTCAGAACCTTGACATGAATTGTGTGTCTCGGTTAGGTACAATTGACAATGGTACCCAATGTCGTGCTATCATCACACTAATGACTACTCTGGCTAACTCTTCTGATGAACTCTCTTCAACACTTAGGAGTTTTCTTTGGTATCTTAGTACCCCGTTTAACTGTCTACTCGTTCTTTAGTCAGTTGCAATCAACATCTTTCTAAACCGCTTTGGTCATTATAGGTACTTCATAAGCTTTCCTTGGTGCATTCTCCCTTGAAGGAACATACCAGGTCGTTCTCGACGGAATGGTACTATATTGCTCCCGAATGAGTCCTACTATCTTGTCCCCGAAGGAAACCATATCGTCTCGTCCCGAAAGAACCATATCATGTCATTCCCGAAGGGGCCGTATTGCTTCGTTCCCGAATGAACCGTATTGCTTCGTTCCCGAATGAACCGTATTGCTTCGTTCCCGAAGGAACCTAATCGCATTACTTTATCATACTCAAACTTGTCGGGCAGGTATCCATTGAGACGGTACACTAGGTATACGATCTTTACTTTCCTACTCCCATATTTATAGCTCTCCTCTGGCCTTTCTTTTCAACATACTCGTCATGGTTTTACTTTTCTCATCATTTGTCTATTGTGCACCGCTTTTACTACATATTACTGCATGGTCTTTGGGATTTGCATCCCTTGTGACTGAGATTAATTATTTTCTAATCTTTCGTGACCGTTAGTATTTTCGTATGGGATTCTTTCAAAACTATGTTCATAAATTTTGTCACAAATAGATAACACATGCGGTGATACTCGATCACCCCATTCCTTTCCGGTCTTCTTAGGTATAAAACATTTCCTTTTCATGTTAATCACATAAGGCTTATTTAATGAAAAACATTCTTTAAACCTACTAAGTAAGAAATCACCATTCGACATGTATACTAGTACTTAGCTATTTTGTGCTCTGCCATTAAAGTCATACATTAAATGTCTAAATTTGTATCATATTGTAGCGTCTCTATATGTCCCCGAAGGAACCTTTGCTTGTCCTCGAAGGAATCCTTGCTTGTCCCCGAAGGAACCTGTAGTTGTTCTTGAAGGAACCTATGCCTATCGATCGTCATCACTTGAGTAACCGCCATTACTCACTATACCACGCAGTACAACCATCACAATTGACAGTCCCACAAAGGCACTACCCCTGTTGTTCTTATACCAGTCATGAACTCGGGCCATGACGCTGCCATAGGAACCTATTTCTAGTTTCTAGGTCTATGCTATTATCTCAAGGCTTTACTGTGGCATCGATAATTTGACAGATTAGACAAATGTATTTGACTTTCTCTTTCACAGCTGTTTATAAAACATTTAGTTATATAAACCTGTACTCAGTTCTTTCTCTGTTTGTTTATAAATATCCGGTTATATACCTTTATTTTACTTATCTCCATCTTGTTAATACAACGTTTAGTTATATAAACCTTTACTTTGTTATAATCATTCTCTGCATGTATCGTGTTCGTCTAAAAACATATAATTTATTAAACCATTCTCTTTTATAATCATATACCTTTGCAAACATCCTCGTTTTATTATTAAATGCATTTATTATAAAACGTTCTATGTGAGTGTGTACACCACCCTAAAATAGTAAATTAGGGATTCCTGAACTCACATCTCATACTAACGTAGGAACCGATAGGGTGCTTCTGCAGCGAACTGGCTCCTGGCGTCACATCTGTCTGAACTCTATCTCCCAATTTGGTGGTATCCTAGGCAAGTCCATGAGGATCACCTCCGGAAAATCGCACACCACGGGCACATCTTTCAACTCTGTAACTCTCCTTCTAGCATCAATAACGTATGCTAAGTGAGCCTCACAGTTGCTCCTCATAAAACTTTCAGCCTCGATCATCGAGATGACGTTAGGCACTTTACATTCTCTTTCCCTATAACCGAAATTAGACTACTATCATAAGTTTTGAGACGAAACACCTTTCTTTACATACTATGCGGGCTTCGTTGGCAGCGAGCCAAACTATTCCCAAATCTATAACAATTCCTCTCCGGGCTATTAGAGACAACCTAACAGGAATTCCATGGCCCTCAATTCTTATCAATCAGTCACCTACCGCTTCTATCACCTTCTTGGTTCTACGAACATTAGATTCTATAACAAGGTTCGCGTCATAGTTCCATCTTGTCACTCACTATTGATGATGGCCGCACTCATTCTTTCAATCCAACAATAGGTAACAATAACCCCTTCCTTATTATCTAGTATTCGCGGATCACATCTTCGAAAAGCTTTTAATCATTTCTTACAAACGTTCTGCATCTGAGTTGCCATTAACAGTCTTTCCAACGGCATAATCATCTCCTCTTTCTCTATCTTTTTAAGTTTCCCTTCATTCCCTTTTAGACTTCATTCTTAGCTTCAGGTAGGGTTTCTAGTAAGACGACTTCCAAGATTGAAGCGAGTTCCACAACTTTAGTCTTTCTAACTGCAGGCTCCAAGGTCAGCCACCCATCATACTATGCACTTTGGTCGGTTGTGTCCTCTCTCATTGCCACTAACTCTACAGAATTTAGATTTTTTGCATGAGTGTTTACTTTCCTCTACATGTCAGTTGAACGATGTTCTATCGTTACGACCCTTATGGTCCTCACTCTGCCTTCCTCATTCGTTCTTTCTTTACTTTTTGATTTGCTTGCACTAGGCAAGACTCCTCTGATTTAGATTGAACAAGGCAAAAATCTTTTGAACATTTCTATAAATAGCATAACTAGTCATGTACTATCCCTTTCTCTACTAGTCAGTTATTTCTATTCCCCCGAACAAGGAATACTCATGTTCTATCAGGTGAGTTCTATCTTTATTTTAAACTGAAAACTTTTTTTGGTAGCTTAGTTTTATAAAAATAAAATAAGCTTTTCTTTCTCTATCTTTAAAACGCTTTAACTTTACTTTAAAACTTTGTAACGTTACAATTATAAAATTATTACGTTATATCTTTTATTTAAAACTTTACTTTTGAGATAAATGTTTAAGGTGTCCTTCTTTACTCTTTGCAACTTTTCGTTTCACTTGTACAGGACAAGTGACTATAACATACTTTAACTATTACATATGGATCATTGCCCGAGAGTAGATCCCTTTGCTCGCTTACACCGCAGGGTAAGACTTTTACTTTGTTGTGCCCACACCTCAGGGTGGGACTTTCTCGCTTACACCGAAGTGAAGACTCATTTGCATGCTCACACATCAGGATGAGACTTTCTCGCTTACACCGAAGTGAAGACTCCTTTGCTTGCTCACACCACGGGGTGAGACTTCTACTTTGCCTGCCTGCGGGACTTTTTACTTTGCAACTACAATGCAACTACTATGCAATTATACTATGTCACATAATGTAATGTCATTGAAACACATAAAACATAGACAAATAACACATATTAACACATAAGTATTTAATATGGTATTTGTCACTGTCACTGTTACTGTCAAGTTGCACTGAGATGCAGCTTCTTTACCATTCTTTAATTTGCTTTATTTTCTTGAAATTACATTTCAAATATAGTACTATTCTCTTTAACACTTTAAATTTCTTTTTATAAAAATGACTTTTTTTTTATAAAAAGCTATGCCTTTCTCTTCCATTTTATAAAATTCTCTACTTTGTCTTTCATTTTATAAAAATAACATATTTATAAAATACTATACTCTGTCTTTCATTTTATAAAATAACCATTTTATAAAATACTATACCAGTATGCATGCCAGCCCAAAACCATTAGGAAAAAGGGCAATAAGAACTCACATGTCGAGCTATCTTCTGCGTACTAGAACTGGTCTAATACGCTTCACTCTATATCTTTGTAAGATTTGCTGACAAACATACGAGTAGCTCAAAACTATAGCAAACGAACTCCGATTGAGATAACTCAAGTATCACACCCCAACCGACGGTGAAAACGTCAGGGCGGGACATGTAGACTGTTCAATAGCACATGGTCAAACTAAAGTTTCATATATTAATTGAATCCAAATTTTCATAACACTTGTTCAACAAAACATGTACAATTATACAAAAGGAAAACAAAGTACAACATAAATGTTCAATTCATTTTTTTCAACTAAGTCCTCAATCCTATATGTAGCATCTTGTAAATAATCTCGAAGTTAGTACCTGAAACATGATAAAAACGAGGTCAACTAAAAAGTTGGTAAGCATACATAGGTTTTGACTCTAAATAGTTTCATTGTGTTGTGTGTATACAATCCATACATATCATGGTTAATAAGGCAATTATGGAGAGTTACTATTGTGAAACTAAGTTATACAATCAAACCTTTGTAACTAGCATGCAAGTAACCAAATTGTGTTGTCGGCAACAATCACCCTAACTGGGTGGGTTTGTCAGACTCAATAGATCTATCATTGTTAACCGTCGGCTTGTGTAGTTAATGATTACACATGTAAATTACACACAAATTGTAGTTTGCACACCTAGTACTCAAGCATAAGGTTCAAATTGCATACATGAATATAGGGTGGAATTGTATTGTGTAGTTTGAAAACATTGTATAATCGTACTCATGTTCCACCCCAAAAATGTAAATAGTGTAAAAGGGGCTATGTAAACTTACCTTGTAAGTAGAGGGTTGGACTTGAAACTTGTAGCAACAATAATTAAGGATGCCCTAAGTTAAATAAGATATGTTATTATAATGTAGAACGGTTTAAAGGAACAACATAATGGAATGAGTTGGGATGTTAGGGTTTCGTAATGAACGAACAATCGAGGATACAAATAGAGTGTAAATGATGTTTTTATTTATAAAAGGAGTTTGGGTGTCAATAATAAACATTATTTGTAAAAATATAAATGTAATAATTATTTTAATACACTATTAAGACAATGCCAAAAGGTGCAACAAAATCACGTTATTAATACAATAATCGTCACTTTTAAATATTATTATTTGTAACTCTATTAATAGGACAAAGCCATTAACGATTCAAAACTAATTTATTAATAAGTAATAATCATGTAAGGCCCCAAACCCGGGAACCCGACACGTTGGCGTACACATAAGCACAGTAGTAAATGACCTCAAATAAACTCAATTAAATGCAGCGGAAAATCAATCGTCAAACACATGGTCAACAACCCGACCCAACATAATCCAAACCGAGTACTAATATTTAAATATCTTAACAACGAATAGAAAATAAATGTCATCACAAACACGCACGGTAACCGATCGCCATCCAGAAGCCGCCATCTCATTCTTTCTCTTTACCTGAAATACATGCTAAAAACTCAGCTACCCTGAGTGAGTTCTATATTAATTCGTTCGGTGATATTAAATCCCGAACCTTTATAAAAACGATTTACGTCACAAAGGTTTTCTCAATTCTTTACCGATTAATCAATTATATATTTTATCGACATACACGAAATCACGTCGACCGGTCCAAAGACTCGTACGCTCGTGACTCGTTGATTGATCATCGTCAGTTATAACAACCCACCAACCAACACCGACTTACTATCACGCTTAACCAACCCAATTCATCCGACTAAGGTCAGACTCAATTCCCGTCGACTAGAGTCGACCCGATAATGATTAATCTCTTAATAACCAAGCACCCCATTAAATACTCGACACCAAATCCTACGCATACAATTATACTATCATTTCATACACAAATATCATCGTCAAAACCCTTATCATTTTGTGTCCTTGTTGTAAGACACATTGCATGTATTCGAGCCCAAAACTATAAAACATTTAAATGTGGGCGATAGAAACTCACCTTTGCTTGGTACGCCTCGATCTCTAGAACCCGCTAACGTCTCGTTCTCACACCAAAAAATTACACAATACATGAGTCAATACACGACTCAACGTTCGTCCTTTCGCTCACTCACTCGACCCGACCCGACCCGGTGCGTTATCACCCGCGCACGCACGTCGCCATGCATGGCTTGCATGCACGCGTACACACTTCCACGCGACCAACCCGACTTCTCCGACGACCTCACTCCTTCCCTTTCGACTTCCGGCAGCCTCCACAGCCACCGCACCACTACTGTCAGACCATCGGAGCACCGTCTTGGTCACCTGCAAGCCCCATGAGTCACCGCTTCTCCCGAGTCTTCATCAGTCGCGAACAGCCCCTCGACGAGAGCCGCCGTGACATGCCAGCGCCGTCGCCTGGCGCCTTGCGCGTTTCCAGCTCCTCCTAACCCTTGCCGGACTCTCGCTACACCCACCCTATCACCTTAGGGTTTTCGGCCGAACCTTGCTAAACCCACACGAGACTCAATTGATAAAATCGAATACACGTAAAGGACTTAGAGATTATACCTATCGGATGGACGACTCGTGTGAATCGAATCATCAATGGAGCTCGTCTTCCTCAACCGGCGCCTCCCTTTGAAACCCTATATCCGAAAACACGTTTTAATAAGGATTCGAGGATCTAGACACGTAAAAAACGATTAGGGAATCGCAACTATACCTCCTCTTGATCGCCGACGCAACCCGTGACATGCTCTCCCTCTTTCTCCTTTCTCGGCAGCCGCAAACACCAAATGGGGACCCCCCCCCATCGTCGTAACCTTTTAGGGTGCAACACCCTTGATCCGGTCTTCGGCCCTTGTGGCTTCCCTCTCAGGCTTAGCCCGTCCCGTGTCTTTTACAAAACTTTCCCCCAAATTCCGATATTTACACTATATACCCGACCATTTGTTTATAGAAACAATATCGCGCAAAACACCCGTCTAGTCTCCTAACTATGTGAACAGTTGGTTACAATAATTACAAACCTGTTTTCTAAACGAAAAGCCGGGATGTTACAAATTACGTTAAAAATTAATATTTGTATGTAAAACACCAACCGATCCCAAGGATTAGGATCGAATCTTTTTAGATAAAATGTTTAGGTTCAAATATATTTAAAATGTTTTTAGTTTATTTAGACAAAATTATTTAGGTTTCTTTATTCGTAAAACAAAACTTTGATAATCGAAACCAAACTATTGAAATTTTTAGAAAATCAAATTATTTTTAAAAGTTCCACGATTTAAACAAGTAATATGGTTTCCATGTGTGTGTGTGATGGAGAAAGCAAAAGAACAAAAAAATTTATAAGAAGGTGCAGCCAGAGGTCTTGAACTCGTTACCTTGGCTGCACAGGCGTAAAGCTTTAACCAGTTAGTCTAGGTAGTTATATTGATAAGGAACAGAAACAGATCAATTTTATCATGTTGGTTTCAGAAGTCTTCTTCCCCAAACATCCCAGTCGCAACACCCAGACCTTACTCCCCATCAACCCTAAATGACATAACGATTTGGCAGGAAAAGCAGAAAGATGGACCAAATATCATGGAGAAACGGTTACCTGAGATCGGTTCCATGAAATCCAAGTTGTACGAGAGGTTCTCTCCCCTCCCCTAGCACCGATCGGAAAAAAAGAAAGAAAGAGAAGGACGAACTTCGTGTAATCCATTCAAGTGTGAGGTGATATAGAGATTAAAGGGTGTTAACCGAAGACTGAGACGTGTTTAACAGCTGTAAAATGGACAAGATTAGCGGACATTTGGGCTTGATATGTGGGTTTGAAACCCATGACCGTAACCCCTTAAATGGGTCTTAGAAATATTGATTTCTCAATCAATTTGGTTGATTACGAGTTCCTACTGATCGCAAATAAGTGGGCAATTGATTTGGGAGATTTAAATCTCGAAATTACAGGGATTTGATGTGTGTTTGACTTTCTAAAGTCAAAATTGGCTAAAAATTGGTTCCAGGGTTCAAATAAATGGGAAGGGTTCAAAAGTAAATGTGGGGTTCAAAGGTAATTAAAGGGGGTTCAAAACTTGATTTATTTGTTTAAAATCAAATCTAATTGTTTTAATTTATTCATAAATCTTATTTTATAAATCTAAACATAAATTCTTTTATAAAATTAGTTTTTATAAATCTAACCTATTTAATTAGATTTTAAATATTTTTTTTAATAGATAACTTCCATTTTTATAAACTTGTAAATTGTATAAATTATTTGTTTAAAATAATCAAATATACATGTGTTTATATTTAAACATAAATATCTATAATCTATACTAATAAATAAATGTTTGAGATGGACACGTGTCACTTTTTCATGCCTTCTCACATTGGTTTTCCCGCCTCTCTCTCCTAATAAATGCGTCTTTTTCTTATTAAATAGTAATGATATTATAAATATATTATTAAAGAATAACACTAGATATATTAAATAAGAAAATATATATTGGAAATCAAAATATAACTAATTAAAAAATACTAACTCGTAATATACACATATTTCTACTTGATATATCTCGAGACGATCATAATAGTCTGAAAAATTAGGACGTATTTACAAATTTATAAGTTTTATCTTTTTTAATATACAATCACGTGTAATACACGGGATTCTAACCTAGTATATAATAAAAAAAGTTTGAGAAATACACTTGTCACTCACATATTCATTCTCAAAAAAAAATTCCCGCCTCTCTCTCCTATTAATTACACAAATTTCTTTAATTTTTTTCATAATTTTTGTTTACTGTTTCTTTCTCCTATTAAATAATAATTATTTCTATAATTAATTTTATAAAACGTTTTTTATTTAAAAAAAATATGTTTTTTCATTAAAAAATTTAATTAGAACACTTTTTCATTCTTTTTATAAAACATTTTTATTATATAACATTTTTAGAATTTATAAATCTTTATAAAAACTGATGTTTTATAAAAATTGGCTAAAAATTGGGTTCAAATAAATGGGAAGGGTTCAAAACTAAATGTGGGGGTTCAAAGGTAATTAGAGGGGGGTTCAAAACTTGATTTATTTGTTTAAAATCAAATCTAATTGTTTTAATTTATTCATAAATCTTATTTTATAAATCTAAACATAAATTCTTTTATAAAATTAGTTTTTATAAATCTAACCTATTTAATTAGATTTTAAATATTTTTTTTAATAGATAACTTCCATTTTTATAAACTTGTAAATTGTATATATTATTTGTTTAAAATAATCAAATATACATGTGTTTATATTTAAACATAAATATCTATACTATATAATAAATAAAGGTTTGAGAATTACACTTGTCACTCATATATTCATTCTCAAAAAAAAAAATCCTCGCCTCTCTCTCCTATTAATTACACAAATTTCTTTAATTTTTTTATAATTTTTGTTTACCGTTTCTTTCTCCTATTAAATAATAAGTATTTCTATAATTACTTTTATAAAACGTTTTTTATTTAAAAAATATGTTTTTTTATAAAAAAAAAATTAATAGTTGAGATCAAAGTGTAGGAAAAAAGAGAGAAGTGATGGTATTTTGAAGATAGCCACTTTTGTTTACTTTTTCCAAATTCCCCAACTATTTTAAAACGTACATAACTTTTTCATACGAAATTATTTTTTTAAAGAAGTTGCACCATAAAATCGAGAATTTTTTTATATTTAATTTGAGTACCATATTGATATATAAAAAATATCAACAAAAAAAATAAAAAAGTGGGTTTTTTTTTTCTATTTTGTACTAACATTTTTGTACTAAGGTAGCGTTTGGTATACATGAATGGGAGGTGGAATGGAATCGACGATTACGAGGGAATGAAAAAAGTGGTGTTGGTTGGACGATGGAATGGAATCACCCATTCCACAAGTAATGTCATTCCCTCTAAATCCTTCAAATTCATTTCATCCACCCTCTTTGTTTTTTTTCATTCCTTCCGTTTTTCACCCTTCATCACCACCACACCCTCCTACCACCACTAACCACCACCCACCACCACCACCCACCGCCGTCGCCACCACCCACCACCGCCACCGTAACCACCACCCACCGCCACCTCCCCACCACCGCCATGTCACCACCCACCACCACCATTGTCGCCTCCTCCACCACCCGACAATGTCGCCTCATCCACAGCCACCCCACCACAATCACCCACCACCACCGTCATCACTCACCGTCACCCACCACCACCCAATACCGCCACCCACCACCACCACCGCCACTAACCACCGATTTTATTCCTTCGTCTTTTCTAGCCTACCAAACAACATAAGGTAAAGATTTATTCCATTCTCTTGTGGTAACCAAACAAGACAATAGAATGGAATGGTCCATTTCATTCCTTTGTCCATTCCATTACCTCGTTCATTTCATTCACTCGCCCATTCCATTACCTCATACCAAACAGACCCTAATTTTTTGTGCTATGTTTTTTGTGCTGAATTTTTTGTACTAATTTTTTTGTGTTGAAATTTTTGTACTATTTTTTTACGCTGAAATTTTTTTATTAAAATTTTTGTGCTGAATTTTTTGTACTAAACTTTTTGGTGAGGTATTTTTTTTACTAAATTTTTTGCTATAATTTGAGCAAACAAGTGGGTGAAAGTTTGGGTTGTATGACCTAAATACCCTTTAATCATAATTATAAGGAGTGTCACATGTCATCTTCATATTCCTTCTTAGGCTACTTAGGCAAAATCCCCTTCTTAGGGGATCCTCCCTGTATATATATATATATATATTTAGTAGGAGATAAATGATATGTATTTGCAAATATTGAAATTTTAAATTTGATACCCGTTGAAATAATTAAGGTGGTAGGTACGGGATCGAAGTGAAGTGTCATTATTGTTTTAAAATAAAAATAAAATACAAAAAAAAAATAAGGCCGGAAAATCATGGATGTTACAATTCAAGCATCCACGGAACTGTCTCGACGATATCTACCAGATCCCCACTTAGCCTCTGTCGGAAACCACCTCCGCCGTCGCCGGAAATCCGAAACAGTCGCCGGAATCCTTCCAAAATCACTGTTTTGTTCGGGACAGAAATCCTCAACCTCCAGGCCTCCAAATCCAAAACCCAACGGTGGAAGTCTTCGTTTATATTCTATGAAGCTCTAGTAAAATTTTAAGAATGATCCGACGGTTAAATCTCCGGGGATCATCCGATCTTTGAAGCTGTGTACCCTAAAAACGGGATTTCCTCCCTTCTTCTCTTTTCTCTTGGTCGAAATCTGTAGGAGAAATGAGGTGGGTTGCACCTCTTTAAGCCTATTAATATAACCCTAGCTTCTCCTCAAAGTTTGTGTTTTATTTTTTTACGTTTTCTACCCCAGACTTTACTTTAAATTACAATTTCATACGTTTACATTTGTTTCTGAAAACGGGATGTTACATTTTCTTACATTTGATTCGTCATATATTTCCTCTAAAGTCACTTTCTAATATTATATAACTTTTTTTGTAAATTTTAATTTAAAAAAAAACTATATATGAGGCAAATGAAACATGTATGAATCTTGTTTATTATTCAATGGTTATTTTTTTATAATTGATTTAAATTGAACAAATATAAATATGGTTATTATTTAATGAATCTTTTTCTTGACTGCTACGTCATATTTCAAGTTAATTTGGAAAACATAGTCACTATATGGTATTCAAGTTAATTTGGAAAACATAATCACTAAATGGTATTCAAGTTTCTTCACTATTATGTCACATTTCAAGTTAATTTAAAAAACAATATCACTAAATAGTAATCAAGTTTTGTATAACTAATTATGTCTCACTTAACTTTTTAAAAACTTAACATTTATGAAAAATTATATAAGACTAAAACATTTAATGAAAGTTGAGTGATTTTAGAAGAAAAAACTTTCAATAATTTTACTAAAACATATATGTTATAAACTTTATACTTAATACAGACATTATACCCCGATTAGGATGTTTAAACAATATATTTGTTATATGGTCGTTTCAAGTTCATGTATTACTATATAATATGTATGTTGACCATATATGATGAGATGAATGAATAGAGTTATTCTCCTCACTTTCTCTCTTGTTTCTTCTATGTTATCAGCACGAGCTGCTCAACCCATTCTCAAGTGATTCTTCTCCAATCTCTCTGTTTTATCATGGTTTCTCTAATCCCAATTTTAAGTGCATCATCACATCGGTCGAATACTGTAATTAGACCATTCGTATTGGTTTCACGCCCCCTCTTTCACGTCCTGCCACGTCAGCGTCACATCATCACAGGGGCAATCACTGCCTAGGATCACTAAGGTGTGTAGTGGTTTCACGCCCCACATTTAATTTTTTATAATCAAATCTTAAACTTAATATTTAATTAAAAAGAAAAAAAATAAAAAGAATAATGAGTTGTAAAGTTTTGATTGGATGAATTTTTGGTTAAATAGCCCCTACCCCCGTGATTTGCGTCACACGCCCCCCCCCCCCCCACTTATGCCACTTTTCACGCCCACAAGGGCGGTGTTCCACGCCCATGAAAAGGCCAGGTAAACCACGCCCCCTCCCCCTTACACGCTCCCACCACATATACCCTTACGTTTCACATTAATCTTGCACGCGTTGGTATTGAAACCACGTCCGCCAGTTACGTTTTCTCCATAATTGCGTAGCTACATATAAACAATTACACAAACATGATTCATATATGACCCTAAACCGCCTCTATGGCGCTCAACGATCGTACAACACTTTCAAAATTGACACATCGATCCTTGTCTGTTTTTCCGTATATTGACGACACAACGACCGGTGGCATTTCGGACGACGAAACAGTGATGGAGGAGAGTGATGCCAAGTTGCGACGACGTGACTGAGTTCGATTTAGGTCCAACTCCTACTGCGATTGACCACCATCCGTTATTCGTAATTCACCGAGATCTTAGGCGGCTTTTACGATGGGACGAAACGATTATCATTGACTGTGAATTTATTTCCTTTATTCTTAGCTAGGTTATATACCCATGTATTACATGGTGTTGTTTAATTGAAAAATGAAAGTACAATAATGTGTAAAAAAATTTAAAATAATGTATAAAACAAAAATAAAATTCTTTTTTTCCTTATATAAGTAATAATTATAATTCAAATTTTATATTATCTTTTTTGAAAATAATAAAAACATTAACATAATTAAATTTCAAAATTCAAACTTACCTAAAATAGAGAAAATTATAAGATTTTTGTGAGAAAAAACATAGTAATGACATGTGGCATTAGTTGGAATCATTTATTACAATAAGGATACGAGAAATTAAACGGTTTCCATGTTCTTTCATCAAATGTATATTCTTCACAAAAATAAGTTTAATGGTCTTAAAAGACCACCTAAAAGTCCTCTATTCAAATTTGTATTATTGAATACGTGAAGTAATGGATAATATGGATAGCAAAGTTTACATAGCATAATATTTGGATTTTAATTAGATTGAATTTATACGAATTTCCCTCTTTAATATTAGAAAAGAATATTATTTTATAAGATGGTTATATACACATGACGTTGAATGCCTCGCCATTGAGGACCTTTTGGTTTGTGAGGAAACCTCAAAGATAGATTTAACCATTAGAACTTAGACCTTCTCTCAAAAGCTCATTATGGATTTCTTCACCTGCGATTATAAAGTTTTAAAACGGTTAGCGAATACAACTTCACTTTTATCCATATTACGCGAAGAGAACATCATTGATACTAACATGTTGGAAAATACGTTCTACACGTTCCACGGTTTTAAGTTGCTCATGTCGTAGCAGTACCAAGAACGTGGCTTAACGAAATACCCGAAGATCGTATAAATGTCTTTTGGTCATGGAGCAAAATAAGACCCTCATGCTTAAAAACCCACCAGACACGATCAACCTATGCTAGTCCGTTCCCATAAGTGAATGTGACTACCATTTAGCCACTTGGAGGAGAAAAGGTGGCCGCGACCCTATCAGAGGCCGCAAGTGTGGACAGAACAACTCATAGATGCGAAGGTTCATGAAGAAAAGATAAGAGTTCTATCAAATGAATAAAAAGAGGAAAGATGATGAAACAAACCTCCATTTCATTACTACCGATTTTAACCATCAGTGATAAATGCTTGGTAGATAGCGATATAACCAACACAATCCAAAAAATATATGAAATATCTTTATCAATTGCCTCCGACGAAGACACTTATTGATACCATTTCAAGTGTTGGTAACATTATTGAAGGCTTAGGAATATCATGTGCCACGTACATACGTGAATCAAAATTATTATAAATAATGTCTTATATTCTAGTAAGGCGTGACACGTCTTACTAAGTTTCAAATGTATTTGGTTGAATGCAGGGCCGTCCCAATGGGCCTGCGGGCTACTCACCCGTAGTGGGGCCAACATCTTGAGAGTCCCAAAAAAAATTATATATATAAAATTTTCTAAGCTTTAAAAAAAAATTGGGCATTTTTTAAAAAGTAATTTTATCACTTGGGCCTTTTATGTGACTTGAGGTTACAAAATTGGTTTTTTTTGTGACTTGGGCCTTTTTTGTAACTTGGGTTTAAAAAAAATTAATAGCTATGCTGCTGGGCCAGACCAACCAACAAATCGCTAACCTGCTGATCGACTTATCCACAGCCCTAATTTTGTATATAGAATTGTTAATTAATGACTTAATGGTTTAGCCCTAATTTGTTATGTCTATGCTATAACGTTAATTGTCGTTAAAAAAATTAGTTTATAAAATTATATATTTCATTATGGGCCTTTTTTTAGGCTCGTGTAGGGCATTCGAATCCTCGGGACCGGCACTGGTTGAATGGTTATCATTTTGAAAACATAACAGAAAATATACCGTTTCATCTATCAAATATGACCGGATGATCATATTAGATAAGCAAAAGACGTCACCAACTAGAATATATCACACAAAATAAATCCCACAAAAATCGAATATAGTGAATAACATAAAGTTGAGGAGAATAATCAAAAGTGTTAATAGACACCCCCTCGATATTATAAAAGTCTTGCTACGAAAGAACTAATCATTTGCAGTGATTGTTTGGCAAATCCATCTTTATGCCCTCTGGAAAAAACAATTACAAAGAATCCCTCTCATTTTTCGAAAGAATCCAAGGGTGTAGGGATATATGTGTGTCTAATAATCTCCATGTGAACCATTTTAATATTTTATAGATGAATCTGGTCACATGTGAATATTTTAGTTACCTAAATTGTATCATTTGCCCAACTATTAGCCAAAGTTATAAAATTGAGAGCTGTTTTCCTAGAATATCAAATTAAAAACATTTGGATGGATAATTCACATCTCAAACTTTTAGTGAATAATGTATATTTATCAGGATAAATGTTGAACATCCATCAATGTTCACACATTTAACGGTTTAGTTGAATCATAAAATAACACAATTGTTGTTTATCTCTAGACCACTCTTGAAGAGATATGAATTAACATATTCTACTTATGGGAATCCCATTCTACATATCGCTAAACTGATCAAATTAGAACCAACTATTGATCAGAAACACTCCTTGATACCACTGATCTCTGAAAAGAGAACCAAGTTTGTCTCAAATAAAAATATTTGCACATGTGGTCTATGTACCAATATCACCACCATAACATACTAAAATGAGACTTTTACAGCACACCATGATGACTGTCAACTTAAAAGATTGTATTCAAAATTCGACCCCTGAAGTGGTCAATGTGAATCTGAAGTTCAAAAGAGCATACATTTGCAAAATAATAGCAAATTAATTTCAAGATGCATTCACAAACACAAACATAGTGATAAAGTCACATGTAGTGTCAAATACACTTGCTAGAATTGAAGTAATCCCATAAGGATTACCATGTAAAGAAAATGTGAGAGATAAAATGGTTCCAAAGACAACAACCCATGAAAACAAAAAAAACAAAATAATGCAGTTGGTGAAACCTTAGGAAAAGGTTATAAAACTAACCCTAGAAGTGGTTATTGATATAATCCCCAAAAGAGATTATGAAACCCCATAAGAGGTTATATGCAAAACTCCATAAGAGGTTATTGATAAAACCTCAAAAGAGGTAATTTATAAAACTCCAAAAGATGTTATTGAAAAAAATCCTAGAAGAGGTAATGTCTCAGAAGAGACTAATTCATTTTTAGAAGAAAATGATAGTGCCTCGAAAGAGGAATATAACACCGGTATTAAATGAATATGATATCTCTGCAAAATTGTACAATATGGAGTCGGAATAAAACACGTGTTAGTGAAATATTTTCATATGCTATAGCAACAAATGTAATCGATGAAAAGATTACATGTATAACAATCTGTGAGAGTGCATACACAAAAATGATTAGCCAAAATGGCAAGATTCCTTTAATACGCTAAATGAATATTGCTCGACAATAAAACGTTTTCGGACATGTAGTTCGAACATCGATAGACGTCAAACCGATAGGTTATAAATGGGTGTCTTTAAAATAAAAGAAGCGTAAAGAATGAGATTATGCGATGTAAGGCACGACTTGTAACACAATGGTTTTTTTTTCCTGAATCCTAGTAGTTGATTCTAAGGAAACGTATTCCCCTGTAGTGGAAGCGATAACCCTTAGATGTTTAAACGGTCTCGCAATCTCAAAAGGACTTCAGAAGAAATTATGAATTTCATCACCATATACTTATATGAGACTTGAGAAAATAACATCTACATGAAATTCCCTAAAGGGTTAAAAACTGCTAGACGCGTTAAAACATAAAGAGGTTTGTTTAAGATCTCAAGAAAATTGGTCGTATGAGATACAATTGACTCAGTTAATATTTAAAAAGAAAGAAAAGAAAGGAGGTATAAGTTTTATTAAATCAAGTGTGTATTTATCTTCTTTCTATAGAGTTCACTATGACCGTAGTTTACAGGGATGATGTAAACATCATCGAGAGAAATTGTTAAACTACTAGTGAGAGAATTTTGAAATAATTTGACACAACATGTTTATTTCTTGACCCAACAGTTCGAGTATTTGTGTTATGGATTTGTCCATTGTATTTATCAAAATTAGTACTCTTCATGTTCAGTATAATCGCAGTTTACAGTGATGATGTAAATATCATCATGAGAAACGTCGAACTAGTAGAGAAAGATATTTGAAAGAACCTGACACAACTTATTTGTTTTCTCGACCCGTAGTTCGAGTATACGTATAATTGTATATATGTCCATAAATCAAACTACATCCTGAATATGTTGGAAATTTCAATATGGACAAAGTTATCCACTAAGCACACCCTTGGTTTTTCGATCATTAGAGATATACAACTATCCTTACCGCCTATAAGAAGAGGGCGAAAAAGTACTTGCTCAAGAAATACCGTATTGAAATATGTAAATTAGTTTGAGGGGGAGAATTATACACGTTACACTCCTTTTCCCTTGACTAAGTTTTGTCCCATTGAGTTTTCTTAGCAAGGTTTTTAACGAGTCAACATAATTGATTCAGGAGTATCAGTTTATTTTATAGGACATGAAATGCCGATTTAACATCATCCTGAATTATATATGATGTTATTAGTGTATAATGAACGATAATAAGTATGAGGGGAGAGTTATAAAACATATACTTAATACATACATTATACCCCCGTTGGAAGGATTAAACAATATATTTATTATATTGTCAGTCTCAAGTTCATGTATTACTATATAATATGTATATTGATCATACATGATCACATGAATGAATACAGTTATCTTATCCCATTTTCTCTCTTGTTTCTTCTAACTTAAAAGTTTTGTTTACTATAAAAAAAATAAAAAAAGAAAGAAAGAATACACTCAGAATTTGAAGGGTTAGATAAGCTATGTCAAGTGATAACATTTAAGATCTTTTAATGCATGTTAATAATTTATTAATCTTTTTGTTATATCAATTATGTCCTTGATTTATTTAATACAATATTCTCAAAATATTTTATTTCCGATTAAACCAAGGATAAACTCGGTTACACAGAATAAAATACGAGTTTACAGTATCAACTAGATTTACATATAAAAAATTTAAATTTATAAACGTTTGAATTTTATCTTTTATTGGATTGGCCTATTTGAAAGAAGTTCAATTACGTGATTAATGGGCTAAATCAATTCTTGACCCATATACGAAAAGGGCCGTAGTCTGTATCTGTAGAGGCTTTAGCGACACATTTTATGGATATTTGCCGTTAAGACCATCTTGTTCTTTACCGGATCCATTCATTGAGTCTCGTTCGATCCCTACACTATTGTTAAGTTACGTGTTATTCTTTCGCTCATCTTTATAAGAATATATTTTTAGATATATTTAATATAAATTTAATTATATTTAGTTATTTTACTATTAACTATATAAACTTAATTTTGGATTGTTATAATTTATGATATTACTTATCAATTTCAAAAAACAAATGTGTATTATGGATAGTTATAATATTATCAAGACAGTTTTTACATTTTAATCAACTCTATTATTTTATACAACTAGATTATTTTATGCAGTGTTAATCATCAATTAAATTGTTCAATCGTTTTATAATTTCTAAATTATCATTACTAATTATTATTTAAATTTTTTTTTATTCAGTACGCATAATACACGAGTTTTCTAACCTAGTTTTTAATAAATAGATCGAGATAAAATAGAAAGTGAAATTACCGTGAGAATGGTAAAAATTAATATGGGTTTTAGTTACCTAAATAATCAATGATTTAGATTTGAGGGTGTGACGTCAATTCTTAATGGTATTAGATCAACCGTACTTTGAAACCATATATTGGGTGTACGGGTATCTTATTTTTATTACAGCAGGTGTAACTTTAGAAGTGCCCACGATTGTCAACTTTTTAAATGCTACTAATTCAACATGAAACGTCGCCCAAAGTCCCACGGATGGCGCCAATGTAGCGTCCCGTATCCCACCCACCGAGGGGTAAGGGATAGAGGTTGTCATTTTCTAGTATCCCCGGAAGAGTACCTACATCACGTCTCGCCATTAGTTATGTCATGGGGGGCCCCGAAGGGTTCCTTCATGACTATACGCAGCCAGCTCCGTCATCCTCTTGGATCTTGACCAGGGCTGCATCCACAGTAAACGCTCGTTAGAGGGGGGGCGGCGGGGGGGGGGGGGGGGGTTGCCCCCGAGGGCACTCTGGCGCTCAAGTCAGTATCATCATCAAGATGATTAAACATATATAAGTGTATGAGTATATTAGGGAGAAGGAAAGTGAGAGTGGGGGAGAAGGACCTGGTGAAATGAGAGGGTTATGTCCCTATTTATGGATAAGTTGCTAGGCCTTTTACCCTAATGGGCCTTTCCGTGATGGGCCTGCTTTTATTGGGCTGACCACTGGTTTATTGAAGGGGGTAGTTCCTACAGTCCCCACCCCGGTTTGAACCTCACCCCACACCACCCAGGAAGAAGCCCACAGCTGAAAAAACTCATTGGCTCAACCTGGAATAATTTTTGTCTCGAGCGATACTCAAACCCATGACCTCCCATTTGGAAAATCATGGGGCTACCACTCAACCAGAAGGCTCTGTGAAAATTTAGGGAAGAAAAATGAGTGCCCCACCCCCCATGAAAGTCTAGGGAAGTTTAGAAAAGAAATGACGCAACACAACTTGATTAGTGTACGTGGTACTATTTCCATTCTTTAGGATCCACATAGTCTTTTTAATACCCTTTATTTTTCCTAAAGTTCATAACCTCATATTACTCGTTAACATTTGAAGCGGTTCAAGTTCATCTACTCATTCATACCCAATATTACTAATCCAAAATCACATGGTATTACATTTCCTTTTATCAATATACTAATGATACCTCATGTTATATAACATTTTGGATGTCCAATTCCTCGTATAGGTCCCAAATTCCCAATCAAAATAGAGAGGTAATCCCTCTATGTCTCCATCGGTTACATACTACATAAGAACATCATGTAGTAACATTACCTCTTTTAGTATTCCATTCGTTATAAAATCCATGATAATAAGATACGCTCTTTCTCGGCTTACGATATTATACCTCACACTAGTTTAACTTTAGTCAACTCCTTGGACCTTTATAAAATATGGAAAATTTCGAAAATGAACATGTGACTTTTTCTTTTCTCCAAACTAAACATTGAAAAGTAACTTTCACTGAATAAACACGTCAAAATCGCCGAAACATTTATCAGATAGGGTGAAATCGTAGGCTTCGTGACTGCTATAAAAAACTGACACGTGTTAGCTATTCCAACGAATTCGCCTAAAACTTTACATATTGTCGCGACTTCACCTAAATCTTTACATATTTCGGCGATTCACCTTAACCTTTACATATTCCCACGAATTCGCCTAAACCTTTACATATTCCCACGAATTCGCCTAAACCTTTACATATTCCGACGATTCACCTAAATTCCTTTACATGTACCGGTGATTCGCCCAAAACTTTACGTATTCGGACGAATTCGTCTAAACCTTAACATATTCCGCCGAATTCGCCTAAACCTTAACATGTGTCATTTTTTTATGGCAGTCATGAAGCCGGCGATTTTTGTGTGTTTATTCAGTGGAAGTTGACTTTTCAATGTTTAATTTGGGGAAAAGGAAAATTTAGATGTTTATTATTGAAATATTCCCATAAAATATTCTTTTATAAAGTCCAATTTATATTATTTAATCATTATATCATCTATCATGAGATTTAGCACACTACATCTATAAATCTTATCAAATTTATCTCTTGTACATTTGGTTTGAGTTTCTAAAAATAATAGAAAATGTAGTACTTCTCACTAGTCATTAGCTTTGGTTTTAGGTTTTCTGCACGTACTTAGTCCTTTAAAAATTTCATCTTTAAGTATGAGTTAATTAAATTTCATTAACATAGAATTAAGATCCTTTTAAGTACGTGTCGTTCTCATCAAAAAATTTATAGTCTCAGTACACCACGAAAATAAAGAAACACCTATTGTTGACGATTTCATCCTCTAAACTTTTTTTTTTGAAAAGGTAAACGGAATATATTAAGTTAAAAATAGAGAACTCCCTCCAAGCCAGAAGCTAAAAGGAGCCGCAGATACACCATAGTTGTCCGGTCTGACAATTCAAAATATTAATACATCAATGTACTCTAAACTGAAAAGCATTCCAATCTTCCCAAGTGATTTCGTCCTCTAAACGTGTAGGTAGTTTATCAATGATCAAAGATTGATCTCATACATAATCAATAAATATAGTGAACCGTGACTTCTTTGTTTTTGTCCATAATGGTCATAAATCATTAAATAAGTCAAATCATTGTTTTTTTTAATTGAAGTTAACTAATTTTTATGTTTTTTACTCTAAATTTTTTCCATGATTATTTTGTTTCTTTGTTTTTTATTTTACTCTAAATTATGTATATAAACTTAACTAGTAATTTTACCCCCGCGAGTTGCGGCGGTTTCGAAACGTAGCATAACTCGAATTCTCACGTCACGCGGCGTGAATTGGATCTTAAACGGTTGAGGCGGTTACAAAAGAAATATAGTTAGGTACATAAAAAAAACATATGAGGTTATTGCTACTCGTTTAACTTCGAAAGAAAATGTAAAAAAAAACAAAAGAAAAAAAATGTTTTGACAAAAGAAAAAACCAAAGAAAATCGGATCTTAAATGGTTGACACTAAAGTACTTAAGTACATAAAAGCAACATACGAATTTGAGGTGGATCGGTTTTGAAGATCAACCCATAGATATAAAAATGTATTATGTCTGTCACATTGCGCCTAATAGTTAAAAAAGACTAATAATAATAAAAAAAAACAAAGAAAAAAAGTTTGTTGCTGTACTCAAAAAGAAAATATTGAAAAAAGTTGTGGATAAGCGGGGTTGAACCTTTGACCTTCAAAAGGGAACTGAGGTTGCAAGTGAAATTAACCACTGAGCCAAGCAACTCAAATGCTAAAGTTTCTGTTTTCATTTATTTATATATAATTAAACAAATTTCAAACTTACTTTTCAGTAATAAGGATAATATATTTTTAAAAAAATTTAAGTTAACTATAATTTTTTTTTTAATTTAAATTAACTATTTTTTTTAATTTGTATGTAAATCTCAAAAGAAAATTAATAACAACAATAAAAATTTCAATAACAAATAAAAAAATAACTTAATATATTTAGATATTATATAATGTTCAAAAATATAATAAATAGTATAATTAGATTGTTAGAAACTTGAAATTGTTATAGTTATATAATTGTTAGAAATAACGTCATACAATGCAATTCTAGAAACGTCTTCATGTGTTGGTGCATTTGTTCTTACCGAATATAAATGTTTTCAAAAGATTCTTGTAACCGTTTGAAAGTTTTATCGCTTATTTTTTCGTGAGCCCAAGCTATACCTAATAAATAAGTAATTGATTGAAAAAAAATTCACTTATTGTTTCTCAATTATTTATTATTTTCGTTGTGAATATTTACTTTATGAATATTTCATTTACTTAATATTTCTTTTTCTCAACTATTTCTTTCGTTTTTCACTGTTTAATATTTTAAAAAAGATACTGCTTTGGGTCGTCGAAAACCATAAGGCGAATACTGATACGGATTCCGAAAATACCAATATCGACAATGATGTTGTTCGCCCATAATAGGTTCGGCCCGTAACGGTACCACAACGGTAACGACATCATTGCGCAACTCTCTCTGAGTGGTTAGTTACCGTTTCACCCCCTTCTATTATATATTTAACTCTTTTTACGAGCGTGATTTTTTTATTGATTTTTTATTAGTATTGTTAAGTTGAAAAAAACAACCAAAAACGTGCGCGTATTTTAGTTTTATTTTTTTTAATTTGCAAGTATAATATATTTTTTTATTTAGTAATCAAAATTATTACTCATTAGCTAATAATAATCTAAACTAACAGTTTTACTAGTGATAATTCTAACTTTCATTTTTGTCGTCAATTACAGCCCATATAGCATAATTATCATAGATTTACATTTATTTTTGCTAAAAATGACGGTTTATTTATTAAATTGTTATAAAAACTGACAATTTAAATGGTTGTCTTTTTATTTAAAAAATACCGCTTGGGTTTTATATAAAAAGAAAAAAAATTATAAAATTATTTTTTTCATATGTTTAAATATAACAATACCAAATTAAATATTTTATAAAGTTCACAACGTCAATTTTACCAAATTACAAAATAACCGTTAGATTCTTATAATTTTAAAAAGTTTTAAAATATACCTAGTAGTATGCAACACATCAGTGCAATCAAATTCAATTTTTTGAATTTTTTAATCATCATTTATTTTTCTTCTATTTTTTATCCTTATAAACTTACAAACTATAAAACGAATTAAAAACATTACAATGTCAAAACTATTTTCTTTTAGTTTCATAACATTTATCTTTATAAAATTAATAACAACAATTAAAAAGTCACTAACAAATAAAAACATAAATAAATTTTAAATAAGAAAATAAACAATCAAATTTATTAAAAACTATTTTCTTTTAGTTTCCTATATTTTATGGATGGTTTAAGGTAGTTGTAAGTGGATGAGAGAGAAAAATATATAAATTTTCTGTATATTTGGGGGGGAAACATTGTTCACATGTATAAATTTTTTAATATTTTTTAAAAGTGGTTATAAGTGGAGTAAAGAGAAAATGTAATGATAAAGGTATAAAAAATATTATTTAATTACAAAATGAGAGAAAAAAATATGATGATTTTGGTCGGCGGCAGAGGTATGCTTAGTCCAGTGGGGTCAACCACCCCACCTAGATTCAAATTTTGAGTAGCCGTATATTACCCAAATGCCGAGCGACCCTAGTCTTTTTTCGACGTCAACCCCATTGGTTTTTGAAAAAAAAAAATTTGACTCCGAACCTTAAAAAAATATGATTTTTTTTTTATTTTATTAATTAAATTCATAAGTTAGATTTATTTAATAAGTCCATAAGTAAATTAACTAGAAGCTCAAAAGTAAATTAACTCTAAACCCATAATTAACTCTAAACCCATAACTTCGTAAGCCTAATTAACTTAAGCCCATAACTTAATTAACTTTAAACCCAACTAACCTATTTATAATTTATTTAGTATTAATTACTTAAACCTAATTAAAAAAAAGCCTGTAGAGAATAACTATAGGATCTAATGTTTTTTATTATTATTTCTAATGACATTGTATTTTTACCGTTTGGTTCCTAATGACGATGCATTTTCATTATCGTATCGTATCTTATTATGTTACCAACCCGGCAACCCAACCCGATCACCCGAACCGGCCCAAAAAAAATTATTGTCGGTAACTTAGAAATTTGAACACATAAAAAAAGCGACCCCACTGGAAAAATTACTGGTTCCGCCACTCATTTTAATGTAATTATAGAGATAAAAATAGAAAAACTGCTGTAAATTGCCTCCAAATATTTGGGGCCCTCAATTCAAAAATTTTTTTTATATAAATTAATTTTGGGCTTTATTTATATAGATCCCCACCAAATATAGATTGTAGGCCCACTCCTTATTTTGGTTCGAACACCGAAGAAATCCAAATCCTTTATCATGTTCGACACTGAAAATACTAAAAAAAAAAACAGTTGAACATAGAAGAAATTTGAAGGGTTGTTCTCTCGACTCTCGAAATAGCAATTGCACTCTTCAATCTGAAATCCAATCGGGTCTTCTTCTCTTACTCACAACCGGCCTCAATCGGTTTTTTGTCGATTTCTCTTCATCCGGGCTCAATCGATTTCCTATTATCGTAATATGTTCGGCTGTTCCTGCCATTTGTGTCTATTTGATTTCCAGTTCTCCTCAAGGTATGTGTAAATTCAGGCACCGGCTGCTAGGCTTCTACACCGGTAACTGGGTTACAAGGACTCCAACGAATAGCCGATGATGGTGTCTTCGTCTTCTCCGAATGATAATCTGCACAACAACAACGCGTTAGGGCGTCACAGGGAGGACATAATCACTGTATCGGTCCTCCGGCGTTAGAATAAGTCTAAGGGAAATTCAGGCACCGGATGCTCTACCGGTGAACTCTAGTTACCTCACCAAAGGAGTGTGGGGACCAGTGGGACCCGCTATGAAGTCATTCGAGAATACCCTTCATTCTGATTGGTGGACACATGACACGCTTCTCTCCTATAGGAGTATGCCATGTGTCATAACCGTTTTTGAAGTGGGCCTATAGATGTGGCCTTTTGGCTTATCTTTCTTATTGAGCTTTGTGGGCCTCTCCTCTTCAATATGTTTGCTATTTATTTATATAATATGTTCGGTTGTCCGGCTGTTAACTATTTATATCTGTGCATCATTTCTATTATCGACTACTGTTAACTATTTACTTGATTTTTTTGTGAAACAGTTTGACTTGTTTAGTAATTTCTGATAGTTAATTCATTTTTTTGTGAACTGGCTTTCTGAAGAAGTAATTGCTTGTGCAGTTTTTATGTTTTGTTTATGATATGCCATGAATAATTCGAAGCAAGGCCATTTGCTCTTTTTAATTAAATTTTCTTACTTCAAAAAAAAAAAAAAATTGAACTGCAACTTTTATTTTGGAGGAAGGGCATATCAGATCATATTGAAAACAACATGAGTTTCTTTTACAGTCTTGTTAAGAAAACAAATATTGTTCAATTACATTCATTCATTTACTAATATTTTTACCAGATACCATATATTATACTTTTTGAGACATAAGAGGGTGTTTGGGATTTGCTTATTTAACTTCAAAAGTACTTTTTCTCAACAGTGTTTATTGACTTTTGACTTTTTCAAAAGTAGTTTTTAGAAAAGTGTTTAGATTAACTTTTGTGATAGTCGCCGGCGGTAAAAACCGGCGTGGTAGTGGATCGGCAAGGGTTGGAGTCGACGAATGGTACTAGGTTATGATTATTTGATATTTAAAAGTAAAAGTGTAGGGTAGATTGGTAATTTGATTCTCAAAAGCAGAAAAAAGTTTAAAAAGCCATGATTTTGTGGCTTTTTGAAAACAATTGTTTACCATTTTAAAAAAAAACAAAATAAAAAGTGTTTTTGTGTTTGTCAAACACTTTTTTTAACTTAAATAAGTTATAAACCACCTCAATCCCAAACATCCTCTAAGTCTCACATGTTTGAAGTGTTGAGTGTTCAATATGTTTTATACTGGGAATTGTTTCTACAATCCATATGTATACAAAATTGTTTATTTATTGGCTTGGTTCTTTTATTAGAAAATGTGTTTCTTTCAAAACAGATCTACCGAAGAAATGTAAATCTTGAAGAGCTACTGAAGTGCATGACATGAGGTTACTGCTAGCAATCAACAAGAGTTGTTGAACGTGAGCAAAAAAATGTTGAGATAATAAATAGAGAGTTTTAAATAAAAATGGTTTTTATGGTGTGAATGGTACGAATGATTATGGATCATTAATCTACCATGGTTAAGATGAAATGTGTGTCTAGTAGCTTGTTTTTAAGCGTGAAAATAGTCTGAAATGGTAAAATAGGTATAGCCTACATTTGTTGACTTTTTTAAGTTTCTCCATTTTTTTAAAACACGTATAACTTTTTTATACGACATTATTTTCTTAAAAAAAATTACACCATAAAAGCGATCATTTTATTCTCTTTAATATGAATATAGTTTTACTAAACTTTTATTTAAAAAAATCGACTTTTTTTTAAATACCGATGTGTTGTTCGTATAACATGCGTTATTATACAACATGCGTGATTATGTGTATAACATGTGTGATTATGTATCTAACATGTGTGATTATGGTCATGCGTTATTATAAAGCATGTGTGATTGCGTGAATATGATCATGTATTACTATAAAACATACGTGATTATGATCATGTGTTATTATAAAACATGCGTGAATATGTGTCTTTGTACGCTAAAAACCTTTGTACAATAACCGGACCCATAATAAGTAAACCACATTGTAGACTTTGTCATGTACAGAGAAATTAACATGTTTTCTCTCAAGTCCCGAATCGGTGTAAACATGTACGTTAATTTGGCTAACTCCCGAACACGTTTATTAATATCAAGAAATCTCTCTCTAAAACTTGATTACAAATAGCAAACTCTGACTCGGTTTACATAGACTATTTGGTTAATTTATTACTTACAATCCATGATACCCTACGCGATATATATATATATATATAGCTAACCTAACACGTTAGACTACTAATAGGATTCTATTTAATTAATTACATAATAATTATCCATAACTAATCCTAACATAATACATTTAGGACTCTTGATAATTATCCACCATTAATTAAATATTATTGCTTGTTTTGCACTCCAAGCAACCAACCACCTAGCCGCCCCATGCCTAAGCCGCGGGGACTAGGAAATTCCCAACAATCACCCCCCGGATTTCTTAGTCGGATTTCTTAGTCGTATAAGGGAGGTCTTCGACTCTAAGCTTGTCTTCTCGATTCTTGGTTCTTTCTAAAGAATAAATCAAACCACCCGGTCTTTGTTCGTCTCTGTTCATGTTGACCTTAACATCTTTGTCTTGATTCTCTTGGAACTCTTCTTGATCTCTAGTTGTGTTTTTCGGCTCCTTCCTAGCTCGAACATTCTTGTGACCTTGCACCAGACTAGCCCTTTGTCCTCGACTCGTCCTTTGGTCATAAGAACTCGCACCACCATTGACTCGGTTGCGATCTTGAGCAAACACTAGCTTTCTTAGATCATTACACGTTCCCTTAGAATTTAGGCTCATCTTTGACTTGCTACCAAAACATGGGTAGCGGCTTCTTGAAGAAATCGAACGGACCTTTGATCTTCTTACCAATCCTTGTGTCGGTTCTTCCTTATCAATTCAAAGCTCGGTCAAACCTTACTCCTTCAACCCGAACTGAAACAAACCCCGGATTGTACCAACTTGTCCAACCCAAAAAACTTGAACCTTACTCGTTCAAATTAGCACGAAAAAATCAACCTCCTTGTCGATTGAAAACAAACCGTCTACTAGCAAATCGATGAATGACAGGACAATCGGCAGCTACGAGAGCCGTTTCCAACCTATCAAAACTGATTTCGAGAATCTGGCGATTAATAGGACAATTGTCAGCTAAAAGAGCCGTTTGCGGGTTCTAATTACCGACGATTGAATCACGATTTTTCTCTCTCTTTGGATCACAACTTCTGATCTGGGTTATCCAGCCCTTCGAACTCGACTGGAATTGGATCTTCCAAACATTCTTCGTCCCCCTGGCTATGTTTACCCTGTGATTTACTCAATCATAAAACACCCGCCTTGGACTCACGGTTTTTGTTCTTGCTTATGATCGAGAATAACAGTGGGTTTTGCATAAACAGCAGGTCTCTCGTTCCTTTATCCTTTGACGTGCCTAGTTGCTTGCTTCAATTCTCCGATCAATTCAAGCCACAAATATTAAGGTGCTTTTGTGCTTCACCTATGTGCCTAGTTATGTAGCTTTGAATTAGATCACCACCTCCGGCTTGCTTACTTCTCTCGATCAGAAGTCAACCCTTGAGAGGTGTGTGCTTGCTTACTTCTCTCGATCAAAATAGTCTAATCATATCTCGATCAGATATAGATTGTTTGTTTTTCACCTTGATCGCGAGCCGCCTTAGTTGATCCAAACTTGACCAACCAACTTTGTTTCTTGCCACCATACCGTGATCTTAACTCGCCATGATCAGATCTGAGTTCTTGTGACAAGAGTTGCGATTAGGTTAGTAATCGCCACGGAAAACCTTCTTGTTATTGATCCTACTCGATCAATTAACTAGATTGAAGGTTCTTTACCTTTCGGTTGATCCAACCCTTTGGTCGCGGCTTGGATTAGATCTCGAACCGCTGATCCTAAACTCGATCACCCCTCTGGTTGCTTGTTCTTGGATTGTCGAAGGGTTTGAGCAATCTCGACAGTCCCTGAATCACATACTGTTTTGATCGGTATAAGAAGGCTATGAACGCAGCTTTCTTAAACTTCCAGCTCTCTTGAAATCGGCACTGGTCTCCTCCGAGATCTTCAAAACCTGGCTCTGATACCAATTCAAGTCCCGAATCAGTGTAAACACGTACGTTAATTTGGCTAACTCCTAATCATGTTTATTAATATCAAGAAATCTCTCTCTAAAACTTGATTATAAATAGCAAACTCTGACTCGGTTTACATAGACTATTTAGTTAATTTATTACTTACAATCCATGATACCCTACGCGGTATATATATAGCTAACCAATCACGTTAGACTTCTAATAGGATTCTATTTAATTAATTATATAATAATTATCCATAACTAATCCTAACATAATCCATTTAGGACTCTTGATAATTATCCACCATTAATTAAATATTATTGCTTGTCTTGCACTCCAAGCAACCAACCACCTAGCCGCCCCATGCCTAAGCCGCAGGGACTAGGAAATTCCCAACATTCTCATGTAAAATAAGTATATGACTCATGAACCAAGGTGCCAACACCTACAAAGATTTGTATGAATTTTACTAGTGTGAAACCACAAAAATTGGGAGATACGATTTGGGCATGATAACCACGTTTAAAACTCATTTGATGCATTCTCTAATATCTAAATATGTGATCGGTGTCAACTTACTCTGATGTGTGTTCGTATATGATCATATGTTATTTGAATAACCTAGCACATTAAGACATCTCAACCTTCATGTTCATGTTCCTTTAAGATTTTGCTCATATACACTAGAATTGGTATACATAATGTTTATAAAAGTAAGTATTACCGTAAGGCTTTCCTAATTCGAGTTAAAAGAACACATAAACATCAATATCCAACATTGTGCTCTTAGACTGTGCGTAATGGGGTCACGACCCCACACTCGACGGCTAACGGAGCCACCTCAACTGAGACAACACCACCTCAACCCCAGCTTCTCACGCCCGTTACATCTCCACATGTATAAGTAACATGTGGAGCAATAAACATCACTAGGTTAAACCACAAACACATATACAGAGAAAGCTTTTAAACCTCCAAAAATATTAAAAATTATAATTTACAATAAACTACTGAACTACCTTACTTTATTTAGTCAACATTTTATGATAGAATGATCACAATTATTGCTCATTCCTTATAAACGCTATAAAAAAAATTCCACGTGTGAAATTGATAACCACTTAAGAAACTACAAAAAAATCGGAAACAAAAACTCTTATCCACATCATATGGTCTCTCCGATTCCACCAGAACCTTTACTTTCTCTCTCTAACACTCTTCTAGAGAGAGAGAAACTCCATCTCCATCTCTTCTTCTTCTCCAAATGCACACTGTGTGTATTTCTTTCAAAATCACACACTAATGTCTCTCCCTCAACTCCTCCCTTCCCCTTCTTCCTCTTACCTCACCCACCACAAAAACCCTACCTTAAACCTAAACCTCCACACTCTTTCATTTTCACCAATTAATTTCAACTCAACCGCCCTTCCACCCCACCACCACCACCGCCGCCGTCACCGGAAGCTTACACCCACCCTTCGCTGCTCCTCCGAGAAGCACGAGAACAACATTTCCCCCAATTCGAATGACACCGTGGAACTCCCGTTATTCCCTCTCCCACTCGTCCTCTTCCCCGGCGCAATCCTCCCGTTACAGATCTTCGAATACCGTTACCGGATTATGATGCACACTCTCCTCCAAACCGACCTCCGATTCGGCGTTATTTACACCGATGCCACCACCGGTACGGCAGACGTAGGGTGCGTCGGTGAGGTCGTGAAGCACGAGCGCCTTGTCGACGACCGGTTCTTCATAATCTGCAAAGGTCAAGAGCGGTTTAGGGTTACGAGGGTTGTACGGACGAAACCCTATCTGGTGGCGGAGGTGGTGTGGTTGGAGGACCGGCCGTCGGGGAACGGTGAGGAGGATTTGGAAGGGTTGGCGAAAGAAGTGGAGAGTCATATGAAGGATGTGATTAGGTTATCGAATCGGTTGAATGGGAAGCCGGAGAAAGAGGCTGGGGATTTACGCCGGAATCTTTTTCCGACGCCATTTTCGTTCTTTGTGGGGAGTACGTTTGAAGGGGCGCCGAGAGAGCAGCAGGCGTTGCTGGAATTGGAGGATACGATGGTGAGATTGAAGCGAGAGAAGGAGACGTTGAGGAATACTCTTAATTACTTGTCTGCTGCTTCTGCAGTTAAAGATGTGTTTCCTTCATCATCTTCGTGATCATCAATTAAAAGTTTCTCATTTTTATAGTTACCCAATTAGTTCTTTATTTATTATATGTTGTTTTCAATTTTGGTTTCTTATATTTGTAAAGATTCTGATACTCAGTAGCCAAATTATCTACAATCTTTGTGTTGAAGATATCATCATCATCGTGATACAGAATCGTGTTTATTTGGTTCTTTCTTACAGTTCTTTAACGGTTCTGTACAGGTGTTCATGTGATTCTTGTAGTTTTTAGCGGTTACATTTCTTAACTATGGCTTTGTGATGAACGACAAGCTTACATGTGTTCATGCGGTTCTTGTAGTTTTTAGTGGTTACATTTCTCAACTTCGGTTTTGCGATGAGACATGCTTAGGTTTCTATGGTATAAGATAATATTTGGGGCATATATATGTTTGCTTCTTATATCTATCTCAAAAGAATTTATCACAAAAACAAAATGCCATCCATATTGGATTCTACAACAAACATGAAAGATTCTGAGCTAAACTCATCATATTTTTATAAATATGTAGTAAAATAGCTGCCAATGGTTTAAAAATATGCTTCTAAGTGAAATAATATGCATCACCTTCAAAAGTATTGTTGGTGGAGGGAACTCTGCCCACCAGATCTCCCAAAACTGCTGTTCTTCTTGGGTTGTATTGCTAATGTACCATTGCCTGTTTGCTGCAATCGTGTTCGTATGGAATGTTAAAAATAAGGGATACGATGCACTTGATACAAGTGTTTCACTTCATTTGACTCGTGTAATGGTTTGTGCTTGATCTTAAAAAGATCAAATGGGTCGAATAATTAAGCAGGGTTTAGGTGAAGCGTGTTGAAAGTCGTCCAAAATCATCTTATTCAATAAATTGGAATGATATTGTGATAATATTGAAATCTAAATCATATTTAACCCATTGTATATTTGTAATACTTGAAAAAGGAAGAAAAGGCGTTTAACGGGTCATCCCAACCTGATCTATTTCAACATGTACTTAAATATGACACACCTAGCCCATTTGAGACCCCTAACCCAATCCGCCTGTAAGGCTGTAACTATCAACATGTAATGATCAAGAACTATTTAATCAAACCATTAATCCATTATCAATAAACTAACCTTGAGGCACAAGTTCCTTTGAGAATCACAAATTGGATAATCAGAAGGGCAACAGTGGCGATGGTCCTTGCAACATACAGAGGCGTTCAACTTGCAACACATCCATTTCAAGCATATCCCAAGAACTTTTGTAGCACAACAGCAGGTTTCACCTTCACCACACCATGAAAATAGATTACATTTGACTGGTTTTGGAGTAGGCGATGGTGGTGGATTAGGGCTAGTCTTTATTGGATAAGAAGCTAGCATGTTAATCCCACATATTCCATGTGAATCCCCTGTATTGCGTGCCATATACATATAGCCATGATTTTCCCCATGATTTTCCCCATGAGTTCTTTATAATCCAGTAATCAACTCCATCTTTGGAATCGTATCCAACTATCAGTACTGCATGGTCTAAAGAAGTCGAACATGGCCCATTGAATATCCCCTGATTATAAACTCAATAAATTCATTAACTGCATTTCTTCGAGAGGGTTATCAGGGTAATCAAGATTCAGGAGTACTAACCGTTGAGTATAATTGAAAAGCTCTCTCACTGCCACATATACCTACACTAACAGGTTGATTTGCAACAGCTTGAAGTAGTTGATCTTCATTGTTTTCAGGAATATCTTTGTAACCATCAATAGTGACAACATGTGTGTTCAGCTGCAGTTTAACTGACGATTAGAGAATTTGAATTAGTATAAAGATAGAAACGGAAAGACGGATCTATTACTTTGTTTTTATTGCAGGTAGTTGATCTGCCTTGATACGGGTAATCCTCTTCTGTATCAATCCCCTTGTTCTTTATCACAAATTCATAAGCATAATCCATAAGTCCACCCTCACAGCCATTGTTGAAGCTTCTATCACAATCAACCAACTCCTGCTAGGAAAGGCTGATAAGAGATCCGGTTACTATTTGATTAATGCCTTCCATTGCTCCGGTGGCTGAGAATGACCAGCATGCACCTGTACAATAAATGTGATTATTTTAAAAAGGTTTTACTATAGTTACACCAAATGACGTCATCAAAACACCACGTGAAGTCATCATACGGGCATTGTAGATAGCGAAAAAAAGGTTATACGGCCGTATAGCATCTGATAGTGGTGTACACCATCACATCAATCGCTTATGTGTTGGTCAGTAAAGCTATACGGCCCGTATTGATTTCTATCATACGGCCCGTATAGCATTTAACAGTGGACGTGGTGTACGGCAACACATCAGTCGCTTCTGTACCAGTCGGAATAGCTATACGGCCCGTATATCTTTCTATCTTAGAGAAAAACACAACTCACACGACCTGTGTAAGATAAATTCACAACTCATACGGCCCGTATAGCACCCGGTGTCTGAAGTCTGAATAGTAAGGGTTGGTGTCAGTATGTCTCCCCTTCTAAATTCAATCTAGGCTGTGATTTTGTATCTAATTCATTTTGGAATGGAGATAGTATTATGCATAGAATCAAGCTATAACTTCATCAAACAAACATGAACTGATTACTGAGTCAACATCTAGGGTTTCCAGAAACAACAAGTAAGAACATTGATTAACCTATAATCCAAATCAGAGAATTGAAGACTATAGGTGATAGCTATATCTCAGTTATTCCAGGCAGTGTATTGTAAACCCTAATTTGTAATCGAGTAAGATATTTTTTTAAAAATATAAACACAAACGCAGAAACATACCACAACTTCCTTGATCTTTGACATTAGTAACTGCTCCTTTCTCTCTCCAATCGAGAGATTGAGGCAGATTTGCAGACGACTGAATCAACGAACCACCGCGATTAAGCCTGATGAGATCGCCGGAAGGAGCAGACGCCGAGAGGGCGCGCAATCGAGCAAGTTTGAACTCATGGTGAGTGAGATCGGCGAAGGCGTTGAGAGAAAGCGTGTAAGAAGAATTAGAATTCGTGTTGTGATGAAGAATGTAAGCGTAGTTGTCCTGGAAGACGTTGAACCTGTAGAAGTATTCTTCCTCTGTGGAATTAGATCTCCCGTGGTGGTGGCACCATTGTTGGAAGAGATCAGAAGTGGATGACGTTGAAATGGAGGTTATGAGAGGTGAAGAGAAGAAGAAGAAGATCGTGAGAGGTGAAATCCGCCATAGGCAACCCATTTCCAGAGATACGAGCGGGGACTCTGTGTGTGTGTGATTGGGGGTTGTTCGGGAAGGGCGGTAACACGGGGAAGTGTCTCAAACTTTGGATTGTGTGGTTTATCGTGAAAGTCAAAATCCACGTGTTAATTGTACTTTGGGGATTTTGGTATAGTTTAAAAGCTGTTGAATTGAAAATGTATATATTTTTGTTCACACTTTTGTAGCATATCTGTTAAATGTTTTATGTACATGGATATTGTTGGCCTGAGATATCAAGGCTTGTAAGCTAATTAGTTTAGTGAACATGGACCGGTAGATAGCTGGGATGTCTTGGACTAGAATTGGGCTTGATGGGATATGAAGCTTGACTTCTTAAGTCTAAAGAGTGGATGTTTGATTATGACCCAGATGACCTGTTTATTCTCTAAGAAACACGCGGGTCATGTGTACCCAATGGGTCTATCCGGTTATCTTGGAGCCTATAAAACAAGAGAGAGAGTGTGAAAGGAGAGATCTCTGTTGAGTTAGGTTTTCTTTTCTCATTGCTAGCAAGAGTTTGTGCAGACCATTACATTGATGATCTGATTATTTTTTATATTCTTGTTCACTTGTATGGGGTAAGTAACAGGTATCAAAAAAGGGAATCAGTTCCAAAAGTTCTAACCTAGGATGGTTGGGTTTCAGAACTGTATTCACGATCGTTCACCCACCTATATGTGAATTACGCTATTCTATTGCGTCACTTCTTTTAATCTCGTCACCCAGCTATATATTGGTTCGTCGTTACATGGTTTTCTGCATATTCGTTATTGATTAGTTGCTATTTTTCTTCTTAGTGATTGATCATTAAGTGACAAGATAATTTCTTCATTTCAAATCCACGATACTATTAGAACTAATAACCTTTTTTTTTGTCATCAAGGTTCTACCTTGGTTGTCAGGGGGTTTTACCAAAGGGTTTCCCCTCTGTGTAGGTCATGAGTTCGAATCTTGCAAGACGCACTTTATAAAACTAGGAACACCCTCTGCAGATTCGAATTCTTTGGGGGTTGTATGGGTAGACTGATGTACGAGCCTCCCCTGGTGGGACGTGCCAGTTGAGCCCACGCCGTTAAAAAAAAACCTTTTTTATGAACGTTATTAGGTATTTGCTTTTGTTGATATATATGTTCTCGTTAACCATTGATGATCTTGTTCACATTTTGGGTGACAACTCGTTGTTTAAGAAATTGTTTGATTTGGGTAAATAAAATTTATATTTAGCTCCACTTGAGTTAACTCAAATTATACAACGTTACTTAAGATATACTCATGTTATACAAGAGTTTAAAACGGGTAACTTTTATAAAACTTGTTAATTTAAAACGTATCTAATGAGTCGACACCACCCACGACCATTGTTTGTCGCCACGACCTACTCGTTGTTGTTGACATCTCGAGAACCACTGAAACTACAACCACCATCGATAGCGTCGCAACCATTGCAACCGCCAGTGCCGCAACCGTTGCCACCACCATCATCACCCCACTTGTCATCGCTCACACCACCACTCTTCTTGCCACCACCGTCCATTGGCTGACCTAACCCCTAATTAGGGGGTCGGCCGACACCCATGAAAAAATATTTATTTGTTTTATATGTTGTATAATCTCGACCGACCCCCATAAAATTTTGACATCGACACCCATAAAATTATAACTGACCCCAAGAAAAAATAATTTTTAACACCGACTCTCGTTTAAACTAAAAACTTAATTGGAATTTTGGACTAAATTGGATTAAAAGTTAAGCCATTTAAACAATTAAACCGACATTTAGTTAACTCATTATCCATTGAGACAATTAAGCCCACGTTTAGTTCACACATTACTCATTTAATTTTTTAAACAATTTAACCAAATAAAAAATCTAATTAGCGGCTTGGCTCGTTTACAAACCGAACTTACCTTGTAAACGAACTGAGCCAGTTTGGCTCGTTTACAAACAAGCCGATTTCGAGCGAGCTTTTATCAAGTATTTTTCGAGTGAGCCACGAGTCGTGACCTTTTTGAACAACCCTATAAGTGTATGTATTTTGATTTTTAACTATGTAGTTTACTAGTAGTTATTATTTGATTATTGTAATTAGTGACAATGTAAGTATTATGTGACCCGATCTGAACCGAACCGAAAAAAAATATTATTTAGTGATAGACACTTGACCCCAAAAAATTCCGACCCCCATGAAAAAAAATTTCTGGGTCCGCCACTGCCACCGTCGTCAAGACCGCCAGAACCACCACCCCATTGCCATCACCACCTCCATCCACTGCCGTTGCCTCACTGCCTATGCCGACAACGCCACAACAAGATACACCATTGTCTCTCGCCGTCAAGACACCACCTTCACCAATTGCGACTAGGTGTCATAAAAAATAGCGGGTGGACCCATTTTGATACAATTTCAAATGACTTGTTTTATTGTAAGCCTATATTAATCAGAACTTGTTTTGACCTGAAGTTGCTATATGTTTTTAAAACGGAAATATTTAACAAATAAGTTGATGTGTTAGGTGTATTTTTTTAATTTATTTGAAGATTTTACTTATTATAAGTAGAGACCGGAACTTTTTATGGTAGGTCGGTGTTTAACTTGATAAGGTTTAGTAAATTATTTAATATAATTGGTGGCGCATACAATTTAAGGTTTAGTAAATTATTTTTATAACAAAAAGTTTTTATTGATCAAGTATGGTTATTTAATAAAATTTATAAAAAAACATTATTTGGTTAGCTCGCCTTCATGAGCGCGGGTTTACGTCATAGTTTCGTTTTTATATAAAGTTTCGAATATTATCAACGCCCTACCGTAACGCGCGAGATGTTCAGAACCAAACCGTCGCAATTTCATATGCTCTCTATACGTACTTAATCACGTTAATATCACCGCCACAACAAACGAACGGCAAAGTCGAACAATAAATTTTTTATTTTCTTATCATTTACTTACATATTAAAAAATAAATTAGCTAAAGCAAATATACAAACAAAGGGTTTCGTAACCATAATAATTGAGTTTAAAGAAATTGTATATAGAAAACCAAATTAATTAACGACAACATGATTCATTGGAGAAGCAACCATTTGGACAAATTCGTGAAGGAATGTAGAAATTTGTGAAGATCTATTGTAAACGGAATAAAATTCAGTCATAATCTTTGAACAAGAACGAAAGCCGTTCAACAATGGATGTCGATCCAAAGCAGTACGAGCAAATCGTAAGTTCGATTGATTCTACTTATTTTCGATATCCGAATCCTCTAAAAACTGTATCGTTTGTTAGTCAACGATGCATCTTTCAACTGTTTGTGATTGATTTTAGCCATTAATTGTGGTTTGTTGACGATTTCGTATGATTTTTGGTTTTCTAGGGTTCATAATTGTGAAATTGTAGGTTTCTGCATCCTATCCCCAAATTGAAAACCTAATATTCTAGATTGAGAGTGTAATCTGTAATCCTCAAAACTGGATTGGAGATTTAGTGATGGTTGAAATCCCCATTGTTGCTGGAACTTTTTTCACTAGGATTTAAATTCTGTGCCCTAAGTCAGATTTGCTTTAGAATATAGATAGATAATTTTGTGACCAATTCAGGTGATATCAATGTCATTTGGTTCTTGAGTTTCTGTGTCAATTCTATTATGACTTGGATGGCATCTTAGATTATTTGTATTTCAACACCTTTGTGATTAAGGTAGCAGATGATAGAATCAGTAATTACAGGAACTCTTGGTGCTGATCATAATATTTATATTACTCGAACACCAAATAAGCACGCGATTTTAGCTTGGTTATCTTATCCATGATCCCTTGAACTTTTGGAAAACAAGAAAGTTTGGGAGCTTTTTATTATGTTTATGCTATAATGTTTATTCGTAGTGTTAACTTGAATTTTTGGAGAAGAAGATTAGGGTGTTTTTGCTTTTCTAATTTTCTTTACCTTGAAAGGTTTCATTTTGTGTTTCTGATATTCTTTTATGTAGTTCCTACTTTTCTAGTTGACTTGAAGCAAATGTAAAAGAAAATAGAAATTAACGAGGTGACAATTTGACTAAGTTATCGGGTTGTGCCATAGTTGTCAATAGCGAATAGCGGTAAATAGCGACAAGCAACCTATACGCTACGTAGCGAATAGCGGTAAATAGCGGGCGCTATTTCACGTTTAGCGATACACTGCTAGAAATTTTTAGAAATATTTTATATTCAAATATTGTAGGATTTGTAGCAATTATAATCAATAACCATCTAAATCTTCATATATTAGGGTTATTAGCAACCCTATTTATATTAATCAAGTAAAAAACTGGTTAAAAACATAAAAAAAATAAAAAAAAGGGAATATTCGCTATTTGGTCGCTATGTCGTCGCTATTTGGAAATAGCGGAAGTCTGTCGATTCGCTATGTAGCGCGCTACAAGCGCTATTGACAACTATGGGTTGTGCTTTATCTCAAACAGATGAAATGGGTTGAATAACCTTTTTAGCCGAGTGGGGTATAGGTCAAGCGTGTTGAAAGGCGTCCAAAATTTGTTTTAGGCTATATGTAATGGTTTCACTAAAAAGTGAAGAACGCCCTGCCACGCAGACAGGAGCGTGTTAGGCCAGATCACACACACAATAAACGAGATTGAAAGAAGACAGGGATTTAACGTGGTTCGGTTGGTGTGACCTACGTCCACGGGTTGTAACTAGCGATATATTATTACTTTGGTGCTCTAGTACAGGGAATTACAAAGGCCCTACCCATATATATATAATCACTAGATTAGGGTAAAATGGTAAATAATTTGGGGATTAATAAACATAAATATGGCAACTTGCCATTTGACCCTACTAGGGCCGGCTCCCTTGTGGATTGTGGCCAAAGCTTCCACAGAACCCAACAGAGTGAAACCACTAACTAGAACCACTAAAGTGTGTAATGGTTTCACTATCCACCAATAATTTTTTAATCATTAAATTTTAAATATTTAATAATTAATGTTTAAAAAATATGGTTTATATTAGTTACCCATTGCGCCCGACGCCCGTGATTCGCCCCACCCACCCGCCCAAAACACTCTAGAGACGCCCATGGGAGGTGGTGTTCCGCGCCCTTTTGTGCTGAGTTGGCAGTGGGTGTGGCTCCATTACACATAACCTTATTGAATATAGCCTCCTAAAATTTTATCATGTTAACTTGAATTTTTGGAGAAGAAGATAGGCAGGGCATTTCTACTTTCCTAGTTTTCTTACCTTGAAAGGTTTCATTTGTGTTTATGATATTCTTTTATGTAGTTCTTCCTACTTGAAAAGTTCTATTTTTTCTTCTAAATTTTTAATTATAACTTCAAATTTCACTAATGAACTTGGCAGAAAATTAACAACAAAGATAGCCACAATATTATTCTATCATATCTCATACATGGTTGCTATAAAGACACTGTGGAATCACTTGTTGCTTCTGCTGGATTAAAAGTATCTGCTACTCAGCTGGAGGACATGGAGAAAAGAAAACGTACGGTTCTTTATTCTAAAAATGATCAAAATATTAAATAGAGTTGCATTGCGTTTCTGTCTATTTTTAGCTAAATAAATTTGCCAAGAGCTCTGTATATAAAGATGTTTTTTTGCTCATTTGCATATAGATACGCCTCTTATGAGACCCTTTAATAACCTTTCAGGGATTTTACAATTAGCTTTAAAGGGTAATGCATTGGATGCTATTCATTTGACAGAACAAATGTCACCTGATCTACTTGAAAATAATAAAGACCTGCTTTTTGATCTAATGAGCCTTCATTTTGTTGAACTTATCTGTTCAAGGAAAAGGTGGGCACGATAGCGGTATTGCGTACTTGTTAAGTTTATCTGAAGCTTTATGTATCTTTTTAATTAAATGTACATATTTTGTGGCAGCACAGAAGCAATTGACTTTGCTAAGGACAAGTTGACCCCTTTTGGGAAAGTGCAAAAATATGTTGAAAAGCTCGAAGTACGTTTTTTTTTCATGGATTCATGGAAGGAGGTCTCTTTTTACGATTTCTGTTAATAAATGAGTTACTTTCATGCAGGAGTTTTTGGCCTTACTTGCTTACAATGAACCAGAAAAATCACCTGTGTTTCATCTACTTAGCTTGGAGTACCGACAACATATTGTAGATAACTTGAACAGAGCAATTATTGGTGTGTATATTTTAAGATTTCTTGTTTTACTCATCTTATGCATGTAATTGTTTCTCCCTTAGAACCTGTTCTTCTACGTCTTAGCTCTTAATTCTCTTGATTCATGTTACTCTCAGCACATGAATCCATGGCAAGTTATTCAGAACTAGAAAGGATAATACAGCAGGCAACTGCAGTTAGACAATGCTTGAGTGAAGAACTCGGAAAGGTAAAAAGATTGAAACTTTTTTGCTTTGTTTTGGTTCATATTGAAATCCTCCGATCATTCAACCATAATAAGATGGATATATAATAGATTCATCATTTTCCGTATGTTTCTTGGTATTGTAATCTTGGTTTAAAAAAAGCGCAAGGCGCACCTAAACGTTTAGGTCCTGAAAGTGGAGGCGTGAGGTGAGGGCTTAACGCACGTGAGTGTTGCTCTATGTATAACTAAGCTTTATGTACAACCAAAAGCTGCATTTATCTCATCTCTTTTACATATCAGTCTTTTTATAAGTAAAACATTCATAATCTCTTCATCCCTTTGGTTGTTTTTACATACCACCCTCCTAATGACTGCAATTTTGACCCAGATGTGCATGAGGTACAGCCTCCCTCAAGGTCCTTAGGCGTTTCCTGACCGCTAGTGCGCCTCACGCCTCATGCGCTCTTTTTAAAACCAAGATTGTAATACTACAACACAATGACTAGTATGTTAACACAAGTTGAAAAAAAAATATATATATATTTTCGTGGTTTTAAAGGTATTTAACTGCTTCACAAACTTCACCCTTGGTACTTATTTTAATGCAGGATGTACTATTGCCATTCTCGTTAAAGGATTTCCTGAAGAGGATTTAGAAGCAGCCTTTCGGTTTGATTTTTCTTGCGTGCCAAGGATTTGGTATGTTGTATTAGTTGTTTTTCACATGGTTTTTTATTTATGTTTAGTTGAGGAGGCCTCATCTCCTAATCACCCTGCCCAACTCGTGTCTCGTTACTTGTATAAAACCGTTGTAGTTTTCAACTTGTATTGTGGGTTGACGTCGGGTGGAAGAAAACCGTCGTTAATACTTCAAATTCTTAGCCAGGTTCGTGTTTACAATGTAAAGATTCATTTTGCAAGAACAAATACTTTTTTTTTCTTTTCCAATGTTTTTAATACAATATTCCAAATGTATATGTTATTAAGTCATTGCTGTATTGAATCTTGATTCATTGATCCAGATAAAAGGAGTCAATATATCAACTCTTCAATACTATAAGGTGGATTAGTGTCAATTGGCAAAAAAATGAGATTAGGTTAGATAGTTGGGTTCAATATTGATTTTTAGATTTGGGTTAGTTACCGATTTGAATTTAGATTTCGGTTTATAGTTAGTTGAGTTACCGAGTTTTAAATTGAGCCGACCCGAAACCGAATCTGAATTAGAATTATATAGAGAGAGGATTAAATACAAAATGATTTTATTCTACAAAGTGTAGAAAATGATATGCATCTTTGATCATATTATTTTGATGGTTAAGACCGACGAGTTCACACATCTTTATCCCACTCTCGCCACCAAAAACTGGATAGTTACGAAAGAACGCTAAGAATAAGACATGACGTCATCGGAAGATTTCATATGTTGAGGGAACGATTTCAAATTCTTCAGTACTTTGTGTAGTTGCTTCAGATTCAGATTCATCATCGTCGTCTTGCCTATCATCAAGGTTGGTGTTGGTAGACGGTGCCCGACTTCAATTTCATGTGGGTTGGTATTGCGTTATAAGAATAAATTGTTTGTTGGGGAGCCTCTGATACAAAAAAAAAACCATGTAGGAGATCCATACAATTGGTTTGTTGAACGAACATTATTGGTTTAATATTAACGTAAATGTCACGTCAAAAATTTCTTTCGTTTGCTGCTAAATAATACATCACTTGGAGATTTAAGTTGTTGAAGATTTCGGATGTATGAGAAAACCCTTGAAAAGAGAAATAAAAATCAACCTCAAATTATAATTTTCCTTTTGAACTTGAAGGTGAAGATAAATTAGACCAAAGAAATCTTCGTATGAAATTTTTTGTTGAAGAATAACGGTAGTACTTCTAGTGGATTTATAACATGAAACAACTTCATTTCCGTATGAAACATCACCACCGCAATATAATTGAACAAAAATCAGAGAAAACATTGTGTATATAAGTATAGACGGAGATAAACTAGTTTTGTGTTGAAAAAAAATAGAATGTTATATTATTTGTTAGAAACGATTATAAGTAGATTTATAAAAAAAAATAGGTACTACTGTCTCAATTGATTTGATATCTCATTGAGAGATCGTCCATGGCAAGAGCAATTTCTTCATTCTTTAACCACATATAAACCCTAGCAGATGATAAAAAAAAAATAGGTACTACTGTCTCAGTTGATTTGATATCTCATTGAGAGATCGTCCATGGCAAGAGCAATTTCTTCATTCTTTAACCACATATGAACCCTAGCAGATGATTTGATATCACGCTGACCATCCATTGAAAGATTGCCCATGGCAAGGACGATTTCTCCATTTGTTAATCACATTTAAACTCTATAAGATGATTTGCTATCCCACTAACCATCCACTGACATATCTCCTTTGTTAAGGGTGATATCTCAATCCCCAATTATATCTTTATCAGAAAAATTTCGTGACGCGTGAAATACCAAGACATCACCCCTTGGGAATGATGGTCTCTCCCAAAGTCGCCAATGGGAAGGGCAATTTCTGCCTCCCTCGTACTTGCACCTGACAAATAACCTAACACCACATAGGCTTGGCGAAGGAGTCGCCCTTGGTAGGGGAGGCGGATCCCCTTGTGAAAATTAGCAAGTTTTTGCCATCTATGCTGCTAACTCTCAGTTTGGTCCTACTTATGATTCATTTTGTTACTAAGTACCAAATGCTTAGCAATCATTGGTAGAGCTTATTTATGATTTCGTGCATAGGGTGGTGGGAGCATCAATTCTAAAAAAAATTCAGTGTTTAGTGGTGGTGGTCTGGCCGTCAGCGGTGGCGATGGCGATGAGTCTCTAGATCTACGGTTGAGGTAGATTGTGGAAGATGATAAGAGAGAAAAGAGGGGGTGAGAGTTTACATATTTTCTTAATTAATTTATTTTTCTTAATTGACAATAAACTGAAACCACAAGTAATGAATTTTTTTTTAATAAACTAAAAAAGTTATTTTGGTCAAACCATACGAACTAAAACCGTAATTTGCTCGTAATTTTATTCAGATTTTTTTAACTTAAAAAGGTAAAATTGTAATTTTACAGAGACTTAACAATCACTTGTAATGTTTATTGCAAATCAATAATTTAAATTTACTAAATGAATCATTGTGTAATTTATGAATACCGGCTAAGAGCTAGATTAGAAATCAGTGTAGTTTAGAAACAAGAGTATATTGGTGTGTCACTGGCCGTTGTAAATTTTTTTAAACACGAGCTTAGCCTAGCGGCAAATGTGTATACCAAGACTTCTCTAAAATGGAGGTCTTGGGTTCAAATCCCACTTGTGACAAAAAAAACAGGGGAGGTCCAAGTTGAGCCAAGGGGTTTTCTCACTTATGGTGGGTTTCCTCCTGATAGTGATAAAGATGATCAGGTGGGCCAGTGACCCCCGTCAGCGATCCAAATTACTGTTCAAAAGAAAAAAGAAAAAAAAAGAGGAAAGTAAAATTAATTGCTTAAATGGTTATTATTTAAAAATGAGAAGATATTAAAAAGAAAATATCAGATTTTAATCTTTGAAAATAGTTGCGCCAGATTATCCATTGCCCCATACACGACTGCCTACGGCTGCAAGGTGTAGTTACCGGCGGTGTAACATGATATCCTCCTCCGTCTCCGTTCGTTCTCCTCCGTCACCGTCCCCTTTTCTCGGCTCCTCCGTCTTTCCCCGTAAATCAAACACCTCATTCTCCCAATGTCTTCTCCCTCTCAATCATAGGTATTCTCTCCCTGTCTTCTGCTAGACATAACAATCAACATCCTTCAATATATTCACGATATACTCTGATTACTAGAATCTAATCTTACGTTCTATAGATTTTGTGTATGTTAATTAGCACTGTTGGACTGTTTGAAAATTTTAGGGTTTAGTTAGTGATATTGAATTGAGCTGATAAATGGAATTCAATGTCATTTAACTTTTACCGATCTAAAATATGGAGAATTACTGAACTTACTTTCATGATTATATTAGTAATTATGATTATTCTTGTTTGAAAGATAAGATTTCATGTTGAATGATTGCAGCTGATATGTAGGGGTTTGGGGGGGGGGGGGGGGGTTGTCAAATAATCAGTTTATAAGTAGGCTCAACAACACTGATTTTGATTACCTCATTATTTAGGGTTATTTTACATGCAAATCCTTAATAAGCAGAATTTTTCCAACCATTCAAACAATTGATTTCTGATTATTGCGGCTTCAAAATGTTTCCAGACGCTACCGCGTTTAGCCCCTTTTGTTGAAGCTAATTATCGGTTTGTGATTATTCCATATCACATAATCAGTTACAAAACACAATCCCAAACACCCCCTTTATTTTTATATTTTCTTAATGCTTTGATGTAAATACAGTTAAATTCATGAAATTTCGGTCATGATATAGTCTGTCATAATTAGAACTGTAACATTACATACATATAAACTTCACACATCACCTTTCACATCCACATTATAACAAGGGAAAACATCACATAATAGTAACCAAGTTTCAAAAGTGTTCCAATTAGGTCACTCACCATAGTATACCCGAGGGTGTATACCGTGTAAAATGCGTATTGAGTGACCTAATTGGAACACTTTTGAAACTTGGTTGCTATTCTACAAAGTTACCCCTTACAACAAATGTCGTAAAGTGTACATTTTTTTTTCTTGTGTTAACAATCTCAATTCGTATTACCTGCAGTTGGAATGAACAGAGAAACATTCCAAATAATTTTCAACACCATAAATTGATGTGTAGACTTGCAAAGGCCAAAGAAGTCTCTTCTCCAAGCCTAGAAAGTCTAACTAGAGAACCTCACAAGTATTTTGATCAAGCAATCATAACCGTTCGTGCTGGAGATGGAGGTCATGGTGCTACTCTTAGTATGCATAACCCAAAGGCCAATTCTAAGTCACAGACCAAACAGGACAAAGAAAAAGCAAGGGTAAGAAGTTCTTATAGGAGGGATTTTGATGGATCACTTATCCTACCAATGGGTGGACATGGTGGCGATGTTGTAATTTATGCAGATGAGGGGAAAGATTCATTATTGGAGTTCCATAAAAAAAGCCGATTTAATGCAAAACGTGGTGGAAATGTTGATACAATGGGTGTCTTGCATTCTCAACTGAGGAACGGTTTAGCTGCCCCAACATTGCGTATTCCTGTACCGTTAGGTTTGATCCTTTATTTTATGAAAAATTGCATAAAAAGTAACTACCTTTGATTTGATTCCTGTTCAAGGTAACCATCTTTTTATTTCTTTTTTCACTCATAAAAAGGTAACCATCTTTTTATAAAACTTGATCTAAGGTAATCTGATGGTTACCAGGTTGATATGATGGCGTAAAGCTAACACATTGATAACTTTGACCATATTGACTCTTTCTGACATCTTAAAAACCTGTTGAAATAGAAGATTACCCTGAATGAAATGAGATTTTTTGAAAGTTGGAGCCTTTTTGTGAGTGCAAATAAAGTGTGTTATTCAAAACAGAAATCAGACCAAAGTGTGCTATCATTATTAAATTTTCTTTTCTGATTCTAGCAAACTTTTATGCATTTGTTGAGGAAATCAACAAAGTTTTGACTGAAAACCTAACAAGCCTAAGGTGCTTGTTTATGTAATCATCTAAATGATTAGAGAAACTTTATCCTTCAGTTTTATATCTTTATTTGATTTGATTACAGGTACTGTTGTAAAACATAAAAGAGGCAAGTTTCTAGCTGATCTAGCTCATCATGGTGATGAAGTTCTTGTTGCTAGGGGTGGTCAAGGAGGGGTGAGTATTCCATCATGAATTTGAGAGTAATGTAAAAAGTTTCGAGTGGTTATTATATCTTAAATTAATAGAATACATGTAGAATTCTTGGATAATTCATTCTGAGAGTTTCCTTTTCAGTCATATAGTCATGTCAATTTGGAGTTTATTCATACATAATCTGCAAGGGGATGGTCCTATTCTGTTACACTTTCTTTGCTCCCTCATGAATGATACATCTCAAAGCATTCATTTTATCATGTTGATACCAATGATATGAAATGACCATAAGCGACTATTAGCATATTATTCACAAAGATCTTAAATCATATCATTATTTCATCAGTTGTCTAAAAGACTTCTTCTTGATGGTTATTTTTGATAGATATTTGAGCTATTAGGTGTGAAATTTGATGTAAAAAACATGTTTCCAGTGAACCCACAAATCCACAATCTAATTCAACTTATGACTATAAGAAGAAAATCATCAAATATAAGTGTGAAATCATGGTTTCTTTTCTATCAAATTATACAATCATCCCAAGACATGTGCATATTTCCTAAATGGTTGAAAGCCAAAAATGCTTGTTAAATTTCTGATGAAACCAAAAGTGAAAAGGCTCAATTAATATTGGACAAAGGGATTTACAAGTGTTACACAATCACTATGATTTATTTGAGTTTTGAACTAGATCTTTGTATGTAAATGGACTTATGTTCTGTGCTTGTGCCAGGTTAGCTTGTTAGAAATGCCTGAGCATAAAAAGAAGAAGATGATGAATATGACATCAAATGTGATGACAGATGAAAATGATAAGGTAAAAGATTAATTTTGTTTTACTATATTCTTTCTGTAAATTTAGTTTTAGGTCTTATAATTTTTTTCACCGGTGATGATATTGTTGCTTTGAGTGTCCATGGTCCACAATCATAGTTGTCAATAGCGAATAGCGACAAGCTACCTATATGCTACGTAGCGATAGCGATGAAATAGCGCCTGTTATTTCATGTTTAGTGATAAACTAGCAGAAAATTTAAGAAATATTTTACATTCAACTATTGAGCAATTATAATTTATAATCAATATGCTATCACTAATCATCTAAATCTTCATATTCCCGCTCACCTAGTAATGCTATTTATATTATCAAATAAAAAAATTAAAAAAAGGAAAAATTACCGAATATTCGCTATTTGGTCGCTACAACCCATATAGCGGAGGATGGGCGCTTCGCTACATAGCGCGCTATAGCGAGCGCTATGATCACTATCAACAACAGGGTCCACAATGCTAAAGAATCTACTTTTTTAGAATGCACAAGTTTTATATTCAGCTGTTGTTTCCTAGTTTTCCAATTTGGGCACACTCAGATTATCATACCATTTTTATTTTGTCCTTGATGATATTATCTGTATTAGTTTGATTTAGTTTTCTAATAGGATTATGTTGCTTGTTCACCAAGATAATCTTAGCCCATAAATATTAGTTTGAGTAATCTTTTTTTATGATTCAATAATAGTATTTCTTTGTGGTTTGATATTCCTTTAGACATGAACCTTGTAAACAGAGCTCAACAAGTGTGTTTTCTATTATATTTGAAGGGGGGGGAGGGGGGGTTGCTAACAATATGTGATATCACATTAACCTGCTGGTTTCCCTAGAACTGAATGCTGGTCTATAAAATTTACATATTTCACATCTTTTCTATTACTTACCTCCATTAAGAACTCCTTTCTTTTACAGAAACTTAAAAATTATACCAGTAATGCAGGTGTTGGTTCTTGGTCAATCTGGGGAGGAAGTCAGTTTGCAGTTAATACTAAGAGTTGTTGCAGATGTCGGTCTTGTTGTAAGTATCATATTTTACCCATTTACCTCGCATTTTGTCATTTCATATATTGTGTTCCTAAGTCTAAGTTATGATTGTGGTGTTGCAGGACCATTTTGTAATAATGTATATAACACTGTCTAATTTCAGGGCCTCCCTAATGCTGGAAAATCGACCCTACTGTCAGCCATAACACTTGCAAAACCAGATATCGCTGATTACCCGTTCACAACATTAATGCCAAATCTAGGACGCCTTGAAGGCGATCCTAGTTTAGGGGCAGGTAAATTCTCATCAGAAGCAACATTAGCAGATCTTCCTGGTCTTATTGAAGGGGCATATTTGGGAAAGGTACCATCACCATGTTATCTACATTTTTAACTTCTTTTTTTAAATATTAGCTAAAAATGTATCATGTTGTAATTTCTCAGGGACTAGGCCGTAATTTCTTGAGGCACTTGAGGAGAACCCGAATGTTGGTCCACGTTGTTGATGCTGCTGCTGAGGATCCTGTTTACGACTACAAAACAGTTAAAGAAGTATGCTCTTGCTCCCTCCCCCTCTGTCAGTTTTTTTTTCACTTCCATATGGATATTATATTTATGTTAATAAAATATACAGGAATTAAGGATGTATAATCCTGAATATCTTGAAAGACCATATGTGGTGGTTTTGAATAAAATCGATATGCCTGAGGTATTGTGGTACTAATATTCATTGTATTGTGTTATTATTTAAGCATCTGTTTTTAGCATAAACAACGAACAATTGCTTACAGGCTATGAATAAGCTCCCTCTTTTAGTTGAAGAAATACAGAAAATTGGAAGCGATGAATCGCCAGTTCAATCTTCATCTAATCACAGGGATTTAGCAAATTTAATCTCACACGAGGATAAAAAGATCAAAGAAATCGATGAATATCCGCGACCTGCTGCTGTTGTAGGCGTTAGTGTCCTGTAATATTCTTCCTCTTTCTCTTTCTATTTTATTTTTGCCTTTAGTCTAGAATAAATACATTAACCATAATTTCATTTTTCATATATACCCCTAAAAACTTGTAACATATTATATTTAAACACTTGCAATATCATATTTACCCATTTCGTAGAATATAATTTATAATATGACAAACCCTATTGTAACCCATAACCGGTTGGATTTGAAGATGTGGATGAGTATAAATGTAATAAATATGAAAATGGATATATTAGACATTATGATTTTTTGGGGTTAAATATGATATTATGCAAGTTTTAAAGAAAGGGTATAAATGCCATAATATGAAAATGGCATATTTGGTAGACTTTTTTTTGGGTAAATATGATGATATTATGCAAATTTTTTTTCAGGATATAGGAAATTATCCCTATATATTTTTTTCGATAGTGACACATCCGTGTGCAGGAAATGCATAAATATCACTGAATTGCTAAGGGAAATTAGGTCAGCCTTAAGAATATGCCGGGAATCTGAAGAAGCAGGATTATAATCTTTTTTTTTCTTTAGAGTTGTACAAATTCAGCCATTTTCAAGAATAGAAGATCACAATTACAATGTAGCTTGCAATTTGTATTACACGTGTGGTTAATTTAATTTATCAATGTTTAGCTATAAAGAGCAAGGTGCTGGACCATACATGAACGGGCCGGGACGGGCCAAAAGGGAATATTTTTGTTTGAATGAACTATGGTGTCCATCTTTCCTCCCTTCCCTTAAGCTCAGCTTCACATCAGATTTATCCATTCATGCCCTTTTCTAAACTTAAGATATCTAGAGATGTATAAAAAAACCGGTTTGTAAAGTTAAACCGGTTTCAAACTGCAAACCGAACCGATCGTGAACCGGTTTCAAACCTATTTCAATCGTCGATTCAGGACTGGTGTACCCGTTCCTCAGCTGAACCGGTTTTCTGAGACTGGTTTGCTGAACCGGTTGGTTTGAACCGGTTTTGCGTTGAAAGTTTTTAACCGTTACAAAACGGCTATATAGCCGTTAGAAGCCTTTTTTCGTCCTTTTTGCACCCATTTTACCCTCAAATCATATTATAAATAGGTAGGGGGTGTTTTGGTTCAATAACACCTCTCAAACCCCCTCTCTACACTCTTTAATATAAAAAAACGCTCAAAAAACTATGGCCGATTCAAGTATTAGTTTTGGTGTTTCCTCTTCTGAAGTTAGTGTTATGAGAATCATACCAACAACGAGGAAACTTGCAATTTGGTCAAACTGCGATTTATGTTTGTTGTCAAATGGGATGGAATGTGCTCGGTGCAAAATGTGTGGTGGGTTGTTTTAAGAAGGATTCAAACTCTAGTTTGAAAACTCATATGGAAAAATCTTGCCCGACGTTGAAGAAAATTTCAGGTGAAGGTCAAGCATCAATTTCAACCGAGGGAGGAATTTGGAACTTTGATCAAAATACGTTCCACGCTTCCATGGCCAGTGATATACTAACCGTCCAAGCTTCTATGGTAGTTTCGGAATCCGCCTTTTCTATTAGTGGTAGGGTGTTATCGATACGAAGAACTAGACTCACTTCTTAGGCGATGAGAATGTGCATTTGCTTGAAAGACCATTTGGATGCGGTAGAAATGATACAAGATACGAGTTCGCTTGAAGACAAAATTCAAGTCGAAGAATTCATAACGAAACCGAGGTCAATCAAGGAATGGCGAACCCACTTACGAATGAAGAACTCGCTGAAGATGAAAAACTACGAGGCTCTGCTAGTAATTCCGAGATGCAAAACACTGGTTTTCAAAAGACAGTCTAGAGTAGTTGACAACTTTTTCCATACCATATTTGACTTTTCCTTCAACAATGAAGTCATTTAGTTTTTTTTGGTATGGATGAATGTCTAATCCTGACAGGGATAGGTGGTTCACTGGTTTCCTTAGAGGAGAGCCTGAATTGTCATCGGTAGTTTCTACGTCATCAGCCTCACTGGTACTCAGTGGCGGATCTAGGAAAAAAATCTAGGGGTATCTAAAATTTCGTTCAGGGGTATCTGGATATACTTCACTGGTTTACCATCAGGTACCCCTCGCCTCTTCATAGATCCGCCCCTGCTGGTACTTGCAACCATTTCTTGTGATCGCTGAGTGACAACATTGCCATCAGGGTTTTGATGATGGGCTAGGCTACCGATTGGTGTACAGTACCTTATTAGTGCCACTCTCATCATCATTAGGAGTTTCACCATTAGGAACATCGGCCTAACTTGAGTCAAAAAAACAAAGAAGTTTAAGATGTTAAGAAACATATTTTTTTTTGGATTATTGGATTTTAATAATCCCACATTTTACCAATTGGTCAATAATAAACCCAACTGCGAATATTCTTACCACTAGTCCCTACTTTCAAACTATTTTCTTAAATTGGATCCCCCGTTAACATGTATCGAAACTAGGTAGTTTCGATACTGTAGTTTCGATTGAATAGCATCAGTCTCAATATTATACCCAACAATCTCCTCTAGACTGATGCTATCAATTCTTTTCCGACTCTGTCTTTCGTCTTCATAGATCGACTGATGATCCAATGCCTTTCGTTGTGATTCTTCCCCTCAAGTGTAGACCCTCCTATCTTGTAGGCAATTGATAAAGGTTTGAACCCTAAATATTTAGCAGTAAATAACCATCTTTCTACAAAGATTCTTGACATTCTCGAACACTTGATCAACTTGTGCCTTCTCTCCCCCTAAAAAAAGGTCAATTTCAAGCAAAAGACTCACTTTGTCTTGCATCTTCATAACTCTATTGATAATTTGAAGCCTTTCATGGTAATTCTCACCCTGAAGTGTAGATCCTCCTATTTCTAGGCAAAAGATAAGGGATCGAATCACCATGTAATTAACAACCAATGATCCGGCTTGTCACAAATATGCTTGACTTTACTACCCGCTGCCCAAACTTGAACTTTATTCAAAGGAATTACGGTTGAATCAGGCAGAACATCATGTATATTGCACTCAGAAACGAAATTTTTGAAAAACCCGAAAAGGTTGTCTTCAAGTTTTCCACCAAAAATCCCCTCCTTCTATGTAATATCCTGTAAAAAATTTTATCCAAGAAATTTTCCAAAATATTTTTTTTTCCTGGAGAGCACTTGGACAATTCTGCATGTAGTTTCGATATGATCTACTTCAGTCGAAACAAGACTAGTTTCGGTAGAGACAGCATCGAAACAAGAAGTTTCAATAGAGAGATTCTTCAATTGAAACTAGTAGTTTCGATAGGAGATTCTTCAACCGAAACTAGTCGTTTCGATACCCTCTAGTTTCGATAGCCTAGTTTCGATGTTTTTTACTTCTGATTTAGGGCTTTATCAGTAGTTTCGATAGGAAATGTTCAGCCGCCACCTAGTTTCGATTGAGCATCTTCAACCTTCAGCTACTTCGGTACCCCCAATCCAGGTCTGAAAAATGCTTCACAATCCTTACATCTTCATATTTTGACAGTGAGAATGTAGAACAACAGTCACGAACCCGCTACACATCGATTTCTTCATGTTTAGCATCTCAATGGCGGGTTTTTCTCTGATTTTTGAGCAGATTTGAGAGCAATAAGAGCCACCATGGACCTGATTCCACTTGTAGGTCCCAATCAGACCTGTAGACACAGATCTGCATAGAAATCTTCAAACAGTCCGGATCAAGAGGCGGAATCTCTGGATCCGGTATCACTCTCGAATCAGAAATGGGTAGAGACGGGTGCAGGAATCACATACACGAACAAAAATATATAAAAGTGAAAATGACAGATAATTGAAAGCATAAAACGTATAATTCTTTGATTGAAATGAAAATAAAAGTTCATCATACACTAACAATTAGTCTCACCCAAGGATTAGCTCCCCCTGGGGTGGTGATTCCCTCTACAAACACACACACACACACATCTAACAGGGTTTTCTAATATATATAGGAGAACCATGTGCCTTGTTTTCCAAGCCACCGCCAAATGGGCCTGAAAGACAGGTATCGAATTAGGTAGTTTCGATTGAACAAATGTTCAACTGAAAATACTAGTTTTGATACTGTAGTTTCGATTGAATAGCATCAGTCTCAATACTATACCCAACAAACGCCGTTAGATTTTATATGACGTGGACATCTGCAAACCGTCAGAAAGTCGAGCAAAGTTAGCAGTGGTCTCGTGGTGGGTTTTGAAATTGGCTCTGGTGGTGTTTAACTGGCCTCGTTAATCCGACAAGTCCAAACAGAGACAACACTGTTGTTTAACAAGACCAGTTAAACACTACCATAGCCAATTTCAAAACCCACCACTGCTAGCTTGGCTCGACTTTCCGGTGGTTTGCAGATGTCTACGTCATATAAAATCTAATGGCGTTAAGTTTTTTTAACGAGGGGTCCAACGTAAAAAAGTAGTTTGAAAGTAAGGACCGGTGGTAAGAATATTTATTAGTTGAGATTATTATTGGCCAATTGGTAAAATGTGGGATTATTAAAATCCAATAATCATTTTTTTAAAATCATCATTGAGTTGTTTGTTATTTTTTAAAGGAAAGATTGTTTCATAAAATTAGACACCTCTTAAAAAAATTACCTTTTTTTTTGTTAAATAAGCTCCAAAGTTTGTAACCCTTTTTTAAAGGGAGGGTAGCCTAGAAAGATACATTTGTCCGCATGTTCCCTGAACTTATCAGAGTTGTTTAAAATTGTGCTATAACAGAGACATCTAAATATCCTAAGGTGATTAAGAGAGGGTCGGAAGGCGAAGAGTAATTCATATGGAGATTTGTCGTCTAGAATGGAGGAGAGAGTCATGTTGATTAAATAAGTAGCAGTTAGAACATAATCAAACCAAAAATGAAGAGGAAGACACCTTGAAATAATAGAGTTCTCACCATTTAAAAAGTTTGTAATAGATAGCAATTGATATATTTTTACTTTGAAGGGTAAGAAAAAAGGAATGAACCCTCTTATTTTATTACTAGATGTTCCATTAGTAACATTCCTTTGTAGTGTGATTATTTAATTTACTTGTGTTTAGTCTTTCCCGATTAAAAACAATATAGGAATTTTTTAAATGGATTTATTTGATTGGTTCATCAATAGTGTTCAGCCATAATCCTTTTTTGACTCTGGACCATTCATTCTACTATTATTAGTGAGCAATAATGGAATAATTCTATCATATAGATAAGGGACATAATTCACATGGATATAGTAAGTCTCGCTTGGGCTGCTTTAATGGTAATCTTTACATTTTCCCTTTCACTCGTAGTATGGGGAAGAAGTGGACTTTAGAAGCACTCATAATTTAGTTGAGGAATGAAACAATATCAATTGTTTTATAGATCGTTCTGCAACGCATTTTTTATTGAATTGAAATAATTTTCAAATAAAAATATGTTCATTTCCAAATTCCATTGGATTCTAGTGGAGAAATGTATTCAATAACAGTAAAACAATTATTCCAGATTCATCGAAATAAATAGATGTATCAAAGAAATAGAATTGGGTACTACGTCAACTCCATATATGGATTAATAACTACATATATTGAAGATAGAAGCTAATATAGTATACCAACTTTATTAGAAACAATTTTATACACTACTATAACACTAATAGAGAGTATGGTAAGTAAAAATTTATTTCTTACTTACCATACTCTCGGATCTCATAGAATACCACTGATTATAGTCCGTTGAGTTCATTTAAGACGCAAAAAATAGAATGCTTTTACGTTTGATTTCTTCAACTATTGATAAGAATTCAGAAGTCAAGTTTCATTTAAAGTAATTAATCATTTTGACCGACTGTTTTACGTAAACTATAAGTAGAAAAGCAGTAGTAACTAAAATGAACAGTGCCGTACCAATAAATGCAAGAATATTTACTTCCATAATCTCATCGTTTTTTTAGTTCACAATAACTCGAGATTTAATCCCATAGAGATGATAAATTCTTCACCTGTCAATTCAATGAATGCATTACCTATCGATGATCTTGAATCAGATCAATACCATGAATAACAATATGTGAGCTATTAAATTAATTCGTCGTCGAGAATTGAATAGTATAACATACAAACATCTTTTATCCATATTTAATCCAAAATTAGATTCCCGGGCCAATAAAAATTTCCTCTACTTTATTTATCCTTCTTTTCTGTTCTTTCTTTTCTATAACCTACCTCGGGTCTTCCTTATAGAACCATCAAACAAAACGAAATCTGACCACCCATCCGAACTACAAAACCCCAACAAACAATGCAAGCGAAGTGGAAGAAGAGAGGAATTAGGTTCTAAATTTTAATGATATAAATTTATTTGGAAGACAAGAAGTATTAGAAAGATGAGTTGCGGGAGAAAAGATAGATATTCTATCAACTTAACTATTTTAGTTATTGTAAGACCCCGACCCGGGCATCCTACAATTGGTTCTCATAACGGGTCATTTTCATTTAAAACACATTTATTGTTACTCAAATTACAACGGAAGTCTTTCTAAGAACATTTATTGCTATTTAATGTTATTCAGTTTACCTCACGAATGCCTGCACACCAATCCGAGTAACACCGCTCCCAAGCCAAGATACGTCAACACAAATCTCACCTGCAAAACAATCTAACGTACACACAAAGTCAGCTACGCTGAGTGAGTTCTAATAGTTTAATTTAATTAAAAGTCAACTCGTCACAAAAGCTATTTAAACTTTACTCAGGACTCTTGGTCCTTATAAAATAGTTTCATAATTCATTAAGAATAGATAACCTCTGTTATCACATGATATCCCATAACTGTTCACCACCCGAGACTCATCCCATCCCATAACAATAATAATCTCGCAGTTTCATCGACTTAGGCCAAACTTACTATACTAATAACTCGTACTCTAGCACACATATTACCTCAACGCTTGGTTAACCACAACAAAACCCTAGACCTTGACTTACTCGGCCTTAACTAAGGCTCTTACCAATCAACTGACACAACAGTTATCAACACCGCATCAAAATCCTGACACAACAGTCAATCTAACTCTACTTGCCACATTAATATCATCTACACATCACATTAATACTATCTCACGCACAATAAATATAACTTATCACTTGCATGCAAATTAACACATATGTAAGCATGCAACACATACCTCATCAATGCACCCTCGTCAGGGCATTCAACACACCCCGGGCTCATCATTACCCTGCTAATAAATGTCACGGTTGTGACTTCCCGATGAACTTCGTCATTCACAATCTCGTTTGCCATGTCATAAAGATAGACGCAAACACAATACCCGTCGTGTCACATGGACAACGACACAAGCACACAACATAAATATAACACATAAAATATCACACAATATTCATCTGACTCATTAACCACGCCTGCACCTTACACATAGCACTAAAATAATAAATATATCCCACAAAAAATCATAAGCATTTTGCTTAAGTTTCGACTCTCCTCGATCAACCCTTAACACAATACACGACTATTATAAATATAGATGCTATGTCCTGTTACCTAAGCACGTACCCATCTTTAACCTACACATCCCATGGACAACACATAATCCCTTAGCCACATATTTGAGTTCATCAATTCACAAACTCATCGGGTTAAACCCCAAAGTTCGTTACATATTTAATGTAATAAAACACGTCTTATAAGTATGTACGATAGCCCCAAAACATTAAAAATGTTTAAAAGAAGTGGGGGATTAGAAACTCGCTCGTTGTGAAGCTTTTCTTCCATAAGTCGCGTACCCGCAACGCGTAGTCCGACACGAACCTGTCGTCAAATGAATTACCCAGATCAACCCTATTACCGCAATAACACTATCCCATCTACTCTGGACCAGGAGCTACAAGCTTGGTCTAAATCATCCCAAACCGTATAACCGGCGCGCTCAATCGTGTACAAAAATCCTTAAATTATCGTTACCGAAAAACGTTCCTGAAAGTCGTTCCCGACATTTTTATCATATCCCAAATGGTCCCCAACGATGAATATAAAGTTCAATGGGATCATTCCTTTGCGTACAAGCCGTTCTAAGCGGTTTTGAAACTTGTTTTACGTATAACTCGACCATACAAGCTCCGTTTCGCGCAATCCACCCATCCACGCGTTCGTCTTGACACACCCGACCTCAGAAAAATATTGGTGTCGGCCACCCATCCACGCGTCCGTTTCGAGAAGAAACCGCCGTCTCCGTCGCCGGAATTTCCTAATACGCGCGTCCGTATTCGCGCTGCTCGAATCCCTATCAAACGAGCTCAGAATTGGACAAATAATATATCCACGCGACCGTGTCGCCAAGCTCTTCAGCCTCCTACCATCGATTCTGCCTGCCGCCACCGGATCCGCGGCCGGAAAAGCGAACAGTTGCCGGAATCCTCGCCGGAGTTCCCGTTCTCGCTCGATTTCTTCACCAAATGTCTCTAAGTCGCTTCCTAGCGGCCATAACACTTCAATTAATCAATCCTAATAGAAAAACCATCCAAAACCGAATAAATGAGGAAAAAGGAGATTACCTCGTCGTGTTTCGGAGCCTCCCGACCGAAAACCACCACGTCGCTGCCTTGGTTCCTCACCCGGTCACCCTTATCGCCGGCTCCTCCTTCCCTTGCGCCTCTAACCAGCCGTCGTACCCCCTAGTTCTCTAATGACCTAGGGTTTTTGCATAATGTGGTTTATAAATGACCACTAGTTTCGTTTCGGGTCCCTGCAAATCCATCTTATACGCTTCGATCCCGAATCTTCCCTAAACGCCCAACGGTGTCACAAATGTTGATAACACGCCTCATGCGTGACAAATTTAACTCATGTATTTAATTTCATATAGGTTCGGGTAGTCCATTAACCCGAACTATTAGTTTATAAATTTTCCAGGATGTTACAAGTCTACCCTCCTTAAAAGAGGGTTCGTCCTCGAATCGTACGTATGCACAACTAAAACCGCTCCTCCTTTCTATTTTCTACCCTTGCACCAAAACCCTGAGGTGCTACCCTTTCTCTTCGTATACGTATCATTCTGCTCATCACTTTTCAACACGCCCACAAACCTTGGTGTTCATAGACGTCTTCTCCATTGCTTGCTTTCAACTGTGGGACTTGTATATTTCATTTACCTATTCCCTTATTACTCGCTCTCAATTTTTTTTCAATTATATGGCTCACATCAACGGTTACTTGTGTACTTAGTTTGTCTCCATTATTTGATCACGACATCCATGCCGTCACTCTTTGTATAATCCTAACGATCCCATTATTCAGATGGTCATCCCCAGGTGACGTTCCTTGCTTTTCGTAATTAGGATCATTCGTCGTCCTTCTTATCTTGCACTCTAATCGCCATCCAACGTTGACTCCTCAAAACTCAGGCACCACTGCCTTGCTCATAAAGGTACCTCCCTTGTCATCCTTGGATGATTTCCAGGAGCTTGTGCAAAGCTCCTCCCGTTTCTATTTTCACAACGTGTCTCTCCTAAGACACTCTTCTACATCGTTATCATGCGTTCAACGTCCTCATCAATAAGCACACAATACTCAAACTAGAGTCATAATCATCGGTTCCCTATAGTTTTTCCAAAATATTCTCACATTTCAACCACGTGTCTAACACACTAGCCTCAACCAAGGTTCCATCGAAAGTCGTCTTTAGTCTAGTCATAGGTCTACCAACGTAGGCATTTCCTTCTCAGCCATTTATATGCAATCTTGCACTTATCCTTCCTTTGTTCTACTTTCCTCGTCGTTGCTCCATCAGTACCACGCAATCACCGACCGCGTTCCCTCCACCCAGCACGAACATGAAGTCGCCCTATCTAAGCCTCAGCTATCCCTTGTCTTATTTCGAGAAAACCTTTACATTCCTTTTTGTATCATTCATTGACAGAATTATTCATATGGAACGTATCCCTTGGAGTCCTTCTCGTCACCTTGTCCTTTTCGTGTTGAAGTCTTCAGCGTCGTCATCTCGACCCTATCGTAACTATCTCCGATCAAACGTCCCCGTAACACTTCATAACTCCACTCATTGGATTCGTGCTCCGAATTCCCGAGATATAAGCACATGCATCTCAACAGAGCACCTCATCGATCGTCTAGAAAAATATCAAAACTCTTTGCTTCACCTCTATGTATTCACGTCAAGAAAACGTCAAGATGGAAATAATATGCTTCATTATTCCCACCACACGTCCTATGCACGATTAAGCGTGTACTACCAGGACACATAACGCCAGGTCATAATAACAAGACCTATCATGTTCAAGGTATATATAGGTATAGTATCCCTACTTTCTAACTCGCACAGAGTGCACACATAACTAGCTTGACCTGAGTAAATCTACGTGTATACGATATTACCTTGTCCTTTATAGACACACAAAACCCCTGAACCCCACCTTCTATTTAGCACAACAGTAGCCCCTGCCACACGTCATCACATACTTACACAGATTTCACACAGTCGTACCCATACGGGTCGTACCAATGGTTCAAGACGACATACTACTCAGTCTAGACACAAGACATCACTCTACACATTCATACACATAATACCTACAATCATAATTTTCCATAGGACCTCATCCTGAACATTTACACCTACTAACGATGTATAATTATAACTCCCCACAGAATTCCGTCCTGAATACTCGCACAAGGTACAACACACCCATTACACTTCAAACCATCACCTAGACATTAACACATAGGTGACACTATCATACGACCGTTGACACAGACAAATTCAAAATTCATGTCTATACAAGTCTACTCACACCATCTAATCAACCATGCTCTAGTATCACAACGAAAATCACATTTAATGCTAACTCATATTATTCAGAATGCAATCACGCAATCACATTATACCGCACATATTCCACTATTGTAAACTCAATCATACACAACACAAATATCAATAATTATGTTCAAACCATCATGCGGTAAGACTCACAATAATAGTCAAAATCAAATAATAAATATTTGAATTGAACATCACCCCACGTAAACGTTTAATCAGACATAACGTCGAATTACCTCGAAATCTCTCGTAATAATTGTCACAGTAACTAATCATCAAACATCAAGCATCTCGAGCACTGCCCGCCAAATAACTGCTTGACCACGTCAGGTGCATCTGGCTTGTCCTCCTCTGGTTCCTCCTGAAACAAAACTCTCTTAACCAACGCAAGGGGTCGATCTCTCAACCGTGAAGATCCACATCATGGAGGAAAATCGCGTACAACTGGAACTGCTCTCCTTTTCCATCCCGTCTTTCCAATCATAGCTCCACGCCGTATGTCGCCAACCGAAGTTCTAATCACATTTGGCATGAGAAGCGCCAACACTACTCCCATTTCACTAGCAGTTTCACCTGCATCAGTCGTCGTCTTGACTGGTCGTTCTGCATTCCCCCTGGCAAGATCATCACGCCTGACCAATGTCGTATGCCTCGTCTTAACCACCTAATCCTACTTAAGATAGAACGCTAGAGTGATTACTATGGGCATAAATTCAGAATATAAGAGTAATCATAGACTGCCAAATCACGATGATCAAATGCAATTTGGTGGTCCACATTACTGCTCATACTCTAAACCTTTCCCAGCATATTCACATCAGTTTTCTATCTTTCACACACAACGGATGCACATGCATCCCACGCAACTCACTCAACACCACACAAATATATAGCAAATCATCATATATCACACTTGCACATTACCCATGGTTACACACAAATTCACTAAACTATGCTAACACACAAAGCTATGTCACATAACGCAATTAATGTTGCTCTACATTAATTTGCTCACAAAAAATGATTTCACCAAATCACACCACACATTTCACATAGTTCTACATACTCCTACAGCACATAACACACATCATGTTCTCACACAGAACCATAAATCACTCACTCACACCAATCGCTTTGCCTAGCGTAACACTACACAAATGGTAAATAATAATTACTGCTCGACTCGAAAGACGTACCTCTTGGCTCGCGGTTACTCGTGGTGGCATTCGTTTCACCCTCGTCCTATTTTCAGTTTAAGTTAAGGTATTTTATTTTTACAAAAAACACCGATTTTCTCTTAAACCACGGCTCTGATACCAACTTGTAAAACCCCGACCCGAGCATCCTACAGTTGGTTTTCATAATGGGTCATTTTCATTTAAAACACATTTATTGTTACTCAAGTTACAGCGAAAGTCTTTCTAAGAACATTTATTGCTATTTAATGTTATTCAGTTTACCTCATGAATGCCTGCACACCAATCCAAGTAACACCGCTCCCAAGCCAATATACGTCAACACAAGGCTCACATGCAAAACAATCTAACATACACACAAAGTCAGCTACGCTGAGTGAGTTATAATAGTTTAATTTAATTAAAATCCAACTCGTCACAAAAGTTATTTAAACTTTACTCAGGACTCTCGGTCCTTATAAAATAGTTTCATAATTCATTAAGAATAGATAACCTCTATTATCACATGATATCCCATAACCGTTCACCACCCGAGACTCATCCCATAACAATAATAATCTCGCAGTTTCGTCGACTTAGGTCGAACTTACTATACTAATAACTCGTACTCTAGCACACGTATTGCCTCAACACTTGGTTAACCACAACAAAACCCTAGACCTTGACTTACTCGGCCTTAACTAAGACTTTTACCAATCAACTGACACAACAATTATCAACACCGCATCAAAATCCTGACACAACGGTCAATCTAACTCTACTTGCCACATTAATATCATCTACACATCACATTAATACTATCTCACGCACAATAAATATAACTTATCACTTGCATGAAAATTAACACATATGTAAGCATGCAAACACATACCTCATCACTGCACCCTCGTCAGGGCATTCAACACACCCCCCGAGCTCATCATTAACCTGTTAATAAATGTCACCATTGGTGACTTCCCGATGAACTTCTTCCTTCACAATCCCGTTTGCCATGTCATAAAGACAAAGACGCAAACACAATACCCGTCGTGTCACATGGACAACGACACAAGCACACAACACAAAGATAACACAATATTCATCTGACTTATTGACCATACCTGCACCTTACACATAACACTAAAATAATAAATATATCCCACATAAAATCATTAGCATTTAGCTTAAGTTCCGACTCTCCTCGATCAACCCTTAACACAATACACCACTATTATAAATACAGATGCTATGTCTCGTTACATAAGCACGTACCCACCTTTAACCTACACATCCCATGGACAACACATAATCCCTTAGCCCCATATTTGAGTTCATCAATTCACAAACTCATTGGGTTAAACCGCAAAGTTCGTTACATATTTAATGTAATAAAACACGTCCTATAAGTATGTACGATAGCCCCAAAATATTTAAAACGTTTAAAAGAAGTGGGGGATTAGAAACTCACTGGTTGTGAAGCTTTTCTTCCGTAAGTCGCGTACCCGTAACGTGTAGTCCGACACGAACCTGTCGTCAAATGAATTACCCAGATCAACCCTATTACCGCAATAACACTATCCCATCTACTCTGGACCAGGAGCTACAAGCTCGGTCTAAATCATCCCAAACCGTACAACCGGCGCGCTCAATCGCGTACAAAAACCCTTAAATTAACGTTACCGAAAAAAGCTTCCAGAAAGTCGTTCCCTAAATTTTTATCATATCCCAAAATGGTCCCCAACGATGAATATAAAGTTCAATTGGGTCATACCTTTGCGTACAAGCCGTTCTAAGCGGTTTTGTACGAAACTGCTGAGCACCACGCGAGAAGAAACTTGTTTTGCTTATAACTAGACCACACAAGCTCCGTTTCGCGTAATCCACCCATCCACGCGTTCTTATTGACACACCCGACCTCAGAAAAATATTGGTGTCGGCCGTCGCTGCCACCTCTGCAGCCAGTACGCCGATTCGATATTCAGCACGTTCAGTTTCACGCGTCCATATTCGAGTAGCTTAAAACCGATCCAAATGAACTCCGTTTTAGGCGAATAATATGTCCATGCGTCCGTATTACGGAAACCTTTCAAACCCAGCAGTTTTCGTCACCGGAAACCGCCGCCTCCGTCACCAGAAACTGCCGCCTCCGTAGCCGGAAAACGAAACAGTCGCCAGAATTGCCTAATACACGCGTCCGTCTTCGTGCTGCTCGAATCCCTATCCAACGAACTCGGAATTGGACAAATAATATATCCCCGCGACCATGTCGCCAATCTCTTCAGCCCCCTACCATCGCCAGCGCCGCTGCCGGAAAAGCGAACAGTGGCCGGAATCCTCGCCGGAGTTCCTGTTCTCGCTCGATTTTTTCACTAATCGTCTCTAAGTCGTCTCCTAGCGGCCATAACACTTCAATTAAGCAATCCTAATAGAAAAACCATCCAAAACCGAATACAATGAGGAAAAAGGGGATTACCTCGTCGTGTTTCGGAGCCTCCTGACCGGAAACCACCACGTCACCGCCTTAGTTCTTCACCCGGTTACCCTTATCACTGGCTCCTCCTTCCCTTGCGCCTCTAACCAGCCGTCGCACCCCCTAGGTCTCTAATGACCTAGAGTTTTCGCATAATGTGGTTTATAAATGACCACTAGTTTCGTTTTGGGTCCCTGCAATTCCATCTTATACGTTTCGATCCCGAATCTTCCCTAAACGCCCAATGGTGTCACAAATGTCGATAACACGCCACATGCGTTACAAATTTAACTCATGTATTTAATTTCATATAGGTTCGGGTAGTCCATTAACCCGAACTATTAGTTTATAAATTTTCCGGAATGTTACAGTTATTTTCCTATGTTTTCGTTAAACTATTCCGTTTTGTTGAGGACTATAAGCACATGTGGTTTGGTGGATAGTACCATTGTTTCTCATGAAATTAGTCATTTGTATGTTGACAAATTCCGTTCCATTGAGTTTTCATTAAGAAACTTTCTATGTTGTGAAAAACCTTGTTTTTTGTTTTTAGAATAAAAATCCACACACACCTTGAATGGTTAGAAATTGTTTAAAACCTTCATAGCTTTGTTTTTATAGGGACCCCAAACATCTAGGTGAACTAACTCTCCAACGTGAGATGACTTATGGTCACTAAGTGGAAATGGTTCTCTATGTTGTTTGGTCTTGTGACAAGTATCACAAGGAAAGAGGTCACCAATATTTTTTAAACCAAGATCATTTTTCGAATGTTTAAAACTTGATGAGACAGGTGACCAAGTCTAGAGTGTCATAAGTTTATAGTATCATGACTGTTAAAACACCTTAGCAGGTAAAGAGGCTTCACCACAGAAATATAACCCATAAATTTGATTACCAGTCACCATGACTTTCTTTGTACGTAAATCCTGAAGATAGAAAGAATGTTCGTCAAACGTTATACGTAATTTGTTGTCACGAGCAAGTTTATACACATACATAAGATTGACGTAGTATTCCGGAATAACAAAAACATCGGATAAAATGACACCTTTAGTTAATTTTAAACAACCGATTTTAGTAACTTTTGAATTTGTCCCGTTAGGGTGTTTCACCGAGATATTAAGATTAGATACATCGATTTGATTTATCAACCCTTTATCGGATATATCCATATGTTAGTTTGCTCCAGAGTCAATAATCCAACCAGAGGATGTATCATAAGGACATTAAGCAAAGCTGTAGAATAATTTACTAAAGGAATGATAAGAGAAGGAACCGAGGAAGTACATCTAAAGTTTGTGTTTGAGTTCCTTTATTGTTTTTCCCTTTCAATAATCCCAGAAGTTGAGTGATTTGATCAAAAGTAAAGACAAGAGAAGGAGTGTTAGAAGAAGAAACACCCTTATCAAAAGTGTAGTTGCCAGGCACAAAATTATTACTCTTCTTGCCTCCTTGATTGTTTCCTTCACCAGTCTTGTTTTTGTACCCTTGAGGGTATCCAATAAGTTCATAGCATCTGTGGCCCAGTTTGTGACAATGACTGCAATTTAGATTTGGGTTCGGTCCTTGGGTAAATTTCTTTATATTTTCATAAGTGTAGTTAGATTTAGTTGCAAAACTCACCCCGGTGTGATTCTTCCCTTGATATGATAGAAAAGACAGTTTTAAGAACCCATAACTCAAACTTGTTAAAAATAGTGCGTGGATTCAAGACCAACGAGGCTCTGATACCATGTCACAAAGACATGTTAATAAGTTTTTATTCCAAAATAATCAACACCAAGAATTACAGAAAAAAGATGAAGCAGACTATAATGGAGAAAACCCTAATACAAGTTCGTTCAAGAATGAAACTAGAAAATAGATCGTACTTCTTCGCAGGGGCGGATTTACATAGGGGCAAGGGGGTTCACCGGAACCCCCCGTGTTTCGAAATTGTAGTAGAAAACTATATAGAAAATATAGAGTGAACCCCTTAAAAAATATAGTATGAACCCCTTCAAAAAGTTAAAAACTGATCAAGATCAGATTTTTTATATGTGAATTTTGATACCAAGACCCATTAAAACAATTTTGAGTTAAAGTAGCCATTGTTATGGTATTGGGTTGCAGGTTTCAAAAGAAAAAAGAAGAAGAGATAATGGGGGAAAGTTGCAACGCGTGAGAGAAAGTAGCTTAGTATGATATTTTAATTTATGTTAAAATGAGAAATTGTAGCGTGTGAGAGAACTTGAAGGGTGATTGATAGGTGACAACACATGCTTCTTTAGTTGATTTTTGGATTATTGGATTTTAATAATCCCACCTTTTACCAATTGGCCGATAATAATCCCAACTGAGAATATTCTTACCACTGGTCCCTACTTTCAAACTATTTTTTTACATTGGACCCCCCGTTAAAAAAACTTAACGCCGTTAGAGTTTATATGACGTGGACATCTGCAAACCGCCGGAAAGTCGAGCCAAGCTAGCAGTGGTCTCGTGGTGGCTTTTGAAATTGGCTCTGGTGGTGTTTAACTGGTCTCGTGGGTCCGGAAAGTCCAAACAGAGAAAACGGTGGTGTTTAACGAGACCAGTTAAACACCACCAAAGCCAATTTCAAAAGCCAACACGAGACCATTGCTAGCTTGGCTCGACTTTCCGGCGGTTTGCAGATGTCCATGTCATATAAACTCTAACGGCGTTAAGTTTTTTTAACGAGGAGTCCAATGTAAAAAAATAGTTTGAAAGTAGGGACCGGTGGTAAGAATATTCTCAGTTGGGATTATTATCGGCCAATTGGTAAAAGGTGGGATTATTAAAATACAATAATCCTTGATTTTTTGCATGTAATTTTATATATTTTTCGATAATTTTTAAAAAGTATATATAACTTGGAAATATTTTTCATCTTTTTGATGTATTTTTAGTGGGATATGTTAATAAAAGACTAACTAAATATTAAGGATTCATCAAATTCGTTATCTATAGCAATTAGTGTTTCTAACATTTTTAAATTACGTGTAAATCAATTATGTTAGCTTATTTTTCGGGACTAAACACCTCGAAGCGCTTTGCGTTTTTATTATGTGATTGATCTGACCCGACCCGGAACAGTTTATCTAAAATCTAACAATAGACAATCAAGCACCGGCCGAACAATCAAACCGAACCGAACCGAATTTTTTATGTTCAGCCCTATTAAACTGGAGCATCTAAAAACAGTGAACCCCCTGAAAAAAATTACTAGATCCGCCACTGCTTCTTCGTATTGAACAAGTGACGGAGCCGATCCATAAGGAGAGAGAGAGTGAGCCTTGTAAACAAGGAAACCGAACAGATTGCAGAGAGATCAACGGAACCCTTGAAAGGGGAGCAAAAAACCCTCCAAGGAAACATTTAGAGGGAACTGACATAATTAATGAAGAAGGCAGGGTTACCCGTATGTTTTTTTTGTCTTGATCTTTGAAGGGGAGATAGGCCAAGAAGCCCACATGAGAGGAGCCCAAAGCCGAATCATGAAAAGAAAAACAATTTAGACAATAAAATATTAAATTAAAACCGATGGAATGCAATATTTTAACAAGTAATTAGGATTTATTGTGATTATCTTTATCATAATTATAAGGTATGTTTGATTATGTTCATTAAGTGGTATTTATCTTGCATTGTATTACTATATATAATGAGAGGGCAACATTAGAAGTAGGTGTCGTCAATGGCTACTCGAGCAACATCAGAAGAGGCGGTGGAGGGGTGGCTGGGTTTATGAAGAAATGAAGTGTGTGTGGGGTTTAAATTAAAATTTGGTTTTAAATTACACTTTTCGTCCTTTATACGGTAAAATGATGATTTTACCCTCATGTGCTTGGCAAATGACTAAAGTTAACCAGTTAGTAGAAAGGACTCAATGTGTGCAAATGTTTCAAAAAAGGACATCCAATATAATTATTGAAGCCAAATAACAATATCTGTAATTTCATAAATAGTTAAAGGACACAATTTGTAATTTACTCTATATATAATTAGTTAATCCTTACACGTTTTGCCTAATACTTTCACTTATATGAATCCAAAGATTTATCTACTAACACATTCTAAAATCTAATTATATAGTTATATACCTATTCTAGAAGTTCACAAGCTTTATATTTTTGTCTTTGCTTAGCTAAATATATAACCATTCAAGTTCACAAGCTTTATTTTTGTCCTTGGTACTTAAACAAATCACCAAATTCTTTAATTAATGGGACCGTCAAAATATATATAATATGATATTATAGTCATCCAAATCTTGTTTGATTTAATATAACATCAAAATTATAATTAATAATGGATGACCCCAATTCTAACTAACACTAATCATAACAATGTTCTTTCCTCTCACTTTCCTTTTTTCTAAAGTAGGATGGCATGCTACCATCATGAACATACACACCATATCTTTTCTAGAATATGATTTCATATATTAAAAATATTATACAAAGATCATACAATATATTTACACGTTATGATAACGGTATTTCTTTCAAGAAACCGAAGTTACACATACGTACTATTCGGTTATGAAATGATCAAACTCCATTTGAAAATTGAAATACACTTTTACTACATAGAATACTGTAATGTTGAATCTAATCATTCCAATACTAAAATCAGTAACACCCAAAACCAAAAGGACACTCCAATAAACACACCAAACGTTTTTTTTTCTTACATAATAGATGCATAGAAACTTCCATAATTTTTGTTTCCAAGTCCCAAAAGCACACACTAGTTGCAAAAAAAACTAAGTGTTATGTTGATCAAACGTTTTCGGTCGATTGAGGGAGTAGAGGTTGCGTGATTGACGACTTGGCATGACTCGTTATCCTCGGTGCACCATGGTCCGTGGGGGCTTGAGCTGATCCTGGCTGCTTTTGTAACATGAACTTCCTTTCTTCGCTCTTTCCCCACAACACGAGATACAACCCGGTTATGATCAACACCGCTCCTATTATCCTACACACCACATTTTAAATAATTATGTTTTTAGACCCAGTGGCGGATCCATAATTTTTTTTCATCGGGGTCGAAATTTTTTGGGGTCGGTTGGCTAGCGATATATAACGCGCATATAACATTAATTTTTTTTTCTTGGGGGACGATCGGGGGACAAAGATCGAGATTTTAACACGTATATAACGCTAAAAAGAAATTTAATGGAGGGCAGCTGCCCCCATTCCCTTAATTAGTGTAGGTACGCCTATGCTTAGACCGTGTACGGTTATCGTAAATTAATAGGCTTGTTATAAATTAGGGACCCATGTTATATATATCATAGTTGTTGAGATCATGTATGTGGTTTGACCCACAATACAGATAATCTTATGACTATGGGTTGTGCAAGTACATGTGAGTTTGTCTACAACTAAATTATTATGGCTTGTTGTATCATGAGCCAAAAGTACTTATGTGACATTGAATATGTGTGTGTGTGCACGTGTGTAGTGGGTTGATGGTTAGTCATGTACCCGCCCAAATAGAACTCTTCGCCTAAAGCAAGTGAAGCCATTAGGGCAACCACAAAGGTCTGAACCGGTTGATACAAAGCTACAAAAACCGGGCCACCTCTGTCAATGCACCATATCTGTACAGCAAATGCAATCCCTGATGCAACCACACCCTGTATATATATTATAACATATTTATTAGTATTAAATAATAAATTAGTAACTTGGAAGGGTTGGTGTTAAAAATGAGTTGGTCACATGTTTATGTTTATGTATAATATAATGAGGGTTTGACCGGTGAAAGACCTACATCACTTTTTCTAAACATTTTACAATTCTTTCATAAATAAATGCGGTGATAATTATGTTCATAAAAGCTATATTTGTTTATTTATAACATATATATATATTTTTAAATAAAAGTAATAACTTATGAGACTTTATCATTAAATTACATGTTAAATTATATAACTTTAATCATGCCACCATATTTTATTTTAATGTTTAATTTATTTATTTCTCAATTTTTTTAACCGATTTGGTACCAAAAATTTGGATCAATTTGCGACCAGAGTTTTGCAACCGTATCTAAACGGTTACGAAACTGGAAATCGATTTATGACTGTTTCTGTTCTGGTCGCTATTTTAGTGACCGTTCTGATTCAGTCGCAAAACAGTCATAATTTTTTTGACCCTTTTTTCCGTTATAAATGTCCAGTTTTCTAGCAGTAAAGCTGAGCTCATGAGTTCAAGAAACTAACCGCATAGAACACGCTAAAGAGCTCAGCACCCGAGTGAATGAACCAAGCGTTGATATCTCTTTCCATAAAAGCAGCCAAAACTAGAAACTGCAAGACTCCAAAGAAGCATTGGTATGACGTGAACGAGAGCCGAGCCGGGTACTTCTTTAGGACCGGGGCTTGTAGCACGAGCCACCCGGACCACGACAAGCAATGACCAATCAAAAATATGCACCCAAGGGTCCAGCTTTTTCCATTTGCATCACCAAGTGATTGCAACACCGGTGAAGCTTCCCTAATGCTGTTTAGAGATGGAGAGGGGCTGTATATTGTTGGGCCTTTGAATAGAGTGATCACTGATGCTCCGGCTATGCAGAATAATGTTCCGGCCACTTTTGCTATCCCGTCTTTCCGGTCGAATCTCACCTTTTCGATTCTGTAGAGAATAGAATAAAGTTATGTGTTTTGTTAGTAAAAGATGTGTTTTGAAAGGGGTGAGAGAGCTTGCCGGAGAAGGACAGCCATGAGGAAGGTGATGGCCGGAACGGAGTTCTGAATGGCGGAGGCGAATGTCGGAGAAGTGTTGTCTAAACCCAACAAGTAGAAAGCTTGATTCGCGGTGATCCTGAGTTGTTACACAAATGTTGAGTTCAAGAAACAACAAAACATCAAGAAATGTGTTTTAGTTATATCAGTGTTTTAGTCCCATGAAATACATTGATTTATGAATAGATTTAGAGGGTGTTTGAGTTAACTGTAGTTAACTGTTATAAAAAGGTTATCTCGAGTGTAGATTTAGAGGGTGTTTGAGTTAGCTGTTATAAAAAGGTTATATCAAGTGTAGATTTAGAGGATGTTTGAGTTAGCTGTTATAAAAAAGTTATCTCGGGTGTAGATATAGAGGGTGTTTGAGTTAGCTGTTATAAAAAAGTTATCTCGAGTGTGTGATTCAATAATCGATCTTCATACCCAACGATCGCGAGGAGGAAGAACTGCACAAGAAAATTAAAGTTGATCGGCGGGCGCTCTTTCCTGTGAGAACAAAAATCATGTAAGTATTCACCGTTTGTTTATTCGAACTTAATATGTACTTTTCTACTTGCACTTCAGAAAATGGTTTTGTTTTCTTGATGAAATTTGAAATCAAAATAGTTTTTATATCATCTCCTCTTTCAGATAGGGACTTAAGGTAATCCGCTCTCTGAGATAGTAGATTCAAGGTATTCTAATCTTAAACAAAGTGTTTATAAAAGGAGTAGTTCCTCTCAGAACCCTTGAATCTGCTAGGATTACCATGAATCCACTAGATTACCTAAAAACCATTTTAAAGTCAAGTATCACCCGAAAACCAAAACCATTTTCCTAAGTCCATTGTAACTCAAAAAAATCTAAGTAAGATACTTGTTTATTCAAACAAAATACGTACTTTTCGAGGAAATAAGCGAAAGGTAGAAGGAGGACGAAAGCGAGAATATTCCGATAAACCGGAAAGACAATCTTGGACATTCCCATATTAAGGGCAGCTCTAGAAACAACATGAAAACCAGCATAACCAAATTGCAAAGTGAGCATGGCTATGTGGAGTTGGACCCTTTCCGGGAACCATCCTTTTATTTTTTCAGTGACCGTGACGCCACCACCGCTTTCCGCCATTGTGGTATAACTTATTAACAGGTACTCCGGTAACCTGAGAAGAATTGAAGGGAGAAGGAGGTGGTGGTGATAATGGAACGTGTTGAGGAGGTATAAATATAGCAACACCACCTCTCTTCATATTTTCCAGTTGGAAGAAATGTGGGTCCATCAATTATGTAGGGACTTCAAAAAATCAAGTAGATAACTAATGTCAACTGTTAATAGCACTATCTCATTAATAACTTAACCACTGGCTTTGGTCCAGTGGTATAGGTGATGAAGATTCAACCTGCCCACGCAGATTCGAATCCGAGCCGAACTGGGTTTTAGTCCGGAGTGCGTTACGCTAGCGGGGTTTGGCCTGTGTAGCGGCGCAACTGCTGTCAAGTGACAGCAGGCTCCATGGTTTCCCGGTGAAAGCCTAGCCTCTCGCTCTGAACCCGCGGGCCCGGTTCAGACAACGTAGTGGTCAGGTTGAGGGGTAACGGGTCTCCGAATTTCGGAGATGCGACTGCCACTTAAAAAATGAAAGTCGTCTTTCAAAAAAAAAAATCTCATTAATAACTTAAAATATAGATAATAATAGTAAAAGCAGGCTTTGTGCATTACCACTGTTTTTAATATTATGGTCCACAATGCTTGTAGATTTAGTTGGAGTTTAAACGGATAACTTCTTGATACACTTTGGTTTGTGTTAAGTTGTATCAACATTTCTATTTTTTAGATTTTGAACATAAATAACATACCAGTTCTATGAATAAAGGGTATAATAACCAAAGGGTATTTGTGTCAATGGTACCAAGATGTTGAATGGTGTATCTTTTTCAAGTGGTTATCGGTTCTGGTTCGTTCGTTGACAAGTGGTAAAGATTTAGAAGTAAACTTATAATGTGAGTTTGTAGTAAAAAAAGGCATGTCACTCTTATTTGACCCGTTTCCATTTTCCCTATAAAGTTGTTTTAGAAATAGAGTATGAATTCATATCTGCAGGTGAGTTTGGAATTTTTTTAGTGGTGTTCACTACAAGAAAATAGACCTTTTGGGACGATACCTTTAGTGACACGCATATGGCTACAAAATTTGGTCTCTGAAGGTCATACACGATAGAGGAATGGCGAGGAATCTGTTGCGACAAAATTTGGTCGCAACAGGCTATAGCGACGAAATTTCATGGCTAAATGTCATATATTTTGTCGCTAAAGGTCTATTTTCTTGTATTGATCAAGAAATGTTAGATTAATTAGTGTCAATAATTTTTAAAAATTACAAATTATAATTTATTTATAGGTTGTCCTAATGATTTCTTTCAATTTAATTAAATACTAAAAATCTTGTCGAGTATTTTGATACCTGAAAAACCAACCCACTGTTTCAAGATTCATCAAGTCTAGAAACTTACTACTTAGCTTCTAGGCCTCTCATTGAAGTCTTATAGGGCTTATCATTAGAATCCGTTAACCCGTCATTAGTGGCTTTATGTTCTTTTTATGGATAATCTAGTCGCTACTAGCTATCGAATCTTATCAATTTGTTAACAAATGTGTACACAACGCTACAATACTCGTGAGCTTGAGGTTGACTTATTAAAAATCTGATTAAGTTGATGTTTAAACAAGTTACACTACCAAAAAAAACTGGAAATTAACGACAGTAGATTTCGTGTAAAATTTGTTGGAATTGACCGTCAGCGACAAGTTTTCGATAAAAAATGTTTGTCGGAAAAAACCCCATAGGAAAATATTTTTTCAGACGTCCCGACTAATTTTCCGACGAATTAGCGACAAAAGTCTTTCGTCGGTAATATCTAACAATATTCCTACGATTATATTAAGTAAATAAGTTAACTTATTTAATAAATTTGTCGGAAAATCATAGGTGTATATATATATATGTATGTATATATATATATTTATGTATTTATATATATATGTATGTATGTATATATAGAGGGGAAAGATAAAAAGAAAACTACAAAGTTAGGCGAAAACCGAGAAAACCACTAAAAAATCAATTTTAACCAATCATATAATAATATTTATTTTTTTTTATTTTATTTTAATTTTAAGAGTATTAATGTAATATCACACATTTTTATCAAAAAAATCATTTAAGTATTGACTTACGTATACGTAAACAGAAAACAAAAAAGTGCGGTTATATATACGTAAAATGAGTTTTTGGTAAATTGTGTAATAGTATAATAATACACTTAGAAATAAATTAAAAAAAATAAAAAATATATAAATTATTTGATTGGATTTTAGTGGTTTTCTCGGTTTTCGTCTAATTATGTGGTTTTTCAAAGAAAACCACATAGTTAGGCGAAAACCGAAAAAACCAATTTTAACCAATAATATAATAATATTTATTTTTATTTTTTTATAAGAGTATCAATGTAATATTACACATTTTTACAAAAAAAAACAAAAAAATTGCGGTTACGTATATCTAACCCATAGTATTACACATTGTTTTAATGGTTTTCTCGGTTTTCGCCTAACTTTGTGGTTTTCTCTTCATCCTTCCCCTATATATATATATATGGAGAAGTTCATTTCAGAACACTTAAATATTGCGAGAACAAGAGGAACAAACCTAAATAATTTATTTTTTTGATCTATGATAAAAAAAAAATATATTTATACTTCTTACATACAAATATGTATGTTTATTTACATAAAAAATAATCAAACTAATTTTTTCATATACTTTTTATATTTAAAACTTTCCTACACATGTGTAGGTAAAAAAAGCCTACACATGAATTACACATGAGTAGGTATGTATATAAACAAATTTTTTTAATATTTTTTTGTTTGAATTTCATGAAAAACAAATAAACATTATATTTATATAACTCTCTTATATTTTAAAACTTTTTAAGATTGAAAAACTGAATGATTCGTTTTGTTATATGAGAAGATTCCGCTAAAAAGTGAATTTTCGCTAAGAAACCTAAGAAACTAATTTAAGAGATAGGGGGGGGGGAGGGATTAAAATTACATGCATATATATGTACATAAATAAAATAATTAATAAAATAATAAACAATTTTGTGATTTTCTCTTGATCATTTTATATATATATATATATATATATAGACACACACATACATGCTTATAAATACCATAAAATTACATGCATATATATGTACATAAATAAAATAATTAATAAAATAATAAACAAGTTGAATTTTAGCCAAACTAGAGTTTAAAAAATTAGAGTGGATCCAGTTTAGCACAAGCTCTAACCATATATAGTTTAAAATAAAAAATCTAGAGTTTAGAAAAGTATCAATCGATTCTACTAATTTACACCCTAACATTGGTTTGTGGGTATTTTTACATGGATCACATAAGGTAACTAGAAAATGATTAAGTTTGTACATGTTTTTTTATGGATTTACTCGAATACACTATAAGATTGGAGTAATTAATTAGGCTATGTAACCATACGTGTATTCAGTGACTGATTGTGTTTCTTATATGGCAGAGTACATAGTCGGAGAGGGAGTAATTACAAAAGAAAACTTACGAACTATTTTAGGTAGTTTTGACTCTACATTTGAGTATAAAATTTAAAATTAAATCTTCCTAATTGGATTGAGTGGATCCGGGTTCCTAATACGCCCTTGAAAGAAGGATCAGTCGGATACTCCAATTTGAAACAAATACGTAAAAGTGGAGCTCATGGAAGCGGCTTGGTTCACATATCGGCAAGTTCATCTTGCAAGCTGATGAAGAACACGTAGCAAGCTGACAGAAACCTATTCCCATACAAAATGTCAGTCAAGATCCACGTGCTTCATGCGTGAGTGGTACACAGGATTTGCACATAGATATGTAGCACATGCATTATCACAAAACAAGGTTGGTGTTTGATTAGTAGTAATGCCAAGTTCTTTAAGTAAATTTTTGATCCAAAGAAGCCCAGCAGCGACATTAGCTAAGGCCTTGTCTCAACCTTGGTAGAGGAACGGGAAACCGACTTCTTTCTTTGTAGACCGCCATGAAATGATGTTTGTGCCAAGGTAAAGGAGGTAGGCTATAGTGGACAGACCCGCAACATTAACACCACCTCTAATCAGAATTTGAAAAGGTAGGGAGTGTGAGAGGAGAATCACGGTTTAGAAAAAAAAGCTAGGATGAATGGTTCCTTTTAGGTAACGAAGGACGCGTTTAAGGGCTTGTCAATGAGTTTGGCAAGGAGAATGCATGAATTGGGATAGTTTGTTGATGGCAAATGAGATGTCGAGAGGAATGAAGGCTAAGTATTGAAGAGAGCCAACTAGCTTATGGTAGGGAGTGGCATCAACCATGGGGGACGAATCAGTAGGGGATAAATGATCATTAGCGCCAAGGGGAGTGATTAATTACATCTTTAGTACCATCCATGTGGAATTATCTTGAATGGGACAATGTAAAGATAGGGAAAGACCGGTAGGGGTCGGAATGCCTTCATCCACCGCCACCGCTCCTACTCAGCTGCTGCTATTGCTGCTCCTGTTACTACTGCTTCTAGTACTATTGTTCCTCCTCCTACCACTACTACCACTACTACTATTCAGCTTCGTGCAAAGTTTTAGTCATATAGAAATACTTCTTAAGATCTCGAAAAAATTCATCATACACGTACCTCATTCGACGTCTCCATACCTACGTCACCACCATGGTGCCGCGGTGTCCTTCAAGTACATCATAGCAATGTTAAATTTCGTCTCATCACCTTAGCTTTTGATACATTTAAGTTGCTAAACTCGAGAAATTTGTTTTTTAGAAAATCAACACGTGTTTATCCCCTTTTCTTTTGATACATTTGGTTTACTAGCCCCGTAGGCTGTGGGATTTCTAAACAAGGTTTAGTGGATCGTGTAGAGTAATTTTCGGACCCTAAGACCCAAAGCTTTGTTTTTAGTAGGATCGTATTTTGTTATCTAGAAAAGGGTTTCGACGTAGTTTGTTGTCCGTTTACCTGTAGCTTGTTTATAATCATCCTTCTTAATAATAATTTATTAACAAAACATCTAAAGGCGTGGGTAAGTGATGAAAGGAATAGAGCGGCTTAAATTAAGATGAGGGGCATGCCATTAATGATGAAAGAAGAAAAAGAAGGGAGCAAATGATAGAGATCGTGCACGAGGGGTCGACTATAGGTTGGGTTTATTAATATCCCTTTTTACCCCTCCACCCCAACCTTGACCCACCCACCCATCCATTGATCCATGTTATAAACTTTATCAGACATTTTTACGTCATAAATTTTGTTATGTCCTTCATTCTTAATAATTCAATGAAAATACTCGGCACTAAAACTAAAATGCATGACATCACGGCTAACAAAACAACCCATTTTATTATTATCACTGTCAGCCAGAAGCTAGCCAAAGAAAGACAGCAGTACACTCAGGCATACAACCAAAGGACATATAAAATAAAATCAAAATCAACAAAAGACCAGACGAATGAAAACTTCCCAATCATTATCCGAGAGCCACCGTGTCGAAACCCTTCCATTGATCCCAGGACATAGCCAACACCCTGGACCTGTTTCGAACCCATAAAAATCCTTACACCTTAATCTCCTCCACTGTATTATACAAAGACACTTCCCCATTTCCGAACCTTACAGAATTCCGCAATCTCCATAAACTCCAAATCGTAATTTGCGTTATCGCATGAACCACCTTTTTGTGCCGGGTAGTACCGTTAACATACTTCCACGTATCCAGGAAGTCTTTCATATCTGCAACAAAAAAGGGCATAGATTTGCACCACATCAAAGTAACATGCCACACATCTTGTGCAAAGGCACAAGATAACAACACATGTTCCGTTGTGTCCATGTGATCCCCACAAAATACACACCAAGTATGTTGCACCGGAATATTTCTTCTGAGCAATGTGTCCACGGTTGGGAGCCTATCCTGTTTTGCTCTTCATGCCACCATACCAACCTTTTTTGGGACCCACCGGCTCCACTCGAATTCATAGCCTGGAACACTCCTAGATGTGTATGCCAATTTAGCCTTGATGCTTGAGACGGAAAATTCCCTTGAATCCTCTAATACCCACTTCCACTTATCACGAACCGGAGACCAAGGAACAAAATTCAAGGAGGCCAGCATCCGAGTCAATTCTGCCACCTCCGAGTCGCCGGTTGGAGCCCGGAGCCAGTCCCAAGTTAACGTCATTTCGCCACACCCCATTCGAATCCTTTTGTTCACCCGTCATTCTTTCCTTTTTTCAAGCGCAAATAAAGAAGGATATACATCCGCTAATGGGGAAGGTTCCAGCCAACAATCTCTCCAAAAGCAAATGCCGCTGCCCTCACCGGCCATCCCCCTGATAAGCTTACTCAGGTCCATACCCACCTCCAACAACCGGGACGATATGTTAAATATCTGTTTCCATGGACCCGACAAAGAAATTTTTGCCGGGATGTAGCTCCATGACCGAGAGCTACTGTGAATGGACCGGATAACTTTTCGCCATAAGCTCTCATGGTCCACTTTAAACCTCCACCACCATTTTGCCTATAAAGCCGAATTCGTGTTCTACAAAGAGCCCAGCACTAAACCACCTAATTTCACAGGGGAAATCACTTTGTCCTATGCCACCCAACAAAGATTGGTCTTATCTTCCGACCCTCCCCATAGAAATATTCTTCTCAATTGATCCAATTCTCGGATAACTTGATCCGGAGCCTTATACAAGGAAAATAAATAAGTGAGCAACGAATTCAGAACGGATTTCACGAGAGTAATTCTACCTCCGAATGATAACCTCCTCGCTTTCCATTTTGATGGCCTACTCCTGAAAGTATCCACTACCGGTTTCCAATGTGTCACTAGGTTCATGTTTGCCCCAACTTTCAGGCCCAAATAAGTGAACGGAAAGGACCCCTCCGGCAGTGCAATACGACCGCCATCTGATCCATCGCTTGATCTTCCACCTCGATTATGAATAATTGACATTTTAACAATTTCACCTTTAGGCCCAAAGCGAGATTGAAGCATCTCAGAATTCTACATAGATTCCTCGCGTTCATATCCAACCAAGAATCTAAAAAACCACATCATCTGCATATAAAAAATGAGATAACATTGGACAAGATGACGAGCACCTAATCCCATGATAAATTCCCAACTTGACTTCCCTTTTCATGATGCATGTTAAAGCCTCCATAGCGACGATAAAAAGAAACGGGGATAGCAGATCCCCTTGCCTTAACCGCCTATAACAAGTGAATTCCGTGGTAGTAGAGCCACTAATTAGCACCGACGATCTATCCGAGGTTACAACAGTCATTATCCATCCCCTCCATTTTTTATGAAGCTTCGGTTTGAGTCTTGATTTCCCCTTTGAGAATATCTCCTAAATAGAATTTTGTTAGCCTTGGCACAGGTCCCCTTGAGGTGTCTCCATGACCAGTCTCCGATGGAGAATAAGTTTCTTTTTTACTAGAAGGGCCTTGTATTGGCCGGAATAGCTAATGCACTAGTGAGAGTTAGTTGGGAGTTGGGATAGCCATTTTCCGTTTGCACAATTCTCATATAATAACAGCTATCCCTCAACCATCGGAATGCCGGCATTTGAGATGTTGTACGGAAGGAGATGTAGAACCCCGATTTGTTGGGGAGAAATTGGACAGAAAGACTTTGCTAGTCTCGAAGTGGTCAAAGCTACTTTCGAGAAATTTGAAAGATCAAAGCTCGCATGAAAGCCGCTAAAGACAGAGATAAATCATACGCGGATAGAAGACGAAGGGATTTAGAGTTCCAAGTAGGAGACATGGTATTATTGAAAGTGTCACAGTGGAAAGGAATCATCCAATTCAGGAAAAAAGGCAAACTAAGCCTAAGGTTTGTCGAACCTTTCAAAATTTTAGCAAGAGTTGGTCAAGTAGCTTACCGACTAGACCTACCCGATGAGCGATTTACTTCATGTCCCTACCTGCTTCGACAATCGACCTTCTGAGTTCCGACCTGAGTACTAGCAAGATGAAGCCACCCAGTAAGGCAGCCGCCGATAAGTTAGTTTTAGTGTTTTTTATTGTTTTCAATTTTTCATGTTTTTGTCTTTTGTAGTGACACTTCTCACGCCATATGATGACTAATGAGATGTTATATTTTATATTTTTATTTTATATGTTTATCAATTTATGTTTTCAAATTCTCCTTCTTATTGAAAGAACTTGTGAAATGAGTAGTAAGTTTGACATCTTTTTAATTTTATATAAATAAATGAAGAAAGACAACTTGAACATTTGACTTGCTTAGCCCAGTGGTTAATTCCCTTTCAACCTAACTTCCCATTTGAAGGTCAAAGGTTCAAGACGGCTTATCCACAACTTTTTTCAAGTTTTTTATTTTGAGTACAACAAACTTTTTTTCTTTGTTTTTTTTTTTGTTGTTACTCTTTTTTAACTATTAGGCGTAATGTAACAAATATAATAAATTTTTATATCTATGGTTTGATCTCCAAAACCTATCCGTTACAAATTGGTACGTTGTTTTTATGTACTTAAGTACTTTAGTGTCAACTGTTTAAGATCCGATTTTCTTTGGTTTTTTTTCTTTTATGTCAAAACATTTTTTTTTCTTTTGTTTTTTTACATTTTCTTTCAGGGTTAAACGAGTAGCCATAACCTCATATGTTTTTATATGTACCTAACTATATTTCTTTTGTAACCGCCTCAACCGTTTAAGATCCGAATCAAGCCTCATATGTTTTTTTTTACATTTTTTTTTGAGTTAAACGAGTAGTCACAACCTCATATGTTTTTTATGTACATAACTATATTTCTTTTGTAACCGCCTCAACCTTTTAAGATCCAATTCACAATGCGTGACGCGAGAATTCGAGTTATTCTACGTTTCAAAGCCGCCGCAACGCGCGGGGTAAAATTACTAGTTTCATTAATTTTCAATTTCTCAAATGTTTATACTTTATATATCATGATATGTTTAAATTTTAAATTTTATGTTTTGGTTATAGTTATATGTTTAAATTTTTATTATTTATTTGGTTTGATTGCTTAAAATTTGAAACTTATATGATTAGGTTATAAGTTATTGTTATATGATTAAAAGAAATTTCGCCTCTCAAACAACTATATATCCGGTAGTTAAGAACCTAGAAAAGAGAAAATTAGAAAAAAAAATTAAGAAAGTCTCAAGTTGGTTCTCTAAGTATGAGAGTTTTACGATACTTTTAAGTATGCAACATAGATTATTTTGTCATAATAGTTTTTTATTTATTTTTTATAATAATTATCTTCGTATTAATAATTTTTTATAGACATAACTCTATATTGTAGGGGCTAGTGGCATAACTTGAACATTTGGGCAGGGGGGCCGGGATTTTTTTTTCATACTAGGGGGGTCGGAACTATAAAAATTTCACCCGAATATGTATAAATTAACACTACTGAGCGAAAAATCGGCCGAATACGTATATATTAACACTTCTGAGCGAAAAACCGAAGGGGGGGGGGGCCCTAACTATGTTCCGCCCCTGGTAGGGGCCCATATTTTCTACTCGTACAAGGCACCTGAAATCTCGGTCCTGTGGGCATGTAACGACTTTATTTTTTAGTTATCTCTTTCGTATTAAGTGCCCGTTCCGTACCGGTGTCGTAACCAACGGAACCGATACCACCCGAATTCCTGTCTCATGGCCCAAGGAAATCCCACTAGTTATATACTAATTACTATGAGGGTTTTAAAGATTTTGGTGGAGTCATTCCGGAATAAACGGTTTGTCTACCCTATAGTGACACCACTTCCATGAGTCGACCACCATATGGTTATCCTATACCTAAAGAAGGTCCAACAAAACACATGGAATCTTTCTTTTCAAAAACACTCACTACAACTAGGAATTTAATATTGAAAGCTAACGGAAATCGTGGACATATATCACATCCGACTAAATTTGCCTATAAAAATCCTATTAACTCATACATGATTTTTTTTATGGGATTGAGAGGAGATGGACCCATTTTGGTGATTGGATTAGTGTAATACGTCAAGAATCTTAACAACAATTACATTGTCATGATGTAAAATAGCTCAAATAAATGCATTTAGTATATAGTTAGATTAAGTAGTGCGTAGTCCCAATATTAAAACATAGTTTACATTGAAACACCCACTATATAATAATGAGGCATGATTTCATGTATAGTTCATGTTTACATCGATGAAAATTGAGCAAGGTGACACATATACACATATTAAGGTGGGTGGGTTACGATAAAAATGGGCAAATTCCTAAGAAGCAACCAGGAGGCATCACGTATCTCAAATGATGAGGGGTAAAATCGTTCAACAAAAAAGTAAACATCTAGCGCAAAAACACATATTCCTAATGCACCGTTTTATGGGTTAACACACCTTTAAAAGCATCTTGATTCGCCATTAAAATATATCCTAATGCATCGTTATACACATACAATTCAAGATGCTTTAACAAAATTATAGCAATATTATATTTAAATTAAAAATAAAAATGCTCGATTTATTTATAATTAAAAATAATAATAATCATGTGTAAAAAAGTTTTTAAATGACGAAACAAGATAAAAGTAAAAAATGCTGATTAGAACCCTTTTACCTCTTTTTATCAAAACTTACGTAAAACGGAGTTGACGCACTTTAATTGTCCTTGATCAATAGCCTATAATTCTTCTCACGTTTCTTAAGTTAATTTAGGACTTTTTAGTAGAATGTGATTCTCTGTGTGTGTGTTTTCTCAAATTTTATAAATAGATTTGATGATGAAAAGTAATACTCATATAATACACAGGTGATTAAAAGTCATTGTATGTAAAATTGAATTAACCAATCTGCTGAAAAGACATGGGTTGTTAAATGCGTGAGCTTGCATTATCTCCCTTATTGAGGCTTGGGATTCAACTTTGATAAAGAGAAGTGGAAGTCTAATGCTAAACATATATGTTTGTTAACTTTTTTCTGGAGAATATCTTAGAGTTGGACCAAGAAGCAAATCTACTCAAGCTGAACAATATTCAAGGTTGCAGACTTGCAGCCTTACTTAAACCTAATGATTCAAGCTGCAAACATTATCAAAGTCAATTTTTCTCAAGCTAAAGATTGCTCGTGCTATTACGCTATCTAAGGGATCATAATCTGAATACTTGTGCTAATAAGTAATCAATCTTCAATCCAGCATAAAGGAAACACATTAGGTCTGTTTCCATGATATTCACTAATCGTTAATATTAGAAGCGATTATTTAGAATCAAATGAGTTGTCAACCACATACATGTGTATTGTATAAAAACTCATATTTACACTCGCATTCCACAACTTCATTCTCTATTAGATGAAAATATTCTGAATGAATCAAGGCAAGAGGGTTGGACTCCCGATGCGGAAAATTAAATAGATAAATTCATGTTGTAAATTAGAACATATTCTCCTAACAACTAGGATCTTTACTCTTAATCTAATAATTTGTTCTATAACTTCTTTGTGGTTTTTCTAATTCTTGTGCTTCATTTAGTAAAAATACTTTACTATAAGTGTGTGTTCAAATCACTACTAGAAAATATATATATTTCTTACAAAAGTTTTCGACAAAAGAAATTTCTCACAAGTTAGCGACAAATTTCCGATAAAACAAAAACAAAAAAGTAACTATACGATTTCCTACAATTTTCAGACAAATTTATTAAATAAGTTAACTTATTTATTTACTATAATCGTCGGAATATTGTCGGAAATTATCGACAAGGCTTTTGTCGCTAATTCATCGGAAAATTAGTCGGGACTTTGTCGGAAAAAAACATTTCCTACGAGGTTTTTTCCAACAAACAGTTTTTTGTCGGAAACTTGTCGCTAACGACCAATTCCGACAAATTTCCCACAAAACTACTTGTCGCAAAATTTTCATTTTTTTAGTAGTGAGATTTCGTGGGAAATTTGTCGGAATTGGTCGTTAGCGACAAGTTTTCGACAAAAAAGTGTTTGTTGGAAAAAACCCTGTAGGAAATGTTTTTTCCGACAAAGTCCCGACTAATTTTCCGACGAATTAGCGACAAAATCCTTTCGTCGGTAATTTCCGACAATATTCTGACGATTATAGTAAATAAATAAGTTAGCTTATCTAATAAATTTGTCCAAAAATTGTAGGAAATCATATAATTACTTTTTTTTTGTTTTTGTTTTGTTAGAAATTTGTTGCTAACTTTTGGGAAATTCCTTTTGTTGGTAATTTGTCGGAAACTTTTGTAGGAAATATATATGTTTTCTGACAGTTAATCGATTGAGTATCTAAGCATTGTTCCTGTTATAAATTAGATCTCAAATCAAACTCAATTAACACCGATGAATTGCAATAAACGAATGAATCAAATAAGAAAACAAAACCAAACGATTACTAGCTTTATTATCAAGTGAGCGAATACAAAGGAGAAAACCCCCCAATTCGAAGGAAGCAACAAGAACAATGAACTAATTACCACTAAAAACCATGAGTAATGGTTAAACAACATTTAGAGAAAAAGTTACATAAATAACCCTCTGAGTGTCATGCTGACTTTCCCTCAACTATGAAACATTACTAAAACAGTCCCAGAACAATTAGAACGGTCAACTTTGAGCCAAACACACACTACTAAAAAAATAAAAAAATTTGCGACAGCAGTTTCGTGTGAAATTTGTCAGAATTGTCCCGTTAGCGACAAATTTCCGACAAAAAGTGTTTGTTGGAAAAAAAAAACGCGTAGGAAATGTACTTTTCGTCAAAATCCCGACTAATTTTCAGACGAATTAACGACAAAAGCCTTTCATCGGTAATTTTCGACAATATTCTGATGATTATATTAAATAAATAAGTTAACTTACTTAATAAATTTGTCAAAAGATTATAGGAAATCTTATGGTTACTTTTTTGTTGAAAAGTTGTCACAAATTTGTGCAAACTTTCTTTTGTTTGTACCTTGTTGAAAACTTTTGTAGAAAATATACATATTTTTTAGTAGTGATATAACAATCTCCACCTTTTGGGTTAAAGCTAACTAATGTTCAACTTCTTCAAACAGTTTTCAAACTTAGAACCTTGCAAAACATTTTCATCAAGTCAACTAGTATCAACTTTCTCAACTTCAACTTCTTTAGAATTAATCACATTTTTTTATAAAACGTGATTTGACAGTAATATGCTTTGTTCTCTCATGAGTTGTCAACCACAGACATGTGTATTGTATAAAAACTCATATTTACACTCGCATCGCATTCCACAACTTCATTCTCTATTAGATGAAAATATTCTGAATGAATCAAGGCAAGAGGGTTGGACTCCCGATGCGGAAAATTAAATAGATAAATTCATGTTGTAAATTAGAACATATTCTCCTAACAACTAGGATCTTTACTCTTAATCTAATAATTTGTTCTATAACTTCTTTGTGGTTTTTCTAATTCTTGTGCTTCATTTAGTAAAAATACTTTACTATAAGTGTGTGTTCAAATCACTACTAGAAAATATATATATTTCTTACAAAAGTTTTCAACAAAAGAAATTTCTCACAAGTTAGCGACAAATTTCCGATAAAACAAAAACAAAAAAGTAACTATACGATTTTCTACAATTTTCCGACAAATTTATTAAATAAGTTAACTTATTTATTTACTATAATCGTCGGAATATTGTCGGAAATTATCGACAAAGCTTTTGTCGCTAATTCATCGGAAAATTAGTCGGGACTTTGTCGGAAAAAACATTTCCTACGAGGTTTTTTCCAACAAACAGTTTTTTGTCGGAAACTTGTCGCTAACGACCAATTCCGACAAATTTCTCACAAAACTACTTGTCGCAAAATTTTCATTTTTTTAGTAGTGAGATTTCGTGGGAAATTTGTCGGAATTGGTCGTTAGCGACAAGTTTCCGACAAAAAAGTGTTTGTTGGAAAAAACCCTGTAAAAAATGTTTTTTCCGACAAAGTCCCGACTAATTTTCCGACGAATTAGCGACAAAATCCTTTCGTCGGTAATTTCCGACAATATTCCGAAGATTATAGTAAATAAATAAGTTGACTTATCTAATAAATTTGTCGGAAAATTGTAGGAAATCGTATAGTTACTCTTTTGTTTTTGTTTTGTCGGAAATTTGTCACTAACTTGTTGGAAATTTATTTTGTTGGTAATTTTTCGGAAACTTTTGTAGGAAATATATATGTTTTCTAGTAGTTAATCGATTGAGTATCTAAGCATTATTCCTGTTATAAATTAGATGTAACATCCTGAGTTTTAGAGTGTGAAAGAATTCACGAAAAATTTAAAACTTATATAAGAAAAGGGAAGCGGGCTTGGGCCGGGGTGTATAGGCCGAAAGGGACAAGGGTTTGGGCCCTTATAAGTCTCAAGACCAGCCCCAAACCCTCATTTGCAACACCATTTTCGGAATTCTAGAGAGAGAAAGCGAGAGAGAGCCTAGAGAGAGAAAGTCCCGGTTTTCGGACTAGAGCTTCAAGGATCGTTAGCAAGAGTCTCGTGAGTGTTTATCAACGAAAAGGAAGCGATTTCAGGTAACCATTTGTTCCAGATCTGCATTTTTATATTATATCGGGTTTTGAAGGAAAAATCAAGTAAAGGTTGGGTTTTTACGTTTAAAAAATGAAAACGAAGTATAGATCTAGACTCTCGGTCAGAAAACACAAGTTTTGAATGTAAAAAGTTCGGATCTTGACGATGTCAGATCTGCATGCGAGTTAGGGTTTTGTGGGGAAGAAGACTGGTCTGGGACATGTATCGAAACTAGGAGTTTCGATAGGTCTGCAGGTACCGAAACTAGGTAGTTTCGATAGGTCACATGTATCGAAACTAGGTAGTTTCGATAGTCAACATATGTCGAAACTAGGAGTTTCGATAGTCAGCATGTATCGAAACTAGGAGTTTCGATAGGTCTGCAGGTACCGAAACTAGGAAGTTTCGATGAGTCTGATATGTGACGAATTTTTATGATTGTACAGATTGTGTGAGATTCCAGTAGGACATCCCCGCTAAGATACCAAGTGAGTTCTAATCCCCTTTTTGCCTTCTTTAGGGGTGGTGTGCATACTTAGTGTAAAGTGTTTATTATATTTTATATATTATAAACTGAAGAGAAAAGCCATGTTTTAGTGAAAGGTTTAAAAGAGGCAAAAGTATGTTTTCAGTAAAAGCAAAGATATATCATTTGGCAAGCGTTTACTATATTTTCATATACATAAACAAAGGCATGATATATGTGCTAGTATGTTTTCAGTAAAGTAAGATATATCATTTGGCAAGCGTTTACTATATTTTCATATACATAAACAAAGGCATGATATATATGATAAGCTATGTTTCAGAAAGTAAGATGTATTTTATGATAAGCTATGTTTCAGTAAAAGCAAAGATATATCATTTGGCAAGCGTTTACTATATTTTCATATACATAAACAAAGGCATGATATATGTGCTAGTATGTTTTCAGTAAAGTAAGATATATCATCTGGCAAGCGTTTACTATATTTTCATATACATAAACAAAGGCATGATATATATGATAAGCTATGTTTCAGAAAGTAAGATGTATTTTATGATAAGCTATGTTTCAGTAAAAGCAAAGATATATCATTTGGCAAGCGTTTACTATATTTTTATATACATAAACAAAGGCATGATATATGTTAAGTTATGAGCAAGATTTACAGAAATATTTATGAACAGTAAAGTGAACAGTTTTCCTTCGGGAATATGTACCAGCTATAAAGGTCCTTGGGACAGATGTTACTTGTACAAGATGTCAGATATGGGTTCTACCCATTAGTAAGAACCTTTGGGTTCGTTAACGGTTGTACAACTGGGATGAGTGACGGCGGTTGCTCGGGAGGTCCACGCAACCTCCCCTTAGCGTTAAGCGGTATTGTCGGTTCATGGATGTAAGCCATGGGGGCATTGACCAGGGTATTGTCGGTTCATGGTCGTTGATCATGGGGGCATTGACCAGGTACTCGTCGGTTCATGGATGAAAGCCATAGGGGCGGTACAGTAGTGACAAGGAATTGACGGATAAACGGTATTGTCGGTTCATGGTCGTTGATCATGGGGGCATTGACCAGGTACTTGTCGGTTCATGGATGTAAGCCATGAGGGCAGTACAGTAAAGAGGAATTGACGGTTTATTATACGTTTTAAACTGTTTGAAAAGTAAAGTGTGTTAAGTTTAGCCTTAATGGCAGTATATATGTTTGAAAAGTAAAGTGTGTTAAGTTTAGCCTTATTGGCAGTATATATGTTTTAGTAAATCTTTTGTATAATTGATTTAAAGTAAACGTTAGAACTCACTCAGCGTTGCTGATTTTTAGTATGCATATCAGTTAAGTGTAGGTGGCAGTAGATGGAAGTGGATGCTTGGCTTGGCGAGAAGAGTTACCCGAAGACCAGAGTCTGGCATCCTGTCTATGTTATTGTTTTAGTTGATTCAGACAAGTTTCAGTTTGTATGTTGACAAGTGATGTTTAGACATGTTATGTGTTTCTGCTGCGTATGTTAAAGTTTTAAATCGTTTCCGCTGTGTTAAAGAATGTCTTATGATTAAGTTCTATTTGTTGATGAGTAAATCCAATAAGTAAGGCCTTTCAGGAAAGGGGCCTTACAAGTTGGTATCAGAGCCATAGTTTGAGAGATTTAGACATCCCCGATGTCCAGACTTAAACTGAGAATGGGACCAGGTAGCGGATGCCAGTAACGGGTAACTCAAGCCAAAGCACCAGATATGTTTAGTAAGTAAAGTTTCTTTCATTGTTTAGAGTGTCAAGATAAGAATAGAGGCTTTAGTGGAAGCATGAAAGCGAATAAATAGAAAACAAGAAGTGATATAATGGTTAATTGCAGATGGCCAGTGTATATTAACATCTTACCGTACTTATTGTGTTCTACATATTCCCTAGCATGATAAAAATTAAATCCCTTTGTTCTCTATCTTTCAGTTAGAAATGGCTAGACGTAGAGGAACTAGAGGAGGTGGAGGAGGAAGACGTGGTGGGCGTATAGGCCGCCGCGGTGGAGCTAGTACCAACCAGGAGATTGAGGGGAGTGTTCACACTACCCATACCAATACGGTAGTCAGTCAGCACAATGTTGAGCATGCGGCAGGAGATGATCAGACATTCGAGTTCGAGCCGGCCGTGCAAGCAGCTCTTGGCCGTGAATTTACCCGACTGCTAAAGGAAACCTTACCGGCCATACTAGATGAAGCCTTGAGGAAAGCCAAGGAGAACCCCAACCCAATTTCAGCCACTGAAGAGCCTGTGGTGCTCCCGGCAATGGGAGGACCAAACCTGGTACAGCATGTTGCGCCGCCTGCTCGAGGCTGCGACTACAAGGCGTTTCGGGGTTGTGATCCACCTGAGCTAACTGGGGAGAAAGAAGCAGCTGATACTTTAGATTGGATCAATGGCATGGAATCCACCATCCGCCTCAGTGACTGCCGGCCAGATCAAGCGGTCATGTTCGCTGCGAAATCATTGAAGGGAGAGGCAGCACACTGGTGGGAAACTGTGAAACAAGCTAAAGGTGACCAAGCGGTCGAGTTGATGAGGTGGAATGATCTGAAAGCTTTAGTAATTGAGAAGTTCTGCCCTAAGAACGAGGTCCACAAGGTGGAAAGGGAATTTCTGACTCTGCAAGCCGGACTCATGACTCACCGGCAGTATACTTCAAAGTACAATGAGTTGGCACGTCTGGTGCCCCATCTTGTGACCACAGAGGAGAGGAGGATTCATTACTATGTTCAAGGATTGCCTCCAAAGATCCGTACTTTTGTAAAAGCCAATACACCGAGTACCTTTGAGTCGGTGGTTGTTCTAAGCGGCGTCGTGTATGATGACATCGCTTCTACTGAAGTTATCCCTGAGTTGCCCAAGAAACAAGCAGTCAAGCGAACTGGTGAGGATCTCCAAGGTCCTGGAGAGAGAAGAGCAAGGGTAGAAGCTGAGGGCCTATGTGGCAAGTGCGGGAGGAAACATGGAGGTGAATGTAAAGCTGGACAGGTAGGATGCTTTAGGTGTGGCAAGTTCGGACACCAGTCACGCGACTGTCCGGATAAGCCTAGATGCCACAACTGTGGAGAACACGGACATTTAAGCCGAGATTGTAGGAAGCCCAAAGAACCGGAAGCTGGGGGATCCGGAAAAGGAAAGGGTGCAGAGAAAGAACCCTACATCAACAAGGCCAAAGCAAGGGTCTACCAGATGACTCAGTAAGGTACGTTTCGAGCTCTTTTATGTTACATCAAGTTCATATTATTTATTTCCTCATATGATCAGTTAACCCCAATAGCTTAGATGCCTTAGATTTAGAGATAACACCGATTAGACTCTCGGTGGTAGTTAATCACAATGGCCTTCATAACCAAGCTGCCTTGCATAGCTACGGTTCATGCCACCCATTCTGTGATTTGCTGTCAGTATAGCTTATGGCAGGTTTCGAGGACGAAACCTATTGTAAGGAGGGTAGACTTGTAACATCCTGAGTTTTAGAGTGTGAAAGAATTCACGAAAAATTTAAAACTTATATAAGAAAAGGGAAGCGGGCTTGGGCCGGGGTGTATAGGCCGAAAGGGACAAGGGTTTGGGCCCTTATAAGTCTCAAGACCAGCCCCAAACCCTCATTTGCAACACCATTTTCGGAATTCTAGAGAGAGAAAGCGAGAGAGAGCCTAGAGAGAGAAAGTCCCGGTTTTCGGACCAGAGCTTCAAGGATCGTTAGCAAGAGTCTCGTGAGTGTTTATCAACGAAAAGGAAGCGATTTCAGGTAACCATTTGTTCCAGATCTTCATTTTTATATTATATCGGGTTTTGAAGGAAAAATCAAGTAAAGGTTGGGTTTTTACGTTTAAAAAATGAAAACGAAGTATAGATCTAGACTCTCGGTCAGAAAACACAAGTTTTGAATGTAAAAAGTTCGGATCTTGACGATGTCAGATCTGCATGCGAGTTAGGGTTTTGTGGGGAAGAAGACTGGTCTGGGACATGTATCGAAACTAGGAGTTTCGATAGGTCTGCAGGTACCGAAACTAGGTAGTTTCGATAGGTCACATGTATCGAAACTAGGTAGTTTCGATAGTCAACATATGTCGAAACTAGGAGTTTCGATAGTCAGCATGTATCGAAACTAGGAGTTTCGATAGGTCTGCAGGTACCGAAACTAGGAAGTTTCGATGAGTCTGATATGTGACGAATTTTTATGATTGTACAGATTGTGTGAGATTCCAGTAGGACATCCCCGCTAAGATACCAAGTGAGTTCTAATCCCCTTTTTGCCTTCTTTAGGGGTGGTGTGCATACTTAGTGTAAAGTGTTTATTATATTTTATATATTATAAACTGAAGAGAAAAGCCATGTTTTAGTGAAAGGTTTAAAAGAGGCAAAAGTATGTTTTCAGTAAAAGCAAAGATATATCATTTGGCAAGCGTTTACTATATTTTCATATACATAAACAAAGGCATGATATATGTGCTAGTATGTTTTCAGTAAAGTAAGATATATCATTTGGCAAGCGTTTACTATATTTTCATATACATAAACAAAGGCATGATATATATGATAAGCTATGTTTCAGAAAGTAAGATGTATTTTATGATAAGCTATGTTTCAGTAAAAGCAAAGATATATCATTTGGCAAGCGTTTACTATATTTTCATATACATAAACAAAGGCATGATATATGTGCTAGTATGTTTTCAGTAAAGTAAGATATATCATCTGGCAAGCGTTTACTATATTTTCATATACATAAACAAAGGCATGATATATATGATAAGCTATGTTTCAGAAAGTAAGATGTATTTTATGATAAGCTATGTTTCAGTAAAAGCAAAGATATATCATTTGGCAAGCGTTTACTATATTTTTATATACATAAACAAAGGCATGATATATGTTAAGTTATGAGCAAGATTTACAGAAATATTTATGAACAGTAAAGTGAACAGTTTTCCTTCGGGAATATGTACCAGCTATAAAGGTCCTTGGGACAGATGTTACTTGTACAAGATGTCAGATATGGGTTCTACCCATTAGTAAGAACCTTTGGGTTCGTTAACGGTTGTACAACTGGGATGAGTGACGGCGGTTGCTCGGGAGGTCCACGCAACCTCCCCTTAGCGTTAAGCGGTATTGTCGGTTCATGGATGTAAGCCATGGGGGCATTGACCAGGGTATTGTCGGTTCATGGTCGTTGATCATGGGGGCATTGACCAGGTACTCGTCGGTTCATGGATGAAAGCCATAGGGGCGGTACAGTAGTGACAAGGAATTGACGGATAAACGGTATTGTCGGTTCATGGTCGTTGATCATGGGGGCATTGACCAGGTACTTGTCGGTTCATGGATGTAAGCCATGAGGGCAGTACAGTAAAGAGGAATTGACGGTTTATTATACGTTTTAAACTGTTTGAAAAGTAAAGTGTGTTAAGTTTAGCCTTAATGGCAGTATATATGTTTGAAAAGTAAAGTGTGTTAAGTTTAGCCTTATTGGCAGTATATATGTTTTAGTAAATCTTTTGTATAATTGATTTAAAGTAAACGTTAGAACTCACTCAGCGTTGCTGATTTTTAGTATGCATATCAGTTAAGTGTAGGTGGCAGTAGATGGAAGTGGATGCTTGGCTTGGCGAGAAGAGTTACCCGAAGACCAGAGTCTGGCATCCTGTCTATGTTATTGTTTTAGTTGATTCAGACAAGTTTCAGTTTGTATGTTGACAAGTGATGTTTAGACATGTTATGTGTTTCTGCTGCGTATGTTAAAGTTTTAAATCGTTTCCGCTGTGTTAAAGAATGTCTTATGATTAAGTTCTATTTGTTGATGAGTAAATCCAATAAGTGAGGCCTTTCAGGAAAGGGGCCTTACATTAGATCTCAAATCAAACTCAATTAACACCGATGAATTGCAATAAACGATTGAATCAAATAAGAAAACAAAACCAAACGATTACCAGCTTTATTATCAAGTGAGCGAATACAAAGGAGAAAACCCTCCCAATTCGAAGGAAGCAACAAGAACAATGAACTAATTACCACTAAAAACCATGAGTAATGGTTAAACAACATTTAGAGAAAAAGTTACATTAATAACCCTCTGACTGTCATGCTGACTTTCCCTCAACTATGAAACATTACTAAAACAGTCCCAGAACAATTAGAACGGTCAACTTTGACCCAAACATACACTACTAAAAAAAAAAAAATTTGCGACAGCAGTTTCGTGTGAAATTTGTCGGAATTGTCCCGTTAGCGACAAATTTTCGACAAAAAGTGTTTGTTGGAAAAAAACTCGTAGGAAATGTACTTTTCGTCAAAATCCCGACTAATTTTCAGACGAATTAGCGACAAAAGCCTTTCGTCGGTAATTTTCGACAATATTCTGATGATTATATTAAATAAATAAGTTAACTTACTTAATAAATATGTCAAAAGATTATAGGAAATCTTATGGTTACCTTTTTGTTTTTCTTTTGTCGGAAAGTTGTCACAACTTTGTGCGAAATTTCTTTTGTTTGTACCTTGTTGAAAACTTTTGTAGAAAATATACATATTTTTTAGTAGTGATATAACAATCTCCACCTTTTGGGTTAAAGCTAACTAATGTTCAACTTCTTCAAACAGTTTTCAAACTTAGAACCTTGCAAAACATTTTCATCAAGTCAACTGCATTCTCCAAAGTATCAACTTTCTCAACTTCAACTTCATTAGAATTAATCACATTTTTTATAAAACGTGATTTGACATTAATATGCTTTGTTCTCTCATGATAAACTTAATTCTTTGTTAACTGAATTGCACTCTATTTATCACACAATACCACTGGAGTATTCAGCTCAACCAGATAGCTTCTTTAACTGCTTCGGTTAAGGCAACATACTCTGCCTAATTAGTTGATAGAGCTACTACTGACTACAGAAAAGCTCTCCAACTCACCTAACCAATACAGTAAACCCATAACTAGTTATTGATCCACCTCTATTAACATCTTTTGCAAAGTCAGCATCAACATATCCGACAATCATGTTATCATGACTATCTTTTTGTCTAAACACCAATCCTAATTCTTTTGTACCATTTAGGTACCATAGAATCCATTTCACTGCATCCCAATGTGACTACCCCGATTGACCAAATACATGTTGACTAAACTTACAACATAACTGATATCTGGCCTGGTACAGACCATCAAGTACATCAAACTTCCCACAACCTGAGCATATGACACTCTGCTCATATAGGACACTTCATTTGTTGATGTAGGCAAGTCCTTACTAGAAAGTCTGAAATGAGATACCATGGGAGTAACTACCGGTTTACTTTTATCCATTTAAAAATTCTTCAAAACCTTATTAACATAAGAACTATGGGATAACTTCAACTGTCCAACCTCTTTATTTCAGCAGATTTCCATTCTTGAAATGTTTCTAGCCTAACCTAGTTCCTTCATATCAAATTCAAGCATCAACAACTCCTTTTTGGTTTTTTGTCTTGTTTGTCCTTGCATGCCAAAAGCATTTCATCAACATACAAGATTAAATACACAAACTCACCATAAGCATACTCTTTAAAGTACACACAACTGTCATAATCACTCTTGTTGAATGACTTCATGGGGTGATAATCTTGAAACTTTGACATCATGGGTGTTAATTTTGAAGCTTTGACTACATGAGTGTTAATCTTGGAGCTTTGATTTCATGGGTGTTAAACGAGATTTAAGTCTCATGAATTGTTGTGTATTTGTTTTTCAGGATTATAATTTGAATGTGGAAGAAGTATGTGGTGTCTAATTACTTGTTGTAAGTTAGTTATTGCATAAGCCTTGAAAATTCAGATGTTTGGGGATTGGTTTGGCTGGAAATCAGCCAAAGCCCTCTACCACTAAAAACAAATGAAATTTCAAACATAGGTTAAACATGGTACATTAGGTCAAACTTGGTCAACGATGGTCACATAATAATACATACGTACATATCTACATGTGTATAGTAAATACCTACACTTGTACACATGCATTCATACCTACACATAAATACATATCAAATTATTAACATAAATATAATACATACATATCAGTAGATAAACATCACCGACTACTAAACTAGATTAACATCACTCATTGCTAGACTACACTACCTAGATTAACATCACCCATTGCTAGACTACACTAGATAGTATATATAATATACCTACATATACATACGTACAAAATGGTTCATAATACTTATAATACATACATGCTAATAGATTAAGATCACCAATTACTACACTAAATTAACATCACCAATAGATAAATGGTTACATGAAACTAGTTTAGGATCACCGATTGCTAAAGTACACTAGATAATACATACATATAAATACAATATACCTACACATACATACATACCAAATGATGCAGTGCGAGACAATAGTTGGTTCGATCGAGCGCATATGGTGAAGTCGAATGGACTAGTGAATGTGGAGTAGTTGGATAAATTAGGGCTCTATAAGGGATGAGAAGATTGAGGGGGGAAAGACAACTGAAAGTGAGAATGGTTTCAATAGAGCATGAGAGAGAGGCGAGATTTGCGAATTTAAGGTTAAATCTAGCATACGAGAAGGAGACAACTTCCTTTTTATTTTATGAGTTTAAAGTAATCAACAAATTTCCAATGAAAAACATATTGATAATAGTTAAGTGTTACTGAGTTATTTTTGTACACTAATTGAGTCTTAATGGGTCTTGTCATGTTTTAGTGAGTTTTTAGTTCACGAACTAGACCTTAATGGGTTGTGTCATGTGTTAGTGAGTTGATTTAGGTTACATAAAGTCACACTAGGTAATAACTAATCATTTTGATGTTAAAGGAATATATGTGATAATCGGTACATTAATGGGTCCTGTCATGTGTTAGCGGGTTGTACTAAGTTAAGTAAATTCACATTAGGGCATAACAAGTTATTTTGGTTTTTAAGACATGCATCATGATTAGTACTCTAATGGGCCTTAATAGACATTCTCATGTGTTACTCGGTTGTTTAGATTACATAAAGTCAAATTAGGTCACAACATGTCATTTCAATGTTAAAAGAGATGTGTATGATGAATAGTAAATCGATGGGCCTTAATGGCTATTGTTATGTGTTAGTGAGTTGTTTTAAATTACCCAAAGTCATGTTAGGTCATAACAAGTCATTTTGGTTTTAAAATACATCTGTATGATGATTAGTACACCGATGGGCTTTAATAGGTTTGTTATGTGTTAATGAGTTGTTTTATGTTAATCAAAGTCATATTAGATCATAATAAGTAATTTTGGTGTTAAAAGACATGTGTCTAATGATAATACACTAATGGGCCTTAATGAACTTATCATATATCAGTAAGTGGCCTTAATGATAATACACTAATCATAAACAAATTATTTTTTGTGCTAAAGATGTTATCATCTGTATAAATTACATTTCCAAATAAATACAAATATTTTTGTACAAAAAACTATTTGCAGATCCTACACATGTTCCCTACTATGTGTGTATCGTTGGTTTTCATATCCTCACATTGTGACTACTTGTGTATCACTAGTTCTCATATCCACCACAATTTAATACAAAAAACTTGAAAATCTTGTGAAGTACGAGGTATTTCCTAGCTCAGATTCACTCGAGGAACTTGTGAACAAAGGATCATTTCTAGAGCTAGAAAGAACCTAATGCTACTTGTGTAGATATCTTCAAAACACATGAGAAACCATGCAAAACCATTTAACGAAAGTTTCATTTTGAGACTACAAATTCCAGCATTAATAGACCGTAGGTTTATGAATGTACGCTTCTTCTAAAACATGAGAAACCGTGTACACGTGTGAAAATCGATATCAGATAACATGTCACACATATAGAAGTCTCGACCAGCACGTACACACGAGGTTGGCTCATACACAGATGAGGGATCGAATACCCAAGGGGGGAAAGCGACCTAAGATCCCAACCTCCTTTGGGATATGTGTGGTCGATTTTAATTCCAAAACTACCAATTACAACAAATTAGTTATCACCAAACAAAAAAGCTCGTATAATGCATGTGAAAAACCAGGAGACTTGTGGAGACGAAGAAAACAAATAGTATTTATAGGTCTCGAACCAAAAATTTACTTGAAAACAATTGTGGCTTAGTTACCATTTATTGTTACTTTTTCCGATGGTTTACCAAGGGACAATCCGTCAAAAACCGGTGTTAACCGACAAATACTTGAAAGCATGTGCGGTAATCTTATTCGAAATCCTATCTTTAGTATTAGCGACGAATTTATGAGGAAATGTCCGTTGAAAAAAAGGTCCCCATTGACAATGACAAAACACTCGGCCCACAATCTTATCCGAAATCTTACCCGCATCAGTAGTCCCTTGATAATTTGTTGGTTGTACTATTTTTTTTATTTAGGTTGTCCATCGGTAATCACTTAGAGATTACCGATGAATAATTATATTTTTTACCTTTTGTTTTTGAATTTTTTGGGATCTGTCCCTATCAATATTAACCGTTGATGATATGATGTGATGATGGTCCCTTTTTCTAGTTTGGGATGTTAAACCTTTTAACTTAAAAGTTTCTACATTTGTTAAGAAAACTAATATGTTTTATGGAAAATGATAAATACTATATTTAAATCATCCTACTTCATCCTTTAAACTATTAAATTAAAAGATCAAACACCTCGAATTGAATTTTGACTTTGTCACTTATCTTGTAATTAAAATGAAAACACGACACTTTTTTAAAAGGTTACAACACCACCTTTGTTTAAATTTTCTAAAGGTCCAAGTGTGGGTTATGTACTTATGTTGTGTCATATTAACTTTATCAATACCTTTACTTTTAACAAACATGCATAGACCACCATCATTGTTTCGATAATACTCACAAGGACCGTCTTGTCTCCCGACTTTTACATATCTTAGTCGCGATTATTTACAAGCCGTGTCGGGAATTGATAGGATTGCGACGGGAAACAACTATTACGCACTTAATAAAACCTTTACGGTATCTTCTTTGTGCATATAGTCATCGTGTGCTCGTTTTCACGCCTTGAAAAAAGTTCTTTTGTAACCACCACCGATACTGAGAATCATAAACCATAGACCGAGGCACAAAATGACTAGCACATATTGTAGGACTCTTATTTATATTTTTTTAGTATAAATAATAAATTAAAGGGTTTTCTCTCAAAATAAAAACCTGTAAATAACTGTTAGAAAATTAGGGGTGTAAACGAACCAGGCCAGTTCATGAGATACTCGAGATCGGCTTGCTAAAAGCTCAAATCGAACCTATCTTAAACGAGCTCGAGCCTAAAAATATGTTTGTTTAATAAATGAGCCCGAGCTCCACTTATCAAGCTCGAGCTAGCTCGCAAACAAACAAGCTTTTTATTTGTATTATTTTTATTTAATATATTCCATATATATTTATATAATAATTAGTATGTATATAATTATCATAGAAAAATAACTAAATGGTATATATAAAAGTTATAATAAAAAGTATTCAAAAATAATTACAAATATATACATATATATCAGTTAACTAATAAATAATAAACGAGTCGAGCCGAGCTCGAGCTTTAAAGATTACTCCCAAACCGAGCTCGATCTTTAGAAATTGAGTTCTAAACGAGTCGAGAACGAGCTCTCTGTAAGTTAAACGAGTCAGACTGTAACCTCGTCGAGCTCGGGTTCGGCTCATTTACAAAGAAAATATTGTTTTGTACACCAGTTTTTATTTTAATTATTAAAATTATTGTAATTTCGAACTATTAATATTAGTTTTATTAAAATATTTAATAAGTAGCATAATATTTATAAAAAAAAGAAAAAGGCCTGAAAAGGAAAAGTATGGAGTGGAGTGGATGGGTACGGACAGATTTAGCAGGCGAAAGACCACGCCATGTTGTACGAACAAATCTTTTTTGATCATCTTGAAAGTTGATTATTATTTTTTATTATTATTATTATTATTATATATAATATTAAGTAAACATTAAACTATATAAGAATAATTAAATATCTGTGTATAATTATTGATAGGGTGTTTATTATTTGAATTTGACTGAAGAAAAAAATTATTGGAATTAAACTAATTCTTAATTATTCAATGGTGGATTTCATTTGATCTCATATAGTTTACTACGCTCTTACGGTGAAAAAAAATCCTCTACACAAAATTTATCAGTCAGTTTTGGGACTCCGTTAACTTTTCAAGATATTTATTCAAAGATTTTCTAGCAAATGTTACTCTTTCAAGAATAAGTTTAATTAATATGTATCCCAGGTTTGTTATGCGCCTCATTGAGAAAAGGCTTAAAAACAACTATCCTCGTGATGACATAGTTCATATATGCTTTGAACAACAAAACCTATTATGTTACCTTAGCATATCTTGTTACACAATCCCTAAATCACTATTCTCATATTGGTTTGTTCACACAACACCTTAAAGGAATTCCAATTTGCCAAGATAGTTCCACCTTCTATAGGCCAACCCTCACAAAACCCTAGTCCAATTCTCAAAGTCGAATAGAGAATAAAAAAGGAAGTTAGAATTGATACTCCTAATTTGCAAATTTCTGTGGACAAATACTTTAAGGAATGATGTTTTCCCCTTTAACTTCATCCACTGTTCCACCACTTGAGAAGCCTTCTAGAGCCCTACATGAAGAGAAGCAACCCATACTATTCACTCTAAAGGGAGAAAGTATCTTAAACAAAAATACTTAGGGAGATTCTTAGGATTTATCTTTAGTAAAACCCTAAGTAATATAATAAGTATTTAAGAAAAGATAGTTTAGAAGACAAAATGTTCTGTCTCAAAGTTTAAGTTTAGATCAGAGACTTCTGAAGAATAAATAAAAAGGACATTTAACGTGTAACTTTGAAGCATTGGCTAAGCTTCTAAGCTTTTCAGGATTTAGTCTTCTTCAACTGAATAATGAAGGATGTGAACTTCACTGACTTATACACCGTTCAACATTTGGTGCAACATTTCTTAAACTTTCATGCATAAAATAATAAAAATATAAAGTACATGGACTATTAATGTAGATAGATCAAAGATCAAGGACCAAAAAAGTCAAAAACAACAAAAAACAGACGGTAACGGACCGTCCCTGACGGTAACGATCCGTTACGGGCTAAGCACACATGTAGTCATGTGACGCTACGTGTCCGGTGACTAATGGCTGTGTTTTGACGCGTGGAAACCCTATGACGGACCGTCACGGCTACGTAACGGTCCGTCACGCCGCAATTCAACCATACGCTGACACGTGTCTGGTGACCATCACCAAACGGTAATGGTCCATTTAGAACAAGCGGTGACGGACTGTCACCATCCATAACGGTCCGTCACAACCGCCAATTTTGTGTATAAATAGTAAGGTCGGGTTTAGGCATTTCAAATCACAAAAAACATGAACTTTTGAGTTAATAGCTAATATCTGACTCCCATAAACCATTCCCGCTCGTACGATTAAGTTGCCGGATCATCTTAGAAAATATCAAGAAGCCAGGAAACGCTCATTTGGAGAATCCAAGCTTAGGTCATTAAGCAGAGACATTGACCTCTTAGACGCTCACTCTAGAAGATTCTTAAGTCAAGACTCTGTCAAGGTGAACATTTGTATTTTTATAAAATGATTTCAAAACTGAAAACTGTTTTGATTGTGATCTGACTTGAATGAACTAATACAACCATTGGTCATATAAGGTGATTTACTATATAGCATTCAGACCATAGAGTCACGTATGCATACACCTGTTACAGATGAAACGCTGTACCGGGGCTAGGGCTATGGCTTGGTTGTTTATAATACGTAAGACCTGACGCGTGAGGCGAAAGGCAGGGTTCCATTTAACGTAAAACAATGATGATCCAAAAACGTGCCTGGTGTGGCTAGTGGTTATACGTTCGGGCCAGGGGTCCATTGAATGTGTAAATTGACCATTCAAATATGGGAAAAAATTTCTATTTATTCACGTTTGTTAGATTATGATTTCAAATATACTTGTATTCACCGGTTTATACTGATAAAATATTTTAAACGTTCTACAGGTAACCACAGATGATTTCAAATATGTTGATTTGCCATGGAATGAATGGATTAATGATGTCTTGGAAAAGGGAACACGTCCACCGCAGATATCAGCTTGAAAGAAATGGTTCATGTAAACCTTGGTTTAGTAAAATAAACGTTTGTATACAATATCAGGGTTTATTCCTGTTTATATGAAATGAAACGGAAGATTCCTCATTTGAGTAGATGTTGGTCGAAAATTGGTTTTCATTTTCTAAGTGGTTCTAAATAATGATATTTAGTGGTCCTCATTTGAGGTTTCTAGGCGTCAAGCTGTTAAAGTAAAACTGGTAACAAATCGGTTAACTGGTTCTTAACGTTACAAATAATAAATAGTTGTTTTAAAATAGATTTATAGCCGTTTGTTACCGTTTAAGTGACTTTTTTGAACCATTTTACCCCCCATACGTTTGTAAAATAGATATTGGGTGTATTGATTTGATCACAATATTTCTCTAGATCTAAAAAAAAACCACTCAAAACACAAACAAACTCTCAAGTCTCGAAACACTCACATGATAAGCTCAAGTGAACCAGCTGGGCTGAGGTTCATACCAACGAGGAATAAAATTATTTGATCAAAATTCAATTCATAGGAATTTCAAATGGTAATCGGAAGGCTCATTGCAAAAATTGTAAAACGTCTTTCAAATCTGAGATAACTCCACTTTAAAAGTTCACTTGGGTAAATATTGCAAGACTTTGAAAAACAATCCGGTTCGTGACGACGAAGAATAGCACTAAACAAAGATGACGACATCACTTGTGAATTTTCAAACCGGTTCAAGTTTAAGTAACATATTACATCTTCTAACCTCAAACGATTATTGATTATGACATGTAGTTAAACTTGTCACCAATTTAAAGATATACATATAAAGTAGCGAGTTTAGATTTATGTTTTGCTATTTCTAAAATTTAAAAAATAAATAAAAAAAACTTTATTGAGTTTATCTTATATATTTAGTATTTTTTTTTATAAAAAAAGTAATGTTTAAAAAAATTGGTTATCAGGCCGGTTATTCCGGTTAACCGGTCTAATTAATAACCAAACTAGTTTAGATTGTTAGGGTTCGGGAGACCCACAAACCAGTTATCACTCGAACCAGTTATTGCATGAAGTAGTTTTTCTCAAAGTTGACTTTAATCAGTCCAGTTAAAAACCAAACCGATAAAACAAACCTATTCGTGCACCTCTAATATATACCTATGAACATGTTAAGATTAAAACCACAAGAGTTAAAAATCGTATTTTTAGTTAGAAGCAGGTTATTGAGTAGGTCTATTTGAAGAAATTTACCTTCAAACCCATAGTTATTATTTATTGACTTTCAAAACACAAAAGCTATCCAATCAGGTGCATTACACTTTAATCATATACAATAACTATAACATTTACATCCTTACATATTTATTATCTATATTTCTCATTCATCTCTATATAACGATATAAATATCTAAACAAATTATTATGTGACTAATTAAAATGTGTTATGCAGAAATTATCTCATTTTATGAACACCGACTCTTAAACCAATAACCATAAGTATTACATCATTTAATTGGTATAATGTAACTTGTATTTATTTTATAATACAAAGAAACACAGGACTTTGATCACCCAACTACAAGATTTATACCAACTTTTGTTTGGTTCTTGTGAATTGTTGTCTCTTTGAATTCAAAGGTACCAACTACCAAATTTTGAAGATAGACACGTGAATTATCGAACTGATATCATTTGTCATATAAAAATTATTATGATGATTATGGGTCATGATAATTTCTATAGAATTCGGGTATTAAGTAAAACTAGCTGGCTTTCCCAAACTTGTGATGTGCCTGGAATTCTAGCACGATCTTGAATATTAAAACACAGATACAGAAACACGTCACAACGACTGTCACCCCAACATATAACATCAAGAAAATTCCGATTGCAAACCCATGTCACATCGCTTACACCCATAAAAAACCTAAAATGTGATGCAGACGGAACGAAAAAAATAACGTTACTAAATGTTTGGAAGCCTGCTTTGGATCATATCACATCCATATTTTACTGCACCTAAAACTTTATTCTGTAAATATATTTGTGCATATATAAAGTAAGGATGCATGTATGCATTTGTGTAAGAATGTATGATTCTTTGGTTCTCATCAAAATGATGGTTCTCAATTGAACATGTCCCTATATATATATATATATATATATATATATATATATAGGGGAATGATTAAGAGAAAATCACAAAGTTAAGCGAAAACCAAGAAAACTACTAAAATAATGTGTAATATTATGGATTACGTATACGTAACCGCAATTTTTTTGTTTTTTGTTTACGTATACGTAACACTATAGGTTACGTATACGTAAGCCAATATTAAAATTTTTTTTTTAATAAAAATGTGTAATATTATATTGATACTCATAAAAAAATAAGAATAAAATAAAATAAAAAAGAAATGTTATTATATTGTTGGTTAAAATTGGTTTCTTTAGTGGTTTTCTCGGTTTTCGCCTGACTATTGGCTCTGGAACCCTCCCCTATATATATATATATGTGTGTGTGTGTGTGTCTGTATAGAGGAGAGATCAAGAGAAAACTACAAATTTAGGCGAAAACCACTAAACAATGTATAATACTATGGGTTACGTATACGTAACCACAATTTTTTTGTTTTTTGTTTACGTATACGTAACAATATGGGTTACGTATACGTAAGTCGATATTTAATTTATTTTTTGTAGAGATGAAATTTTGGTACCCAGTACCTGTACCGGTACCCGTACCGAACCGGTGCCGAAAAATCAAAACTAGTACAAGCACCGGGACTTGATTTACTATGATTTCGGTATCGGTACTGGTTGGTACCGGTACCTGTACTTTACCGAAAAATACATTTTAGTCCCGAAAATACGAAAATGTGAAGGGTTTTTTTTATAGAAATTTATTAATTAATACACCATAATAATTATTATATGGTGACCGGCCATATATCACAGTGTCCTTTCCCAAAACCCAAATTTATTAACCCACCTTTTACATACCAACCGTCATTTTCTTCTCCCATACCCAACAAGAACCCAATATCTCCTTTACCTCAAGTCTTTACTCCATTGATAGAGTATCAGAACACACAAAAAAAATAAAAATCGGAGGCCCCTTCTTCACCCAGCGGCCGGTCACCACCGTCTGTCTACCATCGTCACCACCGTCTACCATCATCACCACCGGTCACCGTCCCATATCACCACCAGCCCAACCACTGTCTTCGTCTTCGTCTTCGTCTTCGTCCACCTAACTTGAAAATGCCCTTACTCCTAATTTGTATGATGTAATTGATATTTGATGGTTTTTAATTTTTTATGGTTTTTTTTTACTAGCAAGATGTAATATGTATTCGGGTATCAAACTGGTATCAGGTACCGAAATACAGGTACTGTACCGGTACCGGTACAGGTACCGATTCTATATTTTTAGTACGGGTATCGGTACCCGTTTTTCAACAAAATTCGGGACCGGTACGGTACCGATCTCATCCCTAATTTTTTTGGTAAAAATGTGTAATATTACATTGTTACTCTTATAAAAAAATTAAAAAAAAATAAAAAATAAATAATATTATATTATTTATTAAAATTGGTTTTTTTATTGTTTTTTTCGATTTTCGTCTAACTATTTGATTTTTCTCTGAAACCCTCTCTCTCACACACACACACACATATATATATAAACTAAACACTGCTGCCACATGGCCTAATTATTGGTTGCCACGCAACAACCATTATTCCTCAAGGTTGTCTATTATTATAAATATAATAATTTCCGACGTTAGATTTACATAATACATCTTCCACGAATGTGCACAATATTCATTAACATTCGATTTTTATGTTATCTGTATGTCTGACTTTCGCACGAAACATTAGTGTTTTGTGTGTATGTTTGACTTTCAATTCACTCGAAAGTTTTGTTCTGTTTAGTTTTATTAGCTTAGATTTGTTAGTTTAGTTTCATTTTTGTACATAAACAGTTTTAAATTACCATTTCAAGTTATAAATAAGAATCAGAAAATTCCCCAATACTCTCTCTCTAATACACACATTTTTACATGGTATCAGAGCATGATTTGCTCGATTATGTATTTGATCGTTTTCTTCTTATTGCTTGTTCATCTCATGTTAAGCTTTGATAATGTTTGGTGATTGAATTCATTCAAAGTCCGGGCCTTTCGATTGCAAATTCATCAAATTGCATCGAATTCATCAAGCTCTTCTTGATTTCGTTTTCTTTCGCATCAGAATTTATATTGTGCTTGATTTTGGCTCTGTTTTGCATTAGACTGATTACGCATCCCTGCTTCCGCATTTGTTTCGATCTGTGAGCAATTCTGGTTTAGTTTCATTTTGTTCTTCATCTTCTAACTTTGAAGATTTGAAGATTTGAGGTTTTATCGCCATATCTGTTTCCGTTATTCTTCTCCTTTTGTTGAAGGTTTTCCCGTGTTTCTATTGGTGTTTGAAGATTCCCTTCTGTGAAAGTTTCACACTTTCGCATACTGTTTCACACGAAATTTTTAAGTTTAACTCAGAAGTTTTACCTTTACTTTCGCACGAAACTTTCACACGAAAGTAAAATCTTTCGTTCCCAAGTTTTGTATTGACTTTCGATCAAGAGTTCAACTTTCGTATAAACTCCCACGTGAAAGTTTTAGGTTTCAAGCTTTAAGTTTCAATTACTATGTATTCTGGTTCAAATACATGTTTGACACTTCTGATTATGTGAATACTTCTACTAGTTTGCATAGAGATTCTTCAAATCCATTGTACTTGCTATGTCACTCAGATGGTCTATAAAAACTATGAATAAAAAGCTAATCTAGACTCCTAAGTAATAAATGGAATACCTATGAACTAGACCGCATTGACAGGCAAGTGAACCTATCGAATGTTGCAAAACTTAATGGTAAACCAGATTATCGAATCCTAGAGACACTGAATAACTAAATTAGACTCTGACTCTAACTTAGAATATTTTGTTTTGGGGGGTTTTCTATAACTAATGATTAAACTAAATACAAGAAATAAGAAAACTCAAGAACGACTCTAACTATCAGACAAAGACTTAGGAATATCAGGAATGAGAAGAATACTACCTAGGTCGGAATCCTACTTGCAAAGCTGAGACTTCTACCGGTTATGGAAACTATGATGGATCTGGGTATCTCTAGAACCTAGTGGATCCCTAATCACCCTCAGGGTGTCACCAAAAGGAAACTCTAAAGATGCACAAGGCTCACTAGATGGTCGGATTACCTTTTAGTCTCTTTAACAATGATAATGTACCCAAAAGACAATCACCTCTCGGTCTCACTATCCACAATATAACAAAGATGCACAGGGTAATCTCATATCAAAACACTATGCCTCGGATTAGCAACAATTACTAAGAACCTAAGGGAAACTTCCTCTCCGACAGTTTACACTTAGAAGCCTAACTACAAGGACCAACCGACTACCTCTCACCTTTCGGATGTCGAGATAAGAAGAACACTCAGATCTAATCTACTCTCAATTACAGTTCCTATGGAATACTACGTGTAGCAAACCATCAAACAATCACAAACACACAATCTACGATCTAGATATACTACTCAAATTGAAAGACATTCACAAGCAGCATATGGAACTATAATCAATTGCAAATCAGATTCAAAGCATGCATAATCATCATAATTATTAAACCAAGATCTTTACAAAATCACCAAACCAACATATGACTCCAAAAACCGATAAAAATCAGATCTTTAACAAGTTATCATCAATGACCTAGGCAATATCAATTGTTTAGCCTAGAATCGTGCTTAAAACCAAAAACACAGAAGTAATTGAATCAAACCTAGTCTAAAATAAACTGATCAAAGACAAAGATCAAGACTTGGAACCGAATAAGCTAGAACTAACAAACCCGGAAACGAAAGCTTCAAACTTGCTCTTCAATCACTTTCTCAAATCCCAGAATGCTTTGCAGACGGCTGAATGTCGAACTCCCAACATTATGTCTATCAAATTCTATTTAATTCAAATTAAGGTTTCTTTTCTCAAAATTTCTAACTCTCGCGTACCGTGAAAGAATTTCCTGGTTAAGTCAGGCCCGGTTTCTTAACTCCTCGCGTACCGTGAAATGCTGAGACTGATTCTTCACGTACCACGAAGGTTTGGTTTTCCCACATTTTAACTTTTTCTTTTCTTTGGGACTCCTCCTCGTGCTCGATCTCCTCATGATTTCACTTGTAATTCTTACGAGCACCTGAAAACATAACAAAGACTCAAAACGAACTAAAACGACTCAAAATAAATATAAAAACTATATAAATCACACTAAAACAATGTAATAAATGATGTGTTCTTTGCACTACATCACTTGCATCCTTCTAATCATCTCGTGATGTTACTGGTTTTGAAATCTTTCGATGGAACAAGATTTTATTCATGGAAATAAGCAACATCTATTACTCTATCTACTAAAAACAAACTATGATTTATTAATGGAAATATTTCCAAACCCACTAGCTCTCTGTATCTTGATTGATTACGTGGGTAAGCAAATCTAAAAAGCACGGAGCCTATAAGCATAGTAACTCACTATAAAAGCTACACATCTTAGAAGCTAAAGATCATCTTGCTACCTTAGCGAAATAGAAGCAAGATCAAAGGTCAACACTTCAAGACAAAAATACTAAGATCTGAGACCCCCTCGATAAAAGGGAACTTTACTTACGATAATTCTATCCTTAAAAACATAACAAAAGGAAATTATGAGTTCTCGGTCACTATACCAAATGGTGCGACAATACCGATTGAGGGATGTGGAGATTACACTCTACCAAATGGAATAACCATTAAGGAAGTTTTACACGTTCTAGATTTTACATGCAACTTGTTGTCGGTCAGTAAAATATCAAATGACTTGCAATGTGCTGTGACATTTTTCCCGAGCTTTTGTATCATACAAGATGGGGATGATGGGAACCGAAAGACAGGTCATGATGGCAACGGTTGATACGTGGCACAAAAGATTAGGTCATGCATCCATTCCTAAACTCTCTAACATTGGTTTTATTATGGATGTTTCTTTGAACTCAAAAGGTGTTTGCGATTCTTGTGTTAAAGAAAAGTTTGTTAGATTGCCCTTTTCATTAAGTACAACTAAAACTAGCGCTTATTTTGAACTTCTACATTCTGACGTATGGGAAAGCATTGGACACCCTCATTTACATAAGCCAAATATTTCCTCGCCATAGTTGACGATTTTAGTTGAGGCGTGTGGGTTTTTCTTCTCAAACATAAGTATGACGCTAGCACTCGTTTGATTACCTTTCATAAAATGGTGCAAGTCTAATTTGAAAAGAACATAAAAAGAATAAGGTGTGATAATGGAGGAGAATTCATTTCCAACAATATGCTTGATTTTTATGCTAGAGAAGGGATTGTGTTGGAGACCACGTGGCCACATACGCCTCAACAAAATGGCGTAGTGGAACGAAAACACCGACATCTTTTGGAAACGACAAGGGCCTTGAAGTTCGAGGCTAACATCCTGATAGCGTGTGATAAGTATATAAAAATATAAATAAATATATTTTTGGATGATTTCACAAGATCGGGATTTAAATTTATAAAATGATAATTACGTTAACTTAAAACACACACAATAGGCAAGTGTACCTATCACAGCGTAATAAAGTTAGGTAAGAACCAAGTATCGAACCAATGGACACGGTCGAGTTCCAATACTCAACTTTTGTTATCGTTTAGCTGGATTAATTAGTAAGTGGATTTTGTATGCTTGTGAAGCAGAAAAGTAAATGACGGTAAAGTAAATAACATAAAAGTAAAAATGTGCGTGAAGTGTGTAACAGAAATGTAACTAGCAGAATAGTAAATAACAGAAAAGTAAATAAGGTGAAAATGATCAGATTACGAAATGTATTGCTTCGGGATTTGAATCAGCTTGGTACGTGATAATGTTAAGTTGACTAATTCATTGGTATGAGACATCGGACTCAAAATGGGACCAAGTATAAAGACGTTAAATAGGTTTAAGACATCGTACTCAAAATTTTTTATATTAAAGTTAAATAGGTTGATTATATTTTGCTCATCGGGAGGTGGTGTAACAATAGGACCAAGTATAAACACGTACCGTTCCCAACATGAGTTCACCAATTTTTGGTCGCATAATAATCTCGTATAAAGACGTACGATCTTAGAAGTATAGACTAAGCCTTGACTTATCAATCTCTGCTCGTATAAAGACGTACGAGTTTCAAAGGAAGTTTGATTAAATAGGGTTTTACGATCTTACTTTTTAAAATAAAGACACTCACAAATATAAAGACGGATTTAGACAATAATAAAAGCCCATCAAAAGATGGTTTTTGAGAACGAATTAGTTAAAGACATAAACGTACCACTTCATTAATAAGTTAAACATTTACATGCACCAAACATCATCTTCACCCTAGCAATACAAAGAAGTTTTAGCCACGAATGGCCATAACGACTAGCGAAATGATGAGTTTCATAGGCTCCCCTATTGTGGAACAAGGAGGAAGAGCCCCTCTACTCTAACTACGAGAATGCTCTCTTCTTGAGTGTTCTTTAGGTTTGGATTGGTGTGTGGAATGAAGAACTCAAGCCTCCTATTTAAAGGCCTCAAAATGTGTAGAGGACACTGTCCTGGTACGTGGAGAAGAAGACAGGGCAATGCACGGCCGTGCATCCCTCTGTTTTCTCCCAGCTTTGTCTTTTAGCCTCTTGTTGACTATTGTTGACCAATTTTGACTTCTTGGGGGTCAATGCTCGGGAATGAACCTTCTAGAAGCTTGAATTCTTGGTTTTTTTTATAGGATTTAGTTTGATTTATATTTTCAAAACCGAATAATCTGCAACTACAAAATATAAGTGTTTTAAGCATAAATTGTAAGATTATTATTCAATTAGTACCATAATGTGAGATTATTATGTATGTAAAATATGTATAAATGATGACATATCACCTCCCCACTAAGTTCTAGGGAGAATGTGTTCTGACAGCCACTCATATCATAAACCGGCTTCCGTCTGATGTGATCGATGGCAAAACCCCTAATGAATTGCTATACAACCAAAGGCCTAACTATTAACACTTAAAGGTTTTTGGTTGTCTTGCATATTATCGAATCACATAAACGAAGGGGGATAAATTTGAGGTGAGGGGAAGGCCTGGAATATTTTTGTGCTACCCACCGGGCACGAAAGGTTACAAGATTTATGACCTTCAACACAAGAAGATTGTGATATCAAGAGACGTGAAGTTTGTGGAGGATGTTTTCCCTTTCACAAAAGTTGACATTCCAAAGAATGAAGAGGAAGTCTTCAGTTGGCCAAAGCATTGGGAAGACGAACCCATTATCGAATAAAGCAAATTTTCAAAAATCAACCTAAGTGAAAAAAATGACATATCAGGCAAAAGTGATGTTGCCCAAGAGCCTATTACTTTACCACATGAGTCCATAGAGAATGAAGAGCGAACCAGCCCGCAAGTGACAACCTTAGAAAGCCCACAAACTAAAAACCAAAGAAACAAGGAGGGCCCCTCATCTGGCCCAATACTCGAGGACGAAGCTATTGAAAACGGATCAGGATTACTTGATCGACCCAATAGAAACATAACCAAACCAACCTATTTGAAAGATTATGAAGTGAAGCTGTTGGGAATCATAGTAAAAGTTTTAACTTTTAAAACATTAATTATTTAAACCATTTAAATAAAAAAATCAGATATATTTAGCGAAAGAAGTTTAATAATACCATTACCAGATCAGATCTGGATTCGAATAAGTGATTCGATTACACGCGTATAAACAATATTAAATAACCAACCATAAGGTGTTCAGATTTATACCTTTGACGATAACTAGATCTGTAACACATTAGTTCAACGAATGTCACGCTAGTTGACACGTACACGAAAAACTTGTAGCAAAACATCACACAGTTGCGCAGAGGGGGGGATAGGCTCGATGGCGTGACAGTGGTGGCGTCGGTCGCGCAAGAGGGAGGAGGAGAGGGGGCGTCGATTTTGGGTGGAGTGATATTAGGGTTTAGGTTTAATTATAATGTTATATTTATAGACATTATAATTACAGACCTGTCCCCATGGTATTAACAGTTAACACCCCAGTAATAATTAACCTTTAACTATTAAACCCTTGTAATTACTAATCATATATAATTAGTAAAAAAACTAATCCTTAAATGTTTAACTGATTAAACATTCATTCCCCTCAAATAATTAATTAATCAGATAATTGATTATCACAATCCCCGACAAATATTTCTCTAAATATTTACTCACCATTTATTGTTTGCGTCTTTCGTGAATAATATTTGACAATTAAGTATTATATATTTTGTTCGTTGCCTAAGGTTTAACTCTTTGGATCATATCTTAATAGTAACTTTGACTTAATTAACGATCGAACATTATATATCCTACAATCTCCCACTTGGTTGATTCTTCAATTAATTGGTTCAACGTAGACAATGGTGGACGCCTACCTGCATCTCACTGCCCCTAGCAAGATATGACGTATTTACAATCGAGTGGAGAGATAGAATGTTACAAAGCATGTTTCGTTGCCAAAGGCTTCATAGAAATTGAAGGGTTTGACTTTCATGACACCTTTGCACCGATTGCAAAGCTTCGTTACTGTTTGGAGCTTTATAGTCGTTTCCGTCAAAAGGGAATGGCATATCCATCAACTAGACATAAATAACGCCTTCTTGCATGGAGACCTACATGAAGACGTGTACATGAAAATACTTCAAGGCTCTGGTAAACAAGATGACAACTGAATATGCAAACTCAAGAAATCACTTTATGGGCTTAAAAAAGCATCAAGGAATTGGTATAAAAAATTTACCACCTCCTTGCAAAGTCTAGGTTTCAAGCAATCGGAAGTCGATCACACGTTGTTCTTGCTCAAGGGAGAAGGAGTTTTTATTGCCGCACTCATTTATGCTGATGATGTTATCATCACGGGAAATGACATGAACAAAATACAAGAGACCAAAGATTTTCTTGACAAAAAATTCAGCATCAAGGATCTTGGTCCTTTGAAGTCCTTCCTTGGCATCAAAGTTGCTAGAACGAAACGAGGTTTGGTTCTCAGCCAACGAAAGTAAACGCTGGATATTTTAGAAGACGCGGGGATGATGGGATGTCGGCCAAGCTTGTTTCCCATGGAACAATATTTAAAGTTGGACAAACGTGACGCTAATCAAAATAGAAGACTTATTGGGAGACTCTCTACTTGCAAGCCACAAGACCCGACATTGCATATTCAGTCAATGTCTTAAGCCAGTTTGTTAGTGACCTGAGAGACAACCATCTCCAAGCCACTAACCATGTGTACTACGGTATCTCAAAGCAACTCCGGGACAAGGCATACTCCTCACAAGAGACGACGGGACTAAACTCATGGCCTACTGCAACTCTGATTGGCTTGGGTGTCTAATCACAAGAAAGGTCAAGAACAAGGGTACCTATTACTCTTGGGAGGAGCTCCGATATCATGGAAGTCAAAGAAACAAGCGGTCGTTTCCCACTCATCGGCCGAAGCCAAGTACCGAGCCAAGGCTTCCACAGTCAGTGAAATCTTGTGGATGAGATGGTTGCTTAAAGAGCTTGACATGCCATGTTACACAACTTTTTTGTGACAACCAAGTTGCTAGACATATTGCCAACAACCCCGTTTTTCATGAACGAACTAAACACGTGGAAATAGATTTTTGTTTTGTCAGAGAAAGAGTTGAATCAAAGGAAATACAACCTATGCAGATTAACGCAAAGGCACGGATTACGGATGTACTCACCTAACCCTTAGGGAAACACGAACCTAGGGGCTAGCTTTCCCTTCTTCCCAAATCGGACAACACCTTTCCAGGGGGAAACCTTGAGTAAGACTCTATCACCGACTTGAAATTCAAGGGGCTTCCTACGGTTGTCAGCATAACTCTTTTGACGATCGCGAGAGGCCTTGAGTCTTTCTTGAATTTGAAGTATCTTGTCGGTGGTTTCTTGAATGAGTTCGGGACCGGTGATTTGAGCGTCTCCGATCTCGGTCCAACACATCGGAGATCTATTATTTCATATTTTAGTCCATAATATTAGCCTAATTGTTTACATTTTCCTTAAATAACATTGACCCCTTCTTTATATAAAGGGTGTCTCTGTATAGTTTGATGAATGATTTTTTTAATCGAAATACCAATCTTGTGCCATCATAGTCATTGTTATTATGTCGTCCTATGAAACAGAAACCTGGTGTCTACACCAAAGAGGCAAGGTTAACCTACACCTGAGAAAGTAAGAGAGAAACAGTCCCAAAATAGAACTCTAGCTGGGCACCAAGTCTAGCAAAAGCGGGAAACTCCTCTATAAAGGAGAGCCATGACCATTCCTCAAGCCAAAATGATTCAAAATCGGTCCACCACTTATACTCAAACTCTCTCTTTCTTATTTATCACCTCTCGAGAACACTTAACTCATTCTTACGTTGGAGGCTGATCGCAGGAGACCTGTAGGTCCTGATTTCACTCGGAAATCACTCAGATGATCGATTACACACACACAGGCAAAAACTGTGTGTGTGGTGCTGAAACAGAAGATAGAATCAGAATTGGTGAAGATAACAGGCTAACCACACTTGAATCAACACAAAATGATATGAAAATGTAAGAACATAGTGTAAAAACAACTGCAAATGTATTGATTCATGAACAATGTGAAAGAGAGAATTTCAGGGTTACAGCCGCTACTCATACCCTAATTCTTCTCAAACTAGGCTATTTATAGTAATTGACAGGTATCAAAACTATGTCAACCAAAACTACTAGTCTCGGTTGAACATTTACAAATGAACACCTTGTCGAAACTACTATTTATCGAAACTACTAGTTTCGATTGAACATAACTCAATCGAAACTAAGTAGTTTCGATGGCCCAGACTTAACTACAATAAAGCATTAAATTACAGAAACTGAAATTACAATTAAAGTAAGCTAAACTAATATTGTTCAAAATACAATAATGACAACCGCTTAATAAAATTACAAGACTATACAATCTCCCCCTAAGCTGTTGCATTACTGTCTTCAGCCCATCACTAAGCAGCTAGTCCTTCAGTAGGCTTCTGGATGTAAGGCTTGACATGTAGGGTCATGACCTGTTGATATGCCTTTGCATCCGCCTCTTCTTCATCACTGTAGGCTTGAATATGATTCTTGAAAAGCACCTTCAGATCATCTGGTTGAAACTTTTGCAGCTGCATTGGTCAAAGATCACCATATCTTCCTTGCCTTCACCCTCAATCACGACACATCCAATATTTGGATTGTAGTACCATTTCTTGAAGGTTTGGAGTTGGACAGGCACTGATTTGGGAAGAGTGATGGTTTTGTGAGTTTGTGCTGGTTTGTATCTTAAGAAGACATAAGGTTTTTTTGGTTTTAAGATGAAACCTAGTCTTTGAATTTTTCTTCTTGGTCTTTCTAGGCTTCATCCCCTTGAAGTCACAGTTGACTTGGGTGTGCAGGAAGTGTTCAAAGTATGAAACCATCATCACCTTCCCTGGATTTTGAAAGGGAAGCTTTGCCAGATCTCTTAGGTCATAGAAGGGGAGAGTTTGGAAGTCAGTCATATTCTTGAAGTGCTGAACTCCTCCCCAATATCTTCTAATGATGAATAACTTCCTTTCTACATCGTACTTCAATCAACTCTTGATGTTCGGCTATCCATTCATAAGTTTGAGGGCTCTCCTCCTCTACAAGCTTTCCCAACCAAGGTTTCTTTAGATTTGGGTAGTTAGGATCAATAGTAGATTGAGTTAGAGCTTTAGTGGCTTCAGGCACTGTTGGAGTGGGTTCTTCAGTCAAAACAGGCTTCACAATATTGACGTGTACATCTTCTTCAGCTTAATTCTCATCAGATAAAGCTTGAATTTTATCACATTCTTCAGTAAAGTATCAGACTCTTTCAGCCTCTAGCTCCTCAGTAGGTAAGATTTCGGGATATAGATCATTGTAGCCAAAGTTGTCTATTTCATCTAATCGGGCATTGCGCTCATCGTCAGATGCCACATCTTCTTCATCCAGAATTACCGTTTCAACTTCAGTCTTAGTTCCCTTCCCTCTCTTTCTAGCTTCTCTTCTTTCACTTGCTGAGGGAAGGTCGAACTCTTGCTCTTCAACCTTAACCTCCACAGCCTCCTTTGTCTTAGTGGCAGGTTCAGAGAAGAGGATCACTGTTGATTCTGGATTTATGACCAAGGCAAGGGAAGAGGGTTCAACACCTGAGGTGTTCTCCCCCTGAGCTGTGGAGGTGGTTGCTTGTTGCTGATCTGGCTTTAGTAAAGAAGCTTTTAAATGCTCAACAACTGCAACTAAGGCTTTGAATTCTTCATGTTGTTTTGAAATGAGCTTTTGTTGGGTCTCAAGTTGAGTTTGCTGGACTTCAAGCTGGGTATGTAAGCCCCCAAATTCCAGCTTTAGGTCTTTAACCTCTTCTTTACATTCATTTAGCTTGGTTCTTAAACCTTCAATCACTGTCTCCTTTTCTTTGACATGATCCTGTAGCTTCTTCACTTCAAGACTTAAGGTTTTGACTCTTGGCACTGATGATGTTGGTTCATGAGATGGTGATGTGGGTGGTGTAGGAATGTGTACTTGTTGAGGTGATGGTGGGGGTGTAGGGATGGGTGCATGTTGTGGAGATAGAGGTGGTGTAGGTTGTGGTGTTCGTTGTGGTGATGGTGGAGGTGTAGGTTGTGGTGTATCAAAGACTGAATCAGAGGAAGATGACAGATCTTCCAACCCGATTTTTATTTTCTTGGCCTTAGGTTCTTCAAGTTCATAATCGGAGTCTGAGTCAGCTTGTCTCTTGGAGGATGATGCAGGGGGTTCAGTTTGAGCATCAGAATCTGACTTGTAGTAGTCTGACCCTTATATTCCTGCATCCAGAGTCCCACTTGACTCTGCTACCTCATCCGCATCTCCTTGAATACCAGCTTCAACATTAATCACAGTCTCAACAGGAATCTGTACTTCCTTAAAAAAGGCAACCACTAGCACAGGCTCATCAGCAAGTTGTTCTTCTTCTTGAATAATAAGGATTTCAATATCAGCTTCATCTTCAGCCTCTTGTTGGTTCCCTTGATCTTGTTCTACCTCAACCTCTTCTTCCTCAGACGAGTCATTGTCTTCTTCAATAGGTAGATCAGGATCAATATCTGGTACAAATTCTTCTTCCTTACCGATTACATATCCAAATAATGGAATATCAGTAATGACTGTATTTGTTCTCTTGTTTTTTCTCTTCATGTAGTTCAGAGTCTTTGCTCCCATATGATCAAATACCAAGATATTTCCTCCCTGTTGAAGATTTGGATGGAGATGATTTATGATGATCTGAAGAAATCTTGGATAGACTAGAAACTTTTCCTTCATAGCCCCAGTTAGATTCTCCTTGAGTTGTGTAAATACCAGCCCAGAGAAATTGTAGTTCCTCCATTTGATTAACCCTAAAACAGTAGATGCCACTATTGCATTTGCAGAGTCAAAACCACCTTTTCGAATGGACAGGCAGTGGATGAAGATATGCACAAAATATCTCCAGTGTGAAGGTAAGGAGTTCTTAATGATCTGGCCACTCTTGAATTCATCTGGATGGCCCATTCTTCTAAAGCATTCCTTTATGTAGAAGCTTGGAAACTCTATTGGTGCCTCTGGATTATCGTTGAACATCAACACTTGTCTTATTGTGGCTTCAAAAAATAAAACTTCCTTCTCACGAACTGTAGCCATTATATGCTCCACATTGTCAATAGTAACTAATACAGCTGTTTCCTAAAACTCTTTGATGGATGCTTCAAAAACCGGAAGGTTGTGATTGATGGCAAAAGCTTATGTTTGAATTATCCAGGAAGTTCAGGATAGGAACGAACTCGGCACTTTTTGGATCGTTGGCATCAAGGAAAGTACAAACATTGTGCCTTTTAACGAACAGTAGATCCATATATGCAAACACACAAGACTATTTCAGACTAGGCCTTAGCGAAACTACTAGTTTTGATCAAAACTCTTTGGCCCAACACTTAGACAAATTCAGAAACAAGTCCTATCGAAACTACTAGTTTTGATCAAAACAACAAGTTTCGATCAACACTTAGAATATTTCAGACTAGGCCTTATCGAAACTACTAGTTTCGATCGAAACAACAAGTTTCGATCAACACTTAGAAAATTTCAGAATAAGCCTTATCGAAACTATTAGTTTCGATCGAAACAACAAGTTTCGGTCAACACTTAAAAATTTCATAAAAGGGGTGACCGAAACTATATAGTTTCGGGCAAAGAGACTAGGGCAAATTTGGGTATCGAAACTACTAGTTTTAATTGAAAACATGTTTAAATTTTCAAAAACCTATTTTAAAAGAAAAAAACATCCCTTTTATCGAAACTACATAGTTTCGATGCCCAAACCCTTGAACATACTAAAACACACACTCAAGAACTTTACAGACTCATATTAACATGAAATTGACGAAAAAGATAAACGAAGGAGTAAGAGTGGCCTATGAGTGTCGAAACTCCATCTTACCTATGATTCAAAGTTAAGTCTACAAATATGTACACAAAGATATGAGTTATCGACAATGGTAAGTTTATAATCAAGATTAAACAACTAATCTGCTATAAAAAGGAGGTGTCAATCGTAAAAACCTTTCAAACTCTAACCCTAAGTCTGGCATTTTGCAAAATCATACACACAAGATTCAAAATCGATACCTGATGAAGAAGATTACGGAGACGACGGGGGAAATCAGGTAACATACGCTGATTTCGTAAGCTTAGACCGAGGGTTTGAGAGCTTTTGTGTGTGAGAGAGAAGGTGTAAAATGATCGGAGACGGTAAAGTGAGGCTTGGCGACGAAGAAACTTGATTATGAAGACATTTAATTTTCCCATGTAGCAAAAGACAATTTTGCCACTGTCAAAACTACTAGTTTTGATAGGCAAAAGAAGTTTCGGGTGACTAGGTAGTTTTTGGTGACAATGAAAGTTTCGGGTGAATTGAGTAGTTTCAGGTGACTTGAGTAGTTTCGGGTGAACTCATGAAGTTTCGGTAGCCATAGAACAGATACAACTTTAAAATAAAATAAAAGCTATTCACAAGATATTTACACTTTTATACAAACTTAAAATAAAATATTCACATGATATTTATACTTATCTTCTTGGAAAAGATCCAACATGAGATCAGATCTGGTTAGTCTCTGGAAACACTTCTTTTTGCAATCAACTACTGTGAGTTCCTGAAGATAGCTGGTACTTGGGCAAAGTAAACCCGAACATTTGTTTGTACATAGTTTTTCATGTGATTAAATGGTACAATTTGAGCAAGATACAAGGTGTACCCCACATATTGAAATAAAATGGTTTTGAAAACCTATCAATGCTCAAGAAATACCCGTATTCATCCTATCATCTCTTTCTGATTAACCAAGGTATCATCTTAATAATTTCAAAATACCACCAAAATAAAATAAGAAACCCAAGTGGATTAGAAGATTTAAAATGAAAAATATCCAAGTAGATATTAAAAATGTATGAACATTCTAGATCTTTGCGTAAGCAAAACAGAAGAAGTCGTAAAATTATCCAAGCGGATAGGAAAATGTTGAACACCCGAGATCTTTGCGTAAGCAAAACAGACGGGGTCAAATCGTCCAAGTGGATGGGAAAAAGATGAACACCCGAGATCTTTGCGTAAGAAAAACATACGGGGTCATCGATGGTAAATGTTGTTACTTTGACAGTCACCTGTTGTATGAATAGGAATCCAACACGTAGGACTATATCTGATTGAATTGGTTTTCTTAATAGACAAAATGGGTTAGATATTTCAATAATGGATTCAAACACACATGTATGAGATAGAATTTAGGTTTTCACACTACTTACAAGTTTTAACCATATGCCGGGCGTACAAGCTATACCTCAGTAAACACCATCACTTTTGGTCCATTCCATGTTCAAGAGATGTGATCAGACACTATCATTTCTCAAAGATCAGATTCATTTTTCCGGTAACAAAACCACTTGTAAGACTGTGCACAAAGCAATTCTTTTCAATTTTGACATATTAAATTCTCATTTCTCCCCCAAAAGATTTGCTACGTAATAAAAATAAACTATACATAAAAGGAAAATCTTTTTGGAAATTTTCTTGACTGTTAAGCATAATCATAAAACAACTAATATACACAAGGATTACTAAAAGTTTATCATGCCAAGCATCTCCACCAGTTGGGCAAATCTGGTAGAGTCAAAAGCCTTTGTGAAAATGTCTGCGGTTTGTTTGTCGGTTTTGACCTCAATGATTTGAATATGTTTCTTTTCAACACAATCATGGATAAAATGATGTTTGATCTTGATGTGTTTGGTTTTGGAATGCTGAACTGGGTTTTTGGTGATATGGGGAACGGTAGTGTTGTCATAAAGAATGGGTGTCTCATGGAATGTGATCCCATAGTCAAGCATCTGATGGTGTATCCATCTGACTTGGGAACAACAAAGGGCGGCAACAATGTATTCGGCTTCAGCGGTGGATTGGGAAACGGTGGATTGTTTCTTACATTGCCATGAGAGAAGGCGGTTGCCAAGGAACTGACAACCTCCAGAAGTGGATTTGCGGTCTAAGTTGCATCCCCGTAGTCTAAATCTGAATAAGCCACAAGATCAGACAAATCATTTTTAGGTTACCAAAGACCCAATTTTGGCTTGTACTTTAAATATCTCAAAATACGTTTGACAGCAGATAAATGAAAGAGTTTAGGATTAGCCTGAAAACGTGCACACAAGCACACTACAAACATGATGTTGGGTCTTCTGGCATTGAGATACATGAGAGATCCTATCATAGATTGATAGAGATGCTGATCAACGCTTTCACCATCCAAATCAGGAGACAGACAATGTCGAACTTCCAAAGGAGTTTTCATTGGATGGGAATCATCTATTTTGAACCTGGTCAGGATCTCTTTCACATATTTCTCTTGATGAATGAGAATTCCTGAGTCGGACTGATCAACTTGCAGTCCCAAAAAGAACTTCATTTCTCCCATAGAGCTCATTTCAAACCTAGAACGCATCACTTCTTCGAATTCTTTGCACATACGAGGATTTATGGATCAAAAAATGATATCGTCCACATAAATTTGCACCATGATTGTATCCTTTCCATCTTTCCATTTAAACAGAGTTTGGTCAACCGTTCCTCATGTAAAACCATTTTCAAGCTGATGCTTTGATAATGTCTCATACCACGCACGAGGTGCTTGGTGAAGACTGTACAATGCCTTGTCTAACTTGTAGATATGGTCTAGAAAGTTAGGATCAATGAAACCCGGTGGCTTCTTGACATAAACTTCCTCTTGAACTTTTCCATACAGAAATGCGCTATTGACATCCATTTGATGAACAGTGAAGTCCATATAGCCTGCATAGGCGAGAAACATTCTGATGGCTTCCAAGCCAGCCACTGGTGCAAAAACTTCCTTAAAGTCAATCCCTTTTTCTTGATAGAAACCTTGAATAACCAAACGAGCTTTGTTCCGAACCACAATTCATCCTTCATCCTTTTTGTTGCAAAATACCCAGCGAGTGCCGATGGGAACTTTGTTCTTGGGAAGATCCACCAGATTCCACACATTCAGTTTTGAGAATTGCTGTAGCTCTTCTTGCATTGCTTCCACCCAGCTGTTCTCAAGAAAAGCTGCTTTGATGTTTTTAGGTTCTATTTGAGATATGAAGCACGAGAACATGCTGTTATCTAATGCATCACAGGCACTTCGGGTACGAACACCCACATTGAGCGGACCAATGATGTTATCGGTGGGATGATTTTTGTGAATTCTCAACTGAGGAATCTCATCTTCTTCTAAGAGTTCATCCAGATTAGTGATATTGCCAGTAGGAGGATCAGTTTCATTAAAAATAGGATCTTCAGCAGTTGATTGTGGTGCAACATCTACTATTGGAATGGCGTTGTCTTTAACATTTTCACTTGTTGCACCAGAACCGGAAAGGTCCATATTGGATTCAGCATCAGCAGGTGCAGGGATTTCATTTTGAGCGGATGAGGAAGAACTTTGATCATTTATGTTCCCTAGATTGTTCACAGAAAAGTAAGGGTTAGCAGGAGTTAATTCATTTGAAAGCACAGAAAGATTAAATGACTTAAACAATGATTCAACGTCAAAAATCCAATTAGGATCGTCCCCAGCGTTTATATGATTGCTTTCATGCCAATTGATATCAATGGACTCCAGCACCATCCTTCTCTGCTTGTTGTAAACACGAAACGCTCGTTGATTAGATGAATAGCCCACAAAATAGCATTAATCGGCTTTGGCTTCAAGCTTGTTTAGCTGGTCTGAAGTATTCAGCATCGTGCATACACACCCAAACTTTCTGAAGAAATCAATAACTGACTTTCGCTTGTACATGATCTCATAGGGTGTCTTGTTGCAGCTTTTGGTAATAAGAACCCGATTTTGCACAAAACATGCAGTGTTGACCTCTTCAGCCCAGAAGGTCACGGGAAGCTTGGAATCAACAATCATAGTTCTTGCAGCTTCAATCAGCTTGCGGTTTCTTCTTTCAGCTACATCATTTTGTTAAGGAGTACGCGATGCACTAACTTGTCTAGAAATTCCTTTGCTTTCACAGAAGGAATCAAGCGTGGCATTCTTGAATTCTGTTCCATGATCACTTCGGATAGTCTTCACACTCAGATTGAAGAGCGTCTCATCTTTCTTAGCTAGGAAGAACACCCAAGTAAACCGAGAGAAATCATCGGTTACCACCAAACAGTAGGATTTTCGTCCAAGACTCATGACACTCACAGGACCGAAGAGATCCATGTGAAGTAATTGGAGAGGGGAGTCAATGGAATTTGTGGTTTTGGGCTTATGAGAAGATTTGTGATGTTTTTCCTTGGAACATGAGATACAGTGTTCCAGAAGAGAAAAATCTTTGAGAGTCAATCCAGTGACAAGGTTTCCTCGAACCAGGCGATTCATGATTTTAAAATTTACGTGTCCCAACCTCTTATGCCACAGAAATGATTCATCTTCAGAAGCCTTTGAAAGAAAGCACAATTCAATTCTCGATGGGTTGTTCATATCCAAGCTATAGGTGTTGTATCTTCTAGGAGCACACATGAGAATAAGTTCTTCTAGAGTCACCACTCCAGGCTTCAATATCAGGCATTCTTTTCAATTAAACAAGGCACATAAATCCTTATAACAAATCTGAGAAACACTCATCAGATTGTACTTCAATTGGGGAACGAAGTTGACATGTTCCAGACTATTTACACCATTCGATATTGTTCCTTGTCCTTCAATCTTTCCTCCCCTTGGATTGCTAGCAAAAGCTACGTAATCTCTATCCATTGGATGATAATCTTGCAGCAAGTTAAAATGACTGGTCATGTGTCTTGAACATCCACTATCTACATGCCAAATGTTATCTCCGGTTCTTCTTGGTTGACCCTATACACAACGAACCATTTAGACATTTTGACCAATACCATTGCTATCAAGAAGTTTCTTGTCAGGATAGAACATCATATGGGAATCATAATCAGAATCCTCCTTAGATGAAGCATAGTCATCATATAGAGCATTATTTTTAATTTTCCAAGTTCTTTTCAAATACTTTTTAGCATTCTTAATTCTTTTACGCCTAGATTTTCTACTGTGAGAAGACTTAGATGGCACATTTGAGTTTAATAAACTTTTGGGAGACGATTCTTCATTACAATGTACTGTTGTCAAATTACAACTTTTTGAAACATGATTTGAAGCACCACAACTAAAACAAACTTTTTCACAAGACGCCTTCCTGATAATTGTCATCACAAGATGAAGATGATTGTGATGTTGAGGCATCTGAACATGATACGATTCTCTCTTCAATAACTTGTTCTTGAAGACGTTGTTCTTCCTTTAATCTGAAAAATTCCATGTTGCTCATGGTTTCACGAGGTACATCATTCACAATAATTCCTGCACTTTTAAACTTGGTAACACAGGGCACATCATTCAAAGATTTAGGAATAAAAGGTAAAGCATTTTTAAATTTAGAAATATCACTTCCCAATCCCATATGCTCAGAAGGCATAGAATCAAAATACAAGTTTTTAATGTGTTCACAAATATCTGGTTTTGACACGGACGTATTATTACATTCATCCGACTCAAGTTCATTTAAAACATTTCTAAAACTAGTACTCTCATCACAATCATCTTCTGAAGTTACATAATTCGACTCTGCACATGAAGCAAAACTGTCAGAATCTGAGGATGTAATATAGTCAATAGTAGATACAGTACACACAAAAGGAGTAGGAACATGAGCGTCAGGCATATAAACAAATCTACCTGATTTAGAATAAGGTGGTGGATGAGAATTATAACCAAGACCCTCTGTGTCTTTTCTATTAAATTGTTTATCAATTATTCCAAATAAAATTTTCTGATCTATATCCATGTGGTCAACTTGTAATTTAGCCTTTTCTGCCTTTTGGACTCTTTCACTCAAAATTTTATTATTAATGGTTTGAGTGTTAAGTTGCACAATTAAAGAACGACTTTCTCCAGAAATGTCATGAATTTTCTTTAAATATAATTTCTCATTTTTGGCCACAGAGTCATACATTACCTTAATGTGATCTCGTTCGTCAATCAAGGTATTTCTGAATTTCATTTAAACAAGATCTAGCACTACAAAGTTTAGAAATAACCTTAGCAGGTACAGCAGTGAGATCCTCAGCTGGCTTGATCATGACACATTTGCCTTTGTCCTCCACACCTGCCATCAAGGCTTTGTCAGCAGCTTTCTCGGCTTGGTCTACCCAATGATAGTGTCCATCAACTTGACAAACAAGAGCTGTGGAGCTTGAAGATGTGCTAGTCTTGGGAGAATTAGCAGCTTGCTTTCTAGAGGAAGTCTTCTTCTCATGCTGATCCTTGGAGGAAGTCTCCTTGCAGTTTCTTGAAAAGTGACCCAGCTGGTCACAATTGTAGTACCTCACCTTCTTGATGTCAAAACCAAGAGTCTTTCCCTGCTTGAATCTGTCCATACCCGTCCTTTTGATGAATCTCTTGGCCCTTAAAGTCAGCATGACCATGCACCAATCAATGTCCATTTTCTCCAAATCATCGGGGTTAATCTGCTCCAGGTCATCGGGTTGAAAACTGATCGGTGTAAAGTTTCCAGAAATCAGTGCATCATAGTAGGACATGAAAGCAGTCATGATTGACCCATATTCATCAGGAATCATAGCAATATTCTTCTAAGGAGCGGAGGAACTGGTAGATTTATTTGCAGCAGCAGAAGGAAGAACATCAGACTGAAAGTATGAGATACTGGAAGAGCTTGATCCTACAATGAGAGTTGTGTTTCCAGACTGGTTGGTGGGAGTGGCTACTCCTTTCTTGATCTCAATCTCATAATATTCAAGGATGCTGTAGACTTCTTATTGAGATAAGGCGCTCAGATTCTCAGTCTTCTTGATCATGATACGGTACATATTCCATTCCTCAAGGAGAGCATCTAGAAGTTTCTTATTTAGCTCCAGAGTTGGGTACTCAACACCCATTACCTTCAGCCTAGACACAATGCTTGAGAAACGGTTGATCAGATCAGACATTGATTCTCCTCTAACATTGCTAAACATCTCATATTGCTTCTTAATCAGATCTTTCTTACTCTCCCTAACTTCAGTACTTCCCTCAAATATGGTACACAAGGCTACCCATAAGTCTTTGGCGGTGGTGTACTCGGCAAATGTGTTGAAGATATACATAGGAAGAGCCATAGAAATAGTCCCATAAGCCTTGTTATCTCAGGCAATCAAAGCAATGTCTTTATCATTATATTCAACCACGGTCTTAGGACGCTAAACATCAGCAGTAGTGATAACAGGTTTGTAGGGACCATCTGTGATAGAGTTCAGCAATGTGTGATCATGAAATTGAAAGAAAGTCTTCATCTTCTTTATCCAGTCATCAAGTTCTCTTGCGGACACAAGAACAAGTGGTTTGTTCCCTCCAGAAAACTCATTTGAGCTTGAAGTTGCCATTATATCTGAAGTCAAAATTAAAACAGTGACTAGTTTCGGGTGGACAAACTTGATCGAAACTATTAGTTTCGACTGAGAAACATTGATCGAAACTAGTTTCGATTGAAGAAATATTGCCCGAAACTTCTAGTTTTGATTGAAGAAATAAAGCCTGAAACAACTAGTTTCGATGGTTAACACTTAGTTAGAAAGAAGCAGAACCTCAGTAGTTTCGATACCCAAAGTTTCGGGTGAACACGCTGCACAGAGTAGTTTCGATTCAAGACAAAAAGGCTAGATTCGATTGTACCTTTTCCAAACAATAAGTACAGACAAGAAGTTTCGATGACCAACGAAATTCATAGAATGTTCCCCCAGGTAGTTTCGATGCCTTCTTCCCCAAGTCAGAAAACCTCCATTGTTGAAAAGCTCCAGAAATCAATATCATAGAAATGACAATCCAATCCTGCGAAAACCTTTGTGTAACACTCCTGATTACTAATCCAACCTTCGATTTTGAAAACACAAACAGAAATCTTCGAAAATCGATGAAACAGTAACAATGGCGATTAAACAGTGCTCGTAGAAACCAGATACAGAGAACTTCAATAGAACACAGAAAAACACCTAGAATCGATCACAAAAACCTGATAATACTCAGAAACAAGAGCATAAAGCTCTGATACCAATTGTAGGTCCTGATTTCACTCGAAAATCACTTATATGATCAATTACACACACACAGTCAGAAACTGTGTGTGTGGTGGTGAAACAGAAGATAGAATCAGAATTAGTGAAGAAAACAGGCTAACCACACTTGAATCAACACAAAATGATATGAAAATGCAAGAACACAGTGTAAAAACAACTGCAAATGTATTGATTCAGGAACAATGTGAAAATGCAAGAAATAGTGTAAAAACAACTGCAATCAGAATTTCAGGGTTGCAGCCGCTACTCACACCCTAATCCTTATCAAACTAGGCTATTTATAGTAATTGACAGGTATCGAAACTATATCAACCAAAACTACTAGTTTCGATTGAACATAACTCAATCGAAGCTAAGTAGTTTCGATGGCCCAGACTTAACTACAATAAAGCAGTAAATTACAGAAACTGAAATTACAATTAAACTAAGCTAAACTAAGATTGTTCAAAATACAATAATGACAACAGCTTAATAAAATTACAAGACTCTACAAGACCACATCTCATGCGGTGAGACTAACAGTGCTTTACTTCTTAGCAGGTCCATACAAGCTATCGATTCCAGGGGACGTCCAAGCCCATTCTCATCCATATTCTTGCTCTAGTAACAAGTTGGCTCCCATCGTGAGGTTACGCTACTTAGAATAGAAACTCAATCCTATTTTTGATTGACTTCCGCAGGAAATATTATTGTTTCGTGCATATTTTTGACTTTCGCTCGAAAGTTTAGTTCTCTTTAGTTTTGTTAGCTTAGTTTCATTTTTGTATATAAACCGTTTTTTATAATTATTTGAAGTTATCATTAAAAAAAAAATCTCCAATATGCACTCTCATTTTTACATTGTAATGGTATAGATGTTGTTTGGATATGCTATTTGTTGGTTACTTAATTAACATGATAAAACTTATGAAAATGTATATGGCTACTTAAAAAAACGTCCAAATTATTCAGTTTTGATCACCATAATAACATAACCACATAAAAGTTATCGTAAATCCAATCTATCTTGACATCAAATTATTAAAGAGAAAACTATTGTCCTAATATGTTCAACAAAACATATTTAAATAAAACCCTTGTAAAACGGCCATGATTTACTACAAGATTTGTATTTTAAACATACAACGTTGTTTGACTAAAATGGAAATGAAATTAAAATGTTTCACTTTTTCAAGAAGAAAATGATGGAAAGTTACATACTTTGTTAAAAGTAAACAGAATCTACTCAGGAATTGGAAGGAGTAATTTACAAACTATAAAAAGAAGAGAGAATTATTTTATATTTGAATCATTGTGTTTTTATTTTACATGTTCATTACAAACACAATGTTTTTGTATATGTTTCAAATTAGAATGCTTTTTTTTTACTACTTACGATTTTAATGCAAAATTATCTATTACTTGGTAGAACAATTGCAATTGCAAGTTATCAATAGTATTTAATTACCCCAAAATTACTCCTAGCACTTTAAGAGATAACTACTGGGTGACATCCGACCTCCGCAACGGGGAACATGCCAAACTTTACTAAAATTTAAATGAAATTATAGAATCAAAAGAAAAAAGTTGGAAAATCGCTTAAAACCAGCTGTTAGGGGGGGGGGGGGGATAGGGAGAACACACCTTAGTTAACCACTATGCCGATGGTCATTCTTGTTTAAAACATGGAAGCTAATATAGTTATATATATACAGAAAAGAATAGTGGAAATAAAAAAATAAACTGGTTGCCACGTAGCTTGCACCGATTGCCCATACTTTTACCATGCTTTATTAAATTGATTACATATATTCTATCACGCATATAAGTAAAAGCAGTATTTTGATAAAGAAATGATTATAAAAATGTCAAATTATATTGTATAATAACTTAGAATTGCAAAGTGTAAATCTATGATGAATATGTTATTGGGACTGTCATTAATTAACAACAAAAATGAAAGTTGAGATTATCATCAGCGAAACTGTTAGTTTAGATTATTAATTATCAGTTAATGAGTGATAGTTTAAATTATTAAAATTAATTTGTCTAAAATTATATTGTATACAATGTGGGACTATAAACTAATAAAAACATGGGTCTTTACGTGAACCTGCATGGGTACGTCCTTCATGATCATATCATATACAGGAACAAAATTCTCAGAGCATAACTGATGTCTCTATGTCTATGCAACTCTATTTCACTATTTTTACTTGACCCTAATTCATACTTTTATGTATCCATTCTATTCAATTTCTTTATCGATCTCTCTCCCATTAGAGAGCCATGCCATTATTGAAAAGAGTAATATGATCCTAGTCAAGGTCTAATCAGATAAGAATCCACATGATCTAGAAGATAAACAAAACATCTAATCAATATTAACAGGCACTGTGGTCTTAGTGCAAAGATGACAAATTGGAAGAACGAAGTTTATGACCTTGTCAAAATCCAGATTTCTAAAATAATGATTGGTAAAGCTTGAATCTTACTTTTTATAGGGTCCTACCAAAGCCTCGTGATAACGATACATCTCCGGCCACAACCACTGAAGACCGCACAATGGGCTTCTCCTTGTTGTCATCTTCATTGCCACACAACGGGCACCTTGAGTCGTTTACAACTGCTCAAACAACCTACATTCGTTCTCTAAAACCCTAAATCGCTGCCACCTCTTGCTTCTTCGAGTTTCTGGTTTCTAAACCATCAATAGTCTTGTTTGTTTTCTATTTATTACTCCTTTGTTGATATCCTTGGCAAACGAAACACTGCATTTTAAACCCTCTTGGGCCGAAACTTTCTTGTTTCGGACGAAAGTTTTTACTCTGACGGAAGTATACAAATTTTCTCCTTGAACGAAACTTACACGAACGAAATTTCTCTTTCTCAGACCAAACTTCACAAACTTTCATGTCGGACGAAACTTCCTAAGAGTTTCGTCTGTATTTGTTAGGCAATGCTTCACAAACTTTCATCTTGGATGAAACTTCCTAAAACATTCGTCCTCACCTAAGGACTAAACTTCCACCTTCTATTGAACGAAATCACAAACTTTTGTCAATGGTCACCATCCCTATTATTGCACCACAAGAAAAAGCATCCCACAACTCCCACACATTTGCTTTTACCCTATCACCTACAAGTTACGGTTATTAGAAAATAATGCTTGAACCCTTTCTTCTTACAAACAATCTCTTCAGATATATTGACGGTACCATTCCCTGTCCAGCAAATTCCATTGCCATTGGTTCTGATGATACAACAACCATTACCGTCAACCCCAACTACTATAAATGGGACTACAATGATGCTCATGTTTGGTTAATTATCACCTCCACTATATTAGAAGCCTCATTTTCTCATGTTCAAGGCACCACGGCTCGTGAACTTTGGCTATCATTTGAACGGGCATATGCTCCATGCACTACTCCCATGGAATACACGCTTAAGACAACTTCTTAAACTCCAAATGAAATGAGATGAAACACCACTTAATTATCTCAGTCGTGCCTAAGATTATGCAACTTCACTTGCTAACATTAGAGAACCTATCAAAGACAGAGATCTAGTTCTCTATGTCATCTCTTGGCTACATGGGAGTACAATGGCCTCAAATCAACAATCCTTGCTCGGTGCTCACCCTTGAACTTTAGTGAACTCTATGATCTTCTAAGTGACCATGATTATATGGTTACAAAGCCTCGACCATTTTCAATGCCACCACAACCAACCCTACTGCGTCACCACAACGACTCTTATATCTTGAGCACATGGCCTCTCAGCTTGGCTATCAACTTATACCTATTGTGTTTCCAGTTTCTCAATCTCCTTAGGCCTTCTTTGGTGCTCGATCTTTCGGAAATCGTGGTCGCTACACTCGAGGACGATGGCGATCCTATAGTGGAACCTACAATAACAACAACTACAACAACAATAGAAAGGGCCGCGGTCATGGAGATAACCACAGGCAATTTGGTTGGGCATCTGCTCATAATAAGGTTCATGATACTTGGAACGGATGTGGTATTGGTCACATCCCTTTTGACTTCCCAAATCATGACCGATCAACTATTTGTTCCCGTCATGTGGCTAACACTTGGATACTCAGTAGTACCATGGCACAGGAGGCAACGATAATGTAACACTTGATCTGGCAAGTCAGACAATTATGAAGCTTACTATGGTAATGGCTTTCTCTCCATGTTAGTAATGGTAAAGGACTCCCTATCCATCAAATTGGTTCCTCAAAAATATCTAGTTCTCTTAAATTTTTTCTCTATGCATGATATTCTTCATGTTCCTGAAATTAAAAAGAATATTTTATTTGTTAAAAAGTTTTGTTTAGACAATAATGTATTCTTTGAATTTCACTGTTCTTTCTTTGTTGTGAAAGATGAGTCTACACGCAATATCCTCCTCACGACCCTACTGAATATGGTCTCTACTCCTTTCGTCTTCCTAAGTTTTCACTCTAACTAAAACAACCTTCTTTGCTACGCGGGCATCCTCTACCATTTGGCACAGGCGATTCGATCATCCACATCATCGTCTTTTGAATTTTATATTTTCTAGTTGTTCACTTCTTGTTACTACAAACTTATCTTCTTTTTCATGTACTACTTTCCATGTTGGTAAATCTACTAAGTTGTCACTTCCTAACTCTAATTTTTATAATTCAACTTTTTTTTTATTATTTTATTGTGATGTTTAGGGCTATGCACCCGTATTATCACCTGATGGCCACCGTTATTTTCTGTTATGTGTTAATCATTACTCTCGTTACATGTGGATATTTCCTTTAACACAAATATGTGATGTTCACAACACATTTACAACTTTTATGAACACGACCAAACGTAAACTTAATAGAAAAATTAAAAACGTTCAAACGGATTGGGGAGGTGAATTTTTTCCTCTCAAAACCTTTTTTTACCAACCAACCTTGGTATTGTCCACAATTTTCTTGTCATCATACTATGAACAAAATGGCTTCGTTGAAAATCTCCATCATTATTTAGTCGAAACCGGTCTTGCCCTTCTTGCACAATCTTTTGTTCCTCAAAGGTTTTGGTATTTTGTTGTTAATACTACTGTCTACCTCATTAACCTCGTGCCTTCCCATACATCCTCCAACAAATACACTTTCTAAGAGTTATTCAATCAACGTTGTGACTACTCTTTCCTTCAGGTATTTTGTTATCAATGATTTCCCATCTTCGACCATACAACCGACACAAGATGGATTTTCGTTCCATACTTTGCATTTTTCCTGGGTACAGTCCTACTCATCATGGCTATCGTTATCTTGATTCACAAACTGACCACCTTTACATTGTTCGCCATGTTCGGTTCAATGAGACTCGCTTTAAATTTTGCACTTATCCTACACCTATCACCACGCCCATACCATCTTGTCCTTAACGTCTCTCTGACTCCGTCTACCCTACTACATCCTCTACAGAACCTCCTACATCTTTTGACACTTCACTCCCCTCTCCACTATCACCACAATCACCAATATCCCCACAAAATTAATCTACCTCTCACTCCTCCAACACCTCCTCCTCATAGCTCGTACACATCCTTCAGTCGCTAACAAGATCCTAAAAATCGTCTCCTTTATAGTCCTTTGGCTAACTACACTACAATTTCCTCCACTTCATCTTCTCAAGCTACATCCTTACCATTGCAAATCAGCATCGAGAGTGGCGTCAAGACATGTCTAATGAATTTCAAGTACTTATTGAAAAGGGAACTTATTATTTACTTCCTCCTATTGATACTACTAATGTTATTGATACAGGTGGGTTTAAAGGATAAAGAAAGATCAACATGGTGTTGTTACTCGTTGCAAAGCCCATCCTGTGGCAAAGGGCTTTCGACAACAACCAGGGATTGACTTCAACGAAACTTTTAGTCTGCTTATCTAATATACTAATATCCGACTGGTCATTTCTCTTGTTGTCACAAAGCAATGGCCACTTTGATTCAGGAGGTAGTGTCTCCCCAAGAACAACGTCACATCCATCCACCTTTTTTTTATCCAAGATTGAAAATTTTTACGTTCAAGTTGTTTGTTTAACTCTTATGTAGCTAGATCCATGGTTTTTAGGCAATTTCATGTAGGTACATCCGGGTGGGTGTTTCAGAGTGTTTCGGATCGATATCGTGTGAGAACGTAGCCTAGTAAACAGATGCGGAATGCCCGTTACTAGGTGGAACAATGTAAGAATGAATGTATGACAATCAACACGAGATGATACTAATAAATACACGGTCTATTGATTTCATAGTGTTTCAAACAAGTACAAAAACATATTGAATAACTTCTGGACAGATACAATACTGATCTGTGCGTACTTGTGTGTGCAAAAATACATCTATGTAAAAATGAAACAAATCTATGCTATTTATAGACCTGGGCCATGCGCACTTAGTAAGTATGCATGACCATCCTTCATGCGTACTTACTAAGTACGCATTACCATTCTTCATGCGTACTTGCTAATTATGCATGACCATTGTACTTGACAAATACGCACGAACATATCCTTGTGTATTTGTTTAGTACAATATCAAAATACAACATGTTCAGACATAAACATACATAATACAACTCGATAAGCAAAATACAACAAATACTGAATGCATACAAGACTGAACTAGATAAAAACAAAAGCTTCAGCTCGATCCAGAGTGCCTATCACAAAACATGCATCAACAGACTCCCCCTTGACACTATCTCTGTATGTCTTTAGTCTTCACGAGCTACCTGCTTGACTACCACCGCTGACCTTGGACTTGTATCCAAGACAAAACTTCACTAGCTTATCATACTTGATGGCCAGCAGCTTCGTATACTCGTCCGTATGCAAACAGTTTTTATTGATGAGGACCTCCAAATCTTTTGCTGAAAAATTGATGAAAACAATTTCATCAAACACTCTAATAATTTCCTTCAAGCTATCCTTTTCAATCATAACTACCTCTCCGGTTACTGTATCTATGTACTAGTACCACATGTCATGTTCCCCAGGATGTCTTGAGGTATTCTCCTCAAAGGTATCCTGGTTTCACACAGAACCGGTTCATAGATGACTCTTTTTAAGAATTTACGTGTCAACGGATTCATCATTGTTTTATCTTTGACACGCCTCGGAGCTTGAGGCCGAAAGATTTCAAAGTTCCCCGATCTCCCCTCTCTCTGTAAAGCACCCCACAAGCCTCTAGCCACACCATTTGATGTGCTACTGCATAATTCACGATGTGCAAGATTGACCAAGTCGTATTTCGGTAAGGAATTAAATGCTTCGGTTGTAGGTTTTAACTATTGAACTCCCCCTGACCTTTTTATAGCAAATAATTCCTTATCATGTTCAAAACGCACCGACAAGATCATCCCTGCAGCACCATACTAGTCTGTGTATTGTGGTTTGTACCACGGTGCTTCAGGTTCCTTGATCAACCATTCTTGAGGAATCTTCCTCGAGGAAGTACCACTCGTACCCACTTCAGGAACTTTGGCAGAAGATTCGTTGACATCTTCAGCCTGAATGGTCTGTTCAGTTTGTTCCTTAATGGCTGGGGCCTCAAAAATTTCACCATCCTCCAACTCATAAATACACTCTCCATCTCCTTTCGGGAATTCCACAATAACATCATTTCCGAATTCATCCCAATCATCACCGCTGTCTATTTCTCCTTCTTTAATCTCTGCTAAAGCCCCTATCATGATTTCATCGTTTAAGTTTGGACTTGTAGCCAAATCTTCTAACACTCCAGCAGGTGTTTTTCCCTTATCAGCACCACCGCCCTTTGTTGTTGCTGGGTGGACTCCCCCTGAGCCATAGTGTGGCTTGTGTTGGCAAGACAGCTTGAGTCTCACCACCACCAATACCTGAAGGCCCAACATTTGGATCATCGTCCTGGTCTTTATCTTTTGTAAGGTCGACCTGATGACAAGCTTCTTCTTGAACTTTCTGGCTTGTCTCCCCCTGAGACGCAAGCTGTTTTGTCAACTTAGCCACCAAGTCGACCAACACCTGATGTTCACCCCGTTGTACCAACATTTGATTCTCCATTACTGAACGAGCGGTGAAGAAGGATTCATTTAAGTTGAATTGCATCCTTTGAAGGTCAAAGAATGACTTCATTTTCTCTTCCATGGCCTGTCACTGATGTGTTAACCTTGTGTTAGATTCAACAAGCAGATTAATATGCGTTTGTTAGGTGGCAACCTGTGTCTCTAAGGATGCAATCCTTTGATCCCTAGGATCAACAACCCTGGCGGTAGAGGGTTCTCCAGTCTCATGAATCGTGTCTGCAAACAACTCTAACAAATCAAAGTGATGGCCCATGTCTCCAAATTCCAGTGAGTGTGTCATCGGTGGTAGAGTACCAACGGTGACAGTGAATGGTAAAGTTGTAGTTTGGAGAACAGTTGGTGCTATTGTTGTTGAGACAAGGACAAATTCAGTCAAAATGGGAAGTATTGTGGAGGCTGGGAGCTGAATAGTGGTAGCTGAAAGAGATACAACTACAGGAAGAGGTTCTTCAGTTGTTGGAATAGCAACTGGTGTTATCGTTCTTCTTCTTCGTCGACTATACAACTGTGTCTGTTGAGTGGGAGCTTGTGTTACTTGATAGGTAGCTGGGTGTACCTGTAATCTGGCATTTATGGCATCCATCAACTCTTGCCATGGGAGGTCATTCTTGGTTTTCTTCCTTCGCTCAATCACATGAGGTGCCTCTCGGTCTGTGTCTGAACTTTCAAGTTGAAAGTCCGAGTCTGAACTTTCTTTTCGTCGTTTTCTCGACGATGATTCAGGAAGTGCATCTGAATATTCTTTCTTGGATGACGTTGGTCTGGTGTTGGTTCAGAATCTGATGAATCTGTTACAGTTCTTGCTGATTCACTGGTATCTTGCCTTTGAGTATAGCCAGGACCACCATCATCATCATCACCTTCATTATCATCATTGTCATCATCACCACCATCACTATCTTCATCGTCATCATCACCTTCTACCCCCTCATCTGAGTGTTCACTCAACTTAGGTTTACTGTCAGGATGGTAACACCTATCTCCTTAAGGTGCAATGTAGGCTTCATCAATCAAGTGGCCAAATAAAGGTGTGTGCATGGGAGTTGTTTCATTAGTACCAGTAGTAAGGAACTGCACAAACACCCTTTTTGCTATTCGTTTGACTTGTAGCTGCTGACCTATTTGAGGTAGATTTGGTAGGAAATGATTGATTAGCAGTTGAATGAAGCGGGGGGTATAGGAGGAAGCTGTGTCTTGGAGCAGCATTTATCTTATCACAGATTGCGTTGTAGACATATCGTGAAAAGTTGTAACCCTTGTTCAACGACAATCCAACCATAGTTGATGCTAAGTCGTGCCCCATATCATCCTTTCCTGCCTTTCTTGCTGATATGCACACGATCATAACATGTGCGAGATACCTCCATTGATCTAAGAGCCACATCTTCTTGAATGATGGATAATCTCTACGCCCAACATACCCCATTCTCTGTCTCCAACATCCCTCTGTCATGTATTCTGGATATTGAACTGGATCGGTGGCTCTATCATGAAACTGTAATACTTGTCTGATAGTATCTTTTGAGATTGCTATTCGTTGATTAGCAACAGTAGCAGTTATCACAGTTGGAGTTTGCCTGCAATCCACCTCAGCGGTATCCCAAAATTTCTCTAAGTAAGGTCGTGATACTACTGGGTCAGCTGAGATAGCATACGAAATCTTGGATCATCTCCTGATAGTTAAGAGCTGCACCTTGCCATTCTGGTTCTATTAGAGCTAATAGATTGAAGTCTGGAGTGAAAGCATGTCTAGCCATATCTGCAAAAAAAAATAAAATAAAATAAGATTAGAACAGATTACATATAACAATTAAGTATTACAAACATTGAATATCAATTTGAACTTAGAAAAATTCTCGAAACTGCCTCATGCGTACTTAGCTAAGTACGCACACACATAATCTGTCATGCGTACTTATTAAGTACGCATGAACAAGAGCCTTCATGCGTACTTGCTAAGTACGCATGGTCTTAGAAATGTTCAATTTTCAACAAGTCCGAAATCCAAATTCATGTTTGAAAGTCCGTAATTCCTGTCCTAATGGTGTCGAAAATGCCATAGGAGGTTAATGTCACTTGTTCTAAAGTTGGTTTTTTTCAACACATGGGTCATTTTAATCAAACAGGGGCCGAACGCTACTTTTGTTCAAACATAGGATTAAAAATCCAAAATTTGTGGGTTTAAGGTATGAAATTTGTGTTAAACGGCAGTGGATGATGATTAGAAACTTGTTTTGATACTCAATTTAACATGCAAACACATTTTCACTTCAAAATTTGAGTATCAAGAACCCTAGTCTCAAGAACACTTAAAATCACTCAATTTTGATAGATTTAACTGTTGAAATTGGTCAAGATTCTCACCAAATGACCGTTGAGCGAAGTAGTAACTGAATGTGCGATGAAAAATCGGTTTGGTAACACATAAATTTTCGAGCGAAAATGATCAGGGCGTTACTGTGAGAGCGGGTGTTTGAATGAGGAGTAAATGCTTAAGTGTTGTTTTATATACCCCGCGTTTCAGGTCGTGCGTACTTGATTAAGTGTGCATGAATTACATCATGCTTACTTAACAAGTACGCATGAGTTAAGTCATGCGCACTTAATTAAGTTTGCATGGCTTAACTCCTGTGCCATTTTCAAACTCAAAAAATCTCTGATTTATGAAGAACTTGTAGGACGAACATGATAGATAAGTTCAATTTGTGGTTGACAATAAAAATGTTTCTGAAAGTTATGAAAATCTTTTTGTTCTTTTGAATTCCTGGAAATGAACTGTACAAGAAATCTTTTTGTTATTTTGTAAAGTTTATGTTAAAACACACCGAAAATCTTTTTGAGGTTTTTCTAAATGAATAAGCATAAAAATGAGTGATTGAATACTTACAGTGAACGTCTTTTTGGTCAAGTCATAAGCAGAGGATCATATCAGACTGACAGGTAGCAATAGTGATCTTTGATAAACTTTCAAAGAATTTGGGATCATATTATGACATACTTAAAAAAAAATTGAAATGCAAATTGTCAATATTTAAAACTATAAGCATTCTTGGATCAAATTCATGTGAGTTATGGTACTATTTAGAGTTCTACAATGTGTACCCCACGGTTATATAGACAGAAAAGTAAATGAATTATCTCAAGATATCTAAGATTTTCCCAAGGATTATCAATATCACCAGGTTAAGGTAATATCGTTTAGCACATAGAAATCAAGCTAAATCCATAAGGATTATCAAGAACCAATTGATTCATTTGTCTTGGCTCGTGAGTATTTTGTGATGATTCAGGCTAATATATATGGAATCAGAAGATTCTTAAGTAGCAGGATCCAACTGTTATCTGGATGTCTTCAATGGAACAGATGTGATCCAAGGGCGAATATATGCTTGACGGTTGTTGTCAAGACATATCTTAGCTCGGCTTCCCATTGCATACTTGTGATTATGAGCAGTGAAGTGAGCTGAAAATTGTGCTAAAGACAGCACCCGAAATTGGTCTCAACAGATAATACTAGCCAAAATCTTACATTCTATTCCTGATAATGATCTTTTGTTAATCTTATACACACACACATCTCATAACATGGCTTCAAATCACATTTGTAGAAAAGAGATTTAGTTTTCACACTACTAATGATTTAGCGAATGCTTCTAGGTGACTGACAATTTAACAAAGAATATTTGAAGTATATCAAGGTGCAATCATCTCCCTAGTTATGCAGTCTAAGAAATTTAGATCACTAGCTGATGTGCAATCATTTCCTCTAATTTTAAATGACATTGAGATTTTGAAAGTTTTATATTTTGTGTGGATTTTTCTTAAAAAAAAATTTAACAAAAAATAAATTAAATGTAAAACAAAAATAAATGTAACTTCCAAGAAATAAGTTTGTTTTGAAAACGTTTATCATTCAGGATTGAACATTCCTATCATGTTGACAAGATGTTCAAAACGAGTACGATCAAAAGCTTTGGTGAAAAGATCAGCAAAATTATCACCGTGTGAACTTTTAGAAGTTCAATTAGATGCTTTTCAACACAGTCACGGATGAAATGGTGACGAATTTCAATATGCTTAGTTTTGGAATGTTTCACCAGGTTGTTTGTGATAGACATGGTGGCTGTGTTGTCAATGAAAATAGGAGTGCTAGTGTAATTTAAGCCGTAATCTCTCAATTGATGTTGAATCCATAAGATCTGAGAGCAGCAGCTTGCAGCAGCAATGTACTCTGCTTCACATGTTGAGATAGAAACTGTTGTGACTGAAACCTTGAACACAAGCAGACGGCAAACATAATGTCGGGTCTTGAAGCTGTGAGATACATAAGGGATCCAATCATTCCTCGATACAATCTACAATCCACATCCTTTCCTTCTTTATCAGGATATAAACCATGATTGACTCGAATAGGTGTGCTATAAGATGTACAATCATTCATTTTGTATTTGGACAAAATATCTTGGACATACTTAGTTTGATGCAGATAAATGCCATCTTCCCTTTGACTGACTTGCAGTCCTAAGAAAAAGGACATTTCACCCATGTTGCTCATTTCAAACTTGGACTTCATCACCTGCTCAAATTCCTTACACATCTCTTCATTGGAAGACCCAAAAATGATGTCATCAACGTATACTTGTACAAGTAGAATATCACCTCCTACTTTCTGTATGAAGAGAGTCGAGTCAATTTGTCCTCGATCAAAACCATTGGACAATAGATGCTTTGACAGAGTCTCATACCACGCTCTTGGTGCTTGATGAAGACCATAAAGTGCTTTGTCAAGCTTGTACACTTTATCAGGATATAACGGGTCTTAAAAACCAGGTGGTTGAGTGACATAGACTTCTTCATGAACTTTACCATACAGAAAGACACTTTTTACATCTAGTTGAAAGTCCTTGAAGCCGACAAAAGAGGCATAAGCCATAAATAATCGGATCGCTTCAAGTCTAGCAACTGGTGCATAGACTTCTGTATAGTCCAGACCTTCTTGTTGGTAAAACCCTTGAACAACCAATCTTGATTTATTTTTCACTACAATGTGTCGATCGTCAGTTTTGCATTTAAACACCCATCTGGTTCCAATTGGATGTACACCTCTTGGTTAATCAACTAGATCCCAAACATGTAGTTTTCTGAATTGAGACAGTTCTTCTTGCATAGCCTTAATCCAACAATTGTCAGCTAGAGCCTCTTTGATATTCTTAGGCTCTATTTGGGATACGAAGGCAGCCTTTAAACATGTTTCTAAGATACATGTGTTAAGAATCTCAGCATAAAGACTGGTGTTTTAAGTTACAGTTTTGTGACGAGTTTGAACACTGACATTAGGATCACCAATAATGTTGTCAATTGGATGATTCTTATGAATTATTATCTCTGGTACAATGGTTTCTTGAATATTTGTTTCAAGATTCATGCCTATCTCCTCCATATCATTTACACCTGAAGATGTTTCATTGTAAATAGGATCAACTGGAACTTCGTTTCTGATTTGAGCTCCGTCTTCTTCAGTGTGAGTATTTTCTTCAGTGTCACTTTCATGTGTTCCTAATGCAACATCGGAACAGGGGCTTGGAATAGGTACAATTATTCTTGTTGAGAAATTGGAGTTGTCTTCGCCACTACAGTATTGATACAGCTTTGCAACATCTTCAGCAGATAAATCAGGAAGATTGAAAGACTTGAAAAGATTATCATAATCAAAAACCCAAGCTGGACCTGCAGGTTCTGGTGGACTGCTGTATTTACTGTAATCCACTTCGAACCATTCTTCGATAGTATGACTTTCAGTATTGTACACACTTTTGCAAGGTGAGTTGCCAACATATCCTAAGAAGATGCCTTTTACTGATTTAGCATGAAACTTCAACTATCGATCTTTGTGTTGTAACAATAGAGAACATGGACTACCAAAAGGAATTAGGTAGTCAAGCTTAGGAGGTCGATTATTGGTTAGTTCATAGCTTATTTTGTTGTGTCTTTTCACTACCAGAACTCTATTCAATACGTGACAAGCTGTATTGATAGCTTCTGCCCAAAACGTGATTGGAAGCTTGGCATCTAACAACATTGTACGTGCAGTGTCAATTATAGTTCTGTTCTTCCGTTCTACAACTCCATTCTGCTGAGGAGTGTACGGTGCACTAAATTCTTGATGAATACCTTTCTTGAGACAAAAAATAGCCGTCAAATTATTTTTAAACACGGTGCCATTATCACTTCGAATTCTTCTGACCTTTTGTTTGCATAAGGATTCTAGATTCAGAATCAAATATTAAAGAATTTCAGCAGTCTCATCTTTAGTACCTAAGAAATGTACCCAAGAAAAACGTGAGTAATCATCAGTAACAACCAAACAGTATGACTTTCCTCCAATACTCTTGATACTTATGGGCCCCAACAAATCCATATGTAAGAGCTCCAAAGGGGTATCAATAGAGCTTTGAGTCTTTGGCTTATGAGATTTCCATTGTTGTTTGCCCTTTTTGCAAGATATACAGTCATCTACAACGAAAAATCTCAATTTAGGAACACCGGTTACCAAACCGTTTCGGACAAGATGATTCATTTTTCTATATGACAGGTGTCCGAGTTTCATATGCCATAAGATTGAGTCAATTTTAGTTGCTTTAGATATTAAACAAGTTGCAACTGAGGAAGTGGTTGTTGCCACACTCATATCGATCTAATATATGTCATTTGTTGTTGGTGCACGCATCAAAATCCATTCTTCTGGAATCACGAAACCAGGCTTGAGAACCAGACATTCAGATTTGTTGAACATCACTGAGTACTCTTTGTCACACATCTGAGAAACACTTAACAAATTGTGTTTTAACTGTTCACAGTAGTTGACATTGTCAAAACTAATACACCCACTAGTAACCACGCCTTGACGTGTGATACTTCCACCTTTCTCTCCTGCAAAGGCCACATAGCCACCTCTGAATGGTTTAACATCTTGTAGAAGGGCCATATTGTCTGTCATGTGTCGGGAACAACCACTATCAACATACAAGCGATTAGAAACCGATCCCCTAGGTTGTCCCTGCACATATCACACAAATTAGTTAGATTTGGAGACCCAAGCCATTGTGTTCTTGGGTTGTGCGTTTTTCTCAAAGTACACAACTTCAATTAATTCACAGTCATGGTGATAAAAAATGAGTGACTCTTTTGGTGAGTTGGAATTAGAAGCTTGAGAACCAACTATTTTCTTTCTCCAAATTTGTTTTTGTTGACCAACATGTGTTCTAAGGTTAGAAAAAGTTTTGCTTAGTTGATTACCTGTTAGCTGTTGTCCTAGTTTTCTCAAACTTTTATTCTGTCTCCTCATCTGTGGTCTAGACAATCTTACCTCATAAGATCATGTATTACCAAGGGTAGATACACGCGAAACCACAGACTCTTTGTTCCTTTTCTTAGTAAATGGCTTAGTCACAAATTTGGACTTAACCATATATTGGACTGGTGTTTTTGAAACTTGAGTTTTGAATTGTTTTCTTGGTGGAATTTTCAAGGATACGGCCTGTTTTGGAAGAACGGGCCATTTCTCTTGATTCTTATAAGGCCAATTCATCAGAATATGTCCAAACGTTCCGCACTGAAAACAATTCTTTCTTTCTTTGAAAGGTCTCTTGTAAGGCTCACTGGTTTTGGATGTAGAAGGTTTATTCTGACCAGTGGTAGAATTAGTTTGATGAACCACATGTGAAGTTTTACCAGATGTTAATTGAATTTTAGGAGTGTAGTGCTTATCAATGTTTTCTTGAAAATTCATTCCAAGTTTGTTAGCAATGTCTCCTTTTTGGCTTGCTTTATGGTTTTGAAATCTCCATAAAGCATCTTTTTCAATTTATCATTTGATTCAATTAAATCAGGTTCAGTTAAAATACAATTGTCCAGATTATTGACAGCGTTTTTTTGTTGATTTTAGATTCATTAAACAATTCTTCTGAAACAATACCATCAATTTTGTTGTTTTCTGAACATTCGTCAGAATAAAACTCTTCATCTGAAGATGTGTTATCCTTACTTGAAGATTCATCAAGAAAGGATAGATCAATGTCGACTGGCCCGTTGACAAATGTCCCGTTAACTGGTGGTGGAATGGCATTAGTACCTAAACCTATGACATTTACTTGTCGTACAACCGATTCATAATGTTCGACCATGAAACGAGAATTTCTCAATTTCTCAATTTTTCCACTGAACTTCAGAATTTCATTCTGATGTTTGGCTATTTCGACATTCTTTTTCTCTCACTCTTTGTAGGCAACATCTAAATGAAATTTATGTTCACTTATTTTTATTGAAAAATCATGTTTGTCTTTTCTGAAATTTTCAATTGATTCTTTAAAACGCTTTTTCATTTTCTTTATAGCTTAGAGCTGCACTACGTAGAGGTTTGAGTTGATCCTGAATTTTATCATTTTCACCTTTTAGTTTAAAAAAATTATTACAGGGAATAACAATAAAATAATTAGAATCTACCTCAGTTGATGAACTGGATTCTTCTCCAATAAACATCAAAGCAAATGTTGATCCCTGTTGCTCTGCAACAACAACTGTTTCCTTTTCTTCAGATTTGATCATCTCTATGATTTCTGCCATCAAATCTGAGTGTGTGCAACAATGGCATCTTCAATATGAACTCCCCAGTCGTAACTATCGTCTTGTTGAGCTACCAGTGCATTAGATGAAGATCCTTGATTTTGACTGCGGTCGTTGCCGAAGCTCTGTTTGTTGTAATTCTGGTTGCTTCCTGAACTTGGTTGAGTGAAACCAGAGGCTGGTGCCTTGCCTTTCTGACACTCTCGTGCAAAGTGTCCAAAATTCAGGCATTTGTAACACTTAGCCTTTGATTTATCAAAACCAATTTTAGCATTAGAATGCCCACCGATAAACTTTCTGCCGGTTTTATTCAGAAACCGTTTAGCCCTTCTCAAGATCATGGCCGTATTCCACTGAATATCCATATCTTCCATGTCATCTGGATCCACCTAATTGAAATCTTCTTCAATTGTTTCTGGATCAGTTAGTTTGCCACCAATGAAGTTTTCATATGCCAACATGCATGATGAAAACAATGCTACATGATCTTCTGCAATCTTTGCAAAAGCAGGTATCGGTGTAGATGTTGGACTTCTTGGTTGGTGTGAATTTGAACTTGTAGCAGCAAAACATGTATGACTATTGCAGCCATTACCTTCTTCTTGTGCAGGATTCCCTGAGAAAAAAAAGCAATACCCGGTCCTGTGGTTTTTGATGTGGAAGAGGCTCCAAAGTACATTGATGGTTCTTGCACAAACGGTCTGCTAGTGGTTTCTTTCTTTCTTAAACTCATGTCATGTGCTTGGATTTTACCTATTACCTCATCAATGGTCATTTCAAAGAATTTAGAGTTTTCTCTTAAAAGGGTTGTGTACATGTCAAATTTGGGGGGTAATGCATCAAGAAATTTTTCAACTAGTTCATCATCTGGATATTTTAATTCATAAGACTTAAGTTCAGTCTGAAGATGATAGAATATAGAGATAAGTTCATCAATGGATTCTTGTTCCAAATATCTAAAACATTCATACTGTTTCCTTAACAATTCCCTTTTACTTTTCTTAACATCACTGTTACCCTCAAACCGTTTTTCCAAAGCCTTCCACAAGTCTTTAGAGGAATCATATCCTCTGAAACTGTGAAATATATCTCTTGTTAGTGCCATGGTTAAAGAACCATGTGTCTTCTTTTCAAGATCATATGCTTTCTTTTCTTCAGCATCAAGTCTAGAGATTGGTTTAGGTTTAGTTTCACCAAGGAATTCATGGGTTGGATGTTTATAACCTTCTAAAATAGGTATCCACATGTTTGAATCTGTGTATGAAACATATTCCTCAAATCTAGTTTTGCAGTTGGAATAGTCATTCACATTTATTAACTTTAGGGGTTTCTGTGGAGTGCCTATTTCGTTGTCATAATTCAACAAGCTACTAAGATTTTGAAGGTTTGCCATTGTGTAAGACTCAGAAATCAGAAGTTCAAACTTGGGTATTTGGCTATAAGTACGTATGAAGCAGAAAGGTCTTGCGTACTTATAAGTGCGCAAGATAACAAGTACGCACGAACAAATAAATACCCAGGACTGAAAAATATGCACAAAAGACAAATGACACATATTTATGATGACATGTATGCAAGGAATTTTGACAAGAATACAAGTATACAGGATCACAAGTACACAAGGTTCAAATACGCATGAACTTAAGTACGTATGGACTTAAGTACGCAGGAATTGTGTTAAGTACGCATGTGACAGGAAGATGGGTTTTGAAAAATGTATCCACTTGTCCTGATCAAAAAGTGATCTGACCAAGTTGTAATGTATGAACAATGTGGTTTGAACAAGTGACCAGATTTGGAACTCAAGACAGAGAATGATGATTGTAACAACAACACAAGAACAACACGATGATTGAAATGGGATTCTTTCGAGATAAACAAGTGTATGAAACAGACTCAATAATCACCAATGCAGATGTAAACAGAAACACATATAGATCACAAATGTTCCTAACATACTCACAACACTCGAAAATAAGAGCAAATTGCTCTGATACCACTTGTAGGTCCCTCCGGGTGGATGTCTCGGATCGATATCGTGTGAGAACGTAGCCTAGTAAACAGGTGCGGAATGCCCGTTACTAGGTGGAACATTGTAAGAATGAACGTATGACAATCAACACGAGATGATACTAATAAATACACGGTCTATTGATTTCATAGTGTTTCAAACAAGTACAGAAACAGATTGAATGACTTCTGGACTGAAACAATACTGATATGTGCATACTTGTGTGTGCAAAAATACATCTATGTAAAAATGAAACAACTCTATGCTATTTATAGACCTGGGCCATGCGCACTTAGTAAGTACGCATGACCATCCTTCATGCGTACTTGCTAAGTACGCATGACCATTCTTCATGAGTACTTGCTAAGTACGCATGACCATTGTACTTGACAAATACGCAGGAACACATCCTTGCGTATTTGTTTAGTACAATATCAAAATACAACATGTTCAGACATAAACATACATAATACAACTCGATAAGCAAAATACAACAAATACAAAATACATACAAGACTGAACTAGATAAAAACAAAAGCTCCAGCTCGATCCAGAGTGCCTGTCACAAAACATGCATCAACATTTCATATGTAAAAACCCAAGATTTTTAGATCAAACCTTGGTTGACCCACTTTTTACCCAAAACTCATTTTCAATCTTCAAAACATAGAATGTTAGAAGCTGATCTTACCTCGAATCATGCCCAGATGATGAGGATGATGCTTTATACTTTGTTAGAGCTCGTTTGTTGATGCAAAAATCCCAATCAAGGTCGATTTCTCTCTCTAGAACTCTTTCTCTAGGTGAAGGGGATGAAAATCAGAATTAGGAAGATGGGGGTTGTGGCCAGAGTTTAAGCTCTCCCCCCCCCCCCCCCAATTCCCTCGCTTTACGCTAAGCCCAAACCGACCCTTAATCTATAATCTTTTCGTTTAATTAATGAATAAAAAATGACGTATTGGGATTTTAGGGTGTTACAAGTCTACCCTCCTTACAAGATACTTCCTCCTCAAAACATGTTATAAGTCGAATAGTTGAGGGTACAACTCTTTTATTTCCTCCTCGGCTTCCAACGTAGTCTTCGATCCCTTTCTGTACTTCCACTGAGCTTTCACATACCGGATCACTTTAATACGTACACTCTTCTCTTTTCAGTCAGTGATTGCCACAGGTGTCTCAACATAGTTCAACCTGTTATCCACTTCAATGTCTATTAACGGTACATGAATCGTCTCGTCTGCTAAACATTTTCGCAAATGTGATAAGTGAAAGGTCGGATGAATCCCATCTAGCTTTTTTGGTAGATCAAATTAGTAAGCTACCTCCCCCACCCGGGCTAATATCCGGAAGGTTCCAATAAACCTCGAACTTAACTTCCCTTGCTTGCGGAACCGGATAATACTCCACGAGAAAACTTTCAACATAACCTTGTCTCCCACATTGAACTCAATTGCTTAACGCCTTTTATCCGCATAAGACTTTTAACTATTTTGTGCAACTTTCATACACTTCTTAATCTGATCAAACTTCTCGGATTTGGTTATCCCGACTTCTAAGCTTCCCATTCCCTTTTGCTCAATTTCAACTCAACCTACGAGAGTTCTACATCTCCTCCCATAAGGCATCTCGTAAGGCGGCATGCCTATACTCGAGTGGTTACTGTTATTGTAGGAGAACTCCGCGAGTGCTTAATGATTATCCCAACTGCCACCAAAGTCAATTATACAAGGACGAAGAATGTCATCTAAGGTTTAAATGGTCCTTTCACACTGACCATTCGTTTGAGGATTATTTTTATGCTGATGCTTCATGAAGTTACCTCCAAACACTTGACATGAACCACGTATCTCTATTAGAAATGATTGACACTAGCATGCCATGGCGAGCTACAAGTTCACTAAGGAACACTTCTGCTAAACGTTCTGAAGTAAGCGTCTCACGTATTGGCAAGAAGTGAGCACTCTTTGTTAAACAGTCAACAATCACCAAGCCAAATGGGGTCATAACCATTAGCTGTGCAAAGTAGCTTAGTTATGAAGTTCATTGTGATATGTTCCCACTTCCATTCCGATATCTCCAAGGCTTGGGTTTTACCGAAAGGTTTCTTGTGTTGGGTTTTATCTTGTGAGCAAGTCAAGCACTTGTTTACATAAAGGGTCACATCATTCTTTATACCCAACCACCAGTAGTCCTTCTTCAAGTCTATATACATCTTCATAGTTCCTAGATGGATGGAGTAACGAGACTTATGAGCTTCATCAAGGATTTTGGCCTTAAGCTCGCCTTCCTTCGGTATCCATATTCGGCCAAACATGGTCTTTACACCGTATGATTAACTTCCAAGGCTTTACTGATTTGACCCAAAACATCTGGCGTCACAATTAGTTTGTACGATCCAAGTTTTTTTCTTTTTCCAATGTAGGAAAATGTAAGACAAGTTCAATTTCTATTACAATTAGTTTCAAATACACAACTTGGAATATCGATATTTCATTTATATTAACTCCGTTTTGGACATGTTTTAGTTCGTTGTGATCCTCTCTCTCACACGTACTAAATAATAGTTACATCAGGTCAAAATTTCTAACAAAAACAATCCAAAGAGAAAAGTGCCAGAGAGAGAGAGAGAGGGAAAGAAATCGAATTAATGCGATCATCACAATTGACGAGAGTGTAGAAAATGGGGTGCTCTTTTTTTCGGAACGTGATGCCTTAGACGTTTATACTACCAATGATGTTTGCACCAACAAAACTCGGTTTCGTCTTTAAGAAGTTCGAAGATCAGTCTCACATCCCTGGTATGAACAAAGACCCCATTTAATCCATCAATTTTAGGTTTTAAAATCTCCTCATTATTTATGCTTACAAAAAATACTTAAAGGTAAGGTAAGCATTTCTATGATATATTATGATAATCAATATAATGAAATCTATTGTTTGAATGAACATGTGACAACCTAAAATTTTGGATTGATTTTTAAGAAAATGTATCTAACAAAGACCTTTTTTTAATTTATTAATAAACCGTGTCATTTCTCCCTTTAGGTTGATGTATCATATTCTCGTTATTAACTCCAATGACGATTTTTAACCTACAAGCCGCACCGGTGACGATGAGGATACTCATACTCATGTAATCCATTTCTAATCAATATAATGAAATCTATTTTTTGAATGAACATGTGACAACCTAAAATTTTGGATTGATTTTTAAGAAAACGTATCTAACAAAGACTTTTTTTTAATTTATTAATAAACCACGTCATTTCTCCCTTTAGGTTGATGCATCATATTCTCGTTATTAACTCCAATGACAATTTGTAAGCTACAAGCCGCACCAATGACGATGAGCATACTCATGTAATCCATTTCTAATCGTCAAATGGTTATATTTTGCTTCAAACCGCGATAGTTATATTCATGTGGCATTTTTTATATCATATATTTTCATTTACTCCAGTTATAATGGTCTAGTATATATATTTTTGTACCCGTTTAGGGAAAATATCATTCCCATGTTTTTTCATAAAAATCAAGTGTCATCATGAATACTTGGGTTGTAAACGAACAGAACCGAACCGAACGAAGCCTTGTTCGTGTTCGTTCGTTAAGCATTTAACTTGTTCACGAACACTAACCGAACGAAATTTCATGTTTGTGTTCGTTCATTAAGGAAATGGGTTTGTTCACGAACGTTACCGAACAAAGCCTTATTTAGGACTTTTGATGTCAACCCTAATGTTTATATGATTTAGGATTGAGTGAAACTTATATTATTTAGAATTGAGAACTTAGAAGGCCTAACGGAGTAATAGTGGATAAGGAAATTACGTATAAATGAGAATATGGTTTCTTACTTTACTTAGTTAATTGTTATAGTAATAAAAATTTTAAAAAATTAAAAAATATAAAATGTTTAGATAAAATAAAACAGAAATATACAAAAATCTTAATGAACATCTTAAACAAACGAAAATGAACAAACATAAACGAACGTAAATGAACGAACGTTCACGAACAGCTTATCGAACGTTCACGAACAAATTAACGAACGTTCATGAACACAATTGAACGAACAAGACCTCTGTTCATATTCGTTCATTTAGTTAATCGAACGGCATTTCTTGTTCATGTTCATTCATTTATTAAACGAACAAACGTAAACGAACTTCCCGTCGAACGGTTCATGAACTGTTCGTTGAACGTTCAGTTCGTTTACAGCCCTATGAATACCCATCAACTCTTCTTTAACTATTTCAATGATAAATCAATAAGAAACAAAATTGATTTTCTTTTAATTCATATATTTTCGTGTCTATGATGATAATAATTAACAAACCAAATTCGAATATTGGGAAACAAGTAGCCCATTCTCAATTGGTATGATCCTCCTTGACCTTTATTGGCATTTGGCTGCTACTTTGTAGTTTTATTTACCGGCTATGACACACCAACCACCCAAATCACCCATCTTTGCTTTTGGTTCCTTTATACCAATTTTCCACCACCACCCATCACTTCCAATATCAATTTCACAATCTACAATATTCTTTAGATATTTTAATGCTTCTAATATTCAATAAAGGTGACAGCTTTCCTTCTAATTTCCCCAAAAATAAAGTTTTCAAAAGTTGTCGTTTCAATGCTAAAAGAGACGTTGACGCCATAAAGATGATGATTCACATCAATAGTTAGTGGATGCAAGCATGCAACCTTGATCATAGTTAAATTAGCTCCTATTTGTTAATGACAATTTTTTACAAGTCCTTTTTAACTACAAATCATCAAGAATTGAAACCGCTAGGAATTGAACATGTGACAACAACAACTTTATCATCTTAAGTTCTTAGATGTTCGATCACTCAACACTCTCGATGAGGTCACTATCAAAAAACTAAAAAAAAAATTGTGACATGAGTTTTGTGAGAAATTTATCGGAATTGGCTGTTAGCGACAAATTTCCGACAAAAAATGTTTGTCGGAAAATAACCCCATAGAAAATGTTTTTTCGACAAAGTCCCGACTAGTTTCTCGACGAATTAGCGACAAAAGCCTTTCATCGGTAGTTTCCGACGATTATATTGAATAAATAAGTTAATTTATTTAATAAATTTGTCGGAAAATTGTAGAAAATCTTAGGGTTACATTTTTCTTTTTGTTTTGATGGAAATTTTGTAACATCCCGGAAGCTAACAATTCATGTTGATGGACGACCCGAATCCGTATTTAGCATAGTAATAAGTAGAGTTGACTAAAGGATGCACGTTTATCTACCAACTGGACTCAAATTGTCATTATTAAGTTGTTCGATTTAAAAACGCACAAGCAAGGTTACGCGAGGACTCGGATGTAATTGTGGATTGTATTTAACCAACTAATGAAAAACCATAAGCCATTCTCGGCTGGGTTGTGCTTGACGGTAGCAAGACGAGGCGCAAGGGAGAGGGAGGTCGAGCAAAGTGGTCCCGTGGTGGTCCTACAGTGGTGTGAGGCAAAAGGAAAGCTCCTTTTGGCTAAGGTATTACTAGTCAACCGTTCTCTTTAGTTGTTTGATTTTATGTGGTGAAACCCGATTAAGGATTTGGTTGTTTTCTTGACCATGAGCAACGAAGGGGGGAGGGTTGAGATGGTGGTGGCGGACGACATTGGTTAAGGTGGCACATTAAGGTAGTGACCGGAGCAGAGGGGAAGCTGATGGCCGAGAAGGAGGGAAGGGAGAGAGGAAAAGAGAAAGAGGAAGACGACGGGAGAAGGTGGTGGCATCGGGGATCGCTGAGACGACAGCGGCAACAGGCGGCGGTGCTCACCAGCAGCCAGAAGCTGCTGTGTTGGTGTACCACGATTGCGGACTGTGGAGTGGCGGTGGTTCTGTTGTTCTATCATGAAAGGAGGAGCTGACTAGGGTTTCTAATGGATTGAAAGGTGACAGGGAAACTAGAATGGTACAAGATGGCAAAGCAGAGGTGGTTCACAATGGTGATGTGCGGTGGTGGTGGTTCTCGGCAATGATCAAGGAAGGGGTGGGATCGGGCTACACCCGATTAGAGGTTGAGAGCCCAAGATCTGCATGGCGAGGTTAGGACGTGCATGGTGATCTCGGCTCATGTACATAGACCCGTGAGGCTATTGTTTGGCATGGCACGTGGATGTGCATGCATACGGATCCTAAATGGATCTTAGGGTTACATTTTTCTCTTTGTTTTGTTGGAAATTTTGTAACATCCCAAAATCCCGGAAGCTAGCAATTCGGGTTGATGGACGACCCGAATCCAAATTTAGCATAGTAATAAGTAGAGTTGACTAAAGAATGCTCGTTTATCTACCAATTGGACTCAAATGGTCATTATTAAGTTGTTCGAGTTAAAAACGTACAGGCAAGGTTACGCAAGGACTCGGATGTAATTGTGGATTGTATTTAACCAACTAATGAAAAACCATAAGTCATTCTCCGCAGGGTTGTGTTCGACAGTAGCAAGACGAGGCGCAAGGGAGAGGGAGGCCGAGCAAAGTGGTCCCATGGTGGTCCTACGGTGGTGTGAGGAAAAAGGAGAGCTCCTTTTGGCTAAGGTATTACTAGTCAATCGTTCTCTTTACTTGATTGATTTTATGTGGTGAAACCCGATTAAGGTTTTGGTTATTTTCTTGACCATGAGCAACGAAGAGTGGAGGGGTAGAGATGGTGGTGGCGGACGACATTGGTTAAGGTGGCACATAAAGGTGGTGACCGGAGCAGAGGGGAAACCGATGGCCGAGAAGGAGGGAAAGGACAGAGGAAAAGAGAATAAGAAAGACGACGGGTGAAGATGGTGGCATCGGGGATCGCTGAGACGACGCGACAACAGGCGGCGGTGCTCGGCAGCAGCCAGAAGCTGCTGTGTTGGTGTACCATTGTTGCAAACTGTGGAGTGGCGGTGGTTCTGCTGTTCTATCGTGAAAGGAGGACCCGACTAGGGTTTCTAATGGATTGATAGGTGACGGGGAAACTAGAATGATACTGGATGGCAAAGCAGAGGTGGTTCATAGTGGTGATGTGCGGTGGTGGTGGTTCTCGGCAATGACCAAAGAAGGGGTGGGATCGGGCTACACCCGATTAGAGGTTGAGAGCCTAAGATCTGCATGGCGAGGTTAGGACGTGCATGGGGATCTCGGCTCATGTACATAGACCCGTGAGGCTAGAGTTTGGCATGGCACGTGGATGTGCATGCATACGGATCCTAAACGGATCAAGGAAGTCTCGGTTCTAGGGAGTTGTAACATCCCAAAAATAAAACGACAGATATAATAACGGAATAAACGAATAAGGCATGACGGGCCGAGCCGGATGGGCCGGTGGGTTTAAAGGGGAGCCCCCTATAAATAGCCAAGGTCACCACCCATTTATCTCATTTACAACATCTAGAGAGAGAAACTGTAGAGAGAGAAAGTTGGCGGATCGACCCGAGATTGAAGAAGTGTGTAGCTCCAGAGCTTGGGAGAAGAACATCCGGATCAGAAGCTCGATACAGGTAACGATCTAGCCTATATTTGAGTTTTTGTTCGTTTTGGGGTTTTTTGGGTTTTGGACGAAAATGTGACGTTTTTACGGATGAAACTGGAAGAAAAATATAGTTTTGAGTTCCTTAATGAAAAGAAACGTTTTGAATGTAAACAAGTTCGGGATCTTGACGTGATCAGACCCGAAAGCGAAAGTCAAGGTTTTTGCGGGGAAGCAGATCCTGCGTACTTATCAGGTACGCAGGAAGAGGGTCCTGCGTACTTATAAAGTACGCAGGAAGAGGGTCCTGCGTACTTATCAAGTACGCAGGAAGAGGATCATGCGTACTTATCAAATACGCATGAAGCGAGGTTTGCGCACTTATTAAGTACGCAAGAGCAAGGCCCTGCGCACTTGCTAAGTGCGCAGGCATCAGGTTGTTTAGGTAAAGTCAGTATGTTTAGAAGGTTAAACCGTTAGAGTCGGGGGTTGGTCTGATGTGTATTTAACTAATCAATTCAGATCGAAAGTGACGTTGTGGGACCTTTGTTTAGGACAACCCAGATTAACTTATCAGGTGAGTTCTAGAAGCCCTCTTTTAAATGTTTTATATAATGTTTTCGGGCTGGTGTGCATACATACGAAATGATGTTTTACAAAATGATGTTTATGAAACTATGTTTACGAAATGAAATGATTTGGAATGAACGGTTTATGGAAAGAAAGTTTTACGAATGGAATGTTTACGAACAAGATGTTTATAAAGAAATGATTTAAAATGAAGGTAAAGGGTTTTGAAAATGAATGAAATGTTTTATGAAAAGAAAAGGAAAGGGCAAAGGTTTTAAAGAAGTCATTACAAATCTAATCTGTCGAATGAAGGGAATTGACGAATGAAGTCTGGGAATGTAATTCCCAGCCTTGTGGTAGATTATGGACAGCGAGCCATAGTTGCCATAAGAACAATAGGGGCAGTGTCTTTGTGGCATGTCAATGGTTATGATGTTATACAACTGGTATGGGAGTAACGACGGTTACTCAGGGGTTAACGTGACCCTATTGAGGTTAAATTATGATCTGACGGTGTTTTGGCCGTGAGCCATAGCCGTCGATGGAAGTTATCGGTTTATGGACATGAGAGCCATAGGGGCAACTAATGGGGTATTGTCGGTCCTCGTGCAGTTAAGTCTTGGGGGAAATACAAAAGGGAATTGACGGAATGTATTGTATTGTCGGTCTTCGTGCAGTTAAGCCTTAGGGTCAATACAATACTAGATGATGGAACAAATGGTAACGCAGATTTAGATAGTAATGTATGACTTAAATGAATATTAAATGTTTTAATCGAACGATCCGTTCAACGGTGTTTATGATGATGATAAATGCTTTGATGATGATAAATGTTTGAATGTTTTTAATGATGAACGAAAGGCCCTGTTTTCTTATACATGATGTTAAACCCTAATGAATTATTGAATGATGAACCATTTTATAAATTGAATGAAAAACTGGAACTCACCAGCGTAGCTGACTTTTTAGTATGCACATTCAGGTTAAGGCAGGTATGGATGATGGTCGGTGATGCTCGGCAAGCGAGAAGAGTTACCCGGTGGATCATGAAGACTGGCATCCCGTTATGATTAGTTTATGTTATGTTTATGTATTAGACTATGTTACGTTTCCGTATGTTGAACGATGTTATGAGTATGTTTTAATAAAATTTTCCGCTACGTTAATTGATATTCAAGTTTAATAACTGTTTGTGAATGAGTAAATCCAACAAGTGAGGCCTCCCGGGTTTGGGGCCTTACAAGTTGGTATCAGAGCAAAAGTTTGAGAGATTCGGACAATCCCAGTGTTTGAACTTAAACTGTGAACGGGACCGAAAGCGGATGCCTGTATGGGTAACTCGAGCCACAGCATCAGGTACGAAGGTAGTATATATTTACATGTGTAGTATGCCTTTGAAAGGGTTAGGTAAGGACTTGTGTTCTGATGGAATCACAAAGGTGGTCAAATAGAAATCAAAAGTTAGTGTAATGGTAATTGCAGATGGCCAGTGTATATTAACATCTTACAGTGCTTGTTGAATTTTATTGGTTAACTAGCGTGATGACATTGGATTCTTGTCTTATAGATCGAAATGGCAAGAAGAGGAAACGGAAGGCGTGGTGGGGGCCGTATCGGTGGTCGCACCGGTGGTCGTAACGGTGGGCGCGGCAGGACCCCTGCGCGCCAAGAGTATAGTGAAGAAGGAAGTGTTCACATTGAACCGGCGGTTGGTGTGCATGGAACCGAGCAGACACAGGTTGAAGAACAACCTTTCACTTTTGAACCAGAAGTGAAAGCAGCTATAGCTCGAGAGTTCACAGAGTTGATGAAAGTTTCTTTGCCAGGACTGCTGGCAGAAGCATTAAAGAAGGTTAATGAGACGGGTGGGTCGTACACGGCGGTTGATACCCCGAACACTGAGGCGATCAACGCACCGCTTAACCATGGTTGCGACTATAAGTCCTTTAAGGCATGTGACCCGCCGGTCTTGACTGGGAAGAAAGACGCGGTAGCTACGTTTGATTGGGTGATTTGTATGGAGGCTGCCATTCGTCTGAGTGAATGTCGAACGGATCAAGTTATGAAATTTGCTGCTAACTCCTTGAGAGAGGAAGCATCCCATTGGTGGGAAAGTGTACGTCAAGCAAAAGGGAGCGAGGTTGTGGATGCGATGATGTGGGCTGACTTGAAAACTTTGGTGATCAAGAATTTCTGTCCAAGGAACGAGATTGAGAAGGTAGAGAGGGAATTTCTGGGTTTGAAGGCCGGGAGCATGACGCACCGGCAGTACACAACCCGATTCAATGAACTGGCACGTCTGCTGCCAAACCTTATCCCGACTGAGGAAAGAAAGATTTCCTGTTACATTCAAGGGCTGCTGGACTAGGTCCGCACCTATGTTAAGGCGAACGCCCCTACGACCTATGATTCGGTAGTAGAACTGAGTGGCGTAGTATTCGATGATCTGGTGCTGAATGTCGTTGCCATCGAAGAGCCTAAGAAGAAGCCGAGTTTCCCCGCTAAGCGATCGGTTGGGAAGTTGTTTGGGGCTCGGGACAAACAGGCCAGGGTAGGCGAGACGGCAGTTTGTGGAAGATGTGGGGTAAGACATGCGGGTGAATGTCGGTTAGGGTCAAATCTATGATTTAAATGCGGCAAAACCGGACACTACGCACGTGAATGTCCCCAGCTATTCAAATACTACAACTGTGGGGAGAGTGGTCATATGAGTCTGGAATGCACCAAGCCCAGAATGGGTGAAGCCGGGAAAGGGAAAGGCCCGGAAAGGAAAGAAGAGAGGCCCCGAGCAAAGACTCGTGCGTACGCGCTAACGCAAGACCAAGCCAGGGCAGACCCCGATGTGGCGTCAGGTACGTTCATCCTTGACAACACTTTTGTTTCTGTGTTATTTGATTTGGGTGCAAGTAAGAGTTTTATATCTGCGACTTTTTGTAAACGAGTGAAGTACACTGTCAGTAAGCTAGAAAGAGCCTTTAGCGTAGAAACCGCTGAGGGTAGAACTGCGAGAGTGACCGATGTAGTTGACAACTCCACGATAAAGATAGAAGGTCATAGGTTCCCTGTCAGATTGTTTGTTATGGTTTTGGGAGGGTTTGATGTCGTGTTAGGTATGGATTGGTTAACTGCCAACGAAGCACAAATCATATGTAAACGAAAGATAATCCGACTCAAGGCTCCGGATGGTAGCAAAGTCGAGGTTTTTGGAAATCGTGACGCCCCGATGCCAAACGTCATCTCGATGATTAAGGCAACAAATTACTTAAGGCGTGGATGCGAGGCTTACCTGGTGTACGTAATTGACAAGTGTAAGGAAGTGAAGGAACTAGATGATGTGCCCATGGTACGAGAGTACCCGGAGGTGTTTCCAGAGGATTTGTCTGGGATACCACCCGACAGGGAGATTGAGTTCCGAAGATGCCCAGCCCGTGGCTAAGGCTCCATATCGACTAGCACCGGTGGAAATGAAAGAACTTATGGCCCAATTAGACGAACTACTTAAGAAGGGATTTATACAACCGAGCATCTCACCATGGGGTGCCCCGGTGTTGTTCGTGAAGAAGAAAGATGGTTCGATGAGAATGTGTATTGATTATCGCGAGTTGAATAAACGTACGGTGAAGAACAAGTACCCTTTACCAAGGATCGACGACCTGTTCGATCAATTGCAAGGCGCAAGTTGGTTCTCAAAAATCGACCTTCGGTCCGGGTACCATCAGTTGAAGGTGAGGCAAGAAGACATACCGAAAACTGCATTTCGCACGCGTTATGGACATTACGAGTTCTGCGTAATTGTCACACCCCAACCGACGGCGGAAACGTCGGGGCGTGAAGCGTGCAGACTGTTCATTGCTCATGGTGTGCTAAAGTTTGAATATTTAATAATTGTTTTCATTGCAATCAATAAGTTCAATCAAAACACAACCAATCCATACAACAAAAATGTAAATTACATAGAATAAACTGGTTTAATTAAATTCTAGGTCCAAAAATCCTATGCGTAGCATATCTCGATTACTTCAAACATTGGTACCTGAAACATGGTTAAAACAGAGTCAACTAAAAAGTTGGTGAGAATACATAGGTTTTATTGTGTGATAGCAAAATATGTGTTGTGTGCATACAGTTCAATACAACATGACAATTAAGGCAATTATGGAGAGAAACCATCGTGTGACCTATACAATCAAACCTTTGTAACTTGCACTCAAAATTTGTGTTGTCAGTAACAGTCACCCTACCTGGGTGGGTTTGTCAAACTCAATAGATCTACCACTGTTTACTGTCGGCTGTTAGTTAATGATTGTACATGAAGAGCATAATAATTGGTCTACACACCTAGTACTCAAGCACAAAGCGCAAAATTGTATACATGTATAGGATGGAACTGTATATGTGTATAATTGAAAACATGTAAATAGAACGCATGTTCCACCCCAAAAGTTTGTAAAATAGAGTAAAAGAGGGGCTATGTAACTCACGTGTTATGTAGCGTATAGATTGCACAAGCAAATGGGGAAACGGCGGTGTGTTGTAGATCGCTAAGTTCAACCTAACGAACAAGGTATATGATCATGTGTTATTGATTTGCGTCATTCAATGTCGGAAGTGGATTTGTCGTTTTTAAACGTGTAGCGTTTGTTTTAAAATAATAATTAACTATATTATTTATTTAGAATATTATATATATTTATTTGTATAAGTTTAAGTAATTAAAGTTCGTTTGGAAACAAGTGTAAGGAATATAGGTATTCCAGTAATTAGTTTATAAAAATAATTATTTAAACTGTAATTTAATTTATTTATCAATTTAAAAGAATAAAAATAAAAATAAAGATTCTGTTAAGGGACGAACATGACCATGCTCGTATACGGCACGACCGCGCCCAGCTCGTACGCGACCGCGCTTGGTCGGTAACGCGCCCGTGGTTGGCCAGAAGTCAAAACCAGAGTCTGTTCATCAGACACGACCGTGTTCGTACCCGGCACGACCGCGTCTAGGGTTTTGACTAGGTCAGGACTTGGTTTGTTCGTTAAACACGACCGGGCCTTTCTCAGGCACGACTGTGCTTGGTCAGGCACGACCGCGCTCATAGGTTAGCGCGACCGTGTCTGGTCAATTTCAGAAGCAATTCGCCTTATTCTTGTAATAAAACTGATTAGAAACTTAGGGTTTTCCTTGAGAGAGTGTTTGCGAATCGAACCATACTGTTTAATTGGATTTATAACACGTCTAGCGTGTAGTTTGATTAAAACCTTTTTATTACCAAAACTTAGATTCGAATCGTTCAAATTCCGTATTTTGGATTCAAATTAGGTTAGGGTTTTTGTTTGGAATGAAGAAACCAAGCAATTGAACTACTACTAACCTGCTTTGATTGGGCAACGATTGCTGTCGGCTACGAGGAATATTTCGCGGCTTCTTTTCGATCGGCAGAGAGATGGAGATGTTATTCTGATGATGTTAAGGTTGAGGGAAGTTTATAGAAGTCGTATAAAGTTATTAATGTGGTTTGATTCATTTGATTTGGTCATAATTACGAGATTTGATTCGATAAGGAAAGTCCGGTCGTAGTCGCGAGAATTCGGACGATTGGACGTGTATTTGGTCGGGTATTAGGCTGAATAAACCGAATATCTTCTTCTGCAAGTCTCGCAAACTTCTAAACGTGTTTACGATCTATTTTTGGACAAGATTTGAGTCGGTTTGACCTTTTCAGAGTCAAACTGTAAAAGAGGCGCGACCGTGCTTAATGATAAGCACGACCGTGGTCATGGCACAAGCGCGACCGTGCTTAGGACTAAGCACGACCGTGCTTGTGTAGGTTTTTGAAAGTTTCAAGACTAGTCCTTGTAGTTTTGTAATATTGATGTTGTTTTGAGTTTTGGTCAAGTTTGGTCCTCGAGGTTTGTAAGATTGTTTTAGTTAATATTGTAATATAATAAACGCATGTATGCTTGTTATTGTACATGAACAATGAATGTGAGGTTGGAATCGGAATCGTCTTTTATTGCACGACATAAAATAAATAGGAAAAACATGAAAATCAGAAAGGTTACAGTAATGTCTTTCGGATTGACGAACGCACCCACAACGTTCATGGATTTGATGAATAGGGTGTGTCGACCGATGCTGGACCGATCGGTAATCGTGTTCATCGATGATATCCTCATCTACTCCAAGAATGAGGGTGATCACGCATGTCACTTAAAGGAGGTGTTGGAGGCTTTGAAAAAGGAAAAGCTGTATGCTAAGTTCTCCAAATGCGCGTTCTGGCTTAGGGAAGTCCAATTCCTAGGTCACGTAATTAACCCGAACGGCATTATGGTTGACCCAGCAAAGATAGTGACGGTAAGGGAATGGAATATTCCTAAGACGCCAACTGAAATCCGCAGTTTCTTGGGATTGGCAGGCTACTATCGGAGATTCATCCAGGATTTCTCAAAAATAGCTTCGCCATTGACAAAGTTGACTCGGAATGAGGTAAAGTACGAATGGGGTTCGACCCAGGACAAGGCGTTTAAGGAGTTGAAGGAGAAGCTAACCAAAGCCCCAGTCATGGCCCTTCCCGAGGGCAATGAAGACTTAGTGGTATACTCTGACGCTTAGAGTCAGGGATTGGGATGCGTGTTGATGCAACGCGGGAGAGTGATCGCATATGCGTCACGGCAGCTGAAGATTCACGAAGCTAATTATCCGACTCATGATTTGGAACTTGCTGCTGTCGTATTCGCATTGAAAATCTGGAGGCACTACCTATACGGGGTGAAGTTTACTATTTACTCCGACCACAAAAGTTTGAAGTACTTCTTCGAACAAAAGGAACTTAATATGAGGCAGAGGCGATGGTTGGAACTATTGAAAGACTATGACTGTGAATAATATACCATCCTGGAAAGGCAAACGTGGTGGCTGACACTCTAATCCGAAAGGATGTGCCTGCTCCTATTAGAGTGAAAGCTTGTCAGTTGGTGGTGATATCAGATATGATGAGGGAAATTGAAAGAGCTCAAGATGAAGCGCTTAAGGAAGAAAACATAAAGAAGGAAATGATAGTTGGCCAACAAGACACGTTTTGGACGGGTATGGATACCTATGGGTGGCGAGCTTAGAACCAAAATCTTGGATGAGGCTCATAAGTCTCGTACTCTTTCCATCCTGGTACCAATAAAATGTACCAAGATCTAAGGAAGGAATACTGGTGGCCTGGAATGAAGCATGAAGTGACAAAGTACGTAAGCAAGTGCTTGACTTGCTCGCAAGTAAAGGCCGAACACCAGAAACCGTATGGAAAGATTCAACCACTTGATATACCGGAATGGAAGTGGGAACACATTACCATGGACTTCATAACCAAGCTACCTCGCACAGCTAAAGGTCATGATACCATTTGGGTAATTGTGGACCGTTTAACGAAGAGTGCTCATTTCCTATCTATTCGTGAGACGTTCTCGTCAGAAAGGTTAGCGGAAGTATTTATTAAAGAAGTAGTAGCACGGCATGGGATGCCTTTGACGATCGTATCTGACCGGGACACATGATTCACATCGAGGTTTTGGAAAAGATTTCACGAGGCGATGGGCACGAGACTCAATGTTAGCACGGCATACCACCCGCAAATGGACGGTCAGTCCGAAAGGACCATTCAGACATTGGAGGATATGCTTCGTGCTTGTATTATCGATTTTCACGGCAGTTGGGACAGTCATCTGCCGTTGCCGAATTTTTCTACAACAATAGTTATCACACGACGATAGGCATGCCGCCTTACGAAATGTTGTATGGGAGAAGGTGCAGGACCCCGGTTTGTTGGGGTGAGATTAGACAAAAGGAATTAGGAAGCCTTGAAGTCGTAAGAGAAACGTCGGAAAGGTTTGATCAAATCAAAGCAAGAATGAAGGCCGCACAAGATCGTCAGAAATCCTATGCGGATAAACGACGAAGGCCTATTGAGTTTGATGTTGGGGACAGAGTAATGTTGAAAGTGTCACCCTGGAAGGGGATCATACGATTCAGGAAGAGAGGGAAGTTAAGTCCGAGGTTTGTCGGACCATTCAGGATAATGGCGCGGGTTGGTGAAGTCACTTATCGGTTAGAGTTGCCTGATGAGTTAAGTGGAATTCATCCTACCTACCATGTATCACACTTGCGAAAGTGTTTGGCGGATGAATCGGCTCACGTACCACTTACTGACATCGAGGTCGACAACAGCCTTAACTACATCGAAGAGCCCGTAGCCATCCTAGTTCGGAAGGAGAAACGTTTACGTAATAAAGTAATCCAATTGGTTAAAGTACAATGGAAACATCGATAGGGTTCGGGAGCCACTTGGGAAACGGAGACGGAAATGAGGGAGTCGTACCCTCAACTATTTGACTTATAATAGGTTTCGGGGACGAAACCTATTGTAAGGGGGTAGACTTGTAATATCCCAAAAATAAAACAACAGATATAATAACGAAATAAACAAACGAGGCATGACGGGCCAGGCCGGATGGGCCGGTGGGTTTAAAGGGGAGCCCCCTAATAAATAGCCAAGGTCACCACCCATTTCTCTCATTTGCAACATCTAGAGAGAGAAACCGTAGAGAGAGAAAGTTGGCGGATCGACCCGAGATTGAAGAAGTGTGTAGCTCCAGAGCTTGGGAGAAGAACCTCTGGATCAGAAGCTCGATACAGGTAACGATCTAGCCTAGATCTGAGTTTTTGTTCGTTTTGGGGTTTTTCGGGTTTTGGATGTAAATGTGACGTTTTTACGGATGAAACTGGAAGAAAAACATAGTTTTGAGTTCCTTAATGAAAATCAAACGTTTTGAATGTAAACAAGTTCGAGATCTTGACGTGATCAGACCCGAAGGCGAAAGTCAAGGTTTTTGCGGGGAAGCAGATCCTGCGTACTTATCAGGTACGCAGGAAGAGGGTCCTGCGTACTTATCAAGTACGCAGGAAGAGGGTCATACGTACTTATCAAGTACGCAGGAAGAGGATCATGCGTACTTATCAAGTACGCATGAAGCGAGCTTTGCGCACTTATTAAGTACGCAAGAGCAAGGCCCTGCGCACTTGCTAAGTGCGCAGGCATCAGGTTGTTTAGGTAAAGTCAGTATGTTTAGAAGGTTAAACCGTTAGAGTCGGGGGTTGGTCTGATGTGTATTTAACTAATCAATTCAGATCGGAAGTGACGTTGTGGGACCTTTGTTTAGGACAACCCAGATTAGCTTATCAGGTGAGTTCTAGAAGCCCTCTTTTAAATGTTTTATATAATGTTTTCGGGCTGGTGTGCATACATATGAAATGATGTTTTACGAAATGATGTTTATGAAACTATGTTTACGAAATGAAATGATTTGGAATGAACGGTTTATGGAAAGAAAGTTTTACGAATGAAATGTTTACGAACAAAATGTTTATAAAGAAATGGTTTAAAATGAAGGTAAAGGGTTTTGAAAATGAATGAAATGTTTTATGAAAAGAAAAGGAAAGGGCAAAGGTTTTAAATAAGTCATTACAAATCTAATATGTCAAATGAAGGGAATTGACGAATGAAGTCTGGGAATGTAATTCTCAGCCTTGTGGTAGATTATGGACAGTGAGCCATAGTTGCCATAAGAACAACAGGGGCAGTGTCTTTGTGGCATGTCAATGGTTATGATGTTGTACAACTGGTATGGGAGTAACGGCGGTTACTCAGGGGTTAACGTGACCCTAATGAGGTTAAATTATGATCTGACGGTGTTTTGGCCGTGAGCCATAGCCGTCGATGGAAGTTGTCGGTTTATGGACATGAGAGCCATAGAGGCAACTAAAGGGGTATTGTCGGTCCTCGTGCAGTTAAGCCTTGGGGGCAATACAAAAGGGAATTGAACGAAAGGCCCTGTTTTCTTATACATGATGTTAAACCCTAATGAATTATTGAATGATGAACCATTTTATAAATTGAATGAAAAATTGGAACTCACCAGCGTAGCTGACTTTTTAGTATGCACATTCAGGTTAAGGCATGTATGGATGATGGTCGGTGATGCTCGGCAAGCGAGAAGAGTTACCCGGTGGATCATGAAGACTGGCATCCCGTTATGATTAGTTTATGTTATGTTTATGTATTAGACTATGTTACGCTTCCGCATGTTGAACGATGTTATGAGTATGTTTTAATGAAATTTTCCAATGCGTTAATTGATATTCAAGTTTAATAACTGTTTGTGAATGAGTAAATCCAACAAGTGAGGCCTCTCGGGTTTGGGGCCTTACAGGAGTGTGGAGCGAAGGTGTTTGTATGAGAGAAGGGGATGCGAGCGAGACGATAATCGGGAGTAGTTATATTTGTACGTAAGTGACGCATGTTTAGGACGTACTCTGACTATGTGATCATACGTTGACAGGTTCGGGCTTCATGCAAGGAGACCATTGCAGTGAAAGAGTTGGACCATCATAATTTGTGAGTTTCTAATCCCCTACTCTTTTAAATGTTGTTTTTTGGGCTTTCGTACATACTCGGAAGATGTGTTCACTTTATTAAACAAGTTTAGAGTTTCAGGTTCCAACCTAGTGTGTTTATGCACTAAAACCTTTATAAATGGGTCGGAAGGTCAATGGAGTGTTTATGAGATTATATGAGACATGGTTGAGAGTTATTAATGGGTAATGGGTTAAGGGTTAGTCAGGGTGAGTCGGGTTATAAGCTAATACGTTCATGAATACGTGTGTGATACGTTATTCTAGTGTAATGTGCGGGGTGCTGGGTAGTTAATGAGACATGCAAGTGAAGTGCGATATTATGTGTTTATATTTGTGTTATGTGTTGTGTCATTGTCTTTGTGGCAAGACGAGAATTATGTTTGCATCGTGGTTCTTATGACATATCAAATGGGGTTGTGAATGTCACACCCCACCAAGGCGGAAGTAAGGGATGTAACCGGTATATCGCATTGAACACAAATACAAGAGAAACTAAAAGGAAAGTTGTGCATTACATTGAACCATACTACATGCTTCTAACGAATGTACGAATACATAAAATCCTGAATCAATACAAAGGGTCTAAAATGTCCAACTACAACCAAAAGTACGTAATAATAACTCTTCCCAAAAGCAAGCCGTTTAAAGCTCGTTATCCCCATAACTGTTTACCTGAAAAGCATGTTTCGAAAACGGGTCAACTATAAAAATAGTTGGTGAGCACGCAGGTTTTGCGACTCTATAAAAAGTAAGTAAATCAATTTCAAAATGTAATAGTAACCATCCGCAGATGATCAAGTACACGTGTTAACATATAATTACTCTGAGCCACAATCAAAACAGTCAGACTAATTGTTTCCCCTGTATCCAGGTGTCGAATGTGAACACCTACTATGGCTAATTATGCGCCCAAATGACCCTACAAGTCTGGTTGGCTCGACCAACCCTCGGCGGGGGTGTCAACCCAAATAGTACTATTCATAATTCCCACCGGCTATCCAAGCTAATTGATTGCGTTAAAGTGGGGACTTAATACATCCATAAATAAACCCAGGTAACCCTAATCCCAAGTAACAACATATAGAGTGAAACAGCTTTTCCCCCGTAAAACAGTAAAAATTGAAAAGTGGGGCCGCGAAACTCACCTAAACAACGTCGGTGATAAGTGTGACATAGTCAAAAAAAACCTCAAAGTACGGTTAACATCCAAATTCTATCAAAGGCCAGCAGCCAAATGCAAGCAAAGTGTGGCTAGCAACTCAGTGCTACCAAGGTACGGCTAAATCCGCAAGAACCGTAAAAATAGGTGTCCTAACCGAGTCCTACTAACCAAGTAGACATAAAAAAAAATAGCATTTAGGACGCCTAAAGTGTAAAGCTGAGTCTACTACTCAAAAGTGGCTATGCATTCGGTTGCATACCCAAAACCCGTGCACACACGTACGAACCGCTCAAAAGTTGTAAAACCGGCTTTTATATAAATTCGTGACTTTGAAACCTTAAGTTATAGATTTTATTAATCAATATCAGTAGTTATAATGTCATATATGATAAAATCTCAAGTCACAGTTTCGTTTGACCAAAAACGCGATTATGCGCGTAAAATAGGGTTTACGGTTTAAAAATCCGATTCATCCGAAATTAGGGTTTTAGTGTGATTTTAGCACCCAAATTAAAAGTCCAAATTTTATATTTTAAATGGGGCTATACTTATGTCAAAATCCGCTAGAATTTTTATAAATACTAAACACATACTTAAACAACTCCAATTTTCATAAAATTTGGAAAAGAGTCTTAGTTCATCATATAACAATCACTTTCCAGTTTCCAGAATTTTTCAATACTCAGAAATATTTTTCCCAATTTTCATGTATTAAACTTGTAGTAATTTTAATAAATAATTTATAAAGAGTTTGTTTACCAAAATTTTCAGATCAAACTTTTTGTATAAATACTACTGTTTATAAATAAATTTGGGTGTTAGATCACATTTTCAGAAAAATCCATCAAAACAATTGTTGTATAAAAATAAATATATTAGTTCCATTATTTGTTCCACGTTAACCGGGGTTGGGTGTATAACCTAATAACCACTAAAAATACCAAATATCTCAATACTAAATATTTTTTAGTTCAATTCTCAACCAATGACCAATAAAACTTATTCTAACATAAAATCAAAGCTTAACGGGTAAAGTTTATACCTTCCGTATAAATGGTTCGCGTACGCGGAACCTCCCGTATCACATGCAATACGAACCAAAAACACCATTAGGATCGTTTTTATCTCCCGAGCATTCCCACATGCTAAAAATTGACATGCAATGTCGTTTCGATGGCCATGCAACCCGATCAATTTCCTATGTCGGTCATATAAACTGTTACGATCTGTTCATATTCAAAAATATCGTTCCCAACATCTGATCGGAAATTCCTACGGTGAAAACATTCATATTTGTGCTAAGAAACTATTGTCCAAAAATATTCACGATCCAACGGTCGGATCTCCAGGGATCGACGATTCTTTGAGACCCAGTTTTTCAAATCCGAAAATCCGATCAGTCACATTCGAGGGTATGAAAAGCATACCTAGAGTGCTCTGATCAAAAATTCCTCCAGTAGGGTTTTGCGTCTATGTGTTGAAAACATCATATCCAAAATTCATGCATTTCTAACGGTCGGATTTCCGGGGATCGTCTGATCTTTAAAAATGCGCATGCATAAAACTTTCTGGACAGATTTTAAAAACTCTTTTTCACGAATTTATGCAATGATTTAGAGAAATCTGAGCTTACCATTGCGTTCGTACCGTCGAGAAATGGTTCCGGGTGAAAAACCGCATCTCCGACCACCTTGGTGCCATTAAAGAATACTATTATAAATAGTAACCATAAAATTATAGTATGAGATGTGCTATTAAGATCCAAAGAGTAGGTAGAATCACCACGACTCATTGGAATAAAAAATGTATCACAGCGATAACAAATACTATAGGTTATGAAGGATGATCATATCATATACTTAGAATACAGATAGATAACACCTCGTTAAAATGAAACTTTTCGTCAATACGAACTTCCTTAGGTGGTATAATTACGGATTCGTCGGCAAAACACCTGTTGAGACTCGATTTACGATAAGCATCGTATATACCATTAAGCTCCTGAGGTAGTTTCAGTTTATACACAACAAGACCAATCAAATGATTATTACCAACCTCAACACAACAAAATGGTGATCAACCTTTGTGTCAAAACAGAGCTTCTAATGGCGCTCATTTAATGCTAGTGTGACAACTGTTAGAGTAAGGAAATTTGACCAAAGGTAAAAGAGTATCCAAATTACCACCAAATTGTATCACACAAGCCCTTAGCATATCCTCCAAGGTATGAATAGTTCGATCACTTAGACCGTCGGTTTGAGGATAGTAAGTGGTGCTCATATCTAAGCGCGTTTTCAAAGCTTTCTGTATTGTTTGCCAGAAATGGGATGTAAAGCGACTATCCCTATCGAAGATAAAGGAAACAGGCACTTCATGCCTTGCTACAATTTCACTACTATACAATCGAGCTAGCTTTTCTATCTAGAAGTCCTCTCGGATAAGTAGGAAATGCGCAGAGTTAGTCTTTAATTAGTTAACAATGTCCCAAAATGAATCATAGCCGCCTAAATTTCTATGCAGGCCTAGTAACTAAATCTATTGAAATTTGTTCCCACATTCACTGTTAAATCCCGGGTTGTTGTACCTTGTTATTGTCAGTAATAGTAGTTATTATTCAATAGTTTGTACATTGTTGCATCATAGGGCGATACAACATGGTTGGTGTGTATACGACATAACCGTAAAAGTAGATACAAGGGAATTTTGAAAATCAACATAACAAAAAGACGAGATTCACACTTCTTGTACTAGAATTGAAGAGTGATGATTAGTCATTAGAGAATGAATTAATAACGAGAAATCCAAGCTTAAAGCTTTACAAAGCAAGTATATAATGAGTACCAGTATGATTGTACCAAACTCGAGTCGTGAAACCGAAGATTAACAAACAAAGGATATTATACTAGGATCCTGTCGAGATAAGTTTGCTAAGAGTCAAACTTACTCAATCCTATCAAGTGTTATAGGAAATGAGTCATAATCATAAAATAGATGTCAACGATGACCCGTGCTATGTAACCTCACCACAAAGCATTAGGATTCGGTACTAACTCGCATATTAGTCTCGATATAATATAACCATGTTTGGTGATTTTCAATTAAAGGTTCATATACCTATTGTCGAAAGTTAGCAATGGGCTATATGATAATCGAGTCACCACAAGATCTAGATAGAGAAAGTGACTAAAGATCTAAGACGATCTAATCAAGTAGATTAGTTAAAAGACTAGGTGTCAGTTCAATAGTTGGACATTGAATTGACAACCACCAGCAGTCGAATTTGGTTAACGGTCAGAAATGGAATTAAGATATTTTAAAAAGAAGTCCATATTAAAAAGATGGTCTACTCCTCACATTGAGTCGTCCAAATTTGATAGGATAACATTAGACGTCTATATCTTTCTTGATATGTATTGAAATGATTCGGAAGTAATCCGTTATTCATCTAGATGAGGAAATAAACAGTCACGCTGTGGAAATAATCTCATAAAAATAGTGTCCCCCGAAAATGATTATGAGCTTGCTAACCCACAAAATAGTTAGACTTTGATATAATATCATTGTCAAATTATCCTGGGGTTTGATTCTCATAAAGTAGACATCAGAAAATAGGATAGGATCAAGTAAAACTTTAGGAATTTGTCAAATGTGAGGACGTCATGCTCATAGGTCCCTTAAGGATAATGCAATCCCAAGCGGATCTTCAAGAGAGCAGAGTCAACTATGATTCGTCCCTTGTTCCTCTTCCTGGTAGTGTACAAATTTAATTGGTTAAGAATCGTAAAACACATAAATAAATTCAAAATTTCCCTCCTATGATTTTAGGACACATCTTTCAAATGAAAATGTTTTCAAATATCAACTTAGGTCCTCGCTTTTCCATTAAATTCGGTGGAAATGGACCATAAGGTTTCAGAGTTTGTCCTTAGATCGTGGGTTGAAGGGGTTCGGATAGATTATCAGCCAATAACTGGTAGTACAGTATGCCTGCAACTTTCTTGGCTTTCGAACGGTACCACTATGACTTACCATTTCGTATTTCACCCATACTAGTTATGGCCTAAAATCCTTTGCATAAGGGTTTAAGCCATAAATTTGATGGAATGAGTGTTTGAATGTCATAGATTCGTATTCCTTCAGGTCACGTTTTAAGAAGTCGTTTCTAAACAGTAGTTGCTCTAAGGCTTTCTAATTACAGGTGACGGAGAGTAACAAATAGCGATAATCACCATAAATAAACTTTGAATGATTACTAATAAAATTTTCGGTACACAAAGAATCATTCCAACATAAAGTTTCATTTTCTCCATTAAAATGGTTTTCAATAAGGCATTGAAGCACCAGGAGAAATCAAGATTTGCAAAACATACGTAGCAATGTTCACAAAAAAGGGCATTAGTTTCATACTAAGCCATAGTTATCCCAAAAATAAAAAGTTTTTGTAAATCCAACCAAAAGAATCCTGAGCACAAGCCGCTCAGTGACCATAGTAGAAATACAAATGATAGAAATAAACATGAAAATGAACGTCATAAAGATGGCTCCTCCTAAGTAAACAAGTTTCTCAAGTTAGGTTTCCACAATATGAGCGTCGCGGTTAAGAGAATCGGGATTGAGTGTACTAAATTACCATAGTGAGTGCAGAGCACTTGCAATGGAAATTTCAAGTAGCTGTAAAACTGAATTATTAAGAATATTTATCAGGAGTATAGTGAAAATGACAAACAACGTAAGAAGGATTTATACGAACGATCGTATAGAAAGGTTGTATGGCCCAAGAAAAGAATCTTAATTTACTTTAAGGAATTTCTCCATCATATTGTTACTCCATCGATGTTAGAGTGCATTTGGATTATAAGATAAAATCCAAGATTATGTCGGGACCTCCGATGATAGTCGTACACTTACTGCAAGTGTCGAGCGTTGTAAAGCCCATACTGAATTTACGTGGCCAGTAAACTCTCAAGGGATCTGATTTATTAAGTAAAATAGATGAGGGAAAATCTTCGTTGCTCAAGATTCAGTAAGGAGTTGATTAGATCGAATTCGAATTTCTCTTTTTCCTTCAGAACTACGAGAACGTTACATGAAGATCCATTATGGGAGTCAAAAATGTCGAGGTCTGATTCACGCTAGACTGAGAGTCGTCACATGCGTTGATAAACATATAACAAAATTGAAATGAGAGAATCTTTAGCTGGATCTCAAATGTGAAGCAATACTTAATAAATAATTGCCAAATTCGGTCCAAATACCGAGGTTAAATCAACTGAGAACAGATCTCTTCGGTGTCTCGGTCTAAATTTTTATGCAAAAGAAATCTTGATAAGAGTTTTGGATCCATAACGATTCAAAGATAAAAGAGACAATATAAATTCCCATGTCACCTGAGGTAGCCTATCGCATCATTCGATGTATTCGGCTCTACCCTAAGGTTACGATAGTTTTGATCAATATTCGGATGATTGGGAATCGGGACTGGAAATACAAATTAATCATGAACATTAACTCGGACAGTAAGACTCACTAGAGTTCTCATGCACTGCAGATTATGATTACGTGTGCACCCGTAATGATAATTTACTTTGCATGGTCCCTACAGTGTTTCCTCTATCCCGAGCTCTCAGCTAAAAAAGAGGAACTGAAATGTTCATTGGATCATGTCTTCGTGTTGCACTTTCGCGTAAAAGTGTGGATGTTCTATCTGATCTCTTTTAATTATTTGTACCAATACTCATGGATCTGCAGACTAATGCTGTTGTTGGATGGAGGTAATGATAGAGGGGAACAACCAGCGTACTCTAATAAAAGAAAAAAGTGTGCGGTGGAAGTCAGGAAGTAATAATAGGGTAGAGATCCCTAAATCAGAGTCGAGCAAGTCATGCTACAAATTTGTACATATACGTGGATCCGATGATCCAACATAACAAAAAGACAATGGGTCTCCTGACCCGTAGAGTTCTCTCCCATTTAATCCTGCTTCTCCACCTCGGGTTCTCTTTAGATCGAACAATTATGGCTGCCATATCTCATGGAGAAAGTTCTAGCCATCCAATCCAGCAGATCACCAAAGTAAGTATATACCGCACAAAGTGAAAACAATAGATGTTAAATAAGAAAGTCGACTCCAGAACTGGAGTAGATGCAGGTGAGGTGTAGGTACAGGTACAACTCGAGGTAACACCAAGACAGATAGAGACGGATATAGAATACCGCAAACGTAACCGGAATCATCAAAGAGTACACGTAGTGCCGTGGCAATGACATGATTATGACGAAGCAATGTGTCGTAGATAAGCAAGAGGTAGTATGCAATGCACATATAATTCCTACGGTTCAATGCAATAAACTTAGAGTTATAGTCTAGGTCTAGTCTCGGGTAAACCTAATTCTCTATAACCAGTGCTCTGATACCAAGTCTGTCACACCCCACCAAGGCGGAAGTAAGGGATGTAACCGGTATATCGCATTGAACACAAGTACAAGAGAAACTAAAAGGAAAGTTATGCATTACATTGAACCATACTACATGTTTCTAACGAATGTACGAATACATAAAATCCTGAATCAATACAAAGGGTCTAAAATGCCCAACTACAACCAAAAGTACGTAATAATAACTCTTCCCAAAAGCAAGCCGTTTAAAGGTCGTTATCCCCATAACTGTTTACCTGAAAAGCATGTTTCAAAAATGGGTCAACTATAAAAATAGTTGGTGAGCATGCAGGTTTTGCGACTGTATAAAAAGTAAGTAAATAAATTTTAAATTGTAATAGTAACCATCCGCAGATGATCAAGTACACGTGTTAAGATATAATTACCCTGAGCCACAATCAAAACCGTCAGACTAGTTGTTGCCCCTGTATCCAGGTGTCGAATGTGAACACCTACTATGGCTAATTATGCGCCCAAATGACCCTACAAGTCTGGCTGGCGCGACCAACCCTGGGCGGGGGTGTCAACCCAAATAGTACTATTCATATTTCCCACCGGCTATCCAAGCTAATTGATTGCGTTAAAGTGGGGACTTAATACATCCATAAGTAACCCAGGTAACCCTAATCCCAAGTAACAACGTGTAGAGTGAAACAGCTTTTCCCCCGTAAAACAGTAAAAATTGAAAAGTGGGGCCGCGAAACTCACCTGAACAACGTCGGTGATAAGTGTGACATAGTCAAAAAAACCTCAAAGTACGGTTAACATCCAAATTCTATCAAAGGCCAGCAGCCAAATGCAAGCAAAGTGTGGCTAGCAACTCAGTGCTACCAAGGTACGGCTAAATCCGCAAGAACCGCAAAAACAGGTGTCCTAACCGAATCCTACTAACCAAGTAGACATAAAAAAATAGCATTTAGGACGCCTAAAGTATAAAGCTGAGTCTAGTACTCAAAAGTGGCTATGCAGTCGGTTGCATACCCAAAACCCGTGCACACACGTACGAACCGCTCAAAAGTTGTAAAACCGGCTTTTATATAAATTCATGACTTTGAAACCTTAAGTTTTAGATTTTATTAATGAATATCAGTAGTTATAATGTCATATATGATAAAATCTCAAGTCACAGTTTCGTTTGACCAAAAACGCGATTATGCGCGTAAAATAAGGTTTACGGTTTAAAAATCCGATTCATCCGAAATTAGGGTTTTAGTGTGATTTTAGCACCCAAATTAAAAGTCGAAATTTTATATTTTAAATGGGGCTATACTTATGTCAAAATCCCCTAGAATTTTTATAAAATCAATTTTATATAAAAATTTCCAAAATTAATAACTTTTTATAAAATTTAAATATACCATAATTCCAAAACCATACTTAAACATAAAGTTACTGCTTGAAATTTATACCAATTGATCATATATATAAATAAAAATTTCTGACCAATTTTCATATTTGTCCAATATCCAGATTATTTAATATGAATTTAATATTCTTGAAATTTTACAAACTCGGGAAAAATAGTTAAACCAATTAAAACTTCACCAAAAAAATTTTATCGTATTAGTTTTAAGTCAATATAAGATCTCATACCAAGTTTCAAGTCCTGATTTTATCCAGAAGTATACAAACCCTAAATCATCCGTTTAAACTTTATAAATACTAAACACATACTTAAACAACTCCAATTTTCATAAAATTTGGAAAAGAGTCTTAGTTCATCATATAACAATCACTTTCCAGTTTCCAGAATTTTTCAATACTCAGAAGTATTTTTCCCAATTTTCATGTATTAAACTTGTAGTAATTTTAATAAATAATTTATAAAGAGTTTGTTTACCGAAATTTCCAGATCAAACTTTTTGTATAAATACTACTGTTTATAAATAAATTTGGGTGTTAGATCACATTTTCAGAAAAATCCATCAAAACAATTGTTGTATAAAAATAAATATATTAGTTCCATTATTTGTTCCACGTGAACCGGGGTTGGGTGTATAACCTAATAACCACTAAAAATACCAAATATCTCAATACTAAATATTTTTGAGTTCAATTCCCAACCAATGACTAATAAAACTTATTCTAACATAAAATCAAAGCTTAACGGGTAAAGTTTATACCTTCCGTATAAATGGTTTGCGTACGCGGAACCTCCCGTATCACATGAAATACGAACCAAAAACACCATTAGGATCGTTTTTATCTCCCGAGCATTCCCACATGCTCAAAATTGACATGCAATGCCGTTTCGATGGCCATGCAACCCGATCAATTTCCTATGTCGGTGGTATAAACCGTTACGATCTGTTCGTATTAAAAAATATAGTTCCCAACATCTGATCGGAAATTCCTACGGTGAAAACATTCATATTTGTGCTAAGAAACTATTGTCCAAAAATCTTCACGATCCAACGGTCGGATCTCCGGGGATCGACGATTCTTTAAGACCCAGTTTTTCAAATCTGATCAGTCACATTCGAGGGTATGAAAAGCATACCTAGAGAGCTCTGATAAAAAATTCCTCCGGTAGGATTTTGCGTCTATGTGTTGAAAACATCATATCCAATATTCATGTATTTCTAACGGTCGGATTTTTGGGGATCGTCTGATCTTTAAAAATGCGCATGCATAAAACTTTCTGGACAGATTTTAAAAACTCTTTTTCACGAATTTAAGCAATGATTTAGAGAAATCTGAGCTTACCATTGCGTTCGTAGCGTCGAGAAATGGTTCCGGGTGAAAAACCGCATCTCCGACCACCTTCTGCCACCGCCGGACCACCGCGGACCGCCGTCGGCCGCCACCGGACCACCGCCGGACCACCACCCCCACCACCTGAATTCTCTCCTGCCCTCTCCTCTCTCTCTCTAACTTCTCTCAAAGAATTGATCAAATGAGAGAAAAAGAGGGTAGTGGGGTATTTATATACCTCGTGGTCTCCGATCGCGTGCCGGTTTCTCGCTTAAACGAACACGATAAAACAAAATAGAGGCATTATTTTATCCAAAAATAACTTATTATAATTTATTATTTTCCCTCGAGTGTTGCGTCTCGTAAATATATATCCTTTCGGATTTAAATTAAAATTTACGAAACCGTTCGAATCGGGTGTTAACGCGTATTAACTAGAACTTGATCAAATTTTTGACATTATAACACCCAAATAAATCTTGCTATTATTTTTCGTTCACTACCGAGTTCATTTCGTTTGAAAGTATATTTCACATAATAATAATACTATTATTATTATTATTATACGAACTCGTCGAACACTGGTATTGACCGTAAAAGTCACGGTTGTCACAGTGAAGGACGAAGTACTTCGGGAAGTCACCAATGGTGATACTATTTAACAGGTTAATGATGAGATCGGGATGTGTTGTACGCCCTGACGAGGGTGCATTGACGATGTATATGTTTGTGTGCATAGATATATACATGTGTTAAACTGCATACAAGTGTTAAGTTATATTTATTGTGCGTGGGATACTATTAATGTGATGTGTAGATAATATTAATGAGACGAGTAGAGTTAGAGTGACTGTTGTGTCGAGAATGTGTTGTGGTGTTTATAACTGTCATGTCAGTTGATTTGTGGGAGAGTTAGTCAAGGCTGAGTAGGTCTGTGTCTATGGATTTATCGTATTAACTAAGTTTTCGAGTTAATACTGGTAGTAGATTACAAGTAACTAGCATAGAAAGATGTAATTGAGTTGGTGAGATTTGCGAGTTTATATTTGTGGGGCAAGCCTTGGGTGGTGAACCTTCTGGAACATCATAGATAATAGAGGTTATCTATATGCGGATAATTTATAAAACTATTTTACAAAGAACTGGAGGGATTTAAGTGCAGATAAATATTAATTGCGACGAGATTGTTTTTTATTTAAAATTAAACTATTAGAACTCACTCACCGTAGCTGACTTTGTGTGTACGTTAGATTGTTTTGCAGATGAGCTTTGTGGTTGACGTATCTTGGCTTGAGAGCGGCGTTACTCGAATTGGTGTGCAAAGCATTCATGAGCTAAATGTAATGATAATAATAATTAATGTTTTTAAAGGGAATTACCCGTCATGAGAACCAACTGTAGCATGCCCGGGTCAGGGTCTGACAAATTTGTCGCCAACTTTTTAGAAATTTTTCTATTGGTAACTTGTCAGAAACTTTTGTAGAAAATATACATATTTTCGAGTAGTGGGTAATACCTCATGCGAGTTAACACAAGTTACATAGTTGCTGATTTTGATTTTACAATAGAATCTTTTATATTAGGATGATAGTCATACTAACATTACTGTTCAACTTTTCGACAAGATTAACTAATTGGGTGGGGTTCGGGTTGGAATATATGCTCACACAAATTGCTAGACGTAGTTTATTGTTGATACCCTTGATAAATAATGACATCCTAGACCACATTTAGCAATGTAACCACTAACCAGTTTTCTTTTGTCGGATAATAATTGGAATTGAATTTTTTAGTTTAATTGTTTTGTCCATATGCTTTCATAGTTTACTTACTGAAAAACAAATTAAAAAAATGTACCTAGAATTTTTTATGCTATCAACTCAATAAGCATGTGCAATAATTTCATTCTAGATTTGGAAAGTGATCTCATTTGACAAACAAGAGTGTTTTGGTTAACAATCAAGTCACTAATTTTCATTTTTGTTGCTAATCACATTGCTAAATTTGTTGTAGTTTGTGGTACATGTATGTTGAACCGGGGATTAGTGATATGTGTGCTTTGAATAACAACTAGTTGCAAGTTTAGTAACGTATTTTGCGATGAAAGTTAGTTACCGACTTCCCCGACACAAAATTTGCAACTGCTCAAGTTGCGATTGAACCTCATTTGCATCCGGCTATACTTGCGATAGGTTTGCGATTGATATATATTTTTATTAATTTTGTGATGCCGTTTTGCGAATGTTCCAGTTTTAGTTGCTAATTTTGTGACCTTTCAAATTCATTCGCAAAACTATTGTAAATCATAAAATCGTATATTTCGGTCCCAAATATCAGGCTTTCTTGTAGTGATAGTTTGATACTTGAAGTAGCAACAAACTTAAAGCGTGTTGCTATCCGGTTAATTAACCTCTCCTTTTTCTAAACTCTTGAAAGTCAATGAAGATGAATACACTTTGGGTGAAACTAACAAATTAGGCACTCAATTTCCTCTTTTAGACCAGAAAATTGTAACATTCAGAAATCTCAACTAACGTATTTGGGCTAAATAATGATAGGTAAAGGTAATGCGCTCGTAGGAAGTGGGCTTGGGCCAATGTGCATGATGGAGGGAGAGAATAAACCCTATCACCCTTATGATCAACCTCCATTTCTACCCAAACACACAAAAATCATAGAGAGAGAGCTTTCTAGAGAGGGAAAGTCAAGATCCAACCTCTTTTGCTCCAAGATTGCTTCCAAGTTTTATCTCCATTGATAGTGAGGAAGAATCCATGAAGATCTGCAGTTTTTTAGGTAATAACCAAACCTAAAACCTCTGATTTTTGGTGTAAAGGGGTTTTGGGGTAAAATTAGGGTTTTAATCTCAAAGTATGGGTTTTTACGTGTAATATGGGGAATAAAGCCCAACTCTAGATTCATGGAAGCTAGATAAAAGTTTTGAACGTAAAAAGTTGCAGTCTTGAATAAAGGTCGAGGCTGTTAGGGGCTTGATAATCATGTGGCGACGCTGCCTACAATGACGACACTAATCGGGGAAGAAGGGAGGGTTGGGCATGATGCCCGAGGTGTGCCAATGATTTGTGACATGTGTAATTGGCTACACTAATATTGTCGCCACAGTCATTTGCTGACAATAAGTTCGACGAGACTAAGTCCAGAACGAAAGTTTTTGCGACACAGATAGTGTGCCTGGCGACACTAGTCATATTTGATAGTTTTCACATGTTAACAGTCATGCAGATCGTCTAGCAAGTGACCTAACTTAGGCCTTTCGTTCAGAGTTAGTTATCTGATGACCAGATGAGTTCTAGACCCCTTTTATGCATGCTTTTAGGGTGGTGTGCATGTTGTGTGTGTATTTATAATAAAAGTGTGTTAAAAAACAAAAGTGTGTAAAGTATTTACCATAATGTGTGTTGGTAAATGAAGGGAAAGTGTTACTATAAGTGGGTGTTAGTGAATGAAGGTTTTAAAATAAAGTTTGAAAAGAGACAAAACATGTGTTTAAAGAATGTTTTAATAAATTAAGAAGGTAAATGCTTTAAGAAGTCATTACATTGTCTAAGTAGGGAAAGGGAAAGAAAGGGTTCCTTTGGGAACAAGTGTTTTAAGAAGTCATTACATTGTCTAAGTTACGGGCTACGTCCCTTCTATAAGAGCCTTTGTGGTTTTGTACCAATTGTACAATTGGTTATGTGTGAAAAGGAGTAACGACGGTTACTCATGGGGTAAACATAACCACATTCTGTGTGATTAGCTAAGTGTGTTAAATTTGCATCCTGGATGGTCGTCATAATAAAGACAGTACGCATGCTTCATGGAAGGTCGTCATGAACGATGTGTAGTTCTATGGATGGTCGTCACGGAAGATAGTAACAATTGGGAATTGACGGATGTTGTATTCATTCCATAGACATTAGTCATGGATGATATGGACTTGAACATAAAGTGTGTGTGTGTGTGAAAGCAGGTTAGACATAACAATTTATGAATTGAACGGTAATGTGTGTGAATGTTATGCCCTTACCAGCACGTGTGTTAGCGTGTGTAAATCCTTCTTTAATTAAATCATGTGAATGTATGTTTTATGTAAAGTTAGAAATCACTCAGCGTTAGCTGACTTTTAGTATGCACATCAGGTTAAGTGTAGGTATAGATATTGCTCTTGGATTGCTTGGTTGGCGGGGAAGACTTACCCGGCAACGAAGACTTCTGGCATCCCGTGGGTTGATTAAAAGTTGTAATAGTTTTGAGACAATTGTTGAATGTTTTAATTTGGTTGACATTTGATGTAATGTAAAGACGTTAAATTCCGCTGCAATGAATGCAAATGAGTAATTAAACAAGTGAGGCGTCCTGAGATCGGGGCCTTACACAAATTATGATTTGAATCATGGCCCTCTCAGGTTTAATTTGGTTTGAACCAAGCATAATTTGATGGCAATGATGTTTTGGTTTTTGGTTTAGTTTAACCACATCGGGTTTGAACCATGGCCCTCTAAGGTTTAATTTGGTTTGAAACAAGAGTATTTTGATGGCAATGTTGTTTTTGGTTTTTGCTTTAGTTTAACCACGTCGGGTTAAGAGTGAGTTGTTAATTTAGCTATAGTGTTTGAGTCTGAATACGTAATGACTCTTGCGAAGGAATAAGGGTTCGCGCGCAAGCATACCTTGTAGAAAAAGGAACATGGAGAAGACAAAGAAACATGCGTGCACGAAAGGGTCTGGTACAGAAGGAGCAGAGAATGTTGCCACGTAGGAGACGCTACCAGGTATCTCAGTGGTCCCGGCAGATAAGACAAGGCCTCCATTAACGGTTGACGGTTAGGGGCATAAATGATATTCCTGATAGTGACCCCTCCACCAATCATATGCGTACGAGGTCAGCTAGGTGAAAGGGACATCATAGTACACATCCCTTGCTATAAAAAAAGGAGAACACCTCAGGTATGGACACACTCTCAATATACATCAACCTCCTCCTTCATATTCTCAATACTTATTCTCATGTCGGAGGTCCGATACAGGGATTATCCGTTCCCTTTAACGCCCTAGCGTGTTGTTACCTTGTGCAGAATCCTACAGAAGTCTAGAGAAACAACCTCCATTCGGCTACTCATCGGAGCCTCTGTGATCTATACCTCTGGCCATCTTGAACCCGTCGGAGTGTTGATTTACAGAGTCGATTTGCAGTTCAAACTTTATCATATCTAAGTTCCATAGGTTGAATATCTTTTTGTTATTTTCCCTCTATTTAATGAAATTTAAAAAGAATAAAATTACGAATGTTTTATCTATCGTTCGTCGAAACCGAGCCTTACAAATTCAACACCCCCGTTGTGATGCGCGAATTTAATGTTATTTTGAACAAATTTGAACCCCTTACAAGACACAATGTGTCGAAAACAGATCGATTATTGAACCGAATATGACGTCATAATTAATTCTACAAGCTATTTTATATATTATATACTACATAAAACTTAAATATTATATAGTTATGTTGTTTATATTTAAAAGAGTAAAAGAAATATATTGCTTATAAAAGTTGAAAAAATAAAATACTGAAGAATATTTTTTGAGAATATGGTATTTAATTTAGCTACTAACAAATACAACACCAGCATGTTCTAAATTAGTTTGTAAGCACTTTCATATGTGTATAAGATGTCAAGAAGTTCAAATATTATAATTTGGAAAAGAACTATTTTCACATCAAAAAGGTTACTCAAAACCGGTTCAACCAACACTTGCCAAAATCGTCGGTCCAACCATTGTCGGTTCAACCCATGTCAACTAAACCAGTTAAGATCCGGTTTCAATCGAACCGGTTCAATCCGATTTTAATAACTCTGAAACGGGTGACAATCACCATCTGAATGCTAATCAACACATATCTTTTTGACTGAGAAAAAAGCAAAACTTGGACAATATGAAGATCATCAAGATAACCTACAAATTGGCTATCTTAGTAAGTGCACATATGGGTTTCAATCACTTTCATTCCTTTCAAAACCTCCTTTTGAGCTCCTTAAAACCAATCTTCAATCAAAAATGATTTCATAACTAACCCATTACTCAAACTTTTGTGTTTTTCTTCATTACCTAAGTAATTATCACACCACTGCTATCATCACTCATGCAATGCAAAGTTACATCATGAATCTTTGTTACCCCATTAGAGGACACACTATGGCTTTTCCACTGCAAGTAGTTTTCAATTTAATACTTTTCTATTTCATTTTGTTTCTCTATAAATAAACTCGACTACTAAAAAAATATTGCCAATTAGATCGAGTGTTAATCGTGTCGGGTTTACGGGTTGAAGAACTTTAAAAACCCTTATAGCGGATATCGTTTATTTAACGTGTCGTGTTCGGGTTAACCGTTTATTAAACATGTCGTTTAAGTTTGACCTATGTAATAAAGAGATTATATAAAATCTAATCATTTTCATTAGTATCAAATTGCTACGATAATTACCATTGACAACCTAATAATATTATGAAAACACGTAGAACAAAATTAATTATTAATTTTTTCAATCTTAAAAGTTTATAAAATAAAAGAAAATTATAGAAATGCATACGGGTTCATAGAGACACCGGATAAAGGTTAGAGATTTCTAGGGATGAGTATAGGTTGCGCCATTGGGAGGTTTCGTCGCTTGACTATTAGTTCACTTAGGCTTCCTTTAGGTTGCCTTAAGTATAGGTGTTAGGTTTCCTTTAGGCCTCTAGTCTTACAATATCTTTTGTCTTATCTACTTTAATCTTAGGGACTTGTATGTTATAGTAGTCTTTCTATATGGTTGTGATACAATTTTGCATTCCTTATTTTTCTTACTTTATTATTCGTGTATCTGGTATGACTACTTGATTCTTGGTAAATGTAGTTTTTGTATGCTTTCTATAAGCCTCATGACTTTAGATTTAAGGACTACTATGCATGTTGCTCTCTCTGTATGCGTATGGTACGCACTTCTATGTCGTGTTCTTATATATACTTTTGATATTGGATATTTGTTGTCGATTACATGCATGTTTTGTATGTTTCCGAGTCGGAGTCTCTCTGGGTGCAACCTCTCTACCCCATGGGATATAGGTAAGGTTTGTTAACTTCTCACACTCCTCAAACCCTACTATTTGAGTGAGATTTTTGTTGGTTGTTTGTTCGTCTCTCCTGAAATTCATAAAAAAAATACGAACAAAGTTCACTTATGTATATAACCTACATATATATGATATAGGTAAACGGTTAAAAACTTTAAATATATATATATATATATATATGGAATAAATCATTTGATAAGTCTTAAATATCTTGAGAACTCCTATCAATGGTTTATATTTTTAAAATTTTGTATTTTTTATATATTGGTGTATATGTTTATGTACATAAAAGCAATCAAACTAATTTTTACATGTGTTTTTACTATTTTTAATTTTTACCTACACATACACATGTGTAGTCATGTGTAGGTTTTACAACCTACACATTTATAGGTAAAAAGTTTAAAAATATAAAAACATATGTAAAAATTAGTTTGATTGTTTTTTATATACATAAACACACGTAACAATATATAAACATTTGTTATTTTTATTCTCACAATAATTTATACCATCTTAATGTATATGTTAAGATCAAAAACCAAATTTCTCTTCACATTCATTGACTTCATGACTACAAAAAATCATAAGGAGACAATATATCAATATGACCAAGGTTCTAAACAAAATATAAGAATGATGGAACATGAGGACCTATTCCAGATTTAAAGATGATCTTAATAACTAGAAATATCAATATATGCAACACTATGATCACCACTTATGATAATGGCACATCTTCTCTCTATGTATTGGTTACCCCATTTAGATTCTATATTCATGGAATGATGATGTGTCCATTAGCATTTGCTTCAAAGCTGCATTATCTTTGCAAATGTGGGGTACCCTACACCAAACATTGTCCAACAAAGTCCAAGTCAAGTTTATCCCTACGACCAACCGGCCCTATATAGAAGATGGTTTCCACGAATCTTGGGCCCAAACTTGCTCTAAATATCTTTAGAGGCAAATCAAGATTCCTAGTTGCCCTTTTTAAAAGATCCACCTAGTTTTTTGCATGCGTCTGACAAGCTTATTAAGTGGTCGACAAACGTAAATGTAAGAGCTCTTCATGCTCAATAGGAGCCCATTAATTGATGTTTCACGCAGTTTTCACTTCTTTTTTTTATAGGTAACTTTCATTTTTTACGTGGCAGTTACATCTTCAAATCGGAGACTCGTACCCCACAACCTGACCACTACGTTGTCTGAACTGGGCCCGCGTGTTCAGTACGAGGGGCATAGGCTATCACCGGGAAACCATGGAGCCTGCTGCCACTTGACAACAGTTGCGCCGCTACACGGGGCAAACCCCGCTAGCGAAACGCACTCCGGACTAAAACCCGGGGTGGCTCGGACTCGAACCTGCGTGGGCAGGTTGAGTCTTCATTGCCCATAACCACTAGGCCAAAGCCCATTGATGGTTCAAATCCTTAACCAAATCATTGAGATTCTTTTTTTTAAACAGACACCGGGAACAGGATGCTCTTGGCAAATAGATGTTATCTAAATCGGGGCTAACTACTCCGCCAATCCGGATCGAACCGCCAAACCAGGAGAAAACCCACAACTGAGAAAATCCACAGACTCAACCCAAATAATTGCTTTAGATGAGACTCGAACCCAATACTTCCAGTACTCTTGTATGATACATAATTAATATGCGTGCATTGCATCAAATGGCCAACGGTAAATCATTGAGATTCTATCAGAGCCTTCAAAATAGTCTTGTACGATACATAATTAATATGCATCCATAAAGTCTTTTTTATAGAGCATACAACAAGATCCTCTTAGGAGATAGATGTTATCTAAATCGGGTCCAACTACTCCCACAAATCCGGACCGAAGCCCCAACCCGGGAGGAAACCCACAACCGAGAAAACCCCCTAACTCAACTCAAATAATTGCTTCAAGTGAGACTCGAACTCAAGACCTCCACTATGGGAAGTCTTGGGGCTACCACAACACCAGATGGCCAACGGTGTGCGTGCATAAAGTTGGGCTGATAAATTCATTATTTGAGGTATTTTATAGGCATATTTTGATAGGGTAGCTTTATTAAATGTACGAATACGTATACAAAACTCAAATGAGGACAAATTAGCATACTATGTAAAGAAACGAATATATATCCTAAGGAAAGACATGGAAACGACAACAATAGTGTTCATCAAGTGATTCAAGGATAAGTAACTTTCAAGTTATGTATCTTTCAATAATGTAGCTAATCTAGTAAACATGTTTACGTTAAAAGAAGTAATGATGTTTTTCAAACAAATATAAGTGCTAGAGAATCAAAGGGGGCTCACACATGGAAGACATCTAAATATCATGGAAACCTACAAGGTGCTGAAGTCAAACCAAAATGTGCATTATTGAAAAAAATATTAACTGTTCATGGAACATATCACATATGGACTGATGTTAACGGATCGACTGATGTTAATGGCGCATTATTTGAACGTGCGTAATCATTACATCGACGAAAGGTGTAGAAGGGACATCATGATCGCTAATAGAATGAATCTAATGCGTAAACTGTCTCTCTAGATGAATATGTGATTGAAGTATTCTTAGTATCAAGAAAAGTAAAGATGATGGGGGCAAAATATTCATACAATTTGAAGATACCCATTAGAAGGAAAAAGAAAGTGTCTTTCTTCACTTTCATGATAATCAAGCAAGAAAGATATGATAGGGAATAATTGATTAGTCTAAAAATCAATGATCAATAGGAATAACTAACTAGTGGAAGAGCATAGATTGTTGATATTGATGTTACTTGAAAACAATAACATTGCGCATGTTAAGAAGAGCATATATGATATTAAATAAACACAGATTTGTACTCATTGTTGACCACAATGAAGGAAAGAACTAGTGGAAGAAACTAATAAATTTAGAGTGTACATTGCGATTGAAGTTTGTTGTTGCTCTTTGCATGATGGAAATCAGTGCTAGTATGTGAAAGTTTGTATATTTTTGTGTGTTCAAAACAAACAATATACCTGACTATATGTGGAGTTTGAAACTAACACTTATTGAAAAAAGTACTGGAAAAGTGTTTTTTCACTAACTTTGGACACAAATATCTATATGTAAATTGAGATTAATATAGTTATTATTTTTCGGGTTTGTGTTCTACTGTATGAGAGCTTCGCAACGAACCAAACCGCATCCAATACAAAGCTAAGACGAGTAAACTAACGATGCTAGTAGTGTTAAATCAGCAGGAAGTTTGGTACCTATGACCAAGGTTGCTATCTATGACCAGTTTTGATACCTATGGCCAAAGTTTCTACCTATGACCAGTTTATACCTATGGCCAAAGTTGCCACCTATAACCAGTTTTGGTACTTATGACCAACGTTGTTACTTGTGACCGGTTTTGGTACCTATGACCAAAGTTTTTACCTGTGACCAGTTTTGGTTCCTATGAGTAGGAAATTGTAACAACTTGTTTAATGTTGAGCGATTACAAAAACATGCCATGAATGAATATGGAAGTTTGGCTTGACTCATAAATCCATATAAGTTATATTAATTTTGTTTAAATACAAAACTAAATATGGAATTTTGACGTGAGTATAAGATGAAAATTTTGTTTTAAGTTTCAATATAAAAAAACCCGAAGGCTCACATAGAAAACAGAGAGAGTTGAGCAACCCACTTTAGCTAAGTAGAGAGAACTCTAACGAATTCCTAGCTACCACCAACTTCTTCTTTTCCACAAATTATTAAACACCTTTCACCAACTGATACCTCGAACGCGTGAGCCATCCCCGGCGGTACACATTGCTTGGGTGTTGTACCCTAAGAGACAAACAAGCTCTCTTAGTGAGACTTGAAATTTGTTTTAAGGGACTCGCGCTGAACACGAATCCTCAACCACAACCGTCAACAATAGTTTGTTTATTATTACAGTCAAGGACGAAGTTGAATACTCATGTCCAGAAAGAACTTGAAGTCGCAACCTCTTGAAGACTCGCGGTTCAAATCATGTTTATTATGTAAAATTATATTTTATGTTTAATTTTTCATTCGGTTTTGTATACGATATTGTACTAGAGTATTTTCCAAGAGTAACGAGAGTATCGTTATTATTTTATCATTATTTTAATAAAAAGCTAACCAACTTCCTACAATCTTAAAACAAAATTTTAATAGATTGTTCTGAAAATCTTAAAACCTTATTTTTAAGGATTTTAGGTTCATGAAATGGTAATCTAGATATTGAAGCCTTAGGTTGATTGCTGGAAGACTGTTGTGACGCCAATGGTAATCTAGAGATTGAAGCCTTAGGTTCATGAAATGGTAATCTCTTATGAGGAAACTGTTGTGATGCCAATGTTGTAGGCTTAAAGATTGAAGCCTTAGGTTGATTGTTGGAAGAGCATTGAACTTGAAGGTTAGTCTTGAAGCATCTTTTGGAGCATTACATTCTCTAGCAAAGTGACCTAGTTGGCTACAGTTGTAGCACTTGACCTTGCTCCTGTCTAGGCCACTTTATTTTGAGGATTGGCTTGAAAATATTTTTTCCCTCATAGGTAATTATGGTCATCTTCCATTGCATATCCAACTCATCTAAGTCATCGGGATTGATTTGATCGAGATCTTCTCCTAAGAGATTGCATGCAATGAGTTGAGTAGCAAGAAAGGCTTCATAACTGTTTATGAAAGTTGAAAACAAAGTCATATTGTCATTCTTGGCTTGAGGAGCAAATTATCCTTGAGACTATGACTCACATGAGTTATGTGAACACTTAGTGCATACAAATTAAATCACAGGAGGACCTTCAGAAACTGTCTTAACCATAAGAGCTACAAGTAGTGCTCCTATAAGATGAATGATTGGTACATTGTTTTCCTGCAGTTGTCCTGACTCAAACTCATAGTTCTGAAGAGTCTCATAAACCTCTTCTGGAGTGAAGGTATACAGATTCTTGGTTCTTCTGATTATTATTGTATAGAAAAGCCATTTATGAGGTAATGAGGTCATGAACTGCTTCATCACATCAGCATTATCCAGTTCCATCTCAGCAAAAATTTCAATTCACATATCAACCTAACATATCTATTGAACTAAGTTGTAAGATTCTTTCCAGGAACAAGTCCAGACAGGTCATATGGTCTTTTCAGCATCTTCTTTTTGTTATTCTTCATTTATGATTTGTCTTTATACATCTTGGACAATGCATTTCAATGATCTTTTGCAGATTTGTGATTATTGAAGTTATGGTAATATCACTAGGTAGTGCCATTGTCAGCATAGCTAGGTGTCACGGAGTGATCTTCCAACTCTCGTGTGGCACTTAGATTCCGATCTAAGTTAAGCATGTGTCCCGATTATGTAGTAATTCAAGTCATGTGTTGCGGAAGTGTACATGTTACGATCAAATAAATCTTTGTATTGATTACAAGAAGCTTTTACAAGACTAAGAGTTGTGGGTTATGTGGGGTGCCTTAAAAATGACAACCTATCACCAATTTATACTTGTTTGGGGTTGGTCTAGGTGCTTCTTAATCTAGACCATTCTTTGCATATCTTATGGTTGCTCTAGAGTCTTCCTGGTAGAAGCTTTGGGGTTGATTTGTGCAGCCATTCTAAGTTGTTCTAGGCCCTTCTTGGGATGATCTTGAGCCATCCAATCTGCCATGTCTCGTTCAGATTTTAGGGGCTGTTCCGGAGAGTTCCTCGCAGCCCTAGATGCCTCCAAACCTGTCTGGAAACTTCCGGAGCTCGGGTGTTGTGACCTGCAACTTTAGGTGGGTCGTGACAGTCTCCACCACCTAAATTCACGACGTCCTCGTCGAGTTTGTGCGACACACCCTTGTTTCGTTCACGCCTCGCTTTAATAGATGCGCGTAGTGATGAGTTTGTGCCTAGTCTGTTTTGAAACCAAACTCGAGTTGTACGTAGAACCATTGTGAAAAAAAAAATATGATAAACTGAACATTTTGGTCTAGCCTCAATATTAATTTCATAAATAGTATTTGGACCCAGCCTTAGAACAAATGTGATATTCATATAAACCAAATAAATCATTATCAACCATAACAAAAGTTCACCAAACCATAAACGGAAAACTTTGTCCCATGGTATCAACTAGGTACGAAAATAAAAATGTTTTAACAAATAAATCATTATCAACCATAACAAAAGTTCGCCAAACCATAAACTGAAAACTTTGTCCCATAGTATCAACTAGGTATGAAAATTAAAATATTCAAAATGTTTAGAACCGGGCTATTTAAAATAGATTATAGAATATCTTAATGTCTTCACGGTGATATGATCTTCCAGTCTTTTATCCTTCTTTAGTTCCTGCAAAAGAATTTACAAGATATGGGTACTCTAATCATTGAACCGTAAGAACTTATTAGGTTCTACATACCGAAAGTACCCTCTTTGAAAGCAATGTACTCCTTTAGCTCACGATATATCGGGCAGTTCCTCAACCAGTGACCAATCTCACCGCAGCGACAACACTTGGCGTCCTTTGGAGGTATCTTAACAATTTTCTTTTTGACAATAATCTTGTCTTTTGGTCTTGTCACAACCCCAAATCCACTAACAGAGTTTTACTGCGAGGCGTGTGACAAACCAGGATCTCAGTTATTAGTTACGTCAAACGACACTTTTAACGTTTAATAAAATCATTAATGTTCAGAGTAAATGTGGAAGCGATAATTAAAGTGTTTAATGCGCAAAGCAAACGCGCCCAAAGTCAAGTTTAATAAAAAGCAGATCAATAGTTTTAAATGTTTGGATAATGTTTGCAATAACTAAAAGGACTCCAATGCATATCCTAAATTTGCACCTATGCCTTACCGACAAACATGTAAGAAAATGTGTCAACACTAGGTTGGTGAGTTCACAGGTTTCAGTTTGTAATAGTGTTTGCCAGATTATATAGATACAATATATATCAATAGGTAGCTAACCTATATTCATGTTTACTAAAGCGTGCGCAATCGAAGCTGACTGTTTGTTGTGTTTGAATGCCTTCCACCATTTCTATCAACAATGGTAGTGCGTTAGGTCAATATTACACCCTTTCGATCTCCAGTCGAGTTAGAGCAGCTAACGCGGGTGGGGTTTGTCAGCCCCAGTAGTACTACTCAATATTATCTCGCTAAGTTCATATTAAATGGTTCGATGTGTAAGGACTTTCATGATAGAGTGTTACACTTAGTCTTAACAAATGATAATATAAGAATTACAACAATCATATGTTTGTGTCATGTTTTCTCCCCTAATTTAAAACAGTAAAGGGGCCGTGAAACTCACCTGAGTGTGTAGAGCGTAGGTAATTAGCACCACACAAGAATGCAACAAAAACCACGAATAGTTTGCAAGTGCACAGTCTACGATTGCCCTAGAATATGATCACGACTGTTAGGGATACGTAGGAATATGTGACGACGATATGGGTAGATCGGACGTCCTAAATATGCGTACGGTTAACGAATATACATCCGGTCATCGGGATTAGAATATCCCTAGTCCGGTATTTAGTAGGATGCGATTTATGTGAACACAACTAGACACGAGGTAAAAATATTAACTAATAATCCATGTGATTTTGTGAACAAAATAATTGTTTAAGTGATTATAATAATAAATATATTATTTTTAAATAAAAATAATACTTAGAACTAGTTATAAATTTATTCTAATATGGAGTGTATTCTGTTTAAAAATCTCTTTAAATTGAAAAACCAAAGGAACGCACGACCGTGTCAGGGCATAGGGCAGCACGACTATGCCTAGACACGAGGCGTGATCGTGTCTAGGTATGAGGTGTGACCGTGTCTCAACCCGGTTACAGATTTAAAAATGACTAGAAACAAAAACGAGTTGTGAGAATTGAACACGGGTCTCACCCACAACAGCACAACACTTTAACCAGTCTTGCCCGCTAGGGTATCGCATCCAAGACCTGGTTCTGTTTGGTTTTTACATTCAGAGTCTCAATGTTCCTCCCCCTTTCAAAACTAGAATCGAACCAGTCCCAAATCCTTCTGATTTCGATCGCGAATGACCATAAGGATATGGGGGTTTTGTTCATTGGTAAAATGTGAATCTGTGGGTGCGGATCATTGTAAAAACATCGAGTTTAAGACTGTTAATTGCTCGTTTGAAATCCTGAAAACCCTAGGTTTAAACTTGAAATCAAATTGCTTAAATTCGATAAGATTAAGAGTTGGAATCATGGGGCTTTCACTGAGTTGATGATTGCGAATCTAAGCATATAGATTAATTGAATTGAGATCGAGTCTACGGTATAGTTCGATTAAACCCGAATTGATATGAACCCTAAAATATGTTCATTCAAAGTTGTAAGCCCCGGATATGTTAGGGCTTTCAATTAACAGACTAAAACGATGTGAGGAAGGTTTCAATTACCTGAATTGGTGTCGAATTGATGGAGTTCGAATAAACTGTGTTCCGACTTCGAGTGGTTTAGTCACTGGCGTCTCTGGCTTCGTCTCCTACCAAATTGATGTGTGCAATAGGTTCACAGAGGTGCGATTAGAGTGTGAAGAGAGTTTGATTGCAAAATTGTTATCCCAAATGGTTGAATTCGATGGTGTTTGTCAAGGGGTCGACGGTTACGGGTTTAAGGACCATAATGGAATTAATTTGCGATCATTAACACCCAATAATGCTTAGAAATGGTTATTCATCAATGAATCGTATATCAATTGCGAATTTGAACAGTTTGGGATGTTACAAATTGAATTTGGATTTTGACTGGGCAAGAGGCGCGACCGTGCCTGGGCATGAGGCCCGACCGTGTCTGGGTACTTGGTGCGCCCGTGCCTGGTGATCGCGATGTCAAGGTCAATCAAAAATATTTATAAAATTCACTACTTAGCTACCTTAAACTGTAGACAGGAAAGTAGTGTTGTCGAATCCACAGGTAACCAGTGGAGAATGATATTTAAACTAAACTGATTCAATTACTACTAAAGTTCTCAACTTTATTACTTAAAACACTTGGAATTATAAAAAGCAATTAACTTTAAGTTGTGAAAACAATTGGAGAAGAATGACCACTCCGGGTTTTATATTTAGCAAAGCACACGCACAATTTTAGTTTCAAATTAGATCAGAGATTACATAGACATAACCTTGTTTAACTGTTTAACCCAATCACACAATAATCAATTCAATCATGCAATTGTTCCCGATGCAAGAAAACCAAGAACCAATGACAGATGCCATAAATTGAAAACATGCAATTGTTCATAAATCAAACACACAATTGAATTCAAAGAACTTAAGAGGTTCACAAAACTTCAATCTAATACTAATCATCAACTAAAATCATACGAGTACAAGCATAAATCGTTCACCCGAAGGGATCACGAAAGCGTTTAGCCGCTCATGATTGTCGAAAACATTAAAAATCTAAACTTTAAACTTACAAGCATTCAAAACTAAGAATAATTGGCCAAACAAGCTCTGGAATCGCCTTAGGGAAGCAACGGGACGGCAAAGAAGAAGGTTATTCGAGAATGGGAGTCACAATGGCTTTAAAATTGAAATTAGGTTTAATTTTCCGTAATAAGGTTTCTTCGCATCTCGCGAACTTCTCTGGCCAGGCCTTCGCATACCGCGAAGACCAAAATAGTCGGGCGTGCTTTTTCCTTCTCTCGCGTACCGCGAAAACAAACTCCTAGGTCTTCGCGTACCCAAAACTCAAGATTTTGACTTTTGATCTTTGACTTCTCTTTCTTTGACCTCTCGGGCTTCTTGCCTTCGTATATATCACTCGTAAACTTCCGCTCTTTAGCACATTTACCCTGTAACACATCAAAATACAAGACACGCATAAAACTGACTCGATAAACACAGTTAAACTATTAAAACGTACAAAAACCGACACTTATACATGGGATATTTAACCCTGCATCACATCCCCACACTATACCTTTTTCGTCCCGAAAAAGAATAATGCAATGGAATCATAATCGGGAAACTTGCAACTTTACTTTCATTTTTCACAGCACAGACTTTCATAACACGTTAATCATAACAATCGGTATTTCTGTCCAATTAAACTCAACCACCGACTCTCGAGCCCTCGACTATGTGATCTATTGTATCATACATTACCAAGCCAATAGTTTATCTATGGGTCTCACACTCAGAAAGCTACGACTCAGCCTAATCCCATCTCAAGGTCATGTTTAGGCCCGGGTTAAACCTTATAGATTTTCCACCATTATAAACACGAATTTATATGTTCTAACAATTAAAATGGATAATGGATCGGTGAATGAATGATATGAGCTTTTATTAATGTTATATGAATAAACCTAACCCAGTGGTGTTTCAATCAAGCTGGAACCCGTTATATGACACGTAGGCTGCGGTTTTTAAGCAATGAAGTACATAAGCTTCGGAACATGGGTGTATCATTCAAGTCACCATCCCAAAGGGAAACACGTAAACCTAAGTTAGTCATCCAATATTTTTGATCACTTAACTCTCGCCCATGGGTGTATCAACCAAGTCACTATCCCGGAGGGTAACACGTAGGCAAAACCTAAGATCTCAAATTAATTAATTAAGCTCATTAATGATGGATTATGGAATGCAGGCACCACCAACTTTCGGATTTATTTTCATAAAAAGAAAGCGGTGTGCCAGATAATTTTAAAAACTTATAAATTTGTGCTTATAAAGGTACCTATCACCCTATGTTGACAGTTTTGACCTTACCGACACCCCTAAGATGTGAACCCACAAGATATCCTGAATTAATTATTCAATTAAACTAGATATACTATGAGGATATTTAAGCTATTAAGTCGGTTAGGTCTACCAAAACGTTACAAATTAGACATGTTTGATCATCATTATTATTTAATTAAATTCCACACGTAAATTTCCGATTATACTATCAGTTTCCATTTAGTTGCAAACATTCTAATCCAGAGACATTTTTCAAAAAAATTTTAAAATTTTATGTATTTTTATGACTCAAAACTCACTCAAAAATAAAATACTCAAACTAGACCTAGACAAGGTCTCCCCTCCCCACACTTAAACTCTGCATTGTCCTCAATGTAGGAAGAGTGACTCAAAACAAAAAACAAAATACAAAAATTAAAACTTAGCTGGAAAGACGATCGTATTGCATTTCATTCGCAATCGTGCTCCATGCATACAAACGGGTTGCCTTGTACAAAAGAATCAAGCAAAAGTCGGATTATCGTCCCCCGAATGGAGATTGAGTACGGAAAATTCAAATCCAAACCTGCAAAATTAAGCTCGAAACAAACCCACAAGCATCATATCTACTCAATATAACGACTCAAAGAAAATTAAAAGACCCGACGGATTCCAACGACACAAATAGTAAAAATAAAAACAAAATAAAAATAAAAAAATTAGGGTTTCAGGGGTTTCTCGCGTACCGCGAAAGTCAAAGGACAGTCGCGAGGGACAAAAAATTGTCCGGCCCCTTTCTTTTGGTCTTCGCGTGTCGCGAAGATGGGCCACGTACCGCGAAGAGTTGTCCTTCACAGAAAGAAAACTTCAAAAATAAATTTTTACCTTATAAAATTTTTTAACTCCTAAAACTCAAATTTTTCAAACTTTTCAAAAACTTATTCCAACACTTAGATTATATGCACACATACCTGGAATGCTTTTCTTGATGGTTTTTATCACCCAAATTGCCACGAAACTCTGCAAAAAATTAGAAAAACACAAAACTATACCGAAAAGACCGAAAAACTCAAAATTTTCTACAGACTCTACAACGGCATCCTACCCCCCACGGGTTTGTGTATTGTCCTCAATCACACTCTATCCAATCCTCATCTCCCGAGAGACGTCCCCACACTTGGCCAATTGCATACAACTAACTAAAATAAATAAATAAATAACAACCTAACTCACTTTCGTATGAATCACGGAGGCATTTAGCATATGCAACAGGCCTTTTAAACCCCTCGGTAGCTCGAGTGGACGAGTTTAGTCTCGTGAGGGTTTCTAGGGAACACACGCACAACGTTCATTTAACTAGACAAGAAATTAAAGTTAACTAACCTTAGGTTGCCTCCTAGTAGCGCTAAGTTTAACGTCTTCAGCCGGACGCGGTGTATCTCAGCGATGTTATGGTGGTTGGAACATGAACTCCTTACCAAATGCTTTTGCACATGCCCTTTGGTAGTGATCACCATTCAGGTTCAGATTCTGCATGTGTTCTACATCAGTGATTTCTTCTTTATCCTTCAGTACCCAAGGATCACCCGTTTCATATGAACTCTTGAAGAATGTAGGAGGTTTCTTTGACCTCCTTGGTGACCTTGATGGTCTTGTGCCTACTCTGATATGATCATTTCTGCTTTCCACCTGAGGCTTCCATGGTGGCTTTCGCACTTGTATTCCATCTTCCCCACACTTGGGGTTTGCTGCATCTACTGCCTCTATCATTACCTTCTTCAACTCCAACCAGTCATTCACAACACTTTCATCTTTGCCACCCTCGTCCACTTTGGACTAAAGGGGACATTTATTAGTAACACCTGTTTTAGGACATTTAACTTTCTAAAAATATGTGAAAGTAAGAGAACAAATGTCTAAGTGAAACTCCCTATTACCGAATGACATGCTGACCGTGTTGTCTCTACAGTTGATCAAAGCATTGGCAGTTGCCAAGAATGGTCTGCCTAGGATTACCCTATGTTGCTTCTCCTTTACTGTCTGTTCATACTCCACCACCAAGAAATCCTCGGGATAATAGAATTCCCTAACTTTCACAGCAACACCTCTAACCATTCCCCGAGCCCGTTTCCTTGTCAAGTCATCTAACACCACAGTAGTGTCAACCTGTTCTAGTGGGCCAAGTTCAAACTGATCATATAAGTTTCCTGGTAAGATGCTAACACTTGACCCATAATCTAACAGAGCCTGATCAATCTGCAAACCCCCCACTTTAACTCGAATGATGGGTTCATCCTGCTAACCATCATCCTCTAACTCGCTCTCTTCACTGGCTTCTTGGACAGTCACTTCACTAACATATGCATTCATTGACCCTTAGGAGCTTGCTCCTTGGTGTTGAGGGTTTAACTTTGTATCACTTGGAAGTTGCCCCGGTGCTCGCCCCACTACCTCTGATAATTTCTCCGCCAGTTGACCCAGTTGGCGTTCAAACGAATCATTTGTTTTGATTTGGATCTCTTTGTCTTGTTCAAGTCTTTTCAAGGATTCCATCATGGTTGTGAGCTGCGGGTCACCGCCAGCTACAGGTTTATTTTGTTGATTCTGTTGGTAGTTTCTTTATTGATATCCCCCATGTTGGTACCCCTGATTACCTGAGTTTCTTTGGTACCCGCCTGGATTGTAGCTTTGTTGGCGGTTCTGGTACTGCTGCTGACTCCCAACCTGCACATCAAGAACCTGAAAGTTAGGATTAAGTTGATTATTTGCATTACCGTACCTGAAATTAGGATGATTTCTGAGCCCCGGATGGTAGTGTGTTGCATTCATGTCTGGCTTCCTATCACCTCCAATTTGATTCACTTCTTCCGACTTGCCCTGTTCTCTTGGACAGCTCTCCACAGTATGGTCCAGATCACCACAACCATCACACACTAGGTATCCCTGAGAAACATTGGATACCTCTCTTCCACTAGGCCTACCAAGCCTCGCCATTTGAATTTCCATGGCATCCAGACGCTTTTGTGTCTCATAATCAACTGCTTTTGCAGTTACTCCAGTATTTGCTCGTCTACTGGCATTGGCTTGCCTCTTTGATGTTACTGCCATCTTTTCCAAAATATCCCAGTCAACATCCACATGATTCTCGAAGAATGAACCTGCACTGATTGCATTAACATCTCTAACATCCTCAGGTAGCAACCCATCATAGAAGGCTTGAATCAGCTCCCACTTCTGTATCCCATGGTGTGGGCAGTTTCTCAGCAACTCTTTGAATCTTTTAAATGCCTCATAGAAAGTCTCCCCTGATTGTTGCTTGAAATCCCGTATAGCAGCTCGGGCCTCATTGTTTTTGTGAGGTAGGAAGTATTTATCTAGGAACTACTACTGTAATTCTGCCCTGGTGGCAATGCTTGCAGCTGGTAGAGATAGGAACCACTGTTTTTCCCGGTCTTTTAGTGAAAACTAGAAGAGCACTAGTTTCACCTCATCAGTTGTGAACCCCTGACCGCCTATGGTCCCGCAAGTAGCCTCATATTCAAACAGATGTGTGTAAGGCTCTTCAGTAGCTCTCCCATAGAAGTGTGGGAGGATCCCAAGACATCCCGGTCTGATCTCGAATGCATTCCCCCTACGAACTGGTGGGATGACGGGGGAAGCATTTAAAGCTAAAGCGGGCGAAAGTGACTATCCCCCCCTTGATCGTGTCTCGGTGGTTATATGTTACCGGGTTGTCTGTACCTGTTCTCTCATTCCAAATTACCCATATACCCTTGCCGGTTGTTCCTTGGTTGAAACCCATAATCTGCTCTCTATGGTGGTGGAACCTATCCATCTATGTTCTGCCTCTAATCTCAAGGAGGGAATTCCTCCTGGTGGTTTAAGTCATATCACTCTTCTTCTTCGTTCCAATTCTCATGTTGAGAACCATGATGTGGATGGTGGCTATCTTCATCTTCATAATCAGAGTAACTCGGGTAGCTGTCATGTGGTTGGTATGGTTGATTTCAGAATACGGGTTGAGGTAATAGTTGCTGGAATCTGGGTGGTGGTTGATTTTGGATCTGGTTTTGTGGAAGAGGTGGTTGGTTTTGATTTGGTGGAATTGGTGGTTGTTGGTTTTGAGGTGGGTTTTGTTGGTTTTGTGGTTGGTTGGTAAATAGAAGATCCGGTAGAGGTGGAATAGGTTAGTTTTGTTCCCCACCTTGATTTGGATCTTGATTAATGGGTTGATTCTGTGACATCCTTACCGAAGGACTGTCGAGCTTTTCTAGAATTGTTTGGACTGTTCCTTGAAGTTTTCTGTTTTCTTTTGCTGTTTTCTCTATCTCTGGATCAAATAATAAAGGTGATGTTCTTCCTAAGTTCCTAGTATGCATAAAACAGTCCCTACACACGTAAGCACAAAATTTAGTAGCACTGAACAAAATAAATCAAAAATAGCACTTTGCGTACAAGTTCCCCGACAACGGCGCCATTTTGATCGCGGTGTCAAGGTCAATAAAAAATATTTATAAAATTCACTACTTAGCTACCTTAAACTGTAGACATGAAAGTAGGGTTGTCGAATCAACAGGTAACCAGTGGAGAATACTATTTAAACTAAACTGATTCAATTACTACTAAAGAAAACATGCAATTGTTCATAAATCAAACACACAATTTAATTCAAAGAACTTAAGAGGTTCACAACCCTTAAATCTAATATTTATCATCAACTAAAATCATACAAGTACAAGCATAAATCTTTCACCCGGAGGGATCACGAAAGCGTTTAGCCGCTCATGATTGTCGAAAACATTAAAATCTAAACTTTAAACTTACAAGCATTCAAAACTAAGAAAAATTGGCCAAACAAGCTCTGGAATCACCTTAGGGAAGCTCTGGGACGGCAAAGAAGAAGGTTATTCGAGAATGAGAGTCACAATGGCTTTATAATTGAAATTAGGTTTAATTTGTCGTAATAAGGTTTTTTCGCGTGTCGCGAACTTCTCTAGCGACCAAAATAGTCGGGCACGCTTTTTCCTTCTCTCGCGTACCGCGAAAACAATCTCCCAGGTCTTCGCATACCGCAAAGACCCCAAACTCAAGATTTTGACTTTTGATCTTTGACTTCTCTTTATTTGACATCTCGGGTTTCGTGCCTTCGTATATATCACTCGTAAACTTTCGCTCTTTAGCACATTTACCCTGTAACACATCAAACTACAAGACACACATAAAACTGACTCAATAAACACAGTTAAACTATTAAAACGTACAAAAACCGACATTTATACATGGGATATTTAACCCTACATCACATGGGCATGGCGTAACCGTGCCAAACGGAACTTTGGTTAATTACAAAAATAGTCCTTGTAATTTCATGTGTTTGTGTTTGAGATTTTGACAGAACTAGTCCTTGGAGTTTGTAAGATAACGGAGTATAGGTTAACAGGGTTAACCGAAATTTGTCGGGTGTCAGAGGTCTTGTCTTGCCCTCATGCTTCTTGCCTTTTGCTCTAGCATTAGTTTGCTCTTTATTCTTCCCATATGGTTTCCACTTGAAGTTGGATGTTCAATTCAAAAGCCTCAAGCAGCATGCCTAAGTCTAAAGTGGACCTTTCTTCAATTTTCATATTATAGTTCATACGTGGACCTTTATTCAATTTTCATATTATAGTTCAAAATGAACTGGTCATACGACTTGAAAAGTTTATCCATAACTAGTTCCTCACTTATGGGAAGGTCAAGTTCTTCAAGCTTGTCAATGTGTCTCTTCATTTTCATGAAATGCAAGCCAACTGGTGCACCCTTCGTCATATGGCATGATGTTAGAGCTATATGGCATGATGTTAGAGCTTCAAGCGCATCCAAGCGCTCTTGATGGTTTGTTTGGACATTTCCTTCAACATTTTGATCATGTCATATGCCAGATATAGTTCCAAGTCTCTTTGGAGTTCTGGACCCATAGTTGCCAACGTTATAAATGACACACCTAACAAGTCATTCACATGTTGGTTCCAGCTTCTTTTTTTTTTAACGGCAACATCTAGATATTCTAGAACAATTGGGTTTTCTCGGGGCAACACCTAGAACATCTAGGGCAGTCCACCACAGTAGGAACCCCCCAACTGGGTAAACCCCATGACCTGGCCGAAGACCCCTTTTTTGCTGTTGTCAGGATTCGAACCCAAGACCTCCATTATGAAAAGTCTTGAAGCTACCATTGCACCAAATGACCAACGATTTGTTGGTTCCAGCTATCAGGGCGCTATGTGCATTGACGAGATATGCATCCGGTATGGGAGTCTGAAGAACATCACATTGATTGTTGGTCTCGAGGGCATTTCTCAAGTTGTGGTACCAGCGAGAGTTCTTTCCATTGAATATCTCTTTGCCTATATTAATAAGTCACTAATTAAGCAAACCAATTTTAATTTATAAACAATCTTAATTTATTAACTACAAGTATAAAAAATATTTAAAATATTAATTTAAGATTAATTCAAACTTTATTTAAAATAAGTTATTTAAAGTTATGTTTTCACTTAATGATAATATTACCTTTTCTTTAAATATATCATTTTTAACCTCTTTTTTATTAGATCTCAAATAACGAGAACCATGTTCTAAAGATGAAGTTGAAAATAGTAAATATTAATTTTTAAATTTTTAAGTAAAATAAGACTAGATTAGAAATTATTTAAACGTAATAAATTAAAACAAATAAATATGATATTCAGCTATAATCTATACTATATAATAAATAAAGGTTTTTTAGTGTCATGTGTCGCCTCCATATTTATTCTCATCATTTTTTTCCCGCTTCTCTCTCTTATTTAATGCACTATTATATTTTAATATATACTATATGATAAAGGAAAATTATGTAGAACACGTGTCACTCTCTGGTTACTCCTCACCTTTATTTTACCGTTTCTCTCTCCTATTAAATATTAGATTTTCTGTTTCTTTCTCCTAATAAATAATAATATCAAATAATAATCTTTATATTAATAAATAAAATTCTATGAACAAGTGTTAATTTCTGGTTAATTTGTATCATTTTTTCCCATCTCTCCCTCTCGTATTGATTAATGATATTAAAAAAAATATTTTTATATTTTTAATATAAATCTAATTACGGATACTTATTATTTAATTATAAATAGTTCAACCGATTTAATATACCGGTTTATTCAACCCGTGTATTACACGGGTTTTTAAAAATATAAAATTTTTATTACTAAGTATATAACATTTTATTTATTCAACCCGTGTAATATACGTGGTTTTAACCTAGTAATAGTATATATTTAAAAATAATAATTATACTAATAAAACACATTTATTTTCAATTATCTCTTATTATAAGAAACTTTAAAATTTAATTATGTAACTTTTATTTCAATCAAATAGTAAATAAAAATCAAATTAAATTAAATAGTAATTAATTTATTTTCAAAACCCACTTATATATTAATTTTAAATATTTTGAGTTTGTTTCTATCCTTACTATATGTAATATATTTTTACACATGTAAAATATATATACATAAAAATTTAAAAATTGTATATATTTATATTTTTCACTCCGTATGTAGACACGGGATCTAAACTAGTTTAGTTTGAATATAATTGTGCTCCTTGGGCCCAATATCTCGAGCCAACGTATCCTCGTCCCAATATCTTGAGCCCACGTATCCCTAGCCCACTTCATTTGATTTGGTCTAACTGTCTAGTCTAGTGTGGTGTGTGTGTACTATGAATATTATTATGAAGTGTCTAAGTGACAGGGGATTAATTAAAATGAGTTGTTAAACATACTAAATTAATTGAATAAGTTTTAATTAGATGATGGTGATACAGAAGAAAGAAATTTATGTTTTAGTTGTTTTAATAAATTTGATTATTGCTCATCTTAATTAATTATTGACAAAAAGCTTTTAACTAAATTTTGTATATAACTTTAGCTTTAAAATGTATAGCGTCTATAAATATACAATCTTATAAATCTATATCTATACTCTATAATAAATAAAGATTTTGGTTACACAAGTTTTATCGCCTCTCTCTACTATTGATTGCTCAAACTTGTTTTAATTGTTTTTTTTATAATTTTTAGTTTTCCGTCTCTCTTCTATTAAATAATAATGATTTACATAATTGTTTTTATAAAACGTTTTTTATCTAAAACAAATATAGATTTGTTCATAAAACATTGTTAGAAATTGAACATTAATTTTATTATTTTTATAAAACATTTTAAAAAAATAACTATATGACGTCTCTAAAATTTGTATTAAAAAACTATTCAATATGCTATAAATATATAATATATAAATATTTATTATTAAATATATTATTATTTTTATTCAACTCGTATAATACACGGGGTTTCTAACCTAGTTTCAGTAATAAATAAAGCCATTTAAGTTTGTAATTTCTATAAGTTAATAAATATGGTTATGAAAAGATTAAATATAATGAAGTTAGAATTGAATAATTACGAAATTACGGGTAGTAAGTAATGTTTTGAATTAAAGGATTTCTTTTCACCTTAAATTATTAGATAATTTATATAATGTTCTTGTATCCTAAACTCTTTTATCTTAAGAATCATTATTTTTTTTATTTATGTAATCGTGACCGTTATTACTTTCGAGAAGGGGTGTCACTCCCTCTCTTATTCCACCTCTCTTCCTCTATCCATCTCTTCTTCTATTACACTCTCACCCTAAGAATAGAGTGACATGTCACTATTACAGAATCAAAGATCGATATAATATTTAGAGTCGATACAGAATTTAAGTATTCATTAATTACAACATGTCACTAACATATGAAACTATATGATACCAACTAGGTTGATTTACTCCATTCGTGTCTTCCCTTGAACACATGTAATATACTTTTACATTAAAATAAAATGTATTAAATAAAATCTCACTCGTAACAGAACACATGGTGATCAATAAAAGCTTGTACACGATGGAGATGGCCAAGGGTGTGGTTGTAGTTTATTGTTAGAGTAAATTACACAGATTGCCATTTAATTATATTAGAAATTACACTTTGTATCTTTTGACTTCAATAAGTACACCACAAATCATTTTTTTATATACTTTTGCACGCTCTATGTCCTTTACTGTATTCTTAACTGAAAAACTTAACACAAGTTATTGTAAATGACATAAAGCGTGCAAAAGTATATAAAAAAAAGAACTTGTGGTGTATTTATTAAAGTCAAATGACACATACTGTAATTTCTAGTATAATTAAAGTACAATCTGTGTAATTTACTCTTATTGTTATAACGACTCAATCGGAGCCACCAAAAAATCACCAATCTTTAACTTTTATTTAATAAATAATGCATTATATGTATGAAAAGTTATGTTCCAGGTTTTTTATAAATAACACATTAATTGTCGTTTATTTTTTTATTAAAATTAAAAGAATTATTAAATATTGTTTAACCCCAAGATATAATTAAACTTTTTACATGGAATCAGCTTCAATTCACCCACGTCCAAAGTCGACGGTCGATAGATGGTTAAGTGAATAAAACAAACAATCTTTTCTGTTAACAGAATTAACTTTTAGTTTATAACCGAAACGGATCAGTTATGAAAATCTATAAACCAAAACATCACACCAATTATAGGTTTGATTTTATTTCATAACAGAACCGTTACATACATACCATAAAAAAAATCAACAAATTTAACCGGTCATGTACAATTAATCTAAAAAGAATCTATACATTGTCTACGTTAGGTATGAATCCAATATATTTAATGAAATTATATCATTATAAAACATAAAAGAAAATGACAACTTGTGATAAACGATATTATAAGTTTGGATAACGACGAATAGCTTACTCGACAAACAATCGAACACCAAGACATAAAAATGATTAAATAAAAGTTTCATCATAATTCACGCTTTGATGATAAATGTCCTTATAATATTTAATCACACGGGTTTACTTTTTTGTTTTGATAGACAAATTTTTTTTATTTTTGTTAGGAGTAGAACTTGATCCAAAACCTTCTTAAATTTTGGATCTGTTTGGTATGGGGTAATAGAATGTATAAGGGAATGAAATAAACGAGGTAATGGAATGGACAAAGAAATGAAATGGACTATTCCATTCCATTCCATTGTCTTGTTTGGTTACCATGAGGGAATGAAATAGATCTTTACTTTATGTTGTTTGGTAGGCTAGAAAAGATGAAGGAATAAAATCGATGGTGAGCAGCGGCAATGGTGGTGGGTGGCAGTATTGGGTAGTGGTGGAGGAGGCGACAGTGGTGGTGGGAGGTGGCGGTGGGTGGTGGTGACAGTGGCGGTGGTAGGAGGTGGCGGTGGGCGGTGGTAGGAGGTGGCGGCGGGGACGGGGACGGCGACGGTGGGAGATGGGGGTGGGTAGTGGCGGTGGGTGGCGAAGGTGTGGTTGTGGGTGGCGGTGGTGGTGGCGGCGAGAGATGGAGGTGGGTGGTGGAGGCGGCGGCGGTGACGGTGGTGGCGGGTGGTGGTCGGTGGTGGCGAGTGGTGATGGTAGAAGGGTGTGGTGGTGATGAAGGAAAAAAAACAAGCGTGGTAGATGGAATGAATTTTAGGGATTTAGAGAAAATGACATTTCTTATGAAATGGATGATTCCATTCCATCGCCCAACCAAACAGCATTTTTTTCATTCCCTTGTAATCGTTCATTCAGTTCCACCTCTCATTCCTACATATCAAACGCTTAATGTTTTTAAAGGATTTTTCTAGAGGTTTACTATAAATGAATCCTATATATATATATATATATATATAGGGGAAGAATCAAGAGAAAACCACAAAGTTAGGCGAAAACCGAGAAAACCACATCATTTCAAGCAATTTTTTTATTTACGTATACGTATCCAAAAGAAATTTTTTTGATTTACGTATACGTAACTGCTATTTTTTTGGTTTTTTGTTTACGTATACGTAACACTATGTGTAAACATGTTTTTTGGTAAAAATGTTTAATATTATATTGATATTCTTATAAATAAAATAAAAATAAATATTATTATATGATTGGTTAAAATTGGTTATAATGCAAACCAACTTGAGATGAAAAAACCTACTAAACCCTGTTTTACATATGTAAAAAAAGTTTTTTTATTTTTGAAATGGATTCTACATACAATTTAATCACTTTTGGTGGGAAAAAAAAAAACACCAAGTGGTTTTTTCTAAAAAAAACTTATAAAAATCTGACGTTTTTTATATATGTAATTGCTGACGTATGCATATGTAGGAAAAAAAAACGATGATTTTTGTTATTTTTTATCTTTATTTTTATTCGGCGCTTTTTTAATTTTTTTTTGCGACCGACGTTTTTTAAATAAATTAATCAATCCCAAAAAATTTTGAATTTTTTTGAAAGGGTTAGTGGGTTTTTTCATCTTAAGAGACTATTTTTTCTACCATTTCCATATATATATATATATATATATATATATATATATATATATATATATATATATATATATATATATATATATATATATATGGTCTGCTATATTCAATTAGTTACATTTTCAATTAGTTACATTTTTACACGATCTTTCATAAACTTTTTACAAGATCTTAATAAGCAAACTTTATATATAGTATAAGATTAAAAACATTTAAAAATTTTCATAAACTTTATATATAGTATAAGATTTTTTGAGTCCAGTGCGTATTATGCTGGTAATTATGAGTCCAGTGCGTATTATGTTGTCGGCCACGCCTCAAATTATTGGAGTTTTCACGTGACTGTGGGCCTATTGTTTTTTGGATTTTTATTTTCTGAAAGATTCTTCTGGCTGGAAATCTTTTTTATATTCTATTAGAATATTATTGATATAATCTTCATCTATTGGGTCTTCGTCATTGTTGGACTGAACTTCTTCTGTAAGATTATTATCTTCATCTTCTTCGGCTTGTGAGGAAGTAGACATTGTTGAAGGAGATGCTTCTTCTTTTCTGAAATTCTTTAGCATATCCTTCTTCATCTCGGATAGATAGAAATCCATAACCTCTTTGTTACTGATTTCATCAGTACCTTTAAGAGTTTGAATCTTTCTAATTATTTGTTTGAAAGGACTAGGAGCCTCTTTCTGTGGAAGACTGTTTATTTTTTCTTGATAATCTTCAATTGTCTTCTCGATCATTTTTATAGTATCATGGCTTTTTATGATGCCATCTATATTAGTAAGAGTCATTTTCTTCCAGAATTTTGTATAGAAGACTCTTTGGATACAAAGAATATTATGGTTGTCATAGTCAACCTCAGGCGTCCATTTCCAGATCCATGGAATACTGAACTGAACATAAAAATGTAAAGTAGGCAATTTTTTTATAAAATTGTCCTCCTGCTGGGCTTCTATGAGAGCTGGAGAAACTTCTGCACATTGTTTATAAAGGGTTTTGAATAAATCTGGAAGAATATTAACTGTGGGACCAAAATATTGCCACCAATTATAAAACCAAACAGGAATGTCCTGCTTGTAAACATGAGAGCAGATTTTTATAAACCATGAATGTTTCTGCTTTGGATTCTCATAAAGAAATGCTTTATACAAGGCATTTTTTATAATCCCAGTAATTATACTTTATGGGAGTTTTTGTTTGGGGATGTATTAATTCCCTTTCTTTCATTGGAGAAGTTCCCCAAGTTTCTACAGATATAATCTGTTTGACTATGATTTTGCTGAAATTATAAACTTCAGGCTGACCAGCATGATAATGTTCTATTTCGCAATTCTCTTTCTTAAGAATTTGCTCATAGAAGTACCTAGGCTTATAAGCCTCAGTAGGATAGAATCATGTGTCCATGTATTTGTTTATTAACAGTCATGGATCATTTTTCCATTTTACATCTTTTTTCTCTAAAAGAAGTATTACTTCTTTTTCTGGGTTCTTTGCCCAGTTTGAGATATCTTCTTCTGCTTCATTTGAAACAGTCCTTGCATATGATGTAGAAGATAAGTCTTTATTAGACTTTTTTTGAGAGGCTTTATAAGCCAAAAATTCCTTATAAAGGATCTCTTCTGATTTTGAAGAACCGGATGATGAAGCAATGTTTTCGGCTATGAGCCTTTGACTTCCAATTTGGGATATAACCCTTGGATGAGGATTGTATCATCCTCTTCCTCTGGAGGAAGAAGATCTTCCTCTGCCTCTTTTTCCTTGCTCCCAAGGAATCATCTCTGAAAAAGTCATCCACATGAGATAATTTTCTTTTGTTGTTCTAATAAACAAATTTTAAATCTATAAAAAGAAATATGAATATTAATGTTTTCAATCATTTTTCTTTTTGTCTGTGAAGTTAAAAAATTATTTTCAAGAATGTCTTCTTTCGTTACTTCTTGATTATTAATCCGAAGAGTGAGTTCTTCTATCATCTCCTGAATCTCTAGGAGAGTTCTTTTAATTGGTCCTCTAGAATGAGCCATTAATTCAGGTATTCTCTGGTAAGAAAATCAGGGAGACTATTATCACTACCCTTTATATAAATAATTTCAAAATCAAAAGTGGCTAAATGAGACTGCCATCTAGCAATCAAAAGTTCTTCTATCATCTCCTTATAAAAAAATGTTTGCTAGATGGCAATCTCATTTATCCCTAGAAGGTCTTCCAGAAAGTTTCTTCAGAAAGTTTGACCCTAGAAGGTCTTCCAGAAAGTTTTGTAGCAGCTTTAAGAAATGCTAGAAATCTTGACTGGAAACAATCTCTAATAGGGATTGTTCAAACTAGTCTGGCTCATGGACCAGTCTATTTTAATGTTTATCAAAATTTACAATTATCTTTATCAGATGTTAATATATCAGACGCTTTAACTTTAAACGTTAAAACTCATGGTTATAACTATGCTCCAGGTTCAGAGGTGATCTGTATCTGTTATAGAATATATTAGAAACCTTTTTACACTTTAAATCCTCAGTGTAGAATGGTCGATAAACTATTAAATGAAACAATAGTAATATAAACTAATTTTGGTAAGTCTAATATAACTACCAGAAGAAAGATAAAATGGGAAGAAATTAACTTTCCAGAAAGCTGGATCCTTGATAAGGCTACAACGTCTCAATAATATGTTGATAATAACCCTTTAGAAATTATACAATCTGAAGAAGGCTGTCCAAATCCAATTTGAACAGATTAGAAATACTCCTTCTATACCTAGATCTTTATCTTCTAGGTATTTGTCCTCTCGACAACATATATCTCTTATGGGATATACTGTTAGAAGCCCTTCTAGAGCTTCAACCTCAAGAGTTTGGGAAACTTTCCGTACAACAGAAACATTTAATAGATTAAGGATAAATCCAGACAATATAGTCCAAGGAGTCCAAGTAGACCCGGAATTAACCGAATTAGAAGTTGAATTTGTTTAATGGATTTTAAAGAAAAAATAAATTTTAATCCAAGATCTCCTGTAAGAAAAGAGATCAATAAAGAATTTCAATTACCCAAATAGGAATTGTTTAGAAATTGGTTTTTTAATAATTTTAAAGAAAATAAAGTAAATTTAAAAAAAAAGAATATTATAAAGATTTAATTAAAAAAATGAGATTATACCATTTATTATTTGGTTTATAGAAAAATACACCGGAAGTATTATTTCCGTTATTGAAAGAGTTTATTATTAAAGGAGAAAAATTAATTTCTAATGTATTTCCTCTTACTCAATCTTTTAAAATTGAAAAGGATAATGAAGTAAGATATTATCAAACCTTTCAAAAATTGTTAGAAGGAGATATCTTACCTATCACGATTTCTCATATAAATGATTTAATTAAACAGCAGAATTATACAAATTTATATTTAATAATCCTAGGAGAACAAATCCAGGATTTGTCTACTAAGATGGATAGGATAATATCCTACTTGAAAGAGAAAAATATATCTGCTAAGACAGCTTCTCTTCAAGAAAAAATTGCTACTTTTAGTATACAACTTCCTTCGAAAGTCACAGATTTTAAATTAAAATCTAAGGATAGTCTAATAGCAACTTTAAATAAGACAATGGACGCTCTAAAGAGTCTTAAAATAAGTACTCTAACAGAATTCTCTAAGAAAAATTACCAAGAGGAAATTAAGGATCAAATTTTCAAACTTTCTAAGTAGGCAGATAAGCCTACTCAGAGAAAATATTATTATCCTAGACCTACCCACAAGATGTTCTGATAGAAGAACAAAAGTATATAGTAAATAACTCTTATAGTGGCAAAATGATCTATGAATGGAACATAGATGGTCAATCAAAAGGACAAATATATAATACTGTCCATAGAATGCTTATGTATAGTACAATTTGTAAAAATAATAATAACTCAGTTAAAACCATAGCTAACATGATAGTTTCAGGTTTTACTGGCCAACTTAAAGGTTGGTGGGACAATTATTTATCCCAACCAGATAAGGAAAAAAAATACTTAATAGCATCAAAAAAGAAGAAGGTGCTAGTACCAGCAATACTGAAAGTAATGTTGTATACACCCTAATAGTAAATATTATAGAACACTTTACTGGAAGATGGTCTGAAGATTCTGAAAATATTAGAACTCTTCTCTAGAATTTAAGATGTAGAACTTTGACATCTTTTAGATGGTATAAGGATACCTTCTTATGTAGAGTTATGGAACTCCCCGAGGCTAATAGTTCTCATTGGAAATCAAAGTTTATAGATGGCCTTCCTCATTTACTTGCTGAGAGAATAAAAGGCAAATTAAGAGTAAATGGTGTCATAAATTATGACAGTTATACTTATGAAAAACTCATAGGCACCTGTGTTTAAGAAGGAATAAGCCTATGCAATGAGATAAAACTTAATTAACAGATTAAGAAGCATTCTTTAAATGAAAGAAATCAATTAGGAGATTTCTGTGGCCAATTTGGCATAGAAAATAAACCTGATAGGTCTATAGAAACCAGGAAAGAAAATTCTTCCCCTAAGAAGCATTACAAGAGGAAGAAAAATAGGAAAGAAGAAAAACCTTATAAAAGGAAAAAATATAAGGAAAGGAAAGAATTTCCTAATGAATTTAAAAAATTTATAAAGTGCATAAAATGTGGCAAATTAGGCCACAAGGCAAAGACTTGTTGGGTTCGAAAGAAACTTAACAAAATTGAAGATAGAGAATTAAGAGATAAGATTAATGAAGTCTTATTACATGACAGTTTTGCAGAAACTGATTCTGAGCAATCTTCTTCTCAAGAAGAAAAACTAAATGTTTTAAAATATGAAAGTTTTGATTCCTCTGAATCAGAGGAAGATCATTGTCCAGCAAGCTGTAAAAAAGATTGCTGCAAAAACTCTTCTGAAATGCCAGAAGAAGAACTTTATCAAATTATTTCTCAATTCTAAAATATGGAAATTAATGTTTTAAGCAACGAAATTTTAGATCTTTTAAAAGTTATAACTGATCCTCAAATAAAATAAAAATTAGTTTCTGAATACCTAAATCAACAAAGGAATGAGGAAGCTTCTTCCTCAAATAATCCCTAACAGGATTTAAAACATTTTTCTCTAGTTGAATTGAAAAGGCAACTAGCTCATAGAAATCAAACTTCTAGACCTGTTAATATACAGGATTTAAAAATTAAAATTGATAACCTAAAAGTGGATATCAAAATTCTTCAAAAGAATAATAGGAATCTAGAAGAAAGAATTTTTAAACTTGAGATTCCTCAAAATAAAACCTCCGAAGAAATCCCTCAAGGATGATTTTTAGAAAGTATTGTAACTACACAAAAATGGAATATTAAAATAAAACTTCTCATAGAAGATAGTTTTTTTCATAACTGTTACAGCACTAGTTGATAGTGGTGCTGATCTAAACTGTAACCAAGAATGAAATATTGCAACTCGATACTTTCATAAAACCTTCCATAACTTAAGTTCCGCGGGAGGAGAAAAATAAAAAATTGAATATAAAATACCACAGGCTCATATTTGTCATAATGAAACCTGTATTCTTACTAATTTTATTCTAGTAAAAAATCTTACTAGTTAATTTATACTTGGAATCCCTTTTCTAAATAAAATATTTCCTTTAAAAAATATTGATAATAAAGGGATAACTGGATTTTTCCAAAATAAAGAAATATATTTTCCATTTATTACAAATCCTTTTTCTAGGACTTTGAATAATATAAAAGAATCTCTTTTACAAGCAAAAATAAATCAAATTGATTTTTTACAAAAAAAAATATTTTCTTTAAATGTCCAGGACAGGATAAATAATCCTAAACTCCAGGATAAGATCAAAATGATTAATAATCAGTTCACATTACAAATATGTAATGATCATCCAAACGCTTTTTGGGATAGAAAGAAACATATTGTTTCTCTTCCCTATGAAGATGATTTTAATGATAGTAAAATCACTACTAAGGCCAGGCCTTGTCAGATGAATTCAGAATATATGGAATTATGCAAACAAGAGATCAAATCTCTTCTTGACAAGAACTTAATCAGGAGATCAAAATCCCCTTGGTCTTGTACTGCTTTTTATGTTAATAAATATTCTGAGAAAGAAAGAGGTATTCCTAGATTAGTTATAAACTATAAACCTCTAAATAAAAATTTAAAATGGATTAGGTATCCTATACCTAATAAAAAAGATTTACTAGATAAATTGTATAATGCATTAATATTTTCAAAATTTGACTTAAAATCTGGATACTGGCAAATCTAGATAAATGAAAAAGATAGGTATAAAACTGCTTTTGTAGTACCACAGGCCATTATGAATGGAATGTTATGCCTTTGGGGTTGAAAAATGCCCCGTCAGAATTCTAAAATATTATGAATGATATTTTTATTCCTTTTAGTGACTTCATAATAGTCTACATAGATGATATCCTTGTATTTTCTAAAGATATTGAAACTCATTTTAAACATCTTGATATATTCAAGAATATAATTATAAAAAACGGTTTAGTCATTTCCAGACCAAAGATAATGTTATTTCAAACTAAAATAAGATTTTTGGGTCACAATATTTGTAAGGCCCCTTTTCCCGGGTAACCTCACTTGTTGGATTTACTCATAAACATAGTCATAATCACTGAGCTTAAATTTAAAACATTCGAATTCATTCATTACATAACGTAACATGACATGACATAACAGCGGAAGTCTTTTAAAATTAAGCACATAACATTTGTCTTAACATTTATAAATATGGGATGTCAGTCTTGTGTCGGGTATCCTTCACGCCTTCGCACGACCCTTCCTTTCTGTACCTGAAATGTATACTAAAAGTCAGCTAACGCTGGTGAGTTCTAGTTTAAAACTATTAAGTATGATCATTCTTTTCTTTATAAGTATACATAAGTATATACATACATTTCTACAAATACGTATTCATAGCTTTTACTTTTCTTTCTTCATTCTTATGTGATTACATAGATATGTATTCACCTTTTCTTTCCTTAACATTCATTGGTCATACACATAAGGGTGATCAACCCATCTTACGGTACGTATATCACAAAGACATACGCCCTTGAGCTACCGTCGTAGCCCTTTTACTCGTCCGGTCCTAGAAACCGTCCGCCTTAACTTTGGTCCGGCCAACCTTCGGCCGTCCGTCATACCCGTCCTACCGTCGTAGTCCGTCATATTCGCCCGTCTGCCATAAGGCATCCGTTTCCCACGCGAACTATTGTTTATGCAACCGTTATACTATATTAGCATTTACTTCGACCGCCCTTTTATGCTTTTTATACGTCCTAGCTTGCGAAGGAACGTTTCTTTCCCGGTTGCAAAATAGTCGCGTGGTCGTCCGTCTACAGAAGTAGCCGTTAGCTTCGTTTCCGTCCATAACGTATACATACATTCACAACATGCAATATAAATAATTATAAAGCAAGATTTCATTTATTTACGTTATGCCATTCTTTCCTTCATTCTTTGTAAACATACGTTTCATTCCTTGTTTATAATTCATTCTCATATATATATAACATATATATTAGTACATCACGTATGATCACATTAGCATTCATATCCTTTATTCATTTAGTGTATACATTTCAGCCCCAAAACATTTAATAAGGTTTGCACATAACATAGAAGGGGGCACATAGAACTCACCTGATGAGTAGTTTCTGAGATACACTTAGCTGGTTACTGAGCGTCACTAATGTCACTCACAATCTGTATAATAAAGTCATTCACAATCTGTATAATAAAGTCATACACATAAGGTAGTGCTCCTAGATGACACTAGACATTACTATGCTTGAACCTAGTAGTTTCGATGGATATGCTTATGTCGAAACTTGGTAGTTTCGATAGGTTGCTTATGTCGAAACTTGGTAGTTTCGATAGGTTGCTTATGTCGAAACTTGGTAGTTTCGATAGGTTGCTTATGTTGAAACTTGGTAGTTTCGATAGGTTGCTTATGTCGAAACTTGGTAGTTTCGATAGGTTGCTTATGTCGAAACTTGGTAGTTTCGATAAGTAACTTAGGTGTAATCTTAGCTTCGGATCGTGGGCTCATATCGAAACTATGGTAGTTTCGATGGGCCTGCATATATCGAAACCGAGTAGTTTCGATGGGTCTGCACATATCGAAACTAAGTAGTTTCGATGGGTCTGCACATATCGAAACTAAGTAGTTTCGATGGGTCTGCATATATCGTCTTCCCCAAAAATATGAAGTTTTTGCATGCGAGTCTGATCGAGTCAATATCTCAATTTTCTTAGATCAAAACGTTCGGTTTTCATTCTAGATGCTATACCTAAGCTCATTTTCAAGTTTCATCCGCAAAATCGTTACCTTTTTAGCCAAAACCCGAAAATCCTAAAAATCATAAAAACTCAGATTATGATCGAACGCTTACCTGGATTGGATTTCTGATTCGGAGGAGATGATCACGAGCACAGCAGTAACGTTCTCCTGAATTCCCGAGTCGATCCGTCACTTTCTCTCTCTAGACCCGAGCTCTCTTCTCTCTCTCTAGAACTTGTGAATTGTAGAAATGAAAGGTTTGGAGCAGCCCTTGCCCTTATATACTTGGGCTTCCTTCGGCCCGTTGGAGCCAAGCCCAAGCCCATCTGTTTTCCTTTCGCCATTTAAAAATTATAAATTTCGACCGTGTCATTATTTATTTATTACCAGTTTTGGGATGTTACAAGTCTACCCCCCTTAGAAAGGTTTCGTCCTCGAAACCAATTATACGTTAAACAACTGAGGGTATAGTTCCCGCATCTTGTCTTCTTTCTCCCATGTAGATTCTGATCCCTTTCTGTGCTTCCATTGAACTTTGACCAATGGGATTGACTTGTTGCGTAGTCGTTTCTCAGATCGGTCAAGGATGGCTATTGGTTCCTCGACATAATTCAGACTGTTATCCACATCGATCTCATCGTAAGGTATGTGAGCCGTTTCGTCAGCTAGACACTTGCGTAAGTGCGACACGTGGAACGTAGGGTGTATTTCGCTAAGCTCAACGGGTAGGTCGAGTCTGTAAGCAACTTGACCCACTCTCGCTAGAATCTTGAAAGGTCCGACAAACCTTGGACTTAGTTTGCCACGCTTTCTGAATCGGATGATTCCTTTCCATGGTGATACCTTTAACAGTACCATGTCCCCTACTTGAAACTCTAAATCCCTTCTTCTCTTATCCGCGTATGATTTCTGTCTGTCTTTTGCGGCTTTCATTCGAGCCTTGATTTGATCAAATTTCTCGGAAGTAGCTTTGACCACTTCGAGACTTGCAAAATCCTTCTGTCCCATTTCCCCCCAACAAACTGGGGTCCTACATTTCCTCCCATATAACATTTCAAATGGCGGCATGCCAATAGTTGTGTGATAACTGCTGTTATATGAAAATTCTGCCAATGGTAGATGGCTGTCCCAGCTCCCACCGAAGTCAATGATACAGGCCCGGTGTAAGGCCCCTAAACCAGGTGACCTCACTTGTTGGATTTACTCATAAACATAGTCATAAATACTGAACTTAAATTAAAACATTCGTCATTCAATTACATAATCAAAACAGCGGAAGTCTTTACAAATAAAAGCATAACATATTCTTAACAAACAAAAGTGGGATGTCAGTCTTGTGCCAGGTAACCTTCACGCCTTCGCACGACCCTTTCCTTTGTTACCTGATATGTATACTAAAAGTCAGCTAACGCTGGTGAGTTCTAGTTTAAAGACAATCATACATAATATTTATCTTATCCTGAATATAATGTATACATGTATATTCATACTTTTAAATATTCTTTACTTTACTGTTCTCACATAACATTCATTGAGGGTATATACATATGTACATACATACTTTCTTTGGGAGAACACATATTGGCCATAATCTTAAGGGAGATCAACCCATCATACTTGTCGCGAATGTCACGAAGACATCGCAGTCAGAGCTACCGTCGTAGCCCTTCTCATTACCGTCCGGCTCTAGAAAACCGTCCGTCATAACATTAAATCCGTCCGGCAACTTTTGTCCGTCCGCTCTTAACCGTCCTACCGTCGTAGTCCGTCATAACATTAAATCCGTCTGCCCTAGGGCATCCGTTTCCCACGTGACCATTATGTATGCAACCGTTCTACATTAGTTAAGGCAATTGCTTCGACCGTCCATTTTTACCTTTTCATACGTCCTATCTTACGTAGGAACGTTTTCGTCCCGGTTTCAAAATAGTCACGTGGTCGTCCGTCTACCGAATTAGCCGTTGTCACAGAAGGGTTTATAACGTTTACATTCATTCATAACATGCAATATATATAATATAAAGCAAGATTTCATTCTTTTACGTTATGTCCTTCTTTCATTCATTCTTTATAGTCATACGCTTCATTCTTTATTCGTAATTCATTTTCATATATAAGTATTTATATATATATATATATATATATATATATATATACATATGATCACATTGACATTTATTCATTTAGTGTATACACTTCAGCCCCAAAACATTTATAAATCATTTGCACATAACATAGAAGGGGGCACATAGAACTCACCTGATGAGCTACTCTAGGTTGTCCTAAACAAAGGCCCAACAGCGTCACCTCCGATCTGGATTAGGTAGTTAAATACACATTAGACCCAACCCCGACTCTAATAGTTTAATCATTCTAAACTTACTGACTTTACTTAACCAACCTGTGGCCTGCTGTCTGCTGCCTGCGCACTTAGTAAGTGCGCAGGGACTTGCTTATGCGCACTTGGTAAGTGCGCAGGAGTCTTCCTCCTGCGTACTTGGTAAGTACGCAGGGACTGCTGCCTGCGCACTTAGTAAGTACGCAGGGATTCCTTCCTGCGCACTTGGTAAGTACGCAGTACCTGGTTCTTGGACCAAAATTTCGGAATTCTTGCATGTTAATCCGATCATGCTAATCTTACAATTTTCTTTGATCAAAACGTGCGGTTTTCATTCTAGATTCTATTTCTAAGCTTATTATCAAGTTTCATCCGTAAAAACATCACCTATTTAGCTAAAACTCGAGAAACCCCAAAATGAACAAATGCTCATATTATGATCGAATCATTACCTGGATTGGAATTCTGATCCAGAGGTTTTTCTCACGATCTCAGTAGTAACGTGCTCCTTAAATCTCGTGACGATCCGTCGACTTTCTCTCTCTAGACTCGGGCTCCCTTTCTCTCTCTAGAATTGGTGAAATGGAGGTGAAATGGTCAAATGGGCTGTCTTGCCCCTTTTATACCTGGGCTTCCCTCGGCCCGTTGGAGTCGAGCCCAAGTCCATCCGTTCTTATCTCGTTTTATGTCGTATAAATCTCCATCGTATTATTATTTACTTATTTACTATTTTCGGGATGTTACAAGTCTACCCTCCTTAAAGAGGTTTCGTCCTCGAAACTGTTTATACGTCAAACAATTGAGGGTATTGTTCCCTCATCTCGTCTTCTTTTTCCCATGTAGCTTTCGACCCTTTTCTGTGTTTCCATTGTATCTTGACTAACGGTATCAACTTGTTGCGTAGTCGTTTCTCAGCTCGGTCAAGGATGGCTATTGGTTCATCTATGTAATTTAGGTTGTTATCCACCTCGATCTCGTCGTAAGGTATGTGAGCTGTGTCATCGGCTAGGCACTTGCATAGGTGAGACACGTGGAACGTAGGGTGTATTCCATTAAGCTCAACGGGTAGGTCGAGTCTGTAAGCAACTTGACCCACTCTTGCTAAAATCTTGAAAGGTCCGACAAACCTTGGACTCAGTTTGCCACGCTTCCTGAATCGGATGATTCCTTTCCACGGTGATACCTTTAACAGTACCATGTCCCCTACTTGAAACTCTAAATCCCTTCTTCTCTTGTCCGCGTATGATTTCTGTCTGTCCTTTGCGGCTTTCATTCGAGCCTTGATTTGGTCAAATTTCTCGGAAGTAGCTTTGACCACTTCGAGACTTGCAAAATCCTTTTGTCCAATTTCCCCCCAACAAACCGGGGTCCTACATTTCCTCCCATACAACATTTCAAATGGCGGCATGTCAATAGTTGAGTGATAGCTGTTGTTATATGAAAATTCTGCCAATGGTAGATGGCTGTCCCAGCTCCCACCGAAGTCAATGATACAGGCCCGGAGCATGTCCTCCAAGGTCTGAATGGTCCTTTCAGATTGACCATCGGTTTGAGGGTGGTAAGCGGTGATGATGTTCAGTCTGGTTCCCATCGCTTCATTGAATTTCTTCCAAAACCTTGAGGTGAATCTAGTATCCCTGTCGGACACAATTGACAGTGGCATACCATGTCTACTCACAATTTCCTTTATAAATACTTCTGCTAGTCTTTCCGACGAAGAAGCCTCACGTATTGGCAAGAAGTGAGCACTTTTCGTCAAACGGTCGACGATCACCCAAATGGTATCATTGCCTTTAGCTGTTCGCGGTAGCTTGGTAATGAAGTCCATTGTGATCTCTTCCCACTTCCATTCTGGTATAGGTAAAGGTTGCATTTTACCGCATGGTTTCTGGTGCTCGGCTTTAACTAGTGAACACGTTAAGCACTTGCTCACGTATTCAGTCACATCATTCTTCATGCCAGGCCACCAGTACTCTTTCTTCAAGTCTTGATACATTTTGTTTGTCCCGGGGTGGATAGAATAACGAGACTTATGGGCCTCATCGAGTATTTTGGCTCTAAGCTCGCCAATCTTAGGTATCCACATCCGTCCAAACCTAGTTCGTACACCGTATGTATTTGCACTTAAGTTCCCTTGTTGTCCTACTATTCTTTCCCGTTTCACATTTCTTTCTAACAGTGCTTCATCTTGTGCCTTTGTTATTTCGCCCATCAAATCTGGTGTTATAATCAGCTGACACGCCTTGATCCGGATAGGTGCCGATTCTTCCTTTCTACTTAAAGCGTCAGCCACAACATTTGCCTTGCCTGGATGGTACAATATTTCACAGTCATAGTCTTTCAGTAGCTCTAACCACCTCCTTTGCCTCATGTTTAATTCTTTTTGCTCGAAAAAGTACTTCAAGCTTTTATGATCGGAGTAGATGGTGCATTTAACTCCATACAAATAGTGCCTCCATATTTTCAATGCGAAAACTACTGCTGCTAACTCGAGATCGTGCGTTGGGTAGTTAACCTCGTGAATCTTTAGTTGTCGTGAGGCATAAGCAATTACCTTTCCTCGTTGCATAAGTACGCAACCTAAACCCTGCCCCGAAGCGTCAGAGTAGACTACCAAGTCTTCATTTCCCTCAGGTAGAGTCAAGACTGGAGCTTGGGTTAATCGTGTCTTAAGTTCCTCAAACGCGTTATTTTGGGTTTGACTCCATTCATATTTCACTTCTTTCCGTGTCAGTTTAGTTAGTGGCGAGGCTATCCTTGAGAAATCTTGAATGAACCTTCGATAGTAGCCTGCCAATCCAAGAAAACTTCGTATCTCTGTTGGTGTCTTTGGGATGTTCCATTCCTTTACTGTTTCTATCTTTGCAGGATCTACCATGATGCCGTTTGGGTTTATCACATGACCTAGGAATTGGACTTCCCTAAGCCAGAACGCGCATTTGGAGAATTTCGCGTACAACTTCTCCTGCTTTAACACTTCCAGAACTTCTCTTAGGTGACAGTGGTGATCACCCTCGTTTTTCGAATATATCAGTATGTCGTCTATGAAAACTATCACTGATCGATCCAACATTGGTCGACATACTCTATTCATCAAATCCATGAACGCTGCTGGAGCGTTAGTCAATCCGAAGGACATCACGAGGAATTCATAATGTCCATAACGCGTGCGAAACGCGGTCTTTGGTACGTCTTCTTCTCTTACTTTCAACTGATGGTAACCCGACCTAAGATCGATCTTTGAGAACCAACTCGCACCTTGCAGTTGATCAAAAAGATCGTCTATTCTAGGTAGCGGGTATTTGTTCTTTACTGTTCTCTTGTTCAATTCGCGGTAATCAATGCACATGCGCATGCTGCCGTCCTTTTTCTTTACAAATAATACCGGAGCGCCCCATGGTGAGATGCTCGGTCTAACAAATCCTTTTTCTGTTAGTTCCTCTAGTTGAGACATCAATTCTTTCATTTCTGACGGAGCCAATCGGTAGGGGGCTTTGGCAACGGGCTCAGCTCCTGGCAGTAAATCAATCTGAAATTCTATTTCCCGATCGGGTGGCAACCCAGGTAGATCCTCAGGGAACACTTCCGGAAAGTTGCACACCACGGGTACATTCTTGAGTTCTTTCGTTTTCATTCTATCGTCAATAACATACGCCAGATAAGCTTCGCAACCGCGCCTCATATAACTTTCGGCATCGTGCAATTCCAATCCCCATAAACCGTAACTGGACTGCCGCTTGGAGCTTTGAGGTGTATCCTCTTACGTTTACATATGATTTGAGCTTCATTGGCAGCTAGCCAATCCATACCCAATACTATATCGAATCCTCCTAAGGTGAGAAGGAATAATCTAGAAGGGAACTTATGACCCTCTATTTCTATGATGCAATCCTCTGTTACTTGGAATACTGCCGAATTTTTACCAACGGCAGTTTGTACGCTAAAGGCCTTTACTATGGTGTTGATAGTGCAATCTAGTTTACGACTAAATGCATTTGATATAAAGATTTTACTAGCACCAGAATCAAATAAAATCGCAGCACGTTCATCATTAACTAGAAACGTACCTGACACGACATCAGGGTTTCCCCTTGCTTCTTCCTCAGTTAAGGCATAGGCTCGGGTCCTAGCCTTTTGTTGTTCCTGTTCCTTCTCCTTTCCCGAACCAGATTGGCCGACCTTCCTGCAATTCTTTGTCAGATGCCCAACCAATCCACATACTTGACATTTGGCGTCCTTCCAAAAATCTCGGGAGTAGTGCCCCGGCCTCCCGCACTTATAACACACGGTGGTGCCGATTCGACACTCGCCACTATGTTGCTTTCCACATTTCTTGCACGTTTCATGTCCGTCCAACCTCGGTTTGTTAATTTCAATTGTTTCATTCCCTCTTCCGGTGCCTCTAGACGGATTCTCCCATTTCCTCTTTTGTGTCACAGGTGTCGGGTCCTCATTGGCATAATCGTCGTAAACGATTCCAGCCAGGTTGACTACCGACTCGAAGGTCGAGGGTAGGTTGGCTTTTACGTGGACACGGACCCTTTGCGGCAGACCCTTCACATAGTATTTGATCATACGTCTTCAGTTTCCACCAAGTGTGGTACCAGTTGGGCCAGCTCGTTGAACCTTGAAGTATATTGGCGATGAGTCTTGTCGCCAGCTTTGAAGTTTAGGAACTCGTTCTCCACACGATCAATCTCATTCTGTGGGCAGAACTTTTGGATTACGAGCTTTTTCAAGTCCTCCCATGTCATTCGGGCAAGAGCATGTGGCGACTTTGTTCTTTGAATATTTCTCCACCAACCTAGTGCTTCATTGGTGAAAGAATGAGCAACATATTTAACCGCCTGGTCTGGTCGGCACTCGCTGATGTTGATTACAGCGTTCATTCTCTCAATCCATTCCAAAGTAGCCACCGAATCCTTGCTACCATCAAACTTGGGTGGGTCTCCATCTTTGAAACCTTTATAAGTGCACCCTTTAGTGCTTGGCCCCACTTTTATCTCATCCCCGTCGCTGTCATATACTGTTTCTTCGTGGTTTCCCTCATCCCCCTCTTTACTTTTCTTTATTGCCTCGGATAGTAGATCCGGCAATACCTTCTGCAAAGTGAGCACAACTTCACGGGCAATAGCATCCCTGACTTCAGGTTCCAACTGTATAGGCCCTGGACTGTTGTCCCTAATTGGGGTCACTTCTGTTTCGCGCACACTTTTGGTGTGCTCTGCGTGCACACTCTCTTCTTCTTCAAATCTTGGGTTCAACGGAGGTCTACCTCGCCGGCCAGTGCGACCGCCTCGAGGTCCTGTCCTTCCTCCACCAGCCATAGTTCTTAATTTCCTGATAGTTAAAAAGGGAATACATCAATGTCATTTCTTCAAATCATAGTTTGGAACAGTACGAGCAAGGTAAATTCTTAATTACAGTGACCGGTTTGTGATTACTAATTTACATTGCTTTTCGGGTTCGAAACTCTTCAAATCAGTCGTGGCATTAACATCTATTTGTTCTAAGTTAAGGTATCTATTCCTATGCAAGAGCATTAACTTTACGACTTACTTACCGTGCTAGCGTTGGCGTTGGTTACCCATACTGACATCCGTGCGTTGGTCCAATAATCAGTTTGAGTCTAGACATTTAGGGATGTCTAAATCTCTCAAACTATTGCTCTGATACCAACTTGTAAGGCCCCTAAACCGGGTGACCTCACTTGTTGGATTTACTCATAAACATAGTCATAAATACTGAACTTAAATTAAAACATTCGTCATTCAATTACATAATCAAAACAGCGGAAGTCTTTACAAATAAAAGCATAACATATTCTTAACAAACAAAAGTGGGATGTCAGTCTTGTGCCAGGTAACCTTCACGCCTTCGCACGACCCTTTCCTTTGTTACCTGAAATGTATACTAAAAGTCAGCTAACGCTGGTGAGTTCTAGTTTAAAGACAATCATACATAATATTTATCTTATCCTGAATATAATGTATACATGTATATTCATACTTTTAAATATTCTTTACTTTACTGTTCTCACATAACATTCATTGAGGGTATATACATATGTACATACATACTTTCTTTGGGAGAACACATATTGGCCATAATCTTAAGGGAGATCAACCCATCATACTTGTCGCGAATGTCACGAAGACATCGCAGTCAGAGCTACCGTCGTAGCCCTTCTCATTACCGTCCGGCTCTAGAAAACCGTCCGTCATAACATTAAATCCGTCCGGCAACTTTTGTCCGTCCGCTCTTAACCGTCCTACCGTCGTAGTCCGTCATAACATTAAATCCGTCTGCCCTAGGGCATCCGTTTCCCACGTGACCATTATGTATGCAACCGTTCTACATTAGTTAAGGCAATTGCTTCGACCGTCCATTTTTACCTTTTCATACGTCCTATCTTACGTAGGAACGTTTTCGTCCCGGTTGCAAAATAGTCACGTGGTCGTCCGTCTACCGAAGTAGCCGTTGTCACAGAAGGGTTTATAACGTTTACATTCATTCATAACATGCAATATATATAATATAAAGCAAGATTTCATTCTTTTACGTTATGTCCTTCTTTCATTCATTCTTTATAGTCATACGCTTCATTCTTTATTCGTAATTCATTTTCACATATAAGTGTTTATATATATATATATACGTATGATCACATTGACATTTATTCATTTAGTGTATACACTTCAGCCCCAAAACATTTATAAATCATTTGCACATAACATAGAAGGGGGCACATAGAACTCACCTGATGAGCTACTCTAGGTTGTCCTAAACAAAGGCCCAACAGCGTCACCTCCGATCTGGATTAGGTAGTTAAATACACATTAGACCCAACCCCGACTCTAATGGTTTAATCATTCTAAACTTACTGACTTTACTTAACCAACCTGTGGCCTGCTGCCTGCGCACTTAGTAAGTGCGCAGGGACTTGCTTATGCGCACTTGGTAAGTGCGCAGGAGTCTTCCTCCTGCGTACTTGGTAAGTACGCAGGGACTGCTGCCTGCGCACTTAGTAAGTACGCAGGGATTCCTTCCTGCGCACTTGGTAAGTACGTAGTACCTGGTTCTTGGACCAAAATTTCGGAATTCTTGCATGTTAATCCGATCATGCTAATCTTACAATTTTCTTTGATCAAAACGTGCGGTTTTCATTCTAGATTCTATTTCTAAGCTTATTATCAAGTTTCATCCGTAAAAACATCACCTATTTAGCTAAAACTCGAGAAACCCCAAAATGAACAAAAACTCATATTATGATCGAATCATTACCTGGATTGGAATTCTGATCCAGAGGTTTTGCTCACGATCTCAGTAGTAACGTGCTCCTTAAATCTCGTGACGATCCGTCGACTTTCTCTCTCTAGACTCGGGCTCCCTTTCTCTCTCTAGAATTGGTGAAATGGAGGTGAAATGGTCAAATGGGCTGTCTTGCCCCTTTTATACCTGGGCTTCCCTCGGCCCGTTGGAGTCGAGCCCAAGTCCATCCGTTCTTATTTCGTTTTATGTCGTATAAATCTCCATCGTATTATTATTTACTTATTTACTATTTTCGGGATGTTACACCCGGAGCATGTCCTCCAAGGTCTGAATGGTCCTTTCAGATTGACCATCGGTTTGAGAGTGGTAAGCGGTGCTGATGTTCAATCTAGTGCCCATCGCTTCATTGAATTTCTTCCAAAACCTTGATGTAAATCTAGTATCCCTGTCGGACACAATCGACAGCGGCATACCATGTCTGCTCACAATTTCCTTGATAAATATTTCTGCTAGTCTTTCGGACGAAGAAGTCTCACGTATTGGTAAGAAGTGAGCACTTTTCGTCAAGCGGTCGACGATCACCCAAATGGTATCATTGCCTTTAGCTATTCGCGGTAGCTTGGTAATGAAGTCCATCGTGATCTCCTCCCACTTCCATTCCGGTATTGGTAAAGGTTGCATTTTACCGTATGGTTTCTGGTGCTCGGCCTTCACTAGAGAACACGTTAGGCACTTGCTCACGTACTCTGTCACATCATTCTTCATGCCAGGCCACCAGTACTCCTTTTTCAAGTCTTGATACATTTTGTTTGTCCCGGGGTGGATAGAATAACGAGACTTATGGGCCTCATCGAGTATTTTGGATCTAAGCTCGCCAATCTTAGGTATCCACATCCGGCCAAACCTAGTTCGTACACCCTATGCATTTGCAACAAAATTCCCTTGTTGTCCCACTATTCTTTCCCATTTTATATTTCTCTCTAATAGTGCTTCGTCTTGTGCCTTTGATATTTCACTCATCAAATCTGGCGTTATATTCAGCTGACACGCTTTGATCCGGATAGGTGTCGATTCTTCCTTTCTACTTAAAGCGTCGGCCACTACGTTTACCTTGCCTGGATGGTACAATATCTCACAATCATAGTCTTTCAGTAGCTCTAACCATCTCCTTTGTCTCATGTTTAATTCCTTTTGCTCGAAAAAGTACTTCAGGCTTTTGTGATCGGAGTAAATGGTGCATTTAACTCCATACAGATAGTGCCTCCATATTTTCAACGCGAAAACTACTGCTGCTAACTCTAAATCGTGTGTTGGGTAATTAACCTCGTGAATCTTTAGTTGTCGCGATGCGTAAGCAATTACCTTTCCTCGTTGCATAAGTACGCACCCCAAACCCTGCCCCGAAGCGTCAGAATAGACTACCAAGCCTTCATTTCCCTCAGGTAGAGTTAAGACTGGAGCTTGGGTTAATCGTGCCTTAAGTTCTTCAAACGCGTTGTTTTGGGTTTGACCCCATTCATACTTCACTTCCTTCCGTGTCAACTTAGTTAGTGGCAAGGCTATTCTTAAAAAATCTTTAATGAACCTTCGATAGTAGCCCGCCAATCCCAGAAAACTTCGTATCTCTGTTGGTGTCTTTGGGACGTTCCATTCCTTTACTGTCTCGATCTTTGTAGGATCCACCATGATGCCGTTTGGGTTTATTACATGACCTAGGAATTGGACTTCCCTAAGCCAGAACGCGCATTTGGAGAATTTTGCGTACAACTTTTCCTGCTTTAGCACCTCCAGAACCTCCCTTAGGTGACAGTGGTGATCACCCTCGCTTTTCGAATATACCAGTATGTCGTCTATAAAAACTATCACTGATCGATCCAACATGGGTCGACATACTCTATTCATTAAATCCATAAACGCCGCTGGTGCGTTGGTCAATCCGAAAGACATCACGAAAAACTCATAATGCCCATAACGCGTGTGAAACGCGGTCTTTGGTACGTCTTCTTCTCTTACTTTCAATTGATGGTAACCCGACCTAATATCGATCTTTGAGAACCAACTCGCACCTTGCAGTTGATCAAAAAGGTCGTCTATTCTAGGCAGTGGGTATTTGTTCTGTACTGTTCTCTTGTTCAACTCACGGTAGTCAATGCGCATGCTGCCGTCTTTCTTCTTTACAAATAGTACCGGAGCGCCCCACGGTGAGATGCTCGGCCTAATAAATCCTTTTTCTGTTAGTTTCTCTAGTTGAGACATTAATTCTTTCATTTCTGACGGCGCCAATCGGTCGGGGGCTTTGGCAACGGGCTCAGCTCCTGGCAATAAGTCAATCTGAAATTCTATTTCCCTATCGGGTGGTAACCCAGGTAGATCCTCAGGGAATACTTCCGAAAAGTTGCACACCACGGGTACTTTCTTGAGTTCATTCATTTTCATTCTATCATCAATAACATATGCCAAATAAGCTTTGCAACCGCGCCTCATGTAACTCTCGGCCTTGATCATCGAGATGATGTTCGGCATCGTGCAATTCCAATCCCCATAAACCATAATTGGACTGCCGCCAGGAGCTTTGAGGTGTATCCTCTTACGTTTACATATGATTTGAGCTTCGTTGGCAGCTAACCAATCCATACCCAATACTATATGGAATCATCCTAAGGTGTGAAGGAATAATCTAGAAGGAAACTTATGGCCCTCTATTTCTATCATACAATCCTCTGTTACTTGGAATACTGCCGAATTTTTAACCACGGCAGTTTGTACGCTAAAGGCCTTTACTATGGTGTTGATAGTGCAATCCAGTTTACGACTAAATGCATTTGATATGAAGCTTTTACTAGCACCAAAGTCAAATAAAATAGCAGCATTTTCATCATTTACTAGAAACGTACCTGACACAACATCAGGGTTTCCTCTTGCTTCTTCCTCAGTCAGTGCATAGGCTCGAGTCCTAGCCTGCGGCTGTTCCTTTTCCCTCTCTTTTCCCGAACCAGATTGGCCGGCCTTCCTGCAGTTCTTTGTCAGATGTCCAAACAATCCACATACTTGACACTTGACGTTTCTTACACATTCTCGAGAGAAGTGCCCTGGCTTCCCGCACTTATAGCATGTGGTGGTGCCGATTTTACATTCGCCAAGATGTTGCCTTCCACATTTCTTGCATGTTTCATATTCATCCGACCTTGGCTTCTTAGTTTCAGTTTTTACGTTCCCTCTTCCGGTGCCTCTAGACGGGTTCTCCCACTTTCTCTTTTTGGTCTCTGTTGGTGGGTCCTCATTGGCATAATCGTCGTAGACGATTCCGCTCAGATTCACTACCGACTCGTAGGTCGAGGGTAGGTTGGCTTTCACGTGGACACGGACCCTTTGTGGTAGGCCCTTCACATAATACTTGATCATTCGCTCCTCTGTCTCCACCAGGTGGGGGTACCAGTTGAGCTAGCTCATTGAACCTAGAAGTATACTGGCGGTGTGTCTTGTTGCCAGCCTTAAAGTTTATGAATTCATTTTCCACTCGGTCAATTTCATTCTGGGGACAGAACTTCTGAATTATTAGCTTCTTTAGGTCTTTCCATGTCATTCTTGCAAGAGCGTTTGGGGACTTTGTCCGCTGGATGTTCCTCCACCAACCTAGTGCTTCATTGGTGAAAGAATGAGCAACATATTTAACCGCCTGGTCCGGTCGACACTCGCTGATGTTGATTACAGCGTTCATCCTCTCAATCCATTCGAGTGTTGCCACTGAATCCTTGTTACCATCAAACTTGGGTGGGTCTCCATCCTTGAAACCCTTGTAAGTACACCCACGATTGCTTGATGCCACTCTTACTTCATCCCCGTCACTGTCATAAATTTTCTCTTCATTGTTCCCTTCATCCTCTTCTTTGCTTTTCTTTAGTGCCTAAGATAGTAGGTCAGGCAATATGTTCTTTAGAGTGAGCACAACTTCACGGGCTATAGCATCCCTGACTTCGGGTTCCAACTGTATAGGCCCTGGATTGTCGTCCCTAGTTGGGGTCACTTCTGTTTCGTGCACACTTTCGGTGTGTTCTGCGTGCACACTCTCTTCTTCTTCTTCAAATCTTTGGTTCAACGGAGGTCTACCTACTCGGCCAGTGCGACCGCATCGGCGTCCTGTCCTTCCTCCACCAGCCATAATTCTTAGTTTCCTGATAGTTATAAAGGGAATACATCAATGTCATTTCTTCAGATCATAGTTTGGAACAGTACGAGCAAGGTAAATTATTAATTACAGTGACCGGTTTGTGATTACTAATTTACATTGCTTTTCAGGTTCAAAACTCTTCAAGTCGGTTGTGACATTGATATCTATTTGTTCTAAGTTAAGGTATCTATTCTTATCCTAGTGCATTAACTTCAATACTTACTTATCGTGCTGGCGTTGGCGTTGGTTACCCAAGACTGACATCCGTGCGTTGGTCCCATAATCAGTTTGAGTCCAGACATTTAGGGATGTCTGAATCTCTCAAACTATTGCTCTGATACCAACTTGTAAGGCCCCTTTTCCCGGGTAACCTCACTTGTTGGATTTACTCATAAACATAGTCATAATCACTGAGCTTAAATTTAAAACATTCGAATTCATTCATTACATAACGTAACATGACATGACATAACAGCGGAAGTCTTTTAAAATTAAGTACATAACATTTGTCTTAACATTTATAAATATGGGATGTCAGTCTTGTGCCGGGTATCCTTCACGCCTTCGCACGACCCTTCCTTTCTGTACCTGAAATGTATACTAAAAGTCAGCTAACGCTGGTGAGTTCTAGTTTAAAACTATTAAGTATGATCATTCTTTTCTTTATAAGTATACATAAGTATATACATACATTTCTACAAATACGTATTCATAGCTTTTACTTTTCTTTCTTCATTCTTATATGATTACATAGATATGTATTCACCTTTTCTTTCCTTAACATTCATTGGTCATACACATAAGGGTGATCAACCCATCTTACGGTACGTATATCACAAAGACATACGCCCTTGAGCTACCGTCGTAGCCCTTTTACTCGTCCGGTCCTAGAAACCGTCCGCCTTAACTTTGGTCCGGCCAACCTTCGGCCGTCCGTCTTACCCGTCCTACCGTCGTAGTCCGTCATATTCGTCCGTCTGCCATAAGGCATCCGTTTCCCACGCGAACTATTGTTTACGCAACCGTTATACTATATTAGCATTTACTTCGACCGCCCTTTTATGCTTTTTATACGTCCTAGCTTGCGAAGGAACGTTTCTTTCCCGGTTGCAAAATAGTCGCGTGGTCGTCCGTCTACAGAAGTAGCCGTTAGCTTCGTTTCCGTCCATAACGTATACATACATTCACAACATGCAATATAAATAATTATAAAGCAAGATTTCATTTATTTACGTTATGCCATTCTTTCCTTCATTCTTTGTAAACATACGTTTCATTCCTTGTTTATAATTCATTCTCATATATATATAACATATATATTAGTACATCACGTATGATCACATTAGCATTCATATCCTTTATTCATTTAGTGTATACATTTCAGCCCCAAAACATTTAATAAGGTTTGCACATAACATAGAAGGGGGTACATAGAACTCACCTGATGAGTAGTTTCTGAGATACACTTAGCTGGTTACTAAGCGTAACTAATGTCACTCACAATCTGTATAATAAAGTCATACACATAAGGTAGTGCTCCTAGATGACACTAGACATTATTATGCTTGAACCAAGTAGTTTCGATGGATTTGCTTATGTCAAAACTTGTTAGTTTCGATAGGTTGCTTATGTCGAAACCTGGTAGTTTCGATAGGTTGCTTATGTCGAAACCTGGTAGTTTCGATAGGTTGCTTATGTCAAACCTGGTAGTTTCGATAGGTTGCTTATGTCGAAACCTGGTAGTTTCGATAGGTTGCTTATGTTGAAACCTGGTAGTTTCGATAGGTTGCTTATGTCGAAACCTGGTAGTTTCGATAGGTTGCTTATGTCGAAACTTGGTAGTTTCGATAAGTAACTTAGGTGTAATCTTAGCTTCGGATCGTGGGCTCATATCGAAACTATGGTAGTTTCGATGGGCCTGCATATATCGAAACCGAGTAGTTTCGATGGGTCTGCACATATCGAAACTAAGTAGTTTTGATGGGTCTGCATATATCGTCTTCCCCAAAAATCTGAAGTTTTTGCATGCGAGTCTGATCGAGTCAATATCTCAATTTTCTTAGATCAAAACGTTCGGTTTTCCTTCTAGATGCTATACCTAAGCTCATTTTCAAGTTTCATCCGTAAAATCGTTACCTTTTTAGCCAAAACCCGAAAATCCTAAAAATCATAAAAACTCAGATTATGATCGAACGCTTACCTGGATTGGATTTCTGATTCGGAGGAGATGATCACGAGCACAGCAGCAACGTTCTCCTGAATTCCCGAGTCGATCCGTCACTTTCTCTCTCTAGACCCGAGTTCTCTTCTCTCTCTAGAACTTCTGAATGGTAGAAATGAAAGGTTTGGAGCAGCCTTTCTCCTTATATATTTGGGCTTCATTCGGCCCGTTGGAGCCGCATCTGTTTTCCTTTCGCCATTTAAAAATTATAAATTTCGATCGTGTCATTATTTATTTATTACTAGTTTTGGGATGTTACAATATTGAAACAGGAAATATTATTCCTATTAACAGAAGCATTGAATTTGGGTCAAAATTCCCAGATAAAATTTATGATAAAACTCAACTTCAAAGATTTTTAGAAGGTCTAAATTATATTCTTCCCTATTACAAAAACCTAGCAGAGGATACTGTCATATTATATGACAGATTAAAAAAGAATCCTCAGCCGTGGTCTGAAAACCATACTAAGACCATTAAAAAAAATTAAGCAAAAAGTTCAAAATCTTCCTTGCTTAATGATAACAAACCCAGATTGGGAGAAGATTATTGAAACAGATGCCTCTGATATAGGCTATGGAGGAATCTTAAAACAAATGTCTCAAGTAAACCAACAAGAAAGTCTGGTACGATTCCATTCAGGAAAATGGAATAATAGCCAGAAGAACTATGCTACTATTGCAAAAGAAATCCTAACAATAGTAAAATGTGTTTTAAAATTTCAAGATGATTTATATAATCAAAAATTTATTATAAAAACAGATTGCCAAGCGGCTAAATTTATGTTCGCTAAGGACTTCAAACATGATGTTTCAAAACAAATGTTTGCTAGATGGCAGTCTCATTTAGCCACTTTTGATTTTGAAATTATTTATAAAAAGGGTAGTGATAATAGTCTCCCTGATTTTCTTACCAGAGAATACCTGAATTAATGGCTCATTCTAGAGGACCAATTAAAAGAACTCTCCTAGAGATTCAGGAGATGATAGAAGAACTCACTCTTCGGATTAATAATCAAGAAGTAACGAAAGAAGACATTCTTGAAAATAATTTTTTAACTTCACAGACAAAAAGAAAAATGACTGAAAACATTAATATTCATATTTCTTTTTGTAGATTTAAAATTTGTTTATTAGAACAACAAAAGAAAATTATCTCATGTGGATGACTTTTTCAGAGATGATTCCTTGGGAGCAAGGAAAAAGAGGCAGAGGAAGATCTTCTTCCTCCAGAGGAAGAGGATGATACAATCCTCATCCAAGGGTTATATCCCAAATTGGAAGTCAAAGGCTCATAGCCGAAAACATTGCTTCATCATCCGGTTCTTCAAAATCAGAAGAGATCATTTATAAGGAATTTTTGGCTTATAAAGCCTCTCAAAAAAAGTCTAATAAAGACTTATCTTCTACATCATATGCAAGGACTGTTTCAAATGAAGCAGAAGAAGATATCTCAAACTGGGCAAAGAACCCAGAAAAATAAGTAATACTTCTTTTAGAGAAAAAAGATGTAAAATGGAAAAATGATCTATGGCTGTTAATAAACAAATACATGGACACATGATTCTATCCTACTGAGGCTTATAAGCCCAGGTACTTCTATGAGCAAATTCTTAAGAAAGAGAATTACGAAATAGAACATTATCATGCTGGTCAGCCTGAAGTTTATAATTTCAGCAAAATCATAGTCAAACAGATTATATCTGTAGAAACTTGGGAAACTTCTCCAATGAAAGAAAGGGAATTAATACATCCCCAAACAAAAACTCCCATAAAGTATAATTACTGGGATTATAAAAAATGCCTTGTATAAAGCATTTCTTTATGAGAATCCAAAGCAGAAACATTCATGTTTTATAAAAATCTGCTCTCATGTTTACAAGCAGGACATTCCTGTTTGGTTTTATAATTGGTGGCAATATTTTGGTCCCACAGTTAATATTCTTCCAGATTTATTCAAAACCCTTTATAAACAATGTGCAGAAGTTTCTCCAGCTCTCATAGAAGCCCAGCAGGAGGACAATTTTATAAAAAATTTGCCTACTTTTCATTTTTATGTTCAGTTCAGTATTTCATGGATCTGGAAATGGACGCCTGAGGTTGACTATGACAATCATAATATCCTTTGTATCCAAAGAGTCTTCTATACAAAATTCTGGAAGAAAATGACTCTTACTAATATAGATGGCATCATAGAAAGCCATGATACTATAAAAATGATCGAGAAGACAATTGAAGATTATCAAGAAAAAATAAACAGTCTTCCACAGAAATAGGCTCCTAGTCCTTTCAAACACATAATTAGAAATATTCAAACTCTCAAAGATACTGATTAAATCAGTAACAAAGAGATTATGGATTTCTATCTATCCGAGATGAAGAAGGATATGCTAAACAATTTCAGAAAAGAAGGAGCATCTCCTTCAACAATGTCTACTTCCTCACAAGCCGAAGAAGATGAAGATAATAATCTTACAGAAGAAGCTCAGTCCAACAATGACGAAGACCCCATAGACGAAGATTATATCAATAATATTCTAATACAATATAAAAAAGATTTCCAGCCAGAAGAATCTTCCGGAAAACAAAAATCCAAAAAACAATAGGCCCACAGTCACGTGAAAGACTCCAATAATTTGAGGCGTGGCCGACAGCATAATACGCACTTGACTCATAATTGCCAACCACTATTCTCTTTTGAGAAAGATAGCAAAATAATTGCTATTTACTATTTACTTTTTGACAAATGTGTCTTGTAGACCCCATATGGGACCATTGTATGTTTGTTTTTTTCTCTTTTCCCCACCTATATAAGGGGACTCTTGTGTTTTGAGGAGAGCATCCCGGAGAACATCTCCAACTCTCTCTCTCTCTTGTATACATTTCTTAAATAAAAGTTGAAGTTTGAAGTTAGAAGATTGGTGCAAAGCCCCAGAATTTCTGGTAAAAATTTTAATTCATTTAATTTCTTATTCCATGATTGCCTCTTTCAGAGGGTAAGTCGTTAAGTGTTGATATGCCATGATAACTTGAACATTATAAAAATAAAAAAAAATAAAAAAAAGTATAAAATTGAAAATGTTTTCAAATAGAATTTAGACAGGTTAAGAACAGAGTAGAATTATAAGGTGGTGGTTGAATTCTTGAAGACTTTATAGTCGCTAATGCCAGGATAGACGCAAAGGCTTTTTATAGTCTGATCTTTACTAATCTCATCTTAAAATGATACCATGTACGCTATATTCAATTAGTTACAATTTCCAAATCAATAAGCAATAATGCTTTTCCAAATCACTAAGCAATAATGCTTCATATACAAGCTTCGTATGAACAACTTCAATTCCTCGTATGAACAACTTCAATTCCTGGATGCATGCGAAATGTTTATTTTTTTAGGATTAATTATTTTATTATTAGAATTAATTTTAAAGTTATTTTCGTTACATCATTTTTAAACCGATCAGTTGTTTTAAAACGTTTGTTTTTTAAACCATTCAATGCTCATCTCCAAATATACCATTATGGGGTTCCTATTTTTTATTTTATCTACGTTACCCGCCGCAACGTGATCCATATGAACAATAACTTGATTTTTTTATTCTACTTTTTATTTTTAGTTAAATACAACTTCTTTCATAAAAATAAGCAAATAGCGTCCTTGGCCTAGTGATTAACGTACGTACATGTACTACAACCCAATCCGTATCTACATTTTGAACTTGTCGCGGAATGAGCCATTTTAATAAAAAAAAGTTATTTACTCTTACAACTTTTAAACTATGATGTTTTAAAAAATTTCAAAATTGACATTCTAACGTGCCTTTTTTATTACGTTTCGATGTGAATTTTCGTAACATTGTTTTTAAACCAACCGGTTGTTTTAAACCGTCTGTCGCTTACCTCAAAATACACCGTTGCAACGTTTTTTTATCTACATTTAAACCGACCCGTCGTAACGCGCCACCGATATGCTTATTTTTATTTACGTTTCGGTGTAAATTTTGTTCGAGTAACTTCACTTTCATATACAACAAGGTTACTTTTTCGTAACTATCGAATATACCGCTGCAACGTGAATTTTTTTTAACGTCACGTAAAATATACTGTCACGATTTAATTATTTTTATCTATGTTTCGAACCCACCGCAAAGCACGGGTGGTAACCCCACTAGTTCAAGTACATAATTCCTAAGAATCTAACATATCCAAATTATTATTATAATTATTAAAACCCTATAAAGAAAATGTAAGAATCTAACATATCCAAATTATTATTATAATTATTAAAACCCTATAAAGAAAATGTGTTCTAGAACTTTTAAATATATGCATACATGAAAATTTGTTTAAAACATGGTCATCAAAATCAATAGCCGGCTAAACCGTCTAAAAATTCCATGGCCGAAAGAGATCTGTCAGACGTAACATCAATCAGAAACTGACACGTGGCATCACATAATTTTATGCCGGCTATAGCCGTCTATTTAGATGGCTTAGCCAGCATTTTTTTTTTGGATTGACTCGATTTTAGACGGCTATTTGACTTTATTTAGCCGGCTATTTGAATGTTTATAGTCAGCTGTTTGTTTTAAAATAAACATAACAATCATATAATAAGTGATCAAATATAATGTAAGTTTAATGTATCAAAATAAACACAATAATCATATAAAAAGTAGTGATCATACAATATTAAAGTAATGTCTTACACAACAATTATTTTAAGACCTTAGTTTAATATTGTATTTGATCACTACTTTTTAAATGATTTTTGTGTTTATTTTAATACATTAAACTTATATTGTATTTCACTACTTATTATAGGATTGTTATGTTTATTTTAAGACAAATAGGAGGCTATAAACATTCAAATAGCCGGCAAAAAAAACGTCGGCTAACCCGTCTGAATAGATGTCCATAGCCAGCACAAAATTTCATGATACCACGTGTCAGTTTCTAATTGATGTTGTGTCTGACAAGTTCCTTTCGAGCACGGAATTTTTAGCCGGTTTAGCCCGCTATTGGTATTCATGACAATGTTTTAGACAGCTAAAAAATTGTGACCATTTTGATAAAGTCAACTAATCAAATGATCGTTTTAGTAATTTTCCCATTCGTATTCAGATTTAGATATTGTTTTTAAAAAAATCATATTTTTCGGTATATGAAAATTCAAAAATATAAGTTACATAATAATTTGTTTGTTATTTTTATGTTTATCCTAATGGTCTACCGAATCACCAAATGCCAAATAACCCTAAACTCAGTTACTCATTTACGTGGACACACGGTCAGCAACGACCAACCATGAATTCCGGCCAATAGACTCCTTGAAAAACTTTACGGTAATCGCATATACATCTCTCTAAACTTATAAATTTAATAAATTTCAATAAATACAAATTTTCAATCTGCCTTCACCAACTAGATAAAGCAAGTGAAATAAAAAATGTTTAAATTAAAATATGGATAACTTTTAATCCATTTGAAGTTATCAGACACGTAAAATATGTACACAAATTTTGTAACGGGCCGGGCATTATGACAAACAAACAAATAGTCACAGGCGTTCCCAACTCTTAGACCCAAATTCAATAAATCAGAACGTCCATTTTGACATGGTTTTACTAAATTTCGTGATTTTAATTGATTTGGTTTTAATTGTAAAGATGGGTAAGCGCGAATCCTAGATTTCATTAGTGTTAATGCGTTTATTTAGTGTTTTAGTTTTAGGATTATAAATTTTGACTTCTTAGAATTTAACAATCTCTACCAAATTTAGAATTCTCGTTTGGCTTCAGAAATGTATCAATTTTCTCGAAAAAAAAGATAATGTAACTTATTTTTATGCTTTATGACGATGGTAACGGCATTCATACTTTTAAGATCAAGATCATATCATGATTATACTTGTTTTTTTTTTACATTAATTGATTCATTTTATCGATGGATCAAACTGACACTACTAGAAAAAACACCTTAGATGACACGCATTGTGTGTCATAAAAGGGGGTAGATGACACGCGGTTGCGTGTCAAGGATGACCCTGTAAAAAATGAAGATGACACGCATTTTGTGTGTCATCTTTTTATGACACGCATTTATGACACGCTTTTACGACACGCATTTATGACACGCCTTCACGACACGCAATGCGTGTCAAGGATAGCCCTGTCAAGAATGAAGATGACACGCACTGTGTGTCATCTACTTATGACGCGTATTTTTCGTCATAAATGTGTCATTGTTAAAGCTGTTTAAAAAAAATTATAGAATTATTAATTTCCAGTTTTCTACATTAATATTATAAAATAGTAATAAACATTTTATAATATAAAATAAAATACATATGACAAAACAATCAATTTCATAAAATACAAACAGCGATTTAAAAGTAACAAAAGTCGATTACGGATTTAACATAATGTATTACAAAGTTTCATCGAAAAATAAAGTTTGATACATAAGTCGACCATTTTTCACGAACTCCATCAATATCAACATTGGTGTATTCATCTTTGCTTCCCCCAACCTAAGAAAAAATTTGTAAACAAATAATTATCAAAGATACATACATACATATATATATATATATAATACTATTTAGCAAGTGCACAAAACATATATACTTACATTGTTATTAGCGAGTATTTAAACTCCTTCAGCAACTATCTCTTTTATGAACTTAACATAGTATTCACATTCACTACTTTTCGGCTGACATGGACACTACACAATTACAATATATTAGTTTGTAGGTTTTTTAAGTAAATTTGCAAATAACTATATTGCTATTAATAGGCAATTGGAACATAATCACATGAATCACCATTATTGGCCTACTAGAGGACTAAGTTGGTCCAAATCTTATTAACAAGAAATGAAATTACAATTGAGGAAGAATGAGAGTCTATCTGCCCTAATCCCCTTATTAACAACCATTAACAAACTGACTTTTAAGAATTACATAATACACCCTGAGAAATACAAAACAGACCAAAGCTTCAGTAACTATAGAAAAGTTACAGAAACAGTCCCTGTACTTTAACAACTAAACATTAGTCCAACAATACTCAGCAATCTCCACCTTTGGACAATGTTACCCAACATTTAGTAGATCTAAACAGTATTGAAACTTTGGACCAGGAATGACTTTAGTAAACATGTCTGCTGCATTATCAAGTGTATCCACCTTTTTAACTTCTAACTCCTTTGACTTTACTACATCTCTAATAAAATGAAATTTGACATTGATGTGTTTAGTCCTCTCATGATAAACTGGATTTCTAGTCAACTGCATTGCCCCTTGGTTGTCATAGTAAACAACAACCTGCACCTCATCACCTCTGAGTTCAAAAACACAACCTTTAAGCCGTAAGCCTTCCTTCACTGCCTCAGTTAATGCAACATACTCTGCCTCATTTGTTGAGAGAGTAACAATATGTTGCAAGGCTGCTTTCCAACTTACTAATGAACCCCAAACCTTAAAGGCATACCCAGTCATTGACTTTCCATGATCCAAATCCTTTGCAAAATCTGAATCAGCATATCTAACTTCTTTATCATAAAAGCCCTTTCCAAAAATCAAATCAACACCCTTTGACCCTTGTAGATATCTCAAGATCCACTTAACAGCTTCCCAATGCCTCTTTCCAGGTTTAGAAATGTACCTGCTGACCAGACTAACAGCATAACTCAAATTTGGTCTTGTACACACCATAAGGTACATCAAACTCCCAACCACATTTGCATAAGGAATCTTTTCCATTCTTGACACTTCCATTTCTGAAACTGGACAATCTTTATCAGAAATCTTAAAATGAGCAGCTAATGGAGATGAAACTGCCTTGCATTTCTCCATTTCATACTTTGACAACACCTTTTCAGTATAAGACTTTTGAGTCAGAAATAACAGACCTTGATCTTTATCTCTATTGATTTCCATACCCAAAATTTTATTGGCTTCACCAAGCTCTTTCATGTCAAATTCTGCCATTAACAGTGAGTCTTGAATCATCTCCTTTTCTTTACATGCTATAAGCATGTCATCTACATACAAGAGTAGATATACAAATTTGCCCTTATCATACTCTTTGAAGTATACACAGCTATCAAATTTGCTTCTGTTAAACCCACTAGACACCATGTATTGATCAAACCTCAAATACCATTGTTTAGGTGACTGTTTTAGGCCATATAAAGACCTCAATAGAAGGCATACCTTTTCAGTTTGACCCTCAACCTCAAAACCCTTAGGCTGATGCATGTAAATCTTCTCCTCAAGACTGCCATGAAGGAAAGCAGTCTTGACATCAAGTTGTTCCAAATAAAACCCATAGCAAGTAGTTAAAGATAATATCACTCTTATTGAAGCATGCCTTACCACAGGTGAATAGATCTCATTGTAGTCTATTCTAGCCCTTTGTGTAAATCCCTTTGCAACCAACCTTGCCTTAAACCTTGGTTTCTCCCCTAGCATCCCTTCTTTTATTTTAAAAATCCACTTACATGCAACCAGTTTCTGATCTTTAGGTTTATCAACAAGAGTCCAGGTTTCATTTTTGTGCAGAGAATCCATTTCCTCCTGTATAGCTTAAATCCATTTTTGTTTATCCACTGAATTGATTGCCTCCCCATATGTCAATGGTCCAGCAGAACACTCCTCTTCTGCAACATTGAATACAAATGTAGATATATCATCCACATTTCTATACCTTACATGAGGTATCACTTGCCTTCTAACCATGTCTCTTGCAAGACAATATTCACCTTCATTACTGGCAGTTTCTCTCCTAACATTATCATTAGTAGCCTCACTGATTCTCCCTTGTTCATGTACACTCTGAACTGGCCCCACCTCAACCTCGAAACCATGATCAATACCATCTTGACCACTAGTTGAGTTTCCCATTACATCTTTATACATAACTTCCTCTTTAAACACCACATTCCTACTAATAACCACTCTTGGACTGCCACCATCTAGCCTCCATAACTTGTATTCTTTAACACCTTTAGGATAACCAAGCATAACACATTTTAAGGATCTTGGATCTAATTTTCCTTGACTTATGTGTGAGTAAGCCAAGCATCCAAATACCTTCATATTACTATAGTCAGTCTTCTCTCCTGACCACCTCTCCACATGCACCATCATATCAATTGCACTTGATGGTGATCTGTTTACAATATAAGCAGCAGTTTTCACTACTTCTGCCCAAAAACCCTTAGGCATCCCAACAGTAAACATCATGCATCTGACCTTCTCCAATAGTGTCCTATTCATCCTCTCAACTAGCCCATTCTGTTGAGGAGTACCTATAATATACAAGTGCCTAGATATACCTTTAAGTTTGTAGTAATTATTAAACTCACCACTGCAAAATTCCAACCCATTGTCTGTTCTCAATTTCTTGACACTCCTGTCAGTCTGATTTTCAACCAACACTGCCCACTCCTTGAACATACCAAATGCATCTGACTTGTTCTTGAGTATATATACCCAAACTCTTCTAGAATAGTCATCAATGATTGATAGGAAATATGAGGCTCCACCAAGGGAAGTATGCTTTGTAGGACCCCAACAGTCTGCATGTACGTAATCCAAAATTCCCTTGGATCTATGAATACCCTTTGCAAACTTGACCTTCTTAGCCTTTCCTAGCACACAGTTTTCACAAGCTTCTATTTCACAGTTAGTGAGACCTTTAAGTACCTCCTGTTTCTTTAATTCCCTTAGCCCCAATTCACTAATATGTCCAAGCCTTTTATGCCATAAATCAGCACAATTGGCCTTATTTCCCTCTGTTATTGAAACAGAACCTACTATGGCATTCCCATCTAACACATATGTGTTATTTTCACTCCTAGTGCCCGACAATACCACCATTGACCCCTTTATAACCCTGGATTTCCCATTCTTTAAACTGACACTATATCCATTTCTTTTAAAAGTGCCTAATGAGATTAAATTCTTCGTTAATGAAGGAATATACCTCACATTAGATAACTCCACCTCAGTTCCATTATCCAACCTTAAAGCTACACCGTCGTGTCCTTTTATTACACAGGCTCTATCATCTCCTAGCTTTACCACACCAAGATCCTCACATTTTAAAGTTTTAAAGCATTCTTTAATAGGGGTCATATGATATGAACACCCTGAATCCATGATCCATCCACCATTATCAACATCATTTGAGACCACACACACATCTGCACTATCATAGCCATCTAAAGGATCTTCAGTTTGAGAATTACCTATGTTCTTTGAGGAGCTAGCATAAGAACTTGAGTCATGCTTCTTCTTATTTCTTTCAGGACACTCTCTCTTTAAATGCGTTTCAGAATTGCAAATGAAGCATTTCCTCTTGAACTTAGACTTTGACCTTCCAAAACCCTTTTGTTTCTGACCCCTTTGTTCAGGCCTGCCCCTAACATACAAACCATCCCCTGCATCTTCTTGAACATCTGACTTCTTGTTTAACTCTTTGGAGTTAAGTGCAGCAAGAACATCCTCCATGGAAAAAGATTATCTTCCATACATGAGTGTATCCACGAAGTGCTCATAAGATGAAGGTAATGATGTTAAGAAAGTTATAGCCTGATCTTCATCATCCAACTCGACTTCTATGTTTTCAAGATCAAGTATCAGTTTGTTGAATTCATCAGTATGGCTTTCCATTGACCTTCTAGATGCCATGTGAAAGGTGTACACTCGCTTCTTCAAGTACAAGCGATTAGCAAGAGATTTGGTCATATACAATGTTTCCAATTTAGACCAAATTCCTGCTGCTGTTGATTCCTTTGATACTTCACGGAGCACACAATCACCAAGACTCAACACGATTTCACTATAAGCTTTCTCCATTATCTCCTTCCTTTCTTTATCAGTTAGTCATTCAGGTAATTTGTCTTCACCTTTCAACGCATCAACGACACCGTTGTGTACGAGCAACGTTCTCATCTTGACTCTCCACAGGCTAAAATCATTCCTGCCATCAAAATTTTCAAGCGTGAACTTCGAAGACGCCATCTCGATCTCCAATTGCGGAATTGAACAATTCGATTCAATCGATTGAGCCGAACCTAGCTCTGATACCACTTGTTATGTAGTAACAACGAATCGAATATGAAATTGAATCAAGAACAAGGACCAAATCTTATTAACAAGAAACGAAATTACAATTGAGGAAGAATGGGAGTCTATTTGCCCTAATCCCCTTATTAACAACCATTAACAAACTGACTTTTAAGAATTATAGAATACGCCCTGAGAAATACAAAACAGACCCAAGCTTCAGTAACTATAGAAAAGTTACAGAAACAGTCCCTGTACTTTAACAACTAAACATTAGTCCAACAATACTCAACAAGTAACTAGATACATAATCTGTTTTTTTCAAGTGTTTATGGTTATAACCTTATCAACTAAGAAGTTGGAAAAAATATGCAATTTTTTTATGAAAATAGCATTACTCGTCAACATATAGCTCATCTTTGGAGTTGATATTGGCATGGTACATAACCACCAACATGGATAGTGGTGATGTGGTCTTACGACCCAAGATGAGACCTATTTTCTATTTCTATTTTATCTTATAAAATCGAAAGTTCTATTTTATCGTATTCTTTCTATATAAATGAGCACTTATGTGTAAAAGTAAAACCGATGGTGTTTGCCACACAATGTGCTTCAAGACACAATTCAAACTAAAACATCACACGTTGATGACATTTCTAAAACAACTCAATCATACATGTAAATTACATAAACAAGTTCGAAACCCTAATCCTAAATCGTTGGTTACCACACGTAAAAAAAGACTTGAGTTTTGAAATATGTCTTTTGCTTTTCTTACAATGAAGACAAAGATTGCTTAGATGTAACCAATTTGAAGAATCGTCTAGGAATTGCTTTGAATCATATAGGTTACGTGCAATCCATTTGCATAGCCATGCATGCGTGTACTTCATTTTCACAGGTTCTAAATATTTTTTTCCAAATGGGTCCCTGAAGTCTTGACTAACACACTTTTTGGCCCCTTCCTACTTTTCTTATTTGTTTTTTTTAAGCTATGTTTTTTATCATAGTTTTAATGAAGTAATTTCCATACGTTCATTCAAATCCTCAAATTCATATGATTTATAAAGCAAGTTATATGCATTGTTTTAAATAAATATAAAATGCCATAAATGTTGTATTTTTTCTATCATATAAAAAAGACTTGTATTTTTTGTTGGTTTATAAAATGCCATAAATATGTTAAATACTTAAAGATTGAAATTATGTGTATATTTGTATACAAAGGGTCCCAATTTAAGCGAGGGCTTTAGGTTCTTCAAAATTTTAAGCCACATTTTTTACCCAAATTTTTATAGGGTAAGGCTAAGGGGAGTGGTTTCACATTTTCACATTTTCACACCCCTTCACGTCAGCGCCATATCAGATTTTACAGTTTTTTCATATTTTCCACATTTGAGGGAAATGGTTTCACATTTTCACACTGACACGTCATTTTCTTTTTCTAATTTAATTTAATATTAATTTGTTTTAATGATTTAAAAAGTAATTAATAATAAAAAAAGATAATAAAAATAATAAAAAAAACAGAAAATAACATTAATAATAAAAAAAGGAAAAATACATTAAAAACATAATAATAAAAATAGACTTTAATTGTTGCTCGAGTCGAGCTGGAGTACCAAATCTTGACGAAGATTGTTGTGTATCTCACGGTTGCGTTTCTATTGTTCGTTTACACTTTGTCGGGCCTCGCTAACTTCCTCTAATCCAAGTGTCGCTTCAAATTCTTCTTCGTTGAACTCGCAAAGTGCCCGACCATCATCTTCAATGATCATGTTATGTAGTATGATGTAAGTATACATTACACGTCTTATTCTTTCGAGCTTCCACTCACGTGTCGGATTTTTCACTATTTGAAATCCTTGTTTTAGTACACCAAAAGCGTGTTCAATGTCTTTTCTTGCCGATTCTTGTCGGCTTTTGAAATACTTTCTAGGTTCATCTTTCGGATACGAAAACGATTTCACAAAAGTAGCTCATTCGGGATAAATACCATCAACGAGGTAATACCCGTGCTTGTATCTTGTACCTCTAAGATCAAAAGAACTATCGGGTGCGATTCCATTAACAAATGTGTTGAATAGTGGGGATTGGTTAAGCACATTTATGTCGTTGTTTGAACCCGCAACACCAAAGTAAGCATGCCAAAACCAAAGATCTTGTGATACGACAACCTCGAGAATAATTGTTGGAGCTAGATGGTCACCTCGCATATATTACCCTCGCCATGCATTTCGACAATTTTTCCACTCCCAATGCATACAATCTAGGCTACTAAGCATGCCGAGTAACCCATGCACCTCCTCGTGATGTTTGTATATTTTTTGAATGTCGCTAGGAGTCGGTTTGCGTAAATATTTTGGGTCGTAGATATTTATTATACCTTTACAAAATTTGTATAAACAAATCTGTGTCGTTTTCTTGGCTATCTTTATATTTTCATCTAATTTGTCGACGCCGGATCCGTATGCCAACATTCGCATAGAGGTGGTGCAATTTTGAATGGGGGTGAAACCTCTTCGACCTCTTGCATCCCATCTGAATTTGAAATAATCCATCTCTCGTTCCAAATCGTTAACAATGCGTAAAAATATATTTCAACGCATACGAAAACGATTTCGGAATGTCTCCGCGTTATAAACCGGCTCGTCACAAAAGTAATCCTTTATTAAACGCTCGTGTGCGGCTTTACGGTCTCGGTTAACAGTGGCTCTTCGTGTGAACGTACGCGTGTTCGAACTTTCGGCATCGTCTCTAATTATTTCAACGAGAGTAGCGGAAACTGTTTGGAAAAAAAGTGGAGCGACACCTTCGGATTCGGAAGATGGTGAATTGAGGAAATCCATTTGAGAGTTTGGTTCGAATGGTTTGGAGAGAATTGTTTGATTTTTATAACTTTTAATTTCTAAATTAATCATATATAGAGGTAATTAAATTTTAAAAATAAAAAAAATTAACTAAAGTTTTTACTGTTGGGCAACGGCTCAATGCCACCCAACGGCTACAATTCAAAACCTACGACCGTGATAATCATGAAACTTGGTGTAAATTAATGTTTTAAATTAATGAATGACCTGTTTATGTTTATTGATTATGTTGTTTATGATTCTCTTTAAAAAGACACGAGTCTTTGATTTTCGGTCATTCAAAGTCTTAAATCTTGTGATTGTTCAGCAAAACATCTTGCTTAAGCATTAATTCAAAATTGTACGTCTTTATATAAATCTTTGGTACTACCAGGCCCAGTAAGTATAGATTTAAACTTTGGATTGGTTGGGGATTTGACTATTCAATAAAGCATTTTAAGTTTTAGCTAACCTTGTGTTTTGTGCGATATTTCTTTTCTTTTTCTGTTTTTGCTCACATTGGACTTTTACCGGGAGCCGTGGTGTTCAAAGCTTAAGAAGTAAGAATTATTTATTTAAAGTATTTTTGTAAACAAGATTTCTTCAATTCCGGTCTTGTGGTGGTTAAATTGTAGGATCATTCTAAGTAGTCACTAGATTGTGAGTCGAGGTTTGTAACCCTTCCATTATATTATTAGGAACATAAATTAGTTAATTTTCCGATCTTCATGAGTGGTTTTGAGGTTTCTCTTATAACTTTTAAAATATAATTTTTTCTTAAATTCAAAATATACTATTGAGATATGGTTATAATTATCTACACTTTGATATAAATTTTATTCAAAACCGAGCTGAATCAAATATAATATATTTTTACTTCTTTTATTTATAAACTCTCTTTCGCGTTTCTTAACGTTCATTTTAACAACAACAACAACGTAATGTTTTCTTAAATTTCAAATATATCGTTGCATGAGCTTATTTTTATATACATTTAGATATAAATTTCATTCAAAACCAAGTCGTCGCACCTTGCGTGCATAACCCTTATTTTATTTTTCTCTTATAACTTTTAAAATAAAATATTTTCTTAAATTCCGTACCATTGCGATATAGTTATTTTTATCCACGTATAAATTTTATTCACAACCGAGCCGGGTCAAATATAATATATTTTTACTTTTTTTTATTTTTAGACGCACTTTCGTGTTCCTTAACGTTCATTTTCACAAAAAACGTATGTTTTCTTAAACTCCGAATATACCGATGCGACGTGCTTATTTTTTATTTACGTTATGATATAAATTTTATTTAAAATCGAGCCGCCGCAACACGCAAACATAACTTAGTAGTTGTAATTATTATGGAAATGTTATCTTGTATTTGGTTAATAATGATGTACAATTATAATATATAGATAGGAGTCATAGGACATTTGTAGCTTCTAGAACAAACTACTAAACCCTAAATCACATAACCGTTTGTTTGTTAAGCATTAAGCTTGGACTGTAATAAAAGAAATCCAGTAGTAGGAAAGTCTTGGACGAAAATGAAATCAATTTTCATATCTCTTTTGTGTATGTGTAAGTGGACTATTGATATACTATCCATTGCTTGTGAGAAGTTAACGTGATAAGATTTGTTTCAAGAAATTATGGAATAACCACATGGATTGATGATTTTTGTGCAACCATCTCAATGAACGTTACAATAAACATTCATATATGTATCAATAGAAACAGATGAGGCGTGTAGTATAACAAACCATGTGATGGCACGTCATATTAATGTATTTTGCAAGTCTAAGTTTCAATAAAGCTAACAACATCTAAATAAAATAATATGTATTTTATTAGCATTTCAGGAAAGTCTTAGTATACTCACAACAAGTTCATTCATCGTTCTTTGAAGTTTGAGATGATGTTTGTGGGGAAAATTTTCTTGTATAAAGTTGAAATCAATATTCATATGCTTAGGTTGAACGGAGTGGGTGAGGGGTGACCGGGAAGGTAAGGAGAGGGAGAGGGAGAGGGAGAGGGAGAGAGGTTGAGGGGGCGATGACTTGGACGAAAAATTGGGATGGAGGGGAGGGAAATGAGAAGGGTATCACAATTGAATACCGAATTAAGAACAAAATGGCTTAGGCGGGAAGGAGATGGGGAAAGGCAGAACGCGAGAAGGAGATGGGGAAAGGCAGAACGCGGGAAGGATACCCCCTTCCACCCTTTCGAAACCAGTGGTCGCGAATGATATCGCTCCTTCCTCCCTCGGGTACCAGCGGAAAGAACTCCGCTCACTCTTAATGTGCACATGAGACATTGATTATCCAAAAGATAAGTTTTAAGAATCCACACCTTAAAGTTGGACCTCTCAATTCATGAAAAGATTAAAGTGAAGTGAATTATGTTGTATCTTTAGGGTAGGCGGAGTCGTTCGGGTAGGAAGTCGAAAGGGGGTGTTACTGTCGGGAACGCGATCCCATCCCATCCCATCGGGAAGGCATTCTTTGGTCCCAATTTGGGATGGATGTCCGCATTGTCTACCGAACCTAATGAATGCAATTGTATATTTTTATTATTATATTTATATTATATTATTATTATTTCATTTAAGATTTAATTTGATTTTTCTATATAACTTCTACTCGTTAACTTTTTAAAAAATCTAAATTTATAGTTTTGTGTAAGGCCTTGAGACCGGGAGACTTCACTTCTTGATTTAACTCATTTATAAACAGTTCTTAAACTTTATTATACCATTAATGCAACGGAATAAACAACATTACATTGTTTCCAAAATACAAACCAATTAAAACATTTTTAACAGCACTCAAGCATTCATAACAAACATGATGGATGTCAGATCTCTATCGCCGGGTAACTATTCAGAATAGCCAAGCAACATCCACTCATCATCCTTCTAATCCTTAACATGACATGTATATTAAAAGTCAGTTAACGTTGGTGAATTTAAGTCTTTCGTTCATTTTAGGAAATGGTTTATCATTCATTCAATCATTAGGGTTTAAATCATTTATAAGAAAATAGGCCCTTAACATTCATCATTCAATCATCGTCAAAACATAGTTTAAACGGATCATTCATTCTAGTCATACATTTATTATCTAAATATGTGTTACCATTTTCATATTATATTGCCCCTAAGGCTTAACTGCCCGAATACTGACAATACAATACGTACTGTTAATTCCTTTCACATTGTCCCTAAGGCTTAATTACACGAAGGTTAACAATATCATTCCAGTCCTTTAATTGCCCCCATGGCTCATACGTCCATAGATCGACGATTCAAATCGACGGTTATGGCTCTCCCGTCCATAACATCGTTAGATCATAATTTAACCTTCATGGGTCACGTGAACCCTGAGTAAACGTCGTTACTCCAGTCCCAGTTGTACAACATCAAAACCATTGACAGACCACTAAGGCACTGCCCATGTTGTGTTTTTGGCCCTGTGGCTCTTACGTCCATAAACCGCCATAAGGCTGGTAATAAGATCAGCCACGTGGACTAGACCGCTACCTCTCAAACTTCTTATCCATCAATCCATTTTCTTATTAGATTAGATATGTAGTGACTTCTTTTAAAAACGTTGCCCTTTTATTTTCATAAAACATTCCATTCATTTATAAAACCCTTTTCTTTCATTTTATAAACCATACATTTATAAACCTTTCATTTCATAACGTTCTTGTTTTAAAGATCATTCCTTGCATAAACCCTTCGTTTCATGATCATTTCATTTCATAACTTCATCGTTTCTTAAACATTTTGTATGAGTATGCATATCACCCTTAATAAAAGTAAATAGGGATTCTTGACTCACCTGTTAGTATTTACGCAAACCTGAATTGGACGTCTAATTAACAATAATGTGCTAAACAGTCTGCATATAAGTCAACACACGAATTTTATCAATTATACTAGTGTCGCCTGGAAATGATGTGTCGCCAGGGCAGTGTCGTCGTCACATGATCAATTGTAATATCCAGTATTTTCTGACATACCATTATCGCATTTAGATTCTATTTCCCGTTGTAACCTATCTATTTCAAGTGCTAATGAACGTATCATTTGATCCTTATTAAGTCTAATTCTTAAATAAATATAAGATAAATAGATTTATATCTAATACATGTATAAATACCTAAATATAAGTGAAATTTAGGATATATATATATATATATATATATATATATATGCACCCTTTAAAAGAAATAGATTAAAACCCTAAAAAGTTAATGTTTAATAGACTTATTTACTTAAAAATAAATAAATGAAACTTATAAAACTTATTTAAATTTATAAAAAGAAAATATATATATATATATATATATATATATATATATGTAGATAGAACATATTATTTACTTTTATAAAAGTCCAGGGGCTAATCTGTCAATTCTAGAAACTTGTTTTTAAACTAAATCTTAAGTTTTAGCATAAAATAATAAAGCTGGAAACCTCAGGGACCGATTGTGTAATTATCCCAAACCCCCGAAACCCTAACCGTTCGAGCATTGATGACCAAATTGGTTATAAATAACACCCGTACTATCTCAACGAAATCACACACAAACTTCCTAAACCTTTAATTCGTCCGAATCGAACCCGCTTTTGTCGATTAAAGCCTGTGACCTCCGACGTCAAACTCAAGCTCAATATCCCTCGTTCCGGTATCATTTCAGGTAATTTCAAAGGCCAAAGGCCTCGTTTTCGTGTATAGATCAAAAGCCCTCTGTTTAATTTCATTAACAGATGGTAAATCGATTTGTATTGGGGGCTTTGATTTCTAGGGTTCAAACGATTTGGGGGCTGGTTTGAGATTGTGTTTAAGTATCTTATTTTCCAAGTTAATCACCAGCGAGGCCCGTAGCCGGGTGGTGTGTGCGCATGTGTGTTGGCTCATGCGGCTCGGGTTCGAATCCGGCCGGCCTGAGTTTTGTATTTTTATTTTTTTTATACATTTTTAAGTAGATTTACAAATTCCTCTTATTTTTATAAAATCTGTTAAACCTCTGTAAACTTGAAATCGATTTTTGTTTATAATTTCATTTTTAGAAAACATTTTAATTAAATAAAACTAAGTTAAAACTATAGGAAATTTAATATTTAATAGTGGTTTTAAATACTTAAAATCTATAAAACTACCTTAAGGTTTTATAAAACTTAAATATTCAACAGAAATTATATTATAAACTCAGAAATTTTAATTAGTTATTATTTTATTTAATAAACAAAGATTATTTTGTTTAAACTTTAAATAATAACTATAAACTTTTATTAAACATAAGTTATATAAATACAAAGAAAATTTATAAACTTATATTTTCATTAGAAACTTATAAACTTGTAAATATTTATATTTAAAACTAAATATTTATTTATTTAATTACAACAAGAAAATAAATACATTTTTATTTATAAAAAGAAATTAGAATGCTTGTAAACTTAAAAACTTTATAAAAACTTTAAAACACTTATAAGTAAAACATAGACTTATTTTAGATATTTATACAATTGAGAATAACAAGAAACCATGTTATAAACTAAAAAAAATCACAATTTATTTAAAGTCTTAAATACCTTCAAAATAATTATTACACTCATTCTTTGTCGGTCACTCTTACATCCTTCTCAAGGTGAGTATACTTAGCCCCTTTTTGTTTTATTTTTGATTTATAAACTTGGGGTGGAACATGTTCAAACTTTTAGACTTATACAATTCAAACATAACTATGCTTATATGCTTTCTATGTGTTACATGCTTTTGAGACTTGCATGCTTAAATTAAACTTAAGACTAGCATGTTCATTAATTTTGGCCGAGTCTATAGTAACAATAATAGATCTATTGTATTTGACCAATCCACCTTGATTGATTGACCCTTTGGGGGGAGCCGATGGTGATTGTTACTAAAACTTTAAACTTTTAAGGGTAACCCTCGGGTTATGCCTAAACTTGGTTGGAGGTTTGAAATGCACAATGTTTAACTTGCATGTTCTCACATTATTACTTAGATGCATTAATCATAGTGAATTGTAAAACTTTTAAAGACTTTGTTAAACGGTGTCAAAACCTTTGTATCTCACCAACTATTTTTAGTTGACAGTTTACTTAACATGTTTCAGGTACACAAGTTTGATGCTTATCTTGTGAACACGTAGGATGCTTGGACCTAGAAAGACTATCAAAATTAAACTTATGTTTTCATTTTCTTTGTTGAACAATATGTTATTTCTCTTATGTGGAACCTTTAAATTTATTAATGGAATATTTCAACTTTATTAGTCAGCCTTGTGCTTTTGAATAATCGTGTCTGCCCCGACGTATAATCCGCCGTTGGTTGGGGTGTGACAGATTGGTATCAGAGACTTGGTTATAGGGAATTAGGATATTAGACACATGACCTAGACTATAACTTAGGATTCCCTAAAACATGAGTCATCTCATGTACTTATTAGGAATCATTCCTCCATTCTACTCTCTAACCTTAAACCCTATATATATACATGCTTATACTTGAGAAACTTACATCTACTTACGTACAACAAGAGTCTACTGCAGCAAGTCTATATACTTAGGTTTCCAGTCTAAAAACCAACTCTCGTCAAAAGTATTTGGGTTCTAAATAATGTATGAGAACTTGTGCGGACCGGAAGGGTGGATGCCTGTATTCTGGGAAATTCTGTCAAGGAAAGCATTTCGTACAAATCCAGATCAACCGTTGGACCCGTATGCATTCCTGGGAATTCTTGGGATGAGTGTCCACTTATAGGAATGCACGAATTCTCTAACATTAGTGAATTTAAAACTACTTCTGATATGTCAAAGTACCTATTCAGTAACATGAACTAAGTAGGTACCATCTAAAAGTCTTGTACTTCATGATTTATATCCTCACCCTATAATCCTTACTCTATGATTCTTACGTCCAAACTTTTCATTTTATAGTATGCCTCCCCGTCGTAGCCGAAGCAGAGTCATGGCAACCCTCATTGCTCAACAGATGGCTAAAGTCCTACCTACCCTAGTCACTGAACTAAACCAAGCTACAGCTAACAACGGTGCTAACTCTGGAGCCCTCCAGTCTGGTTCAAACCCTCCGTGTACTTTCAAGCATTTCAACTCTTGCAATCCCGGGAAATTCTTTGGGACTGAGGGAGCCACTGGCCTCCTCCAATAGTTTGAAAGCATGGAGAGCACATTCCTAAACAACGATTGTCCGGATAACCTCAAAGTCAGTCATGCATCAAGTGTCCTGCAGAAGAGGGCATTAACCTGGTGGAATGGAGAGAAATGTAATCGAGGTGCCGACGCTGCTATGTCACTAACCTGGGAGGAATTTAAGGAGCTAATGATCGAAGAGTTCTGCCCGAGAAACGAGGTGAAAAAGCTCGAGGCTGAATTATGGGATCTTGCTCAGGATAGTGGGAAGAACCTGGTGTATACAACCCGCTTTCATGAATTGAGTCTGCTAGTGCCCCATATGGTTACCCCTCTGTCTCGGGGAATCAAAAAGTATAACAGTGGACTGCCGATGAAGATTCAGGACACAGTTTGGGGTCCTGCCACTCTAGAAGACGCCATCCGTCTCTCTGCTACCCTGACGGATAATCACATGAAAGCAGGACCCTGTCAGAAAAGGCTCCAAGAAGCCCGTTGACACCCTTACTCCCGAGCCTCTCAAAGCAGTCAAGACTGAATCCTCGTTCAACAAGAAACGTAAGGTCAAAAACTATGCAGTGGTCACACCGGCTGCCCCTTTGGCACAAGTTGCTCCGGTCAAAAAGCCATATGTGGGTGCATACCCTCAGTGTAACACCTGCAAGTTTCATCATCCGACCACCATGCCATGCCATTTATGCACCCTTTGTGGCCGCTATGGACACATGTCCACTACCTGCTTCGTCAATAGGCCTCCAGTGGTTCAAGGAAATCGTCCCAATGCTCCTATACTACAAGCTTTGGCAAATGGTCGAGCTTGTTTTGGATGTGGTGATCCAACCCTCTTCCGTAACTAGTGCCCAAAGCTCACCAATGAAAACCCGGGAGCACGAGGACGTGCCTTTAACATCAATGCTAACTAATCTCAGGCTAACGCAGAGGTGGTCAACGGTACGTTTCTAGTACATCAACAATATGCTTCAGTTTTATTTGATACCGGTGCCGATAAGAGTTTCGTTTCTTTGGAGTTTGAGTTATTGCTTGCTAAAAACCGCTCTAAGTTAGAAAAATCTATTACGGTAGAAGTAGCTGATGGAAATCATGTAACTATTGACTCTGTTATCCGTGACTGTGTTCTTAACCTTAACGATCACAACTTTCCAATTAACCTTATCCCGATGCGTCTTGGAAGTTTCGTCATAATAGTGGGCATGGATTGGTTAGCCGAGCATCGTGCATAAATCATATGCTTTGAAAAATCTATATGTATTCCCCTATCATCAGGAAGTACTTTGCAAATCTATGGTGAAAAACCATCAAGCGGTCTAAAACTCATGTCCTGTACCACAGCCCGTAAGTACCTATGGAAGAATTACGTGGCATTCCTAGCTAACATCATGGAAAAGAAGGGAAAGGGAAAGAGCATTCAAGACATCCCTGTCATTCGTGACTTTCCCGACGTATTCCCTGAAGACTTACCAGGCCTTCCTCCCATACGTCAAGTTGAATTCAGAATCGACCTCATTCCGGGAGCAAACCCTGTAGCAAAATCACCTTACCGTCTTGCACCTTCGAAGATGCAAGAGTTACCAAGCTATCTTCAAGAGCTTTCTAAAAAGGGTTTCATTCGTCCTAGTGTCTCCCCTTGGGGAGCACCCGTTTTATTCGTAAAGAAGAAGGACGGATCTTTTCTTATGTGCATTGATTATCATGAACTCAATAAACTTACCGTCAAGAATTGTTACCCATTACCAAGAATTGATGACCTTTTTGATCAACTCCAAGGTTCTTCATGTTTTTTCCAAAATTGATCTCCTTTCTGGCTACCACCAACTTCGTGTCCTCGAGGAGGATATTCCTAAGACAGCCTTTCATACAAGATATGGTCACTACAAGTTCATGGTTATGCCTTTCGGCCTAACTAATGCACCCGCGGTATTCATGGACTTAATGAACCGTGTGTGTAGGCCATACTTGGACAAATTTGTAATCGTTTTCATTGACGACATCTTGATATATTCTAAAACTAAAAAGGATCATGAGGAACATCTACGGTTGGTGTTAGACCTCTTAAACAAGGAGAAATTGTTTGCCAAGTTCTCCAAGTGTGAATTCTGGCTGAACGAAGTCCAATTCTTAGGTCATATAGTCAACGAGAAAAGAATTCATGTCGATCCTGCAAAGATCGAAGCAGTGAAAAACTGGAAAGCCCCAAAGACCGCTACAGAAGTCCGTTCATTTCTTGGTTTAGCTGGCTATTACCGTCGTTTCATTTCCAATAATAATAACGCTCGTTTATGGGACACCCTTAACCATAACCATAACCATAACCGCTTGATCGGCTAATTTTAGTTATCGGTTAATTCGGTTCGATGGCGGTTCGATTATCGATTAATTTCGGTTAACGGTTAAGGTTTGCTCACCCCTAATTTAAACGCACCATTATTATTTTTTAAAAGTTAATGAAATGTTGTTTTTAAATTGTTTTTATTTATTTTATATTAATCGTATAACATTATTATTATTATTTATTAAATTTAATTATTTACTTTTATAAAAGTCCAGGGGCTAATCTGTCAATTCTAGAAACTTGTTTTTAAACTAAATCTTAAGTTTTAGCATAAAATAATAAAGCTGGAAACCTCAGGGACCGATTGTGTAATTATCCCAAACCCCCGAAACCCAAACCAGTCACAGGTTCGATCCCCGCAACACCTGGGTTTTGTCCATCTTCACTCGAAATCGCGATTCCAGCCAGGTTCGATGCACCTCGGGTTTCCATTGGCGCATGTGACTCAACCCCGATGCCCATCAATGCCGGATTTCAACTGTATCAATGCGTGGGTTCGGATTCGAATCCTTTCGGCGCGACCACTATCTCCCTAACCGTTCAAGCATTGATGACCAAATTGGTTATAAATAACACCCGTACTACCTCAACGAAATCACACACAAACTTCCTAAACCTTAAATTCGTCCGAATCGAACCCGCATCTGTCGATTAAAGCCTGTGACCGCCGACGTCAAACTCAAGATCAATCTCCCTCGTTCTGGTATCATTTCAGGTAATTTCAAAGGCCAAAGGCCTCGTTTTCGTGTATAGATCAAAAGCCCTCTGTTTAATTTCATTAACAGAGGGTAAATCGATTTGTATTGGGGGATTTGATTTCTAGGGTTCATACGATTTGGGGGCTGGTTTGGGATTGTGTTTAAGTATCTTATTTTCCAAGTTAATCACCAGCGAGGCCCGTAGCAGGGTGGTGTGTGCGGATGTGTGTTGGCTCAGGCGGCCCGGGTTCGAATCCGGTCGGCCTGAGTTTTGGATTTTTATTTTTTTATACATTTCTAAGTAGATTTACAAATTCCTCTTATTTTTATAAAATCTTTTAAACCTCTATAAACTTGAAATCGATTTTTGTTTATAATTTCATTTTCAGAAAACATTTTAATTAAATAAAACTAAGTTAAAACTATAGGAAATTTAATATTTAATAGTGGTTTTAAATACTTAAAATCTATAAAACTACCTTAATCTTTTGTAAAACTTAAATATTCAACAGAAATTATTTTATAAACTCAGAAATTTTAATTAGTTATTATTTTATTTAATACACAAAGATTATTTTGTTTAAACCCTAAATAATAACTATAAACTTTTATTAAACATAAGTTATATAAATACAAAGAAAATTTATAAACTTATATTTTCATTAGAAACTTATAAACTTGTAAATATTTATATCTAAAACTAAATACTTATTTATTTATTTAATTAAAACAAGAAAATAAATACATTTTTATTTATAAAAAGAAATTAGAATGCTTGTAAACTTAAAAACTTTATAAAAACTTTAAAACACTTATAAGTAAAACATAGACTTATTTTAGATATTTATATAATTGAGAATAACAAGAAACCATGTTATAAACTAAAAAAAAATCACAATTTATTTAAAGTCTTAAACCCCTTCAAAATAATTATTAGTCATATTTTAGAAAGTAAAAGCACTTTAAATAATTCTGATTGATCATTTTTAGATAGAGTATTTATTTTCAAAAACAACTTCTCTAAATAATTATTATTCATACTTAGTAATTATTTATTCATTTGATAAGTACTATTTAATCTTTAATGATAAAGTATGAATCTTGTAGATAAAACTATTATTTTATCTTAAATAATTATTGAATTCTTACAGATAATTATTTATTATCTTTGTTATTCTTTATGTTACTTTTATAAGACTTGAAAAACTATTACACTTCAAATTCAATGAACTTTATAATAATACTTCTAAACACTTGTTATAAATCTAAACCTTATAACACAATCACCCCCGTCTCTCATATGAAACCCTAGAAAGTCTTGAAATCCTAGATATTTGTCATATACTTCTATAATCAAGTCCTTAAACTCTAGACTTATCATTTAGGCTTGTTGTGAGGATATCTTTCCTCGAAGCTTTACTACACTCATTCTTTGTCGGTCACTCTTACATCATTCTCAAGGTGAGTATGTTTAGCCTCTTTTTGTTTTGTTTTTGATTTATAAACTTGGGGTGGAACATGTTCAAACTTTTAGACTTATACAATTCAAACTTAACTATGCTTATATGCTTTCTATGTGTTACATGCTTTTGAGACTTACATGCTTAAATTAAATTTAAGACTAGCATGTTCATTAATTTTGGCCGAGCCTATGGTAACAATAATAGATCTATTGTATTTGACCAATCCACCTTGATTGATTGACCCTTCGGGGGGAGCCTATGGTGATTGTTACTAAAACTTTAAACTTTTAAGGGTAACCCTCGGGTTATGCCTAAACTTGGTTGGAGGTTTGAAATGCACAATGTTTAACTTGCCTGTTCTCACCGACTATTTTTATTGACAGTTTATTTAACATGTTTCAGGTACACAAGTTTAATGCTTATCTTGTGAACACGTAGGATGCTTTGACCTAGAAAGACTATCAAAATTAAACTTATGTTTTTATTTTCATTGTTGAACAATATGTTATTTCTCTTATGTTGAACCTTTAAATTTATTAATAGAATATTTCAACTTTATTAGTCAACCTTGTGCTTTTGAACAACCGCGTCCGCCCCGACGTATAATCCGCCGTCGGTTGGGGTGTGACATCAATGTCGCCAAGGCAGTATCACCAAAACTTTTGTTCTGGACTTAGTGTCGTGGGACTTAGTGTCCCCCACCTTAGTGTCGCCAAATGGATTTGGCGACAGTCTCAGTTTCGCCCATGACAAGTGTCACCAATCATTTGGAAAACCTCGGGATCCTCACATCTTCATCCTCGATTAGTGTCGCCAAATGAACAGTGTCGCTACTTACTGTCGCCACATGAACACAAAACCCTAACATGCCCATTTTCAACCCAAGTTTGTAACTTTTTTCGTCCAACACGTTTATTTTACTTCCATGAAGCCATACCTAGTCTTTGTTTGGCCATTTACACGAAAAAAAAACTTGTCTTTAAGATCAAAACCCTAGTTTTACCCCTAAAAACCCATTAAACTGAAAACAGAGGTTTTAGGTTGGAGTTTTACCTCAAATGCGACGTTTCTTCATGGGTTCTTCTTCTTGAATGTTGGAGAACCAGATTACAACCAACTTTGAAGATCAAAGGGGGGTTTCTTGGACTTTCTCTGTCTAGAAATCTCTCATTCTCTCTCTAAAGGATTTTTTAGTTGGATGGAAATGGAGGTTGAATCAGTGATGTTTAGGTTTTAATGCAATTCTCTTGGGCAAAGTCCATCCCCCCACAAGCCCATCTTCTTTTACTTCTTTTGGCGCAATAAAGGTGTCGGATTTTTCGGGTGTTATATTTTGTCAAAATTCCGATATAATTTTTTTTTTAAAACCGAGTTGTATTTAAAAAAAGTATTTCTTGGGCTCGTAAATAACTTTGACACATGTATGGATTGACATTTCGGAGGATATTGAAAGTAATAAATATTTGAGAATTATGTAACCAATAAAGGCATTTAAACTAGGGGTGTGCAAAGTCGGTTATGGGGCGGTTTTGGCCTCTTCCATAACCATAACCGCATGGTCGGTTATGCCCTCTTCCACAACCATAACCATAACCATAACCATAAACGCTTGGTCGGTTAACCGCTTTTCTGTTAACCGTCGATTTCGGTTAATTAACTACTTTCATTCCGTAATCACGAATCATATAATTTTAGTAAAAGACCTAAGATTATGTTAGTAATTTTTTTTTCTAGTCATAAATTCATATTTAATGCATTTGTTATCTACAAATTTCTTTGTGCATATATTTGTGAATACATTTTATGCACTCTTAACCATTACCATAGTGAATTGGGGAAATCATTTATAGGTTATGCATATATCATATGCACATGGTCGTATATTCAGTTCAGTTAACGCTCGGTTATGGTACACCCTTAACCATAACCATAACCATAACCATAACCATAACCATAACCGCTTGATCGGCTAATTTTAGTTATCGGTTAATTCGATTCGGTGGCGGTTCGATTATCGATTATTTTCGGTTAACGGTTAAGGTTTGCTCACCCCTAATTTAAACGCACCATTATTATTTTTTAAAAGTTAATGAAATGTTGTTTTTAAATTGTTTTTATTTATTTTATATTAATCTATAACATTATTATTATTATTTATTAAATTTAATTAAAAAATGGTATGGATGGATTCCACCCCTTTGGGGATAGACCGTGAAAGGATGAAAAATTTGATGTGACGCTGACGGGAGGGATGGATCCCCCCCACCCTTAGGGTTAGGGGTTTGGTGCGGGAGGGGAGTCTGTAAGTCACTCCCGCTCAGGGGAGCCTCGTGAGTGAGACGTGAGTATGGAGTTCGTGACTAAGCTCACCATCGTGAGTGAGATTTCAAAATAAACAAAACCAATCAAGTATACACATATGCACAAAGTTTTTTTTATAATATTTCATTTAAAAATTAATTTAATTTTTCTCAAATAACTTGTTTTATTTAATTTTTTTAGAAAAACAAAATGCACAGTGTTGTTTATTTATATATTTTTTTCTAAACATCCGAGTATAAATTTTAATAAAAATAAAATTGTTTTAAAAAATATACATTTTGGTCTCGTAAGCAGTTTTTCACACATGTTCGGTCTCGTAAGCGGTTTATTATATTTTAATTAATTAAATTAATTATCTTAGACTAGTTAATAAATTATTTTAAATGAAAAATGAAAATGAAATGGTTTTAAAAAATATATATATTGGTCTCGTAAGCAGTTTTTCACACATGTCTGGTCTCGTAAACGGTTTATTATATTTTAATTAATAATTAATTAAATTAATTATCAGAAATTAGTTAATAAATTATTTATAAAGAAAAATAAAAAAAATCAGTCACACTTACTAACCATACCCTTCCAACGTGAGTAGTTAGTGAGTGAGGTGACGCATACGTGATACTCACTTTTTGCTAGGGTGTCAATCATTTCGGGTTAGCAGGTTAAATTATACAACTTGAACACGATTTGTATTCTTATTCTTGTAAAAAATTTCAACTCTAATTAGGATACATATAAACCGGGTTAACCCGAACATGACCTGTTTAACCCATTTATCTAAATGAATCAAATGAATTGACGGACTAATAAGTGAGTATAAGTGTGATAAATGATAATATTATGTTGAAAATAATAATATTAATACAACTAACTCTATAAATATTGAACCAAAATCATAAACTATGAAATCCAATATCTAATTCATTAATGGTAACCCAAAAATAATTAAATAATCATCTCTAGAAAGAAAAAAAAATCGTTTTAATATAACTTAATTCCTTTATGATAAACACTATATAAAGTAACTAAACAGTCGTTTTGAAGACATGAAAAAATAAAATAAAAAATTTGAAACCTAAACGGGTTGACCGGAACATGACCCGTTTAGTAGACGGGTCAACCCGAAGACGACATGTTTTTTAAAATGTGTTGATATGGACAACCTAAAACATAATTATTTTCGTGTAATGTTTCGATTCGTTTTAGAAATTATCACCCTCACTAAGCATACCTCTTGTCACTTAGCAGATAATTGAGATACCATCCAGCGTTTGTTTGTGAGAACGCAATGTGATAAGATTTGCTTCAAGGAACATAAAATAACAACCATCAAAATAAACATTTATATCAATAGAAACATATGAGGCATGTAGTATAACAAACAATATGATGAAACGTCACACTAACTTACTTTGAAAGTAAATTTTCAATAAAAGATAACAACATCAATTTTAAAAGTCTTATTTCCATTTCATATAGAAAATAGAAACTATGATTACATTAAAGTGATAGATAAACAAGCAACAAACTATGCCACAACCTTCTTTTAAATAGCAAAATCGGTTCTACTAAAAACAAAGCTTTGAGTCTTAAAAGCAGAAAAATTACTATACATGACCCGCTGAACCCTGTTCGGAAATTCCAAAGCCTCCGGGTGGGGTGGCTCTACAGTACAAGTAACTAAAACAACCGCTATGAACCCCCAAATTTTAAGGGCCCCAAAAATTAAAGAAACTAATTCAATCTATATTTTAATGTAAAAATATATATAATAATTTATCAAATTTTGTGCTTTTAGAGACAAATGATAATCTGTTAACTTTTGTGTTAACATTATACGTTTTTACGCTGCATAAATTATATTTTAGTAACTTTTATATATTTAGAAAAATTGCGTAAAAAAACACAATTTTGATATTCGATTTATGCCGCAAAATATGTTGAGCCGCCCCAAATATATCAAAAACATTTAAATAGTCTAAATAAAATAACAATATAATTCGAATAGTATTTAATTACATAACCCATGGGGAAGGAAACATTGTTCCAGAGGTTTTTTTTAAGGGGAAAAGAAAAGAAATAAGAGAAAATGTGTTTTTAAGGAAATAAATGAACAAAAATAAAAGAAAAACAATATTTATTTTTATCCTTTCAAAATAAAAAAAATTAAAAAGAAAGAAAATGAAAAGAAAAGAAGGAAAAACAATTATTTATTTTCTTTTCCCCTCTTGTTTTACAATTAAGATGTTAAGTATTGTACTCATTAATGATGCTTAGACCTTTAAAAAAAAAATCGGAAAGATACTGTTACACAGAACCACGTGTCAAGATCTCAACGGCTCATCTGGTTCACCGATCATCTTGGAAACCATATAACTGGAGGAGCAGAAACCCCACAACAAAGTATCACATCCCCCCAATTCCACCATGGACCGGTTCTCCCTCTTCTCCCTCCTCCTCGTATTCTCCTCCGCCGTCGCCGTCGCCGTCGCCGTCGCCGTCGATGTTTCCGATGCCGATCCGTTGATCCGGCAAGTCGTTCCGGAGGAAGAGACCTCCGCCGATCATCTACTAAACGCCGATCACCACTTCACTCTCTTCAAAAGTAAGTTCGGCAAGGAGTACGCGACTCCAGAGGAGCACGATTACCGTCTGTCAGTCTTCAAGTCTAATTTACGCCGTGCTAAACGCCACCAGCTGCTGGATCCGACGGCCGAACACGGCGTTACCAAATTCTCCGATCTGACGCCGTCAGAGTTCCGCAAGACGTACCTCGGCTTGAAGAATCCTCTTTTGTTTCCCGTCGATGCGAATACGGCGCCTATTCTGCCGACCGACGATCTTCCTGATGAGTTTGACTGGCGCGATCACGGCGCTGTTACTCCCGTTAAAAATCAGGTATCTAATCGTCACTTTGTAATCGTTACAGAACCTCCGATGATTTCAATTTTGATGGTCGCATGAGTTTAGCAATCAATTTTAGGTTAATCAATTTGTGAGTATCGATTATCCGATCAATTTGTTTTAATCGGTCATAAACATGTTGTATGATTGATAAAAGTATTCATGTCAAAATCTGAAGCAAGGTTACTTTTGAAATTTTGTTGTGGTTTATGTATAGAATTAATCAAATTATCTTATTTGATATGTTATGATGTTAAGGGTTCATGTGGATCATGCTGGTCGTTTAGTACTACTGGAGCTTTAGAAGGATCTCACTTCCTCCAAACAGGGGAGTTGGTTAGTCTCAGTGAACAACAACTTGTGGATTGTGATCATGAGGTTTGTAGCTTCTCTTTTATTTATGTGTGTTTATTAATCAAAATGGCTTTGATTAAGACAAGTAATTAGACTGAGTTTAATAAATATTTTGAACTTTGCTCTGTTTGAAGATAATAATTAGACTGTTTGAAGATGATAAATAAGAACAAAACTGTAACAACTAAAAAATATACTATGGGTGTCAATCTTGTTGCGTTAGCGGATTGAACCTGAACACAAGAACACAACCCATATATTTGGTTGTGTCAAAAACATCAACCCTAACTTAGACACACTTAAAACCGTGTAACCCAAACACAACTGGTGTAACCCATTTATCTAAAACGAGTCAAGACGGGTTGGCGGGTTTAAATTGAGATGTAATCATGTTGTAAATGGATTAAACGTGTCATAAAAGGGTCGGTGGGTTGTTGTAAATGGGTTAAACCAGTTGTAAACGTGTTGTGGGTTGACACTATAAAGAAATATCTTTTAGTTTTTATTCTAATTTTAAACTGGTTAATGGGTCGCCGTGTTAAATTAAAAGAGGTTAAACAGGTCAACCTGAACGTAGTCTGTTGATAAAACAGTTAGAATGACAACTTAAAACCTGATTACTTCCATTTCGTCCTCGGGCTTAAAAGATAGCATGACGGTAAAAAGAATGTTTGATCTGCTTGTGTAGTCCTAAGAGTGTTTCTTTCTGAGCCTTTTGCAGTGCGATCCAGCCGAAAAGAATTCATGTGACGCGGGCTGCAATGGTGGGCTGATGAACAATGCATTCGAGTATATAATCAAAGCCGGTGGAGTTCAGAAAGAATCAGATTATCCTTACACAGGAAAAGATGGCACATGCCACTTTGACAAAACCAAAATCGCTGCATCTGTATCCAATTTCAGCGTCATTGGCACAGACGAAGACCAAATTGCCGCCAACTTGGTTAAACACGGCCCTCTTGCAAGTAATTACCATACCAAATTGATACATATGTTCATATAAACTAAAAAGTCTTTATTAATGATTTTAGCTTAAACCACCTGTTTATCTATCGTTTTTGCAGTTGGAATCAATGCAGCATGGATGCAAACATATATCGGTAAAGTTTCATGCCCATATATTTGTTCAAAGAAGCGTCTGGATCATGGTGTTCTTCTTGTTGGATACGGGTCAGCTGGTTATGCGCCTAGCAGACTCAAGGAGAAGCCATATTGGATCATCAAGAACTCATGGGGACCAGACTGGGGAGAGGATGGATATTATAAGATTTGCAGTGGTTACAATCTATGTGGAATGGATACCATGGTTTCAGCTGTGGTTTCTACAAATACTTGAATTTTAACATTTTATGTTTGAATTGTTGAATGAATACTACAATTTACATCATAATCTAAATGTGTACAGTACTGGTTGTTGGTTTTAAACCTATTTGTATTTCAACTTTTATGTTTTTGTTATTATACTTGATATAACAAACATGTATGTCGTTACTATTTTTCTGGTTATAAGCTAGTGGAGTTTGATATATTAAATGATAAAAAAAAATAGTTTATTAAATGCAATAATAAAAATACAAAAAAACACGTTACGTACTTACTTCTTTGTATCCGAGTAGTAGTCGCTTAGAACATACATTTGCGTATTTACGCGGCATTGGAATTGTCACATGACTATAGACGTGGCACATATTCACACCGTGTAAATAAGATAACTGTACAAAGTATATTGTATAATCTCACAGTTATATCACACAATTCAGTACGCATTTTAACTTTTAATTAATTACGAAATTGTCACTTTATAAATCGTAACCATTGAATTTATTTAATCAAAGGCTGAAATCTTTTGCTACACTTTTTAGGAAATCTGGAATTTATATTTGAAATGCCTTGTATATACAGAGGAGAATTAACTTACAAAGAGTCGTTAACCTACAAAGTATACAAAACCATCATGACACGACACGTGTTTTTGGACGAAAGGTAAGTTCGATCTCGCCATAATTACGCACAAAGTTAAATAATCACGTACAAATGAGGCATCATACATAACTAATTACACACAATAATTACGCAACATATATAAATAATTATGCAATTTATATAAATAACTACGCAATGTATATGATGATGCTACCTATGCTCATAATTACGCACATTCAACGAACAACACATCGACACTTTTTTTAAAATTCAATCTAAAAAAGAAAGTATAGCAAGACTCACAAATTAAAAGAATAAAACGCTTAATTTGTGGTGTAAGTTTTTCAAAATAATATTTTCATATAGAAACGTTATATGCCTTTAAAAAATGGGAAAGCTTGAAAAAAGTTAACAATGATAAGTTATTCCAATTTTATCCCTTCAAGTTGTTTGACGCATAAAACATTGATGTCGTGCCTCCTCCTCCTCTCAGTAGTCATCAACGTTTGGGCAATGATACATATTTACTTGTACACTTAACACCAATTTAAATTTGTATTTCTATATATATACATATACTATCCTATTTTGCTATGAGTGATATTATATTGAGTACATTTGTTTATTTACAAATGTCATCCTCGTATCGCTTTGGTGTACTAAAAAAGCTAAAAAGGCCTAACCTAGATTATTTATGAGACCTATAAACTTTGGGCCTTTTGTCCCTCTCATAAGTATATTGATCAGCTCCATGGTCTATCATTGATGTATTCTTTATGTGAAAGTGTGAATTTCTTTTTATAATTTTAATAACATTTAAAAGCCCACATATGACAATATCCCGGCCCAATTTAACTATTTTCTTATCTATGCATACACATAGTGGTGCACAAATCGGTTTTTTAACCCAAACTGGTTCAACCCGACCTGAACCGGTTTGGTCAACGAAAAGTCAAAACCGGTTTGGACCCAAACCGGTTCGGGTTAAACCGGTTTTAGTAATGGGAAATGTCAAACCGGTCAAACTGGTTAGGGTTGGTTTTAAACCGGTTTGCCCTTTAAACCGGTTTAAACCGGTTTTTATTAAAAAAAAATTCAAATAAATTTTAAACTTAATACTTAAAGTTCAACGTTTATTAATATTTGGAAAGTTCGGAAATTAAAAAACATGACAAGATAAATTTATAAAATTGTAAAACATTACAAAAATATAACAAATATAAAACATTTAGTTCAACGTTTTATTTTTTGGAATATTGATTGATTATTCTTGTGCGTTGTCTTCGGAACTATAGTTTCGTAGCCTTGCATCTTCGGCTAGTTCTTCATCGGTGACTGGTTCGGATATTCCAAGATCAACCTCGTTGTTGTGTATGGTTTCTTCAACTTGAATTTCATCTTCGAGAGAAGTTTGGTCTTGTATCCTATCCATCGCATCCAAATGGTCCTTCAAGCAAATGCACATTTCCATCGCTACGGGTGTGAGTCTAGTCCTTCGTATCGATAATACCCTGCCACTAAAAGAAAACGCAGATTCCGAAGCTACCGTGAAAGCTTGGACGGTTAGTACATCACGGGCCATGGCGGAAAGAATCGGAAACGAAGCTTCGTTTTTTTTCCACCATGCCAAAATATCAAAATCCTCAAAAACGGTAGGAGGCATAAACGCTAAAAAGTTTGTGCCAATATACCTTCCGAGTTCGCTACTCGGGGTGGTACCTCGAGCCCGTTTACTAAATTCATTTAACATTTCGTTATATAAATTCAAATTAACATCTCTCGAGCTACCACTTGATGATGTACCCATTGTTTCATGTGGAGTCGGAGTTGTATCATATTTATGTAAATAAACATCAAATAAATCTTGTAAACATTTGTTAAAATGTGTTTTTGTAACTTGTGCAAAATGGATGTCTTCGCTATCCAAATTGAAAGCGTAAGTAATTCTATCAATCAAAGTTTCAACCCCGTAAACATTTATGGTAGGGTTTAACGCGGCGGCGCTAGTTATAACGGGAGGCATTTCTTTAAAATATTTCACTAATTTTTCTTTCATCGGTTCAATCATTTTTGTAAAAAGAGTGCTTTTATTTTCAAGTTCATACAACTTGTTAGCCATTAAATATATTTGTTTTAGTGTTAATGGACTTGTGGGATAATAAACACACATAAAAAAGTGGTGGCGGTTTTGAAAACTTCAAGCAATTCGGTTACGTCTTTTAAAATGTCCCAATTTGTAGAAGGAAACTTTAGAATTTTACGACGAGGTTTTGAGGCAAGCATATCATGAAATAGTTCTAAAGTTTCTCTTTGTCGTAAAGCGCTATAAAACATAGTATAAGTCGAGTTCCATCTTGTCTCGACGTCCCAATTCGGACCTAAGCAAAGATTATTCGTATCACGACAAAATTTAATATAATCATGGTATCTTTTTTTGTTACTAAAAATATCTTTAAGCATTTGTCGAAAAGTATATGTTAAGTTTGAAACCTCTTCAATTGCAAGCCCGGCTTGCACCGCCAAGTTAATGATGTGTGCGACACATCGACTATGGAAAAAAACGCCGTTGCAAACCGGTTTATATTTAATTTTTAGTTTTTGAACCACATTTGTATTATTAGATGCATTATCAAAAGACATTGAAAAAAGTTTATTTTGTAATTTAAATTCGTTAATAACACCATCCAATATATAAAATAAATTTTCGTCGGTGTGTGGATATTCAAACAAGTCAAAAGCGATTGTACGCTTCATCATTTGCCACGTATTGGGATCAACCCAATGCGCGGTAACGCAAATGTACGAATCGGGTATACCATGTGGAGCCGACCAAACATCGGTGGTTAAGTTTACACCGGTTTGCAAATTTTCAAAACCCAAAATTAATTCTTTTTTTGCTTTTTTCCACATTTTTATACAATCTCATCTAAGGGTTGTGCGACTTACTTGATGATAACGTGGTTGGAGTGTCTCTTGAATCATCCTTGTCAAGCGCGGATTGTCAAAGTGGTTGAACGGCAATCCTTCTTGAATCACTAACCTCGCCATTCGATCTCGAATAGTATTTGGATCAAAGTTCCAAATTCCTCCTTCGCTTGTCATGGAGGCTTGACCTTCACTTGGAATTCCCTTCAATGACGGGCAAGATTTTTCCATATGCATTTTCAAACTAGTGTTTGAATCTTTCCCCAAAAATGCACCACACATCTTGCACCGAGCACGTTCCTTCCCGTTTGACAACAAACATAGATCGTAATTGCACCAAATTGTCGGATTTCTCGTTGTTGCTCGAATTTCCACAACGGTAACTTCGTTTGAGGAACCACCAACACCAAAACTTGCCATGCTTTTTTTTTAGAGTTTAGAGAGCGTTTTTTACGGGTTTAAAGAGCGGTTTTAGAGATTAGAGAGTGTAAAGAGAGGTGTGATCAACCCTAAACACCTCCCACCTATTTATAGTGTTTTAAGGGTGCAAATGGAGCCAAAAAAACTGCTAAAATCGACCCCAACGGCCATATAGCCGTTCCCCAACGGCTATTTTTTTGCCCAGCTCGAAAACCGGTTTAAATCGGTTTAAAAACCGGTTTATCAAACCGGTTTGTTTGAACCGGTCCCTAACCCGATCTCATCCAGAAAGCATCAAACCGTTTTAAACCGACGGTTTTTGGGTAACCCGAACCGGTTTAACCCAAACCTGTTTGCCGGTTTGGACCGGGTTAAAAAAAAACCGGTTTTTTTGTGCACCACTACATACACACTTTAGTTAAAGTCTAAATCGCCCCGCTTGGCTGGTAGCTCAGTGGTAAAAGTTAAAGCTCAGTGGTAAAAGTTAAATACTCTCTGGAGAAGCCCGGCGTTCATGTCCTTGCATTGAGTAGATTAGGGATTAGTATAGTTTAGGAGTAGTAGTAGAAGTAGATGAGTGCGTGAGTCGCCGTTCTAAAGAAAAAAAAAATCAAAATCCGATCGCCAACGCCATCGACACATTGTTCAACTGCTTCTTTCATTTAATTTGCTCGATTGCTTTAATCTCTTTATTTTTTGTAACTTTAGGCTAAAGTTTTTTTTTTTTTTAACTTTAGGCTAAAGTTTTTTTTTTTTTTAACTTTAGGCTAAAGTTTAAGTTAAATTAGAAATGTTACCCCGTGCTTTGCGACGGGAGATGGATCTTAAACGGTTGATGCTGTGACATTAACATAGTTAAGCACAAAAAAAACGTGGCTAAATAAATTTTGCCACTCACTCCGAGTCGGGAGGCGAACTTTAAACGGTTGAGGTGATGACATTAATTTGACTAAGCACAAAAAAAATGGTTACATACATTAAAGAAACGTATGAAGTTACCGCGACTCGGTTGTGGATATCGAAACATAGATAAAAGACAGTTATATAACGGTACCGATGTTTTCAGTCAATGTCGGTCTCATTCTTCACGGTACCACACGTTACCGTCAGTCGATATAACCTACGATGCATAAAAAAACTTTATTTTGTATACGAAATCGTTTTTAATAAAATTTATATCGCGACATCAAGAAAAAAATAACAAACTAACTAAAATTATTGAGGAAAAATCAAATTATATATACTACAGGGATAAACTTAAAACTTTAAAAAACATAAGGATGTTAAAGTGATATTTAACAAAACTAAAGAGTTGTTTTTCATATTTAAAAAAGTGAGGGGCTAAAGTTAAATTTATTAAAATAGACCGACACTTCAGATTGAGGTTATTGATAATTAGGGCTGGCAAAACAGGTAATTCGTGTCTAAACAGGTCATAGACGACGTGGATAACACAAGTATCAAATATGAATACGACTTGTTTAACTTCTTTATATCTAATGTCTATAAAACAGTTGTATCTTTTATCTACCAAGAATGAGAAATGATGGAGTCTAGCCTTTTAATTTTACTTATTTTTAAAAATGTATAAAATTACATAGTGTATTTTTTCTTAAACAAGTTTAATCGTGTCTTAAACAGGTAGGAATTGCCAGCCCTATTGATAATAGTTAAAATACATCCGGCCAAGCTAACAACTAATTGTGATTATTGGTTAAGTTAGTATTTAACAATGAGAACATTAATTTTTTTCCAAACAAAGCTTTTACCGTTGCAGAAACCAATTTTAAAAAAGAAAAATAAAATATGAGACTCAAATTATAAAGTAGGATTAAAGAACAACTTGAGGGAAAAGTAACTCCCTTAATCGAGGAGTGACATGTGGTGCTATTTTTTTTTTTATATTTTTATTTTTAATCCTTATAGTATATATAATATACGTTTTTAACCTGTTTTGTTTTATATTAATTTGTTTTTCTTTAATAACTTTCGTTCGTTAACTTTTTTTTAAATACGGAGTGCACAACTATTTGTAGTACATTTTCATTTTTAACCCTTATAGTATATATAATATACGTTTTTAGCTTGTTTTTTTTCTATTAATTTCTTTTTTCTTTAATAACTTTGATTCGTTAATTTTTTTCAAAATACGGAACGCACAACTATTTGTAGTTTTTTTTGTCAACGTTTCGATATATATTTTTTTTTAAAACGGAGTTGTATTTAAAATTAAGTTTTTTTTTCCGTTGCCTATAACGAGTGTCGTTACCGTTATGGGCCGAACCTATTATGGGCGAACAACATCATTGTCGATATTGGTATTATCGGAATCCGTATCGGTATTCGTCTTATGGTTTTCGACGACCCGAAGCGGTATTTTTTTAATTCGTTTTTCCATTTTTTATTATTTAGTTTTATGTTTTCTTTCTATTAACATTATTTTTACCTTTGCGTTGCGCCTACGTTTTTGTTTAAATTTTATTAAGGGCTCGGCACTGTTTTCTATGATAACTATCGTTCGTTAAGTTTTTTTAAATAACGGAATGCGTCGTTTTCTTAAATTTTTTTAGTCAACGTTCTGGTTTCAATTTTATTGAAGACTAAGTTCAATTCAAATTCGAGTGTTTTTTTTTGTATCATACACTATAACGAGTCTGAGATTCGATATAAGTTTTATTCACACAAACAAGTCAAACCAACCCGTCGCGAAGCACGGGGTTAAAAACTAGTTCAAATTAACTTCAAAAACTCATACGAGGCCAGGAACCAAATAAAAAGTTTATATATCTACATAAAAAAGTTAAAATATTTTGGTGATCCAACAAAGTCCGTAAAAAAATTTGGTGGCCCGACCAGTGCCAAAAAAATTAAAGCCTCGGTAAAAAAAATATCTTGGATCACAACCGTGTTGATGTTATGTTATAATGTTATGTACGAAATTTTCAATTTGATCAAATACACAAATTACACTACTTTTTCTCTGTTGTTTTTTTTTTCATGATAACAAACATGTTAAACGCAATTTTAACATATAAACTTTTTCTAAATTTATTTTCATTTACCTAAAAACTTCTTATGTTTGAATGCATCTTTTCACCGGTTCCACCGTAAAAGGAATTAAAGAGAGAAAAGAAAATGAGAGGAAGGAAAATAAGAGAATTAAGGAGAGAAAAGAAAAAAAGAAGAAAAGAAAGATATAGTTTAATTTTGAGTTCAAGAGTTCAAAGGAAAGAAAAATAAATTAGAGATTTTATATGTTTTATATCCTTTCTTTCCACTTTCTTCCAATTTGAAAGGAAAATTGAGAGGGAAGAATATTAAAAATCTTCCCTTCTTTTCTTTTCATTTTCTTTCATTAAAAAATTTGGCAACACAAATTTTTTGAGTTTCATTCCACATCCTTCCATTTAAAAACTCGGGAACACATATCTTTTAGAGTTTCCTTCCACTTCATTTCACTTCTTTTTTTAAAAATGGCTTGGGAACACAACGTAAGAAAACCTTGTAAAGAAAAATATACGAGTGTCTAATCTAGGAGTAGGTTTTTTTTTTAACCAAAACCCAAACCCAAATAAGCATCGCTCGAACTTGAACAACTTGTAACCCAAATCGCCGAACCCGACCTAGGTCTAAACCCAGACTAGACTATGGTTTTTGGATTGGTAATCGGGAGTGGATAAAGGGTAATCGGCTGTGATAATCAGGATGACATCAACCGATTAAGGTTGAATCACGGTTCGACCAAATTCTGAAGCAAAGTTGAGAAGCAAAGTTGAGAAGCAATTGATTCGACCTTCCGTCAACAATTGATTCAATCTCATTCGATTGTTTCCATCAATCTCATTCACTTGTTTGATCTTCTGTGCTCGATTGTTGTTTGGCCCATGAATCAAACCCAATCCATGTGTTGAAGGGTTTTAATGATTAACTTAATGACCAAATTAGGGTTATTAGGTTTAGCATTATAAGTAGATGTTATCAGGTTAGTATTTCATCATGAGAGTTAGAGAGTTATTATAATTGGTTTTTGAGTTATATTTTCCGGTTATAATAAAGTTCTTGGAGAGTTATTCCAATTATCGTGTGTTTCGGTTGAGTTATAATCGATTCATTCCTTAACCAACAACGTTCGACCAAAATTGAGAAGCAATTGATTACTTAATCTTGTTCAATCACTAATGATCATTCATGTTTAATCTTGTTCACATATTGTTTGTTTGAATTACAGATGTCAAGAACATACGATTCAACTTAAGAACAGATGATCAAATTCCACAACCAAGTGAAATAACTAAGAAAAGAGCTAAAAAAATATGAACCAAGATCAAAAGTGTGGCTAGATCTTGTAAAGTTCACGTAAAAAGACGATGTTCAAAAAGCAAGATGTAGTCATTATGGTTCGGTGTACAAGGCTGAATCCAAATATCAAGGTACTAGTAATCTTAGCGAACATTTAAAAAAGATGTGCCCGTACTTAGATAAAAATAGTGGCGGGCAAACACAAATTGTGTTTGAGGTTGCAAATAAAATCAACTTCTAGAAATTTGATCTGAAAGCAATTAGGAATGCTTTAGCCCATATGATAGTACTTGACTACTTGATGAATTGCCGTTTAGTTTTGTAAAATGGACGGGTTTGAGGTATTTTATGAGCATATGTCAAAACTCCTTTAAAGTTCCATATAGAATCACAATTACAAAAGACATATACAATATGTTTTGAGATGAAAAAACAAAAGTTGGTGATATTAAAAAATATTGATAAGATTTGTTTGATAACCGACACCTGGACTTCTAGTCAACAATCCAATTAGATGTGTCTCATCGCGCACTTCCTAGATAAGAAGTGGAAATTGAGGAAAAAAGTCTTGAACTTTTGTGCCAAAGAGAATCATTATGGTGTAGGCATTGGGAAAACGATTGAGAAATATTTATTAGAATGAAGAATTAAGAACATTTTTATAGTTTCACTTGACAATGCTACTTATACTGATATAACAATTGATTTTTTGAAAAGGGTATTCCAAAGTTCCAACAAGTGTGCTTTAAATGGTATATGGACACACATTAGATGCATTGCATGTATTTTAAACTTAGTGGTCTAAGACGGAATTTAAAAAAGTTGATAAGTCGGTTGAAAAAATTAGGCGGATGGTTAGGAGGATTAGACAATCATCTTCAAGGCTTGATAAATTCAACAACTTTACTAAGATTGTTAATGTCGATACAATTAGAGATGTACCAACTAGATATAACTCCACTTACCTTATGTTGGAAGTTGCACAAGCTTATGAGAAAACATTTGAGAGAAATGAAATGTAAGAGTCTGACCTTGAAAAAGCAGGTTTTGAGGTACTTACACCTACTGATTGGCAAAGTGTTAGAGATTTATGTCATTTTCTGAAACTATTTTATGATGTTACTTTGAGGGTCTCTGGGAAACTTTACGTAACATCAAACTCGTGCATATAAGATATATATACCTTTTGTAGCATATTAGATGATGCTATTGGCAGTCCTAGTGTTTGTCATATTGCAATGGCAATAAAGACAAAGTTTGATAAGTATTTTGGGAACATGCATAAAATAAACTTATTGCTATACTTTACTTTGATTCCGGTCCCAAGAAACAAAGAAAAGTAATTGGAATATGAAGAAGAATATGTGTTTAACGGACCATATGCCAATGCCCATACTTTATTAGTATATGATGAAGAAGATGAAAATGTATTTGCTTTATATTTAAACCACGAGGAAAATTCAGTTTGCATATTGCGTCGAGGAAATTTATATACAAATTCATTAGATGATGGACAAAAATGTAAATTAGTTTATCATAATATATAACATGAAAATAAAATAATAAAAAAAACATGCGATTTGTAGACTTTGATTTCATCGCAGTTGTTATGTATAAACCACTAGTTCAATGATTTTATTCTTGAACATTAGTCTACATTGTGATGAAAACACATGCAACCGCCTCTTTGGAATTGCAGCATCTGCATGCCTATCGGGTCAGTCAAGTTTGGTTTGCATACCCTCGAGATACATAGAGCAAAATGTCAATACTTCATCTACAACATAGCGCTCTACTATTGAGCTATCATACTTGGCTTTGTTTCTAACATATGCTTTGAGCTTTTTCATGTATCTTTCAAAAAGATGCATCTATCTCAGATACACAAATCCACCAAGAATAGCTTCTTCAGGTAAATGAACAATTAGATGAACCATTATATAAAAAGATGTTAGAGGATATATCATTTCCAAATTGAATAATATCATTACCACTTCATCATTTGCTTTATACATGTATTTCACATCTACTTACCATGCATAAATTTTTTAAAAGAAGGTGCAAACATCAGTGATTGTAAAATAAAAGTAACTAAACAGTCGTTTCAAAAAAAATAAAAAAATAAAACCTAAACGGGTTAACGGGTCAACCCTAACATGACCAGTTTATTAAACGGGTCAAACCGAACACGACCCGTTTTTTAGAAGGAGTTGAAATGGCCAACCCAAAACCTGGGTATTTTCGTGTCGTATTCGGGTCGTGTTTTAGGTCGTTTGAGGAATCAAAATATGGACACGCATTAGATGGATTTCACATATTTTAAACTTAGTGGTCTAAGACGGAATTAAAAAAAAGTTGATAAGTCTGTTGAAAAAATTAGGTGGATGGGTAGGAGGATTATCTACCTTCAAGGCTTGATAAATTCAACAACTTTGCTAAGATTGTTAATGCCGATACAATTAGAGATGTGTCAACTAGATGGAACTCCACTTACCTTATGTTGGAAGTTGCACAAGCTTATGAGAAAACAATGGAGAGCTATGAAATGTAAGAGTCTGACTATACATCCGACATTGAAAAAGCAGGTTTTGAGGTACTTACACCTACTGATTGGCAAAGTGTTAGAGATTTATGCTATTTTTTGAAAATATTTTATGATGTTACCCATTGATTTTCCATTTTCTTTGTTTTTTATCCTTGTCTTTTGGTTTTTGGCATTTCTAACCTTTTGGGTTTTATTCTTTGCACAATTAGGATGAACTTTGACGGGAGTTACATGATCAGACGTTGTTTCTCAAGAAACAGGGTGACGATCTGATAATTGTTCAAATCTACGTAGATGACATTATCTTCAGATCTACAAATAATGCTTTATGTAAAGAGTTTGAAATTGTCACGAAGAAAAAGTTTGAAACGAGTTATATGGGATGGGGGAGGCTTTCTTCTTGCGGTTGCAAGTTAAACAAGGTAATGATGGTATTCTGATTCATTAGACGAAGTATGTTATTGACGTATTAATTGTCACACCCCGACCGATGGCGGAATCATCGAGGCGGACAATGGAATGATTGTTCACAAGCACATGATAACTAAAATATCGCATAATTCATTAATTTAATTAAAGACAACAAACATTCAAGTACAATACAAATTCAAATAACCTAGTCTATTTCAAAACATTGATTTAATTAACTAGGTCCATAAGTTCTTAAGTGGTAGGATCTTCAGCAAGCAATCACATATCCAAACCTGAAACATTATTTAAATCAAGTGTCAACTATAAAGTTGGTGAGTACATAGGTTTAATGGAACCGATAAAAGGTAGATGAAAACGTTTTGCAACTCATTGTTTATCTTGTTAACCATAGCATACATGGTTGTATCATTTATCTAAGCACAATTCAAACCTTGATTGACGCGCTTGAACATAGCACAACAGCTAGGTCCGATATGTTTGAATATAGTTACCCACTATATCCGATATGTTTGAATGTAACACGCGGCTATATCCGAGTATGCAGTAATAAACACCCAAACCGGGTGGGCTGGTCAGGCACAATAGATCTATTAATATTACTGTTGGTTTTCTTGTGTTTAAAATAAATAAGTGTACACCCAAGATAATAAGCATATAATCCATATGAATAACAAGTATAAACAATTTGATTGAGTAGCATGAAATAGTGTTTCACCCCAAAGTATGTAAAAATGTAAAATAGGGGCTATGTAACTCACCTGGCTAGCGGATGTTTTAATCCACGAGTGTGGGTGATAAGGATGTTGAAAACTAAGCACGTTGAAACCCTATGTGGACAAATAGGTATTATTGTATGTTTTATATGTGTGTATTCGTATTCAAATGCGTATAGGTTTATAATAATATTTCTTAACATTTATAAAATATAGTAGAAAGATGATAATGATTTTGTAAAACTTAATATCAAAAATGTATATATATTTTAATCTTGTTAAAATATTATATTTTAAATAATTTGTTATCATGTTTATTGTATTTATATATAATAATAAATAAGAAGAAAAGTTTCTATTTGTTTAATTATGTTATCATTATTATATATTAAAATTTATTTAAACAAGTTTATAAAAATTGTAGAGTTTATTATTTTATAAAGATTGGGTGGGTTATTATCATAAAAAAAAATATTGTTTTAATCGTTTTCAAAATAGACGAAAGAGTCAAACCACTCGTAATAGTTTTTATTGTATGGAGAAATTATTAGAATGAGATAAAATAAACAAATAAAATAAAAGTTTTATAAAACAGAAATAAAAAAATTGGGCCGAAGGCCAACCGGAATCGAACCTGCGACCTTAGACACACACACACACACGCATAACCAGCCGGGCTACTGCCGATCGCTGGTTATGTGTGTATCATTTAATTTATAAACACACACGCCAAGTTGGTCGCTGGTTCTCGGCAACCGGCAAACCGTGTCCGAGGACACTGGTTTGCCCGGTAATCGAAGGCCTGAGGCCGAGATTTCGATTGGGATAGTTGGACAGTTGATAACAGAAGATAAAGGAACGAATTCGAGGCTCGTACCTGGTCGCGAAGGGTCGAGACGTTTGGACCGAAAGTCTGAAAATACCAAGAATGAGAAATCACGACTCGAGATGAATTGGGTCCTTATAATCCGGTCACAGCTTCGTTTTAGCAAGACGAACTCAGTGATGGTGTCAATTTAGAGTGAGAGAGAGAGTCGAGAGAGAATGGAGCCCGAGAAGGACCGGCATTGGGTTTTTATAGTTGAAGTTGAATTTGATGGTGGGACACGCAATTGAGTACACCTACACACTTGTCTGGACATGCCGAAACGAACGAGCCGTCTTGCAGTGGTGGAGGTCTACTGTCGGGGCCAATTGCGCGGCGTGGGTTTTCGGCCACAAACACAATCAGACGTTTCGAATGTTGGGGAGACAAATTGGTCGAGGGATTTTGTTCGCGTGGGGACGACAAGGTCAGGGAGACCAATTTCGGCTGTCGAGGTGCAGGGGACAGGCGTGTCGAGTGGGTCGCCGGAAAATAGCTCGGACCGCCGGTCATTGGGGAAGACAGCCGGAATTGCGAATTAGGATTTGGCAATTTCGGTCCCTGGAGTTTACTTCTGAATCTATTTAGTCCCTGAGATAATTACGGATGAGTCCTTGTGGTTTGATTTGTCCAGAAACAGCCCTTTAATTTATTTTTACTTTAAAACCTTTTAGTTTAAAAAATTTTCAAAACAGTCCCCTCAACTTTTAAAAGTAAACTAATTAAATTTCTTTTTAATTTCAATTTTATTTTATAAACTTATTTTATTATTATTATTATAAATATTTTTATAAAAGTTAATTATTTTATTTAAATAGGTTATCTTATTTATATATGAACCTTTTTAATTTAGATTTTTATATAAAATTTTACATAAGTTTAAAACTTATAAAATTTTAATTATTTTAAATCCATAAAATAAAAATTTATATTTTGTACAAAATTAGAAAAAAAAACACTTGCATTTCATTTAATAGAAAATGATTACATGATATATATTACAAATGTGTGAATAAAAATCCGAAATGTCACAGTCTCCCCATGTTAAAGGAATTTCGCCCCGAAATTCAACTAGTGGAGGCTATGAAAAGAGATGCGGATATTTGGATTTCATTTGGTCTTCACGTTCCCAAGTGAACTCGGGTCCACGTTTAGACTCCCAACGGATTTTGACAATGGGGATGCGACTACGTTTGAGTTTCTTGACTTCACGGCCCATGATTTGCACGGGTTTCTCAACAAAGTGCATTTTTTCGTCAATGCGCACTTCATCAAGAGGGATTTGGAGATTCTCGTCGACTAGGCACTTTTTCAAATTAGATATGTGAAAAGTCGGATGAACGTTGCTGAGCTCTGAAGGAAGATCGAGTTTGTAGGCCACTTTCCCTACCCTTTCGAGTACCTTGAATGGACCCACATATCGAGGTGCAAGTTTTCCTTTCTTTCCAAATCGGACTACGCCTTTCCAAGGTGATACCTTTAGAAGAACCATATCCCCAACTTGAAATTCCAAGGGTTTTCGTCGTTTATCGGCATAGCTCTTTTGCCGACTCCTTGCTACTCGAATGTTGTCATGAATAAGAGAGATTTTATCGGTGGTCTCTTGGATAAGCTCGGGACCGGTGATTTGTGCTTAACCAATTTCGTTCCAACAAATCGGTGAACGACACTTTCGTCCATAAAGAGCTTCAAACGGTGCCATGTTAATACTTGTGTGGTAGCTGTTGTTGTAGGAAAATTCGATCAGTGGTAGGTGAGAATTCCAATTGCCACCAAAGTCAATGACACAAGCTCTAAGCATATCCTCGAGGGTTTGGATGGTTCACTCGGTTTGTCCATCAGTTTGAGGATGGTAAGCCGTACTTAAATCCAAACGAGTACCAAGCGCAGATTGTAATGATTGCCAAAATCGGGAAGTAAAACGCGAATCACGATCGGAGATGATGTTTAATGGGATTTCGTGCCGACTTACGATCTCATCAATGTTGATCTGAGCCAATTTCTCGATTCGATAGTCCTCACGAATAGGCAAGAAATGAGCAGACTTTGTGAGTCGATTGATAATAACCCAGATACTATCGTACCCACTAGAAGTGCATGGGAGTTTGGTGATGAAGTCCATAGCAAGGTTCTCCCACTTCCACATGGGAATTTCAGGTTGTTCGAGGAGTCCGGAAGGCTTCTGATGTTCGGCCTTTACTTTAGAACAAGTTAAGCATTTTGCCACAAAGAGGGCAATATCCTTTTTCATGTCGGGCCACCAATATTGTTGACGAAGACCCATGTACATCTTATCAGCTCCGGGATGTACCGAATATCGAGTTTTGTGGGACCCGTTCATCAAAAATATACGAAGGTCGTCGCGATAGGGAACCCAGATACGATCCAAGTAATACAATAGGCCGTTGGCTTTGATTTCTAGCAAGAGTTCTACACCACATGCCATTTCTTGGTACATGTTTCCCTCGGTAACCGAGGTGTGTTGTGCTTGAAGAATGCGAGCTTGGATATCGTTATGAATATGAACACTATGAAGTATGATACGTTCTTTACGACTCAAGGCGTCGGCTACAACATTTGCTTTGTCGGGGTGGTAGCGAATCTCGCAGTCGTAGTCGTTAAGAAGTTCGACCCATCGTCGTTGCTTCATATTAAGCTCTTTTTGATTGAAAATATGTTGGAGACTTTTGTGGTCAGTGAAAACCATGCATTTGGTGCCATAAAGATAGTGTCTCCAAATTTTCAAGGCGAAAACGACAGCACCAAGCTCGAGATCATGGGTCGTATAGTTCTTCTCATGGATTTTGAGCTGACGTGATGCGTATGCAATTACTTGGCCACGCTTCATAAGAACACAACCAAGACCTTGGTTGGATGCATCACAATAAATGACAAAGTCGTCATTACCACTAGGAAGAGTTAGAACAGGAGCGTTGCAGAGCTTGTGCTTGAGAGTTTGAAAAGCATCCTCTTGTTTGGGTCTCCACTCGTAAGGTTTACCTTTGTGAGTCAAGGCAGTGAGCGGAACCGCAATCTTGGAGAAATTTGAGATGAAGCGACGATAGTAACCCGCTAGTCCAAGGAAGGAACGAATCTCGGTAGGAGTCTTAGGAGTACTCCAATTCTTTACCGCTTCGATTTTTGCCGGGTCCACATGAATCCTCTTATCGTTGACTATGTGTCCCAAAAATTGAACCTCCTTTAGCCAGAATTCACACTTGGGGAACTTGGCGTATAGTTGTTCTTTCTTCAAGAGCTCCAAAATCAAACGAAGATGTTGTTCATGCTCCACTTTCATTTTAGAATAGATGAGAATGTCGTCAATGAAAACAATCACGAACTTGTCCAAATAAGGTTTGCATACACGGTTCATGAGATCCATGAAAACCGCAGGTGCATTAGTCAAGCCAAAAGGCATGACCATGAACTCGTAGTGACCATATCTAGTTCGAAAGGCAGTCTTCGGGATGTCTTCAATGAGAACACGAAGTTGATGGTACCCGGAACGAAGGTCAATCTTGGAGAAACATGTTGAACCTTGAAGTTGATCGAAAAGATCGTCGATACGGGGTAAAGGATAACGGTTCTTGATTGTAAGCTTGTTGAGTTCACGATAATCAATGCACATTCGAAACGATCCATCCTTTTTCTTTACGAACAGCACGGGAGCACCCCAAGGTGAATGGCTTGGTCGGATGAATCCTTTGGATGAGAGTTCTTGTAATTGACTTGCGAGTTCTTGCATCTCGGAAGGTGCAAGACGATAGGGAGCTTTTGTCACGGGGGTTGCTCCGGGCACAAGGTCAATACGAAACTATACTTGTCTAAGGGGAGGAAGACCGGGTAAATCTTTGGGGAATACCTCAGGAAAGTCTCGAATGATCGGAATATCTTGCAATTTCTTACCTTTGTCTTTCGTGTCAACTACGTGGGCCAAGAAGGCAACGTAAGTACTTTTGTGCCAAGGTGCAAGACATGAGTTGAAGACCACGACACGGTTTTTCACCGAAAATAACTAACGTGTCGCCCGAAGGGAGAGGTATACGAATGCACTTTTCATAGCAAATAACCTCGGCATGGTGCTTGGATAACCAATCCATGCCAATTATAATATTGAAGCTTCCCAATTGCATCGGAAGGAGATCAACAGAGAACTGCAGTCGCGGATAACAGAATTTATAGCAATAGATTTCCCGTTTGCTATCTCCACGGAATAAGAATTGTCAAGTTTCGTTCTTTGTTTAGCAAGTCGAGATTCAAAGGTAAGAGACACAAAACTCCTATCGGCACCGGTATCAAATAAAATGGATGGATAATGATTATTTACGAGAAACGTACCGTTTATCACGTCGTTGATTGCTTGTGCCTCATTAGCGTTTATATTAAACGCTCGTCCTTGGGGACCACCTTGATGATGAAGTTTTGGGCATCGGTCACGGAAATGGTTTGGGTCTCCACATTCGTAACATGCCCGACCATTGAGAGGTGCCGGATAGTTTGGACGGTTGGCTGGAGCAGCTTGATGGACGGGAGGACGGGTACGACAAGTAGTGACCACGTGTCCATATCGTCCGCAGCTTGAACACAATCGGCATGGTAAGTTGGCAGGATGGTGGTATTTGCAGGTCTGACATTGGGGATTTGGGCCCAAATAAGGTTTTGGGTTTTGACCCAAAGGTGCCACTTGAATAGCAGGTGCGGTGGGAGTTACAGCTGCGAAGTTTCGACCCTTTCGTTTCTTGTTGCGGTTAGAAGACTCGGGCTTTACATCTTTGATGGCCACAAGGGTAGAAACAACCTTCTTGGAACCCTTTCTTGTTAAGGTTCCGGCCTTGACGTGGTTGTCGGATAGCGTAGCGGATAGACGAATAGCAGCTTCAAGTGTAGGAGGATTGCTTCCTAACACAGCATCCTGAATTTGCATAGGCAGCCCGCCTATGTATTTTTCAATTTCCCGAGCAAGGGGAGTGATCATATGAGGTACTAATAGGCTCAGCTCTTGAAATCGGGTGGTGTAAGCCAGATTATCCCCGCTGTCTTGGGCAAGATCCCAAAACTCAGTCTCGAGCTTCCTTATTTCATTTCGAGGACAGAATTCATCAGTCATGGATTTCTTCAGATCATCCCATAATAAAGATGTAGCAACCTCAACACCACGAGTGCGTTTCTCACCGTTCCACCAGGTGAGTGCTCTCTTTTGAAGTACACTTGTGGCATAGCGAACCCGAAGATTATCGGGACAGTCACTGTTTAAGAACGTGCTTTCCATGCTTTCAAACCATTGTAGTAGGCCGGTAGCACCTTCAGTCCCGTAAAATTTTGTAGGGTTGCATGAGTTAAAGTGCTTAAACGTGCATTGAGGCGGGTTGGTACCACCGTTTCCCTGGATGTTGTGAGACCCGTCACTGTTGTTATTGGCTTGGGTCATTTGTCCTACCAGTTGGGCAAGAAGAGTAGCAAGATCCGGGTTGGAAGTGCTAGAGTTTGCACGTCGAGGAGGCATTCTAACACCATAAGAAAAGACAATGATATTTTAGATAAAGTGGATATATATGAGCTATAGTGAGAATAATGTAAGCAGAAATGCGGGATTCATCATGTCACGTGCCAATGTATGTGTATTTATTCAAGGTTGATGGGGAAATAAGCCATCTATTCCGGGTAAGAGATGATGTCATAGATCATTATTCGCGTAATAGGAATTGCCGGGATTCGTATGCACTACAAATCGTTATTACGTGTGCACCCGTACTAATGATTTGCTTTGCATGTTCATCTAGTTCTTCCTATCTTACTATAATGTCCCCAAATTTTGAGTTTAGGTTCGGATCGTATTCTTGCGAATACAATGACTTATCAACGTTAAGTAATTCCTCAAAACTTTCAAGGAGACATGCTTTAGCCTATAGGTAAACACTCACTTCAGGAATTCCCAGGAAAGCATACGGGTCCGTTTATTTGGATTTATACGAAATGCTTTCCTAGACAGAAAACCCAATGTACAGGTGTCACCTTTCCAGATTGCACATGTCCTTTACTGGTTTCAAGAAATTAAGTCGTTGACGAGATTTTCAAGATTTTAATAGACTTGAGAGTCTATGAGTATAAAATGTGTAGAAATGTTGCAAATAGTATGGACGAGGAAAGAGTATGGATAAGGAGGTGTAGTGTATTTGTTTGCATATGTTTGTTTGTCAAATGTGTATGTAAAGTATGTATTATGTGGTTAAAGTCTTGTATGTATGTGTATAAGTCTCATGTACCAAACTTGGGAAAATTCAAATAATACCTAGCTACAAATAATTCACATAGCAAATAATCATTTAGCACGTAACACATAAGAGGGAGTCCTAGGGTTATAGTCTAGGTCATTGTGTCTAATAACCTAATTCCCTATAACAATGGCTCTGATACCAATCTGTCACACCCCGACCGATGGCGGAATCATCGAGGAGGACAATGGAATGATTGTTCAAAAGCACATGATAACTAAAATATTACATAATTCATTAATTTAATTAAAGACAACAAACATTCAAGTACAATACAAATTCAAATAACCTAGTCTATTTCAAAACATGGATTTAATTAACTAGGTCCATAAGTTCTTAAGTGGTAGGATCTTCAGCAAGCAATCACATATCCAAACCTGAAACATTATTTAAATCAAGTGTCAACTATAAAGTTGGTGAGTACATAGGTTTAGTGGAACCGATAAATAGTAGATGAAAACGTTTTGCAACTCATTGTTTATCTTGTTAAACATAGCATACATGGTTGTATCATTTATCTAAACACAATTCAAAACTTGATTGACGCGCTTGAACATAGCACAACAGCTAGGTCCGGTATGTTTGAATATAGTTACCCACTATATCCGATATGTTTGAATATAACACACGGCTATATCCGAGTATGCAATAATAAACACCCTAACCGGGTGGGCTGGTCAGGCACAATAGATCTATTAATATTACTGTTGGTTTTCTTGTGTTTAAAATAAATAAGTGTACACCCAAGATAATAAGCATATAATCCATATGAATAACAAGTATAAACAATTTGATTGAGTAGCATGAAATAGTGTTTCACCCCAAAGTATGTAAAAATGTAAAATAGGGGCTATGTAACTCACCTGGCTAGCGGATGTTTTAATCCACGAGTGTGGGTGATAAGGATGTTGAAAACTAAGCACGTTGAAACCCTATGTGGACAAATAGGTATTATTGTATGTTTTATATGTGCGTATTCGTATTCAAATACGTATAGGTTTATAATAATATTTCTTAACATTTATAAACTATGGTAGAAAGATGATAATGATTTTGTAAAACTTAATATCAAAAATGTATATATATTTTAATCTTGTTAAAATATTATATTTTAAATAATTTGTTATCATGTTTATTGTATTTATATATAATAATAAATAAGAAGAAAAGTTTCTATTTGTTTAATTATGTTATCATTATTATATATTAAAATTTATTTAAACAAGTTTATAAAAATTGTAGAGTTTATTATTTTATAAAGATTGGGTGGGTTATTATCATAATTTTTTTTTATGGTTTTATATATCTGGTTACCCTTTAGAAAAAAAATACGTTATCTCTCAAATTTTTTTTAAAGCTTAACACTTCATAAAAAGTCCAAAAATATATAAAAAAAACTTAATACTTTATAAAAAAATGCCCACAATTTATTAAAGGTTTTGAGGTATTGAGTTTTAATAAAACATCTGGGCTTTAGCCGGCCCAAATGTTTTATTAAAACCCAATACCTCAAAGTCTAAATTCTCAAACTCAACTTACCCAAACGGCCGGCCAAGAAGAAAGACAGAAAGCGGGAACTGTGAGAGCCAGATACCAACCACTCAACCAGTCGCTCGACCTAAGCTGAGACCATAAAATTTTCGGGGGGCCGGAACTATAAAATTTTCTCCTTAATACGTATCAGTTGACACTAGTGAGAAAAAATGGGGGGGGGGTGACAAACCTCCACCCTTGCGCAATTTAAAGTCGCATGTTACCGTAAAAAAATTTGTTTACATGAAAGTACGGTCAAAACATTTTTTTGTTCCATTTACATAAAAGTACGGTCAAATTTTTTTGTTTTTACCCTTGAACTTTTGTTTACATCCGCCACTATTGGCAATAAACTAGACCTATCTAAATATATAAGAACGACTGATAAGTGTGCTTTAGTCTGCTTTAGAATGATATAATCTCATAATAGAATTCCTCTAAAACTAGTCTGTTTTAGTAGCTTAAGTTAGTAGTTCATATTTGTATTGATATTATTGAAAAGAACAAAAAGATTTTGTATTTTAACTTAGTTTGAGTTATTTTTATATTTTTTTAATTAAAAACTGACCATTCTGGTTCGACATGATAGTTCCAAAAGTGATTTTGCAAAATATTTGTTTAAATAAGGGTTTTTATTGAAAAAGTTAGAAAGTTTCAAAATGCTATAAGTTTGAGAATTCTTGCATTTTACACATACTTGTATTTAAGTAAACTTTTAATAGCCACAGGCTAACATTCCAACACCAAGGGTTGATGAAGAAGAGATCAACATTGTTGCACCAATTGTCAGCGACGCCGAAAATCACGATGTACATATGTTTCAAGAAAATGTCTTCCAAAAAGAAAATGAAGAAGAAGATAGCTAAATGTTCATCGTATTCGTCAGGAACATTACCCGAAGCGAGTTGACGAATCGCTGATGTCCATTTCTGTAATGACATGAAACATTCTTTCATCCTCGCGTCATGCCCTTCTTGAAACCATTCAAAATTATCGCGTATATCCTCAACAACTTTTAGAAATAAATCATTTGACATACGATATCTCGTTTCAAACGTGCCGTCGTCATTTTTTAGATTATCGGCAAACTAATATTTCATAAGAACCTTAGGAGTCTTTACATGATCACGTTGCTCATATCTTTATTTGGTATGTGTCGTATCTTCCATTTCGGATTTAGCGGCAGCAACGTGCGTTATAAATTGAACCTCGCTAGATTTGGAACTACTTGCCGATGATGAGGGAAAAATAGTATCGCGTCTTATTTTGTTGAAAGAAGTAGTAGAGAATTAGAGTAGTAGTAAAAGAGTATTTGTTTAGTATAAAACTTTAGTTAAAAGGTTCGTATTTATAGGGAAATTTTTTATTTTTAAAACAACCAATGACTAATTTTTTGGCCAACGGCTAGTCTCCAACAGTCCACTCCACCTCTCCACACACGGCTTCCCCAACCCGTGAACCCAACTCGTCGCCTAAGCCGTGATACTTGCAGCGGTGTTCCTGTGTTACCCGAAGCCTAACCTGCTTCCACAGTTCCACCCTTAACTTGCGTAGTTATAAAATATACTTGCGTAATAATATACACAAGTTACAGGCGGATTTACTTCTCATCTCAAAGACAAGTGTCATGTTTCGACAGATTCATACGTTTCGCACGATAAAAACCCTTTATACGCTATCTCACCCCTTGTGCGTGTATATTGACTTGGTGGATTCGAAGAAAGTGCGACTTGGATTTGTCTCAATAGACCCTTTGACTTTTATTGGAGGCAGCACGTCTAGACTGGCAATGGTCAGAAGAATGTAGGTTGGCACGGGTTGGGCATAGAGTGACCATGGCTACGCCACTCCCCCTCGTGTGGTCCGTGTTTCCTCTTCACATTCTTCCGTTTAAAGTAGCCGAAAAAGTCACCTTGTTTACTACTACTTATATGTTTATTTTCACTTTTGTGTCTTCATTCATTCATTTTAAAAGCAAAAAGTTTAAAAAAAATGTTTATTGGAAAAATATAAAAATTAATACTTTAAAAAAATGATTGTTTTATATGTGAGGCCCCAAACCCGGGAGACCTCACTTATTGGATTTACTCATCAACACATAGCACTTTAAACATAAGACATTCATTAACACAACGGAAACGAATTAAAACTTCAACATACACAGCGGAAACATACATGTCTTAAACATAACTTGTCAAATACAACTGAAACTTGTCTTAATCAACATAAACAAAAGAAACATAAACAGGATGCCAGATGCTGATCTTCGGGTAACTCTTCTCGCCAAGCCAAGCATCCACTTCCAACTACTCCCACCTACACTTAACTGATGTGCATACTAAAAATCAGTAACGCTGAGTGAGTTCTAACGTTTACTTTAAATCAATTATACTAAAGATTTACTATTACATACATACATACTGCCCTTAAGGCAAAACTTTACATACTACATTTTTCGAAACATATATACTGCCATAAAGGCTAAACTTAACACACTTTACTTTTCAAACAGTTTAAAACGTATAATAAACCGTTAATTCCTCTTTACTGTACTGCCCTCATGGCTTACATCCATGAACCGACAAGTACCTGGTCAATGCCCCCATGATCAACGACCATGAACCGACAATACCGCTTATCCGTCAATTCCTTGTCACTACTGTACCGCCCCCATGGCTAACGTCCATGAACCGACGAGTACCTGGTCAATGCCCCCATGGCTTACATCCATGAACCGACAATACCCTGGTCAATGCCCCCATGGCTTACATCCATGAACCGACATTACCGCTAAGGGGAGGTTGCGTGGACCTCCCGAGCAACCGCCGTCACTCATCCCAGTTGTACAACCGTTAACGAACCCAAAGGTTCTTACTAATGGGTAGAACCCATATCTGACATCTTGTACAAGTAACATCTGTCCCAAGGACCTTTATAGCTGGTACATATTCCCGAAGGAAAACTGTTCACTTTACTGTTCATAAAACTTTCTGTAAATCTTGTTCATAACTTAACATATATCATGCCTTTGTTTATGTATATAAAAATATAGTAAACGTTTGCCAAATGATATATCTTTGCTTTTACTAAAATATATCTTAACACATATATCATGCCTTTGTTTATGTATATAAAAATATAGTAAACGCTTGTCAAATGATATATCTTTGCTTTTACTGAAACATAGCTTATCATAAAATACATCTTACTTTCTGAAACATAGCTTATCATAAAAAACATCTTACTTTCTGAAACATAGTTTATCATAAAATACATCTTACTTTCTGAAACATAGCTTATCATATATATCATGCCTTTGTTTATGTATATGAAAATATAGTAAACGCTTGCCAAATGATATATCTTACTTTACTGAAAACATACTAGCACATATATCATGCCTTTGTTTATGTATATGAAAATATAGTAAACGCTTGCCAAATGATATATCTTACTTTACTGAAAACATACTTTTGCCTCTTTTAAACTTTACAATAAACATAGCTTTTCACTTCAGTTTATAATATATAAAATATAATAAACGCTTTACACTAAGTATGCACACCACCCCTAAAGAAGGCAAAAAGGGGATTAGAACTCACCTGGTATCTAAGCTGCAACGGTCTACTGGATCTCACACAATCTGAACAATCATAGCAATTTGATACTTATCAGACTTAACTCGACGCTAAACGGTTTAACCACTCTAACATACTAACTTTACTTAATCAGTCCTGATGCCTGCGCACTTAGCAAGTGCGCAGACACTGCTTCCTACGCACTTAGCAAGTGCGCAGGTCCCTCTTCCTGCGCACTTAGCAAGTGCGCAGGCTTCCTTCCCTGCGCACTTAGCAAGTGCGCAGGCTTCCCTCCCTGCGCACTTAGCAAGTGTGCAGGTTCCTCTTCATGCTCACTTAGCAAGTGCGCAGGACCTGCTCGGTGCGCACTTAGCAAGTGCGCACGACCTGTTCTTGGCGAAAAACCCTAACTTTCGCATTCGGGTCTGATCACTTCAAGATCCCGAACCTGTTTGCATTCAAAACGTTCGTTTTCCATTAAGGAACTCAAATCTATGCTTATCTTTCCGTTTCATCCGATTAAACATAACCTTTTCACCCAAAACCCGAAAAACCCAAAAATGAACTAAAACTCAGATCTAGGAGAATCGGTTACCTGTAATCACTTCCTTTTCGTTGCTAAACACCCACGAGACTCTTGCTAACGATCCTTGAGGCTCTAATCCAAAAACCGGGACTTTCTCTCTCTAGACTCTCTCTCACTTTCTCTCTCTAGAATCCGGAAATGAGGATGGAAAATGAGGGCTTTTGGCTGATCTTGAGGCTTATAAGGGCCCAAACCCTTCCCCTTTCGGCCCATACACCCCGGCCCAAGCCCGCTCCCTTTCTTTTTATTTAAGTTTTAATTCCTCGTGAATTCTCTCGCGCTCTAAAACTCGGGATGTTACAAGTCTACCCTCCTTACAATAGGTTTCGTCCTCGAAACCTGCCATAAGCTATACTGATAGCAAATCACAGAATGGGTGGCATAAACCATAGCTATGCAAGGCAGCTTGGTCATGAAGGCCATTGTGATTAACTACCACTGAGGATCTAATCTGGATAATATCTAGCTCTAAGGCTTCTAAGCTGATGGTGCTAACTAATCACTTAAGGAAATAATAACATAAACTTGCCATATAACAAATAAGAGCTTGCAACGCACCTTACTTAGTCATCTGGTAAACCCTTGCTGTGGCCTTGTTGATGTAAGGTTCCTTCTCTGCAGCCTTACCCTTTCCGGATCCTCCCGCTTCCGCTTTCTTGGGTTTCCTGCAATCTCGGCTCCTGTGTCCCTGTTCCCCACAATTATGGCATCTTGGCCTTTTCGGGCAGTCCCGCAATTGGTGTCCAAACCTGCCACACCTGAAACATCCCACCTGACCCGCTTTACATTCACCTCCATGTCTCCTTCCACATTTTCCGCATAGACCCTCAGCTTCTACCCTTGCCCTCCTATCGTTAGGACCCTGGAGTTCCTCAGCAGTTCGCTTAGCTGCTTGTTTCTTGGGTGCTTCAGCAATGACTTCAGAGGCAATGTCATCATAGACAACTCCGCTCAGAACAACCACCGACTCAAAGGTACTCGGTGTGTTGGCATTTACAAATGTACGTATCTTTGGAGGCAACCCTTGAATATAATAATGAATCCCCCTCTCTTCTGTGGTTACCAGATGAGGCACCAGGCGCGCCAACTCGTTGTACTTTGAAGTATATTGCCGGTGAGTCATGAGTCCGGCTTGGAGAGTCAAGAATTCCCTTTCCACCTTATGGACCTCGTTCTTAGGACAAAACTTTTCAGTTACCAACGCTTTCAGGTCACTCCACCTCATCAATCCGACCGCTTGGTCACCCTTAGCCTGTTTCACAGTTTCCCACCAGTGTGCTGCTTCCCCTTTCAATGACTTCGCAGCGAACATGACTGCTTGTTCCGGTCGACATTCACTAAGACGAATGGTCGACTCCATGCCGTTAATCCAATCTAAGGTATCTGATGCTTCCTTCTCCCCAGTAAGCACGGGTGGATCACAACCCCGAAACGCCTTGTAGTCGCAGCCGCGAGCAGGCGGTGCAACATTCTCTACCAGATTCGGTCCTCCCATTGTTGGAAGCACCACAGGCTCTTCAGTTGTGTTAGGGCTCTCCTTGGCCTTCCTCAAGGCTTCGTCCAGTATGGCCGGTAAGGTATCCTTCAGCAGTCGGGTAAATTCACGGCCAAGAGCTGCTTGCACGGCCGGCTCAAACTCGAATGTCTGATCATCCCCTGTCGCATGCTCAACATTGTGCTGACTGGCTACCGTATCAGTATGGGTAGTGTGAACACTCCCCTCAATCTCTTGGTTGGTTCTAGCTACACCGCGGCGGCCTGTACGCCCACCACGTCTTCCTCCTCCACTTCCTCTAGTTCCTCCACGTCTAGCCATTTCTAACTGAAAGATAGAGAACAAAAGATTTAATTTCATCATGCTAGGGAATATGTAGAACACAATAAGTAAGGTAAGATGTTAATATAGACTGGCCATCTGCAATTAACCATTACATCACTTCTCGTTTTCTATTTATTCGCTTTCATGGTTCCACTAAAGCCTCTATTCTTATCTTGACACTCTAAAAGGTAAACTTTACTCACTATCCACTTCTGGTGCTTTGGTTTGAGTTACCCGTTACTGGCATCCGCTACTTGTCCCATTCTCAGTTTAAGTCTGAACATCGAGGATGTTCAAATCTCTCAAACTATGGCTCTGATACCAACTTGTGAGGCCCCAAACCCGGGAGACCTCACTTATTGGATTTACTCATCAACACATAGCACTTTAAACATAAGACATTCATTAACACAGCGGAAACGAATTAAAACTTCAACATACACAGCGGAAACATACATGTCTTAAACATAACTTGTCAAATACAACTGAAACTTGTCTTAATCAACATAAACAAAAGAAACATAAACAGGATGCCAGATGCTGATCTTCGGGTAACTCTTCTCGCCAAGCCAAGCATCCACTTCCAACTACTCCCACCTACACTTAACTGATGTGCATACTAAAAATCAGCAACGCTGAGTGAGTTCTAACGTTTACTTTAAATCAATTATACAAAAGATTTACTATTACATACATACATACTGCCCTTAAGGCAAAACTTTACATACTACATTTTTCGAAACATATATACTGCCATTAAGGCTAAACTTAACACACTTTACTTTTCAAACAGTTTAAAACGTATAATAAACCGTCAATTCCTCTTTACTGTACTGCCCTCATGGCTTACATCCATGAACCGACAAGTACGTGGTCAATGCCCCCATGATCAACGACCATGAACCGACAATACCGCTTATCCGTCAATTCCTTGTCACTACTGTACCGCCCCCATGGCTAACGTCCATGAACCGACGAGTACCTGGTCAATGCCCCCATGGCTTACATCCATGAACCGACAATACCCTGGTCAATGCCCCCATGGCTTACATCCATGAACCGACATTACCGCTAAGGGGAGGTTGCGTGGACCTCCCGAGCAACCGCCGTCACTCATCCCAGTTGTACAACCGTTAACGAACCCAAAGGTTCTTACTAATGGGTAGAACCCATATCTGACATCTTGTACAAGTAACATCTGTCCCAAGGACCTTTATAGCTGGTACATATTCCCGAAGGAAAACTGTTCACTTTACTGTTCATAAAACTTTCTGTAAATCTTGTTCATAACTTAACATATATCATGTCTTTGTTTATGTATATAAAAATATAGTAAACGCTTGCCAAATGATATATCTTTGCTTTTACTGAAATATATCTTAACACATATATCATGCCTTTGTTTATGTATATAAAAATATAGTAAACGCTTGTCAAATGATATATCTTTGCTTTTACTGAAACATAGCTTATCATAAAATACATCTTACTTTCTGAAACATAGCTTATCATAAAATACATCTTACTTTCTGAAACATAGCTTATCATAAAATACATCTTACTTTCTGAAACATAGCTTATCATATATATCATGCCTTTGTTTATGTATATGAAAATATAGTAAACGCTTGCTAAATGATATATCTTACTTTACTGAAAACATACTAGCACATATATCATGCCTTTGTTTATGTATATGAAAATATAGTAAACGCTTGCCAAATGATATATCTTACTTTACTGAAAACATACTTTTGCCTCTTTTAAACTTTACACTAAACATAGCTTTTCACTTCAGTTTATAATATATAAAATATAATAAACGCTTTACACTAAGTATGCACACCACCCCTAAAGAAGGCAAAAAGGGGATTAGAACTCACCTGGTATCTAAGCTGCAACGGTCTACTGGATCTCACACAATCTGAACAATCATAGCAATTTGATACTTATCAGACTTAACTCGACGCTAAACGGTTTAACCACTCTAACATACTGACTTTACTTAATCAGTCCTGATGCCTGCGCACTTAGCAAGTGCGCAGACACTGCTTCCTACGCACTTAGCAAGTGCGCAGGTCCCTCTTCCTGCGCACTTAGCAAGTGCGCAGGCTTCCCTCCCTGCGCACTTAGCAAGTGCGCAGGCTTCCCTCCCTGCGCACTTAGCAAGTGCGCAGGTTCCTCTTCCTGCGCACTTAGCAAGTGCGCAGGACCTGCTCGGTGCGCACTTAGCAAGTGCGCACGACCTGTTCTTGGCGAAAAACCCTAACTTTCGCATTCGGGTCTGATCACTTCAAGATCCCGAACCTGTTTGCATTCAAAACGTTCGTTTTCCATTAAGGAACTAATCAATGCCTATCTTTCCGTTTCATCCGATTAAACATAACCTTTTCACCCAAAACCCGAAAAACCCAAAAACGAACTAAAACTCAGATCTAGGAGAATCGGTTACCTGTAATCACTTCCTTTTCGTTGCTAAACACCCACGAGACTCTTGCTAACGATCCTTGAGGCTCTAATCCAAAAACCGGAACTTTCTCTCTCTAGACTCTCTCTCACTTTCTCTCTCTAGAATCCGGAAATGAGGGCTTTTGGCTGATCTTGAGGCTTATAAGGGCCCAAACCCTTCCCATTTCGGCCCATACACCCCGGCCCAAGCCCGCTCCCTTTCTTTGTATTTAAGTTTTAATTCCTCGTGAATTCTCTCGCGCTCTAAAACTCGGGATGTTACATTATATTATGAGCAAATTCTTACGCTCTTTTATTGATTACGTTTTTTCTAGAGAAATTACATATATTCCTCTCTAAACTTGTAAAATTGTATATTTATCAAAACACAAGTTTTCAACAACATAATGTACAATACTTTTCAAGTATGATTTGAGGAAATATACAATTTTACAAGTTTAAAAGAAGATATATGCAATTATCCTTTTCTCTAAACCTTCATCAATAACATTTTCATTTTTTAAAGAAAATAATATTTATGCTACTAACACAAAAACGAACGTTTCTAGTAGGAATGTATGTTCATCACAAGAAAAAAAAAGAGTATATGTTAATTGTTTTTTTGTTGATACTCGTGTAGCATATGTTTTTAACTATGTTAATGATATCGTTAATGATACATAAGTAAAGGTTGATACTCAAGTGTGTTCATTTGTGTAACGTGTGACACCAATTCACCATACATGTTCGAAAAGTGACTGATAAATAAAAATCTTCGGGCATACCGTTTTGTCAATTCAGTCATGTTTATATATTTGAAATTTCTCTAACATGACCGTATAAGTACAATAAAATGTTACTTTCGTGATTTTCTCCCATACCATAGCATATCTTTTACTATCTTTTATTGATGTATCTTTTTTATTCCTAAACCTTATCAAAAAAAATTTCATTTTGTTCTCAATCAAAATAATAATTGTATCTGTAACATAAAACAAAACATGAAACAAAACTTGTTTTAACTTTTAACCCCTAAAACTAGTTCAAAACAAACTAACAATTTATATAAAGTATCACCGATAAAAAGGTGACACAATATTTTGGTATTTAAATAATAGTTATCGTACTAAAAACCTATAAATCCGCCATGAGCGAATGTCGGGGCACATGTGGTTTGATTGGCATCGAAAGTCAATGTAAATGGTTGTTGGAATAAGACTCAAGTGGAACCGGATCACTTTCAAACGTTATTGAATGTGATTCAAGTGCACTTATATTTTATCAATTCAATAATAAAAGCCATTTTAATGCATTACATTTTCATAGGAAAAAAAAACATATATTCACTTACTTTATAGGTTTAATTTATAGGGATGATAATTAGCAAGAAAAATGTTATCATTACAAACACTCGTTTGCGTGTAGTTAGTGGGTAAAGTTATAAAATTTCACTCACCGACGTAAATATAGGCAAAAACGAAATGAAACAATTGTTTTGAAGGTGGGTTGGTTTAGAGACACAAAATCATTCTAGAGCTATGATGGTTAACGTAAGAAGTGAAGTAAGCGTGAGAAGCGAAACAAAAAAGGCTAATTTATGGAGTCAAGCATGAGATAAAATAAGAATCACTCCATTCTTTGATTTGAACGGCAAACGAATATCATAAGTTCGATCACTCAGGTAAATCTATTGGTGAAAGGATGCCCACGCCGCGAACGTAGACAACGTTGATGACCCGGCCCGCCCACACTTCTAGGAAAACCCACCACCTGAAGGCCCACTGTGATAAAACCCGTAGCCTACCTGAGCATATTGTACCATGTGAGTCTCGAACCCATGACCTCCACATTGTAAGCCAATGGGGGTAGGGGTGTTCAAACGAATCGAAGTGGGTTATTCGGTTTATTCGAATCGAATTATTTGAATTTGGAATTAATTTTTATGGATTCGAATAAGAATCACTTAAACCGATTCGAATAAACTTATTCGAATCGAATTCGAATCTATTCGAATAAACTGAATTATTATTATTATTTTTAAAAATAATATAAAAAATTCACAAATATCCAGTCGTGTCAACCATACCATAATAGTAGGCAAGATAGTTCAAAACAACCCCAACAACATTTCAAATATATAGTCGTGTCAACCATACTAAAAAAACCCAACCTTTAACAGCATAAAATAGTCCCAAATGTCCAAAATATTCTCAAATGAACTTTGAAGCCCATAAAAAAACCCACAAGTAATTTGAAGTTAAAAGCATAAACCAAACCTATTTTTATAAGAGGATAATATATATTAAAAAATTATAAATTATATAGTATATAAATTCGGGTTATTTGAATCGAATTAGTGAGTTTAGAATTCGAATTCAACTTATTTATTCGAATTGAATAATTATTCGATTCGAATAAGCCAAAATTAGAAATCGAATTTTTTATATGAATTCGGTTCGAATCGAATTTCGGGTTATTCGAATAATGAACACCCCTAAATGGGGGTACCTCATTCCAACCAATTGATCTATGACTAATTGACAGAATCACTCCATTTAATCATGCTGTGACTAAAGAAGGTTAGGAAGCTGAAGCATGACAACTTGCAGTTCCATGTGGGAAATGAGCAAAAGGTCACGGTGAAGGCTTAAGGGGAATATGTTCTTTTACATCGTTCTGGTCTTGAACTTGTTTTGAACAAAGTTTATTTCATTCCTAGTTTAACTTGAATATTGTTTCGGTCTCCGCTTTGCGCGAACAAGGATTTGAGTATGCTTTTGATGGTGATTATATTTATGCATATTTGAATTATTTGTTTTATTTTACTGCAAAGCTTCAAAATGGAATCTATGAGATAGAGGTCCATGATAATAACGTTTTATACAACATCTCCTCCAAACGTACGAAATTAGATTTCAATGATACGTATATATGTCATTGTCGACTAGGACACATAAACAAGAATCACATAAAGAAACTCTAGACTGCAGGAATTTTGAATTCCACTGTTCAAGAGCCTTTTGATTATTGTGAATCTTGTTTAAGTGGGAAATTGACCGAAGCCCCTTTAACCGGTATCGGTCAAAGGGCTAAGAATTTGTTAGGACTCGTACATATAGATGTATGTGGTCCATTCAGAACAATGTCTAGAAGTGGAGAGAGATACTTCATTAAATTTACTGATGACTTTAGTAGATATGGTTATGTTTATCTTATGAAGCATAAACATGAAAAGTTTGAAATGTTCAAACAATACCAAAACGAGGTACAAAATTAACTGGGGAAAACCGATTAAGATGCTTCGATCTGATCAAGGTGGCGAATATCTTAGTCAAGAGTTTGACGAACATCTTAAGAAATCTGGGATCATTTATCAACTCACTCCACCTGGAACATCACAGCCTAATGGTGTGTCTGCGAGGAGAAATCAAACGCTATTAGATATGGTTTGATCAATGATGTGTCGTACAAACCTCCCACACTCTTTCTGGAGTTTTGCTCTTGAGACTCCACAAGCATCATCAATCTAGCTCTTAAAAAGAAGGTGCATAAAATGCCTTATGAGATATGGCATGGGTAGAAATCCAAAGTGTCCTATCTTAGGGTCTATGGATGTAACGCTTATGTTACCAGTGAATCTATAGATAAACTAAATCCCTGTGGCGATAAAGTCGTTTTCGTCGGATACCCTAAAACCATTGGTTACTACTTCTACAATCCTGCTGAGAATCGGGTTTTCATTAAACGCAGAGCTACCTTCTTGGAGAAGGAACAACTTGCGCAAGTTATTGGAGAAAACCATGTGGATCTGGATGAGATTCGAGAAGCACAAGTAACCGAACCCCAAACTGAAATTGCTAATTAACATGAGACTATTGAAACTGAATCTAGAAATGTCCAAGATTCAACTGTGACACAGTGCATCCGCAGAAGTACCAGGGATCATCATGAACCCGACCAGTATATCGGATTTAACGAGATTGGCGATATCCTGATAGTTGATCAAGCTGAGCCTACTATTTACAAGCTTGCAATATTAGATTCTAAATCTAAAAAATGGCTTGAAGCCATGGATGCCGAAATCCAATTCATTTATGGCAACCATGTATGGGGCTTGGTTGATCTTCCTCCCAAGAGTCGGATTGTAGGAAGCAAGTGGATTTTCAAGAAGAAAATTGACATGGATGGAAATGTGCAAACCTTCAAAGCAAGGGTACTAGCGAAAGGCTTTACTCAGACTTAAGGAATTGATTATGAGGAATTTTGCTCGCCAGTAGCCATGGTTAAGTCGATTAGGATCTTGCTTGCCATTGTTGCGTATTATGACTAAGAAATATGGCAAATGGATGTCAAAACCGTGTTTCTAAACGGACACCTTCCTGAAGATGTCTATATTCAACTAGAAGGTTTTGAAGATCCAAAGAATCCTAATAACGTATACAAGTTAAACAAATCCATTTATGGGTTAAAACAGGCGTCTAGAAGCTGGAATCTTCGCTTTGACGAGAAAATCAAAGTTTTTTGTTTTGTCAAGAACCATGTGTCTACAGGAAGGCGAGTGAGAGCTATATCACATTTCTGATTCTGTTTGAAGATGACATACTACTCATTGGAAACAATGTTCCTATGCTACAAGAAGTAAGTTCTTGGTTAGGTAAATGTTTCGCACTGAAAGATCTTGGCGAAGCCGCCTATATTCGGCAAATAAAGATCTATAGAGATAGATCAAAGCGGCTGATAGATTTAAGTCAAAGTACATACATTGATAAGGTCATTCGACGCTTTTCAATGCAAGATTCCAAGAGAGGATAATTGCCAATGGCACTTGGAACCATACTAAACAATAAGCACTGCCTTTAGTCTGACGACGAAAAGAAGAAAACTGAAAGGGTTTCATATGATTCTGCTATAGGTTCCATCATGTATGCCGTATTATGTACTAGACCCGACATATCATATGCATTAAACATGACTAGTAGATATCAACAAAATCCAGGTGAGAGTCACTTGACAACTATGAAGAACATCCTTAAGTACTTAAGAAGGACTAAGGATTTGTTCTTGATATATGGAGGACTGGAAGAAGAACTAGCTGTTAAACGTTACACTGATGCTAGGTTCCAGATAGATCGGGATGGTTCTTAATCTAAGATGGGAGATGTGTTTGTTCTGAACGGTGGTGCTATCACTTGGAAAAGTATCAAACAAAGTGTTGTTTCTCAATCCACCATCAAGACAGAATACATTGTCGTTTCATAAATTGTAGAGGAGGATGCTTAGATGAAGAAGTTCATTGCTAATCTCGGGGTAATGCCTAGCCTTCAGAAACCAATCGAGATACTAAAAAGCTCGTGCCATAGCTCAAGCCAAGGAACCAAGGTGTCACACCCCAACCGATGGTGGATTATACGTCGGGACGGACGCGGTTGTTCAAAGGCACAAGGTTGACTATTAAAGTTTTAAATAATTTCATTAATACTTTCAAGTTTACAATACAAGTAACAAACAAAGCATAATAAGATACAAGGTTTAAGTTGATAAGAATCTAATTCCAAAGCATCCTATGTGATCACAATAAGGCTTCATACTTGCAACCCTAAAACATGTTGAGTAAACTGTCAACTAAAAATAGTTGGTGATATACAAAGGTTTTATCATAGTTTAGTAAAGTCTTTGAAAAGTTTATAATTCACTATGTCATGCATTCTATAGTATAAGTGTGAGAACAAAACATGTTAAACATTGTGAATATCAATCCTCCAACCAAGTTTAGGCATAACCCGAAGGTTATCCTTAAAAGTTTAAAGTTTAAATTCAGTAACAATCACCATGGGCTCCCCTCGAAGGGTCAATCAATCTAGGTGGATTGGTCAAATACAATAGATCTATCATTGTTACTATAGGCTTGATCAAAGTTAATGGATATGCTAGTATTAAGTTTAATTTAAGCATGGTAAGTCTCAAGCATAATAACACAAGAATAAGAATGTAGGCATAGTTGTACAAGAATTGTATAAGTTTTGATACATGTTTCACCCCAATATTTATAAATAAAGTAAAACGAAAAAGGGCTAAGTATACTCACTTGGATTGATGAAAGAGTGTCCGACAAGATTAAGTGTAGCAAGACTTTGAGGCAGAATATCCTCACAACAAGCCTAAGAATACAAGTCTAAAGTTCAAGTTTGATCCTATAAGTCTATGGTAAGTATCTAGGATTCTAAGATTGACTAGGGTTCCAAATGAGAGACGGGAATGATTATGTTTATAAAGTTTAAAACAAGTTTTAAATACAAGACTTGGATATCAAGTTTAATAAGTTTATAGTTTTAGAATTATTACTTAAACTAATTATTTAAAAAGGCTTTATAATTATCAATAGGTAACATTGATCTAAGATAGTTTTATAATGAAGTTATAACAATTAGTTAAGTAAAAGACTAAATAATTATTTAGAGATTAACAATAATTATTAAAAGAATATATAGCTATTAAGGGTTAATAATAATCATTTCAAGGATAGGTAATAACCAAAGATTAAAAATTAGGGATTAATAATAATTATAAGATTAAAGATTAATAATAATTATTTCAATAGGTTAATAATAATTATTTCTAGAATAAAATGATTATGTCAAGGGTAAACTATAATTATTTTAAGTGGACATAATTACTAAGTATAAATAATTATTTAAAGAGTAGATAATGATTTAAGATCAATAATAAAAGCATACATAATTATTAAGGAAAGATAATTATCTATAAGAATAACTATTTTGTTTAATATAAATCATTTATTATTTAAATGTTTAAACATTTACCTTATAATTTATCTTTTAAATAAAAATATAAATATAATTTTTTAATTAAATAATAGGAAATTATAAGTTCAACAAATATGTTAAATGGAAAACCTTTATAAAATTTATATTTTAAATTATAAGTTTTTAAAGTTATAAGTTTATAAATGTTTTAAATAAAACTTCTTAAAGTGTTTAAATAAAGTTTACAAGTTTATGAATGTTTAAAGTTTTCCTTTAGTTTTATGAGGTTTATAAGTTTATATTTGTATATTTATTTTCTGTTTTAATTTAAATAATTAAATAAGTCTTGAAATAAACATAATTTTTTTTATAAAAAGTACAAGTTTATAAGTTTTCTGATTTCTAAATAATGTGAAAGTTTTTATTTTATAAAATTTATATTAGTTATTTCTGTTTTAAAATTTATATTTGTTTTTAAAGTTTAAAACATAAATTATAATAGAAAAATCAAAGTTTCAAATCTTATAACATGTTTTCTGTTTAGAATCCAAGTTTTATAAAGTTTAGTATTTAAAACCCTTTTTAAAGAATTAAATGTTATAAGTTTAACTAATTTTTTATTTAATTAAAAATGTTCCAGAATACAAAAATGTAATTAAAATTGGTTTTTAAGTTTATAAAAGTTTAACAAGTTTTGTAAAAAATAATTAAAAGATTAAAAACTTGTTTAAAAGGCTAAAAAAATGAATGTAACAAAACTCGGGTTGGTCGGATTCGATCCCGGGCCACCCGAGTCCACACACAAGCGCACAAACCACCCGACTACGGGTCTTGTTGGGTGTAAACACGGAAAAGAAAATACATAAACAGATTCTCAAATCGCCCCCATTTTCCTTATGAACCCTAGAATCAAATCCCTGAAATACGACCTACTAATCCCTCTGTCTTTAACAATTGACAGAGGGCAAATGATTCCAGAATGAAAACGAGGCTAATGGTCTTTCGAATTACCTGAAATGATGCCGAATAGAGGGAGAACAGGTCTGATCCAGCGTCGGCTGTCCACGAGCTTAAATCGAGCAATGCAAGTATGTTACGATGAAATTGAGAGTAGGGGGAGTATGAGTGGTGTGTCGTTGAGGTTTCTAGGTTGCTATTTGTAATCGATTTCACCATTAAATGTCTGGACAGTTGGGAAGGATACGGTTGAGTAAAAATGGGTTTGAATTCGAATCACGCGGGTGCTAGGCTCGAAATTGGCCAGTGGATTACATTGGAGTTGGGTCGTACGCTCGAAGGGAGACTCGAGGTGCAACGTACCTGGCCGGGAATGCGATTTCGAGTAAAGGAGGATGAAAACCGGTCTCAGAGGGATTCGAACCTGAGAGCGTTTTTTGATTTAGGAGTTTGGATTAATTGCAGAACAGGCCCTGTAGTTTAAAGGTTCTGTTATTTTATGTATAACTCGATTTTAAGTTTAAAATAAGTGTCAATAATGGAAGTTTTAGTCCCTTGACTTTATAAATATGTTTTATCTTTATAAAAACCAAATAAGTTTTATTTTATAAGTTTATAAAATCATTCTTAAGATTTAAGTATATAAGTTTAAGTATTTTTTTAAAAAAAATAAGTTTATTAGTTATATTATTTATATAACTACAGTTTATAAAGTTTTAATATATTCATTTATAAGATACATATATATATATATATCAAATATATTTGTGTTTCTTAAATGTATATCAATTAAATCAATATTTTTTTTATTTAAGAAAATAGTTTTACTAGAGTTTCAAGTTTTGAATTTATAATACGTGCAAGGGTTTTAGGAAAGGTTATGTCGGAAATCCTGGATATTACACAAGGACACACCACAACACGAAGCACATACTCAGGAAATTTCATTAAATCAGAGATATATACTTGAACAGGGATACATCGTGTTAAACAAAGTTTACACAGATCAGAATCTAGCGGACCTGTTCACTAAGCCTATGCATCAAACTAAACATGAGGAGCATGCAGATAAGATAGGTCTTAGATTTGCTAGACAATAGGTTTGATATGTAATTTAGTATTTGGTGTTTTCGAACAATATAGTTACACTGTATTTTATTTTGATTTAATGGTTAAGTGCATTGTAAATAAATGTTTCTATGTTTGATATTTTATACGTTTTAGAATCCTTGAATATAGTGTTCTAAATGTATGTAGTTGATCAGATTCATAAGAATCAATCTGAATGTAAGACTATTGTGAATTAGATGATTGGTTCATTTTGAAAGAAAGTCCAAGGAGTTGGAGATCATATTCACAATTATTCATTAGAGAATGAACATTGGATGTAACTCATTTCAAAAATATCTTCATGGATCAAGGTCTTAAGAAGTTTTGAATGTGGTAAAGATATGTCGATCCTTCAACCCGAGGCACATATTTGAATTAACATTGACTAAAGTTTGTTCTTTGACCATATCTAACGTTGTTCCGTGAAAGGTGGTAATAAGGGTACGTATGATTGGAAATAAATCTGAAGTTAAGTGGGAGTTATACGTGACCAAAGAAATTTTGTTCTCCTTTGATCAGGAGTTGGACATTCTGACGCTCTCATTAATTCGAACCGGTATAAAACGCGTGGCCACGCCCAAACTAAGAATAGTTTGTTTAAATCACATTGAATTAGAGACGAGAACAAGAATAGTTGAACAACATATGACAAATGACTTGTATCCATGTCTCATGTTCAACGAATGCTCTAAACAGAAAGGATACATAGATATGTTTACAATGACCGATTAACTTGGTCAAGTAAGATTACTTGAACATAAGGAAATGGTTGACGATTGTAATACGGCATACCTTGTTAGGGGTAGTGAGATGCAGCTAGCTATCCCCACTGTCTACGTTGAACCGGTTAATCGATCAATCGTCCAAGTGGGAGATTGTTGGATATAGGATGCCCGGTCGTCGATTAAATTAGCGTTACTATCGAGGTATGATCCAAAGAGTTACACTTTTGGCAACGATCAATTAATAATGTTTAGTCGTAAACATTACTGTTCATGATACACAGTTTTAATATTCGGTGAGTAAATATTTAATGAAATATTTATCGGTTTGTTCGGTAATTAACTATTTATAGAAATAATTATATGCGAAGGATTAAATTTTTAAGTGTTAAACATTAAAAGTTATTAATTATTTATAATTAGTTAAACTACAAATGTTAATAGTAATTAATAGTTAACTAGCTGAGGATTAAATGTTAAATACCCCAAGGGTGCGGTCTGTAATTAGGGAGGTTATAAATATAACATTAACTTTAACTCTAATCCTTATCCTATCCACCTCCAAGTTTACACAAGCGGGGAGAAGCCAACCCCCCCTTTTGTCGTCCATCTGCCACCGACCACCACCACACCACCGTGGCCCGTCGGCCAGCCTTGCGTCGTCGTCGCGTTTTCGTGAACCGTGAGACGTTCTGTTGTTTTGTGGGTTCGTGTTCTGTCACTAGCGAGATGCTCGTTGAACCAAAGTGTTGATCTTTCTGTTAATCGTCGAATGTATGATTATTTACTTAATTATACTTAATATTTTAGACTCGGTTGATTTTTTAAGTTATCTTTTAAACATATACTAAGCCCCTTAAAGCTATATGTTTATCAAAACCTTATAAATATTAATTATACTTAATATTTTAGACTCGGTTGATTTTTAGGTTTATTTCAACCATGATTCACAACTTCGAAAAAAAGTTTGGATCAAAAGCTATGCTTTATTTTTATATACATTTTAGTTTTTGTGTAATACACCAGATTAGTGAGAAGCTATGATTTACAAACATGTTAAACCATCATGGCTCAAATTTCATCATTTAGGTCTCCTAAATCGACTTAATTTTATGATTTTCTATAGTTTTATTAGGTAAATCATGTCAAATCAATCATTTTTAACGAATTAACATTATAATATCTTTACTAGAACATACTATTTGATTCTGTCTTCTAAGAGAATTATGGTATGTTTAAATTTTGTATTTGTTTCCTAAGTTTGAAAAACTACACTCCCAATCCTAAAATTATGCAAAGCGTAACATGTTTGGTTACTGTGAGTGGATGAGAGTTAACTTTTTTGTTAAATAATTTAAAAATTATACTAATATCAATGAATCTGATTATTGCAATTGTTCAGGATACCCTTTTTTAGTTTCTAGGATCTATTTATTAGTTCAAGATCCCTCTTAGTAACTGGAATCCCGTAGAATAATAAAACAAAAATTAAAAAAAATAAGTTTTAAAAGAAATTGTGGTGCCGCATGAGACGCATGAGAACTAGGAGTTTAAATATAGGTTTTTTTAATTTCTATTTTTTATTTTTTTAAACTAGGGGTATTTAAAATTTAGAGACTATAAGTGTAATTTAGGGACTAAATGACCAGCTTTTCAAAATATAAAAAGTTAAACATCAGAAACAAAAACAAATGCACTTCCTAAATTTGTGCTGCTGTCAAAAGCCAGTCCAAAACACACACAAAACACATAGAGGTATTGAAAAGAAGATAGCACCAGAAAGTATGTTTACCCTGAAAGAGTGTAGTGTCCTAATCAAAGAGGTACTGGTTTTGAATCAGAACTTTCATCAACTTAGTAACCTTGTTAATCTAGTGTTTCTTACACATACTCCACAAATCTAGTACCCTATAAATTAAAAAGGCATCTTTTTGTAACTTCACCCTTACTATGTGTAGGGTTTTTTAGACTTCAGTACTACACCATCACCTACTTACAAGTTAATTTAGAAAGAGTTGACATTTTTAAGGGTCAAACTCCTTATTAAACATGATTATTGTAGGTATATAGTTTTTTCTTATAACGGCCAACAAATACTATAAGCACGACAACCTGGGTAAACTCATTGGCAAAATTCCACCCACGCCTGCGAACGCAAACAACGTTTGTGACCCGGTCCGTCCACCAATTCAAGGGAAACCTCCCATCCGAATGCCCACTGTGAAAAAACCTCTGTCCCACCAAAACATATTGCACCAAGTGAGTCTCGAACCCATGACCTCCACGTTGGAAAGCCAAGGGGATGCCTCCTCCCAAACCAATTGATGAGGGTATATAGTTAATTATCAAAGTTTATGAATTGAAGGGTGTAAGTTCTAATCTTTGTTGTTGTCATTTTACAAAAGTAAAGAAAGAAAGGTACATGGTTTAATGAGCATGTGGTTGTAACTTATAAGTTGTAATATTGTTTAAAGATTCCTACGAAGTGATTGTCGTTATAATAAATGAATGTAGGGTATCATTTATATGTGTTATTCTTATAACCAAACACGTAAGCTAAGCAATTAAGGACATGGGTTAATCATGCACATCAAGTCTTTGATTTACATAAATGAATTACCACATAGTTTTCTGGTGAAGTGGTAGCCCCATGAAATAGAAGATCATAAGTTCGAGTCTTGGGTGGGACAAATTGTTCCAGGTTGAGCCAGGGATTTTCCCAGTTATACGTTTCCTCCTAGGTGGGCCCCGGGTCGAGTCCGTTGCGTTTACAACCAATTGGGAAAAAAATGTCTGACTCACATGAACACCCATGCTGCTCCTGAAGGGAGTAGGGGTTTAAGAAAGTCGTTTTTCAAAAAAACATAAATGAATTATAATGTATAGAAGTTGAGTTTTTTTTAAAATACTAACTCACACGCATTTATAATCTACTCATAATTCTGCTTCACGGTTCACAATAGGAATTAACATATTAACATATTTTTGGCTAAATGCTCTTTGGTAGGAGAAGAAGGTGAACTACGTTTATAAATTACTATGCATTTAATTTGACACATCAGTTAACAGTCACAAACGTCTCCAGAGACTTTCCCAAACAATGATTCAATCCTAAAAGTGTTTTCAGTTTCTACATCATCGCCAACTTTTACACCAAAAACATAAAAAAACCGAACCCACCCCTATCACGTCTCTAGCCATAGAAAAAAACAGAAAAACATACCACAGACGTCCCCAGTCATGTCATCGGTCCGTGGGCTAAACGGCCATTGCAGAGGCTCTAAGGTTTTTCTTGTCCATGAGGCTTGTTCATAAGTCAAGATTTCTATGAGATCGTTATTTAATTGGTTTTTTTTAACCATAAGAACCCATTACTAAAAATTCACAAAACCCCATCAGTAGGTTCAATACTTTGCTAACCAACATAATTAAATGACCTTCAAAAAAAGTTAAAAACACAGAAAACCAATAGAAGATTAACTCAAAGATAAGACTATGCGTAATGGTAAGGTGAAGGTGGTAGATTTTCGATGCCACGTAGGCACCACGTGACCAAGGTTTCCCTCACCCTCACCCTGATCACCCGGGTGTGTAATGGTGTGGGGTGAGAGCCTAAGATGAGAGCATGTGAAATCACAAAATTTTGGTCTCTCCCCCATTCTCACGCCTCTAAGCACCACCACCTTGCCCCACTCACGCCCCCTACACCCCCACCCGGCGCGGTGTTTCACGCCTCTGGTGGGTGAGGTGGCACCACGCCAAACACTCACGTTGTCATTACGCATAGCCTAAAAAGACTCGAGAAGAGTTACTACTCCACCACCTGTTTATTAATCAATAATCATCATCTTCATCTCTAACATTCCTTTACACCAATGTCATTTGGTTCTTAACTTTTTATATTTATATATTGTGTTTTCCACCCAGACAGCTGGCTACAAATCTACCAGTTTAATAATTCTCCTGAGTGAGGGGCAGATTCACTTTCTTTCTTTTTTTTGCATGAAAACAAAATCATTCTTCTCTTCCCTTTACTTACTTGGACTTTTAGTTACAATCCTTGGGATTTGTACTTACACATGTGTATGCATACATATGGGTGCATGTATGTATGCATGATTACACTAATTGAATGCAACTAAGCCATGCGCATCCATACATGCATGCATATGTGTATATACATAGATGTAAGATCTTCAAACAAACAATGTATACAATCTTAGAAAAATCATAATAAGATATTATTAATACACTAGTGATTATATAAAAAAAAGCACAAAAAGTTCTAGGGTTTCATTATATTGTAGCATTTGACAATAATTAAATTGATTATCTTCTAGGGTCTTGTATTTACTGCATATTCTGTAATGAGACAGATTTACAATCTCATGCACAAACAACAAGAATCATAAAATGGGATGTTAATTATTAAATAATCTTTTTATGGTAAACTTACTAGACACAAATGACATAACATATGTATTATGATATAAATATAAAATATGAATGAAAAATGAAGTAAAATATGTTTAGTGCATAGAAAAGAAAGCCCTAGCAACCTCGAAACCGGCAAACAACCGGGTAAAAGCAACCTCGAGTTCAAAAAGCCATCCCAAATTGAAATCCGGTCTGGGAATTATTTCTCTCTCTCTATACATACACATAAATAAATAAATAAATAAATATATTTGAAATTATTATTAAACTAGCACAAAAGCACCCAATGCAAACACAAAAATGTAGCAGAAATGCAAGAATCACTATGATCAAAATGAACCCACACATTAAAAAAAACTATATTTAATTCCTTCCAAATTGATTTTATAATCCCATATAATGTTAAGTTTAACTAAAAGTATTTTTATCTTTGTAAGAAAAATAATAAAGTTTTTAAACTTTTATTTGAGTTTTAAATAGGAAACTAAGTAACTAGCCGTTCACCACAATATAGTATGTATTGAGCAATATTATTCATTGAAATGAAATTAAAGAATTAGATTTTGGTGTGGAATATTTTTTATTTTATAAAACAAACTGTACTTTTTGTAGTTTAATTTTTTTTATCTTGGAATATTGTTTTTAACAATTTTATCACATGAATAAGGAATCTTGTAGGTCATTTTAATATTCAAAAAATTGTGTATATAAAATCAATTTCTACAAAAAGATGCTAATAAAAGGAATTAATTACCGGCTGAAAATTCCAACGAAAAACCATTAAATTACATCTCATAAATCATCCGAAACTCCTTAAATTTCCATATCACATTTTAATGAGTATTCAAAACTTTAAAAACATTAATAGCTACTAATTATAATCTCGATAAATGTAGTATCAATGCTTTTTTTTGTTAGAATAACAAAAGAAGTTCTTACCAATATTTAGGATTTCATGAGTTTTTTTGTTCTTTTTTGCAAGATCATCTTGGTGGTGGGAAGAATTGCGTACCCGCCATGAATGCACTAAAAGGAGTCGGGTATGTCGAAGACGGGTCGATAAACCCGACTCCCGGATGGATGCTGATGGTCTCACTGGGAGCAGTCGTCGTCCCAGAACTAATAAGATTAAGTTGTTGAAGTTGCGCAACACCACCGCCCGATGAACTACCTTCATCCGGACCATGGTCATATAGAATTCCCTTGAAAACATGGCCACCGATGCTCACCGCCGTCTGATACGCCAACTGCTCCTCCGCCTCGTCCATCGCACTCACTCTAACGCACCGGAACACCGCCGGAGAACTCACTTCCCCGGGGAAGCTTCCCACTTCCAACCCTAAAAAAAATTAACAAAAAAAACATAATTTTTAAAATCTATAGATTTTTTACTTTTTATTAATTTGCACATTAACAAGTGTTGTGAAGCTAAGTAGGTCAAATATGGAAGGTAGCATCATACTATCATAGCATTATGATCTACACACAGTTTCACACTCACTACGTGTATTCATATCATACATACTAGGGGTTCTAGATCATTAGATATAGAGATCATAGCCCAGAATTCAAAGCACAATCTATATATATCTATATATATATATACACATATAAACAAACCCCATCAAATCATAAATCAAGATTGGCAACAGAAAGATAGAATTTTTTTCCAATAATTGAACCAAACAAATACTAGGTTTTGTTTTTTTTCTTTTCTTAATTTGTTTGTTTTCTTAAAACTTTACCTGAAGAAGTATTATGATGTTGCAACCCGGGCAAGATCAACCCCACCCCACCACCACCACCACCGCCGCCGCGTCCTCCGGCACCGGCGACACTCCGATGCTGATGCTCTTCCCTCGGCCTCTTGGGAGTCTGACTATCCCCACCGGTGGCTCTCATCACCAGACTCAACTGTTGGCCACCTGAATTCTGTTGCCCTAACGACATGAGCTGCTGCTGCCGTTCCCGGCGCTTAGCCGCCGGCACCCACGTGCTTTTCACGTGAGTTTGACAATGAAGCCCTCGGCTTTTACAACAAGTTCTACACCTCATATGTTGACAATCTTTCTTAGCTTGGTTTCCACAATCTTGACAATTCATCCCACCACCACCGCCGCCGCCGGTGCTCCCACCGCCGATCCCGCCGTACCCACCTTGCCTCATCATCCCTTTATAACTACCATAATTCAATAACTGTCGGTGGTTCTTGAACAGATACAAACTGTAAGGGCTAATTATACCATCATGATCATCATCATGTTTTTGATAATCTTGATCTTGATTTTGATGATGGTGTTTGTGAACTTTACTAATTGAAATTCCGGGTTCTAGTGAGAAGAATCCTGACATTCTTTTACAATATTCAAGCTTGTTGCAAAGATCAAACTCAAATCCATAGGAGAAAATTAAAAAAAAATTAAAAAAAAGGTTGTAAATTTATGTGGTAATGAAGAGTGTAGGGGTCGGATTGTGTCAACTACTCAAAGATCTAGGATGGGGGGTTAACTTCTAAATCTTTTTGTGGATTTTTGCTTTTTTTTTTCCCCTACTTGTGTATGAAATATAGGGTGGTATGTGAGATGTAATTATAGAGTCTATCGTCACTTTTTGAAATGGTATTTTACTATTTTATTTGTTTGTTTCTTTACTATGCTAAATAAATATTGTTGGGAGATTTATATTTTGAGAACATTAGAATTTTTTATATATTTTGTCTTATTATAATACTAGCATAGATCTCGTGTACTATACACAGAGTGAAAATAACAAAAAATAAAATTCTTAAATCTTTATACGTATATTTTAGAAGTGTAAAATTTATCATATACTAAGTACAGAAAACAAAATTCAAAATATGTAAAAATTAATATATAGTTGGTTTTGAAAATACGTTAACTATTATTTAATGTATTTTAATTTTCATTTATTATTTGATTGAAAATAAAATTACATAATAAAATTTCAAAGTTTATTATATTAAAAGATAATTTAAAATAAATGTGTTTTATTAATATAATTAATATTTTCTTTAAAAATATTATATTATTAAAATATGGTGGTTCATTTAATAAAAGAGAAAGATGAAAAAAATAATGATAAGAATTAATATTAAGTCAATATGTGGCAATAAAAACTTTTATTTATTATATAGTATAGATTGTTTTTTTTGTACTGTTAGATTATGTTGAAAAGGTTATCTTATCTATATTAAATGGACAATTAAAGAATTATACAGACTATTAAGATAATTAATCATTGTCTATGATAAAGAATATCACTTTTTATTATTCTTTTAAAATCACTTAAAGTTTTTTAAAAGGTTTTTCTAAATGCACAATACCTATTTTCTAATTACTCCCTAATCTACTATATTAATTATGTTTGACTATATCTAAAACAATTAGAGTAAAGATTTATTTAACTCAAGTGTGTTATTAAATACAATCCTTTAGGGTGTTGGGGGCGGGATACCCGCGTATGATCGAGTATGTGAGAGGGGACCGGGTAAGTGGGGGTACACCGCCCCTAATGAATCGAGTAGAGGCGGGTTAAATAGCCGAGTAGTATGGAACGAGTATATTTACTCGGATAAAGCCACCATCTCTCCACTCTTTCTCTAGTGGACCCCACCACTCCCACTCACACCATTTCTATTTATTTATTTTTTATTTTTTTAAAAGTGGGTGAGTAAATGAGTAGGTGTTTCCAATAAAATCTGGGTAAATGAGTAAATGAGTAGTTTTGAGGTGACAAAATTTTATTGGACAGTTTTGGTGAGTAATAAGTAATGGGGTTAATAGCCCCCCAACACCCTTATTAGAAGAGAATACGACTTTTCGTGTAAAACATAAAACTAAATCATTATTCTTTAACTATTTAATGTTAGACATCAAATCAGGTTATTTTTACTTACCTTTTTATTTTGTTTTTTAAAAGCAACAAAGTTTTATTAATATTAAAACGTAAATAACCATTAAAGCAGGTTATAGAATGAGAAATTAAAAAAACTAATATTTATAAAGCCATGTTTCTTAATATTAAAAACATATTTTTTCGACAAAATAAAAGAAACATGTCATTAACAATATAAAAAATTTTAAACCTTTTTCTAAAAAAATTTGTTATATTCAAATCTGGGACAACATAAGTTTTAACGAATTGTTTTTAACAATACAATTGCAATTGCAAAATTTGAAATTTTTAATAATATAATTGCAAAATTGAAATTAACAACCTGTAATAAATGTTATACTTTTATAACAAAATTAATCTTTTAGAAAATTAATCGATCGATTTCAGTATCGTTATATATTAATAATTTTTTTATAAATGTTTAAATTAAGTGACTTAAATTGAAGAAATATAACTTTTGGTTGATATTTAATGATTTTTTTTTAGTTTAATCTTAAAAAAAGTGACTAAATTATAATCAAGTTTGTAATTATTTTATTAAGTAAAACTTAAGTATTTTTTATAAATATGAGTTGTGACTTTAATAAAATAATATTGAAACTCGGACACTACTTTATAGTTTTCTCTTAAATCAAATAGTAAGTTTATAATTAGCACTTGGGATCTAGGTTATGGTTTATGTTATGATAATTCTCCTGTTATACAAGCAAAAAAGAAATAAGGTGACATTTTGATTGTTATTTTATTTTTTCATTAGAAATTTTTATACAAAGTTATTAGTTATATGGAATTATATAGATGTTTAAAATTGTATTAGTTATATAATTTTGACTCAATTATTAATCAATAAAGTGAAATATTGATGAATTTTACTTGGTCAATAAAATAAGCTGAATTTTTTTTTGTTTTTGCAGACCAAATACGAATTAAACTAAAATTATAAATTACTTCTATCAAAATTGCTTGGCCGTACGGTTGTAAGAATTCTCCAGGAGAATGTAAAGAAGAAATTTAAATATACCCTCTTCATTTCTTTTTTTAAAGGTAAACTTCATTAAAACACCAAGCCACCCCAAGACGGGGGGCCGCAAAACACAACAAGAGTTACATAATTACAAACTTACACCAATTTTCCTAAAAATCGATTTCATCTTTGCTCCACACTACAAATAACCCCCTGATTTAATCTCGCTCATGATCTCGTCCACCCTCACCGGTTTTGCTTAAACTTTAACCGATTCCTCGCTTTCCAAATAATTATACCATGCAGAATGTCCATTTCCAGATGCTCTTCATTTCTTCGTTAACGCTTCTTTGTTATCACCCATCAATAAATTGTTATTTTTTTCTGGATAAAATATCCTTTTATTTCATTTTCTTAAAGTCGAATTTACTAAAATGATATAAAAAAGAATAAAAGTTTTAGAGTTTATTTCTTTAAGTTTTTGTGTTTTTTTTTGTATTTCTGTTGAATCATTTTTTTCAAAAAATTTCTAAAATATGTTTTTAATAATCTTTTTCCTTCATTTTTATAGCAAAAGTAATTTTCTAAAAAATAAATGTCTTATATTTTATTTTTTCATATATATATTTTTTTGTTTTTTATTGCTCTATTATCATCATTTAAAATTGTTGTATCTAAATACACATATATACATAATGCATCAATTATATATTTCCATGTGTTTTTATGTAATGGTTTATCATTCATTTGAACATAAATATTTATGGTAAGCTTATTGGATATGATGGTAGGCATCGGATAGTATGGGTGTAATTGGACACAATGTTTTCAGAACTGGACCGGAAATTAACCCGGCCGTCTTAGAGACTCATTGGTCGAACAGGTTTGACAGGATTTAAAAATTGGATTATGTCATAAAATATATAAAAAATAAATATATGTATACAAATACAAAATATAAAATATAAAACATTTTTTTGCATTGATGTGAATTTGTAATTTATTGTCATATGAAGCTTTAAATAAATAAAATATGTAACTTGTAATACTAGATTAATAAAAAAAATTGAGATTTTGAAGATTTTTTTTTTAAATAATAAAAAAAAACTTTGAAAGAGGGTCTAACCCCCGGTCTGGTTCACCTGTCCGACTGGTAACTGGCAGTTCAAATGAAAGTTTTTCAACTACACACAACCAGACCGGTTATGTGTTTGGTTCCTGGTTTGATCGGCCGGTCCGGTTCAGTTTTGAAAACATTGACTCGACAATCACATAATAGTTGTCATCCACGTATGCTGCTGAAAGTCTTTAATGGTGTTGGAACTCTTCAGACCTCTCCGAAAACGGGAAGAACGTTATGGTGCCTTGACTTGACTGATTAAAAAATGAACGTTCATACCAAACATATTTGCAGTTAGGATACCTATGTCGATCTAGGTTCAAGATGATACATGACCCGATCCTAAGAAACACATGCATTGATAGGGTTCATTGACTGATGAAATAAAAACATGAGATTTTATACTTCGTACCTTGTCCCTTCTTTAGAGGGAATTTGTATCTGGACCGGTTTGTAGTATATGACGAGTTTGTTGACTCAGTGATTCTTAATTCGCGGGTGTCGAATCATAGGGTGATTCTTCTGAGACAAGCGATCTGTTGTGGATTTCAAGCCAACCCCTTTTAAGTTTTTTTTAACTATTTCTTAGAAAAAGGATATGTCGGGGTTGGGGATGAGTAAGGTGAAATAGAACTAAAAAGGTTAAAAAGTTGTTTAAAATGTTGGAATGCTATTCGTACTCAGAAAATTATTTTCAGACTGAAGGAGTTGGAGATTTCTGTAGATGGTTATTATAGTCTAATTGAGGTGGTTGGGGATTCTGCCGACACTCATTAGAGTCATTTGTCTGCCGTGTGTGAATTGAAGAGTCTCGAACGTCGGCTCAAGAAGAATTTGGCTCAAAAATCGAAAGCCAAATGGGCGGTTGAGGTGGAGGAAAACATAATGTTTTTCAAACGCTCTTTTGAAGATAAAAATGAAACAATTGGCTATTTCTGGCATTAAAAAATTTCAGGTGTGGATAAACTATCTGGGTGAGGTAAAGAATGTTTTTATTATTATTTCTCTTCTAAGTTTGGAAAGTTTTACATTGTTGCCTATTATAAAGAGAAATCAAAGTTTTACATCTATTTCAATGTCAAGTTTGGGAGTTAGAAGCAGCGATTTACTATTGCGGGAGTGATAAGTCCCTTGGTCCAGATAGGTTTACTTTTGCTTTTGTTACACATTAGTGGGATGTTCTTAAAGGAGATATTTTTGAAGTTGTCCAACAATTCTTTATTCAGGATCGGTTTCCTAAAGGCTACAACTCTTCTTTTATTACCATGATTCCTAATGTTCAAAGCCCGATGCTTGTGAAAGATGTTCACCCTATTAACCTGATTTGTATTCAATACAAGATCGTGGCAAAAACTATTGCTTGTTGGTTGTCGAATTTGATTGATAGTATGGTTAGTGTCGAGCAATCAACATTTGTTAAATGCAGACATATTTTAGATGGCTTGTTGATAATGAACGAGATAGTTGATTGGATTAAAAAGAAGAAGAAGATGATGATGCTTAAGATAGATTTTGAGAAGACATATGATTCGGTGTAATGAGATTTTCGAAGAAGGTGATGGTGTTTATGGGCTTCAGAATAAAGTGGATAAATTGGATTAAAGGATATCTTCAATCGGCTATTGTTTCGGTATTGATTAATGGGAGTCCCACTAAGGAGTTTGCTATGCATAAAGGGTTGAGACAAGGGGACCCGTTAATTCCTTTCCTTTTCATTCTTAATATGGAGGGGCTTCATGTAGTTATTGAATATCTGATTCAAGCCGGTCTCTATAAGGGGTTAAAAATAAGTGATGGGGGTGTGGTCGTACTCGAATGCGAAATTGTAAATACGAGCCCTAAACTATTTTTATCTTGCGTCTGGGTTGAAGATAAATCTACAGAAATCTAATTTATATGGAGTTGGAGATGATAGTGACGAGGTTAGTTTAGTCGCCTTGCTTATGGGATGACGGACGGGATGGTTGTCGTTCATGTATTTGGTTATGCCGGTGACCACAAATATGTCAAATATAAGTAGTTGAGAATATATTAGGAATCATTTCGGAGAAAGGTTGGCTAAATGGAAGGTAGGGTTATTATCTATTAGGGCACGATCATTACTTTTCTCTTCAGTTTTAGGTGCGATTGGGATATATTATGTCTTTATTTTTTTTGCTCTGGTTGGGGTTTTGAGGTTTTTATAAAGCATTTAGGCACAATTTTTCTAGGGTTTAATGAAAGAAGAGAAGAAAATTTATTAGACCGCATGGATATTCGATCCCTAAGACTATTTGCATTAAAAATTAATAAGTCGTGTGTGCTTGTTGAAAGGGTTATTGGCAGACGCTGGTGCTAGCGTCGACCGGCTCTTGGGGGATCTGAGGGTTCTCAATTACTCGCTTTAAGTTCTTTATTAGCTCAAGTGGATATCAATCAGTCTCCTAACATATGGGTTTGGAAGGCGAATGGAGTTGAAGAGTTCTCGGTTAAGATTGTTAGAAGAAAAATTGATGAGTTCTTGATGTCAATAGGATCAATGAGTACTCTAACATTCAGACATGTCCCAATAAAAGTAAGCATTTGTGCATAAAGAATATTACTTAATAAACCTCCTACGCGTGTGAATCTTGATGCAAAAAATGTTGACATCCCGTCTATTTTATGTCATTTTTGTGGGAATGATCCTGAGTTTTCTATGGAATCTGATATTTTCTTCGCTTGGGATATGGTGTCCATCAAGTCTTCATTCGACGCAGATTATGGATTGACTTGATAGATATAGATGTCCATTGCAAAAAAACCTTGTTGTAGGTTCAGTGATTTATGTGACATAGTGGGTGATTTGGAGACTTTAGAATGACGCGTTCTTCCTCAAAAATCAATATAAAAAGATCTTTTTTTAATGATATAGTTCAAGTTTCTTTTTTATGTTATTCTAGTAGGAATCGAAAATGTAATATTAGTTGAATATAGTGAATGTTAAATTCCCTGCTACACTTGTAACTTTTACCCGACTAGCTTTCTACTAGCCATGAATTTTTATTTTTAATTTTTTTCGGCAATTCAAAAGGTTGGGGATGTTCTTTTTGACATATTTAGGCGTGCCGGGATTTCTACTAAGAAAGAGGCACCGGTGAATTTCTTGACGGACCCATTGGAAGGAAGATCAACACTTAGACCCGCTGACATTTTGGTCTTTGGGTGGATAGGTGGGAAACATGCGTGTGTAGATCTAACAGGGGTCTCCCCTCTGGTGGGCTTGGGAGTTAGTGCTTTCACGGTGAGTCAGGCTGCTCTAAAAGCTGCTTCGGGCAAAGTGACCAAACACGAGAAAGCGTGTCTTGACAACCAACACGTGTTTATACCATTTGCTTTTGACACTTTTGGTTTCCTTGCACCAGAGGCCGTGGAGTTACTTAACCGAGTACAGCGGGTCATGCATAGTAATGTTATGACCCCAAGATCTGTAGATGTAGTTTTTAAAAGACTTGGTTTTGCTATTTAAAAAGGGTTGGCGGCGCAGCTTGTTGTCCGTTTGCTTTCTATCTCTATGTAATTTCCCTTTGAGAGTTGTGTTTTGAGTGTTATGACTATCTTTTATTAAAGAATATATACTTCATACCTTGTGTAACTAGTCTAGCAATTAACTCCAAATGTTTGTCCACCGATCTTCACTAGATTCAAGATGGATAACTTTTTTTTTTGAAAGGCAAATTTATTTAATTTTATCAAAAGTGGGACTTGAACTTAAGACTTAATCAAATTTTGATGTTTCAAAAAGATTTTCCTCTACGAGATGGATAACTATCGCTCAAAATTTCTTAATGTCCATCTTGTATAAGCATGATGTAAGATAGAAACATATTTAATATTTGTCATTAATATGTGTAAATAACTTGTTTGAAAGTTTATGTTTGAGGCTTGAGCTAAGACTCTCGCGTTCTTGGTTCAAGCCAATTAAGTCAAACCTAATAAAATTTGTTGTGGTTGAATAACTACTACATATACGAAAATCTTGACTTTTGGAATCAATATGGTTTTCTTTTTGTTGTTTCTTTGACGACCCGGTGTATATTTTGAAACTCCTTTTATGAAACAAGCACAAATATTTTTTGAAACAAACTTGATCTAGTTAATTATACACACCATAATACTAAATTTTTTTTTATTAATTATTAAACTATAAGTTACAAGAGCAAATAAAAAGCATTACTTTACTTGAATTTAATTCTTGTATCATGATTTATTAGGGATATGCATGTATAAGACTTTAATGTATTATTTACAGAAAAAAAGAAAATATAAGATAAGAATAAAAAATGTTTTCTAAGAATAATTAAGAATAACTAATTTATAAAGCAAAAAAGAGCTAGTAAATTAAGTAAAAGGTGTATAAAATAAATTTGATCAAATTAAGTAGAAAAAAGTAGTTAAAGTATCACCCAAATGCACAACTTACTTTTAAGCCATCCGGTATACTACCTAGAAGCACGGCGTCGTCCTACGTGTCTGCCACAATCACGCCGTGATTTATACCCAACACCGCCCCCTCTTGAAAAAAACCATGCAGTCGTCATCCTACGTGAAAAAAATCACGCCAGCAAATTGATCTTTTCAAAACAATACTACCTATATTTTGTACCGTTTTAATAAAAGAAATAAATAATAATTAATAATATTAAATTTATCATACAACCATAATCCCACGGGTATACCCCTTGTCTAATGATATGTGATGTGATTTTGCAGATAGTGACGTGACGCCACGTAGCGTGCACTTTATTATCACATTACACTATAATCACATGGTTATACCCCATGCTCTTAGCAAAATCTCTAACCTTGATTATGTTTTGTTTGATATGCAAACTAAGAAAAATTCAATGTAACTAATATTACTGTTGAAAAATAATATATATTTATAAAAATTGTTTAATTTTATTGACTTACATATTGCATTATTACATATCAAATATTTCCTTTTTTTGAAAAATGAAAAGAAACAACGATGGATTGAAGTATTTTATCTATATGTAACTTTACCAAAAGCTACAAAACAATAATGGAGCTCTAGTGACTATGTTATATGTTTTATTCCCACCTCTACCCTTTTGGTTCCATGAAAGCCAACATTTTGTTTTTCTGTTAAAAGTTAATCGAGAAGCATATAATTTTCTTAAGTGTTTAATTTAAATTATTTTACAACTTCATGTGAGTACATTATTTGTATCTTTAATGCAATAAGCCCTCTTTAATTTGAGGTTTTTAATGTTCATTTTGAATTATGTGTGAAATTATTGATTACAATTTATTAGGGAAAAAACTTTTTATTTCACACTTTTTACTTTTAATACTCATCCGAAAAAATAATATACTATTTTTAAAGTATTGATTTTTGTTTTGAATCCCAAGCAATTTATCCTAACCAAAATACAAAGAGCAAAATTACAAAAACAAAACCACTTATTCCAATCTATCGGCAGAATCTTAGTTCTATTTTTTTAACCAAACCAAAGAAGTAGCAATGATCTCATCTAAGATTCTTTCCAACTTTTTATTAACTTAAATGAAAATTCTATCATTTCTCTCCTTCCATATCGACCAAAAAGTAACCAAAATAATACTTTGATCCATCTTCCTAAAGCCTTGCTACCCCCAATTGTGTCTTTAATTGCTGAACTTTCTTTCATAGATGAGCCCAGAGTCGCAACTATTTTACACCAAGCCTCGACCTTACTCCAAACCGAAACCGCCAATCTGCAAGAACTCAGCAAGTGATCTGATTATTCTAACGCAACCCCGCATAAGTTGCATACATTAGAAGGAATATTGATGTTTCTTTTTGCCAAAGCAACTTTAGTTGGAATACGATCAAGACCGGCCCTTCAACCAAAGAAGTTAAATTTTTTTTCCACCAACCACTTCGACAAATCAAACAACACATTAAATCGAAAACTCCCCATAATAGGGTGGATCCCCAATTTCTAGTGAGTACTTGAACATCCCTCTTAGGTCTAAATCCAAAACTTTAAGAACCCACATTCATAATGTTTTTCCAAACACCCGAAATTGACTTCTTCAATGGAAAACCATCTTCAACCCTTCTGTTATAATAAACGCAATAGTTCCCATGTATTCACGAACCGAATCGTTAACGCACGGAAAAGTTCCGTGCCGTTATCGGTGTTCTTCTAACCCACGTTACTATTTGTTTTTATTTTTTTATCGATGCAAAACACATATAGTTTTTTATTTGGGTTTTACTTTTACGGTTTTTTGTTCTCTACCATTTCACACGATTATATCTTTTCATTAAACCACTTTTTTTCATTTCAACAACGCTACTTCTTCGTCATTCGTCATGATATCTTCGTTTTAATTTATTTTTACGTTTTTATATTCAAATCCAAGCAAACACGCATCATATGTCAAACATACTTTCATAACACTTACTCGTCACAACACCATGAAGCTTACCGGTTACCTTTATTTTGTAAAGTGAGTGATGTTTTAATAAAATGTATTGCTTGTTGAAAGTATATTTATAGTAATTAAAATACAAAATAAATAAATAAAATAAAATATTATATATTTTTTAAGGGTGAGAGTGTTTGGTTTTCAGGATACATTAAAAACACGCGCTCTGCAAACGCCGCCACACCACTGCAACACCCCCACACCCTGCCACCTCAATTTAATAACAACAAACAAAATCTAAATCTCCCAATATTTCCTCTACAGTCGTCTACCAGTTGCTATATAATACCATTTAATCTAATCCGTCCCATTCTAATCAAACGCCTCCTATGCCCTCCACGTGGCACACCTTTCAGTCTTTTCTTATTTGTCCTTGTACCGGAAAACACGCTCACATTCTCTCTCTTTCCCGAACCCGGTTGTTCCTCGACCGTCAACCGGTCCAATCAGTCACCACTCAATACTCAATCTCCGAGTCAACGCCACGGTCGTCGTTCAGTTTAGCCTGCAATAGACTGGTGAAGTGCGACACCTCCACATGCAAGAACAGTGTTTCATTCTAATACACAAATTAGTAATGTTCCTTTTCTAGGGTTATTATTCTTTTATAATTAGTGTGACGTTAATTCGTGCTTTGTGACGGGAAGCCCTCAGCGATATCTGAAATATAAACGTGTTTTCGAGAAACCAAATGCGTAAGACATTAAAACAGGTGCTTGAAAAACCATAACGCATAAATTTAAAAAAAAGTAAACCTAACGCGATTCTACCTAAATGAAAGAGAGTTCTAAAATATATTTACTAAAGCATGAAAAAAAAGTACGAAAAAAGGAAAAGAAAAGAAAAAAAACCAACAAAAATTCAAACCTAGGTCAAGAGGGGAGAACCGGAGAAGGGCTGTAAACGAACCGGACGTTCAGCGAACAGTTCGTGAACCGTTCGACGTTCGTTCGTTTACGTTCATTCGTTTAATAAATGAACGAACATGAACAAGGAATTCCTTCCGATTAACTAAATGAACGATCATGAACAGAGGTCTCGTTCGTTCAATTGTGTTCGTGAACGTTCGTTCGTTTATGTTCGTGTTCGTTTGTTTATGTTATTCATTAAAGACTTTTGTATATTTCTATTTTATTTTATCTAAACCTTATATATTCTTTAATTTGTATTTTATTTTTTACCCTAACAATTAACAAAGTAAAGTAAGTTCGATAGATGTACATAAAACTTGATATTAAAATGATTTTATTAAATATTCATTTTGGAAAACATTAGAGTTGATATCAAAAGTCCTAAACAAGTCTTCGTTCGGTTTCGTTCATGAACCGTTCGTGAACAAGTCGATTCCCTTAATGAACGAAGACGAACATGAAATTTCGTTCGGTTCGTGTTCGTGAATCGTTAATGAACAAGTTAAATGCTAAACGAACGAACACGAACAAAGCTTCGTTCGGTTCGGTTCGGTTCGTTTACAGCCCTAGGTCTGAGCCTTAGAGGAGTGGGCACTGACTAGAGCCTAGAGGTGCATAAAAAACCAGTTTTGGAACCGGAACCGGTCTACCCAACTGAACCAGTTCCTACCTAGTATTTCAAGAATCGGTATGGACCCGATCATACCTGATGGTTCCTACCGGCCGGTTTGGGATTTCCTTTGATCGATCGGTTCCTACAAGGAACCGAACCAGACTCAACTAGAATCGGTTCCTACCCTACCCGGTTCCACATTAAAAATAAATAAGAATTGCATTTAATGTTATTTTAAATATTAAAAAAACTATATATATATATATATATATATATATATATTATATATATATATTGGTACCGGTTGGAACTTGTTCCAGACCCGAACCAGACCCAATTCTACCCTACCCGGATCCACAGGGTAGGGTTCTTCAACCCATAAACCGGTTCCAGTTCCTACCCGACCGAATTTGTACCAGATTAAAAAAGAAACCAGTTTGTAACGGGTTCCGGTTTTTAGGCCCAACCCGGTTTGTGCACCTCTAGCCCTGACCAGCCAAGCCAGGTATGGTTTTTGTGCTAAACTAGTGTCAAGACCCACGCGTTGCGACGGCTGCGTATATCGAGTTTTCACGTGTTGCTACTCGCCTCATACGTTGTGACGTAAACATGACTCAGTCATCACGCGTTTGTGTTATGTCAACATTTGCCAAATTTATGAATAAAATTATAATAAAGTAAAAACAAAACAAAACATTTACACATTGTGGCCCATTAAACAGTGAAATCAATCAACGTCTTAGAAACATTAAGCGACTTAAATGAAACACTTAGCAAACTTGGTTAGTATTGTGGAAAGTTATCCCTAAAAAATTTAAAACATTACGCTAACTCACGCGTTACGGTTATAGCATTGATAATATTTAATACCTTATATTAAAAAAAGAACCGCTTTATGCCCGCACGTTGCAGCGTAGGTGTAAACCCGTGACAAAAAATCAAAATTTAATCGTTAAGACCCGCACGTTGCGGTGAAGCCGTACGATGACACTAACGTGGATATGGGCACAACTGCGAACGTAGTTACGCGCGCTGTAGCAGTGACAGTAACGTGCTTAAGTACATAAAAAGTACGAATTTGAGGAGGATCTATTTTGGATATTGAACTATAGACAGGAGAAAACATTGCGGCTTGATGATAAAAAAAGTAATCAAAACTAAAAAAAAGTAAAAAGAAAAAAAAAGGTTGAAGCTTGTTTCAAACTTGCGACCTGTGTAAAACACTACAAAGTAAGAATTTGATACTTTTGTGGAAATACAAATTGAAAATAAATACACAGGCTTTGTTAACAAAAAAAATGTTCCGTTGAAAGTGTTTAAAAGTTTCAGGTTTTAATTCTAAAAATAATTATAATGTTCGTTTGTTTGCTTTTTTTCAAAACGTATAGAGGTTGGATTAAATGAATAATACACCATTGATAACAAGAAATTGTTACATACAGGTTTGGACGCATTTACCCACATGTTTTGATGAGTTGTGTAACATCCTAATTTCTGATATGCTATTTTGGGATGTTTTAATTATTAAAATAACTATAAATTCCCATGCATGACGTGTTGACATAAGTCCAATTTAATTAATTCGAGAATATAATTAAAATGTTAAGTCGAGTGTTAAAGGTTTAAATTTCGGTTCTTTTTTTTAGATCAACAATAATATATAAAACACACATAGTAGCAAGACGTTGACAAAAAAATAAAATATTATAAAAAGTTTAGAGGGTTTTGTAATCGCTCAACCAACTTAAATTTACATTTACTGTTTCTACTACTAAATCGAATAAACGAGAAATGTACCATTTCATCATAGATTGTAAGGTTTTTACTATGATTCTTCAAGAAAAACCTCTTCACTTCTAAATTTCCACACAAACCACCAACTCACAAAAATAATCACCCCTACAAAATCCTTCTTTGCCCCTACAAGCCCACACTTATCAGCCAAATCAGTACAAGGAAATGACACTATCCCGACGACGTCTCTCCAGACGACATGCGTCGTTGGTATAGGTCACCCTATACTAACGACATGAAATCGTGATAGGTCCTACCATAATTTTTCCTTTGAATTAATTAAGAGGATACTCTGATTCTGATTGAGGTAAATGTTTGGCTATTCGCAGATCTGTTTCTGGGTATTGTGTATTCCTAGGAATTTCTCTAATTTCTTGTAATTGTAAAAAGCAATCTATTGTTTCCCGGTTATCTGCAGAAAGCTGAATATCCTGCATTAGCTGTTCTCAGCTATGAAATAGTTTGGTTGTTAAAACTTCTGGCAGATATCCGTGTTAAGTGGTCTTTACATGTCAAAATGTTTTGTGATAGCAAAAAGGCTGCTATTTTTATTGTTGCAAATCCGGTATTTCATGATCAGAACCAAATACTTTGAGATTGACCTTCATTTCGTTAGAGAAAAGGTTCTCTCATGTATGTTGGTTGTTGTCAAAATTGATATCAATGATCAGCCTGCTGATATCTTTACCAAAGGGTTGGGAGTTGCTTAACATGCTAACTTGGGCGGAAAGTTATGTTTGGTTGGTCCCTTTGCTGTTAACAGTACAAATTTGAATTGAGAAGACATGTTAAAAAAAAGATAAGTTCATTTGTTTTATCTTTTTATATTTTGTTTTATTCAATTGCAAATCTGTTTTAATTATGGGTTGTTTTTGTTTAATTTCTGGTGTGAGAGGCTTTAGTGTTACTGATATAAAGTCCAGAGTATAAGAGTTTGGACGGTTACTTGCTCGCATAACTTCAAACCCTAATACCGCTATATTAGAGCTCTCTCTAGCGATTTGTCTTCTTTGATTAAATCTGCAACTCTTTGTTACAGGTTTGAATCTCACTTGCCTTGTTATCGTGAAATCTGTGATAACTGACTAGTTAGAGATTATTAGTTATGTTTTGATTCCTTCTGATTATAATCTAGTACAATTTGTTTCTTGTAACGATATTACATATCTTGAGGTTTTTATCACCAACACTCACACCTAACTATTTTTAATGATAACTATGATATAATTAGCGTAAACTTTTTATAAACACTTCGACACTCGTGCTTTTAAAAAAATTTGAAACCATTTTAAGAATATATTATTATAAGTTAAAAATATTATAAAAAAGATAGTTTATCAACACATTATATTCTTATCTTGACCTCTCTTGTTTGTTTTTACCTTGTTAGCATGCAGAATTTTAGTCAGATTTGGAGTCTCAATGGTCCTTGTAAAACTTGTATTTATTAGGCTTTGTGGTATGTTTTGTTTATCCGGCTCAAGTTAAATTGACCCATGAGGCTTCGGATTAAACTTTAAACCCTTGAACCTGAACTATAAGATTATGGGAATGTAAAGAAACGTCGCATCCTGAACTACTGTTTAGGTCAACACCTCGATAACAACAAAAACAACGCTTGAGGTGATAAGAACCTCACATACATACGGAATACTATTAATAATTTATAACTTTACTTTTTTATTCATTTCTATATTTACATGTTTCTTATTCATTATAAGATATGTTTCTTGTCATGTTTGGGTGTACTAAAACTAAACAAGTCAATCATTCATATATTTATTAAAGTTTTTTTTATTAATAATGGTAAATGGTAAATGGTAATCTTATCTAAGCTTAAAAGAAACTTTTAACATTCATCCCGTGGTCAAAATGTGTGATGGTGTAGTGAACAAGCGGAACGATAACTTTTAATTATTTTTTTTATATCAAAATCCAAATCTGTATGGAACTTTAAACTACACCCAAAAATAAAGGCCCGGTGGTCAAAACGGACCATAACTGAACTGTTTTATACAATCACGAAAATAGAAAATTAACCGCACTAATCGGTTTTACGTTTTCAATAATCAGAACATTCAGTTATGAGTTAAAACCAAACATTGTAGACCCCTACCAGTGAAGATACATTTAATAACATTACCAAGCATAGTAGATACGAGACTGTTATTTTAATTGTTTTTCGACATTTTTATTTATTTTTATTTTTTATTAATAATGGTGGTGTAGTCAACAATAGGAACGATTGGTGTAATTCATTAAATCTTTTATTTTCCATTAAAACCCAAATCTGTATTGAACTTGACCCATTTAAACCAAACCCTAAAATGAAGGTCTGATGGTCGGAATGGAACCATAACCGAACTGTTTTATACAATTACGGAAACATATTATTAACCAAACTGTTTTATACAGTTATGGAAACATATTATTAACCGAACTAATCAGCTTTACATTTCCGATAACCAAAACTTTCAATCATGAGTTGAAACAAACTCAACCAAATGGGGCAGACCCCTACCATAACAAAGGACGATCCCAAACAATCATGAATGGCCTTCGAAAACATATGAAAGTGATTTATTTCATACTAGGTTATATACCCATGTATTACATAAGGTTGTTTAATAAAAAAATAAAAATACAATAATGTGTAAGGAAAATTATATTTCAAATTTTATATTAAAATTCAAATCTTATATTATTAATTTTTTTTTAAAAACAACACTAACATAATTAAATATTAAAATTCAAACTTACTTAAAATAGTGAAAATTAGAATATTTTAGTGAGAAAAAGTATGGTGTTGTCATGTGACATTAACTGAAATTGTTTATTAGAAGTAGGATATGAAGTAAACTTGCTCAACTGTAATTAACATAGATTTCATTATAGTTTCTTAAATTCTTATATGTCACATATATCTTTAATAATAAATCCAACCTAAATTATATTATTCAAACATCATGAATATGAGTAATAATATGGTTTTGCAGTCATGTAGAGGCTAGAGCCTAAAACATGTTTGTGGGCCGACTCAACAATGATCCAGCCCATTATGGCGTACACTAAAATAATGTTATGACTTATTATCTAACTGGTTCATCTAACACACACACTTAGCAAAATATAATCATAAAGAAAAACCAAAACTATGTATATAATCTTAACTTTATATATTAGGAAACCATCAAACCTTTTTGTAACACAGAAAATTCTGTGTAAACAACCTTAAAAACTATATGAAAAGCAAAATCTATTCTTCTTTTTATAGTGATTAGTTACTTAATGATAACTCAATCCGTATTACACACAAACTACTAGTAACTTTGAGACAAACCCTGTTTAGAATGCACAAAACAATTACATAAATTTCAAAATAGTAATTGCAAACACATAAAAGAAGAAAATGAAGAAAAAAAGCACTCCGGATATGGCTTTTGTTAAAACTTATGTCACCATTTTGAACAATAGGCTATGTGTGGGGGGTTCACGTCCTTTGACATATTAGCGGCTCAGCCCTTTGAGCGTTGAACACGACCCCGCCTGAGCATGATAGGGGTGTGATGGGCGAGTGGCTGGGACGAACAACGAGCGTGGGGCGAGTTGTGTGTGTGTTAGTGTAAGTGTATGCGTGTGTGTGTATGTGTATGTGTATGTGTGGATAGTCACTTTTGCCTAAATGTCAGTAACGTGGCAGGGCGATTTTCACTTTTTAGTGAAACCATTACACATAGCCTTATCCGCATCAACAATATCCAAATCTCCACCCCAATCATCATCTGCTACATGACTACATCTTCTTACTCTTCATGTGCAACTAGTTGTGGACTCAGGAAGTTTTTGTATCATATTTTTAATTTATATATATATATATATATATATATATATATATATATATATAATTATAATGTTAAAAAGAAATTTTTTTGAAAACCTCAATTAATTTTTTTTTAACAATCTAATGGTAATACCCAATACCCGACGAGTATTAGACTGAGGTTACTAATACACGGCCAATTGCTATCCCTACCCAATAAAGTTAATTTGAGCCCCACATATTTGATTTTGTAATAATCCAGCCCAGCCGATGCCTCATTTATAATTGGAAGTCCAATATACAGCCCATGTATATCCACGTAATATTTAATTGAAGTCCATTCCTTCTTGGGACGACTGGCCCAATCACTAAATACCACTTTAATTCTTTAATATCATTTCAGCCCAATTAATTCATAAGTCCATTATCGATCATGTAAAAGTCACCTCGTAAATTCAATTCCATTTAGACCAAATTAAATTAAGGTTGTAGTTTGAAATCTCATCTTTTTAATTTAATTTATCATTTTAGTTTATTATATCTTAAAAGTCTAAAATACATCAAAACAGGTAAACATAATATATTCAATAATAATATAGCTGCTACAACTTAATTATTATCTTGAGATGCTTTCATCTTTCGTCCGGGCTCAAGGTTAACTTCAACAAAAGTAGGCTTTTGGGGTAGGAGTGGATACAAACAACTACTATCATACATATTGTAAATACCCTTAGTTAGAGGTGTACACAATAAACCAGTTTCGGGTCCAACCCGAACCGGAACCGGTTCCAGTTCCTACCCGGTATGGTCAAGACCCGGTTTGGACACATTTGTACCCGATGGTTCCTAACCGGTTTGGTGTTTCCTATGCACGACCAGACCCTACCCGGAACCAGTTCCTACCCGGACCCGACTAGAACAGGTTCCTACCCGGTTAGAGACGTTAACGTTTTTTTAAAAAGCCGTTTTTAACGGCTATATAGCCATTGGAGGTGGGTATTTGATTGTTTTTCTTGTTTTATAGCCCCCTAAGTTAGTATAAATAGATGTTGGATCAATTGGTTTAGTACCACCGAGCGAAAAACGTAAAAATTACTCGTTTTAATCTCCTTCCCGACTTTCTACTCTCATTATGGCTCACTAGCAATCACAATCATCCGTTGTTCAACCGCCAACCGTTCAGGTACTTCCGCATATTAGGAACTAAGAAATTTGGTGCATGTGACGGACTTAAAAGGCTTGTTGCAAGTTAATTTTTTGGCTTGGATAAAGAATCGAACTTGAGTTTGTAAAAGCATATTGTGAGTAAATATTGCAAGACGTTGAGCAAGTAAGGGCCGGTGAAGACGACGGGTACGACTAAGATGATGAAGACGACGAATATAATAAAAATAAAAAGATGGTGTTTAAAATTGTCTTTCTTTTGTTTAAGAACTAGTAAATATAAATAAAAATGTATTTTATATTGTTTAATGTTATTTTAATTTTTTTTTCAAATATTGGAACCGGTTCCAGACCCTCTCCTGACCCGACCCCTCCCCTACCCGGTTCCACAGGGAAGGGTTCTTCAACCCAGAAGAAACTTTTCGTAGCAAACTCTCAACTTGGAAGGTAAACTCCCTTTCATTTAGTGAAAGACTCATCTTATTAAAGTTGGTACTTGGGAGCTTACTAACTTACTACTTTTCTTTATTTAAAACTCTTATGCAGGTGATAGAAGATCTCGAAAGGCTTAGAAGAAACTTTTTATGGAGTGGCGCTTCTAACAATTCAAAGATATGTTGCATCGTGTCTCCAAAGGACGCCTCAGGATTGGAAGTCTAAAAGCTTTAAACCTTGCACTATTAACAAAATGGTGGTGGTTTCAAACTAGATGGAGCTTGTCTATGGGTAAAAACTATTAATGTCATATATAAAAGTAACGAATCATACTCCTTTGTCCCTATTCAAAACGGTATATCAGGGGCATGGAGGAACATTGCACGTATTGATGAAGAGTTGCCGTTTGGTTTTACATGGAAGACACGTAATGACATGATTTTCAATAGCAAACCATCTTTGAATCAAACGTTTTGAAGGAGATTATGTCAAATTCTTATGTGTGGATAAAAAATAAAGTCACGATCCGATCATTAGTTTGGACTCAATGGTTTCCTTGCTAGAAGTTCATCTTAACTTTATAAAAATCTTGGTGTTCAAATTTTTTATTTTACCACTTTTATAATATATTTTCTAGGCAGATATCTCATAATTTGTTTTTTTTTTAAAGGCGAACGTTGAATGTTGTGACGTCCCCCCCTCCCTTCCCCGTCACATGGGAGAGGCTCATCCAACTCTGGCAAATATTTTGTTTAATCGGGCCCACATGACGTCAGAGTTGGAGAGCTTTCAAGGAAAAATCTCACCCAGTACGACCTCTTCCGGGCTTAAGGGAGAGCCTAGGGTCGAACCCTGGATCAGCATGGGTAAAACCCTGATGCATCAGCCTAAGAGTTATGCCTCATTTGCAATACCGCAGAAATTAATGGTGGTGGCAGAAATCGAATCCGGGTCACATAAAACTTCAGGACTTATCTCAACCACTACACCAAGCTCTTAGCCTCTCATAACTTGTCACTACACCACAATCTCATAATTTGTTAATGACAGATGAAGTGACTTAGGAAAAGACAACACGTTTAGGAAAGAACAACGTTATTATCCGAAAAGGTTCCTAGGATTTGGCGTGTACGTAACCTCAGTCCTCTCGACCCCCACGTTCACCCTTTTGTCCACCGCCAACTTCCACCAAACCAACCTATTATGCTACTACATAATCACTTCTTAATTTCATTTTTTAGATTAAATTTAAATTATTAAAGTTAATTACCATTTATTAAATTTATATATCGTGAAAAAAAAAATATCATCTCTAGATGTTCAAGTGCACGGAGATTTTATCAAACATAGGAGGATTTTTATGCTTAAATTATTATAACCTATAGAATACATTAACATGTTTTTTTTAACCATGAGAACCAGCAATCGGAGAATTTACAGGACTAATTTTAAACATCCGAAGCCAATTAACGTAAACTCATAAATTACAATTTATATGTCTCGTATATAAAAATAACTATGTAAGTATATGGAAAAGTGTTTCTTCTAACTAATTTTCGAACACCTCATGCTTCAGTATTATCATTCCTATCTTCAATGTAGGGTTTTACGTTCTAGTTCTGAGTTAGGGTTTCTTCTAACTAATTTTTTTATTGCCATGCATGTTGTTTTTGTTTAGGTTTTGATGACAATAATATTTGTTTTTTAATTAATGATTACTGATTACAAAAATAATAAAAGTTAAGACGTGTTAAAATATATGAGATAAAGAAAACAAAAGATTAAGGAGGAAGAAGATGGTATTAAATGTTGGGAAAATGATTAATGTAATTCCAATGGGGTGAACGTGAGAGAATGACTTGTGGTTGGGGGTAAGGAGGAAGAATATGGTATTAAATGTTGGGAAAATGATTTTCAAGTTAGAAATGTTTTTAGTCTAAATGTTTTGGAGTCTTAGGAAGTAAAGGAGAATATTTTGGAAAAAGGTTCACATGTGAACACACACGAAAAGAGGGGTTGATTCGCGAACATGTGCAACTATGATTCACATGTGAAACACACTCCTAATGGTTTGTTGAAATTGCAATGGTTCACACATGAAACACCATGATAAAATTATGAAGGCGTGTGATGGTTCACGAAGAGGTGCTTATTTGCCTATATATACCCCTCCACGGTTTCATTTTGGAATCCCTATTCTTTTATATCAAAAATTTCTCCAAATTCTCTCATTTGTTATACCATGTTATTAGTAAAGTTGTGTTGGTACCAAACATGATTTCTAGTAACTTGAAATCCTTAAAAACTTAATAAACTCAATTTGCTTATCACCATCCGTGCAGTGTAGATAAGGAGTACTACTCGTTGCTTTGTTGTATCTTGGGAAGTGTTTCGCCGTAACCTAATGCACATTGTTCTATTGAACGGTAGGGTGAAGTTGTTTTAAGGATAGAGATCATTCGCCGCGAAGCAATAAGTTGTAGTTAACATTTCGATTTTTGTTTTCACTTCACTTATAGCCATTATTTAAAACCCTAGAACCAACATTAACATAGTTGGAGGAGGATGAAGGTGTTGGTATCGAAATTGATTGAGGAAAATAGTGGTGATGTTGAAACCAACAAAGGATGAGAATGGTGGTAGTGTTCAAACTAACGCATGAGGATGATTGTGGTGGTCGTGAAATCAATAGAGGACAATGTTATTCATGACGATACCTATGAATGACCATGATGGTTTTGGTGTTGAAACCGGAGGTATCAATGACAATGATGCATCTATACTATCTAATAAATAAAGGTTTTCAATGACATGTGTCGCCTCCGTATTCATTCTCATCATTTTTTCCTACTTCTTTTTCTTATTAAATGCATCTCTATTTTTTAGTAATAATAGTTTTTTTAAAGAATATATTAATTATACTAATAAAACACATTAACTTTAAATTGTCTCTTATTATAAGAAACTTTGAAATTTAATTATATAACTTTTATTTTCAATCAAATAGTAAATAAAAGTCAAATTAAATTAAATAGTAATTAACATATTTTCGAAACCTAATTATATATTAATTTTTACATATTTTGAATCTTGTTTTCTATCCTTGATATATGTAATATTTATTACACCTGTAAAATATATATACATAAAAATTTAAGAATTTTATATATTAATATTTTTAATCCCGTATGTATTACACGGGTTCTAAGCTAGTGTAAGATATATTGTGGTTGTGTGAATTTTTTTACATGATATGAAAACATATTCAAACCTAAACACGGAATTCGTAGCTTTGGGTCATTTACGTGTCGAACCAGTTAACCATGTATACTAAACTTGCCATGTCGGGTTGACCGGATGGTTTAACGGGTTGACCCCTCAACTCATTTATTTTTATAAATTTTAAAAAACATGTTTTATGTCATAACTAAAAGTCACTAGTACTCTATACCAAAATTTTAAAAATTAAAAGAGAAATAAACATCAGATTTTAACATAATACGTTTGTATATTTCATAGAAATGTGTAATTTAAAAAATCTAATACACCAAAAACAAAGGAAATCAGGTTAACAAGTTGTGCCTATTTTAGTCTAATGTGGATGATTATTGTTATTATGAGACTTGTTTACTTATTTTTATAATAATAATAATAAATATTCAAAGAAAAAAATACAGCATTTCCCTATTTTATTCTCATTACGCCTCTTCGGCGCGGTGTTTAACGTCCTCAACGTCTCAAATTCCCGTAAAAACGACAGTGACTCGGATTATTGGCGCCTCTTGATGTGAATTGACTACACTCGGTCTTACGTAATATTAAAATAAAACTAAGACAAAATTAGGAAACTACCCTTTTTAAGTTGAAAATAACAAGCATCTAAATCTAATTGGATAATTAAATTGCTTTACGAATCCCTCCCACCCTTTTCTCATTTCGGGCAATCCTTCCTATTTCCGGTAACAACTTTACCTGCCTTTCTTCCTGTTCCTTTCCCTTCCCCACTCTTCACACACACACTTACTGTGTGTTTCTCTCCCAACCACACAAATTCAAGCTCAAAATCTCTCTGTTCTCCTCTTCATAAACAACTTTTACAAAATCACAACGAGAACAACTTCCAGATCAATCCATCGATCGATCGACAGATCAATAGTCCATTTTTTCCAGCAATAAACTGAGATCTAGGGCGAAAATCAATGGCGCGAGGTAAGATCCAGATTAAGAAGATCGAGAACTCGACGAACAGGCAGGTGACGTATTCGAAGAGGAGGAACGGTTTGTTTAAGAAGGCGAGTGAACTCACCGTGTTGTGTGATGCGAAGGTGTCGATTATAATGGTTTCCTGTACCGATAAGCTTCATGAATACATCAGTCCTTCGATTACGTACGTTTTGATTTTGTTAGATACTTTGAAGTTGTTAAATCAGGTGATGATTTACAGTTTTTTTTTTTACTTTTTTGTTGATTTTGATTGTGTGCGTTTGGATCAGGATGAAGCAGTTCTTCGATCAGTATCAGAAGGCGTCAGGAATCGATCTGTGGAACTCTCATTATCAGGCAAGTGTTTGATTAATTGCTTTGAACATATAGTTAATTTTGGCTGAAAATTTTGTAAAATTGAAGATTTGAGTCTGTTATTACTGGATTCATGCAGTTTGATTAATTAAAACAATATTAATTAAGTAATTATTTATAAGTTAGTTTATCCATCGTTTTTATTAGTGTAATTAATAAAAAAATCTCATGCCGATATTCAATTGCATGGATCATGTATATAGTTTTTGGAGGAAGAAAATCATTAATATCATGATAATATTTTGAAAAAAAAGTAAGATAAAATTATAAAATAATAACATAGTTTTTGTAGTAATAAAGTCAACTGACGCTTTATTCTAGTAGTAAATTACTCCAAGTTTTACTATTATAATCTTGTAAATTTTTTTATAAATGTTAATATTTTGTAAAATTAATTAGTAACATAACAATTTGCAACGTCTGTCGAATACTATTCATTATAGACATTTTTATTGGTCCAAATGTAAGAATTTTATTGGGTCATATTTAAAGTAATTTAAATTTTTATTTTTAACTTTAATATTATTGTATCTATATAATTAGTTTTATGGATTTTTTATTTCTTTTATAATTTTTAAAATACGATGTTTTTAAAAGATTCGAATTACCGTTGTGACATGTTTATTTTTATTAAGTTACATAAATGAAAGATATATTTTGTAAAATTAAAATTATTATTTTAGTTTTTTTTATAAATTGAATGTAACAATTATGAAGTTTAGTTATTGTTTAGTGATTCTTTTTTCTTTACGATTACCTCTTATATTCGATTAAATTTGAAAAATGTAATCACTAAATAGTAACCAGGTTTTATATTCTTTCATTTATGTCACTTAGTTTTAATTTTTTTTTAAATAATATTTATAAAAGAATTTCATAACGTGGGAACAATATAAACTTGAGTGGTTTTAATTATATGAATAAAATGTGAATGCATGTTGTGAAACACCGGAAAACTCGGTTAATATCAGTTAAAATTTTCCAAAAAGAATATGATGGTATGTAAAAATATTAGTAATGAGTATCATATTACTTATAATATCGTGTAAAATATTCCGAACAAAAATCATGGCATCCACTGCTGACTTTGTAGTTTAGGTACTTAGAGGGATGAAACCGGGCTCCTTGACCTCGGTTACATTATAAACATAACAGAAAAAGAAAATCATAGTTAGTAGCGGACCCAGAAAAAGTTTTCATAGGGGTCGGAATTTTTTTGGGTCAATTAAGTAGCGATATATAATACGTATATAACACTTGAAACTTTTCATTAGGGGCGATCAGGATGCTATTACAAAATTTTATGGGGGGATCAAAATTTTAACACATATATAACACTAAACTTTTTTTTCATGAAGGACGGCCCCCTTGTTGCTAAAAAAAAAATAGGTCCGTCTATGACCATAATTTCACAAATTTGCAAAAACATCATAAAACCTCTTTTGTTCCATCACGTTATCCCTTGGGTGATGTCATAGGGGGTGGTGGTCATATACCATCCTAAACAAGTAAAATATCATATATTTTTCCCTTTAAATTATCATATTTTCCCCCTTTAAATTAAACACAAGTTTGTAATACATAATATACAATGTTGATTTAAATAAATATCATATTTTAATATTTTTTTTCTTAGTAGTCATAAGAACCTGTTACTGAAAAACTCATGAAATTTATCAATACCCCGCTAACCAACAGGATTAGTGGAAGCGGGATTTAGACCTGAAGCTTCTACGAGAGGGAAACGATTATCATTGTCATCCTTAAATATTTGATATTTTAAAGATTTAGAGAGTGATATATGAAATTACCCGTTCATATATATCAAATTTCTTGTTAGAAAGATGAGTCATAATCATATATCATTACTATTAATCAATCATATCTCATATATCATTACTACCAATTAGGAGGAGTGAGCCTAATTACAACAAGAACCCCGTTAATGGAACATGAGAACCTTTTTACGGTTTCAATAGGATTTGGTTAATTTCCACAATTTTGTTTTGGCCTTTGGATGTTTCAAGTCATTCAAAATGTCGGAATTTCTTGTTATGCCAAATATATCACTTAAATGTTGAATTTTATAGACACATTTAAAAATCAAATGCTACATTTGTTCATAAATTAAATGTATTTTGATTTATTTATTATACTAGGTTAGAATCACGTGTATCACACGGGTTGAATAAATGTAATATATATTTAGTAATAAAGATTTACATATTACATATTTATGACATATTACATAGTTTTTTTAATAAAAAGTCTAGAAACGTTATATAGTTATTTTTTAAAAATATTTTATAAAAAAGAATGAACGAAATGTTCAATTTATAAAATTATTTTATAAACAAACCTAACTTTTTTTAAGTAAAAAACATTTAATAAAAAAGAATTTATATAAATCATTCATATTTAATAGTAGAGAGGCGGTAAACAAAAAATTATAAAAATAATTAAAATAAATTTATACATTTAATAGGAGAGAGATGAAGGGAAAACACAAATTAAGGAGACACAGAATCATAACATGTGTCCACTAAATTTTTTATTTATTAGATAGTATAGATATACAGGAATGACAAGATAGATTCAGGGTTATGCCCTCTCTTCATGCATCATATGCAGGAGCCTAACAACTAGCAACTTAATTCCTCATCCTCTAACATGTCTTATTCTCTATTACTTATACTACCCCCCCTATTACACTTTAGCCCTTTAATAATACCTATAGCTCACTTCCCTCTCATAGCTCATTCCCATCATTACTCTCCCCTTCAAAACAGTCTTGTCCTCAAGACTGGGAGCGGCTGCGTCGTCTGGTGGCCGACCCTGCCCATGCACCACCCACGAATGATGGGATCCACCAATTAACCTAATAACAGGACTGACCGTCTTGCACCACCAACGAATACCCGGTAGTCTTGTAGGAAAGAAAATTCCAGCAGAGGCAAACATGCCAATATACAAAACCTGTTCAGCAGGAGATACCGTACCGCCTTTCCAACAATTTTGAACATAGACACCCCCAATGCCATCAGAAGCTGTTTTTCCAGCGGTGGAGGTTGCTGAAACAGAATTATAGTGATTAGGAAATCCTTGGAACCCCCGACTCGCCCAGCAGATTGGGTGAGCACGCCCTTAATTGAATTGGAATCCCATTGCAACCTGAAATCAATAGAGGGAAGCGTAAATGGAGGCACTAGAATCAGAACGCCATCCCTAGATCTGGTCTTCCACTCCAGTAATGATGCGCCAACCCTAGTGGAGCCAAGTCGGGCTGGAAGAGGTTGCACACATAACAGGCCCAAATCTGGAGAGTCCCGACCCACAATAACTTCCTGCTCCTCACCGTGGCCCACCCCTGTACTGGAGCCCAGCCTCCCATGTAAATCGACCGACATGACCTCATTAGCGCTATGCGACATCAAACGACCATGGCTAAGTGAGGGTTCTTCAGATCTGGAAATTAAAACCAGCAACTGAGCAGAAAAACCTGATTCGGCCGAAACATCAACGTTCGTAGTCTCCTGATTCTTCATCCAAGCGAGAACAACCTTACGAAATTCCTTGGATTCCGCTCGATCCGCCTCAAACGCTTTCAGAATTGATTTGATTTCAGCAACATCACTTTGAAGCTGTTTAATCTGGCCTTCATGAATATCGATTCGAGCAATCGAACGTGTTTCCATGGAAATTGAAAGTGAAAATGGCAGGTCAAAGGAAGGTCGGAACAATGATAAGGATCTGGTACGATTCGATTACAAATTGAAGAAGATAACAAAGAGAAATGACAGCATAATGCAATGGTATAAATCTCAAATGAAAGAAGTACAGGAATGACAAGATAGATCCAGGGCTATGCCTTCTCTCCATACACCATATGCAGGAGCCTAACAACTACCAACTTAGTTCCTCCTCCTCCTCTAAGATGTCTTATTCTCTATTACTTATACTACCCCCCATATTACACTTTAGCCCTTTAATAATACCTATAGCTCACTTCCCTCTCATAGCTCATTCCCATCAGATATAGATTAGTACTAATTACATAAAGAGATGGGTAAGCCCGTTCGGTCCAAGTTTTATTGCTTCTCGTCCTTTTAGGCTAGCCCGTTCACTTAGGGATTGGAATCAGTCATCGTACCTAGTTCATATCCGTCGGGTACATAATTAATTCTTACCCGTTGGGTTTACGGGTTCCTAGTGTTATTAGCACCTCTAGTACAAGTTTTTTGAATCTGCAACTGAAACTTAAACAGACAAATGGATATCATCATATGTAGATGAGATCATTGATACAAAGTTATTAAAGTTTCCAAGAAAATGTTATGCAGAAAATGCAAGAAGAACTGAGACAGCAGAAAGAGGTGAACAGAAATCTTAGGAAGCAAATTAGGTACCATTAACTTAAACTTTATTTCATCAAGTTTCATTAGTTCTTCTATTTTGTTTTTCTTAAATTAACTTGATTTACTTTTTATTCATATAATATATTCAAGATTAAAAATACAGTCATGAATTTCTGTAATTTGCCTTTCTTTCTTGATGGATTCTGTCCAGGCAAAGATTGGGTGATTGCTTGGAAGATTTAAGTTTTGAAGAATTGCTTGCACTTGAAAAAGATTCACAAGAGGCTGTTCATGTTATTCGTGAGCGCAAGGTTAATTTTTATTTTTTAATTACATTTTGTTTCCATTAATATTTTATTTTTCATTCAATGAGGTATCATGCTACATGTCCTAAAGATAGTAAGGGTGTTTACGGTCTGGTTCAATCTATTCTGACAAGATATTTTAACTGAATTGTTAGTTACGGTTTTGAAAAACAACAAACTAGTCCGGTTAGGTTGGTTGGGTAAGCTAAACTTGCAAAAAACAGTTCAATACGGCGGTTTGAACGGTTTAAAAAAATAGAAAATCGTTAGTTTGTTATAAACTTTTAAAGATAGTAAAGATGGTTCATGGATATTATACAAGTCGGTCAGGTTAGTTGCTTGGTTGGACCAACCAAAATGGTTCAATATGGCGGTTTGGAACGGGTTTTGAAGAAACTGAAAATCATTAGTTTGTTATTTTTTTACAAAGTAATAAATATGATTCCTGAATATTGCATATTCTAAAAATGCAATATTGTTTTAATAATAAAGGTAAACGGCCGGATCCAAATTTCAAATTGTAAACCAAACTGTTAAACCTGAGTAATTCAAACTGTGAAAACCGTATAAACCTCAAACTGACCGGTTTACTTTGATCTGGACGGTTTGATTGGTTTCGCCGGTTTAAATTAAACCTGGTATGGCTTTATAACATTTGGTATTTCACTATTTCTCTTGTTCATTTCAAACAATTTGCTATGATTATAGTTTTGAAGATGTCAAAACTTATAATCTGATGTTAAAAATAATGCAGCTCAAAGTTATTGGAAATAAAGTGGAGACTTCAAAGAAGAAGGTATTTTTTTTCTTCATATATTACATGATACTGAAACTCTTACTTAGTGTATAAAGTTTTCTGCAAATTTCTTTTTAGAAAGTAAAAATAAATATAAAACTATTCTGTTTTTCTTTCAGGTGAGGAGTGCCCAAGATGTATACAAAAAACTCATGCACGAATTTGTAAGATTCTTAACTTCAAGTCATTCACCCTTAGCTCTATGAAAAAAAATATATAAAAAAATTAGTTTGATGAGTTTTTACATGTGTATATAAAAACTACAAAATTTTAAAAATATGAATAATTAATCAAAAAAATAAATGATTAGGAAAAAAATAGTATTTTATAATAAACTTCACTCTATATATATTATATGTACACGCGCACTGTTTTTGTAACACCACATGTTGAATAATCTAAATAAATTTTTATTTGTTTTGTTTTTGTTTGTGAAAACGCAAATATCTTAAAAAAAATTAACGTTTATATATTTTGTTTAAAAGTTTCTTCAACCTGATTTTAGTATATTAACATTTTTTAATTTGTTTAATATACACAAAATATGTGTAATCAATGATAAATATCATTTAATAGCACAATCATCTCATATTAGAGGCTATGTATGTGATTTTCTTAAATGGGCGTTACGTATGCGTGTAGACTCTTTTACTGACGTAAAATTAATGTTATCTCATTAAAAGTTCATCACTTAATTAAACTTTAAGTCATCTTTTATGATTAAAAAAATTTATCCACATCAACATTTTTACAGTTGAACGTCTAAAAAAAAGTTCCAATTACCTGTATTTTAAAACAAGTTCATAGACTTTAATATAAAAAACAAGTTGTGAGATGGTTTTAAGCAAATTAAAAAATATATTTACATAAGATTAATCCTTTATTTTTGAAGATTTGTTGGCACATAAAAATGCAGGACATAAGAGGAGAGGATCCACAATACGGTATGATAGAAAATGGAATAGAATATGAAAATGTGTACGGATACCCCCAAATGTGTGCACCAGATATTCTGACTCTACGGTTGCAGCCGGACCATCCCAACAATCTTCATGGTGTGGGCACCACCGGTGGACCCACTGCATCCGATCTCACCACATATGGCTTGCTTGGTTAGCTATTAATTAATTAAATAATTAATATGGGTTTTAAGACAATTCAATGTGTGTTGACTTGTTCATAAGGTTTTGCCTCTCGGTTGACTTATGATCGATTATCATTTTGTGTGGTTCTTGTTATATGTTTTCAAGCACTAGTAATTTACATATTGTGTCTAAATCACATATATGATGTTTGCTTTGTTAATGTATATTGTTTTTTTTTATGGTGGGTCTAAATTCATTTCTAAGTTTCTCTTGTCGACATAACAAATACATTAAGTGATGGACCTGGGAATTTCTTTTATAAGTGTTGTTAATTTTCAGTATCCGGATGTCTTTATCTCGATTATAGGTTTTTTCGGCTTGTATCGCGCCGACCAAGTGGTGATTAATAGTGGTAGAGGCCGAAGAAGTGGCATGGCGTTTTGTGTTTTTTTTAGAGTTAGGTTAATTAAGGTTGATGGGTTCGGTGATGGACTAGTTGTTTTAAAATTGGGACAGGCTAAAAGATGGCCTTATTAACTTATTTAGATGAGTTGTAACGTTTAATGGGTAGTGGTACTAGTGGATGGTGGTTATAACTTATGTAGATGGGTTGTAACTTTAAAACCTGGTTGGTCTGATCGGGTTTTGGACCGGGTCATGTGAACCTGGTTTGACAATTGAACCGGGTTGGGTTAGAAACCGTTTTACCGGGTCGAAATCGGTTTAACTGTACACCACTAGGTTTAAGTGAGTTCAGTAGTTTGTTTAACAGGTTTTGTTATGTTATTTTTAATTTAAACAAGTGCTCGAATCACCCCGTGCGTTGGTGGGATTTTTAAAATTTGTAAGGCTCGGTTTCGATGACCTATACACTTTTATTTACCATGCGAAAAAATTTCTTGTAACAAACCAACTTCCAAGTTGTTATTATAATATAATTTTATTCTATTATATTATATGGGTGTAAATAAATAAAATGGAGAGTTGGAGATTTGTTGCAAATACTAATTTAACTAGTTTGGGTGTAAGGGGTTATTTTTAGAACTCTAGGGATTGTTTTGTAAATTTGTCAAATCTGGCCAAAAGGGGCGGGGGGATTGATCGCGGTGTCAAGGTCAATCAAAAATATTTATAAAATTCACTACTTAGCTACCTAGATTGTAGATAGGGAAGTAGGGTTGTCGAATCCTCAGGGAACACGTGGAGAATGATATTTAACTTAAACCGATTCAATCACTACTAAAGATTAAAACTTTATTAAACATAAAACTTAGAATTATCAAAAGCAATTAACTTGAAGTTGTAAAAACAATTAGAGAAAAACGGACCAATCCGGGATTCAGATTTAGCAAAGCATACGCACAATTTCAGTTTCAAATCAGATCAGAGATTACATAGACATAACCTTGTTTAAATTGTTTAACCCAACCACACAACAATCAATTCAATCACAAAATCGGATTATTCCCGATGCAAGAAAACCAAGAAACGATGATAGATGCGATAAATCGAAAACATGCAATTGTTAATAAGTCAAACACACAATTGAATTCAAAGAACTTAAACGGTTCACAAAACTTCAATCCGATACTGATCATCTACTGAAATCATACGAATACATGCATAAATCGTTCACCCGGAGGGATCACAAAGTGTTTAGCCGCTCATGATTGTAACAAACATCAAAGTAATTAATCTAGAACTTACAAGCATTAGAAACTAATAACAATTGGCCAAACAATGCTCAAAATCGCCTTAAAGAAGCCCTGGGACGGCAGGGAAGAAGTCTTTTTCGAAAATGGGAGTCACAATGGATTTATAATTGAAATTAGATCAAAATTGTCGTAACCCAATGTCTTCGCATGTCGCGAAACATTCTGGCCAGTCCTTCGCGTGCCGCGAAGGACAAAATAGTCTGGTGGGCTTTTTCAAGCCTTCGCGTACCGCGAAACTTGTCCCTCTGATCTTCACGTACTACAAGGATCTAAAATTCCAGAAATTTGACTTTTAACTTTGACTTTCTTTGACTTCCCGGGTTTTGTGCCTTCTTATCAATCACTCGTAAAATTCTTCTGTTTAGCACATTAACCCTGTAACATATCAAACTACGAAACATACGTAAAACCGACTCGATAAACACAACTGGACTATTAAAACGTACAAAACTCGACACTTATACACGTGATATTTAACCCTACATCACATCCCCACACTTGACCTTTTTCGTATAGAAAAAGAATAATGCAATGGAATTATAATCGGGAAACTTGTAAATTAAACTTTCATTTTTCACAACACAGACTTTCATAACACGTTAACTGTAACAATCAGTATCTCTGCCCGATTAAACCAAGCCACCGACTCTTGAGCCCCCAATTATGTGATCTATATATTATACATTACCAAGCAAGTAGTCAATCTATGGGTCTCACACTCAGAAAGCTACGACTCAGCCTAATCCCATCTCAAGGTCATGTTTAGGCCCGGGTTAAACCATATAGATTTCCCACCATTATAAAAACTAATCTTTAAGTTTTAAAAATCAGATGAATTATGGATCGATGAATGAATGATACGAGGTTTTACTAATGTTATATGAATAAACCTAACCTAGTGGTGTTTCAATCACGCTGGAACAAGATACATGACACGTAGGCTGCAGTTTTTAAGCAATGAAGTACATAAGCTTCGAAACATGGGTGTATCCTTCAAGTCACCATCCCGAAGGGAAACACATAATCCTTACTTAGTCATCCAATAATTATCACTTAAGTCCCGCCCATGGGTGTATCAACCAAGTCACTATCCCGGAGGGTAACACGTAGGTTGAACCTAAGCTCTCAATTTTAATTAATTAAAGCTCATTAAATGATGAATTATGGAATGCAGGCGCCACCAAATTTCAGATTTATTATCATAAAAAGAAAGCAGTGTGCCAAAAATTTTAAAAACTTATAATTTTTTGTTTATAAAGGTACCTATCACCCTATTTTAACAGTTTCAACCTTACCGACACCCCTAACATGAGAACCCACAAGATATCCTGAAATAATTTTTCAATTAAGTAGATTCACTATAAGGATATTTAACCTCTTAAATCGGTTGGGCCTACCAAAACATTACAAATTATACGTGTTTGGTTATCTTTATTATTCAATTAATTCCACATTAGCACAGTTTCCAATTGTACTATCATTTTCCATTTAATTACAAACATTCTAATCCAAAGACATTTTTCAAAAATTTTAAATTTTGTTGTGTTTTTACGACTCAAAACTCACTCAAACAAAAGACTCAAACTAGACCTGGACAAGATCTCTCCTCCCCACACTTAAACTCTAAATTGTCCTCAATGTAGGAAGAGCGACTAAAAAACGAAACAAAATACAAAAATATTAAAACTTAGCTGGAAAGACGATCGTATAGCATTTCATTCGCGATCGTGCTCCACAGATACAAGCGGGTTGCCTTGTACAAAAGAATTAAGCAAAAGTTGGAGTATCAGCATACTACAACATGTTACCCACAGGTCCCAGGATCGAAACCTGGCTCTGATACCAATCTGTCACACCCCCAAATTTATTTACTTAATAAATAAATACAGGTTGCAACGATTGGTTCATTACACGATAGCGGAAGCGGTAATTGTGATCTCTAAGACTTGATTACAAATACAATTACTAAAACTAAGTAATACTATGATCTAAGTTCTTCTAGATCAACGATAGACTTGAGACTTAATATTCTACGTCCTTCCAGCTACTAGGAATCGATCCAACATGGCTAGCCTATTCCAACCGCGCCATGGCTAAAGGTTACCTGAGAAACATACTTGAAAATGTCAACACAAAGGTTGGTGAGTTCACATAGTTAGTTATATCAGTGCTTATAGTTCTTTCCGAAAACATGTACATGACTTTACCGTCATAAAACTAAGTAGTTTTCCTCAAAAAACTATACATGACTTAACCGTCATAATAATGAGTAGTTTTCATTTGAAAACATGTCCATGACTTTACCGTCATAAAATATGTAGTTTTTCCTTTGAAAACATTACCATGACTTAACCGTCATGAATCCAATGTTTAAACCTGATCATTTTCTGATCAAAAACTCTTTTGTTTAAAACCTGATCACTTTAACCTGATCAGAACTCTTTTGTTTAAAACCTGATCACTTTACCTGATCAAAACTCTTTTGTTTAAAACCTGATCACTTTAACCTGATCAGAACTCTTTTGCTTAAAACCTGATCACTTTAACCTGATCAGAACTCTTTTGCTTAAAACCTGATCACTTTAACCTGATCAGAACTCTTTTGCTTAAAACCTGATCACTTTAACCTGATCAGAACTCTTTTGCTTAAAACCTGATCACTTTAACCTGATCAGAACCCTTTTGTTTAAAACCTGATCACTTTAACCTGATCAGAACTCTTTTGCTTAAAACCTGATCACTTTAACCTGATCAGAACGCTTTTGCTTAAAACCTGATCACTTTAACCTGATCAGAACTCTTTTGCTTAAAACCTGATCAGAACCCTTTTGCATGTATTACTAATGAATTTGAATACTAATCCGATCTATTGACCCCATTTGTAAGCTTGCAAGGAATACAAAATAGTATGTAATGTACGAGACCGTAACCAAACCCCAACATTCTGTGCCTCCCCCCGCCTTTCTGCGAGTAAGACAATATGCGGTCATTCGGCCATTTGGACCCCTGGTTAGCGCGACTAACCATGACCGGAGGCGTCACCCCCAATAGTACTATCCATATAATCCCGGGCTAAAATAGCTAATGGTTACTAACTTATTCAGAGGACTTTAAGCGCTTTACTTTTCCCTCAATACACACATACGGTCAGATCATTAGTTCAATTCATTTACACACAAAAGTCTTTTACAAGTATGTTTCCACCCCAAATCATTTGAAAAACTTAGAAAAAGGGGAATTAGTGAAACTCACAAGGAGTTAAACCAGAGTATCCATGTTTTCAAAACATAATTAGTTAAGTATGTTTCTCCCCCGATGTTTACAAAACAGTAAAGAGTTAAAAGGGGGCCGTGAACTCAGCTTGTGTCCGATGAAATCCTAGCAAATATCAGTGTGCTAATACTTCATGGCTATCCGTATCCTAATCATGCAAGGATACTTTATATGTTAAGATTAACCGTCTTAAACACAAGTTGTTCACCCGGCTTAACGAACTCCGTTAAGCACGTCTTTGTTTAGTAAAACTATGTTTTAACGTGACGACTCGTTGGTGATTATTATTCCAGTCTAGATGCTTTACTTATTTTTCGAGAAAATAATATATTCCCATATTGGTGACTAGTTACGTTTGCCAAAAATAAGTATTATTTTTGCAACATCTTATAATATATTTATATTATAATCCACGTATCACCATACAATTATTTCGTATCAATAATTATATAAAACCACAAATGTCGTTCAAATATGTCCTAAGCATGCGAATCGTCCTACGCGCACATAATCCACGTTAACACGTACTCATACGATTTACTCGTTCCGAACGACATTTATTAACGTGTTTACGTTAAAACATGAAACGGAAACTTGGCAAATCGAAATGAAATATGAAACGACTAAATAAATGAAATCATATATATTTACAACTTGTTGATAACATAGAACGTAGACACGAGCAATAAATTATAAAGACGTTCGGATTAAGGATAAACGATCGTATGTTATCGTGAAACTTGTTTAAATATATATTGGATTGTTTAAGCATGATTATATTTGTGTGCGTACATAGATATAAATAAATGCATGTTGAACGTAAACACGTTAATAAACGTCGTTCGGAACGAGTAAATTGTATAAGTACGTGTTAACATGGATTATGTGCACGTAGGACGACTCGCATGCTTAGAACATACTTGAACGACATTTGTAGTTTTATATAATTATTGATACGAAATAATTATATGGTAATACGGGAAATATAATATAAATATATTATATGATGTTGCAAAAATAATATTTATTTTTGACAAACGTATCAAGTCACCAATATGGAAATATAACATTTTCTCGGAAAATAAGTAAGACGTCTAGACTGGAATAATAATCACCAACGAGTCGTCATGAGAAATCAATGTTTTAAATAAACAAAAATCGAACTTAACAGGAATAGTTAAGTCGGGTGAACAACTTGCGTTTAAGACGGGTAGTCTTAACGGGTATAGTATCCTTGTGTAATTAGGATACGGATAAGCGGGTCTGCTTTATTTAAAGAATTGCTAGCACATACTTATATCGAGGTGAGTTTCACTAATTCCCCTTTTTTTCTAAGTTTTTCAAATGATTTGGGGTGGAAACATACTTGTAAAAGACTTTTGTGTGTAAATGAATTGAACTAATGATCTGACCGTATGTGTGTATTGAGGGAAAAGTAAAGCGCTTAAAGTCCTCTGAATAAATTAGTAACCATTAGCTATGGACTTAGCCCGGGATTATATGAATAGTACTATTGGGGGTGACGCCTCCGGTCATGGTTAGTCGCGCTAACCAGGGGTCCACATGGCCGAATGACCGCATATTATCTTACTCGCAAAAAGGCGAGGGGGAGGCACAAAAGGTCGGGGTTTGGTTACGGTCTCGTACATTACATACTATTTTGTATTCCTTGCAAGCTTACAAATGGGGTCAATAGATCGGATTAGTATTCATATTCATTGGTAATACATGCAAAGGGTTTTGATCAGGATAAAGTGATCAGGTTTTAAACCAAAGAGTTCTGATCAGGTTTAAGTGATCAGGTTTAAATAAAGGGTTTTGACCAGGTGAAAAGGATCAGAATTAAACATTGGGTTTATGATAACTCTTTATAATAATTTGTGAACTCACCAACCTCGTGTTGACATTTTTAAGTATGTTTTCAGGAAATTGAACGTGGTCTTCAGGTTAGCAATGTAGGATTTCATGCATGCATGCGGATACGACTTTTGGAGGATTTCTCTCGTATAACTCATGGTTTTGAGTTATATTTGCGAAATCTTAAACTTTTGTAAACTCCAGTTGATATTTTGTGATGTAAATATTTTAAACTCGATTATGTATCCAACTACATGTTCTGTCACACCCCGCCAAGGCGGAAACGCGAGGCGTAACGTTCACTGGTTTTCGAAGCATATGATTATCGCAAACACATACATGTAGTTGGATACATAATCGAGTTTAAAATATTTACATCACAAAATATCAACTGGAGTTTACAAAAGTTTAAGATTTCGCAAATATAACTCAAAACCATGAGTTATACGAGAGAAATCCTCCAAAAGTCGTATCCGCATGCATGCATGTAATCCTACATTGCTAACCTGAAGACCACGTTCAATTTCCTGAAAACATACTTAAAAATGTCAACACGAGGTTGGTGAGTTCACAAATTATTATAAAGAGTTATCATAAACCCAATGTTTAAATCTGATCCTTTTCACCTGATCAAAACCCTTTATTTAAACCTGATCACTTAAACCTGATCAGAACTCTTTGGTTTAAAACCTGATCACTTTATCCTGATCAAAACCCTTTGCATGTATTACCAATGAATATGAATACTAATCCGATCTATTGACCCCATTTGTAAGCTTGCAAGGAATACAAAATAGTATGTAATGTACGAGACCGTAACCAAACCCCGACCTTTTGTGCCTCCCCCTCGCCTTTTTGCGAGTAAGATAATATGCGGTCATTCGGCCATGTGGACCCCTGGTTAGCGCGACTAACCATGACCGGAGGCGTCACCCCCAATAGTACTATTCATATAATCCCGGGCTAAGTCCATAGCTAATGGTTACTAATTTATTCAGAGGACTTTAAGCGCTTTACTTTTCCCTCAATACACACATACGGTCAGATCATTAGTTCAATTCATTTACACACAAAAGTCTTTTACAAGTATGTTTCCACCCCAAATCATTTGAAAAACTTAGAAAAAAAGGGGAATTAGTGAAACTCACCTCGATATAAGTATGTGCTAGCAATTCTTTAAATAAAGCAGACCCGCTTATCCGTATCCTAATTACACAAGGATACTATACCCGTTAAGACTACCCGTCTTAAACGCAAGTTGTTCACCCGACTTAACTATTCCTGTTAAGTTCGATTTTTGTTTATTTAAAACATTGATTTCTCATGACGACTCGTTGGTGATTATTATTCCAGTCTAGACGTCTTACTTATTTTCCGAGAAAATGTTATATTTCCATATTGGTGACTTGATACGTTTGTCAAAAATAAATATTATTTTTGCAACATCATATAATATATTTATATTATATTTCCCGTATTACCATATAATTATTTCGTATCAATAATTATATAAAACTACAAATGTCGTTCAAGTATGTTCTAAGCATGCGAGTCGTCCTACGTGCACATAATCCATGTTAACACGTACTTATACAATTTACTCGTTCCGAACGACGTTTATTAACGTGTTTACGTTCAACATGCATTTATTTATATCTATGTACGCACACAAATATAATCATGCTTAAACAATCCAATATATATTTAAACAAGTTTCACGATAACATACGATCGTTTATCCTTAATCCGAACGTCTTTATAATTTATTGCTCGTGTCTACGTTCTATGTTATCAACAAGTTGTAAATATATATGATTTCATTTATTTAGTCGTTTCATATTTCATTTCGATTTGCCAAGTTTCCGTTGTTTACAAATATATATCATGACCTTTATATATATTTATATGCATATATTTAACCACTTTCCAAGTTCTATAACTTATGATCATATACCCACACATACGTTTAATCTCTTTACATTATCATGTACTTTCTCACTTAATAACATTTCAAGTCATCAAACTTAAACACATACATATTTATATATATGAAATCATATTTTTCTAAGTCTTAATCAAATCAATATATGATAAACATATGCATGTATATTTTTCCATATATTTTTGTTTATCACAAGATTATATATACCAACAATCAAACTAACAAATATCGCATATTATCTTTAATAATTTCGACCCATTTTATATACATTTGTACAAAATTCTAATTTCTCTTTTATCATTATATGTTTCAACAAAACATGCACATAGATTTGCATATATATATATATATATATATATATACTAGGTTCTATTTTTATACATGCAAGCATACACTTCTATATTTCTAGACTTTTATTCAATTACAACATATACACATATATACGTGTATTTCGGCCTATATATATGTATATGTATATCCATTTTTGTCTTTCTTTATTTTATTTCTTTAACATCACTTTATAAAGTTAGATTTTTAAGAACAACTCTTTTAATCTTCAAATCTTTTTGTTTATTAGGATGAACAACATGTTTAGATTAATAAAAATAAGATAGAATTAGAGTTGAGTGACGGTTTCCTCACCACTAGTCAAGCTAGGCGACGATTCTACTAGTTAATGTTGATGGGTGCTCGATTGTTGTCAAAACCCGACTTTCTTGCTCCAAGACTCCTCGGTTTCTCCAAGCTCCAACTCCAATTCTCTAGACTTAGGTTCTTGAATTTTGAAAGAGTGGAAGTGTGTGTGTGCATATGTGTGTCGATATATATATAAAAAGGGAAAGAGATTGAGTGTTCATTTAAACTAAATGATTACCAAGATTACAAGTATGGATGATGGTATGTATGCATGTATATGCCGTTCGAAAATAGAGAAGAGGGAAAGGGATATGGAGTGTTGTCTTCAATCCAATGATTACTAGATTTAGTGGATGTGATCTCTACCTTGCCTTCTTAATTAAAAAATATGGGTCTTATGACACAAGATCATGATGGGGTTAGTAGATTTGGTGGAAAGTGGGTGGTGGTGTGAAGGTTTTGGCCGAGAGGGGTAATAGGGTGGGGGGGGGGGGGTTGGATTTGATTTAAACTTGAAATCTTGATCAAGATATTAGTTAGGTTATATTTAGGTAGTGTATACCCGGTAAGTGATCCCGTGATTTAATATCCGGTGTAGAACTTTTACCGATTAAAACTCTTTATATTTCATATTTCGACTATATTTTAATAGTCCACTAATTTAACCCGTCATAGTTAATGTTTAACTATAATATATACGTACACACATAATAATAATTCGTCACCATGAACCAATATTCTTTGTGTTTATTAACAATAATTTTGTCACCAATATTTATGTTTTTATAACCAGCGTGGTACTAGACTTTACTTGGAATAAAAGATTTTGTTATTTACCAACGACGTTCCTTGCGGGTTGTAACCGTTTGCTTCCTAGTAATTCTAAAAATTACTAAAATATAATATTTGTTCTTTTGCTAGACTCCATGACAAAACTATGTCACAATAATAATTCAGGAAATAAAATTAATGAACGTGAAATTATGAAATATGGATATTGACCTGAAATACTGGGTGTCACATTCTCCCCATGTTAAAGAGAATTTCGTCCCGAAATTCAGTTGTTGTCCTCTTGACTTGGAGTGTTCGTGAACAAGGATGGGTACTTGGCTTTCATTTGATCTTCTCGTTCCCACGTATACTCGGGGCCGCGCTTCGAATTCCAACGTACCTTGACCAGCTTAACACGGCTACGCCTTGTTTTCTGAACCTTCCAATCTGTAACTTCAATAGGTTCCTCAACGAAGTGCAGCTTGTCATCTATGTGAATTTCATCAGGCGGTATAATTAACGTCTCGTCTGATAAGCACTTCTTGAGATTGGACACATGAAACGTATCATGTACATTGCTTAGTTCCTGTGGCAACTTGAGCTTGTATGCTACAGAGCCAACCCTAGCCAATATTTCAAACGGTCCAACGTACCTAGGGTTAAGCTTGCCACGGTTGCCAAATCTTGCAACTCCCTTCCATGGTGAGACCTTCAACATGACCCGGTCCCCAACTTGGAATTCTAATGGTCTTCGTCTGTTATCCGCGTAACTCTTTTGCCTGTCACGGGCGGCCTTCAGACGATCCTTGATTTTGAAAATCTTGTCAGTAGTTTCCTGAATAACCTCAGGACCAGTTAAATACTTGTCGCCAACCTCCGCCCAACATAGCGGTGAACGACACTTTCGACCATACAAAGCCTCAAACGGAGCGGCTTTGATGCTGGTGTGGTAACTGTTATTGTATGAAAACTCAGCTAGCGGCAAATGAGTATCCCAATTTCCACCGAAGTCGATTGCACACGCACGGAGCATATCCTCTAAGGTTTGAATGGTCCTTTCGCTTTGACCATCGGTTTGTGGGTGATATGCCGTGCTCATGTCAAGATGTGTGCCCATGGCTTCTTGTAATGATTTCCAGATTCTAGACACGAATCTGCTGTCTCTATCAGAGATAATAGAAGTTGGTACCCCATGCCTAGCCACAATTTCCTTGATATAAAGCTTTGCAAGTTTCTCGGTTTTATCCGTTTCTTTGATGGGTAGGAAATGAGCTGATTTTGTCAAACGATCGACAACTACCCATATCGAGTCATATCCGCTCGACGTCCTGGGCAACTTTGTAATGAAATCCGTGGAAATTTGCTCCCATTTCCATTGAGGTATATCGGGTTGTTGTAACAATCCCGATGGTTTCTGATGTTCTGCCTTTATCTTTGAACATGTCAGGCATTTACCGACATAAATGGCAATTTCTCCTTTCATGTTCGGCCACCAATAGTGTTCTTTCAAATCCTTATACATCTTATCCGAACCTGGGTGAATGGAGTACCTGGACTTGTGGGCTTCGTCCATAACCAACTCCCGTAAGTTACCATAACATGGCACCCAAATTCTATTCATGAAGTATAAAGTATCATCTGACTTTGGTTCCAACTGCTTTAACATCCCTCGTAAGGCTTCATTCTGAATGTTTTCTTCTTTGATTGCCTCTTGTTGTGCCATCCGGATTTGAGTCGTGAGACTCGTATGAATTGTCAATCCTAGGGCACGAACACGAAGAGTTTTAACCCGTTCCTTACGACTCAAGGCATCTGCTACGACGTTTGCCTTACCAGGGTGATACTTGATATCACAGTCGTAATCATTCAGTAGCTCTACCCAACGGCGTTGTCTCATGTTGAGTTCTTTCTGGTTAAAGATGTGCTGGAGACTCTTGTGGTCTGTAAAGATAGTACATTTTGTACCGTATAAGTAATGTCTCCAAATCTTGAGTGCAAACACGACAGCACCCAATTCTAGATCGTGAGTCATATAGTTTTTCTCATGGACTTTCAACTGCCTGGATGCATATGCTATGACTTTTTCTCCCTGCATCAATACACATCCCAGACCTTAGTGTGATGCGTCACAGTACACAATGAAATTGTCAGTCCCTTCGGGAAGGGATAGGATTGGTGCACTGCAAAGTTTCTGCTTCAGCAATTGAAAAGCTGATTTTTGTTTATCAGTCCAATCAAACTTTTTGTCCTTCTGAGTTAGCGTAGTCATAGGCAAAGCTATCTTTGAAAAATTCTCAATAAATCGCCTGTAATAGCCTGCCAAACCCAGAAATTGACGCACCTCAGTCGGAGTTCTTGGTGCTTCCCAGTTTTTGATAGCTTCAATCTTGGATGGATCTACGTGAATACCATCCTTATTGATGACATGTCCGAGAAAGTGAACCTCTCGGATCCAAAACTCACACTTAGAGAATTTGGCATAAAGCTTCTCATTCCTGAGTAGTTCCAAGATTAATTTCAAATGATGTTCATGTTCTTCCTTGGTTTGTGAATATATCAATATGTCATCGATAAACACAATCACGAATTTATCCAAGTAGGGCTTGCACACGCGGTTCATGAGATTCATGAAAACAGCCGGTGCATTAGTTAAGCCAAATGGCATAACTAGGAACTCGTAGTGACCGTAACGAGTCCTAAAAGCCGTCTTTGGTATATCTTCTTCTTGAATTTTCAGTTGATGATACCCTGATCGTAGATCAATTTTAGAATAGAAACTGGAACCTTGAAGTTGATCAAACAAGTCGTCTATTCGAGGAAGAGGATACCGGTTTTTGATTGTCAGCTTGTTCAATTCCCGGTAATCAATACACATTCTAAAGGTTCCATCCTTTTTCTTTACAAATAGGACCGGAGCTCCTCATGGTGAGAAACTCGGTCTTATGAAACCTTTGTCAAGTAATTCTTGTAATTGGCTCGACAGTTCCTGCATCTCGGAAGGGGCTAGACGATACGGAGATCGTGCAACTGGTGCGGCTCCTGGTACTAGGTCGATCCGGAACTCGACTTGCCTTGATGGTGGTAATCCAGGTAAGTCCTCGGGAAATACTTCAGGGTAATCCCTAACGATTGGTATGTCCTCAAGTCGACGTTCCTCGGGTTTCTTCTCGACGATGTGAGCCAGGAATGCACAATAACCCTTGCGTAGATACTTATGAGCTTTCATGCAGTTTATCGTCTTCAACATCGTTCTACACTTTTCGCCTCGAATAGAAAGAATTTCTCCGCTCGGTAGTGGGATACGTACAATCTTTTCGAAACACACGATTTCGGCATGATTTTTCGACAACCAATCCATGCCAATAACAATGTCAAAACTTCCCAGATCCACTGGTAGAAGGTCTATACTAAATGCATGTTTTTTTAGACATAAAGTACAACCCTTAATGACCTCTCCGGTTTCTATTAATTTTCCATTTGCTAATTCAATTGTATATCTTTGTTCTAGTTTACTAGCCTTAACACCGAGTAATGATTTAAAATCATTTGACACAAAGCTCATATCGGCACCCGAATCAAAAAGTACAGAGGCATAGTGATTATTGATTGGGAACGTACCAGTGACGATATTCGGGTCCTGGCGTGCGTCCCTTGCACCCATCACAAATGCCCTTCTTGGTGCCTGAGCGTCGTTCTGGTTCTTCCACTTAGGACAATCTTTCTTGAAGTGCCCCAGATCACCACACTTGAAACATCCTTGCTTTGCTTTACCCATACGGTTGGTGTTGGTTTGGCAATTTTGTGTGGCGTGACCAAATTTGTCACACTTTCCACACTTGATGCACCCACCAGCATGATGATATCCGCACTTTTTACACCTCGGTAGGCCCCTATCATACCCTTTCCTTTCCATTGTGTTGGCTGCAAAAGCCTTCACAGTTTCTTGTTTCCTAAACCCCTGTTTCCCAGACTTGTTATTTGAATTTCCCATCCACTTCCTTTTCTCTCCCAATCTACCTTCCTCATTCTCCTTCCTTCTAAACACTCCATTACGCACTGCGTCATCCTTCAGTTTGAATGCTAAAGTTATGGCACTCTTGGCATCCATTGGATTAGATGATGTTACCATACTACGAATTTGAGGCGCAAGGCCCCACAGATACCTTTCCACACGCTTATGTTCTGGTGTGACCATATGAGGTACCAGAATTGCCAATTCATTAAAACGGTCGGTGTACCCTGCCACATCATCTTCGATCATTTGTAAGTTCCACATCTCAGTTTCAATCTTTTGCAATTCGTTTCGAGGACAATATTCCTCGATCATCATGTTTTTCAAGTCTTCCCAAGATAATTGATACGCTGTCTCTCTCCCCAAAGTCTTGACTTGTGAATTCCACCAGGTTAAAGCTTTATCAGTGAGTGTGCATGTAGAATACTTAACCATGCAGTCAGCGGTGCATTCACTAATATCAATCACCGATTCCATCTTTTCTATCCATCTCATTAGCCCAACTGCACCCTCGGTGCCATTGAAACTGCGGGGGTTGCAGGATAGGAAGGCCTTGTAGGTGCACTTCCTATTTGGAGCATCTGTAGAATCACAAGTCATAACGTCATTAATTCGGATCATGACCATGTGTTATGGCTTATTTATTTTATTACCTCCGGAACCTCCTGCTGTACCGCTACCTCCTGCTGTACCGCTACCTCCTGCACCTCCTCCGCCGGAACCGCTGCCGTTTCCTCCGCCACTATTTCGATTTGCTTCATACTGCTCCATGGCGGCAGCTACTCGCTGTGCTATGAGTTGTTCCACGTTTGAGGAAATCGTCTCGTTGTTGTCACCAGTAGTGTCACGCGACATCCTTCGCTTAGGCGCCATTGTGTTCTTTCTAACATAAGATTTAAAAAGAAACAACATTATATAATAATAATAATGATATTACATGACATAAGGATACAACAACATCAAACGTAGACAACCATCATCACAACATATATTACACATACATAGTTAAAACATACATAGTACATTGTTCCAAAAGACAAGGATACAAAAGGGATGGGTTTACATGACCACATCAGTACCAAAGTTTTAAACTACATAATGTGCTACGGGCACAACCCGCCCGTAATAGGTCTAGAAATAGGCAAGCGTTCCTGTCGGAACGGTAGCTGAAGTTAGCATCTGCTCCACGCGTGCCTTAGCTAGAGTAGCCCAAAGTTCAGCATCTATCGCCCTCTGCTCGGCTACCTCTGCCCTCCGTTCGGCTGCGGCGGTCCTCCTCTCCATTTCCGCCAATCTCTTCTCGAACTCCATCATGTGACTGGATGCATGCTGAAGAGACTGGTCGATTAATTTCTGATCCTCCGCCATCCCATTAACATTTTCCACTAAAGTTGGAAGAGTTGCCAAGTCCCTTCGGATGGATTTTCGGATAATTCGGGTTCGGTTTCGGATTCGGATTTTTTTGAACACCCCTAACAACATGTTACTGTTCGGATTACGAGTCAAGAATAACGGGTACTCAGCATACTACAACCTTAGAAGATCGAGTTACGAGCTGAGCTTGGACGATGACGGCAGCGATCGTCAGTTACCGATCTTGGTATCACAACAGGCTGAACCCGTACCAGAATATGTACTTATACCTGCACCACAACTACTCCAGCCATGGAGGCAACTATCTTTCTAACATATTTGTGGTATAAATACTCTCCTTCATAAGTTGTCGGATCGGATGCCTAGAATTTCACCATGAGATATGGCAGACGGGATTACCCGGACAGAAGGGAACCCAAGATGGATGAGCAGGACTAAACGGGAGAGAACCATACGGGTCAAGAGACCCAGACATTCATCAGGATCATGTGGATCCATAAGTACATACATACTTGGAGCATGAGCTGCTCGATAATCATTTGAGGATCTCTGCCCTACACATAGTGCCTGACTTTCATACGCATTTTAATTCTGAGACACTGGTAGTGCCTCTCTACCATTAGCCTCATCCGACAACATCCATATTCGACAGATTCATGAGTATTGGTACACATAATTAAGAGTAATCCGATAAAACAATACACACTCCTGTACAAATGTGCAAACGCAATCTAATGATCATTTCAAATCCCTTTTGATTAAAAGCTAGGGATAGGGGAAACACTATAGGGATCAGGCAAGGCAAATTATCATTACGGGTGCACACGTAATCATAATTTGCAGTGCATGGGAACTTTAGTGAGTCTTGCTGTCTAAGCTGATGATCAACCCATGTTCTCAATCACTTGATTAAGGATTGGATCTTAACAAATCAGACTTCTCAATTAGGTGCTCACAAAGCATTCTCCTAGTTTTGGAGGAACGAGAGAAATTCAAATTGAATTCAACCAATCCTTAGTAAATCCTGAACGACGAAGGAATTCGCACATTCATTCTTTGAGATTCTACTTGTCAGGAATGCTTCAAATTGAGCGTTACCACAACTAACACTTACAATAATTGCACAATTATTGTGGGAGATTATAGCGTAATCTCAGAATCCATCATACAGTTCAATCTCACAATTGCTTTAAAGTTACGCCAAGAGTGCTATGCACTAACTTCAGTAATGGAGCAGGATATTATTCTGACCCGCATACACATGGCACCTATGGATATTGTGGAAGCTCGACATGAGACAAGTAGGTAATCGGACATTTCAAAATATCGGTCAAACAGGGTTGCTCTCGCAACCATTGATATTCAATATACCTTTAAGTCTAACTATTCTCTCGGTAATGGATAAGCCGGGGTTGATGCTCAAGCGAATGCCAAAGAAACCTAAGTGTGGACTAACGACTATTGTCGCACTAACAGGGAAACGACATGCAAAACTCTTAAAGGAGTCCCAAATGCGGAATTTCATGCTAATCTCATTAGTTCTTGATATGCATAAGGGACGTAAGCTCGAGCTATTCACAACAGGCCACTGTCCACAAAGAGTTGAGAAGAATAATTTATTACTCTTTTGTACTCGCACTTCCCCAAAGTTCATCTTGATGGATGGATCCCAGATTTTAGCCTAGAAGAGAGGTGTGATCGCATCTTTTACTCCTAGTTTTCTATAATTGGGAAGCTCTAGAGCATCTATTGTTAAGAAATGATCTCTTGGAGTAGGCTCAATTAGAATACAAAAGTCTCGACGTTCAACACTCATTACCTCAAGCTTATCCTTCTGCTAAGGATTTTGAGGCTATAACCTGAATGAGTGGAATACGTAATGGTAAGTCACCAAAGTACCATTCAAACCCTAAGGAAGTGCAGACACACTGAATGACTACAAGATGGCAATTGTAAAACTCCCAAAACGTCTCAGCCAACTTAATGGGTTGACAAACCCATAGCCCATTTTGGGGAAAGCACTAATTCGATGAGACCATTTTCATAGTATTACTATTCATTCCCTCAGCTAGACGGAATGTGAATATTCCAAACAAACATCGAACTTCGTATGGCTTACATACTTTGAAGGTATGGTAGTCGAGACAGGAGTTTTCATATCAGGACGCTACAACCCAAAGGCTAGTCTGCCTCGAAAGGTAGTGCAGGCAAAGGGGTAAAGTGGTGATTAGACACGACGTTCGCAAATAAGAGCTCCCAAGGAACATCAAATCTTAGCTCCATGAAGGCACATGGAGAGGAAAATCCTAGAAAACGTGAAACCTGAAATAAGTGAAAAGTCTTAGTCCGGGAAAATGCTTTCGAAAAGCATAAGAGGGACAAACATAAAAGTTTCATTTTCGTACGGTGTCATTACTACCCAATATTCAACTAAAACTTGGACACTTCGTCGAGTAATTCTTTCCTAAGATCTATAGAGATCTGCTTTTGTGACAAAGTGCGTAGACGAATAGAGGGTATATGTCAAAATACGCTCAAGATTCGCAGGCACCATTCCTTTCATTACCGGGAATGAGCATCACATAACCCTACCATATTGAGGGTAATCAAATAAACGGGTTCTTGCACGTATAATATTGTTAGTCGGAGAAGTATTCGCTTTGCTTTCAAATACTGACTACCAAGTAAATGGAATCAAGCAATTGAAGCCTAAGTTGGATGATACAGATATAATTTGGGTACCAGGTATCGGCAGCCTATGTGGGAGGTTATGGATGAAGTCCATAAGCCCAAGTACTCCGTTCATCCAGAATCGAATGAAACGTATAAGGACCCCGAGGAACTCCATTATGTGGCCAAACATGAGAGGAGAAATTGCTATTTGTGTTGGGAGATACCCGACAGTACAAGCAGAATGTTAGGAATCAACTGAGTAATCACAACAACCTCATATTCCTCAATGGAAATAGGAGGAGGATTCCCTGGATTTCATTACAAAGCTACCCAAAACACATAGCGGCTATGATATAATACGGGTAATTATCAGTCGTTTTACAAAATCCGCTCACTCCCTACCAATAAAGGAGACAGATAAAAGTAAGAAGCGTGCGAGGCTAAATATTAAGGAAATTAAGGCTAAGCATGGTATGCCAGTTTCCATTTTCTCTAAAAGGGACAGTCGATTCATGTCAAGAACCTGACAGTCTGTACAAGAAGCCTTGGGCACACGCCTTTACACGAGCACTGCATATCATCCCCAGATGAACGGTCAAGGTAAAAGGACCATCCAAACTTTAAAAGATGTGCTCCGTGCGTGTGTAATTGATTTCAGAGGAAATAGGGATACTCATTGCCGTTGGCTGAGTTTTCATATAATAAAAACTACCATACCAGCATTAAAGCCGCTCCGTTGAGGCTTTGGATGGTTGTAAGTGTCTCCCATCGCTATGTTGGGCGGAGGTTGGCGAAAATCATTTGACTGGTCCTGATATTGGCTAGCAAACCATGGACAAGATCGTCGAAATCAAAGATCGTCCGAAAGCCACTAGAGACAGTAGAAAGAGAGTTGTGCTAGCGACAGACGAAAGAGAGTCGTGCTAGCAACAGACGAAAGCCATTAGAATTCCAAGTGGGAAACAAAGTCATGTTGAAGGTCTCACCTTGGGAAGGAGTTGCAAGATTTGGCAACCGTGACAAGCTTAACCCTAGGTACGTTGAACCATTTGAAATTTTGGCTAGGGTTGGCCTTGTAGCATACAAACTCAAGATGCCACAAGAACTAAGAAATGCACATGATACGTTTCATGTATCAAATCTCAAGAAGTGTTTATCAGACGAGACATTAATTATATCGCCTGATGAGATTCACATAGATAACAAGCTACACTTCATTGAGGAACCGATTGAAGTCACTGATTAGGAGGTTCAGAAAACAAGGCGTAGCCGGGTTAAATTGGTTAAGGTACGTTGGAATTCAAAGCGCGGCCCCGAGTATACGTAGGAGCGGGAAGATAAAATGAAAGCCAAGTACACGTCCTTGTTCACGAACACGCCAAGTAAAGATGACAAGAACGGAATTTCAGGACGAAATTCTCTTTAACATGGGGAGAATGTAACACCCAGTATTTCAGGTCATTATCCATATTCATAATGGCACGTTCGTATTTTATATTTGTTAGGAGTATTATCTTTGACATGGTATTATCAGAAGTCTAGCAAAGGAACTTATATCAAAATAGTAATTGATAAGAATTACTAGAAAAATAAACAGTGATAACCCGCAAGGTACGGTCGTCGGTGATCGATAAGAATTTTATTCTATTAAAAGTCTAGGGACACGCTTTAATGTAAACACATAAATATTGGTGACTAAACTTTTATAAAGGTTGATATAAAAATAATTGTTACATGTCTCAAGTTGTTTTTATGTGTATCCTATATATTATAGTTAAAATAATAACTATGACGGGTTAACTAGTAGTTTATGGAAACTAGTCAAAACCACCCAAAATCATATAAGTAATTAATCGTTTAAAAGATTTACACCAAGTATTAGATTACGAGATCACCTGCCGGGTAAACACTACCTCTTTTTCCTATCCCATTTTCGATCAAGCAAAGTGTAACTAAACTCATTCCTTTACAATGGAACTAGGATCTAATCATATAAATAGAATAATGATAACAATGATATAGCTCATGATTAAAACCTCAAGCAAAAGTCCAACCCCCATCCCTCACCCTTACTCACGGCATCACCACCATCACCTACTACTAATTATTTTGCTATGTTTCACACTCCACTCCAAAAACCCATGCCTTGTTATGATGACTACTCATAAATGCTAAAACCTTACATTATCTAACTATATAATAAAGCATTAGAAAGAAGAACAAGAGACTTCTCTTGTTCTCCCTCCCACCTACGGCACACACAAACACACATTTGCACACACTTTGCATCTTCAATCCTAGAACTCAAGTATAGAGAAGATAGCTAGAAGCCTGGGAGATTCAAGGAAGATTGGAGCTAGGAGTCGGGTCTTGATAGCAAAAGAACACCCACCATTTTCTACTAACGAATCCCCACTTAGCTTGTCTAGTGGTAAGAAACCGACACCAAACTCTAGTTCCATCTCTATTTTCTTGATCTAAGCATATTGTTCACCCTAATAAACAAAGGATTTACAAGATTCAAGGAAATTATTATAAAGCTTAACTTATTTAGTTAGAAATTTAAGTTTGGTGTAAAAATATATATAAGGGCCGAAATTTGGTAATATATATACATGATTTATTGTTTTGATGATTTTGCGACAAGTGATAGCATAATTTCATGGTTTCAAGATTTAAAACTATAATATATACATGTGTATGGGCCGAGATATACATGTGCAAATGTAAACATGCTTAATTTGATTAAATAATCTAGAAATGAGTAAGTACATGCATACATAGATGAAGATAGAAACGTGTATATGTATATACATCCTTGCGTATATGTTCTTGTTGAAACGTTTGATGATCAAAGAAAAGGGTTAGAGAAAAAGGTATGATTAACATTTAACAAGTAAAATATGACTAAATATATGTATGCGTGAATTTGTGGTCATCAAACTTGGAGATATAAACATATATATATATATATATATATATATATATATTAATTTGATTAAATGATTTGGGATGGTCTAATGGTAAATTTAGTATATATATATATATATGGGGATGTATTTTAGATGCTAGAATGAATATGTTAATAAATCATAGATTAGTTAAAGGTCTAACTTAATACATGATGAAAAAGTAAAATATGCATGTAAATATATATGGAAGTCATGATATATGTTCACAAATAACGGGAAACTTGTTAAATCAAAATGAGATATGAAACGACTAAATAAATGAAATCATATATATTTAGAACTTGTTGATAACATGGAACCTAGACACGAGAAATGAAAGCTAAAGACGTTCGGTTTAAGGATAAATAATAGTGTGTTATCATGAAACATGTTTAAATATATATTGAATTGTTGAACTATAATTATATTTGTGTGCATAGATTAGTACAAATAAATGCATGTTAAATGTAAACAAGTTAATAAATGTCGTTCGGAACAAGTAATTGCATGTGGACGTGCTAACATGGTTTATGTGCTTGTAGAATTAATGACATACTTAGTACAAACTTGAACGATATTTGTGGTTTATATAATTATTGATAAGAAATAATTATATGATGATACATGGACTACAATAAGAATATATTATAAGATGTTGCAAAAATAATATTTATTTTTGATAAACGTAACAAGTCACCAATATGGAAATATAATATTTTTTCCAGAAAGTAAATAAAGCGTCTAGACTGGAATAATAATCACCAACGAGTCGTCATGAGAAAACAATGTTTTAAATAAACAAAGACAAACTTAACAGGAATAGTTAAGTTGGGTGAACAACTTGCGTTTAAGACGGGTAGTCTTAACACATTAGTACCCTTGTGTGATTAGGGTACGGATAGACAGGAACTATTAGCACAAGGTTATTTGCTAGGATTTCATCGGACACAAGGTGAGTTCACGGCCCTCTTTTAACTTTTTAATGTTTTGTAAACATCGGGGGGAGAAACATACTTACTTGTTATGTTTGAAAACATGAATTACATTTGCTTACAAGTTTGACATCATGAACATTCAGGTCTAACTCTTTGTGAGTTTCACTAATCCCCCTTTTTCTAAGTTTTTCAAATGATTTGGGGTGGAAACATACTTGTAAAAGACTTTTGTGTGTAAATGAATTGAACTAATGATCTGACCGTATGTGTGTATTGATGGAAAAGTAAAGCGCTTAAAGTCCTCTGAACAAGTTAGTAACCATTAGCTATTTTAGCCCGGGATTATATGGATAGTACTATTGGGGGTGACGCCTCCTGTCATGGTTAGTCGCGCTAACCAGGGGTCAAAAGGGCCGAATGACCGCATATTGTCTTACTCGCAAAAAGGCGAGGGGGAGGCACAAAAGGTCGGGGTTTGGTTACGGTCTCGTACATTACATACTATTTTGAATTCCTTGCAAGCTTACAAATGGGGTTAATAGATCGGATTAGTATTCAAATTCATTGGTAATACATGCAAAAGGGTTCTGATCAGGTTAAAGTGATTAGGTTTTAAGCAAAAGGGTTCTGATCAGGTTAAAGTGATCAGGTTTTAAGCAAAAGGGTTCTGATCAGGTTAAAGTGATCAGGTTTTAAGCAAAAGAGTTTTGATCAGGTTAAAGTGATCAGGTTTTAAGCAAAAGAGTTCTGATCAGGTTAAAGTGATCAGGTTTTAAGCAAAAGGGTTCTGATCAGGTTAAAGTGATCAGGTTTTAAGCAAAAGAGTTCTGATCAGGTTAAAGTGATCAGGTTTTAAACAAAAGAGTTTTTGATCAGAAAATGATCATGTTTAAACATTAGATTCATGACGGTTAAGTCATGGTAATGTTTTCAAAGGAAAAACTACATATTATATGACGGTAAAGTCATGGACATGTTTTCAAATGAAAACTACTCATTATTATGATGGTTAAGTCATGTATAGTTTTTCGGGGAAAACTACTTAGTTTTATGACGGTAAAGTCATGTACATGTTTTCGGGAAGAACTATAAGCACTGATATAACTAACTCTGTGAACTCACCAACCTTTGTGTTGACACTTTCAAGTATGTTTCTCAGGTAACCTTTAGCCATGGCGCGGTTGGAATAGGCTAGCCATGTTGGATCAATTTCCTAGTAGCTGGAAGGACGTAGAATATCAAGTCTCAAGTCTATCGTTGATCTAGAAGAACCTAGATCATAGTATTACTTAGTTTAGTAACTGTATATGTAATCAAGTCTTAGAAATCACAATTACCGCTTCCGCTATCGTGTAATGAACCAAATCGTTGCAACCTGTATTTATTTATTAAGTAAATAAATTTGGGGTGTCACACCCCGCTAAAGCAGAAACACGAGGCGCGACTGACAAGGAACCATAACAACATTGCTTATATAGAAATACTTAATTACTTTCATAACATCACCAAAATACGACTACAACGTTTAAAGCCTAGAGGCGGCTACATAATTCTTCAAAATACAAATTTAACAAGATAATAAAAAGACAACAACAAAAGTCTTCAATTAAAATTCCTAGAAAGGTTTCCATCATGCTTGTTCATTTCCTGAAAAACATGCTTGAAAACGTCAACTAAAATAGTTGGTGAGCTCGCAGGTTTGAGGCACAAATATATATAATTGCATATTTTACACACAAACAGGACATAATTACAATGAGCCCACAACCAAACATTGACTTCCTTGTTCGCCCCTACAGATGCCTTATCACGAAACATCTAAAATGAAATGGATAATATACATTCACAAGACATGATAGTCAAAGTTGGCGCGACCAACCATGAATGGGGGTGTCAACCCAAATAGATCTATTCATATATTCCACGGCTTAATTCCAAGCTAAATAGTTGTGTAAAATAAGGGGACTTTAGTGATAATATGCTTAACTCATGTAAATTTATTCCTAAATAATGACACATGTGTAAAATAAATGATAAAAGCATGTTTTTCCCCCGAAATAAATAAGTAAAAAGGGGCCGCGAGAACTCACTGATTGGTAGTCTGAAGCTACGTCAATTCCAACAAAATATGTGCACGAATTGTTGCAACCGGATGTTCCTACTTGAGTCCTACGATGTAATTAAATGCTATTGAGGATTACGGAACAATCCTAACGTGTTATGCATGTTTAGACTCGTAATTTCTAGTACGAGAGACAATGGTGATGAATTGCTTAAAAAGATTTTGTTAACTTTAAATGTTTATGAAAATCTTTGTCGAACACTTGTTTGATGTTTAAGTTTAAGTTGGAGGGATGAGAATAAAGCGAAAGTTTACACATGCGTTAAAATACCACTTATATTGTTAAAAATCATGTTTTGAAATCGTGTGACCCGTATAAGTGTTTAGGACTTTCAAGGGACCGAACTTGGTAAATTATAACTTCAAAGTCAGAAGTTTAAAATTTAGGTTTATAAGGTTTTGAACTCCTTAAATAAACTCAAACAAGCTTAACTTTAAAAATTAGTCGATTTACGACGTTTTGCGGTGTATTAAACTTAAAAATAATAATATGGTCATGAATCTTGATAAATTAGTGTTATGATGACTCATCTTACCTTATATTAAATATAAGAAGACTTTCAAAAGTTGGTCGAGTCAAGAGTTAGTGTTTAAAGATGTTTTTATTATCTAATTAGGTCGTAAAACCTTAAAATAAGCCATAATTTCGAAAGTATAGCTGTCCAAATCCAAACTTTATGAAATTCTGTCAGTAGACTCTTTAATATTTATAAAAGATTCTGGAATTTTTCCAGAATTTACTGGAGAGTTGAAGTAAGGTTTCTCCATTCGGTTATCGTAAAATAACCGAAAATGAAAAAGTATATCTAGACATCTCCAAAAGTTATGAAATTTATTTTTTAAGCTTTATATGATCTCAAAAACATTTTGTAAATTTTGGGGAGGTTTTTGAAATAGTTAAGTATTTTTCCAAAAGTTATTTACAATAGCCAAAATTAGAAAGGATAGCTAGACAAGTCCAAAAATTATGATTATTATTTTTTGAACTCTTCATGACCAGTAAATCATATGGTAAAAGTATTATATTTTTATGAAAAGTTTAAGTATAAAAACGACATTTGTTTTTACAAGATTTATTTTATAGATATAGTTCCCGAGCTCCATAAATCATGAAATTTAATATGGAAGCTTTTTATATTATATAGGAGCTACAGAAAAAAATATGGGAATTTTTGGTGATCATTAAGTAAAATTCATGTTTTATGTCCAAAATCGACGTTTTAACGGTGAAAGTTTATTTTTAGGTTGCATATGGTCATTTCAACTTTATTTAACTCATCCAACCTTGTAAATATATGATATAAAGTGTAAATAAAAGTAATCTAACGAGTTAGTAGGTGTTAGGAGAAAGAAAAATGAAAGCACAATTGTATGTAAAGTAATAATATAAAGTAAATGGACTAGTTCTTGAATGTTGAAGGTATGTTTATGGTTTGGCCTTAGCCATAGATCACCACTTATTTACATACACTATGAAGCATATGATGGTGTCATACTACCCATAAACCTTTTTGTTATCAAAATCAAGATCTAGAAAGAAGAAAGTAAGAAACTTACAAATCAAGAACTTCAAAGTTGGGACTTTGTTCTTGCACTATTTTGCCCAAAATTTGAGAGAGAAAATGAGAGAGTTTGAGAGTGATTTGTTTGGTGCAAGTGAAAATGGTGGATGAAGGCTTCTATTTATAGGAGAATTGGGCATGGTTTTCTTATTAAAATATTTAAGAAATCATGGTGTGTTTGTGTGTGTAAGTGGATGAAAGAAAAGGGGTGTGGGAGGTGGAGTAAGATGTGGGTGATGTCTTGTCTATTTTTTTTATAAAAATTCTTTTACATCTTTTGAAGACTTTTATAAATGCTTTTATAAAAATTAAAGTCTTTTATATAGAGTTTTTATAAAATGTTGTTAGTTATTAAAATTGTATTGCATAGTCTTGATTTTTATAAAATATTTAGTTCTTAGAAATAAATAATGGTTTTATAAGTTTAAATTTATATAAAATAATACTTAGGTAGTTTTATTAGGAATGGCGTGTGCGCATGAACAATGTGAGCAGAAAGATTTATGTATACATGTATATATATTATGTTAAAGAAATAAAATGTTCGTAAATACAAAAATAGAAATTGTATCCATGTGTTTAATATAAAATGAATATGTTTGACTTGCTGTTTGACCAAAGTGTGTCATTCATCACCAATGTTTGTTTATTTTCTCTTATGCACAAGAATGTTCTACAAAATTGTTGTGCACATTGTATGACGACCTAATTTTCATTTAACTGAGTCCTAATGATGGTTATTGACTAGTAATGCATGGAAATAGGATTTTAAGATGTTGACCTGAAATTAGGGGTTGTCACAGTCTCCCCTAGTTAAGGGAATTTCGTCCCGAAATTCAATTTGTATTGTTCTGGACAGGATCCTCTTGAAAGAGTTGAGGGTACTTAAGCTTCATTTGATCTTCCCGTTCCCATGTGAACTCAGGACCTCGTCTTGAGTTCCATCTGACCTTAATAATCGGAAGACGACTTCGCTTAAGCCTTTTGATTTCTCTATCCATGATCTCCACGGGTTCTTCGATAAAATGGAGTTTACCATCAATCCGAACCTCCTCGAGTGGTACACATAATGTATCGTCAGCTAGACATTTCTTCAAATTCGACACATGGAATGTATCGTGTACGCTGCTAAGTTCTTGAGGTAATTTAAGCTTGTAAGCTACTGGACCAATTCTATCCACAATCTCGAATGGTCCAACATACCTCGGGCTGAGTTTGCTTCTTTTCCCAAAACGTACCACACCCTTCCAGGGTGAGACCTTTAAAAGAACTTTATCACCGATTTGAAATTCCAGAGGTTTCCTTCGGGTGTCTGCGTAACTTTTCTTACGGTCTCTGGCTGCCTTAAGCCTATCTTTAATCTTGACTATCTTATCGGTTGTCTCTTGAATGATTTCTGGGCCTGTTAATTGGCTATCACCAATTTCAGCCCAACACACCGGTGATCGACATTTGCGTCCGTACAAAGCTTCAAAAGGTGCGCATTTGATGCTAGTGTGATAACTGTTATTATAGGAAAACTCTACCAGTGGTAAGTGGGCATCCCAATTACCTCCAAAATCAATCACACAAGCTCTAAGCATATCTTCTAATGTCTGGATAGTCCTTTCGCTTTGACCATCCGTTTGGGGGTGGTAAGCAGTACTCATATCCAAACGTGTCCCCAAAGCCTTCTGCAACGTCTGCCAGAACCTTGAAGTAAATCGACTATCTCTATCTGAAATAATGGAGATAGGTACTCCGTGCCTTGCCACAATTTCATTTACATAGATCCTTGACAACTTCTCCATCTTGTAATCTTCTCTGATAGGTAGAAAGTGCGCGGATTTTGTTAATCGGTCCACGATGACCCATATCGTATCATGACCGCTAGAGGTCCTGGGTAACTTAGTAATGAAATCCATAGAAATATGCTCCCATTTCCATTGCGGAATTTCTGGTTGTTGTAACAATCCAGATGGTTTCTGATATTCCGCCTTAACTTTGGAGCATGTCAAACACTTCCCAACATACGTTGCAATACTTCCCTTCATACTTGGCCACCAATAAAATTCTTTCAGATCCTTATACATCTTGTCAGACCCTGGATGAATGGAATACCTGGACTTGTGAGCTTCGTCCATGATCAGCTCTCTTAGGTTACCAACACTTGGCACCCAAATTCTGTTCATAAAGTAGAGAGTCTCATCAGACTTAGACTCAAATTGCTTATCCATTCCCCGTAAGGACTCATTCTTTACATTCTCCTCTTTTAGTGCTTCTTTCTGTGCATTTAGGATGTGAATTTTAAGACTCGTCTGAATAGTCATTCCCAATGCACGCACACGAAGAGTTTTAACTCTTTCTTTTCTACTCAACGCGTCAGCCACCACATTTGCTTTTCCTGGGTGGTAACGAATCTCACAATCATAGTCGTTTAGTAATTCAACCCATCTTCGTTGCCGCATGTTCAACATCTTCTGATCAAATATGTGTTGGAGGCTCTTGTGGTCGGTATAAACAATGCATTTAGTACTGTACAAGTAGTGCCTCCAAATCTTTAGTGCGAAAACTACGGCTCCCAATTCCAAATCATGGGTGGTATAGTTCTTCTCATGCACCTTGAGTTGTCGGGATGCGTATGCAATAACTTTGTCTTTTTGCATCAACACACAACCAAGACCTTGGTGTGACGCATCGCAGTATACAACAAAGTTATCTGTTCCCTTAGGAAGTGATAGGATCGGTGCCCGACATAGTCTTTGCTTAAGCAATTGAAATGCCGCTTCTTGCTTTTCTTCCCAATCAAACTTTTTGTCTTTCTGGGTTAGCGTAGTCAGAGGCTGGGCTATTTTTGAAAAGTTTTCAATAAATCGCCTGTAGTAACCGGCTAAACCCAAAAACTGACGAACTTCGGTTGGCGTTCGAGGAGCTTCCCAATTCTTGATTGCTTCAATCTTGGCAGGGTCCACGTGAATTCCTTTTTCATTAATCACGTGTCCAAGAAAGTGTACTTCTCGTAACCAAAAGTCACATTTGGAAAACTTTGCATACAACTTCTCATTTTTTAGCAATTCCAGGATTAACCTCAAATGTTGTTCATGATCTTCTTTGCTTCGTGAGTAGATTAGTATATCGTCGATGAATACTATCACGAATTTATCCAAATAAGGTTTGCATACCCTATTCATAAGATCCATGAATACCGCAGGTGCATTTGTTAAACCAAACGGCATAACCAGGAACTCGTAATGCCCATACCGTGTCCTAAACGCAGTCTTTGGTATGTCTTCTTCTTGTATCCTCAACTGATGGTATCCTGATCTGAGATCAATCTTTGAGTAGTAGCTAGAACCTTATAGCTGATCGAATAGATCATCTATTCTAGGAAGTGGATATCGGTTCTTGATTGTTAGCTTGTTCAATTCCCGATAATCGATACACATCCTAAAGGTTCCGTCCTTCTTTTTAACGAACAAGACCGGAGCTCCCCAGGGTGAGAAACTCGGTCTTATAAAACCTTTTTCCAAAAGCTCTTGTAACTGGTTGGATAACTCCTGCATCTCTGATGGCGCCAATCTATAAGGTGATCGTGCGACAGGCGCCGCTCCTGGAACTAGATCGATTCGAAATTCAACTTGTCGTGGAGGTGGGAGTCCGGGCAAGTCTTTGGGAAAGACTTTTGGATAATCTTGGACAGTCGGAATATCTTGGATACGCTTCTCCTTGGGCTTCTTTTCTAGTACATGGGCTAAGATTGCATGGTACCCTTTCTTCAAATACTTCCGGGCCTTCATGCATGTTATCATCTTCAGGTGTATTCCACTTCTTTCACCTTGGATCATGAGTGTTTCTCCACAAGGAAGTGGTATTCGAACTATTTTATCAAAACATATGATCTCTGCTCGATTCTTCGACAACCAATCCATTCCAACCACTATATCGAAACTTCCAAGTTCTACCGGTAATAGGTCTATACTAAAATGATGGCCTCCTAAACTCAAGGTACATCCTTGAATTATTTCGCTAGTTTTAATTAACTTTCCATCAGCCAGTTCTATGCTATAGTTAGTGTTCAACTTATTTGATTTTATACCAATTAGCGGTCTAAACTCAGTTGAAACAAAACTCCTATCAGCACCCGTGTCAAAAAGTATAGAAGCATATTGATCATTAACTAGGAACGTACCCGTAACGATGTTGGGGTCTTGACGGGCATCCCCTGCTCCGATCACGAATGCTCTACCCCGAGCTGGGTTTGCATTAGCATTAGCATTCTGGTTCTTGTTCAGCTTAGGGCAGGTGTTCCTCAGATGCTCCGTACTTCCACATTCATAGCATGCCAATTGTGCGACCTTGGTCTGGCAGTTCCTCGCTAAGTGCCCCGCCTTCTTACATTTGCCGCACACAAGGGTGTTACAGGCTCCATTATGGTGGAAGTTGCACTTGTTACATTTGCGCAACGGTCCTTGATAATGCCCTTTTTCCTTAACATTCGCCACATAATTCTTCACAGTGTTCTGCTTCTTGTTCGACCAATTACCCGACTTCTTTGCAAAATTATTATTCCATTTTCTCTTTTCACCAGAACCGGCAGGTGCCAGTACTCCAGTGCGAACCATCTCATCGGTCAAACTTCCAGACAATTCAACTGCCTCATCGAGAGTGGCAGGGTTTGCTGATTTGGTCATGCCGCGAATCTGAGGAGCTAGCCCCCAGATGTATCGTTCGATACGTTTTGGTTCCGGCGTAACCAAGTGTGGTACCAGCCTTGCCATCTCGTGGAATCGGTTGGTATACTCCAAGTGTTCAGCTCCATTCATTGATATGTGCCAGAATTCTTCCTCGATCTTTTGAATTGCATTAGTGGGACAAAACTTCTTAATCAACATCTCCTTCAGCTGTCCCCAGGTTAATTGACTGATGACCTCTCTTCCTTTGGTCTGTACCTCAGCATTCCACCAAGTTAATGCCTTATCTTGAAGTGAGCAGGTGGCATATTTGACTATGCAGTTGTCTGGACATTCACTGATGTCTATGACAGATTCCATCTTCTCAATCCATCGTAGGATACCGACGGCTCCTTCAGTGCCATAATAGTCAAGAGGTTTGCAAGCCATGAATGACTTATACGAACAGCCTCTCTTCCCTTCAGTAGTTCCCTCAGTACCGTTGGTCCCGTTGCCAGTACCTCCGATAGTTCCATTGTTTCCTTCAGTTCCATTTGTATCCGCTGCTCCATTAGTTCTGTCATTTCCGTTCGTACCACCATTAATTCCAGAGTTTCCATTTGGAGTGAGTTGAGCGACAATGTTCGGTATAGCAGCAGCAATTTGATCAGCAACAATTTGAGCAATCTCGTTTCGGCTAACAGCCGCGTTGTTCGTTGCGTTGTTTTCTGTTTCGGCAGCTGTACGTCGCGTTGCTCTTCGTGGTGGCATTTTCTATAATAAATACCACATGTCAAAGGGCAATGCATACTAAAAGGTTTCTAAAATGATGATGATGATGATGCTCATGTTGTAGTCATGAAAGTATGTCATGCAGTGTGTCTAAGTTCTAAGGTTCAAGTAGTCGGATCTAAGGTTATAGTCTAGGTACCACTAGGGAATCCTAATTCTCTATAACCAATGCGCTCTGATACCAAATCTGTCACACCCGGCTAAAGCGGAAACACGAGGCGCGACTGAAAAGGAACCATAACAACATTGCTTATATAGAAATACTTAATTACTTTCATAACATCACCAAAATACGACTACAACGTTTAAAGCCTAGAGGCGGCTACATAATTCTTCAGAATACAAATTTAACAAGATAATAAAAAGACAACAACAAAAGTCTTCAATTAAAATTCCTAGAAAGGTTTCCATCATGCTTGTTCATTTCCTGAAAAACATGCTTGAAAACGTCAACTAAAATAGTTGGTGAGCTCGCAGGTTTGAGGCACAAATATATATAATTGCATATTTTACACACAAACAGGACATAATTACAATGAGCCCACAACCAAACCTTGACTTCCTTGTTCGCCCCTACAGATGCCTTATCACAAAACATCTAAAATGAAATGGATAATATACATTCACAAGACATGATAGTCAAAGTTGGCGCGACCAACCATGAATGGGGGTGTCAACCCAAATAGATCTATTCATATATTCCACGGCTTAATTCCAAGCTAAATAGTTGTGTAAAATAAGGGGACTTTAGTGATAATATGCTTAACTCATGTAAATTTATTCCTAAATAATGACACATGTGTAAAATAAATGATAAAAGCATGTTTTTCCCCCGAAATAAATAAGTAAAAAGGGGCCGCGAGAACTCACTGATTGGTAGTCTGAAGCTACGTCAATTCCAACAAAATATGTGCACGAATTGTTGCAACCGGATGTTCCTACTTGAGTCCTACGATGTAATTAAATGCTATTGAGGATTACGGAACAATCCTAACGTGTTATGCATGTTTAGACTCGTAATTTCTAGTACGAGAGACAATGGTGATGAATTGCTTAAAAAGATTTTGTTAACTTTAAATGTTTATGAAAATCTTTGTCGAACACTTGTTTGATGTTTAAGTTTAAGTTGGAGGGATGAGAATAAAGCGAAAGTTTACACATGCGTTAAAATACCACTTATATTGTTAAAAATCATGTTTTGAAATCGTGTGACCCGTATAAGTGTTTAGGACTTTCAAGGGACCGAACTTGGTAAATTATAACTTCAAAGTCAGAAGTTTAAAATTTAGGTTTATAAGGTTTTGAACTCCTTAAATAAACTCAAACAAGCTTAACTTTAAAAATTAGTCGATTTACGACGTTTTGCGGTGTATTAAACTTAAAAATAATAATATGGTCATGAATCTTGATAAATTAGTGTTATGATGACTCATCTTACCTTATATTAAATATAAGAAGACTTTCAAAAGTTGGTCGAGTCAAGAGTTAGTGTTTAAAGATGTTTTTATTATCTAATTAGGTCGTAAAACCTTAAAATAAGCCATAATTTCGAAAGTATAGCTGTCCAAATCCAAACTTTATGAAATTCTGTCAGTAGACTCTTTAATATTTATAAAAGATTCTGGAATTTTTCCAGAATTTACTGGAGAGTTGAAGTAAGGTTTCTCCATTCGGTTATCGTAAAATAACCAAAAATGAAAAAGTATATCTAGACATCTCCAAAAGTTATGAAATTTATTTTTTAAGCTTTATATGATCTCAAAAACATTTTGTAAATTTTGGGGAGGTTTTTGAAATAGTTAAGTATTTTTCCAAAAGTTATTTACAATAGCCAAAATTAGAAAGGATAGCTAGACAAGTCCAAAAATTATGATTATTATTTTTTGAACTCTTCATGACCAGTAAATCATATGGTAAAAGTATTATATTTTTATGAAAAGTTTAAGTATAAAAACGACGTTTGTTTTTACAAGATTTATTTTATAGATATAGTTCCCGAGCTCCATAAATCATGAAATTTAATATGGAAGCTTTTTATATTATATAGGAGCTACAGAAAAAAATATGGGAATTTTTGGTGATCATTAAGTAAAATTCATGTTTTATGTCCAAAATCGACGTTTTAACGGTGAAAGTTTATTTTTAGGTTGCATATGGTCATTTCAACTTTATTTAACTCATCCAACCTTGTAAATATATGATATAAAGTGTAAATAAAAGTAATCTAACGAGTTAGTAGGTGTTAGGAGAAAGAAAAATGAAAGCACAATTGTATGTAAAGTAATAATATAAAGTAAATGGACTAGTTCTTGAATGTTGAAGGTATGTTTATGGTTTGGCCTTAGCCATAGATCACCACTTGTTTACATACACTATGAAGCATATGATGGTGTCATACTACCCATAAACCTTTTTGTTATCAAAATCAAGATCTAGAAAGAAGAAAGTAAGAAACTTACAAATCAAGAACTTCAAAGTTGGGACTTTGTTCTTGCACTATTTTGCCCAAAATTTGAGAGAGAAAATGAGAGAGTTTGAGAGTGATTTGTTTGGTGCAAGTGAAAATGGTGGATGAAGGCTTCTATTTATAGGAGAATTGTGTAACATCCCAAATAATGACAAGACAAATAGAAAAGGGAAATAAAGTGGGCTTGGCCAAAATTTCGGCCCATGGGCCGAAAAGAAAAGGGGGAAACCCCATTACAAAACAGCAGCTTCAACCCAAACCCCTCTCATTTCATCTTCCTGCGCAAGAATACTAGAGAGAGAGAGAGAGAGAGCGATCGGCTTGTGAAGAAAACCGCAAGGAGAAGGCTCAAGGGCTCGGGAATCATCCGACTCCACCATTTCAACGCATAGCAACAGAAATCGGGCCTGTTGAGGTAAGCATCGCCTCTGATTATGAGTCTTTGCATGTCTCGGGTTTAAATCAAATAAAGATACGATTTTTGCATATGAAACTTGAAACAAATCACGTATTTGAACTCAAGAACGACAAAGGAAGGTGTTTAACGTAAAATGCTCAAGGTTTAATCGATTGGAAATAAGTTGGCTGGAGCAAGGTTCTGGTCAGGGAAGATGCAGACCCATGACTCGAAACTATAGTTTCGATACATACAGACCCGTCGAAACTACTCTAGTTTCGATAGTCATGTTTGACTCGAAACTATCTAGTTTCGATAGCAGCCAATGACTCGAAACTACTATAGTTTCGATAGGAACTCAGGACTCGAAACTACCTAGTTTCGAGTGTCACCTTGAACCTAAACTAAGATTTTTCATAAGTTAATGACTCGAAACTACCATAGTTTCGATAGGATCTCATGACTCGAAACTACCTAGTTTCGATAGAAGGATTATGACTCGAAACTACCTAGTTTCGAGTGTAAGACCATAGCTCGAAACTACCATAGTTTCGATGCGACCCACCTCCCGAAACTACTAAGATCAAGTATAGTAATATCTAATGCCATCTAGGAGCACGACCTTATGAGTATGACTTTATTATACAGATCGTGAGTAACACTAGTGACGCTCTGTAGCCAGCTAAGTGTAATTCGGAAACTACTCATCAGGTGAGTTCTATGTGCCCCCTTCTAAGTTATGTGCAAATGATTTATAAATGTTTTGGGGCTGAAATGTATACACTAAATGAATAAATGAAATGAATGTCAATGTGATCATACGTGATATATTAAGGTATATGTGTAGATACATATGAAAGTGAATAATGAATTATGAACAAAGAACGACACGTATGTTTACAAAGAATTAGTGAATGAATGGTATAACGTAAATAAATGAAATCTTGCTTTATAAATATATATTGCATGCTAAGAAGGTAAGTATACGTTATGGACGGAAACGAAGCTAACGGCTACTACGGTAGACGGACGACCACCTGACTATTATGCAGCTAGAGAAGGAAGTCTAGAAAGGTAGACTAAATAAAGGCCACTACGGTGGAGTAAGACGCTAAATCAATATTCGGCTGCATAATTAGTTCAAGTGGGAAACGGATGCCTTAGGGCAGACGGGCGAATATGACGGACTACGACGGTAGGACGGTAAAGAAGGACGGCCGAAGGTTGGCCGGACCAAAGTTAAGGCGGACGGTTTCTAGGACCGGACGAGTAAAAGGGCTACGACGGTAGCTCGAGGGCGTATGTCTTTGTGATATACGTACCGTAAGATGGGTTGATCACCCTTATGTGTATGACCAATAAATGGTAAAGAAAGTAAAGGTGAATGCATATCTATGTAATCACGTAAGAAAGATAAAGAAAGAATGGTAAGAAAAGTGAAAGAAAAAGGGTGAACGCATATATATATATATGTAATCACATTAATAAAGAAAAGAAAGATGAAAGAAAAGCAAAAGTTATGAATACGTATTTATATGAATGACTTTATAATAATGTTTACCTATGAAGTAAAGAAAAGAATGTTTATATCTAAACGCATTAAACTAGAACTCACCAGCGTTAGCTGACTTTAGTATACATTTCAGGTAAAGGAAGAAAAGGTCGTGCGATGGCGTGAAGGTTACCCGGCACAAGACTGACATCCCACTTTTGTTTGTTAAGAATATGTTATGTTTTATTCGTAAAGACTTCCGCTGTTTTGATTATGTAATTGAATGATGAATGTTTTAAATTTAAGTTCAGTATTTATGACTATGTTTATGAGTAAATCCAACAAGTGAGGTCACCCGGGAATGGGGCCTTACAAATTGGGCATGGTTTTCTTATTAAAATATTTAAGAAATCATGGTGTGTTTGTGTGTGTAAGTGGATGAAAGAAAAGGGGTGTGGGAGGTGGAGTAAGATGTGGGTGATGTCTTGTCTATTTTTTTTATAAAAATTCTTTTACATCTTTTGAAGACTTTTATAAATGCTTTTATAAAAATTAAAGTCTTTTATATAGAGTTTTTATAAAATGTTGTTAGTTATTAAAATTGTATTGCATAGTCTTGATTTTTATAAAATATTTAGTTCTTAGAAATAAATAATGGTTTTATAAGTTTAAATTTATATAAAATAATACTTAGGTAGTTTTATTAGGAATGGCATGTGCGCATGAACAATGTGAGCAGAAAGATTTATGTATACATGTATATATATTATGTTAAAGAAATAAAATGTTCGTAAATACAAAAATAGAAATTGTATCCATGTGTTTAATATAAAATGAATATGTTTGACTTGCTGTTTGACCAAAGTGTGTCATTCATCACCAATGTTTGTTTATTTTCTCTTATGCACAAGAATGTTCTACAAAATTGTTGTGCACATTGTATGACGACCTAATTTTCATTTAACTGAGTCCTAATGATGGTTATTGACTAGTAATGCATGGAAATAGGATTTTAAGATGTTGACCTGAAATTAGGGGTTGTCACATTCTAATCCAAAGACATTTTTCAAAAATTTTAAATTTTGTTGTGTTTTTACGACTCAAAACTCACTCAAACAAAAGACTCAAACTAGACCTGGACAAGATCTCTCCTCCCCACACTTAAACTCTAAATTGTCCTCAATGTAGGAAGAGCGACTAAAAAACGAAACAAAATACAAAAATATTAAAACTTAGCTGGAAAGACGATCGTATAGCATTTCATTCGCGATTGTGCTCCACAGATACAAGCGGGTTGCCTTGTACAAAAGAATTAAGCAAAAGTTGGAGTATCGTCCCCTGAATGTAGATTGAGTACGGGAAATTTTTAATCCACACCTACAAAATAAGCTTGAAACAAACCCACAAGCTTCATATCGACTCAATAGAATGACTCAAAGAAAAATAAAAGACCCGACGGACACGAACGACTCAAATAATAAAATAAAAAAATAAAAAAAATTTGGGTTTCAGGGGGGTCTCGCGTACCGCGAAAACCAGAGGGGAATTCCTCGCGTGGCGCGAGGACCCATTGGTCGTCCGGGTTTTCATTGCATTATTCACGTGTCGCGAAAACCAGGGAGAAATCTCTCGTGAATAGCGAGGGACAAAAATCAGTCTGGCCCCTCATTTGTCTTTCACGTGTCGTGAAGATGGGCCACCAACTCTTCGCGTACCGTGAAGAGTGGTCCTTGACAGAAAGATACGAAATTTTTTTAAATTTTGCCTTAGAAAATTTTTCACCTTTTAAACTCAATTTTTTCAAACTTTTCAAAAACTCATTCCAACACTTAGATTATATGCACACATACCTGGAATGTCTTTCCTTGTGGTTTTTAACACCCAAATTGCAACGAAACCCTGCAAAAACTTAAAAAACACAAAACTATACCGAAAAACTCAAAATTTTGTACAAACTCTACAACGGCATCCTCCCCCCCCACGGGTTTGTGTATTGCCCTCAATCACACTCAATCCAACCATAATCTCCCTAGAGACGTCCCCACACTTGGCCAATTGCATACAATTAACTAGAAAACGAAATGACAACCTAACTCACTTTCGTAGGAATCACGGATGCATTTAGCATATGCAACAAGCCTTTTAAACCCCTCGGTAGCCCGAGTGGACGAGTTTAGTCTCATGAGGGTTTCTAGAGAACACACCCATAACGTTCATTTAACTAGACAGGAAATTAAAGTTAACTAACCTTAGGTTGCCTCCTAGTAGCGCTAAGTTTAACGTCTTCAGTCGGACGCATTGTACCTCATTATGGTTATGGTGGTTGGAACACGAACTCCTTTCCAAATGCTTTTGCACATGCCCTTCGGTAGTCATTCCCGTTCAGGTTCAAGTTCTGCATTGCTTCTTCATCTTTCAGCACCCAAGGATCACATGTTTCATATGAGTTCTTGAAGAATTTAGAAGGTTTCTTTGACCCCCTTGTTGCCCTTGATGATCCTGCTCCATATCTGGTGTGATTATTTCCACTTTCCACATGAGGTTCCCATGGTGGCTTTTCCACTTGACTTCTAACCTCCCCACACTTGGGGTTTGCTGCCTCTACTTCCTCACTTATCACATTCTTCACTTCTGACTTGTAAAGCACAACACTTTTATCCTAGCCACCCTCTTCCACTTTGGGTCGAGGGGGGTATTTCTTAGTAACACTTGTTTTAGGACGTTTAATGTGACATCCGACCCTTTTACGTTAACTTCGTTAGCACAAATCCGTTATCTTTTAACCCCGTTAACTCAGTTACAAACCTCAGGGACTATTTCTGCCATTCTCAAACCCTAATTCACTTGAAACAGCAGGGACTAGTTCTGCAATTATCCCAAAATCGATTCTCTTGACTTTTAAAAGTCAAAATCACAATTCTTGGGTTATGTTGACTTCAGGGAGTCAAACCCGTAGCATGTGATCTCAATTTGAATTCATAATCGAAATTATGTCGGGATTTGTAATTGAAATCGCATGTTTGAGGCATTAACGGCCATAACCATCGAGTTAATCATCATCATTGAGCGAATTAAACCCAATTTATGACTAACAAAGTCGTAACCATCGAACTCAATGCTTAATCAATCGAATTCAACAAACTTCGATTACCAATTCATGTGAAAACCATCTGCACACCTCAAACGAACTCATCTGAGTCTTTTGCACACGCTAATCTGATCGGAGAAGCAGCCGGGGTCGCTAGTAACCAAGCCACGCAGCCGTGACTGAGATTTAGTCGATCTCCATCGATTTGAACTCAATTCTGACAATAAATCATTCCCTTTGTTTCTTTTTCATCGATTGAGCAAAAGTCTTATGTTAGTTCGATCATATAACATCGATTTAGTGATGAACTAATTCTAGGGTTCATCACACATATGGGTTTAATCAAACGATAACCTAGACCCAACCTAAATCAAATTAAATTACATGCATAGAATCGAAATCTCTCACTCATCGAAAGCCCCATGAATCCAACCCCTAACATTATAAGATTTAGTCAATTTGATTCTTGATCAAACCTAGGATTATCGGTTTCTAAAACAGAAATTAACTTATGCTAAACTTAATGGTTTTGCAATTAAATCCACCCACAAGTTCGCATTACACTGATGGACAAAACCCCTTTGATCTCTTGGGCAATCGTGATCGAATTCGAGATATTGGGACTAGTTTGGGGTTCGGCTTCGCAAGAGGGGGGGGAGAACACAGGGGACGGTTAGATTAAAACCTTTTTGATCAGGCCTCTGTTGCGATTACCCTAGCGGGTGGGACTGGTTAAGTTGTTTGCTGTTAGAGAGAGGACCCGGGTTCGATTCCCTTTGGCAACATTCTTTTTTTAGCAACTTTTCATATGTTATTTTCAAACAAAGTCAAACCCATTATATTTATAATAATATATTCATACGTTTTTAACCCGGAAAATCTTCGTAGTGTCGGGAATTATATCATGATACATTTTTGGGTATTATAATTATGTTAGAAATAATATTGATTTATTATTTCACTAAATTATTATTATTATTTTATTTAAGAACACGTAAACGATTGTTTTATGTTAATATACGGGTTCGAATTGTATAATTCATTTTTAATTACTCTCACGTTTCAAAATAATATAATTATTTATATTATTCAAGATAAACAAACGAAACATAATATATATATATATATATAATATTATTGACTCATGTTACGTTGATACGTACCATTTATACAATAATTACTAAACTAGGAATTCTTTGATTCCGATGACACGTTAGTCTAAACCGTTGATCCTAAGTATATTTAGGACATCCAATCCTGTCGTGTCGTTACAAATCCCATATGTCCCTAATGATTGTAAATATAATTCTAGAGAATTCGTAGACTGTGCACAGGCAAACTCTTGTGCCTCTATTGCATCCTTTAGCGGTGTTATTTACTACGCTCTACTCGGACTCAGGTGAGTTTCACGACCCCATTTTACTTTTTTTCCTATTGGGGGAGAAACATGCATATACACAAACATCATTTTACTTGTTTTCCCGTTGGGGAGGAAAATACATACAAACAAACAGCATTTTACGTGTTTCCCGTTGGAAAGAAACATGCATACGAACAGACATCTGTTTACTTGTCTTCCCGCCGGGGAGAGACATACATATGAACGGACATGGATCACATAGTATTTCACTACCACTTGTTTACCTAAGTGCAAACATAACATGCAAAGTCCTTACACACTCGGACCGTTAATATATGAAGTATAGCGAGGAAATATGAGTAGTACTACTGGGTTTGACAAACCTCACCCGGGTTAGTCGCGCTAACTCGATTGGAGGTCGAACGGGTGTAAATTGTCCTAAACACTTGCCATTGTTGATATTAGTAATGGCGGAAGGCATCTCAAACATAAACAGTCAGCTTCGGTTGCGAACGCTTAGAGTAACTTGTACATTGTCTAGTTAGTAATAGGTGTGACTTACGTATGTGGATCTTATAAACACTCTAAACAGTTTATTCACTTGCTAACCTGTGAACTCACCAACCTCGTGTTGACACTTTTTCTTACATGTTTCTCAGGTCGCTAAGGCACAGGTTGCACACTTAGGACATGCATGGAGTCCTACTATCATTTCATCCTTATGCATACATTTAAAACAATTTACTTGTTTTATTAAACTAAACTTAGGCGCGCTTGTTTTGCGCATTTTCTTTCTTATTCAAACGCTTCCGCATTAAATCTGAACTTTTATGGTATTTCATTTATGTCTCATATAGTTTCGTTTGATGTAACTAATGACTGAGATCCTGGTTTGTCACACACCAAACGGTAAAACTCCGTTAGTGGAATTTGGGGTGTGACATTTAACTTTGTAAAAATATGTGAAAGTAAGAGAACAAATGTCTAAGTTAAACTCCCTGTTACCGAATGACATGCTGACCGTGTTGTCTCTGCAGTTAATCAAAGCATTGGCAGCTGCGAAGAATGGTCTGCCCAGGATTACCCTATGTTGTTTCTCCCTCACTGTCTGTTCATACTCAACCACCAGAAAGTCTTCGGGATAATAGAATTCGCCTACTTTCACAGTAACACCTCTAATCATTCCCCGAGCCCGTTTCCTTGTCAAATCAGCTAACACCACTGTAGTGTTAACTTGTTCTAATGGGCCAAGGTCACACTGATCATATAATTTTCCTGGTAGGATGCTAACACTCGACCCATAATCTAACAGAGCCTGCTCAATCTGCAACCCTCCTATTTCAATGGGGATAATGAGCTCTCCCTGCTCATCCTCATCCTACAACTCACCCTCTTCCCCGGCTTCTTGGGTGCTCACTCCACTAACATATGCATTTTTTCCCAAAGGAGCTTGCTCCTTGATGTTGTGGGTTTAGTTTAGTATCACTTGGGAGTTGCCCGGAGCTCGCCTTACTATTTTTGACAATTTCTCAGCTAGTTGACCCAGTTGTCGTTCAAACGACTCATTTTTTTTGATTTGGATCTCTTTGTCTTGCTCAATTATTTTTAGAGATTCCAATATGGCTGCAAGCTGCGGGTCACCGCCAGCTGCAGGTTTGTTCTGTTGGGGTTGATTCTGCTGGTAGTTTCTCTGCTGATAGCCCCCATGTTGATACCCCTTACTACCTGAGTTCTTTTGGTACCCGCCTGGATTGTAGCTTTGTTGGCGGTTCTGGTACTACTGCTGACTCCCAACCTGCACATCAGGAACCTGAAAGTTAGGATTAATTTTATTATTTGCATTACCGTACCTGAAATTGGGATGATTTCTGAGTCCCGGATGGTAGTTTGTTGCATTCATGTCCGGCTTCCTATCACCTCCAATCTGGTTTACTTCTTTCGGCTTTCCCTGCTCTCTTGGACAGCTCTCCACAGTATGGCCCAACTCACCATAACCATCACACATCGGGTATCCCTGAGAAACATTAGACACCTCTCTTCCACTAGGCCTACCAAGCCTTTCCATTTGAATTTCCATGGCATCCAACCGCTTTTGTGTTTCATAATCCACCACTTTCTCAGTTCCTCCTGTCTTTGCTCTTCTGCTGGCATTAGCTTGCCTCTTTGACGTCACTGCCATATTTTTCAAAATATCCCAGTCAACATTCACATGGTTCTCGAAGAATGACCCTGCACTGGTGGCATTGACATCTCTCACATCCTCAAGTAATAGTCCATCATAGAAGGCCTGTATGAGCTCCCACTTTTGTATCCCATGATGTGGGATGTTTTGAAGCAACTCCTTGAATCTTTTAAATGCCTCATAGAAAGGCTCCCCTGATTGTTGCTTGAAATCCCGTATAGCAGCTCGGGCCTCATTGGTTTTATGAGGTGGGAAATACTCATCAAGAAACTGCTGCTGTAACTCTGCCCAAGTGGAAATGCTTACAGCTGGTAGAGACAAGAACCACTGATTTGCCCGGTCCTTTAGTGAAAACTGGAAAAGCACCAGTTTCACCTCATCAGTAGTGAACCCCTGACCACCTATGGTCCCACAAGTAGCCTCATATTCAAACAAATGTGTGTATGGATCTTCAGTAGCTCTCCCATAGAAGTGTGGGAGGATCCCAAGACAACCCGGTCTGATCTCGAATGCATTCCCCCTATGAACTGGTGGAATGACAGGGGAAGCATTTAAATCCAAAGCGGGGTGGAAGTGACTGTCCACCCCTTGATCATGTCTCTGTGGTTGTATGTTACCGGGTTGTCTGTACCTGTTCTCTCGTTCCAAGTTACCCATATACCCATGACGGTTGTTCCTCGGTGGAAACCCATAATCTGCTCTCGGTGGTGGTTGAACCCATCTATCTATGTTATGCCTATGATTTTGGGGAGGGAATGCCTCCTGATGGTTTAAAGCGTACCACTCTTCCTCTTCGTTCCAATTCTCATGTTGAGAACCGTGCTGTGGATGGTGGCTATCTTCTTCTTCATAGTCAGAGTATCTCGGGTAGCTATCATGTGGTTGGTATGGTTGATTTCGGAATACAGGTCGAGGTGGGGGTTGATGGAATCTGGGTGGTGGTGGTTGGTTCTGGTTTTGTGGAGGTAGCGGTTGGTTTTGATTTGGTGGAATTGGTGGTTTTTGATTTTGAGGTGGGTTTGGTTGGTTGTGTGGTTGGTTGAGAAATAGGAGATCTGGAAGTGGTGGGATTGGTGGGTCTTGTTCCCCACCTTGATTAGGTTGTTGGTTCATGGGTTGATTCTGTGACATCCTTAACGAAGGACTGTCGAGCTTTTCTAGAATTGTTTGGACCGTTCCTTCAATTTTTCTGTTTTCTTTTGCTGTTTTCTCAATCTCTGGAACAAACAATAATGGAGAATTTTTGCATGAGCGCCTAGTAAGAATAAAACTGTCCCTACACACGTAAGCACACAATTAGTAGCACTGAACAAAATAAATAAAAAATATCACTTTGAGCACAAGTTCCCCGACAGCGGCACCATTTTGATCGCGGTGTCAAGGTCAATCAAAATTATTTATAAAATTCACTACTTAGCTACCTAGACTGTAGATAGGGAAGTAGGGTTGTCGAATCCACAGGAAACACGTGGAGAATGCTATTTAACTTAAACCGATTCAATCACTACTTAAGATTAAAACTTTATTAATTTGAAAACTTAGAATTATGAAAAGCAATTAACTTGAAGTTGTAAAAACAATTAGAGAAAAACGGACCACTCCGGGATTCAGATTTAGCAAAGCATACGCACAATTTTAGTTTCAAATTAGATTAGAGATTACATAGACATAACCTCGTTTAAATTGTTTAACTCAACCACACAATAATTAATTCAATCACAAAATCGAATTATTCCCGATGCAAGAAAACCAAGAAACGACGATAGATGCGATAAATCGAAAACATGCAATTGTTAATAAGTCAAACACACAATTGAATTCAAAGAACTTAAAGGGTTCACAAAACTTCAATCCAATACTGATCATCTACTGAAATCATACGAATACATGCATAAATCATTCACCTGGAGGGATCACAAAGCATTTAGCCGCTCATGATTGTAACAAATATCAAAGTAATTAATCTAGAACTTACAAGCATTAGAAACTAATAACAACTGGCCAAACAATGCTCAAAATCGCCTTAGAGAAGCTTTGGGACGGCTAGGAAGAAGTCTTTTTCGAGAATGGGAGTCACAATGGATTTATAATTGAAATTAGGTCAAAATTGTCATAACCCCATGTCTTCGCGTGTCGCAAAACATTCTGGCCAGTCCTTCGCGTGGCGCGAAGGAAAAAATAGTCGGGTGGGCTTTTTCAAGCCTTCGCGTACCGCGAGAATCCAAAATTCTAGAAATTTGACTTTTAACTTTGAATTTGACTTTCTTCGACTTCCCGGGTTTCGTTCCTTCTTATCAATCACTCGTAAAATTCCGCTCTTTAGCACATTAACCCTGTAGTATATCAAACTATGAAACATACGTAAAACCGACTCGATAAACACAACTGGACTATTAAAACGTACAAAACTCGACACTTATGCACGGGATATTTAACCCTACATCAGGGATCGCAAATCACACACACATAGGTGTGTTCTTTGTGTTTTGCAAGTGAAGAAGAAGAGGTGTGAAGCTAAGATCGAAAATCATAGTGTTTCATGTGAGATTATAGGACTTTGGTGTGCATATCTTCCTCTAACTATCAAGTAAGTAATATTTCATCTATTGAATCCACCATTTGAGGCTTTCTTGGTGAGTTATGGGTGAAATCCCAGTTGGGGTTGTTAAGGGTGAATTAGATGGTTAGAAACTTTAATTAAGTTGTTGTCTAGCTTAAATTGATGTAATGGGAAGTAAATAACATCATCTAAACAATTTAATTCTTGATTCAAGAATTAGGGTTCTAGAGGAAAATTTGAGGGTTTTTGATTTAATGATGTTATAATGCTTAATTGAGGTTAGTTAAGTGTCTAGGGATTTAATAGACACACAATTAAGTATAAATCCTTAAATTTTATGGTGTTTTGTAAAATGGGAGTTTGGTGGAACTTGGATGATTTCCTAAACAGGTTATTTAGGTTAAAAGAGTGTTGAAAGGGTGTTAAGGGTTTGATTATGTTAATCTACCCTAGACAAATATGAATGTTGGGTATTTGGTGATATGAGTGTATTAGAATCTCAATTGGTGTAAATTAAGATGTCTAGACTAATAATTGAGATATATGTATAGGTGATCGTGTGCCTAAGATTGAAACTAAGCCGAAATTGTCTAAATCACAAGGTAAGTGCCTTGCACTTAATTAGTAATGCTAGAAGTAGATTACTTGTTGTTGATTACTAATTGTATGTTTAATGATGTTTTGAATAATTATGCTTGTATGCAAGGGCTGGGATTGTAATAGGAGATTTAAGTCTTGAGCTTCACAAATAAATGTGTGTATTGGGATCTTTGAATCCCACATGTCAAGTGTAAAATATGGAGTGTGTAGCTTGTGTGTTTATATGCATTTGATGTATGTTAAAGGTTGGTATTGAGGTATAAGAACCTCACATGTAAGATTTGAAATCATGAACTTCACTAAGGCGTTTGTAAATGAGGTCTAAGAACCTCACAATAATGGTAGGTGTTTGTGGTCAAAAGAACCACACAAGTATGAATGAAGTTTGAGATCAAAGAATCTCACAAGTAAGTGATAATTTGAGGTTTCGAACCTCACAAGTGTGTGTTAACAATGTGGAAGTTTTAAGCTTTGTAAAATGCAAGCTTAACTAGTTCTTGAATTATGTATGGGTTGTTTAGATGCATAAGAATCCTCATGGGATGTTAAAGAAGTGTCATATGATCAATTAAATAATGACGTGATGTTGTGGAATCGTTAAAACGAACGGGATCAAGTTGGAAGGGCTGAATTACACTTAAAACGAATTTTGGGATGTACAGGCCTGATACCAGCACACGATGCGCTAAAAATTCATTTTTTTGAGCTAAAATGTTTCTGAAAATTGTCGTTTTGACCTGAGTTAATGTATTAGTTATAAAGGGTCGTAAAGGGTATATATCATTACTAATGTTTGTTTGTTTGGATGTTTTTATAAAAAGTGATTGAACATTACATTTAAATCATTTTCTTCTATTTTAAAACTTTTTAAGATTGAAAAAGTGAATGATTCATTTTGTTCTACGTGTTCTCGCATTATTTAGTGTTTTGAATTGAACTCTCACCTATGTGTGTGTGTGTGTATAGGAAAGGGTTCAAATAGTAACCAACTTTTTATATGATAACTGTGTTAACCACTATAAAACAATCACATAATTTATAGGGTTCAAATAGTAACCAACTTTTTATATGATAACCGTGTTAACCACTATAAAAAAATCACATAATTTATAAATTATTTTTTCTTTTAATTGTTAAAATAGTATTTAAGTATCTTGAATAAATATTTTGAACGTAAATACGGAAATGACGAGTCTTACGTATACGTACCAAATAATGTTACATATATGTGACACATAGTGTTTACATATATGTAACATTAACATAATGATAATTGTTACATATATGTAACACTATGTTTAAGAGTGGTTATCATGGTTATCACATAAATATTGGTTAGCATTTGAACCTCACCATATATATATACATGTTTATATATATATATATATATATCCCCTAAATTGAAAAGGGGAGTTTAATCATTTCCTAGTCCATTCCTATAACAACAGTGACATGTTGTGAGGTTAAGCATAATATGGTTTATGATTTGTGTAAGTCATGGTAACCTTAATGCTTTTAATGATTTAAGAAAAATCACCTATGTGAAAGAGCAATGGGGTCGCTTCGAATGAAATTGTGGGGGTGTGCAGTTCCTAGAGCTTTCACATAACCATGTGAGTGTTCCATGACTATAATGGACACGATAATGAGGGGATGCACCCCGCTAGGGAGAGTCTTGTGTGAATGTGTATTGCCGTTGGTTCAAAGACATTGCGTCTACAAACAACTAGTAAGCTAAGTATGATTCACAAGGGAATGTTCAAATGGAAACCTACCTATCCTATGCAAGACTCAACTGTCGAGGTTTCATTGAGTTTTTTGATCGATCTCCATTAATGTGGGTGATTGTTGAAAAATTTAGTGAAAAATGTGGTTTTCACTAACTTGGGTGCTAATAATTATATGTAATTGTGATTAATATAATTTTTTATTTTTATGGGTTTGTGTTCTATGATGTGAGTGCTTCACAACGAGACAAACCGTATCTAAAATAGAGCTAAAATGAATGGGATATCGATGCTCGAAGTTGTGTGTTTAAAATAAATATTGCTAAAACTTGGGTGACTATAGTTGAAATTTGTTGCATTTTTGGTTAAATGCTAACAATTTTTATCATAAAGCAATATGGGTGTTTTGGTTTTGACTCTTAATATATGTAACGAATCATTATGGAGGTTTTGATTATAGCTTAAATTTTTTATATTAACTTGTCATGAATCAAATGAATGGTTTATTTGACTCATAAAAGTTGTTATATTTGTGTTTAAATAAAAATAATAAATATGGAATTTTTGCATGAGTATAATTAGAACCTTAAGATTCATTTTTGTTTTAAAGAAAAAATGGAGCAAAATCACCACATATAAATCTTATATAGAACTAGAGAGGAGTACTCTCTAAACTATACCACCACATTATTATTATTCTTCTTCCATTTTTTCCATACACAATAAAACACATACTTTACCTGTAAAACATCGGACGCGTGGACATCTCCGGCACTACACATACTGACCCTATTGTTCTACCCTGGGAGACCGACGCGTTCGTCTTAGAGGAGGCGCGTAATATGTTTTAAGGGACTCGTGTTAAACACGAATCCTCAACCAAAACCGAAAATGTTTAGTTTGTTCTTTGTTGTAGCTATAAGGACGAAGTTGAAAACAAAGGTGTTGAAGACTCGAGTCAAGTATACGCCAAGAATACGGTTGTTAGAGTACCCGTTAAAGCCACCGTTAAAGCCACCGGTTCGAATCATTTATTTATATAAATTTGTATTTTATATTTATTTTCTTTCAAGTTTCTAACGGTATTGTACCAAGTTGATTTTCCATGTATGACCATAGTATCGTCATTATATATTATTATTTTAATAAAAATGAGTCGCTGGTAACACCTTTAGCTTTTTTTTGAACGACAATTTGAATCACTGACGGGTCACTAGCCTACTAGATCATCTCCAATTAACACCTTTAGCTAAATTTGATAAGACTTCATTGTGTATGCATTTCCTCCTAAGTCCACACATGAAAGGGGACTACTAATGGCATACGGGAATTGCCATTTGGACCGGGCTATATACGCATCTTATAGGCCAATACGATGCGTATAGCCCTTCATAATTTCCCATGCCCGACAATCTGGTCATTCAAATCCTATATACATTGTATAAAGCAATACGATGCGTATACGAGGTTTGATTAGAATCCTAAACGATGCGTATAGGGGCCAAATTATGTGTATTTAACCGTGCAGAATTCTCATTCGAATGTATCGTTCAAAAAATTTTCAAACACTTTCATCAAAAAATTATAACCATGTCTTGGTGATGGGATGGTAACTACGGTTTTCAGGTATATTCTAACGAGTCGCTGGAAAACAACCCCCAAAGTTATGGCTTTCAAGATGTGAACCAGGAGGAGGCCTCGTCCGTCGTTTATTCTAATCAACGGGTAAGGCTTCCAGATTTGAACGAGCCACTGAGCAATCCCGAGTTCCTATACGGTGAACCGTCTTACCTTACACAACCCACGAACGACTTCGTGTACGGTGAAGTCTCTTACCGACACAACAAACCGACGACTTCGTGTACGGTGAAATTTCTTACCCGACAAAACAAACCGACGACTTCGTATACACGGGGAACAAGTCGGCTAACGAGTCGGAAGACGAGGAACAAAACCATTAAAACGTGTCGTATAAATCTGACAAGAACTTTCAGTCTCGTGAACAGTTGGTTGATTGGACTGTCCAAGAGGCGGAGCGGGAGCGAGAGCGGGCCATCATAGACGAGTACATGCCATGGGATCGTCTTTTTGCTCTTTCATTCACCAAGACCTACCGAGAGGTGCTCGTCGAGTTCCTTTCGACGTTCGTCAACAGGTAGGAGGGGTTGGAGACTCTTCCCGGGGAGGTGCCGTCAAATGACTCGGATCAGGTGTCCTTCTGTATTTTTGGGCACCTTTACCGTCTGACCCTTCGTTAGTGGGTCGTTTTGAAGGGCTTGTACTTCGAGCCCGAGACGGTCGCCACTTTATACCGAGGCCGTGACGGAGGCGGGCAAGGAGGAACTCCTTGTATTTTGAGGTTTGATTTCAGATAGTCCTTGGTTGGGTACCAAGGGGAGGGTCTCGGGGATTAGAGACCCTCTGGATAAATATCTCCACCGGCTTATTTCGACGTCAATCGCACCGCGTCTGAAAAGCCGTGAGTGGTGCACCGATAGAGACCTATTTTTCTGTATTGCCTGCTTACGGGCAGACGGTGCGCCCTATCCACATGTCTCGCTATTTATTCCGCGTCTGCCTATATGTGGCAAAAGCGCGAGCTTTTGTATGGCGGCGCGTTCGTCACTCATATCATGCGTGTTCTTTCCCCATGGCATGCGCATGAACCTGAGATGTCACCGCCATTTCCCCCTGTCCGATTAGACCGCCGCACGGCGAGCGGCATGCGCATCACGCTCCACTTCCCGGGGATCGGCCTTCGGTTCGTAGGAGCCGTCTAGGACCAGGTTTGGGTCCCGGTGCCATTGCCACTGATGCCGGGACGGGGGGACCCGCCTATGCCTGATCCGCTACAGGGTGTGGCGATGGGGGACCCGCCGCACGTCGAGCCCATCCACGACCAAACGCCACAGCATCCCTAACACGTACGTCGGCCTGTCAGGCTGGACAGGGCCACCCAACCATTGATTGATGGACTTGTTGCCAACTCACAGCGATCACGCTCGTCGTAGCGATCACATGGAGGACCTGATGATGTGGACGGTTGGCCGCCTTGTGGATCTGTCTTGAGCCGCCGGCATCGAGCCACCACCACTACCACCGCCACGTCATTATCCGGACGACCCCGTTCAGGATGAGGGCGGGGCGGGTCAGGCTGACGGCGGTGCCGGTCAGGTTTAGTTGTTTTATTTGTATTTAGTTTGTTTCGTTGTTATGTATGTAAAAACATTTTGATGCATATATTTAATTTTTTTGATGTAATGTATATAATGTTTTGTTTATTTGTTTGGTTGTAATATTTAATATTTTGTTTGGTTGTAATAATAAATTATAAATGTAAAAATATAATAAGTGTTTAAAAAAAATATAAATTCAAAAATAGATAAAAATTATGTAAATTAAAAAAGATAACAAACTTATATTAACAAAGTTATATAAATTAAATTAAAAAAGATAATTATAAAAAAAAACCTATACGTGGCGTATAGGGCAATACGCCACATATAGGATTCTTAAATTTCCAAATCTTCCAACTTTTGAAGCAAAAACACAACTCGTGACCCATACGTTGCGTATAGCTCAATACGCCACGTATGAGACCCAACCGCCAGACAGGGAATGACACGTGGCATTATGTTGTCAGAGACTGAACCTATACGCCTCGTAATGGCGTATACGAGGGCGTATAGGGTGGCGACGGATCCGATTAGTAATATGTGTCCAATTAGAATCTCCCACATTGAAAAGATACCCTATCACCATCACATGTCACTTTTATGGTCTTTTTGAATTAGACCACCATCTCACTGTCTGTATAAACTTTCTAAGTTTCTAGACATGAATCAAAATGTCAATTCAAACTAAATTATCTTGGCAAGTTGGGATGGCTAAAATTATGATAGTTCACATTCATGATTTGGGGACCAACATTCCTTATGAAATAATCAATTATATTATCCTCTCCAAGTTTAAACCATCTTTTATAATTTTATAATTGAGATGTTTACTATTACTTCCATTACATTGTTTTTCTATAACCTATGGAACCAACCATCCACATAAACTAGCCACATAAAATACTTAACCAGTTAAGTTTTCAAGCCCACTCAAATTAAATTACACATTAACACACTCACCTTACACAAATAAGTTTAAGTAAAAGAGGGGTGTCGATATATTTGATAAATCAAGCCGATCATAGAAATAGTCTTTATATTTGTTTTTTATATGCTAAATACGTATCTGACACTCTGTAACACCAACCAGTGACAGATGTATGTAGCAGGTAGGGGTAGCATCTGCTACCCCTCAACTTCTCCGGCAAAAAGTAATTTTTTTTCTTTTTAACGTTTTTATTTATTACGTTATCCCTGAAAATATAATTGGCTATCCCTTAATATTTTTTTTAAAAGGTCAAAACTAATTATTGATTAAAACTCTAAATCCCAAGTTTATAAAACTAAAAAGTCCAAGTTAATTAAAAGATTTAAAACCCAAAAGCCCAAATTAATTTAAACCTAAAGCCATTAACAAAAAAAAAAAAAACCGGTATTACCCAAAAGTCGTTTTCTCCACCTAGCTCCCAAGTTCCGCCAGTGGCCGCCAGACTTTGGAAACTGAAAAATATCGTTCTTTGATCTTTTCTTTTGGTTTATCGGATATTGAAGCTAGCATTGTTGTTACCGGTTGCAACCGCAACCGTTGAAAAATGTTTTTTTTTAAATTGAAGCTTATCAAGACGGATTTACGCAATCGAATGAGCGAAAAGTATTTGAACAATGCTCTAGTTTGTGCGGTTGAAAGAGAAACATTTGATAAAGTGACAGAAGACGATGTAATCTATTAGGTACATGTTTTACTGTTTTTATTATTGTTTTTTAATGTATGGTATAAAGAAATTTTATGCTACCCCTGGAATTATGTTCTAAATCCGCCACTGACATCAACTCATCAAAAATTTCTTAAAAGTGATTAATATAAAGTTTTTCAGTCCGCCACCGCTCTTAAAAAAATCAATCTTGAAATCAATTATAAGTTTTATATAAAATAAAGTATTTAAAAAATCTAAATGATAGAAATTACCAAAAATATGAAGTAACTCTTTGGTCACCCAATAAGAAACCACACCGTGCAGTCCACGCTTGCATATAAAAACCCCCTTCATCTTAGGTTTTTAGTTGGATGTATGCCCACATAAACCCTCTTAGTTTTTGAAATCAATCTGCTCTTTGACAGAAAAGCAGAGCCGGCAGCCACACCACAGCCGCCGCCGCCATGGGAGCTCTCGCCGGTAACTACCGTTGGACCATGGAAGACGACTTCCGACTGAGAAAAGCCGCCGAGGTAACTTCTTTCAACCTACATTTTATTTTGGTGTTGTTAGGGTTAATTGACGCGTTTTTGATCGGTTAATTGTTCTTTCTTAGGCTTGTGTTTTGTTGTTTTAATTCATCATTATTATTAATTGTCTTGTTTAGAATTAAACGGTGTGTGTGTGTGGATTTGTGATTGTTCATCACATTTGATTTGTTTAGAATTAAATTGTGTGTGTGTGTGAGTGAAGTGTTTGAACATCACATTTGATTTGTTTGTTTTGGAATGTTAGGTTGAAATTGATCATTGAGATTTTTATTGTATCAACTTTAAATAATTGGTATTCTTACAAAAACTTAATGATTCATACGACGAATTGACAACAAAATTGATGATTTATACAAAGTATTGGCACAAAAACTTGATGATTCATACAAAGAGTTGTTTGTTTGATTGTTTGAAATATCATAATTTTCAAATAGGTTTTTTTTTCTTGAATCTTGGTTATCAAGCTTCTTGTGTTTGAAAATTCTCTTGACAACCACAAGGTATTTTTGTAAATGAGCTTCTGTTCTTGATATAACACCTATAGTAGTCAAAAGCTCAAAGCACACTCAAGGCGCAAAGGGTGAGCCTTTTGGCTAGGATCAAGGCGCTTAAAAAGCGAGGGCTTTTCTAAGCAATGCACACAATATAAACAGGCCATTTTAGAGGTTTTAGACTTGTTTTAGTCTAGTTTAGACATGTTCTAGGCCATTTTAGATGTTTCATACCAGTTTTGGCTGGAATCCTTGCCTGAGCGCCTTGATGGATGCAACTTGCAAGGCGTATGGCTGCGTATTTTGTGCTTTTGGCATCTATGATGACACCAAAGTGTTCAAGAGACTTGAATTAGACATAGGTGATGGTTATAAAGGTTACCTTTCTTTTTGGGAAATAGGGTTTATATAAACTTATGTTAACTTTAAATTTCATTCTAGTTAAAACTCAAGGAAACAAGGTCAAATACATTAGAAATACTGCTGAAACAATGTTACATTCAGCAAGATCCTCGTCGAATATGAAGATTGTTTCTTATTTTTTAAGTGAAAACATATTCCTCTCGAACTAAATATGAAATAACTTAACTATAACCTGCACATTAGTTACTGAGAATATTGTTGGAGACAATCTCGTATTCTATTTGCAATTAGTTATTTGTTTCAAAAAATGTAGGCAGCTATAGAAGACAACTACAAGGGAACATTGGTTATAGTCGAGGTTTCCCATGCATCTTTGATACAAAAACATATCTTTACTACATTACTTTTGTAGATGAACCTTCTACCTCATGGAATATAAATTTGACTTAAAACTATTGTTTTTTAATCAGTATGAGATATTAATCTATATATTTCTATATATTTTCATTATAGACTGGTACCTCGTTGGAATCACTAGCTAGAGGAGATGTAAAGTTCTCAAAGCAGTTCACAATTCAAGAACTGCAAGATCGATGGCTTGCCATACTTTATGATCCTGTTGTTTCTGCTGAGTCATCAGCTCGTATGCTGGAGTTTGAGCATGCTGACTCAGCTCCAATTATAAAAACCAATGATTTGGGAGACATTGAGGAGTATGTTATACCTATGTGTGGCAAGAGAAAGCCTGAGAGCATACGAAAACGTTTCTATGCTATGCAAAAGAAGATAAGGCAGGATCATCCGCCAGCTGAACCGCCAGCTGCAGAATTTTGTGAGCCCCTTCAAAACAACGAGCCGGTCGGCCTTTTGACATATGAAGATACTCAAAATGCTGACATCATGAATCTTGATGTTAATCAATATTACAATGGAGATAACAATTGTAATGAAGAGGAATCCGATGGATTTGAAGAGATCCTTGAGTTACTTGATGCCAAAGAACCAGAACTATTACCACCTATTATTGATGAACCTAATTCTGAAAAGTTGGATGAATATCCTATGATCCAAAACTTTCCAAATGTTAATCCAGGTGATGCTGAGCTGGAAAACCAAATGTGTGGCGATGACACTACAACCGCAGTTGCTAATAGTACCAACAGCTATTTGATAAATGACCTTTTTGACCTCACTATGGAAGAGGATGACCTTCCTTTGATGGATGCTGAGGGGAACTTAATCGACATGTCATATATCGATGATTTGAGCTCACATTGGCTAGATTCTCCTAATAATAATAATAGCAATAATGCTAAACATGATACCGTTTTAGTAGATGGATTTCTTGATGATAATAACGAGAGTCAGCCTGAATGTGGCAGTCAGGAAACAAAAACCTTGGACGGTTTGTTGATGACATCATTTAAACCACCGGTTACATCAACAATCATTTGCACTTTAAACACCGAGGACCCGGATATACCTAGCAATGATGATGTTTTTCTTCTGAATCTTGTTCCCTCTACATCTCAAGAAATGCAAATGGATGTCTTCAAACCTCCACTGCCACCTCAGCTAACTTCCAAATCTGTTAATAGGGTTTCTGGAGCTGATTTGAAAAGGGATTTTAGGGTTCAGAAGCAGACAGTCCCGAAAAACAATCGGTATGAACAAACCCACTTTTCTTCACCAATAATCGGTTCACAATTTCGATCAGAAATACAAGGGGATCATAGGATTAAGCAGGAATGTTCTAATGAAGATCAATCCGAAGTTTGTCCAGCAATCATATCTAGAAGCAGTCTTTTTCCAGCATCTGAGAAAGCAATTACTGTAAAATCTGAGCAGGAAATGCATCATTTTAGTTCTGTAAGGACTATTTCTGATAATAAAACGGGTGGTTCTGATATCTTCACAAATCGGGCTCAGTTGAATCCTATGACTACCGTTCAACAACAAGATACAAATAACGTTGAAATAGTCTCTACAGAAGTGAATAATCCAATTTTGGCTGCAAGGAATTTGTCTGTAAACGAGGAAGCAATTTCATCTCAAAGTGATGATGATGATGATGATGGTGATTATGATATGCCTAGTTTTTCTGATGTAGAAGCAATGGTAATTGTTATTCATTAGACTTTTTTTAATCTTTTTTCAGTTTGAAAACTTTTATTCAAGTTATTACAACTTCCTTTTATTTTTTTTGTAATTTTGCAGATACTTGATGAGGATTCGAGTCTCGATGAGCAACATTTATATTTGAATCGAATTGGGAGTTCTGAACTTCTGCAAAGTAAATTACTTTATAATATTATGCAATTGTCAGATCATGATTCATATTGATGGTCTTCATCTCAAATTTAGCAAATCATGAATCTTGTTTAATCTTAAGATTCAATTAAAGATCTCAAAATGAATGTTAATATTTTTTACTCATAATTTTTAATCTTGACTTAATTTTGCAGCCTTTAAATACGAGAATGAAGAAACCCAAAAGAGAATCATGAGGTTGGAACAAGCTGCTGATGCTTTTGTAAAAAGAGAGATGCAATCACATGGAGCTTTTGCTATTTTACAAGGGAGGCATATGAAGTATTATATTAAGAAACCAGAGGTAAAAGGACAATTTCACAATTAAATTTCATATATTTGATTTATATGAATGCATATTGTGGTTTAGGTCTTAATCGGAAGGGCAACCGAGGAATTTAGTGTTGACATCGACTTGGGAAGAGAAGGTCAAAATAGTAGAGTATCTCGACGGCAGGTAAACCAATTAACCATATAGGGATAATTTCATATATCCGCCTCAAAATTTGGTATAATATCATATTTACCCAACAAAATATCATAATATCAAATATACCCAATTTCAAATTTATGACATTTATACCCCTCCCTTAAACCTTGGATTAGGATACTAGAGTTTGGAGTGTAAGGAAAAGAGAAGGGTATGATGGTCATATTATAAATTGTAAATTTGAAATTTTAGGTAGTTTGAATGGATATATATTTGATATTCAGTTTTTTTGGTTGGGTAATGCAAGTTTCCAGGAGTTATATAATATAGATTTTACCGTAAGACGAGATAAAAGATAGGAAAAATTAATATATGTGAATATTTCAGGCAATTATACACATGGATCATGAGGGTTCTTTCCATTTGAAAAACCCTAGCAAATATTCAATCTTCATAAATAGCATGGAATTAGCAACCAACCAGAGTATTAGCTTGACTTCAAGTTGTTTAATTGAGGTAATTTCAACAATCAGTTTGATTTTAAATTATTATCTCCAATTTCTATATGGTTTATAATTATTATTAATTGCGCTAAATTTTATTTACAGATTAAAGGAATGGCTTTTCTATTCGAGACAAATGAAGCGCTTATAAAACAGTATGTCAATAGCGCGAAGAACATAACCGCTATGGAAGATAATTAAATCTTTCAAGTTTTGGCTTCTAAATGACTTGAGAAAGTGCTACTTTTTAACTGCACTTTCTGTTCTTATGGTTTAGTGTTACAAGATTTTTTAGTAAACCTTTTAGTTACTAGATATAATTCTTTTTGTTGAATCAAGTTTTATGCAATTTATTTACCTCCAAATATCTATTTTACATAACATTCATGATTTGATAAAATTCTGTTAAATGTGGAAAGAAAATTGATGGCTTCTGGTACATTTTATGATGGTGAAACATTGAACCCAGGATATGTTACATATGTATGGAGACAGAGGGTAAGAATCAATGTATTTTGTGACCACATCACAAATTTTGGTCCATTTAATCTTATTTGACTTCTGGCCATTATGATTAGTTGAAAAATACAAGTTAATGCACCATGAATGCTTTGCGTTAAAAGAGTATTGGTGACGAAAGGTTTTGATATTGGTGGATTTTCTTTTACTTTTTTTTGAACGACAAACGAATATATAAGCCGGTCACCGGGTAAACCCATTGGCGAAAGGCCACCCACGCCCGTGAACGTAGACAACGCTGGTGACCTGGTCCGCCCACCATAACAAGGGTAACTCACCACCCGAAGGCCACTGTGGTAAAACCTCTGGCCCACCTGAGCATATTTCACCAAATGAGTCTCAAACCTATGTTCTCCACATTAGAAGGTCATGGGGGTGTCTGCTCTCAAACTAATTGATCTGAGGCTCATTGGCGATTTACTTTTACTTGGTTTTGGTTTGTTTAAACTAATGAGGCATCTCTCGTATTAGACCAAAACCTAACACTCAGACGCAACCTAAAAGAAGCTAAATTTGGATGAACTCAAGTCAAGGTTGACCTATTAGGGTTAGGGGTGTTAAAAAAGATTCTAATCAGAAAATCTAAATGAAAAACCTAAAATTTCGAACTCGAATTATCTGAAAATTCAGATATTCGTATTTTCAGATAGCGAATTTTAAAAAAATTCGGTTTTGGTATTATTCAGAAGTGTTAATTTATACGTATTCGGCCGAAAATTTTATAGGTATTAGGTTCCGGCCTCATGATAGGGAAAATAAATTACGCCCCCTCGCATTTTTCTTCAAGCTTCGCCATTGCATGTGACGTGTTTTGGTTGGTGGATATTTTTTTACATTCCCACGTTTTTGTTTATGTATTTAATTTTTTTCCTCTAAAAGAAACCTAGACCATTCATGTTAGAGTTGGTTAGTGCGTCTCTTTAAGTCACCCCCTCCCCCTTCTCCACCCGGGTTCGATCCTTGGGGTTGACAGGTCTTTTCTTCCTTTTTTTGTTACTTTTTTATCCACCTTTTTTTTCATTTTTTTCCTTTCCTACATTTTAACGTTTTCATTTAGTATACAATATGTTGTTTTTTTTATTTTCTTTAACACGTATTAATGTTTTGATTTACTATACAATACGTCCCATCAAGTAACACGGTTTTAATTTCTAGTTATTATTATTATTATCATCATTTTTCTTCGACCCACACTTTAAGGAGGCTTTGAAGTTTAGAAAAGAGGCAGAAAATGACCAATGGTAATACTTATCTCGAATAAATATAATGTTTTATTTATCTCATATTTATTTAAATGATTAATATTTGATGCAACTACCTTTTACCCGACTATCATGTGTCGCCCACCCAGTCTCACTTCCCCGTAACCTCAGATTTTGTCCCACACCATTCCCTTTGTATTGTTTAGGGAATGTGACCTTTCTGACTTTTGAGTTCCGAGTCTATTAAAATAAAATGTTTTAGATTGAATCAGATGATTTTTTCACTTAAGGGTTTAAACATGAATGGTGTGGGACTATGTCAACACGTTTCTATTATTCGAATGAAAAGATATCCGTTCACCAGGGTGATCCCGGGTGTCCGAACCTTTCTTTGCTTAAAAAAGGGTATTTTTTTATCATATATTTAAAAAGAATTAAATTTAACTAATATGGAATTAAATTTAATTAATATGTTAAATATGTAAAATGAAAAGTTAACTTAAGAAAAGTCCAACAGTCAAATACTTTATAAAAATAAATTATTATTATTATTACTATTATAAGAATATAACTTATAATATATTAGGTATTTATAAATTTTTACATCAAATAGGTTGTGGTGTAGTGGTTGAGGTAAGGTCCAAAGTCTTAAGGGACTCGGGTTCGATCATTGCCACCACCATTAATTTCCGCGGCATGCAAATGAGGCATAGCTCTTAGGCTGATGCACCAGGGTTTTACCCACGCCGATCCAGGGTTCTAGACTCGGCTCTCCCTCAAGCCCGAAAGGGGCCGTATTGGGTGTGGTTTTTCCTTAAAAGCTCTCCAACTCTGAGCCAAGTGGGCCCGATTAAGACAACATATTGGCCGGAGTTGGACGAAGCTCTCCTATATAACAGAGAGTGCGATGTCACAACATTCAATGTTCGCCTTTCAAAAATTTATAAATTTTTACAAAGGATCAATACTAATCCAAATTAAATATTTGTTTAAAGAATTAAAGTACATAAAAATTATATTTTTAAATAATTCTATTAAATTAAATGAAATATAATGAAATTAGAATATAACACTCATATTTTTATAACATCTTAAACATAACATCTCTATCCATCCACAACCTCTTTTACAATTTCTTCACATGTTTGGGTGTTTAACGAATGTATGCAACACAACACACACACTAACAAAACTATATGAATACATGACTTATATCCTAAAACGTTTAGAAAAGAATTTAAAAAACAAGATACAAATATAAGTTTCTAAGAGTATCGTAAGGCTATGATAGCCAACATTTGCGGGAAATAAAAACGTAAATTCATATACATTTATACGAAAGATAATATGACATGCAAATATACATGTATTTTTCAAGACCAAACAAAATACTTAAAATGCATATAAATAATTCATAAGAACACATCCACCTTTTAAAAAAAATTGTGATATATTGCATTGAGTTGGATCTTTAGTGATTTAATCACTTGACGATGTCTTCACATAAAGTTAAACAAGGTGTGTATCTTTTAGATTTTTACCCTCTTAAATAAGTCTTGGATGTATATTTAGGCTCTCAATTTGTAATTTATGTTTTGTTTGTGTAATTGTGTATGATACTATGTTAGTTGTTAGTTGATTTGATAATTTCGTTTTTCATCTAGGAACTCTTTTTGATAATTTCTTAAAAAGAAAAGAACCAACCTCAAATGAAATTCCATCAGGTAGTATGAATAGTCTGAGACCTATCGCTACTCATTCTATGTCTAAATTAGTTGATTTGGATAATCTTCCATGGGATCCTGTCGATAGGATAAGAATTTTAGATTACCATCCAAATCAAAGAGATGACATAAGGAGAAAATATTGGTTAAAAGGACCATGCCAACCACGTGGACATAAATTCCCATAAAGAAAGATAGGAGATAGTAACCGACGTTTCCACGAGACTTGGTTTGATGATCATGGTCGTTGGTTAGAGTATAGTATAAAAGAAGACAAAGCATACTGTTTATGTTGTTATTTATGTAGAGACTATGTTGGGATTGGGATGGCGAATGGAGCTGGGCGGGAAGCATTTATGACAACATGCTATACCAATTGGAAAGAACCAAGATTTGATTAACATGTTGGTTCAGTTAATAGTTTTCAAAATAAAGCCCTTCAAAAATGTGAAGATCTAGTAAATCAAGTTAAGTCTATTGTCGTTGCCTTGGATAAACAAGATGACATTATAAGGAAAGAAAATCGAATTCAGTTGACTGCTACGATTAAAGCTTGTAGGTCTTGTTTGAAATGTGCATTACCATTTCGAGGTCACAATGAAAGTGAAACTTCTAGTTTTAGAGGTATTTTTTTGGAATTAATGGATTTAATCATTAGTCAAAATGAGGAACTAAAAAAGTTACCAAAATATCCGAAAAATAACAAATATTTGTCTCCAAGTACTCAAAAGGTTGTTGCTCATTATTTTGAAGAGGGATTACTTAAACATATATTTGATGAAATTGGTGATGACGTGTTCACATTATTAATTGATGAGTCTAGTGATGTATGAAGGACAAATGACTATTGTTTTGAGATATGTTGATACACATGGAGTTATTAAAAAGAGGTTTGTGGGAATTGTACATGTGATGGAAACATCTTTTTTAGTTTTAAAATATTCTATTAACACTTTTTTTTGCAAAACATAACTTGAGTTTGAACCGGTTAAGACGTCAAGGTTATGATGGAGCAAGCAATATGCGTGGTGAGTTTAATGGGTTGAAGGGAAAAATTTTAGAAGAAAACAAATCAACGTATTATGTGCATTGTTTTCACTACAAAACACTTATGCACTTGGTTGATTTGTTTCCATCCATTATTAATTTGTTTGAATATATTGTAAACGAATGCCTTAATAATTCTAGCAGAAGTCAAGCTAATGGTATTTTGGAATACTTTAAATAATTTGAATTTGTGTTTTATATGCATTTGATGTTGCACATTTTAGGCCTCACGGATTGTTTATCAAGAGGACTTCAAAAGAGAGATCAAGAAATATTATAAGCAGTTTCTTTGGTGGAATCAACCAAAGCAGTCTTGCAAAATTTTAGAGAATCTGGATTTGATCAAATTTTAGAAAAAGTATCTACTTTTTGTAGAAAGCATGATATTCAAATGGTAAGCATGACAAAAGATTATGCTCACTCAAGATCTCGAAAATAAAGGAACAAAATCACCAATCAACATCATTTTAAGTTTGACTGCTTTAACGCTATTGTGGATATGTTGCTTCAAGAATTTGGTGATCGTTTTAGTGAGGCTAACATGAAATTACTTAAAAATATGGCGGCTTTGAGTCCACGTGACTCTTTCTATCAATTCGACATATCAAAGTTACTTCGGTTGAGTGGGTTCTATCCATATGATTTTGATGATGAAGAAAAGAATAGGCTTGAGCATCAACTTCCCTTGTATCATCATAGTGTTCTAAAAGACACGAATTTTGCTAACTTGAATGGTATCGCCGAACTTGCTAAAGTGATGGTGGAGATGAGGAAACATCTATCTTATCCTTTGGTTTATCGACTATTAAAGCTATCATTGGTTTTGCCTGTTGCAACCGCATCTGTGGAAATAATTTTTTCGGTGATGATACGTGTAAAGTCAAGTTTGTGCAATCATATTGGTGATGATTTCTTGAACACTTGAGTATTTTGTGCGGTAGAAGTAGATGAACTTCTCAATGTTACTAATGAAGATGTAATCGAGCGTTTTCAAAAGATGAAAACACGTAGAGGACAATTGTAATCGATGTATTTTTATATTGTGTTTGAATATTTGATGAACTATATTATTTTATTGTCATTTATTTTTTTTTCATCCATTCCTTTTTTACTCACCCGTATTTTACCCATCTTACAAAAAATTTCTATATCTGCCACTGTGTACATGTGCACAAATTAATAAACACATAATGTACCTCCAAACAAAAAAAAATTACATACACACGTGCACTTTATACATCTAAAACGATGAGACATGACAAGAACATTTGCACACTATGTTTCATTATGGCTTGGTTGTCGGGTTAATCCGTTAGTTCGCGAGTTGCGGGTCATGGTTCATGGGTCATATAGATGGTTCCTTTCTGCACGTTTTAAATAATGGAAGAGTTGGTCATGGGTTTGACCGAATTTGTTGGAAGAAAGTTGAAAAATGGACGTTGTGATTAGTGGCCGAAGAATAGAGTTATTCGTTGAAACTTTCTTCTTGCATTTGCTTATTTGTTATTATAAATAGGAGCAATTCTATTATGTATTTAGCTCTCGTCGTTTTCATTCTAAGTACTTGTATTTTCTTTGAAGTTAAATTACAGAAAGAGTACGTATGGAGTGTGTATTTTAGGGCATGAACCAACACTTATCAAGGCCTAGGGCTCATACTACGTGTTTGAATAACATAAACAAGCGACTATTGATTGAATTTGCTACTAAAAATCAAACAACCACCATTTAGGGTTTTGTTTTTTTTAACATTTTTTCTAATAAATTAAGTATTAACTTTTACTCAAAATTATACTTTATTATTTGAACAAATGCTAGATTATTTATTACAACATTAGACTATTCTGGCAAATTAGTTTCAACGACCCGACCTGACAAAATATCTATTTTAATAGACATCCGAAGAATGAAAATTTTCAATACCCGTATAATATGTTTGTGGGTCCCCCACTGCCGATCATATGAAAAGGAGGGTGGGTTGGGGATGGGGAGGAGAAGTGGTGGCAGTAGCTTAAGAAGGATGGTGATGTAATGACTCCTAATTTATGAAAACAAATCGATGAAATGGGCGCAGCAGTTTCCACTTGATGTGCATGCATGCTTTGCGTTTAGCTATTTTAAATATTTACCAAACAATATAAATAATAGTAGTAACAATAGAAAACATTTCAAAAGGCCTACCATAAGATTTCTTTAACCTTTTATCCTAGACTTTATATAAAACACAAACTCATTGAGTCACAAACTTACCAACTTAAATACAAGTCGAACACGAGTTCAATTTCTATCCAACTAGGAATGAATATTACAAATTAGGTCAACTTTTTGCTTATTGCTATGAGATCAAGTACGATTAAATTCAAATTAGGTAAACTCTTTTGCACATGTGGTATTGTGGTTTGTGTAGTTTAACCAATGTTTTTTTTATCAATACGAATGTACTTGCTTTTTGATCAATACGAATGTACTTGCTTTTAACTCCTCTATGACTTTATCAGAAGGAACTTGATTGTTGTTGAATGTTTTCTCGTTTCTAGCTTTCCACATGAACCACATCGAAGCTAAGTTTAAGAAATTAACAGACGACCAATCATCCATAGATAACACATCATGTCATCATCCGCTATAATAAACGGGAGAGAACCACGTCATTATTTCGTGTTTCGATTTCTTGAAGAATACCCATATTGCGAATCAAGTACGATTTGCAATTGTATAGGGTGGTAGATTGCATAAAACAACGTGGTCCACAACTTGATCCATGCATTATGGGTCTATCACGGCCTTTTAAGGTGCCCTTGTTTATTTGCTTTAAAGTGCGTGAGTTAATGTAATATATTATATGACTGAAGTTTGAAAGGAACAGGTGGACATCGAGATCTGAATTATCTGTCAGTGTTCTTGGGATTTTTGTTTAAAGAAATGAATTATAATCACTCATATTCATGTCTAAGGAATAAAACATAGGCATATTCGGTATGCATGGCAACATTATAGTTTTAGAGGCTAACTGAATAGATTTATTCGTTAATTAGTTGTATAAAAATATTAAAGAAAACCAATTATATGTAGAAGACGATGTTAAAAATATTTCAAATTATAATAGCATTTGATTTATCATCTTTTTTCTTTTAATTATTTGAAACATGTTTTTTTATTTACAGAAATTGGTAGATATAATTTAGATGCACCGCTATTCCGTGTATCCTATGCTAATCCAATGGTAATATTCTTCAGTGATTTATGAGTGAATGTTATGTTGGTGATCCATAGGTAAAGTTGGTTTTTGATTCGTCAGTGATGTCTTTTACCCACGTTCAGTTAGGGGTGAGCAAAAAACCGAAATAACCGAACCGAAACCGAAATAATCAAAAAAACCTCACCGAAAAAACGACGGTTTTGGTTTTGCATTTTTTGAAAACCGAATATTACGGTTTGGTTTCGGTTTTGTATCTTTTGCAAAACGAAAAAATCGAACCGAACATATACATATACATATACTTTAATTATATATTGTGTATTCACGTTTCATAATATATAATATATTATGTTGTTTGCTGTATCTTAAAAGTGTATACATATTTATTTGTGTTACACATATTTGCATTAATAATAGGTTATTATTTATATTTATTGAATTTATAAATTTTAATGTTTATTTTTTATGTTGAGTATTTTTTAAGAAAACTAATAATTTTTGTAGTCCAAAATATTTAGGCCAAAATGTGTGATAATCATTAGTTAATAAAAAAAAATTGGCCCAAAATTTCAAACCAAGTTTATTATTTTGGGCTATTTTTCTTTTACCCTCAAAAAATTCAAACCCAAATGGTTTTAAAACCGAAAACCGAACGGTTTTAAAAAACCCAAAAATGAATTTTTGGTTTTTGGTTTTGTTTTACCCAAAAACCGACCCAAACCGACCCATGCACACCCTTACGTTCAGTGGCAGACCCAATTTTTTTTATGAGGGTCGTTTGACGAGTGATATAATTTCATGGGGCGATCTAAGGGCTTTTGCAAAACTTTATGGGGGACGATTGAAATTTTAACATATATTTAACACTAAACGTTAGAAGAAAACCGAGAAAACTACTAAAAGGCTATACAGTAGATAATCCAGATGTGTGAATTTTAGAATAAGATGCGATGAATAAAAACAAATGCATATGAGAGGCATTATTCAGATGCAACAAATTAATTACTTTTCTTTATAAAAAATTAAAAAGAAACAAAATAAATTTGGTATGATATGTTGACAAGAGATACGAAACTGAAAACGAAACAAGCAATGAACCTTACATCGATTATCAAAATATGTACAAAGAAACCCAAATCCATCTTCGGCATTCTCGGCAGCGGAATATACATCATCCAACCCCCCCCCCCCCACTCTCTTCTCTGGCTGCACCACTTATTATAGGACCCGTTGAGCGGGTTAGACTTCAAGATAGAGACCTTTTGAGCGGGTTAGACTCCAAGAAATTAGAGAAGAACAAGAATGCAATTTTGCTACAACTTTCTGCTTATTTTCATTCATCCAAAATAGTACTTAAATACAAAGTTCAAATGGAAATCGATACACAGTTAAACCATGAGATCATGGACTAGTGGAACTAAATAAAAGGAAACATGCATGCAAAAGTGGATAACATGGGCAAACGGCTTCAACGTGGGTTGGGACACGTATCAACTTACATTTTCATGTAAGGCCCTAATTCCAGGTAACCTCACTAGTTGAATTTACTCATAAACAAAATCATCAATACTAAACTTTAATTTAAAACATTCAAACACAACGGAAGCATTCAACATTTTGAGTATATAACAGCGAAAGTCTTAACATTTAAAACATAAATATTATCTTAATCATAAAATAAAGCGGGATGTTAGTCTCATGCCGGGTAGCCTTCACGCCTTCGCACGTCCTTTCTTCTTGCTACCTGAAGTGCATACTAAAAATCAGTTAATGTTGGTTAGTTCTAGTTTAGAGCATTTAGGTATAAACATTAATTCTTTATAAGTATATATATATATATATATATATATATATATATATACACACACACACTTACACATCATTTGCCTTCATTTAGCATTCATTTGCGAGTACATAAATATGTATTCACCTTTTCTTTCATTAAACATTCATTGGTCATACACATAAGGGTGATCAGCCCAACATTGATTGCGTATGTCACAAAGACAAACGATACGGTCCATCGTCATGGCCCGCCATTCTTACAACCTTCCGGCAATTAGTGTCCGTCCGTCATTTTATTCTTATAACCGTCCGGCACTTTCGTCCGTCTGTCATGACTTACAACCGTCCTACCGTCGTAAGCCGTCATATTCGCCAGTCTGCCCTAAGGCATCCGTTTCCCATGCGAACCACATATGCAGCCATCCCTTTTATCTTACAACCGTCCGACACGTAATGGGTCGTCCGTCGCTATCGTATAACCGTCATATTCAGTCTACCTTTCTAAACCTTTTTCCCGGCAGCATATTAGTTACATGGTCGTCCGAATACCGAAGTAGCCATTGTCATCGAAGCGTCCATAACGTTTACATACATTCATAGCATGCGATATATAGAATATAAAGCAAGATTTCATTCATTTACGTTATGTCATTCTTTCATTCATTCTTTATAATCATACGTTTCATTCTTTGTTCATCATTCATTTTAATATATATATATATATATATATATATATATATATATATATATATATGTATATATCACGTATGATCACATTGGCATTCATAACACTTATTCATTTAGTGTATACACTTCAGCCTCAAAACATTTAAAATGACTTGTACATAACATGGACGGGTGATTTCTGAATACTCTTAGCTTGTGACACCCGAAAAATTCCAGTTAACTTAGTTAACTCAATTAGAAACCTCAGGGGCGAATTCTACTATTATTCAAACCCTATTACACATAAAACTATAGGGACTAAAGATGTAATTACCCTAAAACCAATCTGTTGACTTTTAAAGTCAAAATCAAGAGCATTTTGATTCTGTTGACTTTTGAAAGTCAAACTCTTCTTATCCTTGATCCAAATTCGTGACATTAACCTCCTAACTGCTCGAATTGGGGATTGTAAAGCACTAATGAATTCGACCATTAGCGAGCCGTTTCTAAACGATTAACACTGTTAATCATTGCGAATTATGTCCTTGTAATCCAAACCGTCGAACCCATTACGAACACTCATTAATTAGATCAATTGGTCTATCAAATTCTAAACCAATCACTCTGAGCATTCTAGTCGAACCTTTGTCAAGCTTTTACACATTCCAATTTGATCGGAGAAGCGCCGGAGAGCAACCCGTCGAGGCCGCGGTTGAGTTTTAGTCGATCTCCACCATTCCGACATCGTTTCAGATAATTGAATTCACCATTAGTTTCGTTTCCATTCCTAGATTATAAGCCCTAACCTTTTGGTGGCTTATAAGATCGAATTGGTGACAAACCAATTCTAGGGTTCATCCCGTATTCGGTTTAATCGAAATCCGGTCTAGACTTGATCTCAGTACAATTAATCTACATGGTTAGATTCACAATTCTTTGTTTATTGAAAGCCCCATGAATTCAACAACTATTATTACAAGAATTAATCAAATCGATTCCATGTTCTTAAACTAGGGTTTCCATTTATAAAAACGTAATTAAACAATCCTAAACATGTTTATTTTACAATTAAACCTCACCACAGTTTCATATGAAGCTAATGAACAAAACCCCTTTGTTATTTTGGATAATCGCGATCAAAATCGATGGAATTGGGATGGATTTTGATTCGGGTTTCGCAAAGGGGAAGAACACAGGGGCTTGAATGTCAAAAACATTTTTAATTCGGTCTTGTTGCGATTGCCCCAGCGCCTGGACTGGTTAACTCGTTGGACTATGGGGGAGGAGACCCGGGTTCGAGTCCCTCCACCCTGTTTTGTTTTTAAAACATCTTTTTACACATTATTTTAATATAAAATCTTTTCCATTATTATTATAATGTTATATTAATGTGTTTTGAGCTCGGAAAACTCTCGAAGGCTCGGGTTTGATTTTATAACCCGTTTTAATGTTTCTCTATATTTAAAATAATATATGTATATTATTTTCAAACCACGATTTCGAATGAAATGAAATATTTATATAAATTAAAACCCGTAACTCAAATTAAAAATAATATATATTTAAATATTATTTCGTCACGTTTATAAATATTGTGAGACGTTCCAAACTAATAAATAACATAATTATTTATATTATTTACACACGTTTATATCATCGAGTAAAAATAATAGATTTACTATTTTTGTCACACAATTTATTTATTGTGTTATTTTGCTAAGTTTAAAAATAATATAATAAATTATATTATTTTATTAGGTCATTCTTAATGGCACAAACGCATGAATATATTTATTAAGTAATATTATTCGTAATTAGATACGTTCGACACGTAACGTATTTATCCTAACCATTTTATTAAGAAATCCGTATTCCCGTTGACATTTTCGTCAACTCTTTGATCATTAGAGCGTCTTAGGATGTTTAACCTTCCGTGTCGTCGTCACAAATCTCATTGTATCCCTAACACATACGTAAGCCGTTCACAGGCAAACCAATTGTGGTTAATGTTGCATCCTTGTGTGGTGCTAATTTCTACGCTTACGCAACTCAGGTGATTTTCACGGCCCCTTTTTACTTGTTTTCCTATTGGGGGAGAAACATGCATATACACAAACATCATTTTATTTGTTTTCCCATTGGGGAGAAACATGCATACAAACAAACAATATTTTACTTGTTTCCTGTTGGGAAGAAACATGCATACGAACAGACATCCGTTTACTTGTCTTCCCGCCAAGGAGAGACATACACACGACCAGATATGGATCACATAGTATTTCATTACCACTTGTTTACCTAAGTGCAAACATAACATGTCAAGTCCTTACACACTCGGACCATTAATATATGGAGTATAGCGAGGAAATTTGAGTAGTACTACTGGGTTTGACAAACCCCACCCGGGTTATTCGCGCTAACTTGTTTGGATGTCGAACGGGTGTAAATTGTCCTAAGCACTTTCCATTGTTGATGTTAGCAATGGCAGAAGGCACCCAAACACAAACAGTCAGCTTTGGTTGCGAACGCTTAAAGTAACTTGTACATTGTCTAGCTAGCAATAGGTGTGACTTACGTATGTGGATCCTGCAAACACTCAAACAGTTTATTCATTTGCAAACCTGTGAACTCACCAACCTCGTGTTGACACTTTTTCTTACATGTTTCTCAGGTCGCTAAGGTACATGTTGCACACTTAGGACATGCATAGAGTCCTACTATCATTTCATCCTTATGCAAACATTTAAAACAATTTACTTGTTTTATTAAACTAAACTTTGGCGCGCTTGTTTTCCGCATTTATTTTCTTATTTAAACGCTTCCGCATTAACTTTGAACTTTTACGATATTTCATTTATGTCCCATATAGTGTCGTTTGATGTAACTAATGACTGAGATCCTGGTTTGTCACACACCAAACGGTAAAACTCCATTAGTGGAATCTGGGGGTGTGACATAGCTGGTTTAGGAACGTCAGTTAAAGTCACACACAAATAATCAAGTTATACGAGATAAGCTAATGAATCTAACAGACACTTAACATTTCTATTCTTAGTGTTAGGTGAACTAGACACATGAGTGTCAAACCATTTGCCCGAAAACTCTGACCGAATATTCCGGTCGAAATCTATTTCGAACGGAAACTAATCTATTGGAAAGGTTCTTTATTCTTATTTTTTTTTGCTCGAAAACTTCTTGACCAAAATCCTTTTTCGACCGAAATGTCCCGTCCGAAATCTTTGGGATTCGAATAACTTTTTCGACCAAAATCTATGATGCCCAACACTTTTCGACCGAAATGTTCTGACCGAAATCTATGATGTCCAACACTTTTCGATCGAAATGTTCTGATCGAAATCCATGATGTCCAACACTTTTCGACCGAAATGTTCTCATCGAAATCTATGATGTCCAACACTTTTCGACCGAAATGTTTTGATCGAAATCCATGATGTCCAACACTTTTCGACCAAAATTTTCTGATCGAAATCTATGATGTCAAAACACTTTTCGGTCGAAAAAATAGTTTTCGGCCCATTCATCTGACTTTTCGGGCTACGCATCAAATTTTCATCATCTTCATCGTTTTTTATTCAAGCTTCGATCTTTTTACGTTCAGAACTTGTATCTAGCTTCCATAAAGCTAGATACATACTTATTATGCGATTCCATATGTAAAAATACCATCTTTGATTCAAAACCCATTAGAACCCTAAAACCCATTTCTTAACTAAAAACTCATATCCGAGCATGAATGTTACCTGTTTTGTTTCCTCTTTGTTGCTAATCGTTCCTGATATGTGGAGTAATGATTCCCGAGACATCGAGCTTGATTCCCGAGCTTTCTCTCTCTAGACCCGAGCTCTCCTTTCTCTCTCTAAGTTTGCACAAATGGTGGAGTTGAAGGAGAGTGAGAGCTGCCATGATCTTTACCACCACCATCTGCAAGTGTCCATCGGGTCGCCATCGAAAGATGTAAAACCCACAGCACCATCTGCAAGTGTCCAACTTTCTTGATTTTTTGGTGGTGATGGCGACGATTTTTGTTGAGTTCTTAGTTAGAGAGGGAGGGAGGGACTTAAAACGAAATTTACAATACACAATACGGTAGTGATGTGCACTTTTTAATATCAAAAATAGTTTAGTCTTTTTACTAAACTTAACAGAAAAAATAAATGGTGTTAATGATGCGTAGTCGATTGATACAATTGACAAATCACAAGAACTCAAAAAGTCTAATTAAAACTATTAGACTCAAAACAATTTTTTTTTTCTAACAAATCACAATAACTAGAAATGAATTTACTCTAAAAATAATTATTGGTACAACAACACGTGACAAATGTGGTTTATGGTGTCTACATCATGGACTGGGCATAGCATGCCATCCCACACACCTAAAATTTTGTTTTCTTCATGTCGTTGGGACTTGGGACTAAAGATAAGAGGAGCAGCCATTGGAATAGTGTTTACAAGTATGCCAAACCGTCCATACGATGCTTAGATTTAACTTCAAAATATCTTTTTCCGAGTTTAAAATATATGGAAAACATAAGAATGAGAGAGAACAAAAGATTGTGTATCTATACTATATTTTTTTAATACATATAAGTTTTAGAAAAGAAAATTAAAAGGAGTAATATTTTAATTAGTGTAGTTATTTTAAAGTACATATTTTGTCAACATTATATTTTATCAATGTTTTTAGAACCAGACCGTATATTAAATCGGACGTATGTTTTGCCAACATTATATTTTATCAATGTTTTCATAACCGGATCGTATATTGAATCGGACGTCTTAAAGATAAACGATCAGACCGGATTCAAGAACCGGTTAACATCATAATTAATTTAGTAATTATATATATGTGCACTTTTAAATAACTGACATGAGCCGTAATAATATCAATATATATATATATATATGTGTGTGTGTGTGTGTGTATAAGTTTAATTGTATTGTATTATGGTTATAGGGGAATGATCATAAGAAAACTTAATGTTCATGAGAAAACCAAAAAACTACTTATTTAAGGTAAAAAATAATAAAAAATTCATAACTCAACTAATAAATCAAAAATTAAAAAACTGATTTGGAGCCCTTGTTCCCACGTCATCCTCGTTCAAAAAAAAAACTCGAAAAGTAGTGGGTTTAGCTTTTGTACTTACTTTTTTGGGTTTGGTTTAGCTTTTAGGTTAGGTGTTTAGAGGGGTGGGGCGGGGTGGGGGGTTTAGATTTTTGGGGGGTGGGTGGGAGGTTCAGGTTTTTGAGGGGTGGGTGAGGGGGTAGGTGGGGTGGGGGGATTAGGTTTTTGGGGTGGGTTAGGCTTTTTGGTTTAGTTTTTGGGTTTACTTTAGGTTTTTGGAGGGGTAAGGTGGGGTGAGGGGTTTAGGTTTTTGGGGGGTAGGTGAGGGGGGTTAGGTTTTTGAGGATGGGTTGGGGTTTTGGGTGTACTAAACATATACAGTAGAAGTTTTTTGGTTTTCTCATGAAAATGAGTTTTCTAGTGAACTCACCCCTATAATTATATATATATATATATATATATATATATATATATATATATATATATATATATATATATGAAAAAGATCAAATGTAAATATATATATATATATATATATATATATATATATATATTAATAATAAATATAAGTTTGGTAAAAATATAACTTTTATAAAGAATGTATGAATGACAATAATACATATTATGTCTAAGAGCAAAATAAACACAAACACAATGGTTGTTGGTTTGATCTCTTGAAATATTTACTATAGATCATGGGTTTCAAACCCACATCTTATAAAAAATTTATTTTATCTAAATCTTTCTTACTCCATTTGTTCAAACTTTAAAAATAGTTTGCACATGTCCTATATCGGCCATGGGAAATTTCCATCTCAATCTTCTTCTCTTATAAAGACAAACCAATCCATCTCTTTCAAGTTACTCTATATATCAGTGAAATCAGTTCAACCCACCCGTTAACAAAGGGTAAAAAGAATGATAGAATGGCCCAACCACCTAGCCGATGAACCATCCAGCCCAATTCAAAGCGTCACATAGACCCACATAGTGGCGTAACTTGAACCTTTGGGCAGGGGGGGGGCATTTTTTTCCTACCAGGGGGCGAAACTATCAAATTTTTGGCCGAATATGTATAAATTATCAATACTGAGCGAAAAATAGACCGCACTGATGTTGTCATAGTATAAAACAGTGGCACAAGTGAAGGAAAATAAAGCTCAAGAAGAAGACTACATATCCAACATGTTTCATCAACAAAATTAGCAACTCTGCGATAGTCATCTTCAGCACTTGAGCGAGAGACAATAGCCTAGCACTTGGAAAACCAGGATAACAAGTTATCACCCATGAGCACACAATACCCATAGGTGGATCGACGGGTATCCGAACAAATTACTCAATGAATGTTTGAATAAGTTATGAGACCAAAGTTGATGTCACATATAGTTGAAGCCCATGATCTAATTTGCTGCTAATGTAATAAAGAATAGGCGTGAGAGTATTAAACTGTGGTTCTAGAGAATCATGCATATATGTACAAACTTGCTAAACTCCATACGGGATGTTTGGCTGAGTAATCGTTAAGTAATTGTAAAACACCAACAATACTTTGATATAACAAGTAGTCTTGAAAAAGGGACCGTAAGACCGTCTTTAGCATTAGTGTGAACAAGAGCAGAATAAAGCTTACAATTACATATCTTGGCACGATCTAGAATGTGTCGAGCATACTAATTTTGAGAGAGAAACATCTCGTCATTATTGCAAGTAGCAATAATCCCAAAAAAATAGTGTAGAGTGCCAAAATAATGATATCATCCAAATAAAACAAGAGATAAGATGTATTACGCTCATGTTAATAAAAAACAACGAAGAGTTGAAATGACTATTCTAAAAGGCATTACTAGTCATGTACGTGGCAAACTATTGGTATCATTCACAAGAAGCATGTTTATGGTTGCATAAAGACTTATGAAGTTGACATATATAATACGGATGATCGGAGTTCACAAACTCTGAAGGTTGGTGCATATATACTATCTTGTAAAGCAAACTGTGAAGAAAAGAATTCTTCATATCTAGTTGATGAATACATGAGAAATGTAATACTACTAAGCTAAGAACAGTGCATATGGTGGTTGATTTAACAACCAGACTAAATGTCTCATCGGTCATCAGAGTCAATACCTTATTGATGACTCTTTCCATTAGCAACCAATCAAGCTTTTTATAACATTAAGCTTTCATTTATATAACCATATTGATACCTAAGGGTCTAGGGACGAGAACTGAAGTCTCATTATTAATAAGAACACCGTATTCATCTAGCATCATGTCGCGCCAGTGTGGACCCTATAAGGCCTAGGTAAGGGACCTTGGAGTAGAGGATATGTTGGCATTAAAGGTGAAGCTTATCAATTGGTTTAGTAATACCATGTTTGGATAAAGCGATCATTGGATGGGTACGCGTGGTTGTCAAGGGGGTGATGATTGGGGGGATGAGATATATTAGGGTAAGATGTGGTACCTCGACTGGGAAGGTAAATTAGATGGTTGGGTGAGTAAGTGTTGGCTGGTTAGGTCTCTGAGGTGGTACTCCCGTAGTGGTTGCGTCAGGAAGTCGAGACTCGAGAAATTGTCGAGAGACAGGGGAAACATCGAAGAAGGAATCTGGAATGTTATATGATGGAGACTGTATAGGAGAAAAGCAGGCAAAAGGTAATGAAGAGTCATCAAAACTAACACTACAAGAAATGATAATCTTTCTAGAGTGAAGATCAAGAAATCGATAGCCACGGTGTTGATATGAATAATCAAGGAAGACAAAAGGAGATTATCAAAGGGCTAGTTTCTCTAGAGGAAACATGTATGGGTAACAAAAGCATCCAAAGATGTGAAGTTGAGAATAAGGAAGTGGCTTGTTGAATAACTTGGTGAAAGGTATATCATTGTCTATAGTGGTAGAGGGAAGAATGAGAAGCTATGTAGCCATATAGAGAGCTTCAATCGATTATTCATGAGGAAGGGGAGCTTGAAAAAGAAAGGTGTGAATCCTAATACTAAGTGTGTGAATCATGTGTTATTTGTTAGGCATTTTGTTTTTATGTATGAGAATAGGATGAATAGAATTGGATACCATGTATGGCAAAAAGGTCATGAAGAGTGGTATTGTCAAATTCTCCATATTATCACATTGACAAGATTTAATTTCATGGCTGAAATGAGTTCTAACGTAAGCAAGAAAATGTTAAAATTTGGAGGTAGCATGAGATTTATTACGCAAAGGATAAACTAGAGAAATTGAGAAAAGTGATCTAGAAAAATGATGTAATTTTAAATACCACCAATACTAGGCACGAATGAAGTCCATAAATCCGAGTGGATAATAGCAAACTCAACGATCGACTTTGAACGATAAAATGAAAGTTTATTTTGATTACTTAATTGAGACGCATGGCAAAGCGGGAAAGGTTTGCCCTTAGTAATACTAAAGTCTTGAAAACAACATCACGGGGGTAACCTAACCGTTGATCCTAAACAAAATGACTTCGAGACATGAAAGCATAAGCAATAGGTGAAGAAGCTTGATAAATCACCAGTACTGTCACATCGAAGGAGCATATGTTAACATCGCAAATGATAAGCTACTTAGGTTTAATTTGGTAAAGATGATTATATTATGTCAAAATATGTTAACAAAAGGCAAGACTATTGAAAATGAGCATGTAATCAAGTCAAAGTAAAAATATGTGAGGCAGTTAAAATAAGTGATAATAGATGAGCACAACTCAAAATTGATCATATTTGTTAAAAATCATTCATAATAAGCTTATTTAATTTAAAATTTGTCAAAATGGAGATATTTAGAGCTAAATTTGTCACATTGGTCAAAGTTGAATCAAGTAATATGTCAAAATCAACACGAACAGAAAAAGTGACCCCTCTTTAATTATACATCCATATTTACAATCTATTTTGAACATATAATAAGACAACCTTTCGACCTTAATTATAATATTTTAATCTTTTACAACACGGCTCAAATGTAACATAATATAATTTAATTAAAAGATGTTAGCATAAATTCTTTCACTAAGTTTTACTGTTTTAGTGGACCTTCATTTTAGTTTTTTCCATTATAAAATACAATAAATATATTTTTGATACAACATGTTCGGCAATATGTCGACCAAGAGAATCTCGACAACATCATAAAGAAATCCACATAAATTATTTTAGTAATTAACTATTAAAATTGATTTAGGTGAGAGAAATTAATATACAATTTAAAAATCTATTTCTTTAAAATGATAAAGCATTAAAAAGTAGTTCTATTTGGCGAAAAGTATCGAATCATTTTAAATCGTTCTAATATTTCTATTGGGTGCTACATATACACTAAAAACAAGAGATAATATATAACATGTACATTACGTGTCATGAGTTTTTTGTTTATAGATCAGCCGCTAACATTGTTAATATTCAAACAGACCATTTATACCTTGATAGAGATGTTGATTTCATGTGTCGTAGTAATTACAGCTTGTGCCTATCATTGGTGGAATTCACTTACTGTAATAAATTTCATTGAAGTATTTAAATGTCATTTTTTAAGACATGGTTTTCACGAACATGTACGATGCCGGTCATGTTGTGGGGCTAAAGGTGAAGGGGTGGAACCTTAAACTACTCTAGTATTTTTTTTACCTTAATCTAATAGAGTAATAGGAATGTCTGTTAGATTCCACCAACATTCTTACTAAAATGTTTAAACACTCGTCCCCGAAACAATGAGCTTTTTTTTTGTTGATCTCCGGTTTTTGGGTTTTCGGAGATACGAATCCAAGCTTTGGCCAAGAGAACTTCCTCATGATTCTCCCGAGGCTTACAAGGCGCCTCGTTTGCGAATTTTCCTTTCTTTTGAATGGTGTCATCTTGTTCTTCTTCTTCGACTTCTTGTTCCACCTCATATTTTTGTTCTTCGGTTTATGAAACAGACTGGGTTGGGTTACGAAATGGTTGATTTTGGTAGTATAAAAACGGTGGTCCTTCGATTTGTGGAAGTACAAAATGACCTGGTGCAAATTGGACAAGTATGGACGATTGGGTTGGAGGATGTTAGTAAAATTTGGAATATTGAAAAGATTGGGGTGGAGTCGGCTCAATTGGACCCGAACGGACTTTTGGTCTATACGCTTTCCGGGTGGAGGATGCTTGTTTCCTTGGATATATTTGAGTGTAGTAGAATATTAAAGTAGTAGAGAAGACTATTTTTTTGTATAAAATTTATGTAGCAAAAGGTTGAATTTATAGATTTTTTTTTTGTTTCCCAACGGTCCACTCCACCCTAAACAACTCTTTTGTCCAACGGTACACACTCCAACGACTACATTCACCCGGGTTCATCAACCCGTGTGATGAACCCAACCCCAACCAGAAGGACTAGCGACGATGTTATCGCGAACCCCAGACTACCTAAGCCCAAACCGAGTCCCACCCCTTCCACCCTAATTTTAGTATAACCTAAACACAATTCATTTATTAAAAGAGTTAAACAAAATAACTCAAACATGACATGTTTATTAAATTGGTAAAACCGATCAACCAACACTACTACACATGGGTTAATATATCCAAGAAAACCAATCATGCTATAATTCGCAAGTTCAATTAAAAGGTAATATTAGAGTGAGCTGAAATTAGAGTGAGCTGAAATCGGATAACCATATCATAACCGAACCAATGGTTTGGTTTATGAACTTTTTGATAACTAATTATTATGACTCAGTTATGGTTATTATGTTCATAAATAACCGAATCAATTGAACATAACCTAAAAAAACTAACTTTTACATTTTCTCTACTTTTCTATAAATAATATGTTACATATTGGAAAAAAATTGTTATATATTTTTTTTAAATTACATATTAATTGCCACTTATTCTCCTTTATAAATTAAAATGATTGTTAGTTTTTTGTCATCCAAGATACAACTTAATTTGTTAATTGACATTAGCTTGAATTCACCCATCTTCAAAGTCAGTGGTTCATCGATGGTTAACTGAATTAATCAGTTTTTTGCAATGAGCAAATTAACCGAATCAATCATTTCTAATAAGCAAAGTTATGATTGGCTATGAAAAACTAAATACTTTGAAACATTGGTTATAGGTTCGGTTTTACTATATAACCGAACCAAAACAACCCATGCTCACCCTATATAATATATCCATGTTTTGCAACCGGTCCCTAAAGAATATTACCTGATTACATTATTACTCTTAATATAACTTATTTATAAGGAGTTGGATAGTGGACACTATTACTGTTAATATAACCTGATTTTAAGAAAGAACCAAGTTCCATTTAATATTTTTTTAAATTAGTTTATAAGAATTATGTTTCCTTAAATAACAAGTTCTTGTCCTCAAGGGGACATCGTGGTGGTAAAATGATGTACTCCTTAACTAAATGTTTGTGAATTTAAATCCAGTGCATGTGTGATAATTTTATGAGGGAAGTAGATACAGAGTAGAGAATGCGTATTTTAATATTGTCTCACGTATCTAGTTTCTATGTAATTTTATAATAAACACATATATACTATATAATAAATAAAGGTTTTCTAGTGCCACGTGTCGCCTCCATATTCATACTCACCATTTTTTATCGCATCTCTCTCTTATTTAATATACTTCCTTTTAATAATAATATATATTTAAAGAAAACAATAATTATACTAATAAAACACATTTATTTTAAATTATCCGCTATTATAAGAAACTTTAAAATTTAATTATGTAACTTTTATTTCAATCAAATAATAAATAAAAGTCAAATTATATTAAATAGTAGTTAACGTATTTTCAAAACCCAATTGTATATTAATTTTTACATATTTTGAGTTTGTTTCTATCCTTAGTATATGTAATATATTTTTACACATATAAAATATAAAGATATAAAAAAATTATATATTGATACTTTTCACCCCGTGTGTAAACACGGAATCTAAACTAGTGTTTTTTCTTTTAGCATAAAGGAATTCAATCAAATTTCCGCACTTGACAAGTTAAAGGAAGAACATGTACAACATCAAGATAATGTTCACGATCACATACAAACGTTGCAATAACTAATGATAAAACATCACATCCCGCCCTAATTGAGTTTCTTTATGTGAACCTCTTTGATACTTCCGGTGAATCTACTTGACAATAGGAAAATAGGGGAGGAATAAACACGTAAAAAATGTACTAAAAAAGGAGAAAAGGATCTAGACCCACTATAGTTTATCACTTAGTTGGGGATTACAAATTTCATCTTCCTTATTTTTAGTTACTAAAGACCTATTAAAACAAGGGATCAATAACCGTCTTTTAAACAATAAAATATGAAGTACTAGGGAAACTTGATTGACAAACCCCACGGTTCTTTAAACCTTTGAGAGGACAAATGAAAAAAAAAGAAACTTGATTTACTAATCCATGGCATGAGAAAATCTTGGCCATCTCAAACTTAGTATCAATGTAAAAAGATAGAACACAAATCAATCACAAGATGAATTAATGGCTCAAATTAGTGCCTTACATCAAGGATGGACCAAATGATGACATTGGTGGAGAAGATAATAGAACACTTTTAGCCAAATCAAAGATTACCCTTGAGAAACAAATATACATGAGAACACTTCCTAGAACCACTCAAGTAATCTTGCAACACAAATGTCAAACACAAAAATCCCAGGAATAAGCTTTAGTACGATGAAATTATTATGAAGTGGTAAGAGTTATGACAATAATGTATGTATTCATGTATCAAACGTATTTGATGAGGAAGAAGGGCTCAAAATTGTTAATTTTAAAGAAAAATATGTTGTTGATGAAAGAAAATTCAGTTTTAAAGAAATTAACTCAAAAACTAAAAGCATATATCTATAGTTGAGGAGGGGGGTGTGGAGTATTATGCCACCCTTATCCCTTAGCTTTAGAGAAATTAGATTCTTACCCTTATTGTAAATGCCGGCCAAAATTAAGCTTAAGATATTTGAAAAACTTTTATGAGATTTAAAATTCATTTACCACTAATCAAAGTAATAAAACAAATATGGGATTATTCTAAGTTTCTTATGTATCCATTACGACACCATAAGCTTCCAAAAGAGCTCGATTTAAGAACTTGTGTGTGGCCATTCTATTGATTTTACTTCCACCCAATCCTAAAGTCTTCCAATCACCGTTGATTTCATTTCAAATTTGAAACTTATCAAGTGTACTATTAGATCTTCGAATTAGTGATACATCATTCATAACAATGTCTCTATATTCATCTTCGTATCTATTATTTAGAGATTTCTTCTATATATTTTGCACCTCCACTAAGATCTTTATCTCCATCTTTAAATTTTAGAGTTAAGTAAATAGAAATTCTCTAAATATAGAGATCCATTTTCATCAATCTTTATATTTTTGGTAAGTTTCTAAAAAGAGAATATAATAAAATAAGTGTTTGTAAATGAGATAGAGAATGAGATGTGTAAGGTTAAATCAAATTAAAAGATAAATTTGAAAAAAATGATATTTAGTTAAATTATAAAGATGGAGATGGAGATGCTGCAATGAATACTCTTAATATTTTATCAGGAAGCATATATATATTTTAGAGCAGTTTCTTTTAGCGCGGATATTCATAACATGATGGTGATTCAAGAGATGCTTCTCGAATTCATGTTAGCTTGGGGTCCAAGAAAACCGATACTTAAAAAGTGGAATACTCATCAGAAAACATTATCATCAACTCAGTTTAGTTGATTGAATTTACTTAAGACCGAAGGAAAATTATATAAACATTGATATGATTTAGAATGTATGAAGTGCACACTCGTTCAAAATTATTTTGATTTCCAGCATCAACGAACGCCATGATTTCAAGAGGGCTGCCCCATGGCTAGGTCCAAAGGGGCAGCTTCTATGGCGGGGGTTTTGCTGCCCGGTTAGTGAGTTGTGTCCATGGCAAGTGAAAATTCAATTTTCTTAGTTGAAAGTATGGTTGAGAGAGGTTAGATGAAAACTGGTCATCCGTATGAACTGATTATTAATAGTAATTGACTTTCAGTAGTAATTGATTGTCAATAGTAACTAATCATGAACCGCTGGTCATCTGGTGCAATGGTAGCCCCAAGACTTCCCATAGTGGAGGTCTTGGGTTCGAATCTTGGCCACAGCAAAAAAAGCGGTCTGTAGCCAGGTCAGGGGGTTTACCCAGTTGGGGGGTTCCTCCTGTGGTGGACTGCCCTGGATATTTTAGGTGTCGCCCCGAAAAAACCCAATTATCCTAGAAATATCTAGGTGTTTCGTTCAAAAAAAAACTAATCATGAGCAACAACTATAACCAACATCAAGATGGTTTACTACCAATAATATGATGACACACAACTTTTTTATTTTGAACTACCAAAGATGTTTCCTCCCTTGCCCATTTTTAAAACTAATAAAACTTACAAATCGTAGTTGACAACTACGATTTCATTTTTTTATTATTATTAAAGCAAATAGGACTTCTAAAGTACAATTTCATTTTTTAATTATTTTTTGTTGGCATGCCATCATCACTACAAGAAACACAAGCAATAGCGGCGACGACATTACATGTCGCCGCTATTGCTCATAATCCGGATGAAATCCTTAGCAAACTCATCTGACCGTTGATAAGCGACTTTATCCAAGGGCTAGGGTTCGGTAGGCAATAGTGGCGACATGTCGCCGCTAATGACCTGTAATAATCTGGCGCCTATATTTCCCTCCCGGACCACTTTCCCTCATTTCCAGCCCTAGCCTCTCTTCCCACAAATCGCGCAGCTGATGGAGAAGTAGAATCTCCACATATCGCGCAGCTCACGGCCTCCTCTTCCCACAAATCGACGAGCAACCACATTGCCGTTCCACCACCTGCAACCGCCTCGTGCTTGCTGGACCACCACCATGTACCTTGCCGCAGCACCACTGGGTAATTTGGGAGTTTTATTTTAAAATTTATTAATACTTTGTATTAATTAGTTTTTATTTAGGAGGGGATTCTACTTCTCCGGTCACCCGACTCCGGCTCTCGTCTCCGACCACCCGACTCCAGCTCCCGTCTCTGACCACCTGACTCAGGTAATTTTTTTTGTTACATATTTTGTATGTTAGCTAATCGGGGTCAACGTACAGATTATTAGAGTAAACCTGATTTGACCCTTTTATATATGGAAAATGACAAGACTAGAGATGGTTTGTGAGGAGAGAAAGAACATTCTTTGGTCATGTATGTATGTATGCTAATATATGTATATATGTAAGTATGTATTTAAGTTAATATATATTTATTTAAGTTAGAAACGTTGCATAATATATATATTAGTTGTTTAGGGACTGCTTTTTGAATACTTTATCTCATTTACGATGTGAATATGTATTACATGATTGTTTGTTTAAGAAAGATTCATTTGTCATTTTCTCTTTACTCCTCAGGTATATATATATATATATATATATATATATATATATATACTTGGGAGCTAAGGGGAAATGATGTCAAATCTTTCTTAAACAAACAATCATGTAATACACATTCATATATATATATATATATATATTTCTATCTTATAACTTTTCAGCATGATTTCTGTTTGGTATTTGCTACTTTACGTCATGGCCGATGTGATGGGCCACGGAGGAGATGGCGCGGGCCAGGATCCACCATCACCTGACGGCTTTGGTGCCGGGCATGATCACTACGAGGAGGATGGTAAGTCTTATTATAACTTCTTTAATTACTACATTCATTCATTTATTATAAACATCGTGACTAATAATTTTTAATTATAATTACAACGGTAGCGGCCCCACGGCGGAATACTCGAGGGATGGCCAAGTAGAGAAACAACTTGTAAGTATTTATTATAATTGCAGCGGCGCTGCTTATACACGTAAAGATGGTACGATTGACAGCGAAGTAGAGCAACAACTTGTAAGTATTTATTTAAAGTATAATTTTCAACATATATATATATTTATATATGTATTTGTGTGTGTATTAATTCATCTTTGTGAAATTAAATACAACACCAATTAGAGATGGAGCCTGAAACCAATCAAGAGACTTCTTCATCTGGACCGAACAAAGTCGAGGTATTTGAAAACTTGTATGCATGTGTATATATATATATATATGTGTGTGTCACACCCCCAAAATCCACCAACGGAGTTTTACCATTAGGGGCGTGACATAACAGGATCCCAGTCATTAGTTACGTTGAACGACTCTATATGAGTTTAAGAAAAACCACTAGTATAGCTCATAGTCACGATGCAACACTAGAAATGAAAACACTGATTTGATGTAAGACTTGCGGAAGCGAAAAGTTAGATGAAAGCATGCGCCAAAACAGTTGCGTCAAAATAAACAATTCAACGATAATTAAAATAAATAATTCTTGAGTTTGAAAGTGATAGACTTCAAATGCATGCATGCCTTAACTCGTGCTTGTACCTTAATTACCTGAGAAAACATGCTAAAACGTGTCAACACTAGGTTGGTGAGTTCACAGGTTTCAATGTTTGTAAAGTTTACTAGATAATACCATTTACAATTTATATCATAGGTAGCTAACCTAGTACATGTTACTAAAACGTTTCGACACCGAAGCTGACTGTTTATGTTTGTACTGCCTCCCACCATGACTCTCATAATCAATGGTGAATGTTTAGGTCAATGTTACACCCGTTCGACTACCTGTCGTGTTAGCGCGACTAACGCGGGTGGGGATTGTCAGTGCCCAGTAGTACTACTCAAGATTACCTCGCTAACCCATATACTAACGGTTCGATAAGTAAGGACTTTCATGATATGTTTGCGCTTAGTACACAAGTGATATAAAAGAAATGTAAGATCTAAATGTTCGTACCCATGTTTTCTCCCCCAAGTTTAAAACGTAAGAAAAGGGGCCGTGAAACTCACCTTAGAGTATGTGCGAAGTAAAGCGAACTTAGAATGCTTGACGACTAACTGCCACCTATAAACACCGGTTTATAAGTGTGTGTTTGTGCAAGTTGATACGAACCCTAAGTATCCAAACAATCTCATTGTTTTAAGGGTTTAGAAAAGTTTGCAAGTTTGACTCATGTTTGACCAAGTTTGACCAATTTTGACCCGACGACCCGTTGGTGACCCGTTTAACGATTAAATGTTTGTTCAGTATAATACTTCTATATTATACACACAAGCTCATGCAGGTAACACTTAGCAACAATTCCTTATTGTTCTAACAAACAAATAGAAAGTTTCCAAAAATAGAAAGTTTCCAAAAATAGCAAGTTTCCAAAAATAGAAAGTTTCCAAAAATAGAAAGTTTCCAAAAATAGCAGGTTTCTATAAATAGCAGGTTTCTATAAATAGTAAGTTTGTTCGGGACTCGTGTTTCCTGGAAACTATCATCATTGATATGTTTGTAGTATCACTCTAACATGTTTTAGCTCATCACATCACATAACAATTTTCTAGAACCTAAACATGCAAATCATATTTCAAGACAAAGTTTCCAACTTTAGTAACCTATGACTAGCATGCGTGCTTTCAAACACCTAACACGTTACAACATGTTATTGTATCTTAGCTAACATGTACCAATCATCAAACCATATCATGCATGTCTAAATAGCAAGTTCTAACCACTTTTAACAATTAAAGTTTCCTTATTTGGAAAGTTCGCAAAACCGGGTTATGTATTCAAAATCTGATTTCACAAATCATCTAAACATGTATCAAGTAACTCATAACCATCATCATATCATTCAAATCACTTCTAGTATGCAAGATAGAATTCTTAAAAAGTTTCCTCTTTTAGTAACTTCTCCATTACACGTTTTATTCATCCAATTAACACGTCAAATCAATTCTAAATCTTTCAAATAATATAATTACAACTATATTAATCATTACTCACGTCTAACATGCGATTTCTATACTTCACATAATCAAAAGTTCCAATATTTAACATGTTACTAACCACACGGATCTAGGGTTTTGCAAATAACCATAAAATCAACAAATACATACAAAACAATAATAAAGTTAACATTTTTATTATAAAAATCCATGTTTGGATGAACTAGGGTTATGATCTAAAATTTAGGAATCAAAAGATGATGAAATTGAACGAAACGACTTACGTAGGAGTGTTAGAAACGTCGAGAGGAGTCCAAATACGCGTTCAATTGCAAGATCGGAGATCGAATCGATGGTGCTTGGGGTGTTCTTGCTTGCGGCCGAGAGAGAGGACCAAGGGGGGTTTGGGTCAAGATTTTGAGAGAGGGAGAGGATGAGATTTGGTTTAAATTTCAAAAATCCTTATCCTAAATGTATGGGTTTTAAGTTATGGATAATCATGCACTAAAAAAACATTTAAATAAATCTATTAGATAGAATTTGTTTTAAATAATTATTTTTATAAAAGTTCTGTGTTCTATAAAAATAATCAGTAAAATATATATCTGATAATTCTACGCGGTATCACGAAAGTTCACATAATTCACAGATAATTCACTAAACATATAAATTCACATAATTTATATTGAAAATAATTGTATTTATTTTATTTTATTAGTTCACCAACGTTCCGGGTTAGACTCGAGTGCGATCTGATGTGTGCGAACTAACTGACACATTTAATTAATCCTAATTAAATGCAATGTATGTGTGACTAACTGAGATAACTGAGTTTGTAATGAAAAATGTTTGAACTAACGAGGTTTGAGTTAACGGAGTTAACCTGAAAATTGCCGGATGTCACATCATCCCCTTGTTGAAAGAATTTTCGTCCCGAAAATTAAACGACGTCCGTAACGTCTGAAACAAAAAGTTTAGGTTTGTCACATCATCCCATTGTTGAAATAAATTTCGTCTCGAAATTTAGTTAGTACCTTCCGTGTTTGCCATTGAATGTTTGAACAGGTGAGGATACTTTTTCATCATTTGATCCTCGCGTTCCCACGTGAACTCCGGTCCACGCTTCGAGTTCCAGCGAACTCTGACAATTGGTATCTTACTGCGTTTGAGAGTCTTGACCTCTCGGTCCATGATTTCAACGGGTTCCTAAAACGTAGCTGTTCATCAATTTCTAACTCCTCGAGTGGAACTACAAGTGTCTCATCTGATAGGCACTTCTTTAGCTTTGAGACATGAAATACGTTGTGCACTCCATTGAGTGTATCCGGTAGGTTCAGTTGGTATGCTGCTGGACCGATCCTTTTCTCTATCTCGAATGGTCCAATGTAACGCGGGTTTAACTTTCCTTGTTTTCCAAAACGAATCACACCTTTCCACGGTGAGACCTTTAGTAACACTTTATCTCCCACTTGGAATTCTAGCGGTTTTCTGCGTTTTTCTGCATAACTCTTTTGACGGTCACGAGCTGCCGCCATACGGTTTCGGATTTGCATGATTTTCTCTAAGGTTTCATGCACAAGTTCCGCACCCGTAAGTTGGCTATCTCCAACTTCAGCCCAGCAAAGTGGTGATCGACACTTTCTCCCATACAAAGCCTCGAACGGTGCTACTTTGATGCTCGTATGATAGCTATTATTGTAAGAGAATTCCACTAACGGCAAATGAGTCTCCCAACTGTTTCTGAAATCGATCACACAAGCCCTTAACATGTCTTCTAGGGTTTGAATGGTACGCTCACTCTGGCTATCTGTTTGAGGATGGTACGCTGTGCTCATATCCAGGCACGTGCCTAGAGCTTTCTGTAACGATTGCCAGAAACGTGAGGTGAATCGGGCGTCTCTGTCGGAAATGATGGAGATTGGCACTCCATGTCGAGATACTACTTCCTTAAGGTAGAGACGAGTTAACTTTTCCATTTTATCGGTCTCTTTGATAGCAAGGAAATGAGCTGATTTGGTTAGGCGATTCACTAGTACCCAGATTGTGTCACATCCAGTAGGGGTTCGGGGTAATTTGGTTATGAAATCCATGGAAATCTGCTCCCATTTCCACATTGGTATTTCCGATTGTTGAAGTAATCCGGATGGCTTTTGGTGCTCCACCTTGACCTTAGAACAAGTCAGGCACTTGCTCACGTAGGTGGCTATGTCGGCTTTCATGTTTGGCCACCAATATAAAACCTTGAGATCGTGATACATCTTGTCGGATCCCGGATGGATAGAGTATCGGGATTTGTGAGCTTCATCCATGACTAGATCTCGTAGGTTTCTAAACACTAGTATCCATATTCGTTCCGTAAAATAACGAATACCATCTGATTTAACCTCCAGTTGTTTCTCCATACCACGAGTGGATTCCAACGATAAGTTCTCCTCTTTTAAGGCTTCGAGTTGCGCATTGCGGATTTGTTCGGGTAGTCCTGTATGAATAGTGAGTTGTAATGCTCTAACCCGTCGGGGTTTGGTTTCTTTTCTGCTTAGGGCATCGGCTACCACATTAGCTTTGCCCGGATAGTACTTGATTGCACAATCATAATCGTTTAATAACTCGATCCAACGACGTTGACTCATGTTCAACTCTTTCTGCTCAAAAATATGTTGAAGACTCTTGTGATCGGTGTAGATGGTGCACTTGGTACCTTACAAGTAATGTCTCCATATCTTGAGTGCAAACACCACGGCTCCTAATTCCAAATCGTGAGTCGTGTAATTCTTTTCGTGGATTTTTAACTGTCAAGAAGCGTATGCGATAACCTTGTCGCGTTGCATCAACACACAACCGAGACCTTGGATGGAGGCATCGCAATACACCACGAAGTCATCCGTTCCCTCTAGTAGAGACAAGATGGGTGCGCTATATAGTTTCTGCTTCAGTAGCTGGAATGCTGATTCTTGAGTCTCACTCCAATTATAGGGTTTATCTTTTTGGGTTAAGGAGGTGAGGGGTTGGGCAATCTTTGAAAATCCTTCGATAAAACGACGGTAGTATCCGGCCAATCCTAGGAATTGTCGAACTTCGGTCGGAGTTGATGGTGCTGCCCAATTCTTAATAGCTTCCACTTTGGCTGGATCGACATGTATTCCTTTCTCATTGATCACATGTCCTAGAAATTGAACCTCGTGAATCCAAAAATCGCATTTGGAAAACTTAGCGTACAGCTGCTCCTGTTTCAGTAGCTCAAGGATCAAACGCAGATGCTCCCCGTGCTCTTCCCGACTCTTAGAGTATATGAGGATATCGTCAATAAAAACAATGACGAACTGGTCCAGGTAAGGTTTACACACACGGTTCATGAGGTCCATGAACACCGCGGGTGCGTTAGTTAATCCAAATGGCATGACCAAAAACTTGAAATGGCCGTACCAGGTTCTGAATGCAGTCTTGGATATATCCTCATCTCGAACTCTCAGCTGATGATATCCAGACCTTAAATCGATTTTTGAGTAGAAACTTGACCCTTGAAGTTGGTCGAATAAATCGTCAATACGGGGTAAGGGGTAGCGGTTCTTGACTGTTACCTTGTTTAACTCTCGGTAATCGATGCACATACGAAAGGTTCCATCTTTCTTTTTGACAAATAGGACTGGAGCTCCCCATGGCGATGAGCTCGGTCGGATGAAACCTTTATCCAACAACTCTTGCAGTTGTGTAGATAGCTCTTGCAACTCGCTTGGTGGCAGTCTATAGGGTGCTCGAGCAATAGGCGCTGCTTTAGGTCAATCTGAAATTCGACCTGACGATGAGGTGGAAGACCAGGTAGGTCTTCAGGGAATACTTCTGGGAATTCACGAACGATAGGGATATCTTCTAACTTTTTCTCCTCGGTGGACTTGTCAGCGACAAGGGCTAGAATTGCGGTATGACCCTTACGCAGACACTTCTGAGCCTTCATGAAAGATATGATGCCCATCACTGCACCACTTCTTTCGCCCTGAATGGATAGGATTTTTCCACTAGGAAGAGGTATGCGAACGGTCTTCTCATTACAGATGATCTCAGCTTGGTTTTCAGACAACCAATCCATGCCCACAATTATGTCAAAACTGCCAAGTGTAACTTGCATGAGATCGATGTCGAGTTTGTGACCAGAAAGTTCTAACTGACATCCCTTGAGAATGTGGGTTGCCTCGATTACTTTACCGTCTGCTATCTCTACAGTATAATGGTGTTCTAATAAAGTTGGGTTTATTTCTAACTGACTACTAAATTCTCTAGATATGAAACTTCTATCGGCGCCAGTATCAAAAAGTATAGAAGCATAATGATCGTTTAAGAGAAACATACCATTCACCACGTTCCGATCATTCCGAGCTTCTCCCGATCCAATCACAAATGCTCGGCCCTTTGCACCATTTCCGTTGTTATTACCATTTCCAGCCTGGTGGTTATTACTGTCACACCCCCAATTTCAACTAACGGAGTTTTACCGTTTGGAAGGTGACACACCATGATCTCAGTCATTAGTTACATCAAACGACACTATATGGGACTTGAAATGTCAAAACATAAAAGTTCAGAGTTAACGTGGAAGCGTAAACGTTAATATGAAATCAAAAGTAATTACACGCAATAGGCGTCAATCAATGTAATTAAGTAAACTGTTTCAAATGTTTGAAATGGATAATATGACAGTAGGACTCCATGCATGTCCTAAGTGTGCAACCTGTGCCTTAGCGACCTGAGAAACATGTAAGAAAAAGTGTCAACATGAGGTTGGTGAGTTCACGGGTATCAAGTTTACAATAAGAGTGTGTTTGCCAGATTATGTACATTCAATATGCATATCTATAGGTAGCTAACCTATGTTCATGTTTTACTAAAGCGCTCGCAACCGAAGCTGACTGTGTTTGTATGCCTCCTGCCAGGTCTATCAACTCTGGCCAATGTGAGTAGGCTAACATTTCACCCGTTCGATATCCAATCGAGTTAGCGCGACTAACGCGGGTGGGATTTGTCAAACCCAGTAGTACTACTAAACATTACCTCGCTAAGATCCATATTAACGGTCCGATATAAGATGAGGACTTTCTGTGATAGTTTGTTACGCTTAGTCTCAACAGTGATATCATATAAAGTACCATAATCAAATAGTTGCGTCATGTTTTCTCCCTTGGCGGGAAAAACAATATTTGCTTGCGTACCTGTTTCTCCCCCACGGGGAAAACAAGTAAAAGTATGATAGTTGGTGTTTCATGTTTGTTTCTTCCTCAACAGGAAAAAAAGTAAAATACGTTTGTGTGTAAGCATGTTTCTCCCCCAATAGTAAAACAGGTAAAAAAGGGCCCGTGAAACTCACCTGCGTTGCGTTGTAGGTAGTATCATACAAGTAAGATATTTGGAATCTCAATTGTTAGCCTGCACGACTTACGTATGCCCTAGAATTATAAACACATAAATTAGGGACAAATTTGAAATTGTGATGACGACACGGAAGACTAGAATGCCCTAACGCATTCTAAGGATTTAAGAATAAATGAACGTGTTGATAGAGTTTTATATATATATATATATATATATATATAAATATGTACATATCTTATTGTAATGATTTTAGGAAATTCGCGTTACGCGTCGAATGTTGATAACGTATAATAATTAAATAATTATTTTAATGCGTTTGAGTCGTTTACAAAGGTTAGGAAAATAATATATTTATATATTATTTTTAAGTACGAAGGATTTACTAAATAATCCTTGGAGTGGAAAAATAATAAATATATTATTTTTAATCGGGGTAAATAACGTAGGTAAATAATATAATATCGTATATATTATTTATAGTTTTTAAAACAAATGCACACAAGGAAATTGAATGAGTTGAAAATAATATAATTTATATATTATTTTATTAACATCGAATACGGGTTGAAAATAATATAAACATACTATTTTATACGGAGTCGTGGTTTGAAAATAATATAAATATATTATTATAAAAGTGGGCAATGATATTCAAATGAGTTATAAAATCAAACCCGAGCCTACGGGTGTTTTCCGGTGCTAAAACATATTAATATATAAATCTAATAATACTGGGATAGGTTTTATATTAAAAATAATAGTTTAAAAATGATTTAAAAAGAAAAACGGGCGGAGAGACTCGAACCCGGGTCTCTCCCCCAACAGTACATTGATCTAACCAATCCGCCTGCTAAGGCAATCGCATACAGAACCCGGATTAAAATGTTTTAACATTCCTGACCACTGTGTTCATCCCCATTCACGAACCCGATTGAACTCACCCCAAATCCCATTGATTCTGATCGCTATTGAGTACAAAGACGTAGGGTTTTTGCTAATCGGTGTGTGGCGAGTCTGCCTGTGGGTTTGATTTCAAAAACATCAGGTTTAATATCGTTTGTTGGTCGTTTTAGAATCCGACGAACCCTAGGTTTTTCCAAGAATCAAATTGGTTAAATTCGATAAGATTACGAGTTGAATTCATAGGGTTTTTAAAGAGTTGGTGTTTGCGAAACTAACCATGCCTTTTAATCGAATTAAAATTTAGTCTAGGTCAGTGTTCAATTAAACCGATTAAACGATGAACCCTAGATACGGAATTGAGTTCAATTCGATGTTGTATGATCGAATTGACAAGGGGCTTTCAATTAACAGACAAAAATGAAACAGAGGATGGTTTCAATTACCTGAAACGATATAGGATTGATGGAGTTCGACTAAGCTACAGCCGCGGGTCTGATGAGTTGGTCTCCGGCGTCGCTGGTTCCTTCTCCGGCCAACTCAGGATGTGAAAAAGCTTCTGTGGAACTCGTATAGCGTGCGCAGGTGTTCAATTGCAGAGTGGATGCTTGAATCGATCGATTTTGATTGAAATGGAAGACGGTTTCGACAGTTATGGTTTCAATAGCAGGTTTCTATAAATAGCAGGTTTCTATAAATAGTAAGTTTGTTCGGAACTCGTGTTTCCTGGAAACTATCATCATTGATATGTATGTAGTATCACTCTAACATGTTCTAGCTCATCACATCACATAACAATTTTCTAGAACCTAAACATGCAAATCATATTTCAAGACAAAGTTTCCAACTTTAGTAACCTATGACTAGCATGCGTGCTTTCAAACACCTAACACGTTACAACAAGTTATTGTATCTTAACTAACATGTACCAATCATCAAACCATATCATACATGTCTAAATAGCAAGTTCTAACCACTTTTAACAATTAAAGTTTCCTTATTTGGAAAGTTCGCAAAATCGGGTTATGTATTCAAAATCTGATTTCACAAATCATCTAAACATGTATCAAGTAACTCATAACCATCATCATATCATTCAAATCACTTCTAGTATGCAAGATAGAATTCTTAAAAAGTTTCCTCTTTTAGTAACTTGTCCATTACACGTTTTATTCATCCAATTAACACGTCAAATCAATTCTAAATCTTTCAAATAATATAATTACAACTATATTAATCATTACTCACGTCTAACATGTGATTTCTATACTTCACATAATCAAAAGTTCCAATATTTAACATGTTACTAACCACACGGATCTAGGGTTTTGCAAATAACCATAAAATCAACAAATACATGCAAAACAATAATAAAGTTAACATTTTTATTATAAAAATCCATGTTTGGATGAACTAGGGTTATGATCTAAAATTTAGGAATCAAAAGATGATGAAATTGAACGAAACGACTTACGTAGGAGTGTTAGAAACGTCGAGAGGAGTCCAAATACGCGTTCAATTGCAAGATCGGAGATCGAATCGATGGTGCTTGGGGTGTTCTTGCTTGCGGCCGAGAGAGAGGGCCAAGGGGGGGTTTGGGTCGAGATTTTGAGAGAGGGAGAGGATGAGATTTGGTTTAAATTTCAAAAATCTTTATCCTAATTGTATGGGTTTTAAGTTAAGGATAATCATGCACTAAAAAAACATTTAAATAAATCTATTAGATAGAATTTGTTTTAAATAATTATTTTTATAAAAGTTCTGTGTTCTATAAAAATAATCAGTAAAATATATATCTGATAATTCTACGCGGTATCACGAAAGTTCACATAATTCATAGATAATTCACTAAACATATAAATTCACATAATTTATATTAAAAATAATTGTATTTATTTTATTTTATTAGTTCACCAACGTTCCGGGTTAGACTCGAGTGCGATCCGATGTGTGCGAACTAACTGACATATTTAATTAATCCTAATTAAATGCAATGTATGTGTGACTAACTGAGATAACTGAGTTTGTAACGAAAAATGTTTGAACTAACGAGGTTTGAGTTAACGGAGTTAACCTGAAAATTGCCGAATGTCACAATATATATATATATATATATATATATATGTAAAATGAACGGTTTTGACCCAAAACATGTATGCATGTAGATATATGTATGTAAAATGAACCGTTTAGACCCAAAACTTGTATGTATGTAGATATATATATGTAAAATGAACCATTTGACCCGTTTAGACTTGAAACTTGTATGTATGTAGATAGTTATATGTAAAATGCACATTTTGACATGTTTTGACCCGAAACTTATATTCATGTAATTGTAGGAACTAGCTAATATGTTGTTCGACGACCTCAGTTTTAGAGATAAACTTAACAAGTTTAATCTTACACAAAAGGGACAAAGTAGTAGGGATGAAGACGAGGGCGACGACGAGGATGAAGATTAATTGTTTAGTTTTTATGTTGTTTTTAGATTTGGAATAGCTTGATTGGGTCAAAAATCTTAACATTATGTTCTAACCTTATATATTAATTTATTTGTGATAATGTTTTTGCTATATTGGGCCAAAAAATGGAAAATACATAGGTTTTGTAATATATGTACGTTTGTAGGAATACTGGAAATAGTGAAAATACGAAAAAAAACTACAAACGGGTCAGATTAGCATTAGTGGCAACATGCAAAAATGGGCTAGAAGGTATTAGCGGCGACATATGTCGCCACTATTGGTGCACTATTAGCGGCGACGTATACGAATTAGCGGCGACAGGGTGGGCACTAGCGGCGAAGAAATAGCGGCGACGCAATAGCGGCGACTGTCGCCACTATTAGTATTAGCGGCGACATATGTCGCCACTATTGAGTATATTTTTTTTGTAGTGCATGTTACACGATGTTTTCGCACTTTTTTGTCATTTTTGACAACATTTTCGTCGTAAAAGACATTTTTTGTGCTAGTAATATTTTGAGGAGGTTAAAAAGTAAGAGGTATAAATCGAAATATTTGACTTCTCAAAAGTGCATTTTCGTAATATTTTCAAATATAAAACACATCCTTCAAAAATGTGGAATTGACATGTAAAATCTCATCACCTTTTTTCATTCTTCTTAAACCAAAATCCAACAAGAAATTAAACCATAATACCAAATGTGAATCATGTTCTCAAACAATGGAGTCAAAGACTCCCATCTGTTTTTGCATAAGGCCATACGCCTAGCCCCACACCCACCTCTCAACTATATATATATATATAAAAAAAACAAAATTCTACTTTTACATGTAGAAGGCCATACGCCCACAACCCCACAAAGTATGCAACTCAAAATGGTGAGAGCCCTACGTTGTAAAACATAACTTATTTTAAATCAGTAGTTTTTTATAAAAATTTGTATGTTGAGAATGAATATAAAAGTGACAAGCGTCCCATCAAAACATTTATTTATTATATAGTATAGATATAGATATCGATATAGATATATGCACTTCAAACTCCTCCATACCTCTCGGCCAACAAGTAATGCAATACCTCAATTCTTTTGTGCTTTTGAAAAGGAAAGACAAGAATACATTAGATGCTAGGTATGGAACCTTAATTATAATTAATATGGAAAAAAGTAGCAATCAACATTTATATAAAGACGAAGTCAAACAAGAGGGATGATGACCTCTTTCTTTTGATGAAGAAAAACTTTCTTTGTGCATATTATTAATAGCGGAATCAGAACTTATTAGTCGAAGGGTACATAATCATGATGTTATTTTCTGTAATGACTAGAACTATGGGGTCCAACTCATGTTTTGATTAAAAAACTCTACGCACTTTTATATATACACATAATGAACAAATTCATGTGAATGAGATCAATGGACCCTCTTAACTCTCCCTAATTCCGCCCATTCATATCATCTTGATCATCACTATATATATATAGTGTGCGCGCGCGCGCGGTGAGGGGTTGGTGGTATTATAGGCATAAAATATTATGTGTCAAAATCATTTATAATATTACATATTAAAACAATTTCATTTACATCAATGTAAGTATTTTGTTTCTTCTAAATAGCAACTATTTAAGATGATTTATTATAAACAAATTATTTCACCTAAAAATAAAACTTGTAATGATATACGATTGAACGTCTTTACATCATTTCCAAATATATATAAGTTGTGTCAGCCTACTCTTTATGTTAGGCAGTATATCATCATGTGTTATTAGTCATGTTGTCATGCATTGTATATCTTCACAATGCACCAACAATCACCACTTACACAAGATTCACCATATTTCGACATAAACAATGATAAACATCTAGCAACATCCCATTGCCTTTAATACCGCATAAAGTGTGACATCCAAAGCACTAATTGGTTTCTAAGCTCTTAAGCTTCAAAGCAATATTATATTTAAAAACAAGAGATCATTCGTTTGTTGTAGACATATCTTTGAACATGAGATATGGAGCACAATTTATCTCATTTTGTGTTTATCTATTTTGTTTATAGATAACATTCAAAGTAGTTAAAAACACCACTGAACAAATCAACTTAGTTTGAGTGGTGGTGGACTTTCATTAGTTTGAATCATCGAGGGGGTAGATATTCAATATCTCATCTAAACAAGATGAACAAATTTTTGTGTTTTTGGTTATCGATCCACCTTTGGCTTGTTTTTGACTTGGTGAAGGTGGTTGGAGACAAGGGTGGTGGGTGATGGGTGGACAATGAGAAAAACTATGAACCTTACAAAATGAAAACGCACAATCAAAAGCTGTGAAATTGGAGCACTTGAGCCAAAAGCCATGAAAGTGGAACTTTGTTGTGTTGTTTCTTCAAAATTCCGAACTTCGATCGAATTAGGGTATATAACTTTCCATATTAGTTCCAACGAATGCGTTTGTAAACTAGGTAACAATTTGTATTTTCTTCAAAATTTCTAAGTTTTGTCCCCCATCCTTGTATAAATGGTTCTTCTTTGATAAAATTACGAGTATCGTCAACAAATTAGATATCACAGAATTCTGAACAAGCATTGAATACGAGGGGTGAGGGGACAAAAATGATCCTAATCCACTTTACAAAACTAAAAGAAAACTCTAATCGAGACAATAAATTCACGTTTGATGAGTAAGGAGGTGTTGGTAGGACTCAATCGATCGCAAAACCCCTAGGGTTGAGGATGACGGCCAGAAAGAAAGGAGGAGTGGGATAGGATGGAATAAACCCAAAATTCAAACCCCATAAACTCAAAAACCCAGACCCTAAAAGCTTTTTCAAAGTCAAACCATAAAAACTAGCTATAAGTATACAAACTAAGGGTTAGTTCGGTTGATAACCCCTATGATAACAGTCAAAAACTCTTAAAAAATACTAGAATTTAACCTCTAACATGACGTAAACCAGGACATGACTAGACGATCGTGTGACTTTTTGTTGTCAAAGAAAAAAAAAGGGAAAATCACCAAAATAGTCATTGACCCAATCCCATTTGTCAATATGGCCATTGATTTTTTTTTTACCAAAATAGCCAACTAATAGGCTGATGCCATTTGTCATAATGGCGAAATTTTGGGCCAAATTTTCGCCACCAGCGAAATTTTTGGCCAAAATTTAGCCAAAAATCCTAAAAATCGCCAATTATTACCTGAATTTTCGCTTAAAAAAATACAAAAAAAAAAATTTTCGCTATTTTTTAAACCGGCGAAAAAATATGGTATATTTTCGCCATTTCAATATTAAATTATAATTTAATTTTTAATATTAAAATATTAATAATTTTTCCCGATTTTCCTGAAAATATTTTTATTTTTTTAAATTTAATAAAAATTATTTTGGCTTTAATAAAAATTATATAATTTTTTTAAAAATTTTTGTTTCTTAAAATCTTTTCATTTAATTTTTGTTAAAGGAATTTTAATAAAAAAAATATATTTTTAAATTAAAAAAAAATCATGTAATTTTTTATTTTTAATTTTTGAAAAATAATAAAATATAATTTTTATTTAAAAAAACGAATTTTAATAAAATATTCTTTTGAAACAAATATATATACCCCTCCCTACCATTCATTTTTGGCACTTATCTAACAAACTTCATCAACTTTACCATTCACTTAAAAATTTCTTTCACATTCCATCCACTTATAAACTTCATCCTTTTATACATCCACTTATAAACTTCATCCACTTATAAACTTCATCCTTTTATCCATCCACTTACCATTTATTTTTAAGTAATGTCTTGTAATATTATTTTATGTACCGGTGGAAAATGGGACTTTGTTAATGGTGTTGAGGAGTACGTTCCTGTAAAAAAAATGTTTTCGACGTGTTTTTTGTGTTCCTAGTAATATTAGTTATGTGGGTTTGAAAAATCTTATTTGTGAAAAATGTGGGTTTAGCAATGAAATTCGTTTTTCTTATAAAATGTCTACTTACACACATTCAATTGATCTATTGGATGATAGTGATGTTTTATTTTTTTTAAATGTTGTTTTAAATCAACCAAATGAATTGTTGTCTTGGTACGTTACTGAGGAATCTGGTGTGGGTAGTTGTTCCGTCTAATGAAACTCATCTTGATTTTAAAATTCCAGTGTCTTCTTCGGAATCTAATGTTGTACCTAACTTTTTTTGGTGTATGCCCGAGTCATTGTTTGATCGTACAATAAACGAAGTAAGAGTTCTTAACTCACAGTCTTCACATTTTTCTGATGGTCATATTTTTAAAAACAAAGAAGAATTAAAACTCGAACTTGCTAAAATTTGCATTACTGGATGTTTTGAATATAAAGTTGATAGATCTTCGAAAACCCGATTTGAGGCTTCATGTCAAAATGATGGTTGCGAGTGGCGTATAAGGGCGTATGTGATTGAAAACACCGACGTTTTCCAGGTGAGATATTTTAAAGATCAACACACATGTTCTAGGACTCAGACGTATCCTCATATACGTCAAGCCAATAAAAAGGTCTTGGGTCACTTGATAAAAGATCAATTCAAAGATAGCGGGAGGATATACCGGCCGAATGATATCGTTACAGATATTAAAGAGAAATACAAAATTGATATATCTTACACTCAAGGTTGGAGAGCAAAATCTTTTGCCCTTGAACTATTGACCGGTTCCCCTGAGGATTCGTTTGCCAGGCTCCCAGTTTACTGTCATAATTTGAAAAACACAAACCCGGGTACAGTTACCCACACATTAACGGACGCAGCCGGAAGATTTGAAATGTTTTTTATTGCACTTGGTGTTGCTGTAAGTGAATTTTTTAAATTAAAATATTTTTTTAAAAATATTTTTCATTGTTTTAAAAGTTCTAATAAAAATATTTTTATATACAGATTCGAAGTTTCGTCGGTTATTTACGACCGTTGGTAATTATTGATGGAGCACATTTAAAAGGAAAGTTTTTGGGCACTATGTTTCTGGTGGTCGGCATGGATGGAAACAATCAAATCGTGCCGATCGCATACGGTGTTGGTAAAACTGAAAGTGGTGAATCATGGTCGTGGTTTTTGTCAAGACTTAAGGATTGTATTGGGGAAAATCCAAATTTGGCGATTATATCAGATAGGGCTGCATCAATTGCTCAGGCAATTAGGGACGTCTTTCCCCATGCTTATCACGGGCTCTGCTGTCGCCATCTTATGATGAACTTACACATAAAGGCAAAGTCAAAAAAAAATTTGAATGTTTATGGTGGAAAACTTGTAAAGCTTACAGAGTTTCTGACTTTAATGAGGGTATGCAACGACTATGTGATGCAGGTCCAAATATTTACAATACTCTTGTTAATATTGGTTTTGAAAAATGGGCTAGAGCACACAGCTCTGGACAACGCTATAATGTTATGACATCTAACAGTGCAGAGTCAATTAACGCCTTGTCGGTTAATGCCCGAAAACTACTAATAATTAAACTTATTGAATTTTTTCGTGAAAGCTTATAGAAGTGGTACTATAATCGTCGACAGGTTGGAGGTAATAACTTATCTAAATCATTTGTTAGTTACTAATTTATGTTTATTTTATTTTTTTTACATATTTTTTAGTTACTAATTTATGTTTTTTTTAATAGCTAACAATCAACACCCACTTACCCGGTACGGTCAGGGTAAAATTAGTAAAAGAATTTTAAAAAGTGGGTCATGTAGAGTTATTGGTATTGATCAAAACAAGTTTGAGGTTGATGACGAAGGGAAAAAAGGTCTAGTTGATTTGGTTAATAGAACTTGTACATGTAAACAGTGACAACTCTCTGGTTTACCTTGTGGTCACGTAATTTGTGTTTCGAGATATCTAAATCAAACAAAATGTAGTTATTGGGCTTTGAATTGGTTTTCAGTAGAGTTTTATCAGGGGACGTATCAAGAGACAGTAAATCCTCTTCCTGGTCAAACAGAATGGGAGATACCGGATGACTATGTTCCAATTAAACCACCACTCATGAATAAAAGACAGGCTGGTCGACCACGTGAAAATAGACGTATACCATCAGTTGGAGAGGTTGTAACACCGCCATTTTGCACCGATGTCATAATGAAGGTCATACTCGTGTCAGTTGTAATCAGCCCAATCCATCACAACTATCATCTAGCGGTAGAGCTGGAGGAAGCAACCCTCAAACCCAACCAAATGTTTATGTTGATACAACAGGCCAGGGATCACAAAAATTTGACTTTGATCTAAATGATCCTTAGTGATAAAAACTATGTTATGTTGTATTATTATTATTATTATTAATTAGTCTACGTAATATGTTAAAAATGTTGTTAAATTATATAATGTTTTTTGTTTTTTGTTACCAAACATATTTTCTCTATCTTTGGAGTCATAAAATTATATTTTACAAGTTAAAATAATACTTTTTGTTTTCTTGTCCCCGTAATATCACGTGATGTCTACTCAATGAACCTACCCGTGTTCCAAACGGAGATTATACAGGGGAGTTATCAACGCTTAAAGTTGGTTGTTTGACATTAAAACTCAAGATAATTAAACTTTTCTAAACATATTTTCTCTATCTTTGGAGTCATAAAATTATATTTTACAAGTTAAAATAATACCTTTTGTTTTCTTGTCCCCGTAATATCACGTGAGGTCTACTCAACGAACCTACCCGTGTTCCAAACGGAGATTATACAGGGGAGTTATCAGCGCTTAAAGTTGGTTGTTTGACATTAAAACTCAAGATAATTAAACTTTTCTAAACATATTTTCTCTATCTTTGGAGTCATAAAATTATATTTTACAAGTTAAAATAATACTTTTTGTTTTCTTGTCCCCGTAATATCACGTGAGGTCTACTCAACGAACCTACCTGTGTTCCAAACGGAGATTATACAGGAGAGTTATCAGCGCTTAAAGTTGGTTGTTTGACATTAAAACTCAAGATAATTCAACTTTTCTAAACACATTTTTCTCTATCTTTGGAGTCATAAAATTATATTTTACAAGTTAAAATAATACTTTTTGTTTTCTTGTTCCCGTAATATCACGTGAGGTCTACTCAACGAACCTACATGTGTTCCAAACGGAGATTATACAGGGGAGTTATCAGCGCTTAAAGTTGGTTGTTTGACATTAAAATTCAAGATAATTCAACTTTTTTGAACACATTTTTCTCTATCTTTGGAGTCATAAAATTATATTTTACAAGTTAAAATAATACTTTTTCTTTTCTTGTCCCAGTAATATCACGTGAGGTCTACTCAACGAACCTACCCGTGTTCCAAACGAAGATTCTGAGGTGGTAATTTGTATGTTATTGCGTAGATTGGTAATAAATAGGTCATTGTCGTGGGAAGAAATGAATATACAAGATGCTTGTATGAGATATAGACGATATATGGCTGATGAATTATATGCTATGCGAATATTGTAGTAAGAAATAAATATTTCTATTTATGTTATTATATTATTATTCCTTATGTGATTTTATTAGAAAAATAATTTCAAATTTCATCTATAAATACCAACTATCATTCACCAATAACTCTCATTCAACATCTAAGTATCATTCAACACATAATGGGTGATGATCAATATAATTCTCAACCAATTCGTAAACCGTCAAGCTGGATACTTGATAAATGGAGGCGTCCAAAGAACAGCGAGGGATCTTCATCATCCGAGCAACAGAACCCAACTGGAAACCAACCAGATAACTTTCAGCGTCCACGAAATAGATGGGCAATTCCAGACGATGAGTCTCATAATTGGTCAGAAACTATTCTTGATTTCTACAATCACGGGGACAAACCGTTTTGTTATTCCGATGTGTTCTTTAGAGAGGCAAAGCTTGACAAACGTTTTTGGGGTAGTCTTTTAGGGTTTCGTAACAACGGTTATTTCTTACCAGAAGTAAAAAACAATTTAAATTTTATTATAACTTATTTATTTTGGAAAATATTTTTTTTCTGATATGATTATTTTTTTACAGCACTTAGAAGGCTGGGTTGGAAGATTGATGAAATGGAGAAATAGGGAACTCGCCAGTGGGGTATCCTCCGAAATGCGGTGGACAATATTACCACCGCAGTTTTATAATTTTCTGTTAGACTCACCTAACAAAAACGTAATTTCTTATGCTAAAGGAAAATTAAATTGTTTTACCCCATTTTGGGAGTTAGACTATGTCTATTTTCCTATACCAATCCAAAATCAAGAATGGTTATTTGTCCGAGTTGATATGAGGACATTAAATATGGTATCGTATTGGAGTGAAAACGTCTCTGGTGATACATATTTACGGTTAATTCACCCGAAATTAATGAAAATCTCAGTATATTTTACAGCTTTGTTGGTTAACATTGGTTATTGGAAAAAGACTGGATACTCTGAAATGGTTATGTCGTACGAAGTTAATGAAGAATTTGTTCAGTCACATGAAGACTTGGTTGGTAATGAAGGGGTGTTTGTTTGTATGCTAATGGAACATCTAGTAACCGGTAAACCATTGAATATAAATGGCGAATTTAAACAGAAATGTAAGTCTTACCGATGGTTTATGGCAGATCAGTTTTATTTCTGGCGTTGTTTGCCACGTTAGGTTTAATTCTTGTGATGTTGTCAAGTTATGTTAAAATCTATTTTGTTTTAATGAAATTATTTATATGAGGTGTAGTGAGCATTCAAAATGGAAGCACAAGTTGTATATTTATAACCTAAAATACAATCATAAAAGAAATAAAACATAATATTAATAAAATCAAACAAATGTTACATTTAACTATTTTTTGTTAACAACAAACTCTTTGGTTATATTATTATAACATAATATTGCTAATTGTTTGCGAAATTCTGCTGCAGTTTCTCGAGTGTCCTCCTGTGGATTTAAGACGCGTCCATTGATTAACCGTTCCATAAAAATACACACCCAAACACCACAATCTCCAGACCCGGGGCTTTGTTGAGGCACGTTTGGTGGTATGACCCTCTTCAATGGCATGAGTCGTTCAATCATATTGCGATTATGGAAGAATTGGGTGTACCATAACCAACTAGGAATAAGAAACTGCAAACGCTCCAACAATGTATGAGTCTCTTCAGCATAAATGTTTTGCAAACTGTAGAAAAAATAATGTCAATTTTTTATTATTAAGTAATAAAACTTAATTAAAAATATTTAGGATTATAACCTGTTATATACTGTTAGAGTCCATGTTGCTGTGTTCACATGTATTAGGAACCAATGTGATAATTCTACATTCACTGGAATGTAAAACTACAAACATAGAGAAAAATATAATTAACAATTTTTTAATAATAATATAACTATTAAATAAAATGCATTACCTCATCAATAGTCCAAGTGGCAGGATATAGATAGTACGTTCCATCCCCTAATGTGAAACACTTCTCACCTCTTAATAAATGATAATGAAATGCAGTAGATAAAATTGACCAACGTGAATCTACCGGTCTACAATTGTACAAGTAAGTCTCCCAAGCCAGAAGATGTTGTTAGTAAATGAATTTTAAATTAATTAATAAATTAATAAGAATAAAATTAATTTTTAATTTAAGAAATTGCTTGTGTTCGACTCCAACCAACCATCAGACCCATCTAAAACCAACAAACTCTTCCAAAAACACGGCTCAATAATGGATGGCATAGTAAGAGAAGTTTCACAACACTTTCCAGTTTTATAAAAACTCCTAATATTTTTAATAATTGCGCTTTCTTTCTTTAGATGAGGAGTCGATTCAATGATCCCGAAAGGTGAAAGCAAAACAGCAGATGGCTTGCATATCCTTTTTTCCCGTTTTATACTAAAAGGCTGTAAAAATAATTAATTATAACATTATGTAAAAATACAAAAAAGCAGAAATTATTAAAATCATAAATATGTTACCTTTTCTGCATGAATATTTATATCGCCAGCCTTAAATAAAAAAAATTATAGCAAAGTTAGCAAAGTTATAAAAAATTTAAATAAAAAATATACGCTTACATAAGGTGGTGTTGTGTTGACGTCATCATTTCTATTTGACGTTGATTCAGCATAATCATTTTTACTATAATTTTTACCTACCAGCGTCTCTACCTTTTATAAGACAAAATAATATTTAATTAAAAACAATTTATATAAGGAAAAAATTAACTTTTTAAAAATGGAAAAGAATATACCTGTAAACGGTCCAAAATGTTCAAAATAACGTCATTCGATGATGATTTATTTTCTTTTGAATGATTCTGTGTGTTTTTTATTGGACTTTTAACAAAATATTTGGATGTATCATCATCTACACCATCACCCAAAATGATGCAACTGTCTTTCCAGTATTGTTGTTGTTGTTCTAATTGTGTATGAGAAATTACTATGGGCTCGTAGTCTGTCTGTTAAATTTAACACCAAAAATATAAATGTTAAGAATACAACATTACATAAAATATAATTTAAAGTTAATGATAACTAACAAAATGAGAACGCTCTAATATTGCAATTGGTTGTTCCCATGTCATTCTGCTAAATTTTTTCCATCCAAGGCAACGGGGTAAACTACCGTCCCTATCAATTATCATCCCAATCTCTGGAAATATCTCAAATATCCACATCTAGAAAAAAAAAACTAATTCACTTAATATAACATAAAACGAAAGTAAATAATGTATTATATAAAAATAAACAAATACTAACCTTAAATGCCCAAATAAATCCCTTGATGCTATAAGTTAGCTTTATTTTTTGATCGTCTCTATTATTTTTAAAAAGGGCATTGTGAATATGAGGGTACGTATATTTCCAAATATAAGAACCCCATGGATTACCCTAGATCATTAACCAATTTTAAAAGAAACGGATCCAAATTATTTTTAGGTTCTAACCCCTTGAATCCGACCTCAACCAATAATAAAAGACACACCCGAACAGCATCCATCTCTTCTAAAATTAGCAAATCATTTTTAAAAATATATAACAAATCTTCTGACTTAACTTTGTGACTACCAAATAACTTTTCTTTTAAAAAAGGAGCACTTTGGTAATTTATGTGAGGTTTAACTTCACCAAATTTAAAACCAGTAATCAAACAAAATTCTCTTGGACCAAAAGTTAAAGTGCGTCCACCGATTGAAAAGTTTATGCCATTTTCTGGATTATCAGTTAATATTTGAGTTTGAAATATTAAATGAACTAATGATGCTTCACTGTTAAGAGAATCACATTTTAACCAATATCCAAAACATGTGTTACTAAAAATAATGTGTGCAGTTGGATATTTTTTTAACTTTTCACGAATTTCTTTAACAATTTTCATATTACATCTAATAGCCACCTGGGCGGCATAATACCGTTCCTGTATAAATAAACAAATATATATATAATTAGTTTTTATAATGTAAGCGGAGAGAAGACTGGCGAAATACTTAAATTAACATTTATATAAAGAGATTTTATCAAATTTATATAAAGAAAAACAACTGATATTAATAAAAACTTACATTAACATTCATTTTTGTAGTGAAATACTTGAAAGGAAACGGCGAAAATTTGGAGTGACTGGCAAAATACTTGAAAGGAAATGGCGAAAATTTGGAGTGAATGGCGAAATTATGAGTGGATGGCGAAAATATGTCAAATCCTAACGCTAGATTCTCTGAATTTTCGTTAGATTCCCTGATTTTTCGCTTTAAATTTTTGCCAGATTCTCTGAATTTTCGCCATCACTTTATGTCATTTTCTGAAATTTCGCCATTTTTGGTCAAATTTTCTTCATTTTTTCAACATTTTCGTCACTTTTTTCGAGATTTTCACAGACCGGTCAAATCATTGTATTTTCGCCACTTTTTCGAAATTTTCGTCAAAAATGGTCAAATTTTCGCCATTTTCGAAATTTTCAAAGATTCTCTGGAATTTTTGCCATTTTTCAAGATTTTAAGAATTTTCGCCACTTTTCAAAAATTTTCGCCATTTTTTTAAAAATTTTGCCAATTCCAAAAATTTCGCCGTTTTTCAAAATTTTCGCCACACCTAATCGCCATTCGAAATAAAAAAATAAAAAAAGGCAAAAATTTGAGGCGAAATAATATGGCAAATTTCGTCATTTTGGTAAAAAAAAAAATCAACGGCTGTATTGACAAATGGGATTGGGTCAATAATAAGGTGTAGTCCATAAGTAACTATATAGTATAGGGACCGTTATTACAACTTATTCCACCTAGAATAGGAGTATCTAGTTAAAAAAACAAAAGCTCCATCATCACTACTTGTGGCTTCCTTCCACCTCACCCCATTATATTGGTTTTCAACTTTCATCTTCATCCTCTTTCCATTTTTATATTATTATCGTACTCCTTATTATTGCCCCCAACACCCATAAATAAACATAACCCCTTTTATTTTTAGCAACCACCACCATCATCACCGCCGCTAATGAAGATCCAGTGCGACGTTTGCAACAAAAATGAGGCGGCAGTCTACTGCTCCGCCGACGAAGCCGCCCTCTGCTCCGCCTGCGACCACCGCGTCCACCACGCCAACAAACTCGCCGGAAAACACCCACGTTTCTCCCTCCTCCACCCGTCACCGAAAGACTCACCGTTTTGTGATGTTTGTCAGGAAAAAATTGCCTTTTTATTTTGTCAACAGGACAGAGCGATCCTTTGTAAAGATTGTGATGTGGCGATTCATAAAGTCAACGAGCACACACAAAACCACAACCGGTTTCTTCTCACCGGAGTTAAACTGTCTCCGACGGCTTCTGTATATTCTTCTTCGACTCCTCCGGCGGCCTTGATATCGACTAAAAACGGTGTCGTCTCGCTTCCGCCGATCGTGAATCAGACTAGTGTTGAAACTACGAAGTGCCACCAAGAGTCAAACGGGTCGGGTCGTGGGTCGTCCACGAGTAGCATATCGGAGTATTTGATTGAGACGCTTCCCGGTTGGCACGTTGAAGATTTTCTTGATCCTCCGGCGAATCTCTCCAAGGTCCGTCACCGGCACACTTTTTAATTTTATTAACCAATCACAAACTTGATGAGATTTTTTAACCGAATATCAGTACCGTACCGGTATATGTTTTCCCCTGATTTCAGTATTGTACCGGTACCCACATGTCATCATCCTTATAGTATTTGGTTTAAAAGTGAGCTTGATTACGATTTCAGTAATTTACAGTACTGTATCGGTTCGGTCCTGTATAAATATTACCGAAATCGGTACTGATCTCATCTCTAATCACAAACACCTATTTTCATATATTAATCTGAAAACTATTAACCATAGTATGTATATTTAGTTTAAAAGTGAGCTCGATTACGATTTCAGTAATTTACGATACAGTATCAGTTCGGTCCGGTACATATAGTACCGGAATCGGTACTATCTCATCTCTAATCACCAACACCTATTTTCATTTATTAATCCGAAAACTATTAATCATAGTATATATTTGGTTTAAAAGTGAGATCGATTACGCCTATATCGGTTCAGTCTGGTACATGTGGTAATGATACCGATCTCATCCCTAATCAGAAACACTTATTTTTAATTAATTTAAAGTTATTGATTAAATTAAGGAAATTAATAACAGGTTGGTGATAATGATCCCGGGCCAATTTGGGGGGTTGATCTACTAGATGGGAGATTGAACAGTTCTTTCTCGCCGGAATCCATGGGGATATGGGTTCCACAGGCACCACCACCTCCGGCGGCGCCGTCCCGGTATACTCACGGGCTTCAACAATCGGAATTCGGTTCAAATATGGGATTTGGAGATCAAACAATTAACGGATCGTCACTTGTATTTGGTCAAAATGATTACAACAATTTTAATAAGATGACTAACGGCGGCACAAAATCTAACAGAAATCGGATGTCCGATAACGGAAATTGCTTCATGGTGCCTCAGATCAGTCCATCTTCAACGACCTCCAAGAGATCAAGAACGCTTTGGCAATAAATTTCTGCAAGATTTTAATTTTTGCTTTCTTTGTTGTTATTATTTTATTATGTTGTATGTTGTTCTAAGATTCTCATCTTCGCTTTCTTTTAATCCAAATGAATTTTGGTTTTACGATTTTTTTTTTTATTATTCTTAGTTTTTTAACAAAATCAAGGTTCTTTATCGGATTGGATGAATTGATAGTTTCAAAATGGTAATTGTGCTTTGGGTCTTTTTTCAAGAGAGTAAAATATTTTTATAAAGTTTTGTGTTAAATTGAATAAATTATTGATGATAGAGTAAATAAGCCTTTAACTATATAAATCAGTGATATTGTCATTTGTCATAAATAATTGTATTAGATGTCATTTTTTTTAAACATTTGTTCACATTTTGTTATTTTTATTAACTAAAGTTAAATTTTTCTGTTAAATCCAATCATGTGCCTTATATATAAAGGTAATATGATTATTTTACCATTTACCATATAAGGACGAAAAGTAATTTAAAACCAAAATTTATTTTAAATACTCTCTCTTTCCCTCCCTCTCTCCCTCCGGACTTTAAAGAACACCATTGTTGTCAAGTACTTCCTTGACGGGAAGACGACGCAACCTCCTCCGACAGATAAGCAAGTGTCGATTACAGACTTGATAAATTTGGTGTCGTAGTGAACGTCACCACCGATGGGGTACTAGATCTTTATAGAGAGAGGATATAGGTCTGGATAAACGAAACGAGAAAGAGATGGACACGTTGTGAGATGAGAGAAGCAATGTCGTTTCGGGTTGACCCACTTTTTAAGCGAGTCGTGTTATCTGACCCAAAACCTGTTTCTTTTCGTGTCGGGTTCGGGTCATGTTAGGAATTGTCGTCCCTAGGTTTTATTAAGAAGATTCAGTGGGGGTGGGGCTTAAATGGTAAAATGACTATATTTCTTTATATACATGACACATGACTAAACTTAATAGAAAAAGTAAACACCAATTAATGAAAAGAACGAAATATATCCAATGATTTCAAAAAAGGACATCCAATGTAATAATTGGGGTCAAATGAAAATATATGCAATTTCATATATACTTAAAAGACATAATTTATAATAACTCTTGATAATATTATTCAAAATATTTTTATTATGTATAATAAAATGTTATAGTCTTATAAAGCATGGTACGATATTAAAAAATATAATCTTATAAAGGATACTCTTGTAAGACCATTTATAACAGGGACTTCTTGGGATCACGAATAGAATATGTGAAAGAGAGAGGATCAGGGAGGAGAAACTACAAATATCGTGAGAAAAAGGTGTCCTCGTAGGTGGTGGAGCCAGAATTTTTTTTCATAAGGATAAGAAATTTTTGTTGTTAGTTGTCTATTATTAAATATTATTTTTTTTAGTCAGATTCAATACGGGTCTGGTCACTTAATACACATATTATCACTAATTACAATTGACAAATATCACATATGGCATAGCTTATAACAAAATAATATGATAAGCAAAATTCAAAACCTAGAAAAAAAAAGTTACCTGAAATCGTGAGGAGGCAGCGGCGCAAGACATTGAATAGTGAATCGACTAGTAAAGCTAGAATCGTAAATTCGTGTTTAGCAAAGAGGCCTATAATCGTGAAGAGGCATGACGAGAATCGTGATTAGAAAATTGTCGTTATTTAGATTGCGTGAAACGTGAATATAAAATGTTAAGACGTTGATGGATCAGGATTGCCGCTACTTAGATTTTTTATCAGGTTAAATTGTTTAAAAAATTAAATGTAAATGGGTTAACTAAATGTTGGCTCAAGTGTCTAAATGGATAATGGGTTAATTAAATGTGAGTTTAACTGTTTAAATGACTAAGTTTTTAGTCCAGTTTATTTCAAATGTCTAATTAAGTTATTAGTTTAAATAAAGGTTGGTGTAAAAAATTAAATTTTCTTGAAGTCGGTGTTAAAAAATAACTTTTTTTGTAGGGGGGTCAGTCAAAATTTTATAGGGGTCGGTGTCAAAATTTCTTGAAGGTCTATATAACAAATAGAAAAAAAAATTCATGTGGTCTGTCGACCCACCTAGCAAAGGCTAGGTACGCCAATGGTCCTCGTCCATGGTAATAGACCATCCACAAGAGATGGAAAAGTTATGTGAGAGAGGAGAGAGATTGTATCGCGGTTCGTGAGGTAAGGCTGGCGAGGTTTATGGTGGTCGGCTAGACAGTTGTAAAGTTGTTCGTGATTTATGTCATTGCTGATGTTAGTACATAGCACGTGTGAAATAAAATAATAGATATAAGATTAGTTTATCAAAATATTTAATTATAAAATTAAGATATCCACATAACAAACCTAACAAAATATATTTTTATTCTTTTAATTTTATCGGTTCTATTCTAAATCCTTTTTATATTCGCCAAATTGTATCAAAATTGACCAAAGTCCATTGATTCGAGTCAATTAAGGTAGATGATTCTTTTGTTTTGATTTTGGTGTCGCAACTCGCAAACCATAATAAATTTCGAGGGTTGGGCTTTAGGTTAACCCAAAATGAATTTAAAACTAAAAATAAAAAAAAATAAAACAAAACAGAAGCTATATTTGATTTAGAGTAGAATTCAAGATCTTGTTCAACAAATTTTGCTAGTATCCAAATTATGAAAAGAAAAAAAGTAGATTTTAATCAGAAAAAAAACATCCAACAAAATCAGATTTTTTTTATTTTATAACAAAAAATGAAATAAAATAAAATAAATAAAGATGTCATTAAATAACAAAAGATCGTATCCTAAAAAAAGGGTGTACCCTAGAATCTATACTATATAATAAATAAAGGTTTTTTACTGACACGTGTCGCCTTCATATTCATTCTTATCATTTTTTTTTCGTTTCTCTCTCTTATTTAATACACTTCTATCTTTTAATAATAATATATATTTAAATAAAATACTAATTATACTAACAAAACATATTTATTTTAAATTATCCCTTATTATAAGAAACTTTGAAATTTAGTTATATAACTTTTATTTCAATCAAATAGTAATGAAAGTCAAATTACATTAAATAGTAATTAACGTATTTTTGAAACCCAATTATATATTAATTTTTAAATATTTTGAGTTTGTTCCTATCCTTAGTATATGTAATATATTTTAACTGTAAAGTATATATATAAATAAAGATTTAAAAATTTATATATTGATATTTTTCAGTTTTCACCCCGTGTGTAAACACGAGATCTAAAGTAGTGTGACATTACATAAAGGTACTAGGATTTTGCTTTGTCTATTTGAGGAAATTAAATACCGAAGGTTTGGACACCTTACACTTTCACTTGCTATATAAAGAAAACTATGTTCAACCTAAATTTAGTCAAATGAATCCATGGAAATTCATAAAAAGACAAAGGTACAACTCTTCATGTCATGAGAGTTATAAGAAACTAAATTTCACATACAATCAAAATCTTAATGAAATTATTGTTAGATGATAGCAAGTTGTCTATAACCACAAAGTCTTCTGATGGAGTGGTAGTAACATAACTTTTTAAATGAAAAGTTATGGGTTCAAGTCTTGCTTTGTACAAATTGTTCTAGAGGATTTTCCCAGTTATGGGTTTCCTTCTAGGTGGGTCCCGGGTTCGAGTCCGCTGTAGATACAACCCATTAGGGAAGATATGTATGACTCACAGGAACACTCAGACTGCTCCCGAAGAGAGTATAGGTTTAAGAAAGTCGCTTTAAAAAAAGCAAGTTGTCTATAAATAACTTATTAGATTAATTAATATTTTTTTAAACACTCTAAGAAGAATGAGTATGATCGACGAATAGGATCCGTTGATGACCACCGATGTATCACTAACGGAACCCAACTAAACCCAAAATATAGAAAATAAAAAAAAACGGTTGTTAGTCTCAGATTACCGATTGGTTACCAACGACACCATAACATAGGAAAAAGAAAAGACTATAACCGATGGATTACATACAAAAATATATAGATGAAGTACATGGCCGGTGACCGAAGGCGTAGGTGAAATTCCTGGGATCGAAAGTTGTCTTCGTCGTTGAGAAAAGGAAGGAAGGAAGGGTAATGTAACACTCTCTCTAAATGGGTTAATGTGTCATATTTAAATAATTAATGACAAAAAAAATATAAATACTTCAGTAGCTTTAATTTATATAAAGGAACATTGTGTGATATATAAAGATATAAATCTATAGGTTACAACATTAGATGTATTAATACTTTTGTCAATCTTCTAGCAATCTTCTAATTCTCTAGGTTGTGTATTCCTTTTTTTTTAATCAAGAAGCATGAACACCTACGGTGGAGAAATAACACTTTTGAATTAAATGCCAGCGAACTGATACAACAAAGTGACATTATATAGAAGTCTAAAATAATATAAATAAATTTAATACAGAGATATTCATATATTAAACTCGAAGCTTATTAAAATATATTAGATCATGTTGTAATTAGCAATATTATGATATAGTTTTATGTAAATATGATTATTATAATATATCAAACTTATCTTAAAATATAGATTTATAATTATTAAATCTTTATTATTTGTTATTTATAGTTCTTAAATCTTCATTATTTTATTATTTCACTAATAGTTGACATCCAACATGCAAATCTTAATAAAAACTACTGATTTACAACAAATTGGATTTATTCAACACGTATAATATTTGAGTTTCTAACCTAGTTTCTACTAAAATATATTTTTCTAAGTTTCTTATTAGACCCGGTTTAAATTTTAAAATGTGAACAAATCTCTTGTTACAAAACTTACAAACGTTATATTTAAAGAAGTCAGTTTAACTGTATTAATCTATACTATATAATAAATAAAGGTTTTTTCATGCTACGTGTCGCATCTACATTCATCCTAATCATTTTTTTCCCGTCTTTCTCTCTTATTAAATGCACCTTCTTTTTTTAACAATAATATATATTTAAAAAAATATTAATTATACTAATAAAACACATTTATTTTAAATTATCCCTTATTAAACTTTGAAATCTATGTAACTATTATTTTCAATTAAATAATAAATGAAAATCAAATTACATTAAATAGTACTTAATGTATTTTCGAAACTCAATTATATATTTTAGTTTTTACATATTCTGAGTTTTGTTTTCTATCCTTAATATATGATACATTTTTACACCCGTAAAATATACGCATAAAAAATTAAAAAATTTATTAATTGATATTTTTCACCCCGTGTGTATACACGGGATCTAAACTAGTGATTTACTAAATTAAATAGGTTAACAAATATAATGTTTTTTTTTGCTATCACGTCTTTGGTCTGGTGGTCAAGGGTTTTGCTATAAGGCTTTCTTCATGTGAAGATCTCAGGTTCAATCCTCACAAGGTGCACTTCATAATTTCAGAAACACCCTTTGTGGCAGGATTTGAACTTTGGACTAGGAGAGGTTAGCGTCATCCTAACCGACATGCCGTTCTAATAAAAAACAAATATAATGTTTTGAGCAATAAAAAGCACCATAATATAACAATAGCATAGTACAATAAAATATGACACCATAACATGATGATTAGTACAACAATATGACAACATAACATGATTAGAAAAATTGACAAGGCAATAATTAAAGATAATAAAATATTTTTTGTTAAGTTATGTATTAAATTGAATAATTTATTGATAGTTTTATACAAAATAATCTTATTATGTATAATAAAGGGTATAATCTTATATGTATGATACAGTATTAAAAAAAAATCCTATATTATAGTAAATTACAAATTTTGTCCTTTAACTATATATGAAATTGCACATTTTGTCCTTTGATATAACATCCGGAATTTATTTACGAGATTCTGGTGCGAGATCCAAGCTTGATACAAGTCATGGAATGAAGTGTTCTCGGTTTGGGCCGTGAGGATTGGGCCGAGAAGGGTGGAGAGCCTTCCCCTTTAAAACCCCAACTTCACTTCTTTCTCTCATTTCACAACTTCTAGTGAGAGAAACCGCAGAGAGAGAGTGTGTTGGATTGACTCAAGATCGCAACTGAAGGGTGCTCGTGAGAAGGTTCTCCGAATCAGAAATCTATTCCAGGCAATAACTTGTTCCGAATCTGAGTTTTTAATGGGTTTTTAGGGTTTCGGGTAAAAGATGTTTTTACGTGTTAAAAGACATTTTAACCATAGATCTAGCTTCATAAACGATAAGCGAACGTTTTTTACGTAGAAAGTTTTGAACTTGATTAGTTTTGAGCATCAGTCGTAATGCCCATGCAAGTTAGGGTTCTTGGGGAAGATGACAGCCCCGCAGACGAACTTGTTAGGTTCGCCTGGGGCTGATGTGGCGAACTTGTAAGATTCACCGGGTATAGTGGTGTCGAACTTGTTAGGTTCGCCTGGTGCTGAGGTAGCGAATCTGTTATGCTCGCTAGGGCCTTGCATAGCGAGGTTGATAAGTTCACAGGACCAAGTTCACATCCTATGAATCATACCAGTCATTTGAATTTAGTAAAAGGGGCACCGAAAGTATCACACGACTCACAAAATTGCGACGCATGCATGATGGGTAAACAAATTCGTTTTCCCTTTCCTAAATAAACCACTTATCGAGCCAATAAACTGTTAAAAGTAATTCATACCAACTTGCATGGACCAATATCACCACCAACTCGAGGAGGAAACAATTACTTCATGCTACGCGTAGATGACCACACCCAATTCATGGGGGTGTATGCAATAAAGATGTAGAATGAAGCCTTGAACGTGTTCAAAAAATTCAAGGATGAAGTTGAACGAGAAAGCAAGTTGAAAGTAAAGACCCTAAGAAGTGATAGGGGTGGCTAATTTTGAAACAAATTGTTCACATCCTAATGTGATCAAAGCGGCATCAAGAGAATGTTTTTGGCACACATACCACTACAGAATGGTGTGGTCGAGAGACGAAATCGGTCCATCTTGAATACAACACAAAGCAGGCTAAAGTCAATGAACGTTCCACACGATATGTGGGGTGAGGATGTTAGACATGTTGTGTTTGTGTTAAATCGTGTCCCTACATACAAAGGCCATTAAGGATTTGACACAATATGAAGCTTGGAAGGGTTACAAACTAATTCTTAAACATTTTAGGGTATTCGGGTGTTTAGGATACATGAAAACAACCCCGGTAAATTTAAGGAAGCTTGATGATCGAAGTAAAGTCGTGGTCAATCTCAAAACCGAACCCGGTAGCAAAGCCTATCGACTTTATGACCCGGCTCAAAACCAAGTCTATGTAAGTTGAGACGTAGAATTCGAAGAGTCGAAAGGATACAACTGGACCGAGTATATGAGCAAAGTTGAAACAATATTGGAGCAGAGCGGGTGAATTTTTACATCTACCCGAGCAATGATGCAACAAATGAAACATAATTGAATAATCAGTCTGAAGAACAACAGTCAAACCAGATCATGTAGGCCCAACAAATCAATGGCCCATCACCTAAAAATAACCCGGTGCAGGGCACCATGGGAACCTGACGACTCTAGATTAGGTCAAGGAACAAGTGGCCAAAATACAGAAGAACAAAGTGAATAAAACGAGCCACAAGGATCAACCGGACAATCGGTTTTACCAAAAACGTATGAGGATTATATGATGGTACACCAAGAAGATTAATTATTGTTGGTTGATGACGAGCCACACAATCACAAAGAAGCTATCGGAAATAAGAACTTGGTAAGTGAAATGCAAAGTGAAATTGCATCTATTGAACGTAACAAGACTTGGAAGCTAAAATAAATTTAGAAGGGCATAAATCTATCGTGTTGAAGTGGGTATTTAAAGTTAAATGTGATGCAGGCGGGAACATAATCAAGCATAAGGCATGATTGGTGACAAAGGGCTATGTGCAACAACCAGGCATAGACTTTGATGAGGTATTTTCCCTGGTAGCCAGACTCGAAACAATCCAACTACTAATAGCCCTAGCAGCCCAAGAAGGATGGAGAACATACATCACATGGACGTGAAAACAACGTTCTTGCATGGCGAGTTGAAGGAGAAAGTCTATGTACAACAACTCGAAGGGTTTGTTGTTCTCGAAAAATAAATTAAGGTATACTTGTTGTACAAAGCACTATATGGTTCTCTAGCTTGGGACAAACGGCTTAATGAAACTTTGAAGCACTTAAATTTTATAAGATGCCCGAGAGAAAGAATGGTTTAAAGTTTGTTGACTATTGTCTGGGTGTATGTTGACGACTTAAAAGTCACCGGAACAAGCATGGATGAAGTCAGTAAATTTAAAGCCCAGATGAAGCAAGAATTTGAAATGAGTGATCTATGGCCATTATCCTACTACTTTGGAATCGAATTAGCACAACATAAGGGATGGAATTTCAATTAAACAAAGTGGGTATACTCGTGAAAGAATGTAACCCCACAAGATATCCCGTGGAACTAAGACTACAACTGACTAAAAATGAAAACGGGACACCGGTAAATGCAACAAAGTACCTATGACTCATCAGGAGCTTAAGGTACTTGGTCCACACAAGACCAGACTTAAGCTATTCGGTTGGAGTAGCCAACCGTTTCATGCAAGAGCCTAAATAAAGCAATATGCTTGTGGCAAAACATATTCTCAAGTATGTAAAAGGCATAGAAATTAGACCGGATATAGTGATAGTAGTCATGCAACAGTTCAAAGCGTCTATAACTATGCCATTGTGTCATGGAACTCTCACAAACAAAATACGGTTAAGCTGATGTCTTGTGAAGTAAAGTTTATGGCCGCCGCATTACCATCATGTCAATCCTTATGGTTGAGGTTTATTAAGTGACTTAATCGGTGATGAAGAAAAGGTGGTTGAATTATGAGTTGATAATAAATCTGCTATCATATTAATGATTTTTGAAGATTTTGTAGTTGAGTCTAAATAGGATACTTGTTCTCCAAGTAAAGCTAGTCTATAAATAGATGGTAGGATTTATGTAATCTACACTTTTTCTATTCTCTAAGATTTATAAAGCAAAAAGGCCTCTTATAAAACAAAGAGTTAATGGAGAAATGGGCTTAATTGTTTAAATAGTTATTGAGTTTGTAAGAATTTTTAAAAATATGTGTTAGGGGTTGTTTGGTAGCCTATTAATGATTCCATTAAGATGTTACATCTGAATCGTTCAGAGGTAAGGGTGTTTCTTTCGCTAAAAGTCCACCTCTTAGTGGTTCAGTTAAAAAATCATGTTGAACCATTCAGAACTCTTAATAGTTCAACACTTGATGGTTCAACACTTGCCAAACAGCCCCTTAGTTAGTTTATAATAGGTTTAAATTTATAAAATTTTAAAATCTTAAGTTAACTTTTCTTGAAGGTCGGCGTCAAAATTTCATGGGATCGGTATCAAAATTTTCTTGAATGTTGATCGGGATTAAATTGTATATATATATTAAAAAAACTCCATGGGGAGTGGCCGACCCCTTCGGATCGCCTAGGCCATTTCCTGTTAAAAAGTGAAAATTAATTTAGTAGTCGAAAATTTAAAAAGAAAGGATCAAACTTTAAAAGTTAACACTTTCAAATAAGACCATGTAAAATCTAAATAGAAACATTGTAAGAACTCTTAAATTTAAACCGGTTAATTGATAATCCGTTTATTAAACTCGTGTGCGGGTCTCGGAGTACTTAAAATCTGATCGAAAAATAACGAGATTAAGCCTTGATTTTGAAAACAATGTGAGCCGAGGTGCAATGGGACCGGCCGTCGGCGAGGACAAATCTAGATCCCCAACTGAGGTCGTTGTTACTATGAGGGGGACAGGGTTACGGTCAAGAGGGTTGACCGCTCATAAGAGTCTCGTCAATCAAAACATTTTCATAAGAGTCTCGCCAATCAAAACTATAAAGGGGGCAGGGTCACGGTCATTTCTTTATTTATAGAAAAAAAAATCTTTTTAATTATATCTTTTACAAATAAAGTGTAATATGCTTTATAAAATTTTATTTTATAGTTATAATCATTGCTTGATTAGATTATTTGTTTTTTAGATAAGAGGTCGTAGGTTCTAATCCTGACATCGGATGAATTATTTAGTGTGGTAAATTTGCCTTTAAAAAAACCGTGTTGTCTCATTTATTATTTCAAAATCACTGATTAAGTGTATAAGTATTTTCAAGGTTCTATTAAAAATACGAGAGGCTTTGTTTATATCATTATGTCATATAGATTCACAAATAAACACATTTAGCCTGGTGGTAGCCGTACTGTGCTTTCACCCGAGAGACACCGGTTTGAGTACCCCCCCCCCCCCTCCTCTCATGTAGGTTTTTATTTTATTAATATTACTTTACCGTTGTGTCTAAGTTTTATTTAAACTTTATTAACGATCTGTTTGATAACTATTGTAGAGTGCGAATATAACCAGCTAGTTTCATTTAAATCATAAAATATGTTTATTGGTTTAGAATAGTTTATCACAACTATATAATTATATTTCGATGTCTAGTAATTTTTTTTGTTTATAGGAAAGTAAAACGTTTGCTTTAGTGTTTTTTTTTTTAAAGATAAATTTCTTAATTTTTGTTAGGAGTGAGAATTGAACCCATGACCTATTCAAATCTTTGTGTTAATAGAGGATTTTCCTCAATCTATAGGCCACCAACTCCAACAATTAATTCGGTTGCCTCGATGAACGAGATTATTAATTTAGAGTCCGGTTTCGTAAAAAGGCGATACATGTAAAAGTGTAGGTTTTATGGGAGGATATTTGCGTCTGTTTACAAATATAAATCAACGCATAACAACATTGCGTGTATTCAATACCCACATAACAACATTATTATAATTTGATAACACCCTACTTTTCGTAAATCAACATATAATTTTATACATGGGCGCATAACAACACTGTGTAAATTCAATAGTTACATAACAACATCATTTAAAAATGTAACAACACCTACTTTTCGTAAATTAACATATCATTTTAGACCTGGACACATAACAACACTTTGTAAATTTAATAAACACATAACAATACCGTTTAAAAAATGTCATTTAAAAAAAATTAAAAACATAGTAATATTATATACATATTAAAGATAAAAAAATACTTGATTTTATAATATAGCTTTTTTAAATAATGAAGTATATAAAAGTTATTTGAGTTCAAAAAAATTGGTGGAAGTAAGTAGGGCTGTAAACGAGCCGAGCCAGGCTTGGCTCGAGCTCGAAATTAAACGAGCCGGCTAGGCTAAGCTCGATTTTTTTTTCGAGCTTGGAAGTTGAGCTCGAGCTCGGCTCGTAAAAAGCTCGAGCTGGCTCGTGGCTCGTCGAGCTAGCTCGTTTATTTTTATTTTTTACACATTAATATATAATTTATAATTTTTAACACATTAATACATAACCCAAAACTTATAAAGTAGTGAATAAATACAACGGTAAAAAAAAAGTCGAAAATGACTAAAACCAAATCTGCAGACTTCAAATATGTAAACAAAAAAGTCATAAATGACTAGAAACAAGTCTGAAGACTTCAAATATATAAACCAAAAAAGTCAAAAATGACTATAACCAAATATGTTGACTTCTAATATGTAAACCAAAAAGTTAGAAATCATTGTCCATAGTTCATGTACATCGTGCATTGCACCTGCTGACCTACACAATTAAGAACTTATATTATACTATGTTTTACAAATAGGATCGTTTCAAACTTTGCAAAGCATTTGAGTTCAAAAATTACATGCTGACCTACACAATTCAGATCAGAACTTGTGAGTGGTGGGCAACAACTTTAGTCAAGACCCATGTCCAAACTTTGCAAAGCAATAAAGTTATAAACAGTAAGCAATAAAATTTTAATTACCTTTCATGTCAATTATATGCCTCATCATTCGAGCGCACTTGAGTTTCCAAATTTTCTTCTTTCTTTGCCGATTGCTACATATAAAAAAATATAAATTTCAATAAAAAATATAACTTTTAGTAATAAAGTTATAAAACTAAAGATGTGCGAAGAATATGAATGCAAGCTTACTTCTAAAGTTTGTATGGTTGTTTTTGATGCGGACTTTATCCAATCACCTCCACAAACAAGAAGCTCGACCATATCTTTTGTGAGAGAGCTTCGATAATCATCCAATATACGTCCCCCGGCACTAAATGCCGATTCTGAAGCAACCGTTGTAATTGGAATGCTAAAAAAGTCACGAGCCATTTTGCTTAAAATGGGGAACTTGCTACCACTTTGACCCCACCATTTTAACACATCAAATTCACTTTCCTCCAAAACTGTATAACTCGGCTCTTCTAAATACACCTCAAGTTCAGTTTTTTGTGTATTTTGAGCTGGTTTAGACTTAAGATAAGCATAAAAATCATCTTCTTGTCTAGCACAATCGATTTGGGTTGTAGAGGATGTGCTCGTTTAGTTGCTATTGGCAGCCTTAGCCACTTGATATGCATTTGAGTATTTTTCATATAGAGACTTTAACTTATTAATTACATCTTCAACCCGACCCTTAAGCTCACCAGATGGATATAACCTCTTAAAAGTCCAAGAAACTGACTCCGTCTTAAAACGTGGATCCATAATACAAGGTTGAATTCCTTCTTTTACTATTCCCTGTCATTATTAACTCCCAATTTTTTTCTTGAAAGAACAACGAATACTATAAGCCCGGCCATCTGGATAAACCTATTGGTGAAAGGTCACCCATGCCCGCGAACGCAGACAACTCTGGTGAGCATAGAGGTGCACAAAAAAAACGGTTTCGGAACCATCCTACCCGACCCGAACCGGTTCCTACCCGATCCTACTCGTTGGTTCCTACCCAGTTTTAGGGTTTTAATGCTCGACCCGGTTCCAAATTAAAAACAAATAAAAATTGCATTTTATGTTATTTAATGTTATTTTAGTTATTAAAAAATATATATTTTGGAACCCGTTTCAGAACCGAACTGGACCGGACCCGGCCCTATCCTACGCAGTTCTGCCTGTAGGGTAATTCAACCCATAAACCGGTTCCTACCCGGTCGGATTTGTACCCGGTCAAACAAGAACTAGTTTGGAACCCGTTCCGATTCTTAGGCCCAACCCGGTTTGTACACCTCTATCTGAGCATATTACACCAAGTGAGTCTCGAACCCATGGCTTCCACATTAGAAGGCCCTGAGGTGCCTCCTCTCAAACCAATTGATCAGAGGCTCATTTGTAGGTCCGGGAGCCTGGTCGCGCAGCGGAAATAACACGATCTGTTCTGTGATTTGTGTGGGAACAAAGAGAACGAAACAGATAAACAAGAACAAAGACAAAAGATAATGAAACGAAACGTAATCCATAACAAAGAAGTCATCCCGTATTACAGACTACATACCGAAGGAACACACATCTCTCATCTAAGCTCACGGTCCAGGGGTCGGGAGAGCTCTTCACGACCCGGACATCTCTCAACTTGTTCCAGAGTTCCACCTACAAATGAAGACAAGTCTTCTATTTATAGGGGCAGGAACACTTCCTGCGTACTTGACAAGTACGCAAGGCAAATGCCTTGCGTACTTACTAAGTACGCATGGTTTGGTCATGCGTACTTGACAAGTACGCAAGGCAAAAGCCTTGCGTACTTACTAAGTACGCAGGACCAAACTGGTGTGCGGGCTAAGTACTCAGGAACACCCTCCTACGTACTAGCCACGTACACCGATACATACAATTTAATCTATAGTTACAAAACATGCTTCTACAAACTCCCTCTTAACTATAGCATCAAATTCTATCTATCTCTAACACTGATATACATTAGTTTACAAAGAATGTCCTAACAGACTCCCTCTAAACTAATGACATCACGTGTTTTCTGGCGAGACTTGATCTTTTGGCATTCCACTTGAGATCTTCAAATCTTCAAACTTCAGTCTTCAGTTGCCGAGTGATGACAAACCCGACTCCCTCATAACTGTAGCTTTCATTGTAGACCAAACCAAGTGCTTCAATAAGAACCAACTAACCCAACACAGCTCATTATAGTTCATCCTCTCAGCAGTAGCAACCTCCACCCTGACTTAGGACTCTGAGTCTTACAATGTCTTCCTAACCAGGTAACAATAGTAGACTAAGACAACTCCAAATCAGTTGGCATATGATAGAGAGTTTGAGTTTTCAATAACCTGCATCAAACTAATCAGCTCCCATAGGAATTCCAGTAAGATAAACTTAAGTCTTCCACCAGATGTGTCCAACTCTATCCTGTATCTTCACGAGTCAACCAAATTCCTGAAGATGTTCATTTCCAATATCCCCTTTCAGTTTAAGCTCCATCTGACTAGACCAGAAACAAGGGTATGTTTCCTATCCCATCGGCCAATGATAAAAGGTTCCATCTTCAACTAATAATCCAACGAATATCCAGCTTCATCTTGAAGACACATGATAGAATCAAACACGATAAATATAGTTTACACGAGAAATCACGGTTGAGATCCATGTTACGTCAAAGAGGTATATATATAGGAAGTACCAACGGCTTTTCCACCACCTCTTTAATGTCTCATGAATACTGTTTTTATCCCTCTCATTTCTCTGTAAACTATGACCAGCTTCATCACCACTTCACTCAAATCCTCAAAAAGCACAACTAGCCAACTCCAGGATTTTATTCTTTTATTCCTTTGCAAAGATCCAAAACAGCAAATCCTTGGGTTCAAGTTTTTCCAGTATTCATCCCCTATTATAGAAGTATCCCGGATACTCGTAGACTACATATTCAGGTTTGAATACCTAAACAAGATGATTCTTTTTCCGAAAGACCCAAAGCAGCCACATCTTCACAAATAGACGAGACCTTTAGCCGATGACGACCCAATTGCTCCCATTAGTTCAACATTCATATCCTATTAAATAAGTATCCCGGATACTCGTAGCCTACATTTTCAGGTATGGACCCTTAAACAATGTATGACAAGTGGTATCATCCAACAAAAATCTCGTCCGTGTTTCGCCAAGCCACACTGTATACAAATTCTGGTCCGGAAAAACCAAAATTACTATCTTCTAAAAAATAGCCCGAAACACGCGTACAAATGATACCTAAAAAATTTGGACAAGGAAGGTTTTCCCGCCAAAAAACTTTTTTTTTTCGAATCCCAGAGGCTAGTCCTTGCGTACTTAGTAAATACGCATATGTAGGGTGTTGCTGCGTATTTAGTAAGTTCGCAAAGCCAAGTACTCATGCGTACTTGCTAAGTGCGCAGAGAAATGCTCTTGCGTACTTAGCTAAGTATGCAGGTCACTTCTCATGCGTACTTACTAAGTACGCAGGGCTAACCCATGCGTACATAGCAAATACGCAGAAAAGGTGATTCTCCGTACTTGTTCAGTACAGCAGTGTTCTTGACGGATCTTGAGGAGAATGCTCGAAACGTGACGGATCTGAGAAATTAATGCTTCCAAAAGCTTCGAAAACATCATCTAACAAACCCTTAGCCTTCCAAACACCAAATGAAGTGATAACAAACTCGATTTTAAGGATTTAGGTTACGACTCGTTTTTGCTCAAAACCCTAAAAAATCGAAACTGGAACACAAATCAACGAACACCGAGGTCCCGGGAGCCTCGTCGCGCAGCGGAAATAACACGATCTGTTCTGTGATTTGTGTGGGAACAAAGAGAATGAAGCAGATAAACAAGAACAAAGACAACAGATAATGAAACGACACGTAATCCATAACAAAGAAGTCATCCCGTATTACAGACTACATACCGAAGGAACACACATCTCTCATCTAAGCTCACGGTCCAGGGGTCGGGAGAGCTCTTCCCGACCCGGACATCTCTCAACTTGTTCCAGAGTTCCACCTACAAATGAAGACAAGTCTTCTATTTATAGGGGCAGGAACACTTCCTACGTACTTAACAAGTACGCAAGGCAAATGCCTTGCGTACTTACTAAGTACGCATGGTTTGGTCATGCGTACAGCCTTGCGTACTTACTAAGTACGCAAGACCAAACTAGTGTGCGGGCTAAGTACTCAGGAACACCCTCCTACGTACTAGCCACGTACACCGATACATAGAATTTAATCTATAGTTACAAAACATGCTTCTACATCATTAATCTCAACCATTAAATTAAATTGATCTGAGACTTATTAACTTCCAATTAATTCTATAATTGACTCTCATTAATTTCAACCATTAAATTTTTGTAACGCCAAAACCGGAAGACCTCACACATTAGATTTACTCATTTACAAGTAGTTCTAAAACATAGAAATTCATTTGTAAGACGTTGAATCCCGGGAGACGTGTTGGATTTACTTATTTACACATAATTCTTAAACTTAAAACTTTATTAACACAACTGAAACATCGTTACTTGTCCAAAACAAATAAAACATTGTCTTTACATAAATAAACTTTCACACATAACATAGAGGGATCTTCGACAGCCGGGTAACTCATTACTGCAAGCCAAACATCCTTGGTCATCTCTCAACCTACATTTAACCTGATGTGCGTATTAAAATTCAGTTTCGCGAATTAAGTTCTAGCTTCTCATTAAAAACATAGCATTTAACAAAAGAAGGACTTTACACACACATACATCAAAAGCCGGTAAAGGCATAACTTTCACAAAACTTCGCTTTCAAGTCCTACATTATTTTGTCTAATTCGTTTCTTTACCTTAACCGTCAATTCCATTTGGTACTGTCCTTCACGTCTCGTTGACCATGAAGTGCTCGTAGTGTATCATAAGGCTCATTACCTCTAAGCGTACAACTACTCACTGTGTCTCCTAAGGCCCGTTACCTTTAGGTAGACAGGACATACTAGTAGTGTAACCTAAGGCCCGTTACCTCTACGTCACAACTGCTCACTATGTTTCCTAAGGCTCGTTGCATTCAGGACGACAAAGCATACTTAGGGTTGCACTTACCCTATGAACGACCGTTGTCATTCCTTATCACGAAGACTAATTGTATAACTGTGTTCATTGACTGACCACAAAACACACCATCTATGTTGTTAGTCAAACTCGGGTCTTGACGCTGTAATAAGGCTTGTGATAGGCCTAGTGACGAGTACTGAGCCGAATTCCCGAGACTCATGTCATAAAGTAACATCTGTTTCTGAAGGAACCCTTCCCTTTACTCTAAACAATCATTTTTATATTTATCAATATGTATATGTCGATAATAAAAACATGAGAAATTACGAATAACTTTACAAATTATGCATCAGTTTAATATAAAACATATTATATTTATTTAGTAAATTCAAAAGGTTAAACATGATATACACAACAACAAATGTGTTCTTGTAAATTTATTACTTTATGATGTTTTCTTAAAGGTAGATTTTGCTTTATTTTTTATAAGATACTATAAGTTTAGATAAATAAAGTAAATTAATTAACGATATATTATATTTCTAGTTTTTTTATTTATCTCTTTGTTGAAAACGTTATTCAATTTCTATAATATTTAGTAGAGTAAACTCCTCTTTTAGTTTCTTTGGTTTGAACACATTCCTTCTTTTAGTCCAGTAGTTTAAAATTATCTTTTATAGTCCCCGAGGTTTACAATTTGTCTCGATCCGCTACATTTCTTTAACGCCATCCAGTTGCTCCGTTAGACTGCCCTCACGTGCCAGTCACGTGAGGGGTATTTTAGTCTTTTTAACCCACTTGTTTAGGGTTTTAAATATAAAATAAGTTAGGTTTACAATAATAAAATCATCTTCGTCCCTGAGCTCATTCACAACGATCGTTACACACCCAAAAATCAGTCTTCGTCCCTGAGCTCACGAAATAAGTTAGGGTTTTAATGAATTTGCTGCTTCATAACACAGTTAAATCACACTCAAGCATACCATCAGGTGGTATTTAGTAAAACTGCAAATCTTGATGATATATCTATACAAATAGGTGCTCAAACTGCAAATTTGTAGTCAAACGGGTAATTTTGGCACAACAACAGTTAATTATATTACAATAAACATAGTACATCAAGACTAAAATGAGTGACCTTTACAACTTTTTAGGTCATAATGACAACAAAAACAATCATAAACAACAACCAACTACAACCTAAAACAAATTTCAATTTCAGATTTTGATTGTCAATTTCCTTGCAACTTCTTTGTAATTTCCTTGCAATTTCCTCCTTGTCATTAATTTTCTTCAATAGACCAGGTATAATCTCAATTGATCTTGGACACATTGGGGGATCGGCTCAAGCAACAAATCCACACCTTGATCTCTCCTAAAAAAAGTAGTTGAAAAAATTAGGACAAACCATAGGAATGAAGATGATGTCCACGAGGTGATAAAAAATACCTTTCTAGCACAACAATAGAACCTACGACCTGGGTGCGAATCAAGGTTGGAGAACCACACGAACACATCACCATTGTCGAAGGACTTGTAAGCTCAGGCAAGAAGGAAAACAATCGAAACTTGTAAGCTCAGAGAAAAAGACTAAGGTATCATATTTAAAACCCTAAACAAGTGGGTTAAAAAGACTAAAATGTCCCTCACGTGAGGGCAGTCTAACGGAGCAACTGGATGGCGTTAGAGAAATGTAGCGGATCGAGACAAATTGTAAACCTTGGAGACTATAAAAGAGAATTTTAAACTATTGGACTAAAATAGGAAATGTGTCCAAACCATAGGGACTAAAAGAGGAGTTTACTCTATTTAATAGACATAATAGGTGATGAGTTGCATCTTGATATCCAAGGATTATCCACTGACATGGGTGGGGTTTGTTCAGTCGTGGTGAGACATTTACCAACCAAATTCACTTAATAAGAACATGTTCTAGTTTTATCTTTTTATGTCCTTTTTATTTTAATAAAATAAAATCAATAGAAATCATTTTTTTAATGGATGACATAAATTTATTAGTTAAACCAATCTAATTAAATTTAACTTTTATCGGTGATGTTATTATTTTAATAAATATAAGTATTTAATAAAAAAATAACTAATTGTCCTATAATAATTTTTGTTTAATTTTGAAGAGCTAACCAAGTAAAATTCGAAGGGTCTTTATCCCAATGGTACCTAGGTGTGTTATATGATGTTTTATTTTTAAGAGATTTGGGTTCTAGTTCCGTCATATACAAGTGGTGCAGATTTAGGAGTAGATTTAAAGTGTGTGCAAGTTTACCGTTATAAAAGATTAAGTAAAATATAAGATCAAAATAAAACAAGGAAAGTACTATTTTATGAAATCCATATTACAACTATTCCTAAAATCCCAAAACATGAATAGGAATTTGTATCTAAAGTGTATAGTAACATCAGTAAACAAAAAAAATGGGTTTAGAAGATCTAATTAGAAAATACTTGTTAAGAATTAATTCCTCACACCGTTAGAGTTAAAGAAAAGATAGACACTACATATAGGATGATTTTTACCGAAGTAAATATACTTCGGTGAAGATACCAACCGTATGTAGTCTGTCGGTGAATATACCAATCGTTGGTACTCTGTTTGTGAAAATCTATGAGCAAATTGGGTGTGGGTAAAAGTTTTACCGACCGATCCTCATCAATGGACTTTTATCGACGAATTTTGAATTTTATCTACTGATCATCATGTGTTTTAGGCATGCCTATGTAAACTGAATATACAGAACCATGTGTTTTTTAGTTAAATGTTATCCAAAAACCATTTTCTCCCAAATGGGAATTTTTTTTCCTCATACTAACCTAGTTATTCGTTAACTACATTCAAATGTGTGATTCAACCAATTCAAACCACGCATAATTTATTACAAAGTTTAAATCGGGGATTTGGAACTAAAATTGTGCATTAATCGAACATGGTGTTATTAACTAACTATTTGCACAATATGTACACAATACGTAAACCATATAAACATAATGTGAGAATCATTGTTCTCGGTGATGAATTGATGCGGCTAATAGTCCTTAAGCTAACTAATTATAAGATTGTGACATGTAACTTTTACCCTCAACTACCCTAAGCAGTAGGAGTGCATTACCCTCGACTACCATAAACTTTTCTTTTAAATAAAATAAAAATAACAAAAAAAAACTGAAAAAATTAAAATACTAAACTATTTGTCGTCGTCCGAAACCGTGTCCAAGTTTCTTACAACGTGTTCCGTAAGTTCATATTTAAGCCTAAAATGTGTGCTTTCATCTTGCAACTCCGGAACTACTTAATGGTGACGACGGGATAATACGATTGCATCTCATATTGTAGAAAATAAATTTTGATCATATTGTAGAAAATAAATTTTGTGTTTTGAGAAGTAGTAGAATGAGAGAATGATAAATGATGTAAAAATTGTGTGTATAAGGGTTGTATTTATATATGGTAATTTTATTTATTTATTTATAAACGGCTAGCCAATGGCTAGTACTCCTCTCCACACGCGGCTAGTACAACCCACAAAACATACACACCACCCTTTGCCGCGCTAGTGACGGCGGTGTTGCCTCTTGCTGGTTGATCCCGCCACCAGTTGCCGCAGGCGCCCCCTCCACCTTTAGGAACTTACAGTTTATGGTTTGTGTAAACTTTGTTTTTGGCCCCTGTGGTTTGGTCAAAATAACGGTTTTAATCCAATAGTTTTAATTTGACTTTTTTGGCCCCTGTGATTACCTAATTTTCTCAATTAAGCCCAACCCACTAACTCCGTTAATTTTTTCTATTAAAATTAAGGGTATTTTAGTCTTTTTACTGATAGGGACTAATTGTGTCATTTTTTTAAATTAACACATGAACCATTTATGTAAATTACTAATATGTGTGTATATATATAAATATACACACATCTGCATACATTCACCACCACCCTCCACACCACCACCACCACCACCACCACCACTGCCACCGCTACCCCATGATGACTGGCCTCCGGGAATAAAGGGGGCAAGAGTACGAGAGAAGATAATAACTCTGTTGCTCCGGCTTTATCACCGGGGAGAATATTTTGTTGCTCCGGCTCCAACACCGGGGAATATTCTCCACCTCACACGGGAACCCTTTCACCACCACCATCCCATTCACCGTCACCATCCCATTCACTTCCTCCACCACCACCACAATCCCACTCACCTTCCACCACCATTGCATCCCTGCAAAATCCCTAAATTCGAAGACCCCGTCAATCGAAGCCCTAGAACCACCTTTCATCTCGTACTACTGTCAATCGAAGTCATAGATTTACAAACACACAGATTCGTCCCTAATCAAACCTGTAAAAGCCCTATCATTAACAGAAACCCTAGATATCGCAGTGGTGATAGTGGTGGTAGATGGAGGTATGTTCAGAGGTGATGAAGATGAAGAGGAGGTCGGCTTTGTGGTGGTGCCGATGTTGCAGGTCCCGATTTCACGAAGCAGTGGTGGTGGAGGATGTTGGTGGCGATGACAAGGAGGTCGGCTTTGTAGTGGTGTCGGCTTTGTGCTGGTGGCGGTGGTGCTTCCCGAAAGTGAAGAGGTGGTGACCAATGATGGCGATGGTGATTGTGGTGGTGGGTGGCTGGTGGTGGCAGAGGGAGGGGGAGGGAAGTTCTAGGGTTTATTTTTGGAAGACAAGGTTTTTATTTTATATAATTTACACATATGGTCCTTGTTATAATTTAGGAAAATGACACAATTAGTCCTTATTAGTAAAAAGACTAAAATACTCTTAATTTTAACAGAAAAAACTAACGGAGTTAGTGCCAGGGTTCTAATTGAGAAAATTACCACAGGGGCCAAAAAAGTCAAATTAAAACTATTAGACCAAAACCATTATTTTGACCAAACCACAGGGGCCAAAAACGAAGTTTACTCTTATGATTTTGAAATATAACCTATGATGATTGTAGATCCTAGACAATAACTGAATCCAATAATCAAAAAAAGAAAAGAAACATATTGTGAGAATCATTGTCCTGGTGATAAACCGATGTTGGTCATAGTCCTTAAGACTATCCATAGTACACTTCGTGAGAGGTGGGAGTAGTGCCACCTCACCTCATCACGGGCGTGGAACACCGCGCTGGGTGGAGGTGAGCGTGGGTGTGGTGGAGGCTGGGTGATGGTGTTCACGGCGTGGGGGGGGGGGGGTTGAAAGCATTGAATTTTTGACTGTTTGGGGTATATATCCATTATATTGCATTAAAATTTTTTTAATCTAACCCATATAAATAAATACTAACCTAAACAACCAATTTTATACACAATATTTTCTTCATTCTCCTATCTATACCAAATTTATATCAAAACAACCAATTTTTACAAAATTCTTCCATGGCAATATGTAAACAATCCGAACCACTCGAACCACTCGAACCGGCCGATTAACCCGAACAACCCGATGGGGGGGTACGTTCCACAACCCCCGGACAACACGAACCCGTTGTTAACGTTTGCAAGTTGGAGTCATTACCCGACTAATTACCCGACTTCAAATCTTTCTACACCCGATTTTTTACCCCGACTATATACAAGACTACGTAACGCCCCAACCGTCAATCGACATTGTACCCGAGACTCAACCCTTACCCGACAATGTACCGGAGACTCAACCACCACGACAAACGAAAAGAAGAACACATAAAAAGAAAGCCACTACTTCTACACCCGAAGCATGTATGATTAAAGGGCGTTCGGAAAAGTGGTCGTCGTCGGTAGCTTTGGTGAAAGTGTGGATCAACATGTCGGATGATTCAATAGTTGGTACGTATTATTATTATAACCGTGTTATTACTTTTTGTAATGTTTATTTTATTATTAAATGTTATGTTATTTAATTTTATAGGACGTAACCAAAAATCTAGAATTTTTTGGAAAAAAATATATGAACAATTTTGTGAAGCAATGAGTAAAGGCGGATACCGGGCAGAGGACCTGGTAAGCAGAAAGTGGAGGGATATCCGTTTGAAGGTTGGCAATTGTTCCGGAAACTACAAAAACAAGTTAAACAACTGCAAGAGTGGTCAAAGTGACATCGATATCTTTCAAAAAGCGTTAGAAGCGTATAAAGATGACGATAATGGTTCGGTATTTAAAATGGTTTCACTTTGGAAATTATTGAGAAAGTGCACGAAGTTTGAACAAGTCCCGTTAATGGGACATTCATCTTCTAAACGATCAAAAAGCTCATCCGGCCATGACGTTTGCCAATCTAATTCGAATAGGCGTAGCATTATTCTCAACGAGTCGGGAGATGAACTTGAGTTTCCAGAAGAAGCCGCCCGCCCTATCGGAAGGAACAAAGCAAAACGAGTCGCATCATCGTCATCAACCCAAACCAACGAGTACAAAGAGAGTTTAGACACTATATCCGACCGGATGGCCAAGTTCAACGAGCTATCCAAGAGGAAGATCAAAATAAAGGAGGAAAAACAAAAGACTAGCGATATGAAACTTTATTTTATAAACATCGATCATTTGGTCGGCGACGAGCGGGAGAAATTTCTTAAACTGAAGAAATAAATTTAAGAAAAATATAATATGTAGTTTAGTAGTTTTTTTTAGTATTATGTTGTTTTTTTTAATATTGTGTTGGTTTTTTTTAATATCATGTTGCTTTTTTTAATATTATGTTTTTTAATATTATGTTGTTTTTTTTATTTAATATTAAAACAATAATTCTGTAATTATGACAAAACTAGTCACCCTCACCCCATCATTACACACCTGAGTGAAGGTGGGGGTGAGTTCTGACATAGTCTACGTGACGCCTACGTGACATGGAGTATGTTCTCTTCCTCAAGCTTGTAGTATAGATAGTCTAAGGAACTTACATAGTCTAAGGAACTTACAGTTCATGGTTTTAAAATATAGCATGTGATGTTTGTAGATACCAGACAATCATTGAATCTAATCATCAAAATAAGAAAATAAATCAACAAGAAGACAGGATGAAACCTAAAACTAAGCTAAATTGATCGAACCACTGGTTTTATTATTTAGGGCGAAGGGGCACAACCCTCATTTAAAAACTTCCATAACAAAAATATTCAATGAGGGTGTGCCATCTCATTTCTATCCAAATACTATCCTAATACTATCCTAAAGTGTTGAGGGGCACAACCCTAATACCTAAAGATTTTTTTTATTTTAAATTAATTCTTTATTAAAACTAAAACAAATAAAATTAATAAAAAAACTTCGTTAATTAAAAAAAAGTACATAAATAATAAATAAAAAAAGCACATAAAAATAAATCTAGAAATCACAAGGCCACCCGTATTTTATTTTTAAATTAAAATTAATATATATTTAAACTAATTTAATTTAGTCAATAAAATTAAAAAAAACAATAAAAAAGTACTAAAAATTAAAAAGTACTAAAACTGAAATGTGCTAATCGTTATAAAATAAATATATATTTCATCCCACTTTTTTTTAAGTTGAAGAAAACAAGGAAGAAAATGTGAAAAATGGGGTTTAAGTTTTAACACGTAATAACAAAAAAATAGGAACAATCCATTGTTTTGCCTTGAAGCCGAAAGCCAGAAACACGGGTACTTTTACCCTCAAATCTTACCCGAAAACCTTACCCACGTCATCAGCGCCGGTGTACCCGACGAACCCGTGAACCCACAAGCGACTACCCGAGGGCGCCCCCTTTACCCTTATGAGTTCGAAACCTTTGGAATGACAACGTCGATATATATACATCAAAAAGGTCATAAAGACTTTTTGTCATTGAAATAGGATAACACTCCATACATAAGCCCGAAGGCAACTAGACCAAAGGGTGAACGAGTCAAGAGAGCTAAACGGAGAGAAATATGTGACTTTCTTTATCCTCCGCGGACCCATAATCGTTTTGCAAAGTCAAGCACGATATCCAGCTCCACCCAGCCTACAAAGCAAACGGAAATCACACACCGAATAACGGTGAGCAACAACCATCAACCCGACATGATGTTTCCTAAACGTCGCAACCCTAAACTCAAATACTGTTTCTATTTTTCAATAATTATACAACCTCTTAACTATATATAAACACATAAATATCTCAAACTATACCTTCTACTAATTACACTTGTAACCCATAAACTTTGTTCCTCCATGTTTTTCAAATATAATCAAACAATTAAGGCCAACAATGATCTTTTGGTTATGAACAACATTGATATCACAATGAGACATATAATCTATCAAATTTTCGATAAACATCAATATATGGTCAAGATTCACCATCAAGCTCCTTAGAGCAGGGAACAAGGAACTTTTTTTTACCATCAACTATTTTGAAATCCAAAGGATTAGGTAGCTTATTAGTAGGAGTTGTAAAAATGTGATTAAATCTAACATATACAAACGAACGACTAGCCCCAGAACCAAATAAGATATGTCAGGAAAAAAAAGTTGATTAAGAAAATCTATGTACATCTTTGACTCATGACAACTAAAACATATATGCAGAGACATACAGCAGGGTGAATACATTTTTTTTATATTAGTGACCAATGTTTGTATAAATTTTCGTTCCGTTTAAAAATGACCATTAGAATCTTTGTTGTTTAAAGATCAATAGTAATTTTCAACGGATTCAAATGCGACAACACTACCCACTGCCGCTACCACTTACCCGTTGCCACCAACACGACCATTGTCCGGAGTAGAATGACTTAACATTTATGAATTGACGGCTGTGGCGGTCTTTTGTCAATAACCGTCATAGCATTCCATTGTTTCTGTTTACCCTATATATGCATACGAATTTTGTCAGTATAATGTACAGAAATACATATTCGTTCTTGTCTTCTCTCTGAGTCTTATTTGATTTAAAAATCGAGAGTACCATCGAATTGTTTCAATCTGAAAGTAAATCATAATTCTCAGATAAATCCACGATAGAATGATCTCGAAATACTACAGCTACCATAAAAACAAATACAACGATCCGTTTCAACCTGACCCTTTTAACCCGAACCAAATTATACTTTTTAAACACAATCATCTGTGACTAGTTATTTGTCACGACCTGGCCAGTCTATTTTACTAGGCTTAGATTATACATATAGATAATAGTTTTGGACCTAAATATGAGATACATGTTCAACCCGCCATCCATAGCCAACGGATGAGAGAACCAAGCCCAATGAACGAAAACATGAAGTCAGGAAAACATCAACAAAAACCAAAACATGTGTATAAAAACGATACTCATTTGTTAAGTTATTATCAATCGTTTAACATACAATGTCAAGAAATGACGAAGTTCTAGTGGTAAAGATGATGGTGGCGAAGGCAGGGGTTTTAAATTTTATATCAATTGAGTTGGGGTGAAACAAGTTCTGAACAAAATGCACTCGGTTGAAACGACTCAACAAGTTGTATTACACAAAAGAAGTATCAAAATGGACTCGCACACTATGTTTGTTTATATGATAGCTAGTGGCAACGGCAGGCAGAGGCGGTGGTGTGGGGCACGGTGGTGGTGGTCGAAGTGACAATAGTGGTGAAGATGATGGTGGCAGCAGCAGCGGTGATGAAAGCTGAAGATGGCGACAACGAAAGTGGTGGCGACGACAGGGTGACGATGGCGTCAGTGGCGAAAGTGGTGGCGACGACAGGGTGAAGGTAGCGTCAGTGCCATCGAAGGCAGTGGCAGTGGCGGTGGTGATCCGTAGATGGTGGCCCATTTTGACCCATTATATAATTTGAGTTACTCATTTGGACCTGTTTGACCAAGGTTTTAGATATATAATCCAACCTGAAAAACAGCATATTGTAAAAAAGAAACACAAACCAGCAATCTTAGAAACTAATCTAGAAATGTTATTCTTAAATAACACCAATGATACAACAAATCAAATTATATTCTTAAACTACACAAATGATACAACAAATGAAATTATTTTCTTAAACTACACAAATGATACAACTAATCAAAACAACTCACCAGAAGCTAGCCGAAACCAAAACCAAATCCGAATTCAAAGACCTCAACTATCAAAAAAACAAGGACCCGCGCGTGAGAGTAGTTCTTCACCAGCATCCTTCCCCATCAGAATCATATCTTCATACGTATACGACCCCTTTCTAGAAGTTTCTAGTACTGCAATAAAAGAAACTAACAAGTATTAGTTATCAAGTGTTATACAAGCATATACTATGTGTTCTTTTAACCACCTTTTGTTCCATCAGGCGAGGCCACCAACCCTCTGAAGAGGCAACCGCCGTCTTCATCTTTACAAGCATATCCGGCTATGGGTGTCCTACAAGATCCATCAAGTGTTAATAGAAAAGCCCTTTCACATGCAACTGCTAATCTTGTTTCTTCATGGTTCAGCTTTGCTATGTAATTAGCCTGCAAAGTCGAATCGTATTTGGCATAAGTATTTCAAACCCATGTAGTATATAACATCTACTTAAAGGTGACAATTTCAACTATGGGTGTTAAATGGATCGTGTTCACGGGTTGGCTGGTCAAACTCAACACGAACCTGAAAACTTTACACGAACTTGAATACGACACACGTACTGGCGGGTTCACAAAAGCACAACCCTTTTAACCAAAAAATTTTTCTACTTTTTTGGCAAGTTACTATTCTAAATTTACAATTTACAACCAAAAATATGGATATGTATAAAACAACTACATTTAAACTATAAGACCATATGTTCATTTTCATTTGATCTTTTAAATTTTGGCATAAAATATCTTATTAGCATAAGTTATGATATATAACACATTTTAAAAATAAACGGGCCGACCCGAAATGACCCGTTTAGCTAAATGTGTCTTCTTGTTCGACTCGAAACTGACCCAAATCCGTTTAGATTGTATCCAAACCTTAAAATTTCATGTTAGGTTCATGTCGTATCATAAATTCACATCCCTAATTTCAACCACTTACTTATGAATTGGGATAACAAAACCAGAAATGAACGAAATAACTTACCATTTTATCATCTCCTTCTCGACATGCGATCCCAATGGCACCTTGTGCAACAGCAGGAAGCATGTCATCAATAGGAAGAATAGAAGACACGTGTTCAGTCATGCTTAACCGTTTTAGTCCAGCTAATGCTAACAATGTTGCTTCAACAACACCGTCATTTAGTTTCTTTAATCTAGTCTGCACGTTGCCTCGAAAATTTTCCAACACCTACAAGTGATTAAAATTTAAAATATCACAATTAGAGGTGTGTTAGGAAGCGCGTCTTGAATCATATTACATATGGCCTTACGGAGAGTGATGGATATCTATGAAGCAGTTGAGACTTTCGTCTGAGTGATGCAGTACCAACAACGCTTCCAGGTCGAAGATCAGCTAATGAAGTTGCCTTCAGGGAAATAAACGCATCCCGAACATCCTCACGTGGAAGATTACAGGGCAAAATTGTCTTTTCAGGCAGATAAGTAGGAACATCTTTCATTGAATGAACAGCAATGTCGATTTCACTATTCAAAAGAGCTTCATCTATTTCCTTAGTGAACAAACCCTTGCCACCAATATCCGCAAGAGGCTGACTCAAGATTTTATCACCAGTGGTTTTGATCACCACAATTTCAATGGCCCCGTCTTCCGCCAGCTCGCTACTTGAAGCCATGAGTTTATCGCGTGTCTCATAAGCTTGCGCCAGAGCTAATGGACTGTTTCACACACAATTTGTACACCGATTCTCTCATAAGTCGGGTGATAAATCAAGACAAAAACAGCATCAATTAATATATACCAAACCAAACCAAACGTACCCAGCATAATCCCACACATAGCTAACGCTATTAGTAGGGTCTGGGGAGGGTGTGATGAGGGCAAACCTTACCCCTATCCCAAGGGATAGAGAGGCTGCTCCCGTTTAGACCCCCGGCTCCATGGGAAAGAAAAAGATAAAAATATAAATAAAATTAATGAGTAATGAAGTAAAATAAATCTAACAGTAATCTAACAATTCATCAATTAATATATGAAATCATGAAATTTTGCAATCTGCAAATTAGTTGAAAGAGTATAATCAAGGTATGATGTGTTTGAATTACACTCACATAAGCACCAATTATCACTATTTAACCCTAACTGCAAATGACTGCTTCGGGTTATTGATTCAATTTTCACAATTATGACCGTCTAACAGTGATGATGAAACAAATCATAACACACAAAAATCGAATCTTATACCACGAATATATCCTATCAATCATCAATAATTTCAAGACAAAAAAAACATCATCAACTAAATAAATGAAATTATGAATCTCAATCTACAGAGGAGAATTCAGCCATTGACCAGCAGATTAACCACTTAATGGATGTATATAAAGTTTATCATCTGCAGTTCTGTTGAAAGAGTGTAATCAAGGTATAATGTGCTTGAATTACACTCACCTAACCTTCAATTATCGCTAATTAACCCTAATTGCAAATGAACAATTAGGTTATTGATTATGACATCTAACAGTGATGATGAAACAAATCATAACACACATAATTCGAATCGTATACCACGGATATATCCTATCAATCATCAATAACTCCATTCCTTCGTCTCAGATCTCAATCAATAAACAGTCTATCACAACATACATTTGGAAACAAACAGAAATCAACGATTATCAGCAACGATTACCTCCCTCTGGTGCCAATTCTGATCAGAGCAACCTTCTTCTGCGTCTGTTGCTCAACGGCGGAAACTGAGGCTTCAACGAAGAATGTGAGTTTACGCCGGCGTTGACAAAGCAGCGGAGGCGGAGATTTGAGGCATGGTGGATGAAATCCGTTAGCAGATACAATTGATGACCTGAAGATGGTGAGATTGGTAGACATTAGAGTTTGATTCGATATCTCCATCTGGAAAGAAAGAGAGAGTTGGTGAAGGAAGAGATCGTCGAGAAGCAGGAGCAGGAGGATATGGGTTCAGGTTTCATTATCTTCTATTTGTTTTTAATTTTTATTTAATATTATTCCCGCAATCTTATTAAAACCATTATGAAACAAAATATTCATTATGATTTATGATATTTTTCCTTTCTATAATTATATTAAAATGTTTTTACAAATATGATGTTTTGGAGATATTTTATAGTTTTAAATCGTATTTAAAAAATATATATAGTTTATACAAATATGATTATACTCTTAAATTTATTTTAATCGGCGACTCACATATTTATTTATTTGTACTTCTAAATTACGTCAATTTCTAATTTGTCACATGTCAGAATTTAAACACTGATATTTTTTAAAGAGTCTATGACTCATACTAGGCTATCAACCCAAGTTCAACCGTTGCAATTAACTTATGATTATAGATAATCATATGAGTATGTTACACATTTAATTAAGCATATAAGCTCATACATATGGTTAGAGGTGCACAAATCGGTTTTTTTTAAACCGAACCGGTTTGGTCAAAGTTTGGTCAAAACCGGTTTGGCCCTAAACCGGAAACCGGTTCGGGTTAACCCGGTTTAGAAGGTGGAAAATGCCTATCCTGTCAAACCGGTTAGGGTTAGTTACAAACCGGTTTGCCCTATAAACCGGTTTAAACCGGTTTTAATTAAAAAAATCTAATAAATTCGATATTTTTAATAAAAATTCCAAAAAAAAATATATAACAAATGTATAAACATAAAGCACAACGTTTATTAATATTTGGAAAATTCAAAAATTAAAAAACATTACAAGATAAAATTATAAAAGTGAAAAACATTACAAATGACAATATATATATTTTTTTGGAATATTGATTGATTATTATTGTGCGTTGTCTTCGGAACTGGAGCTTCGTAGCCTTGCATCTTCGGCTAGTTCTTCATCGGTGACTGGTTCGGATATTCCAAGATCAACCTCGTTATTGTGTATGATTTCTTCGGCTTGAATTTCGTCTTCGAGAGAAGTTTGGACTTGTATCCTATCCATCGCATCCAAATGATCCTTCAAGAAAATGCACATTTCCATCGCCAGGGGGTGAGTCTAGTCCTTCGTATCGATAAGACCCTGCCACTAAAAGAAAACGCAGATTCCGAAGCTACCGTGGAAGCTTGGACGGTTAGTACATCACGGGCCATGGCGGAAAGAATCGGAAACGAAGCTTCGTTTTTTTACACCAAGCCAAAATATCAAACTGCTAAAAAACGGTACGAGGCATAAACGCTAAAAGGTTTGTGCCAATATACCTTCCGAGTTCGCTACTTGGGGTGCTACTTCGAGCCCGTTTACTAAATTCATTTAACATTTCGTTATATAAATTCAAATTAACATCACTCGAGCTACCACTTGATGATGTACCCATTGTATCATGTGGAATCGGAGTTGTACCATATTTATGTAAATAAACATCAAATAAATCTTGTAAACATTTGTTAAAATATGTTTTTGTGCCTTGTGCAAAATGGATGTCTTCACTATCCAAATTCAAAACGTAAGTAATTCTATCAATCAACGTTTCAACCCCAAAAACATTTATGGTAGGGTTTATCGCGGCGGCACAAGTTATAACGGGATGCATTTCTTTAAAATATTTTGCTAATTTTTCTTTTATCGGTTCTATCATTTTTGTAAAAAGAGTGCTTTTATTTTCAAGTTCATACAACTTGTTAGCCATCAAATATATATGTTTTAGAGTTAATGGACTTGTGGGATAATAAACACCGGATAAAAAAGTGGTCACGGTTTTGAAAACTTCAAGCAATTCGGTTACGTCTTTTAAAATGTCCCAACTCGTAGACGGAAACTTTTGAATTTTACGACGAGGTTTTGAGGCAAACATTTCATGAAATATTTCTAAAGTTTCTCTTTGTCGTAAAGCGCTATGAAACATATTATAAGTCGAGTTCCATCTTGTCTCGACGTCCCAATTCGGACCTAAGCAAAGATTATTCGTTTCACGACAAAATCTAATATAATCATGATATCTTTTTTTGTTACTAAAAATATCTTTAAGCATTAGTCGAAAAACATATGTTAAGTTTGAAACCTCTTCAATTGCAAGCCCGACTTGCACCGCCAAGTTAATGATGTGTGCCACACACTGACTATGGAAAAAAACGTCGTTGCAAACCGTTTTATATTTTATTTTTAGTTTTTGAACCGCATTTGTATTATTAGATGCATTATCAAAAGACATTGAAAAAAGTTTATTTTGTAATTTAAATTCGTTTATAACACCATCTAATATATAAAATAAGTTTTCACCGGTGTGTGGATATTCAAACTAGTCAAACGCGATTGTACGCTTCATCATTTGCCACGTATTGGGATTAACCCAATGCGCCGTAACGCAAAGGTACGAATCGGGTATACCATGTGGAGCCGACCAAACATCGGTGGTTAAGTTTACACCGGTTTCCAAATTTTCAAATCCCAAAATTAATTCTTTTTTTGCTTTTTTCCACATTTTTATACAATCTCGTCTAAGGGTTGTGCGACTTACTTGATGATAACGTGGTTGGAGTGTCTCTTGAATCATTCTTGTCAAGCGCGGATTGTCAAAGTGGTTGAACGTCAATCCTTCTTGGATCAGGATCACTAACTTCGCCATTCGATCTCGAACAATATTTGGATCAAAGTTCCAAATTCCTCCTTCGGGTGTCATCGAGGCTTGACCTTCACTTGGATTTCTCTTCAAGGACGGACAAGATTTTTCCATATGAGATCTCAAACTAGTGTTTGAATCTTTACCCAAAAACGCACCACACATCTTGCAACGAGCACGTTCCTTCTCGTTTGACAACAAACATTGATCGTAATTGCACCAAATTGCCGGATTTCTCGTTGTTGCTAAAATTTCCACAACGGTAACTTCGTTTGAGGAACCACCAACACCAAAACTTGCCATTCTTTTTTTTAGAGTTTAGAGAGCGTTTTTGAGCGTTTAAAGAGCGGTTTTAGAGATTAGAGAGTGTAGAGAGAGGTGTGATTAAACCTAAACACCCCCACCTATTTATAGTGAATTAATGGTGAAAAAAGCAAAAAAAAGGGCTAAAAAGCCTCCCAACGGCTATAAAGCCGTTGAATAACGGCTATTTTTTGCCCAGCGACAAAACCGGTTTACCGAACCGGTTCACCCAAATCGGTCCTCAACCCGGTTGCCTCCTAAATGATTTAAACCGGTTTGTAACCGGCGGTTTAAGTGTAACCCGAACCGATTTGTCCATAACCGGTTTGTCGGTTTGAACCGGGTAGAAAAAAACCGGTTTTTTTGTGCACCACTACATATGGTTATTTTACCAATTTGATCACTTGGATACAAATTGTGAAATTGGGCTTCTAAATCACACAAGTAGGGCTGACACGACACGATAAGACACGATGACCTGTTGTGCTCAACACGAACACGACATGATAACTAATCGTGTTATTTTTTTCAAACACGAACACGACCTGTTTAGAAACAAGTCACCTGTTATGAGAGCTGTTTACAAACCTGTTTAAATATAACATATGTAATAAAAGAAAAAAATGCCAAAACTTAATAAAATTTTAAAAAGTGCAATCATAACATCCATTAACATACTAAATCCAAAACCTTTTTTAAACAAAGACCCATAAAACAGGAATTAATTAATGGAATCGACCTATAATCTAGATGCAAATAGTATGTTAAGTGTTAACATGTCTCTAACGGGTCTTAACAGGTTAACAACCTGTTAAGACACGAATTTAACATGTCCCTAACGTGTCGACCTGTTTAAGACACGAAACCTGTTAAGGTCAAACACGGGACATGAGTAAAAAAAGACAAGATAATACGGTTTTATTCCTTCAATCAACACTAATACATAGAAAAATAAGACAAACAGAGATGGGTTTTGAAACCCTAATCAAAATAAACAATACACACTAAATGGAAGATAAATCGTTCGTAGTTCTTCTGTAATAGAGGGACGACCGCTTTATAGGAAGCGGAAGGACCATGACAAAAAGGAAAGAAGAATAATCCACAGCGAGATCATCGGACGCATAAGCTCTCGAACCCTAGCAGAGCCAAGAAGGAACATCTGCAAGACCAATTTTTTTTAGGGGTGGGGGGGGCGTTCATAGGCTCTTGAGTGAGGATCATGGGCCAAAATCCCATTAGCAAAGCCAAAGAGAGAGCCACAAAATGCAAGAAGAAGAGAGGCCTAACATGCAAAATAAAAGGATTAGATATAATAAAAAATAAAACTAAAGAATTATCAAATTGAAAATCAAATAAAAATAATATTTCTCATGTGTTGTATAGAAAGTTTTATAAGACAAAAGTCACACGACTTTTAAAAAATTTTTGATTCAATAAGACCATCAGAAATATATCTGATAAGAAAAAAGTCACATGACTTTTAGAAAATTTTATAAGACAAGTCACGACTTTTAGAAAAAAGACGAATCACGAGATTCATTTAGAAAACAATTAGAAAATATATGATCAGAGAATAAAATGCATACATATTTTAAAGACTTCATAACAGTGTCTGAAATATAAGACTTGTGAAGAACTTAAAAACTAATTTGACATGATAAAAAACTTTTACAACTTTACGAGAATAAGAAACTTATATAAAAAGAAACTCGCAAAGAACATAAAGACTAATTTGATTCAAGCAAAAACTTATACAACTTCAAAAAAAATACCGAATCACAAGATTCAAGGAACAAGTCTGGTAATAATAAAAATAGCATAAGCCATATCAGACAAGAAAGACACAATCAAACAAATGAAAATATTTTATTTCATAAAATCTCTTATACAAGAGACAAACATAAATGGCTGTCAAAAAACATAAATGCCAAAAACAACTTTTTTTTTTCAAGAACACGAGACAAAATAAGATTTTTATAAGAGTAATAACTTTGTGATTATTACTACTAGCAACCATGATTAAGATTAAACTCAAGACACATAAGATTTGTCACACATATTGAACTAAGGGGCCATAGAACACACATAATATTTCAATTTGATAGACAAAATATTGAAGTTTTTTTTTCTTTTTTTTCTTCATTTAAGATAGAAAAATTAAAGCACAAGAACTCGAACCAACTCACACCTAAAAAACGTTCTCACACAAATGAACCTAAACAACAAATAACTAAGAACTAAAATAAAACCAACAAAGCAACAGGATGCGACACATATAATGCACAAATAAAACCGATGGTCTGTCATCGGTAAATAAATCCAATGCCGGACCTCCTAACCCGGACACAATATGCCTAGAAATAAGCAATACATGTGACAGAATGTAAAAAAAAGTTAAATAAGGTTTTAGAGACCCTTAGAGTGCTTTGAAGAGAAATCAATATAAGTTAATATTTTTCTTAAGATTCTTGTTTAGATTCACCAGGTCAACATAGTAGCGGAAGCATACCAACGATAGTTTTCAATCAAACAAGTATGAACCAAAAGGATTCCTTTAGGATCCTAAATCGGTTTACTAAAGAGACATACAAGAACAAACACAAATAAGGCAATCAATTATGAATTTAATGTTAAAAGAAAGCCTAGGTCCTGGCTAACTAATATTGAAACAGTTAATTAACCGGCATCCACCTTTGGTTTTGAACCGGCGGTCACTCGAAATATATGTGCTATTTATTAGAGCCTTCGGACTTAGGTTAATCAATTGCACCGGCATTTTATTAGTTAAAAAACGGCAATTGTAAACTTTATTTAGATATAGTCAACAAAGTGTTCTTTTTCAAAAGCTTTCTCCATGTTCTTATTAATTGTAACATCCTGAACTTTCTTTTGCGAATTACCTACGTTAACGGGTGACCCGAACCGTTTGTTATGAGACGATTAATGAGGGATTTCACGTAAAGGCTCTAATCATTTATATAAAGGAGGGTCGATTAGTCATTATTGTCAAACTCCAGGAGCGAAATGCATCGAACGGAATGAAGAGAGACCCAATATGAAAGTTGTGATTACATATATACACCTTATGCGCAACCCTAGGTCAACTCTCGACCTAGGTGGGTGTGACGGCAGGAAACAGGAACGGGATAGGAGTTCGGCGGTGGTTCCCGGCGGCGATTCGACGGTGGTTTTGGAGCTTGGAACTACATGCAACGTCTAGGTAACCCAGTTTATTTTTGTGCGCCATGTATGCTCATGAATTTATAGAAAACCGATTAGGGTTTTAGTTGCTCAAAGTGATCGGAAAAGAAGGCTAGGACAGAGGCCGGCGGCGGCGAGGGACTGCTGTGGGTGGCAGCGGGTTGGTCTAGGCGCTCGTGTAACTGTCACGGCTTGTTAGGGTTGTGTTCATCAGCGAAGATAGGGAGGAGAAGGGTGACGGAGTTGCGGTTGTGCGGCGGGGAAACAACAGTGGTGTCCGGCGGCTACTAGTGGCCTGCTGTGGTGGTGTGTTAAGGCGGCGATCAGCGAGCCACATCAAGGGTGTTGTTCCGACCTGGGTAGCGGCTCGAGAGAAGACTAATGGTTCAGTAATGGAGGTATTAGTCGTTTAGGGCCATCCCGGTAAAGAAGATGAGGTGACGTGCCTGGTGGAGGAGTCGACGGGGACCGGTGGCAGCCGTCAAGGTGCTCGGTGGGGAGGAGGAGCCGACGAAAATGATGTCGAGGTGGTGCTTGGGCAACCTAGTGTTTTTGCCTGGAGGGTTTACGTATGTGCATGGGAACCCGACTCGAGTGTACACGCCCACGTGGCTAGAGTTTCCATGGTGATGTTTTGGTGATTAGGTGTTATGCATGTCTCGTCAGATGCATGCTTGGAATCCAGTTCAAGTGAACACATGAAACCAAGGTTCCTTGTAACCGTGATGATGAGCGGACAGAACCGAGCTTAGGGTTTGCACGGCACAACAACGTGCATGCATGCATGTTCAGGAACCGGTTCGGGAACTGGGCTTCTAAGCGGGTCAAGGACGAATTGATGTACGAGCTGAGAAAATAAGGGTTCGGTGAATTAGAAGGGCGAGTAGTCAAGATCAAGTATTAGGGTTAATTATTTATACGTTATGCAACGTATGTTTAGAGCGTGTTCTGATAACGTGATCACACGTTTGTCAGGATTGGGATTCGAGCGTGTACGGACAAGTTGAGAAGGACTGAGACTTAGCGTAACTGGTGAGTTTCTAATCCCCCTCTTTTAAATGTCTTAACGTTTTGGGGCTATTGTACACACTTATGAAATGCGTTTACTCTATTAAAGGTGTTAAGGATTTCGGGTTCTAACCCGATGCGTATTGAATATAAAATAATTGTCAAGCGATCGTAGGGTCTATGGTTGGATCATGGGAATGTGTGAGTTAAGGGTATGGGTTATTAATGCGTGTCGCGTTAAAAGCCGCACGAAAAGAGTCGTGTCGTACATTAAATGCTTATGATACATTGTGTGAGAAATATGTTGTTCTAGGGTTATGTGTGAGGTGCAAGTATAGTTAAGGAGTCATGTAATTGCTAGTATGTTGTTTGTGTTGTGTGTTCGACGTGGTATGTTTGCACAGTGTCATTATGGCACAACAAATGGGATTTGTGAAGGATGAGGTCCTTCGGGAAGTCACCAACGGTGACATTTACTTGACATGTTAATAATGAGCTCGGGGTGTGTTGAACGCCCTGACGAGGGTGCAATGACGAGGTAAGTGTTTACATGAGTATTTATATATGTGTAGATTTGGATGTAAACGTTGAGTTATATTGATTATGTGTGTTGTGATATTAATGTGGTAATGTTAGTGTGACGTGTAGAGGTAATTATTGCGGTGTGTAGTGTTAGACTGACCCTTGAGTCAAGATTTGTGACGTGACGTCTATAATTGTCGTGTCAGTTAATTGTGAGAGCCTTCGTTAAGGCCGGGTGTGTTAATGTCTAGGGTATGTTGTGTTAATCAGGTGTCGAGTTAGTACTTGTATTTGGGTATGAGTTAATAGTATAGTATGTTAAGTCTATGTCAACGAGATGGTAATGTTATTACTATGGTTATTATTATTACTGATAGTACGGGTTGAGTCCCGGGTAATGAACGGTTAAGGGATGCCGTGGGATGTCAGGGGGTTAACTATTCGTTAATAAAACATAAAACTATTTTGGTAAGGACCGAAGGGTCCGGAGTGGATTAAGCTAATGAATGTAACGTGATGGTTTTCGTTCAAACTAAACTATTAGAACTCATTCAGCGTAGCTGACTTTGTGTGTACGTTAGATTGTTTTGCAGGTAAGCGTAGGGTTGACGTATCTTTGCTGGGAAGCGGCGTTACTTGGATTGGTGTGCAGGCATTCGTGGGGTAAACTGTATAACATTAACTAGTAATAAATGAGTTTTAAAAGACTTCCGATGTATTTTGATTTACAATAAATGCTTTTTAAATGTTAATGACCCGTTATGAGAACCAACTGTAGGATGCCCGGGTTGGGGTCTTACAAGTTGGTATTAGAGCTGTGGTTTAAGAGAAAACTGGTATTTTTAAAACAAATAAAATATTTTAACTTAAACCGAAAATGGGACCATGGTGGAACGAATGCCACCACTAGTAACCGCGAGCCAAAAGGTACTTCTTTCAAGTTGAGTAGTAAGTATTATTTACCATTTGTATAGTGTTACGATAGTTAGAGCGATTGGTGTGAATGAATGATTTATGGTTCCGTGTGGGAACGTGATGTGTGCTATGTGTTATGATAGTGTGTAGCACTATGTGAACTTGTGTGGTATGATTTGGTGAAATCATGTTCTGTGAGTTAGTTAATGTGGATTAGCATTAATTATGTTATGTGAAATGTTGTGGTGTGCATTTGTAATGAAAATGATAATTTGGTAGATTATTTCTATGTGTTATGTGAGTTGTGTGGGATGCATGTGCATCCAGTGTGAGTGAAGGTAGAAATTTAGTGTGGGTATGATGGGAAAGGTTTAGAATTTGAGCAGTGATGTGGACCACCAAATTGCATTTGATCACCGTGATTTGGCAGTCTATGATTACTCTCATATTTTGAATTTGTGCCCATAAGTAATCACTCTAGCGTTCTATCTTGAGTAGGATTGGGTGGCTAAGACGAAGCGTACGAGGTTGGGAAAATGTGGAACTCTTACTAAGAAGAATGCAGATCGACAGGTCAAACCGACGATTGCCGTAGGTAGAGCTGACGCTGAGGTGGGGTGGCGTTGGTACTTCTCGTGCCAAGTGTGACTGGATCTTTGGACAACAACATACCGCGTGGAGCTATGATTGGAAAGATGGGATGGAGAAGGAGAGCAGTGTCAGCTGTATGTGTATTCCTCCAGGATGTGGACCAGAACGTTTGAGAGTTCGACCACATGCTGTGGTTAAGAGAGCTTTGTTTCAAGGGGACCAGAGGAGGACACGCCAGATGAACCTGACGTGGTCTAGTAGTGATTTGGCGGGCAGTGTTTGGGATGCTCGATTGCTTGACGAGTGGTTAGTATGATAGTTTTCACGAGAGATTTCTGGTTGATTTGACGCTATGACTAACTAGACGTTCACGTGGTGTGAGTTCATATTAAATGTAATTCTTCCTGTGGTGCTAGTGTATGGTTAATTAGATGGTATGAGTAGACTTATATAGACATGAGTTTTGAAATTTTCCGTGTCTACAATCTTAATATAGTGGCGCCGATATGATAACGATTAGGTGATGTTTGGAGTGCAATGGGTGTGTTTCACTTTGTGTGAAAGTGCAGGACGGGGTCCTGTGGGAAATTGTGGTTATACACCTTGTGTGTAGGTATAATGGTTTGGGACGAGGTCCTGTGGGGAATTATGACTTATATATTATGTGTATAAATGATTAGGGTGACGTCTTGTGTCTAGACTAATTAATGTGTTATCTTGAACCGTCGACCCGACCCGCTGGGGTGAGTAGAAGATAGGGGTCAGTTGTGTGTGTGTGTGTGTTTATGAATGACGAGGTCATATTGTACATAGGTAGATTTGCTCAGTTTTAGCTAATTGTGTGGGTGCACTTTGTGCAAGTTAGCAGGTGGGGACACTAGTACGTACGTAGGACATTATGTGTTCTATAGTTTTGATGTGTCAGTGCGTGTCCTTGTAATACACGCTTAGTCGTGCATAGGACAAGTGGTCGGTGTGCTCAAGTTTAGAGTTTCTATCTTGACGATTTTCGCAACGATGATACATCGAGGTGATGCGAGAAGTTTTGACGTCTTTTTTGACGATCAGTGAGGTGCTCTTGTGAGATACCTATACTTATATCTCGGGAATGTGGAGCACAGAGCCAAGGAATGCAGCGGTGAGAGATGACGATGAAAGCGTTACATGGACGCTTGATCGGAGATAGTTACAACGAGATCGAGATGACGACACTAGAGACTTCAGCATGAAGCGGGCGAAGTGACAATAGGGACTCCATGGAATATATCCCTGTTGGTGACGTGTGGATTTTTGGAGAATCAATGAGGACCGGTGATTATGACTCATGTCTTGAGAAGTATGAGCCTACTTAAGAGGCGTATTGAACGTGAAATAATAAAAATAAAGGAGATGCTATGGTAGAGAAATTTGGTGGAGACCAGTGCAGTTTTACACCAACTCCTAGAGGTTAACTAGGAGGGGCAAAGGTAGTACCTTATGGGTAAGATAGTGGGTTAAGTTTGAGAAATCGTCGCAAGATGACGATCGGAGCCTGAGCAAGGGGAGTTTGATGTACACACATCAAAAAAACAGCAACTACTTCTATTTTGTGAAATACGAGAAACGTTGTTTACGGAGATGAGTGGTAGAGTGGCGAGATTATCAGGATTATACAAGAGACAAAGATAATTGTGAGCCGGTGTAGCATGTGATGGGAGAGCTGATAACTAGAATTGTTGTGCTATGTAGTGCTATCGGTGATGCGATGTACCTGTGGACAATAAGAAGGAGGAGGTATTCTACAGGGAATGACAATGAAACCTTCGGAAAGGGTTAGTAATCAAGGTAACTTCTAGCAAGTGACGGGATAGCGAGAGTTGGAAATGCAGCCGTGCGAATAATGGCTGGAAAATCGAGAGATGGGAAAATGTGTAGGTGAAGCCTACAGTCCCAAGGTTTAAAGTGGGCAAGGAGGAGACCTATTTGAACACCAAGAGGGTGGTCGAATTGGGAGGCAAAGTGATATAGTTGGTAAGTGAGAAGTTGAACGCTTGACACCAGAAGGATTTGGTACACGAGTAGGAACGAAAAAAAATAAAAAATAAAAAAATAGGTCGCGTTGGTTTGTGTGGACGCAGGATTCGACGAATCCTCTTTTAAAGGGGTAAGACTTGTAACATACCGAACTTTCTTTTGTGAATTACCTAAGTTAGCGGGTGACCTGAACCGTTTGTTATGAGACGATTAATGAGGGATTTCACGTAAAGGCTCTAATCAGTTATATAAAGGAGGCTCGATTAGTCATTATTGTCAAACTCCGGGAGCGGAACGCATCGAACGGAATGAAGAGGGACCCAATATGAAAGTTGTGATTACATATATACACCTTATGCGCAACCCTAGGTCAACTCTTGACCTAGGTGGGTGTGACGGCAGGAAACAGGAACGGGATAGGAGCTCGACGGTGGTTCCCGATGGCGATTCAATGGTGGTTTTGGAGCTTGGAACTACATGCAACGTCAAGGTAACCCAGTTTATTTTTGTGCGCCATGTATGCTCATGAATTTATAGAAAACCGATTAGGGTTTTAGTTGCTCAAAGTGATCGGAAAAGAAGGCTAGGACAGAGGCCGGCGGCGGCGAGGGACTGCTGTGGGTGGCAGCGGGTTGGTCTAGGTGCTCGCCGTAACTGTCACGGCTTGTTAGGGTTATGTTCATCAGCGAAGATAGGGAGGGGAAGGGGTGACAGAGTTGCGGTTGTGCGGCGGGGAAACAACAGTGGTATCCGGCGGCTACTAGTGACCTGCTGTGGTGGTGTGTTAAGGCGGCGATCAGCGAGCCACATCAAGGGTGTTGTTTTGACATGGGTAGCGGCTCGAGAGAAGACTAATGGTTCATTAATGGAGGTATTAGTCGTTTAGGGCCATCCTGGTAAAGAAGATGAACGTTACGTGCCTGGTGGTGGAGTCGGCGCGGACTAGTGGCAGCCGCCAAGGTGCTCAGTGGGGAGGAAGAGCCGACGAAAATGTTGTCGAGGTGGTGCTTGGGCAAGCTAGTGTTTTTGCCCTGAGGGTTTACGTATGTGCATGGGAACCCGACTCGAGTGTACACGCCCGCGTGGCTAGAGTTTCCATGGTGATGTTTTGGTTTTTAGTTGTTATGCATGTCTCGTCAGATGCATGCTTTGAATCCAGTTCAAGTGAACACATGAAACCAAGGTTCCTTGTAATCGTGATGATGAGCGGACAGAACAGAGCTTAGGGTTTGCACGGCACAACAACGTGCATGCATGCATGTTCAGGAACCGGTTCGGGAACTGGGCTTCTAAGCGTGTCAAGGACGAATTGATGTACGAGCTGAGAAAATAAGGGTTCGGCGAATCAGAAGGGCTAGTAGTCAAGATCAAGTATTACGGTTAATTATTTATACGTTATGCAACGTATGTTTAGAGCGTGTTCTGATTACGTGATCACGCGTTTGTTAGGATTGGGATTCGAGCGTGGACGGACAAGTTGCGGAGAAAGGACTGAGACTTAGCGTAACTGGTGAGTTTCTAATCCCCCTCTTTTAAGTGTTTTAAAGTTTTGCGGCTATCGTACATACTTATGAAATGAGTTTACTCTATTAAAGGTGTTAAGGATTTCGGGTTCTAACCCGATGTGTATTGAATATAAAATAATTGTCAAGCAACCGTAGGGTCTATGGTGTGATCATGGGAATGTGTGAGTTAAGGGTATGGGTTATCAATGTGTGTCGTGTTAAAGGTCGCACGAAAAGAGTCTTGTCGTACATTAAATACTTATGATACATTGTGTGAGAAATATGTTGTTCTTGGGTTATGTGTGAGGTGCAAGTATAGTTAATGAGTCATGTAATTGCTAGTATGTTGTTTGTGTTGTGTGTTCGTCGTGGTATGTTAGCATCGTGTCATTATGGCACGGTTTTGTGAAGGATGAGGTCCTTCGGGAAGTCACCAACGGTGACATTTACATGACAGGTTAATAATGAGCTCGGGGTGTGTTGAACGCCCTGACGAGGGTAACCCTGACGAGGGTGCAATGACGAGGTAAGTGTTTACATGAGTATTTATATATGCGTAGAATTGCATGTAAACGTTGAGTTATATTAAATATGTGTGTGGTGATATTAATGTGGTAATGTTAGTGTGACGTGTAGAGGTCATTATTGCGGTGTGTAGTGTTAGACTGACCCTTGAGTCAGGATTTGTGACGTGACGTCTATAATTGTCATGTCAGTTAATTGTGAGAGCCTTGGTTAAGGCTGGGTGTGTTAATGTCTAGGGTGTCGAGTTAGTACTTGTGTTTGGGTATGAGTTGATATTATAGTATGTTAAGTCTATGTCAACGAGATGGTATTGTTATTACTATGGTTATTATTATTACTGGTAGTACGGGTTGAGTCCCGAGTGATGAACGGTTAAGGGATGTCGTGGGATGTCAGGGAGTTAACTATTCGTTAATAAAACATAAAACTATTTTGGTAAGGACCGAAGGGTCCGGAGTGAATTAAGCTAATGAATGTGACGTGATGGTTTTCGTTCAAACTAAACTATTAGAACTCATTCAGCGTAGCTGACTTTGTGTGTACCTTAGATTATTTTGCAGGTAAGCGTAGGGTTAACGTATCTTTGCTGGGAAGCGGCGTTACTCGGATTGGTGTGCAGGCATTCGTGGGGTAAACTGTATAACGTTAACTAGTAATAAATGAGCTTTGAAAGACTTCCGCTGTATTTTGATTTACAATAAATGCGTTTTAAATGCGAATGACCCGTTATGAGAACCAACTGCAGGATACCCGGGTTGGGGTCTTACATTAATTAAGAAGCGGAAAGGATCAATTATAGTTTCAATTGACGCATCGATTAGATTATAGATAAGCAAAAATAACTAGTGTCCGTATCAACAACTAATATTCAATTCAATAAACTAAAGAAAATTGTTTGACAAAAATAAGCAAACCACCTGATAAAAAATACCCTCTTTGAAGGATATTGAACAACAAAACCAAATTTAGACAGAAGTGAAAATCCCAAACAAATTTAGAAATAAATTGATCACAACCAACCAGAAAAAATGTAACGAACCAAAAATCCAAAAAAATAATGTTATTTACGTACATAATATTATAGGGGTGAACGATGAATAAACTAAAGTGGAGGGTTTGTTTATATGGTGCATTTTTGGTATTTTGGTAAAAAGGGGTTAAAATTGAAATTCAAGGGGCTGGTTGTAATTTAAACAAATCTGATTTTGTTTAAAGGAGGGGGGACGCAGGAACACCCATTTTGGGTGTGTTCTTGGTGTGGAAAAGAAGGGAGAAGAGAAGGGGAGAAAGATAGGTCGAAATTGATGATTGCATGCGAAAAACAGAAGGTTTTGATGGACTCCTCTCCTTCTAAACATCAAGTAAGTGATCTTTCTTCTTTTGATTCCTCTATTAGAGGTGTTCATGGTGTTCTTGATGGGTTTTTGGTGAAAAACGATTTGGGGCTTATTTGAAACTTGATTAAGGTGTGATTAATCAAGTTTAGAATGAGAGAAATCCATAAGGTCTAGAGTGGGTGTTAGACCTCCATTGGTAAATGGTGAATTGGTGAATTTAGGGGTTTGACTTTAATGGGTCAAACGGGTCATATGGGTTGAAAGGTTAAAATGAGTGTTGGAGGTTTGGTTAAGGTTGTGTTAACCAAATTAAGTTGGGGTGTTGATCTTTAGATCATAGGTGTGTCATGAATCTCGATGTGGTGAATGAATTGAGATTGTATGATTACTAAATGCAAGTTAATTGCTAGGTAATCAAGGTGTCGAGGGAGCTAGCTTTGAAGACCAAGTGGAATCGTCTTTAGCTAAAGGTAAGTGTTTTGCACTTACTTAGTAATGATAGGTGGTGGTAATTGCATATATTTGATTTACATGTTGGTTGTTCAAATATCTTATATGTGTTTAATTGTATGTTGAATATTAAGAAAATTGCATATGGTGAAAATATGCAAGGGCGGGTGTGTGGTGTTTTGAGGTCTTTGGAACCTCACAAAGAAGTATGGTAGGGTGTTAGGTGTTTAAAACATTCATGAAATGTTGTTAGTTGCTTAAAACCTCTAGGGGTCGAGTCGGGAGGGTCAAAAATGCTAAAAATTTGCAAAACAATTTGGCTGATTTTGGACCAGAGTAATTTACGGCGGGGCGGAGTAATTTTCGGCGGGCCGAAGTATTTTACGCCCACAATGTGCTGTTTACGCCCAAATTGTTGAAATGTCGTTTTTGGTCGATAATTGTTGTAAGGGCTTGGGGGGCTCACATGTGGGTCGTATATCATTACTAATGGTTTATTTATGGTGTTTTCTTGTTGGTAAGCTCTAGTTTAAGTCTCGGGTCACGCTTCGTGTCAGATTGGATTCTCAATACTTTTGGTGGATGTTCACGAGTGGAGTTAGAACTCATAGTTGAGGAGTATTTAAACTTGTTTTAAGTTATCTCTTGATGCTAAAACTTGTCGTTATCTTCAAGTTGTCGGATAGTTTTTTTGAAACAAAATCACGTCGTTGTCGTTTTGTTGCTTTTAAAATGAGTTGTTTGTCAAGAGTGTTTTTATGGGACCTATTTTCCGCATGATTTTGAAAGTTAAAACCGGGTGTAAATTTTGGGTGTTACAACTTGGCATCAGAGCAATGGTTTGACGGATTCGGGTGTGCAAGACACTAAACTCAAACTTATTTGCTCTTGATAAGGTGGGTGTAATGAGAATCCAACGAAGGCATGACTGAGACACGGAGCTAAGGTTTGGTTAGTAATGATATTTGTTGGTACTTTATTTAGTGTCCAAGGTGTATATGTGTACCGAAACTTGTCTTGGGAGTTATCACATGGGGACAATGAATATACTTAGGCATAGTATATTACTAATCATGTCTGGCCAGGATGATTAGTAATGTAACATATCTACGTGTCTTCATGGTGGCCATGTAATAATAACCATCACCAAGGAGTAAGTGAAGGTGAATATATATGTATTTATATGTATATAGATGTTAATATACTTATATACATATAGGAGTATAACTTAAGATAGATGCCTATAGTTATGCTTATACACGTATGACGAGTCGATTGTATTAAAACAATTGGGGAATGACTGACGGAGACAGATGTTAGTAGGTGGAAATATAGACAGGAGTTGTCTTAAAGACTCATGTATGAAAAAGTCTACGCGTGTATTCACCTCGGGGATGGTGAGGATCTCGAAGGTAGTTGGGAGGGTTAGAGAACATCATGCTAGTGGAGGACGCCCAGACCTTTCTATCTTGTCATGTGAAATTTCCTTCATGGAAGATATGGCTCTTAGAGGCTAGCCTTTGGAAGAAACGTGTGAAGCCTAAGGAGTGGGAGGAGCAACTTCAGGTGAATTAAGGAGGAAGAAAACTTTGTTTCCAAAGGGGTTCGTGGTGTGCGAACCAAAGGAGTTATTTGAAGGTAGTTTATTCATTGGTTAGTTAACGATGCATCACTACAATGGTGTTGGATTCAGAAGCAATCCATTGTGATTGTCGGATAGAGTATTATTCGTAGTGAGTCGACTTTGGGACATGGTGGATAATTGGTTGAGGTTCCTCCATAAGGAGAAAATCTTAATGGCGTGATGGCAATGTGTCAGGGTAAATTCAAGAGGCGTTCTTAAAATGTTTCTATCCACAAGCTGTAGTGGACGGTGTATCTGGATATTTCCTTCACGTATGGTAGTCTGGTGAATTGATTATTATTAAGGGCATGTTGTATGACTAAGCACAGTCTTGCCTAAATCTTGGAGTGTCGGAAGGAATGGAGTTAGATTGGCTTCTCGATACTATCGATTAGTGATATAGAGTGGATTATCCTACATGGTGTACAACTATGGTGGAGTTGATTATTATATGTTGCAGGGAGATCAAACTCGGGATTCAGGTGGATCATTAGGAAGATTTAGAGGTGGCTTCAAGAAAGCCAAATATTCTAGCCGAGCTAGAAACCTTTTGGGGAGGCAATACTTGTTACTGTCATATGTATGGAAAGTAACTCGAATGGAGAATGATGGGACACACTATGCCATAGTGTTATAGTCCTAATAACATGTGCTACCGTTGTTATAATTCGAGACACGTTTGAAGTGAATGTCTTGAGCTAAAGCACAAGGGTGATAAAGGGGAGAAAATAGAAATTTCAAGGCCTTTGAGTCAGAAATTTCTAACTACCAAAGACGAACTAAATTCCTTTGGTTTTATTTGTCGGGTTGCGGGTGAAACAATCACATGCAATGGAGTCCTACGATTGTAGTGGAACTTGTGTGGTTACTTAGTGACCATATCATTGTCGTGCGTGGCCAAGAGGTGACGTGTCGATCTGTTCTTATCTAGAAACGGTGAAACACATGGCGCATGAACCGGTGTGTACATGGTTTATGCCATTGACACCAACCGGTGTAATGGAATACTTAATGTTCTGGTCGTGAAGAAGTTCGTTAGGGTTTTATACCCAAGTGTCTCTTTTGGGGTGTAACCATTCATTGTAGAGTTGAAGAATGGAAGAATGTGTTGTGCATCAATTTTCGAGGTTGAACAAGTGACTTATGTCCTAGATTCAATCAATGAATGTAGAGGAGGGTGATATCCCACAAATGGTTATGAGATCCATTGCAGATACTATGAGATTGCGGTGTGCCATTTTTGGATTTGGTGGAAATCCATTTTTGGACGAGGTGATGAATTATGAAGGCATATTTGTAGACCCATAAAAGTTAGAGATAAACGAGGAAAAGTGGTGTTTGAAGTCTTAGAACTTCACAAGTGGTGTTTGAAGTCCTAGAACTTCACCAAGTGGTGTTTGAAATCCTAGAACTTCACCAATGTTATTTGAGAAAGAAGTCTTCGAATTTCAAGAGGGATTGAGATTGAGATCTTTGAATCTCAACGGATGACTTATGATTAAGTTGTTAGAGATAAACTGGGTGTTTGGGTCACGGATAAGGAGCTGCCTTTCAGAGTTGTGAAAGAGGATTTGGGTAAGGCGGTTGTCGTGTCCTTACTTGGAGAAACCGTGTGGTTACCGGTTATTTTGGTGCCTCTCGCATTAGACTCGGTTACGTCGTTATGCTATGAGGCAGGATTATCGCGTATTCTCTTAGGCAGTTGTAAACTTGATTGTAGCAACTAATGGAGATAACTCGAGGAGGGAACGGGTGACTGTTTATCGGGTGGTTGAACTGAAGCCTCGAGCTTCAAAGGAGTGTCGTATATATGTGATGTGATCCTTGAATCCCAAAAGTATGAAACACTTGAGACCTTAAATCTCAATAGACGGGTTGGTGTGGAGGTTATGAAACTTTCAATTATGAGGTGGGAAAAACTTGTAGTGGAGTTGACTACGAAGTTATATGAAAATGGTGGGAACGTGTTATGATTTTGGTAATGGCGGGTCGTATGTCCGAGAATGCATATTTCCAGTTCATAAAGGAAACTTACTCTTATGAGTAGTTGCAGAATGTCGATTCAAGGAAGGGTGTGACACGACGTGGTGTGACCCTACCTTTTTCTAGTCGGGTTGAAATTTCGGTTTTATTTATCGATTGGAGGAAATCGAGTGAGTAATTATTTTTGGTTAGAAGATGGTGTCATGTTAATTATCGTTGAGTATTCATATGCCGATAATTGAATTACTAAATGGTGAACGGTGTCGAATACCGTTTGGTTGAGGTGGTGTTGGATGTCGTGAGACTAAGAATCATGGTATGTTTCAAGATTTAGCGTGAAAGATATTGTTTATTGAGTGCGATTGAAAAATCCGCACAAGATGCGACACGAATCCCTAGTCGAATATATGAAGGAGCTGTGATGTTATTCAAATGGGCAACTTGATGTTGTAAAAGTTTTTCCTTGAAAGGTGGTGATTCTGGTTCGAAAACGTGGGAGGCTTAGTCCCCGTTTTGTTGGGTCGTCCCACTTATGGACTATAATGGTGTGGATTTCCAATTGGAGTTACTAGAGGAGTCGAGTATATTCCATGGTACATTTCACGTGGTCCATTCACCGAAATGTTTGGCAGGAGAAGTTGTTGCTTCTCATGGTGTGTATGAGGTTGTTGTTTTGAATCTAGTAGAAGAACCGGTGACTATCTTAGATCGGTGGGGCGAACTAATTGTGAATTGAGGGTACTACCATGTATTATCTCTTGAAAGCACAATGAAAGGTGGAAGTGACCTTGAGAAAGTAAAGTGGAGAAGTGTTGAATTGTTACCCTAAGTTGGGTATTGGGTAGCGGGTTTCGGGGACGAAACCCAAAATTAGGGGGGATGATTTGTAACGAACCAAAAATCCAAAATATAATGTTATTTACGTACATAATATTATAAGGGTGAAGGATGAATAAAATAAAGTGGATGGTTTGTTTATATGGTGCATTTTTAGTATTTTGGTAAAAAGGGGTCAAAATTGAAATTCAAGGGGATGGTTGTAATTTAAACAAATGTGATTTTGTTTAAAGGAGGGGGGACACAGGAACACCCATTTTGGGTGTGTTCTTGGTGTGGAAAAGAAGGGAGAAGAGAAGGGGAGAAAGATAGGTCAAAATTGACGATTTCATGCGAAAAACAGAAGGTTTTGAAGGACTCCTCTCCTTCTAAACATTAAGTAAGTGATCTTTCTTCTTTTGATTCCTCCATTAGAGGTGTTCATGGTGTTCTTGATGGGTTTTTGGTGAAAAATGATTTGGGGCTGATTTGGATGATTTAAGTGGTTAATAACTTGTTAAAAGTGATAACATAGCTTGATTAAAGGTAATGGGAGGTAGATAACAATATCTAAACATCCAATTTCATGATTTTAATGTTAGGGTTCTTGAGGATCAAATTGGGGATTTTTGATTTGGGGCTGTTTGATTGTTGAATTGAGGTTGGGTAAGTGTCAAGGGAGTTAATAGACACACAACTAACCATAAAGCCCCAATTTTTATGGTGAATTATAAAAAGGAGTTTTGGTGTAACTTGGGTGAAACCTAAATAGGTCATAATGGATGAATGTTTTTTGGGAGGTTTGAAACTTGATTAAGGTGTGATTAATCAAGTTTAGAATGAGAGAAATACATAAGGTCTAGATTGGGTGTTAGACCTCCATTGGTAAATGGTGAATTGGTGAATTTGGGAGTTTGACTTTAATGGGCCAAACGGGTCAATATGGGTTGAAAGATTAAATTGAGTGTTGGAGGTTTGGTTAAGGTTGTGTTAACCAAATTAAGTTGGGGTGTTGATCCTTATATTATAGGTGTGTCATGAATCTCAATGTGGTGAATGAATTGAGATTGTATGATTACTAAATGCAAGTTAATTGCTAGGTAATCAAGGTGTCGAGGGAGCTAGCTTTGAAGACCAAGTGGAATCGTCTTTAGCTAAAGGTAAGTGCTTTGCAAACTTAGTAATGATAGGTGGTGGTAATTGCATATATTTGATTTACATGTTGGTTGTTCAAATATCTTATATGTGTTTAATTGTATGTTGAATATTAAGAAAATTACATATGGTGAAAATATGCAAGGGCGGGTGTGTGATGTTTTGAGGTCTTTGGAACCTCACAAGGAAGTATTGTAGGGTTGTTAGGTGTTTAAAACATTCATAAAATGTTGTTGGTTGCTAAAACGACTGGGGGTCGAGTCAGGAGGGTCGAAAAGGCTAAAAATTTGCAAAACAATTTACTGATTTTGGACCAAAGTAATTTACGGCGGGCCGGAGTATTTTACGCCCACAACGGGCTGTTTACGGCCACATTTACACCCAAATTGTTGAAATGCCGTTTTTGGTCGATTATTATTGTAAGGGACTGGGGGCTCACATGGGGGTCGTATATCATTACTAATGGTTTATTTATGGTGTTTTCTTATAGGTAAGCTCTAGTTTAAGTCTCGGGTCACGCTTCGTGTCAGATTGAATTCTCAATACTTTTGGTGGATGTTCATTGGTGGAGTTAGAACTCCTGGTTGAGGAGTCTTTAAACTTGTTTTAAGTTATCTCTTGATGTAAAACTTGTCGTTATCTTCAAGTTGTTGGATAGTTGTTTTGAAACAAAATCACGTCGTTGTCGTTTTGTTGCTTTTAAAATGAGTTGTTTGTCAAGAGTGTTTTTATGGAACCTATTTTTCGCATGATTTTAAAAGTTAAAATCGAGTGTAAATTTTGGGTGTTACAAAAAAATACCCCAACTTAAGGGTTAGCAAACAATATCCAAACAGTAACTTAATTTTTGTTACTCTGCAAATAGAAACATAAACATTCCCCCTTTTATTGTTTGGTCAATCGATAAAGAACCATATCAACTTGAAATATATGTTTGTTCATTTTTTTTAAGAACATGAAAAAGGATTCAACAATTCTTATCAAATAGCAATAGTACCTTGATTCAAGTGCAAGAACTCAATCACATAAACAAATCCTTTTTTTTTCAACAACAATTTTTTTTCTTTATAAAAAACAGAAGTACCAGTAACAACCTGCTAAGTTTAATAATCTGGGTTTTATTAACCCTTAATCAGTAGGCAAGAACCAAGAACAAAACAAGAACCAAGTGTGATTTTGAAGGAAATCGTCGATTCAAGAGCAATGAGGCTCTGATACCAAGTCAAAAAGACAAAATAATACGGTTTTATTCATTCAATCAACACTAATACCTAGAAAAATAAGACGATCAGAGATGGGTTTTGAAACCCTAATCAAAATAAACAATACACACCAAATGGAAGATAAATCGTTAGTAGTATTTCTGCAACAGAGTGAGTGAGTGAGCGAGTGAGCAAGAGGAGGCTTTTGAGTGAGGATCATAGGCTAGAAGCCCATAGGCAAAGCCACAAAGAGAGAGCCATAAATGCAAGAAGAAGAGAGGCCCAACATGCAAAATAAAACCAAATAAAAGGATTAGAAATAATAAAAAATAAAACTAAAGAATTATCAAATTGAAAATCAAATAAAGATAATATTTTTAACAACATGTTAATTACGTGTTATGTTGTATCGTGTTAATAGGTCAGTGTAAAAAATTACCAGCCCTACACACAAGTCCTTATAAATTGGACATTTTGGTGTACATTGTCAAGGAAAAAATCTCTGCACTCAACTTAGTAATTTAGATCCAAAATGGACAATCATTATTCAAGTATGATTAAACATCGAAGGTCCATTGTATTTTCAAGAAATGTGCTTAATTTGACATATAATGTAATGAAATGATATCAAGACCAATTCGACCATCTATATGACCAATTCAAATCTAAATATTTAAATTAATTATTTTCATATATTTGGTCATGTTCAATTACCTAAAAATGGATTTGAGCTTAAAGTTCTCAATTTCTAACTCACATGACATGGTTGTTTTGAAAAGTCTCTCAAATGAGTTTTATCACCTTCCATGTTGTTTGGAAACACTTTTTTTTTTTTTGAAACCAACAAAAACTTTAATATAAAACTGGGAATAGAGTTACAAAGGGATAACCCTAAAACAACACCACCAAAAGAGAATCCTTAGACACCAAAAGAGAATCCTTAGAAACCAAAACCAACCAAAGAACAATAAAAAATCACCCACCCATAAACTATTACAATCATGCTGTACAATATTAAACTTTCTCCAATCCTCCCAAGTGTTCGCTTTAATTTTAGAGCGATTCGTAATCCATAGGAAACCCAAAGATTTTATATCTTCAATTATCATAGCAAGAGGAGTAGACTTGTTAAACACCACTTCATTTCTTGTTTTCCACAAGCATCAAATTGAAGTTAGAATAATAGCATGTACTATCTTCGCCACCTTTTTAGAAACCTTTAGACCCTTATGTATCTCTAAAAGATCCCGCGTACAAAAAGCATATATAGAAGGGATTTTGCACCATTGAGAAATTATTTGCCAAACTGATTGGGCGAAGTGGCAAGATACAAATATGTGATCCACAGTTTCCCCAAAATCTCCACACAGATTACACAAACCCGGGATAGCAACAATATTTCTCTTAATCAACGAATCCAAAGTTGGTAATCTATCCATTTTCGCCCTCCAAGCAAGAATACCGACCTTCTTTGGAACCCAATTATTCCATGACATCACATAAGTAAAACTCGCACCATTCAATTCTTGAATTCTAACCTTTATACTCTTGACTGAGAAAAGCCCAGAACTGTCCAATTCCCACGACCATTTATCCTTAGCCGAAAACATACCCAACGAGCAAATCATCACAGACAATTGATCCAGTTCCCGTTTTTCATCCGAAGACATTGGAGATCTAGACCACGCCCAATTCCCTCGCACCCCAGCCGTACAAGTGAGAACACGAGCCGCCACACTACATTCCTTGAACACTTCAAGTAGAAATATATTTGGGAATCTTAAATACAAAGGCTCATGACCAAACCACACATCCAACCAGAACATAACTTCTGTGCCACATCCAATAATACCTCTAATCGAGTTTTTCAAATCCACACCTAACTTTGCTAGATCACTTGAGACCTTGAAAATTTGTTTCCACGGCCCCGGGATTGTAATTTTTGCAGGGATAAAATTCCACGACCTTGAATTGTGATGAATCACCCAAATAACCTTTCTCCACAACCCATTTTTCTTTTCCTTAAATCGCCACCACCATTTTGCAAGCATCGCGAGATTGGCGTCCCAAAGAAATCCAAGCCCCAATCCACCAGATTTCAATGGAGATACAACTTTCTGCCAAGAAACCCAATTAATCTTGGCTTTGTCATCTGAACCACCCCAAAAGAAATCCCTTCGTAACCTATTTAGTGCATCCAAGACACCGACCGGGGCACGAAACAGTGAGAAATAGAAAGTCGGAAGTGAGTTCAGGACCGATTTAATCACTGTTACCCTACCCCCAACCGTCAACTGTTTAGCTTTCCAATTAGATAACCGCCTTTTGAATATATCAATAATTGGTTTCCACAACTTAACCAAATTCATATTAGCACCAACTTGCAAGCTGAGATAATTAAACGGGTAAACCCCAGCTTTATACCCAAAAGTGGAGGCCATCTGCTCTAGTTCAAGAGATTCCACACAAACCCCAAACAGATTGCACTTTGCCAAATTAATACCCAAAACCGAGACTAAGTAGAAGCACCGTAAAATTCTGCATAGATTAACGACGTTTACTTGGGACCACTCACCGGTGAAAATAACATCGTCGGCATACATAAAGTGGGTCAGCTCCGGCCCTGAAGAACCACACCTCAGCCCATGAAAAAGACCAATGGTACTAGCCTGTTTCATGATCCCGGAGAACGCCTCCATAGCCATTATGAAGAGGAATGGAGATAACGGGTCACCTTGCCTCAAACCACGAGAACTCACGGGTTGGAGAACCATTTACCAGGACCGAAAGCCGGGCAGACTCGAATGAAGCAAATACCCATCTTCTTCATATAGTAGGAAACTTCATTTGGTCCATAATGGAGTCTAAAAAACCCCAACTAAGCGAATCATAGGCCTTCTTAATATCAATTTTAAGTAACATACCCTTCATTTTTGACCTACGCATCCATGATATCAACTCATTTAACACTAATGGTCCACCAGTTATACTTCTATCAGACAGAAAGGCCGATTGCTCTTCCGAAATCAGATTACCAATGACCCGTTTGATCTGGTGCACCAAAACCTTAGAAACAATTTTATTAATACACCCGATAAGACTTATGGGCCTGAATTCCCAAGCCCCATCGGGTCCTTAATCTTGGGGATTAGAGCAATAAAGGACGCGTACACCCCGAATTAAGCGAAGCGTTCTGATAAAACTCAACAAATAACTCATAAAAATCATCTTGGAGCCAGTCCCAGCACTTCTTAATGAACATAAAATTAAAACCATCAGGCCCGGGAGCCCGGTCTCCATCACAACCCCACACGGCTTCTTTAATTTCCATCTTAGAAAAAAGGTTGTACTAATAACTCGGCCTCTGACTCAGAGAGTTTTTTAAAATTTGGGCAATTAATCACAGGCCTAGATTCAATAGGTTCCAAGAATCTCGCTTTGAAAAAGTCAAATACTTCCTCTTTTATTACTGAAGGAGCAGAGATCCAACTCCCCCCTTCATCAACCCATTTATTCTATTATTGCTAGTATTAGCATTTAAAATACCATGGAAATAGCTCGAATTTTCGTCGTCATCACAAGCCCATTTGACACTCGACTTTTGAACTAATTCCTTCTGCCTGGAATGATCAAAATCAAGAATAAACTGCTTACCGGACAACCGTTGCTCACGCTCCTGCTGTAAAAGAGGACGAGATTCCGCCAATTTGTCAAAAATAGCAACCTTATCCTTCATATCTTTATACAACCCAATCTTTTTCTTTTTCTCCGCTGCCACCCAAACTATAATTCGGGACTTTAGCCATTTAAGTTTTCTGGCTAAAGCTAAGTCAGCTTGGCCAACAAACTTGAATGACTTACAAAGCCTTTCAACATGATCCAAAAATCCAGGAAGATCCAACCAAGTATTAAAAAATCGAAACGGGATATGACCAAAGTCCACATCAATGGTAGCGAGAAGGAGGGGACAATGATCTGAGCATTCTCTAGGCAAAGCCGTCAACGAAGTCGTAGGCCACGCATTCATGAAGTCTTGACATACCAAAATCCGATCAATCTTACTAAGTTTATCCCCATTATCAGATATATACGTGAACATATTACCTCCCATATGATATTCCACCAATTCCGCTTGATGAACGAAATCATTAAAAAAAACGGCATTTAACGCGGAGAATTCAGAATTAATCCTTTCCTCCGGATATCTCACATCATTAAAATCCCCCATCATAATCCAAGATCCCAACACAGACTTCCTGATACGAATAAGATCAAGCCAAATACTTCTTCTCACAACCGCGTCATTTGAAGCGTACACATTGGCAATATTAAGACACATACCAGAAGCTTTAATAATTCCATTAATAATGATAAAGTACCTAGATTTTATAGCCGATACCTTATGAAAGACAGAGGGGTTTCAAAGGCAAAGTAATCCACCAGATCTCCCAGTAGCATCGACCACCTCCCATTCATACAACGAGCCACCTCCAAAACCGATCAAGGTTGAAGTTATTAATAGAACCCAACTTTGTCTCTTGTATTGAAAGAAAATGCACTCCATGACTCGTTTTTAACCCTCTAATCCAGTTGGCCTTCCGCAGATTTATGGATGTTTATTTAATCATTAGAAATCATTATTAGTCAATCAATTCATCAAACTGTCACTTTAGGTCATTGTTGGTCAAAATCACATTTTTATTAAAATTCACAAGTTTTGCAATCAATACATCATACATGAATTTTCATCCAAATCAATTATATTTGTAACTTGTAACTATAATCAAATTCAATCAATAATTGATGCTAATAACAAAATTATTATAAAAAAATCAATTTAAGTCAAAATTGATGTCACACGCCCATAATCTTGGTTAGTCTAGATCATCAAAATTAAACCTGACCAACATGTTGTAATATTATACTTGAAGTTTTTTAAGCTATTGAATTTTATTTGCTCAATAAATCATTATTTGGGTTCTAAACCCACCAAAATCCTTCAAAAAACGAAATTAAGTTACCAAATGGTTGGCTCTCATTTCTATTGAGTTGGGTATGATATAACTAAATTTCAAACACAAATTAAACTTATAATTTTCGGAATTTCTTTTTCTCTAGGTTCCACCTTAAACTTAAAGAAAGTCTCTGTTTGTTTTCTTCTTTTAGCTGACCAAACGCTTTGTTCCCGAGATTACTAAAAGAAGGAAAAGAAAAGAAAGGCCCTTCTTTTCCTTTCTTTTTCATTCTCTCCAAATCTTTTCAATTTGGAAGGATGAGAATAAACTATGTTTTCCCTTCATTTCCTTCCTTAAAAAAAACTAGGGAACACACTTCCCTTCATTTCATTTCTTTTCTCCCCTTAAAAAAAACTTTGGAATAAGGGTTTATTTCTCCTTATTTTCTTTTCCCTCCTTAAATGAGACTCGGGAACACATCGTAAGCGACTAAAGTCACCTATCCAAAAATTTAGTTTTCTAGTTGGCAACTGGCAACTCAAGTCCCTAAAGTGTCAATAATTTAAACTAGTTTTTAACTCCCGCGCTTCACGGTTGGACGCTGGTCGTTATTGGTTTGACTCGTTTGCGTGGATAAAACTTATATCGAATCGTACACTCATTATAGTGTATGATAGCAAAAAAAACACTCGAATTTGAATACAACTCCGTTTTTAATAAAATTTAAAACAGAACGTTGGCAAAAAAATTTAAGAACACAACACATTCCGTTATTTAAAAAACCTAACGAACGAAAGTTATTATAGAAAGCAGTTTCGGGCCATCGTTAAAAAATATTTAACGAAAATGTAGGCGAATCGGTAAAAATAATGTTAATAGAAAGGAAACATAAAGTTAAATAATAAAAAAGGGAAAAAACAAATTAAAAAATTACCGTTCCGGGTTGTCGAAATCCATAAGGTGAATATCGATACGGGTTCCGATAATACTAATATAGACAATGATGGTGTTCGCCCATAATAGGATCAGCTCGTCACGATACCACAACGGGTCAACGGTAACGGCATTTGCTATAGGCAACAAAAAAATGGATTTTGAATACAAGTCCGTTTAAAAAAATTATATCGGAACGCTGACAAAAAACTGCAAACAACTGCGTACTCCGTATTTTGAAAAAAAGTTAACGAACGAAAGTTATTAAAAGAAAGCGAAATTAATAGAAAATTAAACGGGCTAAAACGTATATTATATACACTATAAGGGTTAAAACGAAAATGTAAAAAAAAATAATTGTGACAAAAGTATGAAAAAAAAAACTAATGTGGCAAAATTTAAAAAGAAGGAAACCTAAGGGTTAAAAACGAAAATGTAAAAAAATTTATTTATGAAAAAAGTATGAAAAGAAAACTAATGTGGTGAAATTCTAAAAAAAAAACTACACTCTTTCCTAAGGTTCTTTTTAATTTTATTACTAATTAAAGTCAGCAAAGTCTACATATTTAGTTTTCACCGTCATTTTAACTTTTGTTGACTTTTCTTTTCTAACATCTTAGAACTTTTTAATTATAATCATAACACAATTAAATAAGAATATTTATTTATTATTAAAAATAAAATATCTTAATATATCACTTTAAAATTTGTAAGATGTTACACCTAATACATAAATCAAGTTTCCTATAGAACACTCTAGGGGCGTTTTGATTCGCGAAATTCGTTTGAATTGAATTTGGAATTTAAAGGATTTCTTTGAAATCTATAATGTGTTTGATTAACATATTTGTTAATGTAATTGTAATGTAAAAACACTTAAAACATAAAATTACTCCTTAAAATGGTTAGAGATTTTGAATTCCAATAGTTAAGGGATTTGGTTAGAATTAATTTCAAATCCAATTTCTTCTCTTAGCCAACCAAACATGTCAACTAATGATATTTAAATTCCAATTCATTAAAATCACATTAATTCCTGTCAACCAAACATGCCCTAAGGTTACATTTGTTCACGAAATGTTTTTGAAAGAAATAAAAATTCATGAAAGGAATTAGAATTTTAAGGAAATTGGATTTAGAATTGTAATTTGTCCAAAGTATTTAAAATTTAAAGGAATTTAAATTCCAAATATATTTGAGTGAAATATATCACTCTGACCACCACCTATCGAACGTCGTTGCCCCGCCACCGTTGGCCCCCCACCAACCGTCGCCACCGAACACCCCTACCACTGGTCACCCCCACCATCAACCCTGCCACCACACGACCATCCTGCCACCGTCGGCCCCCACCAACCGTCGCCACCGACCACCCCCGCCACCCATTCCTCGACACCGCCCGCCCAATGCGACGCTGCCACCTGACCACCACCAGCTCCCCCCCCCCCGACAAATGCAGCCGCCGACCACCTGGAGATAGTATCAATGACGGGGATGGCGGGAGACGGGAGTGGCGACGACGACGGGGGTTGGAGGCGGGGACGACGGTGGGCAGAAGGGTCGACGAAGGCAAAGGTGGGCAGGGCCGAGGGGTAGTCAGGGCGGCGGCAGGGGTCGGTCGGCCGTCTTCGGTAGCGAGGTTAGTGGTGCGGATGTGACAACGATGAGTTGTCGGAGATTCTATTCCTTCTGTTGAATTTCTTAACAATTTGGAAAGAGTTTGAAATAATTTATTTTAAGGAATTTGTTATAGTTAATTCAAATTTTTATTTTTGTCTCAACCAAATACATTAAAAATAATTGAGATTCCAAGTCCAACAAATTCGGTAAACCCAACACATTTAAATATGAAAAGGGTGAAATTCCAATATTAGTGAATTCTCACGAATAAAAGGAATTTAAAAACCATACAAAGCAAAATGAAAAAAAAAATTGATTTGGTATTTCATAAGAAACATTAGAATAATTCACAAATATGAAGTAATGATGAGAGCCAATTGTCTTAATCAAAAGTGTTAAGATTAAACAATCTATGTTTGTTTGGTTAAAACTAAAAGCAAAAGTTATAAATTATAATCATGGCACCAACTAAAACCCAACCAACCATAAAATGGGCCCTAATTCTTTTCATTTTACTATTACATTACATCTAACCAATTAATTATATGTCCAAAGTACTATTTTAGTTGTATTCATTGACCCCAGCCCACCCTACCTTTGCCCATACATTTGACCCCAATACTTATATATATTTATAGAAACATATAAACATGCTAAAAAACTATGCAATCAATAAATATTAAAAGAAAAGAAGATTTTGTTAGCTCCAAAAGGACTTGTTACACAAAACATTCATCACACATTAAAACAAATATAAAAGCTACAATCATAACATATTACATCATTCATTCAATTTAAAAAATAAAAAAACTATGAGTTACTAGTACCTTGTGAACTTTTAGAACTATGTGAACTTGAACTAAACCACCTACACTTATCTTTCACTGCTTCACTCCCATTAGTATACTCTTTGAAATTATACTCTTCTTGCTTAAAATTAGGGCTCACTTTCCCTTCACTATAACATTGACTACACAGGCTAAATCTTGATTTCATCTCCTTAAACCGCAACCCGATAATCGGGTATCTACATACCGAACAAGCATGGTTGCCATGGCGGTTTCGGTCTCCGGTTTCAAGCTTCAACAAAGTAGACATGACACCAAATCCCCAATCTTGATCATCAAACATAGCAAGAAACTCAGATAATGAGATCAATGAAGCATCTGTCTCACCATGAGTCTCCAACATTTCGCTAATCGGATGGGAAGGAATGTAGATTGATCTCAATAACTTTATGTAACATAACGCATCTGCTTTTTTGATCTTTGCATCGGTTCTTTCTACATTCATGGGTTGCCATAGTAGTGATTCGAAGGCTACCCGTTTTCGTTTATCGGGTGTACCACCACAAATAGGGGCTAAAACAGCAAAAAACATACCTAAATCCACCCTTCCGGACTCTGATTCATCAAGAATCGAGAGGATTTTAAGGTTAATCGCCTTAACTGCCCCTACAAAGGCTTCGGCTTTCAAGAAACTTAACAATCTTCTAAGAATGGATTCTAAAGCGGCCTTTCGTATAGACTTTTGGGGCGCACCATAACCAGAATAACTTAAAGGGGTGTCGGTTTCATTCATCTCCTTCTTGAGAAGCTCAACATCACATCTAAACAACCGAGTGATTCTTTGAAATGATCGAATGTCAAGACCCGCTGCTAATTCTTGTCTTGATGTCGTTTTTTCACCTAAAGTTTTGAACTTTAACGGTTCGATTATAACAAACGAATCTTCCCCATTTCCATTACCCTTCAATTTCTTCTTCTGAAGTTGCTTTAAGTGAGATAAAGCATCATGTAACTCAACCCTGCTAGTCATCTTCAAAGCTTCCTTCAAAGACTTTTTAGCTTCATCAGTCTCACCAGCACCTAACAACGACACCGCCTTGTTCAACTGAGCCCGCCAATGGTCCGGCCGCAAACCCAAAACCCGAGTGTAAACCTCAGAAGCCCGTTGGTACCGACCCATATCCATATAAAGCCCACCAAGATTATACAAACCATCAACATGACCCGGCTCCAAATCAATCGCCTTTTGAAACTCCTTAACCGCATCATCATCATTACCCATTGCATGCAAAGCTGATGCAAGGTCACAATGCGCGTCTGCATAATCGTTCTTTAAATAAATCGCTTCTTCTAACGCTTTCAAAGCTGCTTTATACTCACCTACACCGAATAAAGCACTACCCAAAAGCTTCAAAGCTCTAAAATGCGTAGGACAAAGAATCGCAGCCTCACGATAATGCTCACACGCGCTAACAACCATACCTTCTGCTTCAAGCGAAATCCCAAGATTCACATGAATCTGAGGAAGCAAATAGGCACATTGATTACCACCTGCTTCTGCAGCATCTAAAGCTAAAATAAACTCATCTTTAGCCTCACTATGCCTCCCAACAACATAATAACAATTACCTGCTCGAAAATGCGGTCTAACATCAGTAGGTTGTAATTCACAAGCTCTTTTGAAACATACAAGTGATTCTTTAAACAACTGTTGATCGTATAGAACACGCCCAATCGCCATATGTCCATCGAATGCCTCCTCGCGTGATCTTGCCCCGTCTGCCCTAGATCTTAAAACTCCTAATTCCTTAACGAAAATCGCGTAATCGGGCTTAGTTTCTTCCCAAACTACCTGTTTGTTCATGTCCGGTGGACCGAACTCCCTCGACCACCCGGGATCCCAATACCCATCCGAATTCTCCCCTTTTAGGGTTTTCAATTCCTTCATTTGCTTAGTTTTCAATCTTTTGATCAAAATCTCCAAATCATCCACAAGCTTCCATGTGTCATCGAATACAATCCCGTGGTTCGGAGACACCGCCCACGTCACCGCCCGCGGCGGCTCCGACGACTTCACCGGCGCGGAGGCTTCTTCGAACGCCGTTGAAGATTCAACCTCGTTGTTAACAATATTATTAATTTTATCATCTTCCGGTTTCAATTCGAGCCCTAACGCTTCGAAATCACGATCCACGTCGCCGGCGCCGTCGTCGTACGTCCGTAACAGGCCGTCGTACGTCAGACCTTTACCGGAATCGATGAAATCGCCGTATGTACGGAACACCTCGTCGAGAATGGCGCTAATTTGCTCGTCGCTGAATTTAACCCTAGGGTTTACGGCGACAACAAGTGCCGCCATTTCTTCTCTGTTGAGACCGCCATCTCCGTTCAAATCGAATTGCTGGAAGATCCTCTTCACCTTCTCCGATCTGCTCCCTCGAGTGGCCATTCTCGACGTCCCTAGGGTTTACAAAAATTGCAAAAAAATGTGAACTTTGAGAAGGAGAAATGTGCAGTGTAAGTTAGGGAAAGAGGAATTAAAATTGATACCTAAAATGGAAGGAATTAAGAGAGAAGATGATGACGATGACGATGATGATGATGATGATGATGATGATGATGGAGAATGGGGGCCGCACTAGATTCTTTTGCTTAATTCCCTGCTCATAAATTCTTGGTTTGAGGGATGTGTTGATAATTAAATTTCATAAACAAGGTCTGCGGTTGCAATAAATCTATGGCCATGTGTGTCAAAGATTTAGGAAATAAAAGGACTGGATCATTGGATCCTACATCATCAAATTTTATTCAATGCATCATCAATTATTATTATTATTATTATTATTTATATATGTAGATAATTTAATATTTTTTTAACAAGAGATTTTATTAAAGCGATTAACAAGAAGCGAAAAAAGTTCAGGCGGTTGTGCGAAGATCTTAAATGCTCAAGCTATTTATGGGCGAAAAATAGAAGAGAGATCAGGGTTCTCGATTGGGAGAAATGGTGCTCTTTTAATTTCTGAGGTTTTTTTTTTTTTTTTTTTTGTTGGTTCTTTCTTTTGCTTGGTTGTTTGTTTTCCTTGTTTGTTTATTGTCGTTTGCTAGTTTTTTCTAGCCTGCTTAATAATATTCCGCAGTTCAAAAAAAAAAAGAAGCGAAAAAAGTACATATAAACAAGGATAAGTGATCAACAATCAAATAATTTTTTTTTAATTAAGAAGTTATGTAACCACATCATCTTGTTTTCTCTATTTTACTATCTAGTTATCATATTGTGATTTAACGGTATCATGATGTGTAGAAAATGTCTCTTAAATCCTAATGTGGTTAAGGGTTATGGTGTACAAAAAGATAGATGAAATTTTTTTGAGGTACCTGAAAGTTTGAGTTTTGTTTATTAAAATTATAAAGTTGGTGGGTCGAAGTGTTGGGTATTAACCTTTTTAATAGATTAATTGAAATTTCCATACTGGTTTAATATAGAAGGTTTAAAGCAGTTGATAATGATTTCTTTTAAACTGTATTTTTATTGACCCATTAGTGACAAACATTACCCGAACCAACATATGTTCATGTTAAATCAAAATCGATATTAGTTAAAAAAAAAAGTTAGACCGGGGTCTCAAAAAACTGTTTCGCTTTGGGCCACCAAGCCGGCCTTGCTTGGGGAGGGTGTTCGGCCCTAGTGAGATCCTAGGCTTGAGTGTCTTGTGATGATCCGCCATAGTGGTGGTTGACGGGTGTAGTCAAGCTTGGGAAGGAACCGATGGCGGCGATTGTCTAGGGACAACCGATAGTGTTGGCAACGAGGTGGCTCACGATGATGATCGAGAGCAATGGTAGCTCGTTTGTGGATTATGATGATCGAGGATGGTGAAGAATGAATTGCGGTGGCAGTTCTGGAGGCAACAGTGGTGGCGGCAGTGGTATCCTAGCAGCGGCGGTAGAATCGGTGCAACTGCGGCGGTGGTGGTCTGGTTGTGAGCTCTAACCTTGTCGTGACAAAAAAATCACTGTTCAAAAAATATAACAAAGGATGTCACGGTTGAAAAGTAGCGCCTCATGAGATCTTGGAAGAGATTAAGTTTGAAATTGTAATATTTTGTATATTATCGAGTGTTACAAACTAACAGTTGGCAAGAGCCTAGAACCATGAAGTCTTCGGATTATAAAAGGGCAAATGTCATAAAAAAAATATACTCTCTCTTTTAAAAATCCCTCAACAATTTTTTACACATAAAAAACCAACATACTCTCTTTTTTTTCTTACAAAAGTCCCTCAATAAATTTTTACACATAAAAAACCAACATGATAAAAAGAGGACATATGGATAGATCATTTGCAGTAGGAATAAATATGATACACGAACGCTTAAATAATCATATAACAATAATAAATATGTTAATATACATTGTGCCAACAATATTCAATCATGCTATAATACAATCAATCAAGGATTATTCAACAAATGGCCATACAAGGATGAAGAGGATGTTATTTTATACCAATGTAACGCCTTCTTCTAGGGGATAGTTAGCTGGATCTGGTGACAGAAATCTACGGCAACTGTTCAATATTGCTGAGTGGAATCCTTTTGCATTGTCTAGAAATACAAAGTGACCAGCCTGCAAATCATATTATTGTATAAACATATATATCATCACATTATGCATTATATCCTCCATACATATACCAATTACTCAAATATATATAGGTCGCATTCAATACGAAACCAATTTTAAGTAGAGAACCGCAAAAACCACATAAGCACTTGTACACAGTGCTAACCAGATATCTTGGTTTTAAAAAGCGTGAGGCACTCATAGACGTTTAAGTCCCAAAAGCCGAGGAGCGAGGCTAGGGCTTCACGTATGCAAAGGGTTGCTCTATGTACAACCAAATAAGCTTTATCTACAACTAGAAGTTGCATCTCTCTCATCTCTTTACATATCAACCTTCTTATTCATAAGGTAAATCACTCATTCTCTTTATCCTTTTGGTTGTTTTTACATATGAGGTCGCTATTTTCTTAATTTCCAGAGCAACGAGCCTACTTTTGACCGACATGTGCATGGGCCATCACCTAGAGACCCTGAAGTGTGCTTTTTAAAACCAAGTCATATATAGTGGGAGAGAGAACGAGAGAGGTTATACAGTTACATAACCAATCACCTATGAACTATTATGGGTGTATATAGGTCTGCCTTAGACTTGTCTCTAGTCTTAGCATTAGCTTTAGCTTTTCCTTAGCCTCAACTTTGCCTTAGCCTTAGTTGTGGCTTAGCGCGTGACTTGGAATGTGGACTTTTTTTAAGGGACGATATAGGTATTGTGGAGGAGTTAGTGCTACATCTCTTTTCTTGTTTCTTTGCTCTGTTATCTTATTGCTACTATATTTTACCCAACACTTGATCCTAGCGTTACTTTATTACTATCATAAAACGTTGTATTTTTATTGCTCTGACTCTATTTGCGACCTTTTATTACCTGGATTTCAATACTTCTCATACGACACTATAAATTTTACGCAAAAAATGTTTTGGAGTCGGGGTCTCTTTGGGAGCGGCCTCTCTATCCTCTGAGATATAGATGAAAGATTTGTCTTCATCCTACCCCCCCCCCCCCCCCGACAAACAGCCCTGCTGTGACATGAGTGAGATTTTACGGGGTATGTTTGTTTGTTTACATATATAAGCAAGTTGTGTCGGTACCTGTGGGACCCGTATGATTTCACACGGGACAGGCATATTCTTGCGTGCTTCATCAGCCCGTAAATAATCCATCCAATCCTGGATACCGTATATAAAAGTTGTTGGCACTTTCCAGTCAGAAGATCTACACCCAAAAGAAATAATGATGTTTTAAAGTTGAAATCATCAAATGTAGAAATGTTAAGTTTAGGTGAAATAAAAAATGGCATGCTTCTATTATTCATAAACTGAAAGTAACAATTAGCACACCTTTGCAACAGATGACTCCGAGCAAATGCCCCAAATGAAAAAATATGCTTCAAACACAGCTCTCCGCTAGCCTTTGCCACCAAAGTGTGGTACACATAATCTTTAATTAAAAATAATAAATCATTAAAAATTGTTTTTCTAAAATGTTGATATGTCAAGATGGCCAATTTGAATCACCTGTAAGTAATCTAGACTCTTCCTCAGTCAACCGTTCACCAGTTGAATATTCACCAAATCTTGCACCTGTATAACGGCGGACCAGATTTGGACCAAACGGGCCTAAACCTCTGCATTACACGAGTCAATATATGATTTGCATCAAGGTTGAGTATATATTATTTTATAGGTGTTTAGATTTGCATATTGGAACAGATTATCGGATTATTATATCTTGAAGTCGCAGTAATTAGTAAATAAATCTTGCTTCTGATCATATGATTATTTATAACCAATTTTGGAAAATGAGCTTCATCCCATTTACAACAAAAATGATTACCTAAGGGTAAAACAAAATTACATATTTACCCTTTTTAACCTAATTGAGACAGTTGTAGACAAGGGACAAAAAATTGAATGACTTAGAGTAATGCTTTAGGAGCATAAAAGAAAGAAAGAATTATTACCTAACAACCTTCATAGGAGTAAAATTGGATTCCCATAAATGATTCAAAACAGCACCTTTCCATGTTTCTTGGAATTTAGTGAGTCGCTCTGATTTATGTTCGGTTTCAGATGAAAACCCAGCAGGTCCCACTAAAATCAGATGTTGTACGTGCTCTGGATGCTTTAATATTTTCAATAATCAGAAATGCAAGTTCTTTTAGCAGTTACATATAAGCAGGAAGCTTGTATTTTTTTTTTTAATTTTTTGGGTAATTATTAGCAGGAAGCTTACTTTAAGAGCATATTTAGCTGCAACGTACCCACCAAATGAGTGCCCAAGCAAAATAAAGTTGCTAAGGTTTTCGGCTTTGCGCCATTCTTCAAAAGAGTCAATAAACCAAGCCTCGGTTTCTGTTAAAATATACCACAGTTATTATGCATTACTTAACAATAATAATAACTTCAGATTAAATGCACACAAATATACATCATCAATAGAGTATTTCTAATTAGAGTGCAAGTTCAAGCCAAAGAACCAACCTTCGGTACTTGTGCAAGTGAAATCAGGCCTGCTAGATCCTCCCCAACTGCCAAACAAAAAGGATGAGAAGTTTAAAGATAGAAACTGTAATTAAGTAAAAGAAATGAACACCTACAACTATATAAAAAAATCGGTTGATGAATAGTAACTTTAAAAATCTTTCACACACAAGTTACAACCAAAGTTGTGTTTTTATACGATATACCCATGTTAACTGGTTACAACATAAAGAGTAGAAGTGGCTAGCTCTCAAGTGCTTTAGTTATATGTTAATAGATGCAATTCAATGAACACATAAAGCATATAAACCTCAATTGAATAAAACACACATATATATGAGGCACCATATGAAGCAAAATGATTTAAAACATAGTGTAATGTTCATTTCCAAAAATAGAAACAAAATCAAGGCGAACTTACCCAAGCTGATCAATTGCAATCACCCTGAAGTGCTGTGCAAGAGCATCAAAATTTCTGAAGAAGAAACCTTGAGCAGCTGCATATCCATGCACCATTACAAGAGTAGGTGACCCCTCTTTGCTATCAAAGGTGACTGTGTTGATAAATCTTGGTTCATTGCTGGCGGAACGGAACCACTTCACTTTAGAACCAGGTGGGCCGGAGCCGATATTAACCTGTTCTTGAGTATAGGGTGTCCTAGTATTCAAATCCAAAACAGTAATTAATAAGTATTCTGATATGGTAAGGATCAGTTAAAAAAGAACCACTGCACATATCCATCCACCAAAGTAAGACTAAGAACCAGCAGATGCACAAATGCCGTCCTATTTTGCACTTCAGATTGCATTATATAAGATTGGTTTAAAAGCCTGAGACGACCCGAGGCAATATGGTCCAATAGCCGAGGTCAGAGGCAAAGACACACATATCACATACGCGAGGCGCAAGGTATTTATATAATATTTTTTTTATAATTCTCATAGGTTTCTATCATCACAGACCCAAACTTTAGATATAAATAACCTCGTTACACAAGCTAAAAAGCTATATGTACAACCTCTTGATACACAATATCTGGCTCAAGCCTTTTTTACATGTGCCTCATGTACGCCCGTCATCTCACATGCCTCGCGCTAGGTACTCCTCAGGCGCGCATTTTTAAACTAACAGACCAACATGAAGAAACTCTTTCCCTACTCATGTCTTTGTCACTAAACATATGTACATTTCAAATTATAAAAATAAAAAATAATTAAAAAAATGTCGGAGATTATATTTCATAATATTTTTTTACTTACTTTTTCTTATTACATTCAACCAAAGATATCGTTTATAAGTCTAGGTCTTCACTTTCATAAGTAAAACATAACAATTAACAAGAGAAATTTTACTGTTTGAACGAATGAATAACAATAATCAGCTATATAACTTACAAAAGCAAAGGTCATGAAAGAAAGGGGATTGATTTTGATTACCTGACAAGAGATAAAAGGCGTTTTTCTGCGGAAATAATGTGATCAGTGGAGGTCGGAATCCAACGAAGAACAGAAGGCCATAGCGATTTCTTCGTCGTTGATGTTGACGTTACACTGGCGGCGGTTGCGGTTGCCGGCGCAGATGAGTTCAATTCCTCCGCCATAGTTTTGGCCAGAGAAGTAGAAATTGAACGTCTCAGGCCAAATCTAACGCTCATAAGTTAGAGTATGTCATCATTCGCGATTGATTTCTAAATGAAAGTGATCGGAAAAGCTGAAGATCTGAAACCGTCAAATTGTTGTGGAGTCGATCGGCAGCCGTCCAAGTAACCGGCGGTTTGACGGCGATCTGAATTTTGACTTGATTGGATTGGAGAAGAAGAAGCGGAGGGGAAACTATTAACAGATTCCAAATCAGCCACGAGATTGCAACGCGTTTGAAGATTGATAGTGTATATATTCACTTCCAAGACAACATGAAATAAAAATAAAAGAAATATTTATTTACTAGGTTACCATCTATTATTACATGTGTTGTTTAATATAAAAATACAATAATTTATAAAAAAATTAAATTAAAATAAGAAATAAAATAAGAAATAAAATTGTTTATTTTCTTAATTAAGTAATATTTATAATTAAAATTTTATATTATTTTTTAAATAAAAACATTAACATATTTAAATTTCAAAATTTAAACTTACTTAAAATAGAAAAATTAAAAAGTTTTGATAAAAAAAAATATGATGATGACATGTGTCATTTTTTGGAATCGTTTATTATAATAAGGATTTGTTACTAAAATACTAACAAGTTTGTTACGTGATAACCACTGTCAAACAATCACATCATTTATAAATTATTTTTACTTTTAGTTATTAAATACTTTTTGAACAAATACGAAATAAGAAGTCTTACATATACGTATATAACATACCAAAACTCTTAAACATAAGATGGGATACGTGTCGGTTAAGAAAACATGGCCAAAGAACCCAACCACGTTTGAAACTGGAAGATTATTCGTCCGGAAATAGCCAAAAACTTCGCATAAGCATATCTTGGGCTAGAAAATGAGTTACGGGAGCCATAATATATGAAAATGAGGTGTTTCGATGAGAAGAATATGAAAATAAGGTATGTCGGACCGATATCCGAAGCATAACGGTACTACGTGTGATGCTGAAGCAAATCAGGAGGCTTTGACGCGTGTTTGGTGACTCAGCTAGACGTCGGACCGACATGGTTTTAAACGTCGGTCCGACATGCAGATGTCGGACCGAAATCGTTTTAGACGTCGGTCCGATATCGGCGTAGTTTCAGCCTATAAATAGAAACCATTTGCCGTTCAATTTGGAAACACAACAACACACACACCAACACCAACACAACACACACACACTCTCTAAAGAAGGTTAGAAGACCCGGTGCGACGCGTTTAAGTGCGAGTACGGTATGCTACGAGTGCGGTTCGAGTTCAGAGAAATGAGGAACAAACTTAGGAACTACCCGAAGATAATGTAAGTACACTAGACCCGTACCCTAGACATAAATACATGAATTATATGTTTAAATAATATGTGCTATGTGATATGTGATATGACCAGGGTACGGGGTAATGACGGATTAATCTAAACACTAAACGGGAGTAATGGAGTAGTCATGACGTATCCAAGGGGTGGTGGATACGTCGTTGGTACTTCATATATATAAACCTCTTGTGTATTTCGTGGTGAAACCATTATGAATGTTTAGGGGTATAGACTAATAAAGAATAAAGAAATATAGTAAACGTACGTGAGAACATCCAACCGGTATGTAGTTATCTGACAAGCGGAATGTCATGTCTAGGAAAGAGCGTGTAACATCCCGAATAATAGAAAACGAAATAAAAGGAAAAGAACAAGTGGGCTTGGCCCAGATTTCGGCCCATGGGCCGATATTAGAAGGAAACCCTTCTACATCTGCACACAGCCTCTCCCCATCCTCTCATTTGCGCAAGACTAGAAAGAGAAAGAGAGAGCTCAGTCTAGAGAGAGAAAGATCGGGATCAAGCTCAAAGTCTCGATGATTTGTTGCTCACTACCTCTGGAGCATAAAGAAACAGGAAAGAAGCAGTAACAGGTAATCGCTATACCTAAATCTGAGTTTTTGTAACTTTCGGGTTAAAAGGTAAAAATCGAGTGAAGAGGTAGATTTTACGTGTGAAACTTGAAACAAACCACATATTTGGGTTCATGGGAAGTAAAGGAACGTTTCGAACGTAAAAAGTTCAAAGCTTGATCGATTAGAATAAATGGCCAGATCTAGGGTTTCTGTTTGGGGAAGATGACTGAGTCATCGAAACTACATAGTTTCGATAGACAAAGTATGACTCGAAACTACCGAGTTTCGATTGTAGCAGACCCATCGAAACTACATAGTTTCGATACAGACCCTAAACTTAAACTACTAAGATTTTACACAAGTCACCACTCGAAACTACATAGTTTCGATAGGCAAAGTATGACTCGAAACTACATAGTTTCGATAGACAGAGTACCACTCGAAACTACATAGTTTCGATAGACAAAAGTATAACTCGAAACTACATAGTTTCGATAGACAAGGTATGACTCGAAACTACATAGTTTCGATAGGCAAAGTATGACTCGAAACTACCTAGTTTCGATAGAAAGGGTATGACTCGAAACTACGGGGTTTATACTTAGTAATGTCTAGTGTCATTTAGGAGCAATACCTTATGCATATAACTTTATTATACAGATCGTGAGTAACCCTAGTGACGCTCAGTGACCAATTGAGAGCATTTCTGAGACCACCCATCAGGTGAGTTCAAGATCCCTATTTTACTGTTTTAGGGTGGTGTGCATACTCAAGAATTAGACGTTTATAAATAAATGTATATTATTTAATTAAACGTTTTGTAAGAAAGAAAGATAACGGTTGTTAAACCGAATGTTTTGACAGGAAGAAAGATAACGGTTGTTAAACCGAACGTTTTGAAAGAAAGAAAGAAAGAAGAATGGTTTATTTAACTATATGTTTTATAAACAAGAGAAAGAGAAGAAAGAATGGGTTATTTAACTATATGTTTTATAAACAAGAGAAAGAGAAGAAAGAATGGTTTACTTAACTATATGTTTTATAAACGAAGAGAAGAATAATAAGTCAAATACATTGTCTAATCTGTAAGAGTATGCTTATACGACGAAAGACTTGGAGTAGTAGCGTAGTCCTAGAGGCTAGTGCTACTCTAAGCATAGTAGCAAGTCTTGAGGTAGTAGTATAGTCCTTGAGACTAGTGCTACCCGAAGCCGATGCTGCGTCATGGACAAGTCCATGATGTACCATGAGAAAAATCGGGACAGTGCTCGGCAGGGCATTGTAACGAGGATGTTGCAACTGGTTAAGATGAGTAACGACGGTTACTCTAGCGGCGACGGTCGCTAAGAAAGAATGAAGAAGCCCGCTTGGGGGCACAGAAAGTCGGTTATCGGCCTTTGGACGTTGAGCCTTAGGGAACAATAACCGCGAGAAAGAGTTCCTTCGGGAAGTAAGAACGAAGAAGCCCGCTCGGGGGCACAGAACAGATTGTAGACATTAATGTATGACTTAAAGAAAAGAGTACAAAGTAAATACGTATGAATATAGAAGAAGAAAGAAAGATTTTTATACGTATGTATTTTAAAGAAGGAAGACATATTTTAATGTGTATGTATTTAAAGAATAAAGAAAGATTTCATTGTATTACGTGTATAATATAATACGTATATTTAAAAGGGAAAATCCTTTTCATATATATATATAAAGCTAAAGAAAACTTGAACTCACCAGCGTTAGCTGACTATTTTAGTATGCACATCAGGTAGCAAAGGAAAGGAAAAGAAATGATGCCGCGAGGGCTTAGGAGTGAATGGCTGGATGGCTGCTGCTGATGAAGACTGACATCCCCATTTGCTAGTTTTAGATTGTTGAACTATGTTTAAATTTTAAGTTTTAATTGACTCTGAATTTTGTAAAAACTTCCGCTGTTAGTTTAATGTTTGATTCAAAGTTTAAGAACTATGTATATGCAATGTTTGCCAACTGTGAGAGGTACCCGGTTTGGGTTCTTTCAGAGCGGTGTATAAATCTCTCATAGGCCCGTCGCTCTTTCCTGGGGACATCTCTGTTGGAGGCACTGCTCTGGAAGGAAAATCACCCAGTTTACAATATATGATGAATACGAATATAAGATGAAAGTATACCATGCATAATAAATTTGAACACGTGATGGATATGAATACGTGAAATGTAAGATGAATACGTGAATGCATGATGATACGTGCAAACATGAATGAGTATGATAAAACGAGTCTAAACCCTAAAATGGAATAACGAAGTACTCTCGAAGTGTTAGAGGGGTGGTGGATACGCCGCTGGTACTTCCTATATATAAACCATTCTAATGCATCGTGGAGAAACCGTTACAAAGTTTTAAGGTGAGGACTGGTTGGTGAGTAAATCAAGCATATACATAAAATGAGAACAAATGCTTGATACATTTGGGAGGTGGGAGTCAAAGATACTCAAGGTCCCAAATGAAATGAGATACTCGGCCTATAAGGTGGATCTCAATAAAGAAAAGAAAAAAAAAGAGAAACTCTAGGCCTACGAGGCTGAAAGAGTAAACTCTAGGCCTACGTGGCTGAAAGAGTAAAAGATTCCAAGCCTACGGGGGTGAGAAATAAATAAGTCTTCGTGACAAATGCAAGGGGTCTATACTGACGAGTATAAGGACCTTGCCAATACTCGGACCGGAGGTACGGCCTGTGGACAGAGCTATCGGAGTTGGAAAATCTCTATGTATAAATATGTAATTATATCATCTTTTGTAAAACAATATATTATTATAAATGAAAAAGTTATCTTAGCCATTATGGCAAGGTTTTAATGATCTGGGGCATGTTTTTCGTATTAAACTCTGATAAAATTATAGTAAGATAAGTAGGGTGTTTCAACGTATCACATAATGTTACATATACGTGACACTTAGTGTTACATATGTAACACTAACAAAAATGATAATTGTTACATATATGTAACACTATGGTTATCACATAAATATTGTTTAACATTTTAACCTCACCCTAGCCATTTTTTATGTGTATCTACTGTATATTATATCTATACTACTATATAATAGAGATATGAATGATTTGCTTGTAATTTATCAAAAAATTTAAAACACCAATTATTGTGCATAAGACACACTTTACTAATGCATAAAATATGTTTAATTACCATTTAACTCCATCTTGTCAATTAAAACCCCAACACTCAATAATTACCATTATTTAATGCACATGAGATTATTTAATTTACTATATTAAGTATTATTTTATTTAAATTCTTAAGTATATAATTACTAAATAATTAAATTTTTTTAACGGCTTTTTGGATCACTGACGGACCACGGCCCACCCGATCATCTCCACCCTAATAGGAGGAAACCCAGCATAGGTGAGAAAACCCCCTGGCCCAATTTGGACCCTTTTTTTTGTCATAAGTGGGACTTGAATCCAAGACCTCCCCATTTTAGTGAAGTCTTGGATATATACCTTTGCCACTAGACTTAAGACAATAAGTAGTACTTAAGACAGTTTGGGTTAGATTGCATTCTCCAAAAGAGTCTCGGTGATACCTGACGTTTTGCGCGGACCAACCCACTAGTGCAATATGGTATCTGAAGTGTCTATCTTGAGTAGTGAAAATGTTTGCTCTTATCCACCCTCTGTAAACCCTGCTAATATCATTGGTGTGGATAAAATTTTACTTTGGTATGTTTTGTGGCAAAGGTGTGGATAAAATTTTAGTTGCGTTGCTCGTTTCCCACCCTCTGTAAACCCTGCTAATATCATTGGTGTGGATAAAATTTCCAACATAGGTTTGTATCAATGACACACCCCACTCTCTTATTAAATGATAAACCCACTAGTGCAATATGGTATCCGAAGTGTCTATCTTGAATTGTCCTTCTCGAATCGGGCCAACTTAACGTCAATCCCATCAATTTACGACTTTCGATTTTCGGTATCTAACAGTCATGTGTGGGGTGTGTATGATAGGTTGTGTGGTTTTCATTTGACGCTATAATAACTAGTCGGTGATTACCCACACTCGGCTACGAGTTTGAAATGTAGATACATTGGAGGTATTAAAGTTTATAAAATTCGGTTTTAACGCCTTCAAATTTCAATTCCAAATTTAAATCCTTCACATTCAAATTCCTTTGACATGTACAAATTTCTTAAAAGAAGTTTGCAAACCAAAAGCCCTAAACCATTGAACGCAAATAAAAGCCACTCAATTGTTTTGAACAAAAAATTGATTATAAATGTGAAGCGATTATAAATAACTTATTTATTTTACATGATAATAAGAATCATATTATTAAACTAATAATGAAAATTAATAAAAATGGATTAGAAAGTTATATATATTTGAAGATACCATTAACCAAAATGTTAACTAAAACTCCCTTGGTTCCTTTTTAGCCAGGTTTTAAATTCATGCGTCTAATCAGTTGAAAATAAAACAAAATCAATAGCAGTAAAGCACAATTTACAAATAAATTTATTAAAAATAGAACTGAGAATATAACATAATAATAAACAGCATTTTGATACAAAGATAAACATGTCCAAAGAGATACTTTGTAAGTAAAATAAATAAATAAATAAATATAGCAAGAAATAATAACAGAAACCTTATTATATCAGAAAAAGTAGAATCTAGCCTATAATCAACCCATCTAGTATCCACCCTCAACATCACATTATGGTAGAAACCAATAGACCTACCCTCGGCTTCAGCTCCACCCAAATGCTTAATTTTTATAGATGTAAAACAGACGATTACTGGACCGAATGCTAAACGCCTAGCTATGGACTGATCCGCTCGAGAAGAAAGAATGATGCCGACAATAAGACCGTATAGAGCAAGAGCTTCAGCAAAAATGAGAATTAGGATCATCCCCACAAAAAGTTTTGGTTGTTGTGCATTGGCCCTGTGACATAATCAAGAAATTTAATCATTTTCACTAGGAGGATATAACTTATGGACAGTTGATGAAATCAAACCAAAGTACACAAAAAGCAGTAACAAAGATTCATCATGTGGCTATCAGGTGGTAATTTCGACCTGTTTTACTTTTAAATGGGTTAGTTCTGTTCTGAACGGATCAAATGGTTAACATGGAAAATTGTAGCTAAAAATAAAATGGGTCAAACGGGTTTAAATTAGTTGAAAGTCCACTAGAAGCCTGGTGCATTTTTAAAGCATACCACTTAACCAAAATATTAAAAATATAAGATTATTATTGCTAATAATCAGTTTTTAGTAATCATATTTAACACAGATCATATATATAGAAACGGACTAAAAGCATTTGGCCTGTACCAGAAATCAGGTTGATGAAAAATCCAAACACCATTAACTAGTGAAGCAATTGTTGCTAGGGATGGCAATGGATCATGGAGCTAGACTAAATGTCAAACTTCATAGCATTGTTAAGATCCTTTCATGGCATAAGTAGTTAAGTACTATAGTTAAGGAAAAAGAAATAGACAGAATATGTGTAATAAGAAATATTAAGAATATAATTTACATTAAAGAAACCAGCCTAAAAGGGTGAAACCCTGTTAAAATATACAACTTTTTAACTTGTAGTATGGGGATAGATAGTAAAAGACCTAAAAAGTTAATAGAAAAAAACATTTAAGCTGCCCTCTGAGGCATGTCAAGGCGTTTTGGCAAAAAAAACACCTCACCTAAAGAAATAGTGAAGCGACTAGCTCGCCTTTGGCTACCTTAACATGTTCAAAGGAAGGTATTTAATCTATTTGCTGTCTACAGTTATGCTTTGAGTACCGTTACAATGTTACTATTTGACTAATGTAAAGAATGTCTATAAGTAGATATCCTGACATGCTGGGGGAGGGTTGGACTCTCTTCCCACAATATAAACATATGACAATAAAATCTATACCATTACTCCTTCTGACATACATGGTAGGCTCATTCATAGCCATTAAGCAGAAAATAGCTGTAAATTGTGCTATACCAAGCCCGTGGGGCTTGTTTCAAACCATACAACACCTTATGCAACTTATAAACCTTGTCTTCATTTTCTTTTGTTTCAAAACCTGGTGGTTGTACTATGTACACTTCCTCCTGGAGTGAGCATTAAAGCTGACTTTACGTCAAGCTGAGAAACCACCCATCCCTTTTGAGTTGCAAGAGAGAAAATTAGTCTAATAGTTTCAACCATGCTACTAGGGAAAAGGTTTCTTCAAAGTCTATTCCAAATTCTTGAGCATACCCTTTGGCTACCAAACGTGCCTTGTACTTGTGAACGTGCCCATGTGCATGCAGCTTTAACTTAAAACACCATGTTTGGTGGTTCTTTAAGGCTTGTAATTCTTCATTCATTGCATGCATCGGCTCCTTATGTACTATTGCTTCTTTGTATGAGCCGTTGCACGAAGAAGTCAAGGAAGGTGGTTGAGTCAAGCAAGTCTTAAGATAGGTCCTGAATAAACTGAGTAGTTTTTTTTTTTGATTGTCTTTCTTTCGACTGTAAGTACTTCGCTACATAAGGGTGTAAGTGTTGAATAAAGTAACTTGTGTCCACCATTTAACAAGTGTGTGAAATCTGATCCAACATTGTAGTAGAGCTGACGTGTTGTGAGTGTAAAGTCATCTTGTTTCTTCGAATCATTCAGCCAAATGGAAAGTACTGCACCCAACATGTTGTCAACCCCTCTTCCAATTTTCAAAGGAGAGGGATATGAATATTGGAATATCCGAATGAATTCTTTGTTGATGTCACAAGATCTCTGGGACTTTGTGGCAACGGGCTACAATGAAAACGATAGTGACTGTAGGCGGTTGAAGGAAAACAAGAAGAAAGACGCCAAAGCACCGACCCTTATGCAGTTCTTCACGACTCCCAAATTACAGCAGCGACCACCGCCCGACATACGTGGAATCTCTTCCAAACTGAACATCAGGGGGATTCTAAAGTAAAGAACATGAGTAAATCAAGGTACGCAGACTGCAGTAGAACAGGCTTTTCAAGTTTTATTTTGAGTGATTTTCAAAGGATCGGTTTCATTCAAAGGTCGAGGTCAAGCATGATTTCATAGTCGTGGAAGAGAAAGAGGTTGGTTTTTGTTATGTGTCTCAGCCCAGCTCCCAAGTTAATGCAGCCCAATGTGATATGCGCAGCGAGAGTCATGAAGGTCACGTAAGCCATGCAGGGATGGAAGGAGCTGCAACGTATTTCTTTGATTTAGTCAACAACGTATTTCTTTGATTTAGTCTTGTTTAGTTGTTGGTGTGATAAAATAATGGAAATCATGGGGATGCCCATATTTCCCGTAACATTCTTTCCCATTTGTTAGGAAGTAACTTTGAACTTTTCTTGTTAGGAAGTGACATTGAGAAAAATTGCTTCATACTCTATCTCTAAATTTGTCTATCTTCTTTCTTTATATCTTGGCTATCGAATCAAACTCTTTGACCCACATCACTAGTATAAGAGCCGTTGTGATCCCCCTTTAGACCCATGGCTGCTCAAACACTATCCGAAACCGAGTTCCGTCAATGGGTGAAGGAATCCTTTGTGAGACTCGAGTCCCAGTCTCAAAACATCTTCAACGAGCTCCGCTCATTTCGAACCGCGTGAGACGACCTCTAATCGTTTCCGCCACCACCAACCGTTTCCGCCACCGCACCACGTGTTCAGTCACCCACACCACTTACCGTTTCTGTTGCAGCACTGAAACCACCATCCTCAACCGCACCGCCTAGACCTGTTTCTGGTTCTATCAAATCTCAGCCTCACATACCGCCATTAACAATTCAAACCGGTAGTGGCATCATTGCTCTTTCACCGTGTAGACCCATTTCCTACTTAAACTCAACTGAGTTGTGGCTTACAAGTCAAGGTATCAGACCAAATCGTATGCCATCTCCACTACTACCATGTGGTGGGGATATTTTGTGTTCATGTCAAGAAAAAGATGCAAATCGTTATTCGGTGAAAACGATTTGGAGATGGCATTAGAAGAAAAACCAAGTGATTTGAGTCAAGCCGACGAAGTGATATGGAAATCTAAGGACAAAAAGGCGAGAGGTAAGATTATACTAGCTTTGACGAGGAGTGTAGCGTTTAATATCATGAAGGAAACCACGGCTCATGGTATGATGACGACTCTGTCAAATATGGATGAAAAGCCGTCTGCCGGTAACAGGGTGTTCTTGTTGAGGGAGTTGTTCACGATGAGGATGAACGAGGGAAGCTCAGTACCAGATCACATTAATAACATAAATTCAATTTTGTCCAGGTTATCGACCGTTGGGACAAAGCTTGATGATGATACTCAGGAGGTGATCCTGTTATCCTCTTTGCCTGACAGCTGGTCAGGTTATGTGACAGCGATCACTAATTCTGGTGGAGCTGGAAATTTGAAGTTTAACGAGATCCGAGATAGTATTTTGGGTGAAGACATTCGCCGGAGGAACACTAGTGGAGGATCTTCTTTTGATTTATTCAATGTGGGCAAAGGAATGGAAAATAACAGGAGCAGTGGGAGTAGGGGAAGGAGTTCGTCTAGAACTCGAAAGAATATGAAGTGATGGAGCTGCAATGAAATTGGACATGTGAAAAGTCAATGTCTGGGAAAGAAAAAGGAAGTGAATAGTGTTCAGGAAGAAGAAGAATCTAAGGATGAAACACTGGTTTGATGTGTAGAGTCTGCCACTGACTCTTGGGTTATGGATTCTGGATCTTCGTTTCACGCCATACACGACGGGGAAACGATGGTAAATCTGAAGGTAGGCGACTTTGGGAAGGTACATTTAGGAAACAGTGAGGTTCTTAAAGTAACGAGCATGGGAGATATTGGTTTGAAAACTCCATTAGGAACTACATGGAACTTGAAGAATGTCAGGGTGATTCCAGGTCTGAAAACGAAGCTTATTTCTGTCGGTCAATCGGATGAACAAGGAATGGAAGTAAAGTTCGGTGGTGACAAATGGAAAGTGACAAATGGAAATTTGGTTATTGCTCGGGGAAACAAGAAGGGTTCACTTTATATGGTTGAAGTATCTGCTGAGTGAGTAACCGTCCCGGTTAAGCATAACAAAGTCGGGTTCGCTGAGTCAAAGGAGCAAAAGAGGGTTCATTTTGCAAGGGTGAAGCCTGGTGTTAAGGTGACTCAAGCTGAGCGGGATCGGAGGTCTAAACTAGTTCGGGGGTTTGGTGATAGTGGGAGCACGGGGCGTGTTTCGGGCACAGTTACAAAACAACGTTGGGTTTTGAAGACCGGTAGTCTGATTGATAAAATCTCTCCATGGAAACACTTGCTGTATGTGGAGAGTGGTGATGATTCTCGGTGCATCTCTGAATCTGGTGGAATGTGTAAACCGGTTGAGACAGAGGATAGGTCAGAAATGACTGCTGGGTTGGAGCTCGGGGGAGCTTCAACTGCCCCTTCATGTACATGATGAGAGAGGGATTGCAACTAGGGGGTTTTAATGAAGTCTGAGATTGTTTATGGGGACTGAAGGCTCGGGAGACTCTGGATATGGAAGATACTGGAGTTACTGAATCTGGGTTATTGTGTGCTTGATGGCGGGTTGGAGTATTCGCAACGCCTTCAAGTGGGAGATTGTTGGGTTGTGAAGGCTTGCGTAGGAAATAAGGAGGGAGCCGGCCCTAATGGGCTTGACCCCGATTATTAGTTTCTTGTTAATTAAGTCATTAACCCTAATCATAGTATTATAAATAGAACATATGATGTAACTTGTATCTTTGAGCACCTAATAATAAAGAACCCTATTCGCAAAGTGGACGTAGGCCAATCGGGGCTGAACCACTATAAATCTCTCGTGTATTTTACTTTCTGCTTATCGATTGTCTGCGTGTGTGTGTGATTCTGTTGCGATAACGACTCGTGATACCTAACACTAATAAAGATGTAACCAGGAAACACGAGTGGCGGCCATCGTGGTGTTCCGATAAAACTTGCCCAAATGCCGCTGGAAAAACTGTGTGGCGGCCACCGTGGCGCTTCACTAAAACTTCTCAGAATTCTACCGGGAGAGTCGAGTGGCGTCTACCGTGGGAATTCGACCATGTTGTGTCTGGTTTCTCAAGCTTGTGGACAAGTTTTCTTCAAGCGGAAGGGATTGATATGTACCACTCCAATGACATGCACAAGTACCACTACAATGTCATGCATGCCATCATCACACGTATAATCAAATGGTTAAGAAATTAGAGAGAAGCTTGAGAGAAATTAAGAAGGAATATTTGAGCCAATTTTATGTATATTTTCATCATGCCAAACGAGTACATATAAAAGAAATGGAAAGGAAACATGTTCTCCTAATTATGGGGAACTGATGCAACACGATTTGATAATGCAAAATGGAAGTACTATATTTTCCTACTTACATGCACGCATTAATAATTAAATAAAACTAAACATAAGTAGTGGCATGAATCAGTCTTTAATCCAACATGCATTCGGTATCCATCTGGCTCTCCCGGGTTGGGTACTTATCAATTAATGCGGAGGCACGTATCATTCCCGTGCCCTTGAAAACGTCCTTGTCCTCAAGGACGGTATGTTCTCTCCACGGGGGTCGCCATTCGACTCTCCCACCCGAGGATTCGAATGCCCTATACGAGCCGAAAAAAAGGCCCATAACGAAATATATAATTTTATAAACTATTTTTTAACGAAAATTAACGTTATAGCATAGACATAACAAAATCATAGTATCAGAATGACATACCGTAATAACGAAAATTTTATAAACTATTTTTTGTTTCCTTTTACGTTTTTGAGCACCCGATGCTTGTTTAGGAGGAAGCATAGTTTCTTTAACAATTTAAAATAAAAAAATAGGGTTAATATCAAATAATCATTCTACCAAATTTACAACTCAAAAACATTAAGGCTAATAATATCAAAATTTTAACTCAAAAAAATTAGGGCTAATATCAAAAATCAACAAATTTACAACTCAACAAATAATGGAATTGATAAAATTAGGGCTAATATCAACTCAACAAATCCATAGAAATCACAAAATTAGGGCTAAATTAAAATTACTAACCTTAATAATGGAATGAAATGGATGATGGGTGTGGAGTGGAGGAGGCGAGAGCCGACTGGAATGGAGAGGACCTGAACTGAAGCAACAGTTGGGTGGAGTGGAGGAGGCGAGGCTGCCTGGTCGCCGGTCGGAGCCTGGTCGCCGGTCGGCCCACTGGTGGCGGTCGGAGTGGAGGTCGGAGCGCGGAGGCTGGAGTCGTCCGGGAGGAGATCGCTCGCAGGCAGGCCGATTCCAGGTAAGGTAGCGACTGAATTTTTTTTACTTGGCGTAAGTGGATCTCTTGCTATATGGGACTGGGCCAGGCCCAACAACCCAACCTTTTTCTTATTAAGCCCAAATAAATCATTATATTTTAAAAAAGGCCATTGTTTTTTAAAAAAATACCTACTTTTTTTTAAAAAAAAAGGCTCAATTACTTTAAAAAAAAACCCAATTTTATATAAATTTTTTTTTGGGCCCCTCGAGATGTTGGGCCCCCTACGGTCGAGTTGCCCGCAGGCCCATTGGGCCGGCCCTGTGGGCGCCATTCGCGTTCCTTAGCTGAGCCTTCCTGCAATGCTTTGTTGTGCACGAGTGAGTTCCAGTTGTCACGATGGAATGGCGGGGTAGCAATTGGTGCGGTGGTTGGTGACAGATGTGGTGTTTGGTGTCGGGTGGTTGTGGGTTTTGATTGTGGGGGTTTCTGGGGTGTTTCTCGTGGTGTATGTGGTGGCAAAGGAGGTATGCAAGCGGCTCGTTTTGGTGAAGACGACTATTTCGGGGCTGGGTTCGGTGTGGATGGTACTAGTAACGGTGCCCGATTCTGGGCCGAGGGTGGAGCGGTTGCATAGGTCGATGGTGTGGGTTTCGGAGGAGCGGCCGAGGTTGTTTTTAGTGGTGAGTTTGAATCATCAACGGTTTTAGGGCTAGAGGTTTAGGAGATTTAAGTTTATGGCGGTTCGAATCGATTGGAACCTCTTCAATTGGCGGTTCGAATGAATTTCGTCAAGCTCAAGAAGCCTCGTCAATTGGCGGAGGCGATCGGAGTCACCCGGTTGGTGGAAAATAAATTGAGTCTGCAACATATGTTTTCTTCTCCATAAGAGTTTCAAAAACTTTGCTCCTCCACAAAACCGTCTTCCGGGATTATTGGGCTCAAGTTCAATACAACGACTCGCCCTTCCAGCCCCTAACCCAGTCCGAGGTATAACCAGTGCGGAGGTCGGGGAACGTCGTGAAAAAAGGACTGTTATTATTGTGACCAGCAATATCATCGGGACACAGGTGTAGTAAGCCTCAACTATTTATGATTAGCAATGTCCAAGAGGTTGGCGATGTGGTCCACATAAACGAACCTCCCAAAATGACGTTTTTGACAATATCAGGTACTATTCTTCCCCAAACAATAAGATTGTCGGGAAAGATCAAAACCGAAGATGCCGTGGTATTGGTAGATGGTGGAAGTACTCATAATTCCATATCTCGAGCGTTGGTCGAACAGTTGGGACTTACGGTGGAATATGTTGTGAAGTTTGAGGTGGTGATTGCTATTAGTGACACGCTCGTTTGTGCCGGTCGGGTTCTGGGCCTCACAATTATCTTTTCGGGGTGTACCGTGTCTACGGATTTTTTTGTTTTACCCGTCGCAGCCTGCTCAATCGTCTTAGGGATTCAATGGTTGAAGACCTTAGGCCCAGTTGAGATTGACTTTAAGGACCTTACTATTGGGTTTTGTATCGCCAGTTCATCACACAAGTTACACGGTTTGAAACGCTACAAATTGGATGAACTTAAACCTAATCGGGTCGCGGGAATACAGCCTAAAAAGCCTTATCCTGTGTTTCGCCTTGCGAACAAGGCGCATTTAAGGGGGGGTAGATTGTTATGTGTCTCGGCCCAGCTCCCACGTTAATGCAGGCCAATGTGACATACAGGCAATCGAGTTTTACCAATAGTGCGAACAATCGAGGAAACCTAGCCGCATTCAAAGAACGGGAGTTTTACAACACCAAATTTGCACATGTTAAATCAATGGAAGAACTTGGTGTTTTGGATGGAGTGAAGAAATTGTTTGATAACATTCGATGGGTAAAGTTATTGGAGTGGGTCGATATTGGTTATAAAAGTACAACAATTGATTTTCTGAGTTCAGTGCACCTTGAAGACGATGAGCTACACTCTGTTTAAAAAGAATTGTGTCTTATCAATGGACACTATTTGCCAAATGATAAATGCCCCTATTGAAGACACTTTCGGCCCCGATGATTCAACCCATGCTAATTTTCATGCTGAAAAGTTCTGGAAATCTATCACCACAATCTCCAAGTATGAAACTAGCCATTTGAAAGCCTCACAAGTTATTCATACAAGTATGAAACTAGCCATTTGAAAGCCTCACAAGTTATTCATCATGTCTTACGGGTGACACACCGAGTGTTATCATGCATCGACAGTCGGGATAATGCTGGGACCGTCACCTTACAGGAGCTCTATCTATTGTGGTGCATGATTCACCCCCAATCCACACGGCCTAATTTTGGAAAATACCACAATCTCTAAGTATGAAACTAGCCATTTGAAAGCCTCACAAGTTATTCATCCTGTCTTACGGGTGACACACCGAGTGTTATCATGCATCATCGACAGTCAGGGTAATGTTGGGACTGTCACCTTACAGGAGCTCTATCTATTGTGGTGCATGATTCACCCCTAATCTACACGGCCTAATTTTGGAAAATATTTGCGCCACAAAGAACGTGTGGATTGGGGGTGAATCATTCACCAAGATTAGGCCGTGTGGATTGGGGGTGAATCATGCACCACAATAGATAAAGCTCCTGTAAGGTGACGGTCCCAGCATCACCCTGACTGTCGATGCATGATAACATTCGATGTGTCACCCGTAAGACAGAATGAATAACTTGTGAGGCTTTCAAATGGCTAGTTTCATACTTGGAGATTGCGGTGATAGATTTCCAAAAAATTTTAGCATGAAAATTAGCATGGGTTGCATAATAGGGGCGGAAAGTGTCTTCAATAGGGGCATTTATCATTTGGAAAATAGTGTCCATTGATAAGACACAATCCATTTTAAACATATGAAAGTGTAGCTCATCGTCTTCAAGGTGCACTGAACTCAGAAAATCAATTGTTGTATTTTATAACCAATATCGACCCACTCCAATAGCTTTACCCATCCAATGTTATCAAACAATTTCTTCACTCCATCTAAAACACCAAGTTCCTCCATTGGTAAAACATGTGCAAATTTGGTGTTGTAAAACTCCCGTTCTTTGAATGCGGCAAGCTTTCCTCGATTGTTCGCATATTTGGTGTTGTAAAACTCCTGTTCTTTGAATCCAAAACACCAAGTTCTTCCATTGATTTGATATGGGCATCCCTATGATTTCCATTATTTTATCACACCAACTAAACAAAACTAAATCAAAGAAATACGTTGCTGACACTAAATCAAAGAAATACGTTGCAGCTCCTCCCATCCCTGCATGGCTTACGTAACCTTCATGACTCTCCCATATCACATTGGGTTGCATTAACTTGGGAGTTGGGCCGAGACACATAACAATCCACCCCCTTAAACGGGCCTTGTCTGCAAGGCGAAACACAGGATATGGCTTTTTGGGCTGTAGTCAAGCAACCCGGTTGGGTTTTTGTTCATCCAATCTGAAGCGTTTCAAACTATGTAACTTGTGTGATGAACCAGCGATACAAAACCCAATAGTAAGCACCTGAAAGTCAATCTCAATTGGGCCTAAGGTCTTCAAACATTGAATCCCTAAGACAACGGGGCAGGCTGCGACGGGTAAAACAAAAAAATCCGTAGTGACGGTATGCCCAGAAAACATAATTTTGAGGTCCCGAACCATGCCGGCAAAAACGAGTGTGTCACTACTACCAACCACCACCTCAAACTTCACATTATAATCCACCGTAAGTCATAATTGATCGACTAATGCTCGAGATATGAAATTATGGGTACTTCACCATCTACCAACACCACGACATATTCGGTTTTGATCTTTCCCGGCAATCTTAAAGTTTGGGGAAGAATAGTACCTGAGATTGCCAAAAACGAGATTTCCGCTTGAATAATACTTTCTGTCATTTTGGGAGGTTCGTTTACGTGGACCAAATCGCCAACCTCATGGACATTGCTAATCATAAAAAGTTGAGGCTTACTACACCTGTCTCCCGACATATATCGCTCGTCACAATAATAACATAGTCCTTTTTCACGACGTTCCCGGGCCTCCGCACTGGTTATACGTCGGGTTGGGTTAGGGTCTTGAAGGGCGATTCGTTATGTTGGACCTGAGCCCAATAATCCCGGACTGGACGATGGTTTTGTGGAGTAGCAAAAATTTTGAAACTCTTGTGGAGAAGAAAACGTAAGTTGTAGACTCAATTTTGCGTCCACCAACCGGGCGATTCCAATCGCCTCCGCCAATTGACGAGGATTCTTGAGCTTGACCTCTAGACGAATCTTCTCTCTCAGACCACCTATAAAACATCCGACAAGGAATGCTTTCGGCAACCCATCAACACGGTGAGATAACCGTTCAAAAGATTCGACATACGCGGTGACGGTCATGAGTTGTTTCAAACGGTGAAGGGACTCGGAGGGGTCTTCGTAGTCCGTCGGCCCGAACCAACTTAACAATGCAGTAGTGAACTCTAACCACGTCATTTGACCTTTCGTTTTTGTGTACCAGCGATGCCACTAAGTGCAATTCTATCTAGGTGGAAAGAAGCCAAATTAATCGTTGGTGCCACCGTCTGAAAATCAAATAATTGCTCGGCTTGATAAATCCATCCCGTAGGATCATCGCCACTAAACCGGGGAAAATGAAGCTTTAAATAAGGCTTAATCTCACCACCCGTCATGACCATCGGTCCCTTACCGAAACCCGAAACATTGGTCGGACCCTTCTCTTTGAAGGACTGAACTTCCTTCATCAGCCGCTCGAACATAGCATTGAATTTCTGGAAGTTGTCTTGCGTTTCCTTTTGAAATTGTTCAAGAGATTTCGTACGAGTTTCCATTGGATCAAACCTGGCTCTGATACCACTGATGTGGACCGATCGGGGTTCACTTGCCAAAAGAAAATAGATAGGAGCCAGAAGAATTTTCGAGAGAGATTGAGACTAATTTTCATTCATAATTTCCGTACACAAACTCTAGCCTTTTAAAGACTTACAAAATGACTCAGAACATGAAACTAACTAGAACATGGACAGAAGTGGAGTAACCACCCACTAAAATACCCACTGCTAAATTAAACAAAATATAAAATAACAAAAACATGGAATTGAATTATATGGGAACGTGGGTAGAAGCTGGTGGCGGTGCACAAATGCATGTGATGATGGCATGCATGACATTGGAGTGGTATGTGTGCATGTCATTGGAGAGGTACATATCAATTTTCTAGCAGAGGAAAGAGCAACACTCATTCTTACAATTGTAACAGATTAGACCATATTCAGGCAGAATGCTAGAGTGAGCCACAAGTTAAGGCCGCACTCGGCAATGAAGACGAAGAGGAAGAATGTAGAATCTTAATGGTTGTGGGGTGTGTTAGTGATCCCCAAAACAGTGGGGTTCCTTGACAGTGGTTGTTCGCACCACATGATGGTTCAAAGTTCCTTGCTGAAGGACATAATGACACAAGAAAGGTCAAAGTCATGAATCAGGATGCGAATGTAGATGGAAAGGGGACTATAAGACTTGAAATAGCTATGAGGAAACACAAGGTTCCCAATGATGTACACAAGAAAGTCTACGCTATAAATTGTTGAGTTTAGGCCAAGTAACAAAGGCTAGTTATGCACTCTTATTTGACGATGATGGGATACTGGAAATTCTGATACGAACCGGACAGGAACAAGTTTCTTCAAAAAACAAGAATTTGGGACTGGAACAGGTTTCTTGAAGGAACAAGAATCTGGGTCCGGAACAAGGTTTCTTGAAAGAACAAGAACAACGGCTAGGGTTTGTACCTTAGCTCTAATCAGTGTTGTAAAAATCGGGATTAATCGGTAATCGGTGGATTACCTTGTAAATTTGGGCTAGTCGGACAATTAATCGGTAATCGGGATTAATCGGACCTAATCGGGATTAATCGGCCTAATCGGGATTAATCGGCCCAAATTGAAATGTGGGTTTTAAACATAATTAAGCCCAAATAATGACCCGATCCATGGATCCATAGGTTTTTTTAACCTAATCGCAAAACTGAAGGCCGCTCTCCACCTCCGACATGTTCTCACTGCTGCTTTAACCTAGTCGCTACCTGCTGCTTAAAATCGACGACCACCTGTGCTAATACGGACAAGACAATGATGAATTTTGAAGTATTTAAACTATTTGAAATTTTGAACTAATATAATAATATGTTAATGTTTGTATTTGTGTGTGTATATATATATATTGAAAAATTACTTATAATTTCCAATCCGATTAATCCCTAGTCGGTACACCACCGCCCAACTAACGCCTAGCAATTTTTACAACAGTGACTCTGCCATGCAAAAGGGATTGATATTTTATCTGAATCAATTACAATGAAGGAACCTCAATATATACAAGAAACCTGAAACAGTAACATAGATGTAGAGCAAGAAAGATCAAAGCAAAATTACCTAACACCAGCATCACCAACAATTCCAATGGCCATACCAGCAGATAGCCCAGCAAGGCCACAAGCCAGACCGGAAGAAAGGTGAGCGTATCCATCAAAAAGGTAATACGATTTATCCTTAGGGTTAATTCCGGTACTGATAATCACAGCAATAATCAGACCGTAAATACCTAACACTCCAGCCATAACAACCGGCACAATTGATTTCATCACCAACTCCGGCCTCATCATTCCCACTGACGCCACTCCAACACCGCTCTTCGCCGTCCCATACGCCGTCCCCATGCCTACATCACAAACTCGATAAATGTTAAGTAGATCGGATTTGAAATTGAGTGGATCTAGAAGATTGATTAAACTTACAGGAGAAGACTGGTGCGGCAGCGGCGCCGAGAAAGCCAAAGAACGGTGCCGTTTCATCGTCGGAGAATGTTGAAGACATGATCGCTTGATCGGATATGAGGATCGATCGAGAGGATCGATCGAGAGAGAGAGTGAGGATGAGTTGCATGTGTAAAGTTGAATTGTATGGCTGGCCTTTGAAACATCGTGCTCGGGTTTATCCAGCAAATTAAAAAGATTGCATGTCAACGTGTCATATCCGTTATAACTCGTATGTTAAAATGGTAATATAGTTAGGTTATATACCCATGTATTACATGAGGTTTTTAATAGAAAAAAAATGGAAGTATAATAATGTGTAAAAAAATTTAAAATATTGTGTAAACAAGAAATAAAATTCTTTATTTTCTTAATTAAGTAATAATTAGAATTCAACTTTTATATTATCTTTTTAAAAAAATAAAAACATTAACATAATTAAATTTTAAAATTTAAACTTACTTAAAATAGGAAAAAATGAGAAGATTGGTGAGAAAAAATATGATGATTACACGTGACATTCTTTAGAATCATTTATTAAAATAAGGATTAGATGAGTACGTTATATACGTAATTATCTTTTATACAAGTCATATGATGTGGTGTCGTTAAATTATACTACTCGTATGATGTTATACATTGACATGTAAGCGATGGTGTGACCGGGGCGGCCCAAGTGTATTCTCAACTCAAGCTAGGGCTTAGGGTCATCACTTGAAAATGACCCTCAATTTCTTTAAAAAATGATTTTAAATGTGTGTTTTTGGGCTGAGAATAATGGCGAGAAGAATTGGAGCATTACTTGAAAAGGGCACATGTGAGTTGGTGTAAAGCTGCATTATTAGGTCTTTGCGAGAGAAGAATGGCGGAGTTGGAGTGACAAGTGGAGTCGAAAATCCAATCGTCACTCTCAGGATCTTACGACTCAAACTCGAAAATCCAATCGACACATCAGGATTGACATGTCTCTTATCGCTACTGTAATCTTGATATTACTCAAATCTCAGGTGCTAGGTCGAAACAATCGGCTTACAGTTCCAGTTTTCTGACCTTCAATCGCTTCGTAGGAATCGTATTGACATGTTGAATAAAAAATAAGAATGAACAATGAGCATGTTTTAAGTTTTAACTACATGATATTTATAAGTTCAGATCTAATCATTTACACCTTCAGATCCTGCGACTCGGTAAATGTTGTAGATAAAGAAGCTTTGATTGCGGAAGAGTTGTTAGAATTTTGAATGTATTGTTGCGGGGAAGAGTAAGTGAACACCTTCGACACCGTAATCGAAACCCTATTCACCGTTTGATTCGTGTTGAATGCGTACTCAGTAAGGATTTATGAAATGGAGCTTCTTTTGAGAGAAGATTAGAAGGACGATGGTACATGAATGATGTTTTAGGGTTTCTAGAGAAATTTGAGGTACTCCTCTCGATGGGTGAAGAACACAGTGGGAATGAAGTTTTAGGATTTGTAGAGAAAAATTGAAAACAGGTCAACACCGGGTCATAGGATCTGTGTGTTCCATTAATACGGGTAAACGAGTTTAGGCGGGAAAAAGGAGGTGAATGTGAATAGGAGAGTGACATGTGTCAAATAGTTGAAATCATTTATTAAGCAGAAGAAACGATTCAAAATTAAATAAGTTTCAAATAGATGTTTTAGTCTTTTTACATTTAATAACGCATGAAGAAGTAATAAAACCTGAATACGTATTCCTTAACTAGCAGGAAACCCGCGTGATGCTGCGACGTCGACAATTTTCAACGCGGTATTTGTTTCTGCTAGCTTATCAATCCTCTCGTGATATATTGTATAGTACTTCTGTTAGTTTTCTTATTCGTATAATATTTTACAAAAGTTTATTATGTTTATTGTTTTATTTTTCTTAAAGTTTTCTAGTTAGTAGCATAAATATGGTCATAAGTCTTGCACACTATACTGGGAATGTAAAAGATGTACGGTAATGATAGGCACTCGACCACTCCAGTCTCCAGTTATCTGAAATACTCGATGTGTATTAAAGGAGGCTTATTTAAGTCCATTGCAATCCATATCCATGATCCTTCATGTTCCCAATATCCATGATGTGTATTAAAGAACACAATAAAAAATTTCAAAACTGGCATACACAAAACACCATACCTCAACAACCAAAGGTGGTATAGCCAGTTATACCATATCCTTCAAAAATTATAATGCAATCTTCATGTGGCTGTATATATTCATTTCATCATTAAAATGAAAAAGAATGGCAATCACCTTTTCAACTTGGCTTATCGGAAGCTAAACCATAGCACCATTAAGTAAAACTGAATCAACATTTCATAAACATAACATATCACAAAAGCCGTAAATGCACTAAATAATTTATCCTTGGTCTACATCTACTAATAGCATAATCAAAAGGCTCTTCTAATGCATCCCTATTTGCAATCGCCATTAAGTTTGTAAACAGCAAATTTGCAGTATCACCCTCGCCACCTCATATAACGACATGGAAGGCGGTATTCATTTCAAATTACAAGATCCAACATCGGGCATTCACCGTCTTTTCTGCAGCTTCTTGTGTCTTAAATGCACTCAAGTTTTCCTACATGGGAGATCCATGCACATAACTGCAAAAAGGGTATTCTTCTAAATTTAATTTAGGGATGGTGTATACTATGACACCCATGTATTCAAAAGCTATCACTAAGACCACCTAAATATTGAACAACTTTAGAGCCCACCCAAATATCAATTTGGTTTTTGCTAGCGAATTCGAATTCAAAATAAATAGTTGCTGAAAAATGTAAAATAATAAAATGTTCACATCAACCGGTTACATTGTATATCAAAGTATTAAACAATAACACCATTATATTGACTTGTACTTTGTGAGGAAAATTCTCATTTGATATCATGAAATCACAACAATCAACTTATCTCGAGAATTTCATTAAGATCATTTTCTCTCTACAGCACTTCGTGGGCCTTTGTCCGAATTTTGACATCATATATTCATCCATTTAGAGCATTCACAGCAGGTCCTATATATTTATGTGAGTGAGTCACCTATATTTTAGAGGGTGGTTTAAAGTGGTTGTGATTGGAGAAGAGAGAAAATTTATAAATTTTTTGTATATTTTGGGGAAACACTGTTCACCTGCATAAATTTTTAATATTTTTTGAAAGTTGTTGTGAGTGGAGCAGAGAGAAAATGTAATGATAAAGGTATAAAAAATATTCTTTAATTGAAAAGAAAAGAGAAAATGTAGTGATTTTAGTGTAATTACGATGATGGGGATAGGGAAACTGATGTGAATTCTCTAAACAATGCACCAATGAGTACTTTGAGTTCAGAGCCGGCCCATTGGGCTTGCGGGCAACACACCCGTAGTGGGCCTAACATTTCGAGGGGCCCAAAAAATTAAATTTATATATATATATATATAGAGATGAAGCAGTGAAACGGTTTACCGACGGTTAAACCAGATACAACGTCAAAACAGAGATGAAGCAAGATCTAAGGTAGCGTCGAGTAATGGTGGCTGCGAGCGGCGGTCGTCGTTGGTGGTGAGATGAAACCGTTCCGGCGGTTAGCATGTCGACCGGAGTGTTGATTTGTTACCAGAGGGATGCCGAAATCTCTTAAAATTACAGGTGCAAACTAAAAAACTAGACTGGGAGGAAGAGATGGCATTTTAGGAGAGAGGGTTACATGACGGCTGACTTCTTCTTTTAACATCAGGTTTGTTTAAAACTTTCATTTTCATCCCTTTTAAAATATAACTTATGACACATCTAATCCTTATATACATATATCTTATCTTTTCAGTCCCTTAAAATTTGAATATATCATTTTAATCCATCAACGTTAATTTTATATATTAAAAAGATATGTAAATTATTTATTATGTGTCCGGTTCTTAAATCCAGTCCGATCAGTTCGACCAGTGAACCTTTAAGTCGACCGGTTTGCTGTCCGGTCCGGTTTTAAAAACATTGTCCAGGACACCCTCCAAGCTCCTTTAAAAAGGTTCAATAATTTTTTTAAAGGCCTAATTACCTCTTTCTTTAGACATTTAAAGGGCTTTTTTTATAAAAAAAAAAAGTAGTTTATAAAATTATATATTTCGTTATGGGCCTTTTTTTTCCGACTCGTGTAGGGTATTCAAATCATCGGGACCGGCTCTATTTGAGTTGGAGTTAAACCACTTAACAAAACTAAAATGTTTCCGTAGAGCAAGCTTCTTATCGATCTAGTGTTGATCAGTTCTTGTAACTATATAATGGAAAACAATAATGTAAACATACATGATAAGTTCACCGATGATAGGGAAGACGTCATGATCTCTGATCTGGATCGGGTTCCCGTTTAGGGTGTACGATTAGGATGGTATTAGGTGAGTTCGTTAGAGCTCACGGTTTGAGAGAGAGAGAGAGGGACGGTTTAGGGTGATAGAGTAGAATAAGCGATTAGTCTATTCCCTCTAATTAACTCTCTATTTATATGTACACCAAAGGGGAAACTCATTAGTAGCCCATTAAGAGTAATTAGGCCTATCGACTAATTACTAGCCATAGGTTATTAAATAAATAAATAATTATATTTGATCATTTAATAATAAGATAAATGATTATAAGAGCAACATATTAAATATCGTCTTACATTCTCCCACTTGGATGAGTTATCATTTATTATGAGAATTAGTAAGTCTGCAGATTTAATACTTATTTTAGTTTTAAACCAAAACTGTAGCAGAGAAATACAGTCATTGAATCGATATCCAACTCAAGACCCCCATTAATCATACTACAATCCCAATTTAAAACTTAAATAAATTTAGGATCAATTTTATAAGTAAGCCCTTTAACGTTGATTTGTATAATCAGTGTCTATATGTCATTAGGCATGCATAACATATTTAGAGACAAACAAATTCAAATAACTGAGGAAATTTCATTAATAAACGTAAGTAAGTACATTATGCTACTAAATAAGGTGTTTAGAAAAGCCCATCTTTGAAACATGTTCTTTGAAAACTTTAGGTGGGAGACCTTTAGTCATCGGATCCGCAAGCATAACTTTAGTACTTATATACTCAATACAAAGATTATTTTCCTCAACTCGCTCATGTACGAACAAGTACTTTGTATCAAGATATAATCATCCTCCGGTCGAACTGTTACTGTTCGAGAAACTAACGGCAGCTGAGTTATCACAATAAAGCTTCAATGGTCTAGAAATGGAATTTATTATTTTGAGTCCAGTGATCAGATTCTTTAGCAACATTCCATGACAGGCCGTGTTATACACAACTATGTATTCTGCCATCATAGTGGATGTTGTGGTCAACTGTTGCTTATGACTCTTCCAAGAGATAGGTCCGCCGGCTAACATATAGATGTATCCCGAAGTAGATTTCTTATCATCTTTGCACTTAGCAAAGTCAGAATCAGAATAACCAACCACTTCTAAATTATCACTTCTTCTATAAGTCAGTTTATAGTCTTTCGTCCCTTGCAGATATCGAAGTACTTTCTTAGCTGCTTTACAGTGATCAAGGCCAGGGTTAGTCTGATAACAGCCAAGCATTCCAGCAATATAAGCGATATCTGGACGAGTACAGACTTGAGCATACATGAGGCTCCCAACTATTGATGCATAAGGTATCATTCTCATTTGCTCCTTCTCAACCTCTATTTTCGGACATTGGAAATAACCGAAAACATCTCCCTTAACTACTGGAGCTACAGAAGGAGAGCAGTGTTGCATATTGTAACGTGTGAGGACCCGTTCGATGTAGGCTTTCTGAGATAATCCCAAAATGCCCTTAGATCTATCTCGGTGTATTTTGATGCCTTTAACATAAGAAGCCTCTCCGAGATCCTTCATGTCGAAGTTATGTGAGAGTAAACGCTTCGACTCATGCAACATGTCTAAACTATTACTTGCCAATAGAATGCCATTTATGTAAAGGACAAGTATAGTAAAGTTGTTCCCACTCATCTTGAGGTAGGTGCATTGATCCACTTGATTCTTCAAGAAACCTTGTTTCTTCATGACTTCATCAAACTTTAGGTACCATTGACGTGATGCATGCATGGATTTCTTCAACTTACAGACTAGATGTTCTTGACCTTCAGGTTGAAAATCTTTAGGTTGTTTCATGAACACGTTTTCATTCAAGTCGCCATTGAGGAAAGCGGCTTTGACGTCCATCTGATGTAGCTCTAAGTCAAAGTGAGCTACTAGGGCCATCACGATCCTTAATGAATCCTTTCGAGAAACAGGAGAAAATGTCTCTTGATAGTCGATTCCTTCTTTCTGAGTGAAACCCTTTGCAACCAATCTTGCTTTATAGCGTTCAATGTTTCCATTCAGATCTAGTTTAGTTTTGTATACCCATTTACATCCTATGGGTTTAGCACCGTTGGGTAATTCCACTAAATCCTAAACATCATTTTTCTTCATGGAGTCAAGCTCGTCAATCATAGCTTTATTCCATTCAGAAGACTGACCACTGCTAATGACTTCATGGTAATAAGTAGGATCTGTAAACTTTCTGGTATCCATTTCAGCTTCAGTCAAGTAGGTAACAAAATCATCAAAGTTAGTAGGCCTTTTGGACCCAGACGACCTCCTGAGTTGATTATCGGGTTCGGCATTGTCTTCATGTTGGTCGTTTGATGTTCCTTCATTCTCTGGTACAAAAGGAGTAGCATTAAGATCTGAGGGAGGAGGAAGTGGTGCAGTGACGTGCGGTGTAACATCCCAAAAATAGTAATTTAGAAAATAATAACGCGATAGAGACTTAATCATCATAAAACAAAAGAAAAACGGATGGGCTTGGGCTCGGCTCCAACGGGCCTATGGGAGCCCAGGTATATAAGAGACGAGGCAGGCTTAGACTCTCATTTTTACCAACACTTGCAATCTAGAAAGAGAAAGGAGAGCTCGGGTCTAGAGAGAGAAAGTTGACGGATCGACCCGAAATTGAAGGAGCACGTTACTACTGAGCTCGTGAGCAAAACCTCTGAATCAGAAGTCCAATCCAGGTAACGATTCGACCATAATCTGAGTTTTTGTTCGTTCTGGGATTCTCGGGTTTTAGCTAAATAGGAGACGTTTTTATGGATGAAACTTGAAAATAAGCTTAGAACTAGCATCTAGAATGAAAACCTCACCTTTTGATCAAAGAAAATTGCAAGATTGGCATGATCAGATTAACATGCAAGAATTTCGGACTTGTCCAGGAAGCAGGTCTTGCGTACTTATCAAGTACGCAAGAAGGATGTCATGCGTACTTATCAAGTACGCATGAGGAAGATCCTGCGTACTTATCAAGTACGCAAGAAGAATGTTCTGCGTACTTGTCAAGTACGCATGAGCAAGGTCCTGCGCACTTACTAAGTGCGCAGGCAGCAGACCAGTAAGTAAAGTCAGTATGTTTAGAATGATTAAACCGTTAGAGTCGGGATTGGGTCTGATGTGTATTTAACTACCTGATTCAGATCGCACGTGACGTTATTGGACCTTTGTTTAGAACAACCAAGACTAGCTTATCAGGTGAGTTCTATGTGCCCCCTTCTATGTTATGTGTAAATCATTTTAAATGTTTTGGAGCTGAAGTGTATACACTAAATGAATAAATGCTATGAATTTCAATGTGATCATACGTGGTATACAAATATATATATATATATATATATACTTTTATACGAAAATGAATTATGAACAAAGAATGAAACGTATGATTATAAAGAATGAATGAATGAAGGACATAACGTAAATGAATGAAATCTTGCTTTATATTATATATATTGCATGTTATGAATGTAAGTAAACGTTATGAACCCTTGTATGACAACAGCTACTTCGGTAGACGGACGACCACGTGGCTGTTTTGCAACCGGGACAAAATCGTTCCTTCGCAAGCTAGGACGTATAAAAAGGCACTAATGGACGGTCGAAGCAAATGCCTTAACTCAAGTAGAACGGTTGCATACATAATGGTCGCGTGGGAAACGGATGCCCTTGGGCAGACGGGCGAATGAACGGACTACGACGGTAGGACGGGTTAAAAGCGGACGGACAAAGGTTGCCGGACGGATTTAAGTTTCGACGGACGGTTTTCTAGAGCCGGACGGTTAATGAAAAGGGCTACGACGGTAGTTCTCACTGCGATGTCTTTGTGACATTCGCGACAAGTATGATGGGTTGATCACCCTTAAGTTTATGGCCAAACGAATGTTCTCCCCAAGTAAGTATGTATGTACATATGTATATACTCAATATGAATGTTATGTGAGAACAGTAAAGCAAAGAAGATGTAAAAGCTCGAATGTTAAGTATATTATATATATATATATATAATACTCATGATAAGATAAATATTATGTATGATTGTCTATAAACTAGAACTCACCAGCGTTAGCTGACTTTTAGTATACATTTCAGGTAAAGAAAGGAAGGGTCGTACGAAGGCGTGAAGGTTACCCGGCACAAGACTGACATCCCACTTTTATATGTGTTAAGACAATGTTATGTTTTTAATTGTTAAGACTTCCGCTGTTATGTCATGTCATGTCATGTTACGTTATGTAATGATTGAATTCGAATGTTTTAAATTTAAGCTCAGTATTTATGACTATGTTTATGAGTAAATCCAACAAGTGAGGCTACCCGGGAATGGGGCCTTACATGCGGTGCAACGTGGTGTACAATAGGAGTAATCGGAGTTAAGGTAAGCGGTGTATCTCCCCCCCCCCCCTCGGGTCTTGTACTTCTTCTAAATCTGGATAAGGATTTTCACTGCTCACACTGACCTTAAAATCCTCAAGGAATTTGGCATGCTTGGTTTCTACAATACGAGTGATGTGAGAAGGACAATAGAATCTATAACCCTTTGAGTGATCGGGATAACCGATGAAGTAACACGTGACAATTTTCATGTCAAGTTTCTTTAAGAAAGGATTATAGAGTTTAGCTTCGGCAAGATAACCCCATACTTTCATATATCTAAGACTTGGTTTCCTTCCTGTCCAGAGTTCATAAGAAGTTTTAGGAACAGAGTTTGAAGGAACTCTATTGAGTATATGAACAGCTGCTTTTAAGGCCTCGGTCCAGAGGAATGAGGGTAAACCTGAGTTGGCTAACATACTGCGTACCATGTTCATTAGGGTCCTATTTCTTCTCTCAGCAACACCGTTCTGCTAAGGAGTACCGGGCATGATGTACTGGTTCACAATCCCCTGGCCTTTACAAAACTCATAAAATAGATCAGGAGCCTGACCCACATCAGTATGTCTGCCATAATATTCACCTCCTCTATCTGATCTCACAACTTTTATTTGAATATCAAGTTGTTTTTCAACTTCAGTTTTATAATCTTTAAAAGTCGCAAGTGATTCAGATTTTTCTTTAATAAGATACAAGTACATATAACGAGAATAATTGTCAATAAAAGTGATAAATGAAGTATGTCCTGTTATACCAGCAACGGGGTAAGGGCCACTAATATCAGTGTGAATGAGTTCTAATAAATTAGAGCTCCTAGTGTCCCCTTTCTTATTTGCTGATGTCATTGTACCTTTAAGGCATTTGACACATGTTCCAAAATCATTGAAATCGAGAGATGGTAACACTTCATCCTTCACGAGACGAGATAAGCGATCTCGTGAAATGTGGCCTAAGCGTTGATGCCATAACATAGATGAAGCTTCTAAGTCTCGTTTTCGTTTAGTCTTTGAAAAGTTTTCATTAATATTATATGATAGCAAAGACTTGGAAAAATCATCATCTAGTTCTAATATATAGAGACCATCATCCAGATAAGCACGTCCAAACACTTGAGAATTTAACATAATAGAAAGTTTGTCATGACCATGAGAACAAACAAAACCGTCAATGTCTAACTTTGGTCCTGATACAAGATTCCAAGTAATCTCAGTAATATATAAGGTATCATAAAGTTTAATACATAAACCGGTTTTCATAATTAATTCTAAGGTTCCAGCAGCTTTGACAACTAGTTCTTCTCTATTCCCCATCTTAAGTGTTCTTCGGTTTCTTTCCAGCTTCTGGATTGTAAGGAATCCCTGTAAAGAGTTGGTTACATGAACCATAGAACCATAATCAAACCACCATGTATTAGTAGGAACATTTAAATTATAGGACTCAAGTATCATATAAAGATTATTACCTCTCTTGCTCAGCCACACCTTAAAGTCCGGGCAGTCTTTCTGCCTATGTCCAGCCTTGCGGCAAAACTTGCAGTGAGACTTCCCTTTGAAGTTCTTAGAGCTGGAAGCACACTCACATCTTGTTTCTGGACCTTATAAGATTCCTTCATATGGAAATTTCCCTTCCTCTTCTTTGAATCAACGGACATGAGATAAGCAACATCCGGTCTATCTAGCTTCAGACGCTCTTCTTCTTGGACGCACATTGCAATCAACTCACTCATCGTCCACTTGTCTTTCTGTGTGTTGTAGTTGATCTTGAAAGCTTCAAAAGACTTAGGAAGAGAGGTCATGATAAAGTGCACTAGAAAGCCATCACTGGTTTCCATGTCTAATCCCTTGAGCTTACGGGACATGTCATTCATCATCATGATGTGCTCACGAATATTGCTGATCCCATCATACTTTGCAGTCACCAGCTTCAAAATTAAGGTACTAGCATGCGCCTTAGAAGTTCCCTTGAATTGATCCTCCACAGAAGCTAGATAAGTCTTGGCATCTTTAGAATCAGGTATAGCTCATCTGATGATCGGACCGATTGAGTTCTTCATTAGGACAAGAGCCATGCGGTTACACCTTGACCACTTCTCATGCTTGATAATGTCTTGAGCAGTGCTTTTGTCAGTAAGATCAGCAGGTGCAGGCTTGTCGAGTGCGTGATCGAATTCCATCAAGCCGAGAGACAACATCAGGGAATCTTTCCAAGTAGAGAAGTTTGTGCCATTCAAAGTTTCGATTCCCAAGTTAGGGGCTACAGTGGATTTTATACGAGAAAGAATAAGATACTAATTGCTAAAGAAGAACTTAGAGTGTCTATGTGGTAACTTAAACTAAGGCAGGAGGAATTAAGGACCAATATATTAATGAAGCGGTGATAAATATCTATTATAATCACCAAAATGATAGATTTATTAGGTTCTACTTAAACAATGTAACACATCACCTTTGGGCAGAAGTGAAACAGTTTTTTAGTATTAGGAACAATATTAATAGTAAGTATGCGCAGTGAGAATGTAACACATCACATTTGGGCAGAAGTGAAACATTTGTTTAGTACACACATAATTAGCTTCGTGAAAACTAAATGTGACACATCACCTTTGGGCAGAAGTAGAAACACTTAGTTATATTAGGCAAAGTAGTGCTTAATTAGACTTAAAAAACTTTACAAGCGTGACACATCACTTTTGGACAGAAGTGAAACTTTAGGTGTTATTTAAGTTTATCATGTTTTTTTCTAAGTTAATATCATGACAAGCACTAAGTTATAATGTTTATTTAAGCTTGAATAAGTATACACGTGCATCACATCACCTTTGGGCAGAAGTGAAGCATTAGGTGGTATTCAAGTAAGTTTTAAAGTTTTGAAAACATTTAAGTTTAAGGTTTAACAAAACTAAAACTAAAGCATTTATTAATAGCAAACCCCCTGTTAGTGCGGATTGAGCTCCGCGGTGAGTTTGCTGGGGGTTGCGGGGGCGCGAGGAAAAATTTTAGGCACTTATAAGGCTAGGTTCACGGTTCCTTTAGGGTTCACGGTTCCATAATGGTTCCCGGTTCAATAAGGGTTCCCAGATTATTAAGGGTTCACGGCTAATGTAAGGGTTCACGACAGAGTGAGGGGTCACTGTAGTGAGGGTTCACGGCAGTGAGAGTTCACTGTAGTGAAGGTTCACGACAGTGAGGGTTAACGGTTCATCAAAAGTTCACGGCTTCTATAAGGTTCACGGCTACAAAAGGTAAACCGTGAATTGTAGAACCCGTGAATTTGAACTGTGAACTGTAAACCGTGAACTGAGATACCCGTGAACTGTTTAAATGTGAACTGTAAACCGTGAACTATGAACTGTAAATTTATTACCCGTAAACCTAACCCGTGAATCATAAAACGTGAAGTAGAAGCCCGTAAACACAACCGTGAGAGTCCAAAACCGTGAATGATAAGACCTGATAAGGCAGTGCTAAATTTAAGGGATTTGATTGTATTTTCAAATTTCAAAAATCTTTTAAGTTGTATAGAATATCCAAGTTGCTTTATTTAAAATAATAAATTAATATTTTAATTCAAAATATTGGATATTAAGTTACACGATTTTAACAAAAACACAATCAAATAATTATTCATCCCAAATTAAGGGGATTTTCATCAAAATTAAGGATGAACACGTTCTTCAATAATATCAGATAAAACGTGGAATTCAAAATCTTGAACATTAATATTAAACAAATTTCGAAAATATTAATGATCTCGGGTTTTATGAGATCAAAAACCGTGATATTATTTACAAAAAACAGAAAACCGTAAAGTTGAATAAAAACGATTTTCTTTATGGATTTTTTTAGCAGAACTTTCGTTCTCCGATTATAATTCCAGTTAAGGGAAAGAAACAAGAACTAATTTATCAACAACCTGGCTCTGATACCACATGTTGATCAGTTCTTGTAACTATATAATGGAAAACAATAATGTAAACATACCTGCTAAGTTCACCGATGATAGGGAAGACGTCATGATCTCTTATTTGGATCGGGTTCCCGTTTAGGGTGTACGATTATGATGGTATTAGATGAATTCGTTAGAGCTCACGGTTTGAGAGAGAGAGATGGACGATTTAGGGTGATAGAGTAGAATAAGCGATTAGTCTATTCCCTCTAATTAACTATCTATTTATATGTACACCCAATGAGAAACCTATTAGTGGCTCATTAAAATTAATTAGGCTCATCGACTAATTACTAGCCATAGGTTATTAAATAAATAAATAATTATATTTGATCATTTAATAATAAGATAAATGATTATAAGAGACACATATTAAATCTCGCCTTACATCTATACCCTAGAAAACCTGACAAAATGTGAAATATGTTAACATTTGTGGTTTTGAACAACTTATGACAACAAATCATACAAATATTATGAGTAAGCTGAAAATATATAAAAGAAAGTTTAAAAGAAAAAAAATACCTAAACAATGCTAAGGATAGCAACTGTAACAGGATCTCTGAGAAATCTCCTCTAGGAGGAGATACAACACCAACGAATGTGACACTACCGTTACGTTCTGGTCCACATAGACACTTTACGTTCATAAAATTATGTCAAACGTGCAACCAGATATGCGGGAGAACCACTACATGCAGGGGCGGACTTAAGTGAAGCCAGGGGGGGTGCACAGGAACCCCCCGAGTTTCGAAATTTTAGTGTAACGGTAGGTAAAAAAACTGGGGTGAACCCCCTAAAATATTATAGGGTGAACCCCCTTACAAAGTTTCACAGTAAGCGTAGTGGTTTAGGCACTATGAAATTGGGGTATCTAAAAACAATGAACCCCTTAGAAAAAATTCCTGGATCCGTCACTGACTACATGTAGAAGAAACGATTAACAAAAAATTATTTCCATCACACATTCATCATAAAAATCATTTATTAGGTAGAAGATCGAAACGATTAAAATTTAAATAAGTTTCAAATAAATGTTAGTCGTTTACATTTAGTAACACATGAAGAAGTAGTAAACCTAAAAACAGATAGTTATAAATGCAAAATACGTATTCCTTAAAAATTAAAACAAAATTTCGCATTTATAACCAAACAAAACAAAATTATTATTGCATTATTAGACTTCATGCCGGTAGCCATCAATGTTCTGTCTTGGTGGTAAGGGGGGTTTTCTCAAAGGGTTTCCCTTCTGTGGATGTCATGGATTCGAATCTTGCAATGTGCACTTCATAAAAACTAGGAACACCCTCTGCAGATTCGAATTCCTTGGGGTTATATGGATAGACTGATGTACGAGCCTCCCGTGATGGGACGTGCCAGTTGAGCCCACACCGAATACTTCATGCCGGTTACCAACCACCCTTTTAACTCAATTATATGTGTGTAAATAAATGACATTTATTTCAAATAGCATGGGCTATTATATACACAACGTGAAGCATTTATGAATGAAAATATAGGTCCTCTCCTGCAAACTAAAATATGAATTTCGTTTAATTTTTCCTTTGAAATACAAATGCCAAAGAGGTTGTCGTGTAATAGTTGAGGTAAGATCTGAAGTCTCAAAGGATCCGGGTTCGATACTTGTCACCACCATTAATTTCGTCTAAACTATGAGGTCTTCCAATTTATTACTAAAACGTAAATCAGTCAATTTTAAGACTTCACATAGTGTCTTTAAGGTGGTTGCGCATTCCAACTTTTCAATAAGTTATACGATTTGATAACCGTGACGGGAGCCAGGCCATTTGGACATTTAAGGTTCGAATTAATGATTCAAGGAATGCTAGCCCTTGTGGGAGCATGTTAGTTCAAACCGGTCATTAAGAACGATAACCTTACCAAGGAGTCGTTCGCCCCTTTTTTACTTTTTGACTACACCATTATTCATCATTGCCTACCATATATACACCAATCGAATCCAAACCTAAGTGACACCTTGTTTAAATGAATAGTTTTCTTGCACTAGTATTGATCTTTTATGTTGTTTAGTGTTATTACCGTCAATCCATCTTTTTATTTGATCAGACAATATCAAGAGTTGATTATTGAGAGTCACATTGATCATTGGTTCGATACTTGGTTTTTGACGAAACTATATTATATTGCGATAGATGCACTTTTCTATTATGTGTAGTTGGTTAAAGTAAAAAAATTATTTTTTAAATATTAAAACCTGAGAATTGTGTTAAAATATAAAACCCAAAAAAAGTATCTAAAATACTTAACACACATCAATCTTATACGTGCTAATTATATTGAACACAATATACTTCAATGAATGAGAACGTGACCTTTATTTCTTAATTAGATAGAATGTAATTGTTATATGTTCATAATATCCAAATACTATTACATATCAAATACTCCTCATGTTTGACTTGAGATAATACTCCTCATGTTTGACTTGAGATAATGGCTTTGTGATCGGGTATACTAGATATTGATCTGTATGTACTTTTGCTTATGGATATGTCTTAATAGGTCTCTATGGTCGGCATCACCTTTGAGATTTGCAATGAAATCCTTATCCTTGTATATACCCAAGATTGGTAATTAACCATTTCATTGAAGCTATATTTTGTGTCTTAAATGCAACATCAGATACTACAACGTATTCCAAGTAATTGCACCCCACTACTAGAAAACTTGACAATTGCGACCACATTTTGTGATCCCATATCCCAGTCGCAAAATTAGCGTCCGATTTGCGACCGAATAAGATTCGGTAGCAAATCAGTCGCAAATTTTGAGACCACTTACTTTTTATCGTAAATCCGTCGCAAATTTCGCAACCGTTTATTTTCAATCGCAGATCGGTCTCAAATTTTGCGACGCTTAGTTTCGGTTGCAAATTTTGCGACCGCTTAGTTTTGGTTGCAATTTTTGCAACCACTTAATTTCGGTCGGAAATTTTCAGTCGCAACTCCGTCGCAAATTTTACGACCGCTTAGTTTCGGTCGCCAATTTTACGTTCGGTCAGAAATTTTCGGTCGCAAATCAGTCGCAAATTAATTATAAATATTAAAAACCTAAAAATATGTAAAAGGAAAATGTTATATGTGCTCGTGTGTGTGAAAACCATAAAACCTAATATGGGGTCCTTGAGTGTCGCTTTGGTGTTGCACTGCTGCCTTGGCCTGACGCACCCCTACAAACCATAGTTAAAGTTTAATTAATTATCCAATAATCATAATTGTTACATAGTTGTTTTAATTTGTAATAAATTTACTGCCTTCGCTTTGTTCTCCATTCGTTACAATTATGGTTAATTAGAAGTCATAGGTTTACCTATGTTTAGGTCGGTTATTTCCTTGTTTGTAAGCCTTTAAAAAGGCCTCACCATGATATGAACCGATTCGAGATGGTCATTCTCCCAAGAAAACATAGAACGTTATTTGGGGCCATTTTGTGGTATGATTTTTAAAGATAGCGAGGCCATTTTATAGGTTTACAAATAATAAATACGATATATTTAAGAAAACCCACAAACGAAACTAGTGTAACAATTCATCTAGTGTAAATCATGTAAAACAGAAGTCCTTGCACAATACTCTAGTGTAAACCATGTAAAACATAAGTCCCAAAACAAACCTAGTCTTTTGATAGTGGGTTGAGTCTCGACTAAGATTAATATTGTGTAAAATACTCTTACTATAAGGTAGCTAAATACCTATTATCCCTTAAGACGCGAGATAGCAGGCGCAGATTACAATACAAGAAAAAAAATACAACATCGCTAGGGGAGAAAAGGCAAAAGGGGTCATCCCACATCGCTAGGGGAGAAAAGGCAAAAGGGAAGTGGTGTTGTATAAAAAAGGAGATAGGCCATTGGATTAGATACTTACCTAGACGGGGTCAATGGGTGATCAAGAAGATCCATGTCCTAGGTTGGTGACCTTCATTGCACTTAGGAGGGGTGCTCGCCTAAGGTCAGCCCAATTGGTCAAGCCTATGTCATAATTTGTGGTAGTAGGGACTTGTGTTCGCACACCCCTTGCATAATAATCTAATATGTAAATGAAGTAAAACAAAAGTCCCAAAACAAACCTAGTCTTTTGATAATGGGTTGTGTCACCCTACAACTGACGGCAGAAACGTCGTAGCGAAACATGGAGACTGCTAATGAGCACATGTTTGACTAAGTTGTAATATATTAAAACATCACATTTCAATTCATAGTTCCAACATACCAAATTCAACTATACAATAATTTTGAAATACATAATAAGTTCATTTTATTCAATTAACTAGGTCCACAACTTAAGTAAAGCAAACTTGATCAACTCAAACATTTGTACCTGAAACATGATAAAAACGAGGTCAACTAAAAAGTTGGTGAGCATACATAGGTTTTGACTTTAAATAGTATCATTGTGTTGTGTATATACAATCCATACATATCATGGTAACAAATTGTGTTGTCGGCAACAATCACCCTAACTGGGTGGGTTTGTTAGAATCAATAGATCTATCATTGTTAACCGTCGGCTTGTGTAGTTAATGATTGCACACAAATTGTAGTTTGCACACCTAGTACTCAAGCATATGGCTCAAATTGCACACATGAATGTAGGGTGAAATTGTATTGTGTAGTTTGTAAACATTGTATAATTGTACTCATGTTCCACCCCAAAAAATGTAAATAGTGTAAAAGAGGCTATGTAAACTCACCTTTATTAGTTGGGTAGATGACACGAGCAATATGTAGCATAAGTGGTTTTGAAATTCACGAAGTTAACCTAAAGTGAAATTGTATGGATTTGAATTAATAACATGCACGAAGTCTAAGGCAAGATCTAATTGTTCTTCGGGTTTCGATAGGTGTGGATTTGTACAAAGAGTAGCGTCATTTCATGTAACGGGTGTATGTAGATTGATGTTTGCATTTGTACAAAAGTTTAAAACGTAACGTCAAAAGTATAAGAATTAAACAAAATAATATTTGACTTAGAGTTGTACTAGAATGAATAAATAGATTAAATAAATAAATTCTTTTTTTATTTAATTAGAATATTGTGTCTTTAAAAAAAATAGAGTGAAATTATATTTACTTGAATATAATTTAAATAAATAAATTCTTTTTATTTATCTATTTATTATTTCAATATGTTTAAGGTTTAGTTTTAAAAGACCTCGAATTTATAGTCGTTTTTTTAAATGCATATATGCACTCACACTATATGTACAAATCAATGCATATATGCATATTTTTATACTTTTCTTAAAAAAATTCAGGAGAGAGTAGATATACTCAAACTAAGAGTGGGAAGAGATAAATAAAATATTATTGTTGAATTTTACCTTTTTCACTAAAGCGATATGTACACATTTTGTGTGGTTCTCACGGTTCTCAACATATGGTTGGTTCTCAAAAGAACATGCCCCTATATATATATATATATATTAATATATATTTACGAAAGTTATATTTGCTTGAATAGAGTTTAAACTTTATTATTTATGTGTAAAAAAATATGACTTATAAAATTGTTTTATGAAATTATTTTCATGATAATGTATTTTATAAAAACTTTGTCACAATTCTTATAATATAAGTAATATATCGACTTTATTAAAAACCAATAATTTTAATTAAAAATCAATTTCTTCTTAATTTATTTGTATTGTAAATGAGGCTTTAAATTGTAAAAATACTCGTTCTTAATTAAAATCTGCTTATTTTTGTATAAATTAGTTCTAAATGATAATGAGTTTTATAAAATATGTTTTTATATATTAATTTAGTTGTTAAAAATGATTTTAAAAATAAAAGCGGCTCGCCGGATCGAACCCGGGTAGGTTCTGTGTGGGCACACTGGTTGTGCCTTACCATTGGACTAGGTGATTGATTCCTGAGAAATGCCCGGTCCGAAAATGATTTAATGTGAAAATAAAGCGGAACACCAAAAAGAATGCCAGGTATGGTTTGTGGGTTTAGACCCCGCGACCATGCGTGTATGGGTTATGTGTTTTAAACGATGGAACTTGTCGAAAACCTTGGTAAGTATCCGATCGATTTATGTTTTTAACAACTAATCCCTGAACCCTTTCTTCCCCAATTCGTAATTGAAAACCCTAGCCCTTAAATCGATTCGATTAAGCCCCCGATTGAACTCGGAAACATGGGGCTTATGTCCGTGAGATCAAAACGAAGCTAATGGAGCAAAGAGTACCTGTTTTGGTGAAGTAATGACGGGTAACGGCGGGGGTTTTGGTTCCGGAGTTCTTCGAGTTTGTCAGAGTTCCGGAGGTGTAATGAGATGCGTAGGTGTGTTTAGAAAGTTTGTAAGAGATATTGCGAAGGTGTGAGACTATTTCTTGCATATCAATTTCGTCTTAAACACTCAAATTATTTCCATCACACATTCATCATAAAAATCATTTATTAGGTAGAAGATCGAAACGATTAAAATTTAAATAAGTTTCAAATAAATGTTAGTCGTTTACATTTAGTAACACATGAAGAAGTAGTAAACCTAAAAACAGATAGTTATAAATGCAAAATACGTATTCCTTAAAATTAAAACAAAATTTCGCATTTATAACCGAACAAAACAAAATTATTATTGCATTATTAGACTTTATGCCGGTAGCCATCAAGGTTCTGTCTTGGTGGTAAGGGGGGTTTTCTCAAAAGGTTTCCCTTCTGTGGATGTCATGGATTCGAATCTTGCAATGTGCACTTCATAAAAACTAGGAACACCCTCTGCAGATTCGAATTCCTTGGGGTTATATGGGTAGACTGATGTACGAGCCTCCCGTGATGGGACGTACCAGTTGAGCCCACACCGAATACTTCATGTCGGTTACCAACCACCCTTTTAACTCAATTATATGTGTGTAAATAAATGACATTTATTTCAAATAGCATGAGCTATTATATACACAACGTGAAGCATTTATGAATGAAAATATAGGTCCTCTCCTGCAAACTAAAATATGAATTTCGTTTAATTTTTCCTTTGAAATACAAATGCCAAAGAGGTTGTCGTGTAATAGTTGAGGTAAGATCTGAAGTCTCAAAGGATCCGGATTCGATACTTGTCACCACCATTAATTTTCACGGCATGCAAATGAGGCCTAGCTCTTAGGTTGATGCACCAGGGTTTTACCCACGCCGATCTAGGGTTTGAGCCTCGACTTTCCCTCAAGCCCTGAATGGGTCGTATTGAGTAGGGTTTTTCCTTGAAAACTCTCCAACTCTGACGTCAAGTGGCCCCAGTTAAAACAACATATTGGCCGAAGTTGGACGGGACTCTCCCATATGACATGGGGTGCGACGTCACAACATTCGATGTTCGCCTTAAAAAACATTTGAAATACAAATTAAAATTTTTTTTCTAATATTTTATAATACTTAATATATATATAGTTTTGTTCAATTCTTTATCTATAAAATAAATTTTATTTCCAAATGTTCAATATAAAATAGTTTTTAAATATTATAAATAAAAAAATGAATATAAATTTTGATGAGAGAGAACACGAATTATATATCAGGATTATCACACTTTTAAAAAAATAAAATACTTTTAAAAATTGTTTTAGAAACTATGTGAAAAAGATTCAAAATATTACAACTTATATACAGTTAAAGAAGAAGTCCCTCAACCAATGTTTTGAGGATCAAACCGGTCTTTTTACTGGTTCACCGGTCGGTTCATATTTAATAATCGGACGACGTCATAAATATTATAAAAATAAATCAATTCAAACAACCATTATTCGTTCAAAAATCACCAACAAGTAAATTCCAATAATTTTAAATTAACAATTAGCTACAAAATACGAATTTAAAAGACTTAAAATAGACAAAAAAAAATTAGCCAATTGGTACGACCACCGGGTTTCGGCTCCGATCACCGGGTCGCTGCAAGACCGCTTCAACACACATAACCGGACCGGCCAAGTCTCCGGTTTCCGTTCCGGGTTTCAAAACACTGCCATCAACATAATTTTGACATATAAAAGTTCTATACATATAAAAAAACGAGAAAGTCAATTCAACTCAACTTATATACCAAATGTGGAGTCAAATGATCAGTTATACCAGCGGATTCCCCCGACATCCGTTGTTGATATCAGTGGATCACCTGGAACTCATAACAAACTTAGGTGTCACCTAGTTTCGAAATCTCATACCCATATTACCCTATTATTTATTTCCCATGGGGATGAATAGTAGTTTTTTTTCATTTTTCTTACAAAAGTTTTTTTTTATATACCGGCCTCTAAAGTTCAAAATAAGCTTTAATTTTCTTTTTTTTTTTTACTCAAAACTCTGTTTTTTTATAGATTTGCCACATAAGTTCAATAAACTTTCGTTCGTTAACTTTTTTCGAAATACGGGTGCTTGTTTTTTTTGTCAACGTTCCGATATAAATTTGTTTTAAAACGGAGTTGTATTCAAAATCGACTTTTTTTTATCGTTGCCTGTATCGAGTGCCGTTACCGTTGTGGTACCATAACGAACCGGACCTATTATGGGCGAACAACATCATTGTCGATATTGGTATTATCGATTCGCCTTATGGTTTTCGACGAACCGAACCGGTAATTTTTTTAATTTGTTTTCCCCTTTTTTATTATTTAGTTTTATGTTTCCTTTCTATTAACATTATTTTTACCGTTGTGCCTATGTTTTCGTTTTAATTTTATTAACGATGGGCTCGACAACGTTATCTATGATAACTTTCGTTCGTTATGTTTTTTTAAATAATGGAATGCGCCGTTTTCTTAATAATTTCTTTTGTCAACGTTCTGGTTTAAATTTTATTGAAGACAAAGTTATATTCAACTTCGAGTGTTTTTGGGTATCGTACGTTATAACGAGTCTGCGATTCCACGCAAACGAGCCAAACCAATAACGACCAGACTTCCGCCGCGAAGCGCGGAGAGTAAAAACTAGTTCACTTAAAAATATAAATTTTCCGGCCGGGACCATATTTGACTATTTGTGCATGTGCTCCTCTTTACTCGGTAGCTTCAGACAAGATTTATAGCTGCCAACCACCACCACCTCTGACCACCGACACCCATGACTCTCCCCTCCTCCCACACTTACCATTACCTCCTCCTCCACCACCTCCCACCATGCCCCGCCGCATCCGGCAACTGGTCCCTCCTCCTCCCAACCATCGGCATCTCCGCCATGCACATGCAACTCCTCCCAAACGACCGTATCATAATCTTTGACCGCACAGACTTCGGCCCCTCAAACATCTCCCTCCCCGCCGGAAAATGCCGTTCCGACCCAAACGACATGGCTTTGAAGCACGACTGCACCGACCACTCGGTCGAGTACGACGTTTCCTCGAACTCCATTCGTCCCCTCATGGTTCTCACTGACGTTTGGTGCTCCTCAGGAGCACTAACACCCGACGCCAGTCTTGTCCAGACTGGCGGATTCAATGACGGTGAACGCGTTGTTAGAGTTTATAAATCGTGTGATCAATGTGATTGGCAAGAGATAGATTCTGGGTTGATTGTAAGAAGATGGTATGCTACTACTCATATATTACCAGACGGCCGCTTGATTATTATTGGCGGCCGTTGGCAATTTAACTTCGAATTCTACCCTAAAAGATCACCAGAGGAGAAAGCACAAAACATGTCGTTTCTAGTTCAAACATATGATCCAGAAATTGAGAATAATTTATACCCTTTTGTGTTTCTTCATACAGATGGAAATTTATTTATTTTTTCGAATAATCGAGCGATTTTATTTGATTATATTAACAACCATGTTGTCAAGATGTACCCGGAAGTACCCGGTGGCGACCCGAGGAATTATCCGAGTACGGGCTCCGCGGTACTACTTCCGATGCGGATAGTACAAGGGGTTGTAGCTGTGGTTGAAGTTTTGGTGTGTGGGGGTGCCCCTAAAGGAGCCCATATCAATGCTAAAAATGGTAAATTTGATGATGCTTTGGATAGTTGTGGGCGAATTAAAATATCCGACCCGGATCCTAAATGGGTCATGGAAACTATGCCTATGGGTCGGGTAATGGGTGACATGTTATTGCTCCCGAACCGCAATGTTTTGATTGTTAATGGTGGGTCCAGTGGAACCGCAGGGTGGGAAAACGGGCGTGGCCCGGTTTTAAAACCGGTTATTTACAAACCGGATAATCTGTTCGGGTTTCGTTTTGAAGTGCAGAACCCGAGCAGGATACCTCGAATGTACCATTCGGCTACGGTTTTGGTTCGAGATGGTCGGGTCCTGGTTGGTGGGAGTAACCCTCATGAACGGTATAATTTTACAAACGTACTTTTTCCTACTGAATTAAGTCTAGAGGCGTTTTCACCTTCTTATTTGGATCCGTCCTCGTCCGTTTTTCGGCCGAAGATACTTTTATTCCCCACCCATTTTCAGTATGGAAAACGGGCGGTTATACGGTTCAAAGTTCAGTCTCTAGTGGGCATGAACTTGGTATATGTGACAATGGTGGCGCCTTCTTTTAACACACACTCGTTCTCCATGAATCAACGGTTGTTGGTTCTTGATGGCGGCAACACCACGAAGATCGCCGGAAACTCAACCTACGAGGTTGGTGTGACGGCGCCACCTTCCGGTAATGTAGCACCGGCGGGGTATTATCTTGTTTTTGTGGTACATCGAGACATCCCGAGTGAAGGCGTTTGGATCCACGTGGAGTGACAAAACATTGGTGTAGATTGCATGTAACTTACGGTATCTAAGTTTGAAGTTAAGCGAGTACATTTGTGAAAAGACATTTCTTTGCCCTTTTTAAAAGCGAGTTAAAACCGGAGGTGTAAACAAATAACTTGCAACGGAAAGAATATGCATTGTAGTTCTTATACATGAACACTCTATCATGGTTATGTATTGTACTTCCCATACCTTAAAAACATATCATGGTTATGTATTGTAGTTCTTGTATCATTGCATCACAACTATGCATTGTAGTTCTTATATCTTTCAACATTGTATCACGGTTAGTCGGTTATCATTCAACATTCTATTATATTTATTTCACTTTACTTGTCTAAATGTTGAATTGAATAATGAAGATATAGTAAATATACAATGACATTTAAGGAGTCATGGAGTGTGAGACTTGAGGTGGAAGATTTGTTTTTAAACGCAGTTGAACTCAAGATGTCTTTGTTGTGGCCCTGTGGTGGTTATTGTGTCTAGCGACATTCTAACTTTCCAATAGTTTGAGGGTTGTGGTAACCGTAACTATGAGGTCTTCCAATTTATTACTAAAACGTAAATCAGTCAATTTTAAGACTTCACATAGTGTCTTTAAGGTGGTTGCGCATTCCAACTTTTCAATAAGTTATACGATTTGATAACCGTGACGGGAGCCAGGCCATTTGGACATTTAAGGTTCGAATTAATGATTCAAGGAATGCTAGCCCTTGTGGGAGCATGTTAGTTCAAACCGGTCATTAAGAACGATAACCTTACCAAGGAGTCGTTCGCCCCTTTTTTACTTTTTGACTACACCATTATTCATCATTGCCTACCATATATACACCAATCGAATCCAAACCTAAGTGACACCTTGTTTAAATGAATAGTTTTCTTGCACTAGTATTGATCTGTGAGGCCCCTTTCCCGAAAGGCCTCACTTATTGGATTTACTCATCAACACATAGAACTTAATCATAAGACATTCATTAACACAGCGGAAACGATTTAAAACTTCAACATGCGCAGCGAAAATACATAACATGTCTAAACATAACTTGTCGACATACAAACTGAAACTTGTCTGAATCAACTAAAACAATAACATAGACAGGATGCCAGACTCTGGTCTTCGGGTAACTCTTCTTGCCAAGCCAAGCATCCACTTCCATCTACTGCCACCTACAATTAACTGATGTGCATACTAAAAATCAGCAACGCTGAGTGAGTTCTAACGTTTACTTTAAATCTATTTTACAAAAGATTTACTAAAACACATATACTGCCAATAAGGCTAAACTTAACACACTTTACTTTTCAAACATATATACTGCCATTAAGGCTAAACTTAACACACTTTACTTTTCAAACATATATACTGCCATTAAGGCTAAACTTAACACACTTTACTTTTCAAACAGTTTAAAACGTATAATAAACCGTCAATTCCTCTTTACTGTACTGCCCTCATGGCTTACATCCATGAACCGACAAGTACCTGGTCAATGCCCCCATGATCAACGACCATGAACCGACAATACCGCTTATCCGTCAATTCCTTGTCACTACTGTACCGCCCCCATGGATTCATCCATGAACCGACGAGTACCTGGTCAATGCCCCCATGGCTCACTATCCATGAACCGACAATACCCTGGTCAATGCCCCCATGGCTCACTATCCATGAACCGACAATACCGCTTAACGCTAAGGGGAGGTTGCGTGGACCTCCCGAGCAACCGCCGTCACTCATCCCAGTTGTACAACCGTTAACGAACCACAAAGGTTCTTACTAATGGGTAGAACCCATATCTGACATCTTGTACAAGTAACATCTGTCCCAAGGACCTTTATAGCTGGTACATATTCCTGAAGGAAAACTGTTCACTTTACTGTTCATAAATATTTCTGTAAATCTTGCTCATAACTTAACATATATCATGCCTTTGTTTATGTATATAAAAATATAGTAAACGCTTGCCAAATGATATATCTTTGCTTTTACTGAAACATAGCTTATCATAAAAATACATCTTGCTTTCTAAAACATAGCTTATCATATATATCATGCCTTTGTTTATGTATATAAAAATATAGTAAACGCTTGCCAAATGATATATCTTACTTTGCTGAAAAACATACTTTTGCCTCTTTTAAACCTTTCACTAAAACATAGCTTTTCTCTTCAGTTTATAATATATAAAATATAATAAACACTTTACACTAAGTATGCACACCACCCCTAAAGAAGGCAAAAAGGGGATTAGAACTCACCTCTTATCTTAGCTGGAATGGTCTACTGGATCTCACTCAATCTGAACAATCATAACAGTTGACACATATCAGACCTAATCCCGACTCTAACGGTTTACTCGTTCTGTTACAGGTGAATACACTGACTTCACTTACTGATGCAGACCTATCGAAACTACTTAGTTTCGACAGGTGCAGGCCCATCGAAACTTCTAGTTTCGATACCTGCAGGCCGCTCGAAACTTCTAGTTTCGATACCTGCAGGCCGCTCGAAACTTCTAGTTTCGATACCTGCAGGCCGCTCGAAACTTCTAGTTTCGATACCTGCAGGCCGCTCGAAACTTCTAGTTTCGATACCTGCAGAACTCAGCTATCTTCCCCGTGAAAAACCCTAACTTTCGCAATGCAGGTCCGACCTGGTCAAGATCCGGACTTTTTACATTCAAAACGTTTGTTTTTCGTTTAAGAACTCAAATCTATGCTTTTCTTTCAGTTTCATCTGTAAAAACGTTCCCGTTTCACCCAAAACCCGAAAAACCCAAAAATGAACTAAAACTCAGATCTAGGAGAATCGGTTACCTGTAATCACTTCCTTTTCGTTGCTAAACACTCGCGAGACTCTTGCTAACGATCCTTGAAGCTCTAGTCCGAAAACCGGGACTTTCTCTCTCTAGGCTCTCTCTCGCTTTCTCTCTCTAGAATTCCGAAAATGGTGTTGCAAATGAGGGTTTGGGGCTGGTCTTGAGACTTATAAGGGCCCAAACCCTTGTCCCTTTCGGCCTATACACCCCGGCCCAAGCCCGCTTCCCTTTTCTTATATAAGTTTTAAATTTTTCGTGAATTCTTTCACACTCTAAAACTCGGGATGTTACAAGTCTACCCTCCTTACAATAGGTTTCGTCCTCGAAACCTGCCATAAGCTATACCGATAGCAAATCACAGAATGGGTGGCATAAACCGTAGCTATGCAAGGCAGCTTGGTCATGAAGGCCATTGTGATTAACTACCGCTGAGGATCTAATCCGGGTAATATCTAGTTCTAAGGCTCCTAAGCTGATGGGGCTAACCAATCATTCAAACTTGGTTTGTGCTAGCTCCACCGTGGCGGCCTGTACGCCCACCACGTCTAGCCATTTCTAACTGAAAGATAGAGAACAAAAGATTTAATTTCACCATGCTAGGGAATATGTAGAACACAATAAGTAAGGTAAGATGTTAATATACACTGGCCATCTGCAATTAACCATTACATCACATCTTGTTTTCTATTTATTCGCTTTCATGGTTCCACTAAAGCCTCTATTCTTATCTTGACACTCTAAAGGTAAACTTTACTTACTATACGCTTCTGATGCTTTGGCTTGAGTTACCCGTACTGGCATCCGCTTCTTGTCCCATTCTCAGTTTAAGTCTGGACATCGGGGATGTCCAAATCTCTCAAACTATGGCTCTGATACCAACTTGTGAGGCCCCTTTCCCGAAAGGCCTCACTTATTGGATTTACTCATCAACACATAGAACTTAATCATAAGACATTCATTAACACAGCGGAAACGATTTAAAACTTCAACATGCGCAGCGAAAATACATAACATGTCTAAACATAACTTGTCGACATACAAACTGAAACTTGTCTGAATCAACTAAAACAATAACATAGACAGGATGCCAGACTCTGGTCTTCGGGTAACTCTTCTTGCCAAGCCAAGCATCCACTTCCATCTACTGCCACCTACAATTAACTGATGTGCATACTAAAAATCAGCAACGCTGAGTGAGTTCTAACGTTTACTTTAAATCTATTTTACAAAAGATTTACTAAAACACATATACTGCCAATAAGGCTAAACTTAACACACTTTACTTTTCAAACATATATACTGTCATTTTTGCTAAACTTAACACACTTTACTTTTCAAACATATATACTGCCATTAAGGCTAAACTTAACACACTTTACTTTTCAAACAGTTTAAAACGTATAATAAACCGTCAATTCCTCTTTACTGTACTGCCCTCATGGCTTACATCCATGAACCGACAAGTACCTGGTCAATGCCCCCATGATCAACGACCATGAACCGACAATACCGCTTATCCGTCAATTCCTTGTCACTACTGTACCGCCCCCATGGATTCATCCATGAACCGACGAGTACCTGGTCAATGCCCCCATGGCTCACTATCCATGAACCGACAATACCCTGGTCAATGCCCCCATGGCTCACTATCCATGAACCGACAATACCGCTTAACGCTAAGGGGAGGTTGCGTGGACCTCCCGAGCAACCGCCGTCACTCATCCCAGTTGTACAACCGTTAACGAACCACAAAGGTTCTTACTAATGGGTAGAACCCATATCTGACATCTTGTACAAGTAACATCTGTCCCAAGGACCTTTATAGCTGGTACATATTCCTGAAGGAAAACTGTTCACTTTACTGTTCATAAATATTTCTGTAAATCTTGCTCATAACTTAACATATATCATGCCTTTGTTTATGTATATAAAAATATAGTAAACGCTTGCCAAATGATATATCTTTGCTTTTACTGAAACATAGCTTATCATAAAAATACATCTTGCTTTCTAAAACATAGCTTATCATATATATCATGCCTTTGTTTATGTATATAAAAATATAGTAAACGCTTGCCAAATGATATATCTTACTTTGCTGAAAAACATACTTTTGCCTCTTTTAAACCTTTCACTAAAACATAGCTTTTCTCTTCAGTTTATAATATATAAAATATAATAAACACTTTACACTAAGTATGCACACCACCCCTAAAGAAGGCAAAAAGGGGATTAGAACTCACCTCTTATCTTAGCTGGAATGGTCTACTGGATCTCACTCAATCTGAACAATCATAACAGTTGACACATATCAGACCTAATCCCGACTCTAACGGTTTACTCGTTCTGTTACAGGTGAATACACTGACTTCACTTACTGATGCAGACCTATCGAAACTACTTAGTTTCGACAGGTGCAGGCCCATCGAAACTTCCAGTTTCGATACCTGCAGGCCGCTCGAAACTTCTAGTTTCGATACCTGCAGGCCGCTCGAAACTTCTAGTTTCGATACCTGCAGGCCGCTCGAAACTTCTAGTTTCGATACCTGCAGGCCGCTCGAAACTTCTAGTTTCGATACCTGCAGAACTCAGCTATCTTCCCCGTGAAAAACCCTAACTTTCGCAATGCAGGTCCGACCTGGTCAAGATCCGGACTTTTTACATTCAAAACGTTTGTTTTTCGTTTAAGAACTCAAATCTATGCTTTTCTTTCAGTTTCATCTGTAAAAACGTTCCCGTTTCACCCAAAACCCGAAAAACCCAAAAATGAACTAAAACTCAGATCTAGGAGAATCGGTTACCTGTAATCACTTCCTTTTCGTTGCTAAACACTCGCGAGACTCTTGCTAACGATCCTTGAAGCTCTAGTCCGAAAACCGGGACTTTCTCTCTCTAGGCTCTCTCTCGCTTTCTCTCTCTAGAATTCCGAAAATGGTGTTGCAAATGAGGGTTTGGGGCTGGTCTTGAGACTTATAAGGGCCCAAACCCTTGTCCCTTTCGGCCTATACACCCCGGCCCAAGCCCGCTTCCCTTTTCTTATATAAGTTTTAAATTTTTCGTGAATTCTTTCACACTCTAAAACTCGGGATGTTACATGATCTTTTATGTTGTTTAGTGTTATTACCGTCAATCCATCTTTTTATTTGATCAGACAATATCAAGAGTTGATTATTGAGAGTCACATTGATCATTGGTTCGATACTTGGTTTTTGACGAAACTATATTATATTACGATAGATGCACTTTTCTATTATGTGTAGTTGGTTAAAGTAAAAAAATTATTTTTTAAATATTAAAACCTGAGAATTGTGTTAAAATATAAAACCCAAAAAAAGTATCTAAAATACTTAACACACATCAATCTTATACGTGCTAATTATATTGAACACAATATACTTCAATGAATGAGAACGTGACCTTTATTTCTTAATTAGATAGAATGTAATTGTTATATGTTCATAATATCCAAATACTATTACATATCAAATACTCCTCATGTTTGACTTGAGATAATACTCCTCATGTTTGACTTGAGATAATGGCTTTGTGATCGGGTATACTAGATATTGATCTGTATGTACTTTTGCTTATGGATATGTCTTAATAGGTCTCTATGGTCGGCATCACCTTTGAGATTTGCAATGAAATCCTTATCCTTGTATATACCCAAGATTGGTAATTAACCATTTCATTGAAGCTATATTTTGTGTCTTAAATGCAACATCAGATACTACAACGTATTCCAAGTAATTGCACCCCACTACTAGAAAACTTGACAATTGCGACCACATTTTGTGATCCCATATCCCAGTCGCAAAATTAGCGTCCGATTTGCGACCGAATAAGATTCGGTAGCAAATCAGTCGCAAATTTTGAGACCACTTACTTTTTATCGTAAATCCGTCGCAAATTTCGCAACCGTTTATTTTCAATCGCAGATCGGTCTCAAATTTTGCGACGCTTAGTTTCGGTTGCAAACTTTGCGACCGCTTAGTTTTGGTTGCAATTTTTGCAACCACTTAATTTCGGTCGGAAATTTTCAGTCGCAACTCCGTCGCAAATTTTACGACCGCTTAGTTTCGGTCGCCAATTTTACGTTCGGTCGGAAATTTTCGGTCGCAAATCAGTCGCAAATTAATTATAAATATTAAAAACCTAAAAATATGTAAAAGGAAAATGTTATATGTGCTCGTGTGTGTGAAAACCATAAAACCTAATATGGGGTCCTTGAGTGTCGCTTTGGTGTTGCACTGCTGCCTTGGCCTGACGCACCCCTACAAACCATAGTTAAAGTTTAATTAATTATCCAATAATCATAATTGTTACATAGTTGTTTTAATTTGTAATAAATTTACTGCCTTCGCTTTGTTCTCTATTCGTTACAATTATGGTTAATTAGAAGTCATAGGTTTACTATGTTTAGGTCGGTTATTTCCTTGTTTGTAAGCCTTTAAAAAGGCCTCACCATGATATGAACCGATTCGAGATGGTCATTCTCCCAAGAAAACATAGAACGTTATTTGGGGCCATTTTGTGGTATGATTTTTAAAGATAGCGAGGCCATTTTATAGGTTTACAAATAATAAATACGATATATTTAAGAAAACCCACAAACGAAACTAGTGTAACAATTCATCTAGTGTAAATCATGTAAAACAGAAGTCCTTGCACAATACTCTAGTGTAAACCATGTAAAACATAAGTCCCAAAACAAACCTAGTCTTTTGATAGTGGGTTGAGTCTCGACTAAGATTAATATTGTGTAAAATACTCTTACTATAAGGTAGCTAAATACCTATTATCCCTTAAGACGCGAGATAGCAGGCGCAGATTACAATACAAGAAAAAAAATACAACATCGCTAGGGGAGAAAAGGCAAAAGGGGTCATCCCACATCGCTAGGGAAGAAAAGGTAAAAGGGAAGTGGTGTTGTATAAAAAAAGGAGATAGGCCATTGGATTAGATACTTACCTGGAAGGGGTCAATGGGTGATCAGGAAGATCCATGGCCTAGGTTGGTGACCTTCATTGCACTTAGGAGGGTGCTTGTCTAAAGTTGGCCTAAGTGGTTGAGCCTATGTCATAATTTGAGGTAGTAGGGGCCTGTGTTCGCATAGCCCTTGCACAATAATCTAGTGTAAATGATGTAAAACAAAAGTCCCAAAACAAACCCAGTCTTTTGATAATGGGTTGTGTTACACCACAACCGAAGGCAGAAACGTCGGGACGGAACATAAAGACTGCTAATGAGCACATGGTTGACTAAGTTGTAATATATTAAAGCATCGCATTTCAATTCTTCCAACAAACCAAATTCAACTATACAATAATTTTGAAATACATAATAAGTTCATTTTATTCAATTAACTAGGTCCACAACTTAAGTGAAGCAAACTTGATTAACTCAAACATTTGTACCTGAAACATGATAAAAACGAGGTCAACTAAAAAGTTGGTGAGCATACATAGGTTTTGACTTTAAATAGTATCATTGTTTTGTGTGTATACAATCCATACATATCATGGTAACAAATTGTGTTGTCGGCAACAATCACCCTAACTGGGTGGGTTTGTCAGACTCAATAGATCTATCATTGTTAACCGTCGGCTTGTGTAGTTAATGATTGCACACAAATTGTAGTTTGCAAACCTAGTACTCAAGCATAAGGCTCAAATTACACACATGAATGTAGGGTGGGATTGTATTGTGTAGTTTGTAAACATTGTATAATTGTACTCATGTTCCACCCAAAAAAATGTAAATAGTGTAAAAGAGGCTATGTAAAGTCACCTTATTAGTTGTGTAGATGACACGAGCAATATGTAGCACAAGTGGTTTTGAAATTCACAAAGTTAACCTAAAGTGAAATTGTATGAATTTAAATTAATAATATGCACGAAGTCTAAGGCAAGATCTAATTGTTCTTCGGGTTTCGATAGGTGTGAATTTGTACAAAGAGTAGTGTCATTTCATGTAACGGATGTATGTAGATTGATGTTTGTATTTGTACAAAAGTTTAAAATGTAACGTCAAAAGTATAAGAATTAAACAAAATAATATTTGACTTAGAGTTGTACTAGAATGAATAAATAGATTAAATAAATAAATTCTTTTTTTATTTAATTAGAATATTGTGTCTTTAAAAAAATAGAGTGAAATTATATTTACTTGAATATAATTTAAATAAATAAATTCTTTTTATTTATCTATGAGCGAATTACAAATTACGTCCTTTAACTATTACCCAAATTTCAGAATACGTTATTTAACTAAGGAAATTACAGAAAACGTCATTTATGTTTAAAAAACCTTGCATATTACGTCCTTTAGATTAACGGTCGTTAAATTTCACCATTAAATCAGGGGCAACATTGTCTTTTCCCCTTTGTTTTAAATACATTTATTTTAAATTCACTTTGTACAAGTCTTTAATGCTAATGTACAATTGTTAATGCATATAATAAATATAATATTAAATATTTTTTAATTTAAATAAAAACCCACCCATCCCCCCCCCAATCGTCTTCTTCATAACTGATTTCACTTGATAATCCCAATTCCAAACACAAAATTTGCATGAAGCGCGGAGATCAACCGGTCGCCGCCTTACTTTCTCCGACGTATGGAGAGCAGTGGAGTCCGTCTCATCCGACTTCGGCACGCAAAGGCGACGTCGTTTTGCTCCTTTCGCCTAACTCAATCTTCTTCCCTATCGTCTGCCTCTCCGTCATGTCTCTCGGCGCCATTATCGCCACCACAAACCCTCTCAACACGAATCGCGAAATTAACAAACAAATCGCAGATTCTAAACCAATAATCCTGTTCACCACCACAGATCTCGTTCCAAAACTCGCCGATTCGAATCTGTCGATCGTTCAGATCGGATCTGGCGCCGGAAATCGGAGAATCGTGAACACGTTGGAACAAATGATGACGGCGGAACCGAATCGGAATCGGATCAAGGAGCGAGTGACGCAGGACGATACGACGACGCTGTTGTACTCCTCCGGCACCACCGGAGCTAGCAAAGGCGTAATCTGTTCTCACCGGAATCTAATACCCTGGACAGTTGAGAGGAATGAAATCAACCCCATTGTTGCTGATTCCAATTTTGTGTTTGGAATTGAGATTATCAAGTGAAATCAGATATGAAGAAGACGATGGGGGTGGGGTAGGGTGGGTTTTTATTTAAATTAAAAAAATATTTATAATTTTATTTAATATATGCATTAACAATTGTACATTAAGCATTAAAGACTTGTACAAGGAGATATTAAAATAAATGTATTTTAACCAAAGGGGAAAAGACAATTTTGCCCCTGGTTTAACGGTGAAATTTAACGACCGTTAGTCTAAAAGACGTAACGTGCAAGGTTTTTTAAACATAAATGACGTTTTCTGTAATTTCTTTAGTTAAAGAACGTATTCTGAAATTTGGGTAACACTTAAAGGACGTAATTTGTAATTCGCTCTTTATCTATTTATTATTTCAATATGTCTGAGATTTAGTTTTAAAAGATCTCGAATTTATAGTCGTTTTTTTAAATGCATATATGCACTCACACTATATGCACAAATCAATGCATATATGCATATTTTTATACTTTTCTTAAAAAAAATTTAGCAGATAGTAGATAAACTCAAACTAAGAGTGGAAAGAGATAAATAAAATATTATTGTTGAATTTTACTTTTTTCACTAAAGCGATATGTGCACGTTTTGTGCGGTTCTCACGTTTCTCAACATATGGTTGGTTCTCAAAAGAACATGCCTCTCTCTCTCTCTCTCTATATATATATATATATATTAATATATATTTACGAAAGTTATATTTACTTGAATAGAGTTTAAACTTTATTATTTATGTGTAAAAAATATGACTTATAATATTGTTTTATGAAATTATTTTCATGATAATGTATTTTATAAAAAATTTGTCACAATTCTTATAATATAAGTAATATATCGACTTTATTAAAAACCAATAATTATAATTAAAAATCAATTTCTTCTTAATTTATCTGTATTGTAAATGAGGCTTTAAATTGTTTTAAATTGTAAAAATACTCGTTCTTAATTAAAATCTGCTTATTTTTGTATAAATTAATTCTAAATGATAATGGGTTTTATAAAATATGTTTTTATATATTAATTTAGCTGTTAAAAATGATTTTAAAAATAAAAGCGGCTCATCAGATCGAACCCGGGTGGGTTCTGTGTAGACACAGTGGTTGTGCCTTACCATTGGACTAGGTGATTGATTCCTGATAAATGCCCGGTTCGAAAATGATTTAATGTGAAAATAAAGCGGAACACCAAAAAGAATGCCAGGTATGGGTTATGGGTTTATACCCCGCGGCCATGCGTGTATGTGTTCTGTGTTTTAAGCGGTGGAACTTGTCGGAAACCTTGGTAAGTATCCGATCGATTAATGTTTTTAACAACTAATCCCTGAACCCTTTCTTCCCCAATTCGTAACTGAAAACCCTAGCCCTTAAGTCGATTCGATTAAGCCCCCAATTGAACTTTGAAACATGGGGCTTATGTCCGTGAGATCAAAACGAAGCTAATGGAGCAAAGATTACCTGTGTTTGGTGAAGTAATGACGGGTAACGGCGGGGGTTTTGGTTCCGGAGTTCTTCGAGTTTGTCGGAGTCCCGGAGGTGTAATGAGATGCGTAGGTGTGTTTAGAAAGTTTGTATGAGAGATTACGAAGGTGTGAGACTATTTCTTGCAGATCAATTTCATCTTAAACACTCAAATTGATATGGGCTTTGAGGATGACAACTGTTACCGGCGTTTACGCGTAAATTCGTCTAATTATGGGTGAACTGGGTCGCGATTAAGGACTGAATACATGCGAGGGGTGATTGAGCATGATTAGCGGGCATTAACGTGTTTCAATTTGGAAATGATTTGGTCCGGTTTTGACTCTAAAAAGTCAAAACATTTCAAATTTGAATTCAGCAGCTAAAAAGTGTTGATATAATATGTTTGTTGCATTAGGAATCGATCGAAAATCATCCTGGTATACAAGGCAAGTCCGAAGTATTTGGTTTGGTCGATTTTCAGTTGATAAATTGCCCGAATTCCATTTTGTTTGACTTCAGAAAGTCAAATGGGGGCAAAAAGGGGTCCAGGGCTTGGAATAGGCTCAAAATAAAGGTAAAGGTCCATGTGCAAGAGTGTGTGTGTGTGGGGGGGGGGGGGGGTTTCAAAGTGGGGGTTCAAGTGTTTAGATGGGGGTTCTTTGTTTTAAGAAGGTCCAAGACTAATTTTAAATTGAAGTTTTGTTATAAAATAGTTTTTTATAAAACTTGAAATCTAAAATATTATTTATTTTATTTTAAATTATATTATATAGGAAATTCCATTTTTATAATATTATGAGTTATGTAAAATGGTTTATTTGATACAAATAATTATTTTTCTATCTATATATATATATATATATATTTATAATTAAGTACATATGTGTGTGTATATATATATATATATATATATATATATATATATAAAGATGTAAATACGAAATTAAAGTTCATAATTTCTATAACAAAGTATATATATAAGTATATGCTTATATAAATATACATATATACGTCATATAATAGAAAATAATGTGTTATTGTAGAGTTGAAATTTGAAACTGATATATACGTTCAAATAATAATTAATGTGACATAAAATGTTGGATATGTACGGGATTTGAAATATAGTGTCATTATTACATAAAGATAAGATCAAATTGGAAAATCATGGATGTTATAGTATCCCAATGTTGAGGGAATTTCGTCCCGAAATTCAACTGATGGAGACTAATGAATCAAGAAGGAGATGGGAGTTTTGGATTCTTATCAGGTTTTGATTATCGGTTTGAGGAGTATAACTGATAACAATGTTCAGGTCTGTTTCTCAAAGTCTGGCACGAATGATGACAGTTGATTTAGTTTTAAATTGGGCTTAAAGAGTAAAACTGTCGAATAATAATTTGGGTTCTAAAGGTGAAATGCATTACGTGGAATGGATTTGATGGGAACTTGATGATCATGGTTTATTTAAGATGTAGTCTAATATGCTCAAGAATTATCAGTGGATAAGGGCTTTCACAACCATTGGTCTAGGTCAAAACTTCACGTGACACGAACAACGCTACTTTTGATAATATGATAAAGCACTTATATATAGGAAGTTCCATCGGCGTATCCACCATGCCCTTGTGATATCACATCAATTTCCTTGCTATATATCATGATAGGTTTTAGGTCATGACACACGACATAATTTACAATGTTTTTTGTAACACCTGCCCCAAAAATGTCCGAGATTTGATAAAAGGTAAAACCCTAGGGACTGTAAGTGTAATTACCTTAAAAGTTCAGGGTTTAATTTGAAAAATATGAAAGTTAAGACCTTAGTGGACCGCTAAGGCTAACCATAACGGTCCGCTACAGGTATTGGTTGGGTGGCGGACCGCCACCATAGGAATAACGGTCCGCTACGTAGAGACTAAGCAATGAACCCGGTGATGCCACGTGTATAGTGACTAATGGTTGTGTATTGTGACACGTGTACTCGTGGCGGACCACCACGCCAGGTGGTAACGGTCCGCCAGCCGCAAACTCATGAGAATCTGCCACGCGTAAGGGTGGCGGACCGCTACGCCCAAAGGTAACGGTCCGCTAGCCGCAAAACCATAAACGATCCATTCACTGATGGATGTGTAGGGCTGACGCCATCTAAGGCGGTGGCGGACCGCCACGCCCTGACTAGCGGTCCGCTACGAGTCGAACTTTCATCCTATAAATAGATGGACGAGTTCATTCAGATTTTTACATCCAAACTCGATCCTCACTTCACACATTCATCCCAGAGCCCTTCTAGTTCACTCCCGACGATTCCGGTTCGACTCCCGCTCCTTGTAGTACCAGGTGTAAGAAGAAACACTCGTAGAAAGGTTAAAATGCTAGAGAAACGAGACTAAGAAGCTAGCATTATAAGCTTTGACTTTAGAGGCTCATTCCAAACAAAAAGGTGAATACTTTATCTCTTTTAAAACTTGTGTCAAACATTTTATTTGCAAAAATGGCCAAATAAATGTTAATGAAGTAATGTTTAACGTTCTTCTACTAACAAGCATTCAGGCCATAGGTATACGTAAAAATTGCAAGGGATACACGGGTCTCGGGTGAAATTCCCGGATTGCGGCTGGTGCTTATCTTATAACAAATGAAGGACATGGAGTTCTCGTTGTTATAAGTTATGACGCCAATGTATACTGTGGTGCGATTGAACAGGACGGGACTACTGAGTGTGTAGATTGAACATGAAGTTGTGATTATGTAATTAATACTTATTTGTGTCAAAATGATTTTATGTCAAGATATTGTATTCACCAGCGTTCACGCTGGCGTTTTATTTTAAAAATGTTTTCCAGGTAATGATTAAAATATGATGATAGGTGTTTACGGGCAGACCTAAGATCTGACCCAGGAAAAAGGATGGAATGCACATAGGATTCTCATGCCTCGTGTAAAGGGAAATCTTAAAGAAAATGAGATAGGACCAGGGAACTAATCAACCCTGTGTTGGAACTATTTCTAGTGGCTCATCATGTAATTGATTTCAAACAATGTTTTGTAATCAAACGAGAAGGGTATTGAAATCCTATGTTTATAAAGTAAATACAAGACTTTTGTTTTCCAACTTGGTATTTACAATTACAACCCTTGAGGTTGGGACAAATTATGAAACGATCCTTTGAAAAAGACTTCCGTTGTGTTTTACAAAAACTCTGAAATCAAGTAACCAAAACGATACCAATCGGGCTCGCACACTTCCAGGGGTGCCTGAGGTGGGGTGTGACATTTTCCATGTGCTAATTTTTATAATCACGTGTGCACTCGTAACTACTTGAATCGTCGCATGGTCCGTATAGATCCTTCCGTTGTGTGCGGGACAAGAGAGGGTACTAAATTACTTAGTTCATGTGTATTGTTTTCACGTATACGCTGCTAATAAATAACCGTGTCCCTAGATAGTAAGGCCATACAGGAGACTAAAGAGTAATCATGTATTATAACTTAAAGTTCCATAGCTTACTTGTGTTTGAACAAGAATACGTCAAACCCCTAGTAGCTTTAAAGTGTTAAAGATCTCAATCATGGGGACTAAAGTGTATGATCATGCCTTGCGTATAATATGATCAATCAATTGCAACAACTGTAAACAATTTAGTTTCGTGTATAATGTAGCACCCAAGTTTCATGTATAATCTAGTGTCATGTAGTTCGTAATCAAATAGGTTTCATGTGTAACGTGAACAATTTAGCAACCTATATATGGTAAGAAATGAATTTCATGTATGATGTTGACAACTTAGTATCATGTATTATGTAACCAAATAAGCTTTCATGTATAATGTAAACAATTTAGTATCATGTATATTGTATAATGTGCACAATTTAGTATCATGTACTTTGTAAACAAATAAGGTTCATGTTTAATGTGGTCAATCTGGTATTATGTACCAAACAAACAATTTTTAGGTATCATGTGATCAATTTAGTATCATGTATATTGCAAACAACTAAGTTTCATGTATTATGTAATCAATCCAGTAGAATGTGTATTGCAAATAAACAAGTTTCATGTATTATGTGATCAGTGTAACATTATGTATATTGCAAACAACTAAGTTTCATGTATTATATGATCGTGCTGTGTATTTTGTGAACATGCATACGTAAGTTATTGAATTTCGTGTGTGACGTATACTAACGAGTTTTGTATGTGATCAAGTGTTCCGGACAAGTGTTTTGTTACGCGTTCATGTATAATGTGGGTAGTTAGGTTTTAGATTTTTAAATCTCATTGCGGTTTATATAGATGGTTAACGTCTACGCGAAATGATACATCCCTCTAAAGTAGCAGGTACACTCATACATTACCGAAAGTGCAAGACAACGGAGAGGTTCAGAAAATATTCTGAGTGACGTGCTTGCGAATAAATGATTTTATTCATAAATAAATAAGTAATTTATTCTTGTTTGTAAATTAATAAAATGATGAGAAATAGTTGAATAATTAACTATATGGATAATTAAATAAAAGCTTTTTTATTTATATTTCAATTATTATAAGGAGGATATTTTTAAGAGAAATTAATGGCTAAATTATTTAATAATTAAGCCAAGGTTTAATAATAATCAATTTAATGAGAAAAAATCATAATTAATTATTAATTAAAAATAATGCTTTTGTAAAACAAGTTGTATTAAGTTTCCTCACAAGGTGAAAAAGTTTATAGAAAGTTTATATTTCAGATACTATTTATAAACTAAAGGTTTGATAAATAAAATACCGATGTTGTTTAAATCAGATAATGAGATGGTTTATTTACGAAGAAGGTTCATAGGTACGTGTATTAATTTGCAATGAATGGGAAGGTGATGTTTGGGTGATCTTGATGAAAATATGACGGTAATATTAAATCAACGAGTAATGACATTAAAGTTGTAAAACAAATCTTAACATTGAATGATAAAATGTCAAAAGCTTAATTCAAACATAAGGTAGCTGTTTCAAACGAGAATTTAAAGACAAAGCAGAACAATCCAGCTAGCGTCTCAGATAGCTCTCAACGAGGAAGCAGATAAGCACCAAGATGAACATTGCTATGGTCACTCGGATAGCAAACTGGGCCTCAGCTCTAGCTGCTTTCGTGTGTTTCTCAAGTATTTCTTTGTCTTCTTCTAGGCTTGAAATCATCTCCTCCTGGCACCACACTTGATTTAATAGGCTATCTATTTGTTGACCTAGTAGGTAGTGTCTTATCCCGTGTTCCATCCCTTGTCTCACAAACTCTAAGGTCCTCATGTATTGGTGGATGGCATTAATTGGGACTCCCTCAGCACTAGTGGGTGCCATGGTAGGCCTTGCCCTTGGGTTAGGATGATATGGGTCGGGTGCTAGGTAGGGGTCTCTCTAGGGGAATGGTAACCGGTTGTGTAGATGAGGTGTCTGATGCGGGTTCCTTGTGTTAAACCTTGACCTAGTAACTGGGGTGTTGGTGACTGATAGACTGGTGATTCGATGTCTTCTTCCTGATTAGACTCTGCTCCGGGATGGTATACCGGGGAGGGAGGAGAGTAGGAGTCCATGTCTAGCAGAAGAAAAAAAATGAAAAGGTTGTAAGCGATAATAAAATACTAAGTGTTAAATATAGGAGTTCTCATAGATTTAGAGTTTGACTAGTCATAAAACGAAGTCTTCCCATTAGTATTTTATAAATAACACTTGACCTATAAGTAGTGCATCTATGAGGAGAATTCCCAAGAAAGAGGGGTGGGTTACAAGGACACACTTAAGTACCCTGTCTTTCCTTAGCCAGAATCTCTCATGGGTCTACACACTCTTCCAACCATCATGTACTAATAACACTATTGTTGGGCTCATGGTCATGATGAGAATCATTGTGGACTAGGCTTTGAGGCCCGAATGTGAGGTTTATTCATTCCGACATGCTTCTTCTTCTTGGAGGATAAGTGGGCTTTTTAGTTTATTATTAATAGGCACTAGGCCCAATAGTTTAAATTTTGTTCACAAAATATGATGGTATCATGTGTGTGAGATTAAAGGTGCATGAAGAATTAGGTGTGTATAAGTGTGTGGTGAAACTTAGGGTAGCACTTAATGAATCAAATAGGTAGCATGTAGATAGCAATGTTTATAAGCACAAAAGTTATCAAATAGTATGACACATATACTATTAGGTATTGTATCATTCGATGTAATTACTTAAAATAACATGTAAAAATATTCACACAAAGCAGTAATCATGTAGCAATTAGTAATGTGAAAAAAATCATAGAACATGTCATTTGATGGGTGTCCTAAAGTTATAGTCTAGGTCAAAAGTGTCTAATAACCTAATTCTCTATAACCAAGGCTCTGATACAAATCTGTCACACCCCAACCGACGGCGGAAACGTCAGGATGGAACATGGAGATTGTCCATGAGCACATGGTTGACTAAGTAGTAATATATTAAAGCATCACATTTCAATTCATAGTTCTAACAAACCAAATTCAACAATACAAGAATTTTGAAATACATAATAAGTTCATTTTATTCAATTAACTAGGTCCACAACTTAAGTGAAGTAAACTTGATCAACTCAAACATTTGTACCTGAAACATTATAAAAACGAGGTCAACTAAAAAGTTGGTGAGTATACATAGGTTTTGACTCTAAATAGTATCATCGTGTTGTGTGTATACAATCCATACATATCATGATTAATAAGGCAATTATGGAGAGTTACTCTTGTGAAACCAAGTTGTACAATCAAAGCTTTGTAACTAGCATGCAAATAACCAAATTGTGTTGTCGGCAACAATCACCCTAACTGGGTGGGTTTGTCAGACTCAATAGATCTATCATTGTTAACCGCCGGCTTGTGTAGTTAATGATTGCACATATAAATTGCACACAAATTGTAGTTTGCACACCTAGTACTCAAGCATAAGGCTCAAATTGCACATATGAATGTAGGGTGGAATTGTATTGTGTAGTTTGTAAACATTATATAATTGTACTCATGTTCCACCCCAAAAAATGTAAATAGTGTAAAAGAGGCTATGTAAATTAGTTGTGTAGACGATACGATCAATATGTAGCACAAGTGGTTTTGAAATTTACAAAGTTAATCTAAAGTGAAATTGTATGGATTTGAATTAATAACATGCACGAAGTCTAAGGCAAGATCTAATTGTTCATCGGGTTTCGATAGGTGTGGATTTGTACAAAGAGTTGTGTCATTTCATGTGACAGATGTATGTAGATTGATGTTTGTATTTGTACAAAAGTTTAAAACGTAACGTCAAAGTATAAGAATTAAACAAAATAATATTTGACTTAGAGATGTACTAGAATGAATAAATAGATTAAATAAATAAAGTCTTTTTTTATTTAATTAGAATATTGTGTTTTAAAAAAAATAGAGTGAAATTATATTTACTTGAATATAATTTAAATAAATAAATTCTTATTATTAGAATAGTATGTCCTTAGAAGTATTGGAAGTGTAAATATATATATATATATATATATATTAATATATATTTAGGAAAGTTATATTTGTTTGAATAGAGTTTAAACTTTATTATTTATGTGTAAAAAAATATGACTTATAAAATTGTTTTATGAAATTATTTTCATGATAATGTATTTTATAAAAACTTTGTCACAGTTCTTATAATATAAGTAATATATCGACTTTATTAAAAACCAATAATTTTAATTAAAACTCAATTTCTTTTTAAATTATTTGTACTGTAAATTAGGCTTTAAAATATTTTAAATTGTAAAAATACGTGTTCTTAATTAAAATCTACTTATTTTTGTATAAATTAGTTCTAAATGATAATGAGTTTTATAAAATATGTTTTTATATATTAATTCAGCTGTTAAAAATGATTTTAAAAATAAAAGCGGCTCACCCGGATCGAACCCGGGTGGGTTCTGTGTGGGCACAGTGGCTTACCATTGGACTAGGTGATTGATTCCTGAGAAATGCCCAGTTCGAAAATGATTTAATGTGAAAATAAAGCGGGGTCGGGTCTGGCTACAAAGGAACACCAAAAAGAATGCCAGGTATGGGTTTTGGATTTAGAACTTGCGACCACGCGTGTATGGGTTCTGTGTTTTAACAGGTGGAACTTGTCGGAAACCTTGGTAAGTATCCGATCGATTAATGTTTTTAACAACTAATCCCTGAACCATTTCTTTCCCAATTCGTAACCGAAAACCCTTACCCTTAAATCGATTCGATTAAGCCCCCGATTGAACTCAGAAACATGGGGCTTGTGTTCATGAGATCAAAATGAAGCTAATGGAACAAAGATTACCTGTTTTGGTGAAGTAATGACGTGTAACGGCTGGGGTTTTGGTTCCGGAGTTCTTCGAGTTCGTCGGAGTTCCAGAGGTGTAATGAGATGCGTAGGTGTGTTTAGAAAGTTTGTATGAGAGATTACGAAGGTGTGAGACTATTTCTTGCAGATCAGTTTCATCTTAAACACTCAAATTGATTTGGGCTTTGAGGATGACAACTGTTACCAACGTTTACAATTATATTCGTTTAATACATGTAAATACGAAATTAAAGCTCATAATTTTTATAACAAAGTATATATATAAGTATACGCTTATATAAATATACATATATACGTCATATAATAGAAAACAATGTGTTATTGTAGAGTTGAAATTTGAAATTGATATACGTTCAAATAATAATTAATGTGACATAAAATGTTGGATATGTACGGGATTTGAAATGGAGTGTCATTATTACATAATGATAAGATCAAAATATATCAGAAAATCATGGATGTTACAGGTTGAGTCTCAACTAAAGTTAGTATTGTGTAAAATACTATCAGGTTGCCAAATACCTGTTATCCCTTCAAGACGTGAGATAGCACGGGCAAATTACAATACAAGAAAAAAGAATATAACTGAAATACATGAATAAGATTAGTAGTATATCTACAGGTAACTATACATCATGAGGGGTTAAACATATTTGAAAGAAGGAATCTGCTTTGTAATTTATCACATCATTTTGACAAGTTCCCGCACCTCCATTGTTTTATTGTTGGTTTGACACATTTTTAAAACCGCTGACGTTTTAAACTTACTTGTAATAGATTTTCTTAATCATAAATGATTTCGACTCATACTGGGTCTTCTTTATGTATTGTCCTATTTAACTGTAGCTAAGTTGATATGGACAAACATTGAGAATTAAGTTCAAGTTGGCGCTAGTGGAGCCATATTTGAATCAGTTTAAGTTAAACATAGATAGCTGGAATTAGTCATGTATATTAGAAAATCAAAGCACCAAAAAGATACAATTTTGAAAGCGTTACCTTGTTTACAGTTTGTTAGACATTAATAAGCATATAATGCTAGTTTTATAATTAGATATTACAAATGGTATGAGAAATGAAAGAAAACCCAAAGGGCAAATGCCACTCACAATCCCACATCTGCTCCGTGAGGAACACAAAGACGAAGGGAATGCCTATATAAGAAGCTACGCATGAATGAAGAAAACATACCATTCTCGGCCTTTTGGCTAAGATTAAGTGTAGTATCTGTTCTTATCAGTTTAATATATGATATGTGGTCCATTACCCCACTCGATATTAATCTTATTTTTATGGGGTAAGGGCATCACAATGGCTTGCTATTAGGGTCCTTAAGCGTCGCTTTGGTGTTGCACTTAGTTCCTTGGCTTGGCGCACCCCTACAAACCATAGTTAAACTTTAATTCATTAACAAGTATTCATAATTGTTACATAATTGTTTTACTTTGTAATAAATTTACTGCTTCGCTTTGTTCTCCATTTGTTACAATTATTGTTAATTAGAAGTCATGGGTTACCCATGTTTAGGTCCGTTATTTCCTTGTTTGTAAGCCTTTAAAAAGGCCTCAACATGATAAGAACCGATTCGAGATGGTTAATCTCCCAAGAAAACAAATAACGTTATTTGGGGCCATTTTGTGGTATGATTTTTACACATAGCGAGGACTTTTTATAGGTTTACAAGTAATAAATACGATATAACTAAGAAAACCAACAAACAAAATTAGTGTAACAAAGCATCGTTAATTTCAAATTGTATATGTGTTAACGTAGGATCGGTGAATACAAGATGGTTCTATTCTAGTTGAGATTGGCGGAAACAATCACAACTAAGCAATGTAAACAAGTAAACACAAAGAATACTGATAAATGCAATTTGTATTAAGCTTCAATGGTTACAAGATTACAGAGAAAACTCTAAGAAAACACACTTGTACAATGAACAGATACAATACTTATATAGTAACTTAGAATCAAGACAGTCCCTTGATTCTAAGGATCAGATCAAACACAAGCCGTTGATCTTGTATACTAGAAGCTATACTACAAGTTTAGACTACAAAAGTTAACTTTAATCAAACGTCTTCTAAGGCATCATTGCTTGGATACTTGGAAGGAGAGCGTTGTTGTTTTTTATTGTCTGCACCAGTAACATTCTTTCTGCATGTGATGTGTCAGAGTTGCAGCAGAAAGCTGTCAGTAGTAAAGGTGATGCTTTTGATATGCTAATCAGCAGCAACGATTGATCTTCAGCAGATATGGCTATCAGCAGCAAAGTTGGTGATCCGCATCAAGACACAACAATCCAAAGCTGCTGATGATTTGCCTATCAGCAGCAGCTCTGGTGTTCAGCAGATAAGGCTGTCCGCAGCAGAGTTGTTCATCAGCAGGAGAACAACTATCCGTAATAAACAAGCTTATCCGCAACAGCTTCTTGGTCAGCAGCAAAATTGTGGAGTCCGCAGCAGTTGTACTTAGAGAATTTTGTGGCCATCAGTCTTTATATCTACAAACTCCCCCTAGACTGATGTTACCAAAACTCTCTTACTGTTGTTGTTGCTGAAGCTTTTGCATGTTAGCAACTATCGGGGGCGGATGTAAGTTGAAGCGCGGGGGTGCACAGGAACCCCCGAGTTTTGAAATTTTAGTGTAACGGTAGGTAAAAAAAACTGGGGTGAACCCCCTAAAATATTATAGGGTGAACCCCCTTACGACGCCGCTCACTGCTGCTCGCTTGATCCGGTTGTGAAGCTATAAAACTAAGAACTCTTTCTTGAACTAAATGTGTGTTCTTAAGCATTCATATGATTAGAGGTAAAAAATTGATAGAAAAAAATGAGTAGATGACTCTTAAATTCAAATTAGTTGATTTTGTGAACATTTGAAGCATAATTTTCATGTTTTTTTTCTTCGCTTTAAGCCTCCAAAACTGGTTGAGCCGCCCCTGCCCGACCCGACCCGACCCGACCAATCGAACCGAACCGAAAAATTTTATGTCCGGCCCTATGAAATTGGATCATCTAAAAACAGTGAACCCCCTGAAAAAAATTCCTGGATCCGCCCCTGGAAACTATCCTTGCTACCTCATAGCCTCTAGGGTCCTTGCTGGGATTGTCCAGATGAAGCTCAGACAGATTCTTGATGTCATTGCTTGGCATCTTAAAAATGGCCTTGCTAGAACATCTCATTTGTTGACCTCTGATAGCTGTTATAGTGAATTTATCCTTCTCAGCATTGTAGGACTAGCTAGTGAATAGAAAGTGGGATTGGAGAGGTTTAGCATCAATGATTACATCTTTGCTAGGGTTGAAGAGATGTTTGATCACTAGCAACATATGTTATCCACCTTCATTCTCAGGCTCATGAGCTTCACCTAGCTCCATTATTCTTCTAAGATCAGAATCTGAGAGCTGCATCACATCATCAACAGATTTGTAGATTGATCTTTTTACCTCTGTCCTTCCCCTGAAGACCTCAAACCATTGATCTTGATTGTTGTAGAACCAGATAACAATTTCTCTTGAATATACTGGTGTGGTAGTAGGTTTGGTTTTCTTCTTGGGAGGCTGTTGATGAGGAGGAACTGGGTGTGAGGATTTGGACTCTTTGGGTGGAGAGGAGGGAGGTCTAGGAGGGAGAGTGGAAGGTTTTTGGATAGAGGAAGGAGTTGATGAGGGAGTAGGCTTGGGTTTCTTTTGTTTTCTATCATCAGTTTGAATGTTTACCCTTTTCTTTGAGCCTGTCTTCCCCAATCTTTCTTCTTCTTCCTTCTTGTCTTTGACATATAAGGCTTGAAGGTTCATGAAGCTCATGGGACCTAGCCTCTTTTCACTCTCTCCTCTAGCCTTCAGGAAGTCCATCATGACCTTCCTTTCTTCATGGGTCCTTATGTTAAATGCAATGGTCTTCTTGGTTTTCTGTTTGGCTTTTTCTTCTTCTTCAGCCCTTTTCTTATTTGCCAGTTGACCTTGCTGACCCATGAAAGCTCTATAGAATTCTTTATTTGATAATTTCTCAAGGTAGTCTGCATCCTCACCTTGAGAAATCAAAGCTTCTGTCCACTCCTCTCTCATTTATTTGGCTAATTCAGAGTCAGTTATCCTGAAATTAGCCTCTTCTTTTCTTTTCTTTTTCTTCTTCTTCTTCTTTATTGAGTTGTTCCTGCAGCTCAAGAGCTAGAGCTTCATCTTCTTGTAATTGTATAGCTGAAGAAACTTTAACTTTCAAAGCATCCAGTTTCCTAGCGTGCAACTGGATCTGTTATTCCCTGAGGAGAATGACGACTTTTCTTTCTTGAATATTTCTAATCTCAGCCATCTCCTCTTCTTCTCTTTCTCTCCTTCTCTTCTCTTTTTCTCTCTTTTCTTTCTCAATTATTTCTTCTTCTTCTTCTTCTGTCATGATGCCCTTCCCCTTGTCTTTGTTGGATGCCTCTGCTTCAGCTTCATGGATCACAACAGCAGATGTAGGAGATGCTGTTGGGATCTCAGCTTCAGCTTCATTGGCAAGCTGAGGAACAGACACAGAGGAAGGGACAGCTTCAATCTCTTCCTTTTCCCATTCAGTCCCATGTATAGCTTTGAAGGCTTCTTTGACATTCTGAGCAACCACTTTTCTTGACTCTACTGCTGCACTCAGTATGACAGTTGGTGAGGAGGGAAGGGATATATCTAAGTTAGAATCATCCATTGCAAGCCATCCCTCCTTTGCAAGAAAAGCTTTGATAATCTTGATCATTGCTTGACTCTCTAAGGAGTTGATGTGTGTCCTGAGCTCAAAGACCTTTTGTAGGAAATCTGGATTGAGGAGCGGGATCTCTTGAATTTTGTTGATTGTGAAAGATGATCCATCACATAAGAAGAACTGAAAGCCAGAGGACCCAGTGCTTGACCATCCTTGCACTTCCAGGCCCCTGACCATTTCATTGTAAAAGAATATTCTCCAACATAGAACTTGTTCTTCTGTTAAAGCACTGCTCCTTATCAAGTCAAATCTTGGAGCCAGTCTTTGTTCTGATGTTGTTGAAGACTCTGCAATATGTTTAGGATGGGCCACCTTGTTTGCTTCTTCTAGAAACCCTTCAAACCAGGGAAAATTATCCTCCATCAAGACATAGAACCTATTGATTGCAAGTTCTGCTGAGAGATCTGTGGAAGTGTTGATGCAGCTTGATAAGTACAGTTCAAGAACCTGAAGTGGATTCAGTGTATTCCAATTTAGCTCTTTTGTTCCACCAAATTCCCGTCCAACCCAGAATCTCTCAGATAGACCATCATACCCCAAGCTAGAATAGAGTCAAACTCTAGCTTATGTGCAGTTAGTGTGAATTGAGGGGCAATGGTCTGTCTTGATATATTTGTAGCAGTCAGAAGTATGCTGAATGATAAAGGTGTGTCTTCATCTTGACTTTCATTCTCCAACACCTCATTAACAGCTCTGACAACTAACTTCCAATCCTCAGAGATATCTTCCTCTTCATCTACTGAGTCTGGCAAGTCATGGATTTGAACAAAAGCAGGTTTGAAGAGAGTACTTTGAAAGGCAGCCTGCTCTTGTATCCATTCATCAAGGCTGTCAGCATCATCTTCAACAGTAACTATCTCCCCCTTTTTGGTTGCATCAGTGCATAGAGTTTCATCTGTTTGAGTGCCCACTGATACAAGGGAAGGAGTAGTCACTGGAGCGCATTGACGGGCTTCATACATAGAGACTTGGTGTTGTAGTTTGGACACTTCAGCCTCTAGCATTACCACCCTGGCCGGCAATTCCATGTTTTTAAGTTTCATTTTGTCCTCATCCACAGTTGTGGAATCCTTGGAACTAGATGGGGCCTTAGGCCTAGCCTCTGCATCCCCATCACCCTGGTTTTCTTGGCACCTGGGATTCCTCTCAGTGAAGAGTGTTTCAAAAGAAACATCCTCACTGTGAATTGCCGTGGTTGGGGACTTAATGATGTTATCACTGTCCTCCTGGTCAATGGATGTACCAGTAGTAGTGATAGCCCTTTCCACATTCACTCTATCATCACTCCTAGAGTGAACCTTCTTAGGTGATAAACTTAGGCTGGGTACATTAGCAGCCAAGTCAATCAATACCTCCGAGATAGTGGTAGTTGGAGAAGGTATATCATCTTGACTAGGTGCCTCTGCACTTAAGTTCAGAGAAGAAAAATAATGAAAGGGCTCAGAAGGTTGTTCTATGGATCCGGGATGTGATCCTGATTCTAATAGAGAAACTTCTAAGGAAGTCTCTCTAGTCATTTTATCCCTTTTGATATTCTCATCAGAATGTTGGGATTTTGAATGAGGGCTTTTAGGTTGGGATTAGGCCTGTGAGACAATAATAGAAGGAGTCTTCTTGCTCATTTCTGTTTTTCTGGTATAGCTTGCCTCAACTGGGGCCATGTGTTCCAGTTGGGCAATGATACCATCCAAAACAGGTGTAAGTAGTTGTTGTGCCTGTGCAACCTCAATAGGATGCACAGGGGTTCGAACACTAGAAGTAGATTGATGTTCAGGCTTTGAAGTGGAGGGTGTGGGATCAGTATCAACTGGGATTGCTGAACTATCACCCTGGGTACTTTGTATGTTCATCATTCTAGATAACAATGGAACATTGACCCCTGAGAACTTTTTAGAAACAGATCTCATGCTTTGAAAAATATTATTTTTATGTCCTAGCATGAGGTAGATTCTTGCAGGTTTGGAAAGGTTTTTTTATCTCATTGTTGAAAACTTCCTGCAAAAACCTTGGGTACATATAGAATGCCTGCTTTGCACCTTCTTGAAGGTTATATCGCAAACCTTCAAAAATGAGATGTGAAAAGTTGAAACCTTGGCCAGTGACCATACCGTGAACAGCAGAAGCGAGAGCATAACTCACTTGATGCCATCCACTTCTCTTCTGGGATATGCACTGTAGAAGAGTGTGGCATAGAAACTTCCATGGAGGGCCCATCAGTGCCTTTTCAATGGTATATTCATTCTGATTTCCAGTGTACCCTATGGATACAAAGGTCCTCATATACTCTTCCTTCGTGTATGAAACGGCGGCCCCTCGTCCTGAAGCTTGAGGTGTTTTCTAAGAGTAGCTTCAGTGACGATGATGTGTTTGCCGTCTACCGTAGCTTGGATTTAGGGAATCCCCTATTCGGTAGAGTAGACGGCGGTGTTCCAAAAGTCCTCAATATGAGGGATGTATATGGTAGGGTTGACGGTTAGTTCAAAGTATATCTTTGATCGGCAGAGAAAATCGATCATATCATTGAACCTTTCTGACTTCTTTCCTTTAACTAGGTATGCAGTGAGATTGTGATAGGGTGAGAACTTGTCATCGGGCTGGTTTATGTCGACCTCTACCATTGTCGTTGGGTTTGGAGGGAAGGAGGAAGTTTTTGAAAGGTGGTTAAGTATGGAAGGCTTTGAATGTTGTGAATGCTTGAGAGATAATGGTGAGAGTTAGGTTGGAATTGAATGTGAAGAAGTTAAGGAGAAATTTGATTTGTGCTATAACGGCAGAGGAGAGAAAAAGCAAAGTTACTTGTACAGTACAAACCATTCACTGTTACAGCTGTAATACACTATATCAGTCATGGTAAATACTGAAAGTACTTTTTACAGCGGGTAAAAGTTAATTTGGACTTATTTTTACCCATCAGCAGCAAACTTGGTTGCTGCGGATGGTTAAGCCTATCCGCTGCAAACTTGGTTGCTGCGGATGGTTAAGTCTGTCAGCAGCAAACTCAATTGCTGCTGATGTATGTAATGGTCCGCAGCAAAGATGTTGCTGCTGATTGCCTTAGAGCTATCCGCAGGAAACTTGTTCCTGCTGATAACTTAAAGCGCTCAGTGGCAAATTCTTTGCTGCTGAAGATTAGACCTGTCAGCAGCAACAATGGTTGCTGCTGACTTATAACTTTTATTTACAACAAAACACAAACACATTTATTAATAAAAATTTTAGAGACATATTTTAGTCAAAGTTCATTATACCAGTGGATTCAACTAAGTATCTAAATCTAGCTTCATCAAAAGGTTTTGTAAACAAGTCAGCATATTGCTCATTGGTATGAACTTTGGTTAAAATAATTCTCATTTTCTTAGCTTGATCTCTTATGAAGTGATACCTGATGTCAATGTGCTTTGTCTTGGAGTGCTGTACCGGATTGTTTGCGATTGATATAGCACTCATGTTGTCAATGTGAATGGGAGTGGCCATTAAAGTCATCCCATAATCCAGCATTTGGTTTTGTATCCAGATGACTTGTGCACAACAACTTGAAGCTGCAATGTATTCTGCATCTGCTGTAGAAGTTGATACACAAGTTTGTTTCTTGCACTGCTATGAAATCAGTCTTCCTCCCAGAAACTGACATCCCCCTGATGTGGACTTTTTGTCCAAGTTGCATCCCCCATAGTCACTGTCAGTGTATGCATACAGGTTGAACTTATCATTTTTAGAATACCATAGCCAAAGTCTTGGGGCTCCTTTTAGATATCTAAAAATTCTCTTGACAGCTTGAAGATGTGTATTCTTTAGAGCTGCTTGGAATCTTGCACAAAGGCATACTGCAAACATGATATCTAGCCTTGAGGCAGTGAGATACATGAGTGATCCTACCATTGCACGGTATTGATGTTGATCAGTGTCTTGGCCATCTTTGTCTGGATTCAGTTGATGGTGCACTTGCATAGGAGTTCTTGCAGCAGAGCAGTCAGCCATCTTGAATATTTCCAAAATGCTCTTGACATATTTGGATTGGCTGATAAAGATTCCATTTGGAACTTGTTTGACTTGAAGACCCAGAAAGAAATTTAGTTCACCTATTGAACTCATTTCAAACTTTGAGTGCATCAGGATCTCAAAGTCTTTACACAACTTCTTCCTTGTTGATCCAAAGATGATGTCATCAACATAGATTTGTACGAGTAATATTCTCCCCCTTCATCTTTGATAAACAAGGTCTGGTCAATTGCACCTCTTCTGAAATTGTTGCTTAGTAGATATCCAGACAGAGTTTCATACCAGGCTCTTGGAGCTTGATGTAAGCCATAGAGAGCTTTGTCTAGTTTGAACACTTTGTTAGGATGTGCAGGATCTACAAAGTCTGGAGGCTGTTTGACATATACTTCCTCACCAATCTTCCCATACAGAAAGGCACTCTTCACATCCATTTGATAAACAATTAAATTCTTGGATGCAGCATATGCCAGGATGATTCTGGTAGCCTCCAGCCTAGCAACAGGAGCAAAGACTTCATCATAGTCAATTCCCTCTTCCTGAGTGTAGCCTTGAGCTACAAGTCTGGCTTTGTTCTTGACTACAATGCCTCTCTCATCTTGCTTGTTCCTGAATACCCATCTTGTGCCAATAGCAATTTGACCAGGTGGAAGATCAACAAGTTTCTAGACATACTGTCTCTTGAATTGCAGCAATTCTTCCTGCATTGCCTCAATTCAACTGCTGTGTTTCAGAGCTTCATCTATCTTCTTTGGTTTTACATGAGATAGAAAGCAAGAATACAGACATATATTGGCCTCATGAGTTTTGCTTCTTGTTTGAACTCCTTGGTGAACTTGGCCAATGATATTTTCCAGGGGATGTTCCTTATTGATTCTCTGTGCTGGTACAACATCCAATTATATTCCTTGCTCAATATTTCTCTGATTCTGACCAGGAAACTCTTCATTCATGATGGACAAGTCTTCAATACCAACAGCAGCATCAACATTATCAGCAGCAGTATCAGCAACATCTGCCTCTACAACATTTACAGATGTGTCTTGAAGTTCATTCGGATTTTCATTCTCAAAGAGGCTGCTGCTGGTGACATTTGAGAGTCTGGTTCTGGCTTCACTGGCTTCAATAGCTTCTCCAACAGATGGAGGATCAATAGATGGCCTTTTCAGTCTGATAGAGGGACTAGTGAACTCCAATCTGTAGTCAGTGGAAGATGTGGAAGCTGGTGCTTTGGAAGAGGTAGACTCCATATTTGAGAAGATGAAAGGCTCAAAAATTTATGTGAAGGAGTCTATATCAAAGAGCCAGTCTGGGCCTTTTCCCTGTTCACATGCAATGTGTTCCCTACATTCCACATTGGCTGATTCTTCCACGATTCTTATTCTTGAGTTGAATACTCTGTAGGCCTTGGATTGAGAGAAATAACTCACAAAGTATCCTTCATCAGATTTGGCACCAAACTTAGGAAGAACCCCATGTGTGATCAGAGTGGTGCATGGATATCCAAAAGGTTTTAGAAATCCAATGTAGGGAACTCTTTTGAACCAGAGTTCATAAGGTGTCTTGTTGAGAGGCTTGACAATGAGAACTCTATTCTACACATAGCAAGCTGTACTGACTGCTTCTGCCCAGAATGTGAGAGGCAGTTTTGAATCAGCCAGCATTGATCTTGCTGATTCAATTAGAGTTATGTTTCTCCTTTCAGCAACCCCATTTTGTTGAGGAGTTCTTGGAGCACTGTATTGTCTTTCTATTCCCTTGCTTTCATAGAAAGAGTTCAGAGTGTGGTTCTTGAACTCTGTACCTTGATCACACCTTATGACTTTCACCTTTTGATTGCTTTGATTCTCAACTCGAAGAATGTAAGATTTAAGAATCTCAGCAGTTTCATCTTTTGTTCTCAAGAAGTATACCCATGAAAATCTGGTGTAGTCATCAGTGATCACCAGACAGTATGACTTCTTGCCCATTGACACATTTGTAGGACCAAAGAGATCTATATGTAGCAGCTGTAATGGAGTGTCATTTGAATTCAAAGTCTTGGACTTGTGAGAACTCTTGTGTTGCTTTCCCTTCAAACATGCAATGCAATGATCTTCAAGATGGAATTCTTTGTCAGGAAGCCCTCTGACAAGATTGTCCTTCACCAACTTGTTAATGGTTTTTACATTGACATGGCTTAATCTCCCGTGCCAGAGAGCTGATATCATCAATTGATGCCTTTGATAGAAAACAAGACACACTACCAGATGGAGTGACCTCATTCATGTCAAGAATATATAGGTTATCTTTTCTCTGAGCAGTCAATAGGAACTTGTCTGGAGGAGGTTTGTTTAAGCCAGGAGATAGTACAAAACATTCTTTATCTGTGAAAAGCATCCAATGCTTTTGATCACAGACCTGAGACACACTCATGAGATTGAAGTCTAATTCTTTGACATAGTTTACTTTTTCAATACTCTACCTTTCATTGGACACAGTTCCTTGTCCAGTAATTGATCCTCCTTTTGAATCACTCCCAAAGGCAACATATCCTCCATTGAAGTGTCTGAAGTTGGAGAGGATGGATCTGTTGCCGGTCATGTGCCTGGAACAACCACTGTCTACAACCCAGGTGTTATCCTTGTGACCTGGCTCTCTCTGCACATGAGAGAGATCTAGTTAGAGGGAGGAACCCAAGAACTTGCAGACTTGGGTAAGTGTGTCATTGGATCAGCATCATCAGTATGCTTGCATTCAATGGAACCAATGATGATACTTTGAGGGATAGAGGCTGGGATCTTGGCTTTCCATTGCTGAAGAGGTGGTTTTCCAGATTTCTTTGCTCTATCAGCAACTAATTTTGCTGTTGAGGACTTTGGCTTATCAGCAGCAGATTTTGTTGCTGCTGATGATTTTACTTGAGCAGCAGCAGACTTGGTTGCTGCTGAAGGCTTGTCCTTCGGTTTCTTGGGCTTCACTTGATCAACAGTATTTTTGCTGGTTGCTGATGGTTTAACAACAGATGTATGCTTATCTTTCTTTACCTTAGGCTTTTGTTTAGGAGGGGCTTGATGAAGGATCTGGTGGAAGGGATTAAATTCACAATTTGCAGCAAAGTGGTCTGATTCACCACAAATGATGCAATATTGTTGAGGTTTTGGCAGCTGCTTCCTTGGTGGGGAGACAGAGTTTCTGAAATGAGTTGCCTTGGCTTCAAAGCTTCTTACCTTTTTGTTCTTGTTTGTCTTCTCAAAAGCATGTTACTTGAGGTTTCTTTGTTGCTGAAGGTAGAAGAAGCATGTGCTGGCAGTGTGATTGTATTTGCCACAGACAAAACATGATTTAGCCATTTTATCCCTTTGGAAGTACACATAATCTTTTCTTTTGAACAAGTCTTTGAAATTCCAGGGGTGAGCTTTGTTGTGCTCAAAGCTGGCTTCCTCCAATGTCTTTTGAACATATGGAGCTCTCTCTCCAGGTGCATGACATATGTCAAACGCCTTCCTTGGTTGGGTTGATTTGGGTTGGTGGAGGTTGAAGACTGTCCCTTTTTAACAGTTAGCTTTCTTCCTTCTGGAAGATAGCTTATTTTGATTTGTTTGGTGAGTTGAGATACTGGTACTGTTTTTGAAGGGATGAAGGGGCTTGGATTGTTGGTTTGAATGACTTCAAAGGCAGGTGGTGCTGGAGCTTTATTGGTTTCAATGGAGTCTGAGCATGTGGACTCATACTCGGATGAAGTAGTGCACTCTTGCATAGAGGTTTCTTGGACAGCAGGATCAAGATTTCGGTTGGCCAGATCAAGATTGGAAAGATTGAAACTTGGTTCATGAATGGCTACATAGTCAGCCGGTGGAGAAACAACATTGTATGGTTTTTCAGCTTGAAACCCAACTCCATCAGTTACCCTTTCATGAATTTGAGCATCCAAAAGTCTTTGCAGCTTTTTGGATGCAAACTCATATTTTTCAACATAGACCTTTTGGTCTGCTAATTCAGCCTTGTAGCCTTTAACTTAACTAGAAGATCATCAATCCGAGTTTCAAGGTTTGTTTGTTCATGTTTTAATGATGAAATCTCTTTCTTTAAACAGTTAATCTTTTCTTTGTAACAGTCTTCAACCTTTTTAAATTCAGATTTAATTTGGTGAAACTCTTCATTTTGATATATGAGATTCTGGTTATGTTTTCTGTATCTAAGAACCTTATCAATACAAGCTTGAGTACAAAGATTTTCATATACCTGAGGTGGTATCTCTGATGTGTCTGCAATGAGAGCTTGATTGTTGGCAGGAAGATCCTCATATTGAAAGCTCCAGTCAAACTCAGCAGTTCCAAAAGCTGCACACGCTGCAGTTTGAGTAGGAGGGGTAGCTTGTTGCTGTCTTGGCTGAGCTTGGCTTGTTTGACCTTGATGAGCTTGCCTTGGCTGGGCAGCAACTGGATTTGCCTTTGGTGCCTTGCATTCTCTGGCAAAGTGACCAAGTTGGTTACAGTTGTAACATTTCAGTTTGCTTTTGTCCAAGCCAACTCTGGTGTTGGAGTTGTTGCTTGGAATGGGTCTTCCTATTCTAGAGTAGAACCTTTTTGCTCTTAGAGAGAGCATGGAATATGAGTGTTGTATATCCATTTCTTCTAGATCATCTGGATGAAAACATTCCAGATCTTCCTTGATAAAGGACATATTGCTTGAGTTTGCAGAGACAAAGGCAGCAGAAGTTTATGTTTGAGGTTGGGCTTCAAGAAGAAATGGTGAGTTGTTTGATTGTGAGGTTGGAGTGGGATGAGTGACAATGGGAGGGTAGTAGTTGCTTGAACTAGGAACTGAGTGGTCAGAGTGAAGTGCAGAGGAAGTGGTGGTGGATGATGAAGCTGTTGAGTAACTTGAGCTTCTTTCTTTGGCTTGAATCATTTCTAATTCATAAGTCTTCAACATGCCAAACAACTTAGTAATTTGTAGAGTCTTTAAATTTTCAGTTCTTCTGATTGACACTGTGTAAAGTGTCCAGTAGCTTGGCAGAGACCTGATGAACTTCTTGAGAATGTCTTCATTCTCCAGCTTCACTTTTGAGCACTGTAGCTCTCCCACAAGGTAGGTGTACCTGTTGTACAACACAGTAAGAGACTCATCTTCCTTCCAGACAAAGTTCTCATATTGTTGCTTCAGAATGTCTCTTCTATTTTTTTTCACTTCTTCTGACCCAGCAAACATCTTCTCAAGAGCCTCCCATAGCTCCTTGGCAGTCTTGTGTTCTCTGAAGTTGTGAAATACTTCATTTGGCAAGCACATCTGAATGGCTCCCAAGGCTTTGAAGTCTACCTCCATCTTCTTGATGTCTTCATCTGAATACTTTGAGGGTTCTTTGGGGACTGATGGACCTCCGGAATCAGCAGAGGCCGCCATGGGTACATATGGTCCATCTTTAATGGATCTCCACATCCCATACTCTTGATAGCAGAAGAAACTTTCCATCATGTTCTTCCACATATCATAGTCTTCTCCTGACACCAGTTTTGGTGGTCTGTTGATGCTTCCAATATCATCAAAATCATTGTTCTGTGCCATTTTTGGATTTGTGATATATGGTGTCTTAGCAAAGAGATAGTAGTGAATAGAACCAGAGAGTGATTAAACAAGTGTGAGTTTGTTTAATCTGAGAGCCAAAGCTCTAATACCACTTGTAGGATCGGTTAATACAAGATGGTTCTATTCTAGTTGAGATCGGCGGAAACAATCACAGCTAAGCAATGTAAACAAGTAAACACAAAGAATACAGATAAATGCAAATTGTATTAAGCTTCAATGGTTACAAGATTACAGAGAAAACTCTAAGAAAGCACACGTGTACAATGAACAGATACAATACTTATATAGTAACTTAGAATCAAGACAGATCGTTGATTCTAAGGATCAGATCAAACACAAGCCGTTGATCTTGTATACTAGAAGCTATACTACAAGTTTAGACTACAAAAGTTAACTTTAATCAAACGTCTTCTAAGGCATCATTGCTTGGATACTTGGAAGGAGAGTGTTGTTGTTTTTCATTGTCTGCATCAGTAACATTCTTTCTTCATGTGATGTGTCAGAGTTGCAGTAGAAAGTTGTCAGTAGTAAAGGTGATGCTTTTGATATGCCAATCAACAGCAACGATTGATCTTTAGCAGATATGGCTATCAACAGCAAAGTTGGTGATCCGCATAAAGACTCAACAATTCAAAGCTGCTGATGATTTTCCTATCAGCAGCAACTCTGGTCTTCAGCAGATAAGGCTGTCCACGGCAGAGTTGTTCATCAACATGAGAACAACTATCCGCAGCAAACAAGCTTATCCGCAGCAGCTTGTTGGTCAGCAACAAAATTGTGGAGTCCGCAGCAGTTGTACTTAAAGAATTTTGTAGCCATCAGTCTTTATATCTACAGTTAATGTTTCAAAGGTTGATATGAAAAAGTGAGTAAGCCGTTCAAGGGTCATCGCACATTTCTAGGGGAGAAAAGGCAAAAGGGAAGTGGTGTTGTATAAAAAAGGAGATAGGCCATTGGATTAGATACTTACCTGGACGGGGTCAATGGGTGATCAAGAAGATCCATGGCCTAGGTTGGTGACCTCTATTGCACTTAGGAGGGGTGCTCGCCTAAGGTCGGCCCAAGTGGTCGAGCCTGTGTCATAATTTGTGGTAGTAGGGGCCTGCATTCGCGCAGCCCTTGCACAATAAGCTAGTGTAATTGATGTAAAACAAAAGTCCCAAAATAAACCAGTCTTTTGATAATGGGTTGAGTCTCGACTAAAGTTAGTATTGTGTAAAATACTATGAGGTTGCCAAATATCTGTTATCCCTTCAAGACGTGAGACAGCACAGGCAAATTACAATACAAGAAAAAAGAATATAACTGAAATACATGAACAATATTAGTAGTATATCTACGGGTAACTATACAGCATGAGGGGTTAAACATTTATCAAAGAAGGAATCTGCTTTGTAATTTATCACATCATTTTGACAAGTTCCCGCACCTCCATTGTTTTATTTTTGGTTTGACACATTTTCAAAACCGTTGACGTTTCAAACTTACTTGTAATAGATTTTCTTAATCATAAATGATTTCAACTCATACCGGGTCTTCTTTGTGTATTATCCAATATTATCCAATTTAACTGCAGCTAAGTTGATATGGACAAACATTGAGAGTTAAGTTCAAGTTGGTGCTAGTGGAGCCATATTTGAATCAGTTTAAGTTAAACATACATAGCTGGAATTAGTCATGTAGATTAGAAAATCAAAGCACCAAAAAGATACAATTTTGAAAGTGGTACCTTGTTTATAGTTTATTAGACATTAATAAGCGTATAATGCTGTTTTTATAATTAGATATTACAAATGGTATGACAGATGAAAGAAATCCGAAAGGGCAAATGCCACTCACAATCCCACATCCGGTGGCGGATCCAGGAATTTTTTTCAAGGGGTTCACTGTTTTTAGATGCCCCAATTTCATAGGGCCTAAACCACTACGCTTACTGTGAAACTTTGTAAGGGGGTTCACCGTAGGGTATTTTAGGGGGTTCACCCCAGTTTTTTTACCTACCGTTACACTAAAATTTCGAAACTCGGGGGGTTCCTGTGCCCCCCCCCCCCGACACTACTGAATCCGCCCCTGCCCACATATGCTCCGTGAGGAACACAAAGACGAAGGGACTTCCTATATAAGCAGCTACCCAAGAATGGAGAAAGCATACCTTTCTCGGCCTTTTGGCTAAGATCATGTGTAGTATCTGTTCTTATCAGTTTAATACCTGATATGTGGTCCATTGGCCCACTCAATATTAATCTTAATTTTATTTGGTAAGGGCATCACAATGGCTTGCTATTGGGGTCCTTAAGCGTCGCTTTGGTGTTGCACTATTGTCTTGGCTTGTCGCACCCTTACAAACCAAAGTTAAACTTTATATCATTAGCAAGTAATCATAATTGTTACATAATTGTTTTACTTTGTAATAAATTTACTGCCTTCGCTTTGTTCTCCATTTGTTACAATTATGATTAATTAGAAGTCATGGGTTTACCCATGTTTAGTTCCGTTATTTCCTTGTTTGTAAGCCTTTAAAAAGGCCTCACCGTGATACAAACCGATTCGAGATAGTCAATCTCCCAAGAAATCAAATAATGTTATTTGGGGCCATTTTGTGGTATGATTCTTAAAGATAGTGAGGCCTTTTTATAGGTTTACAAATAATAAATACTATATAACTAAGAAAACCCACAAACAAAACTAGTGTCACAAATCTTCGTTAATTTCAAATTGTATATATTTTAATGTTTCAGAGGTTGATATGAAAAACTGAGTAAGCGGTTCAGGGGTCATCCCACATAGCTAGGGGAGAAAACGCAAAAGGGAAGTGGTGTTGTATAAAAAAGGAGATAGGCCATTGGATTAGATACTTATCTTGACGGGGTCAGTGCGTGATCAAGTAGATCCATGGCCTAGGTTGGTGCTCGCCTAATGTCGGCCTAAGTGGTCGAGCCTATGTCATAATTTGTGGTAGTTAGGGCCTGCATTCGCGCAGCCCTTGCACAATAATCTAGTGTAAATCATGTAAAACAAAAGTCCCAAAACAAACCCAGTCTTTTGATAATGGGTTGAGTCTCGACTAAAGTTAGTATTGTGTAAAATACTCTTACTATGAGGTTGCCGGCAAATTACAATACAAGAAAAAGGAATATAATTGAAATACTCTTACTATGAGGTCTACGGGCAACTATACAGGATGAGGGCTTAAACATATATCAAAGAAGGAATCTGCTTTGTAATTTATCACATCATTTTGACAAGTTCCCGCACCTCCATTGTTTTATTGTTGGTTTGACACATTTTTAAAACCGCTGACGTTTTAAACTAACATGTAATTGATTTTCTTAATCATAAATAATTTCGACTCATACCGGGTCTTCTTTATGTATTGCCCTATTTAAGTGTAGCTAAGTTGATACGGACGAACATTGAGAGTTAAGTTCAAGTTGGTGCTAGTGGAGCCATATTTGAATCAGATTAAGTTAAACATACATAGCTGGAATTAATCATGTAGATTAGAAAAACTAACTTGTAATTGATTTCCTTGTTTGTAAGCCTTTAAAAAGGCCTCACCATGATACGAACCGATTAGAGATGATCAGTCTCCCAAAAAAAAATAACTTTATTTGGGGCCATTTTGTGGTATGATTTTTAAAGATAGCGAGTCCTTTTTATAGGTTTACAAATAATAAATGCGATAAAATTAAGAAAACCCACAAACAAAACTAGTGTAAAAAATCATGGTTAATTTCAAATTGTATATGTATTAATGTTTCAAAGGTTGATATGAAAAAGTGAGTAAGCGGTTCAGGAGTCATCCCACATCTCTAGGGGAGAAAAGGCAAAAGGGAAGAGGTGTTGTATAAAAAAGGAGATAGGCCATTGGAATTGGATTATACTTACCTCGACATGGTCAATGGGTGATCAAGAAGATCCAAGGCCTAGGTTGGTGACCTCCATTGCACTTAGGAGGGGTGCTTGCCTAAGATCGACCCAAGTGGTCGAGCCTATGTCCTAATTTGTGGTAGTAGGGGCCTGCGTTCGCCTGGCCTTTGCACTTAGGAGGGGTGCTTGCCTAAGATCGACCCATTGGAAGTGCTAGGATGATGGATCCAAGAGCTCGATTATCTCGTTCAACCAATCTTTTGATACTTGGTCGAGCCTATGTCCTAATCTAGTGTAAATCATGGAAAACAAAAGTCCCAAAACAAACCCAGTCTTTTGATACTTGGTTGAGTCTCGACTAAAGTTAGTATTGTGTAAATTACTCATACTATCAGGTCGCCAAATACATGTTGTCCCTTCAAGACGAGAGATAGCAAAGGCAAATTACAATACAAGAAAAAAGAATAGAACTAAAATACATGAACAAGATTAGTAGTATATCTACGGGGGTAATTATACAAAATGAGGGGTTAAACATTTATCAAAGAAGGAATCTGCTTTGTAATTTATCACATCATTTTGACAAGTTCCTGCACCTCCATTGTTTTATTGTTGGTTTGACACATTTTTAAAACCGCTGACGTTTTAAACTTGTAATTGATTTTCTTAATCATAAATGATTTCGACTCATACCGGGTCTTCTTTATGTATTGTCCTATTTAACTGTACCTAAGTTGATATGGACAAACATTGAGAGTTAAGTTCAAGTTGGTTCTAGTGAAGCCATATTTGAATCCGTTTAAGTTAAACATATGGAATTAGTCATGTAGATTAGAAAATCAAAGCACCAAAAAGATACAGTTTTGAAAGAGGTACTTTGTTTATAGTTTATTAGACATTAATAAGAATATAATGCTATTTATATAATTAGATATTACAAATGGTACGAGAGATGAAAGAAAATCCAAAGGGCAAATGCCACTCACAATCCCACATCTGCTCCGTGAGGAACACAAAGACGAAGGGACTGCCTATATAAGCAGCTACCTAAGAATGGAGAAAGCATACATTTCTCGGCCTTTTGGATTAGATCAAGTGTAGTATCTCTTCTTATCAGTTTAATTAATATCCGATACGTAGTCCATTGGCCCACTCGATATAATCTTATTTTTATAGGGTAATGGCATCACAATGGCTTGCTATTGGGATCCTTAAGTGTGCTATCCGGCAATTTCAGGTTAACTCCGTTAACACAAACATCGTTATCTAAAGCATTGTTCATACAAACTCAATCATTTTAGTTAGTCACGCGTGCATTGCATTTAATTAGGTTAATTAAGTTTGTCAATTAATACACACACAGTGGTAATTCATAGAATTACCGGATCACACTTGAGTCTAACCCGGAACGTTGGTGATTAATCAAGAATAATATTTCAAACAATTATTAATTTATAATTAATATAAATTATGTGATTTTACGTGTTATGTGACTTTACGTGAATTATGTGAATTTTCTTGATATCGCGCATGTTTATCAAATACTGATTGTGTTAATTATTTCTATTGAAGTTGGAGTTTTTATAAAAATAATAGTTAAAGGATTTAATTATTATTAGTTTTAATTGTTTTATAATAGCCTATGGACCTTTAAAAAGCCCATAATCCATTTAAAAACCCATGCATGCAAATGTGTATAAAAGGAAATTTATAAAATTAAAAACCCTAAACCCATCACCCCCTTGAAGCCGCCGCGACCTCCCCTAAGAACTCCCTTGGAGCCGAAACCAAAAAGCAACCCAAACACACCCTCATTGATCTTCAATCTTGCAATTGGAAGTGTATTCGAGCTAGTCTAGGCGTTTCTAACACTCCTACGTAAGTTATTTCATCCGATTCCGTTACTTTTTTATTATAAAAGTTATGATTGAAACCCTAGTGCATCCAAACATGAGTTTTTGAAATAATGTTGATGAATTGGTTATTTGATTGATGTTGTTGCAACTATTTGATGAGTATATTGTTAGTTAGAAAACCCTAGTTTCATATGATTCATAACTTGTCTAAAGTAGAGACTTTTTGATTATGCGATGTTGTAGGATTTCATGGTAGATTTGAATGATGATTGTTATGATTGTATTTATGCTAGTTAAGTAGTTTACAATTGAATGGATGTGTTGAATCTTGTTAACAAAGCTAGAAAACATAGACTTTCCTAAAGAGGAAACTTTATTGAAAGGTGTTTGTTGAATGTGAATTACTTTTACGTGCATGATGTTATTGTATGATGCTAGCATGTTATTATGAACGTATTAAGGCTTGTTAAAGTGTTGTTTGGTACAAATCGTATGCATTGATCATAAGTTACTAAAAGTAGAAACTTTTAGAATTTGAAACTTGATGTCTAGACCTAAGGTGTATGTTGTGTTGATCTTTCATGTATTAGTATGTGTGTATAAACATGCCATGATCATGCAAATGTGTCATAGATGATGTAATCTATTGAAACCAAACTTGTGTTCATACATTGTTAAAAATAGGAACTTTGTTGAACGTGCATTGTGTAGACATAACTTGCCATGATAAGTTAGTTGTGACATGTGTAGCATGAAACTTGAATTACTTGTATGCTATGTGTGTTAGTATTCAAACCGAAAATTAAATCACTAAACGGGTCACCAACGGGTCGTCGGGTCAAACTTGGTCAAACTATTAATTGTTTTCTAAACACTTAAAAACAGTGGGATTGTTTGGATACTTAGGGTTCATGTCAACTTACACAAACACACACTTATAAACCGATGTTTATATGTGGTGGTTAGTAGTCAAGCAGTTTTAATTAGCTTTCATCTGCACGCATTCTAAGGTGAGTTTTCACTGCCCTTTTTTTCTATGTTTTAAACTTGGGGGAGAAAACATGAACGCAAACAGTTAGATCTTACATTTCTTTTATATCACTTGTTGTACTAAGCGAAAACATATCATACAAGTCCTTACATATCGAACCGTTTAATATATGGAATAGCGAGGTAATCTTGAGTAGTACTACTGGGCATGACAAGCCCCACCCGCGTTAGTCGCTCTAACACGACGGGAAGTCGAACGGGTGTAATATTGACCTAACATTTTACCATTGTTTCATGATAGACATGGTGGAAGGCAAATCAAATAAAAACAGTCAGCTTCGGTGTCGAAACGCTTTAGTAACATGTTATTAGGCTAGCTACCTATTGATATAATTGTAATTGTTTATCTAGTATCTTTACTTACATTTGAAACCTGTGAACTCACCAACCTAGTGTTGACACATTTTAGCATGTTTTTCTCAAGTCGCTAAGGTACGAGCACGAGATTAGGGCATGCATGCATTGGAGTTGCATTTATTTTTCAAACATCGGATTTACTTATTTATTTATTTATTTTGACTTGTATGTTTTGGGCGCACTTGTTTTAGCGCATGCATTTTGTTAAACCTTTTCGCTTCCGCATTCCTCATTTACTCAGTATTTTAATTTAATAGTGTTGCATCGTGGCTATGAGCAACATTAATGTTTTTCTTAAACTCATATAGAGTCGTTCAACGTAACTAATGACTGAGATCCTAGTATGTCACGCTCCTAACGGTAAAACTCCGTTAGTGAATTTTGAGGGTGTGACAAATTGGTATCAGAGTCATTGGTAATAGAGAACTAGGAAATGCATACTAGACTATAACCACGCACATGAATTAGTTACACAACACTTACACTCATACATGAGACTCACTCATCCCGTTACAGGAAATGTCGACACCACCCAATTCACCTGCATCCCTAGTCGTTCAGGAGCATGATGTTCCTACGGTACCTTTGCTAGAGCCAAGGAGACGTCGGCTCAACCCGATCAACAACACTGTGGGGTATGATGAGACTTTTCATGTGCGTGTCTGAGGCAACACGCAGGACTGGGATTGGTATCCCGACAGGATCAGGAGTTGGATTCGTGAGGAGGAGGTCCCACCTCCACTCACCACTGACATTGTTTCTTCTTCTTCATCTTCTGCCCGAGCTTTGCCACCATTGCAATACCCCTATGAGCAGGTGTTAGCTGCCTTTGTAGCTAGGATGGACCGGGGATTCGGAACATTAGGGACGCAGTAGGAGAGATTTCCGGCATATTGGAGCGAGAGACTCTGATGAATGAGAAGATCGCCAAACTGACTTCAGAATTAGCTGCCACTAATAAGGTTCATGAGAATTTGGCAAATTCATGCGTGGATATGGAAGACCGGCTGAACAATGCAGAGTGGAACCTAGATATACTCCACACCAGGATTGAGCAATTGGAGGCACAACTTGGAGCTGCTAACATAGTAGGAGTTGCACCAGATGATGCACCAGCAGAAGATCCGGCTGAGGACGAGGATGCAGCATCTGATGTTGCATCAGCTAGCAGTGGCATTTGATATCTTATCTTCATTACTTATTTCTTTATTTCCTTTTAAACCTAGATCGGCAGGGTTGTTCCCATCCAACAGATGTTTCTGGATTTTAATGTTTGATTGAAATTACTTTGTAGCCTTTACAATTTATTTTATCAAGGATTATTATTAATGAAATGTTAGATGTTGTGTTTTAAATTTCTTTTGTTTACTTGTACTTGTATGATGATAAAATGCGATGTATTTTTCTCATTATTGTATGTTGTGAATGTAAAGATAATCTCTTGATATGGAAACGGACGTGGTGGACGCGTCGGTGGACGTGGCAGTCGCGGAAATGTCAACATGACTGCAGCCGAGCTCACGGCACTCATAAACGAGCGTGTGGCTGAAGCTGTAGCAGCTAGCCAAGCCGCTGCTAATGTCGGAGGTAAGTCAACAAATTATCGACTCTAGTGAGTCATCATTCATTCTAAACTCAAATTCGAATCTAGTATTCCTAAAACGCATTCTTGTTTACAATCCAGGTCAGCATAACAACCATCAAACCTGTACTTTTAAAGCTTTCATGGATTGCAAACCCCACTCGTTCAGTGGAGCTGAAGGGGCTGTTGGCTTACTACGCTAGATGGAGAAATCTGAATCCGTCTTTGCAATGTGCAATTGCCCGCCGATCAACTAGGTGAAGTTTGCATCTGGCACACTTGAGGGTCCGGCCCTTACCTGGTGGAACTCCCAGGTGCAAATTGTCACACCCTCAAAATCCACATGCGGGGTTTTACCGCGAGGCGCGTGACATACCAGGATCTCAGTCATCAGTTACATTGAACGACTCTATATAAGTTTAAGAAAAACACTAGTATTGCTCATAGTCACGATGCAACACTATTAAATTTAAATGCCGAGTAAATGCGAAATGCGGAAGCGAAAAGGTTTAACAAAATCCATGCACAAAACAAGGGCGCCCAACCCATATAACTTAAAATAAGTAAATAAATAAATCCGATGATTGAAAATAAATAAGACTCCAATGCATGCATGCCCTAGCCTTGTGCTCGTACCTTAACGACCTGAGAAAACATGCTAAAATGTGTCAACACTAGGTTGGTGAGTTCACATGTTTAATAAAACAAGTAGGTGTTTGAATGTTCGAACGATAATGTAAATATAATTATATCGATAGATAGCTAATCTATAAACAAGTAACTAAAGCGTTCGCAACCGAATCTGACTGTTTGGTTTGTTTGCCTTCCGCCATGTCTACCACAACAATGGCAAAGTGTTTAGGTCAATATTACACCCGTTCGACTACCTATCGTGTTAGCGTGACTAACGCGGGTGGGGCCTGTCAAACCCAGTAGTACTACTCAAGATTACCTAGCTATGTCACAATATTAACGGTTCGAGATGTAAGGACTTGGGTGGTAATGTTTGCACTTTAGTACACAAGCGATATAAAAATAATAATACAGAATCAAAATGTTTGTGCATGTTTTCTCCCCCAAAAAGGAAGTATGTAAAAAGGGGCCGTGAGACTCACCTGATGAAAGTGATGATGGGTATTCCACACAAGTTTACACAAAGAGGATTGAGGGTATTGTCCTACACGAGTTCTACACAAATACGCCACGTATAAGAACTAATCACTATTATATTTTCATGTCCCAAGATAACCGACACGATTTATTCGATCTAATTAGTTAAAATATACGCTTAACTTAATTATTTTCAAAACTATCAAAATACTCTTTTAGAACGAAAATACGGTTTTTCTCTCGAAACATACTCCAAGAATTACTATTGACCACGTTCGATTTATAAAGATTTATGGCGGTTTTTAATAATTTTTATGATTTTTATTTAATTCTGAAAACAGTTTAATTAGAGTTTAAAAACTGGAAAAATGCTGAAAGGTTCCAAACAAAGCTGGAAAACAGAAAATAACTAAAACTGGTTGGACCAGGACTCGAACCAGCGACCTCACAGTTGCAGGTCACGCACACAACCAATTGCTATGCCTACGCAATTGCGAAATAGTCGGGTTCGACTAACACATACACTGTACCTGCTGTAAGAACCCCAACTACACAAGAACATAATCAATCGCAACTGTCATAGGTCCAAATTCGTTTTAATCGTTTAATATTATCCAAAATTGATTTAGGGGTTTTATTATAAACTAAAAACCAATTAGATTGGTAGATTTAATTTGGTTTTGAAGATCGGTTGAGCAGGTTTTACAAACCTGTTAGGGTTTCGACGAGTTTTAGATTTAAAACTTCAAATTTGGATCGATTAGAGTACAAATCAAGGCTATGTATGTTTGGGATTTTGATTATCAGGTAAAAACGTTCAAGAACACACAAGTATCTAACCTGAATTCGCTCAAAACCGAGGGGGACGGGATGAATCAGCAGCGACGGCTTCGAATGGGGAAAAACTAGAGTTCAAGACTGATTATAAGCGAATTAGATGTAGGGATAAGTCGGTTTGGGTTAGGGACACGAGATATGAGCGCAAAATCTGTCAATTCATGAACGAAAATTAACGGGGAATACTAACGGAGTTAACGATCCTCTTTGACTTGAATGTTTGTGAACTAACGGATTAATTTAGTGTAATGCATGAACGAAAATTAATATGCCTAAGTTTGTGTTTGTCGAGAATAACCTGAAATGCCGGATGTCACACAAATGCTAACTCTTGAGATGGCAAATGCATTGCCGTGGGACGAATTCAAGACTATGCTGCAGGAGGAGTATTGTCCCCGCGATGAAGTGCAGAAACTTGAGGGCGAATTCTGGAACCTCAAGATGGAGGGGTCTGAAATTAAAGCCTACACTACTCGCTCGCATGAGCTAGCAAACTTATGTCCTCAAATGGTAACACCTCCCTATAAGAGGATCGGTAAATTCATCTAGGGTTTAGTTCCTCAAATTTAAAGTAGGGTGACATCTTCCAATCCTACTACAATCCAGCAAACTATCAGGTTGGCTCACAGGTTAACCGATCAGGAAGTCGCTCAGGGCACCCTACCCCCTATGGGTGCAGTATCAAAGACAACCGATAACAAGCGAAAGTTTGACAGTTCACACTCCAAAACTTTCCTGTCAAACCCACCTCCTCAACAACAACAGCAACAACAACGTAAGTTTGAACCTTCCAAGAACTTTAATCAGTCTACCTCCTCTCAACAGAATCAAGGTTCGTATGCTGGTAAGTACCCGAAATGCAACAAATGTAATTTCCACCATAACGGAGCATGTGGCCGATACCGTTGCCAACAGTGTGGAAAGATGGGTCATTCAGCCAAGGATTTTAGGGGAGAACTGCAGAACAAACAGACACCACCTGGTGAAGCACCCAAAGGCTGCTTTGAGTGCGGGAAAGAGGGACATTTTAGGAAAAACTGTCTGCAACTGAAGAAAAATGGAAACGGTAACAACAACCACGGTGTTAATGGCAATAATAACAACAATGGTGCTAAAGGTCGAGCCTTCGTGATTGGCTCGGGGGAAGCTAGGAATGATCGGAATGTTGTTAACGGTATGTTTCCTTTAAACAGTCATTTTTCTTTTGTACTTTTTGATACTGGCACCGATAGAAGTTTTATATCTAGAAACTTTATTAGTCGGTTAGAACCAAACCCAACTTTACTAGAACATCATTATACCGTAGAGATAGCAGACGGTAAGATAATCGAGGCAACCCACATCCTCAAGGGATGTAAGTTAGGACTATCTGGTCACAAACTCGATATCGATCTCATGCCAGTTACACTTGGCAGTTTTGACGTAATTGTGGGCATGGATTGGTTATCTAAAAACCAAGCTGAGATCATCTGTAGTGAGAAGATCGTTCGTATACCCCTTCCTAGTGGGGAGATCCTATCCGTTCAGGGCGACAGAAGTGGTTCAGTTGTGGGCATCATATCATTCATGAAGGCGCCAAAGTGTCTGCGTAAGAGTCATACCGCAATACTAGCCCTTGTCGCTGACAAGTCTGCCGAGGAGAAAAAGCTAAAAGATATCCCTATCATTCGTGATTTCCCAGAAGTATTTCCTGACGACCTACCTGGTCTTCCACCTCATTGTCAGGTCGAATTCCAGATTAACCTAACACCCAGAGCAGGGCCTATTGCTCGAGCACCATATAGACTGCACCAAGTGAGTTGCAGGAGCTATCCACTCAACTACAAGAGTTGTTAGATAAAGGTTTCATCCGACCTAGCTCATCGCCATGGGGAGCCCCAGTCCTATTTGTCAAAAAGAAAGATGGGACTTTCCGCATGTGCATTGATTACCGAGAGTTAAACAAGGTAACAGTCAAGAACCGCTACCCACTTCCCCGCATTGACGATCTATTCGACCAACTTCAAGGGTCGAGTTTCTACTCAAAAATCGATTTAAGATCTGGATATCATCAGCTGAGAGTTCGAGATGAAGACGTATCCAAGACTGCATTCAGAACCCGGTACAGTCATTACGAGTTTTTGGTCATGCCATTCGGATTAACCAACGCACCCGCGGTGTTCATGGACCTCATGAACCGTGTGTGTAAGCCTTATCTTGACCAGTTCGTCATTTTTTTCATTGACGATATCCTCATATATTCTAAGAGTCAGGAAGAGCATGAGGAGTATCTGCGTTTGATCCTTGAACTATTGAAACATGAACAACTGTACGCTAAGTTTTCCAAATGCGATTTTTGGATTCGAGAGGTTCAATTTTTAGGACATGTGGTCAATGAGAAAGGAATACATGTCGATCCAGCCAAAGTAGAAGCCATCAAGAATTGGGCAGCCCCAACAACTCAGACCGAAGTTCGATAATTTCTAGGATTGGCTGGATACTACCGTCATTTTATCGAGGTATTTTCAAAGATTGCTCAACCTCTCACCACACTAGCCCAAAAAGGTAAACCCTATAATTGGAGCGAGACTCAAGAATCAACATTTCAGCTACTAAAGCAGAAACTATGTAGCACGCCCATCCTATCTCTGCCAGAGGGAACAGATGACTTCATAGTGTATTGCGATGCCTCCATCCAAGGTCTCGGTGGTGTGTTGATGCAACGCGAGAAGGTTATCGCATACGCTTCCCGATAAGTGAAAATCCATGAGAAGAACTACACGACTCATGATTTGGAGTTGGGAGACGTAGTGTTTGCGCTAAATATCTGGAGACATTACTTGTACAGTACCAAGTGCACCATCACAAGAGTCTTAAGCATATTTTTAAGCAGAAAGAGTTGAACATGCGACAACGTCATTGGATCGAGCTCTTAAACGATTATGATTGTGCAATCAAGTACCATCCAGGCAAAGCTAATGTGGTGATCGATGCCCTAAGCAGAAAAGAAACCAAACCCCTATGAGTTAGAGCATTACAACTCACTATTCATACAGGATTACCATAACAAATCCGTAATGCCCAACTTGAAGCCTTAAAAGAGGAGAACTTATCGTTGGAATCCACTCGTGGTATGGAGAACCAACTTGAGGTTAAAGCACATGGTATTCGCTACTTCGCGGAACGAATATGGATTCCAGTGTATGGAAACCTAAGGGAACTAGTCATGGATGAAGCTCACAAATCCCGATACTTTATCCATCCGGGATCCGACAAGATGTATCACGACCTAAAAGTGTTGTATTGGTGGCCGAACATGAAAGCCGATATAGCCACCTATGTGAGCAAATGTCTGAGTTGTTCAAAGGTCAAGGTGGAGTACCAAAACCCATCCAGATTACTCCAACAACCGGAAATCTCGATGTGGAAATGGGAGCAGATTTCCATGGATTTCATCACCAAATTACCCCGAACCCCTACTGGATGTGACACAATCTGGGTGATAGTGGATCGCCTAACCAAATCCGCTCATTTCCTTGCTATCAAAGAGACCGACAAAATGGAAAAGTTAACCCGCCTCTATCTTAAAGAAGTAGTATCCCGTCATGGAGTGTCAATCTCCATCATTTCCGATAGAGACGCCCGATTCACCTCACGTTTCTGGAAATCATTACAGAAAGCTTTAGGCACGCACCTGGATATGAGCACAGCATACCATCCGCAAACAGATGGCCAAAGTGAGCGTACCATTCAAACCCTAGAAGACATGCTACGGGCTTGTGTGATCGATTTCGGTAACGGTTGGGAGACTTATCTGTCTTTAGTGGAGTTCTCCTACAATAACAGCTATCATACTATCATCAAAGCAGTACCGTTCGAGGCATTGTATGGACGGAAATGCCGATCACCAATTTGTTGGGCTGAAGTTGGAGATAGCCAACTTACGGGTCCTGAACTTGTGCACGAAACCTCGGAGAAAATCGTGCAAATCCGAAACCGGATGGCGGCAACTCGTGACTGTCAAAAGAGTTAATGCAGACAAGCGCAGAAAACCGTTAGAATTCCAAGTGGGCGACAAAGTATTATAAAGGTCTCACCGTGGAAGGGTGTGATAAGTTGGACCATTCGAGATAGTGAAAAAAATTGGTCCATTAGCATATCAACTGAACCTACCAGATACACTCGATGGAGTACACAATGTCTTTTATGTCTCAAACCTAAAGAAATGCTTATCAGATGACACACTTGTAGTTCCACTCAAGGAGTTGGAAATCGATGAACAACTATGTTTTATTAAGAAACCAGTCGAAATCATGGACCGAGAGGTCAAAACTCTCAAGCGCAGTAAGATACCTATTGTCAGAGTTCGCTGAAACTCGAAGCGTGGACCGGAGTTCACGTGGGAACGCGAGGATCAGATGATGAGAAAGTATCCTCACCTTTTCAAACAGTCAACGGCAAGCACAGAAGGTACTAGTTAAATTTTGAGACAAAATTTCTTTTAGCAAGGGGATGATGTGACAACCCAAACGTTTTGTTTCAGACAGCTAGCGACTTTGTTTAATTTTCGGGACGAAAATTCTTTCAACAAGCGGATGATGTGACATCCGGAAATTTCAGGTTAACTCCGGTAACACAAACATCCTTATCTCAAGCATTGTTCATACAAACTCAGTCATCTCAGTTAGTCACGCGTGCATTGCATTTAATTAGGTTAATTAAATGTGTCAATTAATACACACACAACGGTAATTTACGAATTACCGGATCACACTTGAGTCTAACCCGGAACGTTGGTGATTAATCAAGAATAATATTTCAAACAATTAATAATTTATAATTAATATAAATTATGTGATTTTACGTGTTATGTGACTTTACGTGAATTATGTGAATTTTCTTGATATCGCACATGTTTATCAAATACTGATTGTGTTAATTATTTTTATAGAAGTTGGAGTTTTTATAAAAATAATAGTTAAAGGATTTAATTATTATTAGTGTTAATTGTTTTATAATAGCCTGTGGACCTTTAGAAAGCCCATAATCCATTAAAAAAACCCATGCATGCAAATGTGTATAAAAGGAAATTTATAAAATTAAAAACCCTAAACCCATCCCCCCTGAAGCCGTCGTGACCCCCCAAGAACTCCCTTCGAGCCGAGACCAAAAAGCAACCCAAACACACCCTCATTGAACTTCAATCTTTCAATTGGAAGTGTATTCGAGATAGTCTAGGCGTTTCTAACACTCCTACGTAAGTTATTTCATCTGATTCCGTTACTTTTTTATTATAAAAGTTATGATGGAAACCCTAGTGCATCCAAACATGAGTTTTTGAAATAATGTTGTTGAATTGGTTATTTGATTGATGTTGTTGCAACTATTTGATGAGTATATTGTTAGTTAGAAAACCCTAGTTTTATATGATTCATAACTTGTCTAAAGTAGGACTTTTTGATTATGTGATGCTGTAGGATTTCATGGTAGATGTGAATGATGATTGTTATGATTGTATTTATGCTAGTTAAGTAGTTTACAATTGAATGAATGCGTTGAATCTTGTTAACAAAGCTAGAAAACATAGACTTTCCTAAAGAGGAAACTTTATTGAAAGGTATTTGTTGAATGTGAATTACTTTTACGTGCATGATGTTATTGTATGATGCTAGCATGTTATTATGAACGTATTAAGGCTTGTTAAAGTGTTGTTTGGTACAAATCGTATGCATTGATCATAAGTTACTAAAAGTAGAAACTTTTAGAATTTGAAACTTAATGTCTAGACCTAAGGTGTATGTTGTGATGATCTTTCATGCATTAGTATGTGTATATAAACATGTCATGATCATGCAAACGTGTCATAGATGATGTAATCTATTGAAACCAAACTTGTGTTCATACATTGTTAAAAGTAGGAACTTTGTTGAACGTGCATTGTGTGGACATAACTTGTCATGCTAAGTTAGTTATGACATGTGTAGCATGAAACTTGAATTACTTGTATGCTATGTGTGTTAGTATTCAAACCAAACATTAAATAACTAAACGGGTCACCAACGGGTCGTCGGGTCAAACTTGGTCAAACTATTAAATGTTTTCTAAACACTTAAAACAATGGTATTGTTTGGATACTTAGGGTTCATGTTAACTTACACAAACACACACTTACAAACTGATGTTTATAGGTGTCGGTTAGTAGTCAAGCAGTTTTAATTAGCCTTCGTTTGCATGCATTCTAAGGTTGGTGACCTCCATTGCACTTAGGAGGGGTGTTCACCTAAGGTCAGCCCAAGTGGTCGAGCCTATGTCCTAATTTGTGGTAGTAGGGACCTGCGTTCGCGCAGCCCTTGCACAATAATCTAGTGTAAATCATGTAAAACAAAAGTCCCAAAACAAACTCAGTCTTTTGATAATGGGTTGAGCCTCGACTAAAGTTAGTATTGTGTAAAATACTTTACTATCAGGTTGCCAAATACATGTTATCCCTTCGAGACGTGAGATAGCACGGGCAAATTACAATACAAGAAAAAAGAATATAACTGAAATACATGAACAAGATTAGTAGTATATCTACGGGTAACTATACAGCATGAGGGGTTAAACATATATCAAAGAAGGAATTTACTTTGAAATTTATCACATCATTTTGACAAGTTCCCACACCTCCATTGTTTTATTGTTGGTTTGACACATTTTTAAAATCGCTGACGTTTTAAACTTACTTGTAATAGATTTTCTTAATCATAAATGTTTTCGACTCATACCGGGTCTTCTTTATTTATTGTACTATTTAACTGTAGCTAAGTTGATATGGACAAACATTGAGAGTTAAGTTCAAGTTGGTGTTAGTGGAGCCATATTTGAATCAGTTTAAGTTAAACATACATAGCTGGAATTAGTCATGTAGATTAGAAAATCAAAGCACCAAAAATATACAATTTTGAACGAGGTACCTTTGTTTATAGTTTATTAGACATTAATAAGTAGGGCTGGCAATTTTAGACACGTACACGAATACACGACACGAACCTACACGATCTTAACAGGTATCGTGTATGGCCTTATCGTGTTTTGTGTCCTAAACAGGTAGACACGAATCTACCTGTTAATTTTCGTGTCTTAACAGAGGTAAAATACTTGTTTACCTGTTAAGTACCTGTTAATATTTTTTTTAAATAAAAAATATTAAAATATGATATTATACCTGGTAAAATACTTGTTAAGTACCTGTTAGTACCTAGTAAAATACCTGTTAAGACTTGTTTCACTAAACATGTTTTTAAACATGTGTTTCTAAACAGGTCTTATCGTGTCTTATCGTGTTAACCATGTATAAACAGGTTCGTGTTCGTGTTTGAAAAAAAGTACACGATAAGTTATCGTGTCGTGTTCGTGTATACATATTTCGTGTTCGTGTCTTATCGTGTTCGTGTCTTATCGTGTACGTGTATACACGATATGCCAGCCCTATTAATAAGCATATAATGCTAGTTTTATAATTAGATATTACAAATGGTATGAGAGATGAAAGAAAAACCAAAGGGAAAATGCAACTCACAATCCCACATCTGCTCCGTGAAGAACACAAAAACGAAGGGACTGCCTATATAAGCAGCTACCCAAGGATGGAGAAAGCATACCTTTCTCCGCTCTTTGGCTAAGATCAAGTGTAGTATTTGTTTTTATCAGTTTAATATATGATACGTGGTACATTGGCAGACTTGATATTAATCTTATTTTAATGGGGTAAGGGCATCACAAAGGCTTGCTATACGGGTCCTTAAGCGTCGATTTGGTGTTGCACTACTGCCTTGCCCTGGCGCACCCCTACAAACTATAGTTAAACTCTAATTCATTAGCAAGTAATCATAATTGTTTTACTTTGTAATAAATTTACTGCCTTCGCTTTGTTCTCCATTTGTTACAATTATGGTTAATTAGAAGTCATGGGTTTACCCATGTTTAGGTCCGTTATTTCCTTGGTTGTAAGCCTTTAAAAAAGCCTCACCATGATACGAACCGATTCGAGATAATCAGTCTCCCAAAAAAAAAAATAACGTTATTTGGGGCCATTTTGTGGTATGATTTTTAAAGATAGCGAGTCCTTTCTATAGGTTTACAAATAATAAATACGATATAACTAAGAAAACCCACAAACAAAACTAGTGTAACAAATCATCATTAATTTCAAGTTGTATATGTTTTAATGTTTCAGAGGTTGATATGAAAAACTGAGTAAGGAGTTCAGGGGTCATCCCACATCGCTAGGGGAGAAAAGGCAAAAGGGAAGTGGTGTTGTATAAAAAAGGAGATAGGTCATTGGATTTGATACTTACCTGGCCGGTTCAATGGGTGATAAGGAAGATCTATGGCCTAGGTTGGTGAACTCTATTGCACTTAGAAGAGGTGCTCGCCTAAAGTCGGGCCAAGTGGTTGAGCCTATGTCTTAATTTGTGGTAGTAGGGGCCAAGTGGTTGAGCCTATGTCTTAATTTGTGGTAGTAGGGGCCTGCGTTTGCGCAGCCCTTGCACAATAATCTAGTGTAAATCATGGAAAACTAAAGTACCAAAACAAACCCAGTCTTTTGATAATACTATTAGGTTGCCAAATACATGTTATCTCTTCAAGACGTGCCATAGCACATGCAAATTACAATACAAGAAAAAAGATTATAACTGAAATACATGAACAAGATTAGTGGTATATCTACGGGTAACTATACAGGATGAGGGGTTAAACATATATCAAAGAAGGAATCTGCTTTGTAATTTATCACATCATTTTTCATAAGTTCCCGCACCTCCATTGTTTTATTGTTGGTTTGACACATTTTTAAAACCGCTGACGTTTTAAACTTACTTGTAATTGATTTTCTTAATCATAAATGATTTCGACTCATACCGGGTCTTCTTTATGTATTGTCCTATTTAACTGTAGCTAAGTTGATATGGACAAACATTGAGAGTTAAGTTCAAGTTGGTGCTAGTGGAGCCATATTTGAATCGGTTTAAGTTAAACATATACAGCTAGAATTAGTCATGTAGATTAGAAAATCAAAGCACCAAAAAGATACAATTTTGAAAGAGGTACCTTGTTTATAGTTTATTAGACATTAATAAGCATATAATGCTAGTTTTATAATTAGATATTACAAATGGTATGAGAGATGAAAGAAAACCCAGAGGGCAAATGCCACTCACAATCCCACATCTGCTCCGTGAGGAAGACAAAGACGAAGGGAATGCCTATATAAGCAGCTACCCAGGAATGTTGAAAGCATACCTTTCTTGGCCTTTTGGCTAAGATCAACTGTAGTATTTGTTCATATCAGTTTAAGATCTGATACGTGGTCCATTGTCCCACTCAATATTAATCTTATTTTTATGGGGTAATGGCATGACAATGGCTTGCTATCGGGATCCTTGAGCATCGATTTGGTGTTGCACTACTGCCTTGGCCTGGCGCATTCCTACTAACCGTAGTTAAATTTTAATTCATTAGCGAATAATCGTAATTGTTACATAATTGTTTTAATTTGTAATAAATTTACTGCGTTTCCTTTCTTCTCCATTTGTTACAATAATGGTTACTTAGAAGTCATGTTTACCCATGTTTAGGTCTGTTATTTACTTGTTTAAGCCTTTAAAAGGCCTCACCATGATACGAACCGATTCAAGATGGTCAGTCTCCCAAGAAAACAAAGAACATTATTTGGGGCCATTTTGTGGTATGATTTTTTAAAGATAGCGAGGCCTTTTTATAGGTTTACAAATAATAAATACGATATAATTAAGAAAACCCACAAACAAAACTAGTAACAAATCACCGTTAATTTCAAATTGTATGTGTTAATATTTCAAAGGTTGATATGAAAAATTGATTAAGCAGTTCAGAAGTCATCCCACATCGCTGGAGGAGAAAAGACAAAAGTGAAGTGGTGTTGAATATAAAATGAGAGAGACCATTGGACTAGATACTTACTTGGGCGAGGTTAATCGATAATCAAGAAGATCCATGGCCTATTTTGGTGACCTCCATTTCACCTAGGAGGGGTGCGCGTCTAAGGTCGACCCAAGTGGTAGGAGCCAGCGTCCACGCAGCCCCTGCATAATACTATAGTCCAAATCTATTACAGCCATGACATGTCAAATGTTCTCATTTTAAATAGATACTGTCCGGTTATACTTTGTGATCAAAACAGTTGTATCCAAGTTTGAAACAGGTACCTTAACAGTTTATTAGACATTAATAAGCATATAATGCTAGTTTTATAATTAGATATTAGATGAAAGAAAACCCAAAGGGCAAATGCCACTCACAATCCCACATCGGTTGAGTGCAGTACACAAATATGAAGGGCCTGCGTATATAAGCAGCTGCCCAAGTATGTAGAAAGCATACCTTTCTCGGCCTTTTGGCTAAAATCAAGTGTAGTATCTGTTCTTATCAGTTTAATATCTGATTCGTGGGTCATCGGCCTACTCGATATTAATCACAATAGCTTGCTATTGGGGTCTTTGAGCGTGGCCTCAGTGTAGCAATTTTGCCTCAGCCTGGCACAACTCTCCAAACCATAGTTAAAATTTACTTTATTAGCCTGTAATCATAATTGTTTTGTATTAAATTTATATATTCAAGCTGCACTTTTCATAATCTTAAGTGAATTCAATCTTAAAAATCAAAATTGTGCTAATTACTAAATTTACACAAAAGCCAATAGAAAACTACAATTCTAAAATTTTGGTACTCATTATCAAAATATTTCAATCCAATAGAGAGGATTCAATATCGAGATAAAACAAGTCAAAGATTCTCACCTCAGTAAAGAGATAGAAGAGGATAAGATGAAAAGATTAAGATTGTAGGCAAAAAGTGATGTGAAGAAAGAATTATAGTCTTGGAAGTCACGTATACCTCAAGACTTTGAAATGAAGAAACAAGAACTTTAGACTAAGTTGAGAAATAGAGTTTGAGAACCGTTTGCGTGAACAGGAGAAGCTGTTTGAAGAAAAGAGAAAGGAAGAGTTATAGAGTTTAAAGAATTTGAGAGAAATTGCAAACAAAGAGAGAAGAATTAAAGTTAAAGAGCACACGTTGAAAGGGAAAAGGATGAAGTCCTTACATATCAGAAGATCAAAGGTAATAAGTAGTTTATATTATGTGATGGGTCCGAATGAAATAAATGGACTAAAAATAGGTGGGGACTCATTCGGTCGAGAATGGCCTGAGAATAGGGGAAGGCTTAAGCCTTGGACTTTTGCAAAATTCAACCACATTTGCACCAAACAAGCTCCACCCAAGAATTCTAGAGAGAGAAACCATAGATAAAGAAAGTCCCGGTTTAAGCCAAAGATCGATACTCCATATATTTCCACTTTTCATGTGAAGATCTGCTAAAGGAGAGCGTCGTTTTGAGGTAAGAAACCTATCCGAATATGAGTTTTAGTTTTTGATGGGTTTTTGGGTAAAAGGTCAGGTTTTTACGTGTTAAATGAGAAAAGGATTATAGACCTGATATCACGAAAGAAAACCACATGTTTTGGACGTAAAATGTAGGAGACTTGGTCGTTAAGAGCTTGAGCCGCCATCTCCATACAGAAACTAGGGTTTCTGTCGGAGAAGACAACCAAGCAAAACTATCAGGTAGTTTCACTTGGAGAAGAAGCGAAACTACCTAGTTACGTTGGTTTTATACGGAGCGACACTGCCTAGTTTCGCCTCAAACAAAGGAAGCAAAATTAAATTAGTTTCACCTATTCAAAGGGAGCGAAACTGCCTAGTTTCGCTTAGGACACATAAAGCGAAATTGATCTAGTTTCGCTTAATAAACTGAAAGTATTGAGTTAATGTATTATTATTCCTTAATTCAGATCAAGGGTGACGTATTTGGACCAAGTAGTAAGACGAATTGGATAGCGTAACAGGTGAGTCAAGAATTCTTATTTAGTAGTTTCTATAGCGATATGCATACTCATAAAATGTTTATGATGTGATTTAGAAACGAAATATTTATGAAATGGATGTTTTATTAAAGGAACAATGTTTGAAACAAGAAACGTTTGGGAAATGAAAGTTTTACGAAAGGAATATCTATGAAACTGAATGCTTATAAAGGAATGGTTTTTAAATAAAAGAAAAGGGTTTTATAAGCGAATGAGATGTTACATGAAAAGAAAACGGGCAAATATTTTCATGAAGTCATTACAAATCTAATCCGTCGAATGAATGAAATTGACGAATGAAGTCCAGGGATGAAATTCTCAGCCTTATGGCACATTTGGGCCATACGCATATCACGGATAGTGCCTATGTGGCCTATCAGTGGTATATTACAGTTGTACAACTAGCGATGGTGGTAACGAAGGTCACGTCACGTGGCCCGTGAATTGTATTATGTTATGGACCTATGAATCCTAAGGGCGATGATATTACTTTAATGACTTACGAGTCTTAAGGACGATGAAATTACCTTAGAGACTCATGAGTCGCAAGGGCGATGAATAAACATAACGGAATGAATGATAATATACATCTATATCTATACTATATAATAAATAAAGGTTTTAGTGGGACACTTATCACTCTCATATTCACCCTTAATAAGGTTTTAGTTGGACCTAGTTCAAGTTTAAGTCACAACAATATCAAGGTGAGAACATAGCCCCTTTTTCTTTTTTACTTTTGGGGCGAAACATGTACTTATGGATGGATAACTCAAACTTTTATTTAAATAAATTCTTAAACAAGTATTCCAATCGTGTGCTTGATATTTGAACACTAAATGATAATGTTGCAATCATTAACTTGATTACAAGCCTAAGGTAGTACTAGTATGGCCATATAGGGGAAACCGACATAACAACGGCACAATCTTGGGATTGTGGGTGCAATAACATAATAACTGCACAATCTTAGGGATTGTAGATGCAAGTAACATGTCAACGGCACAATCGTGGGGATTGTGGATGCAAATAACATAAAAGGTTGATTGGAATAAATTTTGTGGTGATATGTTTGCACATTTGATTGAAATCGTATTGAATTTGTATATCTTTTATGCCAACTTATTTCAGTGACTTATAAAACCTATGTTTCTCACCAACTTTATGTTGACCCATTTTACTCTACATGTTTTGGGGATGAATAATAGATGATGAATGATCAGATAGGAAAGCTCTTGGACTTAGGTAATAAATTTGAACAATGCTTTGGGATGTTTGTTTGTCTTTCTTTTTTTAAAAAAACAAGTGTTGACATTAAATATGAAATTTAATAATTTATGTGATGCCTTAGTATTTGTCTTTATACCTTGTGCTATGAACTATATGTGTGACACCTCGCGTTTACGCCTTGGCGAGTGTGACAATAAGAGACTGGCATCCCTTATGAATGTTTAAATGTTTTAACACAATGTTTAATTTCATGCTATTATTGAGACAATATAATGATGTTTATTCCAATGCTTGAATGTTATTTTAAGTTTAATAACCGTTTGTGAATAAGTAAATCCAACACATAAGCCCTCCCGAATTTGTGATCTTACATTATTATATATGTTGAAAGAAAAGAATGCAAAGAACATAGGAAGATGGCATCCAATTTACTAGCATAAAGCAAGAATGTCAAAAATATGGAACCGGGTTATAAGAAAATGAAACCAGAAGCAGTTCATGATATCGATCTAGACACAAACGAGTCAAACTCAAAAGGATGAAATGACACAAGAAGATGGTGTACAAGCTAGTTGATTATCAAGAAAAGGCTAAAGACATAGAAGACAAAGTTCAAACTATAATTCATGAAGACAAAATGATATCCATCAGAATGCAAGAAAGTCAAGGTTTAAAAATAAAGGATGCAATAATTAGAGCAAGAATAGAAGTCTCAAACTTAGATCAACAATTAGGGGAGTGATTGATAGCAACCTAATTGTTTATTTCAAGTTTGAATGATAAAGTAAAGTTATGAGTCAAACATGTAAATAGTTCGATGTCTATGTTTGTGTCTAAAATGTATTATGTGAAAGTTAAAGGGTTTAAGTGTAGTTAGTAAAACTTGTGAACGGTTGTAAAAGGGGGGGGGGGAGCGTCGGTTCATAAAGAAACACGGCGTTTAACCCTAATATGTATGTATATATCGTATATGTCAAGAACAAGTCAGAGATAGAATCCGTGGGATTATTAGTAAATAAAGTGTGTTTTTGAGCGTGATTCAATTGTTGTCATTGATCTCGGGCAATACAATAAAGATGGGAACAAATATCACATGGAATTGTAGAAAATCTCAATCCATTCTAATATTCTATACCCATCATTAAAATTCAAACAGTTTCTATATGAAAAAAAAAACTTGGAAACAAAGGAAGAAAGACAAGTTTCTGTATCCGAAAGAAATTAATGTAGATAATCAAATACTGATGATTATTAAGATTTTAGTTAAGCAGCACGGATTCGGCAAGCCAGCTGAATGTCTTTGACCATTATTGTGACCCTCCTGGCATGAATGGCGCACAAGTTGGTGTCCTCAAACAGACCCACTAGGTAAGCCTCCGCTGCCTCCTGAAGTGCCGACACAGCATGGTTCTGGAACCTCAAGTCAGTCTAAAACCAAACATCATCAATTGAATCAATTTGAATACTATTGTAAGATTAAAGATGTATATGAATTACTTAAACAAGTTATATAACGACCTTGAAATCCTGAGCAATTTCACGCACAAGCCTCTGGAATGGCAATTTGTGAATTAGGAGTTCAGTAGTGTTTTGATACTTGCGAATTTCACTGTATTCATGGTTAACATTATGAATTATTATATGGTAGAACTCAATGATTCTGGGCACAAATAGATAAAAAAAAATGTTAAACAATTTTGATTGGTTATAATTATATTACACGGATTATATTTTTTGTGTTTCTTTTATGTGGTGTTTACTAAAGTCAAAACTTAATAAATAATTTAATTAAATAAAAATACAATTACCAATTCTAAACACTTAAAACTTAAAAGAGAAGAGTTCCACTTTATGTAAAACTAATATTTCGGTCTGTTGGATGTTATGTCAAAACCCAATTAGTAAAAGTCAAGAAAAGGCAAGCTCTAAAGTAAACAGTAAGGTTTGGGATTGTATTGCTTGTCATGTTAAGTTCGAGGGTTTATTTTATCAATTACTAATTCGTCAATGTTTCGGGTGGTCTTTCACTACTTGTGGAACTTTAAGGACCGATAGTGGCAAGTTTAAACTTAGTTTGTTATTAGTTGGTTGATGGTGATTAGGGCTAAGTAATTTGTTCATACGCATGCTTGCATATTAGTTCTTGATTCTCAATTTCATTTGAAATCTTTCTCATTTTCTTGTAATCGTTCATTTCCTTTTGAGTTGAATTGAATAAGGCCTAGTTCAATTTGGGCGTTTGCTTTGGTATAAATTGTTTAGTTGAATCGATTGATTTTTTTTGAGTTTATTGAAAATTCCGCTTGTTAGTTAACACTTGGTATCAGAGCTTCGGCTCGTTGGGTGTTTGTCGATCTTAGTTGATCTGTATCAAGCAGAGATTCAACAATGGTGAATGCAAAACTCGATTTAGAAAAATTTGATGGGAAGAATGATTTTAGCCTATGGCGACTCAAGATGCGAGCTCTTCTAGTTCATCAAGGCATTTCAGATGCGTTATTGGGAAAAGACAACCTTCGAGTAGGATTGACTGATAAAGTGAAGAGATATATTTTGGAGAAGGCACACAATGCAATCATTTTGAGTTTGGGTGATAGGGTGCTAAGAGAAGTGGCTAAAGAACAAACAGTTGCAGGGGTTTGGTTGAAGCTGGAGAGTCAGTACATGACGAAGTCACTGGCTAATAGGTTATACCTCAAGAAAAGGTGGTAGAACGTCCAAATGTCATCAAGTAAGTCCTTAGAGGATCACATACTGATGAATTTAATAAGTCGGTGTTCGATTTTGAGAATATTGATGTAGTGTTCAGTGACGGATCTAGGACAAAATTTCAGGGGTAACGAAATAAAATTTTTTTACCGTAATCTAGGACAAAAGTTCAGGGGTAACGAAATAAATTTTTTTTACCGTACTTTCATGTAAATGAAACAAAAAAAACATTAGACCGTACTTTCATGTAAACAAGTTTTTTTACGGTAACATCAGTGGGGAGCTTAAAAAAACCGTAGGGGAGCCGGGATTATTTTTCCCTATTAGGGGGCGGGAACTATAAAAATTTTTTACGGTAACATCAGTGGGGGAGCTTAAAAAACCGTAGGGGAGCCGGGATTATTTTTCCCTATCAGGGGGCGGGAACTATAAAATTTTCGATCGAATACGTATATATTAACACTTCTGAGCGAAAAATCGGGGGAGGGGGGAGGAGAGGGGATGGGCCCTCAATATCCTCCGCCATTGGGTAACATGCGACCGACGAGGCAGACTGCAAAGGTGGAGAACTGGGGTTTGGCGGAGGCGGGGCCGGGCGGTGGTCTTAACTCAGGTTGAGCGGCTGGTCAAGTGGTCAGTCTCTTACTCTCACAGTTCCCGCTCTCTGTCTTTCTTCTTGGCCGACCGCTTGGGTAAGTTGGGTTTGAGAATTGAGACTTTGAGGTATTGGGTTTTAATAAAACATTTGGTCTTTGCTAAACCACAAATGTTTTATTAAAACCCAATACCTCAAAACGTTTAATAAAATGTGGGGACTTTTTATAAAGTATTAGGTTTTTTATAAAATTTTGGACTTTTTTTGAAGTGTTTAGCTTTTAAAAAAATTTGAGGGGTAACATAGAAATTTGCTCTGGGGTAACCGGATACATAAAACCGTAAAAAATGCACTGCACGTAAAAGTTGAGGGGTAGCGGGAGCTATGCCTACCTCCAAGGTAGGTCCGTCACTGGTAGTGTTAGATGAAGAAGTTAGAGCAATCATCTTCTTGACTTCATTACCTCAATCATATGAACATTTTGTAGACACCTTGATGTATGGAAGGGAGAGTTTGTCTATGGAGAAGGTATAAGCTGCTATGAACTCTAAAGAGTTAAAGAAAAGGGTTGAATGTAGAGATGATAAGGCAGATGGTTTGTTTGTAAGAGGCTGAACAAAGGAATTTCAAGATTAGAAATGGTGGATCAAATGGTGGATTAAGGTCCAAGTCAAAGTTTAAGAGAAGGTGCTTTGTATGTAACTCAGAGAAACATTTCAAAAAGGATTGTCCTGAATGGAAAAAAGAAGAAAAGTGAGTTTAGTAACTCAAGAAGTTAAGCCAATACATCTCCCGAAAGTCCCACAGAAGGTTATGAGTGTTGATGTGATGATGGTGGCTAATTCTGAGTTCAAAGGTGAATGGGTCATGGACTCAGGTTATTCTTATCATATGACACCTGTTAAGGTGTGTTTCAAGTCTTTGAAGATGGTAGAACAAGGAACTATCAAATTAAGTGATGATAGGTGTCACACCCCGACCGATGGCGGAATCATCGAGGCGGACAATGAAATGATTGTTCAAAAGCACATGATAACTAAAATGTTACATAATTCATTAATTAAATTTAAAGACAACAAAGATCCAAATACAATACATTTCAAATAACCTAGTCTAGTTCAAAACATTGATTTATTTGACTAGGTCCATAGTTCTTAAGTGGAGAAATCTTCGGCAAGCAATCACATATCCAAACCTGAAACATTATTTAAATCAAGTGTCAACTAAAAAGTTGGTGAGTACATAGGTTTTGTAGTTCCGATAAGTAGTAGATAAAAACGTTTTGCAACTCATTGTTTATCTTGTTAAACATAGTATATATATGGTGTATCATTTATCTAATCACAATTCAAACCTTGTTTGACGCACTTGAACAAAACACAACAGCTAAGTCCGGTATGTTTGAATATAGTTACCCACTATATCCGGTATGTTTGAATATAACACGCGGCTATATCCGAGTATGCAGTAATAAACACCCTAACCGGGTGGGCTGGTCAGGCACAATAGATCTATTAATATTACTGTTGGTTTTCTTGTGTTTAAATGTATGTACATCCAAGATAATGAGCATATAGTCCACATGTATAACACGTATAAATAATGTGAGTAGCATGTATAATGTGAGTAGCATGTATAATGTTTCACCCCAAAATGTGAAAAAATGTAAAATAGGGGCTATGTAACTCACCTGGCTAGCGGATATGATAATCCACGAGTGCGGGTGATAAGGACGTTGAAACCTAAGCACGATGAAATCCTATGTGAATAGATAAGTATTATTGTATGTTTAAATATGTGCGTGTTCATATTTAAATGTGTATAGGTTTTATAATAATATTCCTTAATATTTATTTGTATAAAATATGGTAGAAAAATGATAATGATTTTGTAAAACTTTAACTTATAAAAATGTATATATTGTTAAAATATTACATTTTTAAATAAGTAGTTATTATGTATTTATAAAAGTTTCTATTTATTTATTTATATTATCATTATTATCTATATATTTTTTGTAAGTTAAAACTATTCTAACAATTTTAAAAATATAGTGTTTATTATTTTAAAAAAATTTGGGTGGGTTAAGTATGTATAAAAAGTTGTTTAATCGTTTTTAAAATAAACGAACGACTAAACCGGCTCGTTTTAGTTTTTATTGTATAAAAAGAATATTAAAATAAGTTAAAATAAATAAATAAAATAAAAACAGAATAAAAAGTTTGGGCCGAAGGCCAACCGGGATCGAACCCGCGACCTCAGGATCAAACACACACACGCATAACCAGCCGGGCTACTGCCCATCGCTGGTTATGTGTGTACCCGTTAATTTAAATACATAAGTGGGAAATTGGTCGCTGGTCCTCGGCAACCGGCAAACCGTGTCCGAGGACACTGGTTTGCCCGGTAACTCATGGGTGATGGTCGCGATTTCGATTGGGGCAGTTTGACAAGCGATAACAGAAGGTAAAGGAACCAAATTGAGGCTCGAACCCGGTCGCGCAGGGTCTGGTCGGCAGAGTTCTAAATCCGAAAATGTCAAGAATGGGAATCGATCTTCTGGATGGAATTAGCCTTTAAAAACTTGGTCACAGCTTCACTCGGAGACGACGAATGCAATGGCGCCTTCAATTTGGAGTGAGAGTGGGTGGAAGGGGGGTAGCGAGCTCGAGCAGGTCCGAAGATGGCTATTTATAGCCGAGCTCAAACCTTATGACCAAACGTGCAATTAAGTATGTCCAGACATTCGTCTGGACGAGACGAAGCTAACGAGGTATCAAGCATGCGTGGAGGTTGACTGTCGGGCTCGAATTCGTGGCGTGGGTTCTCGGCCACCAACAGGATCAGACTATCCGCATGTTGGGGAGACCAATTGGTCGGGGGCTTTTGCTCGCGTGGGAACGACGAGTCCAGGGATGCCTTAAGCGGCTGTCGAGGTGCAGGGAACAGCCCTGTCGGGGTGTTCGCCGGAAAAACGCTTTACCCGCCGGACCAAGGAACATGGTGACCGGAAAGTCGATTTGGAAATTGGCAGATTTGGTCCTTGTAGTTTGGTTTTGTTTTAATTCGACCCCTGAGATAATTACGGATGAATCCTTGTAGTTTGATTTGTACAGAAATAGTCCCTCAACAGATTTTATCTTAAAACCTTCTAGTTTTAAAATTTTCAAAACAACCCTTCAACTTTTATAAAAATAAATTTCTTTAATTTCTTTTAATTTCAAATATATTTTATAAACTTATTTTATTATTTTTATTATAAATATTTTTATAAAATTTAATTATTTTATTTAAATAAGTTATCTTATTTTATATATAAGCCTTTTTAATTTAGATTTTTATATAAAATTTTATATAAGTTTAAAACGTATAAAATTTTAATTATTTTAAATCCATAAAATAAATAAATATATATTTTGTACAAAATTAAATAAAAACACTTGCATTTCATTTGGTTGAAAATGATTACATGATATATATTACAAATGCGTGAATAAAAATCCGGAATGTCACTGTCTCCCCATGTTAAAGGAATTTCACCCCGAAATTCAACTAATGGAGGCTATGAAAAGAGATGCGGATATTTGGTCTTCATTTGGTCTTCACGTTCCCAAGTGAACTCGGGTCCACGTTTAGACTCCCAACGGATTTTGACAATGGGGATGCGACTACGTTTGAGTTTTTTGACTTCACGGTCCACTATTTCCACGGGTTTTTCAACAAAGTGCATTTTTTTGTCAATACGCACTTCATCAAGAGGGATGTGGAGATTCTCGTCGGCTAGGCACTTTTTCAAATTAGATACGTGAAAAGTCGAATGAACGTTGCTGAGCTCTGAAGGAAGATCGAGTTTGAAGGCCACTTTTCCTACCCTTTCGAGTATCTTGAATGGACCCACATATCGAGGTGCAAGTTTTTATTTCTTTCCAAATCGGACTACGCCTTTCCAAGGTGATACCTTTAGAAGAACCATATCCCCAACTTGAAATTCCAAGGGTTTTCGTCGTTTATCGGCATAGCTCTTTTGCCGACTCCTTGCTACTCGAATGTTGTCACGAATAAGAGAGATTTTATCGGTGGTCTCTTGGATAAGCTCGGGACCGGTGATTTGTGCTTCACCAATTTCGTTCCAACAAATCGGTGAACGACATTTTCGTCCGTAAAGAGCTTCAAACGGTGCCATGTTAATACTTGTGTGGTAGCTGTTGTTGTAGGAAAATTCGATCAGTGGTAGGTGAGAATTCTAATTACCGCCAAAGTCAATGACACAAGCTCTAAGCATATCCTCGAGAGTTTGGATTGTTTGCTCGGTTTGTCCATCGGTTTGGGGATGGTAAGCCGTGCTTAAGTCCAAACGAGTACCAAGCGTCGATTGTAATGATTGCCAAAATCGGGAAGTAAAACGCGAATCACGATCGGAGATGATGTTCAATGGGATTCCGTGACGACTTACGATCTCATCAATGTAGATCCGAGCCAATTTCTCGACTCGATAGTCCTCACGAATAGGCAAGAAATGAGCAGACTTTGTGAGTCGATCGATAATAACCCAGATACTATCGTGCCCACTAGAAGTACGTGGGAGTTTGGTGATGAAGTCCATAGCAAGGTTCTCCCACTTCCACATGGGAATTTCAGGTTGTTCGAGGAGTCCGGAAGGCTTTTGGTGTTCGGCCTTCACTTTAGAACAAGTTAAGCATTTTGCCACAAAGAGGGCAATATCCTTTTCCATGTCGGGCCACCAATATTGCTGACGAAGACCCATGTACATCTTATCAGCTCCGGGATGTACCGAATATCGAGTTTTGTGGGACTCGTTCATCAAAAATATACGAAGGTCGTCACGATCGGGAACCCAGATACGGTCCAAGTAATACAATAAGCCGTTGGCTTTGGTTTCTAGTAAGAGTTCTACACCACATGCCATCTCTTGATACATGTTTCCCTCGGTAACCGAGGTGTGTTGTGCTTGAAGAATATGGGCTTGGATATCGTTATGAATACAAACACTATGAAGCATGATACGTTCTTTACGACTCAAGGCGTCGGCTAAAACATTTGCTTTGCCGGGGTGGTAGCGAATCTCGCAGTCGTAGTCGTTAAGAAGTTCAACCCATCGTCGTTGCCTCATATTAAGCTCTTTTTGATTGAAAATATGTTGGAGACTTTTGTGGTCGGTGAAAACCACGCATTTGGTGCCATAAAGATAATGTCTCCAAATTTTCAAGGCGAAAACGACACCACCAAGCTCGAGATCATGGGTCGTATAGTTCTTCTCGTGGATTTTGAGCTGACGTGATGCGTATGCAATTACTTGGCCACGTTGCATTAGAACACAACCAAGACCTTGGTTGGATGCATCACAATAAACGACAAAGTCATCAATACCACCAGGAATAGTTAGAATAGGAGCATTGCAGAGCTTGTGCTTGAGAGTTTGAAAAGCTTCCTCTTGCTTGGGTCCCCACTCGTAAGGTTTACCTTTGTGAGTCAAGGCAGTGAGCGGGACCGCAATCTTGGAGAAATTTGAGATGAAGCGACGATAGTAACCCACTATTCCAAGGAAGGAACGAATCTCGGTAGGAGTCTTAGGAGTACTCCAATTCTTTACCGCTTCGATTTTTGCCGGGTCCACATGAATCCCTTTATCGTTGACTATGTGTCCCAAAAATTGAACCTCCTTTAGCCAGAATTCACACTTGGAGAACTTGGCGTGTAGTTGTTCCTTCTTCAAGAGCTCCAAAATCAAACGAAGATGTTGTTCATGCTCCGCTTTCGTTTTAGAATATATGAGAATGTCGTCAATGAAAACGATCACGAACTTGTCCAAATAAGGTTTGCATACACGGTTCATGAGATCCATGAAAACCGCAGGTGTATTAGTCAAGCCAAATGGCATGACCATGAACTCGTAGTGACCATATCTAGTTCGAAAGGCAGTCTTTGGAATGTCTTCATCGAGAACACGAAGTTGATGGTATCCGGAACGAAGGTCAATCTTGGAGAAACATGTTGAACCTTGAAGTTGATCGAAAAGATCGTCGATACGGGGTAAAGGATAACGGTTCTTGATTGTAAGCTTGTTGAGTTCACGATAATCAATGCACATTCGAAACGATCCATCCTTTTTCTTTACGAACAGCACGGGAGCACCCCAAGGTGAATGGCTTGGTCGGATGAATCCTTTGGATGAGAATTCTTGTACTTGACTTGCGAGCTCTTGCATCTCGGAAGGTGCAAGACGATAGGGAGCTTTTGCCACGGGAGTTGCTCCGGGCACGAGGTCAATACGAAACTCTACTTGTCTAGGAGGAGGAAGGCCGGGTAAATCCTCGGGGAATACTTCGGGAAAGTCTCGAATGATCGGAATATCTTGCAATTTCTTACCCTTGTCTTTCGTGTCAACTACGTGGGCCAAGAAGGCAACGTACTTTTTCCGTAGGTACTTTTGTGCCAATGTGCAAGACATGAGTTGAAGACCACGACATGGTTTTTCACCGAAAATAACTAACGTGTCGCCCAAAGGGAGAGGTATACGAATGCACTTTTCGTAGTAAATAACCTCGGCATGGTGCTTGGATAACCAATCCATGCCAATTATAACATCGAAGCTTCCCAATTGCATTGGAAGGAGATCAACAGAGAACACATGATCATTAAGCTCGAGATTGCAGTCGCGGATAACAGAATTTATAGTAATAGATTTTCCGTTTGCTATCTCCACGGAATAAGAATTGTCAAGTTTCGTTCTTTGTTTAGCAAGTCGAGATTCAAAGGTAAGAGACACAAAACTCCTATCGGCACCGGTATCAAATAAAATGGATGCATAATGATTGTTTACGAGAAACGTACCGTTTATCACGTCGTTGTTTGCTTGTGCCTCATTAGCGTTTATGATAAACGCTCGTCCTTGAGGACCACCTTGACGATGAAGTTTTGGGCACCGGTCACGGAAATGGTTTGGATCTCCACATTCGTAACATGCCCGACCATTGAGAGGTGCCGGATAGATTGGACGGTTGGCTGGAGCAGCTTGATGGACGGGAGGACGGGTACGACAAGTAGTGACCACGTGTCCATATCGTCCGCAGCTTGAACACAATCGGCATGGTAAGTTGGCAGGATGATGGTACTTGCAGGTCTGGCATTGGGGATTCGGGCCCAGATAAGGTTTCGGGTTTTGACCCAAAGGGGCCACTTGAATAGCAGGTACAGCGGGAGTTACGGCTGCGAAGTTTTGACCTTTTCGTTTCTTGTTGCGGTTAGAAGACTCGGGTTTTACATCTTTGACGGCCGCAAGAGTGGAGACAACCTTCTTGGAACCCTTTCTTGTTAAGGTTCCGGCTTTGACATGGTTGTCGGATAGTGTTGTAAAGCCCCAAACCCGGGAGGCCTCACTCATTGGATTTACTCATTCACAAACAGTTCTTAAACATGAATATCAAATAACGCAGCGGAAAATTTCATTCAAACATAACGTCATCATTGTTAATACATGCGGAAGCGTAAACATTGCTTACAACGTAATTACATAAACTTAACATAAACAACTCATAACGGGATGCCAGTCTTCATGATCGACCGGGTAACTCTTCTCGCTTGCCAAGCATCACCGTCCATCGTCCATACCTGCCTTAACCTGAATGTGCATACTAAAAAGTCAGCTACGCTGGTGAGTTCTAGCATTTCATAAAAACTTTAACATCAACATTTGCCAAAAACATATCATTCATTCATTTAGTAAAACCTTTCACAAAAGCATGTAATAATAACATCTTTAAAAAGGTTTCGTACCCATATCATCATCAACATCATAATCATAATCATAAACACCGTTAAACGGATCGTTCATTAAAACTTTTAACATTCATTTAAGTCATACATTATTATCTAAATTCTGTATCGTTACGCGTCTTTGTGTCCCCGAAGGGACCCTTGATGTTGTGGGCAACCGTTACGTATCGCCGTCATTGCCACAACCATTCAATACGTGGGGTCAACCGTTACGTATCGCTGTCATTGCCCAACACGCATCTTTCCTTTGGAAATTAACCGTTACGTATCGCCGTCATTAATTTCCCATTACCATTCACTTAGTATGATCGTCATCACCCGAGTAACCGTCGTTACTCCTTTACCAGTTGTACAACATCAAAACCATTGGCAGGCCACTAAGACACTACCCATGTTGTTCTTATGGAAACTATGGCTCGCTGTCCATAATCTACCACAAGGCTGGGAATCTCATTCCCAGACTTCATTCGTCAATTCCATTCATTTAACAGATTAGATTTGTAATGACTTATCTAAACCTTTACCTCTTTCCCTTTTCATTAAACCTTTCCTCATTTAGACCGTTCATAAACATTCGTAAACCTTTTTGGCAAAAACACTTCATAACCTTTCCTTTCGTAAACATCGTTTCGTTAAAACATCATTTCGTAAGTATGCACACCAGCCCAAAACATTTAACAAAACATTTAAAAGAGGGCTCTAGAACTCACCTGATACGCTAATATGGGTTGTCCTAAACGAAGGTCCAACAACGTCACTTCCGATCTGAATTGATTAGTTAAATACACATCAGACCAATCCCGACTCTAACGGTTTAACCATTCTAACATACTGACTTCACTTAATCAGTTCTGATGTCTGCGCACTTAGCAAGTGCGCAGACCCTGCTGCCTGCGCACTTAGCAAGTGCGCAGACCCCTCCTCCTGCGCACTTAGCAAGTGCGCAGGTCCCTCCTCCTGCGCACTTAGCAAGTGCGCAGGACCTGCTCCGTGCGCACTTAGCAAGTGCGCACGACCTATTCTTCACGAAAACCCTAACTTTCGCATTCGGGTCTGATCATGTCAAGATCCCGAACCTGTTACATTCAAAACGTTCGTTTTCCATTAAGGAACTCAATTCCATGATTATCTTTCAGTTTCATCCGTTCAAACCTTACCTTTTCACCCAAAACCCGAAAAACCCAAAAACGAACTAAAACTCAGATTTAGGTCAGATCGTTACCTGAATCGAGCTTCTGATCCGGAGGTTCTTCTCACGAGTGCAAGAGACACAAGCGGGTGCAATCTTGTGCGATTCTGACACTTTCTCTCTCTACGGTTTTTCTCTCTCTAGAATTGCAAATGAGAGAAACATGTGGTGACCTTGGCTATTTATAGGGGAGACCTCCCCAAGCCCGGTTCGCGACTGACCCGGCCCGACTTTGGCCCGCTTGAACTCGTTAACTTTATTTCTCGACATTTTGGGATGTTACAAGTCTACCCCCCTTATAATAGGTTTCGTCCCTGAAACCTATCACAAGTCAAATAGTTGAGGGTACGACTCCCTCATTTCCGCCTCCGTTTCCCATGTAGCCACTGATCCCTTTCGGTGCCTCCATTGGACTTTAACCAATGGAATAACTTTATTACGCAAACGCTTCTCCTTTCGGTCTAAGATAGCCACGGGTTCTTCGATGTAATTAAGGCTGTTGTCGGCCTCGATGTCAGTAAGTGGTACGTGAGCCGATTCATCCGCCAAACACTTTCGCAAGTGTGATACATGGAAAGTAGGATGAATCCCACTTAACTCATCAGGCAACTCCAACCGATAAGCGACTTCCCCAACCCGTGCCATTATCTTGAATGGTCCGACAAACCTTGGACTTAACTTTCCTCTCTTTCTGAATCGTATGATTCCCTTCCATGGTGACACTTTCAGCATTACTCTGTCACCAATATCAAACTCAATAAGCCTTCGTCGTTTATCCGCATAGGATTTCTGGCGATCTTGTGCGGCCTTCATTCGAGCTTTGATCTGATCAAACCTTTCCGATGTTTCTTTTATGACTTCCAGACTTCCTAACTCCTTCTGTCCGATCTCACCCCAACAAACCGGGGTCCTGCATCTTCTACCATACAACATTTCGTAAGGCGGCATGCCTATCGTCGTGTGATGACTATTGTTGTAGGAGAATTCCGCTAACGGCAGATGGCTGTCCCAACTGCCACCGAAGTCGATAATACAAGCACGGAGCATATCCTCCAATGTCTGAATGGTCCTTTCGGACTGACTATCCGTTTGTGGGTGGTATGCTTTGCTGATGTTAAGCCTCGTGCCCATCGCCTCGTGAAATCTTTTCCAGAACCTCGATGTGAATCGTGTGTCCCGGTCAGATACAATCGTCAAAGGCATCCCATGCCGTGCTACTACTTCGTTAATAAATACTTCCGCTAACCTTTCCGACGAGAACGTCTCGCGAATAGGTAGGAAATGAGCATTCTTCGTTAAACGGTCCACAATTACCCAAATGGTGTCATGACCTTTAGCTGTGCGAGGTAGCTTAGTTATGAAGTCCATGGTAATGTGTTCCCACTTCCATTCCGGTATATCAAGTGGTTGAATCTTTCCATACGGTTTCTGATGCTCGGCCTTTACTTGCGAGCAAGTCAAGCACTTGCTTACATACTTCGTCACATCACGTTTCATTCCAGGCCACCAGTATTCCTTCCTCAGATCTTGATACATTTTGTTGGTACCGGGATGGATAGAGTAACGAGACTTATGAGCCTCATCCAAAATCTTGGTTCTAAGCTCGCCACCCATAGGTATCCATACCCGTCCAAAACGTGTCCTAACACCAAGGGTGTTATATTCCAACTTGTCCTGTTGGCCAACCATCCTTTCCTTCTTTATGTTTTCCTCCTTAAGTGCCTCATCTTGAGCCTTTTCAATTTCTCTCATCACGTCCGATGTTACCACCAACTGGCAAGCTTTCACTCTAATAGGAGTAGGCACATCCTTTCGGCTTAGAGCGTCAGCCACCACATTTTCCTTTCCAGGATGGTACAAGATCTCACAGTCATAATCCTTCAGGAGTTCCAACCATCGTCTTTGCCTCATATTAAGCTCCTTTTGTTCGAAGAAGTACTTCAAACTTTTGTGGTCGGAGTAAATAGTAAACTTCACCCCGTATAGGTAGTGTCTCCAGATTTTCAATGCAAATACGACAGCAGCAAGTTCCAAATCATGAGTCGGATAGTTGACTTCGTGAACTTTCAACTGCCGCGACGCATATGCAATCACTCTCCCGTTGATAGATTTTTGTGTAGTCTTGACTATACCTCTCCCGTTCTTGATAGACGTTATCTTTTTCAGCATCGTACATCCCTAGTCGGTCTTTCACATCTAACCGTTAGGGTTCTTATCTCGTCCTTCTATGTGAAATGTCTTATCAAACTCAGAGTCGTCCACAGAAGACTCCAAGGCCATAATTTCAACTCCTCGTTAAGGTTATCTACCTTGCCATCTAGATGGTTACTATCGATCGTCTCTCGACTATTTGGATCATTGTGTATACCTCATAGGCTGTCCATGGTGCATTCGTCCTTGAAGGACTATACCACGCCGTTCTCGAATGAATCATACCATCCCGTTCCCGAATGATTCCTACTATCAAGTTTCCGAAGGTACCGTACCATCTCATTCCCGAAGGAACCACATCGTCTCGTTCCCTAAGGAACCATATCGCTTCATTCCATAAGGAACCGTATCGCTTCGTTCCCGTACGAACCGTATCGCTTCGTTCCCGTAGGAACCGTATCGCTTCGTTCCCGTAGGAACCGTATCAGGTATCCCCCAAACATATGAGGTATCCCTTATCACACTCAACTTGTCGGGAAGGTATTCATTCAGATGGCACACTAGTCACTCGAACTTTTCATTCATATCTTCATACACAATCTCCTTCTAGTCTTTCTTTCAAACGTACTTGTTAGGTTTTACGTTTCATATCGTTGGTTCATTGAACACCATTCTTCCTACATATCACTGGATGGTCTTAGGGATTGGCATCCCATCTGACCGACAATATATATTCTCTAGCTACTCGTTTCCGTTAGCCTTTTCTGCATGCATTTCTTCTAAAATCACATTCGTTGGTCTTACTATGGATAAATGACACGTACGGTGACACTTGTACTTTCATTTCCTTTCTAGTTTCAGTGGGTCCCTCAATGGCTTTCCAATTCTAACAACACTCGCAGCTATTGATTAGACTTAGACATAGTAGAGCGTTCTCTGAGTCGCCTTGAATTTCTTCTTAGTGTCCATGCCTTGCTTCACATTGTTGGTCAAAACTTGTCCTTCACATTCGTTCTAGACAAACAATCCTTGGGTCGGATCTGGTTTGGTTTGGTTTGGTTTTGTCTGCATGCCCTAATTAACATCGCGGTTCCCGTCTCTTGTTGTTGCTGGTATATCTATTTTCTCGTTTCAGCAGATACTCTTATTAGTTGTCTTGGACTGTCTTCTACATGGAAAGATGCCATTTGTGCATTCGTGTACTCATATATTCTTTGGACATACACTTGTGTGGTTATTTCTTTCATGCTCATGCATACTTCAACAGTAGACTGATTCTTATTCATCATAACGTGTTTGTGCTAAGCGTAGCCCACCCTAGCTCCTTGGCATCCTTCATACGTATGCTCGTCTGACTTAGGTAAACCGAAGTTTCATTCCTCCTCGTCCTGTCTGTGGCTCGTATTCGTTGACATCATTCACCTCTGTAAGGTATACCATTTCTGACATCGTTACTATTACTAACGATGTTCATCAATCTCTTTAAATCGCTACTCGGGTGACTAACATCTCGTAGTCGTGGTTGAGTAATTGGATCAACTCTGATACGTAAGCATTAATCAATACCATAAAATTCGCTATCATGCACGTGCAGCTGTAAATTCACAATTTCGCGGATCCAAACGAATTGCCAATTTACCTTACTCGAGCATTCTAGTTCCTCTTATAACACTTCATAACACTTGCGTCTCTTCAAAGTTGAGATTTTGTCCCGGTATTTCTCCTCGACACCTCTTACCACGTTCACGCTAAGTCAACACAACAGAGGACATCTCGCATCACACTCGTACGGTCTCGTGCACACTACCTTCCGGTTCCGCAAGAACACTTGCCTCTTTACTATAAACTTGGTGGGCGAGAATCCTACCGTGTCGTCCGGTACGACCCCCACCACGCCTTCCGCCTATTCTACCCTCCATTTCGTTCTAAAAGACAAGGAATCCAATGTCACCACGCTAGTTAACAAATAAAATTCAGTAAGCATTGTAAGATGTTAATATACACCGGCCATCTGCAATTAACCATTACACTACCTTTAATTTCTATTTGACCACCTTTGTGATTCCATCAAAACACAAGTCCTTACCTAACCCTTTTCTAAGGCATACTAAATACGTAAATATATATACTACCTTCATACCTGATGATGTGGCTCGAGTTACCCGTACTGGCATCCGCTTTCGGTCCCATTCACAGTTTAAGTTCAGACACTGGGAGTGTCCGAATCTCTCAAACTATTGCTCTGATACCAACTTGTAAAGCCCCAAACCCGGGAGGCCTCACTCGTTGGATTTACTCATTCACAAACAGTTCTTAAACATGAATATCAAATAACGCAGCGGAAAATTTCATTCAAACATAACGTCATCATTGTTAATACATGCGGAAGCGTAAACATTGCTTACAACGTAATTACATAAACTTAACATAAACAACTCATAACGGGATGCCAGTCTTCATGATCGACCGGGTAACTCTTCTCGCTTGCCAAGCATCACCGTCCATCGTCCATACCTGCCTTAACCTGAATGTGCATACTAAAAAGTCAGCTACGCTGGTGAGTTCTAGCATTTCATAAAAACTTTAACATCAACATTTGCCAAAAACATATCATTCATTCATTTAGTAAAACCTTTCACAAAAGCATGTAATAATAACATCTTTAAAAAGGTTTCGTACCCATATCATCATCAACATCATAATCATAATCATAAACACCGTTAAACGGATCGTTCATTAAAACTTTTAACATTCATTTAAGTCATACATTATTATCTAAATTCTGTATCGTTACGCGTCTTTGTGTCCCCGAAGGGACCCTTGATGTTGTGGGCAACCGTTACGTATCGCCGTCATTGCCACAACCATTCAATACGTGGGGTCAACCGTTACGTATCGCCGTCATTGCCCAACACGCATCTTTCCTTTGGAAATTAACCGTTACGTATCGCCGTCATTAATTTCCCATTACCATTCACTTAGGATGATCGTCATCACCCGAGTAACCGTCGTTACTCCTTTACCAGTTGTACAACATCAAAACAATTGGCAGGCCACTAAGACACTACCCATGTTGTTCTTATGGAAACTATGGCTCGCTGTCCATAATCTACCACAAGGCTGGGAATCTCATTCCCAGACTTCATTCGTCAATTCCATTCATTTAACAGATTAGATTTGTAATGACTTATCTAAACCTTTACCTCTTTCCCTTTTCATTAAACCTTTCCTCATTTAGACCGTTCATAAACATTCGTAAACCTTTTTGGCAAAAACACTTCATAACCTTTCCTTTCGTTAAAACATCATTTCGTTAAAACATCATTTCGTAAGTATGCACACCAGCCCAAAACATTTAACAAAACATTTAAAAGAGGGCTCTAGAACTCACCTGATACGCTAATATGGGTTGTCCTAAACGAAGGTCCAACAACGTCACTTCCGATCTGAATTGATTAGTTAAATACACATCAGACCAATCCCGACTCTAACGGTTTAACCATTCTAACATACTGACTTCACTTAATCAGTTCTGATACCCTGCTGCCTGCGCACTTAGCAAGTGCGCAGACCCCTCCTCCTGCGCACTTAGCAAGTGCGCAGGTCCCTCCTCCTGCGCACTTAGCAAGTGCGCAGGACCTGCTCCGTGCGCACTTAGCAAGTGCGCATGACCTGTTCTTCGCGAAAACCCTAACTTTCGCATTCGGGTCTGATAATGTCAAGATCCCGAACCTGTTACATTCAAAACGTTCGTTTTCCATTAAGGAACTCAATTCCATGATTATCTTTCAGTTTCATCCGTTCAAACCTTACCTTTTCACCCAAAACCCGAAAAACCCAAAAACGAACTAAAACTCAGATTTAGGTCGGATCGTTACCTGAATCGAGCTTCTGATCCGGAGGTTCTTCTCACGAGTGCAAGAGACACGAGCGGGTGCAATCTTGTGCAATTCCGACACTTTCTCTCTCTACGGTTTTTCTCTCTCTAGAATTGCAAATGAGAGAAACATGTGGTGACCTTGGCTATTTATAGGGGAGACCTCCCCAAGCCCGGTTCGCTGTCTTGGGCAAGATCCCAAAACTCAGTCTCGAGCTTCCTCATTTCATTTCGAGGACAGAATTCATCAGTCATGGCTTTCTTCAGATCATCCCATGATAAAGATGTAGCAACCTCAACACCACGAGTGCGTTTCTCACCGTTCCACCAGGTGAGGGCTCTCTTTTGAAGTACACTAAAGATTATCGGGACAGTCACTGTTTAGTAATGTGCTTTCCATGCTTTCAAACCATTGCAGTAGGCCGGTAGCACCTTCAATCCCGAAATATTTTGTAGGATTGCACGAGTTAAAGTGCTTAAACGTGCATTGAGGCGGGTTGGTACCACCGTTTCCTTGGATGTTGTGAGACCCGTCATTGTTGTTATTGGCTTGGGTCATTTGCCCCACCAGCTGGGCAAGGAGAGTAGCAAGATCCGGGTTGAAAGTGCTAGAGTTTGCACGTCGAGGAGGCATTCTAACACCATAAGAAAAGACAATGATATTTTAGATAAGATGGATATATATGAGTTATAGTGGGAAATAATGTAAGCAGAAAAGCGGGATTCATCATGACGCGTGCCAGTGCATGTGTATTTATTCAAAGTTGATAGGGGAAACTAAGCCATCTATTCCGGATAGAACATGATGTTATAGATCATTATTCGCGTAATAGGAATTGCCGGGACTTGCATGCACTACAAATCGTTATTACGTGTGCACCCGTAATAATGATTTGCTTTGCATGTTCGTCTAGTTCTTCCTATCTTGCTATAATGTCCCCAAATTTTGAGTTTAAGTTCGGATCGTATCCTTGCGAATACATTGACTTATCAACGTTAAATAATTCCTCAAAACTTTCAAGGAGACATGCTTTAGCCTATAGGTAAACACTGACTTCAGGAATTCCCAGGAAAGCATACGGGTCCGTTTATTTGGATTTATACGAAATGCTTTCCTAGACAGAAAACCCAATGTATAGGTGTCACCCTTCCAGATTGCACGTGTATTTTACTGGTTTCAAGAAATTAAGTCGTTGACGAGATTTTCAAGATTTTAATAGACTTGAGAGTCTATGAGTATAAAATGTGTAGGAATGTTGTAATTAATATGGATTAGGAAAGAGTATGGATAAGGATGGGTAGTGTATTTGTTTGCATAAGTTTGTTTGTCAAGTATGTATCATGTATTTAAGCCTTGTATGTATAAGTCTCATGTACCAAACTTGGGAAAATTCAAATAATACCTAACTACAAATAATTCACATAACAATTAATCATTTAGCACATAACACATAAAAGGGAGTCCTAGGGTTATAGTCTAGGTCATTGTGTCTAATAACCTAATTCCCTATAACCATGGCTCTGATACCAATCTGTCACACCCCGACCGATGGCGGAATCATCGAGGCGGACACTGAAATGATTGTTCAAAACCACATGATAACTAAAATGTTGCATAATTCATTAATTAAATTTAAAGACAACAAAGATCCAAATACAATACATTTCAAATAACCTAGTCTAGTTCAAAACATTGATTTATTTGACTAGGTCCATAGTTCTTAAGTGGAGAAATCTTCGGCAAGCAATCACATATCCAAACCTGAAACATTATTTAAATCAAGTGTCAACTAAAAAGTTGGTGAGTACATAGGTTTTGTAGTTCCGATAAGTAGTAGATAAAAACGTTTTGCAACTCATTGTTTATCTTGTTAAACATAGTATATATATGGTATATCATTTATCTAATCACAATTCAAACCTTGTTTGACGCGCTTGAACAAAGCACAACAGCTAAGTCCGGTATGTTTGAATATAGTTACCCACTATATCCGGTATGTTTGAATATAACACGCGGCTATATCCGAGTATGCAGTAATAAACACCCTAACCGGGTGGGCTGGTCAGGCACAATAGATCTATTAATATTACTGTTGGTTTTCTTGTGTTTAAATGTATGTACATCCAAGATAATGAGCATATAGTCCACATGTATAACACGTATAAACAATGTGAGTAGCATGTATAATGTTTCACCACAAAATGTGCAAAAATGTAAAATAGGGGCTATGTAACTTACCTGGCTAGCGGATATGATAATCCACGAGTGCGGGTGATAAAGACGTTAAAACCTAAGCACGATGAAATCCTATGTGGATAGATAAGTATTATTGTATGTTTAAATATGTGCGTGTTCATATTTAAATGTGTATAGGTTTTATAATAATATTCCTTAATATTTATTTGTATAAAATATGGTAGAAAAATGATAATGATTTTGTAAAACTTTAACTTATAAAAATGTATATATTGTTAAAATATTACATTTTTAAATAAGTAGTTATTATGTATTTATAAAAGTTTCTATTTATTTATATTATCATTATTATCTATATATTTTTTGTAAGTTAAAACTATTCTAACAATTTTAAAAATATAGTGTTTATTATTTTATAAAAATTTGGGTGAGTTAAGTATGTATAAAAAGTTGTTTAATCGTTTTTAAAATAAACGAACGACTAAACCGGCTCGTTTTAGTTTTTATTGTATAAAAAGAATATTAAAATAAGTTAAAATAAATAAATAAAATAAAAACAGAATAAAAAGTTTGGGCCGAAGGCCAACCGGGATCGAACCCGCGACCTCAGGATCAAACACACACACGCATAACCAGCCGGGCTACTGCCCATCGCTGGTTATGTGTGTACCCGTTAATTTAAATACACAAGTGGGAAATTGGTCGCTGGTCCTCGGCAACCGGCAAACCGTGTCCGAGGACACTAGTTTGCCCGGTAACTCATGGGCGATGGTCGCGATTTCGATTGGGGCAGTTTGACAAGCGATAACAGAAGGTAAAGGAACCAAATTGAGGCTCGAACCCGGTCGCGAAGGGTCTGGTTGGCAGAGTTCTAAATCCAAAAATGTCAAGAATGAGAATCGATCTTCTGGATGGAATTAGCCTTTAAAAACTTGGTCACAGCTTCACTCGGAGACGACGAATGCAATGGCGCCTTCAATTTGGAGTGAGAGTGGGTGGAAGGGGGGGTAGCGATCTCGAGCAGGTCCGAAGATGGCTATTTATAGCCGAGCTCAAACCTTATGACCAAACGTGCAATTAAGTATCTCCAGACATTCGTCTGGACGAGACGAAGCTAACGAGCTATCAAGCATGCGTGGAGGTTGACTGTCGGGCTCGAATTCGTGGCGTGGGTTCTCGGCCACCAACAGGATCAGACTATCCGCATGTTGGGGAGACCAATTGGTCGGGGGCTTTTGCTCGCGTGGGAACGACGAGTCCAGGGATGCCTTAAGCGGCTGTCGAGGTGCAGGGAACAGCCCTGTCGGGATGTTCGCCGGAAAAACGCTTTACCCGCCGGACCAAGGAACATGGTGACCGGAAAGTCGATTTGGAAATTGGCAGATTTGGTCCTTGTAGTTTGGTTTTGTTTTAATTCGACCCCTGAGATAATTACGGATGAATCCTTGTAGTTTGATTTGTACAGAAATAGTCCCTCAACAGATTTTATCTTAAAACCTTCTAGTTTGAAAATTTTCAAAACAACCCTTCAACTTTTATAAAAATAAATTTCTTTAATTTCTTTTAATTTCAAATATATTTATAAACTTATTTTATTATTATTATTATAAATATTTTTATAAAAGTTAATTATTTTATTTAAATAAGTTATCTTATTTTATATATAAGCCTTTTTAATTTAGATTTTTATATAAAATTTTATATAAGTTTAAAACGTATAAAATTTTAATTATTTTAAATCCATAAAATAAATAAATATATATTTTGTACAAAATTAAATAAAAACACTTGCATTTCATTTGGTTGAAAATGATTACATGATATATATTACAAATGCGTGAATAAAAATCCGAAATGTCACAATAGGCCTTATAAGATTTTGGGTAATGACATTATTTCATGCAAGTTAATGGCTCCATTATTTATCTTGAAGATGTGAAGTCTAATCTTAAAAGAAACCTTATATCCCTAGGAACATTTGAAAGAATGGGATACCATGTAAGTTTGAAGTATGGTAGAGCAAAGGTTATAAAAGGGTCTATGGCGACCGTTTTATGATCGAAATAATTTAGTAGCTACATTTTGCAACTGATTTTGTTTCAGTCGCTGATTTTGTGACCGACTTTGTCCTAGTCGCTAATATTGCAAGCTTTTACCACCGAAATAACTTAGACACTAATTTTGTGATCGCTTTTGTTTCGGTCGTTAATCTTGGGACCAACTTTGGCTCGTCACTTGTTTTGCAACCAAAATAATCCCGGTAGCCATATTTGCGACTATTTTTGTGACCAGACTAATTTTTATTTTATTGTTTTGTAAAATTAGCAGTTGTGCGACCAAAACATATCAGATCGCTATATTTGCGGCCGGACTAAAACAATTTAGTCCACTAATTTTGTGACCGGTTTTATTTCGATAGCTAATTTTACGACCGAAATTGATTCGGTTGCTAATACAATTGCTAATTTTGCGACCGGTTTGATCGGTCACTGATTTCGGTCGCAATTGACCATTTGTGTACTAGTGGAAGTGTTCTAATAGGTGTTAACTCTTTTTTCTGATTTATAAAAATTGTCAATCCTTCCCCCGATTATACATCTACATTCTCATATTAAAATCAACTACAATCATTAACTCTCAAAAGAAAGAAGAACATTTTCTTTGTCGTTGACAAAAAGGGAAAAAAAACAAACATATATTTTGTTTTTTCATATCATAAAAACATTAGAAGGGAACACATAAGACAATGACTTATTGATTTGAATCCTAAATATATATAGTTAAGATTGCATATATAATTTCTGAAATGCTAAATTTAATATTTTAATGAGTAAATTACAGAAATCGTCCTTTATGTTTATACCATTTTTTACTGTATGTCTTTTAGCCTAAAAATATCATATATCATCTTTTACATTTAAATTTGTTGCGGTTTACGTCCTTTCATCCTTTATGATCTCTGATATTTTTTTGGCTGAACGACATACAGTGAAAAATGGTATAAACATAAAGGATGATTTCTGTAATTTACTCTATTTTAATTGATAAGACACTTTTTTTATTTTTTTACGTTTTGTTTCTTTTAACTCTCATATATATAATTGGAATATTTTTGAAACTTGGTTATTTTTCTAAAAAGTTACCCCTTTATTATAACGAGGTTTGAAAATCCGCGCGCTGCGACGGGGGTATTAAAATTTGTAAGACTCGAGTTTGATGCCTTGTACATTAGTATTCAATCTACGAAATAAACTAAAAACGTTGATAAAATAAGCATGTTGAAACGGCAAATCCCGATTTTGTAAAATAGTATATTTTAAAAGTTGTAAGAGGAAAACAAAAAAAAACAATAAAAAATTGAAACTTTGAAACAAGTTCGACGAGTTCTACGCCCGTTCTTCTACTTTTATGTAGTATAAAATATAACGATTTATAATAAATAATTATTTTCTATAAATATATACTACAATTATATATATGAGAGTTAAAAGAAACAAAACTAATGTGAATACTTTATCGTGTTTCTATACCTATTCCTTCTCTGTGTAGCTCATATGACTACCCAAATGCCTTCACTTGGGATATCATGGTGTACCACAAATAGCATATAATACCCCGGAGGTGCAATGTTTCGGGACGGTGGTGCCGTCGTGCTAACTGCATAAGTCAGTTTCCCGACAATCTTTGCCGGGTAACTATCGAGAACCAACAACCTCTGGTTCATTGAAAACGAGTGCGTGGTAAACGTAGGTGCAATCATTATTACTGAGATGCGGTTCAGATCCACGTGGGCCTGAACCGTGAACCGGATAACTATTTGTTTACCATATTGGATATTAGTTTGGCTTACCGGTGAAATGATTTTCGGGCGGATATAGGACGAACTCGGATCCAAATACGGTGGCAAAAACGCCTCCAAGCGTAATTCAGTAGGGAAAATTGCGTTTGTAAACTTATAACCTATATGCGGGTTACTTCCACCAACCAAAACTCTCCCGTCTCGAAGCAAAATCGCGGACGAATGGTACATTCTTGGTATTGAACTCGGGTTTTGTACACTAAAACGAGAATTAATCGGGTTATAATGCCGGTATATTACCGGCTTAAGAACCGGGTCCCTACCATATTCCCACCCAGCAGTCCCACGCGACCCGCCATTTATGATCAAAACGTCAGCGTTTGGTAGCAATACCATATCACCCATGACCCGACCCAAAGGCATAGTCTCCATAACCCATTGTGGATTCGGGTCAGATATTTTAATTCGACCACAACTATTTAACGCTTCATAAAATATACCTTTTTTTGCATTCGCAAACGCTCCTTTAGGTGCACCCCCACAAACCAACACCTCCACCACTGCTACATTCCCTTTTATAATTCGCAATGGAAGTAGTACCGCGGAGCCTGTGCTTGGATAGTTCCTCGGGTCGCCACCGGGAATCTCGGGGAACGTTTTCAGAACTTGGTCCCGAAAATAATTGAATAAAATTGCACGATTATTCGCGAAAATAAATAAATTACCATCGGTATTAAGAAACACGAATGGATATAAATTATTCTCGAGGTGAAAATCATTTGTTTGCCACAAAAAGGGCAAATTGTAAGCTTTCCAGGCCCCCGCGGTTTTCGGGTAAAACTCATAGTTAAACTTTTGCCGGCCACCGATCACAATTTGTCGACCGTCCGGTAATAATTGATTAGTAGCATACCATCTAGGTTCAACCAATCCATATGCTATCTCTTTCCAATCGCACTTGTAACATTTGTTAAAAACTCTAACAACGCGTTCACCATCATTGTATCCACCGGTCTGAACAAGGCTTCCGTCGGGCATTAAGGCACCGGAAGAACACCAAACGTCGGTAAAAACATTGAGGGGACGAATGGAATTCCACGCGACGTCGTACTCGACAGAATGAGCAGTGCAATCTTTCTTCAAAACGCGGTCGTGTGGATCCTCACGACATTTTCCGTTGGGAAGCGAGATGCTAGAGGCACCGAAGTCAGTTCGGTCGAAAATGACGACATGATCGGTCGGGAGGAGTTGCATGTGCATGGCACAGATGCCGATGGATTTTTGGAGTAGGGCCCAACTGCCACCGGTATTACCGGCGTTGGCAATTGGATATAATAATAGGGTGGCAAAGAAGATCACGAGTTGAGGTGAAGAAGCCATGAGTGTGCAATTCGTTAATTACAAAAACCTTTTATATACACGAACCATAAAGACCGCCAAAAATATAAGGATTAATGTTATAGTATAAGTTAATTAGTTAACTCATAAATATATTTACATAATCAAATTCATTAAAAAAGTTATCTAGACTTTAAATAATAGTAATTAAATATAATTACAAGATCCACGTATAATTATCCCAGCATTCACCTTAATAATAAATTATTAAATTAAAAATTACATATCCCTATTCTAATAAAAAACTAAATCTTTTGTCATTTATTATCACCATATTCATCCTCATAACTTTTTTTTCACTCAAAACCACATTTAAATCCACTATTTAATCTTTTCATATTTTGCTTAACTTTTTCAAAAAATTTCATAAATAAACATTTTACCGAATTAATTTATCATTATTATCATTAACTCAAATTTATTTTTAAATTATCAACAAAATTGAATATTTAAAAAAAATCAAGAATTAAAAAATATGAGATTTGAAAAAGACTACTTTTGTATTTTAATAAATATGTGTTAAAATAAAGTTTATTAATATTTAATTAGTAGTTTTTTAATTAAGTTTAATATTTATAAATAAACTTTTTTTTTTAATTTTAATAGTTATTTTTTAATTAAAATAAATAAATTTATAAAAAAATTTATTTTTAAAAATGTATTATATTTTAAACTTAATTTTTTATTAAACGACGAGATTTGTTTTTCAAAAAAATATTATTGGCTTCAATTCTAATTTATTATTTATAACTTTTTTCATATTTAATTTTGTAATTTTAAATTTAAATCGTGTCAATATACTAAGGAGTGCGATTTTTAAATTCTGGAGTTTAAATTTTTGAATTTAAAAGACGATATAATGTTGAAATTTAAATTTTATTTTATTTTAAATGAGAGATTAAATATTAAAGATTTATCGAGATTTTCCGTATAAAATACGAGATTTTAAAAAAAGTAACTTAAGTTTGATACGTAAATTTAAATACAACTTAAGCATTTGTATATATGTTACAACATTAAGGCTAAAGTTTATAAAAAAGGCTGATAGAGTTCGATTAACTAATAAAATGGAAAAACAACGTATGCAAGGAAATCGTTGACCAATTTAATTATCTTCGATTTCTTTGACTTTCTACTGCCTTCAATCAGGTTCGCACCGTTTGTGCCCTATTTTTCGAACGATTTTGGCTATTTTATGATTTCAGTAATTGAGCAAAAGAAATCACTTATGAAATATCAATATCACGTCAAATTATGCTATTTTGTTATTGCATTTAGTGGGTGTTAAATATTGAAAAGTTATCAATATCACGTCAAATTTTGTATACAATGACGTATTTTCACATTTGTACATTATCATTGTAAGGTTTCATTTTACATGTAATTTAATGTATTGCAAAAATAAATCACTTATGAAATATATTTTCATGTGTTTTTTTATGTTTTGATTACTATGATCCATATAATCTTAACATTTAACAAAATGAAAAAAGTTACAAATACAATATTAAATTTATATAAAAAAAGGTGTTAAGATAGTTATCAATATAATGTTAACGTTTCATCCCATGTAACACATGGGATTAAAGCTAGTATATTCATTCAAATACTAACAAAAGGCAAAATGAGAACTCTCCATGCATATTGTACAAACCATGAATGCATATGCTGACATCATCAATATATCAAGAATATTGTTTTTTTATATAAATTTGCATTTAGATCCTTGATTAATAGGAGATTTACTTCAAATCATGAACTTAAAAAAAATTCATTTACTAAATTTATATTACAGCCCCTGAATTTAATAAAGTTATCATTTACACATTAAACGGTTTTTCCTCTCTTTTTTTACCAACTGATTTACAAGAAGTGGAATGCGCATAATTACAACACAATTACGCTTGATAGTGTATAAGTTATTTAGACAGTTGCGTACAACGTCGTTATAAATTCTTTTATAAGTCTTTACTTTTTGAAATGTTTTGCTTTCTGTTACTAACTTTTCCACTTAACTTTTTTTTAACGTCTTTGTTACAATTTCTTTTTTTATATAAACTTTCGAGTAAGTTTATTTATTTCGTTTAAAAATAACTATTTTATACGCTTTCGATGATGTTAATTTCTTCTGCGGTTTAACATGCCGCAAGCGTTTGCCTTTCTGTTTAAATTTAGTTTCCGATACTTTAATTTTTTTCTGCCGTTTTTCGCGCCGCAACGTACGGGTCTTAATACTTAATTTTTTTCTCTTTTTTATGTTTTAATTTTATGTTTGTTTTTTATTAACGTTTTTTAAAGTTTCGTTTACGTTTTCATTTAAATATTTTTTAAAATAGGCCCGCCCCACCGCGGAGCGTGGGTATGCCCACTAGTTACACTTGAATATCAACCATTAATAGTAAGATCGGTTGATTTTGAATTCATTACAAAAATAATAAAAGATCTTGATTTTTATATGTATTTGATCCTCATACAGAAGCTTTTGGGTATAAGCAATTTAAACATAAACAGTATAATAAGAATGGCAAACCCAAAACATAAATTAAACAAAGCTTCATTGAGCTTACCTTACCTTCGCCTAACCACTGCACTAACCCGTCCTCTCACCCACATTACTCAGATATCATATAATCAAGACATGCTAACGGGGTCATACATCTGTACATAATAGTACTTCTATAGTGTGTCTACCATGAATAGCATGCTCAATTGATCTAGGGTTTAATTAGTTAGTAATTACGTCCTTCTAATTCTACACTATGTGACTAAGCACAATCCATGAGCTATCCACATCTGTACATAGCCTATCTTCTATACACACTTGTGCACAGTCGAACAACCCTGCACCTCAGTGTGTGGCTAACTGCTCTGCACATTAGTTCATAACCTAGCTATCCTGTCATGATTGGGCGTTTCTTACATGCCCGTGCGGATCACTAGGCTGCCTAAAACGATCGAGAGTATTTATCAGGTTACTCTTGTATTAACAAGTATACCTAGTATACCCCTGATACACTGAAATATACTAGAAAGGTTCCCACACTCAACGAAGCATTAAAATACGGAGTGTTTCCAAAAATAGAAACTCCCACTACTCTCTCTACTTTCTCTCACTAAGAGAGACTTGGATAGCAAAAATGGAAATGAGCACTCAAATCCCTGCCCCAACACCTCTATATATAGAAATTGTCGGTCAATAGGAGGTTGCCATGTGGCAAGTGGTTTCAGAAAATCGTTGAATCTGCCCACTGTCTTGATAAACGTCCGTGCGTGGGTCTTGATAAACGACCGTGCGTCCTTAGGCACGGTCGTGTTGATCTCAAATCCTAGGCAATAATATCGTGCACGCAATGTGGCTTGACCGAAACTTGTCAAAAATGGTAGATTAATTCGAAAAAAAATTAAACGAGAAACAACACCAGCATTAGGTCTACTCTTGGTACTTTTACTGACTTCCACTGATCATTCTGGTTACTCTGTGTCCGTGGCTAATTGGGGTTTCTGAACCTTAATCTGTGCTCGTGGTTCCCTGTCAGATTTGATGATTGAGTGAAGGCTGTGATCAATTAAAAACCCTAAGTGAAGGTTCTCTGATCTGATCTGTTTCATCTAATTCCTTCTTTGCACTGTAAGTCTTCTATATTCTCTCTGGCTTACTAGTTTATTTTTTTATGCTCCTAAATAACGTGCATTCTCTCTAGCTCCCCTAAAGGTTTGTTGTCTTCCAACATGTTTTCTTAATTATCTATGCTTGATACGTTTGGATTATCAAATTGAGGGGTATTAAAAATATTAATTTATTTTCAATTTGATAATCTGATTCTATTTTTTCTCTGTGTTTTCCTTTTGCATATTGGGCTTTGCATATGGATTTAGGCTTTTTTTTGTGATCTGAAGTGAAGATGGGCTTTGAAGCCCTTGCATTCTTGCCCCTTTTCTGCTGAGATAAAAGTTGCAGACTTTTGTTTTGTGCACCTGCTAGGTTTTCATTTTCCTCCATGGAGTCTCAAAAGAAAAGTTCCTTGATTGTGTGATTGGTGGTCTGTACCGTTGATTTCCAGCCCTATGTATTGTTCTCGGTGTTCACTACAGGTAAGGAAGAACAAGGAGCAAAGCTCAGTCTCAGTATTCTCTATCTTGAAACCATTTGGTTCTTTTTTCTGGTTAATTACTCTTTGGTTGTAATCAATACCTTTGGGGTCAAGTTTCTGTTTAAGTAATTTTTAATTCTAAATACCATTTTTGACAAAACTAATCAGCACGGGTGTGCACCTCCCATGCATAACCCCGAAACTTTAAATTCACTCGTTCGCATCCAATCTTGATTCATAAATCCAATTCTCTTTTGCACGCACTCACTATTATCAATATCCTTCATTTCTAGTATAAAACATTGGGCGTTTGATATACGGATTTAAATCCCCACATATCCTTTTGGTTTGCAAATAGATGAATCATCCGTTTAACATGTGAAACTCTGATATTTCACCATGAAATTTTAGAATGTTATGCGAGGGTCTCGCAACGTTTACTTTTGGTCGATGTAAACTGCACCCTGGTAGTTATCAGTGGTAATAGATCAACGATCATTAGTAACCACGTAACTCTACGATAGGACGCAAAACTAGGTGTTGAATAACAAACATGTTCAGAGAAAAGACGGAGTCTCTATATTACACAAATGAATATTAGTTACAAATGAAGAGAAAACAAGCATTAAATAGGCAGGCTAAGCCTTACAAGATAAATGGGCTAAAGCCCAAGCCCATAACAACTTATTATGCTAACATCTCCCATCAAACTCACAATGCAACAGAAATAAACATTAAGAGTTTGTCACACAAAAAACGAAACCGAGAAGTCGATTGAGCCTTGTTGAAAATATCTGCAATCTGCAAGGCTGATGGGACAAAAGGAAGTGAGATCGTCCCAAGCTGAAGATGATGACAAGTAAAGTGACAATCTATCTCAATATGTTTTGTCTGTTCATGAAAGACATAGTTCTTGGCGATCTGCATAGCACTTTGATTATCACAGTGTAATGGGGTAGGTGAGGAAACAACAACCCCCATGTCTGCCAGAAGCCATCGTAACCAAATAATTTCACATGTAGTCATAGTCATAGCACGATATTCAGCCTCAGTGGAAGACCTAGAGACAACATCTTATTTCTTACTTTTCCATGAGATTAAGGAATCACCAAGGAAAATGCAGAAACCAGTAGTGGATTTACGATCATTGGGATCACTATCCCAATCAGCATCACTATAGGCACGCAATTCTAGAGAAGATGTAGAGGGGAACAGAAGACTTTGAAACTGAGTGCCACGAAGATATCTAAAAATACGAAGAACAGCTCCCCAATGAACAGAAGTAGGAGCAGTAACAAACTGGCTAACCACATGAACAGCATGAGCGATATCAGGGCGAGTAACTATAAGATAAACCAAACTGCCTACAATAGCACGATATAGGCTCGGATCAGATACACGAACACCATCAGTAAGAGAGTAACGCGCGTTGGTTTCAAGAGGAGTGTCTGCAATTCTGTTATCAGAAAGTCTCGCACGTTTAAACAGATCAGAAATATACTTCGTCTGAGAGAGAAGATATCCCTTTTTAGATTGAGCTACCTCAATCCCCAAAAAATACCGTAATAATCTCAAATCTTTCATAGCAAAACGGTGAGCCAAGTCACGTTTCAAAGATTCAATGCCGAAGTCATCACCTGTAATAATCATATCATCCACATATAAAGACAAGAGAATGCGTCCAGCATTCGTACATCGAACAAATTATGTTGAATCATGATTGCTAGGAAGAAAACCAAGAGAAGTGATGACTGTAGAGAATTTTTCAAACCAAGCACGACGAGCCTGTTTGAGCCCATATAGAGCTTTTCTTAGCCGACAGACTTCACCGGGCTGATGAGCTATTCCCGGGGGTGGAGTCATGTAAACCTCCTCATGAAGATCAGCATTCAGAAAAGCATTCTGGACATCCATTTGACAGATCTTCCATTGTCGAACGGACGCAACATCAATTAAAGTACGAACCGTTGTCATTTTTGCCACAGGGGCAAAGGTCTCCTCATAATCCATACCATACGTTTGCGAATATCTTTTTGCCATAAGTCTGGCCTTGTACCGTTCAATAGAGCCATCAGACTTTGTCTTAATCTTATACACCCAACGACAACCAACCTTACGTTTACCTGGTGGTAGAGGAACCAAATCCCATGTGTGAGTCTGATGAAGAGCAGTGAGCTCTTCAGTCATAAAGGGTCAGAGACAGCCAATTTATATGATTCTAGTTCAGACAGATGATGAATTCCCGTGATAAAAGAGCTAAAAGAAGCAGAATATGCATAGTATGCAAAATTTGGTAGTTGAGTAGACTTACATGCACGAGTTGACTTTCTTGGAGGTGGAGAAGAATCAACATTGGTGCCAGATGACGTGAAAGGTTCATGAACTGGCACATCATGTGCAACAGAAGTATCTGGAGCAGGCATATTAGGATCAACATACGAATCGGGAACATCAGAGGTTGGGATATCAGTGTCGCTAGCAAAAGTATCAATGTTTTGAAGATCTAACTTTGTTACATCATGTGATTAGCTTGAATCGAATAGTAGGGAATATGTTCAAGAAATGTAACATGTCTTGATACATATAACTTTTGACTTACAGGATCAAAACAACGATATCATTTCTGTCCCGTGTCATATCCTTTGGGACCACTGGCATAGCCTAAGAAAACACATAATGCTGACTTATTTGTCAATTTGTCTCGTTCAACATGAGGATGGAGAGCAAAGCAAGTACATCCAAAAACCCGCAACTCACCATAATCTGGGCGTTCACCGAAAAGACTTTCAAATGGAGACATATCATCATTGTGAGAAGTAGGAATCCTATTAATCACATGTTGGGTGGTCAGGATTGCTTCTCCCCAAAAGACACCAGGTACCTCAGCAGATAAAAGGAATGAACGAGCAGTTTCCATAAGATGGCGACGTTTCCCTTCAGCAACACCATTCTGTTGAGGAGTGTCAGTACAAGAAGATTGGTGTATGGTACGATCTGATGCAAGCAACTGAGTAAAATCATTAGAGGTGTATTCACCCCCTAAGTCACACCTGAAACACTTTATCACAGCAGAATGTTGCGTTTGAACATAAGCCCTAAATGTTTTATAAATGTCAAAGAACTCAGATCTACGTTTCATAAGGTACACCCAGGTAAAACGAGTGTAATCATCAATAAAGGAAACATAATAACGTGAACCTCCCTTAGTGGATACTGGTGATGGTCCCCACACATCAGAATGAACAATATCAAATGGTGCAACAGAATGAGAAATACTTTTATCAAAAGGTAAAGTAGAAAATTTAGCAAGTTTGCAACCACTACAATCAGAAATATCACAAGTTTGCAACTGACCCAAAGCACCTAAATAAACCAAAAATTTTAAACGAGATGCGGACACATGTCCCAAACGAGAATGCCAAATATAAAATTCAGACGACAAAGGACTTAAACGAAAAGAAGATAAATCAATACCGGAGGCGGCAACACCAGGTGCAGGCACTTTGAGTTCTTCTAAGACATATAAATCTCCCACCCTACGACCGATCCCAATCACCTTCTGAGTGTGTTGATCATGCACAACACAAACAGTGTCACAAAAGAAAACCCAAATTCCAGACTTACACAACTGACTGACTGAAGCAAGGTTTAAGGCAAGCTTCGGAATATAATAGACATCATTGAGAGACACATGAGGGGTAGACACAGATCTCACACCCTCTACCAACATAGATGTAGCACTAGCAGACATGACAGAAACAGGCGAAACAGGAGACAAAGAAAGAAAAGAAGACAGATAAGGAGACATATGATGTGAGACACCAGAATCCAAAATCCATAATGATGATGAAATACCTGAGGTATCAGATGAAGACAGTACCGCAGCAGACATAGCGGTAGGGTTGGCGGCAAGAAACTGTCTGAACTGTTCAAATACTTGTGGATCCAGAGCAGATGGTGGTTTGTTCATTTCTACAGATGGTGGTGTAGCAGCAGCAGTAAACTAAGGTGGTTTAAATGTCCATAAAGATGGACCAGATGAACCAGCAGAAGTGGACGTGCGAGCCGAAAATTGTCCACCTGATCTGTTCTGTTGTGGGGGGTTTTGCAAGTTAGAATTCTTTCTGCTAAGTAACAACGGACATTGAGACTTCCAATGATTTTTCCCTTTGCAAAAAGCAAATTCATAAAAAGCAACTTTAGCACCTTGTCTGGACTGATTAGGGGAATGGCAAACACAGCTGGAGTAGTTACTTTAGGAGCTTTATCAACCTGCGATTTTAACCGAGTTTCCTTTACAATCAACTGAATCAACTGTTGGAAGAGGAGAACGATGAAGAATCGTTCCACGTAGTCCTTCAAATTCTAAACGTAATGCCATCAAGAATTGTACCAAACGTTGTTCCTCCCTTCTATCAATATAAGGTTTAAACACCTTCAGTGCTTTAGATTCCGTAAGTGCCAATTGATCCCATAAATCCGACATAGCTCCATAAAAGTCTTGAATGCTCATCTCATTCTGTTGAAGAGCACGGATATCAAACTCCAACTGGTACTGCTTGGAAAAGTTAGACTGAGTATACAGCTTTTCCAAATGGTCCCAAACCTGTTTAGCTGTATCATATTTAGCCAACTGAATACCAATGGACTGACCTACAGAGTTGTTGATCCAAGTTATAACTTTAGAGTTATCCGTTTCCCATGTATCAAGAGCTAAGGCATATTTAGCAGGCTTAGATTTATCAGTAGGCTTTCCCTTAGTACATGTGACATAACCCCACATATTTTTCCCTCGAAGAAAGTTTTTCATTACGTAACTCCAGTAGGTGTAGTTTTTATCATCCAGACGAGTGCTAATAGACTAAAGAGAGTCATCTTTCCTAGCCATATTATCAAAACCGAACAACAGTTGAATAACCGCAAACTTCAACTAACCACAAACTTGGTAACCAACCGCAAACTTGGTAACCAACCGTAAACTTGGTAACCAACCGCAAACTTCGTGACCAACCGCAAACTTCGTGACCAACCGCAAACTTCGTAACCAACCGTAAACTTCGTGACCAACCGCAAACTTCGTAAAACATGACAGAAACGAGGTCCAAACCTATCAATCTGTCCAGAAACTCTTCCAAATACACAAATCAGTTCAAATAAAACGAAATCCATAACTGTGATACCTCACAACCAAATGAGTGCCAAGTCTTTACCCTTCAACAACGAACAACTAAACAACGAACGAATCAACAACGGGGCGGAAGCGATAACAAAAATCTTCAATCAAGCATGAATCGAGTAGGCTCTGATACCATGTTGAATAACAAACATGTTCAGAGAAAAGATGGAGCCTCTATATTACACAAATAAAGATTAGTTACAAATTAAGAGAAAACAAGCATTAAATAGGCAGGCTAAGACTTACAAGATAAATGAATTAAAGCCCAAGCCCATAACAACTTATTATGCTAGCACTAGGAACTATAGGTAACCAATTTCCATAATTAACCTCCAAGTGTTTTAACTGTCAAATTGGCACACTGTTTTATGAAGCATTATGTCATTTCTACAAAACCTATTTTGGTTTGGTACCTATAAAACGCAATCTTTGGTATATTTTGGGTACATGTTACAAATAAAACATACTAGTTTTGATTTATTTTTTGAATTATTTGATTGGGAATTTAAGCATGACCCATCGAAATACTTCAATTTAAATGCATGTGATTACACGATTTAGAAAGATATATAATCTATGAATTTACCTACAATATAACCTAAAAGGACCACCTCTAGATTGAATGTCCGTTCACTCATCAAGTATAACATATAAAATGTACAATATATTATAATGCAATTAGTTCTTCAGTTCAACAACTCTTTAGTTCATTCAGGTTGAAAATCATGAGTACTCATAAGAAAAGAAGATCTAATTCGAAGATTAATTTGCTACAAAACCTTCTAAATTCATAGATCCGCTAGGTGCTATCGTTACTTCTACTAAATGATTAATTTTAGAACTCCAAACTTAGCATCATCATCCCACGCTCGCAAAGTAAACCGCTAATATCTTTTAATGCTCTAATATATTTAAAATTGACCTAGTGAGTAAATAAATGTTAGTTGGAAATTTACAAATATAAGAAGGTTGCATAAAGATCGAATCATAAGTTCATTAAATCAAGAGAGAATCTATATAATGGGAGAATCTTGTCACAACTATATATTAGACGTGGAACAAAAATCTCAAAGGCATCATGCCTAGAATAAACCAATTTTTTTCCATGGAATGTTCTTGAGATATAATGTTATGAACATGATAAAAGCATAGCGGAGACACCACAATACATGCAAGGAAAAGTAGAGTAAACAACAAGCATACGGCAGAGAAGAATAACAGTGCAGTTCTCCTTTGGCAGAATACCAGTGCGCTCAAGTGAATTTAATTAGAGCACATTCTACCAAAGGAGAATTGTCCTGCAATGCTGTAACTCTTTCGATTTTCTATGTAATCTGTAACATCCCTACAAGAGATCTTTATAGAGGAATCTGAACGCGCATTTAATTGTGTTAAAGACATTATATGCATGAATAAATTTCTCAAATCCAACTTTAGTGCATTTATCTACATGGTGTTTTTTACATTCTAGTAGTCATAGCCTATCATAGTTCAATCATTGATCTCAATGTTCTAGTCAAGGTTTTCATTTTGTATGATTCTTGCGGTCATATACGTAGCAAATGTCTTATCTGTTGATTATTTAATTACAATATGGTATATGCTTATTGAGTATATGCTTAAGGAGATGCATGACCAAGCTAGGATTGCAGTTCTTGAAGATTGGGTGTACAAGAATGTGGACAATAATGCCAGAAACCAAAGCACTCCAAGAATGGCGAATCTCGTCCATTCTACCTGGTATGCTACAACTTAATGTGATACATGTGTACATGTAGTTTTGTAGAGATGAGAGTCATAGAGGGGCTAGTAGAGATTTTTGAAACGCAACCATAAATCATTATAATAAATTTATAAATTTCACTGCATTCATTCTTTGATTTTCTGGCTTACTTACTGAATAATAATGTCTTGATTAGAAGTTTTGTTTAGTCTGGGATCTGCCATTTTTTTTTGGTGTAAGAAAATATTATATTGATTGATATCAAAACTGAGAATGAGATGATATTATATTGAGAGGCTTCAAGCCATTTAAATAGGAAATACAATACATAAGTAAATAAACAATACTAATAGCAATTATTAAAAAATAAATAAAGATGGTCTAGACCAAAACTAATTCGAATTACTATAACAGATGTTAATGGAAACATCTTTTCCATCCATTACCAGTATTCTTAGTCGCAGGTGTGGCTCAACTAATTTGGGGGCTCCAAACGAATTAAATCTTGAGCCCCTTTTCTAAAAGTCATTTAGGAAACTCTCGTCCCTTTTGTGTTCATATCGGCGTCTTGTTTTTGTTTTATTTTTCATTTAAAATAACCGAATTTATCATTTCGATTACAATTTGATGACATGAAAAAGTAGAATAACTTATTACAAAATAGGTCAACTCACAAACACTTAGAGAGGAACAATCAACAGTCACATATTTATAACAACCTAACTAATCAGCAAGTCCAATTATCAACAATTTGTCATATATTAAGTATTATCACAGATTTATTAACAGTTTTGTCAACTTATATTATAACAGATTTAATCAAGAGACCTAGTAATGCTTCAATTTACACGGGCCGCTTAATGGTTAATTGGTAACACTTTTAGTTGGTCTAAAAACACATATATAAAAATCATTTTTTAAGATATTTGGGGCCTTTTCGAGTGGAGGCCCTAAGCCCTAGATTGGGTTGACAACACCACCCAAAAATCCAATCCGATATAAACTTTTAAAAACAAGCGGAAGTTATGTCGACATTTAATGTATCCACATGTTTTAGTTATAAAAATATGAATTAAACTACACCCCAATTTTCAAAACTTTCGATTAGGTGAAATTAACATGAATTAGTTGAATCTCTAGCTTTAGTAATGCTAGATTATCAATCCTTTTCAATAATACACTCAAAACAACCCTAATTCATGTCCATTGGGGTTCACCAAACGCCCTTTAAAAACAAGAATTTTTATGGAGGATTAGAGAGAAGATGATACATACTTGATTATTATGAAGGTGTTCTGCAATCCCACCGTTCAATCCAAGCATGGAAGCTCCAATTCCGGATTTCTTGATCAAACCCTCTTCTTCCCTTCTTTTTCCTCTTAAAATCATGACACACACACACTGTGTCGATACCCCCTTACAAACCCACACATCAAGTTTGGTTTGATTACAAGTTCAGCCCCTCTACTTGAAATTTTGACTCCTCCTTCAAAAATTAGGTAATTCCACCATTTGAATAACACCTTCCAACTTATTTTATTTAAGGGGAAAGTGAATATAGGGTTGTTACACTACAAGGATTTCACCCTACGCCGACGACGCCTATCCAGACGACATTTGTCGTTTTAGTTTAAATCAATTAAAGATTTAGATTATATCCTTAATTGATTTAAACCAAAACGACGTCGTTTTGATGGATTTCGCATCTAAGATGCTTAACAGCCTCATATTCACTTTCTCCTATATAATTAATATATTATGAGATAAACCTGAAAGTTGGTTTACATAAAAGAGATTATAAATTTGAAGCTAAAGATCAGATGATCATTGTTATGATTTGTGTAAACATTCTGTGTTTCGGATTCGAGATCGTTGGTCTTATTTAAAATCGTTTGCAATAAACCACTTGACCTGTAAATCTTTTTCAACGATACATCAATAAACCATGTTATAAAGATGGCAACAAAGACGACATTCAATTATAGAAAATCTCAGTCCATTCTATACCCCCATCAATAAAATTCAAAGAGTATTCGTATGAAAACTAAAGGAAAGAACTTCATAAGAAAAAAAAAAGAAAAGTTTAGAGGAAATTAATATAAACTTGAAACTAATCAAATATCATATTTAAGATTTTAATAAACCACGAATTCGGCAAGCCAAGTGAATGTCTTGGAGCTTGACTGTGACCCTAGCATGAATGGCACACAAGTTGGTATCCTCAAACAGAACCACTAGGTAAGCTTCGGCTCTTGAACCTCAAGTTAGTCTAAAACCAAACATCATCGATTGGAATCATTAGGTCTTGTTTTGCCACACCGCTCTTGTTTTGTCTCACAGGTCTTGTTTTGCCACACAGATCTCCTTGCTTGCTATTCGAACCCCTATAATTCGATCTTGCTATGTTCTTGCATTCTTGTTGTTTAATCTTCAAGATCTTGCTTCGTTCTTTCGTTCTTACTTTTATTGCCCTAACTTCTTTCAATTTTTCCTTCTTTCTTCTTTCGTCCATGTGTTGCTATAACCTTTTTCTCCTTGTTCAAACCAATCACCATTTTTTTTTCTTTTCTTGATTCTCGCACAATGTTCTTGCTCAACCATCTTAGTCACTTGTCTTAAAAACATTTTGTTTTAGGTGTTATCCCTTTCTTTTTAACCACAACAATTCTTATGCAAGAATCCTTTGCTTCAATATTCTCACGTTTATTTCCCAATTCATCATATTAAAACTCTAAATTAATTTGGATCATCATTACTTATGTCCAAATTTAACTTGTTTTGCATTGCTATGGTGGATTTCCACTTTGGTCCACTTTAATTTCTAAATCACGTCAACACAATATCCAACACAAGGATGTCGGTTGCATGTTGAATTGAAAGCCACAAGATGGGTGATGAGCCGGATTGATGATTTGGTATTTGGGTCATTGGGTTTCTTTCACGAAGGTTACTCTTTAAGCCTGGTTCTTTTGCTTATTTATATTTTCATGGGAAGTGTAATTCCTTTGGGTCTTAGAAATGGAGTAGGAGTTATTCACAAATATGGGCTTCATATTGTTTGTGGTACAATTGTGGAACGGGCCAAGTCTCTCTTGGATTTGTGGGTTAAATCTCCTAAATGAGCCTTAGAAACAATTTGGGTATAGATCTTGAGTATGGGCTTAAGATCACATTAGATCGGGATCAGGAACACCACCTACTATGCATATGGACATGCGTATTCCTTATTTTCTTTAAGCCTTAGAAATGGGGTATGAAATAAGCCCAAGTATGGGATTAGGCATATGTCTAGTATAGATGTGGAATGGATATTGGAGTGCTCAGATGTGTATGTTAAGTCCCCTAAATGAGCCTTAGAAATAGAACGAGGATGGACTTCAAGAATGGGCTTGATATGGTGGCTAGTACGGACCGGACTTCTTGGATTGGGCTTTTATAACCGTAATATGTATTGATATCAGACCTTCACGCATGGGCTTAGTATTGTTTGTTTCATGTTTTTAGGCCTACGTGCCTCCTCCCTAGTATGTTTTAAGTTGGTTTAGGCCTTGGGCCTTAGTATTGTTCCATTTTGTCTGGGTTTCAGCCTTATAGTATGTTCTCATTTTTCACGTGGTTTCCCCCTTCATGGTATAAAGGCCTAGGAGGAGAGATGCACCTAGTATGTAACATCAGTTTTACTTGTTAAATGATACAAAGGCCCAGGAGGAGCAATGTCCATTTCCAAAAAATAATATATGAAACAGTTACCATGCAAGTTTTAATGCTTCATTTGGCCAAAGATAATTGCAATTGTGAAGCCGACCTTCCAATTCAGCGATAATCTCAATCTTTCGAACACCATTGGGTATTTACCGGATGCTTTTCATGACCAATTGAATTCTTGAATCTAGTAACCGTACCTACGTCAATCAATGACTTCAATAACCCAATTGGGATATTCGACTCTTTTACTTGATGACCTAACTTCTTCAAAGGATCATAATTTATTTACCCAGAAGTGAAACAATTTGATAGAGACCTGGGATAGACTTGGGTCGGACTTGGGCCAGACCTGGGCTGGGCCAAAAAGGGGCGCCAAAACAGTTCTGAAAAGGGGCGCCAAAGCAGTTCCCTTTTGTGCGCCAGTTTTAATTAGTGGGGGGTTATCTCTAAGAATCTAGAAATAGGGGTATTACTTTTCATTTTAGTTCAAGTCGAGTATTTTATCAATTAGTATCTTTGTTTTGGAGTTCTTCCCTACTCGAAAGGGTTGTCTATCTGTAATTTCAGTTTCAATCAATCAAGCCTACTACTTAGTTTCTATCAATTGGTTCCATTGCCGGGAAATCGACGAGATGGTTAACACCCGGAACAATTCAGAAGGTAGCGGCTCCAACCCTGACCCGCTGGCTGCCCAGTTAGCAGCGATTGCTTCGAAACTCGAAACCATGGAGACATTTTGAGTTGAATTGGCAGCACTGAAGTCCCATGTCGAGAACTCAGGCAGAAGACATGGACGTTACGAAGAAGGAGACAACTCCAGACACCACAACCGTCATTACAGGCCTTACAACAAAATTGATTTCCCAACTTTCAGTGACGGGGATCCACGTGGGTGGATACTCAAGGCTGAAAAGTATTTTCGCTACTATGATATCCCAGACGATGAGAAGGTGGACGTGGCTTCTATGCATTTGGAGGGGGACGCGCTGGATTTTTTTTCATGGCTTTCCACAGACCAGGAGATTGGTTTATGGGAGGACCTGGTCCACGCCCTACAAAAGAATTTTGGTCCGGCTGAATTTCAGAACCCCGATGAACACCTTTGCAGCATAAGACAGACCGGAACCGTGCAAGAATACCGCCAAGAATTTGCAAAGAGATCTTCCCGGGTGTCCAACTGGCCAGACCATTGCTTGTTGGGAGTCTTCTTAACTGGGCTAAAGGAGGAACTCAAGGCGGATGTGAGACTGCATAAACCGAGGTCGGTTTACAAAGCCATGAGCATAGCCTTAGAGTTTGAGTCAAAAACAGCCCACAGCCGGAAGGAACTAAAGTCACAAGCAACTGAAACCACCAAGCCCTCGCTTCCTACCACCACATCAGCTGTGACGCAAACTTCAGCCCCACCTCTACGCATCTCAGAAACAGAGAAACAGGCAAGGTACATCAAGGGGGAGTGCTTTAGGTGTGGTGAAAAATACGGACCAGGTCACAGGTGCAAAACGGGTACCTTCAAACTGCTCGAATACTCTGAGGAAGGAGAGAGCCAGACCAGACCTGGACTATCAGTAACCGAACAAGACCAGACCGCTGAGCTAGCTGAAATTAGCCTCCATGCTCTCTTTGGTCAGCCCAACACAACCACTATGAAGCTGCGTGGTGTGTTAGGTACTATGGAAGTTCTCACTTTAGTGGACAGTGGTTCCACTCACAACTTTATTTCGAATAAGTTGGTCCGCGAGTTGCAGCTAATTACCCAATTTATATCTCCATTCGGGGTCCAAATCGGAAATGGTGACATCATCCGATGCAATCAAGTTTGCAGGAACGTTTCCCTGCAACTTTCTGATCTTCAAGTGACCCAGGATTTTTACCCATTTGCGTTAGGGGGAGCTGACTTGGTACTCGGCATCAAATGGCTGGCAACTCTTAACACGGTTCAGGCTAATTGGAAAACCATGTCATTGCAGTTCACCATCAACGGGAGGGACTACAAACTACAGGGGCTGCCACTTGAGGACCTACAGCAGCAGCCCGCCATGTTTCGCCACCTTACCATTGAGCCCTTTGAGGAGCAACCTACAGGACCAGCAGCTCAACCTTCCCATTCCCGACTTGAGGACAAGTCGTTTATTCGGGTGGGAAGTATTGATAGAGACCCGGGATAGACTTGGGTCGGACTTGGGCCAGACCTGGGCCGGGCCAAAAAGGAGCGCCAAAACAGTTCTGAAAAGGGGCGCCAAAGCAGTTCCCTTTTGTGCGCCAGTTTTAATTAGTGGGGGGTTATCTCTAAGAGTCTAGAAATAGGGGTATTACTTTTCATTTTAGTTCAAGTCGAGTATTTTATCAATTAGTATCTTTGTTTTGGAGTTCTTCCCTACTCGAAAGGGTTGTCTATCTGTAATTTCAGTTTCAATCAATCAAGCCTACTACTTAGTTTCTATCACAATTGTTTGAGGAGCGTAACCAATGATCCATCATCGCAACGGTATTAAATGTCCTTTGTATCTCCTTCTCAAATTTGTTACGAGAACAAACTGATTTCTTCCGCGCAATTGTAATTTGTGATTTGGGGTTAAGAATTGCATGAATTTAGTTCGTTTTCTTAACCGTGCGCTCTTATACTCATGGGCCCGTTTTAATCCTTATTGGACCTGTTGGGTTAAGACCGGGATACAACCCACGTTTGGAATTAATATCGCATGGGATGACTACAATTGCATGTTTCTGTTTCGTTTAGGAAGTTTGTTTTCCTTCTTTGAGTACAACTTGGAATCCAAGTTTCGTTTGAGTCTATATAAGTAGATAGGTTTAAAGTAATTTTTCTTATGAGAATTGTGTAAGTTTCCTTCAGTTTATAATAAAAGAAAAAGCCGTCGTGGGTCTGTCCAACCCACAAAATATCGTGTTTGTGTGTGTTCGTTATACCGATTAATTTCCAACATATACCACTGTAGCCCAGGTTTTTTTATATATGAACACGAGATTCAGCTTCAATATTCAAGAAACGCAGATTTTGGATGAATGATAAACGAATTTATTATGTTTGGATTGATACAGGGATGCGCTATTTATACACAACCAGTATGTCTCATCATCAAACGAACAAGTTTCGTGTGTTTTGGATTTGAGATCTTTGGTTTTATTTAAAGAAGTTGATCTATAAATCTTTTTTTCTAACAATACATCAATAAACCAACCATATATGTTATAAAGATGGAAACAAATATCACATGCAAGTATAGAAAATCTCAATCCATTCAATGCCAACATCAATAAAATTCAAAGCGTTTCCATATGAAAACTACTAAAGGAAAAAACTTCGTAGGAAGAAAGAAATGTCTTTGAGCATGATTGTGACCCTCTTGGCATGAATGGCACACAAGTTGGTATCCTCAAACAGCCCGACTAGGTAAGCCTCCGCCGCCTCCTGAAGTGCCAACACAGCATGGCTCTGGAACCTCAACTCACTCTAAAACCAAACATCATTAATTGAATCAATGTGAATAGAATTGTAAGATTAAAGATGAATTAGTGAAACAAGTTGTTACACCTTGAAATCCTGAGCAATTTCACGGACAAGCCTCTGGAATGGCGATTTACGGATTAGGAGTTCAGTAGTCTTTTGATACTTGCGAATTTCACTGTATTCATGAATATACATAATCAATTGTTATACTATGAAGAGCAAAGGTACCTAGAACATTTGAAAAGAGCAATTAGGGTTTAGGAAAAATAAAAACTGACCGAAGTGCAACAGTTCCAGGATGAGGCTTCTTCACTCCTCCCGTTGTGGGAGCAGATTTCCTAGCAGCCTGCAAAAACAAATCTCCAAATGCTCAACATTTGAAATCAAATTAAATGCAGAAAAACAATTGCCGTACGTACTATAGTAGCCAGTTGCTTTCTGGGAGCTTTTCCACCGGTAGCAGGGGCGGATCTATGTAGGAGGTAGGGGTAGCATCCGCTACCCCCTTAACTTCTCCAGCAAAGTGAAATTTTTTTATATTTTTTTACGTTTTATGTATTACGTTACCCCTTATTACTACCCATTAATATGTTTTTTTAAAAGCCTAAAACTAGTCGGTTTCGGTTCCAATCTAAAGAGAGAATATTTAGATGTGTTTTTTACTGATTGGTTAGTTGTTTTATTCAACAAATCTTATTGATTATTGATAAAATTTTGTGTTTCTTTTGTGTGATTAAACTTATTAATATATAATTAAATAAATTTATTAATAAAAATGTATTTCTAAAATTCAACTTTGTATTAAACTAAACTTTGGGTTATGTCATCCGTAGTGGTTTCACGCCCTCCTTTTTAAATAAATAAAAAACTACTCCTCATTAAAAAACCATTTACATGACGAAATATAGTTTTTTTTTAAACAACTCTGTTTTCGTTAAAATTTATAACTGTATGTTCAGAAAAATAAAATAATTAAGCCCGTGTATTTCTTTTTTTTATAATTATTAAGCATGAGTTATTTGAGAAAAAACAAATTAAATATTAAACTAATATTTAATTAAAAAAAGAAAAAATAATAATGAGGTGGAAGGATTTGATTGGATGGAAGAAAAGTGAGATTGCCCCTTTCACCGTGATTGTCCCTACGCCCCCTCTAATCACGCCCCCATTCACGCCTACGGGACGGTGTTCCTGGGCGTTATTTGTGTATGTGATCACGCCCTCGTGTTCACGGGCTCCACTACACATGGTCTTAGAATGGATCTAGTTTTACATTGGGGTGCGTTTGGTTTGCGGAATTCGTCGGAATTTTAATTGGATTTGAAATTTGAATTGTATATTTAAGTAATTTGATTTGGAATTGTAATTGTTCAAAGGATTTGGAATTTAAAAAAATTTGAATCTTTTAAAAGAATTTAAATTCCTAATCCATTTGAATGACAAAACAATTATAAAGGAATTGGAATCTATCACTAAAACCACCACCTACCGAATGTCGTCTCCCCGCCACCGACCACCCACCACCACCACCACCACCGTCACCCCTGCCACCGACCACCCCTGCCACCAACCACGCCCACCACTACCACTGTTATCGTCGTCGCCCTCTCCTCGCCACTGCCACCAACCCTCACCACCACCACCGCCAACCTGGTTACATGATCAAAGCTCCGATTGATGCCTAATCAGTACACGACTACTTGCACACTATCCAGTACTCAATGTTTCTCATGAACTGGGAGTGTATGTATAATATAGAATAAATTAGCAATTGAAGGAAAAATAGACAAGAGTATTAGATAAAGATAAAGATGTTAATAAAGATTTTGTGGAATCTGCTCTTTGAATACATGATCGCAACAAAAGAAAAGCAAAAGAATATATTAATTTACGTGTATTTTAAGTAAATTGGGTATTCCACCACCACCCTACCACCCCGTCACCACAAAAATTGACACGATCAGCGACGGTGGTTGGGCTAGCATCGACAGAGGGCGGTGGCGGCGGGGTGACGGTGTTCGGCGGCGATGGACAACGTTGGCCGGCGGCAACAGTGGTTGGGTGGCATCGACGGTCAGGGGTGGCAGGGGTGACAGACTATGGTAGGTGTAACACCTGCCACAAAAATGTCCAAGATTTGACAAAAGGTAAACTAGGGGTGTCAATTCCTGACACGAACCCGAACCCGACACGAACCGAACACGAAAAAATATGGGTTTTGGGTTGGACAAAACAATCTGTATTAAAAACGGGTCGTGTTCGGGTTGATCCGTTTAAAAAACAGGTTGGGTTAGGGTTGACATGTTTAATAAACGGGTTGACCCGCAAACCCGAAGGGTTAGGGGGTATGGATGCGACAACGGTGAGTGGTAGAAGAGTCCATTTTTTGTTGAATTCTTTCACAATTTGGAATGAATTTGAAATTCTTTATTTGATGGAATTAATTCCAAATCCAATTATTTTCACAACCAAACACGTTAAGAATGAAATTCAAATTCCAATTTTAACGAATTTTGCATACCAAATACAACAAGGAATGGAATCACAATTCCAATTCCAATTCCAATTCCAATTCAATTCTATCAAACCAAACACACCCTTATATTCATAATGAATGGATCAAATAAGAGAAGAGAGAGCACAAACATTATGGGAAGACTAGACACGGGCATCAAATAAACCAAATGTGAGCATACAAGTTTCAATGATTAGACGCGGGCAACACATATAAATAAAAGACCTATGTGTACAACATATACGTGCCTCACTCTACATTCCGAGATCACCAATTCTATCCCAATCTGACATCTCATCGAAAGAATCAACACCCATGACGGAAAATTTACATTTTGAGACCACTAATTCCAACAGACACACAAACATTGATCTGTCATATTTATAACTCTTCTCACAAAGCACGTCCAAATACTGGTATGTCATTTTTAAAATACACGGAGGTTGCCAATTTTAGACATGAAAGACTCTAACATTACCATTTTTTTTAACGGCGCGCATTGAATGTTATGAGGTCCCCACCCCCCCCCCCCCCCCCCGGTTGACATGGGAGAGCCTCGTCCAACTCAGTTTTATACATATAAATATATATGTGTGTGTGGGTTTTGAAAAACAACCGGTTTTATACATTTTTAGAATGTTTAAATGACATAATTCCGACGAAAACTGCATCGGAAAAGTAGCCCCAAAAACAAAGCTTGGGCAGAATCTAATATGAAATCCAATGTGGCATATTCTGACCAATATTATCCGTCGGAAACCTCTGCCAAGATAAACAAGTTGGAATCTTTTTAAAAGTGGCAATGTTAGGAAGCTATTGGTGAGATATTAGAGGCAAGTTACCAACAGACCACGAATACGTCGGTAATTACCGACGGATTGACCATAGTCAAAGAAAATGTGAAATTAGATGAATTCCGTCGGTGATCCATCGGTAATTTTCTGATAGATTTGTCCGTCAGTAAATATTTGGTCAATTCCTTGATTTCTAGTAATTATAAGAATTTTATTTTGTATCATTTATAGTTTAGATAAATTGGAATTTCGGTTTCCATCGTTGCTCTATAATCAACTCTTAGTGTGGGAATGTAATGTTTTTGGATCAACTTGCGTAAATCTAATGTTTTTGGTGTTGGAGTTGAGTCTCCTGAAGTGGAAACTTTTTCTTCGGCCATCTGGTGCAAAGCTGGATCAATTCATTTCATATATCTCAGGCTTATGGTGAGGTCGAATATGAATAGAGTGGTTCATTAAAGGCTATTTTATAACTTGGTGGAATCTCGTCTCTCTCATTGGAAGGCCTCTTTGCTCTCTATTGGGGGTAGGGTTACTCTAATTAAATCGGTGCTCAAGAATCTCCCTATTTATTATTTTTCGACTTATAAGGCCTCGGTTAAAGTTTTCAAGGATCTTGAGAGTTTGTTCGAGCGCTTTATGGGGGGGGTCTAGTGAGGCGAAGAATATCCATATGGTTTCTTGGGAGAGGGTCACGGCCCAAAGAATAAGGGTATGCTTGGAATGTGGAGTCTCAGGGACCCCAATTGAGGGTGGAGAATGAATGGGATTCCGTCCTTGGCGGCCATTTCTAGAAAGAACGTCCAAGTAGGGGACTTAAAATGTAGCCTATGTGATGAGGAGGTGTAATCATCGGAACATCTTTTTACGTTTTGCTTCGTGGCCTAGGTTGGGTGGAATCGTATTGGGTTGCCCCTATTTAGGGTTCTCGTTTAGAGACCTTTTGGTGCCCACGGGATCAGGCTAGGTGATGCCTTCCAGAGGATCACGTTGGTGTCGAATATAACTAATTTCAAAAGGCTAAACAATTTATTACAAATGGAAACTAATATACAGTTTTAAAAGTTTCAATAATAATACATTTGCAACCAAAGAATACAAACTTAAAACTCAATAAATATTCAACAAGGTCAAATTGAGTCTCAAATTCCTTTAGTCAGCTAAATCATCCCCTATAAACAAGAGCACCAATAACAAAAAATTAACTAATTAAAAACAAATATAAACCAGATAAATATCACTTTTAACACGGTAATACACTTCAACAGGATACAAAACTTAATTGATATACTCCTTCGGTATAATATCAATTAGGGTAACATTTGTAATGAAAACTCAAATCCCTCGTACGGTATCGGTTTCTATTCCTATTAAATAAACAAAAAAAACTGAAAATTTAAAAAAAAACAAAAGTGGGTTTGAGTCAGATAAAATGTAATACATCAAGTTTTATCAGACAGGGATAACTGTATTAAAAAAGTATCATCATACACAACCCACATATCAGAAATCAATACAAAACTTATTAAAAATTTATTAAAATTAAACAATTCTTTTGGGTATGAGTCAGACCAGATGTAATACATCAAAGATTGATCAGACAGGGATAACTGATTTGAACATGTTATGTCTTCATACACAACCCACATGACAAAATAATTAAATTTAAAAAAATAAAAATAAAAACTTAATAAAAACCCAGATGAAAAAAATGACAAATTATAAATAAAAAATATATAAAAACACAGATGACAAAAATTAATAAAACTCAAAAAAGATTAAAATTTTGTAAAAGCGCTGATAAAAATAGCCTCAGACCGTCCTAGTTCATGATTTTCAACAACTTAACAAGCTTAAAAACTTGCATATCAGTCAACCATTTTTAAAAACTATCATCACCGGCAAGCAAATCTTGAAATTTAACAAATTAAAAACTCAAATAACTGAAAATGGGTTTGAAAAATTGAAAAGAAATAGGCATCAGATCTTCCTATTCAGAGTCAAAATCACAATACCCACATGAATGCAGGTATTCAACTCGAAAATAAACACATCATTTGACCTATTTTCCGGCAGATTTGAGTACAGTAAAAGCTTAAAACTGTAAAGAAAATGAAAAGAAAGATAAACAATGAAAGATGATGAACATCGAAGGCATTCAGACGAAAACGGCGCCTGATTGATTAGGGTTTTGAGGTGGATGTTGAAGATGCAGAGGTTATTGGTCGTTTTATAGAGTGTGTTTGGGGTTTGACGAGGCTTTTAATTATTTAAAACTAAAATATGAGTTGTGGGTTCGATCAAGTCAAGCCCGGTTAAACTTTGGGCTATTTCTTAATAGTTTTATTGGTTCAAGAATTTGGACGTTTTAAACATAACGACTTAACTAGTGCAAATAAAACCCAGAGGTGGAAAAAAATCGGTTTGAATTTTTAACCCGGCTTTTAACCTGATATGTTGCCCACCAAAGAAAACCGACCCAAACTGTCGGGTCTTATACCGGTTTACACTAGCGATGTCAAATCTGTTTCCACCTAGTCTGGTTTACAACCTGTCGAGATACAAACCGGTTTTGACCATTAAAAAAATAGTTGTTGCTACTAGTCGTTTTTGACCGTTTGGCTCGAAAAATAGTTGTTTTTTTACCAATTTGGCCCCCATATGTTGGTATAAATATGTAGGGAGTGTTATGGTTAAATCACAAAAGTCAAAAACGTTTTCTACTCTCAAAAATCTCAAAACACTCATTATTCAAACGTTGGAAAAAAAATATCTTAAATGGCTTCAAGTGGGCAATCTTCCGTTTGTGGTTGTGACGCCTCTTCATGCAATAAGGTGTTTGAGTTATTACTACGTAGAGAAATGAAGAGATTTGATTTGGTGTAATTTTTATTTATGTAAGATGGTGAATGATCCAAACAAGGCTCGTTGCAAGTTATTTGGTAAAAAAAATTCAAAAGATACAAACACAACGTTGAAAACCCACATTGTCTTCAAATAGCGTCAGAAATGGACCTACTTGACCACGGTGGACAGAAAGATGGAAAATAGTGGGATGGGGGAGAATGACTCGCTGCTACCAGCAAACCTTCACCGTTCACCGAAATTAATAAATAACCGAACCGCCACCAAGTCGAATTAACCGATAACCGAAATTAACCGACAGTTATGGTTGAGGTTCTTTGATTAACAAGTCAAGCGGTTATTTATGGTTAAGTGTGTGTCCTATAACCGAACGTTAACCGAACCGATACAACCCTATGCATAAAATATATGCATAAAATAGAAATGATTTCATCATGGTTGTGGTTAAGAGTGCATAAAATATATGCACAAATTCTTCTCTAATTTTAAAAAAAAAAATTGTAGATAACTAATGCATTATGTATGAATTTATGACCAGGAAAAAATAATGTTACTAGCATAATCCGACGTCTTTTTACTAAAAAATGAGTTTTGTGATTACGGAACAAAAGTGGTTAATTAGCTGAAATTAACCAAAACCAACTCATAACTGACGGTTAACCAAAAAATGGTTGACTGAATAAGCGATTATGGTTATTGAAGAGGGTATAACCGACAACTTAAAACTACCCACCAATAACAATATGCCACCTCATTTAGATAAACTACCCTAAATAGTGGGAGTGGTACCCTCCAACCCACCTCAATTTTTTGATTTTTTAAATTAAAACAAATTAATAACCAAAATTTAAAACTAAAAGTTTAATTATGTAATTAAAAATACATAACAATAAATAAAAAGACCGTAAAAAATTAATTAATTAAAACAAAAATTAATCTAATTTTCGTCCAAATTCGGGGTGTTTGTGGCAACATGTTCCACAAGATCAAATCGAAGTCTAATATGTGTAGCTACATCGTGCAACTCTGAAAGGACGTTATCATCAATAACTAATTCGACTGGAGGTTCCCTTATGTAGACCTGTGATATTGCATTTCCATCATCTGTTAAGATCATATTGTGCATATCATGCACGTATATACCTCGTTCCTAATATTCGCCAACTCAATATGCCGGTTTGGTCGACCAAGTATACCCTATTTCACTTTTAATACACCGAAAGTTCGCTCGACGTCCTTTCTAGCGACTCTTGCGCCTTCTTGAATGCATTTTCCTTACATATTGTTGAAATGACAACGATTTAACAAACGTAGCCCAAGTATGGGGGATCCCGTTCGTAAGATAGTATCCACGTTTGTATAGTCGACCATTAACTTCAAATGGACACTTAGGTGCGGTTCCAAGCTCATCGTTGGTAAAAAGTGGCGATTGTTATAGAACATTGATGTCGTTGTTAGAGCGGGGTGTACCGCAAAATGCATGTCAAACCATAAATCATTTGAAGCCACCGCTTTTAACATGACCATAGGGTATTGGTGATCGCCTATCATATATTGCCCGCGCAATATGTTCGGACAATCTTTCCAAACAAAATGTGTACAGTCGATGCTATCGACCATACCCGGAATGCCATGTTTTTCTTCATGTGCGATGTACAAAAGTGCAATGTCGTGGCTTGTCGGTCTACGTAAGAAACTTTGACCCGTATAACAGAATTATGGCATTACAATAATACCCTAGGCATTCACTTGAGGTTCTCCTGGCCATACTTAAATAGTCGTCGAATTCGTTGGGAGGATTACCGGTTGCGAGTTGTTTAATCGCCGATGTGCATTTTTGTAACGCCGTGAAACTCTTCTTGTTCCTCGCGTCTTCACCCTCTTGAAAATATCTAAACCTAGCTTCTACGTAGCCAACTATTTTTTAAAAATAACATCTTCGACATCCGAAACATAGCTTGAAACGTCTCTTCTCCGTGTGTTGGGTGGGTTATCATTGATGAAATAATCTTTTATTAGATTTTGTAGAGCCTATTCACGATGGCGTACATATGTCCTTGATGATATAGTTGTGTCTTCCTCTTCGGCTTTGCCGACAACATCATATAGAAATTGCATACTATCGTCGCCGAACACGAAGTCGAACGCATCATCCGATGAATCTATGAGAGGATGAGTAAGAACTATAAAATAATTAGTCTCACAGTTAAACCACCGACAACAACGAAGAAGCATGTGAGAGAATCTGAAAAGAAAGGAAACGAAAAATAAACTCTTGCGGTATAAGAAAGCAAAGAAGAGTGGACAATTGTGCACCATACGTGTCAAAGAAACAAACAACCACAAAATTCACTGTTTTTAACAGTTAAAAAAAATATACGTATACTAGGTTAAAGCCTATGTGTTATTTGGCACCCTAAAACCTTTATTTATTAGTATGTATAGATAATATGGCATAACATTCACTACTTAAATATATGTATTAAGTAACATGTTATGTTAAATATCTTACAAATATATGTACATGGGGAGGTTCAAATAAGAAGTCGGTTTTCGTTAAAAAATATAAGAAATGACCAAAACGCTTAGAAACGATATTAAACGAACTCCGATTGAGCTCATTTCAGCAGCGTTGGAATCGTCTCGTCGAACTCTACCATCTTAGCTTTTAGGGTTTAGATTTTAAGTTTGAAATTTATGGTTTTAGCCTTATGGTTTAAATCTTATGGTTTAGGTTTTTTTGGGAGGTGGGGGGTTTAAGTTTTTGGGGGTGGGGGTGGGGGTGGTGGTTTTAGACTTTTTGGGGTGGGGTTGGAGGGGGCGTTTAGGTTTTTGGGGGTGCGGGTGGAAGGGGTTTAGGTTTTTGCGTCCGGATTAGAGTTCGATGAGACGATTCCAACGCCGCTAAAATGAGCTCAATCGGAGTTCGTTTGACCCACTTATTAACATTTTTTAACGAAAAACCACTTTTTAATGGAAGTTTCCCCTGTGTACATGTTTTACAAATGTCATGTTAAAATGATAGCTAAAATTCATTGCCTAGACTGGTGTAGTTAATAAAGGGTACAAGTTTACTTGAGACAGAGAATAAAATAATTGAAAACATTCAATTGTTTTCTAATGAAAATTTCTATCAACTTGGCTAATTAATGATAGCATTTGGATGCAAACATTTAAGCTAAGATCTCATTATCATCTAAAAGTCGATTAAGAACGAGTCATTTGATTCGTCTCCCCCTGCTGTCGTTATCACTAATTCGATTAAGATCTCATTATCATTTAAAATTCGATTAAGGTGTGCATCAGTTTCCCAGTGGGCACAGATTCGTCTCCCCTTGCTGTCGGTCCCACTTTATCTTTTCCTTTTTATTATTTTTTTTTCTTGTTATTTCAATCACACATACGTTCACACATACATTGCGTTTTTCTCTTATAACTTTTGAAATATAGTGTTTTCGTACACTCAAAACAAACCGTTGCGATACGTTTATTTTTATCTATGTTTCGCTATAAATTTTATCCAGAGCCGAGCCGGTGTACGTTTTATTGAAAATTTCCTTAAAAACCAAGTCGGATCAAATATGATACATGTTGCTTTTAAAAAAATGCGTTTTCATGTTTCTTAACGCTCATTTTAACAATTTTTTTCTTGATTCACGATATACCATTGTGACACGCCTTTTTACCTACATTTCGATATTCAGAATCAAACCGCAACAACTTCATACGCAATCCTTTACTTATTCAACCACTTTTAAAACATCATGAAAGTTAAATTACTTGGAAAACCAAGTTTGACAAGAGTATTTTAACCATTTGTGATTTGTGCCAACTCTACTGGACCAGCCAAGCTCCCATTGCCGAATTGGGCCGTATATGGATTTTTCAAAATTCAGGCCCAAATAAGCCCAGGCCAATAGGAGCTCGTATGCGAAACCCTAAAAGTTAAATCATCGTCCCACTTGAAAATCATACATTTCTGTTAGGGTTCTTCATTGTCGCCGTCTCGAAGCCTTGAATCCGAATTTTCACAAATGGTCAGTCTTCTACATCAATTCATCCGTTTTTACGAACTTCTATTGATTTTGTAAACTAACGTGCGTAAATTGATTATCCAAATCCACTTGCAATTTTGAGTAATCGTTCATCGTTAAAAAACCTAATTCAATTTCTGCTCGATTTAGTTCTTCCGATGCTAATCAATTATCATAACGTGTAATTTTTGATTACTTGAAGGCTCCGAAGAAGGGCGTGAAGGCGGTTGCAACCAAGAAGAAAACGGTATGATTGATTATATGATTTAGTTGTTTTTGAGCAAACGGCATCGTTTTGAAGTTCATGTTAGTTTCATAAACTAATTGGTTTGATCTTCAGGAGAAGGTGGTGAATCCGTTGTTTGAGAAGCGGCCGAAGCAGTTTGGGATCGGTGGAGCTTTGCCTCCGAAAACGGATCTACACAGATTTGTAAGATGGCCTCAAGTTGTTCGAATTCAGAGGAAGAGGAGGATCCTCAAGCAGCGGTTGAAGGTTCCACCAGCTTTGAACCAGTTCACTAAGACTCTTGACAAAAATCTTGGTAAATTTCATTATATATTTCTTCATGTTAGGTGTTATTTTAAGGAATTAAGGGGGTTCAAAATTGGACTTTGGATATTCGAAAAATTCAGATAATTGAGTTATTTGGATACTGAAATGGACATCTGAAATATGTTTTATAAAAAAACCTAAATAAAACATGTTTTTATAAAGTATTTCTGATATTTAGATATCCGAAATATCCAAGTTGTTTCAAATTAACTGTCGGATCCAAAAATACGATATCCTAATTTAGGATAATTCGGGTTTGGAGTTTCTGGTTTTTGGTTGGGATGTTCGGATTTGGATGTTTTTGAACACCCTTAGGTGTAAGTAAGGCAGACTTTAAATTGTGTTAACATTTAATTTGATGTTTACTTGCTTCCATTGTTTGTTGTTAGTTCTTTACTAGACCAGACATGTATTATTTGTTGTTTCTGGATGATTAGTTTGCTAGAAAACATTGCCATGTTGTATGTTCAAGGCTCAAATTGCGCTTAGGTTTGAGAGTTGATTAGTTATCTATCTTATTTCACATTTATATTTTAGAAACATTTTTTATTGACATTGTCATTGGATTTTTGTCCAATTTTGTATATGTGCAAGTTTTTTGAGATGAGTGATGGCCACAATTCATTCTCTGTTTTAGCACAGCTGTTTTTGATGTATTTTTTTTCGCCAAACTGGTAAATGTAGTTCTGATTTCTGAAAAAATGGCAAACTAAACTGTCTGTGTTGATTATGGCGGATTGGGGGGAATGCACCGTGTTTTTTTCTTTCTAGATTATTGTTTCCATTAGTTTTTTAAACTGATCAGATGGTCCATAATTAACTTGGTTGGTCTGGCCGGATTGTTAAGTTTGGTTTTTCAAACCGTAAAGTCATAAATTGTGAGGCTAACAGAGTAACAATATAAATTTTTGACCAGCTGAACTGGCCAGTTTGCTTCTGTTTGGTTGGTTTCAGCTGTTTATGAACACCCCTAGTGCCTAATAAACTGTATAATTTACAAGTTGAAAACTTGATGGGGGGTGTTTACACATTTTGTATGATATGGGATCCAATATTCTCTTTACTGAAACTGTTGTTTCATATGAATTGTAATTGTTAATAAAAGCTTTTCTGCACATGCTTTTGTATGTTTATAATTTTCTATTGAGCTGCTATTTAATTTTATGTAAATGTAATATGCAGCAACTACTTTGTTCAAGATGCTACTCAAGTACAGACCAGAAGATAAAGCTGCAAAGAAAGAACGTCTTGTAAAAAGAGCTCAAGCAGAGTCGGACGGGAAGACAGCTGAAGCTAAGAAACCGATTGTTGTGAAGTATGGTCTGAACCATGTCACTTACCTAATTGAGCAGGTTTTCATTTCTTTTCATAATTATAATGTATCATTCCTAGAGGTAGCAATATGGGCAAATTTACTTATGAATGGGTCAGTTGTGGCTTATATTTACACATCAAACAGATCAAGTGTCTGTAATAAAAGAATGCTTATAAGTAAACAGGTCAAATTTGTCAAGAACCTCCATACCCATTTGACATGGTCTGACCTGTTACCTCTATTTTTATGTTTTATTCGCTTATTACACTCTGTAACGTTCTTGTTTTATTCCAGAACAAGGCTCAATTGGTAATCATTGCCCATGATGTTGATCCAATTGAATTGGTTGTCTGGCTTCCCGCACTCTGCAGAAAGATGGAAATACCCTACTGTATTGTGAAAGGGAAATCACGACTAGGAGCCGTACGTGTTCTTCATATTATACTTATTATTTTCTGCTTACATTCTTTCAGTTGGAAATAACATATGTTTTTATATTTTCAGATTGTTCATCAGAAAACCGCTGCAGCACTGTGCTTGACTACAGTCAAGAACGAAGATAAAATGGAATTCAGCCGAATATTGGAGGCCATCAAGGTACGCCTTCACATAAAATCTAATTAGTTATATAAAACATAAACTTTTATTATATAATTGATTTTAAAACAATGTTTTTTTTGGTTTGATGTTTTAGGCAAACTTCAATGATAAGTATGATGAGTATAGGAAGAAGTGGGGTGGTGGAATCATGGGGTCAAAATCACAGGCAAAGACCAAGGCAAAAGAGAGAGTTCTTGCTAAAGAGGCTGCTCAGAGGATGAACTAGACAGAATTTGGTAATATTTTCAGATTTAAGTGATTTTTTTTTTAAATTTTAAACATTTTGGTACTTTTTAGAGAGCTTGTTCTTCCATTTTTCAACTTTTGGGAGATTCAATACTTTAATACCATGTATGTGTTTGGTTTGTGCTCTTGTGACAGTTGATTTGGTTTTATAATTTTATCTAACAGTATATCTACTTTGTAATATTTTATTGCATTGGGTGGTTTAACATCTATCATTACCGCCACACCACTGCAAAACCTCTCAACAGCACCACCGCACCACTACTACCACCACCATTGTCAATCATCTTATTTTTTATTTGATCCATTTATGGAAATGTTGGCTTACTGGTATCAATTTATCATTCAATTTTGTCACATTAAACAATTAGGTCACTAAACATATATTTTTTTTTGTTATTTAAAGAAGAATGAGGATTCGGAATTTATTTTACCTTTTCTTGTTCGGATGTCTATCAACTTAAGGTAATCTTTTAACCAAATTGGTCACCGCTCATACACGGCCGAGCTTACATCGACTCTTTCGAGTTTAGCTTGTAAATTTGTATGAAAAAAACTAGCTCAAGCTTGTTAGGAACAACGTGGCGCAGCGGAATCACACACACACATGCACAAACGATAATCATGCGGTATAGAAAAATAAATGACACAAGAATTTTACGTGGTTCGGTCCCAGTGGGGGACCTACATCCACGGGCTGCAACTAGGTTATTTCATTAAGCTCAAGGGCACACAGATTACAATTACAACATAGAGTATTTATAGATTAAAACTAGGGTTCCTAACTTGTTCTCCAAGTTAGGCCCAAACCGTAGAGATAGGCCCATTAGGGCCGGCTAACCCTAATTAGGGCCAGCCGCCTCTAAACGAGACTCCACACCTAACAATCTCCCACTTGGAGGCTCGAGCAATCCTCAATCCACCGTCCAAGCAAACCCTATACAAGTAACTCCAGTAATCTTCAATAACAGAAATCCTCCAAGCCTCCAGTTCTAAGAACAAGCTAACACTTCACTATTAGAAGTTTCCAAGCCTCCAGCTCCCAAGAACAAGCTAAGATTTCAAATAACAAAAGTCCTCCAAGCCTTCAGTTCTCATAAACAAGCTAAGACTTCAATCCAATCCTCCTAATTGCAGCAGCCAACTCCTCAGTTACCAGAAGAGCTCGTTGAAGCTCCCCCGAGCTCCAACCCAGCAGTCATCACTGACCCAGCGATGGCAAAACCAGCCATTGACTCATCCTCAATCTCAACCGGCACCTACTCACTCAAACTACCTACTCTAGAGACTTCCAGAGGAAACACCACTCTCCAAAACCTGCAAGTACCATGGAGATATTTTCCCATTCGGAATTCCGGTCTTCAAAACCCAACGGTGTTTTGAACTGTACCCAGAACACGTCCCATGCTCCCACTATTCCCAAAACCCCTGACCTGGTTTAAACCTCCGAATGCACTAAGCTAACATCTCCGTGGCTCTAGGATTCACACTTGCAAAATGAATCCACTTAGCTCTACCCGATGCAGCGAGCCAAGACTTTAATACTCAGAAGTTGGTTCCCTTCTTCCAGCGATACATAAACTTGTATCTTCCCAAAGTCTTCAAACAATAGATTCACCAATGCTTCACAGAAGTGAGTAATGAAGCATACCAGAATCTTGAACCTAAGAGTCTCCACTGCCTTCACTGAGTCCCAATGCATTAACCTAGACACATTCTCAGAAGCAGAATTTACTATCTTTGACATCGACTCTAAAGAATGTCCCACATACCTCCATGCAGCTCCACCAAGTCAACTATGCTCAGCTCCCACTGTCCCTGTTATCCCAACCCATGCCAAATGTCGTACCACTGATCACCACCGAACAAGAAACCGCTTCACAGTTCTAGACCAGCTAACCGGCAAACGGTTATAACAACAGCAGAGCTTTCATGAAAGCAAACGGTACCAAGGATTCTGTGATCGTACACCCGATCATCTAACCCTAACCGAAAAAATCTTTCAACCGAGCAAATATCACATGACTTCCCTTTTTTCACTTATGTCATCACCAGCACACCCGCTGGTTCCATTTTCTCCCGGTTTATCCATCGTTAGTACCACATCCAAGTTCACTTGACAAACCAACCAACCGAAATCCAAACCGCCAAACCTTTCGATAACAACCATCCTGTCTCCAGCCATAACAATAGCACACAGAAAATATATCGAAACAGTGAAACAAACACAGTAATGTCACGGGCCTGAACGTGACAGTTGTTCTACCAAACACTGTCAATAAACCGATCTGCTCCTGCAATAAACCTCGCAGACAAATCTAAACCTGAATACTGAATTTCACATAACTCGGTTCCCAAATAGTTGATAATAAACAGTCAAACAGAACTAAACAAAACTCTAACCTTTACCCGACGAATCCAAGAGCTTTATAACCAAACCCTAATCGGCAGCTTCAAAGAGTTTAACCCGGTACCCAAAACAATCAAACCGTTAACCCGCAACACAAACCCGAAACACCCGACCCGACGCTTCACCTGCAAACCCGAGTGAAACCAGTAACTCCAAGAGATCCACAACAGAAACTCTAATTGCAAAATCACTCCAAATCAGTCCCGAACAGCCCTGTTTTCTCCCAAAACAGCCCCGTTTTCCTCCAAAACAGCCATGTTTTCTTTCCCCTTTTGCGCAACCTAGGATTTGAAAAAACCCTAATTCCGGCGGCCCAAAAAACAAGAAACCAGGCTGCGAATCAGCCCTGGAACAGCAGCAGAAAAAAGGAATTTTTTTTTTCGAAAACACTGTTCATGCCAGAAAACACTGTTCACGACGGCGACGGTACTGTAGCGGCGGCGGTACTGTAGCAGCAGATCTGAATCAACCCTCGATCAGCCTCTACCCTTTTTTCTCGATCGAAAACCGTGCAGACCGTGTGTAAACAACGAGCCAAAGCTCTGATACCACTTGTTAGGAACAACGTGGCGCAGCGGAATCAACACACACACATGCACAAACGATAATCATGCGGTACAGAAAAATAAACGACACAAGAATTTTACGTGGTTCGGTCCCAGTGGGGGACCTACATCCACGGGCTGCAACTAGGTTATTTCATTAAGCTCAAGGGCACACAGATTACAATTACAACATAGAGTATTTATAGATTAAAACTAAGGTTCCTAACTTGTTCTCCAAGTTAGGCCCAAACCGTAGAGATAGGCCCATTAGGGCCGGCTAACCCTAATTAGGGCCAGCCGCCTCTAAACGAGACTCCACACCTAACAAATTTATCATTCAATTTTGTCACATTAAACAATTAGGTCACTAAACATATATTTTTTTTTGTTATTTAAAGAAGAATGAGGATTCGGAATTTATTTTACCTTTTCTTGTTCGGATGTCTATCAATTTAAGGTAATCTTTTAACCAAATTGGTCACCGCTCATACACGGCCGAGCTTACATCGACTCTTTCGAGTTTAGCTTGTAAATTTGTATGAAAAAAACTAGCTCAAGCTAGTTTTATTGGTGATTTATAAAACTTCGATTAAGTTTTGACAAAGGAAGGAAAAATCAGTATACTTTTTTTTTGAAAGGTGAAATTTAATAGAAACCATTGCTAGCTAGAAGCTAGCAGCACAACAAACCATACAGTAGAAAAAAAAAAGAACAAAACAGAAAAAAGAAGTCTACGAGCAACAACACAAAATTAAAATTACATCACTTATCCCAATCTAACGAATCCAACTTAGCCCTATGCATAATTCAAAGAAACCCAATGTTTTTATCTCCTCGATAATACTGGTAATGGATATCGAAAGTATGAACTTGTTTCTTGCATTCTATATGACCCAACACCCTAGAAGAATAATTGAGAACACCATACGTTGTTTTTGAAATAGTTTTCTTTTAATTAAAACTCATTTTTAACTTCACGCCAGTAAAAATCTTAAATAAAAGTGTCTGTATTCCTATGTGTTACGTGACACCAATCCTCAATAATCAACTATAACATGCGATTAACGTTATTATAGTTTATAAACCTGGTACCAATATTTGATGGTTGTTGAAACATTCACGTGCGAAAACATTTATACACGTGACGGCTACCATCAGCATGCCTCCATACTTTTCGGGACGACAAGAATCCTTGTTGCCTATAACCTCTCTCCTCGTCCATATCTCCTCCATCTTCCTTGTCTCTCTAGAATCAAAACTTTTTGGATATCGGTTCTCATTATGATTCCTTCAATCCCCAATATATATCTAATCTAGCGCGCAAGATTCAAATGCGATGCAGCGACTCGTTGACAACTTCCTCGCTGTCACAAAAGAGTTGGTTTCTCCCTCCATCTAATTCCCCCCAAATTATTCATACGCATGATTCATGTCTCAATTGTTTTAATCAACATAATTCATAATCATGGAGTTTGATCTTTTTTTCATGAATGGGATTATAATGAATTCATATGATGATAACAATGATAGATTGCATGATATATTAGGGTTTTGTGTTTTTAATCAGCAAAATTCGTAATCTTGATTACTTATTGACTTTGATTGTGTTGTCATGAATGTGATTAGAATGAATTCGTATGATGATAATGATAGTTTTGCTCTTTTTGTCTATGATGAAGATTGTTGGTTTGTATGTATGATGGCAAAAGCTAGGCTTAAAAAAGCTCCAGGCGTTTATGTCCCAAAAGCCTAGGTGCGGGCATCACGTACGTGTGGCGCGCGCTTATATACAACCAAATAAGCTTTATTTACAATTAGAAATTGCGCCTCTCTCAGATAAACCTCAAATTTTGACCCAAAACTACATGAGACCGCACCTAAGGGCATGAGACATTAGGGTTTTGTCTTTTAAAGAGAATTCATAATCTTGATTAAATAAGAAGTTTGGCCATGTTTTCATGGATGGCATTACAGTGATTTTGTATGATGATGATGTTGATGGTTTGGATCATTGATTTCATAAGATATTAGGGTTTTGTGTTTGATTAAGATGTTTTGTATGATTTAGGTCCGTGAAGACCATCACCTATGAATCATTAAGCAACATACTGAGGTTGATAAATGGATTATCTGCAGTATTGTTGTCCATATTGCCTGGAAAAGCTAACATTCTTGAAGGAATTCATGGCTGGGAGCTTCGACCGAAAGTCCGTGGACCCCGTCTTCCACGTTGGATGGAGAAGTAAGCTTTCTTCATCAACATAGATATACATTCTTCATACATCTTGACCAGCGGCGAAGCTTGAAAAAATAAGTAGCGGGGGCCGAAAGTCACGAGACCCAAATTTTTTTTCCTATCGCTATGTTTCGGGTTACATGTTCGGTCGGCGATTCAATTCGGGTCGGGTCGGGTCAAACAAATTTTTTTCCTATCACTATGTTTCGGGTTATATGTAGAGGGACCCACACGGTCAAAATTTAAAATTACTTAGGTTTCCTAAAACTTACCAACTACCCAATTCATAAAAAAGAGCATAAAGATTCAAAATATTTAATCAAAAGCCTCCCTAAACTTACATCTTTATTTTTTAAATGCAGAAACTTTTTTTTTTAATTTCGTACTGATAACTTATCGAATCAATCTGAATATTGCATTGAACTGAAATTTTTAGGGATAAAAAATCAGAGGGGGCCAAGAACGTTTTAGGAAAAAAAACCAGGGAGAGCCGGCTCAATACGTATAAAAAATTTCGGACGAAAACGTAAAAATTTACACTACTAACGGAAAAAACAGGGGACCGGGGCCACCCCTTGGCCCCTTCAATGCTTCGCCCCTGATCTTGACAACCTTTGAGATCAAAGATTTTATTTTTTGTTTGTTTTGTTGGTAGCGGGGTGTCATCGTTTAATCATTTCGTTCATGAACTATCGGTGGATTTTGATCCGATATCATCAAGTGTAGATCGTTCATCTGAAGATGATATTGATGATTATGATGATGCTTATATATATCCTGCATCTCCATTAACACCAAACATAATGTTTTCAAGAGCAACTAGCTTTGTTAAACGCGAAAGGAATAAGCGGCATTGGATCATATCCATCATCATGTTCCTTTTGATTCCTGCAAGAATCATGTTTGGGATACCCTTTTATTTGTGTAAGAGGATTTTCAATAGAGGTGTTAGGTCACATACTGCAAACTACCATATAAGGGTGTCGTCTTCGAATGCCACCAAGAAAGCATTGGATCATGTTGTTCAACGCGCTACCGATAGAAGGCGTGGGATAATAGAGGTTAGTTTGTTTGTGGTGTTTGGATTCGTGTTTTGAAACTGATTATTCTGGCAAATGATAGAACCAAAACTTTTCACATGGAGTGTGATAACTCACAATAAGTTTTTCTTATCTGCTTACTATAACTGGTTAATTGCATAAATGGCTCTTGTAGTTTGTTCATTTTGCAAGTTTGACCTCCAAGTTTTACATGTTGCATACATAGCCCAAAGTTTTGTTCACGGGTTGCAAATTTAGCCCCTACCGTTAGGAGCAGTTAGTTTTTAACTTTATGTAACCCCATGTGCCATCCACTTGGGGACAAACTTGAAAAATGAACTCAACTTTTATATATAAAAGATGGACAAATTCTGATGACGGTGTGTCAATTGACCCTCCCTTGTTTCCGCCCCTGATTCTGGCTTTTAAGTAGGATAGGAATAATCTGTTTTAAGTTTATTATGAGGCTACTAGACTAATCAAACACTTGATGTTTACATGGTTTCTTTCATATTAACAGGATCTTCATCTAGGAATAGAGATAGTTATAGAAACCATATTTGATGTCATTCATCATGCGACTCGTTGTCTTCTTTCGCCATTGGATTCTTTAAGGATGTTATTAAGGTGGTCGTCCTCTTCATCTTCATCTTCATCTTCTTCAAGTGGTACTACAAAGAATCCTAGTAACGATTCAGACGCCATTGTTTCCACCGCCACTCTTGCTGATTCAGATCCAACACCAACCCAAAAGAAAACCAACTTAAGCAGTACCCTCAACACAGATGCTAGAACGTGTCGAGATGTCATCACTGAGCTCGGGTAAGGCCTCAGTCATTCATAATTTACCATTATACCCTTCAAAGTTTCTTGACATGCAACTTTTCAGGTACCCTTATGAAGCTATCAATGTTGTAACATCAGATGGATATGTTCTACTTTTGGAAAGAATCCCAAGGTTCAAAACTAGATATGTTTCTTTTTGTGGATCTATAAACTTCATTAGATTAACATTAATGCTCTAATCCTTGTTGCAGGCGCGATTCGAAAAAGGTTGTTTATCTGCAACATGGTGTTTTTGATTCATCTATGTGGTAAGTTGAATGTTGATCATACAATTTCAATAGTTTGATCATGGTTTAATGATGGTTTGGGTCTTCTTCTCCAGTTGGGTTTCTAATGGCATTGTTGGCTCTCCAGCTTTTGCAGCTTTTGATCATGGTCTGTGATGTATATCTTTCACATATCTATCACAAACCTTAAAATCTTGATCCTGTGATCAAACATCATAAACAGAATTGATCAACTTTGTCTTGTTTATTCAGGATATGATGTTTTCTTGGGCAACTTTCGCGGCCTTGTTTCTAGAGAACATGTTAACAAAAACCTTTCTTCACGACAGTAAGTTGATCGCAAAAGTTTATGATTTGCGATTGCAAATTAAGGGCGGAACCATGGGAGGGTCAAGACCAAGACCATAATTTATCCATTTTTATTTATAAAACTTGAGTTTTTTTTTATAGTAATACATGAGTTGAACCTTTAGTTCTAATCGGTACAGAAAAGAATTGGTTTTTTTTTGGATTTATAAGGGACTTTCATATTTCATATTTGTTTCTAGGTGAAATTTGAAAACAATTAGTTCGCTACCTGAGGTACTCAGGCTCAAACAAAGCTAGCAGGACTCCAATAATGTGGCAAGCGGCATAGTGACTCCGTTGAGGTGTTGTTGAGATAGCGGACTCTAGTTCTTCACGAGAAAGTGTTGGTTTTTCTTTTCATAGATTCCACGCAGAGTCCGCTTGTTACCTCAACGAAGTTACCCGAGGGACGTGAGTGGAGTCCTGCCAGCTTTGCTAAAGTCTGTTACCTTAGGTAGCAAACTACCTAGAAACCAAATTGCTTTCAAGTTAATTTAAACAAGAAACCAAAATAAATTTCGTAAGTCCTCCATAAATCCAAAAAATTCTAAAAGTACCTTATGTTAATCGCCGACAAAAAAGTGCTAGTTCCACAACTGCTGCTGATATCATATTATAAATGGTAATCTTGACATCCAATTACAGGTACTGGCGTTACTCGATCAACGAACATGGAACGCAAGATCTCCCAGCACTAATCGAAAAGATCAACGAAGTAAAAACATCCGAACTAAAACCCTCCTCCCAAACCACCAAACCCGAAGAATCAAACACCAACCAACCATATAAACTCTGCGCAATCTGCCACAGTTTAGGCGGAGCCGCAATCCTCATGTACATCATAACCCGCCGGTTAGAAAACAAACCTCACCGCCTATCAAGATCCATCATGTTATCTCCAGCCGGCTTTCACCATGACTCCCCTTTCTTCTTCACCGTAATCGAATACTCATGTCTCTGGCTAGCTCCCATTATAGCCCCAATTTGCCCGGGGCTATACATCCCCACCCGGTTTTTTCGCATGCTGGTTAACAAACTAGCACGCGATCTCCAAAACTACCCCGCCGTCGGCGGGCTAGTGCAAACCATAATGAGTTACCTCGTCGGCGGGGACAGTTCAAACTGGGTGGGGGTGATGGGGTTGCCTCATTACAACATGAACGACATGCCCGGGGTTTCTTTCGGGGTGGCACGCCACTTGGCGCAGATTAAACACGCCAAGAGATTCGTGATGTTTGATTACGGGACCCGGGAAGCTAACATGAGTGTTTATGGGTCCCCAGAGCCGTTGGATTTGGGGGCGCGGTATGATCAGATTGATGTTCCGATTGATCTTGTTGCGGGGATGAAAGATAAGGTGATTCTTCCGTCTATGATTAGGAAGCATTATACGACGATGAAAGATGGGGGAGTGAATGCATCATATAAAGAGTTCGAGTATGCTCATTTGGATTTTACGTTTTCTCATCGGGAAGAGCTGTTGGAGTATGTGATGTCAAGGTTGTTGCTCGTGGAGTCGAAGCATAGGTCGTTGAAGTTGAAGAGGAAAGATGAGATCTTGGCGGTAAAGTGATGTACTTGTTCGGTCTCTTTTTTTATTTGTTTTTTTGTATTATCGTAAATTATGGTGTATGATTTTGCATAATATTTAGTGAAGTCAAAACTTTTGTAAAATTCGAGATGGGTTTTGTGTATATGTTTATTTCATTCACTTCTCCATCTATAAATTTTGTAAAACTTCAAGTGATGTTATTTATTATGTATTTATAAAACTTACTCGGTAAATAAATAATGTGTAGTTGTAATTTTTCAATTTGAGTTGTAGTATAACAAACACACAAACATGTAGGAATTTGATTATGTGACCATGTAGCTAAGATATTCGGTTACTAGATCGGAAAATATTAAGTAAATGATAATGTAGAAAATATTATGTATGTTTGTTTCTCGTATGCATGTGAAACATCTAGAGATTTGGCTTCATGTCAAGTGGTGAATTGATACCAACATAGTAAACACAGTTCGTTTATGGCTAGCACCCACAAACTTCGTATTATATTAAGAAACTCTCGTTAAAACATAATTACAATGCATAGCTAGATACAGCGACAGATCCAGGAATTCAGGTCAGTGGGGGCCTAAAAACGGTGAGGTTAGATAGCGTCAAGTCATAATGGGCCGGGGAAAAAAATTACATTAAAGCGTAGATATTAGTGTATGGAACAATTGTCAAAATAAATTATTGTTTCTCGTGCATTTTAGTTGAAAGTTTTGAACCATGTTAAAATTCAATCTAACCTGCGGTAATTTAATTTGAATATTTTGAAAATGGAATCAATTTTTCAAATTTAAATACTCAATCAAACGGTGAAATGGAACTGGGAATGAATGCAAAGGTGCCTAACATTTTTTGGGTGTAATTTTTATAAGTTTTTTCCTTATTAGGTTGAAGTTCAGTGGGGGCCCAGCCACCCCCTGGGCTTGTCTTCAATCCGCCCCTGGGTAGATACAAACTAGGACTCCTAAACCAACTTGTTTAAGACTCCAATTGAGCTGCCACCGACTTGTAGGTCGACTCAATAATTATCGCAACAATCACCCCGTAATATTTTAGTGATATTAAGATGGTCTTTCACTCCAAGGAGCTCCCACGTTTCTCTAAATTTGATCTCCGGCAAAGCTTTGGTGAAAATGTTCGCTCGTTGCCCTACACCATTCATGTGATCAATCTTTATTTGGCCTTTCTCAACACACTCTTTAATAAAGTGATACCGAGTGTGCATGCGCTTTCTCTAACTGTGAAAAACGGGATGTTTTATAAGCGCTATGGCAAACTTGTTGCCGACAAGAAGAAACATCGGTTCTTCTTATCTTGTTATTTCACGTACCAAATCATGTAACCAAAGAGCTTGGTAAGTTGTGGCAATTGTTGCCATAAACTCCATCTTGCAAGATGGAAGCACAACAATTGTTTGTTTTGTGAGCACCAAATGACCGACGATGTAGACCTAAGGTAAAACACGTGACCTATTGTACCACGTCTGTCATCTTGATATATGTTGTGGCTACTATCGCTATGGCCTTTCAATGTCAAATCTCCTCCTCTTTCATACCCAATCCCGTAAGTAATAGTACCTCAAATGTTCCTTAAAATTTGTTTGATGGCAAGACAATGGGATTCTTTTTGCACTTCATATATCGACTAACAACTCCAACCGAGAAGGAGAGATTGAACTGCGTGTGAAGAAGGTATCGAAGGCAACCTACTCGATGTCAATAATCGGTGGCGTCGGCATTTATCCCTTAAGCATCCTGCTTGTAACGAACCAACTTTCGAGTTTATAATATAATATGTTAAACATATTATAAGGGTATAAATAAATAAAATGAAAGTTGAAGGTTTGTTGCAAAACTGGAGTTTTAACTAGTTTGAGTGAAAGGAGCTGGAATTGTAAGTCCGGGTGGTTGTTTTGTAAATTTTGCAATTTTGAAATGCATGGAGCGGGGGTTGTTTGTAATATGTTAAACATATTATAAGGGTATAAATAAATAAAATGAAAGTTGAATGTTTGTTGTAAAAGTGGAGTTTTAACAAGTTTGAGTGAAAGGAGCCAGAATTGTAAGTCCAGGGGGTTGTTTGTAAATTTTGCAATTTTGAATTGCATGGGGCGGGGGCTGCGCAAACACACAAGTGTGTGTGTGTGTGTGTGTTTTGTGTCTTGCAAAGAGAGGAGAAAGAAGGAGAAGGGTGGAAGACAAGAGCAAGCATTTGCATGTGAAGATTGAGGGTTTTGACGTGCACAGTCTCTTCTAAACATCAAGTAAGTGATCTTTCTTATCTCGATTCCTCCATTAGAGGTGTTCTTGGTGGGAATACGAATTTGGGGCTGAATTGAGTGATTAAATACTTGTTAAAAGTAATAACCTAGCTTGATTGAAAGTAATAACAGGTGGGTAACATTATCTAAACATCTAATTTGATGATTCAAGAATTAGGGTTTTTGAGGGTGAATTGAGTGTTTTCAGTCTAATGATGTTTAAATGATGAATTGGTTGTTGGAAAGCGTCTATGGTGTTACTCATTATTATATAAGAAACCTCATCCAATTTCATGATTTGAAATTTAGGGTTATTGAGGTAGACCGCTTGTTATTGAAAGCATCGTTTGAATTTCATCCCCTTCATGATCCCGTCTAATTTTGTATTCCACACCCGTGGAGCTTGGCGCAAGTTTATACACCTTTTGTTCCTCCTCGGTTTTATTGAATCCCTCCATTAGTTGGTATCAGAGTAGTAAACACAGTTTGTTTATGGCTAACACCTACTATATTTTTGTTAATAAAAAATTTAAACCTTTAAAAAAAATTTGAATGGCAAACATACTAAGTATTTTGTTTTGTCGGATTTGAACCCACAACTATTTAATCGAGGATTACAGATATAATTTTTTAATACGATATTAAAATAGAGTTTTTTTACATATTTCCCCCCACTTAAACTCATTAATAACATATATACCTAACCATAAAAATCAATTACATATTTACCCAATGCTTACACAATTACCTATTTACCTTTATATATAAATTGATATATATTTAGGAAGGAAATATATGTAATTAGTACTTTAATTGGTTCATTAAGAATAAAATAGTAATTCAATAAGTTATTTGAGTAAATATGTTATATATAATCTTTAGGAATAAGAAATATGTAAGTAAAATCAAAGGTTGAGTAAATCCCTATTCTAATAAAAAAAACTAAATTTATCGCCACTTGTCATCACCACAATCATTCTCAACTCTCTTTTCCCCCAAAACTACATTTACATATTTTTTTAATCTTTCCATATTTAGCTCATTTAATTTTTTTTTTGAAAAATTACATAAATAAACATTTTACCAAATCAATTAACCATTATTACAATTGATTCAATTTTTTTTTTAAATTATCATCAAAAGTGAATACTTAAAAAAAATCAAGACTTGAAAAATAGAAGATTTAAAAAAAACGAGTTTTTAAAATTTTATTATTAAAAAACGAGTTTTTAAAATTTATTATTAAGAAAACAAAGTTTTAACTTTACATATAAAATTTGAAAATTCTACTTTTGTATCTTAAAGAAATACTAGAAGAAGGTTTCGCACGTTACGACGGCTTGCGAGCGATAGTCCTAGCTTTTATCCACGTGCGTTGTCGCGTGTTAAACCACAGAAGATGTTAACGTCATCAAAAATTTATAAAATAAAGTCAAAAACTTTAGATAAGCTAACCATGCGCAAGAAGAGCATATAAGATTTATGTATATAAATTAAAACGTAAGAAAAAAAATTAGCATTAAAGCCTTCAAAACCGGGTTTTGAACTTGGGTCATATGCTTCAACGTAAATCACAAACACTACACCAAAGCCATCTTTTGTTTAGCATTTTTAAATCCCTATTATAATAAAAGATCAATTTTTTTGTATACAAGGCGAATTTTTTTTTAAATTTTAATTTAATTTAATTTTGATACATAAATTTAATTACAACTTAAATATTTATAAATATGTTACAACATCAAAGTTAAAGTTTTCTACAAAGATGTACATAGAATTTCAAGAAGCTAATAAAATGAAGAAACAACGTATATAAGAGAATCGTTGACCAAATTGATTATACCCGATTTGCTTGACTCCCTCCTGACTTCAATTAGGTTTGCACCGTATGTAACCTTTATTTCGATTGGTTTTGGCTATTTTGTATTTTCAGTCATTGAGAAAAAGAAACTTCATTCTTTGTTTAATTTAGTGGGTGTTAATATTTTTTTGCATTTCAAGTTGGTTTTGGTAATGAAATTACGAAACACTTAAGAATATATGGCGATTTTTAATTTCGTTAGGTTGTGCTCTTCATCTTTATGTTCTAATATGTGGGTTGTGTTTATTTTTGTGTTTTAAGACACTCTTTTTGCACATTTGAGTTCTGGTGCTGCATAATTTTAATTAATTATTATGCTTTTAGAGCTACAATCGTAGATTAGGAACTGTCATTCTCTAGATATATTTGATGAATCAAATTCCATAGATCAAGAAAATCACATTATCTAATATAATTTATTTATTTATGTTATGATGAACAAAATATTTTACAATAAACAAATGTTCTTCTTTAGAAATTACATTTTTAATAACACAACATATAAAAAAAGTGTTTCTATTGGTAGAATCCATTTTGTCTCTACTTTTCTTGGTGAAGCGTATTTTTTATAAAATTCTTTTAATAACATTTAAAGGTCCAAGATCATTTGAATAAATTTTCACAGTTAAATGACGTATATTACATATCTTTAGAGACACATGTTATTCTCTTGGACTATTAATTTGGAAAAGTTACCGATACAAAGTCAAATGTTGTATACAATTAAGTATTTTTAAATTTGTGAATTATTATTATAAGGTTTCATCTAACATGTAATTTAATGTATTGTAAAAAGTAGAACACTTATGAATTGAAAAAGTTACTAATACAATATCAAATTTATATAAAAAAATATGTTAAAATATTTATTAGTATAATTTTAATTTTTCATCCCGTGTAACATATGAGGTTAAAGTTAGTATTTAATAAATGAATTTAGAAACGAAATATATATAAATGACCGTTAAAAATAAAAATGCCTTCTATTTTTTTTATGGTAAGCTAGTAAAACCCAATATGTGCCATTTAGCCCCCAAAACTAGGCCCAAGACTTTGTCGGAGCAAATTGGAGAACGGCAGCGGCGGCGGCTGTTTACGGCAGTGAGCAGCGGCTAAGCAGACGATCTGTGACTTTTCTACATCTGTGAAAGCGGACAAGTATGGTGAGTTCGGTGGCATGGGGATACATGCGGATCATGGCAGGGACAATCGTCGGCGGCTGTGCTGGTTTCTACGTCATGCACCGCCTTGAAATCAGCTACAAGGTCCTTCAATCTTCCATATATCTTCGATTTTATCTCTAAATTCTTCTTTTCGTTATCCTCGATCTAGGGTTTCTGATTTATTTGAAACTTTCAGGAGAAGTGGGATGAGCGATTGAGGAATTACGAGCAAGAATTGAACAAGAGGAAACAGAAATCAAAGGAACTTGAAGAATCACTATGAGTTTGTTAGTTCAACTCTTCCTTCAATTTTTGTTAAATTTGTGAAATGAGTTTTAGGTTTTGATTTTGGGATAATAAGCAGAAATGCATGATTTCCGAGTCTTGAAATTCAATGCATGTTTATGAATTCATGTTAATCAAATCAAAGTATACAATTAATGTTGTTTAGGAATTAAGAGTAGATTTTATAATATTTTGGTAGTTATATGTTTAGTTTAGGAGAAACTGAAATGAAATATAAATGTGAGTGTTTATTTTGGGATGAAGGAAGTAACATTTTAGAAAAACTACTTGGATCTAAGTTTTGCTCCGCGAGAATGATCATTTCACACGCATTAGGAGATAGTGAGATACCACCACGGTGGTTGGGAGATTTATCCCGATCACAGATAAAATGGCTCAATGTTTGGCTAGTTGTCATGTAACATAACATGTGTGCTTGGTTTTAAAAAGCGCGTCTTATGCATGAAGCGATAGGGAAACGCTTCAAATGGTGGGAGGCGATGCTCAGTTTTTGATGTTTTTAGAACAAGCCAAGAAAAATAAAGAAAGAAAGAGAGGAGAGGAAAAGCAGGACTAGAATGAGGGGCCTCGCGTACGTGAGGCTCGCGCCCCGGCTTTCACCAAGCCTATGTGTTTGTAGTTAGGCCCCTAAAGGATTATATCAAGTTAAGGACACTTATGCTTGTCATAAAAGGCACAATTACTTTAGCTAGCACACATATCATGGAAACAATTTAAGTGTGGAGTCAATAGCAAAGAATGTATTTCTAGAATATTGATGTTTATTAGTCAAATAAGCATATATCATTTCATAGCCTTGTTGGCACGCCACACAGACAGATATAACAAAATAGTGATTACTCAACTTTGAAAGTAAACCTCATTGTATTCATTCTGTTAAATACACTATGCAATCAATTTGATTATTGATCATCTTGATTGTCACCTCCTTGTTATGTTCCCATAACAACCTACGATCATGAGAAATCGACCATTTCGTCAGTTTGGTGTTTAATGCACATCTCAGGCTATAGGACCAAAACTTATCAGATTGATTATTCCTTGATCTCTATTCACTCGTTTTCATCTGTGGATGTCCCCTTGGTCCCAAATACATGCATCAATGTGTGTTTAGCCTTCACATTACGAATCTTTACTAAAATTCCAACCTTGCGCGTGCCATAGTTAGAGTCTATACTAGCTAAATACCGTCTTTAAAGTTATATTTTTTCCATGACAATCAGTGACTTTTTAAATACACTCAAACGTATATTGTAACTTAATCTTTATTTGAGTAGATTATACGGATTGTCCTTGTGCTATGTAAAAGTTGCATATTTCGTTTTTAAGTATTAGAAGTTACGGATATGGTTCTTAATAAGGTAATGTAGTATTTGGATCAGTGTTTTACCCTTGAAGATTGCGTGTGGGTTGTAGGTCCTCTAGAGGGATCATGCGATTGTGTCGTTCTTTTCTATTTGACGAGGGCATCATCTTTACCCATAGGCTGGCTGACACGTAGCCTAACAGAATTTGTGGTCCCTTCTCCCATCGGATCCGGGTAATACCACATTGGCGAATTGGACCTTCATTCTTCAATGTTTATTCAAACCATCATGGACCTTAAAATCATCTTGTTAAGTTTGGTAAACTGACTATTATACCCTTCTTTTTAAAAAGGAAAATAATATAATAAAAACTCATATGGCCTCACCCCTTTTTATTAAAAATATATATAATCAGTTAAATAAAACAGATACTAAATAAAAAATATATATAATAAATTAAAGAAAGACAGTGTTAACTAATAGAGTTGTGCTTTTATCATGCACCTTGTCTGCTTTTATTTACATTTAAAAGAAAGACAGTTTTGGCATGCTACTACGTTAATGACATCCGACCAACGGACGGGTATAAAACTACTTTATAATTGTTGTTCATTAATGATAATGTTATTCAAATATTTCTAGAAATTATCATAAGTACCCGCAAACTCAGAACACATTTACATGTAGGAAAAGAACCAGATCTTAACACCACATTTAACTACAGGCATCTTTATGTGGAACACCCACAAGAACAGCAACACCCCAACCCTACAAGCAATATTAAAAAATATATAATTAAAAAAAATGAAAACAAGTATGCAAAGGGTAGAAACGTAAATACCATACATCATGAACACATTCAAAAGCAGAGATCATAGAATCAATATGACCAGTGCATTCAACACTCCTGTCAACTCCTCCATTGGTCATCTCTGCAATCACTTTTTGCACTGGTTTCTTGTAATCTTTTGGGTTCACAAACTCTGTAATTCCAAATTTCTTTGCCTGCAGGTTAAAAAAGAAAACAACCAATCATTAATTAAATCTCATTATGTTATTCGCATTTTAAGCTATTTAGATTTGTTGCAACTTAATGCTCAAATCTATTGGCATTGAGATCAACCCCAATGATCCTTGAAGCCCCAACAATTCTTGCACCTTCAGCAGCCTGATCACAAACAAATTATTATCTTTTAAATTATATTAATAGAAAATTTACATGTTTGAGAATACTTACAGCAAGCCCCACAGCTCCCAGACCGAAAACCGCCACAGAAGAGCCTATTTTAGGTTTTGCAAACATTCAGAGTAGCTCCCAGCCTTGAAAAAACACCCAAATTATTTTGATCAAAACAACATTAACTTTATCAAAAATGAGTGATTGTGGTCAAATAACTTGGTACCTGTGGAGATCCCACAGCTGAGGACACAGACTTTATCAAGAGGGTTGATCTTTGCAAGACATCCAACATGAACAACCGTGTACTCGCTGAAAGTAGAAGTCCCAACAAAATGGAAAATGGGTTTTCTGTTGATCGAAAACCGGGACTTTTGATCATGAATCATGACTCCACGGTCTGTGTTGATCCTCAGAAGGTCACACATGTTACTCTCTTCAGACTTACAGTGAGCACACTCTTTGCATTCTCCGGTGAAAACAGGGAGCACTTGATCCCCTGGCTCTAGATCAGTCACCCCTTCTCCAACACTATCCACAACCCTTTTCACATCATAAATTAAATCAAAAATCAATACACACCCATTTGAATTAGATTCAAGAATAAAACATACCCTCCAGCCTCATGCCCTAAAATTCGAGGAAATACAGGATTTTGCCCTTGAAAAATTAGCTAGTAGTTAAATAAAGATTCAAGATTTGATATAATTTATTTTAGAGTAAACTGACATTTTCGTCCCTGTGGTTTGGTCAAAACTGTCACTTTCATCCAATAGTTTGTTTTCTTGTATCTGGGTTCTCGTGGTTTTAAAATCTTGTCACTTTCATCCAGTCAGCTAACACCATTCATTTTTCTCAGTTAAATCAGGGGTATTTTAGTCCTTTTACATATTTGTTTTATTTCTTTATCTTTTTTACTCTCACTTTTTTATCATTCCCAATTTAACCTCTAATTTAATCATCCCCTCGGGAAAAGAGGAAGAAGGCCAGCAGGGGAAGATTAAATTAGAGGTTAAATTGGGGATGATAAAAAAGTAATAGTAAAAAAGATGAAAAAATAAAACAAATATGTAAAAGGACTGAAATACCCCTCATTTAATTAAGAAAAATGAATGGTGTTAGCTAACTGGATGAAAGTGACAAGATTTTAAAACCACGAGGACCCAGATACAAAAAACAAACTATTGGATGAAAATGCCAATTTCGACCAAACCACAGGGACGAAAATGACAGTTTACTCTTTATTTTAAAAAATTCGAAAAACTTACTTTGGCTTCCCAGAAGTAAACATCAGTGTGGCAGAGGGAAGTGAAGAGGATCTTGATTCGGACTTCCATTTTCTGCGGCGGCGCCACCTCAACTTCTTCAATCACCAGCGGCTTTCCGGCCTCCCATGCCACCGCAGCTGTAACAATAATAAAATTCACATTTTTTTTACATTTATTGATCATGTTATTAAAAAAAAACATTAAAAAGAATGAAGAAAAGGGTTACCTTTGCATCGAATCACCTGGCCTGTAGTGGTGGACATTTTTTAAACAGTTGTAATTGGTTTTTTTTGATGGTTGATATGAAGCAGTAATATGCAGAATTGGGTACTTATAGCGAAGGAATGAATTAATTTAATTATTATAAAAATTGTTTTGTTAGAATCTTCAACCGGAGTGGTTGTTTTTTGTGAGTTGAATAAGTTGGTAATCAAGTGGCTTTACCAGAATAGAATTAGAAACCAGGAACCAGGTTTTGGGTTTGCTGGGTTCTGCATAAAGGGCTGCATATATTCATGATTTTACTACACCGGTCGGTAGAGGTGCACAAATCGGTTTTTTTTTTCGGATCCGTCAACGCAGGTCAACGACCGGACACGTTGGAACCGGTTCCGGATCGGATCCGGTTTTGGGCATGGATAGTTGGAACCTATTGGGACCGGACCAAATATTAGGAACCGGACCGGACAAAAAAAACCGGTTCCACCGGATTTTTTTTTAAAAAAAAATTAACAAAGATACACTATAAAATACATATTTTATTTATAATTTATATTTTTTAAAGTGATTTAATAATAGTTCGTACAAAAAATTTACAAAAAACATAATAGAATCACAAAATATATATTATTTATTGTGACTCGTTATTCGTCGTCTACTCGTCTTAGTCTTCGTAACTTCGGTTTTCAATCTTCTTCGTCTGAGATACGTTATGCTTCATCATAAGCTTGTTCTTCGTCCGAAAGTGGAATCGCCGCCCCTTATTCTATTTCGAACTCGTGTATTTCTTGTTCAATGTCAAGTTCGCCTTCTAGTTTTGCAACATGTTGTACACGTTCGGCGGCATCCAAATGGTCCTTCAAGCAAATAAACATCTCCATATATTCCGGTGTAAGTCTCGTTCTTCGAATAGACAAAACCCTGCCACTAAGAGAAAAAGCAGATTCCGAAGCTACCGTTAAAGCTTGGACGGTTAGTAGGTCACGGGCCATTGCGGCTAGAACAGGATATTGGGTTTCCCTTCCTTGCCACCAACTCAAGATATCAAAGTTTTCAAACTCTTCGGATCTTAGAGTTGAAATAAAATCGGTAGCTTGATATCTCCCAAGCTCGCTACTTGGTGTGCTTCCACGAGTTCGTTTAGTATTTTCGTTTCTTAAAGTATTAAATAAATTTAACATCGGGTTTCTTGAACTACTAGAACTTGAACCCGAAGCCATTGATTCACGTATATTTGATGGATCACCACTTCCACCATATTTGTGTAAATAATAATCAAACATATTATTAAAAGCCGAATTGAAATCTCTTATTGCCTTTGATTCAAAATTTGGGTCTTACTCGTGCATATTTAAATCGTCCGATATTTATCTAATTAATGTTTCAACACCGGTTACATTAATCGTTGGGTTTAAGACGGCCGAACATGTAACGACGACCGACATTTTCGAAAAATATTTTTTAAATTTATCTTTCATAGATATTACCATTGTTGCAAAAATAGGGCCGTGATATTCAAACTCTTTTAATTTATTACATATTAAATATAATTGTTGAAGTACTAGCGAAGACGTGAGATAATAAACTCCCGATAAACATGTAGTTGCATTTTTAAAAAACCTCAAGCAAATTAGTTAGTTTCTTGATCGTATCCCAACTTATATTATCAAATTTTTTGGAACAACGTTTCTTTTGGACAAGTTAATTATGAAAATGTTTTAAAGTAACTCTTTGCCTTAAGGCCGATTCAAACATTTTCCATGTCGAGTTCTATCTAGTATGTACGTCCCAATTCGGACCTAAAAAGAGGGAATCCGTTTGTTGGTACAAGTTTCTATAGTTCATATATCTTTTTTTGCTTGTGATAAAACTTCTCGTAACATCACTTTAAAATTTTCTTTCACGTCTCTTATTTCTTGAACGTTTAGACCGTCTTGCTCAACCAAGTTAATGATGTGTGCAACACATCGACTATGAAAGAAAACACCGTTACAACGCGGTTCATATTTTTTTTTTAGTTTTTCCACCGCGTTTGTGTTATTTGAAGCGTTATCAAAAGATATTGAAAATATTTTTGGTTGAATTTTATAAGTTTGAATTACCGAGTCTAAAATATAAAATAAGTTTTCGCCGGTATGTGTATATCCAAAATAATCAAACACAATTGTACGGTTCATCATTTGCCACGACTCGGGTGGAACCCAATGTGCGGTAACGCAAAGGTATGATTCGGGTAAACCATGTGGAGCGGACCAAACGTCCGTGGTTAAGTTAATGCCGGTATTTAAATTTTCAAAACCTAAGATTAATTCTTTTTTAGCTCTTTTCCACATTTTTAAACAATCTCTTTCAAAGTAGAACGACTTACATTGGTGTAGCTCGGTTAAAGCGTCTCTTGTATCATCCTCGTCAAGCGCGGGTTATCAAAGTGATCAAAAGGCAACTCTTCTTGAATGACGAAATGTGCCATTCTTTCACGAACCCTCTTGACATTGTATTGTCAAACTCCTCAATCCCTACCAATTTGAGTTTGATCTTCACCTTGAGTGTGTTTTGCGTGACTACCAATATGTTTCCTCAAAGTGCTATTTCCCGCAGCACCCAGAATTTTACCACAACATTTGCAACGAGCCTTTTGCGAACCGTTTGACATTTCGTATAAATCGAAATAAGCCCATATCTCATGGTTTCGGGAGCAAGGAAGTACTCTCACCATCGTGGTTTCGCTAGTAGAACCACCAACCGGATTTTGAGTGCTTGCGGAAGCAGAAGCGGAAGTCATGTGAGCGTTTTTTTTGCGTTAAAGTGAGCATTTTTTTTGCGTTTTGAGAGCATTTTTGAGTTTTGAGAGCTAGGATGTTTTGGTGAACTAACCCATACCCCCAATACCTATTTATACTTAGTTTCTAGCCTCAAACAACCCAAAAAATACAAAAAAAACGGCCATAAACGGCTATATAGCCGGTTTTTTACCCTCTAACAGCTAGAACTAGTTCTAACCGGTTCCAAAATGTCCGAAAAAAACCGGTTCCAAAATGTCCGATTTTTATCCGGTCCGTCAACAACTCCTAAACCGGTTCTGGATCCGCCGGTTCTGAAAAAATCGGGACCGGTTCCAAAAAATACGGTTCTAGCCGGATCCGGTTTCGAATAATCCATCGGATCGGATTCGGATCCGGTTCTTTTGAGCACCTCTATCAGTCGGTATAGTTTGTTTTTTCAACGTGAATTAACCTCGAGCTGTAATAAATATTAAATAGCTTATTTGTTACAAACTTAATTAAGGGGGTAACAATGTCCATGTTGTGTAGATCTAAACAGTATACAAGGTTGTCTCTTAGATTTCGGTTGTCATGTGTGACTTAAAAATATGAGTCCCTAAAAATCTAAAATATAAAACTATATATACGAATAAAATTCATTAATACGATATAAAATTTAGAGTAAACTGCTATTTTCGTCCTTGTGGTTTGGTCACAATTGTCACTTTAGTTCAATAGTTTGTTTTCTTCTATCTCGGTGCTCGTGGTTTTGCTAACACCATACATTTTTCTTAGTTAAATGAGGGGTATTTTAGTGCTTTTACATATTTGTTTTATTTTTTTCCAGTAAGGCTAAGTATTAGTATATTAAGATGATCCACAGTAAGGCTAAAGGGTATACTCTATATTTTCACACACTGTACATCAGCGTCACATCAGATACTATAATTTTTTTTATATTTCTTCACAATTGAGGGAAATGGTTTCATATTTTTACACTGTAATGTCATTTTTATATTTAAGTACAAATAATACTTTTATATTTTAATAATTTGTAAATAAAAACTTGAAAAGTTAGATCAGTTACCGATACAAGTACTGTTAATACCGTAAACGAGACCAAAGAATATTGTATTTTGAAACTGACACCCAAATTCCAGAAAACCATCAATGGATTGACTGGTGTAATCGCCGATGATGGAGGCAGTGGACCTTGGAGTCGGCAACGATGGTGGAGGTAAATGATGGGTGGTGGACCGGTGGGTAGTTGACTGGTGTAATGATGGAAGGTAGACGAGGTGGAGGCAATGATGGCGGAGGCAACAATAGAGGGCCGGCAATAGGTGGCTATGTCCGGTGGCGGCCGGAGAATTAGAAAGAGGGAGGGTTTGCTTGGAAGACGATGCAACATACTTGAAAAAAGGAGGGTTTTCGTTAAAGTTCTTAACGTGTCAATAAATTACAATAATAGTCTTTATGAGAATAAAAAAGACCAAAATAACCTCATGTGCAAGACATGTGACCAACTTAACTAGAAAAAGTCAACGCCTGTTAGTGGAAAGGACGGAAACTACTAAAAAATTTAAACATAAAGGACGTATTTTATAATTTTCTTAATTAAATAACGTATTCTGAAATTTGGATAATACCTAACAGGACGTAATTTATAATTTGCTCTTCTTTTTAAACCATTTCGTGATTAAACAAGTTGTAATGACTCTTACTTTATCGAGTTTTAATCTTGCTCTAAGAAAATGATACCAAATAAAGTATCATGATATATATATTTTATATTAAAAACATTAAATAAAATTATACTTAAGCTAAAATAAGTTAGTATCATGTGTATTTAAACCTTAAACATAAGCTAAATATAAACACGTAGAGTATATTAAGACGATCCAAAGTAAGGCTAAAAGGTATACTCTATATTTTCACACACTGCTACATCGGTATCACATCAGATTCCATAACCTTTTTCATATTTCTCTGTAACTGAGGAAAATTGTTTCATATTTTCACACTGTCACATCATTTTTATATTTAAGTACAAATAATACTTTTATATTTTAATAATTTGTAAATAAAAACTTAAAAAAATAGATTAGTTACCGATATAAGTACGTGTTAAAACCGTATACGAGACAAAAAAGTATTGTATTTTGAAACCGACTCGGTTTTCAATGAAATTTTATCGGAATGTTAAAAAAAAAACAATAAACTAACACCGTGTATTTAGATTTTTTAAAAAGGTTAACAATGACAAGTTATTAACAAAAAAAAACTATTTGAGGTGCTTAATTAATTATTTATTAAAACAATTAAAAAATCAAAAAACTAATGAAAATTGATTTTTTTTTCACCTCCATGCACCGTGAAGAATTCCACACAAATCTTCTATGGCCACAGAAGGCGCAGTGTTCCAAGGCCCATCGCCATCCACCTCATTCCCACGCCACATCTCCACAAAGGTATACCCTCGGTCTAATGGTTTTTAGGAGGTGTTATTGGGCCACGTGGGCGTCTGAGGCATTTTTCACGATTGGGCATCATCGTTAGTTGTTGTTCATCCACATGAACAAAAGGGAAAGTATGGTAGGTGGGGAGCCATGGGTGAAGGGTCGGGTTAATTTAAAAAAAAATTATACCAATTACTTCTCCCTTCAAGGACATCGCGTCTATCAAACAACTCGTAAACTAAGTATGCTTTACAAGGGAATGTTTAAAGGGTAACCTACCTGTCCTATGTAAGATTCATCTGTCAAGGTTTCATTGTGTATTTTATGTGTTTTGATCGATCTACATTCAGGGGGGGGGGGTGGGGTGGTGGGGGGGTATTGTTGGAAAATTTAGTGAAAATGTGGTTTTTCACTAACTTTGGATACAAATAATTATATTTAATTGCGATTAAAATAGTTATTATTTTATAGGTTTGTGTTTTATTTTGTGAGAGCTTCGCAACGAAACAAATCGTGTCCAAAAAGAAGTTAAGATGAATGAGATATCGACGCTTGAAGTTGAGTGGTTGGAATGAATATTGCTGAACTTGGGTGATTTTTGTTTTGTTGCATCTTTTTGATTAAATGCTAACAAATATTTGTCATAAAACAATATGAATGTTTTGTTTTATTGACTCATAAATCTATGAAATGAATCATTATGAAAGTTTTAGTTATGGCCCATAATTTTATTTATTTTGACATTAACATGTCATGAATCAAATGAATGCTTGCTTTTGACTAATAAATTTCTCATAATTGTGTTTAAATAAAAGATTAAAAATGAAGTTTTGGTATGAGTGTAAAATGAACATTTGATTCGTTTTTTCTAGAGAGAAAAATAGATGAAAAACTACATAGAAAGGAAAGAGTAGGGGTGTTCATTATTCGAATCCCATTAGAATAAACCGAATTTCGATTCGAACCGAATTTGAATAAAAATTTCGATTTCAAATTTTGGCTTATTCGATTTGAATAAATAAGTCGAATTCAAATCAATTCGAATCCTAAAACCACCAATCCGATCGATTCGAATAAACCGAATTTATATATTATGTAATTTATAATTTTTTTTAAATATATAATATCCTTTTATTTAGGTTAACTTGGGCTTTATTTTTAAGTTTTGTATGGGTTTCAAATTAATATATTTCTCTAAACTCAAATACATAAAAATTTGGGCTTTTTTTTTCAAAAAATAAAAATAGTAATTTGGTTTATTCTAATATATTTGATCGAACAAGCTTATTCGAATCGGTTTAAGAGATTTTTATTCGAATTCGAATCTAGAAAAAAAATCAAATTCAAATAATTTGATTCGAATAAACCGAATAACCCGATTCGATTTGTTTGAACACCCCTAGGAAAGAGTCTAGCAACCTATTAGAGATGAGTACTTTCTAATTGTTCCTCATCCGCCTTTCAAAAAAGAATTGTTCTTCATCCATTTTATCAACTTAATCTTTTTCCACATACTCAAGAGCACCACTAACCCCGTGATACCTCTGGCGCGTGAGCCATTCCCGACAGTACACATACAGTTGCGGTTGTTATACCCTGGGAGACAGACGCGTTCGTTTAAGAGGAGGCGCGGAATATGTTTAAGGGACCCATGTTAAACACGAATCCTCAGCCACCGCTAAAGATTTGTTCGTTCGTCTTGCAGCCGAAGACTCGAAATTGTGGAAGACTACGATTAGAATCGTATAAATTTTGTATTTATTTTATCTTTTTCATTCTATTTTGTATACGGTTTTATGCTCGTGTATTTCCCTTATATAACATGAGTATCGTTTTTTTATTTTAATAAAAAATTACCCACATTTCTTATATATTACTAAACCTTAAAAGAGAGTGTCGGTGGCCAATGGGGTGAAACCACCAACACTTCTTTGTCCTATGTTTTCTATTTTATTTTGCACTACTAAACCTTAAAACATAGTGTCGGTGGCTAATGGGATGAGGCCACCAACACTTCTTTGTTGTATGTTTTCTATTTTATTTGGCACATATTAACTATCTAACTGGGTTGGTGTAGTGGTTAGGATGTATTCACACATCTTTCTAGGTCGTATTCACACATCTTACTAAACCTTAAAACATAGTGTCGGTGGCTAATGGGATGAGGCCACCAACACTTCTTTGTTGTATGTTTTCTATTTTATTTGGCACATATTAACCATCTAATTGGGTTAGTGTAGTGGTTAGGATGTATTCACACATCTTTCTAGGTCATAAGTTTGAGGCTTATGGCTAGCAAGTTTTATTTTTCCTTTTTTATTTCTTTTTCTTTGTTCCTTTTTATTTATTTTGATTGTTTTTTTGATTAGTATGTGCAATCTGAGAGACATAATACATTTTTATACCTATGATTTGATCTTTAAAACTGATCTACTTCAAGTTCGTATGTTACTTTTATGTACTTAGTTACGTTAGTGTCAACGGCAAGACATTTTTTTCTATGTTTTTTTTTCTTTTGTTTTTATTCATTTTTCCTGGGTTAAACGAGTCGTCATAACCTCATATGTTTCTTTGCTTATTTTTATGTATGTTTTCAGCTATTCACGTTTCGCTGTAAATTTTGTTTTTAAACGAGTCGAGTTGTGTTTCCATTTGGTCTGCCTTTCAACGTACATTTTGTTTGAGTATGGTCAAATTAATATGTTTTCATTCGGAGTCAATCTACGTTTCGACGCCGTCGTAACATATGACATGTAAAATTCCCAGTTTTTTACAAATTGAGCATGTGATCACTTAGAAATAAATTTATTTTGTGTAAAACCTTATAAATGCGTTCTTGAATCTTGATAAACTAAATCAAAAGTTTTATAACATAATTTTGAGGATTTTAAGAAAACGCTTCAATCAAGAAATATTCGAAGAAATCTAAAGTTTAAATACAAAATCCAAAACATAATATTTTTTTTAACAATAATTTGGATTATTGACGGGTCACTGACCCACTCGATCATTTCCATTATCTTAAGGAGAAAACCTACAACAGGTGAGAACACTCTCTGGCTCAATCTGAAACCTTTTTATTTTTTTGTCATAAGTGAGACTTGAACTTAAGACCTCCTAATTTTAATAAAGTCTTGGATACCTCATCTTAACCGGTTAGACTTAAACCCTAAATAATTACTTTATTTAAAGACTAAGATGCCAAATGTTAAATAGCTTTGTTTCTTGACTTGCCCAACTTCTAAAAATTGCTTTTAGATTTATACTTATTTGTCATAGTCAAAACCTATATTTTTAAGATACTTTCTCTCAAAGTTTCTAAGGGTACTGGGTGTTCTACTACGGTTACCTAGGGTACCACGGGTACATCGTCGATGGTTCGAGTAGTTCACCCATGTCAAAAGTAGTATAAATACCCGTTTGATTTCGGTGAGATGGTCTCTAATAGCTCTTGGTCGCAGGGGCCTTGATGGTCTAGCACCCATGTCAAAAGTAGGCGCCATTATTTTGAGTTCCATACTCTATAGTGTGCACAAACCGGATTTTTTTCGGATCCGGATCCGGTTCGGATCCGGACTGGATCCGTCAACGTTGGTCAACGACCGGACACGAGGGAACCGGTTCCGGATCGGATCCGGTTTTGGGAGTGGAGAGGTGGAACCTATTTGGAACCGGATCTGACTAAATATCCGATTTTATCCGGTTTTATCCGATTGGATCCGGATTTTTTCCAGATTTTTTTGTGTCCGATTTTGTCCGGTTCCATTTTGTCCGATTTTTATCCGGTCCGGATAAAACCTTGGAACCGGTTCTAGATCCGACGGATTCTAAAAAATCCGGTCCGGTTCTTTTTTATCCAGTTAGGGTCGGATCCGGTTTCGGATTAACTTTTGGATCGGATCCGGATCCGGTTTGTTTGTGCACCTCTACTCTATAGAGTACATTGGCATTATTGGCTTAGGTGAGTCCATGTAGACGATAACTGATTTCCCTTTACCTTTCAGTGCCGTTTCTTTGTAGATCTTAGGGCGCACAATATATAACAAGTTAGTATTTAAACATTTAAGCAAATATATATAAAAATATAAGGTTGTTCGGAACACTATTTTTCTAAATACCCTAAGTCCTACATGTTGAACCTATTAGTGCGTGGGTTGTTTTTCGCTTTTAAATATTGTGGTTAAAGCCTAGGTGTCTATATCTCTATGACCGTTAATTTTACTGTTAAGTCTGGTCACGTGTCATGCACATGAGGGTATTTTAGGGCTTTCACACATAAAATGACTATTCTTGTAATTTGTTTATATGAATGAGGGTTTACAGAAATAGTTGTTTTACGGTAAAAAGATCAAAATACCCTCATGTGCCTTGCACATGATCTTACTTAACGGTCGTTAGGCTAAAGGACGTAACGTGCATGTTTTTAAACATAAAAAACGTTTTATGCAATTTACTTAGTTAAATGACGTATACTGAAATTTAAGTAATGCTTAAAGGATGTAATTTGTAATTTGCTCTAGTTATTATCTAATTTTGTTGTTATTTTTTTATGATCGTGGAAATTCATTATCGGTAAACTCATGAGATCCTATCAATATGTTGTTTACCAATAGGATCAAGATCAAAAAACTTATGGAAGCTGAATTTGAACCTTTAATGAAAGAGCTCAAGTGATTACTGCTGTATCAAATTTTTTGTTGGTGATTTTAGTGTCATCAAGATCATTTTAGTATAAATGGACTTGTTTCTGACCAAATGATAAGTTATAATACGCATTGGTGCGAAGTCTAAAACGATGTCTAAGAAAGATGTTATAGGGCTATTTTCATAATTGTTTGGTGGGTGATCTAGAGGTTCCAGAATGATATTATCTTTGGTAACAACGGTGCGAAGGAAAATAATGTTTTCAATTCTATTGCTAATGTTTCTTTTTTATGGTTTTCTAATAGAATCGTAAGATTAAAATGTTTTGGATTGAGTGATTCAAAATCCTCTCATGTATTTATAACTGTTGCTTATTCTCCCAGCTAGTTTTTTACTAGTCAGGTAGTTTTTTGTTATATAATCTAGTTGTTCAAAAAAATACACATTGATGTAACTAAGGAGGTGCAGAGTGCACACTTAATCAAACCTATTTTAAGTTCTTTTACAATGGAACCTCGGTAGTTCAAGGGGCGAAATCCCCCTAGACCACAGGTTTGGGGGCTACGCCCCTAGTGGCGATTTAACTGATAGATGAGTAGTAAGTTGCTACTGATTATCAGTAGAAAATTTGCCCGTTATGTAGTAACTAATGCATTAGTAGTAACTTAGCATCGGTAGCAACTTTGAAGACCAATAGAAACTTGGCTTCGGTAGTTTGTTACAACTAATGGTTGATAGTAAGTAAGTTATTACTAATGGTGTTTCTATGGATATAACTGCTAGTTAGTGGCAATTATAACTGCCAACTATTATACATTTTCATGAAGGGTTGTAATAATTTGACCCCTATGTAAATGATTTATTTGGTCTTTTTCAAGGTTAACATTTTTACATGTTTTCGCTCGAATTTTACATAAAAGAACATCTCATTCTTGAATTAAAAAACTTTACATCTTACCGATTAAAGATATTATACACATACGATATACTTTACTACGAAAGAGTATTATACTTTATTCAGAAAGTATCTAGGACTATATGAAATTCTAAAAACATAACACCTAAGTTTCAATTTTGTTATTATTATTATTATTATTATTATTATATCATTATAATTAATCATAGTTAATCAGTTAATTGTGTTTTTTCTTGGATCTTAAACTTTATTCAGAAAGTATCTAGAAGACTAGGATTATATGAAATTCTAAAAACATAACACCTTAGTTCCAATTTTGTTGTTATTATTATATCATTATAATTAATCATAGTTAATCAGTTAATTGTGTTTTTTCTTGGATCTTAAACTTTATTCAGAAAGTATCTAGAAGACTAGGATTATATGAAATTCTAAAAACATAACACCTTAGTTCCAATTTTGTTGTTATTATTATATCATTACAATTAATTGTAGTTAATCAGTTAATTGTGTTTTTTCTGGGATCTTAAAAAAATCTAATAGTACATCTCTCTTTGTTTATTCTTTAATCTTTTTGTTCTATCAATTATGCTCTTATTTTAATTAATATATTACTCTAATAAGATAAAGAAAACTTAAGACCTATTTAAAATATAACACTTGTTTTTTTTTTTAATATAAATCAAATAGAAAAGATTATGCTGTCAATAAATTAAATATATATTATGAGAACCAATATTAAATTAAATAAATTTTTTTGAAAGGCAAAATACTATAAAAATAAAAATAACAAGGAGATAGCATAAAGAAGAAATTATAAAGTGAAAGAGGAAATATTAAAATCACACCAATGACCTCAATCTAGTGTAAAAATTTTACCCATATGTTTAACCCAAATAAAAGAAGACACCATGATATCATCAAACACCGCCTCCAAGTCTTTATTGACACCGTTAAAGCAACGATCATTCCTCCATTTCCAGATATGCCAGATAGATGCTTGAAGAATAACCAATATGATGTTTTTAAAAACCATGTCGCCATTCAAAGGAGGAATTTTCACTAACTCATAGATATTGGTAGCGTCACGTAAGTTACATCTACACCAATTTTGTATACGCTCACAAATGCTATTTGAAAATCTGCAATTAAGTAGAAGGTGATCTGTAGTTTCTAGTTACTCACCACTAGCCAAGCAAACCGTATTTTCCAACAAGACGTTCCTTTTAGCGAGCTCCACATGAGATGAAATTTTACCTTGCATTGCCCACCAAACAAATACACTAACCTTTATAGGTATCCAATTCTGCAACACAAAATCCTAGGGGACATCCAGGAACATACCTTTGTTGATTTCTAATTTTAAAGCCCCAACCGTGAAAATACCATCTCCGCCACCTGCCCAGCGCCATTCATCGGGTCCGGATTGCAACTCAATCGAATGTAGAAGTGTGGTAAGATAAATCAACTCCTGAACTTCACACAGTTAGACATGAGCCTTTTTCCACGTCCACACGGAATTTTCATCTCCACCCACTGTGTTATATCTTTCCTAAACCTTCACGTATTTGTTTTTTTTTTCTAATGAGAATAAATGAGGGTAAATGAACTTGGGTACCCAAATTTCACACCAATTATCTAACCAAAATTTGTTTGAAGCTCTATCTTTAACCTTGCATTTTATTAAACTATTTAAATTTATATTAAGATCAAGTGACTCAATTATTGCTTTCATTATGTTACTCAAACTCCAAAAATCATTTTTTCCCATGGAATTGCCTCGGTATTCCTTTTCGAATCATGAATATCAGTAATCATCTTGACCCAAAGAGCCTCCGACTCAGTTTTATATCTCCAAATCCACTTCCTTAGTAGAGCGATATTGGTAGCCCCAATACTACCAATGCCAAACCCACCAAGATGCTTGGGCGCAAGGCATTTTTGCCACGTGACCCACACAATTTTTCTGTTTTTGCTCCGTACCACCCCACAAAAAATTCATCCGAATACTTTTCAACTTCTTAATTACCTTCACCGAAGCTTTATATAAAGGGAGATAGTACAAAGACAAACTCCCCTTAACCGATTCGATTAAATTAAATAAATACATATTATGTGGTCCATAAACTAAGCGAAGATAATATAAAAAATCAAGAATTTTAATATAATTAATGATTATGTTGTGTATGTGGGGTCACCCATACACCACTGAAAAATTTGAGTCTCCTTCTCTTACAGTTACAATCTCACGGCGTCTCATCGGCGGCTGGAGATATCAAAACTCCGATCACTCACAGTCACATCACATCACATCACATCCATGGCCGCAAATCGTACCGCCACCAAAAAGAAGAAGAAGTCAAAGACGCCACCGATTCAAACCGAGTCAACTCACCCTCAAACACCACTAAAGCATCAACTCAATCCTTCGTCTTCAACTCCAAAACGCACAAAATCTCCAGGCGTTCGCGTCATCGGCAACCGAATCTACGATTCCAAAAATGGCAAAACTTGTCACCAGGTATCACTCACTCCATGCAATGTGTGTGTTTTCCGGTACCGATTGTGCGAATCTAGAGGCTGAAATTTGTGTGTTTTTGATTCGTCAGTATCGACAGAAAACTATGGATTTTGTGGTGACTTGCACTAATCAAAGCGATAACAAGAAGCAATGTCCGCTTAATGTGTGTCAAACTTGTCTGTTGAACAGGTGATCATGGTTTATTTTACCCTAATTGTTGATCTATCAAGCTGTTATAGTGTTTGTGATTGGATCTGAGCGAGTGAGGAAATTAGGGTTTGAAATTTGGTGATCTTTTTATTTTTATTTTTGTTGAATTAGATATGGAGAGAATGCTGAAGAAGCTGCAGCATCTGGTGATTGGAAATGCCCTAGATGTAGAGATATTTGTAATTGCAGTTTTTGCATGTAAGTATTTTTCTTGTTCTCAATATTGCTATATAATCAATCATATATGGTATGGATGGTCTTATCGGTACACCAACACCAATACGAGCCATGTTACCTTCTTATCGGCATTGGTTGTTTTTTCACCTAGGATGTCTTGACGTGACTGATGTAACATGTCGGAACGCCGTCGGCTTGACTAAGCATAATACAGCCTGTCTTGACGTGTACCTATATCTGATCCCTATGATAGATCTCCATTTTTAAGATCTAATCCTTCTAAAAAAGCTGTAATTTTTACCTTTTTAAATAGGGTGTGGTCAAATTTTGGTGTGAAATTAGAATTTTTCAAGATTTGTTTTTCAAACAATGTGAATCTGTATTATTGGTACTATGTAACATATTGTTGGCATTTAAGTTGCTACAAGATTTATGATTTCATACCAATTTTGTATTCAAGATGTACTGTATTGACACAGTAAGTCAACCCGTAGTACTTGTTTGTGGGGAATGGGCCATTGTTAAGATATTGGTGCATTATATGATGCTATTTATGGTTAAGTTTTATAAAGATTTTCAAGATTTTTGAAAAGTGTAGTTAAACGATATGGTGGAAAGACGATTTGCTACTATAGCTTAATGAAATTTGAAAACGAGGGTGTTGTAGGAAGAAGAGAGGATGCAGGCCTACGGGGATTCTTATTCATACTGCAAAGAAAAATGGGTTTGCTTCGGTTTCCAATCTTTTAAACATGAACGGATCAACTGTGGCTAAAGCAGTGAAGTGTGGGGCTCGAAAAAAGAGAAGTTCTTCTGATGAGGTCCAAATCCTTAGTTCCTTTACATTGACACCCAGACAACCACACACACACACACAAAAGAGAAGAATTGTTAGGTCTCACACGAGTTAACTGAAAATGGACTTGTAGGTGACTGGAGATGAACCGGAAAAAAAACTGATGAAAGAAGATGGTGAACGTGAGGTAAGCCAAAAGCTTAAATGTCACAAAAATAAGGCGAAAAAGAACATAAAATGTAGTGGTGTTTAGATTTGTGCTTTGCATTTGATTATTTGATTTCATACTAGTGGCAACAAAACTGGTTTGTAAGGCTAAATTATTCCCCTCAAACTACGGAAGCACATCCAAACACTATTTTCTACTGCCAGTAATGGTTATCTTATTCTTATTATTCAATATCACATTATCACTTTCAAAACGTGATACACCTCCAATAAAAGTGATTCAAAATGCCTAAATGCTACTCGTATTGCATGGTACGATTTATGGGAATATATATGGAGTTTAATGATTGTTTATAACAAATTATTTCTCAGTTTTGCCAGGAGGACAAAAACACGATTGAGGACACGAGTGAAGATCATAATGCGGAGCTTCAACTGCCACAGGGCACAGAGTTGACCAACCTAGCAGGCATTGACCTGCCTTCAGGAGATATTGGACATGCTTTGCAGTTATTAGAATTCTGTGAAACATTTGGAGAGGTAAGTTTGAATGTTTGATGAAATCATAAAATATTAAAATTCACTGGGGCAATAATTTGAATTATTTCAAAAAAGTTATCATTTTGGTAGAGTTTCAGTTTTCATATTTGGAAAGAGACAATGATGGCTACCTTGTATTTTATGGTGTGAATTATTATTTCACTAAAACTTTAAACTCAAGTAACTAGTGGATTCAATTTGGAAACCTTTGAATAAGGGTAGCATGACCTTACATTCATTAAATTTTCTTCATATCTGTTTACCCTTGGTCTAATTCAGTTATCTTAATTTACCGTTTCGACCTCAAGATTTTATATATTTCCTCTTTTGTACCATTTATTTCTTTCTAAATCTTTTTGCTTTATATAGGTCCTCCAGTTAAAAAACGGCGAGCCTGAAATTTTACTTAGCGAATTGGCACGCGCAGATGCGCATAAAACACATGAATCATTAATCGTTCAGTTCCATACCAGATTACTCTCTTTAATAGAATATGATTTGGGGAAAAAGTAAGTTTTTTATTTCAATATTTATTAAGTTATTAGTAAATTTCTCGTCACTTAATGGCATACGCGTAACCCGTGCTTAAAATTTATGCAGGTATTCTGGACAATCATGGGTGGAAGCTTTTGAAAAGTGTGTTTCTGAGAGTCAGTATCCATCAAAAGAGTCTCTCTTGGAGTGTTTTAATTTGCAGCCCAACGGATATGACGAATTAAATTTTTCAAAAAAGCTTAGGCTTTTGAATTTTTTATGTGATGAAGCTCTTGGCACAGTGTTAGTCAATTTTAGTTTTTTAGTTTTTCTTGATTTGTGTTTTGATTATATCTGATTGGTTTATTTCATTTGTTGTAGAAAATTGAGATTGTGGATTGAGGAGAGAAATGTGGAAGAAAAGAAGAAAGCGAAAGAGAGGTTGATTGCTAATAGAGAGAAGGTATTTTTAAGGCCTAAAAATAACTGATTTTTTTTTTTTTTGGTAATTGGTCATTTATTGTAAATTTAAAATAGGAAAAAAACATGAAGAAGAAAATACAAGACGAGGTGGCAAAAACTATCCTATCACGAAACGGAATCCCGCTTTCTGTTGCTGAACAAAAAGATCTTGTTTCAAAAGTGAAGGCAGAAACTGCTCAAACTCTTGCAAATTCTCTGGAAATGAGAGGTTAGAAGATCTTTAACTATGCTTTTGAGTTTTACCTTTCCATATATAGTAATAGTTATATTACATATCTCATTCTGTGCTTTAGAACTTGTACCTATAGCTCATTGATTTGTTTTGAAATTTTAGAGGTACCGTGTGAATCTAATGTAGTTAGATCAGAGCCCATTCTTTTAGACATAAATGGCTGCAAACTCTGGAAATTGAGAAGCCATTATGATAAAATTGGTATATTACTTCAAGGTTCGTGTTTGCTTCCATTTATATAACTAGAATCATGCAATTAAATACTTTTTTGTAACTTTGTATCATCCAATTTGCAGATTCTTGTTATGGGGATGTGATTACTTCTGATGAAAAATGGTTTGCTTACAATGATCAAGAAAAGGTATTGGTTGATGAATATATTTCTTATTCAAGGTACCATTTTTTCTTTTATTATTGTGAACATCCAAGAAAATATAACTAGATTACACCCTCTTGCTTGCTTTTGAAATCCCAGATCAGAAATCTTGATCTGTTGCTAAAAATGCTCAAAAAGATCATGTTTTTAAATTTTTTGCAAGGTTAAAAACATTTAGGCGGGTGATGTAGTGATAAGCACTTGAGTCCCTCTAACAGAGGTCTCAGGTTCAAAACCCACTGGTTTTCAGCCTTTAACCCCCTTTTAGGTCACCTGGGCAATTTTTTACCTGATCCCACTAGTTAGCAGGGTATTGGTAGGATCCGGTGTGTTTTCCGATAACGGGTTCTCACGGTTACCAAAAAGAATACCATATCAGAAATCTTGATTACTACTAAAATTGCACTAAAAGATCAGATATATTTTTTTTGGGTTCTTTGCAAGCTATCAAGAACATGTAAGCTTAAAACTTACCAAAACAATAACCTGCCTTTGTTTTCTGTTTAAGGAACATCAGAGAATAATTGGACGTGCTCTTCATGCCGATTTCTCTTTCTACAACAGTTTAGCGAGTATTAAACCTTTTCGGTTCGCCTTCTGTTTTTGTTGTTGTGCATTGAACTTGTTACAAAGTGGATGTTTGGATAATTGGATGTAAAGAAGGCATATTATTATACAACTTCGAGTAGTTATGCAACATATCAACTTGTCAGGTTAAATTTCTTGAGAATATGCAACATATTTGAGCTCCTCCTAAATCGGGTCAAATATATATTCTTATGGCAGCTCAAGGCCTAACTTTATTAATAGGGGAATCTCATATAAGTTTTACAATAAAAAGGCTCCAAAAATATTACTTTCACAATGGATGATTCTGTTACACATGATATATAGATACTCGAACTATTCGTGGTCTTGGATCAAGCTTACTTTATTGAACGTATAAGGGTTGAGGGGGGCACCAGCAGCGAGGGAGCACGGCACCGAGGGGCAAGGGCGGCACCGTGGCACGCTGCAAAAATGGCAAAACAGGGCGTGCCTGCGCCGTTTAATTTGTGGGAAAAAATAGCCGTTGTGGGGAAAACAAATAGCCGTTGGAAGTATTAAAAAAAACCTATAAATACCACCATTTAACCAAACAATTTTTCCCAAAAAAAAAAAAAATACTCAACTTCACTCTCATTCTACTATCCAAAATTTCTATTTTTTTTAAATGAATCATAATCTCATTATTCCCTCTTTCGATTCTTCTTCGAGTAGTTCCGACACCTACGGGCTTAAATTTTTTACCCTTCTTGCCAATGAAGAAGAGGAGATGGAAAGCTCAAAAGACGACACCGGTGGGCTTAAATTTTTTTACCCTTCTTGCCAAGGAAGAAGAGGAGATGGAAAGCTCAAAAGACCCTATAAGTACTTTAGTGTTGGTTCTAACGACATCAACATACTCAATGTATCTCCAATCTTCACTACACAGTTGAATGGAACCGCTCCAAAGTGTCCATTTGTGATTAACAGTCGAAAGTATAAGCGTGGTTATTACCTCGCCGAAGGGATATATCCTAGTTGGTCAAATTTTGTGAAATCTTTTTCTTCAAGAAGGTGTAAGAGGCGGCAAGAAAGGATGTCGAACGAGCTTTTGGTGTTTTAAAATCAAAAGAGTAAACTGCAATTTGCACCCCTAAGGTATATGCCCGCTGACACTTTGCAACTCTCTTTTAAAAGAAGTGCAATTTGCGCCCCTGTGGTATGGTTTCTCTCTTTTTGCACTCTGCCGTTATCATTTTCGTTAATCGTTTAACTCCGTTAAGGGTATTATGGTCATTACACCAAAAAATAAACACCTAAACCAATGTGAGACACTGTGGTTTTATGCATATATCAATTTGCACCGTTCTCCCTCACTTTGTTCCTGTCGCCGCCCGATTCTTTTCTCTGTCCGCCGTTTATGACGCCACCGACGTCGCTGCCGTCGTCTAAATCGACAACCAAACATGAACACTTTGCTTCTGGATGTCAATATCGATACACATTGGCTCAAAGGTAATGATTTCGTACCTGAAATTCGATCCCAAAACTTTTTGAAAATCGTCGATTTGTTTTGCAGCCGGAATCAGGGTTAGCCGGTAGCTAACCCAAGCGGATGATCGGACCACACGACGGTTGATCGTGCATTTCAAGATCAGCGTCTTGTTCTTTCATAATCTGAACTTTTCGTTCAGATATGAAAGGATCGAAGAGGTCGCCGGAGAAGAAGAAGGTGCCGTAAGTATTGGTCGGAGATGAAGGACGTAGTCGGAGACGCCGTCGGTCTTGTTTTTTGGTCTGCTACCCAGCGTCGACGGCCATTCCAGTGTAGTTAGGGTTTTTTGGTTGGTTAGTAGTTAGGGTTTGGTTGGTCGGAAATGGTTTAGAACGGAAATGGCGTCTCCGGCCATTGAAGTTAGATCGGAAAATGGAAATACTTTGCAAATAATATATTAACCTTTTATTTTGTTGTTTGTTGAAAATTTTGGTCGAAAATGGTTAATTGACGTATATTTCATTTGATTTGTTCACCGGAGAAGAAAAATGTGTTCACCGGAGAAGAAGGTAAATATGGGGTGGGGTCAGGGGCATAATTGTCTTTTCATTAGAAAAGATAACGGCAGGGGTGCAAAAAGAGAGAGAAACCATACCACAGGGGTGCAAATTGCATATCTTTTAAAAGAGGGTTGTAAAGTGTCAACGGGCATATATCACAGGGGTGCAAATTACAGTTTACTTAAATCAAAATGACAAATACTTGCATATCCAGCCAAGGCGATGAAAAAAGATAAAATGTGAAATCAGATGTACGCATGCATGATACTATACAATATGATTATAAAAGATGATGGGAACGCAATTTCACCGGTGCACATTCGAGATCCTCCAAACGAACCAGTTCATGACAATGATATCACGGTTTCGAACGACGATAGTTTATTCTTTAACTTTATTCGGTTATTTATGTCTTCTTTAGTTATTTTTATTCTATTTATATTTTTTATTTTTATTTATGAATTAATTTAATTAGTTTTATTTAAATTGAGTTTTTTTATATTTTTTTTAATTAAAAAAAGTGTGGCATGGGTGCCCCTCCAATTTGGCATGGAGGGGCATGCAATGGTGTGACATTATCCCATTGGTGGATGTATGGTGTGACATGGAAGGGTGGGTATCCCATCCACCCATACGATGAATCTTTTCTAGCTTATTTGAGAACCGACCATTAAGTAAACTTCTTAAGCTTTTATGTCTAGTTCTAACTTAACCCGGTTTTAGTTTAGCTAGAGTTTTATTCATTTATAAACCCAGTTTTATATATAAAAACTCAAAATAAATTTTATAAAAAGAATATTCTTAAGAGCTTGATACTAAATCATTTCCATAGAACTTTTAAGTTATATGTGACATGGGGGAGAATATAGTTGAAGACGACTCCAAGCCTTATGGTGTTCACAGTCTAGTTCAACTGGGTTTAACAATAATTCTGGTCCAAGCTGCTAATTAGTGGTGCACAAATCGGTTTTTTAACCCAAACCGATTCAACCAGACCCGAACCGGTTTGGTCAACGAAAAGTCAAAACCGGTTTGGACCCAAACCGGTTCGGGTTAAACCGGTTTTAGTAATGGGAAATGTCAAACCGGTCAAACCGGTGAGGGTTGGTTTTAAACCGGTTTGCCCTTTAAACCGGTTTTTATTAAAAAAAAATTCGAATAAATTTTAAACTTAATACTTAAAGTTCAACGTTTATTAATATTTGGAAAGTTCGGAAATTAAAAAACATGACAAGATAAATTTATAAAATTGTAAAACATTACAAAAATATAACAAATATAAAACATTAAGTTCAACGTTTTATTTTTTGGAATATTGATTGATTATTCTTGTGCGTTGTCTTCGGAACTAGAGTTTCGTAGCCTTGCATCTTCGGCTAGTTCTTCATCGGTGACTGGTTCGGATATTCCAAGATCAACCTCGTTGTTGTGTATGGTTTCTTCAGCTTGAATTTCATCTTCGAGAGAAGTTTGGTCTTGTATCCTATCCATCGCATCCAAATGGTCCTTCAAGCAAATGCACATTTCCATCGCTACGGGTGTGAGTCTAGTCCTTCGTATCGATAATACCCTGCCACTAAAAGAAAACGCAGATTCCGAAGCTACCGTGGAAACTTAGATGGTTAGTACATCACGGGCCATGGCGGAAAGAATCGGAAACGAAGCTTCGTTTTTTTTCCACCATGCCAAAATATCAAAATCCTCAAAAACGGTAGGAGGTATAAACGCTAAAAAGTTTGTGCCAATATACCTTCCGAGTTCGCTACTCGGGGTGGTACCTCGAGCCCGTTTACTAAATTCATTTAACATTTCGTTATATAAATTCAAATTAACATCTCTCGAGCTACCACTTGATGATGTACCCATTGTTTCATGTGGAGTCGTAGTTGTACCATATTTATGTAAATAAACATCAAATAAATCTTGTAAACATTTGTTAAAATGTGTTTTTGTAACTTGTGCAAAATGGATGTCTTCGCTATCCAAATTGAAAGCGTAAGTAATTTTATCAATCAAAGTTTCAACCCCGTAAACATTTATGGTAGGGTTTAACGCGGCGGCGCAAGTTATAACGGGATGCATTTCTTTAAAATATTTCACTAATTTTTCTTTCATCGGTTCAATCATTTTTGTAAAAAGAGTGCTTTTATTTTCAAGTTCATACAACTTGTTAGCCATTAAATATATTTGTTTTAGTGTTAATGGACTTGAAGGATAATAAACACCGGATAAAAAAGTGGTGGCGGTTTTGAAAACTTCAAGCAATTCGGTTACGTCCCAATTTGTAGAAGGAAACTTTAGAATTTTACGACGAGGTTTTGAGGCAAGCATATCATGAAATAGTTCTAAAGTTTCTCTTTGTCGTAAAGCGCTATAAAACATAGTATAAGTCGAGTTCCATCTTGTCTCGACGTCCCAATTCGGACCTAAGCAAAGATTATTCGTATCACGACAAAATTTAATATAATCATGGTATCTTTTTTTGTTACTAAAAATATATTTAAGCATTTGTCGAAAAGTATATGTTAAGTTTGAAACCTCTTCAATTGCAAGCCCGGCTTGCACCGCCAAGTTAATGATGTGTGCGACACATCGACTATGGAAAAAAACGCCGTTGCAAACCGGTTTATATTTAATTTTTAGTTTTTGAACCGCATTTGTATTATTAGATGCATTATCAAAAGACATTGAAAAAAGTTTATTTTGTAATTTAAATTCGTTAATAACACCATCCAATATATAAAATAAATTTTCGTCGGTGTGTGGATATTCAAACAAGTCAAAAGCGATTGTACGCTTCATCATTTGCCACGTATTGGGATCAACCCAATGCGCGGTAACGCAAAGGTACGAATCGGGTATACCATGTGGAGCCGACCAAACATCGGTGGTTAAGTTTACACCGGTTTGCAAATTTTCAAAACCCAAAATTAATTCTTTTTTTGCTTTTTTCCACATTTTTATACAATCTCGTCTAAGGGTTGTGCGACTTACTTGATGATAACGTGGTTGGAGTGTCTCTTGAATCATCCTTGTCAAGCGCGGATTGTCATAGTGGTTGAACGACAATCCTTCTTGAATCACTAACCTCGCCATTCGATCTCGAACAGTATTTGGATCAAAGTTTCAAATTCCTCCTTCGCTTGTCATGGAGGCTTGACCTTCACTTGGAATTCCCTTCAATGACGGGCAAGATTTTTCCATATGCATTTTCAAACTAGTGTTTGAATCTTTCCCCAAAAACGCACCACACATCTTGCACCGAGCACGTTCCTTCCTGTTTGACAACAAACATAGATCGTAATTGCACTAAATTGCCGGATTTCTCGTTCTTGCTCGAATTTCCACAACGGTAACTTCGTTTGAGGAACCACCAACACCAAAACTTGCCATGCTTTTTTTTTAGAGTTTAGAGAGAGTTTAGAGAGCGTTTTTGACGGGTTTAAAGAGCGGTTTTAGATATTAGAGAGTATAAAGAGAGGTGTGATCAACCCTAAACACCCCCCACCTATTTATAGTGTTTTAAGGGTGCAAATGGAGCCAAAAAAGGGCTAAAATCGACCCCAACGGCCATATAGCCGTTCCCCAACGGCTATTTTTTTGCCCAGCTCGAAAACCGGTTTAAAAACCGGTTTATCAAACCGGTTTGTTTGAACCGGTCCCTAACCCGATCTCATCCAGAAAGCATCAAACCGGTTTTAAACCGGCGGTTTTTGGGTAACCCGAACCGGTTTGGTCCAAACCGGTTTAACCCAAACCGGTTTGCCGGTTTGGACCGGGTTAAAAAAAAAACCGGTTTTTTTGTGCACCACTACTGCTAATTATAGTTTCGAGAAACAACAAACCAACCCAGCCTGGATAAGTGGGACAGTAGCGATATAACCGTTTGGTTTTGGCAGTTTGAATCATAAATTTTTTTTGCCTAATATAAATGAGCTTCTTAAAACCTGATCAAAGATGGGATGTATTAAAGGGATATATTCACTTACCATATAATAGTTTCACAATTAATACATTAATTATTTATTAAAAAAAAAAACTTTTCCAAGGGGCAAAGCAAGTCAAATCAAACCGTTGACTTGTACTAAAAACTAGCCTTGAGCCCTTGACGGACCCATTTAGACCCGCTACCCGACCCACCTGACCAAGTGATTAACCACCTCTACATGTCTCTTTTATCATATCCAAATCACAAACTCATGGGGGGAAGAAACCAAAAAAGTGAGTGATTAAATTGTTGCACCAAGTCAACACTGATTGTACTTGATATTCACTCCAGTCAAACCAAAGTTAAGACTCAACAGAGCCCTAAATCAAGATGCAATCCATATACAACCATGACCAACTTCTTAAAATCAGCTGTCAGATGTAGCATTTCATATATACATCCTACCCACCAAAAAAGCAAACCAGAAATCAACTGAACAATATATCATAAGTTAACAAGAAACTGCAATTTTTTTGTATCTTTAATGTTTTTCTTTTTTGAAAAGCTCGAGCCAAACTATTGTTTCCGTGATGTGTCCTTTACTGCACGGATCTTCATGGGCCCGCAAGGTAAACTTCAGGCTATACATCATATAAAGGTAATCGCTCCTCGATACTAACACGACATATAGGGCATTTCTTACACTTTTCACAGCAGTTGCTGCATAAACACAAATTACAGAAACTCAAATTGAGAATTTAGAGAGGAAATATGACTAGTATTATAGGCATATGATTCAGGTTAATATTTTATCTTATAAGGTCAAACCGGGAAAAAACTGGTCGAAACTCATACACATGTATTTGGGCAAACGGGTCGAAACTCGTACAAATGTATTCGGGACATATGGGTCAAAGCTCCTACAAATGTATTTGGGTTAAACGGGTCAAAATCGTACAAATGTATTTGGACCATATGGGTCGAAACACAGAAATGTATTTGGGTCAAATGGGTCGAAACTCATACAAATGAATTTGGGCCAAACAGGTCGAAACTTACAAATGTATTTTTAATGTATAAAATATATTAAATCATTTTATTTAAAATTTTAGATAAAAAAGTGTTATGGGCACCCAATCCATACCAAAAACGACCCAATTTGCCACCTCTAATTTAAAGGAAGGATACAAGTACCTGCAAAGAATGCGGTGCCTACAAGGGAGAAGTACCGTGCTTATCTCCCCTTCAAAGCAAACCCTGCACAAGACTTTTTCCTGACAATAATTTGTTCAAGAACAACTATGAATCCATCATCCCAAAAAGTGGTAATTATTCACATAAAAATACAACCGAAAATCAAGATTTAGATCAGAATTTTACATTTTGAAGTCTTTCATACTCCTGTTGGCTAAACTTTGTGATTTCTGTCTGCTCGCCAAGAGCTGCTTGAAGTCTCCAAACCTGAAAAGATGATATATAAAAATATGTTAATTATGGTTGCCGTGTATGTTTATTATGGTAAGAACTAACAAGCAGTTAAAATCCATGATGATTATAAAAAAAATTACGGATTTATGGGTATGCAAAAAGAGAATAAGACTTCGTGCTTACCTCCTCAGCAAGATCCTTCTTTGGCATTTTCTTTACTATTTCAGGGGGATAACCACAAAAAGTATTATAACTGCACAAAAACATACACAAATTTAATGATATACAATCTTTATCAACTAAGTGGGAAAGACAATTAAGATTTAAGAACCAATAACACATAAGAAAATTACCCAAAGTGGAATACCAAAATTATTAGTTGATGGTCTTTATAATTTCTCTAATCATTGTTTAAATCTACTTTAGATATAAAAGTGATGCCAAATAAAACATTTAACTTCTAACTTTTATATTAAAGAACCGTATACATAGATACGTCAATAAAACGCTTAACATCACTTACCCTGAACCCACATCATGGTAAAGTCGTGCCTGTTCTTCTCGACTTCCTTCATCAATTGACCACCAACCAAGAAGCCTGCAAGCGCAATTAGAGTAAAATTAAAACACATGGTGAGTAACTTTAATTTTTACTCAGGTAGTTGCAAATTGCAACCCACTATATTTTCATTTTTGAAAGCGGTAAATAGAGTTGGCAATTGCAACCCATTTACTTATGAATGGGTGGATACATGTTATGTTTTTATCTCTAGGGGGTCAAACGGGAATAACAATTAAAAAATAGTATGAAAGGAGATGGGTCAAATGGGTTGAAAGTCGCCCAAAGTGTATTTTTGATGCATAAAACTTCCCAACTTATTTTTACTTGAATATTTAGGCTACACTGCTACAGTTGAAATAATATTATTTTTGGAATCATATTTAACAAACATAATTTATAAAAATGTAAAGATTTTGGGCAGCATATAAATTGGGGGTCGACCCTAACTTAACACGACCCATACGTGTGAATAGGTTGATTTAGGTTATGTTTTATACTTTTTATCTTTTACATGTAAAAGAAGAAAATCAAATCAGAAAATGATTAAAAGGAAACTGGTCGAATGGGCTGAAAGTCACCTAAAGTTTATTTTTAAAAGCAGGAAACATCCTAAATCATTTTCTCAATGGTAAAGATTGTTGCTGTAATGATAAATTTTTCATAATCAGATTTGACACATTATTATATTATAAGGGTAAAATTTTGGGGCAAGAAGTGCTTCAAGGCCAACTTAACCCATTTCGACCTTCACCAAAAACTAACCATTTTGAACACAATCCAGTTTGACCTGTTACCCAACCCGCCTGACCCGCCCATTTTTCCAGTCAGTATACCTGGAGCCACGGTGCAAAAACCCAAAAAACTCGCGAGCCCAAGCAGTATATGTGAAATATCTTCCCGTGCCAGTTCCCGTACGTAGTATAACAATAATTTTTTCCACCAATCTTGATCCAGAAAGTAGGACTCCCACTCCTTGCAATACAAATAAAGGAGAAAATATAACTGGAAGAGGGAGAGATTTAGCATCCAAAGGTTTTCCCTGAAACTCAAAAGAAAACACTAGAATTGAAATAATTTGAAGTACAACTGTTCAAAGATCATATGATTCGAACATAACACACCTCTAACCGCATACAAAGAAGAATTTGGAAAGCAATAATGGGAATTTTCATTATGTGACCACCAATGTCTTGCAGACTACAAATGGTATCCTCAGATGCATCATCTGAGGAAACCACTAATCCACTACTCCAATCAAGATATCTAATAGCTGTAGATGATGAGCTGGCTTCAGATGTTTGTAAATTTCTGTGAATCACTGGATTAGACCACTTTGTACAAACTAGAAAGGAAAAGCATTCTGCAATGCTGTAAAGAACAAAGTTGCACCAAAATTAGAAGAGTTAAAATTGTGTAAGAGTTGCTAAAATCTTCAAACATTAAGGGAAGCATACCCAAAATTTATGAGCAAATCCCACCAGCCTAAAGCGTCTACAAAGCCTGCTAAAGGGATAGAAGTAATTAGCAATCAACCGAAATGTAAAGCATATATTGTTTTTCATTTAAGGATTTCCTAATTAATATCTTAAACTAGCAGTTGAGGATAGTCCTTTTGTGGAGAATATTACCAGATAATTTCAGAAGGGTGAACACGGTAGCAGCAATGAAGAAAACCATAGAGATAGCAACCCAAAAATGCTGAAATAGAACAGAAATACCAGTTTATAGAAGCTGTTTGCATATTTAGAAATATACTCATGTGACTAGAAAGCTTAATTTATCAGAATAATACATGGTTGATATTGATTCCTTGTCTACTTTGTATAAGGTTATAAGGTGAGGAAATTCATAGAAATATAATCTCACAAAAACTAAAACTTTTAAATCCTTACGAAAATAGAATGGAACGCATTTAAATATGCTTTCTTTATCAACTGAACTTACAGGAAGTGTCTCCCATATTGCATCATCACTCACGCTTTCATCATCTCCTGGTAATAAGGCCTTGCACATTCTGTATATGATAAATTATCAGCTTTATCCATTGAAAATCATCACATGTGGCCTTATTAATACCAATTAAAAGAACATATAAATCCCAATACAAATAAACTTGTGTGACAAACAAAATCAGATAACCAAATCAAGTAATGTGGACAAGCAAAACTCAAAAACAATCACCTGAAATTGTCAACAAGAATGGCTAGTTCAAATGCCAACAGAGGAAGAAAAACAATCTGCAAGCTTACAGGTGGAGGCTTAGAAGCTGCAGAAAAGAAATTTATTTATATAAAATTAGAACCTTGAGTGAACACAATATATATAAAAGAAGACGGAATACAAATACAAATACATAATATGTTATCATACCATAGATATTCTCGAGAAAGATACAAAGAAGTAGTTCAAATGCAATAAGCAAAGGTGTGGCAACAACTGCATGACATGGTGCCCACTGCACAAAGATAAAGAAAAAATATATTCCATGATGCATACCACAAATGATAACTCAAATTACGTAAACACAAAGACATTATACCTCACGACCATGGGGAACCGCTGGTGCAGGCAATGAGAATCTTCCCCGGGCAACAACAGCATGAAATAGGAAAAGCGGGAAGAAAACAACCCTGCACAATAGACCAACAACAGCTGCAATTCAACAAATTACATCGAAAAGAAACTAAATATCAAATATATCAGCTTTGTTTAAAGACATCCACTTCATTAAGCGTTTGCGCGAGTCTATCAAGAGCAAACTTACCAATTTTAAAGGGGGTTCTCTAATAAACACTCACAACTCACAATCATATCTTAAAATTTTCATTTACAACACATAATCACATCCCCAATGTTTTAAAATGCATACAACAGAACTAACAATACCAGTGAAGCAGAAGTACAAAATCTCAATGAAATTCTCCAAATTCCAAGAAGAATTACTTCAATTCAACCATGTGATACTAAAAAACTTCTAGTAAGAATCAAAATCCTAATCAACAAACATACATATAAAAAAACCCTAATTCCATCAACATAAACCCTAGAAAACAAAATTGATCATGCAATTGAAACATAAATCGAGACGAACCACCAGGAGCACGAAATAAGATGATCGAGTTTGAGAAGAAGCAGGAGCGTGAAGCAGAAGAGTGAAGTATGAGCAGAGAAGGCCTGTAACGAATTTGCTACTCTGCGCCAGCTCATATCTTTCCTTACGATCATACGAAACCTCTAATTTAGAGCTTAATTAGTAAAACAGAAGATGATGATGATGGTGCCCTAATAATTCAATTCCCCCAATTTGAAGAAGCTTGTTTATGGAGTGGGTGCCATTGATACAGAGATTCTACTTCTTCTTGTTATTGTTGGATGCTATTGGTTTGAATGATCGAAAGCAAAACGGAATGAAAATAAAAATAAAATGTTGACTAAAAACAAAACTTTGATATTATTTCTACAAACTATCTTATCGTATAATTATATTTAATAATAATTAGTACGATGAGACCTGCCTTCACGCCACCGCTACGTAACGCCCATTGTTTTCATTTATATTATTTTATTAAATAAATATAAATATCTAAAAAAATATCTATATATGTATTTATTTTGTTTTATTATTATTATTATATATAGGGGAATATTAAATACAAAGAATTTTTGGGTGCGAAGCGTAGTAAGGATTTTAAAGTGTTGATCTATGAAATTAATGGTTAAGATCAAAGGTAATTGTTTTAATTGTGAAAATATTCTGAAAATAATAAAATTGGAATAACCTACATTTGTTGACTTTTTACAAGTTCCCTTATTTTTTTTTAAAACAAGCATAACTTTTTTATACGACATTATATTTTTAAAAAAATTACACCATAAAATTGATCATTTTATTCTGTTTAATTTGAGTATAATTTTGCTATAATTTTATTAAAAAATGACTTTTTTTTAAAAGCTCGATGTGCTGTGCGTATACCATGCGTGATTACGTGATTATGGCTATGTGTATAACATGCGTGATTAAGTATATAATTGTTTTATGTATTTTTTTGTTTTCACCTATCTCCTATTAAATAAAAATGATTTCTATAATTCTTTTTATAAAACGTTTTTTTATTTTAAAAAATGGATTTGTTATAAAATATTTCTATAAATTGAACATTTCTTTCATTTTTTATAAAATATTTAAAAAATATATATATAACGTTTCTAGAATTTTGTATTGAAAAACTATATTATATGTCACAAAAAAGTAATATGTAAATTAAGTTTTTTTTGTAATTTTTTGTTTTCACCTATCTCCTATTATATAATAATGATTTATATAATTCTTTTTCATAAAACGTTTTTTTATTTTAAAAAATGGGTTTGTTATAAAATATTTCTATAAATTGAACATTTCTTTCATTTTTTATAAAATATTTTAGAAAAAATTATATAACGTTTCTAGAATTTTGTATTGAAAAACTATATTATATGTCACAAAAAAGTAATATGTAAATTAAGTTTTTTTTTTTGTAATTTTTTGTTTTCACCTATCTCCTATTATATAATAATGATTTATATAATTCTTTTTCATAAAACGTTTTTTTATTTTAAAAAATGGGTTTGTTATAAAATATTTCTATAAATTGAACATTTCTTTCATTTTTTATAAAAAAATTTAAAAAATTATGTAACGTTTCTAGAATTTTGTATTGAAAAAATATATAATATGTCACAAAAATGTAATATGTAAATTAGGTATATATTTGTTTTTATAATTTTTTGTTTTCACCTATCTCCTATTAAATAATAATGATTTCTATAATTCTTTTTTATTAAACTTTTTTTATTTTAAAAAATGGGTTTGTTATAAAATATTTCTATAAACTGAACATTTCTTTCATTTTTTATAAAATATTTAAAAAAAGTTATATAACGTTTCTAGAATTTATATTGAAAAACTATATAATATGTCACAAAAATGTAATATATAAATTAAATATATAATATTGTATTTATTTAACTTGTGTAATACACTGAGTTTCTAACCTGGTATACGTATATAAAGGTGAGTGCGGTTAATGTATAAAGTGATTTTTTTGCATGTGAAGCAAGTGATCTAAAATGTTATATGTGTGTTTTAAGGCGAGTGAACATGTGTATGTAATATTACAAAAGTTATATTATATTATATTATAATATAACCAATTTTTATTTGATAACCATAAAAACTATCAACCATTGATTGTGTAAGACTCCAACACGGGTATCCTACAATCGGTTCTCATAACGGGTTATTCTCTTTAAAAACGCATTTGTTACTAACCAAACTACAACGGAAGTCTTTCAAGAATCATTTATTAGCATTTAATGTTAATAAATATACCTCATGAATGCCTGCACACCAATCCGAGTAACGCCGCCTAAAAGCCAAGATACGTCAACGCTACGCTTACCTGCAAAACAATCTAACGTACACACAAAGTCAGTTATGCTGAGTGAGTTCTAATAGTTTAATTTAAACAAAAACCATCACGTCATATTCATTAGTTTATTCCACTCAGGACCCTCCGGTCCTTAATAAAATAGTTTATGATTCATTAACGAATAGTTAACCCCCCGTTATCTCACGACATCTCATAACCGTTCATCACCCGGGACTCAGCCCGTACTTCCAATAATAATGATAATAATAATCTTATCACCTCGTTGACATAGACTTAATTTACCATACTAATAACTCATACCCAAGAACAAGCATGAACCCGACACTTGGTTAACACAACAAACTCTAGACATTAACACACTCGGCCTTAAACAAGGCTCTCACAATTAACTGACACGACACTTATACTCGTTACGTCATAATTCCGACACAACTATCAATTTAACTCTACATACCACAACGATAACATCTACACGTCACACTAACATTACCACATTAATATCACCACATGCATAATCAATATAACTCAGCGTTTGCATGCAATACTACACATATATAAACTCCCATGTAAACACATACCTCATCACTGCACCCTCGTCAGGGCGTTCGACACACCATGAGCTCATCATTAACCTGTTAGTAAATGTCACCATTGGTGACTTCCCGACGAACCTAATCCTTCACAATTCATGTTTGTTGTGCCATAACGACACGATGCAAGACGAACACACAACACAACAACATACTAGCAATTACATGACTACTTAACTATACTTGCACCTCACGCATAACTCTAGAATAACATATTTCTCACACAACATATCATATGCATTTAATGTACGACACGACTCTTTCCATGCGGCCTTTAACACGACACGCATTAATAACCCATACCCGTAACTCACACATTTCCATGATCCCACCATAGACCCCACGATCACTTATCAATTATTTTATATTCAAAACGCATAGGGTTAGAACCCGAAATCCCTAATATATTCAATAGAGTAAACTTATTTTGTAAGTGTGTACGATAGCCCCAAAACGTTTAAAAACACTTAAAAGAGGGGGATTAGAAACTCACAGTTGTGAAGGTCCAAGCCTTGCTCAGTAACCGTCCCCTTGCTCTAAGCCCAAACCTGTCAACATATGATCACATGATCAGACATGTTCTAAAGATACGTGAGGCACGTATAAAATAAACTAAGTCTCGGAGCTCATTCTCGGCTGCCTTTCATCAAATTACACGAGCTTTAGCCTCACGAGTACGCGCATAATATTATTCCCGAACCACTTAAGACCCGAGCACCCGAACCCATACTCCCATGCATGCACGTACACGTGCTCGTGCAACCTTAACTCAAGAAACATACGTTCGCGAGCCGGGTTCCACGCACCTATGCATGCCAAGCAAACGGAACCTTAGTCTAACTCACCATTGTCGTTGGTCATGACCACCACCATGCACTGCCGTATGCCGCCCCCGCTGCCACCGCGCACCATCACGCCACTCTTCACATCGTCTTCATCGTCGTGTTGAAACCCCATGTGACAATTCGACTTTTCAAATTAACTTCGTTAACAATCCCGTTAAATATCCTATTAAGTCCTAAACCAGTTAACCCAATATTAAACCCCAAGGGCCAATTCTGTCATTTCCTGATCTCAAACTTCAGGGACTTATCCTTCCAAGTCCCTAACTCAATCTGTTGACTATAGAAAGTCAAAATTGAAGGGTTTTTGTTCCTGTTGACTTTTATAAAGTCAAACTCGCAAACTTTAATCCTAATTCGCAAATTATAACCGAATATTGCTTGAATTCGTAACTGATTCGATCGTTATTAACAGTTTCAAACCTAATTAAGGTTTTAATCATCGCTTTTACGTTGAATTAATCTCAATTATGACCATTATACCGTAATCGTCGACACCATGGTCGTATACCCATCGAATCCGGCAAATCATTGTATCACTCTCAAAATTTATCACTTGCGTATCTTGTTCAAACTCCTGGGAAGCTTGTACACACATCAATTTGGCCGGAATCACATCAGTAGCCACCGGGGATCGAACTCGCCGAAGTCGGAGGCCGTGGTAGTCGATCACCTTCAATTTTAACCGCATTCTGGTAATTAAACCTTCTCTCAGTTTCGCTTTTACTCCTAGATCGAAAGCCCTATACCAATTAGGGCTTACAACATCAAATTGTTCATGATCAGGATCTAGGGGTTTGTTCATAAGAACGATTTGGGGATTTTAATCAAATTAAACCATACCATTAGATTCACAACTTGTTACTCTTTGAAAACCCTATATCAATTGATTCAATCATCATCGAATTTTACTCGATCCGTAACCTAGGGTTTAATCATAATAGGAATTGGGGATTTTGACTCTAAACTTGAGCTCAATGAAATTAAAGACTATGGGTAGATTCGCGATCATTCACTTGATAAAAGCCCCATGTTTTCAACAGTTTCCAACATCGAATTTAATCAAATCGATTTTGAGTTCATATCTAGGGTTTCGATTCTTATTTCTGTAATTAAACGATCCTAAACTTGTTAAATTTGCAATTAAACTAGTCCACAGATTCGCAAAGACTCGATAAGCAAAACCCATGTGCCTTTGGTGTCAATCGAAATCGAATTCGAGGGTTTGGGATGGGGATCGATCGCGAATGTGTATGGGGGAGGGAATCACTAGAACTTCAGATTAAAACCATTCAGGTCCGGGTCTTGTTGCGATAACCCTAGCGGGTGGGACTGGTTAGGTCAGTGTGCTTGTGTGGGAGACACCCGGGTTCGAGTCTCTCCACACAGTTTTGTTTTTAAATTATTTTTTAGCCACCATTTTTATATGTAAACAAATCCCAATGTTATTATATTTATATATTAATGTGTTTAAACCGGAAAACCTCCCGTAAACTTGCGTTTAGCCTCGTGTCTCGTATTTTTAATTAAATTGTATTTAAAAATAATATAATATTTTCGAACCGTCACTTTAATTAAAAATGATATATTTAAATACCGTTTCGGTTATAAACTTGAAAGAACGTTTTAAAATAACAAATAATGTAATTATTTATATTATTTACACTCGTTGTTATCCTCGAATAAAATAATAGGTTTATTATTTTGTCGCGCAATTGTTTATTATAATACTTTGATAAATCTAAAAATAGTATATATATATATTATATTATTTTCTTAGGCCATTATTTAATGGCGAAAACGCTCGGATATATTTATTATATTTTATTAATTGTCACTCGTCGCAAATCATGATTTTCTTAATTGGTTAATTTAAGAATCCTTTATTCTTGTAGACACGTTCGTCTACTCTTAGTCAATAGAGCGTTTCTTTTAGGACGTTCCTTATTCCGTGTCGTCGTTACAATTCCTTTTTTATCCCTAATAATTATGTTGTAATTCTAGGGCATTCGTGAGCCGTGTCGGGCTAACGCTTGAGATTTCAATCTCATACTTGTGTGATTACTTCCTACGCAATCAGGTCAGTTTTCACGCCCCTTTTTTATTGTTTTAACTTGGGGGAGAAAGCATGTCACAACTTTTTTTGAGATTATTATAATTTATATGTTATCAATGTTAAAGCGAAGCGTAACACGCTATCACTGAAAGTCCTCAACACACATCGAACCGTTAATATGGATCTTAGCGAGGTAATGTTTAGTAGTACTACTGGGTTTGACAAATCTCACCCGCGTTAGTCACGCTAACTCGATTTGAGGTCGAACGGGTGACATGTTAGCCTACTCACATCGCCAGAGTTGATAGACCTGGCAAGAGGCAATTAAACAAACAATCAGCTTCAGTTGCGAGCGCTTAAGTTAAACATGAAACGTAGGTTAGCTACCTATAGATGCATATTGAATGTATAATAATCTGGTAAACGTTTATTTATATATTGAAACCTGTGAACTCACCAACCTCGTGTTGACATCTTTTCTTATATGTTTTCTCATGTCGCTAAGATAAGGCACATGTGCACATCTAGGACATGTATGGAGTCCTACTTTTGACTTATGTTTTAATATTACACTTGGACTGTTTTCCTTTATGTTTGGACCGAACGTTTTGGGCGCGTTGTTTTGTGCATTTATTTTCTTTATTCGCTTCTGCATTTACTCTGAATGTTATGATATTTTCATTTGAGTCCCATATAGAGTCGTTCCATGTAACTAATGACCGAGATCCTGGTTTGTCACTTCTCAAATGGTAAAACTCTGTTAGTTGAAATTGGGGGTGTGACACCCCATCCGGATAACATCTTGTTACTCTCTCGTTGAACCCCCACCCGAGCCATGCTACACGCTGGAGCCGTTCCTGTCCTCGTCTCCCTCCGCTCTCCACCATGATGCGCCTCTGTAGCAGTCACCACGTTCATCTGGCACCACCACTACTGTTGTCATCACAACCGTCGAGTTCTGCTATCACCCTCAAGCCGATCCTCCGCCACCCTCCTTCTATCTTTCTCTTTTCGGCAATCGGTCACCGCAACTGCCGGCTTTCCCCGTCCTCTCCTGCCGACCATCATCCCCACACGACACCACCAACCGTCGCTGCAACCCATAGCTGCTGACGTGATCACCTCAGCCGTAGTCACCCCTTCCTACTCGATATCCATTAAACATAAACGTAAACAAGAACGGTTTAAAACATAAGCGGGTTTTACCTTGACGTATACCAGAAACGATGCTCGCCCAACCGCTCTCGCGTCATTAACCCTTCTTCTTTCCCGTCACAGGCTCCTCCTTGCCGTTTTCTTCCTTGTTTCGGTCGTCGCACACCCTAGGTAATCCACAACCTAGGGTTTTCCACTTAAGGTGGATTTTAAACCCTCAAATGTTCCATCAGGGTTCCTCTAATTACACCTTGCGCATTTCGATCCCGAGTTCTTTACAAATGGCTAACCGGGTCCTCTCATTTTGATAAACCGAGCGTTTCGTGAAATCTTTATTTAAAAGACTAACTGTGACATTCCCGGTAGTTAAATGCACCTCGTATCAGAATCCTTTCAGTCTCTTTCTCATTTAATGCAAATTTGGGTCGTCCACTAACCCGGACTATTAGTTTATAATTTTCGGGATGTTACAAGTCTACCCTCCTTAAAATAGGATTTGTCCTCGAATCCCGCGTCGGTACAAACCAACACAACATATTCTTGTGCACCAAATTCATTTGGTGTCAAAATTCACCTTGACGTTACCTGTTTTCATTACATTGCTTCTCAATACGACCACCACCCTTGATGTTCAAAGAAGTCTGTTATGTTCCCGCTTTCACCCTTGGGGTTTGTAGGTTTCACCTTCCCATTTTCCTTCTTGCTCGTGTGCCCGATCATTATTTGAACTGCATGACCCCGATCCTTTGACTGCACGTCCGTCACTTTTCCATTTTGGTTTACGGGCACATTTTCCTTTGTTCCAACTATATCCCTGATGGCTTCGTCACCCTGACGGCCATTACCCCAAGTAAGATTCTTTGCTTTCCACAATTAGGATCATTCATCGTCCCTCTTATCTCGTACTCTAATTGCCATCCAATGATGTTTCCTTAGAACTCAGGCACCACTGCCTGGCTCACCGAGGTGACACATATCTCGTTCTCAGATGTCCTACAAGAACTTGCTCAAAGCTTTACTGATCACTTCTAGCGTCTCCCCATTACAATACATCCTTACTACATTACCTTGCGCTCATCGTGTCTTATAGTTGAGCATTCGCCGCTTATCGTTAGTGCTTCGATCACCGTCCTCCGATGATTTAGGGATTCGAACAATATGATCATGATTGTTCTAAAATTTCCACGTTATCTCTTTTAATGCTCCGCAAGAGCTTGCCTCTTCTAACTCAGTCGTATGCGTACTAGCGTAGGCATTTCATTCTCCAAATCTCAAGTGAACTCCTGCACTTATCCTTCCTTCATTCCACTCCCCTCGTTGCTGCTCTAGCGTCACCACACGATTATCGACCGCGTCTCATTACTAAATGCGAATCATGAAATCCACCCTAGCATAAGCCTCCGCTAGCAATCGTCTCGCTCGGAGAAAACATTTCTACTCCTCTTGTATCTTACCTTGACAGAACTCCTATATGGAACATATTTCATGGAGACTATTCCGTCACTTCATTTACTTCGTGCTGGAATCTTCAGTGTCGTCATCTTGATCATGTCATAATTATTTCCGATCAAGCGTCCACGTAACACTTTCATCATCAACTCTCATGGTTTCACCCCTTGGCTTTGTGCTCCGAATTCCCGAGATATAAGAATAGGCATCTCGTATGAGCACATCGCCAATCGTCCAGAAAGACATCAAAACTTCTCGCATCACTTCAATATATCATCGTCGCGAAAATCATTAAGATAGAAACGCTAAACTTGAGCACATCGACCATCCGTCCTATGCACGACTAAGTGTGTACTACAAGGACACCTAGCGTTAGGTTTAAATAATAACCTAACATTTCAGTTTATATATCTATGTATCTAGTATCCCAACTCTCTAGCTCGCATAATGTGCAAACACACCTAACTAGACCTAAGCAAATCCACGTGTTATACAATATGACCTTGTCATTCAAAGACATACAAAATCCTGAACTCTACCTTCTATTCATTATAACGGTAGCCCCTGCTACACGTCATCACATACTCACACAGAGTTTACCCAGACATACCCCATACGGGTCGTACCAATGTTTCAAGACGACATACTACTCAGTCTAGACACAAGGCGTCACTCTAATTATTTATACACATAATATATAAGTCGTAATTCCCCACAAGACCTCGTCCCGAACCTTTATACCTACACACAAGGTATATAACCACAATTTCTCACAGGACCCCGTCCTGTACTTTCACACAAGGTCCAACACACCCATTGCACTCCAAACATCACCTGATCATTATCACATTGGTGACATTATCTCAAGATTGTAGACACGGACAAATTCAAAACTCATGTCTATACAATTCTACTCATACCATCTAATTAATCATGCACTAGCACCACATCAAGAATTACATTTAATATGAACTCACGTTGTTCAAAAGGTAATCACATAATCACACCATACCGCACTAAATTTAACAATGCACTCACAATAGTAGGCTATCACAAGCACAACTATCATTAATTATGCTCAATTCATCCTGCGGTATAACTCGCAATCAATGTCAAAATCAAATAATCAATATTTGAATTGAGCATCACCCCTCGTAAACGCCAAATCAGTCATAACGTCAAATCACTCCGAAATCTCCCATGACAACTGTCACACTAACAAATCATCAAGCAATCGAGCATCCCAAACACTGCCTGCAAAATTACTGCTAGGCCCCGTTAGGTGCATCTGACGTGTTCACTTCTGGTTCCTCCTGACAAAGAACTCTCTTAACCAACGCAAGTGGTCGATCTCTCAACCGTGCAGGTCCACATCCTGGAGGAAAATCATGTACATCTGGCACTGCTCCCCTTTTCCATCCTGTCTTTCCAATCATAGCTCCATTCGGTATGGACCGAATTTCTAATCACACTTGGCACGAGAAGCGCCAACACTACTCCCATTTCACTAGCAGTTTCACCCGCAGCAGTCGTTGTCATGACTGGTCGTTCTGCATTCCCCCTAGCAAGAGCTACCGATGTCGTATGCTTCGTCTTAACCACCTAATCTTACTCAAGATAGAACGCTAGAGCGATTACTATGGGGCACAAATCCCGAATATGAGAGTAATCATAGACTGCCAAATTACGGTGATCAAATGCAATTTGGTGGTTCACATCACTACTCGGATTCTAAACCTTTCCCATCATACTTGATGTCGTCCAGACGGTCTATATAAAACTAACAAAACCTAACCTAGACTCCTAAGTAATAAATGGAAAACCTATGAACTAAACCGCACTGATAAGAAAGTGGATCTATCGAGTGTAGCACAGCTTAACGGTAAACCGGATTATCGAACCCTAGAGACACTACGTAACAATACTAGACTCGGACTAAAGATTGATTGATGGGGGTTTACTACACTACTGAATATCACTAAAGAATGTAATAAACTAAGGTCGACTCAACTATCAAGACAAGAACTAAGGAAGATATTATGAATGGGAAGAATACTACCTAGGTTGCAATCCTACTTGCAAAGCACAACTTCTACCGGTTCTGGAAACTAAGATGGATCTGGGTTTCTAAGGATGACAGCTATAGATTACCTAGTGTATCCCTAATCACTCTCAGTGTGTCACCAACTAAGGAACCTACAGATGTAATAAACTCACCAGATGTTGGATCACTTCTCAAGTATTTCCAACTATGATAATGTACCCTAATGAACAGATTACCTCTCAGTCTCACCGTCCACAATACATTCAAGGAATGCACGGGGTAATCCTAGGATAACAACTATGATTCAGAATAGCAACAGATCACTAGACACCTAATACCAACTTCCTCTCAGACAACTGACACTCGGATTCCTAATGACGAAGACTAACCAACTAATTCTCACATCTCGAGTATTGAACTAGGACATACACTCAACTCAAATCAGCAATCAATAACAACTCCTATGGCTACTACGTCTAGCAAACCACCGAAATCACAAACCCTAAGATCTATGACCTAGATACGCTAATCGAACTAGCAGACAACCACAATCAACGCATGGAATCGAAATCAATCACAAAATAAGAATTAGAGCATGCATATTCATCATAATAATTAACTAGGACTGTTTACAAAATCATAAAATCATCATGCGCATCCAAAACCGATAAAAATCGCAACTTTAACAAATATTCATCGTTAACCTAGGCAGTATTAAAGATTTAGCCAATACACATGTTTAGAACATCCAACACAGAAGTAATAGACATAGTTATGGTTTCAAGCAAACAAATAAAAAACAAACGAAAGAGAATTGAAACCCGGAGAAACTATCTCTAACCACCACAGATCCAAAAGCTCCAAAATTTGACTCTAATCAGCTTCCAAACCCTCAGAATCACCCTCAATTCTTCTCTGGATGGAAAATAAATCGAACTGCCGACCTAATTGGCTTCAAATTCTATTTAATTCGATTTTTACAATTTTCACGGAATACGACTCTCTCGCGTACTGCGAGAGAGTTAGGCATGCCCCTCGCGTACCGCGAGGGCCAAAACAGTCGGGCCGAATTCTGGAACTCTTTGTGTACCTTGAGAGTTTTTCCTCTGGTCTTCGCGTACCGCGAAAGACAGATTTTTCATATTTTTAACTTTTGATCTTCAGGCTTCATTCTCGTGCTCGGTTTCTTCCTGTTTTCACTTGTATTCATCATAAGCACCTGAGAACATAACAACGACTCAATATGTAACAAAAATGACTCAAAACAAATAGAAAACTAATTAAAAACGCATGAAAACAAAGGAATAAAGATGTGTGCTTTGCACTACATCAATACTCACACTAACTTTCTACCTTCACGCTCACCGGATGCATATGCATCCCACGCAACTCACATACAACCACAAAATAATATATCAAGTTATCACAATAATCACAATTGTACACCACCCATGGTTACACACAAATTAACTATACCATGCTAAAGCACCAAACTATCTCACATAATGCAATTAATGCTACTCTACATTAATTAACTCACAAAACATGATTTCACCAAATCACACCACACAACTTCACATAGTTCTACATACTACTACAACACATAGCACATGTCATGTTCCCACACGAAACCATAAATCACTTACTCACACCAATCACTTTACTTGGTGTAACACTACCCAAATGTAATTAATAATTACTGCTTAACTCGAAAGACGTACCTCTTGGCTCGCGGTTACTCGTGGTGGCATTCGTTTCACCCTTGTCCCATTTTCAGTTTAAGTTAAGGTATTTTATTTTATAAAAACTCCGATTTTCTCTTAAACCACGGATCTGATACCAACTTGTAAGACCCAACCCGGGCATCCTACAGTCGGTTCTTATAACAGGTTATTCTCTTTAAAAACGCATTTTTTACTAACCAAACTACAATGGAAGTCTTTCAAGAATCATTTATTAGCATTTAATGTTAATAAATATACATCACGAACGCCTGCACACCGATCCAAGTAACGCCGTCTCCAAGGCAAGATACGTCAACGCTACGCTTACCTGCAAAACAATCTAACGTACAAACAAAGTCAGCTACGCTGAGTGAGTTCTAATAGTTTAATTTAAACAAAAACCATCACGTCATATTCATTAGTTTATTCCACTCAGGAACCTCTGGTCCTTAATAAAATAGTTTATGATTCATTAACAAATAGTTAACCCCCTATTATCCCACGGCATCCCATAATCGTTCATCACCCAGGACTTAGCATGTATATTTTCCCACCATGTTAAACTAAGATTTACAGATTTTTAGAAATCAATGGATTATGGAATGAATGAGCATTAATTAAAGCATAAGAACTTTTGTCTAGAGGTGTCTCAACCAAGTCACTATCCCAGAAGCTAACATATAGACTAGATTATATCAATTTAAGCACATAAATCTCACTTAGGGGTGTATTCTCCAAGTCACCATCCCAGAGGGAAACACATAAGCAAGACTCATATTTCAAACAATTAAGCTCATAGTTATGGAATTAGGGAATGGGCGCCACCGAAACTCGGATTTATTCTCATAAAAAGAGAGTGATGTGCCATGAAAATTTTCAAAAATCTCTAAATTTTAACTTAACGTGGTACCTATCACCTTATATTGACAGTTTCAGTATTACCGCTACCATAAGATGAGTACCCACAAGATTTCATGAATTTATTACGTGATTAATCCTAAGTAACACTCACATACTATTTAAGTTATTCAAGTTGACTGGGTCTACCAAAACATCACTAATTACACGTGTTTTCTATTATTTATTCATTTAAACTCAACAAGCAGATCCAGTTGTACTATCATTTTCCATTTTTTTTATGCAAAAACTTATACTTTCAAATGACATTTTTTCAAATTTTTTTCAATTTTTTTGTATTTTTGGATTTTTATTAAAGACATAAACTAACACTCACATCCCCACACTTGAAAGACACATTGTCCTTAATGTGAATCAAGACACAACGAAAATAAAAATGCAAAAATTAAAAACAGGAAGCGACTTAGCTGGTTATGTATATGCAAATCAATGTGCAACTTCGTTCGATGCGGCGCTTTCAAAATCCTATGACTCTTAGTCCCCCTGCAGTTGTTCGGCTGCGTACTCCCCGTCCGCCTATCTCACACTCCCAAAGCATATTTTTATTTCATATTTATTTTCCTTCGCCCGTCAATTCCTTTCAAGCGCCCTTAAACTCGTTACGTTGTTCGAATGAACTCGTTGGCTCCGCGCTCTATTCGGTCGGAACCCGGTTCGTCGAGAACCTTCTCTCATAGATTCCCTTCACCAAGTCATCGCCAGCAATCCGCTCTGATCCCTTGGTGTCAAAGGGCGAGTTCCTTTCTTGTCTTGCGCAAAAACTTTCTTGATTCTCATTGGAGAATGACTCTCCCTCTACTTTATTTGATAGATTTTTTTTATTTTTTATAAAATTAATGTTTAATTATGTATACAAAAAAATATCATTACATAAATCATCTAAATAAAACGATTTAAAAGGTTGTCTGCATTAAAAAAATTCGACTTTTGGCCGTTTTCTTCCCATTTGACTAATTCGACCCATTCCGCTTTAAGCTAAGTTTGACACAGTTACATGTTTATGATTAAACACAACCCGAGATGCTTTTTAGGTATATACCTTAACGTTTGTGTTAGTTTCAGCAAGTCTTTGTTTTATATCCCTGCATATCGAGTTGTGACAATCCAGATTTTTAGGATTAATTTCGTTAGTAATTTCAGTTAAATACTAGCCCAGTTAACTCAATCCTAAACCCCGGGGACTGATTATGTCAATATCTAAACTAAAACTGTAGGGGCAAATTCTGTAATTAAACCAAAGTTGATTTGGTTGACTCTGAAAAGTCAAAATCATGAGTTTTGAATTCTGTTTGACTTTTGAAAGTCAAATTCGCAACCAATAATCGAAATTCAAGCATCATGACTATTTTCTACTCGAATCCGTAACTGATTTGCATGATAATTTCATTTACAATCGTCATTACAGCGTTAATTACCATTATTCTGTCGAATTAAACCCAATTATGGGTAATCATCTTGTAACCGTCACATCTTGTCGCATCCTGTAGAACCTGTTACACAACTCAATTTGACCGGAGAAGCGGTTCGAGTTGCCGGAGATCGAACCCGCCATCGTCGACACCCAATCTAGTCGGGAACCATCAATTCTAACGCTATTCTGGTAATTCTTTACACCCTTAGCTTCGTTTCATTTCCTAGATCAAAAGCCCTAACCTGTTAGAGGCTTACAATATCGAGTTTAACAAGAATTTATTCTAGGGTTCTTAGCACATTCGGGTTTAATCGAATTATATCCTAGACCCGATTGCAATTCGATTAATTCACATGGATAGGATCGCTATCTGATATCCATTGAAAGCCCTATGTTAATTTTATCCTACAACATCAAATTGTTCATGATCTGTAATCTAGGGTTTGTTCATACACGGATTTGGGGGTTTTGATCTTAGGCTTAACCTCAATTCAATTAAACCACAGGAATAGATTCACAATACCCTAATTAGTAAAAGCCCTATGCTTTTAACAAGATTTAATATTGAATTTGACAAATTTGATTTTGTGTTCTTAAACTAGGGTTCGAAACTTTCAACTCAGAAATTAACGATTCTAAACTTGATATTTTTCCAAATAAACCTACCCACAGATTCGCATATACTCGTTTTACAAAACCCATATAACCCTATGATCGATCGTGACAAGACTCAATGGAATTAGGGGAGGGTTTTGATTTCGGATTCGAGAAGGGAAAGAGCACAATGTGTTCAATTAATAAAATCATTTCGATCCGGTTGCTTGTGCGATTCCCTTGTGGACTGAGTTGGTTAGGTGTGTGTGCTGGTGTGGAGGAGACCACCCGGGTTCGAGTCTCCCCACTTTGTTTTGTTTTTAAAATGTATTTTAATGTTATTTTCTTAATAAAATCATACTCTATATTATTATATTTATATTTATTAAAATGTTTTAGCTCGGAAAATCAGCCGACGGCTCGGGATTTATTTTATAAAGCATTTTTGAGAATTTAAGTGATATTAAAAATAATATATTAATTGTATTTTTTCACAAAATTATTATTTAGTTTATGAAAGACACTCAAACGATTGTGTTTATATTAATGTCCGGGTTTAGTTTCATAACCCGTTTTAATATTATTTTCCACTATTAAAAATAATATATTTATATATTATTTTTGTCGCATTAACGAGCGTTGTGTAACGCTTCGAATTTATAAATAATATAACTAGTTATATTATTACCCACATATATATATATATATATATATTCTCAATAAAAAATAATATAATTATTATTTTTCAACATAAATGATTATCGTATTAACTCTACGAGTTTAAAAAATAATTTAATAATATTATTTTTCTAGACCATTATTTAATGGCGAAAACGGGCGAATATATTTATTATATATATTATTATTGTAATTAGAATCATTCGACGCGAAACGTATTTATCCTAAATATTTAATTTAGAAATCCGTATTCTCGTGGACACGTTCGTCTACTCTTTAATTATTATAGCGTTTTAGGACGTTCAATCTTCCGTGTCGTCGTCACAAATTCCAATATATCCCTAATAATTATGTTATAATTCTAGGGCATTTGTAAGCCGTTTTGGGCTAGCATTTGAGGTTCAAATCTTATTCTCGTGTGAATCTACCTACGCAAATCAGGTGAGTTTTCACGGCCCCTTTTACTGTTTTAAACTGGGGGAGAAAACATGACGTAAACACTTTTGATTTCTGTAATTCATATATGTTATCACTTGTATGACTATGCGTACACATCTATCACTAAAGTCCACACATCGGACCGTTAATATGAACATAGCGAGGTAATTTGACAAACCTCACCCGCGTTAGTCGCGCTAACTCGATTGGAGGTCGAACGGGTGCAGTATTGACCTAAACATGCACCATGGTTGATAGGCCTGGTGGGAGGCAAACACTTAAACAGTCAGCTTTCGGTTGCGAGCGCATTTGTAAACATGTATATGTGTTAGCTACCTGTTGATATATATATTATATATATATATATATATATTGAATGTACATTAATCTGTTAAACATTGCTACAAACTGAAACCTGTGAACTCACCAACCTGGTGTTGACACTTTTCCTACATGTTTTCTCAGGACGCTAAGCTAAGGCACAAGTGCACGACTAGGACATGCATGAAGTCCTAATATTGATTTCTTGTTTATTAAGACGTTTAAACTATTTTTATTTATGTTATTTTGGACTAGACTTTGGTCGCGTGTGTTTTGCGTATTTACTTTTATTTATCGCTTCCTCATTTACTCTGACCTTTTATAATATTTTCATTTGAGTCTCATATAGTGTCGTTTGATGTAACTAATGACTGAGATCCTCGTTTGTTAAGCACCAAACGGTAAAACTCCGTTAGTAGAATTTGGGGGTGTGACACGAGTAGAAGACCTCTTCCACATTCATATTTGTTTTTGCACACTGTTTGAAATTTGAATGTTAATGTAAGTAGCAATTGAAGCATGTACCGATGATGTTTGACTCGCAATGGAAGCATGATGTTTGATAACAAAATAAACAAATTTGCTATCTTCCGCTTAGTCCAAGATCTTCATTTTTATTATTCGTCTCTTTAGGATTACAATATTTATTTACAAATACACTAAAAATAAATGAATAAAATAAACCTAACTAAATAACCCATAAAAATACAAAGAGAAACAACCAATCAACAAACAATACAACCACATGTCTCTAGTGCTCGATTCATTCAATACAATCACAACAAACGAAAAAGTCTCGATCTTTTGTCAAACAATAGTTTAGACAAATAAAACATTAGATCGATATATAAAAAAATAATTATTTAAACCGTTTAAATAAATAAATCAGATATATTTTAGCGGAAGCGATTTATGGTACAACAAACATATCAGATCTGGATTCCTTTCAGTGATCCGATTACATGCGTATAAAAATATTAAATAAACCAACCACAGGGTGTTTAGATATTATTATCTTTAACGATAACCAGATCTGAAACACGTTAGTACAACGAATGTCACGCTAGATGACACGTACACGAAACCTACAACAAAACGTCACACATATTGCACACGAGGAAGCCGGCGGCGGCGACGACATGTGATGGGACGGTGGTAGCCGGCAAGGCGGCGGCGGCCTTGAGTGACGTCGACCGGAAAACCGTGAGAGGGGAGGGGAGGGTTTTTGAAAACCCTTGTGGTGGCTAAGAACTCTTGATTATGTTTTAGGGTTAAAGTTAAGGTTATATTTATAAACTTGTAACTTACAGACTGACCCCTGAGATATTAACAGTTAATACCCAATTAATATTTAACTGTTTAATTATTAACATTTTTATTTTACTAACTACTAATAATCTGTAAAAATCTAATTTTTAAATGTTTAACAGATTAAACATTTATTCTCCGTAAATAATTAATTAATCAGATAATTAATTATCTCAATCTTCGATAAATATTTCTCTAAATATTTATTCACCGTTTATTATATCCGTCTTTCGTGAACTATAATATTTAACAATAAATATTATATATATATATATATATATATATATATATTGTTCGTTGCCTAAGGTGTAACTCTTTGGATCGTACCTTGTTAGTAACGTTGATTTTATTAATGACTGGACATCGATTCATATATCCAACATGTACAAAGGTCAAGTGTGAAAAAAGTGCATCCATTGTAAGCATAGTTGCGTAGCAAATAACAAGGGCACCACGTCAAGTCTTAAGCGACATCTCAATGACTCTGCACTTTTTCAGAAATCGAAAGTTATGACCTTTCCTCATATTTGCCAAACTAATGGGCTGTTGTTGTGTTACTTGGATTAGGGGTGTTCACAGAAAGGGTTATTTGCCAAACTAATAGGTCTGCTGTTGTGTATAGGTTTAGAGTATCACTTTCTTTGGAACTTTGGATGGCATTTGAAGTTTGAAACTTTGGACAACAGCTAGTAGTTTCTTTATTTTGATGTATTTGGATTGTTTTTTTGAGCTTTATGAATAACATTTGAAATTTGTTTTGGACTACTTATTTGGATTGTATTTTGGTTACATACATTTTGGAAGTTTGGACATCAGACTGTATTTGGATTGTATTTTGGTTTCATACTATATTTTTTTTCCATATAGAATTACAAGTTGGTTTTAAATTACATACATCTTTCAGCAGTTTTTAAATTACTGTATTTGGATTGTATTTTGTTTCATACTATATTTTTTTTCATACATAATTACAACTTGGTTTTAAATTACATACATCTTTTAGTAGTTTTTTTCATGCATAATTACAACTTCTTTTTTTTGGATTTTTTTTTTCAAATTCCAAACCTGAGATTTTTTAAATCGAGCGAAAAGGAGTCAAACCAAGCTGCTCGAATATGCAACAAATTGAGTTCGAGTCTTACATTCTCGCTCAGACTTATAAATTCGAACCGAACCGAGCCACTCGATTTGTAAACGAACCAAGTTCGAGCCGATCTTCGTTCGGTTCGGCTCGGGAACAGTTCAAGTTATAAGAGATCATCTTTTCCAATGAGAACAAGTATTTTTACCATTTATAAAAGATCACCACTTCCTATAATATTATTGAAAAAAATTTGTGATCCCTACATAAGATAATGATTAGTAAACAATAACCTCTATTAATTCAGAGATAAACTAGTGAATAACAATATTGGTTGGTTGAAGATCAACTAAGTTTGATTAGTTAACATCTACCTCTCTCTCTCTCTCTCTATATATATATATATATATATATATATATATATATTTGTATGTATGTTTGTATCTATGTCTGTATGTGTGCGCACCCGCTCGCGTGCAGGGACCAAGTTAAACAAAATGTGATTTTTTTGGTGAGAAGTGTAGGAAGTGATCTCGACCCTTATCAAGGCAAATCAATGGATAAGATGAGGCGCTGATAGTTTTATAATAACTGAAAGTTGGTTATCACCGAGAGTGGCTAAAAGAGAAGAGCCTAAACTTGTAAACGAACCAAACATTCAGTGAACAGTTCGTGAACCGTTTGACAGGATGTTCTTTTATGTTCATTCATCGAATAAACGAAGGAACATGAACACACATTTTTTTGTTTAGTTAAGCGAACAAACATGAACACATGTCTCGATCGTGAACAGTCGTTTATGTTCGCCCATTTACGTTCATAATGTTCGTTCATTTATGTTCATTCATTTGCCTTCGTTTATACGAGTTTAATTATGTCTCTTCATTTACGTTCTTTGAATATTCATTCAAATTTATTTATTACCAATATTAAGCTAAAGCCATTTTGATTTTCATATTTTAAAACCCTTAAGCTCAATTTAAAATCACTTCAATATCTTTGTTTAGTTTTAAAATGTTGGATGTAAAGATGATGATTTAGACTTAATTTGGAAATTCGCGTTTAATCATATGTGATGTTCGTTTTCTTTCGTTCGTTTATGTTCATTTGTGTTCGTTTGTATTTGTGTGTGTTCGATTATGTTCGTGATTCGTTCATTTAGAATATTAACTAACAAACACGAGCAAGAAAATTCGTTCGTTTAAGTGTTCATGTTCATTCATATGTTCAGTTAAAGTTAAACGAACGAACACGGACAAGCCTCGTTCGTTCTCATTCAGTTCGTTTACAATCCTATAAGAGTTAGTGAGCCACCATTGTTGACCTTTTATCTAGTTCCACCAGTTTTTTAAATTGCAAAGAACTTTATATACTTCGTTTATTTAACAAAAAACTATACTACAAAACTCAACATTTGTTCTCTTTTTTTAGTATAGTATTGATATATATATATATTTAATCAAAAGTTGATAATTATATAGATAACGGTGCGTAGTTATTTACATAGTGTTATGTAATTATATACACATGGTGCATATATTGTATTAGAATAGAGGGTACTAGAGTGTAACATTGCTCTCTACATATAGAGACACTATTGCAACCCTAAATCATATAACAATTATACATTTCTTTGGTTCAATTTGGTAACAGAGCTAGGTGTTGCCATCATCGCAAAACCTTGAACAAGGCGGCGCATCACCGCCCTGCCTCCTTCCTTTTTCCAATCATTTGCTCTTAGTTAAAATTTTCCTTTCCATTGCCAATGTTCAAGATCAGATCCAGAGTTGCCTCCACCAAACCCTAGGGCCGCTGCCGCCACAGGCAACAACCACTCTCATCTTTACACCCACCAATGTTGTCTCAAACTTCTCTCACTAGAGTTCACAGAAAAGACCTACTTTCCGATCCTAGCCGTCTCTCAAAATTGTCATGTCCACAAACAGTCGTTTTACAACCATCACGCTGCCGCTCCACAAAACCGATTGTTTATGAACAGTCTCGTGCGCAAGTTGCCTTTTCGTGTGAAAGTTAACACTTTCGTACGAAACCATACTTTTTCGTGCGAAAGTTGGTGGAACGTGAGGAAGAATCGTGCGAAAGTTCCAGGAGAACCGCCATCACAGGTCGCTCAAGACAGTCGTCGGTCCATGAGTAAAAACAACATGCCTTCACCAGGGTTTAGTCCACCATCACCACATGTCGCTAGATCTCGTCACAAAACAATATATATATATATATCTTTACATTTCAAGCTCTCGCGCTTAGTTTGCGGGGAAATATTAGACTAGTTATGTAATTGTATTAGACTAGTGGGTACTAGAGTGTAACATTGCTCTCTCTATACATAAAGACAATATTATAACCCTAAATCATATAACAATTATCAATACAATATACATTTCCGTGATTCAATTATGCATAATTATTATATAGATGTGTATGCCCGCTGTCTAAAATAAATATACATCTAATGGCTAGTGCTTTCATGCTTCACACGAAAAAAACTCCTTTTAAGGAACCGATGTTTCTATACACATATCTATACTATTTAATAAATAAACGTTTTTTCCTGTCACGTGTCGCCTTTATATTCATTCTCATTATTTTTTTCTCATCTTTCTCTCTCTCTTATTAAATACAACTCTATATTTTAATAATAAGATATTAAAAAACAAATAACAATTACAGTAATAAAACACATTTATTTTAAATTATCCTATTATAATAAACTTTGAAATCTAATTATGTAACTTTTATTTTCAATCAAATAGTAAATGAAAGTTAAATTACACTAAATAATAATTAACGTATTTTAAAAACCCAATAATATATTAATTTTTATATATTTTGAATTTGTTTTTTATCCATAATATATGTAATACATTTTTACACCTATAAAATATATATATAAAAACTTTTATGTACTGATATTTTTCGTCACTTGTGTAGACACGGGTTATAAACTAGTACACAAATGTATCCTTTTGTTATGTGATGATATCTTTTTTTTCTTAAGTCTCATTTGTTGTTGTATAATTTGTAAATTTCTTTAAAATTTTTATGAAAAATAATCTTAATATAAAAATAAATTTTTTGACGCAATAGATTCTTATATATATTTACATGGTAGTTTATTTTAATTAATCATTTCATATACAAGACTAGAAACATATAATTTTATCTAAACATATGTAAACGTTTGAGTAAACCTAGACTACATATCACTTATATTTATGCACCTTTAATTTTTTTTTGAATATTTATTAATTACACAAATTAATCAATATATGATAGGGTGATAAAATAAAGGATATCATGTAAAAGTGTTAAATAGAAACTTAGCAAATTTGATGTCGACTTTTTACACCAAAATATAATTCACTAAGGTCATCTGTAGTGGTTTTACATTCAAGTGATTCACGCCCCGCAACGTCACGACGACATTAGCACAGTGACAATCATTGTCCAGAATCACTAAGGTGCGTAGTGATTTCTCACCCCACATTTATGAGTGAAAAATAAATTTTTTTTTAAAACAACTCTGTTTTCGTTAAAGTTTTTACCTAGATGTTCAGAAAAAATAAATAAATAAATAAACAAGACCGTGTTTTTTACGCCCGTAAAATAGTCATGTGGATCACGCCCCCCGATCAGAGTACCACTAAATACCCTACTGTATGAGATTGGAAGGGAGACACATTATCGTTTTTATATACATCTCTAAATCGAATTGTTTTGACAAATAAAATAGAGATTTCACATCTTTATATATCACATCCAAACACCTTATAATTTGAGTCAATATCCACCCACAAATTTAACTGACATTATATATTCTTTATTTATTTATAACGCAACAAGATTTCAAAGTATAAAGTTATTTTTAATAGTTAAAATAATTTATTTTAACATTTAATATGTAATGTTTATTTGTGGTTATCTAACTTTAACTATTTCAAAATGTATATGTCTCACTTTCTTCTAATTTTTTTAAATTTAATTATTAAATAAATAAAAAAAATGAAAAAAAGAAGTCCCCTTTAAGGCAGATAAAGATTCGTTACTTGAATAAAGCACAAGTGGAGGACTATAAAAATCCATCAACCGATTATTTGTTATGATATCGAGAATGATCGCTAAAAAAGCGAAAATGATAACGAGATCGAGAATGATCGCTAAAACAAGCGAGAACGACAAACAAAAGAAATAAAATGAGAAAGAATGATTGGGGGAAAAAACTGAAATGATTTAATTGATTACTTGAATAATGTTACAAATAAGCTATTTATAGACAAAGGAATAAAAACTAGCAACCTAAACTGAATTAGGCGAACTTAGTAAGTTCGCCCCTATAGAAGCAGGCGAACTTAACTAAGTTCGCTAACACCCCCCTCAAGTTGGAGGCGTATACAACCCCAACTTGGAAATGATATCCGAATGCGGTTGACCAGCCAAACTCTTTGTGAATAAATCCGCAAGTTGATCAGAAGTTCGTGTGTGAGAAAGCAGAATCAAACCGGCTTGAAGCTTCTCACAGACAAAATGACAATCCAACTCGATATGCTTAGTTCGCTCATGAAAAACTGGATTCTTAGCAATATGAATAGCCGCCTGACTGAGGAACAGGAGTAAGATTATCAAGCCGAAACTCTACAAACAAGCGAGTCAACCAAGCAAGTTACTGTGTGACACGGCGAAAAGAACGATATTCAGCTTCAGCAGAACTAAGAGAAACGGTAGCTTGCTTCTTGGATTTCCAAGAAATAGGACTGCCCCCAAGAGAAATGAAATAGCCACTGACAGAACGCCGAGTATTAGGACAAGATGCCCAATCAGAATCACAATAAGCAGACAAAGACATATCGGGATCATCATTAAAGAACAACCCTTGAGAACAAGTGCCTTTAACATACCGAAGAGTATGCCGCGCAGCATCCCAATGAGGAACACGCGTATCACTCATAAACTGGCTGAGAAACTGAACCGCAAAAGTAAGACCAGGCCGAGTATGAGTGAGATAATTGAGTTTACCAACTAGGCGACGATAGGCCAAAGGATCATCAAGAACTTGACCTTCGTTGAGCTTGAGTTGTAAATGTAAAGGCAAAGGAGACGAAACAGAAGAAACATCGTCTGTAGGAAACTAAGTCAGCAAATCCTTCGCAAATTTGCGTTGAGTCATAATAAGACCAGAGGGAGATTTAAGAACCTCAATGCCCAGAAAGTAGTTGAGAGTGCCAAGATCCTTGATTTGGAAAGTGGAATGTAAGAAAGTCTTCAAAGCAGATATCTCTTGATCATTATTACCAGTAAGAAGAATGTCATCAATATAGACAGCGACATGAACAACAGAATCTCCCATCGATTTAGAGAATAAAGAATAATCATTGGGAGACCGTATATAACCTTTGGTCTTAAGAGCGTCAGAAAGCTTTCCATACCACTGCCTTGAAGCTTGCTTCAAACCATAAAGAGACTTCTTGAGTTTAAGAACATGATCAGGAGAGGATAAAGGCATTCTAGGACGAGAAAGCAAATAAATGTCTTCGTCAAGATCCCCATGTAAAAAAGCATTATTGACATCTAATTGGTATAAACCCCAATGTCGTTTAGTGGCAACATCAATGAGACTACAAATAGTAGTCATTTTAACAACATGAGAAAAAGTCTCATTATAATCAATTCCTGCTTTCTGAGTATCACCACGGACAACCAAACGGGCTTTGCAACGTTCAACAGTGCCATCAGCATTATACTTGACCTTATACACCCATTTGCACTTAATGGCCTTTTTACCTTTAGGTAAATGCATAACCTCCCACGTTTGATTACTTTCTAAGGCATTAAACTCCTTAGCCATAGCCTCTTTCCAAGCAGGATGATTAGCAGCCTCCTGATAAGAAGAAGGTTCCTGAACAGAATCAAGATTGAGGAGGAGTTGCTGGGAATCAGAAGAAAGATCAGCAATATTAACAAAATGAGAGGCTTGGCAAGCACTCGACAAAGTATGAAAACAAGATGAATCAACAGAAGAAGCAGAATTACAAACATAATCCTGCAGATGAGAGGGAGGAACAGAAGAACGAGTAGATCTTCTGAGCTCCGGAGGTGGAGGAGGAGGAACTTGAGAAACAGGAGGAGGAATAGAATCAACTTCAGTAGCAACCGAAGAAGATGAAGGAACAACAACTGGATCCGTCTCCTCAAACAGATCATTTAGAGAAGGGAACAAATAAGAAGGATCCGAAGAATGTAAAGAAGGGAAATGTGCTCAAGAAAAGTCACATCCCGAGAAACAAGAACTTGTCGAGTGTCAAGATTATAAAGCTTGTAACCTTTCTTTCCAAAGGGATAACTAATAAAGATACAATCTTGATCTCTAGGCTGAAATTTATCACGTCCGGGTGTAGAAGTAGAAGCATAACATAAACACCCAAAAGTGCGAAGGTAGTTGTATGAAGGAGCTTTACCAAAGAGCATCTCAGAAGGAGATTTTCCCTGGAGAACCCGTGTGGGGAAAATATTAATCAAATGAGTAGCAGTGAGAATGCATTCACCCCAAAAAAGTAATCGGTAACTTGGATTGAAACATAAGAGCACGAGCAGTTTCGAGAAGATGCTTATGTTTACGTTCCACTACCCCATTCTGTTGAGGAACCCCATGACAAGTAGTCTGATGGATAATACCCTTTTGTTTAAAATACTCGGCATGATGAATACCCGAACCAAGCTTAAAAGCGTTATCGGATCGAACACGCTTCACTTTGGTACTAAACTGAGTCTCAACCATCTCAATGAACCCTTGAAGAATAGTAAAGGCGTTACCTTTAGTTGTCAAAAGATGAGTCCAAGTAGTTCTAGTAAAATCATCAACAATGGTGAGAAAATATTTATATCCATCAAATGTAGTAGAACGATACGATCCCCACATATCAATATGAATAAGATCAAATATTTGAGAACTGGATATACTACTAGATGCAAAAGGCAGTTTATGATGTCTAGCCTTAGGACAAACATAACAATCATCAATAGAACAATCATGTGCACCAGTAAAGACATTCAATTGCTTAAGTTTGTACAAAGGTAAATGACCAAGACGATTATGCCAAAGTTTCAAAGAAACAACAGAATTACAGTGAGAAAAATAATCAACTGTAACAGAGAAAAGTTTATTAGGATTCAAAAGATAAAGTCCATTGAGAATATCTCCCAGAACCAACAGACTACTCAGCGAAGGGGCCTGCAAGAAACAAGTAGTTTCAGAAAACTGAACAAGACCCTTTGTATCCCTACAAAGTTTGGGAACAGATAAGAGATTGTGCTTGAACTGAGGCACAAAGAAGACATTAGAGATAGAAAATGTCTTGGTAAGATTAACTGTTCCGACCTGCGTAACAGTTAAGACATGCCCGTTTGGAAGAAGAACATAAACGGGCGAGTTAAGCAATTGAACATCAAAAAGTAAACGGAAATCAAAGCACATATGATTACTTGCACCGATATCAATGATCCAAGTAGTATCGACCATAGTCGAATTGCAAGCAATAATACCTGCAAAATTTGCAAAACTGAGTGGTTGAACATTAGGAACACCACCCTGAACCCCAGAATTCTGCTGAAGAAGTTGTAGCAGATTGTTGTACTATTCAGAAGAAAGAGCAGTAGGAGCACCGGAAGTAGGAACAGAGACCCCAGCATCAGAAACAACATTAGTAGCAGCTTTGGGTCTAGTAAATTTGAAATCTTTAGGGAACCCAATTAAACGATAACATTTGCTGGCATCATGTCCTGGCTTCTTGAAATGAGAACAAACAGAACCTTTCCGAGCATTGTGATTCTTTGGTACCTGCATAGAAGCATTCATAGAAGCATTATGAGGAATAAACTGAGCCGATGAATGAAGCTCCCTCTGTTTCTCATCTTGAATGAGAAAAGCGTAAGCTTCATTGATTGAGGGAAGAGGCTTCATCATGATAATATTCCCACGAATCATGTCATAACAAGGGTTAAGACCTATCAGAAATTGCATCAAACGGTGATCTGTTTCGCGCTTAGCCATAAGTTGTGAAGTACCACATGTGTAGGGAGGAATAGTTTCGATTGCATTAAGCTCGTCCCAAACAGCTTTGATTTTGGTAAAATACGTAGCAATTGATAATACTTGGCCCCATTACTCTGTCCATACCGGTCAGTTAACTCTTTACAAAGTTGACGAGTAGTCTCAACATACAAAACGCTCTCACTGATATCACGTGACAAAGTGTTCAAAATCCAATAAATAACCATATCATTGCATCTTTTCCATAACTCCAGATTAGGAGAGGAAGCAGGTCTAACAACAGTTCCATCAACAAAACCAAGCTTATTCTTAGCAGATAAGGCAATGGACATGGCACGTTTCCAAGATCCGAAAGCAGATCCATCAAAAGTTTTGTAAACAAGTAAGAGGTCCGGATGATCAGATGAATGTAAGAACAAAGGATTAGAAGAATCCATGGGAACAACAACTGCAGGATCAGCAGTAGCAGGCATGAGAAAAAAAATCAGAAAGAAAGAAGGGTGAAGAAGGCGAACTTGATAAGTTCGTCAAGAAGCGAACTTAGTTAAGTTTGCTGGAACTGAAAAAGGAACAGGCGAACTTAGACAACCTGATGAACAACAAGTTCGCCTGCACAAACAAAAAAACGTGAAAACGAGCCAGAAATCATCATAACTCAAAATCAGAGAAGTATATGAAGAAATCCAACCGTAGGAATGATCAGAAGCATAAAACGAATGTTTTGAACGGATCAAAACATGAAACGATCCCCAATTGACACGAAAGATGATAAAACGAATGAAAAAACGAAGAACGAGTGCGGAATAAGGAAGAAAATCACAGAATCGAGCATATAAGCTCTCATACCATGTTATGATGTCGAGAATGATCGCTAAAACAAGCGAGAATGATAACGAGATCGAGAATGATCGCTAAAACAAGCGATAATGATAAACGAAAGAAATAAAATGAGAAAGAATTATTGGGGGAAAAAACTGAAATGATTTGATTGATTACTTGAATAATGTTACAAAGAAGCTATTTATAGACAAATGAATAAAAACTAGCAACCTAAACTGAATTAGGCGAACTTAGTAACTTCGCCCCCATAGAAGCAGGCAAACTTAATTAAGTTCGCTAACATTATTACTAATAAGAAAAATAGACAAAATGGTCTCTTGAGAGGTTAGTTAAATTACACAAGTACCCTTTAATAGTAGGACAAAATGGCCCCTTCAAAAGGTTGTGTGTCGGTCTTAGATATTTACAACTTTCGGTTGTGCATGTAGCACTAGCATCATATTTTGATTTATTCTAGTTGTATAACAAATATCATTGTTGTAGTTTAAGGAAGAACATTTAACTCTGTATCAAAGTTTGATTTGTTAGAGTTCATTTAAATTAGTTCTCTACGCATTTAATTTGTATATTTCGTTAAAGTTAGAATTTAACTTTAAAGAAAAGGATCTACACGGTGCTTGACTTATCTTCTGCATTTACGTCGGATCCGGAGAGGATCCTGATCGCTTTAGTTTTCAAATATATTAATATATTAATTATAATATATGTAATAAAAGAACTTGAATCTCTTACCACCACTGTTTCCACCACCTCTACCCTATTAAATTTTTTTGTCAATTGAACACTACAATTCTTTCTTCTTTATTTATTTGTTTACTTTGTTGTTTGATTAAACACTTTTATTATTCTGTTGATAAATATCAGCGTTTTCAGAATTAAACTGGACTGGTCGGACTGAGAACCGGTCATAAAACCGATCCGGTTAAATGTATTTGAACCTACCGGTTACTGGTCGACAGGGGCGGATGTAGTGAAGCGAGGGGGGGTGCACAGGAACCCCCCGAGTTTTGAAATTTTAGTGTAACGGTAGGTAAAAAAACTAGGGTGAACCCCCTAAAATATTATAGGGTGAACCCCCTTACGACGGCGCCCACTGCTGCTCGGTTGATCCGGTTGTGAAGCTATAAAACTAAGAACTCTTTCTTGAACTAAATGTGTGTTCTTGAGCATTCATATGATTAGAGGTAAAAAATTGATAGAAACAAATGAGTAGATGACTCTTAAATACAAATTAGTTGATTTTGTGAACATTTGAAGCATAATTTTCATGTTTTTTTCTTTGCTTTAGACCTCCAAAAATGGTTGAGCCGCCCCTGCCCGACCCGACCCGACCCGACCAATCGAACCGAACCGAAAATTTTTATGTCCGGCCCTATGAAATTGGATCATCTAAAAACAGTGAACCCCCTGAAAAAAAATTCTGGATCCGCCACTGCTGGTCGACCCAATTTAACCAAACTAGTAGAGGTGCATAAATCGGGTATTCTTAAGAACTAGTTCCGCTTCTTACCAGTTCGGTTCCATGTTCGGTTCTTGGTTGAAAAACTGGACCCTATGTATTGGTGTTTCAAGAACCGGTTCCAGTTCTTACCACTTCCGGTAATTCAAGGTGGGTATTTCAAGAACCTATTTTCGGGTATTCGAAAAACTTAGTTAAACATATAAATACATTAATTAAAAATATAAATAACTTGAAATCCGCCTTCAACATAGTTTCTCAATGAACACGACGAGCTTTGTTAGCACCGAAAGACATTTTACATAACTCGAAATGAACAAAAAGACTTGGGTTTCTCGTTGTGGACGAGGCGGAAGCGGTAGCCGATTCGGAAGCCATATTTTGAGTTTTTTTTGAGATTTTGATCGTTTTCGAGTGTGGTAACTAAACCTAAACATCCACCAACTATTATACTAAGTTAGGGCCATTATAATGTCAAAAAATACTTAAAAACGGCTATAACATCTATACTACGATTATAAAACAATAAAAAAGGTTTCAACACGTTTTTCGGGAGAGAAACCGGTTTTGGTAGAACCGGGTTTGGGAGAGAACCGGTTTTGGGTAGAACCAGTTTCGGATATTTTTAGAACCGGTATTGACTAGAAATATTGGAACCTATCCTGACGTCGGTTCCTGAATTACCGGTTTTTTTGTTCACCTCTACAAACTAGGTGGTCAAACCAAATTCTATACATATATATATATTTTTTATTTTTTTTATTAAACGCTTTTAACATACGAGTCACTTTGATTCTATTGATAAATAACAGCATTTTCAGAACTAAACTGAACCGGCCGAACCAAAAACCAACCATTAAACCAATTTGGTTAAATGTATTTGAACCAACCGGTTACCGGTCAGACCAATTGAACCAAACTAGGTGGTCAAACCAAATTCTATATGTATATTTCTTTATTTTTTACTTTTTCCCCCTTCAAGATCTTATTTATTGTCTTATATATTACTTCAGTCTTCGTATTTTGTTTATTTAAGACCTTATATTTTATTAAAATTATAAATACACACCAAAAGATAAAACAGTTTTGTATTTTGTTTAAATTAGTTATATCCATATAATTTTAACTTTTAAGCTGTTTATGATGCCATCCAGATTTTTAAACCAGTCTAACCAGTGGACCAGTAATGCAGCAGGTTCGATAACCGGACCGTTATGAAAACATGTATAAATAGATAATCTTTGACTCGCTAATTGTTAAACCACCATCTGCCATTGCACCAAACAAAACCAGCTTGACAAAAATCTAACAGCAGCCCAAAAATGTAAGGTGCCCAAGGGAGATTGGGGCCAAAATTACCAAAATATTAAGAAAAACATACATTTATAGGACAACTAAAGGAACTGCTGGAGCCATTTACAGTTGCTGGCATCATCCTGCAACCCATTCTTTAACCTTTTCACTTCTTGCAAAGCCTGCTTCAAGTCCATTTTGTCAAGTGGCAATTCAGAGAAGTCCTTTAAAAACTGACGGGCCCGAGGAGCACCTATCGCCATATCATCCAGTTCGGATGGTTTCTTACGCTTACAACCAGCCTGTAAAAGCATGATTATAAGATTTAGATAAAACTGATAATTGTTTGATTTTTAAGACTAAAATAATAAAAAATGAAGACAAAGAAATTGCCGCAAGAATAGTGGGGTTGGGTAAACTGTGATAAGTAGTACAGGTGGCAAAGTGGCGCGGTCGAGTGACTAACAGGTCAAAATGGATAATATTTGTGTGGGCCGATCAAAGGCGTAAAAACATTTTTATCTACTTTTTTGAATTTTATAGATAACTAATTGTGTAAAATATGATTACAAAAACTTTATTAGTACAATACTCTTCCAACTATTATTAATAAAGAAATTTTGGAGATTAAATGCATTTGAGTGCACACAGATGAATTTCGACCTATTTTACTTGTATTGTTTTGAGTTAAACCTTTTAGCTTGACCCGTTAAAGATAGGACATAACGCAAATCAACCCACTTATAAGGAAATGGATCGAAATTGTCACATTTAACAAATAGCATTTGTCATGAATATTTCCAAGTGGAAAGTAACAATAACCCGATAGCAAAAAGGCAAAACCAAGAAATATACAATAGCCGATTACTTGATGAGAATATTTAGAATGCTCAAATAATAAAATACTTAGAAGGCATACCTCTTGTTCTGCCTCATTTGATACAATTGAAAGAGGTGAGAAATCCTCCAACTCAGCAGCTTTTTCTCTAGCAAGTGAAACAACACTTTCAGGGAAGTTTGCAAACTCTGCAACATGGATACCAAAACTCTGATCACAAGCCCCTGCCTCAACCTGAATAATATCACAATGAATTAAAAAAACCAGCTATAATATTGTTTCTTCATACACACATACATATACATATATATATAGACACACACACATATTATATTATTATTTAAAGCATCAACAACCTTGTAAAGCATTGTTAGCTTTCGGCTTGAGGAGTCGATGTGTGCACTGACATGATAATTTGCTATACCGGAAGGTTGACCCGAATTCTCATGAGCTAAAGCGGTCAACTCATGAAAATGAGTAGCAAATAAAGTAGGTGCTTTAATTACTTCAACCAAGTGCTCACATATAGCCCAAGCTAAACCTGCTCCCCAAATAACAAATTAAGTTATAAATCAATGGTTTAAGTCAAAATCTTAAGCATGCAACATAATAAACCGAGTATCAGATGATGATTAAAAAACTAACCAAATCCATCATAAGTTGATGTTCCACGGCCCAACTCATCAATAATAATCAATGATTTATCAGTGGCACCTTTTAAAATTGATGCTGTCTCGAGCATTTCTTGCATAAAGGTAGAAACTCCACGTAACTAAGCACCACAAAAATATAATAAAAATAGTGATTTTCTACTAACAGAGAACTACAAATAAAACAAGAATATATCGACTACTTTAAGACAACAAAAAAAGTAATTTACAGTTTACCTGACAGTCACCAGCACCGACACGAGCAAAAATACAGTAACGGATAGAAATGCTAGCTTTATCACAAGGAACAAAGGAACCCACTTGTGCCATAAGAATGTTTACACCAACCTGTATAAATGACGAAAATAATATGATAACAAATTGTCGAGTGAAAAAAAAAGCTAAAAGTTAGTACACACAGAAGGCCATTATATCTTAATGTACCACTGCAAAAGATTATATGTTACAGTAAAATTGAATAGGATTAAACCAGCACAAACTTGTATGATAAATGAGCTTAATACCTGACGTATGAAGGTGGATTTTCCACCCATGTTAGGCCCTGTGATAATTTGAAACCAGCTCTCGCCCCTCACCTAGAAATTTGTGAAAATTTTTAAATAACGAATCATGTAAAAATTAGTTCCAATCTTTTCAATAGCCAAAATAAAGGCCATAAATTGCATAGCATCTTACAAGTTTGCAGTCGTTTGGTATAAAATTCACCCAATCTTGAGCTTCTACACATGGATGTCTACTTCCTTCTAATATAATATCTCCTGTATCCTGTAAATAACAACCTCCAGTAAATAATACATACTATAAAATCAAGAATGCTTATAAAGCTGAAACTGTTACCGATTCTGTGATATCCGGTCTTGTATAAGGGTTGGGGCTGCTAGCAGCCAGGTCAGCAATTATGGTGTGAGATCTCATCGATTACTTTGAAAAACAGGTTACAAAGAAAAGAGGAACATACATCCTCTAAATACAAAAACGGACAGTAATCAAGCCGATAAGATAGGTGATATCTATGGAAGGGGATAAAAAGGGAATAACAAAAAATAATAGATTCCATTACTCCCCCTCAAGTTGGAGCATGGAGATTTCGAATGCCCAACTTGTCGAGTAGGGTAGAAAATTGATGTGTTCCCAAAGGCTTTGTTAGGAGGTCTGCAATTTGAGTCTTGGTGTCGATCTGCATAGGTTGTATGTCTTTTGACTCAACTCGTTCCCGAACAAAATGGCAGTCCATCTCGACATGCTTGGTACGTTCATGAAACACCGGGTTGTTGGCAATATGACGTGCCGCTTGATTGTCACAGAACAAGGGAGTAGGCCCGATAGGAGGCATTTCAAGTATAGTGAGAAGCCACCTCATCCATAATATTTCACTAACCGCATTTGCCATTGCTCGGTATTCTGCTTCGGCTGATGACCGTGAGACAACCGATTGCTTTTTAGATCGCCATGATATAGGTGCTCCTCCCAAAAGTAACAAGTAACCAGTCCTAGATCTTCTTGTGAATGGACATCCCATCCAATCCGAGTCAGAATATGCAGTGAGATTGGTTCCTCCTTCCTTAGGAATTAAGATTCCTTGTCCCGGCGTTGTTTTAAGGTATCGAAGAACACGGTTTGCCGCTTCCAAATGGCTTTGTCGTGGGTCATTAACGAATTGACTCAAGACGTTGACCGCATAAGCAATGTCGGGCCTTGTAGCTTGTAGGTAAAGAAGTTTCCCCACCATTCTGCGATATTGATGGGCATCAGCTCGAGGCTCTTCATCACACTTGTCAAGTCTTGAGTTCTGTTCCATTGGGAACGAGCTAGGTCGGCATCCCATCATACCCGTTTCTTCGAGGATGTCAAGCGTATATTTGCGTTGGCTTAGCACCATGCCTTCCTTGGTTCTAGCCACTTCGATTCCAAGGAAAAACTTCAAGGTACCAAGGTCTTTAATGCTAAATTTGTCGTTAAGAAAGGCCTTGGTTTCTTGTATTTTGTTCAAGTCATTTCCCACGATGACAACGTCATCAACATAAATTAGCGCAGCAATGAAAACATCCTTCTCTTTATAAATAAAAAGGGAGTGATCGACCCCTGTTTGTTTGAATCCGATTCCCATCAATGAACTAGTGAATTTTTGGTACCAGTTTCTCGATGCCTGCTTAAGGCCATAGAGAGACTTCTTTAGTTTGCAAACCCTGTTATCTTCTGGTTTTCCAAATCCTTGAGGAATTTTCATGTAGACATCTTCATGCAAATCCCCTTGCAAGAAGGCATTATTCACATCAAGTTGGTGAACATGCCACCCTCGTTTCACTGCCACGGTTAGGAGAGTTCGAACCGTCACTAACTTTGCAACGGGAGCGAAAGTTTCGTGAAAATCTACTCCTTCCATTTGTGTATAACCCTTTGCCACAAGGCGGGCTTTGTATCTTTCGACCTCTCCACTAGGTTTGTATTTTATTTTGTAAACCCATTTCGAGTCAATAGCCTGTTTCCCTTTCGGTAGTTCTTCCAAAACCCAAGTCTCATTGTCTTCGAGAGCTTGGATTTCCTTCTTCATAGCTTCTATCCATTTCGGATCTTGTACAGCCTGTTTATAGTGTTTCGGCTCATTACCCGAAGTAATAGCCGACAAGAAAGCTTTGTGGGAATTAGTAAATTTATCGTAAGAAATATAATGTGCTAAGGGATGTACCGTTGAGGACTTTTGATCATGAGCGGGTTGCTTGTGGTCTACAGATGGGGGTAGCTTGACAATGAAGTCATCAAAATGCTTTGGTCGGGATTTGTTTCTGCTTTCCCTCGGCTGATTTATATGCTCAGAATTAGGCCCAAGTTGTTCTTCTTCGAATGCAAAAGAGGTTGACTCAATTCCATCATCAAGATTTTTGATCACTGGGTCACTTTGTTGAGTATGGTCCCCTTGAATCTCAAAAGAATTATGTTCACCTAGGCCATTTTCAAATTGGAGGGGTTCTGGCCCAGCATGCGCCCCATCATTTTCTTGCTCTGGCCCACAGTTATTTTCTTCCTCATTAGTCAGCAGCCCGTCTTCATTTTCTTCTCTTGGCCCACTGCTGCCATTTGTTTCATTTTGGCCACCACTGGGCTGAGGCCCAGTTTTGTTGGTTTCTTCACAGACCCATTTTTGAGGTAACACAAATATTTCCTCCTTCTCTATTTCTGCTTTGGCAAATGGAAAAATGTCTTCCATAAACTTGACGTCTCTTGAAGTAATGATCTTGTGATGTTGGATGTCATAAATCTTGTACCCTTTCGTTCCTTGTGGGTAACCTAAGAAAATTCCAGGTCTTCCCTTTATTTCGAATTTGTCTCCTTTGGTCTCTGTACTTTTATAGTAAGCGAGACAACCAAAAACTCTCAAGTATTCATAATCGGGTTTGGAATTTTACAACACCTCATAAGGCGTTTTGTTGTTAATTACTTCGGATGGCATTCGGTTTATAACATGTGTTGCCGTTAGAATGCATTCCCCCCAAAACTTTGTGGGTAAATTTGATTCAAACTTTAAAGCACGTGCAGTTTCCAACAAGTGTCGGTGTTTTCGTTCCACCACACCGTTTTGTTGTGGCGTGTGTGGGCAAGTCGTCTCTAGAATGATTCCCTCCTTGGCATAAAAATCAAGCATGTGATTTGAGGTGAACTCCCCACCATTATCACATCTTATCCTCTTAATTTTCTTTTCGAATTGTGTTTGTATCATTTTGTGAAAATTCACAAGACAAGTGCTTGCCTGGTGCTTGTGTTTGAGAAGAAATACCCATGTGGCTCGACTAAAGTCATCAACAATAGTCAAAAAATAATTTGCATGTGTGAAGGAGGGCGTGCGGTATTTACCCCATATGTCACAATGTAATAAATCAAAACAAGCATGGGTTTTGGTAATACTAATTGGAAAAGGTAATCTTGTAAACTTGGCTTTAACACACGAATCACAAAAGTCTTTAGAATTCAAAGTGTCATTTTTGAGAAAACCAACATGGGAAAGTTTAGAATTTGATGGGTGACCTAATCTCTTATGCCATGTATCAATGGTGGTCAACATTGCTTGTCTCTTGCCTCCCATCATTCCCATCTCGTATAGACCATCTTTGCAATCACCAACTCCAATCAAGGTCCTCGAACGTAAGCCCTGCATAACACAAAACTCAGGAAAGAATGTTATGGCACATTGTAAGTCTTGTGATAATCTACTAACCGACAGTAAGTTGCATTTAAACTTGGGGACATAGAGGACTTCTTTGACCATCATTCCATTTGGTAGAGCAAAATCCCCTCTACCTTCAACAGCTATGGCTTCTCCATTTGGTATGGTGACGGACGGTTCATAATTTCTTTTCGTTTTATTTTTAAGCATAGAATCATCATATATTATATGCTCGGTTGCACCGGAGTCAATAACCCATTTACCTTCTTTTGCAAGGTTACCTGCCCCGTTGGCTATCGGCGTCTGCGCTTCTTTGCTTGTGCCATCTTTGTTCCCAAATAATTGCACAAACTGTTGATATTGTGCATAAGTTATTCCCGGTATCGGACTCTTCTCTCCTTCGACACAAGCCGCCTTTGGTGTTGTCCCTTCCTGATTCTGTTCACCAGAGTCGCCCCTTTTCTCTTTCGGTTTGAATCTGCTATGGGATTGGTTTTGATCTCGTTTTGCGGAAACGTGAGTTTGAAAAGCCGCTGCCTCAGTGATGGGTCTTTTTGCTCCTGAGACCGCCCTTTGATGTTCATCGCCAACCATGGTGGTTGGTGTGTTTTTTTTGTTAGGGTTTCGTTTGGTGGATCTTTTACGATTGCTCTGATACCATAATAATTTTGATTATGGTGTGAGATCTCATCGATTACTTTGAAAAACAGGTTACAAAGAAAAGAGGAACATACATCCTCTAAATACAAAAACGGACAGTAATCAAGCCGATAAGATAGGTGATATCTATGGAAGGGGATAAAAAGGGAATAACAAAAAATAATAGATTCCATTAGTTACCGATTCTGTGATATCCGGTCTTGTATAAGGGTTGGGGCTGCTAGCAGCCAGGTCAGCAAAACTAAGCAAGACATCCAGCTCTGAGAGCAACTTAGCCAAATCCTCAAACACCTGTATCGTTGACTAGTCAAAAACCATTCATAGAAAAACATTACAGAAGCAAAATGAAAAATAGAATGCAATTACCTCGGAAAAAGTAGCTGCTGTTGCAACAACTCTAGCTACAAGCTCTTTCTGACAGCTTTTATATTCTTCTAGAACCTTCTGGTATTGATCTCCTAATTTCTTCAGCTTGGTGTTTGTAAATTTGACACCATCTTTTCGGGTTTCAAGAATTATAAAATGGGTATTAAGCTTCTTCCTTACTTTTGGTTCTTCTTTCTTTGTGATTCTAAAAACATGTCCAAACTGAGTACCCTTATCCATCTTTAAAGCCTTATCAATGGCTAGATCAAGATCATCAGCAGTTTGTTCATGCAAATTATGTATTTGTTGTTCTAGTGATTCTTGCTCACTTTTCAGGTCTGATAACTGAGAGTCATAACTAGGTGAAATCATGTATTCTCCATTTTCAAGTTGGTCAAGGTCAACAGAAACTTCCACAAGACCAATAAACTTATTCAAGTGATCATCATTACTCAAATAATCAAACCGATCCATGTATCTTTCCTTAATTAGTGATGCAAACTGACCATCATACCGTTCCATTGCACTTTTAATGTATGGAAATCTTATGCTTGACTGCACACAAAAGAACAGTTGCATACATGAAAATTATAGAAAACAAAGATGCAAAAAAAAAAAAAAAAACTCACCTGATAAAGCTTGACAACATGTAACAAACTAGCTCTTTGTTTGTCAATAATACGCGTCATTCGTTCGATATCACATATTCTTTTCAAATGTTGCCTTAAATCCTGACGAAAAGCAGTATCCTCAACAAATGCTTGCACCAAATCTAGTCTTGCATTAATCTCTTTGACATCCAACAAAGGTTGTTTTAACCACATGTGCAGTAACCTTTTACCCATGCCAGCTGTACATGTTCTATTCATGAGACCAAACAGACTAAAATTCTTGTTGGCATCTGTTTTACTCTCCATAACATTCAATGCCCTCATAGCAGCAGAGTCTAATCTCATGTAACTGTTAAGATTGTACTGACCAATCGTATAATTTCCATAGTTGTTTTCATCAGAAAGTAACTCGGCATAAGACAGTAATACCCCTAAAGCCATAGGTGCAAATTCAAAAGCAGAAACTAGATCACGAACCGGTTCATTTGAACCTTTGATTAACCTACCAAGATCTTGTGTTAAATCTCGTCCTTTAAACTCGACTTTCTTTCTTTCTGTTACCATCACACCACATTTTGACAATACATCATACAAAGGTTTACACTCACTTGATTTTGTGATTTCAATAGGTAAAACACATTCTTTGCATCCGAGAGAAACTAAAGCAGATTCAACGTTTGTGAAGTGATTATCATCAAGAAACTCAGTAATTCCAAACACCCTTTTAGCAAGATCAACATAACCTAATCCAACGGTGCACCCGGCTTCACGAAAATTTGGAATTACGGCCACTATTACTGGTGAATCTTGCATATCATTTTTTGCAAATAAAATGTCTTCAAAGCTGTTGAGATTACCAGGGGTTCCTCTTTTTATTAGTCTCCAGTTTGACCCACTGCCCTCATATAATTCAAGACTATGATCGATTCTTTCTAGTAAAAGATCACGAACGATAGTTTCAAACATATTTTTGCTTACACTCACACTAGATATAGAATTGAGCCCATTACAGATTTGTTTTAAGACTGTTGTGGTATGATAATAGGTATTTGCAATAAATGAAGCGTTCTCACCATGAGCTGTGAAATAATCCTATTAAGATTCATTAAAAAGCATAAGATAATGTTGCATAATATTTAATGATGTGTTCAATATCAGTGAAAAGACAGGAAAAACAAAGAATATAATGTAAACATAGTAATACAAAAGAGGTGACATTAAAGAATATTGAGTTAAAGATAAAACATTTAGAAAGGAGATCAACAATTACAATGGGGAAATCCAAAGTTTCCTATAGTTGATTATAAATGATCCAATCACCAACCATAGATTTTTACATTAAATTCCATAATTAAGCTCCGATATAATTTTCCATGTCAAACATACAAAAAAGAAAAAATACCTTTTTCATTGACGAACATGGTGATATAATCACAGAAATAGAATTGCATTACAGTGCACAATATCCTCCTTCAATAGACTTAGTCTATGTATTTCAGAACAATCTTATATTCAGATACAGTTGTACCTTAAATGTATGTACAAAATTTTATTTTCTCCATAGAAGTGATTTGAACTTCAGGGATTAGAAAAATTTTAAGAAAGAATACTTAAGAACTTGTTTGGCACGGCTTTTGTTTTCTGCTTTTGCATTTGCATCAATCAACACTGCATATTAGACGTTTATGTTTCCAGAAAACAAATTTGGTAAATCTTGACAAAATGGTTTTTAAAAAGACAAAAAAAAGCATGTTGACTATTTTAATAATGAAGCTAAGCTTTCAAACCTGGCATAAAATCTGTCTTAATTTTAAATCATCAGTTTATGTTTTAAAACTAGACAAACATGTCATACACATTTTGAGTTTGTTGTCGAAACAAAAATCACACCTTCCTTTACGTTAGAAAACATGCAAACATAAAACAGTCAACAGATAATACAAATGTTACCAAAAAGGTATAGGAACTTAGCCTAACTTTTAATCTAAATACAAATGATCAAGTTACCAACTAGGCAAAGTTAACGAGCACCGATGACTTAAAAAGTCTGTCCCTACTTACCTAATCCGTCATCGTCTTTAGAGTGTGTTCTAAACTTATTTCAATCAATTCAACAAAACGGATTATAACATTCAATAAAATGGTGGAAGTTAAAAAAGACCAAGAAAGGTGAGAAATAAGAAGTATAACAAAACCAAGAAGAATCATGAGTCATACCCCACGCAGTTTTTGCTAAGAAGAATTGATTTAGGGCCGGAAGCACCATAAATTCTAACGCCACAACCCACATAAATGTAAAAAAAACAAGACCGTTCCAAGAAAAAAATGGCGCACCAATGCAAAAACAAGAAACATGTAATAAACAACTGGAAATGATATGTAAATCGAAAGCCATATAAAGCCTTATTACTAATCACCTGCCAAACAATGGTCAATTTCTACCTATCCCTCTACTAGATCCTCAATTCATCCCACACATTACTATTTCTTTAGATTAAATTCATTACTTAAAACAACCTTCTAATTTCTAACCATTTAACTATGAAAATAACAATAGTATGCAATGATTATTTAGCTAGAAACTACACTCCTTCATCTAGAGCTTTAGCATAATCATCTCATAAATGCACATACATTTTCTGTCACCAGGATGACCTAATAAATTCCCAAATAACTTCCTCTGTGTGCAGGGGAGGACCTACCCTAGGGCCAGGGGTAGCCAGCGCTACCCCTCAACTTTTTACGCGTAGTGCAAAAAAAACTTTTTCACGGTTTTATGTATCCGGTTATAAATTATGTCTGTGTGTGTGGTGTTGAGAGGGGGGGGGGGGGGGGGGGGCTTACCCGTCGATCAAAAAATCTAACGGCCTTCGCGTCCTGCAACAACAAACTTGATTTCAGACAAAAAATTCCAACTTACATTGACAGTACTCAACGATTTCAAGAGCTATAAAACATTACGAGTGGCAAACACTTACATTAGGTAACTTTTTGAAGAAGGTGAGAAACCCTTGAGCTTGTTTAGCATCTACAAAAATCGAAGCACGGCAGAAGACGATAAATATTCAATCAAATCTTGAGATTATTAACCACTAATAATCATTTCATCTTTTTAATTTGAGTGAAGAAAAAAGTGAGATAAGGTGTTAACCTAATTTGAGCTCGGGAAGCTTGTTGTGATCCTGTAAATCTCCCTCCATGCTCGAATCTTTGTGAGTAAACAACAAAGTAACACAAATTAAGAAGTAAATTAGGGTTTTCTAAATCAATACGGCATGAATTTGAGGGGAGGGTTTCTGGAGATTGGGCGGGAAAGAGGTGAAAAAACGCGCGTGTTAGCTAAAAAGTTCTCCGATGAGAATAATATAATATAGAAGGTTTTAGAATGATATGGTTAAATGTTGCTTGTAGTTTTTTTTTAACAGCAAACTTTAATAAAAAAACTAGCAGGGGGCTAGCAAAGAGCATACAAGAAGGAATAATCAAAAAGAAAAATTACACCGGTCATTCCAAGTTATTGAAATATACTTGGAACGATTTTTTATCCGTAAGATCGAAAAAGACTTGATGTCTTGGAGCAGTTTCAGAAGCGAGACCGGCTTGTCTTCGAAGATAAGTTCGTTTCTAGCGTTCCATAAACACCAAGCGGTAGTGAGAATGGCATAAATCACCTTTTTTTTGCCTCCTAGGGATTTGCTCAACTTTGTGGATTTCAAGTAAGGCCCTGTTTGGTAGCCTCTTAATGGTTATTAAGAGGCTAACTCTTAATGGTTAAAAGCCTCTTAATGGTTAAGAGGTAGCCTTAAATCTGAATAGTTAAGAGGTAACCTCTTAATAGTAAGTCCTCACAAATTACATGGCCATTACCTCTTAACTATTAAGAAGCTTTAAACCATTAACAGGTAGCCTCTTAATGTCATTAAGAAGCTATCAAACAGCCCCTAAGTCTTTTATGCTAAACGCATATATGAGGGGAATCTTACACCACGAAGCAATTAAATTCCATATCTGATTTGTAGGACCGCAAGCAGTAAGCAAATGATCCATATCTTCCTCAATGATATTGCAGATCGGACATGATATGGAATCCAGACGAACACCCCGTTAGAGATTGCTTTCCTAGTAGGGAGTCTTTCTTTTGCAGCCCTCCAATAAAAAATATTAACCTTCACTGGAATCTATTTGTTCCATGTTGCTTGTAGTTGGTTCGTAACGTATGGACCAACTATTATGAAAGTGGTGTTATTTATAACTTATTAAAATATGAGAGAATGGATGGTTCAATGTTGTAGCTACAAGTATTCATGATGGAGTATGTTGAGACAAGGTTCAATTATGATGGGATTAAAATATGATTAATACTTGTTTTGATGATGATGATAAAAATTAAACACTTTATGCTAATAAAGTGTTCATTAAAGATAATTATATATAAACATAGACATAGACATGTTAACGTATCAGAAATAGATGTTATCAACAAGTTCTAACGTGTTAAAGATGATAAAGTCCAAGCCCACATTATTCTACATACAAGGTGATGGCTATGATAAAACATACAATTGGAAGTTATAGTGAAAGATTAAGATGCAACCTTCAACAACATGATCATGCTCATAAAGGAAGGTGCAAGCTACAATGTGGATATGTTGTGGAATTAGAGAGAAAAATAAAAATGACACCAAAGTTAGTTTCTATAAAAAATCAAAAGGATTTATAAAAAACTAAGTTTTATAAAATGCAAGTCATTTCCCTAAAAGTTCTTTATAAAATAAAGTTTTATAAAACTAATCCTAGTAACTAAATCTAAATGGTTTCCAAAGGCATAATAGCCCAACGACATTTTGGTGGTAGGATAAGGCTCGGTGATCATAAGGTCCTGTGTTCGAATCTCACAAGGGGGTTTTCCCAAAAAAATTGGGTTTCCTCTTGAATTGGTGACTTGGTGGTGGAATATGAACAGGTGGTACCACTGGTGGCACGATGATACTCTAGTGGTCCGTCAGTGATCCACATTAGTTGTTCAAAAAAAATCTAAATGGTTTAGTTAGGATTTTGAATTTTGAAATTTGTAAGAGATGTTGGTGGGGAGTTACCAATACATATCTTAGGAAAATAAGTCAACTATAATAATTGGATCAGAGGTAAATATGTTTTGTTTCATGGGTAATACATCCTTGGTTGGTTCTAATGATTACAAGATGTGACATGGGTCTAAAGATAATACTTTCTAGTGTCAAAATCAAGGAAATGAATTTTAGGTATAAGAGTGGACAAAGCTCATGGTCAAGAAAGGAGTGGCCAAGGCTTGCCTCCAGACCCACAACCGTGGAGGGGTAGTGTCATACACCGCCCCAGGCACCCCGTGGACGTGTGCGAGCCCGATTGGTATATCTGTTTCTTTGATTTCAGAGCTTTTATAAAATACAACGGAAGTTTTTTCAAAATGATCGTTTCATCATTCTTTCAACCTCGAGGGTTGTATTTGTGAATATCAAAACTCAGTTGGAAGACAAAAGTTTTATATCTACTTCATAAACATAGGGTTTCAATACCCTTCTCATTTGATTACAAAACAATGTTTGAAATCAAATACATCATAAGCCACTAGAAATAGTACAACTCATGGTTGATCAATTCCCTGGTCCTATCTTCTTTCTTTAGGATTTCCCTTTACACGAGGCCTGGGAATCCTACGTGCAATCCATCCTTTCTTTTCCTGGGTCAGATCTCATGTCTACCCATATTCCTTTCTCACCATATTTTATTCATTACCTGGAAAACATTTTGAAAATAAAATATCTTGACATTAAAATCATTTGGCACAAACAAGTATTAATTTCATAATCACAACTTCATGTTCAATCTACACACTCAACATGCCCGTCCTGTTCAATCGCACCACAGTATACACCGGTAGTATATCTTTATAACAACGGGGACTCATGTCTCCTAATTTGTATAAAGGGAAGTACCAGCCGCAATCTGGGAATTTCACCCAAGACCCATGTATCCGTTGCAAGTTTTACGTATACCTATGGCCTGAATGCTTACACGTAGAAGAATGTTGAGCATTACTTCGTTAACCTTTATTTGGCCATTTTTACAAATAAAATGTTTGACACATGTTTTGAAAGAGATAGAGTATTCACCTTTATAGTTAGGAATGAGCCTCTAGAGTTGAAAACTTATAAGCTAGCTTCTTATCCTGGTTTCTCTAGCGTTCTAACTTTTATACGAGCGTTTCTTCCTTAACCGGGTACTACGAGGAGTGGGAATCGAACGGGGATAGTCGGGAATCATCTAAGAGGGCTCTGGAACAATTTCAGAAGTAAAGGACGGATTTGTGTTGTGAGAAATGATCAAAATTGATCAACTATTTATAGGGGTGAAATCTGGTCCATAGCGGACCGTTATGCTCGGGCGTAGCCGTCCGCTACCGCCCTTGCATTACGTCAGCCCTACACGTATATTTTTTATTGGACCGATCCTAGGTTTGCGGCTAGCGGACCGTTACCCTGGGGCATAGCAGTCCGCCACTAGTACGTGTGGCAGCCTCTGGTTACTTTGCGGCTGGCGGACCGTTACCACCCGGCGTGGCGGTCCGCCACGAGTACACGTGCCACAATAAGTGACCATTAGTCACTATAAACGTGGCTTAACCAGATTGTTTGCTTAGTGATCAAGTAGCGGACAGTTATCCAGGCGATGGTGGTTCGCCACCCAAATCTTGTTCATAGCGGACCGTTATGGGATATGATAGTGGTCCGCTATCCACCTAAATTCTCAATTTTTCACTTTTAACCCTAGACTTTGGGATTTATACATTTGTAGTCCCAAGGGTTTACCTTTTTGTCAAATCTTGTACATTTTTGTGGCAGGTGTTACATCCTCCCAACCTTACTTTAAACTCGTCCTCGAGTTAATTCAAACAAATGTGGATATTTTTTTTTTCATTTCCGACTCTAGTTCCCACGTGTACTCAGGTCCACGTCTGGAGTTCCATTTCACTTTACAATCATTAACTTCTTTCTTTTCAATCTCTTTTCCTACATGTCCTCGATTTGCAAAGGTTGTTCCACAAATCTTAAATTTTCATCTACCTCTACATCTTGTATGGGCATTACCAGAGATTTACCTGCCAAACACTTACGCAGATTTGACACATGGAACAGATCATGTATTCCATTCATTTCATCTGGTTGTTGGAGTTGATAGGCCACATGCCCAAATCTTTTCAAGATATTGAATGGTCATACGAATCTAGGGCTTAATTTTCCTTTCTTTCCAAATCTTACAACGCCTTTCCACGGTGAAACTTTCAACAGAACGCTATCACCGACGTTAAATTCTAACGGCTTTCGTCTCCTATCAGCATAACTCTTTTGACGATCACGAGCCGCTTTCAATCTATTTTTTTTATCCAGATCACCTTTTCAATTGTTTCTAAGACTATTTCAGGTCCATATAACTGATTTTCTCCTATTTCAGACCAACAAATTGGAGTTTGACATTTATAACCGTATAAGGCTTCAAAAGGAGCGGCCTGTATACTCGTATGATACCTATTGTTATAGGAGAATTTCATTAGAGGTAGGTGGTCATCACAACCTCCTCCAAGATCTATAACACAAGCTCTTAACATATCTTCAAGAGTTTGGATTGTTCTTTCGCTCTGCCCGTCCGTTTGAGGATGGTAGGCAGTGCTAAGATTCAATTTGGTACCAAGACCTTTTTGAAAACTTTGCTAGAATCGCGAAGTAAATATACTATCCATATCTGACACGATAGATAGTGGCACGCCGTGTAATGTTACAATTTCATTAACGTATAGCTGTGCCAGCTTATCCATACTGAACGTTTCTTTCATTGGGAGAAAATGAGCAGACTTAGTAAGTCTATCAATGATAATCCAGATAGTATCATTCCCTCGACATGTTCGGGGAAGTTTAGTAATGAAATCCATGGTTATCATTTCCCATTTCCAGACATGAATTTCAAGTTGCTGTAACAAACCAGATGGCTTCTGATGTTCAGCCTTAACTTGAGAACATGTCAAACACTTTGCAACGTAGATAGCGATATGCTTTTTCATTCCTATCCACCGGTAATTGGCTTTTAGGTTTTTATACATCTTATCGCTTCCATGATGCATCGTGTATTTAGATTTATGGGCTTCCTCAAGAATTTCTTCACGAGTATTCCCATAGATAGGAACCCATATTCTCTTATTCATTCTAAGAATTCCATCGTCTCCTTTGATCAACTGATCAATCATGCCTCCCAGTCCTTCTTTTTCAAGCTTGGGTTTTTGCAAAGCAAGTTTTTGAGATTCCTTAATACGAGTAATAAGATCGATCTGGAGATCAAGTCTTAAGGCACGAACTCATTTAGGTTTCTCATGCTCCTTTCTGCTCAGAGCATCAACTACTACATTGGCTTTTCCTTCATGATAACACATTTCCCAATCATAATCATTCAGGACTTCCATCCAACGTTTTTGTCTCATATTCAGGACTTCCTTCATGATAACACATTTCCCAATCATAATCATTCAGCATCAACACATTTCCCTAACCAACGCTTTTCCTTCTGACTGGATATATACTTTAGGCTTTTATGATTAGTAAATATAGTGAATTTGGCTCCATATAGATAGTGCCTCCATAATTTCAGTGCGAATATTATGGCGCCTAGTTCTAAATCATGAGTCGTATAATTCTTTTCATGAGTTTTTAATTGACGAGAAGCATAAGCAATGACTTTATTTCCTTGCATTAACACACAACCAAAGCCAGTGTGTGAAGCATCACAATATACTGAGAAGCCTTCATTTCGATCTGGCAAGGCCATTATGGGAGCTTGAGTCAGTTTCTGTTTCAAGGTTTCGAAAGTTTCAGCTTGGTTAGGACCCCATTTATACTTGACTGACTTGCGTGCCAGAGAAGTTAATGGTATAGCTATTCGAGAGAAATCTTGGATAAATCTTCGATAGTAACCGGCTAGACCGAGGAAACTACGGACTTCAGTTGGTGATTTAGGGATTTCCCATTTGGATATAGCTTCAATCTTAACAGGGTCTACTTGAATACCACTAGCATTGATCACATGTCCGAGGAATTGAACTTCTGACAGCCAAAATTCACACTTTGAGAATTTATCGTGTAGTTTTTCTGTTCTCAGGATTTCAAGTAAGATTTTCAAGTGATTGGCATGATTTTCCTCACTTTTGGAATAGGTAAGGATATCGTCAATGAATACAATAACGAATTTTTCCAAGTAAGGTTTACAGACTCGATTCATCATATCCAAGAATATTGTTGGTGCATTAGTAAGTCCAAACAGCATTACCGTGAACTCATAATGACCATATCAAGTTCTAAAAGCAGTTTTAGGAATATCGCCTTCCTGTACTTTCAATTGATGATAACCAGATCGAAGATCTATTTTGGAAAAACAACGAGCTCCTTAGAGTTGATCGAAAAGGTTATCGATTCGGGGGAGTGGATAACGATTCTTTATCGTAACTTTGTTTAGCTCCCGATAATCAATACACATGCGCATTGATCCGTCTTTCTTTTTGACAAATAGGACTGGAGCTCCCCAAGGCGATGGGCTTGGTCTTATAAACCCTTTCTCTAGTAATTCGTCTAATTGCTTCTTCAATTATGCCATTTCATTTGGAGCTAATCTGTACGGGGCTTTAGCAATAGGTTCCGTACTGTGGATATGGGTGCCGTACAAGATTAATTTTGAATTCCACTTCTCTCTCGGGTGGAATTCCGGGTAGTTCATCAGGAAAGACAACATTCCAGCCACAACCGGCACATCTTCAATCTTCGTTTTAATGTCGGTAGTTATAGAAACAAGGTATGCTAAGCATCCTTTTCGTAAATACTTGGTGGCTTTTAACACATAAATTATTCCAACGGGGTTGGATAATTTATCGCCGTTAATCATAAGAATGTTGCCTTTTGGTGAACGAAGTTCTATTGCCTTTTTATCACACAGGATACGGGCTTGGTTAGAGGCTAACCAATCCATTCCTAAGACAATGTCAAAACCTGCCAAAGTCATTGGCAACAATTTTGCAGGTATAACATGTCCTGATAATGTGATATGGCAATCGTTAAGGATTTCAGAGATTTGGACGAGGTCACCGTTGGCCGTCTCTACCATGTATTTCTTGTCTAATTTAGCTAGAGTTTTATTTAACACTCTATATAATCTATGATCTATAAAACTTTGGTTTGCACCAGAGTCAAATAAAACTCGAGTATAAATATCATCAACAAGAAATGTACCTGTAATAACATCAGGCATACCTGTCGCTTCGTGAGTGTTAAGAACGAATGCTCGCGCATTCTTCTTCTCTCCATCTGCAGGTTTGGGACCTGTCCCGTCCGTCTTCTTCAACTTTGGATAATTGATTTTGATGTGACCAGCTTCGCCACATCCAAAACAAGAACTTGGTTTCTTTATATAACAATCTTCTGCTTTATGTCCAGGCATTTTGCAGAAGTTGCAACATGGTCCAGATCTACATTGTCCTAAGTGCCTCCTTCTGCACTTTAGACACTCAGGGATAGAAGAATTGTTATTCCGAGAAGTAAAGTTGGATTTATTGGATCCACTCGGGCCTTGCCCAGCTATCTCCCTCTTCTTCTTTCCTTCTTCTTGATTTCTAATCAAGCTAGTTGTTAATGATGCCCCCAGATCCATGACATCATCAAGATTTTCACAATTTGCAACCTTTACCATGTCGCGGATCTCTCCAATCAAACCCCAAATATATCGCTTGATCAAATTGGATCAGGGTTAGCAAGATGAGGAACGATTCGGGAATATTCTAGGAGTTTGGTAGCATATTCCTCATGGTTATTCCAATCATCCTCAAACTTAAAAATTTCCCTTCGATCTATTCCCGTTCATTCTGGGGAACATACTTTTTCTCGACCCTTGCCCTAAAGGCACTCCAACCCATTGCATAGGCTGCATCTCTGCCTTTAGCATCAATAATATTATTCCACCATTCAAGAGCTTGATCTTTGAATAGGTTGGAGGCATATAAAACCTTGTCCTCCTCAACACACTTGCTGATTGCTAGTATAGATTCCAGCTTCTCTATCCACCTTATCGTGGCTATCCCTCCTTCTTTCCCAGAAAAATTGAAAGGCTTGCAATCCTGGAACATCTTGTAGGTACAACCAACTACCTTCCACTTCTTCTCTATATGACCATAATTATTAACCATACTCTCATCTTCAGAAGAATTATGGTAATATTATTCTCTTCCAGTCTTTTTAGATTTATGAGAAATGGAACCCTTTGGTTCAAGAGTGACGGGTTTCGATTGAGTAGTTGTTCGAGTTTGTCGGGAATAAACAGATTGAGGAATCGAAGGTTGAACAGATATTCTGTCAGCTTGTCTCTTTTCAAGTTCAGTAAATATTAGTGGAAGAGAATCCTTGATTCCTTCTTTGATTAATTTCTGTAGTTCCTTTCGAGAATCGTTATTTTCAGCAGCATTATCAATCACTGCTTGCTTTTTCTTGCCTCTGGTATTTTGAGAAGGTCCAGTTTGTTTAGACATTATATCAAGAAGACAATACTTCGAATCAAAACGGAACTTTTATTGATAAAATATTTACAAGAAGAAAATACATATACAAGTTATTCAGAAATTTCTAAAGTTCTTGTCTTCAAGAGCCTGAACTAATAGGGCATTCCAAGCTTCAACTTCTGCTTTTTCTCTTTCTAATTCATCTATTCGGCTTAACATCATTTGCTCCCTCTCACTTTCTGACGCATTCTCATTTATATGCGGAGCAGGAATAGGAATTGTCTCATAATACAGAACGTAAGGAATATTAGAATCAGCACACTCTTCTTCTTCAGGATCATACTTATTTTCATAAAGAATTTCGGCGTATCTCTCATGAAAATTTTGTGGATAAGCAGGAGTGATATTATAGCTTCCAGCTGTTGGAGCAGAATGAAAGCTTATAGAAGGATTATAGGGAACACTAGGGTTTCCTATTTCTCCGAGGCTTCTGAAAGTAGAACTTTCTATTTCCTCATTAAGTTCTATAGTTGTTTTATTCGTTTTTCGGTCAAAGTAACTAACATGAGCGAATTTACGAAGAAAACTAGGGCATTTGCCTTTTCCAACCATTCTGAAATAAAACAAAAATATATTTTATTTTTATAAGAAAATATTACAATATAAAAGTAAAATTCAACATGATTTTTCAATCTTTCATCAGCTCTTTCCCCAAGGTCTTTAGATCCTTTCCATAATTGTACACATGTTTCCCATAAAATTTGGTTCTTGCCTTGTCCATGATTTTCTTCCTTGTTACCTGTAGAGTCTAGCATTTTATAAGCTGATAGCATCATTGTATTTTGAACATTTTTTAGATTAGTTTCTTTATTGTAATTTCAGTTACTGTAATTTACTGTTTTATCTAGTCTATTTCTGGCCCATCGAAACTACTTAGTTTCGATTGATATTTGTTCAATCGAAACTAGTAGTTTCAATAGATAGTAAGTTTCGACAAGGTTGTTTTATCATTTGTAAATGCTCAACCGAAACTAGTAGTTTCGGTTGACATAGTTTCGATGCCTATCACTTGCTATAAATAGCCTAGTTTTAGAATGTTTAGGGTGTGAGTAGCGGCTGTAACCCTGGATTTTCTCTTTCACACTGTTCTTCAATCAATACATCTTGCGCATTTGTTTGATGCATTGTTCCTACATTTTCATATCATTCTTGTGTTGATTGTTAGAGTGGTTACCCTGTTATCTTCACCATTTCTGTTTCTGACCACTGTTTCACCACCATACACACAGATTCCACCTGTGTGTGTGTGTGTAATCGATCATTTGAGTGATTTCCGTGTGAAATCAGGACCAACATTACCTCGTCCGTTTGACGTAACGAACGATCTAGGCATTCGATATGGGAAGAAGGCATACTATACTTATAACCATATTTAAGAGGAGGTTCACGAATACCCATCAACATATCATTATAGGCATGTTGATATTCCGGTGGTGATTGAAAAATAAGTTTGGTAAAGACCACCATATGTTGGTTCAAAGAACACATATGGATCATACATGACCGGAGATCCAGATTTATAGCCAGAAATGTTTGAAACAGGATTATTGAATGGATAATCTTTAGGGTTTTCATAAGCAGTTTGATAATGGGAGTCTTTAGAAGGATCTTCTTCTGATGATTGGATTTGACAGAGTTGTGCCTCATTTCCTTTCACAAATTGGGCAGCAGTATTCCAATTGCTAAAGTCTGATCCAGCATCCATCCATTGGCCGGAAGAGTTTTGGGATTGTGGGTGGTATTCGGGAGAATTAGGAAGCACAGCAAATGGGTCGTCATTATAGTAAGGCGAACAAATAGGATTCTGTTGTGAACCCAAGGGATGATATTCCGGGGATTCTTTCTTAATAGGACGATTAGGATCGTAATACGGAAGGGAATTTCCTCCAGACACCTGCAATCTTAGTATATTAGTATTTATCTTATTTTGTTTAATCAAGACTTAGATACTAAAGCCAGTATCTTAATCTTAGCTAAAGTTCTATAAGGATGGTTATCTTCCCATAGTAGTACCTCCAACAGATATGTTCCAAGGTAAGAGTGACGGGTCTAGAAGAGATTTATACACCACTCTTTCCTTAGACAGAACACTTTCGTTTGTCAGATAACTACATACCGGTCAGAAGGTCACCTTGTTTTCTTATCTTAAAAGCATTAATGGTGAAAGCTTAGATACTAGATCCAAGTATCTAATTCGCTAAAACCTGTGGCTCTGATACCAACCTGTCACACCCCGCCCCAGGCACCCCCCGGACGTGTGCGAGCCCGATTGGTATCTCTGTTTCTTTGATTTCAAAGTTTTATAAAATACAGCGGAAGTCTTTTCAAAAGGATCGTTTCATCATTCTTTCAACCTCGAGGGTTGTATTTGTAAATATTAAAACTCATGTCACACCCCAACCGACGGCGGAATACGTCGGGGCGGGACATGTAGACTGTTCAAAAGCTCATGATCAACCAAATTACATAATTTCATTAAAATGATTTAAATGTACAATACACATTGATTAAACAATCAAACAAAATTCTAGTTTATTTGTCACTAGGTCCATATGCTCCTATGTGATGAACTTGTACTTCAAATAATTCAACCTGAAACATGTTTAAAATGAGAGGGTCAACTATAAATAGTTGGTGAACATACATAGGGTTAAATATCTCATGTAGTTTTCAAATGATTTATACAATCCTTATGACATATGGTAAATAAGACATTTTTATGGAGAATCTATAGTCTAAACTAGATGAACATTCAAACCTTGTGACTGAGACATAACACGCAGGTTACCCTAATGTAATTGTCGGTAACAAACACCCTACCCGAGTGGGTTTGTCAGACTCAATAGATCAATCAATGTTAACCGTTGGCTTGTACTGAGTTAATGATTGTACGAGTATGTCATGTATATGTAGTTCAACTCATAGCATTCAAGCACAAATTACACAAATAGTCATAAATGTTGAATTGTATATGTAATTGCAAATAGTTTTCAATGCACAACATGTTTCACCCCAAAATGTACAAAAATGAAAAATGGGCTATGTAAACTCACCTTGATAAGTAGAGGGTTGGACTTATAATTTGAAGTAATAAAGTTCAAGGATACCCTAAATTAAATAAGATGCGTCATTATAATGTAGAACGGTTTAAGAGAATGACATAGGAATGATTTGGGATTTTAGGGTTTGGAATGGACGAGTGATCGATGATACGAATAGAGTGTGTAAAAGATGTTTTTATTTACAAAAGGGATTTAGGTGTCAATAATAAGTATCATTTGTAAAATATTTATACAACAACTATTTTAATACAGTATTAAGACAATGTAAAAAGGTGATTAAAATTTGGCTTTTAAAATGAATGTTTCGATGTATTATATAAAATAATATTTATGAAGATATGATTGAAATAAACAAATGAATTTGTTATGCTAATTGTAATATTAATATTTATGGAAATCGAATTAGTAAGATTAATTACTAAATGAATCACATTAACTACTAATGCCATATTATTTGTGAAAATATTAATTAATATGATAAATATACTAATAACACAATTATTAAAATTCATGTTATCAGTAATGCTAATAAATCGTATTATCAATAACATGCCTTTTTTAAAGGTTTAGATTAATTATATTTATAACATTTTCGTTTTAAGTAAATTCATGACGTTATAACACAATTATTTTAGAAAAACAATAATAATAAGGTTTATGAATACTATAACATTCGTCATGTTTCGAAATATATATATAGGGGTAACAAAATAGTACTTGGATAATAAAAATGTTTTTAGAAAATTTTTAAACATAACTATAAATACTCTTTTATTAAAACGAAAGTTGATTTTTGAATCTTTGGAACATTTTTATCAAAAGAAAAGAAACAAGAATTTGTTAATAACTCCAGTCACAAAAATATTTATAATTTATGAATGAATGTGTGTGTGTATGAAAAAAATGGGATTGGAACAAGTGAACAACTAGTTTAAAAGAAAAAGGGATCAAAACTGGGAAGAGGCCGGGTCGAACCCGTGACCACTGCGAGCGAATGGCATTCACAACTAGAACTGGGCCTTTGCCTTGTCAAGAATCAGGAAATCAAATATATATCAAACATACACTGCATCATCTCCTTCCCTACACCCCAACGCAAACCCTAGTTATCCAAAAACTATTTCTTTGGTCTAGAATTTGCAGAAAAGTGAAATAGTGGAACATGAAGTACCGTTTAGGATAGTTAGTTACCTTTTTTTTAACGGCAACGCTGGATATTCTAGGATAATTGAGTTTCCCCGGGTCAACATCTAGGGCAGCCCACCACAGGAGGAACCCCCAACTGGGTAAACCCCCTGACCTAGCCACAGACCCCTTTTTTGTTGTTGCCAGGATTCGAACCCAAGACCTACACTATAGTTACCTGATGTCGATTAATCAACAAAATTTTTGTTGCTTCCTTGAGCCGATCGCAAATAGTGAAAGAAGGAAAAGAAAGGAACGAATTTGTGGTGATTTCGATTTGCAAAAAGATATGGGACTTATGGGGTGATTACAAACGCGTTTTACAGCTTGATTGGGACGAGATTTGTGGAATTAGGGACTGGATTTATGGGTTTGAAAACCCACGACCGTGAGACCTGCTAGGTACCAAAAATGGATGGATTTGACAAAGGTTTTCAAATTGAATGACCGTTTCCTTTTTGCCATTCGTCCCTGATTGATTTAGGTTCTAACTGACGGATTACAACTCTGAAATTGTAGGAAATCGGTGGTTGGAGCATGGGTTTGACTTTTAGAAGTCAAAATTAAGTCTTGGGTTTTCAGGGTTCAAATATAAAAAAAGGTTCAATATGAGGGTTCAAATCAATTTAGGGGTTTAATTGGGTTTGAGAGGGTTCAAGCCAATAAATGTGGGGTTCAAGATCAAATTAACTAGTTTTTCTTTAAATCTTTTTAATTATTTACAAAATTGTCTTTTTTTTAATTTATATAAAAAATGTAATTATTACTTGTTTGATTATAAATATTTATAAAGGTATAAATTTTCATTCTATAAAATTTACATATCGTATACATAGTTTATTTAATAACATTAAATACATGTATATATATTTTTACTTATGAACACATATACATAATTATATTTAATGTTTATAAACAAATATATATGTACATAAAAAGATGTGATTATGTTATTAAAGCTCATAAATTTTGATTTAATCAACATAAAAGTATTTAAATATACCTATATAAATATACACCCATATGTTATATATTAGATAAAAATTTATAAATGCTAGGTTGAAATTTGAATTGTTACACAAAAATAATAATAATAATAATCTATGTAACTTATTGTGTTTGAACAAGTATGAAATTGAAATAGAATTATCATAATTGTATAGAGTGAAATAAAAATGATACGGAAAATCATGGATGTTACAACTCAGTTGGAAGACAAAAGTTTTATATTTACTTCATAAACATAGGGTTTCAATACCATTCTTATTTGATTACAAAACAGTGTTTGAAATCAAATACATCATAAGTCACTGGAAATAGTACAACTCATGGTTGATCAATTCCCTAGTCCTATCTCCTTTCTTTAGGATTTTCCTTTACACGAGGTATGAGAATCCTACATGCATTCCATCCTTTCTTTTCCTAGGCCAGATCTCATGTCTGCCTATATTCCTTTCTCACCATATTTTATTCATTACCTGAAAAACATTTTGAAAATAAAACGTCAGCGCGAACGCTGGTGAATACAATATCTTGACATTAAAATCATTTAGCACAAACAAATATTAATTTTATAATCACAACTTCTTGTTCAATCTACACACTCAGCAGCCCAGTCCTGTTCAATCGCACCACATTATACACTGGTAGTATGTCTTTATAACAACGGGGACTCCTGCCTCCTTATTTGTTATAAAGGGAAGTATCGGCCGTAATCCGGAAATTTCACCCGAGACCCGTGTATCCCTTGCAAGTTTTACGTATACCTATGGCCTGAATGCTTACACGTAAAAGAACGTTGAGCATTACTTCGTTAACCTATATTTGGCCATTTTTGCAAATAAAATGTTTGACACATGTTTTGAAAGAGATAAAGTATTCACATTTATAGTTAGGAATGAGCCTCTAGAGTTGAAAACTTATAAGCCTCGCGTTCTGACCTTTATACGAGCGTTTCTTCCTCAACAGGGTACTACGAGGAGTGGGAATCGAACCGAGATTGTCGGGAACCGTCTAAGAGGGCTCAGGAACAATTTTCAAAAGTAAAGGACGGATTTGTGTTATGAGAAATGATCAAAATCGATCAACTATTTATAGGGGTGAAATCTGGTCCGTAGTGGACCGTTATGCTTGGGCGTAGCGGTCCGCTATAACCCTTGCATTACGTCAGCCCTACAAGTATGTTTCTGATTGGACCGATCCTAGGTTTGCGGCTAGCGGATCGTTACCCTGGGGCGTAGCGGTCTGCCACTAGTACGCGTGGCAGCCTCTGGTTACTTTGCGACTGGCGGACCGTTACCACCTGGCGTGGCGGTCTGCCACGAGTAAACATGCCACAATAAGTGACCATTAGTCACTATACACATGGCTTAACCAGATTGTTTGCTTAGTGATCAAGTAGCGAACCGTTATCCAGGCGATGGCGGTTCGCCACCTAATTCTTGTTCATAGCGGACCGTTATGGGATATGATAGCGGTCCGCTATCCACCTAAATTCTCAATTTTTCACTTTTAACCCTAGACTTTGGGATTTATACACTTATAGTCCCTAGGGTTTACCTTTTTGTCAAATCTTGGACATTTTTGTGGCAGGTGTTATAGGTAGCCCTAGTGGCCTATTTGTCTTGACTTGTGCCTATAAATACAGGCCTTGTGATCGGTGCTGAAGTACCGGTCAAAGATAAGATTAAGAAGTCCTAATTACCTTAGCTAGTAGGGCAAGAAGGGTGTCGAACCGCGAGGAAGTTATGGTCGGTGTTATGATTAATTGACTAACGGTTATGAAGCTTGCTAGATTCTTGATTTTAAAAGAGTTATGGACACATAGTCCAAGTTATGAATTCAAGAAAATATTAAGATTATTGATTATTTTTGTAACAAATGATGAAACTTGCAATAACCGTTTGAGATAATAATTAACAAAGATGACCGACCCGAGCTTCAAGTTATGCAACAAAACACTTATTCAGATTCAAATTGCACAAGGCATTACATAGACATAATGTGTGAATTTGTAAGAAGGGTAATCACAAAACCAGTAATCCGACCGTGTTGACCTCATGATCCTAAACAACTGAAAAGGAACACGTGCTAGGATGAGTTTTAGTAAATACCAATTAGTATAATATGAGACTCGACAAATGATTGCTAAAAGACGGCTATGTAACAACCTAACAATGGACAACCACCAATAAGTTCAACAAAAATGAATACTCTCTTCAAACACAAATCTACATACAAATCTAGATATCAAACAATATTCATTGAAATCAAATAGAGATTCGTACCACAATCATAAATCCAAGATAAACATAATGTCAACATAAACCCTAGACCCGGGTCAATCAAAGAATTTAGCCACACATGATAATAATGTTCTTACACAAAATAATGTTCATGGATTGATCAATCTTCAAATCGGGGATTAAAATCTTCAACAATGGTGTTATGGAACCTTCAAAAGCCTCCTTGGTCGCCCAAAATCGTCCCCTGGAAAAAATAATTTGAATGACCCTCAAAACCTAAATTAATTATGGTCAAATCCCAAAAAAAAACTCGCACACAAAACGGCTCCAGCGTACCCTACGCTGGTTGGGCGTACTGTACTCTGGAGGTCTGATTCAGATTTTCCAGCGTAATTGCAGCGTATAACAGTGACCAATGTGTGTAGGCTACGTCTGGGGCGTACTGTACTCTGATGGCAGCGTAGGGTACGCCCAGATACTTTTTCTTGCTAACTTTTGCTTTACGATCCCGGTTGGTAACGCGTGTAAATCCCGACTTTTATGAAGCATTCCCACAACTACCTGAAAAACACTTACATACCCATCATAGCTGCGAGGACACCATAATCAATGTAATTAGGATGTTTTATCATTAACAAGCATGGAAATTCACCAACCCATCACCTTGTCCATCCTTTACACTTCACCCCTTTGCTATTAAACACTTTCAAACAAGAATATAATATTATCTAATTCCATTTGCTCTAGTCCATACAACGAGTCCCATGACAATTTTCGTCACACATAAACAAACCTTAGACACCACATATAATCAACAAACGCCAAATACCATTACTAACCTTCACCCCAAGCTCGAAGCCTCGGTTAAGTCTTCGTTGGATTCTTATTACCCCCACCTTATCAAGAGCATTATAGGTTTGAGTTTGGTGTCTCGCACACCCAAATCCCTCAAACGATTGCTTTGAAACCAAACTATAACACTAGAAAATCAAAACAAGATTTTAACTTTTGAAAAAGATACAGAAGCTAGGTCCCCACCATTAATTACAAAAAACATTGACAAGTTCTTGAAGTTTATAAAGTCTACAACATGATGAAAAGTAGTTCATCATCGCCAAACAAAGTGGTAACTACCATATGGCAAGTCAATTAAGTTGTTAGACGATAAATTCTTTGGTTTACAAAAGATATACAATAGACCAAATGTAAACGAACACCAAAAACATCAAAATCATCATGAGAATCCAACTTCTCCTGGCAAGTTTCTCGAGTCTTACATTGGAGCTTTCACAAACACATTAGTAATGATAAATACAACCTCCCATAGCCCCCCATGGCAAGAAAATACCCAAAATGGAAATGCTGAAGAAACAAAAGATTAGGTTGAAACTCACAAATTTAGAGGGAGGAGGTTGATTATGAGAGTGATTTGAGATGAATTAGCAAAGAATGAAGCACTCTAAGGCCTCTATTTATACAAGGATGTGCAAGGGTGTAAACATGGTAAGTCTTAGAGAAGGGGACAAAGGTTTGAACCCTAATCTTGGCCGCCAACTTTCTTTGGCCAACCATAATTGCGAAAACAAGTATTAAGGATGGACATATAGGTCCCTCAAGTTGTCTTTCACATGAACTAGTTCATAAAACACTCGAATTTCGGACAATTGAACGTTAAGCGGTGAATTGAATGAAATGTAAATTGTCATAGAGAACTAAATAATAATTTAGGGCATTCAATGTTAGTTATAAGTTTTATATAATTAAATGTGATCCGTGATTAAACGATGCGCGCGGTAAAGTTGAATTTTCACTAAATAGGGTATACTACAAGTATGTATTGGACAAGTTAATGATCATATGATATGAATAAGACTTCATTGTATTAAATAAGAATAATAATAAATATACGAGTGTAAGCAAAAATGAGAAATGATACATTTAAGGAATAATTACCATAAGTTGAGTCATTCCAGTCAGTCATTCTAGCTAGTCAAGAGAATTTACCAAAAAAATGAATGTAGGTGATTATGAATCAACGCCTATGAATATTGAGTTTGCTTGTTTAATATAGTTTCAATCATTAATCACATAGTTTGTTTACATCATATGAATATTGACGACGATTTATTACAAGTAGATATTGTGTCCACGGATTTACATCTGTCTCTTGTTGGTACTTTACTGCATATCGATAGGTACACTTGCATAATATGTGTAGGTTAGTTCTTTGATAAAAACCTTTTTTTAAAGCTTAATTGTTTAATAATTTCCCAAATTAAAATATATACACTTTATGCACATCAACTTTGCGCGCCATTGTCATAGACACAATGATTCTGAAAAATATCAAAGTTACTAGTGTAACCGTTTCGTATATATTTGTTTATTTTGTATTTGGTTTATTTTTGCTTTTATTTTATTTATATCTCGTACCTGTGATCCTTTTTATTTGAGTGTTATTTGCAGTAGTTCTCATGAATCGCTACTACAGGAACTACCATGGAGGATATCACGATGATCACATGGATTGTCACACAAAAGTCTGGTGCTACATGATGTTGTAAAATGGGTCGGGTTCGGGCCGGGTATCGGTAATCCCAAACCTATACCCGGTTGTAAAATTGTGTCCCATACCCGGCCCATTACCCGTCAGGTTTGTGTCGGGTAATTACCCGTCGGGTATCGGGTATACCCGCGGATAACGGGCATACCCGTTGGTATCGGTATCGGGCATACTCGCGGGTATCGGCCAATAACCGTCCGGTATGTGTCATGTACTTTTCTATGACTCTATTTTTTATATTTATAAATACATATTTCAAAAGAAAAAGTAATTTTTCACATAATAAACTTACTAAAATGAGGCATTAATAGCCATGGGTTAAGAGAAAATAAAATTATAAATTACAAATTTTCGGGTATATGATTCGGGTAAACGGGTTTGTGATTTCGGGTAATCGGGTTGGGTATCACCTAATCCCATACCCGTGCAATTTTTAAAAATTAATCCCATACCTGGCCCCGTACCCGTCGGGTTTTGGGTATACCCGCCCCAAACTCGTCGGGTTTCGGATATACCCGTCGGGCTCGGGTTATTTTGCCAGCCCTAGCTACATCTGTGAGGAACCCCATTACACACATGATTATTACTATCCAAAGGCGTGTCCCACGTATTACTATGAAGAACCTTACCCATACTCACAACCATATGAGGATCCCAACATACAACCATCCCAAACAGAGCCTAGCCCAACTTTATTTGAGTTGCTGACACAAGCCAAGGATCATATGAAGCAAGTAGTCGTGCAACATCATATTGAACTCAGGGAATCTAAAGAACTACTCCATAGAACAAAAGAATTATGTGTTGTGGTTTATGCGATTTATGCTAACATTCGAAGGGAGAGTTCGTTTCATGGTAGTAATCTAACCATGGAGTGGATCACGAGGATGAGCTCAATGAGATATAGATATGGTTTTCCCGAGCAGCACTGAAGGGGAAATCATGAGCCACACTATTCTATCTTGGGAGGTCGAGTTCTGAAATGATTTGATGGACATACCTCTCACGAAAGCGAAAGGAGAATGGTTGGACCCAATTGGTGCTCTTGACAAGTTAGATGCATTGCTATATGCATTTCATGTAATTGTTCCCTAAATGGAGTAATCCCCCGTTAAGGATGGAACTTAGTCGAATATAACCGAAGGCCCTTGAACTCAATGCTTGGTTACCGTAAATCCCTCTACAATGAAGAATCAATAGTCGTATGAAGTTCTAGAATTCGATCCTGCTCAAGCTTGTAATCGCACAATAGAAGAAAACTAGTGCAATAGACACACTAACACTCTAAAACTATGAAACAAACTCTGATTATAACCTAGTTATGACTGATAATCCCCTAATTACAATCGAATAGATAAGCGTTCTTGTGATTTACAATCTACCCACTAGGTAAAGAGCAAAGCTCTAACAAGTTCTTAAATCCTTTAATCGAACATATTCCCAAAGCAATACACCCGATTAACCAGTTATGTTATCAATTTGTCTATTAACCATACGATCTAACATCAATCAACTGAGGAGCATAACTTCTCTCAATACCAAAAATAGTCACACAAACCAATCATGCAATCAACACAAAAGAGTATACATATACGTCACAAAAGTATAAAATCCGAATTCTACATTGTTTTGACTTTTCGGTTTGAAATATATATTTTTTAAAATTATTCGCTTTCTCGGTTAGTCTTTTGCTAGCCGGTCTTTTCAATAAATTATTTTTCCGTTGAAAAATCAGAGTTCAATTCAAAAATCGGTTTATGAACTCAAATTGGTTACTAAGCTGATATGGAAATCTGAATCTCCTAATAAGGAAAAACTTAAAAAGAGAGAATGCTAGTGTGTTATAATTGGTTTTAAAAAAATGACTTTCACGTGTTTATAGAGATACAATTAATATCTCATATATTTATACTGTTATATATTTAAATAAAGGTTTTTTCATGCCACGTGTCGCCTCCATATTTATTCTCATTATTTTTTCCCATCTTTTTCTCATATTAAGTACATCTCTATCTTTTAATAAAAATATATTTAAAAAAAATATTAATTATACTAATAAACACATTTATTTTAAATTATCTCTTAATATATACGAAACTTCAAAATCTAATTATATAACTTTTATTTTCAACCAAATAGTAAATGAAAGTCAAATTAAATTAAATAGTAATTAAGGTATTTTTGAAACCCAATTATATATTAATTTTTAAATATTTTGAATTATATTTTATATTCTTACTATATGTAATACATTTTTACACCTATAAAATATATACATAAATATTTAAGAATTTTATACATTGATATTTTTCACCCCGTGTCATGGGATCTAAGCTGGTATCTCATTAATTTATACTGTTATATATTTAGACTAGATTAGAATCTCGTGTATTACACGGGTTGAATAAACATAATGTTATATACTTAGTATTAAAAAAAATATTTCTTTAAAAACCCGTGTATTACACGGGTTGAATAAAATATTACGTGACAATTATAGATTCTGTTAAATTAAATTTAAATCATTTTTTAACTGAGTATTAATTTTTTTTTATGTAACTGATAAATGTTAATTAATATTAAACTTTAGAAACCCGGTGGGTTGAATATGCAATGTTATATATACTTAGTAATAAAGATTTACATATTACATATTTATGAAAAACGTTTTTTTTAAAACAGTTATAGAAATAATTATTATTTAATATGAGAGAGAGGCGGGAAACAAAAAATTATAAAAACAATTAAAAAAATTTGTATAATTAATAGAAGAGAGAGGCGGAAAAAAAAAGTTAAGTATGCATGAGAGAGTGACAAGTGCCACATCAAAACCTTTATTTATTATATAGTATAGATATTTACTATCTAGTTTTCTCATAATTTTGTATATCATACTTTCAAAGATTATTTTAAATATTTCCTTAATTATGAACTTGTGTTTTGATAATTACAATGGATATTCTAATATTAATTAAACCAAATAACTACAAAAGTTTAAGATACAACAATGTAAACACTACTTTCTTTAAAATTTCACTTCAGAGGTAAAATCTTACTACTCTAATAAATGAAAATCTATTCAGGACACGTGTCATTCTCTGGTTACTTCTCATCTTTATTTTCCCGCCTCTTTCTCTTATCAAATATTAGATTTTCTATTTATCTCTCATATTAAATAATAATATTTATATTAATAAATCTAATTACGAATACATATTATTTAATTATAAATAGTTATTATATCATCAATCAAATGAACTTAATATAAACTAACATTTATCAACTAAATTAAAAAAATTAATACTCAGTTAAAAAAATATTTAAAAAACTAACTTAACAGACCTTATAACTGTCATGACAAATTACATTTTTAAAAAATATATTTTGACAAATGTGTTTGTTAACAAATTATATTATATTTTATTCAACCAATGTAATATACTGGTTTATTCAACCCGTGTATTACACGGGTTTTTAAAAATATAAATTTTTTATAACTAAATGTATAACATTTTATTTATTTAACCTGTGTAATACACGAGATTTTAACCTAGTTAAAAATAAAGAAACAAAAGTACATGCATTTACATCTACATGTATGTGAATGAGATTCATTTTAAAAATTAAACATTAGGTTACTACATGTCGCACAACCCTAAGTACTCTGTTCAATTAAGGAGTGTCACCTTATTTTTACTCACATCCAATCTCAAGTACCCTAAGTACTTTGTCCAATGAGGGAGTGTCACCTCATTTTTATCGAAATTCAACCTCACTAATCCTAAGTCATGGCACAACCGGCCCCCAAGTACCCAACGGCTAAAACATTCGATTCACACCATTGTCAAACACAAACACACATGTATGTTTACCCGATGCATGAATCAGCCACGGGTACCCGCAAGGTTTGCCGAGGTGTACCAGGGCTACCTGATGAACCCGAAGGTGTCCCTAGCACCCTTAGACCATCTGTAACGCAAGGGTCACATATACAGCTCATATCACCAACGTGACCGTCATTTCTCCACAATCGAGGAATGGCTCCTCCCCCACTGATTTACCTCCTTCTCTCTCCCTTCACTCACTTTCTTCATCCTTCCTCGTCCATAGAGACGGATTTCTTGCACTTTATCTCATCCCCTCTGTACTCCATATAAGCTCCACATTACTCAGGAATGCACATGGATGAATGGGTTGGAGGTGCATTTATGATGCTACAAGGGGAGGAACAAACAAAAGGTGACATGTTGTTCCATAAAGCAACCCTAACCTACATGCCACAAACATAAACACACAGAAACCTGCTGCCATCAATCACATGAAGGGGCACAGCAGGATGTGCCTTCATCCTATCCACTAATCAGTCACCATAGAATAACCTTCATCAAAGTATTCCCTCTTCTTCTTTCTCATTTCAGCCTATTAATGGTCTGCAATTTTTCACCATAAACACAAAACTTTAACTCACAAATTCATACACAAAAATAGATGCATATAGTTTAATAAATATAGCCATACCATTTTTTCTGTCTTGTGCAAGTTTCAACAGATGTATCCTTCTTTGTATGATTACATCAATAATACAAATCTTTCTAAAACCCATCCAGAAGATTACTGCCCTCCATTGTCTACCCAATTTCAACTTCCTTCCCCTCATTACATTACCCTAGACGAAGGTACGATCTTCAATGAACTTTCGCAAAAAGAATGTGATCTCTTCTCTAATGATCATAACAATCACAATGCCAATAATATTTCAATTCATCAAGAGTTCACTAGTCATGACATTAGGGCTAGTTTGCAGTCTACAATGGGAAAATGTAGCAACAACATTGGTGAAGATGGCTTTAATAAGCCAAAGGGTAGCAGTAAAAGGAGGAGAGCTTCAACGAACGACCGGCACAGCAAGATTAACACGGCTCAAGGACCAAGGGACCGAAGAATGAGGTTGTCCCTTGATGTTGGTAAAAAGTTCTTTATGTTGCAAGACTTGCTTGGGTTCGATAAGGCGAGCAAGACTGTTGAGTGGTTACTCATGAAATCAAAATCAAACATTCAAGAACTCATCCCTCATGGGAAATCAGGTGTTTCCATTAGTGAATCTTCTACTTCAAAATGTGAACTTTTGTCTGAATATATTGATGATGATCAAAACACAAAGTCCTCTTCAAGTATCAACCAAAAGGGGAAGAAAAAGACTAGTAGAGGAGTTAGAAAGAGTTCTTATCTTCTTCGCCCTCTTGCTAAAGAAAGTAGATTAATGGCAAGAAAAAGGGCAAGAGAGAGGACATTGGAAAAGAGTAGTAAACTTGCTTGTGCTATTGGTGCCAATGATCAGTTTTCAAAGATTAGACCATGTTTGGATAAAACAATGGAACAAGACATGAATTGTTTAGGGTCTTGGAACATAAACCAACCCGGACAGCCAAGTTCTCACTTCCATCTAAAGCAAGGAGTTCATTATGACGATTCTCCATCGATGATAATTGGCGGTTGGAACCCTTCTTTCTTGTTCAATTATCAGCAAACTGGAGTACATCCTCAAGAGGTAATAATGTATTTATCTTTGTTGATACCCCCAATTTAATTATCTAAGAAGTTTTATTTTTTATTTTGTATTGCAGCATCAGTTACATGACTTTCAGATACATGGAAATATATGGGAAGTCAGGAATTAGGTCAGTACTGATTTCTCATATCAATGTTACTCATTTTCTCTAATGGGTGCATATGTATTAGATCATGTGGACTGATCTTTTTTGATATTTTCTAATGTAAGGCACATGTGTATGTTGATGCATGTCTAATAATATGTTTTTTTATGTTTCCATTGATGCTATTGTAGCAAAGGTATCTCTTTGAAATTTGAATGATGAGGAAGATGTAATAATCCTTGACCATCCAAAATGAGATGCATGTCTAATAATATGTTTTTTTTTTGTTTCCATTGATACAAGTTTCGGTTGTTGGTATGCATCAGATTTTTACATACTTGTTTACACGTAAATTAGGTTAGAAACCCGTGTTTTATACGGATTGAAAAGGTAAACATTTAATAGTTATTTCAATAGGTTTAACTTTCTTCTATTCATTTGTAGAAATAAGTATGATCCAACTTAGGAAGACAGACAAGAAAACTATCAACAGGAAGGAAATATATATTCATGTGATCATTAATTAATACAAATAAACTTTAATTAGGAGAATCCTGGAGTTCAATATCTTCTTCGTTTCTGGATAGACAAACTCCATAAACAAAGACCTATATACGGATATTAGCAATCTGTGTTGTCCTAATTTGATTGGTCTGTACCTTGATCACTAGTCTGGGCATGGCCACACGTGTTAGAGAATACCATGAACTATATATTGTACTTCTATGATAATTGCTAGTGCAGGCACGTACTCCTGAAAAAGGATGTTTGTACATGTTGAAACCATGTTCTAGTGCCTATTGGTAGAAACAAATAATTGTATATTGTATTGAGTATTGTCGTTAGTGTTACAAATGGTCTCCTATATATCGAGGAGAATGTTACATAACCTACTGATCTATACTCTAACACAAATACATATTGGTCTATTACTGTACATATGTTGTGGAAATTTTTCAAAGAAGTGGGATCAATCTGGACTTTGATCGAATGCATACAAGACCAAAAAACATCTAATTTTTTTTCAACGGCGGTTATATTGATAGGATCGAGATCGGGTATCTCTAATAGTTAACAAACATTGCATAAACATAATTTTTAAACCTTGAATTTAACATTAAAATAAACAGCGAAAGTCTATTACATTTCAGAGTCGATTAAAACTTTCGTCATAACATTGTTCAACTTTCATAAACTAAATGGGAATGTCAGTCTTGACCAGCAGCAGCCACCAAGCCATTCACTCCAACCTCTTTAAGCTAAAACATGCTTCTTTCCTTTATTACTCGATGTGCATACTAAAATAGTCGGCTAACGCCGATGAGTTCAAGTTTTCAAACATAAATCAAGTAACCTTTTCTTTCTCATGTAAATCATATAAAAATCATTTACTAAAAACATACTTTAAACATTCATCATACTACTAAGTAAATACATTACATCATCATACTTAGCCATATCTATTCTCTTTACTTTTAAGTCATACATTAATAATCTACAACCTGTTCCTTTCTTTATTGTCCACGAAGGACTTCTTTTGTCCACAAAGGACCTCGGGTGATAGCAAGTATTGTTCCATAAGACTCAACGTCTAGAGGCTGATACTCGCTTCTTGTGTACACAAAGGACCTATGTAGGTATTGTTCCCCAAGGCTCAATGTCCAAGGGCCGATACCTATCTTTTTCTTAGGTGGCCTTTATCAATAGAGTAACCGTTATTACCCATTACATCAGTTGCACAACGTCCCCATTACAGTGCTCTACCGAGCACTGTCTCGGCTGTTTATATGGCATGCATACAACTAATGCCATGATGCTGCCATAGGCTTCGGGTAGTTGAAGTCACTAAGACTATACTACTACCTCAAGATTTGCTTCGATGGTAACCATACTCTCACAGATTTAGACAATGCATGAGACTTAATTCTTTCTTTTCGTTTATAAAACATATAGTTAAATAAACCATTTTTTCTTTTCTTTTCTGTTTATAAAACATACGTTAAATAAAACATTATCTTGCTTATCTTTTTTTCTTATAAAACGTTTACGTAATAAAATACATTTATTAAAAACGTCACATTCAGTAAAGGTAGGGGATTCTTGAACTCACGTGATATGCTAGCCTCAAAGTGTTATCTACCGTCCAAACGATGGCATGCAAAGTCTGGATAAATGGATAAGATTAGGTCTATATAATACTAGTTGGTTTGCTCTATTTCTGTTCTAGCGAATTTAACTAAGTTCGTCGCTTTTGATCTTAAGCGGACATAACAGATTCTCTATAAAAGTGGCCAGCGAACTTGCCAAATTTGCTCGTCATGTTCACTCAAGGGGCCTAGCGAATCTACTAAGTTCGCCAACTACATCCCAAGCGAACATGTCAAGTTCGCTGAGTCTATACCAAGCACACATGCTATGTTCGGTGTCCCATGCTCAGGCGAACATGTTAAGTTCGCTTGCATCGACTTCTTCCCCAGAATAACCTAAGTTTGCATGTCTATGGCAGCTCGGTTCAAGCACTATCAAGACGCAAAACTTTAATGTTCAAAACATTCGTTATACTTTCGTGATACTAGATCTGTGGTTAGTTTCTTAATCCATACGTAAATTTTTTTCCTTTATATCAAAATAACCCGAAAACCCTTAAACATATAAAAACTCGGATTTGGGTTGGAGGTTACCTCTGATCATCTCAAATCCTCGGAGTTCCTGCTTGTGGACTACGGAGAGACTTGTAGCAACGATCTAGACTCGAAACCGGCTCTCTCTCTCTCTAAAAATTGTCCATCTATATTTTGGAACCTCTTATGTCTTGATTTTTTTTAGAATGGTATTGATTTTAAAAACAAAGTGGTAAATGATATGGTTGACCTAAAAAGTGGTAAATGGTAAAACCGTGATTCGTAAGAACGGTTTCGGTTAATTTATTATAAACCGGTAACTTTATTGCAGACACGTCTCCCGATAATACCAATTTGAACTGAAACCGTGATTGGGAATCACAGTTTTACAATTTAACACTTTTTTGGGTCAACCATACCATTTACCACTTTGTTTTTTAAAAAATACCATTTAAAAAAAAATTCTTCATGTCCTTGTGTAGCAAAGGTATCTCTTTGAAATTTGAATCCAGGAAGATGTAATAATCCTTGACCATCCAAAATGCATTCCCTGTACAAGTTTGGTTGTTGGTATGCATCAGATTTTTTTGTAACCCGATCTATCTTCTTAATTTAGCGTCACTACAACAATAACACACTATAGGGACGAAAAAATATAGCCTTATACCGATTACAAGTTGTCGGTATAGGTTTGGTCGGTATTGCTTCGTACCAATAGGTCAATCGTGTCGTCGGGACAAGATTATATTGTTGATTCCTAGTATATCCTAAGAGCTCAATGTTTAGATACTTGTTTATATGTAAATTAAGTTAGAAACCCGTACGTGTTTTACATGGGTTGAAGAAATGAAATATATATTTAATAGTTGTAACAAATATATTTACAAATTATAAAGGAAATATTAAATAGTAAACGGAGATTTAGGAACTAATAAAGAAAATATTAAATAGTTAGTAAGGAAATTAAATATTAGTAATGAAGAAAAATAATCGAGAAAAAAGAACCATTGGATCACAGAATTATGACACGTGACGTAAACAGTTACTTATTTATTATTTATAATTAGGTATAGATTTGTGGGCCGTTCAAAAAAAAAAGTACAGATTTGTGAAGTTATTTCAGCTCATGCAACTTGAAAGAGTGTCAAATATATATTTCCCCCCTTTATGTCAATAGGTTAACAATATCATCTAAATCTGGATGCAAACCAAGTTATTTCAATAGGTTTAACTTTCTTCTGTTCATTTGTAGAAATAAGTATGATCCAATTACCTAGAAAGACGGACAAGAAAATTATCAACAGGAAGAAAATATATTCATGAGATCATTAATTAATAGAAATAAACTTTAGAGTAAAGACTTGTAAATTAGGTTAGAAACCCGTGTTTTATACGGGTTAGAAAAAAAGAAAATATATATTTAATAGTTGTAACGAATATTTAATTAGGAGAATCCTGGACTTCAATATCTTCTTCGTTTCTGGATAGACAAACTCCATCAACAAAGACTTGTATACGGATATATGTTGTCCTAATTTGATTGGTTTGTACCTTGATCACTAGTCTAGGCATGGCCACACGTGTTCGAGGATACCATGAACATATATCGTACTTCTATGATAATTGCTAGTGCAGGTACGTACACCTGAAAAAGGATGTTTGTACATGTTGAAACCATGTTCCAGTGCCTATCGGTTGAAATAGATAATTGTATATTGTATTGGGTATTGTCGTTAGTGTTACAGTGGTCTCCTATATATCGAGGAGAATGTTACATAACCTACTCTATACTGTTGTGGAAAATTTTCAAATAAATGGAATAAATCTGGCTTTGATCGAATGCATACAAGACCAAAAAAGTCTAATTTTTTTAATGGCATATGTATCTGACATTCCTACTTTATTGATAGTTATAGCCTATTAAGAAGGTAGGTTCAGTCCAGGAGGCTAGTTTGAAATGAAACCCGGACTCACTGAGGTTCACACACCTTTTTTTTATGAAATTACACAGCAAGCTTCCATCTTGGTACTAATACCTCTCTAGACCAAATTTGATGGTCCTAAAAACAACCGGTTAACATCTATGTTTGGATATCATCTTCGTTGCGAGATTCATCGGTTTTAACATTAGAGTTATCATCAAAATGGGCATACTTATCATCATGTAAGACATTTGAATAAAAGATCAACCTATTCATGTTGACAAGATGATGTTGATAGCTACAATTAGTGCCAACATGCCACTTGTTAACAAGGAGATGTTGAATAACACCATAGTAACCATTCTTGTGACTTTTATTGGCGTTTCCGTCACCTATGCTCACGACACACAATTAAGATTATGTTGGTTATGTCACTACTTGAAAAAAAAAAACTGGTTTCCTATGATGTCACACCCCCGTCAGGGCGGAAACACGAGGGATCGACAAAACTGAATCATTACACATGATCAAAAGAGATTTCTAATAATTGAATAGTTGATTACAAAGAAATTAAACAAGACAAGTAGAATAAATAAATCTTTCTTTTGTTATTATCTAGTTAAGTTCACTAAAGCATGAGTCCTTGAAATCTTAGCATAATCGAAGCATCAACTTTGTTTCTATTAATTGAAAAAGCATGCTAAAATAGGTTAACTAAAAAATTGATGAGAACATAGGTTTAAGTAGTGCAAGTCATAAACAAGATTCACAATTTCAAGTGATTAAACTTTTATACATGAGTCCATAACCAACCCTAATGATTAATATCTATCTCGTCCAACACCTTTTTTGGGTGTTAGAGTAAGTGTAAGTGTCTAGTCTACAGTTTCTGAACACCCAACTCCTTCCAAGTTGATCAGAATCCACAACTTGATGGACGCTCAAATTTGATTGGCATGCATCAACCCGAGAACCGGATGGGCTAGTCAAGCCAATATATCTGTTTACGTACTCTTGTGTCTTCCCCGAAGTTAATGGTTATGTATATTTTAGAAATTAAGAGAGACTTTGTAGTTAAAAGTGACATTGCAACATGTATACATCAGTTTAGTTTGACTAGAATTAGAAAGTATGTTATTGACTGCAAAATAATAGTGTAGACTCTAGAACATGGTTTCTATTTTGATATATAAGCATGGTTTTCACCCCAAAGTAGAAAAGTAAAAGAGGGGCTATGAACTCATCTTGCAAGTGAAATGGTTGAACTTGAACTTGTAGTAACTTGAATTGGATGCCTTAAGGATTACCTAAGTAAGTTTGTTTAAGTTAGAAGACAAGTTTAGGATAGTTAAGGGGTTGATATTGTAAATAGAGGAAGGTGGTTGTCGTATAATAGAATGGTTATCGTTCCCAAAGTAGTACCTCCGACAGAAACGTTTCCAAGAAAAAATAACATGTCCAAGAGGGATTTATACACCACTATTTCTTTAGACAGAACTTTCTGCTTGCCAGATAACTACATACCGGTTAGATGGTTACTCTATCGGTATACTACACAAAGTTTAAGGTTTGTTTGGTAAGTTCGGAAAGTATAAGCTAAAGTGTAAATACAAGTTTAGTAAGGATATAAATGATATAGTTTGGATGTTAGAGGGGTTTAATTTAAAAATAAGGAGTGTTAGTAAACACATGATTTTTGAAATTGAAAGGAATAAGAAAGATCAAAACTAAGTTTTTAAATAAAAGTTTGAACAAGTTTAATTAAAATACGACTTTTGATCTTGGATAGGTCTATGACTATAACATAAACATGTTAGGGAATCATAGATCTAGCTAGTTATGAAGAATTTCGAAAGAAAAAGTATGAACAAACAAGAACATAAAAAGAACTTTCTTAGAATGCAAAGATTTAAGCTAGAATCTTCCAGAAGATGAGAGTAACGACCATTAGTAGCTAGAGAGCCCTAGAGGATCGTTGAGGTACGAAGAATAAATGAGGAAAAAGAGCTCTATTTATAAGGTGAGATTAGAGACTTGTTAGCAAAATTTAATTAGTTAGTTGGGCTAGGATTGCGAAATTATTGAATTAGTTTGTTAGTTTTAATATGATTTAAATAAATAAAAAAAACAAACAATTTGGAGGGATCTAAGGGATTTAGGGCCAAAATTTTGAAAAGTTTAGGATGAGATCAATTTGATTAGCTTCTTACATAGGATTAGAATTAGATTATAAAATAATAATTTTATTTATTTAAGATGAGTTAAAAACTTTAATTAATGTATTAAATAATAATAATATAACAACTTCCAAAAAATTTAGATAATAATAACAACTAGATTGTTATACCCGCGCTTCGTGATGAGTATCTGGCCCATCGTTAATAAAATTTAAATTTAAACGTAAGTGTAACGATAAAAATAATATTAATCAAAGAGAAACATAAAACTAAATAATATAAAAGGAAATAAACAAAATAAAAATTTTAATGGGCAGGGTCGTCGAAAACCATAAAAGCGAATACCGATACAGTTTCTGATAATATCAATACCGAAAATGATGTTGTTCGCTCGTAACAGGTTCGGCTCGTCACGGTACGACAACGGTAACGACTCTCGCTATAGGTAACGATAAAAAAACCTTAGATTTTGAATACAACTCCGTTTAAAAAAAATTATATCGGAACGTTGACAAAAAAAAACTAAAAACAGCCGCGCCCTCCGTATTTTGAAAAAAAGTTAATGAACGAAAATTATGAAAGGAAAACAAAACTAATAGAAAATGAAACAGGCTAAAAGCCTATATTATATAGTATAAGGGTTAAAAATGAAAATATTAAAAAAGTAAAAAAAAAAAAGAAGGTTTGGTTGTCAAAATGAAAATAATCAAAACTTTACTATTCCTGAAGATTTCTTTTTAATATATATATATATATATATATATATATATATATAAAATTGAAATTACAAAAACTAACAAGATTTCGAAAACCTTATAAAAGAAACCCTGAAATTTACGTATGTATAAGTTTAATCCTTAAAGTTACACTTTAGTTTAATAATGCTACAAACTTTAATAATTTAGGGTTAGTGTCAACATGCATCCCTTGTTAACAAGGAGATGCTGATCAACTACGATTCATGAATAACACCATACTAACCACCCTCGTGACTTTTATTGGTGTTTCCGTCACTTACACTCATGACATAAAGTTAATATTATGTCGGTTATGTCACTACTTGAAAAAACCTGGGTTCCTATGAAAAATTTGCGATTCAAATATTGTGTCACAAATTACGATACATTTGTGCCATGAGGAAGTGTTGATTTTGTTGGCCCCGGAAGATAAACTCAATAACGAAGAATAAAACCCATCAATTTATGCTATCCACCATAAGAACGTTGAGGCAGACTAAATCCAACATATTGTGTCATGAGGACAGTAGTAGTAACATGTTTTGATATCACATGACCTAGGGCGAAAGTGAAACAAATGGCTACATACGTTCTAACAAATGTTTATATAAAACCAAATGAAAGAAATTTATTATCATGTATCAAACATGTCATAAACGTTAACTCTGCATCAACTGATAGGTTATTCTCGTAAGTAAATTTTTTTGAAAGACAACTTTTTCTGAAACCACTTTCTTTCGGGAGTAGCCTCCGTGTTCCTATGAGTCATGCATGTCTTTGCTAATGGGTTGTGACCGCAGCGGGATCGAAACTGAGACCCACCCAGGAGGAAACCCACAACTGGGAAAAGCCCTGGTTCAACCTGGAACAATTTGTCTCAAGTGAGACTTAAACCCATGACTTTACCACTCCACTAGAAGGCTTTGTGATTCTTATAAATGAATTAAGTTGTACACCAAAAATATAAGCATATTAATTAGAAGCTTAAATGAAATATAACTGAAATATTAATTTCAATAAAAAATAATAATGTAAAATAAAAACTGAACTATTAAAAAGCTTTTTTATTATAGTTAAGAACTCTTTATTTTTTTTTCCTGCATTCCTGTTTATCATATATCAAGCATACTATTTTAGCTATAGCCTATAAGCCCTCTTAAGATTTAATCAACCCTTTGAAGTTTACACCTCAAAATAAATTGACGCACATCTTCTCCAAAATGTTAGTGAACCATAGGGACAATAGAGACTGGCTTAGGATCTTAGTTTATAAGTGTTGGCCGGGACCTGATTGGATATGATATAGGTGGAGTTACGAGTTAAACTAGTTATTTTTTACGAGTCAAAATAAGTAGGACTTCGTTAATTTCCATTCTACTCAACGTTATAAATAACTAGGTTGTATTATACGGGTTGAATAAATGTAATATTATATATTTAATAATAAAAAATTGTGTTTAAAAACTATGTATTACACGGGTTAAATAAAATATAATATAATTTGTTAACACATATTCACATTCAAATATATCTTTAAAGATGTACTTTGACGTAACAGTTATAAACTTTGTTAAGTTAATTTTTAAAACATTTTTTTTCAACTAGGTATTAATATTTTTTTAGAGTAAATTACACAAATTGTCCTTTAATTCCATATGAAATTGCACCTTCTGTCGTTTGGCTTCAGTAAGTACAAATATTGTACTTATTTGGAATTTTTTACACACTCTATGTCCTTCACACTAACTGATGCTATCATTTTCTGTTTTTTATTATATACTTATTAATAAAAAAATTGTTTTTAAAAACTTATGTATTACACGTGTTGAATAAAATATAATATAATCTGTTAACACATACTTACATCCAAACATATCTTTAAAAATGTACTTTGACGTAGCAGTTTTAAATTCTTTTAAGTTAATTTAAAAAAAAAATCAACTAGGTATTAATATTTTTTAGAGTAAATTACACACATTGTCCTTTAATTACATATGAAATTGCACCCTCTTTCGTTTGACTTCAATAAGTACAGATATTGTCCTTATTTGGAAATTTTTACACACTCTATGTCCTTTACACTAACTGATGTTATCTTTTTCTGTTAAATCTACACATGTGTCTAGCATATGAGGCAAAACGATCATTTTACCCTCAAAAGGACAATTTATGTAATATACTTCCCCACTCATCTTCCTCCCACCACCAATCTTAGGGGGCGTTTGGGATTACTTATTAACTTTTATAAGTTAAAAAGGTGTTTGGGGAATGTGACTTTTATCACTCCTTTTAACTTTTTAAAGGGGGAAAATGAGTTTTTGATAAGTAAGGGGGAACTTACTTCTCAAAACTCTTTATAACTTTTTGCAAAAGTCAATAACTAGCTTAAACTAAGTAATCCCAAACATGCCCTTAACCTGTATATGCCTCCCACTTGCAGACATATACCACCCACTAATAATCTTAACCCCATCTTTCCCAAAGTTCCTTTTATTTCCCAAAACATATTCCACTCGGCTCTAGGACTGGTCCGGACGAATGTTAGCGTGATGAAGTCCCAATCGCTTTCCTCTCCCCAATCTCTTCACCTCTAGTTCTTGAACTTCTTCACCAAAAAATGGCAGCGTGAGGTATCAAAAGTGGAAATGTACTGGCGGTAGCAAATCAACACGAAGGAAACAAGGAGGGACATCCGTTACAGCGGCGACAACAAATCCAATGGGAGCAAGGCGGCTGTCTTCACGGTGGTGGTTGTCACGGTGGTGGTGATTAAGGGTGAAGATGGGGAAAGGCTAGTATTCAAAACCGTTTTTAAGCTAAATCTGCTTGTTTAGGGTTCCGACGAAGTTCCTGTCAAGAAGGCGGCGACACCCCCAATTGCTCCCTCTACACACATCCGGATGATACTGAAATTTATCAAAAAGAAACAAGTTAGATCATTTTGAATCAAACAAAAACAAACCACTAGAGGTTTACAAATCCATCCACAAAATCATTACCTTCAAAGCTAGCGGTCTAAAGGCCATTTTGACTTCAGATTCAGAAGCTCCATGATGAACACTCAAAGTTTTATACAGATCTGAAGCCGCAAGACTCGTTGAAACACAACTAACCCCAACCCTAAACCTCCGATTTCCTCTCTCCGCCTTATTTTTATGCGAATTCTTCAATTTCCCCACGACAATTTTAAGAGAGTGTAGAGAGAGGGCTGATATATATATATATATATATATATATATATATATATATATATAGAGAGAGAGAGAGAGAGAGAGAGAGAGTACATTATAGTTTATTTATTAGGTTTAAGTAAATTACACAAATTGTCCTTTAGTGGGGAAAAAGATTATTATATTCTCATGCGCAAGGCACATGTCAATATTTAACAGAAAAAGTTAACAGTAGTTAGTGGAAATGACGAAATGTGTGCAAAATTTCCAAGAAAAGGACAATCTCTGTAATTATTGAAGTTAAATGACATAGAGTGCAGTTTCATATATAACTAAAGGACAATTTGTGTAATTTACTCTATTTTTTATGTAATTGATAAATGTTAATTCATATTAAATTAATTTGGTTGATGATATAATGATGTATGGAATGTTTACGAAATGACGAATGTATGAAATGAAATGATTATGAATTGAATGAACATTTATGAAAGGAATGTTTTACAAAATAAGAATGTCTATGAAATGAATGGTTTATGAAAGGAATGTTTACGAAACAAGAATGTTCACGAAATGAAATGTTTATAAATGAATGAAAAGGTTTACAAATGAATGAAATGTTTTACGAAAAGAAAATGACAAATGTTTTAAAGAAGTCATTACATGTCTAATCTTGATTTTTGAGTTTCCCAAAGTGTAACATTCAAAATTTTAGCACGTTTCGGGTGCAGGTTCTATCTCAAACACCCGGGTCGCGGGGCAAGACGGGACGAGTCGTGGGCTGAGAGTAGGCTCGCGGAGCCTAAGGGTGGGAAGAGCCTCCAAAACCCTAGCTTGCCCCTCCCCCACCTCATTTTCAACTTCATCTTCCCCACACCTTCTAGAGAGAAACCCGTATAGAGAGAAATTGACGGTTTTGCTCCAAGGTCGTTCCATCCTTCATCTTCACTGATTACTCGAAGCTTTTCTAAAGAAACGAATCAATTTAAGGTAAAGATTTTGTCTAAATCTCTGTTTTAGGATTTTTGGGTAGAAAATGGGTAAAAATGAGTTTGGTCCAAGGTTGGTTTTTGGAGGAAGCGTTATTGTTATTATAGTGTAGTTGACACATTTCGTTCATGACCGCTGGAACAGATCGCAAGCACCTTGTTGAGCCAAACACTTAGGAAGGATTTACTAAGGAAGTTAGGTGAGTTCTAGATGTCGATTTTTATGAAGATTTACTATGTTTTTGGGATTGATCACATGTTTACGAAATGAATTGTTTCGAAATGAAATTTGATTTATAATAAGGATGTTTATGAAAATGATTTATGAAATATTTTTCTTTAATGATTACGAATGGTTTATGAGCGAAGATGTTCTAATAAAACATACAATGCTTTAACTAAAGGATTTATGAATGAATGATATTATAATGTTAGTCGAATCTGCTAACGATTCCTTCGGGGAGGAATGCGATGAATGATTGACATGTCTAGGTTAGGATTCTGGATGAAACTGTGCATCCTAGACATGGTGATTGGCTATACCTATACAAAGGCCTTTGTGGCTGGCTAACGGTTGTACAACTAGTATGATGACGATACTCGCGATCTCGTATATGTCGTGTGAAGGCGTGAAAACTATCATGTGAATGCATGAATTTGTCTAGGTTAGGATTCCGGACGAGACCGGGCATCCTAGACAAACATTAGGCCTCAATAAATTTCAAGTAATGCCTTATGAAATTGACAGTTACGAAAATGCGTAGTTTCGATACGAATGGTTGGTTTATCTTTAACGTTATTGCATGCTATGTACGGTTTTATTTTAAATGATGAATGTCATGTTTTGGAAAAATGTTTCTAATATGTAATGTTTTATGTAAAGCTAGAACTCACCAGCATAGCTGACTTTTTAGCTTACCTTTAGGTTGTGCCAAGAGTTTACCAAAGCTAAGACATTAGCATCCCGATCATTTATGTTATTGAAATTTATGTTTAAGACGATGTTTCTGCTATGTTAAGACATGTTGTAATTTGAATAACATTTATGTGCGCTGCTTTTATTCTATTTAAAGTTTAATTCAATATTTGTTTATAAGAAAATTCAACAAGTGATGTCTTCCGACTATGAGGTCTTATACAAAGCATGTTTTGGGAAACAAGTTAGTATAGACGGAGGAGGGTATGCCCTCTTCTACATGTAATCTTTATTCCATTTATAAAATTTCCAACAAAGCCCTTTACGAAAAAAAAAAACTATACATGACACCATGTATGCAGGACCCACATTAGTTTATACTAAATCTAACAAAAACATCATAATTTGAAAAATGCCCTTAAAATTTTTGAAAATACAAGAATATCATCACATCGAGCTATAAATACTAAGCAGCAAATTCATGCAAAGGAAGCTAGTATGTTTTTGTCATTTTACAATTTTATGCCATGCCATTGTCAAATTCGATATAAACAAAACTCTGACGCATACTTGGATACTCATCAAATAGATTTAATATAATTAGTACGATGTTAATAAAAATTAATTTAAATTCACTAGGTAGTAGGTAACATGACATTTGTTATCCTAATAATAAAGTAGTTGGACCCTTTTAAGGTTGACAAGAACACTACAAAAGGTTAGGTTATTTAAGGTACGCCCATTATCGTATCGCTGTCTTGTGAATGGAATACAAAGTTACTCTCTTGAATGACATTGATTCAACGCAATTACTTATTTAATTCTCACATGTTTTAGCCCCATATATATCTTTCTTTGATCTTGCCTTTTAGCATTTGGCATGAGGTGTTGCACATGTTTGATTTTGATTTTGATTTTACGTATAATACCTTTAATATAAAAAAATTATCAATATTTGTACTATTTTGTTACTAAAAAAGATAAAGTAGACATAAAGGTAAAAAAAACCATAGAGAATATAAAATTCAATATCCTTAATGTAAAATTGTATATTATGGCATAAAATATAGTTAAGTTTAATTAACATGTAAGATCAAAATATGAATTTTTTTTAGAACAACGTAAATCAGAATCATTGATGCTCGTAGACACGCAGTGATCAAAAAGATATGTGGCTTTACTTAGAAGTTTTACCAAGTAGAAATATTACAATTCATGTAGCAAATTTTAAAATAAAGTGTTACTGTAACAGTGTGTTACATGAAATTGGATTTGACGATATAACCAGGAAACATTATTCTGTCGGGTTGGCTACGAATATAACCCCGAAAACATTGGTAAATAAACGTCGATTGTCAGTCTGACTAAGGATATAGCCCAAAATCAAATGTATATAAAGATGTTACATGATTACGTGCGGTGTGGACTAGGATGCCCTAAGTACAGGAAGATCATGAAGATATAGACAAGGATACTGCCAAAGGAACTATATTTTCCTAGGCGTCTTGTGGCTAAAATACTTGTCAGAGGACAAGCCATGTATTTGATTTCAACTATGTTTGTACATAATCATACATACGTGTTACTCTAGAACACCCAAAGAAGAATTGAATCAAGAATTAACCAATCGATTAAGATATTTTATTCACTCACAAAACGAATTACACTCTAAAGAATTTTTAGAACATGAATCAATCAAGAACAAGATGGATACAAGCATATATCCAGATTGTAAACTCCTAACAAACTAAAAACAGAATATCTTTCAAGTAAACCAAAAACAGTCCATATACTTTGGTTATTAACAGAAATAACCCTCAACTTTAGCTGACTTCTTTTGGATGACTTTTAGATTGACATTTGTTGATTTGCACTATTATAACAATCTCCACCTAGTGCAATTCAACCAATACCCAAAATTCCCAAACAATGCTCAAAACTTGTGCCTGGCAGAACCTTTGTAAACATATCTGTTGCATTGTCTTTGGTATTAACTTCTTCTATAATCACCTCCTTCGATTGCACAACATCCCTTATGAAATGTAACTTGACATTTATATGCTTTGTGCGCTCATGAAAAACTTGATTTTTAGACAACTGCACAGCACCCTGACTATCACACAATACAACTGCATCAGTGCCATTTACACCCAATTCTGAAACAAATCCCTTAAGCCAAATAGCTTCCTTAATAGCTTCAGTCAAGGCTATATATTCTGATTCTGTTGTAGACAATGCTACAACATGTTGCATTAATGCCTTCCGGCGGACTATACTTCCCAAAACCATAAAGGCATATCCAGTTATAGATCTTCCTTTATCCAAGTCCTTAGCAAAATCTGCATCTACATAACCAAGAACTACCGAATTGCTAACATCTTTTCTACCAAACACTAGTCCAAGATTTCTTGTACCATTTAGATACCTCATGATCCACTTAGCAGCTTCCCAATGGTGTTTACCATGATTAGAAAGATATCTGCTTACTAGACTCACAGAATATCCCAAATCAGGCCCGGTACATACCATTAAATACATCAAGCTACCAACCAAGCTAAAATAAGGTATCTTTTCCATCTTCCTTTGACCTTCTTCAGTACCAGGACAATCTTCATTTGAGAGCTTAAAATGTTGAGACAAAGGTGTAACAGTACATTTGCAATTCTCCATATTAAAATTCTTCAATATCTTATTGATGTATGACCTTTGACTTAGAAACAGTTGACCACCTGATCTATCTCTTTCAATTTCCATACCCAATATCTTCCTTGTAATTCCCAACTCTTTCATATCAAATTCATCCATAAGAATATTCTTGGTGGCCTTTATCTGATCCTTATCTTTACATGCTAATAGCATATCATCAACATACAATAGCAGATAAATAAATTTCCCTGTGTCATACTCTTTAAGGTATACACAATTATCAAAGCTACTTCTTGAAAACCCACTACTAATCATGTGATCATCAAATCTCTTGTACCATTGCCTTGAAGACTGCTTTAAACCATATAAGGACTTCTTTAATAGACAAGCTTTATCTTCTTTTTCGGCCTCTTCCAACCCCACAGGCTGCATCATATATATGTTTTCATCCAGTCTCCCATGGAGAAAAGCAGTTTTAACATCTAACTGCTCTAATTCATAATTATACAAAGTTGTAAGAGATAAAATAACTCTGATTGAAGTGTGCTTTACCACAGGAGAAAAGATCTTAGTGTAATCTATCCCAGCCCTCCGTGAGAAACCCCTAGCCACAAGTCTGGCTTTATACCTAGGCTTCTCCATACCAGGAACACCCTCCTTTATTTTGTACAACCACTTACAATCCACCAGTTTCTGTCCTTCAGGTATGTCTATCAATTCCCAAGTAGCATTCTTATGTAGTGATTCCATTTCTTCCTCCATTGCTTTCCATTTCTTCCTCCACACGTTTGGCTTTATACCTAGGCTTTTCCATACCAGGAACACCCTCCTTTATTTTGTACAACCACTTACAATCCACCAGTTTCTGTCTTTTAAGTATGTCTACCAATTCCCAAGTAGCAGTCTTATGTAGTGATTCCATTTCTTCCTCCATTGCTTTGATTCACAAATCCTTATGTACAGACTGAATTGCATCATTGAAAGTTAAGGGTTCATTTGTATCTTCTATTTCTGCCACATTGAAAACAAAGGTAGAGATATCATCAGTGTCCCTATATCTTGCAGGTGGAACTATATTTCTCCAAGGTCTACCATTAGCTATACCAGCTCCCCATTGTACTTCACTGGCAGGTGCATTATGTTGAGAGCTTTCACCACAATGACCTGCTTCTTTAGACCCAGACTCCACCTCAATTTGAACACTATGATCATTAGATTCACACACCTTATTCTTTCATTTTCTTTGGCTATCACATCTTTATATATAATTTCTTCGTTGAAATCCACCACATCTCTGCTTATCTTGACTTTAGGAGTTTTATCTTCTAACCTCCATAGTCTATACCCTTTAACCCCACTAGAGTATGTCACACCCCCAAATTTTAACTAACGGATTTTTACCGTTTGAGAAGTGACAAACCAGGATCTCAGACATTAGTTACTTTGAACGACTCTACATGGGACTCAAATGAAAATATCATAATAATCAGAGTTTAAATGCGGAAGCGTAAAGAAAAGTAATTGCGCAAAACACACGCGCCCAAAAGTCCAAGTGTCCAAACCAAACACAATCCAAAATAGTCCAAACAAATTAAATAAAGCAACAATAAAAATTGAAGAATCCCATGCATGTCCTAACGTGCACCTGTGCCTTATCTTAGCGACCTGAGAAAACATGTAAGCAAATATGTCAACACGAGGTTGGTGAGTTAACAAGTTTCAGTATATAAATAACCGTTTACCATTTTTATTGATCATTCAATATGTATCTATAGGTAGCTAACCTATGTTCATGTTTTACTTAAGCGCTCGCAACCGAAGCTGACTGTTTGTTTATTTGCCTCCTGCCAGGACTATCAACCCCGGCGGTGTGAGTAGGCTAACATTTCACCCGTTCGATCTCCAATCGAGTTAGCGCAACTAACGCGAGTGGGATTTGTCAAACCCAGTAGTACTACTAAACATTACCTCGCTAAGATCCATATTAACGGTCCGATGTGAGATGAGGAATTTATGTGATAGCGTGTTATGCTTAGCTTTAACATTGATAACATATGAATTACAAAATCTCAAAATAGTTGAATCATGTTTTCTCCCCCAAGTTAAGACAGTAAAAAAGGGCCGTGAAAACTCACCCGCGTTGCGTTGTAGGTAGTATCACACAAGAGACAAGTTGGAACCACGAGTGTAAGTCTCAAACGACTTACGTAAGCCCTAAAATTATAAACACATAAATTAGGGATACAATGTGTAGGTCCCTAATTCGGTGCGTGACGGATCTCTAGACTCGCGGTACGACACGGTGATAACGTGCGGAATCCATGATCAATGTGCTCGTGTAACTCAATCAACAACAACGGTGTAAATAAACGCTTTGTATTTCCACTAATATCAGGTTACAAGAATTCTCTCACGTCTACTCTGATATCGTCTCACCTGTCTGTTCTTTTTTTTTGTTTCTGCTACAATCTGCTATTTATAGCCATTGATCAGCATTAGGCGAACTTATTAAGTTCGCCTCTAACAGGCTAAGCGAACTTAATAAGTTCGCCTCTGATAGACTTAAGCGAACTTATTAAGTTCGCCTCTGATAGCCCAGGCGAACTTATTAAGTTCGCCTCTGATAGGCTAGGCGGACTAGTTAAGTTCGCCTCTAGCAGAACTTACACAGAATTTTATCAACAGTTACAAAAATGTCCTAACACAATGGAAATTGTGACAACGACACGGAATGAGAAACGTCCTAAAGAAATGCTCTAATAACCAAGAGTAGACGAACGTGTCCACGGGAATAGGAATTCTTTAATTAATAATTAAGATATATATACGTTACGCGACGAATGACAAAATAATATATAATTGATATATTCGAGCGTTTTGTCATTTACAAAATTTAGGAACATAATTTAATCTAACATATTATTTTTAGGTTCGCAGGAATATTTTAATACTCATTCATGATAAAAATAATAAATATCTTATTTTTATGGAGGTAGTAAACACGAGTAAATAATATAACAATTATATTATTAAATAGTTTAAAACGTTACTCGAGTTATAAAGTGATACGAAATAATATAACTTATATATTATTTTATAATATTAATCACGAGTTGAAAATAATATAAATATATTATTTTATACGAAATTAAGGTTTGGAAATAACGTAAATATATCATTTTCAAAAGTGGAAATAATAATAAAATAGGTTACAAAATTCAAACCCGAGCCTACGGGTTGTTTTTCGGGCTAAAAATACATTTATATAATATTATAATAGTATAGAGTTTGATTTTTAATAATTTAATGTAATTAAAAATTTTCTAAAAAATAAATGTGGGAGCCCGGCCTCGAACCCGGGTCTCTCCCACACAAACACTCTGTTTTAACCAGTCCCGCCCGCTAGGGTATCGCACAAGAAACCGTTCCCAAATTGTTTTAACCAACTGGTCCAGTGGGTTCTTCTTCCCCACGCAGGCCGAACCAAACCAGCCCCATCCTCATCGATTTCGACTTCGATTTCGCTCGATAGCATAGGGGTTTTGTTAAGAAAGAGTTTTTGAAACTGAGGGTTCGTTTAATTTGAAAACTATAAGGTTTAAGATCGTTAAATTACAGAAAAGGGGCCGTAATCCTAGTTTATGAACACAAAATCGATTCGAAGGATTCTGATAAAAGAAGTTGTTAGAATCATAGGGTTTTTGCTAATTGAAACCTTGCGAATCCGTTGATATGGTTTAATTGCATTGAAATTGTGTTTAAGATCAAAAACCCCAAAACTTTTCAAGAAGAAACCCTAGTTTCTGGATTTCGAATAATTCGATGATAGGGTATTAAATTAACATAGGGTTATCGTTAAACGAAGGGTTGCGAATCTACTGATAAGTTTTAATTTGGTTTAAACAGAATCGGGGGTAGGGTTCGACTAAATCCTGACAGAACAAGAACCCTAGAATTCAAATATGAAGAATTCGATAGTTTAAGCCCCAATTATGATAGGGCTTATGTTCAAGAAGTGAAAGCGAAACTGTAGGTGTGTTTAGATACCTGAATTGGTGTCGAATTAATAGTGATCGACTGAAACTGATGCCGACAGTGACTGTGTTGGTCTCCGGCAACTTTAGGCTTGAATCCGGTTGAATCGGATTGTCCAACAGGTTCTTTGAGGTTCGTTTGGAGTGTGCAGAGTTCTAATTCATGTGATTAATATGAGAATTTGCCGAATTCAATCGATACTAGTTGTTGGTCGACGGTTACTTGTTTAATTCTCATAATTAGAGTTAATTCGATTAAATGTCGGTTTTAATGGGTTAATGATGATCGTAATGATCATGAACGTGTAGAAGCAGTTTCGATTTCAACGAATTTCGGTTTTCGACTTTCGAAGTTGATTGGAGCCACGATGTTGACTTTCAAGAGTCAACAAATCAGCTTTAGAGTAATGGCAGAAATAGTCCCTATAGTTTTCTTGTGAATTGAAGTTTGGAATTTGGTAGGATAGGTCCCTCAAGTTTGGATGGAGTTAGAACTCGGTTAGTTTGACTTCCAAAGTTAACAGAATTTGGATTTTGACTTTTCAAAAAGTCAACAGAGTAGTTTAGGGATATTACATAAGTAGTCCCTGGAGTTTAAGTTTGGATTATTGACAGAATTAGTCACTGAAGTTTTAGTTAAGTTAATTTAGTTAACTTTAACTGGATTTTGTTAACGAAGTTAACTCGAAAAGCCCGGATTGTCACATCATCCCCTAGTTGAAAGAATTTTCGTCCTGAAAATTAAATAGTACCTTAAGAATTTGACGCGGAGTGCTTGAACAGATTTGAATATTTGCGCATCAACTGATCCTCGCGCTCCCACGTGAATTCCTGTCCGCGTTTCGAGTTCCAACGAACTCTGACAATAGGGATTTTACTACGTTTTAATGTTTTGACTTCCCTATCCATAATTTCCATAGGTTCTTCGATGAAACGTAACTGTTCATCAATGTGTAGTTCCTTGAGAGGAACCGCGAATGATTCGTCTGCTAGACATTTTTTCAAATTTGAGACGTGAAAGACGTTGTGTACACCACTAAGTCCTTCAGGTAGGTCCAGTTGGTACGCTACTGGCCCAATTCTTTTCAATATCTTGAATGGTCCAACATAACGAGGATTCAGTTTGCCCCGTTTCCCAAAACGAATGACACCCTTCCAAGGTGAAACTTTTAACAAGACCATATCCCCTACTTGAAATTCTAACGGTTTACGACGCTTATCGGCATAGCTCTTTTGACGATCACGAGCTGCTGCCATACGGTTTCTAATTTGAACGATTTTCTCAGAAGTTTTAAGTACGAGTTCAGGACTGTAAGTTGACTATCCCCAACTTCGGCCCAACAAATAGGAGAACGGAATTTCCATCCATATAGTGCTTCAAATGGAGCTGCCTTGAATCTAGTGTGATAACTGTTGTTGTAGGAGAACTCCACCAATGGTAGGTGAGACTCCCAAGTGTTACCGAAATCAATCACACAAGCTCGTAGCCTGTCCTCCAGAGTTTGAATAGTACGCTCTGTCTGGCCATCAGTTTGAGAATGGTACGCTGTGCTCATATCTAGACGCGTGCCTAAAGCTTTATGTAACGACTGCCAGAAATGAGAGGTGAATCGTGCATCACGATCCGAAATGATAGAAATTGGCACCCCGTGCCGAGAGACTACTTCTTTCAAGTAAATGCGAGTAAGCTTATCCATTTTGTCGATTTCCTTGATTGCTAAGAAGTGAGCGGACTTTGTTAAACGATCCACAATTACCCAAATGGTATCACATCCGGTAGGAGTTTGTGGCAATTTTGTGATAAAGTCCATGGATATCTGTTCCCATTTCCACATGAGAATCTCTGGTTGTTGGAGAAGACCGGAAGGCTTTTGATATTCAACTTTGACTTTCGCGCAAGTCAGGCACTTGCTCACATAGGTGGCTATATCGGCCTTCATCTTTGGCCACCAATACAGCACCTTTAGATCATGGTACATCTTGTCGGAACCTGGATGAATAGAGTAACGAGATTTATGAGCCTCATCCATGACTAGTTCCCTTAGGTTTTCGAATACTGGAACCCATATTCACTCGACGAAGTAGCGAATACCGTCATATTTGACCTCGAGTTGTGCTTCCATACCGCGTGTACCTTCCAGTGGTAGGTTTTCCTCTTTCAGGGCTTCGAGTTGAGCATTACGGATTTTGTCAGGTAATCCAGGGTGAATGGTAAGCTGTAATGCTCGAACTCATTTGGGTTTCGTTTCCTTTCGACTTAGGGCATCAGCTACAACGTTAGCTTTACCCGGATGATACCGGGTCGCACAGTCATAATCATTCAAGAGCTCGACCTAACGACGCTGTCGCATGTTTAACTCTTTCTACTCGAAGATGTGCTGAAGACTCTTGTGATCGGTGTAGATGGTGCACTTGGTACCGTACAAGTAGTGTCTCCATATCTTAAGTGCGAAAACTACGGCTCCCAACTCTAGGTCATGAGTGGTGTAGTTTTTCTCATGAATCTTTAGTTGACGCGAAGCATATGCAATCAATTTTTCTCCTTGCATTAGAACACAACCCAGACCCTGAATAGATGCGTCACAATACACCACAAAATCATCCGTTTCCTCCGGAAGAGCTAGAATAGGTGCACTGCAAAGTTTCTGCTTAAGGAGTTGAAATGCGTACTCCTGGTTATCGCCCCAGTTATAGGCTTTACCCTTTTGAGTTAAGGCAGTGAGAGGTTGTGCAATTTTTGAAAATCCCTCGATGAATCGACGGTAATACCTAGCCAATTCCCAGAAATTGTCGCACCTCAGTCGGAGTCATCTGTGCTGCCCAATTCTTGATTGCTTCTATCTTTGATGGGTCGATATGTATTCATTTCTCGTTAACCACATGTCCTAAGAATTGAACTTCCCGGATCCAGAATTCACACTTGGAAAACTTAGCATACAGTTGTTCCTGCGTAAGTAATTCCAAAATTAAGCGTAGATGATCCTCATGTTCCTCCTTGTTCTTGGAATAAATGAGAATGTCGTCGATGAAAACGATGACAAATTGATCAAGGTAGGGCTTACACAAACGCTTCATGAGGTCCATGAATACCGCGGGTGCGTTGGTTAATCCGAAAGGCATGACCATAAATTCATAGTGGCCGTACCTTGTCCTGAATGCAGTCTTAGAGATATCCTCCTCTCGGACTCTCAATTGATGGTAACCGGACCTAAGATCTATCTTGGAATATAAACTTGATCCTTGGAGTTGATCAAAGAGATCATCTATACGAGGCAAAGGGTAACGATTCTTGATTGTGACTTTATTCAGTTCACGGTAGTCAATACACATACGAAAAGTCCCGTCCTTCTTCTTGACAAACAGGACTGGAGCTCCCCATGGTGATGAGCTAGGTCGGATGAAACCTTTATCCAACAAATCCTGTAACTGGGTAGATAGCTCTTGCAGTTCAATGGGTGCCAGTCTGTAAGGTGCTCGAGCGATTGGTGCCGCTCCGGGTGCTAGGTCGATTTGAAATTCAACTTGACGGTGTGGTGGCAGACCAGACAGATCCTCGAGAAATATTTCCGGAAATTCACAAACGATGGGAATATCATCAATCTTTTTCTCTTCTGACAGCTGCTCAGCAACGTGAGCCAAAATAGCAGTATGCCCTTTGTGAAGGCATTTCTGTGCTTTCAGAAAGGATATGATGCCCATGACTGCACCAACCTTCTCGCCATGAACGGAAAGGGTTTCTCCACTCGGGAGAGGGATACGAACAATTTTCTCACGACAGATGATTTCAGCTTGGTTTTTAGATAACCAATCCATGCCGACAATTACATCAAAACTACCAAGCGTGACCGGCATAAGGTCGATATCAAGTATATGACTAGCTAGCTCAAGCTTACAACCCTTAAGATGTGGGTTGCTTCAATTATTTGGCCTTCAGCTATCTCTATTATATACTTAGCTTCTAACAGAGTTGGAGTTCCTTTTATTATATCACTAAGTTTCTTAGATATAAAACTCCTATCAGCACCAGTGTCAAAAAGGACAGAAGCAAAGTAATTATTTAAGAGAAACTTACCGGTGACCACATTATGATCATAAAAAGCTTCTCCAGATCCTAGCACGAAGGCTCGTCCCTTCGCACCATTTCCGTTGTTGCCACAATTGTTGTTATTTTGGTTAGGGTTGTGGTTTCCATTACCTCCCTTCTTTAACTGAGGACAATTCTTCCGAAAATGTCCCTCTTTTCCACAATCGAAACAACCCTTAGTAAACCCAGGCTGTTGAAAAGGCTGCTTGGCTTGCAACTCACCCCTACAATATTTGGCAGCATGACCTATTTTGCCACACCGCTGACAACGGTTGCAAAACCCGAAGTGATGGAAGTTGCACTTGGTACACTTAGGAGATTTTCCTGTATAACCACCCTGATTTTGACCTGAAGAGGTCGACTGGTTGAAGTTCTTAGCAGGCTCAAACTTACGATGCTGCTGCTGCGGTTGATTAAACTGGGGTTGGTTGGGCTGGGGTCCTTTGGAGTGAGAGTTGGAGTGGGTATTGGAGTGGTGATCAAACTTGCGTTTATGATTATCGGTGGATTTAGAGACCGAACCTCTCGGAGGTAGAGTCCCTTGAGTCACCGCCTGATCAGTTAACTTGTGAGCTAGTCTGATCGTCTGCTGGATGGTAGCAAGGTTGGATGAAGTAATCATACTCTGAATCTGAGGCACTAAGCCTCCAATGTACAGTTCTATTCTTTTGTAGTCCGGAGTCACCATATGTGGGCACATTGTAGCAAGCTCATGTGAACGAGTGGTATACCGCTCAATTTCAGAACCCTCCATTTTTAGGTTCCAAAATTCTCCTTCCAATTTATGAATTTCATCGCGAGGACAGTACTCCTCCTTCATCATCGTCTTAAACTCCTCCCACGGGAGTCCATTTGCCATGGCCAGATCCAACATCTGGACCTGGGCGTTCCACCACGTGAGAGCCCCCCCTCCAAAGTTCTAGCGACGAACTTGACCTTATTAGCCACTAGGCAGTTGCACATGGCAATCACCGATTCTACTTTTTTGAACCAACGGAGCAGTCCGACAGCTCCTTCAGCTCCACTAAAGGTGTGGGGCTTACAGTCCATAAATGCTTTGAAGGTGCAGGCTGGTTGCTGATTCTGCTGGTTTTGCTGGCCTGGATTTAGAAATAATATAGGATTGGTATTACAGGGCTTAGGAAAGGCGCTTTAAGAGATGAATTGACCTCATTACTCAATAGTTAAAGCATTTACCTGCAGCATTTTGTGCTGCTAGAGCCTCAGCCACACTATCATTGATTAGTGCCGCCAGCTCCGCTGATGTCATGTTGATGGTACCTCGGCCACCGGCATGACCTCCACGTCCTCTTCCCGACATGATTCTTCACATTCACAAACACAAAACAATGAGGAATATATCGTATATTAAACATTATTCATGTGTAAGTAAGGAAATACAACATCTAATATTTTGGAAATTAAATAAATTGTAAGGCTACAAAATAAATAACTCAAACATTAAACTTCTCATGCTTTTATTGAATGGGAACAACCTTACCCATCTAGGTTTGAAAAGAGAAATAACATAAACGAAACATGAATAAAAAGGAAAGATAGAATTGAAAGATCATCAAACATCCTCGTCATCGGAAGAAACGTATGATTGAGCATCGTTGATCTCCACTGGTTCCTCCTCGGGTGGCTCCTCCTCTAGGGGCTCATCCTCGAAGGGCTCCTCCTCTCCGTCCGAAAGTGGAATTTCCTCAGGAAATAGGGCTGCTTGCAGTTGGGCTTCTAAGTGAGTCACTCTTTCTTGAAGTCCTTCGGCAGCATGATTTGCTACATGCAGCTGGCCTTCCAGATTAGCCACTCTCTCCGGAATCCCTTCTACATCCTGACCCGAGGTTTTCACCCTCGTCTCCAAATGTGTCACCCGATCCACCAAAACGTTATGGACCTGGTCCGTCACTGCTAACTCAGTAGTCAAAAGCTCAATTCCTACCTTGTTTCTTTCCACTTGTGGCTCTCGTTCTAGGATGCCCGGTATCTCATCAGTGGAATCCTTCATTTCCTTTAGCTCCTTAGTTATAATAAACACAAAAGCTGCAAAAGCTTGTTCCATGGTACATGGCAAGCTAGGTAAAGTGGCGGATGGGGAAGTAGAACCAAAATAAGGCGATGGAACATTTCCCAGCTCGATCCACCTTTGGATCATTTTTGGATATGCACTCCAGTTAAGAATCGTCACTAGAACTAGTCCGGCGCCTTTTAGGCTCCGGGGATGGTAAGATAGGTGCATCGTGTCCTGGTGCCTTAGGTGATGGTGGTGGAGTTGACGACATGATCCTGTAATATAACATATAAGTGCTAAACATCCAAGGTTTATGACATGTAACTAATGTGTGAGGTTATAGTCTAGTATGCATTCCTAGTTCTCTATAACCAATGGCTCTGATACCAATCTGTCACACCCCCGAATTTCAACTAACGGAGTTTTACCGTTTGGGAAGTGACGAACCAGGATCTCAGACATTAGTTACTTTGAACGACTCTACATGTGACTTAAATGAAAATATCATAATAATCAGAGTTTAAATGTGGAAGCGTAAAGAAAAGTAAATGCGCAAAACACACGCGCCCAAAAGTCCAAGTGTCCAAACCAAACACAATCCAAAATAGTCCAAACAAATTAAATAAAGCAACAATAAAAATTAAAGAATCCCATGCATGTCCTAACGTGCACCTGTGCCTTATCTTAGCGACCTGAGAAAACATGTAAGCAAATATGTCAACACGAGGTTGGTGAGTTAACAAGTTTCAGTATATAAATAACCGTTTACCAGTTTTATTGATCATTCAATATGTATCTATAGGTAGCTAACCTATGTTCATGTTTTACTTAAGCGCTCGCAACCGAAGCTGACTGTTTGTTTATTTGCCTCCTGCCAGGACTATCAACCCCGGCGGTGTGAGTAGGCTAACATTTCACCCGTTCGATCTCCAATCGAGTTAGCGCGACAAACGCGGGTGGGATTTGTCAAACCCAGTAGTACTACTAAACATTACCTCGCTAAGATCCATATTAACGGTCCGATGTGAGATGAGGAATTTATGTGATAGTGTGTTATGCTTAGCTTTAACATTGATAACATATGAATTACAAAATCTCAAAATAGTTGAATCATGTTTTCTCCCCCAAGTTAAAACAGTAAAAAAGGGCCGTGAAAACTCACCCGCGTTGCGTTGTAGGTAGTATCACACAAGAGACAAGTTGGAACCACGAGTGTAAGTCTCAAACGACTTACGTATGCCCTAAAATTATAAACACATAAATTAGGGATACAATGGAAATTGTGACAACGACACGGAATGAGAAACGTCCTAAAGAAATGTTCTAATAACCAAGAGTAGACGAACGTGTCCACGGGAATAGGAATTATTTAATTAATAATTAAGATATATACGTTACGCGACGAATGACAAAATAATATATAATAGATATATTCGAGCGTTTTGTCGTTTACAAAATTTAGGAACATAATTTAATCTAACATATTATTTTTAGGTTCGTAAGAATATTCTAAATACTCATTCATGATAAAAATAATAAATATCTTATTTTTATGGAGGTAGTAAACACGAGTAAATAATATAACAATTATATTATTAAATAGTTTAAAACGTTACTCGAGTTATAAAGTGATACGAAATAATATAACTTATATATTATTTTATAATATTAATCACGGATTGAAAATAATATAAATATATTATTTTATACGAAATTAAGGTTTGGAAATAACGTAAATATATCATTTTCAAAAGTGGAAATAATAATAAAATAGGTTACAAAATTCAAACCCGAGCCTACGAGTTGTTTCCCGGGCTAAAATACATTTATATAATATTATAATAGTATAGGGTTTGATTTTTTAATAATTTAATGTAATTAAAAATTTTCTAAAAAATAGATGTGGGAGCCTGGCCTCGAACCTGGGTCTCTCCCACACAAACACTCTGTTTTAATCAGTCCCGCCCGCTAGGGTATCGCACAAGAAACCGTTCCCAAATTGTTTTAACCAACTGGTCAAGTGGGTTCTTCTTCCCCACGCAGGCCGAACCAAACCAGCCCTATCCTCATCGATTTCGACTTCGATTTCGCTCGATAGCATCGGGGTTTTGTTAAGAAAGAGTTTTCAAAACTGAGGGTTCGTTTAATTTGAAAACTATCGGGTTTAAGATCGTTAAATTATAGAAAAGGGGCCGTAATCGTAGTTTATGAACACAAAATCGATTCGAAGGATTCTGATAAAAGAAGTTGTTAGAATCATAGGGTTTTTGCTAATTGAAACCTTGTGAATCCGTTGATATGGTTTAATTGCATTGAAATTGTGTTTAAGATCAAAAACCCCAAAACGTTTCAAGAACAAACCCTAGTTTCTGGATTTCGAATAATTCGATGATAGGGTATTAAATTAACATAGGGTTATCGTTAAACGAAGGGTTGCGAATCTACTGATACGTTTTTATTTGATTTAAACAGAATCGGGGGTAGGGTTCGACTAAATCCTGACATAACAAGAACCCTAGAATTCGTATGTGAAGAATTCGATAGTTTAAGCCCCAATTATGATAGGGATTATGTTCAAGAAGTGAAAGCGAAACTGTATGTGTGTTTAGATACCCGAATTGGTGTCGAATTGATAGTGATCGACTGAAACTGATGCCGACAGTGACTGTGTTGGTCTCCGGCAACTTCGGGCTTGAATCCGGTTGAATTGGAATGTGCAACAAGTTCTTTGAGGTTCGTTTGGAGTGTGCAGAGTTATAATTCGTGTGAATAATATGAGAATTTGCCGAATTCGATCGATACTAGTTGTTGGTCGACGGTTACTTGTTTAATTCTCATAATTAGAGTTAATTCGATTAAATGTCGGTTTTAATGGGTTAATGATGATCGTAATGATCATGAACGTGTAGAAGCAGTTTCGATTTCAACGAATTTCGGTTTGCGACGTTCGAATTTGATTGGAGCCACGATGTTGACTGTCAAGAGTCAACAAATCAGCTTTAGAGTAATGGCAGAAATAGTCTCTGAGGTTTTCCTGTGAATTGAAGTTTGGAATTTGGTAGGATAGGTCCCTCAAGTTTGGATGGAGTTAGAACTCGGTTAGTTTGACTTCCAAAGTCAACAGAATTTGGATTTTGACTTTTCAAAAAGTCAACAGAGTAGTTTAGGGATATTACATAACTAGTCCCTAGAGTTTAAGTTTGGATTATTGATAGAATTAGTCCCTAAAGTTTTAGTTAAGTTAATTTAGTTAACTTTAACTGGATTTTGTTAACGGAGTTAACTGGAAAAGTCTGGATTTCTCTACCCTAGGTTCAAGCTTCCTTTGACTTATATGAGCATAGCACAGTGAACCAAACACCCTAATGTTGTAATAACTTGTAACATTTCCTGTCCACATCTCCATAGGTATTTTCATGTCAATTGCTTTAGATGGAATTCTATTGATCAGATAAGCTATAGTTGACACTGCTTCTACCCAAAAACACTTAGGCAAACCAGAACTGACCATCATACATCTTACCCTATCCAGTAGTGTCATGTTCATTCTTTCCACCAAGCCATTTTGCTGTGGTGTCCCAGGAACTGTGAAATGCCTGGATATTTACACAATTTGTTGAACCATTCACTGCAAAATTCTAACCCATTGTCTGTCCTGAGTTTCTTTATTTTTCTTTCTGTCTGATTTTCTACTAGGGTCTTCCATTCCTTGAACTTATCAAAAGTTTCATGTTTATGTTTCAAAACATGTATCCACACTCTCCTAGAGTAATAATCAATTATACTTAGGAAATATATAGCACCACCAAGAGTGTTCACTTTATTAGGACCCCAAAGATCAGCATGTATATAGTCTAAAATACCTTTAGAACTATGAACACCCTTGCAAAACCTCACTCTTTTGTCCTTCCCCATAACACAATGCTCACAGAACTCAGTGCCTATTTCATCTATATCTTTCAGCACTTATTTCTTTTTCAATTCATTTAAACCTTGTATGCTAATATGACCCATTCTATTATGCCATTGCATAGCAGTATTGAGTTGTTTATTACTAGCAACAGACACCAACCCTGTTGAGACATGCCCATCAAGAACATAGATTGTATTCCATTTTCTAGTTCTAGATAGCACCACTATGGATCCCTTAACTACCTTTGATTTGCCATTTCTTAGACTTACATAATGCCCATTACTTTCAAAAGTCCTTAAGGAAATCAATTTTCTAAACAATTCATGAATATACCTTACATTGCATAAGGCATAGTCAACTCCACCTTCAAGCTTCAATTTAACAGTGCTAGATCCCTTACTCTTACAAGGTCTATCATCTCCTAATTGAACAGATCCAAGATCCTCTAGCTTCAATTCCTAAAAATATTCCTTATGAGGGGTCATATGGTATGAACACCCCAAATCCATGATCCAATCACTTGGATCTGGACCATTTGATACTACCCAAACATCTAAGCTTTCATATCCTTCCATATAACCTTCTGGTGATGACTGTTGTTGCTTGAATGAATTGTATTCACCCTTTTTCTTTCTTCTTTCTTGACAATCTTTCTTTAAATGCTTTTTAGAATTGCAGACATAACATCTCCTTTTGAACTTTGATTTAGACCTACTGTTCACCTTTGACCTAGGTGTCCTTTGATCAGGTCTTCCCCTCACATACAGACCAGCCCCAGTATCCTCCACTGTATCATTCTTTCTATGCAACTCTTTTGAATTTATTGAAGTCATCACTTCCTCCATTGATAAGGTATCTCTATCAAACATCAATGTGTCAACGAAATGTTTGTAAGACTGAGGAAGTGATGCCAAGAATATTATCGCCCAATCCTCCTCATCTAAATTGACCTCTATATTTTCAAGATCAAGTATCAACTTGTTGAAATCATCTGTGTGATCTTCCAATGACTTGTCGGACATCATCTGAAAGGTATATAGGCGTTTCTTCAGATAGAGGCGATTGTCTAGTGATTTTGTCATATAGAGCCCCTCCAATTTGGTCCAAATTTCAGCTGCCGTTGGTTCTTTTGATACTTCACGTAGAACACGATCACCGAGGCTTAATATGATGGCACTGTGAGCTTTCTCGAGTATATCCTTTTTCTCCTTCTCCATGAGATTTGCCGGAAGTCTTGCTTCGCCGGCTAATGCGTCAACAACACCTTGATGCATGAGCATAGCTTTCATCTTGAGCTGCCATAGCCGAAAGTCATTCCCTCCGTCGAACTTCTCTAAATCAAACTTGGTCGAAACCATCCTTGATTGCTTAATCGATCGATCAGCACCTCCCTCTTTGATACGAGCCCTAACCTGGCTCTGATACTAGTTATTATTCTAGAACACCCAAAGAAGAATTGAATCAAGAATTAACCAATCGATTAAGATCTTTTATTCACTTACAAAACGAATTACACTCTAAAGAATTTTCAGAACATGAATCAATCAAGAACAAGATGGATGGAAGCATATATCAAGATCGTAAAGTCCTAACAAACTAAAAACATAATATCTTTCAAGTAAACCAAAAACAGTCCCTATACTTTGGTTATTAACATAAATAACCCTCAACTTTAGTTGACTTCTTTTGGTTGACTTTTAGATTGACATTTGTTGACTTGCACTATTATAACAATGCGGTTGTTTAAATCCTAATATAAGGATTCGGAGCAATAGGGGACCCCAGTGTTGCCGCTAAAAGCCCCATAGTGCCCTCGTGTTTCCGCTTTAGCGGGATGTGGCAGATTTGTTAGTGTTAGGCACGTCTAGTAGGGGGAATAACCGTGCCTCCTTCCTAGATATCACAAAACCCTAATTAGCCTCTTAAACTTCCTAAACTTCCTGGAAATTCCATCTTTTTCACCTTAGCTTCATAAAAACCTATAATTCTCTAAACAAAGCTAATTAGTGTCTAAACTAATGAAATTTCTGATAATTACTTATGAAACGGGGGACATTTTGTGCAATAAAGATATGTAATTTCAAGCACATTAGGTGCCCATGGCTATATTTATACCAAGAGATGACCCAGGTCTTGTAATATATCCCTTGATCCTAAGTGTTTTACCATGCACTAATGGGTAAGCCACATATAAAGACGAATATTCCAAGGTCACCATGATATTTTGTTTTCGTTATCCTAGGTTGTTTATCATGCGGGGCCACTGGTATTTATTTTTGGTTGAGAGTATCACATATTAACAATAACCTTAAGATGTGTGCATATGATAGATACGGGTCTTGCTCGTATTCCGAGACCACCAATTCCCGCTCAATATGCTACACCCATGTGAGGAAAAACACGCATGATCAAGTATTTAAATTCCGAGACAACCAATTCCTTCTACTTCACTAACAATGATCTTTAACTCGTTGACGTGTCCTAGAGAGATACTCTACGTACAACACCCCAACAAGAATCTTTCTTAGTTTGAAATACCTAGACATTGTAGTTTTAAGGTTTCAGATACTAGGCGGGTACAGATAGACCATTTCTAGTAATTTTTTAACCGTGTATGTTTTGCAATTCTTTAGAAACATCTAGAGTTGGATGATATATGGAAAACTGGGTTTTTTTTTGGAAAGGTCAACAATTCCAATGGATGTCCGTCGGAAACAACTACCATACAAACGCCTACGCATCAAACTTGAAAAGTCGAACAATGAACGGAAAGTTGTTAGCAACGGATTACCGACGACCGTTGATTTTATTTAATAGGAAAAATAATAAAATGGTGTACCAATGAAATTCCGTCACTAATATGTCGGAAATAATCTGACGGCCAAATCCATCAGAAACAATCCGTCGGTAATAGTGTTGTTTTCTCACTACTAGAAAACATGTATATATTTTACAAAAGTTTTCGACAAGTTACCAACAAAAGCAATTTCCCACAAGTTAGCGATAACTTTCCCACAAAATAAAAACAAAAAAGTAAATGTAAGATTTCCTACAAGTTTTTGACAAATTTATTAAATAAGTTAACTTATTTATTTAATATAATCGTCGGAATATTGACGAAAATTACCGACGAAAGGCTTTTCTCGCTAATTCGTCAGAAAATTAGTCCGGACTTTGTCGGAAAAAACATTTCCTACGGTTTTTTTTTCTAATAAACACTTTTTTGCCGGAAACTTGTCGCTAACGATCAGTTCCGACAAATTTCCCACGAAATCTGCTGTCGTAAATTTTTTCATTTTTTGGTAGCGTCTTGTAGTGGGCTCTGGATGTGATCTTGAACATTGACAAAGGAAAATAAAGTTGTAGCTAAATACTAGAAAGTAATTGAAAGAGAGGAAGACATCACAGATTTAGGGTTTTCGTTAGTGCGACGCGTAGGGTTTTCTGGCGGGTTATGAGCACTAGCTCTGATACCAAAATAAACAAGGAAGTTTTTGTGATCGAATGTGTTAATTAGGGTTACAATTATGGCATCTCTATATAGAGAGACATATAACACTTTACTGCCTTACACTATCACTAATATCATTTATGATATAATAAAAACACTATAAAAGGCACTTTCTATTTATATATAAAAGTTGTTTTTGTATGTTTTTATTTTTACAAACTCTTAACAGAACTTTTATTGAACTAATTGTATGTATATACTGCGTTTTAACTTTTTATTAGTAAATCTTTTATATAAACATAAATATAATTAAGAATAATTAATAAAAAGTTTTATATAAACATAAATATAATTAAGAATGATTAATAAAAAGAAACCGGCACAAGTGATTAGGCTTGTGCATCTCCTTGTGTGAGGTCCTAGGTTCGACCCTTTTTCCTTTTTTTTTCCCACTTCCCATTTTAATGTTTGCCCTAGGATTCTATTACTTGAGCGTATCAAGATTGTATATACTATACACTATATATTTACATATATTCACTTATTAAGTTCATTTATTACATATTTACCTAACCCTAAAATTTAATTACATATTTTTTCTTCATAAAATATATATATTACATATTTATCCAATTCATTTAAAATAACTTATTTTATTACTATTTTACTCTTAATAAGCCATTTAAAATAATATTTACATATATCCCATACCTAAATATTTGTGAAGGCAATTGGGTAATTATAAGTTAATTAGAAAAATATGTAAATAAAGTTAGGGTTAAAGATATATGTAATTTAGAAGTTTAATATGAAAAAATATATAAAAAAACATTTTTAAAATACCATAAGAGGGATATATCAACCTTTTATATATAGCGTATGACTTTAGTTTCTTTTTACAAACAAAATACAAAACAAATCTATATATTACAAACTAGTTTAAAATACTGTGTATTACAAGGGTTAAATAAATATAATGTTATATAAGTAGTAATAAAAAATATGTTTTTAAAAACCCGTGTAAAAATAAAATATAATGTAATATTTTAACACATGCACTCGTCAAAATATGTCAATTTAACGTGACATTTATAAATTATATTAAGTTAATTTTTAAAACATTTTTTTAACTTGGTATTAATTTAATTGATAAATGGTAATCCATATTAAATAATTTGTTAAATGATATAATAACAATCCATAATTAAATAAATGGTTTCCATAATTAGATTGATATTAACTATTTAAAAATATATTAATTTAATATAGTATTTAATATAAGAGAGACGGAAAAATTACGCTAAGAATGTACCGGAATGTAACACATGTCCCATACTTTTACTTGTTTATTAAGTAGTATAGATATAGATATAGATTTAAAATAAATGTGTTTTGTTACTATAATTAATAATTTGTTTAAAAATATATTATTATTGAAATATAAAAGTGTATTTATTATGAGAGAGATGCGAAAAAAAATTTATAATGATAAATATGAAGACGACACGTAACATTGAGAAACTTTTATTTATTATATAGTATACATCGATGCTCTGATGTATTTCATCGGAAATACAATTGCATCCTAATTTTTTTTTGTGAAATTTTTCATTGTTTCCCACTAATCATATTGGTCAAACATAGCCATATATACAACTATCTACAATCAAATTTAGGGTTCGGCACTATATTGTGGTCTAGCTTGTGCCCTAATCAGATTCGGACACACATGCTTTAGCAGTCTTTGACTGTCATGTTCAGGTGAAGGCACATGACCATGACCAGTCACACACGAACACATTTGCAAAAAACAGTTCCAAGGTAGGCACCTAGCTAATGCTATAAAGAGTCCCGAAAACTAAGCTGACCCACAAACCCTAATTCCCCCTAAAAGAAATCAAGATTTGTTGAACAAGAAAGTAAGAAACAATAGTACATGTTAACTGGCTTTTTCTTCCTTTTGCTTTCACGTGGCAGATTCCTACTTAAAGTAGCTTACCATTCCCATGGGGGTCTCAAACCCTAAATAATCAAGAGAATTTAGAAATATTACAGATATGTAATTATATACCGTATGTAGTAACTACTTATATTACATGTTTTCTTTACTTTATTTTTGAAAAATGTTACTTTTTAAATTGCCATTGTTCTTGTGTGTTAATGTAATATATAGACTAGTATCATCTATATATATATATATATATATGTAGGTGCGTGGTGGCTGGTTGTGGGCTATCTCCTCACAATAGATAGGTTTATACTATGCATATGTATATATTTTATTCAAATGAGAACCAAGAAGTTAAAAACTATAAGAATATTAAAATTATATGTAAATTAAATAGATAAAAGTAGATTCAAATGAAGATAATTTTATGCATATGTGGTTTGATTAGTGTGGATAATTCATGTGTTAAGACATAAATAACATGTGAATAAAAGGTATATATGGGTTTCAAAATAATTTTGTTTTAATTTGAACTTCCACCGATAGTCATATTAGAATTTGTAGAAATTACATGTTTAGCTTTAATTAAGTGTTTAGCTTTAATATATAACTAGATGGTTATACCCGCGCTCCGCGACGGGTGTCGTGTTCATTATCGTCGAAAACCATAAAATCGAATACCGATATGGGTTCCGATAATATCAATATCAATACCAACAATGATGTTGGTGGCTCATAATATGTTCGAATCGTCACGGTACCACAACGGTAACGACACTCGCTATACACAACGATACGAAAAAACTCCATTTTGAATACAACTCCGTTTTTAAAAAAAATTATATCGCAACATTGACAAAAAAAACTAAAAACAGCCGCACACTCTGTATTCTGGAAAAAAATTAACGAACGAAAGTTATTAAAGGAAAACGAAATTAATAGAAAATGAAACGGACTAAAAGCGTATATTATATATAGTATAAGGGTTGAAAACGAAAATATTAAAAAAAAAGTTTAGGTGTTAGTTGTTGAATGGATGAGTCACTATTTAAAGTGACAAAAAAAACATGCATTGCTTGCTTATACTATGTGCTGTTAGACTTGTACATTTATAAATAGTGGATTATTGTGAGATGAGTGGTTTTGGTAATTAATAGCGAAGCAATTACATTATCTTCAAACAATAGTATTAATGTAGTGAGTATATATATATCCTTTTATAAAGTAAGTACGGTTTTTTGTTTATAAACTATATATATTGTTTATTAATTATAAGTTAGATTATTGCAATAAAGTTTTTCATTTCTACAGGATTTTTTTTTAATTTCTGAAAATTTAACTTATTTCTTATAAATTTGTAGAAGTTATATTAGATTATTTAAAAGAAAGATTTATAAGTTGTAAAAAAATCAGACTCTATTTAATTGTAGGTCTCATCGGAATAATCCAAAAAAGGTTAAAAACTTTAAGAATATTATACACTAGTTTAGATCCTGTGTATAAACACGGGGTGAAAAATATCAACAAATAAATTTTTTAAATCTTTATGTATATATTTTACATGTGTAAAAATGTTTCATATACTAAGGATAGAAAGCAAAACTCAAAATATGTAAAAACTAATATATAATTAGGTTTCGAAAATACATTAAGTACTATTTAATTTAATTTGATTTTCATTTATTATTTGATTGAAAATATAAGTTACATAATTAGATTTCAAAGTTTTAAAAGGGATAATTTAATATAAATGTATTTTATTAGTATAATTAATATTAATATTTTCTTTAAATATATATTACTCACTACAAAGAATTGGGTCAATAGTGGCGACAAATGTCGCCGCTAATACACCGAATTGTCGCCGCTAATACTAATAGTGGCGACAGTCGCCGCTATATACCCCACTTGTCACCGCTATTAACTGATTGTCGCCGCTAATGGTGGAGTATTAGCGGCGACATGTTTCGCCGCTACTACCATTGTGTCGCCGCTATTACTTCGCCGCTATTACTTCGCCGCTAATACCCCACTAGGCGAACATTTCGAGATTCCCTCGAGAAGTAAGGGAACTTCATGTCAAATTCTTTCCATGAAGATCCATCAACAGGATGACGCACCGTACCCTCTTCTATGCCAGATCATATCTTTTGCTGTGTGCCTTGAACAATACAAACGTCGTAGTCTAGGTGTCAAAGGAAAGTATCGTAAAACCTTGTGAGCTACCTTCTTGCCCTTTGTGTTTGTATCGACCCACCGACTCTCATTACAAACAGGACAATTCTGCAATGAGTGGTGTTCTTTCCAGAAGAGAGCACAATCATTTTTGCACACGTGTATCGACTCATATCCCAAACCAATCTTCTTTAGTGTCTTTTTGGCTACGTAATGCGAAGCGGGAATCTTGTTGCCTTCTGGATGTGAAGATCGCAACAACTCGAGGAGCTCATCAAATGAACTATTAGTCCATTTATTCTTCATCTTGATATGCATAAGCTTTGCTAAAAAGTCAAGGGAAGAAAAATTAGTACAATCGGGATATAATTCTGATTGGACTTCCTTTAACAGGTCTTCAAAATCATCACAGACACCGCTACTCTCTGTACCCGAGTTCCCTTCGTCGAGGTTGGTATCCTCCTCTATAATATCTTCAATAACGTTGGCCATATCGTTTCCTGACACAACGTCATCTACAACTACAACTTGAGGAATTAAACTTTCACCGTGATATATCCAATCTGTGTACGTCCGACAGAAACCCCATGCATACAAATGAAACTTCACTTTTACCCAGGATAGCATGACCGAATTCTGACATTTGGTACACGGACAAAACACAAAGCCTCTTTTGTCGACATGATCTTGCACATCTCGATAAAAGACTTGAGTCCATTTTCATACTCCTCTGAGCTACGGTTTAGATTTTTAAGCCAACTTTTATCGACAACCATGATGAAGCTGAAACATATTTTAAGGTAATCAAAATGGTAGGATAATGGTAGGCTGCTAAACCCACTTTTTGAATACCTTATCTCATATATGAATGTGTATTAAAAAAAATCAAACAACTAATATATATTACTCAATGTTTCTAACTTAAATAAATAAATACATATATTAACTTATATGAACATTCTAAATTTGGGGTGTTTCTATTTTCCACATCATAATTTCTGGTGGTGCTATTTGGAACAAAGAAATAATCATAAAGGAGTGATTGAGCATTAGTGTGCTTTCTTGTTGGGACGTCTAAAAATATTTAGAAGCTTACATCACCGCATTGTGATGCTGACACATTCTAGTGTTGCTATATGCAAGGTTTCTAGTGTTTAGGTATTTTTTATCAAGTAAATGCATTGGAGGTTTTTATATATATATATATTACTCAACGTTTCTAACTTAAATAAATAAATACATATATTAACTTATATGGACATTCTAAATTTGGGGGGTTTCTATTTTCCATATCATAATTTCTGGTGGTGCGACTTTTGTTCTAAAATCAGATCTTGGGGCTTCAAATTGTTCTTAGTTTTATTTTATCTATTTTTTTTCTTATAACTGTTTCAGCATCATCAACAAGTGTTACATTACATGTGTGTATTGTAAGACCATATTTGACACATGATATATCATAGTTAGTTAATTAAGCCGACTAACCAGTCGTATAATATTAGTTATATTTATTCACAGGTTAAGTTTACTGATCTTCCTTATAGTGATTTTTGGTTATATTTGTTAATGCTTTTAGATGGATATGTATAGCTCAATAAATCTAATCCTAACTTAATCTCCAAGCTTAATATTCTCCTAAATTAAACATACCAAAATAGAACCCGCACCAATAAATTAAAAAATACCAAATAATAAATAAACCATTTGAACAGAAATCACTACCTTAAGTAGGTGGTCCGACGAAGAGAAGGTGGTATTCCGGCGAGAAGTAGGTGTTCCGGCGAGCAGTAGGTGGTCCGTTGAAAAGAAGGTGGTCGGCGAGCAGGTGGGGAGTTGAGGAAGTGCCGGTCGACGAGCAGGGGTGAGGTCAGTGGAGGTGGTGGTCGGCAAGCAGCAGGTCGTCGAACGGTTGGGGTGTTCCAGCGAGCAAATCGTCGGAAATCGTCATCGAATCGTGAGAGAAATGAAAAGCAGGGAAAAGGGGAAAGTGAGGCCAATGGAGGGAAAACGTCCGCCATATGGTGCAGGGGCATTACCGGCGACCGTCGCCGCTAAAGACTTTAAAACAATGACCGTCCGATTAAAATCCACTCCACCATCAGATCTATGTAACGCGGATCATGAGCAATAGCGGCGACATTTCTAGGTGTCGCCGTTAATAGTGTCGCCGCTATTGACTCGTTTTCTTGTAGTGACTAGGTTATATACTCATGTATTACATTGGTTGTTTAATAGAAAAATGAAAATACAATAATGTGTAGGGAAAATTAGATTTCAAATTTTATATTAGAATTCAAATTAAGTAATAATTAGAACTCAAATCTTATATTATATTTTTGAAAAAAAAAACAATATTAACATAATTAGATATTAAAATTCAAAGTTACTTAAAATAGAGAAAATTGAAAGATTTAATGAGAAAAAACATGGTGTTGTCAAGTGCCATTAATTGGAATTGTTTATTAGAAGTAGGATTATTAAAAGATTGAGATGCATTTAATAAGAGAGAGAGACGAGAAAAGAATGATGGGAATGAATGTGGAGGCGACACGTGGTATGAAAAAACTTTTATTTATTATATAGTATAGATAAGTAGAGAGATAGCAACCACTATAAACGGTATACTTTTTATAAATTAACCACATGAATAGTGTACTTTTTATTCAAAAAGAACCATGAACTATAAGAATATCAAAGTACATGTAAAATTCATATAATACTAGATTCAAATAAATGTAAAAGAAATTCGAACACAAGTTACGTGTGATGTGAATTCATACCTAGTAAAATTAACATGTGAAATAAAAGGTAATTCTTTGGTTTTCTAATCATTTTGCTTTCATATTCGTGGAAATTACACGCTTATTTATAAAATAACTATGGTTTTTGTTTTTGAACTAAATTTATCATATCAAACAAACAATTATGCCCAGTAAAATTCATCTAATAACAAGCTATGGCAGGGTTTTCGGAGAGTGAGTTGGTGCAAATCTTTCCTCTATTCCAGGAGCTAGAGAAGCTGCTTTTAGTGAGATCCCTCGGCTCCAAAAATCATTTTTTCGTGCATAATATATAACATATAACATACTTTATTTTAGTCTAGATAATCATAAAATATTGCTAAGGCAATAGGTAACATATAATACCAACAAATAACACAACAAATAGATATGAAAAAAAAACATATAACACACCCTTAATCATATCTATGTACTTCCTGAGAAGGTCTATACGCATTAAGGCAAAAAGTTAGCCTAATACAAAGTTAAGACTAAAGCAAAACTAAGACAAATATACACTTGCAAATCTAAGGCTAGAGCTAATAACAAGGCTAAAAGAAAGTCTAAGACATCACACTTCCCTAAAAGTCCATTACCTTAATTCGAGTCCTCTAAACAAAAGTTAATATAAGTTAGATTATTGAATTGAAGTTTTTAAATGTTATAGAAGTTTTTGTTTTTTTTTAGGAATTCTTACTTATTGTTTATTTACAGAAGTTCTGTTGCATAATTTTATTGCCCAGAATTCATATATGTTAATTTCAAAGTAAATCCAGATTGTATAAACAACAATTAAATATTATGTTATTGATTTCTGATTTCGTATTGAACTACGAATGAGCACCACCGGTGGTATTTATACTTCGCAGGAGACCTCAGCGAACCGACGTGATGGTTCAACAAATGATGCAGTGCGTCGGTTTGTTTATTAAACGAATTACACAACTAACCTACCACTTCTAAGAATTACATTCTTCAACCTAGCTTTACTAATTAAGGCATATTTAACTCTAACTATAACTTAAACTTTAACTTATCGGACGATCGGGATTAACCCAACAATCACTCCTTAATCTCTATCATCAAATAGCATAATCTTGACATCCGATTCTCATATCTTCTTCATTTGTTTCTTCATGCCCGTCAATTGCAGTACTCTTTAAATCTGAACTTTGGTTTCCTTCCTTTTTTTTGAATGCTTTTCTCTTCAAGATAATCATCCTTGTTGGTTGCAACTGTCATTAAGATGGTTGGTTCTTCATCTTCTTTCACAAGGTTTGATTGTTCTTGTTTTTGGTTTGTTTGAGGGTAATGTGAGGCATAGTATCCATACTTATTACAGCTATAGTATCTTACTATACTTATGTCTTGTATAAATTTGTCTTGACTTCTAGGATATTTCTTTGTTCTATAATCCTCATTATTATTGTTCTAATTAATAAGTATCGTATGAACCGTTTTCTTTCTTATAGCATCGTCATCGAGCAAATAATAACTTTTCATAACTCTATTTGTTTTTTTTTTCTTTTTTAGACCTTTTCATAACTCTATTTGTTTTTCTTTTTTCAGACGTATTCTTTTTTCATAGGTTTTCAATCTACCTATTGCTTCTTCTATTACTTTTTAAAAATAAAATTTAAAAGTTTCTTAATTTTAGTTAAAAACTAACTATTAAAATTACAAATCAAAATAAAAAACTATTTATAAATATCAAGCTTAATTAAAAAAACTACTAATTAAATATTAGTAACTTTACTCTAACACATATTTATTTAAAATACAAAACACGTTTTTTTTTCTAAAATCTCCTCCTTTTTAATTCTTGATTTTTTAAAAATATTAATTTTTGATGATAATTAAACAATGTGAGTTAACGGTAATAATGATGAATTGATTTGCTATAATGTTTATTTATGTAATTTAAAAAAAAAGGACTAAATATAAAAAAGATTAAATGGAGGATGTAAATGTGGTTTTAGAGGGAAAAACTTTATGAAATAAAATGTGATGATGATAAATGACAATATATTTAGTATTTTATTATAATAGAGATAAACAAAACACTAAATTATAGTAACAAATAATATACTAGAGTTATAAAACCTATGAATTTTACCGACTTCTTTAAAAAGAAAAGTGATAGTTCCACCAGAGGCATAACGTTGATTTGCATTATGCTTTATCATGACAAAAACAACACAAACAAACCAACATAAACACGTGCTATTTTATTAGAAAACATCACAGTTAATCGTGCTACTTTCATAGCTATTTTTTGTTCGAAACCTATATCAAAGTTAACCTTGTATTTTTATCATAAAATAGCACCAAACATTATTAAAACATCACAGCTAACTATGTTGCTTTCGTAACTATTTATTGCGCTTGAGGAAACCATAAGATAAGAATAAAGAACTTGTCAATAAAGATGTCACCGATAAACCGACGACTCATTGAAGAAAAGTCAAATTGGGTAGAATATGTGGTTTAATGGCTAAATCTCAATTGAAAAGGTGGTTTAATGGATAAACCTGGCAATCACGCCTCACGGGCCTCCTTCATTGGATTTAATATGCCCAAATTTAGCCATAAAAAGTAAGGGTAAAGCTTGTTTTATTGCGAGGTCCATTTGGGCCTTTGGGCTGCTCTACAAATTAGAATTTGTATTAAGAGTGGAGGGGTCAACTCGGGTTAGGGGCTCGGGTTGAGTCGGGTAAGCTGCTACACCGCCGAGACATATAGGGTTGAGGCTCGGTTCAGTTCACGGGTTCTACAACCCGAGTGCTTTAAGCATTACAATTTGAGCATTGGGTAGTTTGGGGGGTCACGGGTACCACCCCTTGTGAGGGGCACTTTAAGGAAAAATGAAATATAAAATTCATTTGGTTTAAAACTAGAGTATTTTAGAGTTCACAGGCTCTAATAAGGAATCTACCACAAGTTCTATTTTTCAAGTTAATATTAACAAAATACACATGAAGTAACTCTTTAGAATCGATATGTGATTGAGCTCCGTCCCTTCAATTGCCGCTAATATTATAATTTTGTAAATTGCAATTGAATTGTTTATTAGTTGTTAGGTTAATTGTTGGGATAATGAAGTAATGGGCTTAATTTTTTAAAATATGTATTTGCTATTTGAGTTTATAAGAATTATTTAATGGAGATTGTGTTTATAAGAATTATTTAAAATATATGTTAATTAGTTTATGATAGGTTTATATTGGTAAAAATTTAAAATCTTAAATTGATTTTCTTAGAGTAGGTGCCAAAATAGGTAATGGGCTTAATTTTTTAAAATAGGTATATGCTATTTGAGTTTATAAGAATTAATTAATGGAGATTGTGTTTATAAGAGTTACTATGTTAAAATCCCGTGTATTACACGGTTTAATAAAATGTAATATTATATATTTACTAATAAAAAATTTATATTTTAAAAAACCCGTGTGTTACACTTACGTATTGATAAAATGTAATGTTATATACTTAATAATAAAATGTTTATATCTTTAAAAACCCGTATATTACACGCTTTGAATACATTAATTTTTATTTAATATAATTTAACTTACATCATTATTTAGTTAAAAACAAAAGTTACATAAATAAATTCCAAAGTTTCTTAAAATAAATGTGTTTTATTAGAATAATTAATCGTTGTATTTAAATATAAATCATTATTAAAAAACCAAAAAGAGAAGTGTATTTAATAAAAGAGAGAAGCGGGAAAAAATTGGTGAGAAGACATGTCGAAGCGACACGTGACATATATTATTTTTATTTATTAGATAGTATAGATTTAAAATATGTGTTAATTAGTTTATGATAGGCTTATATTGGTAAAAATTTAAAATCTCAAATTGATTTTTTCTCGAGAGTCGGTGTCAAAATAGGTAACGGGCTTAATTTTTTAAAATAGGTATTAGCTATTTGAGTTTATGAGAATTATTTAATGGAGATTGTGTTTATAACAATAATTTACAATATGTGTTAATTAGTTTATGATAGGTTTATATCAGTAAAAACTTTAAATCTTAAATTGATTTTTCTTGAGAGTCGGTGTTAAAATTTCTTGAGAGTCAGCAACAAAATTTCATAAGGGTCGATCAGGATTAGATCGTATACATACTAATACAAATACAATTTCATTGGAGGCGGGCGGCCCCTCCTAGGTACGCCGATGCCCATCAACCAGTGTTGACAACCTAGTTACACATCTTGTGTTCAGTTTACATGAAATTTGGTGTAAAAACGGATGATTAATTAAAAGAAAAGGGAAGTAAAGTGAAAAGAGTCGGATATGTGATTGAACTCCGTCCCTTCAATTGCCGCTAATATTGTAATTTTGTAAATTGCAATTGAATTGTTTATTAGTTGTTAGGTTAATTGTTGGGATAATGAGGTAATGGGCTTAATTTTTTTTAAAATAGGTGTTTGCTATTAGAGTTTATGAGAATTAAATAATGGAGACTGTGTTTATAAGAATTATTTAAAATATGTGTTAATTAGTTTATGATAGGTTTATATTTGTAAAAATTTAAAATCTTAAATTGATTTTTTCTTGAGAGTCGGTGTCAAAATTTCTTAGGGGTCGGAACCAAAATTTCATAAGGGCCGATCAGGATTAGATCGTATACATACTAATACAAATACAATTTCATTGGGGGCGGGTGACCCCATGAGTACCTCCTAGGTACGCTGATGCCCGTCAACCGGTGTTGATAACCTAGTTACACATGTTGTGTTCAGTTTACATGGTTTAAGCAACTTGGAATTTGGGTTAATATATTTAAGACGAATAATTATGTGAGGCCCCAAACCCACGAGGCCTCACTTGTTGGATTTACTCATCAACACATAGCACTTTAAACATAAGACATACATTAACACAGCGGAAACGATTTAAACTTCTCAACATACGCAGCGAAAACATAACATGTCTAAACATAGCTAGCCAAATACAACTGAAACTTGTCTTAATCAACATAATCAAAAGAAACATAAACATATCTAATACCACTTGTCTCTAACAACATCAACTTAAAACATAACATAAAACATAATCGGGATGCCAGACACTGATCTTCGGGTAACTCTTCTCTCTAAGCCAAGCATCCACATCCATCAACTAAACTTGCACTTAACTGATATGCATACTAAAAATCAGCAACGCTGAGTGAGTTCTAACGTTTACTTTAAATCATTTATACAAAAGATTTACTAATACATACATACTGCCCTTAAGGCAAAACTTTACATACTACACTTTTCAAAAACATAATTTAAAACATTCATAAAGTATCCGTCAATTCTTTGTCACTGTTGGTACTGTCCTCGTGATCAATACCGCTTAACCGTCAATTCTTATCACTACTGGTATTGTCCTCGTGATCAGTACCACTTAACCGTCAATTCCTCTTTACTGTACTGCCCTCATGGCTTACATCCATGAACCGACAAGTACCTGGTCAATGCCCCCATGGCTTACACCATGAACCGACACTACCGCTTAACCGTCAATTTCCTTTGTCACTACTGTACCGCCCCCATGGCTTACATCCATGAACCGACGAGTACCTGGTCAATGCCCCCATGGCTAACGTCCATGAACCGACAATACCGCTTAACACTAAGGGGAGGTTGCGTGGACCTCCCGAGCGACCGCCGTCACTCATCCCAATTGTACAACTGTTAACGAACCCTAAGGTTCTTACTAATGGGTAGAACCCATATCTGACATCTTGTACAAGTAACATCTGTCCCAAGGACCTTTACAAACTGGTACTCATTCCCGAAGGAAAGCTGTTCACTTTACTGTCATAAAACTTTCTGTAAATCTTGTTCATAACTTTCATATATAATATGCCTTTGTTTATGTATATAAAATATAGTAAACGCTTGCCATAAAATATAACTTGCTTTCTGAAACATAGTTTATCATAAAATACATCTCACTTTCCGAAACATAGCTTATCGTAAAATACATCTCACTTTCTGAAACATAGCTTATTATAAAATACATCTCACTTTCTGAAACATAGCTTATCATATATATCATGCCTTTGTTTATGTATATGAAAATATAGTAAACGCTTGCCAAATGATATATCTTACTTTACTGAAAACATACTAGCACATATATCATGCCTTTGTTTATGTATATGAAAATATAGTAAACGCTTGCCAAATGATATATCTTACTTTACTGAAAACATACTAGTACATATATCATGCCTTTGTTTATGTATATGAAAATATAGTAAACGCTTGCCAAATGATATATCTTACTTTACTGAAAACATACTTTTACCTCTTTTAAACCTTTCACTAAAACATAGCTTTTCTCTTCAGTTTATAATATATAAAATATAATAAACACTTTACACTAAGTATGCACACCACCCCTAAAGAAGGCAAAAAGGGGATTAGAACTCACCTGGTAAGCTAATTCGGGTTGTCCTAAACAAGGTTCAACAATGTCACTTCCGATCTGAATTGATTAGTTAAATACACATCAGACCACTACCGACTCTATTGGTTTAACTACTCTAACATACAGACTTCACTTAATCAGTCCTGATGCCTGCGCACTTAGCAAGTGCGCAGACACTGCTTCCTGCGCACTTAGCAAGTGCGCAGACTTCCCCTCCTGCGCACTTAGCAAGTGCGCAGACTTCCCTTCCTGCGCATAAGTGCACAGGTTCCTCTTCCTGCGCACTTAACAAGTGCGCAGGACCTGCTCGGTGCGCACTTAGCAAGTGCGCACGACCTGTTCTTGGTGAAAAACCCTAACTTTCGCATTCGGGTCTGATCACTTCAAGATCCCGAACCTGTTTGCATTCAAAACGTTCGGTTTCCATTAAGGAACTCAAATCTATGCTTATCTTTCAGTTTCATCCGTTCAAACATAATCTTTTCACCCGAAACCCGAAAAACCCAAAAATGAACTAAAACTCAGATCTAGGAGAATCGGTTACCTGTAATCACTTCCTTTTCGTTGCTAAACACTCAAGAGGCTCTTGCTAATGATCCTTGAAGCTTTAATCCGAAAACCGGGACTTTCACTCTCTAGGCTCTCTCTTACTTTCTCTCTCTAGAATCCGGAAATGAGGATGGAAATGAGGCTTTTGGGTTGTTCTTGAGGCCTATAAGGGCCCAAACCCTTCCCCTTTCGGCCCATACACCCCGGCCCAAGCCCGCTTCCTTTCTTTTTATTTAAGTTTTAATTCCTCGTGAATTCTCTCGTGCTCTAAAACTCGGGATGTTACAAGTCTACCCTCCTTACAATAGGTTTCGTCCTCGAAACCTGCCATAAGCTACACTGATAGCAAATCATAGAACGGGTGGCATGAACCGTAGTTATGCAAGGCAGCTCGGTCATGAAGGCCATTGTGATCAACTACCACTGGGAGCTTGACCTTAGGCTATCTCAAATTCTAAGGCATCTAGACTAATGGGGCTAACTAATTTAGTAAGGAAATAATAACATAAACTTTCCATATAACAAATAAGAGCTTGCAACGCACCTTATTGAGTCATCTGGTAAACCCTTGCTGTGGCCTTGTTGATGTAAGGTTCCTTCTCTGCAGCCTTACCCTTTCCGGATCCTCCCGCTTCCGCTTTCTTGGGTTTCCTGCAATCTCGGCTCCTGTGTCCCTGTTCCCCACAATTGTGGCATCTTGGCCTTTTCAGGCAGTCCCGCGATTGGTGTCCAAACCTGCCACACCTGAAACATCCCACCTGCCCAGCTCTGCACTCTCCTCCGTGCCTTTTTCCACATTTTCCACACAAACCCTCCGCTTCTAACCTTGACCTCTTATCATTAGGACCCTAAAGGTCCTCCCCAGTCCGCTTAGCCGCTTGTTTCATGGGCGCTTCAGAAATGACTTCAGAGGTAATGTCATCGTAGACAACTCCGCTCAGAACAACCACCGACTCAAAGGTACTCGGTGTGTTGGCATTTGCAAATGTACGTATCTTTGGAGGCAACCCTTGAATATAATAATGAATCCTCCTCTCTTCTGTTGTTACAAGATGAGGCACCAGGCGTGCCAGTTCGTTGTACTTGGAAGTATATTGTCTGTGAGTCATGAGTCCGGCTTGCAAAGTCAGGAACTCTCTCTCCACCTTGTGGACTTCATTCTTAGGGCAGAACTTCGAAATTACTAACGCCTTCAGATCATTCCACCTCATTAGCTCGACCGCTTGGTCACCCTTCGCTTGTTTCACAGTCTCCCACCAGTGTGCTGCCTCTCCCTTTAGTGACTTAGCTGCGAACCTGACCGCTTGATCCGGTCGACAGTCACTGAGGATGATGGTGGATTCCAAGCCATTGATCCAATCTAAAGTATCTGCCGCTTCTTTCTCCCCAGTTAGCTCAGGGGGATCACAACCACGAAATGCCTTGTAATCGCATCCGCGAGTAGGCGGTGCAACATTCTCCACCAGGATTGGTCCTCCCGCAGCTGGAAGCACCACTGGCCCTTCAGTGGCTAGGATTACATTGGAGTTCTCCTTAGCCTTCCTCAACGCTTCGTCTAGTATAGCCGGTAAGGTTTCTTTCAGCAATCGGGTAAACTCGCGGCTAATAGCTGCTTGTACTACTGGTTCAAACTCAAACGTCTGGTCATCTCCTTCCGCATGTTCAACATTGTGCTGACTAACCTCTGTGTCAGTATGGGTAGTGTGAACACTCCCCTCGATCATTTGATTTATGCTAGTTCCACCGCGGCGGCCTGTACGTCCACCACGTCCTCCTCCTCCACCCCCTCTAGTTCCTCCACGTCTAGCCATTTCTAACGGAAAGATAGAGAACAAAAGATTTAATTTCATCATGCTAGGGAATATGTAGAACACAATAAGTAAGGTAAGATGTTAATATACACTGGTCATCTGCAATTAACCATTACATCACTTCTTGTTTTCCATTTATTCGCTTTCATGATTCCACTAAAGCCTCTATTCTTATCTTGACACTCTAACACTAGGAAAGAAACTTTACTTACTATACGCTTCTGATGCTTTGGCTTGACTTACCCGTTACTGGCATCCGCTACTTGTCCCATTCTCAGTTTAAGTCTGAACATCGGGGATGTCCAAATCTCTCAAACTATGGCTCTGATACCAACTTGTGAGGCCCCAAACCCAGGAGGCCTCACTTGTTGGATTTACTCATCAACACATAGCACTTTAAACATAAGACATACATTAACACAGCGGAAACGATTTAAACTTCTCAACATACGCAGCGGAAACATAACATGTCTAAACATAGCTAGCCAAATACAACTGAAACTTGTCTTAATCAACATAATCAAAAGAAACATAAACATATCTAATACCACTTGTCTTTAACAACATCAACTTAAAACATAACATAAAACATAATCGGGATGCCAGACACTGATCTTCGGGTAACTCTTCTCTCTAAGCCAAGCATCCACATCCATCAACTAAACCTGCACTTAACTGATATGCATACTAAAAATCAGCAACGCTGAGTGAGTTCTAACGTTTACTTTAAATCATTTATACAAAAGATTTACTAATACATACATACTGCCCTTAAGGCAAAACTTTACATACTACACTTTTCAAAAACATAATTTAAAACATTCATAAAGTATCCGTCAATTCCTTGTCACTGTTGGTACTGTCCTCGTGATCAATACCGCTTAACCGTCAATTCTTATCACTGCTGGTATTGTCCTCGTGATCAGTACCACTTAACCGTCAATTCCACTTTACTGTACTGCCCTCATGGCTTACATCCATGAACCGACAAGTACCTGGTCAATGCCCCCATGGCTTACACCATGAACCGACACTACCGCTTAACCGTCAATTTCCTTTGTCACTACTGTACCGCCCCCATGGCTTACATCCATGAACCGACGAGTACCTGGTCAATGCCCCCATGGCTAACGTCCATGAACCGACAATACCGCTTAACACTAAGGGGAGGTTGCGTGGACCTCCCGAGCGACCGCCGTCACTCATCCCAATTGTACAACTGTTAACGAACCCTAAGGTTCTTACTAATGGGTAGAACCCATATCTGACATCTTGTACAAGTAACATCTGTCCCAAGGACCTTTACAAACTGGTACTCATTCCCGAAGGAAAGCTGTTCACTTTACTGTCATAAAACTTTCTGTAAATCTTGTTCATAACTTTCATATATAATATGCCTTTGTTTATGTATATAAAATATAGTAAACGCTTGCCATAAAATATAACTTGCTTTCTGAAACATAGCTTATCATAAAATACATCTCACTTTCCGAAACATAGCTTATCATAAAATACATCTCACTTTCTGAAACATAGCTTATCATAAAATACATCTCACTTTCTGAAACATAGCTTATCATATATATCATGCCTTTGTTTATGTATATGAAAATATAGTAAACGCTTGCCAAATGATATATCTTACTTTACTGAAAACATACTAGCACATATATCATGCCTTTGTTTATGTATATGAAAATATAGTAAACGCTTGCCAAATGATATATCTTACTTTACTGAAAACATACTAGTACATATATCATGCCTTTGTTTATGTATATGAAAATATAGTAAACGCTTGCCAAATGATATATCTTACTTTACTGAAAACATACTTTTACCTCTTTTAAACCTTTCACTAAAACATAGCTTTTCTCTTCAGTTTATAATATATAAAATATAATAAACACTTTACACTAAGTATGCACACCACCCCTAAAGAAGGCAAAAAGGGGATTAGAACTCACCTGGTAAGCTAATTCGGGTTGTCCTAAACAAGGTTCAACAACGTCACTTCCGATCTGAATTGATTAGTTAAATACACATCAGACCACTACCGACTCTATTGGTTTAACTACTCTAACATACAGACTTCACTTAATCAGTCCTGATGCCTGCGCACTTAGCAAGTGCGCAGACACTGCTTCCTGCGCACTTAGCAAGTGCGCAGACTTTCCCTCCTGCGCACTTAGCAAGTGCGCAGACTTCCCTTCCTGCGCACTTGCGCAGGACCTGCTCGGTGCGCACTTAGCAAGTGCGCACGACCTGTTTTTGGCGAAAAACCTTAACTTTCGCATTCGGGTCTGATCACTTCAAGATCCCGAACCTGTTTGCATTCAAAACGTTCGATTTCCATTAAGGAACTCAAATCTATGCTTATCTTTCAGTTTCATCCGTTCAAACATAATCTTTTCACCCGAAAACCGAAAAACCCAAAAATGAACTAAAACTCAGATTTAGGAAAATCGGTTACCTGTTATCACTTCCTTTTCGTTGCTAAACACTCAAGAGGTTCTTGCTAATGATCCTTGAAGCTTTAATCCGAAAACCGAGACTTTCTCTCTCTAGGCTCTCTCTAGAATCCGAAAATGAGGATGGAAATGAGGCTTTTGGGATGTTTTTGAGGCCTATAAGGGCCCAAACCCTTCCCCTTTCGGCCCATACACCCCGGCCCAAGCCCGCTTCCTTTCTTTTTATTTAAGTTTTAATTTCTCGTGAATTCTCTCGTGCTCTAAAACTCGGGATGTTACAAATTATATATGTTGTGTTTGGGTTCATCGATGTTACTTGATACATATATAAAAAAACACATGTAAAAAGATTACTATAATAAATAAAGGTTTTGATTTGCCACTTGTTACTCTCTCATGTATTCTTAAGTTTCTTTTTTTCTCGTCTCTCTCTTCTATTAATTATATAAATTTCTTTAATTATCTTTTCTCTCTTCTATTAAATAATAATGATTTCTATAATTTTTTTATAAAACGTTTTTCATTAATCTATACTATATAATATAGAGGTTTCAATGCTACGTGTCGCCTCCATACTATATAAAAAAAACACGTGTAGGTAAGATTACTATTCATCTGCTTAGCATCTTAATATATAGTAGTAAAATATAGCGGTGAGTTGTCGGTTTTGAATAACGAGCGGCGACTCGACAATTAACAACGTAGATAAAAATAAGCATTTAGTAACGGTACTTTCGAAAAGTTTAAATTATTAAGAAAAAAAGATTTGAAATATTAAGAAAAAAGTAATAGAAATATTTAATTTTGTCAAGCAGAAGAAACATTAAATTAAAATTTGGTGTAAAAACGGATGATTAATTAAAAGAAAAGGGAAGTAAAGTGAAAAGAGTCGAAAGAACAGAAGTTGAGTTTGAGTTTGAGTTTGAGTTTGAGTTAAAGACCTAAACTACAAGTACAATGACGAAGCCCCCAATTTTAAACGAATCCCATCTCATCTCAGAAACACAAGTGAAGAGAGCAAAGTGGATTGGCGCATCGAGGTAATTCCTGTTCCAAATTAGTTAATTAATCGTTTGGTTTCAGAAGTGAATCCAACGCAATGAAGAGTTTTATAATCACGTAAAGAATTAAAATCTCTTTTTTTGTTGTTGTTTTGGGGTTGCAGATTGTAAATCAAGTTACGAATTTTTGACGGTTTTGGTTTTGTGAAACAAGATCGACACCGAATTTCCTTATTGTTATCATCTATATAATTTTATTTTTTTCTCTTAGGTGCTGAAATGAGTAAACAGGTTGCCATTACCGTGAGATATGACATTGACGACGCATCATCAGTTTCCGAGGCCCACAGGCAACGGTATGTTCCATTTGGTTTACATTGTAGGGGGGTGTTTGGATATGTTTTTGGAAATTCAGGATTTCTTGGCTTTTGAAAATGGCTCATTGACTTTAATAAAAATGCTTATTTTTTGACTTATCGGCTTTTTTTAAAAACAAATAAGTCAATAAACACTTTTCCCACCAAAACACCCTCTAAGTGTTACTAGGTGATAATAACGCAATGACATCCTTTTGTTTCAGGACTTTATGTTACGCATTACTTATGTTCCGCTCTTTAGCCATTTGTGTAATTGCATGGTTCCGAATTCATTTTGCAAATGAATCTGCTCTTGAAAATAACAAAGTGTTTTCGATGAGTAGCCTTGTTTCATCATGCGTGGTTGCAATCGTATTCACTGTTTTGTTACTTGAGCACTCTCCACGAATCGGGGAGGATGGCTATTACACCATGTGGAAGTTTATTGGTAGCTTCTCGGCATTTCTTGCTCCTTTCTCGCTTCTGATGGTGATACTTCTTCCCCCTGGATTCAACTGGATCGGCTATCTGCTCGCGTGTGTAATCTTTGGGATCGTAGCTAAATGTTTCTCTTTCAATGATCTACAAGGCCATAGACCATCTATTTTCGATGACTTGGCGCAAGGTTTTATATTTCTCCTGGCTTTCCCGAGTTTTTTCTTCCCTAACACAAGCGTCAATTGGATTATGTATCCACTCATATATGTATGCCTTTGGATGGAAAATGCATATCACTTTACCACATGCTTGATGCTTATTTACAAAAACACAAGAAATCCGGAAGCTTATCAACTGACCCAACAAGACGAGAACAACACTCATCCTCAACTTCACCTTTCGTATCTGATGCCACTTGGAAGCTCATCTCTTTGATGTTTCAAACTATATTAATTGTGCTGTCTAGTTTCGTTTGCTTAGCTTGTTTCAGATCCAGATATATTATTATTGTTTGTTTTAAATTGAATTTAGATCTATTTTGGAATTCTCGATCATATGCATTTTGCTCAAGTCCTTTCCTATAATCAACCACTTTTTTTTGTTTTTGTTTTTGAACTATAATGTTTATTGAACAAGGACTATTTAGGCTATCTCATCCAGTGGCGAATATTGAAGAAAACGTAGGGGGGCGGGATTGTTTTTTTTCTTTCAGGGGGAGCCGGAACTATAAAATTTTCAGTTGAATACGTATAAATTAACACTGCTGAGCGAAAAAGCAGGGGCCGGGCCCTCACTAAGCTTCGTCCATGATCTCATCGTCAGTGGGGGAAACCCTAATTCTGGTTTGAAAAGAAGAAACACACGCATAAGTAAAAGTTAGAAGCAACACCTACTTGTACATGAGCATCACACACCTTGTACACCACTATTTTACTATTCCATCCCATGCTCTTTAAAAAAAGTTTATAATAATAAAACATAAAAACTAAGGTTGCTAACACAAACACTTTATTTTAGTTCAAGAACAATCTTATAGTTATTATTAATGTTTTTGCATAAAATAAGTCCCATGTAGTTATTAGTTTATAGAAAACTTCATATTTAACAAAAATGAATCTTTGTAGGTGAAAGTTGGTACACCACATTTGTATGTAAAAGAAAGCATAAAACAAGAGCAAAATGTAAATTGTTAGGAGAATTACTCACTAAAAGCAAGCAAGGCAAGATGAATGGATTATTGTAGGTGGCTAGTAATCATCAAAGATCACTTGTTCTTCACCAAAAGAAGCTTGCAACACCCTTGTAAGCTTAAAGTTATACTTGAAAGATGAAAGTTGGGAGGGTGGTGGTGGAGCCATAACAAGAAAGCGAGGGGAGAGTTGGTGTTTGAATTTCTTGTGTAAGTGAAATGGAAGGGTGGTTCCATTTAAAAGGGCTTGTAAAGTCTTGTAGGTCAAAGTCATTGAGAAAGAGTGGTGTAGTCTCTTATTTTTCGGTCAAAAGGGGAAAAGATTTCATGGACCAAAATGGTTAGTGGTCAAGTTATCGATATGGATGCAAAAAGTGATTTAATCACAAAAGATGTAATGTTTGGGTGTTGTCAATTCTCATAGGTTAATTAGCTAGGGTGTCCTTGTGTGCATCTCCTCATTTGGCTGAAAAAAAAATGAGGGAAAAGGGTTATTACAAAATGGCAATTTTTAGGTGTTAGTAAAAAAATAATCAACACACACTTCATATGTGTAATATTAAGATAGAGAATGAGAGATAGAAAGAAACCTCTTCATCTTCTTCATTATCATCGTCTTGTGCAACCACCGATTCAAGGTCTTTATCCTACCAAATTTGTTATCATGTACGCAAAGCCAGGATTAGGATGTGAAGGAGAGAGGGGCCAATGGGAGCAGGAGTTGTTGTGGGTTCAGGCAGGCAACCGGAGGTTGATGGAGAGAGGGGTCAACGGAATAGTGGGTTCTGGCTAGCGGAGATTTCAGGGAGAATGAGAAATTGGGAAGAGCATTTGAATTTTGAAACTGGGTAGGGTGAGGACGCGTGATTACTAGGTTAGGATCTTGGGGTTTAAGAGTTTATGCAATAAATATTTGTACATTATGCTTAAATTATTGTAAAGCTCTTAAAATCTGGCAAATGACAATTATATCCTTCCTATATGCTTAAATTATTAGAGAGAGAGACAGTTGTCTAATTCATCAGGCAACTCTAACCAATACACGACTTCCCCGACTCGAGCCATGATTTTAAAAACTCCGCGGGTTAGTAAATAGTGTAAATAAATGTTCATAAGTTTAGGAGAATGGATGGCGTTTGGCTACCGTGTTCGTTGTGATGGCGTTTGGCTACCGTGTTCGTTGTGATGACATTTAGTTTCCGTTATGAGTCGTTGACCACGGTTGACTGTTTAATTTCTGCTGCATTTATTGAGACAATTTGACGTCATTTACTACTGTGCTTACGTGTATGCCAACGTGTCGGGTTCCCGGGTTTGGGGCCTTACAAATAGTGACAGAAGTTGTTGGAACGGGGACCGTGACAAGGACTATTTTAATGAGATGATTGATTTGGCCATTGGGTTCTTTGTGGACGGGAACCGGTTTGCCCGTGTCGGTACCCTTGAGACGTGCGAGAGGATGGAGTGTGAGTGTAATGGGCTGTGATAATAGTAGGCGAGGGATGGTGGTGCATTATTTTTCAAGAGTTTCTCAAAGTCTACTAATTTGTCGTACAACTCCGAGAATCCAGGAATTTCCGATCTATCATCACATTTTAATTCTATTTCAAATCTAAAGAATGTATCATCTCCTAAATCTTTGCACGTATTATGAATTTAAAACTTGAAAACTTATTAAAAATATATTTTCTTAAGTAATAAATATTATTGATATATATTTAGGAAAAAAACATTTATACTTGAAATATATGTGTGTATCTTATAAATAAAATATGTTAAACTTTTAAAACATCATAAGTTTATATATTTTATTATGTAAATAATATAATCAATAAACTTATTAACATTAAATACATAAAACTTGTTAAATTATAAGCTTAGATATTATTTTATAAAATTATAAAATAATAAGGTATATAACTTATTTGACTTTTTTTATAAAATAAAACATATTATTATTTTTTAAAAGTCCCGGGTCTAACCTGTCATTTACCGAAACTTGTTTTAAACTAAAAATCATGTTTTAACATGAAATAACAAAACTTGCAAACTTCAGGGGCTAATTTGCAAATAAACCAAACTTTTGAAACAGAACCAGTCGCTAGTTCGAACCCCGCTGAAACCGGCTTTCATCTACGATTTGTCAAAAATGTGTAATCGGCCGGATTCAATGCACCTCGAGCTTCTACTCGAGCGTGCGACCCAAACTCAAGGTGTTTCAATGCCGGAATTTAATTCTAACACCGCAAGATTCGAATTTGAATTTGTTTCCTTCAACCGTAATCCTCCCAACTGTTCGAGCATTTAAAGATGAAATTGGATATAAATACCAACCCCTAAACCTTTACGACGTCACACTTGAACTCTCTGAAACATCAATTGCACCATATCATGCCTGCATTTCGGGTTTAGATCCGTCGTCAGTCGCACAAAAGCTCGAACCCGTTCTCCCTCATTTCGACACCAATTCAGTTAATTCTTATGGCCATTATCCTCGTTTCCATTCATAGATCAATAGCCATCTGTCAATTTGTAATAATAGAGGGTTAATCGAGTCGCATTTAGGGAATCTTGATTCTAGAGGTTCATATGGGATTTGGTACGATTTGAGATACAACTTAACTATTTTCTTTTCCGGATAAATCAATAGCGAAGCCCGTAGCCGGGTGGTTAGATGCGTGTGTGTGTGACTCGGGTGGCCCGGGTTCGATCTGGCCAACCCGAGTTTTGTCCTTTTTATTCAGTTTTAATACTTCAAATAATTTTTATAAAATCTGTAAAACTTATATAAACTTGAAACTAACTTTTAATTACACTTTTGTATTCCAGAACTATTTTTAATTAATTAAACTTAGTTAAAACTTATAAAGATTTAATCTTTAAAATTAATTTTAAATACTTAAAAACTATAAAAAAATACTTTTAAAATTTAAAACATATATCCTACACAGAAAATATTTTATAAAATCAGAAACTTGATTTATTATTTATTTTCTAAAATAATAAACTTATTTTGTTTTAAACTTTAAATTAATTATTAAACTTTAATTAAAACAGAAAACTTATATAAATATTTATAAAAACAGAAAAGTTTATAAAACCTACATAGTATTTAGAAAACTAAAACTTTTGCATTTTTATAAAATTTATATCTATTTAAACCAAGGGCTTGTTTATTTATTTATTTATTTAAAACAAGAAAATAAATAAGCATTGTTATTTAGGATTAAGAAATTTATAAACTTATAAACTTTATAAAAACAGAAACTTTAATCTAATAAATTACAAACTTACACATTTTATAAAACATATATTTTATACAAACAGAAACACATTTATTTATATAAATTTAAAACGGGAGAAACAAATATACTTTATTTATTTCCTAAATATTTATAAACTTATAAACTCTATAAAATAAAATAGAAACTTTAAAACATTTATAAACTTGTAAACTTTATTTAAATATTTATAATCCTACAAGAAAATTTATTTAAGACATTTATAAACTTATAAACTTTAAAATTATAATTTAAAATATAAACTTTATAAGAAATTCTATTTAACATTTTATAGACTTATAAGTGCTTGTTATTATTTAAACTTATAACCATATTTTAAACAGTGATTAATTACAAGTTAATTTAATAAATACTTAAATGCTTTAATAAATCTTAAATAATTTATATTGATTATTTTGGATTAGATAAAATATTGATTCTTGTAGATAATTATTTATTCTTAATAATTATGTATTATTAAAATAACTATTATTGATCCTTAATAGTTATTCATTTTTTAAATAATTATTATTAATCCTTAATCCTTGTTTATTCCTTTAAATAAATCCTTACTAATTATTTATCTTTTAAATAATTATTATAAATCTTTAATAATTATTAGTCTTACACTTAATTTATTCCTACAAGTTTATCTATAAAATACTTAGAAAACTACTTTGCATTATTGTTACCTAACTTGTGTAATTAATAATTATAAATTCTTTTTAAATAATTATTTTAATTAATAATTATTTTAAACTATAAACTTATTAAACTTTGATATTCAAGTCTTGTATTATTTATTTGAAACCTTTTTTAGAATTTGATTTAAACTTTATAAAAACAATCATTCTCGTCTACCTTTTGAAACCCTAGTCAATCTTAGAATCCTAAATCTTTTGCCATAGTCTTATAGAATCAAACTTTAAACTTTAGACTTGTGTTCTTAGACTTGTTGTGAGAATATTCTCCCTCAAAGTTTTGCTACACTAAATCTTGTTGGATATTCTTTCATCAATCCAAGTGAGTATACTTAACCCCTTTTTGCTTTATTTTATTTATAAACTTAGGGTGAAACATGTATAACACTTTTAAACTTATACAATTCGTGCACAACTATGTCTATATGCTTATCCTTGTGTTATGTGGTTTTGAGACTTGCATACTTAAATTAAACTTAAAACTGAGTTTTTTTGTTCCAAAAGAGTGTTGGTGAAAAAGTTATTTACCAAAATGGTGTTGTTAGAAAATTATTTACCAAAATAGTGTTTTTGAAAAATTTGATTTTTCTCACTCTTAATTTCATTGGATAATGCCTAATTTATTAATAACTAATTTAAAGAAAAGGATAATGCAATTTTTTAACTAATTTACAAGAAAATAATACTCGTAATATATTAATAGCATCTAATTTATTATAATCAATTGATTACTATTAGATGTAATATAAAAATTATATTATAACGTAATATTATATTTTTCAATATATCTTAATATCAAATAAAATATTAATTATCTTTTCATTTATTTTCATTTATTGAATAAAGATTTCTGTATATAAGCTATATTTAATTATTAACGTTAGATATATTTATTTTTGAATTAGTTGATTATCAACAAAAATTTCAATGGATTTACATTCTTTTGCAAAGATATGTTTCGTTATTAAAAAATCAATTTAATAAATCTAATTTTAGGTTCTTTTAAAATTCTTTTTAAACATGTCACTACAAAACAAATAATAACTTATCGGCGGATTACCAACGAAATCGAAAAGGAATAAAAATATTTTTGTCAACAAATTTACTGAAGGTTCCCATGGATTCTCAAAAAAAAATATATTGTCATCGAGAAATTTTACAAGAATCTTCGTTAATTACTAACATAACGCACAAAGTCTAATATATATCTATTCGTATTTGATCAATCCACCTAGCTTGGTTGACCCTTCGGGGAGAGCCCATGGTGATTGTTACTGATTTAAACTTCTAAGGGTAATCTACGAGTTATGCCTAAATTTGGTTGGAGGGTTGATATGCACAATGTTTAACTTGTTTGTTCTCACACTTATACCATTGATGCATGTACATAGTGAATTGTAAAACTTTTTCAAAAACTTTGTTAAACGATGTCAAAACTTTTGTATCTCACCAACTATTTTTAGTTGACAGTTTACTTAACATGTTTCAGGTATACAAGCATGAGGCTTTGTTGTGATCACATAGGATACTTTGGACATATAATACTTATCAAATTAAACTTTGTGTTATTATTATGTATTATTCTTTTCCTTGTATTGAAACCTTAAAAGTAAATAATTAAATAATGTAACCTTTAATAGTCAACATGTTTCTTTTGAACAACCGCGTCCGTCCCGACGTATAATCCACCATCGGTTGGGATGTGATAAGGAAACTGGTGTATCTCGAACATTGAGTGCACCAACAATAGTTTTGAATTCATCACCCAATTGAATTAGAGTGTGGATCATCAGATCCTCAACATCAATCGGACTTTGAGCCAAAGCAAGTTCATTGGCAATTGACCTCATGTCGTGGAGAAACTCGGCAACCGAACGTGACCCTTTCGGGTTTGTCGTGAGTTTAGACTTGAGCGAGATTATCCTCGAACGGGAGGCATTCGCATAGCTGGTGGTAAGGCGTTGCCAAGCTTCACGAGATTTTGTTTAATGTTTGAATTATTTGCTGTCTTTGTGGTGTCCAAATAATTGGTACTTTGACGGGTTCAGTTAAGTGTGAAGGAGTTAATCTTGATTTTACGAAAGAAGAGGGGTCGGTTTGAAAAAACATGAAAGTTGAAGAGTGATTCGGAAATAGTTAAATAATTAGTATTTAATTAATAGTTTGAATGTTTAGATAAAGTTATTTATGTTTATCTATTGTTTAGTAAGAGTTAGTATTAGATTATAATTGATAGTAGAGTTTGAGTAGGATTAGTAAGATTTATTTAGTATAAATAGATGGTTAGAGTCCCTGTAATTGGAAGTCAAGAAATAACAAACAGAAAGAGTCGATCGGTTATTGAGATCAAATTCCGTGTTCATGTTCTTGGGCCTGGTTTTCAATAATTGGTATCAGAGCCAGGTTGCGGTTTTGAGAGTCGATCTCCGAGCAAGGGGAGCAGCCCCTGGGGCTTTGGGGTTGGGGAGAGAAGGAAGAAGGAGGATAGCAAACGGTTTTTTTTGTCAGTATGAGTTGCTAGGCGAGATCTTGAAGGTAGAAGGAGCAAGATCCGTTCTTGTCAAGTAGGTTTGAAGGTAGCAAGAATGTGATATTCATGAAGGTTTGAAGGAAGTAAGTAAGAAGGAACAAGGAAATTAATCCTTGTTAAGTAGGCAATTAAGAACCCGTTTTCCTGGTTGAATGAAGGAGTAGGAAAAACAAGAACTTTTCTTGTTTAATAGGCAATCAAGAACCCTGGTTTTTTATTGAAAGAAGGAGTAGGAAAAATAAGATTTTTCTTGTTAAGAAGGCTATCAAGGACTTGTTTCTTGATGAATTGAAAGAGTAGGAGAAAGAAGGAAGAAGAAAAACAAGTAGGAAGAAAGAAAGTAGGAAAGAAGAAAGGAAGAGTTTCAATTTTGATAATGACGGCGCTAACCCCGCTTCAATCCCGATCAAATAGTATCCGGAGAGTTCAAAGTCGAGATTGCAACTATGAGTTCCTGAAAGAAAGAATGTAGAAATAGCAAGACGCAAGACCAAATCAAGATTAAGGGGGAGAATGAAGAAATTAATCTTGATTTTACGAAAGAAGAGGGGTCGGTTTGAAAGAACATGAACGTTGAAGGGTGATTTGGAAATAGTTAAATAATTAGTATTTAATTAATAGTTTGAATGTTTAGATAAAGTTATTTATGTTTATCTATTGTTTAGTAAGAGTTAGTATTAGATTATAATTGATAGTAGAGTTTGAGTAGGATTACTAAGATTTATTTAGTATAGATAGATGGTTAGGGTCCACGTAATTGGAAGTCAAGAAATAATAAACAGAAAGAGTTGATCGGTTGTTGAGATCAAATTTCGTGTTCATGTTCCTGGGCCTGGTTTCCAACAAAGTGTTCTTTAGTATATAAGATTGTGGCATTTTGACCTACATCCCATATCGTTTCTTACCACAAAGTTCTACATATAAGATCAAACGAATTTAGTTGATTTCTTAGAGACTATAGAGGGGGTCAAGTTAGCTATTAATAAATAAACAAAACACTAAATTATATTAACAAATAATTTACTAGAGTTGGATGACTATGAATTTTACCGACTTCTTTTAAAAGAAAAGTGAGAGTTCCACTAGAGGCATAACGTTGATTTGCATTATGCTTTATCACGACAAAAACAACACAAACAAACCAACATAAACTTGTGCAATTTTATTAGAAAACATCACAGTCAACCGTGCTGCTTTCATATCTATTTTTTGCTTGAAACCTACATCACAGTTAACCTTGCATTTTTACCATAAAATAACACCAAACTTTATTAAAACATCACAGTTAACCGTGCTGCTTTCATAGCTATGTTTTGCGCTTGAGGAAACCATAAGATAAGAATAAAGAACTTGTTAATAAAGATGTCACCGATAAACCGATGACTCATTGAAGAAAAGTCAAATTGGGTAGAATTTGTGGTTTAATGGTTAAAATCTCAATTGAAAAGGTGGTTTAATGCATAAACCTAGCAATCACGCCTCACGGGCCTCCTTCATTACTACTATTAATAGTTCCAGGTCGGTTTATGCAATTTACTTTTATGTCTTTCTAGATTAGCCACAAAATTTTGATACATTTGCAAATTATCACTCCTAACTTCCAAATGTATATCCACTTTCCTTTTTAACCCTTCTTCACCCCCTATGTTTATAAACCCTTTTGAGTGAGTTAATCTCCGAGAAAAATAGAAGAAGAAGGGAAACCAAATCTAAGACAATTTTCTTTGCATAACTTTCAAAAGGAAATTACCTTTAAATAAACTTTAACCCTAAACTACATGCACTTTATTAAGGATCATGCAAACATGGGTGAGGGGTTATTCCCCACTGCCTACCTCTACTCCTAGAATGCAACTAAAATACTCCACGTGAATTGACTAGGTCATGGGTTTGCTCCACTGGAATCTGGGTTGCAACCGGGTCATGGACCTTTGCAACTTGACGGGCCTTATGGGTCAACAGTAATGGACTGATGGGCCTGTTGGGCCGATGGATTTGTGATCGTAACACTCTACCTTCTCTCTCTCAACGAACGCTTCTCGATGGTACACACGCCTAATTCCCGTTCAATCTCCCGCTCCACCCCCATCACCAGTCTCGTCGTCGCCCACATCTCCCCCTTATTAGCCCTCTATAGCCACCACTACCGTCTACCGCAACCTATCACCGACCCGTAATTCCCACCTAAATCCAAAATCAGAACCAGAGATCTGCTTGGTGAGCATTTTCAACAAAAATTAATGATGACTAATCTCTTATACACTGGCATATAACCCTTTCAGAAGAAACTTGAGATATCAAGTCACATCCCAACCGAAAGTAGTTTTTGATATTATACAAACATTTCCTTTTATCTGAAAAATTATTATTTAATGTTGTTTTGTTAAAACCACCAAATAATCAGTGAAGTATTTATATAATTTAATAGTACTATATGACATTACTTGTAGAATTTGAATATAAAGATTATATTTCATCCAATATTTTCAAATTTGATAAGGTATTTATAAATAAATAAATCTCGATCTACAATTAAGAAAAGATTATCTTTTACTACTTGCCTTTTAACCCCTTTTTTCAGTTTCGGTTTCTTCTTAAACTAGTAGTTTTACCCGTCGCGCGTTGCGGCGGCATCAAAACATAATCTAACTCGAATTCACGCGTGACGCGGTGTGAAACGGATCTTAAACATTTGAGGCGGTTAAAAAAGAAATATACTTAGGTACATAAAAACATACGAGCAACGGTAAACTAAATAATAAAAATCAAAAAGAGAAACATAAAACTAAATAATAAAAAAAGAAAAAAAACTACCGGTTCATGTCGTTGAAAACCATAAAAGCGAAAACTGATACGGGTTTCGATAATACCAATACCGACAATGACGTTGCTCGCTCATAATAGTTCGCCTCGTAACGGTACAACAACGCACCAAGGATAAAAAAAACTCAATTTTAAATTAAACTCCGTTTTAAAAAAATATATACTTGAACGTTGACAAAAAAAACTAAAAACAGTCGCGCACTCCGTATTTTGAAAAAAAACTAGCGTATATTATATATACTATAAGGGTTAAAAATAAAAATAAAACAAATTTACTGTTCATCGGTTCCTTTTTGTTTAGTATAATTTCTAATTTAAATAAAAATTAATGTATTCAAACTGTGTAATATACGGGATTTTAACCTACTATTAATATATAATTTAGTTTTAAAAATACGTTAATTATTGTTTAATGTAATTTGATTTTTTGTACTATTTGATTCAAATAAAAGTTACATAATTAAATTTCAAAGTTTTCTTATAATAGGAGATAATTTAAAATAAATGTCTTCTATTAGTATAATTAGTATTTTTTTTTAAATACATTATTATTAAAATATAAAGGTGTATTTAATAAGAGAGAGAGGGGCAAGAAAAAAATGATGAGAACAAATATGAAGGCGACACGTGACATTAAAAACCGTTATTTATTATATAATTTAGATTAAACTACAAGTAGGATTTATAATCATTTTGGAAAAATAGATTATCTTGAGATACAAAGCTCACGTGAGTTTTTATTAAAAGTTTAAATTTTATTCATATTAATTATGTTAAATCCATATGTAAAAGAAAAATACAGGATTAATAATCGTAAAAATATATTATTATTTTTGATTAAAAGTTTGAATCTACCTGAATCTATACTATATAATAAATAAAGGTTTTGGATTTGTCACTTGTCACTTTCTCATGTATTTTTAAGTTTTTTTTTCATCTCTCTCTCCTATTAATTATACAAATTTATTTAATTATTTTTTCTCTCTTCTATTAAATAACTAGTTTAGATCCCGTGTATACACACGAGGTGAAAAATATCAATAAATAAAATTTTTAAATCTTTATATGTCTATTTTACATGTGTAAAAATATATCATTTACTAAGTATAAAAAACAAAAACTTAAAATATGTAAAAACTAATATATAATTGGTTTTCGAAAATACATCAAAGTTTTATAAGGACTTATTTAAAGTAATGTATTTTATTAGTATAATTAGTACTTTTTTTAAATATATATTATTGTTAAAAAATATATGTGCATTTAATAAGAGAGAGAGGCGGAGAAAAAAATGATGAAAATGAATGTGGAGACGACACGTGGCATGGAAAAACCTTTATTTATTATATAGTATAGATTAATATTTTTCTTTAGTTAGTTATATTTTAATTTTCTATTATATATTCTTATTTAATATAATTAGTATTATTCTTTAATTATATATTTATAATATCATTATTATTTAATAAGATAGAAGCGTATTTATTAGGAGAGAGAGGCGGGAAAACTAATGTGAGGATGTACGAGGAAATGACAAGTGTCCACCTTAAATCTTTATTTATTAGTATAGATAATGACTTCTATAATTTTTTTATAAAACGTTTTTTATTAATATTTAATATGTAAATCTTTATTATTAAATATATATAACATTGTATTTAGGCAAATTGGTTTTTAATAATATAAACTATGACTCATTGGTAAATAATAATCAGAACTAACAGTTTGGCTGGTGATAATCTTAACTTTCACTTTTGTTGTTAATGGCTGTTCCAGTAGCATAATCAGCATAGATTTATACTCGATTTACACTTATTTTCGCTTAAAATGACGATCTTAAAGGAAATGGAGAAGCGTACAATCGACATGACAAGATAATGAACGTTCTACAACCCAAGTGCTTTAAGCCTTACAATTTGAGCATTGGGTAGTTTAGGAGTTCACGGGTTCCACCCATTAGGGGTACTTTATGATAAAAATGACATGACAAGTTTTATTTGATTTAGGACTAGATAGTTAGGGTTGACGAGCCTTGTTAAGGAATCTACCACAAGTTCCATTTTTCAAGCTAATATACACACGAAGTGATGATCTAAATTTTTAGAATCGGATATGTGATTGAACTCCGTCCCTTCAATTGCCGCTAATATTGTAATTTTGTAAATTGCAATTGAATTGTTTATTAGTTGTTAGGTTAATTGTTGGGATAATGAAATAATGGGCTTAATTATTTAAAAATAGGTGTTTGCTATTAGAGTTTATGAGAATTAAATAATGGAGACTGTGTTTATAAGAATTATTTAAAATATGTGTTAATTAGTTTATGATAGGTTTATATTTGTAAAAATTTAAAATCTTAAATTGATTTTTTCTTGAGAGTCGGTGTCAAAAATTTGTAGGGGTCGGAACCAAAATTTCATAAGGTCCGATCTGGATTAGATCGTATACATACTAATACAAATACAATTTCATTGGGGGCGGGCGACCCCATGAGTACCTCCTAGGTACGCCGATGCCCGTCAAACGGTGTTGATAACCTAGTTACACATGTTGTGTTCAGTTTACATGGTTTAAGCAAGTTGGAATTTGGGTTAATATATTTAAGACGAATAATTATATGTGTTGTGTTTGAGTTCATCGATGTTAGTTGATACATATATAAAAAAACACATGTAAAAAGATTACTATAATAAATAAAGGTTTTGATTTGCCACTTATTACTCTCTCATGTATTCTTAAGTTTTTTTCTCCCCGTCTCTTTCTTCTATTAATTATACAAATTTCTTTAATTATTTTTTCTCTCTTCTATTAAATAATAATGACTTCTATAATTTTTTTTATAAAACATTTTTCATTAATCTATACTATATAATAAATAGAGGTTTTTCAATGCTACGTGTCGCCTCCATACTATATAATAAAAACACGTGTAGGTAAGATTACTATTCATCTGCTTAGCATCTTAATATATAGTAGTAAAATATAGCGGTGAGTTGTCGGTTTTGAATAACGAGCGGCGACTCGACAATTAACAACGTAAATAAAAATAAGCATTTAGTAACGGTACATTCGAAAAGTTTAAATTATTAAGAAATAAAGATTTGAAATATTAAGAAAAAAGTAATAGAAATATTTAATTTTGTGAAACATTAAATTAAAATTTGGTGTAAAAACGGATGATTAATTAAAAGAAAAGGAAAGTAAAGTGAAAAGAGTCGAAAGAACAGAAGTTGAGTTTGAGTTAAAGACCTAAACTACAAGTACAATGACTCAGCCCCCAATTTTAAACGAATCCCATCTCATCTCAGAAACACAAGTGAAGAGAGCAAAGTGGATTGGCGCATCGAGGTAATTCCTGTTCCAAATTAGTTAATTAATCGTTTGGTTCAGAAGTGAATCCAACGCAAATCTCTTTTTTTGTTGGTTATGAAGAGTTTTATAATCACGTAAATCTCTTTTTTGTTGTTGTTTTGGGGTTGCAGATTGTAAATCAAGTTATGAATTTTTGACGGTTTTGGTTTTGTGAAACAAGATCGGCACCGAATTTCCTTATTGTTATCATCTATATAATTTTATTATTTTCTCTTAGGTGCTGAATATGAGTAAACAGGTTGCCAGTACCGTGAGATATGACATTGACGACGCATCATCAGTTTCCGAGGCCCACAGGCAACGGTATGTTCCGTTTGGTTTACATTGTAAGGGGGTGTTTGGATATGCTTTTGGAAATTCATGATTTCTCCCAAACACCCTCTAAGTGTTACTCGGTGATAATGACATCCTTTTGTTTCAGGACTTTATGTTACGCATTACTTATGTTCCGCTCTTTAGCCATTTGTGTAATTGCATGGTTCCGAATTCATTTTGCAAATGAATCTGCTCTTGAAAATAACAAAGTGTTTTCGATGAGTAGCCTTGTTTCATCATGCGTGGTTGCAATCGTATTCACTGTTTTGTTACTTGAGCACTCTCCACGAATCGGGGAGGATGGCTATTACACCATGTGGAAGTTTATTGGTAGCTTCTCGGCATTTCTTGCTCCTTTCTCGCTTCTGATGGTGATACTTCTTCCCCCTGGGTTCAACTGGATCGGCTATCTGCTCGCATGTGTAATCTTTGGGATCGTAGCTAAATGTTTCTCTTTCAATGATCTACAAGGCCATAGACCATCTATTTTCGATGACTTGGCGCAAGGTTTTATATTTCTCCTGGCTTTCCCGAGTTTTTTCTTCCCTAACACAAGCGTCAATTGGATTATGTATCCACTCATATATGTATGCCTTTGGATGGAAAATGCATATCACTTTACCACATGCTTGATGCTTATTTACAAAAACACAAGAAATCCGGAAGCTTATCAACTGACCCAACAAGACGAGAACAACACTCATCCTCAACTTCACCTTTCGTATCTGATGCCACTTGGAAGCTCATCTCTTTGATGTTTCAAACTATATTAATTGTGCTGTCTAGTTTCGTTTGCTTAGCTTGTTTCAGATCCAGATATATTATTATTGTTTGTTTTAAATTGAATTTAGATCTATTTTGGAATTCTCGATCATATGCATTTTGCTCAAGTCCTTTCCTATAATCAACCACTTTTTTTTGTTTTTGTTTTTGAACTATAAGGTTTATTGAACAAGGACTATTTAGGCTATCTCATCCGGTGGCGAATATTGAAGAAAAACGTACGGGGGCGGGATTGTTTTTTTCCTATCAGGGGGAGCTGGAACTATAAAATTTTCGGTTGAATACGTATAAATTAACACTGCTGAGCGAAAAAGCAGGGGCCGGGCCCTCACTAAGCTTCGTCCATGATCTCATCGTCAGTGGGAGAAACCCTAATTCTGGTTTGAAAAGAAGAAACACACGTATAAGTAAAAGTTAGAAGCAACACCTACTTGTACATGAGCATCACACACCTTGTACACCACTATTTTACTATTCCATCCCATGCTCTTTAAAAAAAGTTTATAATAATAAAACATAAAAACTAAGGTTGCTAACACAAACACTTTATTTTAGTTCAAGAACAATCTTATAGTTATTATTAATGTTTTTGCATAAAATAAGTCCCATGTAGTTATTAGTTTATAGAAAACTTCATATTTAACAAAAATGAATCTTTGTAGGTGAAAGTTGGTACACCACATTTGTATGTAAAAGAAAGCATAAAACAAGAGCAAAATGTAAATTGTTAGGAGAATTACTCACTAAAAGCAAGCAAGGCAAGATGAATGGATTGTTGTAGGTGGCTAGCAATCATCAAAGATCACTTGTTCTTCACCAAAAGAAGCTTGCAACACCCTTGTAAGCTTAAAGTTATACTTGAAAGATGAAAGTTGGGAGGGTGGTGGTGGAGCCATAACAAAAAAGCGAGGGGAGAGTTGGTGTTTGAATTTCTTGTGTAAGTGAAATGGAAGGGTGGTTCCATTTAAAAGAGTAGTGTAGTCTCTTATTTTTCGGTCAAAGGGGGAAAAGATTTCATGGACCAAAAATGGTTAGTGGTCAAGTTATCGATATGGATGCAAAAAGTGATTTAATCACAAAAGATGTAATGTTTGGGTGTTGTCAATTCTCATAGGTTAATTAGCTAGGGTGTCCTTGTGTGCATCTCCTTATTTGGCTGAAAAAAAATGACGGAAAAGGGTTATTACAAAATGGCAATTTTTAGGTGTTAGTAAAAAAATAATCAACACACACTTCATATGTGTAATATTAAGATAGAGAATGAGAGATAGAAAGAAACCTCTTCATCTTCTTCATTATCATCGTCTTGTGCAACCACCGATTCAAGGTCTTTATCCTACCGAATTTGTTATCATGTACGCAAAGCCAGGATTAGGATGTGAAGGAGAGAGGGGCCGATGGGAGCAGGAGTTGTTGTGGGTTCAGGCAGGCAACCGGAGGTTGATGGAGAGAGGGGTCAACAGAATAGTGGGTTCTGGCTAGCGGAGATTTCAGGGAGAATGAGAGATTGGGAAGAGCATTTGAATTTTGAAACTGGGTAGGGTGAGGACGCGTGATTTCTAGGTTAGGATCTTGGGGTTTAAGAGTTTATGAGGTAAATATTTGTACATTATGCTTAAATTATTGTAAAGTTCTTAAAATCTGGCAAATGACAATTATATCCTTCCTATATGCTTAAATTATTAGAGAGAGAGAGACAATTGTCTAAATCATCAGGCAACTCTAACCGATACACGACTTCCCCGACTCGTGCCATAATTTTAAAAATTCGGACAAACGTTGGACTCAACTTTCCCAACTCGTGCCGAAATCGGATTATTTCCTTTCAGTGAGACACTTTCAACATTATTTGTCCTAGACTTGGAATTCGAGGTCACTTTGTCTTTTATTCGCATAAGATTTATGTCTATCCTTTGCTGCTTTCATTTGGGATTTGATTTGTTCAAACTTCTCAGAAGTAGCTTTGACCACATCCAGACTTACGAAGTCTTTCTGCCAATCTCACCCTAACATACAAGCGTTCTACACTTCCTACCGTTCAACATTTCGTATGGCGGCATGTCGATGGTTGCATGATAACAGTTGTTGCAGGAGAACTCCGCCAGTGGCAAGTGACTATATCTTGCGTCTTTGATGAACCAACTGATAATACTCTGAATAATGTAGATTAAAAGTTTCAAGTAATTTTCCCCTTATAATGAAGTATCAAGATACTTGTTGCCTAGATTTTCATTTTTTAAATACTGAAGTAATTCTTCCCTCATAATAAAGTATCAAGACACTCGTTACCCAAATTTTCAGGTTTGAACTACTGAATCATCTGATCTATGTCATGTAATTCCAAATCTCCAAGTATTCGTCACTTTATAATAAAACATCCCAGATATTCACGATCTAAATTTTAAAAAAAATTGGAATCACATGTGTATAGATAGAATCTTGAGCAGTCTTGTCACAACACAAGGGTGCTTGACGTCGTCAGACGCTTAATCTTTTGTGTTTTCTCCCCCTAAAAAATGTCAATTTTAAGTCGATGATCCACTATGTCTTATTAATTTTGTGTTTAAATTAAGCTTTCTATGGGCTTGTTCAGTGGGGGCCTTGCCACCCCGTGAACATTGAATGGATCCGCCCCTAACAGTAGGTAAGCCGATATTGATCGGTCACCATCGTTTATACCTCCAGTCCGAGTCGGCAAATGCGTTGATAGCTAAAGGATTCCCTCGGTTCATAAACAACCCGTAATTAATCGTACCATTTAAATACCGTGGAACCCGCTTCAAGGCTTGCATGTGCTTAGTTATTGGAGCATGCATGTATTGTGACAATTTGTTCACATCAAAGCATACATCTGGCCGTGTAAACGATAGGTATTCGACTGAGCCAAGGATCCTTCGGTAAGGAGTATGGTCAATTCGGGCAGATGCATCGTCGGGTGAAAGTGGTTCGGATGAACTAAGGGGTGTAGTCGCATCTTTTTCACCTTCCATATGAACATTTTTTAGAAGATCAGATATGTGCCGATGTTGCGACAGGAACAAACCATGGCGTTTTTTTTGCTATATATATATGGTATATTTTCGAGCGGCTCCCATAAAATTTTGACACCGCCCCCCTTAAAAATTTGGCATCGACCCTCAAAATATATTTTTTAGGATTATAGATTTTATAAATAAAAACCAAACTTTTAACCATATAACAATTGACTCATAGCCCATCAATTATAAAACTCTTAAACCAAACCTTTAATAGTTTAACTCAATAACCTTTAAAGAAAATAGTCTCAAATAAAACATAAACCTATAAATAAACCCAATACCCATTTAAATATTTTAAACCTAATTAGCTATTGAAAAAAGAGTTGATATTTGTGTTTGTTATATTGAAAAATAGTTGTTTAGCAACGTTCTTATAGATGATTTAATGGTTTTGTTTCAAAAAATGAAAACTTGTAGAGAACAATTATAGGGATATTGTTTTTTAATTATGCATTTCTAATAACAAACATCATATTATTATTGTTCGTTTGTAATTTTGTTAGTTTTCATCATTTTATTGTGTGACCCGACCCGACCCGACTCCGGCCTAAAAAATTAATATTTAATTATTAAAAATCGACCCCAAGAAATCTTCGACCCTCATAAAAAAAATTCTTGGGTCCGCCACTGCATGGCGTGTGAAAATGACTTCGATTCCTAAGAAGTGATGAAGTGAACCGAGATCCTTGATGGAAAACCGTTTTGATAGGGTATCACAAAATTATTCATGAAGGTTGTGCAATTTCATGTTAAGACAATATCATCCACATACACCATGAAATATATAGTACCGTTTTGGTGATAAATAAATAGGGAGGCATGCGATTGTGACTTTGTGAAGCAATGATATAAAAGAAAGGTGGCGAGTTCCATGTACATACCATGCATGTGGTGCTTGCTTAAGGCCGTATAATGACTTACGAAATTTACATATATGATTCGGAAGTTGTTTGTTGATGTAACCTGGTGGTTGGGATATGTAAACTTTCTCATGTAACGTGCCATGTAAGAAGGCATTATTGATGTCCGGTTGACGTAAATGCCAATTCTTGGAGAGGGCAAGGGAAATTAGTCGGATTGTCACCGGTTTAGTGACCGGATTAAAGGTTTCAAAGTAATATTTGCCTTGTTGTTGAAGAAAACCTTTTGTCACTAATCGGTCTTTGTACTTATCGATTGGGCCATCAGATTTGCGTTTGCCACGAAACACCCATTTGCAACCAATAGGGGTGTGAGAGGAGGGGTACGAGTTCCCATGCGTGATTATGAAGTAACGCATTAAACTCGTCATCCATAACCGTTATCCACAGTGGGTCTTTAAGAGCTTGGGACACCGTTGTTGGCTTATGGGTGGGTGGCAGTGGGTGGTTGGTGGTGCAATTAACAAATTTATCCCCAAAATATTTTGGGTTGGATTTGCGACCTCTGATAGGGTGAGGAGAGGGATGTGTAATGGGTGTGGGAGATGGAGTGACAATAGGTGAGTGAGGGAGTGGGGTGGTGGTGTCCGTGGGCGTGGAGGCACTACAACAGTATCACCCTATAGCGACGATTTTTTTTTACCGTATACCGACGACTTGTCGTCGGGATAGCTTATACCGACGACTCGTCGGTATTGTCTCGTACTAATAGCCCAAGATTGTCGTCGGTATAGGTGTCGTCGGTATAGGTCAGCCTATACCCACGACTTTTCGACGGTATAGATTCTATTTAAATAATTCAAAAAGAAAACATATACCGACGACATGTCATCGGTATAGAGTCCAGCCCTGTACGGACGACATGTCGTCGGCATAGGGTCAACCTATACCAACGACATGTCGTCGGTATAGGATTTTTCCATTTTTTTTAAAAAGGCCTATACCGACGGCATGTCGTCGGTATAGGTCTTTTTCTGTTTTTTTTATATTTTATAATTTTTAATATTTTTCTAGAAATATTTAATTTCTAAAAACAAAAACCTGCAAATAATTAAATATAAACCATTCAAACATTCAAATCCAATAAAAACTAATATCCGAAACATAAACCAAACATCCAAATTGTTCGACACACAAACTTGTCCGACAAATCAAACATTCAAAACACACAAATATGCAAATTATTCAAGACAAACACCACACTAGCAACAAAGGCAAAGGCTCAACAACTCTAAGCTAGTTATCATCGCTACTAGTTCGGCGCTCCCACATTTGACGCATTTCATCCATTTTTCGTTGCATTTCAAGCATTTGTTGATTATGCGTACGACGTTCTTCCTCTCATTGTTGATTTCAAGCATTTAGCTGACTTTTTAGCATGTATCTCAGGTAAGGAGAAAGTGTGAGCTGGCGGCTTCTGGATGGCGTTTGGTTACCGTGTTCGTTGTGATGATATTTAGTTTCCGTTATGATTTTGAATGATTTAGATATTATTACTCGTTTGGATTATGTTTGAGATTTGGGTCGTTAACCACCGTTGACTGTTTAGTTTCCGTTGCATTTATTGATACAATTTGACATCATTTACTACTGTGCTTACGTGTATGCCAACGTGTCGGGTTCCCAGGTTTGGGGCCTTACAAGTTCATATCAGAGCGGTGGTTTAAATAATCTGGGCATCCTCGATGCCTAGACTTAGACTGAGAATGGGACCAATGTGTAAGGAACGTCATCATGCGTAACCAAAAGCCAGAAGCGCCAGGTATGAGTTAGTGTAAATTTGTGTGTGTTAGTAGGCTAAGACAGGGTCATTATGCCAAGATGCAGTATAAGGATGGTTTAAAACCTAAAAGGCAAGGCAAGCGGGTAATGGCGATTGGCCACCGTCATTAACTAATTGCACTGCTCAGATTATTTTAAATGATACCTAAATATTGCTCTATTTGTTATTATTTTCAGTAACTAATGGCACCTATGAGACAAATTTCTGCTAATCCTGCGGGTAGGGGGCGTCGTGAGAACGCTCAGGGGGAGGATGTCAACCCTGATAAGGTGTTGGTTCATACTGAACCGTCAATGCGTGTTGAACCTTCGGTGCATCCTGGGCACAATGAAGGATTCCAGTTCGAACGTGAGATTCGCGAAGCGGTTAAGAAGGAAGTGGCTGAGATGATCCATGAGTATCTATCGGATATAGTGAAGGCAGCATTCGAGGAGCTCGAGACGATAGTGCTAGTGGAGGTGGAAAATAAGAAGAAATCCACTGGAACTGACGGCAACTGTGACTACGGGCACTTTAAGAAGTGCGATCCGCCGAGGTTCGATGGTTTAAAGGATGCAGTGGCCACATATCACTGTCTTACTGAGATGGAGTCCACCATCTCTATCATTGAGTGCAAGCCGGAGCAGATAGTGAAGTTCGTTTCTCACTATTTCTCTGTTGAGGATTTGCACTTGTGGAACTCGGTGAAAGAGAGAAAGACAGCTCAGGAGCTGGAATCTATGACTTGGGAGGATCTAAAGGGTTTGGTTAGGAAGAAGTTATGTGCTCCGGAAGAGCTGCAGAGAGTGGAGAGAGAATTTCTGACTTTCAAGGCTAGTAAATCGACTCATCGTGAGTACACATCGAAGTTCATAGAGATGGCACGTCTGGTGCCACATTTAGCTGGAAATGATGAGCGGTGGATGAAGTTGTATGTAGCCGGTTTACCGGATCGTGTTAGGCATTTAGTCAAGGTTCAGCAACCTTCGAGTTTTGACGGTGTGGTGGAGCTTAATGGGACTTTGTATGATGATGTCATGGGAGCTGAGGTGCAAGAGAAGAAACCAGAGGATAGGAAGTGGACCGTACCCTTCAAAAGGTTCGGTAAATATTTGAAGGTTCCGTTTGTGAAGAAGGCTAGGACAGATGGACTTGATTCGTGTCGCAAGTGTGGTAAGATGCACACGGGTGAGTGCAGGGCTGATGCGGGTTCTTGTTATAGGTGCGGTAAGGCGGGACACTTTGCTAGAAACTACGCGTGCAGTCCTGAGTGTTACCAGTGTGGGGGTCTAGGCCATCTGGCAAAAGAGTGTACGGCAGGACAAGGTGCGGGACCAAGCAAGGAAGCAGTCCTAGTGAAGAAAGAAGATGAAAAGTCTGAGGGTAAAGCTAGGGCTTTCACTATGACTGCAGCTGAAGCCAAGAATGACCCTGATGTTGTTTCATGTACTTTTCTTATTAATAACGTACCAGCTTTGGCTTTATTTGATTCAGGGGCAAGCAAGAGCTTTGTAGCCCCATCTATTTGCAAGAGTTTGTGTAGGACGGCTAGAATGATTGAAAATCCGTTTAGTGTTGAGACCGCTATAGGCTTGCCCACCAGAGTCATTGAAGCGTTAGATAACTGTTTTATTGATCTAAAGGTTCATAGGTTCCCTGTTAGATTATTTATTATTACGTTAGGAGGATTTCATGTTGTGTTGCGGATGTTTTGGTTGGTCGCGTTCTATGCGGACATTGTTTGCCAACAGAAAATGATAAGGTTAAAGTCCTTAGAAGGAACGGTGGTGACGGTGTATGGCGAGAGAGTGAGCTCTCTACCGAGATTTATCTCTATGATGAAGGCGGTGAAGTCAATGCGGCGTGGGTGCGAGCATACTTAGCTTATGTCACCAATACATAAGCAAGGAATGTGGAGTTATCAGAGGTTCCAGTGGTGCAGGAATTTGCGGATGTCTCCCCTGATGACTTGACGGGAGTACCACAGGAGCGAGAGATAGAATTCCAGATCGATATATAGCCAGGATCTCAGCCGGTTGGTAAAGCTCCGTATCGATTGGCACCGACAGAGATGAAGGAGCTCATGGAGCAACTTCAGGACTTGTTAGACAAAGGATTCATAAGACCAAGTATATCACCGTGGGGTGCACTGGTCTTGTTTGTGAAGTTGACGGTTAAGAACAAGTATCCGTTACCGCGTATCGATGACTTGTTCAATAAACTACAGGGAGCAAAGTGGTTTTCACGTATAGATCTGAGGTCAGGATATCATAAGTTGAAGTTTATAGAAGAAGATATTCCGAATACGGCATTTAGGACACGCTATGGACATTATGAGTTCTTGGTTATGTCCTTTGGATTGACGAATGCTCCGGCATCATCCATGGACTTAATGAACCGCGTGTGTCATGCAATGCTTGATAGATCGGTGATTGTGTTCATCGATGATATTATAATTTACTCTAAGAGTGAGGAGGAGCATGGAGATCATTTACGGGAAGTGTTAGAGACGCTAAGATGAGAAAAACTTTACGCTAAGTTCTCAAAGTGTGCGTTTTGGCTACGGGAAGTTCAGTTTCTGGGGCATGTTATTAACCCAGAAGGAATCATGGTGGACCCTACAAAGATTGAAGCAGTGGTTAAATGGAACGCTCCTAAAACTACAACGGAAGTGCGTAGCTTCTTAGGGTTAGCCGGTTATTACAAGAAGTTAATCAAGGACTTCTCTAAGCTGGCAACACCATTAACTAAGTTGACTCGAAAGGGAGTGAAGTTTGCTTGGGGACCGGATCAAGAAGGTGCATTTCAAGAGTTAAAGAAACGATTGACTAAGCAGTGTTAACGTTACCTGAAGGAACGGACGACTTCGTGGTGTATTCGGATGCATCTTATTTGGGGTTAGGTTGCGTGTTAATGCAACGAGGGAAGGTGATTGCGTCTGTATCAAGACAATTGAAAATGCATGAGGTGAATTACCCTACTCATGATTTAGAGTTAGCGGCGGTGGTGTTTGTAATCAAGTTGTGGAGACACTACTTGTACGCAATCAAGTGTACGATCTTCACAGATCATAAGAGCTTGAAGTACTTCTTCGAGGAAAAAGAATTGAACATGAGGCAGAGGAGGTGGTTGGAGCTAATCAAGGACTACGACTGTGAGATCCTTTACCATCCAGGAAAGGCAAATGTGGTTGCTGACGCGTTAATTCATAAGGAAGAACACACACCAATTAGAGTTCAAGCGTGTCAACTAGTAGTAACGCCAGATTTCCTGACGTTATTAAAGGATATGCAAATGGAAGCCCTGAGAGAGGAAAGGCTAAAAGAAGAAAGGATTTTTGGACAGCGTGATCTGTTGACTGAGAACAGTCAAGGGGTGTGGGTCAAAGATTACCATATTTGGATACCAAGGTTTGGTGGATTTAGAGAGCAGGTACTTGACGAAGCGCACAAGTAAAGGTATTCTATACATCTGGGAATGACAAAGATGTATCAGGATATGAAAGGCAACTATTGGTGGCCGAGAATTAAGCATGATGTGATCCAGTATGTGAGCAAGTGTTTGACGTGTTTGCAAGTAAAGGCAGAACATCAAGAAGCCTTATGGAAAAATCCAACCATTAGAGATTCCGAAGTGGAAATGGGAGCATATTACCATGGATTTTATTACCAAATTACCTAATACGGGTAAGGGGCACGAAAAGCGCTCATTTTCTACCGATTAAGGAGATTTTCTCATCGGAAAGGTTATCCGAAGTGTTTATTAATGAGATCGTTGCTAGGCACGGGGTGCTGATTTCTATTGTATCCGACCGGGATACGAGATTCACGTCCAAGTTTTGGAAGAGGTTCAATGATGCCATGGGGACGAGATTGCACATTAGCACTGCGTATCACCCTCAGACTGATGGACAGTCGGAGCGGATGATACAAACATCGAAGGACATGTTGCGTGTATGTGTGATTGATTTTGGAGGTGCATGGGATGGTCACTTACGGTTGGTGGAGTTCTCTTATAACAATATTTATCAAGCGACTATTGGGATGCCGCCATACAAGATACTCTACGGCGGAGGTGTAGAACCCCAGTACGCTGGGGAGAGATCGGACAGAAAGACTTAGGGAGCTTAGACATTGTAAAAGCAACTTTCGAGAAGTTTGAATTGGTGAAGCAAAGGATGAAAGCCGCTCAGGATTGGCAGAAGTCTTACGCCGATAAGAGACGGCGACCTATAGAGTTTAAAGCAGGAGATTATGTGACGCTTAAGGTGTCACCCTCGAAGGGTATTATTCGTTTCCAAAAATGGGGAAAGCTTAGTCCGTGATATATTGGACCGTTTATGATAGAAGAATGTGTTGGTAGTGTCGCTTACATACAGCAATTGCCAGATGCATTGGCAGGGATACACCCAACATTCCATGTGTCCCATCTACGGAAGTGTTTGGTAGATGCTACAGAACACGTACCGTTAGACGACATTGTGGTGGACGACAAGCCAAATTATGTGGAGCAACGGGTGGCTATACTGGATAAAATGGAAAAGAGATTGCGAAGAAAGGTGATCCCGATTGTTAAAGTGCAATGGAAGCATCGTAAGGGATCCGAAGCGACTTGGGAGCCGGAAGTGGATATACGCGAACGTTATCCGCACTTGTTTCCGGATGACGCGGGTTTCAAGGACGAAACCTCTTTAAGGGGGGAAGACTTGTAACATCCCTGTTTTTCGTTTAGAAAACGGGTTAGTAAATAGTGTAAATAATTGTTCACAAGGTTAGGAGAATGGATGGGATTGCGTGTTATTGTTTTATAAAGAATTAGTCGGGATTTAAAGTGTAGATGTTGAGACCTAGGGGGACTTTGTAAAGTTTCGAAATGGGTCGGGCCGAGAGGTCAATGGCGGGTGGGGGACAAGCCCGGTCCAAGGAACACACCCCTATAGGGTTACGGCAAGGGGGAGGTCCCCATTCTTCTTGTTTTGCGACTGCCAAGATCGAGAGAGACGAAGGAGGCGACGAGAGCTTCCGGTTCAAGGCGATTCGAGGTAAAAACTCGCATTCTTTACTCTCTCGATTCGCACGTGTGGTTATCGGATCGTTATTTACGTGGTTGTGGCGTTAGGGTTTCGTTAAATGTGATAATCCGGATTTTCCAGGTCAACTCTGTTAACCAAATCCCGTTAAATCATAACCTAGTTAGCTTATGTCAAAGCTATCTCAAACCCTAGGTGTTATTTCTGCCTATATTCAAACTTAAACTCTATCAATTCAAACTCAAATCAGGTAACCAAATTCACCCCCAGACTCGTTTCCATCTCTAGAACAAAAGCCCTAAACTAATTAAGGCTTATATCATCGAATTGATCTAGGGTTCATCGCTTAATCATTTTAATCGAACCCTAACCTGGACACGGTTATAATCCAATTAATTAATATATTTAGATCCGAAATCATTTTCTTGTTAAAAGCCCCATGGTCTCAACAACTTTTAATATCAGACTCGATCGAATTGATTCCATGTTCTTGTTCTAGGGTTTCGGTTTTGTTAAACCTGATTTATCGATCCAAAACCGTTTGCTTTTGAAATTAAACTCACACACAGGTTCGCCAATACTTGATTAACAAAACCCCTATGATCTATTGATGATTTGCGACTGAATTCGATGGAATTGGGATGGGTTTGGTTCGGGTTTCGCAAAGGGGAAGACCACAGGAACTTTGTTTGTTAAAATCAATTTGATCTGATCCTTGTTGCAATTTTCTAGCCGGCTGTGATGGTTAACTCGTTTGGTTGTGGGGGGAGAGACCCGGGTTCGAGCCTCTCCACCCGTTTTTCATTTAAATGATTTTTAAACAATTGTTTCTAAATATAAAAATCACTCCCTATATTATTATATTAATATATTAATATGTTTTAGCCTCGAAAACCACCCGTAGGCTCGGGTTTAGTTTTATAACCCATTTTTAATAATATTTCCCGCAATTATAATAATATAATTATATTATTATTCAACCCTAGATTCCAATTAAAATAATATATTTAGATATTGTTTCGTCATATTAATAAACATTTTGTAACTCTTCCAACTTAAAAGTAATATAATTGATTATATTATTACCCGTGTTGTTATGCACCGAATAAAAATAATATATTTATTATTTTTGCCACGTAATTAAATATTGTGTTTTCCCTACGAACTTAAAAATAATATAATAAGGTATATTATTCTCCTAGACCATTATTTAATGGTGAAAACGCACGAACATGTTTAATTAGTAATATTGTTCGTAATTAGAAACTCTTGATTCGAAACGCATTTATCTTAATTAGTATATTAAGAAATCTTTATTCCCGTGGACAAATCCGTCTACTCATTGATCCTAAGTATATTTTAGGATGTTCAACTATTCTGTGTCGTCGTCACAAAAATCTCATTGTATTCCTAATTATTATGCTTATAATTCTAGGGCATACGTAAGCCGTTCACAGGCTAACACTTGTGGTCCCTTTTGCTCCTTATGTGGTGCTACTCGTACGCAACTCAGGTGAGTTTTCACGGCCCCTTTTACTGTTTTAAAACTGGGGGAGAAAACATGACGTAAACATTTTTGGTTATGTAATTCATATATGTTATCACTTGTTTAACTATGCGTACACATCTATCACTAAGTCCTCAAATCGGACCGTTAATATGAACATAGCGAGGTAAGTTGAGTAGTACTACTGGGTTTGACAAACCTGTCGAACGGGTGCATTCTTCACCTAAACATGCACCATGGTTGATAGGCCTGGTGGGAGGTAAAAACATAAAAAGTCAGTTGTCTGTTACGAGCGCATTAGTTAACATGCTTATGGGTTAGCTACCTATTTATTTATATATTGAATATACATTAACCTATTGAACTTTCTTACAAACTGAAACCTGTGAACTCACCAACCTCGTGTTGACATCTTTTCTTACATGTTTTCTCAGGTCGCTTAAGATAAGACACAGGTGCACGCTTAGGACATGCATGGATTCCTACTATCATTTCATCCTTATGCAAACATTTAAAATAATTTACTTGTCTTATTATACTTTAGAGCATTTGTTTTGCACATTTATTTCTTATTTAAATGCTTCCGCATTAACTCTAAACTTTTATGATTTTTCATTTATGTCCCATATAGTGTCGTTTGATGTAAATAATGACTGAGATCCTGGTTTGTCACACACTAAACGGTAAAACTCCGTTAGTTGAAATTGGGGGTGTGACATTAAAGCTCGAGTGCTTATAGAAGACGAGGACGATCGGTGATTCGGCGAGCACGAGTCTTCCGATTGAAGGTTATAATCATTTCATTCTATCCGTATGATTGTTATTTATGGGTTGCAGGACTGTTGGGGTGTTCGTCCGACATGCCTAGCGAGGTCGAGGGAGGAGCCGACTAGATTCGGATGGCGAAACACGAGGCGGGGAGGACCGGTGCAAAGCCGACAAGGACTAGGGTGACGCGGTGATGGTCGTGACCGGCCGGTGGGGACGAGGACGACGCGACGCCAGCGCGGTAGACCTGTAGAACCGGTGGCCGAAGGACGCGGGAGCTGCGGGTGGACTCGGGACGAGGCGTGGAGGTCGGAGGTCGTGCTGGTCAGTCGATACAGCAGCAAAGAGGGGCTCGTCAGAGGTTTGCGGGGCTGTGGAAGCTCGAAAGGAGGCGGCGTCGGGTAGTGGTGGTTCCGGACGGGCACGGCTGCAACAATAGGAGCCGGAAGGTGGCATTGCCGAGCCGGCCACGGGCAAGTAACGAGTTGGGGTCGGTTCGGGTGTGCATGCATTGCATGCAACGCCATGCATGGTGACGTGTGTGCGCGGGTGTTAAGCCCCGGGTCGGGTCGAGTGAGTGAGCGAGAGGACGAACGTCGAGACGTGATTATTTACTCGTGAATTATGTGTAATATAGGTGCGATATCGAAGAGCGAGAACGAGACGTTAGCCGGTTCTAGAGATCGAGGCGTATTAAGCAAAGATGAGTTTCTATCGCCCACGTTTAATTGTTTTGTAGTTTTGGGCTCGAATACATGCAACGTGCCATATAGTAAGGGCACGAAATGATAAGGGTTTTGAAGTTGATAATTGTGTTATGAAATGATAGTATAGTTGTATGCGTAGGATTTGGTGTCGGGTTATTTAATGCGGTGCTTTGATATTATGAGATTAATTGTTATCGGGTCGACTCTAGTCGATGGGAATTGAGTCTGACCTTAGTCAGATGAAATGGGTTGCTTAAGCGTGATAGTAAGTCGGTGTTGGTCGGTGAGTGTTATGACTGGCGATGATCGGTCAACGAGTCATGATCGAACGAGTCTTTAGACCAGCCGACGTGATTTCTTGTATGTCGATAAAATATATAATTGATTAATCGGTAACGAAATGAGAAAACCTTTGTGATGTAAATCATTTTTAATAAAGGTTCGGGATTTAATATCCTAGAAACGAATTACTATAGAACTCACTCAGCGTAGCTGACTTTTTAGCATGTATTTCAGGTAAGGAGAAAGTGTGAGCTGGCGGCTTCTGGATGGCGTTTGGTTACCGTATTCGTTGTGATGACATTTAGTTTCCGTTATGATGTTGAATGATTTGGATATTATTGCTTGTTTGGATTATGTTTGAGATTTGGGTCGTTGACCACTGTTGACTGTTTAATTTCCATTGCATTTATTGAGACAATTTGACTTCATTTACTACTGTGCTTACGTGTATGCCAACGTGTCCGGTTCCTGGGTTTGGAGCCTTACAAATAGTGATAGTAGTTGTTGGAACGGGGACCGTGACAAGGACTATTTTAATGAGATGATCGATTTGGCCATTGGGTTCTTTGTGGATGGGAACCGGTTTACCTGTGTCGGTACCCTTGAGACGTGCGAGAGGATGGAGTGTGAGTGTAATGGGCTGTGATAATAGTAGGCGAGGGATGGTGATGCATTATTTTGCAAGAGTTTCTCAAAGTGTACTAATTTGTCGTACAACTCCGAGAAGGAATATAATATCCAGGAATTTCCGATCTATCGTCACATTTTAATTCTATTTCAAATCTAAAGAATTTATCATCTCCTAAATCTTTGCACGTATTATGAATTTAAAACTTGAAAACTTATTCAAAATCTATTTTCTTAAGTAATAAATATTATTGATATATATTTAGGAAAAAACATTTATACTTGAAATATATGTGTGTATCTTATAAATAAAATATGTTAAACTTTTAAAACTTCATAAGTTTATATATTTTATTATGTAAATAATATAATCAATAAACTTATGAACATTAAATACATAAAACTTGTAAAATTATAAACTTAGAGATTATTTTATAAAATTTTAAAATAATAAGGTATAAAACTTATTTGACTTTTTTTTATAAAATAAAACATATTATTGTTTTAAAAAAGTACCGGGTCTAACCTGTCATTTACCGAAACTTGTTTTAAACTAAAAATCATGTTTTAACATGAAATAACAAAACTTGCAAACTTCAGGGGCTAATGTGCAAATAAACCAAACTTCTGAAACAGAACCAGTCGCGAGTTCGAACCCCGCTGAAACCGGTTTTCATCTCCGATTTGTCAAAAACGCGTAATCGGCCGGATTCAATGCCCCTCGAGCTTCTACTCGAGCGTGAGACCCAAACCCAAGGTGTTTTAATGCCGGAATTTAATTCTAACACCGCATGATTCGAATTTGAATTCGTTTCCTTCAACCGTAATCCTCCCAACTGTTCGAGCATTTAAAGATGAAATTGGTTATAAATACCAACCCCTAAACCTTTGCGACGTCACACTTGAACTCTCTGAAACATCAATTGCACCATATCATACCTGCATTTCAGGTTTAGATCCGTCGTCAGTCGCACAAAAGCTCAAACCCGTTCTCCCTCATTTCGACACCAATTCAGTTAATTCTTATGGCCATTATCCTCGTTTCCATTTATAGATCAATAGCCATCTGTCAATTTGTATTAAAAGAGGGTTAATCGAGTCGCATTTAGGAAAACTTGATTCTAGAGGTTCATATGGGATTAGGGACGATTTGGGATACAACTTAACTATTTTCTTTTCCGGATAAATCAATAGCGAAGCCCGTAGCCGGGTGGTTAGATGCGTGTGTGTGACTCGGGTGGCCCGGGTTCGATCTGGCCAACCCGAGTTTTGTCTTTTTTTTATCCTTTTTATTCAGTTTTAATACTTCTAATATTTTTTATAAAATCTTTAAAACTTATATAAACTTGAAACTAATTTTTAATTATACTTTTGTATTCCAGAACTATTTTTAATTAATTAAACATAGTTAAAACTTATAAAGATTTAATCTTTAAAATTAATTTTAAATACTTAAAAACTATAAAAAAAAATACTTTTAAAATTCAAAACATATATTCTACACAGAAAATATTTTATAAAATCAGAAACTTGATTTATTATTTCTTTTCTAAAATAATAAACTTATTTTGTTTTAAACTTTAAATTAATTATTAAATTTTAATTAAAACATAAAACTTATATAAATATTTATAAAAACATAAAAGTTTATAAAACCTACATAGTATTTATAAAACTAAAACTTTTGCATTTTTATAAAATTTATATCTATTTAAACCAAGGCTTGTTTATTTATTTATTTAAAACAAGAAAATAAATATACATTGTTATTTAGGATTAAGAAATTTATAAACTTATAAACTTTATAAAAATAGAAACTTTAATCTAATAAATTACAAACTTACACATTTTATAAAACTTATATTTTATACAAACAGAAACACATTTATTTATATAAATTTAAAACGGGAGAAACAAATATACTTTATTTATTTCCTAAATATTTATAAACTTATAAACTCTATAAAATAAAATAGAAACTTTAAGACATTTATAAACTTGTAAACTTTATTTAAATATTTATAATCCTATAAGAAAATTTATTTAAGACATTTATAAACTTTAAAATTATAATTTAAAATATAAACTTTATAAGAAATTCTATTTAACATTTTATAGACTTATAAGTGCTTGTTATTATTTAAACTTATAACCATATTATAAACATTAATTAATTACAAGTTAATTTAATAAATACTTAATACTTAAATGCTTTAATAAATCTTAAATAATTTATATTGATTATTTTGGATTAGATAAAATATTTATTCTTGTAGATAATTATTTATCCTTAATAATTATGTATTCTTAAAATAACTATTATTGATCCTTAATAGTTATTTATTTTTTAAATAATTATTATTAATCCTTAATCCTTGTTTATTCCTTTAAATAAATCCGTAATAATTATTTATCTTTTAAATAATTATTATAAATCTTTAATAATTATTAGTCTTACACTTAATTTATTCCTACAAGTTTATCTATAAAATACTTAGAAAACTACTTTGCATTATTGTTACCTAACTTGTGTAATTAATAATTATAAAACCTTTTTAAATAATTATTTTAATTAATAATTATTTTAAACTATAAACTTATTAAACTTTGATATTCAAGTCTTGTATTATTTATTTGAAACCTTTTTTAGAATTTGATTTAAACTTTATAAAAACAATCATTCTCGTCTCCCTTTTGAAACCCTAGTCAATCTTAGAATCCTAAATCTTTTGCCATAGACTTATAGAATCAAACTTTAAACTTTAGACTTGTGTTCTTAGACTTGTTGTGAGAATATTCTCCCTCAAAGTTTTGCTACACTAAATCTTGTTGGATATTCTTTCATCAATCCAAGTGAGTATACTTAACCCCTTTTTGCTTTATTTTATTTATAAACTTAGGGTGAAACATGTATAACACTTTTAAACTTATACAATTCGTGCACAACTATGTCTATATGCTTATCCTTGTCTTATGTGGTTTTGAGACTTGCATACTTAAATTAAACTTAAAACTGAGTTTTTTTGTTCCAAAAGAGTGTTGGTGAAAAAGTTATTTACCAAAATGGTGTTGTTAGAAAATTATTTACCAAAATAGTGTTTTTGGAAAATTTGATTTTTCTCACTCTTAATTTCATTGGATAATGCCTAATTTATTAATAACTAATTTAAAGAAAAGGATAATGCAATTTTTTAACTAATTTACAAGAAAATAATACACGTAATTTATTAATAGCATCTAATTTATTATAATCAATTGATTATTATTAGATGTAATATAAAAATTATATTATAACGTAATATTATATTTTTCAATATATCTTAATATCAAATAAAATATTAATTATCTTTTCATTTATTTTAATTTATTGAATAAAGATTTCTGTATATAAGCTATATTTAATTATTAACGTTAAATATATTTATTTTTGAATTAGTTGATTATCAACAAAAATCTCAATGGATTTACATTCTTTTGCAAAGATATGTTTCGTTATTAAAAAAATCAATTTAATAAATCTAATTTTAGGTTCTTTTAAAATTCTTTTTAAACATGTCACTACAAAACAAAGAATAACTTATCGGCGGATTACCAACGAAATCAAAAAGGAATAAAAATATTTTTTGTCAACAAATTTACTGAAGCTTCCCATGGATTCTCAAAAAAAAATATATTGTCATCGAAAAATTTCACAAGAATCTTCGTTAATTACTGACATAACACACAAAGTCTAATATATATCTATTCGTATTTGATCAATCCACCTAGTTTGGTTGACCCTTCGGGGAGAGCCCATGGTGATTGTTACTGATTTAAACTTTTAAGGGTAATCTACAGGTTATGCCTAAAGTTGGTTGGAAGGTTGATATGCACAATGTTTAACTTGTTTGTCCTCACACTTATACCATTGATGCATGTACATAGTGAATTGTAAAAAATTTTCAAAAACTTTGTTAAACGATGTCAAAACTTTTGTATCTCACCAACTATTTTTAGTTGACAGTTTACTCAACATGTTTCAGGTATACAAGCATGAGGCTTTGTTTTGATCACATAGGATACTTTGGACCTATAATACTTATCAAATTAAACTTTGTGTCCTTAAAAGTAAATAATGAAATAATATAACCTTTAATAGTCAACCTGTTGCTTTTGAACAACCGCGTCCGTCCCGACGTATAATCCGCCGTAGGTTGGGATGTGACAATGAAACTGGTGTATCTCGAACATTGACTGCACCGACAATATTTTTGAATTCATCACCCAATTGAATTATTGCGTGGATCATCAGATCCTCAACATCAATCGGACTTTGAGCCAAAGCAAGTTCATTGGCAATTGACCTCATGTCGTGGAGAAACTCGGCAACCGAACGTGACCCTTTCGGGTTTGTCGTGACTTTAGACTTGAGCGAGATTATCCTGGAACGGGAGGCATTCGCATAGCCGGTGGTAAGGCGTTGCCAAGCTTCACGAGATTTTGTTTAATGTTTGAATTATTTGCTGTCTTTGTGGTGTCCAAATAGTTGGTACTTTGACGGGTTCAGTTAAGTGTGAAGGAGTTAATCTTGATTTTACGAAAGAAGAGGGGTCGGTTTGAAAGAACGTGAAAGTTGAAGGGTGATTCGGAAATAGTTAAATAATTCGTATTTAATTAATAGTTTGAATGTATAGATAAAGTTATTTAAGTTTATCTATTGTTTAGTAAGAGTTAGTAATAGATTATAATTGATAGTAGAGTTTGAGTAGGATTAGTATGATTTATTTAGTATAAATAGATGGTTAGGGTCCATGTAATTGGAAGTCAAGAAATAATAAACAGAAAGAGTCGATCGGTTGTTGAGATCAAACTTTGTGTTCGCGTTCTTGGGCCTCGTTTCCAACAATTCGTATCAGGGCCAGGTTGCGGTTTTGATAGTTGATCTTCGAGCAAGGGGAGCAGCCCCTGGTGCTATGGGGCTGTGGGGCTGGGGAGAGAAGGAAGAAGGAGGATAGCAAGCAACGGTTTTTTTTGTCAGTATGAGTTGCTAGCCGAGATCTTGAAGGTAGAAGAAGTAAGATCCGTTCTTGTCAAGTAGGTTTGAAGGTAGCAAGAACGTGATCTTCATGAAGATTTGAAGGAAGTGAGTAAGAAGGAACAAGGAAATTAATCCTTGTTAAGTAGGCAATTAAGAACCCGTTTTTCTTGGTTGAATGAAGGAGTAGGAAAAACAAAAACTTTTCTTGTTTAGTAGGCAATCAAGACCCCTGGTTTTTTATTGAAAGAAGGAGTAGGAAAAACAAGATTTTTCTTGTTAAAAAGGCTATCAAGGACTTGTTTCTTGATGAATTGAATGAGTAGGAGAAAGAAGGAAGAAGAAAAACAAGTAGGAAAGAAGAAGGGAAGAGTTTCAATTTCGATAATGACGGCGCTAATCCCGCTTCAATCCTGATCAAATAGTATCCGGAGAGTTCAAAGTTGAGATTGCAACTATGAGTTCCTGAAAGAAAGAATGTGGAAATAGCAAGAAGCAAGTCCAAATCAAGATTAAGGGGGAGAATGAAGGAGTTAATCTTGATTTTACGAAAGAAGAGGGGTCGGTTTGAAAGAACGTGAAAGTTGAAGGGTGATTCGGAAATAGTTAAATAATTAGTATTTAATTAATAGTTTGAATGTTTAGATAAAGTTATTTATGTTTATCTATTGTTTAGTAAGAGTTAGTATTAGATTATAACTGATAGTAGAGTTTGAGTAGGATTAGTAAGATTTATTTAGTATAAATAGATGGTTATGGTCCATGTAATTGGAAGTCAAGAAAAAATAAACAGAAAGAGTCGATCGGTTGTTGAGATCAAATTTCGTGTTCGTGTTCTTGGGCCTGGTTTCCAACAAAGTGCTCTTTAGTATATAAGATTGTGGCATTTTGACCTACATCCCATATCTTTTCTTACCACAAATTCCTACATATAAGATCAAACGAAATTAGTTGATTTCTTAGAGACTATAGAGGGGTTCAAGTTAGCTATTAAGAAATAAACAAAACACTAAATTATATTAACAAATAATTTACTAGAGTTGGATGACAATGAATTTTACCGACTTCTTTAAAAAGAAAAGTGAGAGTTCCACTAGAAGCATAACGTTGATTTGCATTATGCTTTATCACGACAAAAACAACACAAACAAACCAACATAAACTTATGCTATTTTATTAGAAAACATCACAGTTAACCGTGCTGCTTTCATTTCTATTTTTTGCTTGAAACCTACATCACAGTTAACCTTACATTTTTACCATAAACTAACACCAAACTTTATTAAAACATCACAGTTAACCGTGCTGCTTTCATAGCTATGTTTTGTGCTTGAGGAAACCATAAGATAAGAATAAAGAACTTTTTAATAAAGATGTCACCGATAAACCGATGACTCATTGAAGAAAAGTCAAATTGGGTAGAATTTGTGGTTTAATGGCTAAAATCCCAATTGAAAAGGTGGTTTAATGGATAAATCTAGCAATCACGCCTCACGGGCCTCCTTCATTACTACTATTAATAGTTCTAGGTCGGTTTCTGCATTTTACTTTTATGTCTTTCTAGATTAGCCACAAAATTTTGATACATTTGCAAATTACCACTCCTAACTTCCAAATGTATATCCACTTTCCTTTTTAACCCTTCTTCACCCCCTATGTTTATAAACCGTTTTGAGTGGGTTAAACTCCAAGAAAAATAGAAGAAGAAAAATCTGAGACAATTTTCTTTGCAAAAATTTCAAAAGGAAATTACCTTTAAATAAACTTCAACCCTAAACTACATGCACTTTATTAAGGATCATGCAAACATGGGTGAGGGGTTATTCCCCACTGCCTACCTCTACTCCTAGAATGCAAATAAACTACTCCACGTGAATTGACTAGGTCATGGGTTTGCTCCACTTGAATCTGGGTTGCAACCGGGTCATGGACCTTTGCAACTTGACGGGCCTTATGGGTCAACAGTAATGAACTGATGGGCCCATTGGGCCGATGGATCTGTGATCGTAACACTCTACCTTCTCTTTCTCAACGAACGCTTCTCGATGGTACACACGGCTCATTCCCGTTCAATTTCCCGCTCCACCACCATCAGCAGTCTCGTCATCGCCCACATCTCCCCCTTATTAGCCCTCTACAGCCACCACTACCGTCTACCGCAACCTATCACCGACCCGTAATTCCCACCTAAATCCAAAATCAGAGCCATAGATCTGTTTGGTGAGCATTTCCAACAAAAATTAATGATGACTAATCTCTTATACACTGGCATATAACCCTTTCAGAAGAAAGTTGAGATATCGAGTCACATCCCAACCGAAAGTAGTTTTTGATATTATACAAACATTTATATTTAACTGAAAAATTATTATTTAATGTTGTTTTGTTAAAACCACCAAATAATCAGTGAAGTATTTATATAATTTAGTAATACTATATGACATTATTGTAGAATTTGAATATAAAGATTATATTTCATCTAATATTTTCAAATTTGATAAGGTATTTATAAATAAATAAATCTCGATCTAGAATTAAGAAAAGATTATCTTTTACTACTTGCCTTTTACCCCCTTTTTTTAGTTTCGGTTTCTTCTTAAACTAGTACTTTTACCCGTCGCACTTTGCGACGACATCAAAACATAATCTAACTCGAATTCACGCGTGACGCGGTGTGAAACGGATCTTAAACATTTGAGGTGGTTAAAAAAGAAATATACTTAGGTACATAAAAACATAGGAGCAATGGTAAACTAAATAATAAAAATCTAAAAGAGAAACATAAAACTAAATAATAAGAAAAGAAAAAAAAAACTACCGGTTTAGGTCGTTGAAAACCATAAAAGCGAATACTGATATGGGTTCCGAAAATACCAATAACGACAATGACGTTGCTTGCTCATAATAGGTTCGCCTCGTAACGGTACAACAACGCACTAAAGATAAAAAAAAAACTCAATTTTAAATTAAACTCCGTTGAAAAAAAATATATACCAGAACGTTGACAAAAAAAACTAAAAACAGTCGCGCACTCCGTATTTTGAAAAAAGCAAGCGTATATTATATATACTATAAGGGTTAAAAATGAAAAAAAAAACAAATTTACTGTTAATCAGTTCCTTTTTGTTTAGTATAATTTCTTATTTTAGTTATATAATGAAAAAAACAAAACAAGTTTTTTTTTCGTCTATCTCTCCTATTAATTATACAAATTTTTTTAATTATTTTTTCTCTCTTCTATTAAATAATAATGACTTCTATAATTTTTTTATAAAACATTTTTCATAACACATCGTAACCAATAAGTCAACAAATATATCATTTAAACTTCATTAATAAAAGCGTACGTAAAGTAATGCAATAACAAAAACATAACACATCGTAACCAATAAATCAACAAACACATCGAATCTGCACCTTCTCGTAACCGTCAAATCCAAACGTCACATACTAGTGGAATAACGTGAAGATCACCACCACTAGGCCTATTAACACCTTACTGTACTTCGAGTGATGAACTCCTAGGGCCCGATACTTAGGTTATTCAACACTAACTTCAAGCACGGCATCACAAGGATGACACGTACCAAACTTCAAGCACGACTACCCCGTAAGGTAGATCGTACCAAACTTCAAGGATCACGATAATCCCCTTGGCGACCGTCATCACCCCAGTTGTACAACAGTTGGCCAGCCACAAAGGCCCCTAAAAGGTAAAGGCCCATAACATACTTCCCATCCCAGTAACCTTCATTCCCTAAGGAATATTGGCAGATTCGTTCGTTTGTGACATTCGTAAATCTTCACTTCTTTTACTTCAAAACTTCAGTTAAAGCATTCGTACGTTTTATTAAAAATCATTCATTCATTCGCAAACACTTCGTAAACTTCTTTTGGCAAAATATTTCATAAACACTTCTTTCGTAATCTTTCCTTCCAAAACATCGTACATAAACATCATTTTATAACGTCACATACATCGTTCATAAACATCATTTTATAAAATAGTCACATCGTTACGTATGCAAACCAGCCCAAAAATATTATTCAAAACATTTAAAAGAGGGCTTCTAGAACTCACCCGATAAGCTAGTCTCGGCTGTCCTAAACAATGGTCCAACGACTTCACGTACGATCTGAATTGAATAGTTACATACACATCAGACCAAACCCGACTCTAACGGTTTAACCATTCTGACTTTACTAACCAGCCTGATGCCTGCGCACTTAGCAAGTGTGCAGGGCCCTGTTCTTGCGTACTTAATAAGTGCGCATACTTTGCTTCATGCGCACTTGGTAAGTGCGCATGACCTTCTTCTTGCGTACTTGACAAGTACGCAGAACCTTTCTTCTTGCGTACTTGATAAGTACGCAGGGTCCGCTTCCTGGGTACTTGATAAGTACGCAGGGTCCTCTTCCTGCGTACTTGATAAGTATGCAGGATCCTCTTCCTTATCTGCTTCTACGTAAAAACCCTAACTTTCGCATTCGGGTCTGATCACGTCAAGATCTCGAACTTGTTTCCATTCAAAACGTATGCTTTTCATTAAGGAATTCAAAACTATTCTTCCAGTTTCATCCGTAAAAACGTTACCTTTTCATCCAAAACCTGAGAGACCCAAAAACGAACAAAAACTCAGATCTAGGCAAGATCGTTACCTGTATCGAGTTTCTGATCCGGAGATTCTTCTCACGAGCTCTGGAGCAACACACTTCTTCAATCTCGAGTCGATCCGCCAACTTTCTCTCTCTACGGTTTCTCTCTCTAGATGTGGCAAATGAGAGAAATGGTGGTGACTTAGGCTATTTATAGGGGAGGCTCCCCTATGTTCGCCCCTTCTAGCCCGCCGGCCCATCCGGCGTGACCCGTCATGCTTCGTTCGTTTATTCCGTTATTATAACTGTCGTTTTATTTTTAGGATGTTACAAGTCAACCCCCCTTACATTAGGTTTCGTCCCCGAAACCTATCATAAGTCATATAGTTGAGGGTACGACTCCCTCATTTTCGTCTCTGTTTCCCAAGTGGCTTCCTATCCCTTTCGATGTTTCCATTGGACTTTAACCAATTGGATTACTTAATTACGTAAACGTTTCTCCTTCCGATCTAGGATGGCCACGGGTTCTTCGATGTAGTTAAGGCTGTTGTCGACCTCGATGTCAGTAAGTGGTACGTGAGCCAATTCATCCGCCAAACACTTTCGTAAGTGTGATACATGGAAGGTAGGATGAATCCCACTTAACTCATCAGGCAACTCTAACCGATAAGCGACTTCACCAACCCGTGCCATTATCCTGAATGGTCCGACAAACTGTCACACCCCAACCGATGGAGGATTATACGTCGGGGCGGACGCGGTTGTTCAATAGCACAAGGTTGACTATTAAAGTTCCAATATTTCATTAATAATAGATTCAAAGGTTCAAAACAAAGGAAATAACAAGTATACAACATTTATTTAATAAGTAGTCTAGGTCCAAAGCGTCCTATGTGATCACAAGTAAGTCTCACGATGTAGAACCTGAAACATGTGAAAGAATCTGTCAACTACAAAATAGTTGGTGAGATACAAAGGTTTTGTCATAGTTTAATAAGTATTTGGAAAGAATTACAATTCACTATGATATATGCATTCTATAATGTAAGTATGAGAAACAAGTATCTTAAACATTGTGCATATCAATCCTCCGACCAAGTTTAGGCATAACCCGCAGGTTACCCTTATAAGTCTCAAGTTTCAAAGTTTAATGTAGTAACAATCACCAAGGGCTCCCCCGAAGGGTCAATCAATCAAGGTGGATTGGTCAAATGCAAATAGATCTATCATTGTTACTATCGGCTTGATCAAAGCTAATGAATATGCTAGTTATAAGTTTAATCTAAGCATACAAGTCTCAAGTTTAACATAAGAATAAGCATCTAGTCATAGTTTGTACAAGAATTGTATAAGTTTAAAGTTTTGAACATGTTTCACCCCAAAAGCATAGAAAGGAAAAAGGGGCTAAGTATACTCACTTGGATGATGAATAGTATCCGACACGGATAAGTATTTGCAAGACTTGGAGAGAGAATATCCTCACGATAAGCCTAAGTATGCAAGTTTAAAGATTTAAGTATGATCCTATAAGTCTATGGTAAGGATCTAGGATTTCAAGATTGACTAGGGTTCCAATGGGATGGGATTTGATTGTGTTTATAAAGTTTAAGTTTAGTTTTAAAAGAAAGGTTTTGAATATAAGACTTGGATCTCAATAGCTTAATAAGTTTGTAGATTAAAATAATTATTTGAGACAAGAATTAATGATAATAATTATTTCAAGAGTAAAATAATTATTATATACAAAATATTTCAAGGCTAAATAATGATTTAGGATTAATAGTAATTATTTAAAGTGTATATAATTATTAAAGATAAATAATTATTCATAAGGATAAGACATGTAATTCATTAAAGTTTCAAGTATTAAACATTTATTAATATGTAAATAAATATTGAGTACCTATAAGATTGAAAATAGAATTTCCTTATAAAGTTTATATTTTTAAATAAGACTTTATAGAGTCTATAAGTTTATATATGTCTTTAAATAAGGTTTCTCAAAATAAGATTTATAAGTTAATAAATATTTAAAGTTTCCATTTAGCCTTATAAAGTTTATAGGTTTTCTAAATAATGTGCAAGTTTTATAAATCTTTTTCTAATTTTTATAAGCTTTATATAAGTTTTTGTTTAAACTAAAGTTTATAAATTAATTTAATGTTTAAAATTAAATAATATGTTTATTTCCGAAACTAATTTTCCTGTTTATAATTTATAAGGTTCTAAGGTATTTTTATAATTTTTTTAAATATTTAAAACCATTAATTATCATAAGTTTAATCAACTTTTATTTAATTAAAAAGTTTCAGGATATAAAAATGTAATTAAAATTCGCAGCTAAGTATATAAATATCCAACAGATTTTATAGAAATTTATAGTGGCATTAAACCTGGTTTAAAAGCAAAAAGAAACTGAATATGCGAAAATGGGGGTCGGCCGGGTCGAACCCGCGCCGTTTCCGGGTCACCGCAGGCACACACACTTAACCGTTTGACCTACGGGTCTTGTTGAGTTTAAACTAGGAAAAGAAAATAGGTAAACAATACTTTCAAACACCCCCAAATTCTCAAGAACCCTAGAATCGATTTCTGCCAAATACATGTCGATTCGCCCTCTGTTAATGGTATTAAACAGGGGGCTTTCGATCTACATATGATTACGAACACAATGGTACAAGATTTACCTCAAATGGTGTAGGATCGAGGGAGAATGAGTCTGATTTTGCGTCGGCTGCCGCGAGCTTCCAATCGGCAATGCAGGTGAGAATCGAACGAATTGAGTGTATGAGGAGTTCGAGTGGTGTGTCGTTGATGTTTTTCGATCGCTATTTATAGCCAATTTTAGCCATAAATGGGTGAACGGGTTGGAGGGTGGTGGTTGAGCCGCTCGGGTTTAATTCCGACACCACGCGCATTTCTGGTTGGAATTAGACGTTAATGCTTCTCGGGGACGGGTCGCACGCTCGAGCCGAAGTCCGAGGTTCACCGAATTTGGACGGAATTGCGATTTTCGCGTAAAAGATGGTGAAAACGGTGATGTGCGGGATTCGAACTCAGGACCGAATCGTTTCTGGGACTTTGGGGTTAATACAAAACAAGTCCTTATAGTTTCATTGAGTTAGCACTTTCCTTTTAAAGTTTAATTTTAGTTTAAAACAAGTTTCAGTATTTAGCAGTTTCAGTCCCTGGACTTTAAAGACAAACAAAATGTCTAATTAAAAATTGAATAAGTTTTCTCAAATGATTTTTATAAAATGATTTATAAGATTTATTAGTTTATAAGTCTAAGGAATTTAAAATAAGTTTATATTATTTATATACTCCCAAACTTATAAAGTTTTAAGAATTATATCATGTTTACATATATATACTTAAAAAAATTCATATATATGTATATATATCTCAAATATAAATGATTTTCCTTAACTATATATTAATTAAATTAATATTTATTGTTTAAGGAAATAGTTTTACCACGGATTCGAGTTTTAAATTAATACTACGTGTAAGGGTTTAGGGAAAGATAGGTCGGGAAAGCCTGGATATTACAGTCTCCCCTACTTTAGGAAATTTCGTCCCGAAATTAAAGTAGGAGGTTTCTGTTTTAAGTCTATGATACGCACAAAGATTCTGAGAAAGATACCTTACGTTCCAAGCAAGTTCGGGATTACGTTTAGAATCATAACTGGAATGACAGGGATAAGATTTCGTTCAGGTTTCTAAGTTTTCCAAGTCTGGGGTTGCCAAAAGTTTCTCTACGAAACATGTAGTTTCATTGAAAATATAGGAAGATTCGTTTTCAGAAATGCATTCGAGAGAATATCTGCTGAATTTCCATTCAGGATTTCAAGCGAGATGCATCACTTAGGATGGATTCTATGATAGCTTAACGATTTGAGTTTGTAGACTATTACGTCTAAGGGATTGCTACGGTACCTAAGTTCCGTGGCTACCTTTTACGGTAAGTCTTAGATCATAACACACGACAGAGTTTACTATGTTTTTCCATACATTGACCTTCATACTTACGTGTGCACCCGTAAGCATTTAAATCGTCGTATAGTCTGTATAGGTCCTTCCGTTTGTGCACGGATCAAAAAGAGAGTACAAGAATTTGTTTAACACACGACTAAAGTTTCCACATAAGAGTGATCATTGATTAACGAGTCCCTCAGAGAGAAACGTCATCCAATGATTAAAGAGAAAAGAATGTAGCAAGATTTAGAGTTTCAAAGTTTCCTCGTGATTGAATAAGAATACCTCAATCATTGAGTAGTTTAAAGTCTTTATACTTTCCTCGTGTTTGATCAAGAATCCATCAAACCTTGAGTAGTTTAAAAGTCTTATACGTTCATCATGTTTAAACAAGCATACGTCGAACATGGAGTAGTTTAAAGTCTCATACGTTCATCATGTTTGAACAAGCATACGTCAAACATGGAGTAGTTTAAAGTCTCATACGTTCAGCATGTTTGAACAAGCATACGTCAATCATGGGGTAGTTTAAAGTCTCATACGTTCATCATGTTTGAACAAGCATACGTCAAACATGGGGTAGTTTAAAGTCTTTATACGTTCATAGTGTTTGAACAAGAATACGTCAAACATAGAATTATGTTTGAACAAGAATACGTCAAACCGTAGAATAGTTTATATTGTGTTTGAACAAGAATACGTCAAACATAGAATTGTGTTTGAACAAGAATACGTCAAACATAGAATAGTGTAAAGTCTTTTAGTTTAGCTTCAATGTATAGAAGTATATGATTACGCTTTGAGTATAAAGTGGTTATTTAATTACTCTAGTATTTAAGAGAGGTGTGGGACAGCGTTTGGAACAGGATTAACCGTTATACGCTCCCTTATAGAAGATTCGAGTTGTCCAGAAGGTTAGGTGGATCTCGATGTTTGGTTTAGATAGGAGTCAGGGGAGGTACTCTGCTAAAGAGAGTAATGTCCTCCTTCCTGCTAGTGTCTAGTATCAAGAGTGAAGTTTTCCCGTGTATACAAACGTTTTATCAAGTCTTGCAAGGTTTAGTTAGGACGAACACAAAAAGTTTTCAAGACTAAGAATTTAAGTATGAATTTGAAAGTAGGATAAGTCAGTTGATCACAAGTTTCAATATTAAGCTTTACATGATCCTTTATTGATCGTGTTTAGTTCTAAGAATACGGTTTCGAATGTTGGTATAAGTTTTCATATGGCTTCAAAAGTTTCTGACCCTATAGTTGTGTATACGAAGTTTGATGTTTTAATAACGTGCTTTTAAGTCTTTAATTCCCGTTGTGATTTATAGTAAGTCTTTTACGTGACAAGAGTTGAATGAGGAAAGTCTCCAAGCTTAGGGTAACGGGAAAAGTTTCGATAAGGTTTATGATAGTGTGTTTACAATGATTTATCTTGTTTCATATCAGAAGGCATAGTTTTCTCCTATATAAAGTATAATTGAAATGTTCACGAATAACGAGTAGCATAAGTAGGTTTTATAAAAGGGTATGTATGATTGTCAAACGAAAAATTGGTCAAGTTTAGAAGTGTTAAGTCTATATAAGGGTAAGGATCATAGTTGATTACGACAGTGGTTCGTAAGTCGTGTTGTTTTAAAAGGATGCTTACGAATTTAGAAGGTTTGTTCAAGGTTTACTCTTCAAGTTTACGTGTCGCTTAAGATTTTTATAGTTTAATGCCACATTGCTAATTATCTCAGATACTAACGCGAGCTGCCTTTGACGAAAGTGTTCGGGTAGAAGGGTTGAGTTTGTAATGGTGAAAGAAAAGTCAAACTAATAAATGATAACAAGATGAAATTTCAAAATGATTTTCATTAGATGCTTTCAAAATTTGGGCTTCCAGCCCTTACATATGACAAAAACTGAAATTTAATTGAAATGGGAGCTTCATGCACGCCTTAGGTAACTCTCCACTAGGAAACAGATTATTACTATCACAAGTACTGCTAGGGTTACTCGGATAGCAAACCTAGCCTCCGCCCTAGTGGTCTCGGTGCGGTGCTCGAGGATTTCCCTGTCTTCCTCCAAGGTTACGATCTTTTCTTCCTGGATCCAGATTTGATTGGCCAGGTCGTCGATCCTTTGGTTTAACAGGTCTTGTCGAGCCCTATGCTCCATCTCTCGCCTCATAAACTCCGTGGTTTCCACGAACCTCGGAATGTTAGGCATCGAAATTCCCATTGCCACGCCAGGTGCCCCGGCATGCCTAGCCCTTAGGGTAGGGGTAGGTGCTAGATACGGGTCCTTTGGTGGTGATGAGAACCGGTGATGAAGATGAGGTGGTTGATAAAGATTCCTCGGTGGTGATATCCTAGGGTTTCTGATCCAATTGGTGTTGAGCTCAGCTCTTGCCCTAGCATTAGGGTAGGGACTTGGCTGGTACACCGGTGACTCGCTGCTCTCTTCACGGTCGGACTCTCCTCTTGGACGATACACTGGTGAAGAGTGTGAGTGTGAGTCCATTACCTAGCAAGAGAGAGGGTAGAAAGAAAGGTTGATTAGATATGTTCAAAAGTTTTTTTTTTTATTTGTAATACTGAGTCATCACAGTAATATTTTCAAAAATAGTTTTGATTGGAAGTTGATGGGCTATGAGGAGGATTCCCGGAAGAAAGGGGTGGGTCACAAGGACTCACTTATGTACCCTATTTCCATAGCCAGGATTTCCTCGTGAGTCTACAACTTTTTAGTTATTGACACCGAGGTTTGGGTTTATGGTACTATGTCGAGGTTCATTGTGGGCTTAGAGTCTTTAAACGTGGAGCTTGTCTATTCCATAGTAGGCTTCTTCTCTTACAAGGAAAGACACTTAGGTTACGAATTTCTTCATTTAGGTACTTTAGATTCTTAAAAGGACGTTAAGTTTTGTTTACAAGAAACGGCGATGTGTAAGTTTTAAAGACGTATGAAAGTTTTGGGATGTAATAAGGTGTAACAAAGTTTGAGTAAATCATCAAATGAAGTTTTGAGTGATAAAATGATAACACAAGGGTTTCCCTTTAAGTTTCAAGTTTATAAAATAATGAAGTTTGTAAAAGGACTTGTAGAGTAATACATAGTTTTAATGGGATGTTATTTCAAGGATCATGAAGTTTAAGGACGTATGAAAACTTTGAGATGTATAAAAGTGTAACAAAAGTTTTCTTGAGTTAATTATCAAACGAAACTTGGTTAAGTGCTAAGGAGGTGAGGTAACAATACAAGGGTTACATCTTAGGTGTCATATTTAAAAAGTAATGAAGTTTTGTAGAAGAATTTGTAGGGTAATACATAGTTTTAAGGGTTGTATTACAACGATCACGAAGTTTATCGGGTAGTGTCTATAAATATAAGTTTATGTATGTAGTTTTTAAGTATAATCTCGTAAGAATTTCTCCTTGAAGGTAACTCCTTCAGGTTATGACGAGTAAGCATGCTGTTATGTGACCATTCTTGAAAAGACGGAACATAAGAATCATAGAGTAAAGGTTATAGAGGAAAGTTTTTGAAGCATGAGTTTATGAAGTGTATAGTATTCAAGATGGTACTTATTTAGTGCATGTCACTAAGTAAGTACTTTGACATATCAAGGGAAATCTAAGCTCACAAATGTTTAGAGAAGTCATGCATTCCTATAAGTGGATACTCATCCCAAGAATTCCCAGGAAAGCATACGGGTCCAACGGTTGATTTGGATTTATACGAAATGCTTTCCTTGACAGAATTTCCCAGAATACAGGTATTCACCCTTCCGGTCCGCACAAGTTCTCACACATTATCTAGAACTTAAATATTCTTGACGAGAGTTTAGTGGAGGATTAGGCTTGAAGCCTAAGAACGTGTCCTCGATGTAGTAGCCTCTTGTAGTACGTAGGTAAGTAGAAGCGTAGAATCTCCAAGCGTTCACGTATAAGATTTTAGAATAGAATGAGGAGAGAATTCCTAGTAAAGGACATGAGATAACTCATGTTTGGGTCTCCTAAGTTATAGTCTAGGTCATGTGTCTAATAACCTAATTCCCTATAACCAAGGCTCTGATACCAATCTGTCACACCCCAACCGACGGTGGATTATACGTCGGGGCGGACGCGGTTGTTCAATAGCACAAGGTTGACTATTAAAGTTCCAATATTTCATTAATAATAGATTCAAAGGTTCAAAACAAAGGAAATAACAAGTATACAACATTTATTTAATAAGTAGTCTAGGTCCAAAGCGTCCTATGTGATCACAAGTAAGTCTCACGATGTAGAACCTGAAACATGTGAAAGAATCTGTCAACTACAAAATAGTTGGTGAGACACAAAGGTTTTGTCATAGTTTAATAAGTATTTGGAAAGAATTACAATTCACTATGATATATGCATTCTATAATGTAAGTATGAGAAACAAGTATCTTAAACATTATGCATATCAATCCTCCGACCAAGTTTAGGCATAACCCGCAGGTTACCCTTATAAGTCTCAAGTTTCAAAGTTTAATGTAGTAACAATCACCAAGGGCTCCCCCCGAAGGGTCAATCAATCAAGGTGGATTGGTCAAATGCAAATAGATCTATCATTGTTACTATCGGCTTGATCAAAGCTAATGAATATGCTAGTTATAAGTTTAATCTAAGCATAAAAGTCTCAAGTTTAACATAAGAATAAACATCTAGTCATAGTTTGTACAAGAATTGTATAAGTTTAAAGTTTTGAACATGTTTCACCCCAAAAGCATAGAAAGGAAAAAGGGGCTAAGTATACTCACTTGGATGATGAATAGTATCCGACACGGATAAGTATTTGCAAGACTTGGAGAGAGAATATCCTCAAGATAAGCCTAAGTATGCAAGTTTAAAGATTTAAGTATGATCCTATAAGTCTATGGTAAGGATCTAGGATTTCAAGATTGACTAGGGTTCCAATGGGATGGGATTTGATTGTGTTTATAAAGTTTAAGTTTAGTTTTAAAAGAAAGGTTTTGAATATAAGACTTGGATCTCAATAGCTTAATAAGTTTGTAGTTTAAAATAATTATTTGAGACAAGAATTAATGATAATAATTATTTCAAGAGTAAAATAATTATTATATACAAAATATTTCAAGGCTAAATAATGATTTAGGATTAATAGTAATTATTTAAAGTGTATATAATTATTAAAGATAAATAATTATTCATAAGGATAAGACATGTAATTCATTAAAGTTTCAAGTATTAAACATTTATTAATATGTAAATAAATATTAAGTACCTATAAGATTGAAAATAGAATTTCCTTATAAAGTTTATATTTTTAAATAAGACTTTATAGAGTCTATAAGTTTATATATGTCTTTAAATAAGGTTTCTCAAAATAAGATTTATAAGTTAATAAATATTTAAAGTTTCCATTTAGCCTTATAAAGTTTATAGGTTTTCTAAATAATGTGTAAGTTTTATAAATCTTTTTCTAATTTTTATAAGCTTTATATAAGTTTTTGTTTAAACTAAAGTTTATAAATTAATTTAATGTTTAAAATTAAATAATATGTTTATTTCCGAAACTAATTTTCCTGTTTATAATTTATAAGGTTCTAAGGTATTTTTATAATTTTTTTAAATATTTAAAACCATTAATTATCATAAGTTTAATCAACTTTTATTTAATTAAAAAGTTTCAGAATATAAAAATGTAATTAAAATTCGCAGCTAAGTATATAAATATCCAACAGATTTTATAGAAATTTATAGTGGCATTAAACCTGGTTTAAAAGCAAAAAGAAACTGAATATGCGAAAATGGGGGTCGGCCGGGTCGAACCCGCGCCGTTTCCGGGTCACCGCAGGCACACACACTTAACCGTTTGACCTACGGGTCTTGTTGAGTTTAAACTAGGAAAAGAAAATAGGTAAACAATACTTTCAAACACCCCCAAATTCTCAAGAACCCTAGAATCGATTTCTGCCAAATACATGTCGATTCGCCCTCTGTTAATGGTATTAAACAGGGGGCTTTCGATCTACATATGATTACGAACACAATGGTACAAGATTTACCTCAAATGGTGTAGCATCGAGGGAGAATGAGTCTGAGTTTGCGTCGGCTGCCGCGAGCTTCCAATCGGCAATGCAGGTGAGAATCGAACGAATTGAGTGTATGAGGAGTTCGAGTGGTGTGTCGTTGATGTTTTTCGATCGCTATGGGTGAACGGGTTGGAGGGTGGTGGTTGAGCCGCTCGGGTTTAATTCCGACACCACGTTCATTTCCGGTTGGAATTAGACGTTAATGCTTCTCGGGGATGGGTCGCACGCTCGAGCCGAAGTCCGAGGTTCACCGAATTTGGACGGAATTGCGATTTTCGCATAAAAGATGGTGAAAACGGTGATGTGCGGGATTCGAACTCAGGACCGAATCGTTTCTGGGACTTTGGGGTTAATACAAAACAGGTCCTTATAGTTTCATTGAGTTAGCACTTTCCGTTTAAAGTTTAATTTTAGTTTAAAACAAGTTTCAGTATTTAGCAGTTTCAGTCCCTGGACTTTAAAGACAAACAAAATGTCTAATTAAAAATTGAATAAGTTTTCTCAAATGATTTTTATAAAATGATTTATAAGATTTATTAGTTTATAAGTCTAAGGAATTTAAAATAAGTTTATATTATTTATATACTCCCAAACTTATAAAGTTTTAAGAATTATATCATGTTTACATATATATACTTAAAAAATTTCATATATATGTATATATATCTCAAATATAAATGATTTTCCTTAACTATATATTAATTAAATTAATATTTATTGTTTAAGGAAATAGTTTTACCACGGATTCGAGTTTTAAATTAATACTACGTGTAAGGGTTTAGGGAAAGATAGGTCGGGAAAGCCTGGATATTACACAAACCTCGGACTTAACTTTCCTCTCCTTCTGAATCGTATGATTCCCTTCCAGGGTGACACTTTCAACATTACCATGTCCCCAACATCAAACTCAATAGGCCTTCGTCGTTTATCCGCATAGGATTTCTGACGATCTTGTGCGGCCTTCATTCGTGCTTTGATTTGATCAAACCTTTTCGACGTTTCTCTTACTACTTCAAGACTTCGTAATTCCTTCTGTCCAATATCACCCCAAAAAACCGGGGTCCTGCATCTTCTGCCATACAACATTCCGTAAGGCGGCATGCCTATCGTCGTGTGATAACTATTGTTGTAGGAGAATTCGGCTAACGGCAGATGACTGTCCCAACTGCCACCGAAGTCGATAATACAAGCACGAAGCATATCCTCCAATGTTTGAATGGTCCTTTTGGACTGACCATCCGTTTGCGGGTGGTATGCCGTGCTGATATTAAGCCTCGTGCCCATCGCTTCGTGAAATCTTTTCCAGAACCTCGAAGTGAATCGTGTGTCCCGGTCAGATACGATCGTCAAACGCATCCCATGCCGTACTACTACTTCGTTAATAAATTCTTCCGCTAACCTTTCCGATGAGAACGTCTCGCGAATAGGTAGGAAATGAGCACTCTTCGTTAATCGGTCCACAATTACCCAAATGGTGTCATGACCTTTAGCTGTGCGAGGTAGCTTGGTTATGAAGTCCATGGTAATGTGTTCCCACTTCCATTCCGGTATATCAAGTGGTTGAATCTTTCCATACGGTTTCTGGTGTTCAGCCTTTACTTGCAAACAAGTCAAGCACTTGCCTACGTACCTTGTCACTTCGTGTTTCATTCCAGGCCACCAGTATTCCTTCCTCAAGTCTTGGTACATTTTGTTGGTACCGGGATGGATAGAGTACCAAGACTTATGAACCTCATCCAAGATTTTGGTTCTAAGCTCGCCACCCATAGGTATCCATATCGGTCCAAAACGTGTCCTAACACCAAGGGTGTTATATTCCAACTTATCATGTTGGCCAACCATTCTTTCCTTCTTTATGTTTTCTTCCTTAAGTGCTTCATCTTGAGCTCTTTCAATTTCCCTCATCACATCTGATGTTACCACCAACTGGCAAGCTTTCACTCTAATAGGAGCAGGCACATCCTTTCGGCTTAGAGCGTCAGTCACCACATTTGCCTTTCCGGGATGGTACATGATTTCACAGTCATAGTCTTTCAATAGTTCCAACCATCGTCTCTGCCTCATATTAAGTTCCCTTTGTTCGAAGAAGTACTTCAAACTTTTGTGGTCGGAGTAAATGGTAAACTTCACCCCGTAAAGGTAGTGCCTCCAGATTTTCAATGCAAATACGACAGCAGCAAGTTCCAAATCGTGAGTCAGATAATTAGCTTCATGAATCTTCAACTGCCGTGACTCATACGCGATCACTCTCCCGCGTTGCATCAACACGCATCCCAATCCCTGACCTGAAGCGTCAGAGTATACCACTAAGTCTTCATTGCCCTCTCGAAGGGCCAAGACTGGAGCTTTGGTTAGCTTCTCCTTTAATTCATTAAACGCCTCATTCTGGGTCGAACCCCATTCGTACTTTACCTCCTTTCGAGTCAACTTTGTCAATGGCGAAGCTATTTTCGAGAAATCCTGGATGAATCTCCGATAGTAGCCTGCCAATCCCAAGAAACTACGGATTTTAGTTGACATCTTAGGAATATTCCATTCCCTTACCGTCATTATCTTTGCTGGGTCAACCATAATGCCGTTCGGGTTAATGGCGTGACATAGGAATTGGACTTCCCTAAGCCAAAACGCGCATTTGGAGAACTTAGCATACAACTTTTCCTTCTTCAGAGCCTCCAACACTTCCTTTAAGTGACATGTGTGATCACCCTCATTCTTGGAGTAGATGAGGATATCATCGATGAACACGATTACCGATCGGTCCAGCATCGGTCGACACACCCTATTCATCAAATCCATGAACGTTGCGGGGGCGTTCGTCAATCCGAAAGACATTACGCGGAACTTAAAATGTCCATAACGCGTGCGAAATGCAGTTTTCGGTACGTCTTCTTCCCTTACCTTTAACTGATGGTACCCGGACCGAAGGTCGATTTTTGAGAACCAACTTGCGCCTTGTAATTGGTCGAACAGGTCGTCGATCCTTTGTAGAGGGTACTTTTTCTTCACCGTACGTTTATTCAACTCGCGATAATCAATACACATTCTCATCGAACCGTCTTTCTTCTTCACAAACAACACCGGAGCACCCCAAGGCGAGATGCTCGGTTGTATAAATCCTTTCTCAAGTAACTCGTCTAGTTGTGTCATTAGTTCCTTCATCTCTACCGGTGCTAGTCGATATGGAGCTTTAACCACGGGCTGGGCATCTGGTACTAAGTTGACTTGGAACTCAATCTCTCTGTCGGGTGGTATCCCAGGCAAATCCTCTGGAAACACCTCCGGGTACTCGCGTACCACGGGTACATCGTCTAGTTCCTTCACTTCCTTACACTTGTCAATCACGTACACCATATAAGCCTCGCATCCGCGCCTCAAGTAATCTGTTGCCTTAATCATCGAGATGACGTTTGGCATCGGGGCGTCACGATCTCCAAAAACCTCGACTTTGCTACCATTTGGAGCCTTGAGTCGGATTATCTTCCGTTTGCATATAATTTGCGCTTCATTGGCAGTTAGCCAATCCATACCTAACACGACATCGAATCTGTCACACCCCAACCGACGGCGGAATCATCGGGGCGGGACATGAAGACTGTTCATGAGCACATGGTTGACTAAGATTTTATATATTAAGATGTTACATTTTCCATTCAAAATTCCAAATACAATAGTACAAGAATATTTGAAATATATAACATAATCATTGTTTCAATTAGCTAGGTCCACAACCTAAGTGTAGCAAGCTTGTTCAATTCACTTTTGTACCTGAAACATGAATAAAATAAGGTCAACTAAAAAGTTGGTGAGCATACACAGGTTTGTACATAAATAGTATATAGATGTGAATAATCCAATCCTTACATAACATGATAAAATAAGGCATTTATGGAGAGTAACCATTGTGTAACCAAAGTACAATCAAACCTTTGTAACTAGCATGCAAATTGTGTTGTTGGTAACAATCACCCCAATCTGGGTGGGTTTGTCAGACTCAATAGATCTATCATTGTTTACCGTCGGCTTGAATAGTTAATGATTGCATATAAATTGCACATAAGTAGTTAACACACCTAGCACTCAAGCATAAAGCTCAAATTTGCACACATGAATGTAAAGAGGATTGTATTTGTGTAGTTTGTGTAAATGTAAGCAATTGTGTGTATAGAGTTCATGTTTCACCCCAAAAGTGTAAAAGAGTAAAAGGGGCTATCTAATACTCACTTGTATCAAGTTGTAGTAGTAACAAGAGCTTTGGATAAATCAAGTGATTGACAAATCACTAGGTTTGACCTAGAGTGAAATAATATAGACTTGGATTAATAATGTACACAATGTCTAAAGAAATTCTAAGGTTTCAATATGTAGGGATTTGTACAAAGAGTTATGTGTATGTTTTCATTTGTAGGTTCAAATTGAGTAAGGTAGGGCTTATGGTTTAATTTAGAATAATTAATTAAAATAATAATTAATTTCTTTTTATGAAAGTGTGTCAAGAGGCATTATAAATATATATATTAGTATATAATTAGTTTGTGTAGGTTTTGAATAAAATAATCATATGTAAACCTTTTATTAAAATTTTATTACTTTTTTTAATCCATTAGAAATGATTTAATTAATTTATTTAAGATTTCTAAATTGATAATTTAGTTTATGTAAACAATTCTGTGCTTTGGGGTTTTATAAAATAATTTTTATAAAAGAAATTGAGTTTTTATTAAAAACAACAGTAGAACAGATTCTGACCAAAGCTAGGGCGCGGCCGTGCTTAGGCATGGCGCGACCGTGCTTAGGCAAGGGGCGCGACCGTGCTTAGGCATGGGGCGCGACCGTGCTTAGGCATGGGACGCGACCGTGTTTAGGCATGGGGCGCGACCGTGCTTAGGCATGAGGCACACTCATGCCTGGACAAGAGGCACGACCGTGCTAAGGGATTAGCACGATCGTGTCTGTATTTTCCAGGGAACAAATTTGACAGATTTCTATATTAATAAGGGTTGAATTTATAGGGCTTTCAATTGTTAATTGTTTGCGAGTATAACCATGTATTTTAATTGGATGGAGATCGTGTCTAGAGTGTAGTTCGATTAAACCAAAAATGTAATAAACCCTAGATTTTATTCGTGTCCAATTCGATGGTATAAGCCCTGATTAGGTTAGGGCTTTCATTCGTGGGATTGAAATGAGTCTGAGGATGTGTTTACTTACCTGAAACGATATCGAATTTGTGGAGCTCGACCAAACGGAGTTTCGATTTCGGGGTATTGATCCTTGGCGTCTTCTGTTGGAATTCCGGCACGATTGATGTGGGGAATAAGATTACAGAGGCTTGAAGATCGTGTGCAGTAGATTGATTTCGAGAATGTTACGCCAATTGAACAAGATTGAGAGAAAGGGATGACAAAGTCGGTTTTGGGTTTCTAATTGAAATTGTGGTTATTCAGGAGTTTGGTCATTGATGATTTAGTCTGGAAACGGCACCAAATACGTTACAATCGCGGACTCGAACAGACTTCGTGATTAAGGCAGTGTTTACGTTTCAACTGAGTTCCAGGCGCGACCGTGCCAATTATCGGCGCGACCGTGCCAGGTCATGGCGCGACCGGGTCTACTTGGCGCGACCGTGCCAGATCATGGCGCGACCGTGCCAAGTGATATTTTGGTAATTTTCAAGACTAGTCCTTGTAGTTTGTGAGACAGCGTAGGTTTGTTTCAATTGTTATTGTAGCAATGTAAAATGTATGTATGTACTTGTAATATTATGATAATACTCCCTATTTGCACATGAAAATAGTAAATGATATGACACTATGTTTTGAACGTGAACATGAGATTTAAATCGTCGTTTATTGTTCAATATGAAATAACAAGAAAAACATGGATGTTACAGAACCCTCCCAAAACCATAACAAACAACCTGGCGGGGAATCTATGGCCTTCTATTTTTATAGTGGAATTGTCAACTACATCGGTTACTCTCGCAGTCCTACCCTCAGCGGTTTCTACGCTAAAGGCCCTTTCTAACTTACTGACAGTGTATTTCACTCATTTGCAAAAAGTCGCAGATATAAAACTCTTACTGGCACCCGAATCAAATAACACAGAAACAAAAGTGTTGTCAAGGATGAACGTACCTGACGCCACGTCGGGGTCTGCCCTGGCTTGGTCTTGCATCAGCGCGTACGCATGAGTCTTTGCTCGGGGCCTCTCTTCTTTCTTCTCCAGGCCTTTCCCTTTCCCGGCTTCGCTCATCCTGGGCTTGGTGCATTCCCGGCTCATATGGCCACTCTCCCCACAGTTGTAGCATTTGTATCCGTGCGGGCATTCACCAGAGTAATGTCCGGTCTTACCGTATTTAAAACACAGATTTGACCCCAGTAGACATTCACCCGTATGTCTTACCCCACATTTTTCACAGACTGTCGTCTCGCCTACCCTGGCCTGCTTGTCCCGAGCCCCAAACAACTTCCCACCCGATCGCTTAGCGGGAAAACTCAGCTTCTTTTTAGGCTCATCAATGGCAACGACATTCAGCGCCAGATCGTCAAATACCACGCCGCTCAGTTCTACCACCGAATCATAGGTAGTAGGGGCGTTTGCCTTAACATAGGTGCGGACCTTGTCCGGCGGACCTTGTCCGGCAGCCCTTGAATGTAGCAGGAAATCTTTCTTTCCTCAGTCATGACAAGATGTGGCACCAGATGTGCCAATTCATTGAACCGCGTGGTGTACTGTCGGTGTGTCATGCTCCCGGCCTTAATCCCCAGAAACTCCCTTTCTACCTTTTCGATCTCATTCCTCGGACAGAAATTCTTGATCACCAGAGTTTTCAAATCAGTCCACATCATCGCATCCACAGCCTCGTCTCCTTTAGCTTGCCATACACCTTCCCACCAATGGGATGCTTCCTCTCTCAAGGAGTTAGCAGCAAATTTCACAACTTGATCCGTTCGACACTCGCTCAGACGGATGGCAGCTTCCATACGTATTACCCAGTCAAAAGTAGCCATCACGTCCTTCTTCCCAGTCAGGACCGGCGGGTCACATGCCTTAAAGGACTTATAGTCGCAACCACGGTTAAGCGGTGCGTTGATTGTCTCAGTGTTCGGGGTACCAACCGCCGTGTTAGACCCACCTTCCCCATTAACCTTCTTCAACGCTTGTGCCAACAAACCTGGAAGAGAAGTCTTCATCAACTCTGTGAACTCTCGAGCTATAGCTGCTCTCACTTCTGGTTCAAAAGCGAAAGGTTGTTCTTCCACCTGTGTCTGCTCAGTTCCATGCACACTAACTTCTGGCTCAGTGTGAACACTTCCTTCTTCACTGTACTCTTGGCGTGTAGGAATCCTGCCGCGCCTACCGTTACGACCACCGGTACGGCCCCCGGTATGGCCCCCACCACGCCTTTCGTTTCCTCTCCTTGTCATTTCGTTCTATAAGATAAGGAATCCAATGTCATCACGCTAGTTAACAAATAAAATTCAACAAGCACTGTAAGATGTTAATATACACTAGCCATCTGCAATTAACCATTACACTACCTTTCGATTTTTATTTGACCACCTTTGTGATTTCATGAGAACACAAGTCCTTACCTAACCCTTTCTAAGGCATACTATATGTGTAAACATATACTACTTTCATACCTGATGCTGTGGCTCGAGTTACCCGTACTGGCATCCGCTTTCGGTCCCATTCACAGTCTAAGTTCTGACACTGGGAGTGTCCGAATCTCTCAAACTATTGCTCCGATACCAACTTGTAAGGCCCCAAACCTGGGAGGCCTCACTCGTTGGATTTACTTATTCACAAACAGTTCTTAAACTTGAATATCAAAATAACGCAGCGGAAATTCATTAAAACTTAAGCATTACATTGTTCAACGTACGGAAGCGTAATATTGTCAATTACATAAACAACTCGTAACGGGATGCCAGTCTTCATGATCAACCGGGTAACTCTTCTCGCTTGCCAAGCATCACCGTCCATCGTCCATACCTGCCTTAACCTGAATGTGCATACTAAAAAGTCAGCTACGCTTGTGAGTTCTAGTTTTTCATAAAACCTTAACTTCAAATATTTGCCAAAAACATATCATGTAAACTTCATTAATAAAAGCGTACGTAAAGTAATGCAATAACAAAAACATAAAACATCGTAACCAATAAGTCAACAAACACATCGAATCTGCGCCTTCTCGTAACCGTCAAATCCAAACGTCACATACTAGTGGAATAACCTGAAGATCACCACCACTAGGCCCATCAACACCTTACTGTACTTCGAGTGAGGAACTTCTAGAGCCCGATACTTAGGTTATTCAACACCAACTTCAAGCACGACATCACAAGGATGACACGTACCAAACTTTAAGCACGACTACCCCGTAAGGTAGATCGTACCAAACTTCAAGGATCACGATAATCCCCTTGGCGACCGTCATCGCCCCAGTTGTACAACAGTTGGCCAGCCACAAAGGCCCCTAAAAGGTAAAGGCCCATAACATACTTCTCATCCCAGTAACCTTCATTCCCTAAGGAATATTGGCAGATTCGTTCGTTTGTGACATTCGTAAATCTTCACTTCTTTTACTTCAAAACTTCAGTTAAAGCATTCGTACGTTTTATTAAAAATCATTCATTCATTCGTAAACACTTCGTAAACTTCTTTTGGCAAAATATTTCATAAAAACTTCTTTCGTAACCTTTCCTTCCAAAACATCGTACATAAACATCATTTTATAACGTCACATACATCGTTCATAAACATCATTTTATAAAATAGTCACATCGTTACGTATGTACACCAACCCAAAAATATTATTCAAAACATTTAAAAGAGGGCTTCTAGAACTCACCCGATAAGCTAGTCTCTACTGTCCTAAACAACGGTCCAACGACTTCACGTACGATCTGAATTGAATAGTTACATACACATCAGACCAAACCCGACTCTAACGGTTTAACCATTCTGACTTTACTAACCAGCCTGATGCCTGCGCACTTAGCAAGTGCGCAGGGCCCTGTTCTTGCGTACTTAATAAGTGCGCATACTTTGCTTCATGCGCACTTGGTAAGTGCGCATGACCTTCTTCTTGCGTACTTGACAAGTACGCAGAACCTTTCTTCTTGCGTACTTGATAAGTACGCAGGGTCCTCTTCCTGCGTACTTGATAAGTGCGCAGGATCCTCTTCCTGCGTAGGATCTGCTTCTCCGTAAAAACCCTAACTTTCACATTCAGGTCTGATCACGTCAAGATCCCGAACTTGTTTCCATTCAAAATGTTTGCTTTTCATTAAGGAATTCAAAACTATGTTTTTCTTCCAGTTTCATCCGTAAAAACGTTACCTTTTCATGCAAAACCCGAAAAACCCAAAAACGAACAAAAACTCAGATCTAGGCAAGATCGTTACCTGTGTCGAGTTTCTGATCCGGAGATTCTTCTCACGAGCTCTGGAGCAACACACTTCTTCAATCTCGAGTCGATCCGCCAACTTTCTCTCTCTACGGTTTCTCTCTCTAGTTGTGGCAAATGAGAGAAATGGTGGTGACTTAGGCTATTTATAGGTGAGGCTCCCCTATGTTCGCCCCTTCTAGCCCGCCGGCCCATCGGGCGCGACCCGTCATGCTTCGTTCGTTTATTCTGTTATTAACTGTCGTTTTATTTTTGGGATGTTACAATTCTAATCTACTAATTTTAATATATGTCGTTAGAAACGAACAAATACAGGTGCAAGCACTAACACACACGTATAAAAATTCAATACAATTAATTTCTAACTACACACTCTCTCTCATACTCACTAAACACGTCCTTTAAATCTTAATCAAAACTAACCAGATGTGACATGGGGTTTAGGGGAAAAAAACCCGTTGTAACGCGTTGACTCCCCAATATTTTAGCAAATCAGGTACCTTTAGTACTTATGCTTTAACCAGAACACCTTAGGACCGGGATAACTTTTTTTTCTTTTTCACATCTTTAGTGTTATAACTTTTAAAATATTTTTATCGTTTTTACATTTAAAATACGACGTTTAACATTATTCGAAAGCGAATATATCAAAAAAACGAATTTACCTGACTTTTTCCACCTACGTTTTGCTATGAAATGCCAAAACCCACCGAACAAATATGATATGTTTTGAATATTTTTTTTCAAAACAACGTAACGTTTTTTAGAATTCAAAATATATGTTGTTGCGCGAGGCGCCACCCCCCGGCAACACGCGGGATATCAATCCTAGTTGGATTTAATATGCCCAACTTTAGCCATAAAAAGTACACTTTATTACATACTAGGTTAAAATCCCGTGTATTACACGAGTTAAATAAATAAAATGTTATATATTTAATAATAAAAAATTTATATTTTTAAAAACCCACACGGGTTGAATAACCCAGTATATTACATCGGTTGAATAAAATATAATGTAATTTGTTAACAAAAACATTTGTCAAAATATGTTTTTAAAAAATGTAATTTGTCGTGACAGTTATAAGGTATGTTAAGTTAGTTTTTAAAATATTTTTTTTTTCAACTGAGTATTAATTTTTTAATTTAATTGATAAATGTTAGTTCATATTAAGTTCATTTGATTGATGATATAATAACTATTTATAATTAAATAATAAGTATTCGTAATTAGATTTATTAATATAAAAATTATTATTTAATAGGAGAGAAAAATACAAAATCTAATATTTAATAGGAGAGAGAGACGGGAAAATAAATATGAGGAGTAACCAAAGAGTGACACGTGTCCTGAAGAGATTTTCATTTATTAGAATAACTAGCTTAGACCCCGTGTATTACACACAGGGTGAAAAATATCATATATAAAATTCTAAAATCTTTATATATATTTTTTTACTGGTATAAAAATGTATTACATATACTAAGGATAAAAAACAAAATTTAAAATATGTAAAAATTAATATATAATTGGGTTTTGAAAATACGTTAATTACTATTTGATATAATTTGACTTTCATTACTACTTGATTGAAAATAAAAGTTAAATAATTAGATTTCAAAGTTTTTTATGATAAAAGATAACTTAAATAAATGTATGTTATTAGTATAATTAGTATTTTTTAAATATATTGTTATTATTAAAAGATGGAAATGTATTTAGTATGAGAGAGAGGCGGAAAAAAAATGACAAGCGCAAACATGGAGGCGACATGTGACAAGAAAAACCTTTATTTATTAGATAGTATAGATTTCCCCCTATTAAACTTCTAAATTGCATATATCCCCAACCTCTAACTTTAATTACATGTTTCCCCAATTAACTTAAAATTATCCAATTGCCCCTCACAAATAATGAAGGGTAACATTGTGTTTGTATGTATTTAATTGATTCATTAAGGGTAAAATGATAATAAAAGAAGTTATTTTAAATGAATTGGACAAATATGTAATATATAGGCTTTAGAAAGAGGAAATATGTAATTAAATTTTAGGGTTGGATAAATATGTAATAAAGTAACTTAGGAAGGGAATATATGTAAATGCCCCCAAAAAGTAAGAGTCTAAAAAGCTTGTTTTATTGCCAGGGCCATTTGGACCTTTGGGTTGCTCTACAAATTAGGATTTAGATTAAGGCCGGAGGGGTCGACTCGAGTTCGGGGCTCGGGTTGAGTCGGGTAAGCGGCTATACCGTTGAAACATATTCGGGTTGGGGCTCAGGTTCAGTTCACGGGTTCTACAACCCAAGTGCTTTAAGCCTTACAATTTGAGCATTGGGTAGTTTAGGAGTTCACGGGTTCCACCCATTGGAGGTACTTTATGGTAAAAATGACATGACAAATTTTATTTGATTTAGGACTAGATAGTTTAGGGTTGACGAGCCCTGTTAAGGAATCTACCACAAGTTCCATTTTTCAAGCTAATATACACACGAAGTGATGATCTAAATTTTTAGAATCGGATATGTGATTGAACTCCGTCCCTTCAATTGCCGCTAATATTGTAATTTTGTAAATTGCAATTGAATTGTTTATTAGTTGTTAGGTTAATTGTTGGGATAACGAGGTAATGGGCTTAATTTTTAAAAAATAGGTGTTTGCTATCAGAGTTTATGAGAATTAAATAATGGAGACTGTGTTTATAAGAATTATTTAAAATATGAGTTAATTAGTTTATGATAGGTTTATATTTGTAAAAATTTAAAATCTTAAATTGATTTTTTCTTGAGAGTCGGTGTCAAAATTTCTTAGGGGTCGAAACCAAAATTTCATAAGGGTCGATCAGGATTAGATTGTATACATACTAATACAAATACAATTTCATTGGGGGCGGGGGACCCATGAGTACCTCCTAGGTACGCCGATGCCCGTCAACCTGTGTTGATAACCTAGTTACACATCTCGTGTATGTGTTCAGAGTACATGAAATTTGGTGTAAAAACGGATGATTAATTAAAAGAAAAGGGAAGTAAAGTGAAAAGAGTCGAAAGAACAGAAGTTGAGTTTGAGTTAAAGACCTAAACTACAAGTACAATGACTCAGCCCCCAATTTTAAACGAATCCCATCTCATCTCAGAAACACAAGTGAAGAGAGCAAAGTGGATTGGCGCATCGAGGTAATTCCTGTTCCAAATTAGTTAATTAATCGTTTGGTTCAGAAGTGAATCCAACGCAAATCTCTTTTTTTGTTGGTTATGAAGAGTTTTATAATCACGTAAATCTCTTTTTTGTTGTTGTTTTGGGGTTGCAGATTGTAAATCAAGTTATGAATTTTTGACGGTTTTGGTTTTGTGAAACAAGATCGGCACCGAATTTCCTTATTGTTATCATCTATATAATTTTATTATTTTCTCTTAGGTGCTGAATATGAGTAAACAGGTTGCCAGTACCGTGAGATATGACATTGACGACGCATCATCAGTTTCCGAGGCCCACAGGCAACGGTATGTTCCGTTTGGTTTACATTGTAAGGGGGTGTTTGGATATGCTTTTGGAAATTCATGATTTCTCCCAAACACCCTCTAAGTGTTACTCGGTGATAATGACATCCTTTTGTTTCAGGACTTTATGTTACGCATTACTTATGTTCCGCTCTTTAGCCATTTGTGTAATTGCATGGTTCCGAATTCATTTTGCAAATGAATCTGCTCTTGAAAATAACAAAGTGTTTTCGATGAGTAGCCTTGTTTCATCATGCGTGGTTGCAATCGTATTCACTGTTTTGTTACTTGAGCACTCTCCACGAATCGGGGAGGATGGCTATTACACCATGTGGAAGTTTATTGGTAGCTTCTCGGCATTTCTTGCTCCTTTCTCGCTTCTGATGGTGATACTTCTTCCCCCTGGGTTCAACTGGATCGGCTATCTGCTCGCATGTGTAATCTTTGGGATCGTAGCTAAATGTTTCTCTTTCAATGATCTACAAGGCCATAGACCATCTATTTTCGATGACTTGGCGCAAGGTTTTATATTTCTCCTGGCTTTCCCGAGTTTTTTCTTCCCTAACACAAGCGTCAATTGGATTATGTATCCACTCATATATGTATGCCTTTGGATGGAAAATGCATATCACTTTACCACATGCTTGATGCTTATTTACAAAAACACAAGAAATCCGGAAGCTTATCAACTGACCCAACAAGACGAGAACAACACTCATCCTCAACTTCACCTTTCGTATCTGATGCCACTTGGAAGCTCATCTCTTTGATGTTTCAAACTATATTAATTGTGCTGTCTAGTTTCGTTTGCTTAGCTTGTTTCAGATCCAGATATATTATTATTGTTTGTTTTAAATTGAATTTAGATCTATTTTGGAATTCTCGATCATATGCATTTTGCTCAAGTCCTTTCCTATAATCAACCACTTTTTTTTGTTTTTGTTTTTGAACTATAAGGTTTATTGAACAAGGACTATTTAGGCTATCTCATCCGGTGGCGAATATTGAAGAAAAACGTACGGGGGCGGGATTGTTTTTTTCCTATCAGGGGGAGCTGGAACTATAAAATTTTCGGTTGAATACGTATAAATTAACACTGCTGAGCGAAAAAGCAGGGGCCGGGCCCTCACTAAGCTTCGTCCATGATCTCATCGTCAGTGGGAGAAACCCTAATTCTGGTGTGAAAAGAAGAAACACACGTATAAGTAAAAGTTAGAAGCAACACCTACTTGTACATGAGCATCACACACCTTGTACACCACTATTTTACTATTCCATCCCATGCTCTTTAAAAAAAGTTTATAATAATAAAACATAAAAACTAAGGTTGCTAACACAAACACTTTATTTTAGTTCAAGAACAATCTTATAGTTATTATTAATGTTTTTGCATAAAATAAGTCCCATGTAGTTATTAGTTTATAGAAAACTTCATATTTAACAAAAATGAATATTTGTAGGTGAAAGTTGGTACACCACATTTGTATGTAAAAGAAAGCATAAAACAAGAGCAAAATGTAAATTGTTAGGAGAATTACTCACTCAAAGCAAGCAAGGCAAGATGAATGGATTGTTGTAGGTGGCTAGCAATCATCAAAGATCACTTGTTCTTCACCAAAAGAAGCTTGCAACACCCTTGTAAGCTTAAAGTTATACTTGAAAGATGAAAGTTGGGAGGGTGGTGGTGGAGCCATAACAAGAAAGCGAGGGGAGAGTTGGTGTTTGAATTTCTTGTGTAAGTGAAATGGAAGGTTGGTTCCATTTAAAAGAGTAGTGTAGTCTCTTATTTTTCGGTCAAAGGGGGAAAAGATTTCATGGACCAAAAATGGTTAGTGGTCAAGTTATCGATATGGATGCAAAAAGTGATTTAATCACAAAAGATGTAATGTTTGGGTGTTGTCAATTCTCATAGGTTAATTAGCTAGGGTGTCCTTGTGTGCATCTCCTTATTTGGCTGAAAAAAAATGACGGAAAAGGGTTATTACAAAATGGCAATTTTTAGGTGTTAGTAAAAAAATAATCAACACACACTTCATATGTGTAATATTAAGATAGAGAATGAGAGATAGAAAGAAACCTCTTCATCTTCTTCATTATCATCGTCTTGTGCAACCACCGATTCAAGGTCTTTATCCTACCGAATTTGTTATCATGTACGCAAAGCCAGGATTAGGATGTGAAGGAGAGAGGGGCCGATGGGAGCAGGAGTTGTTGTGGGTTCAGGCAGGCAACCGGAGGTTGATGGAGAGAGGGGTTAACAGAATAGTGGGTTCTGGCTAGCGGAGATTTCAGGGAGAATGAGAGATTGGGAAGAGCATTTGAATTTTGAAACTGGGTAGGGTGAGGACGCGTGATTTCTAGGTTAGGATCTTGGGGTTTAAGAGTTTATGAGGTAAATATTTGTACATTATGCTTAAATTATTGTAAAGTTCTTAAAATCTGGCAAATAACAATTATATCCTTCCTATATGCTTAAATTATTAGAGAGAGAGAGACAATTGTCTAAATCATCAGGCAACTCTAACCGATACACGACTTCCCCGACTCGTGCCATAATTTTAAAAATTCGGACAAACGTTGGACTCAACTTTCCCAACTCGTGCCGAAATCGGATTATTTCCTTTCAGTGAGACACTTTCAACATTATTTGTCCTAGACTTGGAATTCGAGGTCACTTTGTCTTTTATTCGCATAAGATTTATGTCTATCCTTTGCTGCTTTCATTTGGGATTTGATTTGTTCAAACTTCTCAGAAGTAGCTTTGACCACATCCAGACTTACGAAGTCTTTCTGCCAATCTCACCCTAACATACAAGCGTTCTACACTTCCTACCGTTCAACATTTCGTATGGAGGCATGTCGATGGTTGCATGATAACAGTTGTTGCAGGAGAACTCCGCCAGTGGCAAGTGACTATATCTTGCGTCTTTGATGAACCAACTGATAATACTCTGAATAATGTAGATTAAAAGTTTCAAGTAATTTTCCCCTTATAATGAAGTATCAAGATACTTGTTGCCTAGATTTTCATTTTTTAAATACTGAAGTAATTCTTCCCTCATAATAAAGTATCAAGACACTCGTTACCCAAATTTTCAGGTTTGAACTACTGAATCATCTGATCAATGTCATGTAATTCCAAATCTCCAAGTATTCGTCACTTTATAATAAAACATCCCAGATATTCACGATCTAAATTTTAAAAAAAATTGGAATCACATGTGTTTAGATAGAATCTTGAGCAGTCTTGTCACAACACAAGGGTGCTTGACGTCGTCAGACGCTTAATCTTTTGTGTTTTCTCCCCCTAAAAAATGTCAATTTTAAGTCGATGATCCACTATGTCTTATTAATTTTGTGTTTAAATTAAGCTTTCTATGGGCTTGTTCAGTGGGGGCCTTGCCACCCCGTGAACATTGAATGGATCCGCCCCTAACAGTAGGTAAGCCGATATTGATCGGTCACCATCGTTTATACCCCCAGTCCGAGTCGGCAAATGCGTTGATAGCTAAAGGATTCCCTCGGTTCATAAACAACCCGTAATTAATCGTACCATTTAAATACCGTGGAACCCGCTTCAAGGCTTGCATGTGCTTAGTTATTGGAGCATGCATGTATTGTGACAATTTGTTCACATCAAAGCATACATCTGGCCGTGTAAACGATAGGTATTCGACTGAGCCAAGGATCCTTCGGTAAGGAGTATGGTCAATTCGGGCAGATGCATCGTCGGGTGAAAGTGGTTCGGATGAACTAAGGGGTGTAGTCGCATCTTTTTCACCTTCCATATGAACATTTTTTAGAAGATCAGATATGTGCCGATGTTGCGACAGGAACAAACCATGGCGTTTTTTTTTGCTATATATATATGGTATATTTTCGAGCGGCTCCCATAAAATTTTGACACCGCCCCCCTTAAAAATTTGGCATCGACCCTCAAAATATATTTTTTAGGATTATAGATTTTATAAATAAAAACCAAACTTTTAACCATATAACAATTGACTCATAGCCCATCAATTATAAAACTCTTAAACCAAACCTTTAATAGGTTAACTCAATAACCTTTAAAGAAAATAGTCTCAAATAAAACATAAACCTATAAATAAACTCAATACCCATTTAAATATTTTAAACCTAATTAGCTATTGAAAAAAGAGTTGATATTTGTGTTTGTTATATTGAAAAATAGTTGTTTAGCAACGTTCTTATAGATGATTTAATGGTTTTGTTTCAAAAAATGAAAACTTGTAGAGAACAATTATAGGGATATTGTTTTTTAATTATGCATTTCTAATAACAAACATCATATTATTATTGTTCGTTTGTAATTTTGTTAGTTTTCATCATTTTATTGTGTGACCCGACCCGACCCGACTCCGGCCTAAAAAATTAATATTTAATTATTAAAAATCGACCCCAAGAAATCTTCGACCCTCATAAAAAAATTCTTGGGTCCGCCACTGCATGACGTGTGAAAATGACTTCGATTCCTAAGAAGTGATGAAGTGAACCGAGATCCTTGATGGAAAACCGTTTTGATAGGGTATCACAAAATTGTTCATGAAGGTTGTGCAATTTCATGTTAAGACAATATCATCCACATACACCATGAAATATATAGTACCGTTTTGGTGATAAATAAATAGGGAGGCATGCGATTGTGACTTTGTGAAGCAATGATATAAAAGAAAGGTGGCGAGTTCCATGTACATACCATGCATGTGGTGCTTGCTTAAGGCCGTATAATGACTTACGAAATTTACATATATGATTCGGAAGTTGTTTGTTGATGTAACCTGGTGGTTGGGATATGTAAACTTTCTCATGTAACGTGCCATGTAAGAAGGCATTATTGATGTCCGGTTGACGTAAATGCCAATTCTTGGAGAGGGCAAGGGAAATTAGTCGGATTGTCACCGGTTTAGTGACCGGATTAAAGGTTTCAAAGTAATCTTTGCCTTGTTGTTGAAGAAAACCTTTTGTCACTAATCGGTCTTTGTACTTATCGATTGGGACATCAGATTTGCGTTTGCCACGAAACACCCATTTGCAACCAATAGGGGTGTGAGAGGAGGGGTACGAGTTCCCATGCGTGATTATGAAGTAACGCATTAAACTCGTCATCCATAACCGTTATCCACAGTGGGTCTTTAAGAGCTTGGGACACCGTTGTTGGCTTATGGGTGGGTGGCAGTGGGTGGTTGGTGGTGCAATTAACAAATTTATCCCCAAAATATTTTGGGTTGGATTTGCGACCTCTGATAGGGTGAGGAGAGGGATGTGTAATGGGTGTGGGAGATGGAGTGACAATAGGTGAGTGAGGGAGTGTGGTGGTGGTGTCCGTGGGCGTGGAGGCACTACAACAGTATCACCCTATAGCGACGATTTTTTTTTACCGTATACCGACGACTTGTCGTCGGGATAGCTTATACCGACGACTCGTCGGTATTGCCTCGTACTAATAGCCCAAGATTGTCGTCGGTATAGGTGTCGTCGGTATAGGTCAGCCTATACCCACGACTTTTCGACGGTATAGATTCTATTTAAATAATTCAAAAAGAAAACATATACCGACGACATGCCATCGGTATAGAGTCCAGCCCTGTACGGACGACATGTCGTCGGCATAGGGTCAACCTATACCAACGACATGTCGTCGGTATAGGATTTTTCCATTTTTTTTAAAAAGGCCTATACCGACGGCATGTCGTCGGTATAGGTCTTTTTCTGTTTTTTTTATATTTTATAATTTTTAATATTTTTCCAGAAATATTTAATTTCTAAAAACAAAAACCTGCAAATAATTAAATATAAACCATTCAAACATTCAAATCCAATAAAAACTAATATCCGAAACATAAACCAAACATCCAAATTGTTCGACACACAAACTTGTCCGACAAATCAAACATTCAAAACACACAAATATGCAAATTATTCAAGACAAACACCACACTAGCAACAAAGGCAAAGGCTCAACAACTCTAAGCTAGTTATCATCGCTACTAGTTCGGCGCTCCCACATTTGACGCATTTCATCCATTTTTCGTTGCATTTCAAGCATTTGTTGATTATGCGTACGACGTTCTTCCTCTCATTGTTGATTTCAAGCATTTCAAGCATTTAGCTGACTTTTTAGCATGTATCTCAGGTAAGGAGAAAGTGTGAGCTGGCGGCTTCTGGATGGCGTTTGGTTACCGCGTTCGTTGTGATGATATTTAGTTTCCGTTATGATTTTGAATGATTTAGATATTATTACTCGTTTGGATTATGTTTGAGATTTGGGTCGTTAACCACCGTTGACTGTTTAGTTTCCGTTGCATTTATTGATACAATTTGACATCATTTACTACTGTGCTTACGTGTATGCCAACGTGTCGGGTTCCCGGGTTTGGGGCCTTACAAGTTCATATCAGAGCGGTGGTTTAAATAATCTGGGCATCCTCGATGCCTAGACTTAGACTGAGAATGGGACCAATGTGTAAGGAACGTCATCACGCGTAACCAAAAGCCAGAAGCGCCAGGTATGAGTTAGTGTAAATTTGTGTGTGTTAGTAGGCTAAGACAGGGTCATTATGCCAAGATGCAGTATAAGGATGGTTTAAAACCTAAAAGGCAAGGCAAGCGGGTAATGGCGATTGGCCACCGTCATTAACTAATTGCACTGCTCAGATTATTTTAAATGATACCTAAGTATTGCTCTATTTGTTATTATTTTCAGTAACTAATGGCACCTATGAGACAAATTTCTGCTAATCCTGCGGGTAGGGGGCGTCGTGAGAACACTCAGGGGGAGGATGTCAACCCTGATAAGGTGTTGGTTCATACTGAACCGTCAATGCGTGTTGAACCTTCGGTGCATCCTGGGCACAATGAAGGATTCCAGTTCGAACGTGAGATTCGTGAAGCGGTTAAGAAGGAAGTGGCTGAGATGATCCATGAGTATCTATCGGATATAGTGAAGGCAGCATTCGAGGAGCTCGAGACGATAGTGCTAGTGGAGGTGGAAAATAAGAAGAAATCCACTGGAACTGGCGGCAACTGTGACTACGGGCACTTTAAGAAGTGCGATCCGCCGAGGTTCGATGGTTTAAAGGATGCAGTGGCCACATATCACTGTCTTACTGAGATGGAGTCCACCATCTCTATCATTGAGTGCAAGCCGGAGCAGATAGTGAATTCGTTTCTCACTATTTCTCTGTTGAGGATTTGCACTTGTGGAACTCGGTGAAAGAGAGAAAGACAGCTCAGGAGCTGGAATCTATGACTTGGGAGGATCTAAAGGGTTTGGTTAGGAAGAAGTTATGTGCTCCGGAAGAGCTGCAGAGAGTGGAGAGAGAGTTTCTGACTTTCAAGGCTAGTAAATCGACTCATCGTGAGTACACATCGAAGTTCATAGAGATGGCACGTCTGGTGCCACATTTAGCTGGAAATGATGAGCGGTGGATGAAGTTGTATGTAGCCGGTTTACCGGATCGTGTTAGGCATTTAGTCAAGGTTCAGCAACCTTCGAGTTTTGACGGTGTGGTGGAGCTTAATGGGACTTTGTATGATGATGTCATGGGAGCTGAGGTGCAAGAGAAGAAACCAGAGGATAGGAAGTGGACCGTACCCCTCAAAAGGTTCGGTAAAGATTTGAAGGTTCCGTTTGTGAAGAAGGCTAGGACAGATGGACTTGATTCGTGTCGCAAGTGTGATAAGATGCACATGGGTGAGTGCAGGGCTGATGCGGGTTCTTGTTATAGGTGCGGTAAGGCGGGACACTTTGCTAGAAACTGCGCGCGCAGTCCTGAGTGTTACCAGTGTGGGGGTCTAGGCCATCTGGCAAAAGAGTGTACGGCAGGACAAGGTGCGGGACCAAGCAAGGAAGCAGTCCTAGTGAAGAAAGAAGATGAAAAGTCTAAGGGTAAAGCTAGGGCTTTCACTATGACTGCAGCTGAAGCCAAGAATGACCCTGATGTTGTTTCATGTACTTTTCTTATTAATAACGTACCAGCTTTGGCTTTATTTGATTCAGGGGCAAGCAAGAGCTTTGTAGCCCCATCTATTTGCAAGAGTTTGTGTAGGACGGCTAGAATGATTGAAAATCCGTTTAGTGTTGAGACCGCTGTAGGATTTCCCACCAGAGTCATTGAAGCGTTAGATGACTGTTTTATTGATCTAAAGGTTCATAGGTTCCCTGTTAGATTATTTATTATTACGTTAGGAGGATTTCATGTTGTGTTGCGGATGTTTTGGTTGGTCGCGTTCTATGCGGACATTGTTTGCCAACAGAAAATGATAAGGTTAAAGTCCTTAGAAGGAACGGTGGTGACGGTGTATGGCGACAGAGTGAGCTCTCTACCGAGATTTATCTCTATGATGAAGGCGGTGAAGTCAATGCGGCGTGGGTGCGGGCATACTTAGCTTATGTCACCAATACATAAGCAAGGAATGTGGAGTTATCAGAGGTTCCAGTGGTGCAGGAATTTGCGGATGTCTCCCCTGATGACTTGACGGGAGTACCACAGGAGCGAGAGATAGAATTACAGATCGATATATAGCCAGGATCTCAGTCGGTTGGTAAAGCTCCGTATCGATTGGCACCGACAGAGATGAAGGAGCTCATGGAGCAACTTCAGGACTTGTTAGACAAAGGATTCATAAGACCAAGTATATCACCGTGGGGTGCACTGGTCTTGTTTGTGAAGTTGACGGTTAAGAACAAGTATCCGTTACCGCGTATCGATGACTTGTTCAATAAACTGCAGGGAGCAAAGTGGTTTTCACGTATAGATCTGAGGTCAGGATATCATAAGTTGAAGTTTATAGAAGAAGATATTCCGAATACGGCATTTAGGACACGCTATGGACATTATGAGTTCTTGGTTATGTCCTTTGGATTGACGAATGCTCCGGCATCATCCATGGACTTAATGAACCGCGTGTGTCATGCAATGCTTGATAGATCGGTGATTGTGTTCATCGATGATATTCTAATTTACTCTAAGAGTGAGGAAGAGCATGGAGATCATTTACGGGAAGTGTTAGAGACGCAAAGATGAGAAAAACTTTACGCTAAGTTCTCAAAGTGTGCGTTTTGGCTACGGGAAGTTCAGTTTCTGGGGCATGTTATTAACCCAGAAGGAATCATGGTGGACCCTGCAAAGATTGAAGCAGTGGTTAAATGGAACGCTCCTAAAACTACAACGGAAGTGCGTAGCTTCTTAGGGTTAGCCGGTTATTACAAGAAGTTAATCAAGGACTTCTCTAAGCTGGCAACACCATTAACTAAGTTGACTCGAAAGGGAGTGAAGTTTGCTTGGGGACCGGATCAAGAAGGTGCATTTCAAGAGTTAAAGAAACGATTGACTAAACAGTGTTAACGTTACCTGAAGGAACGGACGACTTCGTGGTGTATTCGGATGCATCTTATTTGGGGTTAGGTTGCGTGTTAATGCAACGAGGGAAGGTGATTGCGTCTGTATCAAGACAATTGAAAATGCATGAGGTGAATTACCCTACTCATGATTTAGAGTTAGCGGCGGTGGTGTTTGTAATCAAGTTGTGGAGACACTACTTGTACGCAATCAAGTGTACGATCTTCACAGATCATAAGAGCTTGAAGTACTTCTTCGAGGAAAAAGAATTGAACATGAGGCAGAGGAGGTGGTTGGAGCTAATCAAGGACTACGACTGTGAGATCCTTTACCATCCAGGAAAGGCAAATGTGGTTGCTGACGCGTTAATTCATAAGGAAGAACACACACCAATTAGAGTTAAAGCGTGTCAACTAGTAGTAACGCCATATTTCCTGACGTTATTAAAGGATATGCAAATGGAAGCCCTGAGAGAGGAAAGGCTAAAAGAAGAAAGGATTTTTGGACAGCGTGATCTGTTGACTGAGAACAGTCAAGGGGTGTGGGTCAAAGATTACCGTATTTGGATACCAAGGTTTGGTGGATTTAGAGAGCAGGTACTTGACGAAGCGCACAAGTAAAGGTATTCTATACATCTGGGAATGACAAAGATGTATCAGGATATGAAAGGCAACTATTGGTGGCCGAGAATTAAGCATGATGTGATCCAGTATGTGAGCAAGTGTTTGACGTGTTTGCAAGTAAAGGCAGAACATCAAGAAGCCTTATGGAAAAATCCAACCATTAGAGATTCCGAAGTGGAAATGGGAGCATATTACCATGGATTTTATTACCAAATTACCTAATACGGGTAAGGGGCACGAAAAGCGCTCATTTTCTACCGATTAAGGAGATTTTCTCATCGGAAAGGTTATCCGAAGTGTTTATTAATGAGATCGTTGCTAGGCACGGGGTGCTGATTTCTATTGTATCCGACCGGAATACGAGATTCACGTCCAAGTTTTGGAAGAGGTTCAATGATGCCATGGGGACGAGATTGCACATTAGCACTGCGTATCACCCTCAGACTGATGGACAGTCGGAGCGGACGATACAAACATCGAAGGACATGTTGCGTGTATGTGTGATTGATTTTGGAGGTGCATGGGATGGTCACTTACGGTTGGTGGAGTTCTCTTATAATAATAGTTATCAAGCGACTATTGGGATGCCGCCGTACAAGATACTCTACGGGCGGAGGTGTAGAACCCCAGTACGCTGGGGAGAGATCGGACAGAAAGACTTAGGGAGCTTAGACATTGTAAAAGCAACTTTCGAGAAGTTTGAATTGGTGAAGCAAAGGATGAAAGCCGCTCAGGATTGGCAGAAGTCTTACGCCGATAAGAGACGGCGACCTATAGAGTTTAAAGCAGGAGATTATGTGACGCTTAAGGTGTCACCCTCGAAGGGTATTATTCGTTTCCAAAAATGGGGAAAGCTTAGTCCGTGATATATTGGACCGTTTATGATAGAAGAATGTGTTGGTAGTGTCGCTTACATACAACAATTGCCAGATGCATTGGCAGGGATACACCCAACATTCCATGTGTCCCATCTACGGAAGTGTTTGGTAGATGCTACAGAACACGTACCGTTAGACGACATTGTGGTGGACGACAAGCCAAATTATGTGGAGCAACGGGTGGCTATACTGGATAAAATGGAAAAGAGATTGCGAAGAAAGGTGATCCCGATTGTTAAAGTGCAATGGAAGCATCGTAAGGGATCCGAAGCGACTTGGGAGCCGGAAGTGGATATACGCGAACGTTATCCGCACTTGTTTCCGGATGACGCGGGTTTCAAGGACGAAACCTCTTTAAGGGGGGAAGACTTGTAACATCCCTGTTTTTCGTTTAGAAAACGGGTTAGTAAATAGTGTAAATAATTGTTCACAAGGTTAGGAGAATGGATGGGATTGCGTGTTATTGTTTTATAAAGAATTAGTCGGGATTTAAAGTGTAGATGTTGAGACCTAGGGGGACTTTGTAAAGTTTCGAAATGGGTCGGGCCGAGAGGTCAATGGCGGGTGGGGGACAAGCCCGGTCCAAGGAACACACCCCTATAGGGTTATGGCAAGGGGGAGGTCCCCATTCTTCTTGTTTTGCGACTGCCAAGATCGAGAGAGACGAAGGAAGCGACGAGAGCTTCCGGTTCAAGGCGATTCGAGGTAAAAACTCGCATTCTTTACTCTCTCGATTCGCACGTGTGGTTATCGGATCGTTATTTACGTGGTTGTGGCGTTAGGGTTTCGTTAAATGTGATAATCCGGATTTTCCAGGTCAACTCTGTTAACCAAATCCCGTTAAATCATAACCTAGTTAGCTTATGTCAAAGCTATCTCAAACCCTAGGTGTTATTTCTGCCTATATTCAAACTTAAACTCTATCAATTCGAACTCAAATCAGGTAACCAAATTCACCCTCAGACTCGTTTCCATCTCTAGAACAAAAGCCCTAAACTAATTAAGGCTTATATCATCGAATTGATCTAGGGTTCATCGCTTAATCATTTTAATCGAACCCTAACCTGGACACGGTTATAATCCAATTAATTAATATATTTAGATCCGAAATCATTTTCTTGTTAAAAGCCCCATGGTCTCAACAACTTTTAATATCAGACTCGATCGAATTGATTCCATGTTCTTGTTCTAGGGTTTCGGTTTTGTTAAACCTGATTTATCGATCCAAAACCGTTTGCTTTTGAAATTAAACTCACACACAGGTTCGCCAATACTTGATTAACAAAACCCCTATGATCTATTGATGATTTGCGACTGAATTCGATGGAATTGGGATGGGTTTGGTTCGGGTTTCGCAAAGGGGAAGACCACAGGAACTTTGTTTGTTAAAATCAATTTGATCTGATCCTTGTTGCAATTTCCTAGCCGGCTGTGATGGTTAACTCGTTTGGTTGTGGGGGGAGAGACCCGGGTTCGAGCCTCTCCACCCGTTTTTCATTTAAATGATTTTTAAACAATTGTTTCTAAATATAAAAATCACTCCCTATATTATTATATTAATATATTAATATGTTTTAGCCTCGAAAACCACCCGTAGGCTCGGGTTTAGTTTTATAACCCATTTTTAATAATATTTCCGGCAATTATAATAATATAATTATATTATTATTCAACCCTAGATTCCAATTAAAATAATATATTTAGATATTGTTTCGTCATATTAATAAACATTTTGTAACTCTTCCAACTTAAAAGTAATATAATTGATTATATTATTACCCGTGTTGTTATGCACCGAATAAAAATAATATATTTATTATTTTTGCCACGTAATTAAATATTGTGTTTTCCCTACGAACTTAAAAATAATATAATAAGGTATATTATTCTCCTAGACCATTATTTAATGGTGAAAACGCACGAACATGTTTAATTAGTAATATTGTTCGTAATTAGAAACTCTTGATTCTAAACGCATTTATCTTAATTAGTATATTAAGAAATCCTTATTCCCGTGGACAAATCCGTCTACTCATTGATCCTAAGTATATTTTAGGATGTTCAACTATTCTGTGTCGTCGTCACAAAAATCTCATTGTATTCCTAATTATTATGCTTATAATTCTAGGGCATACGTAAGCCGTTCACAGGCTAACACTTGTGGTCCCTTTTGCTCCTTATGTGGTGCTACTCGTACGCAACTCAGGTGAGTTTTCACGGCCCCTTTTACTGTTTTAAAACTGGGGGAGAAAACATGACGTAAACATTTTTGGTTATGTAATTCATATATGTTATCACTTGTTTAACTATGCGTACACATCTATCACTAAGTCCTCAAATCGGACCGTTAATATGAACATAGCGAGGTAAGTTGAGTAGTACTACTGGGTTTGACAAACCTGTCGAACGGGTGCATTCTTCACCTAAACATGCACCATGGTTGATAGGCCTGGTGGGAGGCAAAAACATAAAAAGTCAGTTGTCTGTTACGAGCGCATTAGTTAACATGCTTATGGGTTAGCTACCTATTTATTTATATATTGAATATACATTAACCTATTGAACTTTCTTACAAACTGAAACCTGTGAACTCACCAACCTCGTGTTGACATCTTTTCTTACATGTTTTCTCAGGTCGCTTAAGATAAGGCACAGGTGCACGCTTAGGACATGCATGGATTCCTACTATCATTTCATCCTTATGCAAACATTTAAAACAATTTACTTGTCTTATTATACTTTAGAGCATTTGTTTTGCACATTTATTTCTTATTTAAATGCTTCCGCATTAACTCTAAACTTTTATGATATTTCATTTATGTCCCATATAGTGTCGTTTGATGTAAATAATGACTGAGATCCTGGTTTGTCACACACTAAACGGTAAAACTCCGTTAGTTGAAATTGGGGGTGTGACATTAAAGCTCGAGTGCTTATAGAAGACGAGGACGATCGGTGATTCGGCGAGCACGAGTCTTCCGATTGAAGGTTATAATCATTTCATTCTATCCGTATGATTGTTATTTATGGGTTGCAGGACTGTTGGGGTGTTCGTCCGACATGCCTAGTGAGGTCGAGGGAGGAGCCGACTAGATTCGGATGGCGAAACACGAGGCGGGGAGGACCGGTGCAAAGCCGACAAGGACTAGGGTGACGCGGTGATGGTCGTGACCGGCCGGTGGGGACGAGGACGACGCGACGCCAGCGCGGTAGACCTGTAGAACCGGTGGCCGAAAGACGCGGGAGCTGCGGGTGGACTCGGGACGAGGCGTGGAGGTCGGAAGTCGTGCTGGTCAGTCGATACAGCAGCAAAGAGGGGCTCGTCAGAGGTTTGCGGGGCTGTGGAAGCTCGAAAGGAGGCGGCGTCGGGTAGTGGTGGTTCCGGACGGGCACGGCTGCAACAATAGGAGCCGGAAGGTGGCATTGCCGAGCCGGCCACGGGCAAGTAACGAGTTGGGGTCGGTTCGGGTGTGCATGCATTGCATGCAACGCCATGCATGGTGACGTGTGTGCGCGGGTGTTAAGCCCCGGGTCGGGTCGAGTGAGTGAGCGAGAGGACGAACGTCGAGACGTGATTATTTACTCGTGAATTATGTGTAATATAGGTGCGATATCGAAGAGCGAGAACGAGACGTTAGCCGGTTCTAGAGATCGAGGCGTATTAAGCAAAGATGAGTTTCTATCGCCCACGTTTAATTGTTTTGTAGTTTTGGGCTCGAATACATGCAACGTGCCATATAGTAAGGGCACGAAATGATAAGGGTTTTGAAGTTGATAATTGTGTTATGAAATGATAGTATAGTTGTATGCGTAGGATTTGGTGTCGGGTTATTTAATGCGGTGCTTTGATATTATGAGATTAATTGTTATCGGGTCGACTCTAGTCGATGGGAATTGAGTCTGACCTTAGTCAGATGAAATGGGTTGCTTAAGCGTGATAGTAAGTCGGTGTTGGTCGGTGAGTGTTATGACTGGCGATGATCGGTCAACGAGTCATGATCGAACGAGTCTTTAGACCAGCCGACGTGATTTCTTGTATGTCGATAAAATATATAATTGATTAATCGGTAACGAAATGAGAAAACCTTTGTGATGTAAATCATTTTTAATAAAGGTTCGGGATTTAATATCCTAGAAACGAATTACTACAGAACTCACTCAGCGTAGCTGACTTTTTAGCATGTATTTCAGGTAAAGAGAAAGTGTGAGCTGGCGGCTTCTGGATGGCGTTTGGTTACCGTGTTCGTTGTGATGACATTTAGTTTCCGTTATGATGTTGAATGATTTGGATATTATTGCTTGTTTGGATTATGTTTGAGATTTGGGTCGTTGACCACTGTTGACTATTTAATTTCCATTGCATTTATTGAGACAATTTGACTTCATTTACTACTGTGCTTACGTGTATGCCAACGTGTCCGGTTCCCGGGTTTGGGGCCTTACAAATAGTGATAGTAGTTGTTGGAACGGGGACCGTGACAAGGACTATTTTAATGAGATGATCGATTTGGCCATTGGGTTCTTTGTGGATGGGAACCGGTTTGCCTGTGTCGGTACCCTTGAGACGTGCGAGAGGATGGAGTGTGAGTGTAATGGGCTGTGATAATAGTAGGCGAGGGATGGTGGTGCATTATTTTGCAAGAGTTTCTCAAAGTGTACTAATTTGTCGTACAACTCCGAGAAGGAATGTAATATCCAGGAATTTCCGATCTATCGTCACATTTTAATTCTATTTCAAATCTAAAGAATTTATCATCTCCTAAATCTTTGCACGTATTATGAATTTAAAACTTGAAAACTTATTCAAAATCTATTTTCTTAAGTAATAAATATTATTGATATATATTTAGGAAAAAACATTTATACTTGAAATATATGTGTGTATCTTATAAATAAAATATGTTAAACTTTTAAAACTTCATAAGTTTATATATTTTATTATGTAAATAATATAATCAATAAACTTATGAACATTAAATACATAAAACTTGTAAAATTATAAACTTAGAGATTATTTTATAAAATTATAAAATAATAAGGTATAAAACTTATTTGACTTTTTTTTATAAAATAAAACATATTATTGTTTTAAAAAAGTCTCGGGTCTAACCTGTCATTTACCGAAACTTGTTTTAAACTAAAAATCATGTTTTAACATGAAATAACAAAACTTGCAAACTTCAGGGGCTAATGTGCAAATAAACCAAACTTCTGAAACAGAACCAGTCGCGAGTTCGAACCCCGCTGAAACCGGTTTTCATCTCCGATTTGTCAAAAACGCGTAATCGGCCGGATTCAATGCCCCTCGAGCTTCTACTCGAGCGTGAGACCCAAACCCAAGGTGTTTTAATGCCGGAATTTAATTCTAACACCGCATGATTCGAATTTGAATTCGTTTCCTTCAACCGTAATCCTCCCAACTGTTCGAGCATTTAAAGATGAAATTGGTTATAAATACCAACCCCTAAACCTTTGCGACGTCACACTTGAACTCTCTGAAACATCAATTGCACCATATCATACCTGCAGTTCAGGTTTAGATCCGTCGTCAGTCGCACAAAAGCTCAAACCCGTTCTCCCTCATTTCGACACCAATTCAGTTAATTCTTATGGCCATTATCCTCGTTTCCATTTATAGATCAATAGCCATATGTCAATTTGTATTAAAAGAGGGTTAATCGAGTCGCATTTAGGAAATCTTGATTCTAGAGGTTCATATGGGATTAGGGACGATTTGGGATACAACTTAACTATTTTCTTTTCCGGATAAATCAATAGCGAAGCCCGTAGCCGGGTGGTTAGATGCGTGTGTGTGTGTGACTCGGGTGGCCCGGGTTCGATCTGGCCAACCCGAGTTTTGTCTTTTTTTTATCCTTTTTATTCAGTTTTAATACTTCTAATATTTTTTATAAAATCTTTAAAACTTATATAAACTTGAAACTAATTTTTAATTATACTTTTGTATTCCAGAACTATTTTTAATTAATTAAACTTAGTTAAAACTTATAAAGATTTAATCTTTAAAATTAATTTTAAATACTTAAAAACTATAAAAAAAATACTTTTAAAATTCAAAACATATATTCTACACAGAAAATATTTTATAAAATCAGAAACTTGATTTATTATTTCTTTTCTAAAATAATAAACTTATTTTGTTTTAAACTTTAAATTAATTATTAAATTTTAATTAAAACATAAAACTTATATAAATATTTATAAAAACATAAAAGTTTATAAAACCTACATAGTATTTATAAAACTAAAACTTTTGCATTTTTATAAAATTTATATCTATTTAAACCAAGGCTTGTTTATTTATTTATTTAAAACAAGTAAATAAATATACATTGTTATTTAGGATTAAGAAATTTATAAACTTATAAACTTTATAAAAATAGAAACTTTAATCTAATAAATTACAAACTTACACATTTTATAAAACTTATATTTTATACAAACAGAAACACATTTATTTATATAAATTTAAAACGGGAGAAACAAATATACTTTATTTATTTCCTAAATATTTATAAACTTATAAACTCTATAAAATAAAATAGAAACTTTAAGACATTTATAAACTTGTAAACTTTATTTAAATATTTATAATCCTATAAGAAAATTTATTTAAGACATTTATAAACTTTAAAATTATAATTTAAAATATAAACTTTATAAGAAATTCTATTTAACATTTTATAGACTTATAAGTGCTTGTTATTATTTAAACTTATAACCATATTATAAACATTAATTAATTACAAGTTAATTTAATAAATACTTAATACTTAAATGCTTTAATAAATCTTAAATAATTTATATTGATTATTTTGGATTAGATAAAATATTTATTCTTGTAGATAATTATTTATCCTTAATAATTATGTATTCTTAAAATAACTATTATTGATCCTTAATAGTTATTTATTTTTTAAATAATTATTATTAATCCTTAATCCTTGTTTATTCCTTTAAATAAATCCTTAATAATTATTTATCTTTTAAATAATTATTATAAATCTTTAATAATTATTAGTCTTACACTTAATTTATTCCTACAAGTTTATCTATAAAATACTTAGAAAACTACTTTGCATTATTGTTACCTAACTTGTGTAATTAATAATTATAAAACCTTTTTAAATAATTATTTTAATTAATAATTATTTTAAACTATAAACTTATTAAACTTTGATATTCAAGTCTTGTATTATTTATTTGAAACCTTTTTTAGAATTTGATTTAAACTTTATAAAAACAATCATTCTCGTCTCCCTTTTGAAACCCTAGTCAATCTTAGAATCCTAAATCTTTTGCCATAGACTTATAGAATCAAACTTTAAACTTTAGACTTGTGTTCTTAGACTTGTTGTGAGAATATTCTCCCTCAAAGTTTTGCTACACTAAATCTTGTTGGATATTCTTTCATCAATCCAAGTAAGTATACTTAACCCTTTTTTGCTTTATTTTATTTATAAACTTAGGGTGAAACATGTATAACACTTTTAAACTTATACAATTCGTGCACAACTATGTCTATATGCTTATCCTTGTGTTATGTGGTTTTGAGACTTGCATACTTAAATTAAACTTAAAACTGAGTTTTTTTGTTCCAAAAGAGTGTTGGTGAAAAAGTTATTTACCAAAATGGTGTTGTTAGAAAATTATTTACCAAAATAGTGTTTTTGGAAAATTTGATTTTTCTCACTCTTAATTTCATTGGATAATGCCTAATTTATTAATAACTAATTTAAAGAAAAGGATAATGCAATTTTTTAACTAATTTACAAGAAAATAATACACGTAATTTATTAATAGCATCTAATTTATTATAATCAATTGATTATTATTAGATGTAATATAAAAATTATATTATAACGTAATATTATATTTTTCAATATATCTTAATATCAAATAAAATATTAATTATCTTTTCATTTATTTTAATTTATTGAATAAAGATTTCTGTATATAAGCTATATTTAATTATTAACGTTAAATATATTTATTTTTGAATTAGTTGATTATCAACAAAAATCTCAATGGATTTACATTCTTTTGCAAAGATATGTTTCGTTATTAAAAAAATCAATTTAATAAATCTAATTTTAGGTTCTTTTAAAATTCTTTTTAAACATGTCACTACAAAACAAAGAATAACTTATCGGCGGATTACCAACGAAATCAAAAAGGAATAAAAATATTTTTTGTCAACAAATTTACTGAAGGTTCCCATGGATTCTCAAAAAAAAATATATTGTCATCGAAAAATTTCACAAGAATCTTCGTTAATTACTGACATAACACACAAAGTCTAATATATATCTATTCGTATTTGATCAATCCACCTAGTTTGGTTGACCCTTCGGGGAGAGCCCATGGTGATTGTTACTGATTTAAACTTTTAAGGGTAATCTACAGGTTATGCCTAAAGTTGGTTGGAAGGTTGATATGCACAATGTTTAACTTGTTTGTCCTCACACTTATACCATTGATGCATGTACATAGTGAATTGTAAAAATTTTTCAAAAACTTTGTTAAACGATGTCAAAACTTTTGTATCTCACCAACTATTTTTAGTTAACAGTTTACTCAACATGTTTCAGGTATACAAGCATGAGGCTTTGTTTTGATCACATAGGATACTTTGGACCTATAATACTTATCAAATTAAACTTTGTGTCCTTAAAAGTAAATAATGAAATAATATAACCTTTAATAGTCAACCTGTTGCTTTTGAACAACCGCGTCCGTCCCGACGTATAATCCGCCGTAGGTTGGGATGTGACAATGAAACTGGTGTATCTCGAACATTGACTGCACCGACAATATTTTTGAATTCATCACCCAATTGAATTATTGTGTGGATCATCAGATCCTCAACATCAATCGGACTTTGAGCCAAAGCAAGTTCATTGGCAATTGACCTCATGTCGTGGAGAAACTTGGCAACCGAACGTGACCCTTTCGGGTTTGTCGTGACTTTAGACTTGAGCGAGATTATCCTGGAACGGGAGGCATTCGCATAGCCGGTGGTAAGGCGTTGCCAAGCTTCACGAGATTTTGTTTAATGTTTGAATTATTTGCTGTCTTTGTGGTGTCCAAATAGTTGGTACTTTGACGGGTTCAGTTAAGTGTGAAGGAGTTAATCTTGATTTTACGAAAGAAGAGGGGTCGGTTTGAAAGAACGTGAAAGTTGAAGGGTGATTCGGAAATAGTTAAATAATTCGTATTTAATTAATAGTTTGAATGTATAGATAAAGTTATTTAAGTTTATCTATTGTTTAGTAAGAGTTAGTAATAGATTATAATTGATAGTAGAGTTTGAGTAGGATTAGTATGATTTATTTAGTATAAATAGATGGTTAGGGTCCATGTAATTGGAAGTTAAGAAATAATAAACAGAAAGAGTCGATCGGTTGTTGAGATCAAACTTTGTGTTCGCGTTCTTGGGCCTCGTTTCCAACAATTCGTATCAGGGCCAGGTTGCGGTTTTGATAGTTGATCTTCGAGCAAGGGGAGCAGCCCCTGGTGCTATGGGGCTGTGGGGCTGGGAAGAGAAGGAAGAAGGAGGATAGCAAGCAACGGTTTTTTTTTGTCAGTATGAGTTGCTAGCCGAGATCTTGAAGGTAGAAGAAGTAAGATCCGTTCTTGTCAAGTAGGTTTGAAGGTAGCAAGAACGTGATCTTCATGAAGATTTGAAGGAAGTGAGTAAGAAGGAACAAGGAAATTAATCCTTGTTAAGTAGGCAATTAAGAACCCGTTTTTCTTGGTTGAATGAAGGAGTAGGAAAAACAAAAACTTTTCTTGTTTAGTAGGCAATCAAGACCCCTGGTTTTTTATTGAAAGAAGGAGTAGGAAAAACAAGATTTTTCTTCTTAAGAAGGCTATCAAGGACTTGTTTCTTGATGAATTGAATGAGTAGGAGAAAGAAGGAAGAAGAAAAACAAGTAGGAAAGAAGAAAGGAAGAGTTTCAATTTCGATAATGACGGCGCTAATCCCGCTTCAATCCTGATCAAATAGTATCCGGAGAGTTCAAAGTTGAGATTGCAACTATGAGTTCCTGAAAGAAAGAATGTGGAAATAGCAAGAAGCAAGTCCAAATCAAGATTAAGGGGGAGAATGAAGGAGTTAATCTTGATTTTACGAAAGAAGAGGGGTCGGTTTGAAAGAACGTGAAAGTTGAAGGGTGATTCGGAAATAGTTAAATAATTAGTATTTAATTAATAGTTTGAATGTTTAGATAAAGTTATTTATGTTTATCTATTGTTTAGTAAGAGTTAGTATTAGATTATAACTGATAGTAGAGTTTGAGTAGGATTAGTAAGATTTATTTAGTATAAATAGATGGTTAGGGTCCATGTAATTGGAAGTCAAGAAAAAATAAACAGAAAGAGTCGATCGGTTGTTGAGATCAAATTTCGTGTTCGTGTTCTTGGGCCTGGTTTCCAACAAAGTGCTCTTTAGTATATAAGATTGTGGCATTTTGACCTACATCCCATATCTTTTCTTACCACAAATTCCTACATATAAGATCAAACGAAATTAGTTGATTTCTTAGAGACTATAGAGGGGTTCAAGTTAGCTATTAAGAAATAAACAAAACACTAAATTATATTAACAAATAATTTACTAGAGTTGGATGACAATGAATTTTACCGACTTCTTTAAAAAGAAAAGTGAGAGTTCCACTAGAAGCATAACGTTGATTTGCATTATGCTTTATCACGACAAAAACAACACAAACAAACCAACATAAACTTATGCTATTTTATTAGAAAACATCACAGTTAACCGTGCTGCTTTCATTTCTATTTTTTGCTTGAAACCTACATCACAGTTAACCTTACATTTTTACCATAAAATAACACCAAACTTTATTAAAACATCACAGTTAACCGTGCTGCTTTCATAGCTATGTTTTGTGCTTGAGGAAACCATAAGATAAGAATAAAGAACTTTTTAATAAAGATGTCACCGATAAACCGATGACTCATTGAAGAAAAGTCAAATTGGGTAGAATTTGTGGTTTAATGGCTAAAATCCCAATTGAAAAGGTGGTTTAATGGATAAATCTAGCAATCACGCCTCACGGGCCTCCTTCATTACTACTATTAATAGTTCTAGGTCGGTTTCTGCATTTTACTTTTATGTCTTTCTAGATTAGCCACAAAATTTTGATACATTTGCAAATTACCACTCCTAACTTCCAAATGTATATCCACTTTCCTTTTTAACCCTTCTTCACCCCCTATGTTTATAAACCGTTTTGAGTGGGTTAATCTCCAAGAAAAATAGAAGAAGAAAAATCTGAGACAATTTTCTTTGCAAAACTTTCAAAAGGAAATTACCTTTAAATAAACTTCAACCCTAAACTACATGCACTTTATTAAGGATCATGCAAACATGGGTGAGGGGTTATTCCCCACTGCCTACCTCTACTCCTAGAATGCAAATAAACTACTCCACGTGAATTGACTAGGTCATGGGTTTGCTCCACTTGAATCTGGGTTGCAACCGGGTCATGGACCTTTGCAACTTGACGGGCCTTATGGGTCAACAGTAAGGAACTGATGGGCCCATTGGGCCGATGGATCTGTGATCGTAACACTCTACCTTCTCTCTCTCAACGAACGCTTCTCGATGGTACACACGGCTCATTCCCGTTCAATTTCCCGCTCCACCACCATCACCAGTCTCGTCATCGCCCACATCTCCCCCTTATTAGCCCTCTACAGCCACCACTACCGTCTACCGCAACCTATCTGTAACATTTCGGATTTTAGTATGCCTATTTCAGTTCAATGTAATGCAATTTCAAGTTCTATACTCGTGCAATGCCTCATTATTTTCTCGTCGTAAAATTTAATGCAATGATCCTATACAAATTCGCAAGTTTTACTCGATTATTTACATTTAAACGCTATACAAGAAACTATTTGGTACAAACTTATCAAACCTGAAAAGTCAAGGACTAAAATTGAAAAACATCAAGAAACCCTAGTTAGCACGGTCGTGCTTCGTTCTAGCACGGTCGCGCCAAGTGCTTTGGCACGGTCGCGCGACCTGCTCTGGAACGATCGCGCCCGGTGCCTAGGCACGGTCGCGCCTCTCCTTGGCACGGTCGCGCCTGCGTAACAGAAAAACGTAAATGCAGATTAATCACCCGATCGTTCGAATCCGAAACCGTTATACGTTTCTTTTCCCCTTAACAATTGTATTACCACTTTTCAAATCCCAAACGCCTCAGTATTCATTTGCAAGAAAACTCTCTCAAGCAAATTTCAAGAAAGAAACTCTCTCAAAGCTTTTCGACCCAAATTCTCCCAACTCAGTAGCAGAATCGCGATATCAAACCATCTCTGAAGCTTCCGGACTGTCTGGATTGACCGGAGTTGCAGTAAAGATCGTCGGAACTCGAGCCGTCGTCGCCGGAGCTTCCTTCCAACCGTTCTCTATAAATTTGTTTCGTTTCAGGGTAAATATAATCGTCTTCTCATTCATTTCAGTATCATTATCAAAAGCCCTCATCCAATTTGGGCTTCCACAATAGAAATCGACCAGAATCAGAAACCATGTTTCCAATAAAAATGATTTAATCGAACCCATACTTAAACCCGATTTCCATACAATTAAGGTATATGAAAAGACACGTAATAACCTATTAATCAAAAGCCCTAACAATTCCAGTGTTTAAAATACAAGAAATTCTCGATTCGTGTCTGATTTAGATTAGACACGGTCGCGCTAATCATCTAGCGCGGCCGTGCCTCGTTTAGCGCGGCCGTGCCTCGTTTAGCGCGGTCGTGTCGACTAGAAGCGCGGTCGTGTCATCCGTCCAGACCTTGTCATGCCCTTTGGGCTAGTCTCTGTTGTGTCTAAAAATCATAGACGCGACCGTGCCGGGCTAAGGCACGGTCGTGCCTGATGACTTGTCTAGATTGTGCTCCTGATTGATCAACCCGGTCGCGCCCCGACTAGCGCGGTCGCGCCCGTGGTTTGAGCACGATCGTGCCCTTCCGAGGCACGGTCGTGCTAGACTCAGAATTTTTAACAGAATTATAATTTTTATATTTTAATCAGTAAATGTTTCAGATTTTATAAAAAATATGTTTTCTGTATTTAAAAATAGATTAAAAGTTTAATCTTGGCATAAATGTAATTTATTGAAAAGTTTATAAAAATTAAATTTATATTTATCATCTTACACTTAAATGATATTTTAAATAATTAAGTTACAAGATTTATAAATAATGATGACTTATTTACTTTACATTTTAAATCAAAATCGTTTTATTTATTTATACTTAATTACAATTAATATTGACATTATTTTATAAACTATAGTTATACACTTATTTATTTAATTCAAACCTAATTAAATTGTATTAGAATAAGAGCTCAATCATAGCATTGATTTGTATCATAATATTGTAAACCGTTTGCTATAGCATATTTATAGGAGGATTCCTAGGAAGACCATTGAATATAGGAGGATTCCTAGGATGACCATTGTCTGGTAATCATTATATATTGATTGTAAATAATGAGATGAATCACACAGACAATTACAAACTCTAACATGGTATCACACCTCTAAACTTCTTCCTTCCCTTCGATCCTGTTACTTTTCTTCTTGAACCGCCGGCCACCATCTTCTTTCTTCTTTTCTTTAACCTGAACATGGACCCGAAAACACATCCCGCCATTACCGTATCCAATATCAAAACATTCATCCCTATCACCCTCGAAATGGACACCAGCCAATACTCCTCTTGGGCTGAACTTTTCAAAATCCATTGCCGTGCGTTTCAAGTGCTCCACCACCTCTCCCCTCGCATCACAGCCACCTCTTCCACTGAAGCCACCTCTTCCAACACTACTGATGAGGATGTATGGGATCGGCTTGACGCCATAGTCCTTCAATGGATCTATGGCACCATCTCTAACGACCTTTTAAGCACCATCATACGACCCGACTCCACCGCTTGCTATGCGTGGGTCACCTTACAACGCATTTTTCATGATAACCAAGCCACTCGTGCCGTCCTTCTAAAACAAAAATTCGCTATTCTGAAGCTTGCTTCCTTTCCCAACATGTCCGCATATTGCCAAGAGGTAAAAATAATCTCTGACCAATTGGCGAATATCGGGTCCCCTGTAGCCGAACGTGACTTGGTCATTCAACTCATCACCGGATTATCCGAAGCCTATAGTACCATCGGTGCAATCATTCAAAATACCAAACCATTCCCGTCTTTCTATGAGGCTCGGTCCCAACTTATCCTTGAAGAAACAACTAAAGCAAACCGAGTCGCCACCGAAACAGCCCTACACACCGCAGTCAACACCACCTCTCAAACCGAGAACCCTCCTCCACAAACTAATACCACTCCTTCTTACACCCGAAACACTAGAGGACGAGGCCGCGGACGCGGTCGCGGTCGTGGCAGACACCAACCTTCACCACAATGGACCCATTACCCATGGTTTCCCCAGCCGACAACTACCCAAAACCGCCCTCCAACTTGGTCGCAACCCACTGGTTACTTTTGGACCGCTCCACCTTGCCCGTATCCCACCATTCCACAATCTCGACCACCAACATCACAACAAGGAATCCTCGGCCCTCGCCCACAACAGGCTTTCACGGCTTCGGAGACTCCATACATGCCTACAGCTCTTGACCAGGCCTTCAATGCTTTCACTCTAAATCCACCGGATCAAACTTGGTACATGGACTCGGGTGCATCAGGTATAATGACTCACAACTCTACTAATCTCACTTCTTGTTTAAATAATGTGTATCAACGAAACATTACAGTCGGTGATGGCAAAAATATACCCGTTCATGCAATTGGAAACCATACATTACCACCACCCTTTCCAAACTTCAAACTAAATAACGTGCTTTTTGCACCAAAACTCATTAAAAATCTAATTTCGGTTCGCCGTTTCACCACCGACAACAATGTTTCAATCGAATTTGACCCGTTTGGTTTTGATGTGAAGGACCTCCACACCCGGAAGCACCTCCTTCGATGTGATAGCACCGGCGATCTATATCCGTTAACTCCACCCTCAAGTTCCAAAGTTCAACCTTCTAATGCTCAAGTTTCTTCTTTTTTAGCCGTGACCCAAGACATTTGGCATCGCCGTCTTGGCCATCCCGGAAATAATATTTTACGTTGTTTAAAGTCTAGTTTAAATTTTTCTAGTAATGTTCAACCTTCTTCTATATGTGAACCTTGTGTGTTTGGCAAACAAATAAAATTTACTTTCCATGATTCGCATTCACATACACATTTACCATTTGACATTGTTCATAGCGATTTATGGACCTCACCTATTCTTTCCTCAACCGGATCTCGATACTATGTCCTATTTTTAGATGACAAAACAAATTATTTATGGACATATGCTCTCACCTCAAAATCCCAAGTTTATTCTAAATTTCTAGAATTCCACAAATTAATAAACACCCAATTTCAAACCACAATAAAATGTTTTCAATGTGATAATGGACGCGAGTATAACAACACTTCTTTTCATCAATTTTGCACTTCTAATGGCATGCAATTTCGGTTTTCATGTCCATACACCTCCGCTCAAAACGGAAAATCGGAGCGTAAAATTAGATCAATTAACAACATCATGCGTACCATCCTATCACATTCATCCGTACCTCATTCTTTTTGGCCTCATGCACTCGAACACGCAACATATCTATTAAACATCCTACCCTCCAAAGTTCTAAACAACTCCACTCCCACTTTTTGTCTCTATCACCGCCACCCTTCTTATGACCATTTACGCATTTTTGGTTGCCTTTGTTATCCCCTTCTACCATCCAACACCATCCATAAACTAGCCGACCGCTCCACTCCTTGCGTATTTTTAGGCCACCCTTCACATCACCGAGGCTACAAGTGCTACAACATCAAAACCAAACAAATTCAAATCTCACGAGATGTCATTTTTGATGAAACAGTGTTTCCTTTTGCAACTCAAAAACCAACCACCTCATCTTATGACTTTCTGACCTCCACACCATATCCCTTTCATTGGTCTAATTCTACAACCCCAACTCCATCTCTTCTAAATACCTCCTCTGGCCCAGCCAACCCTCCTCTCCCAACCGGCACACACATCCAACACCAAACCAGCCCAACAACCAGCCCGTTAAACTCCCACCCTCTGCCACCTAACAGCCCACCAACCAGCCCATTAACCACCCCTACGGCCCATCACCAACCCACACCATCGCCTTCACCTCCACCACCTCCACCCCCACCGACTCGCACCATGAACACCCGCTCCATGTCGGGTATTTTCAAACCAAAAACTCACTTTAATCTAAACATGTCCACCACTCCTCTCCTCTCTCCTCTACCAAAATCACCCACCGAAGCCCTTTCCAATCCGAACTGGAAAAATGCCATGACCGACGAGTTTCGTGCACTTATTGATAACAAGACTTGGGAATTAGTACCCAAACAGCCTAGTATGAATATTGTTCGTAGCATGTGGATTTTTAAACATAAAAAGAAAGCGGATGGCACGCTTGAACGATATAAGGCCCGGTTAGTGTGTGACGGTCGATCACAACAAGTTGGTGTTGATTGTGGAGAAACATTTAGCCCCGTAGTTAAACCGGCAACAATTAGAACGGTGTTATCTTTAGCTTTATCTAAGTCGTGGCCTATACATCAACTCGATGTCAAAAATGCTTTTCTACATGGGAACTTAAATGAAACGGTTTTTATGCATCAACCAATGGGCTTTCATGATCCGACTTATCCCAATCATGTTTGTCTACTAAAAAAGTCTCTTTATGGACTCAAACAAGCACCGAGAGCATGGTACCAACGGTTTGCGGATTTTGTTTCAAAGATGGGTTTTAAACATAGCCAATGTGATCATTCCTTATTCATCTTCAACCAAGGTCATCAAATGGCATTCATATTATTATATGTTGATGATATTTTGTTGATAACATCTTCAGATGACTTAAGAAAAAAATTCATGACTCGGCTTTCTAAAGAATTCGCAATGAAGGATCTCGGGCCCCTTAGCTACTTCCTTGGTATTTCGGTTACACGGGACTCAACCTCTATATTTCTTTCGCAAGAAAAGTATGCTCGAGAAATCCTTGAACGAGTCGGCCTCTCGGATTGCAACCCAGCAGCCACCCCGGTTGACACACAAAACAAATTGAGCAGTAATAATGGGACGCCGGTTGACAATATTACCGAATACCGAAGCCTCGCAGGCGCTTTACAATACCTCACCTTTACCCGACCGGACATTTCATACGCGGTTCAACAAGTATGCCTCCATATGCACGACCCAAAGACCATCCATTTAAATGCTCTTAAAAGAATTCTAAGATACATTAAAGGCACAATCTCATATGGTCTTCACATTCAACCATCCTCGACATCCTCTCTCACCGCTTATACCGATGCCGATTGGGGAGGGTGTCCCGACACAAGGCGTTCAACATCCGGTTATTGTGTATATATGGGTGACAATCTTCTCTCATGGTCCTCCAAACGTCAACCCACTTTGTCCCGCTCAAGTGCCGAGGCGGAGTACCGTGGCGTCGCTAATGTGGTTTCCGAAGTTTGCTGGCTTCGCAATTTACTACTAGAACTTTATCACCCTCTACAACGCGCCACGTTAGTCTACTGTGACAACGTGAGTGCTATCTACCTATCCGGTAATCCAGTTCAACATCAACGCACAAAACACGTTGAAATGGATATTCATTTCGTTCGTGAAAAGGTCGCCAAGGGTGAAGTCCGAGTTCTACATGTCCCATCACGGTACCAAATTGCCGATATTTTTACAAAAGGGTTGCCTAAGGTTCTATTCGACGATTTTCGAACCAGCCTCAACATCCGTGATCCTCCCGTTTCGACTGCGGGGGAATATTAGAATAAGAGCTCAATCATAGCATTGATTTGTATCATAATATTGTAAACCGTTTGCTATAGCATATTTATAGGAGGATTCCTAGGAAGACCATTGAATATAGGAGGATTCCTAGGATGACCATTGTCTGGTAATCATTATATATTGATTGTAAATAATGAGATGAATCACACAGACAATTACAAACTCTAACAAATTGTTTCAAACATATTTTACCTCAAACTTTATATATTTTATTCAATCCTTTTTAAATACAAACCAATGGTTTTACATACAAATCCAACTTTCATTCTTAAACTTTATACATCTATGTGATTCAATGCATATTACTATTTAGGTTAAAGTGTGCTTTTCAAGGATCTTTTGCTATCTATATTCCTTGTTAGCTTCACTTCCATACCAAGTGAGTATTCACAACCCCTTTTTACTCTTTTACACTTTTGGGGTGGAACATGAACTCTATACTCATTACACATTACACAATTACATTTACACAAACAACACAAGTGCAAAAATCCTATTTACATACATGTGTGCAAAAATTTGAGCTTTGTGCCCGAGTGCTAGGTGTGTTTAACCTTTGTATGCTCTTATGTGCAATCATTAACTATACAAGCCGACGGTTTTCAATGATGGATCTATTGAGTCTGACAAACCCACCCATGGTACGCGGTGATTGAAACCGACAACACATTTGTTTTGCATGCTAGTTACAAGGTTTGATTGTACATTTGGTTACACAATAGTTACTCCCCATAAACGCCTTATTTATCATGTCATGTAAAGGATTTGTTTTCAACTATATGCTATCTATATACAACTGTGTTATACTTACCAACTTTTTAGTTGACTTTATTTTATTCATGTTTCAGGCCCCAATATGTGAGATTGATTCAAGACGTGTTCAACATAGGATTTGGACTTAGCAAAATAAATCAAGAATTTTATGAATTGTTTATGTTTCTTGTTTGAATTTGATCTTGTACTTGGATTTATTGTAATGCAAATTTGACTTTAATATATTTCAATTTAGTCAACCATGTGCTATGAACAGTCTTACATGTCCCGCCCCGATAATTCCGCCATCGGTCGGGGTGTGACACTATCACCGACCCGTAATTCCCACCTAAATCCAAAATCAGAGCCATAGATCTGTTTGGTGAGCATTTCCAACAAAAATTAATGATGACTAATCTCTTATACACTGGCATATAACCCTTTCAGAAGAAAGTTGAGATATCGAGTCACATCCCAACCGAAAGTAGTTTTTGATATTATACAAACATTTATATTTAACTGAAAAATTATTATTTAATGTTGTTTTGTTAAAACCACCAAATAATCAGTGAAGTATTTATATAATTTAGTAATACTATATGACATTATTGTAGAATTTGAATATAAAGATTATATTTCATCTAATATTTTCAAATTTGATAAGGTATTTATAAATAAATAAATCTCGATCTAGAATTAAGAAAAGATTATCTTTTACTACTTGCCTTTTACCCCCTTTTTTTAGTTTCGGTTTCTTCTTAAACTAGTACTTTTACCCGTCGCACTTTGCGACGACATCAAAACATAATCTAACTCGAATTCACGCGTGACGCGGTGTGAAACGGATCTTAAACATTTGAGGTGGTTAAAAAAGAAATATACTTAGGTACATAAAAACATAGGAGCAATGGTAAACTAAATAATAAAAATCTAAAAGAGAAACATAAAACTAAATAATAAGAAAAGAAAAAAAAAACTACCGGTTTAGGTCGTTGAAAACCATAAAAGCGAATACTGATATGGGTTCCGAAAATACCAATAACGACAATGACGTTGCTCGCTCATAATAGGTTCGCCTCGTAACGGTACAACAACGCACTAAAGATAAAAAAAACTCAATTTTAAATTAAACTCCGTTGAAAAAAAATATATACCAGAACGTTGACAAAAAAAACTAAAAACAGTCGCGCACTCCGTATTTTGAAAAAAGCAAGCGTATATTATATATACTATAAGGGTTAAAAATGAAAAAAAAAACAAATTTACTGTTAATCAGTTCCTTTTTGTTTAGTATAATTTCTTATTTTAGTTATATAATGAAAAAAACAAAACAAGTTTTTTTTTCGTCTATCTCTCCTATTAATTATACAAATTTTTTTAATTATTTTTTCTCTCTTCTATTAAATAATAATGACTTCTATAATTTTTTTATAAAACATTTTTCATAACACATCGTAACCAATAAGTCAACAAATATATCATTTAAACTTCATTAATAAAAGCGTACGTAAAGTAATGCAATAACAAAAACATAACACATCGTAACCAATAAGTCAACAAACACATCGAATCTGCACCTTCTCGTAACCGTCAAATCCAAACGTCACATACTAGTGGAATAACGTGAAGATCACCACCACTAGGCCCATTAACACCTTACTGTACTTCGAGTGATGAACTCCTAGGGCCCGATACTTAGGTTATTCAACACTAACTTCAAGCACGGCATCACAAGGATGACACGTACCAAACTTCAAGCACGACTACCCCGTAAGGTAGATCGTACCAAACTTCAAGGATCACGATAATCCCCTTGGCGACCGTCATCACCCCAGTTGTACAACAGTTGGCCAGCCACAAAGGCCCCTAAAAGGTAAAGGCCCATAACATACTTCCCATCCCAGTAACCTTCATTCCCTAAGGAATATTGGCAGATTCGTTCGTTTGTGACATTCGTAAATCTTCACTTCTTTTACTTCAAAACTTCAGTTAAAGCATTCGTACGTTTTATTAAAAATCATTCATTCATTCGCAAACACTTCGTAAACTTCTTTTGGCAAAATATTTCATAAACACTTCTTTCGTAACCTTTCCTTCCAAAACATCGTACATAAACATCATTTTATAACGTCACATACATCGTTCATAAACATCATTTTATAAAATAGTCACATCGTTACGTATGCACACCAGCCCAAAAATATTATTCAAAACATTTAAAAGAGGGCTTCTAGAACTCACCCGATAAGCTAGTCTCGGCTGTCCTAAACAATGGTCCAACGACTTCACGTACGATCTGAATTGAATAGTTACATACACATCAGACCAAACCCGACTCTAACGGTTTAACCATTCTGACTTTACTAACCAGCCTGATGCCTGCGCACTTAGCAAGTGTGCAGGGCCCTGTTCTTGCGTACTTAAAAAGTGCGCATACTTTGCTTCATGCGCACTTGGTAAGTGCGCACGACCTTCTTCTTGCGTACTTGACAAGTACGCAGAACCTTTCTTCTTGCGTACTTGATAAGTACGCAGGGTCCGCTTCCTGGGTACTTGATAAGTACGCAGGGTCCTCTTCCTGCGTACTTGATAAGTATGCAGGATCCTCTTCCTTATCTGCTTCTCCATAAAAACCCTAACTTTCGCATTCGGGTCTGATCACGTCAAGATCCCGAACTTGTTTCCATTCAAAACGTTTGCTTTTCATTAAGGAATTCAAAACTATGTTTTTCTTCCAGTTTCATCCGTAAAAACGTTGCCTTTTCATCCAAAACCTGAGAAACCCAAAAACGAACAAAAACTCAGATCTAGGCAAGATCGTTACCTGTATCGAGTTTCTGATCCGGAGATTCTTCTCACGAGCTCTGGAGCAACACACTTCTTCAATCTCGAGTCGATCCGCCAACTTTCTCTCTCTACGGTTTCTCTCTCTAGATGTGGCAAATGAGAGAAATGAAGGTGACTTAGGCTATTTATAGGGGAGGCTCCCCTATGTTCGCCCCTTCTAGCCCGCCGGCCCATCCGGCGCGACCCGTCATGCTTCGTTCGTTTATTCCGTTATTATAACTGTCGTTTTGTTTTTAGGATGTTACAAGTCAACCCCCCTTACATTAGGTTTCGTCCCCGAAACCTATCATAAGTCATATAGTTGAGGGTACGACTCCCTCATTTTAGTCTCTGTTTCCCAAGTGGCTTCCGATCCCTTTCGATGTTTCCATTGGACTTTAACCAATTGGATTACTTAATTACGTAAACGTTTCTCCTTCCGATCTAGGATGGCCACGGGTTCTTCGATGTAGTTAAGGCTGTTGTCGACCTCGATGTCAGTAAGTGGTACGTGAGCCGATTCATCCGCCAAACACTTTCGTAAGTGTGATACATGGAAGGTAGGATGAATCCCATTTAACTCATCAGGCAACTCTAACCGATAAGCGACTTCACCAACCCGTGCCATTATCCTGAATGGTCCGACAAACTGTCACACCCCAACCGATGGCGGATTATACGTCGGGGCGGACGCGGTTGTTCAATAGCACAAGGTTGACTATTAAAGTTCCAATATTTCATTAATAATAGATTCAAAGGTTCAAAACAAAGGAAATAACAAGTATACAACATTTATTTAATAAGTAGTCTAGGTCCAAAGCGTCCTATGTGATCACAAGTAAGTCTCACGATGTAGAACCTGAAACATGTGAAAGAATCTGTCAACTACAAAATAGTTGGTGAGATACAAAGGTTTTGTCATAGTTTAATAAGTATTTGGAAAGAATTACAATTCACTATGATATATGCATTCTATAATGTAAGTATGAGAAACAAGTATCTTAAACATTGTGCATAACAATCCTCCGACCAAGTTTAGGCATAACCCGCAGGTTACCCTTATAAGTCTCAAGTTTCAAAGTTTAATGTAGTAACAATCACCAAGGGCTCCCCCGAAGGGTCAATCAATCAAGGTGGATTGGTCAAATGCAAATAGATCTATCATTGTTACTATCGGCTTGATCAAAGCTATGCTAGTTATAAGTTTAATCTAAGCATACAAGTCTCAAGTTTAACATAAGAATAAGCATCTAGTCATAGTTTGTACAAGAATTGTATAAGTTTAAAGTTTTGAACATGTTTCACCCCAAAAGCATAGAAAGGAAAAAGGGGCTAAGTATACTCACTTGGATGATGAATAGTATCCGACACGAATAAGTATTTGCAAGACTTGGAGAGAGAATATCCTCACGATAAGCCTAAGTATGCAAGTTTAAAGATTTAAGTATGATCCTATAAGTCTATGGTAAGGATCTAGGATTTCAAGATTGACTAGGGTTCCAATGGGATGGGATTTGATTGTGTTTATAAAGTTTAAGTTTAGTTTTAAAAGAAAGGTTTTGAATATAAGACTTGGATCTCAATAGCTTAATAAGTTTGTAGATTAAAATAATTATTTGAGACAAGAATTAATGATAATAATTATTTCAAGAGTAAAATAATTATTATATACAAAATATTTCAAGGCTAAATAATGATTTAGGATTAATAGTAATTATTTAAAGTGTATATAATTATTAAAGATAAATAATTATTCATAAGGATAAGACATGTAATTCATTAAAGTTTCAAGTATTAAACATTTATTAATATGTAAATAAATATTGAGTACCTATAAGATTGAAAATAGAATTTCCTTATAAAGTTTATATTTTTAAATAAGACTTTATAGAGTCTATAAGTTTATATATGTCTTTAAATAAGGTTTCTCAAAATAAGATTTATAAGTTAATAAATATTTAAAGTTTCCATTTAGCCTTATAAAGTTTATAGGTTTTCTAAATAATGTGCAAGTTTTATAAATCTTTTTCTAATTTTTATAAGCTTTATATAAGTTTTTGTTTAAACTAAAGTTTATAAATTAATTTAATGTTTAAAATTAAATAATATGTTTATTTCTGAAACTAATTTTCCTGTTTATAATTTATAAGGTTCTAAGGTATTTTTATAATTTTTTTAAATATTTAAAACCATTAATTATCATAAGTTTAATCAACTTTTATTTAATTAAAAAGTTTCAGGATATAAAAATGTAATTAAAATTCGCAGCTAAGTATATAAATATCCAACAGATTTTATAGAAATTTATAGTGGCATTAAACCTGGTTTAAAAGCAAAAAGAAACTGAATATGCGAAAATGGGGGTCGGCCGGGTCGAACCCGCGCCGTTTCCGGGTCACCGCAGGCACACACACTTAACCATTTGACCTACGGGTCTTGTTGAGTTTAAACTAGGAAAAGAAAATAGGTAAACAATACTTTCAAACACCCCCAAATTCTCAAGAACCCTAGAATCGATTTCTGCCAAATACATGTCGATTCGCCCTCTGTTAATGGTATTAAACAGGGGGCTTTCGATCTACATATGATTACGAACACAATGGTACAAGATTTACCTCAAATGGTGTAGGATCGAGGGAGAATGAGTCTGATTTTGCGTCGGCTGCCGCGAGCTTCCAATCGCCAATGCAGGTGAGAATCGAACGAATTGAGTGTATGAGGAGTTCGAGTGGTGTGTCGTTGATGTTTTTCGATCGCTATTTATAGCCAATTTTAGCCATAAATGGGTGAACGGGTTGGAGGGTGGTGGTTGAGCCGCTCAGGTTTAATTCCGACACCACGCGCATTTCTGGTTGGAATTAGACGTTAATGCTTCTCGGGGACGGGTCGCACGCTCGAGCCGAAGTCCGAGGTTCACCGAATTTGGACGGAATTGCGATTTTCGCATAAAAGATGGTGAAAACGGTGATGTGCGGGATTCGAACTCAGGACCGAATCGTTTCTGGGACTTTGGGGTTAATACAAAACAGGTCCTTATAGTTTCATTGAGTTAGCACTTTCCGTTTAAAGTTTAATTTTAGTTTAAAACAAGTTTCAGTATTTAGCAGTTTCAGTCCCTGGACTTTAAAGACAAACAAAATGTCTAATTAAAAATTGAATAAGTTTTCTCAAATGATTTTTATAAAATGATTTATAAGATTTATTAGTTTATAAGTCTAAGGAATTTAAAATAAGTTTATATTATTTATATACTCCCAAACTTATAAAGTTTTAAGAATTATATCATGTTTACATATATATACTTAAAAAAATTCATATATATGTATATATATCTCAAATATAAATGATTTTCCTTAACTATATATTAATTAAATTAATATTTATTGTTTAAGGAAATAGTTTTACCACGGATTCGAGTTTTAAATTAATACTACGTGTAAGGGTTTAGGGAAAGATAGGTCGGGAAAGCCTGGATATTACAGTCTCCCCTACTTTAGGAAATTTCGTCCCGAAATTAAAGTAGGAGGTTTCTGTTTTAAGTCTATGATACGCACAAAGATTCTGAGAAAGATACCTTACGTTCCAAGCAAGTTCGGGATTACGTTTAGAATCATAACTGGAATGACAGGGATAAGATTTCGTTCAGGTTTCTAAGTTTTCCAAGTCTGGGGTTGCCAAAAGTTTCTCTACGAAACATGTAGTTTCATTGAAAATATAGGAAGATTCGTTTTCAGAAATGCATTTGAGAGAATATCTGCTGAATTTCCATTCAGGATTTCAAGCGAGATGCATCACTTAGGATGGATTCTATGATAGCTTAACGATTTGAGTTTGTAGACTATTACGTCTAAGGGATTGCTACGGTACCTAAGTTCCGTGGCTACCTTTTACGGTAAGTCTTAGATCATAACACACGACAGAGTTTACTATGTTTTTCCATACATTGACCTTCATACTTACGTGTGCACCCGTAAGCATTTAAATCGTCGTATAGTCTGTATAGGTCCTTCCGTTTGTGCACGGATCAAAAAGAGAGTACAAGAATTTGTTTAACACACGACTAAAGTTTCCACATAAGAGTGATCATTGATTAACGAGTCCCTCAGAGAGAAACGTCATCCAATGATTAAAGAGAAAAGAATGTAGCAAGATTTAGAGTTTCAAAGTTTCCTCGTGATTGAATAAGAATACCTCAATCATTGAGTAGTTTAAAGTCTTTATACTTTCCTCGTGTTTGATCAAGAATCCATCAAACCTTGAGTAGTTTAAAAGTCTTATACGTTCATCATGTTTGAACAAGCATACGTCGAACATGGAGTAGTTTAAAGTCTCATACGTTCATCATGTTTGAACAAGCATACGTCAAACATGGAGTAGTTTAAAGTCTCATACGTTCATCATGTTTGAACAAGCATACGTCAATCATGGGGTAGTTTAAAGTCTCATACGTTCATCATGTTTGAACAAGCATACGTCAAACATGGGGTAGTTTAAAGTCTTTATACGTTCATAGTGTTTGAACAAGAATACGTCAAACATAGAATTATGTTTGAACAAGAATACGTCAAACCGTAGAATAGTTTATATTGTGTTTGAACAAGAATACGTCAAACATAGAATTGTGTTTGAACAAGAATACGTCAAACATAGAATAGTGTAAAGTCTTTTAGTTTAGCTTCAATGTATAGAAGTATATGATTACGCTTTGAGTATAAAGTGGTTATTTAATTACTCTAGTATTTAAGAGAGGTGTGGGACAGCGTTTGGAACAGGATTAACCGTTATACGCTCCCTTATAGAAGATTCGAGTTGTCCAGAAGGTTAGGTGGATCTCGATGTTTGGTTTAGATAGGAGTCAGGGGAGGTACTCTGCTAAAGAGAGTAATGTCCTCCTTCCTGCTAGTGTCTAGTATCAAGAGTGAAGTTTTCCCGTGTATACAAACGTTTTATCAAGTCTTGCAAGGTTTAGTTAGGACGAACACAAAAAGTTTTCAAGACTAAGAATTTAAGTATGAATTTGAAAGTAGGATAAGTCAGTTGATCACAAGTTTCAATATTAAGCTTTACATGATCCTTTATTGATCGTGTTTAGTTCTAAGAATACGGTTTCAAATGTTGGTATAAGTTTTCATATGGCTTCAAAAGTTTCTGACCCTATAGTTGTGTATACGAAGTTTGATGTTTTAGTAACGTGCTTTTAAGTCTTTAATTCCCGTTGTGATTTATAGTAAGTCTTTTACGTGACAAGAGTTGAATGAGGAAAGTCTCCAAGCTTAGGGTAACGGGAAAAGTTTCGATAAGGTTTATGATAGTGTGTTTACAATGATTTATCTTGTTTCATATCAGAAGGCATAGTTTTCTCCTATATAAAGTATAATTGAAATGTTCACGAATAACGAGTAGCATAAGTAGGTTTTATAAAAGGGTATGTATGATTGTCAAACGAAAAATTGGTCAAGTTTAGAAGTGTTAAGTCTATATAAGGGTAAGGATCATAGTTGATTACGACAGTGGTTCGTAAGTCGTGTTGTTTTAAAAGGATGCTTACGAATTTAGAAGGTTTGTTCAAGGTTTACTCTTCAAGTTTACGTGTCGCTTAAGATTTTTATAGTTTAATGCCACGTTGCTAATTATCTCAGATACTAACGCGAGCTGCCTTTGACGAAAGTGTTCGGGTAGAAGGGTTGAGTTTGTAATGGTGAAAGAAAAGTCAAACTAATAAATGATAACAAGATGAAATTTCAAAATGATTTTCATTAGATGCTTTCAAAATTTGGGCTTCCAGCCCTTACATATGACAAAAACTGAAATTTAATTGAAATGGGAGCTTCATGCACGCCTTAGGTAACTCTCCACTAGGAAACAGATTATTACTATCACAAGTACTGCTAGGGTTACTCGGATAGCAAACCTAGCCTCCGCCCTAGTGGTCTCGGTGCGGTGCTCGAGGATTTCCCTGTCTTCCTCCAAGGTTACGATCTTTTCTTCCTGGATCCAGATTTGATTGGCCAGGTCGTCGATCCTTTGGTTTAACAGGTCTTGTCGAGCCCTATGCTCCATCTCTCGCCTCATAAACTCCGTGGTTTACACGAACCTCGGAATGTTAGGCATCGGGATTCCCATTGCCACGCCAGGTGCCCCGGCATGCCTAGCCCTTAGGGTAGGGGTAGGTGCTAGATACGGGTCCCTTGGTGGTGATGAGAACCGGTGATGAAGATGAGGTGGTTGATAAAGATTCCTCGGTGGTGATGTCCTAGGGTTTCTGATCCAATTGGTGTTGAGCTCAGCTCTTGCCCTAGCATTAGGGTAGGGACTTGGCTGGTACACCGGTGACTCGCTGCTCTCTTCACGGTCGGACTCTCCTCTTGGACGATACACTGGTGAAGAGTGTGAGTGTGAGTCCATTACCTAGCAAGAGAGAGGGTAGAAAGAAAGGTTGATTAGATATGTTCAAAAGTTTTTTTTTTTATTTGTAATACTGAGTCATCACAGTAATATTTTCAAAAATAGTTTTGATTGGAAGTTGATGGGCTATGAGGAGGATTCCCGGAAGAAAGGGGTGGGTCACAAGGACTCACTTATGTACCCTATTTCCATAGCCAGGATTTCCTCGTGAGTCTACAACTTTTTAGTTATTGACACCGAGGTTTGGGTTTATGGTACTATGTCGAGGTTCATTGTGGGCTTAGAGTCTTTAAACGTGGAGCTTGTCTATTCCATAGTAGGCTTCTTCTCTTACAAGGAAAGACACTTAGGTTACGAATTTCTTCATTTAGGTACTTTAGATTCTTAAAAGGACGTTAAGTTTTGTTTACAAGAAACGGCGATGTGTAAGTTTTAAAGACGTATGAAAGTTTTGGGATGTAATAAGGTGTAACAAAGTTTGAGTAAATCATCAAATGAAGTTTTGAGTGATAAAATGATAACACAAGGGTTTCCCTTTAAGTTTCAAGTTTATAAAATAATGAAGTTTGTAAAAGGACTTGTAGAGTAATACATAGTTTTAATGGGATGTTATTTCAAGGATCATGAAGTTTAAGGACGTATGAAAACTTTGAGATGTATAAAAGTGTAACAAAAGTTTTCTTGAGTTAATTATCAAACGAAACTTGGTTAAGTGCTAAGGAGGTGAGGTAACAATACAAGGGTTACATCTTAGGTGTCATATTTAAAAAGTAATGAAGTTTTGTAGAAGAATTTGTAGGGTAATACATAGTTTTAAGGGTTGTATTACAACGATCACGAAGTTTATCGGGTAGTGTCTATAAATATAAGTTTATGTATGTAGTTTTTAAGTATAATCTCGTAAGAATTTCTCCTTGAAGGTAACTCCTTCAGGTTATGACGAGTAAACATGCTGTTATGTGACCATTCTTGAAAAGACGGAACATAAGAATCATAGAGTAAAGGTTATAGAGGAAAGTTTTTGAAGCATGAGTTTATGAAGTGTATAGTATTCAAGATGGTACTTATTTAGTGCATGTCACTAAGTAAGTACTTTGACATATCAAGGGAAATCTAAGCTCACAAATGTTTAGAGAAGTCATGCATTCCTATAAGTGGATACTCATCCCAAGAATTCCCAGGAAAGCATACGGGTCCAACGGTTGATTTGGATTTATACGAAATGCTTTCCTTGACAGAATTTCCCAGAATACAGGTATTCACCCTTCCGGTCCGCACAAGTTCTCACACATTATCTAGAACTTAAATATTCTTGACGAGAGTTTAGTGGAGGATTAGGCTTGAAGCCTAAGAACGTGTCCTCGATGTAGTAGCCTCTTGTAGTACGTAGGTAAGTAGAAGCGTAGAATCTCCAAGCGTTCACGTATAAGATTTTAGAATAGAATGAGGAGAGAATTCCTAGTAAAGGACATGAGATAACTCATGTTTGGGTCTCCTAAGTTATAGTCTAGGTCATGTGTCTAATAACCTAATTCCCTATAACCAAGGCTCTGATACCAATCTGTCACACCCCAACCGACGGTGGATTATACGTCGGGGCGGACGCGGTTGTTCAATAGCACAAGGTTGACTATTAAAGTTCCAATATTTCATTAATAATAGATTCAAAGGTTCAAAACAAAGGAAATAACAAGTATACAACATTTATTTAATAAGTAGTCTAGGTCCAAAGCGTCCTATGTGATCACAAGTAAGTCTCACGATGTAGAACCTGAAACATGTGAAAGAATCTGTCAACTACAAAATAGTTGGTGAGACACAAAGGTTTTGTCATAGTTTAATAAGTATTTGGAAAGAATTACAATTCACTATGATATATGCATTCTATAATGTAAGTATGAGAAACAAGTATCTTAAACATTATGCATATCAATCCTCCGACCAAGTTTAGGCATAACCCGCAGGTTACCCTTATAAGTCTCAAGTTTCAAAGTTTAATGTAGTAACAATCACCAAGGGCTCCCCCCGAAGGGTCAATCAATCAAGGTGGATTGGTCAAATGCAAATAGATCTATCATTGTTACTATCGGCTTGATCAAAGCTAATGAATATGCTAGTTATAAGTTTAATCTAAGCATAAAAGTCTCAAGTTTAACATAAGAATAAACATCTAGTCATAGTTTGTACAAGAATTGTATAAGTTTAAAGTTTTGAACATGTTTCACCCCAAAAGCATAGAAAGGAAAAAGGGGCTAAGTATACTCACTTGGATGATGAATAGTATCCGACACGGATAAGTATTTGCAAGACTTGGAGAGAGAATATCCTCAAGATAAGCCTAAGTATGCAAGTTTAAAGATTTAAGTATGATCCTATAAGTCTATGGTAAGGATCTAGGATTTCAAGATTGACTAGGGTTCCAATGGGATGGGATTTGATTGTGTTTATAAAGTTTAAGTTTAGTTTTAAAAGAAAGGTTTTGAATATAAGACTTGGATCTCAATAGCTTAATAAGTTTGTAGTTTAAAATAATTATTTGAGACAAGAATTAATGATAATAATTATTTCAAGAGTAAAATAATTATTATATACAAAATATTTCAAGGCTAAATAATGATTTAGGATTAATAGTAATTATTTAAAGTGTATATAATTATTAAAGATAAATAATTATTCATAAGGATAAGACATGTAATTCATTAAAGTTTCAAGTATTAAACATTTATTAATATGTAAATAAATATTAAGTACCTATAAGATTGAAAATAGAATTTCCTTATAAAGTTTATATTTTTAAATAAGACTTTATAGAGTCTATAAGTTTATATATGTCTTTAAATAAGGTATCCATATCGGTCCAAAACGTGTCCTAACACCAAGGGTGTTATATTCCAACTTATCATGTTGGCCAACCATTCTTTCCTTCTTTATGTTTTCTTCCTTAAGTGCTTCATCTTGAGCTCTTTCAATTTCCCTCATCACATCTGATGTTACCACCAACTGGCAAGCTTTCACTCTAATAGGAGCAGGCACATCCTTTCGGCTTAGAGCGTCAGTCACCACGTTTGCCTTTCCGGGATGGTACATGATTTCACAGTCATAGTCTTTCAATAGTTCCAACCATTGTCTCTGCCTCATATTAAGTTCCCTTTGTTCGAAGAAGTACTTCAAACTTTTGTGGTCGGAGTAAATGGTAAACTTCACCCCGTAAAGGTAGTGCCTCCAGATTTTCAATGCAAATACGACAGCAGCAAGTTCCAAATCGTGAGTCAGATAATTAGCTTCATGAATCTTCAACTGCCGTGACTCATACGCGATCACTCTCCCGCGTTGCATCAACACGCATCCCAATCCCTGACCTGAAGCGTCAGAGTATACCACTAAGTCTTCATTGCCCTCTCGAAGGGCCAAGACTGGAGCTTTGGTTAGCTTCTCCTTTAATTCATTAAACGCCTCATTCTGGGTCGAACCCCATTCGTACTTTACCTCCTTCCGAGTCAACTTTGTCAATGGAGAAGCTATTTTCGAGAAATCCTGGATGAATCTCCGATAGTAGCCTGCCAATCCCAAGAAACTGCGGATTTTAGTTGACATCTTAGGAATATTCCATTCCCTTACCGTCATTATCTTTGCTGGGTCAACCATAATGCCGTTCGGGTTAATGGCGTGACATAGGAATTGGACTTCCCTAAGCCAGAACGCGCATTTGGAGAACTTAGCATACAACTTTTCCTTCTTCAGAGCCTCCAACACTTCCTTTAAGTGACATGTGTGATCACCCTCATTCTTGGAGTAGATGAGGATATCATCGATGAACACGATTACCGATCGGTCCAGCATCGGTCGACACACCCTATTCATCAAATCCATGAACGCTGCGGGGGCGTTCGTCAATCCGAAAGACATTACGCGGAACTCAAAATGTCCATAACGCGTGCGAAATGCAGTTTTCGGTACGTCTTCTTCCCTTACCTTCAACTGATGGTACCCGGACCGAAGGTCGATTTTTGAGAACCAACTTGCGCCTTGTAATTGGTCGAACAGGTCGTCGATCCTTTGTAGAGGGTACTTTTTCTTCACCGTACGTTTGTTCAACTCGCGATAATCAATACACATTCTCATCGAACCGTCTTTCTTCTTCACAAACAACACCGGAGCACCCCAAGGCGAGATGCTCGGTTGTATAAATCCTTTCTCAAGTAACTCGTCTAGTTGTGTCATTAGTTCCTTCATCTCTACCGGTGCTAGTCGATATGGAGCTTTAGCCACGGGCTGGGCATCTGGTACTAAGTTGACTTGGAACTCAATCTCTCTGTCGGGTGGTATCCCAGGCAAATCCTCTGGAAACACCTCCGGGTACTCGCGTACCACGGGTACATCGTCTAGTTCCTTCACTTCCTTACACTTGTCAATCACGTACACCATATAAGCCTCGCATCCGCGCCTCAAGTAATATGTTGCCTTAATCATCGAGATGACGTTTGGCATCGGGGCGTCACGATCTCCAAAAACCTCGACTTTGCTACCATTTGGAGCCTTGAGTCGGATTATCTTCCGTTTGCATATAATTTGCGCTTCATTGGCAGTTAGCCAATCCATACCTAACACAACATCGAATCTGTCACACCCCAACCGACGGCGGAATCATCGGGGCGGGACATGTAGACTGTTCATGAGCACATGGTTGACTAAGATTTGATATATTAAGACGTTACATTTTCCATTCAAAATTCCAAATACAATAGTACAAGAATATTTGAAATATATAACATAATCATTGTTTCAATTATCTAGGTCCACAACCTAAGTGTAGCAAGCTTGTTCAATTCACTTTTGTACCTGAAACATGAATAAAATAAGGTCAACTAAAAAGTTGGTGAGCATACACAGGTTTGTACATAAATAGTATATAGATGTGAATAATCCAATCCTTACATAACATGATAAAATAAGGCATTTATGGAGAGTAACCATTGTGTAACCAAAGTACAATCAAACCTTTGTAACTAGCATGCAAATTATGTTGTTGGTAACAATCACCCCAATCTGGGTGGGTTTGTCAGACTCAATAGATCTATCATTGTTTACCGTCGGCTTGAATAGTTAATGATTGCATATAAATTGCACATAAGTAGTTAACACACCTAGCACTCAAGCATAAAGCTCAAATTTGCACACATGAATGTAAAGAGGATTGTATTTGTGTAGTTTGTGTAAATGTAAGCAATTGTGTGTATAGAGTTCATGTTTCACCCCAAAAGTGTAAAAGAGTAAAAGGGGCTATGTAATACTCACTTGTATCAAGTTGTAGTAGTAACAAGAGCTTTGGATAAATCAAGTGATTGACAAATCACTAGGTTTGACCTAGAGTGAAATAATATAGACTTGGATTAATAATGTACACAATGTCTAAAGAAATTCTAAGGTTTCAATATGTAGGGATTTGTACAAAGAGTTATGTGTATGTTTTCATTTGTAGGTTCAAATTGAGTAAGGTAAGGCTTATGGTTTAATTTAGAATAATTAATTAAAATAATAATTAATTTCTTTTTATGAAAGTGTGTCAAGAGGCATTATAAATATATATATTAGTATATAATTAGTTTGTGTAGGTTTTGAATAAAATAATCATATGTAAACCTTTTATTAAAATTTTATTACTTTTTTTAATCCATTAGAAATGATTTAATTAATTTATTTAAGATTTCTAAATTGATAATTTAGTTTATGTAAACAATTCTGTGCTTTGGGGTTTTATAAAATATTTTTTATAAAAGAAATTGAGTTTTTATTAAAAACAACAGTAGAACAGATTCTGACCAAAGCTAGGGCGCGGCCGTGCTTAGGCATGGCGCGACCGTGCTTAGGCAAGGGGCGCGACCGTGCTTAGGCATGGGGCGCGACCGTGCTTAGGCATGGGACGCGACCGTGTTTAGGCATGGGGCGCGACCGTGTTTAGGCATGAGGCACACTCATGCCTGGACAAGAGGCACGACCGTGCTAAGGGATTAGCACGATCGTGTCTGTATTTTCCAGGGAACAAATTTGACAGATTTCTGTATTAATAAGGGTTGAATTTATAGGGCTTTCAATTGTTAATTGTTTGCGAGTATAACCATGTATTTTAATTGGATGGAGATCGTGTCTAGAGTGTAGTTCGATTAAACCAAAAATGTAATAAACCCTAGATTTTATTCGTGTCCAATTCGATGGTATAAGCCCTGATTAGGTTAGGGCTTTCATTCGTGGGATTGAAATGAGTCTGAGGATGTGTTTACTTACCTGAAACGATATCGAATTTGTGGAGCTCGACCAAACGGAGTTCCGATTTCGGGGTATTGATCCTTGGCGTCTTCTGTTGGAATTTCGGCACGATTGATGTGGGGAATAAGATTACAGAGGCTTGAAGATCGTGTGCAGTAGATTGATTTCGAGAATGTTACGCGAATTGAACAAGATTGAGAGAAAGGGATGACAAAGTCGGTTTTGGGTTTCTAATTGAAATTGTGGTTATTCAGGAGTTTGGTCATTGATGATTTAGTCTGGAAACGGCACCAAATACGTTACAATCGCGGACTCGAACAGACTTCGTGATTAAGGCAGTGTTTACGTTTCAACTGAGTTCCAGGCGCGACCGTGCCAGGTCATGGCGCGACCGGGTCTACTTGGCGCGACCGTTCCAGATCATGGCGCGACCGTGCCAAGTGATATTTTGGTAATTTTCAAGACTAGTCCTTGTAGTTTGTGAGACAGCGTAGGTTTGTTTCAATTGTTATTGTAGCAATGTAAAATGTATGTATGTACTTGTAATATTATGATAATACTCCCTATTTGCACATGAAAATAGTAAATGATATGACACTATGTTTTGAACGTGAACATGAGATTTAAATCGTCGTTTATTGTTCAATATGAAATAACAAGAAAAACATGGATGTTACAGAACCCTCCCAAAACCATAACAAACAACCTGGCGGGGAATCTATGGCCTTCTATTTTTATAGTGGAATTGTCAACTACATCGGTTACTCTCGCAGTCCTACCCTCAGCGGTTTCTACGCTAAAGGCCCTTTCTAACTTACTGACAGTGTATTTCACTCGTTTGCAAAAAGTCGCAGATATAAAACTCTTACTGGCACCCGAATCAAATAACACAGAAACAAAAGTGTTGTCAAGGATGAACGTACCTGACGCCACGTCGGGGTCTGCCCTGGCTTGGTCTTGCGTCAGCGCGTACGCACGAGTCTTTGCTCGGGGCCTCTCTTCTTTCTTCTCCGGGCCTTTCCCTTTCCCGGCTTCGCTCATCCTGGGCTTGGTGCATTCCCGGCTCATATGGCCACTCTCCCCACAGTTGTAGCATTTGTATCCGTGCGGGCATTCACCGGAGTAATGTCCGGTCTTACCGCATTTAAAACACAGATTTGACCCTAGTAGACATTCACCCGTATGTCTTACCCCACATTTTCCACAGACTGCCATCTCGCCTACCCTGGCCTGCTTGTCCCGAGCCCCAAACAACTTCCCACCCGATCGCTTAGCGGGAAAACTCAGCTTCTTTTTAGGCTCATCAATGGCAACGACATTCAGCGCCAGATCGTCAAATACCACGCCGCTCAGTTCTACCACCGAATCATAGGTAGTAGGGGCGTTTGCCTTAACATAGGTGCGGACCTTGTCCGGCAGCCCTTGAATGTAGCAGGAAATCTTTCTTTCCTCAGTCATGACAAGATGTGGCACCAGATGTGCCAATTCATTGAACCGCGTGGTGTACTGTCGGTGTGTCATGCTCCCGGCCTTAATCCCCAGAAACTCCCTTTCTACCTTTTCGATCTCATTCCTCGGACAGAAATTCTTGATCACCAGAGTTTTCAAATCAGTCCACATCATCGCATCCACAGCCTCGTCTCCTTTAGCTTGCCATACACCTTCCCACCAATGGGATGCTTCCTCTCTCAAGGAGTTAGCAGCAAATTTCACAACTTGATCCGTTCGACACTCGCTCAGACGGATGGCGGCTTCCATACGTATTACCCAGTCAAAAGTAGCCATCGCGTCCTTCTTCCCAGTCAGGACCGGCGGGTCACATGCCTTAAAGGACTTATAGTCGCAACCACGGTTAAGCGGTGCGTTGATTGTCTCAGTGTTCGGGGTACCAACCGCCGTGTTAGACCCACCTTCCCCATTAACCTTCTTCAACGCTTGTGCCAACAAACCTGGAAGAGAAGTCTTCATCAACTCTGTGAACTCTCGAGCTATAGCTGCTCTCACTTCTGGTTCAAACGCGAAAGGTTGTTCTTCCACCTGTGTCTGCTCAGTTCCATGCACACTAACTTCTTGCTCAGTGTGAACACTTCCTTCTTCACTGTACTCTTGGCGTGTAGGAATCCTGCCGCGCCTACCGTTACGACCACCGGTACGGCCCCCGGTATGGCCCCCACCACGCCTTTCGTTTCCTCTCCTTGCCATTTCGTTCTATAAGACAATGAATCCAATGTCATCACGCTAGTTAACAAATAAAATTCAACAAGCACTGTAAGATGTTAATATACACTAGCCATCTACAATTAACCATTACACTACCTTTCGATTTTTATTTGACCACCTTTGTGATTTCATGAGAACACAAGTCCTTACCTAACCCTTTCTAAGGCATACTATATGTGTAAACATATACTACTTTCATACCTGATGCTGTGGCTCGAGTTACCCGTACTGGCATCCGCTTTCGGTCCCATTCATAGTCTAAGTTCTGACACTGGGAGTGTCCGAATCTCTCAAACTATTGCTCCGATACCAACTTGTAAGGCCCCAAACCTGGGAGGCCTCACTCGTTGGATTTACTTATTCACAAACAGTTCTTAAACTTGAATATCAAAATAACGCAGCGGAAATTCATTAAAACTTAAGCATTACATTGTTCAACGTACGGAAGCGTAATATTGTCAATTACATAAACAACTCGTAACGGGATGCCAGTCTTCATGATCAACCGGGTAACTCTTCTCGCTTGCCAAGCATCACCGTCCATCGTCCATACCTGCCTTAACCTGAATGTGTATACTAAAAAGTCAGCTACGCTGGTGAGTTCTAGTTTTTCATAAAACCTTAACTTCAAATATTTGCCAAAAACATATCATGTAAACTTCATTAATAAAAGCGTAGTAAAGTAATGCAATAACAAAAACATAACACATCGTAACCAATAAGTCAACAAACACATCGAATCTGCGCCTTCTCGTAACCGTCAAATCCAAACGTCACATACTAGTGGAATAACCTGAAGATCACCACCACTAGGCCCATCAACACCTTACTGTACTTCGAGTGAGGAACTTCTAGGGCCCGATACTTAGGTTATTCAACACCAACTTCAAGCACGACATCACAAGAATGACACGTACCAAACTTTAAGCACGACTACCCCGTAAGGTAGATCGTACCAAACTTCAAGGATCACGATAATCCCCTTGGCGACCGTCATCGCCCCAGTTGTACAACAGTTGGCCAGCCACAAAGGCCCCTAAAAGGTAAAGGCCCATAACATACTTCTCATCCCAGTAACCTTCATTCCCTAAGGAATATTGGCAGATTCGTTCGTTTGTGACATTCGTAAATCTTCACTTCTTTTACTTCAAAACTTCAGTTAAAGCATTCGTACGTTTTATTAAAAATCATTCATTCATTCGTAAACACTTCGTAAACTTCTTTTGGCAAAATATTTCATAAAAACTTCTTTCGTAACCTTTCCTTCCAAAACATCGTACATAAACATCATTTTATAACGTCACATACATCGTTCATAAACATCATTTTATAAAATAGTCACATCGTTACGTATGTACACCAACCCAAAAATATTATTCAAAACATTTAAAAGAGGGCTTCTAGAACTCACCCGATAAGCTAGTCTCTGCTGTCCTAAACAACGGTCCAACGACTTCACGTACGATCTGAATTGAATAGTTACATACACATCAGACCAAACCCGACTCTAACGGTTTAATCATTCTGACTTTACTAACCAGCCTGATGCCTGCGCACTTAGCAAGTGCGCAGGGCCCTGTTCTTGCGTACTTAATAAGTGCGCATACTTTGCTTCATGCGCACTTGGTAAGTGCGCATGACCTTCTTCTTGCGTACTTGAAAAGTACGCAGAACCTTTCTTCTTGCGTACTTGATAAGTACGCAGGGTCCTCTTCCTGCGTACTTGATAAGTGCGCAGGATCCTCTTCCTGCGTAGGATCTGCTTCTCCGTAAAAACCCTAACTTTCACATTCAGGTCTGATCACGTCAAGATCCCGAACTTGTTTCCATTCAAAATGTTTGCTTTTCATTAAGGAATTCAAAACTATGTTTTTCTTCCAGTTTCATCCGTAAAAACGTTACCTTTTCATGCAAAACCCGAAAAACCCAAAAACGAACAAAAACTCAGATCTAGGCAAGATCGTTACCTGTGTCGAGTTTCTGATCCGGAGATTCTTCTCACGAGCTCTGGAGCAACACACTTCTTCAATCTCGAGTCGATCCGCCAACTTTCTCTCTCTACGGTTTCTCTCTCTAGTTGTGGCAAATGAGAGAAATGGTGGTGACTTAGGCTATTTATAGGTGAGGCTCCCCTATGTTCGCCCCTTCTAGCCCGCCGGCCCATCGGGCGCGACCCGTCATGCTTCGTTCGTTTATTCTGTTATTAACTGTCGTTTTATTTTTGGGATGTTACAATTCTAATCTACTAATTTTAATATATGTCGTTAGAAACGAACAAATACAGGTGCAAGCACTAACACACACGTATAAAAATTCAATACAATTAATTTCTAACTACACACTCTCTCTCATACTCACTAAACACGTCCTTTAAATCTTAATCAAAACTAACCAGATGTGACATGGGGTTTAGGGGAAAAAAACCCGTTGTAACGCGTTGACTCCCCAATATTTTAGCAAATCAGGTACCTTTAGTACTTATGCTTTAACCAGAACACCTTAGGACCGGGATAACTTTTTTTTCTTTTTCACATCTTTAGTGTTATAACTTTTAAAATATTTTTATCGTTTTTACATTTAAAATACGACGTTTAACATTATTCGAAAGCGAATATATCAAAAAAACGAATTTACCTGACTTTTTCCACCTACGTTTTGCTATGAAATGCCAAAACCCACCGAACAAATATGATATGTTTTGAATATTTTTTTTCAAAACAACGTAACGTTTTTTAGAATTCAAAATATATGTTGTTGCGCGAGGCGCCACCCCCCGGCAACACGCGGGATATCAATCCTACTTGGATTTAATATGCCCAACTTTAGCCATAAAAAGTACACTTTATTACATACTAGGTTAAAATCCCGTGTATTACACGAGTTAAATAAATAAAATGTTATATATTTAATAATAAAAAATTTATATTTTTAAAAACCCACACGGGTTGAATAACCCAGTATATTACATCGGTTGAATAAAATATAATGTAATTTGTTAACAAAAACATTTGTCAAAATATGTTTTTAAAAAATGTAATTTGTCGTGACAGTTATAAGGTATGTTAAGTTAGTTTTTAAAATATTTTTTTTTTTCAACTGAGTATTAATTTTTTAATTTAATTGATAAATGTTAGTTCATATTAAGTTCATTTGATTGATGATATAATAACTATTTATAATTAAATAATAAGTATTCGTAATTAGATTTATTAATATAAAAATTATTATTTAATAGGAGAGAGAAATACAAAATCTAATATTTAATAGGAGAGAGAGACGGGAAAATAAATATGAGGAGTAACCAAAGAGTGACACGTGTCCTGAAGAGATTTTCATTTATTAGAATAACTAGCTTAGACCCCGTGTATTACACACAGAGTGAAAAATATCATATATAAAATTCTAAAATCTTTATATATATTTTTTTACTAGTATAAAAATGTATTACATATACTAAGGATAAAAAACAAAATTTAAAATATGTAAAAATTAATATATAATTGGGTTTTGAAAATACGTTAATTACTATTTGATATAATTTGACTTTCATTACTACTTGATTGAAAATAAAAGTTAAATAATTAGATTTCAAAGTTTTTTATGATAAAAGATAACTTAAATAAATGTATGTTATTAGTATAATTAGTATTTTTTAAATATATTGTTATTATTAAAAGATGGAAATGTATTTAATATGAGAGAGAGGCGGGAAAAAAATGACAAGCGCAAACATGGAGGCGACATGTGACAAGAAAAACCTTTATTTATTAGATAGTATAGATTTCCCCCTATTAAACTTCTAAATTGCATATATCCCCAACCTCTAACTTTAATTACATGTTTCCCCAATTAACTTAAAATTATCCAATTGCCCCTCACAAATAATGAAGGGTAACATTGTGTTTGTATGTATTTAATTGATTCATTAAGGGTAAAATGGTAATAAAAGAAGTTATTTTAAATGAATTGGACAAATATGTAATATATAGGCTTTAGAAAGAGGAAATATGTAATTAAATTTTAGGGTTGGATAAATATGTAATAAAGTAACTTAGGAAGGGAATATATGTAAATGCCCCCAAAAAGTAAGAGTCTAAAAAGCTTGTTTTATTGCCAGGCCCATTTGGACCTTTGGGTTGCTCTACAAATTAGGATTTAGATTAAGGCCGGAGGGGTCGACTCGAGTTCGGGGCTCGGGTTGAGTCGGGTAAGCGGCTATACCGTTGAAACATATTCGGGTTGGGGCTCAGGTTCAGTTCACAGGTTCTACAACCCAAGTGCTTTAAGCCTTACAATTTGAGCATTGGGTAGTTTAGGAGTTCACGGGTTCCACCCATTGGGTACTTTATGGTAAAAATGACATGACAAATTTTATTTGATTTAGGACTAAATAGTTTAGGGTTGACGAGCCCTGTTAAGGAATCTACCACAAGTTCCATTTTTCAAGCTAATATACACACGAAGTGATGATCTAAATTTTTAGAATCGGATACGTGATTGAACTCCGTCCCTTCAATTGCCGCTAATATTGTAATTTTGTAAATTGCAATTGAATTGTTTATTAGTTGTTAGGTTAATTGTTGGGATAACGAGGTAATGGGCTTAATTTTTAAAAAATAGGTGTTTGCTATCAGAGTTTATGAGAATTAAATAATAGAGACTGTGTTTATAAGAATTATTTAAAATATGAGTTAATTAGTTTATGATAGGTTTATATTTGTAAAAATTTAAAATCTTAAATTGATTTTTTCTTGAGAGTCGGTGTCAAAATTTCTTAGGGGTCGAAACCAAAATTTCATAAGGGTCGATCAGGATTAGATTGTATACATACTAATACAAATACAATTTCATTGGGGGCGGGGGACCCATGAGTACCTCCTAGGTACGCCGATGCCCGTCAACCTGTGTTGATAACCTAGTTACACATCTCGTGTATGTGTTCAGAGTACATGAAATTTGGTGTAAAAACGGATGATTAATTAAAAGAAAAGGGAAGTAAAGTGAAAAGAGTCGAAAGAACAGAAGTTGAGTTTGAGTTAAAGACCTAAACTACAAGTACAATGACTCAGCCCCCAATTTTAAACGAATCCCATCTCATCTCAGAAACACAAGTGAAGAGAGCAAAGTGGATTGGCGCATCGAGGTAATTCCTGTTCCAAATTAGTTAATTAATCGTTTGGTTCAGAAGTGAATCCAACGCAAATCTCTTTTTTTGTTGGTTATGAAGAGTTTTATAATCACGTAAATCTCTTTTTTGTTGTTGTTTTGGGGTTGCAGATTGTAAATCAAGTTATGAATTTTTGACGGTTTTGGTTTTGTGAAACAAGATCGGCACCGAATTTCCTTATTGTTATCATCTATATAATTTTATTATTTTCTCTTAGGTGCTGAATATGAGTAAACAGGTTGCCAGTACCGTGAGATATGACATTGACGACGCATCATCAGTTTCCGAGGCCCACAGGCAACGGTATGTTCCGTTTGGTTTACATTGTAAGGGGGTGTTTGGATATGCTTTTGGAAATTCATGATTTCTCCCAAACACCCTCTAAGTGTTACTCGGTGATAATGACATCCTTTTGTTTCAGGACTTTATGTTACGCATTACTTATGTTCCGCTCTTTAGCCATTTGTGTAATTGCATGGTTCCGAATTCATTTTGCAAATGAATCTGCTCTTGAAAATAACAAAGTGTTTTCGATGAGTAGCCTTGTTTCATCATGCGTGGTTGCAATCGTATTCACTGTTTTGTTACTTGAGCACTCTCCACGAATCGGGGAGGATGGCTATTACACCATGTGGAAGTTTATTGGTAGCTTCTCGGCATTTCTTGCTCCTTTCTCGCTTCTGATGGTGATACTTCTTCCCCCTGGGTTCAACTGGATCGGCTATCTGCTCGCATGTGTAATCTTTGGGATCGTAGCTAAATGTTTCTCTTTCAATGATCTACAAGGCCATAGACCATCTATTTTCGATGACTTGGCGCAAGGTTTTATATTTCTCCTGGCTTTCCCGAGTTTTTTCTTCCCTAACACAAGCGTCAATTGGATTATGTATCCACTCATATATGTATGCCTTTGGATGGAAAATGCATATCACTTTACCACATGCTTGATGCTTATTTACAAAAACACAAGAAATCCGGAAGCTTATCAACTGACCCAACAAGACGAGAACAACACTCATCCTCAACTTCACCTTTCGTATCTGATGCCACTTGGAAGCTCATCTCTTTGATGTTTCAAACTATATTAATTGTGCTGTCTAGTTTCGTTTGCTTAGCTTGTTTCAGATCCAGATATATTATTATTGTTTGTTTTAAATTGAATTTAGATCTATTTTGGAATTCTCGATCATATGCATTTTGCTCAAGTCCTTTCCTATAATCAACCACTTTTTTTTGTTTTTGTTTTTGAACTATAAGGTTTATTGAACAAGGACTATTTAGGCTATCTCATCCGGTGGCGAATATTGAAGAAAAACGTACGGGGGCGGGATTGTTTTTTTCCTATCAGGGGGAGCTGGAACTATAAAATTTTCGGTTGAATACGTATAAATTAACACTGCTGAGCGAAAAAGCAGGGGCCGGGCCCTCACTAAGCTTCGTCCATGATCTCATCGTCAGTGGGAGAAACCCTAATTCTGGTGTGAAAAGAAGAAACACACGTATAAGTAAAAGTTAGAAGCAACACCTACTTGTACATGAGCATCACACACCTTGTACACCACTATTTTACTATTCCGTCCCATGCTCTTTAAAAATAGTTTATAATAATAAAACATAAAAACTAAGATTACTAACACAAACACTTTATTTTAGTTCAAGAACCATCTTATAGTTATTATTAATGTTTTTGCACAAAATAAGTCTCATGTAATTATTAGTTTATAGAAAACTTCATATTTAACAAAAATTGAATTTAGATCTATTTTGGAATTCTCGATCATATGTCATTTCCTATAATCAACCACTTTTTTTTTTTGAACCATAAGGGTTTATTGAACAAGGACCATTTAGGCGATCTGTTCGGCATAAACAGTTATTGTTTATGTTCAACATCAACTGTTTATTAATGGTGGGTTCTTAATTAGTGGACATGGTGGTGGTTGTTTTCAATTGGTTTGTGTGTACAGTGATATATCTTTCCCCTTGGATGGAAAATGCATATCACTTTATCACATACTTGATGTTCATTAATCATCCTTGGTGTTTGTGTTTGATGCAACTTGGAAGATAAATTTATTTAAAAACCTTAATTTGAAATTCTAAAGTTCTTCTTTGGATGCAATCATATTTAAATTATGAGTTGAGAGTATCGATACAAGTTATTGACACAAACAAAAATATTAACGTAAATGATGACAACCACGATAGTCTTTTACCTCAGTTGCTAAACATGCTGCGATCGATGGTGTTGCAGCCACTGCTCTTCCTGCAGCTTTGGTTGTTGTACTGGTGCCTTTGTTGCTGCTCTTGTAGGTACTCATGCTTATGATATCCCTACGTAGCTGCTAGTTGTAGGTTCTGTTGTTGCAGTTGCAAATGCAGGAGTTCGTGTTCGTGGTGCTGCAGACTCAGAATTTGCAATCTCAGGTTGCGCAGACGCAGGTAGTTGTTGTTGTAGCTCCTGCTGCATGTGTTGCACTTCTTATTGTAGGTCCACATACTTCCCTATCTGTATGAAATTTGTTAATAATATTTAAAGGATAATAACATTTCTTTTATCAAAGATAAAAACATTTTTAGCTTCAGCTTTTGTCAAACAGCTAATAGACGAGATAGGTATATTTACAAGAAGATAACCTTTTTAGAGTAAAATTTTTGAGTTTAAATGCCAAAAGAGGACACTTACCAAAGTATAAAGAAGTGGAATATTCACAAGAAACCCTTTTTAGAGATTTTTTTTAATAAGAACCTATTACCGTTAAACTCATAAGATATACACCAATACCCCGCTAACAATAAAATCATGTAAGTCACAGCTTCTGTTGCATGTGACCTCAAAAGGTTAAGGTAGGAAATTAATGCAACTGGGATTCGAATCTGTGACCACTGCCGGAGGGAAATCAGTGTTTACCACGCGTTTGAATGTTCTTCTTAGAGATCTTTAGCAAACTTATATGGGTGGCAGCTAAAATGCTGCAAAAATCAATAATTTTCTTATGCTACATTTACTGCAAAAGAAAAAAAAAACTACTTACAACATTAGAAATACTGGATGGCAACTGACGTCATGCCACTACAAGAAACTTGATTTTACCGACTAACCCTTTAGTGACGACAGCAGGTCACTAGAAGCGACGACCTGTCGTCGCTGAAAGCCAGGCGGGAACTTTGGAAGTTTTACGCGCTGTTGGGAAAATAATCCTATTTCTTTACTAGTTCATTGCTCCAAAAACCAGGCGGGAACTTTGGAAATTTTACGCCCAAAAAACCAAGTTCATTGCTCCATCGAGGTTTTGACCAATGATGACCCTCCACGTAAGACATACATCTACAAAATAAATGTACCTGTTGCAGCTCAATGGATATCTCTGGCTGTCGTCCCATTTGAAATATTTCCTGATCGTCATAATAATCTTATAACACACATTTGTTTGTCTCACAACTTTTCAAAGCTTCGGAACACAGTGGGATTTCTCTATAGTGCTTACAGGTTAGGCATTTTTAATTTTCAATTTAAGATTCACTCAGGTTTAGTTTTTTTTTTTCTGCTGTTTTATGATTTCATGTTCAATTATGTAACAGCCATTATGAACATTACCTTTCCACCAAATTTCCATTTGGGTCATACACACAAGTTTTTATTGATCCAGAGATGGCAATATCTTCTTTGAGCTTGGGTGCATCATTGAATATCTTTAGCTCACAAATTCTCTTTGATGAGAAGATCATCGATCAGGTAATCTTTTTAATTGTTGAACTAATTATATTTAATGCATTTAGAGGTGCCTTTCGGTTTCCATTTTACGATATCTAATGTATCTTGATGGGTATGTCTTTTCAACAGTCAAACTTGGTGTTATCTTAAATAAGTACACATATTTGCTTCCTGTGTTTATTAGTATATTTCACAATTGTGTTTCGCCATCTTTCCTTGTTCAATCTTTTGCACAATGTCTATTCTTTTTAAGGACCTTCTTGTAGTACCCATCTCATTACACACACACACACACACACATATATATAGGTATATTTATATATGTGTATGTATACGTGTATAATCGATGCTTTTGTTTTAAAGAGCCTTCTTGTGGTGAACATCTCTGTTATAAGGCCAACTTTTGGTATGTCCAACCAATGGGATTTGTTAACTAGTCTCTTTTTGTTTGCCATATAGCTGTTATATTCAAGAGTGAGCATATATTTTAGGTATGGTTTGATTATCTAATTCAAGTTTATGTTGATTTCTTATTCATCATGAGATCAGACGATAGATACAAGAATAAAACTTGCATATGGTCTTGCAAGACAATGGTTTGGATTGTATATCACTGCAGAGGCACCAAATGATGGTACCATCCTTCTACTATACTTATTGATTTTTTTATTCAAATACAAAACTCATCTCATTTCTGTTGTCAGAGTGGTTATTGGATGGACTTGCTTGGTTCTTGACGGACTCATTTATTATGCAATTTGTGGGAAACAATGAAGCACGATATAGCCGTTATAAGGTTAACATCTCTTATTTCTGCTTGATGATTTTACAGTGAGGCACATGGTAAATAGAAGTATGTTGCTACGAAATTTAGAAGAAAGTTGACTATTGCGTGTTTGGAAGTGACATACTTTCATATTTAAATTTTTTCTGAAGTTGTTTTGTCAACAACCCAATAAGTTCTGCTTTTAGTGCCTTATCCAGTTAGGAGTACAAAAGAGATGCAGTTGAGTCTGCAAAACTCAACATGCATATGATGTTCCATATTGATTCTTTCGCTAAGTTACTAATTCAATACCTTGTGGCTAAGCATCTTCTTGATATTGTTCTTGAATGGGGTGTTTCATGCGTGAATATTATTTGTTATGAACCACTTTAGTCCACCTTGGGCCCAAATTAGCAACCCGTTCAGCGAGCCCATCAAAGCAGGCCTGTTGTGTCGTGATGGAAAAACTATTGCAGAATATAATGCACGAGAGATTGGGAGAATAGGGCATGAAGAATGTTTAAGCAAATTGTGGTTCTCTCTCATCTCAGATTCTAGTCTAGTTTCTCGTCCCTCTCTAATGTGTTTGATTTGATTTTTCAGTGTAATTGTTCCTCTAAATCAATAGATTCACAGTTAATTTTGAGTATATCTAGTTGTTTCAATTTGAGTACACAACATTATTGTAGGCAAATTGTGCTGTTTGCAAAGCAGATGATAGTGCTGCAACTGCCTTGAGCTCCTCTGATGCTTCCAAGGCTTTGTATGGAACGCAGTGCATTGGTTTAGTTAGGTCTTGGAAATCTGTAAGTTGATATTATGAATGTTAATATTTTATTGCTCCACTAGAGCAATCATAAGTTTACCATATACACAAATTTTCAATGGTATGCTTTCACAGATAAGTAAAAGTCAGTCTCTCAGAATGTTAAGTCCGTTCGTGAGTGTGTGTGTGCTAAGTAATATTTTTTGCAGATAGTGAATATTCTGTCAAATAACTTTTACATTCGGCACCCCTCTTTTTTTGAAATTAAAAAATTGGTTATATTTTACATTTTTACCTTTGACAACTTCTTTCTTGCAGGTTGCAGTTCTCCAAATGTTGGAAAAGCAGATGGGGCCTGAGACATTCTGCAAGGTAAGATGGTTAACTTCACTTTCCTTTTGTGTATTTTACTAATTTTAAAGAAATTGCTTTCCTTCTCTATTAATTTAATAAGTATTGTGATCTAAAATATTATGTATTGTCTTGCTTGTGCATTTATCTTCCCCTTTCTAGTTTTCTTTATACAAAAGAGGTGATTAAGGGGCTGTTTGGTAGCCTTTTAATGATTCCATTAAGAGGCTTAAGGGTGTTTGTTTCGCTGAAAACCACCTCTTAATGGTTCTGCAAGCCTCTTAATGATTCAGCTATAAAACCATGCTGAACCATTTAGAGCTCTTAATGGTTCAGATTTTGCCAAACAGCCCTAAGTAGAAGTTATGTCATGTCTATTTTTGCAACTAATTGCTCAAACATATAAAAATGTTCTAAATTGGTGGAAGAACCATTTCTTATGTAACTTAATACATGGTTTATGTTCTTGTCTCACATTATTTGACACACATATAGATACATGTCTACCACTTTCCTTTTATTTCTTAACTATGTTATCAGCAGTCAGCACTATACGTGTAAACCAGATCACATATACCATAGATTTGCCTTTGATCATGGTTTGACATATCTGCATTATGTTACATGTTCTGCGTCCTAGTATTGTGGTACAATGCCTGCACATAATACACTATATTTGAATCATTGCTATTAGGTTTTCCAATCATGTGTCATTAAGAATAAATCTATACAAATCAACACAAGATATGTAGGATTACTTTCAGTAAATAGCATGAGTTATGAAACATGAGATTATTACTTATTAACTTTTTTGACTAAAATCTGAATTGCAGTTTTGTCGCTTGGCTAATGAAGTAGGCAATCTTGTGCGCCCGTTTCTTAGAGAATTTTTTCCTCGCTGGGTGGGTTCTAGCGGTTGTCCTGTTTTAAAGTATGATTAAACAAGCTTTTACATATTTCTTTATGTTCTGAAATATTTGGCACTTTTAATGCTAATTACATCTTTTTTCATTCGTTCTTTCTTTTGGTTGCATTTGGTCATACTAAGGATGGGGTTTTCATATAACAAACGGAAAAACCTGATTGAATTAGCGGCTTTGTGTGGATGTACAGCCACACCGGATTCAAATCCCACTTATTCCAATTCAAAACCAGATTTTGTAAAACGAGAAGCTGATGCTGGATGGCCCGGAATGATGAGTATACGGGTTCATGAACTTGATGGAATGTATGATCATCCTGTTTTACCAATGGCCGGAGAAACATGGCAGCTTTTAGAAATACAATGCCATTCTAAACTTGCTTCCAAACGTTTTCAAAAGCCAAAGAAAGGGTCAAAGCATGGCGGTTCTGATGTTAATGCGGACACAATTGCCTCTGTAGATATGCGTTCCAAGTATGTAGTTATATTCTTTCATTATAGCTTATTTTACTTTCTGTGTGAAATTTCATGAGATGATTTTTTTAGCAGCATTGATTCTCCCCTGCAATGGCTCAGGGCAGACCCTGAAATGGAGTATCTTGCTGAGATTCATTTCAACCAACCTGTACAGATGTTGGGTAAGTTCTTGTATAGTCGTATCTGATTATTAGCTAAAAACCAAAAGTCTCTAACGGGTGTTAAACATGTTAAAAGTTGTCCAAAATGTATTTTTGTCGCAAAAACCTTCCGAATTTTGCCTTCTAAAATCTAGACTTTGTTGAAATAATAATTTTTTTGTAATCGCATTTCACATATTGATTTTTATTAAAATTACAAGTGTCAACACAATTCGACACATTATAAACCAGCTTGACCTGCTCATTTGCCACCACCTATAATTTTGCATCCTTGAAATATGTGTTAATATAATTTCAGTTCCTATTGTTATTGCTAGGATTTTTACTGCGTATGGTTGTTGTATAATTTCAGTTCCTAAAATACCAATATGCATGATGTGTATTTAAAAAAGAAAATTTCTACCAAATAGGAAATGATGGTGTTGGTGATGGCGATGGTGACGCCGCCCTTTTAGAGGAACTACAGTGCACCGCTGAATCGAGTGAAGTTCACTCTAACGATGGGGGAATTGTGAATCATAATAAGTACATTAGCCTTCGAGCCCTTAACGAAGGTGTTGAAGGTTTGTTGGCGGCACCCACGAATAAACCAGGCTCGGGCACTAAAGAAAAGAAGGAAAAGAAAAAGGAAGATAAAGAAAAGAAAAGAAGAAAGATAAAGATGATCCAGAGTATTTGGAGCGGAAACGGTTAAAGAAAGAAAAGAAACGAAAAGAGAAGGAATTGGCCAAACTGATGGTAACACATCCTTCAATGGATGTGAAACATGAAGGAAAAAGAAGCTGTTAAAGATGAGGTGGCGGTTGCTCAAGTGCCAAATGTCACGACATCAGTGGATGATGTGGTAAAGCGGTCAGTAGGTACTCATGCTTATGATATCCCTACGTAGCTGCTAGTTGTAGGTTCTGTTGTTGCAGTTGCAACTGCATGTGTTGCTCGCGTTGCAAATGCAGGAGTTCGTGTTCATGGTGCTGCAGACTCAGAATTTGTAATCTCAGGTTGCGCAGACGCAGGTAGTTGTTGTTGTAGCTCCTGCTGCATGTGTTGCACTTCTTATTGTAGGTCCACATACTTCCCTATCTGTATGAAATTTGTTAATAATATTTAAAGGATAATAACATTTCTTTTATCAAAGATAAAAACATTTTTAGCTTCAGCTTTTGTCAAACAGCTAATAGACGAGATAGGTATATTTACAAGAAGATAACCTTTTTAGGGTAAAAATTTTGAGTTTAAATGTCAAAAGAGGACACTTACCAAAGTATAAAGAAGTGGAATATTCACAAGAAAACCTTTTGAGATTTTTTTTTCATGAGAACCTATTACCGTTAAACTCATAAGATATACACCAATACCCCACTAACAATAAAATCATGTAAATCACAGCTTCTGTTGCATGTGACCTCAAAAGGTTAAGGTAGGAAATTAATGCAACTGGGATTCGAATCTGTGACCACTGTCGGAGGGAAATCAGTGTTTACCACTTCACCACGTGTTTGAATGTTCTTCTTAGAGATCTAGCAAACTTATTATATGGGTGATGGCTAAAATTTGGATCCTAGTACCCATTGGCAGCTAAAATGCTGCAAAAATCAATAATTTTCTTATGCTACATTTACTGCAAAAAAAAAAAAAAAAAAAAAAAAAAAAAAAACTAACATTAGAAATATTGGATGGCAACTGATGTCATGCCACTACAAGAAACTTGATTTTTACCTACGGACCCTTTAGCAACGACAATAGGTCACCAGAAGCGACCGTCGTCGAAAGCCAGGCGGGAACTTTGGAAGTTTTACTCGCTGTTGGGAAAATAATTCTATTTCTTTACTAGTTCATTGCTCCAAAAACCAGGCGGGAACTTTGGAAATTTTACGCTCTAAAAACCAAGTTCATTGCTCCATCAAAAGGCTCTTCCACTGAGTTCGGCGTCCACCACCATCTGCTCCACACCACCACCAACAACCACCAACGAAAAAGCACAAAGCCACCGTCGTCCACCTGTGTTCGTCTCTGTCACTCTCTGTATGTATCTCTCTCTCTCCCTTTAAATTTGCAGGTAATTTCCCTTGGTTTTGCATCGGAAAGTTTGAACTTTACTATGAAATCTTGAATTCATGATAATCATTGCTAAACTTGTGATTTTGGGGCTTAATTGAACAAAAAGACTCAAGTTGTACAATGTATGAATGTATGCATTCCAGTTTCTCGATAAAATGCCTGTATGAAAATTGCATGATTCTTTTAATGTAAGCTTTTGTAAATTTAATTAACTGATAAAACATAAATACATATGCCCTAAAAACTTATATACGAATTTTGTTGGCATTATTATTTGGAATTTGTATCATGATGAAGAGAGTTAGTTCAACTATGAATAATCTCTGCTATAGATTTATAAAGTATATTGGATGATTGTTGATGTTAAATGCAAAAAAATAAAAATAAAATTTTAAAAATGTATATCAATGTTTTACAGAGAATGGTAAGGGTTTTTGCTCAAGTTTCTTGTTGTTGTTGAATGTATGCATCTCGATAAAATGCCTGTATGAAAATTAGCAAGTGCTGCTGTGCTGCCATTGCATTGCCTATACCTAGAGGTATACAAATCGGTTTTTTAACCCAAACCGGTTCAACCCGAACCGAACCGGTTTGGTCAACGAAAAGTCAAAACCAGTTTGGCCCTAAACCGGTTTGTGTTAAACCGGTTTCGGAGGTGGAAAATGTCTAACTGATCAAACCGGTTAGGGTTGGTTATAAACCGGTTTGCCCTGTAAACCGGTTTTTATTAAAAAAAAACAATTCAAATAAATTTTATATTTTTAATATAAAAAAATATATATATATATATAACAAATATAGAACATAAAGTTAGACGTTTATTAATATTTGGAAAGTTCAAAAATTAAAAAACATGACAAGATAAAATTATAAAATTCTAAAACATTACAAATGACAATATATATTTTTATTTTTTGGAATATTGATTGATTATTCTTGTGCGTTGTCTTTGAAACTGGAGCTTCGTAGTCTTGCATCTTCGGCTAGTTCTTCATCGGTGACTGGTTCGGATATTCCAAGATCAACCTCGTTGTTGTGTATGATTTCTTCGGCTTGAATTTCGTCTTCGAGAGAAGTTTGGTCTTGTATCCTATCCATCGCATCCAAATGGTCCTTCAAGCAAATGCACATTTCCATCGCTAGGGGGGTGAGTCTAGTCCTTCGTATCGATAAGACCCTGCCACTAAAAGAAAACGCAGATTCCGAAGCTACCGTAGAAGCTTGGATGGTTAGTACATCACGGGCCTTCTTGTTTGACAACAAACATAGATCGTAATTGCACCAAATTGCCAGATTTCTCGTTGTTGCTCGAATTTCCACAACGGTAACTTCTTTTGAGGAACCATCAACACCAAAACTTGTCATGCTTTTTTTTAGAGTTTAGAGAGCGTTTAGAGAGCGGTTAAAGAGCGGTTTTAGAGATTAGAGAGTGTAAAGAGAGGTGTGATCAACCCTAAACACCCTCCACCTATTTATAGTGTTTTAAGAGTGCAAATGGGGCAAAAAAAACGGCTAAAATCGACCCCAACGGCAATATAGCCGTTTTCTAACGGCTATTTTTTTAAGCCCAAAAACCGGTTTATCGAACCGGTCCCCAACCCGATCACCTCCAGAATGCTTCAAACCGGCGGTTTTAGCCTAACCCGAACCGGTTTGCTCCAAACCGGTTTATCCCAAACCGGTTTGCTGGTTTAGACCGGGTAAAAAAAAACCGGTTTTTTTGTGCACCTCTACCTATACCTAATTAAAGCTAAAAATCTGCCCATATCTACTTATTTCACATATAGAATTACAGCCCAAAGCAACACATCCCAATTCCCTTCTCCAAAAAGACCAATGCCCATAGTAATAGGCTTTATTTATCCAATTTGAAATTCCAGTACATTTCAATCAATAAAACTTTTACTTAGACCAATTATTATTATATTTAAATTCGACTCATTTTCAAAAATAAAACTATAATAGTTTTGACCAAGACCATACAGTTTTGATCATGATTAGACCTTGAAAAATTTTGTTGGAGACTTGTATAGTAAGCAATTCCCTAACTGGAGGACATTTAAACAGACCAGCTAGCAATTAAGATAATGATATAGATAGTCAAGAACTTCATTTAAAACTTCCACAAATGATGTGGCTGCAGTAGATAAAAGATAAATTTGATTATCAGATCGTGTAGGGTATTTGAGAAAGACTAAGAGACATTTAAAACCTAATGTTATAAAGAAGATGATGCTTCACATTCACCACAAAAACAATTGAGGGAATCAAAGCATCAAAATTTCAGTACACATGCACCATGAGGTAAAAAATACAGACCCAATTCATCAAAAGTTAAAACTTCTAAACGAGTTTAATAAGCAAAAATCTACCAAGCCCAAAGTCAAAGTCGTTCGTATCTAGCTCCAGATCCAGCTCCAACCCAGCCTACGACCTGCCCATATCGAGCTCCAACCCACTCTTTGGCCTGCCCACATCGAGCTCCAACCCACTCTCTGGCCTGCCCACATCGAGCTCCAACCCACTCTTCAGCCTGCCCATATCGAGCTACCTCCCAGGTTCTCATAGCTTCATGGTTTTGTGATTCTGCAATTAGAAGAGAGACAAAAACACCACTCCCAAAAATAATAGAATACTTTTTGGGATTGTAGCCCGGAAGGTATAACGTAAGGAACGTTATACCCAATGAAGTTATTGTTGATCCAAAACAAGAATATAACAGCACCCTAACAAAAAAGATCTTGCGCAGGTCGGTTGTTGCATAATCATACAAACACAAGCACAATAGCCACAATATAAATGAGCCAGCAAGTAGGAAAGTAGCAACATCCATTATGGCATCGTTGTTTGGACGAACCAAATTCGCGTGCATATACGCCATGCTCACCAACGTAGAACCCCATGCCAGAAACAAATAGCCGCTTTTCTCTTTAAACCAGCTGCGAACATCATGGACATTGCTGAAAGAAAGAAAAACAAGTTGATTAGTAATCAGCAAAAATAAACAAATTAGTATTATTAATTAAATGAATACCTAGGAATTTCAATTATCAACTGTTGCGGGGGTGGATGAGTGCTGTTAAAACCAGTAAAAACCCAAGACGTTTAGCATTATATAATATAATATTTTGTATTTTTTGAAGTTGAAATTTAAAAGGGCAGTCGAACCTTGAGATCCGAAGAATAGCATCAACCGGCGGAGGTTGGATTACGGGTGGTTCTCCTCCGGTAGACATTCTAACTGAAAAAGGTTAGTAAATAGCTAGTCAGTTCTTCCAAACTTTTTTAAAGGCAAATGCATAAACATACAACATTGGTAGGCCAAGTAATCAGTTGAAACTTATTTGTACATTTTATTAAAACTATTCTGAAGTCTCGTGATTTATGGGACTTGGTTGAGTTAGGGGTTAATGAGGCAGAAACAGATCAGATGAAGTTGAGGGCAGCCAAGAGGAAGGACGCATACGGCTCAAAATATCCATAGTGGTATCAGAGCTAGGTTGAGTATTCTCTACCTGTTCTAAGTCAATTTCTTCCTTTCTGAATCAATGGCAGATCAAGTCAACCCACCCCCTATTGCACCAACACACATTCCAATGTTCAGAGGTGATGGGTATGAATATTGGAGCATACGCATGAAAACTATTCTGAAGTCTCGTGATTTATGGGACTTGGTTGAGTTAGGGGTTAATGAGGCGGAAACATATCAGATGAAGTTGAGGGCAGCCAAGAGGAAGGACGCATACGCCATGGCGGTTATACAACAAGGTGTACATGACTCGCTGTTTTCTCGAATTGCAGCTGCAGAATCATCCAAGGAAGGATGGACTATTCTGCAAATGGAGTTTCAGGGCGATACCCAGGTGCAAGCGGTAAAACTACAAGGATTACATAGAGACTTTGAAAATTTCTCAATGAAAGATGAAGAACTTGTTGGTGACTACTTCTCTCGTGTAATGGCGATTGTTAGTCAAAAAAGGGCATATGGTGAAACAGTTGAAGATAAGGTCATTGTTGAGAAGGATCTGTGAAGTTTTCACCAAAGTTCGACTATGTTGTTACTTCAATCGAAGTGTCACTTGAACTATCAACACTTTCACCCGTCAAACTAATGGGCTCACTGCAGTCTCAAGAAGAGCGTATCAATAGCCGTGTTGGTGAGAGGTTGTTAAGACTGAGTAGCAGGCACTACAAGTTTTTCATGACACTAACATGGCTAGTACCAATCATGGTGGGTTCAGGGGACGTGGCCAGAATACCGCTCGTGGACGAGGTCGAGTGAATGAAAGAAACAAGATACCACAATGTTATGTCTATAACAAGTATGGGCATTTGAAGAAGGATTGTTGGTACAATGATGAACCGCAAGCAAACTTGGCGCCTGATGAAAACAATGATGGTGGTGAAGTGTATGAAGATCAGCACGTATTCATGATGATCACAAAACCGTTGATGCTAATGACAACGGGATCGAAAAATGGGTACAATATTAATTTATGGTTTGTTGTTTCTGGTTGCTCTAACCACATGACATGTTCAAAGATGAGCTTCACTGAACTTGATGAAACATTCAAGTTGACTGTCCAACTTGGTGATAAGAAGAAGTTGGCCATTGAAGGCAAAGGAACCGTGAGAATCGATACAGGAAAAGGAGGTTACAAGCTTCTAGCAGATGTATATTATGCTCCAAACTTGGAGTATAATCTTTTGAGTGTTGGCCAACTCATGAAGAAGGGGTATGCCCTACATTTTGAAGATGGCAGCAGATGTGTGATCACGTTAAGAGGCATCATTCTCATGAAGATCTTGGTCTCTAGCAACAATATGTTCCTCTTAGATGATGCATAGGCAGAAATGTGTGAAGTTGATGATGAAAAGCTTACTCCTACAAAGTTATGGCACTTAAGGTACTGTCATCTTAACTTTAGCAGCTTGAAGTCTTTATATGACAAAAGTATGGTTCGTGGTTTACCCAATATACAACCCTTATCACGGTGTGAAGGGTGTATTATGGGCAAGCAGTCAAAGCCTCCACTCTTGTCAAAATCCCGGCGAGCAACTAATAAGCTTGAACTGGTCCATGCTGATGTGTGTGGACCCATGCAAGCTTCAAGTCTGGGCCATAGCCTTTATTATCTCCTGTTCATCGATGATCTAACTCGTATGTGTTGGGTTTATTTTCTTTCAAAAAAATCTGATGCATTTGAAAAGTTTAAGTTGTTCAGGACCATGGTTGAAAAAGAAAGTGACAAGCCTATCAAGCTTAGGAGCATGGCATCAAACGAGAACTGAAGGTTCCATATACTCCCGAACATAACGAAGTAGTGGAAAGGAAAAACAGAACCATAATGGGCCTTACTCGCAGCATGTTGCATGAAAAGGAGCTCCCAAATTTTCTGTGGGCTGAAGCAGTTGCTACAGTTGTGAATGTTATAAATATGTCTCCCACAATGGCTGTTGAGAATCAAACTCCAAAGGAAGCATGGTCTGGTCGTAAACCATCCGTAGGACACCTACGGGTGTTTGGTTGTGTTGCTTACAGCCTCACTCAGTCCCAAGGTCGAAGAAAGCTGGACAGTAGAGGAGAGAAGTGTGTACTCATTGGATACTCAACTCAAGGTACCGGATTCGTTTATGTAATCCTGATACTAAAACTTTCATGACCAGGAGACATGTTGAATTCCTTGAAGAAGCCAAGTGGGATTCAAAAGCTATTTTTAAAGGACAAGAAAATATGCATGAAATCTACTATAGTTACCCTTTTCCCATTGAACAAATTGAAGTCCAACTTGAAAGTGACAACTCAAGAGGCTCAATTGAATCTAGTACCAATGATGTGACAAGTCCCACTCCTTTGCCTAATACCAATAACTTGCAGCCTAGAACCAACTCTAGCCCTACGGTACAACCTACTCATACTACCTCCTTGTTACGTAATCAAGAAACCAATAACCCTACATCATCCATCACTGGTCCCTCAACACATGAGGCCAGTACCTCAAAACGCTCAACAAAACCACCCACTTGGTTAAGGGATTTTGTCAGTGGAGAAGAGATATCTGACGAGGAGTCCCATCTTGCAACCTGCTAATTTGCTCTTTCCATCTCAGACCCTATTTATTATTCTGAAGCTATCACTAAACAAGAGTGGAAGATTGCTATGGCAAAAGAGTTACCTGCTATTGAGAATAACTCAACCTGGGAGCTTGTTACACTTCCTAAAGGTAAAAATGTCGTGGGACTCAAGTGGCTCTTCAAGACCAAACTTGGAACAGATGGAAAAATCATAAGGCACAAGGCTAGTTGACAAAGGGTACCTACAGAAAAAGGGAATCGACTTTGAGGAGACGTTTGCTCCGGTAGCACGATTTGAAACTATACGTGTTATCCTGGCGGTTGCAGCACAACTAGGCTGGCCATTACATCAAATGGATGTAAAGTCAGCCTTCCTGAATGGTGACCTTACAGAGGAGATTTATGTCGAACAACTAGAGGGTTATGAGATTGCAGGAGAAGAAGATAAAGTATACAAGTTAAAGAAGGCTTTGTACGGATTGAAGCAGGCTCCTCGAACCTGGTATGCCCAAATCGATGGTTATTTTACCAGCCATGGATATGAAAGAAGTCCAAATGAACCGACCTTATATGTTAAGCAAACTAGTACAGATATAATCTATGTGTGTATTTACGTAGATGACATTATTTGTACAAGTTCTAGCATTAACCTTGTTACAGATTTTAAGCATGGCAAGGAGGTTTTTGAGATGACAGATATGGGACTGTTACAGTTCTTCCTGGGAATTAAAGTCACTTAGCCAGACAAAGGAGTGTTTATCAGCCAAGAGAAATATGCCAACAGCCTTTTAGAAAAATTTGGCATGAGGAATGCCAAAACAGTATCTGTGCCCATGAGTCCTTACGACAAGCTTCAACTTGAAGATGGTGAAGACAAGGTTGATGCAACTGGGAATCGAAGTCTCATAGGAGGGCTTATTTACTTGACCCACACACGACTTGACTTGGCATATTCAGTAAGTGTGTTGGCAAGGTACATGCAATCTCCATCCAAAGTTCACATGGGAGCTGCTCGTAAAGTTTTAAGGCACATTGCTGGAACTGCAAGTTTTGGAATATGGTATATTAAAGGAAGTAAGCTTGAACTTGGTGGGTACACAGATAGTGATTGGGCCGGTTGTATTGATGACCGACCGGAAAAGTGTTTCAGCTAATGTCTTTATGCTGAGCAATGGAGCTGTTTCGTGGTGTTCAAAAAAGCAGAAAACGGTTGCTCTCTCAAGCATCGAAGCGGAGTACATAGCAGCTACCGATGCAACATGTCAGGGAGTTTGGTTGAACAGAATCCGTGATGATCTGGGTATGAAACAACAGAAGGCTACAACACTCTATTGTGATAGCAGGTCAGCAATCAATCTCTCTAGGAACCCAGTAATGCATAGCCGATCTAAACACATTGAGCTCAGGTTTCACTTCATTAGAGAGATGGTTGGTCAAGGAAAGGTGAACTTGGAGTATTGTAGCACAGATTAGCAGGTAGCCGATATAATGACAAAAGCATTGCCACAAGAAAAGTTCGTTTGTTTTCGTTATAAACTTGGAGTGATGGAGTTTGCCTCAAGGGGGGGTGTTGAAGACTGAGTCAAAACTTCCCATGCACGTGTTCATCCCATGCAGCTGTTGACCGAGTTTTTTTGTTTTTTAGTTATTGAATAAAGCCATGTGTGGCTGTAGTTTGAATTGTCCTTTTCTTTAGGCCTGATAGTAGGTACTTTTCTCCCCTCTTTTTTATATGGGTTTGGAACCGTCAATATAAAACTAAAATGTTTAGCTAAAGCATCTCGTTTAGCTTTTTTGGCCCGTTTAGAAGCACCTGATTCATGCTTATGGTTTCGGTTTGACATTTAAAATTTGTTTAACACAATAACCAAATTACAATTCTCAGATTCTAACATTCTAACCGGTTAACCAAATCTCAGAATCTAAAATAACAAAATTAATCAAATAGCCACATTCTCAAATTTTAAAATAACCAGATTCTAAAAAAACCAAATAACCAAACTAATCAATTCTCATATTCTAAAATAACCAAATAAACCAAACTAATCTAACTCAATGAGCAAAGTTCACAAAGTGTACCTGTGCTGTGGGTTGTTTGCCTGTTCAAGTCAAAGAGCAAGTTCCAAACTTCCAATTGAATGTTCACTTCAAGTTCAGACTCCAAATTCCAAAGAGAAAAGTTCCATATCAGCAAAACTCCAATTTAATTTTCAAATGGCAAAGTCCAAACTCCAATCGAACCAAAAGGACAGAAACTCCAAAAACTTTTGCCCTTTCCCTTTCAAAAAAAAAAAAAGAACGAATAGAAACTATGAAGTTCAACCCACAGAAAGGATCAGTGAGACATCGAGACAACGATTCACGAACGATTGATATTCCATCATGATTTTCGGAGGAACCCTAAGTCCCTTACGACTAAATCGTCCCTCTATTCGTAATTTCGGCTTCCCTATCGTCCGCTCCCGCTCCCCTCAATTCTCCAATGCCCAAGTCAAAAGCCTAAATTTTAAAGCCCAATCGCCCAACCCAAATTTACATATACATTTTTTTTTTAAATCAGAGGCCCTATTTTTTTGGGTGGTATCAAGCCCTTGCTTGGCCCAAGTATCCTATTAGACCGGCCCTGTGCACAATAAGAAATCAACCTAAAAACATGAATCCACTAAGTAACAACACAACCAATCGTGAATTAAAACCCTAACGTATAGGCGAGTAACGACAACGGTGGTTCAAGAAGACGATATGCGATAAGAAAGTTGCATGGTTGAAAGAATTAATAGGGTTTTAGAGAAGAAAACACCGACGGCTTGAAACTGGTGAAACACAATGTACAATCAATTAATCCAACGCGTAAAGGTTTTGCATTTTTATATAAAGTTTCGAAACTTTAAATTTTTACGCGGTTTAACACGCTGCGATGCACTGTTTTATTCACCCCCTTCCGCGGGTTCTAAGTTAGTACCGAACCGAATTCTCAATTTGGATACGGTTAATAACCGAACCGAAAACCGAATTCACAATTCGGTTTGGTTTTTTCGGTTCCGGATACGATTCGGATTTCGGTTTTTTTGCACACCCCTACTCTAATGCACCGTTGCATCATTGACCTTTGACTTTTTTTGGTCAAGATTGCCTTTCCCGACGCCATATAAAGTTTTAAAACGGCCATCCAGACCGAGGGTTGGGGCAGGACGGATAATAGTTTATGTGGTTAAACTAATCAAAATTTTGGTAATTTTACATTCACAGTGTGCATTCACGGCAGTTTGTATATCTCAACTTGTTACAAGTTACAAAAAAAAACATTGACAAATTCAAGGTTTAAGTTGTTGCTTCAGTTATATTAGTATATATTTTTTTTAGTTATACATAATTTAAAGCATACTTTTTATTTCATTATTTGTATTTAACCCGTGTAATACACGGGTTCTAACCTAGTATATATATATAACACTATTATTGAAGGACTTTATGTTATATATACAGAGAAAGGATCCCAAAAAATGGGATTTTGCCTAAGTTATATCAAACAATGCTTCATTAGACACATACTCGTACTATGTAAAATTAGATAATCACATCGTGTAAATGATATAACCGCACAGTTATATCGAACAATGCATTACATCTTTTATAAAATTCATATATATATATATATATATATATATGATGAAGTTCATAAGAAAACTAACATTTAAGGAGAAAACTAGAGAACTCTTCTTTAAAGGTAAAAAAAATAATAAAAAAATCATAACTCAAAATATAAATCAAAAACTAAAACAGTGGTTTGGAGACCTTGTTTCCCACGTCGTTCTCGTTCAAAAAAAACTTGAAAAAATAGTCGGTTTAGCTTTAAGGTTTAGTTTTTGGGTTTAGCTTAGCTTTTAGGTTAGGTTTTTGGATGGGGGGTGGGTGGGGGGGTTTAGGTTTTTTTGGGGTGGGTGGGGGGTTTAGGTTTTTGGGGGGTGGGTGGGGTGGGGTTAGGTTTTTGGGTGGGGGTGGGGTGAAGGGTTTAGGTTTTTTGAGGTGGGTTAGGTTTTTGGGGTGGTACTACACATATGCAGTATTACGTTTAGGGTTAGGTTTTTTAGGGTATGGGGTGGGTGTGGTGGGTTTAGGTTTTTGGGTGGGGTGGATGGGTTTAGGTTTTTGGGTGGGGATGGGTGGGTTTAGGTTTTTAGGTGGGGGTGTGTGCGGGGGGGGGGGGGTTACGTTTTTGGGTGTGGGTGGGGGTGGATGTGGTGGGTTTAGGTTTTTGGGGGTGGGTATGGGGGTTTAGGTTTTTGGGTGGGGGTGGGGTGGTGGTTTAGGTTTTTGGGTGGGGTTAGGTTTTTGGGATGATACTACACATATGCAATATTGAAAATAATAAGAAAAAAAAAACGACGAGTTAATTCTTATTTTTTATAACGTTATTTATACTCAAATAAAAGATAAAGAAATTCTTGATTTAATGGTGCAATTTTTTTAAAAAAATAATAATGTATGCAAAAGATAGAAATGTTTAAAGATTTATATATTTTAAGTTCTAATTTTACATTTCCTCTTTAAAATTCCACCCCTTCTTTTCTTAGTGGTTCTCTAGTTTTCTCATTAAAATAAGTTCTCTTATGAACTCAACCCTATATATATATATATATAGAGAGAGAGAGAGAGAGAGAGGAAGTATCCTGTACAAAACACATTTATCATAAAAAAATGTAGAAACCAACGAGATTGTGACGCATGTACAAGAATGTAAATCAATAGAAGGGTAAAAGAGGTAATTTACACCCTCATTTGACTTTTTTTCATTAAATACTAGTTTTCATCCATTTTTTTAAACTCAAATAACTTTTACATACTTTATTATTTAAAAAAAAAGTATACCACAAAATCGAGAAATTTATCCTCTTTCATATGAGTATAGTATTGCTCTAATTAGTCTAAATATGACACTGCTGATAACAACACATACATTTACGATAACAAAATATATGAGCATATTGTAAAATTAAAAGGCCTTTCTTTGCTCTACGTGTTGGCAAAGTACTACCTAATAAAAGTCAACATGATTACAGCAACAAGATCTGTTTTGTTTGCTCTGTGTATTGCCAAATTAGCACTTGATAAAATGAAACTCTAATTCTCAATCCTTTGTAGTAAAATGAATCAAATAATTATAATTTAATTGGTTCATTAAGTTTACACAAACTCTATTTTCAATTCATGGTAGTAAAATAGACGTGTCAAATAATGATAAATTAATCGGTTAAATATGTTCATATAAATTGCCATATCACAAATAGGCTGTGAATAGAAGGCATTGAAGTTATGATTGAAGTGTCAGTTCTACAAATATTATAATATTAACAACATCTTGATTATGTAAATTAGAAAGTAATGGATTTTATTAACCCGGTTCAACTTACCTTTTGAACTTGCATGGTGTTCTCATTTTCATGCCCATTCAAATGTGAGTTTGAGTGCTGATCTTTGTTGCATTTCATCACAATTACAACTTTACTACTTACCATGTGGTGTTGGCTTAAGTAAAGAGTTGGTTTACGAGTTGCTTATCTTTGGCTTATTTCATTTGCCAGTTGTTGTTTTGTAGCTAATTATACTTTTTATGTGCTCTTTTAAATCAACTTTGTTTGCACAGGCCATGTCCTTTTTTTGTAAATTGTACATTCAAATATCAATATTGTTAGCTAATTGACAGGGCAAGTTTTAGTTGTGCTTTGAGGATTGGTAACAAATTGCATAACTTTTACCCGCTTTTTACTGGGATTGCATTAGGTATTAATCACGCTAATTGAAACTAGCTTTTAGTAACTACACGTTAGCACATATCAATTATTTACAAATATTCAGGAGATACGGAATATAAAGAAGCGGGCAGGTTGGGTTGGGCAGAGTGCGAACGTGTGGGAGATTGATTTTGAATACTGTAAAGTTACACAGCAGCCCTTAACTTTTAACCTATCCATCAGGAGGTAATAGTTTCTATTTTCACCAGAGATAACAAAAATTAAGGCTCTTATGATATCTTCCTCTAATTAATAGTCTCAAATGACTTTTGCATTTATGTTAACAATAATTATTATTATCAATATCTATTCCTTAGAAACTTTTGTTTACCAAATTAATTTGAACTATGTGTTATTCTGGAATATAATACAGAAGTAACATGGGCATAAATTTAGTTGTATCTTCTTCTTCTTCTTTTACTTATGTATCACATTTAAACAAATGATTTATGCATAGATGGTCAGTGGCGGCGGACCCAGAAAATTTTTTCATGGGGTCGGAATTTTTTTGGGTCGGTTGACTAGCGATATATAACGTGTGTATAATACTAAAACGTTTTCATTGTAGGGCGATCAGGGGGTATTGCAAAATTTTATGGGGGCGATCGAGATTTTAACACGTATATAACACTACAAAATTTTTTTCATGGAGGGCGGCTGCCCCCCGTGTCTACCTAGTAGGTCCGCCCTTGTAGATGGTCACCATGTGTATCCTTTGAACATTTTGTGATTGGTATGGGATGGCATGAGTTGTAATTATGCTAACAGCCTAGCAAAAAAAATGAAGTTGTTATTCACACCACCTACATAGTCACATTGCGTTGAGATATTAACAAATTTCTAATCTAAGATCCAGTTTATTACAATACAATAAAAATCTAACTTTTTGAATGAAATGTTCGTATACAACACTTATAGTCCTATGCATTCATAACCATTTATTACATGGTAATCGCATTTTGATATGATTGATGTTTATTGACATGAATAAAATTGGGTCTCCTATGTCAATTCTGCAAGAAATACTTGCCAAAGAAGTATGGAATTGTTACCTCAATTGATGAAGAAGATGACAAAGTAGGTCTTGGTGTTTTCCCTCAGTCAAGAAAGGTTTCAATTCCAACTGTCTACCTTGCCAATTGGTGTTCGTGGTATGGAATTAGCAAGGTAAGGAAAGGAGTTCTGTTTTAACTTTTGTTTACAATTTTTATAGAGTAAACTTTTATTTTGGCCCCGTGGTTTGAGCATTTTAACCATTTTGGTCCAAAAAAGAATGTTTTATCAAATCACGACCTATGGTTTGTAATTTATAACTATTTTGGCCCTTGGGGCAAACGCCATTCAAAAGCTCTGTTAACTAATGGCATGTGCCCTTCATTTTCATTTAAAACCCTAACTAATGCTCCATAGCCATTTCTTCATCTTCCCCAACCTATAATCTAACGTAACCTTCCATTTCCACTCCCTCATATCGCAAGATAATCACTGACATTGTTAGTTGATCGGGTAAGTATGGTGTTAACTCCTTGGTACGTTCGGTATGAAGGTGAACAGTTTGATCCTTACGCTACCTACGCTTAGTTCCTTTACATTGTTTTTTCGAAAATTTTGTATTTATTGGATGGGTTCTAACTGCTGATTTTTTTTTTTGCAATTTCATTACAGGTACAAACCCTAATTTGTTTACTCTGAAGATATTCCATGGAGGAGTTTTCATCAAAGGTAAAAATTGTCCATCTTATGTCGATTGTAAGATTAGATATGTTGACATGATTGATGTTGATGAGTTCTCTGTTCTTGAGGTCAATGCTATGATCCAAGAAATAGGTTATTCTATGAAAGAAATTATGTTATATCATTATAAAGTTCCTGATATGAGCTTGGATTTTGGTCTTAGACCACTAGGAACTGATCGGGATGTCATTTCTATGTTGCAATATGTTTCTAAGTTTAAGATGATTGATCTTTATATTGAGCATTGGGTATCAAGGTTAAATGTCTTTGACAAGTCTCCTAGTAAAGTGGTAATTGAGGAATTGGATGTCCCTGTTCAATCCAAACCTGTGAAATTGAAACCTTTAAGGTCATCTCAGGGAATAAATAAAGCTTGTAGAAAACTACCTCTTGTTATGTGGAAAGAGGATGGCAATGTTAATGTGCATGATGAGGATAGGAATGAGGTTGTTGATGTTAATGTGCAGAATAAGGCTGAGTTTGTTGATGTTAATGTGCAGAATGAGGATAGGAATGAGGTTGCTGATGGTAATGTGCAAAATAAGGCTGTTAATGTTAATATGCAGAATGAGGCAGAGGTTGTTAATGTGGAAAAGGATAGGAATGAGGTTAAATTTAGCATGGAAGATAATGATATGGAGTTTAACTTTGACATGGAAGATAACAATGATGATGACATGGGGTCTCAGAAAGATGCATTGCAGGAATATGATGATGATGATGAAGGTGAAAATAAAGATACTTTGCAGGATACAGATAACATGGTTGAAAAGGTTGATGTTGACATGGGGTCATTCAAATCTAATATTAAGGGGGATTATAAGGATGATGAAGAATACAGGGATGAGGATCTTGAAGATGATGAGGAAGGTGAGGTTGATCTAGATGACTTCGATAGTGGCACAAATGATGAGGACTTATTAAATACTGCAGTGAAGAAATTCAGAAAAAGAAAAAAGGAAAGCTAAGAATCTTGATGCAGTTCCATTTTATGTGGGCCAGTGTTTTAGAAATAAAGAAGAAATTAAAATTTTGGTCAAAAGTCATGTTGTGACCACTAGAAGACAATTGTTTATTACAAGAAATGAGAAGTTTAGGTTTAGGGTTGTGTGCACAGGTGTTAGTCATACTTTTAATAATAGTACAAAGGAACAAACAAGAAATTGTCCTTGGACATTACACATTTCATGGAAAAAGGAATCGGATTCTTGGGTAGTAAAAACTTTTATTGAAAACCACAAATGCCTACAAACTAGAGAGGTCAAACTCTACACTGTGAGTACAATAGCTAAAGAGATAGAATCAACAGTGGAGTTAAATCCAGGAATACCCAGCAAAGTTCTTCAAGGTCTGATACAGAAGAAATACCAAGTTCACATCAGCTTACAGAATATTTTTAGGGCAAAAGTAATGGCTACAAAGAAAGTTCAAAGTGACTTCACAGCATAGTATTTACTTCTTAGGGATTATTGTGATGAGTTGCTTAGATCTAATCAAGACACAACAGTTACTATTGAAGTTAAAAGGGAATTTAATCCCACCATTGAAACTAGGCAATTTAAAAGGATATACATTTGTTATGGAGGTTTAAAGGTTGGGTTTAAGCAGTGTCAGAGAGAAGTGATGGGTTTGGATGGCTGCTTCATGAAAGGGCCCTTTTCGGCACAAATTCTTACGGCTGTTGGTGTAGATGGTAACAATGGAATTTATCCTGTAGCTTTTGCAATAGTCGAAACAGAATCATCCAATTCATGGACTTGGTTCTTACAGTGCCTTGGTAATGACCTAGATTTAAACATTCGTTCAAACTTCACATTCTTGAGTGACAGGCAAAAGGTACAAGAATTCACATCCTTCTGCTTAATTATGTTATTTGTAGGGCATCATGCCAGCTATCAAGTTACTAATGTTCCATGTTTATTTGCAGGGCATCATACTTGTAATAAACACATGTGTCAATGAATCATCTAAAAATGCAATATGTGGCGAGACACGTGGCACCTCCATATGCCTCATATCTTACAAGGTGACACATGGTGATGAGTCACCATGCAAATCACCACATAGCAGCATGTGGCAGACATGTGTCACACCCATATACCTCCTACCTTCCTATAAATAGCAGCCATATATATCTTCATTTTCATATTGAAGAGTGAGAAAGGTTAGAGAGAGACTAAAGAGAAGGAGAAAGAGAGTGGAAGAACTTCCGACGACCGAGGGTGGTTCGACGCGGTGGTGCACGGTGATCGGAGTTACGGGTCTTCACCCTATACCATTTCTCGACGTTCTGAACGCATTGGTAAGCTCCAATTTCCCTGAATCATGTCTTAAGGTCGCTAAAAATGAGTTTTTAGAATCTGTCCAGAACCGTTTTTATGTGCGCAGTTTTAAAGAATCGAACGATCCGGAAAATCCAACCGTTGGATCATCTTGATTTTTAAACAAAATTTTTATAACACTTATATGATCATTTTGAACGGTGGAAATAAGAAATGGAGTTGTTTAATTTCGATTTTTATAGCCTTTTTGACAGCAGGTCGGAGCTGTGTTTTTCTGAAAAACGCAGATGCATAGATCGAGTATTTCCTGGAGATCCGACCGTTGAAATGAGATGAAATTGGGACTTTAGATTCCTAACATATATGTGATTATTTCTACCAAAGGAATTTACGATCAGAAGTCTGTAAGTATAGTTTTTATACTTACCAGTCCATGATAATTTCTACGTAGAAGTGAAAAAACGTGGTGAAACGATAACTTGTGAATTGAGCATTAGCTAAGGTGAGTTCTATGAAGCCCTTTTTACATGTTTTAAATAATGTTTTCGGGCTGCTGTGCATACGTAACGATGTGACAGTTTTATAAAAACGATGTTTGATGTTTATGATGTTTTATAAAACGATGCTTATGAACGATGATTTGGAAAGAAATGTTATGAATGATGTGTTTATGAAATTTTTTTCCAAATGAGATTTACGATGTGTTTATGAATGTTTTTTAATAAACGTACGAATGCTTTAACTGAAGTTTTGATGTAAAGAAGTAAATGTTTATGAAAGTCACAAACGAATGAATCTGCCATTATTCCTTAGGGAATTCAGGTTATGGGTATGGGATATATGTTATGGGCCTTACCTTTTAGGGGCCTTTGTGGCTGGCCAACTGTTGTACAAATGGGGTGATGACGGTCACCAGGGGGATTATCGTGATCCTTGAAGTAGGTACGACTTACCTTACAGGGTAATCGTGCTGGAAGTTAGGTACGACTACTCCTTGGAGTATCGTGCTGGAAGTTTGGTACGTGTCATACTTGTGATGTCGTGCTTGAAGTTTGGTACGTATATCCTATGAGGTATCGTACTTGAAGTTTGGAATTGACGGTTACGAGAAGGCGCATATTCGATATGGTTGTTGACTTATGTGTTATGTTATGTTTTTGCATGCTTTACGTACGCTTTTATTAATGAAGTTTAAATGTTATGTTTTTGGCAAAATATTTGAAGTTAAAACTAGAACTCACCAGCGTAGCTGACTCTTAGTATGCACATTTAGGTTAAGTACAGGTATGGACGAGGAATGGTGATGCTTGGCAAGCGAGAAGAGTTACCCGACTGATCATGATGACTGGCATCCCGTTGTGTTTTAGTTATGATGTGTTTATGTTTTAGACAACGTTTACGCTTCCGCATGTTTAACAATGTTGACGTTATGTTCAAATGAAATTTTCCTCTTCGTTATTTAATATTCAAGTTTAAGAACTGTTTGTGAATGAGTAAATCCAACGAGTGAGTCCTCCCAGGTTTGGGGCTTTTCAAGTTGGTATCAGAGCAATAGTTTGAGAGATTTGGACACTCCAAGTGTCTGAACTTAAACTGGGAATGGGACTGAGAGCGGATGCCAGTACGGGTAACTCAAGCCACAACATCAAGAATGAAGGTAGTATAAATTTACATATGTAGAATGTCTTAGAAAATGATAGATTAGGACGTGTTTTGATGGAATCATAAAGGTGGTCAAATAGAAGTCAAGATGTAGTGTAATGGTTAATTGCAGATGGCCAGTGTATATTAACATCTTGCAATGCTTGTTGAATTCTATTTGTTAACTAGGGTGATGACATTGGATTCCTTGTCTTATAGAACGAAATGGCTGGTAGAAGAGGCGGAAGACGTGGTGGGGGCCGTACCTGAGGTCGTAGTGGGGGACGTGGCAGGATCCCTGCTCGTCAAGAGTATATCGAAGAAGGAAGTGTTCATAAGGAACCAGAAAATAGTGTGCATGGAACTGAACGGACTCACGTTGAAGAACAACAATTCTCCTTTGAGTCGGAGGTGAAGGCGGCCCTGGCTCGAGAATTTACTGAAATGATGAAGGATTCCTTGCCGGATCTGTTGGCAGAATCTTTGAGGAAATCTAATGAGGCGAACGAGACTAATACGACAATTAGTACCCCGAACAATGAGGTTGTCAACGCGCCGCTTTCTCGCGGTTGCGACTATAAGTCCTTTAAGACATGTGACCCGCCAGTCCTGACTGGAAAGAAAGATGCGGTGGCTACTTTTGACTGGGTGATCCGTATGGAAGCCGCCATTCGTCTGAGCAAATGCCGACCGAATCAGGTTGTGAAATTTGCTTCTAATTCCTTAAGGGAAGAAGCATCTCACTGGGGGGAAATTGTGCGTCAAGCCAGGGGGGACGATATTGTTGACAGAATGATGTGGAATGATTTGAAAACTCTGGTGATCAAGAATTTCTGTCCAAGGAATGAGATCGATAAGGTAGAAAGGGAATTTCTAGGGTTGAAGGCCAGAAGCATGACGCACCGAAAGTACACCACTCGGTTCAATGAATTGGCGCGCCTGGTGCCACATCTTGTCACGACTGAACAGGGGAAGATTGTCTGCTACATTCAAGGGTTGTCAGACCAGGTCCGCACCTATGTTAAGGCAAACGCCCCTACTACTTACGATTCGGTGGTGGAACTGAGTGGCTGGGTATTTGATGATCTGGTGCTGAATGTCGTCGCCATTGGCGAGTTGAAGAAAAAGTTGAGCTTTCCTGCCAAGCGATCGGGTGGGAAGTTGTTTGGAAACATGCCAGAGTAGGCGAGTCAGCAGTCTGTGTGAAGTGTGGAGGAAGGCATGCCGGTGAATGCCGGCTGGGATCGAATCTATGCTTCAAATGCGGCAAGACGCGATGTTACTCCCGTGAATGCCTCCAAGGCTTTAAGTGTTTTAACTGGTTCGTAGTGAGTATGACCGATGAAGGTGTGTGAATGACAACGAAGGGGATGAAGACTCCCTACGAGACAAAGATGGGTGTTCGAGACAAAGATGAGTGTTCATAGTAGACGTCGGATATTCACATGAGGTATTATACGGAGCTGGAGCTGTTGGAGATATGTGGAAGATTGAGTTTTTTTTATTTATTAAGTGTTTTGCTATTGTTATATTTTTAATTATTATTTAAGTAAATTACAAACTAGTCCCTGTAATATATTCTTTTTATTTTTTAATAGTCAAGGGTAAAAAGGTCATTTTACTCAAAATTAATAGAAAATTTAATGAAAGTTTTAATACCCAAAAATGTTATAAAATTAAAGCCACAAGCCTTAAACTTGCAACTTTTTTTAAATTTAAGACTCATACATGTTATTTTACCAAACCATAAGACCTATTTGTTTAATTAACTCTTATATTTATGTACGAACGCATAGAAAGAAAGAATGGGTATTAGAAAATTAGAGTGGATGATTATATAATGATAGATACTTGGTTGAGCTACAATACGTTTAATACCTCTATTTTCTTTATTTGTTTGACTATCACAAATTAAATTGTATGTATAAATTTTAGAAGGGTTCTCAACGTATTATTTTATCTTAATTAAACGTTATATATACAGGAGCAGGTTCCAATACAAAGCGTATTTCCTCTGAGAAGCGTAAGAAGCAACGAGGAGACAACATGTGGCGTGTGGGTTTTATAGGCGAGGGTATTTGCGTCCATGTAAAATGGTTAACGATAATCAAAATACCATTTCAGGGCACACATACACATTGTGTAAATTCATTACACATACTCGTACCATGTAAAACGAGAGTGAGAGAATCACATCATGTAAATGGTAATTGGTATAACCGCACAGTTGTATCAAACAATGCTTCATTAGACACATACTCGTACCATGTAAAATGAGAAAATCACATCGTTCAATCTCAGCAGTATATGTTTGCATTTAAAATAACCAAAAATTATTATTTTCATCACTGATTTCTAAGGTTTTGTAATCCGGACCTCCACAGTGTCATTCCAACCTTTTGACCCGAGAACCGTGTACTTACCCGTTTAATAAATAAAAAACCCGACCAAAAAACCATATGGTTCTGTGAGAACCGGACTAAACGAGTGTAAAACTTATCTATTCGATGGTCCAGAAAAGTGCTGAACCCAGTTTTCAAAACATTCCTAATTCACATTTCAATTATTGTTTTAGGTTCCAGTTTTATTTTCAATTAAAATGAACTGAAAACCAGTTATATGTATGTACATATTATATTTTATTAGGCTAACCAGTGTGGTTCACGATTCACATATAGCCAGCGGTGCCCAGATAAACATGTTGTAATAATGACCCCAAACCCCCAGTTATGCAGGCCCAACACGAACAAGATTCACAAGGCTCTCTTCTATTAATAAACATGTGTAACAGACCCGACCCGGGACGAGCAGAATTGAATCGACCTTTTTGCTCAGACGCGTAATTGAATCAAGCCGAGATTAAGAGGTTGGGCTTCCGGGATTGTCAGACTATCTCCAAACTTAGTTATACATTTCAACGGTCATGATATGTTGTATACAGTTTGCACAGAACACTCTACTTCTAAAAGAATACACCTACTTGCTACGGTTGGGTCAATGTCCGGTTTTTTATTTTTATTTTTATTTTATGAGTTGAAGTAGTACCTTCCGACCGCTTTACCACATCATCCACTGATGTCGCGACATTTGGCACTAGAGCAACTGCCACCTCATCTTTAACAGCTTCGGTTTTTCCTTCATGTTTCACATCTATTGAAGGCTGTGTTACCATCAGTTTAGCCAATTCCTTCTCTTTTCGTTTCTTTTCTTTCTTTAACCGTTTCCGCTCCAAATACTCTGGATCATCTTTATCTTTCTTTTTTCTTTTCTTTTCTTTATCTTTCTTTTTCTTCTCCTTCTTTTCTTTAGTGCCCGAGCCTGGTTTATTCGTGGGTGCCGCCAACAAACCTTCAATACCTTCGTTAAGGGCTCGAAGGCTAATGTACTTATTATGATTAACAGTTTCCCCATCGTTAGATTGAACTTTACTCGATTCAGCAGTGCACTGTAGTTCCTTTAAAAGGGCGGCATCACCATCCCCATCACCAACACCATCATCATGACCATCATGAGGTAGTTTAGCACTGCCAATGCAGGCGGTGACACGTGACCCGACGTCATGGCACGAGTTAACATCTTCAAGGTTTTGATTACCGACATTTGCAGGCTCAGTGAAATTTCTTTTTGGAGGTGCGTCCATGGACATGGAACTACTCGTTCCATGATCACCGCCATTATGGGCACCTTGAGATCTGTCTAAAATAGCATTATCAACAACATCCTCAGCTCTACTAGATGTAGCAGAAGATTGCTTCATTTTGATTTTTAACACGGGCTTTTTTCGTTCTTGACTATTTGAAACCTTTTCGGGTTCTTTATGAGCTTCTGAAGAATCAAGAATGACCAACTCTGGCGGTTTTTGTTCATTATTGTCGTTTCCTTCTTTTGGCACATCGGGTTCGGTCAAGGTCAAAGTCAACTCTTGAGGCGGGATTCTTTCGTGATCAGTAACGGAAACGATATTTGGTTCTGTGTTTGTTTCGGTTTCTGGACCGTCATACGGAAGCATAAGGGCATCTAAAGACAACTCTGGAGGCTTAGATTGATTCACAATAGCAGCAAAGAAGTTCTTTAGTTCATTGTAAATTTCTGTGTGCCCCTTGATCAATGTTTCATCTCTAGGAACTCCACAAAGCGTTGGTGGTCTGAAAAACATAAGTTACAATCTTGATTAAAAAAATAGTGAATATCAATAAATTATGTAGGGAAAACCTCACTATTAACCAAGTTCCTAAGTGTTCCATTAAAGTCGCTCAAAAGTTTTTTGTCCCTCTAAAGTCATCAACTTCCATCAAGAGTTCCAATCTTGTGAAACGTTTTTATAAATGTTAAAAAAAATTAAAATTAAGCGACCTACATGGGACATATATAAATCCTTATTACTATTTAGTAATTATTTCTTTAAATTTGACTTAAATTGAAAATTATGAAACTTGGTTATTATTTAGTAATTTTTTCTTCTTCATTATTACCTCTTACTTCAAGTTAATTCATAAAAAATAATCACTAAGCAGTAAACTAGTAATTAGAATTCATATATGTTCCATTTTGCTTAATTTAAAATATATATATATATATATCTATAAAAAAAATTCACAAGATTGGAAAGAAACTTTGAGCGACTTTAGTGAACACTTGTGAATCTTGGTTAATATTGTGCAGCAGAGTAATCCCTAAATTATAATATGAATGGTGTTACAACCTTCCAGCCAGGACTTGTAAAATGCAGAATAAATAATGGCGGAGTGTAACATTATTAAATGCTGCTGGACTTTCAAGAAGACAAAGTAATGCCACGAGAGTTCCAAGCATCACACCATGGTCATCATCAGAGTCACCACTTATTTGACATAATCGCATAGCATGTACGCCCAGTTTCACTTGACCTGTTGAAAAATTATTAAAAAATGCCATCTGATTATAAAAATCTAATTAGTAATTATTCATGCAAAACCTCTTAATGAAGGCTCCTCCTCCATATATTTAATAAATAATTTCAATGCTGCATCGATTCCTTTGCAGTGATACTCAAGGTCAAGAAGTGACCGGAATGCCTCGACCCGAACTTGCCTTTGTGTCTTAGAAGACGAAAAGGGTTTAATTAAATCAATGATGCGGTCCTGAAAAAAAATAAACCATAAATAAACGATATTTGAAACATAGAGATACAGATGATAGAAATATAGTTTACTAGAGGGATGAATTCTGAAAGCTTCAATGCAATTTGTGTCAGTGTTCGAATACAACTAACTGTCAAGATCCCATTGTAGCTTGGCATCAGCCTGGTAAAAATGTAAAATGATAAAATTAACTGGGTTAAAAGAAAGCATATGACGGGTTAAGATGCTACAGACACGATGAGAGTAATAATGCACCTGTCAAACTGTAATAACCGATCTATGCGTTTCACAAGAGAAGATAGAAAAGCAACAGTCTGCCAGTAGATAGACAAAAAAATATTCATGAACAATGAAACTTATATAGTGAATTTAATTATCAAAGTATTTCTATTAACACGTTTATATGAATTCAAGAGATGCCAACAAACCTGTTGTCCAAATTCAAGTTCACCAACTGATTGGACCAATGCAGCAAGCCAGAAAACATCAGAGTAGGGACTCCCATTGTTTTCATTGTACTGCATAGCCAATAGAAGTATTAGTCGCAATTAAGTATGCAAAGAACAAAAAAAGACGATGAAGATATGCACAACAGGTGGACAACAAAAAAAAATATTTGACCCATGAAGTGCAACCAAAAAAACCCATAGCTTTTGGCACCATTATAGAGATGGCCATTTCGACCCATTTACTATGAATGGGACAATTAAGGTTTACTTTTATATAGAATGGGCTTGTGTAGATCATATAAAAATATAGTTAAAGAGAGGAAGGATCAAATGGGTTGAAAGACGCCCAAAGTGTACCTTTAATGCTTATAACCTCTTTAGTTTTCAAAATTTTAGATTATTTTTTGTAATAATACTGTTTTTGTATCCGCAACACACAATGTGTGTGTATATATGTATATATAGTAAAATGGCAATATATGTGGAGAAGTGAAATGAATATGCACCTTCAAAAGTTGTAAAATGAACTCAACAGCTTCCCTAGGGCTCTTTTTATCTGATGCTCTAACCATAGCAACAGCATGTGGAATAGCCTGTGACAACATCCACAATTCATAAAAATCAAGAAATATTTCTTTTTTCATCCACAACTATCTTTTATAGCCTGCGAATATTCACGTGTGCTCTTTAAAAAGTGAAATCAAGCACATAGAAAACAATGTGATCCTATGTACTGAAACACAATGTATGCAACCATGCTGCAGAGAATCATCCTAACAAACCAATGCTAAAACCAACATAAAACTTATAATGTACAAATATGACCAGAGACAGGTTTTTCCATCCGGTGGATATATTGTATGAGACTATACGGTATACCATGCTCAAAACACAAAAAAATTTCAAAATAAGACTTGAGCTTGTCAAAAAAAAAATGAGGATCCACCCTATGAAAATGTAACTAAGTAATCCAATTGCCGACCAAACCATAATTTCATGACAGTTGGAACATACACATCCAACTATATACAAGCTTTGTGTTAGACTAACATTTACACAACTATTTGATTTGACCAATTATTTAATAGGATCTTATGCTCATGCCTAGAATAATCGTGTATAAATAAAACAATCTATATAAGACACATATAATCATATCACGCTATAATATTGATCATTTAACTCATATGTCAAGAATATTATTGCAACTACAAAATCATGCCATGTGTCAACACTGGCCCACTAGACACTGACACTACACATCCTACCTCGTCGCATTACCTCAAGTACAAAATACTCTGCAAAATCATGGAAGTCATTTGGCCTGAGAATTAAAATAAAATTAACTGAGCATGCTACAGCAAGGTGTCATTCAATATCTATCTACCAAAACAGTAAAAGATATAAAACTTACTTTGGGAGTCCAATTTTCTCATCATATCTTCGACTTTTATAGAACTTAATCAGACGCAGTAAACCAGCCCAATCAGTTTCCTACAATACAAATCAAAGCAAATCATGCATCAAATGACCAATATCAAGAAAGACAATATTCTAGTGATTCCTCAATTTATTGAACTTTCTTTAGATAAAATCTTAAAGCTATCTCAAGTATACCTCAGATGCTGTGCTAGCCAAACCAAAAGCCGCCTCAATCCGAACTCGCCAAAAAGCCTTGAAAGGTAGAAAGGTCAAAATTGTAATTTTTTTAACTAACAGAAGGAATATCTAAACAGGTATAATTATAGATACTAGCCGAGAGAGTACCTGAGAATCACAGAGGAGATTACTTAAAGCATTGACAATTGAGAGAAGACGAGGAAACAACTCTAGTGCTGTAATTGCTTGTACTTGAGCAACAACATCCTTATCCTTCTCCAATTGATTTATCTGGTTGTATGTTTACATTTTCTAAAAACAGTTAGATACAGAAAAGGAGGAAAAAGTAGTATCACATGTCCGCTTGTGCTAAAATTTCATCCTTATTTTCTTTCTTTCAGAAAGCAGTATCAGCAAATAAATCATTTTCTATTTGGTAGAAAATTTCTTTTTTATTTCAAACACACATCATGCATATTGGTATTTTAGGAACTGAAATAATATTAACAAATATTTCAAGGTTGCAAAATTATAGGTGGTGGCAAATGCGCAGGTCAAGCTCGTTCATAACAGGTAATAAGGGTAAATTTGGTATGTGTCAGGTTGTGTTGACATTTGTAATTTTTATAAAAATGAATATGTGAAATGTGATTACAAAAAACATATTATTTCAATCAAGTCTAAATTTTAGAAGGCAAATTTCGGAGAGTTTTTGCGATAAAAATACATTTTGGACTACTGTTGACATGTTTAACCCGTTAGAGACATTTGGTTTTTAGCTAATAATTAGTTTTTTGGCCTGTTTTACCCATCCAAGATAAATTATAATCGACCAACTCACAAGTAAATGGGTCAAAATTTCCACCAAAATATTAATAACAAAGTTAATAGGTAATCAGATACGACTATACAAGAACTTACCCACATCTGTACAGGTTGGTTGAAATGAATCTCAGCAAGATATTCCATTTCAGGGTCTGCCCTGAGCCATTGCAGGGGGGAATCAATGCTGCTAACAAATCATCTCATGAAATTCACACAGAAAGTAAAATAAACTAGAATGAAAGAACATAACTACATACTTGGAACGCATATCTACAGAGGCAACTGTATCCGCATTATCATCAGAACCGTCATGCTTTGACCCTTTCTTTGGCTTTTGAAAACGTTTGGAAGCAAGTTTAGAATGGCATTGTATTTCTAAAAGCTGCCATGTTTCTCCAGCCATTGGTAAAACAGGATGATCATACATTCCATCAAGTTCATGAACCCGTATACTCATCATTCCGGGCCATCCAGCATCAGCTTCTCGTTTTACAAAATCTGGTTTTGAATTGGAATAAGTGGAATTTGAATCCGGCGTGGCTGTACATCCACGCAAAGCCGCTAATTCAATAAGGTTTTTCCGTTTGTTATACGAAAACCCCATTCTTAGTATGACCAAATGCAACAAAAAGAAAGAATGAATGAAAAAAGATGTAATTAGCATTAAAAGTGCCAAATATTTCAGAACATGGAGAAATATGTAAAAGCTTGTTTAATCATACTTTAAAACAGGACAACCGCTAGAACCCACCAAGCGAGGAAAAAATTCTCTAAGAAATGGGCGCTCAAGATTGCCTACTTCATTAGCCAAGTGACGAAACTGCATTTCAGATTTTAGTCAAAAAAGTTAATAAGTAATAACCTCATGTTTCATAACTCATGCTATTTACTGAAAGTAATCCTACATATCTTGTGTTGATTTGTATAGATTTATTCTTAATGACACATGATTGGAAAACCTAATAGCAATGATTCAAATATAGTGTATTATGTGCAGGCATTGTACCACAATACTAGGACGCAGAACATGTAACATAATGCAGATATGTCAAACCATGATCAAAGGCAAATCTATGGTATATGTGATCTGGTTTACACGTATAGTGCTGACTGCTGACAACATAGTTAAGAAATAAAAGGAAAGTGGTAGACATGTATCTATATGTGTGTCAAGTAATGTGAGACAAGAACATAAACCATGTATTAAGTTACATAAGGAACCTTTCTTCCACCAATTTAGAACATTTTTATATGTTTGAGCAATTAGTTGTATAAATAGACATGCCATAGCTTCTACTTATTCACCTCTTTTGTGCTAAGGGTTCTCCAGGGATGAGTTGGATCATTAGGAGGTGCAACCAGATTCTTTAAAACCTGTCGAGTGAGATAAAAGCAATCAAACAATGATATTAAGAAGTTAATAATGAGTCTTCTGATATTATAACAAATGACACATGGAAGAGATTATGATTAACTTATCAAGCAGGGGAAACATATGGAAGTAAAGAAAACTAGAAAGGGGAAGATGAATGCACAAGCAAGACAATACATAATATTTCAGATCACAATACTAATTAAATTAATAGAGAAAGAAAGCAATTTCTTTAAAACTAGTAAAATACACAAAAGGAAAGTGAAGTTAACCATCTTACCTTGCAGAATGACTCAGGCCCCATCTGCTTTTCCAACATTTGGAGAACTGCAACCTGCAAGATAGAAGTTGTCAAAGGTAAAATATAACCAAGTTTTAAATTGCAAAAAAGAGGGGTGCCCCGAATGTAAAAGTTATTTGACAGAATATTCACTATCTGCAAAAAAGATTACTTAGCACACACTCACGAACAGACTTAACATTCTGAGAGACTGACTTTTACTTATCTGTGAAAGCATAACATTGAAAATTTGTGTATATGGTAAACTTATGATTGCTCTAGTGGAGCAATAAAATATTAAAATTCATAATATCAACTTACAGATTTCCAAGACCTAATTTTTCCATAAAAACCAATGCACTGCGTTCCATACAAAGCCTTGGAAGCATCAGAGGAGCTCAAGGCAGTTGCAGCACTATCATCTGCTTTGCAAACAGCACAATTTGCCTACAATAATATTCACACATGAAACACCCCATTCAAGAACAATATCAAGAAGATGCTTAGCCACAAGGTATTGAATTAGTAACTTAGCAAAAGAATCAATATGAAACATCATATGTATGTTGAGTTTTGCAGGCTCAACTGCATCTCTTTTGTACTCCTAATTGGATAAGGCACTAAAAGCAGAACTTATTGGGTTGTTGGCAAAACAACTTCAGAAAAAATTTAAAGAAAGTATGTCGCTTCCAAACACACAATATTCAACTTTCGTCTAAATTTAGTAGCAACATACTTCTATTTACCATGTGCCTCACTGTAAAATCATCAAGCAGAAATAAGAGATGTTAACCTTATAACGCCTATATCGTGCTTCATTGTTTCCCAGAAATTGCTTAATAAATGAGTCCGTCAAGAACCAAGCAAGTCCATCCAATAACCACTCTGACAACAGAAATGAGATGAGTTTTGTATTACTTTATTTGAATAAAAAAATCACTAAGTACAGTAGAAGGATGTTACCATCATTTGGTGCCTCTGCAGTGATATACACTCCAAACCATTGTCTTGCAAGACTATACGCAAGTTTTATTCTTGTATCTATCGTCTGATCCCATGAAGATTAAGAAATCAACATAAACTTGAAGTAGATAATCAAACCATACCTAAAATGTATACTCACTCTCGAATATAACAGCTATGTGGCACACAAAAAGAGGCTAGTTAACAAATCCCATTGGTGGGACACACCAAAAGTTGGCCTTGTAACGGAGATGTTCACCACAAGAAGGCTCTTTAAAACAAAAGCATTGATTATACACGTATACATACACATATATAAATATACCTATATATATATGTGTGTGTGTGTAATGAGATGGGTACTACAAGAAGGTCCTTAAAAAGAGTAGACATTGTGCAAAAGATTGAACAAGGAAGGCGGCGAAACAAATTGCTGAAATATACTAATAAACACAGGAAGCAAATATGTGTACTTATTTAAGATAACACCAAGTTTGACTGTTGAAAAGACGTACCCGTCAAGATACATGAGATATCGTCAAATGGAAACCGAAAAGCACCTCTAAATGCATTAAAATTAATTAGTTCAACAATTAAAAAGATTACCTGATCGATGATCTTCTCATCAAAGAGAATTTGTGAGCTAAAGATATTCATTGATGCACCCAAGCTCAAAGAAGATACTGCCATCTCCGGATCAATAAAAACTTGTGTGTATGACCCAAATGGAAATTTGGTGGAAAGGTAATGTTCATAATGGCTGTTACATAATTAAACATGAAATCATAAAACAGCAGAAAAAAAAACCCAAACCTGAGTGAATCTTAAAATGAAAATTAAAAATGCCTAACCTGTAAGCACTATAGAGAAATCCCACTGTGTTCCGAAGCTTTGACAAGTTGTGTGACAAACAAATGTGTGTTATAAGATTATTATGACGATCAGGAAATATTTCAAATGGGGCGACAGCCAGAGATATCCATTGAGCTGCAACAGGTACATTTATTTTGTAGATGTATGTCTTACGTGGTGGGTCATCATTGGTCAAAACCTGGATGAAGAAACAAAAACCAAGCATAAAAATTGCACAACATATAGAGGCATTCTAGTAGTTGTGTAACAGACAGAGTGGAGTCTCAAGAGGAGTGAAAATCTAGGCTGTAAGTAAGAAACGGTGTTCACACTTGAAGGGATTTTGGCGAATAAAAATCAAAACGCATCATTGTAAATAGGAGTAGAAAAGGCGGTTGTAAATTTTTAGATTTCAGTGTGCTTGGGATCACTTAAAACATGAACCATGGGCTTCAAAAAGGTAAATCAAACTACTTAGTCCTCTGATCTTATTTTGGTATGATTTGAATACTTTGCTGATTTTTTTTCCTTTTTAAGGTTATTTTTCTATTTTATTTAACATACACTGTACATAGCACGCCAAAACTATGGTGTCTTTAGATGTTAAACCCAAGTTCCCGAACATAAAGCATCACAAACACACACTTGCTCATAGAACAGGTAAAGCTTCATCGTACACAGACACATGTACCTTTTAATTTTTGTCCTTTTTGAGTGGGTGGTGGGGTGTTGGACGCGAGCTGGAGGGAGAGACTGTTTAATCTCATAATGTATGCTATTTGAGTATTTGTATGTTTACATTTACTTTTTTTTTACTATGGTCCAAATTGATGACATCAGGACAAGGCATAAGTATTTTCTTCATACGTAAAAATCTATTGATGTTTACTTATATAGAAGTATAGAACAAACTAAAAGAAGTACACCACATGAACAAGTTACAACAAAAGAAGTACACCACATGAACATGTTCAGCAAAAGAATATCTTGTTACCATTTGTTAGGTCTGGCAATAAATCCCACATAACTGCTTTATTTCTCACCTGATACATCAAGGTTCCAGTGCTGGCGGCAACAAGGTTCTTGGCCACCGTGAACTCCAAGTCAAAGCTGAAATGAAAATACACATAGAAAATACTTACAAAAAACTATATGCTGGCATCGAGTAAAATAACAATATTTTCTTACCAGCAACGTTGTAAACTATCATCCATACAAGGGAACCAACAACGAGCACGTCTTATCTGGTTATTGGTGTGCATAACATCTTTTCCAATATGTATTCCTGTTTCTATCTTCTCCACCCAGTAATCGATGTGGATCAGTTTTACATTCTGCAGCCAACATAACCTACATGAGGAAATACTGAAATAGGAATACAGCAGTAGAATCTAAAATGGTGCATATTGTCATGAAACCATAAGCGCCAGTTGACTCATTAGTAAAGTGAAGCCAACTTCCTTCTGAGATCTTAAAAAACCAAATAGGATATATAACAAATCTGTCATGTCGATGTAAGAATTTATAGAATAGCATGTATTGACAATTCAAGAAACTAAAAGAAGATAATGGTCCAAGTGTGTGTGTTTACACTTGTCCATAATCCATATGTATATATAACATGTAATTGTCAGATTCTTCTGCTTTTCAGCATTAGATGTTAATAAAAATCTGACATTTTGAAGCCAGAACTTGGAGTAAATTTGGTTACACCACCCTTTAATAAGGCCCAATTTTGTTCATCACCAAGATGTCAAAAAACAGTGTAACACAAAAAGGTTAATTACATATTTACATAGCAACCTAAAACCAACGAAAACCATGGTTATGTACTAAAGAACAGAACTCAAGCATCATTTGAATACTTTCATTGCATTTCAAATGCCACATAACACAAGGACTTTCAGTAACCTGCTTGAATTCACTGGATATTTGGGTCCCATTTTCTTGCCCCGACAGTTCTGGCTGCTCCAGCACTGGTTTGGCAGCCTCATTGGAGCACATGATCAACAAATTGGGCACCAATTCTCTTTCAAGACATGAAACATAAACTGAACCCGCAGCATCAGCAGCAGAATTTGCTGAAGAAACAGAACACCATCTGTCATCACTGTCCATTTGCTGGTAATGAGGGAATATTTCAAACCTCGAAGGCTCTCCATCCACCGTTACACACTCAATCATCAAATTATCAGCATGTAACCCCACGATACCATTCTCTGGGACAACTACTTCAAGCTCAGTATACCTATCCAAACATAAACATAAGAATCATAAATTGCCAGATGAAATTTGACATTACACGTCTCACAAGCCACATCTGCAAACAAGAAGTTTTGCTCCAACTAACAAATATTTTCCAGGATGTACCATGATATCTCATAACAAAGGGCATCTTCTTCACAATCAAGAAATCAGATTTACAAAAAAAAAAAAGTGGTTTTTTTCTAGAAAACTATAATTAAGTGACATAATCATAACTTAATACCAAAAATCCATCAATGCACCGCTATCATCACAAGTTCTGCTACCACTACAATGGTTGTACCTTCCTATTTCAAAGATTCCATAACTCAATGCCAATCAAGATGCCATGATCATGAAAGAAAATAAAGTAATGGCACACTGACAATAATGTTCACAGAAGTAAACAAACAAACATACCCAGAAAAAATCTCACTCCAACGGTAGGGTCTGGGGATAGTGAGATAAGGGCAAACCTTACCTCTATCCCAAAGGATAGAGAGGATGCTCCCATAGAGACCCCCGGCTCAGGAAAAAAAAACTTAAAAGGAAAAACATGTAATATAACATAATTAGTAATAAACGATAAGAGAACAGCAAAACATAAAACCCTAAGACCAAAGTTGGTAAGACTAAAGGCACACCTAAAACTAACAGTACTCCTAGAGCTAAAGGCAAACCTATAAAGTAGCTACCGCCTAGACCTACGAGTAAAGGCAACCTAACTGAAGTACATGCCTAAATACAAAGTTCCTGGAAATCATTGCTCCCAGTGGACCATTTGTATCTATATGCATCAGGATCTTTCAATTGGGAGAGATGGATGAGTGGATGAAAGTGGCACTGTGGCAGACTGCTAACCCGTTGTACAAGTTATTCATACCGAGGATTGATGACCAAGAAACCATATTTGCATATAAAAACAAATTGTTCTTCATTAGTAACCACACTATTTGGTATTTTCTTACAGACAACAAACTAATATATCTCTAGGATGAAGGCACACTCAAATTACATAGTGAGAATAAAAGCAGTGAGCACAATGCTCCTTATGCAAGCTAAACCTAATCTCCAGATTTCTAAAATTCTCATAGCAAAACCATGCTTAAGCAAGTCATGCATCATTTCAAGTACTGCCTCTACTCCATAAAACAACGATAATTTAACAATTCCACTAAAATTCGAGTGTCCTTAGTGACTAGGGCAAAAGAACCTACACGCAGAGGTACATAAACACATACTAACCCGTAGATTCGACGCTTCTCGAGATCGATTGCGAGGCATAACTTCTGGTGTTTCACCACAGCTTCCGAATTATCAGTTTTTTGGTCTTCATTCTTGTGCTTTCGAGGTTTTGCCATATACTGTGTCTTCATTCTTGTGCTTTCGAGGATTTTGTAACGAAGATGCTTTAAAGTTTGAGCCCTAGTTTTGATTATTGAATCTCTTCCGTTCATCTATTGTTCGCTCCAATCGGACGGTGTACGAAGGCTTTCGGTCGAGAAGATGGACGATGGATTGTGGACGCGAGCTCAGTGTATCTCGTAACGCCCGACTTAGCTGAGCAAAAGCACCATATATGATTTTTTTATTTTTTTTTACTTTTAATTTAGGTAGTTTATATATATAACTACTAGTTTACACAAATTACAAAGTCTTTTGAATACATATACATACACTAGTTTAGAACGGTAGAGTGAAAAATATTAATACATAAAAATTTTAAATTTTTATATATATATTTTACGGGTGCAAAAATGCATTACATATACTAAGGATAGAAGACAATTCAAAATATGTAAAAATTAATATATAATTAGGTTTCGAAAATACGTTAATTACTATTTAATGTAATTTGACTTTCATTTACTATTTGATTGAAAATAAAAGTTGCATTATTAGATTTCAAAGTTTCTTACGGTAAGAGATAATTTGAATAAAAAATGCGTTTTATTAGTATAATTAGTATTTTTTTTAGAAATATAATATTATTAGAAGATAGAGATGTATTTAATAAGAGAGATAAACGGTAAAAATGATGAAAATAAATATAGAGGCAACACATAGAATGAAAAAAATATTTAGAGTAAACTGTCATTTTCGTCCCTGTGGTTTGGTCAAAATTGCCACTTTCATCCAATAGTTTGTTTTTTTGTATCTGGGTCCTCATGGTTTTAAAATATTGCCATTTTCATCCTCGTGGTTTTAAAATATTGCCACTTTCATCCAGTCAGCTAACACCGTCCGTTTTTCTCAGTTAAATGAGGGGTATTTCAGTCCTTTTACTTATTTGTTTTATTTTTTCATCTTTTTTACTCTCACTTTTTAATCATCCCCAATTTAACCTCTAATTTAATCATCCACCTGCTGGCCTTCTTCCTCTTTTCCTGACCAGTTTCCGACGAGCACCACTGGAACACCTCCGTCGCTTGTTTCTATGATTAAAAAGTGAGAGTAAAAAAGATGAAAAAATAAAACAAATAAGTAAAAGGACTGAAATACCCCTCATTTAACTGAGAAAAACGGACGGTGTTAGCTGACTGGATGAAAGTGGCAATATTTTAAAACCACGAGGATGAAAATGGCAATATTTTAAAACCATGAGGACCCAGATACAAAAAAACAAACTATTGGATGAAAATGGCAATTTTGACCAAACCACAGGGACGAAAATGGCAGTTTACTCAAATATTTATTTATTAAATAGTATAGATACAAAAATAGATCATATCGTCTTCATCTTCTTCATTGTTCCTTATATGTGACACACATAATCACACACAAAGCATATTAACGAAAATAAAATAGAGAAACAAACATCCATTATATTTTTTTTGAATAATTATGAACTTACGGCGATCAAACTTGCAGAAGACGGGTTTGAACAAGAAGATTGACTGCTGAAGAACTCACGATCGCTTTGCTATGCCTTCGAACAATGATTGACTCTGAAGTTTTGGATGATTGTTTTTGTTTTAAACCCGCTCGTGAGAAGTCTTTACAAACTTTTTGGGTTGTTTTAAAAATTGTAGATAAATTAAGATTGTTAATTTATGTCTTGACTTCTTTTGTGGGTTTGGGAAGTTTAAACCATGTTTGTAAAACTTAAACGTATGGATGTGTTAAATGTTACTTTGGGACCTAGCTTTTGCGTGTTTTAAAGTGTTTAAATTGGATTGGATTTTTGAATATTACGATCTATAATCTATAACATATAATAAAGCAAAACAATATGGGATACTTGTCATACTCTAAGATATCAATTTTGTTGTTTTCCCGCCTTTTACCCATTAGCCATTCAGTAAATCACGCGGATCTTTTGACCCGATACCTAACCCTAATTCTTTCCAGCTATCTGTTGCTTCATTCCATTTCACTTCTAGCAATGTGAAGCTCAACAATGGAGGACGAGAGGAAGAGATTATGGGAAGAAGAACGAAACTCGTGACTTCAGTTGATCAACTCTCTCGTGCCAAATTCCCCCCGAAATTCCTCTTTGGCATTTCACGTTTTCTTCTTCTCCTTCTTTCTTGCCATCGGTGGTGTAATGGTAAGCGTGGTTTTTTTTCAATGGATTTTTGTTGTTGTGGCTTACTTAGGTTTCAGTTTTTTTTCCCCGTAGGTGCTGTTTTGCGACATTGATTTCATTTGGTGGTTAGTCTTCTTCGCCGATGGTGCTTTAATGGTTAGTTTAGGGTTTTTTCTTTTTTTTTCTTTGGATTTCTGTTGCCGTGGCTTATTTAGGTATCAATTTTGTTTCCCGTAGGTGTTGTTTGTGACATTAATTTCGTTTGGTGGTTAATTGTGAGTGCCTCTTTTTCTTCTTCGCGGATGGTGCTTTAATTGTGAGTTTTTTATGCTAGGGTTTGTACATTCTGTTAAGACCAAAGTTTGTGGATATATGAAATTGTGGGTTCTGGTGTTGTAGATTTGATTAATTTGTGGATATAGATGATGAAGCAAAGGCACAAGATGGAGAGGGAATCAAACGTAGGTGAAGAAGTTGGATCGACAGTTTGTAACTCTGTTGAACATGGTTGTTATCATAGGCGACAAGTTAAAGATGAAGGTGAACTTGAAACTGAAACTCATAACTCCTTTCTGCAGAGTATAGTGAATTTGTGCGTATGTTATTGTAATTAGTTTGTAGGAATTACATAATTCAGTTTAGGTTGTAGAAGTAACTGATTCTGTTTGATGTTTATGTGTAGGAATCAACAGATGATGTCAACAGTTTGTAGGAACCACCATATGTCGAGTTGCATTATGCGGTCATGGTTTAAAGGTTTTGTTTCTCAACCTTTGTTGTAGGTGAATAACTGTCTTTTGCCTCTTTTATATGCCATTTGGTGTCTTTTGCATTCCATTAATGTGCTATATATGAAGGATCTTATGTTGGTCTTTTTGTTTGACCATAAAAAATCAGCCTTAGACTGTATGTTCAGTTTAAAGGGTCATCATATATGCATGCATATCCATGTATATTTGTGTTTGCAGTTCCTTGACCAAATGGAGCCTGCAATCAAATCAGGCTCTTTCTTATATCAGATAACTAAATGTGTTGTAAACATTTAAAATGCTCTCACACACATACATAAAAGTGATTTATGGTATCTTCATTTGATATATCATGCACAAAATAAGCCCTTATTATGTATGTCATATTCATAACAAATTTCAAACTAATTAGTATCCATAACAGTTTCAAATGAAATAGTAGATGGTGTGACTGAAGTTGAAGGAGTATCAAATGATAATTTGTTGGATAAGGAAAATAATGAGTCAACAGGAGGTACCTTTTTCCAATTACAAGTTTTAATTTTACTTCTGTTTACTCCATGGAAATTATTTGATGATTATTTAACATGAATAGTAGGTTGTGTGATCTTATATTTAGTTTAGTTGTTCATTATGTTATGTTATCATTTCTAACGAATTTTACAATAGAGAAATTTTAGTATTTTAATTTATTTGTTTATATTGTTGAGTGTGGATGCATTATAGACACCATATTACTGCTTTTCCTATCAATTTGGTCATCTCTTTTTGGTTAAAAGTAGTAGAATAGAATTACAAATAATTTTAGTATTTTAATTTATTTGTTTATATTGTTGTGTGTGGATGCATTATAGACACCATATTACTGCTTTTCCTATTAATTTGGTTATCTCTTTTTGGTTAAAAGTAGTAGTTTAAATATGACTCATAAAAATACGTGCAATAAAAAAACGAATTGCATAAAATCATACGGGTCAATAGAGAGGACAAGTATAGTTGGTTTTGATTTTATTGCAAGTTTGAAGTTTCCTAAGCTGCATAGAAAAACATAAGGATTAATCTGACTAGCAAAATGGTTTGGGTAATGGTACTAGACAACAAGTCATATCGCTTGATAATTGTGTAATAGAAGCCGAGATAATATCTGAAGGTAATGTTGGTACTTGCACATTTATTCCAAGAATTAATCTGATTCTTTCAGACAAGAAGATCTCTTTCAAGTTTCAAATAAGACAATTTTCACTGTCTGTATGTTATTGCAATGACGATCAATAAAAGCCAAGGACAATCATTATCTAAAGTTGATTTGTACTTAAAAAACCGGTGTTCACCCATGGACAGTTGTATGTTACACTATCAAGAGTCAAGACTAGAGACGGAGTAAAGCTACTGATATTAGATAAAGATGGTAAAGCTACAAATCAAACAACAAATGTAGTATACAAGGAAATTTTTAAAAATTTATGAAAATCTATAGAAACTTATCTTTTTTTTTGTTATTTAATGTAATATGTATTTTTCCTCTATGTTTTGTTTATTTCTAGATTTATGTTTTATATAATTTAAATTTTTACAACACGTGTAATACATGGGTACATTACCTAGTTTACATATATATAAACACACATTTACATATATGTAAACCCATGTTTATATATATATATATATATATATATATATAGTGTGTGAGGTTTCGCTAAAAAGTCAAAAAAGTGTAAAAAATGGTTTAAAACGCTCATAACCGGCGGCGTTGGAACCATCTCGTCGAACTCTACAATCTTAGTTTGTAGGGTTTAGCTTTTAGGGTTTAAATTTTATGGTTTAGTTTTTGTCTTATGGTTTAGCTTTTTAGTATTTAGGCTTTTGATGGGGTGGGGTTTTTAGGCTTTTAGGGGTGGGGTGGGATGGGGGTTAGGTTTTTTTTTGGGGAGGTGGGTTGGATGTTTAGGCTTTTGAGGGGTGGTGGTGGTGTTTTTAAATGACTTTTTTGATTTTTTTTTTTTTTTTTAGGTTTTTTTGTTAGGATTTAGGTTTTTGGTGGTGGGTGTGAGGGGTTTTAGGTTTTTTAGGGTGGGCTAGGGGTTAGGTTTTGGGGGGGTTGGGGTGGGAGGTTTTGGGGGGGTTAAGGTGGGGGGTTTTAGGCTTTTGGGTGGGTGATGGTGGGGTTTTTAAAAGACTTTTTTATACTTTTTAGCTTTTTAAGAATATCCCTCCCATATATATATAGAGGGAAGTGTTTCAGAGAAAACCACAAGTTAGGCGAAAACCTCTAAGAAAACCAATTTTACCCAATCATATAATAGTTTTTATTTTTTGTTTTAGTTTATTTTTATTTATTTATAAGAGTATTAATGTAATATTAAACATTTTTACACATAGTGTTACGTATACGTAAACATAAAACAAAAAAATTGTGGTTACGTATACGTAAATCAAAAAAATTATTTTTGGATACGTATACGTAAATAAAAAAATTGCCTAAAATGATGTGATTTTCCTGGTTTTCGCCTAACTTTGTGGTTTTCTTTTGATCACTCCCCTATATATATATACACATACGGTTAAGTTCAAATGCTAACCACTAATTTATATGATAACAATTTTTAACCAATCAAAAATTTTACAATAATAAATATTTGTATTAATGAAAAAGGGTGTTTTAGTAAATTGTCACCTATTTTATTTTCGGTATTTTTTTAATTTCAAAACTTCCTTTTTTTTATCTCATTTTTTCATGTTTGTATTTAATTCACATATTAAAAATTGTTTCGTCATTCCTATCATTGTTTCTCATTAACTGTTATTTTATATAAAGGATTTATTGGTTTTAGGTTCACTAGAAAATTTTTTAAGGATTTATTGTTTTTTTTTCATAACTCTTATTTACTATCACCATTGACCATTTATAATGCAACATTCTAAATAAAATGCACGGTAAGCACAAAATAAATTCGTACTCAATAAAATACACCACAAGGACAAAATACTTATGAGGTTGTATATTTTTTTTTGATAGAATAATTTGTAATTATCATGTACATAAACGTATCAGGGGTGTATGCATACATAAAACCAAATCAGTAGCAACATACTATTTAATTCATATATGTATTAGAGTTGTATGCGTATATAAAATCAAATCAGTAGCAACATTCTATATTAATACATATATACATATACGTATCAGGAAAGTATGCATTTTTGCAAACGAGTAACATGTACCCTAATGAAAAATTTAGACGGGTGGTACGTATATGTAACACTGTTTAAACGTATATGTAACACGGATGGTACGTATATGTAACACGGGTGGTACATATGTAACACGGGTGGTGCATATGTAACACGGGTGGTACGTATATGTAACACGGTTGGTACGTATATGTAACAAATTTTAACTTGAATTTTATGTTCCAGTGTATTTTTATTTTTTTTTTGTATGATTTTAATGTAAAACTAAAAAAATTTATTGATCTTTATGGTTTTAAATTAATTTTTATGGGTTTTTAATTATTAAGTTTGAAATTGTAGGAGAGAGAGTGTGTGGACTAATTAATGACTATCTAAATTAAATTATGTTGTTTTATCGAAATTACCCTTTTACATTAAATATAATTAATTTTTTCTTTTAATAATTACAAATTTACCATTAAATGAAATTAACCATTGATCAAACTCAATCAATGGTGGATATGTGGTTATCTTATAAAATTGGGTTAGCATTTGAATATATATATATACACACTATATAATAAATAAAGGTTTTTTCATGCCACGTGTCACCTCTACATTCATTTTCATCATTTTTTTCCCACCTCTCTCTCTTATTTAATGCACCTTCATCTTTTAACAATAATATATATTTAAAGAAAATATTAATTATATTAATAAAACACATTTATTTTAAATTATCACTTATGAAACTTTAAAATTTAATTATGTAACTTTTATTTTTAATCTATACTATATAATAAATAAAGGTTTCTCAATGACTCGTGTCGCCTCCTTAATCATTCTTATAAATTTTTTTCCACATCTCTCTCTTAATAAATGCATTTCCATATTTTTAAAAATAATATATTTTTAAACAAATTATTAATCTATATCTATACTATATAATAAATAAAGGTTTTTTCATGTCACGTGTCGTCACCATATTCATTCTCATTATTTTTTCTCGCATCTCACTCTTATTAAATACACTTTTATATTTTAATAATAATATATTTTTAAAGAAAATACTTGAAAGGACCCAAACCGGGTACCCTTCATAGTTGGCAACATAAGCATAAACATAGTTCTTAAACTTCGAATAAACATAATTGAAACAGCGGAAGTCTTTACATAATTCAAGGTAACTTAAAACATTCAACATTCATAGTCTTAAACAACATAAACTAGATAGTGGGGAAGTCAGTCATAAGCCGCAACAACTATCCAGCCATCCCATCCAAGATCCTTCAGTCATCAAACATGTTTCTTTCCTTTACTACATGATGTGCATACTAAAATAGTCAGCTAACGCTGGTGAGTTCAAGTTTTCATAACACTTATAAATAACCTTTCATTACCATGTTAATTACGTAAAAACTCATATACTAGAACATAATTTAAGACATACTTTAAACATTCATCATACTGCTAAGTACATAAATTACTTTACAACAAGCAATTACATACTTAACCATTCCCGTACTCTTTCCATATAAGTCATATATTATGTCACACCCACAAATTCCACTAAAGGAGTTTTACCGTTAGGCGTGTGACATATTAGGATCTCAGTCATTAGTTACATCAAACGACACTATATGGGACTTGAAATGTCATAACATAAAAGTTCAGAGTTAATGCGAAAGCGTTTAAACAAGAGAGGAAATGTGCACAACAACGCGCCCAAGTCTAACAATAACATAAACATAATAAATGATCAGTAGATTGACAATTATTGAATACATCATGTTGACACCATGCATGCCCTAACGTGCACCTGTGCCTTAGCTTAGCGTTCTGAGAAAACATGTAAGAAAAAGTGTCAACACAAGGTTGGTGAGTTCACAGGTTTCAGTTTGCAACAAAGTTCAATAGGTTAATGTACATTCAATATATAAATCAATAGGTAGCTAACCCATAAGCATGTTAACTAATGCGCTCGCAACCGACAACTGATTGTTTAAGTTTTTTCCTCCCACCAGGCCTATCAACCATGGTGCATGTTTAGGTCAAGACTGCACCCATTCGACATCCAGTCAGGTTAGCGCGACTAACGCGGGTGAGGTTTGTCAAACCCAGTAGTACTACTCACCTTACCTCGTTATGTTCATATAAACGGTCCGATGTGAGGACTTAGTGATAGATGTGTACGCATAGTTAAACAAGTGATAACATATATGAATTATATAACCAAAAATGTTCACGTCATGCTTTCTCCCCCAGTTGTAAAACAGTAAAAAGGGGCCTTGAAAACTCACCTGATGGCGTAGGAAGTAATCACACAAGAATAAGATTGAAACCACGAGTGTTAGCCTGCAACGGCTTACGTATGCCCTAGAATTACAAGTATAACAATTAGGGTTACAATGGAAATATGTGACGACAACACGGAAGATTGAACGTACTAAAGAAACACTCTATTAATCAAGAGTAGACGAACGTGTCCACGGGAATAAGAATTCTTTAAGTTAAACGATTAAGACGATTACGATACGTGACGAAAGACAATAATTACAAACATTAATAAATATATTCAATCGACTTCGTCATTAAGTAATGATTTAGAAAAATAATATTATTGTATTATTTTTAAACTCGCATAGTTAATACGATAACTATTTATGTGGCAAAAATAAGAATATATTATTTTTATTCGAGAATATAATTACGGGTAAACAATATAAATATTTATATTACTTATAACTTTGAAACCTTACAAAAATGTTTATAATACGGAAAAAATAATATATAAAATATATTATTTTTAATTTGTGTCACGGTACAAAAATAATATGAATATATTATTCTATAAATGGATTTTAATAATAAATACGTGTTGCAAGACCAAACCCGAGCCAATGGGTTTGGTTTCCTGGTTAAAACATTTTAATATATTAATATAATAATATAGGGTGTGATTTAAAATTAAAACAATGACTAGAACATAAATAAAAACCAAAACAGTGGTGGGGAGACTCGAACCCGGTTCTCCTCCCCATGAGCACAAACACTTAACCTGTCCCGCCCACTAGGGTATCGCGACAATCTTAGGATCCACATGGTTTTGATCATACCATGTTCCAGGAATTCCCTTACACGAAACCGACTCCCAAACCCCCTCCCAATCCATCGATTTGAATATGGAATCAACCAGAAAACATGGGGGTTTTGCAAATCGAGTCCATACGAATCTGGGGTGAGTTTTAATTTCAAAACAAACGGGTTTAAGATCGATAGATTCCCGTTTTGAAAACCCAAGCCCTAGATTTTAACACAAGATCGATTTGATTAAATTCTGTAATATCAATTATTGAATCCATAGGGCATTTATCAAACAATGAATTGCGAATCTACTGATATGGTTTAATTTCGTTTTGGTTGAGTTTAAGATCAAAAACCCCAAATCCGATTTAGAACAAGCCCTAGATTCTGGTTCTTACCCAAATCGATGATGAACGATTCAATTGATATGGGGCTTTCAAAGAGTAGATGATCGCGAGTCTAACCATATGAATTAATTGGATTAAGACCAAGTTTAGAATCAAAAGCCCCAAATCTGTTTACGTATGAATTACGGGTTGAGTTCAATTCGGTGTTATACGATCCAATTGACATAGGGTTATTGATCTAGACATGGAAACGAAACTGCAAATGTAGATAATTACCAGAATTCGATTCGGATTGACAGAGCTCGATCAAAACCGACGTCGACCGCGACTGGGTTGGTCTCCGGCGAGTGTGGATGCCTCTTCGATCCAGTTAGCGGTTGCAGAAGCTTCAGAGGGTTGCGTCAATCGTGTGCAGAGACTCAATTCATGAATTGGTATACGGAAACGATGAATTTGATGGTATTTGGCAATGAAGTCGACGGTTACGGTAATCATGATCATAATTGGGTTTAATTGAGTGAAACGATTATGATTAAGGCTCTAATTAGGTTCGTTAATGTCATAAATGTGGATATCGGTTACTAATCGCAACGAATCCCAGACAGAAAGTTCGAATTTGGATCAAACGGATGCGACTTTGACTTTCAAAGTCAACAGAATCAAAGTTGGGCTATCGACATATTTAGTCCCTTCGATTTATTGAATTTAGGTTTAGCAATTTGGCAGAAATAGTCCTTGAGGTTAGAGTCCAGTTAAGAATTAGTTAGTTTGACAATCGAAAAGTCAACAGGAAGAGATTTTTGACTTTCAAAGTCAACAAGGTGAGTTTTATTAATTGCAATACTAATCCTTGTAGTTTTAGGTTTGGATAATAACAGAACTAGTCCCTGGAGTTTAATTTAAGTTATTTAGGTAAACTCAAACTGGATTTACTAACGAGGTTAACTCTAAAGTCCGGATTGTCACATCATCCCCTATTTGAAAGAATTTTCGTCCCGAAAATTAAAATAATAATAATTTTTTTTTCCGGATTTCACATCATCCCCTAGTTTAAAGAATTTTTGTCCAGAAAATTAGAATAGTACATTGAGAGTTTGACGTGGAGTGCTTGAATCGATGAGGATACTTGCGCATCATCTGATCCTCACGTTCCCACGTGAATTCCGGTCCGCGTTTCGAATTCCGACGGACTCTGACAATAGGGATTTTACTACTCTTAAGCGTTTTGACTTCGCTATCCATGATTTCTACATGTTTTTCGATGAAACGCAACTGTTCATCGATGTGTAGTTCCTCAAGAGAAACCGCGAGTGACTCGTCTGCTAGACATTTCTTCAAGTTTGAGATGTGATAGACATTGTGTACACCACTAAGTCTTTCATGTAGGTCCAGTTGATACGCTACTAGGCCAATTCTCTTCACTATTTTAAATGGTCCAACATAATGAGGATTCAGCTTACCTCGTTTCCTAAAACGAATGACACCCTTCCAAGGTGAGACTTTTAACAAGACCATATCCCCTACTTGAAATTCTAATGGTTTACGACGCTTATCAGCATAGCTCTTTTGACGGTCACGAGCTGCTGCCATACAGTTTCTAATTTGAATGATTTTCTCAGAAGTTTCAAGTACGAGTTCAGGGCCGTAAGTTGACTATCCCCAACCTCGGCCAAACAAATAGGAGAACGGCATTCCGTCCATATAATGCTTCAAATGGAGCTGCCTTGATGCTAGTGTGATAACTGTTGTTGTAGGAGAAATCCACCAACGGTAGGTGAGACTCCCAAGTGTTACCGAAATCAATCACACAAGCTTGTAGCATGCCCTCAAGAGTTTGAATAGTACGTTATGTCTGGCCATCAGTTTGAGAATGGTATGCTGTGCTCATATCTAGATGCGTGCCTAAAGCTTTATGTAACGATTGCCAGAAACGGGAGGTGAATCGTGTGTCATGATCCGAGAGACTACTTCTTTCAAATAAATTCGAGTAAGCTTCTCCATTTTGTCTGTTTCTTTGATTGCTAAGAAGTGTGCGGACTTTGTTAAACGATCGACGATTACCCAAATGATATCACATCCGGTAGGAGTTCGTGGCAATTTTGTGATAAAGTCCATGGATATCCGCTCCCATTTCCACATTGGAATCTCCGGTTGCTGGAGTAGACCGGAAGGCTTTTGATATTCAACATTGACCTTTACACAAGTCAGGCACTTGCTCACATAGGTGGCTATATTTGCCTTCATCTTTGGCCACCAATACAACACCTTTAGGTCATGGTACATCTTGTCGGAACCTGGATGAACGGAATAACGAGATTTATGAGCTTCATCCATGACCAGTTCCCTTAAGTTTCTGAATACTGGAACCCATATTCGCTAGACGAAGTAGCGAATACCGTCAAATTTAACCTCGAGCTGTTCTTCCATACCGCGTGTACCTTCCATCGGTAGGTTCTCGTTTTTCAGGGCTTCGAGTTGAGCACTACGGATTTTGTTTGGTAATCCGAGGTGAATAGTAAGTTGTAATGCTCGAACTCGTTTGGGCTTGGTTTCCTTTCGACTTAGGGTATCAGCTACAACATTAGCCTTACCCGGATGATACCGGATCGCACAGTCATAATCATTCAAGAGCTCGACCCAACGACGCTGTCTCATGTTCAGCTCTTTCTGCTCGAAGATATGCTGAAGACTCTTGTGATCGGTGTAGATAGTGCACTTGGTACCGTACAAGTAGTGTCTCCATATCTTAAGTGCGAAAACTATGGCTCCCAACTCTAGGTCATGAGTGGTGTAGTTTTTCTCGTGAATCTTTAGTTGACGCGAAGCATATGCGATCACCTTTTCTCGTTGCATTAGTACACAACCCAGACCCTGAATGGATGCGTCACAATACACCACAAAGTCATCCGTTCCCTCCGAAAGAGCTAGAATAGGTGCACTGCAAAGTTTCTGTTTAAGGAGTGGGAATGCTGACTCCTGGTTATCGCCCTAGTTATAGGTTTTACCCTTATGAGTTAAGGCAGTTATAGGTTATGAAATTTTAGAAAATCCTTCGATGAATCGACGATAATAAACAGCAAATCCCAGAAATTGTCGCACCTCTATCGGAGTAGTCGGTGCTGCCCAATTCTTGAGGGCTTCTATCTTTGATGGATCGACATGTATTCCCTTCTCGTTAACCACATGTACTAAGAATTGAACTTCCCGGATCCAGAATTCACGCTTGGAAAACTTAGGATATAGCTGCTCCTGCTTAAGTAATTCCAGAATTTAGCGTAGATGTTCCTCATGTTCCTCCTTGTTCTTGGAATAAATGAGAATGTCGTCGATGAAAACGATGACAAATTGATCAAGGTATGTCTTACACACACAGTTCATGAGGTCCATGAACACCGCGGGTGCGTTGGTTAATCCGAAAGGCATGACCATAAATTCATAGTAGCCGTCCCTTGTCCTGAAAGCAGTCTTAGAGATATCCTCATATCGGACTCTCAATTGGTGGTAACCGGACCTAAGATCTATCTTGGAATAGAAACTTGATCCTTGGAGTTGATCAAGGAGATCATCTATACGAAGCAGAGGATAACGATTCTTGGTTGTCACTTTATTCGGTTCTCGGTAGTCGATACACATATGGAAAGTCCCGTCCTTCTTCTTGACAAATAGAACTGGAGCTCCCCATGGCGATGGGCTAGGTCAGATGAAACCTTTATCCAACAGTTCTTGCAGTCGAGTAGATAGCTCTTGCTGGTCACTAGGTGCTAGTCTATAAGGTGCCCGGGCGATTGGCGCCGCTCCGGGTGCTTGATCGATTTGGAATTCAACTTGACGGTGAAGTGGCAGACGAGGAAAGTCTTCGGGAAATACTTCCAGAAAATCATGAACGATGGAAATATCATCAATTTTCTTCTCTTCCGATGGTTGCTCGGCAACGAGTTCCAGAATAGCAGTATGACATTTACGTAGGCACTTCTGCGCTTTCATGAATGATATGATGCCTACGACTGCACCACTCTTTTCGCCTTGAACAGAAAGGATTTCTCCACTAGGGAGAGGAATGCGAACAATTTTCTCACGACAGACAATTTCAGCTTGGTTTTTTTTTAGATAATCAATCCATACCAACAATTACATCAAAACTACCAAGTGTGACCGGCATAAGGTCGATATCTCAAGCTTAAAACCCTTAAGAATGTGGGTTGCTTCAATTATTTGGCCATCAGCTATCTCTATTATATACTTAGCTTCTACCAGAGTTGGAATTCCTTTCATCATATCACTAAGCTTCTTAGATATAAAACTCCTATCAGCACCGGTATCAAATAGGACAGAAGCAAAGTAATTGTTTAAGAGAAACTTACCGGCGACCACATTATGATCATATCGAGCTTCTCCAGATCCTAGTACGAAGGTTCGCCCCTTCGCACCATTTCCTCCATTGTGGCCATTATTGTTACCATTGTTGTTGTTACCTTGGTTATTGTTGATACCGTTGTGGCCCTGATTATTGCCGCTGCCGTTACCGTTTCCATTACCATTTCCTCCCTTCTTCGACTGGGGACAATCCATTTGAACATGTCCTTCCTTGCCACACTAAAAACATCCCCTTGTAAATCCCTGCGGCCTAAATGGTTGCTTGTTTAGAAGATCAACCCTACAGTCTTTCGCATCGTGGCCCATCTTACCACACCGTTGGCAACGATTACAAGCACCGACATGGTGGAAATTACACTTGTTGCACTTGGGTTACCTCCCCGTATAACCACTCTGGTTTTGACTTGAAGAGGTCGACTGGTTGAAAGTCTTAGTAGACTTAAACCTATGCTGTTGTTGATGGGGTTAGTTAGATTAAATCCTCACTTTCTAATGTCATTGGATCATTTCATGAAGAAAGAGATTCGTTTACAGGATTGAATATCCTGGGTATAATTCGTATTAGACTAAGGATTAGTCATCGGATAAGGCAATAGGATCAAATGAGATTCATTGTTGGAGCGTAAGGGATATCGTGTTAGCTTAGAAAGAATTCCACAATTTCCTGCTTACAAAGTTGGAGTCGGTGGGTTTACCATGAGGTTCTATTAAAGTTTCAATCGAGATTGTTTCCTTGATCAAGCTTGAATGAGAGTCTTACGGTCACTAAGACTCTTACACGAGTGAAAATAACATGATGGATTCCATTAATGATAACTCAGTGTGTCCGTAAACATCTTCAACCTGATAGTCGCGTCTCTCAACTGTTGAACAGTTTTAACGATACCAACTGGTCGTTGAGCGGGTTACGAGAATTACTACGGACAGTGGAAACTTAAGTCTGTAATTCACAGATTAGGACCATTTATCCACACACTAGGTTTCACTAGGATTTACATGCACCTCAAGTTACTATTACGTGTGCACCCGTAATGATAATTTGCTTTGCATGCTCACCCTAGTTCTTCCTGTCCTGTGTCATAATGTCCTTTAGCATGTATTGCTGAGTACAGAGTGTTGTCAGATATAATAAGTCATTGAGAAGCTTAGTCATCAACCATAAGTTGATCAACCAGGACTCATATCAGGATGAGTAGTCTGGAATCGTTCGATCCGAGCATTCACTAGAGTTGAAACACAATACGAGAGTCAAATCCAATAGATTGTAGATGAGTCATGCACGCGAATGCGACTTCGGGAGTGAAACTAATTCATGGATATGAGTTACAGGAAGCAACAAAGCAGTCGTCCTTCCAACTGAGTCAGGATAAGGTTTGAATATGCGTTGTCAACTTTGTGCTCAATCTATTCTCAACAGAATATTGACCAAAGAAGCGAGCCCATGGCTCTGAAAAGTGATAACATCTACGTGTCAATGGATTCTGCAATAATACGTGCAACGGTCTGCCTTCACTCGGCGTATTGTAAGGGACTCGCCTTCGATGATCCCAACTCCCAAAGAGATATGTGCTAGTGTTGAGTGCCGTCCATAACATGGACCTGAGAAAGCCCACCATACCCAACGGGTGATGGTGATGTAAGTGACTCCTTCGAAGGCTCCGTCTCGCTATCCTCGGACGGGAGTGGATGTTGTTCTGGTGATTCCCCGAGTGTCGCCACTGGGAATGATGATGCAATGCAAATGATGTGTCACTCGTCAACAGAGGGTGATATGGATGGTATTAGCATGCCTGCACTGCAATGTATGTATAGGTGCTATATGTATCGGGTATGAGTGTCTGTGCCGTGTAACTAATGGGTAAGGTTCTAGTCTGGTATACAATCCTAGTTCTCTATAACCAATGGGTCTGATACTAATCTGTCAGTTAGGCGTGTGACATACCAGGATCTCAGTCATTAGTTACATCAAACGACACTATATGGGACTTGAAATGTCATAACATAAAAGTTCAGAGTTAATGCATAAGCGTTTAAACAAGAGAGGAAATGCGCACAACAACGCGCCCAAGTCTAACAATAACAGAAACATAATAAATGATCAGTAGATTGACAATTATTGAATACATCATGTTGACACCATGCATGCCCTAACATGCACCCGTGCCTTAACTTAGCGTCCTGAGAAAACATGTAAGAAAAAGTGTTAACACAAGGTTGGTGAGTTCACAGGTTTCAGTTTGCAACAAAGTTCAATAGGTTAATGTACATTCAATATATAAATCAATAGGTAGCTAACCCATAAGCATGTTAACTAATGCGCTCGCAACCGACATCTGACTGTTTATGTTTTTGCCTCCCACCAGGCCTATCAACCATGGTGCATGTTTAGGTCAAGACTGCACCCATTCGACATCCAGTCGGGTTAGCGCGACTAACACGGGTGAGGTTTGTCAAACCCAGTAGTACTACTCACCTTACCTCGCTATGTTCATATTAACGGTCCGATGTGAGGACTTAGTGATAGATGTGTACGCATAGTTAAACAAGTGATAACATATATGAATTACATAACCAAAAATGTTCACGTCATGTTTTCTCCCCCAGTTGTAAAACAGTAAAAAGGGCCCGTGAAAACTCACCTGATGGCGTAGGAAGTAATCACACAAGAATAAGATTGAAACCACGAGTGTTAGCCTGCAACGACTTACGTATGCCCTAGAATTACAAGTATAACAATTAAGGTTACAATGGGAATATGTGACGACAACACGGAAGATTGAACGTACTAAAGAAACGCTCTATTAATCAAGAGTAGACGAACGTGTCCACGAGAATAAGAATTCTTTAAGTTAAACGATTAAGACGATTACGATACGCGACGAAAGACAATAATTACAATCATTAATAAATATATTCAATCGACTTCGTCATTAAGTAATGATTTAGAAAAATAATATTATTATATTATTTTTAAACTCGCATAGTTAATACGATAACTATTTATGTGGCAAAAATAATATATTATTTTTATTCGAGAATATAATTACGGGTAAACAATATAAATATTTATATTATTTATAACTTTGAAACGTTACAAAAATGTTTATAATACGGAAAAAATAATATATAAAATATATTATTTTTAATTTGTGTCACGGTACAAAAATAATATGAATATATTATTCTATAAATGGATTTTAATAATAAATATGTGTTGCAAGACCAAACCCGAGCCTACGGGTGGTTTCCTTGTTAAAACATTTTAATATATTAATATAATAATATAGGGTGTGATTTAAAATTAAAACAATGACTAGAACATAAATAAAAACCAAAACAGTGGTGGGGAGACTCGAACCCGGTTCTCCTCCCCACGAGCACAAACACTTAACATGTCCCGCCCACTAGGGTATCGCGACAATCTTAGGATCCACATGGTTTTGATCATACCATGTTCCAGGAATTCCCTTATACGAAACCGACTCCCAAACCCCCTCCCAATCCATCGATTTGAATATGGAATCAACCAGAAAACATGGGGGTTTTGCAAATCGAGTCCTTACGAATCTGGGGTGAGTTTTAATTTCAAAACAAACGGGTTTAAGATCGATAGATTCCCGTTTTGAAAACCCAAGCCCTAGATTTTAACACAAGATCGATTTGATTAAATTCTGTAATATCAATTATTGAATCCATAGGGCATTTATCAAACAATGAATTGCGAATCTACTGATATGGTTTAATTTCGTTTTGGTTGAGTTTAAGATCAAAAACCCCAAATCCGATTTAGAACAAGCCCTAGATTCTGGTTCTTACCCAAATCGATGATGAACGATTCAATTGATATGGGGCTTTCAAAGAGTAGATGATCGCGAGTCTAACCATATGAATTAATTGGATTAAGACCAAGTTTAGAATCAAAAGCCCCAAATCTGTTTACGTATGAATTACGGGTTGAGTTCAATTCGGTGTTATACGATCCAATTGACATAGGGTTATTGATCTAGACATGGAAACGAAACTGCAAATGTAGATAATTACCAGAATTCGATTCGGATTGACAGAGCTCGATCAAAACCGACGTCGACCGCGACTGGGTTGGTCTCCGGCGAGTGTGGATGCCTCTTCGATCCAGTTAGCGGTTGCAGAAGCTTCAGAGGGTTGCGTCAATCGTGTGCAGAGACTCAATTCATGAATTGGTATACGGAAACGATGAATTTGATGGTATTTGGCAATGAAGTCGACGGTTACGGTAATCATGATCATAATTAGGTTTAATTGAGTGAAACGATTATGATTAAGGCTCTAATTAGGTTCGTTAATGTCATAAATGTGGATATCGGTTACTAATCGCAACGAATCCCAGACAGAAAGTTCGAATTTGGATCAAACGGATGCGACTTTGACTTTCAAAGTCAACAGAATCAAAGTTGGGCTATCGACATATTTAGTCCCTTCGATTTATTGAATTTAGGTTTAGCAATTTGGCAGAAATAGTCCTTGAGGTTAGAGTCCAGTTAAGAATTAGTTAGTTTGACAATCGAAAAGTCAACAGGAAGAGATTTTTGACTTTCAAAGTCAACAAGGTGAGTTTTATTAATTGCAATACTAATCCTTGTAGTTTTAGGTTTGGATAATAACAGAACTAGTCCCTGGAGTTTAATTTAAGTTATTTAGGTAAACTCAAACTGGATTTACTAACGAGGTTAACTCTAAAGTCCGGATTGTCACATCATCCCCTATTTGAAAGAATTTTCGTCCCGAAAATTAAAATAATAATAATTTTTTTTTCCGGATTTCACATCATCCCCTAGTTTAAAGAATTTTTGTCCAGAAAATTAGAATAGTACATTGAGAGTTTGACGTGGAGTGCTTGAATCGATGAGGATACTTGCGCATCATCTGATCCTCACGTTCCCACGTGAATTCCGGTCCGCGTTTCGAATTCCGACGGACTCTGACAATAGGGATTTTACTACTCTTAAGCGTTTTGACTTCGCTATCCATGATTTCTACATGTTTTTCGATGAAACGCAACTGTTCATCGATGTGTAGTTCCTCAAGAGAAACCGCGAGTGACTCGTCTGCTAGACATTTCTTCAAGTTTGAGATGTGATAGACATTGTGTACACCACTAAGTCTTTCATGTAGGTCCAGTTGATACGCTACTAGGCCAATTCTCTTCACTATTTTAAATGGTCCAACATAATGAGGATTCAGCTTACCTCGTTTCCTAAAACGAATGACACCCTTCCAAGGTGAGACTTTTAACAAGACCATATCCCCTACTTGAAATTCTAATGGTTTACGACGCTTATCAGCATAGCTCTTTTGACGGTCACGAGCTGCTGCCATACAGTTTCTAATTTGAATGATTTTCTCAGAAGTTTCAAGTACGAGTTCAGGGCCGTAAGTTGACTATCCCCAACCTCGGCCAAACAAATAGGAGAACGGCATTCCGTCCATATAATGCTTCAAATGGAGCTGCCTTGATGCTAGTGTGATAACTGTTGTTGTAGGAGAAATCCACCAACGGTAGGTGAGACTCCCAAGTGTTACCGAAATCAATCACACAAGCTTGTAGCATGCCCTCAAGAGTTTGAATAGTACGTTATGTCTGGCCATCAGTTTGAGAATGGTATGCTGTGCTCATATCTAGATGCGTGCCTAAAGCTTTATGTAACGATTGCCAGAAACGGGAGGTGAATCGTGTGTCATGATCCGAGAGACTACTTCTTTCAAATAAATTCGAGTAAGCTTCTCCATTTTGTCTGTTTCTTTGATTGCTAAGAAGTGTGCGGACTTTGTTAAACGATCGACGATTACCCAAATGATATCACATCCGGTAGGAGTTCGTGGCAATTTTGTGATAAAGTCCATGGATATCCGCTCCCATTTCCACATTGGAATCTCCGGTTGCTGGAGTAGACCGGAAGGCTTTTGATATTCAACATTGACCTTTACACAAGTCAGACACTTGCTCACATAGGTGGCTATATTTGCCTTCATCTTTGGCCACCAATACAACACCTTTAGGTCATGGTACATCTTGTCGGAACCTGGATGAACGGAATAACGAGATTTATGAGCTTCATCCATGACCAGTTCCCTTAAGTTTCTGAATACTGGAACCCATATTCGCTAGACGAAGTAGCGAATACCGTCAAATTTAACCTCGAGCTGTTCTTCCATACCGCGTGTACCTTCCATCGGTAGGTTCTCGTTTTTCAGGGCTTCGAGTTGAGCACTACGGATTTTGTTTGGTAATCCGAGGTGAATAGTAAGTTGTAATGCTCGAACTCGTTTGGGCTTGGTTTCCTTTCGACTTAGGGTATCAGCTACAACATTAGCCTTACCCGGATGATACCGGATCGCACAGTCATAATCATTCAAGAGCTCGACCCAACGACGCTGTCTCATGTTCAGCTCTTTCTGCTCGAAGATATGCTGAAGACTCTTGTGATCGGTGTAGATAGTGCACTTGGTACCGTACAAGTAGTGTCTCCATATCTTAAGTGCGAAAACTATGGCTCCCAACTCTAGGTCATGAGTGGTGTAGTTTTTCTCGTGAATCTTTAGTTGACGCGAAGCATATGCGATCACCTTTTCTCGTTGCATTAGTACACAACCCAGACCCTGAATGGATGCGTCACAATACACCACAAAGTCATCCGTTCCCTCCGAAAGAGCTAGAATAGGTGCACTGCAAAGTTTCTGTTTAAGGAGTGGGAATGCTGACTCCTGGTTATCGCCCTAGTTATAGGTTTTACCCTTATGAGTTAAGGCAGTTATAGGTTATGAAATTTTAGAAAATCCTTCGATGAATCGACGATAATAAACAGCAAATCCCAGAAATTGTCGCACCTCTATCGGAGTAGTCGGTGCTGCCCAATTCTTGAGGGCTTCTATCTTTGATGGATCGACATGTATTCCCTTCTCGTTAACCACATGTACTAAGAATTGAACTTCCCGGATCCAGAATTCACGCTTGGAAAACTTAGGATATAGCTGCTCCTGCTTAAGTAATTCCAGAATTTAGCGTAGATGTTCCTCATGTTCCTCCTTGTTCTTGGAATAAATGAGAATGTCGTCGATGAAAACGATGACAAATTGATCAAGGTATGGCTTACACACACAGTTCATGAGGTCCATGAACACCGCGGGTGCGTTGGTTAATCCGAAAGGCATGACCATAAATTCATAGTAGCCGTCCCTTGTCCTGAAAGCAGTCTTAGAGATATCCTCATATCGGACTCTCAATTGGTGGTAACCGGACCTAAGATCTATCTTGGAATAGAAACTTGATCCTTGGAGTTGATCAAGGAGATCATCTATACGAAGCAGAGGATAACGATTCTTGGTTGTCACTTTATTCGGTTCTCGGTAGTCGATACACATATGGAAAGTCCCGTCCTTCTTCTTGACAAATAGAACTGGAGCTCCCCATGGCGATGGGCTAGGTCGGATGAAACCTTTATCCAACAGTTCTTGCAGTCGAGTAGATAGCTCTTGCTGGTCACTAGGTGCTAGTCTATAAGGTGCCCGGGCGATTGGTGCCGCTCCGGGTGCTTGATCGATTTGGAATTCAACTTGACGGTGAAGTGGCAGACGAGGAAAGTCTTCGGGAAATACTTCCAGAAAATCATGAACGATGGAAATATCATCAATTTTCTTCTCTTCCGTTGGTTGCTCGGCAACGAGTTCCAGAATAGCAGTATGACATTTACGTAGGCACTTCTGCGCTTTCATGAATGATATGATGCCTACGACTGCACCACTCTTTTCGCCCTGAACGGAAAGGATTTCTCCACTAGGGAGAGGAATGCGAACAATTTTCTCACGACAGACAATTTCAGCTTGGTTTTTTTTTAGATAATCAATCCATACCAACAATTACATCAAAACTACCAAGTGTGACCGGCATAAGGTTGATATCTCAAGCTTAAAACCCTTAAGAATGTGGGTTGCTTCAATTATTTGGCCATCAGCTATCTCTATTATATACTTAGCTTCTACCAGAGTTGGAATTCCTTTCATCATATCACTAAGCTTCTTAGATATAAAACTCCTATCAGCACCGGTATCAAATAGGACAGAAGCAAAGTAATTGTTTAAGAGAAACTTACCGGCGACCACATTATGATCATATCGAGCTTCTCCAGATCCTAGTACGAAGGTTCGCCCCTTCGCACCATTTCCTCCATTGTGGCCATTATTGTTACCATTGTTGTTGTTACCTTGGTTATTGTTGATACCGTTGTGGCCCTGATTATTGCCGCTGCCGTTACCGTTTCCATTACCATTTCCTCCCTTCTTCGACTGGGGACAATCCATTTGAACATGTCCTTCCTTGCCACACTAAAAACATCCCCTTGTAAATCCCTGCGGCCTAAATGGTTGCTTGTTTAGAAGATCAACCCTACAGTCTTTCGCATCGTGGCCCATCTTACCACACCGTTGGCAACGATTACAAGCACCGACATGGTGGAAATTACACTTGTTGCACTTGGGTTACCTCCCCGTATAACCACTCTGGTTTTGACTTAAACCTATGCTGTTGTTGATGGGGTTAGTTAGATTAAATCCTCACTTTCTAATGTCATTGGATCATTTCATGAAGAAAGAGATTCGTTTACAGGATTGAATATCCTGGGTATAATTCGTATTAGACTAAGGATTAGTCATCGGATAAGGCAATAGGATCAAATGAGATTCATTGTTGGAGCGTAAGGGATATCGTGTTAGCTTAGAAAGAATTCCACAATTTCCTGCTTACAAAGTTGGAGTCGGTGGGTTTACCATGAGGTTCTATTAAAGTTTCAATCGAGATTGTTTCCTTGATCAAGCTTGAATGAGAGTCTTACGGTCACTAAGACTCTTACACGAGTGAAAATAACATGATGGATTCCATTAATGATAACTCAGTGTGTCCGTAAACATCTTCAACCTGATAGTCGCGTCTCTCAACTGTTGAACAGTTTTAACGATACCAACTGGTCGTTGAGCGGGTTACGAGAATTACTACGGACAGTGGAAACTTAAGTCTGTAATTCACAGATTAGGACCATTTATCCACACACTAGGTTTCACCAGGATTTACATGCACCTCAAGTTACTATTACGTGTGCACCCGTAATGATAATTTGCTTTGCATGCTCACCCTAGTTCTTCCTGTCCTGTGTCATAATGTCCTTTAGCATGTATTGCTGAGTACAGAGTGTTGTCAGATATAATAAGTCGTTGAGAAGCTTAGTCATCAACCATAAGTTAATCAACCAGGACTCATATCAGGATGAGTAGTCTGGAATCGTTCGATCCGAGCATTCACTAGAGTTGAAACACAATACGAGAGTCAAATCCAATAGATTGTAGATGAGTCATGCACGCGAATGCGACTTCGGGAGTGAAACTAATTCATGGATATGAGTTACAGGAAGCAACAAAGCAGTCGTCCTTCCAACTGAGTCAGGATAAGGTTTGAATATGCGTTGTCAACTTTGTGCTCAATCTATTCTCAACAGAATATTGACCAAAGAAGCGAGCCCATGGCTCTGAAAAGTGATAACATCTACGTGTCAATGGATTCTGCAATAATACGTGCAACGGTCTGCCTTCACTCGGCGTATTGTAAGGGACTCGCCTTCGATGATCCCAACTCCCAAAGAGATATGTGCTAGTGTTGAGTGCCGTCCATAACATGGACCTGAGAAAGCCCACCATACCCAACGGGTGATGGTGATGTAAGTGACTCCTTCGAAGGCTCCGTCTCGCTATCCTCGGACGGGAGTGGATGTTGTTCTTGTGATTCCCCGAGTGTCGCCACTGGGAATGATGATGCAATGCAAATGATGTGTCACTCGTCAACAGAGGGTGATATGGATGGTATTAGCATGCCTGCACTGCAATGTATGTATAGGTGCTATATGTATCGGGTATGAGTGTCTGTGCCGTGTAACTAATGGGTAAGGTTATAGTCTGGTATACAATCCTAGTTCTCTATAACCAATGGGTCTGATACTAATCTGTCAGTTAGGCGTGTGACATACCAGGATCTCAGTCATTAGTTACATCAAACGACACTATATGAGACTTGAAATGTCATAACATAAAAGTTCAGAGTTAATGCATAAGCGTTTAAACAAGAGAGGAAATGCGCACAACAACGCGCCCAAGTCTAACAATAACAGAAACATAATAAATGATCAGTAGATTGACAATTATTGAATACATCATGTTGACACCATGCATGCCCTAACATGCACCCGTGCCTTAGCTTAGCGTCCTGAGAAAACATGTAAGAAAAAGTGTTAACACAAGGTTGGTGAGTTCACAGGTTTCAGTTTGCAACAAAGTTCAATAGGTTAATGTACATTCAATATATAAATCAATAGGTAGCTAACCCATAAGCATGTTAACTAATGCGCTCGCAACCGACATCTGACTGTTTATGTTTTTGCCTCCCACCAGGCCTATCAACCATGGTGCATGTTTAGGTCAAGACTGCACCCATTCGACATCCAGTCGGGTTAGCGCGACTAACGCGGGTGAGGTTTGTCAAACCCAGTAGTACTACTCACCTTACCTCGCTATGTTCATATTAACGGTCCGATGTGAGGACTTAGTGATAGATGTGTACGCATAGTTAAACAAGTGATAACATATATGAATTACATAACCAAAAATGTTCACGTCATGTTTTCTCCCCCAGTTGTAAAATAGTAAAAAGGGCCCGTGAAAACTCACCTGATGGCGTAGGAAGTAATCACACAAGAATAAGATTGAAACCACGAGTGTTAGCCTGCAACGACTTACGTATGCCTTAGAATTACAAGTATAACAATTAGGGTTACAATGGGAATATGTGACGACAACACGGAAGATTGAACGTACTAAAGAAACGCTCTATTAATCAAGAGTAGACGAACGTGTCCACGAGAATAAGAATTCTTTAAGTTAAACGATTAAGACGATTACGATACGCGACGAAAGACAATAATTACAATCATTAATAAATATATTCAATCGACTTCGTCATTAAGTAATGATTTAGAAAAATAATATTATTATATTATTTTTAAACTCGCATAGTTAATACGATAACTATTTATGTGGCAAAAATAATATATTATTTTTATTCGAGAATATAATTACGGGTAAACAATATAAATATTTATATTATTTATAACTTTGAAACGTTACAAAAATGTTTATAATACGGAAAAAATAATATATAAAATATATTATTTTTAATTTGTGTCACGGTACAAAAATAATATGAATATATTATTCTATAAATGGATTTTAATAATAAATACGTGTTGCAAGACCAAACCCGAGCCTACGGGTGGTTTCCTTGTTAAATCATTTTAATATATTAATATAATAATATAGGGTGTGATTTAAAATTAAAACAATGACTAGAACATAAATAAAAACCAAAACAGTGGTGGGGAGACTCGAACCCGGTTCTCCTCCCCACGAGCACAAACACTTAACCTGTCCCGCCCACTAGGGTATCGCGACAATCTTAGGATCCACATGGTTTTGATCATACCATGTTCCAGGAATTCCCTTATACGAAACCGACTCCCAAACCCCCTCCCAATCCATCGATTTGAATATGGAATCAACCAGAAAACATGGGGGTTTGCAAATCGAGTCCATACGAATCTGGGGTGAGTTTTAATTTCAAAACAAACGGGTTTAAGATCGATAGATTCCCGTTTTGAAAACCCAAGCCCTAGATTTTAACATAAGATCGATTTGATTAAATTCTGTAATATCAATTATTGAATCCATAGGGCATTTATCAAACAATGAATTGCGAATCTACTGATATGGTTTAATTTCGTTTTGGTTGAGTTTAAGATCAAAAACCCCAAATCCGATTTAAAACAAGCCCTAGATTCTGGTTCTTACCCAAATCGATGATGAACGATTCAATTGATATGGGGCTTTCAAAGAGTAGATGATCGCGAGTCTAACCATATGAATTAATTGGATTAAGACCAAGTTTAGAATCAAAAGCCCCAAATCTGTTTACGTATGAATTACGGGTTGAGTTCAATTCGGTGTTATACGATCCAATTGACATAGGGTTATTGATCTAGACATGGAAACGAAACTGCAAATGTAGATAATTACCAGAATTCGATTCGGATTGACAGAGCTCGATCAAAACCGACGTCGACCGCGACTGGGTTGGTCTCCGGCGAGTGTGGATGCCTCTCCGATCCAGTTAGCGGTTGCAGAAGCTTCAGAGGGTTGCGTCAATCGTGTGCAGCGACTCAATTCATGAATTGGTATACGGAAACGATGAATTTAATGGTATTTGGCAATGAAGTCGACGGTTACGGTAATCATGATCATAATTGGGTTTAATTGAGTGAAACGATTATGATTAAGGCTCTAATTAGGTTCGTTAATGTCATAAATGTGGATATCGGTTACTAATCGCAACGAATCCCAGACAGAGAGCTCGAATTTGGATCAAACGGATGCGACTTTGACTTTCAAAGTCAACCGAATCAAAGTTGGGCTATTGACAGATTTAGTCCCTGTGATTTATTGAATTTAGGTTTAGCAATTTGGCAGAAATAGTCCTTGAGGTTAGAGTCCAGTTAAGAATTAGTTAGTTTGACAACCGAAAAGTCAACAGGAAGCGATTTTTGACTTTCAAAGTCAACAAGGTGAGTTTTTATTAATTGCAATACTAATCCTTGTAGTTTTAGGTTTGGATAATAACAGAACTAATCCCTAGAGTTTAATTTCAGTTATTTAGGTTAACTTTTAACTGGATTTACTAACGAGGTTAACTCTAAAGTCCGGATTGCTACATCATCCCCTAGTTGAAAGAATTTTTGTCCCGAAAATTAAAATAACGAAAATTAAAATAATGATAAATTTTTTTCCGGATGTCACATATTAGTAGTCTGTAATTTGTTTCTTTCTTTACTGTCCACGCAGGTATTGTTCCGTAAGGCTCAACATCCAAGGGCCGACACCCATCTCTTTTGTCCACAAAGGACCTATGTAGGTAATGTTCCCCAAGGCTCAACGTCCAAGGGCCTTTACCCATCTCTTTCTTTAGGTGACCGTTATCACCAGAGTAACCGTTATTACTCAATACGTCAGTTGTACAACGTACCCATTACAGTATTCTGCCAAGCACTGTCCCGGTTGTTCATATGGCAGACAAACAACTAATGTTCTGTCATACCATAGGCTTCGGGTAGTGCGAGTCACAAAGACAAGGCTACTACCTCAACACTTGATTCGATGGTAACCATACTCTTTCTGATTTAGACAATGTATTTGACTTATTTCATTTTCATTGTTTATAAAGTATATAGTTAAATAAACCGTTCTTTCTTATCTTTCTTTCTTATAAACATATAGTTGAGTAAACCCTTCTTTCTTATCTTTCTTTGTAACGTTGAAGTAATAAAATACATTTATTGTATACGTAAAATTCTTGAGTATGCACACTATATGTTTATATAGTTGAGTAAACCCTTCTTTCTTATCTTTCCTGCTACAGTATAGGCGAACTTAGTTCTCCTGCTACAGTATCATCTTCTTCTTCAAGAACACTAGATTCGCATGTTGATTTCGAATCGTCCAAGATCGAAAATTTTTACATTCAAAACGTTTGTTTTTCATACTAGACGCCAGATCTATGATTATTTTGAAGTTTCATACGTAAAAGTGTCGACTTTTTAATCAAAACCCGAAAACCCCAAAATAGCTAAAAACTCAGATCTAGATCTATTCGTTACATGTTTCAAACTTCTGAGTCGGAGGTTCTGCTCACGAGTAGTGGAGGAACAAGATGCTAGCTTCTCGGGTCCATCCGAGTACTTTCTCTCTCTATGGTTTCTCTCTCTAAACTTTGCAAATGAGAGAGATATGGAGGTTTAGGCTTTTTTATAGGGAGGGAATCCTCCACTCAAGTTCGCCATCCTCGTAAACGAGCGTTGCCCATTCTGTTTTTTTTCGCGCGTAAAAACTCGTTTATTCTTTCCGAATTATTTGGGATGTTACAATACTAATAAATCATTTTTAATTATTCCTTATTATAAGAAATTTTAAAATATAATTATGTAGCTTTTATTTTGAATCAAATAGTAATGAAAGTCAAATTGTATTAAATAATAATTAATGTATTTTCGAAAACCAATTGTATATTAATTTTTATATATTTTGAATTTTGTTTTCTATTATTCGTTGTAATACATTTTACACATGCAAAATATATATGCATAAAAAATTATGAATTTTATGTATTTATATTTTTCATCCCGTGTGTAGACACGGGGTACTAAGCTAGTATATATATATAAGAGACGTATAAAATGAAAACCCTGTTTTATTGTGTAAACCCTTAAACTCATTTATAGCCGCTCATTTATTTTTATTTTTTTTGATTAAATTTAATGAGTCAGGGGTACTTTGTACATTCACTTTATTTTTCTCTCATTCACCTACAATAAAAAAAACCCTACCATAAATCAACCACTCTTATCCCACCTCTCTTTCCTCTCTCCTTCTACATACAGAACTGGGTTCATCGCTGATTTTCATCTGAAAAACCCTAATTACTCCCTCTGATTCATCGATTATCAGCTTAAGCTTGTTGTTGAAGGCCGTTTCATTTTTTTCCGACGGTTCACCTTGAAGCGCAGGAGCTTGATTCGTTTATTATCAGATCTGCCGCCGTTGTTTGATTATCAGATCTTCCGTGCAGGAGCTAGATCCAAAAGCAGTTTGATTGAAGGTGTGTGCTTGAAGATCTGTGATTTTCCCTTGGACGTCGATTTTGAATTTCAGATTTACCGGTTTTTGTTCTTCTCCTGCTTCTAGATCCAAAAGCTGTTGATTGAAGGTGTGTGCTTGGGTGCGGGTGCTTGAAGATCTGTGAGTTTCCATTAGCCGCCTTCCATACTCTGTGAATTTGGTTTATAAGACTTTGGTATTTTAATTATGTTTTCTTTCATCACCTCTGATCGAGAAATTATGCTTATTTAAATCAATATTCATATGCCTTGTGTTCTAGTTTTCATAATTAGGAGATTCGTAGATTCCTCTTGCACCCCCTTTAAATAATTTTATCTTTAATATTTTTAATCATGAAATCAAATGATTTAATTATTTGGATAAGCTTCATATAATATTAATTATTTACATATATTTGAAAAATAATCTTAATATTTTATGTATTTGAAATGATATTGAAATCAGAGGTAACTAGTGATATACCCGGTAGTACAATGTAATTAGAGAAAATTTGTATATGCTTTGATTTGCCTTCTACCTTCCGATCTGAAAACACACTCTTAAAATACAAAACCATAAAAAACTTTAATCGATTATCTACTGAAAAGTGAGAATGCTTTTTACTGCATCAAAGAAAAATGCTAATTAAAATGCAACAAATCGTGAATGTGTGTAACGTGGGTGGATCGGCATGTGAAGCAATAATGTGATCTATTTCTTAATTTGCTTCAACCTTTGCACGGTCCTCCTCAGCCTAGTCCAAGCCATTCCTTGATGTCTTCTTGCTTTGAAACATCATGAACGGGATATGAAGATCAAGCTGTGATTGTGTCAAAATTTCACAAATTCATTAGAAATTTACCATACAACATTACCATTGTATTGTAGCCCACCTAGACCACTTCTAACCACCTCTATCACCAACCAAAATTTCAAAGACACACAACTCCTTTGTGGGTCAAAAGTCACCCAAAATGTATTCAAAATTATAACTTTAGATTATCAATTAAATAGTGTAACTTTTTCATCATATTATAAAACCATACAGCAAGTGGTGAACTAAAAAATAATAATTTTTTCCAAATTTAAGCATGCTTATCAAAGAAAAGATTAGATGTAAGTGAGAAGTAAAAGTTATACCTCTGCATCAGTACCATAGATTGTTACCCCTATAAGTAATAGACATATTTCCCATTTGCTGAATAGTTAATACTTCGACTTTCCCCAGACCATTGTACAATATGTTGAAAGAAAACAAACGGTATTAACCAAATGGAAGTTAAGGGTAACCCAATAAGTTTGAATTTAGTATCTTTGATGTACCTAGAGCATGCAAAATCATAATCCTTTAGTACTTTTCTACTTGACAAGTAATAAGACCCAACTTTGATTCAGACCTGTAGTGACTTTTGGTCACAAGTGTTACCAATGATGTTGTCAATGGATTGTTAACCATTAGAAGTGAATTTGTCAACAACCCTAGTAGAAGACATGAGTACTTCCTGTTTCACTTTACCCGGTGTGGACCCCTTGGTGGGGGTGCACCGCTAGTCAAAGCTGGTACATGTCTTGTTTGAGACTTTGATATGGAAACAGAGGTCTGATGCCCAACCTCTGCTAACATGTAAAAGCACCCATATACTACGGTATTAATGGAGTTGTTAATACGACTGAAATTATGTACTATAAAAAACAAACTACCTGTAGATGCAGATCATTAGGGGATGTATTATTGACATGAACTTTTGGTGATGTCTTTGAATGAGGGCCAGCAGGAGAACGCTGATAAGTGGGCAAAAATGAACCGTATCCCCCAAACTTTGCCCCTGCAAATAAGGACACATGCTATAATCAGCATTCCAGCACTTTTAGTTCAGGAGTTATCAACAATCCGTTACTTTTTTCAACTTACCTAAACTTTTAGTTCTAAACAAACACATAGCACTTTAGTACTGAATGAATAACAAATAAGCGATTTGAACATACCTCAACCGATTATGAGCATTCACTCAAATTCTCGAAACATTGATTAGAACACATAACCTTTTCTACAAATAGATCTAACCTGTAATACAAAATTCACAGCTTCCATGGACCAATGTGCAGCGAAGTGTTTGCGTTGAGTAAGATGCTCAACCTGGTTGTGAATCATTGAATCTGAAATATGTAATAACCAAACTCACCCGCAAATAGTCGTTTTAATATGCCATTGCGATCGAATAGAACAGAGAATTAGGGTAGAAGGTCAATTGACGTGATTCTCATCTGAAGTGAGATTTAGGATTGAACAATTTGTACCTCATCTGAAGTGAGATTTAGGGCCAAAATGATGATATGTTCGTTACCGCCACCGCCGCACCAGCGGATGATGATGTCGTCCCATGGTACACCACCAACCCTTCAAAATCTTAAAACCCTATATCATCTTCAACGGAGTCATTGATGGAAGAAATAAGTCGGTGCATATGAAAGGGAAGAGAGGGAAGAAACGAAAAGGGGGACGCGACGCTAGAAAGGGGGAGGTGGGGGAGTTACAACTCCATAGATTGTGGGCAATCCGTGTGATATTGACGACAATCCGTGTGAAGAACATAGATGAGAGTAACTGCCAAACTTTTGGAATTAGAGTGGCTGAGATTAAATCTTATGGTGGTTATGAGTATTTTAAAGGGCCGAGTTCTAATTTCAAGAAACACAAATGAAAGTTAACTCTTCATGGTCTATATAATTAAAATATTTTCATAGATTTGAAAAACTCATATTTGAAATTTACATAAATTCGAAAAGCCCGGATTTGATTTTACACATGTGTAACTGAAATTTACACATGTTAATATTAAGTTTACACATGTATAAACTTAAATTACACACTCGTATTTGAGTAAATGTATACAAGTGTAAACGATCACAAAGTGGTTGTTTTTGTTTACAATTATTTTAAAATCTCATTTCAAAAATTTTTATTATGAATAATATATAATTTAAATTCAAATAATAATTATGTTGGATTTCATATGGAAGGAAAACAGGCAAGCGTGGAACCCTTTAGATAAGAAAGAAAAATGTTCAAAAAAACAAGAAAATGATGTGTAAACGAGTTGTGTAAACTGAATTTACACATGTGAATATTGAAATTACACATGCTACGATATTTGTGTATTTAGATGTAATTTTTTTATCTTATTTGTGTATATGTTTTTTTTATTTGTAAAAATATTAGGGTATTTAGATGTAGAATTTTTTTGTTGATTTGTGTATATTAATTTTACACATGTTTAAAAAACATGAATGTAATTATTTATAAAAATATGGACTTGGTTTTTAGAGAGAGAAATGGAGAGAGAGAGTTCACTTTTATTAAAAAAAATTATGCAAATTTACTTATTTACCCTTTTGAGGGTATTTTAAAAAGGAAAAAAAAGTAAACATTTAATGTGGACCACATATTATTATATTCGTTTAAAATATGTGGTTGTGGGAGGGTTTTTGGGTTTTCACAACAACTCAAGGTTTTCATTTGATACATCCCCTATATATATATAACTAGTGTTAGAACCCGTGTATTACACGGGTTATAAATAAAACAAATATAAAACAAAATTACAAATTGAGACTAAATAAATGATGAATACAATTGTGACATCCGGCTATTTCGGGTTAACCCCGTTAACACAAATCCGTTAGTTCTTAACACTGTTAACTCTGTTACAAACCACAAGGGCCATTTCTGCCAAAATTCAAACATAGAAACATGAAAGTTCAGGGACTAATCTTGTAATTAATCCAAAATCAATTTCGTTGACTTTTGAAAGTCAAAATCGCAAGTTCTTGACTCCAATTTCAAACCAAAACTGATTAACCACTCGAATTCGTAACTGATTTGATCCATAATGCCATAACCGACCATCTTTACAGCTTTAATTGTCATCATTACGCGCCAATTAAACCCAATTATGAGTAATCATCTTGAAACTGTCGACCATCATCAAGTAGTCATCAAATTAGTTCGTTTCGATCATTATTCTCACAAATCAAGAACCTGCACACTCTAGTCGCACTCCTCTGAACCTGTGGCACCATTCAATTCGGCTGGAAACGAAGCCGGAGATATCAGGAAGAGACACTCGTCGGAATCGCTACTGAGAGCTACTCGAACCCTCATTTTGACATCAAATCTGGTAATTTTTACACCCTTAGCTTCGTCTCAGTCCTTAGAACGAAAGCCCTATCCTTATTAGGGCTTAAATTATCAATTTTAGCACGAACCCATATCTAGGGTTCATACAATTCGGTTTAATCGAACGCTACCTTAAACTCGATATCCATTCAACTAATTTAGGGGGACAGGTTCGAAATCAAGTATCCTTTGAAAGCCCTATGAATCAAATCACTTTTATTATAGAATTTAACAGATTCAATTCTAAGTTCTTAAACTAGGGTTTCTGTTTTAAACGTGTAATTAAACGAACCTAAACTCGATCATTTGCAATTAAACTCACCCCCAGATTCTTTACACCTCGATGAACAAAACCCCTATGATTTCTTAATGATTCGCGACTGAATTTGATGGTTTTGGGTTGGGATTGGATTCGGGTTTCGCAAGGGGACGAACACACTAATTGTGTGTTAAAACAATTCGGATCCGGAACTCGTTGCGATTGCCTAGCGGCTGTGTTGGTTAAATCACTTGATTGTGCGGGAGGAGACCCGGGTTCGAGTCCCTCCCCCCCATTTTATTTTTAAGCTAGTTTTTATTATTAATTAAATTATTAAATCACTCCCCATATTATTATATTAGTATATTAAAATGTTTTAACCCGAAAAATTACCCGTAGGCTCGAGTTTAGATTTTATAACACATTTATAATATTATTTCACACTTTTATAATAATATATTATATTATTATCCAACCTTTGTCTCCGAATAAAATAATATATTTATGTTATTTTCAACCTATGACTCATATTAAAAATAAAATATTTATATATTATTTTTGTCACATTAATAAACATTGTGTTACACTTCGAACTTTAAAATAACATAATTATTTATATTATTATCCACATCCTCGAATGAAAATAATATATATTTATTATTTTTGACACAAATGATTATCGAGTTAATTCTACGAGTTTAAAATAATATAATAATTTATATTATTTTCCTAGGCTATTATTTAATGACGAAAATGCACGAATATATTTATTACATAATATTATTGTAATTAGAATCATTCGACACGAAGCGTGTTTATCTTAATAAGTATATTAAGGAACATTTATTCCCGTGGACACGTTCGTCTACTCCTTGATCATTAGAGCGTTTTTTTAGGACGTTCAATCTTCCGTGTCGTCGTCACAAATCCCATTGTATCCCTAATTGTTACGTGTATAATTCTAGGGCATACGTAAGCCGTTGCAGGCTAACACTTGTGGTTTCAATCTCATTCTTATGTGAATCTACCTACGCAACTTAGGTGAGTTTCACGGCCCCTTTTTACTTGTTTTCTTACTGGGGGAGAAACATGCATATACACAAACATCATTTTATTTGTTTTCCCGTTGGGGAGAAACATGCATACAAACGAACAGTATTTTACTTGTTTTCCGTTGGGAAGAAACATGCACACGAACAGATATCCGTCTACTTGTCTTCCCGCCGAGGAAAGACATACACATGAACGGACATGGATCACATAATATTTCATTACCACTTGTTTACCTAAGTGCAAACATAACATGAAAAGTCCTTACACACTCGGACCGTTAATATATGGAGTATAGCGAGGAAATTTGAGTAGTACTACTTGGTTTGACAAACCCCATTCGGGTTAGTCGCGCTAACTTGATTGGAGGTCTAACGGGTGTAAATTGTCCTAAACATTTGCCACTGTTGATGTTAGCAATGGCGGAAGGCATCTCAAATATAAACAATCAGCTTCGGTTGCGAACGCTTAGAGTAACTTGTACATTGTCTAGCTAGCAATAGGTGTGACTTACGTATGTGGATCTTGCAAACACTCAAATAGTTTATTCACTTGTAAACCTGTGAACTCACCAACCTTGTGTTGACACTTTTTCTTACATGTTTCTCAGGTTACTAAGGCACAGGTTGCACACTTAGGACTTGCATGGAGTCCTACTATCATTTAATCCTCATGCAAACATTCAAAACAATTTACTTGTTTTATTAAACTAAACTTGGGCGCGCTTGTTTTGCGCAATTATTTTCTTATTTAAACGCTTCCGCATTAACTCTGAACTTTTATGATATTACATTTATGTCCCATATATTGTCGTTTGATGTAACGAATGACTGAGATCCTGGTTTATCACGCACCAAACGGTAAAACTCCGTTAGTGAAATTTGGGGGTGTGACAACAATTCACCCAAGCAATGTTAGATTCTATTCTCACTTGAAACATGGAGTGGAGTAATAAGAAAAAATTAGCCGTTCAAAAAAAAAGTTGTACATTTTGTTATAATCCCGAGTCCTACACGGGCTAAATAATAAAGACGATAAAATTAACAAAATTGTAACAAATTTTAACTATTTAAATTACATAACATTACATACTGTGATAATGGTAATTCTCTCTTGATCAATGAGAGAGATATAATTTCTATTATATACAAAATTACAATCCTCAAAGTAAGGAAAGTCAATAACAGAATTATAAACATAATTGAATACATTGAATTACACATAAATGTAGGATGAAGACTAGGAGGGATTAGTGGAGATGCCAAAATTATCTATTATCCCCCTGCAAGCGAAACGGAGGTGAACAAACGCGAAGCAAGTCACGAAAATGTTCAAACTGTGGGCGCGGTAGGCTCTTAGTAAAGATATCCGCAAGTTGAAGCTTGGTAGGAATAAATTTAGTATGCAACTTCCCGGACATAACCAGTTCACGAATAAAATGATAATCCAAATCGATGTGCTTGGCTCGTTTGTGAGAAACCGGATTTTGACTCATGAATAGAGCACTACGGTTATCACACAAAAGAGTTGGTCGTGAATTCGATAGAGCATGAAGCTCTTTTAGAAGATGAGTAAGCCAAACAATCTCAGCAACAGCATTTGCCATAGCCCTGTACTCCGGCTCACAACTGGATCGAGAGACCGTCGGTTGTTTCTTGGCGCTCCAAGAAACTAAGTTACCCCCCAAAAAAATCGAGTACCCATATGTAGACCTGCGAGTCTCAATACAGCGAGCCCAATCCGCATCCGAGTAGCCCAAAATGGATGAGGATTTAGGACGAGTAAACAAGAGACCGTGAGACAAAGTACCTTTAACATATCGTAAAATTCACTTGACTAACTGAAAATGTTTCTCTGTTGGGGCATGTAAGTGTTGACAAGCTTGGTTGACGGCATAGGATAAATCCGGTCGGGTGATCGTCAAATATTGGAGAGCTCCAAAAATGGAGCGATAGGTAGTGGGATCGGAGTACAATGGACCATCCGAAGTGAAGATATCGGTGGTCGATAAAGGGGTAGGAGCGGGCTTAGCATGGCATAAACCGGCACGGGTGAGGATGTCGTTAGCATATTTTGCTTGAGTGAGAAAGAGGGTGGAATCGGACCGAACAACCTCAAGACCAAGAAAATAGCTCAAAGATCCAAGGTCTTTGATTGCAAACTCTTTATGAAGACGATTGGTAAATGTAGAAAGAAGAGAAGGCTTGTTTCCTGTAAGAATGAGATCGTCTACATAAACGAGAAGGTACATGAGCGAGTCACCTTGATGGAACACAAACAGAGATTGATCGGCACGACTGCATGAGAAGCCGAAGGACAAAAGAAACGAACTCAGTCGATGGAACCAAGCTCTAGGGGCTTGCTTGAGTCCATAGAGGGCCTTGTTAAGCTTGCACACATGAGAGGGGAATTTTGGGTCAACGAAACCTGGAGGTTGCTCCATGTATACGGTTTCAGTAAGAGAACCATTGAGAAAGGCATTATTTACATCTAGTTGATGGAAATGCCAACCATTGATAATAGCGAGGGAGAGAACAACACGGATTGTGGAGGCTTTAACAACGGGGCTAAAGGTGTGAGTGAAGTCAAGTCCCGGTATTTGCGTAAAGCCTTGTGCTACAAGACGTGCTTTGTAGCGATCCAATGACCCATCAGAATGATATTTTGTGCGATATACCCACTTCGAACCGACAACATTGGTAGAGATAGGCCGTGGTACCAAAGTCCATGTGTTGTTCCGACTAAGAGCGAGGAGTTCGGCATTCATAGCATCCATCCAATGATCATGTTTAGAGGCACTTTTAAAGCCTCTAGGAGCAGTGGCAGTTAAGAGGGCTGCATGAAGGTTTGAATGCATGATTTTAGCAAGGCATGAAGTGTGTTTTGGGTTTGGTTTGAATGTTCCAACTTTGGAACGAGTGACCATTGGATGAGACACGGTTGCAATGGATTGGTCGGGTAGGGTGGGTTGGGTTGGTGAGGCCGGAGCGGAAGGAGGAGGTGGGTCGGGTGCGGAGAGACCGGGCGAGGGTGGCGTGGGTAGCTCGTTAGCGGAAGAGGAAATGGTATGTGGGCATAATTGGCAAGGTGGAGAGAGAGGCTCAGTAATGGAATCGTTAGGAGATGGGGTAGCCGATTGGGTGTGTGTAGCAAAATTAGTAGGTTCATGAAAGTATGATAATGGAAGGTTGGTTAGGTTGGTGTGGGAGGAGGTATTGTTAAACGGAAAGAAAGACTCATCGAAACGGGCATGACGAGTGACATACATACGATATGATGCCGGATCGAAACACTTATAACCTTTGTATTGAGATGCATATCCCATAAAGATACAAGGTATACTACGCGGTGCAAGTTTATGAGGAGCATAGTCGCGTAAGTATGGATACACACAACACCCAAAAACACGTAGGTTAGTGTAGATGGGTTTGGTCGAAAAAAGCATCTCAAAAGGAGATTTGTTATTTAAGACTTTGGACGGTAACTGATTTATGATGTAGGTGGCCGTGCTAAACGCATCGATCCAATGGGTGGTGGGAATGTGAGCATGAAAGAGCATGGTTAAGCCGGTTTCAACGATGTGCCGATGTTTACGTTCGGCTCGGCCATTTTGTGGCGGAGTGTACGGGCAAGAAAGACGATGAAACGTGCCATTATCATCAAAAATCTTGCGAACATGTTGATTCACAAACTCAGTGCCACCATCACTTTGGAAGATTTTAACTTTTCGTGAAAATTGTGTTTGTACAAAACGCAAAAAAGATGCCAATATGGAGTAAAATTCAGATTTTGCTCTAAGTGGATATAACCATGAAAAACGTGAATAATCGTCTACAAACACAACGTAATATTTGTATCCATCCGAACTTGTTATAGGAGAGGGTCCCATAGATCACAATGCACAAGATCAAGAGGGTGGGAGGCACGTTTGTCGTTTAAATTAAATGGTAATTTACGGGCCTTAGCAAGTTGATAAGGTGAGCAAACATTAGGATTAGGCAAAATCGACGTAAACGATAAATAACCATGTTTCTTTAAAATAGAAATAGTATCATAGGAAACGTGCCGTAAACGATTATGCCACAACTCAAATGAAGCTTTATTCGGAGAAACAGAAGCAACTAAAGCAAAGGAGTTATCCCGAAGCACGTAAAGACCGTTCTCACATCGACCTTGAGCTAGGGGCTGACTCGTTCTTCGGTCCTGAATAATGAAAAAAGTATTTGAGAAGAGAACATCAATGGGATAATCCTTAGTCAACTTGCTAATTGATAATAAATTTTTGGTTAGAGAAGGAACCACCACAACATCATTGAGGGACACATGCTTATGGATTTGAACATGTCCTTTGTGTGTGATTAGAAGGGAAAGGCCATTACCAAAAACGGCAGAAGATGAACCGGTGTAAGAGGAGGAAGAATGAAGCTTACCGGTGTCATCGGTCATGTGCAAGTCGGCTCCTGTATCCGCAGTCCAATCTGGGCCATCATTGGTCACATGACACTGAGCATGAAAAGCTCGGGCGAGACTATCATCAGTGGCAGCGGCAGCGGCGGCCACAAACGATGAGAGTTTTGGACACTTATTTGCATAGTGGCCATTGGTGCGACATAACTGACAGTGAGGGGGTCTGCGAGAATTACCGGAGTGAGTGTTGGGACGAGTTGACGACCCCTGAGTAGTCCGAGACTTGTTTGAGGATGAAACACGGGAGCGAGCGGGTTGTTGGCTTGCAACAAAAGCGACAGGGGCGGGTGTCGGAGGGTGCAAGGTGTTGAGAAATTGCTCCTGACTTTCAGCCTTGGTGAGTAGATCACGGAACGAGAAGCAGTCCCGGTTGGTACGAATGGCAGTCGACCAACTCTTAAATGCGGGACCGAGACCGCACAAAAACCAATGAGTTTTGTCGATGTCGCTTACCGGATGCCCTATGGCAGAAAGCTGATCGCAGACAGCCTTAAACTTTCGGCCGAAATCAGCAACCGTGGATGAACCACACGTTAACTGACGAAGATTATCACGAAGCAAGTGCATTCGTTCGAGTGACGCATTGCTATACGCCGCTTCTAAGGTGGTCCAGATCTGACGAGAGGTAGAAAGGCCAAGAATTTCGGCCACAGCCTCCTCCGTTAAAGAGGAGTTGAGAATGAGAACCGCCTGTTGATCACGAAGGAACCATTCGGTATACTCCGGGTTTGGCTGTTCGGTTGAATTTACGGTTATGGTTTGAGGAGGTTGGGGAATAGACCCAGTGACATAACCGAGAAGCTTTTGATTGGCAAGAAGAGGAGTGATTTGATTAAGCCAATAGAGGTAGTTGGTGGAAGAAAGCTTGATAGTAAGCATGTGAAGAATGGTTGCCATGGGGAGGGAGGAATCGACAGTGGTGGAGGAGGTGGAAGAGGCTGTCGACATGGAAGCGGAGGAAACAGTTGACATGGAGGCAGAAAGAGCTGTCGGCAGTGGAAGGGAGGAGAAGGGAAGATCAATTTGTGGCTGATACCATGTGATAATGGTAATTCTCTCTTGATCAATGAGAGAGATATAATTTCTATTATATACAAAATTACAATCCTCAAAGTAAGGAAAGTCAATAACAGAATTATAAACATAATTGAATACATTGAATTACACGTAAATGTAGGATGAAGACTAGGAGGGATTAGTGGAGATGCCAAAATTATCTATTACATACAATAACCAACAATGAAAAATTTCAATAATATTTCATAAACTGCCGAATACTTGTTTATATACGAACTTTTGTTTATCACAACAACCTATTCTTATTATTCAAAATCACATTCAATTGCACATCGAAACACCCTCAAAATCTTTTAAATCTCTTCTTAAGTAAAAAACCTGTCATCAAACAAAACAAATACTTATAAGCCTAGGCTAGGCCATTGTAACAAAATGGTTTGTCCTCGTCAATTAATAGACATATAAACAAATTTGACTATATGATACAATTGTGTTTGTTAAAGATTATGTTTGTTTATAATACAAACCTTTTTATGGGTCTCAGATATTGACAAAGTAGATATCTTTTTCGGAAGATCCTCAAACATTTTTATTTCACAATGTGAAACTAAAAATCACAACTTTGAAAATATTTGTATTCCACATCGTGAAAATCACCCATCACACATACATTGTATATATTTGCAACTAGTTTAGATCCCGTGTCTACACACGGGGTGAACAATATCATTATTTAAAATTTTTAAATCTTTATGTATATATATTTTACAGGTGTAAAAATATATTACATATACTACGAATATAAACAAACTCAAAATATGTAAAAATTAATATATAATTGGGTTTCAAAAATACGTTAATTACTATTTAATGTAATTTGATTTTTATTACTATTTGATTGAAATAAAAGTTACATAATTAAATTTTAAAGTTTCTTATAAGATGGGATAATTTAAAATAAATGTTTTTATTAGTGTAATTAATATTTTTATTTAAATATATATTATTATTTAAAAATAGAAGTGCATTAAATAAGAGAGAGAAGCGAGAAAAAAATGATGAAAATGAATATGGAGGTGACACGTGGCACTAAAAAACCTTTATTTATTATATAGTATAGATGTTATCCTAATATTTAGATAACAAACATAACTAATCTTAATATAAGAACCAGTTTGCAATAATAAGAAAAATATAAGGACTGATGGTATTGATTCAAGGAAAATTGGTGCCGCATATAATAGAAACACAAAACTGATTATGTATCAAAGATCAAAGGTAGAAAGAATATTACAAAACTTATTTGGTGGTGAGAATACTTGAGGAAATTGTAGAAGAACTTAAATTACAGAGAAACCTAGCACGGATGCTTATAGTATTTTTGTGTGGATGATAGGATATATAATGAGTGTAGATGAAAATTCAAATCATAATAAATTAGGGATTTAAAATTGTAATCGGACTTCACATAATTAAATCTAATCTAATTGCGGTAATAAAAGTAAAAGAAAGAAAGAAGGGAATTATAATTGGAATTAGTATAGATTGAGGAAAGTTACTTGGTAAAGATTAGGAAAGAAACAATTAAATAAATAAAAAAAAACATTAGCATAAATAATTCAATAAAAAATTGGAAAAGATTTAAAAAATAAAGTGTAACAAAATAAAAATCGTTGCCATAAATAATTTAATCAAATATTTTTATATAAAACATTACATAAAAAGATTTGAAACACGGTGTAATAGAATTGATCTGCACAGAAGTAAATACTTTTATATAAGGCTGATGGTTGTGGCCCGTTGTTGGGGGCGCAAGGGGGTGGGCGCGAGCCACCTTGGTGGCGAACACCGCAAGGGTGTCAAGTGGCTGGGGGCGCTATGGGGCGCTAGGGGGTGGGCGTGGGTGTGGTAGCGGGAGAAGGAGCCGTTGGAAGGAACAAAAAATTAATTCGATAAAGCCCCCGCTCACCTGCACCACAACACCCTCAAGTGCTTCAGCAGGGGCTTTATCCACTGCTTAGTCAGCATCCAGTCAGCGCCACATGGCGTGATATTAGAGGATGAATCCACTCTCAATAAAGCCCCACAACCATCAGTCTAATTCCACTTTAAAGCTTGTGGGATTTTGAATTTAAAACAGGAAAGAAGTCAAAATTAGGGTAGAACGTTAAGGTCTTTATTTAAAGTTTCATTTTGTTTGAAACATTAGCATAAATAATTAAATAAAAAATTTGGAAAAATATTTTCAAAAATAAAGTGCAACAGTTATTCCAAAAATATTATAATCAAGTAAGTTTTAAAAGAATTGTTACCATAAATGATTCACCAAAAATTTAAACCTTAAAGTGTACCAAATTCCAAATGTATCAGAAGTAAATATTTTTATATAATTTCAATTCAAAGCTTGTGAGATGTTGGATTTATAAACAAAAAAGACTTTAATATCATGATAGAAAGTTGAGGTCTTTCGATTAAGTTTTATTTATAAATATTGAGAAATTGATTATTTTTTTTAATTATGTTAAAATATTTAGAAAATAAATGCAAACTGACTTGGTTAACAAATTTAAAAGAGAGACACGGGCGAACCACGAGTGGTCAAGGAGTTTGTTGACGCAGTTCACCAGAATTCATCAATATTTTTTATTAAATATTTTTTTTTCAACAAAAGCTGAGCTGGACACACAATTGAAAATGAAATTTAAAAAGACCAATAAAACCAGGTTTGTGTGTGCAAATGAAGCTTCATGTCTAGCCAAATGAAGCTTGTCTAGCCAAATGAAGCTCAGGCAATGCAACACCATGAAACCGCCCTCGATAGTTCTTGATGAGGGAGTTCATTGCGCCCGAGCTTTCTTGATACGATCTATATACCATAAGCAAAAAAAGAATACAACACTTAACATTGCACCAACTCCTTGCATGTTAAGATTACAACTTTATCTATAAAGAAAAGTAGTGAAGAAGTGCAAACCATAAGAAAAAGAATTAAAAACATCATGAATCAAAGATTTAACCTTTGACCCAGAAACAATTCCACTTCAAATTGATCGTATTTTACACCCATTTTAGTTCGAATTGGTCAAACCTATTTAAGATCAGCATAGAATTTTATGAACTCAATATCAAAATCCCACGAAAACAAATTCAAAAGAAGTAAACCATATAAACAACATTAAAGTTTACCTGCAGGACCTAATCATTCCCTAAATTGATTCTATCTCAAATCAACCAACTAATGAAACACATTTATGATGAACATAACTGATACGGATTCGTATTAGTTGACCGAAAAGAGAAACCCGAACAAAAAACCTGTTCGTAAGAAAAAAAGAATAATCTTTCTTTGAAAAGAATTGCCTGCCATTCCAACCTCTGATTACAATGTTAAATAGGAAAATCAAGAGATAAACATAGAAAAAATCTCAACAATTAATGAAAAGATAAAGTCTAAAATTTAAACAATACTTAAAATAAAGGATGGTTGGAATGGGTCTAGATAATAACTCGATGGTCCAATGTTAGCCACGAATTATGACCGGCCCAACACTTGTATGATTGAGGCCGGGTGGTTCTTCATGCGTATCCGGATCCGTATCATCCTCCCCCTCTAAAAAAGGACTCGTCCGCGAGTCGTCTTCATCCTCCGCGACATAAGGAGAGAGGTCAGCAACGTTAAAAGTGCCAGACACTTTATAATGGCCGGGGAGATCAATCTTGTAGGCATTGTCATTGATGCGCCTAAGAACACGAAAAGGACCATCAGCCCGGGGGTGTAACTTCCCAAATCGTCCTTGAGGAAACCGTTCACGGCGCAAATAAACCCAAACCAAATCACCTTCATTAAAGACCACCTTCCGTCGATGCTGATTTGCGCGCGCCTGATATTGTAAGTTGTGCTTAACAATCTGCTCACGAACCTGCTCATGTAGTAACTTGATTTGCTTTGCCTGTTCATCCCCCGCAGCGCTAAAGTACTCAAGCTCGGGAGACGGTGCCAGGTCAAGTGGGGTAAAAGGGTTTCGACCATAGACAACGAAGAATGGACTGCGACCCGTAGAACTATGATTGGACCGATTATATGCAAACTCGGCCTGTGGCAAGGCAAGATCCCACTGTTTCGGATTATCCCCAACAAGGCTTCTAAGTAGATTACCCAAGCTTCTGTTAGTGACCTCCGTTTGACCATCCGTTTGAGGATGGTGTGAACTACTAAACTGCAGTTGTGCACCCAAACGTTTCCACAACGTTCTCCAAAAATGGCTAACAAACTTGACATCCCTATCAGATGTAATCGTCTTCGGAACCCCATGCAACCGAACAATCTCTCCAAAATAAAGACGCGCCACTTGGGAAGCGTCATATGTCTTAACACAAGGAATGAAATGGGCCATTTTGGAGAACCGATCGACAACAACCATGATTGAATCTTTTTTGCGCTGAGTGAGAGGAAGACCCAACACAAAATCAAGACTGACATCCTCCCAGGGACGAACCGGGGTAGGCAAAGGAGTGTAAAGTCCTTGGTTCGTATGACGGGTTTTGGCAACATGACAAATGCGACAACGGCTTAAAACTTTTGAAACTGCTTTGGAAATCTTTGGCCAATAAAAACGATCTCGGATAAGTGCAACAGTTTTATCGCGGCCAAAATGTCCCGCCAAGGCGCCCTGGTGGCACTCTAAAATTATAGCCTCCCGAAAAGACGAAAGAGGAACGCACAATCGATTGCCCTGAAACAGCAAACCATCCTTTCGAAAGAAACATTTATAAGGCCCATCTTTGGTATTCTTCCAAACGTCACCAAAGTCCGGGTCATCTTGATAAAGGTTCGAAAATGAGTGAAAACCCACGACGTCAAAGGACATGGCCGTTGTAAGAGCTGGGCGACGGCTCAAGGCGTCGGCGACAGAATTTGCGGTTCCGGCCTTGTGACGAATAACAAAAGAAAAATCTTGTAAGGTTTCAACCCACTTGGCATGTCTTGGGTTCAACTTTGCTTGCCCTTGAATGAACCTGAGAGCTTGATGATCAGAATAAAGGATGAATTCATTGGGTAGCAAGTAATGTCGCCAATATTTGAGACTTCGAACGATGGCATAGAACTCTTTATCGTACGTACTATAGCGTCGCCTAGTGTCACTTAACTTTTCACTAAAAAACGCAATCGGGCGGTGTTGTTGGCTAAGAACACCTCCGATGCCCAAGTTGGACGCATCACACTCAACTTGAAATACGTGTTGAAAATTGGGCAGTGCGAGAACCGGGGCCTGTGTAACCGCGAATTTTAAGGCGTCAAAAGACGACTGTGCAGTAGTAGACCACACAAATTTACTACTTTTTAAACATTCTGTTATTGGGGCTACGATTGAACTAAAATTCTTGATAAACCTGCGGTAAAAAGATGCGAGCCCATGAAAACTACGAATATCGTGGAGGGACGTTGGGGTGGGCCAAGTTGTTATGGCCGAGATCTTTGAGTCGTCCATGCGGATGCCAGAACCCGAAATTAAGTAGCCCAAGAAAAGTACATCCGAAGTTAAAAAGTGACATTTCTTTCCGTTAGCATAAAGCTTCTGATCTCGGAGGACCATGAAAATATTTCGCAGGTGTACTAAATGGCATGCCACATCCGAACTATAAACCAAAATGTCATCGAAGTAAACGACCACACAATGGCCTATAAAAGGCTTAAAGATGTGATTCATTAACCTCATGAAAGTACTCGGTGCATTTGACAACTCAAACGGCATAACCATCCACTCGTACAGGCCGTCTCTAGTTTTAAAAGCTGTCTTCCACTCGTCCCCGGGCCGCATACGGATCTGGTGGTAACCACTGCGCAAGTCGATTTTAGAAAAAACTTGTGCGCCATGTAAATGATCTAGTAAATCATCAAACCGGGGAATAGGAAATCGATATTTGATTGTAATTTTGTTAACTGCCCTGCTATCAACACACATGCGAAAAGTCCCATTTGGTTTGGGGACTAATAGTGCAGGTACCGCGCATGGACTCATGCTCTCCCGAATAAGACCCTTTTCAAGAAGTTCGGTGACCTGGCGTTGTAACTCGATGAACTCTTTCGGGTTCATGCGATAGGCCGGTTTGTTTGGGATGCTCGCGCCCGGTAAGAAATCAATGCAATGTTGGATGTCTCGAACAAGAGGAAGACCCGCCGGGATGTCCTCCGGAAACACGTCGCTGAACTCGGATAGTAGGGGTTGTACTTCCGATGGGACTTGCGGCACGTCCGGGTTTTCTTCGGCAATCAATAAACCAAAGATGAGTTGTGGTTGTGGGGACCGTGCCAAGACTGAAAATTCAGCCTTGGTGACTAACATGGACTCAGAACCATCCTGCCTAGGATCACAAGGGGCAAGGGTAATGTTGACACCATCTTTTTTGAATGTGTACGTGTTCCTGAACCCATCATGTTTTGCACGTCTATCGTACTGCCATGGGCGTCCCAACAGGATATGACACGCATCCATAGGTAGGACTTCGCACCAAATTTCATCCGAATACTTGTTACCGATTGAGAACTGGACGAGACAACGGTGAGTAACTTTGATCAAGTTACCCTTCTTCAGCCACGTGAGTTGATACGGTTCAGGGTGATCTTGTGTGGGTAGATTGAGCTTATCAACCATCAACTGAGAAACTATGTTTTCGCAACTTCCACCATCGACAATAACCGTACAAACTTTCCCTTTGGAAGTGCACTTGGTGCGAAAAATATTGTTACGAAGCCATGTCGTGTCGTCGCTTGTATCTGGGAGATTGGTGCTGAGAACTCGGCGAATAACGAGCGCCTCGCCACGATCAGGAGAAAGGACCTCGGATGGTTCATCCAAATCATGTTCTGGCTCTGTAGCAGAGGTCGGGGCCGTGTCTTCAACGAGTGCGACCACTTGTTTGTTTGGGCAATCGCGCTTCATGTGACCAATGCCGTGACATTTGTAGCAGCGGTTTGGGACGTTTCCGGGGCCTGACGGCTGCTGTGGAGCCAAGGTGGAGTCTGGCTTAGGGTTTTCAACCCGAGAGTGAGACGAAGAAGTTGTTGGCTTGTATGAAGAAAAACGAGTGGTGGTTTTGGTTTTGGCCAAGAATTGATGCTCCACTCGTTGAGCTAGCCTGCACACATCAGAAAAAGACCAATATTGTTGCAACATAACGACATCCGCGATGTCCGAACGTAGGGCCCCCAAGAAACGAGCAATAGTTTGTTCTTCGTCTTCTTTAATACCGCACCGCATGCGTAATTGTTCAAACTTGATGATAAATTCCTCCACAGGAAGTGCAGCCTGCTTAAAGTTGTGGTATTCCAGAAAAGAATCTTGTTTATGATTTACGGGGACAAACTTGGAACGCATCAAGCGTTTCATCTTTTCCCACGTTTCAACCTTATGTTTACCCTCCCGATAACGTTGATTTTGAACATGTTCCCACCATAAAGAAGCATATTTACGTAAACGAACAGCAACGAGCTTTACCTTTAGGTGTTCCGGAACTTGGCGGAGATCAAATATTCGTTCGACTGTTTGAAGCCAGTCGATGAAATAGTCTGGTTGCATGCGACCTTCAAACTCGGGAATTTCGGTACGAATACCCAAGGCTCTGAACGGATCAACAGGAGGTGGTGGCGTTGGTTCTTGGTGACGAACGCGACGAGCAAACACATTCTCGAATCTGCCGTTATTGTCAGAATCTTCCTAGATGACGGACTCGGTGGCTGATGGGTCGTCACGGTCGTGCGGACCGTACCTGTCATACTCATGCTGCTGATTGAATTCGAGATCACGAATCCGTTGTTGTAGTCGTTCTATCTCGGCGTCACGAGGATCACGCTGTTCAAGACCGCTGCCTCCGGCGGCGAATCTGTGGTGTTCTTGACGACGATCTTTCCTATAATCGGACATCCTGACGAACCTGAAGCTGCTGATACCACTTGATACGGATTCGTATTAGTGGAAGCTAGAAAACCTAGCTTGAATAACCCTCTTTCGGTTGACCGAAAAGAGAAACCCGAACAAAAAACCTGTTCGTAAGAAAAAAAGAATAATCTTTCTTTGAAAAGAATTGCCTGCCATTCCAACCTCTGATTACAATGTTAAATAGGAAAACTAAGAGATAAACATAGAAAAAATCTCAACAATTAATGAAAAGATAAAGTCTAAAATTTAAACAATACTTAAAATAAAGGATGGTTGGAATGGGTCTAGATAATAACTCGATGGTCCAATGTTAGCCACGAATTATGACCGGCCCAACACTTGTATGATTGAGGCCGGGTGGTTCTTCATGCGTATCCGGATCCGTATCAATAACCCACAATTACCGCTGTTAGGATTCAATTAAAAAGAATTAAACGTTGCATACCCAAAACCTCAAGATGGCACCTAAACCTTTTGTAATTCGCAATTATGATTAACAAACTTCAATCCCCATGGAATATCGGGGATTTTTTGTAATTGTGTAAATATGTTTAAATTAACATGACCTAATAACCCTGATGTCCTCAAAATTAAATTACCTTATCAAAATGTCAAATTGATATTCAGAATCATAATCATAATCATAATCATAATCATAATAAAACTCTAAACTCTAAAATATTACAAATGTAATTGAACATAAACACTTAACTAAAATTAAAGGTTCCTTCAATTAGTCAATAGCAGTATAGCACCAAAAATTACAAATGTAATTGAACAAAATTTTCAATCAAACATATCAACACAATACCTATCCAATACGGCTTCAACACCTCCACATCCAACAATCTCATCAGCTTCTTCGCCTCCGCGAAACACAGAATCATAAGAAACAGTCTGTAGATCGAGCAAAGAGTGTAATAACCAAATCTTAAATTCTTAAAATTAGAACACATAATCATAAATCCATACCAAGAATATAACGGGTATTGAAATAATCGAACAAAAAAACATAATATATACCGATTGAGATTTGATACGATGGGATGAGCCGATGAGCAGAGGAGACCTAGATCTCGAAAGGGAAATAATACGTATGAGGTTAAAACTAAGATTCTTACATACTAAGTATAGATTACATACCGATTATGATTTGATTTTGAAGGTTATTGAAGATGAAAGAGAGGCATGGTGGCGATTAGGGTTTTTTTGTGTTCTTCAATCGATCTGCTGAAAGGTTTCAAATGGGTTAAAAGTGTTTTATAGGGTTAAAAGTGTTTTATAGGGTAAAAATTCGGGTCTGAATTTGACCCGCGTGTTGACCCGTATACGCTTATTCTGGTTTTAGAGGAAAAAATTGGTGAGGTGAAATGTAGTGCTGACACGTGGCACTCAATTTTACTTGTTTATTATATAGGATAGATATATATATATATATATATGTAGAGGTGGGTTCACTAGAAAACTCATTTTAATGAGAAAACCAAAAAACTCTTACCGGAATGTGTATTATACCCAAAAACCCAACTCACACTCAAAAACCTAAACCCCCACCCACCCCCTAAAAACCTAAACCCCCACCCACCCCCAAAAACCTAAACCCCCCATCCCACCCCACCCCTCCAAAAAGCTAAACTAAACCCAAAAACTAAACCAAAAAGCCTAACCCACCCCCAAAAACCTAAACCCCTCATGTAATATCCTGGATTTTCCGACCCAGTTCATAGATATTTATTTAATAAATATAAATCTTTTATACTTGAAACTTAAATATATGTATATTTATGAAAATAATACAAAAATATATATATATATATATATATATACTCTCGAAATTTTAATAAGTTTGTAAACTCATTTTGATTATTTACTCATTTTATAAAAAAAAATTTTTTAACATATTATTTTATAGAAACCTCGGGGACCGAAACTGTCATTATTGAAACTTGTTTTAAACTAAACTTTAACTTTAACATAAAAGGGTAAACTTAGAAAACATCAAGGACCTGTTTCGTACAAAGACCAAACCCTGAATCAAGAAAGCAGTCGTGGGTTCGAGTCCCGCCAAGCACCGGTTCCCACCCCTATTCGCGCGAAATCACGATTTCGGCCGAATTGATTACTTCTCGAGTTTCCAGTTGCGCATGCGACCTCTTCCCAAGGTACATTAACTCGACATTGCAACGGTAACCACGCGTGAAGCCGGATTCGATCCACTTTATCCCATCCGTGAACTCCCCACCTAATCCTCCATTTAATGGAGAATTTGGGTATAAATACCCGTTGTCACAGCCTAACGACATCACCCCATTCCTCCTCATACTCTCAATTTCCCCGATTGGTACCTGCATTACTCGATCCGATCCTTGGTCAGCCGAACGTGAAACTCGAGCCGTTCTCACTCGTTTCAACATCGTTTAAGGTAATTCTTGTGCCCGTTTTGTTCGCCACAGTTCATAGATCGAAAGCCCTCTGTTTAATTCCATTAACAGAGGGCAATTCGATGTGTATTTCAGTATTTGGAAACTAGGGTTCATAAGGATTTGGGGTCGATTCGAGATCCTGTTTAAGAGTTTTTCCTTTTCAGTTTATACACTAACGAGCCGTAGTCGGAATGGTTAGTGTTGTGTGTATGGTTTGCGACCCGGTCCCAGACCCGAGTTCGAGCCGGGTAAAAACCGATTTTCACCCATTTTAATTCTTTAGCCTTTTAAAACAGTTTTAACACTTTTAATAATTTTTATAAATTCTGTGATACTTATATAAACGTGAATTGTATTTTTATTTACACTTTTATATTTCGAAAGTATGTTAATTAAATTAAACTTAGTTAAAAACTTATAATAACTAATTCTTTGAAATAGTTTTAAAAGCTTAAGGACTATAAATATATTTTAAAACTTTAATTATGGTTTTAAAATTCATAAAAACTATAAAAGCATTTTACTTATAATTAATATAATCATAAATTTATTTGTTTATATAAATTTAAAACAAAAGGCATAGATATACTTTATCTTATTTTTATAATAAACCTTGAGAAATAAGAAATAAATCTTATATTGTAAACTTATAAGCTATAAAAAAAGTTATAAAATAAGAAACCTTGTCTAAATATTTTATTAACTTATAATTACATATTACTTATTTAAACTTGTAAACATTATATATTACAAAACAACGTGTAAAATAAATACCTAATAAAGTCTTAAATACTTAATATAAATTATTTAATTGGATAAAGTAATTACCATTTTTAAATAATTATTTATCCTTATCAAATGATTATTATTCTTTAATAATTAATAATTCTTAAATAATTATTAAAACACTTAGTAATTATTTGTTTATTCTTAGTCTTTAACTACTTATTAAATATGATTATCATAGATTTCTAATAATTATTTATTCTTTAAATAAATGTTATTAATCTTGATTCTTCGGTGCAACCTTATTTATAATACTTAGAAAACTACTATTAACACATGACTTGTGAAATCAATCGTTGTAAAACTTTTAAAATGTTATTATTCTAAATCACGAATCTATTAAACTTTGATTTTCAAACTTTGTGAAACCCTATTTAGAAACTTACATAAACTTTATAAACACAAGTCGTTCTCGTCTCCTATTTGGAACCCTAGTCAATCTTGAAATCCTAGATCCTTTGTCTTAGACTTTTTACTTAAAACTTTAGACTTACATTCTTAGGCTTATTGTGAGGATATTCTTCCTCTCCAATTCTTGCAAACTCTTGTCGGATACTCTTCATCCAAATCCAAGTGAGTATACTTAGCCCCTTTTTCCTTTCTATACTTTTGGGGTGAAACATTTTCAAAAACATTAAACTTATACAATTATTGTACAACTATGACTAGATGCTTATTCTTATGTTAAAATTGAGACTTGTATGCTTAGATTAAACTTAAAACTAGCATATTCATTAACTTTGATCAAGCCTATGGTAACAATAATAGATCTATTGCATTTGACCAATCCACTTTGATTGATTGACCCTTCGGGGGGAGCCCTTGGTGATTGTTACTGAATTAAACTTTTAAACTTGAGACTTATAAGGGTAACCTGCGGGTTATGCCTAAACTTGGTTGGAGGGTTGATATGCACAATGTTTAAGATACTTGTTTCTCATACTTACATTATAGAATGCATATATCATAGTGAATTGTAATTCTTTCCAAATACTTGTTAAACTGTGTCAAAACCTTTGTATCTCATCAACTATTTTGTAGTTGACAGATTCTTTCACATGTTTCAGGTTCTACATCATGAGACTTGTTTATGATCACATAGGACGCTTTGGACCTAGACTACTTATTAAATAAATGTTGTATACTTGTTATTTCCTTAGTATTGAATCTTTGAATCTATTTATTAATGAAATATTGAAACTTTAATAGTCAACCTTGTGCTATTGAACAACCGCGTCCGCCCCGACGTATAATCCGCCGTCGGTTGGGGTGTGACACCTCACCCACCCCACCCCCACCCCGCCTACCCCCTCACCCACCCCCAAAAAACCTAAACCCCCCACCCACCCCCCAAAAACCTAAACCCCCACCCCTCCAAAAACCTAACATTAAAGCTAAACTAAACCCACTACTTTTCGACTTTTTTTTAACGAGGACGACATGGAAACAAGGTATCCGAAGCAGTTTTTTTATTTTTTATTTATGTTTTGAGTTATAATTTTTTTACTTTAAATAAGTAGTTTTTTGGTTTCTTATGAAAATTGAGTTTTCTTATGATTTTTCCCCTATATATATCATCAATAATTTATTCACTCATATTTTTATGAACTCTACAAACTGAAAATAATATTTTAACCAGCTAGGATTTAAATAAAAAACTTTTAGTCATATATTTACATATTCAAATTGTTCCATTTTGACGAGGCTATGTGTTAATAGATTATATTATATTTTATTCAACACGTGTAATACACGGGTATTCAACCCGTGTATTGCACGAGTTTTAAAAACAAAAACTTTGTATTACTACGTATTTAACATTAGAATTATTTAACCCGTGTAATACACATGATTCTAAACTAGTTACTTAATAAACACGTAAAAGTATGGGACACGTGTCATCTTTTGGTGTATTTTAACATCATTTTACCGCTTCTCTCTCCTATTAAATACTATATTAAATGAATATATTTTTAAATATTTAATACCAATCTAATTATGGATACTTTTTATTTAATTATGGATTGTTATTATATTATTAGATAAATTATTTAATATGGATTACCATCAATTAAATATATACCAAGTTAAAAAAATGTTTTAAAAATGAACTTAATATAATTTATAATTGTCACGCTAAAGTATACATATTTTGACAAGTATATGTGTTAAAAGATTACGTTATATTTTATTCAACTCGTGTAAAACACGAGTTTTTAAAAACGTAATTTTTTATTACTAATTATATAATATTATATTTATTTAACTCGTGTAATAGATGAGATTTTAACCCAGTATGTAAGTATATACGTAAACATGTTTACATATACGTCGGACCGGAACCGGGTATATAACCGGTCCGGTTGTGTATATTTGAGCCGCTCTCGTTTGAACCGGTCGGTCACCGGTTGGACCGGTGAACCAAAATGGGGGTCGGACCGGATTTCAAATTTTTTTTGTTTTTCTTTTCTTTCAAAATCTCGTTTTCTTATTAATTTAATATTACAAGTTGCATATTTTATTTATTTAAGTCTTTTACTGTTCAACAACAACATAGACCAATGACACCCTTTTACTGTTCACATCCATTTCAAAATGTGTACATTATTAACTTTTTATAAAAAAAAGTATTGATTAACCTGAAACTTATAAACTTTTAACTCTTATAAGCTTGCTTTATTATAAGATAACTTAAATTTACAACCTTAAATAATGGATGAGCTCGAACCAACCTGTTAGTTTGCCACTTATACATAAATAGATACCTAATCCTTCATTGGCTCTGATGATATCTATGTGGTCAATATAATTGGGCACATGGCTTTCCACCAACTTGTGGGTGGTTGATGGTGCACACATACGGGAAAAGTGGTGCACTTTTGACCGACAAAGACCACACAAGGTTAAGGTGGTCGTTAAAGTTTTACACGTCTCCATATAAGTTGGAGTGACCCTGGGTTCATGGGGGACTCTTTACCAACTCCTTTTGGATAAATAAGAATCGACCCATTTCATGTTCAAGAATGAGAGACAATTTGTGACCCACTTGGCTATGTTTTTATTATAGGTGTTATGGAGTCATAGTTGTTAGTTAAGTGATACGGAGTTGATCCAAGAGTTAAAGGATGGAACAACTAGATAAAGACAAATGATCTCAACTTAAAAAAAACATAATTTTGGCTAAATTTAGAGTTATGGGCCCATGAGTAAGGAACGGAAACGTCTCAACGATCCGGATCAAATGACAAATGGCCATAAGCGGTTTGCCCAACCTTTGGGTCCAATTTTCAGAGCTCTGATTTCAAATTTTAAGTTTTCCCCTAAATTTTAGCAACTTTAAATTATTTGGATTTAATTATAAAAAAAAACGTAAATCACCAAAAGATCGTTCATAACGAGAGGTCTCCGACTCCTCCCAAGCCTATCGGACATGGCGATAAGACTCACAAGTTTACTAACGTCAACATCGGTTATCTTTAAAAGATGCTTTATCTGGTAATGTTCAACCTCCTCACTCATATAGGAAATTGATTTCACTTGATGTTGAAATACCTGTATATCCTCTTTGCCCTTACCTCAAAGATTTTGGACCCAATTGACCTTCCTGATTTCAGGCCTATCAGTTTGATCGGTTGTGTCAATAAAGTCCTCTCTAAGGTTTTGGTTAATTGGTTGAAAGGTGTCATGTCTAGTCTCATTTCCGAGGAGCAACCTGCCTTCCTATCTAACTGTAGCATATTGGATAGGTCGGTTGTCCTTAATGAGCTAGTCTCGTGGTTGAGGAAGGCGAGAAAGAAAGGAATGATTTTTAAGGTTGATATTGACAAAGCATTTGACTCTCTTAACTGGAGTTTTTTGGACTCTGTAATATCTCGGATGAACTTCCCAATTAAATGGAGGAATTGGATTACTGCCTCAATCTCGTCCGATAGGGCATCGGTTTTAATTAATGGTTCGCCTACTCGTGAATTTTCTTGCTCTCGTGGTTTACGTTAGGGAGACCCGCTTTCCCATGTTTTGTTTATTTTTGCTATGGAGGCCTTGTCAGGAATGATAAAATGGGCCTGTTCGATTGGCATTTTCCATGGCACTACTTGCGCTAACGGTTTATCTTTATATCACTTTCTCTTTGCAGATGATGTCGTATTCCTTTGTGATTGGCTTCAATCAAATGTGCGTAATCTTGACAAAATCCTTAGGTGTTTCTATCTTGTTTCAAGGCTGAGAATAAACCTGTCCAAAAGTAGCCTTTATGGATTCGGAGTTAGTAATCAAGAATACCTCCTTATGGCAGCTTCCTTGCATTGTAACTGTTTCCCTTTAAATATCTTGGCCTTCAAGTTGGTACAAATATGAATCTTGCTAAAAGTTGGAATCCAATTATTGATATTTTCCAAAACCTTCTTTCCATTTGGAAAGCCAACCACTTATCTTTTGGTGGACGCTTAACTCTGATTAAATATGTATTAAATTTCCTTCCTACTTATTATTTTTTTTCTATATATTCAAGTAATCGAAAGACCGGAGTGGATGCGCAAAGTTTTTCTGTGGAGGGGGGGTGCTTTGGATAAACCTAAAACTAACTGGGTTTCATGGAAAAAGGTTGTGGCTCCAAAAGATCATGGAGGCTAAGGTTTTTGCTCACTCTGAGATGCAAATCTTGCTATAATTGCTAAGTGGTGGTGGAGATTTAAAAATGAAAAAACAAGGGCTCTTGAGGAAAGTTATTTAGGCAATTCATTTCAACTTGAGATCTTGGAGTTCCATTCCGGAAAGGTCTTAATTTCGGGCCCTTGGAAACAATTTTTTAAGATTTCGAGTGACATGCTTCGGTATGGGATCGACTTAAATAAGGTGATCAAATGGTTGTTGGGTCGCGGATCGGCCTTTCTGTTTTGGATAGATAGTTGGATTGAAGCCGAGCCTTTATCGTCCAGGTTTTCGAATTTGTTCCCGTTGGAAGGCTCCAAGTTTTGCTCTGTTGATGCTCGATTAAACCATCATAATGGGTCTGCTCACTAGATCTCTAGTTGGAAGCGTAATCCCTCTTCCCACGAAGAAGTCCTTAAGATACAACTCCCCCCCTCCCCCCAGGTCTTCTTATGTTTGATGCTTTTGACGTGGGGGTTGATCGATGGTATTGGTCCCTTGATGTCTCTAGGTCCTTATCGGTTAAAAGTTTAAAGAGTCAGATTCAACCGTGTTATGGTGAGCCTCCATTTTTTTTGGAATAATTGGGTTCCCTTAAAGTTCAGTATTCTAGCATGGCGTGCTGAACTGGACCGGTTGCCGACTGCTTATGCTTTGGCGGCCAGGAGGGTAGTTCTGCTATCTTCCTTATGTTTTTTTTTGTGGAGAATATAATGATTCTGTCGAACATACTTTTGTCTCTTGTAATTTTGCTCAATCAGTTTGGGAGTACATTTCTAGGTGGTGCAAGATACCATAATTGTACGGTTTTAGAGTCAGAAACCTGCTAGAAATGCATAAGTTTAATTGTCCGTGTTTCAGTTGTGCTGTTTAAAAATATTAATGAAAAAATGGTTTAGGTAATGTAACAAGACTTCAGGTCAAATCACTACGTAATCGCGTTATAGAAGCGAAGATTATATTTGGAAACAACATTGGTCATCACAATTTTATCTCTATAATTGGGTTAACATATTCAGACAAAAGAATTTCACCGAAACTTCAAATAAGAAAATATACAATTGTTGTATGTTTTGTAATGATCATGAATAAAAGTTTAGGTCAACCACTTTCAAATGTTGGTTTATATTGAAAGATCCAGTGTTTATTCATAATCAGTTGTATTTGCATTATCAAGAGTTAAAAGTAGAGATTGACTCAAGCTATTAATCTTTGGTAAACATGGAAAAGTTACCAATACCACGTCAAATGTTGCATACAATGAAGTACTTTTAAATTTGTAAATAATCATTGTAAGGTTTCATTTGACATGTAATTTAATGTATTGTATAAAGTACACAACTTATGAAATGTATTTTTTGATGTTGCAATTACTCTCATTCATATAATCTTAGCATGTAACAAAATAAAAAGTTACAAATACAATATCAAATTTGTCTAAAAAAAGTTGTTAAGATATTTATCAATATAATCTTAACATTTCACCCCGTATAATACATGGGGTTAAAGCTAGTACTATATAATAAATAAAGGTTTTGATGAGACATTCGTCACTCTCATGTTCACCCCTCAACATTTTTTTCCCGCATCTCTCTCCTATTAATTATACAAATCTTTTTTTTTGTTACCCGCCTCTCTCTCCTATTAAATAATAATGATTTATATAATTATTTTTATAAAACGCTTTTTATTTTAAAAAAAAAATATATGTTTGTTCATAAAATATTTTTATAAGTTAAACATTTCTTTCATTATTTTTATAAAGTATTTTTAAAAATTAACTATTTCCCAATAATCTAACATAAAAATATTCATAAAAATTGTTGGTTTACAACAAATTGTCTTTATTCAACCCATAAAATACATGTATTTTTAACCTAGTATGCAATATACATTTTAACTCATTTACTATACCTTAATTTACTAAACCTTAATTGGAAGTTTTGGCTTCCAATCATATTTTTTCCCTTCTTCTATGTTAAGTAAATGGATTTTCTATTTCTTTATCAACAGTAGGATTTGGTGATTTGGTTGAATTGGTCGTCCCTAAATGTTTCTTTTCTATTAGGTCAAGGTTTGAGACCTATGCATAAGAATTTTTTTCTTTTTGTTTTTAGGTTTCTTATTTATTTTATTTTATTTTATTTACTTTTGGTTACTTTTTTTATGAACGCGTGATAACTGAGTTATGTTTACGTCTCAGATTTATAAAGTCTCAACTTTACCCCTGTAATATATAACTTTCGCTAGTTAATTAATCTTTTTCTTGACGTCCGAGTATAAATTTCGTTAAAAAGGAGTCGTATTTAATGTAGAGTATTTTTAGGTATCGCGAGTTATATCAGCTAACGGTAACGTGAAGAACGAGACCGAACCAAACCAAAAAACACCAGATCCGTTATATAATTGTATTTTATATATGTTTCGATATCCACAACCAAGTCTTTGTAACTTTATACGTTTCTTCTATGTACTTAACTATGTTTTTTTTATGTTTAGCCATGTTAATGTTACCGCCTCAATCATTTAAATTATGCATCTCACTGCGGGGCACAGGCCTCACGCCGTAGAGCGCGTGATAATTATAATACATGAAGGTGAGTTATTAAACTATATAATATATAAATACTATTATATTTATTCTATTAGTAAGGTTGACACTAGTTAAGGCTGTTTTGGGCAGCCTTCCTTTGTACTTTTTGTCTATGTTTAATGCTCCGCGAAGAGTTTTGAAAGAATTGGAAGCTATTAGACGGAGATTCCTTTGGGGTGGAAGTGCAACATAAAAAAAAATTCATTCGGTGGCATGGGACAAGATTATTAAACCAAAACGGACGGGGGGCTTGGTGTTGCAAGCTTAGAATCCATGAATCAAGCATTACTTACTAAATGGAAATGGAAGGCCTTAAACGACCCTTATAGCCTTTGGGCATCATGCATCAAGGCTATTCATAATGTTTCTTTTGAGTCAATGGAGGCAATAAACAGAGAATCAAAGAGAGACGTATGGTCTTCTATCATATCGGTGTCTAAGAATATGGGTGGGTTGGGATGTGATCTTAATAATCAGATTCGGAAGCAAATAGGAAGCGGATGCAGATCCTCATTTTGGAAGCTAAGCTGGTTCGGGTATGGAACTTTCAAATCCCATTTCCCAAACCTGTATAAAATTGAAAAAAAAGAAACAGGCGAGTATTGCTGAGAGGGTGCAAAGACAAGTTGACGGGCGGATTGAATTCAATTGGGAATGGTCGAGCAAAAAGGAAGGAACAAATTGGGGACTTAGAGGAGATGGTTCGATCCTACAAATTAAAAGAGGGAGACGATACTTGGGTATGGGCTGCTGAAGCGAATGGTGGATTCACAACTGAATCATGCTGGAAATGGATAGAAAAAAGAACATCTCTGGATACTAAATTGGATATAGTTTGGTTAAACTGGGTGCCCCTAAACATCCGATGCTTCATTTGGAAATTAGCTCAATTTAGGCTTCCATTGGCTGCTTCGTTAGCGGTAAGAGGTATCCCTCTCCAATCCCAGCTTTGTGCGTTGTGCTTACATGAAGTGGAGACGGCTGACCACACCTTTATTCGATGTCCTGTGGCTAAGGCGGTGCTGAGTCGGATTGGAGACTGGACCGAAATGAATTTATCCCCTCTTATATTAGTCATGGAACTGCTTCAACTCTTAAAAAACGCTGCTGGGCCAAAAGAAAGTAAGAAGGCTCGATGCCTTATCGGGTATTGCACACTCTGGGTTATCTGAAAGACTAGAAACAAGTGAGTATTTTCGTAGGAGAGAAGTTCGGTTGACCGTATGGTGAAAGATATTAAAACTCAAAGTTTCAATTGGAGGCAACTAAGGGGGAAAAACAACAAATGTAGCTGGGAGGATTGGAAAATCAAACCGCCATTAAGAGTAGAGTATTCCTAGATAAGTAAGTATAATATAATATAATCGTGTAATTTATGTAAGTATTCGGTGAATGCCAATTATGACTGGGGTAATTGGGGTATTGCTAGTTTTCCGCTAACTTTTTATGAGTATTCTCATTGTTGCTGATAAAAAAAAATTAATAGACTTAAAATTGAAAAATAAATAAAAAAGAAGTCAAAGTTTTGACAGAACAGATTGCTTAAAGCGAAGGGAAGACTCACGGGAAGAATGGTAGGCACACATATCTTGCTCCCTTTCCTTTAATTAATTAAACACCCCCTCCCCCCTCTTAAAGTAACGTGTGTTTTCTTTCTTCTTTTATTTAATTTAATCATGATATTTAAATTCTCTAATTCAACATCATGTCCAATAAAATAACTTAAACCTTGTTTGTATGTTTCCCAAGCATATCCTAGGTCTTACAATCAATAACATATCATCTTTTTAAAAGGTATGGTAATTAATAGTGGTTTTATGATCAGATTGGATCAGACCGGTGATATCAGATAAAAATAAACTAGGTACCTTTTCGGTCCTCGTAAGTCTCTTTTAACGATTTATACTTAAAAAGGCAGGTTACCGGTAGTGGACCGGAGCAAGTGGTTGGACCGGATTTCAGTTTTTTATTTATTTTTTACTTCAAAATGTAATTTACTTATTTATTTAATACTTTAATCTTTATATTTTATTTGCTTAAGTCTTTAAAATTATAAATCCACACTCAAATATATTATAATAATTTTCTTTTAGTTACATGCACACATATATATTTTAAATTTGTATGGTATTTATGTAGTCTAGTTCTTAAATCCGGTCCGTCTAATAGACTAATAAGACGACGAGTTCAATGTCCGGTTTAATTTTGAAATAGTTAACGCCCTGAATAGACGTGCGTTATATGATAGTGTATCGATGATGTAATCAAAGTTTTCTAATCGAAGAGTTTATAATAATCTTTTTTAATGAATAATAATTTGAACATCAAATTGAATTAAAAAAACAACATTAACTATCTCTCCTGGCTTCTAAAGGGACATCATGATGGTTTTGTTAAATGGTATAATTTATAATCAAAAGATTAGGGGTTTAAACCTCGAATGTTACAGATTCTAATGAATTTATCATAGAAAATCTAGAAATTATAAATAAAAAAGAATATTAGTCTAAGCGTAAATAGACCTCTGTAATTCCGTCTAATATCCACGTAATTGCAAACAAAAGAAAACGATTCTTGTTATAATGGATAGAGTAAAGAAATTATAATCTTTAATCCAATTCAAAAAATCTAGGTTATGATAATACTATATTATTAAGTAGGGCGCAGTTTAAATGATAACCAATATTTTTTATATGATAATAATTATCAAACAATCACACAATTTATAACACTTATCATTTTGTAATCTGTTGACATAGTGTTACATATACGTAATATTATGTGTTACGTATATGCAACACTCACAATTTTCGTATTTATTTTTAACATACATGTAATAGATACTTAAATACTCTTTTAACAATTAAAAGAAAAAAATAATTTACAAACTATATGATTGTTTGAGAGTTGTTACCATAATTATCACATAAAATATTGGTTGTCATTTGATCCATACCTTAAAAACTAAACTATAATAATAATAATCATATTTAAAAAATAAATATTTTTAAATAAAGATAAAGACAATGGATATTCTGTTTTTATGTCAACCAAACTATTTTATATAATTCCTTATTTTAATTTAAATATTTTTTAACTCTTCACCTCATTCCGCACACTCTCAAGTCTCAACTTTCAACTCCCACTCTCCCCCATGCTCTCCTCTCCGATCTTCCACCTCCGCCGCCAGCTATGGTAGTCAGAGTTCCACGTTTACCGGCAACACTCCTTATTGCTCTCTCCCTCTTATGGTTCACCACCACCACCATTTTTAGACAACCGCCACCACTTGTAACCGCCAAAGTTCAAATCCAAGACACTCTCCGTCACCTCTCATACCAACCAATATTCAACAAAAAAACGTTACCACCACCCGTGAAATTTAACTTTTCACTGTTCATTTCTAGGCAGCACCACCACCGGAAAATAGGACGTGGTCCTTTTAGGTCATGGTCTAGGGTTGACCCGCGATATGACGTCGAGATGCACCTTGTACCAACCGGTCCCGACCCGTTGCACCACTGAGGTTACATCGAAGCTTTTTAATTTTTGTGTTTGTTTTGTATTACTTGATTTAAAATATTTATAAAGAGAAATACTATGTGTATTGGTTTATAAGTGTTTGCTAACATTATATTGTTATAATTATTAATGGTTGTGTATGTATAAATATAAGGAAAACTGATAATTAGTTAGTTTTTTTAGTTATTATAATGATCATATCATATGTGATCCTAAACAAGTTTGAGGTTAAATATCGTTTTAAATTATATATATGGTCTCCACCGCTAATAACACGTTTTGGCCCTTTTCATCATTTTTCACGTACCGGTAAAATATTCTTTTCGGATAAAACTTTATTATTATCGTATGAATTTTTTATTGTTTTCTTAGAATTTTTTATTTAAAGAATGGCGTATTAATTATGTGTTAGGGTAAACTATTTATATAATTTCGACTTGAAAGACTAAAAAGTGCGATAGTTGGATCAACTATTTTATTCCCTCTAGTATTATTACTATTGTTATTTATATATTATTTTTTTAACGGCATAATATTTATGAAATAAACGTCCGACTAAAATTAAAATTACTAGCCGGAAATACAAAAATTTTTAAAAACATAAATGGATTTTGAAGCCACTCAACCCATCTCAAGTTTAATTTACGATTCCTATGGACAAACCATACATAAGAGAATGAACAATATTATCATAGACTTTCCTTATTGTTGTTGATACTACTTTCATGAATAGTCTAGGTACCGTCATAATAATCGCTTCAATCATCACTTTCTTGGCCTTCGGCAAAGTTAACGAGTCTAGCCATAATACAATATCATTCGACTTCAGCAACACAGAAAGATCCACCTGTAGCAGCGTTTGATCACTTGCCACACCCTTATCAAGATGCCACATTCATCCAGTAAATGATCCACAGACTCAATCTCTAAAGAACATAAAGGGCCTATATCAATACCTCTATTTACGAGCTTTTGTCTTGAAGGAAGTTGATCCTTAAGCACTCTCCATGACAAAATATTCACTTTTCTAGGAATATATCGATTCCATCTCGTTGTGTGAATACCACCAGGAAGAGTAATCCGGTCAATATGCTTTCACACCGCTTTAACTGAAAATTCCACATCGAAATCCATATCCCACGCCCACCTATCCGTAGATTGAGACCATCTAACATCACCTGATTCACCCAAGTAATTGGCAAGTTGCACAAACTTTCCCCCTCTCAAATATCTTCACCGCTTCCAAATCCAATCACAATTGTACCTACGATCACTAATAACACAATCTTTATCGATCTTTAAATTAAAAATTCTAGGATACCCGGAAGAAAGAGTAGAATTACCCAATCAAACTTCATTCCAAAAGAGAGTTGATCCGCCACCCCATTTTCTTCCTCAAAGAAGACAGGGGTAACACACCGTTGTCATTGAGTTTAGCATAGGATATACTTCCCCACATCTTTTTGAGTGCCAAGAGCCCTCTACCATCCCATTCACCCCATGGATTGATTTTATAACCTTAACCCACATTGTATTTAGGTTATTTACAAATCTCTAATGCCAGTTTTGAAGAAGAGCTAAGTTGAAACCTTCTAAGCTCCTTATTCCCAAACCCCCTTTTTCTTCATCCACTATCACCAAATCCTATTTCATCCACGCCATCTTGTGAGAATTATCACCACCTCCCCAAAAGAATTTGGATCGAATGGATTTCAAGTCTTCTTAATACACATTGGGATAAGAAAATAAAGAAATGTAATAGATACCAACCGAGCCAAGGATTAAGGAGATGAGCATGGATCTTCCTCCTATAGAAAGCATACTCGCCTTCCATTTCGAGAGCTTGATGAGAAACCTGTCAATAAGCATATTCGCCTTCCATTTCGAGAGCTTGATGAGAAACCTATCAATAATCAAACGCCACCCATTAACTTTACCCGTGTTTTATCCAACAGGAATCCCGAAGTAGATAAAAGGAAACATATATGGTTTACACCTTGAGATGTAAGCAAACTTTTCCACATCACAAAATTGCACACCCGCTCCATAAAACTAGATTTGTGTAAGTTAATCTTTAGACCCGAAGCTATATAAAAGCAATTAATGACCCTAACAATACTTTTGATGTTGTCCAATGACCACTTCCCCATAATGAACACATCATCTGTAGAGAACAAATGTGATAAACAAATGTTGTCTTTCCCAATCTAAACACCACGAAATAAGCCAGCATCCGTAATATCCTTAATGGCGAAGTGGAGACCCGCCATGGCTAAAATGAAAAGAAATGGAGAAAAAGGATCGCCTTACCACCATCCTCTCTCCATATGAAACTCCACAATCAAGCTTCCATTAACAAGCAAGCCATAATCCAAGAAACCCATCTACCACCAAAACCGATGAAAGACATAATGGACTCCAAACTTATTTTTCTTTTCTCTTTAAACTCTTGATGACTTTTCACAAATGAATTGCAATAGTTGTAAAAAAACGGGTCATTCTTTTAAATACATACATAGGCCCATAGTCAACTGCAAGCCCAAGAAACCCATAATGATCTAATCAGGCCCAAATCATGTGCCTTTGATTGAGTTGATTTGTCGACTATATGATCGATACCATGTTAACTCAACACCTGTCCCACTATGTGTGTCTTTTGATTTTAGTATTAACGAACTGGTAGCCTACAGGGGTATTAAAATTTGTAAAATTCGGTTTTAATGACATGTACAATGGTATTAACCTTGTAGTAACGCTGAGAAAAAAATATGTCGAAAAGACAAAACCGGAATTCTATAATTATATACTAAAGGTTGTAAGAGGAAAAAAACGAAGTTTGAAAGCAACTTCGAAAGCTTGTATGTTCGTACTTCGATGCCTTGTAGATCATCACAAAAACTTGGTTTTGAATGAAATTTATATCGAAACGTTGATGATTAAAAATAAGCACGTCACAACGGTACTTTTGGAATTCCATAAAACATCATATTTTAAAAGTTATAAAAGAAAAAGTAAAATTTGTTCGAAAATAATTATAAAGAATAAAATAATTAAGAAAATTAAAATAAATAAAAAAACAAAAACTTAAAGTTGGCGTGGGAAAAGCAGGGGGAAAGAACCGGTACCACTAGGTCAGCCTCCAAGATCTATTTAAAATCCGATTCAACACCTATGTACATATAAATAAAAAATAAAATAAAAATGTATTGTTCGAACGGTACCATACTACCAGTGGCGGATCTAAAATAAAAGTTTAGGGGTAACGAAAAAAAATTCACCGTACTTTCATGAAAACGAAACAACTTTTATGGTACTTTCATGTAAACAAAATTTTTTTTTACCGTATTTTCATATAAATGAAACAATTTTTTTTACCGTACTTTCATGTAAACAATTTTTTTTACGGTAACATGCGACTGGCGAGGCGGAGGACTGGGGTTTGGCGGAGACGGCGCCTAGCGGTGGTCTCATCTAAGGTCGAGTGCTCGGTTTCTGGCTCTCACAGTTCCCGCTCTCTTTGTCTTTCTTCTTGGTCGGCCGCTTGGGTAAATTGAATTTGAGAATTGAGACTTTGAGGTATTGAGTTTTAATAAAACATTTGGAATGGCTAAAGCCCAAATGTTTTATTAAAACCCAATACCTCAAAACATTTAATAAAATGTGGGGACTTTTTATAAAGTATTGAGTTTTTTTATAAAATTTTGGACTTTTTATGAAGTGTTGAGCTTTTAAAAAAAATTGAGGGGTAACGTAATTTTCCTCAGGGGTAACCAGATACATAAAACCGTAAATTTTTTTTTTTTGCACTTCAAGTAAAAAGTTGAGGGGTAACGGGGGCTACCCCTGACCCTTAGCTACATCCGCCACTGAGTGGCAGTGACCTCTTTTGTAACACGATCCGAATTTATGTGGGTCGACACGACACGAATAAATATATGTGTTGGGTTAGGGTTGAAGAATTCAACCCGTCAACCCAACACAATTGACACCACTAATCCTAAATACAGGGGTGTAGCCCTTTAGCTTGAACCGAAACATGTTTGAATTCATATATGAAATGTTAGAATTACTAAACCAACCAAAGATAACCAATCCAAAGGGAAACCGACCCGCCAAGTTCTGGTTCTCAGTCCAAATAACCACTTTCTCGGTATCAAAATTCATGGTAACCCGACCCAGTTACATATAGTCTTAAGTTTCCGGGTTGTATTTAAACCATAGATATTAGACATAGAAACCTCTAGATGATTTGGGTAGCTTCAAATAAAAAACAAAAAGTTTATAAAATACATATTAAACACCAACAATTTTCATTAATTAAACCATTAACAATTTTCAAATAGTTTGCTAAGTGGGACAACAATATATGTTTATTGGTTGGATGAGGATTGAGGATGAAAGAAGTTGACCTAATCTATCCAAAATCAGTTACCTCTATTGTCTACTACCTTCTTTTTAATATATTATTAATATTTTTTATAATAGAAGGAAGCAAAAATGAAATTTTCTTCATGTTTTTGCTTTTATCTTCGATTATTTTATTATGTGTAATGGAAGTTAGTAGGTATAACTTCTTTATTTTGTTCCAGGTGTATGTATAATCTGATATTATTTTTAAGTAATTTTTTAATAAAACAATTATTAAAAAAAAGGTAAACATTACTCTTTTTATTGAAAATAAAGTCTACGTTATTAGAAAATTTTTCAAATTTGACAATACCCATTTTTGTTAACATTTTTCAAGTTCCTCTTACTTTTTAAACTTACATAACTTTTTTATACGACATTACTTTTTAAAAAAAATACACCATAAAATCGGGAATTTTTTTCTCTTTAATTTGAGTATAATGTTGATATATAAAAAACGACGATTTAAAAAAAATCAAAATCTTTGTTGATTTTCGATAAAACAGCACTGATAATATAATATGTGTTGTTTTCTAGTAAACAACAGCAAACCAGCACAGAAAAATAGCACAACAACAAAACAACAAATCAGTACAACATAAAAAACAACACAATAACAAAAACTACATAGGTAATTTTATAAAATCATAAATATAAAATAAATGTTATCATCTTAAAAGAAGAATGTAAGTAATTAAGTTTTGAGCTTCATCAACATAAAAAGAAGAATGTACCTTATCTTTGCGTTTTCCAGTAACTATTGTTGTAGCGAAAAGAATGTACCATAAAATACAAGAAAATGAACTAAAAAAAACTTAATGTGAATGCTATGAAACTTGGGCTAGAACCCAGAATCTAATTTGCAAATGTTTTTGTATATAATACGATCTTAAAAACTTAGTTTTGTTGTGTTGGGTTTTGTTCATTTTTATGATGGCCTACCAGTGTTGGTTTTGCTTGTGCTGAGTTATGTTTGTGCTGGTTTTAGGCCTGTCACATCCAATTTTTGTTTTGTGTTGGTTTGATATACAATCTTAAAAACCTAGTTTTGTTGTGCTGACTTTGTTTATGTTGGGTTAGCTAAGAAAATCAAGTCACATAATTAACCGTGTTGTTTTGGTTCTGTTTATAGTAAAACATCACAATTAATTATTATGTTTGGTGTTGCTTTATGATAAAGCAACACACTTAATAGTGTTATTTTACAACGTAATACAGTTAATTGTGCTGTTTTACTATAAACCAGCACATTTACATAAAATAGCACAATTTTATTAAGTGTCGATTTTGTTTTTACAAAAAAATATAGCAATACTATACTCAAAGTAAAGGTTAAAAAACGCTCGATTTTATGATGTAATTTTAAAAAAAATACGGTCGTATGAAAATGTTATGTATGTTTAAAAAAAGTGGAGGAATTTGAAAAAAATCAAACAATTGTGGGTTTTCCAAAATGTCCTTCCATCCCTTATTTTTCCTACACTTAAATCTCTACCATTGATCATCCATTTGAATGGATGGGATTACTTATTAGGCTTATTAGCCAAGTTACACTTCTTAGGAGAACCATCCCCTATGTTTGATACAATATAACACAAAAAATATATTACGATGTAGTTCCTTAATAAATTAGTCTTCGATCACATGTTACTCAGAGGTTGTGTTAACAGAGGTGGACCAGGCATCAATACCAGGCGCTAACTTATCTAGTACATGATACTCGTTTTATTATGTGTAATAAACGTAGAGTGACCCGATTCACCACACGTATTCAAAGAGTGACCACGATATAAAGAAATTTTAGGTCCGACACATGACTCTTAGATTGTCCAGACTTTTAAAGGTCGTTTAATAGTGTGTTTATGGAATAGTAAAAACCTCGTAAGTATTATGTATTATTGATCAACTATATAAAAATACTTTATATCCAGCCCTATGAATTTGGAGCATTTAAAAACAGTGAACCCCGTGAAAAGAATTTCTGGATACGCCAGTGACCACATGAACAATGACATTCCTTCTTCTCTTGATACCCCCACACAAAACATTATTAAATATAATATATTAGTTAAAATTACAAAAATAAAGTCAACTAAATCATATTTTTTAGTTATGATAAAAATTATTATAATAAATTTTAACCAATATATTATATTTAATAATGTTTTGTGTGGGGGTATCAAGAGAAGGAATGCCATTGTTCATGCGGCCAGTGGCGTATCCAGGAATTCTTTTTACGGGGTTCACTGTTTTTAAATGCTTTAAATTCATAGGGTTGGATATAAAATATTTCTGTTCGTATCGATTGTTCGGGTCGGATGAACCGATTGTTTTCAGAACCGGACCGGATATCAAACCAGTCGCTTAACACGTTCATTGGTCGAACCGGATTTAAAAACCGGTGACGATATAAATAATATAAAAAATAAAACTATATTGCATAACTATTTTTTTACTATTTTATTTCCTACACTAAAATATAAAATATAAGTTCTCTCATATTAAAAATTACTTACTCACAAAATATTGATCGGAAAAATAAGTGTTTTAAAATATCAAAAAGTAAAAACATATTAAATAGTAAGAAAATAAAATACAAACAACGCAGCATTTAATTTTTCAAAACATTATTTTACTATTTTATTTTTTTTATTTCATTGTTAAATTTAGTTTTTAAAACATTTCACATCCGCTTGTCTAGTCTTTTAGTTTTTCACATATTCAGTTTTTCTTGAGCAGAACATCATTAACTTTTCAAAACATTTATGTTAACCCATCTTCCTTGAAAGCAATTTTGACCTCGCGAAGCTGCAACTCCGGTCGCCTTTTTCCGGCGAACCTGCAACTCCGGCGAACTGAAAAAATTTTGATCTTGATCGGTTTTCAACTCTTTTAAGGGGTTCACCTTTTATTTTTAAAGTGATTCACTCCAGTTTTTCTACCTAGTTTTCTACTATATTTTCGAAACCCGGGGGATTCCGGTGAACCCCCGACTCTATGTAAATCCGCCCCCGCATGCGGCTGCTAATGACAAATGTGCCATGATTAATGAGGACATTTTTTATAGGGATCCCTTTTTTTTTATAAGGTTCCATATTCTCTCCATTGTGGGTTTTGAGAAGGATCTCCACTCAACTAGGTTCATAATCCATTTGGTCATTTTTTAGTTGTTTGAAAAAGAATAAAAGGTGAATGTATTTGCACTCTAGTTTTTATTAGTGATACCTCATTGATGTGATCGTTTTGTTTTAATTTTCTTTTTCTGTTTTTTATTTAATAAATAATTTAGTTTCTATTTTGTAATTATGTATAATTCTCCATTGAGAATCTATTCATTCTTATTTTCACTTTTAGCAGACTTAATTATCAGACAACTATTGATACACGGTCTCTCTAGTAATATGAGCAAATGTCTCATACTGGTGCATCATAGTCATACTTTTTTCTCTAGAACTTGAGCGGTGCCTTCAAGTTGGTTTGATAGTCCTTCCCGTAGTTCTTTAACATTTTCATATTGTAAAAGACCTTAACAAATTTCATTTCATAAGACCGTTTCAAGTACGCATAAAGTTTTCTCATCCATGTCGATTTTTTTCTTATCTTCTTTAGAGTATTTTTAATAGGTCCTTAAGCACTTGTTCTCTATTCCCATAAGCAGGAATGACCATTAGGACATATGATCATCTCTTATAGACCTTTAGAGAGCACTATCAAACACTAAAACAAAATTATTCATTTTCTACTTCCACAATGGAAACCCATTTCTAACAAGTCGGAGAGGCTTGCTAGTGGATCCATGGTCAGCATTCTCCATCTTGCAAATGACTTGTAAGCATTGGCGTTGGTAGGTGGGTTGGTCGATCCCAAAGAGTTCTTTTTTCTATTTGTTATATATGCGGTATATTCTCGACCGTCCCTAAGAAATTTTGACACGGACGCCTATAAAATTTTATCCGACCCAAAAATAATAATTTTTAACACTAACCCTAAGAAAATTTAATTTTTAAACCGACCCTTATTTTAACTAATAACTTAATTGGACATTTGGGCTAAACTGGAATAAAAACAATCATTTAAACAATTAAACTCACATTAATTAACTCATTACCTATTTAGACAATTAAGCCCACGTCTAATTAACTCATTACCCATTTAAAGTTTAAACAATTTAACCAAATAAAAAATCTAAGTAGCGACAATCATAATCCATCAACGTCTCAACGTTTCATATTCACGCTTCACGCAATTTGAAGAACGTCAATTTGCTAATCATGATTCTCGTCATGCCTCCTCACGATTTTAGGCATCTTCGCTAACCACAAATTTACGATTCTCGCTCTGCTAGGCAGTTCAGTGTTCACAGCCTTGTGTTGCTACCTCCTCACGATTTCAAGTAACTTTTTGTAAAAATCTTTCTCTAAGTTTTGAATTTCGCTTATCGTATTATTCTATTATAATGTTATGTCATATGTGCTATTTGCTAATTGTACTAAGTGACACGACCCGACCAAACCTGAAACAAGTTGAAAGATATTAATATTTAACGATAAACAACGGACCCTAAAAAATTCCGACCCCATGGAAAAATTCCCTGGATCCGCCACTAGCATTGACGGACCTATTAGGGTGTCGGCGGGTTGCCCAACACCGATAAATTTTTATTTTCTTTTCTTTTCTTATATTAGGGTGTCGGCGGGTCGCCCGACACCAATATCCATATGATTTTAATGAACATGATAAGGAAAACCCTAAGATTGAACTCCCAAACTACATGGATAATTTGAAAGCGGATATAGGATTTGAGAACTTGAATGATTTATCTAGTCTTGTGAGATTGATGGTTGAAACAAAAAAACACCAGAACTTTACGTTGGTGTACCGTTTATTGAAGTTGGCTCTCGTTTTACCCGTCACAACAGCAAGTGTTGAGAGATGCTTTTCTGTAGTGAAGTACGTGAAGTCAGATTTCCGTAGTCGGATTGGCGATGAGAATTTGAGTGATAGTTGTGTTTGTCATATTGAAAAAGAGTTGCTTAGAAAAGTTTCTATAGATTATGTAATGGTTTCAAAAAATAAAAACCCGTATAGAACAATTATAGGGATATATTGTTTTTTGATTATGTATTTCTAATGACAAACATCATATTATTATTGTTCATCTATAATTTTATTTGTTTTTATCGTTTTATTGTGTGAACTGACCCGACCCGATTCGACTCAAGCCGAAAAAACTAATATTTAGTTATTGATAATCGACCCCAAAAATTATCTGACCCCGATGAAAAAAATTTATGGGTCCGCCACTGCTTGCATTTAAAAGGAATTAATTAAAACTAGTTTTTTTTTCTCTCGCGCTACGCGGCGGGAGTTTGGTAGTTATCGATTCGGCTCATCCACGGGTATAAAACTTACAGTTTAACACATACTCGCTATAACGTAAGATAACTTTTTTTTACTTGAATCGCTAAAAAAAATTAAACAAACTCATGCATACCGTTTAAAAAAAAGTTAACGAACAAAAGTTATTACAGAAAAATAAAAACTAAACTTAAACTTATATTTTTTCATATCGTAAAAAAAAAAGAAGAAAAAAAAGTATATATTTATAGAATTATAATTGGTGTTAAAGCTATATACATTGCATATAGAGAAGTCAAAATGGAATAATGATTACCATTATATTTTATAGACTTATACATAAACAATTAATAAGAAAGTCAGGCTGATTATTTTTAAGACAGAATTAATTATCAGCTTATTGTTTAATTATATGGTGATGCCATAAACACAAAAGATAAAATAAAAACACTGCAATTTGAGCAGGTAAAACCCTACAAAACCACCGGCTATTACCGGTTACCTCTCACCTATATATACCACACGCTTCATTCTCATGTTGGCATATTACTACTTTACAACCGTTTGCCGTGCCAGTGCTTCCAACATGAAGAGTATAACGCTACGTCACACTTCCGGCGACGACTCCACCGGCGAGAAGACTAAACGCATCGCCACCGGCGTTATGCAATCAATCGCAACTCTATGGCTGCTCTGCGCTAAACAAGCTATTATAGCTTCTCGAAAGCTGAAGCAGAACTCTAAAATTTCATCGGAGTCTCCGATGATCCAACGGCCGAAGAAATTGATCGCCACCATAAGCAACAAGGCGATCATGATGCGTCACCGGAAAAGGAGTACTGGAGCCGCCGGAAACCTAAGAGATGACGGCGGAGACGACGGATTGTGGCAGAGGGAGATTCTGATGGGGGATAAATGTCAGCCGTTGGATTTCTCCGGTGTGATTTATTACGATAGAGATGGAAAGCGGACGGACGAGTTTCCCACGCGCTCGCCACGTGCGAGCCCCATTCCTGGTTACGTGGCGAAGTTTGATTGGGTCCCACCACATGAACGATAAATTTGGTCATCAACAGAAAATGAAGCAAATTACCGTTTTGGTAATATCGTTTTTAATGTTGTTATATTTACTTTTCTTATATTTTAGGGTATTTTTGTAATTTTACATTTAATTCGTTAGTATTTTACTATTTTAACGATGATGAGTGCTCAAAATTAGTGGAATTATATATCATTTGGAATTTAATTTCCTTTTGGTAATAAATATAGTTTCGTTATTTTAGCAATTTAATTTCTTTTTTTCTTTTTGTAAATGCAAGTTAGAATTTGTGGTTAACGAATTTCCAAAAATAAAGAGTTTTAAATATTATTGAAATTTTAGAAGATGATTATATGTAAAGCCAAAAAGTCGTTGGTCATAAGTTGAAGTCAAATAAATATGAGAAGCTTATGTGGGGCCACAACAATACTTCTTGTTGGACACATGACTTGTTCAAATCCAAAATAAGTAATACATAATTTAAAAGAATTGGTTGATAAATTCTGATTATATTAAAATAATAATTGTATATGTCACGTCACGTGTCTTATTCATTATTTTTTATAAAAAATTAAATTTATTCAACCCGTGTAATATATGAACTTTTGGTCTACTAAATTCAATATATAAAAATTTATATAAGTTAAAAATAAAATCTTTTTGTAATAGAAACATATATACATAGATTAAAATTTTATGTTTAATTATGGTATTTTATTTATAAAAAAAACTATGTCGCTCTAGTTTCTAGTTGTAAACTCTCAAGAAGGATGAGTAACTATAATATTGTTTCACTTTTAGTTTGGTGACTAAACATCGTTGCATGAGGAATTTAAAAATGACCATTTGTAACCTCAACTATGTGTCAAAGGTTGTGTTTGTTTTGTGCGAAAGAGGTGACAAATAAAATATTTTTTTTAAGAAAAGATCGTTTGTTTTCCAAATATTAGATTTCAGTTCTTACAATCATCGCAATTTTAACTTCGTACTGTCGTAACATTTGACTCTCGTACCAATTAATATTATCTGATCACTAAGAGTTTATGACTTTTTTATAGTTGGTAGATAGAAACTTTCTAAAAGATTACTCATCCTCGAATTTCTATCCATCAAAACGTAATATTGATATATGAGGTTAGATGTTCATTATAACACAATATCTTATACAAATAAACGATGTGAATTTGACAAAGGTGTCACAACTAACTCCCTTAGTGACTCATCATCGTCGATAAGGTTTTTACCACCTTTTAAACATAACGATTATGACTCTGATAGTATTTGTAAGAGCATTCACAGCAGTTTTCCTATATTTATATGAGTGAGTTTTCTATATTTTAGGGGTTAATTTAAAGTGGTTGTGAGTGGAGAAGAGAGAAAATGTATAAATTTTTTGTATATTTGGAGGAAACGTTGTTCACCTGCATAAATTTTTTAATATTTTTTTAAAGTAGTGTGAGTGGAGGAGAGAGAAAATATAATGATAAATGTATAAAAAAAATATTATTTAATTGAAAGAGAGAAAGAAAATGTAGTGATTTTAGTGTAATTATGGGGATGAGGATAATGATGTTAATGTGAATGCTCTAACATCATACCCCATATACCAAAAAATATTGTTCGTTTTATCCACTGTAACATCTCAAATATTCGATCGTGATGTATTATAATAGAAATATTACATTGCTCTTCTCATCCAAAATTTGTTGATGTGATTTCATTTAAATAGAGTAAAATACAAAAATCGTCCATTAGGTTTGGTTCAAAAATAGGGCTGGCAAAACAGGTAATTCGTGTCTAAACAGGTCATAGGCGACGCGGATAATACAAGTATCAAATATGAATACGACTCGTTTAACTTCTTTATATCTAATGTCTATAAGACAGTTGTATTTTTTATGTACTAAGAAGGAGAAATGATGGAATCTAGCCTCTTAATTTTACTTATTTTTGAAAATGTATAAAATTACATAGTGTACTTTTTCTTAAACAAGTTTAATCGTGTCTTAAACAGGTAGAAATTGCCAGCCCTATTCAAAAATTACCAAATGTCAGAATACTCATGTGGAGAGCTGTGGATAGAAGAATAGTGACTCGGGATGCTCTTGCTTGCAGAGGAGCCATATAGCAGTTGTGGAATTAGTCAAGAAAGTGCAAATCATATAATGGTCACGTGCCTATTTGCAAGATCAATATGGTGACAAATATGGAGATGGTGTAATCAACCAATATCGTTAGCGAACTCAATCAAGGAGGTGATAATCGAGGTGGAGGGCCTACAACTTCTAAAGGAGAAAAATAAATTAATACATGCCATTACACATTCAACAATGTGGTGTTTATGGCTCGCCCGGAACAAGAAATTTTTTAAAGACAAGGCCTCGTCGGACCAATATTACGTGGCGCAAATCAAAGGAACTATCATACTTATGGATCACGTGTAGAGTTAAGATGTGGAACATCAGTTGAAAGGATTGGAGTTCGTTTCAGCTGACATCATAATAATAGGGGATGTTTGTAATATCGGTGGGGTAACTTTGTGGCTAAGTTTGTAATCTTGGGCTGCCCCCAACCACTGACTTGGGGATGGTTTTCCGCCTTTTTGACAATACAGCTTTTCTACTTAAAAAAAAGAGATGTGAATGCTCTAAGATCTCGTTCTTTACTACCATTCTTTAAACACTTGTTAATATTCTCCCCATCCTATGCAAACTCTAAATAAGTATGGAATATATAATTTAACCTTTTGTAGTACTCCGTTGGTCCAAATAACTCTATTCAAAGTCGTTCACAAACAGACTTTCAATGCTTTCATCTTTACCCATTCATTTTTTTCCCTAAAACATTCTTCTAGTTTATGCTTTTTTGTCATGACTCATACCTTTTTTTTTGTAAAACCAACTAGATCAATATTTAAATGAATGGAATATATTTAGTATAACTATTTTAAAACACCATGTACTATTTTATTTAAACGTTACAACAACATGAACCAGTTTTCTTTTTAATTATACTATAAGGGTATCCGCGTGATTTTACGGGAAACACAACACACTAACACACACTGGTAAAACGTTTAATTACTTTTTTTTGAAAGATAATTTTCTTTAATTCTATGAGAGTGAGACTTGAATCCATAACCTCCTCAACCCTTAGTGTTGTAAAAGGTATTTCCTCTACCATATAAATACTTAATTGGTGAAATACCATATAATTGTGAAAGTTTAATAAAAGTTTATAAAATAAAGTAATTAAATATAAAATCACATAAAATAAAAACTATTTTGAGAATTTAGTTAAACATGAAATTGATTGTTTACATAATTAGATTTCTAAAAGAATATCGCTATTAATTGTACTAACTTGAAGCTGTAGTCTAGCTAATTTATGGTATTTATAATCAATATTATTCAGTTGTTTTTTTGTATTTAATTGCATAATTGGTATGTGTGTGTAAAAGACAATTAAGGTAGTAAAATTCATAAAAATCAATTTTGCCCCATAAAAACTCTTAAAAATTAATATAAAAAAATAATTATGTACTCCTCAAATGTATAATAAGACTATCCGCAACGCGGAGCCCTTCCGTCGCCCATCCTTCCACGTGGCCGCCCTCACCACGGATGCCCGTTGAGTCTCCTTCGCCCGTGCCCAGCCGCGCGCCACCATGGGCGTTGTTTGTTTGATGGTAGTGGGCCCCACAAAGAAAGAAAACGATATGTTTTCATTGTATCCCGGAAAAAGAAAACGATAATTTATGTATTATTGTTTTTTTATTTTTAGTTTAAAATTATGTAGTTCTATTCTTAATATTAATTTTATTTAATTATTTATTAATTTAAATTATTTCATAACTAATTAAACCTTATTTAAAACGGTTATATTGTTAATATAAATTATGATTTAAAAACTAATTAAACCTTATTTAAAACTTAATTTAAACCTAATTAAAACTTAATTTATCCTAACGGCTAGTTTTTTTTGTGTTTTTCCTAACGGCTAGTTTTTTTTGTGTTTTTCCTAACGGCTAGTTTTTTTGTATTTTTCCTAACGGCTAGTTTTTTTTTGGGTTTGCTGGGCGTACAGGTTCAATCGGAAAGGGATACCCTCCACCCATATTTGAGAAGTAAAAATATAATCTTTGGACCGAAAAATTGAAGTTGGTAAATAAGATGAAGACATTGTGGTATTTATAGGGCATTTATATGCATTTGAAACTATCTGTTTGAAAAAATAGTCGTTGGTAACTAGTCGTTAGAAATTCAAATATAATTCTAACGGTAATATTAATGTTTTGTCCATACCCTAACGACTAGTTTTATGTTTTGTCCTTATCTTAACGGCTAGTTTTATTTTTTGTCCTTATATTAACGGCTAGTTTTTCATATCTAACTATAAATACCAACATAAACCTTAACCTAATTTACACACAACTTTCTCGTCATACATTTCACCCATTCAATCCATATAATTCAAAATGACCTCCCGTGATGAGCAAATGCCGGTAAATATTCCGCAAATGCTCACACAACAATTTCAAAATATTATTTCTGATGATGTGGAAGATCTCGCCATGCAATTGTTTGAGATTGATCCTTATGAAGAGTCAAGTTCTTCCAAGCCAAATAAGAAACGCAAAGAAATAAATAGAGACCGTAAGGATGCTGACGCACGCTTGTGGAACGATTACTTTGCTCCAACCCCGGTGTTTGATGAGACTTTCTTTAGACGACGGTTCAGGATGAGAGTATCACTTTTCAATCGCATTGTCGCAGGCATATCCGAAGTAGGTCAATCTGAACACTATAAATATTTTACACAAAGATATGATGCTGTGGGTAGAAAAAGTCTATCACCAAGACAAAAGTGCACAAGTGCTATTCGTCAGTTGGCATATGGCACTCCAGCTGACCTATGCGATGAATACTTACGCATTGGTGAAAGTACCGCCCTTGAATGTCTACACAAGTTTTGTAGGTCTGTTGTAGAGGTTTATTCTGCAGAATATCTAAGAAGGCCAAATCAAAATGACATCCACCGGTTATTGGAGGAGCATTCAGTTGTGCACGGGTTTCCTGGAATGCTTGGAAGCATTGATTGTATGCATTGGAGTTGGAGAAATTGCCCAACTGCATGGAGAGGTCAATATACTCGTGGTGATCATGGGCATCCAACTGTTATGCTGGAGGCAGTTGCATCACACGATCTCTGGATTTGGCATGCATTCTTTGGAGTTGCAGGATCAAACAATGATATCAATGTGCTTAATCAGTCCCCAGTATTTAATCAAATATTAGAGGGGAATGCACCGGAGTGTAACTTTACGGTGAATGGGAATGTGTACACGAAAGGGTACTATCTCGCGGATGGCATTTATCCAGAATGGGCAACATTAGTAAAGAGTTTCACGTATCCACCAGAAAATAATTTGAAAATGAAGTTGTTCAAAAAACGTCAAGAGTCTGCAAGAAAAGATGTGGGGAGAGCCTTCGGTGTCCTTCGAGCAAGGTGGGGAATTATTCAAGGTTCAGCAAGATCTTCTACCTTACCTGTGTTAGGTGATATAATGCATACATGTATTATACTACATAATATGATTGTGGAGGATGAAGGTGCAGCCATAACTAATTGGTCACGTGAAGATCACGAACCTGATTTACCAAGCTATAGTAATGGAGCACCGTCACAATTTCAAACACATCTAGAGAGGTTCAGAGACTTACGTAGCCAAGAGGCTCACCAAGCACTACGAAGCGATCTAGTATAACATATTTGGGCGAACAGTGACTAGCTTATTTATGGTTTCTATTTATTAACTTTGTTTTGTTGTTTGATTTTATTGTTTTAGGTTGTTGTTTTTATTTAATTTAATGTAATTTTAATTTTTGTTTTATTATTTACTTATTTAATTATTTATTAATTAATTTAAGTTATTTAATAGTAATTTAAATCAATAAATGAAAATAAAAAAAAAGATGATGTGGAAATAATAAGGTTGTTTATGGGATGGATGAGTATGGTAGTGTTGGGGGTAAAATGAGTTTGTGGGAATGATGGGAGATAAGCTGATGTGGCATGCTGACTAGGACTGTTTATGGGATGGATGGCTGTTAGCGTTGCGGACAGTCTAACTAGTAGCTGTACCCGCGCTTCGTGGCGGTAAAGTGGTCGTTTTTCCCGCATTACACGTCATAAGTTTGGGCGTTATCTGTTCAGCTAGTCGAAAACCATACAAGCCAACACCGATATTGGTTACGATAATACCAAAACACCGGCAGTGATATTCGCTCATAAGCGATTGGGTTTGTCACGGCTACGCAACGTTAATTCACCTCAAATGTATAATAATACTCTATAGATATAAAATAACAAAGTCAACAAATCAATGCTAAAATTCATATAATTTTTTATTTTTGGTATTTTTAATGTTCTTTTTCGTTGATTAAAGTTGTGTATCAATGTTTTTGAATGTTAAAAGTTGTCTCAACAATGTTTTTTGGAGGACTAATATAATTCCATTTAAAAAAAAAACTAATATGATTTCCGTAAGACATTTTTGTCCGCACGAAACATATTAAATACGATCATTATAAACATGTCAAATAAAACACTAGCATTTGCTTAATTTTTTTTTTATTATTTAAGTTCTTCAAATATTTATATTTATATTATTTCAATTTGATATCCTTATTTTAATAAATGATTTCAAAGAATGTCACGTGTCATTACCATATTTTTTTTCTCACTAAAATCTTCTAATCTTTCTTATTTTAAGTAAGTTTGAATTTTAAAATTTAATTATGTTAATGTTTTTATTTTGTATAAAAAATTATAATTATTACTTAATTAAGGAAAAAAGAATTTTATTTCTTGTTTTATACATTATTTAAAAAAAATTTACACATTATTGTACTTTTATTTTTCTATTAAACAACCTCCTGTAATACATGGGTATATAAGGGGAGATTCAAATAATAAGTAGTTTTTTGGCTAACAAATCTAAGAAATGACAAAAATGCTAAAAACCGATATCAAACGAACTCCGATTGAGCTTATTTTTGGGGGGTGCTGGTGGAGGGGGGTTTAGGTTTTTGGGGGTGCGGGTGGGGGGTTAGGTTTTTGGGTCCGGGTTAAGCTTCGATGAGACGGTTACAACGGCGCTGGAATGCGATTAATCACTTCTTTGACCTACTTTTTGGGTCCGAGTTCATTTGACCTACTTCTTAGCGTTTTTAGCGAAAAACCACTTCTTAGTGAAACCTTCACCTGGGTATATAACCTAGTGTAAAATATATACGTAAAATTTTAAAAGTTTTATGTATTTACATTTTTCAACACATGAACTAGCACGTAATAAAGTTTACCTATAATTAAAACCAACTTGTTTGATGGGCAAATATTTAATCAGTTATATGACTTGATTTTTTATTTGATTAAAAAAATTGAAAACGTAACGGTCAAGTTAGTGTTCGAGGATACTGAAGGGCTCTCAAGATTACTAGTAAACGTCTGAACAAAACATCAAGTCAAATTTTAAGCTTTCCAAAAGTCACAAGCGTACGAGAAGCTTCAAATTGATTTTTGAAATCAAACATTTTCTACCGACTAAGATAATTTATTAAATATGTTTGATAACTCTTAAATATTTTAAGAACTTACTAAAAATAATTTAAAAAATCATTTATTTATTTAAAATACTAAAAGTACTATTCAAATACAACATTTTTATATGAATATGTGTAAATTTGCATGTACTCGTATATTAGAAACATTTTTACATTTGTAAGTCTCTTATGTGCACATGTGTAAGTCTTTACCATGTACGCATGTGTAAATGTTTATAATATACGAGTACATGTAAATTTACACATATCAATCGACATAAAAATGTTGTATTTTAATAGTAATGTTAGTATATTAGATAAATAAATGATTTCTTATTTTTTTTCACGAGTTCTCAAAATATTTGGAGTTCTCATTTGAACATAATCCTATATATATAATATATATGAGGGAATTATACAAAGTTTTTTAGCGTGAGAAGTATATAAGAAGTTAGCAAGATGCAACATGTACTTTTGCGAGAGGTTATACGTGTCTATAATTATGCGCCATAATTACACACCATAGTTACACAACATATGTCTATAACTTAGCGGTACATGTTTATAATTACACACAATTATACACAATGATCTTAAAATTGGACCGGGCCAGCCGATTCAACCGGGAACCACCTCTACTGTCGGTTCCCACATAAAAGAATTATTGTTGTAATTTGTTCCTATAGATGAGAGTTTACAGAAATAGTCCTTGTACGGTAAAAAGACCAAAATACTCTCATGTACCTTGCACATAACATGATTTAAGCTAAAGGACGTAACGTGCAAGGTTTTTTAAACATAAATTACGTATTTTGTAATTTCCTTACTTAAAGGACATATACTTAAATTTAGGTAATACTTAAAACATGAAATTTGTAATTTTGGTCTAAAAATAAATTTAAAGGTTTAATGTCAAGAGATCAAAACCACAAGTGACCCCTCTCCCGGAAAGAAGACCTTATGTTGCATGAAGCAGCCATATATAGTTGCAGTCAACGCCTGATTTAATTCTCAATTATTATTAACTTTTTCTTAATTGAATACTGATGGCTTTGAATATATAATTATTAGGTTAGGAGGATATTTATATTTTATTACATGCGTAAGAATGTTCTCTCTTTTAGTTTTATATGTTATATTTTAAAATATCTATAGACATTAATTTTTTATGTATTAATCATAAATCGTATATTTTAATATGTAAATTCAGATCAGGTTGAACAATATAACACATGGAATGATATAAATATAATAAAGTTGATTAAGCTTTTTGCTGGATTTTAAGTTAAGGTTGTAACCTAGACGAGTTAACATTAAACTAAGATTTAACTTGATCGAAAAAGGTATAATTTGGATTAGAAACCTTTAATTAGCCCTAAAAACTTTAATGATTGATGTGTTGGTGATAAAATAAACTTAAAACAACTGGTTTATTAGATAAAGAGGCTGATATTCCATCCTTTAGGAAACAAACTAGAAATCTTAGACTAACTTAGGCCTGTGGGCTAAACACTACTAAACCCTAATATTAAGCTACTAATATATTTAACATAATTAAACCAAAAACGAAACAACACAAGAACTGATGACGGATTTTCGCGGTTATTAAAAAAACAAAAAAAAAACTTGAAACAATTTTGGATCAAACATGTTAGCTAGGAATTTGAGTTGAGAATTTAGGTATTTTGATTTTGGGCTTATCGAATCTCACTTGGGCCTTCTTAAAAGTTTAACAAAAACCGGCCCAATACCAGGCTTCCTTTTTAACTGCACATTTGGAGAACAAAAATACCTCTTTCAACTTGTTTTCTTATTATGCAAGTATTTAACGATCACTCAACAACAATAAAACATTCTTATTATGTAAGTATTTAACGATCACTTAACAACAATAAAACATAAAATAAATAGACCACAAACATGAGGCAAGATGACCACTTTTTAAATGCTCCGACTAATCTATATTATTTTATCGTCAAGGTAGCTAAACATTTATCAACATGTCTTATTAATACATACACCATGGTTCTAAAAAGAGATTTGGACCGCATGTGATAATCAGGAATGGAGTAGATCAAGGCTAGTAGGTGAGGCCGCTTTGTTTTTAGTATGCGTTAATGTATGAGATTTCTAAGAATACAACAACGGATAGTTGAGAGTCGTGAACACTTTTAGATCGAAATTATTCTGTGGTTCACCCGAATACTTCAATCATTAAAACTCAGATTGAGAAAGCAAGAATCAAGTATCGTACGATTTTCCGTGAATAAGAGATGATGGCCATAGACAGTTTTCTTATATAAAATCGGGGGGTGGGGAGATAAATAACTGTTGTCGGACAGTTATTTTTCAAAATCAAACTTTGATCAAATTGCGCCAGTTTTTAATACCGAAATTTATATATAAATTTCCGGAAATTAAAGATTTAATGAATTTTTAATATAGCTCGACCCCAACCAGTAGATCTATTTATACTTGTATGCGGAAAATCCCGCTAAACTTTTAATACTAAATCTCTCATTAAAAAAACAATAAAAAGATACAAATAAAATTTAAATTTTATCAATATATCGTCTTTTAAATTCAAAATTTAAAAGTCTAAAATTTAAAAATTGAACTCCTTAATATTTCGACAGAATTAAATTTAAAATTCCCAAATTAAATATGGAAAATTTAAAACTAATAAATTAGAATTGAAACTTGTTAAAATGTTTTTTGAAAAAAATTCTTGTCATTTAAAAAAAATTAAAGTTTAAAATAAAATACACTTTTAAAAATAAATATTTGTAAGTTTCTTAATTTTATTAAAAACTAAGTATTAAAAATTTATAAATCAAATTAAAAAGTTTGTTTATAAATATAAAATTTAATTAAAAAACTACTAATTAAATATTAGTAAACACTATTCTAACACATATTTATTTAAATTATAAAAAGTTTGTTTATAAATATAAAATTTAATTAAAAAACTACTATTTAAATATTTTTTTAGGAAAAGAGCAAAGCCATAGATAAATGTTTTATTAAAATTAAATAGGTGTTACATACTAGGTGCACCCCCCCCCCTTCCTGGGTTTTTTTTACCATGGAGGGGGGAACCACGAGAATAAAGAGGACATACTAAGAGGCCGAAGCCCAAACCAATCATGAAACAAACTAGGCATACAGGCCCAACTCAACTAAAAACATAGTAGGCACACATGCCCAAATTATAAAACATAGTAGGCACGCAGGCCCATAAATAAAACACCAAAGTCTAAGCCCAAATAAAAACATCCAGAACACGCGAGGCCCAAGTGCAGATATAAGTCAAAGGTCATCAATCCCAGTCCAAGATATCAAGTCTGTACTAGCCACCACATCAAGCCCATTCTCAATGTCCACTCCCATCCTATTTCTAAGGCTCATTTAGGGGGATTAACACACAAACCTGCATAATCCAATATCCGTTCCACAGCTGTACTAGTGATACGCTCAATCCCATACTTGGGCTTATTTCCTACCTCATTTCTAAGGCCTAAAAGAAATAAGGATTACACCGGTCTATCTATAAGTGGTCTTCCTAAACCCAAATAACTGCCACCTCAAGCCCATTCTCAAGGTCCATCACTGACCCATTTCGAAGGCTCATTTAGGGGATTTAATCCATGTATCCAAAGGAAGTGGATTAAAATACAAACGTAATATTTTCAAATTTTATATGTAAAATTAAAAAAATCTTGTTTTTTTTGTAATAAAATTTTGAAAATTTCTTTTTTTAATAATAAAACTTTAAAATCTCGCTTTTTTAAAATCTTTTGTTTTTAATTCTTGATTTTTTTTTAAATATTAAGTTTTGATGATAATTTTTAAAAAATGTGAGCCAATGGTAATAATGATGAAAATGTTTATTTATGTAATTTTAAAAAAAAACTAAACATAAAAGTATTAAATGGAGGATATAAATATAGTTTTAGTGGAAAAAAATTATAAGATAGAATATGATGATGCCAAGTAATAAAACCATTTAGTTTTTATTTTTATTTTTATTTTTTGTTAGAAAGGAGATATAATAGCCTCTTCTATTTTCAATCATCAATTACATCATTTAAATATTTGGGTATTTAGATTGAACCTTAAAAAAAATAGATTGAAAATAAAAGTTTCTTAATTTATTTTTGGAGTAAAGTACACGGATGGTTCATGTGGTTTACTAAAATTTTGTATTTGGTCCTTAGCTTTTCAAAAGTACATAGATGGTCCCTGTGGTTTGAACTTTGTAACGCATTTAGTCCGCAACCAACAAATCTAAAGGTCCAAGTTAAAGTCTAAATGCGTTACAAAGTGTAAACCACAGAGACCATACATGTACTTTTGACAAAGTTTGGGACTAAATGCGTTACAAAGTGCAAACCACATGGACTATCTGTGTAGTTTTAGAAAGCTAGGGACCAAATCCAAAATTTTTGATAAACCACATAGACCAATCCGTGTACTTTACTCTTTCTTTTTTAGAATTAATAATTGACGTCGACGGCGGAGTAAACGATAATTTATGGTGGCGGGGTTTACGTAGTTTACAGTTAGACACTAATTTGTGGTGTCACGAAATTATTAAATATTGGAAGAAAAAACAACTTGCAACTACTCCATTATGGTTTCCTTTACATAAACAAGTTTTTTTTTTCAAGAATAAATCAATGATTACGGTTAAGAATTGACAACTTTAAATTATTAATTTGTAGACGTGTGCGTTCGAGTTTTGTTTATAACGGATTAAATCAATAAAATAAAAAGAATTAGTTGAAAATAAAACGACCAAAACTCTGTTAAAATGTATTTAAATGCTTGTTAAGTAGGAATGACACTAAGTTGGAATGAGTATTGGTGATCTCAGTACTTTCATACCTGGTTATAAAATCACGCCTCATACCTTGGTCACCCGCTACTCAATATCAAGTGGGTAAGTCGTAAGCGGGTATACACACGGGTATCGAGTATACATGTATATGGTCTTTTGTGGTTAAAAATTACCTCTTCGGACCCCTTTACCTGAAAAGTGATCTTGAGTTCACCTTAATAGTTGGTTTGATATATTAAATACTTAAGTACACTTCTAACAATTCTTTATTTTAGTAATTTCAGATGGTTTATGGGAAAAAGTTAACAATATATCAAGAAACGGTTGATTTAGCTAGACCTTAGTGAAATCTGCAATAAGGGGTTGGAAGCACACAATTTCCCATGGAAGCTTAAATAAAGGATTATCAAAGAGACTAGAAAAAGAGTATATAGCTTTGGGAGATGTGGTCACCATGATCGCTTTGACGATGTAGGGTTTCATACATAAGCAAGGTTGAGTTCATTGATGCGATTTTAGAGGTTTCTTATTAGAATGTGATTCAAACTCTTCGGTAACAAAACACATTTTCTAGAGTTTCTTCTTGTAGCTCGGATGCGATTTTAGAGGTTTCTTATTAGAATGTGATTAACGGATCTTAATAGCTAAGGACGGTGTCCAAATGCATCATAAGTGTATGTAGAAGTAAAGATTGTGAGACGTGTGCTTGATTTTACGTATAAGGTGAGAGTCGTGAGCAAACGGGAGAAAGATTAGGCCTGACTAAGAAGAAAGATGGTGAGCAAACGGGAGAAAGATGAGGCCTGACTAAGAAGAAAGATGGTGAGGCGGTGAAGAAGAAAGGGGTGGGTTGGAGTAACGGTAAAAGTAAACTGAGTTAGTTTTAGACACTGAAATGACAATAAATAAAAACCATATAAGGTCTAGGCAAAAAAAAAGTTTATGGAGAGGAACTAAGATATTCAAAAAACCACGGGGACGAAAACAGTAGTTATCTTAATATAGTCTTTGATGTAGGCATGGTAATGGCTCTACTATGGAACCAGATTATTTAATTGTTCTTATATTCGATTGTAAAACCGTTTCTCATACATGTAGAGTAACCTTCACTCATTATCGTTTACACTGATATTAGCAACGTAAACATTCGTCATTAGCAATGTAAATTCATAGAAAGAACCCTTCCTATTATAGTATTACTTAAAAAGCAACGTCTGTGCTTTATGAAATAATTATTGCTTTTTAAGTAATCCTATAATTAACTATATTAATTCTCTAAATAAACATAAAGGATCTGATAGTGGAGTTGGTTGATTATACAACATACATAATGGTCACATGTTCTATCCCTATGGCCAGCAACTTTTTTTTTCTTTTCTTTTTCCTTTAAACTTTTTTAAAAAAATCTATTAAAATACCTTTTTCTAAATCATTATATCGCAATGTTCGGAGCATTATAATGCTTTCAAAATATGTTTCAGTCTCCATAAATGTCTGTTGTAACTTAATACGTTTCTTTAAATCGTACCGCCCCACCGCAACGCGCGGGTACCATGAAAATTATTAACCGACACCGACTAAAAAACACCGGTTTCGTTATGTAACTGTCTTTTATCATGTTTATGTTGCAATGTTAACTTTATACGTTTTTTTTGTGCTTAACCACATTAATGTCACCGCCTCAACCGTTTAGTCTCCGACTCCCACCACGGAGCGTGGGTCTGCATTTCTTGTTAGTATAATTTGTTAGTATTTTTTTCTCTTAATTTTCAAAATACTTTGATATGAATTTCAGTAATCCTAATACTTGAAGAATATCTTGTGCTCTCGTTTACTTTCTATTTCGACAATAAATTGTTATGATTTTCTTGTTGGAAAAATTAGTGAAAAGTGATTTTTAACTAACTTTGAACACGAATAATTATATGTAATTACGATTAATATAGTTAGTATTTAATTGGTTTGTGTTCAACTATGTGAGAGTTTCGCAACAAACAAAATTGTGTCCAAAATGAAGCTAAGTTAAATGGGATATAGATTCTCGAATTTGGGTGTTTGAAAATACCAAGGCTATGAAAAATGGAAGAAAATTGATTGATCTTTTCCCACATTGGTGGGAAGATAGACTTGAATTGGTTAAGGTATGTGGTATACCCTCACGGGAGGGTACCCGTGAGGGATTTCACGGCGTGAGCATCAAGGGAACACCGCCCCCTATGGCGTGAAAGGGGGGGTGAGGGAGTCCGCGTGAGTGGCTTCACGGGAGAAAGAGGAAATTTTGTGGGTGTTGGGTGGTGAAAGGACCCAAACCGGGTACCTCTCACAGTTGGCAAACATTGCATATACATAGTTCTTAAACTTTGAATCAAACATTAAACTAACAGCGGAAGTCTTTACAAAATTCAGAGTCAATTAAAACTTAAAATTTAAACATAGTTCAACAATCTTTTTTTTAAAACGAATTAGGATTTCTTGATTATTAACGGCAAGAAGTACCAAAATTACAAACTAATGGCAGGTAGACGGGCAACAATCTAAAACTAGCAAATGGGGATGTCAGTCTTCATCAGCAGCAGTCATCCAGCCATTCACTCCTAAGCCCTCGAAACCATCATTTCTTTTCCTTTCCTTTGCTACCTGATGTGCATACTAAAATAGTCAGCTAACGCTGGTGAGTTCAAGTTTTCTTTAGCTTTATATATATATAAAAAGGATTTTCCCTTTTAAATATACGTATTATATTATACACGTAATACAATGAAATCTTTCTTTATTCTTTAAATACATACACATTAAAATATGTCTTCCTTCTTTAAAATACATACGTATAAAAATCTTTCTTTCTTCTTCTATATTCATACGTATTTACTTTGTACTCTTTTCTTTAAGTCATACATTAATGTCTACAATCTGTTCTGTGCCCCCGAGCGGGCTTCTTCGTTCTTACTTCCCGAAGGAACTCTTTCTCGCGGTTATTGTTCCCTAAGGCTCAACGTCCAAAGGCCGATAACCGACTTTCTGTGCCCCCAAGCGGGCTTCTTCATTCTTTCTTAGCGACCGTCGCCGCTAGAGTAACCGTCGTTACTCATCTTAACCAGTTGCAACATCCTCGTTACAATGCCCTGCCGAGCACTGTCCCGATTTCTCTCATGGTGCATCATGGACTTGTCCATGACGCAGCATCGGCTTCGGGTAGCACTAGTCTCAAGGACTATACTACTACCTCAAGACTTGCTACTATGCTTAGAGTAGCACTAGCCTCTAGGACTACGCTACTACTCCAAGTCTTTCGTCGTATAAGCATACTCTTACAGATTAGACAATGTATTTGACTTATTATTCTTCTCTTCGTTTATAAAACATATAGTTAAGTAAACCATTCTTTCTTCTCTTTCTCTTGTTTATAAATCATATAGTTAAATAACCCATTCTTTCTTCTCTTTCTCTTGTTTATAAAACATATAGTTAAATAAACCATTCTTCTTTCTTTCTTTCTTTCAAAACGTTCGGTTTAACAACCGTTATCTTTCTTCCTGTCAAAACATTCGGTTTAACAACCGTTATCTTTCTTTCTTACAAAACGTTTAATTAAATAATATACATTTATTTATAAACGTCTAATTCTTGAGTATGCACACCACCCTAAAACAGTAAAATAGGGATCTTGAACTCACCTGATGGGTGGTCTCAGAAATGCTCTCAATTGGTCACTGAGCGTCACTAGGGTTACTCACGATCTGTATAATAAAGTTATATGCATAAGGTATTGCTCCTAAATGACACTAGACATTACTAAGTATAAACCCCGTAGTTTCGAGTCATACCCTTTCTATCGAAACTAGGTAGTTTCGAGTCATACTTTGCCTATCGAAACTATGTAGTTTCGAGTCATACTTTGTCTATCGAAACTATGTAGTTTCGAGTCATACTTTGTCTATCGAAACTATGTAGTTTCGAGTTATACTTTTGTCTATCGAAACTATGTAGTTTCGAGTGGTACTCTGTCTATCGAAACTATGTAGTTTCGAGTCATACTTTGCCTATCGAAACTATGTAGTTTCGAGTGGTGACTTGTGTAAAATCTTAGTAGTTTAAGTTTAGGGTCTGTATCGAAACTATGTAGTTTCGATGGGTCTGCTACAATCGAAACTCGGTAGTTTCGAGTCATACTTTGTCTATCGAAACTATGTAGTTTCGATGACTCAGTCATCTTCCCCAAACAGAAACCCTAGATCTGACCATTTATTCTAATCGATCAAGCTTTGAACTTTTTACGTTCGAAACGTTCCTTTACTTCCCATGAACCCAAATATGTGGTTTGTTTCAAGTTTCACACGTAAAATCTACCTCTTCACTCGATTTTTACCCTTTAACCCGAAAGTTACAAAAACTCAGATTTAGGTATAGCGATTACCTGTTACTGCTTCTTTCCTGTTTCTTTATGCTCCAGAGGTAGTGAGCAACAAATCTTCGAGACTTTGAGCTTGATCCCGATCTTTCTCTCTCTAGACTGAGCTCTCTCTTTCTCTTTCTAGTCTTGCGCAAATGAGAGGATGGGGAGAGGCTGTGTGCAGATGTAGAAGGGTTTCCTTCTAATATCGGCCCATGGGCCGAAATCTGGGCCAAGCCCACTTGTTCTTTTCCTTTTTATTTACTTTCTATTATTTGGGATGTTACAAGTCTACCCTTCTTATTAGAGGTTTCGCCCTCGAAACCTTTCATGGGTCAAACATCTGAGGGTACAACTCCCTCATTTCCGACTCCGTCTCCCACGTGGCTTCTGATCCTTTTCGATGTTTCCATTGAACTTTGATTAGCGGGATAACTTTATTGCGTAGTCGCTTCTCTTTTCTGTCTAGGATTGCTGTGGGCTCCTCAATATAGTTAAGCTTATTGTCTACTTCGATGTCATCGAGTGACACTTGTGCCGATTCGTCAGCTAGGCACTTTCGCAACTGCGAAACGTGAAAAGTAGGGTGGATTCCACTCAATTTTTCAGGCAGTTCTAGTCGATAAGCCACCTTTCCAACTCGTGCCACAATCTTAAATGGTCCGACAAACCTCGGACTTAGTTTCCCTCTTTTTCGGAATCGAATTATTCCCTTCCACGGAGACACCTTCAATAGTACTTTATCTCCAACCTGGAATTCAAGGTCTCTCCTTCTCTTATCAGCGTAAGACTTTTGCCTATCCTTAGCGGCTTTCATTCGCGCTTTGATTTGGTCAAACTTCTCAGAAGTTGCTTTGACTACGTCAAGGCTTGCGAAATCTTTCTGCCCAATTTCGCCCCAACATACGGGCGTTCTACACTTCCTTCCATATAACATCTCATAAGGCGGCATTCCAATGGTCACATGGTAACTGTTGTTGTAAGAAAACTCCGCCAGTGGTAAGTGACTATCCCAACTACCTCCAAAGTCAATGATACATGCCCGCAGCATGTCCTCTAGAGTTTGGATAGTCCTTTCGGACTGGCCATCGGTTTGCGGGTGGTAAGCTGTACTGATATTAAGTCTCGTACCCATTCCCTCATGGAATTGCCTCCAGAACCTTGATGTGAATCTCGTGTCCCGGTCTGACACAATTGACAATGGCATACCGTGTCTGGCCACGATCTCGTTAATGAATAGTTCTGCTAGTTTTTCTGACGAGTAACTCTCACGCATGGGCAAGAAGTGAGCACTCTTCGTCAGTCTATCCACAATTACCCATATAGTATCATGTCCCTTAGCTGTACGCGGTAGCTTGGTTATGAAATCCATGGTAATGTGTTCCCACTTCCATTCAGGAATGAATAGTGGTTGCATCTTTCCGCACGGCTTCTGGTGTTCGGCCTTCACTTGAGAGCAAGTTAGGCATTTGCTCACATAATCGGTTACATCATTTTTCATGCCGGGCCACCAGTATTCCTTCTTCAAATCATGGTACATCTTGTTAGTTCCGGGATGGATAGAGTAACGAGACTTGTGAGCCTCGTCAAGGATTTTGACTCTAAGTTCGCCACCCTTGGGTATCCACATCCTCCCGAACCGAGTTCGTACCCCATAAGCATTGGTTTCTAACTTTTCTTGCTGACCCACTATCCTTTCCCTCTTGACATTTTCCTCTTTCAAGGCTTCATCTTGGGCACGTTTTATTTCTGTCATAAGATCTGGAGTCACGATTAGTTGATAGGATTTCACTTCGATAGGAGTTGTCGCCTCCTTTCGACTCAAGGCGTCGGCCACCACATTCGCCTTTCTGGGGTGGTAAAGGATTTCACAGTCGTAGTCTTTTAATAATTCTAACCATCGCCGCTGCCTCATGTTCAACTCTTTTTGTTCGAAGAAATACTTCAAGCTTTTGTGGTCGGAGTAGATGGTGCATCTGACTCCATAGAGGTAATGTCTCCAAATCTTTAAGGCAAAGACAACGGCCGCGAGTTCAAGGTCGTGAGTCGGGTAGTTGACTTCGTGAGTCTTTAATTGTCGTGATGCATACGCAATCACCTTTCCTCGTTGCATAAGCACACAGCCTAACCCCTGGCCTGAGGCGTCAGAATACACCACTAGGTCCTCGTTACCATCGGGTAGGGTCAGCACCGGTGCTCGGGTTAATCTCTTCTTTAATTCTTCGAAGGCAGTGGTTTGGGCCTGGCCCCATTCATATTTTACGTCCTTACGAGTCAATTTGGTTAGAGGTGAGGCTATCTTAGAGAAGTCTTGTATAAACCTCCGGTAGTAGCCTGCCAAACCTAGAAAACTTCGTACATCCGTTGGTGTTTTCGGAATTTCCCAATTCCACACTGCATCAATCTTTGCTGGGTCTACCATGATGCCTTCAGCGTTAATCACATGACCTAAGAATTGGACTTCCTTTAGCCAGAACGCGCATTTCGTGAACTTAGCATAAAGCTTCTCTGTCTTTAATGTGTCTAGAACTTCTCGCAGGTGACATGCATGATCACCCTTGCTCTTAGAATATACGAGTATATCGTCGATGAAGACTATCACTGACCGGTCTAACATTGGTCGACACACTCTGTTCATCATATCCATGAAGGCTGCGGGAGCATTTGTAAGCCCAAAGGTCATCACTCGGAACTCGTAGTGTCCATATCGCGTTCGGAATGCGGTTTTAGGTATGTCTTCCTCTCTTACCTTTAGTTGATGATAACCTGACCGCAGGTCGATCTTTGAGAACCATTTGGCGCCCTGTAATTGGTCGAATAGATCGTCGATTCTGGGTAGTGGGTACTTATTCTTCACAGTTCTTTTGTTCAATTCTCTGTAGTCGATGCACATTCTCATGGCACCATCTTTCTTCTTGACAAACAGCACCGGAGCACCCCATGGTGAAATGCTCGGTCTGATAAATCCCTTTTCCAAAAGTTCTTCCAGTTGGGTCATCAGCTCTTTCATCTCAAGTGGCGCTAGCCGGTAAGGTGCTTTGGCAACGGGCTGGGCACCTGGCATTAAATCTATTTGGAATTCTGTCTCCCGATCAGGCGGCAATCCGGGCAGTTCCTCAGGGAACACTTCCGGATAATGGCACACCACGGGTACTTCGCTTAACTCTTTTACTTTTACGTCTTTATCGATCACGTACGCCAAGTAGGCCTCACACCCACGCCTCATATACTTTTCTGCTTTCATTTGTGAGATTACATTAGTCAACGGAATGTCTCGTTCCCCATAAATTACGACCTCGCTGCCGTCAGGAGCGTTGAGCTGAATCACTTTTCGTTTACACACAATCCGAGCTTCATTGGCAGATAACCAATCCATTCCCAGTACTACATCGAATCCTCCCAAGGCTATAACGAATAATCTAACCGGAAATCTATGGCCCTCTATCTTTATGGTAAGATCGTCTACCAACTCTACCACTTTAGTGTTTCTACCCACTGCAGTCTCAACATTAAAGGCTCTTTCTATCTTGGAAGTTTTGCATTTCAGTCTTTTACAGAACGAGGAGGATATAAAACTTTTACTAGCACCTGAATCAAACAGAACAGAAACAAAGGTGTGGCCAAGGATGAACGTACCTGACACCACGTTGGGATCTCCCCTTGCTTCCTCCTGTGTCAGGGCATAGGCTCTGGTTCTTGCTCCCCCTTTCTCAGCCTCCTTTGCCTTCTCATTGTTTGTTGTTCTTGGTTTACGGCAATCCTTGGAGAAATGTCCTGATCCACCACAGTTGTGGCACTTTCTATTGTTTGCAGAACCGGGAGCGTTGGGACATTCACGAGAGATGTGCCCGGTCTTGCCACAACGGTAACATATGTTCAACCCATACTTGCACTCCCCAAGATGTGGCCTATCACATTTGCTACAGTTGACCCTTTCCTCCGGTCTTGGCTTCTTACTTTTTGAGGCAGACCAATCCCCGCCCGAGCGCTTAGTGGCGTTAGACCATTTCTTTTGAGTTTCAGCGGGGGTTACGCCTTCTGCGGCCACATCATCAAAAATCTTTCCACTCATAGCCACCACCGAGTCAAAGTCTCCAGGGGTGTTGGCATTAATGATTGTGCGAACTCTTGGAGGTAGCTTCTGGATATAGCATTTGATCCTTCTTTCTTCTGTGTTCACCAAGTGGGGAACCAGCTGAGTTAACTCATTAAACCTGGAGGTGAACTGTCGATGAGTCAGGCTACCAGCCCTGAGTTCCACGAAGGCTTCTTCCATCTTATCAATCTCATTTTGGGGACAGAACTTCTGAATAACCAGTGTTTTTAGATCTTCCCACTTCATTCTATCAATATCCCTTTCAGACTTAGCTTTCTTCACATTCTCCCACCAGCTCAGTGCCTCGAAGGCGAAAGAATGAGCGGCAAACCCTACCGCTTGGTCAGCACGGCATTCACTCATCTTAATGACTGCAGTCATGCGGTCAATCCAGTAGTATGCGGCAATAGCATCTTTCTTCCCATCAAAAGTTGGCGGATCACAATTTCGAAAGGACTTGTAGTCGCATCCGCGTTTCTCTTCATAGTCAGAGTCCTCACCTTCAGACTCAGGTTCGATCATATTTCTATCTTCGGCCCGTAAGCCCCTTTCTCTCTCCCCTTCCACAGTCTTCAGGGTTTCAGCGAGTGCTGCAGGTAGAGTATTCTTCAGAACTGCAGCCACTTCGTCGGCTATCGCTCTCCTGACAATTGGCTCCAAAACTAAGCCTTCTTCATCCTGTGCTCCGGGGTTACTCGGAGAATCCTCATTAGTAGTATGGATTGACACCGACCCATGAACAGAGGGTTCACTTTCTTCTATTTCAACCCGGTTGACACGGGGCCTGCCCCTACGTCCCGTACCGGCTCCCCCCTTTGCACCTTTCCTTCCAGCCATGACGTTTTCTCACTGCGAACAAGGAGATACTCATGTTATCCTGATAGGTAATTATTTAGAACACCTTGAGTAATGTAAATTACTAATTACAGAGACCGGTATGAAATTACTAATTTACTTTACTTCCTGGGTTCTGAACATTCCCCGTCAGAGTGACGTTTGTACTCAAGTCCAGAGTTTCTACATCAAGGCACCTTCGCTCTACTTTCTATTCTAAGGTATTTGGTGTCTATGTTTCTAAACTAGGACATGGACTACCTTACTATTCTAAGGCCCTTTACTGTTTACTGTTTCTACAGTCACTAATTACTAAGGCCTTACTGTTCTCCTTTCGTGGCTTGGCTGTTCTGACTGACATCCCATTCTTCTGTCCCATTCTCAGTTCAAGTTCAGACATTTTGGCGAATGTCCGAATCTCTCAAACTATGGCTCTGATACCAACTTGAAAGGACCCAAACCGGGTACCTCTCACAGTTGGCAAACATTGCATATACATAGTTCTTAAACTTTGAATCAAACATTAAACTAACAGCGGAAGTCTTTACAAAATTCAGAGTCAATTAAAACTTAAAATTTAAACATAGTTCAACAATCTAAAACTAGCAAATGGGGATGTCAGTCTTCATCAGCAGCAGCCATCCAGCCATTCACTCCTAAGCCCTCGAAACCATCATTTCTTTTCCTTTCCTTTGCTACCTGATGTGCATACTAAAATAGTCAGCTAACGCTGGTGAGTTCAAGTTTTCTTTAGCTTTATATATATATAAAAAGGATTTTCCCTTTTAAATATACGTATTATATTATACACGTAATACAATGAAATCTTTCTTTATTCTTTAAATACATACACATTAAAATATGTCTTCCTTCTTTAAAATACATACGTATAAAAATCTTTCTTTCTTCTTCTATATTCATACGTATTTACTTTGTACTCTTTTCTTTAAGTCATACATTAATGTCTACAATCTGTTCTGTGCCCCCGAGCGGGCTTCTTCGTTCTTACTTCCCGAAGGAACTCTTTCTCGCGGTTATTGTTCCCTAAGGCTCAACGTCCAAAGGCCGATAACCGACTTTCTGTGCCCCCAAGCGGGCTTCTTCATTCTTTCTTAGCGACCGTCGCCGCTAGAGTAACCGTCGTTACTCATCTTAACCAGTTGCAACATCCTCGTTACAATGCCCTGCCGAGCACTGTCCCGATTTCTCTCATGGTGCATCATGGACTTGTCCATGACGCAGCATCGGCTTCGGGTAGCACTAGTCTCAAGGACTATACTACTACCTCAAGACTTGCTACTATGCTTAGAGTAGCACCAGCCTCTAGGACTACGCTACTACTCCAAGTCTTTCGTCGTATAAGCATACTCTTACAGATTAGACAATGTATTTGACTTATTATTCTTCTCTTCGTTTATAAAACATATAGTTAAGTAAACCATTCTTTCTTCTCTTTCTCTTGTTTATAAATCATATAGTTAAATAACCCATTCTTTCTTCTCTTTCTCTTGTTTATAAAACATATAGTTAAATAAACCATTCTTCTTTCTTTCTTTCTTTCAAAACGTTCGGTTTAACAACCGTTATCTTTCTTCCTGTCAAAACATTCGGTTTAACAACCGTTATCTTTCTTTCTTACAAAACGTTTAATTAAATAATATACATTTATTTATAAACGTCTAATTCTTGAGTATGCACACCACCCTAAAACAGTAAAATAGGGATCTTGAACTCACCTGATGGGTGGTCTCAGAAATGCTCTCAATTGGTCACTGAGCGTCACTAGGGTTACTCACGATCTGTATAATAAAGTTATATGCATAAGGTATTGCTCCTAAATGACACTAGACATTACTAAGTATAAACCCCGTAGTTTCGAGTCATACCCTTTCTATCGAAACTAGGTAGTTTCGAGTCATACTTTGCCTATCGAAACTATGTAGTTTCGAGTCATACTTTGTCTATCGAAACTTTGTAGTTTCGAGTCATACTTTGTCTATCGAAACTATGTAGTTTCGAGTTATACTTTTGTCTATCGAAACTATGTAGTTTCGAGTGGTACTCTGTCTATCGAAACTATGTAGTTTCGAGTCATACTTTGCCTATCGAAACTATGTAGTTTCGAGTGGTGACTTGTGTAAAATCTTAGTAGTTTAAGTTTAGGGTCTGTATCGAAACTATGTAGTTTCGATGGGTCTGCTACAATCGAAACTCGGTAGTTTCGAGTCATACTTTGTCTATCGAAACTATGTAGTTTCGATGACTCAGTCATCTTCCCCAAACAGAAACCCTAGATCTGACCATTTATTCTAATCGATCAAGCTTTGAACTTTTTACGTTCGAAACGTTCCTTTACTTCCCATGAACCCAAATATGTGGTTTGTTTCAAGTTTCACACGTAAAATCTACCTCTTCACTCGATTTTTACCCTTTAACCCGAAAGTTACAAAAACTCAGATTTAGGTATAGCGATTACCTGTTACTGCTTCTTTCCTGTTTCTTTATGCTCCAGAGGTAGTGAGCAACAAATCTTCGAGACTTTGAGCTTGATCCCGATCTTTCTCTCTCTAGACTGAGCTCTCTCTTTCTCTTTCTAGTCTTGCGCAAATGAGAGGATGGGGAGAGGCTGTGTGCAGATGTAGAAGGGTTTCCTTCTAATATCGGCCCATGGGCCGAAATCTGGGCCAAGCCCACTTGTTCTTTTCCTTTTTATTTACTTTCTATTATTTGGGATGTTACAGGTGGGTTCCCCATTGTGGGTGTTGAGTGGGTCCCTTATGGTCAAATATGTGGTATTTTACTCACTTAAGTATTTCGCTTGCAAGTGAGACCCAAGTGAGGAACTTATCACGCTAATGTGGCACCCACGAGGCAAAAAAGAGTACCCTCACTTGACTCTCCCAAGTTGAGAGTATACATCATACTCTAAGGAGCCCTTCTTAGAAATTGTGTTCTTAGAAGTAAGGAGCCATAAGTAGGGACTCTATGGATGCTAATCACCCTAACTCGCACTCACACATGCATCGCCACTTGATAGCCGCCTTTAAGTTTTGAAATATATAACACCACTCGTTAACACGGCATAATTCAACATAAAACAATACAAAACACGACATGGTGATAAATAGATTCGGGTCAAGACGATAGAACAAGTTGAATAACGGCATAATTCAACTTAAAACGATAAAACATACTAAACACGACACAGTGATAAATATATTCGGGTCATGACAGGCTGATACATTAATTAATGATACGATTAAAAATGTATCTAAATAAGTTTAAGTTGAAAACAAAATAGCTTTATAAATAATAAAATATGAATTTAACAGCTTTTAACCATTTTTAGCCATGTTTAATGAATTGTGTTCTATCATGTAGTGTCATTGTGTTATTAATATTTAATCGTGTAAAACCATTAATATAGTGTAATTAAACTTTTATCTCAAAAATTACCACCAATGCTTCAAGATGTACAACTTCTCATAGCATATAACACCGGAATTTGATTGTTAATTAAACATTCGACAAAAGATTTACATCAACAAAAAAAGACCAAAAAAAAACGCTAAACCACAAACACTCCGGTCCACCAGTTTCCGACAGGCCGGTTCACCACCACATTCAAGCACCGGGAGCCGCATCCTTCACCTTCCCCTGAAAATACCCACCATACTCCCTCGCATAATCCTTCACATGACTCGCCGTATCCGCAATCCGGCTCCTCGCATAATCAACCCGGTCCGAACCGACCGGGTGCAACCCTCTAAAATACTTATACAACCAATAAACTGCCCCGACCCCGGCCAGACCGGACCCGCAAACCGAGACAAAGCCGAATACAACCACGAACAGGAGGGTGCCAATCGGAACCCATATGGGGCTGGTGAGGATGATGATGGGTGCAAAGAAGATGAGGCCCACGACGGCGACGGTGATGGTGACGCCGGTGAGGAGGAGGAGGATGGCGCTGGAGATGAGGAGGGTCATGAGGCCCATGAGTTGGGTGGAGTTGAGTGAGTGGGTACGGAGTCTTTGGATGAATGATCCTCCGTCATCGGGTCTTGGTGGCCGGTGGATGTTCCGATCGGCCATGGGTGATGATATGATTTTGATGTTGGGTGGAAGAAAGGAGAGTGATATGGAGAAGGGATTTGGGGACACGTAAAGACATGCAAAACGACACGTGGGATGAAGTCATATTAGGGCATCTTTACAAATGTGATGTGTATTACATATTATATTGTTTTTCCGTGGGTTCATGGTGAAGTTAGGTGCAGCGCTCGTGGGTAGGGTTGCCTTTAATCATCTGATTATTCGGGTGGTTCAGGTGTTTGTTTTGTCTTATTAAAAAAAAATTACATATTATATTGTTTTTCTTTTATTTTGGAATACAATTGAGAGAAATCGTTGTTTTTCTTTCTTTTATATTTAGGTAAATTGGATTTTACTTTTATAAACTATGATTATTTATGATAATAATTTATATTAGTAATTTAATCAGTGGTATTTTAACCTTTTGTATTTATTGTTACCGGTAAACTCAGTAACACAATTGTTAGAGATTCACACTTTATTTATATTTGATTTTCAATTGATTTTGTTTATATGTTTTCTCAGTTTGTTTACAATCGTCATTTTGAGTGAAAATGAGTGGAAATTAAGTGTAATTTTTTATGATAATGTTACCGAGGTTGATTTTGACAATGAAAATGAAAGTTATGAGTGTCATTTGTTAAATTCTCTTTAATTTAGTATTGGTGCTTTCGAACAATATAAATACATTGGTATTTTATTTTGATTTAATGGTTAAATGCATCATAAATAGATGTTTCTTCGTTTGATATTTTATACGTTTTAAAATCCTTGAATATTTTATTCTAAATGCCTGTAGTCGATCATATTTATTGAAATCAATCTGAATGTACGACTATTGTGAATTAGATGATTGGTTCATTTTGAATGAAAATCCAAAAGGGTTGGAGATCATATTGACATATATTCATTAGAGAATGAATATTGGACGTAATTCGTTTCAAAACTATCTTCATGGATAGATATCTATCTTAAGAAGTTTTGAATATGGTAAGATCTATCGGTATTTCGACTCGAGTCATATATTTGAACTAACTTTAACTAAAGTTTGTTATTTGACCATATCTAACGTTGTTCCGTGAAAGACAATAATAAGTGTATGATTGAAAATAAATCTGAAGTTAAGTGGGAATTGTATGTGACTAAAGGAATTATATTATCCTTTAATCAAGAGTCGGACATTCTGGCGTCCTTGTTAATTCAAACTGATATAAAACGTGTGGTCACACTCAAACTAAGAGTAGTTTGTTTAAAACCATTTTGATTTAGAGACGAGAATAAGAATAGTTGAACCTCATATGAGAAATTACTTGTATCCATGTCTCATGTTCAACGAATGCTCTGAACAGAAAGGATACATAGTTATCTTTACCATGATTGTTGCACTTAGTCAAGTAAGAGTTACTTGAATACAAGGAAGTAGTTGACAATTGTAATATGTCATACCTTGGTAAGGGTAGTGAGATGCAGCTAGACGTCCACCATTGTCTACATTGAAACCTTTAATCGATGAATCGTCCAAATGCGAGATTGTTGGATATTAGATGTCCAATCATCATTAATATCAACGTTGCAATCGAGGTACGATCGAAAGAGCTACACTTTGGACAACGATCAATTCATGATGTTTATACATAGACATTATAGTTCACGAAACACGGTTCTTTAAAGCAGTGAGTAAATATTTAGAGAAATATTTAATCGTCAATTCGGGGATAAGTTATTTAGAGAAATAATCAAGGATGAAAGGATTTAAACGTTTAATAGTTAAACGTTAGTCGTTATAGATTCACTAATTATTTATAATTAGTAAACATCAAAGGTTAAAAGTAATTGATGGTTAATTACTACGGAATTAAGAGTGAATACCATGGGGTGAAGTTTCTAATTACGGTATCTATATATACAAACTTAACTTTAACCCTAATTAACCTTTTTAGCCTCCACCCCTTTTATTTGTATAAGGCAGCCGGCTGACTCCCTCCTCCGCCATCGATCGGCCACCGTGAACCGCTACTCCATCGTCGTCGCTCCGCTGCCTGCCGTCGGACTACTACCATTGCGAGCGCCGAACGACGCCGCCTTCTCAGCCGCGAGTTGGGATTCGTGTTGGATATGTTTTAGCGCAAAACTGTGTGACGTTTTGTAGACCGTGGGTTTTTGTGGACGTGTCACTAGCGAGACGCTCTTTGTTCCAAAGTGTGGGGTTTTCGGGTTTTCGTCAAAAGTATAACCTTTTACTCGCTATAGTTGGATTTTATTTTTATTGTCTATACGTTCATGTAACTGGATCGCTGTCAGAATATAGTTTAGAACTTTATTAATCGTGTGCCTAAACTGCTTCCGCTACGCAAATCTAGTTTTCTGTAAATTAATATGTTTTAAAAGTTAAATCCAGTGCACAATTCCCAACATAAGAGTGTCATGTTTTGTTATAGATACAACTCAAAGCCACCGGAATCTATAGCCGATCATCTATCAATCATGCGATGCGGATTTGGGTAGCAACAGTCACCTTCTACGCCTCCCGCTCACAGTGGCGAAGCTTGAAAAAATACGCAGGGGGTCGAGATTTTTTTCCTCCTATCAGGGGGCCGGAACTATAAAGTTTTCGGCCGAATACATATAAATTAACACTAATAAGCGAAAAATCGGCCGAATACGTATATATTAACAATTCTGAGCGAAAAATCAGGGGGGCGGGGCCACCTCGGGCCCTCACTATCCTCCGCCCTTGCCCGCTCAATTCTACCAACAACAACAACCGCAACATTTCGGTTTGGAACTTTCAAATGCAACAACAACAACCACCTCCTACCCAACAATATTATCGACCACAATTCGACTCACCACCCGAAAGCCAAACTATACCTGAGACCCAAACTCGTGTGTTTCCAGTTTAACAAGAAGCGTACGCTACACGTTCACCTCATTAGTTCAATCAAAACATGACCCTACATCATTAAATCTAACATGGATACCTTGACTTATTATAAAGGACACCAAGCCATAAAATTTATCTAGCACACATTACCTTTACACAATTAGTTCAATTTAACACTTGGGGCGATAAGTTAGCCAAATATTAGCTAGTTTTTATTGTTGGAAATTTTTAGGTGAAACATATGTTTTTCACTAAATTACTAAAATGATTTTTTGTTAACTTTAGAAAGAAGTAAAAATATGAAAACAATGTCTTTTTGCCTGTTTATTTATGGGTTTATGTTCTATGTTGTAAGGGCTTCGCAACGAACAAAACCGCGTCCAAAACGGAGGTAATATGAATGAGATATTAATGCTCGAAGTTGGGTGTTTAGGGTTGTGTAAATATGCGAAAATTGGTAGAAAAAGTGTGAAAACTTGTCTCCCATAGATGGGGGACCAAACTTGGAGTGGTATATTAAGACTTAAATGACAATTATTAAGTAGGCAAATGTTGTACCATATAAGTAGCCACAAATAAATTTCTACACATAAATGTACTACTTACATTAACTTAACGCGGATGATTAACTAGATAAAGCACTAACCATGTACAAAATGTATTGTTCACATTAACTTGGCCAGTCGGATGAGTAAGCCGGTTAAAAGCATGAACCATGTACGCACCAAAAGACTAAGGGCGTTTGGTTCATTGGAATCCAATAGAATTGAAATATGAATTCTATTTCTAAACCGTTTGATTCGCATAATTCGTTGAAGGTTCATTGGAATCCAATAGAATTGGAATCTAAATTCTATTTCTAAACCATTTGATTCGCAGAATTCGTTGTGAATTCAAAGGATAACAAGTTTAGTTGAAAATTGAGGAAATCAGAATTAGAATGAATTCCTCAAACTCCTTCAACTAAACTAGTAAATATAATACTTTGAATCCAGTTTAATCCAATTCCAATCCGATCCAGACCATTGCATATAGGTTCAAAGTTTTCTCCTTAAAAATCGGTTTGGCCCAAAATCCAGTTTGTGCAACTCTACTTACGACCAAAGATAGTAGAAATGATAGCGGAGAAACCAAAGTCCCGGATTTTGGACTAATAAAACCATCATTCAAATAAAAAGTTTCAAACTCGATACTATTGTTAAACGCGCTCCTAAAGTAAACGATATACAAGAAGAAAAAAAAACCAGATTTCTCAATCATGTTCTTGCAAATTTTGAGATACACTGTTCTTATACTGGTTTTCCATCTACAAGTCCCCTCAAGTAACAAGGATAAACTTCAACCTGATGGAGGAGGTGGCTGTGGTGCATTGGGCGGTGGTGGCGGCATCGACATCTGCATAATAGAAGGGTGGCCATGACCGCCAGCAAACTGTTGAGGAGGTGGAGGAGCCCTCCACACATGCTGACCAGACATTCCTGCTGGCGGTGGAGGTGGCCTGTTCATCATCTGAGGCATGTTTGAAGGCGGTGGTGGAATGTTAGGTGGAGGCGGCCTGAACTGCTGGAGGTGTTGTGGCGGCATGCCCTGAGGCTGGCCCATCTGCTGCCATTGTGGCGGTGGTACTGACATTTGCATGGGTTGGTATATTTGGGCGTGTTGTGGAGGGGGAGGTATTGCAGGAAGAGTTGGAACTTGTGGCACTGCACCATTTGCAAAAGGCCGTGAAGGAAGTGCAGCGACATTCAGTTGACCGACGTTAGGAAGAGTAGGGGGCCCACTTGCAAACATTGTGTGGGGCCTACTTTTCTGAGTACTCGGGTTACTGCTTGCAAGGGTCCTCTCTGCAGAAGCATAAATTTATGTTTCAACTACTAAACTTGAAATGATTCTGTAAATTCTTAAAGGAACCTTTAAAATTTAAATTCAGACAATTAATCATCATTTTAGTGATTTAATTTCTTAAAAATGCCAAAAGTCTAACCTGCAGGGGTGCCATGACGCTCTCCCTTTGTGTCTTTCTTGTAAGCATAAGACACGGTTATCTGGCGATTGCAAAGATATTGTCCGTTCATTGACTGCACAAATATATAAGCCAAAAATTGTATAGTTAGAAAAACTATAAATATCGGCAATTATGTTTGATTCGGGTTAAGTCCACTTGTATGCCATGTGTACACCACGTCATCAAGTTTAATGATTCATTAAGTCAAAACGATTTATATTCTTAATAAAACATAATGCATTAAATTTTGGCACAAATGTGAAAGCATGGTTGCTATTTAAACGCTTAACCCCTTCTATAATGGAAAATGTAGAAAGGTCAAATGTTAAGCTACAAATCAAAATTTTGGTAGAACCTAAAATATCAAATGTTAAATTATAACTTGTTCATGAATTTCTATTTTTTTTTTTACTTTCTTTCTTGTCAAAATGAGAGAAAAATAAATTAATATATTAATATAATTTGTCTTTGATATTTGTCATGTGCCTAAATGTGGAACGGCAAAAAGGCATACCTCTATAGCTGCATCTGAAGCCTCAAAAGAATCATAGCTGATGAATCCAAATCCACGAGAATTGCCCGTTTCAGGATCTCTCATAATCTGAAACGCATAAATTATTATAACCTAATTGTAGATAACCATAGAATATGCTTAAGAGAAAGTAAAGACAGCTCAAAAAAGGCTGTTGAGTTTTCAAGATATAAACTATAACTGATGTCGCTTTTCCACTTTTCCTTCAAAGTAAACCAGTTTTATTTAAAACTAGTATTGCTACAAAAACAAGCTAATATCAAGTGATCTTGTAAACTAGTATTCCTAGTATTACTGCTACAGCCTTGATTGTTTGAAATTTAAAATGTGACTTAATTATGGCATTTACAAGTAGAAATAATCAAGATAACATGGCAAACTATAAAGGGAAACATTAGTTACATAGATACAGGGAGGACAACAAGTAACGACTATGACCAAGATTGTTATTATCTAACATATAATTTAATTCAGAAAGGGCTATTTGCATAAGAAGGAAACCAGTTTTCTCAAATTTCTATCTTGGTAATATAGTGTTCTCTTTCATAAATAAGTACAAAGCTATAAAACTTCAAACTTTTCATTTTGGGTTAACCAACTTTCAATCTTTTTTCCTATTTTGGGTACTTGGGTGTTGCTAAAAAATGTCATTTCCAGTTTTCCACATCAGCATCCACTTTACTACTTGTCTTTGTTAAGTTACCGGTCACCAAAATACCAAAAATCTGGAGGATTAGACATTTTTATGGATGAGAAATACTAAGTTACCTAAAACAGAAATTTGACAAATTATGCAATTAGCCAACTCAGAAACAATATAAGTATATAACCATGGCAAATAAAAATGAGATTAGTATAAGTTACCTTGGGATTTGTCACAATAACTCCAAAAGCACTGAAAGTATCATAGAGCAATTTCTCATCCACATCCTGCAAAAATATTGTGGCAAGTCACAATTGATACAAATTTACAAATTACAAATCGGCAAAATTCATGTCAAAAGGATGAATGATATTCATGTGTATAAATGGAATCTTACAGGATCCAGGTTTCCAACAAAAAGGTTTGCTCCTACATCCAAGCTCTTCTTATCTTGTGATGCCTGCAATGCAAAATAAAACAAAACGCATTTCCAATATTTTTCAGAGCCTGTGACGAAAATAAGGAATTAAGAAAAGTTTTTTTAGGAAATATTAAAGCCAATACCTTGTTCACTCGTATTGGCTTCCCATATAGCTTGATCATATTGAGAACTTTTATTGCCTGCATCATGCCACAAATGCCAAACACTTCAAATTCAAAGCAAAAAGGTATACCAGAGCTCACAAATCTATTAGAGTTATCAAACTTACAGTTATAAGAAGTGTGTATGGAGAATGCATTTTATTAATTTGAAAAAAAGACCAGTTGACTTTGGATAAAAAAAGATAGGAAGTGAATCACAAGTTGCATATAAACATAACACTTGTTGAGCACACATTTGTGAGTGGCATTTCAAGTCAAGTGAACGATGTGTCCTTGTGGGTAGAGGTCGACATCACATGATTTATTATTCGTGGTCAACATATTGGATCCAAACTTAGACATGACATGGGTAACCCCCACAACACAATTATCTACATGGGCTAAATAAGTTGGCGGGTAAACCTCAACCCCAGAAAAGATAGATATTTTCTAACAAAAATAAACAATTCCAGACAATATTCAAATGATCTATTCCAGCAAACAATCATATAATTATTAAGAGTAAACTGTAGTTTTCGTCCCTGAGGTTTACACCAAAAATCACTTTACGTCCCTCCTTTCAAAAATCTGCTATTTGCGTCCTCGTAGTTTTTATTTTCATCACTTTTCGTCCTTGGACCAAACGTCCGTTAAGGATCTGTTAAATATATGGCAAAATGACAAAAATGCCCCTTTTGCTTTAATGGTTTTCGTCCCTGAGGTTAAAAAAGTCTTAACATTTTTCATCCTCACTCCATCTTAAAAAATCTAAATTTAGAAAAAGAAAAAAATCCAAATTTGGGGAAGACATACCCACACTTTTCATGCCCTTTTGACCCCCATCCTATGAGCTAGACTAGTACATCAGCCCCCAAATTTCACCACCGCCTCTGTAAACCTTCCCCTCCCCTTTTGATTTTTGAAGTGGCGGGATTAACAACTAGGAGAACGACGACTCCGACCAAGATCAAATTCCACAAACCCCCAAATCCCACCATCGCCGACTACGTTAAACCACCACCATCATCAAAATCAAATCTTTTCACCTTCGATGCACAAGAACCCGTTGCTAAATTCAGGTGTTTCAAACCATAAGATGTTGGAAATGTGATTGCGGAGGGAGGTCGAATCTTTCTTTGTATGATGGAGGTGGTGTTAATTTGGGGAAGATGACCGGATTGTTTCCCAAGATTTGCTAGGTCGATTAAAGGTGGTGCTTTTATTCTCCTGATCAACATTATTGGTTGTCTCGTGCTAAGCAGTTAATGCGGAAAAATATCGGTTATCGGTCAAGGACCGATATTTGAGATATCAGTTCTCGCGGTGGGATATCGGTGAGATATCGGTAGCTTTTATATCATGCATAAACTTATAATATTAACAGTCAAAACTAAAAAGTGTTAGTATTTTATATTAGAAACATGATCTAGCAGGTGTGCGAAGTGCGAACGTGGGTGTATTAGGGAGTTAGGGCATTTACTTCGATGGTTTTGGCTATGGGTAAAAGGCATTGGGCCAACATTTTTAAAGGGGAATGGGCTTTGGGGTAGAAAAATGTTAAAAAAAGGGCCAAAATTAGTAAACCGAGAAACCCGGTGAAATAACTGATATTATGGAATCAAAATCTCGGCGGTATCCCGGTAAATATCACCGATAATATCGGGACCGATATTATGCTATAGGACCGATAACCGATATATCGCCGATATCGACTGCATAGGTCTCATGTGAAGAACAAGGGATGGAAGAAGAATTATGCATAGGTGTATTCACCATCTCAGTCGTCTCCTGCACGGTGGAATTTGGTGGTCAAAGATGATTTTTTTTCAGGTGCCAAGTTCGGCTGAGGAGAAGGATCAAAGGCAACGATTTCATTTCCATGGAGGCATGGACAACGATTCTTCAGTTGCAGACTCTGAATATAGAGGAGTTGAGAGATATATTGGTTTTTGAGTATTTTGTGAACTGTGAAATGGAGGTAACGGTGGTGGTGGAGACGGTGGTGAGGGTGATGGCGGAGGTGGCGGAGGTGAGTAAACTGGCGGTCGCGGCGAAGGTGGCGGTGGGGGTGAATAAACCGGTGGTGGTGACGCTAAATAAACAAGTGGTGGTGGTGATGAGGAGGTTGAAAGTTACAGGGGTGGAAAAGACCAAAACAGCCTCAAAATATGAAGTGAAAAGACACCATTGCCCCTTAAGGCTAACCATTGACTAACGGACGTTTGGTCCAAGGACGAAAAGTGATGAAAATAAAAACTACGAGGACGCAAAGAGCAGATTTTTGAAAGTAGGGACGTAAAGTGATTTTTGGTGTAAACCTCAGGGACGAAAACTGCAGTTTACTCAATGATTTATAAAAAAACCACACTTATTTAAACCCACCAAATTGAACATATCTTTACACTCTCAGAAATTAGTACATCCAAAAACATTCAAATGGAACTTATAAATAACAAAAAACCTCTCATGCAGTTTACTCAATGATTTATAAAAAAAACACACATATTTAATCCCACCAAATTGAACATATCTTTACACTCTCCGAAATTAGTACATCCAAAAACATTCAAATGGAACTTATAAATAACAAAAAACCTCTCTTAATTGAGGAGATGATAAGAAGGTTTCCAAATCTTCATATAATAAATAGAACCTTAAAAACGAAAAGAGAAAAGAACTTGGATTGGTTGTTTGGAGCGAAAGGTAATATATGGAGTTCAATGTCGACTCTTGTTGTTAAAAAGTTGATATTTACTGAGGATCGGTTGTTTGGAGCAAAACGTAACATATCTACAATTTTAGGTATACTTAATTATAACTAAAGTTTTACATTTAGTGGTGTTATTCCTCTATCCTAATAAAGTAATGGCACGTGTTAAGTTGGAATAGATTAACTCAAAAGTTCGTGTGTGTCATTTTGTAAACATCAATAAAGACAAAACAAAATCTCTTTTGGTTGGAAATGTGAATTCTAATAAGGTCTACTTTGGTGTTTGGTGAGTTTCTTGACATTCTCGACCATTTAACGCTTAATTCAATTGCTTAATATACCTTTGTATATTTTGTGTGCATTTGCATATATTAAGTATTTAAGTATCAATCATAGTTGTCGATAGCGAATAGCGGTAAATAGCGACAAGCCACCTATACGCTACGTAGCGAATAGCGGGCGCTATTTCACGTTTAGCGATACACTGCTAGAAATTTTTAGAAATATTTTATATTCAACTATTGTAGGATATGTAGCAATTATAATCAATAATCATCTAAATCTTCATATATTAGGGTTATTAGCAACCTTATTTATATTAATCAAGTAAAAAACTGGTTTAAAAAAAAAAAAAAAAAAAAATCGCTATCTGGTCGCTATATGGTCGCTATCTGGAAATAGCGGAGCCTAAACGAAACGCTACGTAGCGCGCTATAGCGCCCGCTACGGGCGCTATTGACAACTATGGTATCAATCTAGACGTGTATTGTTAATATGGCATAGGATCACTAAGTTCTTTCTCTTTTAGGTTTTCCATTTACAACTTACAATATGAAGATTTGAAACCTAGAAAACAGAAAGTAGCAACTTCCTATTACTTTATCGATGAATGTGGGTCTCTTTATTGTCATTCATAAGATCTATTAAATGGTTTGGAGTGATTGAACTTTTTTTTTAATATTGTTTCGATCAAATTGGTTGTGTGGTTCCTGTTCTACTATGTTCATGTTTGGATCCAACATGTTGACAGAAATAATTAATGGTGTTTGGGTTAGGGTGTTATTTCCCGTGTTCATCATAGTTGTCAATAGCGAATAGCGGTAAATAGCGACAAGCTACCTATATGCTACGTAGCGAATAGCAGTAAATAGCGCCCGCTATTTCATGTTTAGCGGTAAAGTAGTAGAAAATTTTAGAATACAATTAGTCAACTATTTGTGCAATTATAATCAACAAAAAAACATTCACACCACCAAAATAGCTAAAATACATTATCACTATATTAAAAAACACCCTAGCGCTAATTTATATTAAAAAAAACAAAAAAAAACCAAAAAACGCTTTTTGCTCGCTATGTAGTCGCGATCTGGAAATAGCGATTATCTGCCGATTCGCTAGGTAGGGTGCTATAGCGCCCGCTACCAGCACTATTGACAACTATGGTGTTCATGAATTCAGGTGATCGTAACCCGACACAAATTGCCATCCCTACATACACTAAACAACTATCATATCTTCCATAACTTGTTAGTTTTCTGAATGACTCTTAGGCAATACAAGTTTAGTAGGAAGACATAAAGAGTTGGGGATCTTGGTAAAAAAGTTAGAAGTCAAAAAACTTCCTGTCACACATGGATGATTACTAATGCTTGTGAATTTAACTACAACCTTTGGCATAAATCATATATAGAATCTATTATTGAGCCTTGGGTATTGTGGTAGATAAATTCAATCGAGCCGTAACATGCACATTTTCATGTGAAAAAAAAACAAAGCAAATTCTACATTTTAGATGTTAGTTCTAAAATTAAAAACTCTATATAACTTGTGTTACTCTCCCAGGCTCAACTACTCACAATCTATAGCATCCCATTAATAATAAAAATTGACAAAAAAGAATCACAGCAACAAGTAACACTTACATAGTCTGCATCTTCTTCACTCCGAAACTCTACAAAGCCATACCCTTGGTGGAGATTAGTAACTCTATCTTTAGGAACATACACATTAACTGAATAAGAAATAGCAAAAGTAAGTATTAACCATTCAGAAATACATAACCTAATGCATTAAAATTCTATAATACTTATTTCTGTTCCTTTGTTAAACTCAAAAATAGTTTTCATAATATGAAAGCTAAGAACTTACCAACTGGACCAGCTTGAACAAATAACTCCCATAATAACTCTTCAGATGCCTGCAAAGAAAGAAACAAAGCAGTATCAGGTCCACTAATGTTAAAGGCCTGACTAAAATAATATCACTGAATAATGTCTTGGTGAACAAGCCAAAAGTGGAGTTGCAATTTTACAGATACAATAATATTCAAATCGATGGTAAAGATGATCGATAAACAGACGTAACGGTACCTGAGGGTCGAGATTGCCGACGTACGCGGTGGCGTCTTGGTTCCTCTCCGCCGAGTGTTGACCGAGGAGATTCGCCCCGACGCCGGGAGCTATTCTGGTCGTCATCCTCCTCTTCTCGACTCAATTTGCTGCTGGAAAACCCAAAAGCTCCTGATGGCCCCAAGTATGTTTAAAACCCTAGTTTTTTAAAAAGTATCAGAACCGTTTAATTCCCTAATTCTTGTTTGAGTCAACACTGAGAACATCCAAAATAGTTCATCCTATCAAAAACCCTCAATCAGGTAGTGGTTGTGGTCATAGTCCTTTTTTTTCCTATAGCCCGGATTCGAACAGACAACCTTTCATTTAGGGTATGTTTGGGATTATTTTGAAAGCTCTTTATTAACTTTTGTAAAAAATTAATAAATAGTTTTGAACTTCTTGAAAACTACTTTTTTCCTTCTATTTTTCTATCTCATTCTAGTTTACCTAAACAAATTTTTAACTTATTAATTTTTTAAAAAAGTTAATAAGTTAATAAGGAGCTCAAAAAGTAATCTCAAACATGAAAAGTCCTCAAGGTACCGCTAGGACAAAGCCCCTTTAGTAATATCGGTTTATTATATGTTTTTTTACTGCTTACTAGCTTATCAATACATAAATTTCTTAATTTTTATGTATATATTTTACATGTATAAAAATGTATTACGTATATCAAGGATAGAAAACAAAATTCAAAATATGTAGCATTCATGATTTTTCCTGCTTAATTTTTAGTTCATTTCACAAATCCATTTCAACTCCGTACCGGTTCAACACAATATGCCACATATTAATCATCTTAACAAGTATCAAATTAAGTTTTCAACCTTGGACGTTACAATATTATTCTCCTATTATATATATACTTACAATATATAGAGATAAATCAAAAATATAAGTTCCAAAGTCCAAATTTCAACTTTTATTTTATCGTTTGTAAACATACACATATTTATAAATATTCAGTGTCACTAAATAAATCAAGTAAACAGGTTCAACGTTATTAAAACATATATAGATAATCGTGTAAGACTAGATCATGTAGTTACGTCTTTGTAAATATATGTATATATTTATTTATGAATGATCATTCAAATATATATATGACTAAATTACATAAAACAACATTTAGGTATATATCAAATTACACCCGCGGACCTTAATCTTCATTAATTACACTGGACACCCTTTATCTATATGATTTGTATCAAGTTATAACCTTTAGACTAACCGACGTTAGATTTTTCAGTTAAATGGCATGTAAATGACTAATTTACCCTTCATTCTTATACTATGTTAAAACTCATGTATTACATGGGTTGAATAAATACAACTTGTTATAAAACATCAGTTCCTATGTAAATTTGTTAATTCTAAAAATGTTATATAGTTACTTTTTTTAAATGTTTTATAGAAAAAAATGAAGAAATGTTCAAATTATAAAAATGTTTTATGAATAAACCTATTTTTTTAAAATAAAAAAAGTTTTATAAAAGTAATTTTAAAAATCATTATTATTTAATAGGAAACAAAAACTATAAAAAAATTTAAAAATTTTGAATAATTAATAAGAGAGAGATGCGGGAGACAAAAATTATAAAAAAATTAAAAAAAACTTGTATAATTAATAGGAAAGAGAAGCGGGAAAAAATGTTAAGAATGAATGTGTGAGTGACAAGTGTCCCTTCAAAACCTTTATTTATCATATAGTATAGATTAACAAATTAATATATGTATATATACATATATAGGGGACGGTTATCGTACAAAGAGCCTAAATCGTACGAAGCGTACGAAGGGCCTCCAACCGTCTGATTAGTATGATCTAAGGTTGGGGATAACGCGGTGGCATAAACGTAATTACTTTAAAAAAATAACGCGTCGTCCAGATAAAAAGAGCATAAATGTCAATTTTTTTAAAATAATCACACTTCATGCGTGCTTTTTTTACGTAATCACGTTTTTACATAACTTTTTTTTACGTAATCACGTTTTTACGTAATTATTTTTACGTAATCACGTTTTTTCATAAAAAAAATTACCGTAATCACGTTTTGTGTGATTGCAACTAATTTTAAACATGAATAATGTTAATCAATACTACTGTCTTCAATCTTATCTTCTTGCTTTTAAGTCAAATTATCGGCAAAAACATTAATCAAAGTTTCTATCGAATGTGTGTGGATCTGGAAACGAAAATAGATAGGAACAAACAAACAAAACTAACTAAAAAATCTAACCTCTGTTAGTTTAAAGGTTATAATTTGATACAAAGCATTTAGATAAAGGGTGTCTAGCGTAATTAGTGAAGATAAAGGTTTGCGGGTGTAATTTAGTATATACTTAAAGGTTGTTTTCTGTAATTTAGTCTATATATATACATAAATACATTAGATTTTATTAATTAAACCATTTTGTAATTTTATAAAATTGGAAGCTTTTCCTTCATTAAGATTATATTAAAACACTTGATGTTTTAATAAATACAAATTTCATAAAAACATTTTTTTAAATAACTAAAAAGAATCTAAAACAAATAAAAGATATCTTGAACCCATGGGATAAACCTTGAACTCCCATCTATGAACCCTCACCTCAAACTTGAAACTTTGAACACAAGAATCTGTAAATTGAACCTCCCCTATCTCAAACTTGACCCCATTTCCTCCAAGTTTGACCTGTAAAAGTCAACAAATTCAAGATCCTTGCAAATCAATGTCCAATTCGATCAAACCCAACTGTTACGGACCTGCCTTGTACGCATAAGTAATTCTCGATCGTTTCTAAACCCCACTAACGTACAAATTTAATAAATTTCGTGGCCAGATTCGAAAATCAAACAGTTTGACCTACCGGGGTCAAACCGTGTCAAATTCAATCCTCAATCAAGCAATCAAGCACGATTAACACCTGTAAATCACGCGTATGTCTGTCTCGCATGTATCCAACCTTGTTTCTTGGTTCAATTCAGTTCTAAATCACCGAATTTACGCACATCGGTGGCAACAGCTGTCAATGGTAAAGGCTAAATCAAATCACGCGTTTAAGGTAAAATTAATCGCATTAATTCTTTCCCTCACTATTTTTTTATATGCATTACGACTCTAGAACCGTATCAAGCTCCAAGAACATGGAGTGGTTCTCTTCTGCTGATCGCCTTCGTTCCTTAATCTTCTCAGGTAAAATTTGCAATCATAGTTTCGCCTTAGTCCAAGGATCAAAAGCCCCATGGTTTGGGGATTTGATTTTAGTGCAACCGGGTTATGTTTCTAACTAGGGTTGGGGTTTTACAATCGTGACGATAGGGAAGGGGGAGGGGTCTGTTCTTGCAAGTTTTATGATAAACGAAACCGACTACTAACACGGCTTCATGCCCAGATCTCTTGGTTAAACTTTAATGCCTTCACGGACAAGGTCGCGGGTTCGAACCAACCCCGCACCATGTGTTCCTTTTTTATTCTATTTTGGCTACCCTGGGACCCGGTCTTGTTCCAATGGTCAAAAACAAATCCGAAGTAGCCTATGACAAAAAATAGCCCAGGTCCAGTGGTTAGAAGTTGATGATCCCACCGGGCAGACCCCATCTCTTTTTAAAAACCGTTTTTACCACTCCGTGTACTTTATGAAAATTATTTTATAAAAATTTATATCATTTGAAACTATTTGGTACGATAATAAACGGTCACTAAATATAAAACAGTTATTTTACAATTTAAATTGTTTTAAACTATCATTTCTAAGATAAAAATAAGTTAAAATGTATTTTTACAAACGAATCATTTAAAAATAATTATTTTATGAAATCATGTTTAGATTCTATAAAATTGTTATTTTTAGTTACCATTTTACAATTACAAATCACCTAGAGTTTAAATTACATTAATTCTTATGTACCAAGATTAGTTACTCCTCTCTTTAAATAAATAAATAAAGTAAAGATTATTTATTTACTTTATATTTAAATACATATAATTTCCCATACTATTTTTCTAACTAAATAAATGAATAGCAAATATTGGAATTATCTAGCTAGCCAAACCCAAACCCCAAATTTATGTATTTTAAAACCTTTCACTTCAACCCCTCATTTCATAAATACTCATTCAAGTACAAACCACAATCACCTACGCACTTCTTTGCATAATACCACACAAACCCTTTGTATACATTTCCATTGCAACCCTAGACTCGGCTTTAGACTATGGTACATGTTATTAATCTAGATTCATATATATTACACTCTAGGTTAACGTTGTAAGTTTCGAGGATCACTTTGCTACATAGTCTCTTGTGCTAGCTACATCTTTGACACATGTGAGTTTTACATAGCCCCCTTTTACTATTTTATATTTTTGAGTTGAAACATGAACACAACATTACAATGATTTACACAAACTACACAATACAAATCCACTTTACAATTTGTGTGCAATTTGAGCTTTATGTTTGAGTACTAGGTGTGTTAACTACTTGTGTGCAATTACATGTACAATCATTAACTAATCAAGACGATGGTTAACAATGATAGATCTATTGGGTCTGACAAACCCACCCAGGTAGGGTGATTGTTACCGACAACACACTTTGTTTTGCATGCTAGTTACAAAGGTTTGATTGTACTACTTGGTTACACAATAGTGACTCTCCATATTTGCCTTATTAATCATGACTTGTATGGATTTGTTTACACACAACACTTTGATACTACTTAGAGTCAAAACCTATGTATGCTCACCAACTTTTTAGTTGACCTTGTTTTCATCATGTTTCAGGTGCAAATGTTTGAGTTGAACAAGCTTGCTACACTTAGGATGTGGACTTAGATATTTAAAAGAAATTTGTTATGTATTTTCTCATTTTTCATGTACTTGTTGAATTTCATTGAAATGAAATGTGATGTTTAAACTTATTATAATCTAGTCAACCATGTGCTCATGAACAGTCTACATGTCCCGCCCCGACGTTTCCACCGTCGGTTGGGGTGTGACAAAATATGTAAAAATTAATATATAATTAGATTTCAAAAATACGTTAATTACTATTTAATCCAATTTGACTTTTATTACTATTTGATTCAAAATAAAAGTTACATAATTATATTTCAAAGTTTCTTATAATAAGTTTATTAGTAGAATTAGTATTTTTTTTAATATATGATCATTAAAATATATAGTTGTATTTAATAAAAGAGAAGACGGAAAACAAAATGATGAAAATGAATATGGAGACGACATGTAGCATGTCAAAACCTTTATTTATTATATAACTAAGTTAGAATCATGTGTATTACACAAGATTGTATATTAAAAAAAATAAAACTTATAAATTTGTAAATACTTCATAACTTGTCAGACTATTATGATCGTCTCGAGATATATCAAGTGGAAATGTGTGTATATAACAAATTAGTATTTTTATTTAATTAGTTATATTTTGATTTCATATTATATATTCTTATTTAATATAATTAGTATTCTTCTTTAATAATATATTTATAACTAGTTTAGATCCCGTGTATACACACGGGGTGAAAAATATTTAAAGAAAATTTTTTTAAATCTTTATATATATATTTTACAACTGTAAAAATATATTACATATACTTAAGATAGAAAACAAACTCAAAATATGTAAAAATTAATATATAATTAGGCTTCGAAAATACGTTAATTACTACTTAATATAATTTGACTTTCATTTAATATTTGATTGGAAATACAAGTTACATAATTAAATTTCAAAGTTTCTTATAATAAGAGATAATTTAAAATAAATGTTTTGTTTAGTATAATTAGTATTTTTCTTTAAATATATATTAGTAGGTTAGAATCCCGTGTAATACACGGGTTAAATAAATATAATGTTATATAATTAATAAATAAAAATATTACGCTTTTAAAAACCCGTGTTTTACACGAGTTAAATAAAATATAATGTAATCTTTTAACACATGCACTCATCAAAATATGTCTATTTTAACATGAAAGTTATAAATTATATTAAGTTAATTTTTAAAACATTTTTTTACTTGTTATTTTTTATGTAATTAATAAATGGTAATCCATATTAAATTTATTTGTTTAATGATATAATAACAATCCATAATTAAATAAAAAAATATCCATAATTAGAATGATATTAAATACTTAATTTTTTTTAATATAGCATTAAATATGAGAGAATAGCGGGAAAATAAAGCTGAGATTGAACCACAAGCTGACAAGTGTTCATTTTTTACTTGTTTATTAGTATAGATAGATATCATTATTATTTAATAAGATAGATGCACATTTATTATGAAAGAGATGTGAGAAAATCAATGTAAGGAGGAATGGGAAAGTGACAAGTGTTCACTTTAAACCTTTGTTTATTATTATAGATTGTATATTTTATATTAAGTTATTATGAAAAAGATATTTGAAATTTTTTTATATTATAGTCTTTTTTTTAAACTATAATGGTCATTTAAGATGTTCATCGATATAAGGTTTGAACCTGGGTCTCTTTTATATTATAGTTTTTTTTTTCAATTTAATATATACCTCTATAAAATTAAAAAATATCATATATATATATATATATCCAACCAAAATTAAAAATATCGTATATACTCATTTCATTAAAAAAAATATTTAAGAAAATGACTAATTTACCCTTATTTGTCTAATGAGTCGAGTACACGGATAGTCCCTGTGGTTTGACCAAAATTTATATATATCACAAAATAATATTTACATCTAAAAGTATTAATTAAACTAGATAGTTATACCCGCGCTCTGCGGCAGGTGTCGTACCTATCGTTAATAAAGTTTAAATGAAAACGTGGGCGCAACGGTAAAAATAATGTTAATAAAAGATTAACATAAAAATAAATAATAAAAAACTTACTGGTTCGGGTTATCGAAAACCATAAAAACAAATACATATACGAGTTCCGATAAAACCAATACCGACAATGATGTTGTTGACTCATAATAGGTTTGTAACATCCCAAAAATAAAACGACAGTTATAATAACGAAATAAACGAACGAGGCATGTCGGGTCGGGCCAGATGGGGCGGCGGGCTGGAAGGGGAGCCTCCCCTATAAATAGCTTAGGTCTCCATCATTTCTCTCATTTGCAAGTTCTAGAGAAAGAAACCGTAGAGAGAGAAAGTTGGCGGATCGACCCGAGATTTTAGCAAAGTGTTGCTCCATAGCTCGTGAGAAGAACCTCCGGATCAGAAACTCGATTCAGGTAACGATCGGGCCTAAATCTGAGTTTTTGTTCGTTTTTGGGTTTTTCGGGTTTTGGGTGAAAAGGTAACGTTTTCACGGATAAAACTGAAAGATAAACATAGATTTGAGATCCTTAATAGAAAGCAAACGTTTTGAAGTAAACAAGTTCGAGATCTTGACGTGATCAGACCCGAAGGCGAAAGTTAGGGTTTTTGCGAAGAAGCAGTTCGTGCGTACTTATCAAGTACGCATGAAGATGATCCTGCGTACTTACCAATTACGCAAGAAGAGGATCCTGCGTACTTATCAAGTACGCATGAAGAGGGTCATGCGTACTTATTAAGTACGCATGAAGCAGGTACTGCGTATTTATCAAGTACGCATGAAGCAAAGTCTGCGCACTTATTAAGTACGCAAGAATAAGTCCCTGCGCACTTGCTAAGTGCGCATGCATCAGGCTGGTTAAGTAAAGTCAGTATGTCTAGAAGGTTAAACCGTTAGAGTCGGGATTGGGTCTGATGTGTATTTAACTAATCAATTCAGATCGGAAGTGACGTTGTTGGGCCTTTGTTTAGGACAACCGAGACTAGCTTATAAGGTGAGTTCTAGAAGCCCTTCTTTAAATGTTTTAATTAAATGTTTTTGGGCTGATGTGCATACATACGGAATGATGTTTTTACGAAATGATGTTTTACGAAACGATGTTTACGAAATGACGTTTATGAAATGATGTTTACGAAGGATGATGTTTATGAAATGTTTTGCCAAATGAAGTTTACGAAAGAGATGATGTTTTGTTTAATAAAACGTACTAATGCTTTAACTAAAATGAGGTAAAGGTTTTATGAAAGTCATGAATGAACGAATCTGCCACGAGTTCCTATGGAAGCTAAGGTATGTAAGTATGTATGTATTGGCCTCACTCTACGGGGGGCCTTTGTGGCTGGCTAACGGTTGTACAACTGGTTGATGATGGGGTGACGACGGTCACCCATGGGATTACCTGGATCCCGATGGAAGGTACTATTCCTTGCGGGGAAATAGTGCCTAAGTTATGTTCTGTCTACCTAGAGGTAACGAGCCTTAGGAGACATATGTTTGGTCTACCTAGAGGTAACGAGCCTTAGGAGACGTATGTTTGGTCTACTTAGAGGTAACAAGCCTTAGGAGACGTATGTTTGGTCTACCTAGAGGTAACAAGCCTTAGGAGACATATGTTTGGTCCACCTAGAGGTAACGAGCCTTAGGGGACCTGTGTGACGGATGACTTAGAGGTAACGAGCCTTAAGTTCATCCGCTGGTATGCGATGTATGGAATTGACGGTTACGAGAAGGCGTAGATTCGGTTCATGTTGACTTATGTGATGTTATGTTACGATGTTAAGATGATGTTATGCTATTGCATGTTTTACGTACGCTTTTATTAAACAAATGTATGTTATGTTTTTGGCAAAATGTTTATGTTAAGGTTTTATGTAAAGCTAGAACTCACCAGCGTAGCTGACTTTTTAGTATGCACATTCAGGTTAAGGCAGGTATGGATGATGGACGGTGATGCTTGGCAAGCGAGAAGAGTTACCCGGTTGATCATGAAGACTGGCATCCCGTTATGATTAGCTTATGTTATGTTTATGTAATAGACTATGTTACGCTTCCGCATGTTGAACAATGTAATGGTTATGTTTAATGAAGTATTTTTCGCTGCGTTATTTGATATTCAAGTTTAAGAACTGTGTGAATGAGTAAATCCAACAAGTGAGGCCTCCCGGGTTTGGGGTCTTACAAGTTGGTATCAGAGCAATAGTTTGAGAGATTCGGACACTCCCAGTGTCTGAACTTAAACTGTGAATGGGACCGAAAGTGGATGCCAGTACGGGTAACTCGAGCCACAGCATCAGGTATGAAGGTAGTATATATTTACATGTATAGTATGCCTTAGAAAGGGTTAGGTAAGGACTTGTGTTCTGATGAAATCACAAAGGTGGTCAAATAGAAATCGAAAGGTAGTGTAATGGTTAATTGCAGATGGCCAGTGTATATTAACATCTTACAGTGCTTATTGAATTTTATTTGTTAACTAGCGTGATGACATTGGATTCCTTGTCTTATAGAACGAAATGGCAAGGAGAGGAAACGGAAGACGTGGTGGGGGCCGTACCGGTGGTCGTACCGGCGGTCGAAATGGTGGGCGTGGCAGGACCCCTTCGCGCCAAGAGTATAGTGAAGAAGGAAGTGTACACACTGAACCGGCGGTTAGTGTGCATGGAACTGAGCAGACACTGGTTGAAGAACAACCTTTCACTTTTGAACCAGAAGTGAGAGCTGTAGAGTCATATCTTATGTATAAGCTGTTGTCATTTATTGTTTGTTTAAACAGTTTTAGACTAGTTTACTTTCTGTCATTTCATTAAATGTAATTTCAGTTTTCTGTAATTTACTGTTTTTATTTCCAAGTCTGGGCCATCGAAACTACTAGTTTCGATTTCGATTGATGGTAGTTTCGACAGTCTGTGTATCACCATGTAAATGGTCAATCGAAACTAGTAGTTTCGATTGAACATAGTTTCGATACATGTCACTACTATAAATAGCCTAGTTTGAGAATGTATAGGGTGTGAGTAGCGGCTGTAACCCTGAACCTTCTCTTTCACATTGTTCTTGAATCAATACAATTTGCAGTTTTTTATTCACTGTGTTCTTACATTTTCATACCATTTGCGTGTTGATTCATAGTGTGGTTAGCCTGTTATATTCACCAACACTGTTTCTATCATCTGCTTCACCACCATACACACAGTTTCCGCCTGTGTGTGTGCGTAATCGATCAAATTAGTGATTTCAAGTGAAATCTGGACCTACAAGAGCAGCTATTGCTCGAGAGTTCACAAAGTTGATGAAGACTTCTCTGCCAAGTCTGTTAGCTGAAGCATTGAAGAAGGTTAATGGGGAAGGTGGGTCTAACACGGCGGTTGATACCCCAAACACTGAGGAAATCAACGCACCGCTTAACCGTGGTTGCGACTATAAGTCCTTTAAGGCATGTGACCCACCGGCCCTCACTGGAAAGAAAGACGCGGTGGCTACGTTTGATTGGGTGATCCGTATGGAAGCTTCCATTCGTCTGAGCGAATGTCGAACGGATCAAGTTGTAAAATTTGCTGCTAACTCCTTGAGAGAGGAAGCATCACATTGGTGGGAAGGTGTACGTCAAGCAAAAGGGAGCGAGGTTGTGGATGCGATGGTGTGGGCTGACTTGAAAACCTTGGTGATCAAGAATTTCTGCCCAAGGAACGAGATTCAGAAGGTAGAGAGGGAATTTCTGGTTTTGAAAGCCGGGAGCATGATGCACCGGCAATACACTACCCGATTCAATGAACTGGCACGTCTGGTGCCACATCTTGTCACGACTGAGGAAAGAAAGATTGTATGCTACATACAAGGACTGCCGGACCAGGTCCGCACCTATGTTAAGGCAAACACCCCTACTACCTATGATTCGGTAGTAGAACTGAGCAGCGTGGTATTTGATGATCTGGCGCTGAATGTCATTGCCATTGAAGAGCCCAAGAAGAAGCTGAGTTTTCCCACTAAGCGATCGGGTGGGAAGTTGTTTGGGGCTCGAGACAAGCAGACTAGGGTAGGCGAGGCGGCAGTCTGTGGAAGATGTGGGGTAAGACATACGGGTGAATGTCGGCTAGGGACAAATCTGTGCTACAAATGTGGCAGGACTGGGCACTACTCCCGGGAATGCAGGCAAGGCACTAAATGTTATAATTGTGGTGAAAGCGGTCATATGAGCTGGGAATGCACCAAGCCCAAAATGGGTGAATCCGGGAAAGGGAAAGGCCCAGAGAAGAAAGAAGAGAGGCCCCGAGCAAAGACTCGTGCGTACGCACTGACGCAAGAACAAGCCAGGGTAGACCCCGATGTGGCGTCAGGTACGTTCATCCTTGACAACACTTTTGTTTCTGTGTTATTTGATTCGGGTGCCAGTAAGAGTTTCATATCTGCGACTTTTTGTAAACGAGTGAAGTACACTGTGAGTAAGTTAGAAAGGGCCTTTAGCGTAGAAACCGCTGAGGGTAGAACTGCGAGAGTGACCGATGTAGTTGACAACTCCACGATAAAAATAGAAGGTCATAGGTTCCATGTCATGTTGTTTGTCATGGTTTTGGGTGGGTTCGATGTTGTGTTAGGTATGGATTGGTTAACTGCCAACGAAGCACAAATCATATGTAAACGAAAGATAATCCGACTCAAGGCTCCGGATGGTAGCAAAGTCGAGGTTTTTGGAGATCGTGACGCCGCGATGCCAAACGTCATCTCGATGATTAAGGCAGCAGATTACTTGAGGCGCGGATGCGAGGCTTATCTAGTGTACGTAATTAACGAGTGTAAGGAAGTGAAGGAACTAGACGATGTACCCGTGGTACGCGAGTACCCAGAGGTGTTTCCAGAGGATTTTCCTGGGATACCATCCGATAGAGAGAGATCGAATTTCGAATCGATTTAGTACCAGATGCCCAGCCCGTGGCTAAAGCTCCATATCGACTAGCACCAGTGGAAATGAAAGAACTTATGGCCCAATTAGACGAACTACTTAAGAAGGGATTTATCCAACCGAGCATCTCGCCGTGGGGTGCTCCGGTGTTGTTTGTGAAGAAGAAGAAAAATGGTTCGATGAGAATGTGTATTGATTATCGCGAGTTGAATAAACGTACGGTGAAGAACAAGTACCCTTTACCAAGGATTGACGACCTGTTCGATCAATTGCAAGGCGCAAGTTGGTTCTCAAAAATCGACCTTCGGTCCGGGTACCATCAGTTGAAGGTGAGGGAAGAAGACATACCGAAAACTGCATTTCGCACGCGTTATGGACATTTCGAGTTCCGCGTAATGTCTTTCGGATTGACGAACGCACCCGCATCGTTCATGGATTTGATGAATAGGGTGTGTCGACCGATGCTGGACCGATCGGTAATCGTGTTCATCGATGATATCCTCATCTACTCCAAGAATGAGGGTGATCACGCATGTCACTTAAAGGAGGTGTTGGAGGCTCTGAAAAAGGAAAAGTTGTATGCTAAGTTCTCTAAATGCACGTTCTGGTTTAGGGAAGTCCAATTCCTAGGTCACGTCATTAACCCGAACGGCATTATGGTTGACCCAGCAAAGATAATGACGGTAAGGGAATGGAATATTCCTAAGACGCCAACTGAAATCCGCAGTTTCTTGGGATTGCCAGGCTACTATCGGAGATTCATCCAAAATTTCTCAAAAATAGCTTCGCCATTGACAAAGTTGACTCGGAAGGAGGTAAAGTACGATTGGGATTCGACTCAGGACGAGGCGTTTAAGGAGTTGAAGGAGAAGCTAACCAAAGCCCCAGTCTTGGCCCTTCCCGAGGGCAATGAAGACTTAGTGGTATACTCTGACGCTTCGGGTCAGGGATTGGGATGCGTGTTGACGCAACGCGGGAGAGTGATCGCGTACGCGTCACGGCAGTTGAAGATTCACGAAGCTAATTATCCGACTCATGATTTGGAACTTGCCGCTGTCGTATTTGCATTGAAAATCTAGAGGCACTACCTCTACGGGGTGAAGTTTACTATTTACTCCGACCACAAAAGTTTGAAGTACTTCTTCTAACAAAGAGAGCTTAACATGAGGCAGGGACGATGGTTGGAACTCCTGAAAGATTATGACTGTGAGATCATGTACCATCCTGGAAAGGCAAACGTGGTGGCTGACGCTCTAAGCCGAAAGGATGTGCCTACTCCTATTAAAGTGAAAGCTTGCTAGTTGATAGTAACATCAGATGTGATGAGAGAAATTGAAAGAGCTCAAGATGAAGCACTTAAAGAAGAAAACATAAAGAAGGAAAGGATGGTTGGCCAACAGGACAAGTTGGAATATAACACCCTTGGTGTTAGGACACGTTTTGGACGGGTATGGATACCTATGGGTGGCGAGGTTAGAACCAAAATCTTGGATGAGGCTCATAAGTCTCGGTACTCTATCCATCCTAGTACCAATAAAATGTACCAAGAGCTAAGGAAGGAATACTGGTGGCCTGGAATGAAGCATGAAGTGACAAAGTACGTAAGCAAGTGCTTGACTTGCTCGCAAGTGCTTGACTTGCTCGCAAGTAAAGGCCGAACACCAGAAACCATATGGAAAGATTCAACCACTTGATATACCGGAATGGAATTGGGAACACATTACCATGAACTTCATAACCAAGCTACCTCGCACAGCTAAAGGTCATGACACCATTTGGGTAATTGTAGACCGTTTAACGAAGAGTGCTCATTTCCTACCTATTTGCGAGACGTTCTCGTCGGAAAGGTTAGCAGAAGTGTTTATTAACGAAGTAGTAGCACGGCATGGGATGCCTTTGACGATCGTATCTGACCGGGACACACGATTCACATCGAGGTTCTGGAAAAGATTTCACGAGGCGATGGGCACGAGACTCAATGTTAGCACGGCATACCACCCGTAAATGGATGGTCAGTCCGAAAGGACCATTCAGACATTGGAGGATATGCTTCGTGCTTGTATTATCGATTTCGGCGGCAGTTGGGACAGTCATCTGCCGTTAGTCGAATTCTCCTACAACGATAGTCATCACAAAACGATAGGCATGCCGCCTTACGAAATGTTGTATGGGAGAAGATGCAGGACCCCGGTTTGTTGGGGTGAGATTGGACAGAAGGAATTAGGAAGTCTTGAAGTCATAAGAGAAACGTCGGAAAGGTTTGATCAAATCAAAGCACGGATGAAAGCCGCACAAGATCGTCAGAAGTCCTATGCGGATAAACGACGAAGGCCTATTGAGTTTGATGTTGGGGACAGAGTAATGTTGAAAGTGTCACCCTGGAAGGGGATCATACGATTCAGGAAGAGAGGGAAGTTAAGTCCGAGGTTTGTCGGACCATTCAGGATAATGGCGCGGGTTGGTGAATTCGCTTATCGGTTAGAGTTGCCTGATGAGTTAAGTGTGATTCATCCTACCTTCCATGTATCACACTTGCGAAAGTGTTTGGCGGATGAATTGGCTCACGTACCGCTTACTGACATCGAGGTCGACAACAGCCTTAACTACATCAAAGAACCCGTGGCCATCCTAGACAGAAAGGAGAAGCGTTTGCGTAATAAGATTATCCAATTGGTTAAAGTCCAATGGAAGCATCGAAGGGGATCGGAAGCCACTTGGGAAACGGAGACGAAAATGAGGGAGTCGTACCCTCAACTATTTGACTTATGATAGGTTTCGGGGACGAAACCTATTGTAAGGGGGGTAGACTTGTAACATCCCAAAAATAAAACGACAGTTATAATAACGGAATAAACGAACGAGGCATGTCAGGTCGGGCCGGATGGGCCGACGGGCTGGAAGGGGAGCCTCCCCTATAAATAGCTTAGGTCTCCATCATTTCTCTCATTTGCAAGTTCTAGAGAGAGAAACCGTAGAGAGAGAAAGTTGGCGGATCGACCCGAGATTTTAGCAAAGAGTTGCTCCATAGATCGTGAGAAGAACCTCCGGATCAGAAACTCGATTCAGGTAACGATCGGGCCTAATTCTGAGTTTTTGTTCGTTTTTGGGTTTTTCGGGTTTTGGGTGAAAAGGTAACGTTTTCATGGATAAAACTAAAAGATAAACATAGATTTGAGTTCCTTAATGGAAAGCAAACGTTTTGAAGTAAACAAGTTCGAGATCTTGACGTGATCAGACCCGAAGGCGAAAGTTAGGGTTTTTACGAAGAAGCATTTCGTGCGTACTTATCAAGTACGCATGAAGATGATCCTGCGTACTTACCAAGTACGCAAGAAGAGGATCCTGCGTACTTATCAAGTACGCGTTAAGAGGGTCATGCGTACTTATCAAGTACGCATGAAGCAGGTACTGCGTATTTATCAAGTACGCATGAAGCAAAGTCTGCGCACTTATTAAGTACGCAAGAACAAGTCCCTGCGCACTTGCTAAGTGTGCAGGCATCAGGCTGGTTAAGTAAAGTCAGTATGTTTAGAAGGTTAAACCGTTAGAGTCGGGATTGGGTCTGATGTGTATTTAACTAATCAATTCAGATCGGAAGTGATGTTGTTGGGCCTTTGTTTAGGATAACCGGGACTAGCTTATAAGGTGAGTTCTCGAAGCCCTTCTTTAAATGTTTTAATTAAATGTTTTTGGGCTGGTGTGCATACATACGGAATGATGTTTTTACGAAATGATGTTTTACGAAACGATGTTTACGAAATGACGTTTATGAAATGATGTTTACGAAGGATGATGCTTATGAAATGTTTTGCCAAATGAAGTTTACGAAAGAGATAATGTTTTGTTTAATAAAACGTACTAATGCTTTAACTAAAATGAGGTAAAGGTTTTATGAAAGTCACGAATGAACGAATCTGCCACGAGTTCCTACGGGAGCTAAGGTATGTAAGTATGTATGTATTGGCCTCACCCTACGGGGGGCCTTTGTGGCTGGCTAACGGTTGTACAACTGGTTGATGATGGGGTGACGACGGTCACCCATGGGATTACCGGGATCCCGATGGAAGGTACTATTCCTTGCGGGGAAATAGTGCCTAAGTTATGTTCTGTCTACCTAGAGGTAACGAGCCTTAGGAGACATATGTTTGGTCTACCTAGAGGTAACGAGCCTTAGGAGACGTATGTTTGGTCTACCTAGAGGTAACGAGCCTTAGGAGACGTATGTTTGGTCTACCTAGAGGTAACGAGCCTTAGGGGACCTGTGTGACGGATGACTTAGAGGTAACGAGCCTTAAGTTCATCCGCTGGTATGCGATGTATGGAATTGACGGTTACGAGAAGGCGCAGATTCGGTTCATGTTGACTTATGTGATGTTATGTTACGATGTTAAGATGATGTTATGTTATTGCATGTTTTACGTACACTTTTGTTAAACAAATGTATGTTATGTTTTTGGCAAAATGTTTATGTTAAGGTTTTATGTAAAGCTAGAACTCACCAGCGTAGCTGACTATTTAGTATGCACAATCAGGTTAAGGCAGGTATGGATGATGGACGGTGATGCTTGGCAAGCGAAAAGAGTTACCCGATTGATCATGAAGACTGGCATCCCGTTATGATTAGCTTATGTTATGTTTATGTAATAGACTATGTTACGCTTCCGCATGTTGAACAATGTAATGGTTATGTTTAATGAAGTATTTCCGCTGCGTTATTTGATATTCAAGTTTAAGAACTGTGTGTGAATGAGTAAATCCAACAAGTGAGGCCTCCCGGGTTTGGGGCCTTACAAGGTTCGGTTCGTCACGATACCACAACGACTACGACACTCGATGTAGGCAACGATACAAAAAAAACTCGACTTTCAATACAACTCCGTTTTCAAAAGAAAAATTATACTGAAACGCTGACAAAAAAAAAACTAAAAACGGTCGCACACTCCGTATTTTGAAAAAAAAAATTAACGAAATAAATTTATTAAAGAAAATCAAATCTAATATAAAATGAAACGGACTAAAAACGTATATTAAATTTAGTATAAGGGTTAAAAACGAAATGTTAAAAAAAATAAAATAATACGTGTCAAAATATAGATGAATTTTACACTGTTGAAAGACATTGTCCTTTAATCTAATTTATAATACAAATATAATATAATATAATATAATATAGGGGACGTATCGGTTGTAAACCCTTAATTGATGTGAAAACTCTTAAACTTTTTTCTGTCTACACATTTAATTTATTGGTTTTTGATTTATTTTTTTTATTTATCCAATGGCATTTGTGTCTTTTTCCATCTCTTTAAAACCCTAAATCTAATCATTTTTATCCCTCAAACATCTGGATCTCATCTTCTATCTCCCACTTCCATCTCTCTCTCAAATATCAAATGTGGACCATCTTCTCAATCGACACAAAAGTTGGTCTGTTACTCCATAACTCATTCATTCCTAAAAACCCCTCCCATCATCTTCTCCTCCAACGATTTACAGGTCACGCAAAATCATGGTTAACTAAATTGGTTGTTCCAACGATTTAAGGTTTAAGGAAGGTGGGTGTTCTTCATCTTCATTAGAGGGTTTCGATCGGGTTTTCTTCATCTTAATTAGATATGTTATTTTTCGATCTGATGTGTTGCAAAGCACACATGTATTTCCGCCATGTTTTGTGTCATTTTGATTAGTTTTATATTCGTTATGAGTCATTTTTGTATACAATTGAGTCTTTGTTATGTTTATAGGTGCTCGTGGTAATTACAAGTAAAAACCCAAAGAAACCGAGCATGAGAATGAAGCCCGAAGATCAAAAGTCAAAAATGGGAAATTTCAAGTCTTCGTTGTACGCGAAGATCAGAGGAGAATGTTTTGCGGTATGCGAAGAACTTCAAATCCGGGCGACTATTTTGGTTCTCGCGGTACGCGAGAAACCAGGGCATATCTCTCGCGGTACGCGAGAGACCTAATTCCCGAGAAAAAACCCTAATTTCCAATTAAATAGATTTTTAATTCCATTATGCAAGGAGTTCGTATCTTAGCCGTCCAGAGAAGGGTTTTTGGCGATTTTGGGAGAAAGGATGAAGAATCAAGTGAAAAGATCAAAGCTTTGGAGTCCGGGTTCGTGTGATTTATGTTTTCGGTTCTAAAGTTCGAAACTTTCTTCTTGAATTCTATGTTTGAAACCATGTCTTCTTCTATTACTTCTGTTATGATGTTTTGGATTATGATTCTTGGCTAAAACATTAATACTGCCTAGGTTAACGATAAATGCTTGTTAAAGTTATGATTTTTATCGGTTTTTGGATTTAATTGATGATTTAATGATATTGTAAACGATCTTTGGTTAATTAATATGATGTTAGTGCATGCTTAATTCTGGTTTTGAGTTGATTAGTGTTCTTCGTGTTATCTTGTTGAATGTCTTTCATAAATAGATGCATGTTTAGGTTGTTTGCTTGTTGTTGATAACCTGAGTGGTTTGCTAGACGTAGTGACCCATAAGAACGTTAGTTGAACCCTGATTAGAAGTTTCAATACCCGAGAGGTGAGAATTAGTTGTCTAGTCTTCGTTATTAGGAATCCGAGTATTAACAGTCCGAGAGGATGTTAGTATTAGGTGTCTAGTGATTGTTGCTAGTCAAATCATAGTTGTTATACTGAGATTACCCCATGCATTCCTTGAATGTATTATGGACGGTGAGACTGAGAGGTAATCTGCCCATTAGGGTACAATATCATAGTTGGAAATACATGAGAAGTGATCCAAAAATTTGTTGAGTTTTGTATACTTTAGGTTCCTTAGTTGGTGACACACTAAGAGTGATTAGGGATCCACTAGGTCGTCTTTAGTTGTCATCCTTAGAAACACAGATCCATCTTAGTTTCCAGAACCGGTAGAGGTTGTGTTTTGCAAGTAGGATTCCGGCCTAGGTGGTATTCTTCCTATTCCTGATATCTTCATTAGTTCTTGTCTTGATAGTCGATGCTACCTTAGTATTGCATTCTTAGTTAATAAGTAGTGTAATAAACCCCCAAACCAATCAAATCTTAAGTTCGAGTCAGAGTCTAGTATTAGTATTCAATGTCTCTAGGGTTCGATAACTCGGTTTACCATTAAGCTGTGATACACTCGATAGGTTCACTTGCATGTCAGTGCGGTTTAGTTAGAGGGTATTCCATTTATTACTTAGGAGTCTAGGTTAGGTTTTATAGTTAGTTTTTATAGACCGTCTGGACGACATCACAATCTATAGAGGGTTTCAATCAGATCTAGGTTTTCTTCATATTCATTAGATCTTGGTTCGATGAAGCATACTCCACAATCAATATGTAGTCTGAGACGCACGCCTCTGGCGGCTGCTCGCCGTCTGCCGTTGATCCGGTGAATCCCTCGTTTTGCTCAAGCGACTGCCAAATAAGTTTGTCGGTTGTTATTTTTACCTTTTACACACCCTAATATGAAATTGTTCTTACCTGTTTATGGTAACTTTAGATTTTATGATTTGAAATTAATGAATATGTATGGATTATTTTGATTTCATTTTCTATGTTAATGAATGTCGGTTGTATTTCGATTTCACACACGTGTATTTTGAATATACACGCGTAAAAGAGTTTTTACCCACGTGTATTTGATTTTACCCACATGTATTTAAGGTTTTTTTTCAAAGTGTAAATATGTATAATTTCTTTCTAATTTGTAAAGTTATTTGGGTATTTTTGAATCTGTTTTACACATGTGTATTTTGGGTTATCACACGTATAAATTAATTTTACACATTTGTAAACCGGGTTAAATCTTTGTTTTTGTTCTTCATATCTACATTTATGGGAATTACACACATGAAAACTAAATTTACACATGTGTATATATACATATGTAAATTGTCTTTGTTCATAAGAATTAAATTTTGTATTTAGGTTTTACATATGTGTAAATTAAATTTACAAATGTGTATATTTTTTTTTGTTAATGTGTATATAAATATGTAAACTATTTTTGTTCATGTGAATTTTCACATGTCTAAGCGTTTTTATGATGTCATTGATGTTTAGATGGTGTAGACTAGCACATGAGGGATCAAAGTATGACAAGAAGATCAAGGTTCAAAACGTTATGTAAAAGTCAAGATTTTAAATTGATACGGATGTAGATTTTTTGCTAATTTGTGTATATGGATTTTATACCTTTTAAAAAGGACGTTCTTCAATCATTCTTGTGTGTATGTTCTAAACTGAATTTACACAAGGTTTTTTAAACATATGTAAAAAAACATGCTCTTGAAATTGTTCTTGATGTTTGTTTTCTGATTATGGATATGAGAGATATTGTGTGATTTTTTTATTACCTAGATTTAAACAAAAAAAAAGTCTAATTACTTTTTTACCTCTCTATTAAATCTACACCACATGTTTTTGTCAATATAAATAAAAAATCTACATTTAATTATAACCACAAAATATAATATATAGAAACTAAACATGTGGTCCATATAGAGTTTTTTGGTTTTTACAACAACTATGGGTCTACAACTGATACGTCCCCATATAATATAATATAATGTAATGAAATAAAGAGTAAAATGCAATTTGCATCCCTATGGTTTACCCCAATCTACACATTGCGTCTTTACGTTTGAAATTTCGACCATTTAGTCCCTATGGTTTCAATTTTTTCTCCAATTAAGTCCCTAAGGCTAACGGTCTTCAAGGATATGTTAGTGGTTAAGGGTACATCCGTCATTTTGCGTCGTATTTTGTGGGCAAATTCGTCATTTACTCTTCATTTTTACCCAATATCACATACCGTCTGAGATATCAACATCCTTAAACCCTTGAATATCTTCTTTGTCCCTCCCATTTCACTCGATCATCGCACACGGGTGCCCGCCAAAATCCAATCGGTTGCCGAAATCAAGGTGAAATTAACGAGATGGCCAGTGGTTTATGGATGGTTCGTTCTACTGCTGAAGAGGAATATGACATTTACGAAATATATGGTAAGTTCATTTTGTGTAAAGTACATTCATTTTCGTTACAACAAACAAGCCTACGTTGTTTTCTAACTACCCTGGTAGGACATCTTAACGACCCTGGTAGGACATATGTAAACAATAAGATGAACTTCATTGACAATCAATGTTTTAAAACCCAGACAGGACCGGACGGTCGGACTGGGACCCGGTGACTAAAGCGGTCCAGTTCAATGTGTTCAAACGGTCCTTCAAAGACCCGGCAGGTCGGACCCGGAATCGGCGATCGGACAGGGAACGGGCGGTCGGACCGGGCAGTGGCTATTCTATTTTTTTCTTCATCGATGCTTCTCTGAGTCTCTCCATCGTTGCCTGCTCTGAGTTGAAGAGAGAATGGAAATGAAAAAGATGAGATGAAATCATACTAGAAAATATGGAGAAATCACATAGTGACGATTGAAGAAGATGGAGAGCTTTTGTCTTTTAATTTTAAAAGAGTTTGAAAGAAATGAAGGAGGCGGCTTTGCATATGTCATTTCCATCTCTCTTTTGTATCTAGGTTAAATTATTTTTTCAAAGAGAACCTTAATAAATGTAGAGATTTTATCTTTAGCCCCTCAAAAGTTTGTTTTCTACACGTTTCCTTTAAATTACATATATATGTGTGCATAAATATATATGTATATATATATACTAGGTTAACATTCCGTGTAATACACGAGTAATTTGAATATAATGTTATATACTTAGAAATAAAATTTGTATTTTTTTAAAACTTGTTATTACACGGGTTGAATAAACTCGTTTATTATGCGTGTTGAATAAAATGTAATATGTTAACACATACACTCCCCAAAATATGTTTTAAAAAAATGTAATTTGACGTGACAATTATAAATCACGTTAAGTTAATTTATAAACCATTTTTTTCAACTGGGTATTAATATTTTTTTATGTAATTGATAAATGTTAATTTATATTAACTTTATTTGATTAATAAGTATCCATAAATAGATTTATATTAAATACTTAAAAAAATGCATTAGTTTAATATCATCATTAAATAGGAGAGAGGCGGAAAAACATACAACCAAAACCTTTATTTATTACATAGTATAGATATTTTAATGTTTTCCGGTTCTTAAATCCGGTCCGACCGGTCCAGTGAACCGGTAAGGGGACCGGTTCAATGTCCGGTCCGGTTCTGAAAACATTGTTGACAATGCTAATATTGATGATTTTGGAGTCGATGCGTTGGAAGAAATGGTTAAGACAATTGGATATCCATGTGACGTGGTTTTTTACTTTTATTATAAGGTTCCTTATTTGTCTTTGGATTTGGGTCTTAAGCCATTGGCTGATGATAATGATTTTCTATACTTGTTTGATCAAATACGAGTGGGGTTAAAATTATTGAAATATGTGTTGAACATTGGAACACACGTGTGTTGATGAACTCATTAAATGAAAGCCAAGTTACAGAAGAAGTTGAATGTGTTCATAATGCGAAGTTCTATGTTTGTGATGAACATGTTTGGAGTACATCATGGAATACATGACGAAAAGGATTGTCAATGTGAAGAAGATCTAAGCAAAAAAAAAGTCAAGGTTCTTTAACACCCGTTGATACAAAGATTTTCAATGCCATAAAAAATGAAGCATCACAATTCACTGTTATGATGATAGGTTCTTCAAAATGCCAGGTAATACCTTTTTTAATACCATCCTTCACAATGTCCAATACTTATGTTGGGTTTTAATTTCGTAGGTGAATGGTCCAAAGGGCAACCAGTGTGTGATGGATGTGGATTTGAAAACATGCTTATGTAGAAAGTGGGAGTTAATTGGGATACCATGTAAACATGCAGTAACAGCTATTTGGGACATGTCTAAGAATGATATGGGGACTAGCATACCATAAAATTGGGTTTATGAAGTTTATTGGTTGGATACATGGAAAAAAGTCTACATGCATACAATAGATCCAATTACAAGCCAGATATGTGGACTCTATCACAATGTCCAATAAAAATGACTCCACCAAAACATCATAAACAGATGGGAAAGCCCAAAAAGAAGAAGAAAAGGTCAATTGAAGAGGTCCAAGAAGGGTTTGCTTCTGCAGGTAAACTGGCAAGATAGGGGAAAACAACACACAGTGACAAAGAAGAATCCGGGCCAAAACAGTCGAAGCTGCAGGGGTCAGGGTGGGACAGAATCATCAAAGACCGCATCAAAGGCCAGTTCAAACCCATCTCAAGATGCATAGTGGATGTCTCTTTGTATGAGTAGTATGGTTATGTTTTTTATGGATGTCTTATGTTTGAACAATGTGGATGTACTTTGCTTGAACAATGTAGGATCCTCATGTTTGAATATACTTATGGTTTATGAACAATGTGATTTATTTGTAATGGATGTACCATCTTTTAACTCTCAAGACATTTATTAAGCAAACTAAGATAACAAATACATATAAGCAAACATCATATTGTCAAATTCACAATATTTACAATGATAATCGTCATTTGACCGATCTAAATCTTCCTCTTCTACATATGGATTATGGTAATCCAACTCGTTCTTCAGACTGTCATAATCCTAAGCCTTTTTCAATACATCCGGGTCATAATCCAACTCTTCGGGCTGTACTTTCTCCTGCTGCACTACTAGTCTACTACTTCTTCTTCTTCTTCTTCTTCTTCTTCTTCCTGTTGCATTACTGCTTCTTCTTCTTCTTCTTCTTCTTCTTCTTCCTACTGCACTACTTATTTTTCTTCTTGCTGCACTACTGCTTTCATCTTCAACGGTTGTGTTAGCAGGTTTAAAAACATCATCAACTAATAGATTGTTAAATGGTACTCTTTTATCCATTTGTGAAGTGAATGACTGTTAGATGGGAATCAAACATGCCAACAAATTATATACTTGTAGAAATAAAGCCGTTATAATAGTTGTAGAATTAGAGCCGTTACAATACAAGTAAACAAGTGGAAATAGAGTCGTTATAATGACTAAAACATGGATTTCAATATAACCTCAACATTACATTAACATTAAATGTGTCAATTGGTACACAAATAAACCACAAACAACAAACTGATTCCTAAAACAATCGTCAAGTTCCTCACTTCTGAAGCTCTAGTCCTTGACAATTCCTTTTTCTGGTTCAACGACCTTAACATACCACGGATTACCCTTTCACATCTGGGACACATGGGAGGATCAACCCCAGTAAAGTGTCATTTTCGTTATTATGGTTTGAACATTTTAACAACTTTTATTCAAAAACTTTTTATTTTAGTTTTTTCATCCTTGATTTTTCAAAATGTATTCATTTTCATCGATCTGACTAAATGTGTCTACATTTAACGTTAAATCAGGAACAATTTGATATTTTCAACTGTTTTCTACTCTTTATGGCATTGAAGAATGATTTTTGAAAAGACTAAATTATCCATGATTTAACGTTAAAATGTAGACATAGTTAGTTAAGTGGATAAAAATGGATAGATTATAAACAATCAGTGATGAAAAAGCTAAAATATATTTTTTTTAATAAAAATGAGTAAAATTGTCGAACTAGATTGACGAAAATAACAATTTACTATTAAAACTTTATTCTTAACTAGGGTTTTGTGTAATCGGCCCACCTCTATGTTTTTCCTTCAAAAGCCGTTAAAAAGACGCAATGTTTTATAATATATGAAAAAAAACTTGTTGAAACGGTGCTAAAATTATATCCTGCTATTGCAAACCAACGCCGTCGTCCTCCGATTCCGATTCCGATTCCGATTCCGATTCGTCAATGGAGTTCCAACCCTAGGTCTACTCATCTGTCATGAAAATTTCAGATTTCTACACTCCATTGATCGAAACTTCAGCACCACCACCACCGCCGCCGCCGTAGTTGCAACTAATAATCCCCGATGGACCCTCGCCGGCCGTCACGCGTGATCGATCCCAAAGTCCGTAAGGTCGGCTTCTTCACTCGTGGTCCACCTCCAGAGCGCACGCAATCGGTCCCGGCGGCTCAGTCTCCTATCTCCAATCCCCTTTCTCCCGTTATGATACCGCCGGCTCGCCATGCCTCCGACAATCTGTCACGTGCCGTCGGTATGGCCGTTCCAACCGTGTCTCAATTGCGTGTTCATCCGCCGGTGGATAGCTTGCAAGCTGGGAGCTATGCTCTGTCTGATTCCGTTTTCAGCGCCTCTCCGACGCGATCTCCGTCAAGCCGGATAGGAATCGACGGGGAGTTCTCGGAGGATTCGGCTAATTGGATTAAGCGGGACAATTCCGGGAGATTGACAGCTGCTGTTCCTACAGGCGTCCCTGATTTGACGCAATCAATTGAAGCATCGAATAATGGTACAAAATATATCTCTAAATCAGTAGTACTTGTATATTTTACTAGGTTAGAATCCGGTGATAAATTGACTGTTATATACTTGATAATAGAAAATTTATGTCGTTGTGACAGTTATAATATTATTGTATAATAGGAGAGAAAGACGAGAAAAGTACATGAAGAGTTTAAAGAGAGTTTACTTGCTTTACTAATCTATGTTCATCTTTAATTACTTTGTGAAAAACCAACTTTCTAACAGTTTTGTTATGTAGGTTATAAACTCACATATGTTTAAGAGTTATTGTAGTGATATTATGTACATGATGCATTATGCATACACAATATAGTTTTTCTGCTTCAGTAGGCTCTGGTCTTATGTACATGTGTGCGCATGTGTATGATTAATCATTTCATATATATATATATATATATATATATATAGGGGACGGATCATAAGAAAACTCAATGTTCATGAGAAAACCAAAAAACTAGTTATTTAAGGTAAAAAAAAATAATAAAAAATCATAACTCAAAAAATAAATCAAAAATTAAAAAACTGCTTCGGAGACCTTGTTTCCCACATCATCCTCGTTCCAAAAAAAAAGTAGTGGGTTTAGCTTTTGGGTTTAGTTTAGCTTTAATGTTAGGTTTTTGGAGGGGTGGGGTGGGGGTTTAGGTTTTTGGGGGTGGGTGGGGGGTTTAGGTTTTTTGGGGGTGGGTGAGGGGGTAGGTGGGGTGGGCTTAGGTTTTTGGGTGGGGGTGGGGGGTTTAGGTTTTTGGGGGTGGGTTAGGCTTTTTGGTTTAGTTTAGGTTTTTGGAGGGGTGGGGTGGGGGGTTTAGGTTTTTGGGGGGTGGGTGGGGTGGGTTTAGGTTTTTGGGTGGGGGTGGGGGTGGGGGTGGGGGTGGGGTGGGGGGGGTTAGGTTTTTGAGGGTGGGTTGGGTTTTTGGGTGTACTACACATATGCAGTAGGAGTTTTTTGATTTTCTCATGAAAATGAGTTTTCTAGTGAACTCACCCCTATATATATATAGGGGAGAGATCAAGAGAAAACCACAAAGTTAGGCGAAAACCACATCATTTTAGACAATTTTTTTATTTATGTATACGTATCCAAAATCACTTTTTTTGATTTACGTATACGTAACCGCAATTTTTTTGTTTTATGTTTACGTATACGTAACACTATGTGTAAAAATGTTTTTTGGTAAAAATGTTTAATATTACATTGATACTCTTATAAATAAATAAAAATAAAACAAAACAAAAAATAAAAATTATTATATGATCGAGTAAAATTGGTTTTTTTAGTGGTTTTCTCGGTTTTCGCTTAACTTGTGGTTTTCTCTGGAACCCTCCCCTATATATATGTGTGTGTGTGTGTGTGTTTAGAATGGCGAATTTCTTTACTCATGTGGGACTTAAACCCAAAACCTTCAAACCTAGGTGCTCCAAGAGGCTGTGCCTTTGCCACTAGGCCACCAACCCCAGTATATATATGCATAGACATATATATGTACATGGCGTTTGCAGGGTTTTTTTGACAAGCATAATATAATATTTGTGACACAGAAAATAATGGAGAAGTTGTTGGAGGGCCACCGCAAAAGAATTCAAAGCTATTAAAAGCAAAAACAACAAAGGCTGAGCGGCGTGCTTTACAGGAAGCTCAACGAGCTGCAAAAGCTTCAGCCAAAGGTTGAATTTTTTGTTTCTATGAACTATGATTTCTGAGTTGATAGGTAGTATTCTGATATTCTATTTTGTTGGACCTGAAAATATATGCCTGACTGTGTAACATCAATCTATATTCCCTTTGTTTGTCATGAATGAGATTTGATTGCCTATTAGTTTTTATTTTATAACGACCCGTTGCACTACCATTTGATTTTACACTCATTTACTTATGAACAGTCTAAAGAGGTCATGTTCTATTGTTAGCGGGTCAAGTTGGTAAAATGAAAAAATAGCAAACGGGTGATACGAATTAGCCCCCAATCCCTCATTTATTTGTTTTTTCTGCCCCACACCTACTAATGTATCAATCTATAGGGTGCAAAGTAAAAAAGTCGAAAGAATAGTGTCTTATCATCAAAATTCTTTGTGAATGGGATCAACAGTTTTAGTTTTTTTCGTCCGCTTCTCCACTGTGTATACTCAATCTCCCCAAAATTTGCACACATCTATGACCAAACTACTAGGTAGATAGTGGACCTTGTGTGTTCCTAGATTGGCCATTGTCTTGTTTTTTATCTCTCAAGTCTTAACTAATTCACTGTTGGGTTTGTTGGGTGGACTCCCATGTTAGTTGGTTTCGTTCTAATGGGTTTGAATATGTATTGACTTGCTTGTCTGATTCTTGGTTTAATTTATTTCTTCCCTTCCTGCTCTGTTTTCAGTTTTCTGTTTTGTTGCTAATGCCAATTGTATACTTTATTGTTTTCACATCCAAACATGTATAGAGCTTGTTTAAGTCTTGAAGATTGGATCTTTTTGTTGAACTTGTATAGCTGTTTTGAGTGTGATTCTATTTTACTTGACAAGGTGATCCGATATGCTGGATATTTAAGCTCCAGTTTGAGGGGTTTCTATTATATAATCAGCTTATTACTATCGTCTTAGTGTTAGACATGGTTTAAAAAAAACAGTCGAGGCGAGGCGGTAGAAAAATGAGTCTGAGGCGACGCCTCACAAGGTATTTTTGTACGTACGCCTCACAGGGGCTGAGGCGGTCAAGGCGGGCTGAGGCGGTGAAGTGGTAGAAATGGAAAAAAATGACTTTTGACTGGACTTTTGACCCATTTGAGCTTATATCGTTCTATTAACGAAATACACAACTCAAATGGGTCAAAAGTCCATAATTCGCGTTTGGTTCTCCTTAATTTGACCTATTTTCTCATTCTTCTCCTTAATTTGACCTAATTTCTCATTCTTCTCCCACACATCACACCTGGGAAAGGTTTGGAAGGGGTTGATGTAGTCAACAAACAAGATACAAACAATGTTTGATGTTTAGTATTTTATTTTTGTAAGATATATAATTTTTATATTTAATTTTTAATTCCGCCTCGGGCTTACGCCTCGGTTCGCCTCGAGGCTTACGCCTCGTGAGGCGAAGGGAAAACGCCTCGAGGCGCGATTCCGTTCTTTTAAACTTTGGTGTTAGATACTTTTTTATACTATTTTTTTCACATTTGTTTCATCAGATCCATTATTATGCTATATATTTTATAATTTACGAATCTAATTACAAGATATTGAAACCCTAATTTCTTCCATATTTCTGTTATGTTAATATGTTGAAATAGAAAGTTGGCTAGCCGCTAGACTAATCTTACTTTTGACATTCAAAGTTGCCAATTTTGCTCTATGGAATGGGCATCATTCAGAATGTGTGTTTTTTAAAGCTGCAAAGGTCTAGACTTCCAGTTTTGTTTGTATGATATCAATTGTCTATAAGATGTCTGGTAATTCATTATACATTTGGTTTTATGTATTTCACTGGTGACTTGTAAGAAATCATGTAAGAATATTGTTAAGAGGTTCAGCTGCTATCATATATGGTATTATGGTGCTACATTTATTCCTTTTTATTTTTTATTAATCTTATTATTGATATTCTTTCAGCTCCAGAACAAACAAGTAAACCAGAAAAACAGGCAAATCAGAAGAAATATGTTTCTCAATTGGCTTCTTCTAGCGTGGTTCATGAGAAGAAAGGTGGTGACAAACCCCTAGAAAAAGATAGAAAAAAAGACATGCCACCTCCACGCATGCAATTTGATAATAAAAGTTGGGTTGAAAAAGCTAAGAAACGATCAGTAGTCAAACAGACCGAGGCTAGAAATAGAGTCGAAATATTTAGGCATTTGCCACAATATGAGCGTGGAAATCAGCTTTCTGATCTTGGGTCGTCGTTTTTCCAAATGGGTGACATGCATCCTGCTGTTTACAAGGTATGCAATGTTAACTTGTTTATAATTTGTGGCTTTGTGAAATAAACAAACAAACGTACCTAGTAAATCCCACTCATATCAAAGCTATTGGTAGGGTCTGGGGAGGGTGTGGTTAGTGCAAACCTTTCCTCTATCCAAGGGGATAGAGAGGTGCTCCCAATGAGACCCCCCTGCAATTTGTGGCTTTGTGCTAAATTATAAACCTGAAGCTGGTGCTTGCTTTATTCATTGTTGAAAACTAACAGAAGTCAGTTTACTAATCAAAGTTCATGTAAAAACGGGTCAGGTCGGGTTGGCTTAATCCGAAACACTTACTATCCGAAGTTTTCAATTTTAGCAAGCAAATAGTGTGTCAAATGTTATTACAAAAGTTTTATTATTTCAGTTGTAGTTTAATTTTATATAATGATTAAGGAGATTCGAGTATTCGACCCATCTGAGTTTTTTTCTGTTTACCCATTTGACCCATTAGATATAACATGTAACCGGAATCAACCCATTCATAAGTAAATGATCAAATTTTCCCTCTCAGATCAAGTAAATATAATTATTGTATAATGGGTTTTTCTCAGGTTGGTTTACAATTTTTAGCTGGGGACATAATGTGGAGCAATACCCGTTGCATCTCTATGCTCCAAGCCTTTCAGAAAGTCATTGAGGACTACTCTACACCACCAGAGAGAACCACCCTAGCTAGAGATTTAACTGCAAAGATCAACGCGTCAGTTTCATTTCTAAATGAATGCAGACCCCTTTCAATCAGTATGGGAAATGCAATCCGTTTCCTAAAAGCCCGCATTACAAAATTAACCTTGGCCCAAACCGAATCAGAAGCAAAAACGTCTTTATGTTCAGACATTGACAATTACATACAAGCAAAGATAGTTCTTGCAGACAAACAAATAGTCATACATGCAGTTACAAAGATTTGTGATGGTGATGTCATACTCACTTACGGTTCATCATCTTTAATTGAGATGATTATATTGCGTGCTCATGAACTTAGGAGGCAATTTCGGGTGGTAATAGTTGACTCACGTCCCAATCTTGAAGGTCAACAATTGCTTCGTAAGTTGGTTGAGAAGGGTTTGAGTTGTACATACACTCATATAAATGCTGTTTCTTATGTCATGCATGAAGCTACAAAAATCTTTTTGGGGGCTGCTTCTGTTTTGTCTAATGGAACAGTATATTCAACTGTTGGAACTGCGTGTATTGCTATGGTGGCACATGCCTACCATGTGCCGGTTTTGGTTTGTTGTGAATCGTACAAGTTCCATGAAAGGGTACAACTTGATTCAATATGCTCAAATGAACTAGGTATGTATGATGTATTGATTTTCCTTGCAACTTCGGGTGGTAATAGTGATAAAATGGGCGAGTAGGGCAGGTTGGGTAACGGGTCAGGTTGGCCCACAAACACATTTTGTTGTTGCTTTTTATTAAATAATTTATGCGCTAACTATGATTACAAAAACTTCCTGCAATAGTAAATTTTAAATTTTTTGAATAGAACGATCTATAAGTTGTGTGCAAATTCAACCCGTTTGTCCTATTTGACCCGCTTCATTCTTTGCTAGATTTTTTGGTATGACCCAAATGAGTTAAAACCTAACCTGATTTGCAACCTCTACTTCTCGAGCTAATAAACATTTGTATAACATCTTTTTTCAGGTGATCCTGATGTCATAGCCAAGGTTCCTGGAAGAACGAACAATTGTTTAGATGATTGGGCTAGCAAGGAAAATCTGCAACTTCTGAATTTGGCGTGAGTTCTCAGAAAATTTATCAGTTGAATAAAGTGAAGCTATCTTATTAGTTATTACTAATGATTTTGAATATGTACGTAAATGTAACAGTTATGATGTGACTCCTGCGGATTATGTCTCTACGATAGTCACCGAATATGGGATGGTAAGTTTGTTCCCTTTTCTGAATACATACATATATATATATATACATATATATACATATATATATATACACACATATATATATATAGGGGAGGATTCCAGAGAAAACCACAAGTTAGGCGAAAACCGAGAAAACCACTAAAAAAACCAATTTTACTCGATCATATAATAATTTTTATTTTTTGTTTTGTTTTATTTTTATTTATTTATAAGAGTATCAATGTAATATTAAACATTTTTACCAAAAAACATTTTTACACATAGAGTTACGTATACGTAAACATAAAACAAAAAAATTGCGGTTACGTATACGTAAATAAAAAAAATTGATTTTGGATACGTATACGTAAATCAAAAAATTGCCTAAAATGATGTGGTTTTTTTGGTTTTCGCCTAACTTTGTGGTTTTCTCTTGATCCTTCCCCTATATATATATATACATATATATATATATATATATATACATATATATATACATATATATATATATATACATACATATATATATATATACACGCATAAATTCATAGGGAGAAGTTTATTTTAGAACACTTAAATATTGCAAGAACAAGAGGAATAAACCTAAATCGTTTATTTTTTCGATCCATGGTAAAAAAATTTAAAAGTTTATACTTCTTACGTACAAATATGTATGTTTATGTACATAAAAAACAATCAAACTAATTTTTTTATATGTTTAAAAGTTTCCTACACTAATGTAGGTTATGTGTAGGTAAAAAAAACCTATACATGTGTAGGTATGTATATAAACGGAAATTTTCTCATATTTCTTTGTTTGTATTTCATGAAAAACAAATAAACATTACATTTATATAATTTTCTTATATTTTTAAGATTGAAAAAGTGAATGATTTGTTTTGTTATGCGTGTTCTCGCATTTAGTGTTGAATTGAACCTTCCTCAAATTCATATTTGAATTATATGTTTGCTTAGCTTGTTTTATGCATCTAATTCAATACTTTATATTTGAACTTGTCTATGGATGATATTTCAGATACCACCCACAAGTGTGCCTGTGATTGTGAGGGAGTTCGGGCGAGAGCACGTACTAATATAGAACTCCAAATCCGAACCTGGATTCAATGTTGGAGTATTTGTTATCTTTTGCTGATTGCATCAAATAAGAGTTGATGCCATGGTAATTACTTCGCTGGTATTTGACATGCACAAATAGAATTATATATATACTCACACAATATTGCATAATATAGTTTATATCCGTTATTGTGTCTTGTTTAGCATACATTTTGGAAAAAAGGTTTTTATGTGATTTGAGTACATGCATAGTTGATCTTTAGGTTTTGTGTTTATAACCTAATGTTACATCTTATTAAAGTAATTTTGTAGTGATTGTTAAATTGTGCATGTTTTTATCCTAGAGATGTGCCACATGCAAAAAAAATCTTGCGAACTTTGATTTACAAACACACGCCGACCAATCAAATGAAGAGAGAACAAGAAAGTTGGGGGTTGTTTGGCAAAATTTAAACCATTAAGAGCTTTTAATGGTTTAACATTGTTTTATAGCTGAACCATTAATAGGCTTGCAGAACCATTAAGAGGTGGGTTTTCAACGAAACAAACACTCTTACCTCTGACATGCTTATATATTTAGTTGGTCACACATGCCCACATGATGGGTTGGAATAAAAGAATAAAATAAATCTCATCTTCATGTAGTCCATTCAAGCAAATACTTCGTTCAGAAAAACAAAAAAAACGTTGAAAGCTGAATAAAAAGGAGTGGACCTCAATCCCCATCCCCCCACCCTAAAAACCAGTCACGGACTAGCCGCACCACGGGCTATCCATGACCGTCTCATCCTTCTGTTGCCATGTCAAAGTCCATGGGAGGTGAAAATTGTTGAAAATCAGGCTCAAAACCAAACACAGTATTTTGTGATTAAACCTCGATCACAACTCTTTCTGATTTATTATAAACTTCGACATATACAAAGACCCTAACTCACCTGTTTACTAAAATCATGACTTACTCCCTAAGCTAATTTATAAATTCCAGACATTCCCAATAAACGAATAAAGACTTTCTTAAAAACTCTTAACAATTATTTTGACCAAAGCTTTTCAACCAAATTCACCCTTCAATTTTAATCCTAAATCAAAATTAACCCTTTATCCCCCCCCCCTAATATTGATTTTGGACTTGCTTCTGTAACACTCCCGATCCATCCCTCGGTCTCTTGCTCTTGCTATCTTTTCTTTTTCTTTCTGCTATTTTCATTGCTTTAGTTACTTGTTATCTGAAATCATTCTTCTTGTTAATCTTGCTATTTTCTTACTGCTGCTAATCAGAAACCAGGTCGTTTCTATTTTCTTTCTTCTTATGTGGATGTTGCTATTCTTGCTTCCAATCCGTTCGTCTTTCGATGCTTCTTTTTTCCTTCGGTCTCCAGCCGTAAACAATATTAATGATGTTGCTTGCTTGATAGGGTTCAAACTGAAAAAGGATAAAAAGAGAGGCTACGAGAGAACGAGATTGATTCAAACTTCAAACTACTTTTTCCATTAGATACATACGAATAAGTAAACAATTTGATTACAATAAGCACCCTCTAACTATCCTTAATCAACCTAATAACCCTTGAACTAAAGATAATTATAAACAAGAATAATTTACATATTAATACTCCCCCTTAACCCACTATTTGTCCTCGGGAAACCTTAACTAAGTATCATCCAAAAAGTTCTTCTCCGTGCCCTGCTCAAGTTCTTTGTTGTCTTCCACTTCCATTACGAAAAGTTGTTTCTTCTTACACTTATGCCCCGGAACGAACTTTTCTGTGCACCAAAAGCATTCCCCTTTTGACCTTTTCAACTCGAGTTCTTAACTCGTTAAACGCTTTGAGTTGCTAGTTATCGGTTTACCGGTTGGTGACTCGGTAAATTGTGTTATCGGTGCTGGTAACAATGATAACTTTAGCTAGTGGTACCATCTTCGTCGTTTTAGTTTCCTCTTCGTGTGCGATCCTCCTGTGTCTGTAAAGCGATTCAGTAGGTTGTTGTTGTTGATGTCTTAAAATCTTGGCTAATCCATACGCCTTTTGTATGGCTCTTGGCTTAAAAATTTTAACGGGTCCTTTGATCTCAGGTTTCAAGCCTTTCAAGTACAAGCTAGGCGTATACGGTTCACTAACTTGTTTATCAAACAATCAAAAGAGTGACTATAGTTCTTCAATGAATCTGTTTACGTAAGTGATACGATCTCTTCCATTGTATCTTCAAACGTGGCATTGCATAAACAAGTTGATATAGTCTTGGCATAGTCTTCCCATGTCAGTTCGAAAACAGTAGCGCCACGGGTCTTCATGAATGATTGATGTCACTGAATGGCATTGCCTTCGAGATAGATGACGGCATACCTGAGTTTCATGTTATCAGGTGTCTCATCGATAGGAAAAAGTGCTCACAACTGTAGAGCCACCCCTCCACGCCTTCCCTGTTGAATCTAGGAAACTTGACTTTCCTAGTCTTCATATGTCGAGTGCCAACATGTAGATCACCATCAGGGCGGCGAGAGTAGATTTGAGATCTGAGTTCTTCTCATTCACTGCCTTCAAGATCTGAGTTGTTCCATTAGTTATTTTTGTTGTTTCATCATGGCGGCGAGAGTAGATTTGAGATCATCTATGGCTTTGTCGTGAACTTTTATCACCTTATCAACGTCTTGGTTATAGGTGTTCATTGTCATGGTTGCGTGAATCCGATGAAGATCACCTAGAAAAGCTTTGATAAACCGAAAAGGAGATAAAAGGGAGAAAGTAGGAGATAAAGAGAATGATTCAAACTTCAAATTGCTTCTTCAATCAGCTTCTCTTTTTTAACATCAAAATGTTCACCTAAATACTACCTAAACATGCACTTACAGAATTTGAACATACATCACTTTTGTGAGAGGCAATCACCAATGTCACTAGACCAAAGACTATGTGCTTCTTCCATTAGATACGCACGAATAAATAAACAATTTAATCACAATAAGCACCCTCTAACTATCCCTAATCAACCTAATAACCCTTGAATGAAAGATAACTATAAACCATAATAAAGCCATAATATTTTACGGATCAATACTCCCCTTTTAACCCATTTTTTTATCATCGAGAAGTGAGTAACTTTATCATACAAAAATACATCACTTTTGTGAGGGGCTATCGCCAATGTCACTAGACCACAAGACTGTTTGCTTCTTCCATTAGATACGCACGGATAAATAAACAATTTAATCACAATAAGCACCCTCTAACTATCCCTAATCAACCTAATAATTCTTGAACGAAAGATAATTATAAACCATAATAAAGCCATAATATTTTACGGATCAATACTCCCCTTTCAACCCATTTTTTTATCCTCGAGAAGTGAGTAAATTCGGGAAAACTTAACTACTATCATCCAAAAAGTTCTTCGCCATGTTCTGCTCAAGCTATTGCAGCCTCATTCTTCCTCCCCTCGAAAGATTCTCCAAGCTTCGTTACCAATTGTTGAAAATCAGACACAAAATCGAACACGGTATTTTATGATCAAACATGGATCACAACTCTTTCTAATTATTAACAACAACAATTACCAACGATGTTTAATTACCAAAATAGCCTTATAATGTTTTTTTGTCTTTTATGACATTTTGGTAATTTACCTTTTTTGTCTTTTATAAAAGGACAATTATAGTTATTAGAAAGAGGTAATGATAACGTGTTCTGGAATCGTTGATTCTTTTATCTATTTCATTTTCATTTTTTCTATTGGGAAAATTATCAAAATAGACATTTGACTAGTCAAAGTTGTAAAAATGGATAAAGTTTTTCAGCCTTCTTGGACATGGTCATTCAGGCTATTAGGATTTCCGCGCCAAGTCAGTTTTTTTCAGAATTTCAACTAACCAGGAATTGACACGTGGAGGTGCATATTCCCAAGGCGGCTAAAGCCCACTTCCAAGCAGGCTTAGCCGACGAACTTTTTTTTTACATGGCTCAGCCGGCTTGGTTCGAGATGGCTTCCTTGTTGGCTTGTTTAATTCGGCTAGGCTTGGCTTAGCCGACTCCGAATGTGTTATTACACTTGATAGCGGGCTGAAGTAGTCTTACTAGCCTACTTCGAGTTTTATAATATAAATCTTCTCATTTCAACTTTCATTTTCACTTTTCAAATTTTGTTTTAAGTACTTAGATCATGTGTATTTTTATATGCAAGTAAAAAAAACAAATTAGAAACAGTAGCATTATATATTAGCCTGTTATATCTGATAACTTAGCCTACAATATGTTATTACTTAGCTTGCTATACAAAAATAAGAAACATTAGCATTATATATTAGTCTGCTATATCTGATAACTTAGCGTCATAATGCCATAACGTTGACCAACAAAATGTGCTTGTGTCCATTTATGCAAACCAACACCTAGTAACGTATCGTGAATAGTAGGAACAACTTCACAAAGTGCATTGAAATTTTCTTCAAAATTGTAAGAGATTAGAAACTATTCCACTTCAGCAAAAAAAAACTAGAATTGTAAGAGAAATTAAGAAAAAATTGAGAAAATTGGAAAACTAACTTAAATAAGTGAGAGAAAAACTCGAAACAGGCTAACTAGTCCACTTCAACCGGCTAAGTAGTGTAATAACACCTTCGGCGCCGGCTAAGCCAAGCCGGGGAAGCCATCTTGAACCAAACCGGCTGAGCCATGTAAAAAAAAAGTTCGCCGGCTAAGCCTGCTTGGAAGTGGGCTTTAGCCGTCTTGGGAATATGCACATCCACGTGTCAATTCCTGGTTGGTTGAAATTCTGAAAAAAGCTGACTTAGTGCGGAAATCCAAGCCGGCTGAACTAGCCTTTTTCAGTCGGCTAATAGCCTAAATGACCATGTCCAAGAAGACTGAAAAACCTTGTCCATTTTTATAACTTTGAATAGTCAAATGTCCATTTTGATAATTTTCCCTTTTCTATTTGAATAAAATACTTGAAAGATCCAAACGTTTCTTTATATTTTCTAATAGAAAAAATTATTTTAAAAAACAAATAAAAAATATATTTTAAAATCATGAAACTTACTAAAAAAACACATTTTGCATTATTTCGGTATTTTTTAAAAATGTAGCTAATTTTAACTTATTAACTTTTTAATTGCTTATTTTAATATTTATTACCGCTAAGGCTTTAAAACTTATTGCCACAATATTTTATTTCTTTCTATTTGTGTTTGTTAATTACTTATTTTTAGTTTTTGTGGAAAAACCTCTCAAAATATTTAAATTATTTTATTTCTTTTACAAATTTGTGTTTGTTAAAAATCTTATCTTACTACTCTAATAAATGAAAATCTCCTAAGGAAACTGTCACTTACTCAGCCTTCCTCGTATCTATTTTTCCCGCTTAAACTTAATACAATTAATAATGTTGTAATTTAATCAATTTAGAGGGATTCCTAAAATATTAAAGAAAATTGACTCCATTTGTGTTAGAGAAAAATTGACTTACGAAAGTTATTTATGGTCAACAAAGTTGTTTATATTAATTCCATTTATATTATAGGGATTCCTACAATATTAAAGAAAAATTGACTTACGAAAACAATATTTGATTCCAAAAATATTTAAGAGACATAAATGTTGTCAATCAGTAATAATTATTATTCATACAATTTTAAATTTTTTTTGTTAATACGAAGGTTCTAAAAAATAAAAACGTGTGAGCCAATTTTTATTAAAATAAAAATAAAAGTCAACTAATTATTCACAGTTTGTAATTTGTTTAATTTATATACATAGCTTTTCATTTGTTATTTTTTATGTTTTCAACCCGTGTAGTACACGGGTAACTAACCTAGTTATATAATATAGTAGCTTAGACCCCGTGTAATACACACGGGTAAAAAATATCAATATAATTTTTTTTTAAATTTTATTTATGTATTTTGCAGGTGTAAAAATGTATTACTATACATATATTAAGGATATAAAACAAAATTCAAAATATGTAAAAAATAATATATAATTGGGTTTCGGAAATACGTCAATTACTATTTAATATAATTTGACTTTCATTTACTATTTGATTGAAAATAAAAATTACATAATTAGATTTCAAGGTTTTTTTATAATAAAGGATTAATTTAAAATAAATGTGTTTTATTAGTATAATTAGTAATTTATTAAATGATATGGGTGCATTTAATATGATAGAGAGAGGCAGGAAAAGAATGATGAGATTGAATATGGTGGCGACATGTATCATACAAAAACCTTTATTTATTATATATTATAGACTAGGTTAAAGCCCATGTGTTACATGGGTTGAATAAATACAATTTATTATAAAACACTATTAGTTATATAGTATAGACTAGCTTGTATGCGCACTCTTACCCTATGATATCCACACAACTCAGGATCGAAACCCGGCATGTCCGCCCCCTCCATCCTTTTGCTGATATAATATATATATATATATATGGGTGAGTTCACTAGAAAACTCATTTTTATGAGAAACCAAAAAACTCCTACTACATGTGTGTAGTATACCAAAAAACCCCTCACCCCACCCAAAAACCTAAACCCACCCCCACCCACCAAAAACCTAAACCCCCCACCTCTCCAAAAACCTAAACTAAACCCAAAAGGCCTAACCCACCCCCAAAAACCTAACCCCCCACCCCACCTACCCCCTCACCCACATTCCAAAAACCTAAACTTCCCACCCACCCCCCCCCCCCCCTCCCCAAAAAAAAACCTAAACTTCCACCCCACCTCTCAAAAAACCTAACCTAAATACAAAACTAAACCCAAAAAGCTAAACCCACTACTTTTCGAGGTTTTTTTTAACGAGAACGACGTGCGAAACAAGGTCTCCGAAGCAGTTTTTTAATTTTTGATTTATTATTTAAGTTATGATTTTTTTATTATATTTTTTACGTTAAATAAGTAGTTTTTTTTGTTTTCTTATGAACATTGAGTTTTCTCATGATATTATATATATATATATATATAGGGGAAGGATCAAGAGAAACCACAAAGTTAGACGAAAACCAAGAAAACAAAGTGTAATACTATGGGTTACGTATACTTAACCACATTTTTTTTTGTTTTCTGTTTACGTATACGTAACACTATAGGTTACGTATACATAAGCTAATATTTAAATATTTTTGGTAAAAATATGTAATATTACATTAATACCCTTATAAAAAAATAAAAATTAAATAAAATAAAAAATAAATATTATTAGTTAAAATTGATTTTTTAGTGTTTTCTCGGTTTTCGCCTAACTATGTTGATTTCTCTAGAACCCTCCCCTATATATATATATATATATATATATATAGGAAAAGGATCAAACTATATAATAAATAAAGGTTTTTGTGTCACATGTCACCACTATATTCTATCTTATCATTCTTTTCCCGCCTCTCTCTTATTAAATACATCCATATCTTTTAATAAATTACTAATTATCCTAATAAAACATATTTATTTTGAATTAGCATTTATTATAAAAAACTTTAAAATTTAATTATATAACTTTTATTTTCAATCAAATAGTAAATAAAAGTTAAATTACATTAAATAGTAATTGACGTATTTTCGAAACCTAATTATATATTATTTTTTACATATTTCAAATTTTGTTTTATACCCTTAGTATATGTATAGTAATACATTTTTATACATGCAAAATACATAAATAAAATTTGAAAAATTTATGTATTGATATTTTTCACCCCGTGTGTATTACACGGGGTCTAAGCTAGTATATATATATATATAAATTATAAAAAAAAATTATGAAAAAATAAAATTAAAAAAAAAAAAGTTAAACAAACCAACCCATTTACCCTATTTATGTTTCTTCTCAGAACATCCTGCTACATTCTCTCCTGCACCTACTAACTGCATCAACCTATCATAATTAATCTCGGTCGATTTATATTTCAACTTCATACCGCCTTCGGTCCATGATCTAATACAAAGAACAGGTCGAATACTCGAATATGGAATTGACTGTTTTGCCCTTTCTACCTCATCCCCTTTACTACAAAACAAATCCTCTGGTGCCAATGAAGTGGCTTGAACCGCCAAGAAATCCCGAGCCATTACAGACAATCGTGGGTACCGTGTGCTATTTACTTTCCACCATTCCAGCACATCGATCGGAATTGGAGCCGTGGGCTCAGATAAATACTGAGTCAACTCATCCGTTGCAGTCCCCATGCTGGCCCTTCGTCTTTTACGGGCTATTTCCTCTGCAAATGACACATTGCCCCCTCCATCTTCTAATTCTTGGGTACTTCTATAAGATGTAGTCATTGATGGGAAATGGGTAGTAGAGTAATTTCTCACAAAATGACTCCTTGCTTCTTCAAGATAGTTATCTAAGTTCAGACTTTCGGGAATTAGTTCGATCTTGATTCGGGGATCGAGGATTGCAGTCATGTATGTGAAAATGTTTGAAACTTGATCATTGTAGCATCTGACTTTTGTAGCCATGTCAATTGCAGCGGTTTTTAACCAATCTGGGCTGTGACGTGATTCTCTGCACGCTGTTATGGTCTCGGAAATGTGATCCATGAAGAAGAGAACTAATCCAACGGTTGGTAATTTGTTTGTGCATATGTCGTTTGTGGTTTTGTAGAATGGTTCTAGATATGCGTGTATCAGATTTATCGCGCTCTTCTCTGTTGAATTTAAAAGCAACCTACCAAGTGTTTCTTCATATTTCCTGATAATAGTTTCCATAGTTTTGCTTGCCTGCATATTATGAAAAATTAGAAAAAAAGAAAACAAGTTGGAAAAGCTTAGGGTCAATTTCATAATAATGTAACAAACTTCAGTCAAATTAACCCGAAATGTTATCAAGGTTAAGTTGTACATATGTTACTACTTACTACATTAAAATGCTGAAGAAAAGTTTATTAGAGTTAAGTTGCACATATGTTACTAGTTACTACATTAAAATGCTTATGTGGCAGATGACATACTGGAATCCCCTGTTATACAGGTTAAAGATCAACTTAACCCGAAATGTTTAGAAAAGTTGAGGTTTCTATCAGAGGTTGCAAATTTCAACCCGTTTATTTATGAACGAGTCGATTTGATTGGGGTTTTATCTCAGACAGGTGAACGGTCAAATCAAAAAAATAGTTAAAAGGGGAACATTTCAAATTGGTTGGACGGGTTGAAAAGCATCCAAAGTTCATTTCTAATGCATACAACCTCCTAAACTGTTTTTACTCAAAGATTTTGATGTTTATTGTACTCCCTAATAATATTGCTTTTGAAGCCATAATTAACGCATTAATTATTCATAAAAAACTTAAAAATGACAAAAAAAGAGTTTTAGGTTGACCCAATCCGACTTGTTATGTTTTGACCCGTTAGCCTATCTTGCCACCACTAGCTTTTATGGGTGAAATTGGAATTAGACCAAAGTATGCAAAGAACCGATATGGAGAAGTGTAATATTAATATATGCTTACATACCTTCCGGACAATATCAAGCATTTGATAAGTGCCACTCCATCGGGCCGAAACATCAAGGGGAAATTTCCAGTTACCTTCTTGATAATTTGTTGTGAACCGACTAAATTCATCCATCATCTCAGATGATGAATTAATCTCCAATGCGAACTCCCTAATCTTCGCAATTACTGATTTAGTTGATATCAAACCATCAGCTATAATTGAATTTAATGCATGAGCAGCACAAGGAACATAGCAGAAAGGGTTAGCTTTTTGGCTATCAAGATCCTCTTTAAGAGCATTGAAAGCATGAAACGCATTTGTACTATTATCATGAGTACAAGAAAGAACTCGACCTTCTAAATTATAAAGTTTCAAAACTTTGATTAATGTGTGATAAATCTCTGAACTGCCATACGGTGAAGGAACACGACAAATATCGAGTAATAATTTGTGAAAAGACCAATGTTCGTCAATCCATTGACAACTAATGCTCATGAAAAAGATTTGTTGGTATGATGTCCAAAAATCAAGGGTAACAGAGACTTTTGAGGTAACGTTTGCTAGCATGCACCGTATGTCTTCCCGCATGCTTTTGAAAACTTCATTAAGAACTGCTTGGAACTTTTCACTAGACCAAATTTGGACGGTTGGATTAAGGAACTTAAAGGAGTTTGATAGCCATTTTTCTTCGAATGTTGAAGGAGGTAAAGACGCTAAAATGAGCCATTTTATGAGCAACCAGTTTAGATGATCAAAGTCAACATGGGACACTTTGACTTGGGTTTGGGGCTTTTTTACTACAATGGGTTGTGAAACTGGAGTGGTGACAGAATCATCTGACTTATCATACCCCGGATGACGGTTGCTGAGATGCCTGCCCAAATTGCCTTCAATAATAAAATAAAATGGAAATGTGTGGGTTAAAACTTTACAAATAAATTAGATTATTTAATATAATGGTGGAAATTCCAACCCATTTAATATAGATTTAATTAATACAACGGTAGAAGTTTCAACCCATTTAATGGGTGCTTCAAGTTATGTTCTATCTCTAACAGGCCAAATGGGTTAAATAAAAAGCTACCTTAAAAGAAGTGGGTCAAAGTCGCTCAAAATGTAATCTTTACTGCATAAAACCTCCTAAATCCTTTATATTCAAAAACATTAGAAAGTTATGAAATAATGTAATTTTTGCAATCATATTTGACACAACTAATTATATGAAAATTTAGAATTTTTTGACAAAAGGAATTTACCCGTACCAAAAATTACTCATTTTGATCCCCCGTCCATTTTGTAACTTGTAAATTATATAGGTTCTATAATCTGAAAAGAAAGCAAAAGAAGTACCTGTGGCGGTAGAAATTGAATAGCTTTGACCACAGAACTTGCACTTGCGATTCTTGCCATCCGATGTTGTTTCGAAAAATTTAAGGTAAACAGAAGTCATAGTCTTCTTTCTTGGTTTTGTTGTATGGTTTATTTTGTCTGAAGTACTTGGTGCACCATCTATTGGTTCCATAATTGGAATGAGAGCCACATCCATTGCAGATTTGGGTTCCATGTCTACTTTAAATAAGAAAACAACATATGAAACAAGGAAAAAAAGGTAAATGTAATCCTAATATGATGAATTTTATGACTAAACTAGTATTTGTGCCCGACGCGTTGCGACCGGAACAAACATTATAGAAACAACAACCCATACATGCTTGAAAATATCAGAAATAGTTTTTCAAAACTAAAGAAAGATATAAAACATGAAGGTGTAAATATAAATTTTTTTATCAAAAGAAAAAAAAGTAAAAACAAATGAGGTGTAACAAATAATAAATTTGTGCCATTGGGGTTGATGGCATGCACACACCATTTCCAGCGTCCAGATTACAAATTGTAACGAAGGCTGAGAACGGGGAAGAAATAATAAGAGTGTGCCATGCACACACCATTTCCCGTGAAGAAACATCAAGCCTCACCGTCCTCCGGTGGTGGCGTTCTAATAAGGTCCAGGACCTTAACACACTATGTCACTTATGGTTCCTCTACAACGATGGCGTTAGGCAAGCCCCCACGCAGTGTCAATGCCAACGACTTCTCTTTATTAAGTCGTATGCCAACAAATATGGCCGCTACCCTGAGATTTCAGATGCCATGTGCGATTGATAAAAAGTGGGCGCCTAATATAATTATATGTATATAGCCCAAAATTTACATCATCCTTTTAAAAGTTATAGCCTAAAATCCAATTTTAACCTTTATCGCTCATTGAACAGCACATTTGTGAGTGCGTCGACTTTTCAAACTGTAGTATACTTAATTTTAGAAAAAAGTAGAAAAATATTGTTGTATTTTAGCGTCAAACATCTTTTTAAACCCATCAAATAAAAATGGAAAAATATAGTAAATAAAGTATAGACATATACCCCACTCACAGAGACATAACCTATTAAAAACACTTGGGTTTTAAGATACTGAATTCAAGTCTCATTGAAATAAAAAAAAATTCGTTGTTCTAAAGAAAAAAAGTATACACTAATCATAATTATTATTAGAATTAAATTTAGAATTGATATAAAATTACTTTTAAAGTATCATAATTATGAAAAAAAGACTTATTATTTTGATGGAAGTAAATTTGTTGACGGGTAATAAACAGTTAAAACTCTAATGCAAATCTACTTTTTATTTGTTTGTATGGTTACTTAGAATCATCCATTTCATCAACCAAAAAACAATTTAGATGAATTAAATGTTTTAAATTTGGACAGATGTCAAGGCAAGGTGCATTCAATGTTCCTGTTTTCTTTTCCATTCTTTTTACTGTATCTCTGGCTCTCTGTCTCTGTACTCATTTACACCCTAAAGACTTATCATTTTCCTCTCTACATCTTCCCATCTACATCACCCACCACCACCGCGCCTTCTCTCTTCATCTCACACACTCAGCCACAATCATGAACGAAGACGGTGCTTGTTTTGAACGGCCGACGGTGCATGGACTAATAGGTTCGCCTTCGAGGATCACTAATTGGTGCCTGTTTTAGATATTTGGACCCCTCATGAACATACCTCTTGCATACTGGGCATATGGCAGTTTTTTTCCTTTGGCTTCACTGGCGTACACGGTCGTTTTGTGCCTGCGGAACTGGGTGGTTGTGGATGGCCGCATTAGAACGGTCGGTCGCACTTCCTTTGTCTTTGGTGACCATTTTCGGTGGATGTGAAGATGTATTTATAGGTACGGTATGGTGGCGGTTGACAGACGATTATTATGGCAGTTATTGGAGAAAAATCGTGAAGGGTGAATCAATCGACGGAAAAGGAACTGTTCGGCACCCGTTTGGCTGTTTGGGATGGAAAAGGACGGCGTCGTTGGTCCTCAAACAGAGTCTAACGACCGTTTGGCTGTTTAGGATGGAAAAGGAACGACGCCGTTGGTCCTCTAACAAAGTCTAACAGAATCTACACTTTTTAAGGTTTTGTTAATATCAACAAACAATGGTAAACTGAGATCAGATACTCATGCTATATACGTTGTAAGATGCAATTTGGAGATGGAAGATTACATGAACCTAGCAAATCATTAGGAAATGGCTTCTTTGTTCTAATAGGCGTGGGGGAGCATTACTAAGAATATGTTTTCCTTTTACAGACAACTTGAGCATTGATTAAAGCATCTAATTTCCATTATTTTCATGACTGGTTTACCATTTGATTCCAATCAAGCTCAATAATTAAACTGTTACAACCAAGTAGAATAAAAGAAGTACAAATATAGCAAGAAAACAAGTTACCTTTTAGGTTTTTGTATGAGTTGTTAACACTCCAATCCATTAAGGCTCCAGTTTTCCCACCAACAACACTTGCCTGGAGCAATAATACGAGTGAAAAAAGTTCACATGTTAAATTAGTGATCAATGCAACCAAAAAGAATATTAATAACCACAAACGTAAATTCAAAAGCAATTGAATTTCCAAACTTAATAAATGTAAAACCAAAGTTGCAATAAAAAAATCACTTTTCATGGGATGTTTGGATGTGGGTCTAGAGTGATTACTAACTTTAGAGTGTTTGGCACAAAGATGTTACTTTTATGATTTTTCAATCCTTTCGGATCAAAATAATCAGATTTGAGAATCATGTAAAGAGTTGCTTAAATAAACTAAATACTAAGATAAATGTAAATAAACCTTACTATCCCCAACTATTATCAATCGGCTACATAACTATCTGATTCTGATTTTAATTTTGAATGCCACAATAATCATTTTGAAAACACGAATCCAAATACGCCCTTAACAAAAGCATATGTACATTACACATTTTGCATTTGATCCCAATATCCCATTAACTGACATGTTCCATCGAGTCTTTTCATGTTTTATGGCGTATCATAGTTATCAAAAGCGAGCGCCGTGTGCACCTAGGCGCAATTTTAAGACGAGGCGTGATAAATGTGCTTTGATTTTAAAGCTAGCGTCTTGTGAAGTTGAAGAAGATTTTGGTACTTTACTTTGAACATTTTCTTATTCAAGTTTTGGAATTACATTTGAATCTCGACTATTTTAGAATTTTTGGTACTAATTAGATGATATTAAAAGTTATATAATAGCTTTTTTTTATTATATTTGAAGAATAATATTATTTTGAAGTATAGATTCCTTTCATTTAAGTGTACTTTTTTTCTCAAGCCCTCACTTTTTTGCGGCTCGGGCCTCGGTTCCAGGCTAGGCCTATGCGCCTTGAGTGTGCCTCGCGCCTTTGACAACAATGTGGTGTGGTGTATTACCCATATTTTTGGTTTAGTCACACTAAACCGATTAAACAATCAAAATCCACAAGAATTAAACCACAAAACGGTTAGAACGAGAATCGTACCCCAAACTGCATGAGAAGTCAAACGTGAGCTAACAACTTTTAGGGCACCAGTACGGATCGTCACTTTCAACCTCTACAAACTTAAATCAGCAACCACAGAAGTGCTGAAAACATCGAGAATCAAACAAAAACACAAGATCCAGCTAGAAAAACTAATAAACTGAAGTTAATCGAGGTCATCGATGATACATTTGAAGCTCGTACACATGAAGCGCTATTTCAGAAGTCTGTGAAAACATGCGTGTGTGACTGTGAACGTATGTGTGTATGGGTTTTGCAGGAGAGAGAAATGGTGGGAGCTGGATCTTAGCCGGATCGGAGCCGAGCTTCAGACAAGATTGGGGGAAGGCGGAGAAAATGAAGAAGCGATAAATGGCGATGGAGTCGAGCCAGCCGTAGGATTTATCTATATATATTTCTTTTCATTTCATGCTAATTTACGATTTTACCCTTGTCTCTTGTTTTCTATTTGTTTTTTAGGTAGAGTTTGCAACACATTGGATGTGTTTTTGTCCAAGTAAAAGATTAAAAATAACGCTTCAGATATTCGGACACTCTACCGGTTATTTTGACACTTTGAAACTCCATACTAGTCATATGATATCCATACTATTTGTATTGTATCCATACTAGTCGTATGGATGATAGTGCGTCAAATTCATATAACAATCCAAGTAGCTTCTCACACACGTATACGACTAGTATTGATGACATACGACTAGTATGCAATAAATGTTATTATTGGGTCATTTTCGTCATATTTCTTGCACCATGGGTTTCTATACTAGTAGTATAGGTTAATACCATTCAATTTTTTTGCTTATTTGCTCGGTTATAAATATGTGGCGAACGTAAGTCAATTTCACTAATTTTAAAATGAGCATACGACTTGCAAAAAACTAGAAGATAATATGTCATTTGACGGGAGAAATGGAACTAGTAGAAAACGGGAGGCGTCCTAACAGATCTTCTAATACACCTATAGAGAACGGGTCATCTTCTAATTGTAACGAACCAAAATCCGGGTCTCGTTATAAATAAATAAATAATTCTAATAAATATTATGGTGAAAATAATATTTTAGAAATAAGTTGAAACAAGCGGGTTTCAAGTTAGTAACGGGGATATACTAGTTTTAACTAGTTATGGAAGAAATGAAAAAGATTGAAAGTAGAGGGGCTAAAGGTGAAACATGGCAAATTTGCCATATTTGACCTTTAGAAGTCAAAATTGACTTCATTTTGGAGTTGGGTCGTTCAAGAGAAGAGGAAGAGAGGAGAAATCGGGTTGAAGCCAAAATTCGTGTGTTTGACGCTTGTAACTTGAAGGTGTTGGCTCACACATCACCTTTCTAACATCAAGTAAGTGATTTCTTCCTCTTTGATCCACCATTTATGGTGTTCTTGTTGGGTTTTGTTGAAAACCCGAAATTATGGTTGCATGTGGTAAAATGGTGTTAGATTATTGATAATCTAGCTAAACTAAAGGTGTAGGAAGGTGAACAACACCATGAAACCCTTTGATTTTGATTTTTGAAAGTTAGGGTTCATATGGAGGAAATTGGGGGTTTTGGGGTTTTGATAAAAATTGATAAATTGATGATGATTAAGTGTTATAGAGGTGTTAGACACTTAAACAAACCTCAAATTAACTTAAAGAAACTAGTTTGATAAAAATTAGTGTCAAGGTATTGAAAAGAGAATTCTAGTGGTTGAGTTGAGTTCTTGATTAAAGGGGGTGTTTGGATATGGAAATAACCCAAACGGGTCAATTTGGGTTGAAAATGGAAATTTGGGTGGTAAACTCAATTGTATGTGTTTTGAATGAATGATTAGATTACTAAACTAGGTGTGTATGTTTAGGCAATCAAATTGTGGGTCTAGAAGGCGGAGCGGAGTCGTCTGACCCAAAAGGTAAGTGCCTATGCACTTACTTAGTATTGATGATAAATGGTGAATTTTATGGATTATGTGTTATGTGATTGTGTGCATACTTGTGATATGATAAATTATGAATGATTTAGTATGTGCAATGAATGAATGTAGTTATAGTGTTAACCTATAATGGTAATGGATCATGTGTTGATCATAAATGAAACGGAGATATGGCCTTGTGCCATATTGGAAATGGATCATGTGTTGATCATAAATGAAACGGAGATATGGCCTTGTGCCATATTGGAAATGGATCATGTGTTGATCATAAATGAAAAGGAGTTATGGCCTTTGTGCCATAATGGAAATGGATCATGTGTTGATCATAATTGAAACTTGTAGTAAGGGTGCAAGAATATGTAGCCTAAATGACAATTTGGGTGGAAACGGGTCAAATGGGTGAAACAAGTAGGAATTTACTTGTTTGTTATGAATTTATCTTCATTACTAATGGTGATATGTGTGGTGAATGTAGGAAAAGCTCCGAGGTAGTCAAAGTCAAGTCCAAGGCGTTGGCGGATCCTCGTATGCATATTTTCATGTTTTGATGATTTGGTGGAATTTCCCCCTTTTTGATTGTAATTTGATAAACAAAACATGTTTTTGGGTTGTGATCATGTTGTTGAAGGGGTTTTTGGTTAAAACCCATGTGTTGGTCAAAATTATTGTCTTGTATTTTGGAAAAAGTTGGAAAAATGGCTAAGTATGAAAACCTGCTGAAACCTGAGAAACTTTCTGAGTTTTTGACTCCCTCGCGTATCGCAAGGGAGGAGGCTTGTTTTCTCGCGCTACGCGAGATGGTAAAAAAAAAAAAATTCCTGAATTAAGACTTCCGCGCGTTAAAGTTTTGTTTTTTAAAAAGTGGTGTGTTTCAACTTGGTATCAGAGCAATGGTTTGAGGGATTTGGTGTGCGAGACACTAAACTCAAACCGGATGCTCTTGATATGGGGGAAATGATACGAGAATCCACGAAGGACTTGACTAAGACTCGGAGCTTTCGGAAATGAAAGGTTAGTAATGATTTAATAAGTGATTATGTATATATGTTGTAAATGCATATGATTGATTGAATGACAAAGTGTTATGTGTGCCCAAACTTGTCTTGTGAATTGTTATATGCATATGATAATTACACTTGGGCATAACGTATTATTAAACATGTCTGGCCAATATGATTAATAAGACGAGATGTGCAAGAGCTTTTATGATAACCATATGACAATGAACATTTGCAAGGATTAGGTGAAGGTGATCGTATATGTATGTGTATAAGTAGGTAAATATATATATATATACCCTAGGTGATTTGAAGGTATAGGAATGTTAAGGTATTTTTGGTACTATTTCTCAGTTAAGAGATGACGGACGAGGGTGACCACCATGAAAATGTTGATGTGAACGAAGAACCGTTGGATCCAAGGATCCAAGATATGATAAAGGAAGAAGTGGCCAAGGCGTTTGAGCAAGCCGCAAATCTCTTGATGGAGGAAATGAGGGGAACTATTAAGCTCTCTCTTGAAGAGGTCATGAAAGAGAAAGATAAGGAACCTCGAGGTTGTACTCTCAAGGATTTCATGGTGATTAAACCGAAAGAATACGACGGTCAGGTGGACCCGATACTTAGCCACCGGTGGGTGGTGGATATGGAGTCGAATTTCTAAACGACTAGATGCAGGCCCGAGGATAGGGTAATGTTCAGTGTGCCTCTGTTGACTGGGAGGGCAAAGGAATGGCTGTTGAATCTCCGTAGAGAGAGAGGTATTTCTGGGGTGACCTCTATGTCTTGGGAGGAATTTAAAGCGGCTTTTCTGAAATACCACTGCCCGCAAGCCGCAGTGGACAGGATGACTGAGGAGTTTCTCCTCATGAGACAGACGACTGAGTCAATTGACGAATTGGCCGGGGCCTTCTTTGATCGGGCCAAGTTTTGTCCGGATGTGGTATCGACCGAAAAGGGCAAGATTGATAGGTTCTATGCTATGCTAACAGTGGAATTCAGAGATAGCATATCTCCATCCTCATTTACCACGCTTGTTGATTTAATAAACAGGTGTCGGGAAAGGGAGGTGGAGTTAAAGAGGTAAGAGGCTAGGGGTGAGAAGAGAAAAAGGGAAATTGTGGAACAGGTGGTGAAGAAGATAAAGGGCGAGAGCCCTAGTAAGAAGCCGTTTGTTAAACCTTCTTCGCAAGATTGTAAGTTATGTGGAAAAGTGCATTTTGGGGAATGTAGAAAGGGTTCTTCAAGATGCTATAAATGCGGAAAGCCGGGGCATATGGCTAATCAATGCCCAAGCCAAGTCCGTATATGCTACAACTGTTACAAGCCCGGGCACAATAGGGTGGATTGTCCCGAGTTAAAGCAGCAAGGTGGAAGCGGGGTGAAGGTTGAGACGCCAAAGCCTAAGGGAAGAGCCTTCCACATTTCGGCGGAAGAGGCAAAGAACAACGCGGATGTAGTGTCAGGTACATTCAAGATTAACTCATTACCTGCACTAGTTCTTTTTGATTCGGGGGCTAGCCGTTCTTTTGTTTCCTTAAAAATTGTTAAGCATTCCTCTTTTGTAAGTAACAAGTTAGATGAACCCTTAGAAATCGAAGCGGCTAATGATAAGAGTTTCCTTGTCTTTGACATTTTTAGAGATTGTAAGTTGAGAGCGGGGGGCGAAACTTTCTTTATTGATTTGATTCCTATGGCTATGGGAGATTTTGATGTTATTGTGGGGATGGATTGGTTGTCAAAGAATAAGGCGAGTATTTTATGTGGACCGAAGGCGATCCAACTTGTTTCCCCGTCGGGAGAGTCCATCTACATAGAAGGTGATAAAAAGGGTAAAGTAAGGTTGTGCACTTATGTGAAGGCGACCAAGTACATGGCGCATGGATGCAAGGCGTTCATGGCTTGTGTCGCGGATGTGAATGAAAGAGTAAAGGAGATTCACGATGTACCGGTCGTGAACCAATTCGTAGATGTGTTTCCTGACGAGTTACCGGGGATTCCGCCGGATAGGGAGATAGAGTTTGGAATTGACTTGATGCCGAGTGCTAAACCGGTAGCTAAAGCGCCTTATAGATTGGCACCGCCAGAAATGAAAGAACTCATGGAGCAATTACAAGAGTTTCTTGACAAAGGTTTCATACGCCCAAGTGTTTCACCTTGGGGTGCGCCCGTTCTCTTCGTCAAAAAGAAGGATGGGAGCATGAGAATGTGTATGGATTACCGGGAGTTGAACAAGTTGACAGTGAAGAATAGGTACCCATTGCCTAGGATTGACGATCTTTTCGACCAATTGCAAGTGGCGTCATGGTTTTCTAAGATTAACTTGAAGTCCGGGTATCATCAGTTGAAAGTGAAGGAAGAGGATGTTCATAAGACAACTTTTCGCACTCGTTACGGTCACTATGAGTTTACGGTTATGCCTTTCGGTTTGACCAACGCACCTGCGGTTTTCATGGATCTCATGAACCGGGTGTGTAGACCGTTCCTTGATCGTTCGGTCATTGTGTTTATTGACGATCTTCTCATCTATTCAAGGAGCGAGGGTAATCACGCTTGTCATTTGCGTGAGATTCTTGAAGTCTTGCAAAAGGAGAAGCTTTATGCTAAATTCTCCAAGTGCGCATTTTGGATGCGCGAGATCCAATTCTTGGGTCATGTGATTAATGAAAGAGGAATTACCGTTGACCCATCCAAGATTATGGCGGTTAAAGAATGGTCATCACCGAAGACGCCTTCGGAGATTAGAAGTTTCTTGGGGTTAGCGGGTTATTATCGGAGGTTCATCGAAAACTTCTCTCAGATTGCTTTGCCGATGACGAAGTTGACTCGTAAGGAGACAAAGTTTGTTTGGAGTCCCGAGCAAGAATCTGCCTTTCAAATCTTGAAAGAAAAGTTGACTAAGGCGCCTGTTTTATCCTTGCCGGACGGGACCGAGGATTTTGTTGTTTATTCGGATGCCTCGCATTCGGGGTTGGGGTGTGTTTTGATGCAAAGGGGGAAAGTGATTGCCTATGCATCTAGGCAATTAAAGACTCACGAGGTGAATTACCCAACCCATGATTTAGAGCTTGCAGCCGTGGTTTTCGCGCTCAAGATTTGGAGGCATTATTTGTATGGTGCTAAGTGTCCGATCTACACGGATCACAAAAGTCTCAAATATTTCTTTGACCAAAAGGACCTCAATATGAGGCAAAAACGGTGGCTTGAATTGGTTAAGGATTATGATTGTGAGATACTTTATCATCCGGGTAAAGCGAATGTTGTGGCGGATGCGTTTAGTAGAAAGTCAAGTCATTCACCTATCAAGGTGAAGTCATTTAAGATGACAATTTCATCATCTCTTATTGATGAAATCCGGGAGGCCCAAGTGTTAGCACTTGGTGGCGACTTGAAGAAAGAACGGATGATTTCTTATGTTGATAAGCTTGGTGAAAATAGCATGGGTTTGAAGACATGCTTTGATAGAATTTGGATACCTAGGTTGTCAAGTGTCTTGACAACTATTCTTGACGAGGCGCATAAATCCAAATATTATATCCATCCGGGGGCCACAAAGATGTTTTATGATTTGAGGTGTCATTTTTGGTGGCCGGGTATGAGGCGTGATATTGTTAAGTATGTGGAGAGGTGTCTCACATGTTTAAGGGTTAAGGCGGAGCATCAAAAGCCGTATGGAAAGCTTCAACCGCTTGAAATACCGCTTTGGAAATGGGAAAATATAACCATGGATTTGATCACTAAACTACCAAAGACTCGAAAGGGTTATGATGCGATATGGGTAGTAGTGGATCGGTTGACGAAGAGTGCACATTTCCTTCCTATAAAGGAAACGTATTCTTCGGATAGATTGGCGGAAATGTATGTGAAGGAAATTGTGTCACGTCATGGTGTGCCGGTGTCGATTATATCGGATCGTGATACGAGATTTACTTCTCGTTTTTGGAAGAAATTCCATGAGGATATGGGGACTAGATTGAATCTTAGCACCGCTTATCATCCACAAATGGATGGTCAAAGCGAGCGAACGATTCAAACGCTCGAGGATATGTTGCGAACGTGTGCCTTGAATTTTGGTGGTAGTTGGGACGACCATTTACCGTTGACGGAATTCTCTTACAACAATAGTTACCATTCTAGTATTGGTATGCCGCCTTTTGAGGCATTGTATGGGAGAAAGTGTCGAACACCCGTGTGTTGGGGTGATATTGGTCAACGGGAGCGTGGTAGTGTCGAAGTGGTCAAGGAAACAAATGATAGTATTGACCAAATTAGAGCACGCTTGAAGGCGGCTCAAGATCGCCAAAAGTCTTATGCGGATAATAGGAAGCGGGCGATTGAATTTCAAGTGGGGGACTTTGTGCTTTTGAAAGTCTCTCCTTGGAAAGGGGTGATACGGTTTAGGAAACGGGGGAAGTTAAGTCCTCGTTTCATCGGGCCGTTTAAGGTGATAGCAAAGGTGGGTACGGTAGCTTATCGATTGTAGTTACCGGAGGGACTAAGTAGACTTCATAACACGTTCCATGTGTCTCATTAGCGGAAGTGTTTGACGGATGAGTCTACTTTTGTCCCTTTGGACGATATCGAATTGGATGAAAAGTTGAATTATGTTGAAGAACCGGTGGCAATCTTGGATAGGAAGGTGAAGAAGTTACGTAATAAAGAGATTAGCCAAGTATTGGTTAGATGGAAGCATAGAAAGGGGGCGGAAATGACTTGGGAAACCGAGGAAGAGATGCTCAAATGCTATCCGAACCTTTTTATGTGAAGTCGGGTTTCGGGGACGAAACCCAAATAAGGGGAGGAGATTTGTAACGAACCAAAATCCGAGTCTCGTTATAAATAAATAAATAATTCTAATAAATATTATGGTGAAAATAATATTTTAGAAATAAGTTGAAACAAGCGGGTTTCAAGTTAGTAACGGGGATATACTAGTTTTAACTAGTTATGGAAGGAAATGGAAAAGATTGAAAGTAGAGGGGCTAAAGGTGAAACATGGCAAATTTGCCATATTTGACCTTTAGAAGTCAAAATTGACTTCATTTTGGAGTTGGGTCGTTCAAGAGAAGAGGAAGAGAGGAGAAATCGGGTTGAAGCTAAAATTCGTGTGTTTGACGCTTGTAACTTGAAGGTGTTGGCTCACACATCACCTTTCTAACATCAAGTAAGTGATTTCTTCCTCTTTGATCCACCATTTATGGTGTTCTTGTTGGGTTTTGTTGAAAACCCGAAATTATGGTTGCATGTGGTAAAATGGTGTTAGATTATTGATAATCTAGCTAAACTAAAGGTGTAGGAAGGTGAACAACACCATGAAACCCTTTGATTTTGATTTTTGAAAGTTAGGGTTCATATGGAGGAAATTGGGGGTTTTGGGGTTTTGATAAAAATTGATAAATTGATGATGATTAAGTGTTATAGAGGTGTTAGACACTTAAACAAACCTCAAATTAACTTAAAGAAACTAGTTTGATAAAAATTAGTGTCAAGGTATTGGAAAGAGAATTCTAGTGGTTGAGTTGAGTTCTTGATTAAAGGGGGTGTTTGGATATGGAAATAACCCAAACGGGTCAATTTGGGTTGAAAATGGAAATTTGGTTGGTAAACTCAATTGTATGTGTTTTGAATGAATGATTAGATTACTAAACTAGGTGTGTATGTTTAGGCAATCAAATTGTGGGTCTAGAAGGCGGAGCGGAGTCGTCTGACCCAAAAGGTAAGTGCCTATGCACTTACTTAGTATTGATGATAAATGGTGAATTTTATGGATTATGTGTTATGTGATTGTGTGCATACTTGTGATATGATAAATTATGAATGATTTAGTATGTGCAATGAATGAATGTAGTTATAGTGTTAACTTATAATGGTAATGGATCATGTGTTGATCATAAATGAAACGGAGATATGGCCTTGTGCCATATTGGAAATGGATCATGTGTTGATCATAAATGAAACGGAGATATGGCCTTGTGCCATATTGGAAATGGATCATGTGTTGATCATAAATGAAAAGGAGTTATGGCCTTTGTGCCATAATGGAAATGGATCATGTGTTGATCATAATTGAAACTTGTAGTAAGGGTGCAAGAATATGTAGCCTAAATGACAATTTGGGTGGAAACGGGTCAAATGGGTGAAACAAGTAGGAATTTACTTGTTTGTTATGAATTTATCTTCATTACTAATGGTGATATGTGTGGTGAATGTAGGAAAAGCTCCGAGGTAGTCAAAGTCAAGTCCAAGGCGTTGGCGGATCCTCGTATGCATATTTTCATGTTTTGATGATTTGGTGGAATTTCCCCCTTTTTGATTGTAATTTGATAAACAAAACATGTTTTTGGGTTGTGATCATGTTGTTGAAGGGTTTTTGGTTAAAACCCATGTGTTGGTCAAAATTATTGTCTTGTATTTTGGAAAAAGTTGGAAAAATGGCTAAGTATGAAAACCTGCTGAAACCTGAGAAACTTTCTGAGTTTTTGACTCCCTCGCGTATCGCGAGGGAGGAGGCTTGTTTTCTCGCGCTACGCGAGATGGTAAAAAAAAAAAATTCCTGAATTAAGACTTCCGCGCGTTAAAGTTTTGTTTTTTAAAAAGTGGTGTGTTTCACTAATGCACCCGTCATTGACATCCCGGCACCGGTAGAGAACCATGTATGACAGAATGGTCAGAACTCGTCTCGAAATGTTGTCCAATTCTTTTACAACGGATATAGAAATTGGTGTAGGGTTCATTCTATGGATGAAGCAGAACTTGACAGAGAATTTTGGGGTAGCCTTTTAGGCCTTTGTGAAGACGCTATTATATAAGATATTGTAAGAATTTAAATACTATACTCCTTAATAAAATATGTTAGTAATTGTTATTTTTTTTTAAAGCATGTTCGAGCTTGGACAAGAAATATGATGTATTGGCGTTTATATTACATACTAATAAGCGATGAGTTGCCGACAGGGGAACGTTGCACTATTCTACCGCTTGAGTTTATGAATCTAATATATGATGGACGTCACGCTTCCTTCCAGTATGGTAATGGGATGAACAAGTTGTATCCTCCACCGTGGGAGGTTGATACGTTAAATTTGTTTATTTTTTATTTAATTTTTAAAACTAAATAATAATTATTTTTCGGTTTTCACATGCATATTTACCTATATCCTTTGATGGTGAAAACTGGTATATTTTTAAAATTTGTATGCATTCACTACAAGTTCTTGTAATATATATGTATGATTGTCTTGCAAATACGTGTGCTAATTCATGGTGCATATATCGTGCTATACATGAATTTTTTTTGGCATTTGAGTTACCCTTCAGATGTTTCTACAACGTATATCTTTTTTTCAACGCACTACCCTACAAGAAGTAGAGACTTTGGTACAATCTAGGGAAAGTGTGTGGCCTCTAAATGGTGGTCATATTGGTCGAGATGCAGGGGGTGGCAATTTGCATGTTATTACGTATGCTGGTACAAAACAGGTCATTAGCGTGGGGAGAAGTCAGTTTACAAGATACTTGTATGAGATTTAGACGTTTTATAGCTGATGAATTATATGGTACACGTACAATGTAGTGATATGACCACCTAGTATAACTTATTATAATTTCATAATTTCCAAAGCATTCATTTGTGACTTGGTTTTTTATTTAATTATTATAATAACAATATTAAAACATCAACAATAGATTAAAACATAATTAAAACATCAACAATAGATTAAAACATAATTGAAACATCAACACTAGATTGAAACATAATAAAAACATCAACAAACGATTAGTCTGAGTCAGTGGAGTAATCGGAGTCATCTAAACCCACGTAGCCCTCTTCAAGACGTTGTTGACGTCGAAATCGCCTTAAACTAGGGTTGTGCATGAGTCGGTTCAGTTCGGTTATGGGCATTTCCAAAACCGAAACCGAAACTTCGGTTATGGCCATTTCCAAAACCAAAACCGAACCGAAACTTCGGTTATAGTCGGTTCGATTAATCGTCGGTTTTGGGTTGGTTATCGGTTAATTAACCGCTACAGCCAAAAAAATTAAGTCATCCTAAATAGGCTAATTTTGTTGTAATAAGCGACATGAGGCTGATTTTTGTTTCTTTCAATCACTTCCCTTTTTATTTGGAAGTTGAAACACTCCATTAAGGACTACTCATGAGATTGATAATAATGTCTTAGTTTTTTTCTTGCTCGTTTTAGTATTCTGTTTTGCTATGTTTATAGATTCAATTAGTGATAAAAAACAAGAAGAATAATATCTCATTCATGTTTGGCTCAATGTAAGGTTTTATAAGTATTAATTTGAATTATGAAGATTATATCAAGATTCCTTTTTATATATCCACTTCTAAGATTAAAATAATCCAATTCTATATATCTATATAAAAAAATCAAAACAAAATATGGAGTACAAGACTACACATGTTTCTTTGAAATATCATAAGAGCTTCATCTGGCTATTTACTCTACATATATTTCTTTGAATTATTGACTTATAATCCATATTCTTATGAACTTGTTATTTATCACTCGTTAGTTGCATTCATATCAATATTACAACTTAGTTGGAACCTCATGGTTCGTTAGATACCTCTTGCCATTGCATGTTGATTCATATACAATTTATGACGTGTTTTTGGTTCACACACAAAGTGTATCAACTCCAAGAAAGTTTCTACACTAAAACATGTGGGAGGCTAACCGGAATTATAGCAAAAACATGAGTGGTAATTTAAATTTATTGCAAATGGATTACATTCGGTTAGGTTAATTCGGTTATGGCACACACCATAACCAAAACCGACCCATAAATTTTAGTTAATCACTTATGGCTTAACCGAGCCATCGGTTAAATCAGTTCGTTTATGGTTCCGTTAATTCGGTTATTTGCTCACACCTACCTTAAACTGTCTCTAAACAACCAATCCTCATCAAAATCAGATGAATATTTTTTTTTACTTTCTTGAACCGAAGGGTTTACCGGTGCGGGAATCAGAGGGTTTGTTCATTGCACAACCCCGGGAGGGTTTGGTCGTTGCACAACCCGACGAGGATTTGATTGTTGTACAATCGAGCGAGGGTTATGTTGTTGAACAATCAGGCGAGGGTTATGTTGTTGCACAATCGGGCGAGGGCTATGTTGTTGCACAATCGGGCAAGGGTTATGATCTTCTACAATAATGTTAATATGAAAGTAAATATGAATATTGTTTCATTGGCCTGCCATGAGCACCAAAGAAATATGAAAGGTGAGGTGAGGTGAGGTGAGATGAGGTGGGCTGAGTAGTGAAAACATAAGTTGTGTATTTATAGCCAAAAGAAAAATATATCCATTGTAAAAAAGTTGTTATAAAATAATTGTTTGAATTCGGATAGTTAGAAATAATTTTTTAATTAGGTTTTAATTATGTTTCAATTTTCTTCGTCTAATTGTAGCATGACAAAGTGAGATGGAAGTTGCAAAAATGTCACAACTCGACGAGGACCATGGGCGTGTATTCCTTTCCATAATGGGAAGGTTGTTGAACTCCCCGCCATGCTTAAATAGTGAAGAATAATCCCATAATGGTTTGCAATCAAGACTCCTTTTAATGGCATATCCTTCCAATGTTCTTCATGAGCGAATCCGGGCTCCACCCATCTTAAATTGTTGGCTAAATAATCTAAGTGAAAGTTAAAAACGTTTTTGTACACTTCTATGTTTTCAGGAATTTCATTAAGGAGTTCATTCTGGATCGTTAGTCACTACTTTCTCGATACTCTAAAGCCACAACTACAGATTGAAACCCACAATTACCATCACGAACTACATCTTGTACACGTGAGACATATGGGTAAAAGATGGATGATATGTGTTGCTTAAACCTGATAACATTGTAAATTTCCTGACGGCTCGACACTGATGGCAACTCATGAGTTAATTGTGAAACCGCCACGGCATCAAGGTATCTTGAGTTCATTATGCTTTTATGCCTTGTAAGGTCTTGATTCAACGATTGTGATCCCACGTATGAAGTATGCCTCGGAGGCTCTTGATTAAACTCTTGTGAGCCCACGTATGAAGTATGCCTCGGAGGCTCTTGATTAAACTCTTGTGAGCCCACGTATAAAATATGCCTTGGAGGGTCTTGACTAAAGGATTGGGAGGTCACGTATAAACTATGCCTCTGGGATCTTGACTAAATTTTCTTGCTTGTTTTTCTTTGGACGCCCACGAGTACTTTTTTGAACAAGAGACTCTTTTTTGCTTGTTTTAATTGGATTTACCATGGAGTTAATAGCTGCCAACAAATTCTTTTTTACCGGTCCGGATTTGAGAATTATCTGTTGCGTCACGAGTTGCAATTCTGCATTAACATCAATATCTTCCTTCACGAAAGAAACACACGATGAGAAATCATATTTTCTCCATAAGAAATCTTCTGAATCTAGCGGAATCGGGGTACGTGTATTGAAATTGTCAACAATTGCAGACGACCGAGAAAAATATCTAATCAGAGTATATAAATTTTGATTATATGTATTTAAATATTACCCACAACTCGTGAACAGATGACACCCACACATGAATTGTGTTTAAACATCCAATTTAACAAGTTCAACTCGTTTAGCTAGGGTTCCAACGCTTTCGGAGAAACTTTCCCTCGTAACAAGTCAAACAATGGTTTATCGTGATCTCCCATTCAAGTGATCTTGCTTCTAGTAAAAGTTTCCTTTATATCGCCATCCTGTCGTTGCACTATCTGATTAAAACGAGGAACAAAACTATCAAGAGAAATGTTATTTGAAGCAAGTTCTTGCTTCAAATTCCAATGTTGAACCTCCACCATGTTTGTTGTATGCTGACCGAAGTTTAAATGTTTATCATACAAGATGAGACAAAACATTTCTTCAGTTCTGACAGTATGTTACGAGGTTCGATGTTTTGAACGATCATCCGCTCAACCAAACGACCTTCCTTAGCTGTCAGTATCATTGCAAATGCATGCCCCTCAAATGTTCACTAACTTCATGGTTATGTTGATCATTTAGGACCTCTAACTTCCAACCGCCACAAACTTTATCGCAACTCCTTTCAAAGAAAAATCACAACCAATTTTCTTTGTACTAGAGCGTCTTAATGTGGTTGTTTGTTTATATTTTTCTCCACGATCACATCTAAGCCATACAACGAACACCTCCTTGGCAATATTTTTTTCGTTCGCTGGGTGACTAAGACGTAATCATTCTCAAGCCCTCGTTGTACAGCCCAATCCACCAATTTCTCATAAGAAGCGAACGTCTGAAACGATAGCATAATTAGTTTTGCAAAATGAAAAACACATGTGTTATTTACATAAAATGTTATACATGGTCGGTCTCATACAATCCCATTTTTTTAGGACATGAAATTATCATCTCCTTGCTAATGGGTTCAACGCCCACGTTGTAAAAAATGTTCAAAACCCATATTATAAAAATTTTCACCAGCAATATTGCAATAATACTTATCACCCATAACATATGAGTTTTCACCACCCGATTGACCACTCATACCGTAAGATTGTTCATCAGACATATCGTTAGAAGATTCAGAACTGAAAAACTTAATCGTATTCCAAAACGACATCGCTAGAAAATATATTAACGTATTGAAATAAAAAAAACGGTTATTATAGTAGAGAATTAAAGTTATGAATGAAAAAAATGAATAACATATAATAGTTTATATTGTCGTTTTTAACAGAATAATGTGTCGTGTCAAATAATTGGCACGTAATTCGAAGAATCTTACATCACGTCACCTACACGCATTTCAAGGAATCTTACGTCACATCAAAATTATTCGGACGGATTATTGGGGAATATTATGTCGCGTCAAATATTTTTTTAAAATCAAATACATAAAAAGAAAAAAAAACATATTTTATTTTTACTTTTAACAACAAGTTACATTTTTAATAAACACAAAGAAAATTATCTTTTATTCATTTTTTTAAAAAAATTGGTAATATTGGTCGTATTTTGGTAATACTAGTCGTATGGCCAAAAGGACTGATTTCACTACTTTGCAGTATGTCGTACGATGGGTGTTAAACCCTAGTGCCATACGACTAGTATGGCCACAATACCAGTCGTATATTAGGTGTCAAATTAACATACTGGTCATATGGCCACAATACTAGTCGTATATTAGATGTCAAATTAACATACTGCTCGAATAGGCTGTACGGATCCGACAAATTTGCATACTAGTCGTATTGATCCGATACTAGTCATATATATCATATAATAGTCGTATTGATCCAATACTAGTCGTATGGATCCGACAAAAACTGACTGCACTGAGAGTTGTTAGTGTGTCGTTGGTTGTTGTTGAAGTTTAATGCCATACTAGTCGTATTTAAGGTGTCAATATTTCCTATAGTGTGTGAATAATAGCCCCTAAAAATAATCAAGTTATTAGGAATGGTTTAGCAAAGAGATGTGACATTTATATATTAAAATATATATATATATATTAAATTTCTCGAGGTCATGTGTCGTTGAGGGTGTATCTCGGAGTTCTTGGGATAGTTTTTGTCAAATCGGAGCTACAGATACCGTTGAAGGCATTGTAAGTATTTTCTTTGGACATCTCTGTTGAATCACATTGTTGATATTGTAAGTATTTTCCCCCAAAACGACAGTTGAAACACATTTAAACATTATAAGTGGATCTTTTTATCTCTAGTATATTTGTGTGTGTAACAATACAGAGAAGATTAACATGGCCCATTGTAACGCCCTAGGCAAATCCCACATCGACCGTTGCCAGGAAATATTCTTAGTTTATAAGACATGCCCTGCCTCAAATACCATCAACGCGTTTGGGCGCATTGGTTGTGGATGAGAGTAGAACACCACAGTTAACGTGCTCGGGTGAGAGTAATCTACGGATGGGTGACCGTGAGAACTTTTCACCCAGGCAACCAAAAACAAATACGTGAGCTCCTAGTGGACAAAGCAGACAGTATTGGTGGTATGAGGGGTCGGATTTTACAATGGTATAAGAACCACTCCTGTGCCGTTCGGGATGGTGGGGCAAACCTTATCAAGGATGGTGAGTCCTCGGGGGTGTCTACGAGGACTCATTAGGCAAATCCCACATCCTTGATTGGGATGGTGGGGCAAACCTCATATAGGACGATGAGTCAATAAGGGTGTGATTGTAATGATACAAAGACGATTTACATGACTCATTGTAACACCCTAGGTATATCCCACATCAGTTGTGGCCAGGATATATTGTTGGTTCGTAAAAAATGCCCCGCCTCAAATACCATCAACTGGTTGTGGATGAGAGGAAAACTCAACGGTTAAGCATGCTCAGGTAGGAGTAATCCAGGGATGGGTGACCCTGGCTAGTTTTCACTCGGGCAACCAAAAACAAATACGTGAGCTCCTAGCGGACAATATTGGTGGTATGAGGTGTCGGACGTTACAAATGGTAGCCACTCCTGTGCTATTCAGGATGGTGGGGAAAACCTCATCGAGGATGGTGAGTCCTCTAGGGTGTCTATGAGGACACCTTAGGCAAATCCATATCCCATATTAGGATGGTGGGGCAAACCTCATCAAGGGCGATAAGTCCGTAAAGGGGCGATTGTAACGATACTGAGAAGATTAGCATGGCCTAATGTAACCCTCTAGGCAAATCCCACATCGGCCGTGGCCAGGAGTGATTCTTGGTTCATAAGATATGCCCTGCCTAAAATATTATCAAACACATTTTGGGCGCATTGGTTGTAGATGAGAGGAGAACTCTACAGTTAAGTGTGCTTGGGTAAGAGTAATTCAGGGATGGATGACCCCTGCGAAGTTTCCACTCGGGCAACCAAAAACAAATCTATGAACTTATAGTGCTCAAAGCGGACAATTCAGAGGTATGTTTGGCTTATTGGGTTACACACCCTTATTTTTGTGTGTCCTTGTTTTTATTTCTATTTGATATATATCAAACAATAAACGTGAGCCTAACCAATAAATTCAAAAATAAAAGGACGATTACAATAAAGTGGCAGGTAAATGGGCAAAACCGATCCTACTAAAAGCAAATCTTTGGGTATTAGGGGCCACAAAATTACTAAGCATGACCCGTTGAACCCTGTTCAATAATTCCACAGCCTCCGGGGCTAGGATGTATAATGATTATGTTCAGTAATACACATTGTCGGCCCATGTGTTCATTCCGTTGATCGAGTGCTTGTGTGTTTGCTCGTGTACACCATGTATTAGTTCTTTCTAGGCCTAGCATTATAATGTATATTTTTTATGCATTTTATCTATGTCCTTTGGCCTACGTGTGATTAGTTGCAAACACATATGAGATTAGTCATGGTCTTTTCTTGAGATTGTGTTGAGTGACGAGGGGTGTCTGTAGTGGGAAGTAGGGGGTATAGTTTGTGTTTAATTATTGGAATGTAGGAACTCTAAATATTAAGTTGTTGGAGCTGGTAGATGTGCTTAGAAGATATAAGGTACAAGTAGCATGTCTTCAAGAGACCAGGTGGAAGGGGTAGATATGGACGAGCGTAATGGCTACAAGTTATGGTATTCGTCGTCTGATAGGGTATAAAATGGAGCATGTTTTGTAGTTGTCAAAGAACTTCAGGGAAATGTGGTGGAGGTGAGAAGGTATGATGATAGGATTATGTTGTTGAGGATAGTGCTCAGCGAGGAAGTTGTGATGGTGGTTAGCACTTACGCACCATAGGTGTGGCAGAGGACCATGAGAAGAGGGTTTTTGGGATATTTTTTATTGCATCGTGGGGGCATATCTAGAGATGAGAATATATGCATATGAGGTGATTTTAATGCATCATAGGTAAGGATATTGATCGCTTTCCATTGGTGCATGTGGGGTTTTGGTTATAGTGATTGTAACACCCAAAACTTTTAAGTGTAGAAATGATTGATTTGATGTAAAATAAGAGGTCCCAAATTTTTTTTATAACATTCATTTAAATTAAACACGCCTATATTGTAACACCCCAAAATCCCGTCATTTTTGTTTTTTTTCGTTTTTAGAGGTTAAAGTAAGGAAATAAAGGTAGAGGGACCATTGTCGTCAACGCGCGAAAGATGTGAAGGAGGCTAGCCCTAACAACCACCCCTCCCCTCCCTCATTCTCTCATGCATTTTGAAAATTTAGAGATAGAAAGTGAGATTAGAGAGATAAAGTGCAAAGGTTGTTTATATGGTTTCCATTTCTAGTAGGGGTGAGCAGAAAACCGAATGAACCGAACCGGAACCGAATTAACCGACAAAACCGAACCGAACAAAAAATCGAAAATAACCGAACCAAAAATAACCGAAACCGACATTCTTGGTTCGGTTTCGTTTATTCATTTACCCATAACCGAATTAACCGAACTGAACCGAATGTCATCAATTTGTAATATTTTTATAAGAGTACCCATGCTCCTATAACATTCTTAATTCACACAAACTTAAGAACTTCATATTCATATTAACTTTTAATGCAACTATCTTCTTTTGGTGTCTTATTTATTTAGCATTTCAATATGTCTTACCATTGCAAATGTAAATTTACTTGACAATGAAGAGAAAAGTATAAAAAAAAGGTTTGTGGCATCCCACATTAGATGGAAGAGAAATATAGTCAAGGGATGTATGCTATAAATAAATAATGGATGACAACCAACTAGAATGAATAAAGCTTGGAAGTATTTTTTAAGACTTTAGCATTAGTATTTCATGTTTTTTAAGTTTGTTTTTGATTAATAAATGTTATTTTAGGCTTGGTTTGCATTGGTTAGCCTAATAGGTGGTTAACCGAACCGAATGCACTTGATTAACCGAAACCAAATTAACCGAAACCGATTGGTTATTAAATTTCAATAACCGAAAGTTTCGATTTCGGTTAGAGGTGAAAACCGAACCGAACCGTGCACACCCCTAATTTCAAGTTCTACACATTTGGGATTGATAGAGCTCGAGATTCAGGTCGATTTGAGGTAAGATTTGACCCTTTAAACTTCAGATATGAAAATGTGTGTAAAAACCTAGAGTTTTGATTAAAGTATCGATTTTTACGTATGAAATGGTAAAAAAAAGGCTAATTAGAAAAACATAAATAAATTAATATTACTTAAAATAACATAAATAAATAAATATTAATTACTAAACATTAAAACAGAGTGTTGATGGCCAACGGGGTGAGGCCACCAACACTTATTTGTTTTATGTTTTCTATTTTATTTGACACATATTAACCAGCTAACTAGGTTGGTGTAGTGGTTAGGATATATTTCACACTTCTTTCTAAGTCATAGGTTCGAACCTTATGGCTAGCAAGTTTTTTTTTTCTTTTTTGTTCCTTTTTTTTATTTCTTTTTCTTTTGTGGTTTGATCAAATTACATGTTTGGTCCTCATGTTTTAAAAATTGCAAGTTTAGCTCAAACATTTGACACCTGTCACCTGTTGCGCCTTTAGCCCCAAGTGTCATCCACGTGACTTACGATTGCAAACTTAATCTTAAAAATGAGTAATATCTGTAAAAATTAATAAACAAAATCAATAAAATTCGTAAAAATCACTAATTTGTTTTTATTGATTTTTACTGATATTACTCAATTTTAAGATTAAGTTTGCAATTTTAAGTCACGTGGATGACATATGGGTTAACTTTTCATTATAAAAACTAATTGATCAGGGGCTAAAAGCGCAACATGTCTTAAATGTTTAGGCTAAACTTGTAATTTTTAAAACATGGGGGCCAAACATGCAAATTGATCAAACTACATGGGTCATTTATGCAATTAACTCTAAACATAAGTAAATAAACTAATCTATTGGAATCCTTGTAAATATCTGCTCAATCAAGTCCCGATTTACTCGGTCCTGTATTTTTTGACGGTTTGTTTGCTTTCCATCTTCATCAAGTTCTACGAACGTTGATTTCAATTCATTTAGATTGTATCGACAAATTGCTACTCCTTCTTTCTCTAGAATCATATTATGCAAAATTACGCAAGCATAAATTATGCTACTTATTCGATTTTTAGACCAAGATCATGCCGACCGTCCTTTGATATGGCACTTATTATTCAAGAGACCAAAGACTCGTTCGATATCTTTTCTTGTTGCGTCATGAGCTTCTTTATATGTCATACGCCTAATACCTTCGGGACATGTAAAAGATTTGACAATTGTAGCATTTGTAGGATATATTCCATCACCAAGATAATATCCACGTTTGTAATGTGTCCCCGAAAAGTCATGTCTAGCTTCAATTTTCACATATAATTGTTGAATGTTGCTAGCCGACTGTTTTCGTAAATATCTCCCACTGTACAATTGAATTATAACTCTACAAATTTGTAAATACAAGACCTTATAGTTCGATCAGACATCTTCAAGTACTCGTCAAACGAATCGCTAACGTTTCCGTACCCCATTTGACGAATCGCGACGGTACACTTTTGCAATGTGATAAAACCAACCCGACCTCTCATATCAACCCGTTGACGAAATCAATGAACCTCTCTCTCGATATCATTTGTAATTGTTAAAAATAAATCTCGGCTCATTAAAAAATGACGGCTAAAGTCTTCATGCATGTACGTGCACTACTCCGTAAAATAGTCGTTACAAACCGTGGTATATTACATCCTCTTACAAATCGGCCTACCCGTGAACTAAACCCAAAACCAAAATATGCAGCTATAATTTACATCTCTCGTAACCTTCTGCGGTTTCTTTGCTCGAGCCTCAGTAGGGTTATATCAGGAACCGATCACAAAACTAATTTTGTGACACATACAAGTTGAAGAAGAGGCAATTCCAATAGAGCCATAAAATATTCTGGTTTATCTCCCCAATCAATCAATCAATCAGTCCATACGTTGGTGAAAAATGGAGAGTGATGAAGATGATTTCGTGTTCTTCGGAACACCAATCGAGCGGGAAGAAGATACGATCAGCCGCAAGAAAAAATCGATTGCAGAGGCTTCTGGTCAGCTACGAACCCTAGCTCCTTGGAAACAAGAGGTTCGGTTCGATTTCCTTACACATGCTTCTCAATATTGCAGAAGTTTGTTTATGCTCCGTTAATTGGTTACGAATTTTCGATTTGCACTGATTCGGAGTGAGTTAGGGTTTTTCATTTGAGGTTTTTGCTTTGGTTCTGTTCTTGTTGAGTTTGTTTATCCTGTTCATTTTGTACTCCACTTACCTTATGTTGTAGAGTTCATAGAATGTTAGATTATGAAAATGAAAAAACTAATAAACACTTTAGCAAGTTTAATTCTTAAGCATAACTATCACAGCTATAGAAGTGTCTACTAAAATCCATTAATGTTTGATAACGGCTTTCAGAATTTCACATGTTGGCTGCTTAAAGTAAAACTATGTCTTAGATTTCTGGAATGGAGGTAGCAGAACATAATAAAAAAGCAAAACACGCTGCCATTGGTTAGCAGGGTATGGTGGGGCCGTGAGTTCCACGATCGGGTGTTCATTATTAAAAACCAAAACCGAGCCGTTACTAACGGTTTGGTTTCATGGTTTAGGCTGTATTGTTTCTTTATGTAAAATGCAACATATATATTGGGAACAAATACATAAAATAGTTGCTAGAATGTCTAATACAGAACTGCAAATGACAATTAATATATAAATATGGAATTATGGATATGAACTATGAATTGTGAAGTCCGCGTGAAAGTCAGCAGCTTGAAAAAAGTATCTAGATATGAAGTGAGAATTAGATATGGATATTCCTAAACTTAAATGAATTGGAAAAACAGTAGTTATAAAGTCAAGCCATGAAGTCTAGTATATGCAATATAAAATATTTAAAGAATTAAACCTTATTCAAATCTTACGGTCCGGTTTGGTTTGTTACGGTTTGAAATTTTTGAAACCGACCGACCGAAAGTTAATATAAAAAACCGATCGTGAAACCAAACCGATGACCTGTTTGGACGGTTTCACGGTTAAAACCAAACCATGAACACCCCTAAATTTCCACGATCGGGTGTTCATGGTCACCAAAGAAAAGAAACAAAAATTGGATGACATTCTTGTTATAGAGCATTTCAAATAGAGTTTGATGCATGTAGCATTTTTGTCTGTCTTGTCTTTGTAGAAAATTAATTATTATATGGTATGCTTTTCAGGTTAGAGATGAAGAAGGAAGAAGAAGGTTTCACGGGGCATTTAGTGGAGGTTTTTCTGCTGGTTACTTCAATACTGTGGGCTCTAAAGAGGGTAAATAGTGACATGCTTTAAAACATTATGCTTTCTGTAACTAAGTTTTAAGGTTTTTTTGGAGGTGGTTATTACTTTACTCTATTAATAAATTTACAGGATGGACTCCACAAACATTTACGTCATCAAGGAAGAAAAGAGCTGAATTTAAACAACAAGACCTTTCACACTTTTTGGACGATGATGAGAAAGCTGTATGTGGGTTTCTCTTTTTCTCGGACCTTAATATCTTCATACAAAGATCTATTCTTTCACGTTAAAGTTCTATGGAAACTTTAACAAGTATATTTTTTTCTATGATTATGGTGGGTGGTCATCAGTGTTACATTGTTGATGAGCATGCATTTAAACTTATAATAGAATCTTGAGGTTTATTTTTACTTATTTTTGAGGTATATATATTTTGTTTTTTTAATATAGGAACTGGAAGGCAATTCTTTGGGGACATCTATGCAGTTTGACACTTTCGGATTTACTGCAGCGGAAATAGCTAGGAAGCAGTCTGAGAAGGAGCAAAATGAGAGGTACAATCAATTGTTTTGCGTAAACATATGGTTGGTTTTTTTATAGCAAGTTGTAAAATCAATATTTGGTTTGACTAATTGTCAACTTTAATTTATCAGAGGTTTCTGAAATGGTCAAATTCCTGCTGCTCTATGACCAAATTGCAATGCATTGTTGGTATTTTTGTTACTGACATTAACAAAAAAATTAGCTTAACATGATATTCCTGTGTGTATTTTACTCTTCTTAAATTCATGCTATATGTGCTCCATAATTTTCAAGAAAGTGTACACATTTCATGGCGTTTTTACATGTTTAACCATTCCCCAAATTATTAACCATCAATTCATGGATGTATGAACAATCGGGATACCCGTTTGGTTCTTTTACAAAGGAGAAATGAAAAATCTTATAATTAAAGAAATTGGAAACAAGCCAAAAAAACCCTAAGTACTTGTGCCTTTGAAAGAGAAAAAGCATTAGTGCACATGGAGTTATTTTTCTCATATGTTAATATGGACAAAGCAAGTAAAAGCATTAGTGCATGCGAAGACCTAGGTTTTAGTATGTATTTATTGTACATGCTAACTCTATAAATCATGAATTAACTTTTTCCTTGTACTGCAGTTTTGCATTTTTGTGCGTATCATGCTAGTTGATACATAGTAAATGTGCATCCTTATGCAAATTTGATGCTCTCTAGTCTCTAGCTTTCTTTTCTACTTTTTTCTCCATGTTCTTGGATTTCCTAAAGCCTTTATGACCCCGAGTACCATCTTAATGTATTGCAGGCCATCAGCTATTCCTGGACCAGCTCCTGATGAACTAGTTGTTCCAGCCACAGATCCCATTGGTTTGTCTTTCTCTCTCTCTCTCTCTATATATATATATATATATATAATTTGCATGTTCAGTTAGAAACCACAATTATGTTGAGAACTACGAGGTCCGCATAAGCACTTGTATGCAGTGCTTTGATTGTGGCTCTCTCTTTAATTCATTTTTATTGAAGGAAAATGGTTTAAAAGGGAAGGTTGTTTATTTTTCTCTCCTCCCACTTTGATTCTCTCTCCCCTCTCCTGAGATTTTTACGTATCATTTTCCGGCAAAACCATTTCCAGCGACATGCCCATATGCATGTAAAGTTGGAACAAAACTATACTTATAAACCTACAGTTACACAACATGCATGTGTGCATGGAATGTAAAATGCTATATTTTTCACAATAAATAACAAACAAACAAACGTACCCAGTAAATCCTTACAACTATTTCTAACATCTATAATTTTTTTTTGAAACACCTTCCTATGCATATCAGCCAATAATCAAATTTCAGGGAAAAAAGATTACTAGAAAAATGCATCCTGCATAAAGAGTTTTTTTGCTGATTTAGGGCCACCGCGGCTGCCCTACTTTGTTGCCACTGTCTTCATTGGCATCATCTTCATGGCTGCTAATCGGGATGGATTCTTCACGAGGACAGGAGAGCGAAGCTCGGTGGCGTTTCTCACACATCAAAACGCCTCTTTAATGTCATCATGCCACTGCTAGGGTGGTGGTTCTCACATGAGTAGATGAGATCATGGCAGCAGAATAAGTTTCTTGCTGGATCTGCTAAAGGGTGAAGAGAGGAGTGGAAATTTTGATCTTGATGAAATGTAGAAAATATGTTGTGGTTAACCGCGCCGCCGGGGGGGGGGGGGGTATTGGGGAAGACAGAGAGAGAGTGGGTTTGGTAAAATACTAATTTCCTCCTTTCTTCCCTTCTCAATTATGTACAGCAAATCCGGCAATGTATGGTAATAGTACAACAGCTCTAACAGTTCTCGCGGTTCTCAACTTATATTTTGGTTAACTGAACTTTCCTATGTGTGTGTGTTATTTTTTATAACGCCTCCATATATCTTCATGCTTTAGGTGTCCGATTAATGCTGAAAATGGGATGGCGTCGTGGTCGATCAGTAAAAAGTTCAAAGAGTACACATTATGGTATGTTTTCCCATCGTCAGTAACATGTTATATAAAAACCTGCTTGAAATACATATTTTCATTTCCCAAAACCAGGTAAAGTTGCATAAGTCAAGAATAATTGTATTTTCACAATCTAATAAAGACATGAAGTCAGATGCTCATCAATAATCATTTCTAATAGCAGATGCTCGCAGAGAAGCTAGAAAAGCTTTTCTTGCTTTTGCGGGTCCCGAGGATGCTGAAGTTGAAGATGCCATGGAAACTGCTGCAGAGCTCCCTACTGATGATATTATTCAGTTTCAGAAAAGTACTCCAGTGCGTATATTTTCTTGTTGCTTTTTTATTCGAACTTATGATATTGCATGCATCATGGATTCCCTTATTAACTTATTTATGACTATGTGTGCCTAGTCTATTGAAGTTCCACTATTCTTTAATGTGCAGTATGCAATATTGAAAGTAACTGTGAAATGAGAAAAATGTGGTTTGTTACCAGAAAAGAATTGAATGGACCAAATGACTAATCCTCTAGTTGATGTTCATTTCTTTTGTATTATTTCTGATATCACTCAGTTGATGTTCATTTCTTTTGTATTATTTCTGAAATTTATTCCAATCTGGTTATACTTAACCTCCTTGACCAGTTTGTCTTATTTTAATGTTGGGTTACTTCTGTAGATCTGCATGTGTTTTTCAACGTAAAATGTTATCATATGTGTGTATATTTGTGTAGACATCTACATTTGCAATAAAGGATTTGTCAATCATCAAAGTCAAGGTTGTTAAATGTGATTTTGGATAAAAGCCAAAAACCACATTTGCACCAACACTTAGTAATCTGATATGCTTTGATTTCACATCAATCTCTCAAAATTTTCTCCCAAATCAGGTTATCAAATATCATGGTTCATTTGCTATAAAAAGGCTTGCTGTTATTGTTTCTTGTTGTAAGCATCATGCACTTCTTCTTGATTGTTTAGTATAATTAAGGCAAAATGTACTTTTTGCTGATTGAATGAACTCTTTTGGGCTTCTAGATTCTCAGACAGAAGTTTCAAGTTTTGCTGCATTGAGAATAGAAAATGATTGCCACCATAGTTAGAAATTGTAAAAAACTAATGGAAAGCTGATGCGAAAAGCATACTTAGAATCCTGGAATTAATAATGTCAACATGGACAGTGAGTTTTAAATGGAAATGTGTTTAAGAGGTACCATCATTAGTTTATATTTTATGATCATGATCAGAAGAATAACTTTGGATTTTTGTGAGTACAATGCCATTGAGAGCAAGCGAAATAATAGTTTTTTTTAACCAAACAAGATCCTTCTTTTCACCAGCATTGTTAATTCCTTCTCCTAACTCCTATTCTTTTTTAACTTGTATTTCCTACTCCTTATGTAGGCCAACATTTTGTAGTATTTGTTCTACAAATCTACGATGCTGTCATTTTACCTTCCTAGTGGTTCTTCTCACAATCTCGAACTATTCGTTGAAAAGACATGTTAAAATTTGTTATACTCCATCTCTTGGTTGTTTAATTTTTCTATAAGCATTTTTTGTAAGCTTATTTAATCCTAGATATCCCTATCATTGTAGTTGTCATATCAATTATGAGTGGCTTTACATTTTCCCCAGATGGAGTCTCATATTTTGTTCTCTTTTCAGGTTTATGTGCTAAATCCAAAGCAGGATATGCATGGTCTAGGCTATGATCCATTCAAAGGTGCTCCTGAATTTAGGGGTATGTAACTCCCAGAAGCTAGCCAGCTAAATTATTATTCAAAAACTAATTCACTCACCAATTTTTGTCATAACTTCAGACAACAAAAGGTCACATTTACCTGGGAATAGGGAGTCAGGGCACAAAAGATTGCTTCCAAAGAAAGACGGTCTCTTTTCTTTCAAACGTATGTTGCCCGTATCTTTTGATGTTCTATGTTAATGATGTTAGTTTCTTATTCATTACTTGCATGGATTGCTTGCTGTGTAAGTTTTTCTTTTCAACTTTATAACTTGTGTTCACTTGATTTTATCAGCAACAAATGTTGCACCTGGTTTTGGCATTGGAGCCCTTGAAGAGCTTGATGCAGAAGATGAGGATGTGTACGCATCAGGTTATTATCTGTGTTATCTTTTGTTTTTTGTAGTGTGTCAAATGTTATGCTTTTTTGCTTATATATTGCAGTTGGTGATATATTCCTAATACTCAACATTGATTAGCACTGATTTACTTTTGGCTCTATTTTCCTGATCATGGATAGTAATATAATTTTAATCAGTAAGTGAAGCATCTATGATGTTGATTCATCATGCAAATTGGTGCTTTACACATCTCTTAGAGTTCCCACACAACACTGGGGCTAGGTTTGGTTCAGGTAGGATAGCAGCTTATGATCAGCATGAATCAGCTTATGGTCATTTGTTTCTCTGAGTTTGTAGTTTGTGGGTTTATATATATTGTTGGCCATAAGTTATGACGATTCTCTACTTGCATATAACATTAATATTTTCCTAGGATGAGTCTTTGTTTCTTGTGTATTACTACTCGTTTGTTTTAGGCATGGCGTTTATCTGGTGTGCATTTGCTTCTGATACTAGTTTAAAGACCCATGTAACACAGATCAAGTAAAAAACTGAAATTAATACACCATTCATCTAGCAAGTGTTGTATATAACTACATGGTGAAATTTGAGAAATTCGTAAGAAACCATGACAACTTGTAGTCCAACTTCATGAAACTATGTGCCAAAACATAATTTAATCGTTTTACAGAGAGAGAGAGAGAGAGAGAGATAGAGATTACGTTATAAAAATGCGATAATATATTAAAATATTCAATCTTTCTATTGAAATTATAATGTCCTTATGTCGGTAAAGTTATTTTTTTATTGTAGATGTATAAAGAATCAGATTATGCGTTATTATGATTTGTATAAGTCAAATAAATACACATAAGAAATTAAAAGATTATAAATGTAGTAAATGGCAAATTATCTGACAAAGTTGAAAAATAGTTTATTATTTATATTTGTTTTGTAATTAGTTGATTATGAAATGGAGTAATATAAAAAGTTAGATTGTAAAATAGTTTAATATATACCGTTATTAAAAAAACCATGCTATGATATCAAAAAAGTTCAATCTTATGTTAACATTGAACTCATTGAAAAGATCTTTTTAATGATGATTGTTTAAAAGAAATATAGTGTGTTTTGTAATTTATTTAACAATAAGATAAAACATAGGAAAGGAAGAATATAAAAAGTTACATACAAGCATAATATTCTATAGAAGTATATATAGTTCCCGACTTCCTGTTTCTAATCGAGTTATTTGTTTTATGGGTATCAGGTTATGATTTTGAAGCTTTTGTGGAAGAAGCTGAGGAACCTTCAAGATTGGCCATAGAGGATAAAAAGAAGTCCAGCTCAAAAGAACATGGTGTTCTGCCTGGTTTTAAAGCTGCATCCAATTCTGACTATCAGCTAGAAAGGTGACATTTTTCTTTTTCATATCTTTACAACTTAAAATGTTACATTGATTAATTACTATTGTTTAAACACTGTTTTTTGTTACTTAGTTGTTATTTAAAACACTAGCAAAGCTTTCCATGAATGGGATATAGATATAATAAAAGGATATTTAAATAGTACCAGTAATGTAAAATTAGCAGAACAAAAGGAACTTGCCTTTTTCATTATATATAATTGGATTACATTCCTTCTCAGATTTCATCCTCCAGTAGTTCCAAAGGATTTTGTGCCACATCCTAAGTTCCCTGCTACACTTGAGGTCAACCAAAAGTTGACCGAAGTTCCTCCATCAGAGGTTCCTCCACCTGTGGATAACAATTTGAAGGTTTTGATTGAAGGGGTTGCAACTTTGGTAGCTCGTTGTGGTCCATTATTTGAGGAACTTTCTAGAGAGAAAAACCAGTCAAACCCACTATTTGACTTTCTTAGTGGAGGAGATGGCAATGATTACTATAAAAGGAAGCTATGGGAGGCAAGACAAAAACATGGTGACAAAACCAAACCTTTGTTGAATGAAAAGATAGCTCCAAATGCTCAAAAGATGACTCCAAATGCTCAAAAGATGACAGCGGAAACCCGTGGAAACATTTTAGGAGAAAAACCTCTGAACAGAACCGCTAAAGATTTAAAATCTGTTGTTCCTGCCACTGATAATGTTAATCTCCAGTTCCATTTATCAGATACATTCACTGAACCTGCATCATTTGTGAGTCACTGAATTATTTTCTTATCTATTTATCTTAGATGTGACAAGATGGGCTGGACAGGTAACGGGTCGTTTTGACCCACAAACATTATTTTCTACATTTGTTAAGTTCTATAAATAACTGTTGTGTTAATTTATAATTACGATCACACAAACAATGATTTAGTGTGTTGTAGCTAAGTTTTCAATTCCATTTGACCCATTTTTTATAAAACACAACCTGAATCCACCTATCTATAAGTAAATGGGTCGAAACCGCCACCTCTAGTCTATCTAGATATGCCTCTTGACTGTTTTGATATCCTGAGATTCTTGTGCATCTGGATTTTATTGCAAAAAACACTGCGTTCCTTAACAAAAATAAAGTAGTATACACCTAATCTTTTAAAGAATTTTGATTTTAGGTGGAGCCCACTGAAATAGCAAAACCATTCCAACATGACCCTGCAAAGCAAGAACGATTCGAGCAGTACCTAAAGGAGAAATATCGTGGAGGTCTTCGCACAATAGATGCTGGTGGATCAAGTAAAATGTCAGAGGCTGCTCGTGCTCGAGAAAGATTGGAATTTGAGGCTGCTGCAGAGGCAAGAACACAGGGTAAATGGGGAAAAGAAAGTAAACTTTCCAGTCAACAGATATTGGGTGCATCAGCTGGTCTAGGGTTACAGTTCACTTCTGGTGGATCAGAGGCATGTATAATAGTTTCTGCATATTTGCTTCTAAATCCAACATTGTTTTGTATGAGATTCATGATATATTTTAATTATTTTTAACAGATAAACGGAGTTAGCCAAACTGAAGAAGTTATAAAGAAGAGTTTGTTTCCGAAGCGTGAGGAATTTCAATGGCGACCTGCGCCTATTTTATGCAAGCGCTTTGATTTAATTGATCCTTACATGGGAAAGGTACTGTAAAATTAAATCAGCAGAAATGTTGTGTTCTATAATGATTCCTCAAATAATATTATACAAAACTCGTGTAATTATAAATATAATACAACGTAAAATAATTAGCAATTATTGTTTGCAGCCGCCACCTCCTCCAAGGTCGAGGAGCAAGTTGGATTCTCTTATCTTCATGCCAGACTATGTTAAGGCTGCAACTGAAGAGAAAAATACTGTCTCAAACAACATCTCATTACCTCAAGTAGATGCAAAAAGGAGAACAAATGTCATGGATGCTGAAGATGTGGAGGTTGAAACTGTTGAGGTTGAAAATGTTGAGAGACCAGTTGACCTTTATAAGGTAATATTTTCCTCTTAGATCTATTACCACTCAACGGTTTTCCTAGAGGTAGCAATTTTGACCCATTTATTTATGAACGGGTCATCTGGATTATTTTAATACGTATTGGGCCAAATTGGTAAACTTTAATACATAGCTATAAGAAGGAACGGATCAAATGTGACCAACGGGTCAAAAGTCGCTTAAAGTATATCTTTAATGCATAAAGCCTCCCAATCATTTTTCCAAAAAATTGATTTTTATTGAATTAATATATATTTTTAATCATATATGACACACTAGTTATCTATATAGAGCTTAATTTTTTTTTTCCTAGAAAGACGTTTCGGGACATTCCAACCCATTAAAAATTTATCAGTTTTGACCTGGTACTTGCTCCGGCCATTTTCATACCATTCACATATTCACATATTTGCAGTCATGTTTTACTATGCATGTCCAATTTTGCGTATATAGCCGTGGTTGTAAATGTATTTAGGAAATAATATTTTCAGAAGATAATTTATTTTCCATAAAATGTAGACATTGTAAACATTTAAGTTAATGTTAGTCTGTTGACCCGTTCCATTTTTAACCAATTATCTACCTTTGACTCGTTATCAATAAAATACAACCCGAATTGACCACTTTCTACATAAACTGGCTGAAAATGACCTCCTTTTTACCTGTGCTCCACCACTTTGACAATCAAATCCTTCTACTTTCTTAATTGCTTAAACTTGCACAATTTGGTATGCTTGTAGGCTATATTCTCTGATGATTCAGACGATGAAGAGGAAAACATTAACACCAATCAACAGGAAGATCCAACAAAGAAAATAGAAGCTGCAAATACGACTTTGAGTCGTTTAATGGCTGGTGATTTTCTGGAATCACTGGGGAAAGAGTTAGGCCTCGAGGTCCCCCCTGATCAACCATACAAACCACCCCAAGCGACTCAAAAACCACCAACAGTTCAGGACAATCCTCAGAACCTTGAACCGATCAATTCTGCTGCACCTAATATACAAAGTACCAAAGAATTTGATCATGAAATCATGAAAAAGGAGACTAAGGTTAGAAGGGACAAAAGTTCTTCAGATGATGAAAAAAGTCGAAGACGATCCAAACGGGATTATGATAGCTCAAGTGACTCATCTGATGGTTATCGGGACCGACATAGTTCTTCAAGACATAAAGGAAGGAAAAAAGAACACAGAAAACACTCAAAGCATAGACATCATGAATCGTCTAGCAGATCGCGACATTCTGCAGATAAAGAGTATAGAGATAGCAAGAGAGAGAAGAGGAAAAGGCGAGACTGAAGAAAAAAACCTAAATCGAGCATCGTTTATGAATACAAATCTCGAATTTTGTTCTAATCTCCATACCCGTTAATGCATATCGAAGTGTTCAGTTCATATCTACATAGTTGATTGTTTCTCAAAATCCTTTTGGATTCTTGTATTTACTTGAAAGCAGGAGAATGGTTGTGTTATCAAAATTATATTTGTATGTGCAATGTCTTTCTTGGACAACAAAGCAAATGGTTATTTTGTTAACTCCATCACACCCTAGCAAGACATCCCGTCCTCATGCTCAACTCCTTAGGCATTGCTGGTCAACTCCATCACTAACCGCGTGAATCTTTGTAGCATTAATTATCAGCGAGTCGTGCATTGTAATATTTCGGCCCTTAAGACCCAAAGCTTTGTTTTTAGTAAGATCGGTTTTGCTATTCAAAAGGGAGTTGCAGCGCAGCTTGTTGCCCGTTTACCTGCCACTTTATTGTAATCGTCCTTCTTTTCAACAGAAATTGAAATATTAACGTTTTGATCCAAAAAAAAAATTATCATTAGTACCTTTAAGGGTTGGTGTGGTGTGGTGTAGTGTAGTGTAGTGATAGATAGACATCTGATTTCTCTCTTGAAGAGGTTTTTGGTTCGAATCCTACTTCTTGTTCCCTGCCGTAATATCTTGATAGCCATTGCCTGTGGAATATTAGGGAGAGGGGGGTGTTTAAGATTTTTGTAATATGTTAAAATCTGAAATAACCAAAATGCCTCAATAATTAATTTACCCATACCACATGCATAAATTTTACTAAAAAATCTAAAGTTAATATCAGTCGCTGTTGCCTACAAAAATAAAGAAATTTATCTTTCAAGAAAAAATAAAAAGAGTAAACTGTCATTTTCGTCCCTGTGGTTTGGTCAAAATTGCCACTTTCATCCAATAGTTTGTTTTTTTGTATCTGGGTCCTCATGGTTTTAAAATATTGCCATTTTCATCCTCGTGGTTTTAAAATATTGCCACTTTCATCCAGTCAGCTAACACCGTCCGTTTTTCTCAGTTAAATGAGGGGTATTTCAGTCCTTTTACTTATTTGTTTTATTTTTTCATCTTTTTTACTCTCACTTTTTAATCATCCCCAATTTAACCTCTAATTTAATCATCCACCTGCTGGCCTTCTTCCTCTTTTCCTGACCAGTTTCCGACGAGCACCACTGGAACACCTCCGTCGCTTGTTTCTATGATTAAAAAGTGAGTAAAAAAGATGAAGAAATAAAACAAATATGTAAAAGGACTGAAATACCCCTCATTTAATTGAGAAAAACGGACGGTGTTAGCTGACTGGATGAAAGTGGCAATATTTTAAAACCACGAGGATGAAAATGGCAATATTTTAAAACCACGAGGACCCAGATACAAAAAAACAAACTATTGGATGAAAGTGGCAATTTTGACCAAACCACAGGGACGAAAATGGCAGTTTACTCAAATAAAAATATCAGGCGTCGTTAAATTTATACGTTACATTTTTATCACAACTAGGTTTTGAAACACGTGCGTTGCGGCTTACATTACAAAAAAATAAAAGTAAAAAACATATTATTTTTTTAGTTAGATATGTTATCAATTAAATAATAAAAAATAGAAAAAAAAAGGCAAAAGAAAATGCCGAATTAAAAAAAATGACAGAAAGTGCTCTCCCAAGACTAAAACCTGGATCCATCAGGTTAGACTTATGCACGCCTAACCACCTACCACCCTATTTTTGGTTTTATTTAACTTTCAATTTCTATATATGTGAAGAAACTAGCAATTAAAACCCGTGCTACGTGACACGACACGTTAAATGTTAAAACGTAGGAAAGAAAAAGAAATGAAAAAAATAAAAATATAAAAACGGTATTGAAAAATAATTAAAAAAAAGAAAATGAAAAAACGCTACCCCATTAACCAACTCAAAAACACAACTTGTTAGTTTATAATAGAAAAAGATAGCAGAACGTGGTAAGTAAAAAGGAAAAGAAACCAATCAGTGCACAAGGCGCCCATATCACCCAACCAAATTGAAGTATTGTTAACGCACTCAGAAACTCATTTTGAATTGTATTATTATTAATGGTATGCTAAAACAAATTCTCATTCTCACAAAACAATTATTCCCCTATTGACTTTTAAATATGTAATAAATTCTTTTTTCACTCGCGTTACTTTGCTGGAGTCTGATCGTGATCGGTTTGGCGTGTTTGTGTGGACAAAACTTACGTCGAAAAGCAAACTCACTATGGCTTACGATACGAAAAAAATTTAATTTGAATACAACTCCGTTTTTGATAAAAAAAAACTATACCAAACGTTGACAGAAAAAACTAAAAAAAACACACGTTTCGTTTTGAAAAAAACTTGAACGAACGAAAGTTATAACAGAAAAATGAAATTAATAGATACTAAACGGTTGAAATTATATGTAGTATGACGGGCTAAAACGATTGCCCCTCACTACGCGACATGGTTATGTTTGTGGGGATAAAACTTATGTACGCTCGTTATAGCGTACGATAGCAAAAAAAAATACTTGAATTTAAACATAACCCTGTTTTAAAAAAAATAAATTATATCGGAACGTTTAAAAAAGAACTAAAAAAGTCGAGTGTTCCTTTAAAAAAAATTAACGAACGAAAGTTATCAATTCAAGTACAAATTCAAAGCTAATGATTAATCAAATACAAATTATAAAAAAACAAACTAACAAATTTCAATATTTCATCCAAATACAAATTCAAACTACAAGAACAATTTTATGAAGCAATGACATCTTTTTATATAGTGTTGGTGAATTTTTCATGTTGAGTTTAATTTTGCCCCAAAACACTAACTCAAATTCTCATCAATTCAAGTTCAATTTTCCCCAAAACACATTAAAAACCAAATCATCAGTTAACACTAAATCACCATTTCTAGCACTAAGCTAATGATTAATCAACATAATAACAAACAGAAATAGACGTATCGCAAAGACGCGATCCTCTTTTTGTTATGTTCTTCGACTGAGAGTGAGAAGAGAATTGACGGATATCAATTTATGTGAAAAACCGTCGAGTCGACGAGGATGAAGAACTGAGAGTCAACGATGGCGTGAGAGTCGGTGGTGAAGATCTCAAGTCCGATTGTGTTTAGGGCGATGGTGATTGGCGTGGGAATCGAAGGATGATGAGATTGAGAAACAAAGAAGTGGATTTGGAGAATGTAAAAGCGATGCTCAGGTATAAAAGAAAATTTAGTTTTCTAAGTTTTATTGTTATATGTATATATATTTAATTAAATATAATAAATAATTAAAAAATAAAATATTTCGGATTCGGATATCCGAAATTTTCCAGTATTAATATTCGAATCCGAATCCGAAAATTCGGATATACATATTAGAATTTACGAGGATAAACTTTGGACATAAAAGAAACTTAAAGGGGCAATTTGTAAAACCGTGAATGATAGGCGCATCCAAGCCTAGCTAAAAGCTTTTCCTCTCTCCCGCAGGTGTAGCCAACATCTATGACTTCTGATTCTTCATACCAAACGGACGACATCTAGGGTTCATTCATAAATTCATGGCTTCTCTTCTACTTTCAAATCCTATTATCTCATCTCCTTTCCTCGGCAAGAATCTGTAAGTTTCTTAACGCCTTATCTACATCTAGTTTACAAAACTCGCGGTTTAAATTGGGAGGATATTCGCTAAATTCGAAGTTTTCGGCTCATTTCCGTTTGTTTCTGTTCTCAAGTTGATTTCAATTCGATGATTTTGTATACAAAAGTTGCTATGCTTCGACGTATTTGTTCCTATTTTCTTCAATTGTTTGCGTTTGATCGTCCAGTTCGATTAATGGGAGTTTAAGGAAGCCAGCATTGTGCGGTTTGGTGTTTAGAAGCCCTAGATGTTCTGCTGCTGATTCTACGTATGGAGGTATTTAAAATTGTTTTGTGGATAACAGGGTATTTATTTAACCTAATTTTGACCATGAGCTGGTTAATTTCATATTTTCTCTAATTTTGACCTTGAATCCCTAAATTTATTGGATAATTTCAAGTATAAGTAACTATTCTGCATCTGTGTACCATTGAAGTCATTTAACCAGCCTGCATAGTTTTCCTTAAGTGAGTTTAACCTAGTTTTGACCATGAGCTGCCTACTTTCACATTTGCCGTAATCTGACCTTTGAATCCCTAATTTCATTGGATAATTTCAAGTATAGTAACTAGTAAGTAACTAATTCGCTTGAATCCCCAATTTAATATGCCTGCAGTGATTCGCTTAAGTGAAGATTAATATCGTTTTCTGTTCGTTTAGGTAATATTGCAAAGTATCCTCGGAGTAGTGTTTGGGATCCTTACAAACGTCTTGGTATAACTAGTGATGCTTCTGAGGAAGAAGTATGGAGTTCCAGAAACTTTCTTTTGGATCAGTATGGCGCTCATGAGAGAAGTGCGGAGTCGATAGAAGCTGCTTTTGAGAAAATACTTATGAAAAGCTTCGAGAACAGAAAAAGAACAAAAATCAACTTAAAAACCAGGCTAAAGAAGAAAGTTGAAGAGTCTCCACCTTGGGTTCAGAACTTACTCACTTTTGTAGAACTTCCCGAGACTATCATCATCCTCAGAAGATTGTTTCTGTTTACGTTTATGGCTTTTTGGAGTGTTATGAACTCTGCCGAGGGTGGTCCTGCATTCCAGGTTTGATGTTCTTTTTTTCTAAACCTTTTGAAGTATTTATGGGTTGTTTGATTGGTTTAAAAAGCGTGTTCTGTTTGTCAAATATGTATACTACTATTTAATAACGGATTATTGAGTTGATATTCAGTTCCAAAATGCAAAAAAAAAAACCTTATTCTTTTAAAGAGCAACTATACTATTTGCACAATGTTCTGTTTGTCAAATATCTATACTACTATTTAATAAATATCTAAAGCTCGATGTTGTGTATCCAAATTAGCGTCATCATGTTACTTTATTGATGATAGAAAAATAAATAATTTAACCTGAGTGAGTGTAACTCGTGTTCCTCATTTTAGATGTCATTATATCTTGATTTGGTATTTAGTATTTTTATCTTGATTTGATCTTTTACATGACACAGGTGGCCCTGTCCCTGTTTGCTTGCATATACTTCCTCAATGACAAGTCAAAGAGCGTTGCAAGGGCATCTGTTATTGGGTGAGTTTATAAAGAAAGACCAATAAACCTTCATAATTTCCCCCCTCTATCTATTGGTTTTAAGGTTAACTACCTATAAAACCAGCAAATGACTAGTCACCGTGTATTAAAATGACATTTCAACTTCCTTTAACCAATTTCACCCTTTTTTAGTTTATTTTTATGGAATCTCATACTGGAATGCCATGTAAATGTTGTTTGATACTTTGATGTTTAGTGCTATATGCTACATCATAGCTTAGTTCATTCACATGTAAGAAAAAATAATTTGTAATATTTGAGTACTCTAAAAACGTTAAATTTCTAAATTGACATGTTATCTAGGGGTAGTATTCCTGACATGACCCAAACAAGACACGTAAATTATCAAGTTTTAGGTTGGATACTCTAACCTGTTTAATAAACAGGGTTGTGTTTTGGGTTGCTGTCTAACCCGTTTAATAAACAGACGGGGTTTTTATTAATATTAAACGGGTCAATCCTGTAACCAGTTTAAGTTTGTGGGTTCTTAAAAGTTCTCATTTTCAGTGGGGGTAGTTTAGAATGTTTAAAATTTGATTTTTTAATTTTTAATTTGGCTGTCATGTTATTTTTGGTTAAAACAAGTTAAATTTAGTTTTAGTCAGATTGAATTTTAAGTAGGTTGCCCCGCTGACCCATTATCCCGAGTGTTGATATATTTGACACAAATACGTATATGGTCGTGTTCGGAATCAGGTTCAAGTTCATCAATTTCAACCTTCCAACCCGACATGATTGACACCCTCATCTCTCTCTCTCTTTAGATCACAAATGGGAAGACTACATAATTTGGCATGCAATATTGAATTAAATAACCATTATTGCTGTTTATCCAATTCTACAATTCGTATATTATATAATTAAGATAACCGTTGATTTAACCCAGCCTGTTTTCACATTGATTACAGATTTGGATCCCTAGTGGTTGGGTGGATTTGTGGTTCATGCCTGGTGCCCATGATTCCTGCAGCCATTTTGCAACCAACTTGGACCCTGGAGCTGTTGACTTCATTGGTTGTATACGTCTTTTTGTTTCTTGGATGCACCTTTCTTAAGTGAAATCCTAATTGTTCTTAGATTACATGTTTAATTCATAACAAGATTAATTTCCATTTGCTTATGTTGTGTTCCTATACCTACCTGTTTGCATAACATCAGTCTTTGGTGTATCTTTGAATTTCATTTTGGGTATGGGCTGCAAATTTGCTATATGAGTTAACCAGTTTATCAAATATATTATGTAGGGATGTAATGTAAAGTAGCCAAAACAAGGGTCGGTTATTGCACAAATGATTTTTTAGCGTATAAAGGTACCAACATGCGACACGTGTTCAGTGGGCGAGGGTTAAATCCGTCCATGTAATAATAACAATGAATGTTTTATAAATAAATATGCATATTTTATAATAACACATGTTTAAAATGATAATAACGTATGTATAAAATGATAATTACGCATGTTTTATAATAATGCGTGATCATAACCACGTATGTTTTATAATAACAAATTACCATAATCACGCATGTTATACGCATAATCACACATTTTTATAATAACGCATGACCATAATCACACATGTTGTATGCGTAATCTCACATGTTTTTCAATAACACATGGCCATAATCACGCATGTTATACGTATATTCACTCATGTTTTTCAATAACGCATGACCATAATCACGTATGCTATGCACATGACACATCGACATTTTTATAAATAAAAGTATAGCAAGACTATACTCAAGTTAAAAGGAATAAAATACTCGATTTTTTTGATGTAATTTTTTTAAAAATAATGTCGTATAAAAAAGTTATACGTGTTTTAAAGAAATAGGGGAACTTGAAAAAAATCAACAAAGATAGACTATTTCAATTTACTCTTCCAGACTATTTTCACGCTAAAAAACAAGCAACTTTGATTTTAACCATTGACTTCCTAGATCAATAATTCAGAATCCTTCGTACATTCGTATGAAATAAAATCATTTGTATGTTAAATCAGTATTTATATGATAACTGTGATAACCACTCTCAAACATAGTGTTACGTATATGTAACAATCATCATTCTGTTAGTGTTACCTATACGTAACACTATGTGTCACGTATATGTAACATTATATTGTACGTATATGTAGGATCGGGTTTGCTATCCAAAAGGGGGGTTGCGGCGCAGCTTATTGCCCGTTTACCTGCCACTATATTGTAATTATTCATCTTTTAGTAAAACCAGTTCGACACAAAAAAAAATTATATGTAAGACTCCTCATTTTCGTATTTATGTTCAAAATATATGTTAAGATACTTAAGTACTATTTTAATAATTCTAAAGAAAAAATATTTTATAAATTATGTTATTGTTTGAGAGTGGTTCACAGTTATCATATAAAAAATTGGTTATCATATATATATATAGGAAGGATCATAAGAAAACTCAATATTTATGAGAAAACCAAAAAAACTACTTATTTAAGGTAAAAAATAATAAAAAATAATAACTCAAAAAATAAATTAAAAATAAAAAAAACTGCTTCGGATACCTTGTTTCCCACGTCGTCCTCGTTAAAAAAAAATCGAAAAGTAGTGGGTTTAGCTTTTGGGTTTAGTTTTTGGGTTTAGTTTAGTTTTTAGGTTAGGTTTTGGAGGGGCGCCGGGGTGGGGGGTTTAGTTTTTTAGGGGATGGGTGGGGGGGGGGGTTTAGGTTTTTGGGGGGTGGGTAAGGGGGTAGGTGGGGTGGGGTTAGGTTTTTGGGTGGGGGTGGGGTGGGGGGGTTAGGTTTTTGGGTGGGGGTGGGGTGGGGGGATTAGGTTTTTGGGTGGGTTAGGCTTTTTGGTTTAGTTTAGGTTTTTGGAGGGGTGGGGTGGGTGGGGGTTTAGGTTTTTTTTTTTGGGGGGGGGGGGGGGTGGGGGGTTTAGGTTTTTTTGGGGGGTGGGGGGTTTAGGTTTTTGGGGGTGGGTTGGGTTTTTGGGTGTACTACACATATGCAGTAGGAGTTTTTTGGTTTTCTAATGAAAATGAGTTTTCTAGTAAACTCACCCCTATATATATATAACACATCTATCAAAATTTCACTCAAAGAGTAGGGTATGCGAAGGGTGGGATGAAGACATATCGTACCTCTATCCCATAGGGTTGAGAGGTTGCACCTAGATAGACCTCTGGCTCGGAAAACATATTAAACATACATACTATATACAACAAATAACAAATGTCCGGTATCAAAAGCGTATAAGAGAACAAGAGATATAAGTTCGTATCATAAGTAGACAAAAAGAGCAGCATACATAATAGTCCTTGAATCTAAAATGTGAAGCATACATAAAACATACAAAAACTATATGTCATAACCATATAATCAAGTAGCCATAACGTATACAAAAACAACAAGGCATACAAATCTGTGTCATAACCATTTAGAAAATGAGATGATGTACAAGTTCCTAAGACTAAAGTAGATCGGAATAAAGGCACCGTAAGGCTGGAGGCCCACCTAGAAATCCCTAACCTTTATCCGGCGTCTCCACGAACTCCTATTATTGATCATGTCCTCGGAGAGGTGCAAGTTTATCAAATTTTGCCGAATCTTCTCATACCAAGTCAGTTTTGGTCTGCATCTGCTCCTCTTCCCCTCCACCATGAGGATCTCCACGCTCCTTAGTGATGCCGTCATCTGTTTCCTCTGCACATGCCCGAACCATCTCAATCTCCCCTCCCTTATTAATCTAAGATATGTGCTACCCCTAATCTCTCTCTAAAAACCTCATTCCTTATCATGTCTAACCTCGTGTGCCCACACATCCATCTCAACATCCTTATCTCAGACGTCTCCAACTTTCGCACTTGAGTCTTCTTGATTGTCTAACAATCGGTTCCATACAACATAGTCGATCGAACAGTCAGCCTATAAAATTTCCTTTTAATTTCTATTGAAACATTTTGTCGCACAAAACGCATGTGGCTGTTCTTTACTTGCACCACTCTGCCTGAACGCGGTGGGCTATATAGCAGTCAATACCTCTGTCACTTTGGACGGACGAGCCTAAATACTTAACTTGGTTGTTTGCGCTACCGTTTGACCTCCAATAGTCAATTGGGTGTCTACTTCATTATTTGCCCCACTAAAGTTACAAAAGAGATACTTAGATTTAGACCGACTAATGCATAAGCCTTTGCGCTCTAAGGTTGCTCGCCACTCCTTTAGCCTCACATTCATGTCGTGCTTCTTTTCCGACACCAACACAATATCATCTGCGAAAAGCATGCACCACAGTATGACTTCCACAAGGAAGGGTATGTATCCCCTATTGCCGTCTTGGCACTCGTCTTAGCACCACCATACATATCCCTAGTTAAATGTATATACTTCTAAGAAATACCCCTACTCTTCAAACTATCCCAAATCACCTAACGTGGCACACTATAGTAGGCCTTTTCGAGGTCAATGAAAATCATATGTAAATCCCACTTCTTTTCCATATAATTCTCCAACAACCTCCTCTAACTGTGTATCACATCCGTAGTCAACCGCCTCGACATAAATCCAAATTGGATCATCATAATCTGAGTATCGCGTCTCAGCCTTGCCTTGATCACTCTTTCCCATTACTTCATATTATGACTCCGAGCTTTATCCTCCTATAGTTACCACAACATTAGGAGTCTCCTTTCTTATGGTAGAGTGGTACCAAAACACACCTCCACGGATCCGACATCTTACCTGTTTTAAGTATAGCGTTGAACAAAATTGCCAACCACCTAACTCCATTCGTTAGACATTTCCACACCTCGATGGGAATGTTGTCTTGGCCCACCTATTTCGCTCATCCCATCTTCCTAAGAGCTCTCCACACCTCATTTGTAACAAATATTCCTTTGACTTCCTATGCCGGTGGAGTTCTCGCAATATTCTTGAATATTCCTTCCATCGTTGAAAATATTGTGGAAATTGGTTTTCCATCTCGCGTTGATTCCTTTCTCCTTCACCAAAACATGTACATCCTCGCTTTTTTATGAACTTTACTACTTCTAAATGATGCTTTCTCCGCTCCCTTGCCACGCGTTTATACATCTCGCCACATGTAATTTTCTTTGCTTAAGACAACACCTTCTTTTCCTCTTGATTTTCCTCTTTTTACCTCTCGTTCAGACTCGCTTTCTCGTCTTCCTCACTAACATTTCAAAAGTTCCCTAAAACACTCATGTTTTGTCTGTACCTTGTCTTGCACCTCGTCCACAACCATGACTCTTCGTCGACGTTTCCTGTTGTGATCCCAAGGGTCTCCTTTGCTACTTGTGTCACGTTGTTTGCCAAATCCCCCGACATCCGATTTGGGTCTCCGCACAATCTTTCATCTCCACACGCTAGGACCTCTCGTCAACGTAGTTCTTACTCGTTGTTGAGCCACCACTGTCTCCCCTAGAATTACCTTGCATTCCATCCACCTGCTACGACCACCTTGTCGCATCAAAGAGAATCGATCTGCGTGTCCCGCCCTCCGCTGCTAAACGTGATCAAGTGTGAATCCCTCTTCTTAAAGAACGAGTTTAAGATACGTAAGTCATTGGCCACCGCAAAGTCTAAAAGATCTCTGTCACTCTCGTTTCGGGTTCCATAACCGAACACCTGTGCACTAATGGGAAACCATCGTTCTCCTTTCTAATGTGGCAATTAAAATCTCCTTCTATACAAATCTTCTCCTTCATCAGTATGGCTCCGGCAACTTCATTCAGACGATCCAAAAAATCTCTCTTATCTCGATCCCTAACTCCACTTGTGGGGTATAGACACTAATCATTGCCACCACTTCCTCCCCTAGCACTAACCTCAACAACATATGATCCTATCACTGCATCTTCTCACCTCCACCACATTATCCTACAAATCTCTAGTAACCAAAAAATCTAATCCGTTCTTCATCTCGAAGGACCCCGAATACCACAACTTATACCCGTTTTACTCACCTTTTTTTCTCCTTCCACCTAGTCTTCTAAAGGCATGTCACCTGAACCCTGTGTCTACTAAGCTTATCCACCAACTCCAACAACTTACCACTAAGCGTTCCTATGTTCCAAGACGCTAACCGCACGCTACATTCCCATTTTCCCCCTACCGACACCTCTCATAATAGGACACAATCTTAAGGCAACATTGTCATTCCTCTCGTCTTTAGTAATAGCTACTCACCATGTAAAAATATTTGACAAGAACAAACACACAAAGCGTAAAACACACAAAGCGTAAAACATGGCGAGCAACATGGTAAAACAACGCATCACTAGCATAAGAACACATATATCAGAAGTAACCACCTTTTAAGAAATTTAGTATATAGATACTTACAACGCTAACAAGTTCTGTCGGTTATACGCCGTGCCTTTGTGTGTGTATATATTGTTTGTAAAACACTTGAGTCTAGGTGTTGTTTTTATTTTAATTTTTCTAAAATTTATACAGAAAAAATGTTTTTTAAACAACAAAAAATGTTTTTATTTTAAAGTTTTCAAAATCTTTATATAGAAAAAAGTTGGTTTTGCCGACGGTGGCTATGGACGTATGGCAACCCCTGACTGGCGATCATGGGCTGTTTTACCCGCAGGTGGCACTTGGGTGGATTGCGCTCGTGCACGCCAAAAGGTACACCAAAACTAAGAGAAAGAACATATGGAGGGTTCGACCGTGATCGTGATGGGTGTTAGGGTATCACACGCACATAAACGCAAGCACAAACTGAAGACAATAAAACGATACAATAGGTTTTTATATAATAAAACGATTATTAGGCTATCTGTAGTAGAAGGGTGAAAGGGGGCGTGAAGTGAGGTGGCTAGTGAAGGGGCGTGAAACACCACCCCCTAGGGCGTGAAAAGGGGGTGGGCGGTTGGCGTGAGCAGAATCACGGGCAAAAGGGGAAACCAAACACATGCAACACCCAATCACAATAGGAGACCTCATAATTTCTTTTTCTTTTATTAATTAGATTTTTAGTTTAGAATTTAATTTGGTTTTTCTCAAATAACTCATGCTCGGCAATTATTAAAAAAAAACAAATACACGGGATTGTTTATTTTATTTTATAAAACAACTGTGCATAAATTTTAATGAAAATGAAGTTGTTTTAAAAAAAATGCCACATAAATGGTTTTTTAACGTGTTTGGATCGACATTTCAAATAATAAGTAATTGTTTTAAAAAATGAATATCAGTTGTTTATAAATTAACAAAATGAAATAAAAAAAATCACTCATTAATGCTGGGCGTGAAACCATTACGTATCTTAGTGATTATGTCAAGTGATTGTCCATATGCTGATGTGACAGTGACGTAACAGGACGTGACTCACTTTTAGTGAAACAACTGCGGATGATCTTAGAACACAAGGAGGGAGGGTTCGACCGTGATGGCTGTATTTTTGCAATACATCGATTGCTAGAGCTTTCAATAAGAGAATATATATATATATATATATATATTCTCTTATTGGAGGGGAAGGATTATGAGAAAACTCAATGTTCATGAGAAAACAAAAAAACTACTTATTTAAGGTAAAAAAAACAATAAAAAAAATAATAACTAAAAAAATAAATCAAAAATTAAAAAACTGCTTCGGAGACCTTGTTTCCCACTCGAAAAGTAGTGGGTTAGTTTTTTGGGTTTAGTTTAGTTTTTAGGTTAGGTTTTTGGAAGGGTGGGGTGGGGGGGGGGGTTTAGGTTTTTGAGGGGGTGAGTGGGGGGGTTTAGGTTTTTTGGGGGGTGGATGAGGGGGTAGGTGGGGTGGGGGTTAGGTTTTTGGGTGGGGTGGGGTGAGGGGATTAGGTTTTTGGGTGGGGGTGGGGTGGGGGGGATTAGGTTTTTGGGTGGGGGTGGGGCTTTTTGGTTAGGTTTTTGGGTTTAGTTTTGGTTTTTGGAGGGGTGGGGTAGGGGGTTTAGGTTTTTTTTTTTTGGGGGGGGGGGGGGTGGGTGGGGTGAGGGGATTTAGGTTTTTGGGGGTGGATTGAGGTTTTAGGTGTACTACATATGCAGTAGGAGTTTTTTGGTTTTCTCATAAAAATGAGTTTTTTAGTGAACTCACCCCTATATATATATATACTACTATATAATACATATTAAAATAATATCATTGTAATTTACCCATATTTTTAAGACACCTAACACAAGTTATTGTGCATAGGTTATATCTTACCAGTACATGAAATGTGTTGAATTACCATTTAACTCATCTCTATAACTAAAGCCCATCATTTAACTAACATTTAAACCATATTTACAATTAAAGTCCAATATTCAATTAGTCATTTAACCTCATATCTACGGTTAAAGCCCAACACTTAATTAAAACCTTTTTTCCCACCTTAACTTTTTAGAAAAGATGTATTTATTTATATATTTAAATTGAGTTTTATTAAATAATAATCATAAAAATAACAAAATAATAAAAATAAAATAACAATAAAAAAGTTTAAAAAATAAACAGTTTTTTTTAATATATACAAATAAAAAAACTCATTTACAGAGAATGAATAATGAGATTATGGCTTGCTTTTTGTTAACTTGAGTAATTACATAAATTGCCTCTTAAATATTATAAAAAAATAACTTTAAATTTTCATAAACAACCCCTGAGGTGTAAAAGTACTAAAATACCCTTACACTTAACATAAAAAAAATTAACATAGTTAGTGTTATTTTGGCTCGAGTAAAAAAGGGTTCGGGTCATTAATTAGTTGAAATTAATTTTAAATTTCGTTTATTCATTTTCCTTATAATAATACGTTTGGTATTTAATAATACATATTAGTCGGGTCAAATCGGGCATCAACAACAACAATAATAATAATCAAAAGTTTTCTAATGTTACCCGATATCTTGCATCATTTTTCGACATAGCATAACTAATCCATTGCGAAACCCCTAATTAATTTAGAGTTTTTTTTACAAATTTCCCGTTCTTAAGCCTCTTAATAACATATATACCCAACCATAAAAATTAATTACATATTTATCCAATCCTTATACAATTACTTATTTACCCTTTTATGTTTTAAAAGCTAATAATGATATATTTAGGAATGGATGGTTAGGTTATAGTAAAAAGAGTTTTTAAAATAAGAAGGGTAAGAAGAATTCTAAGCTTGAGATGTGTCATTTTATTGTTTTTAAAGGGAGGGCATAATGGTCAATGTGTAATATACCAGGTCAATGTGTAATACAATGTCTGATACTACACAATGACCAGACCTGATATTACACAATGAACTGATATTACACAATGACCTGACATATTTGAGCGAATTACACATTGAGATGGAAACATAAAACACAATGATGAAAACATATAACACAATGAACTTGTATTACATATTGAACTTGTATTACACAATGAACTTGTATTACACAATGACCTGACTAATTACACAATGAGCTAAAAAACGTAAAGCACAATGATAAATACATATAACACAATGAACTTGTATTACACAATGAACTTGTATTACACGATAAACTTGTATTACACAATGACCTGACTAATTACACAATGAGCTGAAAAACGTAAAACACAATGATAAATACATATAACATAATGAACCTGTATTACACATTGAACTTGTATTACTCAATGAACTTGTATTACACAATGAGCTGGAAAACGTAAATTTTTTTTCTTTTTTATTTATAACGACACTATACTCGTTTTAAAGATAAAAAAACGCTCGTTTTATGGTGTAATTTTTTGAAAAAATAATGTCGCATGTAAAAGTTATGAACGTTTAAAAATGAGGGGGGGACTTGATAAAAAGTCAACAAAAGTGGCTAAGACTAAAATACCATTCCAACAACTTTTTCTCCTACAATTTAATCTCAACCATTAAATCTTTTGTACAATTTGATCTAATGACTTTAAATCTTTCTCACAATTCTTATAATTAGAATCCTTTTTACCTGAACCTAATCCTAGGAAGGGATATATGTAAATATTATTTTAATTGGTTCATTAAGGGTAAAATAGTAATTCAATAAGTTATTTTAAATGAATTGGGTAAATATGTAATATATATGTTTTAGAAACGGGAAATATGTAATTAAAATTATAGGTTGAGTAAATATGTAATAAATAAAGTTAGGAAGATAATATATGTAAATGACCCATTAATTTAAATGATCATAACCTAACATAAAACTTGCAGAAATTGTCGACTCCGCCGTAACGCAGCGAGTTCCCCACTAGTTTTTTTTAAAGCACGTGTTATCATAGATCATAATTTATTTTAATTATTTAATATGGTGTATCATTTTTAAAGTCTAAATTCAAACACCAACGTCATAAGATTAGTAGTCCAAAAAAGACTAATAATTCGTTTATATTTGATGAGTTTTTTTCAAACTTTCATACCTTTTCTTTTTTCTCTACATTCCTCCCTCTTTTTCTTTTCTTTTTTATTTTAAAATAATGTTTGCAAATACTAATTACAACCCAAATTATAAAAATAAACATATTCTTTTATAACAACTAGTATTACTTCTCGCGTGTTACGATGACTCAGTTTTAAATAAAATTTATATCGAAACGTACAACATTTTCATATTAAAAAAAAAATTCCATTGTGAAAAAAAAATTAAAAACATATTATATTTGACATGAGTCAGCTTTGAATAAAATTTATATCGAAACGTTGATAAAAAAAATAAAGACCATTTTTTCCTCGAAATCCCGACCCAAAAAACGACCGAGCAACCTATTCAATCAAAATATTCAAGACGTAGACGTATCGAAGGACCCGATAATTGGTAAGGCGTTTATTAATATATATTTTTAAAATTGTTATGTAATTTATCTTAAATTTTTAATAATTTATTTTATATTTTTTTATAGGAGATAATAAAAAAGGAAAGGATTTTTGGTGGCCTGTTCGTGCGAGATTTCACTCCGAATGGGGATGGGCGAATACAATAAAGCTGACAAGATCTCTAGTAAATGACGGGACTATAACAACAAGTTTGCTAAGTTTAACAAGTTTTATAACAAACACTACAACAATCATAAAGTGGTCAAAACGACCACGATATATATTTAAAAGTTTGTGATGAGTACAAATTCATAGTGTGTACAACTTTTAATTCTAATAAATCATGGGAGATTATTAAAAAATCTGCCAAGTGAGGCCAAGTCTCGTTGATGACCCAGTCGTCCAAACGAACAAAAACGTCACCGACTGGCGATCATTCTCCCGGTGTAAATTCACATATTAATATAAATGATACCGATGATGAAGTTGAAACACCGGAAGAACCGGTTCGTCCGCCGGGAAGAAACAAAGGTAAACATGCTACTTCTTCGTCCGCATCAGACCGATTTGAAAGAATAGACTCGAAGCTTGATAAGCTACTTTCTTTTAGAAATGATAAACAACAACAAGATATCAAGTTTCTAACTATGTACTTCGAGAACATTACCGGAGGTGCTCATAAACTAGCGGAGAAGCGAAGAAAAGGAATATACGAATGAAAAAACTTAAACGCGGAGGATGACGAGTAGTTTTATTTCATTTAAATTAATGTAGTTTTTTTTAATTTTATTTCAGTAATTATGTAGTTTTATTTAATTTAATTTATATTTAGTTATTTAGTTAATTATTAATTATGATTAAAAATTAAATACGGGACGAGAAACCATTACAAAGTACACATCTTAGTGATTCCGGACAATAATTGTTATTGTGCTAATGCGACACTAACGTGACGGGACGTGAAAATACGGGGAATATTTTTATATACCATACCCTCATATCACCTTTTTGCAATTATTTTAATTTGTTTTAAATATGTATACGAGTAACAATTTTCCACGTGGCACGAAAAGTATTTAAAAATTACAACTCAGCTGGCCTTTGGCTTTTCAGAACCTAGCATCGACATCGTCGCCTCCACCTACTACCAAAAGCCGTTATAAACCCCACTCTGCAATCGCCGCCACCCACGGCGGACCTCCCCATTCTTCCTCCATTCATATACACCAATCTTCATTACACAACTTCTTCAATCCTCTCACCGTCACTATACTTGCAATGGCCTTAGCACCTCCCGCCACCTCACTCTCAAAACCCTTCCTCTCTTCCAAACCCTCACTATCATCATCATCTTCGTCAACAACTTCGTTCGTTAACCTCCCGACGACCTCCCGCACATCTCGGACGCCGTTCGTTGTTCGGAACTCAATTGCCGTTGCTCAGTCCCCGTCCGTTTCGTCGACAAAATCATCGACGGTGAAATCGGTGAAGGCGAGGCAGATCATTGACAGCAGGGGGAATCCGACGGTGGAAGTTGATCTTGTGACTGATGATCTGTACCGATCTGCTGTTCCGAGTGGAGCGTCCACCGGTATTTACGAGGCGTTGGAGCTTAGAGATGGTGATAAGAACGTTTATGGCGGGAAAGGTGTTCTTAATGCTGTGAAGAATATCAATGAGGTATTGGGACCAAAGCTCATCGGTGCTGATGTCAGGTGAGAATTGAGAGTTTGATTTAATCATATACATCTTACATGTAGATCTTAAACATGATTATCTTCTCTAATTTGTGAATTATGTGATCAATTAGAATGTTAATTTGATTGTTTTTCCCTAATTATGCTTCATTTAATTTGTTTTTTTCATATGATCATCTTACTAAATTTGTGAATTATGTGATCAATTAGAATGCTAGTTGGATTATTTTGCCCTAATTATGCGTCCGTGTTATGTTAACACCTAACCATTTGTAACGATTGGAATAGAATGTTGATTTAGTTCTTTTTTATATTAAGGAATCAAGCTGAATTTGATGGCATCATGCTGGAGATGGATGGAACTCCAAATAAGTCTAAACTTGGGGCTAATGCAATACTTGGAGTATCCCTTAGTGTGTGCAGAGCTGGTGCAGGAGCGAAAAGCATACCATTGTACAAGCATATTCAAGAGATATCAGGAACAAAAGACCTTGTTATGCCAGTTCCAGCTTTCAATGTGATTAATGGAGGTAGCCATGCTGGCAATAATCTGGCCATGCAAGAATTTATGATACTGCCGGTAGGTGCAACTTCATTTGCTGAGGCGCTGCGTATGGGTAGTGAAGGTTAGCATATTCTCTAAATCCTTCAGGATTAGTTATCATTTCAGTTCATAACTTCATGCATAATGGTAGGGGTTGAAGTCTTAAACCGTTTACTTATGAATGGGTCATTTTGGGTTATGTTTTGTCTCTAATGGGTCAAAAGGTAAAACAATCAAGAAGTTAAGAAGAAAATTGGTCAAGCAAGTAAGAAGTTGCCCAGACTGTATTTTTAATGCATAAAGCTACCTATTCATTTTATTCAAGCAATCAGATTGCTATTGGAATAATATGATTTTTGTAATCATACGTTGCATTAATTATTTATAGAAAAATTAGTATTTTGGACAAAAAGTGTTTGGGGATCAACTGGCTCGAACGTACCAAAAATCATCCTTTCTAGAGGCTAGAGGAAGACTGTTTTGAATTGTTACCCAACCAAAAAGCCTGTTTTGTCATCTCTAATCACACGGTAGTGTCAATTAAGTTGATGCCAATGTAAAGGTCTTGTATTCTTGATTTGCATGTCTGGTCAAACATTCACATACTTGGGTCAAATCTTTAGTTTATGGACAGAAGACTTGTTCTTGTCATCATAAACTCTATTTTTGCATGTCATGTGGGAATCTGAGTAATGAATGTACTATTATTGTGGTTGAAAACAGAAATGCTAAGATGTTATAGAAAGACAAAAGTTATTCATCATTAATGGTGCTGGCTTTCTGACCTATATTTACAGTTTATCACACACTGAAGGGAATCATTAAAGCAAAATATGGACAAGATGCATGCAATGTTGGAGATGAAGGTGGGTTTGCTCCCAATGTCCAGGATAATAGGGAAGGACTCGTGTTGCTCATTGATGCCATTGAAAAGGCTGGTTACACTGGCAAGGTAAACGACATATAGCATTTTTATATATTCCATTTACTTATTTTTTCTGTCACACTTCTTGATTTAGAGAAAGAAATTTTGCAGATTAAAATTGGAATGGATGTTGCTGCTTCTGAATTCTTAACAAAGGATGGTAAATACGATCTCAATTTCAAGAAACAACCAAACGATGGAGCTCACGTTCTCTCAGCTCCAAGTCTTGGTGATTTATATAGAGAATTTGTGAGGGATTTTCCAATTGTATCAATTGAAGACCCCTTTGACCAAGATGATTGGACCTCGTGGACTTCACTACAATCTTCAGTTGACATCCAACTTGTTGGGGATGACTTGTTGGTCACAAATCCAAAGAGAATTGCAGAAGGTATTCAGAAAAAGGCCTGCAATGCTCTGCTATTAAAGGCAAGTACAAGAATTACATAGTCACAAATGTTTATGTTTTATGCTTTTGTAATTCTGATCTTGACAACTTCTAAAACAGTATTTAAAATGTTACACCTTTCAACAGCCATTAATATTTTGCATGAAGTCGATTTGTTTTGGTTAATGATCCCTTTTATTTAAATTATTTCAGGTTAACCAGATAGGCACAGTAACTGAATCTATCCAAGCAGCTCTTGACTCAAAAGCTGCAGGATGGGGTGTGATGGTTAGCCACCGTAGTGGTGAAACAGAGGATAACTTCATTGCAGATCTTTCAGTTGGCTTGGCTAGTGGACAGGTGTCATATAATCTCATCTTTTATTTATACATTATAGGTATTTTTTTTCAATATTATTTAGTTTGTGTTAAACTTTTTGTTTTTTTCAATTGTTAGATTAAGACTGGTGCTCCTTGCCGAAGTGAGCGATTGGCCAAGTATAACCAGGTATTGTTTTTTTATATTATAATATATGGTCCTGACTAGATGTTGCAATTTCGACCCGTTTGCTAATCAATGGGTGATTTGGTTGTGTTCCATCTCAAACTGGTCAAATGTGCCGAATAAATTTTTTTAGCTAAATGGGGAACGGGTTGAAAGTAGTTTAGGGTTTTACTGCATGCCTCCTAAATCATTTTGTTCAAAGATATAAAATTTTATTGCAATAATATTATTTTTGTAATTATAACTAATGCACCAAGTATTTATAAAATATGGACAGAAAAGTAACACGAGGGACCCATTTCGACTCTTGCTACCGATGGTCATAGCTTTTACAAATTTTAAAAGGAGCTTATGGATATGTAGCTAATAACAAGCATACGAAGAACTGATACGACTAAAAGTTTAGTTAGTGTTGTTTTATTTTGTTTTATCGTGATTAGGGATATTATTAGGTTAAACACGAGGTAAGTATTTTTAATTATGAATAAACTTGGGGAACAAGGTACTTGTTCTACAAGTATTAAGATTAGGATCTTTAGTTATAAATATGGCTTTAGGGTTGTAATCTCACTATGCCTAATTTGATAAAAAGTAATTTTGATATCATTGGAGAGTTGGTTAACATCTCAAAAGTCCTGATCAACCTCTCGGATGTCTATTCATCTGTTTTTTTTTCTTTTTTGTGCACAGCTTCTGCGCATCGAAGAGGAACTTGGAAATGTCCGTTATGCAGGTGAAGCATTCAGATCGCCATAAGAATTAAACATTGGTCCGAAATAAAACATGGAGCAAGATACTATCCAGCTCTGCAGATTGTCTAGAGAACCTTAGTTTGTAAACCTTGCTAGGCTTTTACCATTTCTGAAAATAAGAAAATGCTTGAGGGTTGTGAACAACAGAAATTATTGCATGTTTTGTGCTTGCTTGCTTGTACCTTGAAACTTTTGTATTTGTGACTACTATTTTTGGCCCTTTTGTTAGAGATGAACCACCATGGATCCTTTTCTTATAGATATCTGATGCAATAGGTTCTTTGGGGATAAAAGTTGTAAAAAGTAAGTTAGGATCAATGTCAAGTGTGGTTTCAAGTATATATGTGAAAATAATGGTTCACTATGCCCATTGTTGAGAAGAGGGTTGCAGAAAGATGAAAAAATTGGTTTGTTCTTGCTTCCTCTCTCCAGTTGTTGGTGACCAATCTCCGATTTCAACCCCCATCTTCACCAAATTCCATTCGCCCTCCACCTCGTCACCAAACCAATCCTCGATTATCAATCGGGGAGATCACTTCATCGTGTGGACTTGGTATACATGTACTAAAATGTTCATACATGTTGATCATCATGAGATATTACTGATTCTTCTCTTTCCTTGTCAATTTTCTTCTTCAGATGTACGATCTATCATGAGTTGGACCTAAACTCTGGTACAACAATTGCAGTATAACTTGTTAACACAAACAGAAACGTTTAATTAAAGTCATTAGTGGATTTTTTTGTGTTGCATCAATGTTATAAAAATTATGAATCAATGCTATAACAAGTAGACAACAATGACTAAAAAAACAATAGACACTAGTTTAGGCCATAGTAAATACACCAAGTTTATGATTCCATTTACTAACCACACTTCCTACTTTTCACAACCTTGACTGGGCCCACACACCATTAACCATGGTTAATAAACAGTCTCCACCTTGGTCTCTGGCCTATGCAACCACTCAGCTAGACCAACATGGGCACTTGGTCACAAACCTACGGAACCGAAACGGGTTAGGTAACCCGGTTAGTCCTACTGCCATTTGAACAACAGTTAAGAGTTAGTATCAGATGAAGCGACTCACCAGCCACCAGCAATTGATGAACCCTAGGTCTGAATAGGTGGGCCCACATACATGCCTTGTCGCATATACAGATCATCTGGTGTCTCTATCTCTTCCAGCCATGCATACTCATCTTCTTTTCCATTGATTGGCTCATCTCCACTTCCTGTGGAAACATGACATTTTTAAATACGGGCCAAATGGGCCGCCCCAGGTCGGGTTGATCCACAAACATTTTTCCCTCATTTGTTGACACATTTTCAAGTAACTACTGTGCTAGTTGTGATTAGGAAAACCCTATTATTACATCTAAAAGATAAATATATGAATAATAACGATTTCAAGGTATCAAAAACACACTTTGGGAAAATTTTAACCTGTTTGACATGTTCAACCCGTTCCTCTTTCGAGAAATTAGTTTGCTTTGGGCTAGTTGACTCATTGAGATAAAACTCAACGGTATCATAAGTAAATGGGTCAAAAATGCCACCATCACAGTATCTTTTTGGAATTCATAAAATTAAGAATCAGATTTGCATGCAAAAAAGAGTAAGAACTTACGGAAACTAGAGTAGGGGTAATCACGGTAATAGGTACATTTTCTGCCTGCAGATTCTTCATATGGAGGTGCGAGAATGTCAAGAACAGCACAAGAGGTGACCGCAGTGAAACAATGAAGATTTCCTCCCGTGTTTGGATACAAAATTGAAGTAGTACATGGTGCTGAAAGAACTTTGTCCACAGACAACTTTGCTAACCTAACTATTAAAGGAATTCGATCAATATTCTGCATATGTATACTTAATGTTGAGATGTGATATTGTATCTAGATAATTAGTAAGGCGTGGAGCAAATATTCAAGAAATAAGTTCTGAAGTTCATATATGATATCAAGCAAGTTACAGAATTTAAGACCAACAAACCGTAAAAGATAATTCTTCACATGCATAGAAACTGAGGTGGCAAGATGGGAAAATGGGTGAGGGTCAAAATGCATTTTAATTACGTTTTGACCAACAAACACTTCAGAAGTGTCACTTCTTTTGTCCATTCTTTTAAGTTCTTGTAAATATTAATGCTTATATATGATTACAAGAACTATATTATTATAGTAATAATTTGAATTTTTAACAAAGTGCTTTAAGAGGTTGTATGCATTAAAATACACTTTTGGCAACTTTTAGACCCGTTGGATCATTTGACACATTCCCTATTCAGCAACTTTTTTATTTGACCCGTTATGAGTCAAAATATAATATAACACAAATCAACCCATTCAGAAGTAAACAAGCTGAAATTGCCACCTCTAACAAGAACTCAAAAGCACAATAATTTATAAATAGGTACAGAAAACGATGGTGGTGGTGTAGACTAAATTACATGTCTAATGACTACCAAAGAACTAGAAGTAACGTATATAGAATAAATATAATAATCCCTTGATAGAGATTAGAGAAATCTATTAAAACTAGATTGTCTTCATATCATGTAACCAAAAAATTGTAATGATTAGTACTCAAAGTTGTATAATGAATGAAAAGTGAAAATAACAATGGGAGAAAAACATGTAACTTTTTTTGTAAGTAAAGTCCATGGTAAGTTTTAGAATAAGACCTGGGGCTCGGGAAACGTCCTTTGAAATCTTGATGCAAGCTGGCTCAACCCAATCATAACCTTTCACATGCAAGGAACCATACAAGACCTTGCTCAAAACAGTCATTCCTGGATGGTCATGGAGTGGTATAACTGAGGAAGTGGGAAAGCAAAACATACACATCTGCATTCAAACTGTCCTCGTTTAAAATATGCCTGAAATTACTATCAAACAAGTTCAAACCTCAAAACTTTTTCAATGACGTGTTTGATAATCTTTTATCAACGGTTATTGATATGCTAGCACAAACCAAAAGAGAGTGTGAATTTATGAGCTGAAAATGCATGGAACGAAATTCAATCCAGAACTAAGGGGGAAAGAATGGCGCTTACCGTAAAACTGTCACTTTCATGTAGGTCCACATATGTTATTGGTTGGGCCCAGCGATCCACCCTACCGAGAGTATTGGGCGTAGAAAAACCATGACCTCGATCATCCTCATGGTGTTCCTCTGTCAGCCCAACATCAGCAGGACCAATTGTATCTGCAAAACATTATTCATCAATACTTCCCCAACAGAAAAAGATCCATGCAACAGATTTCAGTCCCTCACTTATTATCATTGTAATATCAAATGCAAATATCGATTTGACATGTATCCCACGAAGATAACTATTTTTACCCATATAAATCATGTACTTATGCCATATTTCTACATGTAGGCATGTAATGATGATATGCAATCAAATATGCTAATAATACCATAAACCGACAGTAAACCATAGTTGTCAAGGCGCAAAGGCCGAGCCCGGAGCCTAGTCGCAAGGCGCAAAAAAAGGAAGGGTTTTTTTAAGCTAGGCGTATAGTGCAAGAATATCATTTTTAGGGGTTTTAAACTTGTTTTAGGCTTGTTTAGAACTAGTTTAGTCTTTTTTTAAGGTGATTACAGGCTTGATTAGGGGTTTTAGACAAGTTTCAGTGACTTTAAACAAGTTCCGGCGACTTTTTAGCCGGATTCTGGCCGGAAAACGCGCCTAGGCGCACACCTGAGGTCGCCTGAGCTCGCTTTTACAAGAAAAGCCCAAAATTGCGCCTAGGTCTCCACCAGGCACTAAACTTGCGCCTCGTTGCGCTTCTGCGCGCGCCTTGACAACGTAGCAGTAAACGCGTACCTATGTTATCCTTTCCATACCTTGGTTCTTTTTATTCATGTAATAACTAACAAGTTATCACAAACTTAAACTCCTATTTAAACAAACCTAAATGAATGATCCAGACTCACACGATTCAAAAAACATTTATCAGAAAATGCATTGATATTTGACAAAAATTACAAAGACAATCATATCTAATTGAGATTATAACAATCACTTACCTATCTGACAAGTGCAACTGTTCTTTAATTGAAAACCTAACAATTTCAAATGTAAAATTATCCTCTATTTTGCTGCAAATTCATCACCAATAGTCTAGTAACGGCAGTTAAAAGATTCAGCATAGTCATAACAACTTAAAATTAGGAAGAAATTTCTAACAGAATCATTTGAAGTTACAAATCGCATGAACTCTACATACTACAATCTGCACCAAAATTAGTTACAGTAATTGTCCTGAAAGTCTTAAATCAGGGGAGAATACCTAGTTTAGAAGAGAGATCACGGATGAGTTGAGGAGGCGGTGAGGTTGACGGCGTCAAATTCTTCTTACAGGTGTCGTATATAGCTTGAATTGAGGTTTTAAGGGAAGAAGACGAATGGTAATTAGCCATCGCAAAGAGTCGTTGGAAGAACATGGTGGTGGAATTGGATGTGAAGGGATCTGAGAGGCGAAATATCGACTGCTACTCATTGCGTGGGTTTTGGTGGTCCGGGATTTACAGTAGGTCAGATGATGATAATGAGTAAATTACTGATTTAACCCTACAACGCAAAAGTAAACTTGGTTTTTGTTTCACATGGTTTAACCATTTTAATATTTTGCTCCGATAGTTTAAAAATGATCATTTTGCTTCGTATGTGATCATTTTGCTTCGTATGGTTACAATTTTTACTCTAATATACTCCTTGCCTCTAACTTCATTCATAATTTCAGTTAAATGTTACCCACGTGCCTCTCACATGACATGAATGGAAAAGACAGAAGACATGTGGGTAACATTTAACCAGAATTATTAATGGAGTGAGGGTTTTAACCGGAATTATTAATGGAGTTAGGGGCGGGGAACATATTAGAGTAAAAACTGTAACCACATGGAGCAAAATGACTATTTTCAAACTATTAAAGTAAAAGAGTTAAAATGGTCAAACCACATGGAACAAAAATGAAGTTAACTATTTGTTCTAAGTCGTCACGGTTTTATTCGTAGGATAAATGTTTGTTAAAAATTTGATAAATTAGAATAAAAAACCATTTTATCCATTAGTTGAAAAGAAATCAAATAATACAAACTAAAAAAAAGTTTCAACCCGCACCCATATTTTCTTCTTTCTACTTATCTTCCTCATATATCATAAGTTTATAACTGTTGATTGAGAAGATACGAACCAGATTTGAGAAAAAATTGGACCACGAGATGCGAAGCAAGTATGTGGGAAATATAGTTGTGAGTCTTTAGCATTGTTTGGGGGGGAAGGAGTGGCCAACAAAACGAGGCCGACCAGTAATATAGGGGCAGTGCATGTAGCTAGACATCCACCATTATCTGTGTTGATAATGATCGAGACTCGTACAAATGAGAGTCTGTTGGAATTGTATGCCCGAGTAACGATATTTGACAACACGACTATCGAGATAAGATCCAAAGAGTTATACCGCGAACAACAATATAACATAAAAAGGTTGTTTAAAGAGTTAACCAACCTTACATGAACAACCTTAAATGACTTAATTACAAACGACTGAATTATAGTTAATTTGAAATTACAGACTTATATTTAGTTATGTAACGTGAATCAAGATGGTCCAATGTGAAAAAATTCTTTTTTATTAAAGTTAATTAAATTGTATTTTACTTTTAAGAAATTATTTTTTTATTATTTTATTTTTTCTGTTTAAAAAATAATATATTTTCTTTTATTTTAAAAGTTTTCAATATGTCTATAACTCATTTGCTAGACAAAACGTTGTTGCTTATATAAAACAGGTATTAAAAGTTGGCAACTTTCACTATAATCCAATTAATAAATCTTTTATTTTTCATATTACGTGGATTCACTAGCTTGATTATAACTCAATGAATGTAAACCCAAGACTTTGTAGGATTCAGGTATCAATTTCTGGATTCTTTTTTAAAAGTTGAGTAATCACTTTCAAGTTGAAACAATTTTATGGATCACTTGAATTTTTCAATTAGATAAAACTCAGAAAGAACTTTTAGAAGATGAGAATGATTATCTATCTGATTTTGTAAAATAGAGAGATGTTAACCAAAAAATTGAGATTTATGTATTCAAGGATTGGGGGGAAGAAGGGCCAGTAACCGCTAGTAATCAGTTGATTTTCCATTTTTGAAATTGCAAAATATTGCGCCACAATGACTTTCAAAATTCAATGAAAAACACCGAAAATTAAAATTCTGATGAATTTTTCAATAAAGCAATATTTATCAAAATTCAATGAATAAAGCCTATCCAGGGGTTGCCGCCCCCTTAGATCCCACTAGGGCGTTGCTCTCGGATCCCGGTCACGCCTCCTTTGAACTGCCATTGCTTAGGGGTTTCGCTCCTACTACTAATTAGGTTTCTAAATACTTAAAGTTATAATACATCCAAACAAGTGTACACTCCGTGCCTTCTGATTTGTTTAATGGATATTATGATTTGATTCGTCAACAAGTCAATACAATTACATAAATAAAATAGCCAGCAGAAGATATGGAAGAAAATTGCTCACTAAGATGATGTAACGATGAATTTGAAAGATTGAAGTTTAAAACGGGTAATTTTTTATACTGATTGGATGGACCCAAAATTGTACAACTTTTATAATCTAAACTACTTATCTAGATTATTGTGTCTAGTTAAGATTCTTGGGTTATTTTGATCACTAGTATTTAATGCGTTTATTGTTTATATTCACTTTAATACCTATACAAATTCCAAATTAACCGTGAAAATAAAAGATATTAGGTTCATAAAAAATGTATCATAACAAATCCTATCAACGTATCTCTAGTGCATTGACTATATACAAGAGAACTCAATAGTTAAACGTGTTTAAGTGAAAGTAATTTTAGTTAAACTAATATTATAAAAATACTTCATATAAATTATACAACATCACCAATGTTTCCATAAATCAACTAGATATTATATTTTTATGGACAAAAAGAATATTTCTAGTTAAGGAAGTTTTGAGCATGCGCAACCGTCATGTGTAATCTATTTGTTTAATTTGTGGCTTAGGTGGCTTATCTCATGTTTATAACAACTTTACACATGTCCGAATATTACAGACTTTATATACAATAACAACCAACAAACGAAACCCGGTAGGTTTGTCCAAAGATTAGCAAAATAAGAAATAAGATAGAAGCCAGAAGAATTCTAGAGAGGGTCTGACTAATTTTTATAATTTCATTCATAATCCTAAAAACATAAAATCAAATGGTTAAATATAAACCAATGTTTTCAGAACCGGACCGGACAACGAACCAGACGTCTTAGAGGTTCACTGGTCGGACCGGATTCAAGAACCGGATTACGCAATAAATAATATAAATATCCATAAAAATATATAGAAAAATATAAAAATTCCAAATACTACATATACAACAATTTAAACAATTTTGAGTCAAGGACGAGGGTTGTAGGTCTGTAGAAATTTTAATTCTTTTGAATCTTTAATTTTAATTTTGATTAGGGTTTTGAAGGACCTGTGGCAGCGTATAGGATAAAAAAGATACAAAAAATAGTAAAAAAAATATTCTTTTTTTAAAATTAAACTACCCGGTTCGACCACCGGTTCGCGGTTCGACCGCTGAATCGCTTGAACTGCCCGGTTTAACCAGCAAACGGTCTCAGAGCATGTAACCGGACCGGTGGAGGTCACGGTTCCCGGTCCGACCGGTCCGGTCCGGTTTTAAAAACATTGATATAAACATAACCACTAAACCCACTACTTTAGTAATAATCACCTACTAAACCACTATTATTTAAAATAACTCACATTTAACTTAATTAAATAAAACACATAAAGAAAATTAAAGAACGCGATGGAACTATCCATGCACACGTTACGGGTACGTATCATATTCGTTCAACTGAGATAATTGGTGTAATTTCTCGATTGTTTTTTAGTTGTTTTGTAACGTGTCTAACATCTTGCTAGTTTTATTTATATATATCCTCTGTTTGTCGTTCAAAAAAAAAAGTTGTCCACTATAACACTTGAACCCGTAACCTTTTTGAAAATAGACAAATTTTATTAACGCTTTGATACTCTTGGATTAGAAGCCTTTTTCTCGTTTATGTTTATATCCTCCACAAAAAAAAAAGTAAAATTACTTTCTTCTCCCCTAAAACCAAACACTATTTTTGTCATTTACCAATTCCTTCTCTTCTTCCGGTTCACCTTTCTTCTTCTGCATTGGCTTCTTGTACTTCTTGCTTAAAACATTGTACCTTCCATTCCCCTCCTCTGTTTCACCTCGACCCGGCCCAGATGAAGCATCAGACGCCATCGAATCATCAGTATCCACGTCATCATTCTCCACCACCGTCTTTTTCGGACCACCGTCGTACCCACCACCACCCCCGCCACCACTTCCGTCGTCATCGTCAATCGATGAACCAATGTACATCGTCCACCCAGATTCACTGTCTGACACGACTCCATTTTCCCCTGTTTCACCAAACAAAAAAAACACAATTTCTTAAAAATTAACACACAAAATTCGTGAATTTTGAGAAATTGTTAAGAATTTTGTAAATTCAAACGTAATTACAGCTTACCCAGATCTAATCAAGAACAAATTTGGAGAATTTCACACACTCAGAAAACAGAGGTACACACACACTCTGTTTTTATGTATATATAGATATAGATATAGATAATACAGACAGAGAAAGAACAGACATCCTTAGTTTAAGTCATTTATTATATTCTCTAAACAGTTGGTGAATTAAATTCCAAGTTCAACACCTGTATAGCAATCAAATTGAGCCATAATTTCTCTGACTTCACCTGTTCACCATCACCAGGAAGACAACTAGAAGGTGTCAAAAGGGGGGAGTTTTAAAAAAATAGAAAAGAAAAGTGGAGTTGTTTGAATTTGAAAGAACAGGGGAGATCCAATCATGTTTAATTGGTCTCAACTGTTCATTTAATGTAAAAGTGAGCTTTTTGATAAGTTCATGAATTTGCAGGTGAATGGATAAGTGGTGATGTTACAGTGTATTTTATTTATCTTTACTATTTTTTTCAATAGAAGTCGGGTTAACATAACTCGTATATGTTTGTGTTAAAAATATTAATTTTAATCCGAGCATACTTGAAATCGTGTAATTGGAACATGATCCATGTAACTCTTTTTTCTAAACAGGTTAGACGGGTTGAAAGGTTGTGAAATGGTTGGTTTGGTGGGTTGTAATTACAGGTGTAAATTTTTGACACAACACGGGAGTTGACACGAAATTCACAATTTGGGTTCTAGACGTGCTTGGGTTAGCTAAGGGTTGAACCGTGAACACATTTATCTAAATTGATCATATTCAAGATTCGCGGGTTAACCAGTTTAATTTTATATATGTATCGTACATTGGTGGTTTACCCAACCTAATAACAGAGCAAACCATTATAAATAGAGAAGTTTCCTTACTTGAGAAAACTGAACCATGTGTTCCAAGCTTATTTTGGTTAAATTGGGTAAACAATGAATATTTTTTTAGTGCAAAAATTTGTATACTTAACCGAGGTTCGAAGCTTGCGTGAAAAAAACTCGGCTTGAAATTGTTCTGGTTGTAAACTTGCTGACTTTGATCGGATTGGTTTGTAAACATGTTGAGCCCGAGCTAGGCTTGGCTCGGCTCGTGAGCTAGGTTTGAAGCTTATAATAATAATAATACCAAAATATAATCAATGTTTAAAAAAGGTCAGGTTAGTTTATGCTCTAAAAAAAACTAGATGACACCCGTCACTTTACGTGGACCAATCTACTAGTATCAAGTAATATATAAGATCTTAAAACGTTTAATTATTTGATGATTTCCACGTACATTATTAGCTAACATGTGTTAAGTTTATATTATAAGTTTTCCCATACTTTGATTGTAATGTTTGTATATTGTAATGTGTTTATTATATATGATCTTGAAATATTTGTGTTAAAATTTTAAATAAATATATTATAACAACCTTTTATCATGAATTACATTGGTTCATGAATATTAAAACATAAAGGGTTTACAACCGGCTATTTTAATATTAGATAAAAATGCCGATTATAATAAAGTGATAGGTCACGGATCACAAGCTACGTCGCAACCCCATTTTAGATAGCAACAACGATCCTACTAAAAACAAAGCTTTGGGTCTTAGAAGCCGAAATATTTTTATGCACGACCCGTTGAAATCTGTTTAAAAATTCTATTGACTTCGCCCTTTGGGGCCAGAAAACCAAATGTATCAAAAACAAAAGGAATAAACATGTGTTGATTCTCTAGACAAGTTTTCTCATGTTTAGCGACTTTGCTTGATCCAGCCTTCAACGTAGCCTGACCCGCAACAAACACGTTGTCCTTGAGCCTCACAAGAGGGGATACACTGAAAGGTCCACACAAACATGTTCCCCCCATGCCCAACCAAACACAAGAATGTCAGCTAAGCGTAGAATAGAACTCCCTTCAAACGGATCTATCAGAAACTTCACGAGCAGGTCATTAGGGCTGGCAATTACTGACCTGTTTAAGACACGATTAAACTTGTTTAGTAAAAAGTACCTTATGTAATTTTTTACATTTTGAAAACTAAGTAAAATTAGGAGGCTATGATTCATCATTTCTCTTTTTCTTGATACATAAAAGATACAACTGTCATATAGACATGAGATACAAAGTAGTTAAACGAGTCGTATTCATGTTTGATACTTGTGTTATTCGCGTCACCCCTGACCTGTTTAGACACGAATTGACCTGTTTTACCAACCCTACAGATCATGCATGTATGATGTTCATCCGTTTTTACTTATGCAATGAAATATTGTATTTTTGGAAGAGATTCTTAATTACTTTCTTCAAGAGTACCTACATTACCACATTACCAAACAAGCCTTTTGTACAAGCGAACAAGCGTACTTCTTCACTAAACTTTACTCTGCTCAAACAACTAACTATTATCCATAAGATATTTGAAGTTTGAGTAAACTCTTATTTTTGTTCAAGTGGTTTAGTCACATTTATCAGTTTTATCTAAAAGGTTTATTTTTCTTCGGTGTATTTTCGTGGTTTATAAAATTTGTCATTTTCATCAAATCAGTTAACTCAATATGTATTTTAACGTTAAATGATGGGTATTTAGGTCCTTTTTAAATACTTCTTTATTTTATCAGTATTTTAAACCCTTAATTATTTCTCTCATCCCCTTAACTGTATTAACCATAATTACCCTATTACGACCGTCCATGTGGCCATCATCTTCTTAATCTCGATCGTCCCCATGGGCATCATCTTCCTGAATTACGATCGTCCATGTGGGGAATAATTCAAGGTTTAAAATATTGATAAAATAAAGAAATATATAAAGAATACATCTACCCATTATTTAACGTTAAAATATAGATTAACTAATTGGATGAAAATGACAAATTTTGTAGGGTAAACATCATATATAGTCCTACAAATATAGGTAAATATCATATATACCCAATTTAAATAATTTTTTACTTTATGACCATTCTACCCTTATCCTTGAAATGATTTTTTATAACCTATCTTTTTAGCTTTATCTCATTCATAAAAGATCACCCGTTCTCCTGTTCTAGATGTTGACCATCGTGATTATCCAAACCCGTTCATAAGGCATCGATTCCGAAGGAACGATTGCGAGAAAGTTATAAATGCTATAAAGAAAATTGCTATATATGATGTATAAATTCTATAAAATAAAATCGGTAAAATTATTAAAAAAACGAGAAATTAGATATAATATTTTGAGATAACTATTGTTTATGAATAATATAAAATTCTAAAGCTAAAAATGAGTAAATATGAAATTTCGAAGTTAGATATGGGTAAATATGAAATTATAAAGTTTTAGAGAAATAAGGGTAAAATGGTCAATTTTTAAATTGTTTTTAATGAAATGTGTATATATGATAGTAGGTTAAATTCCCATAGGCAGAATAAATGCAACTTTATATACTTAGTAATAAATATTTACATATTACATATAGCTTAGAACCCGTGTAATACACACGAGGTGAAAAATATAAATACGTAAGTTTCTTAAATCTTTATGTATGTATTTTACATTTGTAAAAATGTATTACATATACCAAAGATAAAAAACAAATTTCAAAAAATGTAAAAATTAATATATAATCGGGTTTCAAAAATACATTAATTAGTATTTAATGTAATTTGACTTATATTTACTATTTGATTCAAAATAAAAGTAACATAATTGGATTTCAAAGTTTTTTTATAATAAAAGTTAATTTAAAATAAATGTGTTTTATTGGTATAATTATTATTAAAATATATATGTGTATTTAATAAGAGAGAGAGACGGAAAAAAATTGATGAGAATGAATACGGAGGCGACACGTGGCATAAAAAAGCCTTTATTTGTTATACAGTATAGATTATTGCATGTTTGTAAGAGTATATATATATACTAGGTTAAAATCCCGTGTATTACACGGGTTAAATAAATAAAATGTTATGTATTTAGTAATAAAAATTTTATATTTTTAAAAACCCGTGTAATACACGGGTTGAATAAACCAGTATATTAGATCGGTTGAATAAAATATAATGTAATTTGTTAACAAACACATTTGTCAAAATATGTTTTTAAAAAATGTAATTTGTCGTGACAGTTATAAGGTCTGTTAAGTTCGTTTTTAAAACATTTTTTTTCAACTGAGTATTAATTTTTTTATTTAATTGATAAATGTTAGTTCATATCAAGTTAATTTGATTGATGATATAATAACTATTTATAATTAAATAATAACTATCCGTAGTTAGATTTATTAATATCTAATATTTAATAGGAGAGAGAGCCGGGAAAATAAATGTGAGGAGTAACCAGAGAGTGACTCGTGTCCTGAAAAGGTTTTTATTTATTAGAGTAGTAATATATATATATATATATATATATATATATATATATATATATATATATATATATATATATATATAAGGGAAGGATCAAAAGAAAATCACAAAGTTAGACGAAAACCAAGAAAATAAGTCTAAGCCAATCAAAAAAATTTACATTTTAATTATTTCTCTTTATATAAAAGGATGTAAAAGTAAATGTATATTATTTTATATTTTGACATTTAGGACCTGTTTGGCTCACTTAATGCTTGTAAAGGAATCGGAATACTTGAAAAAAATTGAAATTTAAAAGAATTATTAATTACAAAAAAAAATGGTATCATGTTTGGTTGGTAAATTTACAAAAGGAATTGAAATCTTAAAAAAAGTAAAAGTCAAAAATGCCCTTTAAAACAGCTTCATTACCCTGGTCATCTCCTTCCCACTTAACCGTAATCATGAAACCTGGAATTCCTCTATGAAATTGAAATTTTGAAATGAAACTCATTTGTTGGAAATCATTTTAGAAATCAAGTGATGTTACTGGCTCCTCAAATTCCATCTTCAACCCATTTTTGGAAAATCATTTATTTAGAAATTCATCTCGTCTTTTCTTCGATCGAGCTTTTTGTCAACCGTCGATTTTGGTCCTCTCCTTCACTTGAGGTTTTTTTTTCAACCGTCAATTCAGTAATATTATTAAATTTTGATTGGTTTTTGTAATCTGGAAATTAGAAGTTGAAGTGGGTGACTAACTAGTAGCGATTTCAATTTGAAGAGGAAGAACAAGAGCTACCATCTGAATTCCAGTTTATTCAAGCAAGTAAAAAAGACGAAAAGAACGAACTTCGATGAGTAAAGAAGAATTGTTAAACAAAAATTCTGCAGCTTTACAAGTATTCATCACCGATTTCATAGTTCATGGTTGTTAACGGGAATAGAAGAAAGGAATTTGAGGGAGTTTTGCTAATCTTCAAACTTTCCATTGGAAATGGAAAGTTTAGAATTCCTTCAAGTTGGTGAAAGGAAAGTTGAAATCCTTTAATTAATGGAATTTAATGGAAAATTTTCCAAATCCAATTGCTTTACTAACCAACCAAACACAATTTTTTTTAAAAACTTTCCGATTTCATTTCCAGTTTCAACAAATTCCGTGAACCAAACGCCTCCTTATTGTTTCTCAAAGAAAATCCCCTTTTTACTCCTTTCATTTACGTTTCCTAATTTAAACAATCAAAACTATGTAGTTTTGTTAAAATTAACTAAAAAATATGTAAATCTTTTGAATCCCTATTTACAATCCTTCAAAATTCTCTAGTATATAAATAGTTTCATCACAGTTTTGATTAATTTTATGGCAGAAATTATTGTTTAAACAATATAAAAACAAAAGATAAAAATTCAACGTTTCTAAATTGCTTCATCACATATTTGAATCTTTTACTTTATAAATTAATGTTCAAATAACAAAAGAAAAGGAATAAGAAAATCTTTGATGTGAAATACTCACATATTTTTAGACTTTTTTTTTCTTTTACTAAGTAAAATTTACCTTTTCTAAAACAACTGGCAATATAATTACGTAAAAGATATTTAAATTTAAATTCTTAAAAGCTAAACAAACAATTTTTGGTAAATGAATCATCGAGAAATCTCATTTCGTGATTTAAATTTGATTGAGAGTAAATAGGATATTACTATAAAATTAAGTGGAATGCATGTAAGATTTAGAATACTAGCACCACATCGTTATTCTAAGTTTTTTAGTAATCATTCTTAATAATCGTGTGGTTCCATGTAACTCCTATGCACACGTGCGTGTATGTGTGTTTATAGTTTTAATTTCATTAGTTGTTTTATGTAATTGAGATTTACACGAGACCATATAAATTTTTATCTGTAGGAAGTGTGGAGTACACAATCATATAAGTTAAGTTAATCCTAAACTCAATGAATGGCAAAATCTTTAAGGGGTTAATGTTAGAAACCTATAAAACTCAAATCATACGATATTAGTCTTGGGTCAAGTCCATTAAGTCTATTTATATTTATGTATGTTATTGGGCTAACAAACTTGTGAAGAGGGATTTAAGCATAAAACATATAAACTTATATAAAATTAAACGTACATAAAACATACATCATAAGTCATATATTAAAGTCTAGATCTGCGGCATCTCGTAAACGTTCGTATTGCCCCTAAAGTCTCACCACCATAGACCGTCACAACATTTTGCCTCTATGGTCTCATTTCCATAGACTGCCAAAACAAATATAAACAGGGGTCACGTTACCCAGAAGCGATCGTCATCACTTCCTTACAAGTTGTACAACCGTTAGCTAGTCACAAAAGCCCCTATAAAGGTATTGTCAAACTATAAACATAACATAGTGTCTGTCTCCGAAGGAACCATAACAGATTAAGACAATCTAATTACTTCATAAAAACATTACCCTCTTACTTTTAAAAACATTATCACTATAACCATTCATAACATTCATAGATGTTCGTAAACCTTTGTACGTTTCATAAGAGTAACCTTTTATTGATAAGTTATTTTAACAAGAATGCATATCACCGTAAAACAGTAAACGGGGGTTTCTAGAACTCACCTGGTAAATTGCTACAAAGATTGACGGTAGAAAATCTATGCGAAGCGTCTAATACGAAGAGTTTCAACATGACTTTTTTTTTGATAAAATGCAACCTAAGTCCATTAATTGATAAGTAAATAGGTTTAAAATGTCCCTTCTTTTAGGGGTAGTTAGATTATAAATATGAAATAAAGTAATTTATAATCAATCGGCTAGCCGATTGCTAATTTGATTTCATAATGGAATTTTAAAAAGGTACAATCAATCTGTTTATATATAAAACATCTCTTTAGCAATCTATATACGCTTAAGTTTGCATCTGCTTTCTTATTGATCACTTAAAACAACTGCTTTGTTATTGTGCATCCGTTTGAGAACTCCTTGCCGCAAACCTGCCCCGTATTTGAGGCCGAGTCTGTGCATATGTTTTCCTTCTTGAATTTACAATTTTCATTGCATATTTCCTTGTTTTCTTTTTCTCTAAATAACGTAGGATTCTTTCTGCTCATTTTAGGGAATTCAGATGGCCTTTGTAAATCATTTGGTGAAATTAGTTGTTGTACCCCTATTAAGGATATGCTTGTTGAGTTTGAATAGGTTCCAACTGCTTCGCTAGTCTGATTTCTAGGATATAAAGGAGAAAAGGAGAGGTTTAGTGGCCATACTTGTGGCAAATCTATGGTGCCAGTATTTGTTGCCTCAGGTACAATGCCAGCAACCATTGGTAGGAGAGATGTCTAGGCCTGTAAATGAACCGAACGTTCATGAACTGTTCGGCAGGAAGTTCGTTCGTTTAAACGAACGAACACGAACAAATTTTTTTTGTACGTTTAACTAAATGAACGAACATGAACACATGTCGTGTTTGTTCATTTATGTTGGTGAACGTTTGTTTATGTTCGTTCATATATATGTTCATTTATGTTCGTTTATTAACGTTCGTTTATGTTCGTTTATTTGTGTTAATTGTTTTTGGATGAATTTTGTACACTTGAACAACTACTTTACATGTGTTTTTGGATGAATTATTAAGTATTAGACTTGTTCATGTGTGTTCATTAATGTTCATTTATGTCCGTTTGTGTTTTTTTATGTTTGTTCGTTTGTGTTCGTTTTATGTTTGTTCATTTGTGTTCATTTACGTTCGTTTAACTTTTAACGAACGAACATGAACGAACACGAACATTTCCATTTTCTTAATGAACGAACATGAACAAAAAAAATGTGTTCGATTATGTGTTCGTGTTCGTGGTCGGTTAAAGTTAAATAAACGAACGCGAACACGTCGATGTTCGTGTTCGTTCGGTTCGTTTACAAGCCTAGAGATGCCTAAGGGCAAGTTAACACATATTATTAAAGTTGGCAAGATATAAACACATCACACTGGGCTCGGGTTCGTTGAAGTGAGTTATATTTAGTGCATGTTAAAATAAGCCGCGTTGAAGCGAATCATATTTCATGTCAAAACAAGTCTCGCTAGCCGGTCTGTCATGACCACTGACTATGATATAGAAAACTTTTACCTTACGTTGTAAATATTTTATGCATTTATTATGATATAGAAAACAATATTTAACAAACTAAGTCATCAAATAAAAGAATTTAGGATTTAGGGTTTAACTTTGCCATATTATGAAAATTCATGTTTTGACTTGTTTGAGATAAAGTATAGGGAAAATCATCAAAACAAATATGTTGACCCAAAAGTTTTATAAAATGAACATTGATTCTTTGTCCACACCAGACAGACTGACTCGACAAACTTCTAGCCGACTGTGCAATCACATTGGAAAGTGCCATGGTCCTACATATATAACCATTCATAGGGAAATATGTAATCAACACAGTCGTCGGCTTGCCGGCTAGATGAGTGCCGACTAGGTGGATGTCGGCTAAGGGGGACTGCATAATAGTCAGATTTGTTGCACTACTATAAAAATCATGTATATTTTTTACAAAATTTCCTGACAAGTTACCAAGAAAAGAAAATTTCATACAAGTTTGCAACAACTTTGCGACAAAACAAAAAGTAACCACAAGAATTCTTTCAATTTTCCGACAAATTTATTAAGTAAGTTAACTTATTTATTTAATATAATGGTTGGAAAATTGTCGAAAACTACAGACGAAAGACTTTTATCGCTAATTCGTCGGAAAAATAGTCATGACTTTGTCGGAAAATAATTTCCAACAAAAACTTTTTGTCGAAAACTTGTTGCTCACGGTTAATTCTGACAAATTTCCAACGAAACTTCTGTCTCAATTTTTTTATTTTTTTAGTAGTGTTGGCTAGTAAAATTTGGGGCTAGGTGGTTGCCGCCTTAGTGGGTATCGGCTTAAGCTTGCCGAGTTGGGTATCGTGGCGTCTTTGGACCGGTCCATTTGGGTATGTTTATTTTGGTGTTATACAAAGTCAATGTTCAATTTGTAAAAATATTTGGTCAACATGTTTATTTTGGCGATTTTCCTTAAAATATAACCCGAATGAACTTATTCATAAGTAAACATGTCGAAAATCTTGCATACGCTAAAACATATGATGATGAACTGTTCCAAAGGTAAGTAATTGATTAAGAAATCCTAAGAATATAAGCTAAAAATTTGCTTGAAACATATGGAAGCCAAAACGAAAAAACTAGATGCACACATAATAAAATATCCAAATTTATGTAATTTTTATTACATTAATAATAAAGACATGTTTATAGGGAGAGTGTGTTCCAGAGACGGACGATTCTATTGAAATCTTATAAAAATCCTATCCCCAAAATTCTAACTGATCTGTCATAGAAATTCCCCTAAAACGATGAAATCCTATCCAAAAAATTCACTACTAGAAAACATGCATATTTCCTACAAAAGTTTCTGACAAGTTACCAACAAAAGAAACTTCTAACAAGTTTGCAACAACTTTCCGACAAAACAAAAACCAAAAAGTAACCATAAGATTTCCTACAACTTTCCGACAAATTTATTAAGTACTTTAACTTATTTATTTAATATAAACGTCGGAATATTGTCGAAAATTACATATGAAAGGCTTTTGTCGCTAATTCGTCAGAAAATTAGTCGAGACTTTGTCGAAAAATACATTTCTTATGACGTTTTTCCAACAAACACATTTTTTGTCGAAAAATTGTCGCTAACGGCCAATTCTGACAAATATCCCACAAAACTTTTGTCGCTAATATGTAGAAAATGTTTTTTCCGATAAAGTCCCGACTAATTTTCCTACGAATTAGCGACAAAAGCCTTTCGTAGGTAATTTTTGACAATATTCCGACGATTATATTAAATAAATAAATTAAATTACTTAATAAATTTGTCTGGAAATTATTAGAAATCTTGTGGTTACTTTTTTATTTTTGTTTTGTCGCAAAGTTTTGAGAAATTTCTTTTCGTTCACATCCACCAATCGTGCACAATTTTTTTGAAAGAAGGTGCAAGGGTCAATGATTGTTATTGAACCATTCGAAATAAGGCATGCCCGGACCCCTATTGGTAGCAATCGGTTCTATTTGAATTGATGGGATGCCCCTTATTTTTAAAGTTCAATCCAAAACCATCAGATAGTCTCACCCCCTCTAATGAACTTGCAAAAATGGTCTCAATCATCGGGTGTGAAAGAGTAAGAAGCGTATGGTTGGCTGACTTTGTTGTTTTTATTTGTTAGCCATAGATTTTATCGTATACACAACTTTTCCAAGTCTTGTCTTGCTTTGTGTGTGCCTTTTGATATTTCATTCACCACCAAAGTACCCAATAACTCTCACCAACATTTTTTTTCCATCTGCATAACATCGATATTGTGTTTTAGTTCGAGAGAAGACCAATAATCCAGCTCTAGAAGACTATTTAGTTGTTCTAGTATTCCTTCATTATCTAATCGTCTAGGAGGACCTCTTGTATCTTTTTTGCCATTAAACAACAGATCTTCCCTCTATTTATGCTTGCGATCCAAAAATCGTATGTGAATAATAAAAGCTATCTTATTGGTTAGGACGGCATGAGGGTGTGTCTATTTTACAAGTAGGGCATGCTTTATAACCCTGGTCACTCCATCCAGACGAGTTGTTATGAGCAGGATAATCGTTGACAGTCCATAATAGTACCCCACACATCCTGAATATAGTTTTGGTTGATACATTTTCATTTCGACTCCTTCGTCACAAAACATTTTCAACTCATTCAACAAAGGTCTTAGGAAAACATCAATGCCCTTTCCAGGTGATTTAGGGACGAGAATCAGTGAAGTCAACATGAAAGAAGACTGTTTCATACATAACCATGGTGGTGTATTGTACATTGTCACCACTGCGTGCCATATACTGTAAGACATATTCATGTTACCGAATGGATTAAAGCCATCGCCAGCCAAACCCATACATACGCAATACATCCATACACATACATATACATAGTTATACTCAATACATACATATTCATATACATACACGTATCCATACACATACATATACATAGTTATACATCGATACACATACGCAATAGGTCTCAAATGTTTGAGCTAAATTTGTAATTTTTAAAACCTGTGAGCCAAACATGCAATTTGATTAAATCACTTGGGTCATTTATGCAAGTAACTCTTTATTTAATTTATAAAATTTATAATTAATTATTAAATTATATTATTTAATTTAGATTATAGATTTTATTTGACGTATAATATCTATTTAATTTCTTATATATTAGTTATATTTTAAAAGAAAAAAAAACAATTAATTTAACCTATGGCTCGTGGTGGCTACGGGGCATTTTATTTTTATTAGTTTTCCTCCTATGATAAATCTGAATAAAAGATAAGTAAAAAATATTAATTTGACCTATGCCAACGACTAGTCGTTTTTATAGGACATTTTATTTTTATTAATTTTCCTTATATATTAATTCAGAATAAAAGATAAGAAAAAAAATTAATTTATCCTATGGAGACGATTTGTCGTCGGGACACCTAAAAGCTGGAAAAGTCTATAGCAACGACATGACGTCACTACTGTTAATCTATATCGGCGACGTGTTGTCGTCGCTATAGTTGTCGTTGCCATAAGGGTTTTCCTTGTAGTGGCTGTCTAAATGAGTTGAGTTGATAACAACATTTTTTGTTCATGGTTTTAGTTTCATAAGTAATTAACATAGTAAATATGATTACCCAACTATATATTAAAATAACAACATAGTTTCTTTTTAATAAACCAACTAGAGGTTTTCCCCGCACGCGTTGCGCCGGGAATTCCACCGATGAAGGTCGAGAACTATGCTACTATTAGTTTAGAAGAAATCGTTCCAAATGAACATATTAGATTCTCTTTGTTATATACAAATATATATACACGTCGATTTCGAACTCAAAAAAGGATTTTGACAAAAATAGGCACGGGTCAAAACGGGTTGTTTTAAGAAATAATCAATTTGGTTGGACCAAAAATTGAGCACATACACAGACTAAGCTATCTCACGAAACAACATACCGTGTTGGACCTCGGAAATCTACAAAAGAGAAGATGGAACAACTATTGTAGCAGGAGGCAATGGTGGTCTCTTCATCGCCTTTCGGAGCACTGTGAATCTCTTCCCGAAAGGCCTAGAAATCCCAAGACACAGTAGTTTGAAGCATAAGAGAGGCGGTGGAAGAAACGTAAAAGCACATCGCAAGTTGTGTAACAGGATTATAAGAAAAGAAAGAGAATTGGACACTTGTCCACCACACGTGTTAAACAAATAGAATGAGAAAAACACTGTTCCTATCAGTTTTGAATTGATATTGTTGTTAATTACAGGAGGTTATGACGAGTAAAAAATATAACCCAAATTGACTCACTTTGACGTAAATGGTTAAAATCACCTCACTTACTACTAAACAATCATAAATGCCTTCAAATCTGAAACGTGGTTAACTGAATCCTCCTTAAACCTTGTTAACTTGCAAGTTCCGAATGGAATCCGTTGACAACTAGATCTGAAGATGATAATGCAAGAAAAGATTTAGAATGACGGTGATATTATGTCATACCCCAAAATTCTATTTCGGGCTATACCTGCGAGGGGTGACCCGAGAGGATCTTTACCATTGAATTACTTTGAACGACAACTAAATGGTTTTCAAAATACCTCTTTTATGCATGACTCGAATGAGTCCAAAATAAAGTTTGACATGGTCCAAAGTAAAAGTACGGAAGCAATGTTTAAATGTTTACAACATTTGACGATTGTGATGATAAAATAATGTTTATCAAAATAGGATGCTATGCATGAATAGTGCATGACTCTAGTGGATGCATCTAGCCACGTAACCTAACATTCAAAGACCTGGGATAAACATGCTAAAATGGGTTAACATAAAGTTGGTGAGTTCACAGGTAATTGTAATGAAAATCATGTTTATGAAATATATGGAAAAGCATTTGTACTCTACACAATCATTGTTGATCCGACAAAACAAAAAATTATCATAAGTCCATCAACTGAAACTTAACTGTAGCCACTGTAAAGGTAAAGGATGTGGTTCGCGTCTTTGTGCCTTGCACATGAATGTAATAGATCAATAATGTACCCGTTTGACCTCTAGTCGAGGTTAGCTCTACTAACCCGGGCATGGGATGTTAAACCCAATAGTACTGTTCATGATCACCTTGCTTATGGAAAAATTAACGGTTGATTCCGAGAGGACTTTGTACACACCATGTACAAAACTTATATAATTAATGTAAGTGTGTAAGTGTGGAAATTGTAACATTTGGAAAAATGTATCCTTGAGCATGTATCTCACCCATAAAGGAAAATGAGTAAAATGGGGCTGTGAGAACTCACTTGATAAACGAATTGAAAACTTTTAGCAAATCTTGGCTAAATGAGACGACCTACTCGTGCCCTAGGAAACATTTAAGACTTTATGGTCTAAACGTTGGTAAATGTTTGACTATGAACTCTATGCATCCAAAAGAGTTTTGAAAAGTGACTTTGATGTTTCAAAGATTGTTTTGACTCGACGACCCGTTGGTGACACATTGGACTTAAGCATTCAAATCCTAACATAAAATTCAAACCTGCTTTGAAATAGTCTATTATCGTCTAATAAACACATTGACACATTTGATTGAAATTTAGAACTTGAAACACTACTTTTGATATATCAAAGTTTCCTTAATTGGAAAATCAAGCTTTTGAGTCCTATACATGGCAACTACGCAAAGTTGATATTAACACATGAAATTAGGCATGTTATAACACATATAGAACATTTCAAGGTTTACTTGCTATAACTAGACGAACATGCGAGTTTCGGATAATTAAAGTTTCCAATTATAGCAAGACTATGTCAAGTTGTCACGTTTATGGGATAATAACATATATCATCATACAATGCACCTAGTTACATGTTACTAAGTAATCTAGACATTCTAATAATGTTAACAACTTGCAATCATAACTCTTAAAAGATTATAGTTTCCTTATTTAGAAAACCGGGCTCTAGAAATCATAAACGTGCATTTTAATCCATCATTTTTGTCAATCATACTTCCATAATGTTCATTATACTAGTTTCATGCTTTACATGTACTCAATCATCAAGTTCCTCATGCATGTCTAGAATAAAGTTTCTAAAAATAGAAAACGAGCCTAAAGCATCATGGACATGTGATTTTACCGAAAAAAAATCATACAATCTCTATATCTAGTGTTTATGCATCATTTCCACCAAACAAAATCATAACTTCCTTGAACAAAAATCCATATTTTAAAGTTTCCATAAATAGAAAACCGAACATGAAATCTCATATGACCAAATGTTCTAGATAGCAAATCTACACATATTATCCATTTTTTATGCATATCTAACCATTTTTCATCATCAAATCACCTTAAACATGGCATATAGTATGAAACCCAAAATTAAAGTTTCCTAAAATAACAAAACCAACCATGCATGTATCATCCAACACTTTTGACCACAAAGTTTGCACATATTATCCATCTACAACTATTATCTTAACATAATTCATCATAAAATCAACAAAATCTCATCATCTAACACATGCATATATAATAAAGTTTCCTTATATGAAAACCGAGCCTATGACAAAATCCGGGTCCAAAGTCACCAACAATATGTACCATTTGAGTTTTAAAACACATTTCATTTAAGAATCCATAGCTAATCTTTCATAAAAATGAGTTTTCATTAGATGCATGTTCATATGAACATGAAGATGAAAATGGAAATGGAAAAAGATGGGTTTTGATGCTTACCAAACTCGAAAATGGATGGATTGATGGATTAAATCTCTTACAAATGGTTGATTCTTGTACTTGAATGCTTAAATTTGGTGGAAACAAGATCAAAATAACAAAAAAATGGAGATGGAGGTAGTGGGTGGTGGTTCTCGGCCGAAAAGAGGAGGAGAGAGAGAAGTGAGATGGTGAAAGTGGGGGGAGATGGGGGTATTTATAGGGTCTTGAGACACCGGGTGGTGGAAAACGAATAGTCACCGATTTTTTGACGAAAATCTCGAATAAGAGTGAATGAAATTATTTAAAAATATGATGAATCATGTTGGTAAGTTTAACATATAAAATTTTTAGATTTTAATTTGGAAATGTCGGTATATAGTGCAGACTGGCCGGACAACGTTAAAATAGAAAGTTTCTCAGAAAATGGTTGAAAAGTTCACAGAGTTTTAGAATAACATATCACAGTATTACATGTAATTTGTGCGCACCAAATATATGTCTAAGTGTACCCCTAGAATTGATTATCTAGCTAGTGCACATCGCGTGTCCACCGAACTGTGCTGTAAACAAAAGTATTTCTGTAGATCACAGAAAAATTCATGTAGGCATGATTAATTAAATCACAGTGTCACATATAATTTACACACATAGATTATATGTTAGGTATTTGTTTGAATTATCACTAACGGTCGTGCTGCAGGTCGCGTGTTTGACTGGGTAGTCTTCTGGATTACCGACACATGTAAACGGATTGATTTGCTAAGTGTGAAGTACACTTAATTTACTATAAATTTAAGTGGAATGCATGATGTATACTATGATCTAAGTCTTAGTCGGGTATGGATGTTGACCTGAATTTTTACCCGATGTCACATATTCAATTACTAACAAAACCCAAATCGTGAACTTCACATGCACGTCTTACAATTCGCTTATGCATGCTGAGCCGCCATTTCAATTTTTATTATAACTTTTAAAATATAATATTTTATAAAATTTCTAATATACCGTTGTGACGTACTAATTTTTTTCTATGTTTCGGTGTAAATTTAATTAAAAACGGAGTTGGGCGTAATAACTTACAAGTTATCAAATCACAAACGTTAAACGTAAAAGTCATGAAAACTGCTTCAAGGTTTTATTTTTTCATAGCTTTTTTTTTGTTTTCCAATTACAACTTTTAAAATATGAGGTTTATAAAATTTCTGATTTGATGTTGCAACGTGTCTACTTTTATCTACGTTTTGACGTGAATTTTCGTTACGTCATTATTAAACCCATCAGTTGTTTTAAAAGTTTTTTTAAACCATTCAATGGTCATATCCGAATATACCGTTGCGGGTTCCTCTTTTTTTTTTATCTATGTTACACGCCGCACCGTGGTCCGTATTAGTAGTAACTTGATTTTTTTATTCTACGTTTTATTTTTAGTTAAATACAATTTCTTTCATAAAAAGAAACAAATAGCGTCCATGACCTAGTGATTCACATACGTACACACACTACAACCCATCCGTATCTACATTTCGAACATGGCATGGAATGAGCCATTTTAATTAAAAAAAGAAATGATCTACTTTTACAACTTTTAAACTGATGTTTTATAAAATTTCGAAATTGACATTGCGACATGCCTATTTTTATTTACGTTTTGACGTAAATATTCGTAAAGTTATTTTTAAACCAACCGGTTGTTTTAAACGTTTTTTAAACCGTCTGGCGTCCATCTCAAAATACAACGTTGTCATGTTTTTTTATCTACATATAAAACGACCCCCCGTAATACGCTGCCGACATGCTTATTTTTATCTACATTTCAGTGTAAATTTTTTTCGAATAACTTCACTTTCGTATACAATGAGGTAACTTTTTCGTTACTATTGAATATACCGCAACGTGTTTTTTTAATGTCACGTTCAATGTACCGTCACAATTTAGTTATTTTTATCTATGTTTCAAACCCGCCTCGAAACGCGGATGGTAAATCGCTAGTTATGTTTTATTATACATGTTACATATAGGCCCGTTTCTATAGTAACTAATTTTTCAATATGAATCGTACGACACATGCAGGCTGGTTTCTGTAATAACTAATTTTTCAATTTGAATCGTAGGGGTGAATCGACACATGTATTTTAGGTGAGATATATGCGTTAAAAAACTTTTATAATATCGAGGTTTAAGTATGTCATGTGTTCAAGTCTCACTTCTACTTGATTAAAAAAATGGGTTGTGCTATACGTACCCCCTTAATCTGAAATCTTTTAAAAGATTAATTTTCCAATATTAATATATGAATCCGAATCCGAACTTTCGGATAATTCATATTCGGTTTCGGATTTTTTTGAACACCCCTATGTGTAGGTCAATGGTTAAAAATTGTTAAACATATGAAAAAGTTAGTTTGATGGTATTTTTATTTACATAAAGTTACACATTTGTATGTAAAAATTATAAAATTTAAAAAATATGAACCGATGATAAAAAAAATAAACGATTTAAATTTGTTTTTCTTGTTTTCATACTAATTTAGCGTTATTTAATAAATCTTACCCTATATGTGTGTAAACTAGGGGTGAGCAAATTGTGGTTTTGGACCCTCAGAACCGTGAACCAGACACGAAACCTTAAGGACCCAAACCACATAGGCTTATAATGTTCGGTTTGTGGTTCCTAATTTTATTAAATAAAGGGTTTTCAGTTATGGAGGTTTCGGTTCGGTTCCAACCATTTGCACAACCCTAGATTAATTTGCTATTCAGTTTTGATATGATTTATGATTTGAATGCTAATTACTAAATAGGATTAAAGAAACGTTGAGGAATAGTGACCGTTCTACACAATGCATGCCACCTCAAGCTCTTTTTATTTATTTATTTTCATCTTGTACTATATTTAATATAGATTTTTAACCTTTTTAATTTTCTATTATTTTCGTTTTCTTTAATAACTTTCGTTCACTAACTTTTTTCAAAGAACGGAGTGCGACCGAACCTATTATGAGCGAACACCATCATTGCCGATATTGGTATTATCAGTACCGGTCATTTTCGACGACCTGAACCGTTCATATTTTACATATTTTTCCTATTTTTTATTTAGTTTTATGTTTCTTTTTTATTAACATTATTTTTACCGTTACGACTACGTTTTCATTTAAATTTTATTAACGCGTGGCCCGACACCCGCCGCGGAGCGCGGGTCAAGCCAACTAGTTAATTTACAATAGATCTAACCTAGTGGTGCTAAATTTTAATTTTGGACCAGATACTTGTGGTGATTTAGGAAAAAGTAAAAGGTGGTGAGTAGACCATCCTTTACCATATAAATTATGGTCCATTATTGATACAAACAGTTGGCCAACATTCTGTTTTTCAAACATAAATGAGAAAAAAGAGTACGGATGGATTCTAGTGAGCATCTATCTTGATTTAGGAGGTGAAAAGTACATTAAAACTCAACCACCGCTTCATTTAAGTCATAAAGTTGATGGAAATATTTTATTTATTTGAGCGCAAATTTCTTTAAACTTATGGGAGTGAGACTTGAACTCATAATCTCTCCAACATTGATGTTTCAAGAGTATTTTCCTTTACCATTGGTTACCAACCCTAATGGCTGTTGATGGAAATATTTAACCAAGACTTAGATCTTATTTTATTGTATTACTAAAACAGACTTAACTTTTGACTCGTTTGGGGTATGGGCCTGTAAAATATGGACAAAAGCGGCTAACGAACCGGACGTTGTGGCAAGTTCTCTCACCTGGAGCCTGATTTTGACTCTGTTTGCTTTCCCCAAATTTCGTGATCTTGATTTATTCTATTTTGAATGTAAAAAAACAATGAATCATGGATTTTATTAACTCACGTGTTTAATTTCAATTGTATCATCCAAGATTTGACAAGACCAGCCAAATAATTCCCTACAAAGGGGGTCCTAGTTTCATGCATTCAGAAATATATCAATTTTCTCATATGTAGTATATTCTCTCTTTTTTTTAAATTTTTTTAGGTTCCATTCTGTGTAAAAGATGCATATTTGAGTTAAGTTGTATTATTGTGATTTAGTTAATTACATAGCCATGTATGAGGAAGTAAAGAAACTAAAGCTAGAAGTTACACATTTACTAATTTGTTGCACTAGTTTATACACATGAAGACATAAAGCTTTAAACAGGAGCCTGATTAATCTTTAAGCTTAGATGAAACATTTGATTGAGGTGAATCTTGAAAGAATATTTACAATCATGTCACTGTAATACTCGGAGTGGATGATACCTGGAAGCACCTTTGCACCTTCCTAGGAAGAGTGATCGATGTCTGCAACTGTCAAATGAGAACAAACAGAAGTGCAGAATTAGATGCCGATAGGAAGTGAACAAATGAAGAGAAGATTGGACCATCAGAAAGGTGAAAAATACAGCCATATAACATTTTTATGCGCTGTGACGAATTTGTTTATCATTTCTTTTACATCATGCTAGAACATCATTGCATCACATCCTCTTTGCATAAACTATATTCTTAGGCAATCACACACAAATAAAACATAGTCATAAAAAATGTTGTGATAGAAAATGTTGCAAAAGTTTCTTTAGTCTTTTGTTTCCCTAATGTTTGATTCTGCAACCATTCTTCCATCAACATACAACAACAATATGATATAAGTGGACCAAAATTTATTCAAGAAACAACAATTATGTACAACACATTTTTTTGACCACTCCTGTCATGAAATTGTTAAACTTCATCTACCACTACTTGGAACTTGCTTAAATCCTTACAAACTTCCTTTTGGTTTATATACCATATTTTCCGTAAAGTCACGATAAAGGCCGATGTACACCAAAATGCACAAGCGTAAATACTCTGGAGGAAGAACCTGTAATCTGGAAGAACAAGTTACTCCGGATTGGGAAAGATTCCGATAACTTACAGAATGTTCAAGTACAAGTACTACGGATGAAGACTAATTTCGGATGAAAAGTTACTCCAGATGAAGACCAAAACCTGGAAGTCAACAACTACTCTAGATAGAAGACAAAAGAGTACAAGGCAAGTACTTCGGATGAGTCAAGTACAAGAGGTCCTCCTAGACGATTAGATAATGAAGGAATACTAGAACAACTAAATAGTCTTCTAGTGCTGGATTATTGGTCTTCTCTCGAACTAAAACACAATATCGATGTTATGCAGATGGAAAAAAAATGTTGGTGAGAGTTATTGGGTACTTTGGTGGTGAATGAAATATCAAAAGGCACACACAAAGCAAGACAAGACTTTGATCATCCGGACTAGTTTGTGTTTCTTCTACAGAGGACTACTCCGGAGGACAACTGACTACCAAGAGAAGTTAGTTAGTTAGGTATATATGCCACGCGCCATCCATAGAACTTAATATATAGGTTTCTTGTGTTCATCCATAAACAACGATGTTAGTTCTGATATTTTGTATCTGTCTTTTCATACTTTGTTCGAACTGATTTATATCAATACAAGAACCGTTTTATCTACTTCTCTGTTCTTAATTGTGATTGTTTGATTGTAGTTGATTGTTGTTATTATTGAATTGATTGATTCGGCCTTTCAATCCAATCATAAAATCATGTTCTTCATGATTTACGATCCTATAAGTGGTATCAGAGTTTTCGATGCTCAAATTCTTGAAATTAGAGAGATATTTCGAGAATTCGTATTTAACTCAGTGAATTTTCTGTTCTTACGGGGAAAGTTGATAAAATTGAGAAGAATTTGATTAAAACCTTGAAGAATTCAACCATAATGGCTTATGTTATTCAAACTATTGATGCTGACATCGGAACCACCAACAAACCTCCTAGATTGCAATCGGCTGCTGAGTATAGAAATTGGAAACAAAGGATGAAGAAATTCAATAATATTACGGATAACAATCTATAGAAGCCAAATAATTATGGTCTTTATTCACAACAAGTTGTGGTTGCTGAGGGTTGTTCAAGCCTTCCAAAAGATAGTTCTAAGTATACTAAGGCAGAGTTGAAACTGAAGGATAAGGATATGAAAGCCTTAGGGTTTTACTCACTATGGCTCTCCCTAGTGAGGTCTATCAAAAGTTCAATACTCACAAGGGGTTAATGTTACTCACAATCAAATAAGTTAAGTTAATCCTGAACTCAATGAATGGTAGACTTTTTAATGTTAGAAACCTTTGAAACTCAAATCATACGATATTAGTCTTGGGTTAAGTCCATTAAGTCTGTTTATATTTATGTATGTTACTGGCTGCAAAACTTGTGAAGAGGGATTTAAGAATAAAACATATAAATTTTTATAAAATTAAACGTTCATAAAAATACATCACAAGTCATACATAAAAGTCTTGCGTCATTTCATAAGAATTCGTATTGCCCCTAAGGTCTCACCACCGTAGACCGTCACAACGTTTTCCCCCTATGGTCTCACCGCCATAGACGCGAAAACAACTATAAACAGGGGTCGTGTAATAACCGAAGCAACTTAGAACGAATAAGGTTCCTTCAGGAACGAAATGATACGGTTCCTTCGGGAACGAGATAATAGGATTCATTCGGGAACGACATGGTATGCTCTTTCGAGAACGAATACACCAAGGATAATATATGAAGTACACGTAATAACCGAAGCAACTTAGAAAGAGAATGATAACAACTACCTAGAGCATATAGTAGGCAATTTAAACAAGATACTAGAATATCAAAGGGACGCTTCTAAGTGTTGATAAGAGTTCATGGCCCGCTCAGCATGACTAATCCACGCAAATGCTTGGTGGATTCGAGTTAAGCCCACCCACGAGAGGTACATCAGATTAAAGTAAGTTATACCATTCAATACAACATCCGAAGAAACCATAATAAAGGAGAAGAGGTAGTAGTAACGTGTAAACCCTAACTACACGCAATTCACCTGTGGCATCGAATGTTTATATTATTTTCATGAAGCAGAACAAGTGAGTTACAGAAACTTAAGAGATAACCTAGTCATGACGGACAGATTTATAATCATGTATAAGAGACATCCCAAATCTATTTCTACTTAAAACACGAGACCCGTTTAGGACTTAGGTTGTCAAGGAACAAAAAGAGAAGGTGTTAGACTTTAATAAACAAAATGTATCAAGACTTGAAGAAAGAGTACTGGTGGCCTGGCATGAAGAATGATGTGACAGAATACGTGAGCAAGTGCCTAACGTGTTCTCTAGTTAAGGCCGAGCACCAGAAACCATGCGGTAAAATGCAACCTTTACTAATACCGGAATGGAAGTGGGAAGAGATCACAATGGACTTCATTACCAAGCTACCGCGAACAGCTAAAGGCAATGATACCATTTGGGTGATCGTCGACCGCTTGACAAAGAGTGCTCACTTCTTGCCAATACGAGAAACTTCTTCTTCTGAAAAGCTAGCAGAAGTATTTATCAAGGAAATTGTGAGCAGACATGGTATGCCGCTGTCGATTGTGTCTGACAGGGATACTAGATTCACGTCAAGGTTTTGGAAGAAATTCAATGAAGCAATGGGCACTAGACTGAACATCAGCACCGCTTACCACCCCCAAACCGATGGACAATCGGAAAGGACCATTCAGACCTTGGAGGACATGCTCCGGGCCTGTATCATTGACTTCGGTGGGAGTTGGGACAGCCATCTACCATTGGCAGAATTTTCATATAACAACAGCTATCACTCGACTATTGGCATGCCGCCATTTGAAATGTTGTATGGGAGGAAATGTAGGACCCCGGTTTGTTGGGGGGAAATTGGACAGAAGGATTTTGCAAGTCTCGAAGTGGTCAAAGCTACTTCTGAGAAATTTGATCAAATCAAGGCTCGTATGAAAGCCGCAAAAGACAGACAGAAATCATACGCGGATAAGAGAAGGAGGGATTTAGAGTTTCAAGTAGGGGACATGGTACTGTTGAAAGTATCACCGTGGAAAGGAATCATTCGGTTCAGAAAGCGTGGCAAACTAAGTCCAAGGTTTGTCGGACCTTTCAAGATTGTAGCAAGAGTGGGTCAAGTTGCTTACAGACTCGACCTACCCGTCGAGCTTAGTGGAATACACCCTACGTTCCACGTGTCGCACTTACGCAAGTGCCTAGCTGACGACACAGCTCACATACCTTACGACGAGATCGAAGTGGATAACAGTCTAAATTATGTAGAGGAACCAATAGCCATTCTTGACCGAGCTGAGAAACGATTACGCAATAAGTCGATTCCTTTAGTCAAAATACAATGGAAACACAGAAAGGGGTCCGAGGCTACTTGGGAGAAAGAAGACGAGATGAAGGAACTGTATCCCCAGTTGTTTAACGTGTAACAGGTTTCGAGGACGAAACCTCATTAAGGAGGGTAGACTTGTAACATCCCAAATAATGACAAGACAAATAGAAAAGGGAAATAAAGTGGGCTTGGCCAAAATTTCAGCCCATGGGCCGAAAAGAAAAGGGGGAAACCCCATTACAAAACAGCAGCTTCAACCCAAACCCCTCTCATTTCATCTTCCTGCGCAAGAATACTAGAGAGAGAGAGAGAGAGCGATCGGCTTGTGAAGAAAACCGCAAGGAGAAGACTCAAGGGCTCGGGAATCATCCGACTCCACCATTTCAACGCATAGCAACAGAAATCGGGCCTGTTGAGGTAAGCATCGCCTCTGATTATGAGTCTTTGCATGTCTCGGGTTTAAATCAAATAAAGATACGATTTTTGCATACGAAACTTGAAACAAATCACGTATTTGAACTCAAGAACGATAAAGGAAGGTGTTTAATGTAAAATGCTCAAGGTTTAATCGATTGGAAATAAGTTGGCTGGAGCAAGGTTCTGGTCAGGGAAGATGCAGACCCATGACTCGAAACTATAGTTTCGATACATACAGACCCGTCGAAACTACTCTAGTTTCGATAGTCATGTTTGACTCGAAACTATCTAGTTTCGATAGCAGCCAATGACTCGAAACTACCATAGTTTCGATAGGAACTCAGGACTCGAAACTACCTAGTTTCGAGTGTCACCTTGAACCTAAACTAAGATTTTTCATAAGTTAATGACTCGAAACTACCATAGTTTCGATAGGATCTCATGACTCGAAACTACCTAGTTTCGATAGAAGGATTATGACTCGAAACTACCTAGTTTCGAGTGTAAGACCATAGCTCGAAACTACCATAGTTTTGATGCGACCCACCTCCCGAAACTACTATGTTCAAGCATAGTAATGTCTAGTGTCATCTAGGAGCACCATCTTATGTGTATGACTTTATTATACAGATCGTGAGTGACATTAGTGAAGCCCAGTAGCCAGCTTAGTGTATTACAGAAACTACTCATCAGGTGAGTTCTATGTGCCCCCTTCTATGTTATGTGCAAATGTTTTCAAATGTTTTGGGGCTGAGATGTATACACTAAGTGAATAAATGTTATGAATGCCAATGTGATCATATGTGTTATACAAGTATATATATATATATACCTATACATGAAAGAGAAATTATGAATAAAGAATGAAAAGCATGATTATCAAGAATGAATGAAAGTATAACACAATATGAAAGAATGAAATCCTGCTTTATATCCATGTATATATTGCTTGCCAAGTACAGAAAATGTTATGGACGCTTCGATGATAACGGCTACTTCGGTAGACGGACGACCATGTGACTATTTTATAACCGGGACAAGTGCGCTCCTTCATCGGCTAGGACGTACGAATGCCATTAATGGACGGTCGAAGCAATTGGCATATTATAGTAGAACGGTTGTATAAATAATAGTCGCATGGGAAACGGATACCTTCGGGTAGACGGGCGAATTACGGCCTACGACGGTAGGACGGTTGTAAGTCATGACGGACGAACAAAGATTGCCGGATGGTTGTAAGAATAAAATGACGGACGGCACTAGTTGCCGGACGGTTGTAAGTATAGGTGGGCCATGACGATGGACCACGGCGATTGTCTTTGTGACATTCGTAAGCAAATGACGGGTTGATCACCCTTATATAGTATGACCCATGAAATTAAAGAAAGAAAGAAAAGAAAAGAAAAGGGTGAATGCATATATATATATATGAAATCACAAAAATACAGAAAAGAGAGATGAAAAGAAAGACAAAAGTTATGAATACGTATTTATATGAATGACTATACAGTAATGCATACTTATAAAGTAAAGAATAGAATGTTTATATCAAATTGCATTAAACTAGAACTCACCAGCGTTAGCTGACTTTTAGTATACATTTCAGGTAAAGGAAGAAAAGGTCGTGCGATGGCGTGAAGGTTACCCGGCACAAGACTGACATCCCACTTTTGTTTGTTAAGACAATGTTGTGTTTTTAATTGTTAAGACTTCCGCTGTTATGTAATGTAATTGAATGATGAATGTTTTAAATTTAAGTTCAGTATTTATGGCTATGTTTATGAGTAAATCCAACAAGTGAGGTCACCCGGGAAAGGGGCCTTACAAGTTGGTATCAGAGCAATAGTTTGAGAGATTCAGACATCCCTAAATGTCTGAACTCAAACTGATAATGGGACCAACGCATGGATGTCAGTACGGGTAGCCAACGCCAACGCCAAAACAAGTAAGTAAGTATCAATGTCAACATATGTAACTCAGTGTAGATGCCTTAGCTTAGGACACATGCCTTAGTTACCAATGTCACTACTGATATGAATAGTTACACATAGGACATATGATGGTAGACAATTTGAGCACATGAGTACAGTAAATGGTTAATAATAACACGTAGCTACTGTTATCAATCTTTTACTGTGTAAGTGTGTCTCGATTTGTCGTCCGTCGTATGTACTCACCGTAGAGAGCGAAAGAGATGTTAGTCTAATACTATGAAATGCACATGAATTATAAGAACGGTGAGATCCATGTGAGGTGAATCACAAACAACGAGCAGAAGTTCGATAAACCACAAAGAAAGAAAGATGGCGGAATATCAACGGTCCAAGTAGATCAGTAACGAACATTCATGAACGACTTCCGTCAACAAGGAGTTCAAAAAGGGAAGAACGATACATGGATTAAACATCGTTTATAGAAGACATCTAAATTATGAAGCATTATAAGATGAGTCAGGAACTCACAAGTAAGGTAAGTTGGCAATTACGTCAGGATCCACGTAATTGTAAATTTACATGTGCTCGTACATACTGATGAACCTTATCGTGTGGATTAATACACATGTCACCAAAAACAATTTAATCACTCCAACCAAGACTATGAGATTAGTCACCTAAGTAATGGCGATTGTAACGAATTAGCAAGACGAATGATGGCAACAACGACACACCAAAGGTGGAATGAGAAGGAATGGAACCCTAAATGAAGTTTACTGAATTTGAGTGACACGAAGAAACAAGTTTAGAAAGATTGACGAAACCTGGTCCGGAACCTGATGCAACAGTGATGGAAGTAGTAAATCAATCAAACACAAAGAAATGGAAAGATTTGCACTAGAAGAGGATTAGTATGAGAATGATGAGAGGGCCTATCAAGCCCCAGTGAGAAGGTTGCTTCGCATGGCAGCCCGCAAACGAAGAAGACCAATTAAGTAGAATTTGAGGAACTCAACACTTGTTTGTTTCGAATTGGGAAAGTAACTACCAAGGATTACACGTTAAGTATGAGACATGAGTGCTACATATGTCAGACAAGCACACGTTTAGAGAACTGCTTTTGAACAGGAATTGTCTATGCTTAACACAAACACCATATGATGAATAAACATTGGTCTACTGTCTAAGTATGCAAGAGTATGAAGGAAATAAGCACACGAGTATATGTCCAAGAAATATATGAGTGCACGAATACACAAATGGCATCTCTCCATGCAAAATACAACCCCAGATAAACTACTATGAGTATTCGCTGAAACGAGAAGATAGACATACAAACGACAACAAATGACTAGAACCGTGATGTTAATTAGGGCGTGCAGGCAAAACCAAATGAAACCAGATCCAACCCAAGGATTGTTGTTCAGGATGGATGTGAAAGGCAAGCCCAATAGTGTGAAGTAAGGCGTAAGTGGAAGCAAGGACTCAAGACGAGTCAGAAAACACTCTACGATGATTAAGTCAAGTCAAGAGCACGTGAGACTACTGAAATTGAAAGGCCAGTAAGGAACCTAATGAGACCAGAAAGGAAAGGAATAAATCGAGTATCACCACACGTGTCAACTAATTAAACAAACCTACGAATGAAATTCTAAAAGAATAACATACGGAAACTGTTAACGGTCACGAAAAGTTATAAAATATATATTTTTGGTCACAAGGGATGCCAATCCCTAAGACCATCCAGTGATATGAAGTAAGAGTGGTACGTAATAGACTAATGATGAGAAATGTGAAACCATGATGAGTATGTTTTAAAGAAAGACAAGAATGGAGTTACGTGTATAGGAATATGAATGTAAAAAAAAATCGTATACCTAGTGTTCCGTCTGAATGAATACCTTCCCGACAAGTTTGGTATGATAAAGTAAGGATTCATATGGTTCCTTCGGGAACGAAGCAATATGGTTCCTTCGGGAACGCAACAGTATAGTCCCTACGGGAACAAAACGATAAGGTTCCTTCAGGAACGAAATGATACGGTTCCTTCGGGAACGAGATAATAGGATTCATTCGGGAACGACATGGTATGCTCTTTCGAGAACGAATACACCAAGGATAATATATGAAGTACACGTAATAACCGAAGCAACTTAGAAAGAGAATGATAACAACTACCTAGAGCATATAGTAGGCAATTTAAACAAGATACTAGAATATCAAAGGGACGCTTCTAAGTGTTGATAAGAGTTCATGGCCCGCTCAGCATGACTAATCCACGCAAATGCTTGGTGGATTCGAGTTAAGCCCACCCACGAGAGGTACATCAGATTAAAGTAAGTTATACCATTCAATACAACATCCGAAGAAACCATAATAAAGGAGAAGAGGTAGTAGTAACGTGTAAACCCTAACTACACGCAATTCACCTGTGGCATCGAATGTTTATATTATTTTCATGAAGCAGAACAAGTGAGTTACAGAAACTTAAGAGATAACCTAGTCATGACGGACAGATTTATAATCATGTATAAGAGACATCCCAAATCTATTTCTACTTAAAACACGAGACCCGTTTAGGACTTAGGTTGTCAAGGAACAAAAAGAGAAGGTGTTAGACTTTAATAAACAAAATGTATCAAGACTTGAAGAAAGAGTACTGGTGGCCTGGCATGAAGAATGATGTGACAGAATACGTGAGCAAGTGCCTAACGTGTTCTCTAGTTAAGGCCGAGCACCAGAAACCATGCGGTAAAATGCAACCTTTACTAATACCGGAATGGAAGTGGGAAGAGATCACAATGGACTTCATTGCCAAGCTACCGCGAACAGCTAAAGGCAATGATACCATTTGGGTGATCGTCGACCGCTTGACAAAGAGTGCTCACTTCTTGCCAATACGAGAAACTTCTTCTTCTGAAAAGCTAGCAGAAGTATTTATCAAGGAAATTGTGAGCAGACATGGTATGCCGCTGTCGATTGTGTCTGACAGGGATACTAGATTCACGTCAAGGTTTTGGAAGAAATTCAATGAAGCAATGGGCACTAGACTGAACATCAGCACCGCTTACCACCCCCAAACCGATGGACAATCGGAAAGGACCATTCAGACCTTGGAGGACATGCTCCGGGCCTGTATCATTGACTTCGGTGGGAGTTGGGACAGCCATCTACCATTGGCAGAATTTTCATATAACAACAGCTATCACTCGACTATTGGCATGCCGCCATTTGAAATGTTGTATGGGAGGAAATGTAGGACCCCGGTTTGTTGGGGGGAAATTGGACAGAAGGATTTTGCAAGTCTCGAAGTGGTCAAAGCTACTTCTGAGAAATTTGATCAAATCAAGGCTCGTATGAAAGCCGCAAAAGACAGACAGAAATCATACGCGGATAAGAGAAGGAGGGATTTAGAGTTTCAAGTAGGGGACATGGTACTGTTGAAAGTATCACCGTGGAAAGGAATCATTCGGTTCAGAAAGCGTGGCAAACTAAGTCCAAGGTTTGTCGGACCTTTCAAGATTGTAGCAAGAGTGGGTCAAGTTGCTTACAGACTCGACCTACCCGTCGAGCTTAGTGGAATACACCCTACGTTCCACGTGTCGCACTTACGCAAGTGCCTAGCTGACGACACAGCTCACATACCTTACGACGAGATCGAAGTGGATAACAGTCTAAATTATGTAGAGGAACCAATAGCCATTCTTGACCGAGCTGAGAAACGATTACGCAATAAGTCGATTCCTTTAGTCAAAATACAATGGAAACACAGAAAGGGGTCCGAGGCTACTTGGGAGAAAGAAGACGAGATGAAGGAACTGTATCCCCAGTTGTTTAACGTGTAACAGGTTTCGAGGACGAAACCTCATTAAGGAGGTTAGACTTGTAACATCCCAAATAATGACAAGACAAATAGAAAAGGGAAATAAAGTGGGCTTGGCCAAAATTTCGGCCCATGGGCCGAAAAGAAAAGGGGGAAACCCCATTACAAAACAGCAGCTTCAACCCAAACCCCTCTCATTTCATCTTCCTGCGCAAGAATACTAGAGAGAGAGAGAGAGAGCGATCGGCTTGTGAAGAAAACCGCAAGGAGAAGACTCAAAGGCTCGGGAATCATCCGACTCCACCATTTCAACGCATAGCAACAGAAATCGGGCCTGTTGAGGTAAGCATCGCCTCTGATTATGAGTCTTTGCATGTCTCGGGTTTAAATCAAATAAAGATACGATTTTTGCATACGAAACTTGAAACAAATCACGTATTTGAACTCAAGAACGATAAAGGAAGGTGTTTAACGTAAAATGCTCAAGGTTTAATCGATTGGAAATAAGTTGGCTGGAGCAAGGTTCTGGTCAGGGAAGATGCAGACCCATGACTCGAAACTATAGTTTCGATACATACAGACCCGTCGAAACTACTCTAGTTTCGATAGTCATGTTTGACTCGAAACTATCTAGTTTCGATAGCAGCCAATGACTCGAAACTACCATAGTTTCGATAGGAACTCAGGACTCGAAACTACCTAGTTTCGAGTGTCACCTTGAACCTAAACTAAGATTTTTCATAAGTTAATGACTCGAAACTACCATAGTTTCGATAGGATCTCATGACTCGAAACTACCTAGTTTCGATAGAAGGATTATGACTCGAAACTACCTAGTTTCGAGTGTAAGACCATAGCTCGAAACTACCATAGTTTTGATGCGACCCACCTCCCGAAACTACTATGTTCAAGCATAGTAATGTCTAGTGTCATCTAGGAGCACCATCTTATGTGTATGACTTTATTATACAGATCGTGAGTGACATTAGTGAAGCCCAGTAGCCAGCTTAGTGTATTACAGAAACTACTCATCAGGTGAGTTCTATGTGCCCCCTTCTATGTTATGTGCAAATGTTTTCAAATGTTTTGGGGCTGAGATGTATACACTAAGTGAATAAATGTTATGAATGCCAATGTGATCATATGTGTTATACAAGTATATATATATATATACCTATACATGAAAGAGAAATTATGAATAAAGAATGAAAAGCATGATTATCAAGAATGAATGAAAGTATAACACAATATGAAAGAATGAAATCCTGCTTTATATCCATGTATATATTGCTTGCCAAGTACAGAAAATGTTATGGACGCTTCGATGATAACGGCTACTTCGGTAGACGGACGACCATGTGACTATTTTATAACCGGGACAAGTGCGCTCCTTCATCGGCTAGGACGTACGAATGCCATTAATGGACGGTCGAAGCAATTGGCATATTATAGTAGAACGGTTGTATAAATAATAGTCGCATGGGAAACGGATACCTTCGGGTAGACGGGCGAATTACGGCCTACGACGGTAGGACGGTTGTAAGTCATGACGGACGGACAAAGATTGCCGGACGGTTGTAAGAATAAAATGACGGACGACACTAGTTGCCGGACGGTTGTAAGTATAGGTGGGCCATGACGATGGACCACGGCGATTGTCTTTGTGACATTCGTAAGCAAATGACGGGTTGATCACCCTTATATAGTATGACCCATGAAATTAAAGAAAGAAAGAAAAGAAAAGAAAAGGGTGAATGCATATATATATATATGAAATCACAAAAATACAGAAAAGAGAGATGAAAAGAAAGACAAAAGTTATGAATACGTATTTATATGAATGACTATACAGTAATGCATACTTATAAAGTAAAGAATAGAATGTTTATATCAAATTGCATTAAACTAGAACTCACCAGCGTTAGCTGACTTTTAGTATACATTTCAGGTAAAGGAAGAAAAGGTCGTGCGATGGCGTGAAGGTTACCCGGCACAAGACTGACATCCCACTTTTGTTTGTTAAGACAATGTTGTGTTTTTAATTGTTAAGACTTCCGCTGTTATGTAATGTAATTGAATGATGAATGTTTTAAATTTAAGTTCAGTATTTATGGCTATGTTTATGAGTAAATCCAACAAGTGAGGTCACCTGGGAAAGGGGCCTTACATAAATCTTTATATATATATATATATATATTCATAAAACTACGTTAATTACTATTTAGTGTAATTTGACTTTCATTTACTGTTTAATTAAAAATAAAATTTACATAATTAGATTTTTAAGTTTCTTATAAAAAGAGATGATTTAAAATAAATGTTTTTTTTATTAGTATAATTAGTATTCTCTTTAAAAATATATATTATTATTAAAAAATGAAAGTGTATTTAATAATAGAGAGAGACGGGAAAAATATGACGAGAATGAATATAAAGGTGACACGTGTAGTGAAAAACCTTTATTTATTATATAGTATAGATTTTAGCGAGCATGCATGTCACCTTAAAACAGTTGCTTTGTTATTGCGCACCTGTTTGAGAACTCCTTGCCGCAAACCTGCCCGTATTCGAGGCCGAGTCTGTGGATATGTTTTCCTTCTTGAATTTACTATTTTCATTGCATATTTCCTGGCTTTCTTTTTCTCTAAATAACGTAGGATTCTATCTTGCCTGCTCATTGGAGGGAATTCAGATGGCCTTCGTAAATCATTTGGTGATATTAGATGTTGTACCTCTACCGGTGAGGATATGCTTATTGAGTGTGAATAGCTTCCAACTGCTTCTATAATCAGATTTCTAGGATATAAATTAGGTGAAAAAGAGAATTGGTTTAGTGGCCATTCTTGTGGCAAATCCATGGTGCCGGTATTTGTTGCCTCGGGTACAATGCCAACAACCATTGGTAGGAGAGATGCCTAAGAGAATGTTAACATATATTATTAAAGTCCGCAAGATATAAACGTGTCATACTAGGATGGGGTTCGTTGAAGTGAGGCATATTTAGTACATGTCAAAACAAGTCGCGCTAGCTAGCCCGGTTTGGACAACCACTAGTTTAGCCTAAGTGGCATAGATGTATACTCAATACTTCATTAAAAATGTGGGAGGTCTTGGGTTCAAGTCCCATCTGCGACAAACAAAGGGGGCCCGATTTGGACAACCACTAGTTTAGCCTAGTGAAAAAGGTGTATAACCAAAACTTCACTAAAAATACGTGAGGTCTTGGGTTCAAGTACCAACTTCGACAAAAAAAGGGGCCCAGGTTGGGCTGAGTGTTTTCTCACCCATCGTGGGTTTCCTCCTAAGGATGGTAGAGATGATCGGATAAGCTAGTGGCCCGTTAGTGAACCAAATTGTCGTTAACAAAAAAAGCTAACCCGGTTTGGATTGACCACTAACATATTTTTTGTCTACTTTTACATTATATTGTAAATAATGAATGCATTTATTATGATATAAAAAACAATATTTAATGATCTAAATCGTTAAATAAAATAATTTATGATTTTAAGGTTTAACTTTGACCTATAATGAAAATGCATGTTTTGACTCGTTTGAGATTAAATATAGGAAAAATCATCAAAATAAACATGTTAACCCAAAAATTTTATAAAATGAACATTAACTTTTTGTCACATCCAGACTAGCCTGTCAAGCTTCCAGCTGGCTGCGCAATCATTGGAAAGTGACATGGGCCTACATGTACATATAACCATTCAGAGGGCAATACATGTTCAATTGGCTACAACACAGCCGCTGGCTTGCCGGCTAGGTGGGTGTCGACTAGGTGTGTGCCGACTAGGTGGGTGTAGGCCAGGTGGATGCCAGCGTGGAACTGCATAATAGTCAGATTTGTCGGCTTGTAAAATTTGAGGCTAGGTGGTTGCCGACTAGGTGGGAGTCGACTTTAAGCTTGCCAGGTTGGGTATCGTGGCGTCTTTGGACCGGTCCATTGGGGTATGTTTAATCGGGTGTTGATAAAAAAAGTCAATGTTCAATTGGTTAAAATCTTGGGCCAATATGATTATTTTGGTGATTTTCCCTAAAATATAACTCAAATAAACTTATTCATAAGTAAACATGTTGAAAATATTGCATACGCTAAAACATATGATTAAGAACACTTCAAAATGTAAGTAATTGATTAAGAAATCCTAAAAAAGTAAGCTAAAAATTCGTTTGAAACATATGAAGGCCAAAACAAAAAAACTAGATGCACACATAATACATCATAGGAAAGATCCAAATTATGTAATTTTTATTATATTAATAACAAAGACATGTTTATAGGAAGAGTGTTATAGTGACGGACGATTCTGTCGAAATCTTATAAAAATCCTATCCCCAAAATTCTAACGGAGTTGCCATCACTACAAGGAAATGACCCTGTGCCGACGTCGCCTATACCGACGACACTTGTCGTCGGCATAGGTCACCCTATACCGACAACATGTCGTCGGTATAGGTGAAAACCAAAATTTTGAATGGGACAACCTATAGCGACGACATGTCGTTGCTATAGGGTTGAGGCAGATTGGAGGGAAAACTGACGCCCAGTGAATTTTTGGGGAAAACCTATAGCGACTACATGTCGTCGCTATAGGTTAATTTTGATTTTCTTTTTGTTTTTTTTATTTAATCAATTTTCGTCGGTCAAATTTTTTTTTTTAAATTAAAAAAAATTCTGAAAAACCCTATGGTAACGACATGTCGTCGCTATAGGCTAATTTTGATTTTCTTTTTGTTTTTTTAATTTAATCAATTTCCGTTGGTCAAAATTTTTTTTTTAAATTAAAAAAAATTCTGAAAAACCCTATGATGACGACATGTCGTCGGTATAGGGTTTTTACCTTTATTGACTAGTCAAAATCCTACGAACCCTATACCGACGACACGTCGTCGGTATAGGTGAAAACCAAAATTTTGAATGTGTCGTCGCTATAGGGTTGAGGCAGATTGGAGGGAAATCTGGCGCACAATGAATTTCTGGGGAAAACCTATACCGACGACATGTCGTCGCTATAGGTTCATTTTGATTTTCTTTTTATTTAATCAATTTCCGTCGGTCAAAATTTTTTTTTAAATTAAAAAAAATTCTGGAAAACCTTTATTGACTAGTCAACATCCTACTAACCCTATACCGACGACATGTCGTCGGTATAGGTGAAAACCAAAATTTTGAAGTAGTCATTTCCCTTCCGACTATTATGCAGCCGTAGCATCGTAATAGCACCTACTGTCTACGTATGTGGCCGTAAATCATACCGGTCTGCATTAAGCAGCCGTAGCATCGTAAAAGCACTACCGTCTACATACGCAGCCGTAAACATACTATCTACCGAAGTAACCGTAAATCATACTCGTCTGCTTAAGTAATCGTCTGGTCGTTCGGTTAATTTTTATTTTCTTTTTGTTTTTTTATTTAATCAATTTCCGTCGATCAATTTTTTTTTAAATTAAAAAAAATTCTGGAAAAACCCTATAGCGACGACATGTCAATTTCCCAATAGCGCTATAGGTTAATTTTGATTTTCTTTTTTTTATTTATTCAATTTCCGTCGGTAAATTTTTTTTTAAAATTAAAATTTTTTTTCGAAAACCCTATGGATACGACATGTCGTCGGGATAGGGTTTTTTTACCTTTATTGACTAGTCAACATTCTACGAACCCTATACCGACGACAAGTCGTCGGCATAGGCTACCTGTGCCAACGACATGCGGGCCTATGCCGACGACATGTCATCGCCATAGGGTGCAGCGCGAAGAAATAGGGAAAACAGACGACAGACCTTAACACCTAGAATCCTCCAAAACTCCTCCAAATTGTTCTAGATAAAATATTAAAAATTAAAAAATAAAAAAAAACAGAAAAGACTTATACCGACGACATGTCGTCGCTATAGGCCTTTTTAAAAAATTATTAAAAAAACAAAGAACCCTATACCGACGACATGTCGTCGCTATAGGCCTTTTTAAAAAATTATTAAAAAAACAAAAAACTCTATACCGACGACATGTCGTCGCTATAGGCCTTTTTAAAAAAATTATTAAAAAAAAACCTTATACCGACGACATGTCGTCGCTATAGGCCTTTTTCAATAATTTAAAAAAAAACAAAAAACCATATACCGTCGCCATGTCGTCGCTATAGGTCTTTTTCAAAAATTATTAAAAAAAAACAGAAAACCCTATACCGACGACATGTCGTCGGAATAGGGTCAACCTGTACCGACGACATGTTGTCGGTACAGGGTTGGACTCTATACCGATGACATGTCGTCGGTATAGAATTTCTTTTTTAATTAAACCCTATAGCGACGAAAAGTCGTCGGTATAGGCTGACCTATCCCGACGACAATCTAGGCTATTGGGACGAGACAATACCGACGACATGTCGTCGGTATAGGCTATCCCGAAGACAAGTCGTCGCTAAAGGGTCAAAAAAAATCGTCGGGATAGGGTGATACTGTTGTAGTGCATAGAAATTCCCCCAAAAAAATGAAATTCTATCATCAAAATTAGGGTTATAGTTTTTGTCATTTGTCGGTGATACTCGTTGTTCTAGAAGTGTGTCTATATAAAACTGAGAAAAGGTGCAAAATTTTGATGGTTTGGACATTGAAGTCACACCGCACTCTTAATTAATAATTGCAATAAATACTTCAATTTGGTGAAATTAGTTGTTGTACCCCTACTGTGGATATGTCTATTGAGTTTGAATAGCTTCCAACCGCTTCTCTAATCAGATTTCCAGGATATACTTGTGGCAAATCCATGATGCCAGTATTTGTTGCTTCGGGTACAGTGGCAGCAACCATCGGTAGGAGAGATGCCTATGGGAAAGTTAACACATATTATTAAATTCGGCAAGATATAAACACATCATAGTGGGCTCGGGTTCATTGAAGTGATTCATATTTAGTACATGTCAAAACAAGCCTCGTTGAAGCGAATCATATTTAGTACATGTCAAAACAAGTCGCGCTAGCCGGTTTAGGTTGACCACTAACATTTTTTTTGGTCTACTTTTACATAGAAGACAATATTTAACAATCTAAAATATTAAATAAAAGAATTTAGGATTTATGGTTTAACTTTAACCTATCAAGAAAATTCATGTTTTGACTCGTTTGAGAATTAAATATAGGGAAATTATCAAAATAAACATGTTAGACCCAAAAATTATCAAAATGATCAATGACTAGTCAATTTGCGGCTAGGTGGTTGCCGGTTAGGTGGGAGTCGATTTTAACCATTTAATTGGATATGTTTATTTGGGTGTGGATAAAAAATCAATGTTCAATTTGTAATAATCTTGGGTTAACATGTTTGTTTTGGTGATTTTCCCTAAAATATTACTCAAATTAACTTATTCATAAGTGACCTTGTCGGAAATATCGCATACGCTAAAATATATGATTAAGAACAGTTCCAAAGGTAAGTAATTGATTAAAAAATCGTAAAAAATGTAAGCTAAAAATTTGTTTGAAGCATATAGAAGGCAAAACAAAAAAATTAGATGCACACGTAATACATCATAGGGAAGATCCAAATTTATGTAATTTTTATTACGTTAATAACAAAGACATGTTTATAAGGAGAGCGTTCCAGCGACGGACGATTATGTTGGAATCTTATAAAAATCCTATCCCCAAAATCCTAACGAATCTGCCATAGAAATTTCCCGTATCCTCAAAATTAGGGTTTTAGAATTTTTTTAGTTTTGATACTCGTTGTTCTAGAAGTGTGTCTATATAAAAGGTTTGAACATTCAAGTCACACCTCACTGTTAATTCATAATTGCTTTAAATACTTCAATTTGTCACACTTATCATTATTGTCTATATTTTGTGTTAAAAGAAGTGTCTGTATTTCAATCCACATGCATGATAATAAAACCATACCATTAGAGTAGAGATTTCAGAGGAAATGCTCATGAATCTCTAGAATGAGAGAATCTTATGACATTCAATGTAAAGGGAAAATCAGAACATACCTCTCATGCCATGTAATATGCTTGCCCATGATACACATATGGGAAAACTTTTCTTCATTCAAATTCGCAAATGAAAATTATCTAGTGCATGCTACAACCTTAAGCTCATCTAAGGGAAATAAAAAGGTTGTTTATTCTTTGAGAAATATGAAATAAATCCAAAATCGGATCAAGAAATTAGCGCGCAAAAAAAGAAAAAGAAGAACAAGAAAACCCTTGGATATGATCTCTAGAGATGATCTTAAGAGAACTATGAGTCAGTTTTTATGAGTATTAACTTTTTCATTAAAAAAAAGACTGAAAACCTTTCATTTTATAAACTAGCAGGTGCTGAAGATTGACCACATATAACTTCTATTGTAGTTTACCTGAAAACCCTGAGTTTGCTTCTGAATATTGTAGTTATAACTTCTAATATTCAAGCTCCCATCAATCTGATCATTATAAGGGTCAGACAGCAACCAAGAATCAATTTCATTTATAGCCATTTGCTCACTAGCTTCCTGATTATTTTCTACATGAAAAGAAGGATTAACAAGATTGCTTGCATGTGAAAAACCATAGCTGGTATTTTCAGGGGTTCTTTGGTAATTTAGCAGTACATTATTGTACCACCTGGTCATGGGGTTGGTACATGAACAAGGCATTGTGGCTGCAGTGTGACACATATTAAAACCATGGCCAAAAATAGATGAATTATCACCCTCCATTTGTTTTACTGTTTTAGCAAATATCTGGGGGTCTTTATATATGCTGGTAAAGGGTGAATCAAAGAAAAGTGAAGGGTTTGTGGGTGGCTGAGGAGAGACTACTAAATAATCTTGTGGCTACATGGGCTTCTGGTGGGGTAACAATTCAAGAAGACCATTAAAGCTTCTATGGGGCCCATCATCATCCCCTCTTTGATTCTAATATTCACATGCTTTGGCGTTTGTGTCTGCAAGCCTTTTGGTTAAAGGTTGTATGCAATATTTGTGCATCATTTAATTACTAATTAGGGTTACTTTCTTATAAGAAACTTGTTGTAGGTAAGTAGATCAGAGTTCAAATTTAGATAACCCTAGTTGAACCACAAAGGTTTTGTATATAGGGTTAAAACATTTAAAGTGTCATGGATATCACATTAATTTGGTGTATAACACACATGTGGTGTATGTAACAATGATTACAATAAATAAGTCGGGTTCCGGTACACATAGATTTTAGCTACGTAGGAATTAATAAGAACACGACACATGTATAAGTGTAACTCTCTGCCATTATTAACTTTAAATTAATTCCAAAATTGACAAAAAATAATCTCAATTATTAAATTTATTTCAAAATTGACACCCATTAATCAATATACCATTTTTAGACATGATCGCATGTCAACACTACGTGTATTCAATAGCCACATAACAACACCATTATAATCAAATGCCCAGATTATTTCATATATTTTTTTAGGCTAACGGGGATTTGTATTTGATCTTACCTCTACAATAAAGTATACAATCATCAATTTATACATATCTATACTTATAAAAGATATTGGAGGGACATTTTAATAAATATCATATTTTACCATAAAGTATACAATCATCAATTCATACATAATTTACATTTCACTATTATGCATCGAACCCTACATATTTTACAGGGCTTTTTATTTAAACAACATAAACTACAAGTCTTGACTAACGGGTCAAATGCTACCGGTCTTAAAGACTGCACCGGTGACCAGCAGTAAAAAGAACTTTTCTTTATAAAAGATCTGGATTAGAAGGGCCCAAACGCTATAAATAATATAAAATAAAGGGATAATATCATATATATATATATAGCCTTACAAACATGGGTAAATATTATATATACTCAACCAAAACTAAAAATGTCATATATACCCAAATTAAATAATTTGAAAATTTATGACCATTCTACCTTTATCCATTATATGAGTTTTTATAACCTACTTTTTTTTTGTTTTATCCAATACGTAAAAGATCACTTGTTCTCCTATTCTTGATGGCGACTATCTAGGTTCTCCAAACCCATTCAGAAGGCACCAATTCAGAAGGAATGATTGAGAGAAAGTTACAGAATGTTAATGCTATAAAACAAAATTCGTAAAATTATAAAAAACAATGAGAAAAATTCAAAATAGTATTTTGAGAAAACTATTTTTTATGGTTAAATATAAAATTTTAAAGTTGAAAATGTGTAAATACGAAATTTCAATATTAAAATTAGTAAATATGAAATATTAAACTCTAGAGAAATAAGAGAAAAATAGTCATATTTTAAATGGTTTTTAATGAAATGAGAATATAAATGATATTATTACCTATTTGTAAGGGTATATATATCATATTTTCTGGGCATATATAATATTTTTCAAGTTTGTAAGAGACTATATGAAATTGCCCCTAAAATAAACTTATAGGGCCGAAATCAATATTTCTTAGCAGAAAAATAGAGGCTAGCCCCTCTGGCCCATTAAATGTTTCGCCCATGATAGTCACACATGTAGCGTAATCACTAAATACATAAACTATTAGTGTTCCACTTATTTACAAAAATGCCACTTCGTGAAAATTTTATATCACGGAGTGTAATTATCAATGCATGTAAGATTTTGGATACTAGCACCACATCGTTATTCTAAGTTTTTTAGTAATCATTCTTAATAATCGTGAGGTTCCATGTAACTCCTATGCACACGTGCGTGTATGTGTGTTTATAGTTTTAATTTCATTAGTTGTTTTATGTAATTGAGATTTACACGAGACCAAATAAACTTTCATCTGTAGGAAGTGTGGAGTGCACAATCATATAAGTTAAGTTAATCCTAAACTCAATGAATGGCAGAATCTTTAAGGGGTTAATGTTAGAAACCTATAAAACTCAAATCATACGATATTAGTCTTGGGTCAAGTCCATTAAGTCTATTTATATTTATGTATGCTATTGGGCTACAAAACTTGTGAAGAGGGATTTAAGCATAAAACATATAAACTTATATAAAATTAAACATACATCATAAGTCATATATTAAAGTTTAGATCTGCGGCATTTCGTAAACGTTCGTATTGCCCCTAAAGTCTCACCACCATAGACCGTCACAACATTTTACCTCTATGGTCTCACTTCCATAGACAGCTAAAACAACTATAAACAGGGGTCACGTTACCCAGAAGCGATCGTCATCACTTTCTTATAAGTTGTACAACCGTTAGCTAGTCACAAAAGCCCCTATAAAGGTATTGTCAAACTATAAACATAACATAGTGTCTGTCTCCGAAGGAACCATAACAGATTAAGACAATCTAATTACTTCATAAAAACAATACCCTCTTACTTTAAAAAACATTATCACTATAACCATTCATAACATTCATAGATGTTCGTAAACCTTTGTACGTTTCATAAGAGTAACCTTTTATTTATAAGTTATTTTAACAAGCATGCATCGTAAAATAGTAAACGGGGGTTTCTAGAACTCACCTGGTAAATTGCTACAAAGATTGACGGTAGAAAATCTAGGCGAAGCGTCTAATACGAAGAGTTTCAACATGATTTTTTTTTATAAAATGCAACCTAAGTCCATTAATTGGTAAGTAAATAGGTTTAAAATGTCCCTTCTTTTAGGGGTAGTTAGATTATAAATATGAAATAAAGTAATTTATAATCAATCGGCTAGCCGATTGCTACTTTGATTTCATAATGGAATTTTAAAAAGGTACAATCAATCTACTTATATATAAAACATCTCTTTAGCAATCTATATACGCTTAAGTTTGCATCTGCTTTCTTATTGATCACTTAAAACAACTGCTTTGTTATTGTGCATCCGTTTGAGAACTCCTTGCCGCAAACCTGCCCCGTATTCGAGGCCGAGTCTGTGCATATGTTTTCCTTCTTGAATTTACTATTTTCATTGCATATTTCCTTGTTTTCTTTTTCTCTAAATAACGTAGGATTCTTTCTTGCCTGCTCATTGGAGGGAATTCAGATGGCCTTTGTAAATCATTTGGTGAAATTAGTTGTTGTACCCCTATTAAGGATATGCTTGTTGAGTTTGAATAGGTTCCAACTGCTTCTCTAGTCTGATTTCTAGGATATAAAGGAGAAAAGGAGAGGTTTAGTGGCCATACTTGTGGCAAATCCATGGTGCCAGTATTTGTTGCCTCAGGTACAATGCCAGCAACCATTGGTAGGAGAGATGCCTAGGCCTGTAAATGAACCGAACGTTCATGAACTGTTCGGCAGGAAGTTCGTTCGTTTAAACGAACGAACACGAACAATTTTTTTTTGTTCGTTTAACTAAATGAACGAACATGAACACATGTCGTGTTTGTTCATTTATGTTGGTGAACGTTTGTTTATGTTCGTTCATATATGTTCATTTATGTTCGTTTATTAACGTTCGTTTATTTGTGTTCTTTTTTTTTTATGAATTATGTACATTTGAACCACTACTTTACATGTATTTTTGGATGAATTATTAAGTATTAGATTTGTTCATGTGTGTTCATTAATGTTCATTTATGTCCGTTTGTGTTTTTTTTATGTTTGTTCGTTTGTGTTCGTTTTATGTTTGTTCATTTGTGTTCATTTACGTTCGTTTAACTTTTAACGAACGAACACGAACATTTCCATTTTCTTAATGAACGAACTTGAACAAAAAAAATGTGTTAGATTATGTGTTCGTGTTCGTGGTCGGTTAAAGTTAAATAAACGAACGCGAACACGTCGATGTTCGTGTTCGTTCGGTTCGTTTACAATCATAGAGATGCCTAAGGGCAAGTTAACACATATTATTAAAGTTGGCAAGTTATAAACAAATCACACGGGACTCGGGTTCGTTGAAGTGAGTCATATTTTGTACATGTTAAAATAAGCCGCGTTGAAGCGAATCATATTTCATGTCAGAACTAGTCTCGCTAGCCGGTCTGTGATGACCACTAACTATGATATAGAAAACTCTTACCTTACGTTGTAAATATTTTATGCATTTATTATGATATAGAACACAATATTTAACAAACTAAGTCATCAAATAAAAGAATTTAGGATTTAGGGTTTAACTTTGCTATATTATGAAAATTCATGTTTTGACTTGTTTGAGATAAAGTATAGGGAAAATCATCAAAATAAATATGTTGACCCAAAAGTTTTATAAAATGAACATTGACACTTTGTCCACACCGGACTGACTCGACAAACTTCTAGCCGACTGTGCAATCACATTGGAAAGTGCCATGGTCCTACATATATAACCATTCAGAGGGTAATATGTGTTCAACACAGTCGTCGTTTTGCCGGCTAGATGAGTGCCGAATAGGTGGATGTCGGCTAAGTGGGACTGCATAATAGTCAGATTTGTCGCACTACTAGAAAAAACATGTATATTTTTAACAAAATTTTCTGACAAGTTACCAACAAAAGAAAATTTTCTACAAGTTTGCAACAACTTTGCGACAAAACAAAAAGTAACCACAAGAATTCCCACAATTTTCCGACAAATTTATTAAGTAAGTTAACTTATTTATTTAATATAATGGTTGAAAAATTGTCAAAAATTACAGACGAAAGGCTTTTATCGCTAATTCGTCGAAAAAATAGTTAGGACTTTGTCGGAAAATAATTTCCTACGGGGTTTTTTCCAAGAAACACTTTTTGTCGAAAACTTGTTGCTAACGGCCAATTCTGACAAATTTTTAACAAAACTTCTGTCTCAATTTTTTTATTTTTTTAGTAGTGTTGGCTAGTCAAATTTGGGGCTAGGTGGTTTCCGCCTGGTGGGTATCGGCTTAAGCTTGCCGAGTTGGGTATCGTGGCGTCTTTGGACCGGTCCATTTGGGTATGATTATTCTGGTGTTATACAAAGTCAATGTTCAATTTGTAAAAATATTTGGTCAACATGTTTATTTTGGCGATTTTCCCTAAAATATAACTCAAATGAACTTATTCATAAGTAAACATGTCGAAAATCTTGCATACGCTAAAACATATGATGTTGAATAGTTCCAAAGGTAAGTAATTGATTAAGAAATCCTAAAAATGTAAGCTAAAAATTTGCTTGAAACATATGGAAGCCAAAACAAAAAAACTAGATGCACACATAATAAATATCCAAATTTATGTAATTTTTATTACATTAATAATAAAGACATGTTTATAGGGAGAGTGTGTTCCAGAGACGGACGATTCTATTGAAATCTTATAAAAATACTATCCCCAAAATTCTAATTGATCTGTCATAGAAATTCCCCTAAAACGATAAAATCCTATCAACAAAATTCTCTACTAGAAAACATACGTATTTCTTACAAAAGTTTCTGACAAGTTACCAACAAAAGAAACTTCTCACAAGTTTGCAACACCTTTCCGACAAAACAAAAACCAAAAAGTAACCATAAGATTTCCTACAACTTTCCGACAAAATTATTAAGTAATTTAACTTTTTTTTGATATAAACGTCGGAATATTGTCGAAAATTACCTACGTAAGGCTTTTGTCGCTAATTTATCAGAAAATTAGTCAGGACTTTGTCGAAAAATACATTTCTTACGAGGGTTTTCCAACAAACACATTTTTTGTCAAAAACTTGTCGCTAACGGCCAATTATGACAAATATCCCACAAAACCTTTGTCGCTAATCCGTAGGAAATGTTTTTTCAGATAAAGTCCCGACTAATTTTCCGACGAATTAGCGACGAAAGCCTTTTGTAGGTAAGTTTCGACAATATTCCGACGATTATATTAAATAAATAAGTTAAATTACTTAATAAATTTGTCTGGAAATTGTAAGAAATCTTGTGGTTACTTTTTTATTTTTGTTTTGTGACAAAGTTGTCACAAAGTTGTGGGAAATTTCTTTTCATTTACATCCACTGATCGTACACAATTTTTTTGAAAGAAGGTGCAAGGGTCAATGATTGTTGTTGAACCATTCGAAATAAGACCTGCTCGGACCCCTATCGGTAGCAATCGGTTCTATTTGATTTGTTAGGATGCACCTTATTTTTAAAGTTCAATCCAAAACCATCAGTTAGTCTCACCCCTCTAACGAACTTGCAAAAATGGTCTCAATCATCGGGTGTGAAAGAGTAAGAAGCGTGTGGTTGGCTGACCTTGTTGTTTTTATTTGTTAGCCATAGATTTTATCGTATACCCAACTTTTCCAAGTCTTGTCTTGCATTGTGTGTGCCTTTTGATATTTCATTCACCACCAAAGTACCCAATAACTCTCACCAACATTTTTTTCCATCTTCATAACATCGATATTGTGTTTTAGTTCGAGAGAAGACCAATAATCCAGCTCTAGAAGACTATTTAGTTGTTCTAGTATTCCTTCATTATCTGATCATCTAGGAGGACCTCTTGTATCTTTTTTGCCATTAAACAACAGATCTTCCCTCTATTTATGCTTGCGATCCAAAAATCGTATGTGAATAATAAAAGCTATCTTATTGGTTAGGACGGCATAAGGGTGTGTCTATTTTACAAGTAGGGCATGCTTTATAACCCTGGCCACTCCATCCGGACGAGTTGTTATGAGCAGGATAATCATTGATCCTGAATATAGTTTTGGTTGATACATTTTCATTTCGACTCCTTCGTCACAAAACATTTTCAACTCATCCAACAAAGGTCTTAGGAATCAGCGAAGTCAACATGAAAGAAGACTCTTTCATACATAACCATGGTGGTGTATTGTACATTGTCACCACTGCGTGCCATATACTGTAAGACATATTCATGTTACCGAATGGATTAAAGCCATCGCCAGCCAAACCCATACATACGCAATACATCCATACACATACATATACGTAGTTATACTCAATACATACATATTCATATACATACACGTATCCATACACATACATATACATAGTTATACATCGATACACATACGCAATAGGTCTCAAATGTTTGAGCTAAATTTGTAATTTTTAAAACATGTGAGCCAAACATTCAATTTGATTAAACCACTTGGGTCATTTATGCAATTAACTCTTTATTTAATTTATAAAATTTATAATTAATTATTAAATTATATTATTTAATTTAGATTATAGATTTTATTTGACGTATACTATCTATTTAATTTCTTATATATTAGTTCTATTTTAAAAGTAAAAAAACTATTAATTTAACCTATGGCTCGTCGTGGCTACGGGGCATTTTATTTTTTATTAGTTTTCCTTCTATGATAAATCTGAATAAAAGAAAAGTAAAAAAATATTAATTTGACCTAGGGCATTTTATTTTTATTAATTTTCCTTATATATTAATTCAGAATAAAAGATAAGAAAAAAAAATTAATTTATCCTATGGAGACGATTTGTCGTCGGGACACCTAAAAGCTGGAAAAGTCTATAGCGATGACATGGCGTCACTACTGTTAATCTATATCGGCGACGTGTTGTCGTCGCTAGTTGTCGTTGCCATAAGGGTTTTCCTTGTAGTGGCTGTCTAAATGAGTTGAGTTGATCACAACATTTTTTGTTCATGGTTTTAGTTTCATAAGTAATTAACATAGTAAATATGATTACCCAACTATATATTAAAATAACAACATAGTTTCTTTTTAATAAACCAACTAGAGGTTTCCCCGCACGCGTTGCGCCGGGAATTCCACCGATGAAGGTCGAGAACTATGCTACTATTAGTTTAGAAGAAATCGTTCCAAATGAACATATTAGATTCTCTTTGTTATATGCAAATATATATACATGTCGATTTTGAACTCAAAAAAGGATTTTGACAAAAATAGGCCCGGGTCAAAACGGGTTGTTTTAAGAAATAATCAATTTGGTTTACATTACAAACCAAGGGATGCCTCATGAGATTCTTTAGTCAGAAACACAATAATCTATTGTAAAATCCATAGATTCTTCATGAACATAAAATGATTACATCAAGAAAACAACAAATGTGTTTCAAGTTAAGAACAAACCTGTCATAAATACTCGTTAATGAACTCAGACCACAAACGTAACCTTCTCATCTTTCTTCTCTGCCCCCGCAAATATTTAATCCATCTACTCTCTGTCAAAGAACTCCAAAATAACATTGTGTTTAAATAATATACTCAAAGGGAACCAAATTACACTTCTTGTTTCAGAACCAATATGCAAATTATAGCAGTAAGCATGGACTGCAATGTTTCTTATGGTATGCCATTCTGCATTCCTAAGCTATGTTGTGCTTAAATTACTTGATCTTTGACTGTTGAAACATACTAAAAAGAACTACCAAAAACATGAAAGCTCTTTCTGATCAGGTATACATGATCACAAAAAATCCATTTGATGCAACTGGTGATATCACAGACCAATGGAAGTTTCATTTTGACCAAAGACCATGTTTAATTAAACATATATAAAGGTTTGAAAGGTGGAGACACCAAGAAACTTTTCGATTCCACCACATCAAACATGAATATTAATATTTTTGACTATTTATATAGATTTTAGTCTAATTACTCCTTGAATAAGATCATAATCATATGTGGTTACAACATTTTAAATGAATGGTTTTTTCAAATATTAAAACCATACGATCATTCTATCAATTGCCAACAGATCGATTTACTATCAATAAGATAGTTTATAACATACAAACAACAATTTCTATAGAAAAGATTGTACCAGATTTTGGAAAAACATTCACCCTCAATGACCAATCTTTAGCTCCTGATCAATATGAAAAAAATTCACCCTCAATGCATTATGCAAAATTTTAAAATCAGTATTGAAAATTCGAAATCTAATGCTATTAAATTTTCAATCAAACTATAATCCTAACTGCAAAATTTCGTAAGCTGTGTTCTTCAAAATGTAAACAATTACAGAATCAATTAATTTAGATCCAATAAAACACAATTTATACCTTTGCTAGGATGATGTCCAAAAAGCTCAGGGTCTGATTTGTATTCATAAGGTTCTTGTTGATGGCTGCAGGTTCAAATTCAACATAAAAATCAAAGTCAATCTAAAGATACAAATTTAAAATATGAAACCCTAAAACAAAAAACTCGACTTCAAGAACAAAAATTGAGCACATACACAGACTAAGCTAATTCACGAAACAACATACCGTGTTGGACCTCGGAAATCTACAAAAGAGAAGATGGAACAACTATTGTAGCAGGAGGCAATGGTGGTCTCTTCATCGCCTTTCGGAGCACTGTGAATCTCTTCCCGAAAGGCCTAGAAATCCCAAGACACAGTAGTTTGAAGCATAAGAGAGGCGGTGGAAGAAACGTAAAAGCACATCGCAAGTTGTGTAACAGGATTATAAGAAAAGAAAGAGAATTGGACACTTGTCCACCACACGTGTTAAACAAATAAGAATGAGAAAAACACTGTTCCTATCAGTTTTGAATTCATATTGTTGTTAATTATAGGAGGTTATGACGAGTCAAAAATATAACCCAAATTGACTCACTTTGACGTAAATGGTTAAGATCGCCTCACTTACTACTAAACAATCATAAATGCCTTCAAATCTGAAACGTGGTTAACTGAATCCTCCTTAAACCTTGTTAACTTGCAAGTTCCGAATGGAATCCGTTGACAACTAGATCTAAAGATGATAATGCAAGAAAAGATTTAGAATGACGGTGATATTATGTCATACCCCAAAATTCTATTTCGGGCTATACCTGCGGAGCGTGACCCGAGAGGATCTTTACTATTGAATTACTTTGAACGACCACTAAATGGTTTTCAAAATAACTCTTTTATGCATGACTCGAATGAGTCCAAAATAAAGTTTGACATGGTCCAAAGTAAAAGTGCGGAAACAATGTTTAAATGTTTACAACATTTGACGATTGTGATGATAAAATAATGTTTATCAAAATAGGATGCTATGCATGAATAGTGCATGACTCTAGTGGATGCATCTAGCCACGTAACCTAACATTCAAAGACCTGGGATAAACATGCTAAAATGGGTTAACATAAAGTTGGTGAGTTCACAGGTAATTGTAATGAAAATAATGTTTATGAAATATATGGAAAAGCATTTGTACTCTACACAATCATTGTTGATTAGACAAAACAAAAAATTATCATAAGTCCATCAGCTGAAACTTAACTGTAGCCACTGTAAAGGAAAAGGATGTGGTTCGCCTCTTTGTGTCTTGCACATGAATGTAATAGATCAATAATGTACCCGTTTGACCTCCGGTCGAGGTTAGCTCTACTAACCCTGGCATGGGATGTTAAACCCAATAGTACTGTTAATGATCACCTCGCTTATGGAAAAATTAACGGTTGATTCCGAGAGGACTTTGTACACACCATGTACAAAACTTATATAATTAATGTAACTGTGTAAGTGTGGAAATTGTAACATTTGAAAAAATGTATCCTTGGGCATATATCTCACCCCTAAAGGAAAACGAGTAAAATGGGATTGTGAGAACTCACCTGATAAATGACTTGAAAACTCTTAGCAAATCTTGGCTAAATGAGACGACCTACTCGTGCCCTAGGAAACATTTGGGGCTTTAAGGTTTAAACATTGGTAAATGTTTGACTTTGAACTCTATGCATCCAAAAGAGTTTTGAAAAGTGACTTTGATGTTTCAAAGATTGTTTTGACTCGACGACCCGTTGGTGACACGTTGGACTTAAGCATTCAAATCCTAACATAAAATTCAAACCTGCTTTGATATATTCTATTATCGTCTAAAAAACACATTGGCACATTTGATTGGAATTTAGAACTTGAAACACTACTTTTGATATATCAAAGTTTCCTTAATTGGAAAATCAACCTTTTGAGTCCTATCCATGGCAACTATGCAAAGTTGATGTTAACACATGAAATTAGGCATGTTATAACACATATAGGACATTTCAATGTTTACTTGCTATAACTAGACGAACATGCGAGTTTCGGATAATTAAAGTTTTCTATTATAGCAAGACTTACCATTTGAGTTTTAAAACACATTTCATTTAAGAATCCATGGCTAATCTATTATAAAAATGAGTTTTCTTTAGATGCATGTTCATATTAACATGAAGATGAAAATGGAAATGGTAAAAGATAGGTTTTGATGCTTACCAAACTCGAAAATGGATGGATTGATGGATGAAATCTCTTACAAATGGTTGATTCTTGTACTTGAATGCATAAATTTGGTGGAAACAAGATCAAAATAACAAAAAAATGGAGATGGAGGTAGTGGGTGGTGGTCCTCGGTCGAGATAGAGAGAGAGAGAAGTGAGATGGTGAAAGTGGGGGGAGATGGGGGTATTTATAGGGTCTTGGGACATCGGGTCATGGAAAACGAATAATCACCGATTTTTTGACGAAAATATCGAATACGTATGAATGAAATTATTTAAAAATATGATGAATCATGTTGGTAAGTTTCACATATAAAATTTTTAGATTTTTATTTGAAAATGTCGGTACATAGTGCAAACTGGCCGGACAACGTTAAAACAGAAAGTTCTCAGAAAATTGCAGAAAAGTTCACAGAGTTTTAGAATAACATATCACAGTATTACATGTAATTTGTGCGCACCAAATATATGTCTAAGTGTACCCATAGAATTGATTATCTAGCTATTGCACATCGCGTGTCCACCGGACTATGCTGTAAACAAAAGTATTTCTGTAGATCACAGAAAAATTCATGTAGGCATGATTAATTAAATCACAATGTCACATATAATTTACACACATAGATTATATGTCTAGGTATTTGTTTGAATTATCACTAACGGTCGTGATGCAGGTCGCGTGTTTGACCTGGTAGACTTCTGGATTACCGACACATGTAAACGGATTGATTTGCTAAGTGTGAAGCAGACTTAATTTACTATAAATTTAAGTGGAATGCATGATGTTCACTATGATCTAAGTCTTAGTCGGGTATGGATGTTGACCTGAATATTATAACTTTTAAAATATAATATTTTATAAAATTGTAATATACCGTTATGATGTACTTATTTTTATCTACGTTTCGGTGTAAATTTCATTAAAAACGGAGTTGGGCGTAATAACTTACAAGTTATCAAATCACAAACGTTAAACGTAAAAGTCATCAAAACTGCTTCAAGGTTTTATTTTTTCATAGCTTTTTTTTTGTTTTCCAATTACAACTTTTAAAATATGAGGTTTATAAAATTTCTGATTTGATGTTACAACGTGTCTACTTTTATCTACGTTTCGACGTGAATTTTCGTTACGTCATTATTAAACACATCAGTTGTTTTAAATTTTTTTTAAAACCATTCAATGGTCATATCCGAATATACCGTTGCGGGTTCCTCTTTTTTTTATCTACGTTACACGCCGCACCGTGGTCCGTATGAGTAGTAACTTGATTTTTTTATTCTACGTTTTGTTTTTAGTTAAATACAATTTCTTTTATAAAAAGAAACAAATAGCGTCCCTGACCCAGTGATTCACATACGTACGCACACTACAACCCATCCGTATCTACATTCCGAACCTGGCATGGAATGCGCCATTTTAATTAAAAAAAAAGAAATGATCTACTTTTACAACTTTTAAACTGATGTTTTATAAAATTTTGAAATTGACATTGCGACATGTCTATTTTTATTTTCGTTTTGATGTGAATATTCTAACGTTATTTTTAAACCAACCGGTTGTTTTAAACGTTTTTTAAACCGTCTGGCGTCCGTATCAAAATACAACGTTGTCAAGTTTTTTTATCTACATATAAAACGACCCCCCGTAATACGCCGCCGACATGCTTATTTTTATCTACATTTCAGTGTAAATTTTTTTCGAATAACTTTACTTTCATATACAATGAGGTAACTTTTTCGTTACTATTGAATATACCACAGCAACGTGTTTTTTTAATGTCACGTTCAATGTACCGTCGCAATTTGGTTATTTTTATCTACGTTTCAAACATGTCGCGAAACGCGGATGGTAACCCGCTAGTTATGTTTTATTATACATGTTACATATAGGCCCGTTTCTATAGTAACTAATTTTTCAATATGAATCGTACGACACATGTAGGCTGGTTTCTGTAATAACTAATTTTTCAATTTGAATCGTAGGGGTGAATCGACACATGTATTTTATGTGAGATATATGCATTAAAAATCTTTTATAATACCGAGGTTTAAGTATGTCATGTGTTCAAGTCTCACTCCTACTTGATTAAAAAATGGGTTGTGCTATACGTACCCCCTTAATCTGAATTCTTTTAAAAGATTAAATTTCCAATGTTAATATCTGAATCCGAATCCGAACCCGAACTTTCGGATAATTCATATTCGGTTTCGGAATTTTTTGAACACCCCTATGTGTAGGTCAATGGTTAAAAATTGTTAAACATATGAAAAAGTTAGTTTGATGGTATTTTTATTTACATAAGGTTACACATTTGTATGTAAAAATTATAAAATTTAAAAAATATGAACCGATGATAAAAAAAATAAACGATTTAAATTTGTTTTTCTTGTTTTCATACTAATTTAGCGTTATTTAATAAATCTTATCCTATATTTGTGTAAACTAGGGGTGAGTAAATTGTGGTTCTGGACCCTCAGAATAATGAACCAGACACGAAACCTTAAGGACCCAAACCACATAGGCTTATAATGTTCGGCTTGTGATTCCCAATTTTATTAAATAAAGGGTTTTCAGTTATGGAGGTTCAGGGTCGGGCCAGTTCGGTTCGGTTCCAACCATTTGCACAACCCAAGATTAATTTGCTATTCAGTTTTGATATGATTTATGATTTGAATGCTAATTACTAAATAGGATTAAAGAAACGTTGAGGAATAGTGACCGTTCTACACAATGCATGACACCTCAAGCTCTTTTTATTTATTTATTTATTTTCATATTTGATTGAGGTGAATCTTGAAAGAATATTTACAATCATGTCACTGTAATACTCGGAGTGGATGATACCTGGAAGCACCTTTGCACCTTCCTAGGAAGAGTGATCGATGTCTGCAACTGTCAAATGAGAACAAACAGAAGTGCAGAATTAGATGCCGATAGGAAGTGAACAAATGAAGAGAAGATTGGACCATCAGAAAGGTGAAAAATACAGCCATATAACAATTTTATGCGCTGTGACGAATTTGTTTATCATTTCTTTTACATCATGCTAGAACATCATTGCATCACATCCTCTTTGCATAAACTATATTCTTAGGCAATCACACACAAATAAAACATAGTCATAAAAAAATGTTGAGATAGAAAATGTTGCAAAAGTTTCTTTAGTCTTTTGTTTCCCTAATGTTTGATTCTGCAACCATTCTGCCATCAACATACAACAACAATATGATATAGGTGGACCAAAATTTATTCAAGAAACAACAATTATGTACAACACATTTTTTTGACCACTCCTGTCATGAAGTTGTTAAACTTCATCTACCACTACTTGGAACTTGCTTAAATCCTTACAAACTTCCTTTTGGTTTATATACCATATTTTCCGTAAAGTCATGATAAAGGCCGATGTACACCAAAATGCACAAGCGTAAATACTCTGGAGGAAGAACCTGTAATCTGGAAGAACAAGTTACTCCGGATTGGGAAAGATTCCGATAACTTACAGAATGTTCAAGTATAAGTACTACGGATGAAGACTAATTTCGGATGAAAAGTTACTCCGGATGAAGACCAAAACCTGGAAGTCAACAACTACTCTAGATAGAAGACAAAAGAGTACAAGGTAAGTACTTCGGATGAGTCAAGTACAAGAGGTCCTCCTAGACGATTAGATAATGAAGGAATACTAGAACAACTAAATAGTCTTCTAGAGCTGGATTATTGGTCTTCTCTCGAACTAAAACACAATATCGATGTTATGCAGATGGAAAAAAATGTTGGTGAGAGTTATTGGGTACTTTGGTGGTGAATGAAATATCAAAAGGCACACACAAAGCAAGACAAGACTTTGATCATCCGGACTAGTTTGTGTTTCTTCTACAGAGGACTACTCCGGAGGACAACTGACTACCAAGAGAAGTTAGTTAGTTAGGTATATATGCCACGCGCCATCCATAGAACTTAATATATATGTTTCTTGTGTTCATCTATAAACAACGATGTTAGTTCTGATATTTTGTAACTGTCTTTCCATACTTTGTCCGAACTGATTTATATCAATACAAGAACCGTTTTATCTACTTCTCTGTTCTTAATTGTGATTGTTTGATTGTAGTTGATTGTTGTTATTATTGAATTGATTGATTCCGCCTTTCAATCCAATCATAAAATCATGTTCTTCATGATTTACGATCCTATAAGTGGTATCAAAGCTTTCGATGCTCAAATTCTTGAAATTAGAGAGATATTTCGAGAATTCGTATTTAACTCAGTGAATTTTCTGTTCTTACGGGGAAAGTTGATAAAATTGAGAAGAATTTGATTAAAACCTTGAAGAATTCAACCATAATGGCTTCTGTTATTCAAACTATTGATGCTGACATCGGAACCACCAACAAACCTCCTAGATTGCAATCGGCTGCTGAGTATAGAAATTGGAAACAAATGATGAAGAAATTCAATAATATTACGGATAACAATCTATAGAAGCCAAATATTTATGGTCTTTATTCACAACAAGTTGTGGTTGCTAAGGGTTGTTCAAGCCTTCCAAAAGATATTTCTAAGTATACTACGGCAGAGTTGAAACTGAAGGATAAGGATATGAAAGCCTTAGGGTTTTACTCACTATGGCTCTCCCTAGTGAGGTCTATCAAAAGTTCAATACTCACAAGGGGTTAATGTTACTCACAATCAAATAAGTTAAGTTAATCCTGAACTCAATGAATAGTAGACTTTTTAATGTTAGAAACTTATGAAACTCAAATCATACGATATTAGTCTTGGGTTAAGTCCATTAAGTCTGTTTATATTTATGTATGTTACTGGGCTGCAAAACTTGTGAAGAGGGATTTAAGAATAAAACATATAAATTTTTATAAAATTAAACGTACATAAAAATACATCACAAGTCATACATAAAAGTCTTGCGTCATTTCATAAGAATTCGTATTGCCCCTAAGGTCTCACCACCGTAGACCGTCACAACGTTTTTCCCCTACGGTCTCACCGCCATAGACGCGAAAACAACTATAAACAGGGGTCGTGTTAACCCCGAAGCGATCGTCATCACTTCCTTACAAGTTGTACAACCGTTAGCTAGCCGCAACCCTATAAAGGTATTGCCAAACTATAAACATAACATATAATCTGTGCCCGAAGGAACCATAGCAGATTTAGACAATCTAATTACTTCATAAAAATGTTCCCTCTTCCTTTTAAAAACATTATCACTGTAACCATTTATAACATTCATAGATGTTCGTAAACCATTGTATGTTTCATAAGAGTAAACCTTTTATTTATCAATCATAGCGTAGAACCTGTGTCTACACACGTGATGAAAATTATTAATACACAAAAAATTTAAATCTTTATATATATATATATATATATATTCATAAAACTACGTTAATTACTATTTAGTGTAATTTGACTTTCATTTACTGTTTAAATAAAAATAAAATTGACATAATTAGATTTTTAAGTTTCTTATAAAAAGAGATGATTTAAAATAAATATTTTTTTTATTAGTTTAATTAGTATTCTCTTTAAAAATATATATTATTATTAAAAAATGAAAGTGTATTTAATAATAGAGAGAGACGGGAAAAATATGATAAGAATGAATATAAAGGTGACACGTGTAGTGAAAAACCTTTATTTATTATATAGTATAGATTTTAGCGAGCATGCATGTCACCTTAAAACAGTTGCTTTGTTATTGCGCATCTGTTTGAGAACTCCTTGCCGCAAACCTGCCCGTATTCGAGGCCGAGTCTGTGCATATGTTTTCCTTCTTGAATTTACTATTTTCATTGCATATTTCCTGGCTTTTTCTTCTCTAATTAACGTAGGATTCTATCTTGCCTGCTCATTGGAGGGAATTCAGATGGCCTTCGTAAATCATTTGGTGATATTAGATGTTGTACCTCTACCGGTGAGGATATGCTTATTGAGTGTGAATAGCTTCCAACTGCTTCTATAATCAGATTTCTAGGATATAAATTAGGTGAAAAAGAGAATTGGTTTAGTGGCCATTCTTGTGGCAAATCCATGGTGCCGGTATTTGTTGCCTCGGGTACAATGCCAACAACCATTGGTAGGAGAGATGCCTAAGAGAATGTTAACATATATTATAAAAGTCCGCAAGATATAAACGCGTCATACTAGGGTGGGGTTCGTTGAAGTGAGGCATATTTAGTACATGTCAAAACAAGTCGCGCTAGCTAGCCCGGTTTGGACAACCACTAGTTTAGCCTAGTGGCATAGATGTTATACTCAAGACTTCATTAAAAAATGGGAGGTCTTAGGTTCAAGTTCCATCTGCGACAAACAATGGGGGCCCGATTTGGACAACCACTAGTTTAGCCTAGTGAAAAAGGTGTATAATCAAAACTTCACTAAAAATGCGTGAGGTCTTGGGTTCAAGTTCCACCTTCGACAAAAAAAAAGGGGCCCAGGTTGGGCTGAGTGTTTTCTCACCCATCGTGGGTTTCCTCCTTAGGATGGTAGAGATGATCGGATAAGCTAGTGGCCTGTTAGTGAACCAAATTGTCGTTAACAAAAAAAGCTAACCCGGTTTGGATTGACCACTAACATATTTTTTGTCTACTTTTACATTATGTTGTAAATAATGAATGCATTTATTATGATATAAAAAACAATATTTAATGATCTAAATCGTTAAATAAAATAATTTAGGATTTTAAGGTTTAACTTTGACCTATAATGAAAATGCATGTTTTGACTCGTTTGAGATTAAATATAGGAAAAATCATCAAAATAAACATGTTAACCCAAAAATTTTATAAAATGAACATTAACTTTTTGTCCACATCCAGACTAGCCCGCTTCCAGCTGGCTGCGCAATCATTGGAAAGTGACATGGGCCTACATGTACATATAACCATTCAGAGGGCAATACATGTTCAATTGGCTACAACACAGCCGCTGGCTTGCCGGCTAGGTGGGTGTCGACTAGGTGTGTGCCGACTAGGTGGGTGTGGGCCAGGTGGATGCCGGCGTGGAACTGCATAATAGTCAGATTTGTCGGCTAGTAAAATTTGAGGCTAGGTGGTTGCCGACTAGGTGGGAGTCGACTTTAAGCTTGCCAGGTTGGGTATCGTGGCGTCTTTGGACCAGTCCATTGGGGTATGTTTAATCGGGTGTTGATAAAAAAAGTCAATGTTCAATTGGTTAAAATCTTGGGCCAATATGATTATTTTGGTGATTTTCCCTAAAATATAACTCAAATAAACTTATTCATAAGTAAACATGTTAAATATTGCATACCTAAAACATATGATTAAGAACACTTCAAAATGTAAGTAATTGATTAAGAAATCCTAAAAAAGTAAGCTAAAAATTTGTTTGAAACATTTGAAGGCCAAAAACAAAAAAACTAGATGCACACGTAATACATCATAGGAAAGATCCAAATTATGTAATTTTTATTATATTAATAACAAAGACATGTTTATAGGAAGAGTGTTCTAGTGACGGACGATTCTGTCGAAATCTTATAAAAATCCTATCCCCAAAATTCTAACGGAGTTGCCATCACTACAAGGAAATGACCATGTGTCGACGTCGCCTGTACCGACGTCGCCTGTGCTGACGTCGCCTGTACCGACGACACTTGTCGTCGGCATAGGTGTAAGCCAAAATTTTGAATGGGACAACCTATAGCGATGACTCGTCGTTATAGGGTTGAGGCAGATTAGAGGGAAAACTGACGCACAGTGAATTTTTGGGGAAAACTTATAGCGACGACGTCGCTATAGGTTAATTTTGATTTTCTTTTTGTTTTTTTAATTTAATCAATTTCCGTCGGTCAAAATTATTTTTTAAATTAAAAGAAATTCTGGAAAACCCTATGGTGACGACATGTCGTCGCTATAGGCTAATTTAAATTTCTTTTTGTTTTTTTTATTTAATCAATTTCCGTTGGTCAAAATTTTTTTTTTAAATTAAAAAAAATTCTGGAAAACCCTATGGCGACGACATGTCGTCAGAATAAGGTTTTTTACCTTTATTGACTAGTCAACATTCTACGAACCCAATACCGACGACAAGTCGTCGGCATAGGCTACCTGTGCCAACGAAATGCGGGCCTATGCCGACGACATGTCATCGCCATAGGGTGCAGCACGAACAAATAGGGAAAACATACGGCAGACCTTCATTTCCACCTAGAATCCTCCAAAACTCCTCCAAATTGTTCTCTCCGGCGATTTCACGGTTTTTGGGAGAAACTTTCATAAAAACTCTCGGGATTTAAGGTGAGGTAACATCCGGGTTTCATATTTTAGCTTCTTTTTCAAGATTTTGAAGTTTTGTTTGTTTATTTTGGTTAGGTTTCGAAGGAATTTCATCATTTTTAGGATTTTTAGCTTTGTGAAGGTAAATACTCGTTTTAGTTACTAATTTGTGATGAAATTTGATTTAGATCTAAGATTTTTATGATTTTGTATGTATGTGTATGTATGTATGGTTGTATGTATGAGTATGTATATTTGTATGTATGATGGAATTATTAAATTATGATTAGTTTAGGTCGTTTGGTTTAGATGTGTGCATATTTTATATAATTTAGTTTATGTAAATTAGTGTTTGTATGTATATGTATGTATGTGTGTAATTTGTGTTTATAATGATTAGTTTGTATGTATGTGTATGTATGTGTGCAATTTGTGTTTATGATGATTAGTTTGGATGATTAGTTTGTATGTATGTGTGTAATTTGCGTTTATGATGATTAGTTAATATGAATGTATATATGTGTGTGTATGTTTGTATGCATATGTTTTGTAATTATGTAATTGGACATTTATTTATGTATGTATGTTTGTATGTATGTATATGTTTGTAATTATGTAATTGAGCTTTTATTTATGTATGTAATTGTGATGTGTAGGTATATAAGATGGTACTTATTGAGAGAAACTTTCACAAAAACTCTCGGGATTTAAGGTGAGGTAACATCCGGATTTCATATTTTAACTACTTTTTCAAGATTTTGAAGTTTTGTTTGTTTATTTTGGTTAGGTTTTGGAGGAATTTCATCAATTCTTGGATTTCTAGCTTTGTGAAGGTAAATACTTGTTTTAATTACAAATTTGTGATGAAATTTGGTTTAGATCTAAGATTTTTATGATTTTGTATATATGTGTTATGTATGTGCATGTATGTATGTTTGTATGTATGATTGTATTTATGAGTATGTATATTTTTATGTATGATGGAATTATTAAATTATGATTAGTTTAGGTCATTTGGTTTAGATGTGTGCTTATTTTATATAATTTTGTTTATGTAAATTAGTGTTTGTATGTATATGTATGTGTGTAATTTGTGTTTATAATGATTAGTTTGTATGTATGTGTGCAATTTGTGTTTATGATGATTAGTTTGGATGTATGTGTGTAATTTGTGTTTGTGATGATTAGTTAATTTGAATGTATATATGTGTATGTATGTTTGTATGTATATGTTTGTAATTATGTAATTGGACATTTATTTATGTATGTATGTTTGTATGTATATGTTTGTAATTATGTAATTGGGCTTTTACTTATGTATGTGATTGTGATGTGTAGGTATATAAGATGGTATTTATTGAGAGCAACTTTCACAAAAACTCTCGGGATTTAAGGTGAGATAACATTCAGGTTTCATATGTTAGCTACCTTTTCAAGATTTTGAAGTTTTGTTTGTTTATTTTGGTTAGTTTGGTATTTGTCTTGAACAATTTGCATATTTGTGTGTCGAACAAGTTTATGTTTTGAATGTTTGATTTGTCGGACAAGTTTGTGTGTCGAACAATTTGGATGTTTGGTTTATGTTTCAGATATTAGTTTTTATCTGATTTGATTGTTTGAATGGTTTATATTTAATGATTTGCACGTTTTTGTTTTTAGAAATTTAATATTTCTAAATAAAATATTAAAAATTAAAAAATAAAAAAAAACAGAAAAGACATATACCGACGACACTATATGCCTTTTTCAAAAATTATTAAAAAAAAACAAAAAACCCTATACCAACGACATGTCTTTTTAAAAAATTATTAAAAAAAAACAAAAAACTTTATACCGACGATATGTCGTCGCTATAGGCTTTTTTAAAAATTATTAAAAAAACAAAAAACCCTATACCGACGACATGTCGTCGCTATAGGCCTTTTTCAAAAATTATTAAAAAAACAAAAAACCCTATACAGTTGCCATGTCGTCGCTATATGTCTTTTTCAAAAATTATTAAAAAAAAACATAAAACCCTATACCGACGACATGTCGTCGGAATCGGGTCAACGTGTACCGACGACTTGTTGTCGGTACAGGGTTGGACTCTATACCGATGACATGTCGTCGGTATAGAATTTCTTTTTGAATTTTTTAATTAAACCCTATAGCGACGAAAAGTCGTCGGTATAGGCTGACCTATCCCGACGACAATCTAGGCTATTGGGACGAGACAATACCGACGACATGTCGTCGGTATAGGCTATCCCGAAGACAACTCGTCGCTAAAGGGTTAAAAAAAATCGTCGGGATAGGGTGATACTGTTGTAGTGCATAGAAATTCCCCCAAAAAAATGAAATTCTATCATCAAAATTAGGGTTATAGTTTTTGTCATTCGTCGGTGATACTCGTTGTTCTAGAAGTGTGTCTATATAAAACTGAGAAAAGGTGCAAAATTTTGATGGTTTGGACATTGAAGTCACACCGCACTCTTAATTAATAATTGCAATAAATACTTCAATTTGGTGAAATTAGTTGTTGTACCCCTACTGTGGATATGTCTATTGAGTTTGAATAGCTTCCAACCGCTTCTCTAATCAGATTTCCAGGATATACTTGTGGCAAATCCATGATGCCAGTATTTGTTGCTTCGGGTACAGTGGCAGCAACCATCGGTAGGAGAGATGCCTATGGGAAAGTTAACACATATTATTAAATTCGGCAAGATATAAACACATCATAGTGGGCTCGGGTTCATTGAAGTGATTCATATTTAGTACATGTCAAAACAAGCCTCGTTGAAGCGAATCATATTTAGTACATGTCAAAACAAGTCGCGCTAGCCGGTTTAGGTTGACCACTAACATTTTTTTTGGTCTACTTTTACCTTATGTTGTAAATATTGAATGCATCTGTTATGATATAGAAGACAATATTTAACAATCTAAAATATTAAATAAAAGAATTTAGGATTTATGGTTTAACTTTAACCTATCATGAAAATTCATGTTTTGACTCGTTTGAGAATTAAATATTGGGAAATTATCAAAATAAACATGTTGGACCCAAAACTTATCAAAATGATCAATGACTAGTCAATTTGCGGCTAGGTGGTTGCCGGTTAGGTGGGAGTCGATTTTAACCATTTAATTGGATATGTTTATTTGGGTGTGGATAAAAAATCAATGTTCAATTTGTAATAATCTTGGGTTAACATGTTTGTTTTGGTGATTTTCCCTAAAATATTACTCAAATTAACTTATTCATAAGTGACCTTGTCGGAAATATTGCATAAGCTAAAATATATGATTAAGAACAGTTCCAAAGGTAAGTAATTGATTAAAAAATCCTATAAAATGTAAGCTAAAAATTTGTTTGAAGCATATAGAAGCCAAAACAAAAAAATTAGATGCACACGTAATACATCATAGGGAAGATCCAAATTTATGTAATTTTTATTACGTTAATAACAAAGACATGTATATAAGGAGAGCGTTCCAGCGACGGACGATTATGTTGGAATCTTATAAAAATCCTATTCCCAAAATCCTAACGAATCTGCCATAGAAATTTCCCGTATCCTCAAAATTAGGGTTTTAGATTTTTTTTAGTTTTGATACTCGTTGTTCTAGAAGTGTGTCTATATAAAAGGTTTGAACATTCAAGTCACACCTCACTGTTAATTCATAATTGCTTTAAATACTTCAATTTGTCACACTTATCATTATTGTCTATATTTTGTGTTAAAAGAAGTGTCTGTATTTCAATCCACATGCATGATAATAAAACCATACCATTAGAGTAGAGATTTCAGAGGAAATGCTCATGAATCTCTAGAATGAGAGAATCTTATGACATTCAATGTAAAGGGAAAATCAGAACATACCTCTCATGCCATGTAATATGCTTGCCCATGATACACATATGGGAAAACTTTTCTTCATTCAAATTCGCAAATGAAAATTATCTAGTGCATGCAACAACCTTAAGCTCATCTAAGGGAAATAAAAAGGTTGTTTGTTCTTTGAGAAATATGAAATAAATCCAAAATCGGATCAAGAAATTAGCGCGCAAAAAAAGAAAAAGAAGAACAAGAAAACCCTTGGATATGATCTCTAGAGATGATCTTAAGAGAACTATGCGTCAGTTTTTATGAGTATTAACTTTTTCATTAAAAAAAAGACTGAAAACCTTTCATTTTATAAACTAGCAGGTGCTGAAGATTGACCACATATAACTTCTATTGTAGTTTACCTGAAAACCCTGAGTTTGCTTCTGAATATTGTAGTTATAACTTCTAATATTCAAGCTCCCATCAATCTGATCATTATAAGGGTCAGACAGCAACCAAGAATCAGTTTCATTTATATCCATTTGCTCACTAGCTTCCTGATTATTTTCTACATGAAAAGAAGGATTAACAAGATTGCTTGCATGTGAAAAACCATAGCTGGTATTTTCAGGGGTTCTTTGGTAATTTAGCAGTACATTATTGTACCACCTGGTCATGGGGTTGGTACATGAACAAGGCACTGTGGCTGCAGTGTGACACATATTAAAACCATGGCCATAAATAGATGAATTATCACCCTCCATTTGTTTTACTGTTTTAGCAAATATCTGGGGGTCTTTATATATGCTGGTAAAGGGTGAATCAAAGAAAAGAGAAGGGTTTGTGGGTGGCTGAGGAGAGACTACTAAATAATCTTGTGGCTACATGGGCTTCTGGTGGGGTAACAATTCAAGAAGACCATTAATGCTTCTATGGGGCCCATCATCATCCCCTCTTTGATTCTAATATTCACATGCTGTGGCGTTTGTGTCTGCAAGCCTTTTGGTTAAAGGTTGTATGCAATATTTGTGCATCATTTAATTACTAATTAGGGTTACTTTCTTATAAGAAACTTGTTGTTGGTAAGTAGATCAGAGTTCAAATTTAGATAACCCTAGTTGAACCACAAAGGTTTTGTATATAGGGTTAAAACATTTAAAGTGTCATGGATATCACATTAATTTGGTGTATAACACACATGTGGTGTATATAACAATGATTACAATAAATAAGTCCAGTTCCGGTACAAATAGATTTTAGCAACGTAGGAATCAATAAGAACACGACACATGTATAAGTGTAACTCCCTGCCATTATTAACTTTAAATTAATTCCAAAATTGACAAAAATTAATCTCAATTATTAAATTTATTTCAAAATTGACACCCATTAATCAATATACCATTTTTAGACCTGATCGCATGTCAACACTACGTGTATTAAATAGCCACATAACAACACCATTATAATCAAATGCCCAGATTATTTCATATATTTTTTTAGGCTAACGGGGATTTGTATTTGATCTTACCTCTACAATAAAGTATACAATCATCAATTTATACATATCTATACTCCTTTATAAAAGATATTGGAGGTACATTTTAAGAAAAATCATATTTTACCATAAAGTATACAATCATCAATTCATACATAATTTACATTTCACTATTATGCATCGAACCCTACATGTTTTACAGGACTTTTTATTTGAACAACATAAACTACAAGTCTTGACTAACGGGTTAAATGCTACCGGTCTTAAAGACTGCACCGGTGACCAGCAGTAAAAAGAACTTTTCTTTATAAAAGATCTGGATTAGAAGGGCCAAACGCTATAAATAATATAAAATAAAGGGATAATATCATATATATATACCCTTATAAACATGGGTAAATATTATATATACTCAACTAAAACTAAAAATGTCATATATACCCAAATTAAATAATTTGAAAATTTATGACCATTCTACCCTTATCCATTATATGAGTTTTTATAACCTACTTATTTTTGTTTTATCTAATACGTAAAAGATCACTTGTTCTGCTATTCTTGATGGCGACTATCTAGGTTCTCCAAACCCATTCAGAAGGCACCGATTCAGAAGGAATGATTGAGAGAAAGTTACAGAATGTTAATGCTATAAAACAAAATTCGTAAAATTATAAAAAACAATGAGAAAAATTCAAAATAGTATTTTGAGAAAACTATTTTTTATGGTTAAATATAAAATTTTAAAGTTGAAAATGTGTAAATACGAAATTTCAATATTAAAAATTGGTAAATATGAAATATTAAACTCTAGAGAAATAAGAGAAAAATAGTCATATTTTAAATGGTTTTTAATGAAATGGGAATATAAATGATATTATTACCTGTTTGTAAGGGTATATATATCATATTTTTTGGGCATATATAATATTTTTTAAGTTTGTAAGAGAATATATGAAATTGCCCCTAAAATAAATTTATAGGGCCGAAATCAATATTTCTTAGCAGAAAAATTGAGGCTGGCCCCCTCTGGCCCATTAAATGTTTCGCCCATGACAGTCACACATCATGTAGCGTAATCACTAAATGCATTCACTATTAGTGTTCCACTTATTTACAAAAATGCCACTTCGTGAAATTTATATATCACGTAGTGTAATCATCAATGCATGTAAGATTTAGGATACTAGCACCACATCGTTATTCTATGTTTTTTTAGTAATCATTCTTAATTATCGTGCGGTTCCATGTAACTCCTATGCAAACGTGCGTGTATGTGTGTTTATAGTTTTAATTTCATTAGTTGTTTTATGTAATTGAGATTTACATGAGACCAAATAAACTTTCATCTATAGGAAGTGTGGAGTGCACAATCATATAAGTTAAGTTAATATTAAACTCAATGAACAGCAGAATCTTTAAGGGGTTAATGTTAGAAACCTATAAAACTCAAATCATACGATATTAGTCTTGGGTCAAGTCCATTAAGTCTATTTATATTTATGTATGTTATTGGGCTACAAAACTTGTGAAGAGGGATTTAAGCATAAAACATATAAACTTATATAAAATTAAACATACATCATAAGTCATATATTAAAGTCTAGATCTGCGGCATCTCGTAAACGTTTGTATTGCCCCTAAAGTCTCACCACCATAGACCGTCACAACATTTTACCTCTATGGTCTCACTTCCATAGACTGCTAAAACAACTATAAACAGGGGTCACGTTACCCAGAAGCGATCGTCATCACTTCTTTACAAGTTGTACAACCGTTAGCTAGTCACAAAAGCCCCTATAAAGGAATTGTCAAACTATAAACATAACATAGTGTCTGTCTCCGAAGGAACCATAACAGATTAAGACAATCTAATTACTTCATAAAAACATTACCCTCTTACTTTTAAAAACATTATCACTATAACCATTCATAACATTCATAGATGTTCGTAAACCTTTTTACGTTTCATAAGAGTAACCTTTTATTTATAAGTTATTTTAACAAGCATGCATCGTAAAACAGTAAACGGGGGTTTTTAGAACTCACCTGGTAAATTGCTACAAAGATTGACGGTAGAAAATCTAGGCGAAGCGTCTAATACGAAGAGTTTCAACATGATTTTTTTTTTATAAAATGCAACCTAAGTCCGTTAATTGACAAGTAAATAGGTTTAAAATGTCCCTTCTTTTAGGGGTAGTTAGATTATAAATATGAAATAAAGTAATTTATAATCAATCGGCTAGCCGATTGCTACTTTGATTTCATAATGGAATTTTAAAAAGGTACAATCAATCTACTTATATATAAAACATCTCTTTAGCAATCTATATACGCTTAAGTTTGCATCTGCTTTCTTATTGATCACTTAAAACAACTGCTTTGTTATTGTGCATCCGTTTGAGAACTCCTTGCCGCAAACCTGCCCCGTATTCGAGGCCGAGTCTGTGCATATGTTTTCCTTCTTGAATTTACTATTTTCATTGCATATTTCCTTGTTTTCTTTTTCTCTAAATAACGTAGGATTCTTTCTTGCCTGCTCATTGGAGGGAATTCAGATGGCCTTTGTAAATCATTTGGTGAAATTAGTTGTTGTACCCCATTAAGGATATGCTTGTTGAGTTTGAATAGGTTCCAACTGCTTCTCTAGTCTGATTTCTAGGATATAGAGGAGAAAAGGAGAGGTTTAGTGGCCATACTTGTGGCAAATCCATGGTGCCAGTATTTGTTGCCTCAGGTACAATGCCAGCAACCATTGGTAGGAGAGATGCCTAGGCCTGTAAATGAACCGAACGTTCATGAACTGTTCGGCAGGAAGTTCGTTCGTTTAAACGAACGAACACGAACAATTTTTTTTTGTTCGTTTAACTAAATGAACGAAAATGAACACATGTCGTGTTTGTTCATTTATGTTGGTGAACGTTTGTTTATGTTCGTTCATATATGTTCATTTATGTTCGTTTATTAACGTTCGTTTATTTGTGTTCTTTTTTTTTGATGAATTATGTACATTTGAACCACTACTTTACATGTATTTTTGGATGAATTATTAAGTATTAGATTTGTTCATGTGTGTTCATTAATGTTCATTAATGTTCATTTATGTCCGTTTGTGTTTTTTTTATGTTTGTTCGTTTGTGTTCGTTTTATGTTTGTTCATTTGTGTTCATTTACGTTCGTTTAACTTTTAACGAACGAACACGAACATTTCCATTTTCTTAATGAACGAACTTGAACAAAAAAAATGTGTTAGATTATGTGTTCGTGTTCGTGGTCGGTTAAAGTTAAATAAACGAACGCGAACACGTCGATGTTCGTGTTCGTTCGGTTCGTTTACAATCATAGAGATGCCTAAGGGCAAGTTAACACATATTATTAAAGTTGGCAAGTTATAAACAAATCACACGGGACTCGGGTTCGTTGAAGTGAGTCATATTTTGTACATGTTAAAATAAGCCGCGTTGAAGCGAATCATATTTCATGTCAGAACTAGTCTCGCTAGCCGGTCTGTGATGACCACTAACTATGATATAGAAAACTCTTACCTTACGTTGTAAATATTTTATGCATTTATTATGATATAGAACACAATATTTAACAAACTAAGTCATCAAATAAAAGAATTTAGGATTTAGGGTTTAACTTTGCTATATTATGAAAATTCATGTTTTGACTTGTTTGAGATAAAGTATAGGGAAAATCATCAAAATAAATATGTTGACCCAAAAGTTTTATAAAATGAACATTGACTCTTTGTCCACACCGGACTGACTCGACAAACTTCTAGCCGACTGTGCAATCACATTGGAAAGTGCCATGGTCCTACATATATAACCATTCAGAGGGTAATATGTGTTCAACACAGTCGTCGTTTTGCCGGCTAGATGAGTGCCGAATAGGTGGATGTCGGCTAAGTGGGACTGCATAATAGTCAGATTTGTCGCACTACTAGAAAAAACAAGTATATTTTTAACAAAATTTTCTGACAAGTTACCAACAAAAGAAAATTTTCTACAAGTTTGCAACAACTTTGCGACAAAACAAAAAGTAACCACAAGAATTCCTACAATTTTCCGACAAATTTATTAAGTAAGTTAACTTATTTATTTAATATAATGGTTGAAAAATTGTCGAAAATTACAGACGAAAGGCTTTTATCGCTAATTCGTCGAAAAAATAGTTAGGACTTTGTAGGAAAATAATTTCCTACGGGGTTTTTTCCAAGAAACACTTTTTGTCGAAAACTTGTTGCTAACGGCCAATTCTGACAAATTTTTAACAAAACTTCTGTCTCAATTTTTTTATTTTTTTAGTAGTGTTGGCTAGTCAAATTTGGGCCTAGGTGGTTTCCGCCTGGTGGGTATCGGCTTAAGCTTGCCGAGTTGGGTATCGTGGCGTCTTTGGACCGGTCCATTTGGGTATGATTATTCTGGTGTTATACAAAGTCAATGTTCAATTTGTAAAAATATTTGGTCAACATGTTTATTTTGGCGATTTTCCCTAAAATATAACTCAAATGAACTTATTCATAAGTAAACATGTCGAAAATCTTGCATACGCTAAAACATATGATGTTGAACAGTTCCAAAGGTAAGTAATTGATTAAGAAATCCTAAAAATGTAAGCTAAAAATTTGCTTGAAACATATGGAAGCCAAAACAAAAAAACTAGATGCACACATAATAAATATCCAAATTTATGTAATTTTTATTACATTAATAATAAAGACATGTTTATAGGGAGAGTGTGTTCCAGAGACGGACGATTCTATTGAAATCTTATAAAAATACTATCCCCAAAATTCTAATTGATCTGTCATAGAAATTCCCCTAAAACGATAAAATCCTATCAACAAAATTCTCTACTAGAAAACATACGTATTTCTTACAAAAGTTTCTGACAAGTTACCAACAAAAGAAACTTCTCACAAGTTTGCAACACCTTTCCGACAAAACAAAAACCAAAAAGTAACCATAAGATTTCCTACAACTTTCCGACAAAATTATTAAGTAATTTAACTTTTTTTTTGATATAAACGTCGGAATATTGTCGAAAATTACCTACGTAAGGCTTTTGTCGCTAATTTGTCAGAAAATTAGTCAGGACTTTGTCGAAAAATACATTTCTTACGAGGGTTTTCCAACAAACACATTTTTTGTCAAAAACTTGTCGCTAACGGCCAATTCTGACAAATATCCCACAAAACCTTTGTCGCTAATCCGTAGGAAATGTTTTTTCAGATAAAGTCCCGACTAATTTTTCGATGAATTAGCGACGAAAGCCTTTTGTAGGTAAGTTTCGACAATATTCCGACGATTATATTAAATAAATAAGTTAAATTACTTAATAAATTTGTCTGGAAATTGTAAGAAATCTTGTGGTTACTTTTTTATTTTTGTTTTGTGGCAAAGTTGTCGCAAAGTTGTGGGAAATTTCTTTTCATTTACATCCACTGATCGTACACAATTTTTTTGAAAGAAGGTGCAAGGGTCAATGATTGTTGTTGAACCATTCGAAATAAGACCTGCTCGGACCCCTATTGGTAGCAATCGGTTCTATTTGATTTGTTAGGATGCACCTTATTTTTAAAGTTCAATCCAAAACCATCAGATAGTCTAACCCCTCTAACGAACTTGCAAAAATGGTCTCAATCATCGGGTGTGAAAGAGTAAGAAGCGTGTGGTTGGCTGACCTTGTTGTTTTTATTTGTTAGCCATAGATTTTATCGTATACCCAACTTTTCCAAGTCTTGTCTTGCATTGTGTGTGCCTTTTGATATTTCATTCACCACCAAAGTACCCAATAACTCTCACCAACATTTTTTTCCATCTTCATAACATCGATATTGTGTTTTAGTTCGAGAGAAGACCAATAATCCAGCTCTAGAAGACTATTTAGTTGTTCTAGTATTCCTTCATTATCTGATCGTCTAGGAGGACCTCTTGTATCTTTTTTGCCATTAAACAACAGATCTTCCCTCTATTTATGCTTGCGATCCAAAAATCGTATGTGAATAATAAAAGCTATCTTATTGGTTAGGACGGCATAAGGGTGTGTCTATTTTACAAGTAGGGCATGCTTTATAACCCTGGCCACTCCATCCGGACGAGTTGTTATGAGCAGGATAATCATTGATCCTGAATATAGTTTTGGTTGATACATTTTCATTTCGACTCCTTCGTCACAAAACATTTTCAACTCATCCAACAAAGGTCTTAGGAAAACATCAATGCCCTTTCTAGGTGATTTAAGGCCGAGAATCAGCGAAGTCAACATGAAAGAAGACTCTTTCATACATAACCATGGTGGTGTATTGTACATTATCACCACTGCGTGCCATATACTGTAAGACATATTCATGTTACCGAATGGATTAAAGCCATCGCCAGCCAAACCCATACATACGCAATACATCCATACACATACATATACGTAGTTATACTCAATACATACATATTCATATACATACACGTATCCATACACATACATATACATAGTTATACATCGATACACATACGCAATAGGTCTCAAATGTTTGAGCTAAATTTGTAATTTTTAAAACATGTGAGCCAAACATTCAATTTGATTAAACCACTTGGGTCATTTATGCAATTAACTCTTTATTTAATTTATAAAATTTATAATTAATTATTAAATTATATTATTTAATTTAGATTATAGATTTTATTTGACGTATACTATCTATTTAATTTCTTATATATTAGTTCTATTTTAAAAGTAAAAAAACTATTAATTTAACCTATGGCTCGTCGTGGCTACGGGGCATTTTATTTTTTATTAGTTTTCCTTCTATGATAAATCTGAATAAAAGAAAAGTAAAAAAATATTAATTTGACCTAGGGCATTTTATTTTTATTAATTTTCCTTATATATTAATTCAGAATAAAAGATAAGAAAAAAAAATTAATTTATCCTATGGAGACGATTTGTCGTCGGGACACCTAAAAGCTGGAAAAGTCTATAGCGATGACATGGCGTCACTACTGTTAATCTATATCGGCGACGTGTTGTCGTCGCTAGTTTTCGTTGCCATAAGGGTTTTCCTTGTAGTGGCTGTCTAAATGAGTTGAGTTGATCACAACATTTTTTGTTCATGGTTTTAGTTTCATAAGTAATTAACATAGTAAATATGATTACCCAACTATATATTAAAATAACAACATAGTTTCTTTTTAATAAACCAACTAGAGGTTTCCCCGCACGCGTTGCGCCGGGAATTCCACCGATGAAGGTCGAGAACTATGCTACTATTAGTTTAGAAGAAATCGTTCCAAATGAACATATTAGATTCTCTTTGTTATATGCAAATATATATACATGTCGATTTTGAACTCAAAAAAGGATTTTGACAAAAATAGGCCCGGGTCAAAACGGGTTGTTTTAAGAAATAATCAATTTGGTTTACATTACAAACCAAGGGATGCCTCATGAGATTCTTTAGTCAGAAACACAATAATCTATTGTAAAATCCATAGATTCTTCATGAACATAAAATGATTACATCAAGAAAACAACAAATGTGTTTCAAGTTAAGAACAAACCTGTCATAAATACTCGTTAATGAACTCAGACCACAAACGTAACCTTCTCATCTTTCTTCTCTGCCCCCGCAAATATTTAATCCATCTACTCTCTGTCAAAGAACTCCAAAATAACATTGTGTTTAAATAATATACTCAAAGGGAACCAAATTACACTTCTTGTTTCAGAACCAATATGCAAATTATAGCAGTAAGCATGGACTGCAATGTTTCTTATGGTATGCCATTCTGCATTCCTAAGCTATGTTGTGCTTAAATTACTTGATCTTTGACTGTTGAAACATACTAAAAAGAACTACCAAAAACATGAAAGGCTACACTCTTTCTGATCAGGTATACATGATCACAAAAAATCCATTTGATGCAACTGGTGATATCACAGACCAATGGAAGTTTCATTTTGACCAAAGACCATGTTTAATTAAACATATATAAAGGTTTGAAAGGTGGAGACACCAAGAAACTTTTCGATTCCACCACATCAAACATGAATATTAATATTTTTGACTATTTATATAGATTTTAGTCTAATTACTCCTTGAATAAGATCATAATCATATGTGGTTACAACATTTTAAATGAATGGTTTTTTCAAATATTAAAACCATACGATCATTCTATCAATTGCCAACAGATCGATTTACTATCAATAAGATAGTTTATAACATACAAACAACAATTTCTATAGAAAAGATTGTACCAGATTTTGGAAAAACATTCACCCTCAATGACCAATCTTTAGCTCCTGATCAATATGAAAAAAATTCACCCTCAATGCATTATGCAAAATTTTAAAATCAGTATTGAAAATTCGAAATCTAATGCTATTAAATTTTCAATCAAACTATAATCCTAACTGCAAAATTTCGTAAGCTGTGTTCTTCAAAATGTAAACAATTACAGAATCAATTAATTTAGATCCAATAAAACACAATTTATACCTTTGCTAGGATGATGTCCAAAAAGCTCAGGGTCTGATTTGTATTCATAAGGTTCTTGTTGATGGCTGCAGGTTCAAATTCAACATAAAAATCAAAGTCAATCTAAAGATACAAATTTAAAATATGAAACCCTAAAACAAAGAACTCGACTTCAAGAACAAAAATTGAGCACATACACAGACTAAGCTAATTCACGAAACAACATACCGTGTTGGACCTCGGAAATCTACAAAAGAGAAGATGGAACAACTGTTGTAGCAGGAGGCAATGGTGGTCTCTTCATCGCCTTTCGGAGCACTGTGAATCTCTTCCCGAAAGGCCTAGAAATCCCAAGACACAGTAGTTTGAAGCATAAGAGAGGCGGTGGAAGAAACGTAAAAGCACATCGCAAGTTGTGTAACAGGATTATAAGAAAAGAAAGAGAATTGGACACTTGTCCACCACACGTGTTAAACAAATAAGAATGAGAAAAACACTGTTCCTATCAGTTTTGAATTCATATTGTTGTTAATTATAGGAGGTTATGACGAGTCAAAAATATAACCCAAATTGACTCACTTTGACGTAAATGGTTAAGATCGCCTCACTTACTACTAAACAATCATAAATGCCTTCAAATCTGAAACGTGGTTAACTGAATCCTCCTTAAACCTTGTTAACTTGCAAGTTCCGAATGGAATCCGTTGACAACTAGATCTGAAGATGATAATGCAAGAAAAGATTTAGAATGACGGTGATATTATGTCATACCCCAAAATTCTATTTTGGGCTATACCTGCGGAGCGTGACCCGAGAGGATCTTTACCATTGAATTACTTTGAACGACCACTAAATGGTTTTCAAAATACATCTTTTATGCATGACTCGAATGAGTCCAAAATAAAGTTTGACATGGTCCAAAGTAAAAGTGCGGAAACAATGTTTAAATGTTTACAACATTTGACGATTGTGATGATAAAATAATGTTTATCAAAATAGGATGCTATGCATGAATAGTGCATGACTCTAGTGGATGCATCTAGCCACGTAACCTAACATTCAAAGACCTGGGATAAACATGCTAAAATGGGTTAACATAAAGTTGGTGAGTTCACAGGTAATTGTAATGAAAATCATGTTTATGAAATATATGGAAAAGCATTTGTACTCTACACAATCATTGTTGATCAGACAAAACAAAAAATTATCATAGGTCCATCAGCTGAAACTTAACTGTAGCCACTGTAAAGGAAAAGGATGTGGTTCGCCTCTTTGTGTCTTGCACATGAATGTAATAGATCAATAATGTACCCGTTTGACCTCCGGTCGAGGTTAGCTCTACTAACCCTGGCATGGGATGTTAAACCCAATAGTACTGTTAATGATCACCTCGCTTATGGAAAAATTAACGGTTGATTCCGAGAGGACTTTGTACACACCATGTACAAAACTTATATAATTAATGTAACTGTGTAAGTGTGGAAATTGTAACATTTGAAAAAATGTATCCTTGGGCATATATCTCACCCCTAAAGGAAAACGAGTAAAATGGGATTGTGAGAACTCACCTGATAAATGACTTGAAAACTCTTAGCAAATCTTGGCTAAATGAGACGACCTACTCGTGCCCTAGAAAACATTTGGGGCTTTAAGGTTTAAACATTGGTAAATGTTTGACTATGAACTCTATGCATCCAAAAGAGTTTTGAAAAGTGACTTTGATGTTTCAAAGATTATTTTGACTCGACGACCCGTTGGTGACACGTTGGACTTAAGCATTCAAATCCTAACATAAAATTCAAACCTGCTTTGATATATTCTATTATCGTCTAATAAACACATTGGCACATTTGATTGGAATTTAGAACTTGAAACACTACTTTTGATATATCAAAGTTTCCTTAATTAGAAAATCAAGCTTTTGAGTCCTATCCATGGCAACTATGCAAAGTTGATGTTAACACATGAAATTAGGCATGTTATAACACATATAGAACATTTCAATGTTTACTTGCTATAACTAGACGAACATGCGAGTTTCGGATAATTAAAGTTTTCTATTATAGCAAGACTTACCATTTGAGTTTTAAAACACATTTCATTTAAGAATCCATGGCTAATCTATTATAAAAATGAGTTTTCTTTAGATGCATGTTCATATTAACATGAAGATGAAAATGGAAATGGTAAAAGATAGGTTTTGAAGCTTACCAAACTCGAAAATGGATGGATTGATGGATGAAATCTCTTACAAATGGTTGATTCTTGTACTTGAATGCATAAATTTGGTGGAAACAAGATCAAAATAACAAAAAAAAGGAGATGGAGGTAGTGGGTGGTGGTCCTCGGTCGAGATAGAGAGAGAGAAGTGAGATGGTGAAAGTGGGGGGAGATGGGGGTATTTATAGGGTCTTGGGACATCGGGTGGTGGAAAACGAATAATCACTGATTTTTTGATGAAAATATCGAATAAGTATGAATGAAATTATTTAAAAATATGATGAATCATGTTGGTAAGTTTCACATATAAAATTTTTAGATTTTTATTTGAAAACGTCGGTACATAGTGCAAACTGGCCGGACAACCTTAAAACAGAAAGTTCTCAGAAAATTGCAGAAAAGTTCACAGAGTTTTAGAATAACATATCACATTATTACATGTAATTTGTGCGCACCAAATATATGTCTAAGTGTACCCATAGAATTGATTATTTAGCTAGTGCACATCGCGTGTCCACCGGACTGTGCTGTAAACAAAAGTATTTATGTAGATCACAGAAAAATTCATGTAGGCATGATTAATTAAATCACAATGTCACATATAATTTACACACATAGATTATATGTCTAGGTATTTGTTTGAATTATCACTAATGGTCGTGCTGCAGGTCGCGTGTTTGACCGGTTAGTCTTCTGGATTACCGACACATGTAAACGGATTGATTTGCTAAGTGTGAAGCAGACTTAATTTACTATAAATTTAAGTGGAATGCATGATGTTCACTATGATCTAAGTCTTAGTCGGGTATGGATGTTGACCTGAATATTATAACTTTTAAAATATAATATTTTATAAAATTGTAATATACCGTTGTGACGTACTTATTTTTATATACGTTTCGGTGTAAATTTCATTAAAAACGGAGTTGGGAATAATAACTTACAAGTTATCAAATCACAAACGTTAAACGTAAAAGTCATCAAAACTGCTTCAAGGTTTTATTTTTTCATAGCTTTTTTTTTGTTTTCCAATTACAACTTTTAAAATATGAGGTTTATAAAATTTCTGATTTGATGTTACAACGTGTCTACTTTTATCTACGTTTCGACGTGAATTTTCGTTACGTCATTATTAAACCCATCAGTTGTTTTAAAAATTTTTTTAAACCATTCAATGGTCATATCCGAATATACCGTTGCGGGTTCCTCTTTTTTTTATCTACGTTACACGCCGCACCGTGGTCCGTATGAGTAGTAACTTGATTTTTTTATTCTACGTTTTGTTTTTAGTTAAATACAATTTCTTTTATAAAAAGAAACAAATAGCGTCCCTGACCTAGTGATTCACATACGTACGCACACTACAACCCATCCGTATCTACATTCCGAAACTGGCATGGAATGCGCCATTTTAATTAAAAAAAAAAAAGAAATGATCTACTTTTACAACTTTTAAACTGATGTTTTATAAAATTTCGAAATTGACATTGCGACATGTCTATTTTTATTTATGTTTTGATGTGAATATTCTAACGTTATTTTTAAACCAACCGGTTGTTTTAAACGTTTTTTAAACCGTCTGGCGTCCGTATCAAAATACAACGTTGTCAAGTTTTTTTATCTACATATAAAACGACCCCCCGTGATACGCCGCCGACATGCTTATTTTTATCTACATTTCAGTGTAAATTTTTTTCGAATAACTTTACTTTCGTATACAATGAGGTAACTTTTTCGTTACTATTGAATATACCACAGCAACGTGTTTTTTTAATGTCACGTTCAATGTACCGTCGCAATTTGGTTATTTTTATCTACGTTTCAAACCTGTCGTGAAACGCGGATGGTAACCCGCTAGTTATGTTTTATTATACATGTTACATATAGGCCCGTTTCTATAGTAACTAATTTTTCAATATGAATCGTACGACACATGTAGGCTGGTTTCTGTAATAACTAATTTTTCAATTTGAATCGTATGGGTGAATCGACACATGTATTTTATGTGAGATATATGCATTAAAAATCTTTTATAATACTGAGGTTTAAGTATGTCATGTGTTCAAGTCTCACTCCTACTTGATTAAAAAATGGGTTGTGCTATACGTACCCCCTTAATCTGAATTCTTTTAAAAGATTAAATTTCAAATATTAATATCTGAATCCGAATCCGAACCCGAACTTTCGGATAATTCATATTCGGTTTCGGATTTTTTTGAACACCCCTATGTGTAGGTCAATGGTTAAAAATTGTTAAACATATGAAAAAGTTAGTTTGATGGTATTTTTATTTACATAAAGTTACACATTTGTATGTAAAAATTATAAAATTTAAAAAATATGAACCGATGATAAAAAAAATAAACGATTTAAATTTGTTTTTCTTGTTTTCATACTAATTTAGCGTTATTTAATAAATCTTATCCTATATGTGTGTAAACTAGGGGTGAGCAAATTATGGTTCTGGACCCTCAGAACAATGAACCAGACACGAAACCTTAAGGACCCAAACCACATAGGCTTATAATGTTCGGCTTGTGATTCCCAATTTTATTAAATAAAGGGTTTTCAGTTATGAAGGTTCAGGGTCGGGCCAGTTCGGTTCGGTTCCAACCATTTGCATAACCCTAAATTAATTTGCTATTCAGTTTTGATATGATTTATGATTTGAATGCTAATTACTAAATAGGATTAAAGAAACGTTGAGGAATAGTGACCGTTCTACACAATGCATGACACCTCAAGCTCTTTTTATTTATTTATTTATTTTCATATTTGATTGAGGTGAATCTAGAAAGAATATTTACAATCATGTCACTGTAATACTCGGAGTGGATGATACCTGGAAGCACCTTTGCACCTTCCTAGGAAGAGTGATCGATGTCTGCAACTGTCAAATGAGAACAAACAGAAGTGCAGAATTAGATGCCGATAGGAAGTGAACAAATGAAGAGAAGATTGGACCATCAGAAAGGTGAAAAATACAGCCATATAACATTTTTATGCGCTGTGACGAATTTGTATATCATTTCTTTTACATCATGCTAGAACATCATTGCATCACATCCTCTTTGCATAAACTATATTCTTAGGCAATCACACACAAATAAAACATAGTCATAAAAAAATGTTGAGATAGAAAATGTTGCAAAAGTTTCTTTAGTCTTTTGTTTCCCTAATGTTTGATTCTGCAACCATTCTGCCATCAACATACAACAACAATATGATATAGGTGGACCAAAATTTATTCAAGAAACAACAATTATGTACAACACATTTTTTTGACCACTCCTGTCATGAAGTTGTTAAACTTCATCTACCACTACTTGGAACTTGCTTAAATCCTTACAAACTTCCTTTTGGTTTATATACCATATTTTCCGTAAAGTCACGATAAAGGCCGATGTACACCAAAATGCACAAGCGTAAATACTCTGGAGGAAGAACCTGTAATCCGGAAGAACAAGTTACTCCGGATTGGGAAAGATTCCGATAACTTACAGAATGTTCAAGTATAAGTACTACGGATGAAGACTAATTTCGGATGAAAAGTTACTCCGGATGAAGACCAAAACCTGGAAGTCAACAACTACTCTAGATAGAAGACAAAAGAGTACAAGGCAAGTACTTCGGATGAGTCAAGTACAAGAGGTCCTCCTAGACGATTAGATAATGAAGGAATACTAGAACAACTAAATAGTCTTCTAGAGCTGGATTATTGGTCTTCTCTCGAACTAAAACACAATATCGATGTTATGCAGATGGAAAAAAATGTTGGTGAGAGTTATTGGGTACTTTGGTGGTGAATGAAATATCAAAAGGCACACACAAAGCAAGACAAGACTTTGATCATCCGGACTAGTTTGTGTTTCTTCTACAGAGGACTACTCCGGAGGACAACTGACTACCAAGAGAAGTTAGTTAGTTAGGTATATATGCCACGCGCCATCCATAGAACTTAATATATATGTTTCTTGTGTTCATCTATAAACAACGATTCTAGTTCTGATATTTTGTAACTGTCTTTCCATACTTTGTCCGAACTGATTTATATCAATACAAGAACCGTTTTATCTACTTCTCTGTTCTTAATTGTGATTGTTTGATTGTAGTTGATTGTTGTTATTATTGAATTGATTGATTCCGCCTTTCAATCCAATCATAAAATCATTTTCTTCATGATTTACGATCCTATAAGTGGTATCAAAGCTTTCGATGCTCAAATTCTTGAAATTAGAGAGATATTTCGAGAATTCGTATTTAACTCAGTGAATTTTCTGTTCTTACGGGGAAAGTTGATAAAATTGAGAAGAATTTGATTAAAACCTTGAAGAATTCAACCATAATGGCTTCTGTTATTCAAACTATTGATGCTGACATCGAAACCACCAACAAACCTCCTAGATTGCAATCGGCTGCTGAGTATAGAAATTGGAAACAAAGGATGAAGAAATTCAATAATATTACGGATAACAATCTATAGAAGCCAAATATTTATGGTCTTTATTCACAACAAGTTGTGGTTGCTGAGGGTTGTTCAAGCCTTCCAAAAGATATTTCTAAGTATACTAAGGCAGAGTTGAAACTGAAGGATAAGGATATGAAAGACTAAGGGTTTTACTCACTATGGCTCTCCCTAGTGAGGTCTATCAAAAGTTCAATACTCACAAGGGGTTAATGTTACTCACAATCAAATAAGTTAAGTTAATCCCGAACTCAATGAATGGTAGACTTTTTAATGTTAGAAACTTATGAAACTCAAATCATACGATATTAGTCTTGGGTTAAGTCCATTAAGTCTGTTTATATTTATGTATGTTACTGGGCTGCAAAACTTGTGAAGAGGGATTTAAGAATAAAACATATAAATTTTTATAAAATTAAACGTACATAAAAATACATCACAAGTCATACATAAAAGTCTTGCGTCATTTCATAAGAATTCGTATTGCCCCTAAGGTCTCACCACCGTAGACCGTCACAACGTTTTTCCCCTACGGTCTCACCGCCATAGACGCGAAAACAACTATAAACAGGGGTCGTGTTAACCCCGAAGCGATCGTCATCACTTCCTTACAAGTTGTACAACCGTTAGCTAGCCGCAACCCTATAAAGGTATTGCCAAACTATAAACATAACATAGAATCTGTGCCCGAAGGAACCATAGCAGATTTAGACAATCTAATTACTTCATAAAAATGTTCCCTCTTCCTTTTAAAAACTTTATCACTGTAACCATTTATAACATTCATAGATGTTCGTAAACCATTGTATGTTTCATAAGAGTAAACCTTTTATTTATCAATCATGTTCGTAAACCATTGTATGTTTCATAAGAGTAAACCTTTTATTTATCAATCATAGCGTAGAACCTGTGTCTACACACGTGATGAAAATTATTAATACACAAAAAATTTAAATCTTATATATATATATATATATATATATATATATATTCATAAAACTACGTTAATTACTATTTATTATTATTTGACTTTCATTTACTGTTTAAATAAAAATAAAATTTACATAATTAGATTTTTAAGTTTCTTATAAAAAGAGATGATTTAAAATAAATGTTTTTTTATTAGTATAATTAGTATTCTCTTAAAAAATATATATTATTATTAAAAAATAAAAGTGTATTTAATAATAGAGAGAGACGGAAAAAATATGATGAGAATGAATATAAAGGTGACACGTGTAGTGAAAAACCTATATTTATTATATAGTATAGATTTTAGCGAGCATGCATGTCACCTTAAAACAGTTGCTTTGTTATTGCGCATCTGTTTGAGAACTCCTTGCCGCAAACCTGCCCGTATTCGAGGCCGAGTCTGTGCATATGTTTTCCTTCTTGAATTTATTATTTTCATTGCATATTTCCTGGCTTTCTTTTTCTCTAATTAACGTAGGATTCTATCTTTCCTGCTCATTGGAGGGAATTCAGATGGCTTTCGTAAATCATTTGGTGATATTAGATGTTGTACCTCTACCGGTGAGGATATGCTTATTGAGTGTGAATAGCTTCCAACTGCTTCTATAATCAGATTTCTAGGATATAAATTAGGTGAAAAAGAGAATTGGTTTAGTGGCCATTCTTGTGGCAAATCCATGGTGCCGGTATTTGTTGCCTCTTATACAATGCCAACAACCATTGGTAGGAGAGATGCCTAAGAGAATGTTAACATATATTATAAAAGTCCGCAAGATATAAACGCGTCATACTAGGGTGGGGTTCGTTGAAGTGAGGCATATTTAGTACATGTCAAAACAAGTCGCGCTAGCTAGCCCGGTTTGGACAACCACTAGTTTAGCCTAGTGGCATAGATGTTATACTCAAGACTTCATTAAAAATGTGGGAGGTCTTGGGTTCAAGTCCCATCTGCGACAAACAAAGGGGGCCCGATTTGGACAACCACTAGTTTAGCCTAGTGAAAAAGGTGTATAATCAAAACTTCACTAAAAATGCGTGAGGTCTTGGGTTCAAGTTCCACCTTCGACAAAAAAAAAGGGGCCCAGGTTGGGCTGAGTGTTTTCTCACCCATCGTGGGTTTCCTTCTAAGGATGGTAGAGATGATCGGATAAGCTAGTGGTCCGTTAGTGAACCAAATTGTCGTTAACAAAAAAAGCTAACCCGGTTTGGATTGACCACTAACATATTTTTTGTCTACTTTTACATTATGTTGTAAATAATGAATGCATTTATTATGATATAAAAAACAATATTTAATGATCTAAATCGTTAAATAAAATAATTTATGATTTTAAGGTTTAACTTTGACCTATAATGAAAATGCTTGTTTTGACTCGTTTGAGATTAAATATAGGAAAAATCATCAAAATAAACATGTTAACCCAAAATTTTTATAAAATGAACATTAACTTTTTGTCCACATCCAAACTAGCCTGGCAAGCTTCCAGCTGGCTGCGCAATCATTGGAAAGTGACATGGGCCTACATGTACATATAACCATTCAGAGGGCAATACATGTTCAATTGGCTACAACACAGCCGCTGGCTTGCCGGCTAGGTGGGTGTCGACTAGGTGTGTGCCGACTAGGTGGGTGTAGGCCAGGTGGATGCCGGCGTGGAACTGCATAATAGTCAGATTTGTCGGCTAGTAAAATTTGAGGCTAGGTGGTTGCCGACTAGGTGGGAGTCGACTTTAAGCTTGCCAGGTTGGGTATCGTGGCGTCTTTGGACCGGTCCATTGGGGTATGTTTAATCGAGTGTTGATAAAAAAAGTCAATGTTCAATTGGTTAAAATCTTGGGTCAATATGATTATTTTGGTGATTTTCTCTAAAATATAACTCAAATAAACTTATTCATAAGTAAACATGTTGAAAATATTGCATACGCTAAAACATATGATTAAGAACACTTCAAAATGTAAGTAATTGATTAAGAAATCCTAAAAAAGTAAGCTAAAAATTTGTTTGAAACATTTGAAGGCCAAAACAAAAAAACTAGATGCACACGTAATACATCATAGGAAAGATCCAAATTATGTAATTTTTATTATATTAATAACAAAGACATGTTTATAGGAAGAGTGTTCTAGTGACGGAAGATTCTGTCGAAATCTTATAAAAATCCTATCCCCAAAATTCTAACGGAGTTGCCATCACTACAAGGTAACCCTGTGCCGACGTCGCCTGTCGTCGGCATAGGTGTAAGCCAAAATTTTGAATGGGACAACCTATAGCGACGACATGTCGTTGCTATAGGGTTGAGGCAGATTAGAGGGAAAACTGACGCCCAGTGAATTTTTGAGGAAAACCTATGTCGCTATAGGTTAATTTTGATTTTCTTTTTGTTTTTTTAATTTAATCAATTTCCGTCGGTCAAAATTATTTTTTAAATTAAAAGAAATTATGGAAAACCCTATGGTGACGACATGTCGTCGCTATAGGCTAATTTTGATTTTCTTTTTATTTTTTTTATTTAATCAATTTCCGTTGGTCAAAATTTTTTTTTTAAATTAAAAAAAATTCTGGAAAACCCTATGGCGATGACATGTCGTCGGAATAAGGTTTTTTACCTTTATTGACTAGTCAACATTCTACGAACCCAATACCGACAACAAGTTGTCGGCATAGGCTACCTGTGCCAACGACATGCGGGCCTATGCCGACGGCATGTCGTCGCCATAGGGTGCAGCACGAACAAATAGGAAAAACAGACGGCAGACCTTCATTTCCACCTAGAATCCTCCAAAACTCCTCCAAATTGTTCTCTCCGGCGATTTCACGGTTTTTGAGAGCAACTTTCATAAAAACTCTCGGGATTTAAGGTGAGGTAACATCCGGGTTTCATATTTTAGCTTCTCTTTCAAGATTTTGAAGTTTTGTTTGTTTATTTTGGTTAGGTTTCGGAGGAATTTCATCATTTTTGGGATTTTTAGCTTTGTGAAGGTAAATACTCGTTTTAATTACTAATTTGTGATGAAATTTGATTTAGATCTAAGATTTTTATGATTTTGTATGTATGTATGTATGGTTGTATGTATGAGTATGTATATTTGTATGTATGATGGAAATTTTAAATTATGATTAGTTTAGGTCATTTGGTTTAGATGTGTGCATATTTTATATAATTTAGTTTATGTAAATTAGTGTTTGTATGTATATGTATGTATGTGTGTAATTTGTGTTTATAATGATTAGTTTGTATGTATGTGTATGTATGTGTGAAATTTGTGTTTATGATGATTAGTTTGGATGATTAGTTTGTATGTATGTGTGTAATTTGCGTTTATGATGATTAGTTAATATGAATGTATATATGTGTCTGTATGTTTGTATGCATATGTTTTGTAATTATGTAATTGGACATTTATTTATGTATGTATGTTTGTATGTATATGTTTGTAATTATGTAATTGGGCTTTTATTTATGTATGTAATTGTGATGTGTAGGTATATAAGATGATATTTATTGAGAGAAACTTTCACAAATACTCTCGGGATTTAAGGTGAGGTAACATCCGGGTTTCATATTTTAACTACTTTTTCAAGATTTTAAATTTTTGTTTGTTTATTTTGGTTAGGTTTTGGAGGAATTTCATCATTTCTTGGATTTCTAGCTTTGTGAAGGTAAATACTCGTTTTAATTACAAATTTGTGATGAAATTTGGTTTAGATCTAAGATTTTTATGATTTTGTATAAATGTGTTATGTATGTGCATGTATGTATGTTTGTATGTATGTTTGTATTTATGAGTATGTATATTTGTATGTATGATAGAATTATTAAATTATAATTAGTTTAGGTCATTTGGTTTAGATGTGTGCTTATTTTATATAATTTAGTTTATGTAAATTAGTGTTTGTATGTATATGTATATGTGTAATTTGTGTTTATAATGATTAGTTTGTATGTATGTGTGCAATTTGTGTTTATGATGATTAGTTTGGATGATTAGTTTGTATGTATGTGTTTAATTTGTGTTTATGATGATTAGTTAATTTGAATGTATATATGTGTATGTATGTTTGTATGTATATGTTTGTAATTATGTAATTGGACATTTATTTATGTATGTATGTTTGTATGTATATGTTTGTAATTATGTAATTGGGCTTTTACTTATGTATGTGATTATGATGTGTAGGTATATAAGATGGTATTTATTGAGAGCAACTTTCACAAAAACTCTCGGGATTTAAGGTGAGGTAACATTCGGGGTTTCATATGTTAGCTGTCTTTTCAAGATTTTGAAGTTTTGTTTGTTTATTTTGGTTAGTTTGGTATTTGTCTTGAACAATTTGCATATTTGTGTGTCGAACAAGTTTATGTTTTGAATGTTTGATTTGTCGGACAAGTTTGTGTGTCGAACAATTTGGATGTTTGGTTTATGTTTCGGATATTAGTTTTTATCTGATTTGATTGTTTGAATGGATTATATTTAATGATTTGCACGTTTTTGTTTTTAGAAATTTAATATTTCTAGATAAAATATTAAAAATTAAAAAATTAAAAAAAACAGAAAAGACCTATACCGACGACATGTCGTCGCTATAGGCTTTTTCAAAAATTAATAAAAAAAAAACAATACCGACGACATGTCGACATGTCGTCGGTATAGGCTATCCCGAAGACAACTCGTCGCTAAAGGGTTAAAAAAAATCGTCGGGATATGGTGATACTGTTGTAGTGCATAGAAATTCCCCCAAAAAAATGAAATTCTATCATCAAAATTAGGGTTATAGTTTTTGTCATTCGTCGGTGATACTCGTTGTTCTAGAAGTGTGTCTATATAAAACTGAGAAAAGGTGCAAAATTTTGATGGTTTGGACGTTGAAGTCACACCGCACTCTTAATTAATAATTGCAATAAATACTTGAATTTGGTGAAATTAGTTGTTGTACCCCTACTGTGGATATGTTAAAAGAAGTGTCTGTATTTCAATCCACATGCATGATAATAAAACCATACCATTAGTAGAGATTTCAGAGGAAATGCTCATGAATCTCTAGAATGAGAGAATCTTATGACATTCAATGTAAAGGGAAAATCAGAACATACCTCTCATGCCATGTAATATGCTTGCCCATGATACACATATGGGAAAACTTTTCTTCATTCAAATTCGCAAATGAAAATTATCTAGTGCATGCTACAACCTTAAGCTCATCCAAGGGAAATAAAAAGGTTGTTTGTTCTTTGAGAAATATGAAATAAATCCAAAATCGGATCAAGAAATTAGCGCGCAAAAAAAGAAAAAGAAGAACAAGAAAACCCTTGGATATGATCTCTAGAGATGATCTAAAGAGAACTATGAGTCAGTTTTTATGAGTATTAACTTTTTCATTAAAAAAAAAGACTGAAAACCTTTCATTTTATAAACTAGCAGGTGCTGAAGATTGACCACATATAACTTCTATTGTAGTTTACCTGAAAACCCTGAGTTTGCTTCTGAATATTGTAGTTATAACTTCTAATACTCAAGCTCCCATCAATCTGATCATTATAAGGGTCAGACAGCAACCAAGAATCAGTTTCATTTATAGCCATTTGCTCACTAGCTTCCTGATTATTTTATACATGAAAAGAAGGATTAACAAGATTGCTTGCATGTGAAAAACCATAGCTGGTATTTTCAGGGGTTCTTTGGTAATTTAGCAGTACATTATTGTACCACCTGGTCATGGGGTTGGTACATGAACAAGGCACTGTGGCTGCAGTGTGACACATATTAAAACCATGGCCATAAATAGATGAATTATCACCCTCCATTTGTTTTACTGTTTTAGCAAATATCTGGGGGTCTTTATATATGCTGGTAAAGGGTGAATCAAAGAAAAGTGAAGGGTTTGTGGGTGGCTGAGGAGAGACTACTAAATAATCTTGTGGCTACATGGGCTTCTGGTGGGGTAACAATTCAAGAAGACCATTAATGCTTCTATGGGGCCCATCATCATCCCCTCTATGATTCTAATATTCACATGCTGTGGCGTTTGTGTCTGCAAGCCTTTTGGTTAAAGGTTGTATGCAATATTTGTGCATCATTTAATTACTAATTAGGGTTACTTTCTTATAAGAAACTTGTTGTTGGTAAGTAGATCAGAGTTCAAATTTAGATAACCCTAGTTGAACCACAAAGGTTTTGTATATAGGGTTAAAACATTTAAAGTGTCATGGATATCACATTAATTTGGTGTATAACACACATGTGGTGTATATAACAATGATTACAATAAATAAGTCCAGTTCCGGTACAAATAGATTTTAGCAACGTAGGAATCAATAAGAACACGACACATGTACAAGTGTAACTCCCTGCCATTATTAACTTTAAATTAATTTCAAAATTGACAAAAATTAATCTCAATTATTAAATTTATTTCAAAATTGACACCCATTAATCAATATACCATTTTTAGACCTGATCGCATGTCAACACTACGTGTATTAAATAGCCACATAACAACACCATTATAATCAAATGCCCAGATTATTTCATATATTTTTTTAGGCTAACGGGGATTTGTATTTGATCTTACCTCTACAATAAAGTATACAATCATCAATTTATACATATCTATACTCCTTTATAAAAGATATTGGAGGGACATTTTAAGAAAAATCATATTTTACCATAAAGTATACAATCATCAATTCATACATAATTTACATTTCACTATTATGCATCGAACCCTACATGTATTACAGGACTTTTTATTTGAACAACATAAACTACAAGTCTTGACTAACGGGTCAAATGCTACCGGTCTTAAAGACTGCACCGGTGACCAGCAGTAAAAAGAACTTTTCTTTATAAAAGATCTGGATTAGAAGGGCCCAAACGCTATAAATAATATAAAATAAAGGGATAATATCATATATATATATACCCTTACAAACATGGGTAAATATTATATATACCCAACCAAAACTAAAAATGTCATATATACCCAAATTAAATAATTTGAAAATTTATGACCATTCTACCCTTATCCATTATATGAGTTTTTATAACCTACTTTTTTTTGTTTTATCCAATACGTAAAAGATCACTTGTTCTGCTATTCTTGATGGCGACTATCTAGGTTCTCCAAACCCATTCAGAAGGCACCAATTCAGAAGGAATGATTGAGAGAAAGTTACAGAATGTTAATGCTATAAAACAAAATTCGTAAAATTATAAAAAACAATGAGAAAAATTCAAAATAGTATTTTGAGAAAACTATTTTTTATGGTTAAATATAAAATTTTAAAGTTGAAAATGTGTAAATACGAAATTTCAATATTAAAAATTGGTAAATATGAAATATTAAACTCTAGAGAAATAAGAGAAAAATAGTCATATTTTAAATGGTTTTTAATGAAATGCGAATATAAATGACATTATTACCTGTTTGTAAGGGTATATATATCATATTTTTTGGGCATATATAATATTTTTTAAGTTTGTAAGAGAATATATGAAATTGCCCCTAAAATAAACTTATAGGGCCGAAATCAATATTTCTTAGCAGAAAAATAGAGGCTGGCCCCCTCTGGCCCATTAAATGTTCCGCCCATGACAGTCACACATGTAGCGTAATCACTAAATGCATACACTATTAGTGTTCCACTTATTTACAAAAATGCCACTTTGTGAAAATTTTATATCACGTAGTGTAATCATCAATGCATGTAAGATTTAGGATACTAGCACCACATCGTTTTTCTATGTTTTTTAGTAATCATTCTTAATTATCGTGCGGTTCCATGTAACTCCTATGCAAACGTGCGTGTATGTGTGTTTATAGTTTTAATTTCATTAGTTGTTTTATGTAATTGAGATTTACATGAGACCAAATAAACTTTCATCTATAGGAAGTGTGGAGTGCACAATCATATAAGTTAAGTTAATATTAAACTCAATGAATAGCAGAATCTTTAAGGGGTTAATGTTAGAAACCTATAAAACTCAAATCATACGATATTAGTCTTGGGTCAAGTCCATTAAGTCTATTTATATTTATGTACGCTATTGGGCTACAAAACTTGTGAAGAGGGATTTAAGCATAAAACATATAAACTTATATAAAATTAAACATACATCATAAGTCATATATTAAAGTCTAGATCTGCGGCATTTCGTAAACGTTCGTATTGCCCCTAAAGTCTCACCACCATAGACCGTCACAACATTTTACCTCTATGGTCTCACTTCCATAGACTGCTAAAACAACTATAAACAGGGGTCACGTTACCCAGAAGCGATCGTCATCACTTCCTTATAAGTTGTACAACCGTTAGCTAGTCATAAAAGCCCCTATAAAGGTATTGTCAAACTATAAACATAACATAGTGTCTGTCTCCGAAGGAACCATAACAGATTAAGACAATCTAATTACTTCATAAAAACATTACCCTCTTACTTTTAAAAACATTATCACTATAACCATTCATAACATTCATAGATGTTCGTAAACCTTTGTACGTTTCATAAGAGTAACCTTTTATTTATAAGTTATTTTAACAAGCATGCATCGTAAAACAGTAAACGGGGGTTTTTAGAACTCACCTGGTAAATTGCTACAAAGATTGACGGTAGAAAATCTAGGCGAAGCGTCTAATACGAAGAGTTTCAACATGATTTTTTTTATAAAATGCAACCTAAGTCCATTAATTGGTAAGTAAATAGGTTTAAAATGTCCCTTCTTTTAGGGGTAGTTAGATTATAAATATGAAATAAAGTAATTTATAATCAATCGGCTAGCCGATTGCTACTTTGATTTCATAATGGAATTTTAAAAAGGTACAATCAATCTACTTATATATAAAACATCTCTTTAGCAATCTATATACGCTTAAGTTTGCATCTGCTTTCTTATTGATCACTTAAAACAACTGCTTTGTTATTGTGCATCCGTTTGAGAACTCCTTGCCGCAAACCTGCCCCGTATTCGAGGCCGAGTCTGTGCATATGTTTTCCTTCTTGAATTTACTATTTTCATTGCATATTTCCTTGTTTTCTTTTTCTCTAAATAACGTAGGATTCTTTCTTGCCTGTTCATTGGAGGGAATTCAGATGGCCTTTGTAAATCATTTGGTGAAATTAGTTGTTGTACCCCTATTAAGGATATGCTTGTTGAGTTTGAATAGGTTCCAACTGCTTCTCTAGTCTGATTTCTAGGATATAAAGGAGAAAAGGAGAGGTTTAGTGGCCATACTTGTGGCAAATCCATGGTGCCAGTATTTGTTGCCTCAGGTACAATGCCAGCAACCATTGGTAGGAGAGATGCCTAGGCCTGTAAATGAACCGAACATTCATGAACTGTTCGGCAGGAAGTTCGTTCGTTTAAACGACCGAACACGAACAAATTTTTTTTGTTCGTTTAACTAAATGAACGAAATGAACACATGTCGTGTTTGTTCATTTATGTTGGTGAACGTTTGTTTATGTTCGTTCATATATGTTCATTTATGTTCGTTTATTTGTGTTCTTTTTTTTTTTGGATGAATTATGTACATTTGAACCACTACTTTACATATGTTTTTGGATGAATTATTAAGTATTAGACTTGTTCATGTGTGTTCATTAATGTTCATTTATGTCCGTTTGTGTTTTTTTTTATGTTTGTTCGTTTGTGTTCGTTTTATGTTTGTTCGTTTGTGTTCATTTATGTTCGTTTAACTTTTAACGAACGAACATGAACGAACACGAACATTTCCATTTTCTTAATGAACGAACATGAACAAAAAAAATGTGTTAGATTATGTGTTCGTGTTCGTGGTCGGTTAAAGTTATATAAACGAACGCGAACACGTCGATGTTCATGTTCGTTCGGTTCGTTTACAAGCCTAGAGATGCCTAAGGGCAAGTTAACACATATTATTAAAGTTGGCAGGTTATAAACACATCACACTGGGCTCGAGTTCGTTGAAGTGAGTCATATTTTGTACATGTTAAAATAAGCCGCGTTGAAGCGAATCATATTTCATGTCAGAACAAGTCTCGCTAGCCGGTCTGTGATATAGAAAACTTTTACCTTACGTTGTAAATATTTTATGCATTTATTATGATATAGAACACAATATTTAACAAACTAAGTCATCAAATAAAAGAATTTAGGATTTAGGGTTTAACTTTGCCATATTATGAAAATTCATGTTTTGACTTGTTTGAGATAAAATATAGGGAAAATCATCAAAATAAATATGTTGACCCAAAAGTTTTATAAAATGAACATTGACTCTTTTTCCACACCAGACTGACTCGACAAACTTCTAGCCGACTGTGCAATCACATTGGAAAGTGCCATGGTCCTACATATATAACCATTCAGAGGGTAATATGTGTTCAACACAGTCGTCGGTTTGCCGGCTAGATGAGTGCCGAATAGGTGGATGTCGGCTAAGTGGGACTGCATAATAGTCAGATTTGTCGCACTACTAGAAAAAACATGTCTATTTTTTACAAAATTTTCTGACAAGTTACTAACAAAAGAAAACTTTCTTCAAGTTTGCAACAACTTTGCGACAAAACAAAAAGTAACCATAAGAATTCCTACAATTTTCCGACATATTTATTAAGTAAGTTAACTTATTTATTTAATATAATGGTTGGAAAATTGTCGAAAATTACAGACGAAAGACTTTTATCGTTAATTCGTCTGAAAAATAGTTAGGACTTTGTCGGAAAATAATTTCCTACGGGGTTTTTTCCAACAAACACTTTTTGTCGAAAACTTGTTGCTAACGGCTAATTCTGACAAATTTTCAACGAAACTTCTGTCTCAATGTTTTTTTATTTTTTTAGTAGTGTTGGCTAGTCAAATTTGGGGCTAGGTGGTTTCCGCCTGGTGGGTATCGGCTTAAGCTTGCCGAGTTGGGTATCGTGGCGTCTTTGGACCTTTCCATTTGGGTATGATTATTCTGGTGTTATACAAAGTCAATGTTCAATTTGTAAAAATATTTGGTCAACATGTTTATTTTGACGATTTTCCCTAAAATATAACCCAAATGAACTTATTCATAAGTAAACATGTCGGAAATCTTGCATACGCTAAAACATATGATGTTGAACAATTCCAAAGGTAAGTAATTGATTAAGAAATCCTAAAAATGTAAGCTAAAAATTTGCTTGAAACATATGGAAGCCAAACCAAAAAAACTAGATGCACACATAATAAATATCCAAATTTATGTAATTTTTATTACATTAATAATAAAGACATGTTTATAGGGAGAGTGTGTTCCAGAGACGGACGATTCTATTGAAATCTTATAAAAATCCTATCCCCAAAATTCTAACTGATCTGTCATAGAAATTCCCCTAAAACGATGAAATCCTATCAACAAAATTCAATACTAGAAAACATGCATATTTCCTAAAAAAGTTTATGACAAGTTGTCAACAAAAGAAACTTCTAACAAGTTTGCAACAACTTTCCGACAAAACAAAAACCAAAAAGTAACCATAAGATTTCCTACAACTTTCCGACAAAATTATTAAGTAATTTAACTTTTTTTGATATAAACGTCGGAATATTGTCGAAAATTACCTACGAAAGGCTTTTGTCGCTAATTTGTCAGAAAATTAGTCGGGACTTTGTCGAAAAATACATTTCTTACGAGGGTTTTCCAACAAACACATTTTTTGTCAAAAACTTGTCGCTAACGGCCAATTCTGACAAATATCCCACAAAACCTTTGTCGCTAATCCGTAGGAAATGTTTTTTCTGATAAAGTCCCGACTAATTTTCGGACGAATTAGCGACAAAAGCCTTTTGTAGGTAATTTTTGACAATATTCTGACGATTATATTAAATAAATAAGTTAAATTACTTAATAAATTTGTCTAGAAATTGTAAGAAATCTTGTGGTTACTTTTTTATTTTTGTTTTGTGGCAAAGTTGTCGCAAAGTTGTGGGAAATTTCTTTTCGTTTACATCCATCGATCGTGCACAATTTTTTTGAAAGAAGGTGCAAGGGTCAATGATTGTTGTTGAACCATTCGAAATAAGACCTGCTCGGACCCTATTGGTAGCAATCGGTTCTATTTGATTTGTTAGGATGCACCTTATTTTTAAAGTTCAATCCAAAACCATCAGATAGTCTAACCCCTCTAACGAACTTGCAAAAATGGTCTCAATCATCGGGTGTGAAAGAGTAAGAAGCGTGTGGTTGGCTGACCTTGTTGTTTTTATTTGTTAGCCATAGATTTTATCGTATACCCAACTTTTCCAAGTCTTGTCTTGCTTTGTGTGTGCCTTTTGATATTTCATTCACCACCAAAGTACCCAATAACTCTCACCAACATTTTTTTCCATCTGCATAACATCGATAGTGTGTTTTAGTTCGAGAGAAGACCAATAATCCAGCTCTAGAAGACTATTTAGTTATTCTAGTATTCCTTCATTATCTGATCGTCTAGGAGGACCTCTTGTATCTTGTTTGCCATTAAACAACAGATCTTCCCTCTATTTATGCTTGCGATCCAAAAATCGTATGTGAATAATAAAAGCTATCTTATTCGTTAGGACGGCATAAGGGTGTGTATATTTTACAAGTAGGGCATGCTTTATAACCCTGGCCACTCCATCCAGACGAGTTGTTATGAGCAGAATAATCATTGATAGTCCATAATAGTACCCCACACATCCTGAATATAGTTTTGGTTGATACATTTTCATTTCGACTCCTTCGTCACAAAACTTTTTCAACTCATCCAACAAAGGACTAAGGAAAACATCAATGCCCTTTCTAGGTGATTTAGGGCCGAGAATCAGCGAAGTCAAGATGAAAGAAGACTCTTTCATACATAACCATGGTGGTGTATTGTACATTGTCACCACTGCGTGCCATATACTGTAAGACATATTCATGTTACCGAATGGATTAAAGACATCGCCAGCCAAACCCATACATACGCAATACATCCATACACATACATATACATAGTTATACTCAATACATACTTATTCATATACATACACGTATCCATACACATACATATACATAGTTATACATCGATACACATACGCAATAGGTCTCAAATGTTTGAGCTAAATTTGTAATTTTTAAAACATGTGAGCCAAACATTCAATTTGATTAAACCACTTGGGTCATTTATGCAATTAACTCTTTATTTAATTTATAAAATTTATAATTAATTTTTAAATTATATTATATAATTTAGATTATATATTTTATTTGACGTATAATATCTATTTAATTTCTTATATATTAGTTCTATTTTAAAAGAAAAAAAACTATTAATTTACCCGATGGCTCGTCGTGGCTACGGGGCATTTTATTTTTTATTAGTTTTCCTTCTATGATAAATCTGAATAAAAGAAAAGTAAAAAAATATTAATTTGACCTAGGGCATTTTATTTTTATTAATTTTCCTTATATATTAATTCAGAATAAAAGATAAGAAAAAAAAATTAATTTATCCTATGGAGACGATTTGTCGTCGGGACACCTAAAAGCTGGAAAAGTCTATAGCGATGACATAGCGTCACTACTATTAATCTATATCGGCGACGTGTTGTCGTCGCTAGTTGTCGTTGCCATAAGGGTTTTCCTTGTAGTGGCTGTCTAAATTGAGTTGATCACAACATTTTTTGTTCATGGTTTTAGTTTCATAAGTAATTAACATAGTAAATATGATTACCCAACTATATATTAAAATAACAACATAGTTTCTTTTTAATAAACCAACTAGAGGTTTTCCCCGCACGCGTTGCGCCGGGAATTCCACCGATGAAGGTCGAGAACTATGCTACTATTAGTTTAGAAGAAATCGTTCCAAATGAACATATTAGATTCTCTTTGTTATATGCAAATATATATACATGTCAATTTCGAACTCAAAAAAGGATTTTGACAAAAATAGGCCCGGGTCAAAACGGGTTGTTTTAAGAAATAATCAATTTGGTTTACGTTACAAACCAAGGGATGCCTCATGAGATTCTTTAGTCAGAAACACAATAATCTATTGTAAAAATCCATAGATTCTTCATGAACATAAAATGATTTCATCAAGAAAACAACAAATTTGTTTCAAGTTAAGAACAAACCTGTCATAAATACTCGTTAATGAACTCAGACCACAAACGTAACCTTCTCATCTTTCTTCTCTGCCCCCGCAAATATTTAATCCATCTACTCTCTGTCAAAGAACTCCAAAATAACATTGTGTTTAAATAATATACTCAAAGGGAACCAAATTACACTTCTTGTTTCAGAACCAATATGCAAATTATAGCAGTAAGCATGGACTGCAATGTTTCTTATGGTATGCCATTCTGCATTCCTAAGCTATGTTGTACTTAAATTACTTGATCTTTGACTGTTGAAACATACTAAAAAGAACTACCAAAAACATGAAAGGCTACACTCTTTCTGATCAGGTATACATGATCACAAAAAATCCATTTGATGCAACTGGTGATATCACAGACCAATGGAAGTTTCATTTTGACCAAAGACCATGTTTAATTAAACATATATAAAGGTTTGAAAGGTGGAGACACCAAGAAACTTTTCGATTCCACCACATCAAACATGAATATTAATATTTTTGACTATTTATATAGATTTTAGTCTAATTACTCCTTGAATAAGATCATAATCATATGTGGTTACAACATTTTAAATGAATGGTTTTTTCAAATATTAAAACCATACGATCATTCTATCAATTGCCAACAGATCGATTTACTATCAATAAGATAGTTTATAACATACAAACAACAATTTCTATAGAAAAGATTGTACCAGATTTTGGAAAAACATTCACCCTCAATGACCAATCTTTAGCTCCTGATCAATATGAAAAAAATTCACCCTCAATGCATTATGCAAAATTTTAAAATCAGTATTGAAAATTCGAAATCTAATGCTATTAAATTTTCAATCAAACTATAATCCTAACTGCAAAATTTCGTAAGCTGTGTTCTTCAAAATGTAAACAATTACAGAATCAATTAATTTAGATCCAATAAAACACAATTTATACCTTTGCTAGGATGATGTCCAAAAAGCTTAGGGTCTGATTTGTATTCATAAGGTTCTTGTTGATGGCTGCAGGTTCAAATTCAACATAAAAATCAAAGTCAATCTAAAGATACAAATTTAAAATATGAAACCCTAAAACAAAGAACTCGACTTCAAGAACAAAAATTGAGCACATACACAGACTAAGCTAATTCACGAAACAACATACCGTGCTGGACCTTGGAAATCTACAAAAGAGAAGATGGAACAACATTGTAGCAGGAGGCAATGGTGGTCTCTTCATCGCCTTTCGGAGCACTGTGAATCTCTTCCCGAAAGGCCTAGAAATCCCAAGACACAGTAGTTTGAAGCATAAGAGAGGCGGTGGAAGAAACGTAAAAGGACATCGCAAGTTGTGTAACAGGATTATAAGAAAAGAAAGAGAATTGGACACTTGTCCACCACATGTGTTAAACAAATAAGAATGAGAAAAACACTGTTCCTATCAGTTTTGAAATCATATTGTTATTAATTATAGGAGGTTATGGCGAGCCAAAAATATAACCCAAATTGACTCACTTTGACGTAAATGGTTGAGATCACGTCACTTACTACTAAACAATCATAAATGCCTTCAAATCTGAAATGTGGTTAACTGAATCCTCCTTAAACCTTGTTAACTTGCAAGTTCCGAATGGAATCTGTTGACAACTAGATCTGAAGATGATAATGCAAGAAAAGATTTAGAATGACGGTGATATTATGTCATACCCCAAAATTCTATTTCGGGCTATACCTGCGGGGCGTGACCCGCGATGATCTTTGTCTTTGAATTACTTTGAACGACCACTAAATGGTTTTCAAAATACCTGTTTTATGCATGACTCGAATGAGTCCAAAATAAAGTTTGACATAGTTCAAAGTAAAAGTGCGGAAGCAATGTTTAAATGTTTACAACATTTGACGATTGGGATGATAAAATAATGTTTATCAAAATAGGATGCTATGCATGAATAGTGCATGACTCTAGTGTGTGCATCTAGCCACGTATCCTAGCATTCAAAGACCTGAGACAAACATGCTAAAATGAGTTAACATAAAGTTGGTAAGTTCACAGGTAATTGTAATGAAAATCATGTTTATGAAATGTATGGAAAAACATTTGTACTCTACACAAATAATTGTTGATGAGACAAAACCAAAAATTAACATAAGCCCATCAACTGAAACTTAAGTGTAGCCACCGTAAAGGAAAAGGATGTGAAACTTAAGTGTAGCCACATTTCATAAACATGCTAAAATGAGTTAACATAAAGTTGGTAAGTTCACAGGTAATTGTAATGAAAATCATGTTTATGAAATGTATGGAAAAACATTTGTACTCTACACAATCATTGTTGATGAGACAAAACCAAAAATTATCATAAGTCCATCAACTGAAACTTAAGTATAGCCACCGTAAAGGAAAAGGATGTGGTTCACCTATTTGTGCCTTGCACATGAATGGAATAGGTCAATAATGTACCCGTTCGCCCTCCGGTCGAGGTTAGCTCTACTAACCCGGGCATGGGATGTTAAATCCAATAGTACTGTTCATGATCACCTCGCTTATGGAAAAATTAACGGTTGATTCCGAGAGGACTTTGTACACACCATGTACAAAACTTATATAATTAATGTAACTGTGTAAGTGTGGAAATTGTAACATTTGAAAAAATGTATCCTTGAGCATGTATCTCACCCCTAAAGGAAAACGAGTAAAATGGGATTGTGAGAACTCACCTGATAAACGACTTGAAAACTCTTAGCAAATCTTGGCTAAATGAGACGACCTACTCGTGCCCTAGGAAACATTTAGGACTTTAACGTTTAAACATTGGTAAATGTTTGACTATGAACTCTATGCATCCAAAAGAGTTTTGAAAAGTGACTTTGATGTTTCAAAGATTGTTTTGACTCGACGACCCGTTGGTGACACGTTGGACTTAAGCATTCAAATCCTAACATAAAATTCAAACCTGCTTTGAAATATTCTATTATCGTCTAATAAACACATTGGCACATTTGATTGGAATTTAGAACTTGAAACACTACTTTTGATATATCAAAGTTTCCTTAATTGAAAAATCAAGCTTTTGAGTCATATCCATGGCAACTATGCAAAATTGATGTTAACACATGAAATTAGGCATGTTATAATGTTTACTTGCTATAACTAGATGAACATGCGAGTTTCGGATAATTAAAGTTTTCTATTATAGCAAGACTTATCATTTGAGTTTTAAAACACATTTCATTTAAGAATCCATAGCTAATCTGTCATAAAAATGAGTTTTCTTTAGATTCATGTTCATATGAACATGAAGATGAAAATGGAAATGGAAAAAGATGGGTTTTGATGCTTACCAAACGCGAAAATGGATGGATTGATAGATGAAATCTCTTACAAATGGTTGATTTCTTGTACTTGAATGCTTAATTTTGGTGGAAACAAGATCAAAATAACAAAAAAATGGAGATGTAGGTAGTGGTCCTCGGTCGAAAAGAGAGAGGAGAGAGAGAGAGAGAGAGAGAGGTGAGATGGTGAAAGTGGGGGGAGATGGGGGTATTTATAAGGTCTTGGGACACCGGGTGGTGGAAAACGAATAGTCACCGATTTTTTGACGAAAATCTCGAATAAGTATGAATGAAATTATTTAAAAATATGATGAATCATGTTGGTAAGTTTAACATATAAAATTTTCAGATTTTTATTTGAAATTGTCGGTACATAGTGCAGACTGGCCGTACAGCGTTAAAACAGAAAGTTTCTCAGAAAATTGCAGAAAAGTTCACAGAGTTTTAGAATAACATATCACAGTATTACATGTAATTTGTGCGCACCAAATATATATCTAAGTGTACCCCTAGAATTGATTATCTAGCTAGTGTACATCGCGTGTCCACCGGACTGTGCTGTAAACAAAAGTATTTATGTAGATCACAGAAAAATTCATGTAGTCATGATTAATTAAATCACAATGTCACATATAATTTACACACATAGATTATATGTCTAGGTATTTGTTTGAATTATCACTAACGGTTGTGTTGCAGGTCGCGTGTTTGACCGGGTAATCTTCTGGATTACCGACACGTGTAAACGGATTGATTTGCTAAGTGTGAAGCAGACTTAATTTACTATAAAATTAAGTGGAATGCATGATGTATACTATGATCTAAGTCTTAGTCGGGTATGGATGTTGACCTGAATTTTTACCGGATGTCACATATTCAATTACTAACAAAACCCAAATCGTGAACTTCACATGCACGTCTTACAATTCGTTTATGCATGCTGAGCCGCCATTCCAATTTTTATTATAACTTTTAAAATATAATATTTTATAAAATTTCTAATATACCGTTGTGACGTACTTATTTTTATCTACGTTTCGGTGTAAATTTCATTAAAAACGGAGTTGGGCGTAATAACTTACAAGTTATCAAATTACAAACGTTAAACGTAAAAGTCATCAAAACTGCTTCAAGGTTTTATTTTTTCATAGCTTTTTTTTTGTTTCCAATTACAACTTTTAAAATATGAGGTTTATAAAATTTCTGATTTGATGTTACAACGTGTCTACTTTTATCTACGTTTCGACGTGAATTTTCGTTACGTCATTATTAAACCCATCAGTTGTTTTAAAAGTTTTTTTAAACCATTCAATGGTCATATCCGAATATACCGTTGCGGGTTCCTCTTTTTTTTTATCTACGTTACACGCCGCACCGTGGTCCGTATGAGTAGTAATTTGATTTTTTTTATTCTACGTTTTATTTTTAGTTAAATACAATTTCTTTTTTAAAAAGAAACAAATAGCGTCCCTAACCCAGTGATTCACATACGTACGCACACTACAACCCATCCGTATCTACATTTCGAACCTGGCATGGAATGCGCCATTTTAATGAAAAAAAATGATCTACTTTTACAACTTTTAAACTGATGTTTTATAAAATTTCGAAATTGACATTGCGACATGCCTATTTTTATTTACGTTTTGACGTGAATATTCGTAACGTTATTTTTAAACCAACCGGTTGTTTTAAACGTTTTTTAAACCGTCTGACGTCCGTATCAAAATACAACGTTGTCATGTTTTTTTATCTACATATAAAACGACCCCCGTATTACGCCGCCGACATGCTTATTTTTATCTACATTTCAATGTAAATTTTTTTCGAATAACTTCACTTTCGTATACAATGAGGTAACTTTTTCATTACTATTGAATATACCACAGCAACGTGTTTTTTAATGTCACGTTCAATGTACCGTCACAATTTTGTTATTTTTATCTACGTTTCAAACCCGTCGCGAAACGCGGATGGTAACCCGCTAGTTATGTTTTATTATACATGTTACATATAGGCCCGTTTCTATAGTAACTAATTTTTCAATATGAATCGTACGACACATGTAGGCTGGTTTCTGTAATAACTAATTTTTCAATTTGAATCGTAGGGGTGAATCGACACATGTATTTTAGGTGATATATGCATTAAAAATCTTTTATAATACCGAGGTTTAAGTATGTCATGTGTTCAAGTCTCACTCCTACTTGATTAAAAAATGGGTTGTGCTATACGTACCCCCCTTAATCTGAATTCTTTTAAAAGATTAATTTTCCAATATTAATATCTGAATCCGAATCCGAAATTTCGGATAAATCGTATTCGGTTTCGGATTTTTTTGAACACCCCTATGTGTAGGTCAATGGTTAAAAATTGTTAAACATATGAAAAAGTTAGTTTGATGGTATTTTTATTTACATAAAGTTACACATTTGTATGTAAAAATTATAAAATTTAAAAAATATGAACCGATGATAAAAAATAAATAAACGATTTAAATTTGTTTTTCTTGTTTTCATACTAATTTAGCGTTATTTAATAAATCTTACCCTATATGTGTGTAAACTAGGGGTGAGCAAATTGCGGTTCTGGACCCTCAGAACCATGAACTAGACACGAAACCTTAAGGACCCAAACCACATAGGCTTATAATGTTCGGTTTGTGGTTCCCAATTTTATTAAATAAAGGGTTTTCAGTTATGGAGGTTCAGGGTCGGGTCAGTTCGGTTCGGTTCGGTTCCAACCATTTGCACAACCCTAGATTAATTTTCTATTCAGTTTTGATATGATTTATGATTTGAATGCTAATTACTAAATATGATTAAAGAAACGTTGAGGAATAGTTACCGTTCTACACAATGCATGCCACCTCAAGCTCTTTTTATTTATTTATTTTCATCTTGTACTATATTTAATATACGTTTTTAACCCGTTTAAATTTCTATTAATTTCATTTTCCTTTAATAACTTTCGTTCGTAAACTTTTTTCAAAGAACGGAGTGCGACCAAACCTATTATGAGCGAACACCATCATTGCCAATATTGGTATTATCAGTACCGGTCATTTTCGACGACCTGAACCGTTAATATTTTAAATATTTTTCCTATTTTTTATTTAGTTTATTTTTCTTTTTTATTAATATTATATTTACTGTTACGACTACGTTTTCATTTAAATTTTATTAACGCGTGGCCCGACACCTGCCGCGGAGCGCGGGTCAAACCAACTAGTTAATTTACAATAGATCTAACCTAGTGGTGCTAAATTTTAACTTTGGACCAGATACTTGTGGTGATTTAGGAAAAAGTAAAAGGTGGTGAGTAGACCATCCTTTACCATATAAAGTATGGTCCATTATTGATACAAACAGTTGGCCAACATTCTGTTTTTCAAACATAAATGAGAAAAAAGAGTACGGATTGATTCTAGTGAGCATCTATCTTGATTTAGGAGGTGAAAAGTACATTAAAACTCAACCACCCTTCATTTAAGTCATAAAGTTGATGGAAATATTTTATTTATTTGAGCGCAAATTTCTTTAAACTTATGGGAGTGATACTTGAACTCATAATCTCTCCAACATTGATGTTTCAAGAGTATTTTCCTCTACTATTGGTTACCAACCCCAATGGCTATTGATGGAAATATTTAACCAAGACTTAGATCTTATTTTATTGTATTACTAAAACAGACTTAACTTTTGACTCGTTTGGGGTATGGGCCTGTAAAATATGGACAAAAGCGGCTAACGAACCGGACGTTGTGGCAAGTTCTCTCACCTGGAGCCCGATTTTGACTCTGTTTGCTTTCCCCAAATTTCGTGATCTTGATTTATTCTATTTTGAATGTAAAAAAACAATGAATCATGGATTTAATTAAGTCACGTGTTTAATTTCAATTGTATCATCCAAGATTTGACAAGACCAGCCAAATAATTCCCTACAAAGGGGGTCCTAGTTTCATGCATTCAGAAATATATCAATTTTCTCATATGTAGTATATTCTCTCTTTTTTTTAAATTTTTTTAGGTTCCATTCTGTGTAAAAGATGCATATTTGAGTTAAGTTGTATTATTGTGATTTAGTTAATTACATAGCCATGTATGAGGAAGTAAAGAAACTAAAGCTAGAAGTTACACATTTACTAATTTGTTGCACTAGTTTATACACATGAAGACATAAAGCTTTAAACAGGAGCCTGATTAATCTTTAAGCTTAGATGAAACATTTGATTGAGGTGAATCTTGAAAGAATATTTACAATCATGTCACTGTAATACTCGGAGTGGATGATACCTGGAAGCACCTTTGCACCTTCCTAGGAAGAGTGATCGATGTCTGCAACTGTCAAATGAGAACAAACAGAAGTGCAGAATTAGATGCCGATAGGAAGTGAACAAATGAAGAGAAGATTGGACCATCAGAAAGGTGAAAAATACAGCCATATAACATTTTTATGCACTGTGACGAATTTGTTTATCATTTCTTTTACATCATGCTAGAACATCATTGCATCACATCCTCTTTGCATAAACTATATTCTTAGGCAATCACACACAAATAAAACATAGTCATAAAAAATGTTGTGATAGAAAATGTTGCAAAAGTTTCTTTAGTCTTTTGTTTCCCTAATGTTTGATTCTGCAACCATTCTGCCATCAACATACAACAACAATATGATATAGGTGGACCAAAATTTATTCAAGAAACAACAATTATGTACAACACATTTTTTTGACCACTCCTGTCATGAAATTGTTAAACTTCATCTACCACTACTTGGAACTTGCTTAAATCCTTACAAACTTCCTTTTGGTTTATATACCATATTTTCCGTAAAGTCACGATAAAGGCCGATGTACACCAAAATGCACAAGCGTAAATACTCTGGAGGAAGAACCTGTAATCTGGAAGAACAAGTTACTCCGGATTGGGAAAGATTCCGATAACTTACAGAATGTTCAAGTACAAGTACTACGGATGAAGACTAATTTAGGATGAAAAGTTACTCCGGATGAAGACCAAAACCTGGAAGTCAACAACTACTCTAGATAGAAGACAAAAGAGTACAAGGCAAGTACTTCGGATGAGTCAAGTACAAGAGTTCCTCCTAGACGATTAGATAATGAAGGAATACTAGAACAACTAAATAGTCTTCTAGAGCAGGATTATTGGTCTTCTCTCGAACTAAAACACAATATCGATGTTATGCAGATGGAAAAAAAATGTTGGTGAGAGTTATTGGGTACTTTGGTGGTGAATGAAATATCAAAAGGCACACACAAAGCAAGACAAGACTTTGATCATCCGGACTAGTTTGTGTTTCTTCTACAGAGGACTATTCCGGAGGACAACTGACTACGAAGAGAAGTTAGTTAGTTAGGTATATATGCCACGCGCCATCCATAAACAACGATGTTAGTTCTGATATTTTGTATCTGTCTTTTCATACTTTGTTCGAACTGATTTATATCAATACAAGAACCGTTTTATCTACTTCTCTGTTCTTAATTGTGATTGTTTGATTGTAGTTGATTGTTGTTATTATTGAATTGATTGATTCCGCCTTTCAATCCAATCATAAAATCATGTTCTTCATGATTCACGATCCTATAAGTGGTATCAGAGCTTTCGATGCTCAAATTCTTGAAATTAGAGAGATATTTCGAGAATTCGTATTTAACTCAGTGAATTTTCTGTTCTTACGGGGAAAGTTGATAAAATTGAGAAGAATTTGATTAAAACCTTGAAGAATTCAACCATAATAGCTTCTGTTATTCAAACTATTGATGCTGACATCGGAACCACCAACAAACCTCATAGATTGCAATCGGCTGCTGAGTATAGAAATTGGAAACAAAGGATGAAGAAATTCAATAATATTACGGATAACAATCTATAGAAGCCAAATATTTATGGTCTTTATTCACAACAAGTTGTGGTTGCTGAGGGTTGTTCAAGCCTTCCAAAAGATATTTCTAAGTATACTAAGGCAGAGTTGAAACTGAAGGATAAGGATATGAAAGACTTAGGGTATTACTTACTATGGCTCTCCCTAGTGAGGTCTATCAAAAGTTCAATACTCACAAGGGGTTAATGTTACTCACAATCAAATAAGTTAAGTTAATCCAGAACTCAATGAATGGTAGACTTTTTAATGTTAGAAACCTATGAAACTCAAATCATACGATATTAGTCTTGGGTTAAGTCCATTAAGTCTGTTTATATTTATGTATGTTACTGGGCTGCAAAACTTGTGAAGAGGGATTTAAGAATAAAACATATAAATTTTTATAAAATTAAACGTACATAAAAATACATCACAAGTCATACATAAAACTCTTGCGTCATTTCATAAGAATTCGTATTGCCCTAAGGTCTCACCACCGTAGACCGTCACAACGTTTTCCCCCTATGGTCTCACCGCCATAGACGCGAAAACAACTATAAACAGGTGTCGTGTTAACCCCGAAGCGATCGTCATCACTTCCTTACAAGTTGTACAACCGTTAGCTAGCCGTAACCCTATAAAGGTATTGCCAAACTATAAACATAACATAGAATCTGTGCCCGAAGGAACCATAGCAGATTTAGACAATCTAATTACTTCATAAAAATGTTCCCTCTTCCTTTTAAAAACATTATCACTGTAACCGTTTATAACATTCATAGATGTTTGTAAACCATTGTATGTTTCATAAGAGTAAACCTTTTATTTATCGATCATAGCGTAGAACCTGTGTCTACACACGTGATGAAAATTATTAATACACAAAAACTTTAAATCTTTATATATATATATATATATTCATAAAACTACGTTAATTACTATTTAGTGTAATTTGACTTTCATTTACTGTTTAATTAAAAATAAAATTTACATAATTAGATTTTTAAGTTTCTTATAAAAAGAGATGATTTAAAATAAATGTTTTTTTTATTAGTATAATTAGTATTCTCTTTAAAAATATATATTATTATTAAAAAATGAAAGTGTATTTAATAATAGAGAGAGACGGGAAAAATATGACGAGAATGAATATAAAGGTGACACGTGTAGTGAAAAACCTTTATTTATTATATAGTATAGATTTTAGCGAGCATGCATGTCACCTTAAAACAGTTGCTTTGTTATTGCGCACCTGTTTGAGAACTCCTTGCCGCAAACCTGCCCGTATTCGAGGCCGAGTCTGTGCATATGTTTTCCTTCTTGAATTTACTATTTTCATTGCATATTTCCTGGCTTTCTTTTTCTCTAAATAACGTAGGATTCTATCTTGCCTGCTCATTGGAGGGAATTCAGATGGCCTTCGTAAATCATTTGGTGATATTAGATGTTGTACCTCTACCGGTGAGGATATGCTTATTGAGTGTGAATAGCTTCCAACTGCTTCTATAATCAGATTTCTAGGATATAAATTAGGTGAAAAAGAGAATTGGTTTAGTGGCCATTCTTGTGGCAAATCCATGGTGCCGGTATTTGTTGCCTCGGGTACAATGCCAACAACCATTGGTAGGAGAGATGCCTAAGAGAATGTTAACATATATTATTAAAGTCCGAAAGATATAAACGTGTCATACTAGGGTGGGGTTCGTTGAAGTGAGGCATATTTAGTACATGTCAAAACAAGTCGCGCTACCTAGCCCGGTTTGGACAACCACTAGTTTAGCCTAAGTGGCATAGATGTATACTCAATACTTCATTAAAAATGTGGGAGGTCTTGGGTTCAAGTCCCATCTGCGACAAACAAAGGGGGCCCGATTTGGACAACCACTAGTTTAGCCTAGTGAAAAAGGTGTATAACCAAAACTTCACTAAAAATACGTGAGGTCTTGGGTTCAAGTACCACCTTCGACAAAAAAAGGGGCCCAGGTTGGGCTGAGTGTTTTCTCACCCATCGTGGGTTTCCTCCTAAGGATGGTAGAGATGATCGGATAAGCTAGTGGCCCGTTAGTGAACCAAATTGTCGTTAACAAAAAAAGCTAACCCGGTTTGGATTGCCCACTAACATATTTTTTGTCTACTTTTACATTATGTTGTAAATAATGAATGCATTTTTTATGATATAAAAAACAATATTTAATGATCTAAATCGTTAAATAAAATAATTTATGATTTTATGTAACATCCCAAAATAAATAGAAACCCAAATAAAGGAAACAAAGTGGGCTTGGCCAAAGTTTCGGCCCATGGGCCCGAAAAATGACAGGGAGCCTTCATAGCAGCAGCCATCAGCCTCTCCCTCATTCACCACACTTGTCACGCAAGTTTCTAGTGAGAGAAAGAGAGAGTGAGAGTTTGGGTCTAGAGAGAGAAAGCTCGGGATCAAGCTCAAAGTCTCGAGGATTGTTGCTCAACATCTCTGGAGCATAAAGAAACGAGAAGGAAGCTGTAACAGGTAATTATTATGCCTAAATCTGAGTTTTTGTAACTTTCGGGTTTCGGGTTAATAATCGAGTAAAGGTTTAGATTTTTACGTGTGAAACTGGAAACAAACCACGGGTTTGGGTTCATGGGGGAAAATGGAACATTTCGAACGTAAAAAGTTCAAAGCTTGATCGATTAGAACAAAGGGACCAGATCTAGGGTTCTGTTTGGGGAAGGAGACTGCACAGTCGAAACTACTAGTTTCGATATGGACGCATCTATCGAAACTACCTAGTTTCGACAGGGGCAGACCCATCGAAACTACCATAGTTTCAATATAGACCCAAGACCTTAACTAAGAATTTATATAAGTCATACGACTCGAAACTACTTAGTTTCGATAAGAAGCAGTGACTCGAAACTACTTAGTTTCGATAAGAAGCAGTGACTCGAAACTACTTAGTTTCGATAAGAAGCAGTGACTCGAAACTACATAGTTTCGATAAGGAGCCAGGACTCGAAACTACCTAGTTTCGATAATGAAACCATGACCCGAAACATCTGAGTCAAGCCTAGTAATGTCTAAGTGTCCCCTAGGAACACAGCCTTACGCCTATGACTTGATTATACAGATTGTGGGTGACCATAGTGACATTCAGGAACCGGCTAGGTGTAAACAGAAACGATTCATCTGGTGAGTTCTTATTGCCCTTTTTCCTAATGGTTTTGGGCTGGCATGCATACTGGTATAGTATTTTATAAAAATGTTATTTTTATAAAATGAAAGGCAAAGTATAGTATTTTATAAAAATGTTATTTTTATAAAATGAAAGGCAAAGTAAAGTATTTTATAAAAATGTTATTTTTATAAAATGAAAGATAAAGAACAAAAGAGCATAGTATTATCTTTTAAACAAGTTTTTGAAAGATAACAATGAGCTAAAGAAAGAATGATAAAGGAGCCGTACTTCGGTACAGCTCGACAGTGACAGTGACAGTGACAGTGACAAATACCATGTTATATGCTTATGTGTTAATATGTGTTATTTGTCTATATGAAAGTTATGTGATTGCATTTCTATTTGTGTAATAGTGTAATTGCATTGCATAGTAGTTGCATAGTAGAAAGTCCTGCAGGCATGCTAAAGTAGAAGTCTCACCCTGAGGTGTGAGCAATGCTAAAGGAGTCTTACACTTCGGTGTAAGCAATGCTAAAGGAGTCTTACACTTCGGTGTAAGCGATGCTAAAGGAGTCTTCACTTCGGTGTAAGCGAGAAAGTCTCACCCTGAGGTGTGAGCAATGCTAAAGGAGTCTTGCACTAACGTGCAAGCGAGAAAGAAAGTCCCACCCTGAGGTGTGGGCAGCGCTAAAGTAAAAGTCTTACCCTGAGGTGTAAGCAAGATAGGGATCTGGTCCTCGGACCACGATCCATATGTGATAGTTAAAGTATGATAAAGTCACTTGTCAAGTATAAGTGAAATGATAGACAGAGTACAGTGGGACACCCTAACGGGTTTCCTTAAAGATAAAGTTTTAATGACAGATAATAACGTAACAGATTTATAACTGTAACGTTGTAAAGTTTTAAAGTAATAGTTAAAAGTTTATTTCAAAGAAAGTGAAAGTAAAGCTTATTTTATTTTAATAAAACTAAGCTACCAAAGATAAAGTTTACAGTTTAAAGTAAAGAGAGAACTCACCAGCGTTAGCTGACTTTTAGTATGCATGACAGGTAAAAAGGGTAAAGCTAAAGAAAGATAAAAGAGCCATGTGGGCTGGATAGCATGGACATCGGGCTGCGGTATTGAAGACTGACATTTCCAATCCTGATAGTTCATGTTATAGACAATATTTCATGTTATAGTTTGATGAATGATTTGAATTAAAGACTTCCGCTGTAATAGATTCTGATTTCCGGTTTAAGAACTATGTTTGTTATGTTGTGTGCCAACTATGAGATGTACCCGTTTTGGGGCGTTTCAAGTTGGTATCAGAGCCATAGTTTGAGAGATTCAGACATTTGCGATAATGTCTGAACTTAAACTGAGAATGGGACAAAGCAAAGGAAGGAAAGGAATGTCAGTCCGAGCAGCCCGTCCATGGAAAGATAGTAGACAGAAGGTAGTCAATGTCCTTACATAGAACATAGACAATAATGCCTTAGTACAGATAGTAGACAGAAGGTAGTCAATGTCCTTACATAGAACATAGACAGTAATGCCTTAGTACTGAAACACACCACTTTTAAAACACCGACAATTAAACGTTTAAACAAGCGGAAGCATTTCCCAAGATTTTTTTTTTTTTTTTTTTTTTTTTTTTTTTTTTTAAAACCCCCGCGTACCGCGAGGCACACGGGCCACCTCCCTCGCGTACCGCGAGGGAGTCCCAAAATACTTACCCGGAAACCCAGGTCTATCGCGTACCGCGAGAGACTTCCCTGCAAGTTCTCGCGTACCGCGAGGGGACTCAGAAAGGCAAAACCGGAGATTTTGTCTCTCGCGTACCGCGAGAGAATCCTCCCAGGTTCTTCGCGTACCGCGAGGGACCAAATTTCCAGTGAGTTTCCCTTCAGCTGCAGGTTTCAAAACCTTGCCATTTTTCCAACTTTTATCAAATCACTTGACATCCAAAAATTTCCAACACTTGGGTTTTGACCCCAAACATCCAAACTAAGTTTTCAAATATCAAATTTACAGTTTAAGGATCAAATCACCAAATTACAAGTAATTTCCCCAAATCCTTAAAACCACCAAAAATGCATACGAGATCCCTTCGCGCTTTGGACTTGACCTTGACCTACCTCGGAGCTTTCCCTACATCACCACATTGACATAACACCATTAGTAATGATATAAACATAACAAACAAGTATTTACAACTTGCTTTCACCCTTTTCACCCATTTGACCCATTTGACCCATTTGCACCCATTTGGTCAAATAAGGCCCCTTACACTAGACTTATATACCACATAAGTCACTTACACCACATTCACCATTTTTCCACAATGGCTTGACTTATATACCACATAAGTCAATTACACCAATCTCACCATTATTCCACAATGGTTAGACTTATATTCCGCATAAGTCAATTTACACCGACTTCACCATTATTCCACAATGGTTGACTTATATACCACATAAGTCAATTACTATACTTTATCACATATCACATTTTAGCTTAACTATATACCACATAGTCATTTACACCAATTCAACATATTCTACATTTTAGTTTGACCATATACCACATAGCCAACTACATTATGCATACAAAACTTGACTTATACCACACAAGTCAATTTTCACACCATATAGGTTTAATAACTAATTTCATCCACATACCAATAAACACATATAAGATATTTGAATAACCAACATGAAATTCAAATATAAACATCACCACCACCTATCATTACTAAGTAAGTGCAAAGCACTTACCTTTTGAGTTAGAGGATCCCGCACCACCTTCTAGCTTTGCAATTAGATTACCTAAACACATTCACCTAGTTTAGTAATCTAACATACATCAAAATTCTATTACAATTGAGTCCACAACTCAATTTCCCCATTTCCAACCCAAATTGACCCGTTTGGGTTATCCCCATAACCAAACACCCTCTTTCACCACAAACTCACCCACTTGAGTTTCATTATCTTAATCTTAACACTAATTTTTCTTTCAAAAATTATTATTAAGTTAATTTGGTGTTTGTTCAAGTGTCTAACATCTTAAAAACACTTAATCTTCATTAATTCATCATTTTAGCATCATGATCCAAACACCCCCAATTTCCACCATATGAACCCTAACTTCTCATAATCAAAATCAAAGGGTTCTAGGATGTTAATCATCATTCTTTAACTTTAGTTTAGCTAGATTATCAATAATCTAACACCATTTCATCACATGCATACATAATTTCGGATTTCACCCAAAACCCACCAAGAACACATTCATGGTGAAATCAAGAGGAAGAGAATCACTTACTTGATGTTATGAAGGTGTTGTGTGAGCCAAAACCTTCACAAAACAAGCCTCAATTCCGCGATTTAGCTCCAAAACCGAAATTCTCTTCTTCTCCTCTTCTCTTGAACGACTAACACCTCAAAAAATGAGTTAATTTTGACTTTAACTAGTCAAATGGCAGATTTTGCCATATTACAACTTTAGTCCCTCAACTTTCCACTTCACCCATTTCATTCTAAAGTTAGTCAAAACTAACATAGCCCCATTACAAACTTGAAACCCACTTGTTTCAACTTATTTCTAAAATATTATTTTCACCATAATATTAATTAGAAATATTTATTTATTTATAACGAGACCCGGATTTTGGTTCGTTACAAATCTCCTCCCCTTATTTGGGTTTCGTCCCCGAAACCCGACTTCACATAAAAAGGTTCGGATAATATTTGAGCATTTCCTCCTCGGTTTCCCAAGTCATTTCCGCTCCCCTTCTATGTTTCCACCTCACCAAAATTTGGCTAATCTCTTTATTGCGTAAACGCTTCACTTTTCTATCCAAGATTGCCACCGGTTCTTCCACATAATTCAACTTTTCGTCCAACTCAATATCATCCAATGGAACAAAAGTAGATTCATCCGCCAAACACTTTCGCAAATGAGACACATGAAATGTGTTATGAAGTCTACTTAGTCCCTCTGGTAGTTCCAAACGATAAGCTACCGCACCCACTTTTGCTATCACTTTAAACGGTCCGATGAAACGAGGACTTAACTTCCCCCGTTTTCTAAAACGTATCACACCCTTCCAAGGAGAGACTTTCAAAAGCACAAAGTCCCCCACTTGAAACTCAATCGCTCGCTTCCTATTATCCGCATAGGACTTTTGGCGATCTTGAGCCGCTTTCAAGCGTGCTCTAATTTGGTCGATACTATCATTAGTTTCCAAGACCACCTCTTTACTACCTAGTTCCCGTTGACCGATTTCACCCCAACACACGGGTGTTCGACACTTTCTCCCGTACAATGCCTCAAAAGGCGGCATACCAATACTAGAATGATAACTATTGTTATACGAAAATTCCGCCAACGGTAAATGGTCATCCCAACTACCACCAAAATCTAAAGCACACGCTCGCAACATATCTTCGAGCGTTTGAATCGTTCGCTCGCTTTGACCATCCGTTTGTGGATGATAAGCAGTGCTAAGATTCAATCTAGTCCCCATATCCTCATGGAATTTCTTCCAAAATCGAGAAGTAAATCTCGTATCACGATCCGATATAATCGACACCGGCACACCATGACGTGACACAATTTCCTTCACATACATTTCCGCCAATCTATCCGAAGAGTATGTTTCCTTTATAGGTAGGAAATGTGCACTCTTCGTCAACCGATCCACTACTACCCATATCGCATCATAACCCTTTCGAGTCTTTGGTAGTTTAGTGATCAAATCCATAGCTATATTCTCCCATTTCCAAAGCGGTATTTCAAGCGGTTGGAGCTTTCCATACGGCTTTTGGTGTTCCGCCTTCACCCTTAAGCATGTGAGACACCTCTCAACATACTTAACAACATCACGCCTCATACCCGGCCACCAAAAATGACACCTCAAATCATAAAACATCTTTGTGGCCCCCGGATGGATAGAATATTTGGATTTATGCGCCTCATCTAAAATAGTTGTCAAAATACTTGACAACCTAGGAATCCAAATCCTACCAAAGCATGTCTTCAAGCCCATGCTATTTTCACCAAGTTTATCAACATAAGCAACCATCCGCTCTTTCTTCAAGTCACCACCAAGTGCTAACACTTGAGCCTCCCGGATTTCATCAATTAGGGATGATGAAATTGTCATCTTGAATGACTTCACCTTGATAGGTGCATGACTTGACTTCCTACTAAGCGCATCCGCCACAACATTCGCTTTACCCGGATGATAAAGTATGTCACAATCATAATCCTTGACCAATTCAAGCCACCGCCTTTGCCTCATGTTGAGGTCCTTTTGGTCAAAGAAGTACTTGAGACTTTTGTGATCCGTGTAGATCGTACACTTAACCCCATACAAATAATGCCTCCAAATCTTGAGTGCGAAAACCACGGCCGCAAGCTCTAGATCATGGGTAGGGTAATTCACCTCGTGAATCTTCAATTGCCTAGACGCGTAGGCAATTACTTTCCCCCTTTGCATCAAAACACACCCCAACCCCGAATGCGAGGCATCCGAATACACAACAAAATCTTCGGTCCCGTCCGGCAAGGATAAAACAGGCGCCTTTGTCAACTTTTCTTTCAAGAGTTGAAAGGCAGATTCTTGCTCGGAACCCCAAACAAACTTAGTCTCTTTACGGGTCAACTTCGTCATCGGTAAGGCAATCCGAGAGAAGTTTTCAATAAACCGCCGGTAATAACCCGCCAACCCCAAGAAACTTCTAATCTCCGAAGGCGTCTTCGGTGGAGACCAATCTTTAACCGCCACTATCTTGGATGGGTCGACAGTAATCCCTTTATCATTAATCACATGACCCAAGAATTGAATTTCGCGCAACCAAAAGGCACACTTGGAGAATTTAGCATAAAGTTTCTCCTTTTGCAAGACTTCGAGAATTTCACGCAAATGGCAAGCGTGATCACCTTCGCTCCTTGAATAGATGAGAAGATCGTCAATGAAAACAATGACCGAGCGGTCGAGGAACGGTCTACACACCCGGTTCATAAGATCCATGAAAACCGCGGGTGCGTTGGTTAAACCGAAAGGCATAACTGCAAATTCATAGTGACCGTAACGAGTGCGAAAAGCGGTTTTAGGAATGTCATCTTCTTTCACTTTCAGTTGATGGTACCCGGATTTCAAATCAATCTTAGAGAACCACGACGCCCCTTGCAATTGATCAAAAAGGTCGTCAATCCGAGGTAAAGGGTACCTATTCTTCACAGTCAACTTATTCAACTCCCGATAATCCATACACATCCTCATGCTCCCATCCTTCTTTTTAACAAAGAGAACGGGCGCACCCCAAGGTGAGACACTTGGGCGTATGAAACCTTTATCAAGCAATTCTTGCAATTGCTCCATCAACTCTTTCATTTCTGGCGGTGCCAATCTATAAGGTGCTTTAGCTACCGGTTTAGCACCCGGCATCAAGTCGATCCCAAACTCAATCTCCCTATCAGGCGGAACCCCCGGTAACTCGTCAGGAAACACATCCGCAAACTGATTCACGACCGGCACGTCGTAAATCTCCTTTACCTTTCCATCCACATCCGTAACACATGCCATGAACGCCTTGCACCCACGCGCCATGTACTTGGTTGCCTTCACAAAGGAGCACAACCTCACCTTACCTTTCTTATCACCTTCAATGTAGATGGACTCTCCCGACGGGGAATCAAGTTGGATCGCCTTTGGTCCACATAATATACTCGCCTTATTCTTTGACAACCAATCCATTCCCACAATAACATCAAAATCCCCCATAGTCATAGGGATCAAATCAATAAGAAATGTTTCACCCCCCGCTCTCAACTCGCAATTTCTAAAAATATCAAACACCAGGAAGCTCTTATCATTGGCCGCCTCGATTTCCAAAGGTTCATCTAACTTGCTACTTAGAAACGAAGAATGCTTAACAAATTTCAAAGACACAAACGAACGACTAGCCCCCGAATCAAAAAGAACTAGTGCAGGTAAAGAGTTAATCTTGAAAGTACCTGTCACCACTTCCGAGTCATTCTTTGCTTCCTCCGCTGAGATGTGGAAAGCTCTACCCTTAGGTCTTGGCATCTCTATCTTCTTGTCGCTCCTACCTTGCTTTAACTCGGGACAATCCACCCTATTGTGCCCAGGTTTGTAACAGTTATAACACAACTGAATTTGGCTTGTACATTGATTAGCCATGTGTCCCGGCTTTCCACATTTATAGCAATTCAAGGATCCTTTCTTACAATCCCCGAAGTGCTCTTTACCACAATTTTTGCACGCCCGAGAAGAAAACTTGTTGAATGGCTTCTTGCTAGGACTCCCGCCCTTTATCTTTTTCACCACTTGTTCGACGATTTCACGCTTCCTCTTCTCGCCTCTAGCTTCTTGCCTCCTCAACTCCACCTCTCTTTCCCGACACCTGTTTATCAAGTCTACAAGTGTGGTAAATGAGGATGGAGATATGCTATCCCTGAACTCCACCGTCAGCATAGCATAAAACCTGTCAATCTTGGCTTTCTCAGTTGACACCACATCCGGGCAGAACTTGGCACGATCAAAGAAAGTCCCCGCTAACTCATCAATCGATTCAGTCGTTTGCCTCATGAGGAGGAACTCCTCAGTCATTCTGTCAACCGCGGCTTGTGGGCAATGGTACTTTAGAAAAGCCGCCTTAAATTCCTCCCAAGTCATGGAGGTCACACCCAAATCACCTCTCTCCTTGCGGAGATTCAACAACCACTCCTTTGCCCTTCCAGTCAACAAAGGCACACTGAACATCACCCTATCCTCGGGCTTACATTTAGTAGTCTCAAAATTAGACTCCATATCCACAATCCACCTGTGGCTCAGAATCGGGTCCACCTGCCCATTATACTCCTTGGGCTTGATCACCATAAACTCTTTCAGAGTACAACCTTGAGGTTCCTTTTCTTTCTCCTTCAAGATCTCCTCGAGAGAGAGTTTAATAGTCCCCCTCATCTCTTCCATCAACAGATTTGTGGCTTGCTCAAAGGCTTTGGCCACCTCCTCTTTTATCAACTCTTGAATCCGTGGATCCAACGGTTCATTACTTGCATCTTCTGCCATCTCTAAGCTGAGAAATGAACCACAAACACCTTAATACCCTTTCACTTTCAATACCCTAGGTATCCATTACACATTCACTATTATATGCATTAAGTATATATATACCTACCTATATACATACATACATATATAACCACCTTCACCTAATCCTTGCAAATGTTCATTGTTATATGGTTATCATAAAGTCTCTTGCACATTTCATCTTATTAAACATATTGGCCAGACATGTTTAATAGTACGCCATGCCCAATTGTAATTACCATCTCCATATAACAAGTCACAAAACAAGTTTCGGCACACATAACACCTTAACAACATTCATCATACATATATACATACACCATATATATATATATTATCATTTTATCAAATCATTACTAACCTTTCATTTCAGCAAGCTCCGAGTCTTAGTCAAGTCCTACTTGGATTCTCGTATCATCCCCCCATATCAAGAGCATCCGGTTTGAGTTTAGTGTCTCGCACACCAAATCCCTCAAACCATTGCTCTGATACCAAGTTGAAACACACCACTTTTAAAACACCGACAATTAAACGTTTAAACAAGCGGAAGCATTTCCCAAGATTTTTTTTTTTTTTTTTTTTTTTTTTTAAAACCCCCGCGTACCGCGAGGCACACGGGCCACCTCCCTCGCGTACCGCGAGGGAGTCCCAAAATACTTACCCGGAAACCCAGGTCTATCGCGTACCGCGAGAGACTTCCCTGCAAGTTCTCGCGTACCGCGAGGGGACTCAGAAAGGCAAAACCGGAGATTTTGTCTCTCGCGTACCGCGAGAGAATCCTCCCAGGTTCTTCGCGTACCGCGAGGGACCAAATTTCCAGTGAGTTTCCCTTCAGCTGCAGGTTTCAAAACCTTGCCATTTTTCCAACTTTTATCAAATCACTTGACATCCAAAAATTTCCAACACTTGGGTTTTGACCCCAAACATCCAAACTAAGTTTTCAAATATCAAATTTACAGTTTAAGGATCAAATCACCAAATTACAAGTAATTTCCCCAAATCCTTAAAACCACCAAAAATGCATACGAGATCCCTTCGCGCTTTGGACTTGACCTTGACCTACCTCGGAGCTTTCCCTACATCACCACATTGACATAACACCATTAGTAATGATATAAACATAACAAACAAGTATTTACAACTTGCTTTCACCCTTTTCACCCATTTGACCCATTTGACCCATTTGCACCCATTTGGTCAAATAAGGCCCCTTACACTAGACTTATATACCACATAAGTCACTTACACCACATTCACCATTTTTCCACAATGGCTTGACTTATATACCACATAAGTCAATTACACCAATCTCACCATTATTCCACAATGGTTAGACTTATATTCCGCATAAGTCAATTTACACCGACTTCACCATTATTCCACAATGGTTGACTTATATACCACATAAGTCAATTACTATACTTTATCACATATCACATTTTAGCTTAACTATATACCACATAGTCATTTACACCAATTCAACATATTCTACATTTTAGTTTGACCATATACCACATAGCCAACTACATTATGCATACAAAACTTGACTTATACCACACAAGTCAATTTTCACACCATATAGGTTTAATAACTAATTTCATCCACATACCAATAAACACATATAAGATATTTGAATAACCAACATGAAATTCAAATATAAACATCACCACCACCTATCATTACTAAGTAAGTGCAAAGCACTTACCTTTTGAGTTAGAGGATCCCGCACCACCTTCTAGCTTTGCAATTAGATTACCTAAACACATTCACCTAGTTTAGTAATCTAACATACATCAAAATTCTATTACAATTGAGTCCACAACTCAATTTCCCCATTTCCAACCCAAATTGACCCGTTTGGGTTATCCCCATAACCAAACACCCTCTTTCACCACAAACTCACCCACTTGAGTTTCATTATCTTAATCTTAACACTAATTTTTCTTTCAAAAATTATTATTAAGTTAATTTGGTGTTTGTTCAAGTGTCTAACATCTTAAAAACACTTAATCTTCATTAATTCATCATTTTAGCATCATGATCCAAACACCCCCAATTTCCACCATATGAACCCTAACTTCTCATAATCAAAATCAAAGGGTTCTAGGATGTTAATCATCATTCTTTAACTTTAGTTTAGCTAGATTATCAATAATCTAACACCATTTCATCACATGCATACATAATTTCGGATTTCACCCAAAACCCACCAAGAACACATTCATGGTGAAATCAAGAGGAAGAGAATCACTTACTTGATGTTATGAAGGTGTTGTGTGAGCCAAAACCTTCACAAAACAAGCCTCAATTCCGCGATTTAGCTCCAAAACCGAAATTCTCTTCTTCTCCTCTTCTCTTGAACGACTAACACCTCAAAAAATGAGTTAATTTTGACTTTAACTAGTCAAATGGCAGATTTTGCCATATTACAACTTTAGTCCCTCAACTTTCCACTTCACCCATTTCATTCTAAAGTTAGTCAAAACTAACATAGCCCCATTACAAACTTGAAACCCACTTGTTTCAACTTATTTCTAAAATATTATTTTCACCATAATATTAATTAGAAATATTTATTTATTTATAACGAGACCCGGATTTTGGTTCGTTACAAGTACAGATAGCAGAAAGTGGGTGCTTTAGCATAAATAGTACATAGTACATGCCTTAGCACAGACAGTAGATAGTACGTGCCTTATAGTAGAAACTCTGAACTTGGATGCAAATGTTACTCGGAAAGGAAATGTTCAGAACCCGAGTAGTAAAGTAAATTAGTAATTTCATACCGGTCTCTGTAATTAGTAATTTACAGTACTCGAGGTGTTCTAAATTGTTACCTATCTTGATAACACGAGCTATCTTTGTTCACAGTAGACACTAAATGGCTAGAGCAAAGAGAGGAGGTCGCACTGGGGGTCGTACTGGTCGTCGAGGCCGACCTCCAGGTAACCGGAACCGTCCTGAAGAAAGTGAGCACTCCCGCAACGAAGCTGAATCGGTGCATGTGGAGCATAATGATAGTGGGAACCATGTGTCGGCTCCTAACGATGCCCCTAATGAGGCGCTTGAGTTGGAACCGATTGTGAAAGAAGCTATAGCGGCAGAGGTTACTTCAATCTTGAAGAAAGTTCTACCAGAAGCATTGGGCGAGGCCCTTAAAGAGTTTAATATAGGGAAGAAAGAAACGAAAGAGGAAAGCAGCAAGAGACTTGGAGTCACTGACAGTGATGATTCTGATTATGAAATGGCAACCCGGGGTTGCAACTATAAGTCCTTTCGGGGGTGTGACCCGCCGAAGTATGATGGACGGAAAGATGCTGTTGCCACTTTTGAGTGGATAGAGAGAATGAATGGGGTGATCAACATTAGTGAGTGCCGTGATGATCAAGCGGTCAAGTTTGCCGCTCACTCATTCACTAATGAGGCATTAAGCTGGTGGAGATCGATCGAAAGAATCAAGTCTTCTGCTGAGATGAAAAAGATGAAATGGGACGACATGAAAAAGCTGCTAATCACTAAGTTCTGCCCGCAGAACGAGATTGACAGAGTTGATGAAACACACCACTTTTAAAACACCGACAATTAAACGTTTAAACAAGCGGAAGCATTTCCCAAGATTTTTTTTTTTTTTTTTTTTTTTTTTTTTTTTTTTTAAAACCCCCGCGTACCGCGAGGCACACGGGCCACCTCCCTCGCGTACCGCGAGGGAGTCCCAAAATACTTACCCGGAAACCCAGGTCTATCGCGTACCGCGAGAGACTTCCCTGCAAGTTCTCGCGTACCGCGAGGGGACTCAGAAAGGCAAAACCGGAGATTTTGTCTCTCGCGTACCGCGAGAGAATCCTCCCAGGTTCTTCGCGTACCGCGAGGGACCAAATTTCCAGTGAGTTTCCCTTCAGCTGCAGGTTTCAAAACCTTGCCATTTTTCCAACTTTTATCAAATCACTTGACATCCAAAAATTTCCAACACTTGGGTTTTGACCCCAAACATCCAAACTAAGTTTTCAAATATCAAATTTACAGTTTAAGGATCAAATCACCAAATTACAAGTAATTTCCCCAAATCCTTAAAACCACCAAAAATGCATACGAGATCCCTTCGCGCTTTGGACTTGACCTTGACCTACCTCGGAGCTTTCCCTACATCACCACATTGACATAACACCATTAGTAATGATATAAACATAACAAACAAGTATTTACAACTTGCTTTCACCCTTTTCACCCATTTGACCCATTTGACCCATTTGCACCCATTTGGTCAAATAAGGCCCCTTACACTAGACTTATATACCACATAAGTCACTTACACCACATTCACCATTTTTCCACAATGGCTTGACTTATATACCACATAAGTCAATTACACCAATCTCACCATTATTCCACAATGGTTAGACTTATATTCCGCATAAGTCAATTTACACCGACTTCACCATTATTCCACAATGGTTGACTTATATACCACATAAGTCAATTACTATACTTTATCACATATCACATTTTAGCTTAACTATATACCACATAGTCATTTACACCAATTCAACATATTCTACATTTTAGTTTGACCATATACCACATAGCCAACTACATTATGCATACAAAACTTGACTTATACCACACAAGTCAATTTTCACACCATATAGGTTTAATAACTAATTTCATCCACATACCAATAAACACATATAAGATATTTGAATAACCAACATGAAATTCAAATATAAACATCACCACCACCTATCATTACTAAGTAAGTGCAAAGCACTTACCTTTTGAGTTAGAGGATCCCGCACCACCTTCTAGCTTTGCAATTAGATTACCTAAACACATTCACCTAGTTTAGTAATCTAACATACATCAAAATTCTATTACAATTGAGTCCACAACTCAATTTCCCCATTTCCAACCCAAATTGACCCGTTTGGGTTATCCCCATAACCAAACACCCTCTTTCACCACAAACTCACCCACTTGAGTTTCATTATCTTAATCTTAACACTAATTTTTCTTTCAAAAATTATTATTAAGTTAATTTGGTGTTTGTTCAAGTGTCTAACATCTTAAAAACACTTAATCTTCATTAATTCATCATTTTAGCATCATGATCCAAACACCCCCAATTTCCACCATATGAACCCTAACTTCTCATAATCAAAATCAAAGGGTTCTAGGATGTTAATCATCATTCTTTAACTTTAGTTTAGCTAGATTATCAATAATCTAACACCATTTCATCACATGCATACATAATTTCGGATTTCACCCAAAACCCACCAAGAACACATTCATGGTGAAATCAAGAGGAAGAGAATCACTTACTTGATGTTATGAAGGTGTTGTGTGAGCCAAAACCTTCACAAAACAAGCCTCAATTCCGCGATTTAGCTCCAAAACCGAAATTCTCTTCTTCTCCTCTTCTCTTGAACGACTAACACCTCAAAAAATGAGTTAATTTTGACTTTAACTAGTCAAATGGCAGATTTTGCCATATTACAACTTTAGTCCCTCAACTTTCCACTTCACCCATTTCATTCTAAAGTTAGTCAAAACTAACATAGCCCCATTACAAACTTGAAACCCACTTGTTTCAACTTATTTCTAAAATATTATTTTCACCATAATATTAATTAGAAATATTTATTTATTTATAACGAGACCCGGATTTTGGTTCGTTACAAGTACAGATAGCAGAAAGTGGGTGCTTTAGCATAAATAGTACATAGTACATGCCTTAGCACAGACAGTAGATAGTACGTGCCTTATAGTAGAAACTCTGAACTTGGATGCAAATGTTACTCGGAAAGGAAATGTTCAGAACCCGAGTAGTAAAGTAAATTAGTAATTTCATACCGGTCTCTGTAATTAGTAATTTACAGTACTCGAGGTGTTCTAAATTGTTACCTATCTTGATAACACGAGCTATCTTTGTTCACAGTAGACACTAAATGGCTAGAGCAAAGAGAGGAGGTCGCACTGGGGGTCGTACTGGTCGTCGAGGCCGACCTCCAGGTAACCGGAACCGTCCTGAAGAAAGTGAGCACTCCCGCAACGAAGCTGAATCGGTGCATGTGGAGCATAATGATAGTGGGAACCATGTGTCGGCTCCTAACGATGCCCCTAATGAGGCGCTTGAGTTGGAACCGATTGTGAAAGAAGCTATAGCGGCAGAGGTTACTTCAATCTTGAAGAAAGTTCTACCAGAAGCATTGGGCGAGGCCCTTAAAGAGTTTAATATAGGGAAGAAAGAAACGAAAGAGGAAAGCAGCAAGAGACTTGGAGTCACTGACAGTGATGATTCTGATTATGAAATGGCAACCCGGGGTTGCAACTATAAGTCCTTTCGGGGGTGTGACCCGCCGAAGTATGATGGACGGAAAGATGCTGTTGCCACTTTTGAGTGGATAGAGAGAATGAATGGGGTGATCAACATTAGTGAGTGCCGTGATGATCAAGCGGTCAAGTTTGCCGCTCACTCATTCACTAATGAGGCATTAAGCTGGTGGAGATCGATCGAAAGAATCAAGTCTTCTGCTGAGATGAAAAAGATGAAATGGGACGACATGAAAAAGCTGCTAATCACTAAGTTCTGCCCGCAGAACGAGATTGACAGAGTTGATGAAACACACCACTTTTAAAACACCGACAATTAAACGTTTAAACAAGCGGAAGCATTTCCCAAGATTTTTTTTTTTTTTTTTTTTTTTTTTTTTTTTTTTTAAAACCCCCGCGTACCGCGAGGCACACGGGCCACCTCCCTCGCGTACCGCGAGGGAGTCCCAAAATACTTACCCGGAAACCCAGGTCTATCGCGTACCGCGAGAGACTTCCCTGCAAGTTCTCGCGTACCGCGAGGGGACTCAGAAAGGCAAAACCGGAGATTTTGTCTCTCGCGTACCGCGAGAGAATCCTCCCAGGTTCTTCGCGTACCGCGAGGGACCAAATTTCCAGTGAGTTTCCCTTCAGCTGCAGGTTTCAAAACCTTGCCATTTTTCCAACTTTTATCAAATCACTTGACATCCAAAAATTTCCAACACTTGGGTTTTGACCCCAAACATCCAAACTAAGTTTTCAAATATCAAATTTACAGTTTAAGGATCAAATCACCAAATTACAAGTAATTTCCCCAAATCCTTAAAACCACCAAAAATGCATACGAGATCCCTTCGCGCTTTGGACTTGACCTTGACCTACCTCGGAGCTTTCCCTACATCACCACATTGACATAACACCATTAGTAATGATATAAACATAACAAACAAGTATTTACAACTTGCTTTCACCCTTTTCACCCATTTGACCCATTTGACCCATTTGCACCCATTTGGTCAAATAAGGCCCCTTACACTAGACTTATATACCACATAAGTCACTTACACCACATTCACCATTTTTCCACAATGGCTTGACTTATATACCACATAAGTCAATTACACCAATCTCACCATTATTCCACAATGGTTAGACTTATATTCCGCATAAGTCAATTTACACCGACTTCACCATTATTCCACAATGGTTGACTTATATACCACATAAGTCAATTACTATACTTTATCACATATCACATTTTAGCTTAACTATATACCACATAGTCATTTACACCAATTCAACATATTCTACATTTTAGTTTGACCATATACCACATAGCCAACTACATTATGCATACAAAACTTGACTTATACCACACAAGTCAATTTTCACACCATATAGGTTTAATAACTAATTTCATCCACATACCAATAAACACATATAAGATATTTGAATAACCAACATGAAATTCAAATATAAACATCACCACCACCTATCATTACTAAGTAAGTGCAAAGCACTTACCTTTTGAGTTAGAGGATCCCGCACCACCTTCTAGCTTTGCAATTAGATTACCTAAACACATTCACCTAGTTTAGTAATCTAACATACATCAAAATTCTATTACAATTGAGTCCACAACTCAATTTCCCCATTTCCAACCCAAATTGACCCGTTTGGGTTATCCCCATAACCAAACACCCTCTTTCACCACAAACTCACCCACTTGAGTTTCATTATCTTAATCTTAACACTAATTTTTCTTTCAAAAATTATTATTAAGTTAATTTGGTGTTTGTTCAAGTGTCTAACATCTTAAAAACACTTAATCTTCATTAATTCATCATTTTAGCATCATGATCCAAACACCCCCAATTTCCACCATATGAACCCTAACTTCTCATAATCAAAATCAAAGGGTTCTAGGATGTTAATCATCATTCTTTAACTTTAGTTTAGCTAGATTATCAATAATCTAACACCATTTCATCACATGCATACATAATTTCGGATTTCACCCAAAACCCACCAAGAACACATTCATGGTGAAATCAAGAGGAAGAGAATCACTTACTTGATGTTATGAAGGTGTTGTGTGAGCCAAAACCTTCACAAAACAAGCCTCAATTCCGCGATTTAGCTCCAAAACCGAAATTCTCTTCTTCTCCTCTTCTCTTGAACGACTAACACCTCAAAAAATGAGTTAATTTTGACTTTAACTAGTCAAATGGCAGATTTTGCCATATTACAACTTTAGTCCCTCAACTTTCCACTTCACCCATTTCATTCTAAAGTTAGTCAAAACTAACATAGCCCCATTACAAACTTGAAACCCACTTGTTTCAACTTATTTCTAAAATATTATTTTCACCATAATATTAATTAGAAATATTTATTTATTTATAACGAGACCCGGATTTTGGTTCGTTACAAATCTCCTCCCCTTATTTGGGTTTCGTCCCCGAAACCCGACTTCACATAAAAAGGTTCGGATAATATTTGAGCATTTCCTCCTCGGTTTCCCAAGTCATTTCCGCTCCCCTTCTATGTTTCCACCTCACCAAAATTTGGCTAATCTCTTTATTGCGTAAACGCTTCACTTTTCTATCCAAGATTGCCACCGGTTCTTCCACATAATTCAACTTTTCGTCCAACTCAATATCATCCAATGGAACAAAAGTAGATTCATCCGCCAAACACTTTCGCAAATGAGACACATGAAATGTGTTATGAAGTCTACTTAGTCCCTCTGGTAGTTCCAAACGATAAGCTACCGCACCCACTTTTGCTATCACTTTAAACGGTCCGATGAAACGAGGACTTAACTTCCCCCGTTTTCTAAAACGTATCACACCCTTCCAAGGAGAGACTTTCAAAAGCACAAAGTCCCCCACTTGAAACTCAATCGCTCGCTTCCTATTATCCGCATAGGACTTTTGGCGATCTTGAGCCGCTTTCAAGCGTGCTCTAATTTGGTCGATACTATCATTAGTTTCCAAGACCACCTCTTTACTACCTAGTTCCCGTTGACCGATTTCACCCCAACACACGGGTGTTCGACACTTTCTCCCGTACAATGCCTCAAAAGGCGGCATACCAATACTAGAATGATAACTATTGTTATACGAAAATTCCGCCAACGGTAAATGGTCATCCCAACTACCACCAAAATCTAAAGCACACGCTCGCAACATATCTTCGAGCGTTTGAATCGTTCGCTCGCTTTGACCATCCGTTTGTGGATGATAAGCAGTGCTAAGATTCAATCTAGTCCCCATATCCTCATGGAATTTCTTCCAAAATCGAGAAGTAAATCTCGTATCACGATCCGATATAATCGACACCGGCACACCATGACGTGACACAATTTCCTTCACATACATTTCCGCCAATCTATCCGAAGAGTATGTTTCCTTTATAGGTAGGAAATGTGCACTCTTCGTCAACCGATCCACTACTACCCATATCGCATCATAACCCTTTCGAGTCTTTGGTAGTTTAGTGATCAAATCCATAGCTATATTCTCCCATTTCCAAAGCGGTATTTCAAGCGGTTGGAGCTTTCCATACGGCTTTTGGTGTTCCGCCTTCACCCTTAAGCATGTGAGACACCTCTCAACATACTTAACAACATCACGCCTCATACCCGGCCACCAAAAATGACACCTCAAATCATAAAACATCTTTGTGGCCCCCGGATGGATAGAATATTTGGATTTATGCGCCTCATCTAAAATAGTTGTCAAAATACTTGACAACCTAGGAATCCAAATCCTACCAAAGCATGTCTTCAAGCCCATGCTATTTTCACCAAGTTTATCAACATAAGCAACCATCCGCTCTTTCTTCAAGTCACCACCAAGTGCTAACACTTGAGCCTCCCGGATTTCATCAATTAGGGATGATGAAATTGTCATCTTGAATGACTTCACCTTGATAGGTGCATGACTTGACTTCCTACTAAGCGCATCCGCCACAACATTCGCTTTACCCGGATGATAAAGTATGTCACAATCATAATCCTTGACCAATTCAAGCCACCGCCTTTGCCTCATGTTGAGGTCCTTTTGGTCAAAGAAGTACTTGAGACTTTTGTGATCCGTGTAGATCGTACACTTAACCCCATACAAATAATGCCTCCAAATCTTGAGTGCGAAAACCACGGCCGCAAGCTCTAGATCATGGGTAGGGTAATTCACCTCGTGAATCTTCAATTGCCTAGACGCGTAGGCAATTACTTTCCCCCTTTGCATCAAAACACACCCCAACCCCGAATGCGAGGCATCCGAATACACAACAAAATCTTCGGTCCCGTCCGGCAAGGATAAAACAGGCGCCTTTGTCAACTTTTCTTTCAAGAGTTGAAAGGCAGATTCTTGCTCGGAACCCCAAACAAACTTAGTCTCTTTACGGGTCAACTTCGTCATCGGTAAGGCAATCCGAGAGAAGTTTTCAATAAACCGCCGGTAATAACCCGCCAACCCCAAGAAACTTCTAATCTCCGAAGGCGTCTTCGGTGGAGACCAATCTTTAACCGCCACTATCTTGGATGGGTCGACAGTAATCCCTTTATCATTAATCACATGACCCAAGAATTGAATTTCGCGCAACCAAAAGGCACACTTGGAGAATTTAGCATAAAGTTTCTCCTTTTGCAAGACTTCGAGAATTTCACGCAAATGGCAAGCGTGATCACCTTCGCTCCTTGAATAGATGAGAAGATCGTCAATGAAAACAATGACCGAGCGGTCGAGGAACGGTCTACACACCCGGTTCATAAGATCCATGAAAACCGCGGGTGCGTTGGTTAAACCGAAAGGCATAACTGCAAATTCATAGTGACCGTAACGAGTGCGAAAAGCGGTTTTAGGAATGTCATCTTCTTTCACTTTCAGTTGATGGTACCCGGATTTCAAATCAATCTTAGAGAACCACGACGCCCCTTGCAATTGATCAAAAAGGTCGTCAATCCGAGGTAAAGGGTACCTATTCTTCACAGTCAACTTATTCAACTCCCGATAATCCATACACATCCTCATGCTCCCATCCTTCTTTTTAACAAAGAGAACGGGCGCACCCCAAGGTGAGACACTTGGGCGTATGAAACCTTTATCAAGCAATTCTTGCAATTGCTCCATCAACTCTTTCATTTCTGGCGGTGCCAATCTATAAGGTGCTTTAGCTACCGGTTTAGCACCCGGCATCAAGTCGATCCCAAACTCAATCTCCCTATCAGGCGGAACCCCCGGTAACTCGTCAGGAAACACATCCGCAAACTGATTCACGACCGGCACGTCGTGAATCTCCTTTACCTTTCCATCCACATCCGTAACACATGCCATGAACGCCTTGCACCCACGCGCCATGTACTTGGTTGCCTTCACAAAGGAGCACAACCTCACCTTACCTTTCTTATCACCTTCAATGTAGATGGACTCTCCCGACGGGGAATCAAGTTGGATCGCCTTTGGTCCACATAATATACTCGCCTTATTCTTTGACAACCAATCCATTCCCACAATAACATCAAAATCCCCCATAGTCATAGGGATCAAATCAATAAGAAATGTTTCACCCCCCGCTCTCAACTCGCAATTTCTAAAAATATCAAACACCAGGAAGCTCTTATCATTGGCCGCCTCGATTTCCAAAGGTTCATCTAACTTGCTACTTAGAAACGAAGAATGCTTAACAAATTTCAAAGACACAAACGAACGACTAGCCCCCGAATCAAAAAGAACTAGTGCAGGTAAAGAGTTAATCTTGAAAGTACCTGTCACCACTTCCGAGTCATTCTTTGCTTCCTCCGCTGAGATGTGGAAAGCTCTACCCTTAGGTCTTGGCATCTCTATCTTCTTGTCGCTCCTACCTTGCTTTAACTCGGGACAATCCACCCTATTGTGCCCAGGTTTGTAACAGTTATAACACAACTGAATTTGGCTTGTACATTGATTAGCCATGTGTCCCGGCTTTCCACATTTATAGCAATTCAAGGATCCTTTCTTACAATCCCCGAAGTGCTCTTTACCACAATTTTTGCACGCCCGAGAAGAAAACTTGTTGAATGGCTTCTTGCTAGGACTCCCGCCCTTTATCTTTTTCACCACTTGTTCGACGATTTCACGCTTCCTCTTCTCGCCTCTAGCTTCTTGCCTCCTCAACTCCACCTCTCTTTCCCGACACCTGTTTATCAAGTCTACAAGTGTGGTAAATGAGGATGGAGATATGCTATCCCTGAACTCCACCGTCAGCATAGCATAAAACCTGTCAATCTTGGCTTTCTCAGTTGACACCACATCCGGGCAGAACTTGGCACGATCAAAGAAAGTCCCCGCTAACTCATCAATCGATTCAGTCGTTTGCCTCATGAGGAGGAACTCCTCAGTCATTCTGTCAACCGCGGCTTGTGGGCAATGGTACTTTAGAAAAGCCGCCTTAAATTCCTCCCAAGTCATGGAGGTCACACCCAAATCACCTCTCTCCTTGCGGAGATTCAACAACCACTCCTTTGCCCTTCCAGTCAACAAAGGCACACTGAACATCACCCTATCCTCGGGCTTACATTTAGTAGTCTCAAAATTAGACTCCATATCCACAATCCACCTGTGGCTCAGAATCGGGTCCACCTGCCCATTATACTCCTTGGGCTTGATCACCATAAACTCTTTCAGAGTACAACCTTGAGGTTCCTTTTCTTTCTCCTTCAAGATCTCCTCGAGAGAGAGTTTAATAGTCCCCCTCATCTCTTCCATCAACAGATTTGTGGCTTGCTCAAAGGCTTTGGCCACCTCCTCTTTTATCAACTCTTGAATCCGTGGATCCAACGGTTCATTACTTGCATCTTCTGCCATCTCTAAGCTGAGAAATGAACCACAAACACCTTAATACCCTTTCACTTTCAATACCCTAGGTATCCATTACACATTCACTATTATATGCATTAAGTATATATATACCTACCTATATACATACATACATATATAACCACCTTCACCTAATCCTTGCAAATGTTCATTGTTATATGGTTATCATAAAGTCTCTTGCACATTTCATCTTATTAAACATATTGGCCAGACATGTTTAATAGTACGCCATGCCCAATTGTAATTACCATCTCCATATAACAAGTCACAAAACAAGTTTCGGCACACATAACACCTTAACAACATTCATCATACATATATACATACACCATATATATATATATTATCATTTTATCAAATCATTACTAACCTTTCATTTCAGCAAGCTCCGAGTCTTAGTCAAGTCCTACTTGGATTCTCGTATCATCCCCCCATATCAAGAGCATCCGGTTTGAGTTTAGTGTCTCGCACACCAAATCCCTCAAACCATTGCTCTGATACCAAGTTGAAACACACCACTTTTAAAACACCGACAATTAAACGTTTAAACAAGCGGAAGCATTTCCCAAGATTTTTTTTTTTTTTTTTTTTTAAAACCCCCGCGTACCGCGAGGCACACGGGCCACCTCCCTCGCGTACCGCGAGGGAGTCCCAAAATACTTACCCGGAAACCCAGGTCTATCGCGTACCGCGAGAGACTTCCCTGCAAGTTCTCGCGTACCGCGAGGGGACTCAGAAAGGCAAAACCGGAGATTTTGTCTCTCGCGTACCGCGAGAGAATCCTCCCAGGTTCTTCGCGTACCGCGAGGGACCAAATTTCCAGTGAGTTTCCCTTCAGCTGCAGGTTTCAAAACCTTGCCATTTTTCCAACTTTTATCAAATCACTTGACATCCAAAAATTTCCAACACTTGGGTTTTGACCCCAAACATCCAAACTAAGTTTTCAAATATCAAATTTACAGTTTAAGGATCAAATCACCAAATTACAAGTAATTTCCCCAAATCCTTAAAACCACCAAAAATGCATACGAGATCCCTTCGCGCTTTGGACTTGACCTTGACCTACCTCGGAGCTTTCCCTACATCACCACATTGACATAACACCATTAGTAATGATATAAACATAACAAACAAGTATTTACAACTTGCTTTCACCCTTTTCACCCATTTGACCCATTTGACCCATTTGCACCCATTTGGTCAAATAAGGCCCCTTACACTAGACTTATATACCACATAAGTCACTTACACCACATTCACCATTTTTCCACAATGGCTTGACTTATATACCACATAAGTCAATTACACCAATCTCACCATTATTCCACAATGGTTAGACTTATATTCCGCATAAGTCAATTTACACCGACTTCACCATTATTCCACAATGGTTGACTTATATACCACATAAGTCAATTACTATACTTTATCACATATCACATTTTAGCTTAACTATATACCACATAGTCATTTACACCAATTCAACATATTCTACATTTTAGTTTGACCATATACCACATAGCCAACTACATTATGCATACAAAACTTGACTTATACCACACAAGTCAATTTTCACACCATATAGGTTTAATAACTAATTTCATCCACATACCAATAAACACATATAAGATATTTGAATAACCAACATGAAATTCAAATATAAACATCACCACCACCTATCATTACTAAGTAAGTGCAAAGCACTTACCTTTTGAGTTAGAGGATCCCGCACCACCTTCTAGCTTTGCAATTAGATTACCTAAACACATTCACCTAGTTTAGTAATCTAACATACATCAAAATTCTATTACAATTGAGTCCACAACTCAATTTCCCCATTTCCAACCCAAATTGACCCGTTTGGGTTATCCCCATAACCAAACACCCTCTTTCACCACAAACTCACCCACTTGAGTTTCATTATCTTAATCTTAACACTAATTTTTCTTTCAAAAATTATTATTAAGTTAATTTGGTGTTTGTTCAAGTGTCTAACATCTTAAAAACACTTAATCTTCATTAATTCATCATTTTAGCATCATGATCCAAACACCCCCAATTTCCACCATATGAACCCTAACTTCTCATAATCAAAATCAAAGGGTTCTAGGATGTTAATCATCATTCTTTAACTTTAGTTTAGCTAGATTATCAATAATCTAACACCATTTCATCACATGCATACATAATTTCGGATTTCACCCAAAACCCACCAAGAACACATTCATGGTGAAATCAAGAGGAAGAGAATCACTTACTTGATGTTATGAAGGTGTTGTGTGAGCCAAAACCTTCACAAAACAAGCCTCAATTCCGCGATTTAGCTCCAAAACCGAAATTCTCTTCTTCTCCTCTTCTCTTGAACGACTAACACCTCAAAAAATGAGTTAATTTTGACTTTAACTAGTCAAATGGCAGATTTTGCCATATTACAACTTTAGTCCCTCAACTTTCCACTTCACCCATTTCATTCTAAAGTTAGTCAAAACTAACATAGCCCCATTACAAACTTGAAACCCACTTGTTTCAACTTATTTCTAAAATATTATTTTCACCATAATATTAATTAGAAATATTTATTTATTTATAACGAGACCCGGATTTTGGTTCGTTACAGTTGAGAGGGAATTTCTGGGGCTCTGTGCTGGTAGTATGACTCATCGCCAGTATACCTCCAAATATCAAGAGTTGGCTCAGCTGGTTCCACATCTGGTGGACACTGAGGAAAAGAGGATTAAGTACTACATCAAGGGACTACCACAGAAAGTCCGTGTGCACGTGAAAGCTAATGCTCCCACGAGTTTTGAATCTGTGGTATCACTTGCTGGGATAGTTTATGATGACTTCGAATCCGCAGACCCACTGCCTACTGAGAAGAAAGTGACCAATGCCGTTAAACGGCCAGCTAAAGAGTGGGCGGGGCCGGAGACGAAGAAACTGAGGATTGAAGATGGGGTTGAATGTGCTAAGTGTGGCAGGAAGCACTCGGGCGAGTGCCGAGTTGGGTTAAATATGTGCTATAGGTGCGGAAAGACCGGACACTACTCTCGAGAGTGTCCCGGGGCACAGTCTTGTTATAACTGCGGGATACCTGGCCACATGGCCAAAGACTGTCGGAAACCCAAGGCTACTGGCACCGAGAAGGGTAAAGAACCTGAGAAGCCGAAGGCAAGGACCCGGGCGTATGCACTGACACAGGAGGAGGCTAGGGGAGACCCAGATGTTGTGTCAGGTACGTTCATCCTTGACCACACTTATGTTTCAGTATTATTTGATTCGGGTGCCAGTAGGAGTTTTATATCATCTTCTAAGTGTAAAAGAATGAAATGCAAAGTTACTAGAGTAGAGCAGGCCTTTAATGTGGAAACCGCAGTGGGCAAGACCACGATAGTAAGTGAATTGGTAGATAATTGCACGATAAAGATTCATGGCCATAGATTCCCAGTTAGGTTGTATGTTATGACCTTGGGAGGATTCGATATAGTTTTGGGTATGGATTGGTTAGCTGCCAACGAAGCCCGGATAATATGTAGACGAAAGATAGTTCAGCTCAAAGCTCCAGACGGTGGTGAGGTTTTGGTGTACGGGGATCGCGACGGTTCACTAACGAACGTCATATCAATGATAAAGGCAGAGAAGTATATAGGGCGCGGATGCGAGGCCTACCTGGCCTATGTGATAGACAATGATGTAAAGGTGAGAGAGTTAAAAGACGTACCAGTGGTATGTAATTTTCCGGGGGTGTTTCCTGAGGAGTTGCCTGGGTTACCACCTGACCGGGAGACAGAGTTCCAGATAGACTTAGTGCCAGGTGCCCAGCCCGTGGCTAAAGCACCGTACCGACTTGCACCTCTGGAGATGAAAGAGCTGATGGTACAGTTGGAAGAACTTTTGGATAGAGGATTTATCAGACCAAGCATTTCTCCATGGGGTGCTCCGGTTCTGTTCGTAAAGAAGAAAGATGGTGCCATGAGAATGTGCATCGACTACAGAGAGTTGAAAAAGCGTACAGTAAAGAACAAATATCCGCTACCAAGGATCGATGATCTGTTCGACCAACTACAGGGCGCCAGATGGTTCTCCAAGATCGATCTGCGGTCGGGATATCATCAGTTAAAGGTAAGAGAAGAGGACATACCTAAGACAGCGTTTCGCACGCGTTATGGGCATTACGAGTTTCGCGTGATGTCTTTCGGCTTGACGAACGCTCCGGCAGCATTCATGAGTATGATGAACCAGGTGTGTAGACCGATGCTAGATAGGTCGGTGATAGTGTTTATAGACGACATACTCATTTATTCGAAAAGTGAAGGTGATCATGCTTGTCATCTTCGAGAAGTACTAGATACGCTACAAAAAGAAAAGTTGTATGCCAAGTTCTCCAAATGCGCGTTCTGGCTTAAGGAAGTCCAATTCTTAGGTCACGTTATCAACGCAGACGGCATTATGGTTGACCCGGCTAAGATAGAGGCAGTACAGGAATGGGAAACCCCGAAGACGCCAACCGAGATTCGAAGTTTTCTGGGATTGGCAGGTTACTATCGAAGGTTCATTCAGGACTTCTCGAGAATAGCTTCGCCACTGACAAAGTTGACACGTAAAGAAGTAAAGTACGAATGGGGTCAGGCTCAGTCCAAAGCATTTGAAGAGTTAAAGAAGAAGTTGACCCAAGCCCCAGTGTTAGCACTACCCGACGGTAACGAGGACCTGGTGGTATATTCTGACGCATCGGGACAAGGGTTAGGGTGTGTTTTGATGCAGAGGGGAAAGGTGATCGCGTATGCGTCACGACAGCTAAAGATCCACGAAATTAACTACCCGACTCACGATTTGGAGCTCGCGGCAGTTGTTTTTGCGTTAAAGATTTGGAGGCATTACCTCTACGGGGTGAAATGCACGATTTATTCGGATCACAAGAGCTTGAAGTATTTCTTCGAACAGAAAGACCTGAATATGCGGCAAAGGCGGTGGTTAGAATTGCTGAAAGACTATGACTGTGAGATCCTATACCACCCGGGAAAGGCGAATGTGGTCGCTGATGCCCTAAGTCGTAAGGAGAATCATTCTCCTATTAGGGTAAAAGCGTACCAGTTAGTGATAACCCCAGATTTTATGACAGAGCTAGAAGCAGCACAGAAGGAAGCACTAAAGGAAGAGAACATAAAGAAAGAAAGAATGGTCGGTCAACAGACAAAGTTAGAGTTAAACACTCATGGAGTGAGGACCAGGTGTGGTCGCATGTGGGTACCGAAGGGCGGAGAGCTTAGGGCCAAAGTACTTGACGAGGCCCATAAGTCTCGATATTCCATCCACCCAGGAACCACGAAAATGTACCAGGATTTGAAGAAAGAGTATTGGTGGCCTAACATGAAGAATGATGTGACCGGATATGTAAGCAAGTGTCTGACTTGCTCACAAGTTAAAGCAGAGCATCAGAAACCGTACGGGAAGATCCAGCCTCTGGAAATACCCGAATGGAAGTGGAAGCGTATCACCATGGACTTTATTACAAAGCTGCCCCGCACAGCAAAAGGCCATGATACGATTTGGGTTATAGTGGATCGTCTGACAAAGAGTGCACATTTCTTGCCAATTCGCGAAACGTATTCATCTGAGAAGTTGGCAGAAGTATTTATCAATGAAATTGTCTCTCGACATGGCGTACCGTTATCAATTGTATCTGACCGGGACACCCGATTTACATCGAGGTTCTGGAAAAGATTTCACGAGTCAATGGGTACAAGACTGAACATCAGCACGGCTTATCATCCACAGACGGATGGTCAATCAGAAAGGACCATCCAGACGTTAGAGGATATGCTCCGCGCATGCATTATAGACTTCGGTGGCAGTTGGGATAGTCACCTACCGTTGGCGGAATTCTCCTACAACAACAGTCACCACACCACGATTGGTATGCCGCCCTACGAAATGTTGTATGGTAGAAGATGCCGAACCCCGGTCTGTTGGGGCGAGGTAGGACAGAAAGAGTTGGGGAGTTTAGAGGTAGTCACAACAACCTCTGAAAAGATTGACCAGATCAAGGCCAGAATGAAAGCTGCACAGGACCGTCAAAAGTCCTACGCGGATAAAAGGCGAAGACCAATCGAATTCAAGGTCGGGGATCAAGTACTATTGAAAGTATCTCCCTGGAAGGGGATCATACGATTCAGAAAGAGAGGGAAGTTAAGCCCAAGATTCGTCGGGCCTTTCAAAATACTAGCACGGGTTGGTGAAGTCGCTTACCGGTTAGAATTACCTGATGAGCTGAGTGGAATTCACCCAACCTTCCACGTGTCGCACTTGCGCAAGTGCCTGGCCGACGAATCGGCACACGTGACACTTGACGACATCGAGATAGATAATAGCCTCAATTACATCGAGGAACCCGTCGCCATATTAGACAGGAAAGAAAAGCGGTTACGGAATAAAGTGATACAATTAGTCAAAGTACAATGGAAGCATCGTAAAGGTTCGGAAGCTACATGGGAAACCGAGACAGAAATGAAAGAGTCGTACCCGCACCTGTTTGACTTATAACAGGTTTCGAGGACGAAACCTTTCGTAAGAGGGGTAGACTTGTAACATCCCAAAATAAATAGAAACCCAAATAAAGGAAACAAAGTGGGCTTGGCCAAAGTTTCGGCCCATGGGCCCGAAAAATGACAGGGAGCCTTCATAGCAGCAGCCATCAGCCTCTCCCTCATTCACCACACTTGTCACGCAAGTTTCTAGTGAGAGAAAGAGAGAGTGAGAGTTTGGGTCTAGAGAGAGAAAGCTCGGGATCAAGCTCAAAGTCTCGAGGATTGTTGCTCAACATCTCTGGAGCATAAAGAAACGAGAAGGAAGCTGTAACAGGTAATTATTATGCCTAAATCTGAGTTTTTGTAACTTTCGGGTTTCGGGTTAATAATCGAGTAAAGGTTTAGATTTTTACGTGTGAAACTGGAAACAAACCACGGGTTTGGGTTCATGGGGGAAAATGGAACATTTCGAACGTAAAAAGTTCAAAGCTTGATCGATTAGAACAAAGGGACCAGATCTAGGGTTCTGTTTGGGGAAGGAGACTGCACAGTCGAAACTACTAGTTTCGATATGGACGCATCTATCGAAACTACCTAGTTTCGACAGGGGCAGACCCATCGAAACTACCATAGTTTCAATATAGACCCAAGACCTTAACTAAGAATTTATATAAGTCATACGACTCGAAACTACTTAGTTTCGATAAGAAGCAGTGACTCGAAACTACTTAGTTTCGATAAGAAGCAGTGACTCGAAACTACTTAGTTTCGATAAGAAGCAGTGACTCGAAACTACATAGTTTCGATAAGGAGCCAGGACTCGAAACTACCTAGTTTCGATAATGAAACCATGACCCGAAACATCTGAGTCAAGCCTAGTAATGTCTAAGTGTCCCCTAGGAACACAGCCTTACGCCTATGACTTGATTATACAGATTGTGGGTGACCATAGTGACATTCAGGAACCGGCTAGGTGTAAACAGAAACGATTCATCTGGTGAGTTCTTATTGCCCTTTTTCCTAATGGTTTTGGGCTGGCATGCATACTGGTATAGTATTTTATAAAAATGTTATTTTTATAAAATGAAAGGCAAAGTATAGTATTTTATAAAAATGTTATTTTTATAAAATGAAAGGCAAAGTAAAGTATTTTATAAAAATGTTATTTTTATAAAATGAAAGATAAAGAACAAAAGAGCATAGTATTATCTTTTAAACAAGTTTTTGAAAGATAACAATGAGCTAAAGAAAGAATGATAAAGGAGCCGTACTTCGGTACAGCTCGACAGTGACAGTGACAGTGACAGTGACAAATACCATGTTATATGCTTATGTGTTAATATGTGTTATTTGTCTATATGAAAGTTATGTGATTGCATTTCTATTTGTGTAATAGTGTAATTGCATTGCATAGTAGTTGCATAGTAGAAAGTCCTGCAGGCATGCTAAAGTAGAAGTCTCACCCTGAGGTGTGAGCAATGCTAAAGGAGTCTTACACTTCGGTGTAAGCAATGCTAAAGGAGTCTTACACTTCGGTGTAAGCGATGCTAAAGGAGTCTTCACTTCGGTGTAAGCGAGAAAGTCTCACCCTGAGGTGTGAGCAATGCTAAAGGAGTCTTGCACTAACGTGCAAGCGAGAAAGAAAGTCCCACCCTGAGGTGTGGGCAGCGCTAAAGTAAAAGTCTTACCCTGAGGTGTAAGCAAGATAGGGATCTGGTCCTCGGACCACGATCCATATGTGATAGTTAAAGTATGATAAAGTCACTTGTCAAGTATAAGTGAAATGATAGACAGAGTACAGTGGGACACCCTAACGGGTTTCCTTAAAGATAAAGTTTTAATGACAGATAATAACGTAACAGATTTATAACTGTAACGTTGTAAAGTTTTAAAGTAATAGTTAAAAGTTTATTTCAAAGAAAGTGAAAGTAAAGCTTATTTTATTTTAATAAAACTAAGCTACCAAAGATAAAGTTTACAGTTTAAAGTAAAGAGAGAACTCACCAGCGTTAGCTGACTTTTAGTATGCATGACAGGTAAAAAGGGTAAAGCTAAAGAAAGATAAAAGAGCCATGTGGGCTGGATAGCATGGACATCGGGCTGCGGTATTGAAGACTGACATTTCCAATCCTGATAGTTCATGTTATAGACAATATTTCATGTTATAGTTTGATGAATGATTTGAATTAAAGACTTCCGCTGTAATAGATTCTGATTTCCGGTTTAAGAACTATGTTTGTTATGTTGTGTGCCAACTATGAGATGTACCCGTTTTGGGGCGTTTCATTTTAAGGTTTAACTTTGACCTATAATGAAAATGCATGTTTTGACTCGTTTGAGATTAAATATAGGAAAAATCATCAAAATAAACATGTTAACCCAAAAATTTTATAAAAAGAACATTAACTTTTTGTCACATCCAGACTAGCCTGGCAAGCTTCCAGCTGGCTGCGCAATCATTGGAAAGTGACATGGGCCTACATGTACATATAACCATTCAGAGGGCAATACATGTTCAATTGGCTACAACACAGCCGCCGGCTTGCCGGCTAGGTGGGTGTCGACTAGGTGTGTGCCGACTAGGTGGGTGTAGGCCAGGTGGATGCCAGCGTGGAACTGCATAATAGTCAGATTTGTCGGCTTGTAAAATTTGAGGCTAGGTGGTTGCCGACTAGGTGGGAGTCGACTTTAAGCTTGCCAGGTTGGGTATTGTGGCGTCTTTGGACCGGTCCATTGGGGTATGTTTAATCGGGTGTTGATAAAAAAAGTCAATGTTCAATTGGTTAAAATCTTGGGCCAATATGATTATTTTGGTGATTTTCCCTAAAATATAACTCAAATAAACTTATTCATAAGTAAACATGTTGAAAATATTGCATACGCTAAAACATATGATTAAGAACACTTCAAAATGTAAGTAATTGATTAAGAAATCCTAAAAAAGTAAGCTAAAAATTTGTTTGAAACATATGAAGGCCAAAACAAAAAAACTAGATGCACACGTAATACATCATAGGAAAGATCCAAATTATGTAATTTTTATTATATTAATAACAAAGACATGTTTATAGGAAGAGTGTTCTAGTGACGGACGATTCTGTCGAAATCTTATAAAAATCCTATCCCCAAAATTCTAACGGAGTTGCCATCACTACAAGGAAATGACCCTGTGCCGACGTCGCCTGTGCCGATGACGCCTGTCGTCGGCATAGGTCACCCTATACCGACGACATGTCGTCGGTATAGGTGAAAACCAAAATTTTGAATGGGACAACCTATAGCGACGACATGTCATTGCTATAGGGTTGAGGCAGATTGGAGGGAAAACTGACGCCCAGTGAATTTTTGGGGAAAACCTATAGCGACTACATGTCGTCGCTATAGGTTAATTTTGATTTTCTTTTTGTTTTTTTTATTTAATCAATTTTCGTCGGTCAAATTTTTTTTTAAGTTAAAAAAAACTCTGGAAAACCCTATGGTAACGACATGTCGTCGCTATAGGCTAATTTTGATTTTCTTTTTGTTTTTTTTATTTAATCAATTTCTGTTGGTCAAAATTTTTTTTTTAAATTAAAAAAAATTCTGAAAAACCCTATGGTGACGACATGTCGTCGGTATAGGGTTTTTACCTTTATTGACTGGTCAAAATCCTACGAACCCTATACCGACGACACGTCGTCGGTATAGGTGAAAACCAAAATTTTGAATGTGTCGTCGCTATAGGGTTGAGGCAGATTGGAGGGAAATCTGGCGCACAATGAATTTTTGGGGAAAACCTATACTGACGACATGTCGTCGCTATAGGTTCATTTTGATTTTCTTTTTATTTAATCAATTTCCGTCGATCAAAATTTTTTTTTAAATTAAAAAAAATTCTGGAAAACCTTTATTGACTAGTCAACATCCTACGAACCCTATACCGACGACATGTCGTCGGTATAGGTGAAAACCAAAATTTTGAAGTAGTCATTTCCCTTCCGACTATTATGCAGCCGTAGCATCGTAGTAGCACCTACTGTCTACGTATGTGGCCGTAAATCATACCGGTCTGCATTAAGCAGCCGTAGCATCGTAAAAGCACTACCGTCTACATACGCAGCCGTAAACATACTATCTACCGAAGTAACCGTAAATCATACTCGTCTGCTTAAGTAATCGTCTGGTCGTTCGTTTGCCACGAAGGCAACCTTTTATCATTCAATAGCCTAGCACATTAGTCATTTATTCATTTCATATACCTCTGTGCATAATAAGGACATAGCCTTTGGTTTTCATTATATAAACATATCATTAATCATATAAGTATGCACCTTAACTCAAAACGTTTTAAAACTTCTTTAAAAAAGGTATCTAGAAACTCACCTATGAGTACACACTATCTATATGGATACATTTTAAGTGAACTTAGGTTCAAACACTTAAGTATACACATCAAGTACACGTTCATCACCTCTTTGTGAGAACTACGAGTATACGCATACTCACAAGTATACGTCTATGAGTATGCGTATACTCAAGTTCACACACATCCTTTGTATGCGTAAACCTCAAGTTCTTGTTTTTACCATGCATGCGTGTACTAGGAGTATGCACACATGTACATAGTGTGTGTACTCCTAGTACCCGCATACTTATGTTTTGCGTGATCTTTTAAGGTTTACGAACAAGTACATTTGCGAGTACTTGTGCGGGAACTATGTTCTTGCATTTCCCAAAAGCCCTAACTTTTCTGCATGATCCAAATCTAGACTGGATTTGCATCAAGTTTCGAACTTTAAACGTCCAAAACGTTTGTTTATCATCCATAATACTAGAACTATAGTTTTATCCCATTTCATACGTCAAAATCTCATCCTTTGCATTAAAACCTCTATTTACCCTAAAACCCATTTCTAACGAAAACAATAGATTTAGGGATGTTTATTACCTTAAAACGTGCGTAGCTTTCTCGTTAATGCTTCCTCTATCCTTAGCAGCCTTTAAAACCTTGATGAAAAATCATTAATTGCCGAAAGTCGGGCTACATGTAGCAACTATGTCATGGATTGGTGCAAATGGGTCCCCTCAAAGTGTAACATCTTGGCTGGAGGGCTGAACTAGATCGCATCCCTTCTCTTATTGCTTTGGCTAAGCGCAATGTCCAAATTGTTTCAATCTTTTGTCCACTATGTGGGAACTCACATGTCGTCGCTAAAGGTTAATTTTTATTTTCTTTTTGTTTTTTTATTTAATCAATTTCCGTCGGTCAATTTTTTTTTAAATTTAAAAAAATTCTGAAAAAACCCTATAGCGACGACATGTCGTCGCGATAGGGTTGAGCAGATTGGAAGGAAAGTTGGCGCCCAATGAATTTTTGGGGAAAACCTATAGCGCTATAGGTTAATTTTGATTTTCTTTTTTTTATTTATTCAATTTCCGTCGGTAAATTTTTTTTTTTAAATTAAAAAAAATTCTGAAAAACCCTATGGATACGACATGTCGTCGGGATAGGGTTTTTTACCTTTATTGACTAGTCAACATTCTACGAACCCTATACCGACGACAAGTCGTCGGCATAGGCTACCTGTGCCAACGACATGCGGGCCTATGCCGACGACATGTCGTCGCCATAGGGTGCAGCGCGAAGAAATAGGGAAAACAGACGGCAAACCTTCATTTCCACCTAGAATCCTCCAAAACTCCTCCAAATTGACTCTCCGACGATTTCCCGGTTTTTAGGCTTTTTGGGAGCAACTTTCACAAAAACTCTCGAGATTTAAGGTGAGGTAACATCCGGGTTTCATATTTTAGCTTCTTTTTCAAGATTTTAAAGTTTTGTTTGTTTATTTTGGTTAGGTTTTGAAGGAATTTCATCATTTTTGGGATTTTTAGCTTTGTGAAGGTAAATACTCGTTTTAATTACTAATTTGTGATGAAATTTGATTTAGATCTAAGATTTTTATGATTTTGTATGTATGTGTATGTATGTATGTATGTTTGTATGTATGAGTATGTATATTTGTATGTATGTTGGAATTATTAAATTATGATTAGTTTAGGTCATTTGGTTTAGATGTGTGCTTATTTTATATAATTTAGTTTATGTAAATTAGTGTTTGTATGTATATGTATGTATGTGTGTAATTTGTGTTTATAATGATTAGTTTGTATGTATGTGTATGTATGTGTGCAATTTGTGTTTATGATGATTAGTTTGGATGATTAGTTTGTATGTATGTGTGTAATTTGTGTTTATGAAGATTAGTTAATATGAATGTATATATGTGTATGTATGTATATGTTTTGTAATTATGTAATTGAACATTTATTTATGTATGTATGTTTGTATGTATATGCTTGTAATTATGTAATTGGGCTTTTATTTATGTATGTAATTGTGATGTGTAGGTATATAAGATGGTATTTATTGAGAGAAACTTTCACAAAAACTCTCAGGATTTAAGGTGAGGTAACATCCGGGTTTCATATTATAACTACTTTTTCAAGATTTTGAAGTTTTGTTTGTTTATTTTGGTTAGGTTTTGGAGGAATTTCATCAATTTTTGGATTACTAGCTTTGTGAAGGTAAATACTCGTTTTAATTACAAATTTGTGTTGAAATTTGGTTTAGATCTAAGATTTTTATGATTTTATATATATGTGTTATGTATGTGCATGTATGTATGTTTGTATTTATGAGTATGTATATTTGTATGTATGATAGAATTATTAAATTATGATTAGTTTAGGTCATTTGGTTTAGATGTGTGCTTATTTTATATAATTAGTTTATGTAAATTAGTGTCTGTATGTATATGTATGTGTGTAATTTGTGTTTATAATGATTAGTTTGTATGTATGTGTGCAATTTGTGTTTATGATGATTAGTTTGGATGATTAGTTTGTAGGTATATGTGTAATTTGTGTTTATGATGATTAGTTAATTTTAATGTATATATGTGTATGTATGTTTGTAATTATGTAATTGGATATTTATTTATGTATGTATGTTTGTATGTATATGTTTGTAATTATGTAATTGGGCTTTTACTTATGTATGTAATTGTGATGTGTAGGTATATAAGATGATATTTATTGAGTGCAACTTTCACAAAAACTCTCGGGATTTAAGGTGAGGTAACATTCAGGTTTCATATGTTAGCTACATTTTCAAGATTTTGAAGTTTTGTTTGTTTATTTTGGTTAGGTTGGTATTTGTCTTGAACAATTTGCATATTTGTGTGTCGAACAAGTTTATGTTTTGAATGTTTGATTTGTCGGACAAGTTTGTGTGTCGAACAATTTGAATGTTTGGTTTATGTTTCGGATATTAAATTTTATCTGATTTGATTGTTTGAATGTATTATATTTAATGATTTGCAGGTTTTTGTTTTTAGAAATTTAATATTTCTAGATAAAATATTAAAAATTAAAAAATAAAAAAAAAACAGAAAAGACCTATACCGACGACATGTCGTCGCTATAGGCCTTTTTAAAAAAGTATTAAAAAAACAAAAAACTCTATACCGACGACATGTCGTCGCTATAGGCATTTTTAAAAAAATTATTAAAAAAAAACCCTATACCGACGACATGTCGTCGCTATAGGTCTTTTTCAAAAAAATTTAAAAAAAACAAAAAACCATATACCGTCGCCATGTCGTCGCTATAGGTCTTTTTCAAAAATTATTAAAAAAAAACAGAAAACCCTATACCTGACGACATGTCGTCGGAATAGGGTCAACCTGTACCGACGACATGTTGTCGGTATAGGGTTGGACTCTATACCGATGACATGTCGTCGGTATAGAATTTCTTTTTTAATTTTTTAATTAAACCCTATAGCGACGAAAAGTCGTCGGTATAGGCTGACCTATCCCGACGACAATCTAGGCAATTGGGACGAGACAATACCGACGACATGTCGTCGGTATAGGCTATCCCGACGACAATTCGTCGCTATAGGGTCAAAAAAAATCGTCGGGATAGGGTGATACTGTTGTAGTGCATAGAAATTCCCCAAAAAAATGAAATCCTATCATCAAAATTAGGGTTATAGTTTTTGTCATTCGTCGGTGATACTCGTTGTTCTAGAAGTGTGTCTATATAAAACTGAGAAAAGGTGCAAAATTTTGATGGTTTGGACATTGAAGTCACACCGCACTCTTAATTAATAATTGCAATAAATACTTCAATTTGGTGAAATTAGTTGTTGTACCCCTACTGTGGATATGTCTATTGAGTTTGAATAGCTTCCAACCGCTTCTCTAATCAGATTTCCAGGATATACTTGTGGCAAATCCATGATGCCAGTATTTGTTGCTTCGGGTACAGTGGCAGCAACCATCGGTAGGAGAGATGCCTATGGGAAAGTTAACACATATTATTAAATTCAGCAAGATATAAACACATCATAGTGGGCTCGGGTTCATTGAAGTGATTCATATTTAGTACATGTCAAAACAAGCCTCGTTGAAGCGAATCATATTTAGTACATGTCAAAACAAGTCGCGCTAGCCGGTTTAGGTTGACCACTAACATTTTTTTTGGTCTACTTTTACCTTATGTTGTAAATATTGAATGCATCTGTTATGATATAGAAGCCAATATTTAACAATCTAAAATATTAAATAAAAGAATTTAGGATTTATGGTTTAACTTTAACCTATCATGAAAATTCATGTTTTGACTCGTTTGAGAATTAAATATAGGGAAATTATCAAAATAAACATGTTAGACCCAAAAATTATCAAAATGATCAATGACTAGTCAATTTGCGGCTAGGTGGTTGCCGGTTAGGTGGGAGTCGATTTTAACCATTTAATTGGATATGTTTATTTGGGTGTGGAATAAAAATCAATGTTCAATTTGTAATAATCTTGGGTTAACATGTTTGTTTTGGTGATTTTCCCTAAAATATTACTCAAATTAACTTATATTCATAAGTGACCTTGTCGGAAATATTGCATACGCTAAAATATATGATTAAGAACAGTTCCAAAGGTAAGTAATTGATTAAAAAATCCAAAAAAATGTAAGCTAAAAATTTGTTTGAAGCATATAAAAGGCAAAACAAAAAAACTAGATGCACACGTAATACATCATAGGGAAGATCCAAATTTATGTAATTTTTATTACGTTAATAACAAAGACATGTTTATAAGGAGAGCGTTCCAGCGACGGACGATTATGTTGGAATCTTATAAAAATCCTATCCCCAAAATCCTAACGAATCTGCCATAGAAATTTCCGGTATCCTCAAAATTAGGGTTTTAGATTTTTTTTAGTTTTGATACTCGTTCTAGAAGTGTGTCTATATAAAAGGTTTGAACATTCAAGTCACACCTCACTGTTAATTCATAATTGCTTTAAATACTTCAATTTGTCACACTTATCATTATTGTCTATATTTTGTGTTAAAAGAAGTGTCTGTATTTCAATCCACATGCATGATAATAAAACCATACCATTAGAGTAGAGATTTCAGAGGAAATGCTCATGAATCTCTAGAATGAGAGAATCTTATGACACTCAATGTAAAGGGAAAATCAGAACATACCTCTCATGCCATGTAATATGCTTGCCCATGATACACATATGGGAAAACTTTTCTTCATTCAAATTCGCAAATGAAAATTATCTAGTGCATGCTACAACCTTAAGCTCATCTAAATGAAATAAAAAGGTTGTTTGTTCTTTGAGAAATATGAAATAAATCCAAAATCAGATCAAGAAATTAGCGCGCAAAAAAAGAAAAAGAAGAACAAGAAAACCCTTGGATATGATCTCTAGAGATGATCTTAAGAGAACTATGAGTCAGTTTTTATGAGTATTAACTTTTTCATTAAAAAAAAGACTGAAAACCTTTCATTTTATAAACTAGCAGGTGCTGAAGATTGACCACATATAACTTCTATTGTAGTTTACCTGAAAACCCTGAGTTTGCTTCTGAATATTGTAGTTATAACTTCTAATATTCAAGCTCCCATCAATCTGATCATTATAAGGGTCAGACAGCAACCAAGAATCAATTTCATTTATAGCCATTTGCTCACTAGCTTCCTGATTATTTTCTACATGAAAAGAAGGATTAACAAGATTGCTTGCATGTGAAAAACCATAGCTGGTATTTTCAGGGGTTCTTTGGTAATTTAGCAGTACATTATTGTACCACCTGGTCATGGGGTTGGTACATGAACAAGGCACTGTGGCTGCAGTGTGACACATATTAAAACCATGGCCATAAATAGATGAATTATCACCCTCCATTTGTTTTACTGTTTTAGCAAATATCTGGGGGTCTTTATATATGCTGGTAAAGGGTGAATCAAAGAAAAGTGAAGGGTTTGTGGGTGGCTGAGGAGAGACTACTAAATAATCTTGTGGCTACATGGGCTTCTGGTGGGGTAACAATTCAAGAAAACCATTAAAGCTTCTATGGGGCCCATCATCATCCCCTCTTTGATTCTAATATTCACATGCTGTGGCGTTTGTGTCTGCAAGCCTTTTGGTTAAAGGTTGTATGCAATATTTGTGCATCATTTAATTACTAATTAGGGTTACTTTCTTATAAGAAACTTGTTGTAGGTAAGTAGATCAGAGTTCAAATTTAGATAACCCTAGTTGAACCACAAAGGTTTTGTATATAGGGTTAAAACATTTAAAGTGTCATGGATATCACATTAATTTGGTGTATAACACACATGTGGTGTATGTAACAATGATTACAATAAATAAGTCCGGTTCCGGTACACATAGATTTTAGCAACGTAGGAATTAATTACAAAATTGACAAAAATTAATCTCAATTATTAAATTTATTTCAAAATTGACACCCATTAATCAATATACCATTTTTAGACATGATCGCATGTCAACACTACGTGTATTCAATAGCCACATAACAACACCATTATAATCAAATGCCCAGATTATTTCATATATTTTTTTAGGCTAACGGGGATTTGTATTTGATCTTACCTCTACAATAAAGTATACAATCATCAATTTATACATATCTATACTCCTTTATAAAAGATATTGGAGGGACATTTTAATAAATATCATATTTTACCATAAAGTATACAATCATCAATTCATACATAATTTACATTTCACTATTATGTATCGAACCCCACATATTTTACAGGGCTTTTTATTTGAACAACATAAACTACAAGTCTTGACTAACGGGTCAAATGCTACCGGTCTTAAAGACTGCACCGGTGACCAGCAGTAAAAAGAACTTTTCTTTATAAAAGATCTCGATTAGAAGGGCCCAAACGCTATAAATAATATAAAATAAAGGGATAATATCATATATATATACCCTTACAAACATGGGTAAATATTTTATATACCCAACCAAAACTAAAAATGTCATATATACCCAAATTAAATAATTTGAAAATTTATGACCATTCTACCCTTATCCATTATATGAGTTTTTTTAACCTACTTTTTTTGTTTTATCCAATACGTAGGAAATGTTTTTGGACGAATTAGCGACAAAAGCCCCGACTAATGTTTTATCAAAAACCTTTGTCGCTAATCCGTAGGAAATGTTTTTTCCGATAAAGTCCCGACTAATTTTTGGACGAATTAGCGACAAAAGCCTTTTGTAGGTAATTTTTGACAATATTTCGACGATTATATTAAATAAATAAGTTAAATTACTTAATAAATTTGTCTGGAAATTGTAAGAAATCTTGTGGTTACTTTTTTATTTTTGTTTTGTGGCAAAGTTGTCGCAAAGTTGTGGGAAATTTCTTTTCGTTTACATCCACCGATCGTGCACAATTTTTTTGAAAGAAGGTGCAAAGGTCAATGATTGTTGTTGAACCATTCGAAATAAGACAAACTCGGACCCTATTGGTAGCAATCGGTTCTATTTGATTTGTTAGGATGCACCTTATTTTTAAAGTTCAATCCAAAACCATCAGTTAGTCTCACCCCTCTAACGAACTTGCAAAAATGGTCTCAATCATCGGGTGTGAAAGAGTAAGAAGCGTGTGGTTGGCTGACCTTGTTGTTTTTATTTGTTAGCCATAGATTTTATCGTATACCCAACTTTTCCAAGTCTTGTCTTGCTTTGTGTGTGCCTTTTGATATTTCATTCACCACCAAAGTACCCAATAACTCTCACCAACATTTTTTTCCATCTGCATAACATCGATATTGTGTTTTAGTTCGAGAGAAGACCAATAATCCAGCTCTAGAAGACTATTTAGTTGTTCTAGTATTCCTTTATTATTTGATCGTCTAGGAGGACCTCTTGTATCTTTTTTGCCATTAAACAACAGATCTTCCCTCTATTTATGCTTGCGATCCAAAAATCGTATGTGAATAATAAAAGCTATCTTATTCCTTAGGACGACATAAGGGCTTGTCTATTTTACAAGTAGGGCATGCTTTATAACCCTGGCCACTCCATCCAGACGAGTTGTTATGAGCAGAATAATTATTGATAGTCCATAATAGTACCCCACACATCCTGAATATAGATTTGGTTGATACATTTTCATTTCGACTCCTTCGTCACAAAACATTTTCAACTCATCCAACAAAGGTCTTAGGAAAACATCAATGCCCTTTCTAGGTGATTTAGGGCCGAGAATCAGCGAAGTCAACATGAAAGAAGACTCTTTCATACATAACCATGGTGGTGTATTGTACATTGTCACCACTGCGTGCCATATAATGTAAGACATATTCATGTTACCGAATGGATTAAAGCCATCGCCAGCCAAACCCATACATACGCAATACATCCATACACATACATAGTTATACTCAATACATACATATTCATATACATACACGTATCCATACACATACATATACATAGTTATACATCGATACACATACGCAATAGGTCTCAAATGTTTGAGCTAAATTTGTAATTTTTAAAACATGTGAGCCAAACATTCAATTTGATTAAACCACTTGGGTCATTTATACAATTAACTCTTTATTTAATTTATAAAATTTATAATTAATTATTAAATTATATTATTTAATTTAGATTATAGATTTTATTTGACGTATAATATCTATTTAATTTCTTATATATTAGTTCTATTTTAAAAGTAAAAAACTATTAATTTAACCTATGGCTCGTCGTGGCTACGGGGCATTTTATTTTTTATTAGTTTTCCTTCTATGATAAATCTGAATAAAAGAAAAGTAAAAAAATATTAATTTGACCTAGGGCATTTTATTTTTATTAATTTTCCTTATATATTAATTCAGAATAAAAGATAAGAAAAAAAAATTAATTTATCCTATGGAGACGATTTGTCGTCGGGACACCTAAAAGCTGGAAAAGTCTATAGCGATGACATGGCGTCACTACTGTTAATCTATATCGGCGACGTGTTGTCGTCGCTAGTTGTCGTTGCCATAAGGGTTTTCCTTGTAGTGGCTGTCTAAATGAGTTGAGTTGATCACAACATTTTTTGTTCATGGTTTTAGTTTCATAAGTAATTAACATAGTAAATATGATTACCCAACTATATATTAAAATAACAACATAGTTTTTTTTTAATAAACCAACTAGAGGTTTCCCCGCACGCGTTGCGCCGGGAATTCCACCGATGAAGGTCGAGAACTATGCTACTATTAGTTTAGAAGAAATCGTTCCAAATGAACATATTAGATTCTCTTTGTTATATGCAAATATATATACATGTCGATTTTGAACTCAAAAAAGGATTTTGACAAAAATAGGCCCGGGTCAAAACGGGTTGTTTTAAGAAATAATCAATTTGGTTTACATTACAAACCAAGGGATGCCTCATGAGATTCTTTAGTCAGAAACACAATAATCTATTGTAAAATCTATAGATTCTTCATGAACATAAAATGATTACATCAAGAAAACAACAAATGTGTTTCAAGTTAAGAACAAACCTGTCATAAATACTCGTTAATGAACTCAGACCACAAACGTAACCTTCTCATCTTTCTTCTCTGCCCCCGCAAATATTTAATCCATCTACTCTCTGTCAAAGAACTCCAAAATAACATTGTGTTTAAATAATATACTCAAAGGGAACCAAATTACACTTCTTGTTTCAGTACCAATATGCAAATTATAGCAGTAAGCATGGACTGCAATGTTTCTTATGGTATGCCATTCTGCATTCCTAAGCTATGTTGTGCTTAAATTACTTGATCTTTGACTGTTGAAACATACTAAAAAGAACTACCAAAAACATGAAAGGCTACACTCTTTCTGATCAGGTATACATGATCACAAAAAATCCATTTGATGCAACTGGTGATATCACAGACCAATGGAAGTTTCATTTTGACCAAAGACCATGTTTAATTAAACATATATAAAGGTTTGAAAGGTGGAGACACCAAGAAACTTTTCGATTCCACCACATCAAACATGAATATTAATATTTTTGACTATTTATATAGATTTTAGTCTAATTACTCCTTGAATAAGATCATAATCATATGTGGTTACAACATTTTAAATGAATGGTTTTTTCAAATATTAAAACCATACGATCATTCTATCAATTGCCAACAGATCGATTTACTATCAATAAGATAGTTTATAACATACAAACAACAATTTCTATAGAAAAGATTGTACCAGATTTTGGAAAAACATTCACCCTCAATGACCAATCTTTAGCTCCTGATCAATATGAAAAAAATTCACCCTCAATGCATTATGCAAAATTTTAAAATCAGTATTGAAAATTCGAAATCTAATGCTATTAAATTTTCAATCAAACTATAATCCTAACTGCAAAATTTCGTAAGCTGTGTTCTTCAAAATGTAAACAATTACAGAATCAATTAATTTAGATCCAATAAAACACAATTTATACCTTTGCTAGGATGATGTCCAAAAAGCTTAGGGTCTGATTTGTATTCATAAGGTTCTTGTTGATGGCTGCAGGTTCAAATTCAACATAAAAATCAAAGTCAATCTAAAGATACAAATTTAAAATATGAAACCCTAAAACAAAGAACTCGACTTCAAGAACAAAAATTGAGCACATACACAGACTAAGCTAATTCACGAAACAACATACCGTGCTGGACCTTGGAAATCTACAAAAGAGAAGATGGAACAACATTGTAGCAGGAGGCAATGGTGGTCTCTTCATCGCCTTTCGGAGCACTGTGAATCTCTTCCCGAAAGGCCTAGAAATCCCAAGACACAGTAGTTTGAAGCATAAGAGAGGCGGTGGAAGAAACGTAAAAGGACATCGCAAGTTGTGTAACAGGATTATAAGAAAAGAAAGAGAATTGGACACTTGTCCACCACATGTGTTAAACAAATAAGAATGAGAAAAACACTGTTCCTATCAGTTTTGAAATCATATTGTTATTAATTATAGGAGGTTATGGCGAGCCAAAAATATAACCCAAATTGACTCACTTTGACGTAAATGGTTGAGATCACGTCACTTACTACTAAACAATCATAAATGCCTTCAAATCTGAAATGTGGTTAACTGAATCCTCCTTAAACCTTGTTAACTTGCAAGTTCCGAATGGAATCTGTTGACAACTAGATCTGAAGATGATAATGCAAGAAAAGATTTAGAATGACGGTGATATTATGTCATACCCCAAAATTCTATTTCGGGCTATACCTGCGGGGCGTGACCCGCGAGGATCTTTGTCATTGAATTACTTTGAACGACCACTAAATGGTTTTCAAAATACCTGTTTTATGCATGACTCGAATGAGTCCAAAATAAAGTTTGACATGGTTCAAAGTAAAAGTGCGGAAGCAATGTTTAAATGTTTACAACATTTGACGATTGGGATGATAAAATAATGTTTATCAAAATAGGATGCTATGCATGAATAGTGCATGACTCTAGTGGGTGCATCTAGCCACGTATCCTAGCATTCAAAGACCTGAGACAAACATGCTAAAATGAGTTAACATAAAGTTGGTAAGTTCACAGGTAATTGTAATGAAAATCATGTTTATGAAATGTATGGAAATACATTTGTACTCTACACAATCATTGTTGATGAGACAAAACCAAAAATTATTATAAGTCCATCAACTGAAACTTAAGTGTAGCCACCGTAAAGGAAAAGGATGTGGTTCACCTATTTGTGCCTTGCACATGAATGAAATAGGTCAATAATGTACCCGTTCGACCTCCGGTCGAGGTTAGCTCTACTAACCCGGGCATGGGATGTTAAATCCAATAGTACTGTTCATGATCACCTCGCTTATGGAAAAATTAACGGTTGATTCCGAGAGGACTTTGTACACACCATGTATAAAACTTATATAATTAATGTAACTATGTAAGTGTGGAAATTGTAACATTTGAAAAAATGTATCCTTGAGCATGTATCTCACCTCTAAAGGAAAACGAGTAAAATGGGATTGTGAGAACTCACCTGATAAACGACTTGAAAACTCTTAGCAAATCTTGGCTAAATGAGACGACCTACTCGTGCCCTAGGAAACATTTAGGACTTTAAGGTTTAAACATTGGTAAATGTTTGACTATGAACTCTATGCATCCAAAAAAGTTTTTAAAAGTGACTTTGATGTTTCAAAGATTGTTTTGACTCGACGACCCGTTGGTGACACGTTGGACTTAAGCATTCAAATCCTAACATAAAATTCAAACCTGCTTTGAAATATTCTATTATCGTCTAATAAACACATTGGCACATTTGATTGGAATTTAGAACTTGAAACACTACTTTTGATATATCAAAGTTTCCTTAATTGAAAAATCAAGCTTTTGAGTCATATCCATGGCAACTATGCAAAATTGATGTTAACACATGAAATTAGGCATGTTATAACACATATAGAACATTTCAATGTTTACTTGCTATAACTAGACGAACATGCGAGTTTCGGATAATTAAAGTTTTCTATTATAGCAAGACTTACCATTTGAGTTTTAAAACACATTTCATTTAAGAATCCATAGCTAATCTATTATAAAAATGAGTTTTCTTTAGATGCATGTTCATATTAACATGAAGATGAAAATGGAAATGGAAAAAGATGGGTTTTGATGCTTACCAAACGCGAAAATGGATGGATTGATAGATGAAATCTCTTACAAATGGTTGATTTCTTGTACTTGAATGCTTAATTTTGGTGGAAACAAGATCAAAATAACAAAAAAATGGAGATAGAGGTAGTGGTCCTCGGTCAAAAAGAGAGAGGAGAGAGAGAGAGAGAAGTGAGATGGTGAAAGTGGGGGGAGATGGGGGTATTTAATGGGTCTTGGGACACCGGGTGGTGGAAAACGAATAGTCACCGATTTTTTGACGAAAATCTCGAATAAGTATGAATGAAATTATTTAAAAATATGATGAATCATGTTGGTAAGTTTAACATATAAAATTTTCAGATTTTTATTTGAAATTGTCGGTACATAGTGCAGACTGGCCGTACAGCGTTAAAACAGAAAAGTTTCTCAGAAAATTGCAGAAAAGTTCACAGAGTTTTAGAATAACATATCACAGTATTACATGTAATTTGTGCGCACCAAATATATATCTAAGTGTACCCCTAGAATTGATTATCTAGCTAGTGTACATCGCGTGTCCACCGGACTGTGCTGTAAACAAAAGTATATATAGATCACAGAAAAATTCATGTAGGCATGATTAATTAAATCACAATGTCACATATAATTTACACACATAGATTATATGTCTAGGTATTTGTTTGAATTATCACTAACGGTCGTGTTGCAGGTCGCGTGTTTGACCGGGTAATCTTCTGGATTACCGACACGTGTAAACGGATTGGTTTGCTAAGTGTGAAGCAGACTTAATTTACTATAAAATTAAGTGGAATGCATGATGTATACTATGATCTAAGTCTTAGTTGGGTATGGATGTTGACCTAATTTTTACCGGATGTCACATATTCAATTACTAACAAAACCCAAATCGTGAACTTCACATGCACGTCTTACAATTCGCTTATGCATGCTGAGCCGCCATTCCAATTTTTATTATAACTTTTAAAATATAATATTTTATAAAATTTCTAATATACCCTTGTGACGTACTTATTTTTATATACGTTTCGGTGTAAATTTCATTAAAAACGGAGTTGGGCGTAATAACTTACAAGTTATCAAATCACAAACGTTAAACGTAAAAGTCATCAAAACTGCTTCAAGGTTTTATTTTTTCATAGCTTTTTTTTGTTTCCAATTACAACTTTTAAAATATGAGGTTTATAAAATTTCTGATTTGATGTTACAACGTGTCTACTTTTATCTACGTTTCGACGTGAATTTTCGTTACGTCATTATTAAACCCATCAGTTGTTTTAAAAGTTTTTTTAAACCATTCAATGGTCATATCCGAATATACCGTTGCGGGTTCCTCTTTTTTTTTATCTACGTTACATGCCGCACCGTGGTCCGTATGAGTAGTAATTTGATTTTTTTATTCTACGTTTTATTTTTAGTTAAATACAATTTCTTTTATAAAAAGAAACAAATAGCGTCCCTGACCCGGTGATTCACATACGTACGCACACTACAACCCATCCGTATCTACATTTCGAACCTGGCATGGAATGCGCCATTTTAATTAAAAAAAATGATCTACTTTTACAACTTTTAAACTGATGTTTTATAAAATTTCGAAATTGACATTGCGACATGCCTATTTTTATTTACGTTTTGACGTGAATATTCGTAACGTTATTTTTAAACCAACCGGTTGTTTTAAACGTTTTTTAAACCGTCTGGCGTCCGTATCAAAATACAACGTTGTCATGTTTTTTTATCTACATATAAAACGACCCCCGTATTACGCCGCCGACATGCTTATTTTTATCTACATTTCAATGTAAATTTTTTTCGAATAATTTCACTTTCGTATACAATGAGGTAACTTTTTCATTACTATTGAATATACCACAGCAACGTGTTTTTTTTAATGTCACGTTCAATGTACCGTCACAATTTTGTTATTTTTATTTACGTTTCAAACCCGTCGCGAAACGCGGATGGTAACCCGCTAGTTATGTTTTATTATACATGTTACATATAGGCCCGTTTCTATAGTAACTAATTTTTCAATATGAATCGTACGACACATGTAGGCTGGTTTCTGTAATAACTAATTTTTCAATTTGAATCGTAGGGGTGAATCGACACATGTATTTTAGGTGAGATATATGCATTAAAAATCTTTTATAATACCGAGGTTTAAGTATGTCATGTGTTCAAGTCTTACTCTTACTTGATTAAAAAATGGGTTGTGCTATACGTACCCCCCTTAATCTGAATTCTTTTAAAAGATTAATTTTCCAATATTAATATCTGAATCCGAATCCGAAATTTCGGATAAATCGTATTCGGTTTCGGATTTTTTTGAACACCCCTATGTGTAGGTCAATGGTTAAAAAATGTTAAACATATGAAAAAGTTAGTTTGATGGTATTTTTATTTACATAAAGTTACACATTTGTATGTAAAAATTATAAAATTTAAAAAATATGAACCGATGATAAAAAAAAAAATAAACGATTTAAATTTGTTTTTCTTGTTTTCATACTAATTTAGCGTTATTTAATAAATCTTACCCTATATGTGTGTAAACTAGGGGTGAGCAAATTGTGGTTCTGGACCCTCAGAACCATGAACCAGACACGAAACCTTAAAGACCCAAACCACATAGGCTTATAATGTTCGGTTTGTGGTTCCCAATTTTATTAAATAAAGGGTTTTCAGTTATGGAGGTTCAGGGTCGGGCCAATTCGGTTCGGTTCCAACCATTTGCACAACCCTAGATTAATTTGCTATTCAGTTTTGATATGATTTATGATTTGAATGCTAATTACTAAATATGACTAAAGAAACGTTGAGGAATAGTGACCGTTCTACACAATGCATGCCACCTCAAGCTCTTTTTATTTATTTATTTTCATCTTGTACTATATTTAATATACGTTTTTAACCCGTTTAAATTTCTATTAATTTCGTTTTCCTTTAATAACTTTCGTTCGTAAACTTTTTTCAAAGAACGGAGTGCGACCAAACATATTATGAGCGAACACCATCATTGCCGATATTGGTATTATCAGTACCGGTCATTTTCGACGACATGAACCGTTAATATTTTACATATTTTTCCTATTTTTTATTTAGTTTTATTTTTCTTTTTTATTAACATTATTTTTACCGTTACGACTACGTTTTCATTTAAATTTTATTAACGCGTGGCCCGACACCTGCCGCGGAGCGCGGGTCAAACCAACTAGTTAATTTACAATAGATCTAACCTAGTGGTGCTAAATTTTAACTTTGGACCAGATACTTGTGGTGATTTAGGAAAAAGTAAAAGGTGGTGAGTAGACCATCATTATTGATACAAACAGTTGGCCAACATTCTGTTTTTCAAACATAAATGAGAAAAAAGAGTACGGATTGATTCTAGTGAGCATCTATCTTGATTTAGGAGGTGAAAAGTACATTAAAACTCAACCACGCTTCATTTAAGTCATAAAGTTGATGAAAATATTTTATTTATTTGAGCGCAAATTTCTTTAAACTTATGGGAGTGATACTTGAACTTATAAGAGTGATACTTGAACTTATAATCTCTCCAACCTTGATGTTTTAAGAGGATTTTCCTCTACCATTGGTTACCAACCCGAATGACTGTTGATGGAAATATTTAACCAAGACTTAGATCTTATTTTATTGTATTACTAAAACAGACTTAACTTTTGACTCGTTTGAGGTATGGGCCTGTAAAATATGGACAAAAGCGGTTAACGAACTCGACGTTGTGGCAAGTTCTCTCACCTGGAGCCCCATTTTGACTCTGTTTGCTTTCCCCAAATTTCGTGATCTTGATTTATTCTATTTTGAATGTAAAAACACAATGAATCATGGATTTAATTAACTCACGTGTTTAATTTCAATTGTATCATCCAAGATTTGACAAGACCAGCCAAATAATTCCCTACAAAGGGGTCCTAGTTTTATTCATTCAGAAATATGTCAATTTTCTCATAAGTAGTATATTCTCTCTTTTTTTTATAAATTTTTTTAGGTTCCATTCTGTGTAATACTCGGAGTGGATGATACCTGGAAGCACCTTTGCACCTTCCTAGGAAGAGTGATCGATGTCTGCAACTATCAAATGAGAACAAACCGAAGTGCAGAATTAGATGCCGATAGGAAGTGAACAAATGAAGAGAAGATTGGACCATCAGAAAGGTGAAAAATACAGCCATATAACATTTTTATGGCAAAGGGGATCGACTCGCGCGATTCGGTAATTCTCCGAATTACCGTTACGTGAGTGTTTGTGCAATAACTGACACAATTAATTAACCCTAATTAAATGTAATGCATGAGTGAATGTTTGAGATAACTGAGTTTGTATAAACAATGTTTGAACTAACGATGTTTGTGTTAACGGAGTTAACCTGAATTTGCCGGATGTCACAACTGCGCACCTTAGTGATTTTGGACAGTGATTACCCTTATGCTAATGTGGCAGTAACGTGATGTAACATGAAAAAGGAACACGTGAAACCACTAAAAATGACCTAACAAGTACTAGTGTTGCCTTGTGTTTTCAAGATAAATAAAATAAAATAAAATATAAAAACAGGTTCTTGAATTTGATGCACCATAATTATTTTTTTGCAAAGTCTTTTTCACACTTCTCATGATAAAGACATCTTTTATGTTAACTATATAATACTAGTACTAATAATAGCAATACATACATACATGTCACACTCTCTGTTTCTTGTTCTTAACGATCGGTTGGAACAAGGAGACAAATGAAAAGTAGATAATATGTAGCATACGTGTTGAATATTTTTGTTATAAGTATGGACTTTTTATTAGTAACTATTAGCATAGCATTATTTTGTATTTATTAGTATATATCTTTTATTTTATTTAGTGTAATCATTTTCTTATTTGTCTCCTTGATTGTTGAGACTTGTACTGTATATATTTTATTATAGTGGAATGGAAATCTCAACAGAGTTTATCAAATATCATGGTATCAGAGCTAAACCCTAGCTCTCTACCTTATCGCCGCTGTCTTCACCATTGAAACCGGCTTCGGCCTCCTTCAATTTCCGGCGCCGATTTTCCTCTTCCATTCCCTTCTCTGTTCGTTTTTAGATACAGTAATAAAAAAAATGCCAGACACAGACCCCAAAGCTTCGGCCTCGTCTTCAACGTCCCTTCACCCGGTGTACACAGTCACAAATATTCAGCATAAAATCCGTGTTCTGGATGGTGCAAAGGTCACATATTCGTCGTGGGTGAAGCTGTTCAAGCTTCATGTTCGCGGGTATGATGTACTCAGCCATATTGATGACGGGTCTCAACCCCCTGCTCGTGACGACCCGAGCAATGAAGAATGGTCTAAAATTGATGCTATCGTCCTGCAGTGTGTCACACCCCCAAAATCCACTAACGGAGTTATACCGTTAGGGGCTTGACATAACAGGATCTCAGTCATTAGTTACGTTGAACGACTCTATATGAGTTTAAGAAAACACTAGTATTGCTCATAGTCACGATGCAACACTAGCAATGAAAACACTGATTTAATGTAAGACTTGCGGAAGCGAAAAGTTAAATGAAAAACATGCGCCAAAATAGTTGGGCCAAAATAAACAATTCAACGATAATTAAAAATAAATAATTCTTGAGTTTGAAAGTGATAGACTTCAAATGCATGCATGCCTTAGCTCGTGCTTGTACCTTAATTACTTGAGAAAACATGCTAAAACGTGTCAACACTAGGTTGGTGAGTTCACAGGTTTCAATGTTTGTAAAGTTTACTAGATAATACCATTTACAATTTATATCATAGGTAGCTAACCTAGTACATGTTACTAAAGCGTTTCGACACCGAAGCTGACTGTTTATGTTTGTACTGCCTCCCACCATGACTATCATAATCAATGGTGAATGTTTAGGTCAATGTTACACCCGTTCGACTACCTGTCGTGTTAGCACGACTAACGCGGGTGGGGCTTGTCAATGCCCAGTAGTACTACTCAAGATTATCTCGCTAACCCATATACTAACGGTTCGATAAGTAAGGACTTTCATGATATGTTTGCGCTTAGTACACAAGTGATATAAAAGAAATGTAAGATCTAAATGCTCGTACCCATGTTTTCTCCCCCAAGTTTAAAACGTAAGAAAAGGGGCCGTGAAACTCACCTTAGAGTATGTGCGAAAGAAAGCGAACCTAAAATGCTTGACGACTAACTGCCACCTATAAACACCGGTTTATAAGTGTATGTTTGTGTAAGTTGATACAAACCCTAAGTATCCAAACAATCTCATTGTTTAAGTGTTTGAAAAGAGTTTACAAGTTTGACTCATGTTTGACCAAGTTTGACTAAGTTTGACCAAGTTTGACCCGACGACCCGTTGGTGACCCGATTAATGATTTAACGTTGGTTCAGTATAATACTTCTATATTATACACAAATGATCATGATGTAACACTTAGCAACAAATCCTAATTGTTTTAATCAAACAAGCATGATTTCCAAAAATAGAAAGTTTCCAAAAATAGAAAGTTTTCAAAAATAGCAGGTTTCTATAAATAGCAGGTTTCTATAAATGGCAGGTTTCTATAAATAGAAAGTATGTTCGGGATTTGTGTCTCGTGAAATTATCATTGTTAATATGCTTGTAAGACTACTATAACATGTTCAATATCATCATATCACATAACCATTGCATAGAACTAAACATGTATGTCACAATTCCAAGTAAAGTTTCCATCTTTAGTAACCTATGACTAGCATGCGTGATTTCAAACACCTAACACGTTACAACAGGTTATTGTATCTTAACTAACATGTACCAATCATTAACCCATGTCATGCATGTCAAATTAGCAAGTTCTAACCATTTTTAACAATTAAAGTTTCCTTATTTGGAAAGTTCGTAAAACCGGGTTATGTATTTAAAATCTGATTTCACAAATCATGTCAACATGTATCAAGTAGCTCATAACCATCATCACATCATCCTAATCACTTCTAGTATGCAAGATAGAATTCTCAAAAAGTTTCCATTTTAAGTAACTTGTCCATTACACGTTTCGTTTACACAAGTAACACGTCAATTCGATTCCAAATCATTCAACTAATATATCTACAACTATAATAATCATAACTCACGTATAACATGCGATTTCTAAACATCACATAATCAAAAACATTCAATTTTCACATCGTATGACAACTAGGGTTTCACATAATTTCATAAAATCATCAATACGACATAACAACATCAATCAATTAACCAATTCATTATTATATTTCAAAATCATCAAGTTTGGATAATCTAGGGTTTCGATCTCAAAAATAATAATGAAAAAGTGACGGACTTTTACAAAATAACTTACGTAGGAACGTTAGAAACGCGTAGACTAGCACGTATCTACTTCTGGATTCACGATCGGGGCTCGATTGAGGTGTGTTTGGGTTGCTTCTTCAATTCGGTCGAAGGGGAGGGTGGGGTTCTTGCGGTCGACGGCCAAGAATGGTGGTTAGGGTTTTGATATATATTTTTTTTTTGAATTTTATCCTTATCTAATACTTAATGGGTTTTTTAGTTGGCCTGCGGGCTTAATTAAGGTCCATAATTCTAATTAATTAATTACTAACTCAATTAATAATTAAAACATTCTATTTTTATTTTTATAAAAACACTAACTTTTATAAAAATATTGCATGCGGTTAATATTCGATAAACACGTACGAAAACGATAATATTCACATTATTCACGTAAAGTCACGTAATCACATAAAAATCACATAAACTCATAATTTATATTAAATATAAATTATTAAATATTCAATTTATTTATTTTAATTAATCACCAACGTTCCGGGTTAGACTCGAGTGCGATCCGATGTGTGCGACTGACTGACACATTTAATTAATCCTAATTAAATGCAATGTACGTGCGACTAACTGGGATAACTGAGTTTGAAACGAAAAATGTTTGAACTAACGAGGTTTGAGTTAACGGAGTTAACCTGAAAATGCCGGATGTCACATCATCCCCTTGTTGAAAGAATTTTCATCCCGAAAATTAAACGAAGTCCGTAACGTCTGAAACAAAAAGTTTAGGTTTGTCACATCATCCCCTTGTTGAAATAAATTTCGTCTCGAAATTTAGTTAGTACCTTCCGTGTTAGCCGTTGAATGTTTGAACAGGTGAGGATACTTTTTCATCATTTAATCCTCGCGTTCCCACGTGAACTCCAGTCCACGCTTCAAGTTCCAGCGAACTCTGACAATAGGTATCTTACTACGCTTGAGTGTCTTGACCTCTCGGTCCATGATCTCAACGGGTTCCTCAATGAAACATAGCTGTTCATCAATTTCCAACTCCTCGAGTGGAACTACAAGTGTCTCATCTGATAGGCACTTCTTTAGGTTTGAGACATGAAAGACATTATGCACTCCATTGAGTGTATCCGGTAGGTTTAGCTGATATGCTACTGGACCGATCCTTTTCTCTATCTCGAATGGTCCAACGTAACGCGGGTTTAACTTTCCTCGTTTCCCGAAACGAATTACACCTTTCCACGGTGAAACCTTTAATAATACTTTGTCACCCACTTGAAATTCTAGCGGTTTTCTGCGCTTGTCTGCATAACTCTTTTGACGGTTACGAGCTGCCGCCATACGGTTTCGGATTTGCACTATTTTCTCCGAGGTTTCGTGCACAAGTTCAGGACCCGTAAGTTGACTATCTCCAACTTCAGCCCAACAAAGTGGTGACCGACACTTTCTCCCGTACAAAGCCTCGAATGGTGCTGCTTTGATGCTCGTATGGTAACTATTATTGTAAGAGAATTCCACTAAAGGCAAGTGAGTCTCCCAACTGTTTCCGAAATCGATCACACAAGCTCGTAACATGTCTTCTAGGGTTTGAATGGTATGCTCGCTTTGGCCATCTGTTTGAGGATGATACGATGTACTCATGTCCAGGCGCGTGCCTAGAGCTTTCTGTAACGATTGCCAAAAACGTGAGGTGAATCGGGCGTCTCTGTCAGAAATGATGGAGATTGGCACTCCATGTCGATATACTACTTCTTTAAGGTAGAGGCGAGTTAACTTTTCCATTTTATCGGTCTCTTTGATAGCAAGGAAATGAGTTGATTTGGTTAGGCGATCCACTATCACCCAGATTGTGTCCATCCAGTAGGGGTTCGGGGTAATTTGGTTATGAAATCCATGGAAATCTGCTCCCATTTCCACATCGGGATTTCCGGTTGTTGGAGTAATCCGGATGGCTTTTGATACTCCACCTTGACCTTGGAACAAGTCAGACACTTGCTCACATAGGTGGCTATGTCAGCTTTCATGTTTGGCCACCAATATAAAACCTTGAGATCGTGATACATCTTGTCGGATCCCGGATTGATAGAGTATCGGGATTTGTGAGCTTCATCCATGACTAGATCTCTTAGGTTTCCATATACTGGTATCCATATTCGTTCCGCGAAGTAACGAATACCATCTGATTTAACCTCAAGTTGTTTCTCCATACCACGAGTGGATTCTAATGATAAGTTCTCCTCTTTTAAGGCTTCGAGTTGGGCATTGCGGATTCGTTCGGGTAATCCTGTATGAATAGTGAGTTGTAATGCTCTAACTCGTCGGGGTTTGGTTTCTTTTCTGCTTAAGGCATCGGCTACCACATTAGCTTTGCCCGGATGGTACTTGATTGCACAATCATAATCGTTGCACAATCATAATCGTTTAATAACTCGATCCAACGACGTTGACGCATGTTCAACTCTTTCTGCTCAAAAATATGTTGAAGACTCTTGTGATCGGTGTAGATGGTGCACTTGGTACCGTACAAGTAATGTCTCCATATCTTGAGTGCAAACACCACGGCTCCTAACTCCAAATCATGAGTCGTGTAGTTCTTTTCGTGGATTTTTAACTGTCGAGAAGCGTACGCGATAACCTTGTCGCGTTGCATCAATACACAACTGAGACCTTGGATGGAGGCATCGCAATACACTACGAAGTCATCTGTTCCCTCTGGTAAAGACAGGATAGGTGCGCTACATAGTTTCTGCTTTAGCAGCTGGAATGCTAATTCTTGAGTCTCACTCCAATTATAGGGTTTATCTTTTTGGGTTAAGGAGGTGAGGGGTTGGGCAATCTTTGAAAATCCTTCGATAAAACGACGGTAGTATCCGGCCAATCCTAGGAATTGCCGAACTTTGGTTGGAGTTGATGGTGCTGCCCAATTCTTAATAGCTTCCACTTTGGCTGGATCGACATGTATTCCTTTCTCGTTGATCACATGTCCTAAAAATTGAACCTCGCGAATCCAAAAATCGCATTTGGAAAACTTCGCGTACAGCTGCTCCTGTTTCAGTAGTTCAAGGATCAAACGCAGATGCTCCTCATACTCCTCCTGACTCTTAGAATATATGAGGATATCGTCAATAAAAACAATGACGAATTGGTCCAGATAGGGTTTACACACACGGTTCATGAGGTCCATGAACACCGTGGGTGCGTTAGTTAATCCAAATGGCATGACCAAAAACTCGAAATGGCCGTACCGGGTTCTGAATGCAGTCTTGGATATATCTTCATCTCGAACTCTCAGCTGATGATATCCAGACCTTAAATCGATTTTCGAGTAGAAACTTGACCCTTGAAGTTGGTCGAATAAATCGTCAATGCGAGGTAGTGGGTAACGGTTCTTGACTGTTACTTTGTTTAACTCTCGGTAATCAATGCACATGCGGAAAGTTCCATCTTTCTTTTTGACAAATAGGACTGGAGCTCCCTATGGCGATGAGCTCGGTCGGATGAAACCTTTATCCAACAACTCTTGCAGTTGTGTAGATAGCTCTTGCAACTCGCTTGGTGCCAGTCTATAAGGTGCCCGAGCAATAGGCGCTGCTCCGGGTGTTAGGTCAATCTGAAATTCGACCTGACGATGAGGTGGAAGACCAGGTAGGTCTTCAGGAAATACTTCTGGGAATTCAAGAACGATTGGGATATCTTCTAACTTTTTCTCCTCGGTGGATTTGTCAGCAACAAGGGCCAGTATTGCGGTATAACCCTTACGCAGACACTTCTGAGCCTTCATGAAAGATATGATGCCTATGGCTGCACCACTTCTTTCGCCCTGAACAGATAGGATTTCTCCACTAGGCAGGGGTATACGGACGATCTTCTCACTACAGATGATCTCGTCTTGGTTTTTAGACAACCAATCCATGCCCAAAATTATGTCAAAACTGCCAAGTGTAACTGGCATGAGATCGATGTCGAGTTTGTGACCAGAAAGTTCTAACTGACATCCCTTGAGAATGTGGGTTGCCTCGATTACTTTACCGTCTGCTATCTCTACGGTATAATGATGTTCCAGTAAAGTTGGGTTTATTCCTAACTGACCACTAAGTTCTCTAGATATAAAACTTCTATCGGCGCCAGTATCAAAAAGTACAGAAGCATAATGATCGTTTAAGAGAAACATACCGTTCACCACGTTCCGATCATTCCGAGCTTTTCCCGATCCAATCACAAATGCTCGGCCCTTTGCACCATTTCCGTTGTTATTACCATTTCCACCCTGGTGGTTATTACCATTTCCATTACCACTCTGATGACTGTTGCCATTCCCATTCTCGTTTCCGTTTCTCCTCAACTGCGGACAATCCTTCTTGAAATGCCCTTCCTTACCGCACTCAAAACAACCCTTGGGTGCGTTTCCAGGTGGTGTCTGTTTGTTCTGCAGATCTACTCTACAGTCTTTGGCCAAATGGCCCATCTTTCCACACTGTTGGCAACGGTACCGGTCACATGCCCCATGATGGTGAAAGTTACATTTATTGCACTTCGGATACTTGCCATTATAAGAACCCTGATTCTGCTGAGAAGAGTTAGACTGACTGTTGTTCTTTGACGGTTCAAACTTACGGTGTTGCTGTTGCTGAGAAGGTGGGTTTGACTGGAAGGTTTTGGGGAATGAACTGTCAAACTTCCTCTTGTTGTCAGCTGTCTTTGATAGTGTACCTCTAGGTGGTAGAGTGCCCTGAGCCACTGCCTGATCGGTTAGCCTGTGAGCCAACCTGATTGCTTGCTGGATTGTAGTGGGATTAGAAGACGTCACCACGCTCTGAATTTGCGGGACCAAACCATCAATGAACTTCTCAATCCTCTTATAGGGAGGTGTTACCATTTGCGGACACAAGTTCTCCAGTTCATGCGAACGAGTAGTGTAGGCTTCTATTTCAGATCCCTCCATCTTGAGATTCCAGAATTCGCTCTCAAGTTTCTGTACTTCATCGCGGGGACAATACTCCTCCCGCAGCATAGTCTTGAATTCATCCGATGGCAAATCATTTGCCATTTCCAGAGTTAACATTTGCACCTGTGAGTTCTACCAAGTAAGGGCTGGACCCTCAAGAGTGCCAGATGCATACTTCACTTGGTTGTGCGGCGGGCAGTTACACATCGCGAAAGCAGATTCAGATTTCTCCATCCAGCGGAGTAAGCCAACAGCCCTTTCGGCTCCACTGAATGAGTGAGGCTTGCAATCCATGTACGCCTTGAAAGTACAAACCTGCTGGTGGTTATGCTGACCTGAATTGTAAACAAAATTGCGCTTTAAGAATACCATATTCGAATTTGAGTTTAGGATGAATAATGACTCACTAGAGTCGATAATGTGTTGCTTTACCTCCAGCATTAATAGCGGCGTGAGTAGCTGCTACTGCTTCAGCCACACGCTCATTTATGAGTGCCGTGAGCTCGGCTGCAGTCATGTTAATGTTTCCGCGACCACCGCGTCCTCCGGCGCGTCCACCACGTCCATTTCCTCTTCCAGACATTATCTTTACATTCACAACATACAATAATGAGAAAAATAAATCGCATTTTTATCATCATACAAGTACCAGTAAACAAAGAAATTCAAACCACAACATCTAACATTTCAATAATAGTAATATTTGATAAAATAAATTGTAATGATTACAACTAAATTCAACCAAACATCAAAATTCTAGAAACATCTGTTAGATGGGAACAACCCTGCCCATCTAGGTTCAAAAGAAAATACGTAAATAAGTAATGAAGATAGATGATCAAATGTCACTGTCAACTGATGTAACATCGGATGATGCATCATCATCCTCATCCTGATCTCCTGTAGGTGCATCCTCTGGTGCAACTCCTGCTGCCTCAACTGCTGCAAGTCGTGCATCAACCTGCTCAATCCTAGTGTGGAGTATATCTAGGTTCCACTCTGCAGTGTTCAGTCGGTCCTCCATATCCACACATCCATCTGCCAAATTCTCATGAGCTGTATCAGTTGCTGCTAAATCTGCAGTCAGTTTGGTGATCCTCTGATTCATCAACATCTCTCGCTGAAGTATGCTAGTAATCTCTCCAGATGCATCTCTCATGTTCCGGATCTCCCGGTCCATCCTAGCCACAAAGGCAGCTATCACCTGCTCATAGGGGTACTGCAATGGTGGCAAAGCTCGTACAGAAGATGATGAAGAAGAAGAAGCAATGTCAGTAGTGAGTGGAGGTGGGACTTCCTCCTCGCGGATCCAGTTCCTGATCCTATTGGGATACCAATCCCAGTCCTGCGTGTTCCCTCTGACACGCACATGAATAGGCTCATCATGCCCTATTGTGGTGTTGATCGGGTTGAGTCGACGTCTCCTCGACTCTGGCAAAGGTACTGTAGGAACATCGTGCTCCTGAACGACTGGGGATGCTGGTGAATTGGGTGGGGTCGACATTTCCTGTAACGGGATGAGTGAGTGCCATGTATGAGTGTAAGTGCTGTGTAACTAATGCATGTACGTGGTTATAGTCTAGTATGCATTTCCTAGTTCTCTATAACCAATGGCTCTGATACCAATTTATCACACCCCCAAAATCTACTAACGGAGTTATACCGTTAGGGGCTTGACATAACAGGATCTCAGTCATTAGTTACGTTGAACGACTCTATATGAGTTTAAGAAAACACTAGTATTGCTCATAGTCACGATGCAACACTAGCAATGAAAACACTGATTTAATGTAAGACTTGCGGAAGCGAAAAGTTAAATGAAAAACATGCGCCAAAACAGTTGGGCCAAAATAAACAATTCAACGATAATTAAAAATAAATAATTCTTGAGTTTGAAAGTGATAGACTTCAAATGCATGCATGCCTTAGCTCGTGCTTGTACCTTAATTACCTGAGAAAACATGCTAAAACGTGTCAACACTAGGTTGGTGAGTTCACAGGTTTCAATGTTTGTAAAGTTTACTAGATAATACCATTTACAATTTATATCATAGGTAGCTAACCTAGTACATGTTACTAAAGCGTTTCGACACCGAAGCTGACTGTTTATGTTTGTACTGCCTCCCACCATGACTATCATAATCAATGGTGAATGTTTAGGTCAATGTTACACCCGTTCGACTACCTGTCGTGTTAGCGCGACTAACGCGGGTGGGGCTTGTCAATGCCCAGTAGTACTACTCAAGATTATCTCGCTAACCCATATACTAACGGTTCGATAAGTAAGGACTTTCATGATATGTTTGCGCTTAGTACACAAGTGATATAAAAGAAATGTAAGATCTAAATGCTCGTACCCATGTTTTCTCCCCAAAGTTTAAAACGTAAGAAAAGGGGCCGTGAAACTCACCTTAGAGTATGTGCGAAAGAAAGCGAACCTAAAATGCTTGACGACTAACTGCCACCTATAAACACCGGTTTATAAGTGTATGTTTGTGTAAGTTGATACAAACCCTAAGTATCCAAACAATCCCATTGTTTAAGTGTTTGAAAAGAGTTTACAAGTTTGACTCATGTTTGACCAAGTTTGACTAAGTTTGACCAAGTTTGACTAAGTTTGACCAAGTTTGACCCGACGACCCGTTGGTGACCCGATTAATGATTTAACGTTGGTTCAGTATAATACTTCTATATTATACACAAATGATCATGATGTAACACTTAGCAACAAATCCTAATTGTTTTAATCAAACAAGCATGATTTCCAAAAATAGAAAGTTTCCAAAAATAGAAAGTTTCCAAAAATAGCAGGTTTCTATAAATGGCAGGTTTCTATAAATAGAAAGTATGTTCGGGATTTGTGTCTCGTGAAATTATCATTGTTAATATGCTTGTAAGACTACTATAACATGTTCAAGATCATCATATCACATAACCATTGCATAGAACTAAACATGTATGTCACAATTCCAAGTAAAGTTTCCATCTTTAGTAACCTATGACTAGCATGCGTGATTTCAAACACCTAACACGTTACAACAGGTTATTGTATCTTAACTAACATGTACCAATCATTAACCCATGTCATGCATGTCAAATTAGCAAGTTCTAACCATTTTTAACAATTAAAGTTTCCTTATTTGGAAAGTTCGTAAAACCGGGTTATGTATTTAAAATCTGATTTCACAAATCATGTCAACATGTATCAAGTAGCTCATAACCATCATCACATCATCCTAATCACTTCTAGTATGCAAGATAGAATTCTCAAAAAGTTTCCATTTTAAGTAACTTGTCCATTACACGTTTCATTTACACAAGTAACACGTCAATTCGATTTCAAATCATTCAACTAATATATCTACAACTATAATAATCATAACTCACGTCTAACATGCGATTTCTAAACATCACATAATAAAAAACATTCAATTTTCACATCGTATGACAATTAGGGTTTCACATAATTTCATAAAATCATCAATACGACATAACAACATCAATCAATTAACCAATTCATTATTATATTTCAAAATCATCAAGTTTGGATAATCTAGGGTTTCGATCTCAAAAATAATAATGAAAAAGTGACGGACTTTTACAAAATAACTTACGTAGGAACGTTAGAAACGCGTAGACTAGCACGTATCTACTTCCGGATTCATGATCGGGGCTCGATTGAGGTGTGTTTGGGTTGCTTCTTCAATTCGGTCGAAGGGGAGGGTGGGGTTCTTGCGGTCGACGACCAAGAATGGTGGTTAGGGTTTTGATATATATATTTTTTTGAATTTTATCCTTATCTAATACTTAATGGGTTTTAAGTTGGCCTGCGGGCTTAATTAAGGCCCATAAGTCTAATTAATTAATTACTAACTCAATTAATAATTAAAACATTCTATTTTTATTTTTATAAAAACACTAACTTTTATAAAAATATTGCATGCGGTTAATATTCGATAAACACGTACGAAAACGATAATATTCACATTATTCACGTAAAGTCACGTAATCACATAAAAATCACACAAACTCATAATTTATAGTAAATATAAATTATTAAATATTCAATTTATTTATTTTAATTAATCACCAACGTTCCGGGTTAGACTCGAGTGCGATCCGATGTGTGCGACTGACTGACACATTTAATTAATCCTAATTAAATGCAATGTACGTGCGACTAACTGGGATAACTGAGTTTGAAACGAAAAATGTTTGAACTAACGAGGTTTGAGTTAACGGAGTTAACCTGAAAATGCCGGATGTCACACAGTGGATCTACGGGACGTTGTCATACGAGTTGTTAGCTCGTCTTCTAAAGACCGAGTCTACCGCTCGTCAAGCCTGGACTCGAATTCACAACATCTTCCTGAATAATAAGGGCTCCCGGGCCACTGCCCTGGAGCATGAATTCTCCAACTTGACACTTCGAGCCATGCCGTCACTGGATGCGTATTGCCAAAAATTGAAGGAATTGGCTGATCAACTTTCAGATGTTGACAACCCAGTCACTGAACAGCGATTAGTCTTTCAGATGTTCGTGGCTTACCCCCAGAGTTCGATGTTACCGCCTCCTTCATTAACCAACAGGTTCTAGCTTGGGAAACAGCCTGTTCTATGCTAGAATTGGAGCACCTTTGCACCTTCCTAGGAAGAGTGATCGATGTCTGCAACTATCAAATGAGAACAAACCGAAGTGCAGAATTAGATGCCGATAGGAAGTGAACAAATGAAGAGAAGATTGGACCATCAAAAAGGTGAAATATACAGCCATATAACATTTTTATGCGCTGTGACGAATTTGTTTATCATTTCTTTTACATCATGCTAGAACATCATTACATCACATCCTCTTTGCATAAACTATATTCTTAGGCAATCATACACAAATAAAACATAGTCATAAAAAATGTTGTGATAGAAAATGTTGCAAAAGTTTCTTTAGTCATTTGTTTCCCTAATGTTTGATTCTGCAACCATTCTGCCATCAACATACAACAACAATATGATATAGGTGGACCAAAATTTATTCAAGAAACAACAATTATGTACAACACATTTTTTTGACCACTCCTGTCATGAAGTTGTTAAACTTCATCTACCACTACTTGGTACTTGCTTAAATCCTTACAAACTTCCTTTTGGTTTATATACCATATTTTCTGTAAAGTAACGATAAAGGCCGATGTCCACCAAAATGCACAAGCGTAAATACTCTGGAGGAAGAACCTGTAATCTGGAAGAACAAGTTACTCCGGATTGAGAAAGATTCCGATAACTTACAGAATGTTCAAGTACAAGTACTCCGGATGAAGACTAATTTCGTATGAAAAGTTACTCCTGATGAATACCAAAACCTGGAAGTCAACAACTACTCTAGATAGAAGACAAAAGAGTACAAGGCAAGTACTTCAGATGAGTCAAGTACTCCGGATGATCAAAATGATCATATAGACAAGACTTTGATCATCCGGACTAGTTTGTGTTTCTTCTACAGAGGACTACTCCGGAGGACAACTGACTACCACGAGAAGTTAGTTAGTTAGGTATATATGCCACGCACCATCCATAGAACTTAATGTATAGGTTTCTTGTGGTCATCTATAAACAACGATGTTAGTTATGATATTTTGTAACTGCCTTTCCATACTTTTTCCGAACTGATTTATATCAATACAAGAAACGTTTTATCTACTTCTATGTTCTTAATTATGATTGTTTGATTGTAGTTGATTGTTGTTATTATTGAATTGATTGATTCCGCCTTTCAATCCAATCGTAAAATCATGTTCTTCATGATTTACGATCCTATAAGTGGTATCAAAGCTTTCGATGCTCAAATTCTTGAAATTATAGAGATATTTCGAGAATTCGTATTTAACTCCGTGAATTTTCTGTTCTTACGGGGAAAGTTGATAAAATTGAGAAGAATTTGATTAAAAACTTGAAGAATTCAACCATAATGGCTTATGTTATTCAAACTATTGATGCTGACATCGGAACCACCAACAAACCTCCTAGATTGCAATCGGCTGCTGAGTATAGAAATTGGAAACAAAGGATGAAGAAATTCAATAATATTACGAATTACAATCTATAGAAGCCAAATATTTATGGTCTTTATTCACGACAAGTTGTGGTATACTAAGGCAGAGTTGAAACTGAAGGATAAGGATATGAAAGCCTTAGGGTTTTACTCACTATGGCTCTCCCTAGTGAGGTCTATCAAAAGTTCAATACTCACAAGGGGTTAATGTTACTCACAATCAAATAAGTTAATTAATCCTGAACTCAATGAATGGTAGACTTTTTAAGGGGTTAATGTTAGAAACCTAAGAAACTCAAATCATACGATATTAGTCTTGGGTCAAGTCCATTAGGTCTGTTTATATTTATGTACTAGGTTAAAGCCCATGTTTTACATGGGCTGAATAAATACAATTTGTTATAAAACAATAATTTATATGAATATTTGTATGTTTGATGTTATTAGTCATCTGTTAAATAAAAATAATTAAAATTTCTTTATAATTTAGTAATTTTTAATAAAATGTTAGAATATATGTTAGATATTTAATTATTTAATATCATCATTATTTAACAGGAGAGAAATGAGAAAAACAAAAATCTAGATTTTATCAGAAGTCGACACATAGCAAGTATAGTTATTCATTTATTATAATATATGTTAGAAACTCTGTATATTATAAAAGGTGAATAAATGCAGTATTATACATACTTAGTAATAAAGATCTAATTTACATATTACATAATTTTTTAATACAAATTTTAGAAACGTTATATAATTATTTTTTAAAAATGTTTTATAAAAAGAATGAAAGAAATGTTCAAATTGTAAAAATGTTTTTATGAACAAAGCTACTTTTTAAATTAAAAAATGTTTTATAAAAATAGTTATAAAAATCATTATTATTTAATAGAGAGAGGCGAGAAAACAAAAACTATAATTTTTTTTATATAAACTTGTATCATTAAATATGAGAGAGCGTAATTTTTTTTATAGAAACTTGTATCATTAAATAGGAGAGAGAGGCGTGAAATTTTTTTTGAGGATGAACATGAGAATGACATGTGTCACCCCAAAACCTTTATTTATTAGTATGTATAGATGTTACTGGGCTGAAAACTTGTGAAGAGGGATTTAAGAATAAAACATATAAGTTTTTATAAAATTAAACGTACATAAAAATACATCACAAGTCATACATAAAAGTCTTGCGTCATCTCATAAGCATTCGTATTGCCCCTAAGGTCTCACCACCGTAGACCGTCACAATGTTTTTCCCCTATGGTCTCACCGCCATAGACGAGAAAACAACTATAAGCATGGGTCGTTTTAACCCCGAAGCGATCGTCATCACTTCCTTACAAGTTGTATAACCGTTAGCTAGCCGCAACCCTATAAAGGTATTGCCAAACTATAAACATAACATAGAATCTATCCCCGAAGGAACCATAGCATATTTAGACAATCTAATTACTTCATAAAAATGTTCCCTTTTCCTTTTAAAAACATTATCACTATAACCATTCATAACATTCATAGATGTTCGTAAACCATTGTATGTTTCATAAGAGTAAACCTTTTATTTATCAATCATAGCGTAGAACCCGTGTCTGTACACGTGATGAAAATTATTAATACACAAAAATTTTAAATCTTTATATATATATATATATATATATATATTCATAAAAATACGTTAATTGCTATTTAATATAATTTGACTTTCATTTACTGTTTAATTGAAAATAAAATTTACATAATTAGAATTCAAAGTTTCTTATAAAAAGAGATGATTTAAAATAAATATTTTTTATTAGTATAATTAGTATTCTTTTTAAAAATATATATTATTATTAAAAAATAGAAATGTATTTAATAAGAGAGAGATGCGAGCAAAATATGATGAGAATGAATATAAAGGTAACACGTGTTATGAAAAACCTTTATTTATTATATAGTATAGATTTTAGCGAGCATGCATGTCACCTTAAAACAGTAAACGGGGGTTTATAGAACTCACCTTATAAATTACTACAAAGATTGCGATTGAAAATATAGGCGAAGTGTCTAATAGTCAATACAAAGAGTTTTAACATGAACTTTTTTGGATAAAATGCAACCTAAGTCCATGAATTGATAAGTAAATAGGTTTAAAATGTCCATTCTTTTAGGGGTAGTTAGATTATAAATATGAAATATGCAAGTCCCAAGTAATTTATAATCAAGCGGCCGTCGGCCGATTGCTACATTGATTTCATAATGGAACTTTAAAAAGGTACAATCAATCTACTTATATATAAAACATCTCTTTAGCAGTCTATATATGCTTAAGCTTGCATATGTTTTCTTATTGATCACTTAAAACAGTTGATTTGTTATTGAGCATCCGTTTGAGAACTCCTTGCCACAAACCTCCCCCGTATTCGAGGCAGAGTCTGTGCATATGTTTTCCTTCTTGAATTTACTATTTTCATTGCATATTTCCTTGCTTTCTTTTTCTCTAAATATCATAGGATTCTATCTTGCCTGCTCATTGGAGGGAATTCAGATGGCCTTTGTAAATCATTTGGTGAAATTAGTTGTTGTACCCCTATTGAGGATATGCTTGTTGAGTTTGAGTAGCTTCCAACTGCTTCTCCAATCAGATTTCCAGGATATAAAGGAGAAAAAGAGAACTGGTTTAGTGGCCATACTTGTGGCAAATCCATGGGGCCAGTATTTGTTGCCTCGGGTACAATGCCAGCAACCATTGGTAAGAGAGATACCTAAGGGCAAGTTAACACATATTATTAAAGTTGGCAAGATACAGACACATCATACTGAGCTCGGGTTCATTGAAATGAGTCATATTTAGTACATGTCAAAACTAGCCGCGTTGAAGTGTATCATATTTCTTGTCAAAACAAGTCACGCAAGCCGGTTTGGGTTGACCAATTACTATGATATAGAAAACTTTTACCTTATGTTGTAAATAATGAATGCATTTATTATGATATAGAAAACAATATTTAACAATCTAAGTCATCAAATAAAAGAATTTAGGGTTTAAGGTTTAACTTTGCCCTATTATGAAAATTCATGTTTTGACTTGTTTGAGATAAAGTATAGGGAAAATCATCTAAATAAATATGTTGACCCAAAAAATTTATAAATTGACCATTGTATTTTTGTCCACACTAGACTGACTCGGCAAACTTCTAGCCGACTGCGTAATCATTGAAAAGTGCCATGGGCCTACGTATATAACCATTCAGAGGACAATACGTGTTCAACCGGCTACAATACAATCATCGACTTGCCGTGTAGGTGAGTGCCGACTTGGTGGATGCCAGCTAAGTGGGACTTCATAATAATCAGATTTGTCGCACTACTAGAAAATATGTATATTTTCTACAAAAAGTTTCTGACAAGTTATTAACAAAAGAAATTTACCACAAGTTTGTGAAAACTTTTTGACAAAACGAAAACAAAAGGTAACCACAAGATTTCCAAAATTTCACGACAAATTTATAGTAATTAACTTATTTATATAATATAATCGTCGGAAAATTGTCAAAAATTACCGACGAAAGGCTTTTGGAAAATTAGTCGGGACTTAGTCGGAAAATACATTTCCTACAGTGTTTTTTTTAACAAACACTTTTTGACGGAACCTTGTCGTTAACGGTCAATTCCGACAAATTTCCCGTGAAAATGTTGTCGCAAAATTTTCATTTTTTTAGTAGGGTCGGCTAGTCAACTTTGGGGCTAGGTGGTTGCCGTCGGGTTGGGTATCGTGGCGTCCTTGGACCGGTCCATATGGGTATGTTTATTTTGGTGTTGATACAAAGTCAATGTTCAATTTGTAAAAAACTTAGATCAACATGTTTATTTGGTGATTTTCCGTAAAATATAACCCAAATGAACTTATTCATAAGTAAACATGTTGGAAATCTTGCATACGCTAAAATATATAGATTATGAACAATTCCAAAGGTAAGTAATTGATTAAGAAATCCTAAAAATGTAAGATAAAAATTTGTTTGAAACATATGGAAGCCAAAACAAAAAACTAAATGCACACATAATAAAAGATCCAAATTTAGGTAATTTTTATTACATTAATAACAAAAACATGTTTACAGGGATAGTGTGTTCCATCGACGGACGATTCTGTCGATATCTTATAAAAATCCTATCCCCAAAGTTCTAACGGATATGTCATAGAAGTTCCCCCAAAACGATGAAATCTTATTCTCAAAATTTAGTTTTTGTCATTCGTCGGTGATACTCGTTGTTCTAGGAGTGTGTGTATATATACGTGAAAAAAGGTGCAAAATTTTGATGGTTTCAACATTCAAGTCACACCTCACTCTTAATTCATAATTGCATTAAATACTTCCATTTGCCACATTTCTATATATGCTTAAGCTTGCATGTGCTTCTTATTGACCACTTCAAATAGTTGCTTTGTTATTGCGCATCTGTTTGAGAACTCCTTGCCGCAAACCTGCCCCGTATTCTAGGCCGAGTCTGTGCATATGTTTTCCTTCTTGAATTTACTATTTTCATTGCATATTTCCTGGCTTTCTTTTTCTCTAAATAACGTAGGATTCTATCTTGCCTGCTCATTGGAGGGAATTCAGATGGCCTTCGTAAATCATTTGGTGATATTAGATGTTGTACCTCTACCGGTGAGGATATGCTTATTGAGTGTGAATAGCTTCCAACTGCTTCTATAATCAGATTTCTAGGATTTAAATTAGGTGAAAAAGAGAACTGGTTTAGTGGCCATTCTTGTGGCAAATCCATGATGCCGGTATTTGTTGCCTCGGGTACAATGCCAACAACCATTGGTAGGAGAGATGCCTAACAGAATGTTAACATATATTATTAAAGTCCGCAAGATATAAACGCGTCATACTGGGGTGGGGTTCGTTGAAGTGAGCATATTTAGTACATGTCAAAACAAGTCACGCTAGCTAGCCCGGTTTGGACAACCACTAGTTTAGCCTAGTAGCATATATGTATACTCAAGACTTCATTAAAAATGTGAGAGGTCTTTGGTTCAAGTCCCATCTGCGACAAACAAAGGGGGCCCGATTTAGACAACCACAAGTTTAGCCTAGTGAAAAAGGTGTATAACCAAGACTTCATTAAAAATGCGAGAGGTATTGGGTTCATGTTCCACCTTCGAAAAAAAGGGGCCCAGGTTGGGCTGGGTGTTTTCTCACCCATGATGGGTTTCCTCCTAAGGATGGTGGAGATGATCGGATGGGCTAGTGAACCAAATTGTCGTTAACAAAAAAAGCTAACCCGGTTTGGATTGACCACTAACATATTTTTTGTCTACTTTTACATTATGTTGTAAATAATGAAGGCATTTATTATAATATAAAAAACAATATTTAATGATCTAACTCGTTAAATAAAAAAATTTATGATTTAGGGTTTAACTTTGACCTATTATGAAAATGCATGTTTTGACTTGTTTGAGATTAAATATAGGGAAAATCATCAAAATAAACATGTTAACTTAAAATATTTATAAAATGAACATTAACTTTTTGTCCACATCCAGACTAGCCTGGCAAGCTTTCGGCTGGCTGCGCAATCATTGGAAAGTGACATGGTCCTACATGTACATATAACCATTCAGAGGGCAATACGTGTTCAATTGGCTACAACACAGGCGCTGGCTTGCCTGCTAGGTGGGTGTCGACTAGGTGTGTGCCGACTAGGTGGGTGTAGGCTAGGAGGATGCCGGCGTGGAACTGCATAATAATCAGATTTGTCGGCTAGTAAAATTTGAGGCTAGGTGGTTGCCGACTAGGTTGGAGTCGAGTTTAAGCTTGCCGGGTTGGGTATCGTGGCGTCTTTGGACCGGTCCATTGGGGTATGTTTAATCGGGTGTTGATAAAAAAAGTCAATGTTCAATTGGTTAAAATCTTGGGCCAATATGATTACTTTGGTGATTTTCCCTAAAATATAACTCAAATAAACTTATTCATAAGTAAACATGTTGAAAATATTGCATACGCTAAAACATATGATTAAGAACACTTCAAAATGTAAGTAATTGATTAAGAAATCCTAAAAAAGTAAGCTAAAAATTTGTTTGAAAGATTTGAAGGCCAAAACAAAAAAACTAGATGCACACGTAATACATCATAGGAAAGATCCAAATTATGTAATTTTTATTATATTAATAACAAAGACATGTTTATAGGAAGAGTGTTCTAGTGACGGACGATTGTGTCGAAATCTTATAAAAATCCTATCCCCAAAATTCTAACGGAGTTGCCATAGAAATTCCCCCAAAAAGATGAAATCCTATCATCAAAATTAGCGTTATAGTTTTTGTCATTCGTCGGTGATACTCGTTCTAGGAGTGTGTCTATATAAAACTGAGAAAAGGTGCAAAATTTTGATGGTTTGGACATTGAAGTCACACCTCACTCTTAATTAATAATTGCAATAAATACTTCAATTTGGTGAAATTAGTTGTTGTACCCCTATTGTGGATATGTCTGTTGAGTTTGAATAGCTTCCAACCGCTTCTCTAATCAGATTTCCAGGATATACTTGTGGCAAATCCATGATGCCAGTATTTGTTGCTTCGGGTACAGTGGCAGCAACCATCGGTAGGAGAGATGCCTATGGGCAAGTTAACACATATTATTAAATTCAGCTAGATATAAACACATCATAGTGGGCTCGGGTTCATTGAAGTGATTCATATTTAGTACATGTCAAAACAAGCCTCGTTGAAGCGAATCATATTTAGTACATGTCAAAACAAGTCGCGCTAGCCGGTTTAGGTTGACCAATCGCATTTTTTTTTTGTCTACTTTTACCTTATGTTGTAAATATTGAATGCATCTGTTATGTTATAGAAGACAGTATTTAACAATCTAAAATATTAAATAATAGAATTTAGGATTTATGGTTTAACTTTAACCTATCATGAAAATTCATGTTTTGACTCGTTTGAGAATCAAATATAGGGAAATTATCAAAATAAACATGTTAGACCCAAAAATTATCAAAATGATCAATGACTAGTCAAATTTGCGGCTAGGTGGTTGCCGGTTAGTGGGAGTCGATTTTAACCATTTAATTGGATATGTTTATCCGGGTGTTGATAAAAAATCAATGTTCAATTTATAATAATCTTGGTTTAACATGTTTATTTTAGTGATTTTCCCTAAAATATTACTCAAATTAACTTATTAATAAGTGACCTTGTCGGAAATATTGCATACGCTAAAATATATGATTAAGAACATATCCAAAGGTAAGTAATTGATTAAAAAAATCCTAAAAAATGTAAGCTAAAAATTTGTTTGAAGCATATAGAAGGCCAAAACAAAAGCTAGATGCACACGTAATACATCATAGGAAAGATTCAAATTATGTAATTTTTATTATATTAATAACAAAGACATGTTTATAGGAAGAGTGTTCTAGTGACGGACGATTCTGTCGAAATCTTATAAAAATTCTATCCCCAAAATTCTAACGGAGTTGCCATAGAAATTCCCCCAAAAAGATGAAATCCTATCATCAAAATTAGGGTTATAGTTTTTGTCATGCGTCGCTGATACTCGTTGTTCTATGAGTGTGTCTATATAAAACTGAGAAAAGGTGCAAAATTTTGATGGTTTGGACATTGAAGTCACACCTCACTATTAATTAATAATTGCAATAAATACTTCAATTTGGTGAAATTAGTTGTTGTACCCCTATTGTGGATATGTCTGTTGAGTTTGAATAGCTTCCAACCGCTTCTCTAATCAGATTTCCAGGATATACTTGTGGCAAATCCATGATGCCAGTATTTGTTGCTTCGGGTACAGTGGCAGCAACCATCGGTAGGAGAGATGCCTATGGGCAAGTTAACACATATTATTAAATTCAGCAAGATATAAACACATCATAGTGGGCTCGGGTTCATTGAAGTGATTCATATTTAGTACACGTCAAAACAAGCCTCATTAAAGCGAATCATATTTAGTACATGTCAAAACAAGTCGCGCTAGCCGGTTTAGGTTGACCACTCACATTTTTTTTGTCTACTTTTACCTTATGTTGTAAATATTGAATGCATCTGTTATGATATAGAATACAATATTTAACAATCTAAAATATTAAATAATAGAATTTAGGATTTATGGTTTAACTTTAACCTATCATGAAAATTCATGTTTTGACTCGTTTGAGAATCAAATATAGGGAAATTATCAAAATAAACATGTTAGACCCAAAAATTATCAAAATGATCAATGACTAGTCAAATTTGCGGTTAGGTGGGAGTCGATTTTAACCATTTAATTGGATATGTTTATTCGGGTGTGAATAAAAAATCAAAGTTCAATTTGTAATAATATTGGGTTAACATGTTTATTTTAGTGATTTTCCCTAAAATATTACTCAAATTAACTTATTCATAAGTGACCTTGTCGGAAATATTGCATAGGCTAAAATATATAATTAAGAACAGTTCCAAAGGTAAGTAATTGATTAAAAAATCCTAAAAAATGTAAGCTAAAAATTTGTTTAAAGCATATAGAAGCCAAAACAAAAAAACTAAATGCACACGTAATACATCATAGGGAAGATCCAAATTTATGTAATTTTTATTACGTTAATAACAAAGCCATGTTTATAAGGAGAGCGTTCCAGCGACGGACGATTATGTTGGAATCTTATAAAAATCCTATCCCAAAAATCCTAACGAATCTGCCATAGAAATTCCCCCAAAAAGATGAAATCCTATCATCAAAATTAGGGTTATAGTTTTTGTCATTCATCGGTGATACTCGTTGTTCTAAGAGTGTGTCTATATAAAACTGAGAAAAGGTGCAAAATTTTGATGGTTTGGACATTGAAGTCACACCTCACTCTTAATTAATAATTGCAATAAATACTTCAATTTGGTGAAATTAGTTGTTGTACCCCTATTGTGGATATGTCTGTTGAGTTTGAATAGCTTCTAATCAGATTTCCAGGATATACTTGTGGCAAATCCATGATGCCAGTATTTGTTGCTTCGGGTACAGTGGCAGCAACCATCGGTAGGAGAGATGCCTATGGGCAAGTTAACACATATTATTAAATTCAGCAAGATATAAACACATCATAGTGGGCTCGGGTTCATTGAAGTGATTCATATTTAGTACATGTCAAAACAAGCCTTGTTGAAGCGAATCATATTTAGTACATGTAAAAACAAGTCGCGCTAGCCGGTTTAGGTTGACCACTCACATTTTTTTTTGTCTACTTTTACCTTATGTTGTAAATATTGAATGCATCTGTAATGATATAGAAGACAATATTTAACAATCTAAAATATTAAATAAAAGAATTTAGGATTTATGGTTTAACTTTAACCTATCATGAAAATTCATGTTTTGACTCGTTTGAGAATCAAATATAGGGAAATTATCAAAATAAAATGTTAGACCCAAAAATTATCAAAATGATCAATAACTAGTCAAATTTGCGGCTAGGTGGTTGCCGGTTAGTGGGAGTCGATTTTAACCATTTAATTGGATATGTTTATTCGGGTGTGAATATATAATCAATGTTCAATTTGTAATAATCTTGGGTTAACATGTTTATTTTAGTGATTTTCCCTAAAATATTACTCAAATTAACTTACTAATAAGTGACCTTGTCGGAAATATTGCATACGCTAAAATATATGATTAAGAACAGTTCCAAAGGTAAGTAATTGATTAAAAAATCCAAAAAAATGTAAGCTAAAAATTTGTTTGAAGCATATAAAGGCCAAAACAAAAGCTAGATGCACACGTAATACATCATAGGAAAGATCCAAATTGTGTAATTTTTATTATATTAATAACAAAGACATGTTTATAGGAAGAGTGTTCTAGTGACGAACGATTCCGTCGAAATCTTATAAAAATTCTATCCCCAGAATTCTAACGGAGTTGCCATAGAAATTCCCCCAAAAAGATGAAATCCTAACAACAAAATTAGCGTTATAGTTTTTGTCATTCGTCGGTGATACTCGTTCTAGGAGTGTGTCTATATAAAACTGAGAAAAGGTGCAAAATTTTGATGGTTTGGACATTGAAGTCACACCTCACTCTTAATTAATAATTGCAATAAATACTTCAATTTGGTGAAATTAGTTGTTGTACCCCTATTGTGGATATGTCTGTTGAGTTTGAATAGCTTCCAACCGCTTCTCTAATCAGATTTCCAGGATATACTTGTGGCAAATCCATGATGCCAGTATTTGTTGCTTCGGGTACAGTGGCAGCAACCATCGGTAGGAGAGATGCCTATGGGCAAGTTAACACATATTATTAAATTCAGCAAGATATAAACACATCATAGTGGGCTCGGGTTCATTGAAGTGATTCATATTTAGTACATGTCAAAACAAGCCTCGTTGAAGCGAATCATATTTAGTACATGTCAAAACAAGTCGCGCTAGCCGGTTTAGGTTGACCACTCACATTTTTTTTTGTCCACTTTTACCTTATGTTGTAAATATTGAATGCATCTGTTATGATATAGAAGACAATATTTAACAATCTAAAATATTAAATAAAAGAATTTAGGATTTATGGTATAACTTTAACCTATCATGAAAATTCATGTTTTGACCCGTTTGAGAATCAAATATAGGGAAATTATCAAAATAAACATGTTAGACCCAAAAATTATCAAAATGATCAATGACTAGTCAAATTTGCGGTTAGGTGGGAGTCGATTTTAACCATTTAATTGGATATGTTTATTCGGGTGTGGACAAAAAATCAATGTTCAATTTGTAATAATCTTGGGTTAACATGTTTATTTTAGTGATTTTCCCTAAAATATTACTCAAATTAACTTATTCATAAGTGACCTTGTCGGAAATACTGCATAGGCTAAAATATATGATTAAGAACAGTTCCAAAGGTAAGTAATTGATTAAAAAATCCTAAAAAATGTAAGCTAAAAATTTGTTTAAAGCATATAGAAGCCAAAACAAAAAAACTAGATGCACACGTAATACATCATAGGGAAGATCCAAATTTATGTAATTTTTATTACGTTAATAACAAAGCCATGTTTATAAGGAGAGGGTTCCAGCGACGGACGATTATGTTGGAATCTTATAAAAATCCTATCCCCAAAATCCTAACGAATCTGCCATAGAAATTCCCCCTCTCCTCAAAATTAGGGTTTTAGTTTTTTTTAGTTTTGATACTCGTTGTTCCAGAGTGTGTCTATATAAAAGGTTTGAACATTCAAGTCACACCTCACTCTTAATTCATAATTGCTTTAAATACTTCAATTTGTCACAATTATCATTATTGTCTATATTTTGTGTTAAAAGAAGTGTGTATTTCAATCCACATCCATGATAATAAAACCATACCATTAGAGTAGAGATTTCAGAGGAAATGCTCATGAATCTCTAGAATGATAGAATCTTATGACATTCCATGTAAAGGGAAAATCAGAACATACCTCTCATTCCATGTAATATGCTTGCCCATGATACACATATGGGAAAACTTTTCTTCATTCAAATTCGCAAATGAAAATTATCTAGTGCATGCTACAACCTTAAGCTCATCATAAGGGAAATAAAAAGGTTGTTTGTTCTTTGAGAAATATGAAATAAATTCAAAATCGGATCAAGAAATTAGCGTGCAAAAAAAGAAAAAGAAGAACAAGAAAACCCTTGGATATAATCTCTAGAGATGATCTTAAGAGAACTATGAGTCGGTTTTTATGAGTATTAACTTTTTCATAGAAAAAAAAGACTGAAAACCTTTCATTTTATAAACCAGCAGGTGTTGAAGATTCACCACATATAACTTCTATTGCAGTTTACCTGAAAACCCTGAGTTTGCTTCTGAATATTGTAGTTATAACTTCTAATATTCAAGCTCCCATCAATCTGATCATTATAAGGGTCAGACAGCAACCAAGAATCAATTTCATTTATAGCCATTTGCTCACTAGCTTCCTGATTATTTTCTACATGAAAAGAAGGATTAACAAGATTGCTTGCATGTGAAAAACCATAGCTGGTATTTTCAGGGGTTCTTTGGTAATTTAGCAGTACATTATTGTACCACCTGGTCATGGGGTTGGTACATGAACAAGGCACTGTGGCTGCAGTGTGACACATATTAAAACCATGGCCATAAATAGATGAATTATCACCCTCCATTTGTTTTACTGTTTTAGCAAGTATCCGGGGGTCTTTATATATGCTGGTAAAGGGTGAATCAAAGAAAAGTGAAGGGTTGTGGGTGGCTGAGGAGAGACTACTAAATAATCTTGTGGCTACATGGGCTTCTGGTGGGGTAACAATTCAAGAAGACCATTAATGCTTCTATGGGGCCCATCATCATCCCCTCTTTGATTCTAATATTCACATGCTGTGGCGTTTGTTTCTGCAAGCCTTTTGGTTAAAGGTTGTAAGAAACTTGTTGTAGGTAAGTAGATCAGTGTTCAAATTTAGATAACCCTAGTTGAACCACAAAGGTTTTGTATTTAGGGTTAGTGTCATCGATATCACATTAATTTGGTGTATAACACACATCTGGTGTATGTAACAATGATTACAATAAATAAGTCCACTTCTGATACAAATAGATTTTTGCAACGTAAAAAATCAATAAGAACACGACACGTGTATAAGTGTAACTCCCTGTCATTATTAACTTTAAATTAATTTCAAAATTGATAAAAATTAATCTCAATTATTAAATTAATTTCAAAATTGACACCCATTAATCAATATACCATTTTTAGACCTGATCGCATATCAACACTGCGTATATTCAATAGCCACATAACAACACCATTATAATTTAATAAAAACACCCTACTTTTCATTAAATCAACATAGCGTTTGAGACATGGGTACATAACAACACTATGTAAATTCAATAACAACATAACACCATTTAAAAATGTAACAACATTCTATTTTTTATAAATCAACCTATCATCTTACATTTATATACATTTCAACACTGTATAAATTTAATAACCATCTAACAACACAATTTAAAAAAAATCTCTTTTAAAAAAAATCTCATTTAAAAAAAATCTGATTTAAAAAAAATATAGCATTATTATACACATAAAATACTCGATTTTATGGTCTATTTGTTTTAAATAACAAAGTATATAAAAGTTATTTGAGTTTAAAATAAATGATGGAAACAAGGTTTAATAAAAAAGTAAATAAAAGGTAGAATTTCCATTTTTATCACTACATGTCATCATTAACTTTAAATTAATTCCAAAATTAATACCAATTAATCTCAACCATTAAATTGTTTGATCAAATGCCCAGATTGTTTCATATATTTTTTTAGGCTAACGGAGATTTGTATTTGATCTTACCTCTACAATAAAGTATACAATCATCAATTCATACATATCTATACTCCTTTATAAAAGATATTGGAAGGACATTTTGATATATCATATTTTACCATAAAGTATACAATCATCAATTCGTACATAATTTACATTTTACTGCTATGCATCTTATTTGAACAACATAAAACTACAAGTCTTGACTAACGGGTCAAATGCCACTCGTCTTAAAGACTGCACCAATGACTAGCAGTAAAAAGAACTTTTCTTTATAAAAGATCTGGATTATAAGGTCCCAAACACTATAACTAATATAAAATAAATGGATAATATCATATATATATATACCCTTACAAACGTGGGTAAATATTATATATATCCAACCAAAACTAAAAATATCATATATACCCAATTTAAATAATTTGTTAATTTATGACTATTCTACCCTTATCCATTATATAATTTTTTATAACCTACTTTTTTTATTTTATCCAATAAGTAAAATATCACTTGTTCTGCTATTCTTGATGGCGACTATCTAGGTTCTCCAAACCCTATCAAAAGGCACCAATTCAGAAGGAATGATCGAGAGAAAGTTACAAAATTCTAATGCTATAAAACAAAATTCGTAAAATTATAAAAACAATGAGAAAATTTCAAAATAGTATTTTGAGAAAACTATTTTTTATGGTTAAATAAAAAATTTTTAAGTTGAAAATGTGTAAATATGAAATTTCAATAATAAAAATTGGTAAATATGAAATATTAAACTCTAGAGTAATAAGGGAAAATTGTCATATTTTAAATGGTTTTTAATAAAATGGGAATATATATGATATATTTACCTGTTTGTAAGGGTATATATATATCATATTTTTTGGTTATATATAATATTTTTCAAGTTTGTAAGAGAATATATAAAATTGCCCCTAAAATAAACTTACAGGGCCGAAATCAATATTTCTTAGCAGAAAAATAGAGACTGCCCCCTCTGGCCCATTAAATGTTCCGCCCATGACGGTCACACGTGTAGCGTAACCACTAAATGCATACACCATTAGTGTTCCACTTATTTACAAAAATGCCACTTCGTGAAATTTTTATATCACGTAGTGTAATCATCAATGCATGTAAGATTTAGGATACTAGCACCACATCGTTATTCTATGTTTTTTAGTAATCATTTTTAATAATCGTGCGGTTTCATGTAACTCCTATGCACACGTGCGTGTATGTGTGTTTATAGTTTTAATTTCATTAGTTGTTTTATGTAATTGAGATTTACACGAGACCAAATAAACTCTCATCTGTAGGAAGTGTGGAGTGTACAATCATATAAGTTAAGTTAATCTTAAACTCAATGAACGGCTGAATCTTTAAGGGGTTAATGTTAGAAACCTATAAAACTCAAATCATACGATATTAGTCTTGGATCAATTCCATTAAGTCAATTTATATTTATGTATGTTATTGGGCTACAAAACTTGTGAAGAGGGATTTAAGCATAAAACATATAAACTTATGTAAAATTAAACGTACATAAAACATACATCATAAGTCATATATTAAAGTCTAGATATGCGGCATCTCGTAAACGTTCGTATTGCCCCTAAAGTCTCACCACCATAGACCGTCACAACATTTTGCCTCTATGGTCTCACTTCCATAGACTGCCAAAACAACTATATACAGGGGTCACGTTACCCAGAAGCGATCGTCATCACTTCCTTACAAGTTGTACAACTGTTAGCTAGTCATAAAAGCCCCTATAAAGGTATTGCTAAACTATAAACATAACATAGTGTCCGTCTTCGAATGAACCTTAACAGATTAAGACAATCTAATTACTTCATAAAAACATTACCCTCTTACTTTTAAAAACATTATCACTATAACCATTCATAACATTCATAGATGTTCGTAAACCTTTGTAAGTTTTATAAGAGTAACCTTTTATTTATAAGTTAATTTAACAAGCATGCATATCACCGTAAAACAGTAAACGGGGGTTTCTAGAACTCACCTCGTAAATTGCTACAAAGATTGACGGTGGAAAATCTAGACGAAGCGTCTAATAGTTTGTACGAAGGGTTTCAACATGATTTTTTTTTTGATAAAATGTAACCTAAGTCCATGAATTGATAAGTAAATAGGTTTAAAATGTCCCTTCTTTTAGGGGTAGTTAGATTATAAATATGAAATAAAGTAATTTAAATCAATCGGCTAGCCGATTGCTAATTTGATTTCATAATGGAATTTTAAAAAGGTACAATCAATCTACTTATATATAAAACATCTCTTTAGCTATGTATATATGCTTAAGTTTGCATCTGCTTTCGTATTGATCACTTAAAACAACTGCTTTGTTATTGTGCATCCGTTTGAGAACTCCTGCCGCAAACCTGCCCCGTATTCGAGGCCGAGTCTGTGCATATGTTTTCCTTCTTGAATTTACTATTTTCATTGCATATTTCCTTGTTTTCTTTTTCTCTAAATAACGTAGGATTCTTTCTTGCCTGCTCATTGGAGGGAATTCAGATGGCCTTTGTAAATCATTTGGTGAAATTAGTTGCTGTACCCCTATTAAGGATATGCTTGTTGAGTTTGAATTGGTTCCAACTGCTTCTCTAGTCTGATTTCTAGGATATAAAGGATAAAAGGAGAGGTTTAGTGGCTAGACTTGTGGCAAATCCATGGTGCCAGTATTTGTTGCCTCAGGTACAATGCCAGCAACCATTGGTAGGAGAGATGCCTAGGCCTGTAATTGAACCGAACGTTCATTAACTGTTCGGCAGGAAGTTCGTTTATATTCGTTCGTTTAAACGAACGAACACGAACAAATTTTTTTTGTTCGTTTAACTAAATGAACGAACATGAACACATGTCGTGTTTGTTTGTTTATGTTCGTGAACGTTTTTTTATATTCGTTCATATATGTTCATTTATGTTCATTTATTAACATTCGTTTATTTGTGTTCAGTTGCCGCCTAGGTGGGTATCGGCTTTAAGCTTGTCGGGTTGGGTATCGTGGCGTCCTTGGACCATTCCATATGGGTATGTTTATTTTGGTGTTGATACAAAGTCAATGTTCAATTTGTAAAAAACTTAGATCAACATGTATTTTGGTGATTTTCCCTAAAATATAATCCAAATGAACTTATTCATAAGTAAACATGTTGGAAATCTTGCATACGCTAAAATATATAGATTATGAACAATTCCAAAGGTAAGTAATTGATTAAGAAATCCTTAAAATGTAAGCTAAAAATTTGTTTGAAACATATGGAAGCCAAAACAAAAAACTAAATGCACACATAATAAAAGATCCAAATTTAGGTAATTTTTATTACATTAATAACAAAAACATGTTTACAGGGAGAGTGTGTTCCATCGATGGACTATTCTGTTGAAATCTTATAAAAATCCTATCCCCAAAGTTCTAACGGATATGTCATAGAAGTTCCCCCAAAACGATGAAATCTTATTCTCAAAATTTAGTTTTTGTCATTCATCGGTGATACTCGTTGTTCTAGGAGTGTGTATATATAAGTGAGAAAAGGTGCAAAATTTTGATGGTTTCAACATTCAAGTCACACCTCACTCTTAATTCATAATTGCATTAAATACTTCCATTTGCCACACTTCTATATATGCTTAAGCTTGCATGTGCTTTCTTATTGACCACTTCAAATAGTTGCTTTGTTATTGCGCATCTGTTTGAGAACTCCTTGCCGCAAACCTGCCGTGTATTCGAGGCCGAGTCTGTGCATATGTTTTCCTTCTTGAATTTACTATTTTCATTGCATATTTCCTGGCTTTCTTTTTCTCTAAATAACGTAGGATTCTATCTTGCCTGCTCATTGGAGGGAATTCAGATGGCCTTCGTAAATCATTTGGTGATATTAGATGTTGTACCTCTACCGGTGAGGATATGCTTATTGGGTGTGAATAGCTTCCAACTGCTTCTATAATCAAATTTCTAGGATAAAAATTAGGTGAAAAAGAGAACTGGTTTAGTGGCCATTCTTGTGGCAAATCCATGGTGCCGGTATTTGTTGCCTCGGGTACAATGCCAACAACCATTGGTAGGAGAGATGCCTAAGAGAATGTTAACATATATTATTAAAGTCCGCAAGATATAAGCGCGTCATACTCGGGTGGGGTTTGTTGAAGTGAGGCATATTTAGTACATGTCGAAACAAGTCGCGCTAGCTAGCCCGGTTTGGACAACCACTAGTTCACCTAGTGGCATAGATGTATACTCAAGACTTCATTAAAAATGTGGGAGGTCTTGGGTTCAAGTCCCATCTGCGACAAACAAAGTGGGCCCGATTTGGACAACCACTAGTTTAGCCTAGTGAAAAATATGTATAACCAAGACTTCATTAAAAATGGGGGAGGTCTTGGGATCAAGTTCCACCTTCGACAAAAAAGAGGGCCCAGGTTGGGCCGGGTGTTTTCTCACCCTTGGTGAGTTTCCTCCTAAGGATGGTGGAGATGATCTGATGGGCTAGTGGCCCGTTAGTGAACCAAATTGTCATTAACAAAAAAAACTAACCCGGTTTGGATTGACCACTAACATATTTTTTTGTCTACTTTTACATTATGTTGTAAATAATGAATGCATTTATTTTAATATAAAAAACAATATTTAATGATCTAAATCGTTAAATAAAAGAATTTAGGATTTAGGGTTTAACTTTGACCTATTATGAAAATGCATGTTTTGACTCGTTTGAGATTAAATATAGGGAAAATAATCAAAATAAACATGTTAAGCTAAAAATTTTAAAAAATAAACATTAACTTTTTGTTCACATCCATACTAGCCTGGCAAGTTTCCAGCTGGCTGCACAATCATTAGAAAGTGACATGGGCCTACATGTACATATAACCATTCAGAGGGCAATACGTGTTCAATTGGCTACAACACAGCCGCTGGCTTGCCGGCTAGGTGGGTGTCGACTAGGTGTGTACCGACTAGGTGTGTACCGACTAGGTGGGTGTAGGCTAGGTGGGTGTCGACTAGGTGTGTGCCGACTAGGTGGGTGCCGACTAGGTGGGTGTAGGCTAGGTGGATGCCGGCGTGGAACTGCATAATAGTCAGATTTGTCGGCGATTAAAATTTGAGGCTAGGTGGTTGCCGACTAGGTGGGAGTCGACTTTGAGCTTGCTTGGTTGGGTATCGTGGCGTCTTTGGACCGGTCCATTGGGGTATGTTTAATCGGGTGTTGATAATAAAGTCAATGTTCAATTGGTTAAAATCTTGGGCCAATATGATTATTTTGGTGATTTTCCCTAAAATATAACTCAAATAAACTTATTCATAAGTAAACATGTTGAAAATATTGAATACGCTAAAACATATGATTAAGAACACTTCAAAAGGTAAGTAATTGATTAAGAAATCCTAAAACAGTAAGCTAAAAATTTGTTTGAAACATATGAAGGCCAAACAAAAAATTAGATGCACACGTAATAAATCATAGGAAAGATCCAAATTATGTAATTTTTATTATATTAATAACAAAGACATGTTTATATGAAGAGTGTTCTCGTGACGGACGATTCTGTCAAAATCTTATAAAAATCCTATCCCCAAAATTCTAACAGAGTTGCCATAGAAATTCCCCCAAAAAGAAGAAATCCTATCATCAAAATTAGGGTTATAGTTTTTGTCATTCGTCGGTGATACTTATAAAACTGAGAAAAGGTGCAAAATTTTTATGGTTTGGACATTGAAGTCACACCTCACTCTTAATTAATAAGTGCAATAAATACTTCAATTTGGTGAAATTAGTTGTTGTACCCCTACTGTGGATATGTCTATTGAGTTTGAATAGCTTCCAACCGCTTCTCTAATCAGATTTCCAGGATATACTTGTGGCAAATCCATGATGCCTGTATTTGTTGCTTCGGGTACAGAGGCAGCAACCATCGGAAGGAGAGATGCCTATGGGCAAGTTAACACATATTATTAAATTCAGCAAGATATAAACACATCATAGTGGGCTCGGGTTCAGTGAAGTAATTCATATTTAGTACATGTTAAAACAAGCCTCGTTGAAGCGAATCATATTTAGTACATGTCAAAACAAGTCGCGCTAGCCGGTTTAGGTTGACCACTGACATTTTTTTTGGTCTACTTTTCCTTATGTTGTAAATATTGAATGCATCTGTTATGATATAGAAGACAATATTTAACAATCTAAAATATCAAATAAAAGAATTTAGTATTTATGGTTTAACTTTAACCTATCATGAAAATTCAAGTTTTGACTCGTTTGAGAATCAAATATAGGGAAATTATCGAAATAAACATGTTAGTCCCAAAAATTATCAAAATAATCAATGACTAGTCAAATTTGCGGCTATGTGGTTGCCGGTTAGGTGGGAGTCAATTTTAACCATTTAATTGGATATGTTTATTCGGGTGTGGATAAAAAATCAATGTTCAATTTGTAATAATCATGGGTTTACATGTTTATTTTGGTGACTTTCCCTAAAATATTACTCAAATTAACTTATTCATAAGTGACCTTGTCGGAAATATTGCATACGCTAAAATATATGATTACGAACAATTGCAAAGGTAAGTAATTGATTAAAAAATACTAAAAAATGTAAGCTAAAATTTGTTTGAAGCATATACAAGCCAAAACAAAAAAACTAGATGCACACGTAATACATCATAGGGAAGATCCAAATTTATGTAATTTTTATTACGTTAATAACAAAGCCATGTTTATAAGGAGAGCGTTCCAGCGACGGACGATTATGTTGGAATCTTATAAAAATCCTATCTCCAAAATCCTAACGAATCTGCCATAGAAATTCCCCCTATCCTCAAAATTAGGGTTTTAGTTTTTTTTTTTGTTTTGATACTCGTTGTTCTAGGAGTGTGTCTATATAAAAGGTTTGAACATTCAAGTCACACCTCACTCTTAATTCATAATTGCTTTAAATACTTCAATTTGTCACACTTATCATTATTGTCTATATTTTGTGTTAAAAGAAGTGTGTATTTCAATCCACATGCATGATAATAAAACCATACCATTAGAGTAGATATTTCAGAGGAAATGCTCATGAATCTCTGATAGAATCTTATGACATTCCATGTAAAGGGAAAATCAGAACATACCTCTCATGCAATGTAATATGCTTGCCCATGATACACATATGGGAAAACTTTTCTTCATTCAAATTCGCAAATGAAAATTATCTAGTGCATGCTACAACCTTAAGCTCATCATAAGGGAAATAAAAAGGTTGTTTGTTCTTTGAGAAATATGAAATAAATTCAAAATCGGATCAAGAAATTAGCGTGCAAAAAAAGAAAAAGAAGAACAAGAAAACCCTTGGATATAATCTCTAGAGATGATCTTAAGAGAACTATGAGTCGGTTTTTATGAGTATTAACTTTTTCATAGAAAAAAAAGACTGAAAACCTTTCATTTTATAAACCAGCAGGTGTTGAAGATTCACCACATATAACTTCTATTGCAGTTTACCTGAAAACCCTGAGTTTGCTTCTGAATATTGTAGTTATAACTTCTAATATTCAAGCTCCCATCAATCTGATCATTATAAGGGTCAGACAGCAACCAAGAATCAATTTCATTTATAGCCATTTGCTCACTAGCTTCCTGATTATTTTCTACATGAAAAGAAGGATTAACAAGATTGCTTGCATGTGAAAAACCATAGCTGGTATTTTCAGGGGTTCTTTGGTAATTTAGCAGTACATTATTGTACCACCTGGTCATGGGGTTGGTACATGAACAAGGCACTGTGGCTGCAGTGTGACACATATTAAAACCATGGCCATAAATAGATGAATTATCACCCTCCATTTGTTTTACTGTTTTAGCAAGTATCCGGGGGGTCTTTATATATGCTGGTAAAGGGTGAATCAAAGAAAAGTGAAGGGTTGTGGGTGGCTGAGGAGAGACTACTAAATAATCTTGTGGCTACATGGGCTTCTGGTGGGGTAACAACTCAAGAAGACCATTAATGCTTCTATGGGGCCCATCATCATCCCCTCTTTGATTCTAATATTCACATGCTGTGGCGTTTGTGTCTGCAAGCCTTTTGGTTAAAGATTGTATGCAATATTTAATTACTAATTAGGGTTACTTTCTTATAAGAAACTTGTTGTAGGTAAGTAGATCAGAGTTCAAATTTAGATAACCCTAGTTGAACCACAAAGGTTTTGTATATAGGGTTAAAACATTTAAAGTGACATCGATATCACATTAATTTGGTGTATAACACACATGTGGTGTATGTAACAATGATTACAATAAATAAGTCCGGTTCCGGTACAAATAGATTTTAGCAACGTAGGAATCAATAAGAACACGACACGTGTATAAGTGTAACTCCCTGCCATTATTAACTTTAAATTAATTCCAAAATTGACAAAAATTAATCTCAATTATTAAATTAATTTTAAAATTGACACCCATTAATCAATATACCATTTTTAGACCTGATCGCATATCAACACTGCGTGTATTCAATAGCCACATAACTACATCATTATAATTTAATAACAACACCCTACTTTTCATATAAAATCAACATAGCGTTTGAAACATGGGTACATAACAACACTATGTAAATTCAATAACAACATAACAACATCATTTAAAAATGTAACAACATTCTATTTTTTTGTAAATCAACATATCATTTTACATTTATATACATTACAACACTGTATAAATTTAATAACCATCTAACAACACAATTTAAAAAAAAAATCTCATTTAAAAAAAATCTGATTTAAAAAAAATATAGCATTATTATACACATAAAATACTCGATACATAAAATACTCGATTTTATGGTCTATTTGTTTTAAATAACAAAGTATATAAAAGTTATTTGAGTTTAAAATAAATGATGGAAACGTGGTTAAATAAAAAAGTAAATAAAAGGTAGAATTTCCATTTTATCACTACATGTCATCATTAACTTTAAATTAATTCTAAAATTAATACCAATTAATCACAACCATTAAATTGTTTGATCAAATGTCCAGATTGTTTCATATATTTTTTTAGGCTAACGGGGATTTGTATTTGATCTTACCTTTACAATAAAGTATACAATCATCAATTCATACATATCTATACTCCTTTATAAAAGATATTGGAGGGACATTTTGATAAATATTATATTTTACCATAAAGTATACAATAATCAATTCATACATAATTTACATTTCACTATTATGCACCGAACCCTATATATTTTACACGGCTTTTTATTTGAACAACATAAAACTACAAGTCTTGACAAACAGGTCAAATGCCACTCGTCTTAAAGACTGCACCAATGACCAGCAATAGAAAGAACTTTTCTTTATAAAAGATCTGGATTAGAACCAAACACTATAACTAATATAAAATAAAGTGATAATATCATATATATATATATATATATATATATATATACCTTTACAAACATGGGTAAATATTATATATACCCAACCAAAACTAAAATTATCATATATACCCAATTTAAAAAATTTGTTAATTTATGACTATTCTACCCTTATTCATTATATGATTTTTTAAAACCTAATTTTTTTTTGTTTTATCCAATATGTAAAAGATCACTTGTTCTGCTATTCTTGATGGCGACTATCTAGGTTCTCCAAACCCATTCAAAGGGCACCAATTCAGAAGGAATGATTAAGAGAAAGTTACAGAATGCTAATGCTATAAAACAAAATTCGTAAAATTATAAAAACAATGAGAAAAATTCAAAATAGTATTTTGAGAAAACTATTTTTATGGTTAAATATAAAATTTTAAAGTTGAAAATGTGTAAATATGAAATTTCAATATTAAAAATTGATAAATATGAAATATTAAATTCTAGAGAAATAAGGGAAAAATAGTCATATTTTAAATGTTTTTTAATGAAATGAGAATATATATGATATTATTACCTGTTTGTAAAGGAGTATATATATCATATTTTTTTGGGTATATATAATATTTTTCAAGCTTGTAAGAGAATATATGAAATTGCCCATAAAATAAACTTACATGGCCGAAATCAATATTTCTTAGAAGAAAAAAAGAGGCTGGCCCATTAAATGTGTCACCCATGACAGTCACACATGTAGCGTAATCACTAAATGCATACACTATTAGTGTTCCACTTATTTACAAAAATGTCACTTCGTGAATTTTTTATATCACCCAGTGTAATCATCAATGCATGTAAGATTTAGGATACTAGCACCACATCGTTATTCTATGTTTTTTAGTAATCATTCTTAATAATCGTGCGATTCCATGTAACTCCTATGCACACGTGCGTGTATGTGTGTTTATAGTTTTAATTTCATTAGTTGTTTTATGTAATTGAGATTTACACGAGACCAAATAAACTTTCATCTGTAGGAAGTGTGGAGTGTACAATCATATAAGTTAAGTTAATCTTAAACTCAATGAACGGCTGAATCTTTAAGGGGTTAATGTTAGAAACCTATAAAACTCAAATCATACGATATTAGTCTTGGGTCAATTCCATTAAGTCAATTTATATTTATGTATGTTATTGGGCTACAAAACTTGTGAAGAGGGATTTAAGCATAAAACATATAAACTTATGTAAAATTAAACGTACATAAAACATACATCATAAGTCATATATTAAAGTCTAGATCTGCGGCATCTCGTAAACGTTCGTATTGCCCCTAAAGTCTCACCACCATAGAGCGTCACAACATTTTGACTCTATGGTCTCACTTCCATAGACTGCTAAAACAACTATATACAGGGGTCACGTTACCCAGAAGCGATCGTCATCATTTCCTTACAAGTTGTACAACCGTTAGCTAGTCACAAAAGCCCCTATAAAGGTATTGCTAAACTATAAACATAACATAGTGTCTGTCTCCGAAGGAACCATAACAGATTAAGACAATCTAATTACTTCATAAAAACATTACCCTCTTACTTTTAAAAACATTATCACTATAACCATTCATAACATTCATAGATGTTCGTAAACCTTTGTAAGTTTTATAAGAGTAACCTTTTATTTATAAGTTATTTTAACAAGCATGCATATCACCGTAAAACAGTAAACGGGGGTTTCTAGAACTCACCTCGTAAATTGCTACAAAGATTGACGGTAGAAAATCTAGGCGAAGCGTCTAATAGTTTGTACGAAGAGTTTCAACATGATTTTTTTTTTGATAAAATGTAACCTAAGTCCATGAATTGATAAGTAAATAGGTTTAAAATGTCCCTTCTATTAGGGGTAGTTAGATTATAAATATGAAATAAAGTAATTTAAATCAATCGGCTAGCCGATTGCTAATTTGATTTCATAATGGAATTTTAAAAAGGTACAATCAATCTACTTATATATAAAACATCTCTTTAGCTGTGTATATATGCTTAAGTTTGCATCTGCTTTCGTATTGATCACTTAAAACAACTGCTTTGTTATTGTGCATCCGTTTGAGAACTCCTGCCGCAAACCTGCCCCGTATTCGAGGCCAAGTCTGTGCATATGTTTTCCTTCTTGAATTTACTCTTTTCATTGCATATTTCCTTGTTTTCTTTTTCTCTAAATAACGTAGGATTCTTTCTTGCCTGCTCATTGGAGGGAATTCAGATGGCCTTTGTAAATCATTTGGTGAAATTAGTTGTTGTACCCCTATTAAGGATATGCTTGTTGAGTTTGAATTGGTTCCAACTGCTTCTCTAGTCTGATTTCTAGGATATAAAAGATAAAAGGAGAGGTTTAGTGGCTAGACTTGTGGCAAATCCATGGTGCCAGTATTTGTTGCCTCAGGTACAATGCCAGCAACCATTGGTAGGAGAGATGCCTAGGCCTGTAAATGAAACGAACGTTCATGAACTGTTCGGCACGAAGTTCGTTTATGTTCGTTCGTTTAAACGAACGAACACGAACAAATTTTTTTTGTTCGTTTAACTAAATGAACGAACATGAATACATGTCGTGTTTGTTCATTTATGTTCATGAACGTTTGTTTATGTTCGTTCATATATGTGTCATTTATGTTCGTTTATTAACGTTCGTTTATTTGTGCTCATTTGTTTTTGGATGATTTATGTACATTTGAACCAATACTTTACATGTGTTTTTGGATGAATTATTAAGTAATAGATTTGTTCATGTGTGTTCATTAATGTTCATTTATGTCCGTTTGTGTTTTTTTTATGTTTGTTCGTTTGTGATCGTTTTATGTTTGTTCATTTGTGTTCGTTTAACTTTTAACGAACGAACACGAACATTTTCATTTTCTTAATGAACGAACATGAACAAAAATATGTGTTCGATTATTTGTTCGTGTTCGTGGTCGGTTAAAGTTAAATAAACGAACACGTCGATGTTCGTGTTCGTTCGGTTCGTTTACAAGCCTAGAAATGCCTATGGGCAAGTTAACACATATTATTAAAGTTGGCAAGATATAAACACATCATACTGGGCTCGGGTTCGTTGAAGTGAGTCATATTTAGTACATGTTAAAATAAGCCGCGTTGAAGCGAATCATATTTCATGTCAAAACAGGTCGCGCCAGCCGGTCTACGATGACCACTGACTATGATATAGAAAACTTTTACCTTACGTTGTAAATATTTTATGCATTTATTATGATATAGAAAACAATATTTAACAAACTAAGTCATCAAATAAAAGAATTTAGGATTTAGGGTTTATATTATGAAAATTCATGTTTTGACTTGTTTGAGATAAACTATAGGGAAAATTATCAAAATAAATATGTTGACCCAAAAGTTTTATAAAATGAACATTGACTCTTTGTCCACACTAGACATACTGACTCGACAAACTTCTAGCCGACTGTGCAATCACATTGGAAAGTGCCATGGTCCTACATATATAACCACTCAGAGGGTAATATGTGTTCAACATAGTCGTCGGCTTGCCGGCTAGATGAGTGCCGACTAGGTGGATGTCGGCTAAGTGGGACTGCATAATAGTCAGATTTGTCGCACTACTAGAAAAAATATGTATATTTTTTACAAAATTTTCTGACAAGTTACCAACAAAAGAAAATTTCCTACAAGTTTGCAACTTTGTGACAAAACAAAAAGTAACCACAAGAATTCCTACAATATTCTGACAAATTTATTAAATAAGTTAACTTATTTATTTAATATAATGGTTGGAAAATTGTCGAAAATTACATACGAAAGGCTTTTGTCACTAATTCGTCGGAAAAATAGTCAGGACTTTGTCGGAAAATAATTTCCTACGGGGTTTTTTCCAACAAACATTTTTTGTCGAAAACTTGTTGCTAACGGCCAATTCTGACAAATTTCCAACGAAAATTTTGTCTCAATTTTTTTTAGTAGTGTTGGCTAGTCAAATTTGGGGCTAGGTGGTTGCCCCCTAGGTGGGTATCGGCTTAAGCTTGCTGAGTTGGGTATCGTGGCGTCTTTGGACCGGGCCATTTGGGTATGTTTATTCTGGTGTTATACAAAGTCAATGTTCAATTTGTAAAAATATTTGGTCAACATGTTTATTTTGACGATTTTCCCTAAAATATAACTCAAATGAACTTATTCATAAGTAAACATGTCGGAAATCTTGCATACGCTAAAACATATGATGATGAACAGTTCCAAAGGTAAGTAATTGATTAAGAAATCCTAAAAATGTAAGCTAAAAATTTGTTTGAAACATATGGAAGCCAAAACAAAAAAATTAGATGCACACATAATAAAATATCCAAATTTATGTAATTTTTATTACATTAATAATAAAGACATGTTTATACGGAGAGTGTGTTCCAGAGACGGACGATTCTATTGAAATCTTATAAAAATCTTATCCCCAAAATTCTAACTGATCTGTCATAGAAATTCCCCTAAAACGATGAAATCCTATCCACAAAATTCACTACTAGAAAACATGCATATTTCATACAAAAGTTTCTGACAAGTTACCAACAAAAGAAACTTTCCATAAGTTTGCAACAACTTTTCGACAAAACAAAAACAAAAAAGTAACCATAAGATTTCCTACAACTTTTTGAAAAAATTATTAATTAATTTAACTTATTTATTTAATATGAACGTCGGAATATTGTCGAAAATTATCTACGAAAGGCTTTTGTCGCTTATTCGTTAGAAAATTAGTCGGGACTTTGTCGGAAAATACATTTCTTACGAGATTTTTCCAACAAACACATTTTTTGTCGAAAACTTGTCGCTAATGGCCAATTCTGACAAATACCCCACAAAACTGTGGTCGAAAATTTTTCATTTTTTTAGTAGTGAGATTTCGTGAGAAATTTGTCGGAATAAGTCGTTAGCGACAAGTTTCCGACAAAAAAGTGTTTGATGAAAAACCCCGTAGGAAATGTTTTTTCGATAAAGTACCGACTAATTTTCCGACGAATTGGCGACAAAAGCTTTTCGTATGTAATTTTTGACAATATTCCGACGATTATATTAAATAAATAAGTTAAATTACTTAATAAATTTGTCTGGAAATTGTAAGAAATCTTGTGGTTACTTTTTTATTTTTGTGTTGTCGGAAAGTTGTCGCAAAGTTGTGAGAAATTTCTTTTGTTGGTAACTTGTCGGAAACTTTTGTAGAAAATATGCATGTTTTCTAGTAGTGATTAGGGTTTTAGTTTTTTTTTAGTTTTTGTCATTCGTCGGTGATACTCGTTCTAGGAGTGTGTGTATATAAAAGTGAAACGGTGCAAAATTTTGATGGTTTCGACAATCAAGTTAGACCTCCATCTTAACTCATAATTTCATTAAATACTTCAATTTGTCACACTTAAATATCATTAGTGTGTATATTTTGTGTTAAAAGAAGTGTCTATATTTCAATTCACATGCATTATAATAAAACCATATCATTAGAGTAAAAATTTCAGAGGAAATGCCCATGAATCTCTAGAATGATAGAATCTTATGGCATTCCATGTGAAGGGAAAATCAGAACATACCTCTTCATGCCATGGGATATGCATGCCCATGACACACACATAGTACAAAAAAACATCATTTATGGCGGATGAAATTAACCTTTTATGGCGGTTTCGCACTCATCGTCATAAATGTAACAAGATTAATTAAATTCTTTTTTATTTATTTTTGGACCTCCGTAAATTTTACAATCACTGCCATAAATTCTATAAATTTAATAAATACCGCCATAAATGATAAAACAATTTATATAACCGCAATAAATGGTTAAAGATGCTAAAAACCGCCATAACTTGTATATAATTATTTGTTAACCATCTTAAATTAATTAGATATCTCTGATTAATAAACCGTCTGTTACAAATATTTTATTTATTTCACTTTTATACATTAAAAAAATATCAAATATTTTAATCCCTTTTAAAATTATAATAATAACTATAAGAATTATTGGGTATTAATTCTTAACCCTAAACCTGTCGTGATTCTCAATCATACTTTAATCAACATTCAAGTTTCATTCAGAGTTTCTTCATCATTCAACTTTCATTCATTCAATTACTTGCTCCTGGTTTCTTCTTCTCAAGATCTCTAACAAAAGAATGGTAACACTTATCATAATCATCTCTTTTTAACATAACTTAAACTATTTGTTATATATTCGCATGTTTTCATTTAGATTTAGAAACCCTTTAGATTATACCCGTCCGAAATTAATATATTAGAGATTAATTTCGGATGGTCCCTTTCGGGACTGCTTTTTGATTGTTTTATCTCATTAGAATATATATACCTTTAAACGAGTTGATTATTTAAAAAAAATCAAACAATTTCTCTTTACTCTATCAAGCTTGCTATATATAAGTAAACTTGAGGAGTTAAGGGGAAATGCTGTCGATTTTTTTAAATAATCAACCCGTTATAACGTATATATATGGGATGGAACAATCAAAAAGTGGGTTAGGATTCACCATATTAGATTAATTTTGGTTTATTCATTCACATCAAATTTATTCAGTTATACATGTTGTTTGTTTGTTTATTTCAGATGGATCGTAACCACTGGATGTACGAAGTTAGACGTACTAACCCAAGATTTGTGATCGGCTTGCAAAGTTTTTTTAAGACCGCTGAAGAGGATCGTGTGAAAAAAGGAAACGAATCCATTCTGTGTCCTGTATGGAATGTAAAAACTTTTCAGAATTTAAACAAATATCAGAAATCGAGTATCATTTGTTTAAGAATGGATTTATGTTTAATTATACTTGTTGGTCAAAACACGGAGAATCACTTGATAATCGTAGCACAACGTCGATTACAATAGATGGTAATAATGATGAGAACAATGCCCCGTATATTAGTGATGATAATGATAACTTAAATGAGGGCAATGATCATTTAAATGACATGTTCAATGACATGGAAACTAATACTGGCGACAATGATCAAGAAAAACTACAACTGATATTTGCCGATTCGGAAAAACCGTTATATGATGGTTGTGAAAGTTTTTCTAAGCTTAGTGCTGTGCTGAAACTGTTTAACTTAAAGTCGAACTACGGATGGAGCGATAAGAGTTTTACAAGTCTATTGGAGTTATTGCATGACATGCTTCCCAAAGACAACGAGTAACCCATATCTGTATACCAAGCTAAGAAATTGATGTGTCCAATGGAATTAGAAGTTGAAAGAATACATGCATGTCCGAATGATTGTATGTTATATAGAAATCAGGTTGAAAAAACCCATAAATGTGTTACCTGTGGTGTATCGAGGTACAAGCGTCAAAATGAGTCTGGTGAATATTATGACGATGTGACGAAAAACAGACCACCGGCTAAATTATTGTGGTATTTCCCTATTATACTTAGACTAAAGCGTTTATTTGCTAATCCTAAAGAATCAAAGTTGTTGCGTTGGCATTCTGATGAGCGTAAAGATGATGGAAAATTAAGACATGTGGCGGATTCACCTCAGTGGAGAAATATTGATTATGATTTTCCCGATTTTGGTAACGATATTAGAAATATACGATTTGGTCTTAGTTCAGACGGTATTAACCCTTTCGGAAACATGAGTAGTCGTCATAGAACTTGGCCTGTTCTTCTATGCATCTACAACCTTCCACCGTGGTTATGCATGAAACGAAAATACGTAATGATGTCGTTGTTAATTCAGGGTCCAAAACAACCTGGTAATGACATTGATGTTTATTTGTCTCCTTTAATTGATGATCTAAAAACACTATGGAGCCCAGGTGTAGACGTGTATGATGCTTATAAAAAGGAAAACTTTAAGTTGCGAGCCATGATTTTTTGCACTATAAGTGATTTTCCAACTTATTCTAATTCTTCAGGATATAGTACAAAAGGTAAGCAAGCTTGTCCCGTATGTGAAGATGAAACAAGCTCGATAAGGTTAAATCATTGCAAAAAAACTGTGTATATGGCACATCGACGATTTCTTCCGCCAAATCACCATTATCGAAGACTTACAGAAGAATTCGATGGAAACACCAAGACCAGAAGTGCTAGGAAAGGTTTTGATGCATTTTCAAGAGTTCAAAATTTAAATACCATGTTGGGAAAAAGAACTCATACCGAGAAAGGAGGCAATTGGAAAAATAGGTCAATTTTTTGGGATTTACCTTACTGGAAAAGTCTAGAAGTTCGACATTGTCTAGATGTGATGCATATTGAAAAAAATGTATGTGAAAGTTTATTGGATTTATTGTTAAACATCCCAGAAAAAACTAAAGATGGAATTAATGCCCGTAAAGACATGGAAGAAATGGTAATACATAAAGAGCTTGCCCCTGTTGAGAAAGCCAATGGTTTTATTTTGCCACCTGGTTATCATACCATGTCAAGAAAAGAAAAAAGAAAGTTTTGTCAATGTTTGCACAATATTAAAGTTCCAACTAGCTATTCTGCAAATATTAAAAGGCTGGTGTCGATGAAAGATTGTAAATTGCTTGGTATGAAGTCTCATGATTGTCATGTTTTGATGACACATATGATTCCTATTGTAATTCGTGGATTGTTACCGGGGGGAAGTACAACATACAATCACAAAACTTTGTTTGTTTTTTAACATGATTCACTCAAAGGTCATTGATCCCGAAGTCTTAGATAAATGGGAGAAGGATATTTATATTACCCTTTGTGAACTAGAGATGTACTTTCCACCGTCATTTTTTGATATAATGGTTCATCTAGTATCTCATATCGTTAAAGAGATAAAGGCTTGTGGTCCTGTATTTCTACGTTACATGTACCCCTTTAAAAGATATATGGGCGTGCTAAATGGTTATGTGAGAAACCTTAATCGACCTGAGGGTAGTATTGTTCAAGGATATACTTTCGAAGAGGTGACCGAATTCTGTACAGGTATTGATATCATAATATATATAATATAATTTAGTTTTACTAATTATAAATTACAGTGTAATAGTTTATTTATTTACAGGTTATTTGGAAGGTGTCAAAAGTATTAGTGTTCCTAAATCTCGTCATTCAGGTCGACTTACAGGTGTGGGAGTAGTTGGTATGAAATTAATTACCCCGCCATCCGATGAGGTACAAATTGCTCGTTTTACTGTTCTACAACACATGACATGTATTGCTCCCTATGTTAAAGAACACATGGAAATATTACGGTTGAAACACTTATACAAGTCAGATATATGGTATACGAAAAAACATAATGAGGGGTTTTCTAAATGGTTGAAGAATAAGGTGGAGGAAAATTATGGTCAACCAAATGTTGATTCAGAAGTGGAGAAGTTGGGAAACGGGCCAGATTTTAGAGTAACATCTTACCAAGGGTATGATATTAACGGTTATACATTTTACACTAAAAATCAAGATGATAAAAGTGCAACGCAAAATAGCGGAGTTACACAAACACATGGTTGTAAAAATCGCTAGGCGCTAGTCGGGCGGTGAGGTAGGGCCTAGGCCTAGGCGGGATTAATCGGGGCCTAGGCGGGATTAATCGGGGCCTAGGCGGGATTAATCGGATTGGTTTTTTTATATGTAATTTTCAGTTTTTTATATATATACACACATTTTTATATGTAATTTTTATAAAAATGTTCATTTTTAAATCACACCAAAGGTTTTCGCCGGATATTTCAGGTTTTCGCCGGAAATTTCAGGTTTTCGCCGGAATTTGGCCGAAAATTTCCGGTTTTTGCCGGAATGTTCACCGGAATCTGGCCACCGAGGACCGCCTAGGCACGATTTGGACCGCCTAGCGACTTTTAGACCGACTAGGCCAAAATTAGTCGTTAACGAGCCGCCTAGCGACTAATCGGCGCCTAGGCGCGATTTTTACAACACTGCATAAACAGCATCAAGTACAACGGTCGACAGAAATAATCAAAATACAAGATTAATAATCGCCGAAGAATCATACTACGGTGTCATAAAAGAAATTTGGGAATTGTCGTATTCTTCTTTCACTATACCTTTGTTTAGATTTAAGTGGGTCAATAATCGTGTGGGTGTTAAAGTTGACGAACATGGTTTACACTTGTTGACCTTACAACGGATGGGTATACATCAGAACCATTCATTCTCGCAACTCAAGCTACAAAAGTGTTTTTTTGTCAATGACCCGAGCAAACCAACATACCATATAGTATTGCAAGGAAAACGACGTATTCTTGGTGTTGATAACGTTGATGACGAGGAAGAATACAACCAGTTTGACGAACTACCATCATTTTCCGTCGGTATTCAACCGGGTAATGACTGTGCCATCGTTGGCACCAAATACTTACGGTCTGACCACGACGAAGGGATATTTGTCGACATACGAGGCCATACTAAATGATTAAGGTTTGATATAGAGATGTATCTTTATATATTCTTTCTATATAAATAATTAAATTAAAGTAAACTTATCAATAAAATTTCATTTTATGCAGGAAAGACAATGATGAATTGAAGACGTGCGTTAAGACACTTTCATGATTGATGTATCATTTAATAAATCTGTTGAGTGACTTTTGTGAGAAAAAAAAGAGGGTAGGTTGGTTTTTTATGACCCTCTCTTTCTAAAGTATATGAAAATTTTAGTAAAGTATTTTTTACCGGGAACATTCCCGCCTCTACTCCAACCTCATCCAGCCAAAAAAAGTACTATTTTCTCTCAAACTCTATCACACGATCTCTAATGACGCCCAATATCCACTACAGTTTCTAACCTTGCATTCTCAAGCCCATGGGACAACTTTTCTTCTTTCAAATTGGCAAATCAAAATTATCTAGCTGCTAGAATCTTAAGCTCATCTAAGAGAAATAGATGAATTATCACCCTCCATGGCCGCTGTCGTTTGTTGAAACACATAAGAGGTAGAATTACTGTTTGTTTTTTATGAGTCTGCTCTCAACCTACTCTTTTCCACGCCAAAATTAGGGTTTAGAGATTTTTTTGGAGAACATGAAAATTAGGGCCTCTTTGGAGGAGTAAAGAGACAAGGGAAAGGTGATGTTTTTTTATATTTTTTCAATTTATATTATGAAAATACCTGTTATTTATTATATTACAGTAAAAATTGATGGTGGTCCATGTTAGGTCAAATGTGAATATTTCTTTGCCCTTTAAACTATAAAGGAAATCTTCTTGTAAGTCAAATATGATCAAGAGTGCTTTTGAGGCCATAAACTATAAAGAAAATCTTGGCTCTCTTTTATAAAAAAAAAGCCCTAGCTTAGGGCCCCAAAATTGAAGGGGCCCTAAAATTTTTACTGGACTAGTTTACTACTTCACGTTTTAGTTCAATCGATTAGGTATTACTACGAGGCGGAGGTTATCCAGATTGAAGAGCGTGATTTGTTGTTATGTCAGACAAGAATTTTGGCTGCTTAATCTTTATTGTAAGGAGTATTTTGAGCAAACAAATATTTTATTCTAGATTAGTAGAATCATTGTGTGATATGATAAATGCAACTATGCATGAAAACATCTTCCAAATAGATTTTATGGTATTACTATCTTGGCTATTCAGGAAGTATGATTTGTTGCTATTTTTAATTCTTTGTTCAACCACACTTAGAAGAGAATCCATGTTGACTTTTGTTGGACTGCTTTCTATTAGTTAATTTTAAGGTTTGGTGGTGGTTTTCAACATGCCATCATTTTTTTCCTAATCTTGCAAAGGATATGCAGATTCTTTTCTTTTGCTAGTTGTTTTTTTAGTAATGTTTTAATATATCAAATCATTTCTTCATTTAATTTAAGACTTAATGGAAGACCGGACATGAACATAATTCCCATTCTATATATTTTTTTCTAGCATGTCCTCATTTACATGGACTAGTTCAAACATTCAAATTTCTTGAATATATTCAGGTTTAGAAGGATGGATTTACAAATGTCTGGAAAGAGAAAGAGGGGAGCTTCCACATGTAAAAAGAAACGTTCGTCTTCTGATCAATCTGGAATCAACTTTAACGCGAATGGCGTAGCGATAGGCGAAAAAGCCTCGGACTTTATGTCTTGGGTTGGGGCGGAATTCAAAAATAGAGTTCCGATTAATAAAGTTGCCAAAGATGTAGACAGTAAACTCTACGATCGTATTTGGGAATATGCCAAGGTATTGCATTTTTTTTTTCTTTTCAATTTTATAAATTATATTTCTTATTTTTTATGGTTAACTTTATTCAATTAATTGTAGGAGACGTGGAAGATATCCGACGACCACACAAAACACACTACTTTGAGAAAGGGGAAGGTTATAATGAGAAACTTTCGAAGCTATCTTGTAGTTAACTACGCTAATAAAAATAAAACACCCTTTAAAGTTTACAAAAATATAGACCGACAAATTTGGGATTCTTTTGTTGAAAATGCTTCAAAAGAAGAGTTTAAGGTATTTGTGAATTATTTATTATTATTATTATCATCATTATTAATATTACTATATTATGTAATTACTACTAACACTTATTATATTTTATGAAGGCAAAAAGTCAAAAAGCAAGAATGAGTGCAGCAAAAAACATTGACCCTACTTGTATAGGGCGTTGGGGGTATTCTGGATTAGAGACCGTATTTGAAAGTAGATGGAATCAGCTTGTTAAAAACTATCCACAATTAGATGTTGTTGAAGACGACGGTTCGAAAATGTATTTCGTCAGTAGAGCTCGTTTGAATCCCGTAACAAAGTTATATGAACTTGGACCTAACCCACAATCAAAAGGTGAATTCATAGGAACACTTAAAGATAAGTATTTATATAATTATATTAATCAAATGTTTGTGTTCAGGATTCAAAACAAAGAAGAAGCAGAGTCGGGCCGGAGAGTCAACGACTGCGACGAGCCCAGGTATTTGTGGCTCGAGTCGTGTGTCCGATAGTTCGTGCAATAATCTTACCAACATCGAGGTAATATATCGTTAAAGTTTGTTTAATTATTTATTTTTTAAATATATTTACTATAAACCACTTACATGTTTGCAGTCTGTTGAAAAATGTGATCTTCTATGCCCATACGACCCCCCCTACTCCTCTCGTTTTAGGTAAGGGCCTTGTTCATTTTACTACTGAGAGGACTCTACATGGACGCTCATGAAAGACGGGTTTGTTAAAGTTCAAGTAGATAGAGTTGAAGAAGGATGCACACAAATGCCTCTCTTACCTGAGTCATGTATCCCTGGCGAAGTAAATTATATGTCGGAAGCAAAAGGAAAAATTATTCAGTGGCCTAGGAAATCTATAAAGGTATATTTAATATAAAGAGTAATTGTATACTGATTTTATTTTTTATATACTAATTTTTTTTACAATGTACAGATTTTAAACACTGAATCCCTACGTCATAGTGTCTCTGTGCCGGATTACAGATCACATAAAACTGTAGAACCGTCTCACGATTCTTCGAGTACAGATTATAGGCCAGAGGTATTTTTTAATATACATTATTATTTTTTTATTTTTAGTTGGTATAAGAAATAATTTTTTTTGACAATGTAGTTTGGGGCAACATCTGATAAACAAACGATGCCAAATGAAACAGATGCGTATCGACAATACTCGTATGCATTACGAGACGATGAGGGTTTTTATGAATTGGTAATCATGCTATATATATGTGTGTTTCTGAGTGTGTGTGTGTATATTTACTACTAATAGCTTTATTGGTTAATGTAACTTGCTGATGATCTGTTCAGTTTTATCAACATACCGAGCTCGTTATTGTTTATGATCAACATACAGAGTCCATTCATGTTTCTCAAAATACCAAGACCGTTCCTTCTACTAAATCTGAAAAAGAAAACGAAAAGATAGCAAAAGAAAAAAAAAGGTAGCAGAACTTTTAGAACATGCAAGGTCAAGGCCTCAAAGCATATATACATTAGCACAACAATTGGGGCATAAAACTAACGAAACCTACTCTATAGGGGTTCCTTCACCGCCTGGGTTGTATGAGGAACCTCTTAATGAGATTGTTGAAATAGAGACGGCTATACAACTATGTGTCAACGGTTGGCTGGATGTCTGCATTATGCATTGGTTTATAATGTAAGTTCCACTAGTTTTTGTTTAAATGTTTTATTCTATTATTTTTGGAAATATAACCGAGTGTTACTAACCTTATCATAATATTTTATATTATTTTAGGTATATATATGCAACTGTCAGACAACATATTTTAATCCTCGTCATATTGAAGGTAGGCTTGTCTCAAGTGAGAGGGTGTTCGTGATCAAGCATATCAGAAGTGTCATATCATTTCACAAGGACAAACAATGGTTTTTGGCACCGCATTGTCTCGAGTATTATATTATTTTCTCATACTTATGATGCTTTATTTATTATATTACATAATTGTTTTGTAACATCCCAAAAAAATGAAACGACAGTTAAAATGACGAAATAAACGAACGAGGCATGTCGGGTCGGGCCGGATGGGCCGGCGGGCTGGAAGGGGAGCCTCCCCTATAAATAGCTTAGACCTCCACCATTTCTCTCATTTGCAAGTTCTAGAGAGAGAAACCGTAGAGAGAGAAAGTTGGCGGATCGACCCGAGATTTCAGCAAAGTGTTGCTCCATAGCTCGTGAGAAGAACCTCCGGATCAGAAACTAGATTCAGGTAACGATCGGGCCTAAATCTGAGTTTTTTGTTCGTTTTTGGGTTTTTTCGGGTTTTGGGTGAAAAAGTAACGTTTTCACGGATAAGACTGAAAGATAAACATAGATTTGAGTTCCTTAAAGGTTCAGGATATTGACGTGATCAAACCTGAATGCGAAAGTTAGGGTTTTTACGAAGAAACAAATCATGCGTACTTATCAAGTATGCACGGAGGTACGCAGGAAGAGAGCACTACGTACTTATCAAGTACGCAGGAAGCAGGGTCTGCACACTTGCTAAGTGCGCAGGCATCAGGCTGATTAGGTAAAGTCGGTATGTTTAGAAGGTTAAACCGTTAGAGTCGGAATTTGGTCTGATGTGTATTTAACTAATCAATTCAGATCGGAAGTAACGTAGTGGGACCTTTGTTTAGGGCAACCCAGATTAGCTTATCAGGTGAGTTCTAGAAGCCTTCTTTTAAATGTTTTATATAATGTTTTCAGGCTGGTGTGCATACATATGAAATGACGTTTTTACGAAACGATGTTTATGAAGCTATGTTTATAAAATGATGCTTATGAAACTATGTTTACGAAATGAAATGATTTGGAACGAACGGTTTATGGAAAGAAAGTTTTATGAATGAAATGTTTACGAACGAAATGTTTATAAAGAAATGGTTTAGACTAAAGGTAAAGGGTTTCGAAAATGAATGAAAAGGTTTTATGAAAAGAAAAGAAAAAGGGCAAAGGTTTTAAAGAAGTCATTACAAATCTAATCTGTCGAATGAATGGAATTGACGAATGAAGTCTGGGAATGTAATTCCCAGCCTTGTGGTAGATTATGGACAGCGAGCCATAGTTGCCATAAGAGAAACAGGGGCAGTGTCTTGGTGGCCTGCCAATGGTTTGATGTTGTACAACTGGTAGGGAGTAACGACGGTTACTCAGGGGTTAACGTGACCCTATGTAAGGTTAAATTATGATCCGACGGTGTTATGGCCGTGAGCCATAGCCGTCGATGGAGGTTGTCGGTCTATGGACATGAGAGCCATAAGGGCAACTGAATGGGTATTGTCGGTCCTCGTGCAGTTAGCCTTGGGGGCAATACAAAAAGGGAATTGACGGAATGTGGCAATGACGGCGATACGTAACGGTTGTCCACGACATGCAAGGTTCCTTCGGGGACACAGAGACGCTTAAAGAAAGATACAGATTGTAGATAGTAATGTATGACTTAAATGAATGTTAAATGTTTTAAACAAATGATTCGTTCAATGTGTTTATGATGAGGAAAAATGTTTGAAGGTTTTCAATGATGAACGAAAGGCCCTGTTTTCTTATACGTGATGTTAAACCCAAATGAATGTTTTGAATGATGAACCATTTCTTAAATCGAATGAAAACTAGAACTCACCAGCGTAGCTGACTTTTTAGTATGCACATTCAGGTTAAGGCATGTATGGATGATGGACGGTGATGCTTGGCAAGCGAGAGGAGTTACCCGGTTGATCATGAAGACTGGCATCCCGTTATGATTAGATTATGATACGTTTATGTAATAGACTATGTTACGCTTCCGTTGTTAAACAATGTAATGGTTATGTTTTATTGAAGTATTTTCCACTGCGTTATTTGATAATCAAGTTTAAGAACTGTTTGTGAATGAGTAAATCCAACAAGTGAGGCCTCCCGGGTTTGAGGCTTTACAAAATTGTTTATTTTATTATATTACATAATTGTTTATTTTATTCAAAAAAAATCTTTTATGCAGGGGTCATTGGATATTAATTTTACTTCAACATAATCCAATAACTAAAATTTGGACGGGTCGCATATTTGATTCACGGAAAGGTACAAAGAATTCTGAATACTACTTGATTACGGATTTATTCGAAAAGGCCACAAAAAAGAAAATATCGTGGAAAATGGTTGATGTAAGTTCTCTGTTCATTTTCTTATTGTTTGTTTGTTTTTATATTTTGATTAAATAATTGTTAATTTACTTTATTTAGTGTCACACCCCAACCGACGGCAGATTATACGTCGGGGCGGACGCGGTTGTTCAATAGCACAAGGTTGACTATTAAAGTTTCAATATTTCATTAATAAATAGATTCAAAGGTTCAATACAAAGAATAAATCAAATACATAGCAAGAATACAAGTCTAATTGATTAAGCATTCTAGGTCCAAGCATCCTATGTGATCACGATAAAGTCTCATGTTGTAGAACCTGAAACATGTGAAAGAATCTGTCAACTACAAAATAGTTGGTGAGATACAAAGGTTTTGACGCAGTTTAACAAGTATTTGGAAAGAATTACAATTCACTATGATATATGCATTCTATAATGTAAGTATGAGAACAAGTATCTTAAACATTGTGCACTTCAACCCTCCAACCAAGTTTAGGCATAACCCGCAGGTTACCCTTATAAGTCTCAAGTTTAAAGTTTAATTCAGTAACAATCACCAATGGCTCCCCCCCCCCCCCCGAAGGGGTCAATCAATCAAGGTGGATTGGTCAAATACAATAGATCTATAATTGTTACTATAGGCTTGATCAAAGTTAATGAATGTGCAAATCTAAGCATACAAGTCTCAAGTTTAACATAAGAATAAACACGTAGTCATAGTTGTACAAGAATTGTATAAGTTTAAGAATTTTGAACATGTTTCACCCCAAAAGCATAGAAAGGAAAAAGGGGCTAAGTATACTCACATGGATTGATGAAGAGTATCTGATAAGAGTAAGTTTGCAAGACTTCGAGATAGAGAATATCCTCACAATAAGCCTAGAAATATAAGTCTAAAGTTTCAAGTATGATCTTATAGGACTAGGACAAGAATTCTAAGGTTTCAGGATTTGACTAGGGTTCCAAATGGGAGATGGGATTGATTGTGTTTATGAAGTTTATATCAAGTTTATAATAAAGGTTTTGAAGGAATGATACAAGACTTGAATGTCAAAGTTTAATAGATTTATAGGTTAGAATAATTATTAATTAAAATAATTATTTAAAAGTTTCACAATTATCAATTATACACGTTAGGTAAAAATAATCAAAATAGTTTTCTAAGTATTTAGAAATAAATTATTTACAAGAATAATTACTTATTTAATCAACATAAATCATTTGAGATTTGATTAAGTTTCTAAGTATTAAGTATTTATAATACAAATTAATTCGTAATATAAATACGTTTAAATGAATAATAACACTTATAAGTTTATAAGGTATTAATTAGAATATGGTTATAAGTTTATAAATAAAAGAAAACCATGAGTTTAATAGGTTTTAGATAGAGTTTCTATTAAGTTATAAGTTTATAAGTGTTTAAATAAAGTTTTACAAGCTCATAAATGTTTAAAGTTTTCATTTAGTTTTTATAAAGTTTATAACTTTATAATTATTTAGGAAATAAATAAAGTAACTTTATTTCTCTTTTTAAAATTTATATAAACAAATAGATTTATGTTTATAAAATTTTTTTACGAAAGAGTGTAAGTTTAACATTTATTAAAGTTTCTCTATTATAATATTTATAAGTTTATAAATAATAAAATAAAGTATAATTAGTTCTCTTTTTAAATTAGTATAAATGATTTAAATTTTTCTGTTTAAAAATATATAAATTTTATAAACATTTCCAAGTCTATAAGATTCATATAAGTTTCTAAATTAAATAAAAGATTAAAGGTTTAAAAGAATTCCTTTAGTTTTAGAAAACAAATAATAAATTAAGTTTTCTGTTTTGAATAAGTAGTTCCTATGAATTTATAAGTTTTATAAAAGTTTTAAAAATATTTCTATAGTTTTTAAACATTTAAAACTATTTTTAAAGGATTATCATAAGTTTTAACAACATTTTAATTAAATAAAATAGTTCTGGAATATTAAAGTGTAATTAAAATTCGTTTTTATGTTTATAAAAACTTTACAGAATTTATAAAAATAATTAAAGCATTTAAAACTGAGTGAAAAAGTATAAAAAAAATAAAAGTATCAAAAACGGGGCTGCCCAGATCGAACCTGGGTCGCCCGGCTTGCCCACACACACACTTAACCATCCGGCTACTGCCTCGTTTGTTAACTATCCGGAAAAGAAATTTCATAAAGAGAATCCCGAACCCGCCCCTAATCCGTATGAACCCTAGATCTTGAATCCCTCCAAATTGGATTGAATCACCCTTTGTTTATGAAGTTAAACAGAGGGCTTTTGATTATTTCACGAAAACGATCGTGATGGAAACGAGAATTACCTGATTCGGTGATGATTTGAGTGAGAACGGGTTCTGACTTGGAGTCGGCGGTCACGGTCTCAAAACGAGCAATGCGAGTACGAATTGGTGCAATGGACAGTTAAGGGAGGTTTGTGGTGATGTTGTTGAAGTTTTCCAACTGTTATTTATAGCCGATTTCATCCATTAATGCGAAAACTGTTGGGAGTTTTATGATTGAGTCGACGGGTTCGAATTCGTAATTACGCGTGGTTAAAGTTGGATCCGAGCATTGATACACCTTGGGGTGTGGTCGCATGCGCGAATGGAAGATCGAGGTTCGGTGAACCCGGACGGGATCACGTTTTTGGGTAAAAAGGGACGAAAACCGGTCGTAGGGAGATTCGAACTCGAGACTGGTTTGGGTGCTGGGAGTTTGGCCCATTCATGACTTTAGTCCCTGTAGTTTGAAGCTATTATTGTTTTATGTTGAAACATATGTTTTAGTTTAAAATAAACTTTGATAAATGACAGTTTTAGTCCCCAGTTTTTGTAAAATAAATAAATTAGATTTATTTTATAAAATCTAATAAGTTTCATAAGTTTATATTTATTTTTATCATTTTATATTTATAAGATAATTTCTAGGGTTTATAATTTGCCATTTTAAAATAAGTTTATATTATATTATTTTCGTGATAATAGTTATAAACATGTAAAGTTTCAAGAATCTCTACATATATATACATACTTTTAATGAGTTATATATATATATAGATTTAATTGACGTTTACTATTTAAGGAAATAGTTTTTAATATGGATTTATGTTTTAACTTGGTAATATGAGCAAAGGTTTTGGAAAGAGACGTGTCGGAAAATTCTGGATATTACATTTAGTGCCGTCAACAAGCTAGCACATGGGAATGCGGTTATTATGTGATGATGCTTATTTATGAATTTGTGATTACTAACAGAGAGCATCTTGTAAGTATATTTATTTTAATGTAAGTTTAACTAAAATGTATATTGAATTTTAATCTACATTTTTTTTCTATTTTACTGTTTTAGTTACTTCCCGATCCAAGCCTCGTTCGTCAAATGGAAATCGATGAATTTGTAGAACGTGTATTAAAGGTGTTTGTATCAACTTTTGTGGTCTATGGAGATGAATAAAGGTAAGTATATACACGATATATAACTTAGATTAGATTGTTTATTTTGTATAAACATGTGTACATTTCAAAAGCGTAATACTACCTTTTCATTTGGAATTTTGGTTAAAATTTGTATAGTTACAATTTTGAAGTTTTGAACAATAGTCAACAGTTATATACTTTAGTATCTATGTTTTCATGTATATTAGACTTGTTTTTTTTCTCTGTGACATGTTGCTTTTATAAGTATTTGTATTGTTCATTTTACACAGGTGGTTTTAGGGATGAGCCGGAAACATATTGATGGCGACGAAAGATTAATGGAACTCAAGTTTGGTGATGATAGAAGCTTAATGGAAGTGAGGAGCTAGTGTATGATTTTGTTGAAAAGAAACAGGAATTTAACGATGCAGAAACTTTTGTTATAAATACTATCTATTTTATAAATAAAGTTTCTTTATATTGATAGTAGTGCCTGTAGAATTCTGTATAAATGCAATTTCTTATATGTTTAGTAGGCATGTATATATCTAGGTCTGTCGTATCTAGTCGGAATAAAAACATATAATCAAAATTAAATTATAATTAAATTACAAAACAAATAATGAAAAAAATAAAAGAACGCAAATAGTTTATTTCGTAACTGCCATATTTGGTGTTAATATTTTAGAGTACCGCCATAAAAGGTTTTTGGTTAAAATGATTTATTTAATTCCAAAAAAGATAGAAAAACAATTTATGACGGTCATTTATCATTTTATGGCACTCTCATTTATGGCAGTCAAAAAACCGCCATAATTGATGTTATTTTTGTACTAGTGATGGGAAAACTTTTCTTCTTTCAAATTGGCAAATCAAAATTATCTAGCTGCTAGAATCTTAAGCTCATCTAAGAGAAATAGATGAATTATCACCCTCCATTTGTTTTACAAATTTAGCAAGTATCCGGGGGTCGTTATATATGCAGGTAAAGGTTGAATCAAAGAAAAGTGAAGGGTTGTGGGTGGCTGAGGAGAGACTACTAAATAACCTTGTGGCTACATGAGCTTCTGGTGGGGTAACAATTCAAGAAGACCATTAATGCTTCTAAGGGGCCCATCATCCCCTCTTTGATTCTAATATTCACATGTTGTGGCGTTTGTGTGTGCGAGCCTTTTAGTTAAAGGTTGTATGCCATATTTGTACCAGAGGTCAACTTTAGACAACCCTAGTTGAACCCCAAAGGTTTTGTATATTGAATCTTTGTATGAAAGGGTTACAACACTAAAGTGTCATCAATATCACATTAATTTGGTGTAAAAATTACAATAAAGTATACAATCATCAATTCATACATATACTACTAAAACATATAGTATAATCACTAATAGATATGGTGTTGACACATGCCTTTTATGCAACAATTATTAAATTAAAGTATTATTAGTAATACATACACTGTATGCGCTTTTATTAACACATGCACTGTAGGCACCTATGATTAGAGTGACCAGTGGCAGAACTTAAACAATTAAAATGAGAGTGGTAGAAATATTACACATAAAAAAACCAAAAAAATTTCACCAAAAAAAGATCATAAATCCCAAAAATTATGCGATTTTTTTGGATTTGTTGAACATATTTGAGATTTTGATATGGATTATAATAGGCCCAAATATTGTAACTAAATTTTTTTTTCCACCCATGACACTATTATAAATCCCATGACAGTGACATGTGTAGCGTAATCACTAAATGCCTACACTATTAGTGTTCCACTTATTTACAAAAATGGCACTGTGAAAATTTTATATCACGTATTGTAATAATCAACGCATGTAAAATTTATGATACTAGCACCACATCGTTTTTCTATGTTTTTAGTAATCAACCTTAATCCTACACACATATGTGGTTCCATGTAACTCCTATGCACACGTGTGTATGTGTTTTTATGATTTTAATTTCATTAGTTATTTTATGTAATTGAGATTTTCACGAGACCAAATAAACTTTCATTTGTAGGAAGCTTACTTTCGCTTGTAGGAAGTGTGGAGCGCACAGTCATATAAGTTAAGTTAATCCTAAACTCAATGAATGACAGACTCTTTAAGGGGGTTATTGTTAGAAACCTATAAAACTCAAATCATACGATATTAGTCTTGGGTCAAGTCCATTAAGTCTGTTTATATTTATGTATGTTATTGAGCTACAAAACTTGTGAAGAGGGATTTAAGCATAAAACATATAAACTTTTATAAAATTAAACGTACATAAAACATACATCACAAGTCATACATAAAAGTCTAGATCTGCGTCATCTCATAAGCAGTCGTATTGCCCCTGAAGAATTTAATCTTGATTTTATGAAGAAAAAAAAAGAGGGGCCGATTTGAAAGAACGTGAAAGTGGAAGGTTGATTCGTAAATAGTTAATTAATTATTATTTAATTAAACGTTTGAATGTTTTATATAAAGTTGTTTTATATTTATGTATTAGTTTGTTGGAGTTAGTTTAAGATTACAATTTAGTATTTGAGTTGAATTAGTATAGTTTATTTATTATACATAGATGGTTAGGGTACATGTAATTGTAAGTCAAGAATTATAATAAACAAGAAAGAGTCAATCTTTTGTGATCAAATTTTGTATTCTTGGGCCTGTTTTCTAACAATTTGTATCAGAGCTTGGGGAAAAATAAAGCCGGTTTGAGAGTCGTTTTTCGAGAAAGGGAAACAACCCCTGTGGCCAGGAGGTGTGCATGTTTTGGCTTTTTTGTGTTTAGTTGGTAAGGGCTGCATGTATGGAGCAGTATAATTGTATGACGATAGCAACAGCAAGCAAATTGTTTTTGGTTTCTCTCTTCGGCTAAGAACAACACAACAGCAACAAGAAACGATATTTTTTTGGTGAATGTATTATGACCGAGAACTAGGCAGCAGCAAGAAGCAAGAAGGGGTGAGCAAGTAATCAAGAACAAGATCTTGATGATCAAGCAACTCGTGAAAAAAAGGGGGAGAAAATATACTTTTAGAATTGTTTGATAGAACCAAGCAAGCAATCAGAGAGCTCACCGACTGCCACATCGGAACTAATTCATTGGTCCAATCGAAGAAAGTAGTAAGCAAGCTGGCACTCACGACAATTAATTCAAAAGGGAGAAGGCTTCTTTGTTTCTGAGTAATTTTTTTAGGTCAAGTTGCAAGATTCGGAATGAACATCAGTACCAATGTTTTAAAAACCAGTTTAAACCGGCCGGTAATACCGGTTGAACCGGGTCTCGGCCACTAGCCCGGTAAATTGGAAAACCGGTATGTTAGTTGAACCGCCGGTATTACCGGTAATACCGGGTTATACCGTTGTACCAGTTTTAGTTACAAGTAAAATTTTATGTTTAAACTTAAAAAAAAATTTTGTTTGACGATGATGGTGAATTTTTATCTTTTAAGCAATCATGAAATTAATACATTCAATACTCCAATGACATAAAACAATTATGTACTTTTATTTAAAAAAACTTTATTGAAAAATTGAGTGCTTTTGGATTATGTTTTGATTATGTATTAACTTTTGGATTAATTTTTATCATGGAATCATGTATTTTTGGATTATTTTTTGAGTTAGAGTTGTATTTTTATGAAATTATAGGTTTACTAGTTAACCCGGTTGAACCACCCGATACGACCCGATACAACCGGTTAAACCATTTCAGAGACTAATCCGGTATAATTTAAAAACCGGTTTTTAAAACATTGTCAGGAACAATAGAAAGTGGGTTTTGATTCTTGGGTTGGGTGGTTGAATGTAATAGCAAGACCAACAATTTATTTTATGCAGGTAATCAGGTTATGATCCATCTGATTGACTGAAAGCAAGCAAGTAAGAAGCAAGTAAGGTTCAATTTTTTGAATCTAAGGTAGAAGGTTTTTGAAGTAGGTGAAAAGTAGTCAAAATCCAGATCTTAAAAGGCAGTCTAGAGTCAGATCTTGAAGTAAGAAGTTAGTCAAGAGCCGGATCTTGAAGTAAAAAGGTAGTCAAGAGCCAGATCTTGAAGTTAGAATGTAGGAAAGAATTAATGAAAAGTTGGAAAGAATGAAAAGTAGGAAAGAATGAAAGTAAGAAAGAATGAAGGAAAGAAGGAAGGAAGGAAGGAAGAAAGAGTTTCAATTTCGATGATAACGGCGCAAACCCTGCTTCAATCTTAATCAAATAGTATCCGGAGAGTTCAAAGTCAAGACTGCAACTATGAGTTCCTAAAGTGTTCAAAAAAGAAAGAACGTGGAAAGAGTAAGAAGCAAGTCGTAATCAAGATTAAATGGGAGAATGAATAAGTTAATCTTGATTTTATGAAAGAAAGAGGGGTCAGTTTGGAATAACGTGAAAGTGGAAGAGTGATTCGTAAATAGTTAATTAATTATTATTTAATTAATCGTTTGAATATTTAAATAAAGTTGTTTTATCTATTATTTTATTGGAGTTAGTTTAGGATTACAATTCAGTATTTGAGTAGGATTAGTATGGTTTATTTATTATACATAGATGGTTAGGGTCCATATAATTGTAAGTCAAGAATTATAATAAATAAGAAAAAGTCGTTCTTTTGAGATCAAATTCCGTATTCTTTGGCATGATTTCCAATAACCCCTAAGGTCTTACCACCATAGACTGTCACAAGGTTTTGCACCTATGTCTCACCGCCCTAGACCGCCAAAACAACTATAAACAGGGGTCACGTTAACCCCGAAGTGATCGTCATCACTTCCTTACAAGTTGTAACCGTTAGCTAGCAACAACCCTATAAAGGTATTGCCAAACTATAAACATAGCATAGTGTCTGTCCCGAAGAAACCATAGCAGATTTAGACAATCTAATTACTTCATAAAAATGTTACCCTCTTCCTTTTAAAAAGATTATCACTATAACCATTCATAACATTCATAGATGTTCGTAAACCATTGTACATTTCATAACAGTAAACCTGTTATTTATAAATCATTTTAACGAGCATGCACATCACCCTAAAACTGTAAACATGGGTTTCTATAACTCACATGGTAAATTGCTACAAACATTGACGGTATGGAATCTTGGCGAAGCGTCTAATACTCTGTACGAAGAGGTTTAACATGAATTCTTTTAGATAAAATGCACCCTAAATCCATAAATAGGTTTAAAATGTCCCTTCTTTTAGGGGTAGTTAGATTATAAATATGAAATAAAGTACATTATAATCAATCGGCTAGCCGATTGCTAATTTGACTTCATAATGGAATTTTAAAAAGGTACAATCAATCTACTTATATATAAAACATCTCTTTAGCAATCTATATATGCTTAAGTTTGAATATGCTTTCTTATTGATCACTTAAAACAACTGCTTTGTTATTGTGCATCCGTTTGAGAACTCCTTGCCGCAAACCTGCCCTATATTCGAGGCCGAGTCTGTGCATATGTTTTCCTTCTTGAATTTACTATTTTCATTGCATATTTCCTTGTTTTATTTTTCTCTAAATAACGTAGGATTCTTTCTTGCCTGCTCATTGGAGGGAATTCAGATGGCCTTTGTAAATCATTTGGTGATATTAGCTGTTGTACCCCTATTGAGGATATGCTTGTTGAGTTTGAATATCTTCCAACTGCTTGTCTAATCAGATTTCTAGGATATAAATTAGGTGAAAAGGAGAACTGGTTTAGTGGCCATACTTGTGGCAAATCCATGGTGCCGGTATTTTTTGCCTCAGGGTACAATGCCAGCAACCATTGGTAGGAGAGATGCCTGAGGATGTTAACATATATTATCAAGATATGAACACATTATACTGTGCTCGGGTTCGTGAAATGAGTCATATTTAGTACATGTAAAAACAAGCCACGTTAAAGCGAATCGAATCGAATCATATTTAGCACATGTCAAAAAAGCCCGTTTGGGTTGACCACTGACATTTTTTTGATCTACTTTTTTACCTTATGTTGTAAATAATGATTGCATCTATTATGATATAGAAATAATATTTAACAATCTAAATTATTAAATAAAAGAATTTAGGGTTGAACTTTGACCTATTATGAAAATTCATCAAACATGTTGACCCAAACATTTTATAAAATGAATGAACATATACTTTTTGTCCACACCATACTGACCCGGCTGCGCAATCATCGGAAAGTTACATGGGCCTACATATATAACCATTTAGGACAATACTATACGTGATCAACACGCGACAACACAGCGGCCGGCTTGCCGGCTAGGTGGGTGCCGGCAAGGTGGATGTCGGCTAGGTGGATGCCGGCTAAGTGGGAGTCGACTTTTAGCTTATCGGGTAGCGTATCGTGGCGTCTTTGGACCAGTCCATTTGGGTATGTTTATTCTGGTGTGGATAAAAAGTCAATGTTTAATTTATAAAAATCTTGGGTCAACATATTTATTTTGGTGATTTTCCCTAAAATATAACCCAAACAAACTTATTCATAAGTAAACATGTCGGAAAATATTGCATACGCTAAAATATATGATTATGAATAGTTCCAAAGGTAAGTAATTGATTAAGAAATCTTAAAATTGTAAGCTAAAAATTTGTTTGAAACATGTGGAAGCCAAAACAAAAACCTAGATGCACACATAATACATCATAGGAAAGATCCAAATTTATGTAATTTTTATTACATTAATAACAAAGACATGTTTATAGGGAGAGTGTGTTCTAGCGACGGATAATTCTGTCGAAATCATAAAAATCCTATCCCCAAAATGATGAAATCCTATCCTCAAAATTAGGGTTTTTGTTTTTTTTTAGTTTTTGCCATTCGTCGGTGATACTCGTTCTAGGAGTTGTATAAAAGTGAGAAAAAGGTGCAAAATTTTGATGGCTTGGACATTGAAGTCACACCTCAATCTTAATTAATAATTGAAATAAATACTTCAATTTGTCACAATTAAATATCATTAGTGTCTATATTTCGTGTTAAAAGAAGGGTCTATATTTCAATTCACATTCATGATAATAAAACCATATCACTTGAGTAAAAATTTCAGAGGAAATGCTCATGAATCTCTAGAATGATAGTATCTTATGACATTCCATGTAAAGGGAAAATCCGAACATACCTCTTCATGCCATGGGATATGCATGCTCATGACACACACATGGGAAAACTTTTCTTCTTTCAAATTGGCAAATCAAAATTATCTAGTGCATGCTACAACCTTAAGCTCATCTAAGAGAAATAGAAAGGTTGTTAATTAGTCCTTTGAAAAATATGAAACAAATCCGAAAACTGATCAAGAAACTAACTAACACGCAAAAAAAGAAAAAGAAGAACAAGAAAAACCCTATATGATCTCTTAGAGATGAACTTAAGAGAACTATGAGTCAGTTTTTGGGAGTATAATCAACTTTTTCATTGAAACAAAAGACTGAAAACCTTTCATATAACTTCTATTGTAGTTTACCTGAAAACCCTGAGTTTGCTTCTGACTATTGTAGTTATAACTTCTAATATTCAAGCTCCCATCAATCTGATCATTATAAGGGTCAGACAGAAACCAAGAATCAATTTCATTTATAGCCATTTGCTCACTACCTTCCTGATTATTTTCTACATGAAAAGAAGGATTAACAAGATTGCTTGGATGTGAAAAACCATAGATGGTATTTTCAGGGGTTCTTTGGTAATTTAGCTGTACATTATTGTACCACCTGGTCATGGGACTGGTACATGAACAAGGCACTGTGACAGTGTGACACATATTAAAACCATGGCCATAAATAGATGAATTATCAACCCCCATTTGTTTTACTATTTTAGCAAGTACCTCCTATATGGAGGTCTTTATATATGCAGGTAATATATGTGCTAAAGGGTGATTCAAAGAAAAGTGAAGGGTTGTGAGTGGCTGAGAAGAGACTACTAAATAACCTTGTGGCTACATGAGCTTCTGTGGGGTAACAATTCAAGAAGACCATTAATGTTTCTAAGGGGCCCATCATTCCCTCTTTGATTCTAATATTCACATGCTGTGGCTTTTGTGTGTGCGAGCCTTTTGGTTAAAGGTTGTATAGGGTTACTTTCTTATAAGAAACTTGTTGTAGGTAAGTATATCAGAGTTCAACTTTAGACAACCCTAGAAGAACCACAAAAGTGTTGGATATTGAATCTTTGTATGAAAGGGTTACAACATTTAAAGTGTCATCAACATCACATTAATTTGGTGTATAACACATGTGGTGTATGTAACTAGAGATGCACAAAAAAACCGGTTTGAAAACCCAAACCGGTTTCAAATCGATACCCGAACCGGTCGTGAACCGGTTTAGACCAAACTAGTTCAAACCGCCGGTTTGAAACCTATACATTTAAACCGGATTGAAACCGGTTTAACCGAACCGAACCGCTTAAAAACTGGTTTCAAACCGGTCAACGGCCAATCTCAAACCGGTCCGGTTTGAGCTCAAACCGGTTTTAACTTTTTATTAACCAAACCGGTTCGGTTCGATTTTGAACCGGTTTGGATTTAAAAACCGTTTTGTGCACCACTAAATGTAACAATGATTACAATAAAATATACAATCATAAATTCATACATATACTACTAAAACATATAGTATAATCACCACTAGATATACTGTGTTGACACATTCATTCTATGCAACAGTTATTAAACTAAACTATTATTAGTAACACATACAGTGTATACGCTATTATTAAATCATGCAGTGTAGACACCAATGATTACAATGACACATGTAGCGTAATCACTAAATGCGTACACTATATTGTTAATATTCCACTTATTTATAAAAATGTCACTTCGTGAAATTTTTATATCACATAGTGTAACCATCAGTGCATGTAAGATTTATGATATTGGCACCACGTCGTTTTTCTATGTTTTTTTAGCAATCGTTCTTAATCCTAGACACACACATATGTGGTTCCAAGTAACTCCTATACACGTGTGTGTGTGTGTTTTTTATGATTTTTAATTTCAGTAGTTATTTTATGTAATTGAGATTTATACGAGACCAAATAAACATTCGTTTGTAGGAAGTGTGGAGCACACAGTTGATATGTTGTGTTAGTAGTATATTTTTTTGGGCTATTTTTAGGGTTTATTTTAATACGATTACCGGGGATTAAATTTATAAAATGATTATTACTTTAACTAACTACACACAATATGCAAGTACGCCTATCACAGTGTAATATAGTTTAGGCAATAACCAAATATCTAACCAACGGACACTGTGGCTCTCAGTAATCAATCGTTGTTATTGTTTAGTCTAATAATAAAGAGTGGTTTGTAAAAGTAAATACAAGTAAGACAACAAAACAAGAAAAATGTTTGAGAGCTAATCATATCAACAACATATCACTTGCGTTTAGAATCTACTTGGTAATAACTTAATATTTTAGATATAGATTAATGATATGGATTATTATTACTAAGTAAGGGTGGACGGCTCCTTGGTTAGGTTACCACCCTTAATGACCGTTGGAGTGCTACCAGGCTCCTACAAACATTAGTCTCATCCTTAACTCATTATTCGGACTAAGATTATCAAGTTGACTTGGCTCCTGACCTGATTATAAAGCCACATGACTTATTAGAAAGTTGGAATGCGCAACCCTCCTAAAATCATTCATTAAGAACTAAATACTAAAAATTAACTAATTTATGTTTCTTTAGTGATAAAATGAAAGGGCTCCTAGCTAGGTTTACCCCGACCCTCGGTCTATTGGAAAGCTAAAATGATAAGACATGGTAGCCACCGCAATACCGAAATAAAGACATTTTGACTATGACGTTTCTTTTAAATAAATATTCCTCCACCTCAAGTCTCAAAATCCATCGCTCTATCTAAGAGACTTACGCAAGCCAAGACAAGAGGATAGAAGGATTACAGAGACACAAAACATAAGGTATAGTGATGGCATTTACTCCCTATAAAAGTGATGTAAGTTCAAATACTTACAGTTTTGCAAGTATATGGTTAGATGGAATTTAGGTACATGACCTACTAGTCTAGTTGTATTGTGTTTGTTCTTCATAAAAGTGGTTGTTGGCGGTAATTTCCTTAACCCACAAGTCAGGGGAGTCAAGTGACTTAATCCACAAGTTTGGTGGTATTAGAGTTGGGGTTATAACCGGTTGGCTATATCCTATGATCTAGCAATCATATTCGAGTAGGTTTATGTGACAATCTAGATTTTTAGGATTAATTTCGTTAGTAATCTTAGTTAAATCCTAGCCCAGTTAACTTAATTCAAACCCCAGGGACCATTTCTGCCTTTATTCAAAGTTAAATACTTGAAAATAGAGGGATTAAACTTGTAATTAAGTCATTTTTATTTCTATTGACTTTAGAAGTCAAAATCAAGGGAAATTGAACTCAGTTGACTTTTAAAAGTCAAACCCGTAATCATTTGACCCAAATTCGAATCCCACGATCGTTTCCTGTTGAAATATGTAACCGATATGCACGTTGTAGCTGTTATCGATCATCATTAGGACATTAAACATCAACATTGATTCGAATTAATCTCAATAATGGGTAATAAACCCGTAACCATCGACCCTCGTCGTTTATCCATCAAATTGGACGAATCATTGTATCCAATTGACAAATCAAACATTTACGCACCTCAAACGAGTCCCGGAGAGCCTGTTGCACACACAAACTCAACTGGAATTGTAGCCGTAGTCGTCGGAGTCAAGGCTTGCGCAAGTCGGAATACCATTCGGTCGATCACAGTCAATTCGTATCTCATTCTGGTAATTAAACTCACCCTCAATTTCATTTTAACCTATTAATTGAAAGCCCTATCGTTTTCAGGGCTTACAACATCGAATTGATACGATCCGGTAATCTAGGGTTCATACATTTCCAGTTTGGTTGAACACTATCAATTCGATGTCCATTTATGAAATTGAACACACCCTTAGAGTCGCCTCTATGCCTGGATTGAAAGCCCTATGAAATCCACGGATGATAGCATTGAATTATTTACAATCCGAAATCTAGGGTTTGTTCATATACCATTTTGGGGGTTTTAATCTTAGACACGACCTCAATCAAATTAAATTATACCATCATTTTCGCAAGATTCGAATTGTTAAAAGCCCTATGATGTCAATAAGTTCTAACATCATATTTGTTCAAATCGATTCAAGATCAAACCTATGGTTTTTGAGTATTTGAAACAGAAATTAAACAAACCTAAACTCGTTTTCTTTGCAATTAGATCTTACCTCACACTCGTAATAGGTCGAATAACAAAACCCCTATACTTTTGTTTTCAATCGTGGTCGAATTCGCGGGTATTTGGTTGGGTCTTTGGTTCAAACTCGCGTAAAAAGGAGGAGTCAGGAGGGTTACTGATTCACTAGGGAGCTCGACTGGTTAGTTGTATGTGCTTGTGTGGGAGAGACCCGGGTTCGAGTCTCTCCACCCTGTTTTCATTTTTAAATCATTTTAATTTACTATTTTCAAATAAAATTAAATTCCTAAACTCGTTTTCTTTGCAATTAGATCTTACCTCACACTCGTAATAGGTCGAATAACAAAACCCCTATACTTTTGTTTTCAATCGTGGTCGAATTCGCGGGTATTTGGTTGGGTCTTTGGTTCAAACTCGCGTAAAAAGGAGGAGTCAGGAGGGTTACTGATTCACTAGGGAGCTCGACTGGTTAGTTGTATGTGCTTGTGTGGGAGAGACCCGGGTTCGAGTCTCTCCACCCTGTTTTCATTTTTAAATCATTTTAATTTACTATTTTCAAATAAAATTAAATTCTTATACTATTATATTGTTATATAAACGTATTTTGTATCTCGGTAACACCCGAAGGTTCGGGATTGGTTTTATAAAACATTGTTGAGAAATTTAGTGATATTAAAAATAATATATTAATTATATTTCGGGTTTAGTTTTATAACCGTTTTAATATTATTTTCCACTATTAAAAATAATATATTTATATATTATTTTCGTCGCATTAACGAACGTTGTGTAACTCTTCGAATTAATAAATAATATAATTAGTTATATTATTACCCTATATATTATCAATAAAAATAATATGTTTTATTTTTGCCACATAAATGATTATCATATTAACTTTACGAGTTTCAAAATAATATAATAGTATTATTTTTCTAGACCATTATTTAATGGCGAAAACGCTTGAATATATTTATTACATATATTATTATTTGTAATTGGAGTCATTCGACGCAAATCGTAATTATTCTAATTATTTAATTTAGAAATCCATATTCTCGTGGACACGTTCGTCTACTATGTGATCATTAGAGCGTTTTAGGACGTTCAATCTTTCGTGTTGTCGTCACAATTCCCCATATATCCCTAATTATTATGTTATAATTCTAGGGAATTTGTAAGTCGTTTCGGGCTAACACTTGAGGTTCAAATCTCATTCTCGTGTGAATCTACCTATGCAAATCAGGTGATTTTTCACGGCCCCTTTTTACTGTTTTCAACTGGGGGAGAAAACATGACGTAAACGTTTTTGATTTCTGTAATTCATATACGTTATCACTTGTATGACTATGCGTACACATCTATCATTAAAGTCCTCATATCGGACCGTTAATATGAACATAGCGCGGTAATTTGAGTAGTACTACTGGGTTTGACAAACCTCATCCGTGTTAGTCGCGCTAACTCGATTGGAGGTCGAACGGGTTCAATATTGACCTAAATATGCACCATGGTTGATAGGCCTTGTGGGAGGCAAACACATAAACAGTCAGCTTTCGGTTGCTAGCGCATTAGTTAACATGTATATGGGTTAGCTACATGTTGATTTATATATTGAATGTACATTAATCTGTTAAGCATTATTACATACTGAAACCTGTGAACTCACCAAACTCGTGTTGACACTTTTCTTACATGTTTTCTCAGGACGCTAAGCTAAGACATAGGTGCACGACTAGGACATGCATGGATTCCTATTATTGATTTCTTATTTATCAAGATGTTTAAACTATTTTTATTTATGTTATTTTGGACTAGACTTTGAGCGCGTTTGTTTTGCGCATTTAATTTTACTTATCGCTTCCGCATTTACTCTGAACGTTTATGATATTTTTATTTGAGTCTCATTTAGTGTCGTTTGATGTAACTAATGATTGAGATCCTGGTTTGTTACGCACCAAACAGTAAAACTCCGTTAGTGGAATTTGGGGTGTGACAGATTGGTATCAGAGACATTGGTTATAGAGAACTAGGATTTGCATACTAGACTATAACCTCACACATTAGTTACATGGCATAGACATTTGAGTTTGGCACTTATATTTTACGTTACAGGCTATGTCTTCACCACCTTCATCGCCCGTTGCACCGGAACACGATGCACCCATCTTGCCTTCACCGGAGCCCAAAAGGCGTCGAACCTGTCCCGATGATGACTCCACTAAGAATGGTGAGCCTAGACATGTGCGGTCAAGGGATAACCCGCGTGGATGGGATTGGTACCCCGAGATGATCCGGAGTTGGATTGAGATGGAAAGGGTTTCATCCCCATATTTTGGTTCTACATCTTCATCACCGACCCTACCCAGCTTGCCATGTACCATGGATCAAGCTTTTGCAGCTTTCGTGACTATCATGACTCGGAAGATTGGTAACATGAGGGATGCTGCTAGAGAAATAGCCGGCATCCTGCAACGCGAATCTCAAATAGTTGAGAATAAAGAAGAGTTGGAGCTTCTGACTACAGAGCTGGCAGTAACAGATCAGCTTCACAACACTCTAGTAGACAGATTCCAGCATGTGGAAGCAAGAATGGACACATCAGAGGATGCCACTAAAGGAATCTTAACCAGGGTTGCACATCTAGAGGCACAACTTGAGGTTGTTCTTTGGCAAGGAGATGCACCGGCTTCTGATTCCGAGGAGGAGATACCAGCTGATGATGAGGAGCCAGTTGAGGAGGAGGATGCTCTGTTGTGTATTTCCTCATAGGACGCTGACGTCTCGTATCTTTCCTTATATTATCTTATGTTTTGTTTATTTCCTTTCTATTTTCAAAACCTAGATAGGTAAGGTTGTTCACATTCAATAAAAGATCATAAGAAATTTAATGTTTTGAATTATTTATTTTGTAGCCGTTACAATTTATTTAATCATGAAATATTAGATGTTGTGTTTAGTTACCCTTATTTTACTTGTACATATATGATGTTGAAATGCGATATATTTCTCATTATTTGTATTTGTGAATGTGAAGAAGTATGTCTGGGCGTGGACACGGAGGTCGTAATGGTGGTCGAGGCACCATCAATATGACGGCAGCAAAGCTAGCAGCACATATCAATGATAGTGTGGTTGAAGCTTTAGCAGCACAGAATGTTGCAGGTAAATACAATACCCATTGACTCATAAAGTCAATTCATCCCTCAAAGCGTCTTTCCCAAGCCTTATAACCTCAATTATGTATTGTGTTTCTAATCCACGTCAGCAAAATAATCAGCTGGCATGCACTTTTAAGACCCTCATGGACTGTAAGCCTCACACGTTCAGTGGAGCTGAAGGAGTCGTCGGTCTGCTTCGATGGTTCGAGAAGGTTGAATATGTGTTTGCTATGTGCAACTGTCCATAGGCAATCCAAGTCAAGTTTGCATTAGGTGCCCTTGAGGGCCCTACTCTCACTTGGTGGAATGCCCAAGTCCAGATGGTGTGTCTGGCTATGGCTAACGCACTACCATGGGAAGAATTCAAGACTATGATGAAGGAGAAATACTGTCATCGAGATGAGATTCAAAAGCTAGAGGGAGAATTTTGGAATCTAAAAATGGAGGGTTCCGAGATTGAACTTTACACTACTCGCTCCCATGAGCATGCTACTATGTGTCCCCACGTGGTGACCCCCGACTATAAAAGGATTGAACTGTACATCGGCGGTTAAGTGCCTCAGATCCAAAGCATGGTCACCTCATCAAACCCTACCACCATTCAACAGACAATCAGATTGTCCCACAAATTGACCGATCAGGCGGTGACTCAGGGAACTCTACCCCCGAGGGGTTCAGCTTCCAAATCCACCGACAACAACCGGCGCGAGTTTGACCACAACTCCTACTCTAAGGGATCCCAGTTTAACCAACCCCATCAACAGCAGCGTAGGTTTGAGCCTACCAAGACTTTCAATCAGACAACCTTTTCGGGTCAAAACCAGGGTGGTTATGCAGGGAAATCCCCCAAGTGCGACAAGTGAAATTTTCATCATGTCGGTGCTTGTAATCGTTGCCAGCGGTGTGGTAAGATGGGCCATGCTGCGAAAGACTTTAGGGTTGATTTTCAGTCCAAGCAACCGTTTCGACAACAGGGATTTACCAGAGGATGTTTTCAGTGTGGCAAGGAAGGACATATTCAAAAGGATTGTCCTTAGATGAAAAAAGGGTGGAAATGGTAATGGAAACGGCAAAGGCAATAATCAGGGCCACAACGGTAACAACAATAACCAAGGTAACAATAGCAACGGCAACAATAATGGCCACAATGGAGGAAATGGTGCGAAGGGACGAGCCTTCGTGCTTGGATCTGAAGAAGCCAGATATGATCACAATATGGTTACCGGTAAGTTCCTCTTAAACAATTACTTTGCTTCTGTCCTTTTTGATACCGGTGCTGATAGGAGTTTTATATCTAAGAAGCTTAGTGACTTGATAAAAGAAACTCCAACCCTGCTAGAAGCTAAGTACATCATAGAAATAGTTGATGGACAGATATTTGAAACAACCCACATTCTTAAGGGTTGTAAGCTTGAATTGGCTGGTCATAAAATTGAGATTGACCTTATGCCAGTCACACTTGGTAGTTTCGACGTAATTGTCGGTATGGATTGGTTATCTAAGAACCAAGCCGAGATTATTTGTCATGAGAAAATCGTTCGCATTCCTCTCCCGAGTGGAGAAACTCTTTCTGTCCAGGGCAAAAGGAGTGGTGCAGTTGTTGGCATCATATCCTTCATGAAAGCACAGAAATGTCTTCGAAAAGGTCATACTGCTATTTTGGCTCTCATCGCCGAGCAGCCATCTGGGGAGAACTAGATTGATGACATCCCAATTCTTCGTGACTATCCGGAAGTATTTCCAGAAGATTTTCCTCGTCTGCCACCGCATCGTCAAGAAGAATTTCAAATCGACCTAGCACCCGGAGCAGCACCGATTGCTCGGGCACCTTACAGACTTGCACCCAGTGAATTGCAAGAGCTATCCACTCAACTGCAAGAGTTGTTGGATAAAGGTTTCATCCGACCTAGCTCATCGCCATGGGGAGATCCAGTCATGTTTATCAAGAAGAAAGACGGGACTTTTCGCATGTGCATCGACTATCGTGAGCTGAACAAAGTGACGATCAGGAATCGTTATCCTCGACCTCGCATAGATGATCTATTTGATCAACTTCAAGGATCAAGCTTCTATTCCAAGATAGATCTTAGATCTGGTTACCATCAACTAAGAGTCCGAGACGAGGATATCTCTAAGACTGCCTTCAAAACTAGGTACGGCCACTATGAGTTTATGGTCATGCTTTTCGTATTAACCAACGCACCCGCTGATCGATGTCGTTTGGTCGGTCAAAAACAATCCTTAAACACTTAACTAGTAAGGCTAAGAAGAGTATCGTATCCACGAGGAGTATGTGGAAAGTGTTACTTTGTTACAATGATTCAAAGATAGAAAACAATAAACTGATTTGGAATTAGGTTTAAAACAGTAATGAGAGAGGTAATCCTCTCCAGGGTTCGGGTGTGCAAACACAAGTTCATCCAAGACAATTAGCAAGCGATTACATAGACATAATCATACGGTTCAATTGAATTCAGTGACAATACGAGAACCCGTTGTAATAAAACTTATTCTCATACAACCATCAATGACAAACCAACTATAATCCAACCCCCAATTTGTCCCCGGTGTAAAGAAACCCGAGACTATTGAGACTTGAACAACAATTCAAAATCAATCAATGAAATTTAAAGTATTCAATAAATGGAATCATATGGCTTAACATGCCAATCAAGATTACAAACCAAGCTAAGCATACAAGGATTCACAAGTGTTCAACATAACCCTAGACCCAAAGAGGACTACAATGGATTTAGCTACTCATATCCATAACAACAATCAAATCTAATGTATTAGAACTTACAAGCATGAAATATCAAGAACAGTCAGTCCAACTATGGTAGAAATCGCCTTCTTAGAGCTTTGGAACGGCTAGAATCGTTGGAAGTCGGAATGGAGGATGCTAGAGGTGAAAGACTGATTTAGGTTGATTTTTCCCGTAAAAACATTTTCTCGCGTACCGCGAACTTCTTGGACCGGTCCTTCGCGTACCGCGAGGGACAAAACAGCCGACAGACTTCATTGAATCATCGCGTACCGTGAGGAATGCCTCTAAGGTCTTCGCGTATCGTGCAGCACCTGATTTCCAGGAACTTATGACTTTTTACATTTTAACCCCCTGTACTTTCATGCCTTCTCCATTATACTTCGTTTTTCGCTCATTTAGCTCATAAACCTGGGAGGTAGACACAACCACAAACACGCATAAAACCGAACAAATATACACAACCAAATAACTAAAACGCACACGCAATGAGATGTAAACACGGGTTATTAAACCCTACATCACATCCCCAAACTTACTCTTTTGCGTCCCGAAAAAGAGTTATGCAATGGAATCATAATTGGAACCTGCTCTCGCATTCTCAAACGATTAAAACATAATCATGAATTGAGTGTAACAATTCGTATTTCTATCCAACTAAACCCAACCACCGATCTATTGAGCCCCCGATTATGTGATCTACTACCCTATTCATTACCAAGCAACAGGTTGTCTATGGGTCCCACACTTAGGAAGCTACAACTTAGTCTAATCCCATCTCAAGGTCATGTTTAGGCACGGGTTAAACCTTATAGATTTCCCACCACTATAAACACTAATTTACAAGTTTTTGAAAATTATGGAATTATGGATCGGTGGATGCATGTTTTTGAGCTTTTATTATTATTTTATGAATGAACCTAACCCAGTGGTGTTTCAATCACTCTGGAACACGATATATGACACGTAGGCTGCGGTTCTTAAACAATGAAGTACATAAGCTTCGGAGCATGGGTGTATCCTTCAAGTCACCATCCTGAAGGGAAACACGTACTCCTAACTTAATCGTCCACTATTGATTACTTAAGTCCCGACCATGGGTGTATCCTCCAAGTCACCATCCCGAAGGGAAACACGTAGACGAAACTCAAGCTTTCAATTGATTTAATTAAGCTCATGCAAGATGGATAATGGATGCGGGCGCCATCAACTTTCAGATTATTTTCATACAAGAAAGTGATGTGCCAAATAATTTTAAAAAACTTATAAACTTTTGCTTATAGTGGTACCTATCACCCTATATTGACATTTTCAACCTTGCCGAAACCCCTAAGATGAGAGCCCACAAGACATCCTGAATTAATTATCAATTAAACCTAGATACACAATTAGGATATTTAAGCTCTTTAGATCGGTTGGACCTACCAAAACATTACAAATCAGACGCGCTTTCTATTTATTATTCAATTTAATCACACATAAGCATAGTTCCAATTATGCCTATCATTTTTCAATTAACTTCACAAATTCTAATCCAAGGACATTTTTAAATTTTTTTTAATTTTTATGGATTTTCAACATTTTTAAACTATACAGACTCAATGAACACTTAGACTAAAGTCTCCCTCCCCACACTTAAACACTACATTGCCCTCAATGTAGGAAGAGAAACAGAAACTAAAAGACATATACAAAATTAAAGAACTTAGCTGGATATGCGATCGTATAGCATTTCATTAGCGATTGTGCTCCACAGATGCAAACGGGTAGCCTTGTGTAAGAATCAAGCGGAAGTCGGAACTCATCACCCGAATGGAGATTGAGTACGAGCAATTTATTCCAAATCCGCAAAATGAAGCTCAAAGCACACCAACAAGCATCATAACGACTCAATAACAAGACGCAAATGAAATAAAAGACAAGACTGACTCACACAATGAAAAACAAAAAAAAAATATTTTTTTATTTTATTTTTTATTTTTATTTTTTTTTGGATTTCGCGTACCGCGAAAAAATGGGAACCGGTCTTCGCGTACCGCCAGGGACAAGAAACAAGGCCCGGACGACCAATCTCTCGCGTACCACGAAGGTTTGACCGGAGTCTTTCGCGTACCACTAAGACTTGAAACCTCGGACGGATGACGCATTCTCTCGCGTACCGTGAGGACCCTTCCTTGACAGAAAGAAAGGTTGAAAAATTGAGTTTTTGCCTTAGAAAAATTTTCAACCTTTAAAACCTAAATTTTTCAACTTTCTCCAAAACTTGTTCCAACACTTAATTGAAGTACTTACATACCTGGAACGTGAGTCCCCGCTATTTTCCTTGCCAAAATCGAAACGAAAACCTATAAAACTTGGAAAAACTACGAAAACATCAAAATTTACAAAACTCAACAAATGGTTCCCTACCCCCCCCCCAAGAGCTTGTGCCTTGCCCTCAATGGCACTTAAATGAGCCCAAAACACCGCAAAGGATTCCCCACACTTGGACAAAAGCACAACAATAAACAAAATAAAGCGGTAAAGTCTAACTCACTTTCGTAGGCATCACGGGAGCATTTAGTGTATGCACCAAGCCATTTAAACCCCTTGGTAGCCCGAGTGGACGAGTTTAGTCTCGTGAGGGTTTCTAGGGAACACACCCACAACTTTCAAAAAATAAAACACAAAACTAGACAAAGTAAATCTTAGGTTGCCTCGTAAGAGCGCTAAGTTTAACGTCTTTAGCCAGACGCAGTGTACCTGAGATTGGTTACGTGTCTCCCTCTTCTAGAGTGCTTAAGAACAACACCTCAACCTGCTTATCCGGACCATTGATGTCATTAGGCTCCAAGTATGGCTTCAAACGATGGCCATTCACTGTTTGCCTCAAATGGTCTTCAAAGTCCTCTATCTCCACGTCACCCGAGTGACCCACTTTGGTCACTAAGTAGGGACCTGTGCACTTGCTTTTCAACTTACCCGGGAAGAGCTTCAATCTTGAGTTGAACAACCATACATTTTGCCCAATGGCAAAGGTTTTCAACCGGATCTTTGCATCGTGCACCTTCTTCATCTTATCTTTCTAGTCCGAGGCACTCTCGTATGCATCATCCCTTAGCTCTTCCAACTCACTCAAGCACAACTGTCTTTGCTTACCTGCAGCATCATAATCAAGATTAACATTTTTAATAGCCCATAATGCTCGATGAGCCAACTCAACAGGCAAATGACATCCCTTCCCATAGACCAACCGGTGTGGAGTAGTGCCAATAGGTGTTTTGTAAGCAGTACGGTATGCCCACAAGGCATCATTTAGTTTGTTTGACCAATCCTTGCGGTCAGACCGTACTGTTTTCTGCAAGATCTCTTTGATTTGTCTATTAGACACCTCCACTTGCCCACTTGTTTGTGGATGATAAGGTGTGGCAATCTGGTGGTCTACACCATAGCGTTTCAACAGTTTGCCAAAATGAAAATTCTTAAAATGAGACCTTCCATCACTTATGATCACACGAGGGAGTCCAAATCTAGAAAAAAATGTTAGACTGCACAAACTTGCAAACCACACTATGGTCGTTGGTCTTGGTGGCAATTGCTTCGACCCACTTTGACACATAATCAACGGCCACTAAGATGTACAAATTTCTAAAAGAGTTTGGGAATGGGCCCATGAAATCAATCCCCCAAACATCAAAAACATCAACCACAAGGATTGGTTGCATGGGTATCTCATTCCTTTTTGTGATGCTACCCATCTTTTGGCAATTTGTACAAGTTTTAGCAAATTCAAAGGCATCCATAAAGATAGTGGGCAAAAATAACCCGCAAGATAATATCCTATGCCCTGTTTTCTGACCACTAAAATGGCCACCACACGCAGATGCGTGTGCAAGCTCAAACACTGTCGGGATCTCTGACTCGGGAATGCAACGCCTAATGAGTTGGTCCTCTCCCACCTTGAACAAATCCGGTTCATCCCAGATGTACTGGTTGACCTTTGTCAGGAATTTGTTCTTCTTATTGGTCCAGTCTTCAGGAATAGTACCTGTCACCAAATAGTTAGCAATACCTGCATACCAAGGATCAGAAGATGAAATAGACATTAAACACTCATCAGGGAACCGTTCATTAATCTCAGGAGTGACATCCTCCTCATCCTTTTGAATCCATGACAGATGGTCCGCCACAAAATTTTCACATCCTTTCTTGTCCCGGATCTCTAGATCAAATTCCTGCAACAAAAGGACCCACCTAATCAACCTAGGCTTGGCATCCTTCTTTGCCATCAAATATCGGACAGCTGCATGATCAGAATAAACAATTACTTTGCTACCCCAAATATATGACCTGAATTTGTCTAAGGCATAGACAACTGCAAGCAACTCCTTCTCTGTTGTGGTGTAATTCAAATGAGCACCAGAGAGGGTCTTGCTTGCATAGTAAATGACAACGTGTCTCTTGTCTACGTTTTAACCCAAAATAGCCCCAACCGCATAATCACTCGCATCAAACATTATTTCAAAAGGAAGATTCCAATCTGGTGATTGCAAGATTGGGGCTTGTACCAATTGATCTTTTAAAATATGGAAAACATTTAAACAGTTTTGATCAAACTCAAAAGGCACATCTTTAAGAAGTAAGTTACATAAAGACTTTGTGATGACACTAAATCCCTTAATAAACCTACGGTAAAACCCAGCATGCCCTAGAAACGAGCGCACATCCTTGACATTCATCGAGGGAGGTAATGTTGAAATGACACTAATTTTTGCTTTATCTACCTCAATCCCCCGACTTGACACCAAATGCCCCAAAACAATACCCTCTTGAACCATGAAATGGCTCTTTTCCCAACTTAAAACCAAATTAGTTTCTACACATCATTGCAAAACGTTAGATAATTCATTTAAACAAACCTCAAACGATGAGCCAAAACTGAGAAGTCATCCATAAAGACCTCAAGTGACTCCCCGACCATGTCCTAGAAAATACTCATCATACACCTTTGAAAGGTGGCCGGGACGTTGCACAACCCAAATGGCATCCGCCTAAAGGCAAAGGTACCATAAGGGCATGTGAAGGTGGTCTTTTCCTGATCATCAGGATGGATGGCTATTTGGTTATAACCTGAGTAACCATCTAGAGAGAAGTAAAATTCCTGACCTGATAACTTCTCTATGATTTGGTCAATGAATGGCAAAGGAAAGTCTTCTTCGATGTTGCAGCATTCAGTTTTCTGTAATCAATACACACACACTACCTGGTTACCGGCCGAGTGGCAAGTTGCTCACCATCATCACCTGTTATTACCTGAATACCTGCTTTCTTAGGCACTGTTTGGGTTGGACTCACCCATGGGCTGTCAGAAATGGGATAGATGATCCCGGCGTCCAACCATTTCAACACCTCCTTCTTGACAACTTCCCGCATGTTGGGATTGAGACGGCGTTATGTGTCCCATGAAGGTCTCGCATCTGTGTCTGTGATGATCTTGTGCATCACAATGGAGGGACTAACACCCTTCAAATCAGCAATGGTCCAACCAATTGCGGCCTTGTAATCTTGAAGCACCTTCAATAGTGTCTCCTCCTGCTCTTCATCCAAGTTAGATGCAATGATGGCAGGTAGAGTTTCACCCTCCCCCATAAATGCATACTTTAGGTTTTTGGAGAGGTCCTTCAACTCTACTTTTGGGGGGCTTACAAGTGATGGTTGTAGCCTCGAGTCAATCTCTATGGGTAGACTCTTCACATGATGTGTCCATGGAGATCTACCATCCTTCACAACTAAGGCTTCAGCAAGCTTTTCCTCCTCCCTCAATTCAATCTCCAGTTCCTGTTCAAACCTGTCACAAACAAAACACTCCTCTGTGGATTCATCCTCATAATGAGGATAGCATCCTTCAATGATGTCTGTCATAAAGCATTCATCACTTGGCATAGGGTTAGATTCATTTGAAAAGATATTTAAACGGACCCTTCTATTGCCAAATGTCATATCAACTGTGCCTAAGCGACAGACAATCAAAGAGTGGGATGTGGCTAAGAAGGGTCGACCCAAGATGACAGTTGGTTCAGTGACCTTTTCATATTGCACATAGTCAAGAACCAAGAAATCCACCGGATAGTAGAATTGATCCACTTTCACTATCACATCACGAACCATCCCTCTTGGAAGTTTAGGGGTCAAATCTGCTAACACCACGGTGGTATTAGCTCGACGTAGAGGAACAAAGTCATATTGGTCATACAAACTTCCAGGAAGGTTGCTCACACTTGCTCCAAGATCCAATATCGCCTTGCTCATTTTGAAATCACCCACTTGTATAGAAATTATGGGCGCTCCTGGATCTTGGAGTTTAGGTGGAAGAGAACCAGTCAAGATAGCACTAACTCGTGCATTTAGATCAAGCTTTTTAGGAATTTTGTGATGCCTTTTCTGAGTGCACAAGTCTTTCAAATACTTAGCATACACGAATACCTGCTTAATTGCATCAAGAAGCGGTATATTAATTTTTACCTATTTGAAGAGTTCCCAGATTTCCTCTTGTTGAGGACCTCGCTTCTTGACCGCCACCTGTTTACCTGCATTCACTAAAGAAGTAGGGAATGGCACCCTTGGAGGCACCATTCCCCCATTATCAATAGTAGATGATGTTCTAGGAAAAGGTGGTTCTTTTGGAAAAGCAACCCGTGTAACCGGAATCGGTTCGGGTTCATCATCACTAGCATCATTCTCATCAATGTCCTCCACCATACCATCAACAAAGGTGGTGGAGGTGCAACCTTATTATCATAAACCTTACGACTTCAGAGAGTACTAACCTTGCCCACGTAGATGTTCTTCATGTTTCTGTTCCTCGAAGTGTGATGAGATGGGTTGGTCAACGTGTCACTTGGAAGCTTTCCACTACTCTTCTTCAACTCTGCTATTTCAGTGGCAAATTGCCCCATTTGAGTAGTCATGACTTGGAAGGCTTTATCACGAACATCATCGGCTTGACTCTTCTTTTGCAAGTCTTGTTGGATAAACTTCAAGAGACCCAACACAACCTCCTCATTACTCGGATTAGAGGATTCAGATGATCCTCCCTGCTCATTCCCCCTTTGATACCCCCGTTGGTTGTTTTTTTATTGTAGTTTTGGTTTCGGGGCGGGAATGGTTGTTGAGCTCTTTGACCACTACCTTGAAAGTTAGGGTTGGCTTGATTTGAGGCATCCATAACAAAAGTTGGGATGGTTTCTAAGGCCCGGGTGGTATTTGTTGGAGTTCATATCATAGCTTCTACCACCTCCTTGCACATAGTTTACATCTTCAAAGTTACCTGTACAAATGGCACCATTATGCCCCAACTCTCCACATTGCTCACATACCTCATATTGTTGACCCCCAATACCCATGTTAAGCAACTTGTTTCTCTAACTTCTCTAGCATGCTTGCCTCAACAATAGGGCTATCAACCGCTCTAACCACCAAATGCCTTGCCCGCCTTGAAGATTAGGCTTTCCTCTTGGATGTCACATCCATCCTCTCTAGATAATCCCAATAAACATCCTCAAAATTGGTACCAAATGTACCATTAGAGATAGAATTGAGGTCACGAGCATCATCATCTGTCAAGCCTTCATGGAAGGCATTCAACATCTCCCACATTTGCAAACCATGGTGTGGGCAATTCTTTATCAACATCTTGAATCTAAGGAAAGATTCATGAAACAGCTCCCCAGATTGTTGTTGGAAGTTCCTGATGTTCTTTCTTGCATCACTAGTTCTTTGATTGGTGTAGAACTCATCCAAGAACTGTTGTTGCATATCACCCTAAGTGTAGATAGAAGTCGAAGGCAAAGAATGAAACCACTGTTGAGCCTTGTCTTCTAGGGTGAATTGGAACAATACCAACTTCACATCATCAGGTGTGAATCCCTGTCCTCCAATAGTGTTGCACATGGAATCATAAGCACTCAGATGCAAATATGGCTCTTCCGTTCCTCGACCATGATACTTAGGTAAATTTTGGATTGCCTGAGAACGCATTTCAAATGACCTTCCATGTTGTTGTGGAATAAAAATTGGAGATGGATTGTAAGCAATAGATGGTCTGAGGTGTCTCTCAACTCCTCTAACAGGGCCCCTGTCATGTCTCCTTGGAATGCCTCACGGATTGTCAACAGGAGGAATGACATTCCTAGGACACGGTCGTCTTTGCATGTTCACAAGCTGCTGTGGTGGTGGGACTGGTGGAGGAATATCATGCTGAGGTGGTTGTTGTGGTAACCTGTGATCAAACTGATGCTCATTCGGCCTTTCAAACCGAACACCTGTATCTTGCCTCCTATACACTGGTGGCCTAATCCTATGTCTTTCCCTTCTGTCAACACCCTCATCCTCATAACCCTCAAACTCATCATCATCAAAGCCATATGTCTCATCCTCATAGTCTAACCTTGAACTATATGGATGGAAACCTGGTGGTGGGGTTGAGTGAAATATGGATGGATTTGTGATTGGGGGTTGTGAAGTCGGTGGTGGTAGGGGATCTGTCACTACTCTCACATATGGTGAATAATAGTGAGCTTCAGGTTTAAACTCAAAGGATTGGCTTACTTATGGAAGGGAGTGGCCAAATTTTGGTATGGTGGGATTTGGCTAGTGGATTGGTTGAGATTCTCATATGTTCTCGGTGGAGGGACAGATGATGAGAACATGCCTGAGGTGGCTTGCAGTTCTGGTGGTAACTGACCTACAGGAGGCATATCAGATTTCTTCCCATGATCCTGTTTATTCTCCATGTTGGTTGGAGAAGACACAACCCAGTTAGTTCTATGAAAAACCCTGTTCTGTCTGCAATCTTCTCAATTTCTGGATCAAAAAACAATGGGGAGGATTTGTTGGAGTATCTTGTATGATGCATACAACTGAAAAATCACCTGCACAACACAAACAAGAAAACCCGTGTAACACTGAACAACACAAAATAAAATAAGACAATAAAAGTAAATAAGAATTTTAATTTGTTGTGAGATGTAGCAACAATAACAAATTAACACTAAGCGCACTAACTCCCCTGCAACGGCGCCATTTTGATCGATGTCGTTTGGTCGGTCAAAAATAATCCTTAAACACTTAACTAGTAAGGGTAAGAAGAGTATCGCACGAGGAGTATGTGAAAAGTGTTACTTTGTTACAATGATTCAAAGATAGCAAGCAATAAATTGATTTGGAATTAGGTTTAAAACAGTAATGAGATAGGTAATCCTCTCCGGGGTTCGGGTATGCAAACACAAGTTCATCCAAGACAACTAGCAAGCGATTACATAGACATAATCATACGGTTCAATTGAATTCAGTGATAATACGAGAACCCGTTGTAAATAAAATTTATTCTCATACAACCATCAATGACAAACCAACTATAATCCAACCCCCAATTTGTCCCAGATGTAAAGAAACCCGAGACTATTGAGACTTGAACAACAATTAGAAATCAATCAATGAAATTTAAAGTATTCAATCAATAAATGGAATCATATGGCTTAACATGCCAATCAAGATTACAAACCAAGCTAAGCATACAAGGATTCACAAGTGCTCAACAAAACCCTAGACCCAAAGAGGACTATAATGGATATAGCTACTCATATCCATAACAACAATCAAATCTAATGTATTAGAACTTACAAGCATGAAATATCAAGAACAATCAGTCCAACTATGGTAGAAATCACCTTCTTGGAGCTTGGGAACGGCTGGAATCGTTGGAAGTCAGAATGGGGGCTGCTAGAGGTGAAAGACTGATTTAGGTTAATTTTTCCCGTAAAAACATTTTCTCACATACCACGAAGATGGGAGATAAGTCCCTCGCATACCGCGAGGTACAATTTAGCCGGGGGCGCCTTTTAAAATCTTCACGTAACGCGAACTTCTTGGACCAGTCCTTCCCGTACCGCGAGGGACAAAACAGCCGGCAAACTTCATTGAATCCTCGTGTACCGTGAGGAATGGCTCTAAGGTCTTCGCATATCGCGAAGGACCTGATTTCCAGGAACTTTTGACTTTTTACATTTTAACCCCCTGTACTTTCATGTCTTCTCCATTATAATTCGTTTTCCGCTCATTTAGCACATAAACCTGGGAGGTAGACACAACCACAAACATGCATAAAACCGAACAAAAATATACACAACCAAATAACTAAAACGCACACTCAATGAGATGTAAACAAGGGTTATTAAACCCTACGTCACCGGCGGTGTTCATGGACCTCATGAACCGTGTGTGTAAACCCTACCTTGATCTGTTCATCATCGTTTTCATTGATGACATTCTCATCTATTCTAAGAACAAGTAAGAACATGAGGAGCACCTACGTTCTAAGAACAATGAAGAACATGATGATATTCTCATCTATTCTCATCTGGAATTGCTAAAGCAAGAGCAGCTGTATGCTAAACTTTCCAAGTGCGAATTCTGGATTCGTGAAGTTCAATTTTTAGGTCATGTGGTTAACGAGAATGGAATACATTTCGATCCATCTAAAATAGAAGCCATCAAGAATTGGGCAGCACCGACGACTCTGACAAAGGTGCGACAATTTTTGGGGTTGGCCGGCTATTATCGTCGATTCATCTAGGGATTTTCCAAGATCTCCCAACCTCTTACTGCCTTAACCCAGAAGGGAAAAATCTATAACTGGGGTGACATTCAGGAGTCAGCATTCCAACTCCTTAAACAGAAACTCTGCAGTGCACCCAACCTAGCTCTTCCAAAGGGAACGGATGATTTTGGGGTGTATTGCGATGCATCCATTCAGGGTCTTGGTTGTGTGTTAATGCAACGAGAGAAAGTGATCGCATACGCTTCACGTCAAATGAAAATCCACGAGAAAAACTACACAACTCATGACCTAGAGTTGGGAGCTGTAGTTTTTACACTAAAGATATGGAGACATTACTTGTACAGTACCAAGTGCACTATCTACACCGATCACAAGAGTCTTCAGCGTTTATTTGAGCAAAAAGAGTTGAACATGCGACAGCGTTGTTGGGTGGAGCTCTTGAATGATTATGACTGTGCGATCAGATATCATCCGGGCAAGGCTAATGTGGTAGCTGATGCCCTAAGTCGAAAGAAAACCAAGCCCAAACGAGTTCGAGCATTACAGCTTACTATTCACACCAGATTACCCGATAAAATCCGTAGTGCTCAACTCGAAGCCCTTAAAGAGGAAAACCTACCGTTGGAAGCCACACGCGGTATAGAAGAACAACTTGAGGTTAAATCTGATGGAATTCGCTACTTCACCGAGCGAATATGGATTCCAGTGTACGAAAACTTAAGGGAACTAGTCATGGATGAAGCTCATAAATCTCGTTACTCTGTTCATCCAGGTTCCTACAAGATGTACCATGACCTAAAGGTGATATATTGGTGGCCAAAGATGAAGGCCAGTATAGCCACCTATGTGAGCAAGTGCCTGACTTACGCAAAGGTCAAAGTAGAATACCAAAAGCCTTCTGGTCTACTTCAATAACTAGAGATTCCTGTGTGGAAATGGGAGCAAATATCTATGGACTTTATCACCAAATTTCCCCGAACTGCTAGCGGATATGACACCATCTGGGTAATCGTCGATCGTTTAACAAAATATGCTCATTTCTTAGCAATCAAAGAAACTGACAAAATGGAGAACCTTACTCGTATTTATTTGAAAGAAGTAATCTCTCGACACGGGGTGTCAATTACTATCATTTCGGATCATGACGCACGATTCACCTCACGTTTCTGGCAATCTTTACATAAAGCTTTAGACACGCGTCTAGATATGAGCACGGCATACCATCCTCAAACAGATGCCAAACTGAGCACACTATTCAAACTCTGGAGGATATGCTACGAGCTTGTGTGATTGATTTCGGTAACACTTGGGAGTCTCACCTGCCTCTGGTGGAGTTCTCCTACAATTACAGATATCACACTAGCATCAAAGCAGCTCCATTCGAGGCATTATACGGATGAAATTGTCGTTATCCTATTTGTTGGGCCGAAGTTGGGGATAGCCAACTTACGGGTCCTGAACTCGTACTCGAAACCTCTGAAAAGATCGTTCAAATTAGAAACCGTATGGCAGCAACTTGTGATCATCAAAAGAGCTATGCCGATAAGCGTCGTAAACCGTTAGAGTTTCAAGTTGGCGACATGGTCTTGTTAAAGGTCTCACCTTGGAAAGGTGTCATTCGTTTTGGGAAACGAGGCAAACTAAATCCTCGTTATGTTAGACCGTTCAAGATAGTGAAGAGAATTGACCCAGTAGCGTATCAACTGGACCTACCCGAAGGACTTAGTGGTGTACACAACGTCTTTCATGTCTCGAACTTGAAGAAATGTCTAGCAGATGAGTCACTCGCGGTTCCTCTTGAGGAACTACACATCGATGAACAGTTGTGTTTCATCGAGGAACCGGTAGAAATCATGGATAGGGAAGTCAAAACGCTTAAATGTAGTAAAATCCCTTCGAACTCGAAACGCGGACCGGAAATCACATGGGAGCGTGAGGATCAGATCATGCGCAAGTATCCTCATATGTTCAAGCACTCAACGTCAAACTCTTAAGGTACTATTCTAATTTTCGGGACGAAAATTCTTTCAACTAGGGGATGATGTGACACCCCAAAAAAAATTTTATTTATTTTAATTTTCGGGACGAAAATCCTTTCAATTAGGGGATGATGTGACAATCCGGATTTTTAGGATTAATTTCGTTAGTAATCTCAGTTAAATCCTAGCCCAGTTAACTTAATTCAAACCCTAGGGACCATTTCTACCTTTATTCAAACTTAAATACATGAAAATAGAGGGATTAAACTTGTAATTAAGTCATTTTTATTTCTATTGACTTTAGAAGTCAAAATCAAGGGAAATTGAACTCTGTTGACTTTTAAAAGTCAAACCCGTAATCTTTTGACCCAAATTCGAATCCCACGATCGTTTCCTGTTGAAATTTGTAACCGATATACACGTTGTAGCTGTTATCGATCATCATTAGGACATTAAACATTGACATTGATTCGAATTAATCTCAATAATGGGTAGTAAACCCGTAACCATCGACCCTCGTCGTTTATCCATCAAATTGGACAAATCCTTGTATTCAATTCACAAATCAAACCTTTACGCACCTCAAACGAGTCCCGGAGAGCCTGTTGCACACACAAACTCGACCGGAGTTGAAGCCGTAGTCGCCGGAATCAAGGCTTGCGCAAGTCGGAGTACCATTCGGTCAATCATAGTCAATTCGTATCTCATTCTAGTAATTAAACTCACCCTCAATTTCGTTTTAACCTATTAATTGAAAGCCCTATCGTTTTCAGGGCTTACAATATCGAATTGATACGATCCAGTAATCTAGGGTTCATACATTTCCAGTTTGGTTGAACCCTATCAATTCGATGTCCATTTATGAAATTGAACACACCCTTAGAGTCGCCTCTATGCCTGGATTGAAAGCCCTATGAAATCCACGGCTGATAGCATTGAATTGTTTGCAATCCGAAATCTAGGGTTTGTTCATATACCATTTTGGGGGTTTTGATCTTAGATACCACCTCAATCAAATTAAATTATACCATCAGTTTCGCAAGATTCAAATTGTTAAAAGCCCTATGATTTCAATAAGTTCTAACATCAGATTTGTTCAAATCGATTCAAGATCAAACCTAGGGTTTTCGAGTACTTGAAACCGAAATTAAACAAACCTAAACTCGTTTTCTTTGCAATTAGATCTTACCTCAGCTCGTAATAGGTCGATTAACAAAACCCCTGTACTTTTGTTTTCAATCGTGGTCGAATTCGCGAGTATTTGGTTGGGTCTTTGGTTCGAACTCGCGTAAAAATGAGGAGTCAGGAGGGTTACTCATTAAAACTAATGGGAGTCGGGTTCTGTTGCGATTCACTAGGGAGCTCGACTGGTTAGTTGTGTGTGCTTGTGTGGGAGAGACCTGGGTTCGAGTCTCTCCACACTATTTTCATTTTTAAACCATTTTAATTTACTATTTTAAAATGAAATTAAATTCCTATATTATTATATAAACGTATTTTGTATCTCGGTAACACCCGAAGGCTCGGGATTGGTTTTATAAAACATTTTTGAGAAATTTAGTGATATTAAAAATAATATATTAATTATATTATTTCACATAGTTATTATTTAGTTTATGAAAACGCGCAAACAAATGTGTTTATATTTCGGGTTTAGTTTTATAACCGTTTTAATATTATTTTCCACTATATAAAATAATATATTTATATATTATTTTCGTCGCATTAATGAACGTTGCGTAACGCTTCGAATTCACAAATAATATAATTAGTTATATTATTACCCTATATATTCTCAATAAAAATAATATGTTATTATTTTTACCACATAAATGATTATCATATTAACTTTACGAGTTTAAAATAATATAATAGTATTATTTTTTTAGACCATTATTTAATGGTGAAAACGCTTGAATATATTTGTTACATATGTTATTATTTGTAATTGGAGTCATTCGACGCAAATCGTAATTATTCTAATTATTTAATTTAGAAATCCATATTCCCGTGGACACGTTCATCTACTCCGTGATCATTAGAGCGTTTGTAAGCCGTTTCGGGCTAACACTTGAGGTTCAAATCTCATTCTCGTGTGAATCTACCTACGCAAATCATGTGAGTTTTCACGGCCCCTTTTTACTGTTTTAAACTGGGGGAGAAAACATGACGCAAACGCTTTTGATTTTTGTAATTCATATATGTTATCACTTGTATGACTTTGCGTACACATCTATCATTAAAGTCCTCACATCAGACTGTTAATATGAACATAGCGAGGTAATTTGAGTAGTACTACTTGGTTTGACAAACCTCACCCGCGTTAGTCGCGCTAACTCGATTGGAGGTCGAACGGGTGCAATATTGACCTTAACATGCACCATGGTTGATAGGCATGGTGGGAGGCAAACACATAAACAGTCAGCTTTCGGTTGCGAGCGCATTAGTTAACATGTATATGGGTTAGCTACCTGTTGATTTATATATTGAATGTACATTAATCTGTTAAACATTATTACATACTGAAACCTGTGAACTCACCAACCTCGTGTTGACACTTTTCTCACATGTTTCTTCTCAGGACGCTAAGCTAAGACACAGGTGCACGACTAGGACATGAATGGAGTCCTATTATTGATTTCTTATTTATCAAGACGTTTAAACTATTTTTATTTATGTTATTTTGGACTATCGCTTCCGCATTTACTCTGAACGTTTATGATATTTTCATTTGAGTCACATATAGTGTCGTTTGATGTAACTAATGACTGAGATCCTGGATTGTCGCGCACCAAACGGTAAAACTCTGTTAGTGGAATTTGGGGGTGTGACAGTTTAGTTTGTTTTATATTTTAATATTGTTTAGCAGTTCGTATTAGAGTCAAACGACACTAGGTTAGCCTACATAAATCGAGTCATGGTTTACAATTTTAATCAAGTTTTAGAGTAGATTTCTTGATAACAATAAACATGTTTGGGGGTTAGCCAATAACGTGTTTTTATACACCGATTCGGTACTTGAATCGGTATCAGAGGCAAAATTAAGATCGAAGCACCAGGAGTTTGAAGACCGACCAATGAGGGTCGAAAAATTCTTGGAATAAACATTTTTGAAAACTTTTTTCCAAAAACAAACAAAAACATGTCAACTACCCCAATGAACATGGATTTTTGCCAAGTTAATACCTAAACTTGGTGACTTCGCCGAGTTCACGTGGCTTCGTCCTTTAACTTACACGTGTCATTTTCGACATAAAATTTAAAAAACTCGACAAAATCATTGAAACATGTTTTTGTCATGTTTTATAAATGTTTCGGCGTTCAAAAACTTGTCGGTCTCACCGAGTTTTTTTAAAATCCGAGTGAAAACGCCTAGTTTTTATATGAATCCGGCCCCGACAAGTTTCTGAACGCCAAAGCATTTTTAAAACTCGACAAAAACATGTTTCGGCGATTTTGTCGAGTTTTTTAAATTTTTCGTCGAAAATGACACGTGTAAGTTAAAGGACGAAGTCACGTGAACTCGGAGAAGTTGCCAAGTTTAGGTATTAACTCGACGAAAATCCATGTTCATTTTGGGGTAGTTGACTTTTCTTTGTTTGTTTGTTTTTGAGAAAAACTTTTCAAAAATGTTTATTACACGAATTTTCCCTCAAAATTTGAAATCAGATCAGGTCAAGTCGTGATTAGAAGAGCCAACGTTGATAAAAGCTATTGTCAACCTTGTGAATCGTCGAAACATGTTTTTGTCATGTTTTATAAATGTTTCGGCGTTCAAAAACTTGTCGGTCTCACCGAGTTTTTTTAAAATCCGAGTGAAAACGCCGAGTTTTTATATGAATCCGGCCCCGACAAGTTTCTGAACGCCAAAGCATTTTTAAAACTCGACGAAAACATGTTTCGACGATTTTGTCGAGTTTTTTAAATTTTCCGTCGAAAATGACACGTGTAAGTTAAAGAACGAAGTCACGTGAACTCGGAGAAGTTGCCAAGTTTAGGTATTAACTCGACGAAAATCCATGTTTATTTTGGGGTAGTTGACTTTTCTTTGTTTGTTTTTGAGAAAAACTTTTCAAAAATGTTTATTACACGAATTTTCCCTCAAAATTTGAAATCAAATCAGGTCAAGTCGTGATTAGAAGAGCCAACGTTGATAAAAGCTACTGTCAACCTTGTGAATCCAACCAAAGTTCTGTTCAGATTTCCTATCTCTTGTGATTTGAATCTGAGTTCAGGAAGGAAATCGATTATGACTTTCAAGCGACCTTGCATATTCAAATTTGATTTCAATTGGGAAATCGAGCCTGATCAATCGGCTCACCTGATTGAAACCAACGATTTGCTTGCATGCAATTGATTCAAAAGCTGATTAAGAAACCAGTGATATCTAATCAAGTCAGAGATTAGAAACTCGCAGCATTGAAGAAGAACCCCTGTGGGTGTTTTCTAATCGAGAAAATCACCGAGTAAACGTATTCCGATCACCTCAATTGTTTCTGTTTTTGTTTCAATCACAAAGAACAAGGACTAAGGTGTTTTTAAGTAACATCAGACAACTTCAATTTAGTTCCCAGATTGTTTGATTTCAAGTTAATACTTTCCGGCGATAACATTAAGATCGCCAATTTTGGATTAGCAAAGATGGCGGTGGACGGTCCTAATTCAGAATATGAGACGATGGATATATGTTGCTACAGAGAGGATAGGCAGGACGAGCGGAGTATTGAAAGAAAAATAATGAGCGATGCTCTATCGGTTCAGACATGTAAGAGGTGACGAGCAACGAACCGACAGTTTAATAAAGGCCCTCTCGAGTATCAAGTTAAAGGAAATGCGGGAGTTACTCGATGTTGAAGACTTACCTTATACGACTTAGAAATTCGAGGGGTGATTGTTGGCAAATTCCGTGAGTTAGGCTTGGCGTGCAAGGCACAAGTCGTGGCCCACAACAATCGGCCCGATAACATAGACTCCTAAACGTGTTGGTTTAGGATGTTAAGTTGTTAAGGGTATTTATTAATTATATTATTATAATTGATCAATCCTAGTTGTAGTCTAACAAGTCTAGGTTAGCCTATATAAACCGAGTCAGAGTTTGCAATTGTAACCAAGTTTTAGAGAGATATTTCTTGATAACAATAAACGTTTTGTGAGTTAGCCAACTACGTACGTGTTTATACAGATCTCTCGCTCCTTTATCCTTTTAGATTGAGGTGCCTAGTTGTTTGCTTCAATTCTCTGATCAATTCCAGCCATGAAATAATATGGTGCTTGTGTTCTTCACCTCTGTGCGTGCTTTGAATTAGATCTGTAGGTCCCAGGAGCCTCGTTGTACAGCGGAAAAACAAAGATATGTTCATTGGTTCGTGTGGGAACGAAGGGAGACGAAGCAAGCATAAACAGAGAAGAAACAAGAATCGATACATAATCCATAACAAAAGAAGTCATCCCATCATTACAGGCTACATACCGAAGGAGTACACATCCCTCGTTTACGCTCACGATTCACAGGGGTCGGGAGAGCTCATCCCGGTCAGAACCTCTCTCACATTCTGTCTCTTGTTCCACCTACAAATGAACACAACACCTTCTATTTATAGGGGGCAGGAACTATTCCTACGTACTTGGCTAAGTAAACAGGATCAAACTGGTGTACAAGCTAAGTACGCAGGAACACCCTCATGCGTACTAGCCTAGTACACCGATATATAGAATTTATCTATAGTTACCAAAACATGCTTCTACAAGATCACCACCTAAATAGCTTGCTTACTTCTCGAGTAAGTTCTTGAGAGGTGTGTGCTTGGATGCTTTCTTTTTCCTCCTTCGATGATACTGTCGTTATCTTCTTTGGTACGTGAGTTGCAATCAGAAGACAAAACAATTTCTTGCGTATCTTGTTCTTGACACATAAAGTAAGAAGAATAGATTGGTTCGTAACTAAGATCTGATACCAATTGAAGTGGTGAATCGGTATAAACATGTACGTAATTGGCTAACTCCCAAAGCGTTTATTGTTATCAAGAAATCTTTTCTAAAACTTGATTACAATTGCAAACTCTGACTTGGTTTATATAAGCTAATCTAGACTCGCTAGACTACAACTAGGATTGATAACTATCCCTAACACCTAAACAAACACGTTTAAGAGTCCATGTTATTGGGCCGATTGTTGTGGGCCACGACCTGTGCCTTGCACGCCAAGCCTAACTCACGAAATTCGTCAATAATTATGACGTGAGTTTAAATCTTTACAAATGCAATGTTAAGATAATTTAGGCTTAAAAAGGTTGTCCAAAAAGTAAAAAATAATTATGGTATTTAGTATTTAGGTGTAAAAAAATTAATATTAAAAAAATCAAATAATTATCTAGTTATTTTATAATTAATGGGAAAATTACCAAAATGGTCATTTAACCAGTTGACTTTACCAAAATGGTCACAACTTTTTAGCCGTTTAAAACATGGTCATGAAGACCAATAGCTGGCTAAAAATTCCGTGCCTGAAAGGAATTTGTCAGACGTAACACCAATCATAATTTGACATATGGCATCACAGAAATTTTAGCCGTCTATTTAGACGACTTAGCCGATGCTTTTTTTTCCCAGCTTGGCCCGATTTTAACCGACTATATAACTTTCTTTAACCAACTATTTGACTTTCTTTAGGCGGCTATTTGAATGTTCATAGCCGACTATTTGTTTTAAAATAAACACAACAATCATATAATAAGTAGTCAAATACAATATAAGTTTAATGTTTTAAAATAAATACAACAATCATATAAAAAGTAATGCTAAAATACAATATTAAACTAATGTTTTAGACAACAATATTCTATTTGATCACTACTTTTTATATGATTATTGTATTTATTTTAAGAAATTAAACTTATATTGTATTTAACTACTTATTATATAATTATTGTGTTTATTTTAACACAAATAGCAGGATATGTACATCAAATAGCCGGCTAAAGAAAGTCAAATAGCCGGCTAAAATCAAGCTAAACTGGAAAAAAAAAACACCGGCTATATTCGTCTAAAATTTCCATGATGCGTATGTCAACGTCTGATTGGTATAAAATCTGACAGATTTCAATCGGGCACGGAATTTGGAGTCGGCTAAGTCTAGCCGACTATTGGATTTTATAATCATGTTTTAGGAGGCTATAAAGTTGTGAACATTTTATTAGACCATTTTGATAGGGGTGTACACGGTTCGGGTCAGTTTTAGCCTAAAACCATAACCGTAACCGAACGTTTAGTAAATAAGAAAATAATAACCAAGTTTCGACTTATCGGTTTTGTAATCAGGATCGGTTCGGTTTTCAGTTAATAACCAAAACTTTCACTTAGGCCAAAATATTTAACTTGGGTAATATGAGCAAACATTCTGTTTGTCTTGCATTGTAACCAATGGGTTAAAGCATAACCTGAATGTTCTTTGTTTTCGTTTTCCTCAGCCCTCTTTTTATAAGGTTAATGCCAATGTACTTTAGTTGTTAATAACGATGTGGGAGTGAATCCTCATTTACAATTGCATTATCATTTACTTTTTGCTATAACCTGTCGATGTGGGATGGCCAAGTTTCATGCACTCACCCTACTGAAGTGTGCCTTTTGCTACATGAATCCTATCTTATTTTTTTTTTTATCTTAACTAGGTTAAAGCCCATGTTTTACATGAGTTAAATAAATGCAACTTGTTATAAAACAGTATTTTCTATAAAAATTTGTATGTTTGATGTTATTAGTCATCTGTGAAATAAGAAAAAATTAAAAATTTCTTATGATTTAATAAAATATTACAATATATGTTAGATATTTAATTATTTAACATCATCATTATTTAATAGGAGAGAAATCCAAAAAATAAAAAGTTAGATTTAATCAGAAGTCGACACGTAGCAAGTATAGTAATTCATTTATTATAATATAGGTTGGAAACCCGGTATATTATACATGGTGAATAAATGCAGTGTTATATATATACTTAGTAATAAATATCTAATATTACATATTTTTGACATATTACATAATTTTTTAATACAAATTTTAGAAACGGTTATATAGTTATTTTTCAAAAATGTTTTATAAAAAAATGAAAGAAATGTTCAAATTCTAAAAATGTTTTATGAACAAATCTCTTTTTTAATTAAAAAATGTTTTATAAAAATAGTTATAGAAATCAGTTTTACTTAATAAGAGAGAGATGTGAGAAACAAAAATTATAATTTTTTTATAGAAACGTGTATCATTAAATAGGAGATAGAGACGAGAAAAATATATTGAGGATGAATATGAAAATGACATGTGACATCCCAAAACCTTTATTTATTAGTATGTATAGATTAACAACTTTAAAAAAATTGTTTTTTCATGGCCATACCTATGTTTTTGAGCATGCTTGGCTTCAAATCCATTATTGGTCTTATTCCATAATTTGAATATACGTTGGTAAGACTACAATCACGAGTATTCATATTTTTCTAGCATAACAGTTATGGGAGAAATATTCTAAAACTAGCATTTTTACTTTATACATAATTATGTCAAAAAACATCACATATTTTAAATAGATATATGTATAATCGGTTCGGTTTGGTTATGTCAAAAATCGTAACTGAACCATAACTTTCGATTAATCGGTTATGACTTAACCGAACCGTCGGTTAATTATTCGGTTCAGTTAAGTCGGTTAATTCGGTTGTATACTAACTCCTGCATTTTGGTAATTTTCCCAAAATGTTTCGTGTAAGATTTTATTACAAAATTTTTTGGTTGTAGATATTGCGATCGATGAATCGTACCGAATTTTTAAGAATAAATTTGACGACGTGGTGGATTTCCAATCCATGATTCCTCCGTCTGCTCCCGACTATCATCCATCTAATTCTCCCGGCGTTTATCTCCGTCCCTGAGACCGCCACCGGATGTCTAGGCTTCTCACCACCACCGTCCACATCTCCGCCGCTATCCTCACCAAATCCCGCTCGCCGCTCTACCTCTCTCCCTCTTTCTTCTCCCCTCCGCATTTCACTTCCGCTTACAGTCATCTTCCTAAATCCTATCGAAGCATTTCTGTTCGAGCCGTCGATTCATCATCCGACACCAAAAGCGACGATGTTTCGTCGGAAAATCAGGAGGAGTTGAAGTCCGGATTGGATAATAATGGCAGTTTAAGAGGCGATGGTGATTATCCTAGCGGAGAATTTGAATTTGAAAAGGCAGGTGCGTGGAAGAGCTTCGTGGTGAAGCTACGCATGCTAATTGCTTATCCATGGCAACGTGTTCGCAAGGGTAGTGTTTTGACTTTGAAATTGCGTGGACAGGTTTGGTGGTTTTGAGCCCTTATTTTTCATTTCATTGATGATTTAATAAATTTGAGAGTATCTCATTTTGTTAACTCAAATATTATTTTTTGAATTTTTATATAGCAGCAAAGGACGAAACAATATTTTTGATGTGATCTAGATGAAGGAACTTTAAACTTTCAGTTTTGATGAATATGATTTATGCAGTCATAATGACTAATTTACAAATTTACTTGATGGAAGCCCTCTAGTTGAATATGGTAGTAGTTGCTAAATATACATCAATGTAGTCTTTCAGTTTACTTGGCATAAATTATATGTTTGTTGAGCTGTGAAATGTTGAAGAATAGCACCATTCATAAGTAGCTAAACTAGTTTTGTTTCTTATTTGTTCAGCCTTCATTTGAAACCTGCATTTTTTTCATCTGTAATATTAGTCCTATGGAACTATTAGATTGAAGGACATACTAGAAATTAAAGCTTGAAATAGCTTAGTTTGGTTGAGTGGGAATCAATGCAAATTCTTCTTTCTTAGGTAGGAATCTAAATAGCTATATGTGTTTAAATTAAATTTTGGATGAGAGCTTAAATTTTGTATTATTTTTTTTTTGAACTTTTATTGTTGCCAATTTCAGATATCTGATCAGGTGAAGACTCGTTTCTCCTCAGGGTTATCTCTGCCTCAAATCTGTGAAAACCTAATAAAGGCAGCATATGATCCTCGTATATCTGGTGTTTATCTCCATATCGAAACCCTGAACTGTGGGTGGGGTAAAATTGAAGAAATTCGAAGACACATATTGGATTTTAGGAAGTCAGGTGTTTTGTCATTATCTTTTATAGAATCTCTAATTAGATTCTATGATAGCATCCTTCTGTTATTCTGACCCTTTTTAGTCCATTACTGGTATCTTTTGGATGACTAAATGTTACTTTAGTATATCTTTCCGTTACAATTGGTATAATTTCAACTACCGTAAGTTTAATAAATCTTCCATTGTGATAATTCAATTCAGGAAAATTCATCGTTGGTTATGCACCTCTATGGGGTGAAAAGGAATATTACCTTGGTTGTGCCTGTGAAGAAATGTACGCCCCTCCAAGTGCTTATTTTTCATTATACGGTTTAACTGCTCAAGCACAATTTCTTGGAGGTTAGTCAAAATATTACATTTCAGCTCAAGTTTTATCTTGGTCAACAGAATGAGATATGCAATTGACCCTGTTATTCGTGCTTCTTGCCAACAAGAAAAGATTTTATTAGTCTGCTGAATTTCATGTTCATGTCACATAATCAATGGCTATAAGAAATTGATAAAAAAGACGGTGAGCACCTTTATATAGAGGATTTGTCTTGATAAGTTCTCCTGTAATAGAAAGCTGAAGTTGATTCATTGTGTGGCAAACTAGCAATTAGAAATGCAACATACATTTGACTTGTTAAAATTTGTGAGATCAACTTCTAAACCTAACCAGATTTACGTGCATAAAGGTGTACTTGAGAAAGTTGGTGTGGAACCACAAGTGCAGAGGATTGGTAAATATAAGAGTGCTGGTGATCAATTAACTCGCAAGAATATATCTGAAGAAAATCGTGAGGTGCTTAACACGTTGCTTGATAATATCTATGAAAATTGGGTTGATAAGATTTCTCAAGCCAGAGGTGAAGTTCCTTTGTGGTTTCCTATTAATCTTGATATATCATATATCAAAGTAGATAGTTTGATTATCTCTTTTTTCTTTTGCAGGAAAGAAAAAGGAAGAAATCGAGAGTTTTATCAATGAAGGAGTTTTCCAAATAGAGAAGTTGAAAGAAGATGGATGGATAACAGATATTAAATATGATGATGAGGTATACTCATGAAAAAAAAACAAGACTAGACTTCTTATTTCAAGAATTGAACATAAATCTTCTAAGCTTTTACATTGAATATAATATGGAGTTCAAAATGTTAAAAAAACTTGATTTTTGAATGTTGATGATTGTGGTTTGCTCTTTCATCTACTACAAAGGTAGTTTTAGTGCATCATAGAGACCTCACTCTTGCTTCTTTTATGATAAACATGCCATTTCAGATATGTTGCGTAACTTTTTCAGGTTACATCCATGTTGAAAAAAAAATTGGGCATTGCAGAAGAGAAGAAACTCCCGATTGTTGATTACAAGTAATGATCTCTCTTTTATAGTTGATACTTTACCCCAATATTATGATCACCATATGCGGTATGCCTGGTTAGAATAAAGGGGGGGGGTATTTCTACTTGAGAGTCTTATATGTGTCTTGGTTTTAAAAATAGCGCCTTGGGAACGGCTGAGGCGACCAGAAAAACGCCTCAGGGCCTTGAGGCGGCGCCTCATGACATCTGGGTCAAAATTGGTCTACATTGGTCAAGATTGGGGTTCGTAGGAGGGTAATGTGTAGAAACAACCAAAGGGATGAAAAGATTATGAATGTTTTACATGATAAAAAAGGCCGAGTTGTAAAAATAATAGACAGATGCATCTTTCTACTTGAGAGTCTTATATGTGTCTTGGTTTTAAAAATAGCGCCTCGGGAGCAGCTGAGGCGACCAGAAAAACGCCTCAGGGCCTTGAGGCGGCGCCTCATGACATCTGGGTCAAAATTGGTCTACATTGGTCAAGATTGGGGTTCGTAGGAGGGTGATGTGTAGAAACAACCAAAGGGATGAAAAGATTATGAATGTTTTACATGATAAAAAAAGGCCGAGATGTAAAAATAACAGACAGATGCATCTTTTGATTGTACATAAGGCTTATTGGTTGTACATAGAGAAACGCCTCACGTACGTGAGGCTCTCACCTCATGCCTCGCGCCTCGGCTTTTGAGGTCTAAACGCCTTGGAGCGCCTCACGCTTTTTAAAACCAAGATATGTGTATAGTTGTATACACTCATCAATCTTGTGCATCATCTCTGTTAAATGCTTGCACAAAATAACGTATAAACTACTTTATTTTCCTTTCTCCAGGAAATACTCCAGGGTTAAGAAATGGACGGTGGGGTTATCTGGTGGCAAGGATAAAATTGCAGTAATTAGAGCATCCGGTAGCATCAGTCGTGTACGAGGACCATTTAGTTCTCCTAGTTCAGGCATCATTGCTGAGCAGTTTATTGAGAAGATTCGCATTGTAAGAGGTATGTAAACTATATATAGTTACTCTGATATTGGAAATGTATATCATAAAGGACCAAAATGAAGTACTAGAGGTGGCAATATGGGTGGGTTGGGCGTGGATCAACCTGGAACTTAGAACATATTTGTATCGGATTCCTTTTTGGTATAAGAAATTATCAGTAGGGTTCTGCAAAAGAACATGTTTATATGTTCAACTGCAACATATCTAATAATCATTGTATTCATTTTTTCTTGGACCATTATGTTCCTAGATTACTAAAAACATTACAAAATCTACCTGTCCGCCTTTCCCTTGGAAAAGGCATTAAGGACAAATGGTAACTGGTTAAAATTCTATAGAAACTTCAGTGTTTTAAAAACCGCTAGGTGCTAATAGGGTGGTGGGGTACCGACTAGCGATTAATAGGATTGGAAGTTTTATATTTTTTAGAATTATCTACCAATATTTTAGCTATAAATAAGCTTTATATATGTTTTAGTATATAAAAAAGATATGTTCAACCTAAAAACCTATATGTACAACATCTTGATGCACACACATGTAAAAGTCTTGGTCAATTTTGTTAAAACTATAATTTTGAGGATGAAACTTGTAATTTTATTAAAGAATAAGTGATATATGAAAAAAAAAAATAAAAAGTATTTGGGTCGATTTGGACTGACTAGCGATTAGTGGATCGATTACATGAAAATTCCAAGGTGGTTCTCCGATTAGAGATTAATCGCCGATTAATCCCGATTTTTGCAACACTGAGAAACTTCCATGGCTAACTTGCACTAACTTCATTTTTTTGCATCTGCATATTTTTTAAGCTGTTGGTGTTGCCTTCATTTTTTTTTATTTTTTTTCTGATCCTTGTGTACAATAATTTACATCTTTATCACATAAGTGAGGTGGTAAACTTTTATTAGAATTTCTTGCTCATCATTGGATTTTCATGTTGCTATTTTATGTTTATGGACTTGTGTTATTTATTTTCAGAATCAAAAAGGTATAAGGCTGTTATCATCCGAATTGATAGCCCTGGAGGTGATGCTCTTGCTTCCGACTTGTAAGTGTTTCTCTATTCTCACCAGAAAAAAAAACATAATTTATTAGAACTTTTATTCTTATTCCTAAATCAAAAGCAGGGGTGTTTCTGGAAAGAAAGACGAACTAAGTGAAAATATTACTAGACTATTGTGGTTAGCTTAATATTCATTTTTGTGTAGGATGTGGAGGGAAATTAGACTATTGGCTGAATCTAAGCCTGTAGTTGCATCAATGGTTGATGTGGCAGCTAGTGGAGGATACTACATGGCCATGGCAGCACAGGCTATACTCGCAGAGAACCTTACTTTAACTGGCTCAATTGGTGTTGTCACAGGTCAATTACATCATCCTGTAAACTTTTTTCTTAAATTATGAATTCTTTTGCAGTTACCGTTAAATCTTCCTGAAAATTCAGCAGACAGTTTTGCGTTGGTTCTTATTAACCACAAGTGCTACTTAAATAAGCGAACAAATTATTCTGTGGCCTGTGTATTACAGCTTTTTTTATGTGTTCAATTAGAAATGCGTCACTTCTTTCAACAAAATGAAAGTTCCAAGATGTTTTTGAGCATCTTTGACCTTTCATGGCTGTATGTTTAATCACTGTATCTGCTTTAGGTAAGTTCAATTTGGGGAAACTTTATGAAAGGATCGGTTTCAATAAGGAAGTTATTTCAAGAGGACGATTTGCTGAGCTGACTGCTGCTGATCAGCGACCATTCAGGTGAGTGGATCCTTGATTTGTTAGATGTTCAGAATTGGAATTCTCATATCTAGAGGTGGTATTTTCTACCCATTTACGTATAAAGGGGTCGATTTGGGTTATGTTTTATCTTTAAGAGGGTAAATGAATTAAATCTAAAATAAATAAGAAGCAAATTGGCCAAAACCTAGTCTAAAAGTGTGTTTTTAAAAGCACATGGTCTTTTTTAATTGTATTATTTAAAAAGTTAGATTTTTACTGTTAACTGATAAAGCATCAGAATGTCATGGGTGCTGAAATTTGGATTGAATAATTTCTCTCAGAAGTCAGTTCTTGCTATAACTGGGGCAGATGTGGGTATTTCATTAGTAATAATATAGTTTTTTAGTTATATTTATCAGATTAATTCTTTATATATAAAAAAATTTAAAAGGTGTTCATGAGGGGTCAGCCTGCCTTGTAGAAAATACAACTGTTTTGACCTGTTAGTCGACTCACTCGACCGCCCAATCGCCCGTCTTGCCAGCTCTAGTCAATATCCAATTTCTTTAAGATTTCTCGTGTCCACAGACGTCCATTTGTTTCTTGTATTACTGTTGCTATTTCATTATTTTCCATGATTCTAACCATTTTGCATATCTTTGTGCAGACCCGATGAAGAGAAACTATTTGCAGAATCTGCTCAAAATGCTTATAAACAGTTCCGTAACAAGGCAGCATTTTCAAGATCAATGAGTGTACGTAGTCACTCAAGGTTTTTTAAGCAGTTTAGGTACCTGTTGACTATGAAATTAGCAGCCCGACAGTGGTTATAATTGCAGGTAGATAAGATGGAGGAGATTGCTCAAGGAAGAGTATGGAGTGGTAATGATGCTGCTTCACGGGGTTTAGTTGATGCAATTGGCGGGTTTTCACGGGCTGTTGCTATAGCCAAACAAAAGGCCAACATACCTCAGGACGAACAGGTCGGTTCCACACGCTCTCTATTTTCTTGAATTATAACAAAAACCATGTATCACAAGAATATATAAATACACATTAAGCAAACTTGGACCAGTTTTTAGCCCCCTTTTTTTATTTTACACATATAAGATAAAACATAACCAAAGTTGACTTATTGCTACGCTATTAATTTGCAAAACCAATTCTCTCAAAAAAATTCACTATTCATAAATGTACAAGTCTAAAAGCACATAGTACAAGCAAGCAATGCATGTATCATTTTTTTTATTTAACTTTGAATAGTGATTCATCCATTCAACAACTAACACCTAAACTTTTTTTTTAGTATTTTCATTTTCAACCCTTATACTATATATAATATACGCTTTTAGTCCGTTTCATTTTCTATTAATTTCGTTTTCCTTTAATAACTTTCGTTCGTGATTTTTTTTTCAGAATACAGAGTGCGCGGCTGTTTTTAGTTTTTTTTTGTCAATGTTCCAATATAATTTTTTTTTAAAACGTAGTTGTATTCAAAATGGAGTTTTTTCGTATCGTTGTGTATAGCGAGTACCGTTACCGTTGTGGTACCGTGACGATTCGAACATATTATGAGCGAATAACATCATTGTTGGTATTAATATTATCGAAACCCATATCGGTATTCGATTTTATGGTTTTCGACAACCCGAACCGGTAAATTTTTATTTTGTTTTTTTTCCTTTTTATTATTTAGTTTTATGTTTCTTTTTTATTACCATTATTTTTATCGTTACGTCTACACTTTTATTTAAATTTTAATAACGATGAACACGACACCCGCCGCGGAGCGCAGGTATAACCATCTAGTTCATAACTAAATGGGGCGAAATCTTAGTGACTATATTGTTGGTTGCGTGCAGGTTACTTTAGTTGAGTTGTCAAAATCATCACCCAGTTTACCAGAACTCCTGAGTGGTATAGGGAGCTCAGTGATCGGGATCGACATGACATTAAAGCAACTAATGGACAGCTTAACATCAAGTGACGGGGTGCAAGCCCGTATGGATGGAATCATGTTTCAAAGATCAGAAGGATCTTCATTTGCAAATCCTATTTTCAATTTGCTTAAAGACTACTTAAGTTCTCTTTGATCCCATACATTTCTACAAGCACAACAAAACAAGTTGATGCCAATATGGGGACACCAATTCAATCCCTGGTTTATATGTTTTAGTCCCTGTTGCCAAATGCCAATTCAGAAATCAAACTATTGAACAAAAGGAAAGTAGACCATATTGGATGTAATTTATTGAATTGTATATTTTCACTTCAGTAAAAAAGCGAAGTTCCTGTTTTATGGTGGTGACAAGACCTAAAAGCAAAGTTCCGTAGCTGGTAGGGCTGATAAATTTAGACAGGGCTTGGCTAAATGTGCCTCGCATGTATGCTTGTTACTCCCCCCCCCCCCCTCCCCCACACCAACATTCCCTATGACAGGTGTAGACGGGCACATAAGCAGTTGTATACGGACGTATTCACACGCAATTAAGTGGTTTAAAAGAGATAGGAATGACTAATATGATAGGAAAAAGGGGTACACTCTTGGTTTTAATAAGCGAGAAACACACCGAAGTGACGAGGTCTAAATCCGAGGTGCATAGCGCAGGGCTTTTCATACGCGAGGTGCACATACTATTAAAAAACATGTAAATTATGTATATACACATTAACTGATGTTAAACATCTAAATTCCCAATAATGGTAAACACATTACTTGATATTAAACATCTAAAACATCCAAACGAGCAAATTACTAAAATAAACCATGAAGATGTCTAAAATTACTAGTTCCTACGACCTGCAAAAGTCCAAAACAGAAACACAACATACCAAAAAAAACCTCTTAAGCGTAAAAAAACGACTCAGAGCGCAGAAGCGTGCACCGCCTTATGTAACCTAAAGCCCAGGACCTTGCGCCTTATGTTGCGCCTCATGCGCGCTTTTTTAAACCAAGGGTACACTTAACAAATATAGCAAATATAAAGGAGAGGACGGGTACGTTTAGCACAACCATTTTTGACATGTTGTAATATATCATACCGACCTACCTATTATCGGGTAAAAGTGAGACGAGTACTAAATTATGTGAGAGGGTTGGAATAACATCGGGAGCTGAATTTAACATGCATGGAATATTAGATGTAACCACATTGAATTTTTAAAACTATGTGGGTTTAGTTTGGGGACTGAAGATTTAAATTTTTAGAACTAGCGAACAACGCAATTTCAACATCCACACGCCTCGCCATAAGCAAAAACCGCCCCAGCACCCACGACAAAAAAATCAAAAACTCCAGAAAAAGTTGATAAATCTCTAGAATACATCGATGCACATACCTCTCTCAAAAACGAGGTTTTTTTAGGGTTCAATAGGTTGTCTCAACATTTTTCAAAATCATGGACAAGAGGAGGGATGGTCATGATGCAACTTCCGATGCTCGTCAGTTGTTTTCTGTTTTATCTTTATTAACATCACTGCAATTATAAGTTATTTTATCTTATTTGGGGATGTTTGTATAAATGCGTAAATGGTCATGGAGATTGGAGGCATAGTGGAGTAAATTAATATAAGATGATATACTTGATGATCCTTATTGTGACTTTGTATTTTGCCTCTTGGTGACCAAATATTCATTTTGAGTTTGATTGTTTGAATCAAACACTGACCCTAAACTTTAAAATCCGCAAACATAAAATGAAGCACTAATCTGCAATACAGAAGTAGAAGAACGAAGAAAAAAATAACATATCAACAAGATAATTCATATTTTTGTAATATGATTTATGCGATACCTAGTCATATATATACCTTTTATTCGCCTATCAGACTTGAAGAGGTAACCCCCTGTTCCGAACTACTACTGGCTCAGTATTAGGGCCCAACATACAGAAATAAGCCCAAGATAAATAGGCCCACTTGGAAGGCCATCTAGAAAGGGGCCCATTAAGGCTAAAGGCACCAAGATCTTCCATATAAGGAAGTGCCCCTCCCTCACCGCACCAGGTTCTTCCTCCTCCCCCTTGGCTCACTTACGATATCTCCCTCACTATTTTTCAGAAAACATCCATCTAAACAAATAACTTTCCAGCATCCATTAATCCATCCATCATTCACACCTTTAAAACAAATATAATTACTGAATAAGTATCTCCATTTGCCATCGTATTCACAGCCATCTTCACGGTACTCCCTGGGTTTGTTTTCAATATCTCAGCTTGATAATCCGAAAGTCTTGCATAATGATCTTTTAACCCACCTTCAAACTCATCCAATATCTTCTTTTTAGCTCTACTGCATTGACCAATACTAACCTTGCATTCATATTTTCTCATGATATCTTCTTGCATATCCCTTAAACTAATTTCAAGATTTTGAATTATTTGCTTGAAATATCTCTTTGCAATCCAAGAATATGTAACAAGAGATCCCAAAGAAAACTTTCTCGAACATGTACGCTTGTCATCTAGTGATTTTATTTGAAAAGAATCCTCACCTGTAATTGTAGAGGGCCAAAGCCTAAATGGACACTTCCACACTTTCTTTTTTTTCCTTCACCATCAACTTGAGTTTCTCTTTCCCACATCTTACCAACAACCTATTATGGTCGTTTACGAGAAACACTAATTGGTAACCATTTGAAACACCATAGTCAATCAAGCTCTCTTTAAGTTGTGCGGGACTCTCAAATTTCATTCCTACCATTGGCTTCATCAATTTCCAATCCACATTAGGATCATAGCAGGGATACACAACATCACATTCATAATTCTCATCACTATCACTCTCATAATCTTGTTCACTTGCACTCCAATCTTCAACGGAAATAACATCATCTTCATTCTCATCATTCTTGTCATAACAAAGTAAACTCAACAAAGGATCATTGAATAGTTGGTTCACAATAACATCATTATCCTCTTCATGATTAAACTCATCGTCTAAGTCCATCTTAATTAGCTATGTAACAAAGCAATGAAAAACAAATTAATTTTTTGTACAGCAATTTTTTCATAAAAAATCTTGCATGAAAACACTTCATATGTAACATTTTCAAACTACTGTAAAACAACTTTTTCAAACAAAAAATCAACGTTGGTGATGCACAGCAACTTTTTCAAACACATTGGGCCACAACGACGATTACAAAAAAAAGGAATAAAAAATCAACCAACTAAACTGTTTCTTGTGAGATGAAATCGCAAAACAATGATGATGTACAGCAACTAAGCAGGTGTGAGATGAAATCGCAAAACTAGATCTAAAACTAACCTGTTGCTTGTTCTCCTTCGATTACTAATTAGGGTTTTGAACAACGTTGGTGAGACGAAGTCGATTGAGTGATTCTTGTTCTCCTTTGATTGATTCTTGTATTTTCGAGCGACGATTAGTACAGCAGAATGATCGGTCGCTTCTTCTTGTTCTTGTTCTATGAGTTTTTTCAAGCGACGATTAGGTTGAAGAATATGATCGGTTGTTTTTTCAATCGATTATATTTATCATTTTAATTAATAAATATTAATTCCATATAATTAAATTCCATGTCATCATATATTAAAAAAAGAAAAAGAAAAAAAATGTCTCATGGACATGTTAACCTACTACACAAGTAAAAAAACATAGTATTAGAACACCCCTTTAAAGTTGAGTGACTTAATTGATACAAAAAAAATATTAGTGACTTAATTGAAACAAAGTTGAAACTTAATTACTTTTCTATAAAGTTTTCCACTAAAAAGTGGTTTTTCGCTAAAAAACGCTAAGAAGTGGGTCAAACGAACTTCGATTGAGCTCATTCCAGTGGCGTTAGAGCCGTCTCATCGAAATCTAATCCGGACCCAAAAACCTAAACCCGCCTCCACCCGCACCCCCAAAAACCTAAACCCCTCCTCCAACCCCACCACAAAAAGCCTAAAACCACCACCCCCACCCCCTAGAACCTAAACCCCCCACCCCCACCCCACCTCCCAAACCTAAACCCACCCCCACCCACCCCCAAAAACCTAAACCCCCCCACCCACCCCCAAAAACCTAAACCCCCCATCCCCAAAAAAAACCTAAGCCATAAAATCTAAACCCTAAAAGCTAAACCCAAAAGGTAAACCATAACGCTAAAACCATAAAATTCAAACGTAAAATCTAAACCTTAAAAACTAAACCCTAAAAGCTAAGATGGTAGAGTTCGACGAGACGGTTCCAACGCCGTAGAAATGAGCTCAATCGGAGTTCGTTTGATATCGTTTCTAAGCGTTTTGGTCATTTCTTAGATTTTCTTAGCGAAAACTTACTTCTTATTTGAACCTCCCCCTATATATATACTAGGTTAGAAACCCCGTGTATTACACGGGTTGAATAAATGTCATGTTATATACTTAATAATAAATATTTAAATATTACATATTTATGACGTATTACATATTTTTTTAATACAAATTTTAGAAACGTCATATAGTTACTTTTTTTAAATAAAATAAATGTTCAATTTCTAAAAACGTTTTATGAACAAACCTATATTTTAAAAAAAATGTTTATAAAAAAAATTATATAAATTATTATTATTTAATTGAAGAGAAAGTTGGAAAATAAAAAAATATTAAAAAACAATTAAAGAAAACTTGTGCAATTAATAAGAGAGAAAGACAGAAAAATTTGTTTTATCAGAACCTTTATTTATTATAGAGTATAGATATGTAAAAGAACCGTCTAACTGAATTTTAGTCACATATTATGTTAATTAACATATAAATATTCATTATTTATGTGAATAAATATGATTTATAAACATGTAGCGTCACACTATTGAGTAAATTTATTGTCTAGATCACGTATTGTCATTTCATGACCATCCTTTCCTCTCAAAAGATCAGGCCGTTTCTGCCGTTTGAGATCGTGAAACAGAAAATCACAACAGTATTCCGAATATTACGCGAAATATGACACGTAGCATAACGATTAATCCTGTACGTAGATTATTCTTATAGTGGACGCACTCGTACGGTACTAAACCGGGACCATCAACTACTTGAGTGATCATAACGCTACGTACGTATGCATCGTCACCTTCCTCCGTCGTCTCTTCTGTGTAACTCTCCCTGCGATTGTCACCGCCACCGGATGTCTAGCTTTCTCACCACCACCACCGTCGGCATCTCCGCCAACATTCTCACCAAATCTCCTCTCTCTTCCTCTTTCTTCTCCCCTCCGCATTGCACTTCCACTAACTATCATCTTCTTAAACCTCACCGAAGCATCTCCGTACGAGCTGTAACTTCTTCATCTCACGCCAAAACTGATGATGTTTCATCGGAGAATCCGGAGTTGGATAATAATGGCAGCTTACGAAGCTACGAAGACGATGACGTTGAGTATCCTAGTGGAGAATTTTGAGTTTGAAAATGAGAACAGCTCCTGGATGAAGCTACGCCTGTTAATCGCTTGTCCATGGGAACATGTTCGCAAGGGCAGTGTTTTGAAAATGGAATTGCGTGGACAGGTTTAGTGATTTTGATCTCCTTTCTTCCTTATTAAATGTACATTCGAAAGTTTTTTTAAGTTCATCCGTTTGTAGATCGATATGTTATTTAACAGCATAGAATGAAAATATTAGATCTGGTTTACATGGTAGAACTTTTAATTTTGACTTCTGATGAGAGTATGATTTGTAGATGTTCAATCTATATGCAAAGCAGTCGTTATTTTCAAAATTTATTAGTATCGGAGGCACCTGTATCATGTGAATTTGAATAGAAAAGAAATATGCATGTTCATAGATAGTAAGATAGAAGTACTCTCTGTTGACTATGGTAAAAGTTGCTAATTATACCTTAACGTAGCCAGTCATAAACTATATGTTCGTCGAGTTGTGAAATATCAATTTAGTTCTTCATTCTAATTGGCATAAGCAATATGTTGCTTGAGGTGTAAACTGTTAAGAATGCTACCTACTGAAACAATCTCTTTATTCTTTCTTATGTATGAGTTCCTCATTTGTTTGATATTATATAATTATGTCTATTTAAGTAAAGATAACTTAAACTTTTACTGTTGCCAATTTCAGATAACTGATCAGCTGAAGACTAGTTTCTTTTCAGGGTTATCCCTGCCTCAAATATGTGAAAACTTAATAAAAGCAGCATATGATCCTCGAATATCTGGTGTTTATCTCCAAATTGAAACCCTGAATTGTGGATGGGGTATAATTGAAGAAATTCGAAGGCACATATTGGATTTTAGGAAGTCAGGTTAATTTATCAATATCTTTATAGGATCTTTATTAAATTAGTAAAGTTTAAACTACCATATTTCTGATGCATTCTATCAACTGTGACAATTCAATTCAGGAAAATTCATTGTTGGTTATGCACCTATATGGGGTGAAAAGGAGTATTACCTGGGCTGTGCTTGTGAAGAGTTGTACTCCCCTCCAAGTGCCTATTTTTCTTTATATGGTTTAACTGTCCAAGCACAATTCCTCGGAGGTATGTTCGTGTGTGTGTGTGTGTGTATTGGTGCTTCTTACCTATAAGAAAATATTTTATTAGTGATTCACTCTGCAGAACTGCAAGTTCCTGTTCACATATGCTATAGCTATGTGGAATTGTTACTAAAGGAAATTGAACACCTTTGATAAATATGGTTTTACTTGATAATGTATCAGTAACAAATGCAATAACTTTGGGTATTACCAATGCAGTTTACTGTTTACCTGTGCAACTTGCTATTTCAAGATTTATTAGTTGAGTTATTTAATTGTCTTTTTAGTTATATGATATGTCATACAGGTGGCAATTTCAACCCAATACTTATAAATGAGTTGATTTGGATTATGTTTCATTTGTAACCGGTCAAATGAGTAAAACAAAAATTTATTCTTAACACGGTCAAGTGGTTCTTATCGTAATAAATTTTTTGTTGCATTAGTTATTTATATCTTGGCAGTCATCCAAATTTCCCGGTCCCCACATTTTCCACCTTTACGAATGTTTCTAAAACTACTTTTTCTGGAAACTCCAACTACTTTATCTTTCACCATGATAGTGTAGTTTTATATAGATTTATGGTCACATATATATATTATATACCTATGAAATCTTGACATCAACTTCTAAAACTAACCAGAGTTGTGCATAAAGGTGTACTTGAGAAAGTAGGTGTGGAATCACAAGTGCAGAGGATAGGTGTATATAAGAGTGATGGTGATCAACTAACTCGCAAAAATATATCTAAAGAAAACCATGAGGCGCTTACTACATTGCTTGATAATATATATGAGAATTGGGTCGATAAGATTTCTCAAGCCATAGGTGAAGTTACTTTGTGGTTTCCCTTATTATCTTGATTTATATCAAAGTAAACAATTTGAATTGTTTCTTTTACAGGAAAGAAAAAGGAAGAAATTGAGAGTTTTATTAACGAAGGAGTTTACCAAATAGAGAAATTGAAAGAAGATGGATGGATAACAGATATTATATACGATGATGAGGTATATACATTATTTTAGTAAGGGGACATAATACTTCAAGAAGCCACTTCCTAACTGTTTTCATGTACATATCTTTTGAGTTCAAATTGTTAATAAAGTTTGATTATTGATGATTGTGAGTTGGACTTTCATCTACTACAAAGTTAGCTCTAGTGCAGCATAGACCTCACTTTTATTTCTTTGATAAATATACCAATTTTCAGATATGTTGCTGGCATTGTGTAACCTTTTCAGGTTACATCCATGTTGAAAATAAAACTGGGGATTTCTAGTGAGGAAATGCTTCCTGTTGTTGGTTACAAGTAATAATCTCTCTTTTTTAGTCTTCCTTTTTTCCAGAATTTGCATGTTGCTGCTTTTTGCTTGCATCACCATATCTAGATGTGCTTATTATCTTATGTCATTTTTATATCATTTAACTTGTGTCAGTTCTCTCATAGTGTTCCACACACTGACACACACATTTGTATATATTCTGAAGAAGGGATAGCTGTGCATCTTGAAGGTTGTCTATGAACCAAAAACTACTTTACTGAAAACTAACAAAGAAAATCAATATAAAAAAATGGCTTTTCTCGAGATGCACCTTTCTCTTAAAAAGAGGTTTCTTTATCATCCATTACCTTTAAAACAAATGAAGAATGCCATATATTCTCGACTAATATCCCATATATTATACATAGATCTAACTAGTCATGATAATAATATAGTTGTTACTTTCCCAAATATGATCATCATGTAGCTACATGGTGATATGTATATTACCAAATAACTCTTATAGAATACTTTCTTTTCATTTCTCCAGGAAATACTCAAGGGTTAAGAAATGGACATTGGGATTATCGGGTGGCAGTGATGAAATTGCAGTAATTAGAGCCTCTGGTAGTATCAGTCGTGTACGTGAGCCATTTAGTTCATCTAATTCGGCATTGTTGCTGAACAATTTATTGAGAAGATTCACGAGGCAGGAGGTATGTAACAATAAAACATTATATAGTTTCTCTGATCTTAAAAAGTTATACGCTAAAGGACCAAAATAAAAGACATGAAATCAATAATCTGGAACATAGAACAGATTTTCATCAGCTTCCTTACTTGATACATGGTTATAGGTAGTGTTTTGGAAAAGAAGTTGATTATATTAACAACTGCAGCATATGTATAATCTTTTTGGTCTTTTTTTGCTTGAATAATTATTTTGTTCTTAGATCACCAGAAACATACAAAATCAACCTGTCCATTGGAAAATGCAATAAGAACACAAATGTAGAGGCAGCAAATCAGCAATTTCGACACATTTACATGAATGGGTTCAAATGGGTTGAAAGTCACTTACAGTATACTTTTAATGCATGAATCCTCATAATTAGTAATTAGTTTATATAAAACATTATATTATTACTGAATAATATAATACTTGTAATCAAATTTAACATTAAGTTAATATAATTTTTTTTTTTATAAAATTGGACAAAAAGTATCAGGTCAACCCCACTCACCCATTTTGCCAGCTCTAACAAATGGTAACTAGTTCTCATTGCATAATAACTTCCATAACTTACACATTCCTGATAGTTTTTTACTCTTACATATTTTTAAGCTGTTGGTGTTGTCTCATTATTTTTCCTTTCTTTTCTGTTCAATATGATCCTCAAATACAATAACTTACATCTTTACAAGCATGGTTTCAGATTCTTTGGAAATTCCGTTCTCATTTTTAGATTTTCATGTTACTGTTTTTAACTTTGAGGACTTGTGCTGTTTATTTTCAGATTCACGATATAAGGCTGTAATCATCCGAATTGATAGCCCTGGGGGCGATGCTCTTGCTTCTGATTTGTGAGTGCTTATCAATTTTCACCTGGTTAAAAAAAACATAATTTATTTAACCTTTATATGCACTCATCCACGTTATGATAAAGTCTGTATTCTTATTCTTCTTAATATAAAAGCATGAATAGAGTCTAAAAGAAAGACTAGCCAAGAAAAAATGTTGCAAAACGATTTGAAATCTTATGTTTGGCTTTCATTTGTTTTTGTGTAGGATGTGGAGGGAAATCTTACAGTTGGCTAAAAGTAAGCCCGTAATTGCGTCGTTGGTTGATGTGGCAGCTAGTGGAGGATACTACATGGCCATGGCAGCAGGGACTATAGTCTCAGAGAATCTTACTTTGACCGGCTCAATTGGTGTTTTCTCAGGTCCATTACAATATCCTGTAACTTATTTCTTAAATTTTGAGTTAGTTTTTTGTTACACCTGTTAAATCTTCCAAAAATTTAATAAGAAATCTAGGCCTCATTAATCAATAATAAGAATCTTAAAATCTGTGTTGTTGGACTTTTAACCTTTTTTCACAGTTTTCTCAAGTAGAGTTGTAGACCCATTTATGCATAAATGGGTTGATTACAGATCAAATCGGTTAACTTAAAAAATTAGCTAAATATTTCTTTATATTGTAAGTAATTAGATTTGTTATCGTAATAATAGTTTCTAATACATTAGTTATTTATAAAGTTCAATAAAGATAAAAATAGTCTTTGCAAGTCAGCCCAACCCGACCCGTTTTGACACGATGCACAACCCATCCTTTTTTATGCCTCCATCCCCAAGTATAAGCACTGTATTGGTTGAATAAGTGAGCAAACTATTTTGTGATATGTAATTTAGTTTTTTTTTTTTGTGTTTTCAGTTTGGAATGCTTTACTTTTATTAGATGCTCTATGCATGCTGTGAACAAATTGAAAGTCCCTAGATGACTTTGACCAATTATAAGAACTGTACTGGTTAATCACTATTTTTGTTTTAGGTAAGTTCAATTTGGAGAAATTATATGAAAGGATTGGTTTCAACAAGGAAATCATTTCAAAAGGACGATTTGCTGAGCTGCATGCTGCTGAACATCGTCCATTCAGGTGAGAGTGGCAATTTCACCATGTTTGTGTTGATTTGGGCGTACATAAAACCTAATGGGTTAAACGGGTAAATATTGAAACATAACTAATTGAGAAACGGGTTGAGTGGATCAAAAGTAGCCCATTACACAATCAACCGTCTATAACCTCCCAAATTGTTTTATTAAATAAAACCGGATCACTATTGTCAGATGTAAAGTTTTATAAAGTTTAAGTAAAAGATGAACAGATAGAACAAAACACCAACCTTAAACAGTCGGCACAGATTATAGTAATAAACAGAACAGGCCACAACCAAACTTGTCGGAGGGCAATAGTAACAAGCCGCAACCTTTAATCGGAGGGCAGAAAATAACGAGCCTCAACCACGTTTAAGATGGAGGGCAACTAGAATCTTGAACAAGATTAAACAACTCTTCAATCCAAAGAGAGAACCAGACAAAGGAGATGCAGACAGATGTTGAAGATGAAATCTGGGATGATAAAGACCGGAACGGCGCCTTCTTTTAATAGGGCAAGAGAAACAGCTAACACCCTTGAACTTAGACATAATTACCAACCAGCCCTCCAACTTTACCAAGGGTGAAAAACCTGAAAAAGAGAAAAACAAATAAGATAAGAGAAAAGAGGAAGCTGCTGAATTACCTCAATTTAACATCAGAACAGTTTCAGAAACAGTAAAAGTAATAGGCCAATCCACCCTGTTTTGACTTGTTACCCAGCTCGTCCGATCTGCCATTTTTCATTCTTACTATTTTATGATTCTAACACTTGGCAAACCTGTGTCCAGACCCGATGAAGAGAAACTCTTTGCGAAATCCGTCCAAAATTCTTATAAACAATTTCGTAACAAGGCAGCATATTCAAGATCAATGAGTGTATGTGATCAGTCACTCGAGAATATGTTTCCGAACTTTTAGGTACTTAACTATAAAATTATCACTTAATTCATTTTAATTGCAGGTAGATAAAATGGAGGAGATTGCCCACAAGGGAGAATATGGACTGGTAATGATGCTGCTTCAAGGGGGTTAGTTGATGCCATTGGAGGCTTCTCGCGGGCTGTTGCTATAGCCAAACAAAAGGCCAACATACCTCAGGACAAACAGGTCGTTTTTCAAATCGGCTAGGGTTGGTTTAGGTTGACCCAATAACACTATTTCCCCATTTGTTTTATTTCTTGACAAATAAATAATGCTCTAATCGGATCAAGTTAAGTTGACCCATGAAAATTTGACTTCTATTTTTTTTTTTAAATTTAGCCCGTTTGAAATGAAGCAAGCAAATGGGTCAAAATTGTCACAGTGTCACCTCTAGTTTTGACATTAACAAGTTGTATCCATATTGTTAGTTGTGTGCAGGTTACTTTGGTTGAGCTGTCACGATCATCACCCTCTTTACCAGAAATCCTGATGGAAACAGCTCTAGAGCAACTGGTGAATGGCATTGGCTTGACATCAAGTGATGATGTGCAAGCCCGCATGGATGATATCAGGTTTTAGGGATCACAAGGATCTTCATTTGCTTCCAAACTCTACATTTTTGCTAAACACTACCAAACTTCTCCTGGATATCAGGGGATATTTTGATTTTTGACGTATAGTTCAGTCACGAAGCATGTTGGTCCATTTCAGTGTGTTAGTTCCTGTTGTTAACCGCCACATTTGTCGATTAAACTTTGAAACCAAAGGAAAGTAGATCCAATTATGTGAAGTTCGTGTTTCTTTATTTTGAATGGTGATAATTGATAAGAGACCTGATTAGGACAGAAATGGACCGGGTTTTGATATTTCAGGTTTCATATACCATTGTAAAACCATATGCCAACAGGGCTATTAAATAAGTCATGTTGGCAGGTTGGAAGTTTGAACATGGCATGAATCTAACAATTTTACATGAACAAAATATGTTTAATACAAATTTTATTCCATTCTTTTACATATTCTTACTCTAAAATTACAAATGTAACGACAAAAAGCAAAGTTTACTTTTTTTAATGCATTATATTATTAAACCATACACCTAGCAAGATACTAGACGAGTGTGAACCTTAAATGTACAACAGAAGGTTTTTGAGCCACTCTATCCAATTAACATTACGTTTATGCCAATTTTTGGGTTAAGTGATTGATTCTTTTTTATATGTTTATTTTATTTTAGAAAAAAGCTAGGTCTAAAATACTCATTTTAATAACTTACTTTTAATTAAATAAATTAAACGATTTAACATAAACACGAACTTTTTATAAGGTGTTAAAAGATAACACGAAATCTATCCGTTTTTTTTTTGAACGGCAAAATCTATCCGTTGTTAACAAGAGAATATCCATCATCATTATAATGAGGAGAAAACAAATGGTGAACTATTTTTCGGCCTTTCATCATGACTATGATGTTACCGCCACCGTCACTACACGTGGGAGACCACCATCCATCTCGCCGACAACACCCCAACCCTTTATCGCAAAGGATCAATCGTCTCTGCCAATTGAAAATTCTCACTGGGGCCTCGCATTCTCACCACACAGAAACAACCAAAGCAACCGATATACCATTACATGCCGGAAACAAAGACATTGAAATCCGCCGGAGACTTCACCGACTGGAGGATAAGAACTTGTACCAATGGAACACAATCATTAGCCGATACACCAAAAATGATCTCTGGTATGACGCCATACTCGTCTTTTACCAGCTTTTGCAAACGGATCATAAACCTGATAATTTCACCTTGCCTTGTGTGATCAAAGCTTGTGTTGGGATTTCAAATTTGGGATGTGGATTGGTGATTCAGGGAATGGCAGTGAAGACAGGTTTGATTTCAGATGTTTTTGTAGGTAATGCCTTGGTTTCAATGTTTGGGAAATTTGGATTCATTGAGGATGCAGTTAAGGTGTTTGATAAAATGCCTCAGAGAAACTTAGTTACTTGGAATTCCTTGATTTCCGGGTTATCCGACAACGGGTTTTATCGAGAAAGTGTTGATCTGTTCATGGAGTTGTTGGTCAGTGAAGACAGTTTGGTACCAGATGTTGCTACATTGGTAACCTTGCTACCGGTTTGTGCTGCTGAAAAAGATGTTTTGTTAGGGAAGATGGTCCAGTCTTTGGCTGTGAAATTGGGGTTGTATCAGGATTTGATGGTGCAAAATGCTTTGATGGATATGTATTTGAAATGTGGGTACATGTTAGAAGCCGGAACTGTTCTTGATAAGAACGAAAACAAGAATGTTGTTTCTTGGAATTCGATTATCTTGGGTTGTTCTAAAGAGGGGGAAGCTGAACAAACATTTCAACTTGTGTAATATGCAAAGTGGTAAAAACAGTGTGAAGCCTGATCATGTGACTATTTTAAACGTCTTAAAAGCTTGTTCACATCGTTTACATCTACTGAAAGTGAAGGAACTTCATGGGTATTCAATTCGACATGGGATTGAATCGGATCAGTTTGTTTCAAATGCTTTCACTGCAGCTTATGCAAAATGTGAATGCAGGTCAACATTATGCTTGGCTGAGAATGTTTTCAACGTGATGAAAGATATGACTTTAAGTTCTTGGAATGCACTCATCAGTGGCTATGCACAAAATGGTAATTCTTTGAAAGCGATAGATTTATTTGTAAAAATGACATCTTTAGGGTTCAAGCCTGACTGGTATAGCATTGGTAGCCTACTTTTAGCTTGTGCTGAGCTCAAGTTGCTGCAAAATGGCAAAGAAACTCATGGGTATGTGATTAGAAACGGGTTAGAAACCGATTTACATATTGGCAATTCACTGCTTTCATTTTACATTCAGTGTGAGAAACCCTTGTCTGCAAAGATCATCTTTGATGGATTAGAAAACAAGAATTTGGTATCATGGAATGCAATGATCACTGGTTACTCACAGAATAAACAGCCAAATGAAGCGTTAAATCTCTTCCGTACGATGGTTTATAGTGGGATCCAGCCTTATGAGATTGCGATAACAAGTGTGTTAAGTGCTTGCACACAGTTGTCTGTTTTAAGGTTAGGACAATCAGTCCACTGTTTTACATTAAAGAAAAACCTCACGAGGGACATATTGGTAAATTCTTCAATCATAGACGTGTACGCAAAAACCGGTTGCATAAAGGCTTCTCAAAATGTTTTTAACCAATCAGGTAAAAACCATATCGGACTCTGGACGGTTCTAATTGCAGCCTATGGGATTCATGGGAATGGAAAGGAGGCAATGAAGCTGTTCTATGAAATGCAGAGTTTGAACATGAAACCTGACCACTTTACATTCATTGCCATCTTAATGGCATGTAATCATGGTGGATTAGTCAAGGAGGGTCTTAATTTCTTCAATGAGATGCACACCATCCATGGAGTAAAGCCAAAACTGGAACATTGTGCTTGTTTAATTGACATGCTGGGCCATGCAAGACGGTTTGATGACGCTATGATGCTTATTAATGACATGCCTGAGGAACCTGATGCTAGAATATGGAGTTCATTGCTTAGTTCATGTAGGGTTCATGGTAATATGGAGTTAGGAAAGAAAGTTGCAGATAAGTTATTACAACTCGACCCGAATAAAGCAGAAAACTATGTTTTGTCATCAAATCTGTTTGCTAGTTTCAGCAAGTGGGATGATGTTAGAATAATGAGGGAAAGAATGAAGAAACTCGGGCTTAAGAAGGATGTCGGTTGCAGTTGGATTGAATTAGAAGGAAAAGTGTATAATTTCTTTGCTGGCGATAAAATTCTTCCTGATATTCATGACATGTGGAGAAAACTGGAGAATGATATCACCCGACATGGGTATAAACCAGATACTAAATGTGTACTTCATGAACTTACAGAAGATGAGAAAGTGGATATCTTAAGGAGTCACAGTGAGAAACTTGCTGTTTCTTTTGGCTTGTTAAGATCGTGTAAAGGTGTGACATTAAGAATTTTCAAGAATTTGCGTATTTGTGAAGATTGTCACAATGCTATCAAATTGGTGTCAAAAGCTGTTGACAGGGAGATTATTGTACGGGACAACAAGCGGTTTCATCATTTCAGATACGGGCATTGTTCCTGCCGAGATTACTGGTAAATAGTTAAGGTAGTTACTTAAACCCATGAATCAATTTCTTAGCTTTCGATGTATACATGTCCTTTTGTCCTAACATTATATAGATTAATCTTGTGTATGTGAATCAAGAATTGTTGAACAACTGGTTTTAAAAAGCTCCTTGATTCCAAACACTCAAAAAAAATTACAAGATAATATTTTAAGTTGTTAAATTTTAAACACTAAAATATAAGACATTCTCATCATCATTAGACAAATTTGTTCAATTGATGGTCTAACTTGTTCAGACACTCAAACCCATTGCTCAATCAATGGTCAGATTTGTTCAACAAGATTTGAAAAACTCAGAACCATTGCAATCTGATGTTGTCGCATCAGACCTATCAGGATTAGTCTCATCACATGCGCATCATGGAATCGCATCGAGTCAACTGCAGTGATACGATCTCTCACCACATCATTGCATTATGCGCTCCTGGTGCACACATTTAAAAACCAAGTTCAACATATGCATATTTCAACTAAAGAACTCAAGGTGAAGTAGCAATTAAGCAATCATAGAAATTCAACAAACCCTCATAACATATCACTGAAATCATCATTATTAAGAAGAAAATTCAACCTCTCCAAGAACAATATCATCATCTACATTGCAAGAACTAATATCAAAGCCTTAAAACGACACAACGAACTAACCTTGTCACTTTTCAAAGATAGATAGTTACCCTTTCTTCTTTCCTGCGTTCATAGTTAGGATCATCAGTCGGCAGCTCATGGCGACAAACAGGACATGTGTTCTGTATACACAGCCAAGGAACAATGCAATCCCCATGGTACCGATGAGTACACGGAAGCTGTTTAGCCATTTCCCCTACACCGATCTCATCCTTGCAGACAGCACAAACTGTGTTGTTACTTTCACAATCTTTAACAGTCATTACCACAGACAAAAGATTATCAACCACCATTCTGGAAGCAGGTGGTCGAACCAAAGCCGAACCAACATCCTCTCCAAACCGCCCAAATAACATCTCATTCTCTGCATCATTGTAATCTTCAAACTGATTATCATCATTCCAGGGATCTTCCCACCCCACATCATTACCAGGATTCGGATCAAGATTGTCGGAATTCAAGAAAAATTCCCAATTTTCAGCCTCCGGTTCACCTTCCACTTCTTCCCACTCGCGTCCGATGTGATCATCATCATCAATAATAGCAGTCAAACAAAGGTGAAGAGGTGCTTCATCATCACAACCTAGATTGTTACCAAAAACATCATCATCCACACCATTAATCTCATTTTCAGGATCAGGATTTGAAACCGAATCCGAATCAGACATAATCATTCCACCCAAACAATACGAAAATAACTCATCGGCACAATCAGCAACCATAATTCCACAATCATCGTCATCACCGTCGTCTTCATCATCATCATCATCATCATCAGCATGATCATTATCATTATCGTCGTCGTCAGAATGACGTGGTTCCGGAGCAAACCCTAACCCTAGCCCAAAATCAATCGCTAAATCGTTTGAATCATTATCATCTTCATCGCTTTCGCTAACCCTAACCCTACGATCAGAATCAACCAAATTGTTCTCCGAAACTACACGCGACGGAGGACGTGATTGCTCAGCGCCATGATGAGTCATGTCGAATACGAAATTCACCTGCTTCTCTTGAATTGATGGAGTGTATTAGAAGAATTAATCCGGGTCGGGTTCCGATTTCAGAGGCCGGGTTGTGGAAGAGAGCGGACTGGGTTTTAATATATATTTTTCTTTCATTCAAAATCTCATGAATTTAGTCTTTATATTTTATTTATTCAAAACATTTTTATTTTATTAAAATTATAAATAATATTTTCATATTTTGTTTATATTATACTAGGTTAAAATCCCGTGTATTACACGGGTTATATATAATGTTATATATTTAATAATAAAAATATTATATTTTTAAAAACCCGTGTAATACAAGGGTTGAATAAACCAGTATATTACATCGGTTGAATAAAATATAATGTAATTTGTTAACAAACACCTTTGTCAAAATATGTTTTTAAAAAATGTAATTTGTCGTAACAGTTATAAGGTCTGTTAAGTTAGTTTTTTAAACATTTTTTTTCAACTGAGTATTAATTTTTTAATTTAATTGATAAATGTTAGTTCATATTAAGTTCATTTGATTGATGATATAATAACTATTTATAATTAAATAATAAGTATTCGTAATTAGATTTATTAATATAAAGATTATTATTTAATAAGAGAGAGAAATAGAAAATCTAATATTTAATAGGAGAGAGAGACGGGAAAATAAAAATGAGGAGTAACCAGAGAGTGACACGTGTCCTTAAGAGATTTTCATTTATTAGAGTAAGGGGTATACCCATGTGATTATGGTGTGATGTGATAATAAAGTGCACGCCACGTGGCGAAAAATCACATCATAATCACATGGCAAGGGGTATACCCGTGTGATTGTGGTGGTGTGATAATTTAATGTTTATTTTTGAATTTTTATTTAAATAAAATAAAACATAATATTTAAATAAAATAAAACATAATATTCATTAATAATAAAAAAAATTACATTAATAATAAAATAAAATTACATTAATAATAAAATAAATTACACTTTAGAATGGAGGTGAAGCCAACCCGATCTCTTGCATCAACATGTTGACGGAACCAAGGCACGTCTCTCTCGAGATCAGTATTAATTTTTAAAAATAATCTCCGACTCATTCGAAACCGTGTATTAAATTGCTCCTCCCCGTATAAACAACCTTCGTCAAAGTAATCTTTGAGTAAAAGTGTGTTAGCCGCCGCCCGGTCACGGTTAAGACGTGCGCTTCGTTTTAATGGTCTTGAGGACGATTCCGCCTCTTCCCACCACCTAACCGCCGATGCCATAGCTCCGAACGCCATTACCCGGTCTTCCTCGCTTGATGATGAAGACATTTTAGTAGAGTGAGTAGAAGGGTAGAAAATTGGTGTGTAGAAGTGTGAAAATATGTAATAAAAATTGAGTATTTATAGTGAATAAAATTAATATTATTAATTATTATTATTTGTTTAAATAAAGATCTTTCAAACGGTAAAATTATGTACCGTTCAACGGTACATTTCTTCAAAAAGGGACAAGAACGAGCGTGATATTTCTCACGCCAAAAGTTCACGGCGTGATTTCGAAATGGAGGGGGCGGTGTAGCAGGAGGATCACGGCGTGATTTGCCTTGCCACGGAGGATCACGGCGTGGATTATCCTTGTATACCGGATGCTCTTAGAGTAGTAAGATACATGTATGTATATAGTTTTACTTTATATTCATAGGTGGACCTATGTATTGGGTAAGGGGCATAACCGCCCTTTATAATTTTTTTAGTGTTATATACGCGTTAAAATCCTGATCGTCTCCATAAAATTTTGTAATCGCCTCCCGATTGCTCCCCATGAAAAAACTTTAGTGTTATATACGCATTATATATTGCTAGTCAACCGAACCCAAAAATTTCTGACCCCATGAAAAAAAATTCTAGGTCCGTCACTGATTATTTATAAATCATATGGTTTGATCGATTTGATCAATTCAATAATGCGATCGTTCGAAATTTAATAAGAAAGATAAGGAAACTAGCTAAGAATATTTTTTGCTAGGGAGAAGGATTTGTATTATGATTTTAATATTCTTAACCGTAAGACCAGTTTGATATCTGGTCCGGTTCTAAAAATGTTGATTGTAAGCTCAGGTTTTTGAGGTAATCAGAAAATGATCCATTTCAAATGAAAGTCCCTTGCATATTCCTTAAAGATGGAGAATGCTTTTGCTAAACTTACCCTCAATGTTGATTTTACAAACATACCTCCTGCAAAAATATCATGATAATTAGTTTCTAAAAGAATAGCATAATTTCTTAATGATTTTATGTAGTTTTTTAGTTTTAGATGCTTTCCATTTCTGCCCGATTCTTACTTGAGTTTTGAAGTTATATTTATAGATATGGTCCCTCGGGAACTATAATATAATTCATTCAGCTTTGACTAGACTTACCCTTTATATCATATACCTTTACATTTTTTTTTCTCACCCATCTTTTGACACATGATTTTTTTTGAAAGACGAACATTAAATGTGTGACGTCGCATCCCCGTCACATGGGAAAGTCTCGTCCAACTCCGGCCAATATGTTGTCCTAATTGGGCCCACTTGGCGTCAGAGTTGGAGAGCTTTCAAAGAAGAACCCCACCCAATACGGCCCCTTCCGGGCTTGAGGGAGAGCCGAGGCTCCAACCCTGGATCGGCGTAGGTAAAACCCTTCCTAAAAGGCCTTATTTTGACACATGATTAACTCACATTTTTTAAAGGCAAATTTCTTTAATTTTATAGGAGTGACACTTGAACATATGATATCCTCAAATCTTGGGGTTCCAAGAGGGTTTCTCTCTACCATTGGGTCATCAACCCCAATGACCGTTGTTTTTTATAGTTTTTAAAATATGATGTTTTATAAAATTTCGAATATACCGTTGCGGCATTCTTATTTTTATTTACATTCCGTTGTAAATTTCATTTAAAACCGAATTGTGCGTAATCATGTACAAATTACCGAAGCACAAATGTGCATGTCATCAACCCATCAAAGGTGCTTCAAGGCTTCGATTTGCTTACAGTTTTTGTTTTTCATGTTTCAACTTTTAAAAATATGATATTTTATAAAATTCTGAATTTTCCGTTACAGATGTGCTTTTTTTATCAACGTTTTGACGTGATTTTTTTCTCGGTTTTGTTTTTTATACATAAGGTTCCACATATTATCAATGCTCCCGCCACAATGTGCAGGTTTACTTCACGACTTTGTTTTTTATATAAATTTTTAAATATTATCAGCATCACCAACACAACCACATGTTTACATATACTAGTTTAACAACGTTTTAAAGGAGAGACAAATTAAAAAAAAAATCAATTTTTTTAATATCAATTTTTTTTATATTATTTTTCTTAAGTGAAACTACAATCTAATATCACTTGGGTAAAAGAGGTACAACTATATCACTGGACCAAGCTACTTGGTGTTAACCAAAATTAGTTAGTATTCTTTTCCCACTATTAAAATATAAATAAAGATAAGAGAGAAGAAAATAATTAGGGAAAATCATCAAAATATCAATTGACCAAAGAGATTTATCAAAATGGTCATTGACTTTCTTTTACCAAAATATTCAACCAATCAGGGGCTGTCATTTGTCAAAATGATGAAAATTTAGGGGAAGTTTTCGCCAACAGCGAAAATTTGGGCCAATTTTTCGCCAAAAATATAAAAAAAATCGCCAACTTTTTTCTAAATTTTCACTAAAAAAAAGGAAATTTCGCTCCGGCTCGCCATTTTTTAATTATAATTTAATTTTTGATATTCCGAATTTTAATAAAATATTTTCTTTTTAAATTTTTCGCACATATTATTTAAATTTTAAATTTTTTCATATTTAATTTTTTAAATTTGAAGTGATCATATTATTTTTAAATTTTAATAAAAAATAATATTTTTAAAAATATGATCACCGTCAGAAAAAAATAATAAAATATAATTTTTTATTTTAAAAAAATGAATTTTAATAAAATATTATTTTCAAACAAATATTTATACCCCTTCCTACCATTCATTTTTTATCCACTTATCCAATAAACTTCATCAACTTATCCATACACTTTACCATCAAACTTCTCTCAAAAACCTTACTAAAAACTTATCTTAAGCTTCTTTCACATTCCATCCACTTTAAGATTTTTTTATAAAACTTCATCCTTTTATCCATCCACTTACCACTTATTTTTAAGTAATGTCTTGTAATATTATTTTATGTACCGGTGGAAAATGAGACTTTGTTAACGGTGTTGAGGAGTACGATCATGTCCAAAAAAATGTTTTCGACATGTTTTTTGTGTACCTAGTAATATTAGTTACGTTGGATTGAAAAATCGTATTTGTGAAAAATGTGGTTTTAGCAATGGAATTCGTTTTTCTTATAAAATGTCTACTGATGTTTATTTTTTTGGATGATAGTGATGTTTTATTTTTTTTAAATTTTGTTTTAAATCAACCAAATGAAATGTTGTCTTTGTACGTTACTGAAGAATCTGGTGTGTGTAGTAGTTCAGTTGTTCCGTCTAATGAAACTCAATTTGATTATAAAGTTACATTGTCTTCTTCAAAGTCTAATGTTCCACCTAACTTTTTTTGGTCTATGCCCGAGTCATTGATTGATCGTACAATAAACGAAGTAAAATTTCATAACTCACACTCTTCACCTTTTTCTAAGGGTCATATTTTTAAAAGCAAAGAAGAATTAAAACTCACACTTGGTAAAATTTGGTAAAATTTGCATTACTGAATGTTTCGAATATAAAGTTGAGAGATCTTCGAAAACCATATTTGAGGCTTCATGTCTTAATGATGGTTGCGAGTGGCGTATAAGGGCGTGTGTGATTGAAAACACCGACGTTTTCCAAGTGAGATACTTTAAAGATCAACGCACATGTTCAAGGACTCAGACTTATCCTCATATACGTCAAGCAAATAAAAAGGTCTTGGGTCACTTGATTAAAGATCAATTCAAAGATAGCAGCAGGATATACGCCGAATGATATTGTTACATATATTAAAGAGAAAGACAAAATTGATATATCTTATTCTCAAGGTTGTTGAGCAAAATCTTTTGCGCTTGAACTATTGACGGGTTCCCCTGAGGATTCGTTTGCCAGCCTCCCAGTTTACTGTCATAATTTGAAAAGGACGAACCCGGGTACAGTTACCCACACATTAACGGACGCAGCCGGAAGATTTGAAATATTTTTTATTGCCCTTGGTGTGGCGGTAAGTATATTTTTTAAATTACTTTATTTATTTAAATTATTTTTCATTGTTTTAAAAATTCTAAGAAAAATATTTTTATATACAGATTCGAAGTTTCGTCGGTTATTTACGACCGTTGATAATTATTGATGGAGCACATTTAAAAGTAAAGTTTCATCGGTTATTTACGACCGTTGATAATTATTAACGGACGCAGCCTTTGCTGTGGCGGTCGGCATGGATGGAAACAATCTGTGACAATCCGAACTTTCCAGAATTCAGTTAAATCCTAACTCAGTTAACTCAATTCTAAAACCAAGGGATCAATTCTGTCAAATCTGAAGTTGCAAGGGCTGGTTTTGTAAATAACCAGAAACCCTAATAGGCACGGTTGTGCCATGATTTGGCACGTTCGTGCCAAGTGCCTTGGCACGGTCGCGCCTCTTGCCTAGTAGAAATAGTTGATGGCCAAATAATTGAAGCAACTCACATTCTTAAGGGTTGTAAACTGGAATTGGCTGGTCATAAACTCGATATTGACCCTATGCCGGTCACACTTGGTAGTTTTGATGTAATTGTCGGTATGGATTGGTTATCTAAGAACCAAGCTGAGATTATTTGTCATGAGAAAATCGTTCGCGTTCCTCCCCTGAGTGGAGAAACTCTTTCCGTCCAGGGCGAAAGGAGTGGTGCAGTCATGGGCATCATATCCTTCATAAAGGCACAAAAATATTTTCTAAAAGGCCACACTGCTATTTTGGCTCTCGTCGCCGAGCAGCCATCTGGGGAGAAGAAGATTGATGATATCCCAATTGTTTGCAACTATCCGAAAGTGTTTTCCGAGGATTTGCCTGGGCTTCCACCGCATCGTCAAGTAGAATTTCAAATCGACTTAGCACCCGGAGCAGTGCCAATTGCTCGGGTACCAAACAGACTAGCATCCAGTGAATTGCAAGAGCTATCCAATCAGCTACAAGAGTTGTTGGATAAAGGCTTCATCCGACCGAGCTCATCTCCATAGGGAGCTCCAGTCCTGTTTGTCAAGAAGAAGGATGGGACCTTCCGCATGTGTATCGACTACCGTGAGCTGAATAAAGTGACGATAAAAAATCGTTATCCTCTACCTCGCATGGATGACCTTTTTGATCAACTCCAAGGATCAAGCTTCTATTCCAAGATAGATCTTAGATCTGGTTACCATCAATTGAGAGTCCGGGATGAGGATATCTCTAAGACTGCCTTCAGGACAAGGTACGGCCACTATGAGTTTATGGTCATGCCTTTCGGATTAACCAACGCACCCGCGATGTTCATGGACCTCATGAACCGTGTGTGTAAACCCTACCTTGATCAGTTTGTCATCGTTTTCATTGATGACATCCTCATTTATTCCAAGAACAAGGAAGAACATGAGGAGCACCTACGTTTGATTCTGGAATTGTTAAAACAAGAACAGCTGTATGCTAAACTTTCTAAGTGCAAATTCTGGATTCGGGAAGTTCAATTTTTAGGACATGTGGTTAACGAGAATGGAATACATGTCGATCCATCAAAAATAGAAGCCATCAAGAATTGGGCAGCACCGACGACTCTAACAGAGGTGCAACAATTTCTAGGATTGGCCGGCTGTTATCGTCGATTCATAAGGGATTTTCTAAGATCGCTCAACCTCTCACTGCCTTAACCCAGAAGGGTAAAGCCTATAACTGGGGTGACACCCAGGAGTCAGCATTCCAACTCCATAAGCAGAAGCTTTGTAGTGCACCCATCCTAGCTCTTCCAGAAGGAACGAATGATTTTGTGGTGTATTACGATGCATCCATTCAGGGTATTGGTTGTGTGTTAATGTAACGAGAAAAAGTAATCGCATACGCTTCACGTCAACTGAAGATTCACGAGAAAAACTACACCACTCATGACCTAGAGTTGGGAGCCGTAGTTTTCGCACTAAAGATATGGAGACATTACTTGTACGGTACCAAATGCAGTATCTACACCAATCACAAGAGTCTTCAGCATATCTTTGGGCAGAAAGAGTTGAACATGCGACAACGTCGTTGGGTCGAGCTCTTGAATGATTATGATTGTGCGATCAGGTGTCATCCGGGCAAGGCTAATGTTGTAGTTGATGCCCTAAGTCGAAAAGAATCCAAGCCAAAATGAGTTCGAGCATTACAGCTTACCATTTATACCGGATTACCTGACAAAATCCGTAGTGCTCAACTCGAAGCTCTGAAAGAAGAAAATCTACCACTGGAAGCCACACACGATATAGAAGAACGACTTGAGATCAAATCTGACGACATTCGCTACTTCGTCGAGCGAGTATGGATTCCAGTATTAAGAAACTTAAGGGAACTAGTCATGGATGAAGCTCATAAATCTCGTTACTATGTTCATCCAGTTTCCGACAAGATGTACCATGACCTAAAGGTGCTATATTGGTGGCCAAAGATGAAGGCCGATATAGCCACCTATGTGAGCAAGTGCCTGACTTGCGCAAAGGTCAAAGTAGAATATCAAAAGCCTTCCGGTCTACTTCAGCAACCGGAGATTCCCATGTGGAAATGGGAGCAAATATCCATGGACTTTATCACAAAATTGCCCCGAACTCCTACCGGATGTGATACCATTTGGGTAATCGTCGATCGTTTAACAAAATCCGCTCACTTCTTAGCAATCAAAGAAACGGACAAAATGGAGAAGCTTACTCGTATTTATTTGAAAGAAGTAGTCTCTCGGCACTGGGTGCCAATTTCTATCATTTCGGATCGTGACGCACGATTCACCTCCTGTTTCTAGCAATCGCTACATAAAGCTTTAGGCACGCGTCTAGATATGAGCACAACATACCATCCTCAAACTGATGGCCAAACAGAACGTACTATCCAAACTGCGGAGGATATGGTACGAGCTTGTGTGATTGATTTCGGTAACACTTGGGAGTCTCACCTACCTCTGGTGGAGTTCTCATACAACAACAGTTATCACACTAGCATCAAAGCAGCTCCATTTGAGGCATTTTATAGACGAAAATGCCGTTCTCCTATTTGTTGGGCCGAGGTTGGGGATAGTCAACTTACGGGTCCTGAACTCATACTCAAAACTTCTGAGAAAATTGTTCAAATTCGAAATCGTATGGCAGCAGCTCATGATCGTCATAAGAGCTATGACGATAAGCGTCGTAAACCGTTAGAGTTTCAAGTAGGCAATATGGTCTTGTTAAAGGTCTCACCTTGGAAAGGTGTCATTCGTTTTTGGAAACGAGGCAAACTAAATCCTCGTTATGTTGGACCATTCAAGATAGTGAAGAGAATTGGCCCAATAGCGTATCAACTGGATCTACCCGAAGGACTTAGTGGTGTACAGAACGTCTTTCATGTCTCGAACTTGAAGAAATGTCTAGTAGACGACTCACTCGTGGTTCCTTTTGAGGAACTACACATCGATGAACAGTTACGTTTCATCGGGGAACCGGTAGAAATCATGAATATGGAAGTCAAAACGCTTAAACGTAGTAAAATCCCTATTGTCAGAGTTCGTTGGAACTTGAAACGCGGACCGGAATTCACGTGGGAGAGTGAGGATCAAATGATGCGTAAGTATCCTCATCTATTCAAGCACTCCACGTCAAACTCTTAATGTACTATTCAAATTTTCGAGACGAAAATTCTTTCAACTAGGGGATGATGTGTCATGCGGAAATTTTTTTATTTTATTTTAATTTTTGGGACAAAAATTCTTTTTAACTAGGGGATGAAGTGACAATCCGAACTTTCCAGGTTAACTCTCTTAGTCAAATTTAGTTAAATCCTAACTCAGTTAACTCAATTCTAAAACCAAGGGATCAATTCTGTCAAATCTGAAGTTGCAATAACCAGAAACCCTAATAGGCACGGTCACGCCATGCTTTGGCACGGTCACGCCTCTTGCCTAGTTGAAACGTAAATGCAGCCTTTACTCGCAAATCCGTTCGAATATCAAGTTTATAACGTATAATCTCTAATGGCGATCATCATTGAGCCATTATTCGGCACTTTAACACTCGTAATGGCCGAATTCAACTCCATCGTTGTCTTTAACTTGAAACCGTCGACCTCTTCATCTAATACTCATCAAATTCGTTCATTTCTGTTGTTACTCTCTCAAATCAAGCACCTGCGCCCCATAATCGACCCTATCTGAAGCTTTTACGCACATCAATTTCACCGGAGTTGAAGTCGGAGTCGTCGGAGACGTGGCTTGCACAAGTCGGAGCTCGTTTTAGTCGAACGCTATCAATCTGTCATCCTTTCTAGTAATTGAAACTCCCTACACCTTCGTTTTTATTCATAGATCAAAAGCCCCTTGTTAATTCGGGCTACTATTATCGAAATTGTTGCGAATCAAATCTAGGGTTCATGTGTTTACGGTTTACTCGACCTCTATTCTTGACTAGATCATAATCAAATTAAATTGTATCATCAGATTCGCAATCCTCTGTTTATTGAAAACCCTATGATTTCAACATGTAATCTTCTCCAAGTTGTTCAATTTAATCTCATGTTCTTGACCAAGAGTTTTGGTATTTAATCGGGAAATTTATCAATCTAGTCGCGATGTTTTTTAAATCAAAGCACGTCATCAGATTCGTAATTACTTGATTAACAGAACCGCCATATCCTTTTGGTCAATCGAGATCAAAACCAAACGGATTTGGATTTATTGGTTTATTCTGTAAATCACTGTGTCTGTGTATCCAGACGGTCGTGCCTCAGAACCTGGTCGTGCCTCCTCGCTAGACCCGGTCGTGCCTCAGAACCCTAGACACGGTCATGCCAGACTCAGACACGGTCGTGCCTACTGATCAGTTTTGTTATGTCTTCTGTTGATCAATACGGTCGCGCACGTGACCAGCACAGTCGCGCCCGTGACCAGGATGGTCGCACCCATGACCTTAACACGGTCGTGCCTTGCCTTAGGCGCGGTCGTGTGTGAGTAAATCTTTTGGCAGAATGTTTGATTAATATATTATGTTTTCAAAACAATAATTATTATATTATATTAATATGTTTTAAACCGGAAAACCACTGGTAGGCTCGAGTTTAGTCTTGTAACTCGTATTCGTTATTTAAAACTCGTTTATAAAATAATATATTATTTTCAACCCTTGATCTCAATTAAAAACGATATATATTATTATATTATTATTGTTTCGTTTATAAACTTCGTGTAACATTTTAAACTAATAAATAATATAATTATTATATTATTTACACTCGTTTATATCCTCAAATAAAATAATAGATTTATTATTTTCACGCAATTGTTTTATTTTATTAAATTTAAAAATAATATATATTTTATTATTTTCTTAGGCCATTAGTTTAATGGTGCAACGCTCGAATATACTTTATATTACTTTTGTCAATCGTTGCGTGGCGTATTTATCCTAAATATTTTGTTAAGAAATCCTTTAATTCCCATGGACATGTTCGTCTACTCCGTGGTCATTAGAGCGTTTCTTTTAGGACGTTCAACATTCGTGTCGTTGTCACATATCATTATATCCCATTATACCCCTAATTACTATGTTATAATTTTAGGGCATTCGTAAGCCGTTTCGGGCTAACGCTTGAGATTCAAATCTCATACTTGTGTGATACTACCTACTACACAACGCATGTGAGTTTTCACAGCACCTTTTACTATTTTAAACCGCGGGAGAAAACATGACGTAAAGGCTTTTGGTTTTTGTAATTCATATATGTTATCCCTTGTTTGACTATGCGTACATATCTATCATTAAGACCTCACACCGGACCGTTAATATGAACATAGCGAGGTAATTTGAGTAGTACTACTGGGTTTGACAAACCTCACCCGCGTTAGTCGCGTTAACTCGACTGGAGGTCGAACGGGTGCAACATTGACCTAAACATGCGCCATGGTTGATAGTCTTGGCAGGAGGCAAACACATAAACAGTCAGCTTTCGGTTGCGAGCGCATTAGTTAACATGTATATGGGTTAGCTACCTGTTGATTTATATATTGAATGTACATTAACATGTTAAACATTGTTACAAACTGAAACATGTGAACTCACCAACCTCGTGTTGACATCTTTTCTTACATGTTTTCTCAGGTCGCAAAGTTAAGGCACATGTACACTTCTAGGACATGCATGGAGTCCTATATTTAATTTCTTATTTAATAATACGTTTTGAACTGTTTCCATTTATTTCTTTTGGACTGGACTTTTGGGCCCGTTTTTTTTTAGCATTTACTTTCATTTATCGCTTCCGCATTTACTCTGATCGTTTATGATATTTATATTTAAGTCCCATATAGTGTCGTTCAATTTAACTAATTACTGAGATCCTGGTTTGTCACTTCCCAAACGGTAAAACTCCGTTAGTGGAATTTGGGGGTGTGACACAATCAGATCATGTCGATCGCATACGGTGTTATATTGGCGAAAATCCAAATTTGGCGATCATATCAAATAGGGCTGCATCAATTGCTCAGGTAATTAGGGACGTCTTTCCACATGCTTATCACGGGCTCTGCTGTCGGCATCTTATGATGAACTTACACATAAAGGCAAGGTCAAAAAAAATTTGAATGTTTATGGTTGAAGACTTGTAAAGCTTACAGAGTTTCCGAGTTTAATGAGGGTATGCGCCTACTATGTGTTGCTGGTCCAAATATTTACAATACTCTTGTTAATACTGGTTTTGAAAAATGGGCTAGAGCACACATCTATGGACAACGCTATAATGTTATGACATCTGACAGTGCAAAGTCCATTAACGCCTTGTCGGTTAATGCCCGAAAACTACCAATAATTAAATTTATTGAATTTTTTTTGTGAAAGCTTACAGAAATGGTACTTTAATCGTCGACAGGTTGGAGGTAATAACTTATATAAATCATTTGTGAAAACTACCAATATATTTTTTTCATATTTGCTAGTTACTAATTTATGTTTTTTTTATTTTTTTTTAATAGCTAACAATCAACACCCACTTACCCGTACGGTCAGGGTAAAATTTGTAAAAGAATTTCAAAAAGTGGGACACAGAGAGTTATTGGTATTGATCAAGACAAGTTTGAGGTTGATGACAGAAGGAAAAAAGGTCTAGTCGATTTGGTTAATCAAACTTGTACATGTAAAAAGTGGCAACTCTCTTGTTTACCTTGTGGTTACGTAATTTGTGTTTTGAGATATCTAAATCAAACAGATTGTAGTCATTGGGCTTTGAATTGGTTTTCAACAAAGTTTTATCGGGAGACGTATCAAGAGATAGTAAATCCTCTTCCTGGTCAAACAAAATGGGAGATACCATATGACTATGTTCCAATTCAACCATCACTCATGAATAAAAGATAGGTCGGTCGACCACGTGAAAATAGACATATACCATCAGTTGGATAGGTTGTAACACCGCCATTTTGCACTCGATGTCGTAATGAAGGGCATACTCGTGTCAGTTGTAATCAGCCCATTCCATCACAACTATCATCTAGTGGGAGAGTTGGAGGAAGCAACCCTCAAACCCAACCAAATGTTTATGTCGATCCTCAAAATTTTCGTGATTATATCGTGGATACAACAGGCTAGAGATCACAAAAAATTGAATTTGATCTGAATGATCCTTAGTGACAAAAAAAAATGTTAGGTTGTATTATTATTATTATTATTAAGTTAGTCTACATAGTATGTTGAAAATGTTGTTAAATTATTTTATTAAGCTTGTCTATTAAGTTAGTCAAAAAAATGTTTTGTTGTATGAAATTATATTTTAATGAAATATCACGTTAGGTCTACTAAACGAACCCACCCGTGTTCCAAAATTATATTTTTTTTGTAAATTTAACTTACAAAACATATTTTCTCTGACTTTGGAGTCATAAAATTATATTTATATGTTAAAATAATATTTTTTGTTTTCTTGTCCCCGTAATATCACGTGAGGTCTACTCATCGAACCTACCCGTGTTCCAAACAGAGATTATACAGTGGAGTTATCAGTGCTTAAAGTTGGTTGTTTGACATTGAAACCTCAAGATAAGTCTACTTTACAAAACACATTTTCTCTGACTTTGGAGTCATAAAATTATATTTTATATGTTAAAATAATATTTTTTGTTTTCTTGTCCCCGTAATATCACGTGAGGTCTACTCAACGAACCTACTCGTGTTCCAAACGGAGATTATACAGGGGAGTTATCAGCGCTAAAAGTTGGTTGACGTTAAAACCTCAAGATAATTCTACTTTACAAAACACATTTTCTCTAACTTTGGAGTCATAAAATTATATTTTATAGGTTAAAATAATATTTTTTTCTTGTTCCCGTAATATCACGTGAGGTCTACTCAACGAACCTACCCGTCTTCCAAATGGAGATTATACATGGGAGTTATCAACACTTAAAGTTGGTTGTTTGACATTAAAACCTCAAGATAATTCTACTTTACAAAACACATTTTCTCTAACTTTGGAGTCATGAAATTATATTTTACAGGTTAAAATAATATTTTTTATTTCCTTGTCCCCGTAATATTACGTGAGGTCTACTCAACGAACCTACCCGTGTTCCAAACGGAGATTGTACAAGGGAGTTATCAGCGCTTAAAGTTGGTTGTTTGACATTAAAACTCAAGATAATGTTAGCTTTACAAAACACATTTTCAACAAACTTCATCACATGATAATTCAATTATTTGATTTGCATCCCAATAAATACAACAACACAATATGACTATTTCTTTCATAACACTATTGAGAATATAACATGTCTTCTAACGTAAGAGACAACAATAACGAAAGAAGTAGAAGAAACACAACGCGTTTGAATGGGTCATCTTCAAATGATCTGGTCATAGCCGACAACATTCCATCACCGGTTGAGAACCATTATTTCTAGACAGGTTTGAACCGGTCACAAAATGTTTTCCAATTCTTCTACAACGGAGATTCCGAATGGTGCAGGATTCGTTGTATGTGTGTTAGTGGACTTACTAGAGATTTTTGGGGTACCCTCTTAGGGTATTCTGGAAACGGTTATATAGAGTCAATTGTAAGTTTTTAATACATATAGTTGTCGTACATACGTTTTTATAATTTAATTAATGGATATTTTTAAATTACAGCATGTTCGTGCTTGGACAAACAAACTTATGTTTTGGAGGTTAGATGAAATACAAAGAACAAATGACTTACCCCCATCACCCGATCGTTGGACTATCTTACCGTCAGAATTTTATCACCTAGTTTATGATGGGTCGGTTGATGCCCTCCAATATGAAGATGGGACGAACATACTATATCCCCCGTTATGGGAGGTTGATACGGTAAAATTAAGATTTATTTATTTAATTTACACTATTCAACAACAACAATGTAAATGTTTTTATTATTTAACAGGTATACTTACCGATAACAGATGACGATAAAAACCGGTATCTTTTTGAGATTAGTATGGAGAGACTAGAGATTTATGTATTTTTTTCCTTATGAATGTCGTCCAAACACCTATGTGAATCATGGTGCATTCATCGTCATGTCCACCAAATTTATGTGCAATTTGTGGATAGCTTTATATGGTTTCTACAGCGTATATCATATTTTGAACAATCTGGGTAACAACAATTTCTTGAATACAAACCCCTTGAATTACCAATGTCAGGGCAAAGTGTATGGCCTCCTAACGGTGGTCATATTGGTCCAGATTATAGGGTGGTAATTTGTATGTTATTGCGTAGATTGGTAATAAATAGATCATTTTCGTGGCAAGAAATGAATATACAAGATGCTTATATAAGATATAGACGATATATGGCTGATGAATTAGATGCTATGAGAATATTGTAATAAGAAATAATATTTGTCATTATGTTATTATATTATTATTCCTTATGTTATTTTACTAAAAAATAATATCAAATTTCTTCTATAAATACCAACTATCATTCACCAATAACTCTCATTCAACATCTAAATATCATTCACCACATAATGGGTGATGATCAATATAATTATTAACCAATTCGTAAACCGTCAAGCTGGATACTTGATAAATGAAGGCGCCCAAAGAACACCGAGGGATCTTCATTATCCGAGCAACGGAACCGGCTGGAAACCAACTAGATAACTTTCAGCGTCCACGAAATAGATGGGCAATTACAGACGATGAGTCTCATAAATGGTTAGAAACTATTCTTGATTTCTACAATCACGGGGACAAACCGTTTTGTTATTCCGCTATTTTCTTTAGAGATGCAAAGCTTGACAAACGTTTTTGGGGTAGTCTTTTAGGCTTTCGTAACAACGGTTATCTCTTACTAGAAGTAAAAAACAATTTAAATTTTATTATAACTTATTTATTTTGGAAAATATTATTTTTCTAATATGATTATTTTTTTACAGCACTTAGAAGGCTGGGTTGGAAGACTGATGAAAAGGAGAAATAGGGAACTCGCTAGTGGGGTATCCTTCGAAATGCGGTGGACAATATTACCACTGGAGTTTTATAATTTTCTGTTAGACTCACCTAACAAAAACGTCATTCGTTATGCTAATGAAAAATTATACTGTTTTACCCCATTTTAGGAGGTAGGCTATGTCTATTTTCCTATACCAATCCAAAATCAAGAATGGTTATTTGTCCGAGTTGATATGAGGACATTAAATATGGTATTGTATTGGAGTGAAAACGTCTTTGGTGATACATATTTACGGTTGGTTCACCCGAAATTAATGAAAATCTCATTATATTTCACAGCGTTGTTGGTTAACATCGGTTATTGGAAAAAGACTGGATACTTTGAAATGGTTATGTCGTACGAAGCTAATGAAGAATTTGTTCAGTCATATGAAGACTTGGGAGGTAATGAAGGAGTGTTTGTTTGTATGCTAATGGAACATCTAGTAACCGGTAAACCACCGAATATAAATGGCGAATTTAAACAGAAATGTAAGTCTTATCGACGTCTTATGGCATATCAGTTTTATTTCTGGCGTTGTTTGCCACATTAGGTTTATTTCTTGTGATGTTGTCAACTTATGTTAAAATCTGTTTCGTTTTAATGAAATTATTATGTTCTTGTCAACCCATGTATTATTTTAGATTTTTTTTAATGAAATTATTGTGTTAATGTTTACCCATGTACATAACACTATATTTTATTTTTAATTTATTAAAAAAACAAAATTAAAAAAAAACAAGCCTATATAAAGAACCAACCATCATACTACTAATTGGTATGCATCGTCCGACCATCATACTACCAATGACTTATTTGTTTTTTTTTTCTATCCAATAAAACACACACATACTACTAAAAAACCTCCCGATTTATTTACTTCTGCACTTTAGTCTAAACGTTGGAGTCGGTGTACTCGGAAATATAATAAAACCGTAGACTTCGTTGAAGGGTAGTTGAAGCTAGAGTATGCTTTCGAGTAGCTGAGGTTCGCCCCCGAGTAGCTGAGGTTCGCCCCCGGGTAACTGAGTTTCACCCCCCAGAAGCTGAGGTTCAAACCCAGGAAGCTGCGGATCCCCCCCACCCCCCCCCCCCCAAAAGTGGAGATTCTCCCCCTAAAAGCTGAGGTTTCCCCCTAGTAGCTGAGGTTCTACCGTATTATGTTAAGTTTTGTAATGTTATCGTCAACAGAAGAAATATATTATTTTTATCTGTTTTTTAAATTATTTTGTCTTTGAATTACAAATTTATGAGTCGAATTTTTAGTGGATAATTAATTATAGCCGGATAATATTTAAAAGATAAGATTAATACATAATAAAAACCTAAGATTAAAACATAATTAACCTTAGTATTAAAACATAATTAAACGTAGGATTAAAACATAATTAAACCTAATATTAAAACATATTTAAAATTAAGGTGACCAATCAGAGTCCGTATCGTGCCTTCCCATGGATTAAAACATAATTAAACCTAACATTAAAACATAATTAAAATTAAGGTAATAGTCTTCAGGTTCTTCTTGGGGGTTTGTAGGTTCATTTTCTAGTAAAAATGTATCATACGCCTGTGCTAGAAACTATCTTCAGCCCATTGGTCTTCCTCTTTGTAGGTCAGGAAACGACGGTTGAACAGGTTTAGGAAACGGCGGTTGAACAGGTTCAAGCAACGGCTGTTGGACAGGTTCATTCACGGGCGGTTGAACAGGTTCAACGGGTTCCGGTATATCCTCTGGAGTTGGTTTAGGAATAGAAAAGATATTTGCTCTAGATTTTGACATTTTTTAAAATCTTACTCAGTTGTATGCTAAGTATATTTACTACCACTATCCACCTCTTTATATAGGCCTTCCATTATAATATAATAATAATTTAAAACAAAATTACAAAACTAACAATAGATTAAAACATAATTAAATAAAACATAAATAAAACTACATGAAAGTACTATTCTGAGTCAGTGGAGTAATCGGAGTCATCTGAACCGAAGTAGCCAAATTCTTCACGTCGTTGTTGACGTCGAAATTGTCTTACCTTAAATTTAAAATCCCAATCCTCATCAAAATCCAGTGAAGAATTTTTTTTGTTTCTTGAGGGTTTGTAGGTCGGACAGGTACCGGAATTGGATGATTTGTTTGTTGCACTGGACTTTGGTTAGGTTGTTGCACAACAGGACGAGTGTTATGTTGTTGAGCGGTTGGACGAGGGTTATGTTGTTGACCTATTGGAGTAGGGTTATGTTGTTGTCCATTTGGACGAGGGTTATGTTCTTCACTATTTGGACGAGGGTTATGTTCTTAACCATTTGGACGAGGTATGTTCTTCACCATTTGGACTAGGGTTATGTTCTTGTATATTTATGTTAATAGTAAAGTGAAGATGAATGTGGTTATGATCCGCCATGACCACCAAATATGAGGTGAAGTGAGTATTCAAAATGGAAGCACAAGTTGTTATTTATAACCTAAAATACAAGCATAAAAGAAATTAAACATAATAATAATAAAATCAAACAAATGTTACATTTAACTATTTTTTTTAACAGCAAACTCTTTGGTTATATTATTATAACATAATATTGCTAATTGTTTGCGAAATTCTTCTACAGTTTCTCGAGTGTCCTCCGATGGGTTTAAGACGTGTCTATTGATTAACCGTTCCATAAAAATACACACCCAAACACCACAATCTCCTTACCCGGGGCTTTGTTGTGGCACGTTAGGTGGTATGACCCTCTTCAATGGCATCAGTCGTTCAGTCATATTGCGATTATGGAAAAATTGGGTGTACCATAACCAACTAGGAATAAGAAACTGCATATTCTCCAACAATGTATTGGTCTCTTCAGCATAAACGTTTTGCAAACTGTAGAAAAAATAATGTAAATTTTTAATTATTAAATAATAAAAGCTAATTAAAAAATTTAGGATTATAACCTGTTATATACTGTTAGAGTCCATGTTATTGTGTTCACATGTGTTAGGAACCAATGTGATTTTTCTACATTCACTAGAATGTAAAACTACAAACATAGAGAAATATATTTAATATTTTTTTAATAATAATATAATTACTAAATAAAATGCATTACCTCATCAACAGTCCAAGTGGCAGGATATGGAGGGTTCGTTCCATCCCCTAATTTGAGACACTTCTCGCCTCTTAATAAATGATAATGAAATTCAGGAGACAAAATTGACCAACGTGAATCTACATGTCTACAATTGTACAAGTAAGTCTCCCAAGTCAGAAGATGTTGTTAGTAAATGAATTTTAATTTAATTAATAAATTAATAAGGCTAAAATTAATGTTTGCTTTAACAAATTGCTTACGCTCGACTCCAGCCAACCATCAGATCTGTCTAAAACCAACAAACTCCTCCCAAAACTCGGCTCAATAATGGATGGAATAGTAAGAGAAGTTTCACAACATTTTACAGTTTTATAAAAACTCCTAATTTTTTTAATAACTGCGCTTTTTTATTTCTTTAAAATAGGAGTCGATGACATGATCCCGAAAGGTGAAAGTAAAACAGCAGATGACTTGCATATCCTTTTTTCCCAGTTTAGACCCACAGACTGTAAAAATAATTAATTATAACTTTATGTAAAAATACAAAAAAACCTAAAATTATTAAAAACATAAACATCTTACCTTTTCTTCATGAATATTTATATGTTGGTCATCCTTAAATAAAAACATTATAGCAAAGTTAGTATTTTTAAATATCTGACCTTTTATAGTTATAAATATTTTAAATAAAAAATATACGCTTACATAAGGTGGTGTTGTGTAGACGTCATCATTTCTATTTGACGTTGATTCACCATGATCATTTTTACTACAATTTTTCCCTACCAGCTTCTCTACCTTCTATAAGACAAAATAAGATTTAATTAAAAACAATTTATATAAGGAAAAAATTAACTTCAAAATAATGGAAAAAATATACCTGTAGACGCTCCAAAATGTTCATGATAACATCATTCAATGATGATTTATTTTCTTTGGAATCAGTCTGTGTGTGTTTTATTGGACTTTCATTAAAATATTTTGATGTATCATCATCTACTACCTCACCCCAAATGCTACAACTCTCTTTCCAGTATTGTTGTTGTTCTTCTAATTTTGTAGGAGAAATGACTATGGGCTCGTAACCTAGCTAATAAATTTAACAACAAAAATATAAATGTTAAGAATACAACATTACATAAAATATGTTAGCTTTATTTTTCGCTCATCTCTATAATTTTTAAAAAAGGGCATTATGAATATGTGGGTATGTGTATTTCCAAATATAAGAACCCTAGGGATAATCATTCCATGCCCCTAGATCATTAACCAACTTTAAAAGAAACGGATCCAACAAATTTTTAGGTTCTAACCCCTTGAATCCGACCTCAACCAATAATAACAAACAAACCCGAACAGCATTCATCTCTTCTAAAGTTAGCAAATCATTTTTAAAAATATATACCAAATCTTATGACTTAACTTTGTGACTACCAAATAACTTTTTTTTTAAAATGGAGCACTTTGGTAATTTATGTGAGGTTTAACTTCACCAAATTTAAAACCAGTAATCAAACAAAATTCTCTAGGACCAAAAGTTAAAGTGTGCCCACCGATTGAAAAGTTTATGCCATTTTCTGGATTCTCAGTTAATATTTGAGTTTGAAATATCAAATGAACTAATGATGTTTCACTGTTAATAGATTCACATCTTAACCAATATTCAAAACATGTGTTACTAAAAAGAATGAGTGCACTTGGATATGTTCTTAACTTTTCAAGAATTTGTTTAACAATTTTCATATTACATCTAATAGCCACCTGGTGGAATAATAGTGTTTATGTATAAATAAACAAATATATATAATTAGTTTTAGAGTTAATTACATGGATAGTCCCTGTTGTTTGTCAAAAGTAACAAGTTCAGGTACTAATAGTTTGAAGTTGCAAGTTTGGGTACTAACTTTTATTTTTGTAACACTATTAGGTACTAAGACTAACGTTCGTTAACTTTTTTGTTAAGTTGGAGTTAAATAACTTTTTTACCCTTTGACTATTTTTAATAGGGACTACCTATGTAACTGTTACTATTAACTGGGACCATTTATGTAAAAGTCACCATTTCCTTGTTCTCCTATCTTCCTCATTTGACCTAAAAACACCTCCTCCACCACTGCAACAGTAGCCTCTCCCTATCCCATTTATTTCCGGTCGCCGCCCCTGAAAGAACTCCAGCGATTGAGACCTGTCTCCTGTGTCGGATTCCTTTCACCATCTTATATTCGACTTCCTCTTTGGGTTATCAAACGATGATGGTTCTCATTATTCTCTCAAATTTGCAGAGTTGTGTCCAAATTGTTGACTACACCATTGCATATATGAAGCCACCGATTGCAAGATTTCAAGGTATGTGAAGCTAATTTGTTCTCTGTTTGAACTGAATGCCAAATCATGAGAGATTTTGAAATGGTGAGTTATAGTGGCAAAGGGGTAAGGTTAAAGGTGCAGTAGCAATTAACGTCTTATGTTTGATCACAGAACCCAGAAATTCAAAATTGAGGGCTTACACAATGACGATGGTGGAGAAAGAGATGAGGGGGCGTGGATTTGAACTGGACATTGTTGTGATTATGTGTGAAGAATATGATTTAGATTTAAGTTTATTTATTTAATATTTTATAGAAATTACACAAATGATCCCTATCATAAAATAGAGTTAGTTATATAAATGGTCCCTTAAGTAATTAAAGGATAATTTGGTCATTTTATCTAAACTTAACAAAAAAGTTAACGAACGTTAGTCTTAGTACCTAATAGTGTTACAAAAATGAAAGTTAGTACCCAAACTTGCAACTTCAAACTATTAGTACCTGAACTTGTTACTTTTGACAAACCACAGGGACTATCCATGTAATTAACTCTTAGTTTTAAGTAATTAAATGAGATTTTATGAAATTTTAAATGTAACAAAAAACTAACTGATAATAATAAAAACTTACATTAACATTCATTTTTATAACATCAGCGCAGATGAGATTCAAAAATGAGAGTGAATGGCGAAAATGAGGAGTTAATAGCGAAAATTTGGAGTTAATGGCGAAATTATGAGTGAATGGCGAATTTATAGTAGAATTTTTTAAAAATTGCGAAAAATGTGTCAAATCCTAACGCTAGATTCCCTGAAGTTTCGCTTTAAATTTTCGCTAGATTCCCTAAATTTTTGTCATCACTTTATGTCACTTTTCTGAATTTTTGCCACTTTTGGTCAAATTTTCGCTACTTTATTAAAACTTTCGCTAAAATGGGTCAAACTACTGAATTTTCGCCAAAAACGGTCAAATTTTCGCCACTTTATTCAAATTTTCACCACTTTATTTCAAATTTTCGCCACTTTATTGAAATTTTCGCCACTTTTAAATATTCCCTACTTTTTCGCCATTTTCAAAAAATTTCGCTACTTTTTATATATTTTCGCCATTTTCCAAATTTTCGCCATAACCAATCGCCAATGGGCCCCACAAAAATTGAAAAAAAAATTAATAAAAACGGCGAAAATTTGAACTTGGCCCGACGAAAAAATTTGGCAAATTTTCACCATATAGGTTATTTTGGTAAAAAAAAGTCAATGGCTATTTTGGTAAAACTCTTTGGTCAATTGGCCATTTTGGTGATTTAGGTTTTTTTAACAATGAGATTATCTCATAGAAAGCTAGCGGAAAACTGGCAATACCACCCACTCTTCCCAATTGCAGCCATTTTTGCTTCCCCTTAGGTCCTTCCATTTGAAACTTAAGATTTTTATGTCCTCAATCATACTTTCAATCGACATTCTAGATTTAGCAAAGACCCATTTGTTTCTAGTCTTTCAAATGATCCACAATGTGCAATAGCCAATCAAACACCCAATCTTTCTTTTTTCTTTTGAACCTGCCAAGTTATATAGGTCCCGAAGCAGCTCCGACACCGATGTTTGGGACGAGAGTCTGAATTGAGACCACCACACGATCCTTCACAGTACCTCCACAGCAACCGGCATCGAACAAAAGTGTGGTCTTCCGTTTCTGTTTCAAGAAGGTATAAGGAGCATATAGTTGATTGTATGGCTACACTCCGAGAACCTAGCGCAGCAGCCATGGGGAGCCTGTATTGCGCCAACCTCCAAATGAAGCATCTAACATTGACCGGAACCCATTTACTCCATAACACCTCCACTCTTGAGTTTCCAAATGATATCTTTTATCCATTTTCTGCACGATTTTGTTGTAAAAACCCCGCTTGGATCACGAAGCCATATCCATTTATCCTCCCCCTCCTTGAAATTGTATGACTTTATCATTTCTTCTAGATCATTTATTTCGTCTGCCCGCCTCTTTGCTTCTGTTTTATTCAACCAATCCCATTTGAATTCCACTGACCCGTTTCCAATTTTGCACACTGTTTCCGCAATAGCACATGATTTCTTTCTTTCAATTTTGTATAAATTAGGGAAGTGTGACTTAAAAGATCCCAACCCGAACCAGCTTAGGTTCCAGAAGGGGGAGCTTCCACCATTTCTAATCTGCTTACGAATTTGGTTGATTAATTCTGCCCCCATCCATCCCAGAACTTCCGAGGCCGAAAGGATACTGGTCCATTGATCTGCATTTGCCCTGCGAAATAAATCATCATTGGATTCAAACGACCTGCAATGCATAGCTTTTATGCAAGACGCCCATAAGCTATTCGGATCTTGTAATGCTTTCCATCTCCATTTTGTTAGTAATGCTTCGTTCATGCTGGCTAGACTCTCCACTCTAAGCCCACCCAACCTTCTTGGCTTAGAAATATTTTCCCAAGCCACCCAATGAATTTTCTTTGACAAAGCACTTCCGCCCCATAGGAACCTCCTTCTTATTGCTTCCGGTTCCTTGATTATCTTTTTAGGTGCTTTAAACATAGACAAGAACTAGGCCTGTAAATGAACCGAACGTTCATGAACTGTTCGGCGGAAAGTTCGTTTATGTCCGTTCATTTAATAAATGAACGAACACGAACAAGTTTTTTTGTTCGCTTAACTAAACAAACGAACATGAACACACGCTGTGTTCGTTCATTTATGTTCGTTCATATATGTTCATTTATGTTCGTTTATTAACGTTCGTTTATGTTCATTTATTTGTGTTCATTTGTTTTTGGATGAATCATGTACATTTGAACCACTAATTTACATGTGTTTTTTTTATGAATTAGTAAGTATTAGACTTGTTCATGTGTGTTCATTAATGTTCATTTATGTTCGTTTGTGTTTTTTTATGTTTGTTCGTTTGTGTTTGTTCATTTGTGTTCGTTTACGTTCGTTTAGCTTTTTAACGAACGAACATGAACGAACACGAACACTTCCATTTTCTTAATGAACGAACATGAACAAAAAAATGTGTTCGATTATGTGTTCGTGTTCGTGTTTGGTTAAAAATTAAATAAACGAACACGAACACGCCGATGTTCGTGTTCGTTCGGTTCGTTTACAGGCCTAACAAGAAGTAAAATGGTAGACTTCCCAAAACCTCTTTCGTTAAGGTTAGTCTACCCCCAAAGGATAAATTCTTAGCTTTCCAGTTGCTTAGTTTTTCTTTGAATTTGTTGGTCACCGGTTCCCAATTTTTTGCATACCTCATATTCGCCCCAATCGGCATCACAAGATGCACTATGGGAAGAGATTCTATCATGCATCCCATTCGAAGCGCCATGTTTGCTACCACATTATCCGGAACCCCCACACCGATTAGCCTTCTTTTATGGAAGTTGATCTTGAGGCCGGATACAATATAAAAGCATCTCAAGATTCTTTTCAGATTTATTATGTTTTCATCATCCCACTCACCTATGAAAAAGACATCATCCGCATACATCGAGTGTGAGACAATAGGACCATTTTTAGGAAGAGTGATACCCTTAAAAACCCCTGCTAGCCCAACCGCTTTCATCATTGCCGTAAGACCCTCCATCGCTATTATGAAGAGAAACGGGGATATTGGGTCACCTTGTCTTACCCCCCTCTCCATAGGAAATTCATCCGTTGGAGCCCATTTACTAACACCGAGGCACGACCAGATTTGAGATATCCCTGAATCCATCGCCTCCAAGTCCTACCAAAATTCATCTGCTCCATTATCGAATCAAGGAACTCCCAACTAAGCGAATCAAAGGCCTTTTCAAAATCTACCTTGAATAGCATAAGTTTGGATGAGGATTTTTTAACCCAAGCCTGAATCGAATTTATTAGAGTATGCCCATCAAAAATGTTTTGGCCTTTTATAAAAGCTGTTTGTTCCGGGCTTATCACCATTGGGATGACCTTCTGCAGGTGCAAAGCTAACAATTTACCCAATATTTTTGGCATCACCCCAATTAGCGATATGGGCCGAAAATCAACTATGCTTTCGGGATCATTCCTTTTCGGGGCCAGAGTAATGAAGGATGCATTACATCCTTTTGTGATTGATTTCCTTGATTCAAAGTGTTTAATGAACCTCACAATTTCCTTTTACATGACATCCCAAAACTTCCGGACAAAGTCAAATGTAAAGCCATCTGGTGGAGCTTTACCATCTGCACAACTCCAGATAGCTGCTTTAATTTCAGATTTAGTGAACACATTTTTCAGCTCCAACTTATTCAATTATGATAGCCTTCCCAAGTGTTGATTGAGTAGCTTTGGTCTTCCTATAAATTGTTCATGGAATTTCTTTTTAAAAAAATTAAATACCTCGGCTTTTACTTCCACACGATCAGTTTCCCATCTCTCTTTAATGTTCAACCCATTTATTCTGTTTCTCCGTTTTTTTCTGTTTATAATCCCATGGAAAAAAGAGGAGTTTTCGTCCCCATCAACCAACCATTTAATGCCCGCTTTTTGCTTCAAATCCATGCTCCGCTGGTGCTGTAGATCGATAAGTACTTTTTTGTTTTTCATACGCCATTCCTTCTCTACCTCAGATAAGCCAACTGTTTCAGCTTTTAGTTCCACCTCATGCATTTTTTTTTCTTAGCTTCAAAATCTCTACCAGCTTTCTTATCATTGCATCATGCTCTCACGGCATTCTTGAGGATACCAATTTTCTTTGAAAGGATGAAATCCAGTCTCCCCATTATTTTTTATTCAGACCATGTCTTTATAACCATGTTGGGGAGCTCACTGTGGGATAGCCAAGAGTTGTACATCCAAAAGGGGCAAGGACCATAGACGTGATTTTGACACGATAGCACGACCGGTCTACGATCTGACCATTTTCTTTCAAGTGCAGTAACCGCAGCCAGAGGCCATGCATTATGGAAGGAATTACAAACCAAGTACCTGTCCAACTTGCTAGAGACCGAACCATCATCCCTCATCTAGGTATACTTTGCCCCACCTATTTGATATTCCCACAAGTTTTCATCATCACAGAACCGGTTGAATTCTTTCATACCAGGAACAAAATTTGGCATTGACGATCTTTCTTCTGTGCATCTAATCACATTAAAGTCTCCCATAAAAATGAACATTCCGTTTGAAGCATTTTTAATCCTACTCAATTCTTTCCATAATTCCTTTTTATTATCATCACTTTGTGGACCATACACATTTATTAGGTTAACAGTCTCACTTACACCTTTCCACTCACCCGTGACCCAAATGTAATTAGGGGAAGAATTGATATTTGATACCTTGAATATTGATTTATCCCAACAGCAGCTAATCCCACCCAAACTTCCTTCCGACTTGACACCCAGTGCTTCGTAAAAGCCTCTAGAGTGGTATCTTATCACAATTTTCTAGTTGAGTTTCCTGCATACTTATAAATTGCACTCCAAATTTCTTCTTTATTTCTCTGATCCAGTTTGCTTTTTCTGGACCCCAATCCCCCTACAGTTGATGGTTAGGCAATTTATGGGAAACCATTTTTGACTCCTCCCTGAACTAACCAGCTCCTCTTTATTCCTTAGGTTTATCCCTAGCACTTGCCCCATTTCAATTGTGTCATTGATTTTTTTTTTTTGTAGACTCCTTTGCTCTTCATTCTGAATTCCCTCAACTGATGTAGGGCTTTGAATTTCTTCTGATTCTTTCCCCTCCTTGATCGTTTCGATCACCGCGGTAGAACCGACCGTCGTTGTATTCAGGTCCGGGATTAGAGAATTTGATTTACTTTTGCTAGTTCCTTTACCCCCTTTTCTGAATTCATTGATAATATCGTCCGACAGGAATGGATCACTGTCTATTACTCCAGTTCTGGGTCTTTTTCGTGGATTAGGCCCAATGGGTAATATAATTCTTTGGGCCATAGCATCTAAGATTGGGCTGTTGCAGCCCTTCAAGCCCATGGAATAATTAATTTTTTCATAACTAGACTGACCCGCATGCTTTTTTTTTCCTTGGTTCTCATGACATTAATTCCCATGCAAGCCGATTTGAAATTCCCATGCGGTGGAGACCCTTGAGATTTTCTAGGATCCAGGTTTCCAGCTGGGACCTTTTCGCCTTCCTCTTGTTGTTCCCGAACAGTCGCCGGTGCCGGAGTTGCCATCACAATTGTCGGACTTTCTTTACACCAATTTTGGCACCAACCATCATCATCCTCCTTGCACAATAATGTGTAAGCTCTATCTCTCCATTGCAAGGTGATTTCCTCCTTGATATTCCATTCCTTTTTCACCATTATTCCCACCATATCCCTGGTCAGGGTGCCATTACTGAATGTTGCATGAGACGGGACTACCACTTTCCCAATTGAAGACGCAATTTTATCGAACACCTAGGATTCCCATAGGTGGACAGGGACCCCACCATTTGCAGCCAAACTATTTTTTCTTGGACGTAGTCTTGACCAACCAAAATCTCGGCTTTCGGTAACACATCTGACCATCTTTGTTCCTCATCTACAAATTCGTTAGCCTCCGAATACTTCCCAAAGATGAGGAGAACATGTAATCCACCTAGGTATTTGAGTTTGATAACATTTAAGCCTTCCTTCGTAAGGAACTCATGAAGACCTCAGAGGTTATTAAGGTCTTTGGATTTTCCTATCACCGACTTATCATACCATTCAATAACATCATAATCTGCATCTTCTGGGACAAATACTCCCCTTCTAGGAACTGTAGTGTTTTGGTTTCGAAGCAACGCATGTATGAAAGGTTTCTCTCTATGTTCTTCTTTCCCCACTGTGTTCTCTTTCAGGTGGTTATGTTGCCTGCTCTGTTCCTATTCCCTTTGCCTTCTCTATTATTTGGTTTCCCTTCTCTGTCAAATCTAGCCAGGTCTACCGAAAGTCTGCCATTGTTAATACTTATCTCCTGCATTGCCTTCTCCATTTCCCATTTGTCCTCTACTCCTGTAAATCTTACGAACCCAAAATAGTTACCAGATATGTCCTTCCTAGCAGCAACGTAGATGTCAGCAATCCTTTCGAACACGCGGAAACATTTTCCCATATCTTGCAGAGTTGTTCCTTCTCATAGATTCGCTACATAGAAGGATGTCTCTCTCCTCTCCAAGCTTTTTTTTCTTTTGTCTACTGTCCTCCTGCCAAATCCCCACAGGAGGTCTTTGAGAGCTCTCCATCTTCGCCGGTCAATAATTATTAACCGTTAACTGTCAGGACATTTTTAGTGATTTAGGTAGATAATTATCCATCAAATCATACTTCAAAAAGTCAAAAGTCTTTTTTTAAACAAGTTGACTAGACGGTGACTTTTCGTGATTACAATCATTTTAAGGAAATTGATCTACTCTAATAATCACTAATCACCAGCATGGCTTCATCAAGTAAGTATCAATAATCATGTTTAAATCAATAATCAACATTATCATCCCCAATTTCATTCTCACACCAAAACCGATCATGTTTCATTTCAGACGAGAATCATGGCGATCTCAAATCCAAATCGGATTTTAACCAAGGCGATGATGCTGATGAGTATCCTACTGGCGAATTTGAGTACAAAAATCCAGGTGTTTGGAAGAGCTTCGCGGTGAATCTACGCATGCTAATTGCTTACCCATGGCTTAGGGTTCGCAAGGGCAGTGTATTGAGTATCAAATTGCGCGGCAAGGTTTGCTTGTTTCTCCGTCAAATTTACAGTTCTTCAATTTACGATTTATGAATTACATAGTTTCGTAGCAAAATTTTAATAGTATATTTGAATTAGAGAGTTAATCTGTGTGTTTATATACATTTTCCTTCGTGAATGAATGTTTATTATTGGCAATTTCAGATATCTGATCAGGTGAAGAGTCGTTTTTCTTCAGGTTTATCCCTACCACAGATATGTGAAAACTTGATCAAAGCAGCATATGATCCTCATATATGTGGTGTTTATCTCCACATTGAAACACTGAAATGTGGATGGGGTAAAATTGAAGAAATTAGAAGGCACATATTGGATTTTAGGAAGTCAGGTAGACTTGCAATGTATTTTATAGGATTCTGATTAAGAAGAGTAGTTTACTTTTCTGGCCTTTTTTAATATTAACTTTACAATTAAATGTAATATAGGGAAGTTCATTATTGGTTATGCACCTGAATGGCATGAGAAGGAGTATTACCTTGGATGTGCCTGTGAAGAGCTCTACGCCCCTCCGAGTGCTTACTTTTCGTTGTACGGTTTAACTTCTCGAGCATATTTTTTTGGAGGTAAGTTGGCATATTACAGCTATATAGTTACACCGGTTGGGTCTTGAATCTTGAGATCAACTTATGAACTTAACCGAAGTGGTGTGTGTAAAGGTGTACTTGAGAAGGTAGGCGTGGAACCACAAGTACAGAGGATTGGTAAATATAAGAGTGCTGGTGATCAGTTAATTCGCAAGAATATATCTGAAGAAAACCGTGAGGTGCTTACTACATTGCTAGACAACGTCTATGAAAATTGGGTTGATAAGGTTTCTCAAGCCAAAGGTGAAGTGACTTTGTGTTTTCCCTATGAATCTTGATGTATCGGAGTAAACTGTTTTAATTGTTTCTTTTACAGGAAAGAGAAAGGAAGAAATTGATAGTTTTGTTAATGAAGGAGTTTACCAAATAGAGAAGTTGAAAGAAGATGGATGGATAACAGATATAAAATATGATGATGAGGTAGGTATACACGTGAAAAAGAACATGTCCAAACTCCAAAGTACTTATTTAGGAGTGGCACATAATTCTTCAAGAAACCATTTTGTAACCATTTTGTGGTGATGTTCAACCTTTTCAGGTTTCATCTATGTTGAAAACAAGATTGGGCATTGAAGAGAAGAAAAAACTTCCACTTATTGATTACAAGTGCATATCCCTCTTATATAGTCTTTATTTTTTTCTTCAGAATTTGCATATTTCCGCTTGTATAGACTGTTTTGTTGTCATGGCTTCAGGAAATACTCAAGAATCGGGAAATGGAGTGTGGGGTTATCAGGTGGCAAGGATCGAATTGCAGTAATTAGAGCTTCTGGTAGCATTAGTCGTGTGGAAGGGTCATTTTTTTCACCTGGTTCTGGCATCATAGCTGAACAATTCATCAAAAAGATTACCAAAGTAAGAGGTATGTGAAACATTATATGGTTCCTTTTATCTTGGAATTGAATAGTGTAAAGTGTAAAAGGACAAACATTCGATACATAACGATTGTATAGTAAATTGAACAAGTTTGCACCCACTTCCTTATTTTTATAATGGTGGGGTTCTGTAAAAGAGTTTGTTTATACATACAAATATAACATATATAGAATCAACCTGATTTTTTTGTCTCTAATCATTGTGTTCATAAATTACCATGAAGTAAAAAAAAAAGAATAGTAAAATACAGTTGTCCCAAAGAAAAGGCAATAAGGACATGGAGGTGATCCTTTTCTTATTATCGTTTTAGACTCATGTTTATGGACTTGGTTTTTTATTTACTTTTCAGATTCAAAAAAGTATAAGGCTGTTATCATCCGAATTGATAGCCCTGGGGGTGATGTTCTTGCTTCTGACTTGTAAGTGATTTTGACCAGAAAAGTATACTTTTAGATACACTCGTCCTACAATAAAGGGTGTGGCTAAGCCATGGTAAAGTTTATAGTTTTATTCCAAATTATAAACCATGAGTGTAGCTGAAAAAGAACGACAAACTAATGGAAAATGATGCAAAACTATTTGATTTGCTATGTAGCTAGGCTTATATTTTTGTGCAGAATGTGGAGGGAAATCAAACTATTGGCTGAATCTAAGCCTGTAGTTGCATCAATGGTTGACGTGGCAGCTAGTGGAGGATACTACATGGCCATGGCAGCACATACTATAGTCTCAGAGAATCTTACTTTAACGGGTTCAATTGGTGTAATCACAGGTCCATTACAGTATCCTGCAATTCTTTTCCTTAAATTTGAAGTTAGTTTTTCGTCACATTTGTTAAACCTTCTTAAAAGTTCCACCAAAAATGTAGTTATCATTAATCAAGAATAGGAATAGTAAATATGGGTGTCATTGCTTTTGCTGTAGGTAAGTTCAATTTAGGGAAACTATATGAAAAGATAGGTTTCAACAAAGAAATTATATCAAAGGGACAATATGCGGATCTGTATGCTGCTGACCGATCATTCAGGTTAGATGATCCTTGATATGTAAGACTTCAAAACTGGAATTCTACCTATCTATAGGCTTGACAATAATAAACAATTTTGATCATTACCAAATACAGTTTATGTTCAATTCTTTTTTGTTTTTTATATTCCTAACAACTTTTCAAATCTTTGTGCAGGCCTGATGAAGAGAAACTGTTTGCAGAACGTGCCCAGAATATATATAAACAATTTCGTGAAAAGGCAGCATATTCAAGATCAATGAGTGTACGTGGTAACTTGATTATATAGTTTACTATTTTTGGTTAAACAATTAGCAACATAGTGGTTATAACTGCAGGTGGGTAAGATGGAGGAGATAGCTCAAGGGAGGGTATGGACTGGTAATGATGCTGCTTCACGAGGTTTAGTTGACGCAATTGGAGGTTTTTCACGTGCTGTTGCTATAGCCAAACACAAGGCCAACATACCTCACAACAAAAAGGTTAGTTTCATTGTGCTCTAAATGGTTGTCAAATTTGATTAGTTGAAAACACATTCTACTATGATACCTTTTATTATAAAAAAACAAAGCCACCTGATCAAACTGCTATTTTTGTTTAAGTTTCATAGAAGATAAAAGATATTATGTGGTGCAGTAGAATATTCAAATATTGCTTCCAGAGTTGAGTTATTTTGGTGTTCCAAAATGGAAGTATTGCATTTCTCACATGATGGAGATGGTGTAACATTTTGAGAATAAGAAAACTGAAACCGCTCATGTTGTAGGTGGTGAATTACGCGGGGTGGGCGGGTCAGATAACGGGTCAAAACGGGTGACTTTTACAGGTCTAGTATACCAAATGGGTTGTCTCAGATCACTTTTCCAAATGTTAATGTTTCTAAATAGTTGGTGTCGGGAAAATGATTATAAGAATTACATTATTTCAATAATAACTTAGAATTTGCCACCTCTAGTTTCTCTCTCTGAATCAAAAGAGAAATTTCCATAATACAGGAGAGTATCTTATGTTATTCTGTTGCCTCAACGGTCAACACAGATTTTTTTATCCAGATATACACTATCACTATAGAAAAAAATATTTCTTTTTATACTTTTCTTTTAGAGCAAATTACAAATTACGTCCTTTAAGTATTACCTAAATTTCAGTATATGTCCTTTAACTAAGGAAATTACAGAAAACGTCCTTTATGTGGCACATGCCATCCAGTGGCTTATGTTGTTGGCAAATTCCGTGAGTCAGGCTTGGCATGCAAGGCACAAGCCGTGGCCCACAAAAACCGACCCAATAACATGGACCCCTAAACGTATTGGTTTAGGATGTTAGGTTTTTAAAGACAATTATTAATTATATGAGAACAATTATTAATTATATTATTATAATTAATCAATCCTAGTTGTAGTCTAACGTGTTTAGGTTAGCAGTATAAACCGAGTCAGAGTTTGCAATTGTAATCAAGTTTTAGAGAGAGATTTCTTGGTTATTAATAAAGTATTTGGGAGTTAGCCAATTACGTCCGTGTTTATACCAGTTAACCACTTTATATGTAACTATAACAAGTTCTAATCTCACGCAGGCCCATTTAACCCTAGTCATTGTTAAGTGCCGGTCAACCGACCCGGCAACACTTTTTTTGTTCTCTTTCTGAATATATAAGTTATTATTGTATTAACTTGATTTAGGAAGTTATATTATTAAAATAATAATTTAGTTTATTAGATAAAATGATTAAAAAGATTGTAAGCATTCAAACATGCTTTAGAAATTTTGTCTTTCAAACCTTTTAGCCCCCCCCCCCCCCCCCTCTCCATATTAGCTATTTCTTTTCCAAGTTTGCCCCGTAGAATACAGCCTGAGTTAACGCGCTTTCATATAAACAAGTTAAAATTGGTACGTCTGTCAAGCAGCATACATATGATATATTTGTTATATCGATATTGTTGATCGTCTTTGTAGGTTACTCTGGTTGAGGTGTCGAAACCATCACTATCTTTACAAAAAGTCCTATTTAGCATGTTGAGTTCAGCAATTGGAATAGACACAACACTAAAGCATCTGCAGGATGATTCTGTAACGTGTGACGGGGTGCAAGCCCGTATGGGCGGGATCATGTTTCATGGATCAGAAGGATCTTCATTTGCAGACACTTTGCTAAAAGACTACCTAACTTCTGTTTGATCTCAGGATCTTATCACACATTTTAATAACCAAAGCTAAGTTATGAAGCATGTTGTTTTCCAGCCAGTATGTGGGGATTGTTTGTGTTCTCTACGATATCCGTTTGGTAAGTTTATGTTGCTATGTTTCGTGTTAAAAGTGAAATCATGTTCTTAAGCCATATTAGACGCAAAACACCGTTTAAGTTAGTCTTCTTCTATGACTTTTATGTTTTGAATTTTGATTATTGTCATGAAAAGTTACTGAAAATATGTGAATACAAGTATCTTTGGTAAATGTAAATCAATCATTTAGATTCTCTTGTGATCACCCTCATTTTGAAATTGCTACTATTTTGTCTCTCTGCTACCCTCTCATCTGATATTTTATTACCTGTTACTGGCATGTCTTTAGCAATTAGCATCCATAATGTAAATGCTATTTTGTGTAATTGGATTTACAATGATCAAATGAGAAGTCATAATGAAACATCAAGCAAGTTGGAAAGTGTGGAAAACCGTTTCGAATATAGTGAACCATGGATCCTAATTATTAATTATTTAATGTTTTATGGCTCGGAAATTTTGTTTTTCATGTTTTGTTATGCATTGGAAATTGATTCGGAAGTGGAAAACTGCTAAAAATTGGTCATCCGGAGTAAATATGGTCATCTGAACCAAATCTGGTCATCCGGACCAAATTGAAGCAGCAGTTAAAGAAAACTTCCAAAAGGTTGACGGTTATGGCGGTTATCAGCCAACAGTCATGCCGTTTCTTTGCGTCGTTCAACCCTATAAAAATAATCGTTTTGGTCAGTTTCACACACACGAAATTCCCAACATATTTCACATTTTCGTTATTGAATCTCTGATTCTTATCCGATTGAATATTCTAGTTAGGGATGAAATCGGTACCGTACTGGTCCCGAATTTTGTTGAAAAACGGGTACCGATACCGGTACCGAAAATATATAATTGGTACCAGTACCGGTACGGTACCTATATTTTGGTACCCGATACCAGTTTGGTATCCGAATACAGATTTTCATAACTTATTGGTTTTCATAATAAGAAGTTAAGAACTAATGCTAACTACGGCAATATCATCATCTTTTAAAATATCGTTTATGTCATCCACAATTGGTTTCTCTACTTTCTCACCCAATCTTGAGTGCAAATCAAAGCTTCAACAATATTAGATGACAACCTTATTCTGTAGTCATATAACTTGTTCTGTAGTCATCTAGTTTACAACCGCTCGTACTTTTTGATCAAACCTATTGTTGGTTCCATACACAAACCATATTTTCTATAATTCTATCAAACAAAAATTAATCGATCCAGAATTTTGAGTGGGGTTGGGGATGACGGTTCATTCAGATTAGCGAGTGGGGTTTTGGAAATTGGAAAGGTGATAGGTATTGTGAAATTATAGTATTATAAAATAACAAATTCCCATAAAAAGGACCCCTCGTATTTTTGGTATTTTCGGGACTAAAAGGGTATTTTTCGGTAAAGTACAAGTACCGGTACCGACCAGTACCGATACCGAAATCAGAGAAAATCAAGTCCCGATACCGTATTGGTACCCGTTTTTTCGTTTTTCGGGTACCAAAAGCTCATCCCTAATTCTAGTATACCATCGAAATGTGTTGCCTGTGACGGACCATCACCACATTGGTAGCGGTCCGTGCCGCAATACTAGAGGCGGTTTAGGGTTTGGCTGACGGAATGACTCGTGGTTTGTGACTCAAACCCGTGGCAGACCTTCACGAGCATTGTAATGATCCGTTACGTGGGCAAAAAGGCATTGGCAGCCAAGGGATTTGTGACGGACCGTCACCATCCTGGTAACTATCACACCCCGTCTAAGGCGGAAACACGAGTTATAACAGTTGTATAGAATCAAGAACACATTGCATAAAAGAGAAACATTACCATCCATCCTGGTAATTGTCATACCTCGATAGATCTATCAATATTAATATGCCGACTTCTTAGACAAGTTAAATAGTTGCGTAGTAAACGGGGACTTAAATGATAATAGTTTAACTCAAGATTACATAGTCAAATAAACATGTGCATAGCCAACATAAGGAGCAATATTCGAAAAATATTTAAGTTAAGCATATTTTCTCCTCAAAATGTTAAAGTAAAAGGGGGCTATGAAAACTCACAAAGGGTTGAGATATAGAAGATTAAGATCTTGAATTCGGGTCCTACAAAAGTTGGGACTCTAATGATTTTTATGGATTTATTCATTAAGGTTTGGTTGGACAAAGACGTTAAGTGTCACACCCCAGTTCCAGGCATTGGTTGGTCGTGACGAATGGTACAGAATCACAAAGCGAAAGCTAAAACCTCAAGACTCTTATTTATAATCACATTGTCTTACAAATTTTAACCAATTGTTACATCAACTGATTCTTTTAAAGGAATAAAAAACAACCAAAATACAAACTATAACCTTTGAACATTTATAATGTAACAACACAATGTATCGAGACCATTCAAACACAAGCTGAAACCTACCGTAGACATGCAACAAGATACTACAATTGGATTTAGAGATAAAATGAAGAGTTTGTGAGGTGAACAAGTAAGAGTATATAGATATTCATCGAGGGGGAGGGGGAGGGGGAAGGGGACGGGGAGAGATAGGGAGGGAGGAGGAAGGGGGCGAGGGGGAGAGAAAGAGGAACTCTCTTCGTATAGGAACTGGTTTCTACAAATGGCAAGTTGAATCCCTTAGCTTCTAAACAACACAAAAACAACCCAACAACTTCCATATATTCCACATGTGCATCATAACTTTCAAAACTTACCTCTTTAACCCGCAATATAAACACCTTAGATTAGACATTTTTATATAAATTTATATTTATGATGTTTTTATTCAAGACAACTTAAGTAACTATTCCATCCAACATCATTACAAAAGATTTATTATCTCCACGCTAAATTGAAGTGGGATTCTCTTTTAGTGCCCCCACCCCACAAACAACTACTTAGTCTTTCGACCTCTCAAAACATGAATATATCAAACAACTTAAACTATCATAATAAATACCCCCCAAGTAACACATATACGTACATGTTTTCAATATATTTGTACTCACGTTCTACCCACTGTAGTTGAGGGTTTCATCCATTGGTTGCACATCAAAGCTTGTAGCATAGTTGTGGTATATGACAGTGAGTGTGAGCAGGATAGGATGATTATATTGGGAGCCATTAAGACCTAAAATCAAACGGATTGCATATAACATGTTCCCCATAGTGGACCAACAAAAAACAAGTATATATAATTAAACTCATAAAAACCCACGTGATTAAATACATATTAGCTAGAGAGCTACGTTGACCAGAATATATATAGGGCTTTTATTCCATATACATCAAATCCAAGAAAATGTTGAATAAAGAAAAAAAACCATTCGGAAATAGCAATTAGGATACAAGAAGTAATTAAGATGTATAAACCATGCATTCTAGTGATAAAGTTTTAGGTTTTTTAAGGCCGGTAAGAAATGAGTTCAAAAGACCAAAAGTAAAACCTAATGCATGCTTCTTTATTCATCTAACATCCAATTATTCAATTCATGCATGCCCATCAAAATTGATATCATCAAATCATATCATTAGGTCGTTGAGAAATCCCAACTTTAAGTCTTGACTAGAGACCATAGGATCAAATTCTTTAGGTCCGGGGAATTGTATCTTCATCATAACAGAGAATTGAAAACTTGATTTCAGCATGGTGATCAACAATACGATTAGATCTTGAACGACCACACGATTGTTCTCAACCATAACAGAAAAATGGTTATCAACCTGAAAAGGAAGAATGAACCATAACTTGATCAGAACCCACAACGATCTGAGCAATCGAATCTTGATGGGGAATAAGAGCCTGAATCCCGGTCTCGATATTTTCATCTTGATCATGCTTCATCTTTCCATTTCTATAGAATTTACAAAGAACGTGGTCATCAAGCTACAAAAGATATATAATTGGAGTTAGAAACAACGTATAGATATACAATCATTAATTATAAAAGAACTTCAAAATAACCTTCATGTCATGTGAATCTACTCGGGGTCTTGTATAACCGCCGACCACATATTCTGTTGGAAATTTAGTGAAAATATGTTTTTCACTAACTTTGATGAATGAGATTTCGATTATCAAATTGAATGGTTAGATTGAAAAATTTGGAACTTGGTGTCTCTAATGAGAATTTGTTACATCTTTTGTGTAAATATGTAACAATTGTTTTAACTCATGTCATAACTAAAAAGACTTTTGATTTCTTTTCTTATTTACTTGTGTTTATTACTATTAAGTTTGGAGTAAAGTCTTTTTTATATGAATTCTTGGTTTCATTTTCATTGGATATACAATGAACATTTTTTTCATTTTATAATAAGAAAAAATTGAAGTAAAAACCACAACTTGAGAGTTGAGAGAAGCATTAGAGAAATCTTGGTGTTAACAAGTTTCATAGAATTGAGAGATAAGTTCTCTCTAATTTTCCACCATAAGTTCTCTATAATTTTTCACCATCTCCTTTTCTTACATTTTCTAAATACATAATTTACCCCATGATACCTCGGGTGCGAGGACATCTCCGGCAGTACACGTACTGTTTCGGTTGTTGTACCCTGGGAAACAGGCGTGTTCGTCTAAGTGGAGATGCGAAATCTGTTTTAAGGGACCCGTGTTGAACACGAATCCTCAACCAAAACCGTCAACGTTTTAGTGTGCTAATTGTGCAGCCAAGGAACATAGTTGAAGATTCAACGTGGTGAAGACTCAAGTCAATAATACTTCAAGAAGGCATTCGTTGGAATACCCGCTAAAGACATCGGCTCTATTATGTGGCACATATAAAGTGTAGTTTATATCTTTTTTCTATTCGACTTTGTGTACGACATTTTACTATTTATTTCCCATGATTAACGAGAGTATCGGTAAATTATTTTATTATTATTTTATAATAAAAAAGTGACCCAAGTTCCTACATATTCATGCATCAGCCAACCCGGTTTTAGTGTTTTTGGATTGATGCCCTTCATAATAGGTTAGACACTTCACGCCACCGATTTTAATCTCCTTGTCTTTGATAGCTTTGTTAGTATATGCATGTCACAGAGTGATCTTTTAGACTTTCTTGCGGCACTTAGATTGGTTCTAAATGAGCCTTTGTGACCTGATGTGGTGGTGTTTGACAGTGGAAGACTTGTTAGCGGCTTGTGATTCGGGTGACTTGACAAGGGAATTTTAGATTGCAAGAACACAAGAACGTTTTGTATTGCTTAGAAAGTGTTACAAGTGATTTGTAGTACAAGGAACTTGGGTGATTACAAGTGACCATCCTATCACCTATTTACACTACTTCAACATGTCTAGACCTTTCTTGTTCTAGAGAGTTCCATACATGATATATTTATGGCTGATTTCTAGAGAGTTTTATACAATAATTCACCATTCTAGAGTGGTCTAGAGCTGTTCTTGAAGCTTCTAGGGCTGCTCCTTTAGTGATGAATTATGGAGCCTTTTCCAGCACATTCTGTCACCTTTCAAGGCTGTTCTAGAGCCTTCCGAAAAGGCATTGCTGGTCCAGAACTTTGTGGGTTGTTTTGAGGTATTCCGGGGAGCGTTAGTTGCTTCTAATTTACGAGTGTTACGACTTGAATTTAGGTGGGTCGTGACATTCTCCACCACCTAAATCCACGAAGTCCTCGTCGTGTTTTCAGAATGCCCCATGTCTTGTCTTTATAAGGCGCGATGCGGATATGGTTTTGCTTTGACGTCGTGTTTCTGTCTCCATGGGCACAGCGTATACTTGTTTCCCTTTCACAAGATAAAGGATGTTCAAACATGTTGTTGGAACAAATTTTGACCTGTAAATGAACTCCATTCCAAGCACGATGTTGTAGTCATCAATAGGTGCGACTGAGAAGTCTAACATGCCTTGCCATGTCCCTGTCTTAGCTTTGATGTTCCAATCATGTCCCTCGATTGACCGGCGTCTCCATTTGCACTTTTGATCATCCCTTCCCGTTTAGTCATCCTTAGGCCGAGTCTTCGTGCCTCGCAAGGGTTGATATAATTGTGGCTTGCTCTCGTATCGATCAATGCATTGGAATGTTTTCCATTTATCTCGACTGTTACGAATTGAAGTCCTTTTACTTCTGTATTCGTATTGTTTTACGAGTTAGATCCTACCATCTTAACGTTTCTTCCTTCCATTTTGGTTATAGTATTCAGAATTTAAAGTTGCATCCGCCAAGGCGAACCTCTTCGTTTACAATGGGTTCATCAGGAACCTTTACCACATCGTTTAGGTTGTTTTTCTTCGGGCAATATCGTGGTTTATATGGGCCGTCACATATCAAGCAACCCTTGTAGGGTTCGTTGGCTAACTATGGTGTTTTTCGAGGGTCTTCCCTTCGGGATTGGTTGCTGATGGGTCTTGCTCCCCCACCTTTGGTATTGTCTTGTTCGACAACCATGTTTTTGGGTGATCGTGTTTCATTACGATCATGTAAGGATTTAGTGGCAATAGTGGTTGATGACAAATCTTGTACATTTCGACGTTCTACTTTGTTCTTGGCCCAATATTGTACCCCATAACGAGTGTCGTTACTGTGACGACTCAAACCTATATCATGAGCGAAAATCATTGCCGGTATTGGAATTATCGAAACTGGTGTCGATATCCACTTTTATGATTTTTGACAGCCCGAACCAATAACTATAAAACTTCTGACGCATGAAGTTGACGAAAAACGACTACACTACCTCAATAAAGCACATATGTTCATTTATATTATCTCCTAAATAAATTTTCTTTGTAAATTTCAGAGAGAGATTTTTCGTCATTACCACCTTAAAATATAAATAAACTTATCCATCAAGTCAAAAGTCTTTTTCTAAAAACAAAGTTGACTTGGCGTTTACAAAAAATAATTAGTAACTATTAATTACAAGCTTATTTAAGGCAATTGATTTATTTCATCTAATCACAAGCAAACATGGCTTCATTAAGTAAGTATCTTAACTTCATAATTATTGTTGAAATAATCATCTCCAAATTTCATTCTCACACCAAAACTGATGATGTTTCAGACGAGAATCAAGGCGATTTCAAATCCAAATTGACTTTGAACGAAGGCGACGATGATGCGTATCCTAGTGGCGAATTTGAGTACAATACTCCAGGTGCTTGGAAGAGCTTCGTGGTGAATTTACGCATGCTAATTGCTTACCCATGGCTTAGGGTTCGCAAGGGCAGTGTATTGAATATCAAATTGCGCGGCAAGGTTTGTTTGTTTCTCCGTCAAATCTGTACTACTTCTACGATTGATGAATTGCATAGTCTCATAGCAAATTTGTACTACTTCTACGATTTGAATGTTTGTTATTGGCAATTTCAGATATCTGATCAGGTGAAGAGTCGCTTCTCTTCAGGTTTATCCCTACCACAATTATGTGAAAACTTGATCAAAGCAGCATATGATCCTCATATATCTGGTGTTTATCTCCACATTGAAACCCTAACATGTGGATGGGGCATAATTGAAGAAATTCGAAGGCACATATTGGATTTCAGGAAGTCAGGTAGATTTACATTAGAATTACTTATTTTTCTGGCCTTTTTTAATATTAACTTTAAAATTGAATATAATCATATAGGGAAGTTCATTATTGGTTATGCACTTGTATGGCATGAGAAGGAGTATTACATTGGATGTGCTTGTGAAGAGCTCTACGCCCCTCCGAGTGCTTACTTTTCATTGTACGGTTTTGCTAGTGGAGCATCATTTTATGGAGGTGAGTTGACGCATTACATTTTAGATCAGTCTTTACTAGTAATTAACAAAGTAGTGTGCATAAAGGTGTATTTGAGAAAGTAGGCGTGGAACCACAAGTGCAGAGGATTGGTAAATATAAGAGTTATGGTGATCGATATACTCGCAAGAATATGTCTGAAGAAAATCGTGAGGTGCTTACTACAATCCTGGATAACATCTATGAAAATTGGGTTGATAAGATCTCTCAAGCCAAAGGTGAAGTTACTTTGTGTTTTCCCTATTAATCTTGATGTATCAAAGTAAACAGTTTGAATTGGTTCTTTTACAGGAAAGAGAAAGGAAGAAATTGAGGGTTTTATTAATGAAGGAGTTTACCAAATAGAGAAGTTGAAAGAAGATGGATGGATAACAGATATAAAATATGATGATGAGGTAGATATGCACATGAAAAGGAACATTAAGTACTTATTTTAGTAGTGGCACATAATTCTTCACGAAACCATTTTGTAACTTTTACCATTTCATAGGTTTCGACTTCAAAATGTTAAAAAGACAAATTATTGATGTTTGTGTTAATGTTCAACCTTTTCAGGTGAGATCTATGCTGAAAACAAGATTGGGCATTGCAGAGAAGAAAAAACTTCCACTTATTGATTTCAAGTGAATATCCCTCTTATATAGCCTCTATTTTTTCCCCTTCAGAATTTGCATATTTCTGCTTTTATAGACTACTTTATTACCACGACTTCAGGAAATACTCAAGAATTAGGAAATGGAGTGTGGGGTTATCAGGTGGCAAGGATCGAATTGCAGTAATTAGAGCTTCTGGTGGTATTAGTCGTGTGGGAGGGTCATTTTTTTCACCTAGTTCGGGCATCATAGCTGAACAGTTCATCAAAAAGATTATCAAAGTAAGAGGTATGTAAACATTAAAGTGTAAAGGACCAACATATACATAACATGTTTGCAACATATGTAGAATCAACGTGGTTGCTGTGTACATAAGTTACTATGAGTAAAAAATAGTAAAATACACTTGTCCCTAAGAAAAGGCAATAAGAACATGGACTTAATTTATTATTTACTTTTCAGATTCAAAAAGGTATAAGGCTGTTATCATCCGAATTGATAGCCCTGGGGGCGATGCTCTTGCTTCTGACTTGTAAGTAATATTGACCAGAAATTTATAGTTTATTTAACCTTTGGATATACTCATCCTACAATAAAGGGTTGGCTAAAAGAAAGACAAACCAATGGGAAATGATACAAGACTATTTGATTGCAATTCTCATGTAGTTAAGCTTATATTTTTTGTGCAGAATGTGGAGGGAAATCAAGCTCTTGGCTGAATCTAAGCCTGTAGTTGCATCAATGGTTGATGTGGCAGCTAGTGGAGGATACTACATGGCCATGGCAGCACATGCTATAGTCTCAGAGAATCTTACTTTAACGGGTTCAATTGGTGTAGTTTCAGGTCCTTTACAATATCCTGCATTTCTCTTCCTTAAATTTGGAGTTACTTTTGAATTCTGACTAAGTTTGTTGTAGTCAAGTACAATAGGGGGAAACTATATGAAAAGATTGGTTTCAACAAAGAAATTATATCAAAGGGACGATACGCTGAGATGTATGCTGCTGACCGGTCATTCAGGTGAGATGATTGTTGATATATAAATTTCTATTCAATTCTTATAATCCTAACCACTTTACAAATCTCTGTATAGACCTGATGAAGAGAAACTGTTTGCAGAAGATGCCCAGAATTTTTATGAACAATTTCGTGACAAGGCAGCATGTGCAAGATCAATGAGTGTATGTGGTATCTCGATTATATAGTTTATTATTTTAGGTTACACAATTAGCAACAGAGTGGTGATGAATGCAGGTGGATAAGATGGAGGAGATAGCTCAAGGGAGGGTGTGGACTGGTAATGATGCTGCTTCACGAGGTTTAGTTGATGCGATTGGAGGCTTTTCACGGGCTGTTGCTATAGCCAAACACAAGGCCAACATTCCTCACAACAAAAAGGTTGGTTCCAATAGTTGTCTAGTGTGATTAATCTAAAATCATTTACGAAAAAATAATGATTTGAAACACATTCTACTATGATGCTTGTTGTTAATAAAAACAAATCCAACTAAGTTGAGTTATTTTGGTGTTTCAAAATGGGAAGTATTGCATTTCTCACATGACAGAGGTAATGTAACCTTTTGAGGATAAGAAAACTCATAAACAGTTCATGTTTGTAGGTGGCGCAATTCGCGGGGTTGGCGGGTCGGATAACGGGTCAAAATGGGTGACTTTTACAGGTCCCAGAGTGGTTGTCTCAGAGCACTTTTTCCAGATTTTAACATTACTAAAATAATTGGTTTGGGGAATATGATTATAAATTATTTTAATAATAAGCTAGTTTTTAAATAAAATGATTTCGGAGGCTTTATGTATTTTAAATTTACTTTGGGTGACTTTATGCCATTTGACCCATTCAACATGTTTCATTGTAGATAACTTGTTTTACCTTTAGAGATAAAACGTAAACCAAATCTATCCGTTCAAAAGTAAATGGGTAGAACATCCGTAACACCGGAGTATTTTATATTCTTGTCTTGCCTCAATGGCCAATACAGATTTTTTAACCCGGATTTGCACTATCATTAAAAAATGGTTCTTTCTGTACTTTTTTATTTTTACATTGCAAAACGGTACTGGTACATACCCTCCAGTGGCTATGTAACAAGAACAAGTTAACACTAGTCATTTTTAATTGCCAGTTAAAATGAGTTGGGTTGATCTGGTAACACTTTTATATTCCTTTACCAATTTATAGAATTATTATTATATTAACTTGATTTTCAGAAGTTACATTATTAAAATAAGAATTTAATATATTAGATAAATTAGTTTTAGAGCTTGTAAGCAGTCAAACCGTTTTAGAGTTTTCGCCGTTTAAGCCGTTTGACCCACTCCCTCTACCATATTAGCTATTTATTTTCCAGTTTTGCCCACTTGACTGATTATCAATAGAATACAACTCACTTTCATATAAATGGGTTGAAATTGCTAGCTGGGCTAAGCAGCATACAGCCAATATATATGTTATAACAATATTGTTGATTGTCTGTAGGTTACTTTGGTTGAGCTGTCGAAACCGTCATTCTCTGTAAATAAAATCCTATTTAGCATGGTGAGTTCGGCAATTGGAATAGAGACAACACTAAAGCATCTGCAGGATGATTTCGCAGTGTGTAACGGGGTCCAATCCCGTATGGATGGAATCATGGTTCACGGGTCAGAAGGATCTTCATTTGCAGACTACCTAACTTCTCTTTGATCCCAGGAGCGAATAAAGCATGCCAATTGCTAGATCAAGGTGCTGTCTTTTGATGTTTATTCTATTTCATGTTGCTTTTAAAGCCAAAATAAAAGGTCAATAAGTTTATTTGTTCTGTTTCCTGTTAATAGTGAAATCATGTTGTTAAGACAAAGTATAATACAATGCATGAACCGTGATAACAATCTTAGAGCTCAGATAGAAGCTTGACGAATGTATTCAAATTCTGTACTGATGTTCCTTCTTTAACTGCCTTGATGGCTGCTCGGCTTAGCTCCTTAACTCTAACTCGCTCGGGCCTATCAACATTTAATGACTCATCCAACAACCGAGCCAACTCGACTGAGTCAGGAACACTATCTGGTCCACCATCACAAAGTCGCTTCCCAACACCCAACGGGTCAACCAGTAGCGCGGCATTGGTGAACTGGTCCGCACCCATTGGCCATGTCAACATCATCACGCCAGATGCAACTCCTTCCAATGTTGAGTTCCACCCACAATGAGTCACGAACGACCCAACAGCCTGATGTCGTAGTATTGCCAATTGCGGTGCCCACCCTTTGACTATGAACCCTCGACCCCCCACCTGATCTTCGAACCCACTAGGGATGTAGCTCGAACCACCTTCCTGCACACACAAAACGAAGTCTACGTTACTAAGCTTGAGTGCACCCGTCAATGCGTTCATTTCCTTCTCACTTAATGTTCCTAAGCTACCAAAGCATATATATACAACTGAACCGTCACACTTTTGGTCCAGCCACGTGAGCAGATCATCAAGTGGCACTGCACTTGACCCGCCACGTCCGGTGGTACCCATCGGGTCATGTTTGTCAGGAAGTAACGGGCCCACAGCCCAAACCCTATCGTGGCCCATTTGTTTCTTCACATAATCAATATAACCACCTTCCAAACCTTCAAATGTGTTGAACACAATTCCCCAGCTGGTCATATTATCCAAAACACCCTTTCTAAAAGACTCGAAACCCGGTTCTCCCTTTTTATAACTCCGCCTCAGCGGGGACAGCTGCCACCAAGGAAGTTCCGGGGAGTTGGGGATGTCGGGGAACGAAAGCATGAAGCTTTCGTCTCCGTCATCATTGAGTGCTTTAATCTCTGATGCGTCACGCCACAACATGTGAAAAATGGAATAACCAAGAGCACCTGAAGGCGAAAACACCACGTGCCGAACGCCTAGGTGGGAGGCAAGGTCATTAGTCCACCCGAGAAAGAAGTCGGAGATAATGGCAGCTGGTGGCGTAGGGTGAGATTTGAACCATTGAACGATGGGATCAAACAGTTGTCGGGTGGCGATTACTTCGGTGATAAGTGGATGTGGGGATGGGCTGTGGCTGTGGTCGGGGTCGGATAGGAGGAGTTTGTGGAGAGAATAGTGGTGCGAGGAAAGGACGGGGTCGAGAAGGGGGAGGTTTGCGGCGGAGATGACGATGGTGACGGTGAGGCCACGGCGGAGAAGGAGGCGGGTGAGGTCGAGTAAGGGGATGAAATGGCCGGAGGGAGGGAAAGGGCAGACTAGTATATGTGTGCTGCATGTAGAGTTAGACATGTTGATTGTCTTGATAGATGCTCATGATATCTGTTGGTGTTCTAAAAAAGCATCTTGTAATTGTCAAAATGTATATTAAAATTAAAAAAGGATAATATTTAACATGAAATTAATGACTTCATGGCTGACGTTCTTTCGGTTCAAAGGTCACTTTTATAATTTTTTTTCTAACCACATGAGTGTCGGGAAATAATGGTCCATGACCCAAACCCGATCGTAGGTGTTTACCTACTAAAAAGGTGGGTATTGTTGGAAAGTAGGCCCAATAATACGGACACGAAGTTTGATATCAAACAAGATCGACTCTTTCTTGTTATTAATTCTTAACTTTCAAATTACATAGACCCTAACTTTTATCTATATACTCTATAATAAATAAAGGTTTTTGTGAGACAAATTTTCCCGCCTCTCTCTCCTATTAATTACACAAATTTTCTTTAATTGTTTTTAATAATTTTTTGATTTTCGCATGTTTTTTCTATTAAATAATAATGATTTCTATAATACTTTTTATAGAACGGTTTTTATTTAAAAAATATAGGTTTGTTCATAAAACAATTTTAGAAATTGAACATTTATTTCATTCTTTCTATAAAACATTTTAAAAAAATAACTTTGTGAAGTTTCTAAAATTTGTATTAAAAAATTATGTAATATGTCATAAATATGTACATATTTATTATTAAGTGTATAATATTGTATTTATTTAACTCGTGTAATACACGGGGTTTCTAACCTAGTTTATAATAAATAATCCTTACTAATCTTACTTAAATACTACTCTCAATTATAATCTAACTAGGTTAAAGACCTGTGTACTACACGGGTTGTAATAATAATAAAAAAATATAAATATGAAATGTATGTGTATATATATATATATATAGGGGAGGGTTTCAGAGAAAACCACATAGTTAGATGAAAATCGAGAAAACTACTAAAAAACCAATTTTAACCAATCATATAATAATATTTGTTTTTTATTTTATTTTTATTTTTTTATAAGAGTATCAATGTGATATTACACATTTTTACCAAAAAACCATATAAAAATTGGTTTACGTATATGTAACCCATAGTGTTACATATACGTAAACAGAAAACCAAAAGTTTACGGTTACGTATACGTACCCATAGTATTACACACTATTTTAGTGGTTTTCTTGGTTTTCGCCTAACTTTGTGGTTTTCTCTTGATCCTTCCCATATATATATATATATATATATATATATATATATATATATATATATATATATATATATAGGGAGAGGATCCAGAGAAAACCACATAGTTAGGCGAAAACCAAGAAAACCAGTCTAAACCAATCAATGAATTTATAAATTAATCAATTACTTTTAATTATAAAGGGTATATTTGTAAAATTACATGTATTTAATATATTATAATTATTATGAGTCAAATGTAATCCCTAAAATTTCTCCCATTTCATACGATCGTTACCAAATCAACCAAATATGAAGATTGAAGATATACTCTACCCAGAAGATTTAAAGATTTGATCCAATCTTCATTTTTTTTATTTTGATTCTTTCCCTATTTTTCGATTTGGTCCATTATATATTTTGGTATTTTGTTTACGTTCATCCCCAAATCATCAGCGACTTTTTCATCTTTCAAGGTTTATGTGTAATTCATATATTTGAAGCGATCCAGAAGATTTTGAACATACATTTAACTTTTTTTTATGTTTGTGAGTTTCAGTTATGGTTTCTAATGAAGATTATCAACAGAATCAATTTTCAGATGTTAATTCTCCTTATGATTCATCTACATTTCTGATTACACAAGTACAAGATGATAATTCGAATCAAATAATGTTAGCAGATCAGCATGTTGACACAGAAGATATTGATCATCATACTCCCTCAAAGAACATTAATGGGAATACCACAGATATATTGTTATTACTGTTTTGTCATGAATTTACTAATTCTTATAATCAATTCATGTGTTGTTAAAGACTTTAGGTATTATTAATTCATGTTTTTATAAAAAAATTATTGAATACGTATATGTATTCATCAATAGGTCTAGAAATTAATATGTATAAAATATAACAAATACATATTTGTTTTCAACATTTATCATTGTTTTATTATTAGGAATTGTTTAATGTCATCAGTTATTAACTTATTATATATCTAATAACTCATGGCAATTTATAAACTTTCAGTTTTGAATACGTATACGTATCCGCAAAATGAGCAGACATGTATCAAATTGTTATTATTGAAAACATAACAATATTGTATTTCCCTAATGTTTACTTAGGATCAAATAATGCTGAGGTATTTGTTTCACCTAATGGTTCTAGACATTGGATACCTATTGTACCAGTTGAGTTACCGGTGTTAGGGCCCACTTTTGAGAAATGGGAGGATGTTGTTAATATGTACGAGAAATACGTAGAGATAGCTGGTTTCTCTATTCGATTAGGTGCTATGAAAAAAAAGGGGCATGATAACTAATAGATATATGATGTGTACTAGAGCCGGTAAACCTAAAAAGAAAGTTATTGACTCATTGGATAAGTCTTCCAAGGTTGTTCGCCGTACAAGCTATAAAGTTCCCAATTGTAAAAACATGTATCAAGTTGAGAGGAATTAGAAATACCTTACGTTTTGAGTTATATGCATTTGTTGATGATCATAACCATGGCTTGGTTAGTATTGACAATATGGATTTGTCTAGGAAAAAAACGTAAGCTTAGTTTTCATGATCAAGAGTATATTGCTAAATGTCGTTTGGCAAACGTTGGCCCCAATAAAGCATATAGATTGCAGACAGTTTTAAAGGGCGGTCATCACATGGTAAGAGGTACAAAACATACTACAAGAATTTTAGTAGATATATAAGCAAATATATTGGCGAGAGAGATGCACAAATGATTGTTGAAAAGATGGGTGAACGGGCAGTGAATTTGCAAAATTTCACCTTTGAATACCGATTAGTTGGAGACGAGTTGATATCCTTGTTTTGGGTGGACGACGTTGCGAAGTGCAATTATGAAGTATTTGGTGATGTATTGGCATTTGATGCAACATACCAGACAAATAAGTAAGTGTTTTTTAGTTATTCTAATTCATGATTATATTTTCACTTATATGTGAAAATTGTTTTTTTTATTGTTATAGGTATAATATGATTTTTGTACCGTTCACTAGTGTTGATCACCATAAATCATGCGTTACTTTTGGTGCGGGGCTGTTACACGACGAGTCAATAGCGTCATACAACTGGCTACTAAATTGTTTTCTTACAGCTCATGTTAAGCAACCCCTTTTAGTTTTAACAGATCAGGACGCGTCGATGAAGCAGGCTGTTAGCGAAGTTTTTGATAAATCTGTTCATCGACTATGCATGTGGCATATTACCAAAAAGATCCCAGTCAAGGTATAATTAGCATTTATCTATAACAGATATGTATCTCTGATTAGAGTGTTATAATTTTATATGTTTTGAATTCGTAAAGTAAATTAAATTGAATTTCATTCCTTTTTTCAGATAAGTTATTCTTTTTAATATTGTATCCTTCACTTTTTTGCTGTTATATAATTGTTTTATTTAATTATTAATACAGTGTAAAAATCATTACAATTACATAATTTATAAGCAGGTTATGTAGACACAGTAACTGAATTTTCACATTAATGTGACCATTATACAATTTCATCATATATTGGTTACATATACGTATTCGAAGAACACATTTATCATAAAAAAACCACTATGAGGATAGTATATACAGATCAGTTTTGTTTTAAGTTTTTTAATTTTCTACAACTGATATATACATACAATAACATTTTTAAAACCTATTTGTTTCAATTAATTATCTATTTAACATTTACTTTTCATATACGTATTCAATGAGCTATTACTTTGTTTGTTATCTCATATGCCTGTTTTTTTTCCCATACCATATGCCTGTTTGTTTTTTTCCACCACACCATCATCAATTTCATTTGATAACTGATCCATCACTTAACTGCATAGACATCTTGTTTTTCTTACTACCTGGATTGAAAACAATACAGTATTACCATACATAACCAAATGAATACGTATACGTATATTGAACACGTATGTGTACACATAACTTAATTGAACACATATGGTTACCCAGAATTTCATTTGATAACTGATCCATCACTTAACTGCATAGACCTCTTGTTTTTCTTACTACCTGGATTGAAAACAATACAGTATTACCATACAGAACCAAATGAATACGTATACGTATATTGAACACGTATGTGTACACATAACTTAATTGAACACATATGGTTACCCAGAATTTCAATGCATAACCAATTGAATACGTAAAAGTTTCTTAGTTTATGATTTATAAATTTGCATTTGAAATCACTATGCAGTGGCTGATAACTTCAAATTTACCTTTTTGGAATTAAATTTACATATACAATGTTAATTACACTTACTAATAACACTAGACTTATTGAACCCTGACAAACGCTGCTCAATAACCATTTCTGCACGTTAACAAAAAGCATAAATAAACTTGTATCTAAATAAGCAAATGATATAAATAAACATTAAGAACAATTTAAATGTTTACCTGCTTCCCTTTGCATTTTTTCAGATATCTTTCTTAAGTTTTCTTTAATTTCCATTATTATCTTAAATTTATCATCATCTTTACCCATTTGTTTGGAATCTGTATAAACAATACAAATAATAAAATTATCATAAATTCCATAAAGATGGTGGAGTAAATGCAAATATAAAATCCATTATTTAGAAACCTTGCTTTATACATGTCTTAGTTCTTCAATTATTGCTACTCATGTATTAATGTATCAGGAACATGTCACTGGAATACGTATACGTAGACACTAAAAATAAGTCTTGTAACCAATTTTTCGTAACTGCATACGTATACGTAATCAATCGATTGAGGAATTTTTAACACACAATGTTCAATATTAACATCAAGAATCAGGGACTACTACCTTCTTCAACAATCTGTAATAAAAAAAATAAACTAAAAATAACAAAAGAGATTAACATCATACCTCTTTAACAAACAAAAAAACATTACTTTGATGTTTAAACCCACGGTTTCTGAAAAATTTCAAACCTAGGTTTCAAAAAAATCGAGTATACACTATGAATATTATCTATTCGCAACACAAATTGATCATCAAAGCTTACAACTTTTGGCCGAGATCGTCGAACGAGACACTTTTCTCCAAAATTTGCTTCTTGTAATTTCCGATTTTTGCAGCCGATGTAATTTATGTGATGAGATGAATTTACCTTCTTGTAATTTTCGATTTTGGGGTTCTGGGAATCAATTTAATCAATGAAGGTATGGTATAAATCTCTAAGAAATAGGAAACGAGACTATTCAGGGATTTTGATTTTCAAATCCCTGAATTACAAATTTATGATCGTGTGAAATACCCTCAATACCCTTTAACCATTAAAATATTAATTACTGGTGTCTAAATTTACAATCTGCCCCCTAAATAATAATGACCGTTGATAAAAAATAATGAATGACTCAGATTGGTTTTTTCAGTTTTTTCCTAACTACCGGTTTTCTCTGAAACCTCACCCTATATATATATATATATATATATTATAACTAAATTTAAAAATTACATTACATTACAAATCTATATTTATATGAAATTACAGTTCACAAATCTCTAAACACTTCTTTGTACAACTTGCAATTCGTTATGAAATATAAGCTCAATAAACAGAAAGATTTGTAATCTAACATGTTATCCTACCATCCGCAATCTGACCCGTTACCACCTGTCACCAACGAAACCCAAGTTGCAGACTGACCCCCCACCTGACAATCTATAGCTTGACTTGTTACAGCCTATCAACAACGACCAAAAATGCGAGATCTGTTAAAAAAAATAAACAGACTGATTATCAACAAAGTACAATATGCAAAAACAACTATTAAAATTAGATTACTCTCCACTTTCCACATGAATTACAAATGCATGTATAAAATAAGATCGCACCCCACGATCTACAACCTGACCCGTTACTACCTATGCACCAAGAGGTATGGCTGCTTCAAACGCTCTACTTCAGGTGGAATCGAATTAATTACCTACCAATAAAGTTAAATGAGTTCAGAACAGAACAATATTGAAGGACTTCTAATCCGAATTCATCAAGGAAAGTGGTAATGTGTAATCAAATGTATCATGTATACACAAATTTTGCCATAAAAAGTTCAATTGCTATATGTTTTTTGTTTGACCCGTTTTAGATAAACACAACCCAAATAGACACAAATCAATTCCAAATAAAATATCTATATATGTTTTTTGTTTGACACGTTTTAGATAAACACAACCCAAATAGGCACAAATCAATTCCAAATAAATATATCTATATGAAAGAACACATCCCTTTAGAACCTAATCTAAGACCACCACCAACCAAAAACTCAGTTGGGTTCTTTTGCCGGAGTCAATGGTATTTGGCCGAAAAACGAAAACCATATGTAAAAGTACATTAAATCAATGGGAGAATGTAGAATAAAATGGAAGTAGATGATAAATTCAACCAAAATTCAATATCAAAACTTTATAGGCTAACAAAACAAAAGATTACATTCAACTAAAACAATCAGACTTTGATTACTTAATGAAAAGAATTGCCTATTATTTTGAATAAACTCCAATCATGAGTTCAAAGAGATTAAGTCTAAGCTATCAATGGACCAAATAAAACTGAGTGTAAGAAACAACTATCACCATATATCAAATATTTCAATACTTTGTATGCAAAATTCTTCCTCAAACAATCTTTAATCATTCCATTTGCAAGTCCCACAGATTTTTCCACAAGCTAACGCTGACAAAGACTATTACATTTAGCTAAGAGAACAAAACTTGATTAAAGAAATGAAAAGAATGCTAAATTCAACACAACGAAGAAATAACAATCATAGTACAACAACTGATTCTACATGACAACACACCTAGAACTTTATCTATAAACATCATCTATTTCGGTAGGAGTAGCAAACATGCTTTGGCAATTGCAATCACTTAACAAATAATGAATCAAAGTAATTGATCTATGGCGAATTCTTGGTACATATTTTAATCGTGGATGATGAAACACAAAGAATCAGATAGCAAAAGGCTACAGTTTTATGCACGGGTTTGAAGCACATGGTCTCACCTTCAACATCGTCTTCTTCGTTGTCGTCGTCATCATCTTCAACCACAGGTTCCTCATTCTGCATAAAAATATCATTTCAATTTTAGACATTAAAGTTTACCCATTGCGCCATCATTTGTGCACATACCATATTAATCTAGCTAAACATAATTCACATTTAAGCATTGCTAATCAAAACACATAAATTATATTAAAGTTCTGAATTCTGATGTGCTAAATCTTTTCAATTGCAGTACTTCAATAAGAGAGTAATTTTGTGAATACTAAATCACTTATTAAACAATAACCTTGCATAGAGGGGCTGAATGGTTGATTCACCATTTGGTGCCTCAACCAAGTTAAGTTTATCTTCATTGACAGATATCAAAAGAACAAATAGGCGCCAAGATTTTGTTATATTTTTATTTTCACTTTCATTCAATCAAATATCACCAGAAATTAATAATGAAAAGGAGAAAATTAGAGTTTTGAATAGCTGCTTTACCTTTGGATTTCTCGAATTTAGGCCGATGCTTCGACTTGGGTTTGAAGTTGGATTTCTCGAGAACTTCTTCGAATTAGGGCTTGAAGTTTGATAATCGCAAAACCACCACTGTGAAAGAATGAGAAAGAGAATCGTAAATACGTGAAATCATCCAATAGGGTTTTATAGATGAAATTGATTTAAGGTCCGATTGCTACAAAGCATTCATCGTTGGGATGATTGTAGTGGCCATCATGTTGAATTAGTCCTTGCCTCCTTGGGTCGGGAGTATAGGCCGTCGACCATCACAAAGGAAGGGGATAGTATGGAGAGAGAGAGAGAGAGAATCGGTGGTGGTGGTGGTGGTGGGAAGGGAGACAGATTAGGGTTTTGGAGGAGGCGGTGTTACCGGGTCATAGGATCCGCGCTTTTCTTAATTCGGGTAAACGGGTATTGGGCGGGAAAAATAAGGTGAGGGAGGCTACGAGAGTGACTCGAAAACCTTTATTTATTAGTATGTATAGATATAGATATGAATATAGATAGATACCAACTCCAATAAACTAATAGATAAATATAACTTTATCTAAACATACAAACTATTAGTTAAATACTAATTAATTAACTAGTTCTGGATCACCCCTTAAACTTTAACTTTTTTTAAACCGACCCCTCTTTCTTTCGTAAAATCAAGATTAACTCCTTTATTCTCTCCCTTAATCTTGATTTGGACTTGCTTCTTGCTCTTTCCACATTCTTTCTTCCTTGAACACTTAAGGAACTTATAGTTACAATATCGATTTTGAGCTCTCTGGATACTATTTGATAAAGACTGAAGCGGGGTTAGCGCCGTCATCATCGAAATTGAAACTCTTCCTTCTTTCCTACTTTACCTTTTTTTTTTCAAGATCCGGCTCTTGACTACCTTCTTTTTTCAAGATCTGGCTCTTGACTACCTTTCAAGATCTGGATTTTGACTGCTTTTCAAGATCTAACTCTTGACTACCTTCTTTCTTTCTTCAAAAACTGTTTCTTGACTGCCTTTTTTCTTTCTTCAAGAACTGACTCTTGACTGCCCTCTTTCTCCTACTCCTTCGAAACACCAAGAACAAAGAGTCCTTGATAGCCTTCTTAACAAGATAAATCTTGTTCTTCTTACTCCTCTCAATCAAAAATGGGATTCTTGATTGCCTTCTTTACCTTCTTTCTTGCGATTAGATTTTTTCCCCTTTCAATCCAATCTTCTCGCTTCCTTCTCTTCAGCCCCGCAGCCAAAGGGCTGCTCCCCTCGTGAAACACGACTCTCAAAACCGCAGACACCAAGCTCTGATACCAATTGTTGGAAATTTAGGCCCAAGAATACGGACACGAAATTTGATCTCAACCAAGATCGACTCTTTCTTGTTATTAATTCTTGACATACAAATTACATAGACCCTAACTATCTATTTATAATAACAAGTCTTACTAATTCTACTCAAATAATACTCTCAATTATAATCTAATACTAACTCCAACAAACTAATAGATAAACATAACTTTATCTAAACATTCAAACTGTTAGTTAAATACTAATTAATTAACTAGTTCCGGGTCACTCCTTAAACTTTCACGTTCTTCTAAAACGACCCCTCTTTCTTTCGTAAAATCAAATTAACTCCTTCAAATATTACTGACAGAATATAATCGACATCAAATATAGGTCGGACAGTTCCCAAAAAAGTCCAAACAAAGCCGCCAGTAATTTGTCAGTAACATTATCAGTAAGTTGTTAGCTAATAATCCTTTGGTAATCTACACATAAAAATATTGCTAGATTTTACGCCCGATAGTTGTTGGTAATCTTCTGGTTAAACAAGGGGAAAATTATCAAAATGGACATTTGACTAACTCACTTTTTCAAAATATACATTGACTTTTAGCTTACTAAAATATGGTCATCAAGAACAACAGACAGCTAGGCTTAGCCGACTAAAATTTCCATGCCGGAATGTCATTTGTCAAGACGCTACACCAATTAGAAGCTGACACGTGGCATCACGAAATTTTATGCCAGCTATAGCCGTCTATTTAAACGGCTTAGCCGGAGGTTTTTTCCGACTTGGCTTGATTGTAGTAGGCAAGGCTCCTTTTAACCGGCTTGGTTAGTCTTAGCCGACGCTGACCCTATATTTTAACCTATTAGTCGTCTATAGATGACTAATTAGGTGTCGGTAAACAACTACAAATATAAAAAAATGAAAACGGCTAATTAGCCGACTAAGAGGTTAAAATATAGGGTCAACGTCGGCTAAGACTAGCCAAGCCGGTTAAAAGGAGCCTAGGCGGCTACAATCGAGCCAAGCCGAAAAAAAACCGCCGGCTAAGCCATCTAAATAGATGGTAATAGCCGGCAAAAAATTCCGTGATGACACGTGTCAGCTTCTAATTGATGTAGCGTCTGACAAATACCATTCGGACATGAAAATTTTAGCCTGTTAAGCCTAGCCGTCTATTGTTCTTGATGATCATGTTTTAATAGGCTAAGAGTTAATGTCCATTTATGGGTTGGTCAGATGTACATTTTAGTAATTCTCTCTTAAACAATCCGTCGGTAATTTTTTACCCGTGTCATCTTTTTCAACAGAGTTTCTAATGAATTAGTGACAGGCGTACCCTATGACTTAATGGACTTTCGACGAATACGTTCGTCCCCTGAAAGTGAGTAAAATTCCGTTTTCGTCCCTGAGGTTTGAACCAAACTTCAGGTTTCGTCCCCCTATAACACATATCATCCCTAATGTTTTATATTTTAACAGTTTCCGTCCCTGATCCTTAACTCCGTTAAAATTTCAGTTAGTTTTTATATGAAATTACTAATATACCCCCTTCTTCTTCTTCAAACATCATACCCTTCTTCAAACTTCAAACATAAGGAAACTTCGCCTCTCTCTCTATAATTCCATCAAAACCCTAGATCCGACAACCAAGACTTTGATGTTTCTAGACATCAAACCTGGTACTGTAACCTATTTTGGCTTCTAATTCCAATAATACGTTCCTATTAGTCACACATTACCTAATTACACGTAATTACCAAAATTTTCCTCAAGCAAATTCACAACTTCGAACACAGAAAAAGTAAAACAACAAATTATAAAAGTGATGAATAACACAAAAGGATCATGGAGCAAGTACATTAGGGCTTTGGAGATGTGAGAAAAAGCTTCTGGTCCATAAGCTTTGTTGAAATCCTCTTCCACTTGAGGATTCCAACGCAACATATGGTTGTAGTAGTAACGCTCTGATTGATCCATCAGCAGAATCTATGATTGCAGTTGCAGCAAAATGGAAGACAAATCATGACAATTAATCATAGGCATACGCACAAATAACAGAGTAATGAAGTGAAAATGGAGGTGTACCTGTGGTGGAGACGGTGGTGGTCGGCTGCTGAAGCTTCGCTTCATTTAAGAAAGCCAAATGGGTGTATAATATCACTTCTACAAGGACAGTAGCTATGGTTTCCAGATATGTGAGACGATGCTTTGGTTGCCTAATATGTGAGCGACAGAGCCATTGGTTGCCAGATCTAGGGTTTTGATGGAAGTGTAGAGAGAGAGATGAAGTGTTGAAGGCAAAAGGGGGGTTATGATGTTTGAAGGAGAAGAATGGGGTATATTAGTAATTTCATATAAAAACTAACTAAAATTTAACGGAGTTAAGGGCCAGGGAAGGAAACTGTTAAAATATAAAACGTCAGGGATGGTATGTGTTACAGAGGGACGAAACCTGAAGTTTGATTCAAACCTCAGGGACGAAAAGTGAAGTTTACTCTTTGAAAGTCTATATGGAAGTTGAACTTGTCAAATAAATAATAATAAACTATGCTTAGAAGCAACGACCGGCACTCGATCGAAATAATACATTGTTTATGAATTAATGGATGAGTTGACTTGGATGCAAATTCTAGAGAACTAATTTAAATAAATGATATTTAATAAAAGATGTAAGAGCTAGTTTTTTTTTACTTGTCACGTCCTGTGGCAGCGCCGTACACGTCGTGATAAAATATAGACTACAATCGAACCGACTTGTTTTTGAACTAAATTTATGTCGAAACGTAGAGTAACTCGAATTAAGATCGATAAACGAACACACAATATTTTCCTTGCATTTTTATAAATCAGAAATAATATATCCACCAACCCATTATTCATAACCGATCGGCGTAACTTCATACGTTTCTTTTAGTCCTACCGCCACGCCACAATGCGCGGGTACCTTGAAAAATGAGGCCGAAGCCGACTAAAAAAAGCGGTACCGTTGTATAACTGTCTTTTATTATGTTTATGTCGCTACTTTAATCCTATACGTTTCTCTTTTTTCGTAGCCATGTTAATGTGAACGTCTCAACCGTTTAACGTTCGTCTCCCGCCGTGGAGCGCGGGCCAACACTTCTCTAGTTAATACTATATTTAAGGGAAATAAATAAAATAGCAATATTTAATATTTAATAATATAACATGAGTGAAACAGTAGGTCCATGTTTAATCGATTTTTAAAACCGGTTCTAAGGGGTTAAAGATGAGAAAAACACAAAAGTTAAGAGGGTGACATGGCGGGGGTAAAACCCACCGACCATGCCTTTTAAGGTATTAGTAATGTCTAGTTGACATTTATTATATGTATTTTATTACTAATATCTTCAAAAGTAACGTTGGTGTCTAATAAGTAATGTCGGTGTTCGATAGAAGGACACAGACACAGCCAAATTTTCAGTTATAATCTAGGGATCAAATATTGTTTAGCAAAGTTGATGCTGGTTGAGATTAGAGGTGCACAAAAAAACCGGTTTGGAAATCCGAACCGGAACCCGAACCGCCCCATAACCGGTTTTGTGTGAACCGGTTTCAAACCGATACGAACCGCCAGTTTACAACCGGTTTAACCTATTTGTGCGACGAGCGGTTTACAACCGGTTTTTTGTGAACCGGTTTGAGAAACCGGTTTGGTAAACCGGTTTGAACCGGTTTAACGGTCAAAAAAAAAACTAGCCGTTGGAAACGGCTATATAGCCGTTGGGACCAATTTTTGACCGTTTTTTGACCCATTTTAACCCCCAAACACATTATAAATAGGTAGTGGGTGTTTTGGTTAAATCACACTTCTCAAACGCTCAAAAAACGCTCAAAAAATTTCAAAAAACGCAATGGCAGGTTCTTCAAGTTATGGTGTTTCCTCTAACGAAGTTAGCGTTGTGAAAATAATACCAACAACGAGGAACCCCGCAATTTGGTCAAACTACGATCTATGTGAGTTGTCTAACGGGTTGGAACGTGCTCGTTGCAAAAAATGTGGTGGTTTTTTTAAAAAGGAATCAAATTCTACTCTAAAAACTCATCTGGAAAAATCGTGTCCGAGTTTGAAGAATATTCCAGGTGAGGGTCAAGCATCTATGACAAGCGAGGGTGGAATTTGGAACTTCGATCCAAATATTGTTCGAGATAGAATGGCGAAATTAGTTATTCAAAGAGGTTTGCCGTTCAACCATTTCGACAACCCGCTCACGACGAGGATGATTCAAGAAGCCCTTCAACCACGTTATCATCAAGTAAGTCGTAGTACTCTTAGACGTGATTGTCTAAAAATGTGGAAAAAAGCAAAAAAAGAATTAATTTTAGGTTTTGAAAAATTGGAAACCGGTGTGAACTTAACCACCGACGTTTGGTCGGCTCCACATGGTATTCCCGACTCATATATTTGCGTTACCGCTCATTGGGTTGATCCCAATACGTGGCAAATGATGAAACGTACAATCGCGTTTGATATGTTTGAATATCCGCACACGGGTCAAAATTTATTTCACATTTTAGATGATGTGATAACCGATTTTAAATTACAAAATAAATTATTTTCAATATCTTTTGATAATGCCTCAAATAATACAAATGCGGTTCAAAAATTAATATTAAAATATAATCCGATTTGCAACGGCGCTTTTTTCCATAATCGATGTATTGCACACATCATCAACTTAGCCGTGCAAGACGGGCTTGGGGTTGAACCCGTTATTGAAATAAGTAATGCATTTCGAGTCATGCTTAAAGACGTTTTTAGTAGTAGTAAAAAAAGATACCATGAATATATTAGATTATGTAACGATACGGGTTTGATTTGCTTAGGTCCCAATTGGGACCTCCCAACAAGATGGAATTCAACTTATAAAATGTTTCATAGTGCTATACGTCAAAAAGATACTTTATCAATTTTTCATGATATGCTTTCCTCAAAACCGCGTCGTAAAATTCAAAGTTTTCCGTCTACGAGTTGGGACATTCTTGAAAATTTAACCGAATTGCTCGAAGTTTTCAAAACCGCCACTACTTTTTTATCCGGGGTTTATTACCCCACAAGTCCCTTGGCTCTTAAACAAATATTTCTAATGTGTAACAAATTAGCCGAACTTGAAAATAAAAATACTCTTTTTACGACAATGATAAAACCGATGAAAGAAAAATTTGTTAAATATTTTAAAGAAATGCCTCCGGTTATAACTTGTGCCGCCGCATTAAACCCTACAATTAATGTTTACGGTGTTGAAACCTTGATTGATAAAATAACTTACGATTTGGATTTGAATTCCGAAGATATTCATTTTTCAACCGTAACAAAAACTTATTTTAACAAATGTTTGCAAGATTTGTTTGATATTTATTTACATAAATATGGTACAACACAAACCCCACATGATACGATGGGCGCGGGCGCATCAAGTAGCAGCTCGAGGAATGTGAACTTAAATTTGTATAACGAAATGAGAAATGAATTTACTAAACGGGCTAGAGGGTCCATCCCGAGTAGCGAACTCGGAAGGTATACGGGAACAAACTTTTTATCATTTATGAGTCCGGATGTTTTTGAGGACTTTGATATTTTGGCTTGGTGGAAAGGAAACGAATCTACTTTTCCGGTCCTTTCCGCCATGGCCCGTGATTTACTAACCGTCCAAGCTTCCACGGTAGCTTCGGAATCCGTTTTTTCTCTTAGTGGCAGGGTTTTATCTATTCGAAGAACTAGACTCACTCCCGCGGCAATGGAAATGTGCATTTGCTTGAAAGACCATTTGGATGCGGTAGATAGGAGACAAGATAGGGCTTCGCTTGAAGAAGAAATTGAAGTTGAAGAACTCATACACGAATCTGAGGTTAACCAAGGATTGGCGAGCCCACTTACAAATGAAGAACTCGCCGAAGATGATAGACTACGAGGATCCACTAGTAACTCCGAGAATGACGGCTAATATTAAACAAAAAAACTCCAAAAAATAAAAATATATATATTTTTTTCTCGTATTGTAATGTTTAATATTGTAATGTTTTGTCATTTCCGAACCCCTACAATATGAATAAACGTTGAACTATATGTTTTTCTTTTTCTCGTATTGTAATGTTGTAATATTTTTTAATTTATTTTAATTTTTTTTTTTAAAAAAAAAAACCGGTTTAAACCGGTTCACCAACCCGAACCGGTCCAGAACCGACCTGAACCGGTTCAATAGGTTCGACATTTTATACTTGCAAAACCGGTTTAACCCGAACCGGTTTGGGTCAAAACCGGTTTAGTGTTTGCGTTGACCAAACCGGTTCGGGCCGGTTCGAAACCGGTTCGGTTCAAAAACCGCCTTTTGTGCACCTCTAGTTGAGATGGTTACAACGCTCGACATCCATCCTTGTGTCCTGGTCGACCAACTTCCACAGGTTTTTTTTTCTCTTTTTTCCGTTTATTTAATATACAACCCATTTCTCAATTAAGCAATTACCCACGTTTATTTATTGCTATGACATCTCAAAACTTTTTGACCCAATCTCCATCTTCCCTAAACCTACTCAACATAATCGGTTGCAACAAATCTACTATGAAATCAAGATGTTTTTCCTTCTTTAATTATAGTTTTCTCGTGATTTGCTTTCTCTTTCTTTCTACATAAACTTCACAAACGTATTTTTTTCCGTCTAACGTGCCAAAATTCGCGAGTTTTAATAATACTTTTACACAAAAGTGAATTAATTAATGCCAATAGGGGGTCGCCACGTGTCACAACCATGCCAATAAGGGACCATTCTTTGTCATTTTTAATTTTTGTTTTCACCCCTCATAGTATATATAATATACGTCTTTAACCCGTTTAGTTTTCAAATATTTCGTTTTTTATAATAACTTCCATTCATTAACTAAAAAAACCTGGAATGTTAGGCTTTCTTTAGTTGTTTTTTTGTCTATGTTCCGATATAAACTTTATAGAAAACAGAGTTGTAATCAAAATTGAGTATTTTTTTGGTTTCGTAGGTTATACCGAGTCTACGTTTCTAAGTAAGGTGCTGTTTGGTAGCCTTTTAATGATTCCATTAAGAGGCTACATCTGAATTGGTCAGAGGTAAGGCGTGTTTGTTTCGCTAACAACCCACCTCTTAATGGTTCATTTTACCTCTTAATGGTTAAGCTGAAAAACCATGCTGAACCACTAAGACCTCTTAATAGTTGAGCATTTAATGGTTCAACACTTGCCAAACAGCTCCGAAGTTTTATCCTTGCAAACAGGGGCGGATCTGTTAAGAAGGCTACCCCTCAACTTCTCTAGCGAAGTGGAATTTTTTTTACATTTTATGTATTACGTTATCTCTGAAAATATATTTGGCTACCCCTCAATATTTGTTTTAAAAGGCATAAACTAATTATTGATTAAAACTCTAAAGCCCAAATTTATAAAACTAAAAAGCCCAAGTTAATTAAAATATTTAAAACCTAAAAGCCCAAATTAATTTAAACCTAAAGCCAAAACCCAATAAAAATTCATCTAACAATTAACAAAATAAAAAAATCGGGACTTTCAATTCACCCAACAACGCACGAACACCCCACCCACTCACCCAGCGCTCCCGCCACCCACCCAACTCCTGTCACCACTCGCCGTCGCCCGCCGGAGTTGCCGGTCGTTTTTTTTAATGTACGGTAAAAAATATTTTGTGCTACCCCTGAAATTATGTTCTATATCCGCCACTGCTTGCAAACGAGCCGAACAAATAACGACCAAACTCCCGTCGCATAGCACAGGGGAAAAAACTAGTTACTCTTAAAAACCAAATGAACTTCTGGAGAAAATACTAGGAATACTAAATTCATAAACGGTTAAATTTGAAGGACATTAAGGGTGTTACGAACTTTTCCGGAATGGCTATGGAGGAGATCTAAAGTCAAAGGAATATTAGTAATACTTAGTTTATTATTATGGAGTTTATTTAAAGGGATTAGAAGATTAGTATGATTATGTTTCCTAATTTAGAGTTACCTAATTTTTCAGGTTGTTTATCTATATAAGAGCATGTTTAGTTCGTGGAATATTTCGTAAAATAATGAGGCCAGACATAAAGAAGGTATGGGAAAAGATGGCCCAAAATAGAAGAGTCCCTATCCAGTTGTTGCACCTCACGTAAAAGGCTCATGTAGTATAAGCTACGAACAATGGAAGGAAAGCTAGTCCCAAGGCATTAGAACGCCATGAACCTACGTCGGTTCTAAGTATGACTAAGAGCATTCCCAGGCCGTTCTTTATATTTCATATCCTTATCTTTATAATTACACTAAAAAACACTACTTTTTCTACCTTTTATCTTTATTTTTCTCTCTCCTTATTCTTATAATTATACTAAAAACTACTACTTTTATCCTTATATTTACAAAACCTTATATCTTTTCTCTCTACTCCACTCACAACCACTTTAAACCACTCCATAAAATATACAAAACTCACTTACATAATTATAAAGAACGGGCCGTGAATGCTCTAAGTATTTTTTAGAGCATGTGGTTTCGAAACCTATCTTTTTTTCTTTTGCCACCATGCATTAATTATTTTTTTAATTTAAATTTTATATTACTTTATTATACCACACAAAGTTGTTTCCACGCACACTCAACTTTTTTTTTATTAATTTAAACTTTATATTATTTTATTATTTATAGTTAATTTTGGTTATATTTTGTTTTTTACTTATAAATTTTAAGAAATGATGTTTTAAAAAATTTTAAATTTACCATTACGACAACGTTTATTTTTATCTACATTTTGATATATAAATTTCATTTAAAAATGAGTTTTCGTAATATGTACAAGTCATCGATATATGAACGTAATAATCTGTTTCAAACTTTTGTTTTTTTGTCTTCCCGTTACAACTTTTAAAATATGATACTTTATAAAATTTTGTATTTGTCATTTCAACGTGCTTATTTTTATCAACGTTTCAACGTGGAATTTTTTACGCATAGTGTATATAAGGATACATGTCGTCGAAACCGAACATTACAAATTTTACCTAATTGGAGTTAAATGTCATCAAAACCGAACATTACAAATTTTACCTAGTTGGAGTTAAACAAAAAAGCCTCTAGAAGGGTTGGTATGTGCGCGTGCTAGTTAGGTTAACGACGCAGGTTAAGACTATCTTTTTTTGACCTTCGATCTCATTTCTTTGTTTTTTTTCCTTCAATAATTATAGTTTTCGAGATTTTTTTCTTTTTCTTTCTACATAAAATTCACAAACGTATTTTTTTCCGTCTAACGTGTCGTAATGCGTGAATTTTTACACTACTTTTACGCAAAAGCTAATTAATTGAATGCCAATAGGGGGCTCTCACGTGTCACAACCATGCCAATAAGGGACTTTTTTGTTATTTTTAACTTTGTGATATGTACAAGTCATTGATGCATGAAGGTAATAATCTGTTTCAAAGTTTTTTTTTGTTCTTGATCTTACAACTTTTAAAATATGATACTTTATAAAGTTATGTATTTGTCATTTCGAAGTACTTATTTTTATCAATGTTTCGACGTGATTTTTTTTATGCGGAGTGTATGTAAGGATACAGGTTGTCGAAACCGAACATTAAAATTTTAACACCCATCGCAGCATGCGGGTAGACATTAACTAGTTGTAGTTATACAAAGAAGCCTCTAAAAGAGCTGGTATGTGCGCGTGTTAATTAGGTTAACAACGTAGCTTGAGACTACCTTTTTTGACCTTCAACCTCTCTTTTTTATTATTTTTTTTGTTTGTTTCCTTATGTAATTATAGTTTTCTTGCAATTTGCCTTCTCTTTCTTTCTACATAAACTTTACAAACATATTTTTTCTGTCTAACACGCCGTAATGCGCGAGTTTTAATACACATTAACACGAAAGCTAATTAATTGAATGTGAATGGGGGGCCACCACGTGTCACAAACATGCCAATAAGGGACTTTTTTGTTATTTTTAATTTTTGTTTTCACCCCTCATACTATATATAATTTACGTCTTTAATCCGTGTAATTTTCAAATAATTTTATTTTTTTATAATAACTTTTGTTTGTTAACTTAAAAAAACCCGGAATTTTAGGCTTTCTTTAGTTGCTTTTTGTCAATGTTCCGATATAAGTTTTATTGAAAACGGAGTTGTATTCAAAATTTAGTATTTTTTGGTATCGTAGTACATAGCGAGTCTGCGTTTAGAAGTAAGTTTTATCCTTGCAAACAGGGGTGGAATTGTATTAAAAAAAATATGATATCCCTGGAATTATGCTCTAGATCCGCCACTGCTTGCAAACGAGCCGAACCGATAACGACCAAACTCTCGTCGCGTAGCGCGGGGGAAAAAACTAGTTATCCTTAAAAACCAAATGAACTTATGTAGAAAATACTGGCAATACTAAATTCATAAACGGATAAATTTGAAGGACATTAAAGGTGGTACGGACGATCTCAGAATGGCTATGTAGGAGATCTAAAGTCAAGGGAATAATAGTAATACTTAGTTTATTATTATGGAGTTTATTTAAAGGGATTAGAAGATTAATATGATTGTGTTTCCTAATTTAGAGTTATCTTGTTTTTCAAGTTGTTTGTCTATATAAGGGCATGTTTGGTTCGTGAAATGTTTCATAAAATAATGAGGCCAGACATAAAGAAGGTATGGGAAAGATGGGCCAAAATAGAAGGGTCCCTATCAAGTTGTTGCAACTTACGTAAAAGGCTCCTATAAGCTAAGAACAATGGAGGGAAAGCTAGTCCCAAGGCATTAGAACGCCATTAACCTACGCTGGTTCTAAGTATGAAGGAAAGAAAGAGGAATGGCGCCAAATCCTTCCCCCACCAAAGCAACCAGAGGAGGAGTAATGAGACATAGCACAGCAAATGGGAAGAAATCCGCTATAATAAAGTTCATGTTTTCCCACCCGTTATAGGACCAATGAAAACAAAAATATAGTGATTTGTAACCACCAACAACGACCTACAAGACTATTTCGACAATATATAAATTGTACTTTTGAAAAGAGCCCCAAGAAGCATGGCAAAACCCTTCCCCGACTAGGTCTACGAGTCTGAGAATACAAAACATACGGTCTTAATACAAGTGCTAAGGAGTTCGAACTATCAAGTTCACTCATATATGGGCAGATCACCCAATACAAAAAACAATGTCATTGACGACCAAACACCGGTGAAGGATGATAATCGCTCCCCGTTCAAAAAAAGAAAAATACGTCTGAAATAAAAGATATATAAAAAAATAACAAAAACACCAACATAAAAAGAGTCGGGCTGCAATACCCATCCTAAAATGTGCACCCCGGGTTCGAGAATACCTATCTTACTCTTGTTTCCTTCCCTTCTTACTTTCCCTAGTTTAACAAGCATACCATCATACTTTGAAATATCGAGCTTGTCCTAAGATCTCTAAGGACAAGCTCCGAAAGTTAATATATAAATACTTTACCTGTTCATCTTTGAAGCAACAATATCGTCACTTTTCATCTTCGGTAATAGGCAAAATCAGGAAAAGAGTCACCAGGTTGTGGAGATCAACATGTATGAAATTTACCAATTCAAGTGTTCATCTTTAATATATACAACATATGATGTTTACATGCTAGGTACTTTTCCTCATTTAGTTTAACGAAAACAAGGTTTATAATATTCGAAATACATATATGAGGTGAGTAGTGAGAAGATACTCATGTTTTCAGCATTTTAAAAAACTTAATCAACTAAGAACCGTGAGATCTTATTTGAAACTCTACAATATTGTTGCTTTGATTAGACGTAGGTTAGCATCTTAATTTTGAACAGGGGTAAACAAGTCGGGTCGAACTCGCCTAGGCTCCAGCTCGACTCGAGAGTGGCTTGAAGCTTGAGCCTGACTTATTTATTATTAATTTTATTTATTTATTTATTTGTAATTATATATATATATATATATATATATATATATCATTTAATTATTTTATCATAATTTATATAATAACTATTATTATGTAAATATATATTTTATAGATTAAATCAAAATTATATAAATAATATTTTTCGTTTAGGCTTGCAAGCTTAGTAACACATTATATGTGGAGTTCGGACTAAATTTTATTTATTAAATGAGCTTCAATACAAGCTCGTGGTCGGCCTCAAGCTCATCTAAGTTCACATGATTTGAGCTTCATTTTCAGTGTCTCTTTCTCGGTTGCCTCGATCTCTAAATTAGAAAAGAGGAAATCTTTTAACTTCTATTCTCTAGGTGATAGCAACTCATTATCTTCTTGTCCTTTGTCCGACTTTTAACCTCGTTATTTTTTATGTAGGCTTTAACCTAGGTACTCAGTAGCTTATATATGTTGGTTATGGGCGGGCAACACTCCTCCCTTGATGTTTGTTTTAGGTTTCGTGAGAGGTTAGGAGAGGTAGGTTTGAGCCTCCCCCGTTAAGGTTTAAACTTATGTGTTTTGTCGTCGGTGATACCCGTTATTCGAGTAGTGAATAGAGTCTGATTTCTTTTCAAAAAACAACTTCTGTTTGTTAAATAATATAAACAAAATTATCGGTTTTTAATGCGCATAAAAAAGGAAAATTGGTACATAATTACCAGTTATATAATTTGTAGCATCATAAAACTGACGTTGTGGTGAAAGAAAGAACACATGACATAGAATAACGAAACTTACATATCCGAAATACATTATTTGTTGCATCATGAAATGACGATGTAGTGAAACAAGACATGTTTGAAATAACGAAACTTACATACCTGAAATACATTATTTGTAACATCAAGCTAATAGTTGCTTATTGTCATCCCCATAATGCTTGGTGGATACAAGGAGTAGGGGTAATTTCCTTCGTATAATCAGGGTACCTTCCTCTTACATGTCCAAATCATCATTCTTCACCCCATCGGGAAGTTCCCAATCAAACCAATAAAGAAGATTTGCTATCACAGCCTCCACAGTTTCAGGAGCGGTTTTTATGGCCGGGCATGACCTTCGGCCCCCTCCAAAGGGGATCAAGTCACAACTTCCCCATCCATAATCCACATCAACATTCTCAAACCTTTCTGGATAGAAGTCTGCTGCATTTCCCCCCATATGCTTACATCTCTTCCTATCCCCCAACCGTTGATTAAAACAGTTGTCCCGCAGACGACGTCATACCCACCTATTTGACTATCGGTTAAGCTTTTGAGTGGGATTAACAATGGAGCGGGTGGGTGCAATCGTAGTGTCTCTTTCACCACCGTATTCAAGTATGTCATCCTTTTGATATCTAGTTCATGTGTGTTTTGTGTTCTTGAAGCACAATTTCAGATTTCATTTTGTAACTTTTTCATCACCCTACGGTTTCTTGCGATCTCAGACATCACCAACACGGCTGTCACAACAGTTGTGTCAATTACCCCTGCAAGTACGTCGTGAAATTAAGCTTATTTTCATTAGTTTTTAAAGTAATTAAGGCGTGTATTCATATTAATATATCGAATTTTTTCGATATATGGTGTGGATATCGAATTCAATTTGGATCTAGGTTTTTGTTGGATGTGTATTGGGGTATGGGGAGTTCCCTGCCCGAGCAAGCGCACTTAGAATTTCAGCCCTTGAATCCACTGGCGTGGCATGCGGACTTGGGTAATCCGTTGCTGTGGCAAACATACCTTGCCGTTTTTCTGAATTTGCAGCTCATAAACCATACTCCGGTGGAAAAAAAGAGGAAACTCGGTTGAGTCCGCTTCCACTACCGGCGGGCTTGGTTGAGTCCGTTGACCATCCATAAACCAAAAATGTTTCCACATTCACCAATAAACCAAAACGGTTTTCAAGAAGTGAAAATCCTTATAATGTCCTTATTCCCAATCCATTGCTTAAATCTGTCTCTTTGATTCAATTCTGCCAAGAATATCCCCTCTAATATTGGCGGATCCGACAGTATAACACCGGTGGACGACGGCGTATTGATCCAGTTAAAGCCCATCACGTGTCCCCAAAAGGCCGGAATCACTCGAATGTTTATAACACTGAGGGATCCGACAATCATTGTAAGTGATGTGCTTTACGTGGGACATGTGGCGTGCTTTAAGTGGTTTATAACACCGTCGTGCGACGTTGTTGTGCCGTCGTCTGACGATGTTATACCGTCACACGGCGTCATTTCCGTCAATATTGGGTCACATGGCCTCACGTTTTTATACAGTCGTTCGACGTCGTTTCCGACCGTATTAGGACATGTGGCGTGTTTTAATTGGTTTAGTACACCATCGTTCGCCGGATCTGCTCGTACTCTAGGGGAAAATAAATAAATAAAAATCTAATATATATCATAATAAAATGCATGTTTAATTACAATTACATGCGCTTTCACATCTTCTTTAGTCAATCGACAGTCAGAATCAGTGTCTTCTGAAGACAACTCAAGTAGTACTTGGACAAAATCCTTGTCATCTTCACTTGTTAACGGTGCCGTACCATTGTGATGTTGATCAATTACCATTTCGATGTATGAATCAAGATCATTAAAGCATCTCTCTAACCTACCATTCCATCCACTAAAGTGGTCAATAATCCGACCAATCCATGGAAAAGAATCTACAAAAGATCCATTCAATACCACCATGGATTCTTCAAGCATCTTTCCCCATAACACACCCTTAAGTGGTTCTTCTCTAAAGTTAACACCAAACCTAACCTTGCAAATCACCCCTGATATGGTTGCTAACATGACCTTGTTTAGGTTCACCACATTGTTTGGTGGGTGTAAGAATAAAGAACGAACCATGCTATCGTTCTCCGCTGCCAACGCGTTAAGAAACTTAGCTCTCTTGCGATTAAAGAACTCGGAGACTAAAATCTTGCGCATCTCCCTCCGTCTATCGCTTTGAGGCGAGAAGGCGACATCTAAAAAGTTGTAAGTTATTCTCTTGGACGCGTAGTTCATATGACGAGAACAAAAGATGTGATCTTGTGTTTTCAAGATTTGTTTGGCCATGGAAGATGAAGAGATAACAAGGAATGGTTTTGAACCGATATGGACTAGCATAAACGGACTGTATCGTTCGGAAAGTCGCCAAAGGGCTTGATGACGAGGTTTACCGACGAGTTGGTGCAAGTTTCCGATTATTGGAAGCTTTGGAGGGTTTGGGGGGAGCTTAGTTGCCAAAGTGCTTGATTTTAGTCTACGTAGAAAGATGTTGAACATGAAGATGACTAGTATTGATGTAAGAAGCCATGAAGGAAAGATGGCCAAGATCTCCATATCATATGATTGGTTTTGTGCATGTTTCATGTGGGATTGCATGTCTATTTATAATTTAGGTTTGGAATATTGGATGATTAACACGAAGTTTGACCCAAAAATGTTATTTAATTGAAGTACACACATTAATCAACATGAACACTCACAATAGACAAAGAAGAATGTGGCTAATCACTTAAAAAGTAGCAATCATCGGCACCTTTTACTAAATAAATACTTAACCAAACATAGGACTATCTAAAAAATAAAAGAAAAGGCAATCATCGGCACCTTTCACTAAATAAATATCAAACCAAACATATGACTATCTAAAATAAAATAGAATAAAATGAAGGTGAGCATGAAATTGAATTAACCGATATAACCAAGCCGTAATAACAAGACTCAACCAAAATCTGATGGTTCGATTTTGTGTTTTTTCTAAAAACAAGTTTTTTAATTTAGTTTCGGTTACCGAAAAACTAAAACAAACCGAATAGCTGATACATTATTTAAACACATATGTATTACATCCAACCAAATTTAACGGTAATATAAAATAAAATTCAAAACTAATGTTTAATTCATGCAGATATATCATACTTCATCTTTATATGTTGTTTTCTCTTTTTTTTACGGAAGCCAAACCTTAAACGGTTGAGGCAGTGACATTAATGTGGGTAAGATAAAAAAGAAACGTGGTTAAATAAATTTTGTCTGCGCACTTTAAACGGTTGAGACAGTGACATTAACGTGGCTAATCACAAAAGAAACTTGGTTAAATACATAAAAGAAACACATGAAGTTACGGCGACTCGGTTGTGGAGATCGAAACATAGATAAAAAAACAGTTATATCACGGTACCGATGTTTTTCAGTCAGTGGCGGTCTCATTTTTCACGGTAGCATCACGTAATTGTCAGTCGATATAACCCACAATACCTAAAAAATAATTTATTTTGAATACAACTCCGTTTTTGACAAAATTATATTGGGATGTCAAGAAAAAAAATTAAACAGACAAACGAAAATTATTAAGGAAAAAATCATATTATATATATACTACAGGAGTTAAACTTAAAACTTTAAAAACTTAAGGGATTAAAGTAACATTTTATAAAGTTAAGGGGCCATTTTTATCATTAAACAAAGTTGAGGGGGTGAAGATGTCGGTGGCATTTCCCACCGACACTTGTTTTTAAGTTAGATGATAATTATTAGAATTAACTTTATTTTTAATATTATTAACATAATTATTATTTCTTGTGTTATTTATTTTATCTTTTGTTTAGTAATATTAAACTAGAATGAGGACTCGCACGTTGCGGCGATCTCCGAGCGATATGATCTGTAGTTCTCGCATTCCATAGAAATATGTATTTACATAAGTTTAATTGTTAAGTGTTCATATAACTAGGGGTGTTAAAAAAAACTGAATCCGAAACTGAATCCGAACTATCCGAAATTCCGAATCCAAATTATCCGAAAATCCGGATATCAATTTTCGGATTCGGATTCAAATAGTAATATTGGAAATTTTCGGATATTTCGGATATCCGAATCCGAAATATTTTATTTTTTTAAATTATTTATTATATTTAAATATATATATATACATATGGCACACTCAACCTAAAATAAACCCTAATTATTCTACGGCACTCTCATCTCATCCCTGCCGTGAGCCATCCCAACTCCAAATCTGAAAATCCCTCCCATGCACAGACGCACTCACGACCGGCTCTATGACCGGAGACCGAATCTACGACCGGGGACTAGCAACCTGCGACCTGCACATACCGCCTCCTGCTCCTGCTATACGATCGACGACCGCCTCCTGGTCTACTTTCCGTTCTTCCACGATTGAAACTTAAAAGGTATGGATAATTTTAACACGATGCTCCTTATTTTCATCTCCAAACTCAGTAAACTTACTGCAATTGAGAAGGTATGGATTGAAGCTGATACAAAGGTTTAATTTAGAGTTAATGGAGGTTTTGGTAAGGAAATAAATAGGAGGCTGTATGGTGTTTTGGGGTATTTAGCTTAAACTTATTGTCTTTATAATTAGTATACTTTTTTTTGAATGGCTATTGTTAATTAAGTATACCAATTTGCTTAGTTATAATATATATGGTTATTGATTGGTATGGTTATTCAGAATTCAAACAAAAGTCTACAAATTTTTTTTTTCAGATTTCAGATATCCGGTTTACTATTCGAATCCGTATCCGAAATTTCGGATATCCAAAATTTTGGATACGGATTCGGATAGTAGAATCCACTATCCGAAAATTTCGGATATCGATATCCTGTTTTGAACACCCCTACATATAACTAACTACAAAAGCAAGGATGTGTTTGATTACAAAAGACTTGTTTTAAGTTTACTTTTTGTTTTCCTTATTTTTGCATAACCATGTGTACAAAAGACCTGATTTTTTATGGTTGGGCTAATCCAACTAGACCCAATAAAAATTTATGCCTATTTTAGGCCCAACAAGTAAACTTGATATGTAATCTTACTTGACGGATCACGAGATGAATCCAGATGACGTATTATTAATACATAGTGTATACATAACCATACGACTCATGGTTAAATGAATTAACGCGTACACTTTGGGTAATCGGCACACAACGTGATACCTTTCTACTAATGTTGAATATTAGTGATGATTATTAATATTTACTGACTATTTAGGGATTTACGCGTGAGTCATACGATGTAAACTTAATCTAGTTATCTTTTACTTAAGATAATTAAACGATATAGACGATTATTTATACTGTGTCATTTATTTTAAATCATTATTATTATTATTATTATTATTATCATTATCATTATTTTATATTATCATTCAAGAAATAATAATTTCAATAGAATGTGCAACGTTTAAACGGACGAACACGCTTGACACACGGTGCTGGCGCATACCAACTCAGACAATAGTCGGAGCAAAGAGTTCATAAAACAAATATATGATTAATATTTATAATAACGTTTTACAATTCTAATTATTTTAAAATAATAACCCGATATTTTAGTCTATAAGGAGACTCGAACGGATATGCGGTTCTGCAAAACCAGTATTATTTCTCTTGAAAATCCTCACCCTAACCCTAGGTATAAAAGCAACTTATCATCTCATTCTCTTCATTCTTTCAAACCCTAGCGAGAGAGAGGAAGAGCGGTTGGCGGCTTCGGCCGACCACAGAGGTGACACGGCGATGGCAGCGACGTTGGGCCGACCTGACAATGACGGCGAGCAGCTGGGACTAGCAGCGACGTGGTGGTTATATGCGACTATAGTGATGACCCGACGAGGAGGATGGTGGTGCTAAACAAAGACGGGGCTGGAGACGTGCAACACATCAGTCCCGACGAAGGGGGGTGCTCCTGTCCTTCCCGTGAAATCTCAAAATACGGGTCTAGTGGTGGCGCTGGTGGCGGAGACGGCCTTAGACGAGTCAGGGATCTTAAAACCCGATTTTCCGGCAGGAAGTGAAGCTCTGACGGCGGCGAAGCTAGGGTTCCAACGAACCCAAATCACCTGATCCACACCTACATGTGTTCTCTCGATTCATATCCATCTATGTAAGGTAAAATGCATCTCGATTTTGATTTACATCTATTTCTGTTTAAATCTTCATATTGATACCGATTTACATCCATTTTCGTGCTTTCTGACGAAATAACCTTTTCCGGCTACAGATCCGACAACCAGAAGCATCCCCATGTTTTTCTCGGTGATTCTAGTGAGTCCTTTCTCTTTTTGTTGTCATTACAAGTGTAGATCTAAAAGACTTGAGATTTGGTTTGTTAATCTTGTGGGTTGTCTTGAGATCGGTTTCGTTTCGTTATAGTCCTAGAAAGTTTGAGTGACCGGTTTTAATTCTTGAGTATTAAAAATGTGATTTATTGACAGATTTTAGCATCCCGAGCCATGGTCAAACTTGGTCAATGCTGTTCAACGAAAGTCAAATTATGGTCGACGGTCAAACGTGGTCAATGCGTGAAACGTAAGGTTTAGGACGTGTTGGTTCGTAGACGAGACTTACAAAAGGTATAAACGCACGCTAACGTAATTATATTTATTTAATCAAAAGTTAAACGCGTGTGATGTTGAATTAGGTTGAGGATTTAATGACTTGTTAACGAGAAAATATATAATTATTAAGTTATATAATTATTAACGAACGAGAAAATATATTCGAGTATGCGTAAGCCTTTAAACGATCATCTTGAATACGGTAAACAAACAATACGTGTAATTAGTAAATATTATTATGTGAATGTGAAGATCATTATACTATATTTGTGGTGTCAAACGATATGTACGTAATAAATATGATTAGGATTACCTTAACTTCAATAAATGGTATATATATATATATATATCTATCTCTCTATCTGAGTATACAATTTGTACGTGTGTGTATATATATATATATCCATTTATTTAATTTTTAATAAATGGTATTTAAGTACATGACCCGAAGGACTAAACTATTATTTGACAAATAACAACGTTGATTTAAATATATTTTTCATATATATAAATGTACCACATGAATATATAAATACATAGAAAAATATAAATGTTCACGTTTTATATAAAATTAAATGAATATTTTGAAAACATGATATTTATCCTCGATTATATACATGTATATTGATATACTCAAACATAAAGTAAATATACGTAGCATTAAGGAGTTTTGGATAAATGACAAATAATTGTGAGCTTAACGAATACATTTCGAATAAATATAAAACTTAGACTTTTATAAACGTGGACAAATATTTTGTTATGTATATACAATGGTAGTTATATATAAATGTATAATTAAAAAAAAATCTTTATATCTTCTATAAACCATTAGATAATATAATACGACGCTTAGTTGTAAGCACATATACAAATAGATATATACTATGTATATAGGGGAAGGTTGCACTAAAAAGTTATTTTTCACTAAGAAGTGGGTCAAACGAACTCCGATTGAGCTCATTCCAGTGGCGTTGGAACCGTCTCATCGAAACTCTAATCCGAACCCAAAAACCTAAACTCCCCTCCACCCGCACCCCCAAAAACCTAAACCCCCCTCCAACCCCAACCTAAAAAGCCTAAAACCACCACCCCCACCCCCTCCAAAAAAACCTAAAACCCCCCACCCCACCCCCTAAAAACCTAAACCCACCCCCAAAAACCTAAACCCCCCACCCCCACCTCCCAAAAAAAACCTAAACCCCTCACTCCCACCCCAAAAAAACCTAAACCCTAAAAGCCAAACCATAAGGCGAAAACTCTAAAATTCAAACGTAAAATCTAAACCTTAAAAGTTAAACCCTAAAAACTAAGATGGTAGAGTTTGACGAGACGGTTCCAACGCCGCTGAAATGAGCTCAATCGGAGTTCGTTTGATATCGTTTCTAAGCGTTTTGATCATTTCTTAGATTTCTTAGCGAAAACCTACTTCTTATTTGATCCTCCCCCTATGTATATATATTAAGATTGACATATGGACCTAAGCATATCTTACATGAACCCTAACATTTACTTGCGAGATACACAAACAATTCAAATATATTTTAGAGTTTAATTACATATAGGCATGATTATATATTAAGAACTAGGTTAAAATCACGTTTATTACACGGGTTAAATAAGTAAAATTTTATATATTTAGTAATAAAAATTTATATTTTCAAAAACCCGTGTAATACATGGGTTGAATAAACCGGTATATTACATATGTTGAATAAAATATAATGTAATTTGTTAACAAACACATTTGTTAAAATATGTTTTAAAAAACGTAATTTGTCGTGACAGTTATAAGGTCTGTTAAGTTAGTTTTTAAAACATTTTTTTTCAACTGAGTATTAACTTTTTTATTTAATTGATGAATGTTAGTTCATATTATGTTCATTTGATTGATGATATAATAACTATTTATAATTAAATAAGAACTATTCGTAATAAGATTTATTAATATAAAGATTATTATTTAATAGAAGAGAGAAATAGAAAATCTAATATTTAATAGAAGAGAGGGGCGGGAAAATAATGGTGAGGAGTAAGCAGAGAGTGACACGTGTACTGAAGAGATTTTCATTTATTAGAGTAGTAAGATAGGTTAAAATCTCATGTATTACACGGGCTAAATAAATAAAATGTTGTATATTTAGTATTAAAAATTTTATATTTTTAAAAACCTGTGTAATACACGGGTTGAATAAACCGGTATATTACATCGGTCGAATAAAATATAATGTAATTTGTTAACAAACACATTTGTCAAAATATGTTTTAAAAAATGTAATTTATCGTGACAGTTATAAGGTCTGTAAAGTTAGTTTTTAAAACATTTTTTTTTTCAAATGACTATTAACTTTTTTATTTAATTGATAAATGTTAGTTCATATTATGTTCATTTGATTAATGATATAATAACTATTTATAATTAAATAATAACTATTCGTAATAAGATTTTTATTAATATAAAGATTATTATTTAACAGGAGAGAGAAATAGAAAATCTAATATTTAATATGAGAGAGCGACGGGAAAATAAATGTGAGGAGTAACCAGAGAGTGACACGTGTCCTGAAAAGACTTTCATTTATTAGAGTAGTAAGATAGGTTAAAATCTCGTGTATTACACGGGTTAAATAAATAAAATGTTATATATTTAGTATTAAAAATTTTATATTTTTAAAAACCCGTGTAATACACGGGTTGAGTAAACCGGTATATTACAGCAGTTGAATAAAATATAATGTAATTTGTTAACAAACACATTTGTCAAAATATGTTTTTAAAAAATGTAATTTTTCGTGACAGTTATAAGGTTTCTTAAGTTAGTTTTTAAAATATTTTTTTTCAACTGAGTATTAATTTTTTTATTTAATTGATAAATGTTAGTTTATATTATGTTCATTTGATTGATGATATAATAACTATTTATAATTAAATAATAACTATTCGCAATTAGATTTATTAATATAAAAATTATTATTTAATAGGAGAGTGAAATAGAAAATCTAATATTTAATAGGAGAGAGAGGCGGGAAAATAAAGGTAAGAAGTAACCAGAGAGTGACACGTGTCCTGAAGAGATTTTCATTTATTAGAGTAGTAAGATGTATATAATAAAACTATGAGATAGTTCATTAAAACATATATTTGCACATATTTTGTTAAGAGTCACACGAACGAGTTGTGATTATTAGTTATAAGTACATATCAGTATGCACAACCGCGAGCTTGATAAACTAATACGTTTGAACGTGACCATTGGAACATAAACAAGTTGAGGATCCTGGCTCGACCTAAATAACAATGATTACAAATCGTTATATCGACAACATGGCTCAACCGCACATATGATAGCTCAACATTAGACTCGTTTTATTATATTAGGGTTAGTCCATGAAGCTCTTTAAGTAACTACAGGGAATCGTATGACTCGAGTAGGATATAGACCTGCTACTATCGTATTTCGTGGACATTGTTTCATGTTGTTACATGAAGGTCGTTATCATTCCTAACACATTTTCAGGTTAGTTTCACGGCCTCTTTTTAATATTTTGTATATTTGGGGGAAAACATGTTAAATTCAAATGGTATGATAACTAGAAAACGAGAAACAAGCATCTGATTCCTTTGTGTGCATGAGTTACACCTAAAAGTCCTTGGTATTCCGAACTATGACCTTTAGCTATGGACTTAACCGTAGATCGATATGAATAGTACTATTCGGGTTGATACCCCCAATCATAGTTAGTCACGCTAACCACGACCAACAGGGTCAAATGATTGCATATTCGGTCTTGTTTTCCTCATTGTTTAAAGGGACAATAGGCTGGGACAAACTCTAGAATTCGTTAAAGGTTTGGTTATAAGCTTGTGCATCACATAATTCGTTTGTGCTAGCTAGACATCGATGAATCAACCGCTAAGTCGTTTTTTTTATCATATGCATAACGTAAAGTTTGAGCAAAGGATTTTGCCAATAGTATACGTACCAATGGTTTTGTCAGTCAATTTCAAGAAACGGGTTTTGCCAATGGTATACGTATCAATGGTTTTGCTAGTAAATTTCGAGCAAAGGATTTTGTCAATAGTACCCGTATTAACAGTTTAGTCAATCAATTTCGTGCAAATTGTTTTTGCCGAACGATTTCAAACAATTTTTTGCCAAACGATTTCGTACAAATGGTTTTGCCAATTTTATTCATTTAAAACATGTGAACTCACCAACATTTCGTTGAAATTTTTTAGCATGTTTTTCAGGTAATACATAGCTACGTCACGGTTGGAATAGGTTAAGCATTTGGATTTAGACCTTAGAAGACGAAGACGCATGGTTGTCACACCCCGTCTCAGGCACCCCGTGGACGTGTGCGAACCCGATTGGTATCACCTGGTTACTTGATTTCAGAGTTTTAAAAAATACAGCAGAAATCTTTTTCAAATGATCGTTTCATCATTCTTTCAACCTCAAGGGTTGTAATTGTAAATACCAAAACTCAGTTGGAAAACAAAAGCCTTGTATTTACTTTATAAACATAGGATTTCAATACCCTTTTTCATTTGATTACAAAACATTGTTTGAAATCAAATACATGATGAGCCACTGGAAATAGTACAACGCATGGTTGATCAGTTCCCTGGTCCTATCTCCTTTCTTTAGGATTTCCCTTTACACGAGGCCTGAGAATCCTACGTGCATTCCATCCTTTTTCCTGGGTAAGATCTCAGGTCTGCCCATACTCCCTTCTCATCATATTTTAATCTTTACCTAGAAAACATTTTGAAAATAAAACGTCAGCGCGAACGCTGGTGAATACAATATCTTGATATTAAAGTCATTTGGCACAAACAAGTATTAATTTCATAACCACAACTTCCTGTTCATTCTACACACTCAGCATGTCCGTCCTGTTCAATCGCACTAGAGTCTACACTGGTAGTATGTCTTTATAACAACGGGGACTCCATGTCTCCTCATTTGTTATAAAGGGAAGTACCGGCCGCAATCCAAGAATTTCACTGCCTTTACAAACTCCCCCTAGACTGATGCTACCAAAACTATCTTACTGCCTTTGTTCTTGAAGCTTTTGCATATGCAGGACTATCCTTGCGGTCTCATAGCCTCTTGGATCCTTGCTGGGACTGTCAAAAGGAATTTCAGGTAAAGATTTGATGTCCCTTTTTGGCATGCTGAAGATGGCTTTGCTGGAACATCTCATCTTGTTTCCTTTGACATCAATAGTATGTATTTATCTTTGTTAGCATTGTAGGACCAATTGACAAGAGGAAAGTGGGATTGGAGAGGTTGTGCATCAATGACAACATCTTTGCTAGGATTGAAGTGATGTTTGATCTCTAGCAGAAGATGCCTCCCACTTTCATTGTCAGGCTCATGACCTTCACCCAGCTCCAGAATTTTCCTTAAGTCAATGTCTGGAAGCCGCATTACCTCATCTACAGACTTGTAGACTGATCTCTTCATCTCTGTCTTTCCTCTAAACACTTCAAACCATTGATCTGAGTCACTGTAAATCCATTGAACAATTTCTCTTGAATCTTCAGACGTCCTAGAAGGTTTATTTTTCATTTTAGGAGGTTGTTGATAAGAGGGAGTTGGGTGAGAGGATTTAGACTTTTTGGGAGGGGAGGAGTGTGATCTAAGAGGGTGAGAGTGAATTTGTTGGACAGAAGGAAGAGAAGTTGAGGAAGTAGTCTTGGGTTTCTTTGGTTTTCTTTCTTCTGTGGATATTCCTACCCTTCTTTCAAAACTTGACTTCTTCAATCTCTCTTCTTCTTCCTTTTTCACCTTTCTGTAGAGGGCTTGTGTGACATCCGACCTTTTTAGAGTAACTCCGTTAGCAAATCCAGTTAAATATTAACCTAGTTAACTTATCTCAAACCCCAAGGACTAATTTTGTCAATATTTAAATGTAAACTTCAGGGACTTGTTATGTAATAACCCTAAAACCATTCTGTTGACTCTACAAATTCAAAATTGAATGAGATTTGCTTATGTTGACTTTCGTGGGTTAAACCCGTAGCCTCTTTGGATCCAAATTCACAAACAACAAACTATAATCAGTTCAAATTCAAATTGTAACGCATGATTATGATCATGGCGACCATCATTGGATCATTTACTTCCATTATTGGTCCATAATGATCGCAGATTAATCCCATTAAGAGCCTTAAACCCGTAACCGTCAAACTTGAGTCAATTGCTATCAAGTTCGACCAAATTCGATTACCAACTCACGAAATTACACCCTGCGCACCTCTACCACACATCCTAGAAGTTGTTGCACGCACCATTTCGGCCGGAGTAGCAATCGGGGACGCCGGAGATTGCGCATTCGAAGTCGGAACCCCATGTAGTTGATCCATATCAATTCGGTATCCATTAAGGTAACCAAACACATCCTCAGTTTCGTTTTGATCTCTGGAATGAAAGCCCTAACCTAACTAGGGCTTAAATTATCGAATATGTCATAAACCAATTGTTAGGATTCATACGAATACGGATTAATCGAAACCCAACATAGACACGATCTTAATCCAATTAATTGGTATGGTTAGAATCGAAATCCTCTACTCTGTAAAAGGCCCATGGTTTCAACAGTTTTTAACATCGGATTCGATCAAATCGATTCTATATTCTTAATCTAGGGTTTCGGCCTTTCTTTCGGTAATTAAACGACTCCATACATGATATTTTTCAAATTAAACTCACCCACTGATTTGCAAACCCCCGATAAACAAAACCCCTATACATTTGATTCCAATCGTGGTCGATTTCGATGGTGATTGGACTGGGATGATTCGGGTTTTCGCAAAGGGGATGAACACAGAAACCTTCTGTGTTAAAAACATTTGGTTCGGGTCTTGTACGCGATCACCCTAGTGGGTGGACCGGTTAAGGCCTTGTGCTGTCAGGGGAGAGACCCGGGTTCAAGTCTCTCTAACCCTATTCCTACTTGCATCCTTGTGTGGTGCTATCTATTCACTCGCAGCTCAGGTGAGTTCACGGCCCCCTTTTTACTTGTTTTCCTATTGGGGGAGAAACATGCATATACACAAACATCATTTTACTTGTTTTCTCGTTGGGGGAATCATGCATACAAACAAACAACATTTTACTTGTTTCCCGTTGGGAAGAAACATGCATACGAACAGACATTTGTTCACTAGTCTTCCCGCCAGGGAGAAACATACATATGAACGGACATGGATCACATAGTATTTCACTACCACTTTTTTACCTAAGTGCAAACATAACATGTGAAGTCCTTACAAACTCGGACCGTTAATATAAGGAGTATAGCGAGGAAATTTGAGTAGTACTACTGAGTTTGACAAACCCCACCCAGGTTAGTCGCGCTAACTTGATTGGAGGTCTAACGGGTGTAAATTGTCCTAAACACTTGCCATTGTTGATGCTAGCAATGACAAAAGGCACCCAAACACAAACAGTCGGCTTCAGTTGCGAACGCTTAGAGTAACTTGTACATTGTCTAGCTAGCAATAGGTGTGACTTACGTATGTGGATCCTGCGAACACTCAAACAGTTTATTCACTTGTAAACCTATGAACTCACCAACCTCGTGTTAACACTTTTTCTTACATGTTTCTCAGGTCGCTAAGGCACAGGTTGCACACTTAGGACATGCATGGAGTCCTACTATCATTTCATCCTTATGCAAACATTTAAAACAATTTACTTGTTTTATTAAACTAAACTTGGGCGCGCTTGTTTTGTGTATTTATGTTATTATTTAAACGCTTCTGCATTAACTCTGAACTTTTATGATATTTCATTTATGTCCCATATACTGTCGTTTTATGTAACTATTGACTGAGATCCTGGTTTGTCACACACCAAACGGTAAAACTCCATTAGTGGAATTTGGGGATGTGACAGCTTGCAGGTTCATGAAGTTCATGGGACCCAGCCTCTTTTCACTCCCACCTCTTGCCTTCAGGAAGTCCATCATGACCTTCCTTTCTTCATGAGTTCTTTTATTAAAGGCAATGGCTTTCCTAGATCTCTATCTGGTTTTTTCTTCTTCTTCTTCAGCCTTTTCTTCTTGGCCAGTTCTCCTGATTGACCCATAAACGCCTTATAGATTTCTTTATTTGATAATTTCTCAAGGTAGTCAGCATCCTCACCTTGAGAAATCAGAACTGCCATCCACTCCTCCATCATTTCTTTAGCCAGTTCAGAGTCAGTAATTCTGAACTTGGCTTCTTCTACTCTCTTTCTTTCTCTTTCTTCATCTTCTTTATTCAGTTGTTCCTGCAGCTTAAGAGCTAGAGCTTCATCTTCTTGTATTTGTGAAACTGCAAGAACTGAAACTTTTGTTTTATCCAGTTGCCTTACATGCAACTGGATCTGTTGTTCTCTGAAGAGCATAGCTGCTTTTCTTACTTCTGCTTTCTTCAACTCAACCATCTCTTCTTCTTCTCTTTCCCTTCTTCTTCTTTCCAATTTTCTCTTTTCTTCTTCTATCTTTTTTCTCTTCCTCTTCAGTCATGATTCCCTTCCCTTTTGTATTTATTGGATGCCTTTGCTTCAGCTTCATAGATCACAATAGCGGATGTGGGAGTTGCTATTGAGACCTCAGCATCAGCTTCATTGGCAATTCGAGGAGTAGATAAAGGGGGCATCTTCTTCATCTTCACCCATTATTATCTTCCATCCTGTCATTATTTTCTGTCTTTCTCTTCTTCTAGACTCCTCTTATGTGTTTAGAATGACAGTTGGAGAAGAGGGAAGGGATAAGTCTGAATCAAAATCATCCATTGCAATCCATCCCTCATTCTCAAGAAAAGTTTTAACAATGAGGATCATTTCTTGACTTCTTCTTGAATTGACATTGCAGATGTGAGATCTTAGTTCGAAAACCTTGTAGAGGAAGTCTGGTTTTAGAAGTAGGATCTCTTGAACACTGTTGATTATAAAGGATGATCCGTCACATAAAAAGAATTTAAACCCTGCAGGCTCAATGTTTGACCACCCAATCACCTCCAGTCCTTTAACCATCTCATTATACAAGTGTCTTCTTAGGCACAACACTTGTTCTTCATTAAGAGCCTTACTTCTTATCAACCCCAATCTCTGACTTTCTCTTTCTTCAGATGCTCTTGAGTCTGCTTCTTCATCCTCAAGGCTTGGATAAGCCACCTTTTTAGCTTCTTCAAGAAACTTCTCAAACCGAGGAATATGGTCTTCACATATATCATGGAATATTTCAATGGCAAGTCTGGTAGAGAGATCCTTGGAAGTGTTAACACTTTTAGTCAGGTGTAAGGACAGGATTTCAAACAAATTTAAGTTGTCCAAGATAAAGCTCTTTGGCTCCAGCAAATTCCCATCCAATCCAGAATCATCCAAGTATGCCATCATACCCCCATGCTAGGATAGAGTCAAATTCCAAGTTGTGTGCGGTTAGTGGGAATTGGGGGGATATGATCTGCCTTGATATGTTTGCAGCAGCCGGAAGTATGAGGAATGAATGAGGCATCTCTTCATCTTCATTTTCAATCTCCATCTCCTCAGGAAATACTACATCTACAGCCCTGGCAACTAACTTCCATTATACAGAGACCTCTTTTCTTCATCTTTGGGGGCCATCAGATCAGACTTGAACAAAGGCAGGCTAGAATAGTGTTCTTTGAAAGGCTGCCTGCTCTTTTATCCAATCCTCCAGGCTGTCAGTGTCATCTTCATTTGTTATTTTCTCCCCTTTTTTGGTTGCATCAATGCATATAGTTTTGGGAATCATGATAACAATTTTAACTTTTAAAACATTAATTATTTAAAACTTTTTAAATAAATAAATCAGATATATTTTAGCGGAAGCGATTTACAAATACCATTGCAATATCAGATCTGGATTCCCTTCAGTGATCCGATTACACACGTATAAACAATATTAAATAACCAACCATAGGGTGTTTAGATTTATACATTTGACGATAACCAGATCTGTAACACCTTAGTTCAAAGAACGTCACGCTAGTTGACACGTACACAAAAACCTGCAGCAAAACGTCACACAGTTGCGCAGAGGGGAAACCCGGCCTAGCGGTGGTGGCGCACGACGGTGGTGGTGCGGCGTCGGCCTAGCGACGGCGGCGGTCCGGAGGTGGAGGTGGCCGGCGTCGGTCGGTCGCAAGAGGGGAGGAGAGGGGCGCCGATTTTGGGTTAGTGGGATTAGGGTTTTAGGTTTGATTATAATGTTATATTTATAGACATTATATTTACACACCGGTCCCCATGGTATTAGCAGTTAATACCCCAGTAATAATTAACCTTTAATTATTAAACCCTTGTAATTACTAATTACATATAGTTAGAAAAAACATAATCCTTAAATGTTTAACTAATTAAACATTCATTCCCCTCAAATAATTAATTAATCAGATAATTAATTATCACAATCTCCGACAAATATTTCTCTAAATATTTACTCACCATTTATTGTTTCCATCTTTCGTGAATAATATTTAACAATCAAATATATATTTTGTTCGTTGTCTAAGGTGTAACTCTTTGGATCGTACCTTAATAGTAACGTTGACTTAATTGACGATCGGACATCACATATCCAACAATCTCCAACTTGGTTGATTCTTCAATTAATCGGTTCAACGTGGACAGTGGTGGACGCCTAGCTGCATCTCACTACCCATAGCAAGGTATGACGTATTTACTATCATCAAACTATTTCTTTTTGTACAAGTAACCATTACTTTATAAAGTATAACAGTCCTAGTAAGCATTTGCATCCTTTCTGTTTAGGGCATTCGTTGAACATAAGACATGGATATCATTATCTTCTCATATGTGGTTCAACCATTCTTGTTCTCGTTCTCCAATTCAAAGTGGTCTAAACAATCTATACTTTTAGTTTGAGCATGGCCATGCATTTTACACCAGCTTGAATCAACGAGGCGCTAGAATGTCAAGCTTCTAATTAAAGAAGAACAGAATTCCTTTTTCAACGTACAACTCCCACTGAACTTCATATTACTCCTGATAATACCCTTATTACTGCATGTTAAGGTACAGCGTTAGATAAGATCAAAGAACAACCTTTGTTCAGGAAAAGTTCTAGTAAGTGCCTCGGGTCGAGGATCGACATATCTTACTTTATTCAAAATATCTCAAGTTATCAATCCATGAAGATAGTTTTGAAACGAGTTACGTCCAATAATTATTCTCTAATAATTATATGTGAATATGGTCACCAACTTCTTGGTCTTTCATTCATAATGAACCAACCATCCGATTCGCAATAGTCTTACGTTCAGATTGATTCCCATGAATCTGATCGACTACGGATATTTAGAATAATCTACATATATTCAAGGATTCTAAAACATATAAATTGTCGAACACAGTAACATCTATTTATAATGCATTTAACCATTAAATTATTCATAAAAACCAATGTAACTGAATAGTTCGAAAGCACCAAATACTAAATATAGATCAAATCCACTGTCTAGCAAATCTAAGGCCTATCTTGGCAGCATGCTCCTCATGTTTAGAATGAGTCATAGGCTTAGTGAACGAGTCCGCTAGATTTTGATCTGTGTGAACTTTTTTTAACACGATGTCTCCCCTTTCTATTATATCTCGTATATAATGAAATCTTCTGAGTATGTGCTTCATGATGTGGTGTGACCTTGGTTCTTTAGCTTGAGCAATAGCACCAGTATTGTCACACAGTATCTCGATTGGTTTCTAAATTCTAGGCATCACTCCGAGATCAGCAATGAACTTTTTCATCCAATCAGCCTCCTTTGCAGCTTTCGAAGCCGCAATATATTCTGACTCGGTGGTGGATTGTGCAACAACACTTTGCTTAATACTTTTCCAAGTAATCGCACCACCATTCAGAACAAAAACAAATCCCGTTTGTGATCGAGAATCATCTCGGTCCGTCTGGAGCTAGCATCAGTGTAACATTTAATAGCTAGTTCTCCTTCCAGTCCCCCATATATCAAGAACATATCCTTAGTCCTTCTCAAGTATTTAAGAATGTTCTTTACAGCTATCCAGTGACTCTCACCAGGATTCTGTTGATATCTTCTTGTCATGCTTAAAGCGTACGATACATCAGGTCTAGTACATAGCATGTCATACATTATCGAACCAATCGCAGAAGCATATGAAACCTTTTCCATTTTCTTCTTGTCCTCGTCAAACTGAGGGCACTGTTTGTTATTCAGTATGGTTCCATGTGCCATTGGCAAAGATACTCTCTTAGAATCTTGCATGAAAAAGCGTCGAATGACCTTATCAATATATGTACTTTAACTTAATCCTATAAGTCGCTTTGATCAATCCCTATAGATCTTTATTCCTATAATATAAGCAGTTTCACCAAGATCCTTCATCGTGAAACATTTTCCTAACCAAGACTTTACGTATTTAAGCATATGAATATGGTTTCCAATGAGCAGTATGTCATCTACATACAGAATCAGAAAATTCATATGGCTCCCACTTGCCTTTTTGTAAACACATGGTTCATCTTCGTTCTTAACAAAAGCAAACTCTTTGATTTTCTGGTCAAAGCGAAGATTCCAGCTTCTGGATGCCTGCTTTAATCCATAAATGGATTTGTTCAACTTGCATACCTTATTAGGATTCTCTGGATCTTCAAAACCTTTCGGTTGAACCATATAGACATCTTCAGTAAGACGTCCATTTAGGAACGCGGTTTTGACATCCATTTTCCATATCTCGTAGTCATAATACGCGGCAATGGCAAGCAAGATCCTAATAAACTTAAGCATAGCTACAGGCGAGGAAGTTTCATCATAATCAAATCCTTGAGTTTTAGTAAAACCTTTCGCTACTAGTCTTGCTTTGAAGGTTTGAACATTCCCATCCATGTCGATTTTCTTCTTGAAAATCCACTTACTTCTTACTGTCTGACTCTCGGGAGGAAGCTCAACCAAGTACCACACATGGTTGTCATGCATGGATTGGATTTCAGCATCCATGGCTTCAAGCCACTTCTTAGATTCTGAATCTAAGATTGCAGATTTGTAACTAGTGGGATTTGCCTGATCAATTATCAGGACATCGTCAATCTTGTGAATCCCGATATACCGGTCGGGTTCACGACGATCTCGAGTACTTCTGCGAACAGTTTGTGTTACAGCTGAATTTTGAACATTTCCAGATTCAGTTTCAGCAGTCTTATGCTGAATGGCAGGTTCGAATTGTGGTTCTTGGATCTCATCCATATCCACACGGTTGTCTCCAATCCCTCTCGCAAGTAGTTCTTTCTCTAAGAAAGTAGCTCTGCTTGTTTAATGACAACACGATTTTCAACAGGATTGTAGAAGTAGTAACCGATTGTTTTAGGGTATCCGAAGAAAACAACTTTATCGCCACGGGGATTTATTTAGTTTATCCATAGATTCACTTGTAACATATGCGTTACATCCCCAAACCCTAAGGTAGGACACTTTAGGTTTTTCCCCATGCCAAATCTCATAAGGCGTTTTGTTCACCTTCTTAGTTGGAGCTAGATTTATGATTCTTGTGGCAGTCTCAAGAGCAAAACTCCATAAGAAGTGTGGGAGGTTTGTACGACACATCATAGGCCGAACCATATCTAATAGAGTTCGATTTCTCCTTTCGGATCCACCGTTAAGTTGAGGTGTTCCTGGTGGAGTAAGCTGAGAAATGATCCCACATTTCTTTAGATGTTCGTCAAACTCTTGACTAAGATATTCACCACCTCGATCAGATCGAAGCAACTTAATCGTCTTACCAAGTTGATTTTGTACTTCGTTCTGGTAACGTTTCATGTTTATGCTTCATAAGATAAACATAACCATATCTACTGAAATCATCAGTAAATGTCACGAAGTATCTCTTTCCACTTCTGGTTATTGTTCTGAATGGACCACATACATCAGTATGTACAAGTCCCAACAGATCCTTAGCCCTTTGACCTATACCGGTAAAAGGAGCTTTGCTTAGCTTTCCACTTAAACTTGATTCGCAATCATCAAATGAATCTTGACCTGTAGAATTCAGAATTCCGGAGGTCTGGAGTTTCTTCATATGATTCTTGTTTATGTGTCCAAGCCTACAATGCCATAGATACGTATCATTGAAATCATATTTCGTACATTTGGAGGAGATATTGACTATGATGTTATTATCATGGACTTCTATCTCATAGATTCCATTGTGAGGCTTTGCAGAAAAGTATAACAAACCATTCAAATATGCAGAAATGAAATCATTGTCAAAAACATAAATAAATCCTTATTCACGCAAAACAGAAAATGAAACAATATTCCTAGTCAAATTAGGAATAAAATAAACATTGTTCAAAACAAGTTCTAATATAGAAAGAAGTAAAAGAGTATATTCTCCTACAGCCTTCACAACAACCTTTTGTCCATTTCCCACATGGAGCTCCAGGTCACCTTGCTTCAGTCTCTTAACCCTCCTTAGTCTCTGCAAATCATTACAAATGTGACAACCACATCCAGTGTCAAACACCCAAGATTTGCTAGACAGAGAGAAGATCTCGATAATAAACATACATGAGGACTATCCTCCAGCAGACTTCTTCTGCCTCATCTTGGCAAGATATTTTGGGCAATTCCTCTTCCAGTGTCCGGTTTCATCACAATGAAAACACTTAACATTCTTTAGAGGTTTCTTGGCAACATCTTTTCCTTTGCCCTTGCTCTTGGAGATTTTCCTGCCTTTTCCCTTGGCTTCAGATTTCCTGACTCGACCTTCTTTGATCATTAGCAATGAACCAGACTTAGCAGGAGTTGGTACATTCATCTCGGCAATCTTTAGCATCATATGCAACTCCGGGATGGTCTTGTCCCAAGCATTCATATTGTAATTCAGAGTGAACTGATCATATGATTTTGGCAACGAGTTGAGGATTATATCCCCGGCCAATTCATTGCTTAAGGGTGATTCAAGACGTCCTAGGTGATCAATATATCCTTTCATTTTCAACACATGGGTACTGACAGAAGAACCTTCTTGCATGCGACAACTTATAAGTGATCTCATCACCTCGAAGCATTCATGACGGGCCTGCTGGTGGAACATTTCCTGCAGTTGCCTAATCATGTCATATGCAGGCATGTCCACCAGAATCTTTTGAAGTTCTGGTATCATGGACGCCAGCATCAAGCAAGAGACCTTGATAGAGTCATCAACATGCTTATCCCATGTCTTACGGGCTTGGCCCGTAGTAGCAGTTGGTTCTTCCGGGATTGGTTCCTCGAGAACATACAGCTTGTTCTCAGCCTTGATAACAATTGTCAAGTTTCGGTACCAGTCCATGAAGTTGGAATTGTCAAGCTTATCCTTCTCAATGATGGATTTCAAGGAGAGTGAGGAATTTGTATTCGGTTCGTTAGACATCTACGAAATTCAAAAATAAGTTTTAGTATTTTCATGCTTGGATTTCCTAATAAAATCTTATGACCTAATTGCAAAAATTTATATAATTAGGAATGAGATCCTGGTTCCCCATGTCTTAGTGAATGACTGTGTACTCTTCACTGGCATAGCTAGACGGGTAGGTAACGATTACCAATTGTATCAACTATACAATTCTCGGTTGTAGGGGCATGACGAGTATTGTCAAGCTTTGGATACGTTTTCCTTTAACTACGCCCACTTAAACGACTTAAGTGATATTTGTCCTTCAATTGTAAATGTAGACCCGGCCTAAGTGACTCAGGAATCGTGGTTCTACCTTCAACTAAAACCGTAGGACCGGATGCAGGGTAATTCACTAACACTGGGGGTTCGGATAAATTAGTTGAAGTTTTACGATTAAGGATAGAAATATCGATTTTATATTGGGATTTCTTTAATGTTTTTTAATATTACCGTTTCGGGTCAAAAAACATTTTGGTCGACGAGTAGCATGATACAAGTCGTGCAAGTTTAGTAAACCAACTTTACTAATTAGTTCGTGAAACACTTTCAACACTCGACACGATCCAATTTTAAATACCCTATTTTTCAAAATTGGTCATTTGTCGCGAACTTATTTTAAACTAATCAACTCTTTAATTAATTTAAATTTTTTTTAACTAAAAACTAATTAAATTTAAAACTTGTTTTTACTTTTAAATAAAACATTTTTATTTAATTACCTTTCCGAGAAAAATAAACAATTTAATTATCTCGTCGTTTTAAATTGTGTCAAAAGTTTTATTAAAATTTTTGCGGTTTAATTATTATCCTAAATAATTACATCACAACCACAAAAATAAAAAAAAAATGCAGATTCAAGCAACTAGAAAAGTTGTCCGGTTTCATTCGAGCCATCAAACGAACATCCGGACTGGTCTAAGGGATAACAAAATAATAAATCTGCTATCATTCAAGCCATCCATCTGTAAAACATGTCTTTGTCCGCCTTGGTCTTCAAGTCTTTGTCTCTTTATGGTTACAATATTTATTTACAATTACACAAAAAATAAATAAATAAACAAAACCCTAACTGTTACATCGGGGTTCCAAATAACCCATAAAAATACAAAGATAACAACCAACTAACCCATAACTGTTACATCGGGGGTTCCAAATAAATAAGTGGCCGGCGTCGGTCGGTCGCAAGAGGGGAGGGGAGGGGCTTCGATTTAGGGTTAGTGGATTACGGTTTTAGGTTTAATTATAATGTTATATTTATAGACATTATATTTACACACTCGTCCCCATGGTATTAATAGTTAATACCCCAGTAATAATTAACCTTTAATTATTAAACCCTTCTAATTACTAATTACATATAGAGTAAAGTGAAGTTTTCGTCCCTAAGGATTGTTGCTATTAACAGGTTCAGTCCCTCCTTAACGGTATGAGTCCCTGAGGTTACATTTGTTAACGCTTTCAGTCCAATTTCGTTAACTTCGTTAAAATTTTCAGTTAGTTTTTGTTAAATGACTAAAATACCCTCCTCTTTCTTTCTGAACTTCAAAAAATCCCAGCCTGAACTTAAAAAACCCTAGACTCTGTCTACTATTCTCTCCAACCAGGGGTGAAGACCAAGCATACCACCTCCACCTCTAACATCTCCTTTTCTCTTTATCACAACAGTTGCTTGATTCACTTAAAAAACCCTAACACAACAGTTGCTTCTTGTCAGATTTCCAATCACGTCGACCACCACCTATTTCGGCGATGGTGAAGACAAAGCATAACACAACCACCTCTAACATCTCTTTTTCTCTCTATCTTGATGGTGGAAGATCTGATACGCCGCCGGTGCCAAGAGGGAGCTGCATCTACCGGTTAATCTTACCGGAAAAATAAAACTATCATACACTAATCATCTTCGTCGTCCCGTCTGAGGTGGTTTCCACCACTTCTGCCGTCTAAAGAGGATTCGAAATGCAGCGAAGTCTCAGAAGCCACTCGTCCCGCCGATGGTCCAAGCCGATAAGGATACCTTGAGCCGCGTGCCAGGTGGTCGACGAACGCCTCTGTGCGGCCAAAGGTAGGAGCTCAAGTCCTTCTAAGTTTAATAGGATTACATCTGATGTGAGTAAACCTAGGGTTTCGATGGATCGAAATGCGAGAAGTGTTAGCGCTGATAGATCTACTAGGGTTTCAGATAGGGTTGTTCTACATAACAAAGGTTCTTCCAGATTTCCTAATTCTAAATCTAGTTCTGGTAATGAAGTTACGAATTTAAAAAATTTTGTTGCTAATTTTAAAAAATGTAGTGAGATTTCTAAAGAATCAAATCTGAAACCTGTAAAAACTCAAATGCTAGGGTTTCTATCATTTTACTGAAAAAGGGAAGAGAAAAAAGACGGTATCACATCCAGATTCTGTTCCGAAAGTGAGATTACTGAAGAAATGCAGTGAGATTACTGAAAAAACTAAATTTAAAGGGTGATCAGAAATCGTCCGGTGGCAGGTGGGGGTGGCGACAGGTGGGTGGGGGTGGTGGCAGGTGAGGGTGGGGGCAGGTGGTGGTCGACCGGTGGTGGCAGGTGGTGGTCGACCGGTGGTGGCAGGTGGTGGTCGACGGTGGTGGAGTGGGGAAGAAGAGGGGCATTTTGGTCATTTAATAAGAACTAACTGAAAATTTTAATGAAGTTAGTGAAATTGGACTGAAAGCATTAAGAAATGTAACTCAGGGACTCATACTGTTAAGGAGGGACTGCACGTGTTAATAGCAACAAACCTCAGGTACGAAAACTGCACTTTAGTCTTACATATAATTAGTAAGAACATAATCCTTAAATTTTTAACTGATTAAACATTCATTCCCCTCAAATAATTAATCAATCAGATAATTAATTATCACAACTCCGACAAATATTTCTCTAAATATTTACACACCATTTATTGTTTCCGTCTTTCGTGAATAATATTTAACAATTAAATATTATATATTTTGTTCGTTGTCTAAGGTGTAACTCTTTGGATCGTACCTTAATAGTAACATTGACTTAATAGACGATCAGACATCACATATCCAACATATAGAGGGGCATGTTTGAGTGCCCTCTGATACAAGGGAAGGAGGAGTCAATGTTGTGCATTGATGGGTTTCATGCACAAAGACTTGGTGTCTTAGTTTTGACACTTCAGCCTCTAGCATAGCCACCCTAGCCGTCAATTCCAGATTTTGAAGTTTCAAACTGTCCTCATCCACAGATGTGGAGTCCTTAGAACTAGATGGGGCCTTAGGCCTAGCCTCTGCATCCCCACCACCCTGGTTTTCTTGGCGCCTGGGATTCCTCTCAGTGAAAAATGTTTCAAAAGAAACATTTTCACTGTGAGTTGTCGTTATTGGGGACTTAGTGATGTTATCACTGTCCTTCTGGTCAATTGATGGACCAGATGTAGTGATAGCCCCTTCCACATTCACTCTGTCAACACTCCCAGAGTGAACCTTCTTGGGTGATGAACTTGGGTTGGGTACATTAACAGCCAAGTCAATCAGTACCTTCGAAAAAGTGGCAGTTGGAGAAGGTACATCATCTTGACTAGGTGCCTCTGCACTTAAGTTCAAAGAAGAAACAAAGTGTATGGGCTCAGTGGTGTGTTCTATTTATCCGGGATTCCAAGGAAGTTTCCTTGGTAATGTGGTTGTCCCTTTTGATATTCTCACCAGAATGTTGTGATTCTGGATGAGGGCATTTAGGTTGGGATTGGGCCTTTGAGACAAGAATAGAAGGATTCTACTTGCTCTTCTTCCTTTTTCTGGTATAACTTGCCTCAACTGGGGCCCTTTGTTCCAGTTGGGCTTGAAGAATAGGGGTGAGTATTTGTTGTACGTGTGCAGCCTCAATAGGTTGCACAGGGGTTCGCTCAAGGGAAGCAAATGCATGTTCAGGTTTTGAAGTAGAGGGTGTGGGATCAGTATCAGCTGGGATTGCTAAACTGTCACCCTGGGTACTTTGTATGTTCATCATTGTAGATAACAATGGAAAATTGACCCTTGAGAACTTTTCTAAAACAGTTCTCATACTTTTAAAAATGTTATTTTTATGCCCCCTATCATATAGATTCTTGTAGTTTTTGAAAGATCTTTTATTGCATTGTTAAAAACTTCTTGTAAGAACCTAGGGTACATATAGAAAGCTTGTTTTGCCCCTTCCTGAAGTTTGTATCTCAAACCTTCAAAAATTAAGAGAGAGAAGTTGAAACCTTCTCGAGTGACCATACCATGAACAGTAGAGGCCAGTGCAGAGTTCAGTTGATTCCATCCGCTCCTCTTCTGAGATATACATTGGAGAAAAGTGTGGCATAGAAACTTACAGGGAGGACCCATCAGAGCCTTCTCTATTGTGTACTCATGTTGATTTCCAGTGTACCCTATGGATACAAAGGTCCTCATGTACTCACTTTTGATGTACGAGTTGGAGGCACCCTCGTCATGAAGCTTGAGATGTTTTCTGAGTGTAGCTACGGTAATGATGATGTCTTTGTCGTCTACCTTGGCCTTTATTTTGGGAGTCCCCTGTTCGGTAGAGAAGACGGGAGAGTTCGAGAAATCTTCCATGTGAGATATGTATATTGTTGGAATGACGATCAGAGCAAAGTATATTTTCGATGGACACAAGAAATCGATCATATCGTCAAACCCTTCTAATTTCTTTCCTTTGACTAGATATGTTGTTAGATTGTGGTATGTTGAGAACTTGTCTTTCGGGTGATTTGATGTCAACATTTGCCATGGTGGTAAGGTTTGGAGGGAAAGATGAAGCTTTTGAAAGTTGGTTAAGTGTGGGGAAGCTTTGAATGCTTGAGTGAGAAGGAAAAAAGATGAAAGTTAGGTCAAAATTGAATGTGAAGAGGTGAATAAGGGAATTTGATTTTGTTATAACGGAAAGAGTGGGAGATGAGCAATGCTTGCTTGTACTGTACAAGCCTTTTAATTTTCACTGTTTTTACAACTGTAACACACTGTAGCAGTCATGGTAAAAACTGAAAGTAGTTTTTTTACAGCGGGTAAAAGTACCCATCCGCAGTAAACTTAGTTGATGTGGATGGTTAAGTCTATCAGCAGCAAAACTTGGTTGCAGCTGATAGATATAATGGTCCACAGCAAAGATGTTGCTGCTGATTGCATTAAAGCTATCCGCAGCAAACTTGTTCCTGCTGATAACTTAAAGCAGTCAGTGGCAAATTCTTTGCTGCTGATGACTAAACCTATCAGCAGCAAAAATGTTTGCTGCTGATCCTTAATTTTTCAGAAGACTTTATTTACAACAAAAGAAAGACAAACACATTTTTATTAAAGATTTTAGAGACAGATTTTAATCAAAGTTAATCATGCCAATAAATTCAACTAAGTATCTAAATCTAGCTTCATCAAAGGCTTTTGTGAAAAAGTCAGCATACCGCTCATTGGTATGAATTTTGGTTAAAATAGTTCTCCTTTTCTCAACTTGATCTCTAATAAAATGATACCTGATGTCTATGTGTTTTGTCTTGGAGTGCTACACAGAATTATTTTTAATTGATATGGCACTCTTGTTGTCAATGCGAATGGGAGTTGCCATGAATGTCACCCATAATCCAGCATTTGATTTTGTATCCAGATTACTTGTGTACAGCAACTGGAAGCTGCAATGTATTCTGCTTCTGATGTAGATGTTGACACACATGTTTGCTTCTTGCATTGGTAGGAAATCAATCTTCCTCCCAGAAATTGGCATTCTCCTGATGTGGACTTTTTGTCTAAGTTGCATCCTCCATAGTCACTATCAGTGTATGCATATAAATTGAATTTATCATTCTTAGAGTACCATAGCCCACAGGTATCTAAAAATTCTCTTGACAGCTTGGAGATGTGAATTCTTTGGAGCTGCTAGAAATCTTGCACACAGGTATACTGCAAACATGATATCTGGTCTTGAGGCAGTTAAATACATGAGTAATCTAATCATTGCCTTGTACTGATATTGATTAGTGTCTTGACCATTTTTGTCTGGGGACAGTTGATGGTGCACTTGCATAGGAGTTTTTACAGCATAGCAATCAGCCAGTTTGAATCTTTCCAAAATACTTTTGACATATTTGGATTGACTGATGAAGATTCCATTTGGAACTTGTTTGACTTGGAGACCCAAAAAGAAATTTATTTCACCCATTGAACTCATTTCAAACTTTGAGTTCATTAGGATCTCAAAGTCTTTGCATAACTTTTTCATTGTTGATCCAAAGATGTCATCTACATAGAATTGTACCAATAGAATTTCTCCCCCTTCATCTTTGATAAACAATGTCTGATCAATGACACCTCTTCTGAAATTGTTGCTGAGTAGATATCCTGACAGAGTTTCATACCAGGATCGTGGAGCTTGATGTAGGCCATATAGAGCTTTGTCGAATTTGAACACTTTGTCAAGATGTGCAGGATCTACAAAGCTTGGAGGTTGTCTAACATAGACCTCCTCACTAATCTTCCCATATAGAAAATCACTCTTGACATCCATCTGATAAACAGTAAAAACTCTTGATACATCATATGCTAAGAAGATTCTGATAGCCTCTAGTCTGGCAACAGGAGCAAAGACTTCATCATAGTCAATTTCCTCTTCCTGAGTGTAGCTTTGAGCCACAAGTCTGGCTTTGTTCTTGACTACAATCCCTTTCTCATCTTGCTTGTTCCTGAAGACCACCTTGTGCCTATAGCAGTTTGGCCAGGTGGAAGATCAACAAGGGTCCACACTTCTTGTCTCTTGAATTGCAGCAACTCTTCCTGTATTTCTTCAATCCAACTGTTGTGTTGCAAAGCTTCATCTATCTTCTTTGGTTCTACTTGAGAAAGAAAACAAGAATACAGACATATATTGGCCTCATGAGATTTGCTTCTTGTTTGAACTACTTGTCGAACTTGGCCAATGATATTCTCTAATGGATGTTCTTTGTTGATTCTTTGTGCTGGAAAAACATCCATCTGTATTCCTTTGCTCGAGATTGCTTTGACTTTTATCAGGGATGTCTTCATGTATCGCAGAGGAGTCTTCAACATCAGCAGCATCATCAGTTATATTTTCCCCATCAGCAGCAGATACCTCTATGCTAACTGCATAGTTGTCAAGGTTCTCATTTTGATTTTCATATTCAGAAATACTGCTACCGGTGACATTTGAGATACTTGTCCTGGCTTCAATAGCTTCCACAACAGATGGAGGATCAATGGATGGTCTTTTGATTCTTATAGAGGGACCATTGAATCCCATTCTGTAGTCATCAGATGATGTAGAGGCTTGCTCTTTGGAAGATGTAGACTCCATATTTGAGAAGATGGGAGGCTCAAATATTTGTGTGAAGGAGTCAATATCAAAGAGCCAGTCTGGTCCTTTACCCTTTTTCACATGGAATGTGTTCCCTACATTCCACATTTGCTGATTCTTCAACTATTCTTGTTCTGGAATTGAATACTCTGAAATCTATGGATTGAGAGGAATAGGCCACAAAGTATCCTTCATCTGATTTTGCACCAAACTTTGGAAGAACTCCATTGGTGATAAGAATAGTACATGGACATCCAAAAGGTTTCAGAAATCCAATATAGGGAACTCTGTTGAACCACTGTTCATAAGGTGTTTTGTTGAGAGGCTTAACAATGAGGACTTTATTTTGCACATAGCAAGATGTGCTAACTGCCTCTTCCCAGAATGTGAGAGGCGGTTTTGAGTCAGCCAGCATGGATCTGGCAGATTCAATAAGAGTTCTGTTTCTCCTTTCAGCAACCCCATTTTGTTGAGGAGTTCTTAAAGCACTGTGTTGTCTTTGAATTCCTTTGCTCTCACAAAAGCAGTTCAAGATATGATTCTTAAATTTTGTACCTTGATCACACCTTGTGGTTTTGACTTTCTAATTTCTTGTATTCTCAACCCGATAAATGTAGGATTTAAGAATCTCAACAGTTTCATCTTTTGTTCTCAAGAAGTAAACCCATGAAAATATGGTGTAGTTATCAGTTATCACCAGACAATATGACTTCTTTCCCATTAACATGACATTTGTAGGACCAAAAAGATCCATATGCAACAGCTGTAGTGGAGTGTCATTTGAATTCAATGTCTTGCGCTTGTGAGAACTTTTATGTTGCTTCCCCTTTAAGCATGCTATGTAATGATCTTCAAGCTGGAATTCCTTATCAGGTAGTCCTCTGACTAGATTCCCTTTAACCAACTTATTGATAGTTTTTACATTAACATGGCTTAATCTCCTGTGCCATAGATCAGATTCATCAACTAGTGCCTTGGACAGAATACAAGATACACTACCAGATGGAGTGACCTCGTTCATATCAAGCACATATAGGTTATCTTTTCTTTGAGCAGTCAACAAGATCTTCTCTTGAGGAGGTTTGCTTAGCCCAGGGGAGAGCACAAAACATTCTTCATCTGTGAAAAGCATCTAATGCTTCTGATCATAGATTTGAGACACACTCATGAGATTGAACTCTAATTCTTTTAGAAAGTTCACCCTTTCAATACTCATTCTTTCATTGGACACAGTTCCTTGTCCAGTGATGGATCCTCCTTTTGAATCATTCCCAAAGACAGCATATCCTCCATTGAAGCTTCTGAAATTTGAGAGAATGGATCTGTTACCTATCATGTGTCTGGAACAACAACTGTATACAACCCAGGTGTTATCCTTGTTACTTAGTTGTTCCTGCACATGAGAGAGATCTAGTTAGAAGGGGGGACCCAAGAGCTTGCAGACTTGGGTGAGTGTGATTTAAGATCAACATGCTGGCATTCAGTAGACCCAATGATAATGCTTTGAGAGAACGAAAGTGGAATTTGCTTTCCATTGTTGAGTCAATTTCCCAGCCCTTTTTACTTTATCAGCAGCAGATGTGACTTTGGCTGCTGATATTTCTGATAGATCAGTTGCAACCTTGGCTGCTACTGATTGTTTTGACTGATCAGCAGCAACATTGGTTGCTGCTGATGGCTTTAACTTGTCAGCAGCCAAATTGGTTGCTGTTGAGGATTTGGTTTTGTTATTCATCCTTTTAGGCTTCAATTGATCATCAGCACTGTTGATTACTGCTGACTGTTCAACAATCACTTGCTTCTCCTTCTTTACCTTCTTGTTGAAAGTGGGTTTTTCTGTAGGAGTTCTTCTATAGACAGGCTTCTGTCTATCAGGGAGGATCTTGACTGTTGTTGCTGATGATTGAGAAAGCTGGTTGAAAGGATGGAATTTATAATTTGTAGCAAAATGGTCTGATTCATCACATATGATGCAAGATTGTTAAGCTCTTAGGATCTGTTTAATAGCCGGCTGCCTCGGTGGAGAGAGAGACTTTATGAATTGAGTTGATTTTGCTTCATAGCTTCTTACCTTCTTGTTCTTGCTTGTTTTCTCAAAGGTCTGTTGTTTGAGATTTCTTTGCTGCTGAAGGTAATAGAAGCATGTGCTTGCAGTGTGGTTATACTTTCCACAAACAAAAGATGATTTAGCCATCTTATCCTTCTGAAAGTACGCATAGTCCTTCCTTTTAAACAAATCCTTGAAATTCCATGGATTGTTTTTGTTGTGTTCAAAAGTGGCTTCTTCCGGTGTTTTCTGAACATATGGAGATCTCTCTCCAGGTGTATGACAGATGTCAAACACTTTTCTTTCTTGATTGGCTTGGTGAGTTGTGGAGGTTGAGGATTGTCCCTTCTCAACAGTTATCTTTCTTCCTTAAGGAGGATAACTGATTTTGATTTGCTTGGTGGGTTGAATTACTGGTATGGAAGGAATAAAAGGACTTGAACCATTTGTTTGGATTACTCTACCAGATTTGGTGGTTTTTTGTATTACTTCATTTGTAGGAAGTAATGGGGCTTCACTGGTTTCAGTGGATTCTGAGCATGTGGACTCAGATTCAGTTGAGGTATTGCATTCTTGCATAACTGTTTCTTCTTTGAATGGATCAAGGTTTTGATTTGCATGATCAAGGTTTGTGAGGTTGAAGTTTGGTTTATGAATGGCTACATAGTCAGCAGGTGGTGGTACAGATTTGTACTTCTCAGCTTGGTACCCAAGACCAGTAATCAGCTTCTCATGAATTTGAGCATCCAAAAGTATTTGCAGTGATCGATGTCGTTTGGTCGGTCAAAAACAATCCTTAAACACCTTAACTAGTAAGGGTAAGTAGAGTATCGTATCCACGAGGAGTTTATGGAAAGTATCAGTTTGTTACAATATTTGAAAGACAGAAAACAATAACAACTGATTTGGATTTAGATTTAAAACAATAATGAGAAGGGTAATCCTCTCCAGGGTTCAGGTATGCAAACACAAGCCACTTCAAGTTAATTAACAAGCAATTACATAGACATAATCATACGGTTCAATTGAATTCAGTGATAATGGAAGAACTCGTTGTAATAAAAATTATTCTCACATAACCATCATAGATTAACCAACTATAATCCAACCCTCAAGTTGTCCCCGATGTAAAGAAACCCGAGACTATTGAGACTTGAACAACAATTCGAAATCAACAAAGGAAGTTTAAAGCATTCAATCAATAAATGAAATCATATGGCTTAACATGCCAATCAAGATTACAAACCAAAGCTAATCATCCAAGAAAATAACAAGTGTTCAACAAACCCTAGACCCGGAGAAGACTACAAGAGATTTAGCTACTCATACTCATAACAACAATCAAAACTAATGTACTAGGACTTAAAATCATGAAAGATTAAGAACAATCGACCTAAGAATAGTGGAAATCGCCCTCTTGAAGCTCTAGAATGGCTGGAATTGAAGATAGGTCGGAATGGAGGCTGCTGGAGATTAAAACCCGAATTAGGTTAATTATTCTGTAAAAACATATCTTCGCGTGTCGCGAACATCCTGGCCAAGTCCTTCGCGTGGTGCGAAGGACAAACTACTCGGGCGCACTTCTTTATATCTTCGCGTGTCGTGAAGATTGAAGCACAGGTCTTCGCGTGGCCAGAAAATACAAGAAACTTGATATTTTTTTGTCTTTTTAATCCCGTGCTTTGCTTTCGACTGCTTCGTTTCCGTTTCTCGCTCTTTTAGCACATAAAACCTGGGAGGTAGACACAACCACAAACACGCATAAAACCGCACAAAGATACACAATAAAACAACTAAGATGCACACCAAACGACATATAAACTGGGGTTATTAAACCCTACATCAAGCAGCTTTTTGGATGCAAATTCATATTTGTGAACATGAACCTTGATCAGCTTAGCTCTTGTGGCTTTTAGCTTAACCAATATATCATCAATCTGAGTTTCAAGATTTGTATGTTCATTTTTAATGATGAAATTTCTTTCTTTAGACAGTTAATTTTCTCTTTATAACTGTTTTCAACCTTTTTGAATTCAAATTTCATTTGATGAAACTCTTCATTTTTATCTATAAGATTTTGGTTATGCTTTCTATACCCTAAAACTTTATCAATGCAAGCTTGAGAACAAAGACGTTCATATACCTGAGGTGGTATCTCCTTGGTGTCTGTCATGAGAGCTTGGTTTTTGGCAGGTAGTTCTTCATATTGAAAGCTCCAATCAAAATTTGATGTTCCAACTTGTTGGGCTGCACATGCTGCAGTTTGAGCAGGAGGAGTGCTTTGACTTACCTGACCTTGATGGGGTTGTCTTGGTTGTGCAGCAGATGAGTTTGCCTTTGGTGCCTTGCATTCTCTGGCAAAGTAACCAAGTTGGTTATAGTTGTAACACCTCAATTTGCTCTTGTCTAATCTAATCTGGTGTTAGAACTGTTGCTTGGAACGGGTCTTCCAGTTCTAGGGTAGAATCTTTTTGCTCTAAGAGACAACATGGCATAAGAATGTTGTATGTCCATTTCTTTCAAGTCATCTGGATGAAAGTACTCCAGATCTTCTTTGATAAAAGACATATTGCTTGGGGTATCAGAGACAAAAGCAGCAGAGTTGGGATTTTGAGGAGGGGCTTCAAGAAGAAATGGTGAGTTGCATGCTTGTGAGGTAGGTGTTTGAGGATGTGTGACAATGGAAGGATAATAGTTTCTTGAACTTGGAAGTGAGTGATCAGAGTGTAAAGCAGAAGAAATGGTAGATGATGAGGGTGAAGATGAATGAATTGATCTTCTTTCTCTAGCTTGAATAATCTCCAGCTCTTATGTCTTCAACATACCAAACAGCTCAGTCGTTTAAAGAGTCTTCAGGTTTTCAGTTCTTTTGATTGACACTGTGTAGAGTGTCCAGCAACTTGAAAGAGATCTGATAAACTTTTTGAGAATGTCTTCATTCTCCAGCTTGACCTTAGTGCATTTTAGCTCACCTACAAGATAAGTGTACCTCTTGTGTTGAGTGGTAAGAGACTCACCATCTTTGTAGACAAAGTTTTTATATTGTTGCTTTAGGATGTCTCTCCTGTTTTCTTTGACTTCTTCAGATCTAGCAAACATCTTTTCAAGAGCTTCCCATAGCTCGTTGGTAGTTTTGTATTCTCTGAAGTTGTGAAATACTTCATTTGGCAAGCACATATGTAGAGCTCCCAGAGCTTTAAAGTCTACCTCCATCTTTTTAATGTCTTCCTCTAAATATTTTGAAGCTTCTTTTGGGACAGATGGACCTCCGAAATCAGCAAAGGCTACCATAGGCACATATGGACCATCGATTATGGATCTCCACATTCCATATTCTTGGTAACAGAAGAAGCTTTCCATTATATTCTTCCACATGTCATAATCTTCTCCAGACACCAGTCTTGGTGGTCTGTTGAGGCTTCCAGTATCATCAAATCCAGTATTATGTGCCATACTTTGGATAGATAATTTCAGCAGAGAGATAACAGTAAACAGAACCAGAGAGTGATTAAACAAGTGTGAGTTTGTTTAATCTGAGAGCCAAAGCTCTAATATCACTTGTATGATCGGTGTTTTACAAGATGGTTCTGTTTAGTTGAGATTGGCGGAAACAATCACAACTATGCAATGCAAACAAGAAACAATGATAATACTGATAAATGCAAATTTTATTAATCTTCAAAGTTTACAAGTTATAAAGAAAACTCTAAGGAAGCATGCTTGTACAATGAAAAGATACAATACATATAAAGGAACTTAGAATCAAGACAGACCCTTGATTCTAAGGATTAGATCAAACACAATCCGTTGATCTTTGACAGTACAAGTTACACTACAACTGGTAGACAACTAAAAGATAACATTCCTTCTGCTGATAGATGTGTCAGGGTTGCAGCAAAAGGTGTTAGTAGCAAAGTCAAAGCTGCTGATGATTTGCTTATCAGCAGCAACTTTGGACTTCTGCAAATAAGGCTATCCGCAGCATAGTTGTTCATCAGCAGTAAGACTTAACTATCTGCAGCATAGACCTTATCCGCAGCAACTTTGTAAGTCAGCAAAATATTTGAATCCGCAGCATATGTACTTAGAGAATTTTGTAGCCATTAGTCTTTGTCTTTACAATATATATATATATATATATATATATATATATATATATATATAGGGGAGGGTTCCAGAGAAAACCAAATAGTTAGGCGAAAACTGAGAAAACTACTAAAAACCAATTTTAACCAATAATATAATAATATTTTATTTTTATTTTATTTTATTTTTATTTTTTTATAAGAGTATTAATGTAATATTAAACATTTTTACCAAAAAATCATTTAAATATTGGCATACGTATACATAACTCATAGTGTTACGTATACCTAAATAGAAAACAAAAGAATTGCGATTACGTATACGTAATCTATAGTATTACACACTGTTTTAGTGGTTTTCGCCTAACTTTGTGGTTTTCTTTTGATACTTCTCCTATATATATATATAAGGTAGGATAGTGTGAGGCAAACAACTATAGCTTATAGGTAGTTTGTTTATTAAAACGAATAATACTATACAAAGATGAATCTATCTGTTATAATAAGGCTTATGGGAGTACCCCCGTGAAACCCACCGTGAAGGTGAGGTAGCAAGCGTGGTAGTGTGGAACACCACGCCCCCTTGGCGTGGTCCACGAGCGTGGAGCTCCCCTGTGCAAATTTTCATGGTATGGAGAAGGGAAAGGTGAAAGAGGTGGGGCAAAGGAGTGGGGTCAAGACAATGGTTTTAAAACACATGTATTTTTCAAGTGGGTGGAAAGTGGAACATCATGCCCCCCAAATGTGGATACCATGTGGAAATGATGTGGCGCTGACGTGTAGGAGTGTGGAGGTGTGAAAATGTGAAACCACTCCCTTTAGCCTAAATAAAAATCATTTGAAACACATGTCATCCTCTGGTGATTTCTCACTCTTATTATAATGTGTCTCTCTTCTATTAAATGAGGAGACACGTGTCACTCTCCGGTGTCTTCTCTCAATTATTTAATATAAATGTAATTATGGATAGTTATTATATCATTAACTAAATGGATTTAATATGAAATTAAATATGGATAGTAATATTTTTTTACGTTACTTATTAATTTTTGAAAAATAAATTTGTATTACATATGATTATTATATCATCAATAATGTTTTTACATGATAATCAACTCCGTTATTTTATCCAGGCTAATAATTTGTTTCAATTTTTATATACAAATTTTTAAATTCATAACTTTGTTTATCATCAATTAATTATTTTTATCAATTTTTATCTCATATAATAGTTATTTTATTATTACCATATATATTGCATTTCTTTTGTGTTTAGAAATATATATTTTTTGACGGTTGCTACAATGTCATCCTTCAATTCTTATACTTATACAATCTTTTATACTTAATAAATAAGTAACTCCTTACGCTACATGTCAAAATTCGGTGAGTTCAAGATTATTTTTCCAGCTTATTTTTAATTCCTTTTATATTTTCTAAATCTTCATTACCAACTACTTAATCTTCCTAATATTCTTTTTCCTGTTTATAATTTCTAAATTTTTGTTGTTAACTATTAAATATTTTGATTATTGAACCCGTGTAACACCGGGTTTTTACCTAGTTTGTTTAATTTATGAAAATCATCGGTTTGGGAGTTTAGCCTTTTCTCAAGCCCAACTAGTTAAACTGTAATAAACTAGCATTTGACGCCCGCGCTCCGGAGCGAGGGGTCATAGACTCGAACCAAAATATAAGTGATAACATGTAAAAGTAGTAGAAAAATAAAATATTCTTACATATTAAAACAACACATTAAAACCTACAAAAAAAAGTTGAAAAAAAAAACCTATATAAGAAAATTTTTAAAATATAAAAATGACACCTCCAAGGCTCAAACTGGGTTGGATGGGGAGCTAGAAGTGCAACCTTGCTGTTAGGCGAAAGTCGAAAGGGCTTTTATGTTTAACCTCCTCCATTTAATCCTTTAAAGAGAAAAAATATTTGTGAGAAATAAAAAAAGAAAAGAAAAGAAAGAAATCACCAAGCCAAAGACGGGATTCGAACATGGGTTATGTTTGTGTGACAGAAGATGACAGTACAAACCCATTTGTGAAAGTTGCAGCAAATTTTTTTATAGCTAACGGATCATCTGGATGGCATGTTTGGCTTAGGGTTCTGACAATCAAAGATGAATAAAAAACAAAGCCGAACAATATCCAATTGGTGAAATTATTCATCAAATTGCAGCAATTTGACAATTTCAGCACATCCATAAACTATCAACTTACTGATGTAGCAAAAAACCTAATTGAGAAAGAATAAATTACAATTTAAGCACATACCTAAGCTATCAATTATGATCAGCTTATATATGTTTAAAATAATATGATCTAAGTTACAATTAGGAAGTAAAAGCTAGAGCACCAAGACGATACCTTTGGGTAGGCTCCATGCTACAATGTCCATTGGCATCAATGATTTCTCCAACGACAGTAACACGATTGCAGAAACAGACGGTTGCAAATGAGTGCCATTCGGTAATCTTTGATATTACACTCGAATAATTTCTATACATGATTGCACCTTCTGATGCTTAAACTCCATTCCAAACTTCATGATTGACTGTAGACTCACGTCAAAGTCTTTTTCCCTATTAGAAAACAGAAACCTTGTAATTAATTGCTATAAGAGTTGTACAGAGAGTCATCCATCCATTGGGAAAAAATAAAAACAAATCTATTTTATTATAATTTTTAGCAAAATTAAAACAAAGTCATCGGAATGAACTCAAAATCATAAACTGAAAGAGAAGAGAGAACCTTATCAGCAAATAGAAGGCATTTGTGCCATATGTAATATTATCTCTATCATCAAGAACGTATTCTTTATCCCGCAACATCTTTTTAATATAATAACCCTAATCTAGGACCCCAAGCTAGGACTTTTTTTTTCTCAATACTTGAAGGTCGGACCTGCGTACAACAACAAACTGATTTCAAATGATGATCAAAACCAATGAGGATCCAAATTAGTAAAAAATTACAAATTAATCAGTTGTGTTCTAAGCGAGATTAGTATCAATCGACAGAAAAAGAGACGTACCAACAATAATTGGAGAGAAAGACGACCGATATGGAAGACGGGGACGGAGCGGTCGAGATCTCTGTTGAAAATGAAGGTTGGGGTGGAGAATCGTTTGCCAAACTGAGAGAGAAAGAAAATAAGAACCCTAAATTGAAGAACAAAAGAATTGGCATAATCATGAAAATCAGTAGAAAAGAACTTACCAGCATGTGAAGGCGGAGTTGAATTTGAAGCAGAGGAACTTCGATCCGGAACCTGTTGACTTGCTTCTTCCATCAATAATTCCCCCAATTTCTTCAAACCGAATCAGAATTGAAGCTTTAAACTCAAATCTCAAATTTACGGTGACCGAATTGAGCTTCAAAACAAAGAAAACCCTGGATCGCCGGAAAAGAGCTAAGAAGAAGCAGTGAACTGAAGGAGAACCTTGACAAACTGAAAGAAAAGGTCGAAAGCTTCTGGATACGTGGCTTTAGGGCATAACAGGGGACGGTGCCATACACGCGTTCACCGCCCATTACAACCAATCAAATAGACGCACTGTTCACGTCTTGTACCTAATGCAATGATATTTGTAAATCACTGTTAACAAAATGTTTAAATGTATGTTCTTAAATAATTAATCATATAAGCCCATATTATACACAAATGGGCTAATTTAAACCTTATTGAAAAAACAAAAGCCCATATATTTTATTAATATGCTCTTAATTATTACTTAAATATATCAAAATATATGAATCCATATGTTTTGGGTTTCGTTTGATTTCAAGTTGTTAGATGTTGGTTTAATTAAATATGCTACGTATATGATCTATTTACCTATAAATTTCTTAAATTAAAGTATAATTTTTTTATTAAACACGTCTTTATTATAATATTAGGTTAGAATCTCGTATAATATACGGGTAATTTGAATATAATTTTATATACTTACAAATAAAAATTTTATTTCTTTAAAAACTTTTGTATTACACAAGGGTTGAATAAACTCGTGTATTATTCGTACTGAATAAAATGTAATCTGTTAATATATACACTCCCCGAAATATATTTAAAAAATAATAATTTGACATGACAATTAAAAATTATAAAACATTTTTTTCAACTGAGTATTATTTTTTTTTATGTAATTGGTAAATGGAAGCTTATATTAAATTTATTCGTTTAATAAATATCCATAAATAGATTTATATTAAATACTTTAAAATGTATTAATTTATTATCATTATTAAATAGGAGAGACGCGAAAAACATGTTGAGAAAGCACCAGAAAATGACACATGTCACAGCAAAACCTTTATTTATTATATAGTATAGATTTTAAATATTAATCCATAATTTTTTGTGTTGACGTCCGTACCTAAAAGATAGTATTAAAACTCAATAAAAGCACTAATTTAATTACTAAAACTAAGGGCAAATGCTATAAAAAACTAACATATTTTCTGATTTTTCTTATAAAAGTTCTTTAACAATTTTTTACATATGAAAAACCAACATACTATATCTTTTTTTCTCACAAAAGTCACTCAACAAATTTTTGCACATAAAAAACCAATATACTTTTTTTGTTTTTCTCATAAAAGTCCATCAACAACTATTTATCTTAGCAAATGAATCCGCAAACTTTAAGCAAAGTAAATCCACTGACAGAAGAGCAAATGAATCATTTTGTCACACCCCCAAAATCCACTAATGGAGTTTTACCGTTAGCAGCGTGACATACCAGGATCTCAGTCATTAGTTACTTTGAACGACTTTATATGAGTTTAAGAAAACCACTAATATTGTTCATAGTCACGATGCAACACTAGTAACGAAAACATTGATTTAATGTAAGACTGCGGAAGAGAAAAGTTAAATGAAAAGCATGCGCCAAAACAGTCGCGCCAAAAATAAATAATCCACAATAAATAAAATAAATAGTTCTTGAGTTTGAAAATGATAGACTTCGAATGCATGCATTCCTTAGCTTGTGCTTGTACCTTAATGACATGAGAAAACATGCTAAAATGTGTCAACACTAGGTTGGTGAGTTGTTTATAAAGTTTACTAGATAAAACCATTTACAATTTATATCATAGGTAGCTAACCTAATTACATTTTACTAAAGCGTTTCGACACCGAAGCTGACTGTTTATGTTTGAACTTGCCTCCTACCATGACTATCATGATCAATGGTAAATGTTTAGGTCAATGTTACACCCATTCGACTACCTGTCGTGTTAGCGCGACTAACGCGAGTGGGGCTTGTCAATGCCCAATAATACTACTCAAGATTACCTCGCTATCCCATATATTAAACGGTTCGATAAGTAAGGACTTGCATGATATGTTTGCGCTTAGTACAACAAGTGATATAATTGAAATGTAAAATCTAAATGTTCGTACCCATGTTTTCTCCCCCAAGTTTAAATCATAAGAAAAGGGGCCGTGAAACTCACCTTAGAGTGCGTGCGAAAGAAAGCGAACTTAGAATGCTTGACGACTAACTGCCACCTATAAACACCGGTTTATAAGTGTGTGTTTGTGCAAGACGATAGGAACCCTTAGTATCCAAACAATACTATTGTTTAAGTGTTTAGAAAAATATTTATTAGTTTGACCAAGTTTGACTTAGTTTGACCAAGTTTGACTAAGTTTGACCAAGTTTGACCCGACGACCCGTTGGTGACCCGTTTAGTGATTAAATGTTTGACTTGTATGACTACACGCTTAGCACACAAATAATTCACTTTTCATGCTACTTAAGTCATAACTAACTTAGCATGGCAACTACGTCAACAATACACGTTACATTAATTTATTATTTTTAAAAATAATATAAACTCATGTTTGCTTTCAAATGAATCACATTATCTATAACACGTTCGTATCATCATTCCATGTCTATCTACACATGCTAATACATAATAGATTACCATAACACACAACATTAAGTTTAGACATCAAGTTCCAAATCACAAAGTTTCCACTTTTAGTAACCTATGATCTATTTAAGCTATTTGCATTCTATCATCCTTTAGCAATCATTAATACAACCATACTAACATACTGGAGTCAAATAATAGCACCATACACACCTAGAAACCTTCACATTCAAAATTCATCTTTCAACAAACTTTCCTCTTTTAGTAAGTCCTCCATTACACGCTTTGTTTACACAATTAACACGTCTAATCAATCCCAAATCTTTCAACTAATATAATTATAACTATATTAATCATAGTTCACGTCTAGCATGCGATTCCTATTATTCGCATAATCAACAAATCTCAATTTACACCTCGTATGACAACTAGGGTTTCACATATTTTCATAAAATCACTGATACGATACAATACTACAAATCAATTAACCAATTCATTTATATATTTCGAAAATATCAAGTTTGGATGAACTAGGGTTTCGCTCTAAAAAATAATAATGAAATAACGACGGATTTTAATAAAATAACTTACGTAGGAATGTTAGGAATGCCTAGACTAGCACGTATCCACTTCCGGATTCACGATCGAAGATCAAACGAGGGTGTTTGGGTGCCTTGAAGGTATCGGCTCAAAGGAGAGAGTGGGGGGGGGGGGGGTCGACGGCTTCAAGGAGTGTTAGGGTTTATGTTTATTTTATTTTTTTTAAGTTCCTTATATAATACATGTATTAATGGGTTTTTAAGTTGGGCTTCAGGTTTACTTAAGGCCCATAAACTCTAATTAATTAACTAACACTCAATTAGTAATTAACAATTTTGATTTTTATTTTTATAAAAACTCTAATATTTATAAAAATACTAAGTACGATTAATACACGATAAGCACGTACGATAACCATAATATTCACGTAATCACATAAAATTCACATAATTTATATTAAATATAAATTATTAAATATTCGAAATATTTATCTAAATTAATCACCAACGTTCCGGGTTAGAATCGAGTGCGATTCGCCGTGTGTGGACTAACTGACACATTTAATTAACTTAATTAAATGCAATGCACGTGTGACTAACTGGAATAACTGAGTTTACAATGAATATGTTTGAACTAACGAGGTTTGAGTTAACGGAGTTAACCTGAAATTGTCGGATGTCACATCATCCCCTTGTTGAAAGAATTTTCGTCCCGAAAATTAAACGAAGTCGGTAACGTCTGAAACAAAAAGTTTAGGTTTGTCACATCATCCCCTTGTTGAAATAAATTTCGTTTCGAAATTTAGTTAGTACCTTCCGTGTTTGCCGTTGACTGTTTGAAAAGGTGAGGATACTTTTTCATTATTTGATCCTCTCGTTCCCACGTGAACTCCGGTCCACGCTTCGAGTTCCAGCGAACTCTTACAATAGGTATCTTACTGCGCTTGAGAGTTTTGACCTCTCGGTCCATGATTTCGACTGGTTCCTCAATGAAACGTAGTTGTTCGTCAATTTTCAACTCCTCGAGTGGAACTACAAGTGTCTCATCTGACAGGCACTTCTTTAGGTTTGAGACATGAAATATATTGTGTACTCCATTTAGTGTATCAGGTAGGTTCAGTTGGTATGCTACTGGACCGATCCTTTTCACTATCTCGAATGGTCCAACGTAACGCGGGTTTAACTTTCCTCGTTTTCCAAAACGAATCACACCTTTCCACGGTGAAACCTTTAATAACACTTTGTCGCCCACTTGAAATTCTAGCGGTTTTCTGCGCTTGTCTGCATAACTCTTTTGACGGTCACGAGCTACCGCCATACGGTTTCGGATTTGCACGAGTTTCTCTGAGTTTTCATGCACAAGTTCAGGACCCGTAAGTTGACTATCTCCAACTTCAGCCCAACAAAGTGGTGATCGACACTTTCTCCCGTACAAAGCATCGAACGGTGCTGCTTTGATGCTAGTATGATAGCTGTTATTGTAAGAGAATTCCACTAAAGGCAAGTGAGTCTCCCAATTGTTTTCGAAATCGATCACACAAGCTCGTAGCATGTCTTCTAGGGTTTGTATGGTACGCTCACTCTGGCCATCTGTTTGAGGATGGTACGCTGTACTCATGTCCAGGCGCCTTCCTAGAGCTTTCTGTAATGATTGCCAGAAACGTGAAGTGAATCGGGCGTCTCTATCGGAAATGATGGAGATTGGCACTCCATGTCGGGATATTACTTCTTTAAGATAGAGGCGAGTTAACTTTTCCATTTTGTCGGTCTCTTTGATAGCAAGGAAATGAGTGGATTTGGTTAGGCGATCCACTATCACCCAGATTGTGTCACATCCAGTAAGGGTTCGGTGTAATTTGGTTATGAAATCCATGGAAATCTGCTCCCATTTCCACATCGGGATTTCCGGTTGTTGAAGTAATCTGGATGGCTTTTGGTACACCACCTTGACCTTGGAACAAGTCAGGCACTTGCTCACGTATGTGGCTATGTCGGCTTTCATGTTCGGCCACCAATACAAAACTTTTAGATCGTGATACATCTTGTCAGATCCCGGATGGATAGACTATCGGGATTTGTGAGCTTCATCCATGACTAGGTCTCTTAGGTTTCCATATACTGGTATCCATATTCATTCCGCGAAGTAGAGAATACCATCTGCTTTAACTTCAAGTTGTTTCTCCATACCACGAGTGGATTCCAATGGTAAGTTCTCCTCTTTTAAGGCTTCGAGTTGGGCATTGTGGATTTGTTCGGGTAATCATGTATGAATAGTGAGTTGTAATGCTCTAACCCGTCGGGGTTTGGTTTCTTTTCTGCTTAAGGCGTCGGCCACCACATTAGCTTTGCCCGGATGGTACTTGATTGCACAATCATAATCGTTTAGTAATTCGATCCAACGACGTTGACGCATGTTCAACTCTTTCTGCTCAAAAATATGTTGAAGACTCTTGTGATCGGTGTAGATGGTGCACTTGGTACCGTACAAGTAATGTCTCCATATCTTGAGTGCAAACACCACGGCTCCGAACTCCAAATCGTGAGTCGTGTAGTTCTTTTCGTGGATTTTTAACTGTCAAGAAACGTATGCGATAACCTTGTCGCGTTGCATCAACACACAACCGAGGCCTTGGATGGAGGCATCGCAATACACCACGAAGTCATCCGTTCCCTCTGGTAGAGATTGGATGGGTGCGCTATATAGTTTCTGCTTCAGTAGCTGGAATGCTGATTCTTGAGTCTCGTTCCAATTATAGGGTTTATCTTTTTGGGTTAAGGCGGTGAGAGGTTGGGCAATCTTAGAAAATCCCTCGATAAAACGACGGTAGTATCCGGCCAGTCCTAGGAATTGCCGAACCTCGGTTGGAGTTGTGGGTGATGACCAATTCTTGATAGCTTCCACTTTGGTTGGATAGACATGTATTCCTTTCTCATTGATCACATGTCCTAGAAATTGAACCTCGTGAATCCAAAAATCGCATTTGGAAAACTTAGTGTACAGCTGCTCCTGTTTCAGTAGCTCAAGGATCAAACGCAGATGCTCCTCATGCTCTTCCCGACTCTTAGAGTATATGAGGATATCGTCAATGAAGACAATGACGAATTGGTCAAGGTTTACACACAAGGTTCATGAGGTCCATGAACACCGCGGGTGCATTGGTTAATCCAAATGGCATGACCAAAAATTCGAAATGGTCGTACCGGGTTCTGAATGCAATCTTGGATATATCTTCGTCTCGAACTCTCATCTGATGATATCCAGATCTTAAGTCGATTTTTCGAGTAGAAACTTGACCCTTTAAGTTGGTCGAATAAATTGTCAATACGGGGTAGTGGGTAGCGGTTCTTGACTGTTACTTTGTTTAACTCTCTGTAATCAATGCACATACGGAAAGTTCCATCTTTCTTTTTGACAAATAGGATTGGAGCTCCCCATGGCGATGAGCTCGGTCGGATGAAACCTTTATCCAACAACTCTTGCAGTTTTGTAGATAGCTCCTACAACTCGCTTGGTGCCTGTCTATAGGGTGCTCGAGCAATAGGCGCTGCTCTGGGTGTTAGGTCAATCTGAAATTCGACCTGACGATGAGGTGGAAAACCAGGTAGGTCTTCAGGAAATACTTCTGTGAATTCACAAACGATAGGGATATCTTCTAACTTTTTCTCCTTGGTGGACTTGTCAGCGACAATGGCTAGAATTGCGGTATGACCCTTACGCAGACACTTCTGAGCCTTCATGAAAGATATGATACCCATGACTACACCATTTCTTTCGCCCTGAACAGATAGGATCTCTCCACTAGGAAGGGGTATACGAACGATCTTCTCACTACATATGATCTCAGCTTGGTTATTATGTCAAAACTGCCAAGTGTAACTGGCATGAGATCGATGTCGAGTTTGTGACTAGAAAGTTCTAACTTACATCCCTTGAGAATGTGGGTTGCCTCGATTACTTTACCGTCTGCTATCTCTACGGTATAGTGGTGTTCTAATAAAGTTGGGTTTATTTCTAACTGACTACTAAGTTCTCTAGATATAAAACCTCTATCAGCGCCAGTATCAAAAAGTACAGAAGCAAAATGATCGTTTAAGAGAAACATACTGTTAACCACGTTCCGATCATTCCGAGCTTCTCCCGATCCAATCATAAATGCTCGGCCCTTTGCACCATTTCCGTTGTTATTACTATTTCCACCTTGATGGTTATTACCATTTCCATTACCGCCCTCATGATTGTTGCCATTTCCATTCCCGTTTCCGTTTCTCCTCAACTACGGGCAATTTTTCTTGAAATGCCCTTCTTTACCACACTCAAAACAGCCTTTGGGTGCGTCTCTAGGTGGTGTCTGTTTGTTCTGCAGATCTACTCTACAGTCTTTGGCCAAATGACCCATCTTTCCACACTGGTGGCAACGATACCGGTTGCACGCTCCATGATGGTGGAAGTTACATTTGTTGCACTTCGGGTACTTGCCAACATATGAACCCTGATTCTGTTGAGAATAGTTAGACTGATTGTTGTTCTTTGAAGGTTCAAGCTTACGATGCTGTTGTTGCTGCTGAGAAGGTGGATTTGACTGGAAGGTTTTAGGGAATGAACTGTCAAACTTCCGCTTGTTGTCAGTTATCTTTGATAACGCACCTCTAGGGGGTAGGGTGCCCTAAGTGACTGCCTGATCGGTTAGCCTGTGAGCCAACCTGATTGCTTGCTGGATTGTAGTGGGATTAGAAGATGTCACCATGCTCTGAATTTGCGGGACCAAACCATCAATGAATTTCTCTATCCTCTTATAGGGAGGTGTTACCATTTGCGGACACAAGTTCGCCAGTTCGTGCGAACGAGTAGTGTAGGCTTCAATTTCAGATCCCTCCATCTTGAGATTCCAGAACTCGCCCTCAATTTTCTACACTTCATCGCGGGGATAATACTCCTCCCGCAGCATAGTCTTAAATTCATCCCATGGCAATGCATTTGCCATCTCAAGAATTAGCATTTGCACCTGGGAGTTCCACCAAGTAAGGGGCCGGACCCTCAAGTATGCCAGATGCATATTTCACCTGATTATTCGGTGGACAATTGCACATCACGAATGCGGATTCAGATTTCTCCATCCAGCGGAGTAAGCCAACAGCCCCTTCGGCTCCGCTGAACGAGTGAGGCTTGCAATCCATGTACGCCTTGAAAGTACAAACCTGCTTGTGGTTATGCTGACCTAAATTGTAAACAAGAATGCGCTTTAAGAATACCATATTTGAATTTGAGTTTAGGATGAATGATGACTCACTAGAGTCGATAATATTTTGCTTTACCTCCAGCATTAACAGCGGCTTGACTAGCTGCTACCGCTTCAGCCACACGCTCGTTTATGAGTGCCGCGAGCTCGGCTGCAGTCATGTTAATGTTTCCGCGACCACCGCGTCCTCCGGCGCGTCCACCACGTCCATTTCGTCTTCCATACATTATCTTTACATTCACAACAAACAATAATAAGAAAAATACATCGCATTTTATCATCATACAAGTACTAGTAAACAAAAGAAATTCAAACCACAACATCTAATATTTCAATAATAGTAATACTTGATAAAATAAATTGTAACGATTACAACTAAATTCAACCAAACACCAAAATTCTAGAAACATCTGTTGGATGGGAACAACCCTGCCCATCTAGGTTCAAAAGGAAAGACATAAATAAGTAATGAAGATAGAAAATCAAATGCCACTGCTAGCTGATGTAACATCAGATGTTGCATCATCGTCCTCATCCTGGTCTCCTGCAGGTGCAACTCCTGCCGCTTCAGCAGCTGCAAGTCGAGCCTCCAATTGCTCGATCCTAGTGTGGAGTATATCTAGGTTCCACTCTGCAGTGTTCAGCCGGTCTTCCATATCCACACATCCATTTGCCAAATTCTCATGGACTTTATGAGTGAGTGCCAAATCTGAAGTTAGCTTGTCAATTTTCTGATTCATCAGAATCTGTCGCTCTAATATACCTGAAATCTCCCCTACTGCATCTCTCATGTTCCGGATCTCCCGGTCCATCCTAGCTACAAATGCAGCAAACACCTGCTCAAAGAGGTACTGTAATGGTGGCAAAGCTTACACACAAGATGATGAAGAAGAAGCAATGTCAGTAGTGAGTGGAGGTGGGACTTCCTCCTCGCGGATCCAGTTCCTGATCCTATCGGGATACCAATCCTAGTCCAGCGTGTTGCCTCTGACACGCACATGAATAGGCTCATCGTACCCTACAATGGTATTAATCGGGTTGAGTCGACGTCTCCTCGGCTCTCGTAAAGGTACGGTAGGAACATCTTGCTCCTGAACGACTGGGGATGCGGGTGAATTAGGCGGGGTCGACATTTCCTGTAACGGGATGAGTGAGTGCCATATATGAGTGTAAGTGCTATGTAACTAATGCATGTGCGTGGTTATAGTCTAGTATGCATTTCCTAGTTCTCTATAACCAATGGCTCTGATACCAATCTGTCACACCCCCAAAATCCACTAACAGAGTTTTACCGTTAGGAGCGTGACATACCAGGATCTCAGTCATTAGTTACTTTGAACGACTCTATATGAGTTTAAGAAAACCACTAGTATTGCTCATAGTCACGATGCAACACTAGTAATGAAAACATTGATTTAATGTAAGACTGCGGAAGCAAAAAGTTAAATGAAAAGCATGCGCCAAAACAGTCGCGCCAAAAATAAATAATCCAACAATAAATAAAATAAATAGTTCTTGAGGTTGAAAATGATGGACTTCGAATGCATGCATGCCTTAACTTGTGCTTGTACCTTAATGACATGAGAAAACTTGCTAAAACGTGTCAACACTAGGTTGGTGAGTTCACAGGTTTCAATGTTTGTAAAGTTTACTAGATAAAACCATTTACAATTTATATCATAGGTAGCTAACCTAATTACATGTTACTAAAGCGTTTCGACACCGAAGCTGACTGTTTATGTTTGAACTTGCCTCCTATCATGACTATCATGATCAATGGTAAATGTTTAGGTCAATGTTACACCCGTTCGACTACCTGTCGTGTTAGCGCGACTAACGCGGGTGGGGCTTGTCAATGCCCAGTAGTACTATTCAAGATTACCTCGCTATCCCATATATTAAACGGTTCGATAAGTAAGGACTTGCATGATATGTTTGCGCTTAGTACAACAAGTGATATAATTGAAATGAGAAAACTTGCGCTTAGTACCTTAATGACATGAGAAAACTTGCTAAAACGTGTCAACACTAGGTTGGTGAGTTCACAGGTTTCAATGTTTGTAAAGTTTACTAGATAAAACCATTTACAATTTATATCATAGGTAGCTAACCTAATTACATTTTACTAAAGCGTTTCGACACCGAAGCTGACTGTTTATGTTTGAACTTGCCTCCTATCATGACTATCATGATCAATGGTAAATGTTTAGGTCAATGTTACACTCGTTCGACTACCTGTCGTGTTAGCGCGACTAACGCGGGTGAGGCTTGTCAATGCCCAGTAGTACTACTCAAGATTACCTCGCTATCCCATATTGTAACACCCCCAAATTTATTCACTTAATAAATAAATAAATAAATTAGGGTTGCAACGATTGGTAACATTACACAACAGCGGAAGCTAAAATAAAGAGTTCTAAAGTGTCGAACACCTTCACAAAAACTAAATGAATACATAAACCTAGAGACATACAAGTCTAAATGGACTTGACGTTAAACGACCATGCGTCTTCGTCTTCTAAGGTCTTAATCAAAATGCTTAACTTATTCCAACCGTGCCGTAGCTATGTATTACCTGAAAAACATGCTAAAAAATGTCAACGCAATGTTGGTGAGTTCACAGGTTTTAAATGAATACAATTGGCAAAACCATATTTACGAAATCGTTTGTCAAAAACTATTTATACGAAATCCTTCGGCAAAAACCACTTGCATGAAATTGATTGACAAAACTGTTTGTACGGGTACTATTGGCAAAATCATTTGCTCGAAATTCACTGTCAAGACCATTGATACGTATACCAATGGCAAAACCCGTTTCTCGAAATTGACTGACAAAACCATTGGTACGTATACCATTGGCGAAATCATTTGCTCGAAATTTACTTTATGCATATGATAAACGAAACAAGTTAGCGGTTGATTCATCGAAGTCTAGCTAGCACTTACGAATTATGTGATGCACAAGCCTATAACCAAACCTTTAACGAATTCTCGAATTTTGCCCCCCCCAGCCCATTGTACCTTTAAACAATGAGAACAACAAGACCTAATATGCAATCATTTGACCCTGTTGGTCGGGTTAGCGCGACTAACCATGATTGGGGGTGTCAACCCGAATAGTACTATTCATATCGATCTACGGCTAACTCCATAGCTAATGGTTATAGTTCAAAATACCGAGGACCTTTTAGTGTTAACTCATGCTCACAAGGGAATCAGATGCTTGTTTCTCGTTTTCTAGTTATCATACCATTTGAAATTAACATGTTTTTCCCCCAAAACAGAAAAAGTAAAAAGGGGCCGTGAACCTCACCTGGTAATTGTGCGGTAAAAATCGTATTCCTCGAATAAGTGACAATGCGGGGTATGCCTCCTACTTGAGTCCCACGATACACGTAGGCACTATAAGATTTATGGGCTACCCTATGTTCCATATAAATGAGTCAATATGCTGATCAATGCCTAAGTATAATTATGTCCTAATTCTATATGCGCTTTGACTAGTTACATGTCGTCGTCACGTCTCTCAAGTTCTAGTTATAAACTCTCGTGAGAAAAATTTACATTTAGTGACAAGTTGGATAAGTTCGATTCATTGCAAATAATAGTGGGTTTGTGTGTAGAAAATACTCCTCATTTTCTTTTAAAATATAGTACGTGTATGTATTTATATTTTGTTAGAAGGATAACCAAGTATAAAATACTTAAATTTACTTCCGAATGTCGATTATGTGCGTTAGTTATAAAATACTTATTTCAAATGTATCCAATGATTCGTATAAGTGGTCATATTCATATATTGATAAAAGGAGAAATGATGCCGTAATTAGCAATATAATGGTACGACGGTATTGTATGATGAAAACGTAAAGTATTATTGTTAATACAAATAATATTGTTAATCATCATATATTTTAAAGAGTTTGATAATTCTAATTATGATGTTTATAATTTCTCCAGTGAAATTAGTAATAGTATTATTAGTTTTAAAATTAATTTATAACTAAGTTATTAAAATGTTACGAAAAAAAAACATACTATCACCGATAATAGTTATGTTACACGAATTATATATATAAACGATGTTTAATACTAGTCATAATAATATTAATATTTCCAACCAAAATAATAATATTAGGTTACTAATACCCACGATATCATTTTAATCTTATAAGATAACATATATTTAATGAATTTATCGCTTGATATTTCTATTAAAAAGTTTATATTAAGACTAAATGTGTATGTATATATATAATAAGTTTTGCAAACTCGTTACGAGAAATATATACATCTACATGTTTTATATTGAGACGTAATCGTTGTCTAGTGCAAACAAAATTGTGTAACTATATGTAAAACGACTATGTGTATATATGGAGATATATACATATATTTTATAAGAAAATACGAGTGTTGGCCATTGTAGTTATACGAGAATATGTCATTGTAAAGTCCGTTATTAGTATTGTATGAAATTTGTTTCGAAAATATTAATTTGTTCCAAGAATCAACGTATTTGATGCGTAGACCGAGTTCTAACTTAAGTTAGCGGGGATATGTAGTATCATTAATAGTCACGGTTCGTATGCCAAATATATAATTATGCATATTCCCAAAGCTTCATATAACACGTATTAACATTATCGGGTTGATGGTCTAAATAATTATGCACGTTTTTATTAGCCTGAGTCTCGATAAATGTATTTTTAATTTCTTGTTCGTACTAACGCCTCATTAATCACTTCCGTTTCGTTTTTATCCCACACGCGTATATTTTAGTATTTTACATGATGCATAAGAATTTATATAATTAAACTTTTTAGTGCGCGTTTATACCTTCTATATTTTCCTTTCGCAAAACGACACGTTCTAAATCTCACGATTTACGGGTTTGATCATGACCGACCGCCGTTGACCCAAGTTTGACTGAGTTTGACTCGTTTGATCAGGTTTGACCGACACCCGTGGCGTCATTTCCTGTTCAAAAAAAAGCATATTAACACCCAGGAACAAAACCCGACCACCAAATCACTAGTTTTATCACATAAATAAACAGATCTGGAGGTCTCAAGAGTTTAATCAACAATAAACGGTTTCGGGTTCGAGTTTATACCTCAGATCGTCGGATAAACGAAAGGGACGAACGAGAAACGAACCCACACCTTAACTTAGCCGCTTGTATGACGAGATTCTAGTCCAACGGGTCAAGATCCGGAAATACGGACCCAGTCGGAATCCTAGTCGACTTCGCCGGAAAAACGGTTCTCGCCGGAACATTTGTTCCACAGTGGAACTTGCCGGAAAATGCTTCTAAACGCTGATATAATGTCAAACATAAATTTAACGTTAAAAGTGAGTAGATCTGAACTTGAATGGAACGAAAACGAGAGAGGAACTCACCTAGAACCGTCTGACCTCGTCGGAACCCTAGCGCCACCACCGGAGTTCGCCGGAATGGCGTTTTCAGTTAGTAACAAAGAAAAGGGGAAGGAGGAAGTCGGAACCCTACCAGATCCGTTGTCGTCGGGTGGAGGTGGGACACCACCATTGCCGCTGATGCGGCTAGAAGCCATACATGTCGCCGCCGCCGCTGCTTGCCATCGCCTGAGGTGGTCCCTGCCACCATTGTCGTCGTAGGCCCGTCGTGGGACGGTCGGAGTCCGCCAGAGAAGAGGCTGGCCACCTCTTTCTCTCTCATACCCTCTCCCTTTCTCTCTCTAAGTGTGCTAGGGTTTGGGGAAAAAATGAGAGGAAAGAAGAAGATAAGGTGTTTTTATAGTTCGGGTTTTCTAAAGGGTTTACTCCGCGTAACGAACCCGTCTCGTCATGTTCTTGCGTTATTTAATTCCTCGTTTTTTTTATTATTTAAAATTCTTAGAATTTTGAAACGTCATTAATAATATTATTTACGTATTTTAAGCCATGAGATTTATATTTCAGTTGATGTATGAACCGGTACGCGTTGGTTCCGCGTTTTCACGCATTCATTCTTTTTAAACGTTTCTCGCTCCGAGTTTAAAGTTTATTATTTTACTAATAATATTAAAGCGATTGTTTATCATATTCGTCGTATCAAATACGTATTGTTCACAACCGCACCGATATCATTAATCTTACGAGTATCTAACGCGGTTTAACATTTTTAAATGTTGAACCGCGTACATACTTCTATCGCTTCGTAAGTTCTTAGAATAGCATAACAAGTTGTTAGACGAAAATGAGTGACTAGTTTGATATTCGGTTATGTAATTGGGCATCTAATGGGCTTGGATCACTATTGGGTCTAGTTAGGTTTAGCCCAACAACTATGTTTTAAGTTTTGAAATTTTTGCAGGTGTCACATTCTCCCCTTCTTAAAGAAATTTCGTCCTCGAAATTGGTTATACTTGATTGGATTAGGATTTCGTATCCTTACACCATTTTTGAATTCTTAGGGAGAATGTTGACTAATTGCGGATAGCAGTTGGTATACGAAGATAAAGTGGATATCTGGTCATTTAATGATATTGGATGTGTAAGGATTTGAGGTATCATCGTATCATGTAACGGTGCAACGGTATCGTTGAACATTTATTATATAACGAGTGGATTTAGGAAAACTCTTTTGACCATGTCGTTACGTGTACGACGTTGACTATGTCACGGTGTGATACAGTCATCACTAGAGTCCCATAAACAAAAGGGATTACAGTCAGTGAGTTCACATTCATGTGATGAGTAAATCATTAAGAGAATTCGTCTAGTCGATGTGAATTATAATAATGAGTCTTCACAAACCGAGTGAACAATTCACATACCAAGGTAATTACCTATGGACTAGATGTCGAAATATTTCCTTATGTGATCATTATCAATAGAGTGGAACTGCCAGACAATTATCATTTGTAATGAAAGATAAATGTGCATTCGTGCACATGAATTCTGGAGGTATATAGGCACATACTCTTTATTCATACCCGATTTTCTATCATGAAAGCTGAATCATGATAGAATCTAAAGGAAACTTATCGATAGTTCAGTGAAGCTATGTCATGGTTTGATGAGATGTTCAGGTCTTAGTTCAAAATCAGGCACCTGATAGTTTCATGCAGTCAATGCCTTGATGCATTCAAATCTTTCTAGAACAAAAGGTTATAACTGATATTTCATATGTCTAATCAGTGTGCAAGTTAAACTGATTCGATTGAGTTCCAAGAAATAATATCTACGTGTCCACTTGCCCATAGAAGAAAATGAACTGAACTGGTTTGGAGGAACGTTAATAGTTGTCTAGGTAGTAAATTTGGCAGCTATGATATGGAGTAAGATTTTGATGGGTACTTGATCCTATGTGATTGATTCTGGTGTTATCCAATTGTATTACTAGTGACACCATCACGTGTGCCATTCTTAACCTGGTTTAAATAGAGATCTTAACGAAATAGGTGTCGAGCAATAAGCTCGAAGCAATAAAAATTTCCTAGTAACATTGAATCACCCGAATTTTTTTTATTTTTTTTATTATTATTATTATTATTTTTTAATCTTCAAGATTTCTATGATTCATCTAAAGATGGAGGTGAAATCGATGATGAAAGAGAATGTCAAAGTATTTAGGAATATACTAGTTGATTTGGCTTAACAAATACAAAAGATAAATGAATCTTCACGGGGTGCAAATAAAAGCGTTTGAGAATAGTCTAGCTTTCTAAAAAAAATCACAGTTCGTCGAGATGAGGAAATAAAAAACGGGACCGCGGAAATAGTCTTATAGGAACAATGTCTCCCGAAATTGATTATGGGTTTGCCACCCCATTAAGTTGGTAGACTGTGATGTGATATCATTCTTAATTTAGTATGGGGCTTGACACTCTTAAATTAGATGTCAGGAAGTAGACGAAAAGCACGTATAACTTTAGGAACTAGTCGAATGTGAGGGCGTCATGTCCTTAGATTCGTTAAGAATAACACGTAGGCATTCCAAAAGGTATTGGAGATGAGTGAATATTGAAATTTGAAGGAAAGTTGAGAAGAAGAAAGAAATGTATAACTGTAGACCTCCAAAAGAGCAAGGTCAGATAGGATTCATCCTTTGTTCACTTTCCTGGTAGCATACAGCTTAGAACGGTTAACAATCGTAGAACTTTGCACTAAATTCTTAAAGTTGCATTCTATGATTATAAGACGCATCTTTCAAATGATAAAGGTCTAAACTTTCAACTTGGTCCTTAGTTTCCTACGAAAGTTGGTTAGAAAGGATTAGGAGTTTTCAGAACTTGTCAACAACTGATATTACAGTATGACTGCAACTTCCCCGACATTCGGATGGTATTATCGTGACTTACCATTACATATTTCACTCATATCGCTATAACCTTAAAGTTCTCAGCACAAGGGCTTAAGCCATACAATTGAGGTACCGAGTGTTAAGTGTTAGAGATTTGTATTTTCTCTGAGCACGTTTAAGAGTTTGTATATCAGCCTCATGCTTTGATATATAAGTAACGAAATAGAAAAAAGGAAATCTATAGCTGAATCTCAAAAATTAAAGTAGTACTTTACAGAGGATTTTCAGATTCGTTCCAAATACCGAGGTTAAATCAACGGAGACTATACATTTTCAGTGTTTTGGTCAAAACTGTCATGTCAATGATGTCTCAATAAGAGTTTTAGATCTATTAGAATTCGAAGATGAAGGAGGTGATGTACATTTCCAATAGCCCATCGCATCACCCGATTCCCTTTTGGATCAACTCTTTGGTATTGTAATTTGATCATTAATCGAGTGACTGAGAATTGAGATTAGGTATACGGATTAATCATGAACATTTGCTCGGACAGTAAGACTCACTAGACTTCTCATGCACTGCAAATTATGATTACGTGTGCACCCGTAATGATAATTTACTTCGCATGGTCCCTCTAGTGTTTTCTCCATCTCAAGCTCTCAGCTAAAAAGGAACTAGAATGTTCATTAGGTCGTGTCATCGTGTTGCACTCTCATGCAAGAGTGTATATGTTCTATCGGATTACTCTTAGTGTGTACTAATGATCCTGAATCTTCCGACTATGGCTGTTGCTCGATGGATTTAACAGTAGTGTGACACAATCGATATCTTCTATTATCAAGACATATGTGGTGGAAGTCAGACACTATATTCGGGTAGAGATCCTCAAATAAGTTTCGATCAAACCATGCTCCAAGTTTGTATGTACGTGTGGATCCACGTTTTTATCCCACACGCGTATATTTTAGTATTTTACATGATGCATAAGAATTTATATAATTAAACTTTTTAGCGCGCGTTTATAGCTTCTATATTTTCCGTTCGCAAAACGACACGTTCTAAATCTCACGATTTACGGGTTTGATCATGACCGACCGCTGTTGACCCAAGTTTGACTGAGTTTGACTCGTTTGATCAGGTTTGACCGACACCCGTGGCGTCATTTCCTGTTAAAAAAAAAGCATATTAACACCCGGGAACAAAACCCGACCACCAAATCACTAGTTTTATCACATAAATAAACAGATCTGGAGGTCTCAAGAGTTTAATCAACAATAAACGGTTTCGGGTTCGAGTTTATACCTCAGATCGTCGGATAAACGAAAGGGACGAACGAGAAACGAACCCACACCTTAACTTAGCCGCTTGTATGACGAGATTCTAGTCCAACGGGTCAAGATCCGAAAATACGGACCCAGTCGGAATCCTAGTCGACTTCGCCGGAAAAACGGTTCTCGCCGGAACATTTGTTCCACAGTGGAACTTGCCGGAAAATGCTTCTAAACGCTGATATAATGTCAAACATAAATTTAACGTTAGAAGTGAGTAGATCTGAACTTGAATGGAACGAAAACGAGAGAGGAACTCACCTAGAACCGTCTGACCTCGTCGGAACCCTAGCGCCACCACCGGAGTTCGCCGGAATGGCGTTTTCAGTTAGTAACAAAGAAAAGGGGAAGGAGGAAGTCGGAACCCTACCAGATCCGTTGTCGTCGGGTGGAGGTGGGACACCACCATTGCCGCTGATGCGGCTAGAAGCCATACATGTCGCCGCCGCCGCTGCTTGCCATCGCCTGAGGTGGTCCCTGCCACCATTGTCGTCGTAGGCCCGTCGTGGGACGGTCGGAGTCCGCCAGAGAAGAGGCTGGCCACCTCTTTCTCTCTCATACCCTCTCCCTTTCTCTCTCTAAGTGTGCTAGGGTTTGGGGAAAAAATGAGAGGAAAGAAGAAGATAAGGTGTTTTTATAGTTCGGGTTTTCTAAAGGGTTTACTCCGCGTAACGAACCCGTCTCGTCATGTTCTTGCGTTATTTAATTCCTCGTTTTTTTTATTATTTAAAATTCTTAGAATTTTGAAACGTCATTAATAATATTATTTACGTATTTTAAGCCATGAGATTTATATTTCAGTTGATGTATGAACCGGTACGCGTTGGTTCCGCGTTTTCACGCATTCATTCTTTTTAAACGTTTCTCGCTCCGAGTTTAAAGTTTATTATTTTACTAATAATATTAAAGCGATTGTTTATCATATTCGTCGTATCAAATACGTATTGTTCACAACCGCACCGATATCATTAATCTTACGAGTATCTAACGCGGTTTAACATTTTTAAATGTTGAACCGCGTACATACTTCTATCGCTTCGTAAGTTCTTAGAATAGCATAACAAGTTGTTAGACGAAAATGAGTGACTAGTTTGATATTCGGTTATGTAATTGGGCATCTAATGGGCTTGGATCACTATTGGGTCTAGTTAGGTTTAGCCCAACAACTATGTTTTAAGTTTTGAAATTTTTGCAGGTGTCACATTCTCCCCTTCTTAAAGAAATTTCGTCCTCGAAATTGGTTATACTTGATTGGATTAGGATTTCGTATCCTTACACCATTTTTGAATTCTTAGGGAGAATGTTGACTAATTGCGGATAGCAGTTGGTATACGAAGATAAAGTGGATATCTGGTCATTTAATGATATTGGATGTGTAAGGATTTGAGGTATCATCGTATCATGTAACGGTGCAACGGTATCGTTGAACATTTATTATATAACGAGTGGATTTAGGAAAACTCTTTTGACCATGTCGTTACGTGTACGACGTTGACTATGTCACGGTGTGATACAGTCATCACTAGAGTCCCATAAACAAAAGGGATTACAGTCAGTGAGTTCACATTCATGTGATGAGTAAATCATTAAGAGAATTCGTCTAGTCGATGTGAATTATAATAATGAGTCTTCACAAACCGAGTGAACAATTCACATACCAAGGTAATTACCTATGGACTAGATGTCGAAATATTTCCTTATGTGATCATTATCAATAGAGTGGAACTGCCAGACAATTATCATTTGTAATGAAAGATAAATGTGCATTCGTGCACATGAATTCTGGAGGTATATAGGCACATACTCTTTATTCATACCCGATTTTCTATCATGAAAGCTGAATCATGATAGAATCTAAAGGAAACTTATCGATAGTTCAGTGAAGCTATGTCATGGTTTGATGAGATGTTCAGGTCTTAGTTCAAAATCAGGCACCTGATAGTTTCATGCAGTCAATGCCTTGATGCATTCAAATCTTTCTAGAACAAAAGGTTATAACTGATATTTCATATGTCTAATCAGTGTGCAAGTTAAACTGATTCGATTGAGTTCCAAGAAATAATATCTACGTGTCCACTTGCCCATAGAAGAAAATGAACTGAACTGGTTTGGAGGAACGTTAATAGTTGTCTAGGTAGTAAATTTGGCAGCTATGATATGGAGTAAGATTTTGATGGGTACTTGATCCTATGTGATTGATTCTGGTGTTATCCAATTGTATTACTAGTGACACCATCACGTGTGCCATTCTTAACCTGGTTTAAATAGAGATCTTAACGAAATAGGTGTCGAGCAATAAGCTCGAAGCAATAAAAATTTCCTAGTAACATTGAATCACCCGAATTTTTTTTATTTTTTTTATTATTATTATTATTATTTTTTAATCTTCAAGATTTCTATGATTCATCTAAAGATGGAGGTGAAATCGATGATGAAAGAGAATGTCAAAGTATTTAGGAATATACTAGTTGATTTGGCTTAACAAATACAAAAGATAAATGAATCTTCACGGGGTGCAAATAAAAGCGTTTGAGAATAGTCTAGCTTTCTAAAAAAAATCACAGTTCGTCGAGATGAGGAAATAAAAAACGGGACCGCGGAAATAGTCTTATAGGAACAATGTCTCCCGAAATTGATTATGGGTTTGCCACCCCATTAAGTTGGTAGACTGTGATGTGATATCATTCTTAATTTAGTATGGGGCTTGACACTCTTAAATTAGATGTCAGGAAGTAGACGAAAAGCACGTATAACTTTAGGAACTAGTCGAATGTGAGGGCGTCATGTCCTTAGATTCGTTAAGAATAACACGTAGGCATTCCAAAAGGTATTGGAGATGAGTGAATATTGAAATTTGAAGGAAAGTTGAGAAGAAGAAAGAAATGTATAACTGTAGACCTCCAAAAGAGCAAGGTCAGATAGGATTCATCCTTTGTTCACTTTCCTGGTAGCATACAGCTTAGAACGGTTAACAATCGTAGAACTTTGCACTAAATTCTTAAAGTTGCATTCTATGATTATAAGACGCATCTTTCAAATGATAAAGGTCTAAACTTTCAACTTGGTCCTTAGTTTCCTACGAAAGTTGGTTAGAAAGGATTAGGAGTTTTCAGAACTTGTCAACAACTGATATTACAGTATGACTGCAACTTCCCCGACATTCGGATGGTATTATCGTGACTTACCATTACATATTTCACTCATATCGCTATAACCTTAAAGTTCTCAGCACAAGGGCTTAAGCCATACAATTGAGGTACCGAGTGTTAAGTGTTAGAGATTTGTATTTTCTCTGAGCACGTTTAAGAGTTTGTATATCAGCCTCATGCTTTGATATATAAGTAACGAAATAGAAAAAAGGAAATCTATAGCTGAATCTCAAAAATTAAAGTAGTACTTTACAGAGGATTTTCAGATTCGTTCCAAATACCGAGGTTAAATCAACGGAGACTATACATTTTCAGTGTTTTGGTCAAAACTGTCATGTCAATGATGTCTCAATAAGAGTTTTAGATCTATTAGAATTCGAAGATGAAGGAGGTGATGTACATTTCCAATAGCCCATCGCATCACCCGATTCCCTTTTGGATCAACTCTTTGGTATTGTAATTTGATCATTAATCGAGTGACTGAGAATTGAGATTAGGTATACGGATTAATCATGAACATTTGCTCGGACAGTAAGACTCACTAGACTTCTCATGCACTGCAAATTATGATTACGTGTGCACCCGTAATGATAATTTACTTCGCATGGTCCCTCTAGTGTTTTCTCCATCTCAAGCTCTCAGCTAAAAAGGAACTAGAATGTTCATTAGGTCGTGTCATCGTGTTGCACTCTCATGCAAGAGTGTATATGTTCTATCGGATTACTCTTAGTGTGTACTAATGATCCTGAATCTTCCGACTATGGCTGTTGCTCGATGGATTTAACAGTAGTGTGACACAATCGATATCTTCTATTATCAAGACATATGTGGTGGAAGTCAGACACTATATTCGGGTAGAGATCCTCAAATAAGTTTCGATCAAACCATGCTCCAAGTTTGTATGTACGTGTGGATCCACGTTTTTATCCCACACGCGTATATTTTAGTATTTTACATGATGCATAAGAATTTATATAATTAAACTTTTTAGCGCGCGTTTATAGCTTCTATATTTTCCGTTCGCAAAACGACACGTTCTAAATCTCACGATTTACGGGTTTGATCATGACCGACCGCTGTTGACCCAAGTTTGACTGAGTTTGACTCGTTTGATCAGGTTTGACCGACACCCGTGGCGTCATTTCCTGTTCAAAAAAAAGCATATTAACACCCGGGAACAAAACCCGACCACCAAATCACTAGTTTTATCACATAAATAAACAGATCTGGAGGTCTCAAGAGTTTAATCAACAATAAACGGTTTCGGGTTCGAGTTTATACCTCAGATCGTCGGATAAACGAAAGGGACGAACGAGAAACGAACCCACACCTTAACTTAGCCGCTTGTATGACGAGATTCTAGTCCAACGGGTCAAGATCCGAAAATACGGACCCAGTCGGAATCCTAGTCGACTTCGCCGGAAAAACGGTTCTCGCCGGAACATTTGTTCCACAGTGGAACTTGCCGGAAAATGCTTCTAAACGCTGATATAATGTCAAACATAAATTTAACGTTAGAAGTGAGTAGATCTGAACTTGAATGGAACGAAAACGAGAGAGGAACTCACCTAGAACCGTCTGACCTCGTCGGAACCCTAGCGCCACCACCGGAGTTCGCCGGAATGGCGTTTTCAGTTAGTAACAAAGAAAAGGGGAAGGGGGAAGTCGGAACCCTACCAGATCCGTTGTCGTCGGGTGGAGGTGGGACACCACCATTGCCGCCGATGCGGCTAGAAGCCATACATGTCGCCGCCGCCGCTGCTTGCCATCGCCTGAGGTGGTCCCTGCCACCATTGTCGTCGCAGGCCCGTCGTGGGACGGTCGGAGTCCGCCGGAGAAGAGGCTGGCCACCTCTTTCTCTCTCATACCCTCTCCCTTTCTCTCTCTAAATGTGCTAGGGTTTGGGGAAAAAATGAGAGGAAAGAAGAAGATAAGGTGTTTTTATAGTTCGGGTTTTCTAAAGGGTTTACTCCGCGTAACAAACCCGTCTCGTCATGTTCTTGCGTTAATTAATTCCTCGTTTTTTTTATTATTTAAAATTCTTAGAATTTTGAAACGTCATTAATAATATTATTTACGTATTTTAAGCCATGAGATTTATATTTCAGTTGATGTATACGCGTTGGTCCCGCGTTTTCACGCATTCATTCTTTTTAAACGTTTCTCGCTCCGAGTTTAAAGTTTATTATTTTACTAATAATATTAAAACGATTGTTTATCATATTCGTCATATCAAATACGTATTGTTCACAACCGCACCGATATCATTAATCTTACGAGTATCTAACGCGGTTTAACATTTTAAAATGTTGAACCGCGTACATACTTCTATCGCTTCGTAAGTTCTTAGAATAGCATAACAAGTTGTTAGACGGAAATGAGTGACTAGTTTGATATTCGGTTATGTAATTGGGCATCTAATGGGCTTGGATCACTATTGGGCCTAGTTAGGTTTAGCCCAACAACTTTGTTTTAGGTTTTGAAATTTTTGCAGGTGTCACACATATATTAAACGGTTCGATAAGTAAGGACTTGCATGATATGTTTGCGCTTAGTACAACAAGTGATATAATTGAAATGTAAAATCTAAATGTTCGTACCCATGTTTTCTCCCCCAAGTTTAAATCATAAGAAAAGGGGCCGTGAAACTCACCTTAGAGTGCGTGCGAAAGAAAGCGAACTTAGAATGCTTGACGACTAACTGCCACCTATAAACACCGGTTTATAAGTGTGTGTTTGTGCAAGACGATAGGAACCCTTAGTATCCAAACAATACTGATGTTTAAGTGTTTAGAAAAATATTTATTAGTTTGACTAAGTTTGACCAAGTTTGACTTAGTTTGACCAAGTTTGACTAAGTTTGACCAAGTTTGACCCGACGACCCGTTGGTGACCCGTTTAGTGATTAAATGTTTGACTTGTATGACTACACGCTTAGCATACAAACAATTCACGTTTCATGCTACTTAAGTCATAACTAACTTAGCATGGCAACTACGTCAACAATACACGTTACATTAATTTATTATTTTTAAAAATAATATAAACTCATGTTTGCTTTCAAATGAATCACATTATCTATAACACGTTCGTATCATCATTCCATGTCTATCTACACATGCTAATACATAATAGATTACCATAACACACAACATTAAATTTAGACATCAAGTTCCAAATCACAAAGTTTCCACTTTTAGTAACCTATGATCTATTTAAGCTATTTGCATTCTATCATCCTTTAGCAATCATTAATACAACCATACTAACATACTGGAGTCAAATAATAGCATCATACACACCTAGAAACCTTCACATTCAAAAATCATCTTTCAACAAACTTTCCTCTTTTAGTAAGTCCTCCATTACACGCTTTGTTTACACAATTAACACGTCTAATCAATCCCAAATCTTTCAACAAATATAATTATAACTATATTAATCATAGTTCACGTCTAGCATGCGATTCCTATTCTTCACATAATCAACAAATTTCAATTTACACCTCGTATGACAACTAGTGTTTCACATATTTTCATAAAATCATTGATACGATACGATACAATACTACAAATCAATTAACCAATTCATTTATATATTTTGAAAATATCAAGTTTGGATGAACTAGGATTTCGCTCTCAAAAATAATAATGAAATAACGACGGATTTTAATAAAATAACTTACGTAGGAATGTTAGGAATGCCTAGACTAGCACGTATCCACTTCCGGATTCACAATCGAAGATCAAACGAGGGTGTTTGGGTGCCTTGAATGTCTCGGCTTAAAGGAGAGAGTGGGGAGGGGGGGTCGACGGCTTCAAGGAGTGTTAGGGTTTATGTTTATTTTATCTTTTTTAAAGTTCCTTATATAATACATGTATTAATGGGTTTTTAAGTTGGGCTTCAGGTTTACTTATGGCCCATAAACTCTAATTAATTAACTAACACTCAGTTAGTAATTAACAATTTCGATTTTTATTTTTATAAAGACTCTAATATTTATAAAAATACTAAGTACGATTAATACACGATAAGCACGTACGATAACCATAATATTCATGTAAATTCACGTAATCACATAAAATTCACATAATTTATATTAAATATAAATTATTAAATATTCGAAATATTTATCTAAATTAATCACCAACGTTCCGGGTTAGACTCGAGTGCGATTCGCCGTGTGTGGACTAACTGACACATTTAATTAACTTAATTAAATGCAATGCACGTGTGACTAACTGGAATAACTGAGTTTACACTGAATAATGTTTGAACTAACGAGATTTGAGTTAACGGAGTTAACCTGAAATTGCCGGATGTCACACATTTGCCTTGCTTCTGTCGATTCGTTTGGTGGATAAATAGTTGTCGAGTGATTTTTGTGAGAAAAACAAGAAAGTATGTTGGTTTTTTATGTGTAAAAATTTGTTAAGTGACTTTTGTAAGAAAAAGAAAGAAAATGTTGGTTTTTTATATACAAAAAACTTTTTAAAAATCTTTTGTAAGAAAAACCGAAAAGTATTTTAGTTTTTTATGTCATTGGCCCTAAAACTAATTATTCATATCAGAAGCTAAGGGATTTATCCGTCTCGCGTTGCGACGGCGTTGAAACGTACAGCAACTCGAACCGCCACGCGTTGCGGCGGCGGCGAAACATACAGCAACTTGAACCGCTAACTCGAACCACCCCGCGTTACGGCGCCACGTCGAAACGTACACGCTTCTCCGATAATACCAATACCATTTAGAAAATGAAACTGGTTAAAAAAAATATATTATACAAAGTAAACGAAACGGGTTAAAACGTATATTATACAAAGTACGAGGGTCAAAACAAAAATTTTAAAAATAATAAAAAAATGTTACTATTCATTATGGTTTGTTTTTCAATAAGTGTTGTCGATTCACTTCGTGAATAATTAGTTGTCGAGTGATTTTTGTCAGAAAAACAAGAAAGTATGTTGGTTTTTTATATGCAAAAATTTGTTAGGTGACTTTTGTGAGAAAAAGAAAGAATATGTTGGTTTTTTATATACAAAAAACTTTTTAAAAAAATTTGTAAGAAAAACCAGAAAGTATTGTAGTTTTTTATGTCATTGGCCCTAAAACTAATTATTAATATCAGAAACTAGAGGATTTACCCGCCTCGCGTTGCGGCGGCGTCGAAACGTATAGCAACTCGAACCGTCACGCGTTGCGGCGGCGACGAAACATACAGCAACTCGAACCGCTAACTCGAACCACCCCGCGTTACGGCGCCACGTCGAAACGTACACGCTTCTCCGATAATACCAATACCATTTAGAAAATGAAACTGGTTAAAAAAGTATATTGTACAAAGTAAACGAAACGAGTTAAAACGTATATTATACAAAGTATGAGGGGGGGAAAAATACAAAGAAAAATAAAGCGGGTTAAAAACATATATTATACAAAGTACGAAGGTCAAAACAAAATTTTTTAAAATAATTAAAAAAAATGTTACTATTTATTATGGTTTGTTTTTCAATAAGAGAGAAATTTGGAATAAAAAATGAAGTCTCGTGGAACATGGATTTTAAATAATTGATTAATAAATGATTATTTAGGTAAAAGGATATTTTATTAGTATCTCAATTTTTACGCTATCTCAAGCAAAACGTGGATTATTATTATTATTTAATAACATAATTATTATATTTATACATACTACTAAATAAAAGTTTTGATATGAACACTTGTTACTATCTCATGCATTCTCACATTAGTTTTTCCACCTCCATCTCCTAATAAATACACAAATAATAATGATATTATAAATATATTATTCAAGAAAAATACTAATTATATTAAATAATAATATATATATAATAGGAAATCAAAATATAACTAATTAAAGAAAATACTAATTTGTTATATACACACATTTCCACTTGATATATCACGAGACGATCATAATAACCTGACAAGTTAGACGGTTATAAATAGTCTGATAAGTTATGACGCATTTACAAATTTATATGTTATATCGTTTTTAATATACAATTAGTGTAATACACGATATTCTAACCTAGTATATAATATTTCAGCATATAAATTTGATGCATCAAAGTTCAAAAACAATAGGATGACGCCAATTTTAAAGTGTTCCTTTGAATTTAACCCGTATCAGTCTCTCAATCGTGGAAACTTTATCTATATACAATTTTTTATTTTTTTATTCTAATTCGTAGTTATTTTATTCCTTAGAAAGTTTATTTGAACTTTTAAGTTCAAAGAACCAAAACATTAATTCACATATAGGGATTTAACATTCAAAGCACGCTTAATTTAAAATAGTACTCAAGTATCGAGTATGTTTGTTAACAAATGAATATGTAAAGAGAAAACAGAAAATATGGAGTCTCTATATTACATAAATGAAGATTAGCTTACAAATAAAGAAGAAAACAACATTAAATAGAAAGATAATTGGGTTTGAGCTAAAGCCCATAATAACTTATTATGCTATCATCCCCCCTCAAACTCACATTGCAATAGAAATAAAGATTGAGAGTTTGTCACACAAAAAACGAAACCGATATACCGATTGAGCCTTGGTGAAAATATCTTCAAGGTTGATGGAACAAAAGGAAGTGAGATGGTCCTGAGCTGAAGATGATGACAAGTAAAATGACAGTCTATCTCAATATGTTTTGTTCGTTCATGAAAGACAGAGTTCTTGGCGATCTGCATAGCACTTTGATTATCACAATGTAATGGGGTAGGCGGGGAAACAACAACCCCCATATCTGCCAGAAGTCATCGTAACCAAACAATTTCACATGTAGTCACAGTCATAGCACGATATTCAGCCTCAGTGGAGAACCTAGAGACAACGTCTTGTTTCTTGCTTTTCCATGAGATTAAGGAATCACCAAGGAAAATATAGAAACCATCGTGGATTTACGATCATTTGGATCACTATCCCAATCAACATCACTATAGGCACGCAATTCCAGAGAAAACGTAGAAAGGAATAAAAGACTTTGAAACTGAGTGCCACAAAGATATCTCAAAATACGAAAAACAGCTCCCCAATGAACAGAAGTAGGAGCGGTAACAAACTAGCAAACCACATGAACAGCATGAGCGATATCAGGGCGAGTAATTGTAAGATAAACCAAACTGACTACAATGGTACGATATAGGCTCGGATCAGATAGAGGAACACCATTAGTGGGAGAGTAACGTGCATTGGTTTCAAGAAGAGTGTCTGCAATTCTATTATCAGAAAGTCTTGCACGTTGAAACAGATCAAAAATATACTTCGTCTGAGAGAGAAGATATCTTTTTTAGATTGAGCTACCTCAATCCCCAAAAAATACTGTAATAATCCCAAATCTTTCATAGCAAAACGATGGGCCAAGTCACGTTTCAAGGATTCAATGTCATCATAATCATCGCATGTAATAATCATGTCATCCACATATAAAGACAAGAGAATGCGTCCAACATTCGTACATCGAACAAATAATGTCAAATCATGATTGCTAGGAAGAAAGCCAATGGAAGTGATGACTGTAGAGAATTTTTCAAACCAGGCACGAGGGGCCTGTTTGAGTCCATATAGAGCTTTTCGAAGACGACAGACTTCACCGGGCTAATGAGCTATTCCCGGGGGTGGAGTCATGTAAACCTCCTCATGAAGATCACCATTTAGAAAAGCATTTTTGACATCCATTTGACAGATCTTCCATTGTCGTACGGACGCAACAGCAATTAAAGTACGAACTGTTGTCATTTTTGCCACAGGGGCAAATGTCTCCTCATAATCCATACCATACGTTTGCGAATATCCTTTTGCCACAAGTCTGGCCTTGTACCGTTAAACAGAGCCATCAGACTTTGTCTTAATCTTATACACCCAACGACAACCAACCTTATGTTTACCTGGTGGTAGAGGAACCAAATCCGAGGTGTGAGTCTGATGAAGAGCAGTGAGCTCTTCAGCCATAGCATTTTGCCATAGAGGGTCAGAGACAAACTCTCTATTTAATTCTGGTTCAGACAGATGATGAATGCCCGCAATAAATGAACTAAACGAAGCAGAATATGCAGAGTATGCAAAATCTGGTAGTTGAGTAGACTTACATGCACGAGTAGACTTTCTCGGAGATGGAGAAGAATCAACATTGGTGCCAGATGACGTGGAAGGTTCATGAACTTGCACATCATATGCAACAGAAGTATCTGGAGCAGGCATATTAGGATCAACAGACGAATCGGGAATATCAGAGGTTGGGACATCAATGTTGCTAGCAAAAGGATCAATATTCTGAAGATCTGACATTGTTACATCATGGGACTTAGCTGGAATCGAATAGAATGTAATATGTTTAAGAAAAGTAACATGTCTTGATACATATAACTTCTGATTTACAGGATCAAAACAACGGTATCATTTTTGTCTCGTGCCATATCCTTTGGGACCACTTGCATAGCGTAAGAAAACACATAAGACTGACTTATTTGTCAATTTGTCTCATTCAACATGAGGACGGAGAGCAAAGCATGTACATCCAAAAACCCGTAATTCACAATAATTTGGGCATTCACCGAAAAGACTTTCAAATTGAGACATCCCATTATTGTGAGAAGTAGGGATCCTATTAATCACATGTTGGGCGGTCAGAAGTGCTTCTCCCCAAAAGACACTAGGTACTTCAGCAGATAAAAGGAATGAACGAGCGGTTTCCATAAGATGACGATTTTTCCTTTCAGCAACACCATTCTGTTGAGGGGTGTCAGTACAAGACGATTGGTGTATGGTACCATCTGATGCAAGCAACTGAGTAAAATCATTAGAGGTGTATTCACCCCCTAAGTCACACCTGAAGCACTTTATCACAGTAGAATGTTGCGTTTGAACATAAGCTCTAAATGTTTTATAAATGTCAAAGAACTCAGATCTACGTTTCATAAGGTACACCCAAGTATAACGAGTGTAATCATCGATAAAGGAAACATAATAACGTGAACCACCCTTAGTGGATACTGGTGATGGTCCCCACAAATCAGAATGAACAATATCAAATGGTGCAACGGAATGATAAATACTTTTATCAAAAGGTGAAGTAGAATATTTGTCAAGTTTACAACCACAACAATCATAAATATCACAGGTTTGCAACTGACCCAAAACACATGTGGAAATCAAAAATTTTAAGCGAGATGCGGACACATGTCCCAAACGAGAATGCCAAATATAAAATTCAGACGACAAAGGACTTAAACGAAAAGAGGATAAATCAACGCTGGAAGCAGCAACACCAGGATGAGGCACTTTGAGTTCTTCTAAGACATATAAATCTCCCACCCTACGGTCGATCCCAATCACCCTCTGAGTGTGTTGATCATGCACAACACAAACAGTGTCACAAAAGAAAACTCAAATTCCAGATTTACACAACTGACTGAATGAAGCAAGATTTAAGGCAAGTTTTGGAATATAATAGACATCATTGAGAGACACATGAGGGGTAGACACAGATCCAACACCCTCTACCAACATGGATGTAGCACTAACAGACATGACAGAAACAGGAGACAAAGAAAGAAAAGAAGACAGATAGGGAGACATATTATGTGAGGCACCATAATCCAAAATCCATAATGATGACGAAATGCAGTCCCGCAGCGGACATAGCGGTAGGGTTGGCGGCAAGAAACTGTCTGAACTGTTCAAATACTTGCGGATCCAGAGCAGATGGTGGTTTGTTCATTTCTACAGATGGTGGTGTAGCAGCAGCAGTAAACTAAGGTGGTTTAAATGTCCATGAAGATGGACCAGATGAACCAGCAGAAGTGGACGTGCGAGACGGAAATTGTCCACCTGATCTGTTCTGTTGTGGGGGCTTCTACAAGTTAGAATTCATTCTTCTAAGTAATAATGGACATTGAGACTTCCAATGATTTTTCCCTTTACGGAATGCACATTCATCAAATGCAACTTTAGCACCTTGTTTAGGCTGATTAGGGGGAACGACAAACACAGCTGGAGTAGTAGTTACTTTAGGACCTTTATTAACCTGAGATTTTAACCGAGTTTCCTCTACAATCAACTCGTGAACAACCGAATCAACTGTTGGAAGAGGGAAACGGTGAAGAATTGTTCCACGCAGTCCTTCAAAATCTGAACGTAATGCCATCAAAAATTGTACCAAACGTTGTTCCTCCCTTCGAACAATATAAGGTTTAAACCCCTTCAATGCTGCAGATTTCGTAAGTGCCAATTGATCCCATAAATCTGACATAGCTCCATAGAAATCTTGAATGCTCATCTCATTCTTTTGAAGAGCACGGATATCAAACTCCAACTGGTACTGCTTAGCAAAGTTAGACTGAGTATACAGTTTTTCCAAATGATCCCAAACCTCCTTAGTTGTGTCATATTTAGCCAACTGAATACCAATAGATTGACATACAGAGTTGTTGATCCAAGTTATAACTTTAGAGTTATCCGTTTCCCATGTATCGAGAGCTAAGGCATATTCAGTAGCCTTAGACTTATCAGTAGGCTTTCCCTTAGTACCTGTGACATAACCCCACATATTTTTCCCTCGAAGAAAGTTTTTCATTACGTAACTCCAGTAGGTGTAGTTTTTACCATCCAGACGAGTACTGATAGACTTAAGAGAGGCATCTTTCCCAGCCATATTATCAAAAACGAACGACAGCAGAATAACTGCAAATTTCAAATAACCGCAAATTTCGAATAACCGCAAACTTCAAATAACCGCAAACTTTGAATAACCGCAAACTTTGAATAACCGCAAACTTCGAAGAACCGCAAACTTCAAATAATCGCAAACTTCGAATAACCGAAAACTTGAGGTAACCGCAAACTCCAATTACCGCAAACTTAGAGAACCGCAAACTTGGAGATACCGCAAACTTTGTAAAAAATGGGACAGAAACGAGGTCCAAACCTGTCAATCTGTCGAGAAGCTCTTTCAAATACACAAGTCAGTTCAAATAAAGCAAAATCCGAGAATTTGATACCTCACAAGTCAAAGAAAACCGATGCAAGCTTCACCGAATGAGCGCTAAGCCTCTACCCTTAAATAACGAACAACGAACGAATCAACGAAGGAGCGGAAGCAACAACACAAATCTTCAATCAAGCATGAATCAAGTAGGCTCTGATACCATGTTAACAAATGAACATGTACAGAGAAAAGATGGAGTCTCTATATTACACAAATGAAGATTAGCTTACAAATAAAGAAGAAAGCAACATTAAATAGAAAGATAACTGGGTCTGGGCTAAAGCCCATAACAACTTATTATGCTAACAATGTTATTCTCTTTTAAAATTTTATTTTTAAAATTCGAGCTTGACTAATGAATAATTTATCAAGATTGTGGTTATTAAGTAGTTAGTTATATGTATATACATATATGATTATTTTTATAGGGGAAGGATCATGAGAAAACTCTCTGTTCGTGAGAAAACTCTAGAAACCGAAACAAACAAACTCCGAATGAACTTATTTGGGCGGCATTGAAATCGGCTCGGCGTTTAGGTTTTTGGGGGTAGGGTGGGTGGGGGGTTTAGGTTTTAGAGGATGTTTGGGATTGCGTTAGAAAACTGCTTATTGACTTATTAACTTTTTCAAAAGCCTATAAGCTAAAAAAAGTGTTTGGCAAACATAAAAGTAATTTTTGTTTTAATTTTTTGATAAAGCTAAAAAGTTGTTTTTTAAGAAGCCACAAATTCCTGGCTTTTGACTTTTGCAATAAAATATTACCAATTTGCACTTAACAATTTTTAATAAATACATATGTAAAATATAAAAATGTCATTTTTGGTCATTTTACGTAAATAACCTAAACCAAACATTTTCTGAAAAACAATTTATAGACTTATTGACTTTCTCACTACAAAAGCTAATCCAAACACTTTTTAAAAAACTCATTTCAAAAAGTAATAAGCTAATAAACACTTTTAACATAAAACACTTTTGAAGTTAAATAAGCAACCTCAAACACCCTCTTAGTGTTTAGATTTTAAGATTTAGATCTAGTTTGATGAGCCGGATATAATGTTGCTGGAATGAATTCAATCAAAGTTCGTTTGGGTCAGTTTTTGTAAGTTTTCTCACAATTATAAGTTTTCTTATAAATACAACCATTTTTTATATTCTTCTGTATATAACAAAACATAAACTATTTTAGTTATTTTTTTTTATGTGAATCTCATGTTCGAGATTGTTTATTTAATGAGCTCTAAGTATTGAGAATATAGTGACACGTGCCTGCGTTATCAAAATTTTGTATTTTAAATGTTTTCTCCGTATCAGATTAAGTGTTTGAGCTTTAATAAAAATATTTATAAAAATTAATGTGTAGACATGAATAATATAATATTATATATATATATATATATTTTAAATATTTCATTCAACATGTTATCTAGATTACTTCAATTTAAGCAAACAAGTAATTCCAACTCACAACATTAAAATAATTTTATTTACTACTTAAATTACAAGGTCGGCCTCCAGTCCGACCCCAACACCTATCAAAAGTTCATAAAACACCCTTTCAAGACCAAAAAAATCATAAAACATCCCTTCAAGTATAATTATTTTCAAATAAGACCCTCTACTTTCTGTATTTTCAAACCTACCTCTTAAATATCAAAAGTACAAATTTACTCTTGAACAAATACTCATGAACAAAAGTCTCTACTATACCTCTCAAATTTATTTTACTTTTCTTTTATATTCATTTATAGAATTACTCTTTCCTATTTTACTAGTCCTTAAAACACAAGGTCGGTGGTCAATAAGAGGCCACCAACTCAACCATATACTAATGTTTAAATATGTTTATTTTCAGTATTATAACCAAAAGTTGGTGTGGTGGGAGTGGTAAGTTGTAAGCACGCTAACTTTGTTTTCTTACGTTCAAATCCGATTGAAGAAATGTTTATATTTTCTTTTTTTATTATTTTTCCAATAACTTTTTTTATACTTTTTTCCCCAATAGGTTTTTTTCTCTAGCAATTTTTTCGTTTCAATGTTACGTCCTGTTTACACTATAGTCTTTTCTGTTTATACCGAATCGCTATAACTTTGTAGATTTCTTTTATAGATATAACCATGTCAGTGTCATCGTCGTAGCATGCGTTGCTAGGTTCGCAAACGCGCCGCATCGCGCGGGCTTAATTTCTAGTTACTCTTAATCATTAAAGCCGGTGGCCTTTTGCCACCGACATGATCTCCCCCCTCACTTTTGTCAAATGGTAAAACTTACCTTCCAATTTCTAAAGTTTAACTTTAACCCTTTTAAGTTTTTCAAGTTTAAAGTTTACCCCATTTGGTATATATAATATGATTTTTGCTTAATAACTTTTGCCTTTTTTTTGACATCCCGGTGTAAATTGTGTTAAAAACGTAGTCGTATTCAAAACATATTTTTTTAAGTATCGTGGGTTATATCGATTGACACCCGTAAAGAATTAGATCGACACCGACTGAAAAATATTGGTACCGTTCTCAAACTTCATACGTTTTTTAGATAACGGAGTCGCCGTAACTTCAACGTTTCTTTTATATATTTAACTACGTTTCTTTTTGTGCTTAAACACGTTAATGTAACATACTCAACCGTTTAGGATCCGCCGCGAAGCGCGCGATACTATTTCTAGTTCTATCTTAATCTCAAATTTATTAAGTAAATGTCAGTGATACCTTTAAGTGGTTGTCATACATTAGTTGCAACTTGCATGTCCACATGTTTTAATACAAAGGATGGTAGATCTAAAAAAATATAGATATTTTAATACAAAGGATGGTAGATCTAAAAAAATATAGATATTTGTGACACACCAAAGATGGGTTATTAACAAAGGGATATAAGAAACAACAATACGCTTAAAGGAAAACAAGAACATATCAATATAATTGTATAGTCAATGTTTTTAAAACTATATTGACCAGTCGGACCGAGAACTGATTATATAACCAGTCCAGTTGATTGGGTTTCTTATTTGAGTCGGTCGGACTAAACCGGTGAACAAGAACGAGTGCTTGACTGGATTTTAATATTTCTGTATCATTTTTATTACTTTTTCTTTATTAATAATTTACTGATTTGTTTAATACTTCATTCTATATTTTATTTATCTAAAGCTTCATATTTTAATTAGAGTAAACTTCATTCGCAATATCCATTGCTAAACAATCGGAAAATAAACCTTAATCAAATCCATCTTCTGTTTGGTAACATAAACAATCTTCTCTTTGATATCATAAAAAAACCTTAATCAAATCAAAGAACAACACTTGAGAAAAGAAAAATAATACAAGGCTCAATTTTTAATCAAACTCAGAAAAAAAATATATAAAAGAATCAATTTTTGATCAAATGGTTCAAAAAAATATATAAAAGACTCAATCTTGAAGTTCTGAATCACGATTTGGGATTTTTAGAGTTTGATTTGGGTCAACAGATTTGAACATGGAGGTTTGTTGGATCTTGGATTTGAACAGGAAAACGGATTTGGTGCGCTCTTTGTTGTTAGGATTGGTCCCTCAAGCTGACGGAACCCTAATCCACCATAACCACCGCCCCGATCATCGGATATCTCATGTGTGCTTCGTCGATTGAAAAGGACGCCTGTTTCACCTGGATTGTGGTTGGGATCGGAAAAGAATAGAAGGTTGGGATGGAGTTGGTCACATCTGAGCCGTAGGAGTCACCACCACCGCCTGCCATAGCCGGGAAAACGGCTAGAGAAGATGGAGGTGTCTCTCTCTCTCAAAAGTGTTTACGGTGATGATGGAGGTTGGAAACCACCACATCAGGTTTATTGAAGAAGATGGAGTTAGCCGAAGGGTATACTAGTAATTTTACATTAAAACTAACAGAAATTTTAACGAAGTTAACGACCAGGGCAGGAAACTGTTAAAACATAAAATGTCAGGGATGATATGTGTTACACGGGGACGAAACCTAAAGTTTAATTCAAATCTCAGAGACGAAAACTGAAGTTTACTCTTTTAATTAAATCATAAATTCAAATCAAAAGATAAACTAATTTCGTATTTAATTAGTTATAAATTTCTACTTATCTATATATATAGGGGAAGGATCAAGAGAAAACCAAAAAGTTATGCGAAAACAAAAAAAATCACTAAAACAATGTGTAATACTGTGGGTTACGTATACGTAACCGTAATTTTTTTTGCAATCTGTTTACGTATATGTAAGCCAATATTTAAATGATTTTTTGGTAAAAATGTGTAATATTACATTGATACTCTTATAAAAAATAAAAATAAAATAAAATAAAAAATAAATATTATTATATTATTGATTAAAATTAGTTTTTTTAATCACATAATTTATAAATTATTTTATTTTTAATTGTTAAAATAGTATTTAAGTATCTTGAATAAAGATTTTGAACACAAATACGGAAATGATGAGTTTTACGTATACGTAGCAAATGATGTTACATATACGTGACACATAGTGTTTACATATATGTAACATTAACATAATGATACTTGTTACATATACGTAACACTATGTTTGAGAGTGGTTATCACATAAATATTGATTAGCATTTGAACCTCACCCATATATATATATATATATATATATATATATATATAGAGAGAGAGAGAGAGAGAGGTTCCCCTAAGAAGGAGATTTTGTCTAAGTACCCTAAGAAAGGATTATGGAGATGACATGTGACATTCCTCATAATTATGATTAAAGAGCATTTAGGTCCTACAACCCAAACTTTCACCCACTTATTTTCTCAAATTACATCACATAAAATCTAGTACAAAAAAATACAGCACCAAAAATCTAGTACAAAAAATTCAGCACAAAAATTTTAATAAAAAAACTTCAACATAAAAAATATAGTACAAAAATTTCAACACAAAAAAATTAGTACAAAAAATCTAGCATAAAAAATCTAATACAAAAATGTTAGTACAAAATAAAAAAAAAACCCACTTTTTTTTATTTTTTTTAGCTGAATTTTTTTATATATCAACATGGAACTCAAATTAAAGATAAAAAAATTCTCGATTTTATGTTGCAACTTCTTTAAAAAAATAATTTCGTATGAAAAAGTTATGAACGTTTTAAAATAGTGGGGGAATTTGAAAAAAGTCAACAAAAATGTCTATCTTCAAAATACCCTCACTTCCCTCTTTTTTCCTAAACTTTGATCTCAACCATTGATTACAAAAATGAAAAGCCAATATTACTTTTTAGGCTTTTTAGGTAAAATCCACTTCTGATTTGATCCTCCCTAAATATATGTATAAGAAAAGGACTTTCCCTAAGTAGCCTAAGATGTAATCTTGGCTTTTTATTTTTGTAATCAATGGTTGAGATCAAAGTGTAAAAAAAAATAGGTAAGTTGGGGTATTTTGGAGATAGCCGCTTTTGTTGACTTTTTCAAATTCCCCCACTATTTTAAAACGTCCATAACTTTTTCATACGAAATTATTTTTTTTTAAAAGTTGCACCATAAAATCGAGAATTTTTTATCTTTAATTTGAGTATCATATTGCTATATAAAAAATAACAATTAAAAAAATACAAAAAACGGGTTTTTTTTTCTATTTTGTACTAACATGTTTGTACTAGATTTTTTTGTGCTATATTTTTTGTGTTGGATTTTTTTTACTAATTTTTTGTGTTGAAATTTTTGTACTAGATTTTTTATACTAAAGTTTTTTTATTAAAATTTTTATGCTGGTTTTTTTATACTAGATTTTTTGTGCTGGATTTTTTGTACTATATTTTTGGTGCTATATTTTTTGTACTAGATTTTGTGTTGTATTTTATGAAAACAAGTGGGTGAAAGTTTGGGTTGTAGGACCTAGGGTTAGGTTATAGTAAAAAGGGTTTTAAAAATAAGAAGGGTAAGAAGGATTCTAAGTTTGACATGTGTCATTTTATTGTTTTTAAAGGGAGGGCATAATAGTCAATGTGTAATATACCAGGTCAATGTGTAATACACCAGGTCAATGTGTAATACAAGGTCTGATATTACACAATGATCAGACCTGATATTACACAATGAACTGATATTACACAATGAGCATATTACACAATTACCTTACATATTTGAGCGAATTACATAATAATGAGCGAATTACACAATGAGTTGGAAAACGTAAAACACAATGATGAAAACATATAACACAATGATGAAAAATATTTGACATAATGAACTTGTATTACACAATGAACTTGTATTACACAATGACCAGACGTGGTATTACACAATGAACTTGTATTACACAATGACCTTACTAACTACACAATGAGCTAGATAACGTAAAACACAATGATAAATACATATAACACAATGAACTTGTATTACACAATTAGCTGACTAATTACACAATGACCAGATATTACACAATGACCATATATTACACAATGACCAGACATGGTATTACACAATGAACTTGTTACACGATTAACTTGTATTACACAATGAGCTGAAAAACGTAAAACACAATGATAAATACATATAACACAATGAACTTGTATTACACATTGAACTTGTATTACACAATGAACTTGTATTACACAATGAACTTGTATTACACAATGACCTGACTAATTACACAATGACCAGACGTGGTATTACGCAATGAACTTGTATAACACGATGACCTGACTAATTACACAATGAGCTGAAAAACGTAAAACACAGTGATAAATACATATAACACAATATTACACATTGAACTTGTATTACACAGTGAACTTGTATTACACAATGACCTGACTAATTACACAATGACCAGATATTACACAATGAACTTGTATTACACATTGAACTTGTATTACACAGTGAACTTGTATTACACAATGAACTTGTATTACACAATGAACTTGTAATACACAGTGAACTTGTATTACACAATGACCTGACTAATTACACAATGACCAGATATTACACAATGACTAGACGTGGTATTACACAATGAACTTGTATTACACAATGAACTTGTATTACACGATGAACTTGTATTACACAATGATCTGACTAATTACACAATGAGTTGAAAAAACGTAAAATACAATGATAAATACATATAACACAATGAACTTGTGTTACACATTGAACTTGTATTACACATTGAACTTGTATTGCACAATTAACTTGTATTACACGATAAACTTGTATTACACAATGACCTGACTAATTACACAATGAGCTGAAAAAACGTAAAACACAATGATAAATACATATAACATAATGAACTTGTATTACACATTGAACTTGTATTACACAATGAACTTGTATTACAAAATGAGCTGAAAAACGTAATTTTTTTTTCTTTTTTGTTTATAACGACACTATACTCGTTTTAAAAATAAAAAAATGTTCGTTTTTATGGTGTAATTTTTTTAAAAAAATAAGTCGTATGTAAAAGTTATGAACGTTTAAAAATGAGGGGGGGTGATAAAAAGTCAACAAAAGTGGTCAAGACTAAAATACCTGAACCTAATCTGTAGGACCTATATACCCTTTAATCATATTTATAAGGAGTGATAAATGTCATCTCCATATTACTTCTTATACTACTTAGGCAAAATCCCCTTCTCAGAGAATCCTTTCTTTCTCTCTCTCTCTTTATATATATTTATGTAATAAATTTATTTGTTTTTCTTATATATCTTCAGTTTCTTTTAATTTTAAATTCTTCTATATGTTTCTAGTGTTATGGCCCAGTCAAGATGAGGATGAAATGAATTTGTTTTTATTGCAATCATTTTGTCAAGTTGTACTTCAAATTTCAAAACTTTGTAATTTTATATAAAACCAATTATTATTTAAGCAATGAGTTAACAGCACGGATAGTCCATGAAGTTTGTTCATATTGTATTTTTGGTCTTCAACTTTAAAAAATTAAAGAGTTGTCTCAATAGTTTATCTAAACATAACACATTTGGTCCCTTAAATAAATGTTAGTTTTTAGAGTAAAAATTTTCAAATAACCGGTATACCTCTCTATTTAAATAAATAAACAATTAAAAGAAATTATGTCCCCACTTCTAACACATGTTTTCTCTCCGGCAACCACCACCACCTCTGGTCAACTCTACGGCTACCACAAACACCTTCGGTCAACTCTCCGATCATTTTGCCTCGGGTGAAAGCTAATATCAACGAAATAACAGAAAAAAGGTGGAATCCATGATATGGTTACATAATTAAGAAACATTCAAAACCCATAAGCAAATTGAACAGCTTAAAAAAACATGTTGACGTTGAAAAAACACGGGTGAACACACATTGATGCAACAAAACCAAATGTTTCAAACAACCAATTTTCAAGTCAAATTCATTACACTTACGGTCAAATTGGTTTTCATTAACCACTTTCAATTAGTGGACATTTGTTTTCGGGTTGGTTGCATCCCATAATTCCCATTGCTCAAGTCCCTGATTTCCTTTAAACTTTGGATGTCTTTGTTCACAACATATTGTAACGTCTAATATAAAGGCATAATAGATCCCTAACCTCTAATCTCGAGATTCACTCGTTTTCGTGAACCTTTCTTCTTATAATTTACCTCCAAATTCTTAACAATTGTCTAGGTTGGATTGTCTGAAACTCCATGAGGTATCTTAAGCCCTGTCACATAGAACGTTACTGCTGGAAGCCCTTCTGACCCCATTAACCAACATTTAATTAAGCAATTGTCAAACATGAAGTTATAAAAGTTTAGCTTTTAAGGTTATATGGAGTCAAATTTGGTTGGTTGCATCACATCCCTATTTCCTCCAAAAATATATATCGATTAATACCCAAATCACCATCATATTACACAATCAAGAGAATTAGAGCATTAGGTTAATAATTGAATGCAAAAACACATCAACATCTTACATTTTCTAGCGAAATCGTTTATGCGTTAACCCTTCAAACATAAGCATCAGTGGCGGTTTTCGCTTACGATCGGGGAACAACCCTTATAGTTTGCCCTTCGGAACCACAGTCGATCGAGTACAACCATTATATTACCTTTTGGGTTTGTTTGTCGAAATCGAAGATAAGCTAAGAATGAGCAAAACGATGCAGACGTGGTGAGAAAGGAGCAACACAACTAACTATTGGACTTGTATGTCCAAGTAATGACAGTTGACAACACGACCACCGAGATAATTTCCAAAGGAATTACACCACGAACAACAATATATCTAAAAAGTCGTTTAGGAGTTAAACGAGCCTTACACGAATAAAACCGAAAGGCAAGGATTATCCAAGATAATCTATGACATAAAAGGGATTGTAATTTGGAATTACAGACGACATAACTAATTGTTTATATGATTTGGAATTGAAGAATAATCAAGTTATAAACACACACACACATATATATATATATATATATATATATATATATATGAAATTTGTATATAATTAATTATAAAGTTAATTATTTGTATCTATACTATATAATAAATAAAGATTTTTCATGTCACGTGTCGCCTCCATATTCATTATCATAATTTTTTTCCCGTCTCTCTCTTTTATTAAATATACCTCTATCTTTTAATAATAATATATTTTTAAAGAAAATACTAATTATATTAATAAGACACATTTATTTTAATTAACCCTTACCATAATAAATTTTGAAATCTAATTACATAACTTTTATTTTCAATCAAATTTTAAATGAAAGTCAAATTATATTAAATAGTAGTTAACATATTTTCGAAACTCAATTATATAATAATTTTTACATATTTTGAATTTTGTTTTCTATTCTTAGTATATGTAATACATTTTTATATATCTAAAATACATACATAAAATTTTAATAATTTTATGTATGAAATTTTTCACCCTGTGTAATACACGAGGTTATAAGCTAGTTTACAAATATATAAAGGTTATATATTTAAATAACCAAATAGTTGGTTAATTATGGTTATGAGACCCTAAATTTGTGGGTAAGTGGTTATGAGATTACGACAGGGATTAAAAGTGTAACTAATGGAAACCTTAAAACCCTAAATTTGTGGATAAGTTTCCTAATTATCTATAAATACAAAATGTTAGGTTAAGGGTTAAAAGAAACCATAAATTAGTAATTGCAAGATTTGGTAAAAACCCTAATCCCTTCTTCACTCAAGAGTCGTCACCGCCACCTTGTATAGCTGGACGTTCTCCGCTCGCACCATCGCTGTCGTGTGTAATCTATTTCCGCCTGCCCACTAACGTCGTACGCGTCCCGTCATCGGCCTACTGCCACGCCGCCACCACGGGCTTGCTGGATTTCTCTCGCGCGTGCCTCTCATTGTGTTGTACGTATTGGATACGTTCGTATTGATGGTGTTGTCGTGTGACTAGAAGAAAACGAATAGATATTCGTTTTGGTTTCAGGATCATTGAAGATAAAACCAGATATACATCCGAGTTCGGTACAGGTGGATTAGAGTTGCGGGTAATGTTCGTGACTTCGAGTAGCAGGATCTACCGACCGGATTGTTGTCACTTGGTGTTACAACTTGGTTGCCGTCTCCTAGTCGCGAAAGGTATAACCCTAAACCCCTAAGGTTGTTATTGAATTTTTAATTTGCATTTAGACTCCTGGTGGGACGATCTAGGGTTTGGCTTAGATCAGTTAATGCTTGTTCTTTCGCTGCGCGTTTTAAAAGAGTTTTGAAACCCTTGCACGAAACCCCAACACTAACGTCTTATCGTGATCTACACTAGTCGCCAATGCTTGGGTGATGTGTGGGTGTGAAAGAACATGTTGGGATAACAACTGTTTAATAATGATTAAGATATAAGATAATCCATTGTTTTGATAATGATTGAAATCAATAACTTGTTTTAATAAGTTGTTGATTAGTGTAACATCGCATTTTTTTTCAGGAAAATAAAAGTCCAGGGCCTAAAGTACAACTACCCAAAAGTTAGAGGACTAAAGATGAAAAATTATGAAAATGGACAGATGTCGGACCGACATCGGATCCATATTGGTCCGACATGTAGAGTGCAAGGAAACAATTGGGAGATGACACGTGTTGGATGAATCACCTTAAGATCTGACGATGTAAAATGGATATCGGACCGATATCCTACACGTAGCGGTCCGTTATGTGCCCATGAAGTCAAATACACCGCCTCACTGGATGTCGGACCGACATTGTAACACCTGCCCCAAAAATGTCCAAGATTTGACAAAAGGTAAACCCTAGGGACTGTAGTATAATTATACTTAAAGTTCAGGGTTCAAAAGGAAAATTATGAATTTTTTAGACCTTAGCGGACCGCTAAGGTAAAGCCTAACGATCCGCTAAGAGGACAAAGTTGGGTGTCGGACCGCCATGACCTAGGTAACGGTCCGCTACTTGTTGACTAAGCAATAAATTCGGGTATGCCATGTGTATGGTGACTAATGGTCAAAAATATTGACACGCGTACTCGTGGCGGACCGCCATGCTAGGTGGTACCGGTGGCATACCGCTACGCCCCTGAGTAACGGTCCGCTAGCCGTAAACTTATAAAAGGTCTAATCAGAGTTGGATATCTAGGGCTGACGCCATTCGAGGCGGTGGTGGACCGCCACCCGCCTACGTAGCGGCCCGCTACGGGTTGGCTTTTCAGCCTATAAATAGATGGACGAATTCAGTTTCATTCCTCACAACAAACTCGTCCAACACTTTCAAAACTTGTTCCAGAGCTCTCTTAGGCGACTCCCGATGCTCCTGGCTTGATTCCCTCTTATTCTAATACTCGATGTAAGAAGAAACGCTCCTAGAAGTACGAATACTCTAGATAAATCAAGTTAAGAAGGTAGAAGCTAAGCTTTTGACTTAAGAGGCTTATTCCTACAAACAAGGTGAATAATTTATCTCTTTTAAAACTTGTGTCAAACCTTTTATTTGCAAAAATGGCCAAATAGAGGTTAACGAAATAATGCTCAACGTACTTCTACAAACAAGCATTCAGGCCATAGGTATACGTAAAAATTGCAAGGGATACACGGGTCTCGGGTGAAATTCCCGAATTGCGTCCGGTGCTTCCCTTTATAACAAATGAGGGACATGGAGTTCCCGTTGTTATAAAGACATACTGCCAGTGTATATTGTGGTGCGATTGAACAGGAAAGACCTGCTGAGTGTGTAGATTGAACAGGAAGTTGTGATTATGAAATTAATACTTGTTTGTGCCAAAATGATTTTTGTCAAGATATTGTATTCACCAGCGTTCACGTTGACGTTTTATTTTCAAAATATTTTTCAGGTAATGATTAAAATATGATGAGAATGGTATACGGGCAGACGTGAGATCTGACCCAGGAAAAAGGATGGAATGCACGTAGCATTCTCAGGCCTCGTGTAGAGAGAAATCCTAAAGAAAGGAGATAGGACCAGGGAACTGATCAACCCTGTGTTGGAACTATTTCCAGTGGCTCATCATGTATTTGATTTCAAACAATGTTTTGTAATTAAATGAAAAGGGTATTAAAACCCTATGTTTATAAAGTAAATACAAGGCTTTTGTTTTCCAACTGAGTTTTGGTATTTACAAATACAACCTTTGAGGTTGAAATAAATGATGAAACGATCCTTTGAAAAAGACATCCATTGTATTTTATAAAACTCTGAAATCAGATAACCAAGTGATACCAATCGGGCTCGCACACGTCTAGGGGTGCCTGAGGCAGTGTGTGACAAGTTGGTATCAGAGCCATAGGTTTAGCGAATTAGATACTTGGATCTAGTATCTAAGCTTTAACCATTAATGCTTTTTAAGATAAGAAAACAAGGTGACATTCTGACCGGTATATAGTTATCTAACAAACGGAAGTGTTCTGTCTAAGGAAAGAGCGGTGTATAAATCACTCCTAGACCCGTCGCTCTTACCTGGGAACATATCTGTCGGAGGTACTACTCTGAAAAGATAACCATCCTTGTAGAGCTTTAGTTAAGATTAAGATACTGGCTTTAGTATCCAAGTCTTACCAATGAAATAAAGTACTAATATGATAAGATTGCAGATGCCTGGAGGAAATACTGTTCCGTATTACGATCCTAATCGTCCTATTAAGCAAGAATATCTAGAATATCATCCATTAGGTTCACAACAGAATCATATCTGTTCACCATACTATAATGATGACCCATTTGTTGTACTTCTTCACTCTCCCGAATATCACCCTCAATCCCAACACTCTTCCAGTCAATGGATGGATGCTGGATCAGACTTTAGCAATTGAAATACTGCTGCCCAGTCTGTGCAAGGAAATAAGGCACAATCTAGTCAAATTCAGTCATCTGAAGAAGATCCTTCTGAAGATCCCCAATATCAATCTGCTTCTGAAAACCCTAATGTTTATCCTTTCAATAACCCTATCTCAAACAGTTTTGATTATCAATCTTATAACTCTGGATCCCCGGTCATGTATGATCCATATGTGTTCCCTGAACCAACATATAATCCTTACCAAGCTTATTTTCAATCACCACCTGAATCTCATCATGTTTATAATGATATGCTGATGGGTATTCGTGATCCTCCTCCTAAATATGGTTATTAGTATACTATGCCTTCTTCCCGTATCGAATGTCTGGATCCTTCGTTACGCCAAACGGATGAGATAAACAAGAAGAGAATCATGGATAAGAAAAAGAACCCAGTTTTATGGGAAGCAGGTATATGAATACGAAAAAGATCTGAAGACCCTAGGGAAGGAGCAGATAAAAGATTGAAGTTTTGTTGTATTTTACTTTTATTGTAATATGTTTTATGATAATAAAAGATCGTTTGTTTTTTTTATTTTCAGAATGGTTAGAAAAGGCAAAGGTCCTAGTTTTCTTTGAAAATTCGCTCATGCTAGTTACTTTGACCATAAAACGAATGAAACAACTATAAAACTTAATGAGGAAACTGAAAGTTCCACTTTCAGAAGCCTTGGAGACAAAGGAAACCCTAGTGTTCCCTATAATCCTTTTATAAGTTTTCATTCTGCTCCAACTACTGGAATCTATAATGTCACTCATGTTTATCCACAAAATTTTCATGAGAGATATGCCAATATTCTTTATGAAAATAAATATGATCCTGAAGAAGAAGAACGCGCTGATTCCAATATACCTTATGTTCCATATTATTAGACGATTCCTATTCCTGCTCCGCATATAAATGAAAATGCGTCAAGAAGTGAGAGGGAACAGATGTTGTTGAACCGGATAGCTAAACTGGAAAGAGAAAAGGCTGAAGTGGAAGCACGAAATGCCCTCCTAGTTCAAGCTCTTGAAGAGAAGAATTTTAGAAATTTTTAGAAAAAATAATTTTTACATATGTATTTTCTTCTTGTAAATATTTTATCAACAAAAAGTTCTGTTTTAATTCAATTATTGTCTCTTGATAGAATGTCGAAACAAACTGGACCTTCTCAAAACACAAGAGGCAAGAAAAAGCAGGCAATAATTGATAATGCCGCTGAAAATAATGAGTCCCGAAAGGAACTCCAAAAGATGATAACGGAAGGAATCAAGGATTCTCTCCTGATGATTTTACAGAGCTTGAAAAGAGACAAGCTGACCGAATATCTATTCAACATTCGATTCCTCAATATGTTCACTCTCGACAAACTTGAGCAGTGACGCAATCGAAACCTATTACCCTAGAACCAAAGGGATCTGCTTCTCATAAATCCAAGAAGACCGAAAGAGAAGAATATTACCATAACTCTTCTGAAGATGAGAGTATGGGTAATAACTACGGTCATGTAGAAAAGAAGAAAAAGGTAGTTGGTTATACTTATAAGATGTTCCAGGATTGTAAGCCGTACAATTTCTCTGGAAAGGAAGGTGGGATTGCCACATTAAGATGGATTGAGAAGACTGAGTCGGTTTTAGCTATCAGCAAATGTGCTGAGGAGGACAAGGTTTTATATACCTCCAATTTATTCAAGGATCAAGCTTTAGAGTGATGGAACAATGTCATTGCTACCAAGGGCAGAGAAGCAGCCTATGCTATAGGCTGGAATGCCTTCAGGGCAAGAGTGGAGAAGAAGTATGTTCCCTAGAACGAACGAGAACAGATTGAAGGGAAATTTTTAAGTTTAAGAATGATAGGAACGAATCATCAGGAGTATGGCCCCAAACTCCTGGATAATGCTCGAATTGTTCCACATCTTGCAACCCCCGAATCAAACCTGATCAAGCGTTATATCTGGGGTTTGATTGGTGAAATTCGTGACATGGTGAAAGTCACGAATTGTGAAAATCTTGATGATGCCATGGATCTGGGGGCATCATTAACTACAAGCCTGATAAGAAATCAGGAAGAGGGGAGGAAGAAGAAAGAAATAACTGGGCAAGGCCCGAGTGGATCCAAGAAATTCAACTTTACTTCTCGTAATAACAACTCTTCCATCCCTGAGTGTCCAAAATGCAGAAGAAGGCACTTGGGACAATGTCGTGCTAGAATTTTCTACAATTATTGTAAAATGTCCGGACACAAAGCAGAAGATTGCTTCAGGAGAAAATCAACTACTTGCTTTGGATGTGGTGAAGTTGGCCACATCAAAATCAATTGTCCGAAGCTGAAGAAGACGGACGGGACAAGTCCCAAACCTGCCGATGGAGTGAAGAAGAATGCGTGAGCATTCGTTCTTAACACTCATGAAGCAGCAGGTATGCGATGTCATTATGGGTACATTTCTTGTTGATGATATTTATGCTCGAGTTTTATTTGACTCTGGTGCAAACCAAAGTTTTATAAATCATAGATTCTGTAGACTATTAAATAAAATCTAGCTAAATTAGACAAGAAATACGTGGTAGAGACTACCAACGGTGACCTCGTCCAAATCTCTGAAATTCTCGATAATTTCCATATCACATTATCAGGACATGTTATACCTGCAAGATTATTGCCAATGACTTTGGCAGGTTTTGACATTGTCTTAGGAATGGAATAGTTAGCCTCTAACCAAGCCCGTATCATGTGTGATAAAAAGGCAATAGAACTTCGTTCGCCGAAAGGCAATATTCTTACGATCAATGGCGATAAATTATCCAAATCTGTTGGAATAATTTCTATGCTAAAAGCCACTAAGTACTTAAGAAAATGATGCTAGCATACCTTGTATCTATAACTACCGACACTAAAACGAAGATTGAAGATGTGCCGGTTGTGGCTGAATTCCCTGATGTTTTACCTGATGAACTGCCTGGGATTCCACCTGAGAGAGAAGTGGAATTCAGAATCAATCTTGTACCCGGTACGGCACCTATTGCTAAAGCCCCGTACAGATTAGCACCAAATGAGATAGCAGAATTAAAGAAGTACTTAGACGAACTACTAGAGAAAGTGTTTATAAGACCAAGCTCATCGCCATGGGGAGCTCTAGTATTATTTGTTAAAAAGAAGGATGGATCAATGCGCATGTGTATTGATTATTGTGAACTTAACAAAGTTACGATAAAGAATCGTTATCCACTCCCTCAAATCGATAATCTTTTTGATCAACTCTAAGGAGCTCGTTGCTTTTCTAAGATTGATCTTTGATCTGGTTACCAACAATTAAAAGTCCAGGAAGAGGACATTCCTAAAACTGCTTTCAGAACTCGATATGGTCATTATGAGTTCACGGTTATGCCATTCGGACTTACTAATGCACCAGCAGCATTCATGGATATGATGAATCGAGTCTGTAAACCTTACTTGGATAAATTCATTATCGTATTTATTGACGACATCCTCATCTATTCCAAAAATAAGGAAGATCATGCCAATCATTTGAAAATCTTACATGAAATCCTGAGAACAGAAAAGCCTTACGCTAAGTTCTCAAAATGTGAATTATGATTATCAGAAGTTCAATTCTTTGGTCATGTAATCAATGCCAATGGTATTCAAGTTTACCATGTCAAAATTGAAGCCATATCTAAATGGGAAATTCCGAAGTCACGAACTGAAGTCCGTAGTTTTCTTGGACTAGCTGGTTACTATCGGAGATTTATCCAATATTTCTCTCGAATCGCAGTACGATTAACTTCTCTGACCCACAAGTCAGTCAAGTATGAATGGGGTCCTAAACAATCTGAAGCATTCGAAACTCTAAAACAGAAACTGACTCAAGCACCCATATTGGCTTCGCCAGATGGAAATGAAGGCTTTTCCATTTACTGTGATGCATCACACACCGGCTTTGGTTGTGTGTTAATGCAAGGAAGCAAGTTCATTGCTTATGCTTCTTGTCAATTAAAAACTCATGAAAAGAATTATACGACTAATGATTTAGATCTGGGTGCCATAATCTTCGCCCTGAAATTATGGAGACACTATCTATATAGAGTCAAATCCACCGTGTTCACTGATCATAAAAGCTTAAAGTATATATTCAGTCAGAAAGAACTAAATATGAGACAATGACGTTGGATGGAAGTCCTGAATGATTATGATTGTGAAATCTGTTATCATGAAGGAAAAGCCAATGTCGTAGCTGATTCTCTAAGCAGAAAGGAACATGAGTAACCTAAACGAGTTCGTGCTTTAAGACTCGATCTTCAAATCAATCTTATTACTCGTATTAAGGAATCTCATAAACATGCTTTGCAAGAACCCAACCTTAAGAAGGAAGGATTGGGAGCCATGATTGATCAGTTAATCAAAGGAGATGATGGAATTCTTAGAATGAAAAAGAGAATCTGGGTTCCTATCTATGGGAATACACGTGAAGAAATTCTTGAGGAAGCCCATAAATCTAAATACACAATGCATCCGGGAAGCGATAAGATGTACAAAAACCTAAAAACCAATTACTGGTGGATAGGAATGAAGAAACATATCGCTATCTATGATGCAAAGTGTTTGACCTGTTCTCAAGTTAAAGCTGAACATCAGAAGTCATCTGTTTTATTACAACAACTTTAAATTCCAGTCTGGAAATGGGAAATGATAACCATGGACTTTATCACGAAACTTCCCCAAATGAGTCGAGGGAATGATACTATTTGGGTTATCATTGACAGACTAACTAAGTCTGGTCATTTTCTTTCGATGGAAGAAACGTCCAGCATCGATAAGTTGGCACAGTTATACGTTAATGAAATCGTAACATGTGCTGGGTCTATATTTGTGAGACTGACGCTTATCAAATAAGTATAATTATTGGTGTTACCGAATAGATGGGTATTCGGGTTTGTAACCGTGAACAGGGGTTCACGAGTTGGGTCTTGGGCCGGCTATGGGCCGAGAACATGTATTTTGGGCTTAGTGTTATTAGGCTTAGTATAAATACTTGTTTATGTAACCTAAACTAGGTCGAGCCACAAGAAAAATGTTTCTGAGAATAGTTAGACAAGTGAAAAACCGTATAGAGGGCAAGCGGTTGTTTTTAGTTTTCTCTGTAATTCCGTTTAGCAATATACGATTATTACAAGTGAATCCGTGTGTTCTTGAATCACCACAATCAATAGTTTCCGCCTATCGATTGTGAGACTTGATATCGTGTGTTCATTCGAAGATCCATAGAGATTTGGGACTTACAACATTACACGGCGTGCCACTATCTATTGTATCAGATAGAGATAGTAGATTTACTTCTTGATTCACGGCGTGCCTCAGGAATGCCCATGTCAACTATGGCTTGGGTACGTATGTCTAATTAATCTTCTCTTTCGTGCAGGGACAACTAAGGAGGACTTTCAACAACCAGCGTGGTGTGTTGATAAGGGTTGTTCCAGGCACATGATGGGTGACATCTCTCTGCTTCATACATTAATACTATAACGGAGGGTATGTTTCCTTTGTAGGAGAAAAGGGAGGTAAGATCAACAATAAAGGTACAATTACTTTGGTACATTATGCTTTAAAAATAATGAGTTTTTTGAAATTTGAGAATGGATACAAAAAGATTTTTCTTTACAGTTTAAATTTGTACAATTTTTAATTTTAATGCACAAATTTAGGGGGAGATATGAGAAAAATACAAAAAAGATTGTTTTTAAAGTTTATTAATGTAAATACAAAAATACAAAAAGAGTTTGCTTTTGAGGTTATTTATAAAAAATACAAAAATATTGTTTGTGTCTGAGTCGGAAGTTTTGCAATTTAATGGGAAGTGATATGAACGTTCGTTTCTTAAGGCTAGGATCAACACATGTAAGGCATTAAATTGAAAAGGCTAGGATCAATGTTGGATATGTTTATAGGCTCTGCTTGTGATTCACTTAAACAAAATAATATTATGGCCTTAGTGAGGAACATCTCATAGATTAGTGTAATTTGCTATTCTTGTTAATAATCGAGAGCTTAAACATAAAGGTTGATGAACTGTGGATAACCCTTGCTCTATTGGGATTGCACTAACCGGGACCCTTCACAAAGGGGTTGCGAGCTTGACTTGATACAAGTCTGTAAATATTATATATCTACTTAGTTAAAAGACATGCATTGACATGCAATAGGTGAAAAGACACTCAATGATAATGCAAAGCAAAATACTGAGCAAAAAGACACGCAATGTCAATGTCGTGCTATAAGAAAAATACAAAAAGATATGTCTAAAGAGATACATATAAATATACTTGTAAATATTTTTATTTTTTTTGTAATATGTGATCGGGAAGGAATCTCTTGTCAAGGCATGTAAGTCCGTAATGCTATGACCCTGAGCGTCTGATGATTCTGAACATGTAAGCCCGTAGTGCTATGTTTTTGATCAAATTTTGTAAGAGTTTACCTGAAAAGTTGCAAAAACCTGTGCTAGTTATGCTCAATTAGTTATAAGGTAGATGCTCAAAAGATCATGAGAAAGGGAAGGTTTACCTGATAAGTTGTGGTGTCCATTAAAGTTCATCAATAATTCATAATTCATAAAGTTACAGGTTTCTAAGAAATGAGTGTGGGACCCATTAAGTCGTAGCTAACTCCACCCAAAACATGATAAATTAAATCACAGTGTAAAACTTAGATTTGATGCTAAAGCATGAGTTCAGAAGGATCAAAATATTAGCAATCTTCTTGACACGTCTTAGTAATGTTCCTTCTAAAGACTCGTTGTAACAAATTTGTGTTAATAATTGTTAGTTTAAAATTTTGTTTAAATTGAGTTACAATTTGTTAAGAAAAATTCAAAAAGATTTTATTTCTTATTTTATCTCTATTTTGTTGAGTTTAGTTTAATTTAGTTTTAGATTTTCTGTTTTATTTTATCTTTATAAAAATTGACCATTCTTGGATTTAAAGACTTATTGTCAAAAGAATTGAAATTTCAAAGGTTTAATAGTACATGGATGTACTAGGTGGGATGTACTAGGTGTTTATGTGAATACTAGATTTTCTGTTACATATAAATGTCTGCTTACAAAACTTCTGAGAATTTACAGGATTTATTTTAAATCAAGAATCAAGGTTGAAGAAGATTGAAATGTTGTCATTTGCTGACAAGATTGAAGTACCACCACAACAGAATGTACTCGAGTCAGAAGAACCAGATGTGGTTTAATATTTCAACAATGAAGGTACACATAAAGAAGTACCTGTGAATCTGCTTGAAAGAGAAAGAATGAAAAAGAAAAGAGTTGCTGGGAATCCTTCTCTCGCATCCTCTTTAGCAAGATGATCAAGCAAGTGCTGATTAGGATCCACATGTGGATTTAACTCCAAGAGAAGAAAGAGAGACCCAAGTTTGAGAGTTCAGAGATGTTGAATCTTATCTACACCAACATCGACACCACATCAACAACCATAGATTCTGATGACAATGTTGTATGTTGGAAGTGGTGATCACAATGCTGCATTCGAGTTATGAAGATCATTTGATAGCATCAGCCTAGGGGGAGATTGTTAGGTCTATATTTGTGAGACTGACGCTTATCAAATAAGTATAATTATTGGTGTTACCTAATAGATGGGTATTCGGGTTTGTAACCGTGAACAGGGGTTCACGAGTTGGGTCTTGGGCCGGCTATGGGCCGAGAACATGTATTTAGGTCGAGCCACCAGAAAAACGTTTCTGAGAATAGTTAGACAAGTGAAAAACCGTGTAGAGGGCAAGCGGTTGTTTATAGTTTTCACTGTAATTCCGTTTAGCAATATACGATTATTACAAGTGAATCTGTGTGTTCTTGAATCACCACAATCAATAGTTTCCGCCTATCGATTGTGAGACTTAATATAGTGTTGTTATTCATGTGTTCATTCGAAGATCCATAGAGATTTTGGGACTTACAACATTACACGGCGTGCCACTATCTATTGTATCAGATAAAGATAGTAGATTTACTTATTGATTCTAGCAAAGTTTCCAAAATGCTCTTGGTATGAAATTGAATCTTAGCACTGCCTACCATCCTTAGACGGACGGGCAGAGAGAAAGAACAATTCAAACTCTTGAAGATATGTTAAGAGTTTGTGTGACATCCGTCAATTTTCTGTTAATTCTGTTAATCCAAATCTAATTATCTAGTAACACAGTTAACTCAATCCTAAACCTGAGGGACTGATCCTGTCAATATTTAATCTTAAACTATATGGACTAGTTGTGTAATAACCCTAAATTCAAGTTATTGACTCAGGAAAGTCAAAATCAATGGAAATTGGTTTCTGTTGACTTTTAAAAGTCAAAATCAGCATATCCTTTGATCCAAGCATCAATTCGTCCGATTTTGTAACAGATAATGCACGATTAAGCCATTAACGGTCATCATTGGTCCATTAGCACGACTATTAACTCGAATTAAACCTAATTATGGGTGATTATGTTGTAACCGTCGACTTCATGGTCCATTACCAACCAAATCCGACCAACTCGTCTGACACTCTCTCAATTGAACGCATACGCATGCTAGACGAGTCGTTCCAGAGCTCTTGCACACTTCTGCTTCGCCGGAAAAGCGGTCAAGCCACCGGGGATCAAACCATTTTGGTAATTGATTATACCTTTAGTTTCGTTTCAACACCGTGATCAAAAGCCCTAACCTCTTAGGGCTTATATCACCGAATTGATTAAGAATCCAATCTAGGGTTCATGCGAATATGGGTTTGATCGAACTCTAACCTGAATGCAAACTCAATTCAATTAAATGTTATGGTTAGATTCGCAATTCCACACTCTTTGAAAGCCCCATGATGAAACAGATTTCCAATATCTAAATTGATCAAATTAATTTGTATTCTAATTCAAGGGTTTCGTTTTCTAAATCTGTAATTAAACGACCCCAAACTTGTTATTTTTGCAATTAAACATACCCCCATATTCGTATTGCACCGATTAACAAAATCCCCGTGATTCCTCGTCCATTTGCGATCAGATTTGGTGAATGTGAGCGTAGGATCGATTGCTTGTGTATATGGGGGGAACCCACTGATCCGTAATGTTAAAAACATTTGGAAATGGTTCTGTATGCGATTGCCTGGGTGGCTGACTTGGTTAAAGCTGTTTGTTGATGGGGAGGAGACCCGGGTTCGAGTCTCCTAACCCCCATTTTAGCATATTTAGTTTTTAAACAATTCTTTTTAATATAAAACTCAACCCTATATTGTTATATTTATATAGTAAAACATTTTAAACCCAGAAAACTCCCGTAGTGTCGGGATTGATTTTATGATACATTTTCGAGCAATTCGATTATATTAAAAAATATATATATTAATTATATTATTTCACTAACATTTTATTTAATTTATTAAAATCACGCAAACGATTGTTTTATATTAATATTCGGGTTTTTTATTTTGTAATTCGTTTTAATTATTATTCTCACGTTTCAAAACAATATAATTATTTATATTATTCAAGTTATTATTTTTTAACTCAAACAAACGAAACAATAATATATATATATATATATATTACGTTATTAACTCCTGTTTTACGACGTTTGATACGTACCACTTTTACAATAATTACTAAACTAGGAACTCTTTGATTCTGATGACACGTTTGTCTAAACCGTTGATCCTAAGTATATTTAGGACATCCGATCCTTTCGTATCGTCACAAATCACATATGTCCCTAGTGATTGTAAATTTAATTCTAGGACATTCGTAGACTGTTCACAGGCAAACCAATTGTGATTTTCGTTGCATCCTCGTGTGGTGCTAACTATCTACTCTTACACAACTCAGGTGAGTTTCACGGCCTCTTTTTACTTGTTTTCCTATTGGGGGAGAAACATGCATATACATAAACATCATTTTATTTGTTTTCCCATTGGGGAGAAACATGCAAACAAACAAACAGTATTTTACTTGTTTCCCGTTGGGAAGAAACATGCATACGAATAGACATCCGTTTACTTGTCTTCCCGTCGAGGAGAGACATACTCATGAACAGACATGGATCACATAGTATTTCACTACCAATTGTTTACCTAAGTGCAAACATAACATGCAAAGTCCTTACACACTCGGACCGTTAATATATGGAGTATAGCGAGAAAATTTGAGTAGTACTACTGGGTTTGACAAACCCCACCCGGGTTGTAAATTGTCCCAAACACTTGCCATTGTTGATGTTAGCAATGGCGGAAGGCATCTCAAACATAAACAGTCAGCTTCAGTTGCAAACGCTTAGAGTAACTTGTACATTGTCTAGCTAGAAATATGTGTGACTTACGTATGTGAATCCTGCAAATACTTAAACAGTTTATTCACTTGTAAACCTGTGAACTCACCAACCTCGTGTTGACACTTTTCTTACATGTTCCTTAGGTCGCTAAGGCACAGGTTGCATACTTAGGACATGCATGGAGTCCTACTATCATTTCATCCTTATGCAAACATTTAAAACAATTTACTTGGCTTATTATACTTTAGCGCATTGTTTTGCTCATTTATTTTCTTATTTAAATGCTTCCGCATTAACTCTGAACTTTTATGATATTACATTTATGTCCCATATAGTGTCGGTTGATGTAACTAATGACTGAAATCCTGGTTTGTCATGCACCAAACGGTAAAACTCCGTTAGTGGAATTTGGGGGTGTGGCAGATTGGTATCAAAGCCATTAGTTATAGAGAACTAGGATTGCATACTAGACTATAACCACACACATGCATTAGTTACACGGCACAGACATTCATACATGATACACACAGCATCTAGACATACATTGCATTGAAGTAATGTTGACATCATTCATATCACCCTCTGGTGACGAGGGACACATCATTTGTATTGCATCATCATTCATAGTGGCGACACTTGGGGAATCACCAGAACAACATCCACTCCCGTCCGAGGGCAGCGAGACGGAGCCTTCGGAGGAGTCACTTACACCACCATTAGCTGTCGGGTTTGGTGCGCTTTCTCAGGTCCATGTTATGGACGACACTCAACTAGCACACGTCTCTTTGGGAGTTGGGATCGTCGGAGGCGAGTCCCTACTGTACCCACTAGAAACAATACGCCGAGTGAAGACAGAATGTTGCACGCATTATTGTAGAATCCATTGACACGTAGATGTCATCACTTTCCCAAGCCATGGGCTCGCGTCTTTGGTCAATATTCAGTTGAAGATAGATTGATCACAATGTTGAGAACGCATTGCTCATTGCATACTCAGACCCTATCCTGACTCAGTTGGAAGGACGGCTACTTTGCTGCTTCCTGTAACTTGTATTCATGAAATAGTTTCATTTCTCGAAGTCGCATTTCATGTATATGTTTGCTTCATGCTCTCATCTACAATCCACTGGATTAGACTCTTGTATTGTGCTTCAACTCAAGTGAATACTCGGATCAAACGATTCCGGACTACTCATCCTGATATGAGTCCTAGTTGATCAACTTATGGTTAATGTCTAAGCTTTTCGATAACTTATCATCTATGACAACACTCTGTACTCATCAATACATGCTAAAGGACATTTTGACACAGGACATGGAGAACTAGGGTGAGCATGCAAAGCAAATTATCATTACGGGTGCACACGTAATTGTAATTTGGGGTGCATGTAAGTCCTGGTGAAACCTAGTGTGTGGACAAATAGTCCTAATCTGTGATTTACAGACTTAAGTTTCCACTATCTATAGAAATTCTCATAGCACGCTCAACGACTAGTTAGTATCGTTAAACCTGTTCAACGGTTGATAGACGCGACTATCAGGTTGAAGATGTTGCAAACACACTGAGTTATCATTAATGGAATCCATCACGTTATTTTCATTCGTGTAAGAGTCTTAGCGACCGTAAGACTCTCATTCAAACCTGATCAAGGAAACCATCTTGATTGAAACCCTACTAGAATCTCATGGCAAACCTATCGACCCCAAGTATGAAAGCAGAATTTGAAGAATTCCTTCTAAGCTAACACGTTATCCCTTACGCTCCACCAATAAATCTCATTTGACCCTATTGCCTTATCCAGCGACTAATACTTGGTCTAATTCAGATTATACCCCAGCATATTCAATCTTGTAAATGAATTTCTTTCTTCATGAAATGATCCAATGACATTAGGAAACGAGGATTTAACCTAACCAACCTTCAGTTGAACGCAATTACTTAAACAAGACAACTTATTCCTTGTATTACTGGAATCTATATTTCATTGAAATTTTCTTTCCTACATGTGAACCTCTTCCCTTGACCTTTGCATTGACCAACGCTTACATTATAAGCACGAGTCTCAGTAGGGGTCTCAGCATGTCTTCACAAATTTCGTGTTGGTACGGTCGTACTCCAACTCTATTAGGAACTAAGTACACTATAGAAATAGTGTACGGTCGAATAATCGAAGCAACTCACTTTCTTAGAGATGTAAACTAGGATTGGCTAGTCATAAGCTTGACGTTGACCTTCTGCCAGTTACACTTGGTAGTTTCGACCTTATTGTCGGTATGAATTGGTTATCCAAGATCCAACCCGAGGCCATCTGTTGTGATTAAAATGTTTGCCTTCCTCTCCCTAGAGGGGAAATCCTTTTTGTCCAAGGCAAAAGGAGTGGCGCAGTCGTTGGCATCATATCCTTCACGAAAGCACATAAATGTCTTCAAAAAGGTCATACTGCTATTTTGGCTCTCGACGCCAAGCAGTCATCTGAAGAGAAGAAAATTGATGATATCCCAATCGTACGTAACTATCCAGAAGTATTTCTCGAGGACTTGCCTGGTCTGTCACCGCATCATCAAGTAGAATTTCAAATCGACCTAGCACCCAGCGCAGCACCGATTGCTCGGGCACCTTACAGACTTGCACCCAGTGAATTGCAAGAGTTGTCCACTCAGCTACAGAAATTGTTGGATAAATCTCCATGGGGAGATCTAGTTCTGTTTTTCAAAAAGAAAGACGGGACTTTCCGCATGTGTATCGACTACCATGAACTGAATAAAGTGACAATCAAGAATCATTATCCTCTGCCTCTTATAGATGATCTCTTTGATCAACTCCAAGGATCAAGTTTTTATTCCAAGATAGATCTTAGGTCTGGCTACCATCAATTGAGAGTCCGAGATGAGGATATCTCTAAGACTGCTTTCAGGACAAGGTACGGCCACTATGAGTTTATGGTCATGCCTTTCGGGTTAACCAATGCACTCGAAGTGTTCATGGACCTCATGAACCGTGTGTGTAAGCCATACCTTGATCAATTTGTCATCGTTTTCATCGACGACATCCTTATTTATTCCAAGAACAAGGAGGAACATGAGGAGCACCTACGCTTAATCCTTGAATTGCGGAAACAAGAGCAATTGTATGCCAATATCTCTGCGTGCGAACTCTGGATTCACGAAGATTCAAATTCTAGGACATGTAGTCAATGAGAAAGGAATACATATCGACCTATCTAAAGTAGAAGCCCATCAAGAATCGGACAGCACCGATGACTCCAACAGAGGTGCGACAATTCCGGGAATTGGTTAGTTGCTACCGTCAATTCATCTGGAATCTCAAAAGATTGCTCAACCTCTCACTACTCTAACACAAAAAGGGTAAACCCTATAACTGGAGCGAAACTCAGGAATCTGTGTTCCAACTGTTGAAACAGAAACTCTGTAGTGCACCTATCATATCTCTTCTTGAAGGAACGGATGACTTTGTAGTGTATTGCAATGCCTCTATTCAAGGTCTTGGTTGTGTGTTGATGCAACGCGAAAAAGTTACCGCATACGCTTCTCGTCAATTGAAGGTTATGAGAAAAACTACACTACCCATGACCTAGAATTCGGAGCTGTAGTGTTTGCTTTGAAAATCTGGAGACATTACTTGGACGGCACCAAGTGCACCATTTACACCGATCACAAGAGTCTTCAGCACATATTCGAACAGAAGGAGTTGAACATCCGACAACGCTGTTGGATCGAACTTTTGAACGACTATGACTGTACTATCAAGTATTATCCGGGCAAGGCTAATGTGATAGCTGATGCTTTAAGTCGAAAGGAAAATAAGCCAAAACGAGTTCGAGCATTACAGCTCACTATTCACACCGGGTGGCCTGACAAAATCCGTAGTGCTCAACTTAAAGCCCTGAAAGAGGAGAATCTACTGCTGGAGGCCACACGCGGTATAGCAGAACTACTTGAAATCAAATCTGACGGCATTCGCTACTTCACCAAGCGAATAGGAGTTCCAAAGTACGGGAACATAAGGAAACTAGTAATGGATGAATCTCACAAATCTAGCTATTCTATAAATCCTGGTATCGATAAGATGTATCATGACCTAAGGTGCTATATTGGTGGCTTAAGATGAAAGCTGATATATAGCCACCTATGTGAGCAAGTGCCTGACTTGCGTAAAGGTCAAAGTGAAATATCAAAAGCCTTCTGGTTTATTTCAGCAACCAGAGATTCCCATGTAGAAATGGGAGCAAATACCTATGGATTTTATCACAAAATTGCCCCGAACTCCTAGCGGATGTGACACCATCTGGGTAATCTTCGATCGTTTAACAAAATCCGCTCACTTCTTGGCAATCAAAGAAACTGACAAAATGGAGAAGCTTACTCGTAATTATTTGAAAGAGGTAGTCTCTCGGCACGGGGTGCCAATCACTATCATTTCAGATATTGTGACGCATGATTCACCTCACGTTTCTGGCAATCGTTGCATAAAGCTTTAGGCACGCGTCTAGATATGAGCACGACATACCATCCTCAAACAGATGGTCAAACTGAACATACTATTCAAAACCCTAGAGGACATACTACGAGCTTGTGTGATTCATTTCGGAAACAGCTGGGAAAACTCACACTAGCACCAAGGCAGCACCATTCGAGGCATTATACGGTCGGAAATGCCGATCTACTATTTGTTGGGCTGAAGTTGGGGATAGCCAACTTACGAGTCTTGAACTTGTACTTGAAACTTCAGAGAAAAAATATTCAAATTCAAAATCGTATGGCAGCAGCTTGGGATCGTCAAAAGAGCTATGCCGACAAGCGTCGTAAACCGTTAGAATTTCAAGTAGGCGACATGGTCCTGTTAAAGGTCTCACCTTGGAAAGGTGTCATTAGTTTTGGGGAAACGAGGCAAGCTAAATCCTAGTTATGTTGGACCGTTCCAGATAGTGAAGAGAATTGGCCCAGTGACATATCAACTGGACCTACCCGAAGGACTTAATAGTGTACACAACGTCCTTCGTGTCTCAAACTTGAAGAGATGTCTGGCAGACGAGTCACTCATGGTTCCTCTTGAGGAACTACACATCGATGAACGGTTGCGTTTCATCGAGGAACCGGTAGAAATCATGGATAGGGAAGTCAAATCGCTTAAACGTACTAAAATCCCTATTGTTAGAGTTCGTTGGAACTCGAAACGCGGACCAGAATTCACGTGGGTGTGTGAGGATCAGATGATGCGCAAGTATCCTCATATGTTCAAGCACCCCATGTCAAAATCTTAAGGTATTATTCTAATTTTCGGGACGAAAATTCTTTCAACGAGGGGATGATGTGACATTCGAGAAAATTTTTTTATGTATTATTTTAATTTTCGGGACGAAAATTCTTTCAACTAAGGAATGATGTGACATCCGTCAATTTTCCGTTAATTCTGTTAATCCAAATCTAGTTATCTAGTAACACAGTTAACTCAATCCTAAACCCCAGGGACTGATCCTATCAATATTTAATCTTAAACTGTAGGGACTAGTTGTGTAATAACCCTAAATTCAAGTTATTGACTCAGGAAAGTCAAAATCAATGGAAATTGGTTTTTGTTGACTTTTAAAAGTCAAACTCAGCATATCCTTTGATCCAAATTTGGTTCCAAACATCAATTCGTCCGATTTTGTAACAGATAATGCACGATTAAGCCATTAACGGTCATCATTGGTCCATTAGCACGACTATTAACTCGAATTAAACCTAATTATGGGTGATTATGTTGTAACCGTCGACTTCATGGTCCATTACCAACCAAATCCGACCAAATCGTCTGACACTCTCTCAATTGAACGCATACGCATGCTAGACGAGTCATTCCGGAGCTCTTGCACACTTCTGCTTCGCCGGAAAAGCGGTCAAGCCGTCGGGGATCAAACCATTTTGGTAATTGATTATACCTTTAGTTTCGTTTCAACATCGTGATCAAAAGCCCTAACCTCTTAGGGCTTATATCACCGAATTGATCAAGAATCCAATCTAGGGTTCATGCGAATATGGGTTTGATCGAACTCTAACCTGAATGCAAACTCAATTCAATTAAATGTTATGGTTAGATTCGCAATTCCACACTCTTTGAAAGCCCCATGATGAAACAGATTTCCACTATCTAAATTGATCAAATTAATTTGTGTTCTAATTCAAGGGTTTCGTTTTCTAAATCTGTAATTAAACGACCCCAAACTTGTTATTTTTGCAATTAAACATACCCCCATATTCGTATTGCACCGATTAACAAAAGCCTTGTGATTCCTCATCCATTCGCGATCAGATTTGGTGAATGTGAGCGTAGGATCGATCGCTTGTGTATATGGGGGAAACCCACTGATCCGTAATGTTAAAAACATTTGGAAATGGTTCTGTATGCGATTGCCTGAGTGGTTGACTTGGTTAAAGCTGTGTGTTGATGGGGAGGAGACCCGGGTTCGAGTCTCCTAACTCCTATTTTAGCATATTTAGTTATTAAACAATTCTTTTTAATATAAAACTCAACCCTATATTGTTATATTTATATAGTAAAACATTTTAAACCCAGAAAACTCCCGTAGTGTCGGGATTGATTTTATGATACATTTTCGAGCAATTCGATTATATTAAAAAATATATATATTAATTATATTATTTCACTAACATATTATTTAATTTATTAAAATCACGCAAACGATTGTTTTATATTAATATTCGGGTTTTTGATTTTATAACTCGTTTTAATTATTATTCTCACATTTTAAAACAATATAATCATTTATATTATTCAAGTTATTATTTTTTAACTCAAACAAACGAAACAATAATATATATATATATATATACTAGCTTAGACCCCGTGTATTACACACGGGGTGAAAAATATCATACATAAAATAATAAAATCTTTATATGTATTTTTTAGAAGTGTAAAAATGTATTACATATACTTAAGATAAAAAATAAAATTCAAAATATGTAAAAATTAATATATAATTGGGTTTTAAAAATACGTTAATTATTATTTAATATAATTTGACTTTTAATTACTGCTTAATTGAAAATTAAAGTTAAATAATTAGATTTCAAAGTTTTCTATAATAAAAGATAATTCATTCAAATGAGTTTTATTGGTATAATTAGTATTTGTTTTTTAAATATATTGTTATTATTATTAAAAGATGGAAATGTATTTAATAGGAGAGGGAGGCGGGAAAAAATAATAAGTATATTAAGGAACTTTTATTCCCGTGGACGCGTTCGTCTACTCCTTGATCATTGGAGCGTTTTTTTAGGACGTTCAATCTTCCGTGTCGTCGTCACAAATCCCATTGTATCCCTTATTGTTACGTGTATAATTCTAGGGCATACGTAAGCCGTTGCAGGCTAACACTTGGGGTTTCAATCTCATTCTTGTGTGAATCTACCTACGCAACTCAGGTGAGTTTCACGGCCCCTTTTTACTTGTTTTCTTACTGGGGGAGAAACATGCATATACACAAACATCATTTTATTTGTTTTTCCGTTGGGGAGAAACATGCATACAAACGAACAGTATTTTACTTGTTTTTCATTGGGAAGAAACATGCTTACGAACAGACATCCATCTACTTGTCTTCCCGCCGAGGAAAGGCATACACATGAACGGACATGGATCACATAGTATTTCATTACCACTTGTTTACCTAAGTTCAAACATAACATGCAAAGTCCTTACACACTCGTACCGTTAATATATGGAGTATAGCGAGGAAATTTGAGTAGAACTACTGGGTTTGACAAACCCCACCCGGGTTAGTCGCGCTAACTTGATTGGAGGTCTAACGGGTGTAAATTGTCCTAAATACTTGCCATTGTTGATGTTAGCAATGGCGGAAGGCATCTCAAACATAAACAGTCAGCTTCAGTTGCGAACGCTTAGAGTATGTACATTGTCTAGCTAGCAATAGGTGTGACTTACGTATGTGGATCCTGCAAACACTTAAACAGATTATTCACTTGTAAACCTGTGAACTCACCAACCTCGTGTTGACACTTTTCTTACATGTTCCTCAGGTCGCTAAGGCACAAGTTGCACACTTAGGACATGCATGGAGTCCTACTATCATTTCATCCTTATGCAAACATTTAAAACAAATTACTTGTCTTATTATACTTTAGCGCATTTGTTTTGCGCATTTGTTTTGCGCATTTATTTTCGTATTTAAACGCTTCCGTATTAACTCTGAACTTTTATGATATTACATTTATGTCCCATATAGTGTCGTTTGATGTAACTAATGACTGAGATCCTGGTTTGTTACGCACCAAACGGTAAAACTCCGTTAGTGGAATTTAGGGGTGTGACAGTTTGTGTCATTGATCTTAGAGGAAATTGGGATGACCACTTACTTATAATGGAATTCTTCTATAACAACAGCTATCATACAAGTATATGGTCGAAAATGTCGAACTCCAATCTACTGGTCTGAAATAGGAGAAAATCAGTTATCTGGACCTGAAATAGTCCTGGAAACAACTGAGAAAGTTATTCAAATTAAAGATAGATTGAAAGCGGCTCATGATCGTCAAAAGAGTTATGCTGATAAGAGACGGAAGCCGTTAGAATTCAACGCCGGTGATAACGTTCTGTTGAAAGTTTCACCATGGAGAGTCGTTGTGAGATTTGGAAAGAAAGGGAAATTAAGTCCTAGATTCGTAGGACCATTCAAAATCTTGAAAAGAGTTGGACATGTGGCCTATCAACTCGAACTACCAGATGAAATGAATGGAGTACACGATGTATTCCATGTGTCAAATCTACGCAAATGTTTGGCAGATGAATCTCTCGTAATACCCTTACAAGATGTAGAGGTAGATGAAAAATTAAGGTTTGTAAAACAACATTTGCAAATCGAGGACTGGCAGGAAAAGATATTGAAAAGAAAGAAATTGATAATTGTGAAAGTGAAATGGAACTCCAGACGTGGACCTGAGTACACGTGAGAACTGGAGTTTGAAATGAAAAAGAAATATCATCACCTTTTTTAGTAAACTCGAGGACGAGTTTCAAACAAGGCGGGGAGGATGTAACACCTGCCCCAAAAATGTCCAAGATTTGACAAAAGGTAAACCCTAGGGACTGTAGTATATTTATACTTAAAGTTCAGGGTTCAAAAGAAAAATTATGAATTTTTTAGACCTTAGCGGACCGCTAAGGTAAAGCCTAACGGTCCGCTAAGAGGACAAAGTTAGGTGGCGGACCGCCATGACCTAGGTAACGGTCCGCTACTTGTTAACTAAGCAATAAATCCGGTTATGCCACGTGTATGGTGACTAATGGTCACAAATCTTGACACGCGTACTCACGGCTGACCGCCACGCTAGGTGGTAACGGTCCACCAGCCACAAAACTCTAAAATTCTGCCACGCGTACTGGTAGCGGACCGCTACGCCGCTGAGTAACGGTCTGCTAGCCGTAAACTTATAAAAGGTCCAATCAGAGTTGGACATCTAGGGCTGACGCCATTCGAGGCGGTGGCGGACCACCACCCACCTACGTAGCGGTCCGCAACGGGTTGGCTTTTTCAGGCTATAAATAGATGGACGAATTCAGTTTCATTCCTCACAACAAGCTCGTCCAACACTTTCAAAACTTGTTCTAGAGATCTCTTAGGCGACTCCCGACGCTCCCGGTTCGATTCCCGCTTATTCTAATACCCGGTGTAAGAAGAAACACTCCTAGAAGTACGAATACTCTAGAGAAATCAAGTTAAGAAGGTAGAAGCTAAGTTTTTAACTCTAGAGGCTCATTCCTACAAACAAGGTGAATACTTTATCTCTTTTAAAACTTGTGTCAAACCTTTTATTTACAAAAATGCCCAAATAAAGGTTAACGAAATAATGCTCAACGTTCTTCTATGAACAGGCATTCAAGCCAAAGGTATACGTAAAACTTGCAAGGGATACACGGGTCTCGGGTGAAATTCCCGGATTGCGGCTGGTGCTTCCCTTTATAACAAATGGGGGACATGGAGTTCCCGTCGTTATAGACATACTGCCAGTGTATACTGTGGTGCGATTGAACAGGAAAGACCAGCTGAGTGTGTAGATTGAACATGAAATTGTGATTATGAAATTAATACTTGTTTGTGCCAAAATTATTTTTGTAAAGATATTGTATTCACCAGCGTTCACCAGCGTTCACGCTGACGTTTTATTTTCAAAATATTTTCCAGGTAATGATTAAAATATGATGAGAATGGTATACGGGCAAACGTGAGATCTGACCCGGGAAAAAGGATAGAATGCACGTAGCATTCTCAGGCCTCGTGTAGAGGGAAATCCTAAAGAAAGGAGATAGGACCAAGGAACTGATCAACCTTGTGTTGGAACTATTTCCAGCGGCTCATCATGTATTTGATTTCAAACAATGTTTTGTAATCAAATGAAATGGGTATTAAAACCCTATATTTATAAAGTAAATACAAGGCTTTTGTTTTCCAACTAAGTTTTGGTATTTACAAATACAACCTTTGAGGTTGAAATAAATGATGAAACAATCCTTTGAAAAAGACTTCCGCTGCATTTTATAAAACTCTGAAATCAGATAACCAAGTGATACCAATCGGGCTCGCACACGTCCAGGGGGCGCCTGACGCGGGGTGTGACAGACATCACCCAGGATATCGGTCCGACATGGACCCCGACTCAGCCTATAAATAGAAAGCAATTATCGTTCAAATTGGAAACAAAACAAACACACACACCAACACCACACAACACACACACACACTCTCTCTCTGAGGAGGATTAGAAAACCCGGTGCGACGCGTTTAAGTACGAGTGCGGTTCAGATCCGGAGAGACGTTTAAGCGAGGAACGAGCGTAGGAAACGACCCGAGACTATCGTAAGTTCACTGGACCCGTACCTTAGATAAATGTTCGTATGAATATGTGATTATATGTTATGTGCTATGTGTGGAACTAAGGTACGTGGTAATAAAAAATTAGTCTAAACACTAAACGGGAATAATGGAGTAGTCACGGCGTATCCAAGGGGTGGTGGATACGCCGTTGGTACTTCTTATATATAAACCTCTTGGTATTTCGTGGTGAAACCATTATGAATGTTTAGGGGTATAGACTAAATAAAAGTAATAAGAATATAGTAAATGTACGGGAGAACTTCCGACCGGTATGTAGTTATCAGACAAACAGAATGTTCTGTCTAAGGAAAGAGTGGTGTATAAGTCTCTCCTAGACCCGTCACTCTTTACTGGGAACATCTCTGTTGGAGGTACTACTCTGGAAGGATAATCACCTCAGTTTACAATATATGATAAATATGAATAAGGGAAGGCTTAATTCTAAAAAAAGGAATATCTGTGATGTGTTAAAGGGGTGGTGGATACGCCTCTGGTACTTCCTATATATAAACATCTTTAATACATCATAGAGACACGTTTACGAGGAATTAGTACAAGAATAGGATAAAAGCATGAGGAAGTCATGCTATTAAATATATGATAAGAAACGCTTATTCTTAAGCAAAGGAGTATTCATGAGATGTTAAAGGGGTGGTGGATACGCCGCTGGTACTTCCTATATATAAACCTCCTTAACATAAGATGAGGAAACCTTTGTAAGGGATTAGAGCAAGAGTTAAGATAAAAGCATAAAGAGATCATGCTACTAAATAAGAATTAGACGAGAACGCTTAATTCTAAGTAAAAGAGTATTCATGGGATGTTAAAGGGGTGGTGGATACGCCGCTGGTACTTCCTATATATAAACCTTTTTAACGTAACATGGAGAAACCTTTATAAGGAATTAGAGCGGGAATGAATATGAAAGTATGACAAGAGATCATACTATATATGCGAATATGCAATGTGTGTTAAATGTGAATGCATGATAGATGATCATGCTATATGTATGAATATGAATGTATGATGGAAACGAGTCTAAGTCTTAAAATAGAATAACGGAGTACTCATGAAGTGTTAAAGGGGTGGTGGATACGCCGCTGGTACTTCCTATGTATAAACCTCTTTAGTGCTTTATGGGGAAACCGTTAGGAAGTTTTAAGGTGAGGACTGGTTAGTAATACATTGGAAGGTTGTGAGTCTATGATACTCAAGATCCCAATGAAGAGAGATGTCCAGCCTATGGGGCGGGTCTCAATAAGAAATGAATGAATGGAATGAGATGTCTAGCCAATGGGGTGGGTCTCAATAAAGTATGGAAGGGTCGTCCAGCCTACGGGGCGGGTCTCAGATAAAAACTCGGACCGGAGGTACATCCGAATAAGGCCGCGAGGGGGTTAGCACACCCATTAAAATATATGAATGACGTGACCGGAGGTACGTCCGGAGATGGTCACGGGGGCGCCGAGAGCTTGGGAAACTTGAATAATAATAAAGAACCTAAAGGGTTCATAATAAAATGAACGATGCAGTGTACTTACTTAGTGTAAGCTAATCCAAAAACGTTTTCCAAACACTGCAGATTAAGAGCATGTGGAATGAGGCTTCTTGAGGACGTGACTGATCGGAGTTGAAGAATCCCTATGTTAGATTATGTAATATTTTATGTAAAAACAATATTATAATAAAATATAACTTTGTCATTATAGTGACAAGGTTTTGAAAAATCTGGGACCGTTTTTCGCAATAAACTCTAATAAATTAATATAGTAAAAGTAAGGTGTTTCAATTAGGGATTGTCATATACCACATACATATCCCTATACGCTTAATGAATCATCCAGTGTGACAACATTGATGATGATTAAGTACGAAAAGGCCAACAAGCATTGATATAGCTTGTGAGATTAAACACTATAATGACATAGTGTTAGAGTGTGAGATTGAAACTATTATCCTGATATAGTTAATCGAAGAAGATAATCACTAACTTTACTTAGTGAAACGCTCGGTGTACAGTTGATCTCTTCAGTTCCACGAGATACATATTAGTGGAGCAACTCTCGATTGAATAATCAGATGAAAAACGTAGGGTGTTTTAGTTAACATACACTTAGACATCTATAAATTGAGTTCATTTACTTCAAAGACCATAGCAAACTATTGGACCAACTTTATAATTTTTCAAAGTTAGAGCATGGGGTATACCCATGTGATTATAGTGTGATGTGATAATAAAGTGCACTCCACGTGGCGTCACGTCAGATTATGAAAAATCACATCACCATCACTAGGCAAGGGTATACCTATGTGATTATGGCGGTGTGATAATTTAATGTTTATTTTTTAATTTTTATTTAAATAAAATAAAACATAATAAATAATATTCATTAATAATAAAAAAAATTACATTAATTAAAATAACTAAAAAAACATTAATTAAAAAAATATATAACCAAAACCTACGGGATACCATGACGTTCTTTAATCTTTTTTTGTTTTTTTTTTCAATCAAAAAACGTGGCGGTTGAGAGTGAATCAAAATCCATGCCAAGAATTTCGATCTCTTGTTTTGTTCGTTTCCAATCCATCCTCTCGTCTTGAGCGTTGTTAAATCTTGTCATTTGTTCGACAATTTTCTCGCCGATTTCGTCGTGAGTTGCAACCGAACCCGAGCCCGTTGCTTGGGCTTTTGCTTTTTTCTTCTCTATTGTACGAGGTATTTCTTCCACGTCTTCCGTTGCATCTATGTTGAAGTCGTACTTAGATCTACCATCGGAAGCGCCCGGACTAGCGTCGTTACTTGGGCTTTTGCTTTTTTGTTTTGGGCGTTTCCTACAAAAAAATAAATATTCTAATTAATAAACAAAAAAATAAAATAAGGAAAATTTTAAAAATACAAAAACCAAAATTATTGTTACCGATTATTGGATCCTCCGAGACGTCTATACACGCTTTAACCAAGAATAGTGATTCGTCTTTTTCCAACTTTTTTTTGGTATTCGGTCGGCTAGAAGTCTCTTACGAAACCTTCTTCTTTCCTTTTTTTTTTGACAAATTTTGATTATCGTCCACGGTCTCTTGTGGCATTTATTGAGTTTCGGGTACAAAGTCAAGTGGTGTGCCCGGTTGGGACATTGGGGATTGGTAGTTAAACATTTGAAAGTTCGGGTTTGGTTGGAAGTTTGGGTTGGGTAGGAAGTTCGGGTTGGGTTGGAAGTTCGGGTTTGTTTGAAAGTTCGGGTTTTGTTGAAAGTTTGGGTTGGGTTGGCCATAAACGCGTTATCACGAGCCGCGTATTGAGCCCAAAAGTTTGGGTTCAGATCGTTACTCATTTTTTTGGTAGAAAAGTAGTGAATAGATGAGTAGAAATTTAGAAAATTAGTGTGTAGAAGTGGGAAAATTATAGAGTAAAAATTGGGTATTTATAGTGAGTAAAATATATATTATTAATTTAAACCTATTAATATATACGGTCAAATTTTTTATCGTTCAATGGTACAAAAGCAAAAATTGAATTCGTTTCTAACGTGAAAAAAATCACGCCCCTACATCACGGCGTGATTTTTTTGTAGAGGGGGCGGTGTTACATTTCGATCATGACGTGATTGAGGTTGACACATAAAATCACGACGTTATTTTTACTGGTATACCGAATAACCTTAAAACACGAAAATCATAATACGAATACCCCGATGCACCATCTATTTAATTAAGTTTAAAAAAATATATTCCTATAAACATTTAAAAAAGAACGCAAAAAAATTGATTCCGACGTCGTTTCACCTTTCACATTCACATGCGGCCCCAAATTAAACAAATTGAAACTTCTTGCAATTCCGGCACTCATCGACACATTAAAATACTTTCATATTCTCTCTCCTCTCATTCACTAATAAGAAAAAGTCAAATCTTCCCTGCTCCGGCGATACTACCCAACCGGATCTGTTTCCGTTCGAAGCATCTTCTCCACCGGAATTTTTACCGGTGCCACTGGTTGAAAAAGTAATTTAAAGATGCGTTTGTCCTAATTCATCGACCTATATTTCAGCTCATATCATCTTCATCTTTCCTCAACCCTTCCCTCCATTCTTCCACCGCCGCCGCCACTGTTCATATCACCTAAACCTAAATCTAAACCATCTCTATCTTCCGATCTTTATCTTTTATCTACTTGACTTTTTTTTTGTGATTTTTTTTTGATGGAATGACGGATTACCGCCTTCCGACGACGATGAATGCGTGGAATATAGACGATAACGCAATGATGGATGCGTTTATGAGCTCCGATATGTCGTCATATTGGGGGAATCCGGCGACTCCGATAGGCGTGGTTCCTCCGGTGTCACCATCCGCTTCTACTTCTGCTAACGATGTTCATAAGATGATCGGTGAATCACAGCCGTTTAATCAAGATACTCTACAGCAACGTCTACAAGGATTAATTGAAAACGCTAGTGAATCATGGACTTATGCTATTTTCTGGCAGTCGTCGGTGGTAGATTACACAACTCCGGCCGTGTTAGGGTGGGGGGACGGTTATTATAAAGGTGAGGTGAACAAGCCTAAAACGACGCCGTCGGTTATTTCTTTGGCGGAACAGGAGCATAGGAAGAAGGTGCTCCGGGAGCTGAACTCGTTGATATCCGGTACACAGGTGTCGGAAAACGACGTCGTGGATGAGGAAGTTACTGATACCGAGTGGTTTTTTCTTATCTCGATGACGCACTCGTTTGTTAACGGTGACGGATTGCCCGGTAAGGCGATGTTTAGTAATCAGACGGTTTGGATTGCCGGAAAGGAACGGTTGTTAGCGTCTCACTGTGAACGTGCACGGCAAGGGCAGAATCTAGGGTTGCAAACGATAGTTTGTATTCCGTTAACAAACGGCGTTGTTGAATTAGGCTCAACGGAGTTGATTTATCAGAGCTCGAGTTTGATGAACGAGGTTAGGGTTTTGTTTAATTTTAATAATAACCGTTCAGATTTGACGCCGGTGAATGAGGATCAGACTGCCGGAGGTGATACGGATCCGTCGTCGATGTGGCTTACAGATCCGATATCTTCTGCCGCCGCCGCCACAGTCGCCGTTGATGTAACTGCAGTCCCGCCTCCGGTAGGTAGTATTATCCCGTCGAACAACTCGATTCCAAATCAGATCCCAATTGAAAACCCTAACCCTAGCTCTAGCTCTAGCTCTGTAGTTCATAATTCCAATCGTCAATCCATCCAAAATCAAAATCAAAATCAAAGTCAGAATCAAAATCAAGGTTTGTTTGGTAGCAGGGAATTGAGTTTCTCTGAATTCGGATTGGACGGAACCACCGGCGGCAAATTTGGGGGGTCTTCTCATTCGTGTAAGCCGGAATCTGTGGAACTGCTAAACTTCGGTGAGAGCAAGAAGAATAACAACAACAACGTGACCGTGGTTTCCGGTCAGTCTTTGTTCGTTGGAGGACAGGATAATGGTGGCAAGAAGAAGAGAACGGAAGGAGGAATGTTATCATTTAGCTCCGGCATGGTTCTTCCACCGTCTGAGAAGGAAAAATCCGGTAGCGGCATGAAGAACGGCGTAGATTTTGACCACTTAGACCTAGACCCCGCAATCGGAAGAGAGGTGGAGAGCCGGCCCGCGGCCAACCCCGAAAAGCCCCAACGGAAACGTGGCAGAAAACCCGCGAACGGGCGTGAAGAGCCACTGAATCACGTGGAGGCGGAGAGACAAAGAAGGGAGAAACTGAACCAGAAATTCTACGCCCTTCGAGCTGTCGTACCCAACGTTTCAAAAATGGACAAAGCATCCCTCCTTGGAGATGCGATTTCCTACATCAACGACCTCAAATCGAAGCTTCAAACCACAGAATCCGATAAAGAAGAACTGAAAACCCAACTTGAAGCAACGAAAAAAGAACTATTAACGAAAAATTCACTACAATCATCTCCATCAACAGTTTCACCACGCGAAGATCTCAAATCCGCAAATCCAAAAATAAAAGATCTCGACATAGACGTCAAGATCATCGGGTGGGAAGCGATGATTAGGATCCAATCAAACCGGAAAAACCATCCTGCTGCACGCCTCATGTCAGCATTGAAAGACCTGGATCTCGACCTCCACCATGCCAGCGTATCAGTTGTGAACGAATTGATGATGCAACAAGCAACGGTTAAAATGGGTAGTCGGTTTTACACTCAAGATCAGCTTCGATTAGCATTGGCGAACAGAATCTTGGGATTGTAGTTAAATTCGTCGTGGGTAATTTTCGAAAGACACCCGAGAAGCAGGATTTGGTGTAACATAGACATAGTATAGTTTTTGCTTGTTATTTCATGTTCTGGTTTTAGTATTTAGCATTCTTAAAACTATTTGTTCGTATTATATGTTTTAATGTGGGTTGTATATAACATTAGGGCTGATTTGCCCTCTTTCCTCTATGTGTAAAAACAGATTATTACCACTAATCTTTCGTGCAATTTGCTCTTATTTCTTACTTTTCATAAGTTTTGATCCTACTTATTCTTGATAAAATTGTAAAACTTGAACTTTAGCTTTTATATCTCGATTTGATTTGTGTTTACCGTAGTTAAGCAATGTGAGTCTAAAACGAGTCGGGTAAAAAGATTACATTAAATTATGAAAACAAGCGGAACCTACAGTCCGCTATCGTTGAGTACCAGAGTATTGTCTCCTTTTGTGGAAGATATGAATAGAATGACCAACAAATAATTGTAGGGACTAAATTTTGTGGAAGATATGAATAGAATGACCGACAAATAATTGTAGGGACTAAGCGATGGGAAAATTATTAAAATAGATATTTGACCAGTCAAATTTACAAAAATAGATAAAGTTTTTCAGCCTACTTCGATATGGTTATTTAGGCAAAAACCCGGCTGAAGTAGGCTAGTTCTGCCGGCTTCAAATTCCATGCCAAACCAGCTTTTTTTAGATTTTCAGCCAACCAGAAACTGACACGTGGAGATGCTGATTCCCAAGGCGGCTAAAGCCCAATTCCAAGCAGGCTTAGCCGGCGTGTTTTTTATAGCCTGCTATATGACTTTCGTTAGCCCACTTGATTTTAGCCTACTATATGACTTTCCTTAGCCGGCTATTTGCCTTTGTTTAGCCCACTTGAATACATAAAAAATAGTATGACTTTGCTATATGACTTTCCTTAGCAAAGCTAAAATCAAGTGAGCTAAGGAAAGTCATATAGCAAAGTCATACTATTTTTTATGTATTCAAGTGGGCTTTAGCCGTTCGTAAATATGGTAGGACCATTTCCAAGTCGATCCAATCAATTCGTTCGTAAAACTATTTACTCAATCACATACACTTCTAAAACACCTCTAATAGAGAGACAAATAGTGAATTTTAAAAGAACGTTACCAAACTCTGTCTAAAGAAATTAATGACATTAATTTTCAACTTTTCTTAGCAAAGTCATATAACAAAGCTAAAATCAAGTGGGCTGAGGAAAGTCATATATTAAAGTCATACTATTTTTTATGTATTCAAGTGGGCTAAACAAAGGCAAATAGCCGACTAAGAAAAATCATATAGTAGGCTAAAATCAAGTGGGCTAAGAAAAGTTATATAGCAAGCTAAAAAAACACGCCGGCTAAGCCTACTTGGAAGTGGGTTTTAGCCGACTTGGGAATCAGCACCTCCACGTGTCAGTTTCTGGTTGGCTGAAAATCTGAAAAAACTGGTTTGGCACTGAATTTGAAGCCGGCTAAACTAGCCTACTTCAGCTGGGTTTTTGCCTAAATGACCATATCGAAGTAGGCTGAAATACTTTATCCATTTTGGTAAGTTTGACTGGTTAAATGTCCATTTTGGTAATTTTCCCGATATGTATTGGGATAACTACTTAGGGTGGCGGGTTTAGTTCAATAACAGGTTCGAGTCCTCTCTATGACGAATTGGTGTAAATTATTAGAAGGCTCTCAAAATAGGGTATTTGCTGTTAAAAAAAACTACTTAGAGTTGGGTTCATGAAAAAACTAGAAAACTCTTCCTTAGTTTTTAAACCTTAATAACTTTTTCATACGTTACTTTTTTTTAAATTACACCAATACCTTTTTCTTATCCGATAACACTTCTCTTCTTCCCATACCTAATTCACTAAATATAAAAATACCCCACACTTAATCTTCCATTTGGATTCAAGAAACTAGTTCTTTGAATCTCAAGTTACAAGCAAAGATCGATGGGGATGGAACCCTAAAAATGGCAAAACCACAAAATCATCTGAAATAGATGAAGAGGCAACCATTTTAGGGCAAAATTGTTCTTCGCAAAGGCAACAACAAACCGATCTGGATCAATTGAAGGAGAACATAAGGATTTTAATGGAAGGATTATTAGAGGCGAAGGGGGTGGAGTTCTGGTAAAAACGTGTCTAGTCGAGTTAGGCAAGTTGAACTCGTTTAGACACAATTTTAAACATGTCATAGTCGTGTTGACCCTTTTATGACCCATATCTGTTTAACTCAAACCCAAATCTGTTTAACTTCGTGTTGTGTCATGTAAACGGGCAATGTCAAAAATTGTCAGCCTTATTGGAAACTGCTCGAAAGTGAAAACTAAAAAGATAGCGCTGGAAAGTGAAAACTGATAGGTTAGGTTGTCTAATATACTAACTTGTTTTTATATATTTAATCATATAAAAATATAAAATAATATACTTTTGATAAATAAGTTATAAACATGTTGTGTTAACATGTTAACAATTCACCGCAATTAGTTAAACGGGTTAAATCATGTCATAAACGGGTTAGATCCTTTTATGACCCATAACCGTTTAACTCAAACCCAAGCCCGCTTAACTTCTTGTCGTGTCGTGTCAAAAATTTCTAGCCTTAAGAGCATGGTTGGAAAAATCGCTAGGCGCTAGGCGGGCGGTGGGGTGGGGCGTAGGCCTAGGCAGGATTAATCGGGGCCTAGGCGTGATTAATCGGGGCCTAGGCGTGATTAATCGGATTGGAATTTTTATATATAATTTTCAGTTTTTTATATATATACACATATTTTTATATGTAATTTTTATAAAAATGTTCATTTTTAAATATTTATACACATATTTGGCTGGAATTTGAAGAGGAATTTGGCCGAAAATTCCAGGTTTTTGCTGGAATTTTCGCCGGAATCTGGCCGCCTAGGACCAATTCTGATTAATGGTCCGCCTAGCTCAAAATTAAAGGTTAAATGGCCGCCTAGCGGCCTATGCCTGATTTTTACAACACTGCCTAAATAGATGAAATAGATGATGGGGTGCTGGTAATTGTATTTAGAATTGTTGTTTATTAATTTTTTTTAATTTTAATTAGTATTAAGGATACTTTGGTCACTTCAATCAACGTAACAAAAAGCAACAAAAATTATCTTTAATACTTAAAGCCGTTACAAAATTAAAACCACAAAACCCAGACTTATAACTTTTAAAGGTTAGTATCTACTCATATTACTTTTGTCAAACCATAATAACCATTCGTGTAATTAACCCCATTGAAACTAAAAACATTTGAGGAAGGGTTGTACGGTTCTAAATCAAAATTGGTGGATTTGTGCGGCTATACCAAGTGTCAAGTGGTGATTGGATGGGTTTTTCCTGGTTATTTTTTAGTTTCCCGGGATTTACGTGTGTATAAAAAAGTAAAAGTGGCTCAATAAACCCAAAGGGAGTCCTTGGTCTAGTGGTAACAGCGTGTGCCTTGCCCCCTCTTAACCCGGGTTCGAACCTGGGAGCCAATAGGTTTTTTTCCTTCAATTTTTAGGTAGTGTTTGGTATGCATGAATAGAAGATGGAATGGAATGGGTCATTACATTGGAATGAAATAAAACATGTTTGGTATCACATAAGAATGAAATTGACCATTACGTAAGGAATGTGATTCTTACATTTTTAATGATTTTCATTCCTTGGGGGATGTGTGTTTTTTTTTCATTCATTCAAGGAATGAAATTATTTTGTTTAATTAATAACCGACCCATGACCCGACCCGACCCGACCCAAGGACCGACCCATGACTCTAAAAAGGGACGACCCATGACTTGAACCATGACCCGTCCTTTGACCCGACCCATGACCCGAACCATGGATCAACCATGACCCGACCCATGATTTGACCCGTGACCTGACCCATAACCCGACCCATGCTCGTACCCATGACATGAACCATGACCCGTCCCAAGGCCTGAATCGTGCCCCAAACCATGACCCGACCTATAACCCTAACCAAGAACCAATCCATGACTCGAACCATGACCCATCCCATGGCCCGAACCATGACCCATCCCATGGCCCGAACCATGGACCAACCATGATCCGAACCGTGGCTCGACCCGTGACCTGACCCATGACCCAACCCATGCCCGTACCCATGACATGAACCATGACCCGTCCCAAGGCCCGAACCATGTCTCGAACCATCACTCGTGCCGTGACCCGACCCTATGCCCTGACCCATGACACGTCCCAAGGACCGAACCATGCCCCGAACCATGTCACGAACCATCACTCGTGCCGTGACCCGACCCATGACCCAACCTATGCCCTGACACATGACCCAAACCATGAAACGTCTCATGACCCGACTCATAGTATAAATTTATTAATTACAAATATTTTATTTTTCATAATATATTTTACTCTTACCAAACAACTTGAATTAATGATTTATTTCATTTCCACGGGGTAACCAAACATGACAAGGGAATGGAATGATCCATTTCTTTCCCTTGTCCATTCCATTCACTCGTCCCCCTTAGCTACTTTTTATTATTCATATATTTAAATTCTTAATTTCCTTTTTTTTCAGTTTTTTTTTATTTTTACTTCTTTTTATTTTTTTCTTTAGGTTTAGGCTTTAAAATTTAGGTAAGTACATTTTATTTTCTTTTTCTTATTTTAATGATATATATTTTAACACCTACGTTGTATCAATGTTAAATTGGGGTCCCATCACGTAACGTGGGATAGGTTATTTTATTTGTTTTTTGAGATGTTATCGTTTGTATTTTGGTTTGAGTCTATGACCCGCCATGAAGAGCGGACATCAAATACTAGTTCACAACAGTACAAAATGTCTTCTAGTAATTCACAAGACCCCACGTAATTTTTTCAACTACTGATTAAAGTTTATATATTATAATAATCCACACCCTACCTACCTTTATTAAAATAGTGCAAATTAACATAGAATAAAATAAAATCTTAGATACTTTACATATAAAACTATTGAGGTAATCTTTATTGGTTGTCTTTTTTACACTAAATTTATTTATTTTAGGGAAAATATAAATCACAATCAACATTTATCATTTACATATAAAACTATTGAGGTAATCTTTACTGGTTGTCTTTTTTACACTAAATTTATTTATTTTAGGGAAAATATAAATCACAATCAACATTTATCATTTGGTCACTAAAGTTCAAAGTTTATCGGCCAAACAAGAGACTAGTACAAAGTTTGTTGTAGTTTTTGCAATTGACCCCTTTTTTATTATTAAAGTTTCACTTTATTATTTAGATCTAACTAACAATAGTGGTCATAGATTTTTGAGTTAAATAATGTTTTAGCAGTGTGGTTTATTTCAAATAATAATTTTAATTCAAAATTTTAAATTAGGCTTTTTTAATCATTTTGTTTTAGTTTTGTCTCAATTAAATCTAGGCCATTAACATCGTTTTTTTTTCTGTCAATTAAAAAAAAAAAGACCAAAATACATCTCTTAATAAAATAAATATATAAAATCGAAACCCTCCCTCCCCCCACCCCAAAAAAAGTCATATTTTTGGGGTTTTACGAATAGAGGTTTTCTGATTTGAGGTTGGCTGAGCATTTGGAAGACCAGATGAAACATTTTTAGAGCATATGCTTCTTCTGCTATAATCTTTATCCACAGTACAACCTTGTTTTCATTTTTAAATATGTTATATAAGAACTTTGTTCATGGATCTATGCAAAATTGTAGCTGAGTTTTGGAGTTTGTTATATCAGATTTGAGGGTTGGGCGATTTGTGTTGTTCAATGGTGGCCACCGCCTCCTTCATCACTTGTATAGAACTTATCTAGTTATTAACATGACTATCATTACAATTTCATCAATTACGTCAATGATCACAACTTTTACAACGATCATTATAAAATCACATTCATTTCCGGGGATGGAGTAGAATCATATAACTTTCATGGTGATTCTTTTAACCTCTTTAGTCTTTTAGTAATATTGCTACTTCAAGAACATATTGATGTATAACAATTAGATATCGTTTTTATCTAGATTTTCCTTACAAATAACTCTCTTCAAATAATATAAACCAGGAATAGTTATATGAACAAATTAATAATGAGATTTAGGGAGCAGAGTGTCATATCTAAACATATTTATACTCTTTCGTAAAAGTGACAATAAATCACAGGTTTGGTTTTTTTCCCTATTTAATACTGTCAATATAAATAAATAATGGCATATATAATACATGTTATACATAAAGTCAAATTATATAATACATGACATTATAACATGTTGCCATATAAAATAAGTTAAAATAAAACTTTGTGAAATAAGATTTTTTCATCACTTATAATCAAATATGTATAACTTATGTATCAACATATCATGGTATACACAATCAGAAGTATATCTTATATACAGATATTTGTCACTCTAATTTGAAACATATACAGATATCTCTATTAAGTCCTCATATTGTTTTAATAACATGTTTTGGAATAATCTTTTTCTATGATAATGATGATTTAGAGAATCCTAAATTTTCAATAAATTCTCATGGTGAAGTTTAAAGCAACATTTCAAAATTCAAATAAAAAATTTGGTGAAGTGTTACACAACTAGCAAAATACCCTGAGGTGTTGAGCGTTGCGACACGTTAAACAACTTCAAACTTCTTTGAAAAAGCTAAATAAAAAGGACACAAAATGGCTTCGAAGCTTTATAAAAAAAAAGAAGCTACGCTAAATCGTTAAATAAATTAAAGTCTTTGAAGAACACGCACGTTGTGGCTTGTTAACTGAACGTAGCGGCAAGTTAAATACATGAAAAAAGAAAAACATTTAATAAAGTGTTGATAATTTTAAAGATATTATAAATAAACGTATTCGAAACATTATATAAAAAATCAAAACTTTTACGTAAAACCACGCGTTGCAGCGAAATAGTAAGTAACATTACAAAAACGTTATACAAAAAAAATGAAACTGTAACAAAGATGTTAAAAAACTAATGAAACACCCTACTTTTACATATTATTTTATCAGAGTTTTATAGCGGAAAACGGTACCATATTTTCAAAACCTTGTCACTAAAGTGATACACGTATATTTTATTATAAATATTATTTTACATAAAATATTACATCATGTAACATAGGGATTCTTCAAATTCGATCAGCCACGTCCTCAGAAAACCTCATTCCACATGCTCTTGACCTGCAATGTTTGGAAAACGTTTTTGGATTAGCTTACACTAAATAAGTACACTACATCATTTATTTTATTATTAACCCTTTAGGTTCTTATTATTGTTCAATTTTCCCAGGCTCTCGATGCCCCCGTGACCATCTCCGGACGTACCTCCGGTCACGTCATTCGTATATTTTAATGGGTGTGCTACCCCCTCGCGACCATCTTCGGACGTACCTCCGGTCCGAGTTTTTATCTGAGACCCGCCCCATAGGCTGGACATCTCCTTTCCATTCATTCATTTCTTATTGAGACCCGCCCTGTAGGCTGGACATCTCTTTTCATTGGGACCTTGAGTATCATAGACTCACAGCCTCCCACTGTATTCCCAACCAGTTCTCACCTTAAAACTTCCTAATGATTTCCTCATAATGCACTAAAGAGGTTTATATATAGGAAGTACCAGTTGCGTATCCACCACCCCTTTAACACTTCATGAGTACTCCGTTATTCCATTTTAAGACTTAGACTAGTTTCCATCATACATTCATATTTACACATATAGCATGATCATCTATCATGCATTCACATATTCGTATTTATCAGATATTGCATATTTGCACATATAGCATGATCTCTTGTCATACCTTCATATTCATCCATGCTTACTTCCTTATAAAGGTTTCTCCATGTTACATTAAAGATGTTTATATATATGAAGTACCAGCGGCGTATCCACCACCCATTTAACGTCCCATGAATACTCTTTTACTTAGAATTAAGCTTTCTTATCTAATTATCATTTAGTAGCATGATCTCTCTATGTTTTTATCTTAACTCTTGCTCTAATCCTTTAGAAAGGTTTCGTCATGTTATGTTAAAGAGGTTTATATATAGGAAGTATCAGCGGCGTATCCACCACCCCTTTAACATCTCATGAATACTCCTTTGCTTAAGATTAAGCGATTATCATCATTTATTTAATTGCATGACTTCCTCATGCTTTTATCCCATTCTTGTCCTAATTCCTCGTAAAGGAGTCTCTATGATGTATTAAAGATGTTTATATATAGGATGTATCAGCGGCGTATCCACCACCCCTTTAACACATCACAGATATTCATTTATTTAGAATTAAGTCTTCTTTAACCATATTTATCATATATTGTAAACTGTGGTGATTATCCTTCCAGAGTAGTACCTCCAACAGAGATCTTCCCAAGAAATAGTGACGGGTCTAGGAGAGATTTATACACCACTGTTTCCTTAGACAGAACATTCCGTTTTTCAGATAACTACATACCGGTCGGAAGTTCTCCCGTACGTTTACTATATTCTTAGTACTTTTATTTAGTCTATACCCCTTCACCACGAAGTACCAAGAGCTTTATATATAGGAAGTACCAGCGGCGTATCCACCACCTCTTGGATACGTCGTTGTGACATCCTTGATTTTCCTTATATTTATTTTAATCCAATAAACAGTATTTCAAATTCCATTTCTAGTTCAAAACATTATCAACAGAATCTCCTGAGGTTACAATGTCTTTGTTACACATTATTATATAAGATTAGAAATTTCTATCGATTCATTCTAATATAAATGCATATAAATATATCATAAGTATATATAAATGGGTATTAAAATATATATACATATGTTAAAACAATTTATTTTGAATCCCCAACCATGTGAACCCTCAAATTGAACCTACACCCTTGAAATTGGACCTTTGACCTCAACTTTGACCCCCGCTCAAGATCCTTGGCTGAATTTGACTTCTCAAAGTCAAAACAGCCCAAGAACCATACGATTCAAGGCTACCCCAGATCCAAATTGTGTAATTGGATTTCCCTTGTGCGAGTAGTTGACCACACACCACCCCAGGCCCAATAGGGACTACAATTCGATCACTTTGCGCGGATTAATCCCAAATTCAAACAGTTTGACTTCCTCAAAGTCAAACCTGTATAAATCCACCATCAATTCGTAAAATGAACGCGTTTAAATCCCCGTAAATCACGCACAAACGTCCCTTGTATGTTTTCAGACCACAAACGCGACTCAATTCATTCAAATTCAAACCAATTACGCGTAAATGAATCCCGACAGTTATTACTTGCCTTCTGTAATCGAATCAATTAATTAAGATGAAATTAAACGAATTAATATGGCCGCACACCGTCGTAAAACCCCATTCAAACTCTCTGCACCCTGTATCGCTTCTCATTTTGTGTTTGGCCGGCGATCGAGCACCAAGAACATCGGGGTTGAACTTGTAGCCGTCTGCACTCGTGCCCAAACCAAACAAGTAAGTTTTTATATCATTCAATTCGTTTTTGAATCCTTGTCAAAAGCCCCTTACCAATTCGTATTTACAGAACATATCGGGACCAATTTAAATCTAGGGTTCTTGTTTCTATTTAACGATAATTCTGATTTGAAGGTTTGACTCACGTCTCCTTTTTTAAATAAATGAAATCCTTTAAAATCAGCGAAACCACCCGGTCCATATGGTAAGCCATTGCACCACTGGACCCAGTGGCGTGGGTTCGAGACCCACAACCCCCGTCTTTTTGCGCGTACCCCCAAAGCCAGACCAGGCCCCTGTCTTGATCGCGTTATGGTCAAATCAAACCGGATACACAACAAGGATAGTCACGTGGTCCAGTGGTAACTCGGAGACCTCACACAGAAACCACCCGGGTTCGAACCAGGTGGTCTGTTTATATTTTTTTAAAACCAGTTTTATTACTCAAAAAAATTGCATAAAAATTATTTTATAAACCCTGCATTTTTTTACAGAATAAAACAAAATATTATAATTTTTAACATAAAATAACCATTATTAAAAATTTAGTTGTTAAAATGTCATTCTAATTATTTAAAAATATGGATTCTTAAATGATTAAACAAAGTAACTAATTTTCCTAAGTTATAAATGCTGTGACAAGATTATTTTCTCTTGGAACAAAGTTTATAAATCATTGTTAGAGTTTAAACGACATTTAAAACAAATAAAACTTTATTTAAATATAAATGTATATATATTTTTCATATTTCTTAAAAGAACATACCATTTTAAATGATAAAGAAATAAATGAATTTTATTTATTATTTATATATTTTACGTTTACAATCCACTCAGATTTTAAATTGTATTTTTTGCATTTGTTCATATATACTAATACATAGTTACACATTTTCATAAGTATATAAATAAAATAAAGTTATTTATTTAAATTATATTTGAATAAATATAATTTCACACAATTTTTCTAAATAAATAAAAGGAACTTATTTAATTTATTTAGTTATTCAAACCTAAACCCTAAATCATTTATTAAAATCATATACTTCAAACTTGCATTTTTATAAAACTCTTATTCAAATACAAACACAAACACATACACATTCTCTTTGCATAATATAACACGAACCCATTGTACAAGACCTCACACTCACTCCCATTGAAACCCTCGTCGAAACACCCTATTTTCATATATTATGATTCCCGTAACTCTTTTTCTAGCTCGAGATATGCTTACGCGAAGTTTTGGGCTATTTCCGGGATAATAGTCTTCCCGTTTCGCACTCGGCTAAGTTCTTAGGTCACGTTTCTCAACCGACACGAGTCCTACCTTATATTTAGGATTTTTGGGATGTTAATTTGTAAATAACACTTGTAAAAGTAAAAGACATGATAATTCTAATCATTCTCTCCAACAACCTAAGTATTTCTTTTAAACGGGGTTGTTAAAATTTATAAGAGATGATTTCGACGACCTATACTCTAATATACATCTCGCGAAAAAAAATGTTGAAAAGCCGATGGTAATAGCATCCAATGATAGGTTATTTAAACTAAAGGGAAGCTGGTAGTAAAAAAAATAATTACTCGTGGATGAAATTAGCATTCTGCAGCGGGGGTGTTAAAATTTTTAAGGCTCGATTCGAGAACTTGTACACTCATAAAACACTAATAAATAAAAATGAGCACGTAGAAACGGCAAAATCCGGAATTTTATAAAACATCGTTATCGCGCGTTGCATGCAATGGTGACATTAATGTGGTTAAGGAAACGTAGATAAAAAATCACGTCACAACGGTGTATTCAAAAATCAAGAAAAAAATGGCATCGTTGTAAAAATGAGCGTCAAGAAACACAAAAATGAACTTGAAAAAAAATAAAGTAAAATATATCATATTTGATGCAACTCGGTTTTAAATAAAATTTACCATCGAAATGCAGAACGGCTCGATTTTAAATAAAATTCATATCAAAACTTAGATAAAAATAAGGACGTCGCAACCCTATATTTAGAGTTTATAAAATATTATATTTTAAAAATTATCAAAATAAACCAATCGAAAATAAATAACTTAATCTTTTTAGTATTAAGAAAACAGAAACACATCTTTCAAACAGGTATCCACAATCAAAATTAAATTATCTTTTTCTCTAGTGGGCCTAAAACGACCTTCATTGCATGTTTATATTTCAGACCGTCTTGTATTGAATAGTAAATGACATTTAACCCCTTGTAGCATGACAAATCAAAGGCCATATCAATGAGCATAAAAGAAGTTCTTAATTTATAAGAGGGATAGAAATGTAAATTCACAATAATGCCTTAAGAGCAAAGAGCCAAAGATCATATCATTTATAGGAAACCACTTGCCTTTGGTCAGGTGACATGTGATATTTATAGGAAATCACTGGCATATGGTCCAGTCTGATGGGACATGATGGGTAAGATTTAGATTATGAGTTTGATCCTTGATCTTAACAGGGTTTTTTCTCGGTGGCTCACTTCTTGTCAGGGTTGTAAGACCGTAGGTTTCCTCCTGATAAGGTGCGGCCATCCTGTTCTTCGGGTGTGTCGATTGATTAACTTTCTCTTTAAAACAAAAGAAAACATGCATAGGAGGGGTAGTTGGTTCTCCGTGCCATGGACCCATGGTTAAACGACAATCATGCAAACAAAATTCATAGCTTCAGTAGATAAAAAAAAAGAGTGGATGGTTGGGTCCAAATATTGAAGCTATTTGGAATTAAAGTGGTGAACCTCATATTAAGATAAAAAGTTTGAGTCCCGTTTATGACGGATTGATGTAAATTATTAAGAGTAGTTTAGGTAGTCCTAAAATGATACGGAGGTATAAAAAAAGTAGATAAAAACAACATATGTTGCGGTGGGTTTCAAACCAAGGCATCTGTTCCAACAACAAAACAGAAAATAAACTAACCCATCTAGACTCTTTATATGTTTTCATCCTCAAATTAGTTTATTTAACACAAAAATTCTAGGTAATAGAAAAATAATTAATTCACTATTCATACTGACCATATTTTCTAAATATATATAATAAAAAAATCATTGAAATATATGTTTAGGGTAAATCTTAAATGATAACCAATATTTATGTGATAATCATGAAAACCACTCTAAAACATAGTGCTATGTATATGTAACAATTATCATTTTGTTAGTATTACATATATGTAAAACTATGTGTCACGTATATATAACATTATTTGGTACGTATATGTAAGACTAATTATTTCCGTATTTATGTCGAAAATATATGTTCACGATACTCAAATACTCTTTTAACAATTAAAAAATAATAATTTATAAATTATGTGATTGTATGATAGTTATTATCACGTTTATCATATAAAAAGTTAGTTATCATCTCAACCTTTCCCTATATATTTAACCCAAAATACCATGCCCTTAATTAACCGGAAAAAAAAAAAGAAGCAATATTTCTCTTTAAAAAATATCATCACCATCTTGATGATGATGATATTTCGAAAGCAAATTTTAAATTTATTTAAATTCTTTTCATATATTTTTATGATAAAAAACAAGATGTGTACAAACAGATTCATCGTTGTTTTGTAGGTTATACAAAATATATTATAAATAGATTTGTCGAAGAATTTATTATTCATAATTATAGTGAAATAATAGATATAAATCTTGATTTAACATAAAGTTATATGAATTATTTTGGGAGATTTAAGAGAAGAATAAATAAAATCTCTAACGCAACCCAAAATGATATGAACTAAAATATGGCTTATAATTCTTTTCTATTCGTTATATGAAAAAAAAAATGTAGTGTTACTTTTTTTAGGATTTGTTATAATTCTTTTAAAAAAAAATATTATGCGTTACATACTCTTTTTAATTTTGATTTTTACGACAACATTTAATCCAGTTTTTTTTAATAAATATGAAAAATTAATGTGATTATTTTATAATTGTTTTTATTAAACATAATAGATTAATAAAAATACTAGATTTATGATCTTCGTCTTATATATTTAATTGTTAATATTCATATTTTATCAAAATATGTTGTTTATGTCAAAAAAAATGACGAAAAAGACAAACGTGTCACCATCAAACTTAAAAAAAATGTGCCATGTGCAAACACAAAAAAAAATGTGTCACCACCAAAAATAAAGAAACACGTTTTTAGTTAAAGCGACTGAACAAATTGCATGTTCATGTGGGGAGCAAAACAAAGTCTTCTTCCTAATTATTAATTCATATTACACTCATCACCCCTACACTCTTCACAATTATTAATTGTAACCCTTAACTCTTAAGTTTAACACAATTCCTAGGTTCGACCCAAGGGTCATTCAAGTCAAGCAAGAGCTTTAAGCCCCTACTTGAATAAAGCCCATAATTTCTATTTTTTTGTATGTATACGGGTAAATAGGGCTTGAGAATTATGTTTGCGTCTGTTAATTATGTCAGAAACTGAAAGGGAAGCGGGCATAATTTTTTTTTTTTTGAACAACATTTTCTACACCTAATTCTACCTAAAATTGCACTTGTAAGGGGTTTGAACCCAAACTAAAGAAGAGAAACGAAGGGCCTTATCGAATCAAAGAACAATGAAATGACATTAGAACAGATATCATCGGAAATAGAAGGAGAAACCATGAAGATGCGAAAAGCGGAGGCAAAACTCATAGATTGAAAAGAAATCATGTTGAACAATGAAGAGACAGATTGTTTCAGTGTATTATTTTAATTATGTTGTTTTGTTGATTGTTTTCACTTAAATGAGTTTGGGATTTTGTTGTTTGTGTAGAGAGTTGCATATAAGAAAGAAAAATGGTGGAGATTTTAGCGGACATAAGGTGTTTAAATCATCAAACAGACACTGACAGACATGAATGTTTTATCACAAATGTACATGTATATTATTATGTATAAATGGTTGCTGAAGCCAGGGCCGGCACTTAAGGGGATGCAGGGAGGGCAATCGTCCGGGGTCCGGTCTCCTAAGGGGCTCGTAGTTTTAAAATTTTTCTATATATATTTTATGTATTTATAAAAAGTCCAACTTGTATTATCCATTTATCGTATTAACCCACTTAGAAATTAAAAAAAAGACCTACTTAGAAATTTGTTTTTTTTTAAATCGATATATATATATATATATATATATATATATATATAAGCCCAATTGTTTATAAATGTGAACTGAAAACCAATAAATAAATAAAATCTATATATATAAACCTAAAATTATTTTAAAAAAATCTATATATATAAGCCTGTATTATGTTTTTTAATATACGATTATTGAGTTTATATTATAGGACCCTTTTTTTTACATGTCCCGAGCCCAAAACGTTTTAAGGATTCTCGAGACCGGCCATAGCTGAAGTTTCTTGATTTTTTTATCCAATTTGTATCATGTGTTATTTAAATAGGGGGTGAATTTTGATGTCAATTTGGTTCAATCTTAAGCTCAAATTTAACTATTTTTATATCCGCCCGGTGGCCAGGTAGTTTAATGCATATTGTCATAACTATCTTTCTTTGCATTTTAAACAAAAAACCGTACTTGTATGAAATCAAGGTAAAACACGAATAACTTGTAATGACAAAAATGACCGACTACACCAAAAGAATATCAAAACAATAAAAAAAAACTTTAAATGTTGAACTATTGAAATGTCGGTGCAAGTTATATTGCTTAAAATGGAAATATCAAGAGTAAACTGTAATTTACACTCCTGTGGTTTAGACCCGCTGACACTTTACAACCCTGTTTTAAAAGAAGTCCAATTTGCCCCCCTGTGGTTTGGTTTCTTTCTCTCTTTGCACCCCTATCGTTATCTTTTCCGTTAATCTTTTAACTCCGTTAGGGGTATTATGGTCATTCCACCCCAAAACCGTAAACCTATAGTTTGGTGCGCCACTGTGGTTTTATATGTTTATCATTTTGCACCCATCTCCCTCACCAATCGTTCCTGCCGCCGCCCCTTCCCCTTTTTTGTCCGCGAACGACGCCACGGGCCTCTCAATCGACAGCCAAACATACTAAAATATTGGATATTAATTATTTATAATTATTTAAATGCTTAAGTATATAATTACTAAATCTTTACATAGTTATAATAATAATAATAATAAATCCCAAATATAAGCAGTGTTTAAGACAGTTCGGGTTAGATTGCGTTCTCAAAAAGAGTCTCGATGATACCCGACGTTTTGCACGGGCCAACCAGTAGTATAGAATTCTAAATTTTTTTATTTCTCTGAATAATAATAATTGCAATCAATTGAGATTTATAATAACATATATTAGTTAATCCAAATAAAGGAAGGATTATAAGAAAACTCAATATTAATAAAAAAACTAAAAAATTATTTATTTAAAGTAAAAAAAATAATAGCTCTAAATTGTGTTTTTTTTTTGGTAATGTTGGCCTAGACCCCTTTTCGTCTTACTTCTCTTTTTGGCAACCATAGCCTTTTTAGGTGGTCTATCATGTAGTTTAGTTTATGTTGGTTGATGCAGTTTTATTTCAAATGTCTCAAATATTTTATTTTTACAACTTGCCACGTATCTATTTCTCATAAATAAAAAGAGAAATTGTTTAAAAGATAACCAACTTTTTATGTGATAACTTTGATAACCACTATCAAACAATCACATAATTTATAAAAAAAATCTTTTAATTGTTAAAAGAGTATTTAAGTATCGTGAACACATATCTTGAACATAAATACGGAAATGATGAGTCTTACATATACGTACCAAATAATGTTATATATATGTGACACATAGTGTTTACGTATATGTAATACTAACCGGATGATAACTGTTACATATACGTAAACTATGTTTGAGAGTGGTTTTCATGATTATTATATAAATATTGGTTATCATTTGAACCTCACCCCACATCAATAATTCAAGAACTTTGTATCTAAAATCCATTTGTTACTGATTGGATTTAGCTAACATTTATTTTTCTAAAAGTTGTAGGAAAATAAATGGTAGTTAAGTAGTGAACACAAATATTAGGTGTTGATTCTCATGACTATTTTGATACTCACCAAAATCTTGCAACTTCAGTCGACTACAACCTTATGGTGTTGATTCTTCATAGAAGTATCTTAAAACATGAGGCATGATATATATAATTTTTTTACCTTTCAAATATGTAAATGCAATATGTTAAAATAAGTCACTCTTATTAAACTTGCTAATTTAGAACCGTCGACCAACCACTATTGTCTGTCGTCCCCATCTATTAGTCATCATTGACACCACAGACGACGACACCCCATAACCGTCTCCTCCCCCACCGTCATCGTGCACCACCGCCTCTGCCCATCATCGCCACTAGTTGTAAAAGAATGGATGAACCGTTCGGATACTTTTTCTTCAAGGATTCGTTTCGTCTCGAGCTAAATCAAATCGATTCTGTTTTAACCTAAATCAAATCGATTCTTTTTATAAAACAACCCATTTAACCCGCATTCTTAAACCCAACTCATTTCTTGAAATAATTTAGTAAAGCAAAAAAAAAATGTATTTGCTTTCCAATTTCTGCCACAATTACATTTGATTGGTTTCCATAAAGTTGAACTTTTTGTTTTTTTCTAATGATTGTTCACAGGGGCATCATGACTTGGGGTTTGGTCAACTTGTTGACCGTAGACACGGGATGCACTGTTCACAGGACTATCATAAAAAGGATTCATTTTGACCTTTAAAGTCAAATAATCAAATTTTGACTCTTAAATTGAAGAGGATACTTAATAATTAAACCTGGCCAGTAATGATCTAAACAGAAAAAGAACGATTTTGCATTAAAACGCATAGTATGTTTGTTTTTAGATGGTATATTAAATAACAATTATTTATATAAATAGTATGCTCGTTTAGACTCACGAACCAGCTCGAACTCAGGATCGTTAAAGAAACTTAGTTTTAGGCTCGAGATCATTTAAGCTCTGCTCGATTCGAGCGTTTAGTGAACCGGTCTCGAGTACCTCATGAGCGATCCTGGCTCGTATACACCTCTACCGTTGATGCGCTACCCATAAGCAAGAACTAGACCATCCTTAGCAACCAACCCCATCTCAATCGTTGCTGCCGATCTAGCAACCTTAAAAATATACAGGCAGCTCGTTGTGATATGTGTGTGTGAAGTGCAAGATAAGTCATCGGAATGCCCATGATCACGGCATAATGCGTACTTGTGTGTGCGTGAGTGTGTTTCCATATCTCAATTGCTCACAATATTTTCATTTCAAGCACACCATTTTGAATATCGATATCTTATAAATATTAGCTCTGTTTTGGACATTTCTTAGCTCGTTACGAAGCTCTCTTCAAGGAGATCGCAAACCAAGTAACTAATGATTACATTAATAAAAATCACATATAATTATTTATGTCCAAGTTAATCCAAAACCACATTTTCACAAATTTTCCAATATTGACATCGCTAGTTATTTTAATGTGTTATACATGTATCTGACATTTGAGTGATAGTGTGACACCGTATATTTAGGCGATAGAGACGAGGGAAACAATCCTTGTGAAAGGTTATTCTAAAGCCCATCAAAAAAAAGTTTTTTTTAATATATGCATACTCCTCGCAATTTGTGGTGCTGGATTTGGTGCCTCGACCCTCGTCCTAGATCATCACCACTAAGAGGGAAGTGACCAAACAGAAACCTAAATCCTTCTTTATTTTTGCAAACAAAGCGCCCTTCCAATGTTGGCGTCTAATTTCTTAACCCATAAGGCGGTGGACTTAAAGTGTTTGAGTTGGACTATAACAAGTTAGTTATATCATATAATCTAGAATTAAGCTTCATGTTCGAGTAGGTTTAGGTTATTTATATTTTAATATTAAATATACAATTAGAATTGTACTCTAACGAGTCTAGGTTAGCATATATAAACCGAGTCAGGGTTTGCAAATTGTAAATCAAGTTTTAGAGTGAGATTTCTTGATAGCAATAAACGTTTTGGGAGTTAGCCAATTACATGCGTGTTTATACCGATTCGGGACTTGAATGATACCAAATGACAACTCTGATCACTTACTAGTACAGGATCCAACCCTTTAGAACGCGGGAACGCAATCACGGGTTCTTGATCGTCTTTCTTGATCACGGGTCGGATCTGATTCCTAACTTGAAAGCGACATTGTTTAACCAATGAAATCGATCAGCAGTCTTCTGGTCGCTGATCTGGTTGCTAATCCAGACTAGTGATGAAAAAAATATAACGTCGCAAAAGCCAGATCAACGACCGGATTTGCGACCAGAAAACTGGTTCCATCGCTAAGTCCAGATTAGCAACCAGATCAGCGACCAGATTAACGACCAGAAGACTGCTAATTTGATTTCATTGGTTAAATACTAAACATATTCAGATTTCAATTTTAAGTTAGGAAATCAGATCTGACCCGTGATCAAGAAACACGATCAAGAACCCGTGATCTTGTTCCTGCCGCATTCCAAAGGGCTGGATCTTGAACCAGTAAGTGATCGAGTTGTCAATATCCAAGCCTCTACATCTCCATTACACATTATACCAACGAACACCGGCATTGTTGCCCGCTTGTCTCTCCATTGCGCGTCTTCGTAGCGTGCCCACCGTGGACCAACACCGCACAATGTGAGCAGTATGTAAGTTTTTTTCTTTTGTTTCTCTTCTACTTTGAACTTCAGTTTTGACTATTTCTGTTTGTTTAATTTTGTTTAAATATCCATTAACTTTGTTATATTGATTTGAATTTAAATTTTAGAGATAATGAAAAGACTTCTTTAGAAGAAAGTTATCAACACTAATAATTCCACGTAAATTTGAATGATATTCAATAGGATTCTTTTAAATAGAGACTTTATCACTAGAAAAATGGGGAGGTATTACCGAGAACTTTCTAATTATTCTTTGGATTTAGGTAGTGTCCGTCGGTATTTTTCCGACGGGCAAATTAGTCGTCAGTATAATAAAACTAATAATTTCCACCGTTAACCTTTTTAAGAAAAAATTCCTACTCGTTTGTTTAGAAAGATGTATTTTTCCGACGGACAAATTATCGTCAATATAATAAAACTAATAATTCCCACCGTTAACCTTTTTAAGAAAAAAATCCCAGTCGTTTGTTTAGAAAGATTTTCCGACGGGAATGTCATCGTTAATCCGTCGGTCAAATTAGATTTTGATAAGATTCTCGCCAAACGTTTTTCAAGTGTTTGTCGGTGTGGGCCGCTTGTGCTAAGGTATTCAATGTGTCATCTGTCATAGTCTGTCGGTAATTGCTTGTATAAACATAATTAAACTTTTATTTTTAAATTGATTCGGCTACTTGGATTCATAAAGTTAATTATTTTCTACTTATACCTGATTACATTTGCAACTGTGAGGAAATATCTCGTTATTAGTACAAGTTCTTTTTTTTTTTTTTTTTGCTTTCACATCACATCGCTATAATGCTTACCGTTGATTATTAACATTTCACATGTTACATGCATTGTTTTAGAAAAAAGTTGAAGCAAATATAAGATTTGATTCCAATATTCACTATTTTATTTTTCCATATTTGGATTCTCGACCAGAATTAGGAATTTGATACCTATGCAGGATAGGTATTGGGTCATCTTCACGGATGCCTAAATTCCATTTATTTTGAGATTTATGGTAAAAATAGCAGGCTATAGACCGGATTTTGAATAAAATTCAAATCGTAACGTAGGGAAAAATAAGAATATCGCAACGGTATACTTAGAAATATTATAAAATACTATACACCGAAAGTTATAAGATAAAACCAAATTTTGATGCGGCTCAGTTTTGAATAAAATTAATATTAAATCATAAATAAATTATGCGTAAGGTAGTAGGAACTTTTGCCTTTTTAATACACCCATCGTTTGAATCTAGAAAAAACGAAATAATAATAGTGTAATAATGATAATAATAATAATAATAGTAGTAAAGAAAAAATATAAAAAAAAGAAAAAGGAAGTGGAAATACAAATGTCAAGTGGTGTGTGATGGTGGTACTATTCTATCGTTCATTTTTAATAAGATAATAATATATTTCTCACTACACGACGCAACGGGATATAAGAAGTTTATTTACAGTAGTATTAGGTTTAATCACACAAGCATAACACATGTCCCATGTAACTAAAAGATAAAACTGTAATATGTCCAAGTTATTGAATTTGTTATTTGATTAACCTGGAAGGTATTAAGAGTTTTTATTTCGTGTTTTTTTTTTTATCATCGGTCGAATACGAGTGAACAAAATAGAGAAAAGAAAGATAATAATGATACAAAAAGGGAAATAATGATAATACCAAAACACAATTTAAAAAACAAAACTGGTGACACATATCAACAAACTAAAGGATTTGGTACAATTCATGGCATTTGGTTTTTAATATATACTAGTGGGTTATGTCTATGCGTTGCGGCGGCTCAATTTTGAATAAAATTATATCGAAAGATAGGGATAAAAATTAAGAATATCGTAACAGTATATTCAAAATTTTAGAAAAAAAACTATATAGCCAAAGTTATAAAAGAACCCAAATTTTGACCCGGTATTGTTCTGAATAAAATTTACATCCAAGCGTAAAATGTTATTTACCAAAGTTATAAAAGATAACTAAAATTTTAAACTGTCTCGGTTTTAAATAAAATTTACATACAGTCGTAAATAAAAGTACACAGAAATTAGTAGGGACTTTTACTATTTACTTTTAAGGTGCTTATCGTCCGAATCTGGAAAACGAAACAACAGTAACAATAATGAAAATGACAATAATAATAATAAATAAATTAAGAAAAAAATACTGATGATATTATTTATCGCCATTTATTTTTAATAAGTTATATAATAATATAATTGATTTCTATTTTTTTTAAACAAACTAGTGTAACACCTCTTTTAATTTATAGTTGGTTGAATTAAAAAAAATACTTTAATTTATAATATATTAATCATTTTACTTTATATTTTTCTGTATTTGTCAACTCTCTCATATAAAAGAGAAAAATAAATTTACTTGAATCTTAATAGGAGTTGAAGTCACATGATACAACGTATATACAATGTTTTTAGAATCGGACCGAACAGTGAACCGGTTGACTTAAAGGTTTACTTGTCGGACCAGTCGAACCGGATTTAAGAACCGGACAATATAATATATAGTTTACGTATCTTTTTAAAATATATAATTAATATTGATGGATTAAGTTGATATATTCTAATTTTAAGGGATTGAATAAATAAGATATATACATAAAAGGTTTAGATGTGTCATAAGTTATATTTTACAAGGGTATAAAGTGAAAGTTCTAACACAACCTAATCTTAAAAGAGGAAATGAGGACCACGTTAGCCGCCATCTACCATTTCTTCTTCTCCCTCTAGGTTTTTCACTGCAACAGCCGCTACCAACTGAAGATCTATGTTTCTCCGGCTCTAAGCTGAAGATCGGAGGTTGAGGCTCAAGATCAGCATTACAGGGATGAAACTGCAAGTTGCAGAACCAACAAAAGACTTTCTCCGACGTCTTTATGCTTGAAATCCGATCTAACGGTTGGCCGCCGGTTCACGGTCCAACCGACAACCTGACAGAACCAGCCGGTTATTTCGAGAACGGCGCAAATAGTGATGACCGGACCGCCAGTGGCACTGGTTCCCGGTCCGACCCGGTTTTAAAAACATTGCATATATATAAACAATTAAAAAAATAAGTAATAAGAAATTTATGTAGTATAATATAAATAATCATAAAATTATAAAAGTAAAGGACTAAAGGTAAGAGGTATACCGTCACGCGAGGTTATGTGTGAGGGCCCTCGCGCCGTGAAGAACAATCACACACCACTCCCCTTATGTGTGAAGGGGTCGTGAGGTCTGGCCGTGAGGCCTTTCACGTGAGGAAGAGAGGGATATATTCGTTGGTAAGGGGTTTGACCGTTGGAGGCTTGACTGGTTAAAAAAACTTTAATATATATAAACACAAGTATATACTAAATCATTATCTCTTTTTCACCAATCCAAATACAAACTTAATCAAAATGACATCATCATCTTCATCTGCATTTTCAAGTGACGAATCGGCTCAAATGATGTTTCGTGCTTGGACATCCGTAGCGATTACGTGGTGGCAAGAAGCCGAATCATCACAACCTTTAACACGAAATGCTTGTCTAAACCGAGAACGATCGACTGCTAACGCCCAACTACTACAAGACTACTTTAACGAAGGGTGTACGTATGACGAGGAGCACTTTGCTACCCGGTTTCGAATTAACCGGAATTTATTTGTAAGGATATTAAATGATATAGAGAGACAGGTTCCTTGGTTCCGACAAGGCGTTGATACGAGAAGTCGGGTTGGTTTTACCCCATTCAAAAGTGTACCTCCACGGTTCGTCAATCGGCGTACGGAAGCGCAAGTAATTTGTTCGACGATGGGCCGGCCATTGGGCCTGCGGGCAACACACCCGTAGTGGGCCCTACATCTCGAGGGGCCAAAAAATAATTATATATAAAATTTTCTAGGGTTAAAAAAAAATAGGCCTATTTTAAAAAGTAATTTTGAAGACTTTTTAAAAACAATTAGGGCTTTTTTAAAAACAATTAGCCAACAATTAGTATATTTAAATTTTCTAAATTTTCTATGACTTGGGATTAAAAATAAATTATCTATGCTGCTGCTGGGCCAGTGGGCCAGACCAACTTCCACGACCATTTGTTGCTCTCTGCTGCTGGGCCAGTGGGCCAGACCAAATTATCAAGTCATAAAAAATTTCACAACTTGTGGACCACAAGTCCATTTTCTGCTCTCTACTGATCGAGCTCCACGACAAATAATAATAATAATAAGTATCTATGCTGCTGGAGTGCTGGGCCAGACCAACTAGAAGACGTCGCTGCCAGACGCCACCGGACGCTGCTCCTGCCTTCGCCGAACGCTGCTGCTGCCGCCGGCCTACGCCTTAAACCACCGGCTGCCGCCCCTCAAGGCCTCAACCTCCGGCCTCTTCCTTTAGGTAATTTTATTAGATTGAGCCCTAATTTTATAATTTAAAATTGTGGGTTTTTGTTGAATGTTGTGTCTAATTTTTAATATAGAATTGTTAATAACTTAATGGTTTACCCCTAATTTAGTGATTTTAAATTGTTAGAATGATTATTTTATTAGCCCTAATTTTATTTTGATTTTATTTTGCATTTGATTTTAAGAAACTATGCCTCCTAAACAAGGATCGGGTGCTCAAAAACGTAAAAGGAAACAACAAGATGAGGAAATGGTAAAGTCTCAAGCTGGTACTTTACTTAAGTTTTTACCTAAACCGCATGTTAAAGAGCATGTTGAAGTTGAAAAACATGTAGAAATAGAAGTAGAAGTAGAACATGCGGAAGAAGAAGTACATATTGAATATGCGGAACAGCATGTTGAGCCTAATATAAATGAAGAGCAAGATAAGCATAATCCTCCTGAGATATTTGATCCAAGAATATGGGATGGACTTAATGATAATGAGATTAAAGTTTTGGTCGAGAAAGTTCCGAATAGAGATATTAACGTACAATTTGGTCCGTACAATACCATTAGTAGACGATTTTTGCAGCTTTATATACAAGAATTTTATCAAATATGGAGAAGGTTAATCGCCCATGACTAGTTTATTGGAAAGAGACAGACAAGTTATGTTGTTTATGTTGTAAATTGTTTAGAAAAGGGCCTCCGAAAAGTGCATTGGATAGGGATGGTTTTATAATTTGGCAAGAAGCCTTCTGTAGACTAAAACAACACGAACTTTCTTCGGATCATCTCAATAATATGAATGTGTGGTTTGATATGCGTAATAGATTGAAGTTGAATGAAACAATCGATAAAATTCAACACGAGCAATTCAAGAAAGAAAGAGATTACTAGATGCAAGTCCTTTTGCGAATCATTGCACTAGTGAAGTTTCTTGCTAAACATAATTTAGCATTTCGTGGATCAAAAGAAAAGATGTATAAAAAAGGTAATGGTCTTTACTTGTTATTATTTTTTCCACTTAGTGTACTTATTTGTTTTAACTAATTCCATTTCTTATTTGTTGATTGTTTTTAAAAGGTAATGGAAATTTCTTGGGCCTCGTTGAAATGTTGAAAGAGTTTGACCCGGTTATCAAAGAGCATGTAAGACGGATTACAAGTAATGAGCTTCATATGCATTATCTTGGACACAATATCCAAAATGAGTTGATACTTATGCTAGGTCACGAAATAAAAAAAGAAATCATCAAAAGGATAAAGGAAGCAAAGTACTACTCAATCTTACTTGCGGTCCACTATGTCTCAAGAAAGGGTTAACGGATTGGCGATAATTGTTATCGAGAATGAACTGTTAGAGAGTATAAACTGCGAAAAGGTCATTAAAGAATTTGCAGAGAAGAATGCTAGGCGAGCTTCACGAATCATCGGTTAGATATTACGGTATGTCATTCTGATACTATGATTTTGTTATGTCTATGCTATAACGTTAGTTGTCGTTAAAAAAATTAGTTTATAAAATTATATATTTCATTATGGGCCTTTTTTTCAGCTCATGTAGGGCATTCGAATCATCGGGACCGACACTTTATAAATTTTCTAGAGCTACTATTAGATTGTATAAAACTAGATATTTATGTAAATCGTCTGGCCGAACAATCAGGTCATGCATGTATAAATTTTCTAGAGCTACTATTAGATTGTATAAAAGTAGATATTTACGTAAATCGTCGGCTAGCGACATTGAGCAGTTACATGCAGCGCATAAAGCTAAGCATGACTTTGTCGGCATGCTTGGAAGTATCGATTGTACGCACTGGGACTGGAGAAATTGCCCTAATGCATGGTGAGGTCAGTTTGCACGTGGTGATCATCCAAATCCGAGTATTATGCTCAAAGCAGTTGCATCAAATGACATATGGATTCGACATGCATTTTTTGGTGTTGTCCGTTCCAATAGTTACATTAATGTTCTAAAACAATCGCCTATATTTGATGATTGGATAAACAAGACCGCACCCGACCCATCTTTTGAACTTAGGGGGACAATTTACCAGCATGAGTATTATCTTGCCTATGGAATATACCCCGAATATACCCCGAATATATTGTAATTGTCAAGTCGCTTACAGAACCCATATGTCTTAAACGTAATACTTATAAAAAAAACTCACGAAGCGGTAACAAAAGATATCGAACTAGCGTTCGGTATCTTGAAGTGTAAGTGACATATTATTCAATGTCCGGCTAGGTGTTGGTCTAAAAAAAATTAGGAACATAATGTATGCTTGTATTATTTTCCATAATAATCAGTTAATTTATAATAATGAAACATGAAATTTTAAATTAATTAATTGTGTTTCTCTCTTGCTGTTTTTGACTCTTTTTTTTCAGTCATTAACTGGGCCGATGAGCAGTGGGCCAGTTTTCTAAACCCAACCTGCAATTAACCAGATTTGTGAAAAACAATTTTAAAAACAATAATTTTATTACAAAATTGGATTTCCAATAATAGTTGTATTGTATGAACATGAACTTAGATTTAAAAATGTATTCATCCAAAATTCACTTAACTAACGACTCTAATAATATAACGAGTAGAAATTTAATATAATCTGAAGTTAAATCTATTTTAGAACTTGACCATTTGTAGGTTTCACTGAAGTTTGAGTGGGGCTAAGTTAACTCCGTGTAAATAACTTGTATACATTTTTTTATAAGGATAATTACATATAACTTTCTAAAAATTTTATTAATTATATAAATACCTAAATCAAAATTTTATTTACGTATGTCTTGTTCATTAATTACATATATAACGAGCAGAAATTTAATATATTCTGAAGTTAAATCTAGTCTAAATTACATTTTTTGTCCTTTGTAACCATCTAAATTATGGAATGATTATTTAAAACTTTTACTTTCATCTATTGTTCTTTATTTGAAAAGTTATCTTATTTTTTATCCTTTTAACTAACTTGAGTTAAATATTTCTATTAAATTAAGAGCATTATTGTCTTTTAGCACTAAAGGACAATTCTTGTAATGTAAAGTTACTTTCATTTTTTTCTTTTCTTTATCGTTTGTTCTTCATTTATTATTTTTATCACTTTCATTTTAAAGATTTTGTTTAAAGTTTTGTTAATTAATTAACCAACTTATTTATTTTATAAAGATATATATTTTTTATTTAATGGATTTTTGTTTAACTAGGGATATTTTGACTTGTATAATGGTGTGGATATTTTGACTTGTATAGTGGTGTGTATTTTGAAAGGTGTTTGTTCTGTTAGTATCCTGTAAATGTCATTTACGGAAGTAAGGTATTCCGTAAATGTTATTTACGGAAATGCTTATCCAACAAATAATGAAAGATGCAGTTATAATAAAAAAACTAACTAGGTCGTGCCACGTAAACACTTCCGCAAATGAAATTTACATAACACTAAAAAACCAAACACTCTTAATAACATACCAACACCCCCATGATGCAAGGCAAAAAATCCCAACTTAAAAAAAATCACCAATTAATATTCATTACTAGGTTAGGATAACCAATAACACATTGTCTAGTGATCTTAAACCTCACACACAATCTTAACAAACATATCCAAATCCCTTGACGTTCCTTCTTTAACCGCCTTCATGGCACCATCTCTTAACTCCTTAACTTTAACCCTCTCAGGCAGATCACCACTTAACGACTCATCCAACAACCGAGCCAACTCGTTCGAGTCGGGAACAATCTCGGGTCCACCCTCACAAACTCGTTTCCCAACACCCAACTCGTCAACCAGTAATGTAGCATTTGCAAACTGGTCCGCACCCATTGGCCACGCCAACATCATCACACCCGATGCAATCCCTTCCAATATCGAGTTCCACCCACAGTGAGTCAGATACGACCCTACAGCCCGATGTTCAAGTATTGCCAATTGTGGAGCCCAACCTTTCACCACGAACCCTTGACCCGCCGCCACATCTTCTTCAAACGAGCTCGAATCACTCGCTTTCATACTAATTATATACCCAACTTTACTGAGCTTGAGTGCACCTACTAACGCACTCATTTGCCCTTCACTTAAAGTGGCTCGGCTGCCAAAACATATATACACAACAGATTGATCAGGCTTGTTATCCAACCAATTGAGCGGCTGGTAATTACTGACCTGTTTAAGACAAGATTAAACATGTTTAATAAAAAGTACACAATATAATTTTATGAGTAAATTACATAGATGGTCCCTGTGGTTTACCAAAATTTTGGATTGGTCTCTAGCTTTTCAAAAGTACACGGATGATCCCTCTGGTTTGCACTTTGTAACGCATTTAGTCCTCATCCAACAAATTAGAAGGCCAAAGTTAGAGTGTAAACCACAAGGACCATACATGTACTTTTGGCAAAGTTTGGGGACTAAATGCGTTACAAAGTGCAAACCCCATGGACCATCCGTGTACTTTTAAAAAGCTAGGGACCAAATCCAAAATTTTGGTAAACCACAGGGACCATCCATGTACTTTTCTCTAATTTTATACATTTTAAAAAATAAGTAAAATTAGGAGGCTAAGCTCCATAATTTCTACTTCTTGGTACATAAAACATCCAACTGTCTTATAAACATGAGATATAAAGTAGTTAAACGAGTCGTATTCATGTTTGATACTTGTGTTATATATCTGTGTCGCCTTTGACCTGTTTTGCTAGCCCGCAAGTCATCAGGTGGCGCCTCACTCGACCCGGTCCGTGCACTCGCCATCGGGCCATGTTTGTCGGGGAGTAACGGGCCAACCGCCCAAACCCGATCATGACCAATTTGTTTCTTCATATGGTCTATGTAAACTCCTTCCAACCCTTCAAATGTGTTGTACACAATCCCCCAGCTTTTCATATTAGCCAACATTGTCATCCTAAAAGATTCAAAATCATGGTCTCCTTTTTTATAGCTACGTGACGCCGGCGGCAAGTGCCACCACGGAAACTCCGGCGAGCTAGGGATTTCCGGGAAGGAAATCAAGAAACTTTCGTCTTCGTCAACGTTGTCGTCGTTGATCTTCGGTATGTCTCGCCATAGCGCGTGAAAGATGGAAGAACCGAGGGCACCGGAAGTCGAAAACATTACTCGATGAATGCCGAGGTGGGAAGCGAGGTCGGTAGTCCAGCCGAGAAAGAAGTCGGAGACGATGGCCACCGGTGGTGAAGGATGGGATTTAAACCATTTAAAGAGGTTAAATAGTTGTTGCGTTGAAAGTATTTTGGATATAAGGGGTTGAGTGGAGGATGGGGTGATTTGTGGATCATGGAAGAGGAGTTTGTGTAGAGAAGAAGGGTATGAGGAGAGGAGAGGGGTGATTAGTGGGAGGTCGGCGGCGGAGATGATGACGGTAATGTGAGGCCGCGGCGGAGGAGGTTGTGGGTGAGTTCGAGTGAGGAGATGACATGGCCGTAGCCAGGACAAGGGTAGAGTAGTAAATGTGTGTTGTTGGTTGAGTGATGCATGTTTAAGGTTTTGATAGATTTTGTTGGTATAATATTTACACTTTTATAGACCACGAACGATTAAATTACCAAAATAGACATTGATCAAGCACTAAAAAATGGGCGCCGGCTAAGTCTACAATAACAAAGGTTTTAGCCGGCGAAATAGAAAGGCTTAGCCTGCGTTTCGCCGGCTTAGCCTTCAATCCGCCGACTAAATGTCTATTTTGGTAACTTTGACCCGGTCAATGTTTATTTGGTAATTATCCTGTTTTCTTCAAGTGTTTTTTCACCTCGATACAACATCGTTTCTTGAAGAGAACCCATCATTATGTTTCAGTCATTTACATGTTGCAACCACTTATTTGTTAAATTCTTCTCTCTTTTCTTCACATGATTTACTCACACAAAAAGTTGATCATCATTTTCTCACTCACATAACTCACATAACACATCATTTGATATGTGCATATTGTTTATGTGAATATATGTTGTCTAATGTGTGTGAGAAGCATTGGGTTTTAACTCATGAGGATGGTGTGTTAGAAAGAGTTATTACAAGAAGTTAAAAATTAAAAAAAAAAAAAAAATTAGACAATAATAAAAATTAAATTACAAGCTAATGGCAAGGTGACCATTCCATTCAAATTTGATATGTGCTTTATTTGTTTTTCATGGTTCATATCATATATAATATACGATTTTTACCTATTTAATTTTCTAATAATTTCATTCATTAACTTTTTTCAAAATATAGAGTGCGTGGCTGTTATTAGTTTTTTTTACCAACGTTCCGATATAACTTTTTTTAAACGGAGTTGTATTCAAAATTGAGTTTTTTTTGTATCGTGGCCTATAGCGAATGTTATTATCGTTGTGGTTTAGTGACAAACTAAACCTATTATGAGCGGACAAGATAATTGCCGGAATTGGTTTTATCGGAACCGGTCTCGGTCTTCGTTTTTATGGTTTTCGACGATCCAAACTTTTTTTCCATTTTTATTATTTACCTTTTCTTTTTTATAAACATTATTTTTACCGTTCCGCCTACGTTTTCGCTTAAATTTTATTAACGATCGGCACGACACCGGTCGCGGAGCGCAGGTATAACTCTGTATCCCTCTTTCGCTTCAAATTTGCAAGTAATTTATCTTGGTTTTGCATCGGAAAGTTTGAAATTTACTATGAAATCTTGATTTCATGAGAATCATTGCTAAACTTGTGATTTTGGGGCTTAATTGAACAAAAAGACTCAAGTTGTACGTATGTTTAAATGTATGCATACCAGTTGCTCGATAAAATGCCTGTATGAAAATTGCATGATTTTTTTATGTAAATATTTGTAAATTTAATTAACTAATAAAACATAGTTACATATGCCCTAAAAACATAGATACGAATTTTGTTAGCATTATTATTTGGAATTTGTATTATGATGAAAAGAATTAGTTCAACTATGAATAATCTCTGTTATAGATTTATAAAGTATATTGGATGATCGCTGATGTAGAATGCAAAAAAAAATGTATATCAATGTTTTACAGAGAATGGTAAATAAGAGTTTTTGCTTAACTTTCTTGTTTGCTAATATAAATAAGAAATGTGTGGTGCTGCAGGCTGAGTGTTGATGTTTAAGGTTTTGAGATTTTGTTGGTGTTTGGATTAGCGTAATGTAGCCCAATCCCTAAAGGGCAAACCGGCCCATTAAGGTGGGTTCCTCTTGCCTTCTATAAATAAAGGGCAAACCGGCACACTAAATGTATATGAGGCCCCGACTGACTTGAGCGTCGGAGTGCCTTCGGAGCTACGGCTCCTGGGCCCTCTAACGAGCTCTTCGTGTGGTTGCAATTAGCAAGACGAGACGGGATGAACGAGCCAACTCAACCGTGGATCTGAGATGGAGGTTGTCTTCTCTGTATCATTGAGGTATATCGCCCGGAACGTAGAGTGGCCGGACTTTACCTCAACAGGTGTCCTTTCTAAAAAAAACTTGCCATCATGTTTCAAACATTTAAAAGTTGCAAGTCTAGAGGTGAACAGGTTCAAAAACCGATTTAGAAAGAGACCTTAATCGAAAATAGAACTAGTTTGGATGAATCGGGTTTGAAACCGTTTGTAAATCTATAGGCTGAAACCAATTTGAACATGGTTAAACCCGAACCGAACTAGTTTTAAGATGGTCAAATCTCCTTAATAACCGATTTCGACCTGAACCGGTTTGACAAAATCCAATTTTGACTTTTATTGACTAAATCCTAGCCGGTTTCAACCCGAACCGGTTTGAACCTTCAACCTGATTTGTACACCTTTAATTGCAACCACTTTTCAGTACAAGAAACTTGATTTTTACCGACGAACCCTTTAGCGGCGACACCGTCGCCAGTAGGTCACCAGAAGCGACGACTTGTCGTCACCGAAAGACACGCGGGAACTTTGGAAATTAGGTCGTCGCGAAAGCCAGGCGGGAACTATGGAAATTTTACTCGCTGTTGGGAAAATAATTCTATTTCTAATGAAATTAACAAGGGATGGGGCGGGTGGAGATGTGGTGGCGGAGGCACCGGTGGTAGACATAATATCAAAAACACAGGAAAGTAATCAAAATAATTGAAAACAGAGGAGATCTTACCGTGGGTAGAGGGATCCGCCAGAAAACGAGACTGAACCGAACTTTAACGCAACGGGCAGCAACGAGGAAAAGTATCCAAAACGGAAAGCCGAATACACCAACAGGAGCGGAAAGACGAGAAGAAGTTGTCGCGGGCCGTCTGGCGGCGAGAAGAGCGGCGACGAGCCGGAGAAAGCTAAGCAGGTGGCGGCGCGTGAGAACCACTTGCGACGCTTGCGGCGGTGCTGGACGACTGTTTGGGGTGAAAAATCCAGCGTTTGCTCGGTTTCTCACGATGAAGCTGATGGTGTAGGAGGTGAGATTGCACGACCGAAGTAGGTGCGGCCGGCGACGGTAGGATTAGAGTTTTTTGTTTTTGTGTAAGAGAGAAAAAATAAAAAACTAGTGACTTGATACATGTTTGATATTGTGGAAATCCCTCTTTAGCATTCACCAGCATTTATAACTAGTTTTTTTTTCTTTCTGATAAATGGCTAGTATAGCAATATACAAATACATATGCACACGAAATAATGAAGCATAAACCAATCATACTTCAAGAAGTGAATACCATCCAGGTAGTTTCTTTGGCGTTTCTCTGGTAGCCCGACACTTAGCCGCCATTTCTTCCGCCTTGAGAAGCCCTTATCCGCGCTTGGCTTCTGTGAGTGCTCTCTTTTCTTCTGCTTTTTTGTTTCAAGCAGTCACCTAGAGAAACAAAACAAAAAGACAACCAATGCATTGACACCACTTTATTAATCTTAGGTTAATACAGATAGAATGGTAAATTATCTTGGAATTGAACAATTACTTTGACACATACCAAGATAAAACAATCAACATATGCAATTAAGGATGACACAAAGCTTCAAAAATATAGAAGTTTATGTTTGAGGGATAACCAAGGCTTTTGTAACTGAAGCAAAATGTAGATAACTTACAATTTGACAAATCAAAGGCCTAAAATTGGTACAAAAATAAACCTGATGAATCGCTGAAATGTTATGTTTACCATCATCTCCCCTGCCATCTGCAGTTTAAACCTAATACCATCGTTATCAAATATCAACACAACCAGAGGTAAATCAAAGTATTGTGAACAATCCAGAAACCTTTATCAGGTCAATGTATGAGAAAATATTTCTGATCCTCCTAATGGCTTGCATTTATGAGGTTACATGATGTAGTCCTTTTGTTTCTATAAATTAAGGATTAGCATGTAATGAGTAGTTATTTATCCTTAAATTAAATACCCTTCACAGTTGGAAATTTCAAATTTGAATCGTGTATCAAAATCTTCTGCCCAGTACCTACCTGGTACACTCTTCCCGTGTAATATACTTCTACAAGTTTCTGCAAGGTGACGATTTTTCCTTTCCGAAACACCATTTTGTTGGGGCGTGTTCGGGCAGGTCAATTGTCTTCTTATCTTCTTTTCCTTCAAGTAACCATCAAAGACTTTGGACATGTACTCACCACCATTATCTGATCGTAAGCACACAATGGGTCGGTTTGTCATACGTTCAACTTCTGTTTTGAAGGCTTTAAACTTTTCAAAGACCTCTAACTTCTCCTTCATGAAGTCCACCCATAGGTATCTTGAGAAGTCGTCTATGAAGGTTACCATATACTTCTTTCCCTGGATTGATTCATGTTTTACTGGTCCAAAAACATCTAAATGAACCAGTTCTAATGGTAACTTACTTCGGTGTTGAGAAATCTCGAAGGGGAGTTGATGTGCCTTGCCATATTGGCACCCGACACATATAACATCTTTGCTTACTTCAAAATTTGGCAGCCCTTGTACTAGTTTCTTTTTCATCATTACTTCAAGCCGATCATATCCAACATGGCTTAGACGTGCATGCCACAAGTCTACGTTTTCGTTCTGTTTTGCCTTATCGACATATGCCGACTCGGCCGATAAAACGTAAACTGTGTCATTACGTTTTCCTTGAAGTATGGGTACGGAGGGGGTTTCAAATCTTTCAAAGATTTTCACATCACTCGGACCAAACAGAACATACTTACCGGTTGAGGTGACTTGGGGTACGGAAAACAAATTCTTTTTCATCCCTGGTACGTGAAACACATCGTTCATGGCAAATGGCTTCTGTCCTCGTTCTGCTGGGAACCGTATTTCTCCAACATTTTCTATTTGATGCTTTGAGTCGTCCGCTATTACCACGACGTGATTACCGGTGTACTTTCTTAGGTTGTGGAGTCTCTCTTTTTCTCCGGTCATGTGATTCGAACATCCTGAATCAATGATCCAATCACCTAAGTTATTCTTCTTTGGTTCCGTGGTAGCAGTCAAGGCAAATTCTTCTAGGACCTGGGCTACGTTTGCCTCACAATCCCATGGTTACTCTTATTTGGTTGTTGCTGAGTTACCTTCAGCTTTTGGTTGCCTGCAATCTTTCGCCATGTGGCCTCGCCACCCACAATTGTAACATTTGAATGGAAATCTTCGTTTGGTAAATTGCTTTGGTTTTCTGTCTTCGTCAGTTTCTGTTTGCTGATTCTTGCCTTTCTTATCGGCATCATACTTCTTTCCTTTATCTTGAGTTTTGTACCGATTTTGCCATGGTTTCACTTGGTTGCTGGACTTACTCTTTTCAACATAGAGTGCCTTTTCTTCTTCGTTCTTGATTGAAACGCCGGCTAATTGTTTTGCTAGAGCCTCTTGACCTGCTAACAAGTTTTCGAATTCAGTGATGTTGGGTTGGGTTGCCCAACCTTGAATGGCTATTATGAAACTCCTGTACTCAGGTTTTAGGCCATGAATAATTATTCTTTTCATCCGTTCTTCACCGATTCTTGACTGTGTGTCAAGATCACCTATCTCTCTGCACAGGTTCTTGATTCTCCGGAAGTATTGAGATATTGTTAATTCGCCTTGTGAAGCCAACATTAACTCACTCTCTAGCATCTGGAGTCGTGCATCATTCTTCTTTGAGAATAGTGATTCGAGTGTATCCCACGCAAGTTTGGGATACTCGACATCTTGGAGATGATCAAGGATATCTTCTTCCACCGTTGTTTTGATAATGAACATGGCTCTTCCCGCTTTGACTTGCCACTTCCCGATAGCTCCGTTTATATCGTTAGTGGGTTGCCGGGTTTCATTGCCATTCGTAATCTGCCATAAGTCTTGCCCTTGAAGGTAAGACTTAATGCAGGTCACCCATATCTTGTAATTTGTGTGATTTAGCTTCTTGATTCCTCCGACTACTTGAAATTCTGCCATCTTCTTTAGGGTTAGTTCCTTCTTGCTTCGATCGGGTATCTTGACTTATCTTCGACCGGATTCTTTTCTGGGAACCTCCGAACAGATGGGTGGACAACTTCGTATGAGCCTAAGATCGTCTTATGGGCTCTGATACCACTTTGTTAGACTACCAAGTGCATATCAAACGAAGAACACTCAAGAATTGAACAACTTGTTCGACTCTATATTTCTGAATGAATAAAAACGAAACATTACAATGCCTTATATAGGCTAATGACTTTACCTTCAAGCTAAAGCTATCCTAAACAAATTCAAACTCCTAATTGTACGTAAACCAGTCTGCATTCTAATGTAAACACATTAAACTAATAAATGCAATTTTACTTAAACAAGTGATCTCCTCCTTCCTCCCCTCGAGATCAAACCGTACCACCCTTTAGCTAATATTGATTACTCGCAATAGTTACATGATGTAGTCCTTTTGTTTCTATAAATTAAGGATTAGCATGTAATGAGTAGTTATTTATCCTTAAATTAAATACCCTTCACAGTTAGAAATTTCAAATTTGAATCGTGTATCAAAATCTTCCCGCAAACACATTAATAATATCTGGGTGATTTTCTTGGATAATACCCACATTTTATCTCCAGATTCTCTTACCACCTCACTTTTAATTAGGAAAAAAAAAAGATATGATAAGTAATAAAAGGCATCTAAGCATAACAAAACTCCTTAAAAAAGAGGTGGCGATTTTGACCCGTTTAGTTATCTAACAGGTTAAATTGTACGACCCATTTCCCATTTTGGGTCAACCCATCCTAGCAAGTTCAAAATTACCCATTCACCTGACCCACTCAGTTTGTTACTTCTAGTAGAATTTTTAAAGGGAATCCAAGATCCAGGTCAAGAAAAACACACAGGAAACAATCTTGTAGCGATCATAATAGCAAATAATCAGAAAAAACTGCAATAGCATAATTTTGGACCAACAGATGCAGCACGTCCCTCCTAATTAGCACTAATTCATGTTAGAAACACAAATTGCAATAACATAATTTGCTTTCATCTTCCAATTCAAACATTGATGTAACTGCAAATAAACAGGAAAAAAAAATCTGTACCCCTAAGTAAATTCAACTTGATAAGGAAGTAATCAAACATCCAGATTGCCCTAATATTACCGACACTAAACAGGCGGAATTTGAAATCAATCAGGAAATAATTCAAATTCCCCAACTCGAATTATTTTCTCTGTTTTTAATTAGCAAAGTATATATAATTTAAAGCAACCAAAGAAAAAGTATCAAAATCGATTAAGAAAGTGTAAGTGTTACCTCTAACAAACACAAATGAAAGTGTAAGTATTATACACGGAGTGAAAAATATCAATACACAAAATTCTTAAATCTTTATGTGTATATTTTACATGTGTAAAAATGTATCATATACTAAGGATTGGAAAACAAAATTCAAAATATGTAAAAATTAATATATAATTGGGTTCGAAAATACGTTAAGTACTATTTAATGTATTTTAGTTTTTATTTATTATTTAATTTAAAATAAAAGTTACATAAATTTTAAAGTTTCTTATAATAAGAGATAATTTAAAATAAATGTGTTTTATTAGTATAATCAATATTTAAAAAAAAATATATTATTAATAAAATATGAAGATGCATTTAACAGGAGAGATATGGAGGCGACACGTGACATTGAAAAACTTTTATTTATTATATAGTATAGATTATAAAATCACCATTGACATATGTTGTAAGCAATAGATGTTTATGTGTGATAATGAGATTTATTGTCAAGAACAAAGTGTATACAACTTGCTTTAATTTGTTGCCTCAAAAATGATTCATCGAAACCGTTGTCACTTTTTCATATGGGATCAAACTATGGCGTTTTAAAAACTCGAATATTTTATCCAAAAATAAAAGTTTTTTATGACTGATCGCTTTGAAAAATCAGTACAAGATTGGTATGATCACACCCACACTGCTGACCTTGAGTTAACAAACTTGTCAGAAAATCAAAAACCAAAACTTTCAGATTTACATAACGATATTTTGTGTGCGTACGATAAAATTAATTTATTTGCAAAAGTTTCAATCAAAAAGTTTCACCAAATCCTGCAAGGAATTGAGAAAATAGAACGACTTGAGAAGTGTGAGGAAAATATAAGAAAAACCCAGAGTGAAACCAGAAAAGGCCTCAAGCAAATCTCAACTGAGATCCACGAAACAAAACCCCTCACAAAGAAAGAAGTCCTTGATCTCGTAAACGAGAAAGCCCAACAACCAAAGCTGGTTGAAGAACCAGCGCTCAAACTTTCAGAAGACCCCAACCACAAAGTCCAAAAGGTTGAAAAGCTCCTCCACGAAGTAAAAGGGTTAATAGGCGGATGAGCCTAGCTAACCAGAAGGTTAACCACGAGTACCTAGAAGCAGTTGAAGCAATCATAGAAATCGAAACACCCTCGCTTGAGTTCACTAAGCCAACAGATCACAAAGGAAGTGTGGTAACACTCAGTACAGCCATCATAAAGCAAAACAATACCCTTCTGTACCTAGTCACAAAACAAGCTTAAAGACTAGAAGAGTTGGCCAAAAGTATCAAAGATCTAAGAAGAAGTGTTGATACTATTGGAAAAAGAGAGGCAGAACATCTTGAATTGGACGAAGCCATAAAAGGCCTGAGCAGAAGATTAGAAGGCCTAGCAGTCACTGGAAAAGCCCAGCCTAGTAAAGGAAAAAGTCAGATCTACGTATTCAAAGATACAAGCCAGATCTTTAAAGAAGAATACGAGAAAGAAAAGAAAAGATGAGCCGAGTTAGGCTGCCAAGTGTTTTGAGCCGGACCACTGAGGCCCAGACACAAACGGATCCACCAACGCAGGAGGACCAGATACGGGGATACAGAACAAATGCAAGAAGACTGTATGATTTGAACAGATCTATACGAAATAGATTTGGAAGAAGTTACAGACGAAACCTCGAAACTGAATTAGACCCAGAAAGATAGCTGGAAGTATCCAGACAAAGAAAGGCGGAACTGGTCCCAGCAGAAGTACTGTATGGCAGTAACAGCCAAACAGTAAGACACAGAGTTTATCAGCATTATTCAGAACAAAGAATACGTTGTGCTGAAGAAGATCAAGCTGAGTTAAGGCTGTGTAACCAACAAAGCTACCAGAAGCAAGAAATGGAATACCCCAGGCTAAAAGAGTTAAGGGAATTCTATAACAATTTAAGAGACCAAGTAGCTTTCCCTTCAACAGCTGAATCGGGAGTCTATAACCCCCCACCTGAACCAGTGATGGGGCCCCCAGTTTATCCCCCATCAAGGGGAGGAGGAAGCACATACCCTCCAATTAGACAACTCCCATATAAAAGACCAAGTCTTAAAAGAGGATATGGCGAGTACCATAGTTCTCGGTGGACCTTGCCACCAGCCATGGTGTCAACAGGAGCCATGTTAGTCCTTCCCCCTGACCTAGGCTTATGGGCAGATGTGATATCAAGATGGGAGTCGATCACCCTCAACAAACTAAATGAACTTGTTTGGTCAGATACCAAATCAAACTAATGTTTGTTGAAAATTTGCTAGGAGAAAATGAGAAGAAGATGTGGCAGCAATGGGGAACAACTTATCCAGAATCATACACAGCCCTTGAAGCAATAGCTGATGATTCACAAAATATCACTTCTCAAATTAGACAAATAATCCTCATGGAAGATTCGTACAGAGGTTTAACTGATGAACAAGATAGAGCCTACAGAGATCTTGAAAGACTCACATGCTCAGACACAAAAGATCTATGGAAATTCCTTGATGAATTTAGGATACTTGCGAGCAAGTCAGGAAGATTATATTTCCCTGCAACCACTGACAAATTCTTTACAAAGCTACCACCAACAATCTCAAAAAGGATTGAGGAAGCTTTTAGAAGCAAGTACCCAGGCTTGAGTGCTGCGGTTTTACCAGCGATAAATTTTACGCACTCATTCATAACAGACATATGCACAGAAGCAGCCCTTCAAAAGGAACTTAGAGACCTCTCTCTATGTTCAAGAATCCCTATTCCTGGATACTATGAAAAGACAGGAAAGAAGTATGGTATACGAAAGTCAAAGACCTACAAAGGCAAGCCTCACGACAAAACTCATGTTAAGGTCTTCAAAAGAAAATACAGAGAAGACAGAGGAAGGGTAAGCAAGTGCAAATGCTATGTTTGTGATAAAGAATGACATTTTGCCAGAGACTGTAGAAGCAAGACAGGCAACATAGCCAGAAGGGCATCTCAGTTGAGATTTGCTTGAGGCCTTTTCTGGTTTCACTCTGGGTTTTTCTTATATTTTCCTCACACTTCTCAAGTCGTTCTATTTTCTCAATTCCTTGCAGGATTTGGTGAAACTTTTTTATTGAAACTTTTGCAAATAAATTAATTTTATCGTACGCACACAAAATATCGTTATGTAAATCTGAAATTTTTGGTTTTTGATTTTCTGACAAGTTTGTTAACTCAAGGTCAGCAGTGTGGGTGTGATCATACCAATTTTGTACTGATTTTTCAAAGCGATCAGTCATAGAAAACTTTTATTTTTGGATAAAATATTCGAGTTTTTAAAACGCCATAGTTTGGTACCAATCCCTACTCAGTTTTCCGGTATACGGCCTCTTGGCTTTAACCTTCGTACTTGACCTTTTTGCAGGGGATATAACAAGGGGATACCCTTATATGATTTTTTTAAGACTGAGCTTATTTTATTTTTAAATAAAATGTTTTATTATGAAAAATAGTTTTTTCATAAACAGTACCCTTCAAGGTAGATCAAAATCCATGTTGCTAACCCTGAGGTTAGGTTTTTAGCCGTCCATTAGTACTAGAACTTTGTTTTAAAGCTCTGATACCAAGGTGGGATTGGCGTGGAGATTTTGAAGCTTACTGTAAAAGCACAAAGTGTAAAGCTTAAATACATAAGTAAATCAGAGTTTATACAAACACACCTTTATATTGCTTAACGATCTTGAATATTACAAGGATTTCTCTCACTACAAACTTAATTTTACAAGTGTTGTTGATTGAGCTCGATGATCCACTCAAGGGAAATAAGCAAGCTATTTATAAGCCAAATCTATGGCTTGAAAATGACGGATACCAATAACGGATATCGATGGATACCCAACACACTAATAATGTACAATAATGTGATGGACCTACCACGCTTTTGTCTGATGGCCTGTCACACCAAAGGCCAATTATTTTAGTAAAGGAACGGACGAGAGCGCTTATGGTCCTACCATGCCTTCTAAGTCTTGATAAGTTGGATGGTAGTGCATGATAATTGATATGGGGGCCAGTCCTTTCTTTTTCTGTCATCCACTCCTTTTTCCATAGTGCGAAATTATTATACCTCGTGAAGTCGTCATTCAATGCGTCATCTTTTGGAGTGTGATTGGTTATTCCTACATCATGAAGCTTCTTTTGTCGTCTAGCAGATTCGTCATTTGTGGCGTCATTTTCTAGAACTTGGACTCCATTGGGCCGGACTACAAACATGTTTCTGGACTTGGATTGGGATTCGGCCCAATTGGTTGCATAGGGCCTCAAGTTCATTGAATAGTTTTCTGGTTTTCTTGTTTTGTTCTTTGACGTCGGGCCAGTGGTCTCCCCAGAAATTGTCATGTGAGGAGTTTGCAAGACAGACTTGGGCTTTAAAGTCCAGTCACTGAGATTTAAACGACTCAAAAGATTAATATTACAAATGCTCCTCGTCCTAACATAATGGAAACAAAGTAAGAATTTGTATTTTGCTTTGTTATCTCTATGATATTTGATAGGGTTATATCATTTTAAGCTAACAGTTTTATTTTTTAAGTTTCTAAACTTACTATGTAAGTATATGCATATAAAATATAAATGATAACAGAACATATCAATGCGTTTAGCGACACTCAGTAAGTAGCTGAATTAGCGACATGTCTAAGGGTGTCGCATACATAATTAGCAATATCATTAATTTAAAGACTATGTTACAACTTCTCACAGTTAGTGACGTTTTTAGCGACGCCACAAACTTAGCAATTCTTATAATGTCTTGTTCGATAATCAAAAAACAACTTAAAGAAACTCATGTCTTCAATCCTATAATCTTTGATTGATGATCTTAGATCTCAGAAAGAAGCTTCACAAATGAATCCAAATCCCTTGTAGAAGATCCTTGTTCGACCGCCTTGGCGGCTGCTTGATTTAGCTCCTTGATCCTAACTCTTTCGGGCCTATCACTACTCAATGACTCGTCCAACAACCGAGCCAACTCGACTGAGTCGGGAACACTCTCGGGTCCGCCCTGACAAGCTCGTTTCCCAACACCCAACTGGTCAACCAGTAGTGTAGCATTCGCGAACTGGTCAGCAATCATGGGCCATGTCAACATCATCACACCTACTGATATTCCTTCCAATGTCGAGTTCCACCCACAATGAGTCACAAACGAGCCCACGGCCCGATGCCTTAGTATAGCCAGTTGGGGGACCCAACCTTTGACCACAAACCCTCGGTTACCCACCCGGTTTTCAAACCCACCAGGAATAGAGCCTGTCCCGCTCGTTGACCCGCTCTCCTTCACACACAAGATAAACCCGACATTACTAAGCTCGAGCGCACCGGCTAACGCGCTCATTTGCATCTCACTTAAAACAACTTGGCTACCAAAACATATATACACAACAGATTCATCAGGTTTTTGGTCTAGCCACCTGAGCAGGTTGCCATGTGGCACCACACTGGACCCACCACGCCCGATTACAGGTATAGGGCCATCATTTTCAGGGACTAATGGGCCAAGGGCCCACACCCGAGGATGGCCCATATATTTCTTCATAAAATCCATATAAACCCCTTCTAACTTTTCAAATGTGTTGTACACAATCCCCCAACTTGTCATATTAGCCAACATCCCCTTCCTAAAAGATTCAAGATCTTGATCTCCTGTTTTATAATCACGCACGACTTGGGGCACCGTCCACCACGGAAACTCCGGCGAGTTGGGGATTTCTTGGAACGCAAGCAAGAAGTTTTCATCGCGGTTATCGCGATTTTCGGCATTAATCTCGTCTATGTCTCGCCACAACGTATGAATAACCGAAGAACTAAACGCGCCTGAGGGAGAAAACACAACGCGCATAATGCCTAGGTGGGAAGCGAGTTCGCTAGTCCACCCGAGAAGGAAGTCGGACACTATGGCGACTGGTGGCGACGGGTGGGAGTCAAACCATTGGACAATGAGGCCAAATAGTTTTTGTGTCGAAATCACTTTCGCGATAAGGGGATGATGAGGAGACGGGGTGATTTCGGGTTCATCGTAGACGAGTTTGTGTAGAGACGAAGGGTGTGAGGAGAGGAGGGGTTTGAGAAGCGGAATGTCGGTGGCGGTGATCATGACGGTGATGGTAAGGCCGCGGCGGAGGAGGAGGTGGGTGAGGTCAAGTAAAGGGATGATATGGCCGGCGCCGGGGAAAGAGTAGAGTAGTAAGTGTGACATGTTAAATGTTTTGATAGATTGTTAATGGTGTGGGACTTGGAAATATATATACACAGGTTGTTACCAGGAAACGATGCCGTATTGCTTGTGTTTATCATGTGATAGGATACGGTCATATGGAAATGATTTTTATGTGTGAGTTTTTGTGAGAACATGCTTTTGATCAATTCTCCTCTTAAATCAATTTATTTACATGTTTTCTCCGCCGTTTAAAGAAAAAACATAAATAATTAATGTTTTCTATAAATAGTTAGAAACTATTATTTACCTTTAATCAATACTTTTGTTATAAAGAAGTTATAAAAAATGATGATTTAGGAATTTTGTTATAAAAAATGATGATTTAGGAAAAATATAAATAGAAAAATCTTTTAATTACTTTTGATAATCAATTCATTAAAGGCTATTAATCACTTGATTCTCTTTACAAAAAACAATATCTTCTTCCAATACATTTATTAAATAACTTTAAAACATTTTAACAAGTTCCAAAAACAGCATTTTTTTTTAAATAAAAAAAAGAGCGTGAACGGTTCACGATAGTGGGTGGGAGTAGAGGTATATAAATCGGTTTTTTAAACCAAACCGAAATCAGCTTTTATCAAATTGATCAAAACCGGTTTGATTTGAAACCGGTTCATTAACATGAAAATCAAACATATATAAACGGATTGGTTTGGTTTAAAACCGGTTTATGCTAACATCGGTTTGAAAGAGGGTTTTTTTTTTAAAAAAAACTTCATGAAATTTAATAAAAAATTAAATATATAAAATAAACAAAATAAAGTCCATCTTTTTTTTAAGTTTGGAAATGACAAAAACATAAATTCATCACACAAAAAAAAGATAAGAAAATACGAATACGTTTCAAATAATATATTTTTTATGTTTGATCATTGTCGTCGTTCTTTATTCTTTATTGTTTAATCTTCGTGGAAACTATTGTTACTCCGTTGTGCTTCATCATAAGTGAGTTCTTCATCGGAAAGTGGCAACGCTTTTCCTTGTGCCACATCTCACTCGTGATTGATTTCTTCAACTTGAATTTCTTCTTCAGTACTTGTAGTATCTTGTATCCGTTCCATCACGTCCAAGTGATCTTTCAAGCAAATGAACATTTCCATCACCACGGGAAAGAGTCTTATTCTTTGTATAGTAAAACCCTAGCATTGCGGACTCGGAAGCTTCCGTATAAGCTTGGACAGTTAGTAAATCACGGACCATGACGGATAGAACCGAAAATTAGTATTCATTTCCTTTCCACCAAGCCAGCATATCAAAACTTTTGAATTCATCATGCATCATAGTGGGTAAAAATTCATTTCATTATACTTTTTGAATTCGCTACTTGGGGTGCTACCCCGAGCCTGTTTACTATTTTCATTCCTCAAAGTAATATATAGATTAAGCATTGTGTTTCTACTTGAGATACTACTTGATGCCAAACTTAAGGACTCGCGGATAGGCGAAAAAAAGTTTTATATGAAAGAAACAACTTAACCGAGGAGGACGACGAGCATTTCCGGTAAGGTGGTCGAAGTTCATAGTAAGAAACTTGAGATTTTGTTGTTTATCCTTTCTAAAATAGAGTAGCTTATCAAGCTTCGCTTCTATTTTATTAAACCGGTTGTCCGAGGTGGACGAAGAAGTAGCATGTTTACCTTTGTTGTTTCTTTCAGGCGGACAAACCGGTTCTTCCGGTATTTCAATTTCATCATAGGTGTCATTTAGATTAACGCGTGAGGATATACCGGGCAAAAAAATCGTCGGACGATAACGTTTTTGTCCGTTTAGACGACTTACTCATCAACGAGACTTGGCCCCATTTGAGAGATTTTCTAATAATCTTCATTCCTTTATAGGAATTAAAAGTAATACCCACTACGGCTTTGTACTCATTACAAGCTTTTAAATAAATATCTTAGTCGTTTTGACCACTTTTAAAATTGTTGTAATGTTCGTTGTGTAAGTTGTTAAATTTAGCAAGTTTGTTGTTATAGTCCCACCAGTTACTCGAGAACTTGTCGGCATTAAGGTATTCGCGCCTCCCCATAGTGACAGAATGAGATTCCTTTGCCACGGGCGGTGGGTGCCACTTGACAGTTGATAGCCTGTAATTGTTAAAAAAATTGAACGACAGGGAAATTTTATAAAAACAAGCCAAATTTTAACCAGGAGCTAGAGAAGGCAAAAACAAAACACAGAAGGAAATCATACATTAAACGAGCACTACTCTAACTACTCCAAATTTACCATTTTTGATTTATTCTTCACCCAAAAAAAACTTGTTGCCTTGATGTCTTCCAAAATATTCAAAATTAGCGTCCTCTTGTTGTTGAAAACCGCCTCGTTTCTAGCCCGCCAAATTGCCTATGTAGTTGATAAAATTACTGCATTAACAGCCATTTTTTTTATAGAACTCGCTCCTCATTGTAAATGGTCTTAAGGACTATATAAGCGGTACTTTGAACAAATTTAGAGTGCTATACTTGCCAAATTGGGAACTTTTTTGAAGCCCGATAAATCAATCAAGATAATATGAGCCCCTATTATTACGAACAAATAAGGTCATTCAAGACCTTTAGGCGTACAAAAAGCCCATGTTTATTTATGAATACTTAATTAGTGCGTGAAAATCTATAAGTAATAAATAACTAACTGGGTTGTGTCATATTTTATAATTTTATGAGCTAAATATTCTTTTTCTGTTTATTTTTTTCTTCATTACTAAGTATTTCCTTTATTCCACCCATATAAAATACGGGTTTCTAACATTAGTATATGATAAAAGGAAAAAAAAACACTTGCAACATTCAAGCGAATTTATACACCGAAAACTCACACTCAAAAGTGGCTTCGAGTTATTTTGTGCACTAGTACTGGTATTTTGGCAGAAGATATTGTACATACGGAACAAAACATATTCCGTTATTCAAATTTGTGGTCGAAGAAATTTATTTTTTTAAATCATTCATGTATGTGTCGAAGAAGAAAACAAATTGGCTCAAAAGAGTAGCCACTTGCCTAGCTAGGATAAATGTAATGTGGTGAAGCATGGTTAAGCATCAAAGGCTGAAACAAACATTTATTCTGAAAATGGATAGCAGTGCATGTCTCACTAGAGAAGGTTGTTGGTTCAATCCTCGCTTCAGTCGGGTTTTTTCTTTTACTTTGTTTAAAAGTGAAATATGTAAAATATGTGGATCGATCCGTGGGGGACCTAAGCTCAAATCATACTTTCATTTTCCCATATCCAACTTTGTTGTTTGTTTTTTTTCTCTTCAACGATTAGGACAAAAGTTTTTTTTTAAATGCTATATAAATAATCGGTATATTAAATATTTAGTTAATTTTAGATTCAAATAAGTGATATGTCACGTTAATCTGAGTTGTTATAGAAGTTATAAATTATTATTTGATTGATGAAATATATTAACAAGTATAGTTAAATTTAGTTGGTTTTTTATCTTCACAAGTAGCTTTTTTATTTTCTTAATTGTTTTAGCATTTTTATTATTTTAAAATATAGAGTAAACTGCAATTTGCACTCATGTGGTTTAGGCTAGCTGACACTTTGCAACCCTGTTTTAAAAGAAGTGCAATTTGCCCCCTGTGGTTTGGTTTCTCTCTCTCTTTGCACTCCTGCCGTTATTTTTTCCATTAATCTTTTAACTCCGTTAGGGGTATTAAGGTCATTTCACCAAAAACCCATAACCTATCGTTCTGTGCGCCACTGTGGTTTTACATGTTCTCACTTTGCACCCCTCTCCCTCACCAATCGATCCTCTCGTGACAAAATAATATATTAACCGTGTGCTTATAAAGCCGTTTCAAGGTTTCGTTTTTTTCTTTTTGTTTTTGTCTGATAACCTTTATAATATGATGTAATTGACGCTTCATCTAGTGACGGAGTTTGAAAAACTAAGTAGCGGGGGTCGAAAGTCATGAGGCCAATTTTTTTTTCTATCGCTATGTTTCGGGTTATATGTTCGGGTCAAGATTTTCATTGCTGAAAATCCTCTTTCTGTTGTTGCAGTAGAAACTGGAAGTGTCAAGATTAGCCGAACCACTCTATCAACCAAATAATAATTCTCACGTTTCTGAGTTTTCACCAGACTTTTGTATAAATCAGAAATATTTGATACACCAGTTAGCTTGGTATTCATTTTTTTTTCTCAATATTAAAATCTTCTAACTGATATGGTAATTGATTCCTCTCATGCTCCGTAAAATCCTCAGGATAATACTTCTCAACTAGAAGACAAATCTGATCAAAATTAATCTCTTTTGAAACTAAACTAGAACTAAGAGATAACAACTCTATCGCTTGCTCATTGAATCTACTATTCAACTCATTTATCTGTTTGTCCAATGTGGATGTAAACAAATCGGTGAGCGAGCAAGGATTGATTTGGGGTCTGGTCTGGTTAGGTTTCAAGGTCTCAGGTCAGGTCTGTGTAATGGATGGATCGACTGATTTGGGGGTAAATTAGTTTTGAATTTTTCATTCCTCCCCCCCCTCTTAAACTTACACTTTTATTTTTTAAATGAACAATCTATTTTTTTTATTTCATACTCATAACTTATCGAATCAATCGAAACAGAGCATTGAACTGAAATTTTTAAGGATAAAAAATCAGATGGGGCCAAGAATTCTTTAGGGATAAAAATGAGCAGGGGCCGGCTCTATACGTAAAAAAAATTCGGACGAAAACGAAAAAATTTACACAATAACGGAAAAAATGGCGGGGTGCGAGGCCACCCCTGGCCCCCTTCAAACCTTCGCCCCTGGCTCATCGTGCTTATTTTTAGCGTTTCTACGTTAATTTTTTTCATATGATAAACACCAGTATGTCATTGAAACATAGTGTTATAAATTTTAACACCCGTCACGGCTGTCCACTCTCACTCGTTAAATAGAAAAACTAAATATTTAGCAGGACGTTATCCAAAATAATAATACGTGAAAATAAAATTAAATAAAAATATAAAGTAAAATGCAGATTGAGAACATCGCCCACGTGACGACGGGGTCACGTGATAGAAAGAGCGGCGCAACGCCTCCTCCAAACCTAGTTGCTAGGATAGGCTAGACAGTAACCCACGTGATATCACCCATTCCATTTAATGGTACAACCGGGACCTACTTCCGTTGCTTTATGCTCATTGTTTTAACATTTTTATTATTATTATTTTACAATGTTAAAATCTCGTCTATTATACGCGTTGATAAAATGTAATATTATATATTTAGTAATAAAAAATTTATATTTTAAAAAAACCCATGTATTACATGGACTGATAAAATATAACGATATATACTTAGTAATAAAACTTTTATATCTTTAAAAACTCTTATATTATATGTTTTGAACACATTAATTTTTATAATTTGACTTAGATCACTATTTAGTTAAAAACAAAAGTTACATAATTAAATTTTAAAGTTTCTTAAAATAAAATATAATTTAAAATAAATGTGTTTTATTAGTATAATTAATATTTTTCTTTAAATATAAATCATTATTAAAAAAAGAGAGATGCATTTAATAAGAGAGAGACGGAAAAAAAATGTGAGATTGAATGTGAGAGTGACAAGTGGCAAAAAAATTTTGTTTTTTATTAGAATTGGGTTCGTTATGGTGACATTGGGGTTGAAATAACATATCAAACACGACAAGAAAATACGCTTACCTATAGTGTTTGACACGAACACGACAAAATAAATAATCGTGTCATTTTTATCAAACACGAACACGGCCTATTTCTAATAGGTCATCTGTTTAGTGAGAATAAGTATCACATATGCAATGAGTTTTAAGGTTAAACACGGGACTTGTTAATTACGTGTCGTGTCATTTTAACAGGTCCGTGTCAGAATTTGCTAGCCCTAGGTGAAATAATTTGCACATAAATTAGTTTTAATTTCTAATTTAATCATACAAAATATTTTAAGTTTTCATATTTTTGAAAAATATAAATTATTCATTACAAAAATTAGATTGTCTCATGTATAATTATTCTATTCATCATAATAAATGAATGATTAAAAAGTTCAATTAGAACAAAGCATGACGGTGAATCAATGTACTACATCTGATTGCCCTTTAATCAGATAACAATATAGTTAACTATATTTATCTGATTAAATGGCAATCAGATGTTGTAGTAGTATTCTTCAATAATTAACCTTTAATTTTCATTGTTAAAACTCATATAAAAATAATTTCGCTGTTTTTAAACTCATATAAAAATGAAAACGGACGTTACTATATGTGTGCTTGAACATTCTTAAATTTATTTAGAGAGCTCATATTAAAACAAATATATAGTGAAAAAAAGGCAATCATCTTATTGAATGTCAATCATGTAGTAAGACTCTATGTTGCTATGATTGTATAATGCTCTTCAATTTCATTATCTATCGTTTCTTGATTTTTTTTAACGGCAAATCTATCATATTGTTACTTTGAAATTACACTAAATAATTAATCATATGTCTAAGTTTGAACCCAAGACTTTCTATCTAAAAGGTAAGAGCCTCTATTGTTAGCGAACTTAGTTATGTTCGCTTGTTAGTGTAGGGGCGAACTTCAGTTCTATTTTGTTAGCTTTTATTTCTTTGTGTATAAATAGCTCATTTGTAACAATTATTTAAGTTATCAATCAAATCATTTTAGTTTACCCCCAATCATTCTCTTTCTTTTTCTTTCTCTCGTTTATCATTATCGCTTGTTTTAGCAATCATTCTCAATATCATAACATGATATCAGAGCTAATATGCTCGATTCTGTGATGTTCTTATGTTTTCCGCACTGGTTCTTCATTTTTAGATTCGTTTTCTCATTTTTCGTATCGATTAGGGTTCGTTTCATGTTTTGATCCATTCAAAACATTCATTTTATGCTTCTCATCATTTCTACGGTTGGATTTCTTCATATACTTCTCTGATTTTGAGTTATGATGATTTCTAGACCGTTTTCATGTTTTTCTGTTCGTGAAGGCGAACTTGATCTTCAACTAGTTTTTTACGGGCGAACTTTCTTTCAAAGAACTTATTAAGTTCGCTTCCTAGCAAATTCGCCTATTTCAATCTTCATTACTTTCTGCCTTTTGTCATGCCTGCTACTACTGATCCCGCAGTTGTTGTTCCTATGGATTCTTCTAATCCTTTATTCTTACATTCATTTGATCATCCGAGTCTCTTACTTGTTTCGAAAATTTTTGACGGATCTGCTTTCGGATCTTGGAAACGTGTCATGTCCATTGCCTTATCTTCTAAGAACCAGATTGGATTTGTCTATGGAACTGTTGTCAGACCCACTTCCTCTCATAATCTGGAGTTACGGAAAAGATGCAATGATATGGTTATTTCTTGGAATTTGAACACTCTGTCCAATGATATCAGTGAGAGTGTTTTGTATATTGAGACTGCTCGTCAACTTTGGAAAGAGTTAACTGACCGGTATGGACAGAGTTATGGGGCCAAGTATTATCAATTGCAGAAGTCTCTTTCTGTTATTTCTCAAGGGAATGATGATGTTGCTACTTATTTTACCAAGATCAAGTCTGTTTGGGATGAACTTAATGCAATCGAACCTATTCCTCTTTGCACTTGTGATACTTCACAATTTATGGCTAAGCGCGAAGCAGATCAAAGATTGATGCAATTTCTGATGGGTCTTAACCCTTGTTATGACATGATTCGTGGAAATATTATCATGATGAAGCATTTTCCCTCAATCAATGAAACTTATGTTTTTCTCATTCAAGATGAGAAACAGAGGGAACTTCATTCATCTCCAAAGTTTATTCCTCATAATGCTTCCATGAATGCTTCTGTGCAAGTCTCTAAGAATTCTGGTGCTTGGAAAGGTTCCGTTTGTTCTCATTGCAAGAAGTCGGGACATGATGCCAGCAAATGTTATCGTTTAATTGGGTTTTCTAAAGATTTCAAATTTAATAGACCCAAAGCTACCACTAATGTTGTTTCTGATGCTGGGGTTACTGTTCCTACTTCCAGTGCACCTATTGCTCTTTCTTCTGAACAGTACAACAATCTGCTACAACTTCTTTAGCAGAATTCAGGGGTTCAGAGTGGTGTTCCTACTGTTCAACCATTCAGCTTTGCAAATTTTGCAGGTATTATTGCTTGCAATTTGACTACGATCGACACTACTTGGATCATTGATGTCGGTGCAAGTAATCATATGTGCTTTGATTTCAATTTACTTTCTGATGTTCAATTGCTTAACTCGCCCGTTTATGTTAATCTTCCAAACGGGCATGTCTTAAATGTTACGCAGGTCGGAACAATTAATCTTACCAAGACGTTTTCTATCTCTAATGTCTTCTTTGTGCCTCAGTTCAAGCATAATCTCTTATCTGTTCCCAAACTTTGTAGGGATACAAAGGGTCTTGTTCAGTTTTCTGAAACTTCTTGTTTCTTAGAGGCCCCTTTGCTGAGTAGTCCGTTGGTTCTGGGAGATCTTCTCAACGGACTTTATCTTTTGAATCCTAATAAAATTTTCTCTGTTACAGTTGATTCTTTTTCTAACTGTAATTCTGTTGTTTCTTTGAAACTTTGGCATACTCGTCTTGGTCGTTTACCTTTATACAAACTTAAGCAATTGAATGTCTTTACTGGTGCACATGATTGTTCTATTGATGATTGTTCTGTTTGTCCTAAGGCTAGACATCATAAACTGCCTTTTGCATCTAGTAGTATATCAAGTTCTCAAAAGTTTGATCTTATTCATATTGATACGTGGGGACCGTATCGATCTACTACATTTGATGGATATAAATATTTTCTCACCATTGTTGATGATTTTACTAGAACTACTTGGACTCATCTTTTGTCCTAAGGCTAGACATCATAAAATGCCTTTACTATTCTTCAAGGGTTCATTGAGACTCAGTTCAGTACCAAATTGAAGCGTGTTCGATCTGATAATGCTTTTGAACTTGGTTCCGGTGTTCATCATGCCGAGTATTTTAAACAGAAGGGAATTATTCATCAGACTACTTGTCCTGGGGTTCCTCAACAGAATGGGGTGGTGGAACGTAAACATAAGCATATTCTCGAAACTGCCCGTGCTCTTATGTTTCAATCCAAGTTACCAATAACTTTTTGGGGTGAATGCGTTCTCACTGCTACTCATTTGATTAATATTTTCCCCACACGGGTTCTTAAAGGAAAATCTCCTTCTGAGATGCTCTTTGGTAAAGCTCCTTCATACACCCACCTTCGCACTTTTGGGTGTTTGTGTTATGCTTCTACCTCTACACCCGGACGAGATAAATTTGAGCCTAGAGCTCAAGCTTGTATTTTTATTGGTTATCCCTTAGGAAAGAAAGGTTACAAGCTTTATAATCCTGACACTCGACAAGTTCTTGTTTATCGGGATGTGACTTTTCTTGAGCACATTTTCCCTTCTTTACACTCTTCGGATCCTTCTTATTTGTTCCCTTCTCCAAATGATCTGTTTGAGGAGACAGATCCAGCTGTTGTTCCTTCATCTTCTTCGGCTGCTCCTGAAGTTAATTCCACTCCTCCTCCTGTTTCTCCTATTCCTCCTCCTCCACCTCTGGAGCTCAAGAGATCTACTCGTTCTTCTGTTCCTCCTTCTCATCTGCAGAATTATGTTTGTAATTCTGCTTCTTCTGTCGATTCGTCTAGTTTCCATACTTTGTCGAGTGCTTGTCAAGCTTCTCATTTTGTTAATCTTGCTGATCTTTCTCCTGATTCCCATCAGCTCCTTTTAAATCTTGATTCTGTTCAGGAACCTTCTTCTTATCAGGAGGTTGCTAACCATCCTTCTTGGCAAGAGGCTATGACTAAGGAGTTTCATGCCTTGGAAAGTAATCAACTTGGGAGGTTATGCATTTACCTAAAGGTAAAAAGGTCATTAAGTGCAAATGGGTGTATAAGGTCAAGTATAATGCTGATGGTACTGTTGAACGTTGCAAAGCCCGGTTGGTTGTTCGTGGTGATACTCAGAAAGTAGGAATTGATTTTAATGAGACTTCTTCTCATGTTGTTAAAATGACTACTATTTGTAGTCTCATTGCTGTTGCCACTAAACGACAATGGGGTTTATGCCAATTAGATGTCAATAATGCCTTTTTACATGGGGATCTTAACGAAGATATATATATATATATATATATATATATATATATGTGTGTGTGTGTGTGTGTGTGTGTGCTTCCTCCTCCTAGAATGCCTTTATCCTCTCCTGATCATGTTCTTAAGCTCAAGAAGTCTCTTTATGGTTTGAAGCAAGCTTTAAGGCAGTGGTATGGAAAGCTTTCTGATGCTTTTAAGACCAAAGGTTATATGTGGTCTCCCAATGATTATTCCTTATTTTCTAAGACGACGGGGGATTTTGTTGTTCATGTCGTTGTCTATGTTGATGACATTCTTCTTACTGGTAATAATGATCAAGAGATATCTGCTTTGAAGGATTTCTTACATTCCACATTCCAGATCAAGGATCTTGGCACTCTCAACTACTTTCTGGGCATTGAGTTTCTCAAATCTCCCTCTGGTCTTATCATGACTCAACGCAAATTTACGAAGGATTTGTTGATGAAGGATTTGTTGATTGAGTTTCCTACAGACGATGTTTTTTTTATTTCGTCTCCTTTGCCTTTACATTTACAACTCAAGCTCAACGAAGGTCAAGTTCTTGATGATTCTTTGGCCTATCGTCGCCTTGTTGGTAAACTCAATTATCTCACTCATACTCGGCCTTATCTTGCTTTTGTGGTTCAGTTTCTCAACCAGTTTATGAGTGATCCGCGTGTTCCTCATTGGGATGTTGCGTGACATACTCTTTGGTATGTCAAAGGCACTTGTTCTCAAGGGTTATTCTTTAATGATGATCCCGATATGTCTTTGTCTGCTTATTGTGATTCTGATTGGGCAGCTTGCCTAAATACTCGGCGTTCTGTCAGTGGATATTTTATTTCTCTTGGAGATAGTCCTATTTCTTGGAAATCCAAGAAGCTAGCTATTGTTTCTCTTAGTTCTGTTGAAGCTGAATATCGTTCTCTTCGCCGTGTCACACAGGAACTTGCTTGGTTGACTCGCTTGTTTGTGGAGTTTAGGCTTGATAATCTTACTCCTGTTTCTCTTAAATGTGGCAGTCAGGCATCTATTCATATTGCTAAGAATCCAGTTTTTCATGAGCGAACTAAGCATATCGAGTTGGATTGTCATTTTGTCCGCGAGAAGCTTCAAGTTGGTTTGATTCTGTTTTCTCATACACGGACTTCTGATCAACTTGCGGATTTATTCACTAAGAGTTTGGCTGGTCAACCGCATTCAACTATCATTTCCAAGTTAGGGTTGTATACGCCTCCAAATTGAGGGGGGTGTTAGCAAACTTAATTATGTTCGCTTGTTAGTGTAGGGGCGAACTTGTCAAGTTCGCCCGGTTCAGTTTGCCCTGTTCAGTTCATTTTTGTTAGATTTTATTTCTTTGTGTATAAATAGCTCATTTGTAACCATCATTCAAGTTATCAATCAAATCATTTCAGTTTACCCCAATCATTCTCTCTCTTTTTCTTTCTCTCGTTTATCATTCTCGTTTGTTTTAGCGATCATTCTCAATATCATAACATCTATTAAGTAGGCTAGTCCTACATTGTTTCTTGAGTTCTTTTAAATGTGACTTCTCACAACTAAAGATGTAGCAATAACAATACATTAGTGTTTTAGCATCACTTGTTCTTTATTCCAAAAAATAAAACAAGTTATCATAAATGGTTTTTATAACATTATTCTATGTGAATTTGTAAAATGTGTTTTCATTGCATCAAATAACTACTAACCATTTGATATATTAATGATATAAAAAATGACCATATATTTGTAAAATGCCTAATTATAGGAAACTGCACATTTATAATGAAATAAAAGAATAAATTGTATAAAAAATTCTGACAAAATGTTTTGATAGCACTGATAACGATTTAACCTGTAAAAAAGTATCGGTCTAAAAGTTAGTTAATCTATCCTAATATTTACCACTCAGCGGGAATCGTTGGTTTGTATCACGAGTTCACCACTAGTCCAATCCAACTTTTATCGTATTAAAAATGTCTTTTGTTAAGGTTATTTTCATAATTATAATTTAACTCTTATTATACATAGAAAATTGATATTCTAGTTTTTATCTTACCAATTTTAATTTCACTCTAATCAAAGTAATTATATATCTTTTTAAAGTTTTTCTAAGCATCATTTCATGCATAAATTTTAACAAAATTTTAAATATATATATATATACACTAGGTTAAAATCATGTGTATTACACGTGTTGAATAAAATATAATATAATTTGTTAACACATACACTCGTCAAAATATGTATTCAAAAAATGTATTTTGACGTGACAGTTATAAATTCTGTTAAGTTAATTTTAAAAATATTTTTTTTCTTTTAACTGGGTATTTATTTTTTTGTTTAATTGATAAATGTTAATTCATATAAAATTCATTTGGTTAATGACATAATAACTATTTGTAATTAACTAATAAATATCTATAATTAGATATATATTAAATATTTAAAAATATATTATATTAATGTCATTATTTAATAGCATAAATAAGCGAGAAAAATATGATAAAAATACAATAAAAAGTAACACGTGTTTATATAAAAATTTTATTCATTAGTATAAAGATATATTTTTTTTCTTTTTTAAAACGGCTTGTTATACAACTCATGTAAAATTAAATTTGTTGTAAATAAATTTTGGGAAATAAAAAGGGTGTCACGCCATAAATTGCGGGACAAGGGGGACAGCATCGCGGCGTTGAGTTGGCCACGTGAGCATCTCGCTTCCTTTAACATATCCACTGACTCGTAGTGGTTGCCACACAGTTACTATCACGTGACTCTCCCCGCAATTCAAGGTGTATCAACCAACCTCTTTTTATCCGATAAAATAATTATAAAAATTCTATGATTCATTTATATTTATGGAAACAACTTCTCACAAGTTTTTTTTTAAATATAATTGTGGTGACCCTGCCCCACACAACGTAGGATAAATCCCTTAATTGAAAAAACTATCTAGCTCAACCTGAAAGATTTTGTCTTAAACAAGACTCAAACACATAACCTTTCATTTAAAAAAAAGTCATAAGGCTACCACTCAACCAAAAAGATCGATGGTAACTTCTCATAACTATTTTATGAGTAAGAATTGTCTATAATTATTTATTGAGTTATATTAAAAAAACCCGTATAAAATAGTTAGGTAATGATGACCAGATATAATGTGAGAGAAAAACAAACTATGCATATGTATAATTGTATTATATCAGGGCCGGTTATGATGATTTAAGTGCCTCGGTCGAGCCGGAAAAAAAGACCACTGCGAACAAAATATATAAACTAAATTTTTTTTAAACGACGATTAACGTTATAACAATAAACATAGAAAAACTATAGGCACAACCAATCAACCATTACACATATCTTTATAAAGATTAGGACTCAACCATTATATATTTACATTATAAAAATTAAATGGATTAGATTGTGGCACAACCAATCAACCATTACATATTTACATTATAAAGATTAAACGGATTAGAGCCTAACCATTATATTATAAAGACTAAAGAGGGTCCAACCATTACACTATAAAGATTAAAGATGAACCAACCATTATAAAAAGGGCTCAATATATTTTTAAGTTTTATAAAAAGATCTCAATATATAAAACCGGTATATAAAATTTTATAAAAAACACACATATATAAAAAATTTAGGCCCCTAAAAAAATGGACCCTGGTCGGCGGCCCGACTCGGCCTACCCCAGGGCCTGTCATGTATTGCATCACACTTATAAACTACATGTATAAGTGTTTATATGATTTTAGGAGTGATAATGTGTCATGTATGTGATGGCTTTGATAATTAAGCCTCATAGAAGATTTTAAAATCATGTCTTGTACCCGGTCTCACATCCGTTGGATGGTCGTTATACAATACCCATCGGTTTCGTAGGTATACCCGTTTATGATATTTTGTGGTTAGAAATTATCATCGGGATGGCCCACTTCCTGAAACTCGATCTTTAACTCACCTCAAAAACCATCTTAAATATAAAATACTCAACTAAATTTCTTATAATTCTATAGTTTTTTATAATTTAAAGTTTCTAACAACCTTAACATATTATTTATTATATTTTTTTAAGATTGTGTAAAAAATAATATATTCGAGTAAACAGGTTTGAGAAATAAACATGTCTCACCTGATCTTAGGGGCGTTCAAAGTTGAATATCTGAAAATTCGGATATCCAAAATTTAGGGATAGTAGATTTCACTATCCGAATCCGAATCCGAAATTTCGGATATCCAAAAGTTCGGATATGGATTCGGATAGTGAAACGGATATCCGAAAATAAAAAAATATATAAATATAATAATTTTAAATTATAAAAACCTTAAAAAATTAAAAAATATACATATAAAATATCCGAAAGTTCGGATACGGATATAGTGAAACGGATATCCGAAAATAAAAAAATATATAAATATAATATTTTTAAATTATAAAAACATTAAAAAAATATACATATAAAAATATATAAATATAATATATCGGGTTTTGATTCAAATTTTCTTATTTTTAAATAATTAAAACAATTAAAAAAATATATAAATATAATATTTCGGATATTCGGATATCCGAATTATCCGAAATATCCGAAAATCACTATCAGAATCCAAAAATTTCGGATATCCGAACCCGAACCGCTTGACCCCTTCATACTCGATTCATTAGGGTTGGGGATGGATGGAACCAATCCGAAGTGCAAAATATCCGAATTTTCGGATAATTCGGATTCGAATAATTCAGGTTCGATTTCGTATTCGGATTTTTTTGAACACCCCTACCTGATCTTATACCCTTCATGCAGAAACTTTAAATCCACTTTTCTACCCGGTCTCATATTTGAATATCTTTCCTTCTATCCGTCTTAGATATTGTATGTTTTTTTGTTAGGTTCGGTCTTTTGTCATCTTTATACGATTCTCGAAATTCTTTACTTTTTTTTATAATGAACAATCTATATATGTATTCGATAGTTAAGAAGCACAATTTAGTGGTCAGCATTTATGATTTATGCGCAAATGTTTATTTATTATGTTTTTTAAATTTAAATGTAGTAAAAAGTATAACAAGTATGGCTATGTATGATTAACCGCCTTTTAAATTTATTACAACCTCATTAGATTAATAACAAGTGTTTTTTAAATTTTAATTTACAAATATTTTATTGTTATTGGCGACTACTTTTTGCCGCAAAATGGTAAAAATTCTTTGATTACATTTCTATAGGAACTTTTCAAGCAATCCAAAATCAATATAATATAAATTGTTATTATGTTTTCAGTAATAGTTTTTTAAAAAGATTTAATAAAAAACATTAATATTAACTAAATCTTGCATTCTTTATCAACAAGAAATCAATGAAATAAATTTTTAAACCAGCTAAAAGTTTATTTCAAGAGAGAAAAGAAAAATCATTAAGATTAAAATGTGAAATATAATGTTTATTAACTTTTTAATCCATTTGTCATCATGCAAAATTGACCTCTCTTTGTGTTAAGTACTTAAGTACAATTATCATGTGTTTTACTTTAATATAATAACAGGAGTATGACCTTATATATATTAGTTATTTAATAAGAACTATTAAGTTAATCCAAGAAAGAGAAAGTATTTATTAACTGATCCCTATGAGGATTGCTTCAGAAGAATGTCCATGTTACATGGAACTTTCCCATTTTCCTTTTATATTATTTTATTTTTTTATTATGAAAAAAATTTGTTTTTGAAAAAAAAAATATAAAAGAGTAAGGGGTTGTTTGTTAACCTCTTAATGATTTTATTAAAAGGCTTACCTCTTAATCGTTTAGAGGTAATAGTGTTTGTTTCGCTGAAAACCCACCTCTTAATGGTTCTGTAAACCTCTTAATGGTTCAGCTATAAAACCATGCTGAACCTCATAATGATACAGATTTTACCAAACAGCCTCCAAACTTATGTATAATATATTTACTTTCCATAAAAGGGAGTCTTGGCGTCCAATAGTTTTTTTTTTTCCTTTTCCTCAAGTCTTATACTTTATTTTCCACTTGGCTACACATAAGGATGTGCATCGGAGTTGGTTTAGTCACTGGCAAGGAGGGAAGCTACAATGAAGACAGGTTCGATCCACACTCTACTCCTTTTTTTTTCTTATGTTAGAATTTTGTTACAATTCTTTTGTTAATCTTTTTATTTATTTTTTCTTTTTTTCACAAAACTTTCCTTTCGTTTTTAACGGTTTTGTTACTGTTGTGCTATGCTTATATTTATCAAAGTTTAGACGTTATTTTTGTAACGTTTTTTTTTCTTTGTATAAACTATTGGATAATATTAACGCTCTCTTAGCCGTGTGTGCGTTTTTGATATGTGTAAGCGTTTAGACGTTCAAAAAATTTACACATGTGTAATGTAAGTGTTTACCATTTACACACGTGTATAAATTTTTTTAAGAATAATTTAGAGAGAATGAATAATTAATTGATTTTATGCTGTATTTTAATAATAAAGATAGTGAAAAAAAAATAGTTTCAATTGGTTTTTTGACAAGTTCTCACGAATTCTCAAGTATTTATTAGTTATCATTTGAACCTAACTCTCATATGATGTATCCTTCTAGTTTTTATACATAAATATACCATTAATAATGTCTTTTTTACGACAAAATAAAGTAGAATACATGGAGAGCAAAATGATATAAACACGTGTATTCTTTATATTTCAAGAAGATATATTAGATAAAAATAATAAAGTATAACATTATTTGCAAAGAAAAATTAAAGATGTTTTATTATTTTAAAGACTTTACTAGAGTTGGAAATCGAGGTACAGCATATTAATAGTTTATACCAAAAAAAAGAAAAAAAGAAGCTATCACGAGCTTTACAATATTTATTTAAATGACTGTTATAAAAATATTTATTATGGACAATAGATTTTAACCTTTAAAACAATGTAATCGACTCCATAGAAAACATATATTCCAAAAAGGTCAAGAAGATATCATCACTGTAATAACGGAAGTAACAGTAAAGTTAGAAAATCATTCAAAAAATGCATAATTTTATGATAAAAAATAATTTCAAAGTTAATCCACAATAAAAAATAAAAAAAAAAAACTTAAAACCCTTGAATTTTCCAATTGATTTTTTTTAAATAAAGAGTAAGTTTTGCTTTTGGTCCCTGTGGTTTGTCAATGTTTAACTCTTTTAGTATAAAAATGAATCTTTTAACATATTAGTCTTTGAGGTTGTATTTTTATAACTATTTAATACATGACACTAACCCTGTTAACTTTTTCTGTTAAATATATGATATTTTAGTCATTTTATTTTTAAATGAAATAGTTTAAATTTTTTAGTCAAATAAAAACCTTTTTTGGGCTTTTTCATAAAAAAAATCTACCTTTTTAAAATCATTTTTTAGTTTCTTTTTTCGTAAAAACATATTTTTTTAACCTTTTTAAAAATATTTTTTAATTTTTCTATAAATATGTTTTTTAATTTTTCACAAAAAACGTTTTTAAAAACATATTTCTAGTTTTTTTTATAAAAACATTTTTAGCCTTTTTCATAAAATATTTTTTTTACTATTTTAAAAACGCATTTTTTTAAAATACTTCACTACTTTAAAAACTGTTTTAAAAACTAGTTCACTAAAAGAAGTAAAAAATAACGTTTTTAAAATTGTTAAAAAACATTTTACTAAAAAAATTAAAAACGTTTTTACAAAAAAACTAAAAAAATGTTTTTAAAAACGTTTCTTTAGAAAAAAAATTAAAAAATATATTTTTAGAAAAGTTAAAAAACCTTTTTGAAAAAGGTTCAAAAAAACAATTTTACGGAACAAAAAAACTAAAAAATAATTTTTAAAAAGTAAAAAAAAAAGGTTTTTAAAAAAACTAGAAAATTTTTTTTTCATGAAAAAGCCTAAAAAATTTAATGGACTAGAAATGTTAAATTATCTCACTTATAAATAAAATGACTAAAATAGTCTATACTTAATGAAAAGGTTAGCAAGGTTAGTGTAATTGACTGAAATGATTACAAAAATATAACCTCAGTGGCTGGTATGTTAAAAAATTATTTTTTCGACTAAAACGGTTAAACAGACCAAACCATGGGACCAAAAACGAAATTTACTCTTAAATAAATATGTACAATTGTTTTATCATTTGAGTGTTGAATTCATCAAGTTCACGATTGTTTAAAAGATAAAATTCACGATAATCTTCATCCTCGACAACAAGAGCATAAATATTTTCTTTTCCTACAATATTAAATAAGAAATTTTAGTTACCAATAGTCATAATATACTAAAATTATGTAAGATAAATAACATATATTCCAAGTAACCTTTTGTTTGAGAAACCGGTTCATGCTCATCCTGACAAAACATGCTATTTATATCATCATTATGAAGTTTTCCTTTCGATTATTCTTCAACCACCCAAAATTTCATATGATTAATACTTTCATAATCAACCGGATCATACGATCTCTTATTATATTTGAGTTTAGAAAAACATTTACCCAAAGTTTTTAATCGGCCCGCTAACACTTAATTTTATTGGTTTAAACCTAAAATTTTACTTTGGCCTAAAACTGGTAGAATGGTCTAACCCAATATTACTGGTAATTCCGGCGGTTCAAGTTACAAACCGTTCTTCCAATTTACCGGACTCAAACTTACAGGGTTAGTGACCGAGATCCGGTTCAACCGGTATTACCGGCCGGTTTGTACCGGTTTTTAAATCATTGAATACAATCCAAAACATAGGCGTAAGTTGAAAAAAAATGATTTAAAATTCATTAATTGGCACATATATAAACGATCTTATATACATAAGAATACCTCAATCCAATCCTAGCTCTCCTAATTCATCAAACCACCCTAGGTTTTTTTCATGAAAGTAAACATCACATAATACACATATTAATAAAGCTATAACGATTAAAATCAAATTAACACTTGAAACTATTTAAAATAATTAATAATGTCCTTTTTTTTTTGTTGCGGGACAACCTTAGCTTATGCTGAGGTAACGTTAAGCCAGTGTGGGTCAGAATTGGTATGTTGGTCTGAATTTTATCTTCCTATGAGCTCTTTTTCAACATTTAAATCCTCAATTTCTCTCCCAAACACAATTACTTTCTTTAAATGTTATACACATGCACTATAATCAATGCATGCATGTGATATTCATGCACTTAAAAAAGCATATCTATATCTATATCTATACATACTAATAAATAAAGGTTTTGGATTGTCGCATGTCACTCTCTCATGCTTTCTCACATTAGTTTTCCCGCCTCTCTCTCCTAATAAATGCACATATATCTTATTAAATAATAATGATATTATAAATATATTATTAAAGAAGAATAATAATTATATTAAATAAGAATATATAATAAGAATTCAAAATATAACTAATTAAAGAAAAATACTAATCTATACTACCTAATGAATAAAGGTTTTTGTAAAATGGTTTTCTCACCTAAAGTTTAATTATAATTTAAGATTTTAAACCCCTCACAAATAATAAATGCTTAACAAATATAATTGCTAAAATTATTTAATATCATTTTACTAGAATTTAAAAACCGTTTGATTTGAAAATTTGAACTTTGTATTATTTAAATTATAACAAAATCAATAAATTAACTCTCACAAATTTACTATAATTAGAGAATTAAATTGACAATTTTTTAAAAAAATTAACAACTTATCTTTGTTAAGCAAATAACAATTAATCAAAATCAACTTTCTAGAATCTAAAAAATTTACCTTATGTAATTTGGTTTTGTTAATGTAATTGTAATTTTATTTTTTTTCACTATGTAAAGTAATTATTATTTAGACACTTATAAATAATATATGTTTCTTTTCATTAACCGTGTAATACACGAGAACTAACCTAGTTAACTTAATATACTTCTCATTTGTATAGACAACTATGCATATATTTGTGAAGATCAAGTCTCTCAAACATCTACATGGAACTCATAAAAATAATTGTAGTTTTAAACCTTCACATACCCTACGAAGTTTCAATTGTGAAGCTTTACACTTTCCACCACACTTATTCTCCATAATTATTTTTCATGCTTATTTGAAACATAACACTTTAACATTGGATTAGCATTTATAGTTCATACTCAAGCCAAACTATCACAATTAGTTAATTGCATATTAACTTAATATAATTATCTTAGACTGTTGGTTGTGGTAGGCGAGCGAGGGGCGCCAACGGTGGGCGCGAGCCACCTTGGCCGCGCACACCACAACATGTTCAGGCGATGGGGGGCGCGAGCGGGGTGGCGTGGTGGGGCTAGCGAGCGCTGCTGGCATGACCGTTGGGGAGAGCCGTTGGGGTATTAAAAAAAAAAAAAATTCTATTTATATAAATTAACTCCTCTTCACTCATTTATCTCTCAAAATTTTTATAAACTTCCTATTTTCTCTCAATTTTATAAACTACTCTTTACATTACTACAAATCATCAACCAAAAATGTCGAGAAATTGGAATGAGTATGTGGAGAATATGGAGAATTTACAAGGTTTGAAATATTTGGATGATGAGGCGTTTAACCGGCTTGTCTACAATCAAATGTCACAACCGTCTCCCGACTTAGTCATTCCGGAGACACAAGAGGAACCGGTTCAACCCCAAAAACGCTCTCACAAAGGTTCGAAGAAAAAGGGTGGACCGAGTGGTTCAACCGAACCGGTCGAAAAGGCCGGTCCAAAACGAAAAGCTACTCCGTGGACAAAAGAAGAGAAGCTAGCATTATGTCGTGCTTGGATTTCATTATCCGAGGATCGTAAATGCGGTATTTTTTTTTTCACTTTTTAAATTGTTTTTAACGTTTGTTAAACTATTTTTTTAACGTTTGTTAAACATATTTTTTTGTAGCCGATTATCAAAAAGTTAAAGTATTTTGGTCTAAAGTAAGAGAGTCGTTCTACGCCCAAGTGGGGAGTAGAGACCGAAATCAAGACATGATATCGGGACGGTGGTCCGAAATTCGCAAATATGTCGGACTGTTTACAAATCTACATAACAGAAACAGTCGTCGAATGCGACCGAGCGGGAGTGATGATGTGCATATTTACCAATTCACTTGCGACGAATGGAAAGCCGAAGTGTTAAGAAAGTACGGGGTGGTAAAAGTTTTAGGATGTTGAATGTTTTTAATTAATTATTTTATCTTTTATTATTATTTTTAATTAATTATTAGTTTTTAAATTTGAATTGAATAAATAATTAAACAAAAAATTAATTCGATAAAGCCCCCGCTCACCTGCACCACAACACCCTCAAGTGCTTCAGCAGGGGCTTTATTCACTGCTTAGTCAGCATCCAGTCAGCGCCACATGGCGTGATATTAGAGGATGAATCCACTCTCAATAAAGCCCCACAACCATAAGTCTTATAGCGGACATTTATATTCACATTTTAGTTTGCGAAGCAATATGCACTCACATTACATTACTCACACCAACCTTTTGACGTTTTACTAGTCATTTAAAAAGCAAAGTGGTATTACATGTTTTTATAACTTTCAGGAAGCAATTCCATACACGAGAGTATTACATGCTTTTATCACGTTTAAGAAACAATTCCCCATACGAGAGTATTGCATGCTTTTATCTCAATTCTAGTTCTCAACCTATTAAGGGGGGGACGGAGTGGAGGCACGGGTTGTGAGCGGGTTCCACGGGTAACACCGCCGCAACCATTGCGGGTTGCTCACGGGTATGATGGCACAGGTATATTAACCCGTTTGAACCCGTAGCCGTTGAGGAATGTATCCGTTGGAGGGGACCGTTGGGGGGGGGGTTGGGTATTAAATAAAAAAAAATTAATCCCATTCACCTATAAATATACATTTTACACAAATATTTTTTTACACTTTCTTTCAATCCCATTCATACTCTAAAAAAATGGATTCATCCTCCTCCAAAAAATACTGTCCCAAAGTGCGCCTCTCAACCGCAAAACCCTCGTTCAAGTCAACCGCAACCGCAATACCAAAACCAATCGTTTCAATACCAAAACCAACCCTTTCAATACCCAAACCAACCGTTTCAATACCAAAATCAACCCTTTCCACCCGCACCTACTTCTCCACCGTTTCAATATTATCAAAATCAACCTTTTAGTCCCCCCGGACATGTTGACACCGAAGTACAAGAAACTCCGCTTTTAATGGAAGAGTTAGAAAGGCTTGCTCAAGAAGAGTTGGAAAGGCTTGCTCAAGAAGACTTTAACCCGTTTGAAAATGTCGATTTTGATATTGATCAAGAAGACCAAGAAACTCAACCTCAAGAAACTCAACAACGTAAAGGTAAAGGTAAAGCAAAGTTCCCGAACCGTGCGGACAAGAGGCCTTGGACCGAAAGGAACATTTGGCTCTACCTAAAGCGTGGATACATGTATCTGAGGACCCAACAATTGGTGATCAACAAAAAACCGAATCTTTTTGGCAACGTGTGCTAGATCATTTAGACGAGCTAATGGGTGGAACCACCCGTACTAGAGATAAATTGAATTCTAAGTGGACGTCAATGAACACAAAGATCAACAATTTCAACGGCCTATACACGCAAGCGGTAAATTTAAGAATGTCTCTTTTAATTATTGCTTATTTTTTTTGTAATGTATTAACATATTTTTTTAATTTTATGTTTTTTTAGAAACGCCGTTGGGGTAGTGGGATGTCGGATGCAAACATCATGAATGAAGCACAAAAAAATTACCGAATCCTCTACCAGAGGAAAGGTTTCACCTTCGTCGAGGCATGGGAAATTCTCAAAGACCGTCCCAAATGGAAAGCCGCTGCGGTTATAGGTGAGGAGTTTGAACAACAATCGTCCAAGAAATCAAAAACATCTGACTCCGGAAATTAAGGTTCAAACAACCCTTCCTCGAGAGACCTCCCCGACTTAAACGAACAATCCCTACCGACTCAACTGACTCGCAAAAGCAAAGGAAAGAAAACCGCCGAGTCTTCAAGCAATAGTTTGGTGGAGGTTGTTTCCGAATATAAGGCGTTTAAAGATGTTGAAAGAGAGAAAAAATTGGAATACCGCAAGAAAATGGAGGAAACAAAACAAAGACAGGATGAACTCGTGTTGCAACTCTTGGAGAAACAACAAGAAATGCTTTCAAAAGAAGAACAGGACCACGACTTGGAATACTTTCTAAAAAAAATGACGATATCCCCGAACCTTTTCTTTCGATCGTACTCAAACGTAAACGGAAAATTGCGGCAAAATACAATTGGCCGTGTAATTTTTAGGTTATTTTAGTTTTTAATTTTGATGCTTCATGTTTTTTTTTCTTTTTATTGTTTTTAAATTTTAGGTTTTTAATATGTATCATTTTAATTTTTATTTAATGAAATGTGATTTTTTATTTGTTTTAATGAAATAATTAAAAAAAAATCAAGGGCTTATTGGTACCACACCCTCCTCTTAGGATTGGAGAGGGTTTAAGAGGGTAAAAATAACATGATACATTTTAATTGGTTAAAAGGGAAGGGTTCCATGGGCTTTTTATTAACCACTCCCTCCACCTTTAAGTTCTTAGCATATATTTTATGAGTATGCTATTAACACATTAAACACACAAACTCATTATTTTCTGTCTCTATACCATTTTATTCAAATAAGGGTATATACTACAAGCATATCTTTTCTAGCAATTCTCAACTAAAACTAGCATGCTAAGAATTAAAATTAGCACAATTGACTTAGAAAGAAAGTCAAACAATCAAAAATACTCTTTTCATATGATTTAAAGATATGAGCAGGTGCAATCATACTTATCATTTAAGTTGATAAAATGTAGTGTATACTTTACTTTAGAAAACAACACATATTCACTTCAAGAATTTAAACTATTTAATTTTTAATCATTGCCCAAGGAAGAGTGACCGCCTAAATTATGAACTTTAAGATTCAAACGCTTTTAAGGGAGTATATTGGGCATTTTAGCTTTTAAGGGAGTATATTTGATCACATAATTTAAAAAAGTTAACTAAAATGCCCCTGTACTTAACAGAGTTAGTGTAAAGGGCTGAAATGGTTACAAAAATGCAACCCGTAGAGGATGATATGTTAAAAGATTCTTTTTCGGACTGAAAGGGTTAAACAAGACAAACCACAAAGGCTAAAAGCGAAATTTACTCTATCATAAATAAGTTGTGGCATCATGGCATCAGTTTAATGAATGATTGGCCTCCTTAATAGTTTCTCACTCTATTTATTGTAGTACTTGATATTTGTCTATAACTAGAAAATTAGCCTCGCGCTTCGCGGCGGCGAGAGGTGAACTTTAAACGGTTGAGGCGGTGCCATTTACACAGCTAAAAACAAAAAAGAAAATGTGGTTCAGTACATAGAAGAAACATATGAAGTTACAACGACTCTGTTATGGAGATCGAAACATAGATAAAAGATAGGTATATAACGGAACCAATGTTTTTCAGTTGGTGTCGGTCTCATTCTTCGCGGTACCAACACGTTACCGTTAGTCGATGTAACCCACGACACCTAAAAAATACTCTACATTGAAAACGACTCCGTTTTTAGCAAAATTTATACTAGGACGTCAAGAAAAAAAATTACCTAACGAACGAAAGCTATAGATAAAAAAATAGATTACATATACTACAGGGGGTAAACGTAAAACTTTAGAAACCTGAGGGATTTAAGGTGTCAATTTACAAAGTTAAGGATCAAATGTGTTATTTTCTCAAAGTTGAGGGGTGGGAGTAGTCGGTCGGTGACAAAAGCCACCAACACTTTCATTTAAGATTTATTATAATTATCGTTTAAAAGTTAAGTACTAAAACAAACCTCAATTAAAAGTAAGTATAAAAATTATAAAAAGAAACAAAGAAAGTAAGTTGTGTGAGTTATTTACAAAGATAAAAAGAGTGCCAAACACGTGTAATATGCTGAAACAATTTTTTGGACCAATCCATGTAATAAATTTTGGAACCAATCAAATCACTTACAATAAACAGTAATATACCGACATTCCAAAATGTTGTATGTGTAATATGAATATGAATGTTGTTCCTCAAAGTGGAATAAAAGCATAAGATTAGTAGATTACACTCCAATTCAATCCATTAGTTGAATAAATTCGAAGTTCTGACTAGGAGCGAAGCTTGACTTGATACCATATACCTTGTCTTTCCAAAATTACATGTTTAGGCCTATGAATCCTTAAAGGCCATCTACACAAGAGACTGAAACAACTCATTTGCCTTATTTGCTCCAACGTTGTTAAGTCTGTTTTAGCGTCGTAGACTCTTGGTCAAAGTGTTGTCTCAATGTACGACTCTTAGAGGCCATAAGAGTGTTGGTCCATGTAATTTACCAAGATTTTGTAATAGTACCGATTTACATGTTTAACAAGGAAGAGGGTCGAGAACAACTTAATCAAGAAAAAATGTTAAATGAGGCACAAAAAATATTTCATATTTATCTCTAAATATTGTTCAACTTTTAAAACTTCCAATATTTCATTCCACATATTTCTCTCTATTTAATTAAATAATATTTATATTATTTTGTTATTTTTCTTTTATTTACAACCACTCACAAACATACAGGGAAAGAATAGTCAGTCCCTAAATATAAGAAATGAGAAGTGAATCCTTAAATTTAATCCCCGTTTAGAGATTGGGATGAAGTGCCAAATTATGTGAAACCATACGTTTGCTCAAGTTATAAGGATAATTTACACAAATGGTCCCTGATATACTTTAAGAAAATAACATAATTAGTCATTTATCAGTAAAAAGACAAAAATACCCTTAATTTTAACAGAAAAAACTAACGGTGTTAGTGACATGGTTCTAATTGAGACAATTAGGTAACCACAGGGGCCAAAAAAGTCAAATTGAAACTAATGGACCAAAACCGTTATTTTGACCAAATCACAGGGGCCAAAAACAAAGTTTACTCTTAGTTTTTAATGTATGTATTCCAGTTATGCTATTAAGAAATATTGATGAAAAAATGGTTTAGGTAATGTAACAAGACTTAAGGTTAAATCATTAGGTAATCGCGTTATAGAAGAGAATATTATATTTGGAAGCAACATTGGTCATCACAATTTTATCTCTATAACTGGGTTAACATATTCAGACAAAAAAAATCAAGAGCTTATTGGTTCTACACCCTCCTCTTAGGGTTTAAGAGGGTAAAAATGACATGATACATTTTAATTAGATAAAAGGGGAGGGTTCCATGGGCTTTTTATTAATCACTCCCTCCACCCTTAAGTTCTTAGCATATATTTTATGAGTATGCTATAACACATTAAACACACAAACTCATTATTTTCTGTCTCTATACCATTTTATTCAAATAAGGGTATATACTACAAACATATCTTTTCTAGCAATTCTCAACTAAAACTAGCATGCTAAGAATTAATATTAGCACAATTGACTTAGAAAGAAAGTCAAACAATCAAAAATACTCTTTTCATATGATTTAGAGATATGAGCAGGTGCAATCATACTTATCATTTAAGTTGATAAAATGTAGTGTATACTTTACTTTAGAAAAAAACAACACATATTCACTTCAAGAATTTAAACTATTTAATTTTTAATCATTGCCCAAGGAAGAGTGACCGCCTAAATTATGAACTTTAAGATTCAAACGCTTTTAAGGGAGTATATTGGGCATTTTAGCTTTTAAGGGAGTATATTTGATCACATAATTTAAAAAAGTTAACTAAAATGACCCTTTACTTAACAGAGTTAGTGCAAAGGGCTGAAATGGTTACAAAAATACAACCCGTAGAGGATGATATGTTAAAAGATTCTTTTTCGAACTGAAAGGGTTAAACAAGACAAACCACAAAGGCTAAAAGCGAAATTTACTCTATCATAAATAAGTTGTGGCATCATGGCATCAGTTTAATGAATGATTGGCCTCCTTAACAGTTTCTCACTCTATTTATTATAGTACTTGATATTTGTCTATAACTAGAAAATTAGCCTCGCGCTTCGCGGCGGCGAGAGGTGAACTTTAAACGGTTGAGGCGGTGCCATTTACACAACTAAAAACAAAAAAGAAACGTGGTTCAGTACATAGAAGAAACATATGAAGTTACAACGACTCTGTTATGGAGATCGAAACATAGATAAAAGATAGGTATATAACGGAACCAATATTTTTCAGTTGGTGCGTTCTCATTCTTCGCGGTACCAACACGTTACCGTTAGTCGATGTAACCCACGACACCTAAAAAATACCCTACATTGAATACGACTCCGTTTTTAGCAAAATTTATACTAGGACGTCAAGAAAAAAAAATTAACTAATGAACGAAAGCTATAGATTAAAAAAATAGATTACATATACTACAGGGGGTAAACGCAAAACTTTAGAAACCTGAGAGATTTAAGGTGTCAATTTACAAAGTTAAGGATCAAATGTGTTATTTTCTCAAAGTTGAGGAGTGGGAATAGTCGGTCGATGACAAAAGCCACCAACACTTTCATTTAAGATTTATTATAATTATCGTTTAAAAGTTAAGTACTAAAACAAACCTCAATTAAAAGTAAGTATAAAAATTATAAAAAGAAAGAAAGAAAGTAAGACGTGTCACAAAGATAAAAAGAGTGCCAAACACGTGTAATATGCTGAAACAATTTTTTGGACCAATCCATGTATTGAACCAATCAAATCACTGACGATAAACAGTAATAAACCGACATTCCAAAATGTTGTATGTGTAATATGAATATGAATATGAATGTTGTTCCTCAAAGTGGAATAAAAGCATAAGATTAGTAGATTACACTCCAATTCAATCCATTAGTTGAATAAATTCGAAGTTCTGACTAGGAGCGAAGCTTGACTTGATACCATATACCTTGTCTTTCCAAAATTACATGTTTAGGCCTATGAATCCTTAAAGGCCATCTACACAAGAGACTGAAACAACTCATTTGCCTTATTTGCTCCAACGTTGTTAAGTCTGTTTTAGCGTCGTAGACTCTTGGTCAAAGTGTTGTCTCAATGTACGACTCTTAGAGGCCATAAGAGTGTTGGTCCATGTAATTTACCAAGATTTTGTAATAGTACCGATTTACATATTTAACAAGGAAGAGGGTCGAGAACAACTTAATCAAGAAAAAATGTTAAATGAGGCACAAAAAATATTTAATATTTATCTCTAAATATTGTTCAACTTTTAAAACTTCCAATATTTCATTCCACATATTTCTCTCTATTCAATTAAATAATATTTATATTATTTTGTTATTTTTCTTTTATTTACAACCACTCACAAACATACAGGGAAAGAATAGTGAGTCCCTAAATATAAGAAATGAGAAGTGAATCCTTAAATTTAATCCCCGTTTAGAGATTGGGATGAAGTGCCAAATTATGTGAAACCATACGTTTGTTCAAGTTATAAGGATAATTTACACAAATGGTCCCTGATATACTTTAAGAAAATAACATAATTAGTCATTTATCAGTAAAAAGACAAAAATACCCTTAATTTTAACAGAAAAAATTAATGGTGTTAGTGACATGGTTCTAATTGAGATAATTAGGTAACCACAGGGGCCAAAAAAGTCAAATTGAAACTAATGGACCAAAACCGTTATTTTGACCAAACCACAGGGGCCAAAAACAAAGTTTACTCTTAGTTTTTAATGTATGTATTCCAGTTATGCTATTAAGAAATATTGATGAAAAAATGGTTTAGGTAATGTAACAAGACTTAAGGTTAAATCATTAGGTAATCGCGTTATAGAAGAGAATATTATATTTGGAAGCAACATTGGTCATCACAATTTTATCTCTATAACTGGGTTAACATATTCAGACAAAAAAATTTCATCAAAACTTCAAATAAAAAATATACCTTTGTTATATGTTTTGCAATGATCATGAATAAAAGTTTAGGGCAACCACTTTCAAATGTTGGTTTGTATTGAAAGATCAAGTGTTTATTAATGATCAGTTGTATGTTGTATTATCAACTGTCAAAAGTAGAGATAGACTCAAACTATTAATCTTTGATAAACATGAAAAAATTACCAAAATCACGTCAAATATTGCATACAATAAAGTATTTTCAAATTTGTAAATAATCATTATAAGGTTTCATTTGACATGTAATTTAATGTATTATAAAAAGTACACAACTTATGAAATGCATTTTCATGTATTTTTTTATGTTGTGATTACTCTCATCTATATAATCTTAACATGTATAAAAATGAAAAGTTACAAATACAATATCATATTTGTATAAAAAAGTTGTAAAAATATTTATCAATATAATCTTAACGTTTTACCCCGTGTAACACACGGGGTTAAAGCTAGTATAATTATATAAATCTAAACATATAGAAAATTCTAAACAAATCTGGAAAACAATAAGGAGGTGTTTTGAAAAATCGTCTTTGTAACGGTTTTGGGTTGATTAAAATAACCATAAAATAGTTTCAACTTATTAGCAACTTTTTCAACCAAATACTCAAATGTGTCTCTCGTGTTTATTAGAACATCTAAATGAGCCAAGTCATTCGTGAATTACTAAAAATTGATTCGTTTAAAAATTAGAATCAAGCCGAATTTAAAATGCTTAAGCCTGAGGTAAAGCTTATATTAAATTTCATTTAATTAACGAAGTTAAGTCTAAGCTTTACATATCAAGCTTAACTAAGCTCGTCAGCCTAAATAAGCTTTTTATTTATATAACTTTATTTTGTATGTTGAATTATATTTACATAATATTTATTATATATAAAAATATATTAACAATATATATTATTTTATATATAAAACTTATAGTTATACATTTATATATAATATACAGATAAAACAATTAAATAATGAATAATTATTAAATGAGCCGAACCCAAACTCTTTTAAACTAAAAGAGTAACGGTTATCTTGTTGAGATAGTTTAATAAAAGTAATATATTATAAGGCTAAGTATAATGGGTGTGAAATAGGGTGGCATGATCCACCTGGCTTGTACCGGGCATGGAACACCACCCCCGAGGCGTTATTGGAGGAGTGAATGGGGGAAGCGTGATTCAAATCACGGACGTGAGGCATGTGTTTGTGTGTGTGTTTGTGTAATGTGTATATATGGATAGTGAAACTATTACACATCTTAGTGATTTAGGACGTGATTACCCTTCTACTGAGTGGCAGAACCTTTTTTTAATTTTTAGTGAAACCATTGCAAATAGCTTAATAATAATAATAAAAATAATATTAATAATAATAATAATTTTTCATTAATATTATAAAAAAGCACCTCATGTTTTAATATGAACAGTAAATTTATAACTAGTTACCATATTATTAAAAGAATGTATATTCTTTTAATAATAACACAAACAAATTTTATTTTGACCCGTTGCCTTTTGTTTAGTTTTTTTTAACGACAACACATAGACATTGAGTTTTCTTGGGCCAACACCTATAACAATTAGGGCAGCCCACCATAAAAGGACCTCTCAAACTGGGTAAACTCCTAATCTGACAGACCAGTTTTTTTACTATAGCCTGTATTCGAACCCAAGACCTCCACTATAACAAGTTTTGAGAGATTTTTTTTAAAGGAAATATTCTTAAATCCTGATAAGAGTGAGACTTAAAGTCATAATATACTCAAACTTTTATGTTCTTAAACGATTTTTCTCTACCACTGAATCATCAACCTCGCTGGCCTTTTGTTTAGTTAGTACTACAAATCACGATCCCCACAGCCAATCCAAATAGTAAAAGAGAAGAAGTTGACGTGGCCCGTAAAACGGCGTTACAACTCCGTCTTCAACATATAAAACACCAAACGGAGACCGTTTGAGAACCATTTCTTCATTCTCTTCACCAAAAGCGCACACACAGAGCGAGAGAGAGAGAAAGAGTGACGATCCTATCTTTCATCACAAGTTCTTTTGCTTCATCATTGTAACCACAATTCTTCACAGTCTCAACACGAACATAATTCAACAACAGCAACAAATTCCAGTATTCCAATCGGCAGCTGGAGTCGCAATTAACACATCTGAGATTTGAAAGCCTGAAGAGAGGATTCTTGTAGCAACCTGAATTCCGCAAAAAATTTCGAAATTCAGATCAAAGGTATGCACCAGTTGATCCTCTCAGTTGTTTTCTCTCGATCTGCCATCTCTCGGTCTCTGTTTGTTCTAATCGTTTTTTTCAATTTTCACCCTAAGTTTTCATTTCATCACTCTGTATATGATTCTGCTTCGGTTGCTCGATAGTTTCAGAGCTGAATCGTGTCGAATTCTGTTATATGATTAACTTACACAATTGAATTCCAGCAATTCTGTTTTTTTTTTCATAACTTTGATTGATAATAGAATTGAAAGAGCTTGAATGTACTCAGGAACCTGTTTAAGAAGATTTCTTCGAGATTTCACCTTTTTGTTGTTGAATTTTGATCTGAATCTGTGTTTATATGAATTGCATACACAATTGAGTTCCAGCAATTCTGTTATTTGTTTTTCAGATATTTGATTGATAAATGATAATAGAATTGAAAGAGCTTGAATTTACTCAGGAGCCAATTTGACAATTTTTCTTCGAGATTTCACTTTTTTGTTGTTGAATTTTGATCTGAAAGTGATGTAATCTATTGAATCTAACAGAATTGAGTAAACAAAACGGTGAATACGCCTCTGAGCTTCAAGACGAGTAGACGCAATCGGAATTGCAATCACAATTCCACTAGATCTGGCCAGCTAATTTGAATCTGAAAATCTCACACTCGTTTCCCGCGATCTAAGCGAAGAACTGTTCATCAATTTTAAAATTACTAGCATCGTTAATTCGATCCGGAATCTGATTATCGAGAAGCAAAATCTCTAAACCTTCCTTGGGACGCGGAGATGGAATTTTCTCAACCACGTCCCTGTGGAGCCCCAGGTACCTCAGTTAACATCTCTCACTCACAAACGTACAATTTAAGTGGTTGCGCGTGGAGTGGCGCGTGTGTTTGTTACCAGAATAATTAACACCAGACTGTTTGTGCGTGTGCCGTTGATTTTGCAGGTGCCAAACCTACACACGATTTTCTTTCGCTTTATTCACCTGCTCAGCAAGATCCATCCCCCATCATTCCAGGTAAATTGAACTAAATTTCCATTTGATGATTTATCGTATAACTAATTGCATCTATATTATCCTTTATTTGTTTTTAAATATATTATACTAGCTTAGAAACTGCGTACAACAAGATGAAAAAAATATTAATATATAAAATTTTTAAATCTTTACGTAAATCTATATAAAATTTTTAAATCTTTACGTATATCTTATAGGTGGAAAATGTAATTACATATAATAATAATAGAAAACAAAATTCAAAAATATGTAAAAGTTAATGTATAATTGAGTTTTGAAAATAAGTTAATTACTATTCAAATTAGTTTGGCTTTTATTTACTTTTTGAATGAAAAACATAAGTTTGGTAATTAAATTTCAAAATTTCTTATAATATTAGATAATTTTAAATAAATGTGTTTTATTAGTATAATTAATAATTTGTTTAAAAATATCTTATTATTATTGGAAAGATGTAGATGTATTTAATAAGAGAGAGACGATAAAAAAATTATAAGAATGAATGTGAAGACGACACGTGACATTGAGAAACCTTTATTTATTATAATGTATAGATTACTTAGGTAATTTTGTTTGGGAAATAAAATATAAAAACTAGTTTTTTTCCGCCCGCGATTCTCGGCGGAAGTTTGGTCATTTTTCCACCGCGGCAGGAGTTTAGTCGTTATCGGTTCGGCTCGACGAAAACCATAAAAACGAATACCGATATCGGTTCCGATAATACCAATATTGGTCATGGTATCGCGACGGTAACAACACTCGTTATAGTCTACTATACCAAAAAAATACTTGATTTTGAATACAACTTCGTTTTCATTAAAAAAAAAAATACAGTGGAACGTTGAAAAAAAAAACTAAAATAGCCAAAAAGGTTAATGAACGGAAATTATTATAGAATGAAAATTATCTAAAGCTTTGATGGCCAAATTTATAAAAGCATAAAAGTTTACGTAGGTATCGACCTACGAGTTTTAATAATAGTAATGGCTAATTTTACGAAAGAAACAGTTGTAACTTGATAATATTATCACCGTTGGATCTTTAAAAAAATAATTAGAAGAAGTATATAGAAGTATTAAATTACAATTATTTGTCATGTATCAATTGATTTTTATTGTGTGTTCACATATTCGTTTCTCAAAACGGCGTGTCTTGAATGGTTATTGAATCTCAGCTTTTTTAATTCCTTATGTGTTTTGTTGTTTGATGAGATGTGTAATTGATTTTGTTTTATAGCTGGAGGAGTTGGAGTAAATATTTGGATAATATAAATATGACAAAAATAGATTAATCTAAATTGTTTATAATAAATAATAAAATATAAAGTACAATTATTGTGTTATGTTAATGTAAAATCATTTTAATGGTGATTTTCACACACATACTTACTTTAATGATTTTTTTATTAAACTTAAAAAAATTTATAATTCAATTAAAATTATATGAAATTCTAGAAAAAACCAATCAAGTACAAGGTAATCTTTAGTTGTTTTACGTAGTACCATGTTAGTGTCACACTAATACATATGGACAATCATTATACAAAATCATTAAGGTGTGTAGTTGTTTTACATCCTAAATTTATTTTTTTTAATAATTATGATGTCACTTCCTGACGTAAATTACACAAACAAAATATAAAAGCATACTAATGATATCATATCACATGTCCACTTAATTTAATCAAAAGGAAGCTTTTTATTTAAAAAGAAAATGCTATAAAGTATACCGAAATTTATGTTTTTTAGGTCATGTATTATATTTTGATTGGTTGGTCTTTTCTGGATTAACATTTAACTAAAGGTAAAAATGTTTACTTAACATTGTTTGTGGTAAATGATATATATTCTTTTGAAAAAGCAAACAAGCATAGACGTCCAACAGGTGTCAGTCATGTCACTTATAAAAAAATTATATATATTTAAAACCTTATATTGGTCACTTATGCTAATATAATTGTAGGATAAACGGACACTAAAGCGACATTTTGATTGGTAATATTACCTTTTAATTAAGATTAGACATGTGTATAATAATAATGGGTGGTGAGATTAATACACCATTAAAGGTGTATACACCACTTTAATAAAAAGTTACATAAAACTTTGTGTCTATTATTCTCACAAAAATTTGTGCATGTTATACTTATACTTATCATTAATTATAATATTTTTTTTTAATATCTTTCTTATTTTATAAACATTTCATATTAAAAAAAAACACCCGTGTAAAAGTGAGTGGTGTGAAAATTAATTAATTTTTTTATTTATACAATTATATATATATAGATTAAAAAGAAAAAATATCCATATAAAAGTAAGTGGTGTGAAAATTAATTATTTTTTTTATTTATACAATATTATTATTAGTTTCTTGTTCAGTTCGGTAGGTTTTTTTTACTTAAGGTGATATATAATTTATATAGGTTTTTTTACTTAAGGTGATATATATATATATATATATATATATTATGGTGTTTTAGATGTTTTTATTAATGTGTTTAGGTGTTATAAGTGCGTTGTATATAATTTATAGATTTATTTTAAACATGTGCGCTCCATGCGCTTTTGTGCTTCGAATTTAGACCTCGTTGCTTCGGTGCACTTCGTTAGGCGATTTTGTAAGTTCGGTTCCATTTTTCTTACATTTAACGGCGTGACTTTTTCCTTCTTTTCAAATACACTGTTGCGACATGCTTTTTTTATGTATTGTTTCGATGTTTAGAGCCGAGCGACCGTAAGATGTGCCCCGAAGCAACGCGCGGGAAAGTTTACTAGTTATTTAATAAATTAGAGTTATCCAATAAGAATATGTGAGAAAACAATCATCTAATTTAAAAAAAAATATAGTTAACTTAAATTAAAAAAAAAAGAATAGTAGTTAACTTAAATTTAAAAAAAAAATTATATTAAGTTTATATACAAAATTTAGAGTAAAATAAAAAATAAAGAAACCAAATAATAATAGGAAAAATTTAGAGTAAAAAAAAGTTAGTTAACTTAAAATAAAAAAAAGACTAATTTGACTTTTTAATTATGTATGACTATCATAGATAAAAACAAAGTTGTGAGATCAAATGGTGTAAAATGTTTATTTTGAGAGTGTATGACTCATGGTTCACATATATAAATGGAAAACGATAGTAGTGAAAAGGGATACGAGTTTCATTCACTACTTAAAGTTAATACACCACATTAATTTTACTTTTTACCCAAATATCAAATCATAATCATTATATTCACATGCATTGTCACCAAATTGTCTTCATTCTATTTTAATTTTAATAAATAAATAAAGAGATAAATTACAAATCTCTTTATTTTATATATTCATTTGATTTATAAAGATTGTAAAGTTTGTATAGGAGTGTTTTTCTTTATTTTATACTAATGTTAGAACCCGTGTATTACACGGGGACAAATAAACAATACAATGTGAAATGAAAAAATATGTTAAATATAAGATTGGTATTTTCGAAATTCGTATCGGTATTCATCTTATGATTTTCGACGACCCGAAGCGGTATTTTTTTAAAATATTAAACAGTTATTAATAAACGAAAAAAACAAAAGATATAGTTGAAAAAAATAAATATTAATAGGAGAGAAAGGCGAAAAAAATTGTGTCATAAGAACCTTTATTTATTATAGAGTATAAATTTGAATTGACATGATATCTGATAATATCCACACAAGGAAAAGGACCCACTGAGTTAGGTGGTACCCGTGACCCTCATACTGGGTCCGGCACACGGTTTGGGTAGGCCAAAACATTTGGATTTTAGCATGACTGTCAGAACCCCCACCCGTGGAGGAGGCAAAAGTGAGCAGCTTTCAGATGTATAATGTGTTGCCATTAGGTTTTGCTGTCATAAGTTCTAAAATTTTCCAACTTCGGGTGAGTCATGGACACTTCACTGCTTCATGGTCCCGTCCGTACAAAACCCCTCCAATAGCCGTCTCCAAAATAAACAAATTAAGTAGTTTTATTACTTTATAACTTCAGTTTGTTCAATGAAGAAAAAAGTCATATTTTATTTAGAAATAAAATGTTACGCCAGTCTTCAGAAAAAAACATATTTGGATATTTGGAGAAGATATACGCAGTGGCGGAGCTTGAAAATCTAAGAAGCGGGGGCCGAAAAAAATAAGCAGGGGCCGGCTCTATACGTAAAAAAATTTCGAACAAAAACAGAAAAATTAACACTACTAACGGAAAAAACGGCAGGGGCCGGGGCCCTCCCTGGCCCCTTCATAGCTTCGCCCTTGGATATACGGATATTTAATATCTAATAAAATTAACAAATATATATTCTATTTTCCTAGTTTAAAGTTTAATGTAAAATAAACATTTAAACTTTTAAAAAAAATTACATAGTTTTTCCCATCTGAAATATCTTTGATTTACTTTAAACATCTAGGACCATTAAAGTCAAAATTTTGTGCTCTTTTAGTTTGATATGAGTCTTACTATATTATCTTTTTGAAACGAGTTTTTTAAAAGGTTTTGTTGATTACAACGAGTCTAATCCATTACAACGGTAGACCCACTTTTCAGGTTTAACTTGTTGTAATGAGTTTTGAGGTACAAGTATATAACGATACGTCTAAAACATTCCAATGATGTGCCCACTTTCCAAGTTTGATTCGATGTTGTAATAAGTTTCGATGTGCATGTATATAACTGTGTGTCTAACCGGCTATAATGGTGTGTCCTCATTGGGATTTGATTTATTGTTGTGATAAATGCTGATGCACAAGCATATAACGGTATTTATAAATCAATACAAGTGTGCGTATAACTTATTACATCAGTGTACCCACTTTTTAGGTCTGATTCATTGTTATAACAAGTTTTGATACACTTGCATATGACGATTATAATGGTACATCCAATTTCAAAGTTTTGAATATCAAGAAAAAAAAATTATGAACAAAGTACAAACCACTAATCATATAATTACGAATATACGTTCACACAATTTTGGAATATATTGTAAAACGAATGAAAGAATTTTCACAAATTGATTAAATTTTTTTTCTAATAAACCGTTAATTACCATAACACCCTGGAATTGCTATAAATAACATAATTAAAATACCAAATACTTGCCACATGCTTCTTGGGGCTTTGTGATTGGGTAACACAGACACAGACAAAGAGACCAAGGCCAGCCAAAGTCTGTGACCACACTCATAGCTCCCTCTCACGCCCCCCATGGAGGGTGAGGCGGGCGGTGTTCCACGCCCGCCACGTCAGCCACGCTTTCCCCTCACGAAAACCATACAGATAGCCTTAACTAACATGCATGGACACTTATCATCTACAAAAGCTTTCATACGCTTTCTAAAAAAATACTTTTTCTTTCCTAAAACTTTATTTTCATATGCGCCCATCAGGGTCATGAAGGTTGAGCCTCCTACAATGGTATTTTGTGACCTGCTATGATTAGAGTATGCAACCCCTTATGCTAATGCTTTGTGGCATTGGCAATTAAGATCTATTCATATTGACTTTACCATACATTATGATATTAATCTTTTACCTTTTACATTTTTCTTAATTTTACTACAAGGCCATTGTGAAATAGTGTTCAGGAGCTTGTAATCAGTGGCGAAGCTTGAAGAAAAACGCACCCCCCCAAGAAAGCTTCGCCCTTGCTTGTAATCAAGTTGAGTCGCCACTATAATCAAACTTCACTTTTTTTTTTTAATTTCCAGGTGATTATCTTAAAACTCACGACTTCTTGCAACCGCTGGAACAAGATGGGAAGAATGTTTACAAAGAAGGGAAATACATTGAAAATTCAACTCCCCCAAGAATGGTGGAACACATTCTTCCTGGGGGGATGGGGACTTATAGCATTTCACATATGCATAAAATTCAAAGCCAGAAGGTAGCAAAGGCTGAGAGGATTGCGATATCGGCTGCACAATCAAGTAGTAGCAATACCAATGATGAAAATTCAAACTGCACTTCTTATGGAGGGACTGGTTTTACGCTGTGGGAAGACTCTAATTTAAACAAGGGAAAGACAGGGAAGGATAATATTTCAAGAACTAGGCATACCATGAGAGGTAATAATTATTAATAAGTTTCTTGTTTTTTTGCTTACTAAAGTTGGTTAGAGTCAATACTATACAAAACCAACATATTTTCTTATTTTTCAAAAAGAAAATAAAAAAAAATCAGTCATCGTAACTTTATATTAAATTCCTCAGCTTGATGAAAAATATACGAAAAGGTTATTAAACTTCTTATTGTATATTAAAGTCTCTAACCTTGTCTAAAATGCATGTTACTTTGATTTTCCTAATAATAAATTGTTAACTCTTAAATTGAAAACAATAAGATGGTATAAATTTTTATTCAAAAGTGTTAGAATGTCATTTTATTAAAACTTGACCAATTTAAGAGTTAACAACTTTTGTTTTTAAATTCACAAGTACGTGTATTTTAGACAAATTTATAGACTTTAATATATGAAAAATGAGTTTTGTGACCTTTTCATGTATTTTTTACAAGTTAATGTACTTTAATATTCAACAATTAGATTGAGGAACTTTTTTAAAAAAATAAGAAAATATATTAGTTTTTTATGGTATTAACCGTTCACATTATCATCGAAATGATATAGCCTTTGACTAATACATTAGGTAGTTATAAAAATGGACTAAAAGTGTTCGTGTGTGAACCCAACACTACCCGTAATATAGTTGATCCATTTCAACTCGTTAACCAAACGGACCCAACTTGTCTATCCTGCCACCTCTTTCATCATATGTTTACAGTTGATGTAATGAAACATGGGTTGAACACTGACAAGCATGTACATTTGTGGAAACTAAGATTGTTTGGAAAATGTGTTTTACAGATGGGCTGATGAAGAATGGAGTGACATGGATGACATCCATGGAGGGGGCATCACAGTCATCATCCATCCATAACAATCCAAACACAGCTTTTAGTTCTCTCTCAACCTCTCAGTCAGTCATATTCTCCACTTCTTTTATGTCGCCATATCTTCTATATTATCCTCTTCACTTGTTACTCAATGCCAAATTAACGGTCTTTATTTATGTAACTTTGCAGTCCATCATCTTCAAATAAGAACCTGTATTTTGCTGATACTATGAAATCTGTTAAGAGTGTTCAAGAAGATGAATACATTGATGAAGAGTTTATTATCAAGAAAGAACCTTCCTTCCACCATAAAGGCACTATATCAGTTAATGTTGATACTGCAAACCCTGATCAAAGGTCCAACAGCCCGCGTTCAAAGCACTCTGCTACAGAACAACGTCGAAGAAGCAAAATCAATGACAGGCATGTTTGTCTAACCCCAATTATCGACATGAATGCATTAAATTAGATTTGACAAAATGATCGAGTCAGTTAGGTTGGATAACATGTTGAAATGGGTCATTTTGTATGGATCCGAAAAAGGTTGGGTTGGGCCATGTTGGCTGACCAAAAACACTTTTTGTCCACTATTTCACTTTTAAATAACTATTAGTGCGTCAAATATGATTACAATAATTATATTATTCAGTTAATCATCTGTTTTATTTTGTTATGTTATTAATGAGGTTTTATGCATCAAAAATTAAATTTGGGCATCTTTTGCCAGTCTCCCTTTTACATGCATTTTTAAGCATAATCATGTGTACCTTTAGAGAACAACATAATCAAAATCATACAACTTTCTTAAAAAAAGTTTATTCAAAGATTTGGACGTTTATTGTAATATAATATTCTTATAATAAATAATTAAAATATTTGTTGAACAGGAATTGCCATGGCCGTTAAAAAAAATAATTAAAATATTAAAAATAGATTAATAAAACTGTTTACGGGTCAACCCAACCTGGTACGGTCTATATTTATCATGTATTAGAAAATGACTATTTCTAACCTGTTAGGCGGGTAACAGCCCCGCCATCTTGCCCCCTCTACTAAACAATATTTATGCCAATAATAGAATCAACTCTTTTAATGATTCTACACTTCCAACTGAAATTCTTTGTTAATGCAATCCTTGTGCAGATTTTCAAAGTTGAGAGGAATCATCCCTCATGGTGATCAAAAGAGAGACAAAGCATCCTTTTTGTTAGAGGTATTCTACTACACCATCATGTTTCCTATTTTGTAATAAACTTTTATAAATCAAAACCAACATGTTTGACCTTTAATCTTTTTTATAGGTTATTGAATACATTCAGTATCTACAAGAGAAGGTGCACAATTATGAGGATTCATCTCATGGGTGGACACGCGAACAACCAAAAACAATTCCATCGGTAAGTTCATACTTCCACATTTTCTATGTTTGTAGGTGTAAATGTGTAACAACCCGTACCATATAGATAAACAAAGGGTTGTAGGTGTGTGTAAACATACCCCCCCCCCCTTGATCTGACGTTTACAGGGCAGGCATGATGGAAATTTAGGGGGGGGGGGTAGCCTTGTTTCTAACACATACTAAATTTTGACAACTTATAATTCGTAGTTTTATGTTTATTCATCAAATGTTCCGCCTTGTTTCTAACAGAATAACCGACCATCCAACAACTTTGTTGATGAGCCACCACTTCCAATGAGACAAAACTTGTTAGATTCTAACATGATCAACACTATTGATGCAACCAAGGAAACCAGCCAACACACACAACAGACAAATAAACCATCTCCATTTCCTAATACAGCAACCACGGGCCCACATGGTCAACCCCATTTATCGCCTAGCAGGTCATGTAAAACCGACTGCACCATCACAAATGACAAGTTGAAAGATCAAGAACTGGTCATTGAAAGTGGTACCATTAGCATTTCAACCATCTACTCTCAAGGGTGAGTATATTTACCATATCCTCTTAACGGATTGGGTAAAGTTGGGTTGACCCATAAACAAATATTTTTTTTGAATTTTATAAATAATTAATTAATATGTTAGATATGATAACAAAAAAATTGTTACCAAATTACTAACATAATTTATTTTAGTAAAAGGGTTTTACGAGGTTGTAACTTGTAACTATGTAAATATACTTCAAGTAAAATTCGACCCGTTTGACCCGTTTAATTATTTTTTTCTAAAAAAACAGATTGTCTAGTGCTATAACAGAAGCGTTAAAGTGCTCGGGTTTGGATCTTTCACATGCCAACATCTCGGTACAAATTGATCTTGGCAAGAGATCAAACACTAGTACACTTGATTCCTCACCGCATGATCTCAAGGTAAATATTACTTTGATTACTATTAGGAAGCTTTGTAAAATCAAAGTTAATTAGTTTAGGGTTTTGTTTTTTTCAAAAGGAAAAGGAGACGCCTTCAGTTGATGATCAATCAATAGCGCGTTCGAGATTAGCAAACAGTTGGGAAGAGGAGAGTGGTAAAGGTTTCAAGAGGTTGAAGACAAACAGAGAGTAGAAGTTGGTATAACATAATTCAATCTAATTTAATCATTTATTGTCCTCTTTAACATGTTGAGGATCATTCTTGTGTTGTTTCTGTGTTCAAGATATGTTGTACATGTGGTTTCTTAAATTTTGTTCACATATGTTTGGTGGAGTGGGGTGGGGTGGGGGTGAACTATATTATTCATTGCTATTAGGAGCTGATTTTTTTGTTACACATGGAACTTTCTGCCCACGAATATGCTTTAAGATGGTAATTGTTATGAGGGGTGATGGAACCAAAATTTATTTGTTGAAAGATTATAATAAGGTTTGTCGATTACAACTAAGGGGTCTAACTTATGTTTATCAAAAACACTTATTTTTATATATAAAAGTTAGATAAATTTTGGAGACTATAGGTTCAATTGTCCCTCTTGTTGACCCTCCTTTAGTTTTGCCCCGGTTATGAGCCAATGGAGCAACCATTCATGAATTTAAACAAAATCATGATAATCACTTTTAGCTAGATATCATCATCATATGCATTTATATGCATTGCTTTTGACTATTTTACCCCTTATATTGATGAAGGTTAAAATAGTAAAAACATCAAGTTATTGTAAACGTATTGACCTATGAAGTAACTCAAAATCCGCTCAATAAAAACTATAATCAAACCAAATTAAAAGATACTCAAATCTAAATTGGAGCTCATGTAATAGCTTGAGCCCTAGCTTCAAATACTAGGCTCTTGTGGCTCAAAAGAGTCTTTTTTTTATATATGCGTATAACAGTTTTTATTTAATATAACAAATATATGATTACATAATAAATATTATTATAATAAACTAAACTAAGTAATACATATTATACATAAAACTATATATATTTTTTAAGCTTATACCAGCCTGGGTTGACACGGCATATTTCAACCGGCCATTTTTTTTCTCTATAATAACTGAAGTCAACGAACAACTAAAGTAGTTAGTATAAACATGTGTAAATACAATTTCTACACTAAATCAAAAAACAAAACGAATACGAAAAACAAAAGTATCTAAGATTTAAGGACCGATGATAGATCAATCATGTTTTAATTTTCAATTAAAAATTTAAATAATGATAAGTGTAATCAAATTATATTTGTATGTATTTTTTTTTCCACGAAAAATGGCCGGTTGAAAACTCGGCGTTTGCAATCCAATCATCAATCAACTTTCCCTTTTATTTATTTTTTTAACTATTTTCGTATGTGTCATTAATGTTTTAGATTAAATAAGGGGACTATTAACAAGACACTGGATCTGCTATCCAGACACAGAATTATACGCCTTGTATAGACCAATACGAGGCGTATACAATTTCCAACGCCAGACAACATTGTACATCTGGTCATTCCAAACCCTTATACACATCGTATAGGGCAATACAACAAGGTTTAGGGTATGAGCTACCTTCCGCAACTAGTTAACCATCACATCACTATACGCTGCGTATAGCGCTATACGTGGTGTATAGTGATGTGATAGTTGACAAGTTGCACAAGAAACACTGTACCCTAAACTGCATTGTATTAGGCTATACGATGCACATAGCTAAAAAAAATCTATTTAACCATCTTCTTTTTCATTTGAACGTATCGTTCAAAAAAAAATTTCAACGTATAACAAAAAAATATAGTCATGTCTTAGTGGTCGGATGGTAACTATGGTTTTAACGTATAGGTCTCGTCCAACGTTCATTCGACTAACGAGTCCGGGTTCGGTGAACCCTGTTACTCGACACAATCGACTAACGAGTCCGAAGACGAGGAACAAACCAATACAACCGTGTTGTATAAAACTGACCATGCATAACATTCCTACATATATATACTAGGATATAGTTTGTTTTTGCTTAACTTTAACCGTACCGTTGTAGAATTTTCAGTCTCGTGAAGAGTTGGTGGATTGGGCTGTTCGCAGAGGACGTGAGAATGGTTACGTCAATTCACCGAGACGTACAAAGAGGTGGTTGTCGAGTTTCTTTCGATGTTCACATACACGGAGCCGGCAGAGGAGGAGATTAATGCCGAGAGGGACGAGCACGAGCTGCTAGAGGAGCCGGAGCATATCTCCTTTTGTATATTCGACCATGCTTACAGTTTGACGCTCCGTCAGTGGGCAGTCACGACGGGCTTGTATTACCTGTCCGAGACAGTCAAGCCTCTTTACACCAAGGTTGTGATAAAGGTGGATATAGATCTTTTTTTTTTTTTTGGGTCTTATTGTTGATGGCCCATCTCCAACCAACTAAAACACCATTCAAAGCAAAAAGTGATTTCGAAACCTTTGGAAGCAAAGCGTTATTTAGATTAAACTATATGAAGCGAAGTTTACTCTTTAATTTAAGTTATTTATTTAAAAAATAATTTAGGGATTGAAAAGATACAAGTTTAGGTAAGGGATGGAATAGATAGAACTTAGATAGTGTTTGGAATGCATGAATAGATGATGGAATAAAATAAGTCCTTACGATGGAATGAAAAAAAACATGTTTTGTAAACACATAGGAATAAAATGTAAAACTACACAAGGAATGTGATTCCTTCCCTTTTAATGATTTTCATTTCTTGAGGGAATGGTGCTTTTTTTTCATTCCTTCAAAAATAGAATGGATTTGTTTAATTAGTTACTAGAACCATGGCTCGACACAAACACTAACCCATGACCCGACTCATGACGCAAACCATCATCCGACCCATGACCGCCCATGACGCGACGCGACGCGACCCATGGCTTGTCTCATGCTCTGTCTCATGACCCGACCCGACCCGACCCAACCCACGACCCCGACATGAACGACCCATGACCCGCCACATGACCCGACCCATGGCCCCTCCCATGCTCTGTTTCATGACTTGACTCATGTCTCGTCCCATGACACGACCCACGACCCAACATGACTCGACCCATGACCCATCTCATGCCCTGACCCATTACCCGACCCATGACATTATTATCCTAGGGTATTTATTTATCTTTTCATAAATTGTATTCTATTCCTTCGTCTTTTCCCTCCTAACAAACAACACTAAAAGTAATGATTCTTTTAATTCTCATATGGTAACCAAACATGTCAATGGAATGGTAATGATCCATTCTATTCCCTCGTCCATTCCATTACCTCATACCAAACATACCCTTATGGAACAGGAGATTTGGAGGGATGATAAAATACAATCACCTTAAGCCCAAGTGTGATTAAGAGAATAGTTGGCTAGAAATAAAAATATTCCCTCTCAAATACATCTACTTTAATAAGTTCAAACATCATTATTAGGAATGAATTCAAGAAACAATTAACTAAAGAGAACATATAGACAAGAATGATTAGGATATTTTAAAAACACAACTTTCTTGCATCATTCAAACATTTCACCATCACACCCCACCAATTCACATGCTTATTAAAACATAAAGCATAACCAACTCACATAATGCAGTCACCAAAACCAAATTATACACTGTGTATATGTGTGCGTGTGTATATATATATATATATTATATTTATATATTAAATATAATATAATATATAAATATTAAGGTATGACCCTGGAATGTCAGGGGATTTCTATACATAAATCATAGTTTGCTGACAATGAATGATAGGCTTATAACAATAAAAAGAAGAGATTAACAGTTACCCGTCGTGTGAAAGATGCTCTTCAATATCTTAAACCGCGTTCTAGGACTTGTACAAATTTATGAAAATTGTTGGATAAAATGGACAAAAATGATGGCTTTCATTGGTTGATATTCACAGGTTCATTGTCTGAAGGCTGCAAGCATTCTTCTGGATTTGCATAAAAGTAATCTTCTTCTTTTGGTCTGTCTGGAATAATTAATCTTTTTGTTGGGTTCCCCATTCGGTTTGCGTGGGCTTCCTTGACGGCACTCGAGAATTCATCCCAATTCAGGGAGTTACTCGTGTATTTGTCTATTAATTCAACAAGTAGTTTTCTATCCAATAATATTGTCTTCTTGAAACCCAAATGTCTGGAAAAGTGATGCAACTTAAAAAGATTATACTCTTGGCTAATATATTAATAAAGATGCAAGAAACAAGTTTTCATCTTTAACACTTTCATCAAGAAAGCTTATATATAAACTATGAATGGGTCAAATAAAAAAATTTGGCTGAGAGGAGATCAAATCAAAAGGGTTGAAAATTGCCCGATGCCTATTTCCAAAGCATACAACTTTGTAAACCAATTTTCTAAAAAGGAGTTAAGTTATTACTGTAATAATATTGTTTTTGTAATTAGAACTAAAATGCTAATTATCTATATAACAAATAGACAAAAGAGTGTTTTTGGTGGACTCAATCTGACTCGACCCATTTCAACCAAAACCTTTTTGACACGTAACAAAAGCCATGCTGCCTCTACTAAAACGTAAGTGTAATGGTTACCTCCGGTGGCCTTCTACAACTTTGGCCATGTTTCCATCATAAGTAGGGACAAAAATATCACTTTCCAGTGATACAAGATAATCTAATGCTGCCATTTGTGATGAGTGATTCTGGAAAAATTTAAGGTCGTCTGGTCCCAATAAAGTCTCTTTTCTTACCTGTTAATCATATATAAATTTCCAAGATATAATATAAAAAAAGGAAAAACAACATTGATTTTGCATACTAACCAGCTTCGGATATGCAGATGCAAGACTAGCCATTCTCCTTTCTCCACCATATATTTCACCAGCAGCGATGTAAATCTGGATGTTAGGATCTATGTCAAGCGCCCTTAATGCAAGAGCAGTCTCTTCAGGAGTTAAAGGGCATAAACCATCTTTTCTTTTTAAATCAGAATTTATGACCTTTTCCTTCCACCATGGGTAAGCATACCTTCCAAAAGAAAGAAGTTAAAATTCAAGAAAAGAATATGCCATGGGTTGTTGAAGTAAGATGGTCAAACCTCATTCTGGTCAACTCTTCCACCTCCTCATCATTGCATCCTTGAGTGCAACCAGAAAACGCTAACATGTCCATCTCGTATCGAAGGTGAAGCACTAAAAAAGGTCCATTTTTTCTTAAAAGGTTAACAACCCGTCTACCCAATTCTTCAATTTGACTAGTGAATCTTAGAGCACTGAAATTTACACGACATCTCAGCTTCTGGAGGTCAGGGGGTTGACCACTGTTGGCCAGACGAGCATCAGTTCTATTCAAATGCAAAACTTTGTATCTTTGAATCAAAGGAAGAATCTGCATGTATGCAGGGCAAATTTTTCAAACTGAAAATTTTAATGTATAACCAAATATTATTAAAATGAAAGTGAAATGAGAAAAGATATGTACTTGGTTGTGGTAATATGAAATATCAGACCAACTAACAGGAGGCATGGAATGCAGGTAACCTGATTCCACTTTCTTTTTAAGTCTAATAGGAAGCTGTTTAAGTATCCGGACTTCATCTCTCAAGGATGTAATGAAATGATCAACGTCAAAAATGTCCTCAAATTCACTACAATTAAGTAAAAAACAATAAATTAACTCACATGATTCTATATGCTAAAACAAGAGATAGTTTTGCATACCTTGGATCAGCCCAGAATGAAGTTTTATCCAGTTCAGGAACTATGAGTGTAACATTCAAGTATCTTGCAATTGCAACCATATCACATATCTGTATTATGAAATATAATTAAATGATAATCACAATTAATTAATGTGTGAATCAATTCGTACTGAAAGCACTCACAGCAGATCGCATTTGATTAAGTCCTCCATTACATGAAATCAGTAGGTAACCATTGTTCTTGTAAACCCCTACATACAAAATAAAATGTACTTATCATCAAGACCAAGACAAAACCCAAAACAGAAAAACACACACATACCAAAATAGAAACAGAACATAAATAGAAAAACAAACATTGGATAAATTAGCATAAGTAGAAACCTCCAATAGAGTTTGCAACAAGAAAGCAAACAAAAAACTAAAGTGACGAGTACTCGTTTTGTTCCCTATAGATCTCAATTTCCTTTTAAACAATAAGAACCATGAATGCCACCACCTCTTACCCTTCTTGAGGTCATGATCTAAAGAAATAGCTCTTTATCCATAATAGCCGAAAAGGTAACTTTTACCAAATATGTAGAAAAACCACAGCAAATGAAAAGCAGGTTCCAAATAGAACCCTGCACTTTCTATAAGATCAATAAAAAAAGTATTGACATTACAAATAATCGGCAAAGATAACCTACTGTAAACGACAAGTTTCATAGCGCATTGCATGGAAGAACCACAAAAGGTTAACTTTATTGAATAAAAACCTGTTTAGCCTGCTTATTCGTGTCATGGGATTCTTTAACCGCAGAAAAAGTCACAAATTAACAAGCCCAAGATGCTAGAAAGTGAAAACAGATCATAGATACATCTTGGAACATATAAACAGGTATCAGAATTCATTTGGCAGTGTCACATTCATCTTACAATCATCATCATAAATCACAAAACAAGCACCAAAAATAAAACAACAAAGAACTCACTCTTCGGAGGAACAACTCTAGCACGAACAACCGGCAACAATTTAACATCCAAAGCAGCAGCAGAAACAGTCTCATGAGAAGGCCATCCCTTCAAAACCATAGGCCCCCATGTATCCCCTAACGCCGTCAACTGAACCAAACAAGTCCACAACATCACCACCGTCGTAGCCCTTATCATCCACAGCTTCATTTTCGAAGACCTAGAATATGAATACCCCATCGTCCTCTTCAATTTCTCTACTCTACTCTCTCCTAACGCTTTCACCCCCATTCTCCCAATCCAAACCCTAGCAAACCCTAACTAACCATCACCATCATCATAAACCAATTCTCGCTAAATTGAAGATTAATAAACGAATAATTGCAATAATGTTATCGAGATGCACAAATTCCTAAACACGAGAACCGATTAATTGCACAATAAGTTTCCAAAACAGAAGCAACATTTACAACTGTTTTTGAGTTAATTAAATACCGGAACAAATGTACCGTGATCCATTTCCTCCGATCACATGCGATTATACTCTAGGTTTTCAATAACATGTTCTAGTAGCAGACTGGATCTCGATATTGCATTTGAGAAATTTCAATCTGGACGGAAATTCCAACGGTACTGACGGAAGCAGATTAGAGCTGTTTCGAGATCTTTTACAGGAAAACAGTGTTGCCGGAACTGATAGCTTGTTGCCGGAGAATTTCGCCGGAATAAGGGCGTCGGTGGCCGGAAAAGAGAGAGATAGAGAGAGACTTTGTGGGAGTTATGACCCACTCTTCAACTTTATTCTGATTGGGAATTTATGGATAATTAAATCGATTTAATAATTATTTAAATATATCTGTATTTTTTAATGACTTATAATTCAATAAATCACATTTATTTTATTTTTTAATTAGTTTTATAAGTAAGTTTCATTTGGGCAAGAAAGGAATCATCTGAGCTTGGTCATGGGTATGTTTTATATAATATTTTTTGTGTTACAGAAATATGGGTATTGTTATTCAGTCTTTTATTTGATTGTAAAAATCACTACGGGGGACTATATCTGAGATTATCAGGTATACTTAATAATTTGTTAAAAATTTACCCGTTGAGATTTTTATGTATATTTTATCTTACCATTCTAAATTTTATATAATTTTACTTTCTTTTGTTTTGTTGAATAAATACAATCTTATATACTTATTAATAAATATTTATATATTACATATTTATGATATATTACATAGTTTTAATACAAATTCTACAAACGTTATCTAGTTATTGTTTAAAAATGTTTTATAAAAATAATTAAATGAATATTCAATTTATAAAAATGTTGTTTTTACTAAACCTAATTTTTTTTTAAATAAAAAATGTTTTATAAAAAGAATTATTGAAATCATTATTATTTAATAGAAGAGACAGACGAAAAATAAAAAAATTATAAAAAACAATTAAAGAAAATTTGTATATAATCAATAAGAGAGAGAGAGACAGGAAAAAAGGTCAAGAATGCACAGGAGTCAGGTACTTACACCGGAGGGGGTTCACCGGAACCCCTGAGTTCCGAAATTTTAATAGAATGGTATGTAAAAAAACTGAGGTGAACCCATATACAGAATCAACAAGTGGTGTATTGATTTAGGATTTGGTTTATAACCTTGTGGTACTGGGTTTGAGTCCCCTTATTGTTAGTTTTTTTAATTCATTTCAATTTTAATTCATTTCGAAACCCCCCAGTGCCATCTCGTATTCAAATGTAGTCATTTCAAAAGCTAAATAGAGTAAATGCCAACTAAGTTGCTCCTGTAATGCCGCTTCGTAATAGAGTAAATTAGTATACCGAAACTAATGTCCCATTAATTGCATTGAGGATGTGAAACAATGACTTTTTCAATAAGATTTGATGACTAGGGTGAAAATAATTAAGGGATTGGTTTGATAATTCATTGAAAATAATTGGGTTTGTACATTTGCTCATAAAACATGAAATACTTAAAAATTTTCACTCAAATCAATGAGCTGACCAACAAAAATAATGTTCCAGTTTAGTGATATAATATTCTTATTTTACAAGCGTGTTGTTAATTCAATATTATTTCACATTTTTTGACATATGTAATTTTTTTTATTTTGTTTGGATATTATTAATGCTTCTGGCACTTGAAGCTCATTGGTTCTAAAAAAATATTTTTTTTTAATTTTGTTTGGGTATTATTGATGAACCTTACCCGACTCGAACCATTGAACTAGCCCAAACCATCGAAAGATACAGCAGTTTCATCCCAATAATCTAGATTGGTATGCTTGAGCTGAAATGATGCAAAAAACTCCGGTGAAAATAATTATATATTTCTTTTATTATAGTTAAATTAAAAAGGATGCACGTAACATTTGGACTCTGTGTAGAAATACATGGTATACAAGTGATAAGTAGACTTATTCAAAGATTATGGAAGTAACATACAAGATTATTTGCATTCATATAAGTATTCACCTATTAGTTTAGATCTTTATCACTTTCTTTATCACTTTTATTAAAATATACATCATGTTAATACTAGTTAAGTGTTTAAAATGTAATGAACTCTAACTAATTAGGCTAATTAGACCTTGGGGTATCGTTTTACATTCCATATCCTTTCACATTGTCCTTGGTTGGAAATTGGGTGGAGGTTGGTGTTGTGGAGGTTGTGGCGTTTGGTTCTGTGGTTGTCCTTGGTTCTGGTTTAGATTGTTAGGACCTTGGTTATTAAAAAGGTGGGTTATTTTGCAGCATGGGCGGTATTGATGAAACCGGCCCTTGAATCTAGGCTTGGTTTAGTGGATTTTGGTTTTGAGGTTCCATATATTGATGTAAATGGAGTATCGAGACTTTCAAGGATTATGTTGACTCGGTTGTTTCTGGTTGTTCTTTCGATCTCAGGATCAAATTGAAGCGGTGATGATCTTCTTGAAAAAAGTGTATGCATAAACTTGTGCCTGCACAAGTAACACACACCCAGAGTAGTACTAGTCTAAACAAGTTAAAGAAACTAGCACTTTACGCACGTATTCCTCGGCAACAACACCATTTTGATCACGTGTCGAAAGTCAATAAAAAATATAATTAAAACCATGTTCTTATCTACCTTAGATTGTAGTATATAAAGTAGGGTTGTCGAATCCACGAGGAATTCGTGAAGAATGCTAATTATGAAAAAAACTAAATAACCTAGACATTTAAGCAAAATTGATGTTTTCAGAGTGGTTGATTTTGAAAATTATTGCAGTTGTAACAAACTTAAAACTAAGTTTAAAACAAATTAGAGAAAAAAGCGACCACATCGAGATTAAAGATCAACAAATTCACGCAAAACCTAATTCTACCTAGTAAAAATCACATAGACATGACTTGCAAAGACGTTTTATTCAAGTGCTAGTTATATAACTTGACTTGACTTGCGATGTTTAAAACAAATGTAAACAATTTAAATCAATCAAACACGCAACTGAGTTCATATAACTTAAGGTGTCAATCAAAAACTCAATCCGTACTAGGTAAAATCAAAGTCAAATGCTTCACTTACACGAACTCTTCACCCGAAGGTGATCACCAACGAACTAGCCTCGCCTCATCATCATTGCAACTTCAGAACTTGATTCGAGAATTGAAATCATGGATGAAATAGTGTTTGGGATGATTAAGAACCCCTAAAAATTAGTCTTTTTTTGTCTAGAATTCGCCCAAAGGAAGTTTGTCCACGAAACCCTATTCATACGCCCCCAACCTTCTACAAACTTTACCAAACGCGCAAATGTCAAAACGCCGCCTGGCGTATTGAACGTCGGGCTCGACGTATGATACGTCCAAGGCAAAGTATCCACCTTTGTCACATATGGATCGTCGATACACTCATGTTTCATATATTATGGCTCAGCAACTCATTTTCTAGCCCGGGATATGCTTCTTTAAAGTTTTGAACTCTGGAACTTCCTATTCAGCCTCCATCTTTTGCATAACTTCACATCCAGTCCTTCTACTCCTCGCAAACGCATCCAAATCACATGCTTAGTATCCATCAACCAATAAATCATAAACACACGCAAAGTAAACGCGTTCCACACTAAAAACATATAAAAACATTATATTAAACATTACAAACATTAGTCAAATGCCCACTGGACACGTATGTTGAACGTATTTTGTTGTTGAGCGTAGTACATAGAAAACAGCGGGTTGGTGAGATCGTTGGGATTCATTTTCAAAATGATATAAAAATAAAGTGAGATTTGAGAGTGTAAAGTGAGACGTGAGGGTTTAGATTTTATGAGTAAAAAAAATGAGGTTAAAAGGTTATATATATAGAGTTAATTTTGAAAAATAAATTTATATAGAGGTTAAAAGTGAGACGTTGAACGGCTCTTTTCAAACGGTAAACTTCATTTTGCCCCGTGAGAATTTTCATACAAGAGGCTCACCCCCCTCACGCCGCCGAGGGGGTGGTGTTTCACGGGCATCACGTGGCTCACGGCTACCTTCACGCCCTCATATCGCATGCTCTAATAATGATTGATTTTTTGGTGGACCCCTGTGTTTTTTCTCTTATTTTGTGCCAACTAAAGTCTTGCCTCCTTAGATGACTTATGTTACGTAATGTTTTCTGATTAATTGTTTTTGAATATATTTATTTTTTTAGTGGGGGTAAAGTCAATTTTACACTTTAACTTAAAAAGTATGTCAAAATGAATCTTTTGATTATTTTCCCATAAAAAAAACCTTTAATGACATCGTTTTAGAAATGGTATAATCGAATCAACCAAAAACATTGGAGTTAGTTAGAGGAAGGTGTGGGCCTTGGTATTTGTTTTAGGTAAAATGTTTACATCAACTTAATAAACATTTTGTAGGTCCAATCCAAGGGAGGACAACGTGTTACTTCTTGGAGCCTTTGTTCTTGGATCAAATTGGCCGAACATAAAACAGTTGGATGGAATCTCTATTAAAAAACTAAGGCATGAAATTTTTCTCATTTCTTAGCGGGTGGAGCTCAAGACCTTCAAAGTCTTATCTCTTCTTGGAGTCTTTGTCCTTGGTTAAAATTGGTGGTATCCGTAATGTATTATTCTCTGTTCATAGCCTTGTCGTTCTGCTTCAAAAGCCCCGTTTTTAAACGCTCGGACACATTTTTCAGGCCAAATTCCAGCTAAAGATCTTCTGAACATGTCTAAAACAATTACACTAGTCCTAAACAAGTCTAGAATCAATCTAAAATAGCGTAAGCTGGACCAAAACAAGTCTAAAACATATCTAAAACCCTTAAAATAGTATTTTTATACTATGTGTCTCGTTTAAAAAAGCCTCGCTTTTTAATCGCCTTGCGCCTTGATAGCATAACTCTCAACCACTTGAAAATAAACACCTTTTACTACACTTTGGTACTATCTTGATTAAACTACACGAAAATAGTAACTTACTCTTTATATTTTTATGACTTGCTAAATGTTTGTTCCTAACTGAATGGAGGCTTAAAGGCCAACAAGCCACCGTGGTCTAACACCATTTAATGGTGGCTCCAGGGAACATGTGAACACCTCAAAAGATGCCGGATTGTGCCCTAATTTATTTATTTAAAAGACAAATTTCTTTAATACTTTGGGAATCAGACTTGAACTCATGATCTGTTTAAATCTTGGTGTTTCAAGAGGCTTTGCCTCTATCATTAAGCCACCAACCCCAATGACAGGGGATGAACTTAATAGGGGCCAGAGGAGGCCTAGGCCCCGCCTACTTTTTTGCTTAAAAGTATTGATTTCGGCTCACTAGGTTTATTTCATATTAGTTATACTGTTTGAACCCCTCCTAATTTAGATCAAAAGCCCAAACCTGTTTCACAAATTCACAAAAAAACTAGTTTTTTCCTCACTTTTTTGCTTAGAAGTATTTATTTAGGTCAGCTAGGTTTATTTCATATTAGTTATAGTGTTTGCATGGGCGGATTTACTTATGCTCCAGCAGGGGGCGAGGCACCCGCTGAGATTCATCTCAGGAGTAGAAAACTTTCAGTTTTTCTAAGCGTGCCCCTTCGGAGATACTTGGGAGGCACCTGTTACATCCGAATGATTGAGAGAGATACAAGAAAACTGAATAAGTTAGTGATTATTTGCTATGAAGAAATGTTTCTATGAAAACCTTCATGTAAGTTTTAATGAAGAATATTAGTTTGATGAAGAATATGATGTTTTAAAGTAGAGAGAAAAGATGATATTGACAATTAAATAGAAAGAACTAAATTTAGAGAGAAATTTGTATGGGAAACACAATCACAAATTTGAACATTAAAAGTTTATCAATTAACATTAACTCCCTTTAATTTATTTTAAACAGATTCCCTTTAACTTACAAAATAAGTTCTATTCAAATTAAAAAAAAATCATAAAATTAATATTTATCCGACTTATAGTCAACCAAAATTATAATAATATTTTATCAATCAAAATTTAATTAAATTGAGTAAACCCAACTTATATTCAACCAGTTTTTGAGTAAATAAGTATGAAGTGTATTTTATCTGACTCGTTTTAAACGACTTGTTCTTTCTATAGTAAACCCATTTTGACCCGACTTGTTTTTAGCGGACCCAATTTTGACCCTATTTGAATTGAGCCAACCCATTTTTTGCACCCGCTCAAGAAAAACTCTGGATCCACCACTGAGTGTTTGGGACCCTCCTAATCCAGATTAAAAGCCCAAATCTGTTCCACAAATCCACTAAATAATTTAATTTTTTTTATGTGTAGTATTTTCGGCCCCCATTTTAATGGTTCAAGTTCCGCCACTACCCAATGGTGATTGTGTTCTATAAATAATAAGCAAAATGGACGATTTATCGAGTCAAAACAATTTTCTAAGTTTTTTTGAATATGATTTTGGTTTTAACTATGATTCATGAATACACACCTATAATTATTTTCATAGTTATATGTTAGTAATAATAATACACTAAAATAATCAAGATTACAAAATTCTAAGAACAAAAAAGGTCAAAAAGTTCAAAATTTTTTTATCATTTTTGAATATATTCCCTTCCTAAGTTCTTTTATTACATATTTACCAAACCCTAAAATTTAATTACATATTCCCCCTTCCTAAAACATAGATATTACATATTTATCCATTTCATTTAAAATAACTTATTTCATTACCATTTTACCCTTAATAAACCAATTAAAGTACCATTTACATTTCATTATTTGTGAGGGACAATTTGGTAATTTTAAGTTAATTGAAAAAATATGTAGTTAATGTTATGGATTAGGGATATATGTAATTTAAAATTTTAGTAGGGATATGTAAAAAAAACCAACTAAAAACAGTATAACAATCTAATTATTCTAAAATAAAAACTATTGTTATTATTATCTTTGAATAATATATAAATACTTAGAAGTATATAAATAAAAGTACACCACCATTTATTTTGATTTAAAAAGAGATGCAAGACACCAACATCACGGGACAGAAGGTAGTGTGGTGGACGAGTAAGAATAACGGAGTGACCCCACCCCTAATGTCCTTGTCCAGATGCTTTAAACATATCAATTTGCCAATTTGCAACTTTTAACGGCTGTTTGACGGTCCGCTACAGTTTAAGCCGAATTCTGGTAAAACGGGTGAGTTGGGGAATGGGTAGGCCGGTTCAACCTTTTTGGAGGCCCAAAACAAATGAAACTTCGGGACCCTTTTTTGAAAGCCTAACACGCTTTTCTATTCCTGTGTTGATAAACTTTAGTGTCTAACCGGTCAAACTAAACCTTAGTGTAATTGTAGTTAAAAAAAACTATGTAGAGAAGCACATTGTTTGTATATTACAAGACAAATACCTAAAATCAAGTGGTCTTAAACATCATCCTTTTATATATATATATATATATATATATATATATATATATATAGAAGACGATGGATACAATATACCCAATAAAGATAGTTTGATACAGTTAATACAAGATAACAAAATCTTTTTTAAATTTGATTTAAAATCACACACATATATATATATATATATATATATATATATATATATATATATATATATATATATGGGCATGTTCTTTTGAGAACCAACCATATGTTGAGAACCGAAAGAACCGCACAAAACGTGTACATATCGCTTTAGTGAAAAAAGTAAAATTCAACAACAATGTTTTATTTATCTCTTTCCACTCTTAGTTTGAGTTTATCTCCTATCTCCTGAATTTTTTTAAGAAAAGTATAAAAATATGCATATATGCATTCATTTGTGCATATAGTGTGAGTGCATATATGCATTTAAAAAAACGACTATAAATTCGAGGTCTTTTAAAACAAAACCTTAAACATATTGAAATGTACATGAATTCTAGTCAATTTATATTATAAATAGAGGAAGAGTTAATGCGGTTCTCACGGTTCTTAACATATTGTTGGTTCTCAAAAGAACATACCCCTATATATATATATATATATATATATATATATATATATATATATATATATATATATATATATATATATATATATCATTCAAGTGGTCTTTAAGTATCATACTTATAGGTTATTGCATTCTTCTTGCATCTCAATTACAAGTTAGATCATAACCACCTTATACCAACTAAATGTATCAAACTCAAATTTCCACACATCTACATATCTTTACATCTTGTAGGCGGATATTTAGTTAATCTCACACTCTCTTCTAAGGCAATTATTAAAAGACATTATAATGTAAAACATTTTATGGAGTATAAAACTTACTAAAAAACATTAGTTGGAAACAAACATTTAAGCAACAATAATGAACTGTGAAAAGATGAGGATAACTAACATTTTCATAAGTTAAGGGAACAAACGGGTCTACCGGGCTAAAAGGCATTCTTGTTAATGGCAAAATTCATGCCAACATCGCACATTGAAAGGAAAGCAATGCCATTGTTACGGTACAAATATATGTTTAGGGGCTACAGGGCCGTCCTCAATAAATTAAGTATCCGGCTCTACATAAAAAACCCCCCTCAATATGCACGTATATAAAAAAATTCAATAATACGGCGATAATTGTAATTATAATAATAAAGAAAACAAAACTACCAAAGAAAAGTATCTAGTTAGTAGTTACATAACTAAATGAGTCGGGAGGCTCTCCTAGCATTTTGCGAGGCAAAGTTCTTCATATTGCATGTTTTCTAGTAATTGGGTTGTGTAATTGGGATGGGTCATGGGATAAATGGATAAAGATTGGACATTTGTGTATTATTGGGTTGGGTATAACTATTAATTTAGGTATTATTGGGTTGGATTTCAATTAAAAAAAATTGCTCCTAAATTTTATAAAATTTTACAGAATTTATAAGTTATTTTTTTATAATATATATATAAATTTTTTTTAAAAATATATGCCCCACTCGTAAACATGCCCCGGTGCCGCGGCACCACCCTCTCAGCCGGTACCGAGAGGCTATATTGTAATTGTTGATTAGTATAGGGGTTCTAGTGAATATTTCAATATACAAATACACAGATCGTTGAATGTAATGATAGCTAATGATTTTGAGTGTTATCTCCTTCTTCTCTGTGTGATTTTTCTTCTTCTCTATCTTTAGCTCTTGTTATCTTGATTACCATTTTTGTATCATAACAACCATCAAAATGAAATCTTAACACAATAGAATTATCACTAAAAAATTAAAATATCATGCGTCTCTATAAGGTCGCTAGTTTTGTGGTGAGTAAACAAAACATCTTTAATTTTAGAATGCAATAATCAGTCGAAAGTAGAAAGGGTTTGGTTCTGGTTTTCACATATCATACCTTTGGTGGTTTTGATAAGATGTTTTCAGATCATGTGAAGAAGAGGACGGTGAAGATGGAATGAATGATCTTGTCCATTGATTATATATCTATACTATATAATAAATAAAGGTTTTGTATGCCACGTGTCGTCACCATATTTAATCTCATCATTCTTTTCTCGTATCTCTCTCTTATTAAATGCACCCATATCTTTTAATAAATTACTAATTATACTAATAAAACATATTTAATTTAAATTATCTTTTATTATAAAAAAACTTTAAAACCTAATTATGTAATTTTTATTTTCAATCAAATAGTAAATGAAAGTCAAATTACATTAAATAGTAATTGACGTATTTTTGAAACCCAATTATATATTATTTTTTTACATATTTTGAATTTTATTTTTTATCCTTAATATATGTATAGTAATACATTTTTACACATGTAAAATACATAAATAAAATTTAAGAAATTCATGTATTAATATTTTTCACCCCGTGTGTATTACATGGGATCTAAGCTAGTTTATAATAAAAGGGAGAATTGTTGATAATTGTTATCTATCAAATGAAATCCCATTAAAGTTACATACAAAATTCCCATTAAATTTTATAAATAGCTTGTCATGGATTTTGTATCTTATTTAGACGATTAAGTTTTAATTAATTATTTCAATTAATAAAATTTATATCTAATTTAAGTTGGGTCGATTTTAATAACCTAGTGCAAATAAGTTAAGAATCATGTAGTTATATTTTTTCTGAAGAAAAAGAGTGCCTGTAGTTCGGTGGTCTCGCTGTGGTGGACATTGGTGCTGGTGCTAGTGCTGGTGTTGGTGGTGGCAATGGCAGTGGAGGCTTCAAGGTGGAGGCGGCAATAATGGCGGCAACGGAGGCGACAATAGCGGTAGTGGCAGCGGTTGAGGTCTATGCGTAACCCAGTGTAAATAATCTCTAACTGATTTTCTCATCAACCGTGTTGACCCGTTCTTACTCATATGGACCTACTTTTAAGTGTTTGAACCCATTCTAAATCACATAGTTTTTAGGGTGCCCATTTCGACCCGTTCTGAATTATAGTGCTACTCATTTCAACCCAAAATACAATTTTTTTTTCCAAACCAACTCATTCCCCTACTTTGAGCCAAGATTGTCAGGATTAGCTGAATCACAAACTACGGTTTAAAAAAAAGACAAATCAAACTGGAGAGGTTGGTTGGATTTGCCGGATCGGTCAAACCAGCCAAACAGTTTGGCAGTTTACATTAGTTCTTTTTAATTCAAAATCCTTAGTTTGTACTAAATTTATAGAAAATAAGTTGGTTGGTTATATCATACACATCCAAAAAAATGAAAATAAATAAACAATAAAGACACTCTGTCGAAAGCGAGTATAAACAACTTTTACTTACGGGTCACTGGCCCACCCGATCATCTCCACCACCCTTTAGAGGAAACTCACAATAGGTGAGAAAACCCCCTGACCCAACCTGGAACCCTTTTTTTTCCGTCACAAGTGGGACTCGAACTCAAGTCCTCCCCATTTTAATGAAGTATTGGGTACCTCACCTCAACCACTTGGGCTGAAGATCATTGGCGAGCAATAACAACTAAAAGTTTTAAATTTAAATCATTTGAAAATGTGTTTTTTTTATAAAATAAATATGTATTATATATTTAACTGTTTTAAGTAATCAAAAACCTATGCTTAACCACATGATGTGGGTTGTCAAATTGGGCCCAATCCAAACCGATCCATATATAAAGGTTATAAAACAATAAAAATAGGAACAATAAAAAAAAAAGTCTTAGAAGGCATATGTATCCTAAACAAAAGGAACAATCAACAACTTTCCAGATGGAACAAAATTACCTCAAATGAAATTTGCCTTTCTTCACCCCCATAGCATTATTCATTCATCTTCTGCAAACCATAATAAATATACTTTTTTGTTTATTTTTCAATTTTCTAAATTTAACTTGATTTAAATAAAACAATTCAAACATGTTAGGCGCGTTTTATTTTTAGCTAAATTTTACATTAACACCGTTTGACCCATCGTCAATCAAATACAACTTGAACTGACGGGTTTCCATGCAAACGGGTTGAAATTGCCACCTCTAACTAGTACCCTAAATACCATATTCTAACTTTGACCGGTTGATTTATTTGGCGAAAATAAGCTAGAGCTATGATGATCATAAAATATAATGAAAAGTGGGGACCGAGAGATTATCATCCTTAGAGCATTCCCAGCCCGTTCTTTATATTCCGTATCTTTATCCTTATAATTACACTAAAAAACACTACTTTTTCTACCTTTTATCTCTACTTTTCTTTCCTTATCCTTATCCTTATCATTATACTAAAAACCACTACCTTTATACTTATATTTACAAAAAACCTTATATCTTTTATATCTCCTCCACTCACAACCACTTTAAACCACTCCTTAAAATATACAAAACTCACTCACATAATTATACAAAACGGGTTGTGAATGCTCTTACCAGATTATAGTTTGTCAAAATCATCGTCATCCAAGTCATTGTTTCCGTCGTCTGAAAAGTCAAAATAAATCAGACATGTTAAATCACAAAATAAACAAGAATTAAGAAAAAGTAGGAATCCAAGTAACAAATTATATGTCTAATTCTCATGCATGCGAGAAAGTGGAATTCAACTCACTTACAATGGGTCGATTCAGGATATGTTAAATCTTTAATGTGTCAAACAGGTAAAATAATTATAAAAAAAAGCCAAAAGGAAACGGGTCGAAAGTTGTCCAATGTATATTTTTATGCATAAAACCTCCTGAATCATTTTAGTAAAAAAGTTTAGATTATCAATAAAATGATATAATTTAGGTAATCATATTTGACAAACCAATAAAATATAAAAAATTTTGGAAAGAAGTGATTTTGGTTGACCCAACCCGTACAGAAGATTACCCGTTTTGATCCGTTACCCAACCTATCAGTTTGTCCATCACAAAACTAAAAATCAGAACACCTCGACTCATACCTGGTCCTTCATCACTGTCACCAAGATCTCCCAACAGAAAAACATCCAAGTCCTGGTCAATTGTCTTTGTGTTTGTGCTTTTAGTTTTCTGATTTGCTTCACTTTCTTCTGTTTTAGAAACACTTTCAGCTGCGGACCCCACTGCAGCATCTTCGCTCACCTTCTCACCCACTTTTTTATTTTCCTCTTCTTCCTTGTAACGCTTTTCATAACTGTAATTATCACATCAGAAATAGAACACTCAACCAACCAGAGCATCTTATGCACAATTCACATAACTGAAAGAACTATTTTCAAGGGAAGTTTTAATACTGTGATTTGAATAATCAGAGGAATAAATAAGTTACTTACGGAGTCACGTGACTATTTACTAAAATAAAATAAATCCTCCAAAATTTCCTTTCTCTCATGACACGCGGGCATAACGCATACCTCAACTTTGAGATTTCCTGCAATTATCAATAGTATCGTTGGTTCTTCCTCTTAGCATCAAATCATTAGACAACAAGATCATAAATAGTGCATACATTTATTTGTTTCCACCAAAATCGTTAAAATTGTTTTCACGGGAAAATAAATATTCATGAGTGTTTGTATTATCTTCAAAATCATAAGTCTTCATAACAAGATGATATAATTGTCAAAGAAGCAGGAAAATAAACTCTGAAATGGATAGAGATAAGGTCATGTGAATTTACAATGTCCAAAGGTATATTAATCAGGTGGCTCTATATGTTCAAAGATAAAAAAACTGATTATATTAATCAGGTGGCTCTATATGTTCAAAGATAAACTGCACATCGAAGGAACTCTAAACGATCTATTTTCATGCAAGTTTTAACAAATGTCATAACATAGACATTTATTCTTACACCCAATGTCAAGATACCAGAAGCAAATTTTTAGACAAAGAGTTGTTTGTATTACTGTGAAGAAAAATATCAAAGAACTATTGATTACTAACCAACTGTTTCAACATAATAGAAGACTGAATATTCAGAGAGACAATGAAAAAACCCTGGCTAAAAACTACAAAACTAGAAAGAAAAACCATTTTTTTCTACTGTGTTATACCTCTATGGTCATGTCAGGACAATTTCACGCATATAAATTTTTTAGAAAAAGAGTTGTTTGTATTACTGTGAAGACAAATATCAAAGAACTATTGATTACTAGCCAACTGTTTCAACATAATAGAAGACTGAATAATCAGAATGAAAATGAAAAAATGGCTAAAAACTACAAACTGAAAAGAAAAACCATTTTTTTAGTGTGTTATACCTCTATGGTCATGTCAGGATAATTTCACACATAAAGCCATGAGATGTGTGCGTATTTACTTTCACCCATGCATTAGAGTTTTTCCCATCAAGATTCACGTATCAGACTTCTATTCGTGTATAGGTTCGAGCATCAGACATTTATTCAAGATTTCACGAATTTCGCACAAGATTCGGGCATGTATTTCACGTATATAACAAAAATATTTGTGAGTGGGAGTTAAAATGGAACAAAAAAGGCTATCATTGGGAGTTGAAGATGAGACATCAAAGGCTGCCATTATAAATATGAAGAAACTCAAGGGTGGCACCTATTTGCCTCTTCATTCTTCTGCATGTGAGGTAACATGGGTTCTCAAGGAAAATAAAGTTTGATAGGAAGGTCACCATTCAATATTTCTGATATATCCAGTCAAAAGGAAAATCAAAAAAGAGTTTTTCTTCTAAATCCTGTTCATTTAATAACATATAGAGAGAAAGAGATGGTCATGTTTTTGGAAGACAGGGAGCATCAAAAGAAGCAAGCCTATCATCACAGCAGACACAACAGTACTTTGCTATCAAGTCTTTTGCTAAACGCGAATCTTGATGGAAAAGTCTGGTAAGCGTACCATCGTATCTCATGGCTATATGTGTGAAATTGTTCTCACAAGGCCATAGGAGTATAACACTTAAAAAATAACTATTTTTATGATTTTCTCGTATTAATATGTTTGCAAGGCTCCCTACAGCAATGACAATAGCCTTCCTCAGAGAGGGTATATTGTTGTTTGCTAACACCAAAACGTGATCTTAGGGTCTCGGACATGGTCTCAGGAAGATATATTGTAGTAAACCAAAATACATGACTACAAGAAAACTACTAAGATTTTGTGCAGTTGTATATAACAAGAATGAGGAGCCAGATAGTATCAAAAACATTATTATGAGAAACAAAAGGTAATGAAAAAAAAAGAAGCATGGCATAATCTTCATACAACTCTTTTCATCTTCATCAAGATCATGTATTATAGAAACAGACAAAACTATCAGGTAGTGGCTGGTAGGAAACTTTCAGCACAGAAAAGTAAAGATGAGCTAAGTCACTAGAAGAACTCAAGAAGTTACCTTTACAGTTGAGAGTACAAGTTTAGCATGTGTTTCTTGCCACTTTGTAAGATCCTGCCGAACATTTGAGATTGTAGGAATATCAGACATTTCTGAGTCATCTGCACATTACATAAGGTACTCCAATTATAACTACCGAATAAATCGATCTGAAAGATAACTTTAAAAATGAGCATGAAAAGTATATAAGCTCCAAATGTGATTGTCATATATATACACATCTCTAGAACACTTGCTATCTACCTATTAACTTGCGAACAGAAGGTACACTTTTGTTCTTGTCAGTAGTGACATATTAATATATATTAAGACCTTCCATTCTGATTCCTATACTTTTCAATACAGATTTACCGCAACAAAATTGGGGTGCACCCACCCTCTCCCATATGGAACAACTAAATAACACAATAATCTTTCACAATGCATACGAAACTCTAACACACTTCTTCAGCTGATAAATTCTATCATTTACAACAACTTAAAACTACTTATAGGCTTAGGAACATGATTAATGACTAGATTATCTGCAGCGATTCCTATTATTTCGTTACAGATGCATCAAGACTGTTAGGTGGGATCGCGAACCCGTCTCAAAGGTGCATCATCATTAATTTTGTGGTTCTCAGTACATGTACATCACCATTTCACCTTTCTCCTTCTGATGTTAATATTTTTCAAAATTATTACACATTTCTACTCTTGGAAGCACCATTACAGATTTACAGCTCCCTATAGAGAATACAGAATATTAATAATTATGTTGCATCTCTAAAAGATAATAGAACGGTCAAAAACCCTAGAGGCCATACAAATCCATCAGGTAACAGAGTCACATTCTTCAGAACCTCCAAATCCTATAACTAACTTCAATTTCAAATGCATAGTAATAAACACATGCTTTCAGCTATAACTGAATTATAGTTCATATTAAACTGTATTAACTTGCCTTCTAGCGGAAAATCTCGAAACGTATCTAACGTGATCTCCTTCACAAACTCTCGCAGGTCATCCGTAATTCCAAACTTCTCGAGATCCGCCGTCGAAGTACCACCAACCTCCGCCGGCGCAGACGACGACGACGGCGAAGAATCAACAACGAGTTGGGAGAACGCGGCAGATGTGGAAGGAATCTGAGACTTGATCTGATCTGCACGTTTCAACGCCTCAACCTTAATCAAATCAGCCTTTTTCGACGCCTCAGCGGCGATCTCCTTAGACCGTTTCGATGCCTCCAACACAATATCAGATAGCTTCGATGATCCAATTGTGAAGTCCTGAGACCGCTTCGCGGCTTCTTTTGTAAACTCCTGTGATCGTTTCGCAGCTTCTTTTGTAAATTCCTGCGATTTCTTGGCAGCGTCTTCTGCGAATGTGCGAGCCTTTTGCCAGAAATCCATGGCGGATGTGTGAATCGTTCTAGCTTTTCGATGAGATTGAATATGGTGAAGATGCAGGAGGAAGCAGAAGGAGGGGATAGAGTGTAAAGGGGTGCACGTTATGAGGGATGGTCACGTTACAAAAAGTCAAGATTTTGACTATATTGGGAACGTTGATGGATTGGATTATACTTTCTAGTTCTAGAGTAAATTACACGAAATTTAATTTAAATCTAGGGCATTTACCCGCCTCACGTTGCGGCGACGTCGAAACGTATAGCAACTCGGATCGTCTCGCGTTGCGACGGCGTCGAAACGTATAGTAACTCGAACCACCTCGTATTACGGCAACGTGTCGAAACGTACACGTTTCTCCGATAATACCAATACCATTTAGAAAATGAAACTGGTTAAAAACGTATATCATACAAAGTAAATAAAACGGGTTAAAACGTATATTATACAAAGTATGAGGGCGAAAAAAATACAAAAGAAAATTAAACGGATTAAAAACGTATATTATACAAAGTACGAGGGTCAAAACAAAAATTAAAAAAAATAATAAAAAATGTTTTTACTATTCCTACTATTTATTTAACTAGGTCAATTACACCAAGTTTTTTAAATAGTGTATGAGAAACGCTATAAAAAACCAATATAATTTTTATTTTCTTATAAAAGTCACTTAATAATTTTTTACACATAAAAATCAACATACTTTTTTTTTTTTTTCTCATAAAAGTCTCTCAACAAATTTTTACAAATAAAAAACCAACATACTTTCTTGTTTTTCTCACGAAAGTCCATCGACAATAATTTTTATCTTAGCAAATGAATCCGTAAAAGTAAAGCAACGGAAATCCACCGATAGAAATAAGAGCAAATGTGTATAGTCATATATTTTGTATAAGCTGTTGTCATTTATTGTATGTTTAAACAATTTTAGACTAGTTTACTTTCTGTCATTTCATTATTGTAATTTCAGTTTTCTGTAATTAGTCAAGTCTGGGCCATCGAAACTACTTAGTTTCGATTGAGTCTGTTCAATCGAAACTAGTAGTTTCGACAGTCTGTGTATCAATTGTAAATGGTCAATCGAAACTAGTAGTTTCGATTGACCATAGTTTCGATACCTGTCACTACTATAAATAGCCTAGTTTGAGATTGTTTAGGGTGTGAGTAGCGGCTGTAACCCTGAACTTTCTCTTTCACATTTTTCCTGAACCAATACAATTTGCAGTTGTTTATTCACTGTGTTCTTACACTTTCATACCATTTGCGTGTTGATTCAAACTGTGGTTAGCCTGTTATCTTCACCAACACTGTTTCTATTATCTGTTTCACCACCATACACACAGTTTCCGCCTGTGTGTGTGTGCAATCGATCAAATCAGTGATTTCAAGAGAAATCTGGACCTACAATTGGTATCAGAGCTTTATGCTCTAGTGTTTTTGAGTGTTATCAGGTTATTGATCGATTCTAGGTGATTACCGAGGGTTTTCGTTGCTTATTTTGGGTTTTTGCACATTTATTCTCGAGGTACTGTTTCATCATTTTTCAAGGGTTTTTGCTCGTATTTTCGGAATCGGAGGTTGGATTCGTGATCAGGACAGTTAGACGAAGGTTTTCGCTGGATTGGTTTGTTATTTCTGCACCTTTGATTTCTGGAGCTTTTCATCAATGGAGTATTGTTGTTTTGGAGAAGAAGGCATCGAAACTACGGGGAACAATTTCTGATTTCTGTTGATCATCGAAACTTCTTGTCTACGTTTTGTCGGGAGAAGGTACTATCGAAACTAGATTTTTGTCTCTTATAGAAACTGTGGGTATCGAAACTAGTTGTTTTGATAAAAGTTGTTTCGATAAAAGTTGTTCTATCGAAACTAGTTGTTTCGATAGAAGCTGACTTATCGAAACTAGTTACTGTTTTAGTTTCGATTCAAAATATTATGGCCACTTCAAGTTCAACAGAACATTCTGGGGGAAATAGACCACCTGTTCTTGTGTCCACAAGAGATTTTGATGACTGGACAATGAAGCTTTTCTTTCAATTTCACGATTATACTCTGTTGAGTTCTATCACCGATGGTCCCCACAAGCCCGTAACTACTACTGCTGATGTTCAACGTCCTAAGTTAGTATCTGAGTATGATGAGAAAGATCTTGCCTTGATTGCCCGAGACAACAAGGCCTACGGGACTATTGCCATGGCTCTTCCTATGGATATTTTCAACATCTTTGCTGAGTACATAACTGCCAAAGACTTATGGGCTGCTTTGTGCACAAGATATGAGGGAAGTGAGGATGTCAGGGAAAGCAAAAGAGATCTGATCAAGAAACAATATGCGATGTTCAGCAGTGTAAGGGGAGAATCAATATCTGATTTGATCAACCGTTTCTCAAGCATTGTATCAAGGTTGAAGGTAATGGGAGTTGAGTACCCTACTCTTGATCTAAACAAGAAACTCCTAGATTCTCTTCCTGAGGAATGGAATATGTATCGAATCATGATAAAAAAGACTGAGAATCTGAGTGCTCTGTCTCAACAGGAAGTCTATAGCATTCTTGAATCTTATGAAATTGAGATTAAAAAGGGAGCCGTCACCCCATCAAATCAGTCTGGAAACACAGCTCTTATTGCTGGATCAAGCTTATCTGGTAGCCCATATTTTCAGACTGATGTCCCTCCTTCAGCTGCTGCAATTAATTCTACCAGCTCCTCTGCTTCTTAAAAGACTGTCACCATGATTCCCGATGAGTATGTTCCGATCATGACTGCTTTCATGTCATGCTATGATGCACTGATTTCTGGAAATCTAACACCGGTTAGCTTTCAACCTGATGACTTGGAGCAGATTAATCCTGATGATTTGGAGAAAATGGACATTGATTGGTGCATGGTCATGTTGACCTTAAGAGCCAAGAGATTTATCAAAAGGACTGGTATAGACAGGTTCAAGCAAGGAAAGACGCTTGGGTTTGATATCAAGAAGGTGAGATGCTACAATTGTGATCAGCTGGGTCACTTTGCCAGAAACTGCAAGGAGCCGTCCTCCAAAGATCAGCAAGATAAGAAGATTTCCTCTGGTAAACAAGCTGGCAATCCTCCAAAGACAAACACAACTTCAAGTTCCACAACTCTTGTGTGCCAAGCTGATGGACATTATCATTGGGGAGAACAAGCTGAGGAAGCTGCTGATAAAGCCTTGATGGCTGATGTGGAGGAAAATGGCAAGTGTGTCATGATTGAACCAGCTGAGGATCTCACTGCTGTGCCTGCTGAGGTTATTTCTAAACTTTGTGATTCTAGATCTTGCTTAAATGAAATTCAAAAATACAGATTCATCAATCAAGCCTTGATTGATGAACGAAATCACATTAAGGTGATGTATGACTCTGTGGCCAAAAATGAGAAACTTTACTTAAAGAAAATTCGTGATATTTCTGATGAAAATCGTTCTTTAATTGTGCAACTCAATACTCAAACCATTAATAATACAATTTTGACTGAAAGAGTCCAAAAGGCAGAAAAAGCCAAATTACAGGTTGATCACATGGATATGGATCAGAAGATTCTGTTTGGAATAATTGATAAACAATTTAATAGAAAATGCACAGAAGGTCTTGGGTATAACTCTCATCCACCTCCTTATTCTAAATCAGGGAGATTTGCTGATATGCCTACTCCACATGTTTCCACACCTTTTGTTTGCACATTATCTCCTGATGATTATATTACATCCTCTGATTCTGACAGTTTTGCTTCTTGTGTAGAGTCAAATTGTGTAAATTCCGAAGATGATTGTGATAAGAGTGCTAATGATAGAACTATTTTAAAAGAACTTGAGTCGGATGAATGTAATAATATGTCCGTGTCAAAACCAAATATTTGTGAACACGTTAAAAACTTGTATTTTGATTCTATGCCTGCTGAGTATACGGGTTTGGGATGTGATGTTTCTAAATTTAAAAATGCCTTGCCTTTTGTTCCTAAATCTTTGAATGTTATGCCATGTGTTACAAAATTTAAAAGTGCAGGAATTATTGTGAATGATGTACCACGTGAAACCATGAGCAACATGGAATTTTTCAGATTAAAGGAAGCACATCGTCTTCAAGACAAAGTTATTGATGAGAGAACCGTCTCATGTTCAGATCCCTCAACATCACAATCATCTTCATCTTGTGATGACTATTATCAGGCTAAGATATCTTGTAAAAATGTTTGTTTTAGTTGTAGTGCCTCAAATCATGTTTCAAAGAGTTGTAAATTGACAACCGCAAATTTTAATGAAGAATCACCTTCCCAAAGTTCATTAAATTCATATGTGTTGCCTAATTCTTCTCACAGTAGGAAATCTAGGCGTAAAAGAATTAAAAATGCTAAAAATTATTTAAAACGAACTTGGAAAATTAAAAATAATGTTCTATTTGATGACCGTGCTTCATCAAAGGATGGTTATACTTCTTATTCCAATGAGATGTCATATCCTGACACTAAAATCTCTTGATTGAAACATTGTTGGTCAAAACGTATAAATGGTTCGTTGTGTATAGGGTCAATCAAGAATAACCGGCGATAACATCTGGCATGTAGATAGTGGATGTTCAAGGCATATGACTGGGCACTTTAACTTGCTGCAAGATTATCATCAAATTGATGGAGAGTATGTTGCTTTTGCTGGAAACCCAAGAGGAGGAAAGATTGATGGACAAGGAACAGTATCAAATGGAGTAAATAGTCTGGAATTTGTCAACTATGTTCCTCAGTTAAAATACAATCTGATGAGTGTTTCACAGATTTGTGACAAGGACTTTTGTGCTTTATTCAATTCAAAAGAATGTCTTATCTTAAAGCCGGGAGTGGTGATTCCGGAAGAACTTATTCTCATGCGTGCTCCCAGAAGATACAACACATATAGCTTGGATATGAATAACCCATCGGGAATTGAATCGTGTTTTCTCTCAAAGGCTTCCGAAGATGAATCTTTCCTATGGCATAAGAGGTTGGGACATGTCAATTTCAAAACAATGAACCGACTGGTTCGAGGCAACCTAGTCACTGGATTACCTCTAAAAGATTTCACTCCTATGGAACACTGTATTTCATGTTCCAAGGGAAAACAGCACAACTCTTCACCTAAGCCTAAAACCACCAATTCCATTGACTCTCCTCTCCAATTGCTTCACATGGATCTCTTTGGTCCAGTGAGTGTCATGAGTCTTGGACGAAAGTCATACTGTCTGGTGGTAACAGATGATTTTTCTCGATTCACTTGGGTGTTTTTCTTAGCTAAGAAGGATGAGACGCCAGAGATTTTAAAGACCTATCTGCTTCAAATTGAAAACCTCTTCAGTTTAAGTGTGAAGACTATCCGCAGCGATCATGGAACAGAATTTAAGAATGCAACTCTTGATTCCTTCTATGAAAGCAAAGGAATTTCTCGTCAATTTAGTGCACCTCGTACTCCTCAACAAAACGGTGTAGCTGAAAGGAGAAACCGCACCTTAATTGAAGCTGCACGAACTATGATTGTTGACTCTAAGCTTCCCGTGACTTTCTGGGCTGAGGCGGTCAACACTGCATGTTTCGTGCAAAATCGGGTTCTTTTCACTAAAAGTTGCAACAAGACACCATATGAGATCATGTACAAGCGCAAGCCAGTTATTGATTTCTTCAGAAAATTTGGGTGTGTGTGCACGATGCTGAACACTTCAGATCAGCTCAACAAGTTTGAAGCCAAAGCTGATGAATGTTATTTTGTTGGTTATTCCTCCAATCAACGTGCTTTTCGTGTCTATCATAACCAGAAAAGAATAGTGCTGGAGTCCATTGATATCAATTGGCATGAAAATAATCACACGGACGCAGGAGACGGTCCCAATTGGCTATTTGACGTCGATTCAGTTTTTAAATCATTTAATCTTCCTGATTTCTCAATTGACTCAACTCATGCTAATCCTTATTTTTCTGTGAACAATTTAGGGAACTTAAATGATCAAGGTTCTTCCTCATCTGCTCAGGTTGAAATTCCTGTGGTTGCAAATGCTGAATCTGATATGGAGTCTTCCGGTTCTGGTGCAACAAGTGAAACTGTTGAAGACAACTCCATTCCAATAGTAGATGTTGCACCACAATCACCTGCTGAAGATCCTATTAATGATATTGCCGATCCTCCTGCTGAAAATCTTACCAATTTGGAAGAAGTAGTGGAAGAAGATGAAATTCCTCAACTGCGAATTCACAAGATTCATCCCACCAATAACATCATTGGACCACTCAATGTGGGTGTTAGTACCCGAAGTGCCTGTGAAGCATTTGAAAACAGCTTGTTTTCTTGCTTCATCTCTCAAACTGAACCAAAGAACATCAAAGCAGCTCTACTAGAAAACAGCTGGGTGGAAGCAATGCAGGAAGAGCTACAGCAATTCTCAAAGTTGCATGTGTGGAATTTGGTAGATCTTCCCAAGAACAAAGTTCCAATCGGCACTCGTTGGGTTTTTCGCAACAAAAAGGATGAAGGCGGCATTGTGATTCGAAATAAAGCTCGTTTGGTGGTTCAAGGTTTCTATCAAGAAGAAGGGATTGACTATGAGGAAGTCTTTGCACCAGTGGCTCGCTTGGAAGCCATCAGAATGTTTCTCGCCTATGCAGCCTACATGGACTTCACCGTCCATTAAATGGATGTCAAAAGCGCATTTTTGTATGGCAAAGTTCAAGAAGAAGTATATGTCAAGCAGCTGCCGGGTTTCATTGATCCTAATTTTCCAGACCGTGTTTACAAGTTAGACAAAGCATTGTACGGTCTTCACCAAGCACCTCGTGTGTGGTATGAAACTTTATCAAAACATCTGATTGAGAATGGTTTCACACGAGGAGCAATTGACCAAACTTTGTTCAAACGGAAGGAGGAAATGGATACAATCATGGTACAAATTTATGTGGATGATATCATTTTTGGATCTACAAATCCCCGTCTCTACAAAGAATTTGAAGAAGTGATGCGATCTAAGTTTGAGATGAGCTCCATGGGGGAAATGAAGTTCTTTTTGGGACTACAAGTTGATCAGTCTGAGTCAGGAATCCTTATCCATCAAGAAAAATACGTAAAAGAAATCTTGACCAAGTTCAAAATGGCTGATTCCTACCCAGTAAAAACTCTTGTGGAAGTTCGACATTGTTTGACTCCTGATGTGGATGGTGAGAGCGTTGATCAGCACCTATATCGCTCTATGATAGGCTCGCTCATGTATCTCACGGCCAGCAGACCAGACAGCATGTTTGCAGTGTGCTTATGTGCACGTTTTCAGGCTAATCCTAAACTCTCTCATTTATCTGCTGTAAAACGTATTTTGAGATATTTAAAATATAAGCCAAAATTGGGTCTGTGGTATCCTAAACCTGACTTGTTTGATCTTGTGGCTTATTCAGACTCAGACTACGGGGGTTGCAACTTAGACCGAAAATCCACTTCTGGAGGTTGTCAATTCCTTGGCAACCGCCTTGTCTCATGGCAATGTAAGAAATAGTCCACCGTTTCCCAATCCACCGCCGAAGCCGAATACATTGCCGCAGCCCTCTGTTGTTCCCAAGTCAGATGGATACACCATCAGATGCTTGACTATGGGATCACATTCCATGATACACCCATTCTGTGTGACAACACCGCCATTCCTCATATCACCAAAAACCCCGTTCAGCATTCCAAAACCAAACCCATTCTGTAGAGTCATATATTTTGTATAAGCTGTTGTCATTTATTGTATGTTTAAACAATTTTAGACTAGTTTACTTTCTGTCATTTCATTATTGTAATTTCAGTTTTCTGTAATTAGTTAAGTCTGGGCTATCGAAACTACTTAGTTTCGATTGAGTCTGTTCAATCGAAACTAGTAGTTTCGATAGATGGTAGTTTCGACAGTATGTGTATCAATTGTAAATGGTCAATCGAAACTAGTAGTTTCGATTGACCATAATTTCGATACCTGTCACTACTATAAATAGCGTAGTTTGAGATTGTTTAGGGTGTGAGTAGCGGCTGTAACCCTGAACTTTCTCTTTCACATTTTTCCTGAATCAATACAATTGCAGTTGTTTATTCACTGTGTTCTTACACTTTCATACCATTTGCGTGTTGATTCAAACTGTGGTTAGCCTGTTATCTTCACCAACACTGTTTCTATTATCTGTTTCACCACCATACACACAGTTTCCGCCTGTGTATGTAATCGATCAAATCAGTGATTTCAAGAGAAATCTGGACCTACAAAATGAATCATTTGCCTTGCTTCTATCGATTCATTTGGTAAGATAAATAGTTTTTGAGTGATTTTTGTGAGAAAAACAAGAAAGTATGTTGGTTTTTATGTGCAAAAATTTGTTAAGTGACTTTTGTGAGAAAAATAGAGAATATGTTGGTTTTTTATATGCAAAAAACTTATTAAGGGACTTTTGTTAGAAAAATCAAAAATTATGTTGGTTTTTAATGACATTTACCCAATAGTGTAGTTTTGTTATAAATTTCGTTATGATTATTGTAATTATTGAAGATAAATTATAAAAATTTTAATTATGAAAAACGAAATATGTATTTTTGGTAAGTGTTTTTCATCCGTATAATTTTGATATGTACGTATAGTTTTTATTTAAAAATATGATTGAAATTTTCTGTGTAAAATTAGAACATATGAGAAAATGAATAAGAATAAATTAAAATGAAAGTTGTATTAAAATCTATACTATATAATAAATAAAGGTTTTTTACATGCCACATGTCGCCACCACGTTCATTCTCGTCATTTTTTTCCCGCCTCTCTCTCCTATTAAATACACATTCATCTTTTAATAATAATATATATTTAAAGAAAATATTAATTATACTAATAAAACACATTACTTTAAATTATCCTTTATGAAACTTTAAAATCTAATTATGTAACTTTTATTTTCAATCAAATAATAATGAAAATCAAATTATATTAAATAGTACTTAATTTATTTTCCAAACCCAATTATATATTAGTTTTTACATATTTTGAGTTTTGTTTTCTATCATTAGTATATGATACATTTTTACACATGTAAAATATACAAATAATGATTTAAAATTTTATTTATTGTTATTTTTCACCCGTGTGTATACACGGGATTTAAACTAATATTATATAAAGTACACAATACTTTTAGACATCAACTATCAGACCTTTGCTATACCTTTTTGCAAATTAAAAATTGATAAACTTTTTAATACAAATTAATTTTTAATTTAATAATTTTAGACCCTATGAATATATGTATGTATTCATGTACATACACATGCATATGTGTGTCTGTATATATGTATAATGTATTTATATAGAGTTATTTAAACACATATACATCCATTTAGTTGATTCGTTAAGGTTGGTGAATTTGGGGTTGAATTTCATGTAAAGACAACAACCTGGACACATTTCATACCATGTAACATGAAGACGACCCATGTAACATTATTTATCTAAACTGATAAAGAGCAAGTTAAAACAGGGTTGACGTGTTGCAATCATGTTATAAACAAGTTAAATCGTTTGTTGGCTGTAAAAGAATAAGTTATGAATGAATTAAAGGGTAAAAAATGAGTTGACCCATAAATTATATGTTTTCTAACTTTCTTATTTTATGTTTAACATGTTAACGAGTCGATATATTTAATTTTGGTATAACCAGAACACGATCATTTATTAAACGGATGGGCAAATAACAAATTGGGCTTCTATGGTTCATAAGTTCGTTACCATCATTTGCTGCCTTGCTTAGTGGGCCTTTCTCAATAGATGATCCATAAGAAACCCAATTGTTGCCCTTAAAGCCTTAAAGGTATACGTTTTTTAGATGTTAAACAACACTTTTATGCGAACTTCACAATAAAAAAATATTATTTTTATATAAAATAAAAATATTATATTCAGTTGGCTCGTACCAAAATCTATTGTTTAGGTATTTTAATTTTTTTTACTATATCGATATCGATACACATTATGACTATACTATTGGGTCGGTTCTTCTTAATACCTGGGTGTCTCTTAACTTGACATTTGAATTTTTAGTTCGGGTCACATAAATAATAATGATAATTTGTTGTTATAGCCGGTAAAATTAAGAGTTATAATGAGGTTTTTGAGGTAATCATGACCATGAAAAGATAATACACAGTTCAATAACCATTTAAAAGAATAATTGAATTACTTAATCGAATTCGATACTCATTTTTTCTTTCACTTTGTTTTTTTAAATGCAACATGTATCGATCAATCTTTTTTGTGTAAGTTCAAAAACCTCAGTGGTTAAGGTCCAAAAATCTTTGGGATCAGTAAAAAAACAGTAATATACATTACATATAGAATAATAGAAATGAAAAATGTAGGGTTGGTTGACCCGCACCCAATAGGTTAGGTCCGCCAACGTGCATATCCACATACGTACAAGTATAGGCAAAACTTTTCTACTAATATGGGTATATAACGTCGGTGATATGTTATTGTTTAATCCCTCAAATTATTATCGATGGAGCAGTTGAAATAAGCGTAAAATAAAAAGGTTATTCTGTGATCCCAATTAAAAATTTTGATTTCGTCAATATCTATAAATACATTTATATAATAAATATATATACATATATTGTACATAAATGTGTGTGTGAGAGGGAAATGCAGTGGAGTCCACCAGGTTTTGCAATAGAAACATTGCAACATATCTTGATGATGTATTGTTCAATAATGGACCCTATATGTTTAGGATTGCGACTGAAAATTGCCCCCCACCTCCACCCCCACCCCCCCCCACCCCTACCCCCCCCCCCCTCTTCACTCAATCTCCATGATGAGCGGGATGACTAGACAGTTATATGCAACCCCTACCCACCCTACCCTAAAGGGCTAAACTAGACTCCAAACCAAGTGGGGTCTCATCCCAAATTGGCTTTGGATGGTGACCTCAATTAACATTTATACAAACATCACTTACATCCAAACATTTAACATTCTACTACTATACAATACACCATATCTTTTCCGTATCTCCATTGTTTTACTAGTTTTATAAAATGCTAAACGTTTATGTTATAAGCATCACATCATGACATTTTGATTACATAACACTTTAAAACTAACAACATTTGTTTTATAACGCGGCAAAACTTTTTGGAGATAGACTACCTACTACTACGAGCGACCATCAACACATATATCTTGCCGCGTTAAGAAAAAGTTAGTGTCAAGGGCGGAACTAGAACAGGGTATGGGGCCGTTGACACTCCGTACTGGCATTTTTTTGTTAAGACATGTATTAAATATCGTAAATTAATTCAAAGCGGACGTAAAAACTGTTAATTGATAAAGATGTAGAGATGAAATAGAAAGAAAGACGACTAAAATTTTATCATCACAAAAACTGTAGAATACAATGAATGGAATTAGGGCTATATATAGTCATCTAGATAAACATTGCTAATAAGTAAAAGCCCAAACAAAAGACTCAATATAAAAATAGTTGAGTAACTTATTATGCTAACAAAAACAATATCTATTATGACATTCAATTAAAACGTTTCGGTTCAGTCAATGCTGAGAGATGACCTCCTATTTACTCTCGTGAATCCGTATAGACCAACAAAACTAAAGATTTAAACCAAAAAATATATACATAATCATGTCTTGTTTGTAGAACTTTTTATAACAGTTATCAGTTGACGGTTAATTCTAGGTTTATACAAAAGCAGTTCTTTATTCGACGAATTACTATGGCTCAAGATAAATTTACAAACAAAAGTCTATATTTACTTTAAAGTTTGATACGGGACAAAATGGATTCTAACCCACAATCATACTACCACATATGTGTCAGACTTGCTGTTTCAATTATATCTAGTTTAATTCAGATCTTGATCTTTGATTCTCGACCTTAACCGTCTTCCGACCTTAATAAATAACCGATTCTAGCAAGGATAGTACGATTTCAATAAAATGGCATGATATAACCGTTACATAAGATATAGATTCAAGATTTATAGATGGAGATGTGGACAAGTACCGGAAGGCCTAATTTGGAGCCCCCACAAACCCCATGTGCATGTGAAGATGTTCCCATCATGCACCTACACACTCAAGCAATCTACATCAAATTCAATGGTTTCTTGTCCTTGCAATTTTGGGCTACCTTACATTTTGGACCTACAATCATACATCACTCAAAGATTTTTTTTCTATTTTATTTATTTATATGTTTATTTTCAATCAATAAAATAAAGCTAAATTTGCACATTCCTCAAAATTTGCAAGTAGAAAATTGAAGGACAAAATATGGATTAGCCAAATTAGGGAATTTGATTAAACTTAATAAATAAAAGGTGAGAAATTAGTAGGGGTTTAGGGTAATTTATATCATATTTATGCTATAAAACATGTTAATTAATGTATACATGATATGTGATTTAAAGCTAGAATAGACCTTTTGAAGATGGGAGATAAGGTCAAAACAAGCATTCGTTGATATTAACTACACTAGCTTCATATATCTATTTTGTTTTTTTAATTTTATACATCTCTCTTTTAATAAAAAATAAAAAAAACTAAATGATTTTATCACTTGGCATCATCATATTCTATCATACAACTTTTTCCCTCCAAAATTACATTTACATCCTCCATTTAATACTTATGTATTTAGCCTTTTTTTTAAAATTACATAAATAAACATTTTTATTATTATTACAACTAGCTCACATTTTTTTAAAATTATCATCAAAAATTAATATTTAAAAAAAATCAAGAATTAAAAAACAAGAGATTTTAAAAAAGAGAGTTTTTAAAGTTTTATTATCAAAAAAATGATTTTTAAAAATTTTAATAAAAAAAACAAGATTTTTTTTTAATTTTACATATAAAATTTGAAAATACTACATTTGCATTTTAAATAAATATGTGTTAGAATAAAGTTTACTAATATTTAATTAGTAGTTTTTTAATTAAATTTGATATTTATAAACAAATTTTTTATTTTGATTTGTAAATTTTAATATTAGTTTTAATAAATTTAAGAAACTTGCAAATACTTATTTTTAAAAGTGTACTATATTTTAAATTTTTTTTAAATGACGAGATTTTTTTTAAACATGTTTACAAGTTTCAGTTTTAGTTTATTAGTTTTAAAATTTTCATATTTAATTTTGAAATTTTAAATTTAATTGTATTGAAATATTAATGAGTGAAATTTTTAAAATTTGGGTTTTAAATTTTGAATTTAAAAGACGATATATTGTTGAAATTTAAATTTTATTTGTGTCTTTTTATTTTTTTGAATGAGAGATTTAATATTAAAAATTTAACGAGATTTTTCTATAAGACATAATTTATTATGTGACTCTTATAATCATTTATCTTATTATTAAATGATCAAATGTTTTATTATTAACCTATGACTAGTAGTTAGTTGATGGGTCTAATTACTCTTAATGTGTCATTAATGGGTTTTTCCTTGGGTGTACATATATAAGGAGAGATAATTAGAGGGAATTGACTAATGAATGAATCAATTACTACCAACACCTAAATTAGTCCCTCTCTCTCTCTACCATAACCGTGAGTCTCAAGAACTCACCTTAGCCATCCTAACCGTACACCCTAAACGGGAACCCGATCTTCCTAGTGGATCATGACGTCTTCCCTCTCTGCGGTTAGCTTATCAGGTATGATTTATATTATTGTTTTCCACTATCATGTTACAAGAACTGATCAACATGTGGTATCAGAGCTGATGTTGATTAATCAGTTCTTGTTTCTTTCCCTAAATTGGAATTAAAATCGGAGAACAAAGTTCTGCTAAAACCATAAGAAAATCGTCCTTATTAATGTTCACGGTTTTCTGTTTTATTAAAATATATAAAGTTTTCAAAATCTGTTAAAATAATGTTTCAAGATTTCGGTTACATGTTTAAATCTGATAATAATCAAGAACAGTTTCTTATGTTATTCAAATTGTTCTTGATATATTCATCCTAAATTGATGAAAAATTCCCTTATTTTGGAATAAAATCAGGATTGTAATATGTTTTTCCTAATTTAGGGTAACTTTATCCCCAAGTTTTTTCTTTTCGAAATTTGAATAAATAAATTAAATATTTTCAAAATTTATAAAAATCTTGGATATACTTGAAACCCTTTTAAAACCGAAATCAGATAAATCAAAATCCCCTTATTTAGGGATATGTAAGGATTTTGATTCTGTTTCTAAAATCATGTGATTTTATCTCAAATTTTCGCATTAAAATATTAAATTTTTATTATTTTAAAATGTTGCGAATTATAAAATTTGAGATAAACTAAAACATCTAAAAGATTTTTTGAAACCAGAATATATTCAAAATCTCTTAATTTTTGCACTGCCTTATCAAGTTCACCTTCACGTTTCTTTTAGACTCTCACGGTTTATTGTTCATGGTTTTTTTTTACACTTCACGGTCTTATGTTTCACGGGTATCACAGTTCACGGGTATTTAAGTTCCCGGTTAAAGTTCACGGTTTTGAGTTTACGGATTAAGTTTACGGTTTAAGTTCACGGGTTTACTCACGGTTTATAAAAAAAAAAATTGGAGCCGTGAACTTTACACTGAACCGTGTACCTTACTTGAGCCGTGAACCTTCTTTAGCCGTGAATCTTACTGAGTCGTGAACCTTCCTTAGCCGTGAACCTTCCTTAGCTATGAAACCTTATGAGCTGTGAACCCTTATGGAGCCATGAAACTAGCCTAATATGTGCCTAAAATTTTCCCTTAATGAATGCTTTAGTTTTAGTTTTGTTAAACTTTAAATTTAAATGTTTTCAAAACCTTAAAAACTTACTTGAATAACACCTAATAGCTTCACTTCTACCCAAAGGTAATGTGATGCATGTGTATACTTATTCAAGCTTTAGTAAAAAACATCATAACTTAGTGGTTATCATGATATTAAATTAGAAAACATGATTAACTTAAATAACACATAAAGTTTCACTTCTGCCTAAAGGTGATGTGTCACGCTCGTAAAGTTATTTAGGTCTAATTAAGCACTAGTTCGCCTGAAATACATGAATGTTTCTACTTCTTCCCAAAGGTGAGGTGTTACATTTGTGTTCCGCGAACGTAATTATGTGCATTCTAAACAACTGTTTCACTTATGCCCAAAGGTGATGTGTTACATTCTTAGTGCACATACTCACTATTAAATTGTTCCTAATGCTAAACAAATGTTTCACTTCTGTCCAAAGGTGATATGTTACATTGTTTAAGTAGAACCTAATTAATCTATTAGTTTGGTGTTATAATAGATTTTATCACATCTTCGTAAAATAGTTGTTCTTAAGTAGAACCTTACTTAATTTTATTATTTCTGTCTGCCTTATATTATTACCCCATAGACCACTCTAAGTTCTTCTTTAGCTATTTGTACCTTATTTTCACTCTAGTTTCTAAGATGAGTTTTGCTTAATTAAGAGTTTCTATAAATATTTGATCTTATTGAGTCTTGATTATCCCTTAAGACATGAAATTCCTGCTGCTCTTTCTGATAAAAGTATTACAGAATAAAACTAGAGCATAAGAAATATGATAAGTCAAACACAATACCTCTTATGGTAATCAAGAACTCCTTTCATGATTGCTATCAGCGGAGCTATTCCAGATTCTAAAAATCCTAAGACTAATCTGTCACACCCTGAAATTCCACAGCGGGTTACCCGCGGGTTGTGACTGTCAAGGATCATCAGTCCCGGTCATTTCGAACGACCTCTAACTGGTTTTCGAAAAGACATTCCGTTTGAACATCCTACAAAATTAAATAGTAATACAGAGTTTGAAAATGCGGAATGTAAAGTGCGGAAGCAAAAGTAATGTTGCAAAATACAGAAGCATGACAAATTAGGTTCCCATAAACCTAAGCTTCTAAATGAAAACATGCTGTGGGACTCTTGGAGTGCAATCCTAGTCCGTGTATGAATGCTTAGCGACCTGAGATAAACATGCTTAAAGTGTCAACACAGGGTTGGTGAGTTCACAGGTTTAAGTAACAGAAACAGAAATGAAAACAGTGTAACAGTACGCATGTATACTATTGATTCGATTGTTGATCAGACAATAAACATTAACTATATAAGCAACACCGAAACCGAAGCTCAACGAAGGAATGCAGAAACTAGCATTTTGCCTCTTACGTGCCCAGCACGCAATGGATTAGGTCAATTATGCACCCGTTTGACTCCCAGTCAGAGTTAGCGCGACTAACCCAGGTGGGGGTTGTTAAACCCAATAGTACTATTCATGAATCACCTCGCTTTGTGTAATAATTAACGGTTCGAATATGAGAGGACTTTATGTGCGGGAAATGCACCCACTTATATAAATTAAAGCGAAATCAAAGTAATTGTCATACGACTAAGTAAGGAAATGGTTTAGCATGTATCTCCCCCAAATGGAAAAGTAAGTAAAATGGGGCCGTGAAAACTCACCTGGAAATGCGGTGAATGAGAAATGGGAGTAACGAGAGGAATCGAGTAACTCCGGGTAACCGACCTAACCGAGCCCTAAGAATTAATAAGGCTATAAGGTCTATGAAAGTAAACATGGTTTATGTAACCACATTCATCCAAACGACTCAACGTTGAAAGGTTACATTGACGTTTTGAAAAGGTTTGACCAAAGTTGACCGAGGTTTGACCGAGGTTTGACCAACTTTGACCAAGGTTTGACCAACTTTGACCAAGTTTGACTAATGTTGATTAATGTTGACCAATGTTGACTAGTGTTGACCAATGTTGACCAAGTTCGACCAATGTTGACTAATGTTGAAGTCATGTATAAACCACACACAAGTAACATATAAGTTGTAAACATGTAACACATAAGCATCATACAAGTTATACATGTGTAGCACAAGTAGCATATAAGTTGTACATGTGTGACACGTAAGGAACATACAAGTTGTACCTAAGTAATGTATAAGTAACACCTTGTGACATAACATACATGCTTCAACTAGTTGCATAAGAAATTAACATGTTATAAGTGACATAGCATTTGCACCTCTTAATGGCATATTTCATACACATAATTCATGTCATCATATTAATAACCTATTAGTACCATTTCAATTCTTTTAAACAAGTAGCATAACATGTCATTGCAATTTCATAATTCTTAACATAACAAAGTTTCCATTTTTGATAATTAGGGTTTTAGTGCATCTAAGGTGTCATAGCTCAAACAAACAAGTTATACATGAATTTATACTAGTAACATATTAATAACATGATTCTATGCATTTACTTTCTATTTCAATCAATTATGAAGTTTTCTCAACAAATAAAGTTTCCTTATTTAGCAAGGTTCACCAAAACATGTCATAACACAACTTCAAATTACATATTCTTGCATAAGTCATCTATTCATATGATAATGAAGCTATATAATCCATTTTAAACATTTGTAACCTACACATGCCAAATATGAACAATTAAAGTTTCCTTTTTAGGAAAGTGGTCCAAACGACCCTATTGCACATGTGTAACCTCAAATAACTCTTTTTACTACTTTAATATATATTATAGAACCATAATATCAAGTTTTTATCCAATTGAAACTCATAACACAAAATATGCAAAATTAAAGTTTCCTTAAATAGTAAGTTGTCCATAACCGAGTGTAAAACAACATTTTAACCAAAAAATTTATATTTCCTATCTATTCCACTATTATGTGTACCATTTAAACCAACAAACATATCACACATCAAGTTTTGCAAAAATGCATCCAACAAAGTTTCTATAAATAGAAACGAGCAAATAATGACCTAAACAAATATTTCGAAACATAAAATGTGCATATGTGCATCAACAACTCATTATTATGAAGTCTTTTAGTTAAAACAAGCATTATAACACTTTGAACCAACAAAACTCGTTTGGATGATGGTAGCACTACACATGGCCGAAAATGATGAAAAAGAATGGGTAGATTCTTACCAAAAGCAAGTATGATGTTAGAAATGATGTGTTCTTGTCTTGTTTCACTTTGAATCACCCTTGAATGGCCTTAGAATCACTTGAAATGGATGAGAAAGCTTGAGAGAGATGGAGGCTAGTGATGGGGGTGGCGGCCGAGAGTTAGAGGAGAGGGAGAGAGGGTTTCAAATTTAGGGTTAGGGTAAAATGAGGTGTGGAAGGTTTAAAGGAGTTTTAATGGTAATGGGTTTGGGCTTTCTTGCATGTCTAGGCTTTTTATTTGATTAAATGGGCTACTAATGATTTTTAATTAGTAAAAAGCTGAATTATTTGGCCCAAGAAATAAACCCATCATTTTTATAGAAATCAAATTTGTAGTTGTTGGCACATATCGCGTATTTGCTTAAAAGCGTTAAAATAAAAGTTGTTCTAAAAATTCCGGAAAAATTCACATAAACATGAAATATTAAATCACAGTATTACATGTAATTTATACACACCAAATATATGTCTAAATATTATTTCTAATATTCGTTAATGTTCGTGTGACAGGACGCGTGTGTGACCCGATAATCCGCCCGATTACCGATGCATGAAATGAAATGAAACGAATGGACTTATTAAACGAAATATGTACTTAATTACTCTATAATTAAGTATGATGCAAGTGAAATCATATGAATTCAAGTAATAGTCGGGTATGGATATTAACCTGAATTTGCCGGGTGTCACATAATCTATTATCTGTGGAAATGAAATAATCAAAATAATTCTTAAGATGAATGCAAACTTTCTAATTCTAACTAAAAGGTTAAGTGGCATCTGTGAACACATCACAATATACACTGACATGACCCATAAAACTAAGGGCTTATACATGGAAATCAGTGAAAAAATTTTCAGTGCGTACATAATAATTTTTCCACTAGTACGATTAGTTGCCTTAAAAATCAAATATAACACTCAGAAGTACCAAAGGAAAATGAGTGTATTGATAGCAACATACGTACAAGAAAAGAAAGGCCTAAAACTGGAAAACCGGATGTTATTCACCTCACTACCACTAAACCTAATAAGAGGATAGTTTTAAGGTCTGGAAACAAAATACAAGTACTACCTCCGGCTCTAAGTTATCCAAGGAGAAGTCTCACTGTAAAATTTTTGCCATTATACTAGGCATAATAAGTGAGATCATCCATAAGCCAAGGGATTAGCTGGCTAATATAAGGTAGTCACTAACTAATTGATATTTTTTTGAGTCCGTTAACATTAATATTCCGATCAACACATGATGAGTTGAGTCTAGTTCTATACATTTTCTTACCATAATTCAACTAATAATAAGATGAGAAGTTAGTGGTGGATTTAAATGTTAAGGCTACATAAAACCATTGTCTTTGTATTAGGCTTTATGATGCCTTACATATTCTGAAGAATACTAAGAATTTAGTATCAATAATAAAGCTACACTTTGATAGTTATGAGGTTTGTGTGGCCAAAACAAAGTCACCATTATCTTAAACTCTCATATTATTGGTTATCATTATCTGGATAGAAGCCTTTATGACATAGAACTAGCTTATACAATAAACTTTCACAACTTTTGTTATCATGAAAATGAAAATTTAACAAAAGATAAATGAGACCTATGCACTTCATCCATTATGACCAAAATTTATGAGAAATCATGACCAGGTTAATGCAGGATAAATTGTTACCAAGTCTCATTCTCAGTGACTTTAAATCATGTGTTAAACGCCCTAAATATCAAATGGCTAAGGGAATAACTGAGGGTCCACCAGATGTTATCCCAAATGGAATATTCGGACATAATTCATTTATCATTTAGAAGAATATTTACTTGTATCTAATCTGTTTCCTACGACCCAAAACTTTAAAGATATCAATTCATATACACTTGATAGAATTCCTTCTAAATTTGTTTCTAAAATTTCTTATGAAATTTTGGAAGATAAGGAAATCAAGTCTAAAATATATGAAAGGTTCCCACGTTACGCGCATCATTGAAACCTGTCATGTGTAGTTTCTAGAGACCTCAAAGATCAGTGGGAGCACCAAGTGTCCTAATTATAGCTTGTAAAAGTTGCAAAAGGTGGGGGAGTAACATCTTGATCTTACCTCAAATTACACCTCTTGCACACGACACTGCTCCATCATATCTTGTCTCCTTAGAATATAATACTACTCCTAACAAAGTCTCATAGATGCTACTATGTGGGCAGATCTAGATTTCTTACCAAAACTAAAGTAATCCCCAATAAGAGAAACTAATATTAACATCATTAAGTTGTTTCTCTATTAGAATGTATTGGTCTTCAAAAGTTTGATACACTGTTGACCCTAAGCATGCTGAATTACTTATAATTTCTAAGCTAAGTGGGAGCAGTAAAAGTCCTTATCATGACTTTCCAGGAGTACAAGAGGCGGGGGGAGAGACTCGTTAAATTTAACTTCGAATTTAACTTCGATTACATCTCTTGTACACCATACTGCATCAACTCCCACACACTTAGAAACTAATGTTGCTCCTAATATACCTGAAAATGAAAGTACCTAACCAAGAGCTACTCTATAATCTTGAAACTCCTAATAAACCCAATAATCAACTCAGGAGGTCATCTAGGTCTAAAAGGCCTACTAAATTTGATGGTTATGTATCCTAACTGACTGAATTTAAAATGGATGTTGGAAAGTTTACCGGTCCTACTTCTTCTAATTAAGCCATTAGCATCAATCAATATTCTAAATGGAATAAATCTATTATTAGCAAGCCTAACTCCATGAATTAGAATAACATTTGGGATTTGTTGAATTACCTAAATGGTGTTCATAACTAAACTAAATCCGAATGAAAACTCACGATTGATTGCTAAAGGTTATACTCAAGAAGGAATAAATTAAGTTTCTTTAAGGATCATTACTGTTCTAGTAGCTATAATACTTAAAGCTACATTAGATGGACATTAAAACAACTTTCCCTAACATTGACATACATGTTCATAAAATAACTTGAAAGTTCTAAACTGAAGGTTAAGAACACTTATTTTGTAAGTCAATGAAATCCATGTATGGGTTGATTGAAATCATAATGCAACTCTCTTCATAAAGAACTAAGTGATTTTATACACCTACCTCAAGATGAGTGGGAGCAACTAATGCAAACTTGTCCTTATATAGATGACATTCTTTTGACAAGTATATGTTACATGAGTCAAAACATTGATTACTCATATTTTGACATTATGGATCTCGGAGATACTTCTTATGTGATAAGTATCAAAATACACCGAGATAGATCCAATGGGACATTAGTTTCGTCCCATAAGCTTTGCACTAAGCGGATCCTTACACGTGTAACATTTAATTTGTTCTCCTTTAGAGGCTAATAGGATAAATCAAAATTATTTCCTTATGCTTCATTAATTAGAAGCCTCATGAAGGTTAAAGTCTATACTCGTTTAGATATTGCTCACATTGCTGAACACTAGACTAGTCTTGATTATTGTGAAGCATCTAATGAAATATTGCAATAACTATAAGAACGAGAGACTATAAGTTAAAGAAGAAATGAGAACTTAAAACATTTGACTACTATTATTCTAACTTTGTTGTATTCAAAGGTAACAAAATGTCAATTTGTGGGTTTATCCTTATGTTAATAGACATACCTATCTAGTGGAGGAGTCATAAGGAACTGTTAACAACAACCTAAGTTTAAATGACATAATTGTCACTAAATGTTGTTGAAAAATTATCAGTGGACTCATAATTTAGTAACTCCACATAAATATCATATCGAAGACTCATTGTGATAAGTCAGCTACGCTTACTTCTCGAACAGTAACAGTTCGAGCGGAGCTACATTAATGTTCGATACGAAATTATTGTTCACTTATGAATTATGAACAAGTAGATGAAACTAAATTTTTGTATCGAATACATTCATGATATGCTTATGGATCCATATAACTGAAGGTCTACGACCCATAAGTCTTATGTAAGCGCTTATAATTAAGACGGGTTACTAATGACTATATGTAATTGCATATCGTACTATGAATGATTAATTATTAATGAAATTTCCTCACTTATTTGAATTTGTTTGTCTCTAAATACGTTTATGCATGCCTAAAGACGTATAAACAAGTAACTATACAAATCAACGTTAAAGGGCTTATTTGTCAATTTGATCCCACGTTTACTTAAGTTTTAAATTGAGATTGTAGTATGATTAATGGGGGTTTTGAGTTGAATACTGATTCAATGACTGTATTTCTCTGCTATAGTTTTGGTTTAAAACTAAAATGAGTATTAAATCTGCGCAGACTTACTAATGCTCATAATAAATGATTACTCAGCCAAGTGGGAGAATGTAAGACATAATTTATTATGTGGCTCTTATAATCATTTATCTTATTATTAAATGATCAAATGTTTTATTATTAACCTATGACTAGTAATTAGTTGATGGGCCTAATTACTCTTAATGGGTCATTAATGGGTTTCCCATTGGGTGTACATATATAAGGAGAGATAATTAGAGGGAATTGACTAATGAATGAATCAATTACTACCAACACCTAAATTCGTCCCTCTCTCTCTCTCTACCATAACCGTGAGTCTCAAGAACTCACCTTAGTCATCCTAACCGTACACCCTAAACGGGAACCCGATCTTCCTAGCGGATCATGACGTCTTCCCTCTATGCGGTTAGCTTTATATTATTGTTTTTCATTATCATGTTACAAGAACTGATCAACATTTCCACATACAAGTTCAAATAGTATCCGTCAATCGGAGCATTTTGATAATAATTTTGATGAAAGTTTATAATCTTTTTGTAACATCCTGAGTTTTAGAGTGTGAAAGAATTCACGAAAAATTTAAAACTTATATAAGAAAAGGGAAGCGGGCTTGGGCCGGGGTGTATAGGCCGAAAGGGACAAGGGTTTGGGCCCTTATAAGTCTCAAGACCAGCCCCAAACCCTCATTTGCAACACCATTTTCGGAATTCTAGAGAGAGAAAGCGAGAGAGAGCCTAGAGAGAGAAAGTCCCGGTTTTCGGACTAGAGCTTCAAGGATCGTTAGCAAGAGTCTCGTGAGTGTTTATCAACGAAAAGGAAGCGATTTCAGGTAACCATTTGTTCCAGATCTGCATTTTTATATTATATCGGGTTTTGAAGGAAAAATCAAGTAAAGGTTGGGTTTTTACGTTTAAAAAAATGAAAACGAAGTATAGATCTAGACTCTCGGTTAGAAAACACAAGTTTTGAATGTAAAAAGTTCGGATCTTGACGATGTCAGATCTGCATGCGAGTTAGGGTTTTGTGGGGAAGAAGACTGGTCTGGGACATATGTCGAAACTAGGAGTTTCGATAGGTCTGCAGGTGCCGAAACTAGGTAGTTTCGATAGGTCACATGTATCGAAACTAGGTAGTTTCGATAGTCAACATATGTCGAAACTAGGAGTTTCGATAGTCAGCATGTATCGAAACTAGGAGTTTCGATAGGTCTGCAGGTGCCGAAACTAGGTAGTTTCGATAGGTCACATGTATCGAAACTAGGTAGTTTCGATAGTCAACATATGTCGAAACTAGGAGTTTCGATAGTCAGCATGTATCGAAACTAGGAGTTTCGATAGGTCTGCAGGTACCGAAACTAGGAAGTTTCGATGAGTCTGATATGTGACGAATTTTTATGATTGTACAGATTGTGTGAGATTCCAGTAGGACATCCCCGCTAAGATACCAAGTGAGTTCTAATCCCCTTTTTGCCTTCTTTAGGGGTGGTGTGCATACTTAGTGTAAAGTGTTTATTATATTTTATATATTATAAACTGAAGAGAAAAGCTATGTTTTAGTGAAAGGTTTAAAAGAGGCAAAAGTATGTTTCAGTAAAGTAAGATATATCATTTGGCAAGCGTTTACTATATTTTCATATACATAAACAAAGGCATGATATATGTGCTAGTATGTTTTCAGTAAAGTAAGATATATCATTTGGCAAGCGTTTACTATATTTTTATATACATAAACAAAGGCATGATATATGTGCTAGTATGTTTTCAGTAAAGTAAGATATATCATTTGGCAAGCGTTTACTATATTTTTTATATACATAAACAAAGGCATGATATATATGATAAGCTATGTTTCAGAAAGTAAGATGTATTTTATGATAAGCTATGTTTCAGAAAGTAAGATGTATTTTATGATAAGCTATGTTTCAGAAAGTAAGAAGTATTTTATGATAAGCTATGTTTCAGTAAAAGCAAAGATATATCATTTGGCAAGCGTTTACTATATTTTTATATACATAAACAAAGGCATGATATATGTGTTAAGATATGTTTCAGTAAAAGCAAAGATATATCACTTGGCAAGCGTTTACTATATTTTTATATACATAAACAAAGGCATGATATATGTTAAGTTATGAACAAGATTTACAGAAAGATTTATGAACAGTAAAGTGAACAGTAAAGAGAACAGTTTTCCTTCGGGAATATGTACCAGCTATAAAGGTCCTTGGGACAGATGTTACTTGTACAAGATGTCAGATATGGGTTCTACCCATTAGTAAGAACCTTAGGGTTCGTTAACAGTTGTACAACTGGGATGAGTGACGGCGGTTGCTCGGGAGGTCCACGCAACCTCCCCTTAGCGTTAAGCGGTATTGTCGGTTCATGGATGTAAGCCATGGGGGCATTGACCAGGGTATTGTCGGTTCATGGTCGTTGATCATGGGGGCATTGACCAGGTACTCGTCGGTTCATGGATGAAAGCCATGGGGGCGGTACAGTAGTGACAAGGAATTGACGGATAAGCGGTATTGTCGGTTCATGGTCGTTGATCATGGGGGCATTGACCAGGTACTCGTCGGTTCATGGATGAAAGCCATGGGGGCGGTACAGTAGTGACAAGGAATTGACGGATAAGCGGTATTGTCGGTTCATGGTCGTTGATCATGGGGGCATTGACCAGGTACTTGTCGGTTCATGGATGTAAGCCATGAGGGCAGTACAGTAAAGAGGAATTGACGGTTTATTATACGTGTTAAACTGTTTGAAAAGTAAAGTGTGTTAAGTTTAGCCTTAATGGCAGTATATATGTTTGAAAAGTAAAGTGTGTTAAGTTTAGCCTTATTGGCAGTATATATGCTTTAGTAAATCTTTTGTATAATTGATTTAAAGTAAACGTTAGAACTCACTCAGCGTTGCTGATTTTTAGTATGCATATCAGTTAAGTGTAGGTGGCAGTAGATGGAAGTGGATGCTTGGCTTGGCGAGAAGAGTTACCCGAAGACCAGAGTCTGGCATCCTGTCTATGTTATTGTTTTAGTTGATTCAGACAAGTTTCAGTTGTATTTGACAAGTTATGTTTAGACATGTTATGTTTTCCGCTGCATATGTAGAGATTTAAATCGTTTCCGCTGTGTAATGTATGTCTTATGTTTAAAGTGCTATGTGTTGATGAGTAAAACCAATAAGTGAGGTCACCCGGGAAAGGGGCCTTACACTTTTGAGTTTTCAAATGGACTTACATTATCAGGTTTGTCAAACCATAAATTAGTTTTAAATGTCGGTGTTCCAATTATGCTATTAATAAATATTGATGAAAAAATGGTTTAGGTAATGCAACAAGTTTTTAGGTCAAATCACAAGGTAAATGCGTTATAGAAGCGAAGATTATATTTTGAAGCAACATTGATAATCACAATTTTATCCCTATAATTGAGTTAACATATTCAGACAACATAATTTCATTAAAACTTCAAAGAAAAAATATACAATTGTTGTATTTTTGCAATGACCATGAATAAAAGTTTAGGGCAATCACTTTCAAATGTTGGTTTGTATTGAAACATCGAGTGTTTATTTATGATCAGCCGTATGTTGTATTATCAAGAGTTAAAAGTAGAGATGGACTCAAGCAATTAATCTTTGGTAAACATGAAAAAATTACCAATAACACGTCAAATGTTACATACAATGAAGTATTTTTAAATTTGTAAATAATTATTGTAAAGTTTCATTTGACATGAAATTTAATGTATTGTAAAAAGTACACAACTTATAAAATGAATTTTCATGTATTTTTTGATGTTTTAATTACTCTTTTCCATATAATCTTAACATGTAACAAAATGAAAAGGTTACAAATACAATATCAAATTTGTATAAAAATAGTTGTTAAGATATTTATCAATATAATGTTAACGTTTCACCTCGTGCAACATACGGGGTTAAAACTAGTATTATAATAAAAATAATAATTACGTATCAAACATAACTACAGTAATTATACTCTCAAACAATTTTTATATAAGGTTGGGTTTAAAGAAGAACGGCATGTTTTAGGTGATTTGTGAAAATTCAACTTTGTTTGCATACTATATCCACCTGTAAATACAACATATTTTCACGTTAATTACAAAATATCACCGCATAAAAATATTAATTTTTCTTCATAAAACAAGTTTGGTAACTAAAACGTGGTTCTTATTTTTTTTAATGACTCCTAGATTTTAGTAGTTTTTATTTGAAACTAACAAACATACCTATGTAGAAGATTGTAGACATTAATCATATAAATTGAGTTATACTTTTACAAATATGTCAAAATAAAATGTTCTTACAATTTTTCATATTAACTCTTTTTTTGAAACACTTTTATAACAAAATGCAAGAAGGATGATTACAATAAAGTAGTAGATAAACGTGCAACAAACTGCGCTGCAACCCTATTTTGGATAGCAAACATGATCCTACCAAAAACAAAGCTTTCAGTCTCAGGGGCCAAAAAATTACCATGCAAGACCCGCTGAACTCTGCTAAGTAATTCCACATCCTCCGGGGCTAGAAAACCAAATGTATCAAAAGCAAAAGGGATAAACACATGTTGATTATCTAAACAAATTTTCTCATGTTTAGCAACTTTGTCTGCTTCCACCTTCTGGTCAGCCTGACCCGCAATAAATCCATTGTCCTTGAGCCCCACGATAGGAGACACTCTTGTAAGGTCCATACGGGCGTACTTTTCTTACATTTGTAATATATTTGTTATAAATATTATTATTATTATTATTAGTAAACTAATAATCTAACGAAAGAGAGCAAAGGTAACAACCGGGTAACATCGTACTTTTCTTTTCATGGAAATGCCTAGTATTTTATCAATAGAATTGTTGTGACTGATATTGAGGACTGAAATGTAGAAAATGACATTTGAGGGAGTTAAATGAAAATTGTTTGGAAGTACAAGGACTTGTCAACATCTTCCTCATAAAGCCAAAATACATATGGACACAATTCCTTGTATTTTGTCCATGGCCCCTTCTGTTTTCGTTCTTACACATCGCCACCACTTAGAAACAAACAAACAAACTCTCTAGAATCCAAATTTAAATATCTCGTTTTATATAAAAAAATATTATTATACTTTACCCGTAAAGAGGGGGCGTGATCCAATTGCTTTTTTTTATGGGCGTGAAACACCGCCCCTAAAATATGAAACGGGAATTAGGCGTGGGGCATTCACAGTGGAAGGAGCAAGGGTTTGTATAATTTGAGGATTAAAATCACATATTAAGTTTTATTTAATATATTTTAAATATAAAAAGCACATTCGTTTTTTTCAGAAAACAAAAATCGTTTAATATCCTTTAGTTGAGAATGTAAACCTTTTGTATTTTCAAAATTAGATATAAATCATATCTAAGTTATGGATTTAGTACTTCAGTTCATTCTCGGATTTTGATGAATTTTGTTTTGAGCCAATCGTTTATTGTCCGGCGATTTTTCGTCGGATATATGTTCGCGCATTAATCTAAATGATACCGATGACGAGATTGAAACATCGGTTTGTCTGCCCGGAAGAAACAACAAAGGTAACGGAAATGCTCGTAAACTCGCGGAGAGGCGACGAAAGAAACAACTTAACCAAGGAGGATGAGGAATAGCTTGTGTTTTATTTTTATGAATGTAGTTTTTTTTTAAATGTAGTTTTTTATTTATTTAAGAATGTATTTTATAAGTTTAGAATTTAGTTTTTTTATTTATTAAAAATAAAAATTTAGTTAGTTATTAAAAAATACATGTGGGGCGTGAAACCACTACGCACCTTAGTGATTCTGTTCAGTGATTGTCTTAGTGCTGATGTGACAGTGACAGTGACGTGCCAAGAAGTGAAACCACTATGTATGGCCTTGTGGTTGTGCCTTTTCAAGTTGGATTTCATATGATATTGAAATTATATATTCTAAAACATTATTTTGTCGAAGAGTAAACTGTCATTTTCGTTCCTATGATTAAGTAACTTTTGTCAGTTTCATCTAGAAAACTTATTTTTCTCCTGTGTATCATCGTGGTTTATAAAACTTGCAATTTTCATCCAATCAGTTAACTTCATCAATATTTTTTACGTTAAATAATGTGTATTTATGTCTTTTAATATATTTCTTTATTTTATCAATATTTTTAACCCTTAATTATATTATAGAGAAATATACAAAAAGATATAAATATCATTCATTTAACGTTAAAATACGGATGAAGTTCACTAATTAGATAAATATAAAATTTTGTAAACCATGAAAATACACTAAAGAAAAGTAATTTTTTTGAACAAAACGAAAGAAAAGTAAAAAGTGACTAAAATCCAGAGAGAATATTAATTTGATCCTTGTAGTGAAAATGGTGCAAGGAGATTTCTTTAACTAGGGGTTGTAAACTTTTTTTTTCATTCATTTTAACTAATACATGAACAATAAGTTGTTGCATTCATTTTAGCTAATATATGGACAATAAATTGAAAGTCAAACCACGCTTATGTTCTTCGAGCGAAAAGAGTTATCCGTTTGTCAAGATGATCCAGGGTGTCTGGACTTTTACTGTTTAAAAAAATAAAAAAAATTTGAATGATCTTAGTTAATTGACCTCTAGACCCTTTCTAGTTTTGCCTTTGATTCCAACCCCTCGCCTAAAACACATTTCAATAAACAAAATAGAGAATTCATAAACATCAAGTCAATGAAGTGAATCTATTTCAAATCATGATGATAGAAAAGCAAATTAATTACCTGTAAGTAAATATTTCAACTATGATTTCCTTATGAAGTGTGAAAAAGAAAGACAGTCCATTAATTGGGTTCAGATGGTTTATAGTGTAAAATCTTCGCCAAATTAGTAACTTTGGTATATTAATAAGACAGAGCAAACTGAATGAACAGGTTGCATTGGCCGAACAAGCTAAATCATCAAAAGCTGGTTTGAGGTAATTGGTACACCCTCAGACCAGGGCAAATGAAACACGTATTAAAACATGTTAGTTTTGTTGGTGAGTGTATAACTTTCAAAACATACTTGTTATAAAAATCATAATAATTATTTTATAATACATTTTATTAAATGTTTAAGTTTAGATAACCACACAACATTAACACACTGCACTTAGCTTACTTACGCTACACCTCACTTTCACACTTGTTTTAACTCACACTTAGCCTCCTAAACCAAATATCAGCTACACACGGGTAATAGATATAGTTGGGCTCAACACCCTATCAACGTGAGACTCACACTGATTTTCCACCATCGTGGACCTCATACTGTTATGCCACTATTGTGGACTTCACACTCATTCTCTCTCTCACACACACACTAGTCAACATACTTCCCACACTTCAGGACAGAACAACCCAATGCTCAACTCAACATTCGTTAAATGCCTTTAAAACACTTTTACACACATTGTTCGTTAAAAACCATTAATTAACTCACTTCATTAATAACACATACAACCCACTCACTATTGGCAGCTAACTTATATAGATATGGTTCATTCATGTGAACTTCCTTACACAAAACAATTTAGTGTAAAGTCAGCTACACTAGTCCATGCACACCAACTCACTAGTATAACATATTCACATAAGTCACTTAAACCACCAATTCTACCCAGGGGCGGACCTACATAGCCCGGAGGGGGTTCACCGGAACCCCCCGAGTTTCGAAATTTATATAGAACGGTATGTAAAAACACTGAGGTGAACCCCTTAAAAAACATAGAGTGAACCCCCTGAAAAAAATTCCTGGATCCGCCACTGATTCTACCTATATTATCCAATCATCAAACATATAACTCACTACATACCCACTACTCACGCACACTTTTATTACACCATGCATATCATAATCAATACTCATAGATTATTTATCATGCATTAAACACTAAAATATCACACTAATGATTATATAACATAACCCAAACCCCACACCCAAACCTTATTGTAATGATATTGAAACATCACAACCACAAATATTCGTAAAACCGACCAACCACTTTAACCGTAATAACCTAAAATTTTAAGTTGTGTTAATAATATAAAATCTTAATTGTGTCTCTTATTTACTATATCGAGTGTCACTTCAACCCTAGCCGGGTTGGGGTGTTACAAATACGGTATCAGAGCTTAGGTTCTTTCCCGTAGAAAACATAAACTTAATAAATAGGACATGTGAGGTAATGGATAGACACTGGATTAGGATTTTCATCATCCGAAAAATTCTCTATATTCTTGATTCCCTAAATTCGAATCCATCTAGTTTCTTGTTGAACGAAAATGGTTGAATAGTTGAGTGAGATGATGTGATCATCATATATGGAAAGCTATTCAATTCATATAGGAAGATGAATGACTGTTGGACAAAAGTTGAAACCCAAGTTAGGTAATAAAGAATCTACTTGAGTTGAATGGATTGTTGAAGCAACAACAACTCTAAACATGCAAACTTAAAGCATTAAGACTTAGTAATTGAACTCAGGACACCCGATTTAGACACGAAGAAGCTTACTAGCAACGAGTCTAGAAGAATTGAATAGGGATATCATCTACATCATTAAAGTTAAAGAGAAATTAAGATTGTTGGTCTTCACCAAAATACGCTTCTACAAAGAGTAACTTACAGCATAGTTTCCAAAAGCTTGAAACTTTTGTGTGACCGTTGGACGAACCTCAAATAAGATATAAAAGGGATCATAATACAAGCGTACACTATCACAACAATGAGCACAAATATGGTGTTAAAGAGTAACTGAATTCGAAGAACAAATGAAATTTAAGCATGTATGAAGACGAATCGACACAACACATCTTGATGAACGAATGAAGAAGAAGATGAACTGAGTTGAAATGAACCTTATTTTGAAATCAACATTATATTTGAAGCATGGACGGGTGCAAATGACTACTTCGGAAATTTTTAGACATTGGAATAACTTAACTCTCATAGTATCAAACGTGGATGTGTGTTTCGTTAGCATTCTAGAACTCAAGAAACGAATATCGAACGACGTGGTTGTTCCTTTGTTACATTAAATTAAAGAGATTAAGAGAATGAATTAACCAGAACTCGTTCAAATGGGACCTTGTTATATATGCTTCTCAAGGTATTCCTTAAGAATTATCGATTTAGATAACCATGACATGCCGATGGTGGTTAGCACCTTCGTTATCTATTGGGGTTTGGATATTTATTCATGTTGCACATATCACTTTTTTCCCTTTAGTTAAGATCCATGATGGAAGTACAATTAGGACACTATTTTAAGGTGAATTGACGATTATGGTCCAAGGCGTAATGATGAATTTATAAGTACATATGTGTGTTTATTTGGAAACCTATTATGTAAACCAATGTTCTACGAAACATCTTAAGATTCGTATTGTTTTATGGTGATGATTTTGTTCCTTCTAATCTTGTTATTGATCTACGTATGCGTCACTATGAATCCCTAAACTTTCCAACTCCTTCCAATCTTCCATCGACATCTAATACATAAATTTTTATGAGAACTATACCATCTATCAGTAGTTTTCGAATGTTATATTCACGCTATACGAAACCCAAGGAATGTAGCTGGAAGAAGTTTATCATGAGACCGAAGAGATAGTTGAAACTTCTCAAAGATTTTGGAATTTAATTCCACCCTACTCAACCAAGTGTCGTAGAAGATACATAAAGTTGAAAGAATTTGGGTAGTGTGGCATCTCTTAGCATCCCGCCCATGATTTTGTTATACTAGCAACAAATGGATACTAGAATGCATTTTGGAGAATCTGATGGTTATCTAGCCAGACTCAAGATGGAACCGAACCTTATCACACGGATAAAGGAAGCTCAACAACATGATGGTGAACTTTGGGAGATATTGAAGAACCTGAAAGTAGGGAAGCAGTCGGAATTCCATCTTGATGAACAAGGAGTTATGTGGTGTGGAAAGAGATTATGTGTGCTAGATGACTCTACCCTTCGTGAATCATTGTTGGCCGAGGCACATAGTTCGCCATACTCTATTCACCTAAGATCCACCAAGATGTATAGAAATTTGTGGCAACATTTCTAGTGGAACGGTATGAAAGAATATGTGGCTAAGCATGTAGGCCAATATATGACTTGTCAGCAAGTAAAAATTGAGCATCAAATGGCTAGTGGTTTGTTACAGTATTTAGATACTCTGGTTTAGAAGTGGGATAATATATCCATGGTTTTTGTTATGGGACTACTAGGTACTCTTAAGAAGAATGATGTTATATGGGTTGTAGGTGACATACTTACAAATTTAGCTCATTTCTTATCCATTCAGAAATGGCATTCTATAAGTAAGTTGTATAAGATATTCCTTCGCACCATTGTTCGACTTAATGCATATCATCGTCTATAGTGTGTGACAGAGATCCACGTTTCACATCATGAGTCTGGAAAGGTTTCCAAAAGGCTTGGTGAACATAGCTATGATTTAGCAAAACTTTTCATCCACATACAAGCAGACAGTCTGAACACATTATTCAAACTTTAGAGAATATGCTTAGATCATGTGCATTTGAATGGACATGTAATTGGGATGAGTACTTGTATTTGATCGAGTTTTCATACAATAATAGCCAGCAAGCTAGCATCGACATGGCACCATTTGAGTAACTCTATGGTCGAAAGTGTAGAGCACTGTTATGTTGGAATGAAGTCAGTGAAAAGATGATTGAAGGTCCTGAACGAGTACAAATTACGAATGGTAAGGTAAAATTTCCTTATTCCTAAATTCGAGGATGAATTTCCTTTTAGGGGATAGAGTGCTGAAATACCCGAAATATTATGCATTTTAGTGTTTAGTAGTTTTAAATCCCGGGGACAAAATTTTCTTTTAAGGGTAGTAGAATTGTAATAACCTAACATTTGTAAGTTATGTTAAAAATATAGAATCTTAATTATGTGTATGGGGTGTTACATTAACACACATATTAAGCAACGTTAACACACTCTATCAAGGTTAGGTATATCAGTTAAAATAGTGAACAAACCATCCTTCCAAAACGCCCTTGATATCCACATTAAATCACGCGATCAAGGTTAGGTATATCAGGATAGGAAGTCTCTTACCATTGCCAATATGGAGTGAGTCATTACCGTAGTAGGCCTCTAAGATATCAAGGTTGGATAAGTCTGGGGTCATATTACTTTTGGCACATGTGTTAGGATGCCAAGTGTAACCAGTAACAACACGTGTGTCACCAGAAACTGAACATAGATCTACAAAGTTAGTTGAAGGGTTAGCACGAAAAGTGAATGGTTCATGGTGTAGACATTCAGTTGGGATATGTCCAACTCCACAACGGTTGTCGAAGCCATAAATGGTGTCCTGAACGGAAGCCCAACTGAGGCTATCCTAATGATCGCGTCCCCTGCTGTTGTTGCTATAGTTGTGGTTATAGTTGCCACGGTAAAATCCCCATCTCCCCGGTTAAGGTTTCCACAATTGTTTAGGGGCAAGCGCCATAGAGGGCCTAAGGATATTGGGAAGCTACTTGCACACTTGGCACGGGTTACTTTCCTCGAAAAATATAGGGATATGTATGAGGATGGAGTAGGGCTGGCATAACATGTCAGACACACGCGATAAGACACGACACGATAAGACACGATGACTTGTTGTGCTCAACACGAACACGACACGATAACTAATCGTATCATTTTTTTCAAACACGAACACGATCTGTTTAGAAACAGGTCACCTGTTAAAGGACCTGTTTACAAACCTATTTAAATATAACATATGTAATAAAAGAAAAAAAATACCAAAACTTAATAAAATTTTAAAAAGTCCAATCATAACATCTATTAACATACCAAATCCAAAACCTTTTTAAAACAAAGACCCATAAAACCGAATTTAATTAATGGAATCGGCCTAGAATCTAGATGTAAATAGTATGTTAAGTGTTAACATGTCCCAAACGAGTCTTAACATGTTAACATTTAACCTGTTAAGACACAAATTTAACATGTCCCTAACGTGTCGAACTGTTTAAGACACGAAACCTGTTAAGGTCAAACACGGGACATGTTAATTATGTGTCGTGTTAACAGGTTCGTGTCAAAAATTGACAGCCCTAAAATGGAGGATGGGATTAAATGAACTTTTACATTATTTTGTTAAAAAATATGAGGATGAGAAATGTGCTGGGAATGCTCTTACATATTTCATAAGGTTTTCAACTAACACATTAAGAACATTCAAATTTGGTTCTCTATCCTCATCACCAATTCTAAAATTTAGATAGAATACAAGAATTTTTTGTTTTTCACTCAACATCAGGATCTCCATCTGCATACCTCATCCCTAAAAATTGAAGAAAAACTTTAGGATCTCCCTAAATATAAAAGCTTACTGCTCATACCATATATTTACTTTTTATATTTATTGTGAAGTGGTTGTGAGTAGAAAAAAGAGAAAAATTAATAAAATAAATTAACTAAAGTATCATTTAATTTGATAGAGATAGATATAGGGATTAAAATGTGAGAGATTTAATATGTTTTTAGTTAAAATATATAAATGAAGATGGAAAAGCTAATATGAATAATCTATAACCAGAGTTTTAGAATCATTGTAAACTTTAGCGTTGGAAAAATTAGGCTCTAAGTTTAAGTTTAAGAAGAAGCAACTTTTTTAGGAGTTAGATTTGATTATGATTAATGTTAGGGTTTTATTTTAACAATAATAATGAGTTCAATTAAAAAGTTACAAAATTAAATAAAATTAAAATAGAAAAAGGTTAAAATTTAATAAGAAAATTTATATATATTAGTCATCTTATTCTAGCAACGGGTAAGCGGAACATTTAAGTGTTTAGGCCTCTCTTAATACAAACTAAAAAACTTGTTCCACAAATACAGACAATCGCATCATTTTTTGGATTGTCTTTATTTGATAAAAGAAAATTAGTATTTTTATGTGTAATATTTTCAGGTCCAATTTAATTATTCAAGTTGTTATAGACTTAATACCTCAGCGATCACTTTATAATCAATAAAGCATTTGATACTATTTTCATAAACTTAAACACACTACGTAAACTAATTTTGTAATTTACTCTATATTATATTTTTTTTGTTATGATTTATGGTACAATTTTTAAGGCACGTAGTATTAATTGGATCAAGCAAAACAAGTAGTATTAATTGGATCAAGCAAAACTAGATCATGAACATTTGGAGATATACAAGGACGTATGGCTTATCATTGACCTCGGTACTATTCATAGCATATAGCCATATAATATATGTTATGTATATATAGGAAAAGAGTATAAAAGAAACTTACTTGAGATTAAGAAACCCACTAAACTCTTTGAAAATGATTAGATTTTTTTTTTTAAATTGGGATTGATTATTTATATAAATTAGGAATGAGTTCAAACGGAGTTCGTTTGACCCACTTCTTAGCGTTTCTTAGCGAAAAACCACTTTTAGTGGAAACTTTCCATATATATATATATATATAGGATTAGGTTCAGGTAAAAAGAATTCTAATTCTAAAAAGGGTGAGAAGGATTTAGAGCCATTAGATCAAATTGTAGAAAAGATTTAATGTTTGAGATTAAATTGTAGGAGAAAAAGTTGTTGGAAGGGTATTTTAGTCTTGGCCACTTTTGTTGACTTTTTATCAAGTTCCCCTCTCATTTTTAAACGTTCATAACTTTTACATACGACATTATTTTTTCAAAAAATTACACCATAAAAACGAGCGTTTTTTTATCTTTAAAACGAGTATAGTGTCGTTACAAACAAAAAAGAAAAAAAAATTACGGTTTCCAGCTCATTGTGTAATACAAGTTCATTGTGTAATACAAGTTTAATGTGTAATACAAGTTCATTGTGTAATACAAGTTTAATGTGTAATACAAGTTCATTGTGTTAAATGTATTTATCATTGTGTTTTACGTTTTTCAGCTCATTGTTTAATTAGTCTGGTTATTGTGTAATACAAGTTCATCGTGTAATACAAGTTCATTGTGTAATACAAGTTTAATGTGTAATACAAGATCATTGTGTTATATGTATTTATCATTGTGTTTTACGTTTTTTGGCTCATTGTGTAATACAAGTTCATCATGTAATACAAGTTCATTGTGTAATACCACGTCTGGTCATTGTGTAATATCTGGTCATTGTGTAATTAGTCAGGTCATTGTGTAATACAAGTTAATTTTGTAATACAAGTTCATTGTGTAATACAAGTTCAATGTGTAATACAAGTTCATCATGTAATACAAGTTCATTGCGTAATACAAGTTCATTGTGTAATACCACGTCTGGTCATTGTGTAATACAAGTTTATTGTGTAATAAAAGTTCATTGTGTAATTAGTCAAGTCATTGTGTAATACAAGTTCATTGTGTAATTAGTCAGGTCATTGTGTAATACAAGTTCATTGTGTCAAATATTTTTCATCATTGTGTTATATGTTTTCATCATTGTGTTTTATGTTTTTCAGCTCATTGTGTAATTCGCTCATTTTTGTGTAATTCGCTCAAATATGTCAGGTCATTGTGTAATATCAGGTATGATCATTGTGTAATATCAGACCTTGTATTACACATTGACCTGGTGTATTACACATTGACCTGGTGTATTACACAATAATAAATACATATAACACAATGAGCTGGAAAACATAAAACACCAGGTCAATGTGTAATACACCAGGTCAATGTGTAATATACCAGGTCAATGTGTAATACACCAGGTCAATGTGTAATACACCAGGTCAATGTGTAATACAAGGTCTGATATTACACAATGATCATACCTGATATTACACAATGACCTGACATATTTGAGCGAATTACACAAAAATGAGCGAATTACACAATGAGCTGGAAAACGTAAAACACAATGATGAAAACATATAACACAATGATGAAAAATATTTGACACAATGAACGTGTATTACACAATGACCTGACTAATTACACAATGAACTTGTATTACACAATGACTTGACTAATTACTCAATGAACTTGTATTACACAATGAACTTGTATTACACAATGACCAGACGTGGTATTACACAATGAACTTGTATTACACAATGAACTTGTATTACACAATGACCTGACTAACTACACAATGGAAAACGTAAAACACAATGATAAATACTTATAACATAATGAACTTGTATTACACATTGAACTTGTATAACACAATGAACTTGTATTACACAATGAACTTGTATTACACAATGACCTGACTAATTACACAATGAACTTGTATTACACAATGACTTAACTAATGACACAATGAACTTGTATTACACAATGACTAGACGTGGTATTACACAATGAACTTGTATTACATCATGAACTTGTAATACACAATGACCTGAGTGACTACACAATGAGCTGGAAAACGTAAAACACAATAATAAATACATATAACACAATGAACTTGTATTACACATTGAACTTGTCTAACATAATGAACTTGTATTACACAGTGACCTGACTAATTACACAATGACCTAACTAATTACACAATGAACTTGTATTACACAATGAACTTGTATTACACAATAAACTTGTATTACATGATAAACTTGTATTACACAATGACCTGACTAACTACACAATGAGCTGAAAAACATAAAACACAATGATAAATACATATAACACAATGAACTTGTATTATACAATGACCAGACGTTGTATTACATAATGAACTTGCATTACACAATGACTTGACTAATTACACAATGAACTTGTATTACACAATGACCAGACGTGGTATTTCACAATGAACTTGTATTACACAATGACCTGACTAACTACATAATGAGCTGGAAAACGTAAAACACAATGATAAATACACATAACACAATGAACTTGTATTACACAATGACCAGACGTGGTATTACACAATGAACTTGTATTACACATTGACCTGACTAATTACACATTGAGCTGGAAAACGTAAAAAAAAATTCGTTTTTGTTTATAACGACATTATACTCGTTTTAAAGATAAAAAAACGCTCGTTTTTATGGTGTAATTTTTTTAAAAAAATAATGTCGTATGTAAAAGTTATGAACCTTTAAAAATGAGGGGGGAACTTGATAAAAGTCAACAAAAGTGGCCAAGACTAAAATACCCTTCCAACAACTTTTTCTCCTACAATTTAATCTCAACCATTAAATCTTTTCTACAATTTGATCTAATGGCCCTAAATCCTTCTCACCCTTCTTACAATTAAAATCATTTTTACATGAACCTAATCCTATATATATATCTAGGGTTTGGTTAGAATGAAAACTCATATGGGTTGTGAAAACACATGAAAAGTCTACTTTTTTTCTTTATTTATTTTTTAAAAAAATAAGGTAGTTTTGTTACATATTTTCGTCACTTTAAAAAAAAAATCAAAAAAGCGATGAAGGATTTTTTTTAAAGATATAAAAATTGTAAAAAAAATTACCGTTACGACGTTGTTACATATGTAACAACTGAAAAAACGGAATTTTTTTTACAATTGTTACATCTTTTTTTTTTTTTAAATTCCTTCAGCGCTTTTTTGATTTTTTTTTTAATAAAAAGTGATGAAAATAAGTAATAAAACTACCCTATTTAAAAAAAAACTAAAGTTGTTACATATAGTTTTCACAACTCATATGAGTTTTCATTCTATATATACCCTATATATCTATACTATATAATAAATAAAGGTTTTTTCATGACACGTGTCGCCTCCATATTCATTCTCACTATTTTTTCTCGCTTCTCTCTCTTATTTAATACATTTACATCTTTTAATAATAATATATATTTAAAGAAAAATACTAATTATACTAATAAAACATATTTATTATAAATTATATTTTATTATAAGAAACTTTAAAATTTAATTATGTAACTTTTATTTTCAATCAAATAGTAAATGAATAATAAATTATATTTTATTATAAGAAACTTTAAAATTTAATTATGTAACTTTTATTTCCAATCAAATAGTAATGAAAGTCAAATTACATTAAATAGTAATTAACGTATTTTCGAAACCCAATTATATATTAATTTTTACATATTTTGAATTTGTTTTCTATCATTAGTATATGTAATATATTTTTACACCTGTAAAATATACACATAAAGATTTAAAAATTTTATGTATTGATATTTTTCACCCCGTGTGTAGACATGAGATTTAAACTAGAGTGTATATATATATATATATATATATATATATATATATATATATATATATATATATATATATATATATATATAGGAAATGTATCATTTGAGAACTCGTCAAAAACAATCAAACCATTGTTTTTTTACTACCTTTATTATTAGAATACAACATAAAAAGGTGAATTTATATATGTAAATTTACATGTATGCATATTTAAAAAAAAATCTACACATGTGTAAGTTTACCATTTACACATGTGCAAGTGCTTACGATTTACACATGTGCATAATTTTTTTTAATAATAATATAGAGAGAAGTGATGAATTAGTTGAAGGTATAAATCATTTTTTATGTTGTATTTTAATAATAAAGGTAGTCAAAACAAAAAAGAATGATTTTAATTGGTTTTTTGATGATTTCTCACGAGTTCTCAAAATATTTGGAGTTCACATTTGAACCTAACCATATATATATATATATATATATGTGTGTGTGTGTGTGTATATATATATGGTGTTGTTCAAATGATAACCAATATTTATGTGATAACCATAAAAACCACTCCCAAACACAGTGTTACGTATATGTAACAATTATCATTCTGTTATTATTATATATACGTAAACACTATGTGACACGTATATGTAACATTATTTGGTACGTATATGTAAGACTCGTCATTTCCGTATTTATGTTCAAGATATATGTTCACGATACTTAAATACTCTTTTAACAATTAAAAGAAAAATAACGAGGTTCAAATGATAATCAATGTTTATGGATAACCATGATACCCACTCTCAAACATAGTGTTATGTATATGTAACAATTATCATTTTGTTAGCATTACATAGTGTCACATATATGTAACATTATTTGGTATGTATATGTAAGACTAATCATTTATGTATTTATGTTCAAGATACATACATACTCTTTTAACAATTAAAAAAAATATACTTTATAAATTATGTTATTGTTTGAGAGTGGTTATGACGATTATCACATAAAAAACTGGTTATCCTTTGAAGGTTCGAGAGAAAATCACATAGTTAGGCGAAAACCGAGAAAACCACTAAAAAACCAATTTTAACCAATCATATAATAATATTTATTTTTTATTTTATTTATTTATAAGAGTAACAATGTGATATTACAAATTTTTACCAACCTATCTAGAGGGTGACTTGAAGGATTAAATCAGGTTTGATGAGGCTCGAACAGATGGCGAAAGGGAGCTTAATGGAGGTCGTGCATGGGTTGTCAAAACCTTGAACATGGACGTTTTTTACACTAGGTAGGTCATCCTACAATGTTCTAGGTACATTGTCGCATAGCAATGGCATGGGGCCAAAGACGAATGTAGAAGCAACAGATGGTATCATGGGCATGTCTGGAGTTGGGTGTTATGGCTTGGCTAAAGGCTTTTGGTCTAGTTCAGGCTGGTAGTCATTTTGGTCCTGAAGAAAGTGGGCCAGGAAAGATAGGGGTTAATTTAGGATGTGAGTACTTATGGGAATTGGGTTGCCAAAACGGCCTCACTGGTATTCCCTTATGGGGTGGGTGTTGTTGGGCCAAACAAACATCAGTACAAAGAAGGAAGGGGCACGATCATTCAATGTAGGCCTAATGAGGAGCGAGTATCCATGAGGAGGGGTGGGTTGCACACAGGTAAATAAAACTCAAAGTAATCAAAGATAGACACACCATGTTTCTCCGCCTTCCCTATATTCTAGATGGTTTTAAAAGCGAAAATTTACCCCCCTTTGTTTTTCATAGTCATCTCATAAGAGGAGGTTAGGGTTTTCAAAGGGTGAACCGTAGGTCGAAGAATCTCTTGCGGACGACGCGACGAAAGCGAAGGAAGTAGAAGCCTTTGTTGGGCTGATCAAGCAACGACGCGCATGGCGGTAAAGGCGTCCGGGGTTTCCGATGGTTGTGGGGCGTTCCTCTAATGGTGGTGGTCAAGTATCACCGAGGCGACGACAGATCAGAAGGCGGAGTGCTTAAAAGGTAGAGATACCCCTTACCCATGCGGAGACGGATCAGAACCCTCTAGTGCACCCCTAAAAACTGGGTCAAGATATGTGTGGGTTTTGGAGTACGCTTCACTGGATAGTCGGTACCACCCGAGTCCCATCTCGTGTCTAGGAAAATGAAGTTGGGGTGGTCACACGGGTTAGGGTTTCAACTAGTGTTTCGATTACGAATTGGGGAGTAGGGTATTGTTCCGACGGATATTATCGTTAATCTCGTCAACCGATGGAATGGTCATCTCTTGGTTCATGTTTGGGTGTGGGGATTCGTTTGGTTGTTATGAGGTTGTATGTTGGGTCTGTAGCAGATTTTGTTTGGGGTTGCATGGGTCTAAACAAGGGTTTGGAGTAGTAGTGGGGTACATAACATTACCGGGCCATTAGGATTCCAATAACACACACGTTGTTGGAATCTGAAGGTTGGTAGCTTGATAACTAGTCAGACTGGTCTTGAGCAAGATTAGGGTGGTCCCAATTAGTTTCAGGTTTCCCTTCGAATGGATTAAGGATTGTTGTCGATTTAAGATGGAGGGTGAACCGAAGGGTCAGCTGCTCCAAGTGAAACTATCGTATGGGTTGTATGCTTGGATTGTTAATATCGGGTACAAGAGGAAGAAGAAGTATCTTACATAATTTGGAATTGCACCCATGCGAGTCAATGATCAGTTCTTAACTCGTATCCTTCTGAAGATAAACACTAAGTTTGTATTCAATAGTGATTTGAATTGCGTTGAAACGGGCCTAGTCGAGTCAACATGATCGGGTTGGGCCGGAAGTATTGGGATTGATCTTCACGGGGGACTTTTAAGGCCTTCAGGTGTTTTGTTGTTGGGTTATGCAAGGCTTGTGGAAAATCGTTTTTCTAACTTGGCAGGTATGATACAGGAGCATCTATGGACTTGCATACATGCATTCAGTCTGTGGCATGGTTGTTGATCAGTTCTTGTAACATGATAATGGAAAACAATAAAGTACATCATACCTGATAAGCTAACCGCTAAGAGGGAAGACGTTTGATCCACTAGGAAGATCGTGTTCCCGTTTAGGGTGTACGGTAGAACTCACAGTTATTGTAGAGAGAGGGACGAAATTGGTGTTAGTAGTAATTGATTCATTAGTCAATTCCCTCTAACTATCTCTCTATATATATTGTACACCCAAGAGGAAATCCATTAATGCCTCATTAAGAGTAATTAGGCCCATTAACTATTTATCAACTAATTACTAGCCATAGATTAATAAATAAATAATTCAATTGATCATTTAATGATTAAATGAATGATTATAAGAGCCACATAATAAAACCGTGTCTTACAATGGTGGGTAAGTAACATGACCGTTTGATCCGGGCATTCTTCATACGAGTGTTATGTGGTCGGTTCGGATGAAATGATTGGGAAGACGTTGGATGATCTTAAGATTTTTCTTGTCATTTGTTCATTGTATTTATTTTGTTTATTTGAATTTGTATAGATTTAATTTCAAAGTTTACCTAGAATCTTACTACTATAATAAATGAAAATCTATTCAGGACACGTGTCACTCTCTGGTTACTCCCCATCTTTATTTTTCCGCCTCTCTCCCCTATTAAATATTAGATTTTCTATTTATCTCTCATATTAAATAATAATCTTTATATTAATAAATCTAATTATGAATACTTGTTATTTAATTATAAATAGTTATTATATCATCAATCAAATGATCTTAATATGAACTAACATTTATCAATTAAATTAAAAAATTAATACTCAGTTGAAAAAAATGTTTTAAAAACTAACTTAACATACCTTATAACTGTCACGACAAATTACATTTTTTAAAAACATATTTTGACAAATGTGTTTGTTAACAAATTACATTATATTTTATTCAACCGATTTAATATACTGGTTTATTCAACCCGTGTATTACACGGGTTTTTAAAAATATAAAACTTTTATTACTAAATATATAACATTTTATTTATTTAACATGTGTAATACACGAGATTCTAACCTAGTATATTATATATTAGGATGTTAGATTATCATTATAAAATAGTTTTTGTTGATTATTAAAAGAAATTGAATAGCATTAAGCTTTCGTGTACCGAATTCTCCGTTAAAATCAATTGATAAACTTTGATTATTTTCTTAAGTCATTTGAATCATGTCTCCGTATTTATTATCACACACACTTTTTGGTCATATATTTCACAATACTAAAGTATCACATAATTATACATACACATTAACTCAATTAACACTTGATTAATGTTAATAAAATTTTAAAAAATAACTCTCATTATACTATGAGGGATTAGTGGGAATCAAATGATAACAAGATCCGTGAATGTGAAGACAATGTAAAGTTGTAGAAATGGACCAATGAGAGAGAGAAATGTGGCACAAGGAGAACCAACCAAGTCTGACACAGTAGATTGCATAGAGTGGCCGACAAGCGGATAAATTCTGATCTTCGGGCTCCGCCTCCGTACACGTGTCCCTCCACCACATTCCGTATGTACGGACCTGGAAATTATTTTTAATTCAACGTAAATAACTCAAAGTATAATCTTATTCAATTAAGATGAACTTGTATTAAATGATTGGATAAAAATAACTTGTTGTAACCAGTAGTTTTTATGAATATTGGTATGTTGGATTTTATTGGTAACTTAGTTATTTTTTTTAAAATTTATAAAAAAAATGAAAAGAAATGTTCAGTTTATAAAAATAGTTTATGAACATGAATATTTTTCTAAATAAAAAAATGTTTTATAAAAATATTTATATAAACCATTATTATTTAATAGGAGAGAGACGGAAAACAAAAAAATTATAAAAAAACTAAAGAAATTTCTATAATTAATAGGAGATAGAGACGAGAATTTTTTTTTAGAGTGACAAGTGTCACTCCAAAACCTTTATTTATTATACAGTATATGATTATTAATTTTTTTTATGATACTTTATTCTATCTGATTATAAAGTATAGTTTTGGAAGACAAATTACAATTATGAAAATGATTATGTGAAGAATCTTCTAATTAAATAGTATTTTAATAACTTTAATAATATAACCATGGGTTGTTACAAAGAATTACCATGAGCTTCAAAATGAAAACAACTATACTACAGCTGTGAAAAATGTTAAAAGATTGTTTTTATGAGTTTTGAGTTGAAGGGTAAACTTTTTTTCTTGGATGTTATAATTATTTTTATTATAAAATAAAAATAAATTAGATTTTAATAATTTAAACTATAATTTATTAGCTGATATTAATTATACTATCAGACAGAATTAACTTTCACTTTTGTTGTCAATAGCAGCCCCGCAACATAAGAATCATAAATTTACGCTCCATTTTCACTTGATTTGGCTCAAAATGGTGATTTTAAACGAAATGGAATGTACAAGCGAAATCGAGTGGAAATTAAGTGTAACTGGAGTGTAATTTTATGATGATTATGTTTAACGGGACTGCTATTGACAATAAAAGTGAAAGTTAATATAGAGGTATTTTCCTCACTGGAACTAACCTCGTTTCTAGATTATCGGACGACGTTTCAAAGTAATAGTACAGACTGGTGGGAAGAAACTTGTATCCAAATTGTGGTATTATAAGGTCCTAATTAGAGACCTTAAACTCATGGACTTTCAGATAATCCAGGAAAGTTACGACGCCATTGTCGTATGTTATGTTTGGGATCACCGTGAAATGACCACAACAATAAACTTTGAGGCTAAAATATTATGGTTTGTCCTCATAAAGATCTTTGGCAACCAATGCTTGGTCGTACTCATTTAACGATCTAAGTTTCCATGATTCAGGATAAAAAGTATTTGAATATGCGTATCCGTTCTTACAGTGCTCATTTTTGTGTATGTTTGTGTGTAAATAAATGCTTCTATTTATAGTATTTTGAAATATAGATGTTGAAATGTAGTCGTTTAAACCATTTCACAAAGTCGTTTACAAGTCTAAAAATACTTTATTTTGAATACAACTCGGTTTTTGTTAAACATTATATCGAAATGTTGGCAAATAATAATAATAATAATAATAATAATAATAATAATAAACAATGTGTATTTAATTCTTTTTAAAAAGTTAATGAGCACAAGTTATTAAAGAAAAATCAAATCAATTGTTAAAAAAATAAAAAAAATTAATATAACAATAAAATCTTTAAACTTTTAGGATAACCAAGTCAGAAAGATATGATTTTCCGGTACCGTGAGGGGGCGTGCCGGCGGTACCCCCTCCTGGTCACCTTCGAAAACCCACCCTGCCTCACGATAGTAGTTTCATAGATACAAAGATAAAAGATGTTTGAAGAATACTTAGTAAAAGTCGTTGCTATAGATGTATGTTACTCTTGTAGTTTATCCAACTTGCTCAAACCAACCCATGTTGTATTCAATGGAGGGTTCCTTCGAGTTCTGTAATTTGGCATGGATCAAGTATGAGAGAGGAAACATGCCATATTTGTCATGTTCTATGAGCGTTCTCTTTGAATATGATAAGTATATCATAAATATGTCTATAAAGAGATGGAATGATACCTCATTAGATTATATTTGGTTCCATTGTATTGTAACTACTTCTCCTCATTTATAAAACAACCAATTACACAATAACATTGAAAATCAATACTTAGAAAGTTAAAAAAAGCATTGAAATATACATTTTGTGAATTGTTGAACATGAAATTTGTTACATCTATAACATCTCACTCACGCATTATTAACTACAATTAGTGGTATTGGTAGGGTTTTGTTAAGAATTTTTTGTTTATTGTAACATCTATAAGTTAGATAAAAATTAAACTTTGGACTAATTTTTTTAAATACCATTTAAATGTAAAATACATGGATAAAAAAATTATTTTAAAATTTAGAAAATAACCAAGAAGAAAAAGATTGTTTCATTGTTGTCTTCAAACTAATAAACAAAATGGGAATGGAAGCATTGTTATAAATTTTAAGTATATTTATAAGGTACTATTTGGTTTACTAGTATGATAATTAAAAAAAAATCTTTCCTAGTAGAAACATTTTAAAATGTGTTTTAAGTTCTAAAATTAAATATAAAACTCATAAACTTAAGAGAAAATTGTGAAAGGATTCATTTTCACTTGTAACTTACACCTATTAAGTCATGTCGAGTTTCAACCTTTACTCATGTATGAGACTTTCTTTTCAACGTTTCCGATATAAAGGCACGTGATACGTGACACACAGTAGTATATCAACTTTTACTCGTGTTATAAAACGTAATTTCCGCTGTCCAAAAGATGTTTTCTTAACCGATGAAGTATGTTGCATAACAAGTGTTGCTATTATCACTAAGGTTGACTTGATGATTTCGTATAGGCTCACGAGAACCGACTAGATTGACTTGGCTATACGCATTGATTTACGTTTATTTATTTTAAATGATTTATACTATTTGAAAGTTGGATAATATTTTTTACGAATTTGATAAAAGTACCAATTTTAAGAAACTCTATAAAAACACATAAAAAGTTAGGACATAAAGATTTTAATAAATTGTGCTGGTATTTAAATTTGTATTTGAAAATTCTTCGTAAGTGAGTTTTTTTAAGGTAGGAAAATAGAGATTTTAAAAAACTTATCCAAACTGAACATCTAGTTATAATGAAATATGTTATTAAAGTTAAACATGATCTTTTTATGTATGTGCTCAAGTACACATTTTTTTATCTAATAAAAGAATAAACTATAGACATGTGTCATTTTATGGTTAAATCTCACATCATTTTTCGTATAAACTCGTTACTTATCAAAACTACGTCATTTTGATCAAATCTCATTAAAATTAATTATCTCTTTACTTATTCAAGTATCTTGAAACGTCTAAACCGGGTAAATCTCATAGTTGGTACAAAAAATACTAAACATAGTTCTTAAACTAAATCAGAATATCTTTTTCAGTTGAAGTCTTGTTTAAACATTCATAAATCCACAAAATGGATTTAATTAAAACATTGTTCAACATAAACTATCAGATAAGGAAATGTCAGTCTTCAGAAGTGCAGCCTGACAGTCCATGCTATCGAGCTCTCGAAGTTTCTTTACTCTACCTTTCATTTACCTCATCAGGCACGCCCATGTGCCCAAGGTTAGGAGACAATAAAGCACATGGGATCGTGTCCAAGCCAACACGCCCTGTGCTCAAGCTCAACACGCCCCCATGTGCACTACAATGTCCAAGTCTATTTCGACCAAGTTAGTGGAGCAGCAAACGGGTACACACGGGGTCGTCCCTCATCAGGCACACCCCGTGCCCAAGTCCTAGAACATCCTATAAATAGGTAATTTTTACAGCATTTTGAGGGGGAGATTATGTAGGAACTTTTAGTCATTTTGTTGAAGAATTCTCTGTATTTTCTTGTAGTTAGTTTCATTTTCAAGGTTCTAGAAACAATTAACAAATTTGAAATCTTATAATGATGCCTTTGAGTGTTTATACAAGTTTACTCCTTGTTGATTGCATAGCCATTCTTGGCTAAACTCTTTGAATCACTTTGGGAAGATGAACTTCCAATGAAGTAGTTAGTGTCTTTATGGATTCAAAATTGGTGTGTGTGAGTGACTTCAAAATGTGATCTTCTAACACTGAAAGTGGATCTTCACAATCGTTGGAACGATTCACCAACTTCATGCTTCATTGATTTGGGCATTCACACTTCTATGTCTATGTAGTGTCGATGTATTACTTAGTTGGAATGGTGCAAGAAGTTGTGAATTATGAACACGGTTCGTAAAGATCATTGTTTTTAATATATAGTGACTTAGTATTATAAAGACTTGACTTTATGCACTACCGCTACATTTTTTGTAGAGGAATCAAATTAAATGAGTCATAGTGACTAGTGTGTAAAGTCCTTTGTCTAAAGACACAATTTTAATACTTAAATTATGACATTGAGGTGGTTGTTATGGTGGAAACTTTCCAATATTGTTGTTGGAGTTAATGTCCCGACCCAGGAGTTACTCCATCTTTTGCACTTACACACACATTATCACTGATCTTCAAGAATATGACGTGATGTCCCGACCCGAGAACCATGTCTAGCTAAACACATCGGTTGTCATGTTGCTCAGACTACTACCCATCAGGAAGACAAAATCAACCCGAGCCATAAGGTTTAGCGACTTAAGTAACGACCGCCATGTTTGCGATATAGTTATTTTTTGAGAATCCATAAATAAAAACTAATTATAAAATTGGAAGGAACTCGAACCAAACCGATTTACCATTGTCATTGATTACTTCTACTACCATTTTTTTAATCTTTTCTCCCGCCCCCAAAAATCAAAATCAAGCATCTTTTCAGTTCTAGAAAGATTATACATCAACCAAAGTCTGGTACTAAGAGCCTATGTATCCTTGGATCGATACTCGGTCTTACCAACGTTGTACTTCCGTCCATGATAGGTGCACTTACCCTAAGTGTGTTGTAGTGAGTGGCGGTAGTCACCGTTTACAAAATTAAAGCTTTTGTTTTAAAAATCATCTATTTTTATACACTCTCAAGCACGCCAGCCGCCCTCCTCTCTTTCTCTCTACTTGTTAGTATGCGCGCAAAAGGTAAATTGGGTGAGGATGCTTGGTGGTGGCTTAGTTATAAAGGAATGGTTCCACCCCTTTGTTGTTATTTACAATTTTAGTCCTTCCATAATTCATTTATTTATTACCTTCATAATTATTAAAGTTGTGATTTTTGGATGTTACAATGTGTTTTGTCGGTCTATGTGCAGTTAAGTTATATGGACATTACAAAAAGTTAAATTGATGATCTGTCAGTGTTATGGACGTATGAGCCATAGTTGTTGTCGACTGGGCTCTCTCAAGATGATGCAGATTTAGACATTTTTGTGTGACTTGCAATTTGTGTTTATTATACGTTTCATTTTAAAAGGTTCTATATGTTTTATGTAACGACAAATCCCACTTCACATGCTTATTGTCAGTTTGATTCATGTACATAATGATTGGATGCTCGATCTTAGCATGGATTGAAGGTTACCCTTTGACCGAAGGCTGGCATCCTTACTGAAGGACACTACTTTAGTTAGTAGTCAAAGTCGTAACAGATGAATGTGCAAGTTTTATGATTCTGCTACAAGTTTTAATAACTTCTCATGTTTAAGAATAACATTGTTATTCATGTACATAATGATTGGATGCTCGATCTTAGCATGGATTGAAGGTTACCCTTTGACCGAAGACTGGCATCCTTACTGAAGGACACTACTTTAGTTATTAGTCAAAGTCGTAACAGATGAATGTGCAAGTTTTATGATTCTGCTACAGTTTTAATAACTTCTCATGTTTAAGAACGGTGCCTTGGTATCGCGGCGAAACCCTTTAAAATACCAGCAAAACTTGTAATAGGGCCATAGTATCTACTATTGATGCCACTTGAGGAATGGATAATGGTAATGGTAGCGAGGTGTAACACCCTTAATTCAAACATCGATTATAATAAACATTTAAACGCACGCGGAAGCTAATATCCCAAGAAAATTTTTTTTACAGTGTTCGCGTGTCGCGAACTTCTGGAGCACTCCCTTCGCGTGCCGCGAGGGAGTCTCAAAACACCATGCTGAAGATCTGGTTCTTCGCGTGTCGCGAAGAACCTTCACCAGGTCTTCGTGTGGCGCGAAAACGTCCAGTAACAGAGAGTTTACTTTTCTGCCCAGTTCCAACACTTAACAAATTTTCCAACATTTACCATTTCACAAGACACCAAATTTTTTTCACAACTCTTGGGTTTTTGACCAAACATTCATACACCAATATATACACCAAAAACATAGTTTCAAGTATCAATTTACACCCTTTTTAAGGATTTTCTATTAAACCCCAAAAACGCATACGAGAATCCTCCTTTCGCCATTTGGACTTAACCTTGACTACATCGGAGCTTTGACTACATAACACCACATGTATCAACCATTAGTAATGAAGATAAACATATCTAACAAGTATAAATTACTTGTTTTCACCCATTCACTCATTTGACTCGTTTCCACCCAATTTGCATTAGGCTACATATAACTTGCATAACACCATACAAGTTTCATTCCTTTCATTTATCATTCATAATTAGCACGTTTCCATTTCCATTATGGCACATAGGCCATAACCTCATTTCCATTATGATGCTTAGATCATATCCTCATATTCCATTTCCATTATGGTACTTAGACCATAACCTCATTTCCATTATGGTATTTAAACCATAACCTCATATCCCATTTCCATTATAGTACTTAGATCATAACCTCATTTCCATTATGACATTTAAACCATAACCTCATATCTACATTTCCATTATGGTACTTAGACCATAACATCATATACACATATCCATTATAGTATTACAACTATACATACATTCATTCATTTACACATACTAGTTCATACACGTTATGCATACCACATCACATTTAACATCATTTATCATCAATACTAAGTAAGTGCAAAAGCACTTACCTTTCGGGTTAAAAGATCCCGCTCTTACAATATGATTACCTAAACACATTCACCTAGTTTAGTAATCTAATCATACATCAAAATCACATTATAATTGGGTTCACAACCCAATTTCCCATTCCCAACCCAAACTGACCCGTTTGGGTTATTCCCATTTCTAAGCACCCTCTTTCCATCCAAACTCACCTACTTGAGTTTCATTTCCAATTCCTTGACACTAGTTTCTCATTCAATATTTTTCATTAGGTTAATTTGGTGTTCAATAAAGTGTCTAACACCATAAAAACACTTAGACAACACTAATTCAACATCCTATCACCATAATCCAAACACCCCCAACTTTCTCCATATGAACCCTAACTTCTCATAATCATAATCAAATGGTTCTAGGATGTTAATCACCATTCTTTACCTTTAGTTTAGCTAGATTATCAACAATCTAACGCCAATTAACCACATGCATATAAAACTTCCGGATTTCTACAAAACCCATCTATGAACTCATAAATGGTCAAATCAAATGGAAGATTATCACTTACTTATTGATAGAAATGTGATGCATGAGCTAAAACCTTCACAAAACAAGCTTCAAATGCACGATTTAGGCTTCAATTTCATTTTCTGCTTTTTATCCATTGCTCAAGAATGACTCTCTCACCCAAAATGAGACTAATTCTGACTTTCACTAGTCAATATGGCAGATTTTTCCATTTTACACTTTTAGCCCCTCAACTTTCATTTCATCCATTTCATTCCAAAACTAGTTAAAAACTAGTATAACCCTATTACTAACTTGAAACCCACTTGTTTCAACTTATTTCTAAAATATTATTTTCACCATAATATTTATTAGAATAATTATTTATTTATAACGAAACCTGGATTTTGGTTCGTTACACGAGGTATGTCGATTCATGGTGGTGATTGTGGAATAACTAAAACTAGTTGTGGGTGTGTTCTGACCAACCAACAATTCTAGAGGCATTGAGCCTAGGGTGAACTGAAACTTCATTTGCACGTCTTTAAGCCGTTGTTCCTCTTGATATTTTAGGTATTAAATGTCGTCCCAATTCTTATGGATTGAATTCCTCACCCTCTTCTATTTTTAGGTTCGTAGGATTCGTACTAATGATCGTGGGTATATTTTGGTTGGTCGTAAACTACTCCTACCTGTAGCTTTTGGTTTACTGTCTGGTGTTGTATTTGCTTCTCCTGTCATTGGTGAAAGGGTTGGAAAGGGAAATCAATGCATGATGTAAATTCCCAGTGAGATTGAGTTGTTTTCTCGGGAATATCTTCAGATTACGAGGTTGAACACTTATGTCGAGAAGATGCTAGGGAGATGATAATTTGCAAGATGAATAAACTGTTTGCCTCGTCATAGAGAATGGTTTTCCCTGTGACCCGACTCCGGCGATTCATTGAGTGTAGTAGACGGAGGGTTCAAAATAATCTCACCTAGAGACTTTTTGGGGTAGTATTGTATACCTTTCGACTTCCTACATCATTCTACCATATGTCAGGTGTTACCACTCGTGTTGTGATTTGTTACGTTAGTTATTCACAGGGTCCCTACTTAATTCGTCACGGCAACGAGCCGTTCGTGCGCCCTATCCTTAGGATTGTTGATGTTCTATTTAAGATATGGACCAGTGCTATGACCTGACCTAGAATGTTTTACTTAGTTTCTCGGATTCGTCTCGAACATGTACTTTGACTAGTCTGGAGCGTTTACATGGGTTTATGGGGTATTACTAGGGGTGTTCAAAACCGGATATCCGAAATTTTCGAATAGTTGATTTTACTATACGAAATTTCGGATACGGATTCGGATAGTAAAGCGGATATCTGAATTCTAAAAAATAAACCTTTATAACTATATTAAAATTCCGGAAAACTAAACATGTTCAAATTCCCAATTAACAAATTCCATCTGAATACAAACAACAAGAACATTAAAAAATACAGAGATACACAAAAAGAACATTCAAAACAATAATAACAAACGGTGACCAAGATATTTGATTTGGATACCTTTCAATCGTAAAAAGGTAAACAATAGATCACAGAAGCGTCGGTCGTCGAGCACGTAGGCGGCAATGGGAACACACTCGGGGCAACTAGCGGTGGTCGTTAGGTGACAGGATGGAGTCAAATCCGAGGGTAATCCGTAGCAGGTGGGAGTCGGATTTGAGGACAGAGTAAGGTGGTTGCGTGGACAATGGGATGGATGAACGATTCAAAAAGAACATTCAAAACAATAATAACAAACGGTGAATAAGAGATTTGATTTGGATACCTTTCAATCGTAAAAAAGTAAACAATAGATCACAGAAGCGTCGGTCGTCGAGCACGTAAGAAGCAATGGGAACACACTCGGGGTAACTAGCGGTAGTCGGCAGGTGGCAGGATGGAGTCGAATCTGAAGGTAATCCGTAGTAGGTGGGAGTCGGATTTGAGGACAGAGGAGGGTGGTTGCGTGGACGGTGGGATGGATGAACGATTCATGGTGGCTGAGGACCGAGGAGGGTAACATGTATATAAGATGATAAGCGTAGATCTTTCATCGTCGTGGAGACGCTCTGGGCGGCAGGTGGTAGTGGATTTGAAGATCTGGTAGGGGAGGCTCTGGTCGTGTACGCAAGAATGGAGAATTAGGGTTTTTGTGTGTTATACTCTGTATATATATATTTGTTGCTACAACGACAATGTGATAGGGATAATTGTTCTTTGTTAATGTAATGGCTCACTTACCCCTGATAGATCCAAGGCTAAGTGATATGATCTATATAACGAATACAAAGGGATGCTATAAGAAATTACAGGGGACGTATGCTAAGCATAAAAGGGGAAGTGACTGAAGAACTAGGAGGAGTAAGTTGGAGAGGATGAGGTTATGTGATGTGTTTGATGCTTTTGATCCGGTGTGTCTTTAGATGAAGCCTTGGACATGTATTTATAGTGCCCTTGACTAATTGCCCATTCTCTTATCTGGTCTCGTGTTTCCTCTAGAAAAGAAAGTTGTTAAGAGACTTTTTCTTTCTTAAGATTCCTGTCCATTCCCTATTCAGATAAGAGACTGATTTCTTTCCCTGCAGATAGCTACTCTTACTTTTGTCCCTCTTACCAAGTCAACACTTACTTTGCCGAACTCTTTAGGGCTTGGTTCTTGTGAAGATGATATTCGGTTATTGTGTTGTCGTTTTGTTGGTTTAGTTGTTGATCAATGGAGATGTACTCTCCTACGTCATCAATATTTAATTATAAAAGCAAATAAAATATATATAAGTAAATTATTTCGGATATTGGAATTTGGATTCAAAATTTCTGATAATTCGGGTTCAGTTTCGTATTTAAATTTTTTTAACACCCCTAAGTATTACTCCATATATTGATGAATTTTCTTCTCCTTTACCTATAAAAAGTATAAAATACTAAAGAAAATTGATGATTTTGTCGTTTAAACCTTAAAAAAATAGGAATATGACAGATTTTAGTCAGATTTAATTATTCAAAATCTCCGAGTTGATGTATTTCAAAACCACGTAATTCTATAATAGTGCGAGCTAAATATGGACGACAACTCCCGTCCTATAGTAACTATGCTTGCCTAGTACCAGTAGGGCTAGTTTCGTAATTGCGCCAAGCGTGGCAACATTGTAAATTTCACTTGGAGCAAGGTTATTTCCGTAAATTCAGTAGAAGCACGCCATTTTATTCTTCAGATAATGCTCTCGTTTTGTTCAGTTTTCGATATCATTCTCCAACACAAACTTTTCTAGAGAGAGAAACAAAGTCGGCAAATGTGGTCTCAATTCGATCAAATTTCGGTTGCAATTTCGTGTTTTTGATTCAATTTCGTCACAAATAAACGAGTTTTTGGTTAGAAATGCAGGATATACATTCGGTTGGGAGTGGTGGAGGAGGTAGGTTGTTCGGAGGTGGCGGCGGAGATAGGCGGTTGAGACCGCACCACCACCACCAAGGCCACGCTCCACAGGCGTTGAAATGTCCGCGTTGCGAGTCGTTGAACACGAAATTCTGTTATTATAACAACTATAACCTCTCTCAGCCACGTCACTTTTGTAAAAGCTGCCGGAGATACTGGACCAAAGGCGGAGTGCTCCGTAACGTCCCCGTCGGCGGCGGATGCCGGAAAACTAAGCGATCGAAACCGAAATCGAGTAGCAAGAACGGTTCGTCTGACGCTAGTGAACGGAAATCGTCGAACTCGCAAAATTCGAGCAGTGACAGCTCTAGCCTTACCGCCAACACCACGGCGGCGAATACGACGACGGCGAGAACCGCAACCGTACCGGTCACCGCCGCGGAGGTGCTGTCAGGTACTAATCCGACGAACTTCGGAACAACGTTGCTTAATTTTCACGAAACCTCCACCGGATTTTTCAACATGTCATCTGCTCCAAACCCTAGCTTTGATCCGCCACTTCTGGACCACTCACCAGCCGGTAACAACATATTTCCGGAGATCAGTACGTTCACCGGCTTGATAACCTCATCCACAGCTCAATTACCGCTCGGATTCAACATTCCGGCCGACGTTTCGCCGTTCCGGTTGCACCACGCCGGTCATGTTGTAGAAAATTCAAACGCAAACCAGCAGCAATGGATGCACACAGATCATACCGTTGGAAATGATGTGAAGGTTCAGGAAACCGGTCCGCTAGGGTTTACGACTGAGTTCTCCGGCTTGCCGGAGAAGACAACCGACGTCGGACTTGGTACGGAGGATTGGAACAACGGTACGGATCAAGCATTGTTTGATCTAACAGGAAGCGTTGATCAGTCATATTGGAGTCAAACTCAATGGGATGATCATGATCATGGCAATCATCAGCTTAATTACCTTCCTTAACATCTCCATCAAAGGTACCAAATCAATCACAAGAACATTTTACTCACCAAGTAAAATAATAGAAAATAGATATATATGGATCTTCTTATGTAAATCTTTTATTTTTATTTTTTTTATTGTTTTTTCAAGAAATTTCTGATCTTGAGAGATGTTTTGGGTTGAATGTTCTTATTATGAGTCCGAAACTAACTTTTGTTAACTCTTTTTTGGGTTGTGAAATTTTAAAAGGGTGATTATTTATTTTTATTTTAGTTTAAAATGCAATTTAATAATTTTTATGATTTTAAATTAGTTTTATATAGGAATTATTGATCCTAAAATAATTAAGTTTACTCGGTGTTTCGTTACTGTTACTTCAATAAAAAACACTTTACTATCTAGATATTTTTGGATTACGAAACTTGGTTACTATTTAGTTATTATAATTTTTTATTTTATTTTACCTTGTGGGGTGGGAGTGGTACCTTTCCACTTCAAACTACACTCTCAAACCCACCAATGAGGATATGTCACCTCATTTTAACAAACTATTATGCCAAACTACTCTTTATGGTGGGGGTGGTACCCGCTATTTACCCGCAAACTTAGCTTGTTTATCCTTGTTTCGGCGTGTTAAAAACCATGTTTCAGCGGGTTCTAATACCCGCCAGCACCCTCCCAACATACTCGCCCAATTCTACCCGCTTGAAGCCGCTTCCCTTGAGGCGGTGAACCCGCCTCTACCCGCCTCCTTACCCGCCCTCCACTCCCACCCTCCTTAAAGTAGCATAAGGTGATCGGGAAAATAAAATCATTCTATCTATAGTATCTAATAAACAAGTAAATTATAAGAACATTTGTTACATTTCTAGGCCTCATCATTCTTATTTTTCTGCCCCTCTCTTTTATTAATAATCAAATCAACTATTTTAAACAACTAAATTAGTTATTTTTAATTTTTATCTACACATTTTTAATTTAAAATTGTGTTTATAATCAATTAATTTGTTAAATCATATTTTTATGAATTTACAAATTGAAAACAATTTTATAGTCGACCAGGATTCAAATAAAAAACTTTTAATCGTATATTTACATTGTTTCATTTTGACGAGTGTATGTGTTGATAGATTACATTATATTTTATTCAACCCGTGTATCACATAGGTTTTAAAAACATAAAAAAATTTATTACTAAATATATAATATTACATTTATTCAACACGTGTAATACACGGGATTCTATCCTACTAAATAATAATCAAATTTCATGAGTGTTAATTTGTTATATAACTTAGTTAAAAAAAATTAATTACTAAATAAGATGTATCTAATTCAATTTATTCTTTTTTTTCAAGCGAAGAACTCATACACGCGGTTTACTCACAGATATACACCATTTTGTCTAATATTTTTTTTTTAACGACAAACGTTACTTCTACTCTACTTTTACACCAATAATTTTAAACTATATCATTGTCCAGATTTGAACATGTGACCTCCCCTTTAAAAGACATGTCTCTATCAAATGGGCTAGTTTCACATTGACACCATTTTTTCTAATAACCTTTAACCTGAATATCTTGTGAATTTATAGTTAAAAAAACATGTGAATGTGTTATTATTTTGTTTTTTTATCCCCACATTTATAAACTTTATGATTAATTAGTTTAAAATTAAATACGTACCTACTATACTAATTTCATTGCCCAAAATTTATTTATAGATGTAAAATAATAAGATGGTTCAAAACTCATTCATTCTAATACCATTTGGCATTCTGATCAGTGGTGAAAAAAAAACCGGTTTAGGATCTTTAGCCGGTTTTTAGACCGACTCAAACTCGTTTGAGTGAAATCATTTCGAAACTGGTTCAAACCTCCGGTTTAAAATAAACTGAACCAATTCAAACCACTCAAAAACTTGTTTCAAACCAATTTGAAATTGGTTAAAAAGCGATCAAACATCCCTTCTCAAACCAATTTCAAACTGAACTGGTTTGATACCAAGCCAGTTTTGACTTTTGTTGACTAAACCGGTTTCAGTTTGGTTTCAAACCAGTTCGGTTTGATAAACCGATTTGTACACCTCTAATTGTGATGTTTAATTTCTTAATGTTTTTATTTATCTTCCAAATAAAATGATAGGAATAATCTTATATTCTTTAACTGGCTTAGACCTCGTGTACTACACATGGGTTGAAAAATATCAATACATAAAACTCTTAAATATTTATGTATATATTTCACATGTATAAACATGTGTTACATATACTAAGGATAGAAAACAAAATTCAAAATACGTAAAAACTAGTATATAATTGAGTTTTGAAAATAAGTTAATTAGTATTTTCTTTTAAAAATATAATAATATTAAAAGATAGATGAGTATTTAATAAGATAGAGATGTAAGAAAAAAATGATGAGAATGAATACGGAGACGACATGTGGAACTAAAAATATTTATTTATTATATAGCATAGACATAGGTATATGAACATTTTAAACTTTTATTATTTATTTATTTTTAATTAAATAACAAATTTTTACACCTAAATTCTATCTAAACTTACATTTGTAAAGATTTGAACACACATCACTTTTACAAGAGACTGTTTGGTGATAGGTTTTCAATCTTTTATTTATATTTAAACATAAACAGTATATAATAGGAACCTGATTTTTTTTTACGTGAAATTCATAACAAATTCAAAGTATATATCAAAATTATGACAATTCCAAGTTCTTTTTACATTTTCAAAATCAATTCTAAGCATTTAGAAATTAATGTTTAATTACAAGTAATTATCATTTCACTTTGATGCAACTATTCATGAATTTTAAATCTGTATTCCTGAGGTTTGTAAAACAATGTTAAAAAAATGAAACAAAATACGAGAAAAAGTTTATACGTCGAAGAATATTAGGGTGGAGGGGGCACTTGCGTCGTCGACTATCGGCTTCCACGCCGCCACCCCCAATACGCAGTGCAACGGCTCCATTTCACGGCTTCCCAGTAGAGCTCCATCTTAACAAAAAGGGACCGATGGATGTTTGTGTTGTTGGGTAAAACGGCCAGAAAGCTGCAGTTTTTGGAGAATGGAGGGGCAATTTAGATGGCGAAGATGGTGGAGGGTTGGTGGGTTTGGGAGGTATAGGTAAGGAAGAAAGTTGTGAGAAAAAGAAAAATTAAGTTTAGTAATTTTTCATTTTATTGTTCATTTGAAGTTAAGACTATTGTAAAAAAAATTGGTTTATGGCTTCAAGGGGCTTGGCTGCTTGAGTGCCGCGGTCAACGTGGTTTCATGGGTCTTCAAGGGGCTTCAAATGATGAGTCACATTTTCATTGGAGGGTGTGAGACTTTATGAGGCTACAAACCTTGGATGCTCGCTCCACCCTTATAGTATTATGTTATTCATTTGCTACCTGGACAAAAATCTAAATAATTAAATACCATCGTGAACATATTATAATTGAAGAACAATACTAACCATTTTCATAAGTCTCGTTATATCATTTGAGAGGATCACACCTCTCTCTCCTTCCCCTCTCACAGTCTCCATATGTGAGCATTCGTCCCGACAGGTTTCTTCCTCCCTACCATCCTCTTCCTCTTCCTCTTTTTCTCCACATCAGTCGTATTAAAGAAGACAATGGAACAAGTATTGTTAATCTCATTGTCATACCCGATTATAAAATCGTGTATCATACTCGGCTTAATTATGTTATGTATCGGGTGTACCCATTTCATTTGTTAAAAAAAAAATACTCATTGGGATTTCCAAGTAAATTTATTTTTTTAGTCACTCTTATTTTTATATAATTTGATGTTTATAACAACTATAACAAATTGAACTAGTTTTATACCCGTCCGGTGGCCAGATACTTTAGTACATAATGTCATATCTATCTTTCTTTGCATTCTAAAAGAAAAGGAGTAATCGAATGAAATCACGGTACAACTCAGTTAACCCATAATGACAAAAATGACCGACTACACCAAATCGACCCATTAATAGTTCAACATGTCAACAACGCAAACCGTAAATAAATCAAAAGTTTACTTTAAATTACCAAACATGTTCACCAAAATAAACTTACAAACTGAGTTGTACCGTGATTTCACCGTAAAGTTATTTGAAATATATAAAATATGTAAATTTCATCGATTCATGTTGATAAAAATCTTAAAAGATAAATTCATACTCAAGAGCATACAAATACATATCTTTAAAGAAAAGTTCATTAATTGTCATATTAAAATAAAGCATTAAAAGACAAGGGTGAAAGTAAAAAATAAAAATAAAAATTGTTCAGGTAACATGTATATGGTATCAAGTAATCAGGTCAGGTATTACCTAATCCTTAACCTGTGATAAATTTTAAATTTAATCCTAGACCCGCAAAATATTTTAAATTTAATCTAATACTTGATCCCGTACCCTGATACCCGAATCCATGTACGAGATATTTCGGTTTTTTGCCATCCCTAGTTCATCGACGATCTCGTGGGCCTTTAATAGCCAAAAACCAACAGGGGTAGGATGCTCCTAGTAAAATATCTTAATTGAAATTGAATTAAAAACATGATTAATTCTTATTATAATTATATAATAATCATGATTCAACAAATTCGTAACAAATGTATAACTAATTTGTTTATAGTAATAGCAAAATTAAAGATTATAAATATAAAACAATTTACTAGAATTCATATATTTTTTAACAACAATTTTTTTACATCTAAATATCACATAATTTTACACTAATAAAAAGTTGAATTCATACAAATTTCATAGAAGACAAACATTTTAAACTTATAAAAAGTTGAATTCATACAAATTTCATAGAAGACAAACATTGTATTACAAGACCATTAGATAATCTAGATAATGCATAATGAAATTCAAATATTAATGTATGAAGGATGTTAAAATTTTAAATTTTAAAATGCCATTTAATGTGGATTGGGTATGGGGAGAATGTACGATCTAGGTATGGGCATGTGTGTGGGTTGGTGGTTGAGGCCTGCCCCCATTTTCATTCGTATTTGAGGCGAATTAACACTTAATTAATTAACTTATTTTACAGTAACTAAATTTTATGATCTTTAATTATTTATTATCTTTCAGTTTATGTCCTTTAATTTATAGAAACCACAGATTTCGACATTTTGTCCTTTATGTTTAAAAAAGGTTTGCATGATTCATCATTTGGACTAACACCAGTCAGTTTCACATGTTAAGTGTGGTCACGTGCCTCTCACGTGAGAGCAAAATCGCCTTTTGTCATTAATAAAAGAACAAGTTACACTTTTCGTCCTTTATGTTTATATCAAGTTTTAGATTTCGCTCTCAAACTAAGGTAATACCAGAAATTGTCATTTATGTTTAAACTTGTTTACATATTTTGTCCTTGCACTAACACCCATCTGCTTTTTACATTAAATGAAGCCACATGCCCCTCACCAAATACGACGAATTGCCGGCCAACATCCGTCCCAGCCATCTCCGGTCAGATAATAAGGGAGTTTCGATTTGCGACAACGATTGAAAATAGATAAAAGGAGGTCTATATTGAACATTTAAGTAAACTCATTCATAATATATAAAAAAGGTGTTTCAATTTGCTCTGACGATTAGATTTCTAAGTTTTATGAGAGTATAAGTCTTGTTTTTACTTTTTTTTTTATCATAATCGTCTATTGCCTGGAGGGGTAATCTGCCATGGGGGTTTACATAAATGTTCAATCGAAACCTCTTTTTTTATCTATTTCCAATCGGAGCAAACCAGAACCCCCTTTCTATATGACTGGAAAGGGCAGAGAAGGATGTTGGCCGGCAATCAACACCAAAATTAGATGGGTGTTATTGTAAAGAATGAAATATGCAAACAAATTTAAACATAAAGGACAATTTCAAGTATTACCTTATATTAAGGACAAAATCTAAAATTTGGTAACATAAAGGATAAAAAGTTGTAACGAATCAATTTTCATCCTATGATCGTAATATGATGTTTCATATTATAAGGGTATAAATTTTATCAATTGAAAGTCAAGTGTTTGTTCTAATATGCATTTTTAGACTTTTTGGTCAAAGGGGTCAAAAATGGAAGTCCAAGGGTAAATTGTAAAAATAACAATACCGATTTGTTAAAAGGGGAGGAGCACGCAGGAACACCAATTTGGGTGTGTTCTTGGCGTCAAAAAGGAAGGAGGAAGAAAGGGGAAGAAACCTATGTCGAAATTGATGAATGCAAGTGAAAAAAACAGAAGGTTTTGGTGGACTACTAAGCTCTCTTTCACCTCTTGAATCCACCATTTATGATCTTCTTGGTGGGTTTTTGTTAAAATTAAGCAAGGGGCTGTTGTGGGGGTTGTAAATGATTATTAACTTGATAAAAGTTATAATATAGCTTGATTAAAGGTTATGAGTGGTATATAACATCATGATAACACCCAATTTGATAATTCAATAATCAAGGTTCTTAAGGGTAACTTGGGGGTATTCTAATTGGGGATGTTTAAATAATGGATTGAAGGTTGGTATGTGTTATATGGTATTAATACACATTTTAATTGATAAGGAACCTCAATCAGTTTAAAGATTGGAAATAAAGGTTCTTCATAACCTAATTTGGAGGTTTTTAATTTAGAGAGTTTAAAAGGTTGAATTGAGTGTTGATAAGTATTTATGGTGTTATATAGACACATTTTCATGTTGAGAACTCAATTGTTTTGGTGAATTATAAATTGGATTAAATTGTGGAAATTTTGTGAAAACCTTTGTCACACCCCAACCGATGGCGGATTACACGTCGGGGCGGACGCGGTTGTTCAATAGCACAATGTTGACTATTAAAGTTTCAATACTTTATTAATAAATAATTTAAGATTCAATACAAAAAAACAAAACAAGAATACAACGTTTAATTGATAAGTAGTCTAGGTCCAAAGCATTCTATGTGATCACAAACAAGTCTCATGATGTAGAATCTGAAACATGTGAAAGAATCTGTCAACTACAAAATAGTTGGTGAGATACAAAGGTTTTGACACAGTTTAACAAGTATTTGGAAAGAATTACAATTCACTATGATATATGCATTCTATAATGTAAGTATGAGAACAAGTATCTTAAACATTGTGCACTTCAAACCTCCAACCAAGTTTAGGCATAACCCGCAGGTTACCCTTATAAGTCTCAAGTTTAAAGTTTAATTTAGTAACAATCACCACGGGCTCCCCCCGAAGGAGTCAATCAATCAAGGTGGATTGGTCAAATGCAATAGATCTATCATTGTTACTATCGGCTTGATCAAAGCTAATGAATGTGCTCGTTTTAAGTTTAATCTAAGCATACAAGTCTCAAGTTTAACATAAGAATAAGCATCTAGTCATAGTTGTACAAGAATTGTATAAGTTTAAAGTTTTGAACATGTTTCACCCCAAAAGTATAGAAAGGAAAAAGAGGCTAAGTATACTCACTTGGATTGATGAAGAGTATCCGACACGGATAAGTATTTGCAAGACTTTGAGGGAGAATATCCTCACGATAAGCCTAAGTATGCAAGTCTAAAGATTTAAGTAACAGTCTAAGACAAAAGATCTAGGATTTCAAGATTCGACTAGGGTTCCAAATGGGAGACGGGAAAGATTGTGTTTATAAAGTTTAGATTGAAGTTTCGAATAGGAATCTTGAATGACATAAGACTCTAAAATAAAATGTAATAAGTTTATTAGTTTAGAATAATTACTAAGTTTAATAGTAATTACTTAAAGCATACTAATTGTTAAAGTTAAATAAAATTATTAAAGGATAACTAATGGTTAAAGAGTTGTAAAAATGTTTAGAACTAGTAATTAATTTTTAAGGATGAATAATTTTTCCAAAAGAATAATTACTTTATTTTATAATAATCAACGTATATTATTTAAGTCTATTAAGGTTTTAAGTATTGAACATTTGATTTATAAATTACTTTGTAACTAACTAAAGTTTATAAGTTTAAATAGATAACAAGTATATACAAATTTATCAAACAAAATTTCTTATAAAGTCTATGTTTTAGTTATAAGTTTATAAATGTTTTTGATGTGTAGATAGAATCATAAGTTTTTAAAAATGTTTTAAATAAGTTTCTTAAGGTTTCTTTCAATTTGTAAGTTTGTAAATATTTAATTAAAGTTTATGTTTTAAAATACAAGTTTATAATTATTTGGAAGACAAATAAAGTATAATCATTTCTCTTGTTTTATATTTATATAAACAAATGGATTTCTTGTTTATATGAAATATAAAATGTATAAGTTTAACATTTATTAAATTAAAGTTTCAAATAAAATAAGTTTATTATATAAAAAAAATAAGAACTTAAGTTTCAAATTTTATAAAAACGATTTCTATTGAATGTCCAAGTTTTATAAATTTTAGAAGTATTCTTTTAAATGTTTAAAACTATTTTTAAAAAATTAAACATTATAGGTTTTAATAAGTTTTAATTAAATAAAATAGTTCTGGAATACAAAAGTGTAAATAAGATTCATTTTTAAGTTTATAAAAATATCTCAGAATTTATAAAATTTATTAAGGGTTTAAAACTGTTTTTTAAAAAGGCTAAAAAAATAAAATGGGGAAAAACTGGGCTAACCGGATTCGAACTCGGGTCGCCCCCGGTTCACAAACACCCACACCTGCTTAAACCATCCCGTCTACGGGCCTTGTTGAGTGTAAACACGGAAATAAAATAGATAAACACATTCCTGGATTTCGCCCAATTTCCTTATGAACCCTAGAAACGAAATCGTCCAAATACGGATCGAATCACCCTTTGTTTATGAAATTAAACAGAGGGCTTTTGATCCTTATACGAAAACGATCAAGATGAATTCAAAGATTACCTGATTTGGTGCAGAATCGAGCGAGAATGGGTTCGAGTTAGCGTCGGTTGTGACGGGAACCAAATTGCGAAATGCAGGTGATGGTCGACTGAATTGAGAGCTTAGGGAGTATGAGGATGATGTCGTTGAGGTGTATGGGTTAGTATTTATAGCCAATTTCAGCATTAAAGGCGTGAACGGGTAGTGGGTGGGTGGTTGAGGCGATGGAGTTAATTCCGACTCCATGTGAAGCCTCGGTTGAAATTAGTCATTATGGCATCTCGGGGACGGGTCGCATGCGTGAGTCGAACCCGAGGTTAACTGAATTTGGACGGGATTTCGCGTTTGGGTAAATCGTGCTCAAAACCGGTGTTTGCGGGACTCGAACCCACGACTGCTTTCTTGATTCGGGGTTTGGTCCTTGTGCAAAACAGGCCCCTGAAGTTTCTAGTTTTGTCATTTTATGTTTAAAAGTTAAGTTTTAGTTTAAAACAAGTTTCAGAATTGACAGTTTTGGTCCCTGTACTTTTTTAAAAGTAATTATGTTTTATTTTTATAAAATCCAACTACGTTTCTATAAGTTTTATACCTTTATTATTTTATAATTTTATAAAATAATTTCTAAGATTTATGATTTTCAAGTTTAAGTATTTTATGAAATAAGTTTATAAATTATTTATATAATAAACTCGCAAAGAATTTAAATGGTATTTTATTTATAAAACACACACATATAAGTATGATCGTTTTTCCTTAAATCCATATTAATTAATTTAATATTTCAAGGAAATAGTTTTAATAAGAATTTAAGTTTTTAACGTGTAGAAGTTTAGGAAAAGTTACGTCGTAAAAATCCAGGATATTACAGTCTCCCATACTTTAGGAAATTTTGACCCGAAATTAAAGTAGGAGGTTTCTGTTTTCAAGATTTAAGTCTATGATACGCACATGGATAATGAGAAAGATACTTTACGTCCCTAAGTAAACTCGGGATTATGTTTAGATTTCTAAGTGAGTTGTAAGGATAAGATTTCGTTCGAGTTTCTAAGTTTTCGAGGTATATGGTTGCCAAGAGTTTCCCTAAGAATCATATAGTTTCATTGAAATATACGAAGGTTTGATTTCATAAATGCATTCGGGAGAATATCTGCTGAATTTCCATTCAGGATTTCAAGTGAGATGCATCACTTAGGATGGATTCGGTGATAGTTTAACGATTTGAGTTTGTAGACTATTAGGTCTAAGGATTGCTATGGCACCTAAGTTCCGCGGCTACCTTTTACGATAAGTCTTAGATCATAGCATACGACAGAGTTTACTATGTCTTCCCATACGCTGATTTTCATACTTACGTGTGCACCCGCAAGCATTTAAATCGTCGCATAGTCCGCATAGGTCCTTCCGTTTGTGCGTGGATCAAGAAAGAGTACAAGAATTTGTTTAACTCATGACTAGTGTATACACGTAAGAGTGATCATTGATTAACGAGTCCCTTAGAGAGAAACGTCATTCAATGATTCAAGAGAGAAGAATGTGACAAGATTTAGAGTTTCAAAGTTTCCTCGTGATTGAATAAGAATACCTCAATCATCGAGTAGTTTAAAGTCTTTACACTTTCCTCGTGTTTGATCAAGAATACATCAAACCTTGAGTAATTTAAAAGTCTTATACGTTCATCATGTTTGAACAAGCATACGTCAAACATGGAGTAGTTTAAAGTCTCATACGTTCATCATGTTTGAACAAGAATACGTCAAACATGGAGTAGTTTAAAGTCTCATACGTTCATCATGTTTGAACAAGAATACGTCAAACATGGAGTAGTTTAAAGTCTCATACGTTCATCATGTTTGAACAAGAATACGTCAAACATGGAGTAGTTTAAAGTCTCATACGTTCATCATGTTTGAACAAGAATACGTCAAACATGGGGTAGCTCAAATTGTGTTTGAACAAGAATACGTCAAACATAGAATAGTTTAAATTGTGTTTGATCAAGAATGCGTCAAACATAGAATAGTTTAAATTGTGTTTGAACAAGAATACGTCAAACATAGAATAGTTTAAATTGTGTTTGAACAAGAATACGTCAAACATAGAATAGTTTAAATTGTGTTTGAACAAGAATACGTCAAACATATGATAGTTTAAATTGTGTTTGAACAAGAATACGTCAAACATAGAATAGTTTAAATTGTGTTTGAACAAGAATACGTCAAACATAGAATAGCTTAAAGTCTCTTAGTTTAGCTTCAGTGTATAGAAGTATACGATTACGTTTTGAGTATAAAGCGGTTATCTAAATACTCTAGTGTTTAAGAGAGGTATGGGACAGCGTTTGAAACAGGATTAACCGTTATACGCTTTCTCACAGAAGATTCGAGTTGTCCAGAAGATTAGTGGATCCCGATGTTTGGTTTAGATAGGAGTCAGGGGATGTACTCTGCTAAAGAGAGTAATGTCCTCCTTCCTGCTAGTGTCTAGTATCAAGAGTGAAGTTTTCTTGTATATATGGAATGTACGTTTATCAAGTCTTATAGGGTTTGGTTAAGATGGACACACAAAGTTTTCAAGACTAAGAATCCAAGTATAAGTTTGAAAATAGGATAAGTCAGTTGAGTTTCAAGTTTCAGTATTAAGTTTTACATGATCCTTTATTGATCATGTTTAGTTTTAAGAATACGGGATTGAGTATTTGTACAAGTTTTACATGACTCAAAAGTCTCTGACCTTATAGTTGTGTATACGAAGTTTAATGTTTTAGCAACGTGTATTTGAGCTTTTAGTTCCCGTTGTGATTTATAGTAAGTCTTTTACGTGACAAGAGTTGAATAAGAAAAGTCTCCAAGCATAGGGTAACGGGAAAAGTTTCGATAAGGTTTATGATAGTGTGTTTATAAATGATTTTATCTCATTTCATAACAGCAGATATAGTTTTCTTTTATATAGAGTGTAATTAGGATGTTCAAAATTGACGAGTTAGACATTGATAAATAGTATAAGTAAGACTTATGAAAAGGTATGTATGATTGTCAAACGAAATGTTGGTCAAGTTTAGAAGCGTTAAGTCTATATAAGGAGTAGGGATCATAGCTGATTATGGCAATGGTTCGTAATTCGTGTTGTTTTAAAAGAATGTTTACGATTTAGAAGGTTTGTTCAAGATTTATTCTCTAGTTACATGTGTCACTTAGGATTTTTTTTATAGTTTAATGCAACGTTGTTAATTATCTCAAGTACTAACGTGAGCTACTCTTGACGGAAGTGTTTGGGTAGAAGTGTTAAGTTTGTAGTGCTAGAAGGAAAGTCAAGCAAGTAAGTGATAACAAGATAAATTTCAAAATAACTTTCGTTAAATGTTTCAAAATTGGGACTTCTAGCCCTTACATAATACAATTTAAACGGAAAAATTAAGGTGTGTAAGTAAGTTGATTTAATATGTTCAAAAGGTTTTTACTCTTAATACTGAGTCATCACAGTAATATATAAAAAATGGGTTTTGGCTTGAAGTTGGTGGGCTAACGAAGAGAATTCCCGGAAGAGGGGGTGGGTCACAAGGACTCACTTATGTACCCTATTTCCCTAGCCAGAACATCCTCATGGGCCTACAACTTCTCTCAGTTGTTGTCACCGATGTTTGGGTTTATGGTACTATGTCGAGGTTCATTGTGGGCTTAGAGTCTTAGACGTGGAGCTTGTTTATTCTATAGTAGGCTTCTTCTTTTGCGAGAAAACGATCAGGTTACTAATCCCTTTGTTAATGTACTTTAGGTTTAAAAGACGTTAAGTTTTGCTTACAAGAAACAGTGATGTGTAAGTTTTAAGGATGTATGAAGGTTTTGAAGTATATAAAAGTGTAACAAAGTTTTGAGTTAGTCATAAAATGAAGTTTGCTTGAGTGACGAAAAAATGAAATGAGACACAAGATTTCCCCTTATGTGCCAAGTTTATAAAATAATGAAGTTTGTAAAAGGACTTGTAGGGCAATACATAGTTTTAATGGGCTGTTAGTTCAAGGATCATGAAGTTTAAGGATGTATGAACACTTTGAGATGTATAAAAGTGTAGCAAAAGTTTGAGTGACTTATCTAGAGTAGTTTGGTTGAGTGATGAAAATAAGATGAAACACAAGGGTTTCCCTTTAAGTGTTATGTTCATAAAATAATGAAGTTTATAGGAGAATTTATAGAGTAATACATAGTTTTAAGGGTTGTATTACAACGATCACGAAGTTTATTGGGTAGTATCTATAAATATAAGTTTATGTATGTAGTTTTTAAGTATAATCTCGTAAGAATTTCTCCTTGAAGGTAACTCCTTCAGGTCATGACGAGTAAGCATGCTATTATGTGATAAGACGGGACTTAAGAATCATAGAATAAAGGTTACAGAGGAAAGTTTTTGAATCATCAATTTATGAAGTGTATAGTATTTGAGATGGTACTCATTTAGTGCATATCACTAAGTAAGTACTTTGACATATCAAGAGAGATCTAAGCTCACTAATGTTTAGAGAAGTCATGCATTCCTATAAGTGGATACTCATCCCAAGAATTCCCAGGAAAGCATACGGGTCCAACGGCTGATTTGGATTTATACGAAATGCTTTCCTTGACAGAATTTCCCAGGATACAGGTATCCACCCTTCCGGTCCGCACAAGTTCTCACACATTATCTAGAACTTAAATATTCTTGATGAGAGTTTAGTGATGGATTAGGCTTAAAGCCTAAGAACGTGTCCTCGATGTAGTAGCCTCTTGTAGTACGTAGGTAAGTAGAATCGTAGAATCTCCAAGCGTTCACGTATAAGATTTAAGAATAGAATTAGGAGAAATTCCTAGTAAAGGACATGAAATAAATCATGTTTGGGTCTCCTAAGTTATAGTCTAGGTCATGTGTCTAATAACCTAATTCCCTATAACCAAGGCTCTGATACCAATCTGTCACACCCCAACCGATGGCGAATTATACGTCGGGGCGGACGCGGTTGTTCAATAGCACAAGGTTGACTATTAAAGTTTCAATACTTTATTAATAAATAATTTAAGATTCAATACAAGGAAACATAACAAGAATACAACGTTTAATTGATAAGTAGTCTAGGTCCAAAGCATCATATGTGATCACAAACAAGTCTCATGATGTAGAATCTGAAACATGTGAAAGAATCTGTCAACTACAAAATAGTTGGTGAGATACAAAGGTTTTGACACAGTTTAACAAGTATTTGGAAAGAATTACAATTCACTATGATATATGCATTCTATAATGTAAGTATGAGAACAAGTATCTTAAACATTGTGCACTTCAAACCTCCAACCAAGTTTAGGCATAACCCGCAGGTTACCCTTATAAGTCTCAAGTTTAAAGTTTAATTTAGTAACAATCACCACGGGCTCCCCCCCCGAAGGGGTCAATCAATCAAGGTGGATTGGTCAAATGCAATAGATCTATCATTGTTACTATCGGCTTGATCAAAGCTAATGAATGTGCTAGTTTTAAGTTTAATCTAAGCACACAAGTCTCAAGTTTAACATAAGAATAAGCATCTAGTCATAGTTGTACAAGAATTGTATAAGTTTAAAGTTTTGAACATGTTTCACCCCAAAAGTATAGAAAGGAAAAAGAGGCTAAGTATACTCACTTGGATTGATGAAGAGTATCCGACACGGATAACTATTTGCAAGACTTTGAGGGAATATCCTCACGATAAGCCTAAGTATGCAAGTCTAAAGATTTAAGTAAAAGTCTAAGACAAAAGATCTAGGATTTCAAGATTCGACTAGGGTTCCAAATGGGAGACAGGAAAGATTGTGTTTATAAAGTTTAGATTGAAGTTTCGAATAGGAATCTTGAATAACATAAGACTCTAAAATAAAATGTAATAAGTTTATTAGTTTAGAATAATTACTAAGTTTAATAGTAATTACTTAAAGCATATTAATTGTTAAAGTTAAATAAAATTATTAAAGGATAACTAATGGTTAAAGAGTTGTAAAAATGTTTAGAACTAGTAATTAATTTTTAAGGATGAATAATTTTTTCAAAAGAATAATTACTTTATTTTATAATAATCAACGTATATTATTTAAGTCTATTAAGGTTTTAAGTATTGAACATTTGATTTACAAATTACTTTGTAACTAACTAAAGTTTATAAGTTTAAATAGATAACAAGTATATACAAATTTATCAAACAAAATTTCTTATAAAGTCTATGTTTTAGTTATAAGTTTATAAATGTTTTTGATGTGTAGATAGAATCATAAGTTTTTAAAAATGTTTTAAATAAGTTTCTTAAGGTTTCTTTCAATTTGTAAGTTTGTAAGTATTTAATTAAAGTTTATGTTTTAAAATACAAGTTTATAATTATTTGGAAGACAAATAAAGTATAATCATTTCTCTTGTTTTATATTTATATAAACAAATGGATTTCTTGTTTATATGAAATATAAAATGTATAAGTTTAACATTTATTAAATTAAAGTTTCAAATAAAATAAGTTTATTATATAAAAAAAATAAGAACTTAAGTTTCAAATTTTATAAAAACGATTTCTATTGAATGTCCAAGTTTTATAAATTTTAGAAGTATTCTTTTAAATGTTTAAAACTATTTTTAAAAAATTAAACATTATAGGTTTTAACAAGTTTTAATTAAATAAAATAGTTCTGGAATACAAAAGTGTAAATAAGATTCATTTTTAAGTTTATAAAAATATCTCAGAATTTATAAAATTTATTAAGGGTTTAAAACTGTTTTTTAAAAAGGCTAAAAAAATAAAATGGGGAAAAACTGGGCTAACCGGATTCGAACTCGGGTCGCCCCCGGTTCACAAACACCCACACCTGCTTAAACCATCCCGTCTACGGGCCTTGTTGAGTGTAAACACGGAAATAAAATAGATAAACACATTCCTGGATTTCGCCCAATTTCCTTATGAACCCTAGAAACGAAATCGTCCAAATACGGATCGAATCACCCTCTGTTTATGAAATTAAACAAAGGGCTTTTGATCCTTATACGAAAACGATCAAGATGAATTCAAAGATTACCTGATTTGGTGCCGAATCGAGCGAGAATGGGTTCGAGTTAGCGTCGGCTGTGACGGGAACCAAATTGCGAAATGCAGGTGATGGTCGACTGAATTGAGAGCTTAGGGAGTATGAGGATGATGTCGTTGAGGTGTATGGGTTAGTATTTATAGCCAATTTCAGCATTAAAGGCGTGAACGGGTAGTGGGTGGGTGGTTGAGGCGATCGGAGTTAATTCCGACTCCACGCGAAGCCTCGGTTGAAATTAGTCATTATGGCATCTCGGGGACGGGTCGCATGCGTGAGTCGAACCCGAGGTTAACTGAATTTGGACGGGATTTCGCGTTTGGGTAAATCGTGCTCAAAACCGGTGTTTGCGGGACTCGAACCCACGACTGCTTTCTTGATTCGGGGTTTGGTCCTTGTGCAAAACTGGCCCCTGAAGTTTCTAGTTTTGTCATTTTATGTTTAAAAGTTAAGTTTTAGTTTAAAACAAGTTTCAGAATTGACAGTTTTGGTCCCTGTACTTTTATAAAAGTAATTATGTTTTATTTTTATAAAATCCAACTACGTTTCTATAAGTTTTATACCTTTATTATTTTATAATTTTATGAAATAATTTCTAAGATTTATGATTTTCAAGTTTAAGTATTTTATGAAATAAGTTTATAAATTATTTATATAATAAACTCGCAAAGAATTTAAATGGTATTTTATTTATAAAACACACGCATATAAGTATGATCGTTTTTCCTTAAATCCATATTAATTAATTTAATATTTCAAGGAAATAGTTTTAATAAGAATTTAAGTTTTTAACGTGTAGAAGTTTAGGAAAAGTTACGTCGTAAAAATCCAGGATATTACAGTCTCCCATACTTTAGGAAATTTTGACCCAAAATTAAAGTACATTAAATAGTAGATAACGTATTTTCAAAACCTAGTTAAATATTAATTTTTACATATTTGATTTTTTTCTATCCTTAGTATATGATACATTTTTACATTTGTAAAACATATACATAAAGATTTAATAATTTTATGTATTGATATTTTTCACCTCGTGTGTAATACACACACACATATTTATATATATATATGTGTGTGTGTGTGTGTGAGAGAGAGAGAGAGTGAGAGAGGAGTGCACAACGTCAGCAATGATTTGGGCGTGGGCTTCTCCACGTTGAAGACCATTTTGGGTGGCGCCACTAATCGGAGGATGGCGTTCCCCGGCGACCCCTCCCTCTACCTACTTCTATCTGTGGTGAATCAGAGACCATACCACATAGGTTTAACTAGTAATTTTACCCGCCGCAACCGCGGCAGTGTAGGAATGTAGCGTAACTTGAATTCCCGTGATACGCGATGTGAATCGGATTTTAAACGGTTGAGACGATTAAAAAGGAAACATAGTTAGGTACATAAAAACATATAAGATTATTGCTACTCGTTTAACCCTAAAAGAAAATGTAAAAAAAAAACGAAAGAAAAAAATGTTTTGACGTTGACACCATCGTACTTAATTATCTAAAAGTAACGTACGAATTTACAACATTAATTATTTCACTAAAAGTTGGTTGTGGGACGATTAAAAAGAAAACATAGTTAGGTACATAAAAACATATAAGGTTATTGCTACTCGTTTAACCCTAAAAGAAAATGTAAAAAAAAACAAAAGAAAAAAATGTTTTGACGTTAACACCATCGTAATTAATTATCTAAAAGTAACGTACGAATTTACAACATTAATTCTTTCACTAAAAGTTGGTTGTGTGGGATGACAATACAAGTCATATCAACGTCAATAATACATTGGCGCACTAGTGCACCACCCACCCCTCTCTTCCTATACGTATATATACACTCCATATTACTAACTAAATCCTCCTCTTCTTTATATTTATAATAATAATAATAACAAAAAAAAAACAATCATACCTAGTTTCAGTCAACGGATGCTTGTGAGGCTCGAAGAAACTTTAAAGAATCAGATTGAGGAATTGGATGTCCCGTTTGCTTAGGACTTGGCCCAAAAGGTGAATGTTAAATAGAGCATTGACGTCGACAAAAATTCTAAATATTTTCATAGTATTTTAAAGAGTAAAAGACGTTAACTCGTGGTCTTAAGTTGGAAGGGGAGTGAGTTACGGAGCTTTACTCGTGGTCTTAAGCCGGTTCGTATTAAAGGAGCTTTTCTCGGTTTTAATTATTAAGGTTGACAGAGAGAAATCTTATGATTTACTTTTTTAGGCTATTTGATGAGGATTATGATATTTAGGGGCTTTGGTGTCAATTGGATTAGGGTTTGTTTGGAATTTGTCCGATCTTTTGTATTGGTTAATGGCGGCCCATCAGTGGAGATTTAGCTAAAGAGGGGTTTAAGACAAGGGATCGTGTGTCCTTTTTCTTATTTATTCTAGCTATGGAGGACTTCACATTTGTATTGAAGACATTGTTGTTGCGAGGCTTTCAAATGATGTCTTACTTATTGAGGGAATGGTCCTCGTCTAATATTGATTACATTATAAGGGTTCTAATTTGTTTTAATTGGCTTCCGGTCTCAAATTAAACTTGTTCAGATTAAATTTATTTGATCCTTGTGGTTTGGTCTAAATAACTTTTTTAATCAAATAGTTCTAATTTGCCCCGTTTTGTCCTTGTGGAGTTGTGGTTACAAAATTGTCACAATCAACTATGTTTTACTAACGTCATCCAAGTTTTACATTAAGTTTTTATGAAAAGACGAAACTAATCTCCACCTTGTGCGACCCTTCGTGAGAACTCCCTTTAAGTTTGTGTTTATATTTAAAGTTAAATATTTTTATTTTTAATTTTTTCTCTAATTATTAATTTTTAAAGATGAAACTAATTTTCTCTTTTTAATCAACTCTTCACTTACAACAATTTTATTTTATTAGTTTTAACTACCCATTCTCCAATATTTTCATTAGTTTATTCTAATATCAAGCTAAATGTTTAAACCCATGTTTTTTTTATTGTGAATGAAATATAAAGAAAAAAATAATAAAAAGAAGACCAATTACAAAAAGTTTTATTTGAATCAAAATATTATTTCTTTAAATTATTACTAAGTCGCTAGGTATTACTCATATTTATGAATGAAAACAAAATGGGTCTACCTGAAACATGACCCGATTTTAAGTGGGCCGACATGACACAACTAGGTCTATACGACACTAGTCTGTTTTTATACTTATGTTCTAGTGAACTTAACTAAATTCGCCAATTCTATTTTTAGCGAACTTGCCAATTTCGTTGGATGTAGCCAACGGACATAAGTGTTAGGTTCGCCATCCCAACCCTAGCGAACATATCAGGCGAATCTAGCAGTTTCGCTAGGTCTATTACCAATCGAGCATACTAAGTTCGCCTTTGTGGCAGTTTCTTTTCTAGAAAAAACCTAAGTTTGCATGTTAATGGCGGCTCAGTCCAAACACGATCAAGATGCAAACTTTATACGTTCAAAACGTTTCTTACACTTTCGGGATACAAGATATATATGATTTGTTTCTTAATCCATACGTAAAAACCTTTCATTTTTATTAAAATAACCCAAAAACCCTTAACATACAAAAACTCATATTTGGGTCGGATGTTACCTATGATCTGCTCAAATCCTTGAAAATTCTGTTTGTAGACAATGGAGAGAATTGTAGCAACGATCTAGACTTAAAACCAGTTCTTTCTCTCTAAGATCTCTTCCTCTCTCTTTACAAATTTGCAACAAATGCCAAGTGAGGGAAGGAGGTGGGAGGCGGCCAGGTTAAGGGCCTCTCCCCCTTAGATTTTCGGGCCATTGGCTTCAAGCCCACAAGTCCTTGTTTATTTCCGTCCGTTTGTTCCATTTCGAGACTCGTCTGCTTTCATTTAACATCACTTCTGGCCCTTGATGTCTATTATTATTTTCAGGATGTTACAGTTTAAAACCTCTTTTTATTTGAACTTTTTCCTTCTATTGAGTTATCCATCATTATTGTTATTATTAGCCTTTTTCATTATTAACCTCATTATTCAGAATGCCTATATAAGTTAACAATGGGTATTTATACACAAATAAAATTTAATTGCTTCAATAAATTTAAATATATGACATTTTTTATTTTATGAATAAATAAATTTCATTTTTGTATAATGTTTTGACCGTGTTTTGTAAGCCATGGTGGTTTTATTAGAAGTAAAAAAGTTATTAAATATTACAAAGGATGATTTTAGTAAAAGTAAAATAACCGAATATTATTCGTACATTATTACTATTTTTTTTAAAGACAAATTTCTTACTTAGTGGGACTTGAACCTATAATCTTTAGATCTTTTAGATGTTTAAGAGGTTTTGCCTTTATCATTGGACCTCACGCGAATGGCTTACATTATACATAACCATCAACAACCACATGATAACATACGAATTATAAAAAGACACGACACGCTATAGAATACAAATTCATTGCTCTTTTATGTCAACAAACCCAAATCTTATGTCAAACACTCAAACATGGAGTTTTATAAAACTGGTTTCTTTTATTTAAAAAACATAATTTAGTGTAATTTAAACAAATAAAGAATATTTTACTTAAAAAGAATCATAAAGTATAATATAATAATATATATTCTTTGAAAAAATTATAACCATATACATTTAAGCTAGATGTGAACAGTTCTTAATTGTTATTGGATGTTTTGGACGGTTATGCCAAGTGTCAAGTGGTGATTGGATGGGTTTTTTCCTTTCTTTTTTTATTTTTTTTATTTTCCGGAAATATATCTGTGTATAAAAAACTAAATGAGCGTGAAAAAACACAAAGAATTCCTTGGTCTAGTGGTAACAGCGCGCGCCATGCTCCCAGTTAATCTGGGTTCGATCCTTGGGGCAGCATGTATTTTTCTCCAATTTTTAACTTCTTTTTTCATATATTTTAATTCTTAATTTCTTTTTTTTTTCCAGGTTTTTTTCCTTCTTTTTATTTTTTTATTTAAGGTTTAGGCTTTAAATTTAGGTAAGTATATTTTTTTCTTATTTAAACGTTCCATATTTTAACACCTACGTTGTATCAATGTAAAAATTGATGTCCACATCGTAGTGTGGGATAGGTTTTTTTATTTGTTTTTCGACGTGTTATCATTTGTATTTTGGTTCGAGCGCGTGACCCGCCGCGAAGCGCGGTCATCAAATACTAGTTTAAATAATTAACTAAAGTTATAAAACTCTGCCACGTGAAACGTCGTTGTCAAAAGAGTTACAAGTATAAGTCATATTGTTATCTACTTATTCTTTTAGAAATGTTTAAACTTTAGCTTTTAATTTAACTTCTGTAAAATTATACATTACACATATAAATTAAGCGTTAAAAAAGTGACTTATAACACTATCCTATAATATATTGTCTTCATCTTCCCGTCTTAGAGAACCCTTTTTATCCCTCCATATTATTGTTCCTTAAACAACCAAATTCAAGTATTTAGGGTCTTTTATTCAAAGTGATGAGGAAGAAGACAGAGATGTGACACACTGCGTACAGGCGTGCTGGTGTAAGTGGAGAGCAGCCACCGGAGTATTGTGTGACAAGAGGTTCCCAACAAGACTTAAAAAGGAAATTTATAGGGTTGTAATTTGACCGACTATGCTATACGGATTTGATTGCTAGGCCATCAAGAAGACTCAAGTGTGAAAGATAGAGGTTGCAGATATGAGGATGTTGAGGTGGATGTGTGGGCACACTAAGTTGGACCTGATAAGAAATGAAGTGATTCGAGAAAAGTTAGGGTGTCGTGTATCTTGGATAAGATAAGGGATGGGAGGTTGAAATTGTTTGGTCATGTGCAAAGGAGACACATGACGACTCTAATTAGAACTGTGGAAACCCTTACTGTGACGGAGCGGATGGGAGGAGGAAAGGTTTGCCTTCTTCCCACCCTCCCTAGACCCTACGAGTAATTTCAACTATGAGTGAGATTTTTTTAGAGTATGTTTGTTTGTTTACCTTATCGTATCGACTGATGTTTGATCCCATTTTATTATGATTTTGTTTTGTTTAAATTAGTGAATTAAAAATCTATAAAGTTAACTTTGTAAAAATAGAAAAAAAAAATCAAACAATCTAAGGGTCTATAGTAAACTTCATCAAATCTTCAACTTCAAAGTTACTAATGTATTATTTAATAAGCAAATTTTCCAAGGCTTGCGTTGAATTGTTTTTTTTTTTATCATTTTTAAAATTTAAATCTTTATCAATTTGCCACACAATTCCTCTTTAAACATTACTTCTTTTGTAGATATTTTGCAAACATAATTAAGTGGGTGAAGCCCTAGAGTTGGGTTGGTTGTCCCCACGGTGATACATACCTTAGCCATTTCAAACCAAAGCATGTCATGTGGGGTTAGGGTTAGGAGAAGTGGTCTCATATGTACTAATCACCATCACTACCATAGAGCTCGCATGACTCATGGCCATTGTACACTTTGCTTGCATCACATGCAATTACTCTTCCAAAAGCCGAATTTGTCGAGTCTAATGACGTGAATAGTCTCATAGACCGGAAGGAGTATTGAAGATCGTCATAAGTAGCACGCACATGACTCATTTACAACTTTTTCGCACAAGTATTTATTAAGAACATGGTAAATCATAAATGGCATATGTTGACATAAAATCAAGATTATTTAGTTTTGATTTAATTATCAAAAACAATTTTATTGCATCTATAGTTGAGTGCATCAAATTCAAAATTATTGTTTCCTTTATTTCCAAAACTAAATGTTTTAAGCTTAAAAGAAAAAAAGGTAAACCACAATGACGTTTCTTGGATAAATTTGTTTAAAAAGAGAGTATAAAAATAAGTAACATTTGTGGCATAATTTTTATTATGATATCTACAGGGTGAATAATTATATAACATTTCTAAAATTTCTAAAATAACTATATAGGGTAAATAAATGCAGTGTTATATATATAAGGTGAAAAAATTATATAATATGTCAAAAATATGTAATATTAGATCTTTATTACTAAGTATATATAACACTGCATTTATTCACCCTGTATAATATACAGGGTTTCTAACCTATATTATAATAAATGAATAACTATACTTGCTACGTGTCGACTTCTAATGAAATCTAGATTTTTGTTTTTCGTCTTTCTCTCTTATTAAATAATGATGATGTTAAATAATTAAATATCTAACATATATTCTAATATTTTATTAAAAATTACTAAATCATAAGAAAATTTTAATTGTTTCTTATTTCATAGATGACTAATAACACTAAACATACAAATCTTCATAAAAAATACTATTTTATAACAAGTTGTATTTATTCAACCCATGTAAAACATGAGCTTTAACCTAGTGTAACATAATATAATACAATTTGAAAGTTTATGTACATCCTGGTATTAAAATGGATACATGTATCACTAAGGAAAAAAAGTACATGTATACTTTTATTTTGTGGAAATAACCTATAGAAACATTAATGTTAAATATTTTCATGCCTTATTTAATATTTATAGACAAAAGACATAAGTTTGGATCCAAAATCTCCACATTGGATTCCAAGCCATTATACATAAGTTTACACTTGAAACAACCTTTTCGAGGAATTTTATGTTCCTTTTTCATAATCTTAAAATTTATCAAACTCTATTTATAAAAAATATATATATATATATATATAGGGGTGAATTTAATTAACAAAATTTCATACTTTACAATCATAAAAAGATTTAAACATGTGCAAATCTCTTGAAACTATTATATATAACTTATAATTTTTGTAAACTAATGAAACAAAGTTTTTATAAATATCTCAACTTTTGTAATTGTTTTCGTCAAACAATGAAGTTGTAGGTGGGATCTTCGAATACTTGAAATTAACTAACATGATTATTAATGGGTTATACTATACGTACTATTTTTCTTAATTTATGCGTGACGTATCTTCTCACTTAAAGTTTTCAAATTCATACAATCTCACATTTTTAGTTGTTACATATACAAAACTCCATATTTTAGTAGTTTTTTTGTTTATTTCGTTTTTTTAATTGAATATATAAATCCAACTTAAGAAAAATGTGACATTTTTTTAAAATACACCTTTTAATATATATGTTTTGAAAATTTCTTTTTATTTAAATGACAGAGTTTTATCGTTACGAAGAACAAGAATCACTCCGGAGTTAGTAGAGATGTACATATGCTTAAAGGATCACTTGGACGCAGTCGATCGTATACAAGACCAAACAAACCTCAAAGAAGAAATAATACTTGAAACAAAAGTACACGACGAAAAGCTGGATGATGGACTATCTTCGGGCATATCCGACGAACAACTCGCCTATGATGCAGCAGTTCGTTCGCAATAGTTTTGGGCCAGCGAAGACGACGGGTACGACTAAGAGGATGAAGACGACGAATAAAATAAAAAATAAAAAGAGAGTGTTTAAAATTGTATTATTTTTAAGGAATGTGTATTTCTTTTGTTTGGGAACTATTAAAAATAAATAAAAATGCAATTTATGTAGTTTAATGTTATTATATATATTCAAAATAAATAAATAAAAATTGGACCCGGTTCCTGGACCCAACCCTACCCTACCCAGTTCAACAGGGTAGGGTCCTTCAACCCCGAACCCGGTTCTTAACCCTACCTGGTTCCTCATAAGACCCGATCCGATTTGTACCCGGTCTTAAAAAATCGGTTCCTGCCCGGTTCCGTTCTAACCCCAAACCCGGATTGTTCACCTCTAAGTGGCCCACACCAGCTAAGCTACCTCGTTTGAGTTTCATTTGCATTTTGTCAATTTGTCCATTTGAGAAAGACGGCCCTATTAACATACAGGTCCAAATTTGACGAATCACTCTCAAAGCCCAAACTAGACCATAAATCAATGTTCTTTTAGATTTAGCCCAATGCTATTTAGTATTTTCCACTCAAGAATCCACTTCTTTAGCCCATTTTGTAGTAACGATAGTCGGTAACAGATTGCTTAACAACTGAGATGAAGCCTAACAAACTAAACAAAAACTGGCCAAAACAATTACCAACTTCCGAGTTCATTTTCGACCGGAACGCTAACTTTCGATCGAATTTCCGACCGGAACACTAACTTTTGATCGAATTTCCGACCGGAACACTAACTTCCTCGAACACCAATAGACTAACACTTGAATTTTGTGTATCACACCGTACGTGTTGCATTACTGGTTCATTGGTTTAATATATCTTATTCAACATGTTTGATCTGTCTAAAAGTTTAGATAACTTTTCTTTTGAATTTTGTTGTTATAAAATTGTTTATTGTTTAGTTTTTAGAAAGTGATTGTGTGTGCTTGTTTTCCAATCATAATTTGGATTCGTTGGGATGTTTTTTTGTGTGTAACCACGTATGAAGTATACACAAGTACTATATCTATATCTATACATACTAATAAATAAAAGTTTTATGGTGTCACATGTCATTCACATATTCATTCTCAACATTTTTTTTCCGCCTCTCTCTCCTGTTTAATGATAAAAGTTTCTATAAAAAAAATTATAATTTGTGTTTCCCGCCTCTCTCTTCTATTAAATAGTAATGATTTTTATAACTATTTTTATAAAACATTTTTTAATTAAAAAAATAGTTATATTCATAAAACATTTTATAGTTTGAACATTTCTTTCATTTTTTTTAAAATAACTACATAACGCTTTTAAAATTTATATTAAAAAAATATGTAATATATCAAAAATATGTAATATTAGATTTTTATTACTAAGTATATATAACACTGCATTTATTCATCATGTATAATATACATGGTTTCTAACCTATATTATAATAAATTAATAACTATACATGATACGTGTCGACTTTTGATGAAATCTAGATTTTTGTTTTTCGTTTTTCTCTCCAATTAGATAATGATGATGTTAAATAATTAAATATTTAACATATATTTTAATATTTTATTAAAATTACTAAATCATAAGAAAATTTCAATTATTTCATAGATAACTAATAACACCAAACATACAAATCTTAATAGAAAATACTATTTATAACAAGTTATATTTATTCAACCCATGTAACACATGGGCTTTAACCTAGTATATATATATATATATAGGGACATGTTCTTTTGAGAACCAACCATATGTTGAGAACCGAAAGAACCGCACAAAACGTGTACATATCGCTTTAGTGAAAAAAGTAAAATTCAACAACAATGTTTTATTTATCTCTTCCCACTTTTAGTTTGAGTTTATCTCCTCTCTCCTGAATTTTTTTAAGAAAAGTATAAAAATATGCATATATGCATTCATTTGTGCATATAGTGTGAGTGCATATATGCATTTAAAAAAACGACTATAAATTCGAGGTCTTTTAAAACCAAACCTTAAACATATTGAAATGTACATGAATTCTAGTCAATTTATATTATAAATAGAGGAAGAGTTAATGCGGTTCTCACGGTTCTTAACATATTGTTGGTTCTCAAAAGAACATGCCCCTATATATATATATAGTAATCTAGTAGAGCAAATTAACGACTACGAAATAGAAGCCTTAGATACAGATCACACAGATAATGAATCAATATACAGTATATATAGCGAAGAAGAAAAACCAATAACAAAAATCTCATATACTTATACAAATCCAGAAGAATGTAAACATGATTGGAAACATAGAAAATGAAACAATTATATTAAATGTTATATTTGTGAATACTACCCAAGCATAGAAAAAAGATCTCAATGTAACATATGCTTTAAAGAAATATGTCATATTTGCTTAAATGATGTCTACAGTAATATATATATATATATATATATATATATATATATATATATATATGTGTACATTTGAGTAAAATAGAGCCAAGTTAAACAAAAAGGATCTTCATTAAATATTAATCTATATCTATACTATATAATAAATAAATATTTTGTTGGACACTTGTCATTCCTATATTTATTATTAATATTTTTTTCTCGTTTATCTCTACTATTAATTATACAAATTTCTTTAAATTATTTTTATTATTTTTGTTTTCCGCATCTCTCCCCTATTAAATAATAATGATTTTCTATAATTATTTTTATAAAACATTTTTTATTTAAAAAAATAGCTTATTTCATTATTTCTTATTCATCGGTAACTGATAACATCCAATATAATCTTCATAAAAAAAATGTAGTTTCATAAAAAGTTGTATTTATTTAACACATGTAAAAAATGAGTTTTAACCTAGTATACATATAAATAAAAAAACAAGTTGAACCGGTTCACGAGTTTGAACCCTTTGTACCTAGGCCAACTAATTTTAATCCGATAAAATAATGTGGTAAGTGTGATGAGATTCTTACATCATAAACTTAATAATACCGGTTTCTATTTACGTCAAATCGAACTAATGGTACCTAATTTAATAGATATTCGTTGCAAATCTCTTTGTCGATGATAATATATGAAACCTTATTATGGTACCTACCTAAATTGAAAGTTTACTTTTTGATGCCACCACTCATAAATCTATTAAACATTTATTTTGCTATCAATTAGGATTCAAAATATGTTAATTTTCTCCAAAATTGTAGTAATACTTAAAAGGAACCGACAACTTCCACCCCTCACCTTTAGAAAATTACAACTTCCATCCCCCACTTTAGGATATGATAACTTCCACCCCTCACTTTTAGTAAATGATATTATTCACCCTTAACTTTGTAAACTAAAACTTTAACGCTCTCAAGTTTCTAAAGTTTCGCGTTTACCCCTGTAATATATATAATATGATTTTTCCTAATAAATTTCATTTGTTAATTAATTTTTTTCTTGACGTCCCAGTATAAATTTCGTTAAAAATGGAGTCGTATTCAATGTGAGAAATTTTTTAGGTGTCATGGGTTATATCGACTAATGGTAATGTGCTGGTACCGTGAAGAATGAGACCGACACTGACTGAAAAATATCAGTTCTATTATATAACTGTCTTTTATCTTTGTTTCGATCTCCACAACCGAGTTGCCGTAACTTCATACGTTTCTTTTATGTACTTAACAATGTTTGTTTTTGTGTTTAGCCATGTTAATGTCACCGTCTCAACCGTTTGAGGTCAGTCTTTCGCCGCCACGAAGCACGGGGCTAATTTTCTAGTTTAAGTATGATTTCGTATTTATATCTCTCATGTCTACTATTGATATTATAGATAGATGATCCGTGGATCGACCACCAAAGATGCTCAACAAAACTTAGAATTTTGTTGAACAGGCATCACTGTCAATATTACAGTCGTGTTGTGTATTGATCATCTCATGCACACAATAAAAGTTGGGAAACAATATTAAAGAGAAGAACGGTTACACCCTGAAACTATGACGAGATGTAAATGTTGGATTTGCTCACAGCACACAACGGAAGATTTACCAGCTTACATTAATTATAATTTAAAACCCTATAATTTTAAACTCATTCCAACTCACTATCGGATGTCAATTAGCCTCGTCAGATAGCACGAAGATGTCATGTCACAACTCACCTTAACTCACATTGAAACACATACTAAAACGGGCCAGCCTACACTGGTGAGTCTATAACTACCAAAACACGTCTTCATTATCAGAACATCATTTAATCTTTCAAAAAACACTTTATTGAATGGTCAAGTTAAGATAATCTCACCCATTATACATACCACATTAATGTACCAAACACACATCACACATAGCTTACTCACACTACACACGTGTATTAGACTTAGTTGGACCCACATACACACTATTAACATGAGACGCACACTGTATTGCCACCGTCGTGAATTCACATTGGTTTGTCACAGTAGTGCACTTCACACACTCTCACCCACTAGTCAACACGTTTCCCACACTTACCAACCACAACATCCTAACCCTTAGCTTAACATTTTTTTTTAAAAGTCTTTAAAATACTTTTATCACACGTTAGTTAAAATCACTTTTTAACTCACACCACTATTCACATAATCCCCACACTCTTGGCAATTAACTTACATAGATATGGTTATGTAAGTTTATTCATGTCAATACATACAATTTCATTCATGTGAACTTACTCATATATACTCCCTTACACATAATAAATTTGTGTAACGTTATCTATACCAGTCTATTCACACCAAGTCATTAGTATAATCAATTCACACAACTCACTTACAATATCAATTCTACGTAAGTCATTCCAATCATTAACACACACTCACTAAACACAATGTTCACACATATGCATATAATCAACACCAAAAATTATATCATGCAACAACACACTAAACATACACTTCTGGTTATATAACATAACCCGAACCCCACACCCAAACCTCATTGTTTACCATGTTGAAACATCACGCTTTAACACACACTCTTCGTATAACCGAACCACCACATAAACACACTTGACAAAATAGACCCTAACCTTAACCCACATTGAATTCAGCCCTGAATTCCTACACCAAACACTTTACCGATTAAACAATTATTCACACATTAAACCGCTTAAAACACACATTGTACGTGAATCATCCAAAAACATTTAATATGGCTTATATAACTCACATAGATCGTACAAAAACGAGCTCACGCTCATTTGAACCCATTTGGGTTAAAATTGCCAAACCACTTCATGCCACCAACACAATCACGTACCACATGGCTCTTGGTTGCTCAGTTGTGAACCACTACCACTTCGGCCACTTGATCACACACAATCATGCACACACTAAACCCTAGATGAGTTTCACCACCTTTTCTCACTCTAGAAACACACACACACACACCGTTAATGAGAACCACCACCATCAACCTTTACGGGCGAAGCTTTATAAATTTGAAAAAATAGGGAAAATGACTATAAATTTTATTCAAAATTGAATCGGGTTAAAATTTGGTTTTCTTTTATAACTTTATTTATATAATGCAGAGGTGGCTCCGTGGCATGTGCCGCCGTGCGGGACATGTAATTTTGATGGTTTTCAAGGGGCATAAAAATTTTAAATATATATATATATATATATATATATATATATATATATATATATATATATATGCATGTTTTTTTGAGAACCAACTATATGTTGAGAACCGCACAAAACGTGTACATATCGCTTTAGTGAAAAAAGTAAAATTCAACAACAATGTTTTATTTATCTCTTCCCACTCTTAGTTTGAGTTTATCTCCTCTCTTCTGAATTTTTTTAAGAAAAGTATAAAAATATGCATATATGCATTCATTTGTGCATATAGTGTGAGTGCATATATACATTTAAAAAAACGACTATAAATTCGAGGTCTTTTAAAACCAAACCTTAAACATATTGAAATGTACATGAATTCTAGTCAATTTATATTATAAATAGAGGAAGAGTTAATGCGGTTCTTAACATATTGTTGGTTCTCAAAAGAACATACCCCTATATATATATATATATATATATATATATATATATATATATATATATATATAGGGGAGGGATCAAGAGAAAACCACAAAGTTAGGCGAAAACCGAGAAAACCACTAAAACAATGTGTAATACTATGGGTTACGTATACGTAACCGCAATTTTTTTGTTTTTAGTTTACGTATACGTGACACTATGTGTTACGTATACGGAAGCCAATATTTAAATGATTTTTTTGGTAAAAATGTGTAATATTACATTGATACTCTTATAAAAAAAATAAAATAAACTAAAAAATAAATATTATTATATTATTGGTTAAAATTGATTTTTTAGTGGTTTTCTCGGTTTTCGCCTAACTACGTGGTTTTCTCTGGAACCCTCCCCTATATATATATATAATATTTTGATGGTTTTCGAGAGGCTTTTCTCTATAGTCGCGTTAGACATTTGAAATTTCGGAGACGCCTCTAATATATCTAATATAATACTTTATAAAATTACGAATATACTGCTACGACGTTTTTTTTCTTCTACACTTTGATATAAATTTCATTTAAAACCGAGTCGGTGCAACACGCGGGCATAACTATGTATAATAGTACAACAAGAATACAGTATAACCTGATTTTTTCAATAATAAAAAGAGATTGTATAAAAATATTAAAAGATTAAAACGGTTAAAATGTTAAAAAAAAGTAAATGTGAAAAAATAATACATTTGAATTTGAAAAAGAATGGACATTTGATTTTTCCTTTCAAAAGTCTCCATCCTTCTCACCCTTTTCTCTTCTTCTTTTTCAAAATCTGTTTCAGTTTCTGAAATTGTTTTCTTGATCCGAACCCTAATTCGAACTCATAGTTCAAGTTCAAATCGAAGATCCTGAAATGTATCATCAGTCATCTCAGCACTTCGATTTGGACCAGGACAATGCTGCTTTGTCCTTCGGTGGCGGAGAACAAACTTCATGGCTTTCCGGCGAAGATCTCCGCCCTTCTTCGCCTTCACACCGCCGTAATCACTCCGCCTTTTCGAATTCCACCACCAATCCTGCCCCCAGCAACGTCGACCGTCTTCTGTACAATGACCTCGTCCAGATCGTTCCTCTCGTTCAATCATTAATTGTATGTTACCCTAACACACACACACACACACACACTATTCACCCTGTGTTTATGCGTACTTCGAATTTGGGGATTATATTGAAATTTGTTCCAAGTGAAGCAGATTGCACTCTTTTATTTTGATTTCTATTGTGTTCTATATATACTTTGATTGGATTAGGGTTTCTTAATTTTCGGATGTCTTATGTGGTTATGTATACTTTGATAGTTTGAATCTGAAATTCGATATGGGCCGTGTTTCTCTTTGCAGGATCGAAAGGCGAGTAGTTCGTATACTCGTAGGGGTTCGATGATCTACACGAAAACACCTTCAAGAGAATCAATCTCTAATAAGGTAATTGTTCTCACAGTTTAACCTACGTTTCGGTTTGATTTTCAAATTATGTTGAGAACTTGTTTTGTAGATTAGTAAGTAACTGGACTTGTGTGATCTTGAGGGTTTTCAGATGACTGAAGGAAAAGGTAGAAATGCTCAGTCGATTCCAGGGAAAAAACGCGGTGGTAATGAGCAAGATGATGGAGGCGGTGACGGGCTCTCCATGTTTTCCTCGAGTGCGCTTTTGACAAAAGAAAGGGAAGAACTGGTGGAATTAAGGGAGAAAGTGGAGGATTTGCAGAGACAATTGTTGGAGAAAGATGAAATCTTGAAGGCAGCAGAAGCTTCAAAGAATGAAGTTGATTTTGTTCATAGCATGCTTAATGAAGTGAAGAAACATGCATCAGAAAAGGATGCTTTACTGCGGTCTACTCAAGCACAACTAGCCGATCTAAAGGTATGTGTTTAAGCATAGTAGTCATTAGTCAAAGGTTCAAGGTTGCCTTGGGTTTGCCTGTTGTGTCCAGACACACAGTATAAACAAGCCATTTTTAGGGGTTTTAGAAATGTTTTGGGCTACTTTTTAGACAAGTTTCAGGCCAATTTTAGATGTTTCAGACCAGTTTTGGTCAGAATATTCGCCTGAGCGCCTTGATGGATGCAAGGCGGTATGGCTGCGTCTCGTTTGGGACCTAGGTGAGTGTTTTTTGCGCCTTTGACTACTATGGTTTAAGGTGGTGTTTCAGACATGCTTATGCGCACCAGGCAAGTGCCGTTGACAACATAGCCTATTGTTAGCTATGATTAAACAGTCTGTAGAAAATAGTGGTTAGACGTGCTTATGCTTGTTGAAGTTCTAATAATAGGATGTTCAAGTGTTGCACATCGTCATTACTAAAAATGTATTATTGACTTGGTCCACAATCGAAGGGCATTTTAGACATTTGATATGAAAATGTGTAGATTATGTTGTTGATTACCTGCTTCATTACACAGATTAAACTTGCTGATAAACAAGCAGCTGTGGAAAAGTTACAGTGGGAAGCAATGACTTCCAACAAAAAGGTGGAAAAACTTCAGGAAGATTTGAATGCCTTTCAAGGAGAGAGATCATCATACACGCTTTTATTTGAAGGCTTGTCAGATGACCATTTTACCCTTCCGGACCAAGACTATGATGTCAACCCACATGGTGGTCACCTTCCTGAAATTGTAAGCTATGTGCCACCTGGAGCATCCCCATTGGTTCAAAGTCATTGTAAGATTTATACTTTTGTGTAATGTTGTGTATTATGTGCAGGATGATATGGATGAGTTGGAAATGAGCAAAATGGAAGAAGCACAAGAAGCTTACATGGCTGCCATTGCTGCTGCAAAAGAGAAGCAAGATGAAGAATCTATCACCATAGCTGCCAATGCTAGGCTGCATCTGCAATCTTTTGTTGTAAGAAGTTGACCCGCGTAAAAGTCAACAAGTTTGGAGTTCGTATAAAGTCGAATGTGGGAAACCCTTGTGGTGAAATTTTATTTTATATTTATTTTTTAAACTGTTAGTTTGGATTATGTATCCACCTGTAATGTTTATTCTCATTCTCTGATTAAAGAACACGATAAGGGATTATATTGACATGTGTGTTTATATGAGTTACCCTGTGAAATGAAAATCAAGTTTGACCTAGTCCATGTCCAAATGTAATTAGTCAAAATCAAAGTCAAAGTGGTGAGGTAAATAAAGGGACCCCAACACTCAAGTTCTCTTATTCATCCTTTGATTGGAAGATTGTTCAGCTTATGTAGAATTTAATCAATGTGTGACTTGATTTTGTAATGTAATTTCCTGAGAAAATTAGCGAAAATCCTGAGGCCTACCAACGCTTATATTCTTCTCTTTCAAGAAACCCAATATCGCATTTTTCTGCCAGCTCTTGAAGCTCCTGCATTTGAAAATAGAACCCAAAAGTTACATAAAACATGTCAAACGAGTTGAAAGTCCTATATTTGTAATGCATACTCTTAATTGTTCTTATTCAAGGATTTACATTATTTGTGTAAGAATATTGTTTACATAACTAACACATTAATCATTTAGTAAATTTAAAAACACAAACAAAAAAGTGTTTGAAGGTGAACTTGACCTGTTTCAACCTATACCAAAAATGACCCATTACCCGACTCACTCATGTTGTCACCTCTCACTAATTAGATCAACTTAGTACACTCCTAAAATCCAAAAGACACCACGGAGAAACTTGATAAAATTAATAACTTACCATCAATATCAGAAGATTTTAATATTTAACAAGAGTAACTTTACGAGATAATACTTACTTTTGATCAAGATGAGCAAGAATTTCTCCCCCTGGGAATGCTGCTTTTGTAACATCGTATGCAACTTTGATTGCTTCCTTCCAAGTTCCACCTACTCCTGCCTCTCCATTGTCTTCCATTGGCAACGAATAATTCGATAATAGGTGGCCCACCCAAACATCGTCTTTCCTACAAAAAGATGAAACTTGAGGGGGGCAAGATGTAACATTTTCTTGAAAACCATGAAAATTGCAGTCATCAGTAGTTTCACTTTTTCTATGATAAGTGTTGGAACTCGCAGGGTAAGGTGCTGTGTCGATACATACTCAAAGACCAGCATTTTAAACCATTACATTTGACACTTTGTTTCCAAGTTACCAACATACTTGAAAGAATGCAACAAAATCAAAAGAAAAGAACCCGATATGCATAAAATGACATACAAGACACTCACTGATAGAACACTCTAGTTGGCAAAATAGAGCATTTAGTTTGCTACTTTTAATAAAACGCAGGTGTTTTTCTTTCCCATAGGCTATTCATGCAGGTATATTGGTTATCTTAGAAGGAAATGGGCGGGTTAGGTAACGGATCATAAAGGGTTGGTTGACCCACAATCACTTTTTTGTCTAACCTTTTTTGGATTTATAAAATAATTAATGTGTTAAATTATCACTACAAAAGCTATACTAGATATTTGAACAAAATGACATATGCATTAAAAATACACTTTGGACGACTTTTGACTCGTTAGAGATAATACACCAGCCAAATCAACCCATTCATATTCAAATGGGTCACAATTGACATCTCTGATGGAACGCCCAAAATTTTGGATACTTTTAATGTAAAAGTTAGTTTGGAGGTAAATAATATCAGATAATATTTGTAGTGTTGATAAATAGTATTATTGGATATCAGTGCAGGTTTGCCATTCAACCATCCAGGTTGTTGACTAGGCATGTGTAGGTCCCACGTGGCAAGATGTTGGTCCCATGGTGATTTCGCTACATATTACTTTTAAGTCATTGTTGGTCGAATTATGAAAGTTGGGTGTTGCGTCTAGTTATCTAAAATGAATTGATGGTTTGTAACATTGGTCACCTCATGTTTTTCAAGTAGCACACATGATCATGACAAAAGTGAAAATCTAACAACTAGTGGTTTTATATGCGGCCAATTAACTAGAAAAGAACTACCTGCATATAACATCTTAAGTAAGCATGGATTATTATGACTGTAAACTCAATTAGATCAAGTTACCAACTTGACGCCCCAAAAAATGTACCAAAAGTATCAAGTATTAACAGTAAGTTAAAAAGAAGTTGGTTAAAAGCATTAACTTACAAAACAATATCCATATGCCTTGGAACATAGTGTCCACCACCAACCCCTAAAAGGATTTTCTTTTTCCCATTATTCCTACACCATCAAATTTAAGTAAATTAGTAAGAAAAGTTGCAAACTTTATTCAAACATCTTCAAAATGAACAACTCTTTCTGTACAGCTATATCAACAATGTCTTTTAATGGGTCAAAAAAGGTTCAGGTTGATTTGGGTCTTTTTTAGGACTTTCAATAACAGGCCGGGCTAGGACAATTTTATGTTCTTTTTTTTTTCTAAAAAGTTAGAAATATTTAAACCATCAATTAGAATAATAAAAACAATACTTATCGCAGTAATAACCTAGAGGTTTACATAAAACGATTACTAAAAGGTTGTATGCTAAGCATTAATAATAGACGTTGGACAACTTTTAACTCGTTCAAGACGGTTCCCCTCTCAGCTAAACATTTTAATTTGACACATTAAAGGTAAACAACCCAAATCAACCTATTCATATGTAAATGTGTTGAAATTGCCACCTCCTCTTTAAACCTATATGTATTTGGAAATTTCAAGGAAAAACTAAATTAAGATAACTTTTACCTGCGCCAGTCTCCAACAGGAATTCCTCCATCAAGCCCCAATCCTTTCCAAACTAACTTCAATGCAACATTAGAAATAAATTATTATTCGATTTGCTTTACTAAGTAAATTCATTTTTGAAGTTAAAACATCTTGGATGGCCATCGCTGTTAAAAACTTCATTTTTGAAGTTAATTTTTAATGTTGCAGAAAATGTTTCCCTCGTGACCTTTTACACGATGTTTCATTCTTCATTACACATAATTTCATGTTAAATGTATATCATGGCTGAAACGGTTATATGACATTATAAATATAAGAGCATTATTTTATGGTACAGTTAAGCTTCTGCTAAAAAGAGATACCGAACTAAAGCAATAGCTTGTGCTGCATCCTGTCTCTTCCAATACTCTTCTGTGCTGCCTGATATAAAAATAACATCAAAACAATATTATTAATGGGTTCTAATGAGCTGACTGACTTTCCTTTGCACAAAGAACAAATGAGCAAATGTGCTCTATTTAAGATATTAGTTGCCAAAAAGGGCATAGCTTTCCTTTTCTTTTCTCACTGAGAAAGATTAAACGGGCTCAGTTGAAACGGGTCGTTTTCAGTATTGATCGAAGCAGGACGGATCAAACACTTCTTGTCCATTTTTTATAAGTAACTAGTGTGTTGATTATGAGTACAAAAACAAAATTATTGCATGATAATCCAAATTTTAAAAAATGATTTTGGTAGTTGCACCTATTAAAAATTGCATTGGACAACTTCAATTTTATGATTTGACCCGTTTGAGATAAATTACAACCCGAAATGACCCATACTCGCAAGTGAATGGGTCAAATTGCCACCTCTAATTTAACCGAAGCTATGAAACCAAATAGCAACCTTCTTCCCTATGCAACAATTAAGTTTTCCCTTTTGAGATGCATACCAATTTCTACAAACATTGTGGGAGAATCAGTTATAGGTCCATGATGTGTGGCCTCCAATGTAACCTATACCCAAGAACAAAAAAAATAATCAACCACAATTTACAAAACAAAGAGGGAAAAAAACCTACATGTTGCATGCATACTTATTGCTAACCAAAAAGAAAGCAAGATTTATCATCTACATGAATAAAATACATAGACACATGCACAAACACATATATATACTTATAACTTATATTCAAGTTCAAACAATTCATTCAACTTATAGTTTAACTTTCAGTCTTAAGATGGTCAAAAAACAGTCAACTTTCAAACAATCAGAATGTATGCACCTCAAATTCAGGAGTCAGATTATGTGACTCTGCAATGCCCTTTAATAGTCGCAACCATGGGCCCATTCGCGCATTAGGAGGTGCAGCCCATCCGGGTTTCCCACCCGCTGGTGGCACCTCATCTTCTCTTAAATGAGGAACACCTAAAAGACACCATAATCAATACATAATGCAAGATTAACACTAAGTATAATGTGCCACACAATTCTTGATTTACTGATAAATCATACAACAATATACCAATTGGATGAATAGTTAGTGCAGGCCGATTAGAGGCAGCAGTGTGCCGGCTAAGAAATATAACCTCGTCCACAACCTCTCCGGTGGCAGCCTCCCACCTTTTATCCAAGTGATCCTCTCTAACGTTGGAGTAATCATGCTTCAACAGACTTACATCTTTGTTCACAAAACTTGCCATGTCCTACACCGAAGAAAAATTAACATCAAAATCACAATTTTTAAGAACATGAATCAATTAAGCATGTCGATGTTGCAAAACTCAAAGATCAGTCTCATCGGTACACCAACACCGATACGGGTCGTATTACCTTTTTTCACCTATAATACGGGTCGTATGAGGTGTACTTTTCACTCATACTGGCCATATGATAGATACAATGCGGGCCGTATGGGTGTGTTTTTCACACATAGGGGCCTTATTACCCTTTTCGCCTCCAACACAACCGTATGGATGTGTTTTTCACTCATACCGGTCGTATGATAGATACAATACGTGCCGTATGGGTGTGTTTTTCACTCATATGAGCGTATGATAGATACAATACGGCCGTATTACCCTTTTCGCCTACAACACAACCGTCTGGGTTGCGTACCGATATCAGATACCAAAACAAATTGATCACGGTGGTTGTTATACGTATTATTAGTGTTCTTTTTGTACGGATTTCATGTATTTGTACAAGTCGGATTTGAAGATTAACCTGCAGAAAAGGGCCGGGGTGCCAGCCTGGCATGGACAAGAGGGCGGAGGCGGGGCCGATGGAGGCCGGGTCAACGGTGGTGGCCACCACTAGGGTCACCATTAGCCTTCTAACGTGCTTCCTGTTGTTCCGAGAAGATGTGAGGCTGCGGAGAGTGGTGAGTCGTCCAGTTAAAAACCAGGGCATTTTGTCGAACAGTTGGCGTGTATTTGAAGGCCTTAAGCAACTACGATAAAAAATGAGGTTATCCATTTTGCACCTTTAAGTATATGATAATTATAGTTGTAGTCCTTCAACTCTCAAATTCAAATGCTTTCACTCTTTAAATCCAAAGTATATTATTATTTCAATAATATAATTTTTTTTATGCGTACCTATACATATTATGTATAGGTAGTAAATGTATCATAATAGCGATTATTGATATCGGTTACGATAATACCAAAACACTGGCAACAATGTCGTTCGCTCATAAACGGTTAGGTTTGTCACGGTTACGCAACGTTAACATCGCTCGCTATAGCATACGATACAAAAAAAATATTTCGATTTTGAATACAACTTTGTATAAAAAAAATTATACCGAAACATTCACAAAAAAAGTAGAAGGGGTGAAAACATAAATTAGAAAAAAAAAACAAACACCGACCACGTAGACCAATTGGTCAAAAGCAGTGTAGATCCCATTTCAAAATGTACTAGGGTATTAATAAATGTAAATTATGTTAGTGGTTGCCCTCACTAAACCGACTTGAATCTAACTACGATTCATATCGAGTCTTACCGAAATCTGAATTCCTTTCTGTGCCATATGCGCTTAGACTTTACTTTGTTTTTCCCGGTCCAATATTTGTTCTCGAAGATCTTCGTTTCCATGTAGTACCACCTCCCCTATCGCTGACCTCTTTGCGACTTGCTTGATTGCGCTACGAACCAAAGCAACCTTGTGCTCTCCGTTATGGAATAAAAGTTCAACCCGATTAGAGCAGACGAGGTAGAATATGGCTTTTGGTCTGGGGCTACACACCTTGGTTCTAGCAGCACCATCTCCATACCTTCCTTCCGTATCCGAGGTGGGCTCTTTCATCGAGCTCTCTTTGAGTGAAATGCTTCATTCCATTTCACTATATGTTCTCTTACTTGCTCTAGTGGCTGGCAAAGGTCAACCGAGAGGGGAAAACGAATGGCTTAGGAATCGACTGGTTCAGAGCAGACTCGTGGAGCTTGCAGTTTGGATTATCGTAGAAAGAATAAGAGGAGCCGTCTTTATGAAATGACTTAACTTAAAAGATAGATGACACCCCAACTTGACTCGAGATCAAGACTCCTTACAACTCGCACCGATAGCGGAGCGGGGGGAGATTGATTGAAAAGGCGCGTCCCCCCTAGCCGCCTACCTACTCGTGTTCGTAGCTCGATCGGAGGTCAAGACTGTGGTCCGGTGGAAAAATATAAGTCGTCCATATCAAGTGATACGTGAATTGCTCAGTAGTGCTTCGCCACTACCGTAGCTGGCGGAAATAGCTTAATTGGTAGAGCATAGCCATGCCAAGGCTGAGGTTGAGGGTTTAAGTTCTTCATTCCGCCATATTTTAAATTGTCGAATTAATTTGATATATATAGTTTTTAAAAGTTATAAATGTAGTCGTCATTTATTTTAAAGCCAAGTTTTTTTAAACGAATGTATTATAAAATGATTTTTTCATCAAACGATTTAATTGCACGAACACCAATGGGATTTTAAAATCTAAGTTATGATAAAATTGTAGGATTCCACATCGTTTATTTCACGAGCTTAGGATTTTCAAAGGTTATCGTTTATCGTCATTAAGGTACGGACCTCCGAACGACTTATGTGTATGGATTTGGTTTCCATTACTACGTTGTTGGGATCTAAATTCGCTATTACATGCTTATGTGTTATATATATAGATATATTGTTTGTAAGCATTGAACTATTTAATACAATGCTTCGTGCACATTGAATTATTGAATATGACGCTTTGTGGGCGTTGAACTACTGAATATGGCCCCTCGAAAGCATCAACCTATTGAATATGACGCTCTGTGTGCATGGATTATTGAATATAGCCCCTCGAAAGCATTGAACTATTGAACATGACGCTTCGTGCATATTGAATTATTGGATACGACCCTTCGTAAGCACTAAACTATTGAATATGGCGTTTCATGCGTATTGAACTATTTGATATGACTCTTCGTGCACATTAAACTATTGAATGTGTTATGTGACTTATCGAATGTGAACTATCGTTATGTGACTCGTTGAATATGCATTGAATGTGTATGTATGTATTTTGCCTGATAGATATATCGTTAAGGTTTTATTTATTGTATAGTTGTTGTCCCACTGAGTAAAACCAAGTTTACTCAGACGTACATTCTTCATGTTATGTACGTTAGGTTACAAGACTATCCGGGAAGACTTGGCAAGAGGGCATGAGAGAATACAGATCAAGAGTTTTATTTAAACAAATTGTAATGTTTTGTATTTTTTTTTTTAAATTATCGTAACGGTTTTCATTAATGGATTGATGTATTTATTATGATTACTGTATAAGTGACACGTCAACCCTAGAATCCGATCAGGGTGTTACAATTTTAGCATGTGATCATAATCCTCAACCGCCGCGAACTTCATAATCTTCTATTTCCACATACTTATTCCGATGTTTTTCGGGTTTGCTGGAGTCTTTGGTTTCATCAGAGTTAGAAGACGAGGCTTGGTAAGGGAGTTTGGGTGGAGAAGCTAACGTGGGTTTCCGACATTATGCTACCGAGGACGTTTGGTGGGAGACGGCGGCGGGGGCGGGAGTTGGGGTTGGCGAAGGTGCCGGGGCAGCGGCGACGGGGGTCGGGGTCGACGGTTGTCGATGACGGGGTGCAGATGCAACGACAGTGAGTGGTCGGGGTCGACGGTTGTAGATTCTATTTTCTTTTGGTGAATCTTTTCATAATTTGGAATGAATTTGAAAAATTTATTTGAAGGAATTTGAAGGAATTGATTCCGATTCCAATTCTTTTCTCAACAAAACACGTTAAGAACATGGCCGGCCCTGAAAATCCTTGAAACTTTTTGGGCCCGGGACAAGTAATAAAAAAGCAGGCCTCAATAATTTTTTTTATGTGTAATGGGTTTAAATATATACATTTTTTTGTTTGTTTTGGTTTAATAGTTTAAAGAGTAAAGTGCAATTTGCACCCCTGTGGTTTATGCCCGTTGACACGTTGCAACCCTGTTTAAAACAAAGTGCAATTTGCCCCCCTATGGTTTGGTTTCTCTCTCTCTTTGCACCCCTGCCGTTACAAACACGTTAATCTTTTAACTCCGTTAGGGGTATTAAGGTCATTTCACCCAAAACCCAAAACCTAACATAATATACACCACTGTGGTTTGGTTTCTTGCACCCCTCACCCTCACTCTTCCCGTTTGTTTTTATCGCCGCTGTTGCCGTCTGGCAAGAGCTTCTTCATCTCCGGCGTGTATTATTACAACTAAATCGTCAAACAGTTAGTCGTCCCCTCTCATTGGATCCTAATTTAATACACAAATTGTTAAAAAAAAAGGTTTGAAACTTGAATTTGAATACGGGGCACTGAAAGACAACAATATGTCATAAATTGCATTAAGTATATGATAAAGCAAAATTGAATCTAAAAAATATACTTGAACAAACACAACAGTGTGAGTTTTCCCCACGTATAACTTCAATTCGGCTTTCACTCTTACTCTTTGGAGACTGTCCACAAATGTTTTACTGTAAACAACAACATTTCTTTCTTCTCAATTATTAACAGAGTAATGAAACATGTTATTTGGATGACCAATTTTATAAAAAAATAATATAGTATATGCATGCGGTTTGGTTTCTGCCACTTTTGGTTGTTTAATTTGAGATTATGTGTTTGAGCTTTGTTCTTGAATCTTAAGTTATTGTTTTTTAGAAGAAGGTAAATTTAGGTGAGGTCAGGGGTATTATTGTCTTTTCGGTAGAAAAGATAATGACAGGGGTGCAAAGAGAGAGAGAAACCAAACCACATGGGGGCAAATTGCACTTTGTCTTAAATACGGTTGCAATGTGTCAGCGGACATAAACATAGGGGTGCAAATTACAGTTTACTCTAGTTTAAACAACACCTTTTAAAGAAAGAAAAAAAGAAGATAAGAGAAAAAAGAAAAGAAATAGGACACATAAAAAAAATAATGTTGTTGTCCAGACTTGAATTTGTGACCTTTACATTTTCTTGTAATGGTTCTTCCAATTGCATCAAGAAAACTTTGATTTACACAAAATGAATATACTATTTAAAACATATACAAAATTTTCAAAAAATTCGGGCTCTCGAAAGATCGGGCATGAGCCGTCGCCCACCTTGCCCCTCCCTTTGGGCCGGGCCTGGTTAAGAATGAAATTCGAACACCAATTCTAATAAATTATGCATACCGAATACGTTAACCAATTGAATTCAAATTTCAATTCAATTAAATTTCTACAAATTCCCGCAAACCAAACAAGCCGTAATAGTTCTAGTATCTAGCTTAACCATTATGTATTCAACATCTGTTCTTTTTACTATGACCAGTTCCTTTTTTTATTATTCATTATTAAATACTAGTTGGTTTTATACTAGTTAGTCTAGTTTTGTGAAATTCAATTATATCATAAGAAAATAAAAGTAATCAACTTAACCTTTTTTAATTTTTTTAAAAGAAAAATCTAAACTTTCTATTCAAATTGAATATAACTTGTCTAACCTATATTAAAAACAAGACTCAAACACTAAAATTCAAACCCAACACCTATCGGTATGACTTGCCGGCCTTGACTCGCGGATACAAGACTTCATAAAATAAATTGTATATAATAAGCAGTCCTAAATTATTGGCAAAAACATAGTGGAGTGGGTTTGATTATTTGCAAATAATTTATTAAACAATTAATATTAAATAATCCAGAAAAGAGATAAAAAGGGAAGAGGTTTTTTGGACACTTTCGAAGAAGGGAGCAATAAGAATGGGATGGGCGATCGCTTTGCACGGCGGAGCCGGCGATATTCCGGTCAATTTACCGGCTGAACGCCGTGAGCCTCGAGAAGCCGACCTCCGTCGTATCCTCCAGATCGGCGTGTCCGCTCTTAATGCCAAATCCTCCGCCTTAGATGTCGTTGAACTTGTGGTATGCTCTTTCTTTGTAAATCATGTATCAATTACTCATAATAATTATTCTTCATTTCAGTTGAATGAATATTCAATATATGGAACAGAGATGACCGAAATTATAACGATCGATAAATAGCTTATTTTGTTGTGCTAATCGAGACAATTTTACACATGTGAATTAAGGAGAAAAGAAATATAATGCAATTTCATGTTACAGCTTTCATTTTAAATCCGTCCATTTTGGAAGGAAAGTTTAGGAAAGAAGATTATTATTTCTCTTCTTTCCACGTAAGGAACATAATTTTTTCGGTTTCTTTCCCGCTTCATCCCATTAAAAAAAAACTCAAATATTTTCCGGCTTCTTTTCACTTCTTTCTTTAAAAAGGACTCGAGAACACAGCGCCAGGCTAACTCTCAAAATAGACCCTACCTATTGGGCCTAACAAATGGGTTATAACTTGGACCCTACACAAATGAGCATTAAAGCCAGGCCTATGTTGTCTGAGGCGCGCGCCTAGGTGCAGAAGTGCAGCGCAGGGAATGTGCCTCGCCAAGATAGGCTCTGTTTCAGGCTATCAGGCGCGTTTTCCGGCCAAATTCCGGGATGTTCTGGCCAAAAAACTGTCACTGGTTTGAACTTGTCTAAAACCCCTAGTCAAGCCTGGAATCAACCTAAAAAGCCTAAACTAACCCTAAACCAGCCTAAAACATGTCTAAAACCCCCAAAATGATATTTTTATACTATGCGCCTTGATTAAAACAGCCCTCGCCTTTTGTTTGTGCGCCTTGCGACTAGGCTCCGGGCGAGGCCTATGCGCCTTGCCAACTACGAGCACGACCCGAGTGGTGCCCCTATACATCTTTGAGACCCATAATGGCCCAAAACAAGATAGGCTGGGAGACTTGTAATAATGTAAAGGGGTCAAATCCAGAAACAATTGATGAAGATGCTACCACTGTCCCTGATTAAAGACTTGTGATAGTGCACTTTCTTTGCCGATTCGTTTCTTAGCTTGTTAATTGTTTCATAATTCACATATACGGTTTGAATGCGAGGCGTTTTTAGTATTATCTACTTCTGTTGATGGCCTTTTGTTGATTTTATGCAATGAGTTATTGTATTAATACTCTGAATTCCCTGTAAACCAATGTACTAACCATAGGTACGCGAGCTAGAAAATTCTCCACACTTCAATGCTGGTAAAGGGTCTGTTCTGACCACCGACGGAACTGTTGAAATGGAAGCTTGCATCATGGATGGAAATTCAAAAAATTGTGGTGCGGTTTCTGGTGTCACCACAGTTGTCAATCCCATATCTTTGGCAAGAAAGATCATGGAAAAAACTCCCCATATTTATCTTGCATTTGATGGAGCAGAGGCCTTTGCAAGAGAACAGGCTAGTTGCACATTCTTGTTTTATGCATCACACATACAGATTATAAAAACAAAAGGGATATTATATTTCTTTTGTTTTAATTCACTCTTTTAATGTATCTCTGTGTTTATAATATTTGTTTATTGCAATGCATTTTCTGTTCTGAATGAATGATTCTACAATTACATTGTTTAGGGGCTTGAAACTGTAGATAAGAGTCATTTCATTACTCCAGAAAACATTGAGAGACTAAAGCAAGCGAAAGAAGCAAACCGAGTTCAGGTATGCTCGTTCTGCTCAATCGGTTCAAATTCATATAGTGGGAAAACTTCATCCAATAGTAACCAAGTTTCCCAAGTGTTCTACTAAAATCACTCAAAAGTTTTTTTGTCTCTCTAAAGTCACTCAATTTTCACCAGGTACTTCAATCCTATGTAATATTTTTATAAATGTTTTTTTCTTTTAAAAATTAAGTGAGACAAATGAAACATATATGAATCATGGTTACCAATAAGTGAAATTTTTATTTCAATTAACTTAAAGCAGGAGGTAATAGTGAAGAAAAAAATCACTAAATAATAAACTTGTTTCAAAACTGTTATATTTAAGTCGAATTAGAAAAAAATAATTGCTAAACAGTAACCAAGATTCATATGTGTTTCATTTGCCTCACTTAATTTTAAAAAAAAAGTTAAGACATTTATATCATTAATTAATATAAAAAACTTTTACCTGTGAATAGAGGTGGCAAGTTTAACCCGCGATTAAGTTTAATTTTTAAAAGAAATGAGTTGAAAGTCACCCGAAGTGTATTTTCAATGCATAAAACCTCCTAAATCTTTTTATTGAAAAATAGATTACTATCGTAATGATATAGTTTTTCTTAATAATACACTAAACGTTTATTAAATTTTAGAACAATTTGGATGTATAGTGTTATGGTACCTAATGAGATATTTATAAATGTTTAGCAAGATTATACACAACCTATAAAACCCAAAGACCAGAACGAGCCAGATGGGGATAGCAAACTTGGGACCGTAGGATGTGTGACAGTAGACAGTCTAGGGAACCTAGCGGCTGCCACTTCAACTGGCGGTCTGGTGAACAAAATGGCAGGAAGGATCGGGGACACAACCATCATTGGTGCAGGGACATATGCCAATAAGTTTTGTGCCATCTCTGCAACTGGAAGAGGTGAAGCCATAATCCGTGAGACGGTGGCTAGAGACGTGGCTGCAGTCATGGAATACAAAGGGTTAGGTCTGAAAGAAGCGGCTGCATATATTGTTGATGAGGTTACACCAAAAGGAACCACTGGTTTGGTAGCTGTATCTCCTACAGGTGAAGTTTCCATGCCTTTTAATACAACTGGTATGTTCAGAGCTTGTGCTACTGAAGATGGGTTCATGGAGGTTGCAATTTGGAAATCTGAGTGATAGTGATCAGTTATGTAGATTGTTTTTTATGGTGAAAATTAACTTTAAAACATGTTGGGTGATATAAGTTGTTTTATTTATTTCAAGCAATATTATGAAATTCAATAGATGATGTAACCATTTCTTAAGGATCTTGAGAATAGTTCTCCCTATCTGTGAGAGAATCCTGGAATAATCCTAGAATAACATTAGGTTGCTTATAGGAAACATCTCTCGGGATGGTATTGGTTGGCCGTTAGATAACGGTACCGATATTTTTTCAGTCGGTGCCGGTCTCATTCTTCACGGTTGGCAGTCAATATAACCCACGATACCTAAAAAATACTTTATTTTGAATACGACTCCGTTTTTAACAAAATTTACATTGGGGCATCAACAAAGAAAAAAAACAAACATATTGAGAAAAAATCAAACTATATATACTACAGGTGGTATACATAAAACTTGTAAAACTTGAAATTTATAAAACTTAAGAGGTCAAATTTAATATTTAGAAAGTCAAGGGACGAATTTTGTCAAGTTTGAAACTTAAGGGTTAATTTTGGTCGGTGGATAACTCCACCGACACTTGTTATTGAGTATTAGTATAATATAATGCCCTGAAAATTTTCTTCTGCTAAATAGTACGACACTTCTAAACTTGGGTCATTGACGATTTCAAATGCTTCATAATACCCTTGAAATGTGTAATATAACTAGTAATTGTATCCGCGCTTTGCGGCGGGAGCGTGCTCGTTTCTCCTCTTATTACGTGGCAGGAGTTTGGTCGTTATCGTTACGGCTTGTCGAAAACCATAAAAACAAACACCTAAATCGGTTTCGATAATACCAAAACACCGATAACGATGTTGTTCGCTCATAAGCGGTTGGGTTTGTTCCAACAACTCAATGTTAACGTCGCTCGTTATAGCTTACGATATAAAAAAATATACTCGATTTTGAATACAACTCCATTTAAAAAAAATACACCGGAAAATTAAAAAAAAAAAAACTAAAATGAGCCGCGCATTTCATTTTTTTTAAAGTTAACGAACGAAATCTAGTGTAGAAAAACGAAATTACTATAAAATAAAACAGATTAAAAACGTATATTATATATAGTATAAGAAATGAAAATAAAAATTAGAAAGAAAATGTGGACCAATGGTTGACTTTCAATGTTCACTCCAATTCAAAATGTGAAGGTATAGAATTTTAATCTCAAATTTAGAAATTCCTTCTCAACTTGAAGTTGAACATAAATGGAATCAACCAATTCTTCAAATGAAAGTTTATAGATGAATCATACACAGTAAAATCTCATCCATAGTCAAACTATTAGTAGGGTCTAGGAAGGGTAGGACGTAGGCAAACCATACCCCTATCTTCAAATGATATTTTATGTCTAAGAATAATGGTAGAACTTCTAGTAGAATAATCACATGTAACAATTTTATTTTCATACGAAATATTACCACTCCGTATAATCGTACCAATCCTATAAACTAAAAAAAATGACAAATCGTATCAACCAACAAACTCGTTAACAATGTTTACTTTTCAAATTCTCACATTCATGTCTGCTTATACGTTTTCAATCATAAATTAAAAAAAAAGTGAAATAAAATAACCATTAAAAATGGTTAGATGTATACTGAGCTAAGATTACAAATAAATATTAATAATAAAATACCTTTTTATTATTATTCGGGTTAATCGGGTTAACCCGATTAACCTTTTTTTAACCCAATTACCAAACCGAATACTACCTTCGGGTTCGGGTTCCATCTTAAACGGGTTCGGGTTGTTCAGGTTCCATCTTAATCGGGTTCGGGTTAATTTGGGTCGGGTTCGGTATTCGGGTTTCGGATAAAATGAACACCCCTAGCCTCTATACCCTATAGCCTATCACCCTCATAGTCATTAATTCATCTTCTTCCTAAAACAAGAAAAAGAACACCTTCGGGCTCTCTGTATTTAAACAAAATCTCCCGGTCGTCGGAAAAAATTAAAAACCCTTATCATGTTGGTTTTTTTATTTTCTCTTCACTTATACCACTCTACTAAAGATATTTGGAGGGTCAATGTACAAAAAACGACCAAATTGCATACCCCTGCTAATACAAAGTTTTGCCGGCCGGAGGGTTGAACGATTTTACATCCCGTTTCCGCTATACTTTTTTATTTATACTGAACTGCCATAACTTCGTAAATTTATTTTATATACCTAACAACGTCAATAGTAATTTACTTTTTTTTTAAAACTATTTTTTTCCAAATATCTTTTTTTGTTCTTGACCGATTTTAGGTCTTGTTTACGCTATACAATTTCCTATTTATATCGAACCGTCGCAATTCCGTCACGTTGATGGTCACTTAGTCACGTTAATAATCATTTAGGGTTGTTGATGGTCACTTAGTCACGTTGATGATCATTTTACGGTCATTAATGGTCAATTAAGGTCATTAATGTTTAATTAGGTTTTTGATGGTTAGTTAGGGTCATTATTAATCAATTAGGTTCATTAACGCACATCAAGACATTTGAAGACTGATGGTAAAATAGTGTCATTGGTGGTCGATAGTGTAAGTTTAGGTCTACTAATGGTTAATTGTGGTGAACTATGATCCGACATAATGATTCGCAATCGAACATAGATGTATATGGACCATCATGATCCGACATAATGATTTGAAGACTCCTTACACTATGATCCGATAGTGTAAGGCTAGAGATGGTCATGGGTGAGGAGGGCGACTACCCAGGGCCCCTTTTCCCCTGGGCCCAAAAATTTTATAATTATATATATATATATATATACACACACACTAGGTTAAAACCCATGTTTTACATGAGTTAAATAAATACAACTTGTTATAAAACGGTATTTTCTATCAATATTTGTACGTTAGATGTTATTAGTAATCGGTGAAATAAAAATAATGAAAATTTTAAAATTATCAATAACAAATAATGAAGATTTAATAATTATAAAATTGTATTTTAAAATAAAATATAATTAATGTTTTCTTATGTTTTAGTTATTTAACATCATCATTATTTAATATAAGAGAAAAAACGAAAAACAAAAATCTAGATTTCATCATAATTCGACACGTAATAAATATAGTTATTCATTTATTATAATATAGGTTATTCACCCTGTATATACAGGGTGAATAAATATAGTGTTATATATACTTAGTAATAAAGATCTAATATTACATATTTATGACATATTACATAATTTTTTAATACAATTTTTAAAAACGTTATATAGTTATTTTTTAAAAATGTTTTATAAAAAGACTGAAAGAAATGTTCAAATTATAAAAATGTTTTATAAAAATAGTTATAGAAATCATTATTATTTAATAGGAGAGAGAGGCGGGAAAACAAAAAATATAATTTTTTTATAGAAACTTGTATCATTAATAGGAGAGAGAGGCGGGAAAAAAATGTTGATGATGAACATGGGAATGACATGTGGCATCCCAAAACCTTTATTTATTAGTATGTATATTTATAATGCTAGGAGATCTACACGATTCGTCGGTTAACTACTACAATACGTCATTCTAAAACTATAATTTTGTTGTGTTTATTGCTACAATTTTTTTTGCCTTAATAATGAATTTTTTTATTTAAAATTTGTATCGTTTGTGACCCATTTTTCTAGCTCGTCCCGGGCCCCTAAATTCTCAGCTCCGGCCCTGTGAACCATTAAGACTTATGCACTGTTATGACTTATAATGACATTTTATGACTAATTATGACCTAGTATGACTTATAGTGACTGGTCATGACTCCTTCAACTCCAACATGACCAAGAATGACAATGGGACACGTTAGGGGCTTGTAGATGTTCTTATGTTTTTGATAAGACAATCTAAAGGGTGTTTGCTTGGAGAATCTTGGGAATGCTTGCCTTTTCAATTCAGTGCTACAATGTTTGATGTATACCGAGCCTTAGCTGAATATCTAAAAGTGGAAAACTGTTACATGTTTAAATAGTACATGGACTAAAAATGTAATTGTTGATAATTGAGGGCTCTGTTTGTAATTGTTTGTTAGAAGTTAGTTAGAACTAAATGAACGGATTATAAGTTCGTTAATCTGTTCATTGTAATAATCATCTGGATAATGAATTGAACATTTTCTCTCTATTACGATTCTCGTTTGATTCTAATCCTAACATTGGCACCAATATTTGATATTGAAGCATTTCACTATCAAAACATATCAAAAGAGTTTAAAGCATCTGTTAGAACAGAAAATTACTACACCCTTGCAACATACTTGGCTTAGTAAATTGATGGGCTATGATTATGATATTCTGTATAAGGGTGTGGAAAATAGTGCTGCGGATGCTTTATCCAGAGTTCATGGAGTTACTTTGTTTCAAATTGCTATTTCTTCTTATGATCCTATACTGTTGCAAAGAATTAAATCTCATTGGGCTATTAATATTACTGCCCAACAGTTGATTTTAAGACTTTCTCAAGGTGAGTCTATTAAACATTTAGCTTGGGATGGTTCTGTCTTAACAAGAAAAAAGAAGTTGTGGATTGGTCAGGATCAGGAATTGAGAAAGGATATTCTCCTGTTGTGTCATGCATCTCCTTTAGGGGGACATTCTGGGGTTCAACATACAATTCAAAGATTTAGGGATATGTTTTATTAGGGGCTTACAAAGACATTAAGTTTTTCATCAAAAGGTGTGATGTATGTCTCAAATCCAAGTATGAGACTATTGCTACACCTGGGTTATTGCAACCACTTCCTGTTCCTAAATCTGTTTTCACTTATGTGTTTATGGATTTCATTAGTAGCCTTCCTAAATCTGGTGGCAAAGATGTTATTTTAGTTGTGGTGGACATATTTACCAAATATGGTCATTTCTTGCCCTTAAGACACCCTTTTTCTGCTGTCCATGTAGCTCAAGTGATGATGGACAATGTGTTTAAACTCCATGGTTGTCCACAAACCATTGTCTCTGATAGAGATCCCTTATTTTTTAGCATGTTTTGGAAAGAATTTTTGAGATTACAAGGCATTCAGTAGGCTCTTTCTACTGCTTATCATCCGTAGTCAGATGGACAAACTAAAGTATTGAATAGGTGTTTGGAAACATATTTGAGATGTATGGTTATGACTGAACCTAATACTTGGGTGCAATGGATTTCTTTAGCAGAATGGTGGTACAACACCACTTGGCATTCTGCCATTAAGATGTCTCCTTTTAAGGCTTTGTATGGTGTTGATGCTCCTTTACATTTGCCTCATATTCCTTGTGATACTGTTGTGGCTACATTGGAGGAATTATTTTTAAAAAGAGAAGCTATGATTTCTACTCTTAAACATACTTTGGAGAAAGCTAGAAACCGAATAAAGCAATTTGCTGATCTTAAAAGAAGTGACAGAACTTTTCAAGTTGGGGATTGGGTTTATTTGAAGTTGCAACCTTATGTGCAAACTTCTTTAAGATTGCATAGGTATTCCAAGTTATCTCAGAAATTTTATGGTCCACTTTTTATCCTTAAAAGAATTGGTGCTATGGCTTATACACTGGATCTTCCTCAAGGTTCCCAAATTCATCCCACTTTTCATGTGTCTTTGTTGAAACGTGCTTATGGACCTCCTGCACACCTTATTCAGTTACCCAATGAGACTGCCCCTGTTGGGTATTTTTGCCAGTGGTGAACAATTAGATTAGTTATAAAAAACGGTTGATAAATAATTTTAGTTTAATAATAATTATTTAGTAATTATTAATACGCAGCGGAACGAAACCGATTCAACACAAAATAAAAACCCGACAAGATCTGGGTTACAAACATACGAACACAGAATATAAAGTTAATCTACCAATGAGATTAAATATACCTTAGTGGTTAATGATTAACCGATCGAGACACAAAGGTACAACGAACCGATGCTAGATCACTAACCGAACGCGAGACACAGGAAGCGCCGAGGCTGGCCGAAAACGGGACAGCAGCGGGGCAGGGTTGTCCGGCTTGGGCTGGTTTGGTGGTTCCGGAAGTCACAAAGGTGTTCGTTTTTTTTGTCGCTAGCTCCCTTGGGAGAAAAGCAAACAAAACTTGCGAATTCCCACAACTTGCGGCTGACCAAGTTGTTCAATCTCCAACAAATAACTAGGTTATAATTATATATAATAATTATAAACCCTAATAATTATTTCGGGCTCAAAATACAATACGAGATGAAAAGCCTGTACCCATTTAATTGTTTTATTAAAAAGATTAAAACAATAAATATTTATTATTTATAAACCAGTATAAATAATAATTCCCGTCTAACGAATATATATAAATATATATCGTCTCGCTAACAGATCGTAATTACCAGTTAAGCGGGTTAAGTGGATTTAATGTTCGTTGCCCAATGTGTAACTCTTACGGGTCATAACTCGGTCAGTCGCGTTGTCCATCGGGTCGGTCCATAAAATCCAACAGCCCTAATTCTGCAACTATTTGCTATTTTGGACAGAAAATTGGCTAGGCAAGGCAACCGTCCAATGGTTAAGTTTTTAATTCAATGGAAGGATTTGCCTTTACATGATGCTACTTGGGAGGTTGCAACTGAATTCATGCTGAGATACCTAGATTTTAACTGTGATTCTTGAGGTCAAGAATCTTAAAGGGGGGAGCATTGTTACATGTTTAAATAGTACAGAGACTAAAAATGTAATTGTTGATAATTGAGGGGTCTGTTTGTAATTGTTTGTTAGAAGTTAGTTAGAACTAAACGAACGGATTATAAGGGGGGAGTATTGTTCATTGTAGTAATCATTTGGATAATGAATTGAACATTTTCTCTCTATTACGATTCTCGTTTGATTTTAATCCTAACAAAAACATCAAGTTACTTGTATGTATTTGACTTACATTTAAGGTCACTAATTAAACACTTCCAAGTATTTGACTTGTATTGATCTCGATTTATGTTATGAAGGTCAGAAATCTGGATTTTGTGCTTTACGTGCTATTCAAAGACACATCAAATTTGTGATTTAACGAGGGTTAGTGGTCATATTTGGTTAGAACGGATCCTAATGGATCATATTTGAGTTTTTGGCTTTATATCATGTTAACATTGGGTGTATTGTGGCTAAACGGGTGTTAATGGGTCATATTCGGTTATAACAAGTGTAAATGTTTATTATTTGCAGACACAAAGCTTAAATGGAGTCAACGAGGAATTGGTGAAAGTAATGAAGCATATGCTCAATTTAATGGCAAACTTTAAAGCGTTAAAACTTTGTTCTCAAAATATCGACCATCAAGTTAAAGCGGTATCTTTTAGGTTTAGATAATTGATGTTTATTTTGGAACTTCAACTAGAAAGTTTGTTATAATTTAATGCTTATTTTTTTTAACTTTAACTAGAATGTTTATATAATTTTGATATTTGTGAATTTAATTTGGTTTTAAAAATCTGGAAACTATTAGAAAATTAGGGATTTTTTTTTCAAATTGCGGGCAAATCAGTCGCAACATAGATCGGTGAGTAAAGTACATGGATGGTCCTTGTGGTTTAGCAAAATTTTGGATTTGGTCCCTAGCTTTCCAAAAGTACACGGATGGTCCACAGGATTTGCACTTTGTAACGCATTTAGTCCCCAAACTTTGCCAAAAGTACATGTATGGTCCCTGTGGTTTGCACTTTGTAACGCATTTAGTCTCTAACGTGGACCTTCTAAAACCTTTAGATTTGTTGCATGGGGACTAAATGCGTTACAAAGTGCAAACCAAAAGGATCATCCATGTACTTTTGAAAAGCTAAGGACTAAAATTTTGGTAAACCACAGGGACCATCCGTGTACTTTAAGGACTAAAATTTTGGTAAACCACAGGGACCATCCGTGTACTTTACTCTAGACTGGTTGCAAATCAGTCGCAACATAGACCGGTCGCAAATCAGTCGCAACATAGACCGGTCGCAAATCAGTGGCAACATAGATCGGTCGCAAATCAGTCGCAACAAGGGTCGGTCACAAAACGGTCGCAATTTTTGCGACAGAAAAATCGGTCGCAAATTTACCCAGTTTTCTAGTAGTACAAGAATAAAGATAAAACATACACTAATTTGGTTCCATTTTGAATCATACATAAATTATAGAGCTTTTATAAGCTCACAGACAACTAGTTAACTGACCACTACTGCACTAAACAATATTAGCTAAGGGAATAATGGAGACAAAAGATAAGAATCTAACGTAAATTACATAAACATTTATTACAACTTGTATAATAAACAAACAATCTTATTATAACATCTACTTCTGTTCTGGAAAAACATAAATTTAGCCTCTTCCTCATCAAATCATTCCTGTCTTTATAAAGTTATATGATATGATCTATTGAAGCATCCAATAAGGAATCACGGTCAACGGTTGTCTTTGTCTTTGTCTTTCTTCTATTTCTCCTCGCTGGTATGTCTCACTGCATAAGGATATCATCAAATATTACAATTCTTTTTCAACCAATATGCTTATCAATGTATTAATGGGTTATGTAATATTGCATGTTACCTCTAAAATGAACTTATAACTTTTTTATCACATTAATGACCACACTTAACTCTGATATGTATAATGTATTTATTTACAAACATTAAAAATTGGAAAAAAAAGAGTTGATGGGACCGCCAGTGAAACAAAAATAACCAAACTTAACCCCCATCCACTTCAGCGACCGTCAGTAAAACAAAATCAAAGTATGCTGGGACTATACCCGTAATTTCTTAAAGTTAGAGACTATAAAAGTAAATTTGACCAAACCACAGGGACTATCCGTGTAATTAACTTTATTTAAAATGACCCGTTTCAACCGAAACCGTTTCCCAAGCCGCCCATCTTTTTTACAAAAAGGATGGATCTGCACATCATTTCCTATTGGAACAACAAACAACTATAATCTATAATAAATCCCAATATGATGAATTAATCTTTCTTTCAAAAGATTAGGAGTGAAGTGATGAGAGGCTAACCCAAGGTTCAACTGAAATGGGACCACGTACTGCTGAGTTTGCAGGTCCACAAGAGGTGGTTCGACTGGTTCTTTTTCCTTCCCTTTAATCTGCTTAGTTTAAGATTTTAAATAAGTAGATAATTAAACATCTTTTTGTTGCAACTAGGAATTAAACTGGATAATTCAAGGGAAAGTTTTGTTACCTTTTTTAAGAGCAAGCTATTTTGATCCTGCAAGGCCTTCTCCTGTGGGTACTTATATTTTGGTCAAATATTATATTATTATATGAAAAATGAATTTTGATTGCTCAAATTTTGGCCCAAGTGGCACATTTAAGTCAAATTTAACATGAAAAACACAGGAAATTACTAGCTAGAATGCCATTTAGTTCGAGTATAATCATATTGGATTAAACGTATTTATGCAAAATGTAAATTGTACTGAATTGCATAATCTGAACATTACAATAGCCTTCATATATAAATTAGAAATTTTATAAACCCTAATGACTTAAATGACTATACTACCTTCAAATATTTTATGCTCTTAACATTCCCCTCAAGCTAAATTTTGGTGGCGACATCCAGCTTGCAATAGAAATAACGAAAAAGTAATCCGGGTTTCCATAGTTCCGTGTTAATTAATCTGATAAACGCAAGAAGTTTTAACAAAACCGTTGGTCGAGTAGTGGACTGTCCATACGTCTCATCCAAAGGACTCAAAATAGCAGAAGATGGCTTTTGATGTTTGAATTTGAACTTTCTTCTACTATGCCATTCCCCCGGTATATATGTAAATTTCTGATTGTTGAACCTAATTGAGTGTTGCAACTTCTTTAATGGTTGTCTAGAGTTCAGAAGTAGTTCTTGCACCAATAGCAAGATGCGCAAAGAGTTACGCTAGGACAAGCAATTACATAACTATCCAGACCAAACCTATACCGACGACAAGTCGTCGGTATAGGTCAAAACAACCTATCCCGATGACTTGTCGTCGGTATAGGGCTATGTTTTTTCGTTCCTATTGTATTGCCATTTGTAAGATGGATTTTCTGTTGCCTAGATATTGAAGAACACACCAACAATTTAAAGTATAACACAATCTTGATTGCAACAAAGATTCTATAAAATGTGATTGTGATTACAAGACTTTGACCTTTGCAACTTATTTATAGTTTTCCCTAGTAACCGTCATTTGTAATCGTCATGATGAAGAGTTGCGATAATTCCTATGACACCCTTTCAGAACCAACGATATCTTGCCATGTGGATATGATGGTTACTAAATTTGGGTTCTAACATTCTAACCCCTAGTCTTTACATACATATAAATGTAAACTAAAACATAGTTTACTTATTAACACTACGACCCCTAGATTTTAACTATAAGTAATGAACGAGATTAACTCCATATTTTCTGCTGGAACCCGTACAATCTTGTTCACAAACGATAATAAGCCCTTTATCTTCAGTGTCGTAATGAGTTGATGCTTCCACTCTAGAAATTTTCACCATCAATTTTGATGGATATGAGATTAGCGAGATTTCTATGTTGTTTGATGATATTGAATTGCAGCTCATGAACTAGATGTAGTTTAATATAGGGGTTTTGTTGATTCAATTTGTAGGAATAGAAAAGGTAGAAATGAAGGAGTAATATGGGGATGAAAGGATGAAGATGAGAATAAGGTAAGAAAGCAGAAAAAAGATGAAGTGCATAATCAAAGTAGGGAAAAGAGTATCACAAAATATGGTTGCAGAAGAAGAAAAAAGATGAGCGATAAAACAAGCCGTGATATGCTCTCATCTCTATTTTAATAAAAAGCTAAATGGTTTTGTCAATTGGCATCACCACATTTAATCTCACAAATTGTTCCCTCCCAAAACCACATTTATATCCTACATTTAATATTTCTATATTTAGTCTTTTTTTTTTGGAAAATTACATAAAATAACATTTAACAAATCAATTAATCATTATTACCACTAACTAACATTTTTTTTAAATTATCATTAAAAATGAATATTTAAAAAAAAAAAATAAAGAATTAGAAAATAGGAATTATTAATTAAAATTATCATTAAAGTTTTATTATTAAAAAATAATTTTTTAAAATTTTATTATGAAAAACAAGTTTTTTTTAACTTTACATATAAATTTTAAAAATACTACGTTTGTATTTTAAATAAATATGTGTTAGAAAAAAAATTATAAAAATTTAATTAGTAGTTTTTAATTAATTTTTTATTTTGATTTATAAATTTTAATACTTAGTTTTTAATAAATTTAAGAAATTTGCAAATATTTATTTTTAAAAGTGTATTATATGTTAAACTTTATTTTTTTTAAAATGTCGAGGTTTTTTTTCTTCAAAAAATATGTTTACAAGTTTCAGTTCTAATTTATAAGTTTTAATTTTTTCGTATTTAATTATGAAATTTTAAATTTAATTGGGTCGAAATATTAAGGAGTGATATTTTTAAATTTTGAGTATTAAATTTAAATTTAAAAGACGATATATTGTTGAAATTTAATTTTTATTTTTATCCTTTTTATTTTTTTTTAATAAGAGATTTAGTATTAAAAGTTTAGCGAGGTTTTTTGCATACAAGTACAAATAGTACCCGTCAATAAGAAAATCTTGATAATTATTTGATGAAAATTTATAATCTCTTTATTTTTTAAATGGATTTACACTATCAGGTTTATCAAATCATAAATTAGTTATAAATGTTTGTGTTCCAGTTATGATATTAATAAATATTGATAAAAAAATGGTTTAGGAAATATAACAAGACTTCATGTCAAATCACTAGGTAATCACGTTATAGAAGCGGAAAATTATATTTGAAAGCAACATTGGTTATCACAATTTTATCCATATAATTGGGTTAACATATTCAAAAAAAAGAATTTCATAAAAACTTCAAATAAAAAACATATACAATTGTTGTATGTTTTGCAATGATCATGAATAAAAGTTTAGGTCAACCACTTTCAAATGTTGGTTTGTATTGAAAGATCCAGTGTTTAGTCATGATCAATTGTATGCTGCATTATCAATAGTTAAAAGTAGAGATTGACTCAAGCTATCAATCTTTGGTAAATATGAAAAAGTTATCAATAACACGTCAAATATTGCATACAATGAAGTATTTTTAAATTTGTAAGTAATTATTGTAAGGTTTAATTTGATATGTAATTTAATGTATTGTAAAATGTACATAACTTATGAAAGGTATTTTCATGTATTTTTTGATGTTTTGATTACTCTCACTCATCCATGTAATCTTAACATGTAACAAAATAAAAAGTTACAAATACAATATCAAATTTGCATAGAAAAATTTGTTATAATATTTATCAATATAATCTTAACATTTCACTCCGTGTAACACACGGGGTTAAAACTAGTACTATAATAATTTTGGGGTTAGTAATGCAAAACGTAAATTATATTGAATTGCATAATTTGAACATTATAATAGCTAGCCTCCATATATATAGCATATATTATATAGCAGAATTCTTAGAAACCCAAATGACTTTAATTATTATACTACCCTCAACTATTTTGCGCTCTAACACGTATTATTCCTAATATGTTTTAAAAAAACATGTTACTTAACTTCAAAACAAGTTTAAAAAACTTTAACCTCCGATATTTACTTTCACCAATGTTTTTGAAATACGGACATACCTTCTTTTGGATCTCTGAAACTGAATCAAGCATGGACCGGTTCTGCATATAAAGAGGTTTGGCTTAAAACTCGTCATAAATACATCTTTTCAAACTCGAAACTAAGATTTCAAAGGGAGATAAAGAGCGGCTGAAAACTCGTCATAAATACATCTTTTCAAACTCGAAACTAAGATTTCTAAGAGGGTGTTTGGGTTTGTGTAACATCTCAAAAATAGTAAATAAGTACTTAACAACGCGATAGAGATTTAATCGTCAAAAATGAAAGAAAAATGGATGGGCTTGGGCTCGGCTCCAACGGGCGGAGGGAAGCCCAGGAATATAAGGGCCAAGACAGCCTTGAATCTCTCATTTTCCACAAACACTTGCAAGCTAGAGAGAGAAAGGAGAGTCGGGTCTAGAGAGAGAAAGTTGACGGATCGACACGAAATTGAAGAAACACGTTACTATTGAGCTCGTGAGCAAAACCTCCGAATCAGAATCACAATCCAGGTAACGATTCGACCTTAAACTGAGTTTTTCTTCGTTTTGGGATTTTTCGGGTTTTAGCTAAATAGGAGACGTTTTTATGGATGAAACTTGAAAATAAGCTTAGAACTAGCATCTAGAGTGAAAACCGCACCTTTTGATCAAAGAAAGTTGTAAGATTAGCATGATCGGATTAACATGCAAAATTTCGGACTTGTCTAGAAAACATGTGCTGCGTACTTATCAAGTATGCAGTAGGGACGTCCTGCGTACTTACCAAGTACGCAGGAGAAAGATTATGCGTACTTACCAAGTACGCAGGAGAAAGATCATGCGTACTTACCAAGTACGCAAGGGAAAGATCATGCGTACTTGTCAAATATGCATGAGCAAGGCCCTGCGCACTTACTAAGTGCGCAGGCAGCAGACCAGTAAGTAAAGCCAGTATGTTTAGAATGATTAAACCGCTAGAGTCGGGGTTGAGTCTGATGTGTATTTAACTACCTAATTCAGATCGTACGTGACATTGTTGGACCTTTGTTTAGGACAACCAAGACTAGCTTATCAGGTGAGTTCTATGTCCGGAACTTTGTTTTTATGGACGGAAACGAAGCTAACAGATACTTCTGTAGACGGACGACCACGTGACTATTTTGCAACCGGGAAAGATACGTTCCTTCGCAAGCTAGGACGTACAAAAAGCATAAATGGGCGGTCTAAGTAAATGCTAAAAATAGTATAACGGTTGCATAAACAATAGTTCGCGTGGGAAACAGATGCCTTAGGGCAGACGGGCGAATATGACGGACTACGACGGTAGGACGGTTAAGACGGACGGCCGAAGGTTGGCTGGACGAAAGTTAAGGCGGACGGTTTCTAGGACCGGACGAGTAAAAGGGCTACGACGGTAGCTTAAGGGCGTATGTCTTTGTGATATACGCAGTAAAAGACGGGTTGATCACCCTTATGTGTATGACCAATGAATGTTAAGGAAAGAAAAGGTGAATGCATATCTATGTAATCACATAAGAATGAAGAAAGAAAAGTAAAAACTATGAATACGTATTTATAGAAATGTATGTATATAATTATGTGTACTTATAAAGAAAAGAATGATCATACTTAATAGTTTTAAACTAGAACTCACCAGCGTTAGCTGACTTTTAGTATACATTTCAGGTACAGAAAGGAAGGTTCGTGCGAAGGCGTGAAGGTTACCCGGCACAAGACTGACATCCCACTTTTATATATGTTAAGACGAATGTTATGTACTTAATTTTAAAGACTTCCGCTGTTATGTCATGTCATGTTATATTATGTAATGATTGAATTCGAACGTTTTAAATTTAAGCTCAGTTTTTATGACTATGTTTATGAGTAAATCCAACAAGTGAGGTCACCCGGGAAAGGGACCTTACAAGTTGGTATCAGAGCAATAGTTTGAGAGATTCAGACATCCCTAAATGTCTGGACTTAAGCTGATTATGGGACCAACGCACGGATGTCAGTCATGGGTAACCAACGCCAACGCCAGCACGATAAGTAAGTACTGAAGTTAATGCACTTGGATAAGAATAGATACCTTAACTTAGAACAAATAGATGTCAATGTCACAACCGATTTGAAGAGTTTTGAACCCAAAAAGCAATGTAAATTAGAACACACCGAGAGTGTGCACGAAACAGAAGTGACCTTAACTGGGAACGACAATCAAGGGACTATACAGTTGGAACCCAAGGTCAGGGTTGCTATAGCCCGTGAAGTCGTACTCACTCTGAAGAAAGTATTGCCTGATCTACTATCCAAGGCACTAAAGAAAAGTAGAGAGGAGGATGAAGGAGACCATGAAGAGAAAGTGTATGACAGTGATGGGGATGAAGTAAAGGTGAGATCAAGCAACCGTGGGTGTACTTACAAAGGTTTCAAGGACGGAGACCCACCCAAGTTTGATGGTAACAAGGATTCGGTGGCAACGTTCGAATGGATTGAGAGGATGAACGCGGTAATCAACATCAGCGAGTGTCGACCGGACCAGGCGGTTAAATATGTTGCTCATTCTTTCACGAACGAAGCACTAGGTTGGTGGAGAAACATTCAGAGAACAAAGTCGCCAAATGCTATCGCCAGAATGACATGGGAAGACCTGAAAAAGCTCATAATCCAAAAGTTCTGCCCACAGAACGAGATTGATCGTGTGGAGAACGAGTTCCTAAACTTCAAGGCTGGCAACAAGACTCATCGCCAGTATACTTCAAGGTTCAACAAGCTGGCCCAACTGGTACCACACTTGGTGGAAACTGAAGACCGTCTGATCAAATACTATGTCAAAGGTCTGCCGTAGAGGGTCCGTGTCCATGTAAAAGCTAATCTACCATCGACCTTCGAGTCAGTAGTGAATCTCAGCGGAATCGTCTACGACGATTATGCAAATGAGGACCCGACACCTGAGACACAAAAGAGAAAGTGGGAGAACCCGTCTAGAGGCACCGAAAAAAGGAATGTAGTAACTGATGTTAAGAAACCAATGTCGGATGAATATTAAACTTGCAGGAAATGTGGAAGGCAACATCTTGGCGAGTGCCGAATCGGCACCACCACATGCTATATGTGCGGGAAGCCGGGTCACTTCTCCCGAGAATGTGTAAAGAACGTCAAGTGTCAAGTATGTGGATTGTTTGGACATCTGACAAAGAACTGCAGGAAGGCCGTCCAATCTGGTTCGGGAAAAGAGAGGGAAAAGGAACAGCCGCAGGCTAGGACTCGAGCCTACGCCCTAACTGAGGAGGAAGCAAGGGGAAACCCTGATGTTGTGTCAGGTACATTCCTAGTTAATAACGAACATGCTGCTATTCTATTTGACTCTCGTGCTAGTAAAAGTTTTATATCCAACGCATTTAGTCGTAAACTAGGTTGCACTATCAACACCATAGTACAGGCCTTTAGCGTACAAACTGCCGTTGGTAAAAATTCGGCAGTATTTTAAGTAACAGAGGATTGCATCATAGAAATAGAGGGTCATAAGTTCCCTTCTAGATTATTCCTTCTTACCTTAGGAGGATTCAATATAGTATTGGGTATGGATTGGCTAGCTGCCAACGAAGCTCAAATCATATGTAAACGTAAGAGGATACACCTCAAAGCTCCAAGCGGCAGTCCAGTTACAGTTTATGGGGATTTGAATTGCATGATGCCGAACATCATCTCGATGATCAAGGCCGAAAGTTACATGAGGCGCGGTTGCGAAGCTTAAATGGCATATGTTATTGATGATAGAATGAAAATGAATGAACTCAAGAATGTACCCGTGGTGTGCAACTTTCCGGAAGTATTTCCTGAGGATCTACCTGGGTTACCACCCGATCGGGAAATAGAATTTCAGATTGACTTACTGCGAGAAGCTGAGCCCGTTGCCAAAGCCCCCTTCCCATTGGCTCCGTTAGAAATGAAAGAATTGATGTCTCAACTAGAGGAACTAACAGAAAAAGGATTTATTAGACCGAGCATCTCACCGTGGGGCGCTCCGGTACTATTTGTAAAGAAGAAGGACGGCAGCATGCGCATGTGCATTGACTACCGCGAGTTGAACAAGAGGACAGTAAAGAACAAATACCCACTGCCTAGAATATACAACCTTTTTGATCAACTGCAAGGTGCGAGTTGGTTCTCAAAGATCGATCTTAGGTCGAGTTACCACCAGTTGAAAGTAAGAGAAGAAGACGTACCAAAGACCGCGTTTCGCACGCGTTATGGGCATTATGAGTTTCTCGTGATGTCCTTCGGATTGACCAACGCACCATCAGCGTTCATGGATTTGATGAATAGAGTATGTCGACCCATGTTGGATCGATCAGTGATAGTTTTTATAGACGACATACTGGTATACTCAAAAAGCGAGGGTGATCACCACTGTCACCTAAGAGAGGTTCTGGAGGTGCTAAAGCAGGAAAAGTTGTATGCAAAATTCTCCAAATGTGCGTTCTGGCTTAGGAAAGTCCAATTCCTAGGTCATGTAATAAACCCAAATGGAATCATGGTGGATCCTGCAAAGATCGAGACAGTAAATGAATGGAACGTCCCAAAGACACCAACAGAGATACGAAGTTTTCTGGGATTGGCAGGCTACTATCGAAGGTTCATTCAAGATTTTTCAAGAATAGCCTCGCCACTAACTAAGTTGACACGGAAGGAAGTGAAATATGAATGGGGTTCAACCTAAAACAACGCGTTTGAGGAACTTAAGGCACGATTAACCCAAGCTCCAGTCTTGGCACTACCTGAGGGAAATGAAGACTTAGTAGTCTACTCTGACGCTTCGGGTCAGGGTTTAGGTTGCGTACTTATGCAACGAGGAAAGGTAATTGCCTACGCCTCGCGACAACTAAAGATTCACGAGGTTAACTACCCAACACACGATCTAGAGTTAGCAGCAGTAGTTTTTGCATTGAAAATATGGAGGCACTATCTGTATGGAGTTAGATGCACCGTCTACTCAGATCACAAAAGCCTGAAGTACTTTTTCGGGCAAAAGGAATTAAACATGAGGCAAAGGAGGTGGTTAGAGCTACTGAAGGACTATGACTATGAGATATTGTACCATCCAGGCAAGGCAAACGTGGTGCCTGACGCTTTAAGTAGAAAGGAAGAATCGACACCTATCCGAATCAAAGTGTGTCAGCTAATTATAACGCCTGATTTGATGGGTGAAATAACAAAGGCACAAGATGAAGCACTATTAGAAAGAAATATTAAACGGGAAAGAATAGTAGGACAACAAGGGAAATTAGATGCAAATGCACATGGTGTACGAACTAGGTTTGGCCGGATGTGGATACCTAAGGTTGGCGAACTTAGAGCCAAAATACTCAATGAGGCCCATAAGTCTCGCTATTCTATCCACCCCAGGATAAACAAAATGTATCAAGACTTGAAGAAAGAATACTGGTGGCCTGGCATGAAGAATGATGTGACAGAGTACGTGAGCAAGTGCCTAACGTGTTCTCTAGGTAAGGCCGAGCACCAGAAACCATGCGGTAAAATGCAACCTCTACCAATACCGGAATGGAAGTGGGAGGAGATCACGATGGACTTCATTACCAAGCTACCGCGAACAGCTAAAGGCAATGATACCATTTGGGTGATCGTCGACCGCTTGACGAAAAGTGCTCACTTCTTGCTAATACGTGAGACTTCTTCGTCAGAAAGACTAGCAGAAGTATTTATCAAGGAAGTTGTGAGCAGACATGGTATGCCGCTGTCGATTGTGTCCGACAGGGATACTAGATTCACCTCAAGGTTTTGGAAGAAATTCAATGAAGCAATGGGCACTAGACTGAACATCAGCACCACTTACCACCCCCAAACCGATGGTTAATCAGAGACCTTGGAGGACATGCTCCGGGCCTGTATCATTGACTTCGGTGGGAGCTGGGACAGCCATCTACCATTGGCAGAATTTTCATATAACAACAACTATCACTCGACTATTGGTATGCCGCCATTTGAAATGTTGTATGGGAGGAAATGTAGGACCCCGGTTTGTTGGGGGAGATTGGACAAAAGGATTTTGCAAGTCTCGAAGTGGTCAAAGCTACTTCTGAGAAGTTTGATCAAATCAAGGCTCGAATGAAAGCCGCAAAAGACAGTCAGAAATCATATGCGGATAAGAGAAGAAGGCATTTAGAGTTTCAAGTTGGGGGCATGGTATTGTTAAAGGTATCACCATGGAAAGGAATCATTCGATTCAGAAGACGTGGCAAATTAAGTCCAAGGTTTGTCGGACCTTTCAAGATTTTAGCGAGAGTGGGTCAAGTTGCTTACAGACTCGACCTACCGGTTGAGCTTAGTGGAATACACCCTACGTTCCACGTGTCGCACTTACACAAGTGACTAGCTGACGACACAGCTCACATACCTTACGACGAGAACGAAGTGGATAACAGTCTAAATTATGTGGAGGAAACAATAGCCATTATTGACCGAGCGGAGAAACGACTACGCAATAAGTCGATTCATCTATTTAAAGTACAATGGAAGCACAGAAAAGGGTCAGAAGCGACGTGGGAGAAAGAAGACGAGATGAGGGGACTATACCCTCAATTGTTCAGCGTATAAACGGTTTCGAGGACGAAACCTCTTTAAGGAGGGTAGACTTGTAACATCTAAAAAATAGTAAATAAGTAATTAACAACGCAATAGAGATTTAATCGTCAAAAATGAAAGAAAAATGGATGGGCTTGGGCTCGGCTCCAACAGGCGGAAGGAAGCCCAGGAATATAAGGGCCAAGACAGCCTTGAATATCTCATTTTCCACAAACACTTGCAAGCTAGAGAGAGAAAGGAGAGTCAGGTCTAGAGAGAGAAATTCGACGGATCGACACGAAATTGAAGGAGCACGTTACTACTGAGCTCGTGAGCAAAACCTCCGAATCAGTATCACAATCCAGGTAACGATTCGACCTTAAACTGAGTTTTTCTTCGTTTTGGGATTTTTCGGGTTTTAGCTAAATAGGAGACGTTTTTATGGATGAAACTTGAAAATAAGCTTAGAACTAGCATCTAGAGTGAAAACCGCACCTTTTGATCAAAGAAAGTTGTAAGATTAGCATGATTGGATTAACATGCAAAATTTCGGACTTGTCTAGAAAACATGTGCTGCGTACTTATCAAGTATGCAGTAGGGACGTCCTGCGTACTTACCAAGTACGCAGGAGAAAGATCATGCGTACTTACCAAGTACGCAAGGGAAAGATCATGCGTACTTGTCAAATATGCATGAGCAAGGCCCTGCGCACTTACTAAGTGCGCAGGCAGCAGACCAGTAAGTAAAGTCAGTATGTTTAGAATGATTAAACCGCTAGAGTCGGGGTTGAGTCTGATGTGTATTTAACTACCTAATTCAGATCGTAGGTGACATTGTTGGACCTTTGTTTAGGACAACCAAGACTAGCTTATCAGGTGAGTTCTATGTGCCCCCTTCTATGTTATGTGCAAACCTTATTAAATGTTTTGGGGCTGAAATGTATACACTAAATGAATAAATGATATGAATGCTAATGTGATCATACGTGATGTACTAATATATATTTTATATATATATGAGAATGAATTATGAACAAAGAATGAAACGTATGTTTATAAAGAATGAAGGAAAGAATGGCATAATGTAAATAAATGAAATCTTGCTTTATAATTATTTTTATTGCATGTTATGAATGTATGTATACGTTATGGACGGAAACGAAGCTAACGGATACTTCTGTAGACGGACGACCACGTGACTATTTTGCAACCGGGAAAGATACGTTCCTTCGCAAGCTAGGACGTACAAAAAGCATAAATGGGCGGTCTAAGTAAATGCTAAAAATAGTATAACGGTTGCATAAACAATAGTTCGCGTGGGAAACAGATACCTTAGGGCAGACGGGCGAATATGACGGACTACGACGGTAGGACGGTTAAGACGGACGGCCGAAGGTTGGCCGGACGAAAGTTAAGGCGGACGGTTTCTAGGACCGGACGAGTAAAAGGGCTACGACGGTAGCTGAAGGGCGTATGTCTTTGTGATATACACAGTGAAAGACGGGTTGATCACCCTTATGTGTATGACCAATGAATGTTAAGGAAAGAAAAGGTGAATGTATATCTATGTAATCACATACGAATGAAGAAAGAAAAGTAAAAAACTATGAATATGTATTTATAGAAATGTATGTATATAATTATGTATACTTATAAAGAAAAGAATGATCATACTTAATAGTTTTAAACTAGAACTCACCAGCGTTAGCTGACTTTTAGTATACATTTCAGGTTCAGAAAGGAAGGGTCGTGCGAAGGCGTGAAGGTTACCCGGCACAAGACTGATATCCCACTTTTATATATGTTAAGACGAATGTTATGTACTTAATTTTAAAGACTTTCGCTGTTATGTCATGTTACGTTATGTAATGATTGAATTCGAACGTTTTAAATTTTAGCTCAGTTTTTATGACTATGTTTATGAGTAAATCCAACAAGTGAGGTCACCCGGGAAAGGGGCCTTACAGTTTGCTTGTTAAAATTGTTTATCTACTTATTATGTTATGAAATGATAAGTTTGTAACAGCAAATTACGTTTGTTTATTTAGAACTGCTTATTTATTTCACTCAATAAGCAGAGGAAATACACCCCCTCCCCCCCCAAATGCCCAAATGAAATATGCGTACCTTTTTCAATCTAAGACGTCTAAGAGCGGTTTCAAGTTGTTGCTCCATATTATGAAGTTCCTTAAGATTCAAGGAATCAATGTCTTCTCCCATTAAGTTCCTATGATGAGAAAACAACATGGTAGAAACATTGATTTGTTGGATCTTTTAGGAACATCATCCTCATAACAAAATGAAATTAAAAGAAAAAAACTAAAAACTAGAGGTGCCATTATGTATCAAAATACAGGGCCGGAGCTGATCATGGGTAAGGAGGGTGACCGTCCAGAGCCCGCTCTCATGAAGTGGCCCAAAAATTTTATTTTATTTTATATATATTATATATAACTTTTTAAAACTATTAAAATATATTATTTTTAAAAATTTGTTGTCTTAATAAAGAATTTTTTATTTAAAAATTCTATCATTTGAGGCCCACTTTTCTAAATCGCCTATGGCCCCTGAATCCTCAGCTCTGACCCTGCCAAAATAGGTTTTGGTTGAATTTATTTATAAGTAATGCACTAAATATGACATGAATAATCTAAACATTTTAATAAATAAACTAGTGATCCACAAAGTTATTTACAACTAAAGAAATTTTATGTTGACTTCAACCGGTGTGACACGTTTCCTTTCCATCTACTTTATAACTTAGCCCATTTAATTCATTTCCCACCTTTAAAAAACGTAGTCATACGCATACAATAAAATATGATTATACATCATTAATTTTTGCATTTTTTGGGTATATACCTCTGGTTTCTCTGCAATAGGTCAATTCTATCCTTCAGTTTTGCATGTCCCAAAGTCCAGCATTCCTAAAATCATTTTGAGTTTTCATGTCAAACAAAATAGCTTAAAGATGTTAAGAAAAAATGCTACAATAACCAAATGTGTGAAAATAAAAGCCATAGCGTACTTCAGATAGATGATTGGTCTCATTAAGCTCCCTTTCCGTGTTGGAGTGCTGTTGTTCATACCTCTCAAGGATCCTAACCATTCTTTTTGTCAAAATAAAAAAAATGTCAGATACACATATATTATCTCAAACTAGCTAATAGAGGTGACAATAGGTAGCAGGGACGATTTCGGTACTGTACCGGTACCGAAAACACCAATACCAAATTTCTAAAAAAGCGAGTACCGAATATCGTTTCGAATCTATCGGTATAGTATTAGTACCCGTTACAAAATACTCATCTTTAAACGGAGTACCGAAAATACCGATATCGAATTTTGAAAAAGTGAGTATCGAATACCGTACCGAATCTATTGATACGGTACGCTACCGGTACAGTATCGGTACAGCTGTACTCGGTATCAAATGTTCATCCCTAGTTTGATGAAATAAATTGTTGTTTTCTAGATTTTTGTAATTCATTTTACACAATCTTGTGGGATTGTAGAGAGTGATCTAAAAATGAAGTCTAAAGATCTAGAAGTGTAAGAAAAATATTTTTGGCCATTTTCATGTCTTCCTAAAACTTTATATATGTTCTTTGTGAAAGTAAGATGTTTTTTTAAATAGATCTAGTTTGTTAAATCTACTATATATTGTTAATACTAATATATTTTAATACTCCCACTAGAGATAAAGTATATATATCAAATGTCCCAAATTTGTTAGAATAAATTTTATAAATATGTTTGCTAGTTGATCATTAGATTTCACATTAAGTCACAATGATGAGTAATAGTGATCCCACATTATGATTTCGTGTGACGAAGTGATAATCAATTTCAATGTACTTTTTCCTCTCACGGAATATCGAGTAAGAGGAATTAGGTAACACTACTTCATTCTCACATATGAACTTTATTGGGAAATCATTCAACACTTTAGTTCTTCAAGAAATTCTTTGACCCAAACAACTTTACATTTTCCATTTGCCTTTGCTCGATACTTAGCCTCTAAGTTTGACCTCGCAACCAAATTTTGTTTCTTACATTTCCAAGAAACCAAATTGCATCAAAATAATACACAAAATCCTAAGGCTAATTGTTAACTATGACATCCATCATAATCTACATCTGAATCACATTAAACCTCTATATGACCTTGATTCTTGTATGGTATTGCTTTTATAGGATTTCGTTTGACGTACTTTCGAATTCGTAGTGTGACTTTCTAATGAGAATCAAAAGGGAAATTCAGAAACTGTCCAACAACAACACAACAAAGGAAATATATTTCCCTTGATCTACTAGAGAGGCTCCCCATGAACTACACAACAAAGGAAATAATGATCCCACGTTATGAATACTTTGAGATGGTCAAGTGTTCTAACTAACCTCCTATATTTCCCTTGATCTACTAGAGGATCCCCATTTCATGGTATGAGTTTAACATTAGGATCCAACAAAAAAGATATATAGTTTTTAGATACCACTAAAGTTATTCCCAGTGATTACTATATCCATAACATAGACTATCAAGTAAATGCGGTATGACCTCGAATGCTTATAGAAGAACGGTCTACCTCATTATATGTCATCCCAGATTACTATATTATATTACGGTGTGTGGTAAAAAAACAGTTGGTTTTGATCGATTAAGCTAAAAGTAAGCTAATACCTTGAATGATTGTTGTTCAGTTAAATGTAACAAAATAGTTATTTAATCAATTCATTGAGTATCACTATTTTGTCACAAACAGTCATAATATGAACAAATTAAGATACCACTAAAGTGATCTACCAGAGGCTCCTCATGTCTCTTTACATGTCTTGTAAACTCAAACCATTTATTAGTTTGACATGTATTTATTAATGGGTGTACGTCTTGTAAGAAGTCTTAGATCTTATGATAGAATATTTATGATGTCATGTGTATTCTCGAAATTTTCATTTACACCACCTAATCTTCTTACGATAAACTCATCATCATCCTTTTATATATCTTCTTTCGAATTTGTAGTGTTAGTAATGTTAGTAGGGATGGGTAAGATGTCAAGGTCAAATAAATGGAGGGTTTAGAAGCAGATGGTGTTGTTAAATTTTCATTGAATTTCACATTTGATGATTCTTCCACCACTTTACTTGTTTTTGTTAAAAGTAACCCTATAAAGGCCTTTGATTATAAAGTTTATCTAAGGAACTATCCCTCATTTGTTTTTAGAGAAAATTTTAAAAAGATATTCCTTGGTGTTGGGATAAAGCAGGTACATCCAAATGGTTAAAAAAAGAGAAAATCACTAAAATGTATATTTTGACCAAAATAATTGACAAAATATACATTGAAAAGTCAAATGTTTGAAAATAAACATATCCATTTTCGACCAATAGAATCCTGACACGCAGACAAAAATCATTTTGGAGGATACTTCATAGCCGGCTAGGTGTCATCTCATGACACTGCCATGTGTATTCAACCGGCTTTAGTTGAGCCGGTAAAACCCAAACGGCTCACCTGTAGCTGGTAAAACTTTTTTCCAATCAAATACCGCCACGTGTAATTCCTGAGCCACCATCCTACCGGCCAAGCTGATCCCGACTACCCCACAGCCGGTATCCAATCAATTCCTTACACGTGTGCACATGTAGTTTCAGCCTTATTGTAGCCGGGTAAAAAGATAGCGGCTAAGGAGTAGGGGGCAGGCTACTCCTTAGCCGAATTAATACACGTGGCAGTGTTTGACACCTGCCCGGCTATGAAGAAGCCTCCAAACGATTTGGTTGACCTATTTTTGTGGTAGTGTACGTTAGTAGCTGCACATATGGGTCATGACTTATTATGTACCGGTTCTTTAGGTAGTTTGGTATTTTTATTGGTTTTTAAAAGTTCCACGTTATCTCTGTAAGGCTATATATAGTCATGCCATCTTTTTTTCCATTTACGTACAAAGCTTTAAGTGTGCATCTTTGTGGCCTGAACCAACACTTTTTGTTTAGGCTGGTCACATATTGACGTGTCGTAATTTTTAAGGATTAGCAATTCAGTGTACCTATTTAGATTTAAATGACACAGAGGGTTAGTAAGGGTCCAGTGGGTGAAAAGGTACCCGCTGAGATCAAAACAAATAGTATAAAAATGAATTTCATATTGAAGAAAATTAACTAGGCATCCTTTTAAATTTCTAAGAGTACATTTTTTCATGTAGGCACCCTTGTGAAAATTAACGAGGCACCCTTTTATAAGGCTAGGAAGAAGTTTAAAACTTTCAAACAGACGATGTGAGATGGAAGTCTTTGAGAAACTCATCATACCCTTTTATAAGGGTAGAAAGAAGAACGTTGGAATCTTTCAAAAGACGATGTGGGATGAGAGAACTTTTTTTATTAACTTGAGAAGAAAAACTATGCAATGTGGGATGAGAATTAGATCACAAAGATAACCTTCAAATAATGGAAGCATGATTGGCAAAAAAAACTTTGTAGTGATTAAAGGTGATCTCGTTTGAACTTCTTGTTTTTATGAATTTATTTGTATCTCTTGTGTGGTTGCATTTAGAAAGACCATGAAATCGTTTGAACTTTCTTTTTTATTTATTATCTTATTTATATCTCTCAAGTAGTTCAAAGATCTAGCTTTTATAAGGATAGGGTGATTAAACCTGTGAATTAGAGTATGCAGATGGTGGTGTGAGTATGCACATGGTGGTGTCTGTATTGAGGATGGAAGGGTGGTTTTCCATCATATCTTGACAATTCTTCATTATTTTAAGGTTAACATGATCCAACCTTCTATGTCACATCCCTAAGCTAGCGCTCTAACATTTATTATATATCTCCAAATTAAGGATACAAGTTTCCTTGTCTTTCTAATTAATAAGATTTTATTCTCTGGTGGGGGGTCTTACAACACTTGTTTGTGAAAAGGACATCATGAACAACCTTGGACACCAATTTTGGTCTGTCAACATAATTTGTTGATGTCATTTCAACATGATTTTTGTTAACAACTGACACTAGTTTTGGTTTGTTAGTGGTAACAGATAATGCTTTTAGTTTGTTATAACATTGACTGTTTTGTGTTTTGAAAACCTTTTTTTGATTGATTGTAATTAACAGAAGTTTTCTTTTCAAATTACCTTTTATGGCAAAACCATGTTTACCCTCTCCTCTCTCTCATCATAAACTCCTTGGACACATTGATGGCTCTCTTCTACCTCTTCCTCAAATTGTTCGGGTCGGTCAGTCCCAACTCGGATTATGCTTCCTAGCTTGAAGCTGATGATCAACGGGTCATGTTGTTTCTTCAATCATCTCTCACTGAAGAATCCATAATCTTCGTGATTCTTTAGGACAACTGAAAAAGGTAACCTTTCAGTTTTCGATTATGCCACAAAATTTAAATTTTTTTGTGATCGATTGGGCAAATAGTTTATGATATGGACAAAGCCCAATGGTTTCTTGTGATCTTGGCTCAACTTTTGAAACTTTTTCAACGGCTCAACGGTTTGTTTTCCCTAGTGGGAAATTCTTTCATGGGCCAAAGGTCATGAGCAACTAATCATATGGCTCCATCTCAGCCACATCTAGATCAATCCTAACCTTATACGGGACATGACAAAGTCATTTTTGGCAAAGGTGATATCTTACTTGGAATTGCTTCAATTTCAAGAAATTTGGTATGTCAGCCGAGGCCGGGCTTCCTCAATATGCCCTGACCTAGGCCCAGACAACGCCGTAGTCTGTCCTAGCAACCTAGTCGGATTTTGCTATGGGCGCTTCATCCTCGGCTCCAACAACTTCAGCCCATCCGATGGTAACCCGCTCCTAGGTCGATGCTTTAAAGCTCAAACATTGGGTTTCAAAACAGCCTCTCGAGATCCATCTTGGCTACAAGCCATGAATGAAGAAATTCAGGCCTTGCATCAAAATCACACCTGGATCTTGTTCCACGAACACCTTCTTCAAAGATTGTTGGCTCTAAATGGGTGTATTTTACAAAATACAAATCTGATGGTTTCGTTGATCGCCTAAAAGACCACCTTGTTGCTCAAGGATTCAATCAAATACCGGGTTTTGATTATTCTCACACATTTAGCCCCATTGTTAAAGCCTCCATGGTCCGTATTATGCTATCTATGTCTGTCACCCGAAAATAGCATTTTCGTCAAGTAGATGTTAAGAATACCACTACTAGAAATCTTAGCAGATTCTTCGAAGCGGTCTCGACGACATATGTCGTCGAGATAGGAGACCCAATTACGACGACACGTCGTCGGAGATGGTTTCAGCCCATTTTTCACCTTTTCTTGACGACACGTCGTCGGCGATGGTCAAGCGGGAAAATGTGAAAATTTTTGGCGCTCAAACATCATTTATCTCGACGACATGTCATCAAGATTGATAATAATAATTTTTTTCCCTGGTAAAATATTAAAGATTTTTTGTTTATAGAAATTACCTATTCTTGACGACATGTCGTCGAGAGAAGTTTATAATAAAAAGTTATTTTTATTTAATAATTAAATTAATTAAAATATATAAAAAAGACCCAATCTCGACGACATGTCGTCGAGCCTGGTCTGACATGGTGTTATGTACGCAGAAAACTCTTTTCCTCCTCATTTCACTCCCATTTTTCTCTCTACCTTCATCTCGGCTTTCACCCACAAATACGGCCTTTTTACTTCAAAACTCATCGTGTTCCACCTCTTCCACCACCATTACTCATCTTATGAAGTGGTTAGACCCTATTTTGACTTTTTTTGTATTTTAAGTTTATAATTGTAAATTTTTGATATAAATCTTGTGTTGATGAGGTTTTTGGTTATGTGAACAAATTGAAAGCTAGATTGTGGCTTTTCCAACGACTTCTCGTCGTTTCAAAAACGAATTCGGAAGTGATATGTATATATTTGTGTTTATAGGTGTATTTGGGTAGTTTTGTATAGATGTATAAATATATTTGTGTAATATTTTTGTAATAGGTATATATTTGAGAGATTTAGTTTTGTATAGATGTTTTAATTGTTTTTTATTTGAATAATATAGATGAATATATAAATGTATGTATTATTAGTGAAATTGATGGTTAATTTATATAGATGTACAGTATATATTATTTGTGAAATTGTAGGTTTATATAGATGTATAAGTATATAGATGTATGGATTATTTGTGAAATTGGTGAATTGTAGGTTTATATAGATGTATTATTGGTGATGTTATGTATATATTATTTGTATGAATTGTATGATGTTATTTATATTTTGTAATGTATGGTTTGTATGTATTATTTATTTGGGTATTTGTATGATTGTAGGTTTGTATAAATGTATTTGTGAAATATATTATTTGTGAAATTATAGATTTGTATAGATGTATGCATTATTTTTGAAATTGATGAATTGTAGGTTTGTATAGATATATAAATATATATATATGTATGGATTATTTGTGAAATTGGTGAATTATAGATTTGTATAGATGTATTATTGGTGGTGTTAGGTATGTATGGTTTGTATGAGTATAAATGAATATGTGCATGTAAATAAACACCAACCGTTTCACTTATTTTGACCAGAATATTTGTATGTATTATTTATTTGGGTATTCGTATGAATTTAAATGAATATATTGTTGTTTTTTATTTTTTTTGTGAAATGTATTATTTGTATGAATATAGATGAATGTATGTATGTATACATGTTAGTAATTCGAACACGAACCGTATATATATTTGTATTTATTATTTATTTTGGTATTTATATGAATATTGATGAATATATTCTTATTTATTTTTTGTGAAATGTATGTATGTATATATTTAAATATTTAATCTGTTTTGACTTTTTATATTTTTATGATTTTTTATATCTAATACATTTGTCACGAATATGTAGGTTTTCTTGTTTACCTTTCTCTTGCCTTTCGACTTTGACCGTACTAAAAAGGTAACACTTTTCTACCAGACCAAAAATTGTTTAGATTATGTAACACTTTTTTACTATATCGAGAACTCGAACACGATCCGTTTGTTAACCTTTTATTTCAAAAAATTGGTTTATTATTTTAGCATAAGATACGTAACTATTTTAATTTATTATATAAAGTATATTATTTTAAAAATAAAATAAAAACAAATTGTTCGTGTTTGAATTACTAACATAGATAAATTTTGGATTGTCCTCTTTAGAAAATACATTTTAGAAAATTCCTGTCCGAAATTTAACTAATAGAGTTAATTTTGGAATGTCCCTGTTTGGGACTGCCTTTTGAATATTTTATCTCATTTAGGGTATGTATACATTTTGGGTTAACTATTTAAGAGTAAATTAGTAGCTATTTCTCCTACTCTTAGAGTTCGCGTTTCATATGCATACTTGGGGGGTTAAGGGAAAATGCTGCCGATTTATTCTTGAATAGTGAACTCGTTAAAATGTATACATATGAGATAGAATATTCAAAAAGTGGGTTAGGATCCATCACCTTTAGATATCCCATCTGATGTGCTATCAGTTAATACAAACAATTATGACAATTGATAAGCGTTGGATTGCACCGCGAGATCGTAATCATCCGGATTTCATAAAAGGTCTTCATAAGTTTATAGATAATGCCAAAAACTATGTTGACAGTGATGGCAAGATTTATTGATCGTGTAAAAAATGTGCTAACTCTTATCGACAAATTTCGTCTTCGGTTTATTCACACGTACGTGTTCATGGGTTTCTACAAGCATACGACACTTGGTTTTATCACGAAGAGGAATATGCTAATGCTTCGAATGTGGACGCACTTTGGGCTTCAAATACAAGTGTTGCAGCAACAAATCATGAGATGTTTGATGAACTTGATGATGTTATGGCGAAGCAAAATACACATAAATAAAATACAAATGAAGATGGAAGTGGAGTTGCTTTAGACACGGAATTTGACACGTTGTTTGAAGAGCTCCGTACCGAGTTATACCCTGGTTGTAGTTGGATGTCTTCCCCAAACGTTTTAGCAAAATTAATGCATATTAAAGTTATGAACAAGTGGATCACATTCCCGAAAGAGAATCACATTCCCTAATCTCATTATGAATCTAAAAAGAAGCTGAGAAAGATCGGGTTAGGATATCAATCTCTCAATGCTTGCATCAATGACTGTGCTCTGTTTTGGAAGGAGAATGAGTCAAAAGAAAACTGCCTGGTTTGTAACGAGAGCATATGGGTTAACCCAAACACAAGTGGCAAGAAAGTGTCACGTAAAGTGTTGCGCTACTTTCCTTTAACTTCTCGGCTTCGACGAATATATAGTTCCAGATTCACAGTAAAAGATATGATATGGCATAAAACAAGACGCTCAAGGGGTTCTATAATGCGTCATCCGGTTGATGGGAAGAAATGACACGATTTTGATATGATGTTTCCTAAATTTGCGAAAAAATCCAGGAAGGTTAGCTTGGGTTTGGCTGGCGATGGATTTAACCCTTTTGGTAACATGAGTCAGTCTTACAATATGTGGTTGGTAGTGTTGACAGCGTACAATACACCTACGTGGTTATGTATGAAAGAGACTTCTTTCATGTTAACTTTGCTAATTCCAGGGCCCAAATCACCTGGAAAGTACATTGCTGTTTTTTTAAGGCCTTTGGTGGATGAGTTGAAAATGTTACGGGAGAAAGGAGTACAAATGAGAGATACATCAGTCAACACTGTATTCAAGATGGTGGCGACGGTGGGGGTCAAGATCCGCATGACAGTTCTAGGAGGCTCCCTACAGATTGTGAGTCTTGTAAGTTACTTGTTTTAGTTAAATACTTGTTTTTATATTGTGTATATTTTTAATTTGCTAATTATTCAAATTCATGTAACAGTTGCCTCGAAAAAAGTAAGGGCTGTGATGGAAACCTTGATATGCTTGAGCCTTTGCCAGATAATAGCAACAAGCAACTCCTACTAGAGCTTGATCCATCTATCGAGACATTCAAGTTTGTCGGTCTGCACGGATGATGGTTTGTTCGACAAATCTGTGGTGTTCTCGAGAAAATCCCAACACACTATCCTAGTTGGGAAAAAGTTTATAGGGATGATCAAAACACCGTATTTCGCAATCTTCATGTAAGTATAAAATGTAATTTTTTAAATTTCATAATTATTAAATGTTACCTAATTACTTATTTTTATAGAATTACTTTGTTCTCGAAAGCTGGGGTAACACACTGTAGTGGCCAAGAATATGTGCGGGCATCCATGATGATTGTGCCTATAGTTATCGTGACCGTAAATCAAGTTTAAAAAACAATTTGAAGCGGTTGGTGGTTACGAGGATGTGGAATAAGCAAAGAATCATGTCCATCAGTTCCAGCAATTGAAAATCCCTCATCGACGACTTGTTCCTAAATGCCGTGTATATGGCACGCTCGATTCAAAATTCTTCAAATCGAGCTATACAACCATATGACAATACTAGTGGGAGCAAATCATTTGCTCAACGACGATACTAGGAGATACCAAAAATTGTTAATATTGTTGGAGACGTATGCACACTTCTCACAGCACATGGGTCAATGTAACATCCCAAAATAAATAAAAACCCAAATAAAAGAAAAAGGAAGGTGGGCTTGGCTAGGGGCCGGCCCATGGGCCCGAAAACTGAGAAGAACCCTTCTAATCAGTAGCCATTTCCTCCTGTGTCCTTCATTTTCTTCCTGCGCAAGAACCTTAGAGAGAGAGAGAGAGAGATCGTCTAGAGAGAGAAAGCTCGGATCAAGCTCAAAGTCTCGAGGATTGTTGCTCAACATCTCTGGAGCATAAAGGAACGAGAAGGAAGCTATAACAGGTAATTATTATGCCTAAATCTGAGTTTTTGTAACTTTCGGGTTTCGGGTTAATAATCGAGTAAAGGTTTAGATTTTTACGTGTGAAACTGGAAACAAACCACGGGTTTGGGTTCATGGGGGAAAATGGAACATTTCGAACGTAAAAAGTTCATAGCTTGATCGATTAGAACAAAGGGACCAGATCTAGGGTTCTGTTTGGGGAAGAAGACTGCACAGTCGAAACTACTAGTTTCGATATGGACGCATCTATCGAAACTACCTAGTTTCGACAGGGGCAGACCCATCGAAACTACCATAGTTTCAATATAGACCCAAGACCTTAACTAAGAATTTATATAAGTCATACGACTCGAAACTACTTAGTTTCGATAAGAAGCAGTGACTCGAAATTACTTAGTTTCGATAAGAAGCAGTGACTCGAAACTACTTAGTTTCGATAAGAAGCCAGGGCTCGAAACTACATAGTTTCGATAAGGAGCCAGGACTCGAAACTACCTAGTTTCGATAATGAAACCATGACCCGAAACATCTGAGTCAAGCCTAGTAATGTCTAAGTGTCCCCTAGGAACACAGCCTTACGCCTATGACTTGATTATACAGATTGTGGGTGACCATAGTGACATTCAGGAACCGGCTAGGTGTAAACAGAAACGATTCATCTGGTGAGTTCTTTTTGCCCTTTTTCCTAATGGTTTTGGGCTGGCATGCATACTGGTATAGTATTTTATGAAAATGTTATTTTTATAAAATGAAAGGCAAAGTATAGTATTTTATAAAAATGTTATTTTTATAAAATGAAAGGCAAAGTATAGTATTTTATAAAAATGTTATTTTTATAAAATGAAAGATAAAGAACAAAAGAGCATAGTATTATCTTTTAAACAAGTTTTTGAAAGATAACAATGAGCTAAAGAAAGAATGATAAAGGAGCCGTACTTCGGTACAGCTCGACAGTGACAGTGACAGTGACAGTGACAAATACCATGTTATATGCTTATGTGTTAATATGTGTTATTTGTCTATATGAAAGTTATGTGATTGCATTTCTATTTGTGTAATAGTGTAATTGCATTGCATAGTAGTTGCATAGTAGAAAGTCCTGCAGGCATGCTAAAGTAGAAGTCTCACCCTGAGGTGTGAGCAATGCTAAAGGAGTCTTACACTTCGGTGTAAGCAATGCTAAAGGAGTCTTACACTTCGGTGTAAGCAATGCTAAAGGAGTCTTCACTTCGGTGTAAGCGAGAAAGTCTCACCCTGAGGTGTGAGCAATGCTAAAGGAGTCTTGCACTAACGTGCAAGCGAGAAAGAAAGTCCCACCCTGAGGTGTGGGCAGCGCTAAAGTAAAAGTCTTACCCTGAGGTGTAAGCAAGATAGGGATCTGGTCCTCGGACCACGATCCATATGTGATAGTTAAAGTATGATAAAGTCACTTGTCAAGTATAAGTGAAATGATAGACAGAGTACAGTGGGACACCCTAACGGGTTTCCTTAAAGATAAAGTTTTAATGACAGATAGTAACGTAACAGATTTATAACTGTAACGTTGTAAAGTTTTAAAGTAATAGTTAAAAGTTTATTTCAAAGAAAGTGAAAGTAAAGCTTATTTTATTTTAATAAAACTAAGCTACCAAAGATAAAGTTTACAGTTTAAAGTAAAGAGAGAACTCACCAGCGTTAGCTGACTTTTAGTATGCATGGCAGGTAAAAAGGGTAAAGCTAAAGAAAAGTGAAAGAGCCATGTGGGCTGGATAGCATGGACATCGGGCTGCGGTATTGAAGACTGACATTTCCAATCCTGATAGTTCATGTTATAGACAATATTTCATGTTTTAGTTTGATGAATGATTTGAATTAAAGACTTCCGCTGTAATAGATTCTGATTTCCGGTTTAAGAACTATGTTTGTTATGTTGTGTGCCAACTATGAGATGTACCCGTTTTGGGGCGTTTCAAGTTGGTATCAGAGCCATAGTTTGAGAGATTCAGACATTTGCGATAATGTCTGAACTTAAACTGAGAATGGGACAAAGCAAAGGAAGGAAAGGAATGTCAGTCGGAGCAGCCCGTCCATGAAAAGATAGTAGACAGGAGGTAGTCAATGTCCTTACATAGAACATAGACAATAATGCCTTAGTACAGATAGCAGAAAGTAGATGCTTTAGCATAAATAGTACATAGTACATGCCTTAGCACAGACAGTAGACAGTAGATAGTACGTGCCTTATAGTAGAAACTCTGAACTTGGATGCAAATGTTACTCGGAAAGGAAATGTTCAGAACCCGAGTAGTAAAGTAAATTAGTAATTTCATACCGGTCTCTGTAATTAGTAATTTACAGTACTCGAGGTGTTCTAAATTGTTACCTATCTTGATAACACGAGCTATCTTTGTTCACAGTAGACACTAAATGGCTAGAGCAAAGAGAGGAGGTCGCACTGGGGGTCGTACTGGTCGTCGAGGCCGACCTCCAGGTAACCGGAACCGTCCTGAAGAAAGTGAGCACTCCCGCAACGAAGCTGAATCGGTGCATATGGAGCATAATGATAGTGGGAACCATATGTCGGCTCCTAACGATGCCCCTAATGAGGCGCTTGAGTTGGAACCGATTGTGAAAGAAGCTATAGCGGCAGAGGTTACTTCAATCTTGAAGAAAGTTCTACCAGAAGCATTGGGCGAGGCCCTTAAAGAGTTTAATATAGGGAAGAAAGAAACGAAAGAGGAAAGCAGCAAGAGACTTGGAGTCACTGACAGTGATGATTCTGATTATGAAATGGCAACCCGGGGTTGCAACTATAAGTCCTTTCGGGGGTGTGACCCGCCGAAGTATGATGGACGGAAAGATGCTGTTGCCACTTTTGAGTGGATAGAGAGAATGAATGGGGTGATCAACATTAGTGAGTGCCGTGATGATCAAGCGGTCAAGTTTGCCGCTCACTCATTCACTAATGAGGCATTAAGCTGGTGGAGATCGATCGAAAGGATCAAGTCTTCTGCTGAGATGAAAAAGATGAAATGGGACGACATGAAAAAGCTGCTAATCACTAAGTTCTGCCCGCAAAACGAGATTGACAGAGTTGAGAGGGAATTTCTGGGGCTCTGTGCTGGTAGTATGACTCATCGCCAGTATACCTCCAAATATCAAGAGTTGGCTCAGCTGGTTCCACATCTGGTGGACACTGAGGAAAAGAGGATTAAGTACTACATCAAGGGACTACCACAGAAAGTCCGTGTGCACGTGAAAGCTAATGCTCCCACGAGTTTTGAATCTGTGGTATCACTTGCTGGGATAGTTTATGATGACTTCGAATCCGCAGACCCACTGCCTACTGAGAAGAAAGTGACCAATGCCGTTAAACGACCAGCTAAAGAGTGGGCGGGGCCGGAGACGAAGAAACTGAGGATTGAAGATGGGGTTGAATGTGCTAAGTGTGGCAGGAAGCACTCGGGCGAGTGCCGAGTTGGGTTAAATATGTGCTATAGGTGCGGAAAGACCGGACACTACTCTCGAGAGTGTCCCGGGGCACAGTCTTGTTATAACTGCGGGATACCTGGCCACATGGCCAAAGACTGTCGGAAACCCAAGGCTACTGGCACCGAGAAGGGTAAAGAACCTGAGAAGCCGAAGGCAAGGACCCGGGCGTATGCACTGACACAGGAGGAGGCTAGGGGAGACCCAGATGTTGTGTCAGGTACATTCATCCTTGACCACACTTATGTTTCAGTATTATTTGATTCGGGTGCCAGTAGGAGTTTTATATCATCTTCTAAGTGTAAAAGAATGAAATGCAAAGTTACTAGAGTAGAGCAGGCCTTTAATGTGGAAACCGCAGTGGGCAAGACCACGATAGTAAGTGAATTGGTAGATAATCGCACGATAAAGATTCATGGCCATAGATTCCCAGTTAGGTTGTATGTTATGACCTTGGGAGGATTCGATATAGTTTTGGGTATGGATTGGTTAGCTGCCAACGAAGCCCGGATAATATGTAGACGAAAGATAGTTCAGCTCAAAGCTCCAGACGGTGGCGAGGTTTTGGTGTACGGGGATCGCGACGGTTCACTAACGAACGTCATATCAATGATAAAGGCAGAGAAGTATATAGGGCGCGGATGCGAGGCCTACCTGGCCTATGTGATAGACAATGATGTAAAGGTGAGAGAGTTAAAAGACGTACCAGTTGTATGTAATTTTCCGGGGGTGTTTCCTGAGGAGTTGCCTGGGTTACCACCTGACCGGGAGACAGAGTTCCAGATAGACTTAGTGCCAGGTGCCCAGCCCGTGGCTAAAGCACCGTACCGACTTGCACCTCTGGAGATGAAAGAGCTGATGGTACAGTTGGAAGAACTTTTGGATAGAGGATTTATCAGACCAAGCATTTCTCCATGGGGTGCTCCGGTTCTGTTCGTAAAGAAGAAAGATGGTGCCATGAGAATGTGCATCGACTACAGAGAGTTGAACAAGCGTACAGTAAAGAACAAATATCCGCTACCAAGGATCGATGATCTGTTCGACCAACTACAGGGCGCCAGATGGTTCTCCAAGATCGATCTGCGGTCGGGATATCATCAGTTAAAGGTAAGAGAAGAGGACATACCTAAGACAGCGTTTCGCACGCGTTATGGGCATTACGAGTTTCGCGTGATGTCTTTCGGCTTGACGAACGCTCCGGCAGCATTCATGAGTATGATGAACCAGGTGTGTAGACCGATGCTAGATAGGTCGGTGATAGTGTTTATAGACGACATACTCATTTATTCGAAAAGTGAAGGTGATCATGCTTGTCATCTTCGAGAAGTACTAGAGACGCTACAAAAAGAAAAGTTGTATGCCAAGTTCTCCAAATGCGCGTTCTGGCTTAAGGAAGTCCAATTCTTAGGTCACGTTATCAACGCAGACGGCATTATGGTTGACCCGGCTAAGATAGAGGCAGTACAGGAATGGGAAACCCCGAAGACGCCAACCGAGATTCGGAGTTTTCTGGGATTGGCAGGTTACTATCGAAGGTTTATTCAGGACTTCTCGAGAATAGCTTCGCCACTGACAAAGTTGACACGTAAAGAAGTAAAGTACGAATGGGGTCAGGCTCAGTCCAACGCATTTGAAGAGTTAAAGAAGAAGTTGACCCAAGCCCCAGTGTTAGCACTACCCGACGGTAACGAGGACCTGGTGGTATATTCTGACGCATCGGGACAAGGGTTAGGGTGTGTTTTGATGCAGAGGGGAAAGGTGATCGCGTATGCGTCACGACAGCTAAAGATCCACGAAATTAACTACCCGACTCACGATTTGGAGCTCGCGGCAGTTGTTTTTGCGTTAAAGATTTGGAGGCATTACCTCTACGGAGTGAAATGCACGATTTATTCGGATCACAAGAGCTTGAAGTATTTCTTCGAACAGAAAGACCTGAATATGCGGCAAAGGCGGTGGTTAGAATTGCTGAAAGACTATGACTGTGAGATCCTATACCACCCGGGAAAGGCGAATGTGGTCGCTGATGCCCTAAGTCGTAAGGAGAATCGTTCTCCTATTAGGGTAAAAGCGTACCAGTTAGTGATAACCCCAGATTTTATGACAGAGCTAGAAGCAGCACAGAAGGAAGCACTAAAGGAAGAGAACATAAAGAAAGAAAGAATGGTCGGTCAACAGACAAAGTTAGAATTAAACACTCATGGAGTGAGGACCAGGTGTGGTCGCATGTGGGTACCGAAGGGCGGAGAGCTTAGGGCCAAAGTACTTGACGAGGCCCATAAGTCTCGATATTCCATCCACCCAGGAACCACGAAAATGTACCAGGATTTGAAAAAAGAGTATTGGTGGCCTAACATGAAGAATGATGTGACCGGATATGTAAGCAAGTGTCTGACTTGCTCACAAGTTAAAGCAGAGCATCAGAAACCGTACGGGAAGATCCAGCCTCTGGAAATACCCGAATGGAAGTGGGAGCGTATTACCATGGACTTTATTACAAAGCTGCCCCGCACAGCAAAAGGCCATGATACGATTTGGGTTATAGTGGATCGTCTGACAAAGAGTGCACATTTCTTGCCAATTCGCGAAACGTACTCATCTGAGAAGTTGGCAGAAGTATTTATCAATGAAATTGTCTCTCGACATGGCGTACCGTTATCAATTGTATCTGACCGGGACACCCGATTTACATCGAGGTTCTGGAAAAGATTTCACGAGTCAATGGGTACAAGACTGAACATCAGCACGGCTTATCATCCACAGACGGATGGTCAATCAGAAAGGACCATCCAGACGTTAGAGGATATGCTACGCGCATGCATTATAGACTTTGGTGGCAGTTGGGATAGTCACCTACCATTGGCAGAGTTCTCCTACAACAACAGCCACCACACCACTATTGGTATGCCGCCTTACGAAATGTTGTATGGTAGAAGATGTCGAACCCCGGTCTGTTGGGGGGAGGTAGGACAGAAAGAATTGGGAAGTTTAGAGGTAGTCACAGCAACCTCTGAAAAGATTGACCAGATCAAGGCCAGAATGAAAGCTGCACAGGACCGTCAAAAGTCCTACGCGGATAAAAGGCGAAGACCAATCGAATTCAAGGTCGGGGATCAAGTACTATTGAAAGTATCTCCCTGGAAGGGGATCATTCGATTCAGAAAGAGAGGGAAGTTAAGCCCAAGATTCGTCGGGCCTTTCAAAATACTAGCACGGGTTGGTGAAGTCGCTTACCGGTTAGAATTACCTGATGAGCTGAGTGGAATTCACCCAACCTTCCACGTGTCGCACTTGCGCAAGTGCCTGGCCGACGAATCGGCACACGTGACACTTGACGACATCGAGATAGATAATAGCCTCAATTACATCGAGGAACCCGTCGCCATACTAGACAGGAAAGAAAAGCGGTTACGGAATAAAGTGATACAGTTAGTCAAAGTACAATGGAAGCATCGTAAAGGGTCAGAAGCTACATGGGAAACCGAGACAGAAATGAAAGAGTCGTACCCACACCTGTTTGACTTATAACAGGTTTCGAGGACGAAACCTTTCGTAAGAGGGGTAGACTTGTAACATCCCAAAATAAATAAAAACCCAAATAAAAGAAAAAGGAAGGTGGGCTTGGCTAGGGGCCGGCCCATGGGCCCGAAAACTGAGAAGAACCCTTCTAATCAGTAGCCATTTCCTCCTGTGTCCTTCATTTTCTTCCTGCGCAAGAACCTTAGAGAGAGAGAGAGAGAGATCGTCTAGAGAGAGAAAGCTCGGATCAAGCTCAAAGTCTCGAGGATTGTTGCTCAACATCTCTGGAGCATAAAGGAACGAGAAGGAAGCTATAACAGGTAATTATTATGCCTAAATCTGAGTTTTTGTAACTTTCGGGTTTCGGGTTAATAATCGAGTAAAGGTTTAGATTTTTACGTGTGAAACTGGAAACAAACCACGGGTTTGGGTTCATGGGGGAAAATGGAACATTTCGAACGTAAAAAGTTCATAGCTTGATCGATTAGAACAAAGGGACCAGATCTAGGGTTCTGTTTGGGGAAGAAGACTGCACAGTCGAAACTACTAGTTTCGATATGGACGCATCTATCGAAACTACCTAGTTTCGACAGGGGCAGACCCATCGAAACTACCATAGTTTCAATATAGACCCAAGACCTTAACTAAGAATTTATATAAGTCATACGACTCGAAACTACTTAGTTTCGATAAGAAGCAGTGACTCGAAATTACTTAGTTTCGATAAGAAGCAGTGACTCGAAACTACTTAGTTTCGATAAGAAGCCAGGGCTCGAAACTACATAGTTTCGATAAGGAGCCAGGACTCGAAACTACCTAGTTTCGATAATGAAACCATGACCCGAAACATCTGAGTCAAGCCTAGTAATGTCTAAGTGTCCCCTAGGAACACAGCCTTACGCCTATGACTTGATTATACAGATTGTGGGTGACCATAGTGACATTCAGGAACCGGCTAGGTGTAAACAGAAACGATTCATCTGGTGAGTTCTTTTTGCCCTTTTTCCTAATGGTTTTGGGCTGGCATGCATACTGGTATAGTATTTTATGAAAATGTTATTTTTATAAAATGAAAGGCAAAGTATAGTATTTTATAAAAATGTTATTTTTATAAAATGAAAGGCAAAGTATAGTATTTTATAAAAATGTTATTTTTATAAAATGAAAGATAAAGAACAAAAGAGCATAGTATTATCTTTTAAACAAGTTTTTGAAAGATAACAATGAGCTAAAGAAAGAATGATAAAGGAGCCGTACTTCGGTACAGCTCGACAGTGACAGTGACAGTGACAAATACCATGTTATATGCTTATGTGTTAATATGTGTTATTTGTCTATATGAAAGTTATGTGATTGCATTTCTATTTGTGTAATAGTGTAATTGCATTGCATAGTAGTTGCATAGTAGAAAGTCCTGCAGGCATGCTAAAGTAGAAGTCTCACCCTGAGGTGTGAGCAATGCTAAAGGAGTCTTACACTTCGGTGTAAGCAATGCTAAAGGAGTCTTACACTTCGGTGTAAGCAATGCTAAAGGAGTCTTCACTTTGGTGTAAGCGAGAAAGTCTCACCCTGAGGTGTGAGCAATGCTAAAGGAGTCTTGCACTAACGTGCAAGCGAGAAAGAAAGTCCCACCCTGAGGTGTGGGCAGCGCTAAAGTAAAAGTCTTACCCTGAGGTGTAAGCAAGATAGGGATCTGGTCCTCGGACCACGATCCATATGTGATAGTTAAAGTATGATAAAGTCACTTGTCAAGTATAAGTGAAATGATAGACAGAGTACAGTGGGACACCCTAACGGGTTTCCTTAAAGATAAAGTTTTAATGACAGATAGTAACGTAACAGATTTATAACTGTAACGTTGTAAAGTTTTAAAGTAATAGTTAAAAGTTTATTTCAAAGAAAGTGAAAGTAAAGCTTATTTTATTTTAATAAAACTAAGCTACCAAAGATAAAGTTTACAGTTTAAAGTAAAGAGAGAACTCACCAGCGTTAGCTGACTTTTAGTATGCATGGCAGGTAAAAAGGGTAAAGCTAAAGAAAAGTGAAAGAGCCATGTGGGCTGGATAGCATGGACATCGGGCTGCGGTATTGAAGACTGACATTTCCAATCCTGATAGTTCATGTTATAGACAATATTTCATGTTTTAGTTTGATGAATGATTTGAATTAAAGACTTCCGCTGTAATAGATTCTGATTTCCGGTTTAAGAACTATGTTTGTTATGTTGTGTGCCAACTATGAGATGTACCCGTTTTGGGGCGTTTCAGTCAACGATTAGGTAAATATATAATTTGTTATTATATTGAAAATCAAAGTATATATGAGTCAAAATGACATGTACCCATTCTAAATGGGTCAAAATTACTCGTTTAACACAAGTCCACTAATATATGTATATTATTTCCTTTTAATACCTTTATTGTAAGGTTATTGTAGTTTGATAAATTATTTGCGTATTAAGTTTGTATATTGTATTTGTAATTTGGGAAATCCAGTAGAATATTAATCATATTGGTTATTGTTGGTGTTATTATTGGATTTTATTGAGTTTTGGTGCATTATTATGTTTACTGAGTATTGTTAAATAGGTTGGTTATAAATTTTACAGTAGTTATGCAGCCGAAATTTTTAAAATGATTTTATATATATTTATTTTTTGTTTATTATAGAATTCAATTCAAGAAGATCAGTTGACCGCGGATGCAACAAGTCGGCGAAGATGTTGATGAGGAAGAGGTACTACGATGTGCCCTTGGTGAGAGACGCGGTTGGAGCTGAGGAGTTGGAAGAAAAGTAAGAAACATACTCACTAATGTTTCGTCTTTGTCCGACTCTTAATTCAACGAATTGAAAGAACAAATTCAGCAACTTAATAAGACCGTCAAACAGATGCAAGGGGATCGCAGTCGAACAGCAACCAAAATGACGACGACGAAGATGATTAAACTTGGTTGTAATATTTTATTTGAACGATTTGTAATAACTTACACATTATGTTTAGTTTTGTTGAATGTTTAATATAATATGTTTTAATGTATATATGACAAGTTATGAACGCTTGCTTAGTTTAAAAATCTGAAAATTTATAAAATTTTAAAAAATAATTTTTTTAAAATTATACCTTTTCTCGACGGCATTATATATTTAATTAAAAATAAAGATTAAATAGAATTAAAAACCCTTTCTCGACGACATGTCGTCGAGATTGGGAGTTTTAATTTTTTTATCTTTATTTTTGAATGGTAAAAAAGCTATCCTAACAACCCTTTTGCGACGATAGGTAGTCGAGAAAAGGCGTACTTGTCTTGACGACTAATTCTCGATGAGGCTTTGCCGACGGAAGTAATATCGACGACATGTCGTCGAGATAGGCTTTCTCGACGACATGTCGTCGAGATAGGTTGTTTAAAATATGCCTAAAATTCTTGTAGTGTACTTTTTCTCAACGAGCATTTCATGAAAACGATTTTCATGGAAAACCTCCGGGTTTAATTAATCGTAAATTCCCTAACCATGGTTGTCGTCTAAAGAAGGCATTATATGGCCTTAAACAGGCCGCTCGAGAATGGTTTCAATGGTTCAATGTTTCTCTTCTTACTCAGGGTTTTGCTTGAAGTGAAGCTGATACATCAATCTTTGGACGACATAATATTAACAGTGCATCATGAGCTGACTATTTAGAGATTAACTTATAGACTTCATGGTGAATTTCCTATCAAAGACATACTTACACTCAGTTATTTTTTTGGGTCTTGAAGTCACTTATACTTCAACGGGTTCATTCCTTAATCAATCTAAGTATGCTCAGGACATACATACACATGTCGGCCTCTTCGATTCTAAACCGGTTGCAATTCCCTTAGGTTCTAATGTTGTTTTCATCCGCAACGGGTTTCCTTTTCATGATCCAACTTGTTATCACTCGTTAGTGAGTGCTCTCCAATACCTAACCATAACCTGTCCTGATTTATCCTACTCATAAATCAAGCAAGTCAATTCTTACATGCTCCAACTATTGATCATTTTTAGATGGTTAAACGTATCCTTCGTTATGTAAATGGAACAATCTCCTATGGTCTGAAATTTTATAATGTTCCCGTGACCTGTTTACGTAGGCTACTCGTATGCCGACTGAGCTCATTGTATTGAAAAGGGGCATTCTACTTATGGTTACTCCATCTTTTAGGTGGAAATCTTATATCATGGAGTGCAAAAAAGCAACCCAATGTTTTTTTTCCCAAGTTGTGAATTGGAATATAGGGATGTGGCCAATACCGTTGTTGAACTTATCTAGGTGACTCACCTTCTTCGAGACTTACATGTGTTACTTTCTGGTCATCCGACTTTATTGTGCAACAATATAAGCGCTATTTTTTAGCCAAAATCCAATTTCACACACTTGCAAGACACATCGATATAGACTACCATTTTGTTCGGGAGCTCGTTTCCTCTTGGAAACTACATACCTAGTTTGTTCCAACCGGGTTTCAGGTGGCTGATATATTTATCCACAAACGCAAAATTTTTGAGTCATTTCGAGACAAGCTTTGTGTTTCTTCGCCACGCATGAAACGCCCCAAAACGGGTACATCTCATAGTTGGCACACAACATAACAAACATAGTTCTTAAACCGGAAATCAGAATCTATTACAGCGGAAGTCTTTAATTCAAATCATTCATCAAACTAAAACATGAAATATTGTCTATAACATGAACTATCAGGATTGGAAATGTCAGTCTTCTATACCGCAGCCCGATGTCCATGCTATCCAGCCCACATGGCTCTTTCACTTTTCTTTAGCTTTACCCTTTTTACCTGCCATGCATACTAAAAGTCAGCTAACGCTGGTGAGTTCTCTCTTTACTTTAAACTGTAAACTTTATCTTTGGTAGCTTAGTTTTATTAAAATAAAATAAGCTTTACTTTCACTTTCTTTGAAATAAACTTTTAACTATTACTTTAAAACTTTACAACGTTACAGTTATAAATCTGTTACGTTACTATCTGTCATTAAAACTTTATCTTTAAGGAAACTCGTTAGGGTGTCCCACTGTACTCTGTCTATCATTTCACTTATACTTGACAAGTGACTTTATCATACTTTAACTATCACATATGGATCGTGGTCCGAGGACCAGATCCCTATCTTGCTTACACCTCAGGGTAAGACTTTTACTTTAGCGCTGCCCACACCTCAGGGTGGGACTTTCTTTCTCGCTTGCACGTTAGTGCAAGACTCCTTTAGCATTGCTCACACCTCAGGGTGAGACTTTCTCGCTTACACCGAAGTGAAGACTCCTTTAGCATTGCTTACACCGAAGTGTAAGACTCCTTTAGCATTGCTTACACCGAAGTGTAAGACTCCTTTAGCATTGCTCACACCTCAGGGTGAGACTTCTACTTTAGCATGCCTGCAGGACTTTCTACTATGCAACTACTATGCAATGCAATTACACTATTACACAAATAGAAATGCAATCACATAACTTTCATATAGACAAATAACACATATTAACACATAAGCATATAACATGGTATTTGTCACTGTCACTGTCACTGTCACTGTCGAGCTGTACCGAAGTACGGCTCCTTTATCATTCTTTCTTTAGCTCATTGTTATCTTTCAAAAACTTGTTTAAAAGATAATACTATGCTCTTTTGTTCTTTATCTTTCATTTTATAAAAATAACATTTTTATAAAATACTATACTTTGCCTTTCATTTTATAAAAATAACATTTTTATAAAATACTATACTTTGCCTTTCATTTTATAAAAATAACATTTTTATAAAATACTATACCAGTATGCATGCCAGCCCAAAACCATTAGGAAAAAGGGCAATAAGAACTCACCAGATGAATCGTTTCTGTTTACACCTAGCCGGTTCCTGAATGTCACTATGGTCACCCACAATCTGTATAATCAAGTCATAGGCGTAAGGCTGTGTTCCTAGGGGACACTTAGACATTACTAGGCTTGACTCAGATGTTTCGGGTCATGGTTTCATTATCGAAACTAGGTAGTTTCGAGTCCTGGCTCCTTATCGAAACTATGTAGTTTCGAGCCCTGGCTTCTTATCGAAACTAATAGTTTCGAGTCACTGCTTCTTATCGAAACTAAGTAGTTTCGAGTCACTGCTTCTTATCGAAACTAAGTAGTTTCGAGTCACTGCTTCTTATCGAAACTAAGTAGTTTCGAGTCACTGCTTCTTATCGAAACTAAGTAGTTTCGAGTCACTGCTTCTTATCGAAACTAAGTAGTTTCGAGTCGTATGACTTATATAAATTCTTAGTTAAGGTCTTGGGTCTATATTGAAACTATGGTAGTTTCGATGGGTCTGCCCCTGTCGAAACTAGGTAGTTTCGATAGATGCGTCCATATCGAAACTAGTAGTTTCGACTGTGCAGTCTTCTTCCCCAAACAGAACCCTAGATCTGGTCCCTTTGTTCTAATCGATCAAGCTTTGAACTTTTTACGTTCGAAATGTTCCATTTTCCCCCATGAACCCAAACCCGTGGTTTGTTTCCAGTTTCACACGTAAAAATCTAAACCTTTACTCGATTATTAACCCGAAACCCGAAAGTTACAAAAACTCAGATTTAGGCATAATAATTACCTGTTATAGCTTCCTTCTCGTTCCTTTATGCTCCAGAGATGTTGAGCAACAATCCTCGAGACTTTGAGCTTGATCCGAGCTTTCTCTCTCTAGACGATCTCTCTCTCTCTCTCTCTAAGGTTCTTGCGCAGGAAGAAAATGAAGGACACAGGAGGAAATGGCTACTGATTAGAAGGGTTCTTCTCAGTTTTCGGGCCCATGGGCCGGCCCCTAGCCAAGCCCACCTTCCTTTTTCTTTTATTTGGGTTTTTATTTATTTTGGGATGTTACAAGTCTACCACTCTTACGAAAGGTTTCGTCCTCGAAACCTGTTATAAGTCAAACAGGTGCGGGTACGACTCTTTCATTTCTGTCTCGGTTTCCCATGTAGCTTCCGACCCTTTACGATGCTTCCATTGTACTTTGACTAACTGTATCGCTTTATTCCGTAACCGCTTTTCCTTCCTGTCTAGTATGGCGACGGGTTCCTCGATGTAATTGAGGCTATTATCTATCTCGATGTCGTCAAGTGTCACGTGTGCCGATTCGTCGGCCAGGCACTTGCGCAAGTGCGACACGTGGAAGGTTGGGTGAATTCCACTCAGCTCATCAGGTAATTCTAACCGGTAAGCGACTTCACCAACCCGTGCTAGTATTTTGAAAGGCCCGACGAATCTTGGGCTTAACTTCCTTCTCTTTCTAAATTGAATGATCCCCTTCCAGGGAGATACTTTCAATAGTACTTGATCCCCGACCTTGAATTCGATTGGTCTTCGCCTTTTATCCGCGTAGGACTTTTGACGGTCCTGTGCAGCTTTCATTCTGGCCTTGATCTGGTCAATCTTTTCAGAGGTTGTTGTGACTACCTCTAAACTCCCCAACTCTTTCTGTCCTACCTCGCCCCAACAGACCGGGGTTCGACATCTTCTACCATACAACATTTCGTAAGGCGGCATACCAATAGTGGTGTGGTGGCTGTTGTTGTAGGAGAACTCTGCCAATGGTAGGTGACTATCCCAACTGCCACCAAAGTCTATAATGCATGCGCGGAGCATATCCTCTAACGTTTGGATGGTCCTTTCTGATTGACCATCCGTCTGTGGATGATAAGCCGTGCTGATGTTCAGTCTTGTACCCATTGACTCGTGAAATCTTTTCCAGAACCTCGATGTAAATCGGGTGTCCCGGTCAGATACAATTGATAACGGTACGCCATGTCGAGAGACAATTTCATTGATAAATACTTCTGCCAACTTCTCAGATGAGTACGTTTCGCGAATTGGCAAGAAATGTGCACTCTTTGTCAGACGATCCACTATAACCCAAATCGTATCATGGCCTTTTGCTGTGCGGGGCAGCTTTGTAATAAAGTCCATGGTGATACGCTCCCACTTCCATTCGGGTATTTCCAGAGGCTGGATCTTCCCGTACGGTTTCTGATGCTCTGCTTTAACTTGTGAGCAAGTCAGACACTTGCTTACATATCCGGTCACATCATTCTTCATGTTAGGCCACCAATACTCTTTTTTCAAATCCTGGTACATTTTCGTGGTTCCTGGGTGGATGGAATATCGAGACTTATGGGCCTCGTCAAGTACTTTGGCCCTAAGCTCTCCGCCCTTCGGTACCCACATGCGACCACACCTGGTCCTCACTCCATGAGTGTTTAATTCTAACTTTGTCTGTTGACCGACCATTCTTTCTTTCTTTATGTTCTCTTCCTTTAGTGCTTCCTTCTGTGCTGCTTCTAGCTCTGTCATAAAATCTGGGGTTATCACTAACTGGTACGCTTTTACCCTAATAGGAGAACGATTCTCCTTACGACTTAGGGCATCAGCGACCACATTCGCCTTTCCCGGGTGGTATAGGATCTCACAGTCATAGTCTTTCAGCAATTCTAACCACCGCCTTTGCCGCATATTCAGGTCTTTCTGTTCGAAGAAATACTTCAAGCTCTTGTGATCCGAATAAATCGTGCATTTCACTCCGTAGAGGTAATGCCTCCAAATCTTTAACGCAAAAACAACTGCCGCGAGCTCCAAATCGTGAGTCGGGTAGTTAATTTCGTGGATCTTTAGCTGTCGTGACGCATACGCGATCACCTTTCCCCTCTGCATCAAAACACACCCTAACCCTTGTCCCGATGCGTCAGAATATACCACCAGGTCCTCGTTACCGTCGGGTAGTGCTAACACTGGGGCTTGGGTCAACTTCTTCTTTAACTCTTCAAATGCTTTGGACTGAGCCTGACCCCATTCGTACTTTACTTCTTTACGTGTCAACTTTGTCAATGGCGAAGCTATTCTCGAGAAGTCCTGAATGAACCTTCGATAGTAACCTGCCAATCCCAGAAAACTCCGAATCTCGGTTGGCGTCTTCGGGGTTTCCCATTCCTGTACTGCCTCTATCTTAGCCGGGTCAACCATAATGCCGTCTGCGTTGATAACGTGACCTAAGAATTGGACTTCCTTAAGCCAGAACGCGCATTTGGAGAACTTGGCATACAACTTTTCTTTTTGTAGCGTCTCTAGTACTTCTCGAAGATGACAAGCATGATCACCTTCACTTTTCGAATAAATGAGTATGTCGTCTATAAACACTATCACCGACCTATCTAGCATCGGTCTACACACCTGGTTCATTATACTCATGAATGCTGCCGGAGCGTTCGTCAAGCCGAAAGACATCACGCGAAACTCGTAATGCCCATAACGCGTGCGAAACGCTGTCTTAGGTATGTCCTCTTCTCTTACCTTTAACTGATGATATCCCGACCGCAGATCGATCTTGGAGAACCATCTGGCGCCCTGTAGTTGGTCGAACAGATCATCGATCCTTGGTAGCGGATATTTGTTCTTTACTGTACGCTTGTTCAACTCTCTGTAGTCGATGCACATTCTCATGGCACCATCTTTCTTCTTTACGAACAGAACCGGAGCACCCCATGGAGAAATGCTTGGTCTGATAAATCCTCTATCCAAAAGTTCTTCCAACTGTACCATCAGCTCTTTCATCTCCAGAGGTGCAAGTCGGTACGGTGCTTTAGCCACGGGCTGGGCACCTGGCACTAAGTCTATCTGGAACTCTGTCTCCCGGTCAGGTGGTAACCCAGGCAACTCCTCAGGAAACACCCCCGGAAAATTACATACAACTGGTACGTCTTTTAACTCTCTCACCTTTACATCATTGTCTATCACATAGGCCAGGTAGGCCTCGCATCCGCGCCCCATATACTTCTCTGCCTTTATCATTGATATGACGTTCGTTAGTGAACCGTCGCGATCCCCGTACACCAAAACCTCGCCACCGTCTGGAGCTTTGAGCTGAACTATCTTTCGTCTACATATTATCCGGGCTTCGTTGGCAGCTAACCAATCCATACCCAAAACTATATCGAATCCTCCCAAGGTCATAACATACAACCTAACTGGGAATCTATGGCCATGAATCTTTATCGTGCGATTATCTACCAATTCACTTACTATCGTGGTCTTGCCCACTGCGGTTTCCACATTAAAGGCCTGCTCTACTCTAGTAACTTTGCATTTCATTCTTTTACACTTAGAAGATGATATAAAACTCCTACTGGCACCCGAATCAAATAATACTGAAACATAAGTGTGGTCAAGGATGAATGTACCTGACACAACATCTGGGTCTCCCCTAGCCTCCTCCTGTGTCAGTGCATACGCCCGGGTCCTTGCCTTCGGCTTCTCAGGTTCTTTACCCTTCTCGGTGCCAGTAGCCTTGGGTTTCCGACAGTCTTTGGCCATGTGGCCAGGTATCCCGCAGTTATAACAAGACTGTGCCCCGGGACACTCTCGAGAGTAGTGTCCGGTCTTTCCGCACCTATAGCACATATTTAACCCAACTCGGCACTCGCCCGAGTGCTTCCTGCCACACTTAGCACATTCAACCCCATCTTCAATCCTCAGTTTCTTCGTCTCCGGCCCCGCCCACTCTTTAGCTGGCCGTTTAACGGCATTGGTCACTTTCTTCTCAGTAGGCAGTGGGTCTGCGGATTCGAAGTCATCATAAACTATCCCAGCAAGTGATACCACAGATTCAAAACTCGTGGGAGCATTAGCTTTCACGTGCACACGGACTTTCTGTGGTAGTCCCTTGATGTAGTACTTAATCCTCTTTTCCTCAGTGTCCACCAGATGTGGAACCAGCTGAGCCAACTCTTGATATTTGGAGGTATACTGGCGATGAGTCATACTACCAGCACAGAGCCCCAGAAATTCCCTCTCAACTCTGTCAATCTCGTTCTGCGGGCAGAACTTAGTGATTAGCAGCTTTTTCATGTCGTCCCATTTCATCTTTTTCATCTCAGCAGAAGACTTGATTCTTTCGATCGATCTCCACCAGCTTAATGCCTCATTAGTGAATGAGTGAGCGGCAAACTTGACCGCTTGATCATCACGGCACTCACTAATGTTGATCACCCCATTCATTCTCTCTATCCACTCAAAAGTGGCAACAGCATCTTTCCGTCCATCATACTTCGGCGGGTCACACCCCCGAAAGGACTTATAGTTGCAACCCCGGGTTGCCATTTCATAATCAGAATCATCACTGTCAGTGACTCCAAGTCTCTTGCTGCTTTCCTCTTTCGTTTCTTTCTTCCCTATATTAAACTCTTTAAGGGCCTCGCCCAATGCTTCTGGTAGAACTTTCTTCAAGATTGAAGTAACCTCTGCCGCTATAGCTTCTTTCACAATCGGTTCCAACTCAAGCGCCTCATTAGGGGCATCGTTAGGAGCCGACATATGGTTCCCACTATCATTATGCTCCATATGCACCGATTCAGCTTCGTTGCGGGAGTGCTCACTTTCTTCAGGACGGTTCCGGTTACCTGGAGGTCGGCCTCGACGACCAGTACGACCCCCAGTGCGACCTCCTCTCTTTGCTCTAGCCATTTAGTGTCTACTGTGAACAAAGATAGCTCGTGTTATCAAGATAGGTAACAATTTAGAACACCTCGAGTACTGTAAATTACTAATTACAGAGACCGGTATGAAATTACTAATTTACTTTACTACTCGGGTTCTGAACATTTCCTTTCCGAGTAACATTTGCATCCAAGTTCAGAGTTTCTACTATAAGGCACGTACTATCTACTGTCTACTGTCTGTGCTAAGGCATGTACTATGTACTATTTATGCTAAAGCATCTACTTTCTGCTATCTGTACTAAGGCATTATTGTCTATGTTCTATGTAAGGACATTGACTACCTTCTGTCTACTATCTTTTCATGGACGGGCTGCTCCGACTGACATTCCTTTCCTTCCTTTGCTTTGTCCCATTCTCAGTTTAAGTTCAGACATTATCGCAAATGTCTGAATCTCTCAAACTATGGCTCTGATACCAACTTGAAACGCCCCAAAACGGGTACATCTCATAGTTGGCACACAACATAACAAACATAGTTCTTAAACCGGAAATCAGAATCTATTACAGCGGAAGTCTTTAATTCAAATCATTCATCAAACTAAAACATGAAATATTGTCTATAACATGAACTATCAGGATTGGAAATGTCAGTCTTCAATACCGCAGCCCGATGTCCATGCTATCCAGCCCACATGGCTCTTTCACTTTTCTTTAGCTTTACCCTTTTTACCTGCCATGCATACTAAAAGTCAGCTAACGCTGGTGAGTTCTCTCTTTACTTTAAACTGTAAACTTTATCTTTGGTAGCTTAGTTTTATTAAAATAAAATAAGCTTTACTTTCACTTTCTTTGAAATAAACTTTTAACTATTACTTTAAAACTTTACAACGTTACAGTTATAAATCTGTTACGTTACTATCTGTCATTAAAACTTTATCTTTAAGGAAACTCGTTAGGGTGTCCCACTGTACTCTGTCTATCATTTCACTTATACTTGACAAGTGACTTTATCATACTTTAACTATCACATATGGATCGTGGTCCGAGGACCAGATCCCTATCTTGCTTACACCTCAGGGTAAGACTTTTACTTTAGCGCTGCCCACACCTCAGGGTGGGACTTTCTTTCTCGCTTGCACGTTAGTGCAAGACTCCTTTAGCATTGCTCACACCTCAGGGTGAGACTTTCTCGCTTACACCGAAGTGAAGACTCCTTTAGCATTGCTTACACCGAAGTGTAAGACTCCTTTAGCATTGCTTACACCGAAGTGTAAGACTCCTTTAGCATTGCTCACACCTCAGGGTGAGACTTCTACTTTAGCATGCCTGCAGGACTTTCTACTATGCAACTACTATGCAATGCAATTACACTATTACACAAATAGAAATGCAATCACATAACTTTCATATAGACAAATAACACATATTAACACATAAGCATATAACATGGTATTTGTCACTGTCACTGTCACTGTCACTGTCGAGCTGTACCGAAGTACGGCTCCTTTATCATTCTTTCTTTAGCTCATTGTTATCTTTCAAAAACTTGTTTAAAAGATAATACTATGCTCTTTTGTTCTTTATCTTTCATTTTATAAAAATAACATTTTTATAAAATACTATACTTTGCCTTTCATTTTATAAAAATAACATTTTTATAAAATACTATACTTTGCCTTTCATTTTATAAAAATAACATTTTTATAAAATACTATACCAGTATGCATGCCAGCCCAAAACCATTAGGAAAAAGGGCAATAAGAACTCACCAGATGAATCGTTTCTGTTTACACCTAGCCGGTTCCTGAATGTCACTATGGTCACCCACAATCTGTATAATCAAGTCATAGGCGTAAGGCTGTGTTCCTAGGGGACACTTAGACATTACTAGGCTTGACTCAGATGTTTCGGGTCATGGTTTCATTATCGAAACTAGGTAGTTTCGAGTCCTGGCTCCTTATCGAAACTATGTAGTTTCGAGCCCTGGCTTCTTATCGAAACTAATAGTTTCGAGTCACTGCTTCTTATCGAAACTAAGTAGTTTCGAGTCACTGCTTCTTATCGAAACTAAGTAGTTTCGAGTCACTGCTTCTTATCGAAACTAAGTAGTTTCGAGTCACTGCTTCTTATCGAAACTAAGTAGTTTCGAGTCGTATGACTTATATAAATTCTTAGTTAAGGTCTTGGGTCTATATTGAAACTATGGTAGTTTCGATGGGTCTGCCCCTGTCAAAACTAGGTAGTTTCGATAGATGCGTCCATATCGAAACTAGTAGTTTCGACTGTGCAGTCTTCTTCCCCAAACAGAACCCTAGATCTGGTCCCTTTGTTCTAATCGATCAAGCTTTGAACTTTTTACGTTCGAAATGTTCCATTTTCCCCCATGAACCCAAACCCGTGGTTTGTTTCCAGTTTCACACGTAAAAATCTAAACCTTTACTCGATTATTAACCCGAAACCCGAAAGTTACAAAAACTCAGATTTAGGCATAATAATTACCTGTTATAGCTTCCTTCTCGTTCCTTTATGCTCCAGAGATGTTGAGCAACAATCCTCGAGACTTTGAGCTTGATCCGAGCTTTCTCTCTCTAGACGATCTCTCTCTCTCTCTCTCTAAGGTTCTTGCGCAGGAAGAAAATGAAGGACACAGGAGGAAATGGCTACTGATTAGAAGGGTTCTTCTCAATTTTCGGGCCCATGGGCCGGCCCCTAGCCAAGCCCACCTTCCTTTTTCTTTTATTTGGGTTTTTATTTATTTTGGGATGTTACAACGCATTCGCCTGAAAGGGGGTGTTAGAGATGAGGGATAGAATCCCTTGTTTATTTAAAATTATTCTATTATAATCTTTGTCAATATTACTATTATTATTCGTTTTCGTATTATATACTAGCTTATAATCCGTGTATTACACACATAGTGAAATATATCAACACATAAAATTCTTAAATATTTATGTATATATTTTACATGTGTAAAAATGTATTACATATATTAAGGAGAGAAAACAAAATTCAAATACATTAATTACTATTTAATATAATTTGGCTTTCATTTTACTATTTGATTGAATATAAAAGTTAAATAATTAGATTTCAAAATTTCTTAATAAGGGACAATTTAAAATAAATGTTTTTTATTAGTATAATTAGTATTTTTTTTTAAATATATTATTATTAGAAGCTATATGTGTATTTAATAAGAGATAGAGTCGGAAAAAAATAATGAGAATGAATATGGAGGCGACACGTGATATGAAAAAACATTTCTTTATTAGATAGTATAGATATAGATACTGAGTGAATACAAGCATTGTTGATTGAGGCAAATCATATATATTAAGGGTATTAGGTATATTCTCATGGTGGTCCCCAAGTGAGCCCCTTCACATAAGAGGGGCCGGTGTTTCACTCAAATGAGCCCCCTCACACCACTGTCATCTCACTATCTTCTCAATCACACATTGACACCTCACCCTCTTCCCTTCACCCAAGTGTTTCTTCGGTGAGCCCCCTCACGCAAACCCCCTAACGTCATTGTGGGGGCGGTTATCGGTGTTCGTGACCCCACTCACGCCGTGAAGCCCATCATGGTTCCCACCCTAAGGATATACACATACTCTCTAATAGTATTGAATTCCAAGCCAAATTTTGTTTTGCTATGAATTTATAAATTTAGCAACTTTTGAAAATTGTTAGATTAGTGTTCCTATTTTTTTTAACATTAATTTTTATTCTTTTAACTCATCTTTTAATGAAACTTTGAAATCTAATTATGTAACTTTTATTTTTCATCAAATAATAAATGAAAATCAAATTATATTAAATAGTACTTAATTTATTTTTAAAACTCAATTATATATTAGTTTTTATATATTTTAAGTTTTATTTTTTATCCTTGGTGTATGATACATTTTTATACCTGTAATATATATACATAAAGATTCAAAAGTTCTATTTATTAATATTTTTCACCCTGTGTGTATACACGAGATCTAAACTAGTTATTTAATAGAAAAGAGAAGCGGGAAAAACATGATGAGTATTAACTAGAAGATGACACGTGTCCTATATTATTTTTATTTATTAGTATAGATAGATTAATTACGAAATTTGATTTTAACTTTTACAATAAACATTCATGAATGTTCTTAGGAGAGAGGGTCGGCAGAGAAAAGGCGAGGGTGAGAGTGTCGCAACTAAGGTTGAGGGAGAGTATCTAAAACAGTTTGTTGGATATCAAGAACACTCAATCATAAATTCACATATGTAAAATCATATTAATCTGAATAAGAAAAAGGGGTCAATTTCATAAAATAAAATCGTCTGCTTTGACTTTTCACTGTAGACCAAAATTTCTGTAATTGATCCCTGGTTCTTATTACGTTGAATATGATTTTACATATATGAATTTGTGATTGAGTGTTCTTGATATCCAACATAATGTTCTTAAGAGAGAGGGTCGACAGAGAAAAGGCGAGGGTGATAGTGCTCCAACTAAGGTTGAGGGAGAGTATCTAAAACAGATTTTTAAGAAAAAAAAATTGTTTTGTTAATAAATTGAATTAAACTTTTATCCATGTAAGCTACTAAAATAATATAAGTGAAAAAAATAGCATATATTAGTTAGTGCCCATGTATAAAAAAAACTGCCCCTTATTATGAAATAAAAACTAAAATAGTGTACTTATAATGTTGAGGAAAAAAATTGAAGTGTGTTATTATTGAATAAGTTAACCTTACTGTTAAATTCAAGCACAAGAAAAGAAAAATCTTATTTGAATTAGTATCATATCTTTAACAGATACTTCAAGTACTATAAATATTAAATATCACTTGGTATAATACCTAGTAAGATCCACGAAAATATAATAAAATTTAAATAAAAAGAGTACAAAAATTCCATGGAAAAAGTACGTGTCCAACATATTGGAAAATAATTATTAATAATTAAAATGTTAAATAAAATATAATGTTACTTATTACTGCACTGTATTTAATAATTTATATAGTAAAAAGGTGTTTATATCTTTTCATTAATTATCTTCATATTAGTAAAATTAATACTAATGAAAAAAGAACGACATTTTCAAAGTTTGATATCTTATGGTGTTATTCTCTCGACTTTGTTAGGTCATAAACTGAAACAACTTTGTAGATCTGCGTACAAAATAGTTGATACGCATGAACAAGCATTTGGCAACAACACAAACTAATTAAACACATCAATCCTCTTTGATTAATGTTGATCTCATGAACAAGAGTTAATGAGTGACAACATGAAAATGTTAGAATTTATTTATTTTTTTAACTATCTATTAAGTTAATTTAATTATTAAGTTGTGATAATTAACCAATAAACATTTATATATAAGTTATTGCAGTCAATAATTTATTTATAATTGTAGTCTCTCCATGGTAACACTTTCATGGGGACAATATTGTCATTATGTAAATCTATAAATATGGAGGCATTCTTTACTAATTCTTCTTGATGTTCAAGTTATGATTGAGATACTATGGTTATGGTGTTCATCTTTCTTTCTTTCAAAACATAGATGGGAGAAACAAGTATGTATGCTGTGTAATTAGACATTAAAAAGAATTAATAAGGAATGTCTTCATATTTATATATTTACATAACAACAATATTGTCCATCAAGAGCTAACCGCACAATCTTTACACAACACCAATGGCCCCCCTACATACTTGTAGTGTGTCGGGCATCTCTAAACTCCGCCAACCAGATTTCAATTTTTACACCTCCTTGGGCATACTCACCAGCCCCAATCTAGGCCTATCCCCATGTCCATACTTAACAGAGAAGTCTGGTCCACCCCTAACTCTAGGAGCAAGCTTACTTGGCGCTCGTCCACAACAAACATATGCTGCCTCAAAAATGAGTTACACTCCAATAGCTCTTGACTAAGCCTTCAACAGCATGACACTTAATCCACCTGACCATAACTAGTATGTGGACTCTAGAGCAACATCTCACATGACTAAGCCTTTATATTGTTATTTGACAGCTACCACTTTTTGGGTAATCATGACTTAGTTTCATCAAGTGGTGGAGTTTGTAAACTTTAAATCTTGTCAATGTTTTTATAAATTAATGTTTGGGGACTTGGCATCCACGTGTTTTTCAAAATTCGAAATTTGTTGTGAAATCTGGGTTACAATTACTGTAATTTATGATAGATTTAAAAAAGATTGTTTAGATAAATGTTCATGGTGTTTAATAGTTTATTACGAAAATGGTTTTGTTGATATTTAAAGATTAGTTAATGCTTCTAAATCATAAAAATTCAATTTTATGAATTTCTGGTTGTAGGTTTCATGTTTAATGAATATGATAGGATTTAAGTTTCATGTTTCTTTGCACAAGTGTAAACTGAATTTACATATGTGTAAAGAACCTGTTCTTCAATCTTTCATGTGTCTAATGTATCTGATTTAGGGTTTACAATAGATAAAACATGCTTTAGAGTTCTTTACACATGTGTAAAAAGCCTGTTTTTCATGTGTGTGTGTGTATATATATATGGGAAGATTGTTTGGGGAACCATATAAAAATGGAAAACCGGGGAACACCCACATAAAAAACCTAAACCCTCTCCCCGACGCCCCAAAAACCTAACCCCCCTCTCCCTAAAAACCTAAACCATCGCCCCTTTCCTTAGCCAACCCCAAAAACCTAAACTCTTAAGCTAGAAAAATGAGAAAATTTGGGGAACAGGTTTAAACAAACTCCGACTGAACATATTTTAGCAGTGTTAGAACCGGCTCGGCATACCCTAAACCAGAAATCCTAAATCCTAAAGATAAAACGTAAATCTAACCCCAAAGTCAAATTCCTAATCTAAACCCTAAAATCTAAACTATATAGCTAAACCTCCTTCCCCTCCCCCTCTCAAAAAAAAAAAAAAAAAACCCTCCCTCCCCTTTTTTCAAAAAAAAAAAACCTAACAGATAAAACATGTTTTAGAATTCTTTAGACATGTGTAAATAGTATGTTTTCTTCAATTTTTTTTGTGTTCAGATGATGGATTTAGATATAGAGAGTGTGAGAAAGAGTGATTTTGTTAAAATCAATATTTAATAAAAAAGAAAAATAAATATAATTATCCTTTTTCCCTCTTAATAAATCTGGACAGCATAAAATAATTAAAAAAATACCGATTTAATCATGATCATAAGTTAAAATATTTAGAAAATTAATAGAGTGGTGCAGAATTGATTTTCTTTTTTCACAATAAAACATGGTTTACCAATGCTTTCTATTTTAATTTTTTTTAAAGCCAATGTCTTTTTACATAGACATATAGCATGCCTGAACTGTATGAACATCATAAAGCATGCATAAGTTAAAAGAGGAGTCATGCACCCATTTCTCCAACCAACACAGAATACTAAGGAGAACAGAAAATCACAGTTAATGATTAACTAATTTCAGTAGACTGAACTCATGGTCTCTTTGTTGGGATAATTCGGATTGGTATTAACCAAGGATTTTCAAAACTTGTTTCAATTTCAAGTTAACGATAAACCAAGATCTAGAAACATATTTGATCTTTTTTTTAACTAACCGCTCCTAATTAATCTACACCACACACCTGCGTTTTACTGGATTAAACCCACAATCGCTTGAATAACCAAAAGAGTCATGTCAGTTCCATTGTCTTTGATCCCAACATTCTTTTAATCTTATGTTTGCATAAAAACCCTAAATCCCCATTCGAAGAGCCTACGTTTACGGTCTGTTTTGCATGAAATGTTGGTAAATCCATTTAAACACTTACTATATCAAAATCAAACACAAGCAATAACGAAATCAAACAATAAAAAAATAGTAATTAAGATGAAAAAAATCAAACTTGCAGAATTTAATAACCAACCAAGCGTAGTTAAAATTTAGGGGAAATTTAGAGAAAGAGATCGTACGAAGCATCAGTAGCGTACTCAGAAAGCTTTCCTTTAGTAGAGAAGACGATGAGAGCCACGTCAACGTCACACAGTACGGAGATCTCATGAGCTTTCTTCAGTAATCCAGACCTCCGTTTGGAGAAAGTTACCTGGCGATTGATTTTGTTCTCAATCCTCTTCAACATCACCCTTCCCCTCCCCATTGATCCACAGGCCTGCGTCCTCAACAACCACCAGGTTATGCTTTGTTGCCTTGTTTGGGAATTATTATACACATATATCCACCTGCCTATACTTGTTTCAATTAATGTGCCACGTAAACCCTTTTCCTTTTTTAATATAACTTCTGTGAACAACCGCGAGTTACGACGGCTGCGTTGAGCCAAAAATAAATTTACATCAAAACATTAACGCGTTTAAGTACATAGAAGAAAAGTATGAATTTGATACCGATCAATTTGAAGATTAAACCAAATATAAAAAAAATATTATACATTGTGACCTAATAATTTAAAAAAAAGTAATCAAAACTAAAAGAAATAAGAAATCTAAAAAGAAAACAAAATGTAGGACACAGGGTTGGAACATGCTCACTCTTAAAAGGAAAGTGTTTAACAAACCAAAAATTAACCAACCCACCTACGCGTCCGTTTGATCAACCTATGGAAAACAATCTATAAAACATAGAAAAGAGCATTTGTCGGACTTTCTATTTGTTATCGACATTGCCTATTAAGAGTAAGGGAGGTGAGTGGCTATGACTTTCTATTTGTTATCAAGAGAGGTGAGAGTGGTATCCTCCCAACCAAACTACCACTCCCACCTCCGTAAGTAAATATAAACTTTTTTATCATAGATTTAAGTTATTTTACATTATTAATTTTCTTTAATTAAAATGAAAAATGTAATCAATTTTTGTAGCTCACAATACAACAGTAAATTAAATATTGCTTTTTTAGAAAAAAAGAAGCATTTAACCCATGCATAAGATGACGTACAAAAAGGGTGATTGTGGTTTGAAATAATTTAAAACTGGTTGGTGGTATTGTAGAAGCATAGTGGTATTGAGAAAAACGTTGTCTCATTCTGATTGGTGGAAGGACAATTTAGATACATAGGTCATCTGTCCTTGGATGCTCACATTGGACACGTGCGTTTAAACCTCGGCTTGCTTAGGGCTCCACTGTTGGTTGTTTTCACTTTTTATACATGAAATATATAGGTTTTGTAAAAAAAGACATGTTAACTTACAAAAGAGAAAATCACATCACATGACCATCTTTTGTTTTTTTTGAACGGCGAACGTTGAATGTTGTGATGTCGCACCCTCTCGTTATATGGGAGAGCCTCGTCCAACTCCGGTCAATATGTTGTCTTAACCGGGCCCACTTGGCGTCAGAGTTGGAGAGCATTCAAAGAAAAATCCCACCCAATACGGCCCCTTCCGGGCTTGAGGGAGAGCCGAGGCTCAAACCCTGGATCGGCGTGGGTAAAACCAGTGGCGGACCCATAAATCTTTTCCATGGGGGTCGAAAATTTTAGCAGTCGGTTGTCCATCGTTAAATATTAATTTTTTCAGTCCGGTTCAAACCGGGTCGGGTATAGAATCGACTTGTAGGTATAGACTTGTAGGAGCAAGGCTGTGAATAGTGAATCGACTTGTAGGTATAGAATCGAAATTCGTGATTAGCGAAGAGGTCTGAAATCGTGATGAGGCAATTAGCAAATTGTCGTTATTTAGATCATGTGAAGCGTGAATATGAAATGTCAAGACGTTGATGGATCAGGATTGCCACTATTTTTTTATCAGGTTAAATCTTTTAAAATTTTAAATGGGTAGTTGGTTAACTAAACGTGGGCTTAATTGTCTAAATGGATAATGAGTTAATTAAATGTGAGTTTAATTGTTTAAATGACTAAGTTTTATTCTCGTTTATTCCAAATGTCCAATTAAGTTATTAATTTAAATGGGGGTCGGTTTAAAAATTAAATTTTCTTGGGGTCGGTGTTAAAAAATAATTCGTTTGAGGGGTCGGTCAAAATTTTATGGGGGCCGGTATCAAAATTTCATTGGGGTCGGTCGAGATTATGTCGCATATATAACAAATAGAATTTTTTTTTATCGGGGTCGGCCGACCCACCTAGCATATGCTAGGTACGCTACTGGGTAAAACCATGGTGCATCAGCCTAAGAACTATGCCTCATTTGCATGCCTCAGAAATTAATGGTGATGGTAGGGATTGAACCCGGGTCCCTTGGGACTCTAGGTCTCACCTCAACCACTACACCACAACATCTTTGGCACATCACATGACCATCTAAAAACAACTAAATAGTCATTCACCTTTTCTTTTACCAATATAGAATTTCACAAAGTTTGTATCACCGATATGACACTTGTGTATCAACCAGTGACGGATACATGTTTTTTTGTTAGCGGGTGCATAAAATGGGTCGGTCAAAACAGGTCAAATATGTTAAAAATAAACCGGTCAAAATGGGTCAAATATACCAAAAATGGACAGTCATAATGGGCCAAATCATCATAATTTATTTGGCTAATTACTAAAAAGAAAATGTCGATCTCGATTGTTCTTGCTTGTTTTTCATGACATATGCAATTAAAATGAGTTATTGTTTCAACTTCTTAAATTTAATGTTGATTTTAGTAATTTCTAACATCAATAGAAAAATAATTCATGTTAAACTCCTATATTTCTCCGTACTTGCAACCGTTGAAAATTGAAACACTTTCTAATCATAATAAAACTACTAAAATAACTTCTCTAAATACTTAATTTAATATTTTAGGGTTATTAAAAATTAAAATCAAAGTTAAAGGTTTACTTTGTAAGTTTTAATCAATTAAAAGGGAATATGTGAAATTTTTAAAAGTTCTAGTATCAAACGTGATTTTCTATACTTGCAAGAGAGGTTTACAATAAAAAAAATATACAAGAGACTAGAGTAATTAATCCACAAATTTAGCAATATACATGAAAAGGAAATAAAAACACAATAAATGTAGATGAGACCAAATAATGGAAAGAGAGAAAATAAGTAGTAATCTTGTAATTTATAACTTTTAATTTTGAAAAATGTAATTAACTATTTGACAAATTTGTTTTCCTTTCATTTGTCAATATTATCTTCTCCCCCTTTATCTCTTTCATCTTCTCCACAGTTCTCCACAGAGCTTGTATTCTCCATTAAAGCTTTTTGCGAAAAATCATCAAAATCTTTGGTTTCCCTTCTTTTCCTTTTTCTGTTTGTCGATGTCAGAGGTGCCTCTCAATTATTTACGAATGTGCCTACTTAAAGAAACCTATAGTTTTCTGTTACTCAAATAAATTCCAGCGGGTGCCTCGCCCCCGCTGAACATAAGGTGAATTCGCCCCTGGTATCAACCTCGATTTGCTTAGGGCTCCACATTTTATACTATTTTTATTGGCTAATTTCATACATTCCTCGTTAAGCACGAAGATCTAAAATAGGATCGTAAGTACAATTGTAAGAATTCGGATTCGTGTATGCTGAAACTCTCTGATAATCATGTGTTCACTTTCATATTAAATTACTAGTTTAAAACTTGTGTACTATACATGGTGAAAAATATCAAGATATAAAATTCATAAATCTTTATATATATATATATATATATATTATAGGTGAAAAAATGCATTACATATAATAACAATAAAAAACAAAATCCAAAACAATGTAAAAATTAATACATAATTGAGTTTCAAAAATGTATTAATTACTATTCAATTTAATTTGACTTTCATTTACTATTTGACTTTAAACTTAAGCTAGGTAATTAGATTTCAAAGTTTCTTATAAAAATAGATAGTTTAAAATAAATGTGTTTTATTAGTATAACTAATAATTTATTTAAAAATATTATAGAGATGTATTTAATAAGAAGGAGTGTTTGAAAAAAAAATGACAATAATGGATATGAAAGCAACACGTCGCATGAGAAAAATCTTTATTTATTAAAGTATTCACATCAGCTTTTCTATCCACATCTCTATAATTACACTAAAAATCACTATATTTTCTCTCTTTTTCAATTAAATAATACTTTTTATATCTTTATCGTTACCTATACTTAATAGGGTTAAGTTGAATGATGAATATGCTGCTAGTTTGTTTGTGGGTGGATTAAAACCAGAAATTAGATGTTTGGTTAAGATCTTTAAACCTAAATCCATGAGGGATGCTATAGCCATGGCTAAACAACAAATTGTTGTGTACTGCACTTTGTTTGGGGACACATCAGTTAAGAAGCCTAATTCTACTTCCTTATCAACTAGTACTAGCAGTTCTAGTGTTGTTAATGTGAAATCTGGTGCTGGTGGGAACAATCCTGTTAATACCTTATCTTTACTACCTACACCACATGCTAATAAGATGTTAAAAAATGTGAGGAAAGTTCCAGCTAAAATGGATGAGGAGAAGAGGGCTAAGAATGAATGTTTTTGGAGCACTGAAAAATATTCCCTAACTCATGTGTGTAAATTCAAACATCTGTATGTGTTACAAATATATGGGGATGATGCTGTTATGGATGAGAATAATCTAGGGGAATTACAAGAAATGAGTTTAGACCCACAGATTCCTGTTCATGCATTAATGGGAGTGAATTCCTTTTCAACCATGAGGGTAGTGGGTACTATTGGCACTAGACAGATACAAATTTTGATTGATTCAGGATCTACTCATAATTTCCTTGATTCCAAATTGGCTGCTAAACTGTAATGTCCATCTAAAGATCTATCATTAATGTATGTTAAAGTGGCTAATGGTAAAGAGTTAGACTGTCATGAATTATGTTCTGATTTTCAATGGCTGATGCAGGGCATTTGGTTTAAAACAGATGTATTGTTGCTACCTTTGGACAATTATGACATAGTTTTGGGAATTCAGTGGTTACAGTCATTAAATGACATAATTTGGAATTTTAAAGCCTTAACCATGCAATTTACAGTGGACTCTAAAGTCATTATGTTAAAGGGAACTAATAGCAATGAAATTTCTTTGTGTTCTCTGCAAAAGTTGAACAGTTTGCTTAGTAAAGAGGGTCCTATGGTTTAGCTACAGCTTTTCAGTATGCAAATGACTCATACAGATTCTTTTCAGCATCAAACTACCTTGACTGACTTGCAGCCTGATGCAACAGTTAAAAGCATTGTTACAGGAGTTTGATGATGTATTTCAAACTCTAACTACATTGCCCCCACATAGAAGTTGTAACCACAAAATACAGCTAATTGATGAGGCAGACACTATTAATCAGAGAGCTTATAGATACCCTGTTGGTTATAAAGATATTATTGAAAATATGGTACCACCAAATCAGAATGCATGCTTTGGATATCCATAAAACTGCCTTTAGGACCCATCAAGGTCAATTTGAATTTTTGGTGCTTCCATTTGGTCTTACAAATGCCCCAGCAACATTTCAAGGACTCATGAATTCTGTGTTTTAGAAGTTGTTAAGGAAATCTGTGCTCATTTTCTTTGATGATGTGTGGGTGTATAGCAAATCTATCCAGCAACATATGGAAGACTTAAGGGTAGTTTTGCAACTTTTCAAAGATAATTAACTTTACGCAAAGCTGTCAAATTGTAGTTTTGCAGGCTCCAAAGTAGAGTACTTGGGTCATGTGATCTCTAAACATGGGGTATCCACTGATCCTTCTAAAATTGACGCTGTTAAAGATTAGCCTACACCTACTAATGTTAAGCAGCTTAGAGGTTTCTTGGGTCTCACTGGTTATTACAGAAGTTTATATCTTCTTATGGAGTTTTGGCTAAACCTCTCACTAACTTGCTTCAAAAAGATTCTTTTGTATGGTCTAGTGAAGCTCAACATGCATTTGAAGTTTTAAAGACTGCTTTGGTCAGTGCTCCAGTGTTAGCTCTACCAGACTGGTCAAAAGAATTCATTATGGAGACTGATGCCAGTTCAAAAGGTTTAGGAGCAGTTTTAATGCAAGACAATCACCCCATTGCTTTTGTAAGTAAAGCACTATCTGCTAGACAATGTGCCCTATCTGTTTATGAGAAAGAACTGTTAGCTATATTGTTGGCTGTGAAACACTGGCACCAATATTTGATATTGAAGCATTTCACTATCAAAACATATCAAAAGAGTTTAAAGCATCTGTTAGAACAGAAAATTACTACACCCTTGCAACATACTTGGCTTAGTAAATTGATGGGCTATGATTATGATATTCTGTGTAAGAAGGGTGTGGAAAATAGTGCTGCAGATGCTCTATCCGGAGTTCATGGAGTTACTTTGTTTCAAATTGCTATTTCTTCTTATGATCCTATACTGTTGCAAAGAATTAAATCTCATTGGGCTATTGATATTACTTCCCAACAGTTAATTTTAAGACTTTCTCAAGGTGAGTCTATTAAACATTTAGTTTGGGATGGTTCTGTCTTAACAAGAAAAAAGAAGTTGTGGATTGGTCAGGATCAGGAATTGAGAAAGGATATTCTCCTGTTGTGTCATGCATCTCCTTTAGGGGGACATTCTGGGGTTCAACCTACAATTCAAAGATTTAGGGATATGTTTTATTGGAAAGGGGCTTACAAAGACATTAAGTTTTTCATCAAAAGGTGTGATGTATGTCTCAAATCCAAGGATGAGACTATTGCTACACCTGGGTTATTGCAACCACTTCGTGTTCCTAAATCTGTTTTCACTGATGTGTCTATGGAATTCATTACCTTCCTAAATCTGGTGGCAAAGATGTTATTTTAGTTGTGGTGGACAGATTTACCAAATATGGTCATTTCTTGCCCTTAAGACACCCTTTTTCTGTTGTCCATGTAGCTCAAGTGATGATGGACAATGTGTTTAAACTCCATGGTTGTCCATAAACCATTGTCTCTGATAGAGATCCCTTATTTTTTAGCATGTTTTGGAAAGAATTTTTGCGATTACAAGGCATTCAGTAGGCTCTTTCTACTACTTATCATCCCCAGTCATATGGACAAACTGAAGTATTGAATAGGTGTTTGGAAACATATCTGAGATGTATGGTTATGACTGAACCTAATACTTGGGTGCAATGGATTTCTTTAGTAGTATGGTGGTACAACACCACTTGGCATTCTGCCATTAAGATGTTTCCTTTTAAGGCTTTGTATGGTGTTGATGCTCCCTTACATTTGCCTCATATTCCTTGTGATACTGCTGTGGCTACATTGGAGGAATTATTTTTAAAAAGAGAAGCTATGATTTCTACTCTTAAACATACTTTGGAGAAAGCTAGAAACCGAATGAAGCAATTTGCTTATCTTAAAAGAAGTGACAGAACTTTTCAAGTTGGGGATTGGGTTTATTTGAAGTTGCAGCCTTATGTGCAAACTTCTTTAAGATTGCATAGGTATTCCAAGTTATCTCAGAAATTTTATGGTCCATTTTTTATCCTTAAAAGAATTGGTGCTGTGGCTTATACACTGGATCTTCCTCAAGGTTCCCAAATTCATCCCACTTTTCATGTGTCTTTGTTGAAACGTGCTTATGGACCTCCTTCACACCCTATTCAGTTACCCAATGAGTGCCCCAGTTCTGCAACCATTTGCTATTTTGGATAGAAAATTGGCTAGGCAAGGCAACCGTCCAGTAGTTAAGTTTTTAATTCAATGGAAGGATTTGCCTTTACATGATGCTACTTGGGAGGTTGCAACTGAATTCATGCTGAGATACCCAGATTTTAACTGTGATTCTTGAGGTCAAGAATCTTAAAGGGGGGAGTATTGTTACATGTTTAAATAGTACAAGGACTAAAAATGTAATTGTTAATAATTGAGGGGTCTATTTGTAATTGTTTGTTAGAAGTTAGTTAGAACTAAACGAACGGATTATAAGTTCGTTAATGTGTTCGTTGTAGTCATCATCTGGATAATGAATTGAACATTGTCTCTCTATTACGATTCTCGTTTGATTCTAATCCTAACAAAAACATCAAGTTACTTGTATGTATTTGACTTACATTTAAAGTCACTAATTAAACACTTCCAAGAATTTGACTTGTATTGATCTCGATTTATGTTATGAAGGTCATAAATCTGGATTTTGTGCTTTACGTGCTATTCAAAGACACATCAAATTTGTGCTTTAACGAGTGTTAATGGTCGTATTTGGTTAGAACGGATCCTAATGGATCATATTTGAGTTTTTGGCTTATATCATGTTAACTTTGGGTGTATTGTGGCTAAACGGGTGTTAATGGGTCATATTCGGTTATGACAAGTCTAAATGTTTATTATTTGCAGACACAAAGCTTGAATGGAGTCAACGAGGAATTGGTGAAAGTAATGAAGCATGTGCTCGATTGAATGGCAAACTTTAAAGCGTTGAAACTTTGTTCTCAAAACATCGACCATCAAGTTAAAGCGGTATCTTTTAGGTTTAGATAATTGTTGTTTATTTTGGAACTTCAACTAGAAAGTTTGTTATAATTTAATGCTTATTTTTTTTTAACTTTAACTAGAATGTTTATATAATTTTGATATTTGTGAATTTAATTTGGTTTTAAAAATCTGGAAACTATTAGAAAATTAGGGATTTTTTTTTTCCAAATTGCGGTGGCAACATAGATTGGTGAGTAAAGTACACGGATGGTACTTGTGGTTTACCAAAATTTTGGATTTGGTCCCTAGCTTTCCAAAAGTACACGGATGGTCCATGGGATTTGCACTTTGTAACGCATTTAGTCCCCAAACTTTGCCAAAAGTACATGTATAGTCCCTGTGGTTTGCACTTTGTAAAGCATTTAGTCTCTAACTTGGACCTTCTAAAACCTTTAGATTTGTTGCATGGGGACTAAATGCGTTACAAAGTGCAAACCACAGGGATCATCCATGTACTTTTGAAAAGCTAAGGACCAAATCTAAAATTTTGATAAACCACAGGACCATTCGTGTACTTTACTCTAGATCGGTCGCAAATCAGTCGCAACATAGACCGGCCGCAAATTAGTGGCAACATAGATCGGTCGCAAATCAGTCACAACAAGGGTCAGTCACAAAACGGTCGCAATTTTTGCGACCGAAAAATCGGTCGCAAATTTACCCCGTTTTCTAGTAGTACAAGAATAAAGATAAAACATACACTAATTTGGTTCCATTTTGAATCATACATAAATTATAGAGCTTTTATAAGCTCACAAACAACTAGTTAACTGACCACTACTGCACTAAACAATATTAGCTAAGGGAATAATTGAGACAAAAGATAAGAATCTAACGTAAATTACATAAACATTTATTACAACTTGTATAATAAACAAACAATCTTATTATAACATCTACTTCTGTTCTGGAAAAACATAAATTTAGCCTCTTCCTCATCAAATCAGTCCTGTCTTTATAAAGTTATATGATATGATCTATTGAAGCATCCAATAAGGAATCACGGTCAACGGTTGACTTTGTCTTTGTCTTTCTTCTATTTCTCCTCCCTGGTATGTCTCACTGCATAAGGATATCATCAAATATTACAATTCTTTTTCAACCAATATGCTTATCAATGTATTAATGGGTTATGTAATATTGCATGTAACCTCCAAAATGAACTTATAACTTTTTTAACACATTAATGACCACACTTAACCCTGATATGTATTTATTTACAAACATTAAAAATTGGAAAAAAAAGAGTTGATGGGACCGCCAGTGAAACAAAAATAACCAAACTTAACCCCCATCCACTTCAGTGACCGTTAGTAAAACAAAATCAAAGTATGCTGGGACTAAACCCGTAATTTCTTAAAGTTAGGGACTATAAAAGTAAATTTGACCAAACCACAGGGACTATCCATGTAATTAACTTTATTAAAAATGACCCGTTTTGTAACATCTCTGATTTTTATCATGTATTTGTTAGGTGCAATAAACAAAAATTTTAATCATAATACAATCTTGAAGCAAACATTTCACACTAAGAGTTCATTTGATACGTTCCTAGGGTTACATGCATATATTTCAATCCATGCTAATATTAAGAAACCAAAAACCTTCCAAGTTGATCCCATATATATTACATATGCCATACAAGAATGAATATTGAAGCACATAGTCTCTTCATATATGTAACTATATATATATATATGTAAATATATATATATATATATATATATATATATATATATATAGGGGAGGGTTTCAGAGAAAACCACAAGTTAGGCGAAAACCGAGAAAACCACTAAAAAAATCAATTTTACCCAATCATATAATAATTTTTATTTTTTGTTTTAGTTTATTTTTATTTATTTATAATAGTATCAATGAAATATTAAACATTTTTACCAAAAAATATTTTTACACATAGTGTTACGTATACGTAAACATAAAACAAAAAAATCGCGGTTACGTATACGTAAATCAAAAAAATTGTTTTTGGATACGTATACGTAAATAAAAAATTTGCCTAAAATGATGTGGTTTTCTTGGTTTTCGCCTAACTTTGTGGTTTTCTCTTGATCCCTCCCCTATATATATATATATATATATATATATATATATATATATATATACATATGTATAATTATTTGTTTTTATAAACAAATTGGTCTTGAACCTCCTCCCCAAAGTTTTTGAACCCTAAACATGAACCCCCAATCGTTCAATTGAACCTCTAGCCTAAATTTGACACCCCATGACCGAAATTTGACCTCATCTCGTCAAATTTGACTTTGGAAAGTCAAACCGGCCCAATTCGATGAAATCCAACATAGGAGAATCAATAAAAACAATTATTATGGACTTTCCTACGCACGAGTTCAATAATTGACCTCAATCCAATCCGGATAATGGCCCAATTCGATCAAGCAATTGGGGATTTCAAATTTTGAATAAGTTTGACTCCTCAGAGTCAAACCAGACGCTAATCACTTCCAAAAATGAGAAATTAAACTCGTTCAATCACGGGATTCAAGCGTGGACTGTTTTCCTCATGTACCACATCTGTTATCGCGACCCGATTCATTCAATTACAACTGGAATAACGCGTAATCGTGACTAAGACCGACACCGTAATCCCCTCAATCGAATCGGGCATTAATGATGAAATTAATCAAATTAAATCGCCACGAACCTTCGGACGACTCTATATAATCTTCCTCAAACCTCGATTGAGTCTCATTCCACCCCTGCTTGCCAGTCGATCACCAAGAACACCGTCCCTGTTCGTCTAGTCGTCGGCCCTCTGTACTCAACCGATTCAGGTATGGTTTACAGCATTCGTTCCGTCGTTTTTCATTCATCGAAAGCCCTCTGTCAATTGCATACGACAGAGGGCATCAAACTCGAATTCGTTTGCAAATCGAAGGGCTGTTCATACGATTTTAATCTGGGAATCCATGGTTCAAATAATTAACGTACTTATTTAATCAAACATCCCGTTGTTACCGGCGAGACCATCTGGTCCGACCGGTTAAGACATTGTTCCGTTGGACGAGAGGTCGTGGGTTCGAAAACCACATAACCGGTCCTTTTTGGTGCGTGACTCAAAGCCAGACTCGGCCCCTTGTCCTAAATTGGTTAAATACGAATCAAACCGGTTCCATAACACGGGTTAGTCCCCTGGTCCGGTGGTAGCTCACATGCACAACACAGAACCCACCCGGGTTCGAACCGGGTGGTGTTCTTTTTATTTTTAAAAATCATTTTAATGGTAATTAAATTCTAAAAAAATATATTTTATAAACCATGTTTTAATTAGAACCGATTACAATAAAAATCTCGAGACTTTTACATAAATGAAACGCCCCAAAACGGGTACATCTCATAGTTGGCACACAACATAACAAACATAGTTCTTAAACCGGAAATCAGAATCTATTACAGCGGAAGTCTTTAATTCAAATCATTCATCAAACTAAAACATGAAATATTGTCTATAACATGAACTATCAGGATTGGAAATGTCAGTCTTCAATACCGCAGCCCGATGTCCATGCTATCCAGCCCACATGGCTCTTTCACTTTTCTTTAGCTTTACCCTTTTTACCTGTCATGCATACTAAAAGTCAGCTAACGCTGGTGAGTTCCCTCTTTACTTTAAACTGTAATCTTTATCTTTGGTAGCTTAGTTTTATTAAAATAAAATAAGCTTTACTTTCACTTTCTTTGAAATAAACTTTTAACTATTACTTTAAAACTTTACAACGTTACAATTATAAATCTGTTACGTTACTATCTGTCATTAAAACTTTATCTTTAAGGAAACCCGTTAGGGTGTCCCACTGTACTCTGTCTATCATTTCACTTATACTTGACAAGTGACTTTATCATACTTTAACTATCACATATGGATCGTGGTCCGAGGACCAGATCCCTATCTTGCTTACACCTCAGGGTAAGACTTTTACTTTAGCGCTGCCCACACCTCAGGGTAGGACTTTCTTTCTCGCTTGCACGTTAGTGCAAGACTCCTTTAGCATTGCTCACACCTCAGGGTGAGACTTTCTCGCTTACACCGAAGTGAAGACTCCTTTAGCATTGCTTACACCGAAGTGTAAGACTCCTTTAGCATTGCTTACACCGAAGTGTAAGACTCCTTTAGCATTGCTCACACCTCAGGGTGAGACTTCTACTTTAGCATGCCTGCAGGACTTTCTACTATGCAACTACTATGCAATGCAATTACACTATTACACAAATAGAAATGCAATCACATAACTTTCATATAGACAAATAACACATATTAACACATAAGCATATAACATGGTATTTGTCACTGTCACTGTCACTGTCACTGTCGAGCTGTACCGAAGTACGGCTCCTTTATCGTTCTTTCTTTAGCTCATTGTTATCTTTCAAAAACTTGTTTAAAAGATAATACTATGCTCTTTTGTTCTTTATCTTTCATTTTATAAAAATAACATTTTTATAAAATACTATACTTTGCCTTTCATTTTATAAAAATAACATTTTTATAAAATACTATACTTTGCCTTTCATTTTATAAAAATAACATTTTTATAAAATACTATACTTTGCCTTTCATTTTATAAAAATAACATTTTTATAAAATACTATACCAGTATGCATGCCAGCCCAAAACCATTAGGAAAAAGGGCAATAAGAACTCACCAGATGAATCGTTTCTGTTTACACCTAGCCGGTTCCTGAATGTCACTATGGTCACCCACAATCTGTATAATCAAGTCATAGGCGTAAGGCTGTGTTCCTAGGGGACACTTAGACATTACTAGGCTTGACTCAGATGTTTCGGGTCATGGTTTCATTATCGAAACTAGGTAGTTTCGAGTCCTGGCTCCTTATCGAAACTATGTAGTTTCGAGCCCTGGCTTCTTATCGAAACTAAGTAGTTTCGAGTCACTGCTTCTTATCGAAACTAAGTAGTTTCGAGTCACTGCTTCTTATCGAAACTAAGTAGTTTCGAGTCGTATGACTTATATAAATTCTTAGTTAAGGTCTTGGGTCTATATTGAAACTATGGTAGTTTCGATGGGTCTGCCCCTGTCGAAACTAGGTAGTTTCGATAGATGCGTCCATATCGAAACTAGTAGTTTCGACTGTGCAGTCTTCTTCCCCAAACAGAACCCTAGATCTGGTCCCTTTGTTCTAATCGATCAAGCTTTGAACTTTTTACGTTCGAAATGTTCCATTTTCCCCCATGAACCCAAACCCGTGGTTTGTTTCCAGTTTCACACGTAAAAATCTAAACCTTTACTCGATTATTAACCCGAAACCCGAAAGTTACAAAAACTCAGATTTAGGCATAATAATTACCTGTTATAGCTTCCTTCTCGTTCCTTTATGCTCCAGAGATGTTGAGCAACAATCCTCGAGACTTTGAGCTTGATCCGAGCTTTCTCTCTCTAGACGATCTCTCTCTCTCTCTCTAAGGTTCTTGCGCAGGAAGAAAATGAAGGACACAGGAGGAAATGGCTACTGATTAGAAGGGTTCTTCTCAGTTTTCGGGCCCATGGGCCGGCCCCTAGCCAAGCCCACCTTCCTTTTTCTTTTATTTGGGTTTTTATTTATTTTGGGATGTTACAATAAAATACCCATCTTTACAAATTAATTAATCTAACCTTTGATTATTTAAAATAAACTTTTAAATGATTAAACAAAATAATAAATTTTCCTAACTTATCAATACTTTGACAAGACATTTTATACAATCAATCGTTTACGGTATATATATATTCGAGCGTACAAATAAAAACCTTTTTTCCTAAATATATTTAAACATGTAGTTAAATTTCATTTGTCTTTAACAAACAATAAATGAATAAATTATTACATTACGCACTTAAAGTTTTATTTTTCATTTTGACACATCGCCCTAATAAATAAATAAAATCATTTATTTATTCTAGTATATATATAAACGTATTATTTCTTTTAAGAGACTCATTATTTAAAATAGAATATTTTCGTTAAACCATGAACCTCAACAATAATATTTTCATAAGGCGTTTTGGACATACCACACAAACCTTACACAAACTCCTACCCGATGAACGTTAGATCTATCCTTAGACTTAGTACATGTTATTAGTTTAAGATCATAATTGTTACATTAGGTTAACTCGTGATCTAAGAATCAATTGTTGCTTCATATTTGCGCATGTCTTCCACACAACACATACAAGTGAGTTTACATAGCCCCTCTTTTACATTTTTACATATTTTGGGGTGAAACATGATCCATTCTTTAAAGCTTTTTACATAAACTTAAATACAATTCAATAATATGATATTATGTGTTACGTGCTTTATGCTTGAATGCTATGAGTTAAGACTACATATACATGACTTTAGTACAATCATTAGCTACGTACAAGCCAACGGTTAACATTGATGGATCTATTGTGTCTGACAAACCCACCCGGTTAGGGTGTTTGTTACCGACTTTACATAAGGGTAACCTGCGTGTTATGCCTCAGTCCAAGGTTTGATTGTACACACATAGTTTAACTATAGATTCTCCATAAATGCCTTATACACATGTATCGTATGAATTGTATAAAACATCTTAAACTTGTTGTGTGTCAAAACCCATGTATGCTCGCCAACTTTTTAGTTGACCTTATTTTTATCATGTTTCAGGTACCGATGCTTGAGAATAAGTAGAAGTTGCTTCACTTAGGACCGAGGACCTAGAATGAAATTTAAAGAAACTATTTATGTATTTTCTATTCTTGTATTGTGGAATTTGATGTTTTAATGAAATTGGTTGTTTAAATATTTCAACTTTAGTAAACCTTGAGCTTTTGAACAGTCTACATGTCCCGCCCCGACGTATTCCGCCGTCGGTTGGGGTGTGACAGATTGGTATCAGAGCCAGGTTATAGGGAATTAGGTTATTAGATACATTTGACCTAGACTATAACCTTAGGACACCCATTATGTTCTATGATATGCTACATGGTATGTGTTACTTGCCTTTTATATTAATATTTATTTTATTTTGATACCTTATTTGCTAAAATTCATGACTTAGTAGACTATACTAAATAAATAAATAATATCCCTACCCATACCTTAAGCCTCATAACCTTTTTACAAAAAGGATGGATCTGCACATCATTTCCTATTGGAACAACAAACAACTATAATCTATAATAAATCCCAATATGATGAATTAATCTTTCTTTCAAAAGATTAAGAGTGAAGTGATGAGAGGCTAACCCAAGGTTCAACTGAAATGGGACCACGTACTGCTGAGTTTGCTGGTCCACAAGAGGTGGTTCGACTGGTTCTTTTTCCTTCCCTTTAATCTGCTTAGTTTAAGATTTTAAATAAGTAGATAATTAAACATCTTTTTGTTGCAACTAGGAATTAAACTGGATAATTCAAGGGAAAGTTTTGTTACCTTTTTCAAGAGCAAGCTATTTTGATCCTGCAAGGCCTTCTCCTGTGGGTACTTATACTTTGGTCAAATATTATATTATTATATGAAAAATGAATTTTGATTGCTCAAATTTTGGCCCAAGTGGCACATTTAAGTCAAATTTAACATGAAAAACACAGGAAATTACTAGCTAGAATGCCATTTAGTTCGAGTATAATCATATTGGATTAAACGTATTTATACAAAATGTAAATTGTACTGAATTGCATAATCTGAACATTACAATAGCCTTCATATATATAGTAGAAATTTTATAAACCCTAATGACTTAAATGACTATACTACCTTCAAATATTTTATGCTCTAACATTCCCCTCAAGCTAAATTTTGGTGGCGACATTCAGCTTGCAATAGAAATAACGAAAAAGTAAACCGGGTTTCCATAGTTCTGTGTTAATTAATCTGATAAACGCAAGAAGTTTTAACAAAACCGTTGGTCGAGTAGTGGACTGTCCATACGTCTCATCCAAAGGACTCAAAGTAGCAGAAGATGGCTTTCGATGTTTGAATTTGAACTTTCTTCTACTATGCCATTCCCCCGGTATATATGTAAATTTCTGATTGTTGAACCTAATTGAGTGTTGCAACTTCTTTAATGGTTGTCTAGAGTTCAGAAGTAGTTCTTGTACCAATAGCAAGATGCGCAAAGAGTTATGCTAGGACAAGCGATTACATAACTATCCCGACCAAACCTATACTGACGACAAGTCGTCGGTATAGGTCAAAACAACCTATCCCGATGACTTGTCGTCGGTATAGGGCTATGTTTTTTCGTTCCTATTGTATTGCCATTTGTAAGATGGATTTTCTGTTGCCTAGATATTGAAGAACACACCAACAATTTAAAGTATAACACAATATTGATTGCAACAAAGATTCTATAAAATGTGATTGTGATTACAAGACTTTGACCTTTGCAACTTATTTATAGTTTTCCTTAGTAACCGTCATTTGTAATCGTCATGATGAAGAGTTGCGAGAACTCCTATGGCACCCTTTCAGAACCAACGATATCTTGCCATGTGGATATGATGGTTACTAAATTTGGGTTTTAACATTCTAACCCCTAGTCTTTACATACATATAAATGTAAACTAAAACATAGTTTACTTATTAACATTACGACCCCTTGATTTTAACTATAAGTAATGAACGAGATTAACTCCACATTTTCTGCTGGAACTCGTACAATCTTGTTCACAAACGATAATAAGCCCTTTATCTTCAGAGTCGTAATGAGTTGATGCTTCCACTCTAGAAATTTTCACAATCAATTTTGATGGATATGAGATTAGCGAGATTTCTATGTTGTTTGATGATATTGAATTGCAGCTCATGAACTAGATGTAGTTTAATATAGGGGTTTTGTTGATTCAATTTGTAGGAATAGAAAAAGGTAGAAATGAAGGAGTAATACGGGGATGAAAGGATGAAGATGAGAATAAGGAAAGAAAGCAGAAAGATGATGAAATGCATAATCAAAGTAAGGAAAAGAGTATCACAAAAGATGGTTGCAGAAGAAGAAAAAAGATGAGCGATAAAACAAGCCGTGATATGCTCTCATCTCTATTTTAATAAAAAAACTAAATGGTTTTGTCACTTGGCAACACCACATTTAATCTCACAAATTGTTCACTCCCAAAACCACATTTATATCCTACATTTAATATTTCTATATTTTGTCTTTTTTTTGAAAAATTACATAAAATAACTTTTAACAAATCAATTAATCATTATTACCACTAACTAACATTTTTTTTTAAATTATCATTAAAAATGAATATTTAAAAAAAAATAAAGAATTAAAAAATAGGAATTATTAATTAAAACTATCATTAAAGTTTTATTATTATAAAATAATTTTTTTAAATTTTATTATCAAAAAACAAGTTTTTTTTTAACTTTACATATAAATTTTGAAAATACTACGTTTGTATTTTAAATAAATATGTGTTAGAAAAAAGTTTATAAAAATTTAATTAGTAGTTTTTTAATTAAATTTGATATTTATAAGTAATTTTTTATTTTGATTTATAAATTTTAATACTTAGTTTTTAATAAATTTAAGAAATTTACAAATATTTATTTTTAAAAGTGTATTATATGTTAAACTTTATTTTTTTTAAATGTCGAGGTTTTTTTTCTTCAAAAAATATGTTTACAAGTTTCAATTCTAATTTATAAGTTTTATTTTTTTCATATTTAATTTTAAAATTTTAAATTTAATTGGGTCAAAATATTAAGGAGTGATATTTTTAAATTTTTAGTTTTAAAATTTAAATTTAAAAGACGATACATTGTTGAAATTTAATTTTTATTTTTATCCTTTTTATTATTTTTTTTAATAAGAGATTTAGTATTAAAAGTTTAGCGAGGTTTTTTGCATACAAGTACAAATAGTATCCGTTAATCAGAAAATCTTGATAATTATTTGATGAAAATTTATAATCTCTTTATTTTCTAAATGGACTTACACTATCAGGTTTGTCAAACCATAAATTAGTTATAAATGTTTGTGTTCTAGTTATGATATTAATAAATATTGATGAAAAAATGGTTTATGTAATGTAACAAGAATTTTTGTCAAATCACCAGGTAATCACGTTATAGAAGCCAAAATTATATTTGAAAGCAATATTGGTTATCACAATTTTATCCCTATAATTGGGTTAACATATTCAAACAAAAGAATTTCATAAAAACTTTAAATAAAAAAAAATATACAATTGTTGTATGTTTTGTAATGATCATGAATAAAAGTTTAGGTCAACCACTTTCAAATGTTGGTTTGTATTGAAAGATCCAGCGTTTAGTCATGATCAATTGTATGTTGCATTATCAATAGTTAAAAGTAGAGATTGACTCAAGCTATCAATCTTTGGTAAATATGAAAAAGTTATCAATAACACGTCAAATGTTGCATACAATGAAGTATTTTCAAATTTGTAAATAATCATTGTAAGGTTTAATTTGACATATAATTTAATGTATTATAAAATGTACATAACTTATGAAATGTATTTTCATATATTTTTTGATGTTTTGATTACTCTCACTCATCCATATAATCTTAACATGTAACAAAATGAAAAGTTACAAATAAAATATCAAATTTGTATAGAAAAAAATTGTTATAATATTTATCAATATAATCTTAACATTTCACCCCGTGTAACACACGAGGTTAAAGCTAGTACTATAATAATTTTGGGGTTAGTAATGCAAAACGTAAATTATATTGAATTGCATAATTTGAACATTACACTACCTAGCCTCCATATATATAGCATATATTATATAGCAGAATTCTTAGAAACCTAGATGACTTTAATTATTATACTACCCTCAACTATTTTGCGCTCTAACACGTATTATTCCTAATATGTTTAAAAAAAAAACATGTTACTTAACTTCAAAACAAGTTTAAAAACTTTAACCTCCAATATTTACTTTCACCAATGTTTTTTGAAATATGGACATACCTTCTTTTGGATCTCTGAAACTGAATCAAGCATGAACCGGTTCTGCATATAAAGAGGTTTGGCTTAAAAATCGTCATAAATACATCTTTTCAAACTCGAAAATAAGATTTCTAAGGGAGATAAAGAGCGGATGAAAACTCGTCATAAATACATCTTTTCAAACTCGAAACTAAGATTTCTAAGAGAATGTTTGGGTTTGCTTGTTAAAATTGTTTATCTACTTATTATGTTAGGAAATGATGTTTGTAACAGCAAATTACGTTTGTTTATTTAGAACTGCTTATTTATTTCACTCAATAAGCGGAGGAAATACACCCCCCTCCCCCACTCCCCCCAAAAAAAAAATGAAATATGCGTACCTTTTTCAATCTAAGACGTCTAAGAGCGGTTTCAAGTTGTTGCTCCAAATTATGAAGTTCCTTAAGATTCAAGGAATCAATGTCTTCTCCCATTAAGTTCCTATGATGAGAAAACAACATGATAGAAACATTGATTTATTGGATCTTTTAGGGAACATCATCCTCATAACAAAATAAAATTAAAGGAAAAAAACTAAAAACTAGAGGTGCCATTATGTATCAAAATACAAGGCCGGAGCTGATCATGGGCGAGGAGGGTGACCGCCCAGAGCCCGCTCTCACGAAGTGGCCCAAAATTTTTATTTTTTATATATATATTATATATAAATTTTTAAAACTATTACAATATGTTATTTTTAAAAATTTGTTGTCTTAGTAAAGAATTTTTTATTTAAAATTTCTATCATTTGGGGCCCACTTTTCTAAATCGCCTCAGGCCCCTGAATCCTAGTTCCGACCCTGCCAAAATAGGTCTTGGTTGAATTTATTTATAAGTAATGCACTAAATATGACATGAATAATCTAAACATTTTAATAAATAAACTAGTGACCCACAAAGTTATTTACAACTAAAGAAATTTTATGTTGACTTCAACCGTTGTGACACGTTTCCTTTCCATCTACTTTATTACTTAGCCCATTTAATTCATTTCACACCTTTAAAAAAACGTAGTCATACGCATACAATAAAATATGATTATACATCATTATTTTTTTACATTTTTTGGGTATATACCTCTGGTTTCTCTGCAATAGGTCGATTCTATCCTTCAGTTTTGCATGTCCCAAAGTCCAGCATTCCTAAAATCATTTTGAGTTTTCATGTCAAACAATATAGCACACACCTTATAAATAGCTTAAAGATGTTAAGAAAAAAATGCTACAATAACCAAATGTGTGAAAATAAAAGCCATAGCGTACTTCAGATAGATGATTGGTCTCATTAAGCTCCCTTTCCGTGTTGGAGTGCTGTTGTTCATACCTCTCAAGGATCATAACCATTCTTTTTGTCAAAATAAAAAAAAATGTCAGATACACATATATTATCTCAAACTAGATAAATAGAGGTGACAATAGGTAGCAGGGATGATTTCGGTACTGTACCAGTACCGAAAACACCAATACCAAATTTCTAAAAAAGCAAGTACCGAATATCGTTTCGAATATATCGGTATAGTATTAGTACTCGTTACAAAATACTCATCTTTAAACGAAGTATCGAAAATACCGATACCGAATTTCTGAAAAAGTGAGTATCGAATACCGTACCGAATCTATTGATATGGTACGCTACCGGTACGGTATCGGTACAGCTGTACTCGGTATCAAATGTTCATCCCTAGTTTGATGAAATAAATCGTTGTTTTCTAGATTTTTGTAATTCATTTTACACAATCTTGTGGGATTGTAGAGAGTGATCTAAAAATGAAGTCTAAAGATCTAGAAGTGTATAAAAATATTTTTGGCCATTTTCAAGTCTTCCTAAAGCTTTATATATGTTCTTTGTGAAAGTAAGATGTTTTTTTAAATAGATCTAGTTTGTTAAATCTACTATATATTGTTAATACTAATATATTCTAATACCCCCTCTAGAGATAAAGTATATATATCAAATGTCCCAAATTTGTTAGAATAGATTTTATAAATATGTTTGCTAGTTGATCATTAGATTTCACATTAAGTCACAATGATGAGTAATAGTGATCCCACATTATGATTTAGTGATAATCAATTTCAATGTACTTTTTCCTCTCATGGAATATCGAGTTAGAGGAAATAGGTAATCATTCAACACATTTCCAAGAAACCAAATTGCATCAAAATAATACACAAAATCCTAAGGCTAATTATTAACTATGACATCCATCATAATCTACATCTGAATCACATTAAACCTCTATATGACCTTGATTCTTGTATGGTATTGCTTTTATAGGATCTCCTTTGACGTACTTTCGAATTCGTAGTGTGACTTTCTAATGAGAATCAAAAGGGAAATTCAGAAACTGTCCAACAACAACACAACAAAGGAAATATATTTCCCTTGATCTACTAGAGGCTCCCCATGAACTACACAACAAAGGAAATAATGATCCCACGTTATGAATACTTTGAGATGGTCAAGTGTTCCAACTAACCTCCTATATTTCCCTTGATCTACTAGAGGATCCCCATTTCATGGTATGAGTTTAACATTAGGATCCAACAAAAAAGATATATAGTTTTTAGATACCACTAAAGTTATTCCCAGTGATTACTATATCCATAACATAGACTATCAAGTAGATGCGGTATGACCTCGAATGCTTATAGAAGAACGGTCTGCCTCATTATATGTCATCCCAGATTACTATATTATATTACGGTGTGTGGTAAAAAAACAGTTGGTTTAGATCGATTAAGCTAAAAGTAAGCTAATACCTTGAATGATTGTTGTTCAGTTAAATGTAACAAAATAGTTATTTAATCAATTCATTGAGTATCACTATTTTGTCACAAACAGTCATAATATGAACAAATGGGTGTACGTCTTGTAAGAAGTCTTAGATCTTATGATAGAAGATTTATGATGTCATGTGTATTCTCGAAATTTTCATTTACACCACCTAATCTTCTTACGATAAACTCATCATCATCCTTTTATATATCTTCTTTCGAATTCGTAGTGTTAGTAATGTTAGTAGGAATGGGTAAGATGTCAAGGTCAAATAAATGGAGGGTTTAGAAGCAGATGGTGTTGTTAAATTTTCATTGAATTTCACATCTGATGATTCTTCCACCACTTTACTTGTTTTGTTAAAAGTAACCCTATAAAGGCCTTTGCTTATAAAGTTTATCTAAGGAAGTATCCCTCATTTGTTTTAAGAGAAAATTTTAAAAAGATATTCCTTGGTGTTGAGATAAAGCAGGTACATCCAAATGGTTAAAAAAAAGAGAAAATCACTAAAATGTATAGTTTGACCAAAATAATTGGCAAAATGTATATTGAAAAGTCAAATGTTTGAAAATAAACATATTCATTTTCGACCAATAGAATCATGACACGCAGGCAAAAATCATTTTGGAGGATACTTCATAGCCGGCCAGGTGTCATCTCATGACACTCCCATGTGTATTCAACCGGCTTTAGTTGAGCAGATAAAACCCAAACGGCTCACCTGTAGCTGGTAAAACTTTTTTCCAATCAAATACCGCCACGTGTAACCCCTGAGCCACCATCCTACTGGCCCAAGCTGATCCCGACTGCCCCACAGCCGGTATCCAATCAATTCCTTACATGTGTGCACATGTAGTTTCAACCTTTTTGTAGTCGGGTAAAAAGATAGCGGCTGAGGAGTAGGGGGCCGGCTACTCCTTAGCCGGATTAATACACGTGGCAGACCCCCGTGTTTGATACCTGGCCGGCTATGAAGAAGCCTCCAAAACGATTTTTGCCTGCGTGTCAAGTTACTATTGATCCAAATCAGATTTGTATATTTTAAATTGTTTGACTTTTCAATGTACATTTTATCAACTTTTTTGATCAAAATGTACATTTTGACGATTCTCTCTAAAAAAAAATCCTATGTAAAGTTTTATTTTCTTTAAAATCTCATAATTAAGATGGTTTTTCATGATCTTTAAAAATTAGCACCCTATTTTGAACCTGGCAGTAGCTAGTGTGGAAGATTTCACCCCAAAAAGTCATTGGGAGCTTACTACCTACAAGCATAAATCTTGAAGCCTCAACAAAGTGTCCTATATATTATTTCTTTCCACAATTTCATTTTGTTTAGATTCCTTTTTCTCCATAAAATTGTCAACAACTGAGTTCTTAAGCTAACTACAATTGTCACTTCTCAAAGCCTTCACCGTTAACTCATTTTGCCTTTCATCAATGTTAATGATAATTATTTCAAAGTTTTCAGTTTTCTGATCCTTTGGTGCTAACAAATATATAACAACTAAACAATACTTCTTTTTGTTGGGTTAATCGGGTTTAATTATTCACGTGTTAACGGGTCATTTGGTTGTTGCTTTCTACACATGCAAGTTGAATAATAAAAAGTAAAAGAGTGGGTATAGGTTGACCTATTTTTGTGGTAGTGTACGTTAGTAGCTGCACATATGGGTCATGACTTATTATGTACCGGTTCTTTAGGTAGTTTGGTATTTTTATTGGTTTTTAAAACTTCCACGTTATCTCTGTAAGGCTATATATATTCATGCCATCTTTTTTTCCATTTACGTACAAAGCTTTAAGTGTGCATCTTTGTGGCCTGAACCAACACTTTTTTCCATTTACGTACAAAGCTTTAAGTGTGCATCTTTGTGTGCATCATACCCTTTTATAAGGGTAGGAAGAAAAATGTTGGAATCTTTCAAAAGATGATGTGGGATGAGAGAACTTTTTTTATTAGCTTGAGAAGAAAAACTATGCAATGTGGGGTGAGAATTAGATCACAAAGATAACCTTCAAATAATGGAAGCATGATTGGCAAAAAAAACTTTGTAGTGATTAAAGGTGATCTCGTTTGAACTTCTTGTTTTTATGAATTTATTTGTATCTCTTGTGTAGTTGCATTTAGAAAGACCATGAAATCGTTTGAACTTTCTTTTTTATTTATATATCTCTCAAGTAGTTCAAAGATCTAGCTTTTATAAGAATAGGGTGATTAAACCTGTGAATTAGAGTATGCAGATGGTGGTGTGAGTATGCACATGGTGGTGTCTGTATTGAGGATGGAAGGGTGGTGAATGGTGAGACATAATTATTTTGTTTTATTTGTTAAAAAAACCCATGTTCATGCATTTTGTATATCAAATTATCAAATATATATAATCACAATAAGTCCTATTTTTCATATTTTTTAACCCGACCCGTTTCCTACCCGGCATACTTTTGACCCGCCTCATTTTCGCACCCCCTCAAGTAATTTTCTAGATCCGTCACTGATAACACATGATGGTGTTTACGTTTCATTTAAGGAGTATAGTTCTCATTGTGAACATGGGAAAACCTAATTACGAATTCCATCATATCTTGGCAATTCTTCATTATTTTAAGGTTAACATGATCCAACCTTCTATGTCACATCCCAAAGCTAGCGCTCTAACATTTATTATATATCTCCAAATTAAGGATACAAGTTTCCTTGTCTCTCTAATTAATAAGATTTTATTCTCTGGTGGGGGGTCTTACAACACTTGTTTGTGAAAAGGACATCATGAACAACCTTGGACACCAATTTTGGTCTGTCAACATAATTTGTTGATGTCATTTCAACATGATTTTTGTTAACAACTGACACTAGTTTTGGTTTGTTAGTGGTAACAGATAATGCTTTTAGTTTGTTATAACATTGACTGTTTTGTGTTTTGAAAACCTTTTTTGATTGATTGTAATTAACAGAAGTTTTCTTTTCAAATTACCTTTTATGGCAAAACCATGTTTACCCTCTCCTCTCTCTCATCATAAACTCCTTGGACACATTGATGGCTCTCTTCTACCCCTTCCTCAAATTGTTCGGGTCGGTCAGTCCCAACTCGGATTATGCTTCCTAGCTTGAAGCTGATGATCAACGGGTCATGTTGTTTCTTCAATCATCTCTCACTGAAGAATCCATAATCTTCGTGATTCTTTAGGACAACTGAAAAAGGTAACCTTTCAGTTTTCGTTTATGCCACAAAATTTAAATTTTTTTGTTATCGATTGGGCAAATAGTTTATGATATGGACAAAGCCCAATGGTTTCTTGTGATCTTGGCTCAACTTTTGAAACTTTTTCAACGGCTCAACGGTTTGTTTTCCCTAGTGGGAAGTTCTTTCATGGGCCAAAGGTCATGAGCAACTAATCATATGGCTCCATCTCAGCCACGTCTAGATCAATCCTAACCTTATACGGGACATGACAAAGTCATTTTTGGCAAAGGTGATATCTTACTTGGAATTGCTTCAATTTCAAGAAATTTGGTATGTCAGCCGAGGCTTAGCTTCCTCAACATGCCCTGACCTAAGCCCAGACAACGCCGTAGTCTGTCCTAGCAACCTAGTCTGATTTTGCTATGGGCGCTTCATCCTCGGCTCCAACAACTTCAGCCCATCCGATGGTAACCCGCTCCTAGGTCGATGCTTTAAAGCCCAAACATTGGGTTTCAAAACAGCCTCTCCAGATCCATCTTGGCTACAAGTCATGAATGAAGAAATTCAGGCCTTACATCAAAATCACACCTGGATCTTGTTCCACAAACACTGATTGTTGGCTCTAAATGGGTGTATTTTACAAAATACAAATCTGATGGTTTCGTTGATCGCCTAAAAGACCACCTTGTTGCTCAAGGTTTCAATCTAATACCGGGTTTTGATTATTCTCACACATTTAGCCCCGTTGTTAAAGCCTCCATGGTCCGTATTATGCTATCTATGTCTGTCACCCGAAAATAGCATTTTCATCAAGTATTAAGAATACCACTACTAGAAATCTTAGCAGATTCGTCGAAGCAGTCTCAACGACGTATGTCGTCGAGATAGGAGACCCAATTAGGACGACACGTCATCGGAGATGGACTCAGCCCATTTTTCACCTTTTCTCGACGACACATCGTCGGCGATGGTCAAGCGGGAAAAGGTGAAAAAATTTTGCGCTCATACATCATTTATCTCGACGACATGTCGTCGAGATTGATAATAATAATTTTTTTTCTTTTTTTTTGCCAATGTAAAATATTAAAGATTTTTTGTTTATAGAAATTACCTATTCTTGATGACATGTCGTCGAGATAAGTTTATAATAAAAAGTTATTTTTATTTAATAATTTAATTAATTAAAATATATAAAAAAAGACCCAATCTCGGCAACATGTCGTCGAGACTGGTCTGACATGGTGTTATGTACGCAGAAAACTCTTTTCCACCTCATTTCACTCCCATTTTTCTCTCTATCTTCATCTCGGCTTTCACTCCTAAATCCAGCCACTTTACTTCAAAATTCACCGTGTTCCACCCCCTCCACCACCATTACTCATCTTATGAATTGGTTAGACCATATTTTGACTTTTTTTTGTATTTTAAGTTTATAGTTGCAAATTTTTGATATAAATCTTATGTAGATGAGGTTTTGGTTAAGTGAACAGATTGGAAGCTAGATTGTGGCTTTCCCAACGACTTCTCCTCGTTTCAAGAACGAATTCGGAAGTGATATGCATATATTTGTGATTATAGGTGTATTTGGGTAGTTTGTATAGATGTATAAATATATTTGTGTAATATTTTGGTAATAGGTATATATTTGAGAGATTTAAATACAACAAATTGACCCTGTCCCGACGCCACCTGTACCGACGACATTTGTCGTCGGGATAGGTCACCCTATACCGACGACATGTCGCCGGTATAGGTCAAAATCAAAATTTTGGTAGGGAGACCCTATAGCGACGACATGTCGTTGGTATAGGGTTGAGGCAGGTTGGAGGGAAAACTGGCGCCCAATGAATTTTTGGGGAAAATAGCGACGACATGTCGTCGCTATAGGTTAATTTTGATTTTTTTTTATTTAATAAATTTTCGTCGGTCAAAATTTTTTTTTTTAAATTAAAAAAAATTCTTTGTGTAATTAACGGGTTCCGGGCTTCCTCATGCCTCGTCGGACACCTATCCCCCCAACCGGCCACCTCTAGGGTTCGGCCGAACCCATGCACACACATGAAGGTTCCCTACGATCACAAACAAGCATTTAAATAGGAAGGTTTTCAAGATAATACCTCTAGATCAGAGAACCCGTGCCAATCGAATTCCCGAATCACCTCGTCTTCTTTGAAACTCAACTTCTCTTCTAAACCCTAGAATTATGAAACATGTGTAGTATTGATTCAAGGATCCCGACACACTAAGGATGATTAGAGATCGACAAAATACATCAAATCGGACTTGAAACGCGATGAACGGCTCTCTCCCTCTCCTCCTTGCTCTTCGACGGCTGAATGTGAAAATGGGGTCTCCATATTTGCGTTGCACCCTAAAGGGTGTTCTTCACTAGGGCCAGGCTTGGCCCACGCTCACCCAAGGTCTCCCGGGCTTGGTTTTGTTCACGTTTTTAAATAAAACCCGCCAAAACCCCGTTAATTACCCGTTAACCTTTACAATAATTTACATAATTACAAACCCAATTATTTTATGAAAAACCGGGATGTTAAATCTTGGGTCGTTGAACCCTTATGGGTTAGTGTTGAAGTGTGGGTTATTAACATGTCAATAAACGACAAACCGTTTTATAAAGGATTGTAATGTTCTGAGTTCAATCAAATGGTATTTCTTGTTTGCAGGTGAGGTATCTTGGCTAGGAGCGGTGCTACTCGGATTGGTGTATAGGCATTTGTAAGATAAGATTAAGATTGATATTGAGTTTATAAAGGGTTACAACTATTTTAAATTAAGACTTCCACTGATTGTTTGTAATAAAGCGGGTATTTTTAAAGAGAACACCCAGTGATGAGAACCAACTGTAGGGTACCCAGTTTGGGGCCATACAGGCTGGTCTTGGGTGTTTCACAAACGTCCGAGACATCGTGAAGGCAATCAACAGACTTCTAATGTCTTGCACGATGGGGTTCCGATTAAAAATTCTTCTTATTCCATGAATCTTGCTCAGGTAACGGTTTCGATTTTTCTCACGAATTTCCCACTTAATTCTTCAGTGAATGAGATTTGGAAGTTCTGCTAGAATGGGAGGTTGAGAATTAGAGTTTTGTTTGACAATGATAAATCCTTTTCGTCTGATCTGACCCGGCCCAACCCGAAAAGTATGTAAATAGAGTTCATAGATGATACAACAGCAACTATGTTTATATTTGTGTTTGAACTCGATTTGACCATCTTCATAAAATCGTATCAGCTTAAACCTACAATTAGGTTTAATGTCTTTGTTGTTTAGTGTTGATTACACATAGTTGGTTATGAGAGAAAAGAGTTGTGAACATCGGTTTTATTTTGCAACATAAATTTAGATATTACATTATATTAGTTTGTTGATAATTTTATAATTTTGTAGAAATTTTTGGTTTGATTTGTTTTTTTATATATTTATGTGCTATTGGATATATATTGATTATAAAATAAATTTTTTATTTTAAACAGAAAAATATGGATTTCAAAACTTTAATTTTTTTATCTTAATAATTTTTTTATTTTAAACAGAAAAATATGGATTTTAAAACTTTAATTTTTTTATCTTAATAATTTATTTTTTTTAAATTAAAAAATATTATGGAAAACCCTATGGCGACGACATGTCGTCGGGATAGGGTTTTTCCAAAATTTTGAATGGGACACCCTATAGCGACGACATGTCGTCGCTATAGGGTTGAGGCAGGTTGGAGGAAAAACTGGCGCCCAATGAATTTTTGGGGAAAACCTATAGCGACGACATGTCGTCGCTATAGGTTAATTTTGATTTTCTTTTTGTTTTTTTTATTTAATAATTTTTTTTAAATTAAAAAAAATTCTGGAAAACCCTATGGCGACGACATGTCGTCGGGATAGTGTTTTTACCTTTATTGACTGGTCAACATCCTGCGAAACCTGTGCCGACGACATGTCGTCGCTATAGGCCACTGTACCAACGACAAGTGGACCTATGCCGACGACATGTCGTCGCTATAGGGTGCAGCGCGAACAAATAGGGAAACAGACGGCAGAACTTCATTTTCAGCCAAAACTCTCCAAAACTCCCCCAATTCTGTCTCTCCGGCGATTTCAGCGTTTTTGGGCTATTTGGAAGCAACTTTCACACAAACTTTCGGGATTTAAGGTGAGCTAACATCCGGGTTCATATTTTAGCTAATTTTTTAAGATTTTGAAGTTTTGTTTGTTTATTTTGGTTAGGTTTTGGAGGAATTTCACCATTTCTTGAATTTCTAGCTTTGTGAAGATAAATACTCGTTTTAATTACTAATTTGTGTTGAAATTTGGTTTATATCAAAGATTTTTATGATTTTGTATGTATGTGTTATGTTTGTATGTTTGTATGTATGAGTATGTATATTTGTATGATGGAATTATTAAATTATGATTAGTTTATGTCATTTGGTTTAGATGTGTGTTTATTTTATATAATTTAGTTTATGTAAATTAGTGTTTGTATGTATGTGTATGTATGTGTGTAATTTGTGTTTATGATGATTAGTTTTAATGTTTAGTTTGTATGTATGTGTGTAATTTGTGTTTATGATGATTAGTTTGAATGTTTAGTTGGTATGTATGTGTGTAATTTGTGTTTATGATGAAATTTGGTTTAGATCTAAGATTTTTATGATTTTGTATGTATGTGTATGTATGTATGTTTGTATGTATGAGTATGTATGATGGAATTATTAAATTATGATTAGTTTAGGTCATTTGGTTTAGATGTGTGCTTATTTTATATAATTTAGTTTATGTAAATTAGTGTTTGTATGTATATGTATGTATGTGTGTATTTTGTGTTTATAATGATTAGTTTGAATGTTTAGTTTGTATGTATGTGTGCAATTTGTGTTTATGATGATTAGTTTGGATGATTAGTTTGTATGTATGTGTGTAATTTGTGTTTATGATGATTAGTTAATATGAATGTATATATGTGTATGTATGTATATGTTTGTAATTATGTAATTGGACATTTATTTATGTTTGTATGTATATGTTTGTAATTATGTAATTGGGCTTTTATTTATATATGTATGTATGTAATTGTGATATGTAGGTATATAAGATGGTATTTATTGGGAGCAACTTTCACAAAAACTCTCGGGATTTAAGGTGAGGTAACATCCGGGTTTTATATTTTAGCTACTTTTTCAAGATTTTGAAGTTTTGCTTGTTTATTTTGGTTAGGTTTTGGAGGAATTTCACCATTTCTTGATTTCTAGCTTTGTGAAGGTAAGTACTCGTTTTAATTACTAATTTATGATGAAATTTTATTTAGATCTAAGATTTTTATGATTTTGTATGTATGTGTTATGTATGTGTATGTATGTATGAATATGTATATTTGTATGTATGATGGAATTATTAAATTATGATTAGTTTAGGTCATTTGGTTTAGATGTGTGATTATTTTATATAATTTAGTTTATGTAATTTAGTGTTTGTATGTGTGTAATTTGTCTTTATGATGATTAGTTTGAATGTTTAGTTTGTATGTATGTGTATGTATGTGTGTAATTTATGTTTTTGATGATTAGTTTTGATGATTAGGTTGTATGTATGTGTGTAATTTGTTTTTATGATGATTAGTTAATATGAATGTATATATGTGTATGTATGTTTGTATCTATATATTTGTAATTATGTAATTGGACATTTATTTATGTATGTATGTTTGTGTGTATATATTTGTAATTATGTAATTGGGCTTTTATTTATGTATGTATGTATGTAATTGTGATGTTTAGGTATATAAGAGAGTATTTATTCATATGCTTATGTATGTTTGTATGTATATGTAACTTTATTTAATTTTGTTACAAGTTCGAAACTCGTTGCGGTTGACGAGAGGAAGAACGTCGTACACATAATCAACAAATGCTTGAAATGCAACGACAAATGGATGAAATGCGTCGAATGTGGGATCGCCGAACTAGCAGCGATGATAATTAGCTTGGAGTTGTTGAGCCTTTACCTTTTTTGTTGGTATTTGTCTTGAACAATTTGCATATTTGTGTGTCGAACAAGTTTATGTTTTGAATGTTTGATTTGTCGAACAAATTTGTGTGCCGAACAAGTTTGTGTGTCGAACAATTTGGATGTTTGGTTTATGTTTCGGATATTAGTTTTTATCCGATTTGAATGTTTGAATGGTTTATATTTATGATTTGTAGGTTTTTGTTTTTATAAATTTAATATTTCTGGATAAAATATTAAAAATAAAAAAAATAAAATAAAAACAGAAAAGACCTATATCGACGACATGTCGTCGCTATAGGCCTTTATCAAAAATTATTAAAAAAAAAACCCTATAGCGACGACATGTCGTCGGAATAGGGTCAACCTATACCGACGACAGGTCGTCGGTACAAGGTTGGAATCTATACCGACGACATGTCGTCGGTATAGAATTTCTTTTTGAATTATTTAATTAGACCCTATAGCGACGACATGTCGTCGGTATAGTGACCTATACCGACGACACCTATCCCGACAACAATCTTGGGCTATTGGTACAACTAAATCCCGACGACACCTATCCCGACGACATGTCGTCGGTATAAGCTATCCCGACGACAAGTCGTCGCTATAGGGTCAAAAAAAGTCGTCGGTATAGGGTGATATTGTTGTTGTATAGATGTTTTAATTGTTTTTTATTTGAATAATATAGATGAATATATGAATGTATGTATTATTTGTGAAATTGATGGTTAATTTATATAGATGTATAGTATGTATTATTTGTGAAATTATAGGTTTATATAGATGTATGGATTATTTGTGAAATTGATGAATTGTAGGTTTATATAGATGTATTATTGGTGGTGTTATGTATATATTATTTGTATGAATTGTATGATGTTATTTATTTTTTGTAATGTATGGTTTGTATGTATTATTTATTTGGGTATTTGTATGAATGTAGGTTTGTATAGATGTATTTGTGAATTGTATTATTTGTGAAATTGTAGGTTTATATAGATGTATAAATATATAGATGTATGCATTATTTTTTAAATTGATGAACTGTAGGTTTGTATAGATATATAAATATATAGACGTATGGATTATTTGTGAAATTGGTAAATTGTAGGTTTATATAAATGTATTATTGGTGGTGTTATGTATGTATGGTTTGTATGAGTATAGATGAATATGTGCATGTAAATATGTTAGTAATTTGAACACGAACCGTTTCACTTGTTTTGACCCGAATATTTGTATGTATTATTTATTTGGGTATTCGTATGAATTTAAATGAATATATTGTTGTTTTTTATTTTTTTTGTGAAATGTATTAGATGAATGTATGTATGTATACATGTTAGTAACTCGAACACGAACCGTATATATATTTGTATTTATTATTTATTTTGGTATTTATATGAAAATTGGTGAATATATTCTTATTTATTTTTTGTGAAATGTATGTATATATTTAAATATTTAATCTGTTTTGATTTTTTATATTTGTATGATTTTTTATATTTGTATGATTTTTTTATATCTAATACATTTGTCATGAATATATAGGTTTTCTTGTTTAGCTTTCTCTTGTCTTTCGACTTTGACCGTACTAAAAAGTTAACACTTTTCTACCAAACCAAAAATTGTTTAGATTATGTAACACTTTTTTACTATATCAAACTCGAACACGATCCGTTTGTTAACCCTTTTATTTCAAAAAATTGGTTTATTATTTTAGCATAAGATACGTAAGTATTTTAATTTATTATATAAAGTATATTTTTTAAAATAAAATAAAAAACAAATTGTTCGTGTTTGAATTATTAACATAGATAAACTTTGGATTGTCCCCTTTAGAAAATATCTTTTAGAAAATACTCGTTCGAAATTTAACTAATAGATTAATTTTGGATTTTCCCCGTTTGGTACTGCCTTTTGAATATTTTATCTCATTTAAGGTATGTATACGTTTTAACGGGTTGACTATTTAAAGGGAAATGCTGTCGATTTATTCTTGAATAGTGAACTCGTTAAAATGTATACATATGAGATAGAATATTTAAAAAGTGGGTTAGGATCCATCACCTTTAGATATTCCATCTGATGTGATATCAGTTGATAAAAACAATTATGACAATTGATAAGAGTTAGATTGCACTGCGAGATCGTAATCATCCGGATTTCATAAAAGGTCTTCATAAGTTTATAGATAATGCCAAAAACTATGTTGACGGTGATGGCAAGATTTATTGATCGTGTAAAAAATGTGCCAACTCTTATCGGCAAATTTCGTCTTCTGTTTATTCACACGTACGTGTTCATGGGTTTCTACAAGCATACGACACTTGGTTTTATCACGAAGAGGAATATGCTAATGCTTCAGATGTAGACGCACTTTGGGCTTCAAATACAAGTGTTGCAACAACATATCATGCGATGTTTGATACACTTGATGATGTTATGGCGAAGCAAAATACACATGAAGAAATTACAAATGAAGATGGAAGTGGAGTTGGTTTAGACCCGGAATTTGACGTGTTGTTTGAAGAGCTCCATACCGAGTTATACCCTGGTTGTAGTTGGATGTCTTCCCTAAAATTTTTAGCAAAATTGATGCATATTAAAGTTATGAACAAGTGGATCACATTCCCGAAAGAGAATCACATTCCCGAGTCTCACTATGAATCTAAAAAGAAGCTGAGAAAGATCGGGTTAGGATATCAATCTCTCCATGCTTGCATCAATGACCGTGCTCTGTTTTGGAAGGAGAATGAGTCAAAAGAAAACTGCCCGATTTGTAAAGAAAGCATATGGGTTAACCCAAACACAAGTGGCAAGAAAGTTTCACGTAAAGTGTTACGCTACTTTCCTTTAACTTCTCGGCTTCGAATATATAGTTCCAGATTCACGGCAAAAGATATGATATGGAATAAAATAGGACGCTCAAGGGATTCTATAATGAGTCATGCGGTTGATGGGAAGCAATGAAAAGATTTTGATATGATGTTTCCTAAATTTGCGGAAGAATCCAGGAACGTCAGCTTGGGTTTGGCTGGCGATGGCTTTAACCCTTTCGGTAACATGAGTCAGTCTTACAATATGTGGTTGGTAGTGTTGACAACGTACAATACACCTACATGGTTATGTATGAAATAGACTTCTTTCATGTTAACTTTACTAATTCCAGGGCCAAATCACCTGGAAAGGACATTGCTGTTTTTTTAAGGCCTTTGTTGGATGAGTTGAAAATGTTGTGAGAGAAAGGAGTACAAATGAGAGATGCATCAGTCAACACTGTATTCAAGATGGTGGTGATGGTGGGGGTCAAGATCCGCACGACACGTCTAGGAGGCTCCCTACAGATTATGAGTCTTGTAAGTTACTTGTTTTAGTTAAATACTTGTTTTTATATTGTGTATATTTTTAATTTGCTAATTATTCAAATTCAAGTAACAGTTGCCTTGAAAAAAGTAAGGGCCATGATGGAAACCTTGATATGCTTGAGCCTTTGCCAGATAATAGCAACAAGCCACTCCCACTAGAGCTTGATCCATCTGCCAAGACATACAACAGATGATGGTTTGTTCGACAAATCTATGGTGTTCTCGAGAAAATCCTAACACACTATCCTAGCTGGGAAAATGTTCCTAGGGATGATCAAAACACCGTATTTCGCAATCTTCATGTAAGTATAAAATGTAATTTTTTAAATTTCATAATTATTAAATGTTTCCTAATTACCTTTTTTTATAGAATTACTTTGATCTCGAAAGCTGTGGTAACACACCGTATTGGCCAAGAATATGTGTGGGCATCCATGATGATTGTGCCTGTAGATATCGTGACCGTAAATCAAGTTTAAAAAACATTTTGAAGCGGTTGGTGGTTACGAGGATGTGGAAGAAGCAAAGAATCATGTCCATCTGTTCCAGCAATTGGAAATCCCTCATCGACGACTTGTTCATAAATGTCGGGTATATGGCACGCTCGATTCAAAATTGTAACATCCCAAAAATAATAAACGACAATAAATGGAAACGGGTTAAACGTGAGACGAACGGAATAAACAAGCTTGGAATGGGCCGGCTATGGGCTTACGCGCGTATGGGCTCAAGGGTAGTCTCTCTCTATAAAAACCCTAGCCCATCTCTCTTCTCTCATTTTACAAGTTCTAGAGAGAGAAACCTAAGAGAGAGAAAGTAGACGGATCGGCCCGAGATTCCAGCAAAGTGTTGCTCCATAGCTCGTGAGAAGAACCTCCGAATCAGAAGCTCGATACAGGTAACGATCTGGTCTAGATCTGAGTTTTTGTTCATTTTAGGGTTTTCGGGTTTTGGATGAAAATGTAACGTTTTTACAAATAAAACTAGAAAATGAACATAGATCTAGCATTTAGAAGGAAAAAAATGAACGTTTTGAACAAAAAAGTCAGGATCTTGACGTGATCAGATCTGCGTGCAAAAAGTTAGTTTTTGCCAAGAAGAAGGTCCTACGTACTTATCAAGTATGCAAGAAGCAGGTCCTGTGTACTTATCAAGTACACAAGAAGAAGGTCCTGCGTACTTATCAAGTACGCATGAAGCAGGTCCAACATACTTATCAAGTACGCATGAAGCAAAGTCTGCGTACTTATCAAGTACGCATGAAGCGAAGTCTACGCTGTTATTAAGTAAGCAAGAACAAGGCCCTTCCCACTTGCTAAGTGCGCAGGCATCATGATGGTTAGTAAAGTCAGTATGTTCGCCTAATTCAGAATGGTTAAACCGTTAGAGTCGGGATTGGTCTGATGTGTATTTAACTAATCAATTCAGATCGGAAGTGACGTTGTTGGACCTTTGTTTAGGACAACCCAGATTAGCTTAACAGGTGAGTTCTAGAAGCTCTCTTTTAAATGTTTTGAATAATATTTTTGGGCTGGTGTGCCTACGTAACGATGTGACTATTTTATAAAACGATGTTTATGAATGTTGTATGTGACGTTTTATAAAATGATGTTTATGAACGATGTTTTGGAAGGAAGGGTGATGAAAGAAGTGTTTATGAAATATTTTGCCAAAAGACGTTTATGAAGTGTTTATGAATGAATGAATGACTTTTAATAAAACGTACGCATGCTTTAACTTAAGTTTTCAAGTAAAAGAAGTGAATGTTTATGAAAGTCACAAACGAACGAATCTGTCATTATTCCTTAGGGAATGAAGGTTATGGGTATGGGATGTATGTTATGGACCTTTACCTTTTAGGGGCCTTTGTAGCTGGCCAAATGGGGTGATGACGGTCACCAAGGGGATTATCGTGATCCTTGAAGTTGGTACGATTTACCTTACGGGGTAGTCGTGCTTGAAGTTTGATACTGATGCCTTACGAGGTACAGTGCTTGAAGTTTGGTACTTGTGCCTTACGGGATACGGTACTTGAAGTTTGGTACGTGTCATCCTTGTGGTGCCGTGCTTGAATTTCGGTGGTAAATGACCTAAGTATCGGGCCCTAGTATTCCCGCCCGAAGGACAGTACGGTGGAAGGGCCTAGTGGTGGTGATCTTTAGGTCATTCCACCAGTATGCGATGTTTGGAATTGACGGTTACGAGAAGCCACAGATTCGATATGTTCGTTGACTTATGGGTTATGATGTGTTATGTTTTTGTTATTGAATGTTTTCGTACGCTTTTATTAAATGAAGTATGAAGTTATGTTTTTGGCAATTATTTGAAGTTAACGTTTTATGTTAAAACTAGAACTCACCAGCGTAGCTGACTTTTTAGTATGCACATTCAGGTTAAGGCAGGTTATGAGGATGGACGGTGATGCTTGGCTAGCGAGATGAGTTACCCAGCTGATAATGAAGACTAGCATCTCGTTATGTTTTAGTTACGATGTATTTATGTTTTAGACAATGTTTACACTTCCGCATGTTTAAACAATGTTGACGTTATGTTTGAATGAAATTTTCCGCTGTGTTATTTGATATTCAAGTTTAAGAACTGTTTGTGAATGAGTAAACCCAACACGTGAGGCCTCTCGGGTTTGAGGCCTTACAAGTTGGTATCAGAGCAATAGTTTGAGAGATTTGGACACTTCCAGTGTCTAAACTTAAACTGTGAATGGGACCGAAAGCAGATGCCTATACGGGTAACTCGAGCCACAATATCAGGTATGAAGGTAGTATATATTTACATATATAGTATGTCTTAGAAAGGGTTATGTAAGGACTTGTGTTCTGATGGAATCACAAAGGTGGTTAAATAGAAATCGAAAGGTAGTGTAATGGTTAATTGTAGATGGCCAGTGTATATTAACATCTTACGGTGCTTGTTGAATTCTATTTGTTAACTAGTGTGATGACATTGGATTCCTTGTCTTATAAAACGAAATGGCAAGGAGAGGAAACTGAAGGCGTAGTGGGGGTCGTACCGGTGGTCGTAACGGTGGGAGCGGCAGGGCTCCTACGCGCCAAGAGTACAGTGAATAAGGGAGTGTTCACACTGAGCCAGAAGTTAGTATGCACGGAACTGAGCCGACTCATGTCGAAGAACAACAATTCAATTTTGAACCGGAAGTGCGAGCGGCTCTGGCACGCGAGTTCACTGAGTTGATGAAGGTTTCTTTGCCAGGACTGTTGGCAGAAGCGTTAAAGAAGGCTAATGAGACGGATGGGTCTAACACGGCGGTTGGTACCCGAACACTGAGGCAGTCAACACACCGCTTAACCGTGGTTGCGACTATAAGTCCTTTAAGGCATGTGACTCGCCGGTCCTGACTGGGAAGAAGGACGCGGTGGCTACTTTTGATTGGGTAATCCGTATGGAAGCTGCCATTCGTCTGAGCGAGTGTCGAGCGAATCAAGTTGTGAAATTTGCTTCTAACTCCTTGAGAGAGGAAGCATCCCATTGGTGGGAAGGTGAACGTCAAGCCAAGGGGGACGAGGCTGTGGATGCGATGATGTGGACTAATTTGAAAACTTTGGTGATCAAGATTTTCTGTCCAAGGAATGAGATCGAAAAGGTAGAAAGGGAATTTCTGGGGATTAAGGCCGGTAGCATGACGCACCAGCAGTACACCACACGGTTCAATGAACTGGCACGTTTGGTGCCACATCTTGTCACGACTGAGGAAAGAAAGATTGTCTGCTACATTCAAGGGATGCCGGACCAGGTCCGCGCCTATGTTAAGGCAAACACCCCTACTAACTATGATTCGGTAGTTGAACTGAGCGGCGTAGTATTTGATGATCTGGCGCTGAATGTCGTTGCCATTGAAGAGCCTAAGAAGAAGCTGATTTTTCCCGCTAAGCGATCGGGTGGGAAGTTGTTTAGGGCTCGGGACAAACATGCCAGGGCAGGCGAGACGGCAGTCTGTGGAAAATGTGGGGTAAGACATGCGGGTGAATGTCGGCTATGGTCAAATCTATGCTTTAAATGCGGCAAGACCGGACACTACTCCCGTGAATGCCCGCAAGGCTTCAAATGCTACAATTGTGGGGAAAGTGGTCATATGATTCGGGAATGCACTAAGCCCAGGATGGGTGAAGCCGGGAAGGGGAAAGGCCCGGAGAAGAAAGAATAGAGGCCCCGAGCAAAGACTCGTGCGTACGCGCTGACGCAAGAACAAGCCAGGGTGGACCTCGACGTGGCGTCAGGTACGTTCATCCTTGACAACACTTTTGTTTCAGTGTTATTTGATTCGGGTGCCAGTAAGAGTTTTATATCTGCAACGTTTTGTAAACGAGTGAAATACAATGTCAGTAAGCTAGAAAGGGCCTTTAGCGTAGAAACCGCTGAGGGTAGGGTTGCGAGAGTAACCGATGTAGTTGACAATTCCACGATAAAAATAGAAGGCCATAGATTCCCCGTCAGGTTGTTTGTTATGGTTTTGGGTGGGTTCGATGTCGTGTTAGGTATGGATTGGCTAACTGCCAATGAAGCGCAAATTATATGCAAACGAAAGATAATCCGACTCAAGGCTCCGGATGGTAGCGAAGTCGAGGTTTTTAGAGATCGTGACGCCCCGATGCCTAACATCATCTCAATGATCAAGGCAGCAGATTACCTAAGGCGCGGATGTGAGGCCTATCTGGTGTACGTGATTGACAAGTGTAAGGAAGTGAAGGAACTAGACGATGTACCCGTGGTACGCGAGTACCCGGAGGTGTTTCCAAAGGACTTGCCTGGGATACCACCCGAAAGAGAAATTGAGTTTCGAATTGTTTTAGTACCAGATGCCCAGCCCGTGGCTAAGGCTCCATATCGACTAGCACCGGTGGAGATGAAAGAGATAATGGCACAGCTAGACGAGTTACTTGAGAAAGGATTTATCCAATCGAGCATCTCTCCGTGGGGTGCTCCGGTGTTGTTTGTGAAGAAGAAAGATGGTTCGATGAGAATGTGTATTGATTATCGCGAGTTGAACAAACGTACGGTGAAGAACAAGTACCCTTTACCAAGGACTGACGACCTGTTCGATCAATTGCAAGGCGCAAGTTGGTTATCAAAAATCGACCTTCGATCCGGGTACCATCAGTTTAAGGTGAGGGAAGAAGACATACCAAAAACTGCATTTCACACGCGTTATGGACATTTCGAGTTCCATGTAATGTCTTTCGGATTGACGAACGCCCCCGCATCGTTCATGGATTTGATGAATAGGGTGTGTCGACCGATGCTGGACCGATCGGTAATCGTGTTCATCGATGATATCCTCATCTACTTCAAGAATGAGGGTGATCACGCATGTCACTTAAAGGAGGTGTTGGAGGTTCTGAAGAAGGAAAAGTTGTATTCTAAGTTCTCCAAATGCGCGTTCTGGCTTAGGGAAGTCCAATTCCTAGGTCACGTCATTAACCCGAATGGCATTATGGTTGACCCAGCAGAGATAATGACGGTAAGGGAATGGAATATTCCTAAGACGCCAACTGAAATCCGTAGTTTCTTGGGATTGGCAGGCTACTATCGGAGATTCATCCAGGATTTCTCAAAAATAGCTTCGCCGTTGACAAAGTTGACGCGGAAGGAGGTAAAGTACGAATGGGGTTAGACCTAGGATGAGGCGTTTAAGGAACTGAAGGAGAAACTAACCCAAGCTCCAGTCTTGGCCCTTCCTGAGGGCAATGAAGACTTAGTGATATACTATGACGCTTTGGGTCAGGGATTGGGATGCGTATTGATGCAACGCGGGAGAGTGATCGCGTATGCGTCACGACAGTTGAAGATTCACGAAGCAAATTATCCGACTCACGTTTGGAACTTGCTGCTGTCGTATTCGCATTGAAAATATGAAGGCACTAACTTTAGGGGGTGAAGTTTACTATTTACTCCGACCACAAAAGTTTGAAGTACTTCTTCGAACAAAGGGAACTTAATATGAGGTAGAGACGATTGTTGGAACTATTGAAAGACTATGACTGTGAAATCATATACCATCCTGGAAAGGCAAACGTGGTGGCTGACGCTCTAAGCCGAAAGGATGTGCCTACTCCTATTAGAGTGAAAGCTTTCCAATTGGTGGTAACATCAGATGTGATGAGGGAAATTGAAAGAGCTCAAGATGAAGCACTTAAGAAAGAAAACATAAAGAAGGAAATAATGGTTGGCCAACAGGACAAGTTAGAATATAACACCCTTGGTGTTAGGACACGTTTTGGGCGGGTATGGATACCTATGGGTGGCGAGCTTAGGACCAAAATCTTAGATGAGGCTCATAAGTCTCGTTACTCTATCCATCCCGGTAGCAACAAAATGTACCAAGATCTGAGGAAGGAATACTGGTGGCCTGGAATAAAACACGAAGTGACAAAGTACGTAAGCAAGTGCATGACTTGCTCGCAAGTAAAGGTTGAACACCATAAACCTTATGGAAAGATTCAACCACTTGATATACCGAAATGGAAGTGGGAACACATTACCATGGACTTCATAACCAAACTACCTCGCACAGCTAAAGGTCATGACACCATTTGGGTAATTATGGACCGTTTAACGAAGAGTGCTCATTTCCTACCTATTCGCGAGACGTTCTCGTCGGAGAGGTTAGCGGAAGTATTTATTAACGAAGTAGTAGCACGGCATGGGATGCCTTTGACGATCGTATCTGACCGGGACACACGATTCACATCAAGGTTCTGGAAAAGATTTCACGAGGTGATGGGCACGAGACTCAATGTTAGCACGGCATACCACCCATAAACGGATGGTCAGTTCGAAAGGACCATTCAAACATTGGAGGATATGCTTCGTGCTTGTATTATCGATTTTGGTGGCAGTTGGGACAGTCATCTGCCGTTATCCGAATTCTCCTATAACAACAGTTATCACACGACGATAGGCATGCCGCCTTACGAAATGTTGTATGGGAGGAGATGTAGGACCCCGGTTTGTTGGGGTGAGATTGGACAGAAAGAATTAGGAAGTCTTGAAGTCGTAAGAGAAACGTTGGAAAAGTTTGTTCAAATCAAAGCACGAATGAAGGCCGCACAAGATCGTTAGAAATCCTATGCGGACAAACGACGAAGGCTAATTGAGTTTGATGTTGGGAACAGAGTAATGTTGAAAGTGTCACCCTGGAAGGGAATCATACGATTCAGAAAGAGAGGAAAGTTAAGTTCGAGGTTTGTCGGACCATTCAGGATAATGGCACGGGTTGGTGAAGTCTCTTATCGGTTAGAGTTTCCTGATGAGTTAAGTGGGATTCATCCCACCTTCCATGTATCACACTTGCGAAAGTATTTGGCAGATGAATCGGCTCACGTACCACTTACTGACATCGAGGTCGACAACAGCCTTAACTACATCGAAGAACCTGTGGCCATCTTAGACAGAAAGGTGAAGCGTTTGCGTAATAAGATTATTCAATTGGTTAAAGTCCAATAGAATTACCGAAAGGGATCGGAATCTACTTGGGAAACGAAGACGGAAATGAGGGAGTCGTACCCTCAACTATTTGACTTATGATAGGTTTCGGGGACGAAACCTATTGTAAGGGGGTAGACTTGTAACATCCCGAAAATAATAAACGACAATAAATGGAAACGGGTTAAACGTGAGAAGAACGGAATAAACGAGCTTGGAATGGGCCGGCTATGGGCTTGCGCGCGTATGGGCTCAAGGGTAGTCTCTCCCTATAAAAACCCTATCCCATCTCTCTTCTCTCATTTTACAAGTTCTAGAGAGAGAAACCAAAGAGAGAGAAAGTAGACGGATCGGCCCGAGATTCCAGCAAAGTGTTGCTCCATAGCTCATGAGAAGAACCTCCGAATCAGAAGCTCGATACTGGTAACGATCTGGTCTAGATCTGAGTTTTTGTTCATTTTAGGGTTTTCGGGTTTTGGATGAAAAGGTAACGTTTTTATGAATAAAACTTGAAAATGAACATAGATCTAGCATTTAGAAGGAAAAAAACGAACGTTTTGAACAAAAAAGTCAGGATCTAGGCGTGATCAGATCTGCGTGCAAAAAGTTAAGGGTTTTTGCCAAGAAGAAGGTCCTGCGTACTTATCAAGTACGCAAGAAGAAGGTCCTGCGTACTTATCAAGTACACAAGAAAAAGGTCATGCGTACTTATCAAGTACGCATGAAGCAGGTCCTGCATACTTATCAAGTACGCATGAAGCAAAGTCTGCGTACTTATCAAGTACGCATGAAGCGAAGTCTGCGCACTTATTAAGTACGCAAGAACAAGGCCCTGCGCACTTGCTAAGTGCGCAGGCATCATGATGGTTAGTAAAGTCAGTATGTTCGCCTAATTCAGAATGGTTAAACTGTTAGAGTCAGGATTGGTCTGATGTGTATTTAACTAATCAATTCAGATCGGAAGTGACGTTGTTAGACCTTTGTTTAGGACAACCCAGATTAGCTTATCATGTGAGTTCTAGAAGCCCTCTTATAAATGTTTTGAATAATATTTTTGGGCTGGTGTGCATACGTAACGATGTGACTATTTTATAAAACGATATTTATGAATGTTGTATGTGACGTTTTATAAAATGATGTTTATGAACGATGTTTTGGAAGGAAGGGTGATGAAAGAAGTGTTTATGAAATATTTTACCAAAAGAAGTTTATGAAGTGTTTATAAATGAATGAATGACTTTTAATAAAATGTACGAATGCTTTAACTGAAGTTTTGAAGTAAAAGAAGTGAATGTTTACGAAAGTCACAAACGAACGAATCTGCCATTATTCCTTAGGGAATGAAGGTTATGGGTATGGGATGTATGTTATGGGTCTTTACCTTTTAGGGGCCTTTGTGGCTGGCCAACTGTTGTACAACTGGGGTGATGACGGTCACCAAAGGGATTATCGTGATCCTTGAAGTTGGTACGATTTACCTTACGGGGTAGTCGTGCTTGAAGTTTGGTACCGATACCTTACGAGGTACAGTGCTTGAAGTTTGGTACTTGTGCCTTACGGGGTGCGGTACTTGAAGTTTGGTAAGTGTCATCCTTGTGGTGTCGTGCTTGAAGTTCGGTGGTAAATGACCTAAGTATCGGGCCCTAGTATTCCCGCCCGAAGGACAGTACGGTGGAAGGGCCTAGTGGAGGTGATCTTTAGGTCATTCCACCAGTATGCGATGTTTGGAATTTATGGTTACGAGAAGGCGCAGATTCGATATGTTCGTTGACTTATGGGTTATGATGTGTTATGTTTTTGTTATTGCATATTTCCGTACGCTTTTATTAAATGAACTATGAAGTTGTGTTTTTGGCAATTATTTGAAGTTAACGTTTTATGTTAAAACTAGACTCACCAGCGTAGGTGACTTTTTAGTATGCACATTCAAGTTAAGGCAGGTTATGAGGATGGACGGTGATGATTGGCTAGCGAGATGAGTTACCCGGCTAATAAGGAAGACTGGCATTCCGTTATGTTTTAGTTACGATGTATTTATGTTTTAGACAATGTTTACGCTTCCGCATGTTTAAACAATGTTGACGTTATGTTTGAATGAAATTTTCCGCTGCGTTATTTGATATTCAAATTTAAGAACTATTTGTGAATGAGTAAACCCAACACGTGAGGCCTCCTGGGTTTGGAGCCTTACAAAAATTCTTCAAATCAAGGTAAACAACCATATGCTAATACTAGTGGGAGCAAGTCATTTGCTCAACGACGATACTAAGAGGTACAAAAAATTGTTAATATTGTTGAAGACGTATGCACACTTATCACGGCACATGGGTCAACGATTGGGTAAATATATAATCTTTTATTATGTTGAAAATCAAAGTATATATGAGTCAAAATGACATGTACCCATTCTAAATGGGTCAAAATTACTCGTTTAACACAAGTCCACTAATACATGTATATTATTGCGTTTTGATACCTTTATTGTAGGGTTATTGTAGTTTGAGAAATTATTTGCGTATTAAGTTTGTATGTTGTACTTGTAATTTGGGAAATCCACTAGAATATTAATCATATTGGTTATTGTTGGTGTTATTATTGGTTTTTATTGAGTTTTAGTGAATTATTATGTTTATTAAGTATTGTTAGATAGGTTGATTATCAATTTTACAGTAGTTATGCTGCCGAAATTTTTAAAATGATTTTATATATATTTAGTTTTTGTTTATTACAGAATTCAATTCAAGAAGATCAGTTGACCCCAGATGCAACAAGTCGGCGAAGATGTTGATGAGGAAGGGGAACTACGATGTGCCCTTGGTGAGAGACGCGGTTAGTGACGAGGGGTTGGAAGAAAAGTAAGAAACACACCCACTAATGTTTCGTCTTTGTCCGACTCTCAATTCAACGAATTGAAAGAACAAATTCGGCAACTTAATGAGACCATCAAACAGATGCAAGGGGACCGCAGCCGACACGACAACCAAAATGACGACGATGAAGATGATTAAACTTGGTTGTAATATTTTATTTGAATGATTTGTAATAACTTACACATTATGTTTAGTTTTGTTGAATGTTTTATATAATATGTTTTAATGTATATATGACAAGTTATGAACGTTTGCTTAGTTTAAAAATCTGGAAATTTATAAAATTTAAAAAAAAATAATTTTCTAAAAATTATACCTTTTCTCGACGGCATTATATATTTAATTAAAAATAAAGATTAAACAGAATTAAAAACCCTTTCTCGATGACATGTCGTCGATATTGGGAGGTTTAATTTTTTTATCTTTATTTTTGAATGGTAAAAAAGCTATGCTAACAACCCTTTTGCGACGACAGGTCGTCGAGAAAAAGGCATACTTGTCTTGACTACTAATTCTCGATAAGACTTTGCCAACGGAAGCAATATCAACGACATGTCGTCGAGATAGGCTTTCTCGACGACATGTCGTCGAGATAGGTTGTTTAAAATATGCCTAAAATTCTTGTAGTGTACTTTTTCTCAACGAGCATTTCACGAAAACGGTCTTCATGGAACAACCTTCGGGTTTAATTAATCCCAAATTCCCTAACCATGGTTGTCGTCTAAAGAAGGCACTATGTGGCCTTAAACAGGCCGCTCGAGCATGGTTTCAATGGTCTAGTGTTTTTCTTCTTACTCAGGGTTTTGCTTTAAGTGAAGCTGATACATCAATCTTTGGACGACATAATATTAACAGTGCATCATGAGCTGACTATTTAAAGATTAACTTATAGACTTCATGGTGAATTTCCTATCAAAGACATACTTACACTCAGTTATTTTTTGGTTCTTCAAGTCACTTATACTTCAACGGGTTCATTCCTTAATCAATCTAAGTATGCTCAGGACATACATACACATGTCAGCCTCTTCGATTCTAAACCGGTTGCAATTCCCTTGGGTTCTAATGTTGTTTTCATCCGCAACGGGTCTCCTTTTCATGATCCAACTTGTTATCGCTCATTAGTGAGTGCTCTCCAATACCTAACCATCACCCGTCCTGATTTATCCTTCTCGTAAATCAAGCAGTCAATTCTTACATGCTCCAACTATGGATCATTTTCAGATGGTTAAACGTATCCTTCGTTATGTAAATGGAACAATCTCCTATGGTCTGAAATTTTATAATGTTCCCGCGACCTGTTTACATAGGCTACTCATATGCCGACTGAGCTCATTGTATTGAAACGGTGCATTCTACTTATGGTTACTCCATCTTTTAGGTGGAAATCTAATATCATGGAGTGCAAAAAAGCAATGTTTCCTGCTCAAGTTGTGAATTCGAATATAGAGATGTGCCAAATACCGTTTCTGAACTTATCTAGGTGACTCACCTTCTTCGAGACTTACATGTGTTACTTTCTGGTCATCCGACTATTTGTGCAACAATATAAGTGCTATTTTTTTAGCCAAAATCCAAGTTCACACACTTGCAAGACACATCGATATAGACTACAATTTTGTTCGGGAGCTCGTTTCCTCTGGGAAACTACATACCTAGTTTGTTCCAACCCGGCTTCAGGTGGCTGGTATATTTATCCACGCACGCCCACTTTTTGAGTCATTTCGAGACAAGCTTTGTGTTTCTTCGCCACGCATTCGCTTGAAAGGGGGTGTTAGAGATGAGGGAAAGAATCCCTTGTTTATTTAAAACTAGTTTAGATCCTGTGTATACACACGGGGTGAAAAATATCAATAAGTACAATTTTTAAATCTTTATGCGTATATTAACGTATAAAAATATATCATATACTAAGGATAGAAAAGAAAACTCAAAATATGCAAAAACTAAAATATAATTGTGTTTCGAAAATAAATTAAATACTATTTAATGTAATTTGTTTTTAATTTATTATTAGATTAAAAATAAAAGTTAAATAATTAGATTTTCAAAGTTTCATAAGTGATAATTTAAAATAATTATGTTTTATTAGTATAATTAATATTTTATTTTAAAATATATTGTTGTTAAAAATAGGAGGTGAATTTAATAAGAGAGAGAGGCGGGAAAAAAATGATAAGGAGGAATGTGGAAGCGACACGTGGCATAGAAAAACCTTTATTTATTATATAGTATAGATTATTCTATTGTAATCTTTGTCAATATTACTATTATTATTCGTTTTCGTATTATAAATCCTTATTGTATTATATACTAGCTTATAATCCGTGTATTACACACATGGTGAAATATATCAATACATAAAATTCTTAAATATTTATGCATATATTTTACATGTGTAAAAATGTATTACATATATTAAGGAGAGAAAACAAAATTCAAATACATTATTTACTATTTATGTAACATCCCAAAAATAGTAATTTAGTAAATAATAACGAGATAGAGACTTAATCATCATAAAACAAAAGAAAAACGGATGGGCTCGGGCTCGGCTCCAACGGGCCGAGGGAAGCCCAGGTATATAAGAGTCAAGACAGAACAAGAACTCTCATTTCCACCAAAACTTGCAACCTAGAGAGAGAAAGGAGAGCTCGGGTCTAGAGAGAGAAAGTCGACGGATCGACACGAGATTTAAGGAGCACCTTACTACTGAGCTCGTGAGCAAAACCTCCGAATCAGAATCACAATCCAGGTAACGATTCGACCTTAAACTAAGTTTTTTCTTCGTTTTGGGGTTTCTCGGGTTTTAGCTAAATAGGAGACTTTTTATGGATGAAACTTGAAAATAAGCTTAGAACTAGCATCTAGAGTGAAAACCGCACCTTTTGATCAAAGAAAATTGTAAGATTAGCATGATCGGATTAACATACAAAATTTCGGACTTGTCCAGAAAACAGGTGCTGCGTACTTATCAAGTACGCAGTAGGGACGTCCTGCGTACTTACCAAGTACGCAGGAGAGAGATCATGCGTACTTACCAAGTACGCAGGTACGCAGAAGAAAGGTCATGTGTACTTACCAAGTACGCAGGTACGCAGGAGAAAGATCATGCGTACTTATCAAGTACGCATGAGCAAGGCCCTGCGCACTTACTAAGTGCGCAGGTAGCAGACCAGTAACTAAAGTCAGTATGTTTTAGAATGATTAAATCGTTAGAGTCGGGATTGGGTCTGATGTGTATTTAACTACCTAATTCAGATCGTACGTGACGTTGTTGGACCTTTGTTTAGGACAACCAAGACTAGCTTATCAGGTGAGTTCTATGTGCCCCCTTCTATGTTATGTGCAAATCATTTTAAATGTTTTGGGGCTGAAGTGTATACACTAAATAAATAAATGCTATAAATGTCAATGTGATCATACGTAGTATACAAATATGTATATATATACTTATATATGAAAATGAATTATGAATAAAGAATGAAGCGTATGATTATAAAGAATGGATGAAAGAAGGACATAACGTAAATGAATGAAATCTTGCTTTATATTGTATATATATTGCATGTTATGAATGTATGTAAACGTTATGAACCCTTCTATGACAACGGCTACTTCGGTAGACGGACGACCACGTGACTATTTTGTAACCGGGACAAAAACGTTCCTTCGCAAGCTAGGACGTATATTAAGGCACTAATGGACGGTCGAAGCAATTGCCTTAACTAAAGTAGAACGGTTGCATACATAATGGTCGCGTGGGAAACGGATGCCCTAGGGCAAACGGACAAAAGAACGGACTACGACGGTAGGACGGTTTAAGAGTGGACGGACAAAGGTTGCCGGACGGATTTAATGAAAGAACGGACGGTTTTCTAGAGCCGGACGGTAATGAAATGGGCTACGACGGTAGTTCTCACTGCGATGTCTTTGTGACACTCGCGACAAGTGTGATGGGTTGATCTCCCTTAAGATTATGTCCAATAACTGTTCTCCCCCCCCCCCCCCCAAAGTAAGTATGTATGTACATATGTATATACTCAAAATGAATGATTTTGTGAGAACAGTAAAGTAAAGAATATGTAAAAGTACGAATATTACGTATGTTATGTATACATATATAAAGTATTCATGATAAGATAAGTATTATGTATGATTGTCCTTAAACTAGAACTCACCAGCATTAGCTGACTTTTAGTATACATTTCAGGTACAGAAAGGAAGGGTCATGCGAAGGCGTGAAGGTTACCCGGCACAAGACTGACATCCCACTTTTATATATGTTAAGACAAATGTTATGTACTTAATTTTAAAGACTTCCGCTGTTATGTCATGTCATGTAATTTGAATGATGTTTGCGTCCGCTTCTTTTGAATGTTTTAAATTTAAGCTCACTTTTTATGACTATGTTTATGAGTAAATCCAACAAGTGAGGTTACCCGGGAACGGGGCTTTACAAGTTGGTATCAGAGCAATAGTTTGAGAGATTCAGACATACCTAAATGTCTGGACTCAAACTGATTATGGAACCAACGCACGGATGTCATTATGGGTAACCAACGCCAACGCCAGCACGGTAAGTAAGTACTAGAGTTAATACACTTGGATAAGAATAGATACCTTAACTTAGAACAAATAGATGTCAATATCACAACCGAATTGAAGAGTTTTGAACCCGAAAAGCAATGTAAATTAGTAATCACAAACCGGTCACTGTAATTAAAAATTTACCTTGCTCGTACTGTTCCAAACTATGATCTAAAGAAATGACATTGATGTATTCCCTTATAACTATCAGGAAACTAGGAACTATAGCAGGTGGAGGAAGAACAGGACGCCGAGGCGGTCGCACTGGCCGAGTCGGTAGACCTCCATTGAATCAAAGACTAGAAAAAGAAGAGAGTTTGCACGCAGAACACACCGAGAGTGTGCACGAAACAGAAGTGACCCCAACTGGAGACGACAATCCAGGGCCCATACAGTTGGAACCCGAAGTCAGGGATGCTATTGCCCGTGAAGTTGTGCTCACTCTGAAGAAAGTATTGCCTGACCTACTATCCGAGGCACTAAAGAAAAGTAGAGAGGAGAATGAAGGAGACAATGAAGAGAAAGTGTATGACAGTGATGGGGATGAAGTGAAGGTGGGATCAAGCAACCGTGGGTGTACTTACAAAGGTTTCAAGGATGGAGACCCACCCAAGTTCGATGGCAACAAGGATTCAGTGACTACGTTTGAATGGATTGAGAGGATGAATGCTGTAGTCAACATCAGCGAGTGTCGACCGGACCAGGCTGTTAAGTATGTTGCCCATTCTTTCACCAATGAGGCACTAAGTTGGTGGAGGAACATTCAGAGGACAAAGTCGCCAAACGCTCTTGCCAGAATGACATGGGAAGATCTGAAGAAGCTGATAATACAAAAGTTCTGTCCCTAGAACGAAATTGATCGAGTGGAAAATGAATTCCTAAACTTTAAGGCGGGCAACAAGACGCACCGCCAATATACCTCTAGATTCAATGAGCTAGCTCAACTGGTACCCCACCTGGTGGAGACAGAAGAGCGAATGATCAAGTATTATGTGAAGGGCCTACCTCAAAGGGTCCGTGTCCATGTGAAAGACAACCTACCCTCGACCTTCGAGTCGGTAGTGAATCTGAGCGGAATCGTCTACGACGATTATGCCAATGAGGACCCACCAACAGAGAACCAAAAGAGAAAATGGGAGAACCCGTCTAGAGGCACCGGAAAAGGTAATGCAACAACTGAAATTAAGAAGCCAAGGTTGGATGAATATGAAACATGCAAGAAATGTGGAAGGCAACATCTTGGCGAGTGTCGAATCGGCACCACCATGTGTTATAAGTGCGGGAGGCCGGGGCACTACTCCCGAGATTGTTTGAAGGGCGTCAAGTGCCAAAGTTGTGGAAGACATGGACACCAGACTAGGGATTGCAGGAAAACCAGACAATCCGGTTTGGGAATAGAAAAGGAACAACCGCAGGCTAGGACTCGAGCCTACGCCCTGACTGAGGAGGAAGCAAGGGGAAACCCTGATGTTGTGTCAGGTACGTTCCTAGTTAATGATGAACATGCTGCTATTTTATTTGACTCTGGTGCTATTAAAAGTTTTATATCCAATGCATTTAGTCGTAAACTAGGTTGCACTATCAACACCATAGTAAAGGCCTTTAGCGTACAAACTGCCGTTGGTAAAAATTCGGCAGTATTTCAAGTAACATTGGATTGCATCATAGAAATAGAAGGTCATAAGTTCCCTTCTAGATTATTCCTTCTCACCTTGGGAGGATTCGATATAGTATTGGGTATAGATTGGCTAGCTGCCAATGAAGCTCAAATCATATGTAAACGTAAGAGGATACACCTCAAAGCTCCTAGCGGCAGTCCAATTACGGTTTATGGGGATTGGAATTACACGATGCCAAACATCATCTCGATGATCAAGGCCGAAAGTTACATGAGGCGCGGTTGCGAAGCTTATTTGGCATATGTTATTGATGATAGAATGAAAATGAATGAACTCAAGAATGTACCCGTGGTGTGCAACTTTCCGGAAGTATTCCCTGAGGATCTACCTAGGTTACCACCCGATCAGGAAATAGAATTTCAGATTGACTTATTGCCAGGAGCTGAGCCCGTTTCCAAAGCCCCCTACCGATTGGCTCCGTCAGAAATGAAGGAATTGATGTCTCAACTAGAGGAACTAACAGAAAAATAATTTATTAGGCCGAGCATCTCACCATGGGGCGCTCCGGTAAGGAAAAAGGACGGCAGCATGCGCATGTGCATTGACTACCGTGATTTGAACAAGAGGACAGTAAAGAACAAATACCCACTGCCTAGAATAGACGACCTTTTTGATCAACTGCAAGGTGCGAGTTGGTTCTCAAACATCGATCTTAGGTCGGGCTACCATCAGTTGAAAGTAAGAGAAGAAGACGTACCAAAGACCGCGTTTCGCACGCGTTCTGGGCATTATGAGTTTTTCGTGATGTCCTTCGGATTAACCAACGCACCAGCAGCATTCATGGATTTGATGAATAGAGTATGTCGACCCATGTTGGATCGATCAGTGATAGTTTTTATAGACGACATACTGGTATATTTGAAAAGCGAGGGTGATCACCACTGTCACCTAAGAGAGGTTCTAGAGGTGCTAAAGCAGGAAAAGTTGTACGTAAAATTCTCCAAATGCGCGTTCTGGCTTAGGGAAATTCAATTCCAAGGTCATGTGATAAATCCAAACGGAATCATGGTGGACCCTGCAAAGATCGAGACGGTAAAGGAATGGAACATCCCAAAGACACCAACAGAGATACGAAGCTTTCTGGGATTGGCAGGCTACTATCGAAGGTTCATTCAAGATTTTTCAAGAATAGCCTCGCCACTAACTAAGTTGACACGGAAGGAAATGAAATATGAATGGGGTCCAACCCAAAACAACGCGTTTGAGGAACTTAAGGCACGATTAACCCAAGCTCCAGTCTTGGCACTACCTGAGGGAAATGAAGACTTAGTAGTCTACTCTGACGCTTCGGGTCAGGGTTTAGGTTGCATACTTATGCAACGAGGGAAAGTAATTGCTTACGCCTCGCGAAAACTAAAGATTCACGAGGTTAACTACCCGACACACGATCTAGAGTTAGCAGCAGTAGTTTTCACGTTAAAAATATGGAGGCACTATCTATATGGAGTTAAATGCACCATCTACTCAGATCACAAAAGCCTGAAGTACTTTTTCGGGCAAAAGGAATTAAACATGAGGCAAAAAAGGTGGTTAGAGCTACTGAAGGACTATGACTGTGAGATATTGTACCATCCAGGCAAAGCAAACGTGGTGACCGACGCTTTAAGCAGAAAGGAAGAATCGGAACCTATACGGGTCAAAGCGTGTCAACTGATTATCACACCAGATTTGATGAGTGAAATATCAAAGGCACAAGACGAAGCACTATTAGAAGGAATATATAAAACGGGAAAGAATAGTAGGACAACAAGAAAATTTGGATGCAAATGCATACGGTGTACGAACTAGGTTTGGCCGGATGTGGATACCTAAGATTGGCGAGCTTAGAGCCAAAATACTCGATGAGGCCCATAAGTCTCGTTACTCTATCCACCCCGGGACAAAAAAAAATGTATCAAGACTTGAAGAAAGAGTACTGGTGGCCTGGCATGAAGAATGATGTGACTGAGTACGTGAACAAGTGCTTAACGTGTTCACTAGTTAAGGTCGAGCACCAGAAACCATGCGGTAAAATGCAACCTTTACCAATACCGGAATGGAAGTGGGAGGAGAACACGATGGACTTCATTACCAAGCTACCGCGAACAGCTAAAGGCAATGATACCATTTGGGTGATCGTCGACCGCTTGATGAAAAGTGCTCACTTCTTGCCAATACGTGAGACTTCTTCGTCAGAAAAACTAGCAGAAGTATTTATCAAGGAAATTGTAAGCAGACATGGTATGCCGCTGTCGATTGTGTCTGACAGGGATACTAGATTTACATCAAGGTTTTGGAAGAAATTCAATGAAGCGATGGGCACTAGATTGAACATCAGTACCGCTTACCACCCTCAAACCGATGGTCAATCTGAGAGGACCATTCAGACCTTGGAGGACATGCTCCGGGCCTGTATCATTGACTTTGGTGGGAGCTGGGACAACCATCTACCATTGGCAGAATTTTCATATAACAACAGCTATCACTCGACTATTGGCATGCCACCATTTGAAATGTTGTATGGGAGGAAATGTAGGACCCCGGTTTGTTGGGGGGAAATTGGACAAAAGGATTTTGCAAGTCTCGAAGTGGTCAAAGCTACTTCCGAGAAGTTTGATCAAATCAAGGCTCGAATGAAAGCCGCAAAGGACAGACAGAAATCATATGCGGATAAGAGAAGAAGGGATTTAGAGTTTCAAGTGGGGGACATGGTACTGTTAAAGGTATCACCATGCAAACTAAGCCCAAGGTTTGTCGGACCTTTCAAGATTTTAGCGAGAGTGGGTCAAGTTGCTTACAGACTCAACCTACCCGTTGAGCTTAGTGGAATACACCCTACGTTCCACGTGTCACACTTACGCAAGTGCCTAGCTGACGACACAGCTCACATACCTTACGACGAGATCGAAGTGGATAACAGTCTAAATTATGTAGAGGAACCAATAACCATTATTGACCGAGCTGAGAAACGACTACGCAATAAGTCGATTCTTTTAGTCAAAGTATAATGGAAGCACATAAAAGGGTCAGAAGCTACATGGTAAAAAGAAAACGAGATGAGGGGACTATACCCTAAAATGTTTAACGTATAAACGGTTTCGAGGACGAAACCTCTTTAAGGAGGGTAGACTTGTAACATCCCAAAAATAGTAATTTAATAAATAATAACGCGATAGAGACTTAATCATTATAAAAAAAAAAAGAAAAACGGATGGGCTCGGGCTCGGCTCCAACGGGCCGAGGGAAGCCCAGGTATATAAGGGTCAAGACAGAACAAGAACTCTCATTTCTACCAAAACATGAAACCTAGAGAGAGAAAGGAGAGCTCGGGTCTAGATAGAGAAAGTCGACGGATCGACACGAGATTTAAGGAGCACGTTACTACTGAGCTCGTGAGCAAAACCTCCGAATCAGAATCACAATCCAGGTAACGATTCGACCTTAAACTGAGTTTTTTCTTCGTTTTGGGGTTTCTCGGGTTTTAGCTAAATAGGAGACGTTTTTATGGATGAAACTTGAAAATAAGCTTAAAACTAGAATCTAGAGTGAAAACCGCACCTTTTGATCAAAGAAAATTGTAAGATTAGCATGATCGGATTAACATGCAAAATTTCAGACTTGTCCAGAAAACAGGTGTTGCATACTTATCAAGTACGCAGTAGGGACGTCCTGCGTACTTACCAAGTACGCAGGAGAGAGATCATGCGTACTTACCAAGTACGCAGGTACGCAGGAGAAAGGTCATGCGTACTTACCAAGTACGCAGGTACGCAGGAGAAAGATCATGCGTACTTATCAAGTACGCATGAGCAAGGCCCTGCGCACTTACTAAATGCGCAGGTAGCAGACCAGTAAGTAAAGTCAGTATGTTTTTTAATGATTAAACCGTTAGAGTCGGGATTGGGTCTGATATGTATTTAACTACCTAATTCAGATCGTACGTGACGTTGTTGGACCTTTGTTTAGGACAACCAAGACTAGCTTATCAGGTGAGTTCTATGTGCCCCCTTCTATGTTATGTGCAAATCATTTTAAATGTTTTGGGGCTGAAGTGTATACACTAAATAAATAAATGCTATAAATGTCAATGTGATCATACGTAGTATACAAATATGTATATATATATACTTATATATGAAAATGAATTATGAATAAAGAATGAAGCGTATGATTATAAAGAATGGATGAAAGAAGGACATAACGTAAATGAATGAAATCTTGCTTTATATTGTATATATATTGCATGTTATGAATGTATGTAAACGTTATGAACCCTTCTATGACAACGGCTACTTCGGTAGACGGACGACCACGTGACTATTTTGTAACCGGGACAAAAACGTTCCTTCGCAAGCTAGGACGTATATTAAGGCACTAATGGATGGTCGAAGCAATTGCCTTAACTAAAGTAGAACGGTTGCATACATAATGGTCGCGTGGGAAACGGATGCCCTAGGGCAAACGGACAAAAGAACGGACTACGACGGTAGGACGGTTTAAGAGCGGACGGACAAAGGTTGCCGGACGGTAATGAAATGGGCTACGACGGTAGTTCTCACTGCGATGTCTTTGTGACACTCGCGACAAGTGTGATGGGTTGATCTCCCTTAAGATTAAGTCCAATAACTGTTCTCCCCTCCAAAGTAAGTATGTATGTACATATGTATATACTCAAAATGAATGATTTTGTGAGAACAGTAAAGTAAAGAATATGTAAAAGTACGAATATTACGTATGTTATGTATACATATATAAAGTATTCATGATAAGATAAGTATTATGTATGATTGTCCTTAAACTAGAACTCACCAGCGTTAGCTGACTTTTAATATACATTTCAGGTACAGAAAGGAAGGGTCGTGCGAAGGCGTGAAGGTTACCCGGCACAAGAATGACATCCCACTTTTATATATGTTAAGACAAATGTTATGTACTTAATTTTAAAGACTTCCGCTGTTATGTTATGTCATGTCATGTAATTTGAATGATGTTTGCTTCCGCTACTTCTGAATGTTTTAAATTTAAGCTCAGTTTTTATGACTATGTTTATGAGTAAATCCAACAAGTGAGGTTACCCGGGAACGGGGCTTTACAATTTAATATAATTTGGCTTTCATTTTACTATTTGATTGAATATAAAAGTTAAATAATTAGATTTCAAAATTTCTTATAATAAGGGACAATTTAAAATAAATGTGTTTTATTAGTACAATTAGTATTTTTTTTAAATATATTATTATTAGAAGCTATATGTGTATTTAATAAGAGATAGAGTCGGAAAAAATAATGAGAATGAATATGGAGACGACACGTGACATGAAAAACATTTATTTATTAGATAGTATAGATATAGATAGTAAGTCAATACAAACATTGTTGATTGAGGCAAATCATATATCTTAAAGGTATGGGGTATATTCTCATAGTGGTCCCCAAGTGAGTCCCTTCACATAAGAGGGGGCGGTGTTTCACCCAAGTGAGCCCCCTCACACCACTGTCATCTCACTGTCTTTCCAATCACACATTGACACCTCATCCTCTTCCCTTCACCCAAGTGTTTCTTCCGTGAGCCCCCTCACGTCATTATGGGGGCGGGGGGCGGTGTTCGTGACCCCACTCACGCCGTGAAGCCCCTCATGGTTCACACCCGTGAGGATATACACATACTCTCTAATAGTATTGAATTCCAAGACAAATTTTGTTTTGCTATGAATTTATAAATTTAGCAACTTTTGAAAATTGTTAGATAAGTGTTCCTATTTTTTTAACATTAATTTTTATTCTTTTAACTCATCTTTTAATGTTTTTAATAAATCATTAATCTGAGTTTCTAAGTTCACTTTTAAGGTTTCCAATCCTTTCATAAAAAATGACCATAATTGTGCAGGGGCACTAGTTGTAAACTTAACCATCGATGTTTGGTCGGCTCCACATGGTATTCCCGATTCGTACCTTTGCGTTACCGCGCATTGGGTTGATCCCAATACATGGCAAATGATGAAGCGTACAATCGCGTTTGACTTGTTTGAATATTCACACACCGACGAAAATTTATTTTATATATTGGATGGTGTTATAACCGAATTTAAATTACAAAATAAACTTTTTTCAATGTCTTTTGATAATGCATCTAATAATACAAATGCGGTTCAAAAACTAAAAATTAAATATAAACCGGTTTGCAACGGCGTTTTTTTCCATAATCGATGTGTCGCACACATCATTAACTTGGCGGTGCAAGCCGGGCTTGCAATTGAAGAGGTTTCAAACTTAACATATACTTTTCGACTAATGCTTAAAGATTATTTTAGTAACAAAAAAAGATACCATGATTATATTAGATTTTGTCGTGAAACGAATAATCTTTGCTTAGGTCCGAATTGGGACGTCGAGACAAGATGGAACTCGACTTATACTATGTTTTATAGCGCTTTACGAAAAAGAGAAACTTTATAACTATTTCATGAAATGCTTGCCTCAAAACCTCGTCGTAAAATTCTAAATTTTCCTTCTACGAGTTGGGACATTTTAAAAGACGTAATCGAATTGCTTGAAGTTTTCAAAACCGCCACCACTTTTTTATCCGGTGTTTATTATCCCACAAGTCCATTAACTCTAAAACAAATATATTTAATGGCTAACAAGTTGTATGAACTTGAAAATAAAAGCCCTCTTTTTACAAAAATGATAGAACCGATGAAAGAAAAATAAGTGAAATATTTTAAAGAAATGCCTCCCGTTATAACTTGCGCAGCCGCGTTAAACCCTACCATAAATGTTTACGGGGTTGAAACTTTGATTGATAGAATTACTTACGCTTTGAATTTGGATAGTGAAGACATCCATTTTGCACAAGTCACAAAAACATATTTTAACAAATGTTTACAAGATTTATTTGATGTTTATTTACATAAATATGGTACAACTCCGACTCCACATGATACAATGGGTACATCATCAAGTGGTAGCTCGAGAGATGTTAATTTGAATTTATATAACGAAATGTTAAATGAATTTAGTAAACGGGCTCGAGGTACCACCCCGAGTAGCGAACTCGGAAGGTATATTAGCACAAACTTTTTAGCGTTTATGCCTCCTACCGTTTTTGAGGAGTTTGATATTTTGGCTTGGTGGAAAAAAAAACGAAGCTTCGTTTCCGATTCTTTCCGCCATGGCCCGTGATGTACTAACCGTCCAAGCTTCCACGGTAGCTTCGGAATCTGCGTTTTCTTTTAGTGGCAGGGTCTTATCGATACGAAGGAGTAGACTCACCCCCCTAGCGATGGAAATGTGCCTTTGCTTGAATGACCATTTGGATGTGATGGATAGGATACAAGACCAAACTTCTCTCGAAGACGAAATTCAAGCCGAAGAAATCATACACAACAACGAGGTTGATCTTGGAATATCCGAACCAGTCACCGATGAAGAACTAGCCGAAGATGCAAGGCTACAAAGCTCCAGTTCCGAAGACAACGCACAAGAATAATCAATCAATATTCCAAAAAATAAAAATATATATTGTCATTTGTAATGTTTTAGAATTTTTTAATTTTATCTTGTCATGTTTTTTAATTTCCGAACTTTCTAAATATTAATAAACGTTGAACTTTTAGGGCAAACCGGATTGTAACCAACCCTAACCGGTTTGACCAGTTAGACATTTTCCATCTCCGAAACCGGTTTAACCCGAACCGGTTTAGGGCCAAACCGGTTTTGACTTTTCGTTGACCAAACCGGTTCGGTTCGGTTTGAACCAGTTTGGGTTAAAAAACCGATTTGTGCACCACTAGTTGTATCAACTATTTGATGCACTTTAGAAATATCTCCCATAATGCATAGGTACATTTCTTCTAGGTCATCTTCTTGGTAATGATCCACATCCTCGACAATAAATGACCCATAATTAGAACCTCTTAGACTATGTGTAATACCCCGGGTGAGGAAGGGGGCGTGAGCCACGTGGAAGTGTGAGGGGCGTGAAACACCGCGCCTCCCGAGCGTGAGAGGGGGCGTGGGGGGCAAGTGTGAGTGTGGTCACAGGCGTGAGGGGAAGAACCTGCATCCAGCTGAGGTGGCCCAATGGGAGTGGGACTTGGGCGTGGGGAGTATTACGCATAGTCTTATTATCAAAGCTTCCTCTGAAATTTTAAATGATTGTTGGGAAAAAAGTTTGAACTTTTAATATCAAAGCTTTTATAGTCAATTCCTATACTCTTTCACTAAGAATTATGACGTTTCAACAAAACGTTATCATGGTTCTTTGCCTATACACAATCGATCTTTGATATGTTTTAAATATGTTTTTCTGTTACATTTTTAGAATTGGAAAACATACTATTCTTTTTATTTTTTAGTTTTCTGATTGAAGATTTAGAGGATATCATAAAACACTTTAATAACTTTAATATGAAAATATTAGTATATACGATTTTAAGAAATTCATAATTCCAAACCATAAAGCCTACCATTACTTTCAACTATTCCTAATTGAAAACTAAATATTTATGACAAACAAACAAAACAAAATCTTATATGCCCTAGACTCGTGGCCCCATGGCGTCCGATAAAATGACATGACTCGAGTTGAAGTACATTTGAAAAATTAATTACTCACAGTGTGCGTATATAGCCACCCCTATATAACATAAAAGCTAGCAAAAATCATAGACCCAAAATATTTGAATCATGATTTCTATTAGCCTCAGTCATTTAATAAATTTATAAATATTTTTAATGTTTTTAAGTCTTTCACATAAAGTAAATATTTTAAAAAAATAGCACTGTTAAATAGATTGAACTTGTACTTTTTGTCAAATACAATAATAATATTATTATTATTATTATTATTATTATTATTATTATTTACATGTTAAATAGGTTATAATCTCGTGTATTACATATTTTGAATAAATGCAATGTTATATATTTAGTAATAAAGGTGAGGGGTTGGGTCCAATCGCAAAGCCATTTGAAGTTAAGTGGTGAAGCTCCCCTTGAGGTCAAAGGTCGGAGCCCCTTCATAGAACGGATTGGTGTAAATTATTAGGACCCCACAATAAGGTATTTGCTGTTAAAACCCGTGTATTATGCGCGTTGAATAAAATATAATGTAATATGTTAACACACTTACTCGTCAAAATATGTTTTTAAAAAATGTATTTTGACGTAACAATTATAAATTACGTTAAGTTAGTTTTTAAAACATTATTTTTTCAACTGGTATTAATTTTTTTATGTAATTGATAAATATTAATTCATATGATTAAATGATAAATATTCATAATTAGATTTACATTAAATATCTAAAAAATTATCTTTTTAATATCATTATTTAATAGAAGAGAGAAGCGATAAAAAACATGATGAGTATTAACCAGAAGATGACACATGTCCCATATTATTTTTATTTATTAGTATAGATAGATTATTTACGAAATTTGATTTTAACTTTTACAATAAACAATCATGAATGTTCTTAGGAGAGAGGGTCGGCAGAGAAAAGGCGAGGGTGAGAGTGTCGCAACTAAGGTTGAGGGAGAGTATCTAAAACAGTTTGTTGGATATCAAGAACACTCAATCATAAATTCACATATGTAAAATCATATTAATCAGAATAAGAAAAATGGGTCAATTTCATAAAATAAAATCTTCTGCTTTGACTTTTCACAGCAGAACAGAATTTGTGCAATTGATCCCTTGTTCTTATTATGTTGAATATGATTTTACATATATGAATTTGTGATTGAGTGTTCTTGATATCCAACATAATGTTCTTAAGAGGGAGGGTCGACAGAGAAAAGGTGAGGGTAATAGTGCCGCAACTAAGGTTGAGGGAGAGTATCTAAAACAGATTTTTAAGAAAAAAAAATTGTTTTGTTAGTAAGTTGAATTAAACTTTTATCCATGTAAGCTACTAAAATAATATAAGTGAAAAAAATAGCATATATTAGTTAGTGCCCATCTACGTATAAAAAAACTGCCCCTTATTATGAAATAAAAACTAAAATAGTGTACTTATAATGTTGAGGAAAAAAATTGAAGTGTGTTATTATTGAATAAGTTAACCTTATTGTTAAATTCAAGCACAAGAAAAGAAAAATCATAATTGAATTAGTATCATATCTTTAACAGATACTTCAAGTGCTATAAATATTAAATATCACTTGGTATAATACCTAGTAAGATCCACGAAAATATAATAAAATTCAAATAAAAAGAATACAAAAATTCCATGGAAAAAGTACGTGTCCAACATATTGGAAAATAATTATTAATAATTAAAATGTTAAATAAAATATAATGTTACTTATTCTTACTGCACTGTATTTAATAATTTATATAGTAAAAAGGTGTTTATATCTTTTCATTAATTATCTTCATATTAGTAAAATTAATACTAATGAAAAAAGAACGACATTTTCAAAGTTTGATATCTTATAGTGTTATTCTCTCGACTTTGTTAGGTCATAAACTGAAACAACTTTGTAGATCTGCGTACAAAATAGTTGATAACAACACAAACTAATTAAACACATCAATCCTCTTTGATTAATGTTGATCTCATGAACAAGAGTTAATGAGTGACAACATGAAAATGTTAGAATTTATTTAATTTTTTTAACTATCTATTAAGTTAATTTAATTATTAAGTTGTGATAATTAACCAATAAACATTTATATATAAGTTCTTGCAGTCAATTTATTTATAATTGTAGTCTCTCCATGGTAACACTTTCATGGGGACAATATTGTCATTATGTAAATCTATAAATATGGAGGCATTCTTTACTAATTCTTCTTGATGTTCAAGTTATGATTGAGATACTATGGTTTTGGTGTTCATCTTTCTTTCTTTCAAAACTTAGATGGGAGAAACAAGTATGTATGCTGTGTAATTAGACATTAAAAAGAATTAATAAGGAATGTCTTCATATTTATATTTACATAACATCAATATTGTCCATCAAGAGCTAACCGCACAATCTTTACACAACACCAATGGCCCCCCCTACACTCACATGTACCTCTATACCCAATTCCGCTACTGCATCCTTCCCCCACCCCCTCCACCACCGCCCCAACGTACCATACATACTTGTAGTATGTCGGGCATCTCTAAACTCCGCCAACCAGATTTCAATTTTCACACTTCCTTGGGCATACTCACCAGCCCCAATCTGGGCCTATCCCCATGTCCATACCTAACACAAAAGTCTGGCCCACCCCTAAATCTAGGAGCAAGCTTACTTAGCGCTTGTCCAAAGCAAGCATATGATGCCTCAAAAATGAGTTACACTCCAATAGCTCTTGACTAAGCCTTCAACAACATTACACTTAATCCACTTGACCATAACTAGTATGCGGACTCTGGATCTCACATGACTAAGCCTTTATATTGTTATTTGGCAGCTACCTCTTTTTGGGTAATCATGACTTAGTTTCATCAAGTGGTGGAGTTTGTAAACTTTAAAACTCGTCAATGTTTTTGTAAATTAATGTTTGGGGACCTGGGTGTTTTTCAAAATTCGAAATTTGTTGTGAAATCCGGGTGTTACAATTACTGTAATTTATGATGGATTTACAAAAGATTGTTTAGAAATATGTTTATGGTGTTTAATAGTTTATTACAAAAATGGTTTTGTTGATATTTAAATATTAGTTAATGCTTTTGAAGCATAAAAATTCAATTTTATGAATTTCTGGTTGTAAGTTTCACGTTTGATGAATCTGATAGGATTTAAGTTTTATGTTTCTTTGCACAAGTGTAACCGAATTTTCATATGTAAAGAACCTGTTTTTCAATCTTTCATCTGTCTAATGTATCTAATTTAGGGATTACAATAGATAAAATATGTTTTAGAGTTCTTTACACATGTGTAAAAAGTCTGCTAGCATGTGTGTGTGTGTATATATATATGTATATATATGTGTGTGTGTGTATATATATATGTATATATATATATGTGGAAAGGTTGTCTGGGGAACCACATAAAAACAGAAAACCAACCCATATAAAAAAACCTAAACCCTCTACCCCACACCCCAAAAACCTAACCCTCCCCAGCCAACCCAAAAACCAAAACCATAAAGCTAAAAAAAATGAGCAAATTTGGGAAACTCCGAATGAACATATTTTAGCGGCGTTAGAACCGGCTCCGCCTACCCTAAACCAGAAATCCTAAAGATAAACAGTAAATCCAACCCTAAAGTCAAAACACTAAGCTAAACCCTAAAATCTAAACTATAAACTCTATAGCTAAACACCCCCCCCCCTAAAAAAAAGCTAACCCTCCCTCCTCCCCTTTTTCCATAAAAAAAACTTAATAGATAAAACATGTTTTAGAATTCTTGACACATGTGTATGTTTTCTTCAATTTTTCGTGTTCAGATGATGGATCTAGTTATAGAGAGAGTTAGAAAGAATGATTTTGTTAAAACCAATATTTTATCAACAAAGAAAAATAAATATAATTATCTTTTTTCCCTTTAATAAATCTGGACAGCATAAAATAATTAAAAAAATATGGATTTAATCATGATCATAAATTAAAATATTTAGAAAATTAATAGGTGGTGCAGAATTGATTTTCTTTTTTCACAATAAAACATGGTTTACCAATGCTTTCTATTTTAATTTTTTATAAAGCCAATGTCTTTTTACATAGACATATAGCATGCCTGTACTGTATGAACATCATAAAGCATGCATAAGTTTAAAAGAGGAGTCATGCACCCATTTCTCCAACCAACACGGAATACTAAGGATAACAGAAAAGCACAGTTAATGATTAACTAATTTCTCTAGACTGAACTCATGGTTTCTTTGTTGGGATAATTCGGATTGGTATTAACCAAGGATTATCAAAACTTGTTTCAAATTCAAGTTAACAATAAACCAAGATCTAGAAACATACTTGAGTCTTTTTTTTTTTAACAAACTGCTCCTAATTAATCTACACCACATACCTGCGTTTTACAAGATTTAAACCCACAATTACTTGAATAACCAAAAGAGTCATGTCAGTTCCATTGTCTTTGATCCCAACATTCTTTTAATCTTATGTGTGCATAAAAAACCTAAATCCCCATTCGAAGAGCCTACGTTTACGGTCTGTTTTGCATGAAATGTTGGTAAATCCATTTAAACACTTACTATATCAAAATCAAACACAAGCAATAACGAAATCAAACAATAAACAAATAGTAATTAAGATGAACAAAATCAAACTTGCAGAATTTAATAACCAACCAAGCATAGTTAAAATTTAGGGGAAATTTAGAGAAAGAGATCGTACGAAGCATCAGTAGCGTACTCAGAAAGCTTTCCTTTAGTAGAGAAGACGATGAGAGCCACGTCAACGTCACACAGTACGGAGATCTCACGAGCTTTCTTCAGTAATCCAGACCTCCGTTTGGAGAAAGTTACCTGGCGATTGATTTTGTTCTCAATCCTCTTCAACATCACCCTTCCCCTCCCCATTGATCCACAGGCCTGCGTCCTCAACAACCACCAGGTTATGCTTTGTTGCCTTGTTTGGGAATTATTATACACATATATCCACCTACCTATACTTGTTTCAATTAATGTGCCACGTAAACCCTTTTCCTTTTTTAATATAACTACTGTGAACAACCCCAAGTTACGACGGCTGCGTTGAGCCAAAAATAAATTTACATCAAAACATTAACGTGTTTAAATAAATAGAAGAAAAGTATAAATTTGATACCGATCAATTTGATGATTAAACCAAAGATAAAAAAAATATTATGTCTCGCACATTGTGACCTAATAATTTAAAAAAAAAGTAATCAAAACTAAAAGAAATAAGAAATCTAAAAAGAAAAAAAAATGTAGGACACAGGGTTGGAACATGCTCCCTCTTAAAAGGAAAGTGTTTAACAAACCAAAAATTAACCAACCCACCTACGCGTCCGTTTGCTCAACCTATGGAAAACAATCTATAAAACATAGAAAAGAGCATTTGTCGGTGGCTATGACTTTCTATTTGTTATTGACATTGCCTATTAAGAGTAAGGGAGGTGAGTGGCTATGACTTTCTATTTGTTATCGATGTTGCCTATTAAGAGTAAGAGAGGTGAGAGTGGTACTCTACCAACCAAACTACCCTTCAAAATTACATCAGTTAAAAGATGTCACATCAATTAGCCAAAGTATCGACCCAAAGTACCCTCTAAGGTGGGAGTGGTATGCCAATTAGGACTGTTCACGAACCTAACCGAACCGAGCGAAGGTCTGCTCGAACTCGGTTCATTTACAAACCGAGCCGCTCGGTTCGGTTTGAATTTACAAATCCGAGCAAGAATGTATTGCTCAAACTCGGTCGATTTATATTCGAGCCGCTTGGTTCGGTTCGTTTTTGCTCTATTTCAAAATTCCAAAACCTGAAAAATCCAAAAAACTATCTTCATCTTCAAAATCTGCAAACCATGGGAGACGATGATGGTTGAGAACGAAGAGCCATGAGGTCAGACCATCAGAGGGAGAAGCGGACCGTCAGTCTATGAGGGTTTTTTTTTGTGAAACTTTTTTTTAGGTATTTTGATTAAGTTCGGCTTGTCCACTTTCGTAGTATAAAAATCTACAAACTGGATTGGGCCAAAACTCAAAAAATATGTTTCTATATATAAAATTTATATATATAATAAATTAAAAAAATAATTCGAGCCAAACCGAACGAGCAACGAGCGAGCGTACATATGCTCGTGTAAACTGAACTGAGCGGCTCGGCTCGTTTTTAACCAAGCAGAAATCGAACGAGCGTATTTTCAAGCATTTTTCGAGTGAATATCGAGCGAGTTTCGAACGTCGAGCATTTTGGACAACCTTAATGCCAATGTGGGATTAGCTCACTTGGTAGACGTTCTTGCCTCTTAGATGGGAGGTCTGGGGTTCAAATCCAGGCATGTGGTGAAATATTTGATGTAATTTAAGAGTAGAAGTAGAATAGATCTACCGTTAAAAAAAGATAGGAGTGGTATCCTTCAAGTACCCTCCAACCCTCTTATTATTATTTTTTTTAATTAAAACAAATCAAAATTATAAACTAAAACTTTAATTAATTAATTAATTAAAAATACATAATAAATTAAAAGACAACAAATAAAAAGACAATAAATAAAAAAACTTAAAAAACAATTAAACAATTAAAATTCACATGGCCAATAATACTTTGCGACTATTTCATGTTTTTCGTTTTAGGATTATTTTCAACAACGGTCTGGTTAGACGGTCGTTCAGATCCGTAAATATTTTAAATTCCCGGTCCATACATTCAGACATGATAGCCGCTCGTTGCTCCTTCACCAAAGCTCGTATGTCGTCGTCTTTTTTTCCTTTTCTTGAACAAAGGAATTTATTCATCATATCCTCTCGAACATTCGCGTAGCGTGCAATTTGTTCGGCCAAATTTCCTTTTCTTGACGGCGACATGGACGACTTCTTTGGTTTCTTTCCGGTTCAGAAACTTTTTTGTAATCCATTGTATTTTTATGTAAATAACAGAGGAGAAAAAATCTATTTTTTGTGTATTGAGTAAATGTTTAGGTATGTATTTATAGTGGTAAATTTATTAAATTTAAAATTTTTTAACGGGCATATGACCGTTCAACGGTCTCTTCCAATGGCTAGCTTCCAACATTTCGGCGGGTTCCAAAAGCCGCCCACCCTACCTGTTGAACCCTCCATGGATGCGGCGACGTACCCGTCAAGCCGTTGGGTACCCGCAAGCGAACCCGCTACCACTCCACCTCCGTAAGTAAATATAAACTTATTTTATCATAGATTTAAGTTATTTTACATTATTAATTTTCTTTAATTAAAATGAAAAATGTAATCAATTTTTGTAGCTCACAATACAACAGTAAATTAAATATAGCTTTTTAAGGAAAAGAGAAGCATTTAACCCATGCATAAGATGACGTACAAAAAGGGTGATTGTGGTTTGAAATAATTTAAAACTGGTTGGTGGTATTGTAAAAGCATTGTGCTATTGAGAAAAACGTTGTCTCATTCTGATTAGTGGAAGGACAATTTAGATACATAGGTCATCTGTCCTTGGATGCTTACATTGGACACGTGCGTTTAAACCTCGGCTTGCTTAGGGCTCCACGGTTGCTTGTTTTCACTTTTTATACATGAAATATATAGGGTTTTGTAAAAAAAGACATCGCATGACCATCTAAAAACAACTAAATAGTCATTCACCTTTTCTATTACCAGGATAGAATTTCACAAAGTTTGTATCACCGATATGACACTTTTGTATCAAGCAGTGGTGGATTTAAGATTTTTTATCAGTGGGTGCATAAAATGGGTCGGTCAAAGCAGGTCAAATATGTTAAAAATAACCCGGTCAAAACGGGTCAAATATACCAAAAATGGACGGTCATAATGGGCCAAATCATTATAATTTATTTGGCTAATTACTAAAAAGAAAATGTCGATCTTGATTGTTTTTGCTTGTTTTTCATGACATATGCAGTTAAAATGAGTTATATTGTTTCAACTTCTTAGATTTAATATTGATTTTAGTAATTTCCAACATCAATAGAAAAAAAATTCATGTTAAACTCCTATAATTCTCCGTACTTGCAACCGTTGAAAATTGAAACACTTTCTAATCACAATAAAACTATTAAATTAACTTCTCTAAATACCTAATTTAATACTTTAGGGTTATTAAAAATTAAAATCAAAGTTAAAGGTTGACTTTGTAAGTTTTAATCAATTGAAAGAGAATATGTAAAATTTTTAAAAATTCTAGTATCAAAAGTGATTTTCTATAATTGCAAGAGAGGATTACAATAAAAAAAATATACAAGTGACTAGAGTAATTACTCCACAAATTTAGCTTTATATATGGAAGGGAAATAAATACATAATAAATGTAGATGAGACCAAATAATGAAAAGAGAGAAAATAAGTAGTAATCCTGTAATTTATAACTTTTAATTTTGAAAAATGAAATTAACTATTTGATAAAATTTGTTTTCCTTTTCTTTGTCAATATTATCTTCTCCCTTTTTATCTCTTTCATCTTCTTCACAGAGCTTGTGTTCTTCATTAAAACTTCTTATGAAAAATCACCAAAATCTTCGGTTTCCCTTTTTTCCCTTTTTCTGTTTGTCGATGTTAGAGGTGCCTCTCGAGTATTTGCGAATGTGCCTACTTAAAGAAACCTAAAGTTTTCTATTACTCACATAAATTCCAGCGGGTGCCTCGCCCCCCGCTGAACATAAGGTGAATTCGCCCCCGGTATCAACCTCAATTTGCTTAGGGCTCCACATTTTATACTATTTTTTTGGCTAATTTCATACATTCCTCGTTAAGCACGAAGATCTAAAATAGGATCGTAAGTATAGTTATAAGAATTCGGACTCGTGTATGCTGAAACTCTCTGATAATCATGTGTTCACTTTCATATTAAATTACTAGTTTAAAACTTGTGTACTACACATGATGAAAAAATATCAAGATATAAAATTCATAAATCTTTATATATATATATATATATATATATATATATATATATATATATATATATATATATATATATTATATATGGAAAAATACATTACATATAATAACAATAAAAAACAAAATCCAAAACAATGTAAAAATTAATACATAATTGAGTTTCAAAAATATATTAGTTATTATTCAATTTAATTTGACTTTCATTTACTATTTGGTTGAAAACTTAAGCTATGTAATTAGATTTCAAATTTTTTTATAAAAATAGATAGTTTAAAATAAATGTGTTTTATTAGTATAACTAATAATTTCTTTAAAAATATTATAGAGGTGTATTTAATAAGAGGGAGAGTTTGAAAAAAAATGACGAGAATGAATATGAAAGCGACACGTCGCATGAGAAAACCTTTATTTATTAAAGCATTCACATCAGCTTCTCTATCCACATCTCTATAATTACAATAAAAATCACTATATTTTCTTTTTTTTAATTAAATAATACTTTTTATATCTTTATCGTTACCTATTCTTTCTTCTCCACTCACAACCAATTTCAAAAAATATTAAAAAATTAATAGAGGTGAACAATGTTTTCACAAATATATAGATGAACAATAACATTTTCTCTCTCCTTCACTCACAACTTTAAATCACTCCCTAAAATATGAAAAAAAAAACACTCACAAACATATACAGAACTTGCTGTGAATCTATACTATATAATAAATAAATGTTTTTATATGTCACGTGTCGTCACCATATTTAATCTCATCATTTTTTTCCGCCTCTCTCTTTTATTAAATGCACCTATATGTTTTAATAAATTACTAATTATACTAATAAAACACATTTATTTTAAATTATCCTTTATTATAAAAAAAAACTTTGAAATCTAATTATGTAATTTTTATTTTCAATCAAATAGTAAATGAAAGTCAAATTAAATTAAATAGTAATTCACGTATTTTCGAAACCTAATTATATATTATTTTTTAAATATTTTGAATTTTGTTTCATATCTTTAGTATATGTATATTTTTACACCTGTAAAATACATAAATAAAATTTAAGAAATTTATGTATTGATATTTTTCACATGTGTGTATTACACGGGGTCTAAGCTATGCTCTTATATAGTATAGATTTTATTGGTATACATGAATACTCAATTGTATGAGAAATAAAGATTTTAAAAAATGAGAGATTTAAAAAAAACAAATGTGTATAATCTTTTAGGATTTTCGTACATGTGAGATACTGACCAAAAGACTTATATTTATAGGTGTGTATCTATGCAATGAAATGTCATTACTGTTGGCTGATAAGCCACACAACCATCAACCGTTTAGAAATTAATTGTTGTTTCAGTTTACTCCGGATGACCAATTTGGTACGGATAAACAAGTCTACTCCGAATGAACAAATCTAATATGGATGAACAAATATAATCCTGTCAAGGGCGTTGCTCCTTGGACCTACTAGGAACTACTAGGGGCGCTGCCCCGGACCCCCGTTGTTCAGTAGCCTTCTACTCCTTAAACAATAAGGTGTCATAAGCACCAGAAATCATAAGATTCTCGAACAAGTGTGCATTTCACAATTACCAACTTGTTTGATGTTTAATTACGACTTGTCATTTTATCGTGAACTAAATTCAATTACACAAAATATCTAGATGACATCAAAATTACCAACGGATTTGACAATTTGCTAAAACGGGATTGTTAGCAATAGGGGTGTTCAAAACCAGATATCCGAAATTTTAGATTTCCGATTTTCAGATATCTGAAAATTTCTGATAGTAAAACAAATATTAATATTAAAAAATTTGGAAATTTCGGATATCCGAATCTGAAATTTTATTTTTTTTATTATTTATTATATTTAAATAATTAAATATATCTTACTTATTGAAACCCTAAAATACCCACACTCCATCGGTTATCACCCATCAGACTTCTTCAAACCTTCTTAGAGACGCACACAGCCACCACGTTCACTCCTCAAACCTCCTGTCGCCACCACCTTAGACTTGCTCAGACCTTCTGCCGCCAGTCGCCACCACCAGTCCACCTGCCACAACCACCTTAGAACTGCTCAGACCTCCTGCCGCCACCACCACCACTTCTTCAAACCGTTAGTAGAGAAGCACGCAGCCACCACAAGTCACCCACGTTCGCTCCTCAAACCAGTCCAACAACTGATGTTGACTGCCGCTGACTTCCGCCGACTACCACCACGCTTCCCTCCTTAGACTTCAAATACATCCACCTGTGTTGTGGCGTTATCAAGGTCAAGCTTATGGATTTACTCTATATATACGGTTGAGTTCATGAGAAAACTAAAAAACTCCCCCTCAATATTTAAACCTTAATAACTTTTTCATACGTTATTATATTTTTTTTTAAATTAAACATTTTTATCTGTAATTTGAGCATAATGTTGTTATATAAAAAAATATAAAATTAGTGTGTCGGACTTTTTCGATACTGCATATATGTAGGGGTGTTCACGGTCCGCTTTTGACGGTTTTTAAGTCAAACCGTGAGACAAACTGTTACTAACAGTTTTTCATTATTGAAAATTGAAACCGAACTGTCAAAGCTTAAAACCAAATCAAACTGGACCGTTACCAATGGTTTGGTTTTAAGGTTTGGGTCAAAAACGAAAATTACTCGGTGTTCGATGTTCCTATCGGATTGTTTTTACCTGGAAACATATATGTCTCCATGTTGTGGCGTTATCAAGGTCAAGCTTATGGATTGAACACTGAAAATGGAAAAATAGTTTGCCCATGGTTCGAGTGGTAAGGTTTGTTAATCTTACAGTACAATGCATATAGTACTTAATCAATATCAATTAAAACAAGGAAAAAAAGATGCATAGGGTACACCAATTATTAGCCCACTTGCACTTCAAATACGAAAACAAAAAGAGAACCCAGTAAGCTCACTTCACCAATTTTAATTCAATTAAACCAAAGTACATAAAATAAATATTAACAATACCTAATATAAAATATCTAAATAAATAAAATACATAAAAATCTTACGACCTGGTCCGGTTTTTGGCATAAACAGTAAACCAAACACGACACGATAAGACACGATGACTTGTTGTATTCAACACAAACACGACACGATAACTAATCGTGTCATTTTTTCCAAACACAAACACGACCTGTTTAGAAGCAGGTCACCTGTTAAGGGACCTGTTTAGAAACCTGTTTAAAGAGAGAATAAATATAACATATGTAAATAAAGAAAAAAAAATGCCAAAACTTAATAAAACTTTAAAAAGTCCAATCTTAACATCCATTAACATAATAAATCCAAAACCTTTTTAAAAACAAAACCCATAAAAACAAAATTAATTAATGGAATCGTCCTAGAAACTAGATACAAATCGGATGTTAAGTGTTAACATGTCCCTAACGGGTCTTAACAAGTTAACGTGTCTTTAACCTGTTAAGACACGAATTTAACATGTCTTTAACGTGTCGACCTGTTTAAGACACGAAACATGTTAAGGTCAAACACGGGACATGCTAATTACGTGCCGTGTCATGTTAACAAGTCTGTATCAAAAATTGCTATCCCTACATTATGGTTTAAAATTTCTGAAACTGACCGCCCACAAGTTAATTAAAAAAACCAACAATGAAATCAAACCAATGACCTGTTTCACGGTTTGAAACCTAACCATGAACTCCCCTACATGTATGCAGTATGATCATACTGAATGATAATTCTACATGTATGTAGTATGATGATTCTACATATATGCAGTATGATCATACTACATATATACAGTATCGAATAAATACGACATGTTAAACAAGTTTATATTTAATATAGCAATATTATATTTGAATTAAATATGATAAAATGCTCAATTTTATAGTGTAATTTTTTTTAAATGATAATGTATGAAAACGTTATTAAGGTTTAAAAAGTAAATGGAAAGTGATTTCTAGTTTTTTCACGAAATATGAGTTTTCTTTTTATCGAGTTTGTTAATTAGATAATTTGTTACTTGATTCGTGAGGTAGTTAGTTAGCTATTAGTCACTAATATATTTAGTTACTAGGTTAAAACTCATTTATTACATTGGTTGAATAAATAAAAACTTGTATAAAATATTAGTTTTTATAAAGATTTATAAATTCTAAAAATGTTATATAGTTATTTTTTTTTAAATGTTTTATAAAAAAAATTGAAGAAATGTTTAAATTATAAAAATGTTTTATGAACAAATCTAATTTAAACAAAAAACGTTTTATAAAAGTAATTATAGAACTCATTATTATTTAATAAGAGAGAGGGCGGGAAACAAAACTTAAAAAAAAATTAAAGAAATTTTTATAACTAATAGAAGAGAGAAACGAAAAAAAATATTGAAGATGTCTGTGTGAGTGTATTTTGATTATTGACTTTTACTTATAACTTTGACTTTGACTTAAAACATCGTAAGACCCTACTACCAATGTATTCAAAACCGGACCAGACTGGCTGGATGGATCAGTCGGACCGGGAACCGTCACCACCAGCGGTCTGGTAACGTGTATTTTATTCGTTTCTTAAAGAACCGGTTGGTTATGGCAGTTAGAGGTCGGATCGAAAAACTAAGTGGAAGACTTGTCAATGAATAAAGTATGTGAAGTTTCAAAATAATTAGATTATGTATTTGCTAAGCTATTGAAGTATAAAGATTTTACAATATTAAAAAGATCGAAGTTTTGGTTTAACCAAAGTTCAAATTTAAGAAGGCATATAAAGATTCAGAGACCTGAATTGTCTACTACTTTTTGTTGTTACATTGGTTAAGATATAAAAAGAGTTTGTTGGAAAAACTAGTTGAAAACTGTTTTCACTAATTTTGTGCGTACAACAAGTGATTATTTTAATTTGCAGTACATAATTATTTAAGGGTTTGCATTAGGAGAGTTTCACAACAACCTAAGATATGTTTAAAATAAGCTAAGATGAATGAAATATTAATAATTCAAGTAGTGTAATAAACCAAACTTGTGCATGCCCGGACCAAAAATTTCAGGTGACCGGGTTTGCATTGTATACCTTTTTATTATAATTTGTTATGTACAAATGGTATTGTATAAATAAAGATATATTTTATAAAGGAAAATAGATGTTTTCATTACCTGATTATTTTAATTTAAGTATCAGTTATTTTAATTTAATCTCATACTAGTCATATATGTGTCTAAGTTCTAAGTATTTGTAGGTTATAAATCTTGTAGAACCTTTTAGATCATATTTTTTTGTCATCTTTCTGATAGCTTTTTTTTTCTTTTTTCTTTTTTCTTTTTTTCTTTTTTTGTCATCCATAATGTATGTTCTTGGTGGTATGAATGCAACTAGATACCCATTCATGTGGCTTATTTCAAAATGCAAGAAGCTAGTTATGCAACTCTTTGACCCACACACACACACACACACACACACACACACATATATATATATATATATATATATATATATATATACACACACACTAACCCTAAGAATCTAAGATAAAACATAGATTGTCACGTGTCATTTCTTGTCTGGCGGTTGACACCATACGTGGCGTATTGGACTATGTGGGTCACGGGTAATATATTTTTGCCCCCAAACTTGGCAGATTCTGGAATACAAAGACACTATACGTAGCGTATAGAAATAATATATATAATATTTATCTTTTTAACTTATATAATTTTTATCTTTTTAATTTATATAATAGTTATCTTTTTTTAATTTATTTAATATTTATCGTTTTTTAATCTTTTGTTAACATTGTTTATATTTTTTATGTTTTAACATTTAGAATTTATCATTACAACTAAATAAATAATCAAAACATTACATATATTACATCAAAATGTTTGTACATACATAACAAAAAATACAACTAACTAAAATAAAAACAAATACGTCTGACCGGCGCCGCCCTGATCCTAACCAGGTATCGTGATAGATCCACGAGGCGATCAACCACCCACATCATCAAGTCCTCCATCCGGTCTCTATGACGAGCATGTCACCGTGAGTCGGCAACAAGTTTCTCAAGCAAGGCATGTGCGGCCCTATCCAGCCTAACAGGCCGACGTACGTGTCGACGATGATGTGGCGGCTGGTCGTGAGCGGGCGGCTGCGTCCTCCATCGCCACCCCCTGTAGCGGGACCAAATTATTATGATCCACCATGGTCTGGCATTTGCGGCAACGGCTGCGGAACCTAAATCTGGTCTCAGTCGGCCCCTATAAACCGAAGACTGAGCCCTAGGAATCGCCTCATGTTTTTCAAGTAGCACACATGATCATGACAAAAGTGAAAATCTAACAACTAGTGGTTTTTATATGCGGCCAATTAACTAGAAAAGAACTACCTGCATATAACATCTTAAGTAAGCATGGATTATTATGACTGTAAACTCAATTAGATCAAGTTACCAACTTGACGCCCCAAAAAATGTACCAAAAGTATCAAGTATTAACAGTAAGTTAAAAAAAAGTTGGTTAAAAGCATTAACTTACAGAACAATATCCATATGCCTTGGAACATAGTGTCCACCACCAACCCCTAAAAGGATTTTCTTTTTCCCATTATTCCTACACCATCAAATTTAAGTAAATTAGTAAGAAAAGTTGCAAACTTTATTCAAACATCTTCAAAATGAACAACTCTTTCTGTACAGCTATATCAACAATGTCTTTTAATGGGTCAAAAAAGGTTCAGGTTGATTTGGGTCTTTTTTAGGACTTTCAATAACAGACCGGGCTAGGACAATTTTATGTTCTTTTTTTTCTAAAAAGTTAGAAATATTTAAACCATCAATTATAATAATAAAAACAATACTTATCGCAGTAATAACCTAGAGGTTTACATAAAACGATTACTAAAAGGTTGTATGCTAAGCATTAATAATAGACGTTGGACAACTTTTAACTCGTTCAGTCCATTTGACGGTTCCCCTCTCAGCTAAACATTTTAATTTGACACATTAAAGGTAAACAACCCAAATCAACCTATTCATATGTAAATGTGTTGAAATTGCCACCTCCTCTTTAAACCTATATGTATTTGGAAATTTCAAGGAAAAACTAAATTAAGATAACTTTTACCTGCGCCAGTCTCCAACAGGAATTCCTCCATCAAGCCCCAGTCCTTTCCAAACTAACTTCAATGCAACATTAGAAATAAATTATTATTCGATTTGCTTTACTAAGTAAATTCATTTTTGAAGTTAAAACATCTTGGATGGCCATCGCTGTTAAAAACTTCATTTTTGAAGTTAATTTTTAATGTTGCAGAAAATGTTTCCCTCGTGACCTTTTACTCGATGTTTCATTCTTCATTACGCATAATTTCATGTTAAATGTATATCATGGCTGAAAGGGTTATATGACATTATAAATATAAGAGCATTATTTTATGGTACAGTTAAGCTTCTGCTAAAAAGAGATACCGGACTAAAGCAATAGCTTGTGCTGCATCCTGTCTCTTCCAATACTCTTCTGTGCTGCCTGATATAAAAATAACATCAAAACAATATTATTAATGGGTTCTAATGAGCTGACTGACTTTCCTTTGCACAAAGAACAAATGAGCAAACGTGCTCTATTTAAGATATTAGTTGCCAAAAAGGGCATAGCTTTCCTTTTCTTTTCTCACTGAGAAAGATTAAACGGGCTCAGTTGAAACGGGTCGTTTTCAGTATTGATCGAAGCAGGACGGATCAAACACTTCTTGTCCATTTTTTATAAGTAACTAGTGTGTTGATTATGAGTACAAAAACAAAATTATTGCATGATAATCCAAATTTTAAAAAATGATTTTGGTAGTTGCACCTATTAAAAATTGCATTGGACAACTTCAATTTTATGATTTGACCCGTTTGAGATAAATTACAACCCGAAACGACCCATTCTCGCAAGTGAATGGGTCAAATTGCCACCTCTAATTTAACCGAAGCTATGAAACCAAATAGCAACCTTCTTCCCTATGCAACAATTAAGTTTTCCCTTTTGAGATGCATACCAATTTCTACAAACATTGTGGGAGAATCAGTTATAGGTCCATGATGTGTGGCCTCCAATGTAACCTATACCCAAGAACAAAAAAAATAATCAACCACAATTTACAAAACAAAGAGGGAAAAAAACCTACATGTTGCATGCATACTTATTGCTAACCAAAAAGAAAGCAAGATTTATCATCTACATGAATAAAATACATAGACACATGCACAAACACACACACACACACACACACATATATATATATATATATATATATATACTTATCACTTATATTCAAGTTTAAACAATTCATTCAACTTATAGTTTAACTATCAGTCTTAAGATGGTCAAAAAACAGTCAACTTTCAAACAATCAGAATGTATGCACCTCAAATTCAGGAGTCAGATTATGTGACTCTGCAATGCCCTTTAATAGTCGCAACCATGGGCCCATTCGCGCATTAGGAGGTGCAGCCCATCCGGGTTTCCCACCCGCTGGTGGCACCTCATCTTCTCTTAAATGAGGAACACCAAAAAGACACCATAATCAATACATAATGCAAGATTAACACTAAGTATAATGTGCCACACAATTCTTGATTTACTGATAAATCATACAACAATATACCAATTGGATGAATAGTTAGTGCAGGCCGATTAGAGGCAGCAGTGTGCCGGCTAAGAAATATAACCTCGTCCACAACCTCTCCGGTGGCAGCCTCCCACCTTTTATCCAAGTGATCCTCTCTGACGTTGGAGTAATCACCTTTTTGCCTACAACACAACCGTATGGGTGTGTTTTTCACTCATACCGGCCGTATGATAGATACAATACGGGCCGTATGGGTGTGTTTTTCACTCATACGGACGTATGATAGATACAATACGGCAGTATTACCCTTCTCGCCTACATCACAACCGTATGGGTTGCGTACCGATATCAGATACCAAAACAAATTGATCACGGTGGTTGTTATACGTATTATTAGTGTTCTTTTTGTACGGATTTCATGTATTTGTACAAGTCGGATTTGAAGATTAACCTGGAGAAAAGGGCCGGGGTGCCGGTCTGGCATGGACAAGAGGGCGGAGGCGGGGCCGATGGAGGCCGGGTCAACGGTGGTGGCCACCACTAGGGTTACCATTAGCCTTCTAACGTGCTTCCTGTTGTTCCGAGAAGATGTGAGGCTGCGGAGAGTGGTGAGTCGTCCAGTTAAAAACCAGGGCATTTTGTCGAACAGTTGGCGTGTATTTGAAGGCCTTAAGCAACTACGATAAAAAAATGAGGTTATCCATTTTGCACCTTTAAGTCTATGATAATTATAGTTGTAGTCCTTCAACTCTCAAATTCAAATGCTTTCACTCTTTAAATCCAAAGTATATTATTATTTCAATAATATAATTTGTTATATGCGTACCTATACATATTATGTATAGGTAGTAAATGTATCATAATAGCGATTATTGATATCGGTTACGATAGTACCAAAACACTGGCAACAATGTCGTTCGCTCATAAGCGGTTAGGTTTGTCACGGTTATGCAATGTTAACATCGCTCGTTATAGCATACGATACAAAAAATATTTCGATTTTGAATACAAATTCGTTTAAAAAAAATTATACCGGAACATTCACAAAAAAAGTAGAAAGGGTGAAAACATAAATTAGAAAAAAAAACAAACACCGACCACGTAGATCAATTGGTCAAAAGCAGTGTAGATCCCATTTCAAAATGTACTAGGGTATTAATAAACATAAATTATGTTAGTGGTTGCCCTCACTGAACCGACTTGAATCTAAACTACGATTCAGGTCAAGACTTATTGAAATCTGATTTCCTTTCCGTGCCATATGCGCTTAGACTTTACTTTGTTTTTCCCGGTCCAATATTTGTTCTCGGAGATCTTCGTTTCCATGTAGTAGCACCTCCTCTATCGTTGACCTCTTTGCGACTTGCTTGATTGCGCTACGAACCAAAGCAACCTTGTGCTCTCCGTTATGGAATAAAAGTTCAATCCGATTAGAGCAGACGTGGTAGAATATGGTTTTTGGTCTGGGGCTACACACCTTGGTTCTAGCAGCACCATCTCCATACCTTCCTTCCGTATCCGAGGTGGGCTCTTTCATCGGGCTCTCTTTGAGTGAAATGCTTCATTCCATTTCACTATATGTTCTCTTACTTGTTCTAGTGGCTAGCAAAGGTCAACCGAGAGGGGAAAACGAATGGCTTAGGAATCGACTGGTTCCGAGCGGACTCGTGGAGCTTGCAGTTTGGATTATCGTAGAAAGAATAAGAGGAGCCGTCTTTATGAAATGACTTAACTTAAAAGATAGATGACACCCCAACTTGACTCGAGATCAAGACTCCTTACAACTCGCACCAATAGCGGAGCGGCCGGAGATTGATTGAAAAGGCGCATCCCCCCTAGCCGCCTACCTACTCGTGTTCGTAGCTCGATCGGAGGTCAAGACTGTGGTCCGGCGGAAAAATATAAGTCGTCCATATCAAGTGATACGTGAATTGCTCAGTGGTACTTCTCCACTACCGTAGCTGGCGGAAATAGCTTAATTGGTAGAGCATAGCCTTGCCAAGGCTGAGGTTGAGGGTTCAAGTCCTTCATTCCGCCGTATTTTAAATTGTCGAATTAATTTGATATATATTTTTTAAAAGTTATAAATGTAGTCTAAAGCCAAGTTTTTTTAAACGAATGTATTATAAAATGATTTTTTCATCAAACGATTTTATTGCACGAACACCAATGGGATTTTAAAATCTAAGTTATGATAAAATTGTAGGCTTCCACATCGTTTATTTCATGAGCTTAGGATTTTCAAAGGTTATCGTTTATCGTCACTAAGGTATGGACCTCCGAACGACTTATGTGTATGGATTTGGTTTCCAATACTGCGTTGTTGGGATCTAAATTCGCTATTACATGCTTATGTGCATTATATATATATAGATATATTGTTTGTAAGCATTAAACTATTTAATATAATGCTTCGTGCGCATTGAATTATTGAATATGGCGCTTCGTGGGCGTTGAACTACTGAATATGGCCCCTCGAAATCATCAACCTATTGAATATGACGCTCTGTGTGCATGGATTATTGAATATAGCCCCTCGAAAGCAGTGAACTATTGAACATGACGCTTCGTGTGAATTATTGGATACGAACCTTCGTAAGCACTAAACTATTGAATATGACGTTTCGTGCGCATTGAACTATTTAATATGACTCTTCGTGCACATTAAACTATTGAATGTGTTATGTGACTCATCGAATGTGAACTATCGTTATGTGACTGGTCGAATATGTATTGAATGTGTATGTATGTATTTTGCTTGATAGATATATCGTTAAGGTTTTATTTATTGTATAGTTGTTGTCCCACTGAGTAAAACCAAGTTTACTCAGACGTACATTCTTAATGTTATGTACGTTAGGTTACAAGACTATTCGGGAAGACTTGGAAAGAGGGCACGAGAGAATACAGATCAAGAGTTTTATTTAAACAAATTGTAATGTTTTGTATTTTGTTTTTTAAATTATCGTAACGGTTTTCATTAATGGATTGATGTATTTATTCTGATTACTGTATAAGTGACACATCAACCCTAGAATCCGGTCAGGGTGTTACAATTTTAGCATGTGATCATAATCATAATCCTCAACCGCCGCGAACTTCATAATCTTCTATTTCCACATACTTATTCTTCTTCTTGGTGTTTTTCCGGTTTGCTGGAGTCTTTGGTTTCGTCAGAGTTAAAAGACGAGGCTTGGTAAGGTAGTTTGGGTGGAGAAGCTAAAGTGGGTTTCCGGCATTATGCTACAGAGGACGTTCGGTGGGAGACGACGGCGGGGGCGGGAGTTGGGGTTGGCGAAGGTGCCGGGGCAGCGGCGACGGGGGACGGGGTAGACGGTTGTCGATGACGGGGTGCAGATGCAACGACAGTGAGTGGTCGTAGATTCTATTTTATTTTGGTGAATCTCTTCATAATTTGGAATGAATTTGAAAAATTTATTTGAAGGAATTTGAATGAATTGATTCCGATTCCAATTCTTTTCTCAACAAAACACGTTAAGAACAGGGTCGGCCCTGAAAATCCTCGAAACGTTTTGGGCACGTGACAAGTAATAAAAAAGCGGGCCTCAATAATTTTTTTTATGTGTAATGGGTTTCAATATATACATTTTTTTTGTTTGTTTTGGTTTAATAGTTTAAAGAGTAAAGTGCAATTTGCACCCCTGTGGTTTATGCCCGTTGACATGTTGCAACCCTGTTTAAAACAAAGTGCAATTTGCCCCCATATGGTTTGGTTTCTCTCTCTTTGCACCCCTGCTGTTACAAACACGTTAATCTTTTAACTCCGTTAAGGGTATTAAGGTCATTTCACCCAAAACCCAAAACCTAACATAATATACACCACTGTGGTTTGGTTTCTTGCACCCCTCACCCTCACCCTCACCCTCACCCTTTCCGTCTGCCGCCGTCTGTTTTTATCGCCGTTGTTGCCGTGTGGCAAGAGCTTCTTCATCTCCGGCGTGTATTATTACAACTAAATCGTCAAACAGTTTGTCGTCCCCTCTCATTGGATCCTAATTTAATACACAAATTGTTAAAAAAAAGGTTATTGAAACTTGAATTTGAATATGGGGCACTGAAAGACAACAATATGTCATAAATTGCATTAAGTATATGATAAAGCAAAATTGAATCTAAAAAATATACTTGAACAAACACATCAGTGTGAGTTTTCCCCAGGTATAACTTCAATTCGGCTTTCACTCTTACTCTTTGGAGACTGTCCACAAATGTTTTACTGTAAACAACAACATTTCTTTCTTCTCAATTATTAACAGAGTAATTGTATTAACACAATAATGAAACATGTTATTTGGATGACCAATTTTATAAAAAAATAATATAGTATATGCATGCGGTTTGGTTTCTGCCACTTTTGCTTGTTTAATTTGAGATTATGAAGCTCATTTAATTTCTGTTTATGGGTGTTTGAGCTTTGTTCTTGAATCTTAAGTTATTGTTTTTTAGACGAAGGTAAATTTGGGTGAGTTCAGGGGTATTTTTGTCTTTTCGTTAGAAAAGATAACAGCAGGGGTGTAAAGAGAGAGAAACCAAACTACAGGGGGGCAAATTGCACTTTGTCTTAAATAGGGTTGCAATGTGTCAGCGGGCATAAAACAGAGACTGCAATAATCAAATAAATGCAAAAAGGTTGGGACCAGGACTCGAACACGCGACCTACGACGTATACAACCAAACCCTTACCACCCGTCCCGCCTGTCCAGGCCTACCAGAACTCAAACGCACATTCTTTTAACCCAAAAACTCGCTGACCCGTTCTTCCCCACCCAATCGATCTCTAAGCCCTAAATCGATCAAAACAATTCTGATCCAAACGATAGCATTAGGGCTATTGTTTAACTCATGATTGAGAGATTGTCTGTGTGATTTAATTTGATTATAAGATCGATTTAGACTGTTTTCAATCGTATGAACCAACCGAAAACCCTAAGTTATTTCTTGAACAAGACAATTGAGATTCGATCGAATGAGGGTCTGAAATCATAGGGCTTTTATTCTACTGCTGAAAAAGAAACTATGGGTGTAAGAATTACCTGGTATTAGGCTTGACCTGCTGCAAGAATCGTGAGACAAGTCTCACGGAGTCGAGGGATTGATTTCTAATTCAATTCGTTTGATTCTACAAGAATTGGGTTATGATCTAGGTTTGAAAACGTACGAACATTGTCTGAGAGGGATTAGCGGCCATTAAAGCCGTTTAATTTCATGATTTGATACCAAATTTGACTCGGTTTGACCCTAGATAGTCAAACGAGTTTATATTCGAATTTAAACGCCAAATCCTATTAATTAGTTGGCAAATTGGGTTGGAAATCGGTCGTGATACATTTATGCATATATGGTAAGTCTATTGATTTCGAATTTGGCCGATTTGAAGATTAATTACAAGGTTTCTTGTTTCTGTTGACTTTAGATAGTCAAAGGGGACGATTTTTATGGGTTTAAGACTTGGATGGTTCAACTTGTGGTGTAAGGGTCCAAATACAAAGGTGCTGGGTTCATTTTGGGAGTTCGAATGAAATAGAGAGGGTTCATGGCAATGAAAAGGGGTTCAAGGTTTTAAAAAAAAGAAAAAACGCTATTGGGTCGCTATCTGGTCGAGAAATGGAAATAGCGGGGCCTTAACGAAACGCTATGTAGCGCGTTATAGCGCGCGCTACGAGCGCTATTGACAACTGTGGCTTGTTAATTGTTTCATAATTCACATATACGGTTTGAATGCGAGGCGTTTTTAGTATTATCTACTTCTGTTGATGGCCTTTTGTTGATTTTATGCAATGAGTTATTGTATTAATACTCTGAATTCCCTGTAAACCAATGTACTAACCATAGGTACGCGAGCTAGAAAATTCTCCACACTTCAAAGCTGGTAAAGGGTCTGTTCTGACCACCGACGGAACTGTTGAAATGGAAGCTTGCATCATGGATGGAAATTCAAAAAATTGTGGTGCGGTTTCTGGTGTCACCACAGTTGTCAATCCCATATCTTTGGCAAGAAAGATCATGGAAAAAACTCCCCATATTTATCTTGCATTTGATGGGCTGAGGCCTTTGCAAGAGAACAGGCTAGTTGCACATTCTTGTTTTATGCATCACACATACAGATTATAAAAACAAAAGGGATATTATATTTCTTTTGTTTTAATTCACTCTTTTAATGTATCTCTGTGTTTATAATATTTGTTTATTGCAATGCATTTTCTGTTCTGAATGAATGATTCTACAATTACATTGTTTAGGGGCTTGAAACTGTAGATAAGAGTCATTTCATTACTCCAGAAAACATTGAGAGACTAAAGCAAGCGAAAGAAGCAAACCGAGTTCAGGTATGCTCGTTCTGCTCAATCGGTTCAAATTCATATAGTGGGAAAACTTCACCCAATAGTAACCAAGTTTCCCAAGTGTTCTACTAAAATCACTCAAAAGTTTTTTTGTCCCTCTAAAGTCACTCAATTTTCACCAGGTACTTCAATCCTATGTAATATTTTTATAAATGTTTTTTTTCTTTTAAAAATTAAGTGAGACAAATGAAACATATATGAATCATGGTTACCAATAAGTGAAATTTTTATTTCAATTAACTTAAAGTAGGAGGTAATAGTGAAGAAAAAAATCACCAAATAATAAACTTGTTTCAAAACTGTTATATTTAAGTCGAATTATAAAAAAATATTTGCTAAATAGTAACCAAGATTCATATATGTTTCATTTGCCTCACTTAATTTAAAAAAAAGGTTAAGACATTTATATCATTAATTAATATAAAAAACTTTTACCTGTGAATAGAGGTGGCAACTTTAACCCGCGATTAAGTTTAATTTTTAAAAGAAACGAGTTGAAAGTCACCCGAAGTATATTTTCAATGCATAAAACCTCCTAAATCTTTTTATTGAAAAATAGATTACTATCATAATGATATAGTTTTTCTTAATAATACACTAATCATTTATTAAATTTTAAAACAATTTGGATATATAGTGTTATGGTACCTAATGAGATATTTATAAATGTTTAGCAAGATTATACATAACCTATAAAACCCAAAGACCAGAACGAGCCAGATGGGGATAGCAAACTTGGGACCGTAGGATGTGTGAATAGTTCTCCCTATCTGTGAGAGAATCCTGGAATAATCCTAGAATAACATTAGGTTGCTGATAGGAAACATCTCTCGGGATGGTATTGGTTGGCCGTTAGATAACGGTACCGATATTTTTTCAGTCGGTGTCGGTCTCGGTCTCATTCTTCACGGTTGGCAGTAAATATAACCCACGATACCTAAAAAATACTTTATTTTGAATACGACTCCGTTTTTAACAAAATTTACATTGGGGCATCAACAAAGAAAAAAAAACAAACATATTAAGAAAAAATCAAACTATATATACTACAGGTGGTATACATAAAACTTGTAAAACTTGAAATTTATAAAACTTGAGAGGTCAAATTTAATATTTAGAAAGTCAAGGGATGAATTTTGTCAAGTTTGAAACTTAAGGGTTAATTTTGGTCGGTGGATAACTCCACCGACACTTGTTATTGAGTATTAGTATAATACAATGCCCTGAAAATTTTCTTCTACTAAATAGTACAACACTTCTAGACTTGGGTCATTGGCGATTTCAAATGTTTCATAATACCCTTGAAATCTATACTATATAATAAATAAAGGTTTTGATGAAACACTTGTCACTATCTCATGTATCCTTAATTTTTTTTTCCGCATCTCTCTCCTATTAATTATACAAATTTATTTAATTGTTTTTATAATTTTTTGTTTCCCGCCTCTCTCTCCTATTAAATAATAATGATTTATATAATTCTTTTTATAAACGTTTTTTATAAATATTTTATTCATTTAATATTTTATTTCTCAATTATTTCCTTTATTTTTTTCACTTATTAATAAATTTTTAATATTTCATTAATCAAACCCTGTGTAATACACGGGTGTTTAACCTAGTGTGTAATATAACTAGTAATTGTACCCGCGCTTTGCGGCGGGAGCGTGCGCGTTTCTCCTCCTATTACGTGGCAGGAGTTTGGTCGTTATCGTTACGGCTTGTCGAAAACCATAAAAGCGAACACCTAAATCGGTTCCGATAATACCAAAACACCGATAACGATGTTGTTCGCTCATAAGCGGTTGGGTTTGTTCCAACAACTCAATGTTAACGTCACTCGTTATAGCTTACGATATAAAAAAAATATACTCGATTTTGAATACAACTCCATTTTAAAAAAATACACCGGAAAATTCAAAAAAAAAAACTAAAATGAGCCGCGCATTTCATTTTTTTTAAAGTTAACGAACGAAATCTAGTGTAGAAAAACGAAATTATTATAAAATAAAACAGATTAAAAACGTATATTATATATAGTACAAGGAGTGAAAATGAAAATTGTAAAGAAAATGTGGACCAACGGTTGACTTTCAATGTTCACTCCAATTCAAAATGTAAAGGTATAAAATTTTAATCTCAAATTTAGAAATTCCTTCTCAACTTGAAGTTGAACATAAATGGAATCAACCAATTCTTCAAATGACATTTTATACAACAATCATACACAGTAAAATCTCATCCATAATCAAACTATTGATAGGGTCTAAGAAGGGTAGGATGTAGGCAAGTCATACCTCTATCTTCAAATGACATTTTATGTCTAAGAATAATGGTAGAACTTCTAATAGAATAATCACATGTAACAATTTTATTTTCGTACGAAATATTACCACTCCGTATAATCGTACAAAAACTGGATGAGACATGGTAGTAAGTGGGTGTGTATCGATGTATGAACATACATAAATTTTTTGTTAAATGTAAGGTATGTGCACATTACTAGAGACAAGGATATAAAAAATCTAGGCTTTTATCAAGATGTTCCACTTCGTATGAGCGATATCTTAAAGACACGGGATTCTCTTGACAATTGACAAGATGTTGCCCTGGCGAGTTGTTAGAAACCAGTTAGATATCACCTTTGGTAAGGGCATGTTCTAAAAAAAGTTAGAAATCGCCCTTGGTAGGGGTGGCTTCTCGCTACATGACATAAATGAGGGAATGTGCAGAAATTTAGTGAGTGTTTGGTGGTGCGATGGGGAGAGAAGAAAACAGAATGGGGAGAGCCTTGGATGACCAAATTGGTATCCAAACTCAAAATTTCAAGATTTAAGATTTGTATTCTTAAAGGCACTTATAAGTACTATGTGAAAGCCATTTTGGTCGTAAATCGGTCGTAAATGGGTATTTTCGACCGAAAAAGCGTCCGCAATTGCTCAGTTTCCTAGTAGTGATTGTTTTAAAAAATTAATATCAATTGTTTAATTTTTTTTAATAAAATGAATAAAAAAATATAAAATGAGGTGGTCACACTTACTAACCACTACTAGAGGTGCACAAAGTAACCGGATCCGAATCCGATCCGACAGGTTATCTGAAATCGAATTCGGCAAGAACCGGATAAATGGGAACCGGACCGGATTTTATAGGAACCGACGGATCCAGAACCGGTTCCGGGAATTTATAAGGACTGGATAAAAAGCGGATAAAAATCGGACATTTTGGAACCGGACAAAATCGGACAATTCGGAACCGGACAGAACCGGTTCTAGCCGTTGGGAAGGAAAAAAAAACGGCTATATAGCCGTTAAAGTAGCCGTTTTTTTGGTTTTTGGGGTTTTTGAGACTTGAAACTTAGTATAAATAGGTATTGGGGGTAGGGGTTAGTTCACCACAACATTCTAGCTCTCAAAACTCAAAAACGCTCTCAAAACGCAAAAAAAAACGCCCACTTATATGCAAAAAAAACGCTCTCATGGCTTCCGCTTCCGCAAGCACTCAAAATTCGGTTGGTGGTTCTACTAGCGATGCCACGGTGGTGAGAGTACTTCCTTGCTCCCGAAACCAAGAGATATGGGCTTATTTCGATTTATGCGAAATGTCGAACGGTTCACAAAAGGCTCGTTGCAAACGTTGTGGTAAAATTTTGGGTGCTGCGGGAAATAGCACTTTGAGGAAACATATTGGTAGTCACGCAATACACACTCAAGGTGAAGATCAAACTCAAATTGGTAGGGATGGAGGAGTTTGGCAATACAATGTCGAGATGGTTCGTGAGAGAATGGCACATTTCGTCATTCAAGAAGGATTGCCTTTTGATCACTTTGATAATCCGCGCTTGACGAGGATGATACAAGAGACGCTTCAACCGAGTTACACAAATGTAAGTCGTTCTACTTTGAGAAAAAATTGTTTAAAAATGTGAAAAAGAGCTAAAAAAGAATTAATTTTAGGTTTTGAAAATTTAAATACCGGAATTAACTTAACAACGGACGTTTGGTCCGCTCCACATGGTTTACCCAAATCGTACCTTTGCGTTACCGCACATTGGGTTCAACCCGAGTCGTGGCAAATGATGAAGCGTACGACTGCGTTTGATTATTTTGGATATCCACATACCAGTGAAAACTTATTTTATATTTTAGACTCGGTAATTCAAACTTATAAAATTCAACCAAAAATATTTTCAATATCTTTTGATAACGCTTTAAATAACACAAACACGGTGGAAAAATTAAAAATAAAATATGAACCGCCTTGTAACGGTGTTTTTAGTCGATGTGTTGCACACATCATTAACTTGGTTGTGCAAGACGGTCTAAACGTCCAAGAAATAAGAGAAGTGAAAGAAAATTTTAAAGTGATGTTACATGAAGTTTTTAGCACAAGCAAAAAAAGATATATAAACTATAGAAACTTGTGCCAACAAACGGATTCCATCTTTTTAGGTTCAAATTGGGACGTACCTACTAGATGGAACTCGACATGGAAAATGTTTGAATCGGCCTTAAGGCAAAGAGTTACTTTAAAACATTTCTATGATGAACTTGTGCAAAAGAAACGTTGTTCACAAAAATTTGATAATATAAGTTGGGATATGATCGAGAAACTAACTAATTTGCTTAAGGTTTTTAAAAATGCAACTACATGTTTATCGGGAGTTTATTATCCCACGTCTTCGCTAATACTTCAACAATTATACTTAATATGTAATAAATTAAAAGAGTTTGAATATCACGGCACTATTTTTGAAAAAATGGTAACACCTATGAAAGCTAAATTTAAAAAATATTTTTTGGAAATGCCGGCCGTTGTTACATGTTCGGCCGCCTTAAACCCAACGATTAATGTAACCGGTGTTGAAACATTAATTGGATCAATATCGGACGATTTAAATAAGTTCGAGGAAGACCCAAATTTTGAACCAAAGGCAATAAGGGATTTCAATTCGGCTTTTAATAATATGTTTGATTATTATTTACGCAAATATGGTGGAAGTGGTGATCCATCAAACATACGTGAATCAATGGGTTTGGGTTCAAGTTCTAGTTGTTCAAGGAACCCGATGCTAAATTTATTTAACACTTTAAGAAACGAAAATACTAAACGAGCTCGTGGAAGCACACCAAGTAGCGAGCTTGAAAGATATCAAGCAACCGACTTTATTTCAACTCTAAGATCCGAAGAGTTTGAAAACTTTGATATCTTGAGTTGGTGGCAAGGAAGTGAATCTCAATATCCCATTCTAGCCGCAATGGCCCGTGACCTACTAACCGTCCAAGCTTCCACGGTAGCTTCGGAATCTGCTTTTTCTCTTAGTTGCAGGGTTTTATCTATTCGAAAAACGAGGCTTACATCGGAATCTATGGAGATGTGTATTTGCTTGAAGGACCATTTGGATGCCGCCAAACGTGTACAACATGTTGCAAAACTAGAAGACGAGCTTGACATTGAACAAGAAATACACGAATTCGAAGTAGAACAAGGGGCGGCGAATCCACTTTCTGACGAAGAACAAGCTTATGATGAAGCCCAACGTATCTCAAGCGAATAAGATTTAAAACCGATGTTACGAAGACTAAGACGAGTAGATGACGAATAACGAGTCATAATAAATAATATATATTTTGTGATACAATTATGTTTTTTGTAATTTTTTTGTACGAACTATTGTTAAATCACTAAAAAAATATAAAAAAAATAAATAAAATATGTATTTTATAGTGTATCTTTGTTAATTTTTTTTTAAAAAGTTTTTTTTTAAAAAAAAAACCCGGTGGAACCGGTTTCTTTTGTCCGGTCCGGTTCCATATATCCGGTCCGGTCCCAATAGGTTCCAACTCTCCACTCCCTTAACCGGATCCTATCCGGAACCGGTTCCATTGGATCCGGTCGTTGACCAACTTTGACCGATCCGATCCAGACCCGAAAAAATCCGGTTTGTGCACCTCTAACCACTACACAACTTAGGGCATCCGGTATACCTACTCATGTTAGAATTTTCACGTTTTTTCCTACAAGAGGGGGTAGTGTTCTCACCATGTGAAAATTTTCATGCCCCTTCTCAACCAATCATTTGTTAAAATTAGCTCGCCGCAGAGCAAGTTATCATAGGATAATAAGTAAATAAAGAAAATATTAAATAAAATAAAAGATATTAAAGAAAGTTATATATAGATTAATATAAATAAAATAACAAGGAAAATCGAAACTACTTTCTTTTATTATTATCTTTCGAAAAACTAATAAAATTGTGGGATCCAGCTGTGCCTCTATACCCTATAGCCTATCACCCTCATAGTCATTAATTCATCTTCTTCCTAAAACAAGAAAAAGAAAACCTTCGGGCTCTCTGTATTTAAACAAAATCTCCCGGTCGTCGGAAAAGATTAAAAAACCCTTATCATGTTGGTTTTTTTATTTTCTCTTCACTTATACCACTCTACTAAAGATATTTGGAGGGTCAATGTACAAAAAAACGACCAAATCGCATACCCCTGCTAATACAAAGTTTCGCCGGCCGGAGGGTCAAGGGACCCTCCGGACCCCCTGTGGTTACGCCCCTGCTTTCAACAAAATATGGTAGAGGTGATGCCCACGTTGATGATCATTTTACGGTCATTAATGGTCAATTAGGGTTACTAATGTTTAAATAGGTTCTTGATGGTTAGTTAGGGTCATTATTAATCAATTAGGTTTATTAACGCACATCAAGACATTTGAAGACTCCTTATGGGCATGCATGGTCAATGATGGTAAAATAGTGTCATTGGTGATCGATAGTGTAAGTTTAGGTCTACTAATGGTTAATTGTGGTGAACTATGATCAGACATAATGGTTCGTAGTCGAATATAGATGTATATGGACCATCAGGGCTTGAGATGGTCATGGGCGAGGAGGGCGACTGCCCAGGGCCCAAAAGTTTTATAATTATATATATATATATATATATATATATATATATATATGATTAGGTTCAAATAAAAATGATTCTAATTCTAAGAAGGGTGAGAAGGATTTAGAGCCATTAGATCAAATTGTAGAAAAAATTTAATGGTTGAGATTAAATTGTATGAGAAAAAGTTGTTGGAAGGGTATTTTAGTCTTGACCACTTTTGTTGACCATTTATCAAGTTCCCCCCTCATTTTTAAACGTTCATAACTTTTACATACGACATTATTTTTTTAAAAAAATTACACCATAAAAACGAGCGTTTTTTTATCTTTAAAACGAGTATAGTGTCGTTATAAATAAAAAAGAAATTTTTTTTTACGTTTTCCAACTCATTGTGTAATACAAGTTCATTATGTAATATACAAGTTCAACGTGTAATACAAGTTCATTGTGTTATATGTATTTATCATTGTGTTTTACGTTTTTCAGCTCATTGTGTAATTAGTCAGGTCATTGTGTAATATAAGTTCATCGTGTAATACAGTCCATTGTGTAATACAAGTTCAATGTGTAATACAAGTTCATTGTGTTATATGTATTTATCATTGTGTTTTACGTTTTTCAGCTCATTGTGTAATTAGTCAGGTCATTGTGTAATACAAGTTCATTGTGTAATACAAGTTCATTGTGTTATATGTATTTATCATTGTGTTTTACGTTTTTCAGCTCATTGTGTAATACAAGTTCATCATGTAATACAAGTTCATTGTGTAATACAAGTTCATTATGTAATACCACGTCTGGTCATTGTGTAATATCTAGTCATTGTGTAATTAATCAGGTCATTGTGTAATACAAGTTCATTGTGTAATACAAGTTCAATGTGTAATACAAGTTCAATGTGTAATACAAGTTCATTGTGTTATATGTATTTATCATTGTATTTTACGTTTTTCAGCTCATTGTGTAATACAAGTTCATCGTGTAATACAAGCTCATTGTGTAATACAAGTTCATTGTGTGATACCACGTCTGGTCATTGTGTAATATCTGGTCATTGTGTAATTAGTCAGGGCATTGTGTAATACAAGTTCATTGTGTAATACAAGTTCAATGTGTAATACAAGTTAATTGTGTTATATGTATTTATCATTATGTTTTATGTTTTCCAGCTCATTGTGTAGTTAGTAAGGTCATTGTGTAATACAAGTTCATCATGTAATACAAGTACATTGTGTAATACAAGTTCATCATGTAATACAAGTTCATTGTGTAATACAAGTTCATCATGTAATACCACGTTTGGTCATTGTGTAATACAAGTTCATTGTGTAATTAGTTAGGTCATTGTGTAATACAAGTTCATTATGTCAAATATTTTTCATCATTGTGTTATATGTTTTCATCATTGTGTTTTATGTTTTCCAACTCATTATGTAATTCGCTAATTATTGTGTAATTCACTCAAATATGTCAGGTCATATGCTCATGTGTAATATCAGTTCATTATGTAATATCAGGTCTGATTATTGTGTAATATCAGACTTTGTATTACACATTGACCTGGTGTATTACACATTGACCTGGTGTATTACACATTAACCTGGTGTATTACACATTGACCTGATATATTACACATTGACCATTATGCCCTCCCTTTAAAAACAATAAAATGACACATGTCAAGCTTAGAATCCTTCTTACCCTTCTTATTTTTAAAACCCTTTTTATTATAACCTAACCCTATATATATATATTAGGTTAAAGCCCATGTTTTACATGTGTTAAATAAATACAACTTATTATAAAACGGTATTTTCTATCAATATTTGTACGTTAAATGTTATTAGTTATCTTTGAAATAAAAATAATGAAAAATTTAAAATTATCAATAACAAATAATGAAGATTTAATAATTATAAAATTGTATTTTAAAATAAAATATAATTAATGTTTTCTTATGTTTTAGTTATTTAACATCATCATTACTTAATATGAGAAAAAAAACGAAAAACAAAAATCTAGATTTCATCATAATTCGACACGTACCAAATATAGTTATTCATTTATTATAATATAGGTTAGAAACCCTGTATATACAGGGTGAATAAATATAGTGTTATATATACTTAGTAATAAAGATCTAATACTATATATTTAGGACATATTACATAATTTTTTAATACAATTTTTAAAAACGTTATATAGTTATTTTTTAAAAATATTTTATAAAAAGACTGAAAGAAATGTTCAAATTATAAAAATGTTTTATGAACAAAGCTATTTTTTTAATTAAAAAATGTTTTATAAAAATAGTTATAGAAATCATTATTATTTAATAGGAGAGAGAGGCGGGAAAACAAAAAATATAATTTTTTTTATAGAAACTTGTATTATTAATAGGAGAGACAGGCGGGAAAAAAATGTTGAGGATGAACATGGGAATGACATGTAGCACCCCAAAACCTTTATTTATTAATATGTGTATATATATAATGCTAGAAGATCTACACGATTCGTCGGTTAGCTACTACAATACGTCATTCTAAAACTATAATTTTGTTATGTTTATTGCTACAATTTTTTTTTGCCTTAATAATGAATTTTTTTATTTAACATTTGTATCGTTTATGACCAATTTTTCTAGCTCGTAACGAGCCCCTAAATCCTCAACTCCAACCCTGTAGACCATTAAGACTTCTTATGCACTGTTATGACTTATAATGACCTTTTATGACTAATTATGACCTAGTACTGATCATGACTCCTTCAACTCCAACATGACCAAGAATGACAATGGGACACGTTAGGGGCTTTGGTTTTCAGTTTTTTTTTCATACCAAAGTATTTGATGGGCCTTTAAAAGGAATATCTATTTTGTTCCATAACACTTCTATAGCTTGTCAGAGCTTATGGCTTGTTTAGGTAGTGTTAACACTTTTCATTAACTAGGTTCCTTCAATCCTGTTTAACATTTTATTTTTGGATCTGAAAATCTCTAATCAACCCTAAATGTTAGAAAAAATTGTTTCTTGTAGATGTTCTTATGTTTTTGATAAGACAATCTAAAGGGTGTTTGCTTGGAGAATCTAGGGAATGCTTGCCTTTTCAATTCAGTGCTACAATGTTTGATGTATATCGAGCCTTAGCTGAATATCTAAAAGTGGAAAACTGTTACATGTTTAAATAGTACAGGGACTAAAAATGTAATTGTTGATAATTGAGGGGTCTGTTTGTAATTGTTTGTTAGAACTAAACGAACGGATTATAAGTTCGTTAATTTGTTCATTGTAATAATCATCTGGATATTGAATTGAACATTTTCTCTCTATTACGATTCTCGTTTGATTCTAATCTTAACATTGGTATCAGAGCTACCGTTTCTTTCGGAGCTCAAAGTCCACAAGCGTTGATTTATCAATTCAATCGGAGTTTCAATTCAGCAAGAATCGTCCGTTTTCGTTTCAATTTCGTAGAAATTAGGGTTCGTGATTGTGTGTATGAGGACTAGACAACAAGAAATGGAACGATTGGAGAAGTTAGCTCATGAGAATGCGAAGTCAATAGTTGGTCATCAACTCAACAAGTCAAATGTAATATTTAAATATGTTGTTTAGAAAAACAACTAATTTACTTTAGTTGAAGTGGTAAATTCCAAACACTTTCATGCAATTGTCCTGGGTTCGAATCTGTTTAACGTCATTCATTTATTTTTGCTTTTTTTTCTTTTTCTTTTTTTTTCAATTACTTTCTTTTAACTGTTTTTTCAAATAGTGATTTTGTTCTTGAACGATTTTACGTCCCGTTTACGCTATACTTTTTTTATTTATACTGAACTGTCACAACTTCGTAAATTTCTTTTATATACCTAACAACGTCAATAGTAATCTACTTTTTTTTAAAACTAATTTTTTTCCAAATATCATTTTTTGTTCTTGACCGATTTTAGGTCTTGTTTACGCGACACAATTTCCTATTTATATCGAACCGTCGCAACTCCGTCACGTTGATGGTCACTTAGTCACGTTGATAATCATGTAGGGTTGTTGATGGTCACTTAGTCACGTTGATGATCATTTTACGGTCATTAATGGTCAATTAAGGTCACTAATGTTTAATTAGGTTCTTGATGGTTAGTTAGGGTCATTATTAATCAATTAGGTTCATTAACGCACATCAAGACATTTGAAGACTCCTTATGGGCATGCATGGTCAATGATGGTAAAATAGTGTCATTGGTGGTCGATAGTGTAAGTTTAGGTCTACTAATGGTTAATTGTGGTGAACTATGATCAGACATAATGATTCGTAGTCGAATATAGATGTATATGGACCATCAGGGCTTGAGATGGTCATGGGCGAGGAGGGCGTCTGCCCAGGGCCCCTTTTCCCCTGGGCCCAAAAATTTTATAATTATATATATATATATATATATATACACACACACACACACTAGGTTAAAGCCCATGTTTTACAAGTGTTAAATAAATACAACTTATTATAAAACGGTATTTTCTATCAATATTTGTACGTTAAATGTTATTAGTTATCTTTGAAATAAAAATAATGAAAATTTTAAAATTATCAATAACAAATAATGAAGATTTAATAATTATAAAATTGTATTTTAAAATAAAATATAATTAATGTTTTCTTATGTTTTAGTTATTTAACATCATCATTACTTAATATGAGAAAAAAAATGAAAAACAAAAATCTAGATTTCATCATAATTCGACACGTACCAAATATAGTTATTCATTTATTATAATATAGGTTAGAAACCCTGTATATACAGGGTGAATAAATATAGTGTTATATATACTTAGTAATAAAGATCTAATACTATATATTTAGGACATATTACATAATTTTTTAATACAATTTTTAAAAACGTTATATAGTTATTTTTTAAAAATATTTTATAAAAAGACTGAAAGAAATGTTCAAATTATAAAAATGTTTTATGAACAAAGCTATTTTTTTAATTAAAAAATGTTTTATAAAAATAGTTATAGAAATCATTATTATTTAATAGGAGAGAGAGGCGGGAAAACAAAAAATATAATTTTTTTTATAGAAACTTGTATTATTAATAGGAGAGACAGGTGGGAAAAAAATGTTGAGGATGAACATGGGAATGACATGTAGCACCCCAAAATCTTTATTTATTAATATGTGTATATATATAATGCTAGAAGATCTACACGATTCGTCGGTTAACTACTACAATACGTCATTCTAAAACTATAATTTTGTTATGTTTATTGCTACAATTTTTTTGCCTTAATAATGAATTTTTTTATTTAACATTTGTATCGTTTATGACCAATTTTTCTAGCTCGTAACGGGCCCCTAAATCCTCAACTCCAACCCTGTAGACCATTAAGACTTCTTATGCACTGTTATGAGTTATAATGACCTTTTATGACTAATTATGACCTAGTATGACTTATAGTGACATGTCATGATTCCTTCAACTCCAACATGACCAAGAATAACATTGGGACACGTTAGGGGCTTGGGTTTTCAGTTTTTTTTTCATACCAAGTATTTGATGTGCCTTTAAAAGGAATATCTACTTTGTTTCATAACACTTCTATAGCTTGTCAGAGCTTATGGCTTGTTTAGGTAGTGTTAACACTTTTCATTAACTAGGTTCTTTCAATCCTGTTTAACATTTTATTTTTAGATCTGCAAATCTATAATAAGTTTTTTCCTAGTTTACATATTTTTATCATTCTTATCAACCCTAAATGTTAGAAAAAATTGTTTCTTGTAGATGTTCTTATGTTTTTTATAAGACAATCTAAAGGGTGTTTGCTTGGAGAATCTTGGGAATGCTTGCCTTTTCAATTCAGTGCTACAATGTTTGATGTATACCGAGCCTTAGCTGAATATCTAAAAGTGGAAAACTGTTACATGTTTAAATAGTACAAGGACTAAAAATGTAATTGTTGATAATTGAGGGGTCTGTTTGTAATTGTTTGTCATAAGTTAGTTAGAACTAAACGAACGGATTATAAGTTCGTTAATCTGTTCATTGTAATAATCATCTGGATAATGAATTGAACATTTTCTCTCTATTACGATTATCGTTTGATTCTAATCCTAACATTGGTATCAGAGCTACCATTCCTTTCGGAGCTCAAAGTCCGCAAGCGTTGTTTGTATCAATTCAATCGGAGTTTCAATTCAGCAAGAATCGTCTATTTTCGTTTCAATTTCGCAGAAATTAGGGTTCATGATTGTGTGTATGACGACTAGACAACAAGAAATGGAACGATTGGAGAAGTTAGCTAATGAGAATGCGAAGTCAATTGAAAGTCAACAAATCCTTATGGAGCAAAATTCAGAAGCAATTCAATTACTTCAAAGTAGTTTGACAGCATTGGTGACTCAAATGTCAGATATGAGCAGCAAAGTCGATCGTTTGAGAGATCGACATGGTGGCCATCAAGAACAGCGTCTCGTACGCACTGGTCGATAAGATTTTCCGAAATTCAGTGGAATTGAGGTTGAAGGTTGGATCATACGTTGTAATCATTTCTTTGCCGTTGATAGAACTCCAGATAATGCTCGCGTACACTATGCGGTTGTTAGTTTGGAAGGCGCAACATTAGAATGGCATCAAGGTTACTTTGACAGTCAAGATCGGGAAATTGAAGATATTACTTGGGATGAGTACTGTCGTTCTATTATCAATCGATTTTCTAACAGATTATCTGAAGATCGTATGGAAGAATTAAAGAATCTCAATCAAACAGGTTCGTTACAAGATTACACTAAAGCAATTGATACTCTACTTAATAGGGTTAAGTTGACTGATGAATATGCTGCTAGTTTGTTTGTGGGTGGATTAAAACCAGAAATTAGATGTTTGGTTAAGATCTTTAAACCTAAATCCACGAGGGATGCTATAGCCATGGCTAAACAACAAACTGTTGTGTACTGCATTTTGTTTGGGGACACATCAGTTAAGAAGCCTAATTCTACTTCCTTGTCAACTAGTACTAGCAGTTCTAGTCTTGTTAATGTGAAATTTGGTGCTGGTGGGAACAATCCTGTCAATACCTTATCTTTACTACCTACACCACCTGCTAATAAGATGTTACAAAATGTGAGGAAAGTTCCAGCTAAAGTGGCTGAGGAGAAGAGGGCTAAGAATGAATGTTTTTGGTGCACTGAAAAATATTCCCCAACTCATGTGTGTAAATTCAAACATCTGTATGTGTTAGAAATATATGGGGATGATGATGCTGTTATGGATGAGAATAATCCAGGGGAATTACAAGAAATGAGTTTAGACCCACATATTTCTGTTCATGCATTAATGGGAGTGAATTCCTTTTCAACCATGAGGGTAGTGAGTACTATTGGCACTAGACAGACACAAATTCTGATTGATTCAGGATTTACTCATAATTTCCTTGATTCCAAATTGGCTGCTAAACTGCAATGTCCATCTAAAGATCTATCATTAATGAATGTTAAAGTGGCTAATGGTAAAGATTTAGCCTGCCATGAATTATGTTCTGATTTTCAATGGCTGATGCAGGGCATTTGGTTTAAAACAGATGTATTGTTGCTACCTTTGGACAATTATGACATGGTTTTGGGAATTCAGTGGTTACAGTCATTAAATGACATAATTTGGAATTTTAAAGCCTTAACCATGCAATTTACAGTGGAATCGAAAGTCATTATGTTAAAGGGAACTAATAGCAATGGAATTTATTTGTGTTCTCTACAAAAGTTCAACATTTTGCTGAGTAAAGAGGGTCCTATGGTTCAGCTGCAGCTTTTCAGTATGCAAATAACTCACACAGATTCTTTTTAGCATCAAACTACATTGACTGAATTGCAGCCTGATGTAGCAGTTAAAGCATTGTTAAAGGAGTTTGATGATGTATTTCAAACTCCAACTACATTGCCCCCAGATAGAAGTTGTAACCACAAAATACAGCTAATTGATGAGGCAGTCACTATTAATCAGAGAGCTTATAGATACCCTGTTGGTCATAAAGATATTATTGAAAAGATGGTACAAGAGATGTTAGATATGGGAATTATTAGGCACAATGTAAGCTCTTTTGCCTCACCTGTGGTTTTAGTTAAAAAAAGATGGTTCTTGGAGACTTTGTGTGGATTATAGAAAGCTCAATGATCACACTATTAAAAACAGATTTCCTATTCCCTTGATTGAAGAACTGTTAGAAGAATTAGGAGGGGCTGAGATTTTCTCTAAGTTGGATTTGAAGTCTGGTTACCACCAAGTCAGAATGCATGCTTTGGATATCCATAAAACTGCCTTTAGGACCCATCAAGGTCTATTTGAATTTTTGGTGCTTCTATTTGGTCTTTCAAATGCCCCAACAACATTTCAAGGACTCATGAATTCTGTGTTTCAAAAGTTGTTAAGGAAATCTGGGCTCATTTCTTTGATGATGTGTTGGTGTATAGCAAATCTATTCAGTAACATGTGGAAGACTTAAGGGTAGTTTTGCAACTTTTCAGAGATAATCAACTTTATGCAAAGCTGTCAAATTGTAGTTTTGCAGGCTCCAAAGTAGAGTACTTGGGTCATGTGATCTCTAAACATGGGGTATCCATTGATCCCTCTAAAATTGATGCTGTTAAAGATTGGTCTACACCTACTAATGTCAAGCAGCTTAGAGGTTTCTTAGGTCTCACCGGTTATTACAGAAGATTTATATCTTCTTATGGAGTTTTGGCTAAACCTCTCACTAACTTGCTTCAAAAAGATGCTTTTGTATGGTCTAGTGAAGCTCAACATGCATTTGAAGCTTTAAAGACTGCTTTGGTCAGTGCTCCAGTGTTAGCTCTACCAGACTGGTCAAAAGAATTCATTGTGGAGACTGATGCCAGTTCAAAAGGTTTAGGAGCAGTTTTAATGCAAGACAGTCACCCTATTACTTTTGTAAGTAAATCACTATCTGCTAGACAACGTGCCTTATCTGTTTATGAGATAGAACTGTTAGCAATATTGTTGGCTGTGAAACATTGGCACCAATATTTGATATTGAAGCATTTCACTATCAAAACATATCAAAAGAGTTTAAAGCATCTGTTAGAACAGAAAATTACTACACCCTTGCAACATACTTGGCATAGTAAATTGATGGGCTATGATTATGATATTATGTATAAGAAGGGTGTGGAAAATAGTGCTGCAGATGCTCTATCCAGAGTTCATGGAGTTACTTTGTTTCAAATTGCTATTTCTTCTTATGATCCTATACTGTTGCAAAGAATTAAATCTCATTGGGCTATTGATATTACTGCCCAACAGTTGATTTTAAGACTTTCTCAAGGTGAGTCTATTAAACGTTTAGCTTGGGATGGTTCTGTCTTAACAAGAAAAAAGAAGTTGTGGATTGGTCAGGATTAGGAATTGAGAAAGGATATTCTTCTGTTGTGTCATGCAGGGACATTCTGGGGTTCAACCTATAATTCAAAGATTTAGGGATATGTTTTATTGGAATGGGGCTTACAAAGACATTGAGTTTTTCATCAAAAGGTGTGATGTATGTCTCAAATCCAAGTATGAGACTATTGCTACACCTGGGTTATTGCAACCACTTCCTGTTCCTATATCTGTGTTTCACTGATGTGTCTATGGATTTCTTTAGTGGCCTTCCTAAATCTGGTGGCAAAGATGTTATTTTAGTTGTGGTGGACAGATTTACCAAATATGGTCATTTCTTGCCCTTAAGACACCCTTTTTCTGCTGTCCATGTAACTCAAGTGATGAAGGACAATGTGTTTAAACTCCATGGTTGTCCACAAACCATTGTCTCTGATAGAGATCCCTTATTTTTTAGCACGTTTTGGAAAGAATTTTTGAGATTACAAGGCATTCAGCAGGCTCTTTCTACTGCTTATCATCCCCAGTCAGATGGATAAACTGAAGTATTGAATAGGTGTTTGGAAACATATCTGAGATGTATGGTTATGACTGAACCTAATACTTGGGTGCAATGGATTTCTTTAGCAGAATGGTGGTACAACACCACTTGGCATTCTGCCATTAAGATGTTTCCTTTTAAGGTTTTGTATGGTGTTGATGCTCCCTTACATTTGCCTCATATTCCTTGTGATACTGCTATGGCTACATTGGAGGAATTATTTTTAAAAAGAGAAGCTATGATTTCTACTCTTAAACATACTTTGGAGAAAGCTAGAAACCGAATGAAGCAATTTACTGATCTTAAAAGAAGTGACAGAACTTTTCAAGTTGGGGATTGGGTTTATTTGAAGTTGCAGCCTTATGTGCAAACTTCTTTAAGATTGCATAGGTATTCCAAGTTATCTCAGAAATTTTATGGTCCATTTTTTATCCTTAAAAGAATTGGTGTTGTGGCTTATACACTGGATCTTCCTCAAGGTTCCCAAATTCATCCCACTTTTCATGTGTCTTTGTTGAAACGTGCTTATGGACCTCCTGCACACCCTATTCAGTTACCCAATAAGACTGCCCCAGTTCTGCAACCATTTGCTATTTTGGACAGAAAATTGGCTAGGCAAGGCAGCCGTCAAGTGGTTAAGTTTTTAATTCAATGGAAGGATTTGCCTTTACATGATGCTACTTAGGAAGTTGCAACTGAATTCATGCTGAGATACCCAGATTTTAACCGTGACTCTTGAGGTCAAGAATCTTAAAGGGGGGAGTATTGTTACATGTTTAAATAGTACAGGGACTAAAAATGTAATTGTTGATAATTGAGGGGTCTGTTTGTAATTGTTTGTTAGAAGTTAGTTAGAACTAAACGAACAGATTATAAGTTCGTTAATCTGTTCATTGTAGTAATCATCTGGATAATGAATTGAACATTTTCTCTCTATTACGATTCTCGTTTGATTCTAATCCTAACAAAAACATCAAGTTACTTGTATGTATTTGACTTACCTTTAAGGTCACTAATTAAACACTTCCAAGTATTTGACTTGTATTCATCTCGATTTATGTTATGAAGGTCAGAAATCTGGATTTTGTGCTTTACGTGCTATTCAAAAACACATCAAATTTGTGCTTTAACGAGTGTTAGTGGTAATATTTGGTTAGAACGAATCCTAATGGATCATATTTGAGTTTTTGGCTTATATCATGTTAACTTTGGGTGTATTGTGGCTAAACTGGTGTTAATGGGTCATATTCGGTTATGACAAATCTAAATGTTTATTATTTGTAGACACAAAGCTTGAATGGAGTTAACGAGGAATTGGTGAAAGTAATGAAGCATGTGCTCGATTGAATGGCAAACTTTAAAGCGTTAAAACTTTGTTCTCAAAACATCGACCATCAAGTTAAAGCGGTATCTTTTAGGTTTAGATAATTGATGTTTATTTTGGAACTTCAACTAGAAAGTTTGTTATAATTTAATGCTTATTTTTTTTTTAAACTTTTACTAGAATGTTTATATAATTTTGATATTTGTGAATTTAATTTGGTTTTAAAAATCTGGAAACTATTAGAAAATTAGGGATTTTTTTTCAAATTGCGGTTGCAAATCAGTCGCAACATAGATCGGTGAGTAAAGTACACGGATGGTACTTGTGGTTTACCAAAATTTTGGATTTGCTCCCTAGCTTTCCAAAAGTACACGGATGGTCCATGGGATTTGCAATTTTTAACGCATTTAGTCCCCAAACTTTGCCAAAAGTACATGTATGGTCCCTGTGGTTTGCACTTTGTAACGCATTTAGTCTCTAACTTGGACCTTCTAAAACCTTTAGATTTGTTGCATGGGGACTAAATGCGTTACAAAGTGCAAACCACAGGGACCATCTATGTACTTTTGAAAAGCTAAGGACCAAATCTAAAATTTTGGTAAACCACAGGGACCATCCGTGTACTTTACTCTAGATCGGTCGCAAATCAGTCGCAACATAGACCGGTCGCAAATCAGTGGCAACATAGATCGGTCGCAAATCAGTCGCAACAAGGGTCAGTCACAAAACGGTCGCAATTTTTGCGACCGAAAAATCGGTCGCTAAAATTGGTCGCAAATTTACCCAGTTTTTTAGTAGTACAAGAATAAAGATAAAACATACACTAATTTGGTTCCATTTTGAATCATACAGCTTTTATAAGCTCACAAACAACTAGTTAACTGACCACTACTGCACTAAACAATATTAGCTAAGGAAATAATTGAGACAAAAGATAAGAATCTAACGTAAATTACATAAACATTTATTACAACTTGTATAAAAAACAAACAATCTTATTATAACATCTACTTCTGTTCTGGAAAAACATAAATTTAGCCTCTTCCTCATCAAATCATTCCTGTCTTTATAAAGTTATATGATATGATCTATTGAAGCATCCAATAAGGAATCACGGTCAACGGTTGTCTTTGTCTTTGTCTTTCTTCTATTTCTCCTCGCTGGTATGTCTCACTGCATAAGGATATCATCAAATATTACAATTCTTTTTCAACCAATATGCTTATCAATGTATTAATGGGTTATGTAATATTGCATGTTACCTCTAAAATGAACTTATAACTTTTTTATCACATTAATGACCACACTTAACTCTGATATGTATAATGTATTTATTTACAAACATTAAAAATTGGAAAAAAAAAGAGTTGATGGGACCGCCAGTGAAACAAAAATAACCAAACTTAACCCCCATCCATTTCAGCGACCGTCAGTAAAACAAAATCAAAGTATGCTGGGACTAAACCCGTAATTTCTTAAAGTTAGAGACTATAAAAGTAAATTTGACCAAACCACAGGGACTATCCGTGTAATTAACTTTATTTAAAATGACCCGTTTCAACCGAAACCGTTTCCCAAGCCGCCCATCTTTTTTACAAAAAGGATGGATCTGCACATCATTTCCTATTGGAACAACAAACAACTATAATCTATAAAAAATCCCAATATGATGAATTAATCTTTCTTTCAAAAGATTAAGAGTGAAGTGATGAGAGGCTAACCCAAGGTTCGACTGAAATGGGACCACGTACTGCTGAGTTTGCAGGTCCACAAGAGGTGGTTCGACTGGTTCTTTTTCCTTCCCTTTAATCTGCTTAGTTTAAGATTTTAAATAAGTATATAATTAAACATCTTTTTGTTGCAACTAGGAATTAAACTGGATAATTCAAGGGAATGTTTTGTTACCTTTTTCAAGAGCAAGCTATTTTGATCCTGCAAGACCTTCTCCTGTGGGTACTTATATTTTGGTCAAATATTATATTATTATATGAAAAATGAATTTTGATTGCTCAAATTTTGGCCCACGTGGCACATTTAAGTCAAATTTAACATGAAAAACACAGGAAATTACTAGCTAGAATGCCATTTAGTTCGAGTATAATCATATTGGATTAAACGTATTTATGCAAAATGTAAATTGTACTGAATTGCATAATCTGAACATTACAATAGCCTTCATATATATATTAGAAATTTTATAAATCCTAATGACTTAAATGACTATACTACCTTCAAATATTTTATGCTCTAACATAAATTTTGGTGGCGACATCCAGCTTGCAATAGAAATAACGAAAAAGTAATCCGGGTTTCCATAGTTCTGTGTTAATTAATCTGATAAACGCAAGAAGTTTTAACAAAACCGTTGGTCTAGTAGTGGACTGTCCATACGTCTCATCCAAAGGACTCAAAATAGCAGAAGATGGCTTTCGATGTTTGAATTTGAACTTTCTTCTACTATGTCATTCCCCCGGTATATATGTAAATTTCTGATTGTTGAACCTAATTGAGTGTTGCAACTTCTTTAATGGTTGTCTAGAGTTCAGAAGTAGTTCTTGTACCAATAGCAAGATGCGCAAAGAGTTACGCTAGGACAAGCGATTACATAACTATCCCGACCAAACCTATACTGACGACAAGTCATCGGTATAGGTCAAAACAACCTATCCCGATGACTTGTCGTCGGTATAGGGCTATGTTTTTTCGTTCCTATTGTATTGCCATTTGTAAGATGGATTTTCTGTTGCCTAGATATTGAAGAACACACCAACAATTTAAAGTATAACACAATCTTGATTGCAACAAAGATTCTATAAAATGTGATTGTGATTACAAGACTTTGACCTTTGCAACTTATTTATAGTTTTCCCTAGTAACCGTCATTTGTAATCGTCATGATGAAGAGTTGCGAGAACTCCTATGACACCCTTTCAGAACCAACGATATTTTAGTTTACATATAAATGTAAACTAAAACATAGTTTACTTATTAACACTACGACCCCTAGATTTTAACTATAAGTAATGAACGAGATTAACTCCATATTTTCTGCTGGAACTCGTACAATCTTGTTCATAAATGATAATAAGCCCTTTATCTTAAGTGTCGTAATGAGTTGATGCTTCCACTCTAGAAATTTTCACCATCAATTTTGATGGATATGAGATTAGCGAGATTTCTATGTTGTTTGATGATATTGAATTGCAGCTCATGAACTAGATGTAGTTTAATATAGGGGTTTTGTTGATTCAATTTGTAGGAATAGAAAAGGTAGAAATGAAGGAGTAATACGGGGATGAAAGGATGAAGATGAGAATAAGGAAAGAAAGCAGAAAGAAGATGAAGTGCATAATCAAAGTAAGGAAAAGAGTATCACAAAAGATGGTTGCAGAAGAAGAAAAAAGATGAGCGATAAAACAAGCCGTGATATGCTCTCATCTCTATTTTAATAAAAAACTAAATGATTTTGTCACTTGGCATCACCACATTTAATCTCACAAATTGTTCCCTCCCAAAACCACATTTATATCCTACATTTAATATTTCTATATTTAGTCTTTTTTTGGAAAATTACATAAAATAACATTTAACAAATCAATTAATCATTATTACCACTAACTAACATTTTTTTTAAATTATCATTAAAATGAATATTTAAAAAAAATAAAGAATTAAAAAATAGGATTTATTAATTAAAATTATCGTTAAAGTTTTATTATAAAAAATAATTTTTTAAAATTTTATTATCAAAAAACAAGTTTTTTTTAACTTTACATATAAATTTTAAAAATACTACATTTGTATTTTAAATAAATATGTGTTAGAAAAAAATTTATAAAAATTTAATTAGTAGTTTTTAATTAAATTTGATATTTATAAGTAATTTTTTATTTTGATTTATAAATTTTAATACTTAGTTTTTAAGAAATTTAAGAAATTTGCAAACATTTATTTTTAAAAGTGAATTATATGTTAAACTTTATTTTTTTTAAATGTGGAGGTTTTTTCTCTTCAAAAAATATGTTTACAAGTTTCAATTCTAATTTAAAAGTTTTAATTTTTTCGTATTTAATTTTGAAATTTTAAATTTAATTTGGTCGAAATATTAAGGAGTGATATTTTTAAATTTTGAGTTTTAAAATTTAAATTTAAAAGACGATATATTGTTGAAATTTAATTTTTATTTTTATCCTTTTTATTATTTTTTTAATAAGAGATTTAGTATTAAAAGTTTTGCGAGGTTTTTTGCATACAAGTACAAATAATATCCGTCAATCAGAAAATCTTGATAATTATTTGATGAAAATTTATAATCTCTTTATTTTCTAAATGGACTTACACTATCAGGTTTGTCAAACCATAAATTAGTTATAAATGTTTGTGTTCCAGTTATGATATTAATAAATATTGATGAAAAAATGGTTTAGGTAATGTAACAAGACTTCATGTCAAATCACTAGCTAATCACGTTATAGAAGTGAAAATTATATTTGAAAGCAACATTGGTTATCACAATTTTATCCATATAATTGGGTTAACATATTCAAACAAAAGAAATTCATAAAAACTTCAAATAAAAAAATATACAATTTTTGTATGTTTTGCAATGATCATGAATAAAAGTTTAGGTCAACCACTTTCAAATATTGGTTTGTATTGAAAGATCCAGTGTTTAGTCATGATCAATTGTATGTTGCATTATCAATAGTTAAAAGTAGAGATTGACTCAAGCTATCAATCTTTGGTAAATATGAAAAAGTTATCAATAACACGTCAAATGTTGCATACAATGAAGTATTTTTAAATTTGTAAATAATTATTATAAGGTTTAATTTGACATATAATTTAATGTATTGTAAAATGTACATAACTTATTAAATGTATTTTCATATATTTTTTGATGTTTTGATTACTCTCACTCATCCATATAATCTTAACATGTAACAAAATAAAAAGTTACAAATACAATATCAAATTTGTATAGAAAAAATTGTTATAATATTTATCAATATAATCTTAACATTTCACCCCGTGTAACACACGAGGTTAAAGCTAGTACTATAATAATTTTGGGGTTAGTAATGCAAAAAGTAAATTATATTGAATTGCATAATTTGAACAGTACAATAGCTAGCCTCCATATATATAGCATATATTATATAGCAGAATTCTTAGAAACCCAAATGACTTTAATTATTGAGTTATTTACATATTTTCCCTTCTTAATCATCTTAATAACATATATACCGAACCATAAAAATCAAACATATTTATCAAATCCTTATACAATTACCTATTTACCATTTTATGTATTAAAACCTAATAATGATATATTTAAGAAGGGATATGTGTAAATATGATTTTAATTGGTTCATTAAGGGTAAAATAGTAATTCAATAAGTTAATTTTAAATGAATTGGGTAAATATGTAATATATATGTTTTAGGAAGGGGAAATATGTAATTAAAATTAGGGGTTGGGTAAATATGTAATAAATGAAGTTAGGAAGGGGATATATGTAAATGACCCTTAATTATTATACTACCCTCAACTATTTTGCGCTCTAACACGTATTATTCCTAATATGTTTAAAAAAAAACATGTTACTTAACTTCAAAACAAGTTTAAAAAACTTTAACCTCCAATATTTACTTTCACCAATGTTTTTGAAATACGGACATACCTTCTTTTGGATCTCTGAAACTGAATCAAGCATGAACCGGTTCTGCATATAAAGAGGTTTGGCTTAAAACTCGTCATAAATACATCTTTTCAAACTCGAAACTAAGATTTCTAAGGGAGATAAAGAGCGGCTGAAAACTCGTCATAAATACATCTTTTCAAACTCAAAACTAAGATTTCTAAGAGAGTGTTTGGGTTTGCTTGTTAAAATTGTTTATCTACTTATTATGTTATGAAATGATAAGTTTGTAACAGCAAATTACGTTTGTTTATTTAGAACTGCTTATTTATTTCACTCAATAAGCGGAGGAAATACACCCCCCTCCCCCCCCCCCCCCAAATGAAATATGCGTACCTTTTTCAATCTAAGACGTCTAAGAGCGGTTTCAAGTTGTTGCTCCAAATGATGAAGTTCCTTAAGATTCAAGGAATCAATGTCTTCTCCCATTAAGTTTCTATGATGAGAAAACAACATGGTAGAAACATTGATTTATTGGATCTTTTAGGGAACATCATCCTCATAACAAAATGAAATTAAAGGAAAAAAACTAAAAACTAGAGGTGCCATTATGTATCAAAATACCGGGCCGGAGCTGATCATGGGTGAGGAGGGTGACCGCCTAGAGCCCGCTCTCACGAAGTGGCCCAAAAATTTTATTTTTTTATATATATTATATATAATTTTTAAAACTATTACAATATGTTATTTTTAAAAATTTGTTGTCTTAATAAAGAATTTTTTATTTAAAATTTCACTTTTCTAAATCGCCCCGGGCCCCTGAATCCTCAGCTCCAGCCCTGCCAAAATAGGTTTCTTGAATTTATTTATAAGTAATGCACAAAATATGATATGAATAATCTAAACATTTTAATAAATAAACTAGTGACCCACAAAGTTATTCACAACTAAAGAAATTTTATGTTGACTTCAACCGGTGTGACACGTTTCCTTTCCATCTACTTTATAACTTGGCCAATTTAATTCATTTCCCACCTTTAAAAAACGTAGTCATACGCATACAATAAAATATGATTATACATCATTAATTTTTGCATTTTTTGGGTATATACCTCTGGTTTCTCTGCAATAGGTCAATTCTATCCTTCAGTTTTGCATGTCCCAAAGTCCAGCATTCCTAAAATCATTTTGAGTTTTCATGTCAAACAATATAGCACACACCTTATAAATAGCTTAAAGATGTTAAGAAAAAATGCTACAATAACCAAATGTGTGAAAATAAAAGCCATAGCGTACTTCAGATAGATGATTGGTCTCATTAAGCTCCCTTTCTGTGTTGGAGTGTTGTTGTTCATACCTCTCAAGGATCCTAACCATTCTTTTTGTCAAAATAAAAAAAAATGTCAGATACACATATATTATCTCAAACTAGCTAAATAGAGGTGACAATAGGTAGCAGGGACGATTTTGGTACTGTACCGGTACCGAAAACACCAATACCAAATTTCTAAAAAAGCGAGTACCGAATATCGTTTCAAATCTATCGGTATAGTATTAGTACCCGTTACAAAATGCTCATCTTTAAACGGAGTACCGAAAATACCGATACCGAATTTCTGAAAAAGTGAGTATCGAATACCGTACCGAATCTATTGATATGGTACGCTACCGGTACGGTATCGGTACAGCTGTACTCGGTATCAAATGTTCATCCCTAGTTTGATGAAATAAATCGTTGTTTTCTAGATTTTTGTAATTCATTTTACACAATCTTGTGGGATTGTAGTGATCTAAAAATGAAGTCTAAAGATCTAGAAGTGTAGAAAAATATTTTTGGCCATTTTCAAGTCTTCCTAAAACTTTATAGATGTTCTTTGTGAAAGTAAGATGTTTTTTTAAATAGATCTAGTTTGTTAAATCTACTATATATTGTTAATACTAATATATTTTAATACTCCCTCTAGAGATAAAGTATATATATCAAATGTCCCAAATTTGTTAGAATAAATTTTATAAATATGTTTACTAGTTGATCATTAGATTTCACATTAAGTCACAATGATGAGTAATAGTGATCCCATATTATGATTTCGTCTGACGAAGTGATAATCAATTTCAATGTACTTTTTCCTCTCACTAAATATCGAGTTAGAGGAAATAGGTAACACTACTTCATTCTCACATATGAACTTTATTGGGAAATCATTCAACACTTTAGTTCTTCAAGAAATTCTTTGACCCAAACAACTTTACATTTTCCATTTGCCTTTGCTCGATACTTAGCCTCTAAGCTTGACCTCGCTACCAAATTTTGTTTCTGACATTTCCAAGAAACCAAATTGCATCAAAGTAATACACAAAATCCTAAGGCTAATTGTTATCTATGACATCCATCATAATCTACATCTGAATCACATTAAACCTCTATATGACCTTGATTCTTGTATGGTATTGCTTTTATAGGATCTCCTTTGACGTACTTTCGAATTCGTAGTGTGACTTTCTAATGAGAATCAAAAGGGAAATTCAGAAACTGTCCAACAACAACACAACAAAGGAAATATATTTCCCTTGATCTACTAGAGGCTCCCCATGAACTACACAACAAAGGAAATAGTGATCCCACATTATGAATACTTTGAGATGGTCAAGTGTTACAACTAACCTCCTATATTTCCCTTGATCTACTAGAGGATCCCCATTTCATGGTATGAGTTTCTCGTTAGGATCCAACAAAAAAGATATATAGTTTTTAGATACCACTAAAGTTATTCCCAGTGATCACTAAAGTAGATGCGGTATGACTCGAATGCTTATAGAAGAACGGTCTGCCTCATTATATGTCATCCCAGATTGCTATATTATATTACGGTGTGTGGTAAAAAAACAGTTGGTTTAGATCGATTAAGCTAAAAGTAAGCTAATACCTTGAATGATCGTTGTTCAGTTAAATGTAACAAAATAGTTATTTAATCAATTCATTGAATATCACTATTTTGTCACAAACAGTCATAATATGAACAAATTAAGATACCACTAAAGTGATCTAACAGAGGCTCCTCATGTCTTACATGTCTTGTAAACTCAAACCATTTATTAGTTTGACATGGATTTATTAATGGGTGTACGTCTTGTAAGAAGTCTTAGATCTTATGATAGAAGATTTATGATGTCATGTGTATTCTCGAAATTTTCATTTACACCACCTAATCTTCTTACGATAAACTCATCATCATCCTTTTATATATCTTCTTTCGAATTCGTAGTGTTAGTAATGTTAGTAGGAATGGGTAAGATGTCAAGGTCAAATAAATGGAGGGTTTAGAAGCAGATGGTGTTGTTAAATTTTCATTGATTTTCACATTTGATGATTCTTCCACCACTTTACTTGTTTTGTTAAAAGTAACCCTATAAAGGCCTTTGATTATAAAGTTTATCTAAGGAAGTATCCCTCATTTGTTTTAAGAGAAAATTTTAAAAAGATATTCCTTGGTGTTGGGATAAAGCAGGTACATCCAAATGGTTAAAAAAAAAGAGAAAATCACTAAAATGTATATTTTGACCAAAATAATTGGCAAAATATACATTGAAAGTCAAATGTTTGAAAATAAACATATCCATTTTCGACCGATAGAATCCTGACACGCAGTCAAAAATCATTTTGGAGGATACTTCATAACCGGCCAGGTGTCATCTCATGACACTGCCATGTGTATTCAACCGGCTTTAGTTGAGCCGATAAAACCCAAACGGCTCACCTGTAGCTGGTAAAACTTTTTTTCCAATCAATTCTCTGGTGGGGGGTCTTACAACACTTGTTTGTGAAAAGGACATCATGAACAACCTTGGACACCAATTTTGGTCTGTCAACATAATTTGTTGATGTCATTTCAACATGATTTTTGTTAACAACTGACACTAGTTTTGGTTTGTTAGTGGTAACAGATAATGCTTTTAGTTTGTTATAACATTGACTGTTTTGTGTTTTGAAAACCTTTTTTTGATTGATTGTAATTAACAGAAGTTTTCTTTTCAAATTACCTTTTATGGGAAAACCATGTTTACCCTCTCCTCTCGCTCATCATAAACTCCTTGGACACATTGATGGCTCTCTTCTACCTCTTCCTCAAATTGTTCGGGTCGGTCAGTCCCAACTCGGATTATGCTTCCTAGCTTGAAGCTGATGATCAACGGGTCATGTTGTTTCTTCAATCATCTCTCACTGAAGAATCCATAATCTTCGTGATTCTTTAGGACAACTGAAAAAGGTAACCTTTCAGTTTTCGATTATGCCACAAAATTTAATTTTTTTTGTGATCGATTGGGCAAATAGTTTATGATATGGACAAAGCCCAATGGTTTCTTGTGATCTTGGCTCAACTTTTGAAACTTTTTCAACGGCTCAACGGTTTGTTTTCCCTAGTGGGAAATTCTTTCATGGGCCAAAGGTCATGAGCAACTAATCATATGGCTCCATCTCAGCCACATCTAGATCAATCCTAACCTTATACGGGACATGACAAAGTCATTTTTGGAAAAGGTGATATCTTACTTGGAATTGCTTCAATTTCAAGAAATTTGGTATGTCAGGTCTAGCTTCCTCAACATGCCCTGACCTAGGCCCAGACAACGCCGTAGTCTGTCCTAGCAACCTAGTCTGATTTTGCTATGGGCGCTTCATCCTCGGCTCCAACAACTTCAGCCCATCCGATGGTAACCCGCTCCTAGGTCGATGCTTTAAAGCCCAAACATTGTGTTTCAAAACAGCCTCTCGAGATCCATCTTGGCTACAAGCCATGAATGAAGAAATTCAGGCCTTACATCAAAATCACACCTGGATCTTGTTCCACAAACACCTTCTTCAAAGATTGTTGGCTCTAAATGGGTGTATTTTACAAAATACAAATCTGATGGTTTCGTTGATCGCCTAAAACCACCTTGTTGCTCAAGGTTTCAATCAAATACCGGGTTTTGATTATTCTCACACATTTAGCCCTGTTGTTAAAGCCTCCATGGTCCGTATTATGCTATCTATGTCTGTCACCCGAAAATAGCATTTTTATCAAGTATTAAGAATACCACTACTAGAAATCTTAGCAGATTCGTCGAAGCAGTCTCAACGACATATGTTGTCGAGATAGGAGACCCAATTACGACGACAAGTCATCGGAGATGGTCTCAGCCCATTTTTCACCTTTTTCTCGACGACACGTCGTCGGCGATGGTCAAGCGGGAAAAGGTGAAAATTTTTGGCGCTCATACATCATTTATCTCGACGACATGTCGTCGAGATTGATAATAATAATTTTTTTTCTTTTTTTTTGTCCTAGTAAAATATTAAATATTTTTTGTTTATAGAAATTACCTATTCTTGATGACATGTCGTCGAGATAAGTTTATAATAAAAAGTTATTTTTATTTAATAATTAAATTAATTAAAATATATAAAAAAGACCCAATCTCGGCAACATGTCGTCGAGACTGGTCTGACATGGTGTTATGTACACAGAAAACTCTTTTCCTCCTCATTTCACTCCCATTTTTCTCTCTACCTTCATCTCGGCTTTCACCCCCAAATCCGGTCACTTTACTTCAAAATTCACCGTGTTCCACCTCCTCCACCACCATTACTCATCTTATGAAGTGGTTAGACTATATTTTGACTTTTTTTGTATTTTAAGTTTAAATTGCAAATTTTTGATATAAATCTTGTATAGATGAGGTTTTTGATTAAGTGAACAAATTGGAAGCTAGATTGTGGCTTTCCCAACGAATTCTCGTCGTTTCAAGAACGAATTCGAAAGTGATATGTATATATTTGTGATTATAGGTGTATTTGGGTAGTTTTGTATAGATGTATAAATATATTTGTGTAATATTTTGGTAATAGGTATATATTTGAGAGATTTAGTTTTGTATAGATGTTTTAATTGTTTTTTATTTGAATAATATAGATAAATATATGTATTATTTGTGAAATTGATGGTTAATTTATATAGATGTATAGTATGTATTATTTGTGAAATTGTAGATTTATATAGATGTATGGATTATTTGTGAAATTGGTGAATTGTACGTTTATATAGATGTATTATTGGTGGTGTTATGTATATATTTTTTGTATGAATTGTATGATGTTATTTATTTTTTTGTAATGTATGGTTTGTATGTATTATTTATTTGGGTATTTGTATGAATGTAGGTAAATTATAGGTTTGTATAGATGTATTTGTGAAACGTATTATTTGTGAAATTGTAGGTGTGTATAGATGTATAAATATATAGATGTATGCATTATTTTTGAAATTGATGAATTGTAGGTTTGTATAGATATATAAATATATAGATGTATGGATTATTTATGAAATTGGTGAATTGTAGGTTTGTATAGTTGTATTATTGGTGGTGTTATGTATGTATGGTTTGTATGAGTATAGATGAATATGTGCATGTAAATATATTAGTAATTTGAACACGAACCGTTTCACTTGTTTTGACCCGAATATTTGTATGTATTATTTATTTGGGTATTCGTATGAATTTAAATGAACACATTGTTGTTTTTTATTTGTTTGTGAAATGTATTATTTGTATGAATATAGATGAATGTATGTATGTATACATGTTAGTAACTCGAACACGAACCGTATATATATTTGTATTTATTATTTATTTTGGTATTTATATGAAAATTGATGAATATATTCTTATTTATTTTTTGTGAAATGTATGTATGTATATATTTAAATATTTAATCTGTTTTGATTTTTTATATTTGTATGATTTTTTATATCTAATACATTTGTCACGAATATATAGGTTTTCTTGTTTAGCTTTCTCTTGTCTTTCGACTTTGACCGTACTAAAAAGTTAACACTTTTCTACCAAACCAAAAATTGTTTAGATTATGTAACACTTTTTTACTATATTGAACTCGAACACGATCAGTTTGTTAACCCTTTTATTTCAAAAAATTGGTTTATTATTTTAGCATAAGATACGTAAGTATTTTAATTTATTATATTAAGTATATTTTTTTAAAATAAAATAAAAAACAAATTGTTCGTGTTTGAATTACTAACATAGATAAATTTTAGATTGTCCCCTTTAGAAAATACCTTTTAGAAAATACCTGTCCGAAATTTAACTAATAGAATAATTTTAGATTGTCCCCGTTTGGTACTGCCTTTTGAATATTTTATCTCATTTAAGATATGTATACGTTTTAACGGGTTGACTATTTAAGAGTAAATTAGTAGCTATTTCTCCTACTCTAAGAGTTCGCGTTTCATATGCATACTTGGGGGGTTAAGGAGAAATGCTGCCGATTTATTCTTGAATAGTGAACTCGTTAAATGTATACATATGAGATAGAATATTCAAAAAGTGGGTTAGGATCCATCACCTTTAGATATTCCATCTGATGTGATATCAGTTAATAAAAACAATTATGACAATTGATAAGAGTTAGATTGTACTACGAGATCGTAATCATTCGGATTTCATAAAAGGTCTTCATAAGTTTATAGATAATGCCAAAAACTATGTTGACGGTGATGGCAAGATTTATTGATCGTGTAAAAAATGTGCCAACTCTTATCGGCAAATTTCGTAAACGGTTTATTCACACGTACGTGTTCATGGGTTTCTACAAGCATACGACACTTGGTTTTATCACGAAGAGGAATATGCTAATGCTTCGGATGTAGACGCACTTTGGCTTCAAATACAAGTGTTGCAGCAACATATCATGCGATGTTTGATGCACTTGATGATGTTATGGCGAAGCAAAATACACATTGAAGAAAATACAAATGAAGATGGAAGTGGAGTTGGTTTAGACCCGAAATTTGACGTGTTGTTTGAAGAGCTCCGTATCGAGTTATACCCCAGTTGTAGTTGGATGTCTTCCCTAAACTTTTTAGCAAAATTGATGCATATTAAAGTTATGAACAAGTGGATCACATTCCCGAAAGAGAATCACATTCCTGAATCTCACTATGAATCTAAAAAGAAGTTGAGAAAGATCGGGTTAGGATATCAATCTCTCCATGCTTGCATCAATGACTGTGCTCTGTTTTGGAAGGAGAATGAGTCAAAAGAAAACTGCCCGGTTTGTAACGAGAGCATATGGGTTAACCCAAACACAAGTGGCAATAAAGTTTCACGTAAAGTGTTGCGCTACTTTCCTTTAACTTCTCGGCTTCGACGAATATATAGTTCCAGATTCACGGAAAAAGATATGATATGGAATAAAACAGGACGCTCAAGGGATTCTATAATGCGTCATCCGGTTTATGGGAAGCAATGATAAGATTTTGATATGATGTTTCCTAAATTTGCGGAAGAATCCAGGAACGTCAGCTTGGGTTTGGCTGGCGATGGCTTTAACCCTTTCGGTAACATGAGTCAGTCTTACAATATGTGGTTGGTAGTGTTGACAACGTACAATACACCTACGTGGTTATGTACGAAAGAGACTTCTTTCATGTTAACTTTGCTAATTCCAGGGCCAAATCACCTAGAAAGGACATTGCTGTTTTTTTAAGGCCTTTGGTGGATGAGTTGAAAATGTTGTGGGAGAAAGGAGTATAAATGAGAGATGCATCAGTCAACACTGTAAGGGCCATGATGCACGTCTAGGAGGCCCCCTACAGATTATGAGTCTTGTAAGTTACTTGTTTTAGTTAAATACTTATTTTTATATTGTGTATATTTTTAATTTGCTAATTATTCAAATTCATGTAACAGCTGTCTCGAAAAAAGTAAGGGCCATGATGGAAACCTTGATATGCTTGAGCCTTTGCCAGATAATAGCAACAAGCCGCTCCCACTGGAGCTTGATCCATCTTCCAAGACATACAACTTTTTCGGTCTGCACGGATGATGGTTTGTTCGACAAATCTATGGTGTTCTCGAGAAAATCCTAACACACTATCCTACTTGGGAAAAAGTTCCTAGGGATGATCAAAACACCGTATTTCGCAATCTTCATGTAAGTATAAAATGTAATTTTTTAAATTTCATAATTATTAAATGTTTCCTAATTACCTTTTTTTATAGAATTACTTTGATCTCGAAAGCTGGGGTAACACACCGCAATGGCCAAGAATATGTGCGGGCATCCATGATGATTGTGCCTGTAGATATCGTGACTGTAAATCAAGTTTAAAAAACATTTTGAAGCGGTTGGTGACTACGAGAATGTGGAAGAAGCAAAGAATCATGTCCATCAGTTCCAGCAATTGGAAATCCCTCATCGACGACTTGTTCCAAAATGCCGGGTATATGGCATGCTCGATTCAAAATTGTAACATCCCGAAAATAATAAACGACAATAAATGGAAACAGGTTAAACGCAGACGAATGGAATAAACGAGCGTGGAATGGGCCGGCTATGGGCTTGCGCGCGTATGGGCTCAAAGGTAGTTTCTCCCTATAAATACCCTAGCCCATCTCTCTTCTCTCATCTTACAAGTTCTAGAGAGAGAAACCAAAGAGAGAGAAAGTAGACGGATCGGCCCGAGATTCCAGCAAAGTGTTGCTCCATAGCTCGTGAGAAGAACCTCCGAATCAGAAGCTCGATACGGGTAACGATCCGGTTTAGATCTGAGTTTTTGTTCATTTTGAGGTTTTCGGGTTTTGGATGAAAAGGTAACGTTTTTACGAATAAAACTTGAAAATGAACAAAGATCTAGCATTTAGAAGGAAAAAAGCGAACGTTTTGAACAAAAAAGTCAGGATCTTGACGTGAACAGATCTGTGTACAAAAAGTTAGGGTTTTTGCCAAGAAGAAAGTCCTGCGTACTTATCAAGTACGCAAGAAGAAGGTCCTGCGTACTTATCAAGTACGCATGAAGCAGGTCCTGCGTACTTATCAAGTACGCATGAAGCAGGTCCTGCGTACTTATCAAGTACGCATAAAGCAAAGCCTGCGTACTTATCAAGTATGCATGAAGCGAAGTCTGCGCACTTATTAAGTACGCAAGAACAAGGCCCTGCGCACTTGCTAAGTGCGCAGGCATCATGATGGTTAGTAAAGTCAGTATGTTCGCCTAATTCAGAATGGTTAAACCGTTAGATTCAGGATTGGTCTGATGTGTATTTAACTAATCAATTCAGATCGGAAGTGACGTTGTTGGACCTTTGTTTAGGACAACCCAAATTAGCTTATCAGGTGAGTTCTAAAAGCCCTCTTTTAAATGTTTTGAATAATATTTTTGGGCTGGTGTGCATACGTAACGATGTGACTATTTTATAAAACGATGTTTATGAATGTTGTATGTGACGTTTTATAAAATGATGTTTATGAACGATGTTTTGGAAGGAAGGGTGATGAAAGAAGTGTTTATGAAATATTTTGCCAAAAGAAGTTTATGAAGTGTTTATGAATGAATGAATGACTTTTAATAAAATGTACGCATGCTTTAACTGAAGTTTTGAAGTAAAAGAAGTGAATGTTTACGAAAGTCACAAACGAATGAATCTGCCATTATTCCTTAGGGAATGAAGGTTATGGGTATGGGATGTATGTTATGGGTCTTTACCTTTTAGGGTCCTTTGTGGCTGGCCAACTATTGTACAACTGGGGTGATAACGGTCACCAAGGGGATTATCGTGATCCTTGAAGTTGGTACGATTTACCTTACGGGGTAGTCGTGCTTGAAGTTTGGTACTGATGCCTTACGGGGTACAGTGCTTGAAGTTTGGTACTTGTGCCTTACGGGGTGCGGTACTTGAAGTTTGGTACGTGTCATCCTTGTGGTGCCGTGCTTGAAGTTCGGTGGTAAATGACCTAAGTATTGGGCCCTAGGATTCCCGCCCGAAGGAAACTACGGTGGAAGGGCCTAGTGGTGGTGATCTTTAGGTCATTCCACCAGTATGCGATGTTTGGAATTGAGGTTACGAGAAGGCGCAGATTCGATATGTTCGTTGACTTATGGGTTATGATGTGTTATGTTTTTGTTATTGCATGTTTTCGTATGCTTTTATTAAATGAAGTATGAAGTTATGTTTTTGGCAATTATTTGAAGTTAACGTTTTATGTTAAAACTAGAACTCACCAGCGTAGCTGACTTTTTAGTATGCACATTCAGGTTAAGGCAGGTTATGAGGATGGACGGTAATGCTTAGCTAGCGAGATGAGTTACCCGGCTGATAATGAAGACTGACATCCTGTTATGTTTTAGTTACGATGTATTTATGTTTTAGACAATGTTTACGCTTCCGCATGTTTAAACAATGTTGACGTTATGTTTGAATGAAATTTTTCGCTGCGTTATTTGATATTCAAGTTTAAGAACTGTTTGTGAATGAGTAAACCCAACACGTGAGGTCTCCCGGGTTTGGGGCCTTACAAAAATTCTTCAAATCAAGCTAAACAACCATATGCTAATACTAGTGGAAGCAAGTCATTTGCTCAACGACGATACTAGGAGGTACCAAAAATTGTTAATATTGTTGGAGACGCATGCACACTTCTCACGTATGCACACCAAAATGACGACGATGAAGATGATTAAACTTGGTTGTAATATTTTATTTGAACGATTTGTAATAACTTACACATTATGTTTAGTTTTGTTGAATGTTTTATATAATATGTTTTAATGTATATATGACAAGTTATGAATGTTTGCTTAGTTTAAAAATCTGAAAATTTATAAAATTTTAAAAAAATAATTTTCTAAAAATTATACCTTTTCTCGACGGCATTATATATTTAATTAAAAATAAAGATTAAATAGAATTAAAAACCCTTTCTCCATGACATGTCGTCGAGATTGGGAGTTTTAATTTTTTTATCTTTATTTTTGAATGGTAAAAAAGCTATCCTAACAACCCTTTTGCGACGATTGGTCGTCGAGAAAAGGCATACTTATCTTGACGACTAATTCTCGATGAGGCTTTGCCGACGGAAGCAATATCGACGACATGTCGTCGAGATAGGCTTTCTCGACGACATGTCGTCGAGATAGGTTGTTTAAAATATGCCTAAAATTCTTGTAGTGTACTTTTTCTCAACGAGCATTTCATGAAAACGGTCTTCATGGAACAACCTCCGGGTTTAATTAATCCCAAATTCCCTAACCATGGTTGTCGTCTAAAGAAGGCATTATATGGCCTTAAACAGGCCGCTCGAGCATGGTTTCAATGGTCCAGTGTTTTTCTTCTTACTCATGGTTTTGCTTGAAGTGAAGCTGATACATCAATCTTTGGACGACATAATATTAATAGTGCATCATGAGCTGACTATTTAGAGATTAACTTATAGACTTCATGGTGATTTCCTATCAAAGAAATTCTTAAACTCAGTTATTTTTTGGTTCTTGAAGTCACTTATACTTCAACGGGTTCATTCCTTAATCAATCTAAGTATGCTCAGGACATACATACACATGTCGGCCTCTTCGATTCTAAACCGGTTGCAATTCCTTTGGGTTCTAATGTTGTTTTCATCCGCAACGGGTCTCCTTTTCATGATCCAACTTGTTATCGCTCATTAGTGAGTGCTCTCCAATACCTAACCATCACCCGTCCTGATTTATCCTACTCGTAAATCAAGCAGTCAATTCTTACATGCTCCAACTATGGATCATTTTCAGATGGTTAAACGTATCCTTTGTTATGTAAATGGAACAATCTCCTATGGTCTGAAATTTTATAATGTTCCCGCGACCTGTTTACCTAGGTTACTCATACGCCGACTGAGCTCATTGTATTGAAACGGGGCATTCTACTTATGGTTACTCCATCTTTTAGGTGGAAATCTAATATCATGGAGTGCAAAAAAGCAATGTTTCTTGCTCAAGTTGTGAATTCGAATATAGAGATGTGGCCAATACCGTTGCTGAACTTATCTAAGTGACTCACCTTCTTCGAGACTTACATGTGTTACTTTTTGGTCATCCGACTTTATTGTGCAACATTATAAGTGCTATTTTTTAGCCAAAATCCAATTTCACACATTTGCAAGACACATCGATATATACTACCATTTTGTTCGGGAGCTCGTTTCCTCTAGGAAACTACATACCTAGTTTGTTCCAACCCGGCTTCAGGTGGCTGATATATTTATCCACACACGCCCGCTTTTTGAGTCATTTCGAGACAAGCTTTGTGTTTCTTCGCCACGCATTCGCTTGAAATGGGGTGTTAGAGATGAGGGATAGAATCCCTTGTTTATTTAAAATTATTCTATTGTAATCTTTGTCAATATTATTATTATTATTCGTTTTCGTATTATAAATCCTTATTGTATTATATACTAGCTTATAATCCGTGTATTACACACAGGGTGAAATATATCAATACATAAAATTCTTAAATATTTATGCATATATTTTACATGTGTAAAAATGTATTACATATATTAAGGAGAGAAAACAAAATTCAAATACATTAATTACTATTTAATATAATTTGGCTTTCATTTTACTATTTGATTGAATATAAAAGTTAAATAATTAGATTTCAAAATTTCTTATAATAAGGGACAATTTAAAATAAATGTGTTTTATTAGTATAATTAGTATTTTTTTTAAATATATTATTATTAGAAGCTATATGTGTATTTAATAAAAGATAGAACGGAAAAAAATAATGAGAATGAATATGGAGGCGACACGTGACATGAAAAAACATTTATTTATTAGATAGTATAGATATAGATAGTGAGTCAATACAAGCATTGTTGATTGAGGCAAATCATATATCTTAAAGGTATGAGGTATATTCTCATGGTGGTCCCCAAGTGAGCCACTTCACGTAAGAGGGGGCAGTGTTTCACCCAAGTGATCCCCCTCACACCACTGTCATCTCACTGTCTTCCCAATCACACATTGACACCTCATCCTCTTCCCTTCACCCAAGTGTTTCTTCCGTGAGCCCCCTCACGTCATTGGGGGGGGGGGGGCGGTGTTCGTGACCCCACTCACGCTGTGAAGCCCCTCATAGTTTCCACCCATGAGGATATACACCTACTCTCTAATAGTATTGAATTCCAAGACAAATTTTGTTTTGCTATGAATTTATAAATTTAGCAACTTTTGAAAATTGTTAGATAACTGTTCCTATTTTTTTAACATTAATTTTTATTCTTTTAACTCATCTTTTAATGTTTTTAATAAATCATTAATTTGAGTTTCTAAGTTCCTTTTAAGGTTTCCAATCCTTTCATAAAAAAATGACCATAATTGTGGAGGGGCACTAGTTGTATCAACTATTTGATGCACTTTAGAAATATCTCCCATAATGCATAGGTACATTTCTTCTAGGTTATCTTCTTGGTAATGATCCACATCCTCGACGATAAATGACCCATAATTAGAACCTCTTAGACTATGTGTAATACCCCGGGTGAGGAAGGGGGCGTGAGCCACGTGGAAGTGTGGGGCGTGAAACACCGCGCCGCCCGAGCGTGAGAGGGGGCGTGGGGGGCAAGTGTGAGTGTGGTCACAGGCGTGAGGGGGACCTGCAGCCGGCTGAGGTGGCCCAATGGAAGTGGGGCTTGTGCGTGGGGGCGTGGGGAGTAATACGTATAGTCTTAATATCAAAGCTTCCTCTGAGATTTTAAATGATTGTTGGGAAAAAAAGTTTGAACTTTTAATATCAAAGCTTTTATAGTCAATTCCTATACTCTTTCACGAAGAATTGTGACGTTTCAACAAAACGTTGTCATGGTTCTTTGCCTATACACAATCGATCTTTGATCTGTTTTAAATACGTTTTTCTGTTACATTTTTAGAATAGAAAAACATACTATTCTTTTTATTTTTTAGTTTTCTGATTGAAGATTTAGAGGATATCATAAAACACTTTAATATGAAAATATTAGTATATACGAATACGATTCTAAGAAATTCATAATTCTAAACCATAAAGCCTACCATTACTTTCTACTATTCCTAATTGAAAACTAAATATTTATGACAAACAAACAAAACAAAATTTTATATGCCCTAGACTCGTGGCCCCATGGCGTCCGATAAAATGACATGACTAGAGTTGAAGTACATTTGAAAAATTAATTACTCACAGTGTGCGTATATAGCCACCCCTATATAACATAAAAGCTAGCAAAAATCATAGACCCAAAATATTTGAATCATGATTTCTATTAGCCTCAGTCATTTAATAAATTTATAAATATTTTGAACGTTTTTAAGTCTTTCACACAAAGTAAATATTTTAAAAAAATAGAACTGTTAAATAGACTGAAATTGTACTTTTTGCCAAATACAATATTATTATTATTATTATTATTATTATTATTATTATTTACATGTTAACTAGGTTAGAATCTCGTGTATTACACATTTTGAATAAATGCAATGTTATATATTTAGTATAAGGGTGAGGGGTTGGGTCCAATCGCAAAGCCATTTGAAGTTAAGTGGTGAAGCTCCCCTTGAGGTCAAAGGTCGGAGCCCCTTCATAGAACGGATTGGTGTAAATTATTTGGAGGTACCCCACAATAAGGTATTTGTTGTTAAAACAGTGTATTATGCGCGTTGAATAAAATATAATGTAATATGTTAACACACTTACTCGTCAAAATATGTTTTTAAAAAATGTATTTTGACGTAACAATTATAAATTACGTTAAGTTAGTTTTTAAAACATTATTTTTCCAACTGGTATTAATTTTTTTATGTAATTGATCAATATTAATTCATATGATTAAATGATAAATATTCATAATTAGATTTACATTAAATATCTAAAAATTTATCTTTTTAATATCATTATTTAATAGAAGAGAGAAGCGAGAAAAAAATGATGAGTATTAACCAGAAGATGACACGTGTCCCATATTATTTTTATTTATTAGTATAGATAGATTATTTATGAAATTTGATTTTAACTTTTACAATAAACAATCATGAATGCTCTTAGGAGAGAGGGTCGGCAGAGAAAAGGCGAGGGTGGGAGTGTCTAAACTAAGGTTGAGGGAGAGTATCTAAAACAGTTTGTTGGATATCAAGAACACCCAATCATAAATTCACATATGTAAAATCATATTAATCAGAATATAAAAAAGGGGTCAATTTCATAAAATAAAATCGTCTGCTTTGACTTTTCACAGCAGACCAGAATTTGTGCAATTGACCCCTTGTTCTTATTATGTTGAATATGATTTTACATATATGAATTTGTGATTGAGTGTTCTTGATATCCAACATAATGTTCTTAAGAGGGAGGGTCGACAGAGAAAAGGTGAGGGTAATAGTGCCGCAACTAAGGTTGAGGGAGAGTATCTAAAACAGATTTTTAAGAAAAAAAAATTGTTTTGTTAATAAATTGAATTAAACTTTTATCCATGAAAGCTACTAAAATAATATAAGTGAAAAAAATAGCATATATTAGTTAGTGCCCATCTACGTATAAAAAAACTGCCCCTTATTATGAAATAAAAACTAAAATAGTGTACTTATAATGTTGAGGAAAAAAATTGAAGTGTGTTATTATTGAATAAGTTAACCTTATTGTTAAATTCAAGCCAAGAAAAGAAAAAATCATAATTGAATTAGTATCATATCTTTAACAGATACTTCAAGTGCTATAAATATTAAATATCACTTGGTATAATACCTAGTAAGATCCACGAAAATATAATAAAATTTAAATAAAAAGAATACAAAAATTCCATGGAAAAAGTACGTGTCCAACATATTGGAAAATAATTATTAATAATTAAAATGTTAAATAAAATATAATGTTACTTATTCTTACTGCACTGTATTTAATAATTTATATAGTAAAAAGGTGTTTATATCTTTTCATTAATTATCTTCATATTAGTAAAATTAATACTAATGAAAAAAGAACGACATTTTCAAAGTTTGATATCTTATAGTGTTATTCTCTCGACTTTGTTAGGTCATAAACTGAAACAACTTTGTAGATCTGCGTACAAAATAGTTGATAACAACACAAACTAATTAAACACATCAATCCTCTTTGATTAATGTTGATCTCATGAACAAGAGTTAATGAGTGACAACATGAAAATGTTAGAATTTATTTAATTTTTTTAACTATCTATTAAGTTAATTTAATTATTAAGTTGTGATAATTAACCAATAAACATTTATATATAAGTTCTTGCAGTCAATTTATTTATAATTGTAGTCTCTCCATGGTAACACTTTCATGGGGACAATATTGTCATTATGTAAATCTATAAATATGGAGGCATTCTTTACTAATTCTTCTTGATGTTCAAGTTATGATTGAGATACTATGGTTTTGGTGTTCATCTTTCTTTCTTTCAAAACTTAGATGGGAGAAACAAGTATGTATGCTGTGTAATTAGACATTAAAAAGAATTAATAAGGAATGTCTTCATATTTATATTTACATAACATCAATATTGTCCATCAAGAGCTAACCGCACAATCTTTACACAACACCAATGGCCCCCCCTACACTCACATGTACCTCTATACCCAATTCCGCTACTGCATCCTTCCCCCACCCCCTCCACCACCGCCCCAACGTACCATACATACTTGTAGTATGTCGGGCATCTCTAAACTCCGCCAACCAGATTTCAATTTTCACACTTCCTTGGGCATACTCACCAGCCCCAATCTGGGCCTATCCCCATGTCCATACCTAACACAAAAGTCTGGCCCACCCCTAAATCTAGGAGCAAGCTTACTTAGCGCTTGTCCAAAGCAAGCATATGATGCCTCAAAAATGAGTTACACTCCAATAGCTCTTGACTAAGCCTTCAACAACATTACACTTAATCCACTTGACCATAACTAGTATGCGGACTCTGGATCTCACATGACTAAGCCTTTATATTGTTATTTGGCAGCTACCTCTTTTTGGGTAATCATGACTTAGTTTCATCAAGTGGTGGAGTTTGTAAACTTTAAAACTCGTCAATGTTTTTGTAAATTAATGTTTGGGGACCTGGGTGTTTTTCAAAATTCGAAATTTGTTGTGAAATCCGGGTGTTACAATTACTGTAATTTATGATGGATTTACAAAAGATTGTTTAGAAATATGCTTATGGTGTTTAATAGTTTATTACAAAAATGGTTTTGTTGATATTTAAATATTAGTTAATGCTTTTGAAGCATAAAAATTCAATTTTATGAATTTCTGGTTGTAAGTTTCACGTTTGATGAATCTGATAGGATTTAAGTTTTATGTTTCTTTGCACAAGTGTAACTGAATTTTCATATGTAAAGAACCTGTTTTTCAATCTTTCATCTGTCTAATGTATCTAATTTAGGGATTACAATAGATAAAATATGTTTTAGAGTTCTTTACACATGTGTAAAAAGTCTGCTAGCATGTGTGTGTGTGTATATATATATGTATATATATGTGTGTGTGTGTATATATATATGTATATATATATATGTGGAAAGGTTGTCTGGGGAACCACATAAAAACAGAAAACCAACCCATATAAAAAAACCTAAACCCTCTACCCCACACCCCAAAAACCTAACCCTCCCCAGCCAACCCAAAAACCAAAACCATAAAGCTAAAAAAAATGAGCAAATTTGGGAAACTCCGAATGAACATATTTTAGCGGCGTTAGAGCCGGCTCCGCCTACCCTAAACCAGAAATCCTAAAGATAAACCGTAAATCCAACCCTAAAGTCAAAACACTAAGCTAAACCCTAAAATCTAAACTATAAACTCTATAGCTAAACACCCCCCCCCCCTAAAAAAAGCTAACCCTCCCTCCTCCCCTTTTTCCATAAAAAAAACCTAATAGATAAAACATGTTTTAGAATTCTTGACACATGTGTATGTTTTCTTCAATTTTTCGTGTTCAGATGATGGATCTAGTTATAGAGAGAGTTAGAAAGAATGATTTTGTTAAAACCAATATTTTATCAACAAAGAAAAATAAATATAATTATCTTTTTTCCCTTTAATAAATCTGGACAGCATAAAATAATTAAAAAAATATGGATTTAATCATGATCATAAATTAAAATATTTAGAAAATTAATAGGTGGTGCAGAATTGATTTTCTTTTTTCACAATAAAACATGGTTTACCAATGCTTTCTATTTTAATTTTTTATAAAGCCAATGTCTTTTTACATAGACATATAGCATGCCTGTACTGTATGAACATCATAAAGCATGCATAAGTTTAAAAGAGGAGTCATGCACCCATTTCTCCAACCAACACGGAATACTAAGGATAACAGAAAAGCACAGTTAATGATTAACTAATTTCTCTAGACTGAACTCATGGTTTCTTTGTTGGGATAATTCGGATTGGTATTAACCAAGGATTATCAAAACTTGTTTCAAATTCAAGTTAACAATAAACCAAGATCTAGAAACATACTTGAGTCTTTTTTTTTTTAACAAACTGCTCCTAATTAATCTACACCACATACCTGCGTTTTACAAGATTTAAACCCACAATTACTTGAATAACCAAAAGAGTCATGTCAGTTCCATTGTCTTTGATCCCAACATTCTTTTAATCTTATGTGTGCATAAAAAACCTAAATCCCCATTCGAAGAGCCTACGTTTACGGTCTGTTTTGCATGAAATGTTGGTAAATCCATTTAAACACTTACTATATCAAAATCAAACACAAGCAATAACGAAATCAAACAATAAACAAATAGTAATTAAGATGAACAAAATCAAACTTGCAGAATTTAATAACCAACCAAGCATAGTTAAAATTTAGGGGAAATTTAGAGAAAGAGATCGTATGAAGCATCAGTAGCGTACTCAGAAAGCTTTCCTTTAGTAGAGAAGACGATGAGAGCCACGTCAACGTCACACAGTACGGAGATCTCACGAGCTTTCTTCAGTAATCCAGACCTCCGTTTGGAGAAAGTTACCTGGCGATTGATTTTGTTCTCAATCCTCTTCAACATCACCCTTCCCCTCCCCATTGATCCACAGGCCTGCGTCCTCAACAACCACCAGGTTATGCTTTGTTGCCTTGTTTGGGAATTATTATACACATATATCCACCTACCTATACTTGTTTCAATTAATGTGCCACGTAAACCCTTTTCCTTTTTTAATATAACTACTGTGAACAACCCCAAGTTACGACGGCTGCGTTGAGCCAAAAATAAATTTACATCAAAACATTAACGTGTTTAAATAAATAGAAGAAAAGTATAAATTTGATACCGATCAATTTGATGATTAAACCAAAGATAAAAAAAATATTATGTCTCGCACATTGTGACCTAATAATTTAAAAAAAAAAGTAATCAAAACTAAAAGAAATAAGAAATCTAAAAAGAAAAAAAAATGTAGGACACAGGGTTGGAACATGCTCCCTCTTAAAAGGAAAGTGTTTAACAAACCAAAAATTAACCAACCCACCTACGCGTCCGTTTGCTCAACCTATGGAAAACAATCTATAAAACATAGAAAAGAGCATTTGTCGGTGGCTATGACTTTCTATTTGTTATTGACATTGCCTATTAAGAGTAAGGGAGGTGAGTGGCTATGACTTTCTATTTGTTATCGATGTTGCCTATTAAGAGTAAGAGAGGTGAGAGTGGTACTCTACCAACCAAACTACCCTTCAAAATTACATCAGTTAAAAGATGTCACATCAATTAGCCAAAGTATCGACCCAAAGTACCCTCTAAGGTGGGAGTGGTATGCCAATTAGGACTATTCACGAACCTAACCGAACCGAGCGAAGGTCTGCTCGAACTCGGTTCATTTACAAACCGAGCCGCTCGGTTCGGTTTGAATTTACAAATCCGAGCAAGAATGTATTGCTCAAACTCGGTCGATTTATATTCGAGCCGCTTGGTTCGGTTCGTTTTTGCTCTATTTCAAAATTCCAAAACCTGAAAAATCCAAAAAACTATCTTCATCTTCAAAATCTGCAAACCATGGGAGACGATGATGGTTGAGAACGAAGAGCCATGAGGTCAGACCATCAGAGGGAGAAGCGGACCGTCAGTCTATGAGGGTTTTTTTTTGTGAAACTTTTTTTTAGGTATTTTGATTAAGTTCGGCTTGTCCACTTTCGTAGTATAAAAATCTACAAACTGGATTGGGCCAAAACTCAAAAAATATGTTTCTATATATAAAATTTATATATATAATAAATTAAAAAAATAATTCGAGCCAAACCGAACGAGCAACGAGCGAGCGTACATATGCTCGTGTAAACTGAACTGAGCGGCTCGGCTCGTTTTTAACCAAGCAGAAATCGAACGAGCGTATTTTCAAGCATTTTTCGAGTGAATATCGAGCGAGTTTCGAACGTCGAGCATTTTGGACAACCTTAATGCCAATGTGGGATTAGCTCACTTGGTAGAGGTTCTTGCCTCTTAGATGGGAGGTCTGGGGTTCAAATCCAGGCATGTGGTGAAATATTTGATGTAATTTAAGAGTAGAAGTAGAATAGATCTACCGTTAAAAAAAGATAGGAGTGGTATCCTTCAAGTACCCTCCAACCCTCTTATTATTATTTTTTTTTAATTAAAACAAATCAAATTTATAAACTAAAACTTTAATTAATTAATTAATTAAAAATACATAATAAATTAAAAGACAACAAATAAAAAGACAATAAATAAAAAAACTTAAAAAACAATTAAACAATTAAAATTCACATGGCCAATAATACTTTGCGACTATTTCATGTTTTTCGTTTTAGGATTATTTTCAACAACGGTCTGGTTAGACGGTCGTTCAGATCCGTAAATATTTTAAATTCCCGGTCCATACATTCAGACATGATAGCCGCTCGTTGCTCCTTCACCAAAGCTCGTATGTCGTCGTCTTTTTTTCCTTTTCTTGAACAAAGGAATTTATTCATCATATCCTCTCGAACATTCGCGTAGCGTGCAATTTGTTCGGCCAAATTTCCTTTTCTTGACGGCGACATGGACGACTTCTTTGGTTTCTTTCCGGTTCAGAAACTTTTTTGTAATCCATTGTATTTTTATGTAAATAACAGAGGAGAAAAAATCTATTTTTTGTGTATTGAGTAAATGTTTAGGTATGTATTTATAGTGGTAAATTTATTAAATTTAAAATTTTTTAACGGGCATATGACCGTTCAACGGTCTCTTCCAATGGCTAGCTTCCAACATTTCGGCGGGTTCCAAAAGCCGCCCACCCTACCTGTTGAACCCTCCATGGATGCGGCGACGTACCCGTCAAGCCGTTGGGTACCCGCAAGCGAACCCGCTACCACTCCACCTCCGTAAGTAAATATAAACTTATTTTATCATAGATTTAAGTTATTTTACATTATTAATTTTCTTTAATTAAAATGAAAAATGTAATCAATTTTTGTAGCTCACAATACAACAGTAAATTAAATATAGCTTTTTAAGGAAAAGAGAAGCATTTAACCCATGCATAAGATGACGTACAAAAAGGGTGATTGTGGTTTGAAATAATTTAAAACTGGTTGGTGGTATTGTAAAAGCATTGTGCTATTGAGAAAAACGTTGTCTCATTCTGATTAGTGGAAGGACAATTTAGATACATAGGTCATCTGTCCTTGGATGCTTACATTGGACACGTGCGTTTAAACCTCGGCTTGCTTAGGGCTCCACGGTTGCTTGTTTTCACTTTTTATACATGAAATATATAGGGTTTTGTAAAAAAAGACATCGCATGACCATCTAAAAACAACTAAATAGTCATTCACCTTTTCTATTACCAGGATAGAATTTCACAAAGTTTGTATCACCGATATGACACTTTTGTATCAAGCAGTGGTGGATTTAAGATTTTTTATCAGTGGGTGCATAAAATGGGTCGGTCAAAGCAGGTCAAATATGTTAAAAATAACCCGGTCAAAACGGGTCAAATATACCAAAAATGGACGGTCATAATGGGCCAAATCATTATAATTTATTTGGCTAATTACTAAAAAGAAAATGTCGATCTTGATTGTTTTTGCTTGTTTTTCATGACATATGCAGTTAAAATGAGTTATATTGTTTCAACTTCTTAGATTTAATATTGATTTTAGTAATTTCCAACATCAATAGAAAAAAAATTCATGTTAAACTCCTATAATTCTCCGTACTTGCAACCGTTGAAAATTGAAACACTTTCTAATCACAATAAAACTATTAAAATAACTTCTCTAAATACCTAATTTAATACTTTAGGGTTATTAAAAATTAAAATCAAAGTTAAAGGTTGACTTTGTAAGTTTTAATCAATTGAAAGAGAATATGTGAAATTTTTAAAAATTCTAGTATCAAAAGTGATTTTCTATAATTGTAAGAGAGGATTACAATAAAAAAAATATACAAGTGACTAGAGTAATTACTCCACAAATTTAGCTTTATATATGGAAGGGAAATAAATACATAATAAATGTAGATGAGACCAAATAATGAAAAGAGAGAAAATAAGTAGTAATCCTGTAATTTATAACTTTTAATTTTGAAAAATGAAATTAACTATTTGATAAAATTTGTTTTCCTTTTCTTTGTCAATATTATCTTCTCCCTTTTTATCTCTTTCATCTTCTTCACAGAGCTTGTGTTCTTCATTAAAACTTCTTACGAAAAATCACCAAAATCTTCGGTTTCCCTTTTTTCCCTTTTTCTGTTTGTCGATGTTAGAGGTGCCTCTCGAGTATTTGCGAATGTGCCTACTTAAAGAAACCTAAAGTTTTCTATTACTCACATAAATTCCAGCGGGTGCCTCGCCCCCCGCTGAACATAAGGTGAATTCGCCCCTGGTATCAACCTCAATTTGCTTAGGGCTCCACATTTTATACTATTTTTTTTGGCTAATTTCATACATTCCTCGTTAAGCACGAAGATCTAAAATAGGATCGTAAGTATAGTTATAAGAATTCGGACTCGTGTATGCTGAAACTCTCTGATAATCATGTGTTCACTTTCATATTAAATTACTAGTTTAAAACTTGTGTACTACACATGATGAAAAAATATCAAGATATAAAATTCATAAATCTTTATATATATATATATATATATATATATATTATATATGGAAAAATACATTACATATAATAACAATAAAAAACAAAATCCAAAACAATGTAAAAATTAATACATAATTGAGTTTCAAAAATATATTAGTTATTATTCAATTTAATTTGACTTTCATTTACTATTTGTTTGAAAACTTAAGCTATGTAATTAGATTTCAAATTTTTTTATAAAAATAGATAGTTTAAAATAAATGTGTTTTATTAGTATAACTAATAATTTCTTTAAAAATATTATAGAGGTGTATTTAATAAGAGGGAGAGTTTGAAAAAAAATGACGAGAATGAATATGAAAGCGACACGTCGCATGAGAAAACCTTTATTTATTAAAGCATTCACATCAGCTTCTCTATCCACATCTCTATAATTACAATAAAAATCACTATATTTTCTTTTTTTTAATTAAATAATACTTTTTATATCTTTATCGTTACCTATTCTTTCTTCTCCACTCACAACCAATTTCAAAAAATATTAAAAAATTAATAGAGGTGAACAATGTTTTCACAAATATATAGATGAACAATAACATTTTCTCTCTCCTTCACTCACAACTTTAAATCACTCCCTAAAATATGAAAAAAAAACACTCACAAACATATACAGAACTTGCTGTGAATCTATACTATATAATAAATAAATGTTTTTATATGTCACGTGTCGTCACCATATTTAATCTCATCATTTTTTTTCGCCTCTCTCTTTTATTAAATGCACCTATATGTTTTAATAAATTACTAATTATACTAATAAAACACATTTATTTTAAATTATCCTTTATTATAAAAAAAAACTTTGAAATCTAATTATGTAATTTTTATTTTCAATCAAATAGTAAATGAAAGTCAAATTAAATTAAATAGTAATTCACGTATTTTCGAAACCTAATTATATATTATTTTTTAAATATTTTGAATTTTGTTTCATATCTTTAGTATATGTATATTTTTACACCTGTAAAATACATAAATAAAATTTAAGAAATTTATGTATTGATATTTTTCACATGTGTGTATTACACGGGGTCTAAGCTATGCTCTTATATAGTATAGATTTTATTGGTATACATGAATACTCAATTGTATGAGAAATAAAGATTTTAAAAAATGAGAGATTTAAAAAAAACAAATGTGTATAATCTTTTAGGATTTTCGTACATGTGAGATACTGACCAAAAGACTTATATTTATAGGTGTGTATCTACGCAATGAAATGTCATTACTGTTGGCTGATAAGCCACACAACCATCAACCGTTTAGAAATTAATTGTTGTTTCAGTTTACTCCGGATGACCAATTTGGTACGGATAAACAAGTCTACTCCGAATGAACAAATCTAATATGGATGAACAAATATAATCCTGTCAAGGGCGTTGCTCCTTGGACCTACTAGGAACTACTAGGGGCGCTGCCCCGGACCCCCGTTGTTCAGTAGCCTTCTACTCCTTAAACAATAAGGTGTCATAAGCACCAGAAATCATAAGATTCTCGAACAAGTGTGCATTTCACAATTACCAACTTGTTTGATGTTTAATTACGACTTGTCATTTTATCATGAACTAAATTCAATTACACAAAATATCTAGATGACATCAAAATTACCAACGGATTTGACAATTTGCTAAAACGGGATTGTTAGCAATAGGGGTGTTCAAAACCAGATATCCGAAATTTTGGATTTCCGATTTTCAGATATCTGAAAATTTCTGATAGTAAAACAAATATTAATATTAAAAAATTTGGAAATTTCGGATATCCGAATCTGAAATTTTATTTTTTTTATTATTTATTATATTTAAATAATTAAATATATCTTACTTATTGAAACCCTAAAATACCCATACTCCATCGGTTATCACCCATCAGACTTCTTCAAACCTTCTTAGAGACGCACGCAGCCACCACGTTCACTCCTCAAACCTCCTGTCGCCACCACCTTAGACTTGCTCAGACCTTCTGCCGCCAGTCGCCACCACCAGTCCACCTGCCACAACCACCTTAGAACTGCTCAGACCTCCTGCCGCCACCACCACCACTTCTTCAAACCGTTAGTAGAGAAGCACGCAGCCACCACAAGTCACCCACGTTCGCTCCTCAAACCAGTCCAACAACTGATGTTGACTGCCGCTGACTTCCGCCGACTACCACCACGCTTCCCTCCTTAGACTTCAAATACATCCACCTGTGTTGTGGCGTTATCAAGGTCAAGCTTATGGATTTACTCTATATATACGGTTGAGTTCATGAGAAAACTAAAAAACTCCCCCTCAATATTTAAACCTTAATAACTTTTTCATACGTTATTATATTTTTTTTTAAATTAAACATTTTTATCTGTAATTTGAGCATAATGTTGTTATATAAAAAAATATAAAATTAGTGTGTCGGACTTTTTCGATACTGCATATATGTAGGGGTGTTCACGGTCCGCTTTTGACGGTTTTTAAGTCAAACCGTGAGACAAACTGTTACTAACAGTTTTTCATTATTGAAAATTGAAACCGAACTGTCAAAGCTTAAAACCAAATCAAACTGGACCGTTACCAATGGTTTGGTTTTAAGGTTTGGGTCAAAAACGAAAATTACTCGGTGTTCGATGTTCCTATCGGATTGTTTTTACCTGGAAACATATATGTCTCCATGTTGTGGCGTTATCAAGGTCAAGCTTATGGATTGAACACTGAAAATGGAAAAATAGTTTGCCCATGGTTCGAGTGGTAAGGTTTGTTAATCTTACAGTACAATGCATATAGTACTTAATCAATATCAATTAAAACAAGGAAAAAAAGATGCATAGGGTACACCAATTATTAGCCCACTTGCACTTCAAATACGAAAACAAAAAGAGAACCCAGTAAGCTCACTTCACCAATTTTAATTCAATTAAACCAAAGTACATAAAATAAATATTAACAATACCTAATATAAAATATCTAAATAAATAAAATACATAAAAATCTTACGACCTGGTCCGGTTTTTGGCATAAACAGTAAACCAAACACGACACGATAAGACACGATGACTTGTTGTATTCAACACAAACACGACACGATAACTAATCGTGTCATTTTTTCCAAACACAAACACGACCTGTTTAGAAGCAGGTCACCTGTTAAGGGACCTGTTTAGAAACCTGTTTAAAGAGAGAATAAATATAACATATGTAAATAAAGAAAAAAAAATGCCAAAACTTAATAAAACTTTAAAAAGTCCAATCTTAACATCCATTAACATAATAAATCCAAAACCTTTTTAAAAACAAAACCCATAAAAACAAAATTAATTAATGGAATCGTCCTAGAAACTAGATACAAATCGGATGTTAAGTGTTAACATGTCCCTAACGGGTCTTAACAAGTTAACGTGTCTTTAACCTGTTAAGACACGAATTTAACATGTCTTTAACGTGTCGACCTGTTTAAGACACGAAACATGTTAAGGTCAAACACGGGACATGCTAATTACGTGTCGTGTCATGTTAACAAGTCTGTATCAAAAATTGCTATCCCTACATTATGGTTTAAAATTTCTGAAACTGACCGCCCACAAGTTAATTAAAAAAACCAACAATGAAATCAAACCAATGACCTGTTTCACGGTTTGAAACCTAACCATGAACTCCCCTACATGTATGCAGTATGATCATACTGAATGATAATTCTACATGTATGTAGTATGATGATTCTACATATATGCAGTATGATCATACTACATATATGCAGTATCGAATAAATACGACATGTTAAACAAGTTTATATTTAATATAGCAATATTATATTTAAATTAAATATGATAAAATGCTCAATTTTATAGTGTAATTTTTTTTAAATGATAATGTATGAAAACGTTATTAAGGTTTAAAAAGTAAATGGAAAGTGATTTCTAGTTTTTTCACGAAATATGAGTTTTCTTTTTATCGAGTTTGTTAATTAGATAATTTGTTACTTGATTCGTGAGTTAGTTAGTTAGCTATTAGTCACTAATATATTTAGTTACTAGGTTAAAACTCATTTATTACATTGGTTGAATAAATAAAAACTTGTATAAAATATTAGTTTTTATAAAGATTTATAAATTCTAAAAATGTTATATAGTTATTTTTTTTTTAAATGTTTTATAAAAAAAATTGAAGAAATGTTCAAATTATAAAAATGTTTTATGAACAAATCTAATTTAAACAAAAAACGTTTTATAAAAGTAATTATAGAACTCATTATTATTTAATAAGAGAGAGGGCGGGAAACAAAACTTAAAAAAAAATTAAAGAAATTTTTATAACTAATAGAAGAGAGAAACGAAAAAAAATATTGAAGATGTCTGTGTGAGTGTATTTTGATTATTGACTTTTACTTATAACTTTGACTTTGACTTAAAACATCGTAAGACCCTACTACCAATGTATTCAAAACCGGACCAGACTGGCTGGATGGATCAGTCGGACCGGGAACCGTCACCACCAGCGGTCTGGTAACGTGTATTTTATTCGTTTCTTAAAGAACCGGTTGGTTATGGCAGTTAGAGGTCGGATCGAAAAACTAAGTGGAAGACTTGTCAATGAATAAAGTATGTGAAGTTTCAAAATAATTAGATTATGTATTTGCTAAGCTATTGAAGTATAAAGATTTTACAATATTAAAAAGATCGAAGTTTTGGTTTAACCAAAGTTCAAATTTAAGAAGGCATATAAAGATTCAGAGACCTGAATTGTCTACTACTTTTTGTTGTTACATTGGTTAAGATATAAAAAGAGTTTGTTGGAAAAACTAGTTGAAAACTGTTTTCACTAATTTTGTGCGTACAACAAGTGATTATTTTAATTTGCAGTACATAATTATTTAAGGGTTTGCATTAGGAGAGTTTCACAACAACCTAAGATATGTTTAAAATAAGCTAAGATGAATGAAATATTAATAATTCAAGTAGTGTAATAAACCAAACTTGTGCATGCCCGGACCAAAAATTTCAGGTGACCGGGTTTGCATTGTATACCTTTTTATTATAATTTGTTATGTACAAATGGTATTGTATAAATAAAGATATATTTTATAAAGGAAAATAGATGTTTTCATTACCTGATTATTTTAATTTAAGTATCAGTTATTTTAATTTAATCTCATACTAGTCATATATGTGTCTAAGTTCTAAGTATTTGTAGGTTATAAATCTTGTAGAACCTTTTAGATCATATTTTTTTGTCATCTTTCTGATAGCTTTTTTTTTCTTTTTTCTTTTTTCTTTTTTTCTTTTTTTGTCATCCATAATGTATGTTCTTGGTGGTATGAATGCAACTAGATACCCATTCATGTGGCTTATTTCAAAATGCAAGAAGCTAGTTATGCAACTCTTTGACCCACACACACACACACACACACACACACACACACATATATATATATATATATATATATATATATATATATATATATATATACACACACACACTAACCCTAAGAATCTAAGATAAAACATAGATTGTCACGTGTCATTTCTTGTCTGGCGGTTGACACCATACGTGGCGTATTGGACTATGTGGGTCACGGGTAATATATTTTTGCCCCCAAACTTGGCAGATTCTGGAATACAAAGACACTATACGTAGCGTATAGAAATAATATATATAATATTCATCTTTTTAACTTATATAATTTTTATCTTTTTAATTTATATAATAGTTATCTTTTTTTAATTAATTTAATATTTATCGTTTTTTAATCTTTTGTTAACATTGTTTATATTTTTTATGTTTTAACATTTAGAATTTATCATTACAACTAAATAAATAATCAAAACATTACATATATTACATCAAAATGTTTGTACATACATAACAAAAAATACAACTAACTAAAATAAAAACAAATACGTCTGACCGGCGCCGCCCTGATCCTAACCAGATATCGTGATAGATCCACGAGGCGATCAACCACCCACATCATCAAGTCCTCCATCTGGTCTCTATGACGAGCATGTCACCGTGAGTCGGCAACAAGTTTCTCAAGCAAGGCATGTGCGGCCCTATCCAGCCTAACAGGCCGACGTACGTGTCGACGATGATGTGGCGGCTGGTCGTGAGCGGGCGGCTGCGTCCTCCATCGCCACCCCCTGTAGCGGGACCAAATTATTATGATCCACCATGTTCTGGCATTTGCGGCAACGGCTGCGGAACCTAAATCTGGTCTCAGTCGGCCCCTATAAACCGAAGACTGAGCCCTAGGAATCGCCTCATGTTTTTCAAGTAGCACACATGATCATGACAAAAGTGAAAATCTAACAACTAGTGGTTTTTATATGCGGCCAATTAACTAGAAAAGAACTACCTGCATATAACATCTTAAGTAAGCATGGATTATTATGACTGTAAACTCAATTAGATCAAGTTACCAACTTGACGCCCCATAAAATGTACCAAAAGTATCAAGTATTAACAGTAAGTTAAAAAAAAGTTGGTTAAAAGCATTAACTTACAGAACAATATCCATATGCCTTGGAACATAGTGTCCACCACCAACCCCTAAAAGGATTTTCTTTTTCCCATTATTCCTACACCATCAAATTTAAGTAAATTAGTAAGAAAAGTTGCAAACTTTATTCAAACATCTTCAAAATGAACAACTCTTTCTGTACAGCTATATCAACAATGTCTTTTAATGGGTCAAAAAAGGTTCAGGTTGATTTGGGTCTTTTTTAGGACTTTCAATAACAGACCGGGCTAGGACAATTTTATGTTCTTTTTTTTCTAAAAAGTTAGAAATATTTAAACCATCAATTATAATAATAAAAACAATACTTATCGCAGTAATAACCTAGAGGTTTACATAAAACGATTACTAAAAGGTTGTATGCTAAGCATTAATAATAGACGTTGGACAACTTTTAACTCGTTCAGTCCATTTGACGGTTCCCCTCTCAGCTAAACATTTTAATTTGACACATTAAAGGTAAACAACCCAAATCAACCTATTCATATGTAAATGTGTTGAAATTGCCACCTCCTCTTTAAACCTATATGTATTTGGAAATTTCAAGGAAAAACTAAATTAAGATAACTTTTACCTGCGCCAGTCTCCAACAGGAATTCCTCCATCAAGCCCCAGTCCTTTCCAAACTAACTTCAATGCAACATTAGAAATAAATTATTATTCGATTTGCTTTACTAAGTAAATTCATTTTTGAAGTTAAAACATCTTGGATGGCCATCGCTGTTAAAAACTTCATTTTTGAAGGTAATTTTTAATGTTGCAGAAAATGTTTCCCTCGTGACCTTTTACTCGATGTTTCATTCTTCATTACGCATAATTTCATGTTAAATGTATATCATGGCTGAAAGGGTTATATGACATTATAAATATAAGAGCATTATTTTATGGTACAGTTAAGCTTCTGCTAAAAAGAGATACCGGACTAAAGCAATAGCTTGTGCTGCATCCTGTCTCTTCCAATACTCTTCTGTGCTGCCTGATATAAAAATAACATCAAAACAATATTATTAATGGGTTCTAATGAGCTGACTGACTTTCCTTTGCACAAAGAACAAATGAGCAAACGTGCTCTATTTAAGATATTAGTTGCCAAAAAGGGCATAGCTTTCCTTTTCTTTTCTCACTGAGAAAGATTAAACGGGCTCAGTTGAAACGGGTCGTTTTCAGTATTGATCGAAGCAGGACGGATCAAACACTTCTTGTCCATTTTTTATAAGTAACTAGTGTGTTGATTATGAGTACAAAAAAAAATTATTGCATGATAATCCAAATTTTAAAAAATGATTTTGGTAGTTGCACCTATTAAAAATTGCATTGGACAACTTCAATTTTATGATTTGACCCGTTTGAGATAAATTACAACCCGAAACGACCCATTCTCGCAAGTGAATGGGTCAAATTGCCACCTCTAATTTAACCGAAGCTATGAAACCAAATAGCAACCTTCTTCCCTATGCAACAATTAAGTTTTCCCTTTTGAGATGCATACCAATTTCTACAAACATTGTGGGAGAATCAGTTATAGGTCCATGATGTGTGGCCTCCAATGTAACCTATACCCAAGAACAAAAAAAATAATCAACCACAATTTACAAAACAAAGAGGGAAAAAAACCTACATGTTGCATGCATACTTATTGCTAACCAAAAAGAAAGCAAGATTTATCATCTACATGAATAAAATACATAGACACATGCACAAACACACACACACACACACACATATATATATATATATATATATATATATATATACTTATCACTTATATTCAAGTTCAAACAATTCATTCAACTTATAGTTTAACTTTCAGTCTTAAGATGGTCAAAAAACAGTCAACTTTCAAACAATCAGAATGTAAGCACCTCAAATTCAGGAGTCAGATTATGTGACTCTGCAATGCCCTTTAATAGTCGCAACCATGGGCCCATTCGCGCATTAGGAGGTGCAGCCCATCCGGGTTTCCCACCCGCTGGTGGCACCTCATCTTCTCTTAAATGAGGAACACCAAAAAGACACCATAATCAATACATAATGCAAGATTAACACTAAGTATAATGTGCCACACAATTCTTGATTTACTGATAAATCATACAACAATATACCAATTGGATGAATAGTTAGTGCAGGCCGATTAGAGGCAGCAGTGTGCCGGCTAAGAAATATAACCTCGTCCACAACCTCTCCGGTGGCAGCCTCCCACCTTTTATCCAAGTGATCCTCTCTAACGTTGGAGTAATCACCTTTTTGCCTACAACACAACCGTATGGGTGTGTTTTTCACTCATACCGGCCGTATGATAGATACAATACGGGCCGTATGGGTGTGTTTTTTCACTCATACGGACGTATGATAGATACAATACGGCAGTATTACCCTTCTCGCCTACATCACAACCGTATGGGTTGCGTACCGATATCAGATACCAAAACAAATTGATCACGGTGGTTGTTATACGTATTATTAGTGTTCTTTTTGTACGGATTTCATGTATTTGTACAAGTCGGATTTGAAGATTAACCTGGAGAAAAGGGCCGGGGTGCCGGTCTGGCATGGACAAGAGGGCGGAGGCGGGGCCGATGGAGGCCGGGTCAACGGTGGTGGCCACCACTAGGGTTACCATTAGCCTTCTAACGTGCTTCCTGTTGTTCCGAGAAGATGTGAGGCTGCGGAGAGTGGTGAGTCGTCCAGTTAAAAACCAGGGCATTTTGTCGAACAGTTGGCGTGTATTTGAAGGCCTTAAGCAACTACGATAAAAAAATGAGGTTATCCATTTTGCACCTTTAAGTCTATGATAATTATAGTTGTAGTCCTTCAACTCTCAAATTCAAATGCTTTCACTCTTTAAATCCAAAGTATATTATTATTTCAATAATATAATTTGTTATATGCGTACCTATACATATTATGTATAGGTAGTAAATGTATCATAATAGCGATTATTGATATCGGTTACGATAGTACCAAAACACTGGCAACAATGTCGTTCGCTCATAAGCGGTTAGGTTTGTCACGGTTATGCAATGTTAACATCGCTCGTTATAGCATACGATACAAAAAATATTTCGGTTTTGAATACAAATTCGTTTAAAAAAAATTATACCGGAACATTCACAAAAAAAGTAGAAAGGGTGAAAACATAAATTAGAAAAAAAAACAAACACCGACCACGTAGATCAATTGGTCAAAAGCAGTGTAGATCCCATTTCAAAATGTACTAGGGTATTAATAAACATAAATTATGTTAGTGGTTGCCCTCACTGAACCGACTTGAATCTAAACTACGATTCAGGTCAAGACTTATTGAAATCTGATTTCCTTTCCGTGCCATATGCGCTTAGACTTTACTTTGTTTTTCCCGGTCCAATATTTGTTCTCGGAGATCTTCGTTTCCATGTAGTAGCACCTCCTCTATCGTTGACCTCTTTGCGACTTGCTTGATTGCGCTACGAACCAAAGCAACCTTGTGCTCTCCGTTATGGAATAAAAGTTCAATCCGATTAGAGCAGACGTGGTAGAATATGGTTTTTGGTCTGGGGCTACACACCTTGGTTCTAGCAGCACCATCTCCATACCTTCCTTCCGTATCCGAGGTGGGCTCTTTCATCGGGCTCTCTTTGAGTGAAATGCTTCATTCCATTTCACTATATGTTCTCTTACTTGTTCTAGTGGCTAGCAAAGGTCAACCGAGAGGGGAAAACGAATGGCTTAGGAATCGACTGGTTCCGAGCGGACTCGTGGAGCTTGCAGTTTGGATTATCGTAGAAAGAATAAGAGGAGCCGTCTTTATGAAATGACTTAACTTAAAAGATAGATGACACCCCAACTTGACTCGAGATCAAGACTCCTTACAACTCGCACCAATAGCGGAGCGGCCGGAGATTGATTGAAAAGGCGCATCCCCCCTAGCCGCCTACCTACTCGTGTTCGTAGCTCGATCGGAGGTCAAGACTGTGGTCCGGCGGAAAAATATAAGTCGTCCATATCAAGTGATACGTGAATTGCTCAGTGGTACTTCTCCACTACCGTAGCTGGCGGAAATAGCTTAATTGGTAGAGCATAGCCTTGCCAAGGCTGAGGTTGAGGGTTCAAGTCCTTCATTCCGCCGTATTTTAAATTGTCGAATTAATTTGATATATATTTTTTAAAAGTTATAAATGTAGTCTAAAGCCAAGTTTTTTTAAACGAATGTATTATAAAATGATTTTTTCATCAAACGATTTTATTGCACGAACACCAATGGGATTTTAAAATCTAAGTTATGATAAAATTGTAGGCTTCCACATCGTTTATTTCATGAGCTTAGGATTTTCAAAGGTTATCGTTTATCGTCACTAAGGTATGGACCTCCGAACGACTTATGTGTATGGATTTGGTTTCCAATACTGCGTTGTTGGGATCTAAATTCGCTATTACATGCTTATGTGCATTATATATATATAGATATATTGTTTGTAAGCATTAAACTATTTAATATAATGCTTCGTGCGCATTGAATTATTGAATATGGCGCTTCGTGGGCGTTGAACTACTGAATATGGCCCCTCGAAATCATCAACCTATTGAATATGACGCTCTGTGTGCATGGATTATTGAATATAGCCCCTCGAAAGCAGTGAACTATTGAACATGACGCTTCGTGTGAATTATTGGATACGAACCTTCGTAAGCACTAAACTATTGAATATGACGTTTCGTGCGCATTGAACTATTTAATATGACTCTTCGTGCACATTAAACTATTGAATGTGTTATGTGACTCATCGAATGTGAACTATCGTTATGTGACTGGTCGAATATGTATTGAATGTGTATGTATGTATTTTGCTTGATAGATATATCGTTAAGGTTTTATTTATTGTATAGTTGTTGTCCCACTGAGTAAAACCAAGTTTACTCAGACGTACATTCTTAATGTTATGTACGTTAGGTTACAAGACTATTCGGGAAGACTTGGAAAGAGGGCACGAGAGAATACAGATCAAGAGTTTTATTTAAACAAATTGTAATGTTTTGTATTTTGTTTTTTAAATTATCGTAACGGTTTTCATTAATGGATTGATGTATTTATTCTGATTACTGTATAAGTGACACATCAACCCTAGAATCCGGTCAGGGTGTTACAATTTTAGCATGTGATCATAATCATAATCCTCAACCGCCGCGAACTTCATAATCTTCTATTTCCACATACTTATTCTTCTTCTTGGTGTTTTTCCGGTTTGCTGGAGTCTTTGGTTTCGTCAGAGTTAAAAGACGAGGCTTGGTAAGGTAGTTTGGGTGGAGAAGCTAAAGTGGGTTTCCGGCATTATGCTACAGAGGACGTTCGGTGGGAGACGACGGCGGGGACGGGAGTTGGGGTTGGCGAAGGTGCCGGGGCAGCGGCGACGGGGGACGGGGTAGACGGTTGTCGATGACGGGGTGCAGATGCAACGACAGTGAGTGGTCGTAGATTCTATTTTATTTTGGTGAATCTCTTCATAATTTGGAATGAATTTGAAAAATTTATTTGAAGGAATTTGAATGAATTGATTCCGATTCCAATTCTTTTCTCAACAAAACACGTTAAGAACAGGGTCGGCCCTGAAAATCCTCGAAACGTTTTGGGCACGTGACAAGTAATAAAAAAGCGGGCCTCAATAATTTTTTTTATGTGTAATGGGTTTCAATATATACATTTTTTTTGTTTGTTTTGGTTTAATAGTTTAAAGAGTAAAGTGCAATTTGCACCCCTGTGGTTTATGCCCGTTGACATGTTGCAACCCTGTTTAAAACAAAGTGCAATTTGCCCCCATATGGTTTGGTTTCTCTCTCTTTGCACCCCTGCTGTTACAAACACGTTAATCTTTTAACTCCGTTAAGGGTATTAAGGTCATTTCACCCAAAACCCAAAACCTAACATAATATACACCACTGTGGTTTGGTTTCTTGCACCCCTCACCCTCACCCTCACCCTCACCCTTTCCGTCTGCCGCCGTCTGTTTTTATCGCCGTTGTTGCCGTGTGGCAAGAGCTTCTTCATCTCCGGCGTGTATTATTACAACTAAATCGTCAAACAGTTTGTCGTCCCCTCTCATTGGATCCTAATTTAATACACAAATTGTTAAAAAAAAGGTTATTGAAACTTGAATTTGAATATGGGGCACTGAAAGACAACAATATGTCATAAATTGCATTAAGTATATGATAAAGCAAAATTGAATCTAAAAAATATACTTGAACAAACACATCAGTGTGAGTTTTCCCCAGGTATAACTTCAATTCGGCTTTCACTCTTACTCTTTGGAGACTGTCCACAAATGTTTTACTGTAAACAACAACATTTCTTTCTTCTCAATTATTAACAGAGTAATTGTATTAACACAATAATGAAACATGTTATTTGGATGACCAATTTTATAAAAAAATAATATAGTATATGCATGCGGTTTGGTTTCTGCCACTTTTGCTTGTTTAATTTGAGATTATGAAGCTCATTTAATTTCTGTTTATGGGTGTTTGAGCTTTGTTCTTGAATCTTAAGTTATTGTTTTTTAGACGAAGGTAAATTTGGGTGAGTTCAGGGGTATTTTTGTCTTTTCGTTAGAAAAGATAACAGCAGGGGTGTAAAGAGAGAGAAACCAAACTACAGGGGGGCAAATTGCACTTTGTCTTAAATAGGGTTGCAATGTGTCAGCGGGCATAAAACAGAGACTGCAATAATCAAATAAATGCAAAAAGGTTGGGACCAGGACTCGAACACGCGACCTACGACGTATACAACCAAACCCTTACCACCCGTCCCGCCTGTCCAGGCCTACCAGAACTCAAACGCACATTCTTTTAACCCAAAAACTCGCTGACCCGTTCTTCCCCACCCAATCGATCTCTAAGCCCTAAATCGATCAAAACAATTCTGATCCAAACGATAGCATTAGGGCTATTGTTTAACTCATGATTGAGAGATTGTCTGTGTGATTTAATTTGATTATAAGATCGATTTAGACTGTTTTCAATCGTATGAACCAACCGAAAACCCTAAGTTATTTCTTGAACAAGACAATTGAGATTCGATCGAATGAGGGTCTGAAATCATAGGGCTTTTATTCTACTGCTGAAAAAGAAACTATGGGTGTAAGAATTACCTGGTATTAGGCTTGACCTGCTGCAAGAATCGTGAGACAAGTCTCACGGAGTCGAGGGATTGATTTCTAATTCAATTCGTTTGATTCTACAAGAATTGGGTTATGATCTAGGTTTGAAAACGTACGAACATTGTCTGAGAGGGATTAGCGGCCATTAAAGCCGTTTAATTTCATGATTTGATACCAAATTTGACTCGGTTTGACCCTAGATAGTCAAACGAGTTTATATTCGAATTTAAACGCCAAATCCTATTAATTAGTTGGCAAATTGGGTTGGAAATCGGTCGTGATACATTTATGCATATATGGTAAGTCTATTGATTTCGAATTTGGCCGATTTGAAGATTAATTACAAGGTTTCTTGTTTCTGTTGACTTTAGATAGTCAAAGGGGACGATTTTTATGGGTTTAAGACTTGGATGGTTCAACTTGTGGTGTAAGGGTCCAAATACAAAGGTGGTGGGTTCATTTTGGGAGTTCGAATGAAATAGAGAGGGTTCATGGCAATGAAAAGGGGTTCAAGGTTTTAAAAAAAAGAAAAAACGCTATTGGGTCGCTATCTGGTCGAGAAATGGAAATAGCGGGGCCTTAACGAAACGCTATGTAGCGCGTTATAGCGCGCGCTACGAGCGCTATTGACAACTGTGGCTTGTTAATTGTTTCATAATTCACATATACGGTTTGAATGCGAGGCGTTTTTAGTATTATCTACTTCTGTTGATGGCCTTTTGTTGATTTTATGCAATGAGTTATTGTATTAATACTCTGAATTCCCTGTAAACCAATGTACTAACCATAGGTACGCGAGCTAGAAAATTCTCCACACTTCAAAGCTGGTAAAGGGTCTGTTCTGACCACCGACGGAACTGTTGAAATGGAAGCTTGCATCATGGATGGAAATTCAAAAAATTGTGGTGCGGTTTCTGGTGTCACCACAGTTGTCAATCCCATATCTTTGGCAAGAAAGATCATGGAAAAAACTCCCCATATTTATCTTGCATTTGATGGGCTGAGGCCTTTGCAAGAGAACAGGCTAGTTGCACATTCTTGTTTTATGCATCACACATACAGATTATAAAAACAAAAGGGATATTATATTTCTTTTGTTTTAATTCACTCTTTTAATGTATCTCTGTGTTTATAATATTTGTTTATTGCAATGCATTTTCTGTTCTGAATGAATGATTCTACAATTACATTGTTTAGGGGCTTGAAACTGTAGATAAGAGTCATTTCATTACTCCAGAAAACATTGAGAGACTAAAGCAAGCGAAAGAAGCAAACCGAGTTCAGGTATGCTCGTTCTGCTCAATCGGTTCAAATTCATATAGTGGGAAAACTTCACCCAATAGTAACCAAGTTTCCCAAGTGTTCTACTAAAATCACTCAAAAGTTTTTTTGTCCCTCTAAAGTCACTCAATTTTCACCAGGTACTTCAATCCTATGTAATATTTTTATAAATGTTTTTTTTCTTTTAAAAATTAAGTGAGACAAATGAAACATATATGAATCATGGTTACCAATAAGTGAAATTTTTATTTCAATTAACTTAAAGTAGGAGGTAATAGTGAAGAAAAAAATCACCAAATAATAAACTTGTTTCAAAACTGTTATATTTAAGTCGAATTATAAAAAAATATTTGCTAAATAGTAACCAAGATTCATATATGTTTCATTTGCCTCACTTAATTTAAAAAAAAGGTTAAGACATTTATATCATTAATTAATATAAAAAACTTTTACCTGTGAATAGAGGTGGCAACTTTAACCCGCGATTAAGTTTAATTTTTAAAAGAAACGAGTTGAAAGTCACCCGAAGTATATTTTCAATGCATAAAACCTCCTAAATCTTTTTATTGAAAAATAGATTACTATCATAATGATATAGTTTTTCTTAATAATACACTAATCATTTATTAAATTTTAAAACAATTTGGATATATAGTGTTATGGTACCTAATGAGATATTTATAAATGTTTAGCAAGATTATACATAACCTATAAAACCCAAAGACCAGAACGAGCCAGATGGGGATAGCAAACTTGGGACCGTAGGATGTGTGAATAGTTCTCCCTATCTGTGAGAGAATCCTGGAATAATCCTAGAATAACATTAGGTTGCTGATAGGAAACATCTCTCGGGATGGTATTGGTTGGCCGTTAGATAACGGTACCGATATTTTTTCAGTCGGTGTCGGTCTCGGTCTCATTCTTCACGGTTGGCAGTAAATATAACCCACGATACCTAAAAAATACTTTATTTTGAATACGACTCCGTTTTTAACAAAATTTACATTGGGGCATCAACAAAGAAAAAAAAACAAACATATTAAGAAAAAATCAAACTATATATACTACAGGTGGTATACATAAAACTTGTAAAACTTGAAATTTATAAAACTTGAGAGGTCAAATTTAATATTTAGAAAGTCAAGGGATGAATTTTGTCAAGTTTGAAACTTAAGGGTTAATTTTGGTCGGTGGATAACTCCACCGACACTTGTTATTGAGTATTAGTATAATACAATGCCCTGAAAATTTTCTTCTACTAAATAGTACAACACTTCTAGACTTGGGTCATTGGCGATTTCAAATGTTTCATAATACCCTTGAAATCTATACTATATAATAAATAAAGGTTTTGATGAAACACTTGTCACTATCTCATGTATCCTTAATTTTTTTTTCCGCATCTCTCTCCTATTAATTATACAAATTTATTTAATTGTTTTTATAATTTTTTGTTTCCCGCCTCTCTCTCCTATTAAATAATAATGATTTATATAATTCTTTTTATAAACGTTTTTTATAAATATTTTATTCATTTAATATTTTATTTCTCAATTATTTCCTTTATTTTTTTCACTTATTAATAAATTTTTAATATTTCATTAATCAAACCCTGTGTAATACACGGGTGTTTAACCTAGTGTGTAATATAACTAGTAATTGTACCCGCGCTTTGCGGCGGGAGCGTGCGCGTTTCTCCTCCTATTACGTGGCAGGAGTTTGGTCGTTATCGTTACGGCTTGTCGAAAACCATAAAAGCGAACACCTAAATCGGTTCCGATAATACCAAAACACCGATAACGATGTTGTTCGCTCATAAGCGGTTGGGTTTGTTCCAACAACTCAATGTTAACGTCACTCGTTATAGCTTACGATATAAAAAAAATATACTCGATTTTGAATACAACTCCATTTTAAAAAAATACACCGGAAAATTCAAAAAAAAAAACTAAAATGAGCCGCGCATTTCATTTTTTTTAAAGTTAACGAACGAAATCTAGTGTAGAAAAACGAAATTATTATAAAATAAAACAGATTAAAAACGTATATTATATATAGTACAAGGAGTGAAAATGAAAATTGTAAAGAAAATGTGGACCAACGGTTGACTTTCAATGTTCACTCCAATTCAAAATGTAAAGGTATAAAATTTTAATCTCAAATTTAGAAATTCCTTCTCAACTTGAAGTTGAACATAAATGGAATCAACCAATTCTTCAAATGACATTTTATACAACAATCATACACAGTAAAATCTCATCCATAATCAAACTATTGATAGGGTCTAAGAAGGGTAGGATGTAGGCAAGTCATACCTCTATCTTCAAATGACATTTTATGTCTAAGAATAATGGTAGAACTTCTAATAGAATAATCACATGTAACAATTTTATTTTCGTACGAAATATTACCACTCCGTATAATCGTACAAAAACTGGATGAGACATGGTAGTAAGTGGGTGTGTATCGATGTATGAACATACATAAATTTTTTGTTAAATGTAAGGTATGTGCACATTACTAGAGACAAGGATATAAAAAATCTAGGCTTTTATCAAGATGTTCCACTTCGTATGAGCGATATCTTAAAGACACGGGATTCTCTTGACAATTGACAAGATGTTGCCCTGGCGAGTTGTTAGAAACCAGTTAGATATCACCTTTGGTAAGGGCATGTTCTAAAAAAAGTTAGAAATCGCCCTTGGTAGGGGTGGCTTCTCGCTACATGACATAAATGAGGGAATGTGCAGAAATTTAGTGAGTGTTTGGTGGTGCGATGGGGAGAGAAGAAAACAGAATGGGGAGAGCCTTGGATGACCAAATTGGTATCCAAACTCAAAATTTCAAGATTTAAGATTTGTATTCTTAAAGGCACTTATAAGTACTATGTGAAAGCCATTTTGGTCGTAAATCGGTCGTAAATGGGTATTTTCGACCGAAAAAGCGTCCGCAATTGCTCAGTTTCCTAGTAGTTATTGTTTTAAAAAATTAATATCAATTGTTTAATTTTTTTTAATAAAATGAATAAAAAAATATAAAATGAGGTGGTCACACTTACTAACCACTACTAGAGGTGCACAAAGTAACCGGATCCGAATCCGATCCGACAGGTTATCTGAAATCGAATTCGGCAAGAACCGGATAAATGGGAACCGGACCGGATTTTATAGGAACCGACGGATCCAGAACCGGTTCCGGGAATTTATAAGGACTGGATAAAAAGCGGATAAAAATCGGACATTTTGGAACCGGACAAAATCGGACAATTCGGAACCGGACAGAACCGGTTCTAGCCGTTGGGAAGGAAAAAAAAACGGCTATATAGCCGTTAAAGTAGCCGTTTTTTTGGTTTTTGGGGTTTTTGAGACTTGAAACTTAGTATAAATAGGTATTGGGGGTAGGGGTTAGTTCACCACAACATTCTAGCTCTCAAAACTCAAAAACGCTCTCAAAACGCAAAAAAAACGCCCACTTATATGCAAAAAAAACGCTCTCATGGCTTCCGCTTCCGCAAGCACTCAAAATTCGGTTGGTGGTTCTACTAGCGATGCCACGGTGGTGAGAGTACTTCCTTGCTCCCGAAACCAAGAGATATGGGCTTATTTCGATTTATGCGAAATGTCGAACGGTTCACAAAAGGCTCGTTGCAAACGTTGTGGTAAAATTTTGGGTGCTGCGGGAAATAGCACTTTGAGGAAACATATTGGTAGTCACGCAATACACACTCAAGGTGAAGATCAAACTCAAATTGGTAGGGATGGAGGAGTTTGGCAATACAATGTCGAGATGGTTCGTGAGAGAATGGCACATTTCGTCATTCAAGAAGGATTGCCTTTTGATCACTTTGATAATCCGCGCTTGACGAGGATGATACAAGAGACGCTTCAACCGAGTTACACAAATGTAAGTCGTTCTACTTTGAGAAAAAATTGTTTAAAAATGTGAAAAAGAGCTAAAAAGAATTAATTTTAGGTTTTGAAAATTTAAATACCGGAATTAACTTAACAACGGACGTTTGGTCCGCTCCACATGGTTTACCCAAATCGTACCTTTGCGTTACCGCACATTGGGTTCAACCCGAGTCGTGGCAAATGATGAAGCGTACGACTGCGTTTGATTATTTTGGATATCCACATACCAGTGAAAACTTATTTTATATTTTAGACTCGGTAATTCAAACTTATAAAATTCAACCAAAAATATTTTCAATATCTTTTGATAACGCTTCAAATAACACAAACACGGTGGAAAAATTAAAAATAAAATATGAACCGCCTTGTAACGGTGTTTTTAGTCGATGTGTTGCACACATCATTAACTTGGTTGTGCAAGACGGTCTAAACGTCCAAGAAATAAGAGAAGTGAAAGAAAATTTTAAAGTGATGTTACATGAAGTTTTTAGCACAAGCAAAAAAAGATATATAAACTATAGAAACTTGTGCCAACAAACGGATTCCATCTTTTTAGGTTCAAATTGGGACGTACCTACTAGATGGAACTCGACATGGAAAATGTTTGAATCGGCCTTAAGGCAAAGAGTTACTTTAAAACATTTCTATGATGAACTTGTGCAAAAGAAACGTTGTTCACAAAAATTTGATAATATAAGTTGGGATATGATCGAGAAACTAACTAATTTGCTTAAGGTTTTTAAAAATGCAACTACATGTTTATCGGGAGTTTATTATCCCACGTCTTCGCTAATACTTCAACAATTATACTTAATATGTAATAAATTAAAAGAGTTTGAATATCACGGCACTATTTTTGAAAAAATGGTAACACCTATGAAAGCTAAATTTAAAAAATATTTTTTGGAAATGCCGGCCGTTGTTACATGTTCGGCCGCCTTAAACCCAACGATTAATGTAACCGGTGTTGAAACATTAATTGGATCAATATCGGACGATTTAAATAAGTTCGAGGAAGACCCAAATTTTGAATCAAAGGCAATAAGGGATTTCAATTCGGCTTTTAATAATATGTTTGATTATTATTTACGCAAATATGGTGGAAGTGGTGATCCATCAAACATACGTGAATCAATGGGTTTGGGTTCAAGTTCTAGTTGTTCAAGGAACCCGATGCTAAATTTATTTAACACTTTAAGAAACGAAAATACTAAACGAGCTCGTGGAAGCACACCAAGTAGCGAGCTTGAAAGATATCAAGCAACCGACTTTATTTCAACTCTAAGATCCGAAGAGTTTGAAAACTTTGATATCTTGAGTTGGTGGCAAGGAAGTGAATCTCAATATCCCATTCTAGCCGCAATGGCCCGTGACCTACTAACCGTCCAAGCTTCCACGGTAGCTTCAGAATCTGCTTTTTCTCTTAGTTGCAGGGTTTTATCTATTCGAAAAACGAGGCTTACATCGGAATCTATGGAGATGTGTATTTGCTTGAAGGACCATTTGGATGCCGCCAAACGTGTACAACATGTTGCAAAACTAGAAGACGAGCTTGACATTGAACAAGAAATACACGAATTCGAAGTAGAACAAGGGGCGGCGAATCCACTTTCTGACGAAGAACAAGCTTATGATGAAGCCCAACGTATCTCAAGCGAATAAGATTTAAAACCGATGTTACGAAGACTAAGACGAGTAGATGACGAATAACGAGTCATAATAAATAATATATATTTTGTGATACAATTATGTTTTTTGTAATTTTTTTGTACGAACTATTGTTAAATCACTAAAAAAATATAAAAAAAATAAATAAAATATGTATTTTATAGTGTATCTTTGTTAATTTTTTTTTAAAAAGTTTTTTTTAAAAAAAAAAACCCGGTGGAACCGGTTTCTTTTGTCCGGTCCGGTTCCATATATCCGGTCCGGTCCCAATAGGTTCCAACTCTCCACTCCCTTAACCGGATCCTATCCGGAACCGGTTCCATTGGATCCGGTCGTTGACCAACTTTGACCGATCCGATCCAGACCCGAAAAAATCCGGTTTGTGCACCTCTAACCACTACACAACTTAGGGCATCCGGTATACCTACTCATGTTAGAATTTTCACGTTTTTTCCTACAAGAGGGGGTAGTGTTCTCACCATGTGAAAATTTTCATGCCCCTTCTCAACCAATCATTTGTTAAAATTAGCTCGCCGCAGAGCAAGTTATCATAGGATAATAAGTAAATAAAGAAAATATTAAATAAAATAAAAGATATTAAAGAAAGTTATATATAGATTAATATAAATAAAATAACAAGGAAAATCGAAACTACTTTCTTTTATTATTATCTTTCGAAAAACTAATAAAATTGTGGGATCCAGCTGTGCCTCTATACCCTATAGCCTATCACCCTCATAGTCATTAATTCATCTTCTTCCTAAAACAAGAAAAAGAAAACCTTCGGGCTCTCTGTATTTAAACAAAATCTCCCGGTCGTCGGAAAAGATTAAAAAACCCTTATCATGTTGGTTTTTTTATTTTCTCTTCACTTATACCACTCTACTAAAGATATTTGGAGGGTCAATGTACAAAAAAACGACCAAATCGCATACCCCTGCTAATACAAAGTTTCGCCGGCCGGAGGGTCAAGGGACCCTCCGGACCCCCTGTGGTTACGCCCCTGCTTTCAACAAAATATGGTAGAGGTGATGCCCACGTTGATGATCATTTTACGGTCATTAATGGTCAATTAGGGTTACTAATGTTTAAATAGGTTCTTGATGGTTAGTTAGGGTCATTATTAATCAATTAGGTTTATTAACGCACATCAAGACATTTGAAGACTCCTTATGGGCATGCATGGTCAATGATGGTAAAATAGTGTCATTGGTGATCGATAGTGTAAGTTTAGGTCTACTAATGGTTAATTGTGGTGAACTATGATCAGACATAATGGTTCGTAGTCGAATATAGATGTATATGGACCATCAGGGCTTGAGATGGTCACGGGCGAGGAGGGCGACTGCCCAGGGCCCAAAAGTTTTATATATATATATATATATATATATATATATATATATATATATATATGATTAGGTTCAGATAAAAATGATTCTAATTCTAAGAAGGGTGAGAAGGATTTAGAGCCATTAGATCAAATTGTAGAAAAAATTTAATGGTTGAGATTAAATTGTATGAGAAAAAGTTGTTGGAAGGGTATTTTAGTCTTGACCACTTTTGTTGACCATTTATCAAGTTCCCCCCTCATTTTTAAACGTTCATAACTTTTACATACGACATTATTTTTTAAAAAAAATTACACCATAAAAACGAGCGTTTTTTTATCTTTAAAACGAGTATAGTGTCGTTATAAATAAAAAAGAAATTTTTTTTTACGTTTTCCAACTCATTGTGTAATACAAGTTCATTATGTAATACAAGTTCATTGTGTAATACAAGTTCAACGTGTAATACAAGTTCATTGTGTTATATGTATTTATCATTGTGTTTTACGTTTTTCAGCTCATTGTGTAATTAGTCAGGTCATTGTGTAATATAAGTTCATCGTGTAATACAGTCCATTGTGTAATACAAGTTCAATGTGTAATACAAGTTCATTGTGTTATATGTATTTATCATTGTGTTTTACGTTTTTCAGCTCATTGTGTAATTAGTCAGGTCATTGTGTAATACAAGTTCATTGTGTAATACAAGTTCATTGTGTTATATGTATTTATCATTGTGTTTTACGTTTTTCAGCTCATTGTGTAATACAAGTTCATCATGTAATACAAGTTCATTGTGTAATACAAGTTCATTATGTAATACCACGTCTGGTCATTGTGTAATATCTAGTCATTGTGTAATTAATCAGGTCATTGTGTAATACAAGTTCATTGTGTAATACAAGTTCAATGTGTAATACAAGTTCAATGTGTAATACAAGTTCATTGTGTTATATGTATTTATCATTGTATTTTACGTTTTTCAGCTCATTGTGTAATACAAGTTCATCGTGTAATACAAGCTCATTGTGTAATACAAGTTCATTGTGTGATACCACGTCTGGTCATTGTGTAATATCTGGTCATTGTGTAATTAGTCAGGGCATTGTGTAATACAAGTTCATTGTGTAATACAAGTTCAATGTGTAATACAAGTTAATTGTGTTATATGTATTTATCATTGTGTTTTATGTTTTCCAGCTCATTGTGTAGTTAGTAAGGTCATTGTGTAATACAAGTTCATCATGTAATACAAGTACATTGTGTAATACAAGTTCATCATGTAATACAAGTTCATTGTGTAATACAAGTTCATCATGTAATACCACGTTTGGTCATTGTGTAATACAAGTTCATTGTGTAATTAGTTAGGTCATTGTGTAATACAAGTTCATTATGTCAAATATTTTTCATCATTGTGTTATATGTTTTCATCATTGTGTTTTATGTTTTCCAACTCATTATGTAATTCGCTAATTATTGTGTAATTCACTCAAATATGTCAGGTCATATGCTCATGTGTAATATCAGTTCATTATGTAATATCAGGTCTGATTATTGTGTAATATCAGACTTTGTATTACACATTGACCTGGTGTATTACACATTGACCTGGTGTATTACACATTAACCTGGTGTATTACACATTGACCTGATATATTACACATTGACCATTATGCCCTCCCTTTAAAAACAATAAAATGACACATGTCAAGCTTAGAATCCTTCTTACCCTTCTTATTTTTAAAACCCTTTTTATTATAACCTAACCCTATATATATATATATTAGGTTAAAGCCCATGTTTTACATGTGTTAAATAAATACAACTTATTATAAAACGGTATTTTCTATCAATATTTGTACGTTAAATGTTATTAGTTATCTTTGAAATAAAAATAATGAAAAATTTAAAATTATCAATAACAAATAATGAAGATTTAATAATTATAAAATTGTATTTTAAAATAAAATATAATTAATGTTTTCTTATGTTTTAGTTATTTAACATCATCATTACTTAATATGAGAAAAAAAACGAAAAACAAAAATCTAGATTTCATCATAATTCGACACGTACCAAATATAGTTATTCATTTATTATAATATAGGTTAGAAACCCTGTATATACAGGGTGAATAAATATAGTGTTATATATACTTAGTAATAAAGATCTAATACTATATATTTAGGACATATTACATAATTTTTTAATACAATTTTTAAAAACGTTATATAGTTATTTTTTAAAAATATTTTATAAAAAGACTGAAAGAAATGTTCAAATTATAAAAATGTTTTATGAACAAAGCTATTTTTTTAATTAAAAAATGTTTTATAAAAATAGTTATAGAAATCATTATTATTTAATAGGAGAGAGAGGCGGGAAAACAAAAAATATAATTTTTTTTATAGAAACTTGTATTATTAATAGGAGAGACAGGCGGGAAAAAAATGTTGAGGATGAACATGGGAATGACATGTAGCACCCCAAAACCTTTATTTATTAATATGTGTATATATATAATGCTAGAAGATCTACACGATTCGTCGGTTAGCTACTACAATACGTCATTCTAAAACTATAATTTTGTTATGTTTATTGCTACAATTTTTTTTTGCCTTAATAATGAATTTTTTTATTTAACATTTGTATCGTTTATGACCAATTTTTCTAGCTCGTAACGGGCCCCTAAATCCTCAACTCCAACCCTGTAGACCATTAAGACTTCTTATGCACTGTTATGACTTATAATGACCTTTTATGACTAATTATGACCTAGTACTGATCATGACTCCTTCAACTCCAACATGACCAAGAATGACAATGGGACACGTTAGGGGCTTGGGTTTTCAGTTTTTTTTTCATACCAAAGTATTTGATGGGCCTTTAAAAGGAATATCTATTTTGTTCCATAACACTTCTATAGCTTGTCAGAGCTTATGGCTTGTTTAGGTAGTGTTAACACTTTTCATTAACTAGGTTCCTTCAATCCTGTTTAACATTTTATTTTTGGATCTGAAAATCTCTAATCAACCCTAAATGTTAGAAAAAATTGTTTCTTGTAGATGTTCTTATGTTTTTGATAAGACAATCTAAAGGGTGTTTGCTTGGAGAATCTTGGGAATGCTTGCCTTTTCAATTCAGTGCTACAATGTTTGATGTATATCGAGCCTTAGCTGAATATCTAAAAGTGGAAAACTGTTACATGTTTAAATAGTACAGGGACTAAAAATGTAATTGTTGATAATTGAGGGGTCTGTTTGTAATTGTTTGTTAGAACTAAACGAACGGATTATAAGTTCGTTAATTTGTTCATTGTAATAATCATCTGGATATTGAATTGAACATTTTCTCTCTATTACGATTCTCGTTTGATTCTAATCTTAACATTGGTATCAGAGCTACCGTTTCTTTCGGAGCTCAAAGTCCACAAGCGTTGATTTATCAATTCAATCGGAGTTTCAATTCAGCAAGAATCGTCCGTTTTCGTTTCAATTTCGTAGAAATTAGGGTTCGTGATTGTGTGTATGAGGACTAGACAACAAGAAATGGAACGATTGGAGAAGTTAGCTCATGAGAATGCGAAGTCAATAGTTGGTCATCAACTCAACAAGTCAAATGTAATATTTAAATATGTTGTTTAGAAAAACAACTAATTTACTTTAGTTGAAGTGGTAAATTCCAAACACTTTCATGCAATTGTCCTGGGTTCGAATCTGTTTAACGTCATTCATTTATTTTTGCTTTTTTTTCTTTTTCTTTTTTTTTTCAATTACTTTCTTTTAACTGTTTTTTCAAATAGTGATTTTGTTCTTGAACGATTTTACGTCCCGTTTACGCTATACTTTTTTTTATTTATACTGAACTGTCACAACTTCGTAAATTTCTTTTATATACCTAACAACGTCAATAGTAATCTACTTTTTTTTAAAACTAATTTTTTTCCAAATATCATTTTTTGTTCTTGACCGATTTTAGGTCTTGTTTACGCGACACAATTTCCTATTTATATCGAACCGTCGCAACTCCGTCACGTTGATGGTCACTTAGTCACGTTGATAATCATGTAGGGTTGTTGATGGTCACTTAGTCACGTTGATGATCATTTTACGGTCATTAATGGTCAATTAAGGTCACTAATGTTTAATTAGGTTCTTGATGGTTAGTTAGGGTCATTATTAATCAATTAGGTTCATTAACGCACATCAAGACATTTGAAGACTCCTTATGGGCATGCATGGTCAATGATGGTAAAATAGTGTCATTGGTGGTCGATAGTGTAAGTTTAGGTCTACTAATGGTTAATTGTGGTGAACTATGATCAGACATAATGATTCGTAGTCGAATATAGATGTATATGAACCATCAGGGCTTGAGATGGTCATGGGCGAGGAGGGCGTCTGCCCAGGGCCCCTTTTCCCCTGGGCCCAAAAATTTTATAATTATATATATATATATATATACACACACACACACTAGGTTAAAGCCCATGTTTTACATGTGTTAAATAATACAACTTATTATAAAACGGTATTTTCTATCAATATTTGTACGTTAAATGTTATTAGTTATCTTTGAAATAAAAATAATGAAAATTTTAAAATTATCAATAACAAATAATGAAGATTTAATAATTATAAAATTGTATTTTAAAATAAAATATAATTAATGTTTTCTTATGTTTTAGTTATTTAACATCATCATTACTTAATATGAGAAAAAAAATGAAAAACAAAAATCTAGATTTCATCATAATTCGACACGTACCAAATATAGTTATTCATTTATTATAATATAGGTTAGAAACCCTGTATATACAGGGTGAATAAATATAGTGTTATATATACTTAGTAATAAAGATCTAATACTATATATTTAGGACATATTACATAATTTTTTAATACAATTTTTAAAAACGTTATATAGTTATTTTTTAAAAATATTTTATAAAAAGACTGAAAGAAATGTTCAAATTATAAAAATGTTTTATGAACAAAGCTATTTTTTTAATTAAAAAATGTTTTATAAAAATAGTTATAGAAATCATTATTATTTAATAGGAGAGAGAGGCGGGAAAACAAAAAATATAATTTTTTTTATAGAAACTTGTATTATTAATAGGAGAGACAGGTGGGAAAAAAATGTTGAGGATGAACATGGGAATGACATGTAGCACCCCAAAATCTTTATTTATTAATATGTGTATATATATAATGCTAGAAGATCTACACGATTCGTCGGTTAACTACTACAATACGTCATTCTAAAACTATAATTTTGTTATGTTTATTGCTACAATTTTTTTGCCTTAATAATGAATTTTTTTATTTAACATTTGTATCGTTTATGACCAATTTTTCTAGCTCGTAACGGGCCCCTAAATCCTCAACTCCAACCCTGTAGACCATTAAGACTTCTTATGCACTGTTATGAGTTATAATGACCTTTTATGACTAATTATGACCTAGTATGACTTATAGTGACATGTCATGATTCCTTCAACTCCAACATGACCAAGAATAACATTGGGACACGTTAGGGGCTTGGGTTTTCAGTTTTTTTTTCATACCAAGTATTTGATGTGCCTTTAAAAGGAATATCTACTTTGTTCCATAACACTTCTATAGCTTGTCAGAGCTTATGGCTTGTTTAGGTAGTGTTAACACTTTTCATTAACTAGGTTCTTTCAATCCTGTTTAACATTTTATTTTTAGATCTGCAAATCTATAATAAGTTTTTTCCTAGTTTACATATTTTTATCATTCTTATCAACCCTAAATGTTAGAAAAAATTGTTTCTTGTAGATGTTCTTATGTTTTTTATAAGACAATCTAAAGGGTGTTTGCTTGGAGAATCTTGGGAATGCTTGCCTTTTCAATTCAGTGCTACAATGTTTGATGTATACCGAGCCTTAGCTGAATATCTAAAAGTGGAAAACTGTTACATGTTTAAATAGTACAAGGACTAAAAATGTAATTGTTGATAATTGAGGGGTCTGTTTGTAATTGTTTGTCATAAGTTAGTTAGAACTAAACGAACGGATTATAAGTTCGTTAATCTGTTCATTGTAATAATCATCTGGATAATGAATTGAACATTTTCTCTCTATTACGATTATCGTTTGATTCTAATCCTAACATTGGTATCAGAGCTACCATTCCTTTCGGAGCTCAAAGTCCGCAAGCGTTGTTTGTATCAATTCAATCGGAGTTTCAATTCAGCAAGAATCGTCTATTTTCGTTTCAATTTCGCAGAAATTAGGGTTCATGATTGTGTGTATGACGACTAGACAACAAGAAATGGAACGATTGGAGAAGTTAGCTAATGAGAATGCGAAGTCAATTGAAAGTCAACAAATCCTTATGGAGCAAAATTCAGAAGCAATTCAATTACTTCAAAGTAGTTTGACAGCATTGGTGACTCAAATGTCAGATATGAGCAGCAAAGTCGATCGTTTGAGAGATCGACATGGTGGCCATCAAGAACAGCGTCTCGTACGCACTGGTCGATAAGATTTTCCGAAATTCAGTGGAATTGAGGTTGAAGGTTGGATCATACGTTGTAATCATTTCTTTGCCGTTGATAGAACTCCAGATAATGCTCGCGTACACTATGCGGTTGTTAGTTTGGAAGGCGCAACATTAGAATGGCATCAAGGTTACTTTGACAGTCAAGATCGGGAAATTGAAGATATTACTTGGGATGAGTACTGTCGTTCTATTATCAATCGATTTTCTAACAGATTATCTGAAGATCGTATGGAAGAATTAAAGAATCTCAATCAAACAGGTTCGTTACAAGATTACACTAAAGCAATTGATACTCTACTTAATAGGGTTAAGTTGACTGATGAATATGCTGCTAGTTTGTTTGTGGGTGGATTAAAACCAGAAATTAGATGTTTGGTTAAGATCTTTAAACCTAAATCCACGAGGGATGCTATAGCCATGGCTAAACAACAAACTGTTGTGTACTGCATTTTGTTTGGGGACACATCAGTTAAGAAGCCTAATTCTACTTCCTTGTCAACTAGTACTAGCAGTTCTAGTCTTGTTAATGTGAAATTTGGTGCTGGTGGGAACAATCCTGTCAATACCTTATCTTTACTACCTACACCACCTGCTAATAAGATGTTACAAAATGTGAGGAAAGTTCCAGCTAAAGTGGCTGAGGAGAAGAGGGCTAAGAATGAATGTTTTTGGTGCACTGAAAAATATTCCCCAACTCATGTGTGTAAATTCAAACATCTGTATGTGTTAGAAATATATGGGGATGATGATGCTGTTATGGATGAGAATAATCCAGGGGAATTACAAGAAATGAGTTTAGACCCACATATTTCTGTTCATGCATTAATGGGAGTGAATTCCTTTTCAACCATGAGGGTAGTGAGTACTATTGGCACTAGACAGACACAAATTCTGATTGATTCAGGATCTACTCATAATTTCCTTGATTCCAAATTGGCTGCTAAACTGCAATGTCCATCTAAAGATCTATCATTAATGAATGTTAAAGTGGCTAATGGTAAAGATTTAGCCTGCCATGAATTATGTTCTGATTTTCAATGGCTGATGCAGGGCATTTGGTTTAAAACAGATGTATTGTTGCTACCTTTGGACAATTATGACATGGTTTTGGGAATTCAGTGGTTACAGTCATTAAATGACATAATTTGGAATTTTAAAGCCTTAACCATGCAATTTACAGTGGAATCGAAAGTCATTATGTTAAAGGGAACTAATAGCAATAGAATTTATTTGTGTTCTCTACAAAAGTTCAACATTTTGCTGAGTAAAGAGGGTCCTATGGTTCAGCTGCAGCTTTTCAGTATGCAAATAACTCACACAGATTCTTTTTAGCATCAAACTACATTGACTGAATTGCAGCCTGATGTAGCAGTTAAAGCATTGTTAAAGGAGTTTGATGATGTATTTCAAACTCCAACTACATTGCCCCCAGATAGAAGTTGTAACCACAAAATACAGCTAATTGATGAGGCAGTCACTATTAATCAGAGAGCTTATAGATACCCTGTTGGTCATAAAGATATTATTGAAAAGATGGTACAAGAGATGTTAGATATGGGAATTATTAGGCACAATGTAAGCTCTTTTGCCTCACCTGTGGTTTTAGTTAAAAAAAGATGGTTCTTGGAGACTTTGTGTGGATTATAGAAAGCTCAATGATCACACTATTAAAAACAGATTTCCTATTCCCTTGATTGAAGAACTGTTAGAAGAATTAGGAGGGGCTGAGATTTTCTCTAAGTTGGATTTGAAGTCTGGTTACCACCAAGTCAGAATGCATGCTTTGGATATCCATAAAACTGCCTTTAGGACCCATCAAGGTCTATTTGAATTTTTGGTGCTTCTATTTGGTCTTTCAAATGCCCCAACAACATTTCAAGGACTCATGAATTCTGTGTTTCAAAAGTTGTTAAGGAAATCTGGGCTCATTTCTTTGATGATGTGTTGGTGTATAGCAAATCTATTCAGTAACATGTGGAAGACTTAAGGGTAGTTTTGCAACTTTTCAGAGATAATCAACTTTATGCAAAGCTGTCAAATTGTAGTTTTGCAGGCTCCAAAGTAGAGTACTTGGGTCATGTGATCTCTAAACATGGGGTATCCATTGATCCCTCTAAAATTGATGCTGTTAAAGATTGGTCTACACCTACTAATGTCAAGCAGCTTAGAGGTTTCTTGGGTCTCACCGGTTATTACAGAAGATTTATATCTTCTTATGGAGTTTTGGCTAAACCTCTCACTAACTTGCTTCAAAAAGATGCTTTTGTATGGTCTAGTGAAGCTCAACATGCATTTGAAGCTTTAAAGACTGCTTTGGTCAGTGCTCCAGTGTTAGCTCTACCAGACTGGTCAAAAGAATTCATTGTGGAGACTGATGCCAGTTCAAAAGGTTTAGGAGCAGTTTTAATGCAAGACAGTCACCCTATTACTTTTGTAAGTAAATCACTATCTGCTAGACAACGTGCCTTATCTGTTTATGAGATAGAACTGTTAGCAATATTGTTGGCTGTGAAACATTGGCACCAATATTTGATATTGAAGCATTTCACTATCAAAACATATCAAAAGAGTTTAAAGCATCTGTTAGAACAGAAAATTACTACACCCTTGCAACATACTTGGCATAGTAAATTGATGGGCTATGATTATGATATTATGTATAAGAAGGGTGTGGAAAATAGTGCTGCAGATGCTCTATCCAGAGTTCATGGAGTTACTTTGTTTCAAATTGCTATTTCTTCTTATGATCCTATACTGTTGCAAAGAATTAAATCTCATTGGGCTATTGATATTACTGCCCAACAGTTGATTTTAAGACTTTCTCAAGGTGAGTCTATTAAACGTTTAGCTTGGGATGGTTCTGTCTTAACAAGAAAAAAGAAGTTGTGGATTGGTCAGGATTAGGAATTGAGAAAGGATATTCTTCTGTTGTGTCATGCAGGGACATTCTGGGGTTCAACCTATAATTCAAAGATTTAGGGATATGTTTTATTGGAATGGGGCTTACAAAGACATTAAGTTTTTCATCAAAAGGTGTGATGTATGTCTCAAATCCAAGTATGAGACTATTGCTACACCTGGGTTATTGCAACCACTTCCTGTTCCTATATCTGTGTTTCACTGATGTGTCTATGGATTTCTTTAGTGGCCTTCCTAAATCTGGTGGCAAAGATGTTATTTTAGTTGTGGTGGACAGATTTACCAAATATGGTCATTTCTTGCCCTTAAGACACCCTTTTTCTGCTGTCCATGTAACTCAAGTGATGAAGGACAATGTGTTTAAACTCCATGGTTGTCCACAAACCATTGTCTCTGATAGAGATCCCTTATTTTTTAGCACGTTTTGGAAAGAATTTTTGAGATTACAAGGCATTCAGCAGGCTCTTTCTACTGCTTATCATCCCCAGTCAGATGGATAAACTGAAGTATTGAATAGGTGTTTGGAAACATATCTGAGATGTATGGTTATGACTGAACCTAATACTTGGGTGCAATGGATTTCTTTAGCAGAATGGTGGTACAACACCACTTGGCATTCTGCCATTAAGATGTTTCCTTTTAAGGTTTTGTATGGTGTTGATGCTCCCTTACATTTGCCTCATATTCCTTGTGATACTGCTATGGCTACATTGGAGGAATTATTTTTAAAAAGAGAAGCTATGATTTCTACTCTTAAACATACTTTGGAGAAAGCTAGAAACCGAATGAAGCAATTTACTGATCTTAAAAGAAGTGACAGAACTTTTCAAGTTGGGGATTGGGTTTATTTGAAGTTGCAGCCTTATGTGCAAACTTCTTTAAGATTGCATAGGTATTCCAAGTTATCTCAGAAATTTTATGGTCCATTTTTTATCCTTAAAAGAATTGGTGTTGTGGCTTATACACTGGATCTTCCTCAAGGTTCCCAAATTCATCCCACTTTTCATGTGTCTTTGTTGAAACGTGCTTATGGACCTCCTGCACACCCTATTCAGTTACCCAATAAGACTGCCCCAGTTCTGCAACCATTTGCTATTTTGGACAGAAAATTGGCTAGGCAAGGCAGCCGTCAAGTGGTTAAGTTTTTAATTCAATGGAAGGATTTGCCTTTACATGATGCTACTTAGGAAGTTGCAACTGAATTCATGCTGAGATACCCAGATTTTAACCGTGACTCTTGAGGTCAAGAATCTTAAAGGGGGGAGTATTGTTACATGTTTAAATAGTACAGGGACTAAAAATGTAATTGTTGATAATTGAGGGGTCTGTTTGTAATTGTTTGTTAGAAGTTAGTTAGAACTAAACGAACAGATTATAAGTTCGTTAATCTGTTCATTGTAGTAATCATCTGGATAATGAATTGAACATTTTCTCTCTATTACGATTCTCGTTTGATTCTAATCCTAACAAAAACATCAAGTTACTTGTATGTATTTGACTTACCTTTAAGGTCACTAATTAAACACTTCCAAGTATTTGACTTGTATTCATCTCGATTTATGTTATGAAGGTCAGAAATCTGGATTTTGTGCTTTACGTGCTATTCAAAAACACATCAAATTTGTGCTTTAACGAGTGTTAGTGGTAATATTTGGTTAGAACGAATCCTAATGGATCATATTTGAGTTTTTGGCTTATATCATGTTAACTTTGGGTGTATTGTGGCTAAACTGGTGTTAATGGGTCATATTCGGTTATGACAAATCTAAATGTTTATTATTTGTAGACACAAAGCTTGAATGGAGTTAACGAGGAATTGGTGAAAGTAATGAAGCATGTGCTCGATTGAATGGCAAACTTTAAAGCGTTAAAACTTTGTTCTCAAAACATCGACCATCAAGTTAAAGCGGTATCTTTTAGGTTTAGATAATTGATGTTTATTTTGGAACTTCAACTAGAAAGTTTGTTATAATTTAATGCTTATTTTTTTTTTTAAACTTTTACTAGAATGTTTATATAATTTTGATATTTGTGAATTTAATTTGGTTTTAAAAATCTGGAAACTATTAGAAAATTAGGGATTTTTTTTCAAATTGCGGTTGCAAATCAGTCGCAACATAGATCGGTGAGTAAAGTACACGGATGGTACTTGTGGTTTACCAAAATTTTGGATTTGCTCCCTAGCTTTCCAAAAGTACACGGATGGTCCATGGGATTTGCAATTTTTAACGCATTTAGTCCCCAAACTTTGCCAAAAGTACATGTATGGTCCCTGTGGTTTGCACTTTGTAACGCATTTAGTCTCTAACTTGGACCTTCTAAAACCTTTAGATTTGTTGCATGGGGACTAAATGCGTTACAAAGTGCAAACCACAGGGACCATCTATGTACTTTTGAAAAGCTAAGGACCAAATCTAAAATTTTGGTAAACCACAGGGACCATCCGTGTACTTTACTCTAGATCGGTCGCAAATCAGTCGCAACATAGACCGGTCGCAAATCAGTGGCAACATAGATCGGTCGCAAATCAGTCGCAACAAGGGTCAGTCACAAAACGGTCGCAATTTTTGCGACCGAAAAATCGGTCGCTAAAATTGGTCGCAAATTTACCCAGTTTTTTAGTAGTACAAGAATAAAGATAAAACATACACTAATTTGGTTCCATTTTGAATCATACAGCTTTTATAAGCTCACAAACAACTAGTTAACTGACCACTACTGCACTAAACAATATTAGCTAAGGAAATAATTGAGACAAAAGATAAGAATCTAACGTAAATTACATAAACATTTATTACAACTTGTATAAAAAACAAACAATCTTATTATAACATCTACTTCTGTTCTGGAAAAACATAAATTTAGCCTCTTCCTCATCAAATCATTCCTGTCTTTATAAAGTTATATGATATGATCTATTGAAGCATCCAATAAGGAATCACGGTCAACGGTTGTCTTTGTCTTTGTCTTTCTTCTATTTCTCCTCGCTGGTATGTCTCACTGCATAAGGATATCATCAAATATTACAATTCTTTTTCAACCAATATGCTTATCAATGTATTAATGGGTTATGTAATATTGCATGTTACCTCTAAAATGAACTTATAACTTTTTTATCACATTAATGACCACACTTAACTCTGATATGTATAATGTATTTATTTACAAACATTAAAAATTGGAAAAAAAAGAGTTGATGGGACCGCCAGTGAAACAAAAATAACCAAACTTAACCCCCATCCACTTCAGCGACCGTCAGTAAAACAAAATCAAAGTATGCTGGGACTAAACCCGTAATTTCTTAAAGTTAGAGACTATAAAAGTAAATTTGACCAAACCACAGGGACTATCCGTGTAATTAACTTTATTTAAAATGACCCGTTTCAACCGAAACCGTTTCCCAAGCCGCCCATCTTTTTTACAAAAAGGATGGATCTGCACATCATTTCCTATTGGAACAACAAACAACTATAATCTATAAAAAATCCCAATATGATGAATTAATCTTTCTTTCAAAAGATTAAGAGTGAAGTGATGAGAGGCTAACCCAAGGTTCGACTGAAATGGGACCACGTACTGCTGAGTTTGCAGGTCCACAAGAGGTGGTTCGACTGGTTCTTTTTCCTTCCCTTTAATCTGCTTAGTTTAAGATTTTAAATAAGTATATAATTAAACATCTTTTTGTTGCAACTAGGAATTAAACTGGATAATTCAAGGGAATGTTTTGTTACCTTTTTCAAGAGCAAGCTATTTTGATCCTGCAAGACCTTCTCCTGTGGGTACTTATATTTTGGTCAAATATTATATTATTATATGAAAAATGAATTTTGATTGCTCAAATTTTGGCCCACGTGGCACATTTAAGTCAAATTTAACATGAAAAACACAGGAAATTACTAGCTAGAATGCCATTTAGTTCGAGTATAATCATATTGGATTAAACGTATTTATGCAAAATGTAAATTGTACTGAATTGCATAATCTGAACATTACAATAGCCTTCATATATATATTAGAAATTTTATAAATCCTAATGACTTAAATGACTATACTACCTTCAAATATTTTATGCTCTAACATAAATTTTGGTGGCGACATCCAGCTTGCAATAGAAATAACGAAAAAGTAATCCGGGTTTCCATAGTTCTGTGTTAATTAATCTGATAAACGCAAGAAGTTTTAACAAAACCGTTGGTCTAGTAGTGGACTGTCCATACGTCTCATCCAAAGGACTCAAAATAGCAGAAGATGGCTTTCGATGTTTGAATTTGAACTTTCTTCTACTATGTCATTCCCCCGGTATATATGTAAATTTCTGATTGTTGAACCTAATTGAGTGTTGCAACTTCTTTAATGGTTGTCTAGAGTTCAGAAGTAGTTCTTGTACCAATAGCAAGATGCGCAAAGAGTTACGCTAGGACAAGCGATTACATAACTATCCCGACCAAACCTATACTGACGACAAGTCATCGGTATAGGTCAAAACAACCTATCCCGATGACTTGTCGTCGGTATAGGGCTATGTTTTTTCGTTCCTATTGTATTGCCATTTGTAAGATGGATTTTCTGTTGCCTAGATATTGAAGAACACACCAACAATTTAAAGTATAACACAATCTTGATTGCAACAAAGATTCTATAAAATGTGATTGTGATTACAAGACTTTGACCTTTGCAACTTATTTATAGTTTTCCCTAGTAACCGTCATTTGTAATCGTCATGATGAAGAGTTGCGAGAACTCCTATGACACCCTTTCAGAACCAACGATATTTTAGTTTACATATAAATGTAAACTAAAACATAGTTTACTTATTAACACTACGACCCCTAGATTTTAACTATAAGTAATGAACGAGATTAACTCCATATTTTCTGCTGGAACTCGTACAATCTTGTTCATAAATGATAATAAGCCCTTTATCTTAAGTGTCGTAATGAGTTGATGCTTCCACTCTAGAAATTTTCACCATCAATTTTGATGGATATGAGATTAGCGAGATTTCTATGTTGTTTGATGATATTGAATTGCAGCTCATGAACTAGATGTAGTTTAATATAGGGGTTTTGTTGATTCAATTTGTAGGAATAGAAAAGGTAGAAATGAAGGAGTAATACGGGGATGAAAGGATGAAGATGAGAATAAGGAAAGAAAGCAGAAAGAAGATGAAGTGCATAATCAAAGTAGGGAAAAGAGTATCACAAAAGATGGTTGCAGAAGAAGAAAAAAGATGAGCGATAAAACAAGCCGTGATATGCTCTCATCTCTATTTTAATAAAAAACTAAATGATTTTGTCACTTGGCATCACCACATTTAATCTCACAAATTGTTCCCTCCCAAAACCACATTTATATCCTACATTTAATATTTCTATATTTAGTCTTTTTTTGGAAAATTACATAAAATAACATTTAACAAATCAATTAATCATTATTACCACTAACTAACATTTTTTTTAAATTATCATTAAAATGAATATTTAAAAAAAATAAAGAATTAAAAAATAGGATTTATTAATTAAAATTATCGTTAAAGTTTTATTATAAAAAATAATTTTTTAAAATTTTATTATCAAAAAACAAGTTTTTTTTAACTTTACATATAAATTTTAAAAATACTACATTTGTATTTTAAATAAATATGTGTTAGAAAAAAATTTATAAAAATTTAATTAGTAGTTTTTAATTAAATTTGATATTTATAAGTAATTTTTTATTTTGATTTATAAATTTTAATACTTAGTTTTTAAGAAATTTAAGAAATTTGCAAACATTTATTTTTAAAAGTGAATTATATGTTAAACTTTATTTTTTTTAAATGTGGAGGTTTTTTCTCTTCAAAAAATATGTTTACAAGTTTCAATTCTAATTTAAAAGTTTTAATTTTTTCGTATTTAATTTTGAAATTTTAAATTTAATTTGGTCGAAATATTAAGGAGTGATATTTTTAAATTTTGAGTTTTAAAATTTAAATTTAAAAGACGATATATTGTTGAAATTTAATTTTTATTTTTATCCTTTTTATTATTTTTTTAATAAGAGATTTAGTATTAAAAGTTTTGCGAGATTTTTTGCATACAAGTACAAATAATATCCGTCAATCAGAAAATCTTGATAATTATTTGATGAAAATTTATAATCTCTTTATTTTCTAAATGGACTTACACTATCAGGTTTGTCAAACCATAAATTAGTTATAAATGTTTGTGTTCCAGTTATGATATTAATAAATATTGATGAAAAAATGGTTTAGGTAATGTAACAAGACTTCATGTCAAATCACTAGCTAATCACGTTATAGAAGTGAAAATTATATTTGAAAGCAACATTGGTTATCACAATTTTATCCATATAATTGGGTTAACATATTCAAACAAAAGAAATTCATAAAAACTTCAAATAAAAAAATATACAATTTTTGTATGTTTTGCAATGATCATGAATAAAAGTTTAGGTCAACCACTTTCAAATATTGGTTTGTATTGAAAGATCCAGTGTTTAGTCATGATCAATTGTATGTTGCATTATCAATAGTTAAAAGTAGATATTGACTCAAGCTATCAATCTTTGGTAAATATGAAAAAGTTATCAATAACACGTCAAATGTTGCATACAATGAAGTATTTTTAAATTTGTAAATAATTATTATAAGGTTTAATTTGACATATAATTTAATGTATTGTAAAATGTACATAACTTATTAAATGTATTTTCATATATTTTTTGATGTTTTGATTACTCTCACTCATCCATATAATCTTAACATGTAACAAAATAAAAAGTTACAAATACAATATCAAATTTGTATAGAAAAAATTGTTATAATATTTATCAATATAATCTTAACATTTCACCCCGTGTAACACACGAGGTTAAAGCTAGTACTATAATAATTTTGGGGTTAGTAATGCAAAAAGTAAATTATATTGAATTGCATAATTTGAACAGTACAATAGCTAGCCTCCATATATATAGCATATATTATATAGCAGAATTCTTAGAAACCCAAATGACTTTAATTATTGAGTTATTTACATATTTTCCCTTCTTAATCATCTTAATAACATATATACCGAACCATAAAAATCAAACATATTTATCAAATCCTTATACAATTACCTATTTACCATTTTATGTATTAAAACCTAATAATGATATATTTAAGAAGGGATATGTGTAAATATGATTTTAATTGGTTCATTAAGGGTAAAATAGTAATTCAATAAGTTAATTTTAAATGAATTGGGTAAATATGTAATATATATGTTTTAGGAAGGGGAAATATGTAATTAAAATTAGGGGTTGGGTAAATATGTAATAAATGAAGTTAGGAAGGGGATATATGTAAATGACCCTTAATTATTATACTACCCTCAACTATTTTGCGCTCTAACACGTATTATTCCTAATATGTTTTAAAAAAAACATGTTACTTAACTTCAAAACAAGTTTAAAAAACTTTAACCTCCAATATTTACTTTCACCAATGTTTTTGAAATACGGACATACCTTCTTTTGGATCTCTGAAACTGAATCAAGCATGAACCGGTTCTGCATATAAAGAGGTTTGGCTTAAAACTCGTCATAAATACATCTTTTCAAACTCGAAACTAAGATTTCTAAGGGAGATAAAGAGCGGCTGAAAACTCGTCATAAATACATCTTTTCAAACTCAAAACTAAGATTTCTAAGAGAGTGTTTGGGTTTGCTTGTTAAAATTGTTTATCTACTTATTATGTTATGAAATGATAAGTTTGTAACAGCAAATTACGTTTGTTTATTTAGAACTGCTTATTTATTTCACTCAATAAGCGGAGGAAATACACCCCCCTCCCCCCCCCCCCAAATGAAATATGCGTACCTTTTTCAATCTAAGACGTCTAAGAGCGGTTTCAAGTTGTTGCTCCAAATGATGAAGTTCCTTAAGATTCAAGGAATCAATGTCTTCTCCCATTAAGTTTCTATGATGAGAAAACAACATGGTAGAAACATTGATTTATTGGATCTTTTAGGGAACATCATCCTCATAACAAAATGAAATTAAAGGAAAAAAACTAAAAACTAGAGGTGCCATTATGTATCAAAATACCGGGCCGGAGCTGATCATGGGTGAGGAGGGTGACCGCCTAGAGCCCGCTCTCACGAAGTGGCCCAAAAATTTTATTTTTTTATATATATTATATATAATTTTTAAAACTATTACAATATGTTATTTTTAAAAATTTGTTGTCTTAATAAAGAATTTTTTATTTAAAATTTCACTTTTCTAAATCGCCCCGGGCCCCTGAATCCTCAGCTCCAGCCCTGCCAAAATAGGTTTCTTGAATTTATTTATAAGTAATGCACAAAATATGATATGAATAATCTAAACATTTTAATAAATAAACTAGTGACCCACAAAGTTATTCACAACTAAAGAAATTTTATGTTGACTTCAACCGGTGTGACACGTTTCCTTTCCATCTACTTTATAACTTGGCCAATTTAATTCATTTCCCACCTTTAAAAAACGTAGTCATACGCATACAATAAAATATGATTATACATCATTAATTTTTGCATTTTTTGGGTATATACCTCTGGTTTCTCTGCAATAGGTCAATTCTATCCTTCAGTTTTGCATGTCCCAAAGTCCAGCATTCCTAAAATCATTTTGAGTTTTCATGTCAAACAATATAGCACACACCTTATAAATAGCTTAAAGATGTTAAGAAAAAATGCTACAATAACCAAATGTGTGAAAATAAAAGCCATAGCGTACTTCAGATAGATGATTGGTCTCATTAAGCTCCCTTTCTGTGTTGGAGTGTTGTTGTTCATACCTCTCAAGGATCCTAACCATTCTTTTTGTCAAAATAAAAAAAAATGTCAGATACACATATATTATCTCAAACTAGCTAAATAGAGGTGACAATAGGTAGCAGGGACGATTTTGGTACTGTACCGGTACCGAAAACACCAATACCAAATTTCTAAAAAAGCGAGTACCGAATATCGTTTCAAATCTATCGGTATAGTATTAGTACCCGTTACAAAATGCTCATCTTTAAACGGAGTACCGAAAATACCGATACCGAATTTCTGAAAAAGTGAGTATCGAATACCGTACCGAATCTATTGATATGGTACGCTACCGGTACGGTATCGGTACAGCTGTACTCGGTATCAAATGTTCATCCCTAGTTTGATGAAATAAATCGTTGTTTTCTAGATTTTTGTAATTCATTTTACACAATCTTGTGGGATTGTAGTGATCTAAAAATGAAGTCTAAAGATCTAGAAGTGTAGAAAAATATTTTTGGCCATTTTCAAGTCTTCCTAAAACTTTATAGATGTTCTTTGTGAAAGTAAGATGTTTTTTTAAATAGATCTAGTTTGTTAAATCTACTATATATTGTTAATACTAATATATTTTAATACTCCCTCTAGAGATAAAGTATATATATCAAATGTCCCAAATTTGTTAGAATAAATTTTATAAATATGTTTACTAGTTGATCATTAGATTTCACATTAAGTCACAATGATGAGTAATAGTGATCCCATATTATGATTTCGTCTGACGAAGTGATAATCAATTTCAATGTACTTTTTCCTCTCACTAAATATCGAGTTAGAGGAAATAGGTAACACTACTTCATTCTCACATATGAACTTTATTGGGAAATCATTCAACACTTTAGTTCTTCAAGAAATTCTTTGACCCAAACAACTTTACATTTTCCATTTGCCTTTGCTCGATACTTAGCCTCTAAGCTTGACCTCGCTACCAAATTTTGTTTCTGACATTTCCAAGAAACCAAATTGCATCAAAGTAATACACAAAATCCTAAGGCTAATTGTTATCTATGACATCCATCATAATCTACATCTGAATCACATTAAACCTCTATATGACCTTGATTCTTGTATGGTATTGCTTTTATAGGATCTCCTTTGACGTACTTTCGAATTCGTAGTGTGACTTTCTAATGAGAATCAAAAGGGAAATTCAGAAACTGTCCAACAACAACACAACAAAGGAAATATATTTCCCTTGATCTACTAGAGGCTCCCCATGAACTACACAACAAAGGAAATAGTGATCCCACATTATGAATACTTTGAGATGGTCAAGTGTTACAACTAACCTCCTATATTTCCCTTGATCTACTAGAGGATCCCCATTTCATGGTATGAGTTTCTCGTTAGGATCCAACAAAAAAGATATATAGTTTTTAGATACCACTAAAGTTATTCCCAGTGATCACTAAAGTAGATGCGGTATGACTCGAATGCTTATAGAAGAACGGTCTGCCTCATTATATGTCATCCCAGATTGCTATATTATATTACGGTGTGTGGTAAAAAAACAGTTGGTTTAGATCGATTAAGCTAAAAGTAAGCTAATACCTTGAATGATCGTTGTTCAGTTAAATGTAACAAAATAGTTATTTAATCAATTCATTGAATATCACTATTTTGTCACAAACAGTCATAATATGAACAAATTAAGATACCACTAAAGTGATCTAACAGAGGCTCCTCATGTCTCTTTACATGTCTTGTAAACTCAAACCATTTATTAGTTTGACATGGATTTATTAATGGGTGTACGTCTTGTAAGAAGTCTTAGATCTTATGATAGAAGATTTATGATGTCATGTGTATTCTCGAAATTTTCATTTACACCACCTAATCTTCTTACGATAAACTCATCATCATCCTTTTATATATCTTCTTTCGAATTCGTAGTGTTAGTAATGTTAGTAGGAATGGGTAAGATGTCAAGGTCAAATAAATGGAGGGTTTAGAAGCAGATGGTGTTGTTAAATTTTCATTGATTTTCACATTTGATGATTCTTCCACCACTTTACTTGTTTTGTTAAAAGTAACCCTATAAAGGCCTTTGATTATAAAGTTTATCTAAGGAAGTATCCCTCATTTGTTTTAAGAGAAAATTTTAAAAAGATATTCCTTGGTGTTGGGATAAAGCAGGTACATCCAAATGGTTAAAAAAAAAGAGAAAATCACTAAAATGTATATTTTGACCAAAATAATTGGCAAAATATACATTGAAAGTCAAATGTTTGAAAATAAACATATCCATTTTCGACCGATAGAATTCTGACACGCAGTCAAAAATCATTTTGGAGGATACTTCATAACCGGCCAGGTGTCATCTCATGACACTGCCATGTGTATTCAACCGGCTTTAGTTGAGCCGATAAAACCCAAACGGCTCACCTGTAGCTGGTAAAACTTTTTTTCCAATCAATTCTCTGGTGGGGGGTCTTACAACACTTGTTTGTGAAAAGGACATCATGAACAACCTTGGACACCAATTTTGGTCTGTCAACATAATTTGTTGATGTCATTTCAACATGATTTTTGTTAACAACTGACACTAGTTTTGGTTTGTTAGTGGTAACAGATAATGCTTTTAGTTTGTTATAACATTGACTGTTTTGTGTTTTGAAAACCTTTTTTTGATTGATTGTAATTAACAGAAGTTTTCTTTTCAAATTACCTTTTATGGGAAAACCATGTTTACCCTCTCCTCTCGCTCATCATAAACTCCTTGGACACATTGATGGCTCTCTTCTACCTCTTCCTCAAATTGTTCGGGTCGGTCAGTCCCAACTCGGATTATGCTTCCTAGCTTGAAGCTGATGATCAACGGGTCATGTTGTTTCTTCAATCATCTCTCACTGAAGAATCCATAATCTTCGTGATTCTTTAGGACAACTGAAAAAGGTAACCTTTCAGTTTTCGATTATGCCACAAAATTTAATTTTTTTTGTGATCGATTGGGCAAATAGTTTATGATATGGACAAAGCCCAATGGTTTCTTGTGATCTTGGCTCAACTTTTGAAACTTTTTCAACGGCTCAACGGTTTGTTTTCCCTAGTGGGAAATTCTTTCATGGGCCAAAGGTCATGAGCAACTAATCATATGGCTCCATCATCTCAGCCACATCTAGATCAATCCTAACCTTATACGGGACATGACAAAGTCATTTTTGGAAAAGGTGATATCTTACTTGGAATTTGCTTCAATTTCAAGAAATTTGGTATGTCAGGTCTAGCTTCCTCAACATGCCCTGACCTAGGCCCAGACAACGCCGTAGTCTGTCCTAGCAACCTAGTCTGATTTTGCTATGGGAGCTTCATCCTCGGCTCCAACAACTTCAGCCCATCCGATGGTAACCCGCTCCTAGGTCGATGCTTTAAAGCCCAAACATTGTGTTTCAAAACAGCCTCTCGAGATCCATCTTGGCTACAAGCCATGAATGAAGAAATTCAGGCCTTACATCAAAATCACACCTGGATCTTGTTCCACAAACACCTTCTTCAAAGATTGTTGGCTCTAAATGGGTGTATTTTACAAAATACAAATCTGATGGTTTCGTTGATCGCCTAAAACCACCTTGTTGCTCAAGGTTTCAATCAAATACCGGGTTTTGATTATTCTCACACATTTAGCCCTGTTGTTAAAGCCTCCATGGTCCGTATTATGCTATCTATGTCTGTCACCCGAAAATAGCATTTTCATCAAGTATTAAGAATACCACTACTAGAAATCTTAGCAGATTCGTCGAAGCAGTCTCAACGACATATGTTGTCGAGATAGGAGACCCAATTACGACGACAAGTCATCGGAGATGGTCTCAGCCCATTTTTCACCTTTTTCTCGACGACACGTCGTCGGCGATGGTCAAGCGGGAAAAGGTGAAAATTTTTGGCGCTCATACATCATTTATCTCGACGACATGTCGTCGAGATTGATAATAATAATTTTTTTTCTTTTTTTTTGTCCTAGTAAAATATTAAATATTTTTTGTTTATAGAAATTACCTATTCTTGATGACATGTCGTCGAGATAAGTTTATAATAAAAAGTTATTTTTATTTAATAATTAAATTAATTAAAATATATAAAAAAGACCCAATCTCGGCAACATGTCGTCGAGACTGGTCTGACATGGTGTTATGTACACAGAAAACTCTTTTCCTCCTCATTTCACTCCCATTTTTCTCTCTACCTTCATCTCGGCTTTCACCCCCAAATCCGGTCACTTTACTTCAAAATTCACCGTGTTCCACCTCCTCCACCACCATTACTCATCTTATGAAGTGGTTAGACTATATTTTGACTTTTTTTGTATTTTAAGTTTAAATTGCAAATTTTTGATATAAATCTTGTGTAGATGAGGTTTTTGGTTAAGTGAACAAATTGGAAGCTAGATTGTGGCTTTCCCAACGACTTCTCGTCGTTTCAAGAACGAATTCGAAAGTGATATGTATATATTTGTGATTATAGGTGTATTTGGGTAGTTTTGTATAGATGTATAAATATATTTGTGTAATATTTTGGTAATAGGTATATATTTGAGAGATTTAGTTTTGTATAGATGTTTTAATTGTTTTTTATTTGAATAATATAGATAAATATATGTATTATTTGTGAAATTGATGGTTAATTTATATAGATGTATAGTATGTATTATTTGTGAAATTGTAGATTTATATAGATGTATGGATTATTTGTGAAATTGGTGAATTGTACGTTTATATAGATGTATTATTGGTGGTGTTATGTATATATTTTTTGTATGAATTGTATGATGTTATTTATTTTTTTGTAATGTATGGTTTGTATGTATTATTTATTTGGGTATTTGTATGAATGTAGGTAAATTATAGGTTTGTATAGATGTATTTGTGAAACGTATTATTTGTGAAATTGTAGGTGTGTATAGATGTATAAATATATAGATGTATGCATTATTTTTGAAATTGATGAATTGTAGGTTTGTATAGATATATAAATATATAGATGTATGGATTATTTATGAAATTGGTGAATTGTAGGTTTGTATAGTTGTATTATTGGTGGTGTTATGTATGTATGGTTTGTATGAGTATAGATGAATATGTGCATGTAAATATATTAGTAATTTGAACACGAACCGTTTCACTTGTTTTGACCCGAATATTTGTATGTATTATTTATTTGGGTATTCGTATGAATTTAAATGAACACATTGTTGTTTTTTATTTGTTTGTGAAATGTATTATTTGTATGAATATAGATGAATGTATGTATGTATACATGTTAGTAACTCGAACACGAACCGTATATATATTTGTATTTATTATTTATTTTGGTATTTATATGAAAATTGATGAATATATTCTTATTTATTTTTTGTGAAATGTATGTATGTATATATTTAAATATTTAATCTGTTTTGATTTTTTATATTTGTATGATTTTTTATATCTAATACATTTGTCACGAATATATAGGTTTTCTTGTTTAGCTTTCTCTTGTCTTTCGACTTTGACCGTACTAAAAAGTTAACACTTTTCTACCAAACCAAAAATTGTTTAGATTATGTAACACTTTTTTACTATATTGAACTCGAACACGATCAGTTTGTTAACCCTTTTATTTCAAAAAATTGGTTTATTATTTTAGCATAAGATACGTAAGTATTTTAATTTATTATATTAAGTATATTTTTTTAAAATAAAATAAAAAACAAATTGTTCGTGTTTGAATTACTAACATAGATAAATTTTAGATTGTCCCCTTTAGAAAATACCTTTTAGAAAATACCTGTCCGAAATTTAACTAATAGAATAATTTTAGATTGTCCCCGTTTGGTACTGCCTTTTGAATATTTTATCTCATTTAAGATATGTATACGTTTTAACGGGTTGACTATTTAAGAGTAAATTAGTAGCTATTTCTCCTACTCTAAGAGTTCGCGTTTCATATGCATACTTGGGGGGTTAAGGAGAAATGCTGCCGATTTATTCTTGAATAGTGAACTCGTTAAATGTATACATATGAGATAGAATATTCAAAAAGTGGGTTAGGATCCATCACCTTTAGATATTCCATCTGATGTGATATCAGTTAATAAAAACAATTATGACAATTGATAAGAGTTAGATTGCACTACGAGATCGTAATCATTCGGATTTCATAAAAGGTCTTCATAAGTTTATAGATAATGCCAAAAACTATGTTGACGGTGATGGCAAGATTTATTGATCGTGTAAAAAATGTGCCAACTCTTATCGGCAAATTTCGTAAACGGTTTATTCACACGTACGTGTTCATGGGTTTCTACAAGCATACGACACTTGGTTTTATCACGAAGAGGAATATGCTAATGCTTCGGATGTAGACGCACTTTGGCTTCAAATACAAGTGTTGCAGCAACATATCATGCGATGTTTGATGCACTTGATGATGTTATGGCGAAGCAAAATACACATTGAAGAAAATACAAATGAAGATGGAAGTGGAGTTGGTTTAGACCCGAAATTTGACGTGTTGTTTGAAGAGCTCCGTATCGAGTTATACCCCAGTTGTAGTTGGATGTCTTCCCTAAACTTTTTAGCAAAATTGATGCATATTAAAGTTATGAACAAGTGGATCACATTCCCGAAAGAGAATCACATTCCTGAATCTCACTATGAATCTAAAAAGAAGTTGAGAAAGATCGGGTTAGGATATCAATCTCTCCATGCTTGCATCAATGACTGTGCTCTGTTTTGGAAGGAGAATGAGTCAAAAGAAAACTGCCCGGTTTGTAACGAGAGCATATGGGTTAACCCAAACACAAGTGGCAATAAAGTTTCACGTAAAGTGTTGCGCTACTTTCCTTTAACTTCTCGGCTTCGACGAATATATAGTTCCAGATTCACGGAAAAAGATATGATATGGAATAAAACAGGACGCTCAAGGGATTCTATAATGCGTCATCCGGTTTATGGGAAGCAATGATAAGATTTTGATATGATGTTTCCTAAATTTGCGGAAGAATCCAGGAACGTCAGCTCGGGTTTGGCTGGCGATGGCTTTAACCCTTTCGGTAACATGAGTCAGTCTTACAATATGTGGTTGGTAGTGTTGACAACGTACAATACACCTACGTGGTTATGTACGAAAGAGACTTCTTTCATGTTAACTTTGCTAATTCCAGAGCCAAATCACCTAGAAAGGACATTGCTGTTTTTTTAAGGCCTTTGGTGGATGAGTTGAAAATGTTGTGGGAGAAAGGAGTATAAATGAGAGATGCATCAGTCAACACTGTAAGGGCCATGATGCACGTCTAGGAGGCCCCCTACAGATTATGAGTCTTGTAAGTTACTTGTTTTAGTTAAATACTTATTTTTATATTGTGTATATTTTTAATTTGCTAATTATTCAAATTCATGTAACAGCTGTCTCGAAAAAAGTAAGGGCCATGATGGAAACCTTGATATGCTTGAGCCTTTGCCAGATAATAGCAACAAGCCGCTCCCACTGGAGCTTGATCCATCTTCCAAGACATACAACTTTTTCGGTCTGCACGGATGATGGTTTGTTCGACAAATCTATGGTGTTCTCGAGAAAATCCTAACACACTATCCTACTTGGGAAAAAGTTCCTAGGGATGATCAAAACACCGTATTTCGCAATCTTCATGTAAGTATAAAATGTAATTTTTTAAATTTCATAATTATTAAATGTTTCCTAATTACCTTTTTTTATAGAATTACTTTGATCTCGAAAGCTGGGGTAACACACCGCAATGGCCAAGAATATGTGCGGGCATCCATGATGATTGTGCCTGTAGATATCGTGACTGTAAATCAAGTTTAAAAAACATTTTGAAGCGGTTGGTGACTACGAGAATGTGGAAGAAGCAAAGAATCATGTCCATCAGTTCCAGCAATTGGAAATCCCTCATCGACGACTTGTTCCAAAATGCCGGGTATATGGCACGCTCGATTCAAAATTGTAACATCCCGAAAATAATAAACGACAATAAATGGAAACAGGTTAAACGCAGACGAATGGAATAAACGAGCGTGGAATGGGCCGGCTATGGGCTTGCGCGCGTATGGGCTCAAAGGTAGTTTCTCCCTATAAATACCCTAGCCCATCTCTCTTCTCTCATCTTACAAGTTCTAGAGAGAGAAACCAAAGAGAGAGAAAGTAGACGGATCGGCCCGAGATTCCAGCAAAGTGTTGCTCCATAGCTCGTGAGAAGAACCTCCGAATCAGAAGCTCGATACGGGTAACGATCCGGTTTAGATCTGAGTTTTTGTTCATTTTGAGGTTTTCGGGTTTTGGATGAAAAGGTAACGTTTTTACGAATAAAACTTGAAAATGAACAAAGATCTAGCATTTAGAAGGAAAAAAGCGAACGTTTTGAACAAAAAAGTCAGGATCTTGACGTGAACAGATCTGTGTACAAAAAGTTAGGGTTTTTGCCAAGAAGAAAGTCCTGCGTACTTATCAAGTACGCAAGAAGAAGGTCCTGCGTACTTATCAAGTACGCATGAAGCAGGTCCTGCGTACTTATCAAGTACGCATGAAGCAGGTCCTGCGTACTTATCAAGTACGCATAAAGCAAAGCCTGCGTACTTATCAAGTATGCATGAAGCGAAGTCTGCGCACTTATTAAGTACGCAAACGCACTTGCTAAGTGCGCAGGCATCATGATGGTTAGTAAAGTCAGTATGTTCGCCTAATTCAGAATGGTTAAACCGTTAGATTCGGGATTGGTCTGATGTGTATTTAACTAATCAATTCAGATCGGAAGTGACGTTGTTGGACCTTTGTTTAGGATAACCCAAATTAGCTTATCAGGTGAGTTCTAAAAGCCCTCTTTTAAATGTTTTGAATAATATTTTTGGGCTGGTGTGCATACGTAACGATGTGACTATTTTATAAAACGATGTTTATGAATGTTGTATGTGACGTTTTATAAAATGATGTTTATGAACGATGTTTTGGAAGGAAGGGTGATGAAAGAAGTGTTTATGAAATATTTTGTCAAAAGAAGTTTATGAAGTGTTTATGAATGAATGAATGACTTTTAATAAAATGTACGCATGCTTTAACTGAAGTTTTGAAGTAAAAGAAGTGAATGTTTACGAAAGTCACAAACGAATGAATCTGCCATTATTCCTTAGGGAATGAAGGTTATGGGTATGGGATGTATGTTATGGGTCTTTACCTTTTAGGGTCCTTTGTGGCTGGCCAACTATTGTACAACTGGGGTGATAACGGTCACCAAGGGGATTATCGTGATCCTTGAAGTTGGTACGATTTACCTTACGGGGTAGTCGTGCTTGAAGTTTGGTACTGATGCCTTACGGGGTACAGTGCTTGAAGTTTGGTACTTGTGCCTTACGGGGTGCGGTACTTGAAGTTTGGTACGTGTCATCCTTGTGGTGCCGTGCTTGAAGTTCGGTGGTAAATGACCTAAGTATTGGGCCCTAGGATTCCCGCCCGAAGGAAACTACGGTGGAAGGGCCTAGTGGTGGTGATCTTTAGGTCATTCCACCAGTATGCGATGTTTGGAATTGAGGTTACGAGAAGGCGCAGATTCGATATGTTCGTTGACTTATGGGTTATGATGTGTTATGTTTTTGTTATTGCATGTTTTCGTATGCTTTTATTAAATGAAGTATGAAGTTATGTTTTTGGCAATTATTTGAAGTTAACGTTTTATGTTAAAACTAGAACTCACCAGCGTAGCTGACTTTTTAGTATGCACATTCAGGTTAAGGCAGGTTATGAGGATGGACGGTAATGCTTAGCTAGCGAGATGAGTTACCCGGTTGATAATGAAGACTGACATCCTGTTATGTTTTAGTTACGATGTATTTATGTTTTAGACAATGTTTACGCTTCCGCATGTTTAAACAATGTTGACGTTATGTTTGAATGAAATTTTTCGCTGCGTTATTTGATATTCAAGTTTAAGAACTGTTTGTGAATGAGTAAACCCAACACGTGAGGTCTCCCGGGTTTGGGGCCTTACAAAAATTCTTCAAATCAAGCTAAACAACCATATGCTAATACTAGTGGAAGCAAGTCATTTGCTCAACGACGATACTAGGAGGTACCAAAAATTGTTAATATTGTTGGAGACGCATGCACACTTCTCACGTATGCACACCAAAATGACGACGATGAAGATGATTAAACTTGGTTGTAATATTTTATTTGAACGATTTGTAATAACTTACACATTATGTTTAGTTTTGTTGAATGTTTTATATAATATGTTTTAATGTATATATGACAAGTTATGAATGTTTGCTTAGTTTAAAAATCTGAAAATTTATAAAATTTTAAAAAAATAATTTTCTAAAAATTATACCTTTTCTCGACGGCATTGTATATTTAATTAAAAATAAAGATTAAATAGAATTAAAAACCCTTTCTCCATGACATGTCGTCGAGATTGGGAGTTTTAATTTTTTTATCTTTATTTTTGAATGGTAAAAAAGCTATCCTAACAACCCTTTTGCGACGATTGGTCGTCGAGAAAAGGCATACTTATCTTGACGACTAATTCTCGATGAGGCTTTGCCGACGGAAGCAATATCGACGACATGTCGTCGAGATAGGCTTTCTCGACGACATGTCGTCGAGATAGGTTGTTTAAAATATGCCTAAAATTCTTGTAGTGTACTTTTTCTCAACGAGCATTTCACGAAAACGGTCTTCATGGAACAACCTCCGGGTTTAATTAATCCCAAATTCCCTAACCATGGTTGTCGTCTAAAGAAGGCATTATATGGCCTTAAACAGGCCGCTCGAGCATGGTTTCAATGGTCCAGTGTTTTTCTTCTTACTCATGGTTTTGCTTGAAGTGAAGCTGATACATCAATCTTTGGACGACATAATATTAATAGTGCATCATGAGCTGACTATTTAGAGATTAACTTATAGACTTCATGGTGATTTCCTATCAAAGAAATTCTTAAACTCAATTATTTTTTGGTTCTTGAAGTCACTTATACTTCAACGGGTTCATTCCTTAATCAATCTAAGTATGCTCAGGACATACATACACATGTCGGCCTCTTCGATTCTAAACCGGTTGCAATTCCTTTGGGTTCTAATGTTGTTTTCATCCGCAACGGGTCTCCTTTTCATGATCCAACTTGTTATCGCTCATTAGTGAGTGCTCTCCAATACCTAACCATCACCCGTCCTGATTTATCCTACTCGTAAATCAAGCAGTCAATTCTTACATGCTCCAACTATGGATCATTTTCAGATGGTTAAACGTATCCTTTGTTATGTAAATGGAACAATCTCCTATGGTCTGAAATTTTATAATGTTCCCGCGACCTGTTTACCTAGGTTACTCATACGCCGACTGAGCTCATTGTATTGAAACGGGGCATTCTACTTATGGTTACTCCATCTTTTAGGTGGAAATCTAATATCATGGAGTGCAAAAAAGCAATGTTTCTTGCTCAAGTTGTGAATTCGAATATAGAGATGTGGCCAATACCGTTGCTGAACTTATCTAAGTGACTCACCTTCTTCGAGACTTACATGTGTTACTTTTTGGTCATCCGACTTTATTGTGCAACATTATAAGTGCTATTTTTTAGCCAAAATCCAATTTCACACATTTGCAAGACACATCGATATATACTACCATTTTGTTCGGGAGCTCGTTTCCTCTAGGAAACTACATACCTAGTTTGTTCCAACCCGGCTTCAGGTGGCTGATATATTTATCCACACACGCCCGCTTTTTGAGTCATTTCGAGACAAGCTTTGTGTTTCTTCGCCACGCATTCGCTTGAAATGGGGTGTTAGAGATGAGGGATAGAATCCCTTGTTTATTTAAAATTATTCTATTGTAATCTTTGTCAATATTATTATTATTATTATTCGTTTTCGTATTATAAATCCTTATTGTATTATATACTAGCTTATAATCCGTGTATTACACACAGGGTGAAATATATCAATACATAAAATTCTTAAATATTTATGCATATATTTTACATGTGTAAAAATGTATTACATATATTAAGGAGAGAAAACAAAATTCAAATACATTAATTACTATTTAATATAATTTGGCTTTCATTTTACTATTTGATTGAATATAAAAGTTAAATAATTAGATTTCAAAATTTCTTATAATAAGGGACAATTTAAAATAAATGTGTTTTATTAGTATAATTAGTATTTTTTTTAAATATATTATTATTAGAAGCTATATGTGTATTTAATAAAAGATAGAACGGAAAAAAATAATGAGAATGAATATGGAGGCGACACGTGACATGAAAAAACATTTATTTATTAGATAGTATAGATATAGATAGTGAGTCAATACAAGCATTGTTGATTGAGGCAAATCATATATCTTAAAGGTATGAGGTATATTCTCATGGTGGTCCCCAAGTGAGCCACTTCACGTAAGAGGGGGCAGTGTTTCACCCAAGTGAGCCCCCTCACACCACTGTCATCTCACTGTCTTTCCAATCACACATTGACACCTCATCCTCTTCCCTTCACCCAAGTGTTTCTTCCGTGAGCCCCCTCACGTCATTGGGGGGGGGGGCGGTGTTCGTGACCCCACTCACGCTGTGAAGCCCCTCATAGTTTCCACCCATGAGGATATACACCTACTCTCTAATAGTATTGAATTCCAAGACAAATTTTGTTTTGCTATGAATTTATAAATTTAGCAACTTTTGAAAATTGTTAGATAACTGTTCCTATTTTTTTAACATTAATTTTTATTCTTTTAACTCATCTTTTAATGTTTTTAATAAATCATTAATTTGAGTTTCTAAGTTCCTTTTAAGGTTTCCAATCCTTTCATAAAAAAATGACCATAATTGTGGAGGGGCACTAGTTGTATCAACTATTTGATGCACTTTAGAAATATCTCCCATAATGCATAGGTACATTTCTTCTAGGTTATCTTCTTGGTAATGATCCACATCCTCGACGATAAATGACCCATAATTAGAACCTCTTAGACTATGTGTAATACCCCGGGTGAGGAAGGGGGCGTGAGCCACGTGGAAGTGTGGGGCGTGAAACACCGCGCCGCCCGAGTGTGAGAGGGGGCGTGGGGGGCAAGTGTGAGTGTGGTCACAGGCGTGAGGGGGACCTGCAGCCGGCTGAGGTGGCCCAATGGAAGTGGGGCTTGTGCGTGGGGGCGTGGGGAGTAATACGTATAGTCTTAATATCAAAGCTTCCTCTGAGATTTTAAATGATTGTTGGGAAAAAAAGTTTGAACTTTTAATATCAAAGCTTTTATAGTCAATTCCTATACTCTTTCACGAAGAATTGTGACGTTTCAACAAAACGTTGTCATGGTTCTTTGCCTATACACAATCGATCTTTGATCTGTTTTAAATACGTTTTTCTGTTACATTTTTAGAATAGAAAAACATACTATTCTTTTTATTTTTTAGTTTTCTGATTGAAGATTTAGAGGATATCATAAAACACTTTAATATGAAAATATTAGTATATACGAATACGATTCTAAGAAATTCATAATTCTAAACCATAAAGCCTACCATTACTTTCTACTATTCCTAATTGAAAACTAAATATTTATGACAAACAAACAAAACAAAATTTTATATGCCCTAGACTCGTGGCCCCATGGCGTCCGATAAAATGACATGACTAGAGTTGAAGTACATTTGAAAAATTAATTACTCACAGTGTGCGTATATAGCCACCCCTATATAACATAAAAGCTAGCAAAAATCATAGACCCAAAATATTTGAATCATGATTTCTATTAGCCTCAGTCATTTAATAAATTTATAAATATTTTGAACGTTTTTAAGTCTTTCACACAAAGTAAATATTTTAAAAAAATAGAACTGTTAAATAGACTGAAATTGTACTTTTTGCCAAATACAATATTATTATTATTATTATTATTATTATTATTATTATTATTATTTACATGTTAACTAGGTTAGAATCTCGTGTATTACACATTTTGAATAAATGCAATGTTATATATTTAGTATAAGGGTGAGGGGTTGGGTCCAATCGCAAAGCCATTTGAAGTTAAGTGGTGAAGCTCCCCTTGAGGTCAAAGGTCGGAGCCCCTTCATAGAACGGATTGGTGTAAATTATTTGGAGGTACCCCACAATAAGGTATTTGTTGTTAAAACAGTGTATTATGCGCGTTGAATAAAATATAATGTAATATGTTAACACACTTACTCGTCAAAATATGTTTTTAAAAAATGTATTTTGACGTAACAATTATAAATTACGTTAAGTTAGTTTTTAAAACATTATTTTTCCAACTGGTATTAATTTTTTTATGTAATTGATCAATATTAATTCATATGATTAAATGATAAATATTCATAATTAGATTTACATTAAATATCTAAAAATTTATCTTTTTAATATCATTATTTAATAGAAGAGAGAAGCGAGAAAAAAATGATGAGTATTAACCAGAAGATGACACGTGTCCCATATTATTTTTATTTATTAGTATAGATAGATTATTTATGAAATTTGATTTTAACTTTTACAATAAACAATCATGAATGCTCTTAGGAGAGAGGGTCGGCAGAGAAAAGGCGAGGGTGGGAGTGTCTAAACTAAGGTTGAGGGAGAGTATCTAAAACAGTTTGTTGGATATCAAGAACACCCAATCATAAATTCACATATGTAAAATCATATTAATCAGAATAAGAAAAAGGGGTCAATTTCATAAAATAAAATCGTCTGCTTTGACTTTTCACAGCAGACCAGAATTTGTGCAATTGACCCCTTGTTCTTATTATGTTGAATATGATTTTACATATATGAATTTGTGATTGAGTGTTCTTGATATCCAACATAATGTTCTTAAGAGGGAGGGTCGACAGAGAAAAGGTGAGGGTAATAGTGCCGCAACTAAGGTTGAGGGAGAGTATCTAAAACAGATTTTTAAGAAAAAAAAATTGTTTTGTTAATAAATTGAATTAAACTTTTATCCATGAAAGCTACTAAAATAATATAAGTGAAAAAAATAGCATATATTAGTTAGTGCCCATCTACGTATAAAAAAACTGCCCCTTATTATGAAATAAAAACTAAAATAGTGTACTTATAATGTTGAGGAAAAAAATTGAAGTGTGTTATTATTGAATAAGTTAACCTTATTGTTAAATTCAAGCCAAGAAAAGAAAAAATCATAATTGAATTAGTATCATATCTTTAACAGATACTTCAAGTGCTATAAATATTAAATATCACTTGGTATAATACCTAGTAAGATCCACGAAAATATAATAAAATTTAAATAAAAAGAATACAAAAATTCCATGGAAAAAGTACGTGTCCAACATATTGGAAAATAATTATTAATAATTAAAATGTTAAATAAAATATAATGTTACTTATTCTTACTGCACTGTATTTAATAATTTATATAGTAAAAAGGTGTTTATATCTTTTCATTAATTATCTTCATATTAGTAAAATTAATACTAATGAAAAAAGAACGACATTTTCAAAGTTTGATATCTTATAGTGTTATTCTCTCGACTTTGTTAGGTCATAAACTGAAACAACTTTGTAGATCTGCGTACAAAATAGTTGATAACAACACAAACTAATTAAACACATCAATCCTCTTTGATTAATGTTGATCTCATGAACAAGAGTTAATGAGTGACAACATGAAAATGTTAGAATTTATTTAATTTTTTTAACTATCTATTAAGTTAATTTAATTATTAAGTTGTGATAATTAACCAATAAACATTTATATATAAGTTCTTGCAGTCAATTTATTTATAATTGTAGTCTCTCCATGGTAACACTTTCATGGGGACAATATTGTCATTATGTAAATCTATAAATATGGAGGCATTCTTTACTAATTCTTCTTGATGTTCAAGTTATGATTGAGATACTATGGTTTTGGTGTTCATCTTTCTTTCTTTCAAAACTTAGATGGGAGAAACAAGTATGTATGCTGTGTAATTAGACATTAAAAAGAATTAATAAGGAATGTCTTCATATTTATATTTACATAACATCAATATTGTCCATCAAGAGCTAACCGCACAATCTTTACACAACACCAATGGCCCCCCCTACACTCACATGTACCTCTATACCCAATTCCGCTACTGCATCCTTCCCCCACCCCCTCCACCACCGCCCCAACGTACCATACATACTTGTAGTATGTCGGGCATCTCTAAACTCCGCCAACCAGATTTCAATTTTCACACTTCCTTGGGCATACTCACCAGCCCCAATCTGGGCCTATCCCCATGTCCATACCTAACACAAAAGTCTGGCCCACCCCTAAATCTAGGAGCAAGCTTACTTAGCGCTTGTCCAAAGCAAGCATATGATGCCTCAAAAATGAGTTACACTCCAATAGCTCTTGACTAAGCCTTCAACAACATTACACTTAATCCACTTGACCATAACTAGTATGCGGACTCTGGATCTCACATGACTAAGCCTTTATATTGTTATTTGGCAGCTACCTCTTTTTGGGTAATCATGACTTAGTTTCATCAAGTGGTGGAGTTTGTAAACTTTAAAACTCGTCAATGTTTTTGTAAATTAATGTTTGGGGACCTGGGTGTTTTTCAAAATTCGAAATTTGTTGTGAAATCCGGGTGTTACAATTACTGTAATTTATGATGGATTTACAAAAGATTGTTTAGAAATATGCTTATGGTGTTTAATAGTTTATTACAAAAATGGTTTTGTTGATATTTAAATATTAGTTAATGCTTTTGAAGCATAAAAATTCAATTTTATGAATTTCTGGTTGTAAGTTTCACGTTTGATGAATCTGATAGGATTTAAGTTTTATGTTTCTTTGCACAAGTGTAACTGAATTTTCATATGTAAAGAACCTGTTTTTCAATCTTTCATCTGTCTAATGTATCTAATTTAGGGATTACAATAGATAAAATATGTTTTAGAGTTCTTTACACATGTGTAAAAAGTCTGCTAGCATGTGTGTGTGTGTATATATATATGTATATATATGTGTGTGTGTGTATATATATATGTATATATATATATGTGGAAAGGTTGTCTGGGGAACCACATAAAAACAGAAAACCAACCCATATAAAAAAACCTAAACCCTCTACCCCACACCCCAAAAACCTAACCCTCCCCAGCCAACCCAAAAACCAAAACCATAAAGCTAAAAAAAATGAGCAAATTTGGGAAACTCCGAATGAACATATTTTAGCGGCGTTAGAACCGGCTCCGCCTACCCTAAACCAGAAATCCTAAAGATAAACCGTAAATCCAACCCTAAAGTCAAAACACTAAGCTAAACCCTAAAATCTAAACTATAAACTCTATAGCTAAACACCCCCCCCCCCCTAAAAAAAGCTAACCCTCCCTCCTCCCCTTTTTCCATAAAAAAAACCTAATAGATAAAACATGTTTTAGAATTCTTGACACATGTGTATGTTTTCTTCAATTTTTCGTGTTCAGATGATGGATCTAGTTATAGAGAGAGTTAGAAAGAATGATTTTGTTAAAACCAATATTTTATCAACAAAGAAAAATAAATATAATTATCTTTTTTCCCTTTAATAAATCTGGACAGCATAAAATAATTAAAAAAATATGGATTTAATCATGATCATAAATTAAAATATTTAGAAAATTAATAGGTGGTGCAGAATTGATTTTCTTTTTTCACAATAAAACATGGTTTACCAATGCTTTCTATTTTAATTTTTTATAAAGCCAATGTCTTTTTACATAGACATATAGCATGCCTGTACTGTATGAACATCATAAAGCATGCATAAGTTTAAAAGAGGAGTCATGCACCCATTTCTCCAACCAACACGGAATACTAAGGATAACAGAAAAGCACAGTTAATGATTAACTAATTTCTCTAGACTGAACTCATGGTTTCTTTGTTGGGATAATTCGGATTGGTATTAACCAAGGATTATCAAAACTTGTTTCAAATTCAAGTTAACAATAAACCAAGATCTAGAAACATACTTGAGTCTTTTTTTTTTTAACAAACTGCTCCTAATTAATCTACACCACATACCTGCGTTTTACAAGATTTAAACCCACAATTACTTGAATAACCAAAAGAGTCATGTCAGTTCCATTGTCTTTGATCCCAACATTCTTTTAATCTTATGTGTGCATAAAAAACCTAAATCCCCATTCGAAGAGCCTACGTTTACGGTCTGTTTTGCATGAAATGTTGGTAAATCCATTTAAACACTTACTATATCAAAATCAAACACAAGCAATAACGAAATCAAACAATAAACAAATAGTAATTAAGATGAACAAAATCAAACTTGCAGAATTTAATAACCAACCAAGCATAGTTAAAATTTAGGGGAAATTTAGAGAAAGAGATCGTACGAAGCATCAGTAGCGTACTCAGAAAGCTTTCCTTTAGTAGAGAAGACGATGAGAGCCACGTCAACGTCACACAGTACGGAGATCTCACGAGCTTTCTTCAGTAATCCAGACCTCCGTTTGGAGAAAGTTACCTGGCGATTGATTTTGTTCTCAATCCTCTTCAACATCACCCTTCCCCTCCCCATTGATCCACAGGCCTGCGTCCTCAACAACCACCAGGTTATGCTTTGTTGCCTTGTTTGGGAATTATTATACACATATATCCACCTACCTATACTTGTTTCAATTAATGTGCCACGTAAACCCTTTTCCTTTTTTAATATAACTACTGTGAACAACCCCAAGTTACGACGGCTGCGTTGAGCCAAAAATAAATTTACATCAAAACATTAACGTGTTTAAATAAATAGAAGAAAAGTATAAATTTGATACCGATTAATTTGATGATTAAACCAAAGATAAAAAAAATATTATGTCTCGCACATTGTGACCTAATAATTTAAAAAAAAAAGTAATCAAAACTAAAAGAAATAAGAAATCTAAAAAGAAAAAAAAATGTAGGACACAGGGTTGGAACATGCTCCCTCTTAAAAGGAAAGTGTTTAACAAACCAAAAATTAACCAACCCACCTACGCGTCCGTTTGCTCAACCTATGGAAAACAATCTATAAAACATAGAAAAGAGCATTTGTCGGTGGCTATGACTTTCTATTTGTTATTGACATTGCCTATTAAGAGTAAGGGAGGTGAGTGGCTATGACTTTCTATTTGTTATCGATGTTGCCTATTAAGAGTAAGAGAGGTGAGAGTGGTACTCTACCAACCAAACTACCCTTCAAAATTACATCAGTTAAAAGATGTCACATCAATTAGCCAAAGTATCGACCCAAAGTACCCTCTAAGGTGGGAGTGGTATGCCAATTAGGACTGTTCACGAACCTAACCGAACCGAGCGAAGGTCTGCTCGAACTCGGTTCATTTACAAACCGAGCCGCTCGGTTCGGTTTGAATTTACAAATCCGAGCAAGAATGTATTGCTCAAACTCGGTCGATTTATATTCGAGCCGCTTGGTTCGGTTCGTTTTTGCTCTATTTCAAAATTCCAAAACCTGAAAAATCCAAAAAACTATCTTCATCTTCAAAATCTGCAAACCATGGGAGACGATGATGGTTGAGAACGAAGAGCCATGAGGTCAGACCATCAGAGGGAGAAGCGGACCGTCAGTCTATGAGGGTTTTTTTTTGTGAAACTTTTTTTTAGGTATTTTGATTAAGTTCGGCTTGTCCACTTTCGTAGTATAAAAATCTACAAACTGGATTGGGCCAAAACTCAAAAAATATGTTTCTATATATAAAATTTATATATATAATAAATTAAAAAAATAATTCGAGCCAAACCGAACGAGCAACGAGCGAGCGTACATATGCTCGTGTAAACTGAACTGAGCGGCTCGGCTCGTTTTTAACCAAGCAGAAATCGAACGAGCGTATTTTCAAGCATTTTTCAAGTGAATATCGAGCGAGTTTCGAACGTCGAGCATTTTGGACAACCTTAATGCCAATGTGGGATTAGCTCACTTGGTAGAGGTTCTTGCCTCTTAGATGGGAGGTCTGGGGTTCAAATCCAGGCATGTGGTGAAATATTTGATGTAATTTAAGAGTAGAAGTAGAATAGATCTACCGTTAAAAAAAGATAGGAGTGGTATCCTTCAAGTACCCTCCAACCCTCTTATTATTATTTTTTTTTAATTAAAACAAATCAAATTTATAAACTAAAACTTTAATTAATTAATTAAAAATACATAATAAATTAAAAGACAACAAATAAAAAGACAATAAATAAAAAAACTTAAAAAACAATTAAACAATTAAAATTCACATGGCCAATAATACTTTGCGACTATTTCATGTTTTTCGTTTTAGGATTATTTTCAACAACGGTCTGGTTAGACGGTCGTTCAGATCCGTAAATATTTTAAATTCCCGGTCCATACATTCAGACATGATAGCCGCTCGTTGCTCCTTCACCAAAGCTCGTATGTCGTCGTCTTTTTTTCCTTTTCTTGAACAAAGGAATTTATTCATCATATCCTCTCGAACATTCGCGTAGCGTGCAATTTGTTCGGCCAAATTTCCTTTTCTTGACGGCGACATGGACGACTTCTTTGGTTTCTTTCCGGTTCAGAAACTTTTTTGTAATCCATTGTATTTTTATGTAAATAACAGAGGAGAAAAAATCTATTTTTTGTGTATTGAGTAAATGTTTAGGTATGTATTTATAGTGGTAAATTTATTAAATTTAAAATTTTTTAACGGGCATATGACCGTTCAACGGTCTCTTCCAATGGCTAGCTTCCAACATTTCGGCGGGTTCCAAAAGCCGCCCACCCTACCTGTTGAACCCTCCATGGATGCGGCGACGTACCCGTCAAGCCGTTGGGTACCCGCAAGCGAACCCGCTACCACTCCACCTCCGTAAGTAAATATAAACTTATTTTATCATAGATTTAAGTTATTTTACATTATTAATTTTCTTTAATTAAAATGAAAAATGTAATCAATTTTTGTAGCTCACAATACAACAGTAAATTAAATATAGCTTTTTAAGGAAAAGAGAAGCATTTAACCCATGCATAAGATGACGTACAAAAAGGGTGATTGTGGTTTGAAATAATTTAAAACTGGTTGGTGGTATTGTAAAAGCATTGTGCTATTGAGAAAAACGTTGTCTCATTCTGATTAGTGGAAGGACAATTTAGATACATAGGTCATCTGTCCTTGGATGCTTACATTGGACACGTGCGTTTAAACCTCGGCTTGCTTAGGGCTCCACGGTTGCTTGTTTTCACTTTTTATACATGAAATATATAGGGTTTTGTAAAAAAAGACATCGCATGACCATCTAAAAACAACTAAATAGTCATTCACCTTTTCTATTACCAGGATAGAATTTCACAAAGTTTGTATCACTGATATGACACTTTTGTATCAAGCAGTGGTGGATTCAAGATTTTTTATCAGTGGGTGCATAAAATGGGTCGGTCAAAGCAGGTCAAATATGTTAAAAATAACCCGGTCAAAACGGGTCAAATATACCAAAAATGGACGGTCATAATGGGCCAAATCATTATAATTTATTTGGCTAATTACTAAAAAGAAAATGTCGATCTTGATTGTTTTTGCTTGTTTTTCATGACATATGCAGTTAAAATGAGTTATATTGTTTCAACTTCTTAGATTTAATATTGATTTTAGTAATTTCCAACATCAATAGAAAAAAAATTCATGTTAAACTCTTATAATTCTCCGTACTTGCAACCGTTGAAAATTGAAACACTTTCTAATCACAATAAAACTATTAAAATAACTTCTCTAAATACCTAATTTAATACTTTAGGGTTATTAAAAATTAAAATCAAAGTTAAAGGTTGACTTTGTAAGTTTTAATCAATTGAAAGAGAATATGTGAAATTTTTAAAAATTCTAGTATCAAAAGTGATTTTCTATAATTGCAAGAGAGGATTACAATAAAAAAAATATACAAGTGACTAGAGTAATTACTCCACAAATTTAGCTTTATATATGGAAGGGAAATAAATACATAATAAATGTAGATGAGACCAAATAATGAAAAGAGAGAAAATAAGTAGTAATCCTGTAATTTATAACTTTTAATTTTGAAAAATGAAATTAACTATTTGATAAAATTTGTTTTCCTTTTCTTTGTCAATATTATCTTCTCTCTTTTTATCTCTTTCATCTTCTTCACAGAGCTTGTGTTCTTCATTAAAACTTCTTACGAAAAATCACCAAAATCTTCGGTTTCCCTTTTTTCCCTTTTTCTGTTTGTCGATGTTAGAGGTGCCTCTCGAGTATTTGCGAATGTGCCTACTTAAAGAAACCTAAAGTTTTCTATTACTCACATAAATTCCAGCGGGTGCCTCGCCCCCCGCTGAACATAAGGTGAATTCGCCCCTGGTATCAACCTCAATTTGCTTAGGGCTCCACATTTTATACTATTTTTTTGGCTAATTTCATACATTCCTCGTTAAGCACGAAGATCTAAAATAGGATCGTAAGTATAGTTATAAGAATTCGGACTCGTGTATGCTGAAACTCTCTGATAATCATGTGTTCACTTTCATATTAAATTACTAGTTTAAAACTTGTGTACTACACATGATGAAAAAATATCAAGATATAAAATTCATAAATCTTTATATATATATATATATATATATATATATATATATATATATATATATATATATATTATATATGGAAAAATACATTACATATAATAACAATAAAAAACAAAATCCAAAACAATGTAAAAATTAATACATAATTGAGTTTCAAAAATATATTAGTTATTATTCAATTTAATTTGACTTTCATTTACTATTTGGTTGAAAACTTAAGCTATGTAGTTAGATTTCAAATTTTTTTATAAAAATAGATAGTTTAAAATAAATGTGTTTTATTAGTATAACTAATAATTTCTTTAAAAATATTATAGAGGTGTATTTAATAAGAGGGAGAGTTTGAAAAAAAATGACGAGAATGAATATGAAAGCGACACGTCGCATGAGAAAACCTTTATTTATTAAAGCATTCACATCAGCTTCTCTATCCACATCTCTATAATTACAATAAAAATCACTATATTTTCTTTTTTTTAATTAAATAATACTTTTTATATCTTTATCGTTACCTATTCTTTCTTCTCCACTCACAACCAATTTCAAAAAATATTAAAAAATTAATAGAGGTGAACAATGTTTTCACAAATATATAGATGAACAATAACATTTTCTCTCTCCTTCACTCACAACTTTAAATCACTCCCTAAAATATGAAAAAAAAACACTCACAAACATATACAGAACTTGCTGTGAATCTATACTATATAATAAATAAATGTTTTTATATGTCACGTGTCGTCACCATATTTAATCTCATCATTTTTTTCCGCCTCTCTCTTTTATTAAATGCACCTATATGTTTTAATAAATTACTAATTATACTAATAAAACACATTTATTTTAAATTATCCTTTATTATAAAAAAAAACTTTGAAATCTAATTATGTAATTTTTATTTTCAATCAAATAGTAAATGAAAGTCAAATTAAATTAAATAGTAATTCACGTATTTTCGAAACCTAATTATATATTATTTTTTAAATATTTTGAATTTTGTTTCATATCTTTAGTATATGTATATTTTTACACCTGTAAAATACATAAATAAAATTTAAGAAATTTATGTATTGATATTTTTCACATGTGTGTATTACACGGGGTCTAAGCTATGCTCTTATATAGTATAGATTTTATTGGTATACATGAATACTCAATTGTATGAGAAATAAAGATTTTAAAAAATGAGAGATTTAAAAAAAACAAATGTGTATAATCTTTTAGGATTTTCGTACATGTGAGATACTGACCAAAAGACTTATATTTATAGGTGTGTATCTACGCAATGAAATGTCATTACTGTTGGCTGATAAGCCACACAACCATCAACCGTTTAGAAATTAATTGTTGTTTCAGTTTACTCCGGATGACCAATTTGGTACGGATAAACAAGTCTACTCCGAATGAACAAATCTAATATGGATGAACAAATATAATCCTGTCAAGGGCGTTGCTCCTTGGACCTACTAGGAACTACTAGGGGCGCTGCCCCGGACCCCCGTTGTTCAGTAGCCTTCTACTCCTTAAACAATAAGGTGTCATAAGCACCAGAAATCATAAGATTCTCGAACAAGTGTGCATTTCACAATTACCAACTTGTTTGATGTTTAATTACGACTTGTCATTTTATCATGAACTAAATTCAATTACACAAAATATCTAGATGACATCAAAATTACCAACGGATTTGACAATTTGCTAAAACGGGATTGTTAGCAATAGGGGTGTTCAAAACCAGATATCCGAAATTTTGGATTTTCGATTTTCAGATATCTGAAAATTTCTGATAGTAAAACAAATATTAATATTAAAAAATTTGGAAATTTCGGATATCCGAATCTGAAATTTTATTTTTTTTATTATTTATTATATTTAAATAATTAAATATATCTTACTTATTGAAACCCTAAAATACCCATACTCCATCGGTTATCACCCATCAGACTTCTTCAAACCTTCTTAGAGACGCACGCAGCCACCACGTTCACTCCTCAAACCTCCTGTCGCCACCACCTTAGACTTGCTCAGACCTTCTGCCGCCAGTCGCCACCGCCAGTCCACCTGCCACAACCATCTTAGAACTGCTCAGACCTCCTGCCGCCACCACCACCACTTCTTCAAACCGTTAGTAGAGAAGCACGCAGCCACCACAAGTCACCCACGTTCGCTCCTCAAACCAGTCCAACAACTGATGTTGACTGCCGCTGACTTCCGCCGACTACCACCACGCTTCCCTCCTTAGACTTCAAATACATCCACCTGTGTTGTGGCGTTATCAAGGTCAAGCTTATGGATTTACTCTATATATACGGTTGAGTTCATGAGAAAACTAAAAAACTCCCCCTCAATATTTAAACCTTAATAACTTTTTCATACGTTATTATATTTTTTTTTAAATTAAACATTTTTATCTGTAATTTGAGCATAATGTTGTTATATAAAAAAATATAAAATTAGTGTGTCGGACTTTTTCGATACTGCATATATGTAGGGGTGTTCACGGTCCGCTTTTGACGGTTTTTAAGTCAAACCGTGAGACAAACTGTTACTAACAGTTTTTCATTATTGAAAATTGAAACCGAACTGTCAAAGCTTAAAACCAAATCAAACTGGACCGTTACCAATGGTTTGGTTTTAAGGTTTGGGTCAAAAACGAAAATTACTCGGTGTTCGATGTTCCTATCGGATTGTTTTTACCTGGAAACATATATGTCTCCATGTTGTGGCGTTATCAAGGTCAAGCTTATGGATTGAACACTGAAAATGGAAAAATAGTTTGCCCATGGTTCGAGTGGTAAGGTTTGTTAATCTTACAGTACAATGCATATAGTACTTAATCAATATCAATTAAAACAAGGAAAAAAAGATGCATAGGGTACACCAATTATTAGCCCACTTGCACTTCAAATACGAAAACAAAAAGAGAACCCAGTAAGCTCACTTCACCAATTTTAATTCAATTAAACCAAAGTACATAAAATAAATATTAACAATACCTAATATAAAATATCTAAATAAATAAAATACATAAAAATCTTACGACCTGGTCCGGTTTTTGGCATAAACAGTAAACCAAACACGACATGATAAGACACGATGACTTGTTGTATTCAACACAAACACGACACGATAACTAATCGTGTCATTTTTTCCAAACACAAACACGACCTGTTTAGAAGCAGGTCACCTGTTAAGGGACCTGTTTAGAAACCTGTTTAAAGAGAGAATAAATATAACATATGTAAATAAAGAAAAAAAAATGCCAAAACTTAATAAAACTTTAAAAAGTCCAATCTTAACATCCATTAACATAATAAATCCAAAACCTTTTTAAAAACAAAACCCATAAAAACAAAATTAATTAATGGAATCGTCCTAGAAACTAGATACAAATCGGATGTTAAGTGTTAACATGTCCCTAACGGGTCTTAACAGGTTAACGTGTCTTTAACCTGTTAAGACACGAATTTAACATGTCTTTAACGTGTCGACCTGTTTAAGACACGAAACATGTTAAGGTCAAACACGGGACATGCTAATTACGTGCCGTGTCATGTTAACAAGTCTGTATCAAAAATTGCTATCCCTACATTATGGTTTAAAATTTCTGAAACTGACCGCCCACAAGTTAATTAAAAAAACCAACAATGAAATCAAACCAATGACCGGTTTCACGGTTTGAAACCTAACCATGAACTCCCCTACATGTATGCAGTATGATCATACTGAATGATAATTCTACATGTATGTAGTATGATGATTCTACATATATGCAGTATGATCATACTACATATATGCAGTATCGAATAAATACGACATGTTAAACAAGTTTATATTTAATATAGCAATATTATATTTAAATTAAATATGATAAAATGCTCAATTTTATAGTGTAATTTTTTTTAAATGATAATGTATGAAAACGTTATTAAGGTTTAAAAAGTAAATGGAAAGTGATTTCTAGTTTTTTCACGAAATATGAGTTTTCTTTTTATCGAGTTTGTTAATTAGATAATTTGTTACTTGATTCGTGAGTTAGTTAGTTAGCTATTAGTCACTAATATATTTAGTTACTAGGTTAAAACTCATTTATTACATTGGTTGAATAAATAAAAACTTGTATAAAATATTAGTTTTTATAAAGATTTATAAATTCTAAAAATGTTATATAGTTATTTTTTTTTAAATGTTTTATAAAAAAAATTGAAGAAATGTTTAAATTATAAAAATGTTTTATGAACAAATCTAATTTAAACAAAAAACGTTTTATAAAAGTAATTATAGAACTCATTATTATTTAATAAGAGAGAGGGCGGGAAACAAAACTTAAAAAAAAATTAAAGAAATTTTTATAACTAATAGAAGAGAGAAACGAAAAAAAATATTGAAGATGTCTGTGTGAGTGTATTTTGATTATTGACTTTTACTTATAACTTTGACTTTGACTTAAAACATCGTAAGACCCTACTACCAATGTATTCAAAACCGGACCAGACTGGCTGGATGGATCAGTCGGACCGGGAACCGTCACCACCAGCGGTCTGGTAACGTGTATTTTATTCGTTTCTTAAAGAACCGGTTGGTTATGGCAGTTAGAGGTCGGATCGAAAAACTAAGTGGAAGACTTGTCAATGAATAAAGTATGTGAAGTTTCAAAATAATTAGATTATGTATTTGCTAAGCTATTGAAGTATAAAGATTTTACAATATTAAAAAGATCGAAGTTTTGGTTTAACCAAAGTTCAAATTTAAGAAGGCATATAAAGATTCAGAGACCTGAATTGTCTACTACTTTTTGTTGTTACATTGGTTAAGATATAAAAAGAGTTTGTTGGAAAAACTAGTTGAAAACTGTTTTCACTAATTTTGTGCGTACAACAAGTGATTATTTTAATTTGCAGTACATAATTATTTAAGGGTTTGCATTAGGAGAGTTTCACAACAACCTAAGATATGTTTAAAATAAGCTAAGATGAATGAAATATTAATAATTCAAGTAGTGTAATAAACCAAACTTGTGCATGCCCGGATCAAAAATTTCAGGTGACCGGGTTTGCATTGTATACCTTTTTATTATAATTTGTTATGTACAAATGGTATTGTATAAATAAAGATATATTTTATAAAGGAAAATAGATGTTTTCATTACCTGATTATTTTAATTTAAGTATCAGTTATTTTAATTTAATCTCATACTAGTCATATATGTGTCTAAGTTCTAAGTATTTGTAGGTTATAAATCTTGTAGAACCTTTTAGATCATATTTTTTTGTCATCTTTCTGATAGCTTTTTTTTTCTTTTTTCTTTTTTCTTTTTTTCTTTTTTTGTCATCCATAATGTATGTTCTTGGTGGTATGAATGCAACTAGATACCCATTCATGTGGCTTATTTCAAAATGCAAGAAGCTAGTTATGCAACTCTTTGACCCACACACACACACACACACACACACATATATATATATATATATATATATATATACACACACACACTAACCCTAAGAATCTAAGATAAAACATAGATTGTCACGTGTCATTTCTTGTCTGGCGGTTGACACCATACGTGGCGTATTGGACTATGTGGGTCACGGGTAATATATTTTTGCCCCCAAACTTGGCAGATTCTGGAATACAAAGACACTATACGTAGCGTATAGAAATAATATATATAATATTTATCTTTTTAACTTATATAATTTTTATCTTTTTAATTTATATAATAGTTATCTTTTTTTAATTTATTTAATATTTATCGTTTTTTAATCTTTTGTTAACATTGTTTATATTTTTTATGTTTTAACATTTAGAATTTATCATTACAACTAAATAAATAATCAAAACATTACATATATTACATCAAAATGTTTGTACATACATAACAAAAAATACAACTAACTAAAATAAAAACAAATACGTCTGACCGGCGCCGCCCTGATCCTAACCAGGTATCGTGATAGATCCACGAGGCGATCAACCACCCACATCATCAAGTCCTCCATCCGGTCTCTATGACGAGCATGTCACCGTGAGTCGGCAACAAGTTTCTCAAGCAAGGCATGTGCGGCCCTATCCAGCCTAACAGGCCGACGTACGTGTCGACGATGATGTGGCGGCTGGTCGTGAGCGGGCGGCTGCGTCCTCCATCGCCACCCCCTGTAGCGGGACCAAATTATTATGATCCACCATGGTCTGGCATTTGCGGCAACGGCTGCGGAACCTAAATCTGGTCTCAGTCGGCCCCTATAAACCGAAGACTGAGCCCTAGGAATCGCCTCATGTTTTTCAAGTAGCACACATGATCATGACAAAAGTGAAAATCTAACAACTAGTGGTTTTTATATGCGGCCAATTAACTAGAAAAGAACTACCTGCATATAACATCTTAAGTAAGCATGGATTATTATGACTGTAAACTCAATTAGATCAAGTTACCAACTTGACGCCCCAAAAAATGTACCAAAAGTATCAAGTATTAACAGTAAGTTAAAAAAAAGTTGGTTAAAAGCATTAACTTACAGAACAATATCCATATGCCTTGGAACATAGTGTCCACCACCAACCCCTAAAAGGATTTTCTTTTTCCCATTATTCCTACACCATCAAATTTAAGTAAATTAGTAAGAAAAGTTGCAAACTTTATTCAAACATCTTCAAAATGAACAACTCTTTCTGTACAGCTATATCAACAATGTCTTTTAATGGGTCAAAAAAGGTTCAGGTTGATTTGGGTCTTTTTTAGGACTTTCAATAACAGACCGGGCTAGGACAATTTTATGTTCTTTTTTTTCTAAAAAGTTAGAAATATTTAAACCATCAATTATAATAATAAAAACAATACTTATCGCAGTAATAACCTAGAGGTTTACATAAAACGATTACTAAAAGGTTGTATGCTAAGCATTAATAATAGACGTTGGACAACTTTTAACTCGTTCAGTCCATTTGACGGTTCCCCTCTCAGCTAAACATTTTAATTTGACACATTAAAGGTAAACAACCCAAATCAACCTATTCATATGTAAATGTGTTGAAATTGCCACCTCCTCTTTAAACCTATATGTATTTGGAAATTTCAAGGAAAAACTAAATTAAGATAACTTTTACCTGCGCCAGTCTCCAACAGGAATTCCTCCATCAAGCCCCAGTCCTTTCCAAACTAACTTCAATGCAACATTAGAAATAAATTATTATTCGATTTGCTTTACTAAGTAAATTCATTTTTGAAGTTAAAACATCTTGGATGGCCATCGCTGTTAAAAACTTCATTTTTGAAGTTAATTTTTAATGTTGCAGAAAATGTTTCCCTCGTGACCTTTTACTCGATGTTTCATTCTTCATTACGCATAATTTCATGTTAAATGTATATCATGGCTGAAAGGGTTATATGACATTATAAATATAAGAGCATTATTTTATGGTACAGTTAAGCTTCTGCTAAAAAGAGATACCGGACTAAAGCAATAGCTTGTGCTGCATCCTGTCTCTTCCAATACTCTTCTGTGCTGCCTGATATAAAAATAACATCAAAACAATATTATTAATGGGTTCTAATGAGCTGACTGACTTTCCTTTGCACAAAGAACAAATGAGCAAACGTGCTCTATTTAAGATATTAGTTGCCAAAAAGGGCATAGCTTTCCTTTTCTTTTCTCACTGAGAAAGATTAAACGGGCTCAGTTGAAACGGGTCGTTTTCAGTATTGATCGAAGCAGGACGGATCAAACACTTCTTGTCCATTTTTTATAAGTAACTAGTGTGTTGATTATGAGTACAAAAACAAAATTATTGCATGATAATCCAAATTTTAAAAAATGATTTTGGTAGTTGCACCTATTAAAAATTGCATTGGACAACTTCAATTTTATGATTTGACCCGTTTGAGATAAATTACAACCCGAAACGACCCATTCTCGCAAGTGAATGGGTCAAATTGCCACCTCTAATTTAACCGAAGCTATGAAACCAAATAGCAACCTTCTTCCCTATGCAACAATTAAGTTTTCCCTTTTGAGATGCATACCAATTTCTACAAACATTGTGGGAGAATCAGTTATAGGTCCATGATGTGTGGCCTCCAATGTAACCTATACCCAAGAACAAAAAAAATAATCAACCACAATTTACAAAACAAAGAGGGAAAAAAACCTACATGTTGCATGCATACTTATTGCTAACCAAAAAGAAAGCAAGATTTATCATCTACATGAATAAAATACATAGACACATGCACAAACACACACACACACACACACACACACATATATATATATATATATATATATATATATATATATATATACTTATCACTTATATTCAAGTTCAAACAATTCATTCAACTTATAGTTTAACTTTCAGTCTTAAGATGGTCAAAAAACAGTCAACTTTCAAACAATCAGAATGTATGCACCTCAAATTCAGGAGTCAGATTATGTGACTCTGCAATGCCCTTTAATAGTCGCAACCATGGGCCCATTCGCGCATTAGGAGGTGCAGCCCATCCGGGTTTCCCACCCGCTGGTGGCACCTCATCTTCTCTTAAATGAGGAACACCAAAAAGACACCATAATCAATACATAATGCAAGATTAACACTAAGTATAATGTGCCACACAATTCTTGATTTACTGATAAATCATACAACAATATACCAATTGGATGAATAGTTAGTGCAGGCCGATTAGAGGCAGCAGTGTGCCGGCTAAGAAATATAACCTCGTCCACAACCTCTCCGGTGGCAGCCTCCCACCTTTTATCCAAGTGATCCTCTCTAACGTTGGAGTAATCACCTTTTTGCCTACAACACAACCGTATGGGTGTGTTTTTCACTCATACCGGCCGTATGATAGATACAATACGGGCCGTATGGGTGTGTTTTTCACTCATACGGACGTATGATAGATACAATACGGCAGTATTACCCTTCTCGCCTACATCACAACCGTATGGGTTGCGTACCGATATCAGATACCAAAACAAATTGATCACGGTGGTTGTTATACGTATTATTAGTGTTCTTTTTGTACGGATTTCATGTATTTGTACAAGTCGGATTTGAAGATTAACCTGGAGAAAAGGGCCGGGGTGCCGGTCTGGCATGGACAAGAGGGCGGAGGCGGGGCCGATGGAGGCCGGGTCAACGGTGGTGGCCACCACTAGGGTTACCATTAGCCTTCTAACGTGCTTCCTGTTGTTCCGAGAAGATGTGAGGCTGCGGAGAGTGGTGAGTCGTCCAGTTAAAAACCAGGGCATTTTGTCGAACAGTTGGCGTGTATTTGAAGGCCTTAAGCAACTACGATAAAAAAATGAGGTTATCCATTTTGCACCTTTAAGTCTATGATAATTATAGTTGTAGTCCTTCAACTCTCAAATTCAAATGCTTTCACTCTTTAAATCCAAAGTATATTATTATTTCAATAATATAATTTGTTATATGCGTACCTATACATATTATGTATAGGTAGTAAATGTATCATAATAGCGATTATTGATATCGGTTACGATAGTACCAAAACACTGGCAACAATGTCGTTCGCTCATAAGCGGTTAGGTTTGTCACGGTTATGCAATGTTAACATCGCTCGTTATAGCATACGATACAAAAAATATTTCGATTTTGAATACAAATTCGTTTAAAAAAAATTATACCGGAACATTCACAAAAAAAGTAGAAAGGGTGAAAACATAAATTAGAAAAAAAAACAAACACCGACCACGTAGATCAATTGGTCAAAAGCAGTGTAGATCCCATTTCAAAATGTACTAGGGTATTAATAAACATAAATTATGTTAGTGGTTGCCCTCACTGAACCGACTTGAATCTAAACTACGATTCAGGTCAAGACTTATTGAAATCTGATTTCCTTTCCGTGCCATATGCGCTTAGACTTTACTTTGTTTTTCCCGGTCCAATATTTGTTCTCGGAGATCTTCGTTTCCATGTAGTAGCACCTCCTCTATCGTTGACCTCTTTGCGACTTGCTTGATTGCGCTACGAACCAAAGCAACCTTGTGCTCTCCGTTATGGAATAAAAGTTCAATCCGATTAGAGCAGACGTGGTAGAATATGGTTTTTGGTCTGGGGCTACACACCTTGGTTCTAGCAGCACCATCTCCATACCTTCCTTCCGTATCCGAGGTGGGCTCTTTCATCGGGCTCTCTTTGAGTGAAATGCTTCATTCCATTTCACTATATGTTCTCTTACTTGTTCTAGTGGCTAGCAAAGGTCAACCGAGAGGGGAAAACGAATGGCTTAGGAATCGACTGGTTCCGAGCGGACTCGTGGAGCTTGCAGTTTGGATTATCGTAGAAAGAATAAGAGGAGCCGTCTTTATGAAATGACTTAACTTAAAAGATAGATGACACCCCAACTTGACTCGAGATCAAGACTCCTTACAACTCGCACCAATAGCGGAGCGGCCGGAGATTGATTGAAAAGGCGCATCCCCCCTAGCCGCCTACCTACTCGTGTTCGTAGCTCGATCGGAGGTCAAGACTGTGGTCCGGCGGAAAAATATAAGTCGTCCATATCAAGTGATACGTGAATTGCTCAGTGGTACTTCTCCACTACCGTAGCTGGCGGAAATAGCTTAATTGGTAGAGCATAGCCTTGCCAAGGCTGAGGTTGAGGGTTCAAGTCCTTCATTCCGCCGTATTTTAAATTGTCGAATTAATTTGATATATATTTTTTAAAAGTTATAAATGTAGTCTAAAGCCAAGTTTTTTTAAACGAATGTATTATAAAATGATTTTTTCATCAAACGATTTTATTGCACGAACACCAATGGGATTTTAAAATCTAAGTTATGATAAAATTGTAGGCTTCCACATCGTTTATTTCACGAGCTTAGGATTTTCAAAGGTTATCGTTTATCGTCACTAAGGTATGGACCTCCGAACGACTTATGTGTATGGATTTGGTTTCCAATACTGCGTTGTTGGGATCTAAATTCGCTATTACATGCTTATGTGCATTATATATATATATATAGATATATTGTTTGTAAGCATTAAACTATTTAATATAATGCTTCGTGCGCATTGAATTATTGAATATGGCGCTTCGTGGGCGTTGAACTACTGAATATGGCCCCTCGAAATCATCAACCTATTGAATATGACGCTCTGTGTGCATGGATTATTGAATATAGCCCCTCGAAAGCAGTGAACTATTGAACATGACGCTTCGTGTGAATTATTGGATACGAACCTTCGTAAGCACTAAACTATTGAATATGACGTTTCGTGCGCATTGAACTATTTAATATGACTCTTCGTGCACATTAAACTATTGAATGTGTTATGTGACTCATCGAATGTGAACTATCGTTATGTGACTGGTCGAATATGTATTGAATGTGTATGTATGTATTTTGCTTGATAGATATATCGTTAAGGTTTTATTTATTGTATAGTTGTTGTCCCACTGAGTAAAACCAAGTTTACTCAGACGTACATTCTTAATGTTATGTACGTTAGGTTACAAGACTATTCGGGAAGACTTGGAAAGAGGGCACGAGAGAATACAGATCAAGAGTTTTATTTAAACAAATTGTAATGTTTTGTATTTTGTTTTTTAAATTATCGTAACGGTTTTCATTAATGGATTGATGTATTTATTCTGATTACTGTATAAGTGACACATCAACCCTAGAATCCGGTCAGGGTGTTACAATTTTAGCATGTGATCATAATCATAATCCTCAACCGCCGCGAACTTCATAATCTTCTATTTCCACATACTTATTCTTCTTCTTGGTGTTTTTCCGGTTTGCTGGAGTCTTTGGTTTCGTCAGAGTTAAAAGACGAGGCTTGGTAAGGTAGTTTGGGTGGAGAAGCTAAAGTGGGTTTCCGGCATTATGCTACAGAGGACGTTCGGTGGGAGACGACGGCGGGGGCGGGAGTTGGGGTTGGCGAAGGTGCCGGGGCAGCGGCGACGGGAGACGGGGTAGACGGTTGTCGATGACGGGGTGCAGATGCAACGACAGTGAGTGGTCGTAGATTCTATTTTCTTTTGGTGAATCTCTTCATAATTTGGAATGAATTTGAAAATTTTATTTGAAGGAATTTGAATGAATTGATTCCGATTCCAATTCTTTTCTCAACAAAACACGTTAAGAACAGGGTCGGCCCTGAAAATCCTCGAAACGTTTTGGGCACGTGACAAGTAATAAAAAAGCGGGCCTCAATAATTTTTTTTATGTGTAATGGGTTTAAATATATACATTTTTTTGTTTGTTTTGGTTTAATAGTTTAAAGAGTAAAGTGCAATTTGCACCCCTGTGGTTTATGCCCGTTGACACGTTGCAACCCTGTTTAAAACAAAGTGCAATTTGCCCCCCTATGGTTTGGTTTCTCTCTCTTTGCACCCCTGCTGTTACAAACACGTTAATCTTTTAACTCCGTTAAGGGTATTAAGGTCATTTCACCCAAAACCCAAAACCTAACATAATATACACCACTGTGGTTTGGTTTCTTGCACCCCTCACCCTCACCCTCACCCTTTCCGTCTGCCGCCGTCTGTTTTTATCGCCGCTGTTGCCGTGTGGCAAGAGCTTCTTCATCTCCGGCGTGTATTATTACAACTAAATCGTCAAACAGTTTGTCGTCCCCTCTCATTGGATCCTAATTTAATACACAAATTGTTAAAAAAAAGGTTATTGAAACTTGAATTTGAATATGGGGCACTGAAAGACAACAATATGTCATAAATTGCATTAAGTATATGATAAAGCAAAATTGAATCTAAAAAATATACTTGAACAAACACATCAGTGTGAGTTTTCCCCAGGTATAACTTCAATTCGGCTTTCACTCTTACTCTTTGGAGACTGTCCACAAATGTTTTACTGTAAACAACAACATTTCTTTCTTCTCAATTATTAACAGAGTAATTGTATTAACACAATAATGAAACATGTTATTTGGATGACCAATTTTATAAAAAAATAATATAGTATATGCATGCGGTTTGGTTTCTGCCACTTTTGCTTGTTTAATTTGAGATTATGAAGCTCATTTAATTTCTGTTTATGGGTGTTTGAGCTTTGTTCTTGAATCTTAAGTTATTGTTTTTTAGACGAAGGTAAATTTGGGTGAGTTCAGGGGTATTTTTGTCTTTTCGTTAGAAAAGATAACAGCAGGGGTGTAAAGAGAGAGAAACCAAACTACAGGGGGGCAAATTGCACTTTGTCTTAAATAGGGACGCAATGTGTCAGCGGGCATAAAACAGAGACTGCAATAATCAAATAAATGCAAAAAGGTTGGGACCAGGACTCGAACACGCGACCTACGCCGTATACAACCAAACCCTTACCACCCGTCCCGCCTGTCCAGGCCTACCAGAACTCAAACGCACATTCTTTTAACCCAAAAACTCGCTGACCCGTTCTTCCCCACCCAATCGATCTCTAAGCCCTAAATCGATCAAAACAATTCTGATCCAAACGATAGCATTAGGGCTATTGTTTAACTCATGATTGAGAGATTGTCTGTGTGATTTAATTTGATTATAAGATCGATTTAGACTGTTTTCAATCGTATGAACCAACCGAAAACCCTAAGTTATTTCTTGAACAAGACAATTGAGATTCGATCGAATGAGGGTCTGAAATCATAGGGCTTTTATTCTACTGCTGAAAAAGAAACTATGGGTGTAAGAATTACCTGGTATTAGGCTTGACCTGCTGCAAGAATCGTGAGACAAGTCTCACGGAGTCGAGGGATTGATTTCTAATTCAATTCGTTTGATTCTACAAGAATTGGGTTATGATCTAGGTTTGAAAACGTACGAACATTGTCTGAGAGGGATTAGCGGCCATTAAAGCCGTTTAATTTCATGATTTGATACCAAATTTGACTCGGTTTGACCCTAGATAGTCAAACGAGTTTATATTCGAATTTAAACGCCAAATCCTATTAATTAGTTGGCAAATTGGGTTGGAAATCGGTCGTGATACATTTATGCATATATGGTAAGTCTATTGATTTCGAATTTGGCCGATTTGAAGATTAATTACAAGGTTTCTTGTTTCTGTTGACTTTAGATAGTCAAAGGGGACGATTTTTATGGGTTTAAGACTTGGATGGTTCAACTTGTGGTGTAAGGGTCCAAATACAAAGGTGGTGGGTTCATTTTGGGAGTTCGAATGAAATAGAGAGGGTTCATGGCAATGAAAAGGGGTTCAAGGTTTTAAAAAAAAGAAAAAACGCTATTGGGTCGCTATCTGGTCAAGAAATGGAAATAGCGGGGCCTTAACGAAACGCTATGTAGCGCGTTATAGCGCGCGCTACGAGCGCTATTGACAACTGTGGCTTGTTAATTGTTTCATAATTCACATATACGGTTTGAATGCGAGGCGTTTTTAGTATTATCTACTTCTGTTGATGGCCTTTTGTTGATTTTATGCAATGAGTTATTGTATTAATACTCTGAATTCCCTGTAAACCAATGTACTAACCATAGGTACGCGAGCTAGAAAATTCTCCACACTTCAAAGCTGGTAAAGGGTCTGTTCTGACCACCGACGGAACTGTTGAAATGGAAGCTTGCATCATGGATGGAAATTCAAAAAATTGTGGTGCGGTTTCTGGTGTCACCACAGTTGTCAATCCCATATCTTTGGCAAGAAAGATCATGGAAAAAACTCCCCATATTTATCTTGCATTTGATGGGCTGAGGCCTTTGCAAGAGAACAGGCTAGTTGCACATTCTTGTTTTATGCATCACACATACAGATTATAAAAACAAAAGGGATATTATATTTCTTTTGTTTTAATTCACTCTTTTAATGTATCTCTGTGTTTATAATATTTGTTTATTGCAATGCATTTTCTGTTCTGAATGAATGATTCTACAATTACATTGTTTAGGGGCTTGAAACTGTAGATAAGAGTCATTTCATTACTCCAGAAAACATTGAGAGACTAAAGCAAGCGAAAGAAGCAAACCGAGTTCAGGTATGCTCGTTCTGCTCAATCGGTTCAAATTCATATAGTGGGAAAACTTCACCCAATAGTAACCAAGTTTCCCAAGTGTTCTACTAAAATCACTCAAAAGTTTTTTTGTCCCTCTAAAGTCACTCAATTTTCACCAGGTACTTCAATCCTATGTAATATTTTTATAAATGTTTTTTTTCTTTTAAAAATTAAGTGAGACAAATGAAACATATATGAATCATGGTTACCAATAAGTGAAATTTTTATTTCAATTAACTTAAAGTAGGAGGTAATAGTGAAGAAAAAAATCACCAAATAATAAACTTGTTTCAAAACTGTTGTATTTAAGTCGAATTATAAAAAAATATTTGCTAAATAGTAACCAAGATTCATATATGTTTCATTTGCCTCACTTAATTTAAAAAAAAGGTTAAGACATTTATATCATTAATTAATATAAAAAACTTTTACCTGTGAATAGAGGTGGCAACTTTAACCCGCGATTAAGTTTAATTTTTAAAAGAAACGAGTTGAAAGTCACCCGAAGTATATTTTCAATGCATAAAACCTCCTAAATCTTTTTATTGAAAAATAGATTACTATCATAATGATATAGTTTTTCTTAATAATACACTAATCATTTATTAAATTTTAAAACAATTTGGATATATAGTGTTATGGTACCTAATGAGATATTTATAAATGTTTAGCAAGATTATACATAACCTATAAAACCCAAAGACCAGAACGAGCCAGATGGGGATAGCAAACTTGGGACCGTAGGATGTGTGAATAGTTCTCCCTATCTGTGAGAGAATCCTGGAATAATCCTAGAATAACATTAGGTTGCTGATAGGAAACATCTCTCGGGATGGTATTGGTTGGCCGTTAGATAACGGTACCGATATTTTTTCAGTCGGTCTCGGTCTCATTCTTCACGGTTGGCAGTAAATATAACCCACGATACCTAAAAAATACTTTATTTTGAATACGACTCCGTTTTTAACAAAATTTACATTGGGGCATCAACAAAGAAAAAAAAACAAACATATTAAGAAAAAATCAAACTATATATACTACAGGTGGTATACATAAAACTTGTAAAACTTGAAATTTATAAAACTTGAGAGGTCAAATTTAATATTTAGAAAGTCAAGGGATGAATTTTGTCAAGTTTGAAACTTAAGGGTTAATTTTGGTCGGTGGATAACTCCACCGACACTTGTTATTGAGTATTAGTATAATACAATGCCCTGAAAATTTTCTTCTACTAAATAGTACAACACTTCTAGACTTGGGTCATTGGCGATTTCAAATGTTTCATAATACCCTTGAAATCTATACTATATAATAAATAAAGGTTTTGATGAAACACTTGTCACTATCTCATGTATCCTTAATTTTTTTTTCCGCATCTCTCTCCTATTAATTATACAAATTTATTTAATTGTTTTTATAATTTTTTGTTTCCCGCCTCTCTCTCCTATTAAATAATAATGATTTATATAATTCTTTTTATAAACGTTTTTTATAAATATTTTATTCATTTAATATTTTATTTCTCAATTATTTCCTTTATTTTTTTCACTTATTAATAAATTTTTAATATTTCATTAATCAAACCCTGTGTAATACACGGGTGTTTAACCTAGTGTGTAATATAACTAGTAATTGTACCCGCGCTTTGCGGCGGGAGCGTGCGCGTTTCTCCTCCTATTACGTGGCAGGAGTTTGGTCGTTATCGTTACGGCTTGTCGAAAACCATAAAAGCGAACACCTAAATCGGTTCCGATAATACCAAAACACCGATAAGGATGTTGTTCGCTCATAAGCGGTTGGGTTTGTTCCAACAACTCAATGTTAACGTCACTCGTTATAGCTTACGATATAAAAAAAATATACTCGATTTTGAATACAACTCCATTTTAAAAAAATACACCGGAAAATTCAAAAAAAAAAAACTAAAATGAGCCGCGCATTTCATTTTTTTTAAAGTTAACGAACGAAATCTAGTGTAGAAAAACGAAATTATTATAAAATAAAACAGATTAAAAACGTATATTATATATAGTACAAGGAGTGAAAATGAAAATTGTAAAGAAAATGTGGACCAACGGTTGACTTTCAATGTTCACTCCAATTCAAAATGTAAAGGTATAAAATTTTAATCTCAAATTTAGAAATTCCTTCTCAACTTGAAGTTGAACATAAATGGAATCAACCAATTCTTCAAATGACATTTTATACAACAATCATACACAGTAAAATCTCATCCATAATCAAACTATTGATAGGGTTTAAGAAGGGTAGGATGTAGGCAAGTCATACCTCTATCTTCAAATGACATTTTATGTCTAAGAATAATGGTAGAACTTCTAGTAGAATAATCACATGTAACAATTTTATTTTCGTACGAAATATTACCACTCCGTATAATCGTACAAAAACTGGATGAGACATGGTAGTAAGTGGGTGTGTATCGATGTATGAACATACATAAATTTTTTGTTAAATGTAAGGTATGTGCACATTACTAGAGACAAGGATATAAAAAATCTAGGCTTTTATCAAGATGTTCCACTTCGTATGAGCGATATCTTAAAGACACGGGATTCTCTTGACAATTGACAAGATGTTGCCCTGGCGAGTTGTTAGAAACCAGTTAGATATCACCTTTGGTAAGGGCATGTTCTAAAAAAAGTTAGAAATCGCCCTTGGTAGGGGTGGCTTCTCGCTACATGACATAAATGAGGGAATGTGCAGAAATTTAGTGAGTGTTTGGTGGTGCGATGGGGAGAGAAGAAAACAGAATGGGGAGAGCCTTGGATGACCAAATTGGTATCCAAACTCAAAATTTCAAGATTTAAGATTTGTATTCTTAAAGGCACTTATAAGTACTATGTGAAAGCCATTTTGGTCGTAAATCGGTCGTAAATGGGTATTTTCGACCGAAAAAGCGTCCTCAATTGCTCAGTTTCCTAGTAGTGATTGTTTTAAAAAATTAATATCAATTGTTTAATTTTTTTTTAATAAAATGAATAAAAAAATATAAAATGAGGTGGTCACACTTACTAACCACTACTAGAGGTGCACAAAGTAACCGGATCCGAATCCGATCCGACAGGTTATCTGAAATCGAATTCGGCAAGAACCGGATAAATGGGAACCGGACCGGATTTTATAGGAACCGACGGATCCAGAACCGGTTCCGGGAATTTATAAGGACTGGATAAAAAGCGGATAAAAATCGGACATTTTGGAACCGGACAAAATCGGACAATTCGGAACCGGACAGAACCGGTTCTAGCCGTTGGGAAGGAAAAAAAAACGGCTATATAGCCGTTAAAGTAGCCGTTTTTTTGGTTTTTGGGGTTTTTGAGACTTGAAACTTAGTATAAATAGGTATTGGGGGTAGGGGTTAGTTCACCACAACATTCTAGCTCTCAAAACTCAAAAACGCTCTCAAAACGCAAAAAAAACGCCCACTTATATGCAAAAAAAACGCTCTCATGGCTTCCGCTTCCGCAAGCACTCAAAATTCGGTTGGTGGTTCTACTAGCGATGCCACGGTGGTGAGAGTACTTTCTTGCTCCCGAAACCAAGAGATATGGGCTTATTTCGATTTATGCGAAATGTCGAACGGTTCACAAAAGGCTCGTTGCAAACGTTGTGGTAAAATTTTGGGTGCTGCGGGAAATAGCACTTTGAGGAAACATATTGGTAGTCACGCAATACACACTCAAGGTGAAGATCAAACTCAAATTGGTAGGGATGGAGGAGTTTGGCAATACAATGTCGAGATGGTTCGTGAGAGAATGGCACATTTCGTCATTCAAGAAGGATTGCCTTTTGATCACTTTGATAATCCGCGCTTGACGAGGATGATACAAGAGACGCTTCAACCGAGTTACACAAATGTAAGTCGTTCTACTTTGAGAAGAAATTGTTTAAAAATGTGAAAAAGAGCTAAAAAAGAATTAATTTTAAGTTTTGAAAATTTAAATACCGGAATTAACTTAACAACGGACGTTTGGTCCGCTCCACATGGTTTACCCAAATCGTACCTTTGCGTTACCGCACATTGGGTTCAACCCGAGTCGTGGCAAATGATGAAGCGTACGACTGCGTTTGATTATTTTGGATATCCACATACCAGTGAAAACTTATTTTATATTTTAGACTCGGTAATTCAAACTTATAAAATTCAACCAAAATTATTTTCAATATCTTTTGATAACGCTTCAAATAACACAAACACGGTGGAAAAATTAAAAATAAAATATGAACCGCCTTGTAACGGTGTTTTTAGTCGATGTGTTGCACACATCATTAACTTGGTTGTGCAAGACGGTCTAAACGTCCAAGAAATAAGAGAAGTGAAAGAAAATTTTAAAGTGATGTTACATGAAGTTTTTAGCACAAGCAAAAAAAGATATATAAACTATAGAAACTTGTGCCAACAAACGGATTCCATCTTTTTAGGTTCAAATTGGGACGTACCTACTAGATGGAACTCGACATGGAAAATGTTTGAATCGGCCTTAAGGCAAAGAGTTACTTTAAAACATTTCTATGATGAACTTGTGCAAAAGAAACGTTGTTCACAAAAATTTGATAATATAAGTTGGGATATGATCGAGAAACTAACTAATTTGCTTAAGGTTTTTAAAAATGCAACTACATGTTTATCGGGAGTTTATTATCCCACGTCTTCGCTAATACTTCAACAATTATACTTAATATGTAATAAATTAAAAGAGTTTGAATATCACGGCACTATTTTTGAAAAAATGGTAACACCTATGAAAGCTAAATTTAAAAAATATTTTTTGGAAATGCCGGCCGTTGTTACATGTTCGGCCGCCTTAAACCCAACGATTAATGTAACCGGTGTTGAAACATTAATTGGATCAATATCGGACGATTTAAATAAGTTCGAGGAAGACCCAAATTTTGAATCAAAGGCAATAAGGGATTTCAATTCGGCTTTTAATAATATGTTTGATTATTATTTACGCAAATATGGTGGAAGTGGTGATCCATCAAACATACGTGAATCAATGGGTTTGGGTTCAAGTTCTAGTTGTTCAAGGAACCCGATGCTAAATTTATTTAACACTTTAAGAAACGAAAATACTAAACGAGCTCGTGGAAGCACACCAAGTAGCGAGCTTGAAAGATATCAAGCAACCGACTTTATTTCAACTCTAAGATCCGAAGAGTTTGAAAACTTTGATATCTTGAGTTGGTGGCAAGGAAGTGAATCTCAATATCCCATTCTAGCCGCAATGGCCCGTGACCTACTAACCGTCCAAGCTTCCACGGTAGCTTCGGAATCTGCTTTTTCTCTTAGTTGCAGGGTTTTATCTATTCGAAAAACGAGGCTTACATCGGAATCTATAAAATTTTAAAATTATCAATAACAAATAATGAAGATTTAATAATTATAAAATTGTATTTTAAAATAAAATATAATTAATGTTTTCTTATGTTTTAGTTATTTAACATCATCATTACTTAATATGAGAAAAAAAATAAAAAACAAAAATCTAGATTTCATCATAATTCGACACGTACCAAATATAGTTATTCATTTATTATAATATAGGTTAGAAACCCTATACAGGGTGAATAAATATAGTGTTATATATACACTTAGTAATAAAGATCTAATACTACATATTTAGGACATATTACATAATTTTTTAATACAATTTTTAAAAACGTTATATAGTTATTTTTTAAAAATATTTTATAAAAAGACTGAAAGAAATGTTCAAATTATAAAAATGTTTTATGAACAAAGCTATTTTTTTAATTAAAAAATGTTTTATAAAAATAGTTATAGAAATCATTATTATTTAATAGGAGAGAGAGGCGGGAAAACAAAAAATATAATTTTTTTTATAGAAACTTGTATTATTAATAGGAGAGACAGGTGAGAAAAAAATGTTGAGGATGAACATGGGAATGACATGTAGCACCCCAAAATCTTTATTTATTAATATGTGTATATATATAATGCTAGAAGATCTACACGATTCGTCGGTTAACTACTACAATACGTCATTCTAAAACTATAATTTTGTTATGTTTATTGCTACAATTTTTTTGCCTTAATAATGAATTTTTTTATTTAACATTTGTATCGTTTATGACCAATTTTTCTAGCTCGTAACGGGCCCCTAAATCCTCAACTCCAACCCTGTAGACCATTAAGACTTCTTATGCACTGTTATGAGTTATAATGACCTTTTATGACTAATTATGACCTAGTATGACTTATAGTGACATGTCATGATTCCTTCAACTCCAACATGACCAAGAATAACATTGGGACACGTTAGGGGCTTGGGTTTTCAGTTTTTTTTTCATACCAAGTATTTGATGTGCCTTTAAAAGGAATATCTACTTTGTTCCATAACACTTCTATAGCTTGTCAGAGCTTATGGCTTGTTTAGGTAGTGTTAACACTTTTCATTAACTAGGTTCCTTCAATCCTGTTTAACATTTTATTTTTAGATCTGCAAATCTATAATAAGTTTTTTCCTAGTTTACATATTTTTATCATTCTTATCAACCCTAAATGTTAGAAAAAATTGTTTCTTGTAGATGTTCTTATGTTTTTTATAAGACAATCTAAAGGGTGTTTGCTTGGAGAATCTTGGGAATGCTTGCCTTTTCAATTCAGTGCTACAATGTTTGATGTATACCGAGCCTTAGCTGAATATCTAAAAGTGGAAAACTGTTACATGTTTAAATAGTACAAGGACTAAAAATGTAATTGTTGATAATTGAGGGGTCTGTTTGTAATTGTTTGTCATAAGTTAGTTAGAACTAAACGAACGGATTATAAGTTCGTTAATCTGTTCATTGTAATAATCATCTGGATAATGAATTGAACATTTTCTCTCTATTACGATTATCGTTTGATTCTAATCCTAACATTGGTATCAGAGCTACCATTCCTTTCGGAGCTCAAAGTCCGCAAGCGTTGTTTGTATCAATTCAATCGGAGTTTCAATTCAGCAAGAATCGTTTATTTTCGTTTCAATTTCGCAGAAATTAGGGTTCATGATTGTGTGTATGACGACTAGACAACAAGAAATGGAACGATTGGAGAAGTTAGCTAATGAGAATGCGAAGTCAATTGAAAGTCAACAAATCCTTATGGAGCAAAATTCAGAAGCAATTCAATTACTTCAAAGTAGTTTGACAGCATTGGTGACTCAAATGTCAGATATGAGCAGCAAAGTCGATCGTTTGAGAGATCGACATGGTGGCCATCAAGAACAGCGTCTCGTACGCACTGGTCGATAAGATTTTCCGAAATTCAGTGGAATTGAGGTTGAAGGTTGGATCATACGTTGTAATCATTTCTTTGCCGTTGATAGAACTCCAGATAATGCTCGCGTACACTATGCGGTTGTTAGTTTGGAAGGCGCAACATTAGAATGGCATCAAGGTTACTTTGACAGTCAAGATCGGGAAATTGAAGATATTACTTGGGATGAGTACTGTCGTTCTATTATCAATCGATTTTCTAACAGATTATCTGAAGATCGTATGGAAGAATTAAAGAATCTCAATCAAACAGGTTCGTTACAAGATTACACTAAAGCAATTGATACTCTACTTAATAGGGTTAAGTTGACTGATGAATATGCTGCTAGTTTGTTTGTGGGTGGATTAAAACCAGAAATTAGATGTTTGGTTAAGATCTTTAAACCTAAATCCACGAGGGATGCTATAGCCATGGCTAAACAACAAACTGTTGTGTACTGCATTTTGTTTGGGGACACATCAGTTAAGAAGCCTAATTCTACTTCCTTGTCAACTAGTACTAGCAGTTCTAGTCTTGTTAATGTGAAATTTGGTGCTGGTGGGAACAATCCTGTCAATACCTTATCTTTACTACCTACACCACCTGCTAATAAGATGTTACAAAATGTGAGGAAAGTTCCAGCTAAAGTGGCTGAGGAGAAGAGGGCTAAGAATGAATGTTTTTGGTGCACTGAAAAATATTCCCCAACTCATGTGTGTAAATTCAAACATCTGTATGTGTTAGAAATATATGGGGATGATGATGCTGTTATGGATGAGAATAATCCAGGGGAATTACAAGAAATGAGTTTAGACCCACATATTTCTGTTCATGCATTAATGGGAGTGAATTCCTTTTCAACCATGAGGGTAGTGAGTACTATTGGCACTAGACAGACACAAATTCTGATTGATTCAGGATCTACTCATAATTTCCTTGATTCCAAATTGGCTGCTAAACTGCAATGTCCATCTAAAGATCTATCATTAATGAATGTTAAAGTGGCTAATGGTAAAGATTTAGCCTGCCATGAATTATGTTCTGATTTTCAATGGCTGATGCAGGGCATTTGGTTTAAAACAGATGTATTGTTGCTACCTTTGGACAATTATGACATGGTTTTGGGAATTCAGTGGTTACAGTCATTAAATGACATAATTTGGAATTTTAAAGCCTTAACCATGCAATTTACAGTGGAATCGAAAGTCATTATGTTAAAGGGAACTAATAGCAATGGAATTTATTTGTGTTCTCTACAAAAGTTCAACATTTTGCTGAGTAAAGAGGGTCCTATGGTTCAGCTGCAGCTTTTCAGTATGCAAATAACTCACACAGATTCTTTTTAGCATCAAACTACATTGACTGAATTGCAGCCTGATGTAGCAGTTAAAGCATTGTTAAAGGAGTTTGATGATGTATTTCAAACTCCAACTACATTGCCCCCAGATAGAAGTTGTAACCACAAAATACAGCTAATTGATGAGGCAGTCACTATTAATCAGAGAGCTTATAGATACCCTGTTGGTCATAAAGATATTATTGAAAAGATGGTACAAGAGATGTTAGATATGGGAATTATTAGGCACAATGTAAGCTCTTTTGCCTCACTTGTGGTTTTAGTTAAAAAAAGATGGTTCTTGGAGACTTTGTGTGGATTATAGAAAGCTCAATGATCACACTATTAAAAACAGATTTCCTATTCCCTTGATTGAAGAACTGTTAGAAGAATTAGGAGGGGCTGAGATTTTCTCTAAGTTGGATTTGAAGTCTGGTTACCACCAAGTCAGAATGCATGCTTTGGATATCCATAAAACTGCCTTTAGGACCCATCAAGGTCTATTTGAATTTTTGGTGCTTCTATTTGGTCTTTCAAATGCCCCAACAACATTTCAAGGACTCATGAATTCTGTGTTTCAAAAGTTGTTAAGGAAATCTGGGCTCATTTCTTTGATGATGTGTTGGTGTATAGCAAATCTATTCAGTAACATGTGGAAGACTTAAGGGTAGTTTTGCAACTTTTCAGAGATAATCAACTTTATGCAAAGCTGTCAAATTGTAGTTTTGCAGGCTCCAAAGTAGAGTACTTGGGTCATGTGATCTCTAAACATGGGGTATCCATTGATCCCTCTAAAATTGATGCTGTTAAAGATTGGTCTACACCTACTAATGTCAAGCAGCTTAGAGGTTTCTTGGGTCTCACTGGTTATTACAGAAGATTTATATCTTCTTATGGAGTTTTGGCTAAACCTCTCACTAACTTGCTTCAAAAAGATGCTTTTGTATGGTCTAGTGAAGCTCAACATGCATTTGAAGCTTTAAAGACTGCTTTGGTCAGTGCTCCAGTGTTAGCTCTACCAGACTGGTCAAAAGAATTCATTGTGGAGACTGATGCCAGTTCAAAAGGTTTAGGAGCAGTTTTAATGCAAGACAGTCACCCTATTACTTTTGTAAGTAAATCACTATCTGCTAGACAACGTGCCTTATCTGTTTATGAGATAGAACTGTTAGCAATATTGTTGGCTGTGAAACATTGGCACCAATATTTGATATTGAAGCATTTCACTATCAAAACATATCAAAAGAGTTTAAAGCATCTGTTAGAACAGAAAATTACTACACCCTTGCAACATACTTGGCATAGTAAATTGATGGGCTATGATTATGATATTATGTATAAGAAGGGTGTGGAAAATAGTGCTGCAGATGCTCTATCCAGAGTTCATGGAGTTACTTTGTTTCAAATTGCTATTTCTTCTTATGATCCTATACTGTTGCAAAGAATTAAATCTCATTGGGCTATTGATATTACTGCCCAACAGTTGATTTTAAGACTTTCTCAAGGTGAGTCTATTAAACGTTTAGCTTGGGATGGTTCTGTCTTAACAAGAAAAAAGAAGTTGTGGATTGGTCAGGATTAGGAATTGAGAAAGGATATTCTTCTGTTGTGTCATGCAGGGACATTCTGGGGTTCAACCTATAATTCAAAGATTTAGGGATATGTTTTATTGGAATGGGGCTTACAAAGACATTAAGTTTTTCATCAAAAGGTGTGATGTATGTCTCAAATCCAAGTATGAGACTATTGCTACACCTGGGTTATTGCAACCACTTCCTGTTCCTATATCTGTGTTTCACTGATGTGTCTATGGATTTCTTTAGTGGCCTTCCTAAATCTGGTGGCAAAGATGTTATTTTAGTTGTGGTGGACAGATTTACCAAATATGGTCATTTCTTGCCCTTAAGACACCCTTTTTCTGTTGTCCATGTAACTCAAGTGATGATGGACAATGTGTTTAAACTCCATGGTTGTCCACAAACCATTGTCTCTGATAGAGATCCCTTATTTTTTAGCACGTTTTGGAAAGAATTTTTGAGATTACAAGGCATTCAGCAGGCTCTTTCTACTGCTTATCATCCCCAGTCAGATGGATAAACTGAAGTATTGAATAGGTGTTTGGAAACATATCTGAGATGTATGGTTATGACTGAACCTAATACTTGGGTGCAATGGATTTCTTTAGCAGAATGGTGGTACAACACCACTTGGCATTCTGCCATTAAGATGTCTTCTTTTAAGGTTTTGTATGGTGTTGATGCTCCCTTACATTTGCCTCATATTCCTTGTGATACTGCTATGGCTACATTAGAGGAATTATTTTTAAAAAGAGAAGCTATGATTTCTACTCTTAAACATACTTTGGAGAAAGCTAGAAACCGAATGAAGCAATTTACTGATCTTAAAAGAAGTAACAGAACTTTTCAAGTTGGGGATTGGGTTTATTTGAAGTTGCAGCCTTATGTGCAAACTTCTTTAAGATTGCATAGGTATTCCAAGTTATCTCAGAAATTTTATGGTCCATTTTTTATCCTTAAAAGAATTGGTGTTGTGGCTTATACACTGGATCTTCCTCAAGGTTCCCAAATTCATCCCACTTTTCATGTGTCTTTGTTGAAACGTGCTTATGGACCTCCTGCACACCCTATTCAGTTACCCAATAAGACTGCCCCAGTTCTGCAACCATTTGCTATTTTGGACAGAAAATTGGCTAGGCAAGGCAGCTGTCAAGTGGTTAAGTTTTTAATTCAATGGAAGGATTTGCCTTTACATGATGCTACTTAGGAAGTTGCAACTGAATTCATGCTGAGATACCCAGATTTTAACCGTGACTCTTGAGGTCAAGAATCTTAAAGGGGGGAGTATTGTTACATGTTTAAATAGTACAGGGACTAAAAATGTAATTGTTGATAATTGAGGGGTCTGTTTGTAATTGTTTGTTAGAAGTTAGTTAGAACTAAACGAACAGATTATAAGTTCGTTAATCTGTTCATTGTAGTAATCATCTGGATAATGAATTGAACATTTTCTCTCTATTACGATTCTCGTTTGATTCTAATCCTAACAAAAACATCAAGTTACTTGTATGTATTTGACTTACCTTTAAGGTCACTAATTAAACACTTCCAAGTATTTGACTTGTATTCATCTCGATTTATGTTATGAAGGTCAGAAATCTGGATTTTGTGCTTTACGTGCTATTCAAAAACACATCAAATTTGTGCTTTAACGAGTGTTAGTGGTAATATTTGGTTAGAACGAATCCTAATGGATCATATTTGAGTTTTTGGCTTATATCATGTTAACTTTGGGTGTATTGTGGCTAAACTGGTGTTAATGGGTCATATTCGGTTATGACAAATCTAAATGTTTATTATTTGTAGACACAAAGCTTGAATGGAGTTAACGAGGAATTGGTGAAAGTAATGAAGCATGTGCTCGATTGAATGGCAAACTTTAAAGCGTTAAAACTTTGTTCTCAAAACATCGACCATCAAGTTAAAGCGGTATCTTTTAGGTTTAGATAATTGATGTTTATTTTGGAACTTCAACTAGAAAGTTTGTTATAATTTAATGCTTATTTTTTTTTTTAAACTTTTACTAGAATGTTTATATAATTTTGATATTTGTGAATTTAATTTGGTTTTAAAAATCTGGAAACTATTAGAAAATTAGGGATTTTTTTTCAAATTGCGGTTGCAAATCAGTCGCAACATAGATCGGTGAGTAAAGTACACGGATGGTACTTGTGGTTTACCAAAATTTTGGATTTGCTCCCTAGCTTTCCAAAAGTACACGGATGGTCCATGGGATTTGCAATTTTTAACGCATTTAGTCCCCAAACTTTGCCAAAAGTACATGTATGGTCCCTGTGGTTTGCACTTTGTAACGCATTTAGTCTCTAACTTGGACCTTCTAAAACCTTTAGATTTGTTGCATGGGGACTAAATGCGTTACAAAGTGCAAACCACAGGGACCATCTATGTACTTTTGAAAAGCTAAGGACCAAATCTAAAATTTTGGTAAACCACAGGGACCATCCGTGTACTTTACTCTAGATCGGTCGCAAATCAGTCGCAACATAGACCGGTCGCAAATCAGTGGCAACATAGATCGGTCGCAAATCAGTCGCAACAAGGGTCAGTCACAAAACGGTCGCAATTTTTGCGACCGAAAAATCGGTCGCTAAAATTGGTCGCAAATTTACCCAGTTTTTTAGTAGTACAAGAATAAAGATAAAACATACACTAATTTGGTTCCATTTTGAATCATACAGCTTTTATAAGCTCACAAACAACTAGTTAACTGACCACTACTGCACTAAACAATATTAGCTAAGGAAATAATTGAGACAAAAGATAAGAATCTAACGTAAATTACATAAACATTTATTACAACTTGTATAAAAAACAAACAATCTTATTATAACATCTACTTCTGTTCTGGAAAAACATAAATTTAGCCTCTTCCTCATCAAATCATTCCTGTCTTTATAAAGTTATATGATATGATCTATTGAAGCATCCAATAAGGAATCACGGTCAACGGTTGTCTTTGTCTTTGTCTTTCTTCTATTTCTCCTCGCTGGTATGTCTCACTGCATAAGGATATCATCAAATATTACAATTCTTTTTCAACCAATATGCTTATCAATGTATTAATGGGTTATGTAATATTGCATGTTACCTCTAAAATGAACTTATAACTTTTTTATCACATTAATGACCACACTTAACTCTGATATGTATAATGTATTTATTTACAAACATTAAAAATTGGAAAAAAAAGAGTTGATGGGACCGCCAGTGAAACAAAAATAACCAAACTTAACCCCCATCCACTTCAGCGACCGTCAGTAAAACAAAATCAAAGTATGCTGGGACTAAACCCGTAATTTCTTAAAGTTAGAGACTATAAAAGTAAATTTGACCAAACCACAGGGACTATCCGTGTAATTAACTTTATTTAAAATGACCCGTTTCAACCGAAACCGTTTCCCAAGCCGCCCATCTTTTTTACAAAAAGGATGGATCTGCACATCATTTCCTATTGGAACAACAAACAACTATAATCTATAAAAAATCCCAATATGATGAATTAATCTTTCTTTCAAAAGATTAAGAGTGAAGTGATGAGAGGCTAACCCAAGGTTCGACTGAAATGGGACCACGTACTGCTGAGTTTGCAGGTCCACAAGAGGTGGTTCGACTGGTTCTTTTTCCTTCCCTTTAATCTGCTTAGTTTAAGATTTTAAATAAGTAGATAATTAAACATCTTTTTGTTGCAACTAGGAATTAAACTGGATAATTCAAGGGAATGTTTTGTTACCTTTTTCAAGAGCAAGCTATTTTGATCCTGCAAGACCTTCTCCTGTGGGTACTTATATTTTGGTCAAATATTATATTATTATATGAAAAATGAATTTTGATTGCTCAAATTTTGGCCCAAGTGGCACATTTAAGTCAAATTTAACATGAAAAACACAGGAAATTACTAGCTAGAATGCCATTTAGTTCGAGTATAATCATATTGGATTAAACGTATTTATGCAAAATGTAAATTGTACTGAATTGCATAATCTGAACATTACAATAGCCTTCATATATATATTAGAAATTTTATAAATCCTAATGACTTAAATGACTATACTACCCTCAAATATTTTATGCTCTAACATAAATTTTGGTGGCGACATCCAGCTTGCAATAGAAATAACGAAAAAGTAATCCGGGTTTCCATAGTTCTGTGTTAATTAATCTGATAAACGCAAGAAGTTTTAACAAAACCGTTGGTCTAGTAGTGGACTGTCCATACGTCTCATCCAAAGGACTCAAAATAGCAGAAGATGGCTTTCGATGTTTGAATTTGAACTTTCTTCTACTATGTCATTCCCCCGGTATATATGTAAATTTCTGATTGTTGAACCTAATTGAGTGTTGCAACTTCTTTAATGGTTGTCTAGAGTTCAGAAGTAGTTCTTGTACCAATAGCAAGATGCGCAAAGAGTTACGCTAGGACAAGCGATTACATAACTATCCCGACCAAACCTATACTGACGACAAGTCATCGGTATAGGTCAAAACAACCTATCCCGATGACTTGTCGTCGGTATAGGGCTATGTTTTTTCGTTCCTATTGTATTGCCATTTGTAAGATGGATTTTCTGTTGCCTAGATATTGAAGAACACACCAACAATTTAAAGTATAACACAATCTTGATTGCAACAAAGATTCTATAAAATGTGATTGTGATTACAAGACTTTGACCTTTGCAACTTATTTATAGTTTTCCCTAGTAACCGTCATTTGTAATCGTCATGATGAAGAGTTGCGAGAACTCCTATGACACCCTTTCAGAACCAACGATATTTTAGTTTACATATAAATGTAAACTAAAACATAGTTTACTTATTAACACTACGACCCCTAGATTTTAACTATAAGTAATGAACGAGATTAACTCCATATTTTCTGCTGGAACTCGTACAATCTTGTTCATAAATGATAATAAGCCCTTTATCTTCAGTGTCGTAATGAGTTGATGCTTCCACTCTAGAAATTTTCACCATCAATTTTGATGGATATGAGATTAGCGAGATTTCTATGTTGTTTGATGATATTGAATTGCAGCTCATGAACTAGATGTAGTTTAATATAGGGGTTTTGTTGATTCAATTTGTAGGAATAGAAAAGGTAGAAATGAAGGAGTAATACGGGGATGAAAGGATGAAGATGAGAATAAGGAAAGAAAGCAGAAAGAAGATGAAGTGCATAATCAAAGTAGGGAAAAGAGTATCACAAAAGATGGTTGCAGAAGAAGAAAAAAGATGAGCGATAAAACAAGCCGTGATATGCTCTCATCTCTATTTTAATAAAAAACTAAATGATTTTGTCACTTGGCATCACCACATTTAATCTCACAAATTGTTCCCTCCCAAAACCACATTTATATCCTACATTTAATATTTCTATATTTAGTCTTTTTTTGGAAAATTACATAAAATAACATTTAACAAATCAATTAATCATTATTACCACTAACTAACATTTTTTTTAAATTATCATTAAAATGAATATTTAAAAAAAATAAAGAATTAAAAAATAGGATTTATTAATTAAAATTATCGTTAAAGTTTTATTATAAAAAATAATTTTTTAAAATTTTATTATCAAAAAACAAGTTTTTTTTAACTTTACATATAAATTTTAAAAATACTACATTTGTATTTTAAATAAATATGTGTTAGAAAAAAATTTATAAAAATTTAATTAGTAGTTTTTAATTAAATTTGATATTTATAAGTAATTTTTTATTTTGATTTATAAATTTTAATACTTAGTTTTTAAGAAATTTAAGAAATTTGCAAACATTTATTTTTAAAAGTGAATTATATGTTAAACTTTATTTTTTTTAAATGTGGAGGTTTTTTCTCTTCAAAAAATATGTTTACAAGTTTCAATTCTAATTTAAAAGTTTTAATTTTTTCGTATTTAATTTTGAAATTTTAAATTTAATTTGGTCGAAATATTAAGGAGTGATATTTTTAAATTTTGAGTTTTAAAATTTAAATTTAAAAGACGATATATTGTTGAAATTTAATTTTTATTTTTATCCTTTTTATTATTTTTTTAATAAGAGATTTAGTATTAAAAGTTTTGCGAGATTTTTTGCATACAAGTACAAATAATATCCGTCAATCAGAAAATCTTGATAATTATTTGATGAAAATTTATAATCTCTTTATTTTCTAAATGGACTTACACTATCAGGTTTGTCAAACCATAAATTAGTTATAAATGTTTGTGTTCCAGTTATGATATTAATAAATATTGATGAAAAAATGGTTTAGGTAATGTAACAAGACTTCATGTCAAATCACTAGCTAATCACGTTATAGAAGTGAAAATTATATTTGAAAGCAACATTGGTTATCACAATTTTATCCATATAATTGGGTTAACATATTCAAACAAAAGAAATTCATAAAAACTTCAAATAAAAAAATATACAATTTTTGTATGTTTTGCAATGATCATGAATAAAAGTTTAGGTCAACCACTTTCAAATATTGGTTTGTATTGAAAGATCCAGTGTTTAGTCATGATCAATTGTATGTTGCATTATCAATAGTTAAAAGTAGAGATTGACTCAAGCTATCAATCTTTGGTAAATATGAAAAAGTTATCAATAACACGTCAAATGTTGCATACAATGAAGTATTTTTAAATTTGTAAATAATTATTATAAGGTTTAATTTGACATATAATTTAATGTATTGTAAAATGTACATAACTTATGAAATGTATTTTCATATATTTTTTGATGTTTTGATTACTCTCACTCATCCATATAATCTTAACATGTAACAAAATAAAAAGTTACAAATACAATATCAAATTTGTATAGAAAAAATTGTTATAATATTTATCAATATAATCTTAACATTTCACCCCGTGTAACACACGAGGTTAAAGCTAGTACTATAATAATTTTGGGGTTAGTAATGCAAAAAGTAAATTATATTGAATTGCATAATTTGAACAGTACAATAGCTAGCCTCCATATATATAGCATATATTATATAGCAGAATTCTTAGAAACCCAAATGACTTTAATTATTGAGTTATTTACATATTTTTCCTTCTTAATCATCTTAATAACATATATACCGAACCATAAAAATCAAACATATTTATCAAATCCTTATACAATTACCTATTTACCATTTTATGTATTAAAACCTAATAATGATATATTTAAGAAGGGATATGTGTAAATATGATTTTAATTGGTTCATTAAGGGTAATATAGTAATTCAATAAGTTAATTTTAAATGAATTGGGTAAATATGTAATATATATGTTTTAGGAAGGGGAAATATGTAATTAAAATTAGAGGTTGGGTAAATATGTAATAAATGAAGTTAGGAAGGGGATACATGTAAATGACCCTTAATTATTATACTACCCTCAACTATTTTGCGCTCTAACACGTATTATTCCTAATATGTTTTAAAAAAAACATGTTACTTAACTTCAAAACAAGTTTAAAAAACTTTAACCTCCAATATTTACTTTCACCAATGTTTTTGAAATACGGACATACCTTCTTTTGGATCTCTGAAACTGAATCAAGCATGAACCGGTTCTGCATATAAAGAGGTTTGGCTTAAAACTCGTCATAAATACATCTTTTCAAACTCGAAACTAAGATTTCTAAGGGAGATAAAGAGCGGCTGAAAACTCGTCATAAATACATCTTTTCAAACTCAAAACTAAGATTTCTAAGAGAGTGTTTGGGTTTGCTTGTTAAAATTGTTTATCTACTTATTATGTTATGAAATGATAAGTTTGTAACAGCAAATTACGTTTGTTTATTTAGAACTGCTTATTTATTTCACTCAATAAGCGGAGGAAATACACCCCCCTCCCCCCCCAAATGAAATATGCGTACCTTTTTCAATCTAAGACGTCTAAGAGCGGTTTCAAGTTGTTGCTCCAAATGATGAAGTTCCTTAAGATTCAAGGAATCAATGTCTTCTCCCATTAAGTTCCTATGATGAGAAAACAACATGGTAGAAACATTGATTTATTGGATCTTTTAGGGAACATCATCCTCATAACAAAATGAAATTAAAGGAAAAAAACTAAAAACTAGAGGTGCCATTATGTATCAAAATACCGGGCCAGAGCTGATCATGGGTGAGGAGGGTGACCGCCTAGAGCCCGCTCTCACGAAGTGGCCCAAAAATTTTATTTTTTTATATATATTATATATAATTTTTAAAACTATTACAATATGTTATTTTTAAAAATTTGTTGTCTTAATAAAGAATTTTTTATTTAAAATTTCACTTTTCTAAATCGCCCCGGGCCCCTGAATCCTCAGCTCCAGCCCTGCCAAAATAGGTTTCTTGAATTTATTTATAAGTAATGCACAAAATATGATATGAATAATCTAAACATTTTAATAAATAAACTAGTGACCCACAAAGTTATTCACAACTAAAGAAATTTTATGTTGACTTCAACCGGTGTGACACGTTTCCTTTCCATCTACTTTATAACTTGGCCAATTTAATTCATTTCCCACCTTTAAAAAACGTAGTCATACGCATACAATAAAATATGATTATACATCATTAATTTTTGCATTTTTTGGGTATATACCTCTGGTTTCTCTGCAATAGGTCAATTCTATCCTTCAGTTTTGCATGTCCCAAAGTCCAGCATTCCTAAAATCATTTTGAGTTTTCATGTCAAACAATATAGCACACACCTTATAAATAGCTTAAAGATGTTAAGAAAAAATGCTACAATAACCAAATGTGTGAAAATAAAAGCCATAGCGTACTTCAGATAGATGATTGGTCTCATTAAGCTCCCTTTCTGTGTTGGAGTGTTGTTGTTCATACCTCTCAAGGATCCTAACCATTCTTTTTGTCAAAATAAAAAAAAATGTCAGATACACATATATTATCTCAAACTAGCTAAATAGAGGTGACAATAGGTAGCAGGGACGATTTTGGTACTGTACCGGTACCGAAAACACCAATACCAAATTTCTAAAAAAGCGAGTACCGAATATCGTTTCAAATCTATCGGTATAGTATTAGTACCCGTTACAAAATGCTCATCTTTAAACGGAGTACCGAAAATACCGATACCGAATTTCTGAAAAAGTGAGTATCGAATACCGTACCGAATCTATTGATATGGTACGCTACCGGTACGGTATCGGTACAGCTGTACTCGGTATCAAATGTTCATCCCTAGTTTGATGAAATAAATCGTTGTTTTCTAGATTTTTGTAATTCATTTTACACAATCTTGTGGGATTGTAGTGATCTAAAAATGAAGTCTAAAGATCTAGAAGTGTAGAAAAATATTTTTGGCCATTTTCAAGTCTTCCTAAAACTTTATAGATGTTCTTTGATAAAGTAAGATGTTTTTTTAAATAGATCTAGTTTGTTAAATCTACTATATATTGTTAATACTAATATATTTTAATACTCCCTCTAGAGATAAAGTATATATATCAAATGTCCCAAATTTGTTAGAATAAATTTTATAAATATGTTTACTAGTTGATCATTAGATTTCACATTAAGTCACAATGATGAGTAATAGTGATCCCATATTATGATTTCGTCTGACGAAGTGATAATCAATTTCAATGTACTTTTTCCTCTCACTAAATATCGAGTTAGAGGAAATAGGTAACACTACTTCATTCTCACATATGAACTTTATTGGGAAATCATTCGACACTTTAGTTCTTCAAGAAATTCTTTGACCCAAACAACTTTACATTTTCCATTTGCCTTTGCTCGATACTTAGCCTCTAAGCTTGACCTCGCTACCAAATTTTGTTTCTGACATTTCCAAGAAACCAAATTGCATCAAAGTAATACACAAAATCCTAAGGCTAATTGTTATCTATGGCATCCATCATAATCTACATCTGAATCACATTAAACCTCTATATGACCTTGATTCTTGTATGGTATTGCTTTTATAGGATCTCCTTTGACGTACTTTCGAATTCGTAGTGTGACTTTCTAATGAGAATCAAAAGGGAAATTCAGAAACTGTCCAACAACAACACAACAAAGGAAATATATTTCCCTTGATCTACTAGAGGCTCCCCATGAACTACACAACAAAGGAAATAGTGATCCCACATTATGAATACTTTGAGATGGTCAAGTGTTACAACTAACCTCCTATATTTCCCTTGATCTACTAGAGGATCCCCATTTCATGGTATGAGTTTCTCGTTAGGATCCAACAAAAAAGATATATAGTTTTTAGATACCACTAAAGTTATTCCCAGTGATCACTAAAGTAGATGCGGTATGACTCGAATGCTTATAGAAGAACGGTCTGCCTCATTATATGTCATCCCAGATTGCTATATTATATTACGGTGTGTGGTAAAAAAACAGTTGGTTTAGATCGATTAAGCTAAAAGTAAGCTAATACCTTGAATGATCGTTGTTCAGTTAAATGTAACAAAATAGTTATTTAATCAATTCATTGAATATCACTATTTTGTCACAAACAGTCATAATATGAACAAATTAAGATACCACTAAAGTGATCTAACAGAGGCTCCTCATGTCTTACATGTCTTGTAAACTCAAACCATTTATTAGTTTGACATGGATTTATTAATGGGTGTACGTCTTGTAAGAAGTCTTAGATCTTATGATAGAAGATTTATGATGTCATGTGTATTCTCGAAATTTTCATTTACACCACCTAATCTTCTTACGATAAACTCATCATCATCCTTTTATATATCTTCTTTCGAATTCGTAGTGTTAGTAATGTTAGTAGGAATGGGTAAGATGTCAAGGTCAAATAAATGGAGGGTTTAGAAGCAGATGGTGTTGTTAAATTTTCATTGATTTTCACATTTGATGATTCTTCCACCACTTTACTTGTTTTGTTAAAAGTAACCCTATAAAGGCCTTTGATTATAAAGTTTATCTAAGGAAGTATCCCTCATTTGTTTTAAGAGAAAATTTTAAAAAGATATTCCTTGGTGTTGGGATAAAGCAGGTACATCCAAATGGTTAAAAAAAAAGAGAAAATCACTAAAATGTATATTTTGACCAAAATAATTGGCAAAATATACATTGAAAGTCAAATGTTTGAAAATAAACATATCCATTTTCGACCGATAGAATCCTGACACGCAGTCAAAAATCATTTTGGAGGATACTTCATAACCGGCCAGGTGTCATCTCATGACACTGCCATGTGTATTCAACCGGCTTTAGTTGAGCCGATAAAACCCAAACGGCTCACCTGTAGCTGGTAAAACTTTTTTTCCAATCAATTCTCTGGTGGGGGGTCTTACAACACTTGTTTGTGAAAAGGACATCATGAACAACCTTGGACACCAATTTTGGTCTGTCAACATAATTTGTTGATGTCATTTCAACATGATTTTTGTTAACAACTGACACTAGTTTTGGTTTGTTAGTGGTAACAGATAATGCTTTTAGTTTGTTATAACATTGACTGTTTTGTGTTTTGAAAACCTTTTTTTGATTGATTGTAATTAACAGAAGTTTTCTTTTCAAATTACCTTTTATGGGAAAACCATGTTTACCCTCTCCTCTCGCTCATCATAAACTCCTTGGACACATTGATGGCTCTCTTCTACCTCTTCCTCAAATTGTTCGGGTCGGTCAGTCCCAACTCGGATTATGCTTCCTAGCTTGAAGCTGATGATCAACGGGTCATGTTGTTTCTTCAATCATCTCTCACTGAAGAATCCATAATCTTCGTGATTCTTTAGGACAACTGAAAAAGGTAACCTTTCAGTTTTCGATTATGCCACAAAATTTAATTTTTTTTGTGATCGATTGGGCAAATAGTTTATGATATGGACAAAGCCCAATGGTTTCTTGTGATCTTGGCTCAACTTTTGAAACTTTTTCAACGGCTCAACGGTTTGTTTTCCCTAGTGGGAAATTCTTTCATGGGCCAAAGGTCATGAGCAACTAATCATATGGCTCCATCTCAGCCACATCTAGATCAATCCTAACCTTATACGGGACATGACAAAGTCATTTTTGGAAAAGGTGATATCTTACTTGGAATTGCTTCAATTTCAAGAAATTTGGTATGTCAGGTCTAGCTTCCTCAACATGCCCTGACCTAGGCCCAGACAACGCCGTAGTCTGTCCTAGCAACCTAGTCTGATTTTGCTATGGGCGCTTCATCCTCGGCTCCAACAACTTCAGCCCATCCGATGGTAACCCGCTCCTAGGTCGATGCTTTAAAGCCCAAACATTGTGTTTCAAAACAGCCTCTCGAGATCCATCTTGTCTACAAGCCATGAATGAAGAAATTCAGGCCTTACATCAAAATCACACCTGGATCTTGTTCCACAAACACCTTCTTCAAAGATTGTTGGCTCTAAATGGGTGTATTTTACAAAATACAAATCTGATGGTTTCGTTGATCGCCTAAAACCACCTTGTTGCTCAAGGTTTCAATCAAATACCGGGTTTTGATTATTCTCACACATTTAGCCCTGTTGTTAAAGCCTCCATGGTCCGTATTATGCTATCTATGTCTGTCACCCGAAAATAGCATTTTCATCAAGTATTAAGAATACCACTACTAGAAATCTTAGCAGATTCGTCGAAGCAGTCTCAACGACATATGTTGTCGAGATAGGAGACCCAATTACGACGACAAGTCATCGGAGATGGTCTCAGCCCATTTTTCACCTTTTTCTCGACGACACGTCGTCGGCGATGGTCAAGCGGGAAAAGGTGAAAATTTTTGGCGCTCATACATCATTTATCTCGACGACATGTCGTCGAGATTGATAATAATAATTTTTTTTCTTTTTTTTTGTCCTAGTAAAATATTAAATATTTTTTGTTTATAGAAATTACCTATTCTTGATGACATGTCGTCGAGATAAGTTTATAATAAAAAGTTATTTTTATTTAATAATTAAATTAATTAAAATATATAAAAAAGACCCAATCTCGGCAACATGTCGTCGAGACTGGTCTGACATGGTGTTATGTACACAGAAAACTCTTTTCCTCCTCATTTCACTCCCATTTTTCTCTCTACCTTCATCTCGGCTTTCACCCCCAAATCCGGTCACTTTACTTCAAAATTCACCGTGTTCCACCTCCTCCACCACCATTACTCATCTTATGAAGTGGTTAGACTATATTTTGACTTTTTTTGTATTTTAAGTTTAAATTGCAAATTTTTGATATAAATCTTGTGTAGATGAGGTTTTTGGTTTAGTGAACAAATTGGAAGCTAGATTGTGGCTTTCCCAACGACTTCTCGTCGTTTCAAGAACGAATTCGAAAGTGATATGTATATATTTGTGATTATAGGTGTATTTGGGTAGTTTTGTATAGATGTATAAATATATTTGTGTAATATTTTGGTAATAGGTATATATTTGAGAGATTTAGTTTTGTATAGATGTTTTAATTGTTTTTTATTTGAATAATATAGATGAATATATGTATTATTTGTGAAATTGATGGTTAATTTATATAGATGTATAGTATGTATTATTTGTGAAATTGTAGATTTATATAGATGTATGGATTATTTGTGAAATTGGTGAATTGTACGTTTATATAGATGTATTATTGGTGGTGTTATGTATATATTTTTTGTATGAATTGTATGATGTTATTTATTTTTTTGTAATGTATGGTTTGTATGTATTATTTATTTGGGTATTTGTATGAATGTAGGTAAATTATAGGTTTGTATAGATGTATTTGTGAAACGTATTATTTGTGAAATTGTAGGTGTGTATAGATGTATAAATATATAGATGTATGCATTATTTTTGAAATTGATGAATTGTAGGTTTGTATAGATATATAAATATATAGATGTATGGATTATTTATGAAATTGGTGAATTGTAGGTTTGTATAGTTGTATTATTGGTGGTGTTATGTATGTATGGTTTGTATGAGTATAGATGAATATGTGCATGTAAATATATTAGTAATTTGAACACGAACCGTTTCACTTGTTTTGACCCGAATATTTGTATGTATTATTTATTTGGGTATTCGTATGAATTTAAATGAACACATTGTTGTTTTTTATTTGTTTGTGAAATGTATTATTTGTATGAATATAGATGAATGTATGTATGTATACATGTTAGTAACTCGAACACGAACCGTATATATATTTGTATTTATTATTTATTTTGGTATTTATATGAAAATTGATGAATATATTCTTATTTATTTTTTGTGAAATGTATGTATGTATATATTTAAATATTTAATCTGTTTTGATTTTTTATATTTGTATGATTTTTTATATCTAATACATTTGTCACGAATATATAGGTTTTCTTGTTTAGCTTTCTCTTGTCTTTCGACTTTGACCGTACTAAAAAGTTAACACTTTTCTACCAAACCAAAAATTGTTTAGATTATGTAACACTTTTTTACTATATTGAACTCGAACACGATCAGTTTGTTAACCCTTTTATTTCAAAAAATTGGTTTATTATTTTAGCATAAGATACGTAAGTATTTTAATTTATTATATTAAGTATATTTTTTTAAAATAAAATAAAAAACAAATTGTTCGTGTTTGAATTACTAACATAGATAAATTTTAGATTGTCCCCTTTAGAAAATACCTTTTAGAAAATACCTGTCCGAAATTTAACTAATAGAATAATTTTGGATTGTCCCCGTTTGGTACTGCCTTTTGAATATTTTATCTCATTTAAGATATGTATACGTTTTAACGGGTTGACTATTTAAGAGTAAATTAGTAGCTATTTCTCCTACTCTAAGAGTTCGCGTTTCATATGCATACTTGGGGGGTTAAAGAGAAATGCTGTCGATTTATTCTTGAATAGTGAACTCGTTAAATGTATACATATGAGATAGAATATTCAAAAAGTGGGTTAGGATCCATCACCTTTAGATATTCCATCTGATGTGATATCAGTTAATAAAAACAATTATGACAATTGATAAGAGTTAGATTGCACTACGAGATCGTAATCATTCGGATTTCATAAAAGGTCTTCATAAGTTTATAGATAATGCCAAAAACTATGTTGACGGTGATGGCAAGATTTATTGATCGTGTAAAAAATGTGCCAACTCTTATCGGCAAATTTCGTAAACGGTTTATTCACACGTACGTGTTCATGGGTTTCTACAAGCATACGACACTTGGTTTTATCACGAAGAGGAATATGCTAATGCTTCGGATGTAGACGCACTTTGGCTTCAAATACAAGTGTTGCAGCAACATATCATGCGATGTTTGATGCACTTGATGATGTTATGGCGAAGCAAAATACACATTGAAGAAAATACAAATGAAGATGGAAGTGGAGTTGGTTTAGACCCGAAATTTGACGTGTTGTTTGAAGAGCTCCGTATCGAGTTATACCCCAGTTGTAGTTGGATGTCTTCCCTAAACTTTTTAGCAAAATTGATGCATATTAAAGTTATGAACAAGTGGATCACATTCCCGAAAGAGAATCACATTCCTGAATCTCACTATGAATCTAAAAAGAAGTTGAGAAAGATCGGGTTAGGATATCAATCTCTCCATGCTTGCATCAATGACTGTGCTCTGTTTTGGAAGGAGAATGAGTCAAAAGAAAACTGCCCGGTTTGTAACGAGAGCATATGGGTTAACCCAAACACAAGTGGCAATAAAGTTTCACGTAAAGTGTTGCGCTACTTTCCTTTAACTTCTCGGCTTCGACGAATATATAGTTCCAGATTCACGGAAAAAGATATGATATGGAATAAAACAGGACGCTCAAGGGATTCTATAATGCGTCATCCGGTTTATGGGAAGCAATGATAAGATTTTGATATGATGTTTCCTAAATTTGCGGAAGAATCCAGGAACGTCAGCTTGGGTTTGGCTGGCGATGGCTTTAACCCTTTCGGTAACATGAGTCAGTCTTACAATATGTGGTTGGTAGTGTTGACAACGTACAATACACCTACGTGGTTATGTACGAAAGAGACTTCTTTCATGTTAACTTTGCTAATTCCAGGGCCAAATCACCTAGAAAGGACATTGCTGTTTTTTTAAGGCCTTTGGTGGATGAGTTGAAAATGTTGTGGGAGAAAGGAGTATAAATGAGAGATGCATCAGTCAACACTGTAAGGGCCATGATGCACGTCTAGGAGGCCCCCTACAGATTATGAGTCTTGTAAGTTACTTGTTTTAGTTAAATACTTATTTTTATATTGTGTATATTTTTAATTTGCTAATTATTCAAATTCATGTAACAGCTGTCTCGAAAAAAGTAAGGGCCATGATGGAAACCTTGATATGCTTGAGCCTTTGCCAGATAATAGCAACAAGCCGCTCCCACTGGAGCTTGATCCATCTTCCAAGACATACAACTTTTTCGGTCTGCACGGATGATGGTTTGTTCGACAAATCTATGGTGTTCTCGAGAAAATCCTAACACACTATCCTACTTGGGAAAAAGTTCCTAGGGATGATCAAAACACCGTATTTCGCAATCTTCATGTAAGTATAAAATGTAATTTTTTAAATTTCATAATTATTAAATGTTTCCTAATTACCTTTTTTTATAGAATTACTTTGATCTCGAAAGCTGGGGTAACACACCGCAATGGCCAAGAATATGTGCGGGCATCCATGATGATTGTGCCTGTAGATATCGTGACTGTAAATCAAGTTTAAAAAACATTTTGAAGCGGTTGGTGACTACGAGAATGTGGAAGAAGCAAAGAATCATGTCCATCAGTTCCAGCAATTGGAAATCCCTCATCGACGACTTGTTCCAAAATGCCGGGTATATGGCACGCTCGATTCAAAATTGTAACATCCCGAAAATAATAAACGACAATAAATGGAAACAGGTTAAACGCAGACGAATGGAATAAACGAGCGTGGAATGGGCCGGCTATGGGCTTGCGCGCGTATGGGCTCATAGGTAGTTTCTCCCTATAAATACCCTAGCCCATCTCTCTTCTCTCATCTTACAAGTTCTAGAGAGAGAAAGTAGACGGATCGGCCCGAGATTCCAGCAAAGTGTTGCTCCATAGCTCGTGAGAAGAACCTCCGAATCAGAAGCTCGATACGGGTAACGATCCGGTTTAGATCTGAGTTTTTGTTCATTTTGAGGTTTTCGGGTTTTGGATGAAAAGGTAACGTTTTTACGAATAAAACTTGAAAATGAACAAAGATCTAGCATTTAGAAGGAAAAAAGCGAACGTTTTGAACAAAAAAGTCAGGATCTTGACGTGAACAGATCTGTGTACAAAAAGTTAGGGTTTTTGCCAAGAAGAAAGTCCTGCGTACTTATCAAGTACGCAAGAAGAAGGTCATGCGTACTTATCAAGTACGCAAGAAGAAGGTCCTGCGTACTTATCAAGTACGCATGAAGCAGGTCCTGCGTACTTATCAAGTACGCATGAAGTAGGTCCTGCGTACTTATCAAGTACGCATAAAGCAAAGCCTGCGTACTTATCAAGTATGCATGAAGCGAAGTCTGCGCACTTATTAAGTACGCAAGAACAAGGCCCTGCGCACTTGCTAAGTGCGCAGGCATCATGATGGTTAGTAAAGTCAGTATGTTCGCCTAATTCAGAATGGTTAAACCGTTAGATTCGGGATTAGTCTGATGTGTATTTAACTAATCAATTCAGATCGGAAGTGACGTTGTTGGACCTTTGTTTAGGACAACCCAAATTAGCTTATCAGGTGAGTTCTAAAAGCCCTCTTTTAAATGTTTTGAATAATATTTTTGGGCTGGTGTGCATACGTAACGATGTGACTATTTTATAAAACGATGTTTATGAATGTTGTATGTGACGTTTTATAAAATGATGTTTATGAACGATGTTTTGGAAGGAAGGGTGATGAAAGAAGTGTTTATGAAATATTTTGCCAAAAGAAGTTTATGAAGTGTTTATGAATGAATGAATGACTTTTAATAAAATGTACGCATGCTTTAACTGAAGTTTTGAAGTAAAAGAAGTGAATGTTTACGAAAGTCACAAACGAATGAATCTGCCATTATTCCTTAGGGAATGAAGGTTATGGGTATGGGATGTATGTTATGGGTCTTTACCTTTTAGGGTCATTTGTGGCTGGCCAACTATTGTACAACTGGGGTGATAACGGTCACCAAGGGGATTATCGTGATCCTTGAAGTTGGTACGATTTACCTTACGGGGTAGTCGTGCTTGAAGTTTGGTACTGATGCCTTACGGGGTACAGTGCTTGAAGTTTGGTACTTGTGCCTTACGGGGTGCGGTACTTGAAGTTTGGTACGTGTCATCCTTGTGGTGCCGTGCTTGAAGTTCGGTGGTAAATGACCTAAGTATTGGGCCCTAGGATTCCCGCCCGAAGGAAACTACGGTGGAAGGGCCTAGTGGTGGTGATCTTTAGGTCATTCCACTAGTATGCGATGTTTGGAATTGAGGTTACGAGAAGGCGCAGATTCGATATGTTCGTTGACTTATGGGTTATGATGTGTTATGTTTTTGTTATTGCATGTTTTCGTATGCTTTTATTAAATGAAGTATGAAGTTATGTTTTTGGCAATTATTTGAAGTTAACGTTTTATGTTAAAACTAGAACTCACCAGCGTAGCTGACTTTTTAGTATGCACATTCAGGTTAAGGCAGGTTATGAGGATGGACGGTAATGCTTAGCTAGCGAGATGAGTTACCCGGCTGATAATGAAGACTGACATCCTGTTATGTTTTAGTTACGATGTATTTATGTTTTAGACAATGTTTACGCTTCCGCATGTTTAAACAATGTTGACGTTATGTTTGAATGAAATTTTTCGCTGCGTTATTTGATATTCAAGTTTAAGAACTGTTTGTGAATGAGTAAACCCAACACGTGAGGTCTCCCGAGTTTGGGGCCTTACAAAAATTCTTCAAATCAAGCTAAACAACCATATGCTAATACTAGTGGAAGCAAGTCATTTGCTCAACGACGATACTAGGAGGTACCAAAAATTGTTAATATTGTTGGAGACGCATGCACACTTCTCACGTATGCACACCAAAATGACGACGATGAAGATGATTAAACTTGGTTGTAATATTTTATTTGAACGATTTGTAATAACTTACACATTATGTTTAGTTTTGTTGAATGTTTTATATAATATGTTTTAATGTATATATGACAAGTTATGAATGTTTGCTTAGTTTAAAAATCTGAAAATTTATAAAATTTTAAAAAAATAATTTTCTAAAAATTATACCTTTTCTCGACGGCATTATATATTTAATTAAAAATAAAGATTAAATAGAATTAAAAACCCTTTCTCCATGACATGTCGTCGAGATTGGGAGTTTTAATTTTTTTATCTTTATTTTTGAATGGTAAAAAAGCTATCCTAACAACCCTTTTGCGACGATTGGTCGTCGAGAAAAGGCATACTTATCTTGACGACTAATTCTCGATGAGGCTTTGCCGACGGAAGCAATATCGACGACATGTCGTCGAGATAGGCTTTCTCGACGACATGTCGTCGAGATAGGTTGTTTAAAATATGCCTAAAATTCTTGTAGTGTACTTTTTCTCAACGAGCATTTCACGAAAACGGTCTTCATGGAACAACCTCCGGGTTTAATTAATCCCAAATTCCCTAACCATGGTTGTCGTCTAAAGAAGGCATTATATGGCCTTAAACAGGCCGCTCGAGCATGGTTTCAATGGTCCAGTGTTTTTCTTCTTACTCATGGTTTTGCTTGAAGTGAAGCTGATACATCAATCTTTGGACGACATAATATTAATAGTGCATCATGAGCTGACTATTTAGAGATTAACTTATAGACTTCATGGTGATTTCCTATCAAAGAAATTCTTAAACTCAGTTATTTTTTGGTTCTTGAAGTCACTTATACTTCAACGGGTTCATTCCTTAATCAATCTAAGTATGCTCAGGACATACATACACATGTCGGCCTCTTCGATTCTAAACCGGTTGCAATTCCTTTGGGTTCTAATGTTGTTTTCATCCGCAACGGGTCTCCTTTTCATGATCCAACTTGTTATCGCTCATTAGTGAGTGCTCTCCAATACCTAACCATCACCCGTCCTGATTTATCCTACTCGTAAATCAAGCAGTCAATTCTTACATGCTCCAACTATGGATCATTTTCAGATGGTTAAACGTATCCTTTGTTATGTAAATGGAACAATCTCCTATGGTCTGAAATTTTATAATGTTCCCGCGACCTGTTTACCTAGGTTACTCATACGCCGACTGAGCTCATTGTATTGAAACGGGGCATTCTACTTATGGTTACTCCATCTTTTAGGTGGAAATCTAATATCATGGAGTGCAAAAAAGCAATGTTTCTTGCTCAAGTTGTGAATTCGAATATAGAGATGTGGCCAATACCGTTGCTGAACTTATCTAAGTGACTCACCTTCTTCGAGACTTACATGTGTTACTTTTTGGTCATCCGACTTTATTGTGCAACATTATAAGTGCTATTTTTTAGCCAAAATCCAATTTCACACATTTGCAAGACACATCGATATATACTACCATTTTGTTCGGGAGCTCGTTTCCTCTAGGAAACTACATACCTAGTTTGTTCCAACCCGGCTTCAGGTGGCTGATATATTTATCCACACACGCCCGCTTTTTGAGTCATTTCGAGACAAGCTTTGTGTTTCTTCGCCACGCATTCGCTTGAAATGGGGTGTTAGAGATGAGGGATAGAATCCCTTGTTTATTTAAAATTATTCTATTGTAATCTTTGTCAATATTATTATTATTATTCGTTTTCGTATTATAAATCCTTATTGTATTATATACTAGCTTATAATCCGTGTATTACACACAGGGTGAAATATATCAATACATAAAATTCTTAAATATTTATGCATATATTTTACATGTGTAAAAATGTATTACATATATTAAGGAGAGAAAACAAAATTCAAATACATTAATTACTATTTAATATAATTTGGCTTTCATTTTACTATTTGATTGAATATAAAAGTTAAATAATTAGATTTCAAAATTTCTTATAATAAGGGACAATTTAAAATAAATGTGTTTTATTAGTATAATTAGTATTTTTTTTAAATATATTATTATTAGAAGCTATATGTGTATTTAATAAAAGATAGAACGGAAAAAAATAATGAGAATGAATATGGAGGCGACACGTGACATGAAAAAACATTTATTTATTAGATAGTATAGATATAGATAGTGAGTCAATACAAGCATTGTTGATTGAGGCAAATCATATATCTTAAAGGTATGAGGTATATTCTCATGGTGGTCCCCAAGTGAGCCACTTCACGTAAGAGGGGGCAGTGTTTCACCCAAGTGAGCCCCCTCACACCACTGTCATCTCACTGTCTTCCCAATCACACATTGACACCTCATCCTCTTCCCTTCACCCAAGTGTTTCTTCCGTGAGCCCCCTCACGTCATTGGGGGGGGGGGGGGGGCGGTGTTCGTGACCCCACTCACGCTGTGAAGCCCCTCATAGTTTCCACCCATGAGGATATACACCTACTCTCTAATAGTATTGAATTCCAAGACAAATTTTGTTTTGCTATGAATTTATAAATTTAGCAACTTTTGAAAATTGTTAGATAACTGTTCCTATTTTTTTAACATTAATTTTTATTCTTTTAACTCATCTTTTAATGTTTTTAATAAATCATTAATTTGAGTTTCTAAGTTCCTTTTAAGGTTTCCAATCCTTTCATAAAAAAATGACCATAATTGTGGAGGGGCACTAGTTGTATCAACTATTTGATGCACTTTAGAAATATCTCCCATAATGCATAGGTACATTTCTTCTAGGTTATCTTCTTGGTAATGATCCACATCCTCGACGATAAATGACCCATAATTAGAACCTCTTAGACTATGTGTAATACCCCGGGTGAGGAAGGGGGCGTGAGCCACGTGGAAGTGTGGGGCGTGAAACACCGCGCCGCCCGAGCGTGAGAGGGGGCGTGGGGGGCAAGTGTGAGTGTGGTCACAGGCGTGAGGGGGACCTGCAGCCGGCTGAGGTGGCCCAATGGAAGTGGGGCTTGTGCGTGGGGGCGTGGGGAGTAATACGTATAGTCTTAATATCAAAGCTTCCTCTGAGATTTTAAATGATTGTTGGGAAAAAAAGTTTGAACTTTTAATATCAAAGCTTTTATAGTCAATTCCTATACTCTTTCACGAAGAATTGTGACGTTTCAACAAAACGTTGTCATGGTTCTTTGCCTATACACAATCGATCTTTGATCTGTTTTAAATACGTTTTTCTGTTACATTTTTAGAATAGAAAAACATACTATTCTTTTTATTTTTTAGTTTTCTGATTGAAGATTTAGAGGATATCATAAAACACTTTAATATGAAAATATTAGTATATACGAATACGATTCTAAGAAATTCATAATTCTAAACCATAAAGCCTACCATTACTTTCTACTATTCCTAATTGAAAACTAAATATTTATGACAAACAAACAAAACAAAATTTTATATGCCCTAGACTCGTGGCCCCATGGCGTCCGATAAAATGACATGACTAGAGTTGAAGTACATTTGAAAAATTAATTACTCACAGTGTGCGTATATAGCCACCCCTATATAACATAAAAGCTAGCAAAAATCATAGACCCAAAATATTTGAATCATGATTTCTATTAGCCTCAGTCATTTAATAAATTTATAAATATTTTGAACGTTTTTAAGTCTTTCACACAAAGTAAATATTTTAAAAAAATAGAACTGTTAAATAGACTGAAATTGTACTTTTTGCCAAATACAATATTATTATTATTATTATTATTATTATTATTATTTACATGTTAACTAGGTTAGAATCTCGTGTATTACACATTTTGAATAAATGCAATGTTATATATTTAGTATAAGGGTGAGGGGTTGGGTCCAATCGCAAAGCCATTTGAAGTTAAGTGGTGAAGCTCCCCTTGAGGTCAAAAGTCGGAGCCCCTTCATAGAACGGATTGGTGTAAATTATTTGGAGGTACCCCACAATAAGGTATTTGTTGTTAAAACAGTGTATTATGCGCGTTGAATAAAATATAATGTAATATGTTAACACACTTACTCGTCAAAATATGTTTTTAAAAAATGTATTTTGACGTAACAATTATAAATTACGTTAAGTTAGTTTTTAAAACATTATTTTTCCAACTGGTATTAATTTTTTTATGTAATTGATCAATATTAATTCATATGATTAAATGATAAATATTCATAATTAGATTTACATTAAATATCTAAAAAATTATCTTTTTAATATCATTATTTAATAGAAGAGAGAAGCGAGAAAAAAATGATGAGTATTAACCAGAAGATGACACGTGTCCCATATTATTTTTATTTATTAGTATAGATAGATTATTTATGAAATTTGATTTTAACTTTTACAATAAACAATCATGAATGCTCTTAGGAGAGAGGGTCGGCAGAGAAAAGGCGAGGGTGGGAGTGTCTAAACTAAGGTTGAGGGAGAGTATCTAAAACAGTTTGTTGGATATCAAGAACACCCAATCATAAATTCACATATGTAAAATCATATTAATCAGAATAAGAAAAAGGGGTCAATTTCATAAAATAAAATCGTCTGCTTTGACTTTTCACAGCAGACCAGAATTTGTGCAATTGACCCCTTGTTCTTATTATGTTGAATATGATTTTACATATATGAATTTGTGATTGAGTGTTCTTGATATCCAACATAATGTTCTTAAGAGGGAGGGTCGACAGAGAAAAGGTGAGGGTAATAGTGCCGCAACTAAGGTTGAGGGAGAGTATCTAAAACAGATTTTTAAGAAAAAAAAATTGTTTTGTTAATAAATTGAATTAAACTTTTATCCATGAAAGCTACTAAAATAATATAAGTGAAAAAAATAGCATATATTAGTTAGTGCCCATCTACGTATAAAAAAACTGCCCCTTATTATGAAATAAAAACTAAAATAGTGTACTTATAATGTTGAGGAAAAAAATTGAAGTGTGTTATTATTGAATAAGTTAACCTTATTGTTAAATTCAAGCCAAGAAAAGAAAAAATCATAATTGAATTAGTATCATATCTTTAACAGATACTTCAAGTGCTATAAATATTAAATATCACTTGGTATAATACCTAGTAAGATCCACGAAAATATAATAAAATTTAAATAAAAAGAATACAAAAATTCCATGGAAAAAGTACGTGTCCAACATATTGGAAAATAATTATTAATAATTAAAATGTTAAATAAAATATAATGTTACTTATTCTTACTGCACTGTATTTAATAATTTATATAGTAAAAAGGTGTTTATATCTTTTCATTAATTATCTTCATATTAGTAAAATTAATACTAATGAAAAAAGAACGACATTTTCAAAGTTTGATATCTTATAGTGTTATTCTCTCGACTTTGTTAGGTCATAAACTGAAACAACTTTGTAGATCTGCGTACAAAATAGTTGATAACAACACAAACTAATTAAACACATCAATCCTCTTTGATTAATGTTGATCTCATGAACAAGAGTTAATGAGTGACAACATGAAAATGTTAGAATTTATTTAATTTTTTTAACTATCTATTAAGTTAATTTAATTATTAAGTTGTGATAATTAACCAATAAACATTTATATATAAGTTCTTGCAGTCAATTTATTTATAATTGTAGTCTCTCCATGGTAACACTTTCATGGGGACAATATTGTCATTATGTAAATCTATAAATATGGAGGCATTCTTTACTAATTCTTCTTGATGTTCAAGTTATGATTGAGATACTATGGTTTTGGTGTTCATCTTTCTTTCTTTCAAAACTTAGATGGGAGAAACAAGTATGTATGCTGTGTAATTAGACATTAAAAAGAATTAATAAGGAATGTCTTCATATTTATATTTACATAACATCAATATTGTCCATCAAGAGCTAACCGCACAATCTTTACACAACACCAATGGCCCCCCCTACACTCACATGTACCTCTATACCCAATTCCGCTACTGCATCCTTCCCCCACCCCCTCCACCACCGCCCCAACGTACCATACATACTTGTAGTATGTCGGGCATCTCTAAACTCCGCCAACCAGATTTCAATTTTCACACTTCCTTGGGCATACTCACCAGCCCCAATCTGGGCCTATCCCCATGTCCATACCTAACACAAAAGTCTGGCCCACCCCTAAATCTAGGAGCAAGCTTACTTAGCGCTTGTCCAAAGCAAGCATATGATGCCTCAAAAATGAGTTACACTCCAATAGCTCTTGACTAAGCCTTCAACAACATTACACTTAATCCACTTGACCATAACTAGTATGCGGACTCTGGATCTCACATGACTAAGCCTTTATATTGTTATTTGGCAGCTACCTCTTTTTGGGTAATCATGACTTAGTTTCATCAAGTGGTGGAGTTTGTAAACTTTAAAACTCGTCAATGTTTTTGTAAATTAATGTTTGGGGACCTGGGTGTTTTTCAAAATTCGAAATTTGTTGTGAAATCCGGGTGTTACAATTACTGTAATTTATGATGGATTTACAAAAGATTGTTTAGAAATATGCTTATGGTGTTTAATAGTTTATTACAAAAATGGTTTTGTTGATATTTAAATATTAGTTAATGCTTTTGAAGCATAAAAATTCAATTTTATGAATTTCTGGTTGTAAGTTTCACGTTTGATGAATCTGATAGGATTTAAGTTTTATGTTTCTTTGCACAAGTGTAACTGAATTTTCATATGTAAAGAACCTGTTTTTCAATCTTTCATCTGTCTAATGTATCTAATTTAGGGATTACAATAGATAAAATATGTTTTAGAGTTCTTTACACATGTGTAAAAAGTCTGCTAGCATGTGTGTGTGTGTATATATATATGTATATATATGTGTGTGTGTGTATATATATATGTATATATATATATGTGGAAAGGTTGTCTGGGGAACCACATAAAAACAGAAAACCAACCCATATAAAAAAACCTAAACCCTCTACCCCACACCCCAAAAACCTAACCCTCCCCAGCCAACCCAAAAACCAAAACCATAATGCTAAAAAAAATGAGCAAATTTGGGAAACTCCGAATGAACATATTTTAGCGGCGTTAGAACCGGCTCCGCCTACCCTAAACCAGAAATCCTAAAGATAAACCGTAAATCCAACCCTAAAGTCAAAACACTAAGCTAAACCCTAAAATCTAAACTATAAACTCTATAGCTAAACACCCCCCCCCCCCCTAAAAAAAGCTAACCCTCCCTCCTCCCCTTTTTCCATAAAAAAAACCTAATAGATAAAACATGTTTTAGAATTCTTGACACATGTGTATGTTTTCTTCAATTTTTCGTGTTCAGATGATGGATCTAGTTATAGAGAGAGTTAGAAAGAATGATTTTGTTAAAACCAATATTTTATCAACAAAGAAAAATAAATATAATTATCTTTTTTCCCTTTAATAAATCTGGACAGCATAAAATAATTAAAAAAATATGGATTTAATCATGATCATAAATTAAAATATTTAGAAAATTAATAGGTGGTGCAGAATTGATTTTCTTTTTTCACAATAAAACATGGTTTACCAATGCTTTCTATTTTAATTTTTTATAAAGCCAATGTCTTTTTACATAGACATATAGCATGCCTGTACTGTATGAACATCATAAAGCATGCATAAGTTTAAAAGAGGAGTCATGCACCCATTTCTCCAACCAACACGGAATACTAAGGATAACAGAAAAGCACAGTTAATGATTAACTAATTTCTCTAGACTGAACTCATGGTTTCTTTGTTGGGATAATTCGGATTGGTATTAACCAAGGATTATCAAAACTTGTTTCAAATTCAAGTTAACAATAAACCAAGATCTAGAAACATACTTGAGTCTTTTTTTTTTTAACAAACTGCTCCTAATTAATCTACACCACATACCTGCGTTTTACAAGATTTAAACCCACAATTACTTGAATAACCAAAAGAGTCATGTCAGTTCCATTGTCTTTGATCCCAACATTCTTTTAATCTTATGTGTGCATAAAAAACCTAAATCCCCATTCGAAGAGCCTACGTTTACGGTCTGTTTTGCATGAAATGTTGGTAAATCCATTTAAACACTTACTATATCAAAATCAAACACAAGCAATAACGAAATCAAACAATAAACAAATAGTAATTAAGATGAACAAAATCAAACTTGCAGAATTTAATAACCAACCAAGCATAGTTAAAATTTAGGGGAAATTTAGAGAAAGAGATCGTACGAAGCATCAGTAGCGTACTCAGAAAGCTTTCCTTTAGTAGAGAAGACGATGAGAGCCACGTCAACGTCACACAGTACGGAGATCTCACGAGCTTTCTTCAGTAATCCAGACCTCCGTTTGGAGAAAGTTACCTGGCGATTGATTTTGTTCTCAATCCTCTTCAACATCACCCTTCCCCTCCCCATTGATCCACAGGCCTGCGTCCTCAACAACCACCAGGTTATGCTTTGTTGCCTTGTTTGGGAATTATTATACACATATATCCACCTACCTATACTTGTTTCAATTAATGTGCCACGTAAACCCTTTTCCTTTTTTAATATAACTACTGTGAACAACCCCAAGTTACGACGGCTGCGTTGAGCCAAAAATAAATTTACATCAAAACATTAACGTGTTTAAATAAATAGAAGAAAAGTATAAATTTGATACCGATCAATTTGATGATTAAACCAAAGATAAAAAAAATATTATGTCTCGCACATTGTGACCTAATAATTTAAAAAAAAAGTAATCAAAACTAAAAGAAATAAGAAATCTAAAAAGAAAAAAAAATGTAGGACACAGGGTTGGAACATGCTCCCTCTTAAAAGGAAAGTGTTTAACAAACCAAAAATTAACCAACCCACCTACGCGTCCGTTTGCTCAACCTATGGAAAACAATCTATAAAACATAGAAAAGAGCATTTGTCGGTGGCTATGACTTTCTATTTGTTATTGACATTGCCTATTAAGAGTAAGGGAGGTGAGTGGCTATGACTTTCTATTTGTTATCGATGTTGCCTATTAAGAGTAAGAGAGGTGAGAGTGGTACTCTACCAACCAAACTACCCTTCAAAATTACATCAGTTAAAAGATGTCACATCAATTAGCCAAAGTATCGACCCAAAGTACCCTCTAAGGTGGGAGTGGTATGCCAATTAGGACTATTCACGAACCTAACCGAACCGAGCGAAGGTCTGCTCGAACTCGGTTCATTTACAAACCGAGCCGCTCGGTTCGGTTTGAATTTACAAATCCGAGCAAGAATGTATTGCTCAAACTCGGTCGATTTATATTCGAGCCGCTTGGTTCGGTTCGTTTTTGCTCTATTTCAAAATTCCAAAACCTGAAAAATCCAAAAAACTATCTTCATCTTCAAAATCTGCAAACCATGGGAGACGATGATGGTTGAGAACGAAGAGCCATGAGGTCAGACCATCAGAGGGAGAAGCGGACCGTCAGTCTATGAGGGTTTTTTTTTGTGAAACTTTTTTTTAGGTATTTTGATTAAGTTCGGCTTGTCCACTTTCGTAGTATAAAAATCTACAAACTGGATTGGGCCAAAACTCAAAAAATATGTTTCTATATATAAAATTTATATATATAATAAATTAAAAAAATAATTCGAGCCAAACCGAACGAGCAACGAGCGAGCGTACATATGCTCGTGTAAACTGAACTGAGCGGCTCGGCTCGTTTTTAACCAAGCAGAAATCGAACGAGCGTATTTTCAAGCATTTTTCGAGTGAATATCGAGCGAGTTTTGAACGTCGAGCATTTTGGACAACCTTAATGCCAATGTGGGATTAGCTCACTTGGTAGAGGTTCTTGCCTCTTAGATGGGAGGTCTGGGGTTCAAATCCAGGCATGTGGTGAAATATTTGATGTAATTTAAGAGTAGAAGTAGAATAGATCTACCGTTAAAAAAAGATAGGAGTGGTATCCTTCAAGTACCCTCCAACCCTCTTATTATTATTTTTTTTTAATTAAAACAAATCAAATTTATAAACTAAAACTTTAATTAATTAATTAATTAAAAATACATAATAAATTAAAAGACAACAAATAAAAAGACAATAAATAAAAAAACTTAAAAAACAATTAAACAATTAAAATTCACATGGCCAATAATACTTTGCGACTATTTCATGTTTTTCGTTTTAGGATTATTTTCAACAACGGTCTGGTTAGACGGTCGTTCAGATCCGTAAATATTTTAAATTCCCGGTCCATACATTCAGACATGATAGCCGCTCGTTGCTCCTTCACCAAAGCTCGTATGTCGTCGTCTTTTTTTCCTTTTCTTGAACAAAGGAATTTATTCATCATATCCTCTCGAACATTCGCGTAGCGTGCAATTTGTTCGGCCAAATTTCCTTTTCTTGACGGCGACATGGACGACTTCTTTGGTTTCTTTCCGGTTCAGAAACTTTTTTGTAATCCATTGTATTTTTATGTAAATAACAGAGGAGAAAAAATCTATTTTTTGTGTATTGAGTAAATGTTTAGGTATGTATTTATAGTGGTAAATTTATTAAATTTAAAATTTTTTAACGGGCATATGACCGTTCAACGGTCTCTTCCAATGGCTAGCTTCCAACATTTCGGCGGGTTCCAAAAGCCGCCCACCCTACCTGTTGAACCCTCCATGGATGCGGCGACGTACCCGTCAAGCCGTTGGGTACCCGCAAGCGAACCCGCTACCACTCCACCTCCGTAAGTAAATATAAACTTATTTTATCATAGATTTAAGTTATTTTACATTATTAATTTTCTTTAATTAAAATGAAAAATGTAATCAATTTTTGTAGCTCACAATACAACAGTAAATTAAATATAGCTTTTTAAGGAAAAGAGAAGCATTTAACCCATGCATAAGATGACGTACAAAAAGGGTGATTGTGGTTTGAAATAATTTAAAACTGGTTGGTGGTATTGTAAAAGCATTGTGCTATTGAGAAAAACGTTGTCTCATTCTGATTAGTGGAAGGACAATTTAGATACATAGGTCATCTGTCCTTGGATGCTTACATTGGACACGTGCGTTTAAACCTCGGCTTGCTTAGGGCTCCACGGTTGCTTGTTTTCACTTTTTATACATGAAATATATAGGGTTTTGTAAAAAAAGACATCGCATGACCATCTAAAAACAACTAAATAGTCATTCACCTTTTCTATTACAGGATAGAATTTCACAAAGTTTGTATCACCGATATGACACTTTTGTATCAAGCAGTGGTGGATTTAAGATTTTTTATCAGTGGGTGCATAAAATGGGTCGGTCAAAGCAGGTCAAATATGTTAAAAATAACCCGGTCAAAACGGGTCAAATATACCAAAAATGGACGGTCATAATGGGCCAAATCATTATAATTTATTTGGCTAATTACTAAAAAGAAAATGTCGATCTTGATTGTTTTTGCTTGTTTTTCATGACATATGCAGTTAAAATGAGTTATATTGTTTCAACTTCTTAGATTTAATATTGATTTTAGTAATTTCCAACATCAATAGAAAAAAAATTCATGTTAAACTCCTATAATTCTCCGTACTTGCAACCGTTGAAAATTGAAACACTTTCTAATCACAATAAAACTATTAAAATAACTTCTCTAAATACCTAATTTAATACTTTAGGGTTATTAAAAATTAAAATCAAAGTTAAAGGTTGACTTTGTAAGTTTTAATCAATTGAAAGAGAATATGTGAAATTTTTAAAAATTCTAGTATCAAAAGTGATTTTCTATAATTGTAAGAGAGGATTACAATAAAAAAAATATACAAGTGACTAGAGTAATTACTCCACAAATTTAGCTTTATATATGGAAGGGAAATAAATACATAATAAATGTAGATGAGACCAAATAATGAAAAGAGAGAAAATAAGTAGTAATCCTGTAATTTATAACTTTTAATTTTGAAAAATGAAATTAACTATTTGATAAAATTTGTTTTCCTTTTCTTTGTCAATATTATCTTCTCCCTTTTTATCTCTTTCATCTTCTTCACAGAGCTTGTGTTCTTCATTAAAACTTCTTACGAAAAATCACCAAAATCTTCGGTTTCCCTTTTTTCCCTTTTTCTGTTTGTCGATGTTAGAGGTGCCTCTCGAGTATTTGCGAATGTGCCTACTTAAAGAAACCTAAAGTTTTCTATTACTCACATAAATTCCAGCGGGTGCCTCGCCCCCCGCTGAACATAAGGTGAATTCGCCCCTGGTATCAACCTCAATTTGCTTAGGGCTCCACATTTTATACTATTTTTTTTGGCTAATTTCATACATTCCTCGTTAAGCACGAAGATCTAAAATAGGATCGTAAGTATAGTTATAAGAATTCGGACTCGTGTATGCTGAAACTCTCTGATAATCATGTGTTCACTTTCATATTAAATTACTAGTTTAAAACTTGTGTACTACACATGATGAAAAAATATCAAGATATAAAATTCATAAATCTTTATATATATATATATATATATTATATATGGAAAAATACATTACATATAATAACAATAAAAAACAAAATCCAAAACAATGTAAAAATTAATACATAATTGAGTTTCAAAAATATATTAGTTATTATTCAATTTAATTTGACTTTCATTTACTATTTGTTTGAAAACTTAAGCTATGTAATTAGATTTCAAATTTTTTTATAAAAATAGATAGTTTAAAATAAATGTGTTTTATTAGTATAACTAATAATTTCTTTAAAAATATTATAGAGGTGTATTTAATAAGAGGGAGAGTTTGAAAAAAAATGACGAGAATGAATATGAAAGCGACACGTCGCATGAGAAAACCTTTATTTATTAAAGCATTCACATCAGCTTCTCTATCCACATCTCTATAATTACAATAAAAATCACTATATTTTCTTTTTTTTAATTAAATAATACTTTTTATATCTTTATCGTTACCTATTCTTTCTTCTCCACTCACAACCAATTTCAAAAAATATTAAAAAATTAATAGAGGTGAACAATGTTTTCACAAATATATAGATGAACAATAACATTTTCTCTCTCCTTCACTCACAACTTTAAATCACTCCCTAAAATATGAAAAAAAAACACTCACAAACATATACAGAACTTGCTGTGAATCTATACTATATAATAAATAAATGTTTTTATATGTCACGTGTCGTCACCATATTTAATCTCATCATTTTTTTTCGCCTCTCTCTTTTATTAAATGCACCTATATGTTTTAATAAATTACTAATTATACTAATAAAACACATTTATTTTAAATTATCCTTTATTATAAAAAAAAACTTTGAAATCTAATTATGTAATTTTTATTTTCAATCAAATAGTAAATGAAAGTCAAATTAAATTAAATAGTAATTCACGTATTTTCGAAACCTAATTATATATTATTTTTTAAATATTTTGAATTTTGTTTCATATCTTTAGTATATGTATATTTTTACACCTGTAAAATACATAAATAAAATTTAAGAAATTTATGTAATGATATTTTTCACATGTGTGTATTACACGGGGTCTAAGCTATGCTCTTATATAGTATAGATTTTATTGGTATACATGAATACTCAATTGTATGAGAAATAAAGATTTTAAAAAATGAGAGATTTAAAAAAAACAAATGTGTATAATCTTTTAGGATTTTCGTACATGTGAGATACTGACCAAAAGACTTATATTTATAGGTGTGTATCTACGCAATGAAATGTCATTACTGTTGGCTGATAAGCCACACAACCATCAACCGTTTAGAAATTAATTGTTGTTTCAGTTTACTCCGGATGACCAATTTGGTACGGATAAACAAGTCTACTCCGAATGAACAAATCTAATATGGATGAACAAATATAATCCTGTCAAGGGCGTTGCTCCTTGGACCTACTAGGAACTACTAGGGGCGCTGCCCCGGACCCCCGTTGTTCAGTAGCCTTCTACTCCTTAAACAATAAGGTGTCATAAGCACCAGAAATCATAAGATTCTCGAACAAGTGTGCATTTCACAATTACCAACTTGTTTGATGTTTAATTACGACTTGTCATTTTATCATGAACTAAATTCAATTACACAAAATATCTAGATGACATCAAAATTACCAACGGATTTGACAATTTGCTAAAACGGGATTGTTAGCAATAGGGGTGTTCAAAACCAGATATCCGAAATTTTGGATTTCCGATTTTCAGATATCTGAAAATTTCTGATAGTAAAACAAATATTAATATTAAAAAATTTGGAAATTTCGGATATCCGAATCTGAAATTTTATTTTTTTTATTATTTATTATATTTAAATAATTAAATATATCTTACTTATTGAAACCCTAAAATACCCATACTCCATCGGTTATCACCCATCAGACTTCTTCAAACCTTCTTAGAGACGCACGCAGCCACCACGTTCACTCCTCAAACCTCCTGTCGCCACCACCTTAGACTTGCTCAGACCTTCTGCCGCCAGTCGCCACCACCAGTCCACCTGCCACAACCACCTTAGAACTGCTCAGACCTCCTGCCGCCACCACCACCACTTCTTCAAACCGTTAGTAGAGAAGCACGCAGCCACCACAAGTCACCCACGTTCGCTCCTCAAACCAGTCCAACAACTGATGTTGACTGCCGCTGACTTCCGCCGACTACCACCACGCTTCCCTCCTTAGACTTCAAATACATCCACCTGTGTTGTGGCGTTATCAAGGTCAAGCTTATGGATTTACTCTATATATACGGTTGAGTTCATGAGAAAACTAAAAAACTCCCCCTCAATATTTAAACCTTAATAACTTTTTCATACGTTATTATATTTTTTTTTAAATTAAACATTTTTATCTGTAATTTGAGCATAATGTTGTTATATAAAAAAATATAAAATTAGTGTGTCGGACTTTTTCGATACTGCATATATGTAGGGGTGTTCACGGTCCGCTTTTGACGGTTTTTAAGTCAAACCGTGAGACAAACTGTTACTAACAGTTTTTCATTATTGAAAATTGAAACCGAACTGTCAAAGCTTAAAACCAAATCAAACTGGACCGTTACCAATGGTTTGGTTTTAAGGTTTGGGTCAAAAACGAAAATTACTCGGTGTTCGATGTTCCTATCGGATTGTTTTTACCTGGAAACATATATGTCTCCATGTTGTGGCGTTATCAAGGTCAAGCTTATGGATTGAACACTGAAAATGGAAAAATAGTTTGCCCATGGTTCGAGTGGTAAGGTTTGTTAATCTTACAGTACAATGCATATAGTACTTAATCAATATCAATTAAAACAAGGAAAAAAAGATGCATAGGGTACACCAATTATTAGCCCACTTGCACTTCAAATACGAAAACAAAAAGAGAACCCAGTAAGCTCACTTCACCAATTTTAATTCAATTAAACCAAAGTACATAAAATAAATATTAACAATACCTAATATAAAATATCTAAATAAATAAAATACATAAAAATCTTACGACCTGGTCCGGTTTTTGGCATAAACAGTAAACCAAACACGACACGATAAGACACGATGACTTGTTGTATTCAACACAAACACGACACGATAACTAATCGTGTCATTTTTTCCAAACACAAACACGACCTGTTTAGAAGCAGGTCACCTGTTAAGGGACCTGTTTAGAAACCTGTTTAAAGAGAGAATAAATATAACATATGTAAATAAAGAAAAAAAAATGCCAAAACTTAATAAAACTTTAAAAAGTCCAATCTTAACATCCATTAACATAATAAATCCAAAACCTTTTTAAAAACAAAACCCATAAAAACAAAATTAATTAATGGAATCGTCCTAGAAACTAGATACAAATCGGATGTTAAGTGTTAACATGTCCCTAACGGGTCTTAACAAGTTAACGTGTCTTTAACCTGTTAAGACACGAATTTAACATGTCTTTAACGTGTCGACCTGTTTAAGACACGAAACATGTTAAGGTCAAACACGGGACATGCTAATTACGTGCCGTGTCATGTTAACAAGTCTGTATCAAAAATTGCTATCCCTACATTATGGTTTAAAATTTCTGAAACTGACCGCCCACAAGTTAATTAAAAAAACCAACAATGAAATCAAACCAATGACCTGTTTCACGGTTTGAAACCTAACCATGAACTCCCCTACATGTATGCAGTATGATCATACTGAATGATAATTCTACATGTATGTAGTATGATGATTCTACATATATGCAGTATGATCATACTACATATATGCAGTATCGAATAAATACGACATGTTAAACAAGTTTATATTTAATATAGCAATATTATATTTAAATTAAATATGATAAAATGCTCAATTTTATAGTGTAATTTTTTTTAAATGATAATGTATGAAAACGTTATTAAGGTTTAAAAAGTAAATGGAAAGTGATTTCTAGTTTTTTCACGAAATATGAGTTTTCTTTTTATCGAGTTTGTTAATTAGATAATTTGTTACTTGATTCGTGAGTTAGTTAGTTAGCTATTAGTCACTAATATATTTAGTTACTAGGTTAAAACTCATTTATTACATTGGTTGAATAAATAAAAACTTGTATAAAATATTAGTTTTTATAAAGATTTATAAATTCTAAAAATGTTATATAGTTATTTTTTTTTTAAATGTTTTATGGGGGGCAAGTGTGAGTGTGGTCACAGGCGTGAGGGGGACCTGCAGCCGGCTGAGGTGGCCCAATGGAAGTGGGGCTTGTGCGTGGGGGCGTGGGGAGTAATACGTATAGTCTTAATATCAAAGCTTCCTCTGAGATTTTAAATGATTGTTGGGAAAAAAAGTTTGAACTTTTAATATCAAAGCTTTTATAGTCAATTCCTTTACTCTTTCACGAAGAATTGTGACGTTTCAATAAAACGTTGTCATGGTTCTTTGCCTATACACAATCGATCTTTGATCTGTTTTAAATACGTTTTTCTGTTACATTTTTAGAATAGAAAAACATACTATTCTTTTTATTTTTTAGTTTTCTGATTGAAGATTTAGAGGATATCATAAAACACTTTAATATGAAAATATTAGTATATACGAATACGATTCTAAGAAATTCATAATTCTAAACCATAAAGCCTACCATTACTTTCTACTATTCCTAATTGAAAACTAAATATTTATGACAAACAAACAAAACAAAATTTTATATGCCCTAGACTCGTGGCCCCATGGCGTCCGATAAAATGACATGACTAGAGTTGAAGTACATTTGAAAAATTAATTACTCACAGTGTGCGTATATAGCCACCCCTATATAACATAAAAGCTAGCAAAAATCATAGACCCAAAATATTTGAATCATGATTTCTATTAGCCTCAGTCATTTAATAAATTTATAAATATTTTGAACGTTTTTAAGTCTTTCACACAAAGTAAATATTTTAAAAAAATAGAACTGTTAAATAGACTGAAATTGTACTTTTTGCCAAATACAATATTATTATTATTATTATTATTATTATTATTATTTACATGTTAACTAGGTTAGAATCTCGTGTATTATACATTTTGAATAAATGCAATGTTATATATTTAGTATAAGGGTGAGGGGTTGGGTCCAATCGCAAAGCCATTTGAAGTTAAGTGGTGAAGCTCCCCTTGAGGTCAAAGGTCGGAGCCCCTTCATAGAACGGATTGGTGTAAATTATTTGGAGGTACCCCACAATAAGGTATTTGTTGTTAAAACAGTGTATTATGCGCGTTGAATAAAATATAATGTAATATGTTAACACACTTACTCGTCAAAATATGTTTTTAAAAAATGTATTTTGACGTAACAATTATAAATTACGTTAAGTTAGTTTTTAAAACATTATTTTTCCAACTGGTATTAATTTTTTTATGTAATTGATCAATATTAATTCATATGATTAAATGATAAATATTCATAATTAGATTTACATTAAATATCTAAAAATTTATCTTTTTAATATCATTATTTAATAGAAGAGAGAAGCGAGAAAAAAATGATGAGTATTAACCAGAAGATGACACGTGTCCCATATTATTTTTATTTATTAGTATAGATAGATTATTTATGAAATTTGATTTTAACTTTTACAATAAACAATCATGAATGCTCTTAGGAGAGAGGGTCGGCAGAGAAAAGGCGAGGGTGGGAGTGTCTAAACTAAGGTTGAGGGAGAGTATCTAAAACAGTTTGTTGGATATCAAGAACACCCAATCATAAATTCACATATGTAAAATCATATTAATCAGAATAAGAAAAAGGGGTCAATTTCATAAAATAAAATCGTCTGCTTTGACTTTTCACAGCAGACCAGAATTTGTGCAATTGACCCCTTGTTCTTATTATGTTGAATATGATTTTACATATATGAATTTGTGATTGAGTGTTCTTGATATCCAACATAATGTTCTTAAGAGGGAGGGTCGACAGAGAAAAGGTGAGGGTAATAGTGCCGCAACTAAGGTTGAGGGAGAGTATCTAAAACAGATTTTTAAGAAAAAAAAATTGTTTTGTTAATAAATTGAATTAAACTTTTATCCATGAAAGCTACTAAAATAATATAAGTGAAAAAAATAGCATATATTAGTTAGTGCCCATCTACGTATAAAAAAACTGCCCCTTATTATGAAATAAAAACTAAAATAGTGTACTTATAATGTTGAGGAAAAAAATTGAAGTGTGTTATTATTGAATAAGTTAACCTTATTGTTAAATTCAAGCCAAGAAAAGAAAAAATCATAATTGAATTAGTATCATATCTTTAACAGATACTTCAAGTGCTATAAATATTAAATATCACTTGGTATAATACCTAGTAAGATCCACGAAAATATAATAAAATTTAAATAAAAAGAATACAAAAATTCCATGGAAAAAGTACGTGTCCAACATATTGGAAAATAATTATTAATAATTAAAATGTTAAATAAAATATAATGTTACTTATTCTTACTGCACTGTATTTAATAATTTATATAGTAAAAAGGTGTTTATATCTTTTCATTAATTATCTTCATATTAGTAAAATTAATACTAATGAAAAAAGAACGACATTTTCAAAGTTTGATATCTTATGGTGTTATTCTCTCGACTTTGTTAGGTCATAAACTGAAACAACTTTGTAGATCTGCGTACATAGATGATACGCATGAACAAGCATTTGGCAACAACACAAACTAATTAAACACATCAATCCTCTTTGATTAATGTTGATCTCATGAACAAGAGTTAATGAGTGACAACATGAAAATGTTAGAATTTATTTAATTTTTTTAACCATCTATTAAGTTAATTTAATTATTAAGTTGTGATAATTAACCAATAAACATTTATATATAAGTTATTGCAGTCAATTTATTTATAATTGTAGTCTCTCCATGGTAACACTTTCATGGGGACAATATTGTCATTATGTAAATCTATAAATATGGAGGCATTCTTTACTAATTCTTCTTGATGTTCAAGTTATGATTGAGATACTATGGTTTTGGTGTTCATCTTTCTTTCTTTCAAAACTTAGATGGGAGAAACAAGTATGTATGCTGTGTAATTAGACATTAAAAAGAATTAATAAGGAATGTCTTCATATTTATATTTACATAACATCAATATTGTCCATCAAGAGCTAACCGCACAATCTTTACACAACACCAATGGCCCCCCTACACTCACATGTACCTCTATACCCAATTCCGCTACTGCATCCCTCTCCCTCCCCCTCCACCACCGCCCCAACGTACCATACATACTTGTAGTATGTCGGGCATCTCTAAACTCCGTCAACCAGATTTCAATTTTCACACCTCCTAGGGCATACTCACCAGCCCCAATCTGGGCCTATCCCCATGTCCATACCTAACACAAAAGTCTGGCCCACCCCTAAATTTAGGAGCAAGCTTACTTAGCGCTCGTCCAAAGCAAGCATATGATGCCTCAAAAATGAGTTACTCTCCAATAGCTCTTGACTAAGCCTTCAACAACATGACACTTGATCCACCTGACCATAACTAGTATGCGGACTCTGGAGCAACATCTCACATGACTATGCCTTTATATTGTTATTTGGCAGCTACCTCTTTTTGGGTAATCATGACTTAGTTTCCTCAAGTGGTGGAGTTTGTAAACTTTAAAACTCTTCAATGTTTTTGTAAATTAATGTTTGGGGACCTGGCTTTCGCGTGTTTTTCAAAATTCGAAATTTGTTGTGAAATCTGGGTGTTACAATTACTGTAATTTATGATGGATTTACAAAAGATTGTTTAGAAATATGTTTATGGTGTTTAATAGTTTATTACAAAAGTGGTTTTGTTGATATTTAAATATTAGTTAATGCTTTTGAAGCATAAAAATTCAATTTTATGAATTTCTGGTTGTAAGTTTCACGTTTGATGAATCTGATAGGATTTAAGTTTTATGTTTCTTTGCACAAGTGTAACTGGATTTTCATATGTGTAAAGAATCTGTTTTCAATCTTTCATGTGTCTAATGTATCTAATTTAGGGATTACAATAGATGAAATATGTTTTAGAGTTCTTTACACATGTGTAAAAAGTCTGCTAGCATGTGTGTGTATATATATACGTATATATATGTGTGTGTATATATATAAATATATATATATATATATATATATATGTGTGTGTGGGAAGGTTGTCTAGGGAACCACATAAAAACAGAAAACTGGGTAACACCCGCATAAAAAACCTAAACCCTCTCCCCCACACCCCAAAAACCTAACCCTCCCCAGCCAACCCAAAAACCAAAACCATAAAGCTAAAAAAATGAGCAGATTTGGGGAACAGGTTTAAACAAACTCCGAATGAACATATTTTAGCGGCGTTAGAACCGGCTCCGCGTACCCTAAACCAGAAATCCTAAATCCTAAAGATAAACCGTAAATCCAACTCTAAAGTCAAAACACTAAGCTAAACCCTAAAATCTAAACTATAAACTCTATAGCTAAACACCCCCCTAAAAAAAGCTAACCTTCCCTCCTCCCCTTTTTCCATAAAAAAAACCTAATAGATAAAACATGTTTTAGAATTCTTGACACATGTGTATGTTTTCTTCAATTTTTCGTGTTCAGATGATGGATCTAGATATAGAGAGTGAGAAAGAGTGATTTTGTTAAAACCAATATTTTATCAACAAAGAAAAATAAATATAATTATCTTTTTTTCCCTTTAATAAATCTGGACAAATAATTAAAAAAATATGGATTTAATCATGATCATAAATTAAAATATTTAGAAAATTAATAGGTGGTGCAGAATTGATTTTCATTTTTCACAATAAAACATGGTTTACCAATGCTTTCAATTTTAATTTTTTATAAAGCCAATGTCTTTTTACATAGACATATAGCATGCCTGTACTGTATGAACATCATAAAGCATGCATAAGTTAAAAGAGGAGTCATGCACCCATTTCTCCAACCAACACAGAATACTAAGGATAACAGAAAAGCACAGTTAATGATTACCTAATTTCACTAGACTGAACTCATGGTTTCTTTGTCGGGATAATTCGGATTGGTATTAACCAAGGATTATCAAAGGGGACTACTAAGCATACACGTAGAATGCTAATCGGACTTGGCCATATACGCATCGTATAGGGCAATACGATGCGTATAGCCCTTCACAATTTCCCATGTCCGACATTCTCTTACAACCTGGTCATTCAAACCTCGTATACGCATCGTATAGGGCAATACGTTGCAGTTTAGGGTACGATGTACCTTCTGCCACTAGTCACATCACCTCGTACCCTATAGGGCCCAAATTTTGTGTATTTAACCATGCAGAATTCTCATTCGAACCGAACGTATGCTTTCAAAAAAAAAATTATAAATGTCTTGGTGGTGGGATGGTAACTACGGTTTTCAGGTATATTCTAACGAGTCGGTGGAAAACAACCCGCAAAGTTCTGGCGTTCAAGAGGTGAACCGGGAGGAGGTCTCATCCGACGTTTATTCTCATCAACGGGTAAGGCTTCCAGATTTGAACGAGCCACTGAGCAATCCCGAGTTCGTATACGGTGAACCGTCTTACCTTACACAACCCACGAACGAATACGTATACGATGAAGTCTCTAACCCGACACAACAAACCGACGACTCTGAAGACGAGGAACAAAACCATCAAAACGTGTCGTATAAAACTGACCAGAATTTTCAGTCTCGTGAACAGTTGGTGGATTGGGCTGTCCGGAAAGGACGTGAGAATGGTTACGTCCTTGTCACCTGACGATCGAGGAGAAAAGGCGACGATCCGACGGAACCGTTTATCAAGGTGTGGCTTATGTGTGACCGTCACGGCGAACGTGCGTCTACTGCCACGGTTAGACGTGCCGGTAGCAAGAAAATAGGTTGTCTCTTTAAATTGGAAGGAGAGTACCAAGAATATACTGGTGATTGGAAATTAACGGTGAAGGATGACAGTCATAACCACGATCCTAGTCAACATCTTGAGGCGCACTCGTTTGCGAGGAGACTGTCTCAGTCGGAACAACTTTTGGTGGGGAAGTTGTATTAGCAAAACATGTTGCCATGAAACATTCTGGCAACTATAAGGGAACAAAACCCAGAGAGTAGTTGCATTAAAAAGAACATTTATAATGCGATACAAAAGATAAAAACGAAACGAGATTCGGTGAAACTCCAATGCAGATTCTGGAAAACCTGCTTTCTTCTAAAAAATACGTCTACTATACTCGGGAAGATCCTGCCACAAATATTGTGGAGGAGATATTCTTTGTTCATCCGAAATCGTACGAGATGTGGCTTGCATTCCCGTACGTGTTGATGATCGACGCGACGTACAAAACAAACATGTATAAAGTTCCATTTGTCCAAGTGGTCGGTGTGACCTCCACACACCAGTCGTTTTGCGTCGCTAATGCATTTATATCAAAAGAACGGGAGGAAAACATCGTTTGGGTGCTACTGCAAATAAAAGCAATGTTGCAAAAGTGTATGGAGTTGCGTGTGATATTAACAGACATGGACAAAGCTCTTATGAACGCGTGTGATAAAATATTTCCGGGCTGTTCCAAGAACCTATGTCGGTGGCACATACACGAGAATATCGCAAAACATTGCAGGGCATCATTTACATACGAAGACTGGACAAATTTCAAGTATTCATGGTCGGTATTATGTGAGTCTCCCATGCTCTTATGAACGACTGTATGCAGCCAAACGAGGAAGTAAGTTTTGAATATTTAATATTTTTAGTATTGAATATTTATTATATATTTAAATATTTATTTAATATTTAATATTTTTCCAGGAGTTATAGATTATGTGACTAAAAATTGGTTGGGCCCGTATAAACAAAAGTTTGTATCCGCGTGGTCCAACAGAAACCTCAATTTTGGTCAACATACAACGAACCGAGTCGAGAGCCAGCATTTGCTCTTAAAGAGCTATTTTAGAAATGCTAACAGCTCGCTAGATAGACTTGTTGGGTTTGTTGATGAAATTGTATCAGATCAGTATTATCAGTTACAGTTTGGGTTTGGAACAAGCCTCATAAGGAAAATGGACAGCCACATAGCTATTGAATTGTTTGATAACCTGCACGGTAAAGTTTCACATAAAGCTCTAGATTTGTTAGAAAACGAGTGGTACAAGTTATCATATATACGGAAACAAAATGCAACGTGTGGTTGCTAACTTTTCAGTAGTTGTGGGTTGCCGTGTGCTTGTCGTCTAGCAAATATCGAAGATACAGGTAAACTGTTCTGACTATTCAGTAGTTGTGGGTTGCCGTGTGCTTTTCAAAATGTTCTGACTATTTCATTTAAAATACATGTGGCATAATCCCTCTAGATGTGGTGGACGTCTTTGGGAGGAAACTTGATTTAAAACCGTCGTTTGTCGATGATGAAAATGTATACGTGGATAAAGTACTTGGTCAAGTGAGAAACAAAATTATGTCACAACCCGATCAGGTCAAAAGAAGTATGCTGTTGAGAATCGCAGGGGTGGTCTTTCCGAGCAAAAGTAACAAGAAAGCGTATGTGGTACAAGAAGATACTCGCGGTCGTCCAACTTTAAAAAAGCAACAACAAAGGAAACAGGATGTCGCGAGAAACAGCTCATTCACAGGATCCCAACAAAGCAAATGTGACTCTGCGAGACACAGCTCGTATATTGCGTCACAAGAGTCTATACAAGCGAGTTCGGTCATTCAACACCGTCGTTCAACGAAGGGTAAAGGAAAGCAACCACAAGTTGATAACGCCCATCTTGGGTTTCCATTGATTATGGGGAAAGATGTCGTTAACAATATAAATTGTTTTAAGGATTCAATACCGTCTTTATTTTATCCGTACATTTCACATGTACAGGATATAAATCCCGACGGTAACTGTGGTTTTCGATCGGTAGCTTTGGGCTTAGGGTTAAATGAAAACCGGTGGTTTTTTATCCGACAACAACTTCTACATGAGATGGATAATAAAGAGGAATGGTGGAGAACTGTTTTTGACAGAGTCGCCTTTCAAGAGTATGATATGCTACGTCACACGGTAGATTGGCAGGATGTGAAAGCCGCACCAGTTAGTCGTTGGATGTCGATGCCACACACAGGACTCCTAATTGCTTAAAGATTTGGGATGATTGTTCATCTTTTAAGCATCGGCGGTAATCAAACATTTTTTTCCATTGTGGTTTGGTCCTAACGTTCACGCTCAACATCAAACTGTATCATTAGTTCACGTCAACAGGGCTCATTTCATCCACGTCAAGTTAGACGGAGATTTTTCGATTCCCACGCCGAATGCACTTTGGAATTTGCACCGAAATGATTATGCAGCAAAATGGGAAAATATATACAGTGATCGTATTGAACGATTTAAGAAAATAATGGCTACTAATAGATCTAGATTTCCATAATACGTCATGAACCACGGATGATGTTTGTTAGTTATAATTAATTATTAATTAAATATACATAATTTTATTTGTCATTTTAATTATTTTAAATTAATTTTACTTAATTATAATTAATTTTTTATTAGTTTTAATTAATTATTAATTAAATATAATTAATTTTAATTAAAAATTAATTAAAACGCCACGTATAGAACAATACGTGGTGTATAGACTTGAATAAGAGGGAATTCAGACTTTTCAAATCTGAGATATTTTAAATGCTATACGCATTGTATAGGTCAATACGTGGCATATAGAATACCAAAGGTTGGTGGCTATACGTCACGTATTGATCTATACGTGGCGTATAGCCATTTGATATACCAAGAAAACGCATCGTACATTGCCAAACGAACCAAAAAACCACACACAAACCCATACGCGACCCGGTAAGAAAACGCTTGTTCATTTGGATTGTCGTCTCAAAAAAACTTTGTAAAGGTACGTGTCTCAACCCGCGATCATTAATGTTAGGTTTATATTGAATATTAGCGTGTAAAACTGGGTAGATTAGCGATTTTTAGATTGAAACTTAAGAACTATACGCCACGTATAGGGCCATACGTGGCGTATAGTTCGTCTGAGGAAGACGATGAAGCCATACGCCACGTATAGATCTATACGTTGCGTATGTCTCAGGTTCGAGGCAACTTGGCCCGCGTATGGCCTGGTTGCCCGCGTATGGCTTAGTTTGCCCGGTAGCTGGCCTGCATATGGCTTGGGGGCCCTGCGTATGGCTTGGTTTACCCGGTAACAGCCTATACGCCACGTATAAAGCTATACGTGGCGTATAGGTTTTTTAAAAAAATTATTTTATTATTTAAAACAAAATATATTATTATTATTTAAAATAAAAACAATTAGCTATTTATTATTATTTAAAATAAAAAATTAAAAACAATTAATTATTATCAGATATGGCGGATCATGATGATGATATTCAGATGGAGTAGCTAAACGATCTTGCGCACTATCATTTTCTGGATTTTTCGGCTGATTCGGAGGCGTATGCCCGGTGCCAGAAGCTCCGAGGTGCGGTTGGGCCCAGGGATGGCGGTGGATTGGGGGCTCCTCGAGGAGGTACAAGAGGCCGAGCGAGCTAGGGCCATCATCGGCCAGGACACGCCATGGTCGCGTCTTTTTGCTCTTTCGTTCGCGGAGACCTACCGAGAGGTGATCGTCGAGTTTCTTTTGACGTTCATCTACTCAGAGGCTAGGCTGGAGCCTCTTCCCGGGGAGGCGTCGGATATGGATCCGGATCATATTTCTTTTTCTATTTTTGGGTCGTTTACCGTCAGACCCTCCGTCAGTGGGCCGTCACGACGGGCTTGTACTACGAGCCTGAGACAGTCACGCCACTTTTCACCGAGGCGGTGACGGAGGTGGATAAGGAGGAACTCCTTGTTTTTTGGGGCTTGATTTCAGATAGTCCTTGGTTGGGTACCAAGGGGAGGGTCTCGGGTATTAGAGACCCTTTGTATAGATTTCTGCACCGGCTTATTTCGACGTCGATCGCACCGCGTGTGAAAAGTCGTGAGTTGTGCACTAAAAGAGACCTTTTCTTTCTTTATTGCCTGCTTACAGGGAGGCGGTGCGACCTATCCACGTGCATGGCGCTTTATTTTGCATATGCCTATATGCGACAGAAGCGCGGGCTTTTGTATGGCGGTGCTTTCATCACGCAAGTCATGCGATCGGTTACACCATTTGACGTGCATGAGCCTGCGATGTTACCGGCCATTCCCCCTGTCCGATTAGACCGTCGCACGACGAGCGGCATGCGCATCACGCACCGATTCCCGCAGGGCCTTCGGTTCGTAGGGGCCGTCCAGGACCAGGTTTGGATCCCGGTGCTGTTGCCGCAGATGCCTGGACAGGGGGACCCGCCTATGCCTCTTCCGCTACAGGGTGTGGCGATGGAGGACGGGCCGCCGCACGTCGAGCCCATCCACGACCATTCGCCACTGCATCCCCGACACGTACGTCGGTCTGTTAGGCGGGAGAGGGCTACCCAGGCATTGCTTGATGGCCTTGTTGCCGACTCACGGCGACAGGGTCGTCAACTCGATCGCATGGAGGACCTGATGATGTAGGCGGTTGGACAGCTCGTGGATCTGTCACGAGCCGCCGGCATCGAGCCACGCCCACTACCACTGCCACGCCATTATCCGGACGACCCTGTTCAGGATGAGGGCGGGGCGGGTCAGGGTGACGGCGGAGCCGGTTAGGTTTAGTTCTTTTATTTGTATTTTGTTTCTTTCGTTGTTATGTATGTAAAACATTTTGATATATATATTTAATTTTTTGATGTAATGTATATAATGTTTAATTCATTTGTTTGGTTGTAATGTTTAATATTTTGTTTGGTTGTAATGTTTAATATTTTGTTTGGTTTGTAATGTTTAATATTTTGTTTGGTTATACTGTAAAAATATAATAAATGTTTAAAAAAAATATAAAATATATAAAATTTATAAATAGATAACAAACTTATATTAACAAAATTATATAAATTAAAATAAAAATAAACAAAATATAAAAAAAAAAAATTAAATAAAAAATACCTATACGTGGCGTATATGTCAATACGTCACATATATGATTCATAAACTCCCAAATCTTTCAACTTTTGAAGCAAAAATATAACCCGTGCCTCATACGCTGCGTATAGATCAATACGCCACGTATTGGACCAGCCGCCAGACAGAGAATGACACGTGCCATTCTGTTGTCAGTGACTAAACTCTATACGCCCTCGTATCGCCCTATACGAGGGCGTATAGTGTGGCGGCGGGTCCAATTAACAATATTCCGTGTGTGGTTAGAATCACCCTTATCAAAACTTGTTTCAAATTCAAGTTAACAATAAACCAAGATCTAGAAACAAATTTGAGTCTATTTTTTTTAACAAACTGCTCCTAATTAATCTACACCACACACCTACGTTTTACCCACAATCGTTTGAATAACCAAAAGAGTCATGTCAGTTCCATTGTCTTTAATCCCAACATTCTTTTAATCTTATGTGTGCATGAAAACCCTAAATCCCCATTCGAAGAGCCTACGTTTACGGTCTGTTTTGCATGAAATGTTGGTAAATCCATTTAAACACTTACTATATCAAAATCAAACACAAGCAATAACGAAATCAAACAATAAACAAATAGTAATTAAGATGAACAAAATCAAACTTGCAGAATTTAATAACCATCCAAGCGTAGTTAAAATTTAGGGGAAATTAAGAGAAAGAGATCGTACGAAGCATCAGTAGCGTACTCAGAAAGCTTTCCTTTAGTAGAGAAGACGATGAGAGCCACGTCAACGTCACACAGTACGGAGATCTCACGAGCTTTCTTCAGTAATCCAGACCTCCGTTTGGAGAAAGTTACCTGGCGATTGATTTTGTTCTCAATCCTCTTCAACATCACCCTTCCCCTCCCCATTGATCCACAGGCCTGCGTCCTCAACAACCACCAGGTTATGCTTTGTTGCCTTGTTTGGGAATTATTATACACATATATCCACCTACCTATACTTGTTTCAATTAATATGCCACGTAAACCCTTTTCCTTTTTTAATATTACTGTGAACAACCGCGCGTTACGACGGCTGCGTTGAGCCAAAAATAAATTTACATCAAAACATTAACGTGTTTAAGTAAATAGAAGAAAAGTATGAATTTGATACCGATCAATTCGAACTCGGTTCATTTAAAAACCGAGCCGCTCGGTTCGGTTTGAATTTACAAATCCGAGCAAGAATGTATTGCTCAAACTCGGTCGATTTATATTCGAGCCGCTCGGTTCGGTTCGTTTTTGCTCGATTTCAAAATTCCAAAACCTGGAAAATCCAAAAAACCATCTTCATCTTCAAAATCTGCAAACCATGGGAGACGATGATGGTTGAGAACGAAGAGCCGTGAGGTCAGACCATCAGAGGGAGAGGCGGACCGTCAGTCTATGAGGGTTTTTTTGTGAAACTTTTTTTTAGGTATTTTGATTAAGTTGGGTTTGTCAACTTCCGTAGTATAAAAATCTACAAAATGGATTGGGCCAAAACTCAAAAAATATATGTTTCTATATATAAAATTTATATATATAATAAATTAAAAAAATAATTCGAGTCAACCCGAACGAGCAACGAGCGAGCGTACCTATGCTCGTGCTCGGCTCGTTTACAAACCGAACCGAGCGGCTCGGCTCGTGTTTAACCAAGCAGAAATCAAACGAGCGTATTTTCGAGCATTTTTCTAGTGCGTATCGAGCGAGTTTCGAACGTCGAGCATTTTGGACAGCCCTAATGCCAACGTGGGATTAGCTCACTTGGTAGAGGCTCTTGCCTCTTAGATGGGAGGTCCTGGGTTCAAATCCAGGCATGTGGTGAAATATTTGGTGTAATTTAAGAGTAGAAGTAGGATAGATCTGTCGTTCAAAAAAAAGATAGGAGTGATATCCTTTAAGTACCCTCCAACCTTCTTATTATTATTTTTTTAAAATTAAAACAAATCAAATTTATAAACTAAAACTTTAATTAATTAATTAATTAAAAATACATAATAAATTAAAAGACAACAAATAAAAAGACAATAAATAAACAATTAAAATTCACATGACCAATAATACTTTGCTACTATTTCATGTTTTTCGTTTTAGGATTATTTTCAACAACGGTCTAGTTAGATGGTCGTGCAGATCCGTAAATATTTTAAATTCTCGGTCTATACATTCAGACATGATAGCCGCTCGCTGCTCCTTCACCAAAGCCCGTATGTCGTTGTCTTTTTTTTCCTTTTCTTGAACCAAGGAATTTATTCATCATATCCTCTCGAACATTCACGTAGCGTGCAATTTGTTCGGCCAAACTTCCTTTTCTTGACGGCGACATTGACGACTTCTTTGGTTTCTTTCCGGTTCAGAAACTTTTTTGTATCCATTGTATTTTTATGTAAATAACAGAGGAGAAAAAATCTATTTTTTGTGTATTGAGTAAATGTTTAGGTATGTATTTATAGTGGTAAATTTATTAAATTTAAATTTTTTTAACGGGCATATGACCGTTCAACGGTCTCTTCCAATGGCTAGCTTCCAACGGCTAGCTTTCAACATTTCGGCGGGTTCCAAAAGCCGCCCTCCCTACCTGTTGAACCCTCCATGGATGCGGCGGCGTACCTATCAAGCCGTTGGGTACCCGCAAGCGAACCCGCAACCACTCCACCTTCGTAAGTAAATATAAACTTATTTTATCATAGATTTAAGTTATTTTACATTATTAATTAACTTTAATTAAAATGAAAAATGTAATCAATTTTTGTAGCTCACAATACAAAAGTAAATTAAATATAGCTATTTAGGTAAAAAGTAGCATTTAACCCATGCATAAGAAGACGTACAAAAAGAGTTATTGTGGTTTGAAATAATTTAAAACCGGTTGGTGGTATTTTAAAGGGTGATTCTAACTACACACGGAATGTTGCTAATTGGATCCGTTGTCACACTATACGCCCTCGTATAGGGCAATACGAGGGCGTATAGAGTTCATTTCTCTGTCCGGCGGCTGGTCCAATACGTGGCGTATTGATCTATACGCAGCGTATGAGGCACGGGTTATATTTTTGCTTCAAAAGTTGGAAGATTTGGAGTTTATGAATCCTATACGTGGCGTATTGACCTATACACCACGTATAGGTATTTTTTATTTAATTATATATTTTTTATTTTATTTATATTTTGTTTATTTTTATTTTAATTTATATAATTTTGTTAATATAAGTTTATTATCTATTTATAAATTTTATATATTTTATATTTTTTTTAAACATTTATTATATTTACAGTATAACCAAACAAAATATTAAACATTACAAACCAAACAAAATATTAAACATTACAATCAAACAAAATATTAAACATTACAAACAAATAAACTAAACATTATATACATTATATCAAAAAATAAAATATATACATCAAAATGTTTTACATACATAACAACGAAAGAAACAAAATACAAATAAAAGAACTAAACCTAATCGGCTCCCCCGTCACCCTGACCGGCTCCGCCCTCATCCTGGCCCGCCCCGCCCTCATCCTGACCCGCCCCGCCCTCATCCTGAACGGGGTCGTCCGGATAATGACGGGGCGGTGGTAGTGGGCGTGGCTCGATGCCGACGGCTCGTGACAGATTCACGAGCTGTCCAACCGCCCACATGATCAGGTCCTCCATGCGATCGAGTTGACGACCCTGTCGCCGTGAGTCGGCAACAAGACCATCAAGCAATGCCTGGGTAGCGTGTCGGGGATGCTGTGGCGGATGGTCGTAGATGGGCTCGACGTGCGGCGGCCCGTCCTCCATCGCCACACCCTGTAGCGGATGAGGCATAGGCGGGTCCCCTGTTCAGGCATCTGCGGCAACGGCATCGGGACCCAAACCTGGTCCTGGACGGCCTATACGAACCGAAGGCCCTACGGGAATCGGTGCGTGATGCGCATGCCGCTCGCCGTGCGACGGTCTAATCGTACAGGGGGAATGGCCGGTAACATCGCAGGCTCATGCACGTCAAATGGTGTAACCGACCGCATGATCTGCGTGATGAAAGCACCGCCATACAAAAGCCCGCGCTTCTGTCGCATATAGGCAGATGCAAAATAATGTGCCATGCACGTGGATAGGTCACACCGCCTCCCAGTAAGCAGGCAATAAAGAAAGAAAAGGTCTCTATCAGTGTACCACTCACGGCTTTTCAGACGCGGTGCGATCGACGTCGAAATAAGCCGGTGCAGATATCTATACAAAGGGTCTCTAATACCCGAGACCCTCCCCTTGGTACCCAACCAAGGACTATCTGAAATCAAGCCCCAAAAAACAAGGAGTTCCTCCTTGTCCACATCCGTCACCGCCTCGGTGAAAAGTGGGGTGACCGTCTCAGGCTCGTAGTACAAGCACGTCGTGACGGCCCACTGATGGGGGGTCTGACGGTAAACGACCTCAAAAATAGAAAAAAGAAATATGATCTGGATCCATATCCGGCGCCTCCCCTGGAAGAGGCTCCAGCCTAGCTTCTGAGTAGATGAACGTCGAAAGAAACTCGACGACCACCTCTCGGTAGGTCTCCGCGAACGAAAGATCAAAAAGACGCGATCATGGCGTGTCCTGGCCGATGATGGCCCTAGCTCGCTCGGCTTCTTGTACCTCCTTGAGGAGCCCCCAATCCACCCCCGTCCCTGGGCCCAACCACACCTCCCGCAGCTTCTGGCACCGTGCATATGCCTCCGAATCGGCCGGAAAATCCAGAAAATGGTAGTGCGCAAGATCGTCTAGCTAGTCCATCTGAATATCATCATCATGATCTGCCATATCTGATAATAATTAATCGTTTTTAAATTTTTATTAATATATTGTTTTTATTTTAAATAATAAAAATAAATAATAATAATATATTGTTTTTATTTTAAATAATAAAAATAAATAATAATAATATATTGTTTTTATTTTAAATAATAAAAATAAATAATAATAATAATATATTTTTTTTATTTTAAATATCAAAAATAAATAATAATAATAATATATTGTTTTTATTTTAAATAATAAATAATAATAATAATATATTTTATTTTAAATTATAAAATAATTTTTTTAAAAAACCTATACGCCACGTATAGATTTATACGTGGCGTATAGGCTGTTACCGGGTAAACCAAGCCATACGCAGGGCCCCCAACCCATATGCAGGCCAGTCACCGGGAAAACTAAGCCATACGCGGGCAACCATGCCATAGGCGGGCCAAGTTGCCGGGAACTTGAGCCATACGCAACGTATAAATCTATACGTGGCGTATGGCTTTATCGTCTTCCTCAGACGAACTATACGCCACGTATGGCCCTATACGTGGCGTATAGTTTTAAGTTTCAACCTAAAAATCGCTAATCTACCCAGTTTTACCCGCTAATATTCAATATAAACCTAACATTAATTATCGTGGGCTGAGACACGTACCTTTACAAAGTTTTTTTGAGACGACAATCCAAATGAATGAGCATTTTCTTGCCGGGCCGTGTATGGTTTTGTGTGTGGTTTTTTGGTTCGTTTGGCACTCTACGATGCATTTACTTGGTATATCAAATGGCTATACGCCTCGTATAGATTAATACGTGGCGTATAGCCTCCAACCTTTGGTATTTTATACACCACGTATTGACCTATATGATGCGTATAGCCTTTAAAATATCTCAGATTTGAAAAGTTTGAATTCCCTCTTATTCAAGTCTATACGCCACATATAGATCTATACGTGGCGTATAGTTCTTTTGTTTTTTATTAAAATTAATTTTATTTAATTAATAATTAATTAAAACTAATAAAAAATTAATTATAATTAAGTAAAATTAATATAAAATAATTAAAATGACAAATAAGATTAATTATATTTAAATAATAAGTAATTAAAACTAACAAACATCATCCTTAGTTCGTGAAGTATTGTGGAAATCTAGATCTATTAGTAGTCATTATTTTCTTAAATCGTTCAATACGATCACTGTATATATATTTTCCCATTTTGCTGCATCATCATTTTGGTGCAAATTCCAAAGTGCATTCGGCGTGGGATTCGGAAAATCTCCGTCTAACTTGACGTGGATGAAATGAGCATTTTTTTTACGTGAATTAACGATACGATTTGATGTTGAGCATGAACGTTAGGACCAAACCACAATGGAAAAAATGTTTGGTTACCGCTGATGCTTAAAAGATGAACAACCACCCCAAATCTTTGAGCAATTAGGAGTCCTGTGTATGGCATCGACATCCAACGACTAACTGGTGCGGCTTTCACATCCTGCCAATCTATCTTTTGACGTAGCCTATCATACTCTTGAAAGACGACTCTGTCAAAAACAGTTCTCCACCATTCCTCTTTATTGTCCATCTCATGTAGAAGTTGTTGTCGGATAAAAAGCCACCGGTTTTCATTTAACCCTAAGCCCAAAGCTACCGATCGAAAACCATAGTTATCGTCGGGATTTACATCCTGTATATGTGAAATGTACGGATAAAATAAAGACGGTATCGAATCCTTAAAACAATTTATATTGTTAACCGCATCTTTCCCCATAATCAATGGAAACCCAAGATGGGCGTTATCATCTTGTGGTTGCTTTCCTTTACCATTCGTTGAACGACGGTGTTGAATGCCGAACTCGCTTGTATAGACTCTTGTGATGCAATATACAAGTTGTGTCTCGCAGGGTCACATTTGCTTTGTTGGGATCCTGTGAATGAGCTGTTTCTCGCGACATCCTGTTTCCTTTGTTGTTTCTTTTTCAAAGTTGGACGACCGCGAGTATCTTCTTGTACCACAGGCGCTTTCTTGTTACTTTTGCTCGGAAAGACCACCCTTGCGATTCTCGACCGCATATTTCTTTTGACCTGATCGGGTTGTGACATAATTTTGTTTCTCACTTGACCAAGTACTTTATCCACGTCTACAGTTTCATCATCGACAAACGACGGTTTTAAATCAAGTTTCCTCCGGAAGACGTCCACCGCATCTAGAGAGATTATGCCACTTGTATTTTAAACGAAATAGTTAGAACATTTTGAAAAGCACACGTCAACCCACAACTACTGAATAGTCAGAACAGTTTACCTGTAGCTTCGATATTTGCCAGACAACAAGCACACGACAACCCACAACTACTAAAAAATTGGCAACCACACGTTACATTTTGTTTCCGTATATGTGATAACTTGTACCACTCGTTTTCTAACAAATCTAGAGCTTTATGTGAAACTTTACCGTGTAGGTTATCAAACAATTCAATAGCTATGTGGCTGTCCATTTTCCTTATGAGGCTTGTTCCAAACCCAAATTGTAAATGATAATACTGATCTGATACAATTTCATCAACAAACCCAACAAGTCTATCTAGCGAGCTGTTAGCATTTCTAAGATAGCTCTTTAAGAGTGAATGCTGGTTCTCGACTCGGTTCATTGTATGTTGACCAAAATTGAGGTTTCTGTTGGACCACGCAAATACAAACTTTTCTTTATACGGGTCCAGCCAATTTTTAGTCACATAATCTATAACTCCTGGAAAAATATTAAATATTGAATAAATATTTAAATATATAATAAATATTCAATACTGAAAATATTAAATATTCAAAACTTACTTCCTCATTTGGCTGCATACAGTCGTTCGTAAAGCCGGTTGAAGTTGTACTGGTATATATCTGGCGTGGGAGACTCACATAATACCGACCATGAATACTTGAAATTTGTCCAGTCTTCGTCTGTAAATGATGCCCAGCAATGTTTTGCGATATTCTCGTGTATGTGCCACCGACATAGGTTCTTGGAACAGGCCGAAAATATTTTACCACACGTGTTCATAAGAGCTTTGTCCCTGTCTGTTACTATCACACGCGGCTCCATACACTTTTACAACATTGCTTTTTATTTGCAGTAGCACCCAGACGAAGTTTTCCTCCCGTTCTTTTGATATAAATGCATGACCGACACAAAACGACTGGTGTGTGGAGGTCACACTGACCACTTGGACAAATGGAAGTTTATACATGTTTGTTTTGTACGTCGCGTCGATCATCAACATGTACGTCGCGTCGATCATCAACATTTCGGATGAACAAAGAATATCTCCTCCACAATATTTGTGGCAGGATCTTCCCGAGTATAGTAGACGTATTTTTTAGAAGAAAGCAGGTTTTCCAGAATCTGCATTGGAGTTTCACCGACACTCGTTTCGTTTTTTATCTTTTGTATCGCATTATAAATGTCCTTTTTAATGCAACTACTCTATGAGTTTTGTTCCCTTATAGTTTCCAGAATGTTTTGTGGTAACATGTTTTGCGAATACAACTTCCCCACCAAAAGTTGTTCCGACTGAGACAGTCTCCTCGCAAACGAGTTCGCCTCAAGATGTTGACTAGGATCGTGGTTATGACTGTCATCCTTCACCGTTAATTTCCAATCACCAATATTTTCTTGGTACTCTCCTTCCAATTTAAAGGGACAACCTATTTTCTTGCTACCCGGCACGTCTAACCGTGGCAGTAGACGCACGTTCGCTGTGACGGTCACACACAAGCCACACCTTGATATTTTTTTGAACGATACGTTCGAATGAGAATTTTGCATGGTTAAATACACAAAATTTTGGCACTATACGCATAGTATAGGGCAATACGGTGCGTATAGGATTCGGGTCAAACTTGGTCAAACCTCGTATACGCATCATATAGTTCAATACGATGCGTATAGCGTACGAAGTACTTTTTGCAACTAGTTAACCATCACATCTCTACACGCCACGTATAGATCTATACGGGGCGTATAGCGATGTGATGGTTGACTAGTTGCAGAAAGTACCTCGTACGCTATACGCATCGTATTGAACTATACGATGCGTATAGTGTTGGAATGACCAGGTTGTACGAGGATGTCGGGCATGGGAAATTGTGAAGGGCTATACGCATCGTATTGCCATATACGATGCGTATATGGCCAAGTCCACATACCCAACGGCTAGCTTCCAACATTTCGGCGGGTTCCAAAAGCCGCCCACCCTACCTGTTGAACCGTCCATGGATGCGGCGGCGTACCTGTCAAACCATTGGGTACCCACAAGTGAACCCGCTACCACTCCACCTCCGTAAGTAAATATAAACTTATTTTATCATAGATTTAAGTTATTTTACATTATTAATTTTCTTTATATAAAATGAAGAATGTAATCAATTTTCGTTGCTCACATTACAACAGTAAATTAAATAGGGGACTACTAACCACACACGGGAAATGCTAATCGCACTTGGTCATATACGCATCATATAGGGCAATACGATGCGTATAGCCCTTCACAAATTCCCGTGCCCGACATTCTCTTACAACCTGTCATTCAAACCTCATATACGCATCGTATAGGTCAATACGATGCAGTTTAGGATACGAGATTCCTTCTGCCACTAAACCCATCACATCGTACCTTATACGCATCGTATTGGGCTATACGATGCGTATAGGGCCCAAATTTTGTGTATTTAACAATGCAGAATTCTCATTCGAACCGAACGAACGTATGCTTTCCACAAAAAAAACTATAAACATGTCTTGGTGGTGGGATGGTAACTACGGTTTTCAGGTATATTCTAACGAGTCGGTGGAAAACAACCCGCAAAGTTCTGGCGTTCAAGAGGTGAACCGGGAGGAGGTCTCATCCGACGTTTATTCTCATCAACGGGTAAGGCTTCCGGATTTGAACGAGCCACTGAGCAATCCCGAGTTCGTATACGGTGAACCGTCTTACCTTACACAGCCCACGAACGACTACGTATACGGTGAAGTCTCATACCCGACACAACAAACCGACGACTACGTATACGGTGAAGTCTCATACCCGACACAACAAACCGACGAATACGTCAACGGTGAAGTCTCATACCCGACACAACAAACCGACGACTTCGTGTCCGAAGACGAGGAACAAAACCATCAAAACGTGTCGTATAAAACTGACCAGAATTTTCAGTCTCGTGAACAGTTGGTGGATTGGGCGGTCAGGATAGGACGTGAGAATGGTTACGTCCTTGTCACCCGACGATCGAGGAGAAAAGGCGACGATCCGACGGAACCGTTTATCAAGGTGTGGCTTGTGTGTGACCGTCACGGCGAACGTGCGTCTACTGCCACGGTTAGACGTGCCGGTAGCAAGAAAATAGGTTGTCCCTTTAAATTAGAAGAAGAGTACCAAGAAAATACTGGTGATTGGAAATTAACGGTGAAGGATGACAGTCATAACCACGATCCTAGTCAACATCTTGAGGCGCACTCGTTTGCGAGGAGACTGTCTCAGTCGGAACAACTTTTGGTGGCGAAGTTGTATTCGCAAAACATGTTGCCACGAAACATTCTGTCAACTATAAGGGAACAAAACCCAGAGAGTAGTTGCATTAAAAAGGACATTTATAATACGATACAAAAGATAAAAAACGAAACGAGAGTCGGTGAAACTCCAATGCAGATTCTGGAAAACCTGCTTTCTTTTAAAAAATACGTCTACTATACTCGGGAAGATCCTGCCACAAATATTGTGGAGGAGATATTATTTGTTCATCCGAAATCGTTTGAGATGTGGCGTGCGTTCCCGCACGTGTTGATGATCGACGCGACTTACAAAACAAACATGTACAGACTTCCATTTGTCCAAGTGGTCGGTGTGACCTCAACACACCAGTCGTTTTGCGTCGCTCATGCATTTATATCAAAAGAAAGAGAGGAAAACTTCGTCTAGGTGCTATTTCAAATAAAAGAAATGTTGCAAAAGTGTATGGAGCCGCGTGTGATAGTAACAGACAGAGACAAAGCTCTTATGAACGCATGTGATAAAATATTTCCGGATTGTTCGAAGAACCTATGTCGGTGGCACATACACGAGAATATCGCAAAACATTGCAGGGCATCATTTACAGACGAAGACTGGGCAAATTTCAAGTATTCATGGTCGGTATTATGTGAGTCTCCCACGCCAGATATATACCAGTACAACTTCAACCGGCTTTACGAACGACTGTATGCTGCCAAACGAGGAAGTAAGTTTTGAATATTTAATATTTTCAGTATTGAATAATTATTAAATATTTAAATATTTATTCAATATTTTTCCAGGAGTTATAGATTATGTGACTAAAAATTGGTTGGGCCCGTATAAACAAAAGTTTGTATCCGCGTGGTCCAACAGAAACCTCAATTTTGGTCAACATACAACGAACCGAGTCGAGAGCCAGCATTTGCTCTTAAAGAGCTATTTTAGAAATGCTAACAGCTCGCTAGATAGACTTGTTGGGTTTGTTGATGAAATTGTATCAGATCAGTATTATCAGTTACAGTTTGGGTTTGGAACAAGCCTCATAAGGAAAATGGACAGCCACATAGCTATTGAATTGTTTGATAACCTGCACGGTAAGGTTTCACATAAAGCTCTAAATTTGTTAGAAAATGAGTGGTACAAGTTATTACATATACGGAAACAAAATGCAACGTGTGGTTGCCAACTTTTCAGTAGTTGTGGGTTGTCGTGTGCTTGTCGTCTGGCAAGTATCGAAGCTACATGTAAACTGTTTTGACTTTGGAATTTGTGAATGTTTAACTTTCAAAATTTTCTGACTATTTTGTTTTAATACAGGTGGCAGAATCCCGCTAGATGCGTTGGACGTCTTCTGGAGGAAACTTGATTTAAAATCGTCGTTTGTCGATGATGAAAATGTAGACGTGGATAAAGTACTTGGTCAAGTGAGAAACAAAATTATTTCAGAACCTGATTAGGTCAAAAGAAGTATGCTGCCGAGAATCGCAGGGGTGGTCTTTCCGAGCAAAAGTAACAAGAAAGCGCCTGTGGTACAAGAAGATACTCGCGGTCGTCCAATTTTGAAAAAGCAACAACAAAGGAAACAGGATGTCGCGAGAAACAGCTCATTCACAGGATCCCAACAAAGCAAATGTGACCCTGCGAGACACAGCTCGTACATTGCGTCACAAGACTCGATACAAGCGAGTTCGGTCATTCAACACCGTCGTCCAACAAAGGGTAAAGGAAAGCAACCACAAGATGATAACGCCTATCTTGGTTTTCCATTGATTATGGGGAAAGATGCGGTTAACAATATAAATTGTTTTAAGGATTCGATACCGTCTGTCTTTCATCCGTACATTTCACATATACAGGATGTAAATCCCGACGGTAACTGTGGTTTTCGATCGGTAGCTTTGGGCTTAGGGTTAAATGAAAACCGGTAGCTTTTTATCAGACAACAACTTCTACAGGAGATGGACAATAAAGTGGAATGGTGGAGAACTGTTTTTGACAGAGTCGCCTTTCAAGAGTATGCTATGCTATGCTACGCCACACAATAGATTGGAAGGATGTGAAAGCCGCACCAGTTAGTCGTTGGATGTCGATGTCATACACAGGACTCCTAATTGCTCAAAGATTTGGGGTGATTGTTCATCTTTTAAGCATCGCCGGTAATCAAACATTTTTTCCATTGTGGTTTGGTCCAAACGTTCACGCTCAACATCAAACCGTATCATTAGTTCACGTCAACAGGGCTCATTTCATCCACGTCAAGTTAGACGGAGATTTTCCGATTCCCACGCCGAATGCACTTTGGAATTTGCACCGAAATGATGATGCAGCAAAATAGGAAAATATATACAGTGATCGTATTGAACGATTTAAGAAATTAATGGCTCGTAATGGATCTACATTTCCACAATACTTCACGAATCACGGATGATGCTTTATTAGTTTTTTATTAATTTTAAGTATAGGGTCAATTTAATTATTTTAAATTTTTATTATTTGTAATTTTAATTATTTTAAATTAATTTTAAGTTAATTATAATTAATATTTTATTATTTTTTTATTAATTTTAATTAAATATAACTAATTTTAATTTAATATTCTACACGCCACGTACAGGACCATAAGTGGCGTACATAATTCCAAACGTTGATTGCTATACGCCACGTATTGATCTATACGCGGCGTATAGCCACTTGATATACCAGGAAACCGCAGCGTATAGAACCAAACGACCAAAAACACACAAACACAAACCCATACGCATCCGGCAAAAAAGCTCGTTGATTAGGATTGTCGTCTCAAAAAAACTTCGAAAAGGTATGTCTCTACACCCACGATCAATAATGTTAGGTTTATATTGAATATTAGCGGGTAAAATTGGGTAGATTAGCGATTTTTAGGTTTGAACTTAAGAACTATACGCCACGTATTGGGCCATACGTGGCGTATAGTTCGTCTTAGGAAGACGATGAAGCCATACGCCACGTATAAGTCTATACGCTGCGTATGGCTAGGATTACCCGGTCACTTGCCTGCGTATGGCCTGGTTTGGGTCGCGTATGGCTTGGTTTACCCGGCAACTCGCCCGCGTATGGCTTAATTGGCCTGCGTATGACTTATTTTGCCCGGCAACCGCCTATACGCCACGTATAAGCCTATACGTGGCGTATAGGTTTTTAAAAAATTAATAATTATTATTATTTATTATTTAAAATAAAAAAAAATTAATTATTATTATTATTTATTATTTAAAATTTAAACAATATATTATTATTATTATTTATTATTTAATATTTAAACAATATATTATTATTATCATTATTTATTATTTCAATTATAAACAATATATTATTATTATTTATTATTTAAAATTTAAATAATATTATATTATTATTTATTATTTAAAATTTAAACGATATATTATTATTATTATTTATTATTTAAATTAAAAAAATTAAAAACAATTAATTATTATCAGATATGGCGGATCATGATGATGATATTGAGATGGATCAGCTAGACGATCTTGCGCACTACCCTTTTCTGGATTTTACACCCGATACGGAGGCTTATTCCCGTTGCAAGAAGCTCGGGAAGTGCATATGGGTCCAGGTACGGCGGTGGATTGGGCCCTCCTCGAGGAGGTGCAAGAGGTCGAGCGAGCTAGGGCCATCATCGGTCAGGAAACGCCATGGTCGCGTCTTTTTGACCTTTCTTTTGAGGATACATACCGAGAGCTGGTCGTCGAGTTTCTTTCGACGTTCATCTACTCAGAGACGGGGCTGCAGCCTAAAAAAAAAAAAAAAAAAAATTTTTTTTTTTTTTTTTTTAATCAAAATCCCAAAATCAATAAAAATCCAAACTTTATCATCCAATCATCGAAAACCTAGGTAGTTCTAATGGTTTTAGCCAAGAAACATCATAAAGACAAAAGAAACAAGTTTAATCAGAGAAAACATAGTTCAAATAGCAAATATCAAACGTAACCGAATGATTAAGCGTGATCTAATGATTAATCTAACCGATATCGCTTCCACACCTTCGATCTCCAAGCAAAATCCAATCTTGAATGCCAAAATCGCCCAAAGTTCCAAGCTTTTTCGTCTACAAGTCGATAATGATCAAGAATGGCCGACCAAATCTTTAAAAACCCTAAAATTCCTAAATTCTCGGTTTAACGGACCTCTCGCGTACCGCGAGAGGCATTGGGTCACTCCCTCGCGTACCGCGAGGGACAATTTAGTCGGGTTGCTTTCTGGATCCCCTCGCGTACCGCGAGGTACTTCTCTCCTGTCTCTCGCGTACCGCGAGAGACCTACCTTAACAGAAAATTAATATTATTTATTCTTTTTGGCTCCAACTTCCGTGTGCTCGATACTTCTACATTTTTACTCGGTTTTCCGCTTCCTTAGCACACTGTACCCTGCAATTCTAACCCAAACTCAGTATGAACTTAAAACCACACAAAACTAATACAAAATTGGACAATTATACACAATTATACACGGATAAATGCATGTGTTTTGCAACACATCAAGGTGCAAGAGGTCGAGCGAGCTAGGGCCATCATCGGTCAGGAAACGCCATGGTCGCGTCTTTTTGACCTTTCTTTTGAGGATACATACCGAGAGCTGGTCGTCGAGTTTCTTTCGACGTTCATCTACTCAGAGACGGGGCTGCAGCCTCTACCCGGGGAGGCGCCGGATATTGATCCGGATCGTATTTCTTTTTCTATTTTTGGGGTCGTTTACCGTCAGACCCTCCGTCAGTGGGCCGTCACGAGACGGTCACGCCGCTTTTCACCGAGGCGGTGACGGAGGTGGACAAGGAGGAACTCCTTGTTTTTTGGGGCTTGATTTCAGATAGTCCTTGGTTGGGTACCAAGGGGAGGGTCTCGGGTATTAGAGACCCTTTGTATAGATATCTGCACCGGCTTATTTCGACGTCGACCGTGTGCGGTTAGAATCTCCCATTAAATATAGCTAAAAGTAGCATTTAACCCATGCATAAGAAGACGTACAAAAAGGGTTATTGTGGTTTGAAATAATTTAAAACTGGTTGGTGGTATTTTAAAAGCATAGTAGTATTGAGAAAAACGTTGTCTCATTCTGATTGGTGGAAGGGCAATTTAAATACATAGGTCATCTGTCCTTGGATGCTCACATTGGACACGTGCGTTTAAACCTCGGCTTGCTTAGGGCTCCACTGTTGCTTGTTTTCACTTTTTATACATGAAATATATAGGGTTTTGTAAAAAAAGACATTTTAACTTACAAAAGAGAAAATCACATCACATGACCATCTAAAAACAACTAAATAGTCATTCACCTTTTCTTTTACCAGTATAGAATTTCACAAAGTTTGTATCACCGATATGACACTTTTGTATCAAGCAGTGACGGATCCAAGATTTTTTATCAGTGGGTGTATAAAATGGGTCGGTCAAAACAGGTCAAACATGTTAAAAATAAATCAGTCAAAACGGGTCAAATATACCAAAAATGGACGGTCATAATGGGCCAAATCATTATAATTTATTTGGCTAATTACTAAAAAGAAAATGTCGATCTCGATTGTTTTTACTTGTTTTTCATGACATATGCAATTAAAATAAGTTATATTGTTTCAACTTCTTAGATTTAATGTTGATTTTAGTAATTTGTAACATCAATAGAAAAAAAATTTCATGTTAAACTCTTATAATTCTCCGTACTTGCAACCGTTGAAAATTGAAACACTTTCTAATCACAATAAAACTATTAAAATAACTTCTCTAAATACCTAATTTACTACTTTAGGGTTATTAAAAACTAAAATCAAAGTTAAAGGTTTACTTTGTAAATTTTAATCAATTGAAAGGGAATATGTGAAATTTTTAAAAATTCTAGTATCAAACGTGATTTTCTATAATTGTAAGAGAGGATTACAATAAAAAAAATATACAAGAGACTAGAGTAATTACTCCACAAATTTAGCTGTATACATGGAAGGGAAATAAAAACATAATAAATGTAGATGAGACCAAATAATGGAAAGAGAGAAAATAAGTAGTAATCCTGTAATTTATAACTTTTAATTTTGAAAAATGAAATTAACTATTTGATAAATTTGTTTTCCTTTTCTTTATTAATATTATCTTCTCCCCCTTTATCTCTTTCATCTTCTCCACAGAGCTTGTGTTCTCCATTAAAACTTCTTGCGAAAAATCACCAAAATCTTCGGTTTCCCTTCTTTTCCTTTTTCTGTTTGTCGATGTCAAAGGTGCCTCTCGAGTATTTGCGAAGGTGCCTACTTAAAGAAACCTAAAGTATTCTATTACTCAGATAAATTCCAGCGGGTGCCTCGCCCCCCGCTGAACATAAGGTGAATTCGCCCCTGGTATCAACCTCGATTTGCTTAGGGCTCCACATTTTATACTATTTTTTTTGGCTAATTTCATACATTCCTCGTTAAGCACGAAGATCTAAAATAGGATCGTAAGTACAGTTGTAAGAATTCGGATTCGTGTATGCTGAAACTCTCTGATAATCATGTGTTCACTTTCATATTAAATTACTAGTTTAAAACTTGTGTACTATACATGATGAAAAAATATCAAGATATAAAATTCATAAATCTTTATATATATATATATATATATATATATATATATATATATATATATATATTATAGGTGAAAAAATGCATTAAATATAATAACAATAAAAAACAAAATCCAAAACAATGTAAAAATTAATACATAATTGAGTTTCAAAAATGTATTAATTACTATTCAATTTAATTTGACTTTCATTTACTATTTGATTGAAAACTTAAGCTATGTAATTAGATTTCAAATTTTCTTATTAAAATAGATAGTTTAAAATAAATGTGTTTTATTAATATAACTACTAATTTCTTTAAAAATATTATAGATGTGTATTTAATAAGAGGGAGAGTTTGAAAAAAAAATAACTAGAATGAATATGAAAGCGACACGTCGCATGAGAAAACATTTATTTATTAAAGCATTCACATCAGCTTCTCTATTCACATCTTTATAATTACACTAAAAATCACCATATTTTCTTTTTTTTCAATTAAATAATACTTTTTATAGCTTTATCGTTACCTATTCTCTCTTCTCCACTCACAACCACTTTTAAAAAATATTAAAAAATTAATAGAGGTGAACAGTTATTCACAAATATATAGATGAACAATAACATTTTCTCTCTCATTCACTCACAACAACTTTAAATTACTCCCTAAAATATGTAAAAAAAAACACTCACAAACATATACAGAACCTGCTGTGAATTTATACTATATAATAAATAAAGGTTTTTGTATGCCACGTGTCGCCACCATATTCAATCTCATCATTTTTTCCCGCCTCTCTCTTTTATTAAATGCACCTATATGTTTTAATAAATTACTAACTAGGTTAAAACTCATGTATTACATTGGTTGAATAAATACAACTTATTGTAAATCAGTAGTTTTTACGAATATTTGTATGTTGGATGTTATTGATGAAATCGTTATTTTTTTAAAATATTTTGTAAAAGGAAAGAAAGAAATGTTCAGTTTATAATTTTTTTTTCCGAACAAACATATTTTCTCAATAAAAAAAGTTTTATAAAAATAATTGTTGAAATCATAATTATTTAATAGAAGAGAGATGGGAAACAAAAAAAAATTTAAAAATGGAAAGAAATTTATATAATTAGTAGGAGAGAGAGGCGGAAAAAAAATGATGAGGGTAAACGTGAGAGTGATAAATGTCCTACTAAAACCTTTATTTATTATATAGTATAGATTATACTAATAAAACATATTTATTTTAAATTATATTTTATTATAAAAAAACTTTGAAATCTAATTATGTAATTTTTATTTTCAATCAAATAGTAAATGAAAGTCAAATTAAATTAAATAGTAATTCATGTATTTTCGAAACCCAATTATATATTATTTTTTACATATTTTGAATTTTGTTTTATATCTTTAGTATATGTATAGTAATACATTTTTACACCTGTAAAATACATAAATAAAATTTGAGAAATTTATGTATTGATATTTTTCACCCGTGTGTATTACATGGGGTCTAAGCTATGCTCTTATATAGTATAGATTTTATTGGTATACATGAATACTCAATTGTATGAGAAATAAAGATTTTAAAAAACGAGAGATTTAAAAAAAACAAATGTGTATAATCTTTTAGGATTTTCGTACATGTGAGATACTGACCAAAAGACTTATATTTATAGGTGTGTATCTACGCAATAAAATGTCATGACTGTTGGCGGATAAGCCACACAACCATCAACCGTTTAGAAATTAATTGTTGTTTCAGTTTACTCCGGATGACCAATTTGGTACGGATAAACAAATCTACTCCGAATGAACAAATCTAATTTGGATGAACAAATATAATCATGTCAAGGGCGTTGCTCCTGGGACCCACTAGGAGCTACCGCCTAAGGACCCTAATAACTAGGGGCGCTGCCCCGGACCCCCATTGTTCAGTAGCCTTCTACTCCTTAAAAAATAAGGTGTCATAAGCACCATAAATCATAAGATTTTCGAAAAAGTGTGCACTTCACACTTACCAACTTGTTTGATGTTTAATTATGACTTGTCATTTTATCATTAACTAAATTCAATTACACAAAATATCTAGATGACATCAAAATTACCAACGGAATTGACAATTTGCTAAAACGGGATTGTTAGCAGTAGGGGTGTTCAAAACCGGATATCCGAAATTTCGGATTTCCGAATTTCAGATATCTGAAAATTTCTGATAGTAAACAAATATTAATATTAAAAAAATTGGAAATTTCGGATATCCGAATCTGAAATTTTATTTTTTTGATTATTTATTATATTTAAATAATTAAATATATCTTACTTATTCAAACCCTAAAATACACATACTCCATCATTTATCACCCATCAGACTTCTTCAAACCTTCTTAGAGACGCACGCAGCCACCACGTTCACTCCTCAAACCTCCTGCCGCCACCACCTTAGACCTGCTCAGACCTTCTGCCGCCAGTCGCCACCACCAGTCCACCTGCCGCAACCACCTTAGAACTGCTCAGACCTCCAGCCGCCACCACCACCACTTCTTCAAACCTTTAGTAGAGAAGCACGCAGCCACCACAAGTCACCCACGTTCGCTCCTCAAACCAGTCCAACAACTGATGTTGACTGCCGCTGACTTCCGCCGACTACCACCACGCTTCCCTCCTTAGACTTCAAATACATCCACCTGTGTTGTGGCGTTATCAAGGTCAAGCTTATGGATTTACTCTATATACGGTTGAGTTCATGAGAAAACTAAAAAACTCCCCCTCAATATTTAAACCTTAATAACTTTTTTCATACGTTATTATATATTTTTTTTAAATTAAGCATTTTTATCTGTAATTTGAGCATAATGTTGTTATATAAAATTAGTGTGTCGGACTTTTTCGATACTGCATATATGTAGGGGTGTTCACGGTCCGCTTTTGACGGTTTTTAAGTCAAACCGTGAGGCAAACTGTTACTAACAGTTTTTCATTATTGAAAATTGAAACCGAACTGTCAAAGCTTAAAACCAAATCAAACCGGACCGTTACCAATGGTTTGGTTTTAAGGTTTGGGTAAAAACGAAAATTACTCAGTGATCGATGTTTCTATCGGATTGTTTTTACCGGAAACATATATGTCTCCATGTTGTGGCGTTATCAAGGTGGATTGAACACTGAAAATGGAAAAATAGTTTGCCCATGGTTCGAGTGGTAAGGTTTGTTAATCTTACAGTACAATGCATATAGTAATCAATATCAATTAAAACAAGGAAAAAAAGATGCATAGGGTACACCAATTATTAGCCCACTTGCACTTCAAATACGAAAACAAAAAGAGAACCCAGTAAGCTCACTTCACCAATTTTAATTCAATTAAACCAAAGTACATAAAATAAATATCAACAATACCTAATATAAAATATCTAAATAAATAAAATACATAAAAATCTTACGATCCGGTCCGGTTTTTGGCATAAACAGTAAACCAAACCGTTCATTAGGGCTCGCATAACATGTCAGACACGACACGATAAGACACGATGACCTGTTGTATTCAACACGAACACGACACGATAACTAATCGTGTCATTTTTTCCAAACACGAACACGAGCTGTTTAGAAACATGTCACCTGCTTAGAAACATGTCACATGTTAAGGGACCTGTTTAGAAACTTATTTAAAGAGAGAATAAATATAACATATGTAAATAAAGAAAAAAAATGCCAAAACTTAATAAAACTTTAAAAAGTCCAATCATAACATCCATTAACATAATAAATCCAAAACCTTTTTAAAAACAAAACCCATAAAAACAAAATTAATTAATGGAATCGTCCTAGAAACTAGATATAAATAGGATGTTAAGTGTTAACATGTACCTAACGGGTCTTAACAGGTTAACGTGTCTTTAACCTGTTAAGACACGAATTTAACATGTCTTTAATGTGTCGACATGTTTAAGACACGAAACCTGTTAAGGTCAAACACGGGACATGCTAATTATGTGTCGTATCGTGTTAACAAGTCTATATCAAAAATTGCTATCCCTACATTACAGTTTAAAATTTTTGAAACTGACCGCCCACAAGTTAATTAAAAAAACCGACAATGAAACCAAACCAATGACCGGTTTGGGTGGTTTCACGGTTTGAAACCTAACCATGAATGCATGTATGCAGTATGATCATACCGAATGATAATTCTACATGTATGCAGTATGATGATTCTACATATATGTAGTATGATCATACTACATATATGCAGTATCGAATAAATACGACATGTTAAACAAGTTTATATTTAATATAGCAATATTATATTTAAATTAAAGATAATAAAATGCTTAATTTTATAGTGTAAATTTTTTTAAATGATAACGTATGAAAACGTTATTAAGGTTTAAAAAGTAAATGGAAAGTGATTTCTAGTTTTTTCACGAAATATGAGTTTTCTTTTTATCGAGATTGTTAATTAGATAATTTGTTACTTGATTCGTGAGTTAGTTAGTTAGCTGATTAGTCACTAATATATATATTGTTACTAGGTTAAAACTCATTTATTACATTGGTTGAATAAATAAAAACATATATAAAATATTAGTTTTTATAAAGATTTGTAAATTCTAAAAATGTTATATAGTTATTTTTTTTTTAAAATGTTTTATAAAAAAATTGAAGAAATGTTTAAATTATAAAAATGTTTTATGAACAAATCTAATTTAAACAAAAAAGTTTTATAAAAGTAATTGTAGAACTCGTTATTATTTAATAAGAGAGAGGGTGAGAAACAAAATTTAAAAAAAATTAAAGAAATTTGTATAACTAATAGAAAAGAGAAACAAGAAAAAATATTAAGGATGTCTGTGTGAGTGTATTTTGATTATTGACTTTTACTTATAACTTTGATTATTGGCTTTTACTTATAACTTTGACTTTGACTTAAAACATCGTAAGACCCTACTACCAATGTATTCAAAACCGGACCGGACTGGTTGGATGGATCAGTCGGACCGGGAACCGCCACCACCAGCGTCTGGTTACGTGTATTTTATTCGTTTCTTAAAGAACCGGTTGGTTATGGCAGTTAGAGGTCGGATCGAAAAACTAAGTGGAAGACTTGTCAATGAATAAAGTATGTGAAGTTTCAAGATAATTAGATTATGTATTTACTAAGCTATTGAAGTATAAAGATTTTACAATATTAAAAATATCGAAGTTTTGGTTTAACCAAAGTTCAAATTTAAGAAGGCATATAAAGATTCAGAGACCTGAATTGTCTACTACTTGTTGTTGTTACATTGGTTAAGATATAAAAAGAGTTTGTTGGAAAAACTAGTTGAAAACTGTTTTTCACTAATTTTGTGCGTACAACAAGTGATTATTTTAATTTGCAGTACATAACTATTTAAGGGTTTGCATTAGGAGAGTTTCACAACAATCTAAGATTTAAAATAAGATAAGATGAATGAAATATTGATAATTCAAGTAGTGTATTTAAATTGAAATGGAATTTGATAAGTAGTGTAATAAACCAAACTTGTGCATGCCCGGGACCAAAAATTTCAGGTAACCGGGTTTGCATTGTATACCTTTTTATTATAATTTGTTATGTACAAATGGTATTGTATAAATAAAGATATATTTTATAAAGGAAAATAGATGTTTTTATTACCTGATTATTTTAAGAGTAAACTGCCATTTTCGTCCCTGTGGTTTGGTCAAAATTGCCACTTTCATCCAATAGTTTGTTTTTTTGTATCTGGGTCCTCGTGGTTTTAAAATATTGTCATTTTCATCCTCGTGGTTTTAAAATATTGCCACTTTCATCCAGTCAGCTAACACCGTCCGTTTTTCTCAGTTAAATGAGGGGTATTTCAGTCCTTTTACTTATTTGTTTTATTTTTTCATCTTTTTTACTCTCACTTTTTAATCATCCCCAATTTAACCTCTAATTTAATCATCCACCTGCTGGCCTTCTTCCTCTTTTCCTGACCAGTTTCCGACGAGCACCACTGGAACACCTCCGTCGCTTGTTTCTATGATTAAAAAGTGAGAGTAAAAAAGATGAAGAAATAAAACAAATATGTAAAAGGACTGAAATACCCCTCATTTAATTGAGAAAAACGGACGGTGTTAGCTGACTGGATGAAAGTGGCAATATTTTAAAACCACGAGGATGAAAATGGCAATATTTTAAAACCACGAGGACCCAGATACAAAAAAACAAACTATTGGATGAAAGTGGCAATTTTGACCAAACCACAGGGACGAAAATGACAGTTTACTCTTATTTTAATTTAAGTATCAGTTATTTCAATTTAATCTCATACGAGTGATATAAATGTCTAAGTTCTAAGTATTTGTAGGTAATAAATCTTGTAGAACCTTTTAGATCATATTTTTAGTCATCTTTCTGATAGCTTTTTTTTTCTTTTCTTTTTTTCTTTTTTTTTGTCATCCATAATGTATGTTCTTGGTGGTATGAATGCAACTAGATACCCATTCATGTGGTTTATTTCAAAATGCAAGAAGCTAGTTATGCAACTCTTTGAACCCCCCCCCCCCCCCCCCCAACACCCCACACACACACACACACATATATATATATATATATATATATATACACTAATCCTAAGAATCTAAGATAAAACATAAATAACATGTAGCTTTTATTAAAGTTAGCGAAATACAATAGAAACAAGACAAATAAATGATATTCAATATATAGGAGTCCGGCACTTCACTGTGCTCCGGTCAACCTACAGGAGTCAATACACCTAGGCCATTGCTTCCCCTAAAGTGTACAGTATTAAACCAAAAACATGCTTCCTATTTCAAAATTTACATCATATATATAGTTGACGTTTATTTTGGGTGATTCTAAATAGACTCGGAATATTGGTATATATCTTGACACGTTACAACTCTTTATGTCTTGTATAAGATAATACGAGTCATATAGTATTTATGTCTCCTAACATAGAATGTCACGTGTTATTTCTTGTCTGGCGACTGGTACCATACGTGTTGTATTGGACTATGTGGGTCACGGGTAATATATTTTTGTCTCCAAACTTGGCAGATTCTGGAATACAAAGACACTATACGTAGCGTATATAAACCACGTATAGAAATAATTTATATAATATTTATCTTTTTTAACTTATATAATTTTTGTCTTTTAAATTTATATAATTGTTATCTTTTTTTAATTTATTTAATATTTATCGTTTTTTAATCTTTTGTTAACATTGTTTATATTTTTTATGTTTTAACATTTAGAATTTATCATTACAACTAAATAAATAATCAAAACATTACATATATTACATCAAAATGTTTGTACATACATAATAAAAAATACAACTAACTAAAATAAAAACAAATACGCCTGACCGGTGCCGCCCTGATCCTAACCAGATATCGTGATAGATCCACGAGGCGATCAACCACCCACATCATCAAGTCCTCCCTCCAGTCTCTATGACGAGCATGTCACCGTGAGTCGGCAACAAGTTTCTCAAGCAAGGCATGTGTGGCCCTATCCAGCCTAACAGGTCGACGTACGTGTCGACGATGATGTAGCGGCTGGTCGTGAGCGGGCGGCTGCGTCCTCCATCGCCACCCCCCTGTAGCGGGACCAAATTATTATGATCCACCATGGTCCGACATTTGCGGCAACGGCCGCGGGACCTAAATCTGGTCTCAGTCGGCCCCTATAAACCGAAGACTGAGCCCTAGGAATCGCCGCGTGATGTGCATGTCGTTCGCCGTGCGACAGTCTGATCGGACAGGCAAGATGGGCTCGGTCGTTCCGGCAGTCGGACAGGCGGCAGGATGGGCTCGGTCGTGCAGCGGTCTAACCGGACATGCTTATGCGCATCATAAAGGGCAATACGATGAGGTTTAGGGTACGAGGTACCTTTTACAACTAGTTAACCATCACATCATTATACGTTGTGTATAGCGCTATACATGGCGTATAGTGATGTGATAGTTGACTAGTTGCAGAAGGTATCTCGTACATTAAACTGCATCGCATTTCATTATATGATGCGTATAGGGGTTAGTAATGACCAGGTGAACGATGTTGTTGGGCGTTGAAAAATGTGAAACGCCTATACGACTCGTATTGTCCTATACGAGGTAGTCTCCCTTGTTTACATCACCAAACTGAATATCTTTTTAGTATGAACATAGACATCTAGCATGCCTGGTACTGTATGAACATCATCAAGCAATAAGTTAAAAAAGCAGTCATGCTGCCCAGTTCTCCAAGCAACCAAAGCTTTTCAAAAATGAAAGTTAAAGGTAATTTATGTACTATGAATATGGATGTGCCCAGTAAAAACTATACTAAAGGATTTGATTTCTTTTTCAACATAAAATGAAGAAAATAATTAAACATACTTTTATAAACACATAAACTGTTGGAGATAATTCTGAATAGATTGGAAAAACAAGTTGGAGATGAAAACGACCGAGTTTGGTTCGGATAGAGATTAATATGTTTATGTTGGTTTATCTTTAGTTTATTTTTGTCGGTTTTATTGTAATTCGAGACTTAGGTTATGATTTAGTTTGTATATTTGATTACTAGGTTATATACCCATTACATGGGGTTGTTTAATAAAAAAATAAAAATATAATAATGTCTATAAAAAATTTAAATAATGTGTAAAACAAGAAATAAAAATTCTTTGTTAACTTAATTAAGTAATAATTAGAATTCAAATTTTATATGATCTTTTTTGAAAAATAAAAAAAATTAACATAATTAAATTCAAAATTCAAACTTACTTAAAATAGGGAAATTAGAAGATTTTAATGAGAAAAAATATAATGATGACATGTGCATTATTTGGAATCATTTATTAGAATAAGGATTAGTTTTCGAGATCGAGTAGTATTAGTATAAATAGAGTCATTGTATTCTTTGTGTCAAGTTGAGTTTAATTATTTAATAACAATATAATCATCATAAATTAGAATCGTTTATCAATTAATTAAATCATAAATAAGTTGAACAATTAGGTGCAAGAAAAACCCTAAATCCCCATTTGAAGAACCTATGTTTTAAGTTTCTTTTGAATGAAATGTTTGTAATCTATATAAACGCTTACTAACACAAGCAGTAACGAAATCAAGCAATAAACAGATGATAAGATGAACAAAATCAAACTAAAACCAGCAGAATTGAATCTATCATTTATAAACGAACCATGCATAGTTAAATAAACTGATGATAAATTCAGAACTTTTTGGTGAAATGGGTGTTTTTTTGGATTTGTAAAGTGTTTTTGGGTTTTGCATTGTCACTACAACAAATTGACCCTGTCCCGACGTCAACTGTACCGACGACATTTGTCGTCGGGATAGGTCACCCTATACCGACGACTAGGTCAAAACCAAAATTTTGGTAGGGAGACCCTATAGCGACGACATGTCGTCGGTATAGGGTTGAGGCAGGTTGGAGGGAAAACTGGCGCCCAATGAATTTTTGGGGAAAAACCTATAGCGACGACATGTCGTCGGTACAAGGTTGGAATCTATACCGACGACATGTCGTCGGTATAGAATTTCTTTTTGAATTATTTAATTAGACCCTATAGCGACGACATGTCGTCGGTATAGGCTGACCTATACCGACGACACCTATCCCGACGACATGTCGTCGGTATAAGCTATCCCGACGACAAGTCGTCGCTATAGTGTCAAAAAAAGTCGTTGGTATATGGTGATATTGTTGTAGTGTGTGTATTTGGGAATTGGGGAGTCCGCTAATTCTAAGAAAAAGACATTTGAGTCTGCTTGTGAAGATAGCGGATTCAGAGTCCGCTCATGAAGATAGCGGAGTCAAGCATTTTTTTAAAATTCTATTTAAGTTTTTTTTTCACTTGAATCCTTCTTCCTAGGGGTGTGCACGGTTCAGTTAGGTTTTAAGCTTTCACCGAATCAAAACTGAAGTTTTCGGTTATAAGAAAACCAAAACCGACCAGTTTCGGTTAATTCGGTTATCGGTTTTCGGTTATTAAGACATGGGTCGGTTTTATTTTCGGTTAACCAATATTTACACCTGGATTTTTTTTCCGTTTTTTCAACTGATAAATATTTGACTTAACTATGAACCGTGAATTTGACTTAGCTAATGAACCGTGCAATTAAGACGGAAGTTTTACTATGCATCCTCTTTTATTTAGAGATTATCACTAATCTCTTCTTATAGCACTATAATGTGGGACTAGATCTCTTTTTATAAGAGATCACTGCCACTAGATTTGCTTCAACCTATCATTAGATTTGCTCCAACGTACGACGTGGGATGATGAAAATTTTTATGAATGGGCACTACTAGATCACAACAATTTTTTGGGGAATTTTCTACAACATTCTCACAATATTCTCACAAAGACGAAACCCTAAAATTAGTAACTTTCCCACAAAATACCGAGAACAAAAACACTTGTGAGAAAATGGTCGGAAATTTCCCACAAAATTCCGCCAAACTTATATTTAAAAATATTATTTTTCTTTTAAAAATAAATTTGTAGGAAAGTTGTCGGAAATTCTAACCGTCTTCCCACGAAAATATATCTATCTTTTTTATTTTTTTTATAAGGTTATATAATAATTATTTATTATATTTGCAATATATATAGTGTTTATAATATACTTTATATTATTTCCGGAAATACGTATTATATTAGTTTTTTTAATTTTATTACTTCCGCTATTAACATTTTTTTATTTATATGTGTGTATAAGTAAATGTATATGTATGTATTTATAGATGTATATGTGTATGTGTCTCATTGTACTTACAAACATATAATCACACACTTATATAATAATAAAAGCTTGTTTAAAGTTATGTGTTTCGATTGGTATACGCACGACGTCGCACACACGTATGTCTATAATACGTACAAGTTGGAGAAATACAAGTAATTTAACGTATAATGAAGTTACACAAAAGATGGAGCGAAAAAAATACGTTTAATCGTCGAAAAACAATATATATATATATATATATATATATATATATATACGTGGGAAAACGGTCGGAATTTCTGACAAATTTCCCACAAAAAAGTTGAGTTTTGTGGGAAAGTTGTCGGAAATTCCAACCGTTTTCCCATGAAATATTATATATTTGTATTTGTTCAGCTTATAAGATATATAATAGAAATGTATTATATTTATAACATATATAGTGTTTATAATATACTCTTTTATATATTTTCTGACAAATACATAATATTTTAGTTTTTTTATTCTTTATTATTTTCTTCTAATAACACTTTTATATTTACACATGCGTATAAGTGCGTGTATGTGTGTATCCGTTTATATTTATATATGTATGTGTATGTATATTTGTATATGCGTGTGTACGTCTTGTTGTATTTACAAAAATATATATATACACATACACACTTATGTAATAATAAAAACTTGTTTTGAGTTATGTGTTTCGATTGGGTATACGCACGATATCGCACATACGTTTGTCTATAATACGTACAAGTTGGAGAAACACAAGTAATTTAACGTATATAGAAGTTACACAAAAGATGGAACGAAAAAGAAAACGTTTAACCGTCGAAAAACGAAAAAATATATATTTTTGTGGGAAAACGGTCGGAATTTCCGACAAATTTCCCACAAAAAAGTTGGGTTTTTTGGAAAAGTTGCCGGAAATTCCGACCGTTTTCCCACGAAATATTATATATTTTTATTTATTTATCTTATAAGGTTATATAAAAGAAATGTATTATATTTATAACATATATAGTGTTTATAATATACTCTTTTATATATTTTCTGACAAATACATAATATTTTTTTTATTATTATTTACTATTTTTTTCTAATAAAACTTTTTTTATTTACACATGCGTATATGTACGTGTATGTGTGTATCCGTTTATATTAATATATGTAGGTATATATGTATGTGTATATATATTTGTATATGCGTGTATACGTCTTGTTGTATTTACAAACATATAATACACACGCACTTATATAATAATAAAAACTTGTTTTGAGTTATGTGTTTCGATTGGGTATACGCACGACATCGCACGTAAGTATGTCTATAATAAGTACAAGTTGGAGAAATACAAGTAATTTAACGTATATAGAAGTTACACAAAAGATGGTGTAAGACCCCTAAACCGGGCATCCTACAGTTGGGTCTCATAACGTGTCATGCTCTTTAAAACCAATGTTTTCAAACCCGGACCGGACAGGCCGGTCGAACCGGTCGGACCGGGACCCGGCAGCCAGAACGGTCCAGTTCGGTGTGTTCAAATGGTCCTGCATAGACCCGTCCGGTCGGACCGGGATTTCGACGGTCGAACCGATTTAGCTATTAAATTTCTTTTTTTTTTCCTCTTTTAACTTATACAGGTTAGTTTACCCACTGTTTGAAAAAAGAAAACCCTAAATCACGAGAGTTGCCCTAAGCCTCAGCCTCTGAAAGGAAAATAGAAAGAAAGGGTAGAAAAACATGAATGTTATAATTAAGAAGACAACAATTAGAAAGAAGATACCATTGTTTGTTGTAATTTCTTTGCAAAGAGTACAAGCCAAAGAGATGAAGAGTGAGATTCAATAGGGTTAAAGGAAGCGGTTTTGTGAGATTTAGTATAAATGAAGAAGTGGTAGGGTTAAATTTAAACATATGATGGGCTTTAGTTCTAACTTCAAAAGCCCAAAGCTATTTCATTTTTTTATATGCCTGGGGTAAAATTTTAGAAATAATATGAAAGATTTGGATATTTTTTTATATATTTTATATCAATTATAATTTAAAATAGTTATAAAGTTATCCGGTTCTTAAATCCGGTTCGACCGGTCCAACCGGTCCGACCAGTGAACCGGTAAGACGACCAGTTCGCAGTCCGGTCCGGGTATGAAAACATTGTTTAAAACACATTAATTACTAATCAAACTACATCGGAAGTCTTTATAAAAAACATTAATTACTATCGTTGTTAAATTTATCTCACGAATGCCTGCACACCAAACCAAGTAGCACCGCTCCCAAGCCGAGATACGTCGATACAAAAGTTCACCTACAACACAACCTAACGTACACACAAAGTCGGCTATACTGAGTGAGTTCTAATAGTTTAGTTTAGTTAAAAGTCAACTCGTCACAAAAGTTATTTGAACTTTACCCAGGACACTTTGGTCCTTATAAAATAGTGTTTCACAATTTATTGACTTATAGATGACCCATGTTATCATATGATATCCCATAACACTTCACCACCCAAGACTCATCCCATAACAATAATAATAATCCCGTAGTCTCATCGACATAGGTCGAACCTACTACACTAATAACTCATACTCTAGAACACGTATTAATTCGACACTTGGTTAACACAACAAAACCCTAGACATCGACTTACTCAGCTCGAACCACGGCTCTTACAATTCATCTGACACAGCAGATACCAACACCACATCCTAATCCTGACACAACGGTCAATCTGATTCTACCTCGTCACTATAATATCATCTACACATTACATTAATGCTATATCACGCACAATAAAACTCAACACTAGTATGCAAGTTAACATATTATTACACAACACATACCTCGTCACTGCACTCTCATCAGGGCGTTCGACACACCCTAAGCTCATTATTAACCTGTTAAATAAATGTCACCGTTGGCGACTTCCCGAAAGACCCCGTCCCTCACAAATCTCGTTTGTCGCGTCGCAAGGACAATAACGCAAACATATAATGACAAGCACATAACACAAATTAAATATTAGCAATTACATGACTTCATTAACTAAGCATGCACACCACATCCTTTCTCAAGAATACACATCTTTTCTCAAGAATACACATCCTACGTATACTCATACCTGGCCAACCCATACCCCGACTCTTCCCGACTAACTCATAACACGACACCCACACAACTTAACATAATTCTAGCCTAGCCCACTCATTCTAAGGACCAGATACAATCCCTTAGTCCTGCATTTGAACATATAAATTCGTAGCTCATCGGGTAAAACCTCAAAACATGAAACAGGTTCAGTTTAATAAAACACTTTCCCTAAGTATGTACGATTACCCCAAAACATTAGAAACATTTAAAGAGGGGATTAGAAACTCACTGGTTGTGCCGAGTCTCATTCCTTGCTCTTCAATTCGTTCGTTCCCGTTCAAAACCCGCACCTGTCAATGCATGATCAGACATGTCCTACCCATACATAAAATGACTCATAAATATAACTAAATCCTCAACGTTCATCCCATCTTCTCATCGACATATCCCCATGAAACCCTAGTTTTGGTTAAGTTTTCATCGGTTTTTTCTGATTCGTTCGATGTTCAAATCTATTAGCTCACTAGGTTAAAGCCCATGTATTACATGGATTGAATAAATACAACTTGTTATAAAACATCAGTTTTTATGAAAATTTATAAATTCTAAAAATATTATATAATAAAAATGTTTTATAAAAAGAATGAAGTGTTCTAATTAAAAAACAATTATGAAAAAACATATTTTTTTAAAATAAAAAACATTTTATAAAAGAAATTATAGAAAATCATTATTATTTAATAGGGGAGAAAGACGATAAACAAAAATTATAAAAAAAATTAACGAAATTTGTGTAATTAATAGGAGAGAAACGCGGGAAAAAATGTTGAGGATGCATGTGTGAGTGAGAAGTGTCCTTCTCAAACCTTTATTTATTATATAGTATAGATAAGAAAGGACGACACTAATGATTTTTGTTTCGACTGAAAATTCTAGTATGGTTTATGGATTATAATTATTATACCAATCTTGTATTTTAAATTTTCAATAAACTTAGAAACACGAAATTAAGACTAAAATAATAATATGTCACACCCCTAAATTCCACTAACGGAGTTTTACTGTGACAATCCGGACTTTTCCATTTAACTCCGTTAACAAAATCCAGTTAAAGTTAACTGAAATTAACTTTACTCAAACTCCAGGGACTGTTTCTGTCAATATCTTAAACTTAAACTCAAGGGACTAGTTGTGTAATACTCTTAAACTATTCCATTGACTTTTTAAGTCAAAATTGTTTATTGTTGACTTCTATAAAGTCAAAATTAACCAAAACTTAACCTAAGTATCCAAGTTCAAACTTGGAGGACCTATTCTGCCAAGTTTCAAACTCCAATCCAAAGCAAAACCTCATGGACCATTCCTGACACTTCTCTAAACCTAATTGTTGACTTTTGAAAGTCAAGCATCGCGAATTCAATCGAATCCGATCGTTCCAAACTGAAATCCTTTGAAATTGAAACTGTTTTCGCACAACAATGATCATAACGATCGTCATTAATACATTTAACTCAGACAATTAATCGAATTAACGCTAATAATTGAGAGTTAAACAATAACCGTCGACCACTTCATCGCGATCATCAAATTCGTTTAATCCTAATAGTAACTTCACGAATTGAGACACTATGCACACTCGACGAACTCTCCAGGAGCTTTTGCACATACCACATTGGCCGGAGAAGCAGTAGAAATCACCGGAGGTCAGACAGTTCAGAGCCGACACATGCATTACTCGAACTCTATCAATCCGACTCGCATTCTGGTAATTTCTTACTCCAATTGTTTCGTTTTTATCCATAGAATGAAAGCCCTATGTCAATTGGGGCTTACATTATCAATTCAGTCAAGATCACGACTCTAGGGTTCATCACAGACCGGTTTAATCGAACCCTAGTCTAGACCCAATCAAAATGAAATTAACCTATACAGTTAGATTCGTAATACCATACTCTTTGAAAGCCCTATGAAATATCGGACTTCCATCATCGAATTGATCTTGATCCAGTAATTAGGGTTCATCTGGAAATGATTTGGGGTTTTCAATCTTAAACACAAAATTAATGCAATAAAATAACACTAACAGATTCGCAATGTTGTTTTTGTTAAAAGCCCTATGATTCTAACAATTTTTATTATCAGAATCTCATGAATCCATTTTGTGTTCATAATCTAGGGTTACGACCTCCTTTCTGTAATTTAATCGATCTTAAACTCAATAAATTTGAAATTAAACATGCCCTTTGATTCGCAACACTCCGACTAACAAAAACCCTAAACTATTATCGATATTCAATATCGGGATCGAGGGATTCGATCTTGGGTTGGTTCGGCCTGCGTGGGAAAGAAGAACCCACTCGAGTTGCTTGACAAAAGATTTCCGATCAGGGTTAGTTCGCGATACCCTAGCGGGCGGGACTGGTTAGAGGCTTGTGTGTGTGTGGGAGAGACCCGGGTTCGAGACCGGGCTCCCACAATTTGTTTTTGAGGCACTTTTTATTATATTTAATTATTATAAATCAAACCCCCTATTATTATAATATTATGGTAATGTGTTTTAGCCCGGGAAACAACCCGTAGGCTCGGGTTTGAATTATTAAATCATTTTTATTATTATTTCCTACTCTTAAAAATAATGTATTTACACTATTTGCAAACCATAACTTTGTATAAAATATATGTTTATATTATTTTCAACCCATGACCCGTATTATTAAATAATATATATTTATATTATTCCGAATCGTTTTACAACCTCGTGTAACGTTTGGGATTAAATAATAATATAATTGGTTATATTATTTACTCGTGTTTATTACTTCAATAATAATAATGTATTTATAGTCTTACCTCAAATAAGTAATTAGAATATTCCTTCGAACCTAAAAATAATATATTATATTATTTTCTTAGTTTTTGTGAATGACAAAACACTCGATTATATTTATTATTATTTTTGTCATTCGTCGCGTAACGTAATTATAATTTGATTATTTAAGGAATTCCTATCTCCGTGGACAAGTTCGTCCACTCTTGAATATTAGAGCGTTTCTTTAGGACGTTTCTCATTCCGTGTCGCTGTCACAATTCCTATTATTATCCCTAATTTATGTGTTTATAATTTTAGGGCATTCGTAAGTCTTTTGAGACTTATACTCGTGGTTCCAACTTATCTCTTGTGTGATACTACCTACAACGCAACGCAGGTGAGTTTTCACGGCCCCTTTTTACTATTTTAACTTGGGGGAGAAAACATGATTAAACTATTTTGAGATTTTGTAATTCGTATGTTATCGATGTTAAAGCTAAGCGTAACACGCTATCACAGAATGTCCTCATCTTATATCGGACCGTTAATATGGATCTTAGCGAGGTAATGTTTATTAGTACTACTGGGTTTGACAAATCCCACCCGCGTTAGTCGCGCTAACTCGATTAGAGATCGAACGGGTGAAATATTAGCCTACTCACACTGCCAGTGTTGATAGACCTGGCAGGAGGCAAACAAACAAACAGTCAGCTTCGGTTGCGAGCGCTTGAGTTAAACATGAACATAGTTTAGCTACCTATAGATACATATTGAATGATCAATAAATCTGGTAAACACTTATTTATATATTGAAACCTGTGAACTCACCAACCTCGTGTTGACATCTTTTCTTACATGTTTTCTCAGGTCGCTAAGATAAGACACAGGTGCACGTTAAGACATGCATGGGATTCTTCTATTTTAATCGTTACTTTATAATAATTGTTTGGACTATTTTGGATTGTGTTGGTTTGGACATTTGGACTTTTAGGCGCGTGTGTTTTGCGCATTTGCTTTTCTTTACGCTTCCGCATTTGAACTCTGTTTATTATGATATTTTCATTTAAGTCCCATGTAGATTCGTTCAACGTAACTAATGTCTGAGATCCTGGTTCATCACTGCCCAAACGGTAAAACTCCGTTAGCTGAAATTGGGGGTGTGACAGATTGGTATCAGAGCCATTGGTTATAGAGAACTAGGATTGCATACTAGACTATAGCCTCACACATTAGTTATATGTCATTTGGATGTTTGGCACTTATATGTTGTTACAGGAACATGTCGTCAAGTCCACCTCCATCACCTAAGGCACCAGGACACGATGCACCTATCTTACCATCCCCGGAACCCAAGAGGCGCCGGACTAGTTCTAGTGACTATTCAGTTGATCAGGATGAACCGAGTAGCGCGCAAGCAATGAATCCCGCTCGCAATTGGAATGCATACCCGCAAATGATCCAAAGGTGGATGGAAATGGGAAATGTCCCATCACCTTACTTTGGGTCTGCTTCCTCATCATCTACTTTACCTAGCTTGCCATGCACTATGGAACATGCTTTTGCAGCCTTTGTATTTTACATGTTTAGGGAGTTGAGCATTGTGAAAGATGCTACTGAGGAGATACCTGGCATTCTGCAGTGAGAGTCACAAATAGAGGAGAACAAGGTAGGAATTGAGCTGTTGACTGCTGAGCTAGCAGTGACGGATAAGGTCCATAACGTTTTGGTGGATCGGGTGACACATTTGGAGATGAGGGTGGACACCTCGGATCAGGATGTAGAAGGGATTCTGGAGAGAGTGGCTAATCTGGAAGGCCAGCTGCAAGTAGCAAATCATGCTGCCGAAGGACTTCAAGAAAGAGTGACTCACTTGGAAGCCCAACTGCAAGCAGACCTATTTGCTGAGGAAATTCTACTTTCGGACGGCGAGGAGGAGCCTTCGAGGAGGAACCTTTCGAGGATGAGTCCCTAGAGGAGGAGCCACCCGAGGAGGAACCGGTGGAGATCGATGATGCTCAATCATACGTTTCTTCCGATGACGAGGATGCTTGATGATCTTCCTATTCTATCTTTCTTTCATTTATGTTTTGCTTATTTTATTTCTCTTTTCAAACCTAGATGGGTAAGGCTGTTCCCATTCAATAAAAGCATGAGAAGTTTAATGTTGGAATTATTTATTTTGTAGCCTTACAATTTATTTAATTTCCAAAATATTAGATGTTGTATTTCCTTACTTGTACATGAATAATGTTTAATATGTGATATATTTCTCATTGTTTTGTGTTTGTGAATGTGAAGAATCATGTCGGGAAGAGGACGTGGAGGTCGTGCTGGTGGCCGAGGTACCATCAACATGACAGCAGCAGAGCTAGCGGCACTAATAAACGATAGTGTGGCGGAGGCACTAGCAGCACTGAATGCTGCATGTAAATGCTTTAGTTATTGACTAATGATGTCAATTCAACTCTTAAAAAGCCTGTCCTAAGCCCTATAATCCCAATCCTATATTGTTTCTAAATCCAGGCCAGCAAAAGCAGCAGAATCAGCAACCAGCCTGCACCTTCAAAGCATTTATGGACTGTAAACCTCACGCTTTTAGTGGAGCTGAAGGAGCTACTTCGTTGGTTTGAGAAAGTAGAATCAGTGATTGCCATGTGCAACTGCCCAGTGGCAAATCAGGCCAAGTTCGCCGCTGGAACTTTGGAGGGCCCGACTCTCACGTGGTGGAACGCCCAGGTCCAGATGTTGGGTCTGGCCATGGCAAATGGACTCCCGTGGGAGGAGTTTAAGTCGATGATGAAGGAGGAGTACTGTCCTCGCGATGAAATTCAGAAGTTAGAGAGAGAGTTCTGGAACCTAAAGATGGAGAGTTCTGAAATTGAACTTTATACCACACGCTCACATAAACATGCTACTATGTGCCCGCACATGGTGACTCCTGATTACAAGAGAATTGAACTATATATTGGAGGTCTAGTGCCTCAGATACAAAGTATGGTGACTTCATCCAACCCTACTACTATCCAGCAAACTATCCGACTTTCCCATAAGTTAACCGATCAGGCGGTGACTCAAGGGACTCTACCTCCGAGAGGTTCGGTCTCTAAATCCACCGATAATCATAAACGCAAGTTTGATCACCACTCCAATAACCACTCCAACTCTCACTCCAAAGGACCCCAGCCCAACTAAAACCGCAGCAGCAGAAGCAGCGTAAGTTTGAGCCTGCTAAGAACTTCAACCAGTCGACCTCTTCAGGTCAAAATCAGGGTGGTTACACGGGAAAATCTCCTAAGTGTAACAAGTGCAACTTCCATTATTTCGGGTTTTGCAACCGTTGTCAGCGGTGTGGCAAAATAGGTTATGCTGCCAAAGATTGTAGGGGTGAATTACAAGCCAAGCAGCCTTTTCAACAGCCTGGATTTACAAAGGGTTGTTTAGAGTGTGGAAAGGAGGGACATATTCGGAAGAATTGTCCTCAATTAAAGAAAGGGGGTAATGGAAACCACAACCCTAACAAGAATAACAACAATGGAGGTAACAACGGCAATGGTGGAGTAAATGGTGCGAAGGGACGAGCCTTCATGCTAGGATCTGGAGAAGCTCGTTATGATCATAATGTGGTCACCGGTAAGTTTCTCTTAAATAATTACTTTGCTTCTGTCCGTTTTGACACTGGAGCTAATAGAAGTTTTATATCTAAGAAACTTAGTGATATGATAAAAGGAACTCCAACTCTGTTAGGAGCTAAGTATATAATAGAAATAGTTGATGGCCAAATAATTGAAGCAACCCACATTCTTAAGGGTTGTAAGCTTGAGCTAGCTAGACATATACTTGATATCGACCTTATGTCGGTCACACTCAGTAGTTTTGATGTAATTGTCGGCATGGATTGGTTATCTAAAAACCAAGCTGAAATTATATGTCATGAGAAAATTATTCGCATTCCTCTCCCAAGTGGAGAAACCCTTTCCGTTCAGGGCGAAAAATTTGGTGCAGTCATGGGCATCATATCCTTTATGAAAGCACAGAAATGCCTTCGAAAAGGGCATACGGCTATTTTGGCTCTCGTTGCTGAGCAGCCATCAGAAGAGAAGAAGATTGATGACATTCCCATCGTTCGTGAATTTTTGGAAGTATTTCCTGAAGATCTGCCTGGTCTGCCACCACACCGTCAAGTTGAATTTCAAATCGATCTAGCAACCGGAGCGGCACTGATCGCTCAGGCACCTTACAGACTGACACCTAGTGAATTACAAGAATAGTCCACTCAGTTACAGGATTTGTTGGATAAAGGTTTCATCCGACCTAGCTCATCGCCATGGGGAGCTCCGGTACTGTTTGTTAAGAAGAAGGACGGGACTTTCCGTATGTGTATTGACTACCGTGAGCTGAATAAAGTCACAATCAAAAATTGCTACCCTTTGCCCCGGATAGATGATCTTTTTGATCAACTCCAAGGATCCAGTTTCTATTCCAAGATAGATCTTAGGTCCGGCTACCATCAATTGAGAGTCCGAGATGAAGACATCTCTAAGACTGCTTTCAGGACAAGGTACGGCCACTATGAATTTATGGTCATGCCTTTCGGATTAACCAATGCACCAGCGGTATTCATGGACCTCATGAACCGTGTGTGTAAGCCTTATCTTGATCAATTTGCTATCGTTTTCATCGACAACATCCTCATTTATTCCAAGAACAAGGAAGAACATGAGGAACATCTACGTTTAATCCTGGAATTACTTAAAAAGGAACAGTTGTATGCTAAGTTTTCCAAGTGTGAGTTTTGGATCCGGGAAGTTCAATTCTTAGGACATGTGGTTAATGAGAAAGGAATACATGTCGATCCATCAAATATAGAAGCCATCAAGAATTAGGCAGCACCGACGACTCAGACTGAGGTGCGACAATTTCTGGGATTGGCTGGATACTACCGTCGATTCATCGAAGGATTTTCAAAAATTGCACAACCCCTCACTTCCTTAACTCAAAAGAGTAAAGCCTATAACTGGGGCGATAACCAAGAGTCAGCATTCCAACATCTTAAAAAGAAACTTTGCAGTGCACCTATTCTACCCTGAGCCATAATCAAAACCGTCAGACTAGTTGTTGCCCCTGTATCCAGGTGTCGAATGTGAACACCTACAATGGCTAATTATGCACCCAAATGACCCTACAAGTCTAATTGGCGCGACTAACCCTGGGCGGGGGTGTCAACCCAAATAGTACTATTCATAATTCCCACCGGCTATCCAAGCTAATTGATTGCATTAAAGTGGGGACTTAATACATTTATAAGTAAACTCAGGTAACAACGTGTAGTGTGTGAAACATCTTTTCCCTCGTAAAACAGTAAAAATAAAAAGTGGGGCCGCGAAACTCACCTGAATAAAGTCGGTGATAAGTGTGACATAGTCAACAAAAACCGCAAAGTACGGTTAACATCCAAATTCTATCAAAGGCCAGCATCCAAATGCAAGCAAAGTGTGGCTAGCAACTCAGTGCTACCAAGGTACGGCTAAATCCACAAGAATCGCAAAAACAGGTGTCCTAACCGAGTCCTACTAACCAAGTAGACATGAAAAAAATAGCATTTAGGACGCCTAAAGTATAAAACTGAGTCTACTACTCAAAAATTGGCTATGCAGTCGGTTGCATACCCAAAACCCGTGCACACACGTACGAACCGCTCAAAAGTTGTAAAACCGGCTTTTATATAAATTCGTGACTTTGAAACCTTAAGTTTTAGATTTTATTAATGAATATCAGTAGTTATAATATCATATGTGATAAAATCTAAAGTCACAGTTTTGTTTGACCAAGAACGCGATTATGCGCGTAAAGAAAGGTTTACGGTTTAAAAATCCGATTCATCCGAAATTAGGGTTTTAGTGTGATTTTCGCACCCAATTTAAAAGTACAAATTTTATATTTTTAATATGACAATAATTCTGTCCAAACTCCCATTAAGAATTTATAAAAATATTTTTATACAAAAATTTCCAAAAATGGTAACTTTTTATAAAGTTTTAATGGACAATAATTCAAAAACCATATTTAGACATAAAATTAATTCTTGAAACTTTCACTAATTTTTCATATACATAAATAAAAATATTTGACCAATTTTCATAATTTTTCAATATCCAGATTATTTATTATGAATATAATATTGTTAAAATTTAACAAATTCGGGAAAAATAGTTATATTTGTCCAAACTTCACCAAATTTTTACTAAATAAGTTTTAAATTCATATGAGATTCTATTAAAAGTTTCAAGTCCTAATGTTGTCCAGAAGTATATGATCCCAAATTCAATCATTAAAACTTCATAAATACCAAAAACCTACTTAGACAACTCCAATTTATATGAATTTTGGACAGGAATCATGTTTTATCATATACTAATTACTGACAAAATTTCAGATTTTTCCAATACTCAGAGTTATTTTTCTCCATTTTCATGTATTAAACTTGTAGAAATTTTAATAAATAATATATAAATATTTTAGTTACCAAAATTTTCAGATCTTACTTTTTATATAAATACTACTTTTTAAAAATAAATTTAAAAGCTAAATCAAAAATTTATAAAAATCCATAAAAAAAACAATTGTTGTATAAAAATAAATATATTAGTTCCACGTGAATCGGGGTTGGGTTTATAACCTAATAACCACTCAAAATATCAAATATCTCAATACTAAATATTTTCGGGTTCAATTCCCAACCAATGACCCATAAAACTATTCTAACATAAAATAAAATCTTAACGGGTAAAGTTTATACATTTCGTATAAATGGTTCGCGTACGCGAAACCTCCCGTATTTCACATGCAATACGAACCAAAAACACCATTAGGATCTTTTTTATCTCCCGAGCATTTCCATATGCTCAAAATTGACATGCAATGCCGTTTGGATGGCCATGCAACCCGATCAATTTCCTGTTTCGGTCTTATAAACTGTTACAATCTGCTCGTATTAAAATATATAGTTCCCAACATCTGATCAGAATTTCCTACGGTGAAAACATTCATATTTGTGCTAAGAAACTATTGTCCAAAAATCGTCACGATCCAACGGTCAGATCTCTGGGGATCGACGATTCTTAGAGACCCGGTTTTTCAAATCCGAAAAATTGATCAGTCACATTCGAGGGTATTAAAAGCATACCTAAAGAGCTCTGATTAAAAATTCCTCCATTAGGGTTTTGCGTCTATGTGTTGACAAGATCATATCCAAAATTCATGCATTTCTAACGGTCGGATTTCCGGGGATCGTCCAATCTTTAAGACTGCGCATGCATAAAACTTTCTGGACAGAATTTAAAAACTCTTTTTAACGAATTTAAGCAAGTATTTAGACAAATCTAAGCTTACCATTGCGTTCGTAGCGTCGAGAAATGGTTCTAGGGGAAAAACGGGCTTCGGCCGCCACTGGCCACCGCACCGGACCACCGCGGACCGCCGTCGGCCGCCACCGGACCACCGCCGGACCACCACCAGCTCCAGCCCTCTCTCTAACTAATTGCTTTCAATGATATGAGCAAATGAGAAAAAAAATGTAGTGGGGTATTTATATCCCTCGTGGTCTCCGATCGCGTGCCGGTTTCTCGCTTAAACGAACCCGATAAAAAAATAGAGGCGTTATTTTACCCAAAAATAACTTATTATAATTTTTTATTTTTCCTCGAGTCCTTGCGTCTCATAAATATATATCCTTTCGGTTTTAAATTAAAATTTTACGAAACCGCTCAACTCGGGTGTTAACGCGTATAAACCCGAACTTGATCAATTTTTTTTTGACATTATAACACCCCAAATAAATCTTGCTATTATCTTTCGTTCACTAACGAGTTCCTTTCGTTTGAAAGTATATTTCAACATAATAATACTATTCTTATTTTATATGAACTCGTCGAACGCGGTGTAGACCTGAAAATTCGCGGGTGTCACAAAACCAAACATAATGCAAAACAAAGTCCAAACCATTTAATGAAACATCAATCAATAGGAGAATCCCATGCATGTCCTATATGTGCACCTGTGCCTTATCTTAGCGACCTGAGAAAACATGTAAGAAAAGATGTCAACACGAGGTTGGTGAGTTCACAGGTTTCAGTATATAAATAAACGTTTCCCAGATTATTGATCATTCAATATGTATCTATAGGTAGCTAACCTATGTTCATGTTTAACTTAAGCGCTCGCAACCGAAGCTGACTGTTTGTTTATTTGCCTCCTGCTAGGTCTATCAACCCCGACGATATGAGTAGGCTAACATTTCCCCTGTTCGATCTTCAATCGAGTTAGCGCAACTAACGCGGGTGGGATTTGTCAAACCCAGTAGTACTACTAAACATTACCTCGCTAAGATCCATATTAATGGTTCGATGTGTGTTGAGGACTTTCAGTGATAGCGTGTTACGCTTAGCTTTAACATTGATAACATATGAATACAATATTCCAAAAATAGTTTTCTCCCCCGAGAAAAAACAGTAAAAAGGGGCCGTGAAAACTAACCTGAACGGCGTAGGTAGGTCACACTAGAATACGATTGGAACCACGAGTGTTAGCCTGCAACGGCTTACGTATGCCCTAGAATTATACACATAATAATTAGGGATACAATGGGAATATGTGACGAAAATATGGAAGGTTGAACGTCCTAAAGAAACTCTCTAATGATTAAGAGTAGACGAACGTGTCCACGGGAATAAGAATTCTTTAATTAGTAATTAAGATGTATACGTTACGCGACGCATGACAAAATAATAAATATATTCGAGCGTTTTGTCATTAACTAGAACTCTAGGAAAATAATATAATTTATTATATAATTTTTAGGTTTAGCGAAGTAACGTAAACAATTAACTTGCGTGACAAAAATAATAATTTATTATTTTTATTCGAGGGTGTAACGCGTGTAAATAATACGAATAATTATATTATTTACAACTTTGAAACGCTACAAAAATGTTTATGAACGCGATGAAAATAATATATATATAAATATTTATTTTAGTTGGAGTTTTGGGTTGAAAATAATATAAATATTATTTTATAAATGAGTTTTTAATAATAAATATGGTTTACGAACCAAACCTGAGCCTACGGGTGGTTTCCCGGGCTAAAACACGTTAATATATTAATATAATAATGTGGGGTATTGGTTTTATATTAAAATAATAATAAAAACAATTTTAAAAACAAAAGGGTGTGGTGAGACTCGAACCCGGGTCTCTCCCACACACGCACACAACTCTAACCAGTCCCGCCCGCTAGGGTATCGCTATATGAACCAACCCAGAATAGTTTTAATCATCACAAACATCCAGTCCCTACCCCATTCGTGATTCCGAACCCAAATCCATCCCAAACCCCATGAATTCGACCACGATTGGAAACAGGGGTATTTGGGTTTTGTTCATTAGGGTAATTCGAACCTATGGGTCAAGTTAATTGCAAAAGCAACAACTACAGACTCGGTTATTTGTGGATTGAGTATTGAAACCCTAGGATATGAGTTTAAAATCGATATGGGTGATTCTGGTAATGAAATGGTTTGATTTCATGGGGTTATCAGTTAGTGAAGAATTACGAATCAGATGGTGTAGTTTAATTTCAAAACCAACTAGTTTACGTGCGTTTAATCTCTGATTCAAGGTCCGAACACCCTAGGTTAAAACTTGAAATCAAATTGAATAAATCTTATAATGATTGGGGTTGAATTAATGGGGCTTTTACAGATTGAAACCTTACGAATCTAACCTCGAGGTTTAATTTGATTAACAATGGGTTTAAGGTCAAAAGCCCCAAAACGTTTTTATTATGAACCCTAGTTTACGGATTGTGATCAACTCGATGTTAATTGATAAATTAAGCATAGGGCTTTCGATGAGTGACTGATTACGAACCTAACCATGTGAATTAATTGGATTATGATCGAGTCTAGAATCAAAAGCCCCAAATTGGGTTTCGTATGAACCCTAGATTCTGGGTCTCGACCAATTTGATGATATGAGCCCCAATTAACATAGGGCTTTAATTCAATGGATAAAAATGAAAGTGTGGATGAAAACAATTACCAGAAACGTTGACAGATTGATGGTGATCGACTAAGCCGAGTTCCGATTTGAGCGAGTCGATCTCCCGTGCTACTGGATTCGCCTACGATTGAATTGCTGTGTGCAAGTGATTCTCTAACACTCGTATAGGATGTGCAGGAGCTCAATTGCAGATTGAATGGTCGAATTTTATCGACTTTGATAGGGGTGAGGGGCGTTTTGACGGTTATGGATTTGATTACCCATAATGGGGTTAATTCATACTCAATAATGAAGTTAAATGTTTCAATCATGGTCGACATTATTGTGTTAATGAATTTCAGTTTCGAATTTGGATAGTTGTGAAGGTTTACGGGTGAATTGAATCAAAGAGAACTCGATTTTGACTTTGGAAAGTCAACAAGGATCAATTTCCTTTGATTTTGACTTTGCAAGTCAACATGTCAAGTTTAGAGACTTGGTAGGATCAGTCCCTGAAGTTTGAGATGAAATGGTAGAATTAGACCCTGGTGTTAGATTTAACTGGGTTTAGTTAATGGGGTTAAGTTTTAGATAGGATATTTAACGAGATTATTAACGGAGTTAATTTAAAAAGTCCGGATTGTCACATCATCTCCTAGTTGAAAGAATTTTCTTCCCGAAAATTAAAATAATAAAAAAAAATTTCTAGGGTGTCACATCATCCCCTAGTTGAAAGAATTTTCATCCCAAAAATTAGAATAGTACCTTAAGAATTTGACGTGGAGTGCTTGAACAGATTAGGATATTTACGCATCATCTGATCCTCACGCTCCCACGTGAATTCCGATCTGCGTTTCGAGTTCCAATGGACTCTAACAATAGGAATTTTACTGCGTTTTAACGTTTTGACTTCCCTATCCATAATTTCGACAGGTTCTTCGATGAAACGTAACTGTTCATCAATGTGTAGTTCCTCAATAGGAACCGCGAGTGACTCGTCTACTAGACACTTCTTCAAGTTTGAGATGTGAAATACGTACCACTAAGTCTTTCAGGTAGATCCAGTTGATACGCTACTGGACCAATTCTCTTCATTATCTTGAATGGTCCAACATAACGAGGATTCAGCTTGCCCCGCTTCCCAAAACGAATGACACCCTTCTAAGGTGAGACTTTTAACAAGACCATATCCCCTACTTGAAATTCTAATGGTTTACGACGCTTATCGGCATAGCTCTTTTGACGATCACGAGCTGCTGCCATACGGTTTCTAATTTGAACGATTTTCTCAGAAGTTTCAAGTACGAGCTCAGGACTTGTAAGTTGACTATCCCCAACCTCGGCCCAACAAATAGGAGAACGACATTTCCGTCCATATAGTGCTTCAAATGGAGTTGTCTTGATGCTAGTGTGATAACTGTTGTTGTAAGAGAACTCCACCAACGGTAGGTGAGACTCCCAGGTGTTACCGAAGTCAATCACACAAGCTTGTAGCATATCCTCCAGAGTTTGAATTGTACGCTCCGTCTGGCCATCAGTTTGAGGATGGTATGCTGTGCTCATATCTAAACGCGTGCCTAAAGCTTTATGTAACGATTGCCATAAACGAGAGGTGAATCGTGCATCACGATCCGAAATGATAGAGATTGGCACCCTGTGCCGAGAGACTACTTCTTTTAAGTAAATACGAGTAAGCTTATCCATTTTGTCGGTTTCCTCGATTGCTAAGAAGTGAGCGGACTTTGTTAAACGATCGACTATTACCCAAATGGTATCACATCCGGTAGGAGTTCGTGGAAATTTTGTGATAAAGTCCATGGATATCTGCTCCCATTTCCACATGGGAATCTCTGGTTGCTGGAGTAAACCGGAAGGCTTTTGATATTCAACCTTGACCTTTGCGCAAGTCAGGCACTCGCTCACATAGGTGGCTATATCGGCCTTCATCTTTGGCCACTAATACAACACCTTTAGGTCATGATACATCTTGTCAGAACCTGGATGAATAGTAATGAGATTTATTAGCTTCATCTATGACCAGTTCCCTTAAATTTCTGAATATTGGAACCCATATTCGCTCAGCGAAGTAGCGAATACCGTCCGATTTGACCTCGAGTTGTGCTTCCATACCGCGTGTACCTTCCAGCGGTAGGTTTTCCTCTTTCAGAGCTTCAAGTTGAGCATTACTGATTTTGTTAGGTAATCCGGGGTGAATAGTAAGCTGTAATGCTCGAACTCGTTTGGGCTTGGTTTCCTTTCTACTTAGGGCATCGGCTACAACATTAGCCTTACCCGGATGATACCGAATCACACAGTCATAATCATTCAAGAGCTCGACCCAACGACGCTGTCTCATGTTCAGCTCTTTCTGCTCGAAGATGTGTTGAAGACTCTTGTGATCGGTATAGATAGTGCACTTGGTACCGTACAAGTAGTGTCTCCATATCTTAAGTGCGAGAACTACAGCTCCCAACTCTAGATCATGAGTGGTGTAGTTTTTCTCGTGAATCTTTAGTTGACGCGAAGCATAAGCGATCACATTTTCTTGTTGCATTAATACATAACCCAGACCCTGAATGGATGCGTCACAATACACCACAAAATCATCCGTACCCTCCGGAAGAGCTAGGATAGGTGCGCTGCAAAGTTTCTGCTTAAGATGTTGGAATGCTGACTCTTGGTTATCGCCCCAGTTATAGGCTTTACCCTTCTGAGTTAAGGCAGTGAGAGGTTGTGCGATCTTAGAGAATCCCTCGTTGAATCGACGGTAATATCCCGCCAATCCCAGAAATTGCCGCACCTCAGCCGGAGTCGTCGGTGCTGACCAATTCTTGATGGCTTCATTCTTTGATGGATCGACACGTATTCCCTTCTCGCTAACCACATGTCCTAAGAATTGAACTTTGTCACACCCCGCTAAGGCGGAAAAACGGGATGTAACCGGTATATCGCATTGAACACAAGTACAAGAGAAACTAAAAGGAAAGTTGTGCATTACATTGAACCATACTACATGCTTCTAACGAAAATACAAATACATGAAAATCCTGAATCAATACAAAGTGTCTAAAATGCATGACTACAACCGAATGTACACAATAATAATTATTCCCAAAAGCAAGCCGTTTAAAGCTCGTGATCCCCATAACTGTTTACCTGAAAAGCATGTTTCGAAAACGGGTAAACTATAAAAATAGTTGGTGAGTACGCAGGTTTTGCGTCTAGAAATGAAAAAGTAAGTAAATAAATTTTAAAATGTAATAGTAGCAATCCATAGATGATCAAGTACACGTGTTCAGATTTAATTACCCTAAGCCACAATCAAACCCGTCAGACTAGTTGTTGCCCCTGTATCCAGGTGTCGAATGTGAACACCTACTATGGCTAATTATGCGCCCAAATGACCCTACAAGTCTGGTTGGCGCGACCAACCCTTGGCGGGGGTGTCAACCCAAATAGTACTATTCATAATTTCCACCGTCTATCCAAGCTAATTGATTGTGTTAAAGTGGGGACTTAATACATTCATAAGTAAACCCAGGTAACAACGTGTAGTGTGTGAAACAGCTTTTCCCCCGTAAAACAGTAAAAATTAAAAGTGGGGCCGCGAAACTCACCTGAAAAACGTCGGTGATAAGTGTGACATAGTAAAAAAAACCGCAAAGTACGGTTAACATCCAAATTCTATCAAAGGCCAGCAGCCAAATGCAAGCAAAGTGTGGCTAGCAACTCAGTGCTACCAAGGTACGGCTAAATCCGCAAGAACCGCAAAAACAGGTGTCCTAACCGAGTCGTACTAACCAAGTAGACATAAAAAAAATATAATTTAGGACGCCTAAAGTATAAAACTGAGTCTACTACTCAAAAGTGGCTATGTAGTCGGTTGCATACCCAAAACCCGTGCACACACGTACGAACCGCTCAAAAGTTGTAAAACGAGCTTTTATATAAATTCGTGACTTTGAAACCTTAAGTTTTAGATTTTATTAATGAATATCAGTACATATAATGTCATATATGATAAAATCTCAAGTCACGGTTTCGTTTGACAAAAAAACGCGGTTACGCGCGTAAAGTCCGGTTTACGGTTTAAAAATCCGATTCGTCCGAAATTAGGGTTTTAGTGTGATTTTAGCATCCAATTTAAAAGTACAATTTTAAGTTTTTAATGTGATCATACTTCTTTTCAAAATCCCCCAAAACTTTTGTAAAAACACTTTTATACAAAAAAATTCCAAAAATGGTAACTTTTTATAAAATTTTAATGGACCATAATTTCAAAACCATAGTTACACATAAATTTATTGCTTGAAACTATTACCAATTGATCATATATATAAATAAAAATTTCTGAAAATTTTTTATATTTTTGCAATATACAGATTATTTATTATGAATATAATATTGTTAAAATTTAACAAATTCGGGGAAAATAGTTAAACTTATCAAAACTTTACCAAATTTTAACCAGATTAGTTTTAGATCCATATGAGATTCCTTTCCAAGTTTCAGTTCCAAAAGTTGTCCAGAAGTATAAAATCCCCAAATTATTTGTTTAAACTTTATAAATACTAAACACCTACTTAAACAACTCCAATTTTCACAAAATTTGGACAGGAGTCTTCATTTATAAGAAACTAAACAGTGTCCAAATTCCAGATTTTTTCAATACTCAGAGGTATTTTTCTCAATTTTCATGTATTAAACTTGTAGGAATTTTAATAAATAATGCATAAAGAGTTTGATGACAAATATTTTCAGATCTTCATTTTAAAACATAACCTACTGTTTAAAAATAAATTTGGGTGTTAAATCATATTTTTTGAAAAATCCATCAAAACAATTGTTTTATAAAAATAAATATATTAGTTCCATTATTTGTTACACGTGAACCGGGGTTGGGTTTATAACATAATAACCACTCAAAATACCAAATATCTCAATACTAAATATTTTCGGATTAAATTCTCAACTAATGAATCTTAAAACTATTCTAACATAAAATCAAAGCTTAACGGCTAAGTTTATACCTTCCGTATAAATGGTTCGCGTACACGGAACCTCCCGTATTTCACATGCAATACGAACCAAAAACAACATTAGGATCGTTTTTATCTCCCGAACATTTCCAAATGCTCAAAATTGACATGCAATGACGTTTGGATGGCCATGCAACCCGATCAATTTCCTGTGTTTCGATCCTAGAAACTGTTACAATCTGTTCGTACTAAAAAAAATATACTTTCAACATTTGATCGGAATTTCCTTTGGTGAAAACATTCATATATATTTTAAAAAACTACTTTCTAAAAATCGTCACGATACAAAGGTCGAATCTCCGGTGATCGACGATTCTTTGAGACCCAGTTTTTCAAATCCGATCAGTCACATTCGAGGGTATGAAAAGCATATCTAGAGAGCTCTGATCAAAAATTTCTTCAGTAGAGTTTTGCGTCTATGTGTTGACAACATCATATCCAAAATTCATGCATTTCTAACGGTCGGATTTCCGGGGATCGTCCGATCTTTAAAACTGCGCATGCATAAAACTTTCTGGATAGATTTTAAAAACTCTTTTTCATGAATTTAAGCAAGGAATTAGAGAAATTTGAGCTTACCATTGCGTTCGTAGCATCGAGAAATGGTTCCGAGTGATAAACGGGCTTCGACCGCCACCGACAACCGCGCCGGACCACCGTTGGCCGCCACGCACAACCGCCGGACCACCACTACTTCGCCGGAAACCTCTCCACTCTCTCTCTAACTTTTTCTCTGAATTTTGTAAATGCGAAAAGGGAGATGGAGTTGGGGTATTTATAGCCCTGTGGTCTCCGATCGCGTATCGATTTTTCACTTAAACGAACCCTATAAAAATAGAGACGTTATTTTACTCATAAATAAATTATTATAATTTATTATTTTTCCTCGAGTCCTTGCGTCTCGTAAATATATATCCTTTCGGATTTAAATTAAAATTTACGAAACCGTTCGACTCGGGTGTTAACGCGTATAAACTAGAACTTGATCAAATTTTTGACATTATAACACCCAAATAAATCTTGCTATTATTTTTCGTTCACTAACGAGTTCCTTTCGTTTGAAAGTATATTTTAACATAATAATACTATTTTTATTATATGAACTCGTCGAACGCGGTGTTGACCTGAAAATTCGCGGTTGTCATATTCTACCCCAGTTAATAGAATTTCGTCCCGAAATTCAACTGGTATAATAGTTGACAAGTTATTTTTCGTAACTTGATTCATGTGCGATCATCAAGGGAAATCTAGTTTCTTAGATACAGCAGAGAGATTTGAAAAATCGAAATCTAAGAATCATGGAGAGTAGGTTACACCTAGAAAGGCTCAAAAGCAAATTGAATAATCATGAGAGAAAAATCCTTCGAATTCCAAAGAGTCTATAGATCATTGTTTCACCGGATTAGTCAAAAAGGTACACTACTGATGTTATTCAGAAGATTAAGAAATCCGTCATAAGATTGATATACACAGGTATACAAAGTTGATACAAATCCAAAATGATATTATGATACAAAATCCCAGTGATTTAGTATCCTTTTATGAGCAAGGAAAAGTATCATTTGGCTTGGTGCCATTATGGAATACTATTATAAATAGTATCCATAAAATTATAGTATGAGAGGTGCTATTAAGATCCAAAGAGTCAGTAGAATCACCATGACTCATTGGAATAAAAATGTATCACAGCGATAATAAATATCATAGGTTATAAAGGATGGTCATATCATGTACTTAGAATACAGAGAGATAACACCTCGTTAAAATGAAACTTGTCGTCAATACGAACTTCCTTAGGTTGTATAATTACGGATTCGTTTGCTAAACACCTTTTGAGACTCGATATACGATAAGCATCGTATATACCATTAAGCTCCTGAGATAGTTTTAGTTTATACATAACAAGACCAATCAAATGATTACTACCAACTTCAGCGCAACAAAATGGTGATCAACATTTGTGTCAAAACAGAGCTTCCAATGGTGCTCATTTAATGGTAGTGTGATCACTGTTAGTGTAAGGAAATCGGACCAAAGGTAAAAGAGTATCCAAATTACCACCAAATTGTATCACACAAGCCCTTAGCATATCCTCCAAGGTATGAATAGTTCGATCACTTAGACTGTCGGTTTGAGGATAGTAAGTGGTGCTCATATCTAAGCGCGTTCTCAAAGCTTTCTCTATTGTCTGCCAGAAATGGGATGTAAAGCGACTATCCCTATCGGAGATAAAGGAAACAGGCACTCCATGCCTTTGTAGAAATAAAGACTGTTGGCTACAAAATTTTCTAAGTACAAATGCTGCTGATCTCAGAGTTTGCTGCTGACCAACAAACTGCTGCGGACAAGCTTATCTGCAGCGGATACTTGTTCTTCTGCTGAAGAACAAATCTGCTGCGGATAGCCTTATCTGCTGAAGACCAGAGTTGCTTCGGATAGGCTTCTCAGCAGCATCAACACTTGATGCTGCTGATAGGCAAATTATCAGCAGCTTTGGATGGTCACATCTTGCTGCTGATCCTCATCCTTGCTGCTGACAGCCTTGTGCCTTGAAGATAAATCGTTGCAGCTGACTATCCATGCCAAGCGTCACTGACAACCTTCTGCAAAAGCTACTGACACACTCAAAGCAGAAGGAACCTCAATTGTGCAACCAATGACGGACAACAATGCTCTTCTCCAAGCATGCAAGTAATAATGCATAAAGAAGACGCTTCAATAAAGTTAGCTAGTTTAGACTAAACTTGTAATTGTTAGCTTTATACAAAAGATCAACGGTCTGTGTTAGATCTGATCCTTAGAATCAAGGGTCTGTCTTGATTCTAAGTTAGTATAAATATTGTGTAAACACTTCATTGTAAGTGTGCTTTTTTATTGAGTTTTCATTTGTAATCGTTTATTTGCAAAAGCTTAATACAACAGTGTTCTTATAAGTATTCTTTCTGTTTACTCGATTATACTTGTGTAGTTGCTATTGTTTCTGCCAATTTCAACTAAGAACAGAATCATCTTGTACTTTCACGATCCTACAAGTGGTATCAGAGCTAACCATCTTGCTCCTAACATCAGCCTTCCTGCACAAGGATATTTTGTGGGCTATTCCTCTCAATCAAAGGCCTATAGAGTATTCAATTCAAGAACAAGAATTGTGGAAGAATCAGTAAATGTAGAATGTAGAGAACACATAGCATGTGAGCAGGGAAAAGGTCCAAACTGGCTCTTTGACATAGACTCCTTCTCCCAAATATTTGAGCCTCTCACCTTCTCAAATATGGAGTCTACGTCTACACAAACACCTGCCTCCACTTCATCCACTGACTATAGACTAGAGTTTCCTAAATCTTCAATCAGTCTGAGAAGACCATCAATTGATCCTCCATCAGTTGTGGAAGCAATTGAAGCAAGTGAAGCCGGAACAAGACTGTCTAATGTAACCAACAGCAGCCTGCCTGAAACTGAAAATCTAAATGAAGACTCTTCGGTAAATGCTGCAAATGTTGATGATGTTATTGCTGAAAATATTGATGTGGCTAATGATGTTGAAGACTCTTCCACCATGAATGAAGAGACCCCTGATCAAAATCAAAGCAATCTAGAGCAAGGGATACAGCTGGAGGTGGTACCAGTACAGAGGATCCACAAAGAACATCCTCATGAAAATATTATTGGCCAAGTCCACCAAGGAGTTCTCACAAGAAGCAAATCTCACGAGGCCAATATATGCTTGTTTTCATGTTTCCTATCTTAGGTGGAACCCAAGAAGATAGATGAAGCACTCAAACACAACAGCTGGATTGAGGCAATGTAGGAAGAATTACTGCAATTCAAGAGGCAGGATGTTTGGAAACTTGTTGATCTTCCACCAGGTAAATATGCTATTGGCACACGATGGGTTTTCGGGAACAAGCAAGACGAGAGAGGTATTGTAGTCAAGAACAAAGCCAGACTTGTAGCTCAAGGCTACACTCAGGAAGAAGGAATTGACTACGATGAAGTCTTTGCTCCTGTTGCCAGGCTGGAGGCCATTAGAATCTTCCTGGCATATGCTGCATCCAAGAATTTCACTGTCTATCAAATGGACGTAAAAAGTGCCTTTCTGTATGGGAAGATTGGTGAGGAAGTATACGTCAAACAGCCTCCAGGCTTTATAGATCCTGCATATCCTACTAATGTGTTCAAACTAGACAAAGCTCTGTATGGCCTACATCAAGCACCAAAAGCCTGGTATGAAACCTTGTCAGGATATCTACTAAGCAACAACTTCAGAAGAGGTGCCATTGACCAGACCTTGTTTATCAAAGATGAAGGGGGAGAAATCTTACTAGTTCAAATTTATGTTGATGACATCATCTTTGGATCAACAAGGAAACAGCTGTGCAAAGACTTTGAGACTCTGATGCACTCAAAGTTTGAAATGAGTTCAATGGGTGAACTAAATTTCTTTTTGGGTCTACAAGTCAAACAGGTCCCAAATGGAATCTTCATAAGCCAATCCAAATATGTAAAGAGCATTTTGGAAAGATTCAAAATGGTTGACTGCTCTGCTGCAAGAACCCCTATGCAAGTGCATCATCAGCTGACTCCAGACAAAGATGGCCAAGACACTGATCAACATCGGTACCGTGCAATGATAGGGTCTCTCATGTATCTCACTGCCTCAAGGCCAGATATCATGTTTGCAGTATGTCTCTGTGCAAGATTTCAAGCAGCTCCAAAAATTTCACATCTTCAAGCCGTCAAGAGAATCTTTAGATACCTAAAGGGAGCCTCAAGACTTGGGCTATGGTACTCTAAAAATGACATGTTTAATCTATATGCATACACTGACAGTGACTATGGGGGATGTAACTTGGACAAAAAGTCCACTTCAGGGGGATGTCAGTTTCTGGGAGGGAGACTGGTTTCATGGCAGTGCAAGAAGCAAACATGTGTTTCAACTTCTACAGCTGAAGCAGAATACATTGCAGCTTCAAGTTGCTGTGCACAAGTCATCTGGATACAAAATCAAATGCTGGATTACGGGATGACTTTCATGGCAACTCCAATTCACATTGACAACATGAGTGCTATATCAATCACAAACAATCCGGTGCAGCACTCCAAAACAAAGCACATTGACATCAGGTATCATTTCATAAGAGATCAAGCTGAGAAAAAGAGGATTATTTTAACCAAAGTTCATACGAATGAGCAATATGCTGATTTGTTTACAAAACCTTTTGATGAAGTTAGATTTAGATATTTAGTTGAATCCATTGGTATGATGAACTTTGATTAAAATCTATCTCTAAAATTCTATTTTAAAAATGTGCTTTATCTTTTTGTTGTAAATAAAAGTTATAAGTCAGCAGCATTTTTGTCCTTCAGCTGCTGATAGGTTTAATCTTCAGCAGCAAAAGATTTGCAACTGACTGCTTTAAGTTATCAGCAGGAACAGGTTTTCTGCGGATAACTTTAAGACTGTCAGCAGCAACATCTTTGCTGCGGATTATTAAATCCATCAGCAGCAGATGGGTTTGCTGCTGACAGACTTAACCTTCTGCAGCAACCAAGTTTGCAACGGACATGCTTATTCATCCACAGCAACCAAGTTTGCTGCTGATGGGTAAATTTAAGTCCAAATTAACTTTTACCCGCTGTAAAAATTAATGTTAGTCTTTACCATGACTGCCTCGGTGTATTACAGCTGTAACAGTAAAAGGTGAATAAGGTTATACTGTACAAGTCATTTTGCTTTTTCCCTCCTCTGCCGTTATAAGAACAAATCAAATTTCCTTACCACCTCTTCACCTTCAATTTCACCCTAAACCCACATCACTTTCTCTCAAGTCCCCATCACATTCAAAGCCCTTCATCCTTAAAACAGTCAAAGCCTTCCATATTCTAAACCTTCAAACCTTCCCTCCAAATCAAACAACAATGGCAGACATCAATAACCCTGACGATAAGTTCTCCCCATACCATAACCTTACATCATACCTAACCAAGGGAAAGAAATCAGAAGGATTCAATGATATGATCGACTTCTTATGTCGATCAAAGATCCATTTTGCCCTCACAACCAACCCTACCATATATATCCCTCATATGGAGGATTTCTGGAGTACCGCCGTCTACTCTACCGAACAGGGGATTCCCCAAATTAAAGCCAAGGTAGACGGCAAGGATATCACCATCTCGGAAGCCACACTCAGAAAACATCTTAAGCTTCAAGATGAGGGAGCGGCCATCTCATACTCAAAGGACGAGTACATGAGGAACTTTGTATCCATAGGATACATGATAAGCGACCACAGTTTTATGCATTAAAGGGTGTAACATAATATATTTATGTAAATTAACATGTGTAATACAAAAGTTTTGTGTAGATGTGCATGTGCAGGTGTTGAAAGCTTAAAGTGTGATTTTGGAAGATATTAGGTGAGAGATGCAAGAGTCGGAAGAGATACGGAGAAAACGGGGCAGAAACCCAGGATCCAGCGTAAGCCTACGCCACACAGCGTAAGCCTACGCCATGCAGCGTAAGCTTACGCCGCCCAGCGTAGGCCTATGCCTAACCAGTTCAGTCACAGCAGGCTTCAGTGTTTCGACGTAAGCTTACGCCATACCAGTGTAAGCTTACGCTGGTTACGTTTTCTGGACGCGAATTTTCAGGAAACAGCCGATCTTTGGTGTTTAATTGGGGGTTTCTTCCCCAAATTCGAGGCCATCTTTTGCTACACACTCCTAGGGCGATTTTGGATGACTCTAACATCCACTTGAAGATTGAAGATGATCTCCATCACCATGGGCGAGTAATTCACTTGTGGCTTCCTCCAGGCGGACGGTTCATATAGGTTTCATGTGTTAATTCAGTTTATTTATGTTTTTGGATCTATTTAGTTTCTGACAATAACTGAGTAGATTGATGTATTAGTTATGTTAAACAGTTTATTTGAGTGCTCTGAGTTTGCTTGCTTTACGATCTTGTTCGGTTGATGACAAAACCTAGTAGCAGGGTCGGGTGACTAAAGGGGGTAACTTGGCATTCATAAATTGGGTGATTGAATTATACTGGTTTGTGACGGAACTGGTTGTATAGGTTGCTGACAACAGCCTGTCTTCAATTACTATTTTAACTGATTTTCCAACACTATGTCTATGTGGTGTCCAATTAAATAACTGAGTTTTGCATAAACCTAGAATCTGAAGTTTGGAGGAGGTTGCATTTTTATTTGATCTATGTCTTCATTCTAACTATCAAACTAAGCAATTCCACTAACCACTGATTCCTCGTGGATACGATACTCTTCTTACCCTTACTAGTTAAGTGTTTAAGGATTGTTTTTGACCGACCTAACGACATCGATCAAAATGGCGTCGTTGTCGAGGAATCGGTGCGCTTAGTTCTATTGCTTTAGTTTATTGTCTTTAGTTGATTTTAATTCTTATCAAACACCCAAAAAGATTTTCTTTACTTCTGTTTTTATTTTGTGTTTATTTTGTTTATTTCTTCGATCAGAACTACTTGGGTGTGCTACTTGTGCAGGTCGGCATGGACAGGACTTATCATGATGACCAGTATTACTATGAGCCATGCAGTAACTGTGGCATCACTGGCCATTGGGCTCAAGATTGCCCAAGATACAACTCACATGGTGGTGGTCCTGAGTATCAAAGCTTTCAGGAAAATTATAATCAAGACTACCACCCGAGCGGACCACCTGAACAAGACAACTATCAATCTGAACTGGATGTCATCCGGTCATATATGAAGGAGATGGCCAAAGTGGTACAAGCAGTGGTGCAGCAACAGGAGAGCCAGGCAAAAGCTCATCAAGCTTTGATAGATCTTGTTTCCCATTTAACTGGGGTTGTTGCAAGCATCATCAAAGAAGTAGGTAAGCCTTGCAGTGCACATCAGTCCTCAAGTTCCCAAACCACAAACAGCGCACACCTAAATGATGTAAGTCTTCAACCCTCATCTGATTTTTCTGATGTTGAACATACTCCACCACTGGTAGTAGAAAGAGTGGCGGAGTACAGTGAGTCTGAATCTGATCATAATCAGGATTTAATTTCACAAAATAATCTGAAAATTAAAAATGTGAATAAATCTCTGAAAATTCCATTCCCTTCGGCTTTGTTCCCACCAGTGGTCCCACCAGTGTTAAGTGAACGGGATTCAACACAAGATGAAAGATGGGAGAAATTTGAAAATCATAAAATTAATCAACCATTTTTGAAAGAACTTAAAGAAAATCCTGATAGTGTTGAGTGCTTGAAAGGTTTGAGTAACCGTAAACGACGGCACAAATGTCCCGAACAGGTAAAGCTAAGTGCTAGTGTGAATGCTGTGTTTACGGGTATCTTTCCCCCAAAACTCCAAGATCCAGGGACACCTATTATTTCTATACATATAGGTGAAATTAAACTGGATAGAGCATTGCTGGATCTTGGAGCATCTGTGAGTATAATTCCAGGGAGTCTGTATGATCAGCACGATTTTGGTCCATTACAGAGAGTTAACACCACCGTGGTGTTGGCTGATCAGACTCCCGCACATCCTCGGGGGATTGTAAAGGATGTGATTGTGAAGGTAGGAGAGTTTTATTACCCAGTGGATTTCTTGGTGTTGGATTGTGTGAAGAACACAGAACCAACTATCATTCTGGGTAGACCGTTCTTGGCCACTGCTCAGGCAAATATTAACTGTGCTGAGGGAACGGTAAGGATGAGGTTTGGGGCTCAGAAAATGAGTCTTAAAATATTTTCAAACTTGCCAACCCCGAAATCTAACAAATGTGGATCACCTGAAAAGGTGAATCACACAGTCGAGAATGCTTGTGTTGTGTTTGACAGGTCAGTTGAGATGAAGAATGGTGAGACTCCAAACAATGGGAAGAAGAGGGTCAGAAAGAGAAGGCGGAAAGGGAAGAAACCGCGAGTTCATGATGTAGATCAAGAACTCTTTTCTTTGTTTATGAAGGCTTGGAGAAAATTGGATGATGAGAGGAATTTAAGTGTGGGGAAGGAGGACTGCAAGCAGCCCACCCGACCACCATGACCTAACTAAGGTACACTGCGTCTGGCTGAAGACGTTAAACTTAGCACTCTTAGGAGGTAGCCTAAGGTAAGTTTTAATTTCTTGTCTAGTTAAATGAACTTTGCGGGTGTGTTCAATAGAAACCCTTACGAGACTAAACTCGTCCACTCGGGCTACCGAGTGGTTTAAATGGCTTGATGTATGTGCTAAATGCATCCGTGATTCCTACGAAAGTGAGTTAGGAAATTATTTCTTTGTTTTGTGTGTGATCCGGCCAAGTGTGGGGAATTTTCATGGGTTTTCAAGTGAGTGTGCGTGTTTTCAAATGAATGCTAGCCCGTTTGTAGAGTTTTAGAGGTGTGTGTTTTTTGGTTTTTATCGAGTCAGTTTTATGTTGTTATACATTGAGTCAGTTTGATGCTTTTGGGTTTGTCTCGAGTTTAATATTTCCAGGTTTGTATTGATCCACCCGTACTCAGTCTCCATTCGGGTGGTGATGGTTCGAGTTTGATTTTCATGTAAAAGGCAACCCAATAGCAGATTTTGATGGCGATCGCGAAGAAAATGCTATATGATCGTATGAGTTTGGATTGAAGACAGTTACAGCTTGCAACCAGCTAAGTACTTTCCAATTCTGTATATAGTTTTATTTTTGCATATTTATTTTCATCGTCTCTCATCCTACATTGAGGGCAATGTAGAGTTTAAGTGTGGGGATGGGAGATTGAGTTTGTATAGAAAAAAATATATATATAAAAATTGAAAAATCCATAAAAATTTAAAAATTTTCAAAAATGTCCTTGGATCAGAATTTTTGTAACTAAATGGAAAATGATAGATATAATTGGAAACTATGCTTGTGTGATTAAATTGAATAATAAATAGAAAACACGTTTGATTTGTAATGTTTTGATAGGTCCAACCGATCTAAAGAGCTTAAATATCCTGATATTGTAATCTAGGGTTAATTGACAATTAATTCAGGATGTCTTGTGGGTTCTTATTTTAGGGGTTTCGGCAAGGTTGAAACTGTCATCATAGGGTGATAGGTACCACTATAAGCAAAAATTTATAAGTTTTTAAAATTACTTGGCACACCACTTTCTTTTTATGAAAATAAATCCGAAAATTGGTGACGCCCGCAATCCATAATCCATCTTGCATGAGCTTAATTAAACAAAATTGAGAGCTTGAGTTCAGCCTACGTGTTTCCCTTCGGGATGGTGACTTGAAGGATACACCCATGGGCGGGACTTAAGTGATCAATATTGGATGACTAAGTTAGGAGTACGTGTTTCCCTTCGGGATGGTGACTTGAAGGATACACCCATGCTCCGAAGCTTATGTATTTCATGGCTTAAGAACTGCAGCCTACGTGTCATATATCGTGTTCCAGCGTGATTGAAACACCACTGGGTTAGGTTCATTCATAAAATAATAATAAAAGCTCAAAAACATGCATCCATCGATCCATAATCCCATAATTTTCAAAAACTCGTAAATTAGTGTTTATAGTGGTGGGAAATCTATAAGGTTTAACCCGTGTCTAAACATGACTTTGAGATGGGATTAGACTAAGTTGTAGCTTCCTGAATGTGAGACCCATAGAGAAACTGTTGCTTGGTAATAAATAGGATAGTAGATCACAGAATCGAGGGCTCAATAGATCGGTGGTTGGGTTTAATCGGATAGAAATACCAATTGTTACAGTCAATGCGTGATTATGTTTTAATTGTATGAGACTATGAGAACAGGTTTCAATTATGATTCCATTGCATAATTCTTTTTCGGGACGCAAAAGAGTAAGTGTGGGGATGTGATAAGCGACCACGGTTTTATGCATTAAAGGGTGTAACATATTATATTTATGTAAATTAACATGTGTAATACAAAAGTTTTGTGTAGATGTGCATGTGCAGGTGTTGAAAGCTTAAAGTATGATTTTGGAAGATATTAGGTGAGAGATGCAAGAGTCGGAAGAGATACGTAGAAAACGGGGCAGAAACCCAGGATCCAGCGTAAGCCTACGGCACACAGTGTAAGCCTACGCCATGCAGCGTAAGCTTACGCCGCCCAGCGTAGGCCTACGCCTAACCAGTTCAGTCACAGCAGGCTTCAGTGTTTCGGCGTAAGCTTACGCTATACCAGCGTAAGCTTACGCTGGTTACGTTTTCTGGACGCAAATTTTCGGGAAACAGCCGATCTTTGGTGTTTAATTGGGGGTTTCTTCCCCAAATTCGAGGCCATCTTTTGCTACACACTCCTAGGGCGATTTTGGATGATTCTAACATCCACTTGAAGATTGAAGATGATCTCCATCACCATGGGCGAGTAATTCACTTGTGGCTTCCTCCAGGCGGACGGTTCATATAGGTTTCATGTGTTAATTCAGTTTATTTATGTTTTTGGATCTATTTAGTTTCTGACAATAACTGAGTAGATTGATGTATTAGTTATGTTAAACAGTTTATTTGAGTGCTCTGAGTTTGCTTGCTTTACGATCTTGTTCGGTTGATGACAAAACCTAGTAGCAGGGTCGGGTGACTAAAGGGGGTAACTTGGCATTCATAAATTGGGTGATTGAATTATACTGGTTTGTGACGGAACTGGTTGTATAGGTTGCTGACAACAGCCTGTCTTCAATTACTATTTTTCCAACACTATGTCTATGTGGTGTCCAATTAAATAACTGAGTTTTGCATAAACCTAGAATCTGAAGTTTGGAGGAGGTTGCATTTTTATTTGATCTGTGTCTTCAATCTAACTATCAAACTAAGCAATTCCACTAACCACTGATTCCTCGTGGATACGATACTCTTCTTACCCTTACTAGTTAAGTGTTTAAGGATTGTTTTTGACCGACCTAACGACATCGATCAGTACACTGGAAATCAAAATGAGTATACAATTGAGAAGGCGCTGATGGGCCCTCCATGGAAGTATCTCTGCCACACTCTTCTCCAATGCATATCTCAGAAGAGAAGTGGATGGCATCAGGTGAGCTCCGCACTTGCCTCCGCCTTCCATGGTATGATCACTGGCCTAGGCTTCAACTTTGCACACCTCATCTTTGAGGGTTTGAGATATAACCTTCAAGAGGGTGCAAAGCAACAATTTTTTATGTACCCAAGATTCTTGCAGGAGGTTTTCAATCAAGAACTAAAAGAACTTTCAAAACCTGCAAGAATCTACATCATGCTGGGACATAAAAATAATATTTTTCAAAGCATGAGAACTGTTTCCGAAAAGTTCTCAGGGGTCAATTTTCCATTGTTATCTACAATGCTGAACATACAAAGTACCCCAGGTGACAGTTCAGCAATCCCAGCTGATACTGATCCCACACCCTCCACCTCACATCTTAAACAAGTATCCGCTTCCACCATTCGAACCCCTGTGCATACTACTAAGGATGCACAGGTACAAAAATTACTTACACCTGTTTTTGATGTTATCGTTCAACCGGAACACAGGGCCCCGGTTGCAACGACATATACAAGGAAAAGGGGCAAGAGAATTCCTTCTTCTCTTGACTCCAAGGCCCAAACCCAATCTCTAAGCCCTCATTCAGAATCCCAACATTCTGATGAGAATATCAAAAGGGATAGCCACAACACTAGAGAGACTTCTTTGGAAGCCTCTCTATTAGGATCAGGATCACATCCCGGATCCATAGAGCAACCCCCTGAGCCACTCCTCTCTCTTCTGAACTTAAGTGTTGAGTAACCTGATCAAGATGATGTACCTTCTCCAACTACCACTATCTCGAAGGTACTGATTGATCTTGCTTCCAACACACCCAACCCAAGTTCTTCCACCCTGAAGGTCCACTCTAGGAGTTATGACAGAGTGGATGTGGAAGAGGCTGTCACTACTGCTGGTCCATCAAATAACCAGGAGGACAATGACAACATCTCTAAGACCTCAACCACGGCAACTCACAGTGAGGATGCTTCCTTGGAAACTCCCCTCACTGAGAGGAATCCCAGGCGCCAAGAAACCATGGGTGATGGGGATGCAGAGGCTAGGCCTAAGGCCCCATCTAGATCCAAGGATTCCACAACTGTGGATGAGGACAGACTGAAACTTCATAACTTGAAATTGACGGCCAGGGTGGCTATGCTAGAGGCTGAAGTGTCCAAACTAAGACACCAAGTCTCTATGCATGAAGCCCATCAATGCCTAACTGTGCCTAATCCCTCTCTTGTATCAGTGGGCACCCAAACTGATGCTTATTTGTCCACTGATGCAACCAAAAAGGGGGAGATGGTCCCAATGGAAGAAGACTCAGACAGTCTTGATGACTGGATTCAAGGGCAGGCTGTATTTCAAAGCACACTATTCAAGCCAGCTTTTGTACAGGTTCATGACTTGCCAGCTTCAGATGACGAAGAAGAAGAGACATCTGAAGACTGGAAGTTAGTCGTCAGGGTTGTTGATGAGATGCTGACTGATGCTGAAGACACAGAACAAACATATACATCTTTCAGCATCATCCCTAAAGCAGCAGCCATCATAAGTCAATCCACTGCCCCCCAATTTCCACTGACTTCAACACAGCTAGAGTTTGACACAATACTAGCTTGGGGGTATGATGGAAAGTCTGAGAGGTTCTGGATTGGTTGGGAGTTTGGCGGAGTAGAAGAGCTAAACTAGGACTTTCTCAACAGCATCCAAGTCCTTCACCTATACCATCTACAATGCATCAACAACTCTACGGACCTCTCAGCAGAACTTGCTATTGGCAGGTTCTATGACTTGATGGAGGATAATCTACCCAACTTCGAAAGACAAATACAAGCAGCAAAACGGGTAGCCTATCCTGAATCTTCAGCAGCAGCAGAAAGAAGACTGACTCCTAGAAGACTTGAAATAATAAGGAGCAGTCTTCTCACTGAAGAAGAAGTTCTGTGCTGGAGAAGATTCATGTACAACAGAATGGTCAAGGATGTAGAAGTGCAAGGATGGATAAGCACTGACTCCCATGACTTCACCTTCTTCCTGAGCAATGGATCTTCTCTATCGATCAACATCAAAGAGATCTTGCTCCTACCATCAGCCTTCCTGCACAAGGTCTTTGAGCTCAGATCACTCATCTTCAATGTTAACTCCTTAGAAAGTCAAGAAATGATCAAAATCATCAAGGTTTCTCTTTATAAGGAGGAATCTGGATCTGACTCAGACCTATCCTTTCTCTCTTCTCCAACAGTCAGACTGAACACAGAAGAAGAATCAAAAAGAAGAGAAGAGGAAAAGATGAAAGAGGCATGGAAGGATGTGACAAGTATGGAATGGGAAGAAGATGAAGAAAGTTCCCCTCCCTTGTCCATTCCCCAAAATGCCAATGGAGCTGAGGCTGAGATTCCAACAGCAGCACAATCATCTGTTGTTGTGATCAGTGAAGCCGAAGCAGAGGTATCCAACAAAGATAAGGGAAAGGGAATTATGACCAAAGAAGATGAAGAGAGGTTGCTCAGAGAGAAGAGAGAGAAGGAAGAAAGAAGAAGAAGAAGAAGAAGAAGAGAAGAAGAGGAGATAGCTGAAATAAAGAAAGCTCAAGATAGACTCACAGCCATTCTCCTCAGAGAACAACAGATCCAGCTGTATGCAAAACAGCTGGATGATCTGAAAGTAAAGATTCCTGCAGTTTATCAAATTGAAGAAGATGAAGCTCTTGCTCTTCAACTGCAGGAACAATTCGATAGAGAAGAAGAAGAGATTCAGAAGAAGAAGGAGAAAGAGGCTAAGTTCAGAATAACTGATTCTGAATTAGCTAAAGAAATGAGAGAGGAATGGGTAAAGGCTCTGATTTCTCAAGGTGAGGATGTAGACTACCTTGAGAAACTATCCAATAAAGAAATCTACAGAGCCTTCATGGGTCAGCAGGGTCAATTGGCAAAGAAGAAAAAGGCTGAAGAAGAAGAAAAAGCCAAACAAAAGTCCAAAAAGACCATTGCCTTTAATCAAAGAACCCATAAAGAAAGGAAGATCATGATTGACTTCCTTAAGGCTAGAGGAGAGAGTGGAAAGAGGCTAGGTCCCATGAATTTCATGAACCTGCAAGCCTTCTATTTTAAAAGTCAAGAAGGATGAGGAAGAAAGATTGGAGAAGAAAGGCTCCAAGAAAAGGGTAATCATTCAAGAAGAAAGAAAACAAAGAAACCCAAGCCTTCTCTCTCACCCAACACTTCCTCAATCCAACAACCTTCCACTCTCCATCCTAGACCTCCCTCCTCTCCACCCTCAAAGTCCAAATCCTCACACCCAGCTCCTACTCATCAACAGCCTCCCAAAAAGAAAAACAAACCCACTTCCAAACCAGAAGACTCAAGAGAAATAATCAGATGGTCATACAACCCTCAAGACCAATGGTTTGAAGTGTTCAGGGGGAGGAAAGAAGTTAAAAGATCAACCTGATCAAAAATTTCTCTAGTAGAGTTTTGCGTCTATGTGTTGACAACATCATATCCAAAATTCATGCATTTCTAACGGTCGGATTTTCGGGGATCGTCCGATCTTTAAAACTACGCATGCATAAAACTTTCTTGACAGATTTTAAAAACTCTTTTTCACGAATTTAAGCAAGGATTTAGAGAAATCTGAGCTTACCATTGCGTTAGTAGCATCGAGAAATGGTTACGGGTGAAAAACGTGCTTCGGCCGCCATCGACAACCGCGCCGGACCACCGTTGGCCGCCACGCACCACCGCCGAACCACCACTACTTCGCCGGAATCCTCTCCACTCTCTCTCTCTAACTTTTTCTCTGAATTTTGTAAATGAGAAAAAGGAGATGGAGTTGGGGTATTTATAGCACCGTGGTCTCCGATCGCGTGTCGATTTTTCGCTTAAACGAACCCGATAAAAATAGAGACGTTATTTTACTCAGAAATAACTTATTATAATTTATTATTTTCCCTCGAGTCCTTGCGTCTCGTAAATATATATCCTTTCGTATTTAAATTAAAATTTACGAAACCGTTCGACTCGGGTGTTAACGCGTATAAACTAGAACTTGATCAAATTTTTGACATTATAACACCCAAATAAATCTTGCTATTATTTTTCGTTCACTAACGAGTTCATTTCGTTTGAAAGTATATTTTAACATTATAATACTATTTTTATTATATGAACTCGTCGATCGCGGTGTTGACCTGAAAATTCACGGTGTCACAAACTTCTCGAATCCATAATTCACACTTGGAAAACTTAGCATACAGCTGCTCCTTTTTAAGTAATTCCAGGATTAAACGTAGAGGTTCCTCATGTTCCTCCTTGTTCTTGGAATAAATGAGAATGTCGTCGATGAAAACGATGACAAACTGATCAAGGTATGGTTTACACACACGGTTCATGAGGTCCATGAATACCGCAGGTGCGTTGGTTAATCCGAAAGGCATGACCATAAATTCATAGTGGACGTACCTTGTCCTGAAGGCAGTCTTAGAGATATCCTTATCTCGGACTCTCAATTGATGGTAACCGGACCTAAGATCTATCTTGGAATAGAAACTTGATCCTTGGAGTTGATCAAAGAGATCATCTATACGAGGCAAGGGATAACGATTCTTGATTGTCACTTTATTTAGTTCACGATAGTCGATGCACATACGGAAAGTTCCGTCATTCTTCTTGACAAATAGGACCGGAGCTCCCCATGGTGATGAGCTAGGTCGGATGAAACCTTTATCCAACAATTCCTGTAACTGTGTGGACAACTCTTGCAATTCACTAGGTGCCAGTCTATAAGGTGCCCGAGCAATCGGTGCCGCTCCGGGTGCTAGATCGATTTGAAATTCAACTTGACGGTGTGGTGGCAGACCAGGCAAATCCTCGGGAAATACTTCCAGAAATTCACGAACGATGGGAATATCATCAATCTTCTTCTCTTCTGATGGCTGCTCGGCAACGAGAGCCAAAATAGCAGTATGCCCTTTTCGAAGGCATTTCTGTGCCTTCATAAAGGATATGATGCCCATGACTGCACCAACCTTTTCGCCCTGAACGGAAATAGGTTCTCCACTCGGGAGAGGAATACGAACAATTTTCTCATGACAGATGATTTCAGCTTGGTTTTTAGATAACCAATCCATGCCGACAATTACATCAAAACTACCAAGTGTGACCTGCATAAGGTCGATATCAAGTTTATGACTAGCTAGCTCAAGCTTACATCCCTTAAGAATGTGAGTTGCTTCAATTATTTGACCATCAGCTATCTCTATTATATACTTAGCTTCTAACAGAGTTGGAGTTCCTTTTATCATATCACTAAGTTTCTTAGATATAAAACTCCTATCAGCACCAGTGTAAAAAAGGACAGAAGCAAAGTAATTATTTAAGATAAACTTACCGGTGATCACATTATGGTCATAACGAGCTTCTTCAGATCCTAGCATGAAGGCTCGTCCCTTCGCACCATTCCCTCTGTTATTGTCGTTGTTGCCACCATTGTTGTTATTCTGATTAGGGTTGTGGTTTTCATTACCTCCCTTCTTTAACTGAGGACAATTCTTTCAAAAATGTCCCTCTTTCCCACACTCGAAACAACCCTTTGTAGACCCAGGCTGTTGAAAAGGCTTCTTGGCTTGCAACTCACCCCTACAATCTTTGGCAGTTTGGCCTATTTTGCCACACCGCTGACAACGGTTGCAAATTCCGAAGTGATGAAAGTTGCACTTATTACACTTGGGAAATTTCCCCACGTAACCACTCTGATTTTGACTTGAAGAGGTCGTCTGGTTAAAGTTCTTAGCAGGCTCAAACCTTCGCTGTTGCTGCTGGGGTTGATTGGACTGGGGTCCCTTGGAGATGGATTGAGAGTTGGAGTGGTGATCAAACTTTCATTTATGATTGTCGGTGGATTTAGAGACCGAACCCCTCGGGCGTAAAGTCCCTTGAGTCACCGCCTGATCGGTTAGTTTGTGGGCTAGTCGGATCGTCTGCTGGATGGTAGCAGGGTTGGATGAAGTAACCATACTTTGAATTTGTGGCACTAGACCTCCAATATACAGCTCAATCCTCTTGTAGTCTTGAGTCACCATATGTGGGCACATGGTAGCAAGCTCATGGGAGCGAGTGGTATACAGCTCAATTTCAGAACCTTCCATTTTCAGGTTCCAAAATTCACCTTCCAACTTCTGAATTTCATCGCGATGACAGTACTCCTCCTTCATCATTATCTTAAACTCCTCCCATGGGAGTCCATTTACCATGACTAGACCCAACATCTGGACCTGAGCGTTCCACCAGGTGAGAGTCGGGCCCTCCAAAGTTCCAGCGACGAACTTGACCTGATTGGCCACTGGGCAGTTGCACATGGCAATCACCGATTCTACTTTTTCGAACCAACGGAGTAGTCCGACAGCTCCTTCGGCTCCACTAAAGGTGTGGGGCTTACAGTCCATAAATGTCTTGAACGTGCATGCTGGTTGCTGATTCTGCTGGTTTTGCTGGCCTGGATTTAGAAATAATATAGGATTGGGATTATAGGGCTTAGGAAAGGCGCTTTAAAAGATGAATTGACCTCACTAGTCGATAGATAAAGAATTTACCTGCAACATTCTGTGCTGCTAGAGCCTCTGCCACACTATCGTTGATTAGTGTCGCCAGCTCTGCTGCTGTCATGTTGATGGTACCTCGGCCACCAGCGCGACCTCCACGTCCTCTTCCCGACATGATTCTTCACATTCACAAATACAAAACAATGAGAAATATATCACATATTAAACATTATTTATGTACAAGTAAGGAAATACAACATCTAACATTTTGAAAATTAAATAAATTGTAAGGCTATAAAATAAATAACTCAAACATTAAACTTCTCATGCTTTTACTAAATGGGAACAACCTTACCCATCTAGGTTTGAAAAGAGAAATAACATAAACGAAGAATGAATGAAAAGGAAAGATAGAATAGAAAGATCATCAAACATCTTCGTCATCGGAATAAACGTATGATTGTGCATCGTCGATCTCCACCGGTTCCTCCTCGGGTGGCTCCTCCTCTAAGGGCTCATCCTCGAAGGGCCCCTCCTCGAAGGGCTCCTCCTCGTCGTCCGAAAGTGGAATGTCCTCTGGAAATAGGGCAGCTTGTAGTTGGGCTTCTAAGTGAGTCACTCTCTCATGAAGTCCTTCAGCAGCATGGTCTGCTACTTGAAGTTGGGCTTCCAGATGAGTCACTCTCTCTAGAATCCCTCCTATATCCTGGTCCGAGGTGTCCACCCTCGTCTCCAAATGTGTAACCCGATCTACCAAATGGTTATGGACTTGGTCCGTCACTGCTAGCTCAGTAGTCAAAAGTTCAATTCCTACCTTGTTTTCTTCCACTTGTGGCTCTCGCTCTAGAATGCCTGGTATCTCATCAGTAGAATCCTTCATCTCCTTAGTTATGATAAACACAAAAGCTGCAAAAGCTTGTTTCATGGTGCATGGCAAGCTAGGTAAAGTAGCGGATGAGGAAGTGGAACCAAAGTAAGGCGCGATCCACCTTTGGATCATCTTCGGATATGCACCCCAATTAAGTGTCGTGTTCCTTGCTCGTGCATTACTAGGTTCACCCTGTTCCACCGAGTTGTCACTAGAACTAGTCCGGCGCCTTTTGGGCTCCGGGGACGATACGGTAGGTGCCTTAGGTGATGGTGGTGGAGTAGACGACATGTTCCTGTAATATAACATATAAGTGCCAAACATCCAAGGTTTATGACATGTAACTAATGTGTGAGGTTATAGTCTAGTATGCAATCTTAGTTCTCTATAACCAATGGCTCTGATACCAATCTGTCACACCCCCAAATTCCACTAACGGAGTTTTACCGTTTTGGGAAGTGACAAACCAGGATCTCAGTCATTAGTTACATTGAACGAATCTACATGGGACTCAAATGAAAATGTCATATTAATCAGAGTTTAATGCGGAAGCGTAAAGAAAAGTAAATGCGCAAAACACACGCGCCCAAAAAGTCCAAAATTCCAAACCAAACATAATTCAAAACAAAGCCCAAACAATTTAATGAAACATCAATCAATAGGAGAATCCCATGCATGTCCTATATGTGCACCTGTGCCTTATCTTAGCGACCTGAGAAAACATGTAAGAAAAGATGTCAACACGAGGTTGGCGAGTTAACAGGTTTCAGTATATAAATAAACGTTTACCAGATTATTGATCATTCAATATGTATCTGTAGGTAGCTAACCTATGTTCATGTTTAACTTAAGCGTTCGCAACCGAAGCTGACTGTTTGTTTATTTGCCTCCTGCCAGGTCTATCAACCCCGGCGATGTGAGTAGGCTAACATTTCACCAGTTCGATCTCCAATCGAGTTAGCGTGACTAACGCGGGTGGGATTTGTCAAACCCAGTAGTACTACTAAACATTACCTCGCTAAGATCCATATTAACGGTTCGATGTGTGTTGAGGATTTTCAGTGATAGCGTGTTACGTTTAGCTTTAACATTGATAACATATGAATACAATATTCCAAAAATAGTTTGCGACATGTTTTCTCCCCCAAGATAAAACAGTAAAAAGGGGCCGTGAAAACTCACCTGAACGGCTTAGGTAGTTCACACTAGAATACGATTGGAACCACGAGTGTTAGCCTGCAACGGCTTACGTATGCCCTAGAATTATACACATAATAATTAGGGATACAATGGGAATATGTGACGACAATACGGAAGGTTGAACGTCCTAAAGAAACTCTCTAATGATTAAGAGTAGACGAACGTGTCCACGGGAATAAGAATTCTTTAATTAGTAATTAATATGTATACGTTACGCGACGCATGACAAAATAATAAATAATAAATTTATTCGAGCGTTTTGTCGTTAACTAGAAGTCTAGGAAAATAATATAATTTATTATATTATTTTTAGGTTTAGCGAAGTAACGTAAACAATTAACTTGCGTGAAAAAAATAATAATTTATTATTTTTATTCGAGGGTGTAACGAGTGCAAATAATACGAATAATTATATTATTTATAACTTTGAAACGCTACAAAAATATTTATGAACGCGATGAAAATAATATATATATATATATATATATATATAAATATTATTTTTAGTTGGAGTTTTGGGTTGAAAATAATATAAATATTATTTTATAAATGAGTTTTTAATAATAAATATGGTTTACGAACCAAACCCGAGCCTACGGATGGTTTTTCGGGCTAAAACACGTTAATATATTAATATAATAATGTGGGGTATTGGTTTTATATTAAAATAATAATAAAAACAATTTTTAAAAACAAAAGGGTGTGGAGAGACTCGAACCAGGGTCTCTCCCACACACGCACACAGCTCTAACCAGTCCCGCCCGCTAGGGTATCGCGATATGAACCAACCCAGAATAGTTTTAATCATCACAAACATCCAGTCCCTACCCCATTCGCGATTCCGAACCCAAATCCATCCCAAAACCCGTGAATTCGATCACGATTAGAAACAGGGGTATAAGGGTTTTGTTCATTATGGTAATTCGATCCTGTGGGTCAAGTTAATTGCAAAAGCAACAACTACAGACTCGATTATTTGTGGATTGACTATTGAAACCCTAGGATATGAGTTTAAAATCGATATGGGTGATTCTGGTAATGAAATGGTTTGATTTCATGGGGTTATCAGTTAGTGAAGAATTACGAATCAGATGGTGTAGTTTAATTTCAAAACCAACTAGTTTACGTGCGTTTAATCTCTGATTCAAGGTCCGAAAACCTAGGTTAAAACTTGAAATCAAATTGAATAAATCTTATAATGATTGGGGTTGAATTAACGGTGCTTTTACAGATTGAAACCTTACGAATCTAACCTCAAGGTTTAATTTGATTAACAATGGGTCTAAGGTCAAAAGCCCCAAAACGTTTTTATTATGAACCCTAGTTTACGGATTGTGATCAACTCGATGCTAATTGATAAATTAAACATAGGGCTTTTGATGAGTGACTGATTACGAAGCTAACCATATGAATTAATTGGATTATGATCGAGTCTAGAATCAAAAGCCCCAAATTGGGTTTCGTATGAACCCTAGATTCTAGGTCTCGACCAATTCGATGATATGAGCCCCAATTAACATAGGGCTTTCATTTAATGGATAAAAACGAAAATGTGGATGAAAACAATTACCAGAAACGTTGAGGATTGATGGTGATCGACTAAGCCGAGTTCCAATTTGCGCGAGTCGATTTCCCATGCAACTGGATTCGCCTACGATTGAATTGCTGTGTGCAAGTGATTCTCTAACACTCGTATAGGATGTATAGGAGCTCAATTGCAGATTGAATGGTCGAATTGATCGACTTTGATAGGGGTGAGGGGCGTTTTGATGGTTACGGCTTTGATTACCCATAATGGGGTTAATTCATACTCAATAATGAAGTTAAATGTTTCAATGATGGTCGACATTATTGTGTTAATGAATTTCAGTTTCGAATTTGGACAGTTGTGAAGGTTTACGGGTGAATTGAATCAAAGAGAACTCGATTTTGACTTTAGAAAGTCAACAGGGATCAATTTCCTTTGGTTTTGACTTTGCAAGTCAACAGGTCAAGTTTAGAGACTTGGCAGGATCAGTCCCTGAAGTTTGAGATGAAATGGCAGAATTAGACCCTGGGGTTAGATTTAACTGGGTTTAGTTAATGGGGTTAAATTTTAGATAGGATATTTAACGGGATTATTAACGGAGTTAATTTGAAAAGTCCGGATTGTCACATCATCCCCTAGTTGAAAGAATTTTCGTCCCGAAAATTAAAATAATAAAAAATACTTTCTAGGGTGTCACATAATATATCATCATGCGTGAGATGAAAACATGCCTTATATAAGTTGCATTTAATCAGGACCTTCTAAATACGGCAGGTACGCTAATTTATCAAAATTGCGAAGTAAACTTTGAAACACGAAATTAAGACTAAAATAATAATATATCCTAAAGCGTGAGATGAAAAATGCCTTATATAAGTCATATTCCTTATATAAGTCGCGTTTAAGTATGACATTCTAAATGCAACAGGTACGCTAATTCTCAAAATTGCAAAATAAACTTAGAAACACGAAATTAATACTAAAACAATTATATATCAATAAGCGTGCGGTGAAAACATGTCTTATATAAGTCATACTAGCTTACAACCCGTGTAATACACACGGGGTGAAATATCAACACATAAATTTCTTAAATCTTTATTTATATATTTTACAGGTGTAAAAACGTATTACATATACTAAGAATAGAAAACAAAAATCAAAATATATAAAAGTTGATATATAATTGAGTTTTAAAAATACCTTAATTAATATTTAATTTAATTTGACTTTCATTTATTATATGATTGAAAATAAAAGTTACATAATTAGATTTTCAAAGTTTCTTATAATAAGGAATAATTTAAAATAAATATGTTTTATTAGTATACAAATTATTTTCTTTAAAAATGTATTATTGTTAATGGTGCATTTAATAGGAGAGAAATGCGGAAAAAATATGATGAGAATGAATATGGAGACGACACGTGGCATCAAAAACCTTTATTTATTAGTATGTATAGATATAGATTCTTTATATAAATCGTGTTTAATTAGGGCCTTCTAAATACGACAGGTATGCTATTTCTCGAAATTGCGAAGTAAACTTAGTAACACGAAATAAAGACTAAAAAAATTATATATCAAAAAACGTGAGATGAACCCATGCTTTATATAAGTCATATTCCTTATATAAGCCAAGTTTAAGTATGACATTCTAAATACTGCAGGTACCTACCGTATTGCAACTTCAAACTTGAGGAATATCTACATCATTCATGATTTGATAAAGTTGTTTCAAATAATATAAGTTAACAAATTGTATTTCGTGAGGATAGTTAACGAACGAACATGAATGAGGCTTGTTTATGTTTGTTTGTTTGATTTTAACCAAACAAACGATCGGACACACACGTTTAAACGAAAAGGGTTTTCTTGTTCGCGTTCGTTCATTAAGAAATGAGTTTGTTCGTGTTCGTTTGTTAAGAGTATAAACGAATGGTTCATAAACGTAAACAAACACAAATTAACATAAACAAACGTAACTGAAGGAATATAATTGAACGAACATAACTAAATATAAACGAAATAAATTAATGAACATGATTCAACAAATACCTTAAAACTAAACATGAATATCAAAACCCCATCAAAATCACCAATTGACTAGCATAATTATGAGTTGATGTTTAGTAGTATACACGTTGATTTGAAGTGGACTGGGCTCGCATTTGTAGATATGAAAATATTATGAACTTATCACAAGCAATTGAACGGAAAAATAATTTTGTATAATCTATCATCTATCAATTATCACTTATAATAAATAAAGGTTTTAGGGTGTCACGTCATCATTCTAGAGCCTCTAGATCTTTGTTTTTTCACCTAAACATTTTCTAATTATCTATTTTAATTTATTTTTTTAACTTCTAAATTGATTAAATACTATTTAATCGTTTCCATATTTCTTATGATTTTAAATATGGACAACTCTCTTCTATTATTTCTGACTCTCAATCGGCTTACATCCCAGAAGCATCATGGACAACTCTCTTCTGATCAATGAAATCATCTCATTGCTTTGCTCTTGAAAACATTTGATTTGCTAAATTGGGACTTCCTATATTCTATTACATTGCATATGAACTTTCTAGTTAAATGGTGTAATTGGATTATGGGAACTCTTAAATCGGCTAGGACCTCGGTCTTAGTTAATGGGTCGCCATTAAAGGAGTTATTGATAAAGAAAAAATGGGTGTTAGACAAAGGTGACCTATTGTCTCCTTTATTTTCATAATTGCAAGGGAAGCTCTTGTGTGAACGTATATTGTCGTTTATACAAATAGTCGTTGGTTCAAAGACATCACGTCTACCAAACAACTAGTAAGCTAAGTATGCTTCACAAGGGAAGATTCAAAGGGAAACCTACCTATCCTATGCAAAAGATTCAACTGTCGAGGTTTCATTAGGTATTTTGTGTGTTTTGATCGATCTCCATTCATGTGGGGGATTGTTAGAAATTTTAGTGAAATGTGGTTTTAACTAACTTTGGATACAAATAACAATATGAACTACACATTAACAGGTATAAAGAACGGGTATTTTTATGAAACTAACGGGTATACCCGATTACCTGTGGGTACGGAAGATACCTGATAGATACCCGACAGATTTTGGGTCGGGTATGAGACAAACTTTTATAATCGGGTATGGGGTTGGGATTACCCAAACTCATCCTAAACCCGACCCATTGCCATCCTTATATAAAGCTAACAACAATAACGAAAATATATCTTATACCTGATTGGTGTCATACAACCCCCTCTTCCAAGGAGATTCACCATCGGTATCATTGTCGTTATTATTAGGAGATTTGTCGTCGTCATCACCTCCGTTATAGTTAGGAGGAGAACGACATCTCAAATGATTTTTCTTAATAAAATAACGAAATGAATAGAGAAAACTGAACGAAGACATGAATTAACATATAACGGTTTATATAGCAAGTTTTAACGGAATCTTACGTCACGTCAAATAATGGCACGCATATCGAGAAATAACACGCCGTGTCAAATAACTCATAGGGGTGAGCAAAACACCGAAAAACCGACTCAAACTAAAAACCGACGGTTTGGTTTTTCTATTTTTTGAAAACCAAAAACTACGGTTCGTTTTGGTTTTGTATTTTTTGAAAACCGAATCAAGCCGAACGTATACATATAAACTTTTATAATATATTATGTATATGCATATATATGTGTTACACATATTCACATTAATAGTAGGTTAATATTTATATTTGTTATTGAATTTATGAATTATAATGTTAAATACTTTATATGAAACTAATAAATTATATAGCCCAAAAGTTTCTGGCCTAAATGTATAATAAGCACTTAATTATTAGTTAACAAAAAAATTATTCTAAAAAGTTCAAGTTCAATTGATAAAACCGAAAACCGAAACCAAAAACGAACTTTTGGTTTTGGATTTGGTTTTATCCCAAAACCAACCTATGCACACCCCTAATAACTCAACATCCATACGAGCCGTATTATACTATACGACCCGTATGTAACCACGATAGGAGAGTCGTATATACCAATACGCACTGTATCACATGAAAATACGGCTCGTATGTTAACATGAATGACCAATGTCAGTTTTTATGGTTTGACTAACAATAATTAGAGACTAATAGAGACCGTATTCTACAATACTACCCATATTAACACATTTGTTTATATCCATATCCAATTGTTTAATCAGGGTTTTTGATAATTTCAGCTAAGGTTTTAGGAATTCTACTACTTGCGAACGAAATGGATACCACTAATTTGGAGCAGACATTGCAGGAAGGTAAGCTTTACCGATACGTAAACAATTTAATCGTTGCTCATCTTCGAGACAACAATCTCACTCAGGTATTTATTTCCCCCTTTACGCTCAATCGTCTTCTTCGTTTTAATTTCAGTTTTAGTTCATCGATTAGATTCCTAAACTTACATTTCGATCTATGTGCATTTTAAACCTCCTGTGATTGTGCAAATTGGTTGATTAGGTTAAATGTTGAGTTAGGGTTTACTGGTATCTGATTATTAGGTAATCAAAAAATCAAATTTAGAATCATATGTGTGTATCTAGGCGGCAAGTGAAGTTGCTTCGGCTACAATGACACCGATTAACATTGAAGCTTCTCCGAACAAGCTTCTTGAGTTGGTTGCCAAGGTTTGTTTTTGTTTGATGAGTAAACAATGATTTATAAAATTGTGGGTCTGACAAGTAAACAGGGTCTTGCAGTGGAAAAAGATGAAACAGGAAGAGGAGTATCTGCATCTATGTTGTTTGATTCAAGCGCATCGTTACCAACAACATATGGTTTGATACCTGCTCCCCGTGTTGTTTCTGTCGATTTTAGGTAACCTGTTTCTTAATTTCAATCTTGGTTTATAAAAGTGTGAGGCGCTATGAGGTGTTCAGGTCCCAAAATCCGAGACAAGAGGCGTTGCTTTGTGTACAATCAAATAAGCTTTATTTACAAAGCTGCATCTCTCTCATTTGTTTTACATATGAACCTTTTTATCAAGTAAAACTTTCATAATTTCATCCTTCAGCTGTTTTTACATATAAGTCTCTTACATACCTTAATTTTGACCCAGAAATACATGAGGCGCCCCTCCAGGCCCTAATGCATTTTCCTAAGCGCCTCAAATGCGCCTTTTTTAAAACCAAGATTATAATGTCCTTCGTGTGGCATATGACTTTTGTTAGTTTCACCTCGGTTTTCTCTTTTATAAGATGTTTTAGTGCTTAGCAATTTTGGTTATCTAAGGAATCATAGATAAAATGACTAAAAAGGACTTTTTTTGTGAACATATTATGGGAGTTTTGTGAAATGCGAGTAAACGAAGTGATCAATAAATGATTTTATTTTACACTTAAGATAATTCATTTTGTTGTAGCGTGTATGAAGTTGTTACGGTGTGTTTGCATCACGTTTTGGAAGTGATTATTTGATTGTTGCATTTCGTGTAACGTATAACTAGTTTCTAGGGCTTGGATAGAGCGAAACCGATTCTTATTATTTGATTATTTAGGTGTCAAATAATCAGTTCAGGAGTAGCCACAACGAAATTAATACTGGTTATCTCATTATTGGATGATCTAAATTTTCCAAATACTCAAACAATTGATTCTCTGATTATTGCAACTTCAAACAACCGAAGCACATCAATACAACAACTCCTGCATCCCATTTTGTTACATCTGATGATCTAGTTCTGATTATTTTGCATCACATAATCACTTTCAAAACGCAATGCCAAACATCTCTAATCCCGTAGGCCCTATCTCTAATTGCTTATTTTGAGTCTTTGACCCATAAATAATCAAAAGAAGAATATGTTTATCCCAACATTAGAAACTGATTATTGAGAATTGAATTTGCAATAATCAGATAATCAATTCCAGTCTCTGGGTTTATAGCTCATCAAACATGTATTTATGTGCTTGTTTTGAAGTTCACTTTGCTAAAAAATTGTCTCATTGTTAATAGTGCTGCACATGATACAAAAGGCTCCTCAAAAAGTTTCCCAAAGCACGAAACCAGACATGTTTCAGAACATAAGGTATGCATCCATATGAACTTAATAGTGTTGAAATTGGCTAATGTTTTTCCTGATTTATTTTAAGAGCTTGCTTTTTGTAAACTTACAACTTGATGTTATGCCATGTAGAATGTTGCAAGATGTGCAAGATTTAGTCCTGATGGAAGGTTTCTTGCATCGGGTAGTGCAGATACCTCAATTAAACTGTTTGAGGTAATGAATTTTACTAAATAGCTCCTATAGATTATACATGGAGGTGACAAAAGGGGCGGTTTGGGAACAGGTCAAAACGGGTCGGGTTGGATTGACCCATGACACTTTTTGTCCACTTTCTAGAATTTTATTATAAATAATAGCGACTTATCATGTTAAGGATCTAAAATTTTAAATACATCAATTTAGAAGATTGTTTTTATTAAAAATAAAATTTGGGGTGACTTTGACATGTTCGACCCATTTGACCCGTTTCATTTTGAGCTAATGTTTTAAATTTGGTTTGACCAGTTATAGCTAAAGTGTACCCCGAATCGACCCATTCATTCGTACACGGGTTGAAACTGGCATCTTGAATTACATGTGAACTATTTTATGTAGCAAAGTTGGTATCTTGTGCAGGTAGGAAAAATCAAGCAGATGCTGCTGCCAGAAGGAAGGGATGGTCCTGTTAGACCTGTTATACGGACATTTTATGACCATCTACAAGTAAATCTTTGTTGATGCAAAAAAGTTACCTTTCTTTTTGAGTCAATATACTTTTTTCCCTACATATTGAAGCCATTGAGATCATGTTTCTTATCTATCGTTCATCAAATTACTTTCAATTTAGCGGTGACTAATCGGACGGGTTGGGTGATTGGTCAAAACATGTGATTTTTTAACAGGGATAAAAATTGGTCGAGTTGGGTCGGATTCTCCTGCCAACTACATTTTTTATTTTTGTAAATAACCTGTGATATGATTACTAAAGTGAAATATTATAATAAACAATCAATTTTCTTGAAATAAAATGATTTAAAAGGTTGCAAGAATTTAAGGCGACTTTCAATCTGATTGACCGGTCGTTACGACTAAAAACACAACTTGAATTTACATGCCACCTATAGCTTCAAATTTGAAAGCAGGGAGCCCGACATCTTAAAACTAATAAAATTCTTATACTGCTGCAGCCAGTAAATGATGTGGATTTCCATCCTCAAAATACTATTTTGATATCTGGAGCCAAAGATCACACGATAAAGTATAATGCTAAATCCTTAATTGTAATGTCAGCATGAGACGGTAACTTATTATTTTATTAATCGCATACCATTATATTTACTAAATGCAGGTTTTTTGACTTTTCTAAGACTGCTGCAAAAAGAGCATCCAGGGTTATCCAGGTTTGTTTATCATATTCAAGTTCATTACAAAATTTTGTCATCGTGTAGAGTAACAAATTCAGATTAATTAAAAAAAAATCTTTTTTTTTCTTGTTCTTGATGTTTAATGTTACAGGATACTCACAATGTTCGGTCTTTATCTTTTCATCCTTCTGGAGATTTTCTTCTGGCAGGAACCGATCATCATGTTCCACATTTGTATGACGTCAATACTTTCCAATGTTACCTCTCGGAAAATGTACAAGAAATTGGTGTTAATAGTGCAATAAATCAGGTATGAATACTTCTTCTAAGTGATCACTTTTGGCAAAATGGATGGGTCAGGATGGTTGGGTAACTGGTCAAATTTGGTGATTTGTTGACCAGGTTGAAACATTTCGAGTTGGGTTGGCCAGAATTTTTGTTCAATTTTTTTTAATCTTTTATAGACGATTAGCTGTCAAATAGGATATGATAAACAAAAATTATATTATTTCAATAATAATCTGTTTTTTGAATAAGTTTATTTAAGAGATTTTAAGCAAACACACTTTGAGCGACTTTTAAGTTCTGACCCATTTGACTCTGTTTATTTCTTATTATTTTTTTTTTTAAATTTTACCCACATGACCCATAACAGATAAAGCATAACCCAAATTGATCCATTCAAAAGTAAATGGGTGAAAATTGTACCTATATAACTGACCTGCAAAAAAACTGTGTTAAGATTCTTTTACCTTTGTTTAGAATCTTTAGATACAATTTGTTGCCGAATACGTTACAAAAATCATGTCATTCCAACAATAAATAATCTATATTTTAAGGTTTTCTGCACAAAAATACACTACATTCGACCCATTTGATTCATTTCTTTGCAAACAATTTTTTTTTGTTTTACCCATACAACCCTTTATAGATAAAACATAAATGATTTGACCCATCATAAGTAAATGGGTCGAAACTGCACCTCTACAACTGATGACATGTTGACCAAAATATATTTTTTTAAACTATATGTGCTTTTGGTGATGCAGGTGAGATATTCATGTACAGGTGGCATGTATGTAACAGCTTCCAAAGATGGTGCTATTAGAATATGAGATGGGGTGACTAGCAATGTCGTTCGCTCCATACTTGGTGCACATGGATCCGCTGAAGCCACTAGTGCAAGTTTTACCAAAGATCAAAGGTACACATTGCTTTTTACACTTTCCAATTAGAGTTGCAAAACGGGCTGGTTATGTGGGTTGTGTAGTAGGTCAAACGGGTCGGGTTGACCCGAACCATTCTATGTTTAAAAGTATTGACTTCCTACTTTCTGTTTTAGATATGTTCTTACGTGTGGGAAGGATTCTTCTGTGAAGCTGTGGGAAGTTGGAACCGGGAGATTAGTCAAACATTATCTTGGAGCCACACACACACAATTGCGTTGCCAGGTATATTAATAAACAAGTGACTACCCTATTCAGTTACTGCGTTGGCTTTTTATCGTACACTTGCAAAATATACAAAAAAAATTAAAAAAAAAGAATCAGTGACTTACATTTCATGATTTACCCAAAATCCGCTCACTAATTTAAGAATAATATCATAGTTTTACAATAAAGATTGTTTGTAGATATGTATCAGAAAGCCAAGTACTATAGTTTGTAAAAGTTAATCACCATTAATGAATTAACACTCGTAGATCAAGACACATGGGTAAAGTTTTAAAAATTGTTCAGAGTGGAGGCAGATAAAAAAGGTTAAAAGTCACCCAAAGTGCATTTAAAATGCATTAATCATTATAAATTATTTTATTTTGAAATTAGATTACCTTTATAAATTATTCGACCTTTTTAATAATTAATTAAAACATTCATAATTTGTAATATTAAAAAAAGCAAAAGAAAGTGTTTGCGGGTCAACCCACCCTGCCCTGTTCTTAAAAAGATCCATTTTGAACCAAACTTCTTTGACCCATTACCCAACACGCATGAGCCACCAATTTTCCCACATCATAGACCTCCATTATGCATTCGGTTACTTTTATAACTATATGAACAAGATGATGGTCAAGTAACAAACATTTTCTCGTAATCTTCCGCAGGCTATCTTTAATGATACAGAAGAATTCGTATTGTGCATCGATGAACCTAGCAATGAGGTTAGGTGTAGTAAAGTGTATTTGATATGTTGGATTGTGTTGAACACTTTTAACTGAGGTTACTTCAAATTGTTGATACACAGATTGTCATCTGGGATGCTCTTAGTGCAGAAAAAGTGGCTAGATGGGCATCTAACCATGTGGGTGCACCCAGGTGGCTGGTACACTCACCTACCGAGTCAGCATTCGTGTCATGTGGTACTGACCGATCAATAAGATTTTGGGAGGAAACTCGTTAGTGTCATTGAAATTTAAGAATCATTTTGATGTTCAATCTTAGTTTGTAACATTATGATAACAAGATCTTAACTTTTTTGATTGTTTCGACTCAGCAAATAAGAGTTCAACTAATTCTCTGTTAATTATAGATATTAATATTGTATTATTATTAGAGTTTAGTTGTATATATTCTATAGTGCATGGGCATGAAATAAGGTTTTCTAGGTAAAGTGAGCAAAAGGTATGAATAAGTGTGATGTAAATGTAATCACTTAACATGTAGTACAGTGCACAGTTCACAGGCTCTATACATAGTAGAGGATCTAACAGAAAAAACTACAACAATAAATCTAACTACTCAACAGAAAGTCAACCATATAACAAAGTCAACTAAAGTATGAATAGCTGTAATGTGCTCCTCAAAGTGAACGGGTGTAGCAACGTTGAGCTTGGACCTAAGCGTGTGAAAACGAGTAGATGATAACTCTTTGGTCAGTACATCAGCTAGCTGAACAACAGTAGGAACATATCGAACATTGATGAAAAGTGGTAACTCAATAGTAGTAGCAGTGGGATGAAAAAGAACATGATTGGGAAATTGGACGAGTATGGTGGAAGTGGGAGAAGCAGGAGCAGAAGATCAAGAATATCAAAGATTGTCTCGTGAATGAAACATGGCGTGAGGTAAAAGTACATGATGTATGAGGATTATAGCGTAAATATCCATGATGATCATGAGCATAACCAAGGAACAAACAAGGAGTGGATTTGGGTGAGAGTTTACCTGCCCGAGTATCAACAAGAAACATATAACACAAACATGCAAAGGTACGTATGATGGAATAATCAGGACGAGAACCAAAGAGAATCTCATAAGGAGATGAATGATGTAAAATGGTGGAGGGTAACCGATTGATGAGAAAGACACCACTATCATAGGCATCGTACCAGAATTCCTTCAATAGACGAGCTTGAAATCGAGCTACCTTTCAAAGATGACGTTTTTTCACTCAGCCACCCCGTTTTATTGGTGTGTGTATATGGGCAAGAAATACATATGCAATACAATATTTGGCCATTGAGCCACGTGTAAGCTCGGGATCACCATCACACTATAAATTTTATCATAGCATCACCTTTCGAAAACCACAGGGTTAAAGCAATGTATTTCATAACACATAAAAAAAAAGTGTAAATAACCCCGATCCCAAAGAACAACTAACGTTATATGTATCTTTCAACTGAGTCCCATAAAAAAAGGCTTTGGAGATGCTCTTATGCCAATATTACCTTTAACTAAAATCCAGGATATACAAGAAAATCTTTCAGAAAGAAGTTACAGAAAAACTTCAAAAACTCTAACATTAGTTCTCGAAAGTTGAGTGAGCTAATCGTCATTATATAAGAAGTCTTCGTAGTAGTTCTTAACAACGATTTCCACCAGTGATACGCGTGGGGCGCTTAAGAGACTTCTTAACATCTCCAACTCTTCGTTCTTATTGACCATTAAGTTCGTCAATATCACCTTCTTCAAATTGGGTGATCTAGCCAAGATAAACTTCACAAACTCCAACTCATGCTTAAAGTTACTGTAAAACCCAATCTTCAATTCATTCAAATGCTCCAACCAAACATCTGAATATTCTTCCAACACGACGGGGTCTATCTCATTGTCCCAATCAATATCAATCTACAACATCAAGTTTCTTGTATCAGTGAACACTGGACTCTAAATCAAAGCAAATAGGATACGAGATACACTTATTCTACTTACCACTAGCTTAATTTTCTCTAAGTTGGGGCAACATTTGGTCAAAACAGCAAGAAAAAGCAATCCATAGCCGTCAACAAAACACATTTGTCTTATATAAACGTATTTGAGATGGATTAGTGTGGCTGGAAGCTCTCCTGGAACCGAAGCTTGAACTAACGACTTCAACCACATGCCAAAACAACAATTAACAGCCAAAGTTTAAATTTTTGTTTTCTTTGCATTATATATAATGCAGTTCAAATGAAAACCATCAACTTATTTGAAAACCAAGGAAACCAATCACAAAACTTATAAATTATTTTTTTCTTTAATTGTCAAAAGGGTATTTAAGTATCTATTACATGTACGTTGAACATAAATACGGGAACGAAGAGTGTAACATATATGTAACACTATGTCAACAGAAAACAAAATGAGAAACTGTTACATATATCTAACACTATGTCAACAGATTACAGAATGAGAAATTGTTACATATATCTAACATTATGTCAACAGATTACAGAATGAGAAATTGTTACATATATGTAACACTATGTTACGACTTTCATTTGATCCCTACCCCTATATATATATATATATATATATATATATATATATATATATATATATATATATATATATACTCTATAATAAATAAAGGTTTTGGTTAAACAAATTTTCCCGCCTCTCTCCTATTAATTGCACAAGTTTTCTTTAATTGTTTTTTAATAAATTTTTGTTTTCCACCTCTCTTTCCTATTAAATAATAATGATTTCTATAATTTTTTTATAAACATTTTTTATTTAAAAAAATATAGATTTGTCCATAAAACATTTTTAGAAATTGAACATTAATTTAATTATTTTTATAAAACATTTTAAAAAAGTAACTATATGACGTTTCTAAAATCTGTATTAAAAAACTATGTAATATGTAATAAATATTAATATGTAAATATTTATTATAAAGCATATAACATTGCATTTATTCAACCTGTCTAAAACACGAGGTTTCAAACCTAGTATATATATATATATATATATAGGGGAGGGATCATAAGAAAACTCAATGTTCATGAGAAAACCAAAAAACTACTTATTTAAGGTAAAAAAAATAATAAAAAAATCATAACTCAAAAAATAAATCAAAAATTAAAAACTGCTTTGGAGACCTTGTTTCCCACGTCGTCCTCGTTAAAAAAAACTCGAAAAGTAGTGGGTTTAGTTTAGCTTTTAGGTTAGGTTTTTGGAGGGGTGGGATGGGGGTTTTAGGTTTTTGGGGGGTAGGTGGGGTGGGGTTAGGTTTTTGGGTGGGGGTGGGGTGGGGGGTTTAGGTTTTTGGGGGTGGGTTAGGCTTTTTGGGTTTGGTTTAGGTTTTTGGACGGGTGGGGGGTTTAGGTTTTTGGGGGGTGGGTGGGTGGGGGGTTTAGGTTTTGGGGGGGGGGGGGTGGGTGGGGTGGGTTTAGGTTTTTTTTGGGGGGGGGGGGGTGGGGTGGGGGGTGTAGGTTTTTGGGGGTGGGTTAGGTGTTTGGGTGTACTACACATATGCAATAGGAGTTTTTTGGTTTTCTCATGAAAATGAGTTTTCTAGTGAACTCACCCATATATATATATATATGTATAATTATTAAATTGGTTTCCTTGGTTTTCACATAAGTTGATGGTTTTCTTGCATTTGATCCGTACCCATATATAATGCGGATAAATCTTACCGGAATGGTATGACACCAAGTTGTGAGATGTTCAATCACTGGTAAACACTTGAATAGCTCCATCATGCTGGGTTTTTCATCACCGAGAAAATTTTCTTCAAATAAAATCTGCATATATAGACTTAAATTATTCAGATAAGTTTCGGAAGTCCAATCGAATGGATATACAAACAAGTATGAACTTACCAGACACAAGGTCTTAAGTGATGGACAATTAGATAAAAGATGTAGAAGAGTTTCTCTGGATATGCTTATAAAGTTTAAGGATAATCTTGTAAGGCTACCAAATCCAATGAATATTGGTTTATGGTTGAAACAACAATATTCAAGATCTAGGTCTGTTAAGTGATGCAACGAGAAGAACGATAAGGGTAAACTATACGTACTCAAATCATAAAAGTAAAATGCTAATTTCTTGACAGTATGGTTCCTCGACAAATGAAGTATTATTTGATCGATTTCAAAATCGGTTTTGTTTGCATCCATTGAAAGGGTGAACTCATGTATTGGATCTTGTCGCAGCAACAGAACTTGGTGTATAGCATAGAAAAGTTTACACCTCATGTACCTCTTTCTCCTTGCATATTCTAAGGCGGATACGTGCTTCCACCAATCATCCGGTTGTCCACTTGGTCTTTTAACAGTATACTGACAAAAGAAAAGTTTAGGAATTTTGGTCCATTTGTACCTCCATTCCCTTGAGAGGATACTTGTCCTTGCTGCTTCTTCAATTGGTAAAAGACATAGAATGGTTTCAGTTATGGCTTGAGGAAGTGTGGTGATTAAGTCGAATCGTTGAGCTTTAGACAAACGTTTAGCTTTCATCTCACGCTGTTTCTTTTGGATCGATACTGCAAACTGTGAAAATCAATTTAAGATGAACTCAGTTTACCACACACAAAGAAAATAGACCAAGTGCAACATAATAAGTCTAATAATCACGCGATTCAACCATTTTCTTATATGCATTCAAGTTTATAGTTGGGATGTTTGGACGCGCGCTTTGAAAGTGATTTATCTGATGAACACAATTTATAATGTTACTTTGAATGATCAACCTTTGTTCAGTGTTGTAAAAATCGCTACACGCTAGTCAGGCGATGGGTACCGACTAGGGATTAGTCGATATTAATCGGATTGGAATTTTTATATGTAATTTTCATATTTATATATATATACACACACATTTTTATACGTAATTTTCAAAATTATATATATATATACACACATTTTTTAAAATAGCTGGAATTTACAAGAACTCGTCTGAAAATCGCTGGAAAATCTCCTGAAAGTCGCTGGAATCTCGCCGGACCTGCCAGAATCTCGTCGGAAAACGGTTGCCTCTTTGCTGCAGCGGCCTGTTTAGGTTAGAAAATAGGAATTACCGTTTAGGGAAATGGATAAATTTGGTTTTTTACCTTATAAATGACCAAAAATTTTTTTTGAAATAAGTAAATTATTCAAATAAAAAACTCAACCCCCCTACGTAAAGTGAAATTACATAAATAGTCTCTTAGTATGTAAAAATACATTATAATCTCATGTGTAAGATACATGTTATTATTTAACGGAAAAAATTAACACTAGTCCATGTAAATGATGAAATGTATGCAAAATTTTCAAAAGACAATTTTTATAATTATTGAAGTTAAAAGGAATAGAGTGTAATTTCATATAAAACTAAAGGACAATTTATATAATTTACTAAAAAAAATGAAGAATTAAAAAATAAACCTAATTCATTTGCCCGTCATCTTCACTCCATTCCCCAAACAACCAAAAACCGTTTGGCGGCCTCCCACGTGGCCACGTCTACTACCACCAACTGGCAAATCTTGATTTTGTGAGAAACAATAACCAATTTGGATGTCATACAACTGAAAGATGAATCTCAACGACAACAAAATCTAACAAAATAAGAAGTTGATTTTGGGTAAGAAAACATTACACTAATCCATAAGTTTTTTTACTTTACTTCTAAATCTTCTTTTTCAAACGCCGTCACCGAAAACGTATGAGACAGCCCCGTCGGTGTCCCTAATGTTACCTTCTCAGATTCTCGAACACAACAATCTCGCTTGTTCAGAATGAGGAACACGATGTCGACGGTGTTTCTAATCAAGAACAAGAAGAAAGCTACAAATAATATATTCTTTATGGAGCAGAATCGGTGTTTTGTTATTCTAAGAATATATACTGAAATTTGGTTGATACTTAAAGGACGTAAAATGTAATTTACTATATGTATCATTCTAATTTTAGGCTTGTCTAGTTTATCTTAAATTTGACGTGTTAGAAATAAAATTGTAATTGAAGTATCATTTTCAGTTAAAATGAGCTTTTAGTTTTATATTTTGCCTCTTAATATAGTTTTTAGGCTAAAAGTTTATAAAAAAATGGGTTTAGCATTATAAACCTTTTTTTCTGGCTTTTAATTTTACTCTTTGCCTCTTAATATAGTTTTTAATTGTAACACCCAAAAATTCAACCCGATTTAAACTTTTAAAACAATGCGAAAGTTAGGTCCCAAAACGGCATTTAACGTATCCACGTGTTAAGTTTTACAAACATGTAGTAAGCTAACATAATTTCCTCAAATTAGTTTAGCAAAATTTACCAACAAGTTATCCACAACTTGTAACAACCCCGAATAGTTTGTAAAGACTCTATATGAGAAGATTAACGAAAACCAATTACAAAACATGTCCACGAGAAACCAATCCAATTGATGTGAGACCCGAGATCACTCCGGAGCTTTCCATACATTCAAAACATCAATTTGAACATGGTTAGTAAATATAAGTAGCCCTAGGGACCTCTCACAAGTCCCTACAACAACGACAGGCCAAAACCCCGAAAACCCAAAAATCCCAGCGTATATCAGACTCGAATGGGCGTATCATACGCTCTGGGCGTATAAGGCGATGGCAGCAGGTCAAAAATGCCCAAATCTTGTTTTTCATCCTATGTAACCCCCCATCGACTGACCCGTTTGCATATTTAAGCTATTAACCATCATAATCTCATGTTTAAACCACATATATGATCACCCACATCTACTAACATGAATTGGTTAATTATCCACCCCCAAACCCGAGCACCACTACTCGTTTTCTACTTTTGAAGTGGTTAACTTCAAGTTCAATCATATAATCGTTTAGGCATAAAAAGACCTATACCTAAGACATGTAATGATTCATACAAGTCCTATCATTTCACCATTCGTCAATTTGACATATCCATATGTCTATTGCGAGAACCACCACTCGCTTTTTCGCATGAAGTATTTGACTCCATGCCGACACATGAAGTATCCACACTTCATGTCATCTGTGAAGTATTTGACTTCACTTTCACCCGTGAGGTACTTGACTTCACTACCACCTATGAAGTATCCACACTTCACGTTACACCTCCATGAAGTATCCACACTTCATGTAATCAATCTATTTATCGTTTTACTACCAACGGTTGACTTTCACCACATTAAGTCAATTTTAGTCTAATGTTACCACATTTTATATTATAGTTGACTCTTGATCACATTCAGTCATTTACACCATTTAACCATATATCACCCATTAGTTTGACCATTAACCACACAAGTCAATTTACATCTATTTATCACATTTGCACTATCAAGTTTGACTATTAAACCACATAATCTAATTACACTCATTTACCACATTTGCACATTTAAGTTTTACTATTAACCACATAGTGTAATTACACCTATTTCAACATAATAGTTTGACCTTATACTATTAAGGTCAAATTACACCAATTTCGCATAATAGTTTGACTCTATATCCCTAAAGTCAAATTACACAAATTTCACCGTTATCCACAATGATTTGACTTATTACACAATAAGTCAATTTACATCATATTACCACATTCTACATTTTAGTTTGACTACATGCCACACTTAGTCAATTACACCAATTTACCACGTTTAATTTGACTATATTCCACATAGTACAATTACACCACTTTTACCAAGTGTCATTCATCGGTTTGACTAATTTTCTCATTAAGTCAACTACAACAATCATACCACATCCATACTTACTTTGACCATTTACCACATAAGTCAAAATCAATATACAACATATAAATAAAAATGAAAATACATCTACTTACATGTAACCACTGCTTATCTACTACTAAGTAAGTGCAAAGCACTTACCTTTGCCAATGAAGATTCCAATTCGTCTTCCAATCTAGCCACTTCATACCTTGATCACCTAAACAATCCACTTGTTTAGTAATCTAGTAAATCCCCAATTATTTCTCAATTGAGGTTTGATACCCACCCAAGATCTTATAATCCTTACCTATCATCTAATCTAGGTTTATTAAGCTTCAAACAAGCTTTTAACCATTTAAGTCAATTCCTCCCATTTGACCCGTTAAGAATTTCATCCAATTTCACCCAATTCTCCAAGGTTCTTGATTCATCAAATTTATTGAGGGCTTTTACTAAAAAATGTGTTTATTAACACCATAAACACTTATCAACAACCAATTATCCATTTAACTTCATGAAATTGAAAACCCCCAATTTTCACCTCAAGAGCCCTAACTTTGAAATCAACAAATTGGATGTTAATAACCACTAATCAAAATTAGACAAGCTAGATAACAAGTTATCTTTCACCAATTCCATCCAATGCAGCCCCAAATCTGTTTTTTTTTTTTCAAAAACCTCAAGAACATCAACAATGGTGGATGTAAGAGATGATAGAGCACTTACTTGATGTTTAGGAATGGATTGAGTGGATCAAAACCCTCAATTTCAAGCTCCAACTTCTAGATTTGATCTTGAGACTCCTCTTCCTCTTTTCTCCATGCAAATCACGACACACACACACACACTCTTTCAAGAGTGTGTGTCGCCATTTTTATCCCCCACCCAAATCAGGTTTGAGCCAATTACAAGATCAGTCCCCGCACTTGTAATTTTGACTCCTTGCTCCAAAACTACAAGTTTCCACCATTTACAAAATACCTTCAACTTCAATTTATATAAATATACCCCCTTACAATATAATTATTATATTATGGGGTAAATCTGAAATTTGGTTCGTTACATTAATAGGGCTAAAATTTTATAAAAAATTGGAGTTAGCATTATAAACCTTTGTTTTTCTAGGGGTCATTGTGCGAAATACTAGCTAGTCAATCGATTTTCGATACTATACATCTATATCTATACTATATAATAAATAAAGGTTTTTCATGCCACGTGTCGCCTCCATATTCACTCTCATCATTTTTTTCTCGCCTCTCTCTCTTATTAAATGCACGTCTATTTTATAATAATATATTTTTTTTAAAGAAAATCATAATTATACTAATAAAACACATTTATTTCAAATTATCTCTTATTTAAAAAAAACTTTGAAATCTAATTATATAACGTTTATTTACAATCAAATAGTAAATGAAAGTCAAATTATATTAAATATAATTAACGTATTTTCTAAACCCAATTATGTATTAAATTTTATATATTTGAATTTTGTTTTCTATCCTTAACAGATGTAATATATTTTTTCACCTGTAAAATATATTCACAAACTTTAAAAATTTATACTGATATTTTTCACCCTTTATGTAGACACGAGATCTAAACTAGTAACAAATAAAAAAAGTGCAAGTCACTTTAATGTGCTCCACAAAACATTTGTAACAATATATGGCAAAATAAGGACACTTTTAAAATTCGTGGATCAACATTGTTGCCTTTCAATCTAGAATAAATAGAAGATGGGTATGCCAACTATTAGACCTAGACTAGTGGACTCACGCCCAGGGGCGTGATCCCCCTTCACGTCGGTAACCTCTTTCATGAAAATTGTAGCAGCACTAGTTTTACTTTTTGTTAAAAAAATTCAATTTAAAAACCTTTTTTTGAATTCATCCGATTTAATTTTGAAGACAGAAGACATCGACCACTTTTGAAAGTTTATTACTATTCTGTGACATTTTATCAGGTAAAATTGTAATTTGGACATGACCCAAATTTTTAATAGATTTTTAAACTCAGTTTATATGACCTATAAGTTAATTGTTAATTGTAGTTTTTACATTGCCCATCAGTTAATTTATTTTTTAAACTCGGTTTACATTAAATATAATTTTATAAAATACATATAATTTATAATTCCCCCCACCCAAAAAAAAAGGGCCCTGAGCGGTCGCCCCCCCCCCCCGCGCGCGCGCGCGCGCGCGCACATGCTTAGGGCCGGCCCTGAGCTAGGTTTGATTATAATAATAATAAGAATTCCTAAATATATTCAGTGTTTAAGGCAGGTCAGGTTATATTACGCTATCGAAAAGAGCTTCGGTGACACCCACCGTTTTGCGCGAGCCAACCAGCATTTATTAAACATTGGAAGGACGGGATGGTAATTTACCCACATTTTAAGACACTTAATAGAGTTAATGACTACTTAACGGAGTAAAATGAGGATGTTCCTTCCTTCAATTCTCTAAGTTTCATGTCGGTGGTTAATGACTACACTCGTCAAACAACTGTATGTCGGTGGTGGTGCTGATCGGAGAACGACAACGATGACCACGACAAACCAGGTGACGAGGGATTCACGTGGTGAAAACTGTTTCTGTCGTCAGAACACCATCCTCGTTCCGTTTCCTTTGCCATCAGTTCTCACCTCAGCCTCCGCCACCGTTGCTACAGTAGAACCCTAGATGGGGTGTTGTTAGAAAACTCATCCCGTTACCATCTCCGTCGTTTAACATCGTCACCGTCGCTGTCTAGGCCACCTTACGCCGTCTGCTACCTTGTCTCCACCTCTATCTCTGCTTCTTGGAATCCTAACCACCGTCGCCGCCATTTCTGTTGGAGTCACCAACACCCGTCAGCGGTTAGGGAGGAGGTGGTGTCGGAGAGCCGGTGGCCCGAGGGGGGTCGCGCAAGAGGAAAGTGTCATTCATGTTATTGAGCCTCGTATACATTTTATTGAGTTTGATGAAGAAGAATGGGTGAGGGGTATACTAGTAAATTTGCACAAAAACTAACAGAAAACTTAACGGAGTTAAGGACAAGGGACGAAAACTGTTAAAACATAAAACATTAGAGATGAAATATGTTATAAAGGGACGAAACCTGAAGTTTTGTGCAAAGCTCAGGGACGAAAATTAAAGTTTACTCTTTAAACTTTCATCCACATCAAATGAAAGAAAGAAAAAAACAAATATTAAGACTTGATAAATAGAGGTTTTGTTTGTTTGTTTTTTTTACCTCCAACCCACTAGTAACTAAATTATATCTCCCATAACTAGATTTACAATATATACGAATTATTATTATTATTATTATTATTAATAAATTTAATTGGCACAAGTCTTTTCTACTTCTAAAGTTTTATATATATTAATAAATATCTTGAAACAAAAAATATAAAATGAAATAAAACTTTATATTGAAATTTCTACCTCGATTAATAATTTTATTGAGTTGACAAACATATATCAACTATTAAAATTTTATTTTACAAATAAATAATATTATTCATAATTATGTAAAGACATAATTTAAGTAAATAGACATCATTATGTAAATTAATTTTTATATAAGAAAAAGATTATGTTTAGTTATAAGTTTTACAAAAAAAATGTTTGGTTTATAAATTTTAACTAGTAAAATAAGAGCCGCGCGTTGCGGCGGCTAGATCAGTCGTTCGTTTTCAATGCACTCATTATAACGAAAAAAAGGCCGATCACTCGATCGTTTTCAATGCACTCGTTATAACAGAAAAAAAGGAAACCTAAAAAAAGGCATAAATTACACTTAAAATTTAATTAGTTTTAGTCTCATAATCTATAAAATATAAGGGTAAAACAATTTGTACGAATAACAAAAAAAATAGGATTTGGATGAACACTCGTTTGTTAAAATATGTGAAAGGTAATTATTTTGGTAAAATAATTTATAATAATAATAGGATTTACATGAACACTCATATTATTATTATTAATATATATATATATATATATATATATATATAAAATGCAATTATTTTTATGATATTCTATTAAAAAAAATCGTCCATGGGATACAAACTAAATTTTACTGCTCCAATAATAATAAAATTGGAGTATTCTTAATTAACGTAAACCATCAGCTCATCTCCACAAAAGAAAACCAGTACGCTACGCTTCCCCAACTCTCAATGGCAACCTTTCACCGCCTCCTATCTTCCTTCACCGTCCACCGGCGCTTCTATCGTTGACTAATTTCAGCAAGATCACCGGTTTGTGCTCTCGGCCTGGAAGTTGGATTGGAGGCGGAGTCAAGGAAGCTGTCTTCTTCAAGGTTCAAAGGCGTACATCCGGATCTTCTGAGTGAGATGGTGAAGGAGCCGGCCAAGGTCCGGTAAAGCTCCAACGACCTCCAGCGACGCGCCGACGAAACCACTTCAACATGCTTGTTTCCCTTTTGAGTAGATCGACTTTCTCCTCATACTCTCCTCCCCCAACTCTCCTTAGTCACAGGCCCGTGGATCTGAGGCTTTAATCGTGTGTGAGCTGCGCTCCGTGTTCCTCCGACGACCCTGGGAAACCCACCGTCGTCGACTACATATCTTCTTCTTCTTCAGAGGTTCAGCAAGAATCTAGCACCACATTTTTTCTGTTTAATCCTGCAATTGTGTTCTGGGTTTAAAAGACGGAAGATGTGGGTGAAGGAACACGTGTATTGAAATGTGGGTGAGTCAGATGTGGGTGAAGGAGGACACTTGTATTAAAAGGTGGGTGAGTCACGAAATCGTGGGGAATAGAACTTAAACGTGGCTGAAAACAGAACTTAAACCTGGTGGACTTTTATTGGTAAAGTGATGGCATGGTGGCCCAATCAAAAGAGATCATTGTTCATAAGGACTTTGTCCTTTAAAGCCTTTTGTTAATGTTAATTGTTAATATTGTTGGTCTCAAGGTAGGGTGACGACTAATAATCTTAACAAATGATATTTAGATTTATGCAGAAGAAGATATTAAACTATCATACAGACAAGAAAATATATGATTTAAAGTTCGTATTGAATATTGATGAATAGATTTTAAAATGCATATACCTATTGAATATTGAACACTATATCGTGTATCTAGCAAACTCAGGAATATATGTTGAAGTTGGTGATCCACTTATATATGTTGAAGACACCAAAAATATATTAGACGATTTAAATATGTATGAGAAAAACCTTAATTTTGAATGAAATGCAATAAATGATTTCAACTCGGTTTTTTAAAATATGTTTGATTATTATTTACGCAAATGTGGTGGAAGTGGTAATCCATCAAACATACGTGAATCAATGGCTTCGGGTTCAAGGAACCCGATGCAAAATTTATTTAACACTTTAAGAAATGAAAATACTAAACGAGCTTGTGAAAGCACACCAAGTAGCGAGCTCCGGAGATATCAAGCAACCGACTTTATTACAACTCTAAGATCCGAAGAGTTCGAAAACTTTGATATCTTGAGTTGGTGGCAAGGAAGGGAATCCCAATATCCTGTTCTAGCCACAATGGGCCGTGACCTTCTAAACTTCCACGGTAGCTTCAAAATCTGTTTTTTCTCTTAGTGACAGGATTTTGTCTATTCAAAGAACAAGGCTTACACCGGAATCTATGGAGATGTGTATTTGCTTGAAGGACCATTTGGATGCCGCCAAACGTGTACCAGATGTTGCAAAACTAGAAGGCGAGCTTGACATTGAACAAGAAATACACGAGTTCGAAGTAGAACAAAGGGCGGCGAATCCACTTTTGGATGAAGAACAAACTTATGATGAAACCCAACGTATCTCAAGCGAAGAAGATTGAAAACCGATGTTACGAGGACTAAGACGACGAAGAACGAGTGACAATAAATAATATATATTTTGTGATTCTATTATGTTTTTTATAACTTTTTTGAACGAACTTGTGTCAAATCACTTAAAAAATATATATTTTGTAACTTCTTTGTTTATTTTAAAAAAAATGATTTTTTTTTAAATCCGGTGGAACCGGTTTTTTTGTCCGGTCCGGTTTCAAATGTCCGGTCCGGTCCGGTCCCAATATGTTCCACATCTTCACTTCTAGAACCGGATCCGATCCGGAACTGGTTCCACTGTGTCCGGTTGTTGACCTTCGTTGACGGATCCGGATCCGAAAAAAATCCGGTTTGTGCACCTCTGGTTGAAGTTATTAGATGTGTGATCTACTCCGTTTTGTTTCCTTGGAGCTTTGGCTTAAACGGATGAATAAGCAGCAATATTTGATTAACTGCTTTATCTGTGTAATTCAACCAAGTTGTTCAAAAAGTGTCTTTACATCTTATCTTCTTAATATTCTCTGTTGCTATTGGTGGATTCAACGTCTTTGTTCTTCAGTTGGAGAAGACCAAGTCTTTGAATTTTACTTGCAAGCGTTTATGAAGTCGTGTTTTCAGAGGTCTCTGAAGTATGTACAAAAACATTTGTTCAAAGACGGACTTTGTCTTCTTTCGAACACGGTCTTTATCTTAACACTTATATCTATTCTATTTTGTGTAATTTAGGGGTTTACAATAAAAGATACAATGAAACATTTCTGAAAGAAAAAGATAAAAACTATAATAATGACCATGCAGAAATAAAACATGAAATTGTTCTGAAAGATTTGAACTTGGTATGTTTTGTAAGAATGGACTGATTTCAATATCAAAAAATTTGTCTGATTTTTCACAAATGACATAAATTTGATGACTAGTCAATTTTATTTATTTTTCACATTATGGATTTCAAAGAAATCCTTTAAATTCCAAATCCAAATCCAATTCACATCCAACAAATTCTGCGAACCAAACGCCCCCTAAGGTGTTTATCTACCGAACCTCCACAAGTGAGTGGCCCTAGGTGAATATCAGTTATAGGGAAATGTGTCCACACCACCATTGCCATTCAGCTTCAGAGCTATTTCAAAGTTTATTAGTAACAACTCAAGATTTTATCTAATGTTTACCAAACAACAAAAATGGAAACAATAAGCAAAACATATCAAGTTCAATGAAAACAAGATCATTGTACCTATAAAAGTTCTTTAAAATGCTTAATAAGCCCGTCTTTGCGTTTTCTTTGGCTTCTTCACAAAACTCAACCTGATCTTCTTAAGTGTTCTCTTTCTCGCCATCTTTTCTGGCAACGACTCTCGCTTCTTCTCTTTCACCTCTTTAGGTTTCTTCACGAATCTCGGATCCAATTTGTAAGCTTTCGCTACAATTGGCAATCCCTTATTTTCAGCTTCTTTAAAAAGAGCATTCGCCTTTTCTACACGCCCATGAGCACATAACTTCCCCATCAAAAGATCATAAGTCTTAACCCCGGGCTCACAATCTTTCTTCATCTTTGTGAAAACATTTAACGCGTGATCAACCCTTTCAATTCCACATAAAATTTTGAGAAATTCATAGTACACTTTCTTATCCAATTTATCCCCAAATCTAGCTGATTTCATCCTATCAATCATTTCATCTCCCTCACCGATCCTTGCACCTTGATACAAACTATTGATTAAAACAATAAATGTTTCTTCATTCGGATGACACCCCCATTCCCCCATCCGATCAAACAAACTCATCGCTTCTTCGGTTCTACGAATCTTGCACATATTACTAATCAAAATGTTAAAAGTTTCCACATTTCTTGGAACCCCGGCAACATCCATATCAACCAAAACTTTCTCCGCTTCAAATTGCATCCTAAACGGATCTTTCGTCCTACAAAGCTTACAAACACAATCAAGAATCACATTATAACCAACCGAACCGATCTCCAACCCTCCTCTATACATCTCTTGTGACAACCTCCTAGCCTCATCAAGTTTCCCATCAACACACCAACCTCTAACCAATGTATCACAAACAAACTCATCCGGGAAAAACTCATTCGCAACATTTGTAACCAATTTTTCGGCATAACTAGCAAACCCATGATCACACAACTTAGACACAATAAACTTCAAAGAATCCAAATTCCTCACAAACCCATAATCAATTTCCATTCTTTCAAACAATGCAACTACTTGTGTAGGTCTACCAGCCCTAACCAACCTATCTACAAATGATTCAAAAGTTTTCAAACCTGAAATTGCTTTGCTGGCAGCAAGAACTTCATGGGTGGCCTTGAAATCCTTCCTCCGGCCAAAATAATCGATGAAATGAGCTAAAGATTCGTGGGTTAGCTTAAAATCAGTTCTTGTGGATACCCATTTGTGGAAATCTAGAGCTGTTCGTCCGGCTTCCGGGGAGAGGTTGAGGGCAGTGAGGATGATGTCATTGGTGAGAGTAATGTGGGAGAATGTTAAATCAAGGCGGTTGGGTAGAGGGATATTTTGGTCATTGGGCCTTTGAGGAGTTCATGTGAAATAGATTGAGCAATGTGTTGTGAATCTTGAATTAGGGTTTGTGAAGAAAAGAATTTGGGGAAAGAAAGGGATATGGGTGTGAAAAGTGTGTAGGGTTTTTGGGGGTGGATTGATTGTAGAGGCGGCGGCGGTGGTGAAGAGTGGTGGTGGTGGTGGTGGTGGCGGCGGCGGAGTAGGATCCGGAGATGAGCCGCTGTGCATCTTAATTTCAGGAATTGAAAGTAAACAAACAAGATGAGAGCTTTAATTCAAGATTTCAAGATCGGTACTTTAAACCTAAAATGACGTGACCCGGATTAGAGATCCGAATTCTCAAATCCGGATTCTTGGTTAGTACCCATGTAACTATTTACCCAACTTGTTTACTTATTTTTCCTGAGTAAACTACACTTTTCGTTCCTGAGGTTTGAACAAAACATTAGGTTTCGTATATCTGTAACACATTTGATATCCGACGTTTGATGTTTTAACACTTTGCGTCCCTGGTCCTTAATTCTGTTAACTTTTCTGTTAGTTTTTTTTGTGTGAAATTACTGATTTTGGTGGGTGGTATGATGTTTTAAGAAGAAAAGGGGAGGAGTATATTAGTAATTTCACATAAAAACTAACAAAAAAGTTAACGTAGTTAAGGACTGAGGACGTAAAGTGTTAAAACATCAAACGTCGAGTATCAAATGTGTTACAGATATACGAAACCTGATGTTTGTTACGAAAACTGTATTTCACTCTTTTTGCAATATTTTCTTAGGGTAAAAAGGCCTTTTTGTACTTAAAGAAATATGAGAGCTTTTTTCAAGATTTCAAGATCGGTCTTGTAAGGAACCGGTGATGAATTGACCCTGATTAGATCCGAATTCTCAAGTCCGGATCTTGGTTGCTACCATGTAAAAAGACTACTATACCCAATCTGTTATACTTTCTCTGAGGGTAAAAGAGTCTTTTTGGTACCAAAGGAATATGAGAGGCATATAAGGAAGTGGATACTGGATAGAATGAGATTATATAATATTGTATGATGATGTGGTTGCCATAAAATCAAAATAAAACTGAAAAATCCAACTGCTGCTTCATATTTTGGCCAACAAGGTACAATTATGATCTTTATCTTTTTGAATTTGTCATTATGTTGATTCATGTATGTTATCCATGCTACACGGTATTCTGAATTAGTTAATTTCACTCCTAATTTGTTAAGAATGGTGGGTTATGTGATTTTCAACAATGGACAAAAAATTGAAGCTTTGTTTTTTATTGGTGAATAAAATTGTGCAAAATGCATTGATGTATGAACATATCCTCATCAAGTTTCAAATTGAGAAAGCAATACATTGCAGAAGAAACCTTAGTTTATGTTATATGAATCACTGAGAGTCAGTTCCATGTTAAATTTATTGTATTTTAACTGTGTTTTTTAGTCGAGCTGCTGAAACGTTGCGTCTTGTGGGAAGTGCCCACCTGTTGTTCGATGAAAAGTCCTCAATGAAACTAACTTCATAATTGGTGTTTTACACTTGACTTTTGAGCAATTTAGTTCAAAATTTGATAGAATTGTTGCTTGGATATGAACATGGCAATGCACATGTATCATTTTGTTGATATGGAACTAAAAATGGTGTTTTTAACTTTCATCCGTTCCTCACACGGAGAACATGAGAATTAGAACAGTAAATTCAATGGCCCGTCAGCAAAACTATACGGGTTCTGTCTCATCAGCAATTTTGTAAAACTATCAGATTATTTAGTCTTGGTGACTGAATTGTTTTAATTTTATCAGAGTGATTGCTATTTGGCATTGCATAGTCAGAGCCACCCGAAGAAATGTCGTCTTTGCAACAGTTGCCTTGTGCTCAGGTTAATCTCTTTTCTATCGTTTTGGCCCGTTTTCATAAACAAAGTCAACATCATTTCTTTTTGGCCCGTTTATGTCAGCTAGGGCTGTGTACCAATGGCCGGTTTCAGAAAGGCGTGCCCTTTCTTGTCAGAGCTGAGCAAATATCAACAGCATCTTCAACCACTCTACAAGGTAAACATCTTAATTATCATTTGGAATAAAGTTTGCAACTCATGTTTTGTACTTTATACTATTTTGATCTAATGATTTTTTTTAATTCTATTTTATTGAATCAATAACTTATTAGATGCTGCATTGATTTAACCTCAGTTTATGAAAATGCAATTATACATTTCTCGCATTGTTTTTTGATTGAAATATGTTACAATCATAGTTTTAATTTTACAGATAAAGTTGGGAGGCGCCAAATGCTTGCCACCGGTGTAACAATTGCTCCTTGGTTGCTTTTGTCATACCAAAAATCAACTGCTTGTATGTACCTTTCCCTGCTGATTAATTATTATTTTACCTAAATATACAGTGGCAAAATGGGCAGGCCAGGCAAGTTAGGTAAATGGTCAAAACGGGTTCGGGTCCAAACAAGTATTTTATACACTTTGAAAACGGGTCAGGTTAATCCGAATACTTTTTGTCCAAGAATTTTAAGTTCTTATGTAACCTTTTGATATTAGTTTGGAGGTTTATCATCAAAAATAAAATTTGGGGGACTTTCAACATGTTTGACCCGTTTCCTTTTCAGCTACTTTTATTATATCCGTTGGTGATGAAGCATAACCAAAATCAGCCTATTATTTATAACTTGGTTGAAATTGCCACCTCTACCTAAAGTAATAGATACCATATAATTAATTTTATCTGTTCATATTTTCGGGTTTATATTTCCTTTATAGCCTTGATAAAATTTGACTTTCATGTTTTCTGTTTGATTAACTCATTAATAACCATGGCTTTCTAAGAGTACACTTTTGATATGACTCAGTTGCTGCAGAAAACGTGAAGGGATTTTTACCCGTCACAGATAAGAAGGATGGATATTCGTTTATTTATCCCTTTGGATGGCAGGTATAATTTATGTTGTTATTTGATTATTTTTCTTTAATTTCCTTTGTTTCAATGAAAATTGTAACTATAATTAGGCATACAATTTCAGTTGGGGGGGTAGTTGACCATCTTGCACTTTTCATGGACAGTAGGAATAACATGTTTTTTTTTTTCGAGCCAGGAAGTTGTTATTGAAGGGCAAGACAAGGTTTTTAAAGACGTTATTGAACCTTTAGAAAATGTGAGCGTTAATGTGTTCCCTACAAACAAAGACGACATTCGAGACCTTGGTTCCCCGCAAGAGGTTTGCTTAATATTTATCAAATTTGCACGATTCTTATATAAAATGCTCGTTTATAAATTATATGTTGTTTTTTTTTTTAAATTGCTTCTTGTATCTTAAAAGAGTTATGATCCTCAGAAAGCAACAAAAGTTTGCCTTTAACCCCCTTAAAGGCCATCTGCCCAGCAGAAACTACGTTTTACCTTGTCCTACTAGTTAGCAGGGTATTGGTGGGTCCCGTGAGTTTAACAATAACGGGTTCTCACGGTAAAAAAAAAAAGCAACAAAAGCTCTAGTTTCTTAAGGGGTGTTTTTTACTTTAATTTTTTTCTCTAATATGATGCTATAACTAATGTTGTGATTATTCTCAGGTTGCGGAAGCTTTAATTAAAAAGGTTCTCGCTCCCCCGTCACAGAAGACAAAACTACTTACTGCAGCCGAGGTTAGATTCTTAAATATATCTACATATACAACATTCCTCAGTTACCAACTTCCCAAATTTGTATTTTCTGTTAGCCTTTTTATATCTGAAATATTTATGTTTAGGCGTCTTATATAGTCCAACATAGTTATTGTTTTATTTCCTACAAAAAAGCGTATACTCTAGTCGTCCTTGGAGTTAAATGATAACTCACCACAATATAGTCAAATGTGGACTTATTTTGTATCACATTGGTTTTATCTTTTCTGTTGTGGCTTGTGGTGGTGATGGTGGTGGTGGTAACAAGGGTTTAGTCTTTCTAATGGCTCATGGTGGTTCTTGGCTCAAGAGAAGCCGAAAGAGTGTGTGTGTGTGTGTGTAGATACAACTGAATATTTATCACTCTTTTATTTCATAGCATAATGTGGATGGGAAAGCTTATTACACCTTTGAATTTGTTGCTCAAGCTCCAAACTTCACTCGCCACGCCCTCAGTACAATCGCCATTGGCAACGGTATAAACATGCTCAAAAGGGTCGGGTCGGGCCGGGCTGGGCCGGACCAGGCCAGGCCATCTACACTTTTTTATCCTCTTTTAGAATTTTATAAATAATAATGTAGCATTAAATAAGATTATGAAAACTATATTGCTAAAGATAAATTTTTGAGCAAATTACAAATTACGTCCTTTAAGTATTACCTAAATTTCAGTAATTTCCTTCGTTAAAGGGCGTATACTGAAATTTAGGTAATACTTGTAATTTGCTAATTCTTTAAGTAAAGAGATTTAAGAGGTTTTGATCATTTGAGAATACTTTTGAAGTTTAAAAAAGTTTACCCTTTTGTCACATCGGAAATAAAATTCAACCCAAGTCAACCAATTTCTAGTCAAACGGGTCAAAAACGCCACCTCTAAATTTTCGAACTCTGCTGGCACAACCCAAGTCAACCCATTTCTAGTCAAATGGGTCAAAATTGCCACCTCTAACGTTTCTAACTCTGCAGGCTGATTTATTTTGTTTGATCTTTTAGGGAAGTTCTACACTTTGACCACAGGGGCGAACGAGAGACGATGGGGCAAGATGAAAGACAAGTTGAACACCGTGATCGATTCCTTCAAAATCTTCAATGTCTGAATATTCAATCACTGTTTCAACTTCATAGCTAAAATTGCAGGCTATCACATTTCTATATATAGTTGAGCATTTGTATTGAAAGTTAAATTTAAATTAAGCACTTTTTTGCTGAATTTTCATTATATATCAAGAACCCAGTGTTATAGACTGATAATGTGAAACAAATGATGTTACTTATGATTTGTCAATGGAGAATTTCTAATATACCCTTACAAACTTTTAAAATATTATACATACCCAAACCAAATTTAAAATATCATATATACCCCTACAAAACTTCTTAAATACCATATATAACCTTAGAAAACTACCTAAATATCATATATGCCCAAATCAAATTCAAAATATCATACACACCCTTATATATCTTTTTTTTTGAAATGCGAACATTGAATGTTGTGACGTCGCACGCCCTCCCCGTTCACATGGGAGAGCCTCGTCCAACTCCGTAATATGTTGTCTTAACCGGGCCCACTTAGTTGGAGAGCTTTCAAGGAAAAACCTCACCCAATACGGCCCCTTCTGGGCTTGAGAGAGAGCCGAGGCTCGAACCCTGGATCAGCGTGGGGTAAAACCCTGGTGCATTAGCCTAAGAGGCCTCATTTGCGATGCCGCAGAAATTAATGGTGGTGGCAGGGATCGAACCCGGGTCCCTTGAGACTTCGGGCCTCACCCTCAACTACTACACCACAACCTCTTTGGCCCTTATATATCTTTCTAAGTATCATATATATCCAAACCAAATTCAAAATATCATATATATATACCTTTAGATTTATCAAATTTTGATTTATTTCATTATAAAAACTCGAAATATAACAATTCAATCTTTTATTTTTCTCGAAACTTTAAAAGTTCAGTTTACTATTTTTAATTTATTATTTATTATTATTATTATTATTGTTAGTAGTATATTTATTTTAATTGTTTTTTATAAATTTTACTATGACAATTATAATTTTTTAATAGATATAATTATCTTTTAATTTATGAAAAATGATGTTACACATCAATAAACTAGCTAAAAACCTCGATGAATATAATTATTAAAAAATACTTACTTTTATATTAAACTTATCAAGTTTTATCTTGAAATTTTTTGGAATTTATTACAACTAAAACTTTATTCCCCAATGAAATTCTAATAACCCGTTCCTACAAAATTTGAAGAAAAAATATTATCAACGGGCTGGTGGTTAAATGGTGTGCCTTTCAACCAAAAGGTTGGGGGTTTAAATCCGATAAGCCGAAGGTATGGTTTATTTAACCTAGAAAATTTGGGTTTAAATTTTCTAAAAATAAAAGTGTGTTTTAGGAAGTGTATAGGGTATATATGAAATTCTTGCAAGATCAAACAATTATTTGGAAATAAATTTTGATTCCAATTGAAACTCATCAACCGAATTTATTAGATTTGTCAAGATTGTATTGGAAATAAAATTTGGTTCCACTCAGATCTCACTAAAATGTTGAGAAAAATATGATAAAAAGTTAAAAATAGCTAAATTTGAAGTTTTAGAAAATTATGGGTATAACAAACATATTATAAATTTTTTAACGAAATTAATTAATATTGATAAACATGATATTTTAATTATTAAAGAATGGTATATATGCCAATGGGTTTGGTGGTCCATTGGTAGAGGAAAATCCTCTAAGAACACTAAGGATTAAGGAGGTTATGGGTTCAAGTCCCACTCCCATATGAATTAAGAAATTTGTCTTAAAAAAAAGAATGGTATATATGATATTTTAAATTGAGTAACCAGCAGTTTTCGTCCCTGAGATTTGATGGTTATAACAAGTTCAGTACACGCCTAACACTCTGAGTCTCTTAAGTTACATTTCTTAACGCTTTTAGTTCAATTTCGTTAAGTTTTTCAGTTAAATCATGTTAAATGACCAAAATACCTTCTTCATCCCCACTCCACCACCAACTGCCACCACCCCCACCCACTTGCCTCCCTCTCTTCCGGCGACCCCTCTCTGGCGGCCGACCACCACCTGCAAACAGGAAATAACATTCATGTGTTACACCCTGAATGACACGAAAACAGGAAATAAAACTCACCGGAAAGACGGGTTCGCCGAAAAAAAAAGGTTTGTCGCTGGAACCTTAAAAATGTCACCGGAAAAACATCCATGTTCCTTGTCACCATCACCACACAAAGTTGTCTTCGTCACCATCCAGCGTCGTCACCGTCGCAGTTGATGGTGGTTTCCACCAGAGGCGTACCTAGCCTTTGCTAGGCGTGTCGGCCGACCCCGATGGAATTTTTTTTCTATTTGTTATATATGCGATACAATCTTGACCGATCCCCATAAAATTTTTACCGACCCCTCAAAAGAAATATTTTTTAACACCGACCCCAAGAAAATTTAATTTTTAACACCGACATCCATTTAAACTAATAACTTAATTAGGAATTTGGAATAAACTGGACTAAAAAACTTAGTCATTTAAACTCACATTTAATTAACCCATTATGATTCTCACAATGGGTTTCACGCAATCTGAAGAACAACAATTTGTTAATCATGATTCCCGCCATGCCTCTTCACGATTTCAAACCTCTTCGCTAATTACAAATTTACGATTCTAGCTATACTAGTCGATTCACTATTCACATTTTTGCGCCGTTGCCTCCTCACGATTTCAGGTAACTTTTTTTATTTTCCTCTAAATTTTGTTTATTATATTATTTTGTTATAAGATATGCCATATGTACTATTTGCTAATTATAATTAGTGATAATGTGTTCTAAGTGACCCGACCCGACTTGAACCAGACTGAAAAAATTTAATATTTAATGATAGACAACCAACCACAAAAATTTTCGACCCCCATAGAAAAAAATTCTGGGTCTGCCACTGGTTTCCACCACCCCTGTCGTTGGAACCCTAGCCGCCGGAGAGACCCGCGCCATCGTCATCTTCTGTCTATGGAGGAACCCTAGTCGTCCTCCAGCACATCTACCATCTGGACCGGAGCTGTTGCACTTTCCTTTCCACCCGAACGTCACCATCGTTGGATGATGTCACTGTCGCTAATCCTACTGAAGTCGCCTCCACCTTCGTCTTTCCTGTTTGCAGGTGGTGTTCGCCCGCCGGAAAGGGGTTGCCGGAAGAGAGAGATACAGGTGGGTGGGGGTGGTGGCTGGTGGTGGTCGTCCGGTAGTGGTGGCGGCCGGTGGTGGTGGAGTGGGGATGAAGAAGGTACTTTGGTCATTTGACATTATTTAACTGAAAAATTTAACAAAGTTAACGAAATTAACCTAAAAGCGTTCAAAAATGTAACTTCAGGGACTCAGAGTGTTAGCGGTGTACTGAACATGTTAAAACCATCAAAACTTAGGGACGAAAAATGCAGTTTACTGTTTCAAAATTGTTTTGAGTATATATGATATTTAGAATGCTTCTACGGGTATACATGATATTTTGAATTTGATTTAGATATATTTGATGTTTAAGAAGTTTTATATGGGTATATTTGAGATTTTTAATTTGGTTTGGATATATATATATATGATACTAGGTTAAAATCTCGTGTATTACACAGGTTAAATAAATAAAATGTTATATATTTAGTAATAAAAATTTAATATCTTTAAAAACCCGTGCAATACACTGGTTGAATAAACCAGTATATTACACCGATTGAATAAAATATAATGTAATTTGTTAACAAACACATTTGTCAAAATATGTTTTAAAAAAATGTAATTTGGCGTGACAGTTATAAGGTCTGTTAAGTTAGTTTTTAAAATATTTTTTTTTCAACTAAGTATTAATTTTTTAATTTAATTGATAAATGTTATTTGATACTAAGTTAATTTGATTGATGATATAATAACTATTTATAATTAAATAATAAGTATTCGTAATTAGATTTATTAATATAAAGATTATTATTTAATAGGAGAGAGAAATAGAAAATCTAATATTTTATAGGAGAGAGAGGTAAAAAAATAAAGATGAGGAGTAACCAAAGAGTGACACGTGTCCTGAATAGATTTTCATTTATTAGAGTAGTAAGATTTTGAAAGTTTGTAAGGATATATACGAAACTCTTCCTTTAATAAATTCAATTTTATTTCCATTTTTTTTGGAATAAAAGGTAAAATATTTATTGGTACTTGTGTTCTTATAATAATAATAGAGAAGTTGAATCTATAGTTAGACTATGGTTGTAAATTGTGTTACTCGAACCTCATATACAAATAGTTTTTCCGATGTCACGTGACACCGGTTTTCATATACTACATCCTCCCACAAATTTAAATCATTTACCTACTAAACCGATCTAATTTATAATTTGAGTCATGAATGCAACAAAAAAACACCAAGGACACTGAGATATGAATTTGACCATATGCTCATTTCCCTGAGCTATGTTCAATAATGACAAAGTAAAAGACTTTTACCAAAATACCCCTACCAACTTTAAGAAATTACAATTTTTAGATCTTTACCATATTAAAATGCATCATGTCCACATGACAACATCCTCATCGTAACATGTCTTGCCTCTATTTAAGATGCATGTATATGTGGTTTATACGAGTAGATTATGAATTGTTTTAAAAAAAATTAAGATGCATTATCGATCTTGATTTGTTAGATCGAGAGCATTAGTAGATGCACAATACAACACAAAAGGTACAAGCAGTAAATAATACATGATACACGTTTTCAAAGTATGAATATGTACGAATAATTTTGTTATGTACAAGTTACTCCTCGTAAATTGTTTTACTTTTGATTGTTTTATATGTTAACACCGGTTTCGAGGATTCGAATAAAAAAAGGCACGTAACAAAATATATAATTTTATAAACTAATTTTTTTAACGACAATTAACGTTATAGCATAGACATAACAAAATCATAGTATCAGAATGACATACCGTAATATCTAACCGATGATTTGTGTAGCTCGTCTAGCATTCTTCGCTGCAAATTCTTTAATCACCTATTCACAGTTTATACTCTCTAACACTTCGTTCTCGATAGCAATTATCGCCAATCCGTTAAGCCTTTCTTGAGACATAGTGGACCGCAAGTAAGATTTCAATAACTTTAATTTAGAAAAATTCCTTTCTGCAAATGTCACTGTGACTGAAATTGTCAACAATATTCTATATGCAACACATGAAGTTAGGTAATGAGGGAAGTCTCTCAAATGGTTCAAAACATCTATAGTGTTGCTAAATTCAGTTGTTCTTGATGTCTCAAATAGCTTCAACTCTATATAAAGTTCATTAACATTAATATCCGATATTCCTTCAAACTTGAGTTCCTTTTTCAAGCAACTGACAAGACATCTGATCGGTGTCGAAGGGACCGGTCAAAGATAAAGAATTAGAGTATCATAATCACCTTAAACTAGTTAGGGTAAGAAGGGTGTCGAACCACGAAGAGTTTGTGGTCGGTGCTCAACTTCAATTAACAATGCGATTTATGAAGTGACAATGGGTCTTTCTGACCAAACACAAGCAATGATTTAGGTGAAACTTATCAAACTCAACAAACAAGGATTATCAACTAACAATTATGACCAATAGTAATCAAGTACCAAACAAACGATTTAGATTGTAACAATAATTAAAAAGGAATCACACTCGGGTTTCAAGTTCACAAGTAATTAGGGATTATCACACCAACATATGAGTTCAAACAATCAAATGGTTATCCAAATCAATTTAACAAAATCTAACCAAGAACATCAACATTCATACATCATCGGCAAATAGTGTAAAACAATATTCACGAATGAAATCGAGACAAATGTATGCAATATAGAATTAGATTAATTAATAGATTCAACACAAATCAAAGTTCATAGCAATTATCATCTAACGGGGTCAATGGTGCAAGAATTTATCGACTCCCGTGAGTTCATAACCATACTAAACACAAAGATTCAAGTGTTTCAAACCAAACGCTTACAAGAATTGTTTTCTCAAAGCTAGCATATGATAAAAACCCTAAAAACTTACAAACAATCCACCCGGGAATGATTATCGGTGGATTAGCCGCTCATGGTTGTGGAATTCATCTTCGATTCTTCAATTTCTTGATACCGATCTTCAATAATATGTTTCTAGCCTCCAAAACTCCCAAAATCGCCCAAAAACTGCTCTCAAAAAGGGTTTTTTTCCGAATTTGGGAAAGAAACCCCCACTTAAACTCTCAAAATCGGCAGTTTCCCGAAAATCCACTTCAAAATAACGTAACTGGCGTAAGCTTACGCTGGGGTGGCGTAGGCTTACACCGAATCCCTGAAACTTGCTGTGAAAGAATTGGTTAGGCGTAGGCCTACGCTGGGCGGCGTACGCTTACGCTGGGTGGCGTAGGATTACGCCAGGTGGCGTAGGCTTACGCTGGCTCCTGCATTTTTGCCCCGTTTCCTCCGTCTTCCATCCAACTCTTGCATCTCTCGCATAATCTCTTCTAAAATCATACATTAAGCTTCCAACACCTGCACATGCATAGCTACACAAAACCTTTGTATTCCCCATATTAATTTGCATAAATATAACATATTGCACCCTTTAATGCGTGAAACTTTGGTCACTTATCAACACTTTAAGATCTTCATCTTCAATTACCCTCAGCTTATGCGGAAACAAAAAACCAAATAATTTCTCATAAGTTTTGAATTGTTCAAATCTGGTCTCAAGAGAAGCAATAGCTTGATCAACGAGAAATAAGAAATAATTAACTCTAAAATTTTCTTCAGGTGTAAATGAACAATCCTGGCTACTTGAACTTTCATCAAAGTGTTTTTTCCTTTTAATCACACGCTTTTGGTTAAATACCGGATCAATATCCATTTCCATAGCAAGCTCCTTAGCTTCATCAATCACTTTTGAAAACTCGTTACTCTATACTCCTTGAAGTACTCAATCAATCTACTTATTTCTTTTATAGCAGTATCCAGATGCATAATCCTTTGATTACAAGTTTTTGCTCACTATATTCACCTGGTTTAAGACTTGATACCAGATCACAATTGATACCAAAAAATCAAATCGTCCAAGCTCATTTTCTGCTAGTGAACATTCTTCATCTGCAATTGCAGCATCACCATCTTTTTTTCTCCAACTTGAATTAAAGCCTCTCGTACATCAAAAAGTTGTAATTTTATAGCCTTAACACTCTCAACACGGCTTTCCCAACGAGTTTGAGATAATGACTTAAGACTCCAACCTTTAACATTATCTGTTAAAATTTGCCACCGGATAATGGAGTTTGCAGATATAGTATAAATCCGTTGGATGTGTCCAAAAAACTTATTTCCTTTAAGACAATTGTTAGCCACATCACATAAGGTAAGGTTAAGAGAATGACAACCACATGGAGTGTAAAATGCTCTAGGGTTTTTCTTTAAAAATCTTGTTTGCACTCCTTGGTGTTTTCCTTTCATGTTTGCTCCATTGTCATACCCTTGACCACGTATATCATCAATTTCAAGATCTAGAGACTCTAACTCCTTATGTGTAATCTCAAATAGTCCGCTACCGATAGTATCATTAACACTCAAATACCCTAAAAACGACTCCTCGACACTAACATAACTAGATGAAAACTTTACATACCTTACTATTAAAGTCATCTGTTCTTGGTGACTTGAATCGGGAGTACAATCAAGTATGATTGAGTAGTACTTTGCTTCCTTTATGCTCTTGATGATTTCTTTTTTTTATTTCGTGACCTAGCATAAGTATCAACTCATTTTGGATCTTGTGTCCAAGATAATGCACATGAAGCTCATTACTTGTAATCCATCGCACATGCTCTTTGATAACCGGGTCAAACTCTTCCAACATTTCAACGAGGCCCAAGAAATTTCCATTACCTTTTAAACACAATCAACAAATAAGAAGTGGAATTAGTGAAAACAATTAAATACACTAAGTGGAAAAAATAATAACTAGTAAAGACCATTACCTTTTTGATACAACTTTTCTTTTGATCCACGAAATGCTAAATTATGTTTAGCAAGAAACTTCACTAGTGCAATGATTCGCAAAAGGACTTGCATCCAGTAATCTCTTTCTTTCTTGAATTGCTCGTGTTGAATTTTATCGATTGTTTCATTCAACTTCAATCTATTACGCATATCAAACCACACATTCATATTATTGAGATGTTCCGAAGAAAGTTCGTGTTGTTTTAGTCTACGGAAGGCTTCTTGCCAATTTATAAAACCATCCCCATCCAATGCACCTCTCGGAGGCCCTTTTCTAAACAATTTACAACATAAACAATATAACTTGTCTGTCTCTTTCCAATAAACTAGCCATGGGCGATCAACCTTCTCTATATTTGATAAAGTTCTTGTATATAAAGCTGCTGAAAATCGTCTAGTATTGGTATTGTACGGACCAAATTGTACGTTATTATCTCTATTCAGACCTTTCTCGACCAAAACTTTAATCTCATACTTATTAAGTCCATCCCACACTCTTGGATCAAATATATCAAGAGGATTATGCTTATCTTGCTCTTCATTTATATTAGGCTCAACATGCTCTTCCGCATCTTCAACATGTACTTCTTATTCCGCGTGTTCTACTTCCACTTCTATTTCTACATGTTCTTCAACTTCTACTTCTACTTCTACATGCTCTTTAAGAGGCGGTTTAGGTAAAAACTTAAGTAAGGCATCGGCTTGAGACTTTACCATTTTCTCATCTTGTTGTTTCCTTTACGTTTTTGAGCACCAGATGCTTGTTTATGAGGCATAGTTTCTTAAAATCAAATGCAAAATAAAATCAAAATAAAATTAGGGCTAATATCAAATAATCATCCTAACAAATTAAAATCACTAAATTAGGGGCTAAATCATTTAGTTATTAACAATTCTATATTAAAGTTTAGGCACAATATTCAACAAAACTCCCAATTTTAAATTATAAAATTAGGGTTCAATCAATCTAGTAAAATAACCTAACTAAAGGAAGGAAAAGGAAGGAGGTTTGAGCCTTTGAGAGGCGGCCGGCGGCGGCAGGTGGTTTAAGGCGGAGGCCGGCGGCAGTGGTAAAGGCAGCAGCAGCGTCCGGCGGGCAGTGGTGGAGGCAGGCGCAGCTTCTGGTCGTGGAGGCTGAATCGCTGATGAAGTCGATCACTCAACAGCTTTGTAGAATTGTGGTCTGGACCAACAGCATATATTTCTATTTTTTAAGCCCAACAGCATAGATTTCTATTTTGTGTAATTGTGGTCTGGCCCAATTGTGGAATTGTGGTTTGGGCCAAATTTTTTTTTTAAATAAGGCCCAATTTTTTTAAAAAAAAGCCCAATTACTTTTTAAAAAAGACCCAATTTTTTTAAACCCTAAAAAATTATATATATAATTTTTTTTGGCCCCTCGAGATGTTGGACCCACTACGGGTTTGTTGCTGCAGGCCCAATGGGCCAGCCCTAACAATTATAACTATTGTCCAATTATGTAAGAAACATAAACAAATTAAATAATCAGTTATTATAACTAAAGCAAGGTTTAGTTCATAGATAGTTGAATAAAATATCATGGTACCAATTTGCAAATATGATGATTGGACTCCTACATCATGGTACTTGCATACCTTAAGCAATCATGCTAGAGTCAAGACACCTAACACCATAGCATCATTAGAAAATCTGTTTTGACTATTTTTTACTTTTATAAAATTTAAGTTGACCATATAGTTTGATAAAAATATTTAACTTCTTATTGAATGTAAAAAAATAATGATTAGTAAAGATAAAATAAGAAAATTTATAAACTAAATCCAAAAGTAACAATTTCCATTCAATCTAAGGGGATGCATATTGCGGAATGTTTTGAAATTTGAAATGGAATTTAAAATATTACTTTGAAAATCCATAATACGTATGGTTGATACATTTATTAATGGAATAGGAATGTAAAAGTATGTGCAATGACAAACTTACCTCTTAAAATCTATATATATATATATATATATATATATATATATATATATATATATACTATCTAATAAATAAAGTTCTTAGTGGACACATGACATGATTCTAGGCCTCTTCAATTTGTGTTTTCCCGTTTCTCTCTTCTATTAAATACATAAATTTATTTATTTATATTTATAATTTTTGTTTCCCGTCTCTCTAATATTAAATAATAATGATTTATATAAATTCTTTTTTATAAAATGGTTTTTTAAAAGTTAGGATTGCTCATAAATTTTTTTTTTATAAATTGAACATTTCGTTCATTTTTTATAAAATAAATTTAAAAAATAACTATATAACGTTTGTAAATTTTTACTAAAAAAATATGTAATATGTCATAAATATGTAATATGTAAATCCTTATTACTAAATATACATTATATTTATTCAACCCGTGTAATACACCGGATTCTAACCTAGTTAACAAAATATAAAAAAAGATTCAAACTCAAATATCTTCAAAAAATGTTAAGAAAAAAAAAACTTAAAACAACTAGGGTTATTACATAAAATAAAACATGAATTTCATCAATTGAAGAATTTTGTTGAAATTAATTTTAATTTCAGTTCTTTTCTTGGACCATCAAACATGCAAAAGAATGAACTTTAAATTTTAATTCTATTGAATTCTTATGAAATCTTTCCAAGAAAACAGGTCCTTATTGTTGGATTTCATAACCAACTCTTATTAGTTGTTATTATACCCTCTTAATATATCAAATTTAATACTAAAAAAATTAAGTTGTTATAACATTTTTAATTTTATTCCTTTCAAGCAAGTGGATGCATTGAGTTTAATGCTTCAATCATTCTCTCTTTGCCCATTCATGGTATATCACATGTTTGAGTCCAATGATGATGGTTGCAATGACACCATTATGTTTGTCCTTTTGAATCTCGTACAAAATCCATCTCTATCTTCGTATAAAAAAATTTATGTTAGTTATGAAATAAATGTTAGTAAATGAATTTGTGAACTCACTATGACAATTTCATCTCATTCCTATAAAATAGTCACAATTTGGGTTCAAAGGGATAATCATAGAAGATGAAGTTATATATTATATCAGTCAAGCACATTAAAAATCGTCTAAAGCAACAATACCTATATATTATAGGATAATTGAGTTTTTTCGGGGCAACACCTAGAATATTCAGGACAGCTCATACCAGGAGGAATCACCCAAACTAGGTAAACCCCCTGACCTGAGCACTGACCCATTTTTTGTTTTGGCCCGGATTCGAACTGGCGACCATCCATTTGGAAATTATCGGGGTACCGTCAGGACAAGCCCCTTTGGTAAATGTATTCTAATGGTTATAATCTTCTTAATAGTTTTTTTTGACACTTTTCATTTTAAAATATACCTAATTTTTATAATTATATATTTAAAACTTTTAAAAATATAAACAAAACTACAATGGGAGTTCAACTTGATACAACTAATGAAAATCAACCATCTAACCCTTTAAGCAATTTGTAATTATTAAATCTCATTGTCATTAAACAATGATTGCTCCTCAACCACAAAACCAATGTATACATGTGTTTTTAACTCAACAAAAGTTGCAAGGAAATGGTTTGTGTCATCCTCACTCTATTACTACTCAATCATCGCCCCTATCTATCATTGCACCTTTAACACACTATTGGAAGGTTTGATCATTACATTATGGAAGGAATGCTAAGAAAAACTTCAAAAATATATAGTAACAAGGTTAGTCACAATAAAAAGTGAACCATAATGATGGTTTTTTTTAACTTTATTAAAATTATGGATTTCATCTTCTACTTAGAAAAATTACTAATATTCTTTACTTTAACTTGTAACATAAACAACTTTTTATTTGGATTTCTGTTTAAATTAGTCATCTAACGATGTCATGTTTTTATAAGGACAAAATAATCATTTCACCTAGAAATAAAGAAAAGAGTAAATTGCATTTTTATCGGTCCTTTGGGTTATGATTATCACGGTCCCTCTCGACAGTGTTTGCTTTTAATTAAAGATGGTCTCTTGGTCAATTAGATGTTGTTAAAGCTTGATGAAATGAATATTTTACCATTTTAAGAGTTATATTTTGACCCCTAAAATTTATAAAAGTTTCTATTTTTTTCACAAGGACCAGTTATACTACAATAAAAAACCATTTATACTACAATAAAACTGAGTATCACCGATGACTTATCATTTGTAAATCACATTTTCGGAGAGTATCACTTGGATAGGAGAGGCGTTGACTTGCATTCCGTTTTATGCCCGTTGTGTGAGGATGCGATTGAATCGGTAAATCACATTTTCGGAGTGTAGCACGGTGGGGAGGATTTGGGATTTGGTGGCATCTTGACTTGGTGTTTCGGGGCTCATGATCAGATTCCCGTATGATCTTATGGATTGGATCGACACATGTGGTCTTGTAGGTGTTAAGAAGAAGCTTTTAGGAGCGATTATCTTTGTGGCTTGGTGGGCTATTTGGAAGTTTAGAAATGAGGCGATATTTTTGAAGAATCGAAGCAAGTGTCTCACTTTATTTGATGAAGTGGTCCAATTTTCTTTTACTTGGTATAGTAGTTGAATAAATAAATGTAAAATTATATGGATAGAGTGGTTACAAAACCCTCTTAACTTCGTGTAATGTTTTTGTTTTCCGTCGCCTAGCTTCTTGCTAGTAAGTGCGGTTTATATATTGCAGTCGTTCTAAAAAAAACTGATGACTTATCACCGACGGACCGAATGGGTAATTATCGACGAATCACTGGAACCCAAAAAATAGAAAAAGGGCAATTAAAAACCATCGATGATTACTGATGGACACCATTGCCCAAAAGAAAGGGTATTAAAAGGAAGCATGACAAAAAAAAAGACTATTATCGACGGCATCTGACGTGGGTAAGTCAAACTCCAGTCATTGTTTGTGGGAGCTCTCTGCCAACAAATTTTTCATCGGTGATCCATCGCAAATTTAAGGATAAGATTCCAGTCTTTTCAGTTATTTGTCAGTAAGGACAGTTTGCAACAGGGATATTCATTGGAAAATGCATTTATCCACGCCTTGTTTTCTGACGTGAGCCACATTCACCGATGGATTTCCGAGTCTTATATTCATATGTGAAAGTTCTCATAAAAACACATAGTTGTTTTTATTCAACTAAAGTTTTCATAAAACAACTAAATTTTTATTAATATAAAGATTATAAAAATTGTATCAAAATATATCAAAGAGATTGTTGAGTGATTATACATCTTACAATAAAACCCTCAAGATTATAAGGAAGAGAAGAGAAGGAAAAGCTAGAGTAGATGTTTTCATCAAGTGATCACTTCTTAAAAGTGAGAAGTTAATGATGATCCCTTCCTTTGTGTAATAAGAGAGAAATTGTGACGTCTTTACCCTCTTAGAGAGAAGATTATATACCCGTGATCTCTATCTTTAGAGAGAAACTTAGTGTAGAACAACTTTTGGTTGTAGCCCAAGGAGTTGGCATAAAGTGAACATGTTGACATCCACCCGAACCACTGTATATCGTTACGTTTGTGTGGTGTGATCGATGTCGTTTGGTCAGTCAAAAACAATCTTTAAACACCTTAACTAGTAAGGGTAAGTAGAGTATCGTATCCACGAGGAGTTTGTGGAAAGTGTCAGTTTGTTACAATGGTTGAAAGACAGAAAATAGTAAACACTGATTTGGATTTGGATTTAAAATAATAATGAAAGAGGTAATCCTCTCCGGGGTTCAGGTTTGCAAACATAAGTTATTCGTAGTTTACTTAGCAAGCAATTACATAGACATAATCGTACTTGGTTCAATCAAATACAGTGAAGATACTAGAACGAGCTGTGAATAAAGCCTATACATATATAATCAATTTGTGCTAACCAATTGACACTTAAAATCTCATAACATCCCTGATGTAAAGAAACCCTAGACTATTGAGACTTGAATCAACAATTCAAAATTAAGACAAACATTTTAAAGCATTCAATAGACAAATGTAATCAAATGGATTAAAATGCCAATCAAAACTACAACCCAAGACCAAGGATTCCAGAAATTACAAGTGTAAATACAAACCCTACACCCGGAGAAGACTACGAGAGATTTAGCTACTCATACTCATAACAACAATCAAAACTAATGTAGTGGGACTTACGATCATCAAATTTTAAGAACTATCGACTCAAGAACAGTAGGAATCGCCTCTATGAAGCTCTGGAACGGCTGGACTTGGAGATAGATGAGAATGGGGGCTGCTAAGGATTAAAACCTGATTTAGGTTAATTTTCCTATAAAACAGGTTTCTCACATATCGCGAAGATGGTGGCCAAGTCCCTCGCGGCGCGCTTCCTTGAATCCTCGCGTACTGCAAAAGCTTCTCACCTCGCGAAGACCAGAAAATCCAGCAAATTGACTTTTTGACTTTTTTCACCCTCGTGCTTCGCGTCCAACTGCAAACACACATAAAACCGAACAAAGATACAAACTAAAATGACTAAAACACACACAATACGATGGATAAACCGGGGTTATTAAACACTACATCATGGTGACATCTTTTTATCATTTAACTATCATTCTTTCTAGTCTTATATTTATGTTGTATGTGGTAGTTTGTTACGACTTGCTTTAGATAGAGATTTGTAATGGTCGCTCAATTGGTGTGAGTTAATCATCATACTATATTGACATAGTTGATGATTGGTTTGGCGCCGCATGGGCATGCCGTGGACGGCCCACCACCCTTATGGTGGGTATGTATCTTTAAAAGATATATTACTTTTACATTATAAAAAGCCGAAGGTATAGATGCGTATATCTAACCCTAAAAGTAGGTTTATTCATGAAAATATCAAGATATAATCAACTAAATTTATTAAAATATATGTAAAATTATGTAATTACTAGTTTGATAGGCAATGATTTTATCTTACTTCATTCAATTATTGTCCACACTCCATAAAATGGATTCTCAAGGAATGTTCATTAAGCTTTCATTATTCTTATTTTATTAATTTAACAAAAGGAAGATCACTTTTGATTCATGTATTATAATTAATTTGATACAAATCATGATTAGGAATCATATTCGATTTTTTTTATTTTGAGTTTTTATCTTCTAATGATTTACAATAGTGTGTATCATAATTCATCCAATTAGAACGAATATTATAAAACTGAATATTATATAAAGCATAAGTATCACGTTCTTAATCTTTAAAACATCTCAAATCTTTCCACTTTGTAATCTCATTCGACATTATGTTAATCCTCGTCACCAATGCTTCCACTTCACGCTATTTTCATTGCAACATGAACGCGGAAATACGTTATGGCTTATAGGATTTTATAAATTTTAATTATTTTGATTTAAAACACGCAATTTTGGTAGCACATTGAATGCTTAATAGAGATACATGTGCTAAAAAGTAAAAACATATTTAAAGAATAAATGTTTAATACCTTTGAGAATAACCATGTTTTATTAGTAAAGATCTGGTTAGTAGAATTTGTCCGGATAGCCATCACCATCCTAATGCACTAGAAGAAAAAATTCCCTTAATTGCAATGCACTCAAAGATTGAAAATATCTCAATTAAAAGAAAATATAATGGCCCTTTATACATATTAGAAACATGATATAAAGTTAGCACACTCTTGAAGACGACATAATATGCCCTAATGAAAAAGTAACGGGCATAAATACGAAACGAAAAGACTCACATTGCATCAATCGTGGAAGTACGGATCAATGAATAAGTTTTGTAACTTTGTAAAGCTATCTAAGAATTCAACACATGAAAATGATATAATCTTAGAATGTGAATAAATGTTATATGTGGTGGTGTGGTGTGGTGTGGTGTGGTAGTGGATTGATGAGAGAATCTTTGGATATTCAAATCCTAAATGCATCCTTTTGTGAAAGCAAGCCAAAGGAACTTTGTTTTCTTGCCATAGAAAGAAATTCTAGAAAAGGATGTTTGTGTTCAAAATCCCCTTCAACAAATTATGTGTCCTACATTTATTGAATATTACAACACCTAGGGTTTGATTGCACAAGTTATTACCAAGTTGACAACAAGAAAGAGCATAGCCTTTCAATATGCAAATGGCATAAAGCACAAAGCATGCAAGAATAAAGAAGAATAAGATGTTACATATAAGAGTTGATAAATAAACAAAATGCTCCTAATGATATCTACATTCTACTTCTAATCAATTAAAAATTAAATGGATGGTTCATGTCGTACTCATCTTTTTCTAGTTTCGGTCCTTTCTTTTTCGATATTACAAATTTAGTTCTCATAATTTGTTAACCAGTATCGTATTTGGCCTTTTTCACTAAGAGGTGTTGAAAAGCTATTAAATCCATGTGAAACGATAATTTTACCCTTTCATTCAAAAGCCTAATTTTTAAAAAAAAATCCAATGCTTTACCCTCACCCCATGCCGAGCTTTTGTGAGTATGTTGTAGGAGAAAGAGGACTTACTAATGACGGTGGTTGTGGAGAAGAGAGATAAAATGATCATTTATAATGGATCTTACGGATTGTTCAACATCCTTAATGATAAGGACCAAGAATGTTATAACTTAACAAACAGTGATAATAAAATCTATATTTCTAGAAAAAAAACTGTAAAATTTACATATTAAAGGACCATACGTGTAATTTACTCTTTTGCTTTGCTTTGGTTTACTATAGGAAGATCTTATACGTTACCACATAATTATAATAAGAAATCAAATATAGAAAGGTCAAAAATGGCACCAACTTCATCAACATTTGTACGACCATATTCTATATCACGAACCAATGTCGTTCTTAAGTCTAACATTTGTACGAGCATATGCCCCATGAAAAAACTTAGGAATCTTGTAAGAAAACATGAATTGTTTACTATTTTTGATTAAAAAGACAATTCACGAAACAATATAATTGAACAAAATAAAGAACTCCCATAACAAGACCATCATCATTAGATAACTTGAAAGGGGCAAGGCATGACATGACATACACACATACATATAAGGGTACACGTACATACATATACCTATCTAATATGTCCCAAACAAAACATTGTGTACAAAATACATACTTCAAATCCATCCCCTACAACCCCACCCCACCCCACATTACCCCCAAATTCAAGAAATTCCAAAATTACCCCTTTAACTATGGTTCTTAACTTCTCCTGACACACATCAAGCCCTAGCCAGAGCCTTGCACACCAATGGCTTCTTCATTTCCATTGACATTTTCAAACACTCTGACAAATCAATCGAATCTGACCCGGAAGCTGGTCCGACCCATTTGAAATTCTGAAGCAACTGGGCCAACCAAAGCTGAACAGTAGCCAAGCCCATGGTCTTTCCAGGGCAAACCCGTCGACCCGCGCCAAATGGAGCCAACCGAAGATCTGAACCCATTATCGAAACCTCTTGGCCCATAAACCTATCCGGGTTGAAGATTTCCGGGTCAGCCCAAATTCGCTCATCATGGGTTATGGCCCACATATTGACCATGGCCGTTGTCCCGGCTGGTACAATGTGTGGGCCCACTTGGGTGTCGTGGATTGCGAGTCGAGCCCACGATAGAAGTGGGCCCGGTGGGTGCACACGTAGGGTTTCTTTCACAATTGCATGGAGGTAAGGCAGGTTCGGAATGTCCGCATCAGATACCGGTCGACCCGGCCCAACAACACTGTCGATTTCCGATTGTGCTCTTGCTTGTATGTCTGGGTGTAACACCATCCTTGCCAAAATCCATTCCAACAGAATCGTCACCGTATCCGTTCCCCGGAAGATCATTTCCTGCAAAATATGTGACCTTACGTAATGTGTATTGAAATATGTGAACTTGGCCTAATCTCGTTTAAGTTTGAGCTCGTGCTCGGCTCGTTTAGATTCTTTTTTTTAAAACTCAAGAGCAACTCTTTATTATTTTTCTATTTTTTCTCTATACTTAAATAAAAATATATATAAATAAAATGTTTATTTAGTTACGCGAGCCAACTCAAGCTCATTCATTAAACAAGTCTCAATAAAAGCTCGAAATCGGCTCAATCCAAAGTTTAAATCTTAATTAATTGAAAAACAGCTCAACTCGTTTACACCGGTATTTTATATAAATTTAAACTTACCCAAAGAACAGCTATCATGTCAGATTCACTGAACTTATTTTCCGATTCCAAATCAAGCAAAACATCAACAAAATCACCATCGTAATCCACCCCATCTCCTCCCTTCACCGACCTCCTTCTTTCACGGTGCTCATCAATAATCTCCGTAACAAAAACATTAACTCTACACACCAAATCTCTGCATCTCCTCCTCACCCCCTGAAAATCAAACCACCTTATAACCGGAAAATGATCACTCCAATTAAATATCCCAAGCAACTCATATCCTTCCTTCACCAAATCCTCAACCTCACAACCATCACAACCGCCATCGCAACCGCCATTACTACCAAAACCATCATACAATTTCCCAAAAACACTCATCATCACATTGTTCAACGAAGCAAAGTGAAGCAGCTTCTTCACCTCCACGAATCCGTCACGATTCGTGGAAGATGAGACCTGGTTCACTAACTTCAGCCCTAATTTCTCCCGGATGAATCCGGAATTGGAGATTGTTTTAGGGCTGAACATATGGACGGCCGATATTTTTCTAAGGTTTCGCCAATACTCCCCGTAGGGAGCGAATCCGATCGCCCGGTGAAACAGCAGCTCGTAAGCCGACTGTTTCACCGGGCGGTCAGCAAACGCGGAGCTGTTGAGAATCTCCTTGGCGGTCTCTGGGTGACTTGAGATGACGAAACGAGTGAATCCGACGGAGAACGCCATTAATGGTGTGGCGTTAAAGGTGTATGAGAGTTTGGCTAGGGTTCTGTGAGTTAAAGAGGATGTGAAAGCGAACACAAGCCCAAGTATTGGGATACCGGACGGGCCGGGGATCAGGGTTTTCGAACGGGGTTTTGAGAGGGCCCACGCGAGACCGCCCGGGGCAAGGAGGAAGGTGAAGATTGAGAGAAAAATAACGAGGCAGATGAAGAGAGGGAAGCTGATTGCTGGAGATGAGGCATTTGGAATGCAAAGAGTTGCAGAGGAAGACATTTTAGGGGGGGGGGTTGTGTGTGTGTGATGGAGTGATGAAAAACAGGGGTAACAGGGTTTATATAGGGAAGATGGTGACTAGAGAAAGAGAGAGATTTGCGCCATTTTTATTTTATTTTTATAATTGTTTGAATATGTTGGGATTATACAACTTGGTTGTAGTTGATGTTTTTTAAAAGGATAATTTTACAAATCCTTTTTTAAATAAAAATAAATAATATTTTCTTAGATTATGTGGGTTTTTCTCACGCGATGCAACGGAAAACCCTTTGAGTTGTTTATCATCATCAAGTTTTTGTCGAGGGTTTGTCCTGCGGTGCGGCAGAGATGTTGTACGTGTATAGAAATTGTTGTAGTGTCCGATCTAACCTGTTAGCTAACAAAAATAGAAGTATAACAATCATAATCAACAAAATCGTACTAATAGCTAAGTTATTGGTATGGTTTAAGAAAGGTGGGATGTAAGCGAGTTACCTATAAGGGATGAAAAGTATATTAACATATTAAGAAAAAACAAATAATAATGGTTTTAATTATTATAAAAGTAACTAATAGATGATAGATAAAGAAAAAAAAATTATAGGGAAGGGAGGTCGTAAAATTTAAAGGTTAAAGAAATTTAATCATAGCAAGATGGATAATTAGTTATTAAACGGTTATTAGAGCACCCACAATAGTGGATGTCATCTATCAAGCTAAACGTGCCAAATCAGATTTTCATTCATACTTTAAAAACAATTTTTTACTCTAACCATACATTCACTTTCAAACACTCTTACTTTTACATTTACATTCTATATACAAAAAAAACTTATTTATTATAATCTTATTTTTTATATTTCGTATTATTTTAAATAATATAACATTCCAAAAAAAAATAAAAACACGAAATATCAAAAACTAGATAAACTAAAAATTAAAACATACATTAACTAAAAAAATAAAATTACATAAACTAAAAATAAAAAATTACATTACCTAAAAATTAAAAATTACATAACCTATAAGTTATGTTTTTTCTTAATTTTTTCACATAACGCCATGTGCGTCGCCAATCTTTCCGGATCCATGTGCGTTCAATCTATCATTAGTATGTTAATGTCCTTGTTTATACAGGAAGTGGTCCATTTGTTGTTTGAACATGTCCACAGATTCTACTCGCTTTCTCAACATCTCAACAAGCTCTTCCATTTTGTCCGATTTCGCCTTCGTTTTTGCCTTTGCCTTTGACTTCTTTTAACCAATGGGACGAGTCGGTTCTTGATACTCTTCTGGCTAGTCTCCAAGATTGACCTCAAAGTCCTCAATCGAGATTGGAGTGTCATTAGCGTTGAGGTCGATCGAGATTGACTGTCCATTGAAAGTTAATGTACTATAGTCCTCTGAAGCTGAAGTCTTAGTCCTCTTCAGTTGAAAGGGGACCGGTTCGTGCCATTTAGGCTCTACTTTCAAGATATTCCCCACATGCTTGTATTTAAACGTAGATCCGCCGGTAGCAATGAACTCTTTTCTAACAAGAGACATGATTTGATCGCCAGACCAATTGCTTCTCCTTTGGGGTTTGAGTCGGTGAAAATGCCACCAAACCTTTGAGTTGGTGGTGAAATCATATGCCAGTGTGACATCAAGTTAGCGGCCGAACGTTCTTAACCTGAATTTTCATTGAAATAACCTTGGATACGCGCCCAGAAATCGTTGCCTTTTTTTTTTGGCTATTTCCAATTTGCGAATCCATGAACAAGAAGCTTCTCCTTGTCTGTTGCCCACTTCCTTTGAACCCTTTTCTTAGGAGGTTCCACGATTGATTTCCCTATCCTTTTCCTATGGAAGCAGAGTCACCCACTACAGGTGACGATATTGATGTGAACGACATTTGAGTGTCGCTAGGAGTTGGTGTGAGTGTAGGTGTTTGAAACTGTTGGAAACCATGATATGGAAACCGTTGAAAACCAGAATTTGGTGGATAAGCTTGTTGTTGAAATTGTTGGAATTATTGAAATCCAAAGTTTGGATTCACGTAGGTTAAAAAACCGGATTATGGAAACTGTTGAAACTCGAAGGATGGATTCGACATCGGATTGGGGTTTGGATTGTTAGCATGGTTTAGTAAACGTTGATACGGAGTGTTATTATCCATTTTATAGAGAAATGTAGAAAAAAAATTGAATAGATAGATAAAATTAGAGTAGTGTTATGTATTTATAGTGTCTTTTTGAAGAAAAAAATATTATTACAAATGGCATATAGCCCTTGAAAGGAAATAAAATTTATTATTTTATTCTACAAATAGCCGTTGGAGAGTAAATCTTCCTACTCTAATAAAGAAGTAACTATTGTGCCACATGTCCCTTTAATAGGGTGTTCACATAGGTTTTTTACACGTGTCATCACCACAATCAGTTTCAGCTTATAAACTCACGGATCTAACCCGTTTACCTATTTCGATTACATACGCGGATCTATCCCGCCCAACCTACCTGATTTCCTCTAAACCCTAATTTCATTTTCATCGCTCCCTCATCCATCGCCTCTCCCTCTCCCTCTCCCTCTCCCTCTCCCTCTTAATCGGATTTGCTGCTACCGATTTGCAATTATCAACGAATCTCTGTACGTACGCGTTTCTTCATCAGTTTACTATGTTTTTGTACGATTTCTTTTGCATTTGATTGTCAAATCCATGTGTTTTTCTAGATCATCCGCATTGTTCTCCCGTCTAGGGTTTTTAACTCGTATGTCTGCTTTATTCAAGTTCGAATCACTGAAAAGGATAATTTACTCAACTTTACGATCTTGATCTGTATTGGTTTCAGTTCATATGTTTGCGCATGAGCATTTTCTATGTGTGCCTACCAACTATTCGATGAAATGTATTTGAACCCAAATTGTTTATTATTCCTGACAAGATCCAGTTTTGTAGCACTGCAATGATCAAATATGATTAGGATTTGTATTGGAACTTGATTTGTATGTATTGCTTACAAGAACATGAATCATTTTGTTAAAGCTAGGGTATGGTTTTGTTGCATATAAGGAGCAATGGCCTCCCAATTAAAACTTCCAGGGGATGATTCGTTTATGTTACGTGGGACTCATTCTAATCTCACGACATTCTCTTCAGATGTTAGATTCTCACATGAGGTATCCTACTTTTAACATTCATAAATAAAACCAAATGTAGTTTAAGATCACTTAAATCAAATTTAAGATCACTTAAATCAAATTGGTATAGCTTCTGTAGAAATCAATATGATTGTTTCAACTTTGGATATGCTTTATTCTTTATGTAAAAATAGTTGTAATGCTTCTCAAGAATGGGTTTCTAGATGTTGAAGGTGCCTTGCATATCACTTTCCATATGCAGGGACCTAACGTATAGCTGGAGGGGGAAATTATTGAGTTTTTTTTAATGGACACACACACCAAAGAAGAAAAAGACAGGAAAAAGATCCGAGCAATATAGTTACTTTGGTCGGTGTATATGAAAGATATTAGCAGATTCAATTCAATTTCACGAGCTAGGGTTCCACAGTTTGGTAATCTTAAGGAAGAACTGATGTGGGAAGGAGGCAGTGTCGTAATGCTAAGTATGTATAACTTGTAAATAATTTTGTTGTTACTATTGGACTCTTCAAATATCATGATGCCAACCAATTTCAATGGCCTTTTGTTTCATGTTTTGCAGGCTCTGATGAACAGAAGCTTCTAGAAGTGATGTAGAGTTTGACAAATTCAAAAAGCAATTAAAGGTATGCTAATGAATGTTGTTACTTTGTTGTTCATGCTTACCTAAAAAGGAAAAAAAATTAATAATACTTTCTTTCAAAAAGATAGAAGTGACATTGTGGCCGAGGGTCCACTTTGATACTTGCATACTATTCCTTCAACGTATATCAATTGTGTGCTTGGTCAATGGATGACACAAGTCAAATGGATGGAGCTGAAGAAAGTCAAGATTCATCAAGTGTATTGTTGCATGTATGTATGGGAAGGAAGTAATTACTGATGATGCCAAAAAAAACAAGTAAAAGATAAGTTCAATTCTATAAAAGTCTAATTGTTGTTGTGAGCTTTGTACACAATAGTCAGGTATGTTGAAAGAAAAGTCCTAAAGGTGAAATTTGAGCCATTTACGATATTACTTATTAGTGACTCGATTTAGATGTGTTTTGTCTCATACAAGACCAAAGAAATGAGACCTAGTGAATTATGAATTATATCGTTTTTATTGTTAAACCCCCAAAAGGCCCACCATAGTCGTCCACATCCATCAGCAAAAGCGGACAGCCTTTTAATCGGACTTGAGCCGGACGACCACTCTAATGTGCACCTCCAACCGGATAAGAGGCGGATGAGCCCTCCAACCTTGTCTTGGAGGTGCTCTTAGTTATTTCAATAAAGAAGTATAAATATTTTAAAGAAAAATGAAGTTTAAAAATCAAAAAAGAAAACTAAAAAAAACTAGATATTGCATAACTTTTTAATTTTCAATCGACTTAAAATGAAGTGTCGGTGGTATTTGTCACCGACAAAATAACTCCTGAAACTTTGTGAAATGGTAAAATTGAACCCTCATTCTTTTAAAATATCACTTTAACACTCTTAAGTTTTTAAAGTTTCAACTTTACCCCTATAATATATATATATATATATATATATATATATTTACATACATATTATCTGATTTTTAATAACTTTCGTTTGTCTGTTTAGTTTTATTTCTTTACGCCCCTGTATAAAATTTGTTAAAAACGGAGTTGCACCAAAAATAGAGTATTTTTAAGTATCGTGAGTTGTATCGACTGACGGTGACGTGCTGATACTGTGAAAAATGAGACCGAAAACGACTGGAAAACATCGAGATCGTCATCTAACTATTTTTTATATATGTTTCGATCTTCAAAACCGAGTCGTCGTAACTTCATACGTGTCTTTTATGCATTTACTCGTAACTTCATACGTGTCTTTTATGCATTTAACTACTTTTTTTTCTTAGCCACGTTAATGTCACCACTTCAACTGTTTAAGGTCCCGCCTTTGGTCGCGGAGCGCGGGGCAAAATTTATTTAACCACATTTAGTTTTGTGTTTAGCCACATTAAAGTCACCGTATCAACCGTTTAAAGTATGTTTCCCGCCGCGAAGCGCGGTGCAAAATTTCTAGTTATAAAATATTAACCAATATATACAACAAAACAAGTATCCTGCTAATATAAAAATAAAACAAATTGAAAACGAAATAATATTACTGATTAAATAAAGAAGTTAAATGGAAACGATTAATGCTTACAAAGACATGTATCTTTAATATATATAGGGCATGGTTCAAGTAATAACCAATATAAAAAATAGTGTTTAATAGGGATTAATCAGATTGAAATTTTTATGTGTAATAAAATGACCTCAAATCCACTTTACTTGCTCCCTCTGTTCCTCTAGCGATCAATGAGCTTTATGGTCTTTTTACTAACCATGACTACGTGGTAACAAAACCGACACAACCAACTACAACCACTGCCTTTACTATGGACAGATTCAGCTGAAGCCCCACATCAAGTTCAATCCTTACAAGAATTGGCCTCCCAACTTGGTTATCACTTGATGCTAACATCAATCTTAGACACCCTATGTTTTTTTTATAGTGCTCGTCCTCTGACCTTTCGCAACATAAAAATCGAGGACACAAGGGTTCTTATCACGGGGCATACAACAACAGAGATCGTGGCCGTAGTGACAACCACAATCAGTTCTCTTAGGCCTCAGCACAAAGACGGTCGATGACACCAATAACAGGTGTGGAATAGGGCATGTCCCTCTGATTACACGAATCGGGATACATTAAGTATCCACAATTGTTCAAAAGCCAAGTATATGGATTATCACTCACAACCCGGTTCCCTAGGAGGCTCCATATGGTGTTTAGACACACTGAGCCAATAACCACATAGCACCTGATTTAATAAGATTTGACAATTCTGAAGCATATCATGGTAATGATTTCCTTCATGTTGGGAATGGTAAATGCATTCCTATCCTTCATATTGGCTCTAAATCTCACTCCTCAAGCAAATCTTTTAACATATCTCACATTCTTCACGTTCCTGAAATTAAAAAAGCAACTCTTATATGTTCAAAAGTTTTGTTTAGACAACCATGCTGTTTTTGAATTTCACTCTTCTTTCTTGTGAAGGACGAGTCCACACGCAATACACTCCTCATGGTGCCTAGACATAAACAATGCGCGTGACGAAATGTAAAAAAATAGTTAAAAAGGTTTTAGAGACACTTACAGTGCTTTGAAAGAGAATTCAACACAAGTTAATGTTTTATTGAGATTCTTGTTTTGATTCACCAAGTCAACATAGCAGCAGAAACTTATACCAAGGACAACCTCCAATCAAACCAGTATGAACCGAATGATTCCTTTAGGATCCTAAATCGATTTAATACAGAGACAGAAAAGAACCACCACATATAAAGCGGATAATTAAGAATTTAATGTTAAAAGAAGGCATAGGTCATGGCTTACTAATACAGAAACACTTATTTACACGGCATATATCTGCTTTCGGTTTTGAACCGACGGTCACTCGAAATCAATGTGCTGTTTATTAGAGCCTTCAGACTTAGGTTAATCAATCGCACTAGCCTTTTATTAAATAAAAGACAACAATTGTACCCTTTATTTTTTACTATAGTCAAGGTTTTCAACAGCTACTCCGTGTATCTTATTTATTAGGGGCAATTGCATATATCTCCCTTCTAAACTTACAAAATTGCATATATCCTCAGATCATGCTTTAAGAGCATTGTACATTATGCATTGAAAACTTGTATTTTGGAGAAATATGCAATTTTACAAGTTTAGAAAGGGATATATGCAATTCCCCCTATTTATTAAGAGCCCGACAACAGTATCAAAATTGCAGTGGAAGGTATGGTTAACGGTTTCAATAGTCACACCGTTTAAGTAATATATTACTTGACTTTGTGGTTTGTATCAACAACTATAAACCAATCAAAGCTTCAATAGATAGAGATTAAAACAAGCAATGTTTTTTTAGAGAACTTGTGATGGACAGAACCCCAATCAATCTATAAAACAACAACATAATCAATAATCTGTCCTTTTTTAGATAGCAATTTTTTTTCTCTCTCAAGAACAGCAACTGCAACAAGATTCTTATCAAATAACGATAGTAACTTGATTCAACATCAAGAACCCAATAAAAAAAGGTTTTCCTTTATCAAACAGGGATATTTTTTTTTCTTTTTTGACACACTAAGACAGCTAACCGGTAAGTTCAATTTAGGGTTTCATAACCCCCAACCAATCAGCAAGAACCAGAACAAAGAGAAGAACCAAGTGTGATTTTTTTTAAGGAAACGGTTGATTCAAGAGCAACGAGGCTCTGATACCATGTCAAAAAACATGAAATCACGGTTTTATTCCCTTTAATCAACATTGAAATTACAAGAAATAGGTTTTAAGAAACACTAAACATACAGATGCAACAGACAACTTCAAATTGTAAGATCGTTTACACTCATTGAAGCAGGAGGAGCGTGCTTTATAGAGGAGCATACCAATGGTAACAAAGCAATCATGCACAATCAATGGAGCTCAAAGGGGAGGCGGCGGCAGAGCTGTATTCTCCTAGGGTAGAAGCCCCTTGTTTTCTTTTTTAACTTCTATATTTGAGCACGATACTAAAGTGAGAGAGATGCGAGGGTCCTTTGACCAGCAAGAGGAATCGGCGCAATGGCCCATCAACATGAAGAGGGCATGATCATAAAAAAGGAAAGGAAACATGGATTAGCAAATTGAAAGAAATTGAATAAATGAATTATTTTTTACAGAATCAAACCTCTGTCATGTTTTTGCAGGGTTTGCATGTTAACGAGTCGATCTATCTCGTCATCTGTTTATTATCACACACAGTTTCTTCTGCGGTCAAAGTTATTATTTATTTTTTTCCTCTAAACCTTATTATTACATTAATAACTAGGTTAGATTCCCGTGTGTTACGCGGATTGAATCATGAAAATAATACAATAAATAAATATTTTATATGTTGGTAGATTATTATTAGATTATATAGTGTCACGGTTAGAAAATAACTTATAAAACAATTACATAGTAACAATTTAAAATATTCTAAAAAATTAAAATTAACACCTCTAAATCTTATTAATTATAATGAATTAGTTAAATTTAATTATAAATATTGTATTTAAAATAGAAAGTTATTAGTCAACCAAAAGTTATCCTACATTTAATGTTTAAAATTTAAAATCATAAGAAATATGGAAACGTTTAAATGGGGTATTTAATCAATTTAGGAGTTTAAAATAAATAATTAGAAAATTTTTAGGTAGGAAAACAAAGATCTAGATGCTTTAAAATGATGACATGCGACACTCAAAACCTTTATTTATTATATAGTATAGATTATCATTTTTGTTTACTTCAATTTAAAATTTCGTTTTTGTGATTACCATTTATTGATTTATTATATTTCTTAAACTTCTAATCGTTATATTTTCTCCATTTTTTAATATATATGTATATAAAGTCTTGTTATTGTGGTGGTTGCCTCTCTCAATGAGATAAATTCCTTTCTCATTTTTCTTATGATATTATATATTTGTTAGCTACTCTCTGCATATTAAATTAAACATATTTCATATATTAATTTACTTGTAATTTTTGTATTTTATAGACAAGCGAGTCGAATATACTTGTTAGATAATTTGTGATGCATATTAGATTATACATATCTTATATATTAATTTACTTGCAATTTTAATATTTTTTTTATAAACATATAAACAAGAGAGTTGATTATGATACTTAATTACTTCATAGTTTATTTATAGGTTTGAATCCCCACAATACAGCAAAGGGAATGAAAACCGGATGTAGAATGAATAACTCAAGTGAAAAATCAAGTTTTAGTGGACACCAAAAAAACACATGGATGTGTAAAAAGATTTACTAGTGTGTACTTTCACCAGAAAACTACGCAGATAGGAAAATCAATTTACGTATCCGTGTGATTAATGCGCTCAACACCCCACTTGAAATCAGAACACACGGCTAGGTAAAGCTTAAGTACCTAGGCGTGTGTTTGCATCGTCACCTATATATTATAGACAAAGTTCTTAAAATCTTGAGCAGAAATCTTACCTTTGTACTGATTTGAATATATGTAGGAAGGCTTACCGGAAAGGCTGCATATCACCCACAGTCAATCCATGTCGGATTTGAACATGATCGATCGTGGGGCTTCTATGTACCGGATTCCTTTGACTTGTTTGGTTTATACAAGGATTTGGGAATACAACAAAGAGTTAATTGCATAAATGGCCCATGTGATTTGATTAAATTGCATTTTTGACCCTCCTGTTTTAAAAATTACAAACTTAACCCAAACTTTTGAGATCTGGTTGCGCCATTTGCCCCGAGTGTTAACACGAGTTAGCTTTAACGGTAAGTTAGCCCATATGCTATCTACGTGACTTGCGATTGCAAACATAGCCATATATTTCTTGCCTGTCAACAATTATCCCTCTCCTGACCTAAATAATAAATGGTGAAAGTGCGTTTGAAATTGTTTTATCTTGAAATATTTGAAGATTCCAAAAAAATTAACAAAATTTTGAGTTACAATAGGAGTGTGTATGTGCAAAACATGGAGGAAATGTAACACACAACATAACAGAAAAGTACAAACTAGTTAATAATTAAGGCACATGCAAGCTTTTATAGACCTGGTTGTTTTAACGCTAGAACCGGCCATACAAGAATGATAATGGTACAAGATCGACGTGCTTCATATATACAAATACTGGTCAACGTATTCGAATATTAATTGTGCTTTTTACCTTGCAAGAAACATGTATTCGGTCTAAAACATGTATGTTGTGGCTAGAGCGAAAAACAAATGAAATATGCCTAGAGGAAGTTGTGGCCATTCATAGGCGGAACTAGAGTGGGACGGGGTACGTTTACCAAATTTTATATTAACAGGGGTATTTAATGAATAAAGTTTTTTAGAGTTCGACCCTAAAATGTTGTCGTTGGAGACTTGATTGTTATATACAACAAATGTAAAAGAATAATTATAATCTAATCGACTTGTAATTTTTGTAGTAGTTAAGATCATGATCATCTATGTTCGTATAAATCACTACCCAAAATCACACACCGTTTTAGTAAAACGACACAATCTTCATAAAAAGTGTGTCAGTTTGACCGATACGATCGTAAGCAGTAACTTAGTTATTGTTGATTTCCTTCTGCTAGTAGTATAACTTAGTTACCGTTGAAGTTGCTTATAGTAGCAGTAAGTTAGTTACTTATGATGGTTTTCTGTCAACGGTAACTTAAGTTCTTGTTGATCGCATGGTTCCTACTCATCGCATAGTTACTTCTAATCATGCAGTTCCTACTCGTATATCAGTTATACCATATCCTACTAATCACATTCTTGCTAATGGCCTAGTTTCTACTGATGTATCATTAGGAACTGATATACCATTTCATATTGATGTTTGTACCAACCACACAGATCTAAAGTAACTTTTAGACGCTTATAACTTCATTAAAAGCATATCCAATGTAGGAGACAAACGAGTGATATGGCATTTGAATTCAGATGGCATGCATTGGCAGAGGTGTTTGTTTGAGGCCATCCAAATTCCAAACACAAACGGATGAACCGATAATGAGATTAAGATAAAGCCATATGATCTCGCAAGAATACTCGAATCTTCATTATTAGTTCATCTTTTACATTGTCGTCATCGTCATTTGAGTGTTCACACAGTTATATGTGAACCACGAGATACCGAGATACCCAAAGTATGAAAAGTTATATGATTCGTCTTCATTGATTGAGGTAGATTTATGCCTACTTTCAAAAAGAGGAAAAGATTGGTATTTATTTAGTTATTTAAAATATAAATAAAGACATTTGTAAATCGTATCTTGGATTTGGTTTGGATTATGTCTTTTGATTTGATCATTTACAATAATCTTTGATTTTTGGGTAATTTTTTATATTAATTTGAATGTCGTGTTGTGTATTATATATATGGTAGAATTACATATTTCCCTTTATTTTCAACCCTAATTTCATATATACCCAACCCAAAATTTAAATTACATATTGTAGATATATAAGACTGATGGCTACAAAATACCCTAAGTATGGTTGCTGTGGACACTACATTTTTGCTACAGATGAAAGTTGTTGCTGATAGAAGTCTACGATGCGGATGGTTGTAGTTCCTGCTGATCAACAACCTTGCTGCCGATAGACCTTTATCGGCTGATAGGCTTATCAGCAGCATCAAACATTTATGTTGTTGATGGGCATATCTTCAGCAACATTGACTTTGCTACTGACAGTCCTTCTACATAACAGTACTATCATCAGAAGGAATATTATTGGTGTAGAAGATGTTGCTCCCTCAACTAAGCAGATCTCAGAGCATGTTTGTCTTATGTTGCAATTGTTTTTATGTATGTAACCAATAGTAGCATAGCTTTGTGTCTATATAATATCAACGGTTTGTGTTTGATCCGATCCTTAGAATCAAGGGTCTGTCTTGATTCTAAGTTCCTATTTATGTATTGTTTTCTCTTCAGTGTAAAGTGTGTTTCTTAGAGTTTTTTCTGTAATCTGTAACTTTGAAGAGTGAAATACATCTTGCAATTATTCAGTGTTCTCGTTGTTACTTGTTACTTAGTTGTTATTGTCTCCGCCAATATCAACTAAAACAAAGCCATCTTGTAATTCATCGATCCTACACATATATCCCCCTCTTTTTATAAAATTAGCATTTTAAGCTTACAAGAAATACGACTATTCTTATTCCATTGATCTCAACCCTAACCTTCTGATTCCCGCTTTCGATCGATTCTAACATCCAACATTGCTTCTGATCGATTCCATCATTTATTTGGGTATATATGTAATCATAAAGGGGATATACGTAAATAAAATTTTAAGCTGGATATTAATATAATTAATGAAGTTTTCAAGGAGATATATATAACTATCCCATTATATACACGTATTAAAAAAAATAGATAACAAACATATTTGATGATTAATTAAAGTTTAATAAATTCTAAAAGATAAAACTTGCACACAGATACAAAATAGTTTTCATAAAAATTATATAAATTAATATAAATAGGGGAAAGTCCCACTAATAAATGGTTTTCGCTAACAAATCCTAAAAAGTGGGTCAAACGAACTCCGATTTAGCACATTTCAGCGGCATTGGAACCGTCTCATCGAACCCTAACCCGGACCCAAAAAACTAACTCCTCTCCACCCGCACCCCCAAAAACCTAACCCCCACCCCGAAAAGCCTAAAACCTAAACCCCCCCTGTAACACCTGCCCCAAAAATGTCCAAGATTTGGCAAAAGGTAAACCCTAGGGACTATAAGTGTAAATATAGTAAAGTCTAGGGTTAAAAGTGAAAAATTTGGGAATTTAGACCTTAGCGGACCGCTAAGGTAAAGCCTAACGGTCCGCTATGAAGTAGAATTAGGTGGCAGACCGCCACCATATGTAGTAACGGTCCGCTACTTGGTCACTAAGCAAATAATCCGGTGATGCAACGTGTATAGTGACTAATGGTCGAAATTTGTGACACGCGTACCCATGGAGGACCACCACGACAGGTGGTAACGGTCCGTCAGCCGCAAACTCTCCAGAAATTGCCACGCGTATCGGTGGCGGACCGCTACGCCTAGCGGTAACGGTCCGCTAGCCGGAAACTTAGATCGGTCCGATCAGTGATTGACGTATAGGGCTGACGCCATTTATGGCGGTGGCGGACCTCCGCTCTTTGGCTAAGCGGTCCGTTACGGGCCAGATTATCAGCCTATAAATAGTTGGCCGATTTCAAACAAATCTCTCATCCCAACTCGAAACCAACACTCAAATCTCGTTCCAGCGCATCCGTAGACGATCCCCGGTGATACTAGTTTGATTCCCGCTCCTCGTAGTGCTCTGTTTAAGAAGGAACGCTCGTATAAAGGTCGGAACGCTAGAGAAACGGAGCTAGGAAGCTAGCATTATAAGCTTTGACTTTAGAGGCTCATTCTCAACAAAAAGGTGAATACTTTATCTCTTTCAAAACTTGTGTCAACATTTTATTTGCGAAAATGGCCAAATAAAGGTTAATGAAGTAATGCTCAACGTTTTTCTACGAACAAGCATTCAGGCCATCGGTATACGTAAAACTTGCAAGGGATACATGGGTCTCGGGAGAAATTCTCGGATTGCGGCTGGTGCTTCCCTTTATAACAAATGAGGGATATGGAGTTCCCGTTGTTATAAAGACATACCGCCGGTGTATACTGTGGTGCGATTGAAAATGACGGGCCTGCTGAGTGTGTAGATTGAACATGAAGTTGTGAGTATGAAATTAATACTTGTTTGTGACAAAATGATTTTATATCAAGATATTGTATTCACCGGCGTTCGCACTGACGTTTTATTATCAAAATGTTTTTCAGTTAATGATTAAAATATGATGAGAGGTGTTTACGAGCAGACATAAGATATGACCCAGGAAATGTGCTGAAGAGCATAAGGTTTGATATGCCTCAAATTTATTCAAGGATCAAGCTTTGGAATGCCTTTAGGGTAATAGTGGAGAAGAAATACGTTCCCCAAAACGAACGGGAATAGATTGAAGGGAAATTTTTAAGTTTAAGTATAATCGGAATGAATCATCAGGAGTATGCTACTAAACTCCTGGAGTATGCTAGGATAGTTCCTCATCTTACAACCCCTGAATCAAACCCGATCAAGCATTATATCTGGGGTCTGATTGGTGAAATCCGCGACATGGTGAAGGTCACGAATTGTGAAAATATTGATGATGCCATGGATCTGGGAGCATCATTAACAACTAGCCTGATAAAAACCAGGAAGAAGGAAAGAAGAAAAAGGAAATAACTAGGCAAGGCCCAAGTGGATCCAAGAAAACCAATTTTACTCCTCGAAATAACAACTCTTCCATCCCTGAGTGTCCAAGGTGCAGAAGGAGGCACTTGGGGCAATGTCGTGCTAGAATTTTCTGTAATTATTGTAAATTACCCGGACAAAAGGCAGAAGATTGCTTCAGGAGAAAACAAATTACTTGCTTTGGTTGTGGCGAAGCTGGTCACATCAAAATCAATTGTCCAAAGCAGAAGAATACGGAAGGGACAGGTCCCAAACCTGTAGATAGAGTGAAGAAGAATGCGCGGGCATTCATTCTTAATAATCATGAAGCAGTAGGTATGCCCGGTGTCATTACGGGTACATTTCTTGTTGGTGATATTTATGTTCGAGTTTTATTTGACTCTGGTGCAAACCAAAGTTTTATAGATCATAGATTCTGTAGACTGTTAAATAAAACTCTAGCTAAATTAGAAAAGAAATACGTTGTAGAGACTGCCAATGGTAACCTCGTCCAAATCTCTGAAATCCTTAACGATTGCCATATCACATTATCCGGACATGTTATACCTGCAAGATTGTTGCCAATGACTTTGGCAAGTTTTGACATTGTCTTAGGAATGGATTGGTTAACCTCTAACCAAGCCCGTATCCTATGTGATAAAAAGGCAATAGAACTTCATTCGCCAAAACGCGATATTCTTACGATCAATGGCGATAAATTACCCAACTCTGTTGGAATAATTTCTTTGCTGAAAGCCACAAAATACATGAAAAACGTTGCTTAGCATACCTTTTTTCTATAACTACCGACACTAAGACTAAGATTGAAGATGTGCCGGTTGTGGCTGAATTTTCTGATGTTTTTCCTGATGAACTGCCTGGGATTCCACCTGAAAGAGAAGTGGAGTTCTGAATAAATCTTGTACCCGGTATGGCACCTATTGCTAAAGCCCCGTACAGATTAGCTCCAAATGAGACGACAGAATTAAAGAAACAATTAGATGAATTACTAGAAAAATGATTCATAAGACCAAGCTCATCACCTTGGGGAGCTCCAGTATTATTTGTTAAGAAGAAGGACGGATCAATGCGCATGTGTATTGATTATCGTGAACTGAACAAGGTTACGATAAAGAATCGTTATCCACTCCCCCGAATCGGTGATCTTTTCCATCCACTCTAAGGAGCTCGTTGCTTTTCTAAAATTAATCTTCATTCCGGTTACCACCAATTGAAAGTTCAGGAAGAAGACATTCCTAAAACCGCTTTCAGAACTTGATATGGTCATTATGAGTTTACGGTTATGCCGTTTGGACTTACTAATGCACCAGCAACATTCATGGATATGATGAATCGGGTCTGTAAACCTTACTTGGACAAATTCGTTATCGTATTTATTGACGATATTCTCATCTATTCCAAAAGTAAGGAAGATCATGCAAATAACCTGAGAATCTTACTTGAAATTCTGAGAACAGAGAAGCTATACGCTAAGTTCTCAAAATGTGAATTCTGGCTGTCAGAAGTTCAATTCCATGCTACCAATTTGAATCTTAGCACCGCCTATTATCCTCGGACAGACGGGCAGAGCGAAAGAACAATTCAAACTCTTGAAGATATGTTAAGAGCTTGTGTTATAGATCTTGGTGGAAGTTGGGATGACCACCTACCTCTAATGGAATTCTCCTATAACAATAGCTATACGAGTATACATGCCGCTCCTTTTGAAGCCTTATACGGTCGTAAATGTAGAACTCCAATCTGTTGGTCTGAAATAAGAGAAAATCAGTTGTCTGGACCTGAAATAGTCCTGGAAACAAATGAGAAAGTTATCCAAATAAAGGATAGGTTGAAGAAAACGGCTCGTGATCGTCAAAAGAGTTATGCTGATAAAAGATGAAAGCCGTTAGAAATCAACGTCGGTGATAACGTTCTGTTGAAAGCTTCACCATGGAAAGGTGTTGTAAGATTTGAAAAGAAAGGAAAATTAAGTCCTAGATTCATAGGACCATTAAAAATCCTAAAAAGAGTTGGGATGTGGCCTATCAACTCGAGCTACCAGATGAAATGAATGGAGTACATGATGTATTCCATGTGTCAAATCTGAGCAAATGTTTGGCAAATGAATCTCTGGTAATGCCCCTACAAGATGTATAGGTAGATGAAAAGTTAATATTTGTGGAACAACTTTTGCAAATCGAGGATAGGCAGGAAAAGAGATTGAAAAAAAAGAAATTGATAATCGTGAAAGTGAAATGGAACTCAAGACGTAGACCTGAGTACACGTGGGAACTGGAGTCTGAAATGAGAAAGAAATATCCACACCTGTTCGAATAACCTCCAGGACTAGTTTCAAACAAGGTGGGGAGGATGTAACACTTGCCCAAAAAATGTCCAAGATTTGGCAAAAGGTAAACCCTAGGGACTATAAGTGTAAATATACTAAAGTCTAGGGTTAAAAGTGAAAAATCTAGGAATTTAGACCTTAGCGGACCGCTAAAGTCAAGCCTAACGGTTCGCTATGAAATACAATTAAGTGGCGGACCACCACCATATGTAGTATAGGTCCGCTACTTGGTCACTAAGCAAACAATCCGGTGACGCACGTGTATAGTGACTAATGGTCGAAGTTTGTGACAAGCGTACTCGTAGCCGACCGCCACGCTAGGTGGTAACAGTCCGCCAGCCGCAAACTCTCCAGAAATTGCCACGCGTATGGGTGGTGGACCGCTACGCCTAGCGGTAACGGTCCGCTAGCCGCAAACTTAGGTTCGGTCCAATCAGTGATTTCCATATAGGGCTGACGCCATCTATGGTGGTGACGGACTGCCACTCTTTGGCTTAGCGGTCCGCTATGGGCCAGATTATCAGCCTATAAATAGTTGGCCGATTTCAAACAAATCTCTCATCCCAAACTCGAAACCAACACTCAAATCTCGTTCTAGAGCCTCCGTATACTATCCCCGGTGATCCTAGTTCAATTCCCGCTCCTCGTGGTGCTCGGTTTAAGAAGGAACGCTCGTATTAAGGTCGAAACGCTAGAGAAACGAAGCTAGGAAGCTAGCATTATAAGCTTTGACTTTTGAGGCTCATTCCCAACAAAAAGATGAATGCTTTATCTCTTTTAAAACTTGTGTCAAACATTTTATTTGTGAAAATGGCCAAATAAAGGTTAATGAAGTAATGCTCAACGTTCTTCTATGAATAAGCATCCAGGCCATAGGTATACGTAAAACTTGCAAGGGATACATGGGTCTCAGGTGAAATTCCCGGATTGCGGCTGGTGCTTCCCTTTATAACAAATGAGGGATATGGAGTTCCCGTTGTTATAAAGACATACTGCCAGTGTATAGTGTGGTGTGATTGAACAGGACGGGGCTGATGAGTGTGTAGATTGAACATGAGGTTGTGATTATGAAATTAATACTTGTTTGTGCTAAATGATTTTATGTCAAGATATTGTATTCACCGGCGTTCGTACTGTCGTTTTATTTTCAAAATGTTTTCCAAGTAATGATTAAAATATGATGAGAGGTTTTTACGGGCAGACATAAGATCTGACCTAGGAAAAAGGATGGAATGCACGTAGGATTCTCAGGACTCGTGTAAAAGGAAATCCTAAAAAAAGGAGATAGGACTAGGGAACTGATCAACCCTATGTTGAAATTATTTTAAGTGGCTCATCATGTATTTGATTTCAAACTTGTTTTGTAATCAAATGAGAAGGGTATTGAAACCCTATGTTTATCAAAGTAAATACAAGGCTTTTGTTTTCCAACTGAGTTTTGGTATTTACAATTACAACCCTTTGAGGTTGAAAGAATGATGAAACAATTCTTTGAAAAGACTTCCGCTGTGTTTTACAAAAACTCTGAAATCAAGTAACCAATCGGGCTCGTACACGTCGAGGGGGTGCCTGAGGCGGGGTGTGACAGGTTGGTATCAGAGCCACATGTTTTAGCGAATTAGATACTTGGATCTAATATCTATGCTTCAACCATGAATGTTTTAAGAAAAATATGCTTTAACCATAATGGTTTTAAGATAAGAAAACAAGGTGACCTTCTAACCGGTATGTACTTATCTGACAAACGGAAGTGTTCTGTCTAAGGAAAGAGCGGTGTATAAATCTCTCCTTGACCCGTCGCTCTTACCTGGGAACATGACTGTTGGAGGTACTACTCTTGAAAGATAACTATCCTTGTAGAGCTTTAGCTAAGATTAAGATACTGGCTTTAGTATCTAAGTCTTACAAATAAAATAAGTACTAATATATTAAGATTGCAGATGTCCGGATGAAATACTGTTCCGTATTTCGATCCTAATCACCCTATTAAGCAAGAATCTCCAGAATATCATCCCTTAGGTTCACAACAAAATCCTATATGTTCAACATACTATAATGACGATCCATTTGTTGTACTTCCTCACTCTCCCGAATACCACCCACAATCCCAACACTCGTCTAGCCAATGGATGGATGCTGGATCAGATTTTAGCAACTGGAATACTGCTGCTTAGTCGGTGCAAGGTAATGAGGCACAATCCAGTCAGATTCAATCATCTGAAGAAGATCCTTCTAAAGATCCTCAATACCAATATGCTTCTGAAAACCCTAATGACTATCTTTTCAGTAACCCCATCTCAAACAGTTCTGATTATCAATCTTACGACTCTGGATACCCGGTCACATATGATCCATATGTTGATCCTTACCAAGCTTATTTCCAATCACCACCAGAATGTCATCATGCTTATAATGATATGCTGATGGGTATTCGTGATCCTCCTCCTAAATATGGTTATAAGTATACTATGCCGTCTTCCCATCTCGAATGTTTAGATCGTTCGTTACACGAAACAGACGAGATAAATAAAAAGAGAATCGTGGATAAGAAAAGAACCCAGTATTATGGGAAGCATATATATGAGTATGGAAAGGATCTGATGTAAGAACCAAAATCCGGGCTTCGTTTTCAAATAAATAATAAAATATTATGGAGACAATAATATTTTAGAAATAAGTTGAAACAAGTGGGTTTCAAGTTTGTAATGAAGTTATACTAGTTTTAACTAGTTTTGGAATGAAATGAGTGAAATGAAAGTTAAGGGGCCAAAAGTGTAACATGGCAAATATGCCATTTTGACTAGCCAAAAGTCAAAATTGAGTTCATTTGTGTTGTTTGAGGTCGTTCATAGCAAGAGGAGAAAAGGATAAAATCGATTGTAGAGCTAAATCGTGCGTTTGAACTCGGATTTGTGAAGGTTTTGGCTCACACAACACCTTCCTAACATCAAGTAAGTGATTATCTCCCTTTAAATTCGCTTTTGAATATGTTAGTGAGTGGGTTTTGTAGAAATCTGAAAATGTTGAATGCATGTGGTTAATTGGTGTTAGATTGTGGATAATCTAGCTAAACTAAAGGTAAAGAGTAGTAATTAATATCCTAGAACCCTTTGATTTTGACTTTGAAAAGTTAGGGTTCATATGGTGAAAATTGGGGGTGTTTGGATCATGATGCTAGAATGATGAATTCGTGAAGATTAAGTGTTTAGGTGGTAATAGACACTTGAACAAACACCAAATTGACCTAATAAAAGTTACTGAATGAGACATTAGTGTCAAGGTATTGGAAAGAAAACTCAAGTAGGTGATTTTGTGTTGAAAGAGGGTATTTGGTTATGGGGATAACCCAAACGGGTCAGTTTGGGTTGGAAATGGAAATTTAGTTGTGGACTAAATTGTAATGTGATTATATATGTATGATAGATTACTAAACTAGGTGTATATGTTTAGGTAATCAAATTGCAAAGCTAGAAGGTGGTGTGGGATCTTCTAACTCAAAAGGTAAATGCCTTTGCACTTACTTAGTAATGATGATAAATTGGTGGAATGTGTAATATGTATGCATAAAATGTGTTGTATTGAATATGTATGATGATGGCATGAACTAGTATGTAATAAGTATGCCTGTAGTTATAGTAACAATACTATAATGGATATATGTAATTGAATGTATATGGTTATAGTGGTAATACTATAATGGTTATGTGAATGAATGTAGTTATAGTTGAATTACTATAATGGAAATGTGAAATGAATGAATGTGGTTATAGTGCAATACTATAATGGATATGTATGAATGAGGTTATGATCTAAGAATCATAATGGATATGAGGTTATGATCTATGAATCATAATGGATAAGAGGTTATGGTCTAAGTATCATAATGGATATGAGATTATGGCCTAAGAGCCATAATGGATATGAAATGGTGGATATGAATGTTAAATGAAAGAAATGAAACTTGTTGTGGAAATACAAATGTTATGAACCTTAAATGACCAAATGGGTGCAAACGGGTCAAATGGGTGAATGGGTGGAAACAAGTGATAAATACTTGTTTGTTATGTTTATTTTTATTACTAACGGTGAAATGTTCATGTGGATTTATAGGCAAAGCTCCGATGTAGGTCAATGTCAAGTCTGAAGCGTTGAAGGATTCTCGTGCGCATTTTGGTATTTTGGGGGTTTAAAAGAAAATCCTTTATTTTGCTTTGTATATAGGTATTAAACTTGATGTCTTGTTGGATTTAACAATATGAATATGGTGTTAAAGCAATGGTCAAAATACCCAAGTGTTTGGGGTTTTAAGTGTTTTGATGTTTTGGTGGAAAACTTGTGAAATTTGGCTAAGTGTGGAACTGGGCAGAAAACCCAATTTTCTGTTTACAGGGGTCCCCCACGGTACGCGAGAGCCGGGGAGGGTTCTCTCGCGGTACGCGAGAGACCTGGCTTTAGGGCAGGCAAAGTTGGACTCCCTCGCGGTACCCAAGAGGAGGTGTCCAGGTTCTAGCGGTACGCGAGAAAAATAAAAAAATAAAAAATTCTTGGGATAAATGCTTTCGTGTGTGTTTAAATGTTTTAATAATTGGTGTCTCAATTATGGGTGTTACATCTGAAGACCTTGTGGAAGGAACTGATGAAGGATTAAGTTCTTATTGTATTTTGCTTTTATATTGTAACATATTTTGTGATAATAAAAGTGTCTTTTGTTTTTTAATTTCAGAATGGTTGGAAAGGGCAAAGGTCCTAGTTTTCTTTGAAAATTCGCTCCTGCTAATTACTTTGACCGTAAGATGAATGAAACAAATATAGAACTTAATGAGGAAACTGAATGTTCTACTTTCGTAAGCCTCGGAGACATAGGAAACCCTAGTGTTCCCTATAATCCTTCTATAAGTTTTCATTCTGCTCCAACTGCTGGAAGCTATAACATCACTCCTGTTTATCCACAAAATTTTCATGAGAGATATGCTAATATTCCTTATGAAAATAAATATGATCCTGAAGAAGAAGAACGCGCTGATTCTAATATACCTTATGTTCATATTATGAGACGATTCCTGTTCCTACTCCGCATAGGAATGAAAATACGTTAGGAAGTGAGAGGGAACAAATATTGTTAAACCGGATAGCTGGACTGGAAAGAGAAAAGGCTGAAGTAGAAGCACGGAATGCCCATCTAGCTCAAGCTCCTGAAGAGAAGAATTTTAGAAATCTTTAGAAATATTGATTTTTACATATATGTTTCCTTCTTGTAAAATATTTTATCAGTAAAAAAATTCTGTTTTAATTCAAGTATTGCATCTTGATAGAATGTCAAAACAAACTGGACCATCTCAAAACACAAGAAGAAAAAGGAAGCAAGCAGAAAATGCCGCTGAAAATAATAACTCTCGTGTTGAACTTCAAAAGATGATAACGGAAGAAATCAAGGATTCTCTTCCGATAATTTTTACGGAGCTTGAAAAGAGACAAGTTGACCGAATTTGTGTTCAACCTTCAGTTCCTCAATCTATTCATTCTCGTCAAACCCGAACTTTAACCCAGTCAAAACCTATTACTCTGGAACCAAAAGGTTCTGTTTTCCACAAGTCTAAGAAGACTGAAAAGGAAGAATATTACTATAACTCCTCGGAAGATGAGAGTATGGGAAATAATTATGGTCATGTAGCCAAGAAGAGAAAGGTAGTAGGTTGTACATACAAGATGTTCCAGGATTGTAAACCATACAATTTCTCGGGAAAGGAAGGAGGAATTGCCACATTAAGGTGGATTGAGAAGACCGAATCAGTCTTAGCTATCAGCAAATGTGCTGAAGAGCATAAAGTTTTATATGCCTCAAATTTATTCAAGGATCAAGCTTTGGAATGGTGGAACAACATCATTGCTACCAAGCGTAGAGAAGCAGCCTATGCTAAGGGCTGGAATGCCTTTAGGGTAAGAGTGGAGAAGAAATACGTTCCCAAAAATGAACGGGAACAGATTGAAGGGAAATTTTTAAGTTTAAGGATGATCGGAACGAATCACCAGGAGTATGCTACTAAACTCCTGGAGTATGCTAGGATAGTTCCTCATCTTACAAATTGGTGAAATCCGCGACATGGTGAAGGTCGCGAATTGTAAAAATCTTGATGATGCCATGGATCTGGGAGCATCATTAACAACTAGCCTGATAAGAAATCAGGAAGAAGGAAATAATTGGGTAAGGCCCAAGTGGATCCAAGAAATCCAATTTTACTCCTCGAAATAACAACTCTTCCATCCCTGAGTGTCCAAGGTGCAGAAGGAGGCACTTAGGGCAATGTCGTGCTAGAATTTTCTGTAATTATTGTAAATTACCCGGACAAAAGGCAGAAGATTGCTTCAGGAGAAAACAAATTACTTGCTTTGGTTGTGGCGAAGCTGGTCACATCAAAATCAATTGTCCAAAGCAGAAGAATACGGAAGGGACAGGTCCCAAACCTGTAGATAGAGTGAAGAAGAATGCGCGGGCATTCATTCTTAATAATCATGAAGCAGTAGGTATGCCCGGTGTCATTACGGGTACATTTCTTGTTGGTGATATTTATGTTCGAGTTTTATTTGACTCTGGTGCAAACCAAAGTTTTATAGATCATAGATTCTGTAGACTGTTAAATAAAACTCTAGCTAAATTAGAAAAGAAATACGTTGTAGAGACTGCCAATGGTAACCTCGTCCAAATCTCTGAAATCCTTAACGATTGCCATATCACATTATCCGGACATGTTATACCTGCAAGATTGTTGCCAATGACTTTGGCAAGTTTTGACATTGTCTTAGGAATGGATTGGTTAACCTCTAACCAAGCCCGTATCCTATGTGATAAAAAGGCAATAGAACTTCATTCGCCAAAACGCGATATTCTTACGATCAATGGCGATAAATTACCCAACTCTGTTGGAATAATTTCTTTGCTGAAAGCCACAAAATACATGAAAAACGTTGCTTAGCATACCTTGTTTCTATAACTACCGACACTAAGACTAAGATTGAAGATGTGCCGGTTGTGGCTGAATTTTCTGATGTTTTTCCTTATGAACTGCCTGGGATTCCACCTGAAAGAGAACTGGAGTTTCGAATAAATCTTGTACCCGGTATGGCACCTATTGCTAAAGCCCCGTACAGATTAGCTCCAAATGAGATGACAGAATTAAAGAAACAATTAGACGAATTACTGGAAAAAGGATTCATAAGACCAAGCTCATCACCTTGGGGAGCTCCAGTATTATTTGTTAAGAAGAAGGACGGATCAATGCGCATGTGTATTGATTATCGTGAACTGAACAAGGTTACGATAAAGATTCGTTATCCACTCCCCCGAATCGATGATCTTTTTTATCCACTCTAAGGAGCTCGTTGCTTTTCTTAAATTGATCTTCGTTCTGATTACCACCAATTGAAAGTTCAGGAAGAAGACATTCCTAAAACCGCTTTCAGAACTCGATGTGGTTATTATGAGTTTACGGTTATGCCGTTTGGACTTACTAATGCACCAGCAGCATTCATGGATATGATGCATCGGGTCTATAAACCATACTTGGATAAATTCGTTATCGTATTTATTGACGATATTCTCATCTATTCCAAAGTAAGAAAGATCATGCCAATAACCTGAGAATCTTACTTGAAATTCTGAGAATAGAGAAGCTATACGCTAAGTTCTCGATATGTGAATTCTGGCTGTCAGAAGTTCAATTCCTTGGTAATGTGATCAATGCCAATGGTATTCAAGTTCACCCTATCAAAATTGAAGCCATATCTAAATGGGAAATCCCGAAGTCATCAACTGAAGTTTGTAGTTTCCTCGGTCTAGCTGGTTACTATCGAAGATTCATCCAAGATTTCTCTCGAATAGCTGTACCATTAACTTCTCTGACCCGTAAGTCAGTCAAGTATGAATGGGGACCCAAACAATATAAAGCATTCGAAACTCTGAAACAGAAACTGACTCAAGCACCCATATTGGCTTTGCCCGATGGAAATGAAGGCTTCTCAGTTTACCGTGATGCTTCACACACCGGCTTTGGTTGTCCGTTAATGCAAGGAAGCAAGGTTATTTCTTATGCTTCTCGTCAACTGAAAACTCAAGAAAAGAACTATACGACTCATGATTTAGAGCTAGGTGCCATAATCTTCACCCTGAAATTATGGAGGCAATATATTTATGGAATCAAATTCACTATCTTTACTGATCACAAAACCCTGAAGTATATATTCAGTCAGAAGGAACTGAATATGAGGCAAAGACGTTAGATGGAAGTCCTGAATGATTACGACTGTGAGATCTGTTATCATGAAGGAAAAGCCAATGTCGTAGCAGATGCCTTAAGCAGAAAAGAACATGAGAAACCTAAACGAGTTCAGCTTTAAGACTCGATCTCCAAATCGATCTTATTGCTCGTATTAAGGAATCTAAGAAACTTGCTTTGCAAGAACCCAACCTTGAGAAAGAAGGATTGGGAGGCATGATTGATCAGTTGATCAAAGGAGACGATGGAATTCTGAGAATGAATAAAAGAATCTGGGTTCCTATCTATGGGAATACTTGTGAAGAAATTCTTGAGGAAGCCCATAAATTCAAATACACGATGCATCCTGGAAGCGATAAGATGTACAAAAACCTAAAAGCCAATTACTGGTGGATAGGAATGAAGAAACATATCGCTATCTATGTTGCAAAGTGTTTGACCTGTTCTTAAGTGAAAGCTGAACATCAGAAGTAGTCTGGTTTGTTACAGCAACTTGAAATTCCTGTCTGGAAATGGGAAATGATAACCATGCACTTTATCACGAAACTTCCCCGAACGATTCGAGGGAATGATACAATTTGGGTTATCATTGATAGACTTACAAAGTCTGCTCATTTTCTCCCGATGAAAGAAACCTTCTGCAAGAATAAGTTGGCACAATTATACGTTAATGAAATTGTAACATTACACGGTGTGCCACTATCTATCGTGTCAGATAGAGACAGTAGATTCACTTCTCGGTTCTCGCAAAGTTTCCAAAAATCTCTTGGTACCAAATTGAATCTTAGCACTGCCTATTATCCTTAGACGGACGGGCAGAGCGAAAGAACAATTCAAACTCTTGCAGATATGTTAAGAGCTCGTGTTATAGATCTTGGAGGAAGTTGGGATGACCACCTACTTCTAATGGAATTCTCCTATAACAATAGCTATCATACGAGTATACATGCCGCTCCTTTTGAAGCCTTATACGGTCGTAAATGTAGAACTCTAATCTGTTGGTCTGAAATAAGAGAAAATCAGTTGTCTGGACCTGAAATAGTCCTGGAAACAAATGAGAACGTTATCCAAATAAAGGATAGGTTGAAAACGGCTCGTGAAAAGAGTTATGCTGATAAAAGATGAAAGCCGTTAGAAATCAAAGTCGGTGATAACGTTCTGTTGAAAGCTTCACCATGGAAAGGTGTTGTAAGATTTGGAAAGAAAGGAAAATTCTCCTAGATTCATAGGACCATTCAAAATCCTAAAAAGAGTTGGGCTGTGGCCTATCAACTCGAGCTACCAGATGAAATGAATGGAGTACATGATGTATTCCATGTGTCAAATCTGAGCAAATGTTTGGCAAATGAATCTCTGGTAATGCCCCTACAAGATGTATAGGTAAATGAAAAGTTAAGATTTGTGGAACAACCTTTGCAAATCGAGGATAGGCAGGAAAAGAGATTGAAAAAAAGAAATTGATAATCGTGAAAGTGAAATGGAACTCAAGACGTAGACCTGAGTACACGTGGGAACTGGAGTCTGAAATGAGAAAGAAATATCCACACCAGTTCGAATAAACTCGAGGAAGAGTTTCAAACAAGGTGGGGAGGATGTAACACCTGCCCCAAAAATGTCCAATATTTGGCAAAAAGTAAACCCTAGGGACTATAAGTAAAAATATACTAAAGTTTATGGTTAAAAGTGAAAAATCTGGGAATTTAGACCTTAGCGCACCGCTAAGGTCAAGCCTAACGGTCCGCTATGAAATAGAATTAGGTGGCGATATGTAGTAACGGTCCGCTACTTGGTCACTAAGCAAACAATCCGGTGATGCCACGTGTATAGTGACTAATTGTCACACCCCGTCGAAGGCGGAAACACGGAGGTGAGACGAGAGCGGTGCATCGAACACTTAGGCGCAAGATAATGCTAATTGGTACACTGCAAATTTTAAAGAACCACTACAAACATACCCAAGAAAGTACAGTGTCATACAAACCACGAAAACCAAAATACAAATTCAGGTTGTCTACATAAACCAAACATCCCAAATGCAGAATACAAAACCAACAACCAAGTCATAATCCAAAAGAAAGTCCCCAAAAGCAATTCACCAAACTACTCATTTGCTTCAATTATGTTTACCTGAAAAGCATGTTTCAAAAACGGTCAACTATAAAAATAGTTGGTGAGTACGCAGGTTTTACGTCTCAATAAAATAAGTAAATGAATTTCAAAATGTAAAAGTAACCATCCGCAGATGATAAAGTACATGTGTTAAGATTTTAGTTACCCTGAGCCATAATCAAAACCGTCAGACTAGTTGTTTCCCCTGTATCCAGGTGTTAAATGCGAACACCTACTATGGCTAGTTATGCGCCCAAAAGACCCTACAATTCTGGTTGGCGTGACCAACCCTGGGCGGGGGTGTCGACCCAAATAGTACTATTTATAATTCCCATCGGCTATTCAAGCTAATTGATTGCGTTAAAGTGGAGACTTAATGCATCTAAAAGTAAACCCAGGTAACCCTAATCCCAAGTAACAACATGTAGTGAAACAAATTTCCCCCCGTAAAACAGTAAACATTTAAAAGTGGGGCCGTGAAACTCACCTGAGAGTGAAACGCGAAAAAGTGCGGTAAAACAGTGAAACAGCCAACGGTGGTATCATAACCGAGTCCTACTAATAAGTAGACACAAAATTTATTTAGGAAACCTAATATTTGTGGCTAAGTCAACAAAAGTCAAAAGTGGCTATGCAGTCAACTGCATAGTCAAAACCCGTGCACGTGCGTACGAACCGTTAAGAATTGTAAAACCGGCTTTTATATGAATTAATAACCTTAAAAATTTAAGTTTTAGATTTTAATAAATAACATCAGTAGTTAAAAAGTAGCATTTGATAAAATCTCATGTCACGGTTTCGTATGATCAAAACCGCGATTACGCGCGTAAAGTCCGGTTTACGGTTTGAAAATCAGATTCGTCCGAAATTAGGGTTTTAGTGTGATATTAGCACCCAATTTAAAAGTCAAATTTTATATTTTAAATATGGTTATACTTTTGTCCAAAATCCCCTAGAATTTTGATAAAATCAATTTTATATAAAAATTTCCAAAATTAATAACTTTTTATAAAATTTAAATGGACCATAATTCGAAAGTCATATTTAGACATAAAGTTACTGCTTGAAATTTATACCAATTGATCATGTATATAAAAAAACAATTTTGACCAATTTTCATATTTTTCCAGTATCCAGATTATTTAATATGAATTTAATATTGTTAAAATTTACAAATTCGGGAAAAATAGTTAAACACATTAAAACTTCACCAAATTTTTACCATATTAGTTTTAAGTGAATATAAGATCCCATACCAAGTTTCAAGTCCTGATTTTATCCAGAAGTATACAAACTCTAAATCATCCATTTAAATTTTATAAATACTAAACGTATACTTAAACAACTCAAAGTTTCGTAAAATTTGGACAGGAATCTTAGTTCATCATATAAAAATTACTGACAAATTTTCAGAATTTTTCAATACTCAGAAGTATTTTTCCCAAATTTCCATGTATTAAACTTGTGTGAATTTTAATAAATAATCTATAAAAAGTTAGATAACCAAATTTTTCAGATCCTCATTTTTAAACATATTCTACTGTATAAAAATAAATTTGGGTACCAAATCAACCATTTACAAAATCCACCAAAAACATGTTTGTTCTTGATCATTTAAGCTAAACTACAAGTTTGATCAAGAATTATACCTTCCAAATTCAACAAATGATGATGAAATTTGATGCTAAGCTACTGAGTTTTCCTTTATTTATAACCTACAATCACAATGTGGTTCAATTCCAAGATCAAAACCTCAAAAATCAACAAAATGCCCTTTTAATTCAAAAAGATGCAAGTATGAACACCCAAGTGTTCATACACTTTGATCATCAAATCTTGCAAGCTTTTCACTAGATAACTCATTGTGGATGATTACAACTAGTTTTTATCCACAAATCCTTGTTAAAACCACAAGATTCAAGCTAAAAACTCTTAAAAACAACAAAACTTGAAAATCAAAGTGAGTGTGTGTAGTGTGTGTGTTCTTGGTGTTCTTGAGAACACAATGCAAGATCAAAAACAGAAAATTTAAAGTGTTAAAACACATGTTTTTACCTTCAAATCACTAGAACAAAGCTTATCAACAACAATGATCTAAGGATTCAAGGTTGTAATGGATGATTTGAGCTTGTTCTTGAGCTTAGAATTCAAAATGAAGAGTTTGGGAGTGGTGGCGGGTTCTCATGGCTGGAACAAGAAGGGAGAAGGGAAAAAAAATGAGTGGGGGGTTGGGTATTTATAGTGGAAAAGCATGTCTTGCTTTAAAAGACCATTTTTATAATAAAAAAAATACCCACTTTTTATAAAAATTACACCCCTAAACACTCTAATAAATATTTTTATCCAAACATAAAATTCTAGTATCCAAAATAATGAATTTTAGAAATTTTTAAAACATAAAAACTCAAAAATTTTCAAAAAGTTATACTGGGTAAATATCGGGTTTTTAACGGAAGAACCCCTGTGATCGTTAGTTAAATCAAGAATCACAAAAGTTAGCACATATAATGTTATAAAATATCATTCTTAACTAAAATATAAATATAAAAATTATTTTCGAGAATTTAATTTTTACCGTTTATTTAAATCGTTCGCAGTATACGCAGTGTATGCACTTAACCGGGTTTTTTAGTTCGGACCTTAGTGTTTGTCTAAGGTAGTATTCCTAGAATTCCTAGAAACACTAAAAATATATAAAATCATAATATTTAAAAATATAACGTATAAAAAATTCGAGAAACGGTAAGGACCTGAAAAACCGCGGTTGTCACACTAATGGTCGAAATTTGTGACACGCGTACTCGTGGCGGACCGCCACGCCAGGTGGTAACGGTCCGCCAGCCGCAAACTCTCCAGAAATTGTCACGCGTATGGGTGGCAGACTGCTACGCCTAGCGGTAACGGTCCGCTAGCCGTAAACTTAGGTTCGGTCCAATCAATGATTGACGTATAGGGCTGACGCCACCTATGGCGGTGGCGTACCGCAACTCTTTGGCTTAGCGGTCCGCTACGGGCCAGATTATCAGCCTATAAATAGTTGGCCAATTTCAAACAAATCTCTCATCCCAAACTCGAAACCAACACTCAAATCTCGTTCAAGAGCCTCCGTAGATGATCCCCGGTGATCCTAGTTCGATTCCCGCTCCTCGTAGTGCTCGGTCTAAGAAGGACTGCTCGTATAAAGGTCGGAACGCTAGATAAACGAAGCTAGGAAGCTAGCATTATAAGCTTTTACTTTAGAGACTCATTCCCAACAAAAAAGATGAATACTTTATCTCTTTCAAAACTTGTGTCAAAAATTTTATTTACGAAAATGGCTAAATAAAGGTTAATGAAGTAATGCTCAACGTTCTTCTACGAACAAGCATTCAGACCATAGGTATACGTAAAACTTACAAGGGTTACACGGGTCTTGGGTGAAATTCCCGGATTGCGGCCGGTGCTTCCCTTTATAACAAATGAAGGACATGGAGTTCCCGTTGTTATAAAGACATACTGGCAGTATATAGCGTGGTGCGATGGAACAGGACGGGCCTTTGAGTGTGTAGATTGAACATGAAGTTGTGATTATGAAATTAATACTTGTTTGTGCCAAATGATTTTATGTCAAGATATTGTATTCACCGGCGTTCGCGCTAACGTTTTATTTTCAAAATGTTTTCCAAGTAATGATTAAAATATGATGAGAGGTTTTTACAGGCAGACATAAGATCTGACCTAGGAAAAAGGATGAAATGCACGTAAGATTCTCAGGACTCGTGTAAAGGGAAATCCTAAAGAAAGGAGATAGGACTAGGGAACTGATCAACCCTGTGTTGAAATTATTTCAAGTGGCTCATCATGTATTTGATTTCAAACTTGTTTTGTAATCAAATGAGAAGGGTATTGAAACCCTATGTTTATAAAAGTAAATACAAGGCTTTTGTTTTCTAACTGAGTTTTGGTATTTACAATTACAACTCTTTGAGGTTGAAAGAATGATGAAACAGTTCTTTGAAAAGACTTCCGATGTCTTTTACAAAAACTCTTAAATCAAGTAACCAATCGATACCAATCGGGCTCGCACACGTCCAGGGGGTGCCTGAGGCGGGGTGTGACACCCACACCACTAATAAAAAAAATTTAAACCCTAAGGCTAAAATCCTAAAATTTAACGCTAAAATCTAAACCCTAAAAAGCTAAGATGGTAGAATTCGACGATACGGTTCCAACGCTGCTGGAATGAGCTCAATCAGAGTTCGTTTGATATCGTTTCTTAATGTTTTTGTTATATCTTAGATTTCTTAGCGAAAAACAACGTTTTATTAACCTCACCATATATACATAATCATATTCGTAAAACACGGGGAAACAGATTAATATCTTGAAAACCGTTACAAATACGTTCAATCATATTTTTTTAATAAAAAAATAATATGTTGATTATTGTTAACAAAAAAAAAATGTGTATCCATAAATCTCCTCTAACTTTATGTTCAAGGATTATAAAGACATTCGACATTAAAACAGTGGATTGTTATTTTGATAACAAAGAGTATCACTTTTGATGACCTATTCTAAGATCATCAAGAAAATCATTTAGACATATTTTTATTCATTTGGTAAAAAAAAGCCTCGACGTTAGATGCGGGGTAGAGAACCCGTCGCTGTCTCGGCTGTGCTACCAGAGGCTATGATCAGTGGCGGACTCAGAAACTTTTTTTATGGGTGTCGGAATTTTTCGGTGTCCGTATCAAGAGAGATTTATTTTCGGGTCGGTTGAATTTTTCTTTACCGGATTGAGTCGGGTAATCAAACTTATTTTTACCAGATTGAGTCGGTCATCGAAATATTTTAGATTTTTTAGTGTAGATCTAACGTTTTGACTCGTTATGTAAATTCATAGAGTTTTTTTTTTTGGGTTCGTAACTTTATTTTGTTTACTTTTCTTATATTGCTTAAGATTACAAATGGTTTTTAACTCTAAAGTATATAAAAGGAATTTTTTTCCCCAGGAGATCACTAACCCACACTTTGTTGACTTTTCTTATAGACATGAAATGCCCCAGATTGATCGTCGAAAATCATGGATTTTTCTAAATCTATCACGCGTACAACTTAATAGGTGATATCGAAACCTAAATGGCATATCAAACCTCCTGCATCCCTCGAGCGCCTACCTATTTTCGATTCCTTCTCTGTAAATCTCTATTTACCAAAATAGTTGGCAATCACTTGTCGGTGCAAACAATCCCTGTTGCAGCAATTTTCCAGCGACTTTGGAAGTCCTCCAACCCATGGGGGTCGGTGTCAAAAATTCATGGGGTCGGTCAGAATTTGATTACATATATAAGAAACAAACAAAAAAAATTGTCGGTGTCGGCCGCCCCAAAGCCATGTGCTTGGGTCCGCCCCTAGGCTATGATGTATGCAGCTGTGGCATCATAAAACACAAGACCGGCAGACTGCTATGTTTACCAACAAAGAGAACACTTTTGATGACGTATTATAAGGTCATCAAGAAAACACACATATTTTCTTTCATTTGGTAACAAAATGCTCGGTAGTATATTGTTATGTTTACCAACAAAGAGTAACACTTTTTATAAGGCCATCATGAAAAACCCTTTGACGTATTTTCGTTCATTTGGTAAGAAAAACACAAAAGGCTTGACGATTACTTGTTATAAGGTCATCATAAAAACACTTGCATATTTTTATTCATTTGGTAACAAAAACGAAAGGCTCGACAATTGTTTATGTTGACCAGCAAAGAATAACACTTTTGATGAATGTATTATAAAGTCATCAAGAAAAACATTTGAGACATAATTTCGTTCAATTGGTAACAAAAACGAAAGGCTTCGTTGACTTAGCTTTATAAGATGGTGTAACACCCATAATTGGAACAACAATTATTAAAACGTTTAAATACACGCGGAATCGTTTATCTCAAGAAATTTATTTATTTATTTATTTATTTACACCTTCGCGTACCGCGAAGAACTTGGGAACTCCCTTCGCGTACCGCGAGGGATTCCCAATTACACTGTCCGCAGGAAGAGTTCTTCGCGAACCACAAAGACCCTCCTGTCCATCCTCGCGTACCACGAGAGACCCATCTTTAGCCTGTCCGAAGGAGGATCTCTTGCGTGGCGCGAGAGACTTCCTCCCCATCCTCGCATACCGCGAGGGACCTGAGTAAACAGAAAGTTTACTTAGTTTGCCCAGTTTCACACTTAGCCAAATTTCTACCATTTTCACCAACAAGTCACAAAAACATTTCTATCTTTTGGGTTTGACCAAAAACATTCATACGCATTTATAAACACCCAAAAACATAATTTCTTGTATCAATATACATTAGCATCTAAGGATTTTCCTTTAAACCCTCAAAAATATCAAAACGCATACGAGAATCTTTCAACGCATTGGACTTGACTTTGACCTACATCAGAGCTTTGCCTACAAAATCACATGAACATTTCACCGTTAGTAATGATAATAAACATAACAAACAAGTATTTATTACTTGTTTCCACCCATTCACCCATTTGACTCGTTTGACCCGTTTACACCCAATTGGTTATTTAAGATTCATAACACTTGCATTTCCACTACAAGTTTCATTTCTTTCATTTAACATTCTTATCCACCATTTCATATCCATTATGGCTCTTGGGCCGTAACCTCATATCCATTATGATACTTAGATCATAACCTCTTATCCATTATGGTATTTTAACCATAACCTCATATCCATTATGATTCATAGATCATAACCTCATATCCATTATGATTCTTAGATCATAACCTCATTCATACATATCCATTATAGTATTGCACTATAACCATATTCATTCATTTCACATTTCCATTATAGTAATTCAACTATAACTACATTCATTCATATAACCATTATAGTTTTACCACTATAATCACATACATTTAATTACACATATCCATTATAGTATATTTACTATAACTACATTCATAGTTATCACATACTAGTTCATGCCATCACCATACATATTCAATTCAACACATTGTATGCATACATATCACATATTACACCATTTATCATCATTACTAGGTAAGTGCCTTTACCTTTTGAGTTAGAAGATCCTGCACCACCTTCTAGCTTCGCAATTTGATTACCTAAACATATACACCTAGTTTAGTAATCTAACATACATACATCATCACATTACAATTGAGTCCACTACCCAATTTTCATTTTTCAACCCAAACTGACCCGTTTGGGTTATTCTCATGACCAAACACCCTCTTTCAACACAAACTCACCTACTTGAGTTTTCTTTCCAATACCTTGACACTAATTTCTTAATCAATAACTTTTATTAGGTCAATTTGGTGTTTGTTCAAGTGTCTATTACCACTTAAACACTTAAGCTTCACTAATTCATCATTCTAGCATCATGATCCAAACACCCCCAATTTTCACCATATGAACCCTAACTTTTCAAAATCATAATCTTAGGGTTCTAGGATGTTAATCACTACTATTTACCTTTAGTTTAGCTAGATTATCTACAATCTAACACTAATTCACCACATGCATACTCGATTTCCGGATTTCTTCAAAACCCACCAAATATCACATTCAAAGTTAAATCAAAGGAAGGAAATCACTTACTTAATGTTAGAAGGATGATGTGCAAGCCAACACCTTCATGATTTCAAGCTCAAATGCATGATTTTGGCTTCCAATTCGATTTCTCTTCTTTTCTCTCTTGCTCAAGGACGATCCAACATAACAAATGAGACTAATTTTGACTTCAAAAAGTCAAATATGGCAGATTTTTCATATTACACCTTTAGTCCCTCAACTTCCATTTTACCCATTTAATTCCAAAACTAGTATAAATCCATAACAAACTTGAAACCCACTTGTTTCAACTTATTTATAAAATATTATTTTCACCATAATATTTATTATTTATTTGAAAACGAAACCCGGATTTTGGTTCGTTACAGATGGTGATTGTTGGAAAATTTTATATGAAAAATATGGTTTTTCATTAAGTTGTAAAAATGATTTTTTTTGTCAACTTTAGATAGAAATAAATATATGCAAATAACGTCTATTGTCTACTTCTTTTTGGGTTTGTATTCTATGATGTGAGGGCTTCATTACAAATCAAATCACGTCCAAATCAGAGCTAAGATGAATGAGATATCAATGTTCGAAATTGTGTGTTTGAAGCCATGTAAAGCTACAAAAATTGGGAAAACAAATTGGTGAGAAACTTGTCCCACATAGGTGGGGGAATCAAAGTTTGAGTGGTATATTAGTGAGAGCCTTCTAAGGATAATTTTTCCAGTAAGTCAAACAAAAGTGGACACTAGTAGGGACCCTAAGTGTTCGCACCCTAACTCGCACTCGAGCACACACGCATGGCGTGGGCGCTGGGAGTTTTGATGACGCACTTGACATTTCACATCACTGCTTGAGGGTCGCCTTAGTATTCTTGAAGGTTGGTGTGAGGTCAGACACACATAGGGTCGGCTTGTGGCTTGGTACGACTGATATTATCGGCTAGTTTGAGAGGCGCCTTAGTATTTTTGAAAGTTGGTGCGAGATCAGGTACACATGGGGTTGGCTTAGTACAGCAAACGTCATCGGCTTGCTAGCCAATGTGTTCGGCTTGGTCCGGACTTGAGCCAGGTTTGGATGACCAAATACCCTGGATGATTAAGTCTAGGTCCGTATGAGCTAACACTATTGATGACTTTAGCCAACTCCGGATTACCAACTTCTAGGTTCGGACGACCAATGATCGTTCGCACTTACTGTTTACATCGAGAACTGAAATTGAATCAAACAATTTCTACGAACTTAGGAATTAAACAGAGTAAACTGCATTGAAAACATTCAAAGATATTTATTTTACTTTTAACTAGTATTTGGACACCTCGCTTCGCGGCGAGAGTGTGGTCGCTTTTCCCACACATGCGTGGTAGGAATTTGGTCGTCATCGGTTCGGATCGTTGAAGATCATAAAAGTGAACAATGATACCGGTTAGGATAAAACCAAAATGGCGGCAAACGATGTTGTTCACTCATAAGCGGTTGGGTTTGTAACGCCGCGAACGTAAAAAGTTGTTAAAAATAACGTTAATAAAAGCAAACATAAAACTAAAGTATTAAAAAAAAGAAAAAAAAATCCTAAAAAAGAACCTAGAAAAAAAACAAAAAAGCAGAAAAGCGATTGGGTTCAACGGGATTCGAACCCAGGTGGTTCAGATGGGCCAAGGGATATTTAAACACTGCACCAAGGGCACTTTTTGATATCAAACTACACTTATAAGCATAAAAACATTATGAAATCCAAAAAAAAAATATTAAATAAAAAATCACCACCCAAATGAGCCAATCACTGCTTGTTTTTGTTAACCCCAATCGCTTTTAGAAAGGGGTAATAATTCTTGTTCATGTTGTTTCAATTTTCTTTTTCCTATAAATACTAAGGTGTTTCTTAGTTATAAATTAGTTATAAATAAAGACTCCAGAATTCAGAGCAATTTTAATACACACAGCTAAAGCATTTTCTAGCAAGTTGTTCTTATTTCTTTTTATTCTTCTCAAAGTATTCTTTCGGATGCTATGTCCTTCCTGAAAATACATACTGTTTGGGTTATTATACTGTAGGAAACAAACTAGTTCTTTTGGTAGATTCGAAATTTCTTTTAAATGACCCGTATTGAATACGAATCCCCAGCCTTTTACTTTCTGCTTCATCTCCTTTATTTTAATTTGGTTTACTTGAATTGTAATTTCACTATCGTAATTTGAATTTATAAAAGTGTTCTTTTTTTATTTACGAACGACTTTCCTACAGTAAAATCGTTTGTTTAGTTAGTGGATAGTGGTGACCACCAAATCATTTTCTTGTGACCCTTTAGATTGTGAGCATATATAAATTTTACTTAACACTTAGTGGAGTTGGTATATTCATAACTCACAACTAGTGTAGGCGTACTCCTTGTATCATATGTAACATCGTTGTGTCAATAATTGAATACCAATGGAGTTCACAATAGAAGAGATCATAAAGTAGTACATTGAAAATACATGTCGAGTGTTCATATAGTAATATTCTTTCCAACATTTATGTATTAGTGAGACGTGATCCTTACCAAGATTAGGGATAATTTGTATATGATCACTACCTAGTTATAAGCATTTAATAATCCATATCAAAGTGAAATTAGAGAAAATTCTTGATTATCTATATAATTTTATAGAAAAAATTATAAAGTAATCACATAAGTGGGGAACACCCGACCACCGAAAATGTGGAAGGTCATAGTTTGGAGTGTTTTTAAACAACCCCCAAAGGTGACTTTCTGTCCAAAATTTTGGTGGGTAGCCGGTTAATAATAAGTGTAGCCGTACTAAAAGCATCTACCCTACATGTAGTGGGGGATCACCAAATAATACCCAAAACGTGTTTCAGTGATGAGTCGATATTTTTGTTCTACTAGACCATTTTGTTGGGGAGTGTAGGCACATGACATTTGATGATGAGTGTCATTATCCCTAACAAGAGAACAAACTTGAAGCTCACAAACTCTGTACCACCATCACTTTGAAATGTTTTTAGCTTGCATGAAAACTGTGTTTGCACAAAACTTAGAAAAACCTTTAGAATGTGAAAAAAATATGATTTTTATGTAACGAGAGAAAGTGATCGCATACGCTTCTCGTCAACTGAAAATCCATGAGAAAAACTACACCACTCATGATCTAGAGTTGGGAGCCGTAGTTTTTACACTAAAGGTATGAAGACATTGCTTATACGGTATCAAGTGCACTATCTACACCGATCACAAGAGTCTTCAACATATCTTTGAGCTGAAAGAGTTGAACATGCAATAGCGTCGTTGGGTCAAACTCTTGAATGATTATGATTGTGCGATCAGATATCATCCCTGCAAGGCTAATGTGGTAGCTGATACCCTAAGTCGAAAGGAAACCAATCCCAAACGAGTTCGAGCATTACAACTTACTATTCACACCGGATTGCCTGATAAAATCTGTAGTGCTCAACTCAAAGCCCTTAAAGAGGAAAACCTACTGTTGGAAGCCACACGCGGAATGGAAGAACAACTTGAGGCTAAATATGACGGAATTTGTTACTTCGTCGAGCGAATATGGATTCCAGTGTATGGAAACTTAAGGGAACTAGTCATGGATGAAGCTCATAATCTCGATACTCTGTTCTTCCAGGTTCCGACAAGATGTACCATGACCTAAAGGTGCTATATTAGTAGCCAAAGATGAAGGCAGATATAGCCACCTATGTGAGCAAGTGCCTGACTTGTGCAAAGGTCAAGGTGGAATACCAAAAGCCTTCTGTTCTACTTCAGCAACAATGGGAGCAGATATCTACGGACTTTATCACCAAATTGCCCCGAACTCCTAGCGGATGTGACACCATCTGGGTAATCGTCGATCGTTTAACAAAATCTGCTCATTTCTTAGCAATCAAAGAAACTGACAAAATGGAGAAGCTTACTCGTATTTATTTGAAAGAACTAGTCTCTAGGCACGGGGTGCCAATCTCTATCATTTCGGATCGTGATGCATTATTCGCTTCACGTTTCTGGAAATCTTTACATAAAGCTTTAGGCACGCGTCTAGATATGAGCACGACATACCATCCTCAAACAGATGGCCAGACTGAATGTACTATTCAAACTCTGGAGGATATGATACGAGTGATGTATTGCAAAATACATCCGTTTTACTGTCTATTTTATTCCCACTTTGTGTTTGTTTTGCGTCGGTTTTCTTCTATAACTGCTTGTACTTAATATTTCTATATATTTTGGTTGTTAGGTCACAAAGGAAGCGGATATGATTGAAAACGAAGAAGAACGAGTTTCCGGTTCGTGCGAGAAGGCTGTGGATAAAAAGAAAGAAAGTTTCTGGATTTTTAAACCCGTCGCGCTACGCGACAGGTCGTGGAATTTCGTCGTGCTACGCGAGGAATGCAAAATGACAGAATTGCCCTTTTAATGATTGTCCGACTGTTTTGTCTTTTCTGGGACCCTCGCGCTATGCGAGAAGTGTGCAAGATCCCGTCGCGCTACGCGACGGGTGGTTTTTCGCAGACATCTCCTTTTAAACCAAAAATTAGAAAACCCTAAAGGAGGAACGAGCCTGGAGCGGCTGGAGGCGACGAAAAGTGACGGAAAAAGGTGTTTTCAAGAGGAATCAAAGGCTGAGAAGGTATAGGATCGAAGAATCAAAGCATTGGATCAAGGATATCGGGTGTTCATCGTTCGGTTTACCTTAATTCTTTGTTTCACTTTGATTTCTTGTTCTTCCTTTGTTATTAACAGATTATGAATTGTATTTATATGATGTTTCTTGGCTAAACTTTTAGAACTACCTAGGTTTAGATGATTGCACATGTTTGACATTGGTTTTTGTTGGTTTTTAGAACTTTTGAATGTGAAGAACTCATGATGTAACAAACTTGGTTTTGATCATTGGATGTGTATGCGTATTTAGTATTATCAATTAAATGATTTTTCAGTCCTCATGTGCTTTGATGAATGTCTTTCATATAATAGGTGCATGCTAGATCAATTGCCGTGTGTTTTTTATTATTGGATGGTTTGCTAGACGTAGTATTCCATAGGAATAAAATTCGTGAATTGGTAAATCTAAATATTCAACCAATCTTAATAGCTGTGAGGTGAGAGATTGTCGGTTTATCTCGTGTGTCTGATCGCTAGTTTAGAATCTTTGTGAGAAAGTCTGTCTAGTTCGTCGTTCACATCTTGTTTACCGAGTCCAATAGAAAATTCTTAGTTATCCCTTGCACTTAGGTGTATTGAGACTTTCGCGCTGTGAGGTAGATTGTCTAGCGGATACTTCTTGAGTAGACTGGATGACCTGTGAGGGGAACCCGTCCAGCCGGTAGTTTAACGGCTTTTAGGTCTCTTAGTTGACAATCCTTGAGAAGGGTCGAGGGTGCTTTAGGTTCCCTTTGAGTTTAGTATTTTAAGATCTCGGTATCACAGCAGTTCCATTACCGATAGAACCTTCGTCAGACACGTGTAGGATTCGGGCCTAGGTAGTGCTTTCACCCTATCTGTTTTCGTTCCGTAGTTATTCTCACGCTAGTTTGTTTGTCCTTGTCTTTTCCTTTTTTTCTATAGTTTATTTCTCTCTTAAATAAAAGAAACCCCCCTTTTTGTAGTTAGTTATCCTGCATCTGAGTCAGTATTTCGCTGTACATACAGTGTCCGTAGGTTCGATACTCGGTCTTATCTATCTATTCTGCTAACGATCGGTACACTTGCCGTATTGTGCGCGTTAGTTTAGGTTTGTCCGTTTTATTATAAATATTAGAACTTGTAGGTTTTTGCGTATAGTTCGTAGCACATCAAGTTTTTGGCGCCGTTGCCGGGGACACTTGGCAATAGCGAAATTTACTTTGATTATAGGATTTGTGTATACTTTCTTTTATTTGGGTGTTTTAGATTAGGTTGTATTTCTTTATTTTTCTCTTTATTTTTATTTTTATTTATTTTGAAAGAAGAGGAAGATGTGGTGCGAGAATTGTGGTGGACCCCATTGGACGCAGCAATGTTAGCATTTTTATTCGTATGGGTATTCTGCGCACCGGTACGATGAGAGATATCAGGAGGATGATGCGTTGGCGAGATCGTACCATTTGATGGAGCTGATGGAAAAGGAAGCGAGAGCCGAAGACATCAAATGGAGAGTTGAGATGGATCTTCTGACAAGTCAGATTGAAGCACTTAAACTTGCAATGGCTACATCTATGAAGCAGATAGAGGATCCTGTGATTGATGATTCATTAGAGCTGGAGACGAGAACGGACAGCGGAGTTTTTGCTATTTCCGATAGTTCTTCCCAAGTCCCACCTCCGGCTCGGCATATATTTGATTTTGAGGATCCGGATGTAGAAGAACACATCCAAGCTTATTTGAGGCACGATCTGCAGGCGGACAGACCAGCTGATGTGGAGAGAGTCATCATTTTTACTGTAGAGGATACACTTGTTCCGAGTGTAGATGAGGCAGTAGTTGCTCACTTCCGAGCGCATGAGGAGAGTCTTCACATCCCATCAGCAGAAGAAGTCAGGCAGATTGATTGGAGTGCCTGGTTTGCTGAGATGGAGGCTAGGTGGGTAGAGGAAGGTGAAGTATTCGACACACCAGGACCAGAGACGTTAATGGACGAGTCAGTCCCACCTCTGGTTCAGCAGGATGTCCCAATTCAGCCGATTTCCGCATTGTGGGCCGATTCAGATGATGAGTTGGAGTTTTCATCTGATCTCGTGACCACAGAGCATCCTAATGATCAGATTGATGAGGAAAGTGAGAAAGCCAGGATAGAGGATGACATGACGAAGGAGGAGGAGCATGTACTATCCTGGGAGTTTGAGTTTGGTGACGAGTTGGTTGGTTTTACAACTCAAGAGGATGATGAGGTGTTTGACCATGTTGGTGACATTACTACTCTCGAGACATTACTTTATGGAGAGCCAGCAGCGGTTATCGAGCAGTCACCAAACCGAGAGGATGAAGAAGAAGTGATGGAGATGGAGCGACCACTTCTTGTTGAGGATGAGCAAACCCCAAGTGTGGGGATTGCTGATGATGATAGCCAGCTCGTGGATGACGACGATGATTATGGATCGCCACCCAGATCCAACGTGCCACGGGATAGGGTGAGAGAGCGCCTGGACCGGCGCATTTCAAGGACACAAACCTGGTCGATTAGAGGCCCTGCAGTTGTTCCAGACTGCAGAGACGACCATGCTCCTCATTACATGCATGGCATACAGTTCGGTCCAGGAAAATTCAAGTCTTGGTGGCCCGACTCGAGTCTGTTTCGAGTCTTCTAGGGCCTGGTTGTTGGATTCTTCCCGTCCATCGACAAGAGAATAAGATTGAGTAAAAATGATGGGAAGAGGATTAAGAAGAGGCCTCCTGATTGAGTTTACTTGCGAGGCACGAGTCTGGCTGAAGACTCTTCTGTAAACTTAGCGCTACTGGGAGGCAACCCAGATTTTCGCTTTAGTTATTTATTTGCTTTATTTTAGCTGTCATTGTGTTTGTTGCTTCTCCTGTTCTGTGATTCGTCCTCATTATTATGGCTGCTTGTATTTTGTACATTATCTGTTTAGTTTAGTTTTATTTTTATTCTATTATTTGTGTCAGTGTTATGCTGCTCGGGTTTTGCTTGTTTTTGTTTTGCAGGTTTGGTTTTTCATAACCCGTACTCAATCTCCATTCGGGTTGTGGAAAACCAGTTACATATCATTGGAGTACCCAGTTTGCAGGTTTTGTGTTTTGATGTTTGCATGCAGGGATTATATATGATTTTTGGAAGAGCTTTTAGCAGCAGAATGCGGGTCCCCAGGTATGTTTGTTTTTACCAAATGGTGGTTGGAAGGTTTGGGAAATAAGGGGTGAGAAATTTGACTAAGTGTTGAAAAATTTCGAAACTTTCTGTCAAATTCCACCCCTCGCGCTACGCGAAAAAATAAAAAATAAAAAAATTAGCAGCGAGAACACAACGAGAGCGAAGTGTGGGGATGCTGAATCCTCAACAAGGCTTTGGGAGCTGCTGCATGCTTGGAGCATATTGACCCGCCAAAATACCAGCTAAGTCTTTTCCATTTTCTTTTACTTTTCCCTGTTTTTGTTTTTGAGTCGTGTTTCTATTCCTGCATTGAGGACAATGCAAAGTTTAAGTGTGGGGATGGGACACTGTCGTTTAGTTTTGTTTTTTTCGTTTAGAGTGTGTTTTTTTTTATTTGAAAAAAAAAATTGAAATTGTTCCTGAATTGATTGTGAATTTATGAGAAAAATAATTTAGCAGTTCGTTGATTATCATTTAATTGAAACTTGTGGGAAGGAAATCATAGCAAACTTGTGATGTGTTGGTAGGTCTAGTTAGCTAGCAAGCCCTTGAAAAATTTAATTAAGAATAATATTAACTTGTGGTTTCTACATTCCTTTAGGCCGATAGTGTAATTCCAACCGGTAGGGTGCGGTAGGTAAAGTCCTGATTTGCTCGAATCTTGTGTCTATAGAATCTCTAGTTTATTTCCCCCTTTTCCTCTGTTCTGCGATGGCAGAGACCTGGGAAAGGAGCGCGTCGCCCTGTTGCTATAGACGCATAACGGGTTCACGCTGCTGATCAAAATTAAAAGATGCCCAAAAAGCTATAAGCATGATCAAAAAATAAAAAAATAAAAAATAATAATAATAAATAAATAAATATGGGCCAGCTGTAAATTATTGCAAGTGATCTGATGGAAAAAAACATAAGAGTATTTTATATTCACGAGTTAATTCGTTAAAATAGCTTATCATAACTAATCCTTGCCAAGCCCGAAAGTAGGTAGCTTAGTGCCAAGAGGATGTGGGTCACGGTTAATTGGGTAAATATATAAAATATTTTTGGCTTGTTTAGTTTCCTAGATTTAAAATGGACCAGTATACCAGCAATCACGGTTTCTATGTCGGTATTTCCCCTTGTTGATATGAAATGATTTAATTCGAGCTCGCTAATCTTTGATCTCTTTCTTCTAATCTTTTTCAGGGACGAAAAAGAGTTAAGTGTGGGGATGTGATGTATTGCAAAATACATCCGTTTTACTGTCTATTTTATTCCCACTTTGTGTTTGTTTTGCGTCGGTTTTCTTCTATAACTGCTTGTACTTAATATTTCTATATATTTTGGTTGTTAGGTCACAAAGGAAGCGGATATGATTGAAAACGAAGAAGAACGAGTTTCCGGTTCGTGCGAGAAGGCTGTGGATAAAAAGAAAGAAAGTTTCTGGATTTTTAACCCCGCCGTGCTACGCGACAGGTCATGGAATTTCGTCGCGCTACGCGAGGAATGCAAAATGATAGAATTGCCTTTTTAATGATTGTCCGACTGTTTTGTCTTTTCTGGGACCCTCGCGCTACGCGAGGAGTTTGCAAGATCCCGTCGCGCTACGCGACGGGTGGTTTTTCGCAGACATCTCCTTTTAAACCAAAAATTAGAAAACCCTAAAGGAGGAACGAGCCTGGAGCGGCTGGAGGCGACGAAAAGTGACGGAAAAAGGTGTTTTCAAGAGGAATCAAAGGCTGAGAAGGTATAGGATCGAAGAATCAAAGCATTGGATCAAGGATATCGGGTGTTCATCGTTCGGTTTACCTTGATTCTTTGTTTCTCTTTGATTTCTTGTTCTTCCTTTGTTATTAACAGATTATGAATTGTATTTATATGATGTTTCTTGGCTAAACTTTTAGAACTACCTAGGTTTAGATGATTGCACATGTTTGACATTGGTTTTTGTTGGTTTTTAGAACTTTTGAATGTGAAGAACTCATGATGTAACAAACTTGGTTTTGATCATTGGATGTGTATGCGTATTTAGTATTATCAATTAAATGATTTTTCAGTCCTCATGTGCTTTGATGAATGTCTTTCATATAATAGGTGCATGCTAGATCAATTGCCGTGTGTTTTTTATTATTGGATGGTTTGCTAGACGTAGTATTCCATAGGAATGAAATTCGTGAATTGGTAAATCTAAATATTCAACCAATCTTAATAGCTGTGAGGTGAGAGATTGTCGGTTTATCTCGTGTGTCTGATCGCTAGTTTAGAATCTTTGTGAGAAGGTCTGTCTAGTTCGTCGTTCACATCTTGTTTACCGAGTCCAATAGGAAATTCTTAGTTATCCCTTGCACTTAGGTGTATTGAGACTTTCGCGCTGTGAGGTAGATTTTCTAGCGGATACTTCTTGAGTAGACTGGATGACCTGTGAGGGGAACCCGTCCAGCCGGTGGTTTAACGGCTTTTAGGTCTCTTAGTTGACAATCCTTGAGAAGGGTCGAGGGTGCTTTAGGTTCCCTTTGAGTTTAGTATTTTAAGATCTCGGTATCACATCAGTTCCATTACCGATAGAACCTTCGTCAGACACGTGTAGGATTCGGGCCTAGGTAGTGCTTTCACCCTATCTGTTTTCGTTCCGTAGTTATTCTCACGCTAGTTTGTTTGTCCTCGTCTTTTCATTTATTTTCTATAGTTTATTTCTCTCTTAAATAAAAGAAACCCCCCTTTTTGGAATTAGTTATCCTGCATCTGAGTTAGTATTTCGCTGTACATACAGTGTCCGTAGGTTCGATACTCGGTCTTATCTATCTATTCTGCAAACGATCGGTACACTTGCCGTATTGTGCGCGTTAGTTTAGGTTTGTCCGTTTTATTATAAATATTAGAACTTGTAGGGTTTTGCGTATAGTTCGTAGCACACCAACGAGCTTGTGTGATTGATTTCGGTAACACTTGGGAGTCCCACCTTCCTCTGGTAGAGTTCTCCTACAACAACAGTTATCACACTAGCATCAAAGCGCTCCATTCGAGGCATTATATGGACGGAAATGCCGCTCTCCTATTTGTTGGGCTGAAGTTGGAGATAGCCAATTTACGAGTCCTGAACTCATACTCGAAACCTCTGAAAAGATAGTTCAAAATAGAAACGTATGGCGGCAGCTCGTGATCGTCAAAAGAGCTATGCCAATAAGCGTCGTAAATCGTTAGAGTTTCAAGTAGGCGACATGGCCTTGTTAAAGGTCTCGCCTTGGAAAGGTGTCATTCGTTTTAGGAAACAAGGCAAACTAAATCCTTGTTATGTTGGACCGTTCAAGATAGTGAAGAGAATTCACCCAGTGGCATATCAACTGGACCTACCCGAAGGACTTAGTGGTGTACACAACGTCTTTCATGTCTCGAACTTGAAGAAATGTCTAGCAGACGAGTCACTCGCGGTTCCTCTTGAGGAATTACACATCGAAGAACATTTGCGTTTTATCGAGGAAACAGTAGAAATCATGGATAGGGAAGTCAAAACGTTCAAACATAGTAAAATCCCTATTGTCAGAGTTCGTTGGAACTCGAAACGCGGACCGGAATTCACGTGGTAGCGTGAGGATCAGATGATAAGAAAATATCCTCATCTGTTCAAGCACTCCTCGTCAAACTCATAAGGTATTATTCTAATTTTCGGGACAAAAGTTCTTTCAACTAGGGGATGATGTGACATCCGGAAATTTTTTTATTATTATTTTAATTTTCGGGATGAAAATTCTTTCAACTAGGGGATGTGTGACAATCCGAACTTTTCAGGTTAACCCCGTTAGTAAATTCGGTTAAATCCTAACCTATTCACTCAAATCTCAAACCCTAGGGACTGATTCTGTCAATATCTGAATTCAAACACAAGATTTTGTTGACTTTTAGAAAGTCAAACTCACACCAATTTGATTCAAATTCAAATTCAGGAACCGATTTTCGTTTGATTCCGTAACTGAAAATCGCACGTTCGTGTAATTAACAACCATAACCATAGTTTTAATCATAATCATCGCCGGATTAAGTCACTTAACGACTAATTAACTCGAAACCGTTGGCCATGATCACGTATTCATCAAATTCAAGCAAATCCGATAACCATTTCACAATTAAACACCCTGCGCATCGTACAAAGCTCCTAGAAACTTTTGCACACATCAGATCGATAGGAGAAGCAACAGGAGTCGTCGGGAACCAACTTGTTCATAGCCGAAGGTCCATTTGGTCGAACACTATCAATTCGGACTCCATTCTGGTAATTGAAACTTTACACACTTTTGTTTCAGTCTCTAGATCAAAAGCCCTAACCTAATTAGGGCTTACCGCAACGATTTTAACATGAACCCGAATCTAGGGTTCATGCGTTCACGTTTTGATCGAACTCTATTATAGACTCTGTTCAAATTCAATTAACCTATACCATTTGATTCGTAATCTCTTACTTTATGAAAACCCTATATCAATTTAATCTTATAACATCAATTCGATCGAAATCAAGAACCTAGGGTTCATATACATTCTGTTTAATCGAAACCCTATTTACACTCAATCAAAACGAAATTAAATTATACCGTTAGACTCGTAATCATTTGTATAATGAAAGCCCTATGGTAATTTGATACTATAACATCGAATTGAATAAGATCCTGATTCTAGGGCTTGTTTATGTGTTAATTTGGGGGTTTTGATTCTAGGAGCAATCTCAATCCAATTAAGCAACACCAACAGTTTTGAAATATCCTAATCAGTGAAAACCCTATGATTCCAACTGTTAATATCAGATTTTATCACTTCGATTTTGTGTTCATATCTAGGGTTTTTGGATTTTAAAAACAGGAATTAAACCACCTAAAACATGTTGTTTTTGCAATTAAATGAACCCGCAGATTCGCAAACCTTTGACTAACAAAACCCCTATGATTCTGTGTTCATTCAAAATCGAAATCGTGAGAACTGGGGCTGGTTTAGAATTCGGCTTCGTAAGGGGGAGAAACCACACGGACTTGAATGTTAAAACCATTTTGTTTTGGGTCTTGTTACGATTCACTAGCGGGCTGAGTTGGTTAAAACTGTGTACTGATGGGGAGGAGACCCAGGTTCGAGTCTCCTCACCCCTGTTTTGGTATATTTACTTTTTAAACAATTATTTTTAATATAAAACTCATACCTATATTATTATATTAATATATTAAGGTGTTTTAAACCGGAAACCACCCGTAGGCTCGGGTTTGATTTATAACCCATGATTATTATCTATACCCGCTTATAAAATAATATAATATTATTATTCTCCACCCATGACTCTAATTTAAAAATAATATATTTATATATATATATATATATATATATATATATTATTTTCATTATGTTATAAACATTTTTTTGCAACGCTTTAAACTTATAAATAATATAAATGTCAATATTATTTACCCACAATTATATGCTCGAATAAAAATAATATATTTATTATTTTTATCACATAAATGATTATTTTATCAATCTCACAAACTTAAAAAATAATATAATAAGTTATATTATTTTCTCAGACCATAATTAAATGGCGAAAACGCTTGAATATATTTATTATATAAAATTGTTTGTAATTTGAATCGTTCGACACGTAACGTATTTATCCTAATTATTTAATTAAGTAATGCATATTCCCGTAGACACGTTCGTCTACTCTTTGATCATTAGAGCGTTTTAGGATGTTCAATCTTCCGTGTTGTCGTCACAAATCCCATTGTATCCCTATTTATTATGTTATAATTCTAGGACATTTGTAAGCCGTTTCGGGCTAACACTTGAGGTCCAAACCTCATTCTCGTGTGAATCTACCTACGCAACTCAGGTGAGTTTTCACGGCCCCTTTTTACTGTTTTAATTTGGGAGAGAAAACATGTCACAACTATTTTTAGATTATTGTAATTTATATGTTATCACTGTTAAAGCTAAGCGTAACTGAAATTCCTCACACACATCAAACCGTTAATATGGATCTTAGCGAGGTAATATTTAGTAGTACTACTAAGTTTGACAAATCCTACCCGCGTTAGTCGCGCTAACTAGATTGGAGGTCGAACGGGTGAAATGTTAGCCTACTCACATTTGCCAGAGTTGATAGACCCGGCAGGAGGCAAATAAACTCAAACAGTCAGCTTTGGTTGCGAGCGCTCTAGTAAGACATGAACATAGGTTAGTGATGTGTCACAATTTATACATATTTTATAAGCATAATAATCCCCATATTATGGTAACTATTGAATTAAAAGCTTGCAAATACTACTTAATCTGCATATATTTTATTTTTGCAGGTTAAACGGCTTCCCGAACAAAAAGAAGCGAAAAACACCAAGACATTGAAGTAAATGTGGAAGTCGGAAACCAGGTCATGCATTATACCCGTGTGCCCCATAAAAGCAAGAGATTCTTTCATTGTACTTGTGTCCCCCAAAGTGAAACATTCTCTTACAAGAGTACATGTGTACCAGTTGACCAAATGCACAACCATGCATTTGAATGCATGGCCATGCAAACCCCAACTCTTTGCCTATAAATAGCAAGCTCAAGTCTCCCATTTAGGTGTCCAAGATCAAGAGTAGGGAAGGCCTTAGAGCTCTGCTAAGAGCCGGAACTCTCTCGGTTTTGGTCCATTTAGGCTTTTCTTTTTATTTTCTTTTCTAAGTCTTGTAATATGAATTTATTCTTCTCGTTCGAGTGAAACAAGAGGCAACCTATACCCACTCTCCCTTGGTGTTAGAACACTTCCACACATTATCTAAGGGTTAGCGGAGTCACTTGTATGGTCATTTATGGCTAGTCCTCTTGTTGCTCGAGTTGGTTGAACTTTAATTAATTAATGAATTGGTTTTAGTAAGTTATGTTTTTAAAGTCTTTACTATAATTTATCTAAAAAAAACCAGAATAAGTGATCTTTAAATCAATCTAATAATCTTTTATATTGTGAGTTACTCAAGCAAGACTTCTTGTTTGGGAAGCCTATTCGGTATTTGTACTGTCTATATACAAATCTTGGTGCTAGTCCGACCGATTAGTATAGATTTAATATTATGTGTTGATTGGAGGTATGGGTATTCAGCAGACCGTTTGAGCCCTAAACAGAACGGACGGTTTGTGTCGGTAATTCTCTAATTATCTTGTATCGGCTTGCAGAGGACTTCTAGCGGGAGCCATGGAGTTTGATCCAAAGAAGGAAAATATTATATATTTGAAATAATATTATAAGTAAAGACAACTATTTAAGAACATAATTAGTTAGGTCAGAGCGTTCATAAAGTACCTTTGGAGGAAGTCGTGCATTCCGACTTACCGGAAGAAGTTACAAGACCAGACGTACGTCAGTCACAAGGATAATAAGTCCGAATAATGAATTGTGATGATACCGACCGACTTGACACCCCATTTAGGGTCCGTTATATTCATTAAGGAACAGTAGGCCGACCGTATCCACTGTTCCATTACGACATACTAACTCCCATATCAAAAGGGTTAGTACTAGTAACTATGACCAACCTTACTTTAAATATAACATTAATTAACAAGGAATAACAACTAGAGTAACACATTAAACAGAATAATAGTTCTAATTACATTTCTTAACTTTTTATTTTCCTTTTAAACAAAACCCATTTTCTAACTTATTATTCTAGTCAGACAATAGCGAGGGTTGAGTACGGGATCCGTGTCCATAGTTCGATACTTGGTTCTTTCCAAACTATATTACGCTGCGATAGGTACACTTGCCTATTGTGTGTGTTTTAAGTTAAAGTAATTATCATTTTATAAATTTAAAACCTGATCTTGTGAAATCATCTTAAAAATATATTTATTTATATTTTTATATTAAAACAAGCACATCAGTTAGCTACCTATAGATACACATATTGAATGTACAATAATATGGTAAACGCTTTAATTACTATATTGAAACTTGTTAACTCATCAACCTTGTGTTGATACTTTTCTAACATGTTTTCTCAGGACGTTAAGCTAAGGCACGGGTGCACGAATAGGACATGCATGGAGTTCTAATAATAATTTCTTATTTATCAAGACGTTTAAACTATTTGTATTTATGTTATTTTGGACTAGACTTTGGGCGCGTTTGTTTTGTGCATTTACTTTTATTTATCGCTTCCGCATTTACTTTGAACTTTTATAATATTTTCATTTGAGTCACATATAGTGTCGTTTGATATAACTAATGACTGAGATCTTGGTTTGTCACGCACCAAACGGTAAAACTCCGTTAGTGGAATTTGGGGGTGTGACAAGTCTCGAGAGAGATTAGTGGCATATCAATTTGTGTGAAAAGCGTGGGTTAAATTAGAATCAGCGTACGATATCTAATGAACAAAACTAGCCAAATTGTGGCATAATGATCGTCAGTTCTCAGAAGTTAGCAGTGAGGTAGGTGTTGGCCTCGTCCACGGGTACCCGGATAACCGCCATTGTTGGAGCGTCCCAAGCCCCCTGTAATCTCCAAGAAATTCCGGCATTGTAAATCCCTTATTTTGTGGGTACATCTATCCATTGCAATAAATTATATAATATTTATACATGCATACATTTAATGCCATTATCACAAAATGATAAATATTTATTTAAAAGCAATTATATAAATATTTATTATTATTCTACTAAATAAATACATACATTTATTTCAAAACCTACATGAATATATTAATACATATATTCATAAATAAATTACAAAATATCAAATTATAATTACAAGATTGTATTAATACTCACTTTCAAGTAAGTGAAGATTAATAAAACCATTTTAGTTAATATATTTATACAATTACTTCAATTCCATTAATAACAAATAAATAATTTGAATTTATGTGTTTTAATAAAAAATTTATCTTATTTAGGAAATTCCATTTTTATTTTCATAACCTTTAATTATAACTAAATGATTTAGTTAATTTTATAAAAAATTATAGATTTAATAAATTCATACTTTATAAAAGTTTAAGGTTAAGATTGTAATTTCTGAAACTTTAACTTAAACCAAAATCCAAGTTTTGTGCATGAAATGATAACACTTGAAACCTCAGGACCTGTTATGCAAAATCCGGATTCTCTTTTTGTCTCAGACCAGTCACGGGTTCGAAACCCTGTGACGGCCGGTTCTTGAACCCAAATCGCGAACTCGCGAAGGGAATATTTTTACACAAATCTGAAACTGGCAAAACGTGCGGGACACCTAATCGATCCGTCTCTCAGAATTAATCGAACTTTCAAGAGCTAATCAAGAGCAAAAATCGTAACTGAAAACCCTTGGAGTTTCGCCTAATCGATCGGTCCATTCCCGCTTGAATCGTGTATAAATAGGTATCCCAAATCATCGACGAAACTCAATACGAACTTCCTGTATCTTTGAATCTCTCACTTATCCTCTCCAGATCTCGGATTTCGGTCGAAAAACCCAACCCGGTTCATCGGACTGTTCTCCCTCTCCACTTGTCCATTTCAGGTAAATTTTGAGTCTCTGAGTTCGTATGGGTGTAGGGAACAAAAGCCCTATGAATGCAGGTTCGATTATCAGCCTGGTCAGGCGAATCGAGGGCTAGGGTTTACGGTTTGGAATGGGGAAAATGATGGCTGGGGTCTACGGGTTAACTCCAACGCGAACCGCTATTTGGACAAGGTAGCTTGCCCAGTCCAGCGCTTAAGTTATGCGTGTGTGATCGACCCGGCAGGGGGCGCGGGTTCGAGTCCCGGCCACTGCCTAAATTTTTTTTTAAATCTATTTCTTTTACCTTTTTGAACCATTATTTAATCTCTAAAAATTCGCAGTAAAATTTCTACAAATCCTATAATTATAAATTTATATTAAAACTGAAATTTCAAAATAACATTTATCTATTTTTTTAATTAAAATTATATTTTTAACCAACCCTTTTAATATATTATTCAAATGTTTAAAAAAAATCCAATTTAAATTTTTATAAATTATGTGAATATATTCTGTAAACTTTTTTTTATATAAACAGAAAATACAAATCGATGTTATTTATTTGATTTAAAAGCACATTATAAAACCTTATAAATTCCTAAATGAATAATATACATATTTTGTTTAGACAAATTAATTAAGTTATTTTATGAACTAATGATGTTTATTAATATTAAGTATTTAAACATTATTAAATTCTCTTGAACATAAAAATAATTATTTTTTGCAAGAGTAATTATTTAAAATACTTTAAATCTATAAAATACTTAAATAATTATTTTAAATAAATAATTATACAAATTCCATTTATTTCATTTAAATCCTATTTATTTATTAACTCATTTATAATCCTTAATTAAATGAGACTATCTAAATATTCAACTAATCATTTTTATATCTAAACTTATTTATAAACTATTCTATAAATAAAACCAAATATATTATTTTGTATCATTCCAAAACTCCATTTATTGATTATCATCTAAGTTAACTGCTTTATCCTAATCAACCCTAATTAATATTATGAATGGCTTTAAATTCAAATATTAATTTACAAAATATATACAAACTCATCTTCAGCCTTAAAACCCTAAAATTTCACTATCTTATTCAATCTATTTAAACCTATGATACAAATTATCTTGTAGGTTTGTTGTGAACAATTCTCACAAAATCTATCCATCCCATCAAACCTATCATCTTTAGCTTCAATCCAAGTGAGTTTACATAGCCCATTTTTACTGTTTTTGCTTTTGGGGTGAAACATGTTATCAACTTTATTTATTTAAACAATTCAATATCTATGTTCTTGTGCTTGATCTTTATGCTTTATCTTTGAACTACTTGGTGACCATTGCATGTGTTTCATGCCAGTACATTCATTAACTTGCAGCCTAAGGTAGTACCTAACATGATCATTTATATGGGAAACTGAACCTATAACTTACCACAAGACCTTGGCGGGTTTTGTTGGGTATCAACTATAACTTGGAGTATCCGCTTGCTCCCTTTTTCAAAATGGCAACCAGTGGGATTGCGTATCTAGTTTTCTATTATCAGGCTTGAATTGTACGCTTGGAACCTTGTGTGTTTTCACATATATGCTTTAGACATGCTTTGAACATATTGAATTGAAATCTATACTTAACTTTTGTTTGATGTCAAAACCTATGTATCTCACCAACTACTTGTAGTTGACAGTTACTTACATGTTTCAGGTGCACCTGTTTGAGGACTACTTATTCACCTAGGACTTGGACCTAGTTTAATTTAAATTGTGTTTTAAACGTTTCATTTTCCTCTGTAACGGATGCTTTTAATTTGAATAATAAATATTATCATATTTAATAGATGATCATGTGCTTATGAACAACCGCGTCAGCCCCGGCGTATAATCCGCCGCCGGCCGGGGTGTGACACCCCCCCCCCTATGAACCGCGAGTGGAAGATTAGGGTTGTTAATGTAAAAGCAGCAGTTGGGAAAGGCGTACCATGCAAGGATTCAAGAAACAGTTCGTGGCTTTCAAATTTAGAAAGAAGATCCCAAAAAAAGGTTGGGATTGAACAGCCCGATGAGCAGTAGAGAAGGTTTCAAAAGACGAACAAGACCGCACATAAACCAGTGAATCTTGCCTAACTCAGCAACAAGGTGCCTAATAGTTGCTAGTTGATCATGGAAAGATTTAAACTTTCGGCCATAATCAGAAATAGAAGTACATTTTTTTAAGTTGTCTTAAGGAATATCGTAGAGTCTGCACTATTCATTGGAGTCATGTCTGTAGGAAGCTTCTAACGCACAACAAACCTAATGTGCAACTTTGAGACCGGGAGTCTCAATTATAGCTTCTTCAGCGAGAGAAAAGTGAAGAAGAAATGCTCCTTAATCAACTTCATGTTAAATAAGATACTCCGGGTTGGGAGATGAAGCATCATCAATAACTTTGGTTTGTGTAGGCGGGCCAATGGTGCTATCAACGTGACCGATTAATATTTGAGAGGAGAGAAGTAGAAGAACTTGGTTCATCCATAGAAGATAACAAGAAGATGATAGTTTAATGATTAACATGTGTAAAAGTAAAATAGTAGCCAGAGACCAATTTGGCGATGTTGAGGGTTCTATCGGTGGTGGCAGGTTGAATGGCGGCCATTCTAGTGTGCGGTGACAAGAAAAAAAGCAGTAGGCGACAACCATGGGTAAGGACTAAGGTTGATGGCTAGGGTTAGCGCCGACTTGGGTCGGGAGAAATAAGGTGGGAGAAGTGAGAGAAAGAGAGAAGAAGAGAGGATCGTTATCATGATGATACAATGTAAGGTTTGTAAAGTTTCACCCCAAGTGAATTTAATACTACTGATCAATATTTATATGGATACAATTACGTTAATACACAGAAACATAATAAAATACAATCTTCTATTTACAGAGAAGATAATAGAAAAAAGAGTAAACTGTCATTTTCGTCCCTGTGGTTTGGTCAAAATTGCCACTTTCATCCAATAGTTTGTTTTTTTGTATCTGGGTCCTCATGGTTTTAAAATATTGCCATTTTCATCCTCGTGGTTTTAAAATATTGCCACTTTCATCCAGTCAGCTAACACCGTCCGTTTTTCTCAGTTAAATGAGGGGTATTTCAGTCCTTTTACTTATTTGTTTTATTTTTTCATCTTTTTTACTCTCACTTTTTAATCATCCCCAATTTAACCTCTAATTTAATCATCCACCTGCTGGCCTTCTTCCTCTTTTCCTGACCAGTTTCCGACGAGCACCACTGGAACACCTCCGTCGCTTGTTTCTATGATTAAAAAGTGAGAGTAAAAAAGATGAAGAAATAAAACAAATATGTAAAAGGACTGAAATACCCCTCATTTAATTGAGAAAAACGGACGGTGTTAGCTGACTGGATGAAAGTGGCAATATTTTAAAACCACGAGGATGAAAATGGCAATATTTTAAAACCACGAGGACCCAGATACAAAAAAATAAACTATTGGATAAAAGTGGCAATTTTGACCAAACCACAGGGACGAAAATGGCAGTTTACTCTAGAAAAAAAAACTAATTTTATCTCTACTAACACGTAAAGTTCACATGCGTAAATACGAGTCACATGCGTATATACGAGGTATATTAGGTTAAATAGAAACCATACACAATCCATTTTTATCGTATTTGAAAATTAACTAATTTAAAGTGAACCTAATACGTATGAGCTCATTTTGCAAGCTGCACGCCCGAATGTTTTACAACATCTATAAATTTGTTCTATATTAAGTTACTAGATTAAAATCTCGTGTATTACACGGGTTGAATAAATAAAATGTTATATACTTTGTAATAAAAAAAATATATTTTTAAAACCCGTGTAATACGCGGGTTGAATAAACCAGTATATTACACCGTTTGAACTATTTATAATTAAATAATAAGTATCTGTAGTTATATTTGTATTAAAAATCTAAAAATACAAATGAACCGAAAAGTTACACGTGTCCATATAATTATATAGTATTTGATATTATTATTTAATAGGAGAGAAACATATAAATTAATATTTAATAGGATAGAAAGGCAGAAAAATAAAGATGAGAAGTAAGCAGAGAGTGACACGTGTCCCTCATGATTTTCCTTTATTATATAGTATAGATATAGATTTTCCACTTGCGTACCTAAAAGCAAGTTGTTCAACATTCGAAACTAATTTTGGGTATGAGCAAGTATAGATGATGATATATTGATATTATGTGGCTTTTGGTATGGTTAAAATGGCACGTGATTTATTATGGGCAGAGATTATAGGATCCATGGCTTTTGGGTTACCTTAAACACTACCATGCTAAAATTGACCTCGTACTTCCTAGTCAAATACATGGTATGCTCCAAAAGAAGGAAAATAGGAACGCCCCTTACGGCGCCGCCTCCCGTTACCCTCCTCCACTTGAGGAGTTGGCTCTACACCCCTATTTTAAAAAAGTGGACCCTGTCTCTATCTCAATTTGAGCAATAAAAAAATATTTCTAAGTTAGTTTTTTTTAAACCGCTAAGAAGATATCATTAAAAAGCTAGCAAGATGCTAAAACAAGTATAGGGAAAGATATAATACAAAATATAGAAGACTAAATACACCGCCCCTAAAACTACATTCGTGGGCTTACTATGAGTCAAACCCACTGTCAACCATCGCCAAATGATGTTGGACGCACCATGCGCCTCTAGTGAATCGCCTTATTTTTTTTACTATTTGTCATTCAACATTCATTTTTACGTGTGTTTAAGTGTGGTTCATGTGCGATTTGTGTATGTTTGTGTGATTTGGGTGTGGTTGTGTGCGATTTGTTCAGCAGTTACCATATTTGCTTAGCAGTTAAATTTTTTTTCAGTATTATCTTTAAAACTGAAAAGATGTCAGATCGGTGGAGGAGTTGTGTAATAGTCCCTCTCTAGAAGAGCAAAGGAGATGTCTAATGTTATGCTAACTATATGTGTATTAAGCTCGTGAGTCTTACTATCAAATTTTAAGAAGGGTCATTAGGACAAGAATTAGACGGGAATCTCAGGTTATGGTGAACAAATTTAGACTTATGCATGGGCGGGTCTACTACGTCGGCGATTACATGTTCTAAGGAGATTAATGAAAAAATATATAGAGAAGAAGAGGAATTTGCATGTGACAACAGTGTATCTTATTGAGTGATTTGGGATAGTCTTGAGGGAGAGGAGGTTCCTAGGAGATACATAGAGGTAATTAGAGATATCTATGACGAGTTTAAAAGTGTTTGTAAGCGAGTGGGGATACAGACAGGGCCGGTCCTGAGGATTTAAGTGTCTCGTCCGAGCCGGAAAAAAAAGGCCCCTACGAACAAAATATATAAACTAAATTTTTTTTAAACGACGATTAACGTTATAAGAATAAACATAGAAAAAATATAGTATGTAATAAACAAAAACAATAAAAAATCTATCATAAATTTAAAGAGGGCCCAACCAATAAAAATAGAATTTTTTTTTAATGACTCAGTGGTCATGGAATAAAGAAAAGGGCCCAACCATTATAAAAGGGGGTCCAACCATAAAAAAGATTAAAAGGGCCAACCAGTTTAAAAAGGGCCTAATAATTTTTTAAGTTTTATAAAAAGGACCCAATATATAAAACCAGTATTTAAAATTTTATAAAAAACATATATATATACAAGCCCCGTAAAAATTTTAGGCCCCCGAAAAAAACGGGCCCTGACCGGTGGCTCGGCTCGGCCTACCCCAGGGCCGGCCCTGGATACAGACTCCTTCCCTATGGATGTGGGCCTTCACCAATTATCCGCGTTGAGCCCATTTCTTTTAGTAATAGTCTTGGATGATTTATCTAAGTCGATCCTAGAGGCATTCTCGTAGTGCATGCTTTTCGCATATGATATTCTACTGGTAGCGGAGAGTAAACCGAGTCTGAATGAGATGTTAGAGGAGTGATGAACATCCATAGAGCACAAAGATAAAAATGCTAAAACCAAGTACCTTGTTGTAAATCAAGTGGTGGACACGAGGATGAGAACAATCAAATTAGTATTTAAGGCCTAGTGGTCCCGTAGACAACCAAGGTCAAGTATTTAAGATCGTTTTCCAAGAGCGACATGGACATAGACAGTGATGTAGCCTACCGCATTTAGGTAGACTGTTGCAAAAGGAGAGCAACCACATGAGTTCTGGTGCAAAAGGAGAGAAACCACATGACTTTTATGTGACAAGAGGTTCCTAACAAGATTGAAGATGAAATTTTATAGGGTTGTAGTTCAACCGACTATGTTATACGGAACCGATTGTTGGCCATCAATAAGTCAAAAGCATGAAAGTTTGAGGTAGCAGAGATAAATATGTTGAGGTGGATGTGTGGGCACAAAAGGATAGACTCGATTAGAAATACTGTTTTTCGAAAGAAATTGAGGAATGCATGTATAAGGGAGAGGAGATTGACGTGGTTTGGGCATGTGAAATGGAGACAGATGACGATTCCGATGTGAACCATGGAAGCCCCCACACTGGAGGTAGAAGAAGCAGAGTCAGCCCCCAACTAAGATGAATTTAGTAGATTAGAAAATATTTGTTACACTTACACCTCTTTAGAGGACATGATTAGGAAGATGAGTTTTGAAGACGTCAAATTATGGTTTATTTACGTTTAGGGGTGTAAACGAGCCGAGCCCAAGCTCGTCTATTTCTAAAGCTCGGGCTCGGCTCGTGGGTACTTTTTCAAGCTCGAGCTCGGCTCGGGCTCGGCTTGTTTATTATTTATTAACTAATTTATATATAATTTTAATTATTTTTAGATACATTTTATTATAATTTTTATATATAACATGATATGTATTATTTAGTTATTTTTATCAAAATTTTATATGTATATTAATTATTATTTTATAAATATGTATTTAATATATTAATTAAAATTTTATATAAATAATAGGTTCGTTTAGGCTTGCGAGCCGGCTCGAGCTAGACAAGTGAAGCTTCGAGCTAGACAAGTGAAGCTCTGGCTCAGGCTCGTTTATTAAACAAACTTATTTTCAGGCTCGATTCGAGTTTTTAACGAGCCGATCTCGAGTAGCTCGCGAGCCGACTTGGCTCGTTTACACTCCTATATACGTTTTAGGCTATAAAGAATGTAATGGCATACGAACATAAACTTAAAACTTTGACATTCATTTACGTTTTAGGCTATAAAGATTTAATTTAATATTAAATTGAGGTTTACCTATGTCTAAAAATAATCATTTTGATGTTTTTCTAACTTTACACCTATCAATAAGCTTTGTAACCATGACGGTTATCTTGTCCTTGTCCTTGCTCTTTTAACTATTGTAAATCCCTTTTGGCTGGTATTCAAAAAAGAATGATAATTTGCAAATATTGACAAAATATATAACAGAGACTCAGAAAACTCATGATGGAACCAAGTGACCTCCAACTATCTCTTTTTGGCATTATCCACCAAAAGATCATTACAAACAACAAATCTTTCAGTCACGTACTCCTGCAACTCACACTATCCTATGCACACTTTTTACACCTTACCCCTTTAATCATATTACTTCCAACTTGGAGGCGAGAGTAAATTTTGTTTTAGAACGGCATGTCGGTTAGGATGTCGCTAACCTCTCTTAATTTAGAGTTTAAGTTCTGCTACAGAGAGTGTTTCTGAAATTATGAAGTGTGCATTGTGAGAATTGAACCTGAGACCTCCACGGGAGAAAAGTCTTATGGCAAAACCCCCTGACCACCAGATCAAAGGCCTGATGGTTGTCGGTTATCAACGGTTTAAGTATTAAACCAGGAAGTTAATTATCTTTTTTTAGGACGGTTGTCGGTTAGAATGTCGCTAACCCCACCTAGCCTAGAGTTCAAGTGCTGCCACAGAGGGTGTTCCTGAAATTATGAAGTGCACCTTGTGATGATTAAACCTGAGACCTCCACATGAGAAAAGCCTTATGACAAAACTACCTAACCACCAGACCAAAGGCCTGATCGCAGGAAGTTAATTATCTAAATCTAGTAGTTGGTTTGTATTTGTAGTGGCTGTTGTGGATGGTTGAAGCTTATTAATTGTTGATTGTTCATGGCATGGTCTTAGTAGGGGTGTCAATCGTGTCAGGTTGACGGGTGAAATTCTTCAACCCTAACTCAACTCATAGATTTATTCGTGGCGTGTCATGTCGACCCACTTAAAATTGAGTCGTGTTCAGGTTGTGTTTCAGATCGACTCATTATATTTTAATTCATGAATATGAGTAATTCCTAGCGACTTACTTAATATTTCAACTCAAATGAAACTTTTTTGTATTTGGTGCCCTTTTTAAACGGGTCATATCAACCACAGATTAAGCGGGTCGTGTTTGGGTTGACCCACTTTTTAAACGGGTCATATCAACCAACCCAAAACTTGTATTTTTTCGTGTCGAGTTCGGGCCGTGTCCGGAATTGCCGCTCGTAGGTCATAGGTATCTATCATCTCACTTCAAATGTTTGTACGATGGTCTCAATAATATTTTATTATCTCCGTACACTACGTAAACGTCCTGCACTATTGACAATGGTGGCGATCTAATATCTCCCAGGTATGCCTCTTGTCCATAAGTGTGTCCAACTTTAACTTAGGGTGGAGGGGACACCCAAGCCTTGAAGCCCCATGAAGTCCCACACCCATCAATGAGACTGTGACACGTCATTTGAAGCCCCACGAAGCCACGAAGGTGGGTATCCAAGCCATGAAGCCTTATGCAGCCCCACATTACCAATGGTTGGATTACATTCATATTGGCGCTACGCTGGGAAGCCGTAAACCCAAGCCTCACTACGGCGTAGTGGTGGTGGCGACGGCGTTGCCGTGGAAGGCACACCAAGCCTCACTACGGCGTAGTGGGCGCCCCCTCCAACCTTATGCCTCCTTATCTAAACTAGACCTCCGTAGATAAACCATTCTTTGGTGATAAACTCGTTATGTGGTGGGAAAACAAATTATTTTAATTTAATAAAAGTTAAATAATTTATGTATCTGAAACATATTCAAATAAATAAAATTGGGTTGAGTTTCGTAACAACTTGGATTTCCTTTTAATCGTGTTAGACACTATCATATTGAAATATTTCGCTCATACTCATGAAATGATCAATTAGATAAGACAGAAATTTATCAAGAACGAACATGAATTTATGTTGTGAAATTGTACCAAAATTCACTGTGAATTCGATGTTGAAACTGTACCAATTCAATCCTTTATATAGGGAAAAAAAAGGCGACATGAATCGTCTATACAATTCATGAACATGTATGGCAGATGACGGTTATAAATGTTCGTAACTGCATGAGTAGATAGTACCCATCAATTTGCTACCAATGATCAGTAGCAACTTATTACTGATTTATCAATATTTTTCACCATCAAATTTATGCAACTTTTCATCAGATCTGATGTATTTCCAATGAAGGAACAAGTAGCCAATCGATAAATGTGTTGCCACTTGGACCCAATGGAGCATATCTAATGAAGCATCAAGCTCGACCCCCGATAGAGGCAACTCACCTTGGATCCCATCGGTTCGAGCCTCGGCTCTCCCTCAAGCCCGAGCCTCGGCTCTCCCTCAAGCCCGGAAGGGGCCGTATTTTGTGGGATTTTTCCTTGGATGCTCTCGAACTCTGACGCCAACATATTGGCCGTAGTTGGATGAGGCTCTCCCATGTGACCAAGGGGTGCGACGTCACAACATTCAATGTTCGCCGTAAAAAAATATAAATACGTAAAATTCTTAAATCCTTTTGTATATATATTTTACAGGTATCACATACCAATATAGAAAACAAAATTTAAAATATGTAAAAATTAATATATTGGGTTTCGACAATACGTTAATTACTATATAATAAATAAAGGTTTTTTCATGTTACGTGTCGTCTCCATATTCATTCTCATCATTTTCTTTCCGTCTATCTCTTTTATTAAATACACTTCTATAATTTAATAAGAATATAATTTTAAAGAAAATACTAATTATACTAATAAAACACATTTATTTTAAATTATCTCTTATTATAAGAAAATTTGAAATTTAATTATGTAACTTTTATTTTCAATCAAATAGTAAATGAAAGTCAAATTATATTAAATAGTAAGTAACGTATTTTCGAAACCAATTATATATTAATTTTTACATATTTTAAATTTTGTTTTCTATACTTAGCATATGTAAATAATATACATACAAAATTTATTATGTATTGATGTTTTTCACCCCGTGTCGTCTCCATATTCATTCTCATCATTTTCTATATTTTTACACACGTAAACAATATACATAAAAATTTAAGAATTTTATGTATTAATGTTTTTCACCCCGTGTGTATTACATGGGTTCTAAATTTACACTCTATAATAAATAAAGATTTTGGTGGGACACTTGTTATTCTTCTATGCATTCTCATTTTTTCCCGCATTTTTCTCCTGTTAGTTACACAAAATTTCTTTAATTGATTTTTAATATTTTTTTGTTTACGTTATCTTTCTATATTCTATTAAATAATAATGATTTTCTATAGTTATAAACTAAAGATTAAAAAGAAACCTCCGTGAATAGTAAAGTTTTGGTTCTTTTCATTTTAGCCACTAAACTTTTTTAGTTTTTTTTATTTACTTTTTCAACATTTTCATTTTCAACCCTTATACTATATAATATACGTTTTTAGCCCATTTCATTTTCTATTAATTTCGTTTTCCTTTAATAACTTTCGTTCGTTAACTTTTTTCAAAATACGAAGGGCGCGACTGTTTTTAGTTTTTTTTTGTCAATGTTCAGATATATTTTTTTTCTTTTTTAACCCTTATACTATATAATATACGTTTTTAATCCGTTTCATTTTCTATTAATTTTGTTTTCCTTTAATAACTTTCGTTCGTTAACTTTTTTCAAAATACGGAGGGCGCGCCTGTTTTTAGTTTCTTTTTGTCAACGTTCCGAGATAAAAAAAATTTATACGGATTTGTATTCAAAATCTAAGGTTTTTTTTATCGTTACCTATAGCGAGAGCCGTTACCGTAGTCGTACCGTGACGAGCCGAACCCATTATGAGAGAACAACATCATTTTTGGTATTGATATTATCTGAAACCGTATAGGTATTCGCTTTTATGGTTTTCGACGACCCGATCCATTAATTTTTTATTTCTTTTTCTATTATTTAGTTTTATGTTTCTCTTTGATTAATATTATTTTTATCTTTGCACTTACGTTTTACTTACATTTTAAAATTGCCAACGTTTTACTTACGATTAATATTATTTTTACTTACGTTTTATTGAAAACGGAATTATATTCAAATTCGAGTGTTTTTTCGTATCATACACTATAACGAGTCAACGATTCGATTTAAGTTTTATCCGCGCAAACGAGTCAAACTAGTAACGACCAGGCTCTCGCCGCGAAGAGCGGGAGTTAAAAACTAGTTATTTTTATAAAATGTTTTTTATTTAAAAAATTATAGATTTGTTCGTAAAACATTTTTAGAAATTAAACATTTCTTTAATTCTTTTTATAAAACATTTTCAAAAAGTAACTATATGACGTTTATAAAATTTGTATTAAAAAATATATATTATATTATAAATATATAATATGTAAATATTTATTATCAAGTATATATATAGCATTGTATTTATTTAATATGTCATGAGGTTTCTAACCTAATTTATAATATTTATACGTAAACAAGCATATATGAAAGATCGGTTTACCGTATATTCGCTCATAGCTTGGAGTGTTATTAAACAACAGCCTAAAATATTTTCTTATTTATATACATGAAAAAAAAATATTTAAAAATTGCACAAATAAATATATTTTAACCGTTTCTATTGGTTCATTACACAAACTTGACACAGACGAAACTACTGTATATGGTTACATCTTTAATATACTGATAATTTGTTTCGAATATTATATTTACGATTTTTACTATTATATTTATATAAAATATTTTTGTGGCTGGGGAGGGTTCGTAGCTCACATGTAGTAGACAGTGGTGATGTGATTTCAAAATCAATTGCAGTAAAAGAAAGATCGTTTTCACATTACAACGTTGTTATTTTGGGACAATGACAAATCTGACTGTCGATATTTTCTTTCCGACTTGTTCAAAAATCGTTTTTTTATTTAAAATTTGCACATTTTTTACGAACTTATGTTATTCGAATTATGTTTGTTATCTATTATTAGTAGTCTGCTTTAGTTTATTTGCTTACTCGTATGATTTTGTTGAGTTGAATGCTTGATAATACATGTTTTACAATCTTAATTGAGAACTTACTTCAGCAATTAGGGTTTTCTTGGGAGATATTTGGATTCTTCTTGTAAACTTGTTCTTTTGCCATTGAGATAACGTAGCGGAAAATTTCATTAAAACATAATCATAACATTGTTCAACATGCAAAAGCGTAACATAGTCTAATACATAAACATAACATAAACTAATCATAACGGGATATCAGTCTTCATATCATCCGGGTAACTCATCAAGCCGCCCAGCATCACCGTCATCATAACCTGTCTTAACCTGAATGTGCATACTAAAAAGTCAGCTACGCCGGTGAGTTCTAGTTTTAACATAAAACGTTAACTTCAAATAATTGCCAAAAACATAACTTCATACTTCATTTAATAAAAGCGTACGAAAACATGCAATAACAAAAACATAACACATCATAACCCATAAGTCAACGAACATATCGAATTTGCGTCTTCTCGTAACCGTCAATTCCAAACATCGCATACTGGTCGAATGACCTAAAGATCACCACCACTAGGCCCTTCCACCGTACGGTCCTTCGGGCAGGAATCCTAGGGCCCGATACTTAGGTCATTTACCACCGAACTTCAAGCACGGCACCACAAGGATGACACGTATCAAACTTCAAGTATCGCACCCCGTAAGGCACAAGTACCAAACTTCAAGCACGACTACCCCGTAAGGTAAATCGTACCAACTTCAAGGATCACGATAATCCCCTTGGTGACCGTCATCACCCCAGTTGTACAACAATTTACCAGCCACAAAAGCCCCTAAAAGGTAAAGGCACATAACATACATCCCATACCCATAACCTTCATTCCCTAAGGAATAATGGCAGATTCGTTCGTTTGTGACTTTCGTAAACATTCACTTCTTTTACTTCAAAACTTCAGTTAAAGCATTCGTACGTTTTATTAAAAATCATTCATTCATTCATAAACACTTCATAAACTTCTTTTGACAAAATATTTCATAAACACTTCTTTCATCATCTTTCCTTCCAAAACATCGTTCATAAACATCATTTTATAAAACGTCACATACAACATTCATAAACATCGTTTTATAAAATAGTCACATCGTTACGTATGCACACCAGCCCAAAAATATTATTCAAAACATTTAAAAGAGGGCTTCTAGAACTCACCTGATAAGCTAATCTGGGTTATCCTAAACAAAGGTCTGACAACGTCACTTCCGATCTAAATTGATTAGTTAAATACCCATCAGACCAATCCCGACTCTAACGGTTTAACCATTCTGAATTAGGCGAACATACTGACTTTACTAACCATCATGATGCCAGTGCGCAGGGACTTGTTCTTGCGTACTTAATAAGTGCGCAGACTTCGCTTCATGCGTACTTGATAAGTACGCAGGACATGTTTCTTGCGTACTTGATAAGTACGCGGGACCTGCTTCATGTGTACTTGATAAGTACGCAGGACCTGCTTCTTGCATACTTGATAAGTACGCAGGACCTTTTTCTTGCGTACTTGATAAGTACGCAGGACCTTCTTTTTCGCAAAAACTCTAACTTTTTGCACGCAGATCTGATCACGTCAAGATCCCGACTTTTTGTTCAAAACGTTCTTTTTTCCTTCTAGATGCTAGATCTATGTTCATTTTCAAGTTTTATTCGTAAAAACGTTACCTTTTCATCCAAAACCCGAAAACCCCAAAGTAATAAAAAACTCAGATCTAGGCCAAACCGTTACCTGTATCGAGCTTCTGATTCGGAGGTTATCTTCAGGAGCGCCGGAGAATCCTTCCTTTTCAATCTCGAGTCGATTCTTAACTTTCTCTCTCTACGATTTCTCTCTCTAGATTCTTACAGATGAGAGAAATGGAGGTGACTTAGGCTTTTTATAGGGAGGCTCCTCCCCCTTATGCGCCACCCTCAAGTTCGCCAGGCCCATCCGGCCCGACCCGTCATGTCGCGTTAATTTTTCTTTTCGTCTCGCGTTTACCCGTTATTATAACTCGTCGTTTTATTTTCGGGATGTTACATATATGAGTGGTAATTTCCATTGTGATTCTCATTTATATGTAACACGTTAAATAAATGGGACGTGTTAGGGCTCATTTGTTTAACCCGGTTAATTAAACATGTTGTTAGACCCCCACCTAGGATGGTATATAAGTGATCGATTGACACAGACTTAATAACGAAAACTAAAATATTTATCCACTATCTTTTAAGTACAATACATATGAAACTTTAGATGCAACAAGTGCTTAATAATTAAACAAAATCTCCGATGATAATTTTTCTAAGTACGTGAATGGTCAGCTGAGATACACACTCAAAACATACGCAAACAAGAAATATCAGCACGACAAGAAATTGTCACTAATCGCCATAGGGTATGTTACAACGACAATCTGTCGAATAGGATGTTTTAGATTTTTTAGGTTTTTCATCATTTCCGAAAACGCACGTGTCGTCGGAATAGTTTAGGCGGGATGCCTGAAATTAACCCACCATTTAGAAAATCTACCCGACGACTTGTCGTCGCAAAGGATTTTTTTTAACTTTTCTTTTAAACTGAATTAATATATAAAATAAGTAAAATAAATAAATCAACCTATACCGACGACTAGTCATTGCCATAGGGTAGCCTTTTTTCAAAAAAAAATTATTAAATAGAAAATGACTGTCATTTTGGTTCACCTATGGCTACGGTCATCGCCATAGGGTTTTGCGTGCCCTAAATCACCAGCGTCATCATTATGTCGTCTCCCACCCTCCAAAATCCCCATATCGTCTCCCAGCCTTCACCGCCCATCCGCCTGTTTTGGTTCAGCTTTCACCGTCCATCCGCCTCCACCACCGTCTCCGTCATCACCAATGTTGTCGCCGCCGTCCACCACCATTACTATTGCCACCAACCACCATTACTAGAGAAATCCTCCAGGTTTGAGATAACGTACTCATATTTTCCAGATTTTTTTGTGTATAGATTTTTTAATAACAAAAACTATGCTTAGAAGTGATAAATGTATGTGTTCATTGGTAAATTAGTGATTTATTCTAATGCTATGTTATATACCCATGTATTACATGGGATTATTTAATTAAAAAAAATGAAAGTACAATAATATGTAAAAAAATTAAAATAATATGTAAAACAAAAAATATAATTCTTTGTTTCTTTATTTAAGTAATAATTAGTATTCAAATTATATATTATTTTTTCTGAAAAATAAAAACATTAAGATAATTAAATATCAAAATTCAGACCGACTTAAAATAGGAAAAATTAGAAGATTTTAATAAGTAGAAATATTATGATAACACGTAGCATTTTTTTGGAATCGTTTATTAGAATAAGGATTTGTGAAGTTGTTGGTAATCCTTTGTTCTAAAAGCTTTATACTTAGCATATGGGTGGTATTAATCGAAAGATTTGTGTAGAAACTTATATCATACATTTTGTTTAAGTTAAAAGTGACAAATGGCTTCAATGCGATGGATTTTAAGGAAGAATTGAAAATTTAAAGTTAAACTCAATAACTTATGTGTATGTAGGACTAGGGGAAATCACAAGTGTAATTGATCAATTCAATTTAGCAAGTGTTGATGAGTTGACACAAAAACATGCAATTGTGCACAAAGTATTTAAACCGACTCGACTCGACTCAATTGTTTAATCATAGGTGATACATAGAGTTGAGACAAGGAAGTGGTATTCCTAGTGTAAAGTTGAGTCAATTGTGCTAATCAAAGCTAAGATGTGTACATATGGTTCAAAGAACCAAAGTCTACATAAATGATCCAAACCCAATTTAATAAACTTAGGACATCCAACTTTTAGTTTAAACGGATCAAATGACCCAAACCCATTTAATAGACTTAGACATTTAACTTTTATCATTTTTGCTTTTGATACATTTGGTTTCGAGGCCCTGGAGGCTGTGGAATTTCTGAAAATGGTTTACCGGGCCGTGCATAGTAATTTTTCGGTCCCTAAGACCCAAAGCTTTATTTTTAGAAGGATCGGTTTTGCTATCCAAAAGAGGATTGCAGCACAACTTATTGCTCGTTTACCTGCCAATTTATTCGAAGTTATATTATTCATAAAAATAAAAACTTTTAGTTTAAACGGGTCAAAATGACTTGAACCCACTTTAATAGACTTAGGATATCCAACTTTTAATTTAAACATGTCAAAATGATCTGAACTCACTTTAATAGACTAACAATTAGATAGTGTTGGTATTTGTTGCTATTAATGTAGGTTAATTGAAATTTGAGTATTGTTAATATTTGTTCCTAATAAAAGTCGTATATTATTGCTAGTATTGTTAGTATTTGTTACTATTAATGTAGGTTGATTGAAATTTGGGTATTGTTAGTATTTATGATTGAACAGGTTCATTATATAAGTTTTACAACAGTTATGCTGTCGAATTTTTAGTTAAAAATCTAATGTATTGTTTAATGCAGGGAAAAAATTCAAGAAGAGTATAGGAGATCGTTGAGCGAGGCCGGTGATTCATCATCAGTTGATGAGATTGGGTGTCTCGAACGTACCTTAGGTCAAAGACGTGGACATATACGGGGCGTTGGTCGTGTAATGAGACATCCCACCCCCCATCAACAACTTAACAATGGCAACAAGAAGTGAATAAAGATGTGCGACAATTCAAAGAACAAGAACAAAAAAATTTAGAAATCCAATAACAAACGCAACAAATAGAAGAGATGCATCGACTTTTACGAGAACAATGGATGCGTGTTGGCGGCAACGAACACGTAGTGATTAAGATGTTTAGCTACGTCCTTTTGTTTGATTTGTATAAACATAAATATGAACGATTTGTCATTGCTTGTAAATATTTTTGTTATGTTATGTTAAAAATTTTGAACTATTTGACTTTTAGTTATTTTAAATACTTCTGGCAAAATAAAAAATAAATAATAATAACACCTATAGCGACGACATGAGTCAAACCCTATAGCGACTGCATGTCGTCGCTATAGGTGTTATTATTTTTTTAAACTTATTTTTTAAAATTCAATTGTCACTACCATGTATCGACAACATGTGGTCGGTATAAGGCTATCTATAGCGACAATATTTATCCCGGCGTCAAAACAGATCTACAGCTACAAGCCTATATCAACGACACTTTTAGCGACCATATATCGTCACCATAGGTCCAAAGACCCTATAACGACGACTTCTCCTCGCTAAAACCCAGGAAAGTGTGGTCGATATATGCAATCTTTGTTGTAGTTTGGTGAGTTAAATAAATAGACAACTTTATCAAAAACGGTTATAAACATATCTTGATTATGAACAAGTTCAAACATGTCTTAACATATATCATAGTGACATATTCTACCCTACTACTAAATAGCCATAAGTTTAACTTTATGCATTACCATGTCCCAGTTTTATGTTTATATACAAGTGAGACCCATGCCCACCGCAATGAATATACTGGTATTATTATATCAATGTATATAGCTTGAATGATTATTTATATGTGTAATTACATAAATCAAGATTAATTCCTTCTCCGAATCATTTTCACGGTGAGTATCTTACTATCTTGTTATGAGGTTTGTTTATAATACTCACCAGGTTATGGTATCACACTCGGCTATCACTTCAAACACCTATAATCATAATCCAAAGCTCCAGTCAGTTTTTGAACGAAACAAACCACTAACCTAACTAATGAACACCTCTAACATAATCGACTTAAACTGATCGTAAATGGCACATGGGTTCAAACACGTGGCTATATAATCCGTTGAGTCGATGGGTATGATACGTGTATCGCCAAGTAATATAACTTGTATTGACCGTAAGGTGGTGTAAATTGTCTATGACTCATACGGCTCGTATTCTATCATATGGCTCGTATTGCTTGAGCCCGTATTACACCATACAACCTACATTGGTGAGGATGTTACATGGGTCAACCTGTCAATCTGATTAATTAAATAGGTTAACCCACGTACCAACCCATTTTTGTCCCGTTTAACATAATTATTATAACCCATAAACCTGATGAACACGTTTATAACTTGATAATCCTTAACCCCTTTGACATATTTAGATAAATGAATTAAATGGGTCGTATTTGTGTTACGATTTAATGTGTTTAAAATTAAATGCTTTTAACATGAATAAATATATGACTCGTATAGAGGTTAAAAAATTCAATGACTCGAGAACACCCTTGAGTTATTGCATGAAGTTGCTTCTCCTTGTGAGGAGCTTTAGCAAAAGGATGAATAAACAATTATTTAAAAAAAATATTTCAAGTATTGTATCATCACATTTAAAAAAAATACATATAAAACATGAAAACAAGATTCAGTTGAGTTTAATATTTCTATATTAGTTTAAAATTTATAAGGTTGTGCGTTATCAATAGATGAAATGTATTTTGAATATACAATTATGTATATGTTGTGGTTTTAATTTGAAGAATGTTTTTAAATAAAATAAAAATAAAAGGTATCATATATAATTAGGGTACGAGTAACAGTCATCCAATGTAATTTCAAAAAGTGTTATGCATAATTTGGAATTTCAATTTTGTATTCATAAGTAATAAATGAGATAACCATAAGTCAACAAAAGAAATAACATAATCATTGAAAATTCTCGTATTGTATCCATTACACATGTTTATATGCTTGGTTGTCGGAAGTATATCAATGAATTGTTTGAATTAAAAAGAAGTTGAAGTATCCATGAAATCAGAAAGCTCCAATGATAATACCAATAATAATGGGGTTTGGGTATGGCAGCTGGATACTCAGGGGTTTCTCGGTAAAATCTCTCAGGTGTTTACTTCATACTTATTCCTCTCCTTCAAACAGCTATATAATGAATTGGTGTTGTTGGGTGCCTCAAAAAGTCAATATTTTTGTGTGGCGAACGGAACTCGACAGGTTCCCAACTAGGTTTTCCTTAACAAAGAGGAATGTCAACTTAATTTCTACTCTATGCCCTCTATGTAACTAGGTTCTTGAGGACTCGGAACATCTATTCATTGCATGCTATTTCGCGTCTATGTTATGGCCTTTGTCAGTTCATGGTGCAACATCCCTCCTATTTTCACGTTCTCGGTTAGAGACTTGTTGGAGGTGTCCAAATCTGTTGGAGTTAATAATAATATAAGTAAAGCTACCCACGTAGTCATCCTTGCAGCTTTTTGGTGCCTTTGGAGAATGCGAAACGGGGTTGTTTTTGAAGATCGAAGGGTATCAATTAGCCGGTTGATTGAAGACCTAAAGAGCACGAGTTATATGTGGATGAAAAACAGATCCTCCATAGGTACAATAGATTGGGGAAATTGGTGTGCTTTCCATATTTAACTGTTTCCATTGTTGTTTTTGTATTGATCCCTCTAGCTTCTTGCTAGTTGGGTTTGTTTAATAAAAATCTTCTGCTTTTCAAAAAAAAAATACCAATAATAAATGAAGTCAAATATCAATTACCTTCATTATGATAACTTTCTTCAAATAGTCCGGCTATTCGGATAAATTCATTGGCGAAAGGTCACCCACGTCTGTGAATGCAGACAGCGTCGGTGAACCGGCCGCCTACCATTTCAGGAGAAACCCACTACCCAAAAGCCCAGTATGGTAAAACACATGCTCACCTGAGCATATTGCATCAAGTGAGACTCGAACCCATGACTTCCACATTGGAAGGCCATGGGGAGCGTTCTCTAAAACCAATTAATATGGGGCTCATTGGCATTCTCCGTCTATCTTCATTTCAATTTTTGTGTCTAAAATTCGAACTCACCTGATGACTAATTTTAAAACTCTTAGTTTTGCTCGACTCATTTATTATTAAAAAATAATATTTTAATTATTATTATTACTTATTAATAAATTAATTTTATATATCAACATAATATATATTATTTAGTTAAGCTTATTATAATTCTATATATAACTATTATTATTATTATTGTATTATTATTGTATTTATAATATTATATTTGATGGCGGAGGGAGGGGTCAACCCCACCCCTCCTGTCTTCTCCAACCGTAATAAAATCAACTCCGGAGAAAGAACAAAGTCATGGCACGAAAAATACAACGAGACAACCTAGCAAAACCAAAGTCAAACCCTGCATCACAAACAAAATGAATGAATCGGGCAAAGGGACAAAAGGTGAAGGATCGTCATCAACTTGGAAACTGAAGTCAAAGGGTTTCCCTTTTAGAGAAAAGAAGGGACTACCGAGAAGAAAACATAGAAAGGTATGGTGTAGACACACATTTGGGAAGGACAAAACGTCCCCTTGGAGAAAAGGCGAAGATAGGAGAGCGACTATAAATGGATGAGTTCTATCCTGGATCTGAGAATACTCTCTTTACTCTCGTTTTCTTTCCTCCCTTTTGTACTTTCCCTCTGGTTTGAATAGTATTCCATTGTACTTTGTAACAGTAAGTTTGTGCTAGGGCAAGCTTTGAACATTAGTATACGAAATAGCTTAAAATATCGTCTTTGAACCAACAAAATTAAATAACTATATAAATAATAGACTTTTTTTTAGCCAAAACGAGTTTAAAGAATCTCACAATAGGAACCTTCTGTTTTAGGTATGAGTTTGATGTTTAAACTCGTTTAAGCTTGATCCGAACTTTATTAAATTATTTTGTTAAGAAATTAATATTTTTGATTCCTCTAATAAAACATAAGTAAACGGTCCTTGTTTTATTATAGTTTATAAATAAAAAACATTGTAAGAATAAAATTTGATTGAAAATTTTAGAAAAGAGAATAATATCTTTGTAATGTGTTTCTCCACAATAAGCATATGATATAGCCGGTGCTTCATAGAGATGTCCCTTTCAAATAGGTATGGTACCCCCTAACAATTTTACATTATAGGAGGGACATACACACATATATACACTAATAATGTGAAATGATATATTTGCCGTTTTGTATTTTACTCCCATATTCATCATGAAGAATATTTTTGTTTTGTCAGGATTCATTACTGAGATGATCCTACTTCTAATAAACAATTCCACTTAATATCACATGGTAACATCATACTTTTTTCTTACTAAAATCTTTTAGTTTCTCTATTTTAACTAAGTTTAAATTTTAATATCTAATTATGTTAATATTGTTTTAAAAAAAAATAATAATATAAATTTTGAATTCTAATATAAAGTTTGAAATCTAATTTTCCCTACACATTATTGTATTTTTATTTTTTTATTAAACAACCACATATAATACATTAGTATATAACTTAGTTGTAATAATATAATGGAATAAGATTGAAAAATAGATTTTACACTCATCTCACTTATGAATTTAGGTTATTTTTAGCTGATGAATGAAGCTTTAGTTGATGAATGAAAGAATGAAATTTGAAGCTTATGATACTTGTTTGGTTAAGATATAAACAATCAAAATAATTGAATCAAACCCACAGACCTAGATGTCCAAAGTGTGGGTAATTCATTCCCTCATCTTCTTTTTCTCTTTATGCCTAGTCTCATCAATTAACAGAATTTCAAATTCAAGATATGAAAGTTAAACTCATACTCATTCTCATTCCATCTTGTAATTAAACCCCCTTGTTATAGTGATTCTAGAAAACTAACTAAACACATGTTTAGATGAGCATAAATTTAGAGCATGCGTTACGGTCAGCTTTCACTTTTCACTATCTTCCGTCACTCATTGTTATATCACCACCCTCCTCCATTAAACTACGATTATTTGGATGAAAATTGCTTGGCCTCACTAGATGATGACGATGATGAAACAATCTTCAAATTTTTTAGAATGCAAAAAAGATATAGATATTGAAGACTGTTGTGTGAAAATGTTAGTTGTTAAAGTGGTATTTATATAGAAGATAAATGTAATTTTTTAATTATTTTTTTTTATTTGTGACTGTTGTACAACAGTACAACTACCACCAACATTCAAAAAATGGTGTGCGTGAGAGAGTGGAGGTATGGTGAAAATCCCTGCACTCTTGCAATTTGCTTCATTGATTTACAAATTTGCAATTGTGTTCAAGGTATTATACAATTAAGTTAATTCTTCTATTTCTTGATATTACTTGTGTGTTGTACCAAATAATTTGTCAATGCAAATATTGTTTGGAGGCAGAATATGGTGATTGAATGCAATGAGTTTATTTACGGTTTATACTAATGTTAAATCCTTTAATATGGCAAACCGTTGTTAGAATCGTAAGTAAAATAATTACTTTTGTTACGTAAAGACCATAATTTTAGAATTCTTTTTAGGTCATAGAATAGCCCATGTGATTAAACAACGGGGCATTTATATATATTTCTTTTCTAAGTTCATTTATTACATATTCCTCTTTATTTAAAATAACTTATTTTATTATCATTTTACTCTTAATGAACCAATTAAAGTACTATTTACATATATCCTTTCTAAATATTTGTGAGGGGTAATTGTGTAATTTTAAGTTAATTGAGGAAATATGTAATTAAAGTTAGGGATTGGAAACATATGTAATTTAGAAGTTTAATAAGAGAAAATACGAAAAAAAATAAATAAATAAATAAAAAAAAAAAAAAAAAAAAAAAAACTTATACATATATGTGATTTTTTCATTTGCATACATTGTACCGTACGCACCCATACTTCACATATAAATCAACATACCCATCATTTCAATTCAATGTATTAGAATTTTATAACTATTGAATATTAGGTTTTCGGTTTATTGTATTAAATGACTGGTTTATATGACTTGATATGATGAACAATGGATTCGGTTTCTCAACACACGATTTTAAAATGTAAAATTGTACTTGAATTTAAAGACCTTTTGTTTTATGAGTTTTTTAAAACTCATCTTAATTCAAAACATGACCAATAACTCTCTTACCGGTTTTATTTTAAACCTTAAAATAAAAATCTTACAACAAAATTCAAAGGAAAACAAAAGAAAAATGTTATATTTATTTTATGTAGTTATATCAATTTAAAAAGAAATATGTTAAATGATAATAACCCAGGTTACTTTGAAACACCTAATATCTTTTTGTCGCTTTATCAAATATATTTCTTCTTTTTTTTTTCTAAAACTAAAAGTTATTTTTATCATGTGGCATGTCGTTGATCAAAATAGGAATAAATGACACGAGATATAAATACTTAGATCTTTTACATTTGCAAGATTTTTATAGAGGGTAATCAGCATTGTTACTACACAACAAGGTAATGGACGTATGTTTTAAATAACATAACCGATCTTAATTTGTTGAAATATAAATATTAATTAATTACTTATTCACAGAAATGTTGATTCAAACACTTGTCAAAACCACTTATGAGACCAAAACTATTTTTTTTTAACAATTCGTTTTTGTTAAAATTTATATCGGGATATTCAGAAAACAAAAAGAAAACAAACCCGTGTATTTCGTTTTTTTGTAAAAGCTAAAGAATACAAGTTATTAAAAATAACCAAATTAAATATTAAATGAAATATTATAATAAAAATTAAATAAGAAATATGCTTAGGGGTCAAAGGATAATTGGTTTGTTGAAGATCTGCATTATGCTCTTACGACGTGATCTCGCCCACGGTGCCACCGCTTACAGCCTGGTCACAGATAAGGGGCGAGGTGTTCCCAGGATCGTGAGTCAACGTGACACCCTCCTCTCTCACATTCACGGACCATAACACGTGGCCTTAAAGATTGAGTTCCAGTGGTGACTAATTTTATTAATTCAGGTTCGAAAATTGTTAAATAATTACTTTTTATGTATATGCATATTATATATAATACTTATTTCTAATTATAATTAAAAATAACTTGATTTTATACAATAATATTTATTTGTAATTATATAAATAGTATTTACGTAAGGCGACTCGATTATACTCGCATATATATCAAATTAAACTCGGTATATGGAACTCGAGCTTGAGCTTTTTTTATCATCAAATGAGCTCCAATTTGACTTGAGCTCGATTCAATTTGAGTTTTTTGTGAGGCAACATCGAGTAATTTATTAGTGGTTCAACTTCTTCGCCCCTAGGAGTGATTGATTTTGAGTTGTTTTTTTTTAATTTTTGTTATATAAAATGAATGCTTTGAATGTTTGGTTAACGTTTTTTTTATAATAGCGAAGAGATTTCGTAATGCGGGTTTGTGGGTGAGGGAGGAGAGACGAGCATGAGCAGCATATTGGGAGGGAGGGCGTCTAGTCGTGGCCATAGACCATCCGTTAAAGGAGAATGTCAGTTTTGTGAGAGCCTGAGAGGTGAAGGAGATAGAAAGAGGGGAAGGTTCGTGGAGGAGGGTAGAAATGCTTGAGGTTCATGGGACAATCGACGGGTACTATTGATGTGGCTTCGTCTGTAAAACATCCCACTACGGATGTTGTCAGGCTCGTTTTAAGGACGATTTTTATGTTTTAAATGATGTAAATTTAATGTTAAAGGTGATATGTTGGATGATGGATGGTTTAAGCATCAATGCAAAAATCCTTTTTTAAAGATAATTAGTGGACGTTGTCGCGTGTTACAACGATTATATTGGCATGGTTAAGTGTGTAAATAGAAGTGTATGAAGTTGTAGTTGTTCGGTTTTGATATTAAAACGGAGATAAAAAACACATTATTCGGAAATCAAGAAAAAGTTACGTCATTTTAGCTTAAGGTTAATAACTATTTAACTTTTATAAAAAAAAGTAATCACTTCCCGCGCGTTGTGGCTGCTCGGTTTTGAATAAAAGTTTATTTTGAAATGTAGGTAGAAATAAGCAAATCGTAACGGTATTTTTGGAACTTATAAAAACATAACGTTGTTGTGAGAAAAAAAATATTATATTTGACCCGGATCAGTTTTGAATAAAATATATATCTAAACATAGATAAAAATAAGAATGTTATAACGATGTATTCAAAATTTTGTACATTATATTTTAAAAGTTATAAGAGAAATATGAAATCTGTTTAAAAGTAAATATAATATTAAAATAATAGTAGCTTTGAGGAGTTGTATCTTTATGCTTGGAGAGCTTGTATGCGTGTTAGTTTTGAAAACAAAAATTAATATCGAAACGTAGATAAAAATAAGCATTTTACAACGATATATTTGGAATTTTGAAAAAAACTATTTAAAAAGTTATAAAATAAAAACAAAATATGTTTTTATAATATTAAAAAAAAATAGTAGTTTTAAAGAGTCATACCTTATGCTTGAAGACATTTTACATTAGTAAAAAAAATACATAGTACAACTGAACGGGAGATGTCTGTAGAGGGAGAAATCAACTTATTATCTGAATGGAGATATTTAAAAGAGAGAGAACTCTGAGAAAAAGAAAGTTTCCTGAAGAATTTCCTTTTCTAGAGAAGTCACATGACTAACTAGGAAAAAGAGGAATCCGTTAAAGACACTATAAATATGAACATTGGACTTCATTCAAAGACACTCCGGATTCAAGCCTTCAAATCATTCGATAGTTTTATCCTCTCCTACCTACTCCTTGTATTCGCTTACTTCTCCTTGTAATCGGCTACCTTTCATATATTCACTCACTTCCTACGCTTGTATTCAATCTTGTAATCATACCACTTAGCCTTGAAACCCCCAAGGATAAGTGAGACATTATATTAATGAAATATACTTAATTCCTATCGAATAATCGTTGTAGCAACAATGTTATATGAAAAATTGTATATAACTTAGTCTTTATGAAGAAAAAACTACGATTTTAAATATATTTTTGAAAATTTTATGTTTCATCTTTTAGTGATCTATTTTGTGAAGTTTTGCTTATCCCAAGGTCTGGTAAAACGGGTGAGTTGGGTTGGGTTGAGTAACGCGTCAGAATGAGTTTGGATCAGGATGAGTTATGACTAAAATAAATTCGGGTCAAAACTGGTCGTTTTATAAAAAAAAGTATCATTTTGATTTGGATTAGAATGTGTTGTAACAAAAAAAAATGTCTTGGATTGAAATAAGATATTTTAGAAAAGAAAAATATCAAAATCGGGTACCCGTTTGAACCCATTCTAAGGCCATGTTTGGGATTACTTTTTGAGCTACTTATTAACTTTTTTAAAAAGTTAATAAGTTAAAAGTTTGTTTAGGTAAACTAAAAAAAGATAAAAAAAATAGAAACAAAAAGGAGTTTTCAAGAAGTAATGGAACTTACTTTTCAAAACTACTTATTAACTTTTTGCAAAAGTTAATAAGGAGTTTTCAAAAGTAATCCCAAACATGCCCTAAATCTACATAGTTTTTAGGCGACTCATTTTGACTCAAATAGTTTTAAGGTGTTACCCATTAAAAATATGTTTGTATTATTGTGTTACCCAATTCAACCCAATATACAAAACTTTTTACCCAAACCAACACATTTTCTCTACTTTAGGTCAAGATTGCCAAGCATAGGCTACTCTATTTGGAACTAAAAAGAGAACAACTTTAGACGCGTTAAAATTAAAAAACATCTTTAATTAAAAAAAAAGTAAATAATTTACAGAAAACAATCAAATGGTTAAAACTTAATTATACTCAAAAGCTTACAAGTTCTATTATTAAAACATAATCTAATTAACATCCTCCTTTTTTACAATCCTAAAAAAAATATTTAAAGAGTTCAACCCTCATAGATAAAAACAACTATCGAAACTAAAATTACGAAATGAATAATTATCTAAAAAATAAATGGAAGTCCCATGCAATCTTCCGATTCAAATCTTCTACCTCAAACCTAGGGTTTATTCAATGCTCCTGCATCATACTTCTCAAGTTAAAAAAAAAAAACTCGACCTCAAGTCTTAAAAAGTTCAAAGGCAATTTATCGGGTTCAAAAGGAATGCCAACTCGTATCTTGTCCACTTTTATCACAACCCTCATGAATAACTGACACGCACGGTTCGGGTCGATACTACCTTCACACTCTATCACGATTCAAAGTTCGCAAAGGAGTATAATGTCGATCGCAAATCACATATCTATATTTATACTATATAATAAATAAAGGTTTTTAACGGCACGTGTCATCTCCATATTCATTCTTATTATTTTTTTCCGTCTCTCTCTCTCTTATTAAATGTCATTCTATTTTTTAATAATAATACATTCACTACTAGAAAAAAACGCGTTTCCGACGCAACATTTCGTCGCAATTGCGTCGGAAACACCAAATTCCGTCAAATTTGCGACAAAAACGTTTTGTCCGAAAAACCCTCGTCGGGAAATATTTGCGACAAAATTCCGACACAATTTGCGACAGTTTTGCGACAAAACAATTGCGTCGGACTTTCCTACGCATTTCCAACACATTCTAAATTATAATTATTAGGATTAACTTTACTTTTCTAATAATATTACTGTTATTATTATTTGTTTTTATTAACAAGTTTTGTCGCAAATGTGTCGTAAATTTCCGACACATTTCCGACGGATTTTATTTTTTAATTTTAATTTTAATTATTATTTATTTTCTTATTTAATTATACAGAATATTAAATAATTCGTTTTGTCACAAATGTGTCGGAAATTTCGACACATTTCCGACGCAATTAATCAAAAAATTAAAAAAAAATAACTATTATTTATTTTTTATTTAATTATACAGAAATTTAAATAATTAGTTTTGTCGCAAATGTGTCGGAAATTTCCGACACATTTCCGACGGAAATAAGAAATTAAAAAAAAAAAAAGAAAAATCCGGATTTTTCCTGCTAAAAAATAATATTTTTCAGATTTTTTTCTCTTAAAAAATGAAGAAAATACCATTTAAGTAAAAGAAATCATTGATATTTGTAGATGCTCATGTGCAAGTGTGTACTGGTTTATGTAATTGTATAACTATCAAAGGGAAAAGTGAGTATATGAAAAGGCATACCTCCATGTACATTCAGGATAACCATATGATCTAAGTTTAATATATGAACCGGGAGAATTGATGTCTGTCAAGTAAAAAAATAAACAAATCATTGATATCTGTCAACTTAAATTTGTCAAAACAAATGCACTTTCACTTATTTCTATTATAATCTTCCAAATTGAAATAAATTTAAAGTTCTTGGGTTAATTACTCACCAAATAGCTTTGATGTCCACGCAAGATGTGGAATGTTGCGTGCATTAGCCATAGTTGATGTTGAATGTGCCTCCTTGACTGAAAAGTTTCTTCTATATGCATTTTTCAGATATTATGTCTACTTTTGAAGGAAGGAAAACATAAGAACTCCACATTACAATAATGCAAATGGACAACGAAATAACTGTTACATATTTACCAAAAAAATGGTCGAGTTATTAACCTATTTTGTATCAAACAGAAAACCAAGATAAGAAACAGATATCAATTCACTCTTTTTTATAAGAAAAAGAGTACGTTAAGACATATCATATGTATAATTATACACACATCTCACCAAGCATCAAACCACTACGAAGATTCCAAATTTTCAGCATCAAAACAGATAGTTTTATGATAAAACTTAGAGAGGAATACGCCTCAAAACTTAAAGCCACATTTTCCAAATTCCGATCATTATCACATACAAACACTCCCAAATTTTAAACTAAAACAATCATACAACACAATCTATCCACATCCTTCTTAGATACGCAAAATGGTTCCAATCAAAATCCCTATTCGCGGATTCATCTATTCTAACCCATCAAATGGAAGTTGCCAAAGTCAATCAAAAGTTCTAAATGAATCCTTAGCAAGCATTTACAAAATTGAGAATTGAAAACTCACGTTCCAAGTAGTTCATCTCTAAACAATAAAAGCAGGTTCACCACTTTTGATTACGCATGTTAAAGAAACAGTAACCTTAGACTTACAGTTGCTTGCTGCTACATGACCAATTGTATCTACCAATGCAACCTGTTAAATATTAAGTAATAAAAAAACAATAAATGTCATAACTCATAAGTCAATGAAAATCCATATCACAAAAACATAAATAACAACTAAAGAAAGCATATATATGTCACATGGAGAGGATTTAAAGAACAAAAGCTAGATAATAAATAAAAAAAACTCATACTTTGCTTACAGGGAACAATCAAATATACGAAAACAATTGAAGTACAAAAAGTTAAGTAATTTACCGGTCACTGGGATATACAAAGATCACAAAAAACATGAATGGATTTGTGAATAATTAACCAAAACCCAAACTGATAACAATTAACCAAAACACAAATTGATTTGTGAATAAATAAACAAAAACCAAATTGACATGATAATAATCAACCAAAACCCAAACTAATTTATCAACAATTAAGAAAAAAACCCTAAAAACCATAAATTGCTTACAGGAAATAAAGATTTCCAGAGCTGAAGATCAGTAGTGGGTGACTCAGCAACTTATGTAGCCCAAGAGATCAACATGATGGCTGATTTAGATCCAAAACCTTCTTATTATAAATGTTACAAATAACATTCAAATTGATGGCGGGCTTAATCTGTAAATCAACAAAAGAAGAACACAACTTTAATATTTAAGAAAATAGATATGAACAACCAACTTACCGTTTTCTTTGCTGATGGAACATCAAGCATCTCCCACATCAGAAAGACGGTCTCTCTAGAGCAGAAGCTAAAGCCCTGTGATCACACAAAACTAAAATTCAATGACGATAATCAATTATCTAATTTCTGATATGTACTTCTAACATTAACTTCGATGCAGACCAAAAATTAATCTGATCTGAATAAATCTATCATGCTTTACCCGGGCAACATGGTTTCTTAATCAAAATGACAGAGCTTAATTACTAATAAACTCTATTTTTATCATAAACCATCAAAAAAATGATTATCAATTAGAACCAACCTGTTTTATATTTTTCTTGATAAACTCACATACAAGTTTGAAAAGTATGATTATTGTTAGTATTGACATATACTTTAAACATTTTCTAAAGGTGTAGTATCATGTGTAGGCAAGAATTATAACCATGTTATCAAAGCTTATGCAAACAACAAACTTCATATTTCAACACACAACATTAGGCAATACATCATCACAGAACCCAAATTCATATGATTTGAAGCAATAAGAACTAAAATCAACACTGATACATGCATCTACAAGGTAATTATAAGAAAAACAAAGAACAAAATCTACATAAACCCAACAAAACCCTAGATAACAGCTAAACGAACATAAACGGGGTAAAATTCAATTTACACCGTGAAGGGTTCAACAAAAACACGGTAATAACTAGAATCTAGTATAGGTATGGAAGGAGAATCGAAAATTATATACCTGGTTTTGAAATCCGATGAGAACGAGGTGTGAGGGTCGAAAATCGAGCGGAGAATCGAGCAGGGAACAATCGAACAAAGAAGCGAGATTAGGCTGAAAAATCGAGCGAGCAAGCAAGCGAGAACATGTCTGGAAAATCGAGCGGTTATAGGAGGCGGGCACAGGAGGTCGATGGAGATGTGAATACTAGACTGAATTGGGGATGAAACTCACCTAGGGTTTTCATAAAGTGGATCACACTTTCAATTATATTATTATTATTTTGTATAAAATGATTTTGTCGTAAAAGCGTCGGAATCTACCGACGTTTTTCCGACGTAAAATAATAATATAAATATTATTAATATTATTATTATTATTAAAGTGTTATGTATATTAGAATTTGGCTTCAAAAATCTAACTTTGGTTTTATTATTGTTATTATTATTTATGTTATTACTTATATTATTATTATTTATAATTGTTCAACATTTTAATAATTTATCAATTTTTTAATATAATAACTATTATAATTGTAATTACTAATCTAGTTTATCCAAATAAAAAAATAAATAAGATGATTAAACAAATTTATAATTATAATACGACTAGATATATTTTAATAATCCAAACTATTATCATATAATGCATAAACAAACACTTACATACACATATACATACACATACACACGTATACACATATTTATACATACACAGACACCGACTTATGCATACATATACAAGTGTACTTGCTTACAGACACATACACATATGCATACACAAACACTCAATACACATATACATACAAACACATGCATACATACATATATATATATATATATATACATATATATATATATATATATATTGTCACAAATGTGTAGCAAATTGCTACCCATTTGCTACACAATCTCTTAAAAGTAGATATTTTGTCACAAATGTGTAGTAAGTTGCTACACGTTTGCTACACAGTGTAAGGCCCCTTTCCCGGGTGACCTCACTTGTTGGATTTACTCATAAACATAGCCATAAATACTGAACTTAAATTTAAAACATTCATCATTCAATTACATTACATAACAGCGGAAGTCTTAACAATTAAAAACACAACATTGTCTTAACAAACAAAAGTGGGATGTCAGTCTTGTGCCGGGTAACCTTCACGCCATCGCACGACCTTTTCTTCCTTTACCTGAAATGTATACTAAAAGTCAGCTAACGCTGGTGAGTTCTAGTTTAATGCAATTTGATATAAACATTCTATTCTTTACTTTATAAGTATGCATTACTGTATAGTCATTCATATAAATACGTATTCATAACTTTTGTCTTTCTTTTCATCTTTCTTTTCTGTATTTTTGTGATTTCATATATATATATATGCATTCACCCTTTTCTTTTCTTTTCTTTCTTTCTTTAATTTCATGGGTCATACTATATAAGGGTGATCAACCCGTCATTTGCTTACGAATGTCACAAAGACAATCGCCGTGGTCCATCGTCATGGCCCACCTATACTTACAACCGTCCGGCAACTAGTGCCGTCCGTCATTTTATTCTTACAACCGTCCGGCAATCTTTGTCCGTCCGTCATGACTTACAACCGTCCTACCGTCGTAGGCCGTAATTCGCCCGTCTACCCGAAGGTATCCGTTTCCCATGCGACTATTATTTATACAACCGTTCTACTATAATATGCCAATTGCTTCGACCGTCCATTAATGGCATTCGTACGTCCTAGCCGATGAAGGAGCGCACTTGTCCCGGTTATAAAATAGTCACATGGTCGTCCGTCTACCGAAGTAGCCGTTATCATCGAAGCGTCCATAACATTTTCTGTACTTGGCAAGCAATATATACATGGATATAAAGCAAGATTTCATTCTTATATGTTATGACATTCATTCATTTCATTCTTTGCAAGCAATATATACATGGATATAAAGCAGGATTTCATTCTTTCATATGGTGTTATACTTTCGTTCATTCTTTATAATCATGCTTTTCATTCTTTATTCATAATTTCTCTTTCGTGTATAGGTATATATATATACTTGTATAACACATATGATCACATTAACATTCATAACCTTTATTCACTTAGTGTATACATTTCAGCCCCAAAACATTTGAAAACATTTGCACATAACATAGAAGGGGCACATAGAACTCACCTGATGAGTAGTTTCTGTAATACACTAAGCTGGCTACTGGGCTTCACTAATGTCACTCACGATCTGTATAATAAAGTCATACACATAAGATGGTGCTCCTAGATGACACTAGACATTACTATGCTTGAACTCAGTAGTTTCGGGAGGTGGGTCGCATCAAAACTATGGTAGTTTCGAGCTATGGTCTTACACTCGAAACTAGGTAGTTTCGAGTCATAATCCTTCTATCGAAACTAGGTAGTTTCGAGTCATGAGATCCTATCGAAACTATGGTAGTTTCGAGTCATTAACTTATGAAAAATCTTAGTTTAGGTTCAAGGTGACACTCGAAACTAGGTAGTTTCGAGTCCTGAGTTCCTATCGAAACTATGGTAGTTTCGAGTCATTGGCTGCTATCGAAACTAGATAGTTTCGAGTCAAACATGACTATCGAAACTAGAGTAGTTTCGACGGGTCTGTATGTATCGAAACTATAGTTTCGAGTCATGGGTCTGCATCTTCCCTGACCAGAACCTTGCTCCAGCCAACTTATTTCCAATCGATTAAACCTTGAGCATTTTACGTTAAACACCTTCCTTTATCGTTCTTGAGTTCAAATACGTGATTTGTTTCAAGTTTCGTATGCAAAAATCGTATCTTTATTTGATTTAAACCCGAGACATGCAAAGACTCATAATCAGAGGCGATGCTTACCTCAACAGGCCCGATTTCTGTTGCTATGCGTTGAAATGGTGGAGTCGGATGATTCCCGAGCCCTTGAGTCTTCTCCTTGCGGTTTTCTTCATAAGCCGATCGCTCTCTCTCTCTCTCTAGTATTCTTGCGCAGGAAGATGAAATGAGAGGGGTTTGGGTTGAAGCTGCTGTTTTGTAATGGGGTTTCCCCCTTTTCTTTTCGGCCCATGGGCCGAAATTTTGGCCAAGCCCACTTTATTTCCCTTTTCTATTTGTCTTGTCATTATTTGGGATGTTACACACAGACTCCAAAAAATAGATATTTTGTCGCAGATGCGTAGCAAGTTGCTACACAATTGCTACGCATTTTCAACAATCTTGTTTTGTTTTTCATTTTTTGAGGTTCAAATGTTGTTTTTTTTTCATTCCATCTTCTACACAACTTAATTATACATTAAATACTTTTATTTTGCAAACTTGTACATATTATAGACCTATGTACGTACTTGTACACCATCATAATCCATTACCTAAAACACCCTTTTATAATTTTGTAAGTATATATGTATGTATTTATGTATACACTGAAACACATACATACATGTACACCTATACATACAAATACACACGCATGAATAACATACATGTACATACTACACATACACATGTATAGATACATAACATATACATACAAATACACATACGTATACATAAACATATATGTTTTACCCTAATTGATCATAAATGTTTTACCCTAATTGATCATAAATGACCCCGATTGATCATCATTGGCTCTAATTGACTATTATTGGTCCTAATTGATAATCAAATCCCATAACTGACCATCATTGACTATAATAGACCCTAACTAACTATCATTGACTCTAACGACCCTACCTAACCATCATTGACTCTATTTGACCATTATTGAGCCTAACTGGTAATAAACGTTCTCAACTAACCATACACACATATAAAAACATACATACATATTTATACATATACACATACATACATCCACATATACATCATAACACAATATTAGTTATTATAAATATTTTTTAAAAAGTATAATGAACTTAAACCTGTAGAAACTTTGAGTTAATATAAGTAATGACAATCATTGACTATAATTGACTCTAACCGACCATCATTGACTCTATTTGATTTTTTTATTGGCCCTAACTAATAATCGACGTTCCCAACTAACCATACACATATGCACAAACATACATATACATACACTATACATACACTATACATACATACACACACACACATACACATGTAAGTACGTACTTATAGATATACATACACATACACGCACATACATACACATTAATTATTTATAAATATTTTAAAAGGTATTTTTATTTTAATTTTTAAAATTATTAATGGTTTTGTCGGAAATGTGTCACAAATTGCGACGCATTTGCGACAAAAAACAATATATAATTATTTATAAATATATTGAAAATATATTTTTATTTTAATTTTTAAAATTATTAATGATTTTGTGGGAAATGTGTAGCAAACTACGACACATTTGCGACAAAAACAATATCAGTTATTTATAAATATATTGAAAAGGTCTTTTTATTTTAATTTTTAAGATTATTAATCATTTTGTCGGAAATGTGTAGCAAACTACGACACATTTGCGACAAAAAATAACAATTATTTATAAATATATTACAAAGGTATTTTAATTTTAATTTTTAAGATGATTAACAGTTTTGTCTGAAATATGTAGCAAATTGCGACGCAATTGCGACAAAATTCAATATCAATTATTTATAAACATACTAAAAAGGTATTTTTATTTTAATTTTTAAGATTATTATTGGTTTTGTCGGAAATGTGTAGCAAATTGCGACGCATTTGCGACAAAAACAATATCAATTATTTATAAATATATTAAAAAGGTATTTTTATTTTAATTTTTAAGATTATTAATAGTTTTGTCGGAAATGTGTAGCAAATTGCGACACAATTGCGACAAAAAAAATATCAATTATTTATAAATATATTAAAAAGGTATTTTTATTTTAATTATCAAGATTATTACATGTTTTGTCGGAAATGTGTCGCAAATTGCGACGCATTTGCGACAAAATCAATATTAATTATTATAATTTAGTTAATAAGGTGTTTTTATTATAATTATTAAGACTATTTTTGGTTTTGTCGGAAATACGTCGCAATTTGCTACACATTTGCGACGAAATCTAGGGTTTTCATTTTCGTCACTATTTTGTCGCAAATGTGTAGCAATTTGCGACGGAAAACTTGCGTCGGAAATATTTCGTAGCAAACTCGTTTTTTTCTAGTAGTGATTTTTAAAGAAAACAGTAATATTTATATTAATAAATCTTCTAACATATTTTGACGAACGTATTTTGTATGAAAGATTGAAATGGCATATTTATATTTTGTAATACACGGGATTATAACCTAGTGTAATTATGTATGAAAGATTGAAATGGCATAGTTTTTGAAATAATCCTTAGGATTATCATTCATACATGTTAAGATATGAATGGAAAGATTGTAGAGTAGAAAGTTAGTTGTACCCTTTAGAGTGTTAAACCATATGAATTCCTAGCCATAGATATAAATCTAATTCAATGGTGATAAAGTGATTTTTAATTTTAAAATGCTCCTTAATCGGCCACTCTCTAGAAAAAGGGATAAAAATTCAAAACAAAATCTTATTATTATTATTATTATTATTATTATTATTATTACTATTATTATTATTATTATTATTATTTCAGTTTATGAACATTTATTTACTTAAACAATATAGTCTTCTTTATAATAATAAGTGGCCACAAAAAAATAAAATATAACCAAATCAAATCAAAGCCAAGATTGAATGATGTGCTTTAATCCAATTCCAAAGTATTCCTCAATCAATCATTTTACATGATAATGATAATTATTTATGACATCTCTCCTAAATTAAGAGGGACAAAATGAATAATATCTTGGCCAAAACAACTTAAAGATAAAAAGTAGGGGCGCCTATAAATCGATACACATAAAGCATATGTTTGGCTTTTTGGCTTTTGGTGTTAGGTTTAACCGAGACTCTCTGTTCCGTTTTATTTTACCCGAAAAAACTGAACTGAATTAAACTGAGATCAAATAATACAGATTTGAGCAAGAACCAACTTAACTAAAACCAAACGATTTTTAAATATTAAAAAACCGAAGTTTTTCATTTCGATTTTATATTTATATAAAAAATCAACTCAAATCCAATAACGTTAATGACTTTAAAAAGTGCAAACTTGTTTGACTTCTAAAAAGGTTTACTAGTTTTGTGTCAAACATTGTCCTCTACCTATGTCAAACATAATCCTCTACTTTCTTTATTTAGGGTATATTGCATAAACCAACTTTCTAAATATGGTAATATTTGAAGGGACATATACTACTTAAGGAAATACCAGGAAACAAAAAATTCTTTCTCTAAGCAAACATCTTCTTTGAATCATTTCAATTTTGCCTCTCAATTGAGAGACAACAAGAATAATAATTGAATAATTCAAGTTTCACTCAAATCCGGTTGTTTTTATATCAAAATCAAAGAAACCAAAGCAATAATCGATGTTTTAGTGATGAGACATATCCTTACTAGATGCATGATTTATAGTTGACTTTGCTTAATATTTTCATTTCACTCTTATATATTATACAACACTAGTTTAGATCCCGTGTATACACACGTGTTGAAAAATACTAATAAATAAAAATTTTAAATCTTTTTCTATATATTTTACAGGTGTAAATATACTAAGGATATAAAACAAAACTCAAAATATGTAAAAACTAATATATAATTGAGTTTCGAAAATACATTAAGTACTATTTAATGCAATTTGATTTTCATTTATTATTTGATTGAAAAATAAAAGTTACATAATTAGATTTCAAAGTTTAATAAGGGATAATTTAAAATAAATGTATTTAATTAGTATAATTAATATTTTCTTTAAATATATATTACTAGGTTAAAATCTCATGTATTACACGGGTTAAATAAATAAAATGTTATATATTTAGTAATAAAAATTTTATATTTTTAAAAACCCGTGTAATACGCGGGTTGAATAAACCAGTATATTACATCGGTTGAATAAAATATAATGTAATTTGTTAACAAACACATTTGTCAAAATATGTTTTTAAAAAATGTAATTTGTCGTGATAGTTATAAGATCTGTTAAGTTAGTTTTTAAAATATATTTTTTTCAACTGAGTATTAATTTTTAAATTTAATTGATAAATGTTAGTTCATATTAAGTTCATTTGATTGATGATATAATAACTATTTATAATTAAATAATAAGTATTCGTAATTAGATTTATTAATATAAAGATTATTATTTAATAGGATAGAGAAATAGAAAATATAATATTTAATATGAGATAGATGCGGGAAAATAAAGATTAGGAGTAACCAGAGAGTAACACGTGTCCTGAAGAGATTTTAATTTATTAGAGTAGTAAAAAGTAAAATTATTAAAAGATGGAAATGCATTTAATAAGAGAGAGAGGCGGGAAAAAAATTGTGAAAATGAATGTGGAGGCGACACGTGGCATGAAAAAACTTTTATTATATAGTATAGACTAGGTTAAAATCCTGTGTATTACACGTGTTGAGTAAAGAAAATGTTATATACTTAGTATAAATTTTTTTATATTTTAAAAACCCGTATAATACACGGGTTGAATAAACCGTTATATTTCATCGGTTGAACTATTTATAATTAAATAATAAGTATTCGTAATTAAATTTATTTATATTAAAAATTTAAAAATAAATTCTTTTAGTATCATTATTCAATATGAGAGAGAGAGCTGAGGAAAAAATGATACAAATGAATCAGAAAGTGACACGTTTTCATATAATTTTATTTATTAATAAAAAGATTATTATTTGATATTATTATTTAATATGAGAGAGAAATATTAAAATTAATATTTAATAAAAGAGAGAGGCGGGAAAACAAAGGTGAAAAGTAACCAGAGAGTGACATGTGTCCCCCATGATTTTCCTTTATTATATAGTATAGATTTAGTTGATCATAAAAACTCTCGTAAGCATACATAGCGCACGCACAAACACACAGAATCTCTTGCTTGTGATAAATATTATAGATAATCTTAAAGAGAAGTGTCAATGGCCTTTTCCAGCGACCGCTTCTCCCTCTCAACTTTGGTCACTTGTCAAAACTCATCCTAAATTTTCACTTTGACCACTCAAGTTTCTAAAGTTTCAAATACACCTCATGTAATATATATAATCCGATTTTTCCTTAATACTTTTCGCGTTTGTTTGTTAATTATTTTTCTTGATGTACCGATATAATTTTTTTAAAACGGAGTCGTATTCAAGATAGCGTATTTTTAGGTATCGTGGGTTATATTAACTGACAATGATATGCTAGTACCATGAAAAATGAGACCGTCTGAAAAAAATCGGTACCGTTATGTAACTATCTTTTATATATGTTTTGATCTCCACAATTGACTCTCCGTAACTTCATACATTTCTTTTATGTATTTAACTACAATTCTTTTTGTGCTTAGAACATTAATGTCACCGTCTCAACCGTTTAAGGTGGGGAAAAATTTATTTAATTGCGTTTGTTTTTGTGTTTAGCCACGTTAATGTCAACGCATCAATCGTTTAAGGCCTGCTTTCCGTTGTGAAGCGCGAGACAAAATTTCTACTTTTTTCCTTAAAAAGTAGTAGTTCCTAACTATTTTGTGATATGAAAATAAATTAAAAGAAAAATGATACATGAAATGAGTAAAATAAATATTTAAACTTGTGGGGTTCTCTCTTTTATCCTTTTTATATTTTCACAATACATGTGCCATTTTCTTTTACTTTATTTTCATATTCACAAAATAGAGTGAACTATTATTCACTATCTTATGCTTTTTAAGAAAAATAAAAAAAATTAATACCTAATAAATTAGACCCATGAAATATGAATTAAACAATGAAAACATACCTAGCCCAAATTATATTGCCCTGTTAAGTCCAAGGCCCAACCAAAACTCCAAAAGGGTTTCTCTTTTGATTGAAATTTGAATGCATTCTTATCATGACATAATCTTCTTCAAAGAATTAATGTACTCATCAAATGGTGTTGACTCTCAATCCAAGTCCAAATTAAGCATGTCTAAATTGTTGACCGTTTGACCCAACCAGCCAACAACTCATTGGATACACTCGGGTTTCGTGAAAGTAAATACAGTTACACGCAGCAACACAAATGGGTGCTGAAGTTAGAAATAAACATCATAGTTGAATTTATACTTCTAAGTTTAGAACCGTCCCTTCCTCAGCCGCGCCCAAGCTATGGCAGCAACCGCAGCACCACCCAAGTGAGCAGATCCCGAGATTTGACTATTTCCCTGAAACAGTTGACCATAATAACAGTTATTCAATTGGCTTTCAATTTCTCACATGACTTTTGGTCAAAGAAAGTCAAGATACTCTTTGTATGTTGCAACATATTTCTGTTATAGATTTATGATTTCAGATTTAAGAATCATACCTCTAATATTCTCATCATATCATGGCCAACTAGAAATATGCCCTGAAACGACCACATGGAACGAACGGGTCACAAATACTCAAAAACTAATATTGCATGACATTTGTGGTAAAATGAAAGTTGATGTACCAGTAAAGCAGCAGGGACTGGTATTATGAACTCGAGATATATAGTTTTTGTAGGGTTAAGAAATATATCAAGTAGCATGATAGCATTCACTGCACCACTTGCTCCCTAAAAAATATGACAAAATCTGAGTTTCAAGTAAATATAAATGACGATCTTTTTGAAGGAAAGGAAAAACAGAAATGTTCTACGTACCAGCCCTGGAACTTTTGAAGGGTCGGGTTCAAACAATCGCTTGTTCTGTAGTACACAAACATGTAACACATCAATATGTTATACCTTGATTGTGAAATTTGATTGAATTTTTATAAATAATTAATATGTTACTATATGTAACAAAGTTATTAAAACAAACAGAGATGGAGGGAAACTCGTGACAATCAAAATGTGTGATATTATTAGGGTTCAACATTAGTCACTCTTAAATAAATTCTTAAAATGGTTAGAAATGTTGTACCTTTGATGACGAGGCCAAAAAAGCATGGTGCACCAAGTAGAAGGCTGAACCGACAAAAGCTCCAGCTAGATATAACTTGAGCAGGAACTCGGGCCCAAATTGGTATCCAATCTGGCCAATGAAGCAGCAAAAAGTACTAGTGATCAAATCTGTTAATTGAGTAACCCAGTAAACATAATTCCTACTTTTTTATCTTTATTTCTGAAAAGGAAACAGTCTTGCCAAACATGTTTTGATTTTGTCCCCAAACAGAAAACAAATGTCACAAGTGAGGCAACGGCTTAATCAATACGATGACCAGCATATACAAAAAAATTTCTTAGAAACTCCAAAAACTAATTGTAGAATAAATTTTCTTTAACACAATGCCTTTGCAAATGGTAAACTAATACATGTTAATATCATAATTGTTTTGAACCTAACTACTAGCTACAATAAATAAACAAAAAAAGAGTTCCATGTAAATTCCAAGGGACATGAACTTACACTCTTCCCAAAGAAATAAAGCCCGATCATGTTCGAGACAATATGTCCAACTTCATTATGACTGAATGCACTAGTTATCATAGTGTGCAACCGTCCCCTTTTAAAGTTGTCCAGTTGTATCTGTGGTGATAAAATGATTAAAAAATAGGAACCTGATGCAAAAATTATAGCCTTAAAGGTGGCAAAATGGGTGGGCTAGTTAACTATCAAAAGGAGTAATTTTTTGTTTAGGTTGAACATGTTAGATCAGGGTGACCGACAAATACTTTTTGTCAATGTTTTAGGAATAACTAATATATTAACTATGATTACAAAAAACTATATTGTTACAATAATATTCAGACATTTTAAATAAAATAAACTAGGAGGTTCTATGCATTCAAAATAGACTTTGGGCAACTTTCGTCCTGATTTTTTTGTTTGACCCATTTTATATAAAACACATCCTAATCCGACCCATTTATAAGCAAATGAGTTGAAACTACCACCTTTATTGATATTTGATATTTATAAAAAGATTAGGTCACGATGTTCAAAAGACAAACAACATAACCATAAAGAACTCACCATGAAATTCCGCATCATGAACCTAGGGTCAGCAACCCTCCATAGCAGAAACACAGCTACATTTGTTACAATCAGTCCTATTACAACACCATCAGTTGTGAGTCTCCTTCTGAACTGTGACAGCCTGTGAACAAAATAACGAACATATTATCGAACATGCTTAAACTGATTCCACGAGACTCAAAATTGTAAAGGTAAAAGACTAAAAGATATTAAGTGTGTGATCTGAATCAACTATTCAAGACTAGATTGTTGGTACCAAAACCATATCAAAAAGGATTTGTAGGCCGAGATCATTGTTCTGAAAGGGAAAAAAGAAAAAACTTGTTCATGGTAGTACATGCTATCAACATGACATCTGCAAATTAAGTGGCACATGGTCCTCTAACAGTTATACAAGCATGTATACTAACTCAAAGACATCCATACACTTAAACAAGTGTACAACAAAAGTCTGTGAAAATTATTCCAACAAAAGTAATTCTGCACACTTGGGCATCCTATCTATGTACTTTTTGTTCTTTCTTGTCAATCATTCTTACTGCAAATTATCGCCAAATAGCTTATGCTGATTTAGCCTAGACTATTGCCAGAAAATGATGTAAAAGTAGGGTTGTTCAAAAGGCTCGGGGCAAGCTCGCTCGAAATCAGCTCATTTGTAAATGAGCCGGCTTGGCTCGACTCGATTTGTAAACGAGTTGAGCCCGAGCCAAGGTAAGCTTGGCTCATTGGCTCGAAGGTTCATTCGTTTGGCTCATTTACATTAAAGCCTAAATTTAACATATATAAATTATAACATATTTTCTAATCGAAACAAGTGGGAAAAGTGCCTAGCTCTTTATATTTGAATATTTTATTGATGTTTTCTCTTTTTGCATAATGAATTCTGCATTATGTGTATGCTACAAATATTTTGTTTTGTTTCTATATACAACAATATGTGTAAAAATTAACAAATTTAATTTTTTTCTAAAATAAACGAACCGGCTTGACGAGCCATGAGCTGGCTCGAGCTTTTTACGAGCCGAGCCCGAGCTCAACATTTCAGCTCGTTTCCAGCTATATGTAAAAGTGTCACTTTGGGTTTACAGAAGCTATGGTATGAAACAAAACAATAATCAGTTATTCACTTTACTCAGAACAAAATACAGCAAAACAGATATTTTGACCAGTATTCATACCTAAAATATAAATGTGTTCTTCCTAATGTTCTTGACTTTTATCCCTCCAAATTTAACCAAAGAAATACTCAAAAAAAAACCTAATTACAATAAAACAGAATATTATTTGGGGGAAGAAACTAGCAATAAAACAGAAATAAACGAAAGGAATTACCATGTGTTTTGGTAACCAACTGTTTGATTGAACTGAAAATTTTGTCTTCTGAATTGAGCTCTTAAAGACCCAAATTTCCCATGATCCACAAACAACTTGTTTGTAGCTTTCAATTTCAAGAACACATCAGGTAAAAGCCGCTTTAAAAGAAGTGGGTTTGAAACGACTTTCATCAAACAGTTGGTGGGCGATTCCTGGAACGGCTGTACAGAGGCCGTGTAGTGCGAGAAACTACGGTGGTGGTGGTGATGTGGTGGCGCATTGGTGGTCCGGTGGATGGGAAGTGGGTTTGATCGCAAGGTTTGTGAAACAAATTTTCTAGGGTTTTGGGAGATCAGTTTGAGGGTGAATAGGTTCCGCATAGTGTGATATTTATGCAAACGAACCCTAATCAGTCAAGATCGTTGATAGTTTTTCATTTTAGAATTGTTTTTGTTTGTCGAGCGTAGAAGGAGAAGACTCAAGATCAAATATTTCATAACGTTTAAATAACAACTAGTTTTTACCCCCGCGCTTCGCGACGGGAGTCTGGTCGTTATTGGTTTGGCTTGTTGGCGTGGAATCGCAGACTCGTTATAACGTACGATACCCAAAAACACTCGAAGTTGAATACAACTTTGTCTTCAATAAAATTTAAACCAGAACGTTGACAAAAGAAATTATTAAGAAAACGACGCATTCCGTTATTTAAAAAAACCTAACGAACGAAAGTTATCATAGATAATGTTGTCGGACCCATCGTTAATAAAATTTAAACAAAAGCATAGGCACAACGGTAAAAGTAATGTTAATAGAAAGGAAACATAAAACTAAATAATAAAAAAGGGGAAAACAAATTAAAAAAATTACCGGTTCGGTTCGTCGAAAACCATAAGGCGAATCGATAATACCAATATTGACAATGATGTTGTTCGCCCATAATAGGTTTGGTTCGTCATGGTACCACAACGGTAACGGAACTCGATACAGGCAACGATAAAAAAGTCGATTTTGAATACAACTCAGTTTTAAAACAAATTTATATCGGAATGTTGACAAAAAAAAACGACGCACCCGTATTTTGAAAAAAATTAGCGAACGAAAGTTTATTGAACTTATGTGGCAAATCTATAAAAAACAGAGTTTTGAGTAAAAAAAAAAAGAAAATAAAAGCTTATTTTGAACTTTAGTGGCCGGATTATAAAATAACTTTCATGACAAAAATGAAAAAAAAGCTTATTTTGAACTTTAGTGGCCGGATTATAAAAAAAACTTTCATGACAAAAATGAAAAAAAAACCCTACTATTCATCCCCATGGGAAATAAATAGTAGGGTAATGTGAATATATAATTAAAAGTTTTTTATTTAAATTATAATTGGCTATAAAATTATTTTCAGGTGATAGAACTCATAAAAATATGATTAAACAAATTAATTAATGATAAACATAATTTTAAATTCAAAATTGTGTAGATAAAAATTGAATCAAATAATTAATTAAGTTACATAAAATAGTGGAGTTAATCTATATCTATACATACTAATAAATAAAGGTTTTGGGGTGGCACATGTCATTCTTATGTTCATGCTTATGATTTTTTTCCCGTCTCTCTCTCCTATTAATGATACAAGTTTCTATAAAAAAAATTATAATTTTTGTTTCCCGCCTCTCTCTTCTATTAAGTAATAATGATTTCTATAACTATTTTTATAAAGCATTTTTTATTAAAAAAAAATAGTTTTGTTCATAAAATATTTTTTTATTTGAACATTTCTTTCATTCTGTGTATAAAACATTTTTTAAAAATAACTATATAACGTTTCTAAAATTTGTATTAATAAACTATGTAATATTAGATCTTCATTACTGTGTATATATAACATTGCATTTATTCACCATGTATAATATATAGGGTTTTTAACATATATTAAAATAAAGGAATAACTATATTTGTAACATGTCGACTTCTGATTAAATCTAGATTTTTGTTTTTCGCATTTCTCTCCTATTAAATAATGGTGATGTTAAATAATTAAATATCTAAAATTTATTCTAATATTTTATTAAAAATTACTAAATTATAAGAAAATTTCAATTATATCTTATTTTAAAATATAATTTTATAATTCTTAAAATCTTCATTATTTGTTATTTCATAGATGACTAATAACAATCAACGTACAAATCTTCATAGAAAATATTGTTTTATAAAAAGTTATATTTATTCAACTCATATAAAACATGGGCTTTAGCCTAGTTATTAATAGGAGAGAGAGACTGGAAAATGATAATGAAGAGGCCTAGAAATGTGACAAATGTCATTCCAATTTACTTGTTTATTATGTAGTATAGATGTTTCAAACAGCTATATCCAACAGTTAATTAAAATAAAATAAATTACATACATAATATTCATAAACATAAAATATATAAATTTGATGATGTAAATCCTAAAACATAAGTTCATACTTTGTAGTATACGATATATATAAATAATAATATCAAATACATATTCAAAGATAAAAATTGATTTTCCACATAATTAAGGTAATGGAATGGATAGTTACTAAACAAGGTCAAGGGAAAAAAAATTAAAAGTTTTTTGGTATATAGTTCGAATAAACGGTTATATGGTTTCGGACGATTGGATCTGGTATTACATAATACCATACCCGTACGGCCATACCCTTACGTGTACTCTTGAATTTTGTTTACCAGTCTCATACCTAAATACTCATGTTGGAGTTTTTAAGGTTCAGCTATTACCAAAAGGTGTGTATATACTTCAAGTCCTTTGATAGAGATGGATTCGAGATCGACAACCTCACTAAACTAAATCACGTAAATTCGAAAATAAAGCATATAAGTTGACAGGTTGTTGCTGCAATTTTCTTGTTCTTTAATATTTAGACACCTTTAAATAATAAATAGCATGCAAACTTAATTATATTCATATGGTACATAATTGTCGTTTTCGCTTTTCGAAAAGAAAAACATAATTGTCGTTTTCAAATTTGTAATACCAATGATCGTTGCAGCTATAAGATCAGCCCGTAACAAAGTCATGATAAAACCCAGTTCTGGCATCTTCTAAACATGAAGTATGAGAATGCATGAGAGCAGGTCAATGAAAGCACCAAATGATATGTTAGAGCCAGATTAGAGATCGACGGTCTCCTTAAACTAAATCATGTATACTAAAAAATAAAACATAAAGTACAGAACTTGGTGCTGCAATTTTCTTGTTCTTTAATATTCAATCCTTGACACCTTTAAATATGGAAGGAATAGGGATGGAAATGGGTCGGGTTTGGGCCGGGTAACGGTAATCTCAAACCCGTACCCGGTTATAAAACTGTGTCTCATATCCTGCCCATTACCCGTCGGGTATCAGGTATACCCGCGGGTAACAGGCATACCCATTAGTATAGGGTATCGGGCATAGTCGCGGGTATCGATCAATAACCGTCGGGTATGTGTCGTGTACTTTTTTATGACTCTATTTTTTATATTTATAAATACATATTTCAAAAGAAAATTTTAATTTTTACATAATAAAATGAAGCATTAATAGGCAAGAGTTAAGAAAAAATAAAATTATAAATTATAAATTTTCTGGTATATGATTCGTGTATATGGTTCGGGTAAACGTGTATGTGATTTCGGGTAATCGGGTCAGGTATCACCTAATCACATACCCGTCCCATACCCGCAAAATTTTTTAAATTAATCCCATACCCGACTCCACCCGTCGGGTTTCGTATACCAGTCGAGCTCGGGCTCACTAGGAAGGAAACAAACAATAAAATGTAAATTAAAAGTGGGCTACTCTAGTGGCTAAACATGGAAACGTGGGTATGTGTCATCCTTTCTACACGTTAATAAACTTATATGACATGTGGAAGGTTTGTATGCATTTATATATACTTACAAACTCTGTATAAAGCTACGTATATATTTAATGTAGAATGAAGTAGATTCATTATTATAATAGCAATATATATTGTTACAGAATAAACACATACAAAGAATAATTTAAGTTGCATTGAATAATTACATGATCTTATACTAATTTATTTCTTTACATAAAATATATAAATCATGTGGTGATACGATCCCAAAATTGTAAACAAAATAACCTAAAAACGTCATTTACCGCAAATAACAGTTATATTTGATGTAGGTTATATCAAGTGTTATTATTATTTCTCTAAATAGAATTGTCATTATTTGAGACTTTATATTATATATGTATATATTATTTCAACCAAATAATAATAGGTGTAATCTTAACTAACTCATTTATGTTTAACTCATGTTTAAGCGTGTTCTTGATGATTATGCTTAGCGTGACCTAGGGGTGTTTAGTATTCGAATCAGACTCGAAAAACTCAAAATTCGAATCAAATCGAGTTTGAATTCCATGTTCGTATCGGATTTCGAATCGAATTTGTGATTTTTGATTTGATTCGACTCGATATTCGAATTCAAATTTTTGCATTTTATTTTTATATATATGTATACATGTATTTATACATGGGGGAGATCAAGAGAAAACCACAAAGTTAGACAAAAACCGAGAAAACCACTAAAACAATGTGTAATACTATGGGTTACGTATATGTAACCGCAATTTTTTTTTGTTTACGTATACATAACACTATGGGTTACGTATACGTAAGCCAATATTTAAATTATTTTTTGGTTAAAATGTGTAATATTATATTGATACTCTTATACAAAAAAAAAATATTATTATATAATTGGTTAAAATTGATTTTTTAGTGGTTTTCTCGATTTTCACCTAACTAAGTGGTTTTCTCTGGAACCCTCCCCATTTATACATATATATATATATATATACACACACACATGTGTGTGTGGAGGTTAATTACAGAACAATAAATTATTGCGACAACGAAAATATCAAATTTAAATCGTTAAATTTATTTTTATCAAAGTTCATATTTTTAAAATTTTATATTTTGTACACACAAATCTCAAATGTTTATGTTTATATACATAAAAAAGCTTCAAACTTTTTTTTTATGTTTTCTTAACTCTTAACCGTTTACCTACATATGTGTAGGTTACGTGTAGATAACATCTGAATCTAATGTGTAACACATCGCTATTTATCGTACAATCGCCACCAATGAAGTCATGAACTCTATTTTTTAAACAATTGTCGCACAATCGCCACCCGTGCATCTTGTCGTCTCTCTTCTCAGTTTTGATCTAGTCACAGACTCACAACAGGTAAAACATTAAGTCCATTTTTACTTTCTTGTGTATTCGATTTTTAGTTATCATTATGTTATGTATTCGAATGTGGAGTTCATTTACTTTGTTACTTGTTTAATCGTGTTTGTTTTTAATTCATCTTGTTTCACAGCTTCTAATAGAGTTTCGTTTTCGATTCATCTTCTTTTTATCACTTGTTATGAACTTGTAATTTGGATGTTACCATTTTGAATGTTTTGGATGTGTTCAATACTCGAATCGGATTCGAATTCGAACTGCAGATTTGAATTTAGTAATCGAATTCAAATCTAGCTTCAAAACTTAGAAATTTGAATAATTCAAGTAATCGAAATTTGATTCATTGAATACCCCATAGTGTGATGTGATCCACCATATGTCATTAGCAAAATTGACATAAGTTGTGTTTTGGACACAAAGACCTATCCAGTTTAAAAATCTTTAAAATAGTTTAGATAGTTTTGATTTAGATTTATTTCAAAACCTAAAGTTTTAGGAGATATTAACAATTAACATTAAAGATTTATAAAAAGCTTTAAAGTAGAAAGGCTTCTCTCGTTAACCCACGTTTCTCTACCTGTTCGGTTTCATTTGACGTGTCCCTGGCTCCCTGCACCACCTGTCCCACCGTCTCCACGTTTCCTTTCTCTGCTTACTTTCATCCCTCCTTCCATGAGAATGTCAACACCTCTGCTCCAACCCTTCACTTCTTCTCCACACCAGAGAAGATGGCGGTGAAGAATTCCCTGCTCCAAATCCCTTCACTAAAGATGGCGGTGAAGAATTCCTAATCGGGAAGCACGATACACGCAACCGTCTACCTTCCAAACAGGTATGTAGCCACGTTTTCACCGCCACTCTCTTCAATTTGATCGCCTTTTTTTCTCTATAGGGTTTCTTTCGTAGAAGATGGACACCCAGATTTGTGACGGTGATACGAATTAACTTTGTGTTACATTCCATGTTCGCTTCTGTGGAAAGAACCGTAAGGATTGAAGATGGCAGTTGCAGGTTATGGTGGTGTACGTGAATCGAAAATGACGTATTTTTGTGAAATTGGGGAAGTAAGTTCTTACTGATTTCAGTGATTTTCTAGCATTTTGTTTACATTTATGGAATTTAATTCTAATTTTTCATCTAAAGGTAAATAAATAAGGTGAAAATTTAATTGATTAATTGCTTTAAATTCATTTTATATGTATTCGGTGCTAGGCTTCTATGTTTTAAAGAAACCTTTAGAGTGGGAACTTAGTTGCATGCCTAAAATCTAAATCTATACATACTAATAAATAAAGGTTTTGGGGTGCCACATGTCATTCTCATGTTCATCCTTAGGATTTTTTTCCTCTCTCTCTCATATTACTCTCATATTAATGATACAAGTTTCTATAAAAAAATAAAATTTTTGTTTCCTTCCTCTCTCTCCTATTAAATAATAATGATTTTTATAATTATTTTTATAAAACATTTTTAATTAAAAAAATAGCTTTGTTCATAAAACATTTTTATAATTTGAATATTTCTTTCATTATTTTTATAAAACATTTTAAAAAAATAACTATATAACGTTTCTAAAATTTGTATTAAAAAATTATGTAATATTAGATCTTCATTACTGAGTATATATAACACTGCATTTATTCACCCTATATAATATACAAGGTTTCTAACCTATATTATAATAAATGAATAACTATACTTGTTACGTGTCGACTTCTCGATTTTTGTTTTTAGATTATGTAATATTAGATTTCATCTAGATTTTTGTTTTTCGCCTTTCTCAACTATTAAATAATGATGATGTTAAATAATTAAATATCTAAAATTTAATCTAATATTTTATTAAAAATTACTAAATCATACGAAAATTTCAATTATATCTTATTTTAAAATACAATTTTATAATTCTTAAATCTTCATTATTTGTTATTTCACAGATGACTAATAACATTCAACATACAAATCTTCATAGAAAATACTGTTTTTATAACAAGTTATATTTATTCAACCCATGTAAAGCATGGGCTTTAACCTAGTGTTAAAATATAAAAGTTGAATGATCTCAAATTGATTAATAACAGATTATATATCAAGGTAACTTTTGAATGGTGATAATACAATTATGGAAGTAAACATGATAAATGTGTCTTTGTTATGTTGTAATCATGAATGTGAAATAATATGATAATTAATCCCTTAATTTTATGTAAATATTATTAGGTTATATTTGGTTTTTGAGTGGATAGTGCAGGTTCAATGAAAGACGGATCAAGATGATGCATTTTAAATCTCATGGGATTAATTCAAGGTGTTCAGTTTTGCCTCTTTATCAACCTAATTTCCTTTTTCTTTAATTTTTGCCTCTTATTTGATTTTTTTCTTCTTTCTGTTGTTAATTTTTTATTGTTTGTTTGTTCTCTGGTTTGGAGCTGATGTTTAGGTTGCCTTTAGTTTTTTTGCGTATCCCTTATTTAAGCTGTAAGGTGATTTAGGTTTCATCTTCATGTTATTGTTCATGTAGCGCTAAAAGTTGTCGGTCGATCGATGACAAAAAATTGTGTGTAAGTATCCAATCTTCATTATGAAAGTTGTGTCTATGGGAATATTTGTTAGGGTTGTCCTAATCAGTGCATATGTTCAATGCAGCTATGAGCTTCATGAATTTTTTCTGATTGTTGTTTAGGTTTATGATGTTTTGGGCTTTTATTTTAATAGCATTGATGTTTAGGTTGAATTTTCACTCTGTTTATATTAATTTTTTGTGTTTGTTTTTTGATTAGTTGTTTTTTTTAGAATTGGAACTGATGTTTAGATTGGTCTCTATTTTTTGCTTTTCTCTTATTTTTATATTGTCATGAGTTATGATTAGTAAATGACTAATGAGGTTCAACATCATATCTGAGTTGTGTATGTTAGTATGTGTTTTAGTACTTAATTTGTGTATTGGTGCAAGATTCAAACTCCAAACTTTAACCCTATTAGACTTAATTATTATTAGTAAGTGTGCTTATGGGTTATAGAGTCTGCAGTTTTCTAGCTGTCATTCATGTTTTCGCATTGTTGATGTCAGATTGTTCAAGATATACCCTCGCATGTACCTTTTGACTTGCCAGTGGTTCTGATCAAGCCATCATAGGCATGCTCCACAGCTGAAGTTCACAAGGTAGTTTGTATCATATGAGTTGAGGTGGTAGGTTGGGTGGGTCATGTAGTAGAATCTGTTCAATACGCCTAAATCATTACTTTATATGTTTTCTTATTCATTTTCTTATTGAACTGTCTGAACATAAACTCATTTGAACGTTAATGAAACACTGAATTATAAACTGTTTTAGGCTGAATTAGTAACATATCCAAGTAATTGAATCTTGAAATTTATAGCTTCTAATTTCATTGGTCCTCTCTGGAAACTGATATTTGTTTAACTGTATTGAAAACAGTGGTGACTCATGAGTGGAAGAAGGTTCATCCTCAGCCAAAACCCGAGGTTACCATCTTTTTTTTTCCTTATATTATATTCCAGCTTATTATCTTTGTACAAACTGCAATTGAAATTGAATTTGGTAACATTTCTTAACTAATATGTTAAATGAGCAGCAATCTTTTATCTGCAAATTTAACGCATAGCAAGACAAATCATCTACTTTAATATCTTCATGTTATTAATTAACAACTATTCACGCAACAACTTGAATTTCAAAAGCAGATTGAAATTCAAGTTGTTGCGTGAATAGTTGCTGATAGAGCTATTCACTCTACCATATGCACATATCCCTCTTGAATTTCTGAAAGCACAACTCACTGTTAAGGTACATATCACTTTAATCATTTCAGATGGTTAACACATGCAATTATTAATCGCCAAACGGGTCTAGTTAGATATTGGAGGCTGGTGACAAAATGACAGGGGTCACCTGTGAATATAAATGAAATGATTTTAATTTTTAAAATTACCAAAACGGATTCTTTATTAGCCGACCTTGACCGACCCGCCAGTATTTGTTTTGACAGGCTAACTGTTAGGCAATCCATATAAGAAACCTTTATATAAGAAGTTTACTAAACATTTCTTTTATCAAAGTCTGATTTATTTTATGATGCATTAACGAAGCCTAATTTTGGGTTTAAATTTCTTACTAAGAAGATCAATCTTATCTTTGAAAATTATTTCCAGGACATTAGCTACAACATAGCTGATAAAATCCTCAATATATAAGAATTTGATATATACACATAGTTAAAATCACTGTATGACAGCCTCTCACGACACTAAGCAATGTTGACTACTAGACAGACAAAAAAGGACCACTTCATTTTAAATCAAAAAGACATGAAATTTCCTTAATTAAGATAATACATGTATGAGGAGAGGGATACATTGTCACACCCCCAAAATCCACTAACGGAGTTTTACCGTTAGGAGCGTGACATACCAGGATCTCAGTCATTAGTTACTTTGAACGACTCTATATGAGTTTAAGAAAAACCACTAGTATTGCTCATAGTCACGATGCAACACTAGAAATGAAAACACTGATTTAATGTAAGACTTGCGGAAGCGAAAAGTTAGATGAAAAGTATGCGCCAAAACAGTCGCGCCAAAAACAAATAATTCAACAATAAATAAAAATAAATAGTTCTTGCGTTTGAAAATGATGGACTTGAGATGCATGCATGCCTTAGCTTGTGCTTGTACCTTAATTACCTGAGAAAACATGCTAAAACGTGTCAACACTAGGTTGGTGAGTTCACAGGTTTCAATGTTTGTAAAGTTTACTAGATAATACCATTTACAATTTATATCATAGGTAGCTAACCTAGTACATGTTACTAAAGCGTTTCGACACCGAAGATGACTGTTTATGTTTGTACTGCCTCCCACCATGACTATCATAATCAATGGTGAATGTTTAGGTCAATGTTACACCCGTTCGACTTCCCGTCGTGTTAGCGCGACTAACGCGGGTGGGGCTTGCCAATGCCCAGTAGTACTACTCAAGATTACCTCGCTAACCCATATACTAACGGTTCGATAAGTAAGGACTTTCATGATATGTTTGCGCTTAGTACAACAAGTGATATAATTGAAATGTAAGATCTAAATGTTCGTACCCATGTTTTCTCCCCCAAGTTTAAATCATAAGAAAAGGGCCGTGAAACTCACCTTAGAGTATGTGCGAAAGAAAACGAACTTAGAATGTTTGACGACTAACTGCCACCTATAAACACCGGTTTATAAGTGTGTGTTTGTGCAAGATGATAGAAATCCTTAGTATCCAAACAATACTATTGTTTAAGTGTTTAGAAAAGGTTTGCAAGTTTGACTAAGTTTGACCAAGTTTGACTAAGTTTGACCAAGTTTGACCCGACGACCCGTTGGTGACACGATGTATGAAATAGTGTTTGATTAATATAATACTTCCATATTACACACATAAGATCATGCAGGTAACACTTAGCAAAAATTTCTTATTGTTCTAACAAACAAGCATGATTTCCAAAAATAGAAAGTTTCCAAAAATAGCAGGTTTCTATAAATAGCAGATTTCTATAAATAGCAGGTTTCTATAAATAGTAAGTTTGTTCGGGACTCGTGTTTCCTGGAAACTATCATCATTGATATGTTTGTAGGGTCACTCTAACATGTTCTAGATCATTACGTCACATAACAATTGTCTAGAACCTAAACATGCAAATCATAATTCAAGACAAAGTTTCCAACTTTAGTAACCTATGACTAGCGTGCGTTATTTCAAACACCTAACACGTTACAACAAGTTATTGTGTCCTATTTAACATAGATCTATCATCAAACCATATCACGTATGTCTAAATAACAAGTTATAACCACTTTTAACAATTAAAGTTTCCTTATTTGGAAAGTTCACAAAACTGATCTAGGTATTCAAAATCTGATTTCACAAATCATGTAAACATGCATCAAGTAACATATAACCATCATCACATCATCCTAATCAGGTCTAGCATGCAAGATAGAAATCATAAAAAGTTTCCTCTTTTAGTAACTTGTCCATTATACATTTCGTTTACACAAGTAACACGTCAATTCGATTCCAAATCATTCAACTAATATATCTACAACTATATTAATCATAACTCACGTCTAGCATGCGATTTCTATACTTCACATAATCAATATAATCAATGTTTCACATCGTATGATAACTAGGGTTTCGTATACGTTCATCAAATAATCAATACAATTCAACAACATCAAACAATTAACGAATTCATTATCATATTTCAAAATCATTACGTTTGGATAATCTAGGGTTTCAATCTCAAAAATAATAATGAAATAACGACGGATTTTTATAAAATCACTTACTTGTAAACGTTAGGAATGCCTAGACTAGCGCGTATCCACTTCCGGTTTCACGATCGGGGCTCAAACGAAGATCCTACGAATGGTTTCTTGGTTCGGTCGAAGTGGGGGTGAGGAGTGGGAGAGGTAGACGGCAATGGGGTGGTTAGGGTTTATGATATATATTTTTTTTTAAACTTTTATCCTTATCTAACACTTAATGGGTAATTAGATTGGCCTGCGGGCTTAATTAAGGCCCACAAGTCTAATTAATTAAATAACAACTTAATTAATAATTAAAACTTTCGATTTTTATTTCTATAAAAACACTAACTTTTATAAAATACTAAATACGATTTACACACGATAAACACGTACGAAAACGATAATATTCACATAATTCACGAAATCACATAAATTTCATAATTTATATTAAATATAAATTATTAAATGTTCGTAATGTTAATTCCGATTAATCACCAACGTTCCGGGTTAGACTCGAGTGCGATCTGATGTGTGCGAACTAACTGATACATTTAATTAATCCTAATTAAATGCAATGTATGTGTGACTAACTGAGATAACTGAGTTTGTAATTTTGAACTAACGAGGTTTGAGTTAACGGAGTTAACCTGAAAATGCCGGATGTCACATCATCCCCTTGTTGAAATAATTTTCGTCCCGAAAATTAAACGAAGTCCGTAACGTCTGAAACAAAAAGTTTAGGTTTGTCACATCATCCCCTTGTTGAAAGAAATTTCATCTCGAAATTTAGTTAGTACCTTCCGTGTTTGCCGTTGAATGTTTGAAAAGGTGAGGATACTTTTTCATCATCTGATCCTCTCGTTCCCACGTGAACTCCGGTCCACGCTTTGAGTTCCAGCGAACTCTGACAATAGGTATCTTACTGTGCTTGAGAGTTTTGACCTCTCGGTCCATGATTTCAACTGGTTCCTCAATAAAACGTAGCTGTTCATCAATTTCCAACTCCTCGAGTGGAATTACAAGTGTCTCATCTGATAGGCACTTCTTTAGGTTTGAGACATGAAAGACATTATGCACTCCATTGAGTGTATCCAGTACGTTCAGTTGGTATGCTACTGGACCGATCCTTTTCTCTATCTCGAATGGTCCAACGTAACGCGGGTTTAACTTTCCTCGTTTTCCAAAACGAATCACACCTTTCCACGGTGAAACCTTTAATAACACTTTGTCGCCCACTTGAAATTCTAGCGGTTTTCTGCGCTTGTCTGCATAACTCTTTTGACGGTCACGAGCTGCCGCCATACGGTCTCTGATTTGCACGATTTTCTCTGAGGTTTCATGCACAAGTTCAGGACCCGTAAGTTGGCTATCTCCAACTTCAGCCCAACAAAGTGGTGATCGACACTTTCTCACGTACAAAGCCTCGAACGGTGCTGCTTTGATACTAGTATGATAGCTGTTATTGTAAGAGAATTCCACTAAAGGCAAGTGAGTCTCCCAACTGTTTCTGAAATCGATCACACAAGCCCTTAACATGTCTTCTAGGGTTTGAATGGTACGCACACTCTGGCCATCTGTTTGAGGATGGTATGTTGTGCTCATATCCAGGCGCGTGCCTAGAGCTTTCTGTAACGATTTCCTGAAACGTGAGGTGAATCGGGCGTCTCTATCAGAAATGATGGAGATTGGCACTCCATGTCGGGATACTACTTCTTTAAGATAGAGGCGAGTTAACTTTTCCATTTTATCGGTCTCTTTGATAGCAAGGAAATGAGCTGATTTGGTTAGGCGATCCACTATCACCCAGATTGTGTCACATCCATTAGGGGTTCGGGGTAATTTGGTTATGAAATCCATGGAAATCTGCTCCCATTTCCACATCGGGATTTCCGGTTGTTGAAGTAATCCGGATGGCTTTTGGTACTCCACCTTGACCTTGGAACAAGTCAGGCACTTGCTCACGTAGGTGGCTATGTCGGCTTTCATGTTCGGCCACCAATATAAAACCTTGAGATCGTGATACATCTTGTCGGATCCCGGATGGATAGAGTATCGGGATTTGTGAGCTTCATCCATGACTAGATCTCTTAGATTTCCATACACTGGAATCCAAATTCGTTCCGTGAAGTAACGAATACCATCAGATTTAACCTCAAGTTGTTTCTCCATACCACGTGTAGATTCCAACGATAAGTTCTCCTCTTTCAAGGCTTCAAGTTGGGCATTACAGATCTGTTCGGGTAATCATGTATGAATAGTGAGTTGTAATGCTCTAACCCGTCGGGGTTTGGTTTCTTTTCTGCTTAGGGCATCGGCGACCACATTAGCTTTGCCCGGATGGTACTTGATTGCACAATCATAATCGTTTAATAACTCAATCCAACGACGTTGTCGCATGTTCAACTCTTTCTGCTCAAAAATATGATGAAGACTCTTGTGATCGGTGTAGATGGTGCATTTGGTACCGTACAAGTAATGTCTCCATATCTTGAGTGCAAACACTACGGCTCCTAACTCCAAATCATGAGTCGTGTAGTTCTTTTCGTGGATTTTTAACTGTCGAGAAGCGTATGCGATAACCTTGTTGCATTGCATCAATACACAACCGAGACCTTGGATGGAGGCATCGCAATACACCACGAAGTCATCCGTTCCCTCCGGTAGAGACAGGATGGGTGCGCTACATAGTCTCTGCTTCAGTAGCTGGAATGCTGATTCTTGATTCTCACTCCAGTTATAGGGTTTATCTTTTTGGGTTAAAGCGGTGAGGGGTTGGGCAATCTTTGAGAATCCTTTGATAAAACGACGGTAGTATCCGACCAATCCTAGGAATTGCCGAACTTAGGTTGGAGTTGATGGTGCTGCCCAATTCTTATTAGCTTCCACTTTGGCTGGATCGACATGTATTCCCTTCTCATTGATCACATGTCCTAAAAATTGAACCTCGCGAATCCAAAAATCGCATTTGGAAAACTTCGCGTACAGCTGCTCCTGTTTCAGTAGCTCAAGGATCAAACGCAGATGCTCCTCATGCTCTTCCAGACTCTTAGAGTATATGAGGATATCGTCAATGAAGACAATGATGAATTGGTCCAGGTAAGGTTTACACACACGGTTCATGAGGTCCATGAACATCGCGGGTGCGTTAGTTAATCCAAATGGCATGACCAAAAATTCGAAATGGCCGTACCGGGTTCTGAATGTAGTCTTGGATATATCTTCATCTCGAACTCTCAGCTGATGATATCCAGATCTTAAGTTTTCGAGTAGAAACTTGACCCGTGAAGTTGGTCGAATAAATCGTCAATACGAGGTAGTGGGTAGCGGTTCTTGACTGTTACTTTGTTCAACTCTCGGTAATCAATGCACATTCGAAAAGTTCCATCTTTCTTTTTAACAAATAGGATTGGGGCTCCCCATGGCGATGAGCTAGGTCGGATAAAACCTTTATCTAACAACTCTTGCAGTTGTGTGGATAGCTCCTGCAACTCGCTTGGTGCCAGTCTATAGGGTGCTCGAGTAATAGGCGCTGCTCCGGGTGTTAGGTCAATCTGAAATTCGACCTGACGATGGGGTGGAAGACCAGGTAGGTCTTCAGGGAATACTTCTGGGAATTCGCGAATGATAGGGATATCTTCTAACTTTTTCTCCTCAGTGGAATTGTCAGCGACAAGGGCTAATATCACGGTATGACCCTTACGCAGACACTTCTGAGCCTTCATGAAAGATATGATGCCCATGACTGCACCACTTCTTTCGCCCTGAACGGATAGGATCTTTCCACTAGGAAGGGGTATACGAACGATCTTCTCACTACAGATGATCTCAGCTTGGTTTTTAGACAACCAATCCATTCCCACAATTATGTCAAAACCGCCAAGTGTAACTGGCATGAGATCGATGTCGAGTTTGTGACCAGAAAGTTCTAACTGACATCCCTTGAGAATGTGGGTTGCCTCGATTACTTTACCGTCTGCTATCTCTACGGTATAATGATGTTCTAGTAAAGTTGGGTTTATTCCTAACTGACTACTAAGTTCTCTAGATATAAAACTTCTATCGGCGCCAGTATCAAAAAGTACAGAAGCATAATGATCGTTTAAGAGAAACATACCGTTCACCACGTTCCGATCATTCCGAGCTTCTCCCGATCCAATCACAAATGCTCGGCCCTTTGCACTATTTCCGTTGTTATTACCATTTCCACCCTGGTGGTTATTACCATTTCCATTACCGCCCTGATGATTATTGCCATGTCCATTCCCGTTCCCGTTTCTCCTAAACTACGGGCAATTTTTCTTGAAATGCCCTTCTTTACCACACTCAAAACAGCCTTTGGGTGCGTCTCCGGGTAGTGTCTGTTTGTTCTGCAGATCTACCCTACAGTCTTTAGCCAAGTGACCCATCTTTCCACACCGGTCACAACGATACCGGTCACACGTTCCATGATGGTGAAAGTTACATTTATTGCACTTCGGGTACTTGCCAACATAAGAACCTTGATTCTGTTGAGAAGAGTTAGACTGACTGTTGTTCTTTGTATTAGAGCCCCATATTATTTAGTCATTATTTATAGTAATAGCTTTGTAATTACTCTATTTAAAGGGACTCTTGATTAGCATTGTAATTACCCTATTTAAAGGGACTCTTGATGATCGATAATGGCAAGGAAATTGTATGATACCATAAACACTTTTATGGTAACAGAGCCAAACACCCTTCCATCCTAGCTTCCCTATTCGATCCATGGGTGACGAAAAGACATCTACGAGTGAATCATCCGAGATCAAGAACACCGCACTTCACCCGGCGTATACGGTAACAAACATCAACAACAAGATCCGTACCCTTGGCGGACCTAATGATGATAGCAAAACTACTATCACGTACCCATCATGGATCAAGCTGTTTCACCTTCATCTTATCGCATACAAGGTCTTAGATCATATTGAAGCACCGCCGCCAATCGAATCCGATGATGGCTACGGCCAATGGAAAGAGATTGACGCTCTTGTCTTACAGTGGATCTACAGCACCGTTTCGGCCGATTTGCTCGACCGAATTCTTGAAACCAACACCACAGCTCGAGATACATGGATAAAGCTTCAGAATATTTTTTGCAACAATAAAGGATCTAGGGCCGCTGCTCTTGAACAGGAATTCGCCAACCTCACCCTTGGTGCATGTGCATCTATGGATGCTTACTGCCAAAAGTTGAAGAGTCTTGCCGAACAGTTAGGCGCGGTTGAAAACCCACTTAATGAATCTAGACTTGTTATTCAATTGGTCTGCGGTCTTCCTCGTGAATATGATATGGTTGGAGCATTCATCAACCAACTTTCACCCTCATGGGACACGGCACAAAGCATGATCCAATTAGAACAACATCGCCTTAATGCTCGCCAAAACCAATCATCCCAGTCGTCCACCGTCTTAGCCGCCACTAACCGTGACACCCGTGGCACACAATCGGATCAAGGAACTCGTGCACCACATCCACAATACCGCCAAGATTATGGTCGAGGCGGGTATGGTCGTGGATACCATGGCAGGGGACGTGGTCGTGGGCGTTATCGCGGACGGGGCGGTCAGTCGTATCAACACCAGGCCCAATGGCCCAACTACTGGCCCAGCAACTATACCCCACCCCCCTCGCCCTATCCGTCCAATTCTCAGGCTTGGAACCCGACCCCACAACACCAACAGCCCCCTCGCTGGACCCAGCCATGGACTGGCCAGCTTAAACAGCCTCCACAGGGACAATTCGCAGGTGGACAGCCCAATACTCCAAACTCTATGGCGGGTTCTAGTGCTAATGGGCCATTTGCAGGGATGCCCAGACTCCAGACGGTCCACATCTGGATACTGTGTCTTCATGGGTAACAATTTATTGTCAGGTCATCTAAACGCCAATCGACGATCTCTCGTTCTAGTGCCGAAGCAGAATATCGGGCCGTAGCAAACGCAGTGGCCGAATCCACCTGGCTGCGCAATCTTTTGGTTGAACTTCATCACCCGCTGCAGAAAGCTACCATAGTATATTGTGATAACATTTCGGCGGTCTATTTATCTAAAAATCCGGTCCAGAACCAACGGACAAAACATGTAGAGATTGATATTCATTTTGTCCGAGAGAAGGTTCGTTTGGGACATGTTCGTGTTCATCATATCCCGTCATCTTACCAATTTGCGGACATCTTTACGAAGGGCTTGCCTCGTCAACTTCATCAGGAGTTTCGTTCCAGTTTGAGCATTCGTGAACCTCTTGCTCGAACTACGGGGGAATATTAGAGGCCCATATTATTTAGTCATTATTTATAGTAATAGCTTTGTAATTACTCTATTTAAAGGGACTCTTTATTAGCATTGTAATTACCCTATTTAAAGGGACTCTTGATGATCGATAATGGAAAGGAAATTGTATGATACCATAAACACTTTTACTTTGACGGTTCAAACTTACGGTGTTGCTGTTGCTGTTGCTGAGAAGGTGGGTTTGACTGGAAGGTTTTGGGGAATGAACTGTCAAACTTCCGCTTATTGTCAGTTGTCTTAATTAATACACCTCTAGGGGGTAGAGTGCCATGAGCGACTGCCTGATCGGTCAGCCTGTGAGCCAACCTGATTGCTTGCTGGATCGTAATGAGATTAGAAGATGTCACCATGCTCTGAATTTACGGGACCAAACCATCAATGAACTTCTCGATCCTCTTATAGGGAGTTGTTACCATTTGCGGACACAAGTTCGCCAGTTCATGCGAACGAGTAGTGTAGGCTTCAATTTCAGATCCCTCCATCTTGAGGTTCCAGAACTCGCCCTCAAGTTTCTGCACTTTATCGCGGGGACAATACTCCTCCCGCGGCATAGTCTTAAATTCATCCCATGGCAATGCATTTGCCATCTCAAGAGTTAGCATTTGCACCTGGGAGTTCCACCAAGTAAGGGCCGGACCCTCAAGTGTGCCAGATGCATATTTCACATGATTATTCGGTGGATAATTGCACATTGCAAAAGCGGATTCATATTTCTCCATCCAGCGGAGTAAGCCAACAGCCCCTTCGGCTCCACTGAACGAGTGAGGTTTGCAATCCATGTACGCCTTGAAAGTACAAACCTGCTAGTGGTTATGCTGACCTGAATTGTAAACAAGAATGCGCTTTAAGAATACCATATTCGAATTTGAGTTTATGATGAATGATGACTCACTAGAGTCAATAATATGTTGCTTTACCTCCAGCATTAATAGCGGCGTGAGTAGCTGCTACTGCTTCAGCCACACGCTCAGTTATGAGTGCCGTGAGCTCGGCTGCAGTCATGTTAATGTTTCCGCGACCACCGCGTCCTCCGGCGCGTCCTCCACGTCCATTTCCTCTTCTAGACATTATCTTTACATTCACAACATACAATAATGAGAAAAATACATCGCATTTTATCATCATACAAGTACCAGTAAATAAAGAAATTCAAACCACAACATCTAACATTTCAATAATAGTAATACTTGATAAAATAAATTGTAACGATTACAACTAAATTCAACCAAACATCAAAATTCTAGAAACATTTGTTGGATGGGAACAACCCTGCCCATCTAGGTTCAAAAGAAAAGACGTAAATAAGTAATGAAGATAGATAATCAAATGTCACTACCAACTGATGTAACATCAGATGCTGCATCATCATCATCATCCTGGTCTCCTGCAGGTGCGTCCTCTGGTGCAACTCCTGCTGCCTCAACTGCTGCAAGTCGTGCATCAACCTACTCAATCCTAGTGTGGAGTATATCTAGGTTCCACTCTGTAGTGTTCAGCCGGTCCTCCATATCCACACATCCATTTGCTAAATTCTCATGAGCTGTATCAGTTGCTGCTAAATTTGCAGTCAGTTTGGTGATCCTCTGATTCATCAACATCTCTCGCTGAAGTATGCTAGTAATCTCTCCCGCTGCGTCCCTCATGTTCCGGATCTCCCGGTCCATCCTAGCCACAAAGGCAGCTATCACCTGCTCATGGGGGTACTGCAACGGTGGCAAAGCTCATACAGAAGATGATGAAGAAGAAACAATGTCAGTAGTGAGTGGAGGTGGGACTTCCTCCTCGCGGATCCAATTCCTGATCCTATCGGGATACCAATCCCAGTCCTGCGTGTTACCTCTAACACACACATGAATAGGCTCGTCATACCCTACAGTGGTATTGATCGGGTTGAGTCGACGTCTCCTCGGCTCTGGCAAAGGTACGGTAGGAACATCGTGCTCCTGAACGACTGGGGATGCGGGTGAATTAGGCGGTGTCGACATTTCCTGTCACGGGATGAGTGAGTACCATGTTTGAGTGTAAGTGTTGTGTAACTAATGCATGTACGTGGTTATAGTCTAGTATGCATTTCCTAGTTCTCTATGACCAATGGCTCTAATACCAATCTGTCACACCCCCAAAATCCACTAACGGAGTTTTACCTTTAGGAGCGTGACATACCAGGATCTCAGTCATTAGTTACGTTGAACAACTCTATATGAGTTTAATAAAAACCACTAGTATTGCTCATAGTCACGATGCAACACTAGAAATGAAAACACTGATTTAATGTAAGACCTTGCGGAAGCGAAAAGTTAGATGAAAAGTATGCGCCAAAACAGTCGCGCCAAAAATAAACAATTCAGTGATAAATAAAATAAATAGTTTTTGCGTTTGAAAATGATGGACTTGAGATGCATGCATGCCTTAGCTTGTGCTTGTACCTTAATTACCTGAGAAAACATGCTAAAACGTGTCAACACTAGGTTGGTGAGTTCACAGGTTTCAATGTTTGTAAAGTTCACTAGATAATATCATTTACAATTTATATCATAGGTAGCTAACCTAGTACATGTTACTAAAGCGTTTCGACACCGAAGCTGACTGTTTATGTTTGTACTGCCTCCCACCATGACTATCATAATCAATGGTGAATGTTTAGGTCAATGTTACACCCGTTCGACTTCCCGTCGTGTTAGCGCGACTAACGCGGGTGGGGCTTGTCAATGCCCAGTAGTACTACTCAAGATTACCTCGCTAACCCATATACTAACGGTTCGATAAGTAAGGACTTTCATGATATGTTTGCGCTTAGTACAACAAGTGATATAATTGAAATGTAAGATCTAAATGTCCGTACCCATGTTTTCTCCCCCAAGTTTAAATCATAAGAAAAGGGCCGTGAAACTCACCTTAGAGTATGTGCGAAAGAAAACGAACTTAGAATGCTTGACGACTAACTGCCACCTATAAACACCGGTTTATAAGTGTGTGTTTATGCAAGATGATAGAAACCCTTAGTATCCAAACAATACTATTGTTTAAGTGTTTAGAAAAGGTTTGCAAGTTTGACTAAGTTTAACCAAGTTTGACCCGACGACCCGTTGGTGACACGATGTATGAAATAGTGTTTGATTAATATAATACTTCCATATTACAAACATAAGATCATGCAGGTAACACTTAGCAAAAATTTCTTATTGTTCTAACAAACAAGCATGATTTCTAAAAATAGAAAGTTTCTAAAAATAGCAGGTTTCTATAAATAGCAGGTTTCTATAAATAGTAAGTTTGTTCGGGACTCGTGTTTCCTGGAAACTATCATCATTGATATGTTTTTAGGGTCACTCTAACATGTTCTAGATCATTACGTCACATAACAATTGTCTAGAACCTAAACATGCAAATCATAATTCAAGACAAAGTTTCCAACTTTAGTAACCTATGACTAGCATGCGTGATTTCAAACACCTAACACGTTACAACAAGTTATTGTGTCCTATTTAACATAGATCTATCATCAAACCATATCACGTATGTCTAAATAGCAAGTTATAACCACTTTTAACAATTAAAGTTTTCTTATTTGGAAAGTTCACAAAACCGATCTAGGTATTCAAAATCTGATTTCACAAATCATGTAAACATGCATCAAGTAACATATAACCATCATCACATCATCCTAATCAGGTCTAGCATGCAAGATAGAAATCATAAAAAGTTTCCTCTTTTAGTAACTTGTCCATTATACGTTTCGTTTACACAAGTAACACGTCAATTCGATTTCAAATCATTCAACTAATATATCTACAACTATATTAATCATAACTCACGTCTAGCATACGATTTCTATACTTCACATAATCAATATAATCAATGTTTCACATCGTATGATAACTAGGGTTTCGTATACGTTCATCAAATAATCAATACAATTCAACAACATCAAACAATTAACGAATTCATTATCATATTTCAAAATCATTACGTTTGGATAATCTAGGGTTTCAATCTCAAAAATAATAATGAAATAACGACGGATTTTTATAAAATCACTTACTTGTAAACGTTAGGAATGCCTAGACTAGCGCGTATCCACTTCCGGTTTCACGATCGGGGCTCAAACGAAGATCCTACGAATGGTTTCTTGGTTCAATCGAAGTGGGGGTGAGGAGTGGGAGAGGTAGACTGCAATGGGGTGGTTAGGGTTTATGATATATATTTTTTTTAAACTTTTATCCTTATCTAACACTTAATGGTAATTAGATTGGCCTGCGGGCTTAATTAAGGCCCACAAGTCTAATTAATTAAATAACAACTTAATTAATAATTAAAACTTTCGATTTTTATTTCTATAAAAACACTAACTTTTATAAAATACTAAATACGATTTACACACGATAAACACGTACGAAAACGATAATATTCACATAATTCACGAAATCACATAAAATCACATAAATTTCATAATTTATATTAAATATAAATTATTAAATGTTCGTAATGTTAATTCCGATTAATCACCAACGTTCCGGGTTAGACTCGAGTGCGATCTGATGTGTGCGAACTAACTGATACATTTAATTAATCCTAATTAAATGCAATGTATGTGTGACTAACTGAGATAACTGAGTTTGTAATTTTGAACTAACGAGGTTTGAGTTAACAGAGTTAACCTGAAAATGCCGGATGTCACATGCATGCATGTATAAATCTTCAACCAGTGACATTTATTTTGTTAATTCAGGAACCGAAGCAAATGAGCTGGCAATGCTAATGGCACGTCGGTACAATGGCAATCTCGGTTTGCGATAAGCATTGCATACCATGATGGAAGTGCTATACCAATTAGATTAACAAGTATGAACACATGAAAATACCTTGTACTACAGGTATTTGTAACTTAATAGTTCTTGAAACACATTTGTAACTTTACCCAATAGTTCTTGAAACACTGGATGTGTACGCTAAATGTTATGGGTAATTGGGTATTTGTGATATTTGGGTGGGTTGGGTAATGGGTCAAGCATGTTTGGGTCAAAGCAGGTATATATGGAGTATTTTGGTGGTCAAATTTAATGTACGAAGTACGATCAAAATAAACTATATTGTCACAAATATTTTATTCAAAATGATTTACGTGTTGACGTGTTCAGTCCGTTTTATATACATGTGATCCGTTAGAGAAAATGTATATTTATAAAAGAGACTATGACTTTAAGACTGATAATTGTTTTTTTATACTTTTACTCTCAGGGCTGAAGTCAATTTTCGGATTAGGGAATTAGATTAAACATTTGAAATCATAGTTGAACTTTTTTCCCCTAAATTAGTTAATGTGTTTTGCAGTGAACAACTTTGTGGAGTGTTTGGATTGCAAGATAACTTAATTGGATTTACAAGGGGTGGTTCAAAGCGAGAACCCTAAAACCGATCGAAAAGGTAGTGTTGCACGCAGTCGTCATAGCGTATGACGACGGGTTTGAGCCTTTGAGAGGCAGGAGGTGGTACCTGGGAAAAGAAGAGGTATTGCCCTTAAAGGGTGTTGCTTCTTCTTTATTTCAAACTTACACATATTTGATAGAGATTGAAATTTGTATCTCATAGTAGGTTATTTGATTTTTTTTACTGTTCTTGATCTAACACATGGACTGTTTTTATTGTAATTGGTCGGATTCCAAATATATGAGCACCAGCCGCAACGCGCGGGCGGAAAATTACTAGTTATACATTTATAATCTCACATTCTTACTAATATACTAAATTATATTAAAATTATAATTTTTTTAAATGCAAATATTACTCGTAGAGTTATGTTAACTATTCAAATTAGAAAAAAAAAATAATTCAAATTAAAACTAATAAAAAAATTACTTAAAATGTATAATGTTATAATAAAGATTAAATGTATCAGCTATTTTCTCAATCAAAAAGATTTCTTACAAGAAATAGTTATGAATATTTTGCTATATAATTTGATCAAATAAAGTTAAAAAATAAACTTAATCTACACATATTATGCAAACAAAAAACACTTGCAACTTAAAAAAAAGTTTAACTGCACCAACTATATACTTTTTAGTTCATTATTATTGGTTCCAAACCCTGATAAAGGATGAGAGTTTATGACAATAAAGTTCAACACATCTCCCAAAATTTCCTTCGCGGGTTGCATCGTGGGCGTAACTCTTTTCTGTTTGGTTGCCTTGATGATCAATCATGATTCATGGCTGTGGATCCGAGTTGCTTCATTAGGATTGCAACGAGTTATGTTATTTTTTTTTTGTCATTGTTAGGTTTAAATCATATTAATCACTTCAAAACACACAAATCCATATACACCCTAATGAGGTTATTTGCAAATCTCAAAGCAGTTCTTGCACATTTTGTACTTGTATGTCAAAAGTAGAGGAGCTTAAAAGCTAAAAATGATTAGAAGAATTATCATATAGAAACTATACTTCAACTCGAATAAAACGTAGTCTAATGAACAGAATTCATAAGTCACAACCGCCCTTTCTCAGCCACGCCCAAGCTATGATTCCAACCGCAGCACCACCTAAGTGAGCGGCTCCCGCAATTTTACTATCTTCATGAAATATAATTGCAACTACATATTCAGAATTGATAATATGTTAAGAACAACATAATGCATTTTTATATGGTGCAAAAAAGAAAATCCTAAGTAGTGGGAGTCTGGGAGAAAAACAGAGGCAATTACATAATCATCTTATGTGTATCACAATTAAAACAATAGGTATAAATGCATTATACGGTTCTCAACATATTATTGGTTCTGAAATGAAACCTTGTAGAGAGAAATTTTAAGGATATTGTATTTTTATTATGCATTTTCTAATGAAGATTGACATATTTTTATTATGTATTTGAAATTTGATTTGGTTTCATCTTTTCATTTTGTGACCTGACCCGACCCGAGACTGAAAAATCTAAAATTATCGAGCACCGAAACCAACACCCATGAAAAAAATTACTAGGTCCACTACTGCCTCTATATGTCCCACTATATGTGTGTGTGGTCCCTCCAAAACAAGTTTGAGTTTTAAAGAAAAAAAAGTTCAACTTCAAATGAATGAAAATTTCTAAATTGAGAAGAAATGTGGTTTTAGGTAAAGTTTCTAACTATTTTCCAAATGTCCAAAGTGTCCCCGACAACATAAAGAAATCTTGAGTACAAATTTAATGTTGGTTGTGTGTTATAATGATGACAAATGGATAAAGTTGTAATTTTAAGTATCCCTCAAAAGTAAATAGATTGCTCATATCTTATTAAGAATCATACCTTTACTCTTTTTATTTCTTCCCAAATTCTATATATCACCTCAAAAGATCACATGAAACAAAACGATCATGAGAAAAACAAACAAACGTAAAACTTACCTGGTATAATCCCACTCATAGGAGTAGGGTCTGGGGAGGGCATGATGAAGACAAACTTTATCTCTATCCTAGAGGAAGGATAGAGAGGTTGCTCCTACTGAGACCTCTCGCTCCAAATGCTCTTTCTTTTACAGTACGGTATAGTAACTTTACACAATAGTAACCAAGTTTCACATCTGTTCCATTTTAGTAACTCAAACTTTTTTTGTCTCATTTTAGTCACTCAAGTTTTCTTATCTGTTCCATTTTGGTCACTCAAACTTTTTTTTGTCTTATTTTAATCACTCACGTTTCACATGTTGTTCCAATCTTATGAAATTACCATGTTACGAGCTACTTTTTTTGTATTTTATTCTATGGATATGGTGAAAATGAAATCCAAAAAGAGTAAATCAACATTTTCGCCATATTCATAAAACAAAATCCAAAAAAAAGTAACATGTTAACCTCGTAATTGTGCAATATTAGAACATGTGAAACTTGAGTGACTAAAATGAGATAAAAAAAGTTTGAGTGACTTAAATAGAATTTATGAAAAACTTGAGTGACTAAAATGAGACAAAAAAAGTTTGAGTGACTTGAATGAAACAGATGAGAAACTTGATTACTATTCTGTGAAGTTTTTCCTAAAATATAACTAGGAGAATCCGAGGCTCCGAGCAAATAAGCATACAAGAGTACTACTAATGAAAGTTGTAAGCTACTGCTAACCATACAGTAATGAACAAACTATAGTAGGTCCGAATAAAGGAGCAAATACGCAGAAAATAAGAAACACTACCCCTATGCAAGTACCTATACACTCCCCTATGAAGGTCTATACGTTCAGACATCACTAACGCAAGGTTAAGACTAAGGCCAACCAAAGTATATGCAAAGCTAAGGCCCAAGACAAATCTAAGGAACATCTATACACTCCCCAAAAACGTCCAAAACCCTAATACGACATCTCCAAGAATTCCTATCCTCGATCATGTCCTCGGAGACGTACAAGTCTAGCATGAGATATAGGATGCATGATCATATATAATAAACTTATGAACTTGCATGAAAAACGAGCGGTGACAGATTGCTTTTGTATCTATATAATTAAACATCACCTATGCCACGTGATGTATACTGTTAACATCACGTGACATAAGTGATGTGTAACTTTCTTACATACCCACAATGACCCCCCTTGTTTACTTAACATCACGCAAGCGAGTGATATTTTTACATGTTTGTATAAACCGTTAAGATTTCATTTACCCTTAATAGAGTGGGGATGGGTATTATGAACTTGACTGGTAAAATATCATATGGGGAGAGTAATATATCAAGCATTATGAGAGCATACACTGCACCACTTGCTCCCTAAAATTAAAAAAAAAAGATTTAAGAATGTTGTTCCAAACAAGAATGTTATATAAATTAGCAAGATTCTAAAAGAAACAAGAATGTTAATGTACCAGTGCTGAACCTTTTGAACGGTCCAGTTTAGACAGTTGGTTGTCCTGCAACAATAAAAGTTTAATGAAATGTGGTTCATATACCCGGCAATTATGACACATTTATCAAAAAATGTGTTTCGGCCCCGACCAGAACCCTTTTTGGCCCGAACCCGTTTTGACCCGTTACCCAACTCGGCCCGTCTGCTTTGCCAGGCTTAGTGGTTCATGCACAGTGTTTGGATGGTGTACCTTTGAGGATGGAGCGAGAAAAGCCCGATCCGCCAAGAATGAAACCGAAGCAACAAAAGCCCCAACTAAATACAACTTAAGCAGAAATTCAGGCCCAAACAGTTGTTCAATCTGTGGAATGTAGTTATAAATTTAGAAAACAAGAAAGAATGAACATCGCGTAGGAACTTATTACTTACCCTCTTTCCAGCGAAATAAAGCCCGATCATGTTTGAGACGATATGTATAACTCCCATATGACTGAAAGCAGAAGTTATCATTGTATGATACCGTCCGCTATTAAACCCATTGTAGCTGCATAGATGTCAATTAGCTTGTACAAAATTACAAAATAATTTGTGTGACTCGGGTTAAAGAGTGGAAAAATGGAAACGGGTACATTTAGTACGGGTCTGGTTGATATATGTTTTAGCCCAAAATTATATTTAAGCAATTAGTATGTCAGATATGATTATAAAAATTATACTATTTAGAAAAACCCCACTATGGCTACCTTTAATCCATTTCATTTGTTTCCTTTTAAGCTAACTTTTTTTATTTGACCCGTCTGACCCGTTAGATAAAACATTTCCTATTAAGCTAGTTTTTTTCTAGTTAACCCATTAGAAAACACACATGATGAACTCACCGTGAAGTTCTGTCTCATGAACTTTTCGTCTGCAACTCTCCAGAGCAGAAACACAGCCACATTTGCTAAGATCAAGCCTTTTACCGCAACACAAGCAGGCGCGAGTCTCCTTGTAGAATGTAACTGCCTATGAATATGACGACTATGTTAATCATGTAATAATTCGTGGCAATAAACAAAAGGAATTATTTCTGAAAATTTCATCAAACAAGATTACTGTTATTGTGATTTGTGTTGGCTTGCTCGATTACAGTAAAACATGATAAATGATTCAGTTCGAGACATTTGGCGCGGTTATTCATTTATCAAAGTTTTAGTGTAACGTGCTTTAGTTACAGGGTGGCAATTGTTAGGAACAACGTGGCGCAGCGGAATCAACACACACACATGCACAAACGATAATCACGCGGTACAGAAAAATAAACGACACAAGAATTTTACGTGGTTCGGTCCCAGTGGGGGACCTACGTCCACGGGCTGCAACTAGGTTATTTCATTAACCTCTAGGCACACAGATTACAGTTACAACATAGAGTATTTATAGATTAAAATTAGGGTTCCTAACTTGTTCTCCAAGTTAGGCCCAAACCGTAGAGATAGGCCCATTAGGGCCGGCTAACCCTAATTAGGGTCGGCCGCCTCTAAACGAGACTCCACATCTAACAATCTCCCACTTGGAGGCTCGAGCAATCCTCAATCCACCATCCAAGCAGACCCTATACTAGTAACTCCAGTAATCTTCAATAACAGAAATCCTCCAAGCCTCCAGTTCTAAGAACAAGCTAACACTTCACTATTAGAAGTTTCCAAGCCTCCAGCTCCCAAGAACAAGCTAAGATTTCAAATAACAAAAGTCCTCCAAGCCTTCAATTCCCATAAACAAGCTAAGACTTCAATCCAATCCTCCTAGTTGCAGCAATCAACTCCTCAATTACCAGAAGAGCCCGTTGAAGCTCCCCCGAGCTCCAACCCAGCAGTCATCACTGACCCAGCCATGGCAAAAGCCGCCATTGACTCATCCTCAATCTCAACCGGCACCTACTCACTCGAACTACCGACTCCAGAGACTTCCAGAGGAAACACCACTCTCCAAAACCTGCAAGTACCATGGAGAGATTTTCGCATTCGGAATTCCGGTCTTCAAAACCCAACGGTGTTTTGAACTGTACACAGAACACGTCCCATGCTCCCACTGTTCCCAAAACCCCTAACCTGGTTTAAACCTCCGAATGCACTCAACTAACATCTCCGTAGCTCCAAGATTCACACTTGCAAAATGAATCCACTTAGCTCTACCCGATGCAGCGAGCAAATACTTTAATACTCGGAAGTTGGTTCCCTTCTTCCAGCGATACATAAACCTGTATCTTCCCAAAGTCTTCAAACAATAGATTCACCAATGCTTCACAGAAGTGAGTAATGAAGCATACCAGAATCTTGAACCCAAGAGTCTCCACTGCCTTCACTGAGTCCCAATGCATCAACCCAGACACATTCTCAGAAGCAGAATTTACTATCTTTGACATCGACTCTAAAGAATGTCCCACATACCTCCATGTAGCTCCACCAAGTCAACTATGCCCAGCTCCCACTGTCCCTGTTATCCCAACTCATGCCAAATGTCGTACCACTGATCACCACCGAACAAGAAACAACTTCACAGTTCTAGACCAGCTAACCGGCAAACAGTTATAACAGCAGCAGAGCTTTCATGAAAGCAAACGGTACCAAGGATTCCGTGATTGTACACCCGATCAGCTAACCCTAACCGAAAAATCTTTCAACCGAGCAATATCACCTGACTTCCCTTTTTTTTCACTTATGTCGTCACCAGCAAACCCGTTGGTTCCATTTTCTCCAGTTTTATCCAACACCAGTACCCCATTCAAGTTCCATTTTGACAAACCCATCAACCAAAATACATAACCGTCAAACCTTCGATTACACCCATCCCGTCTTCAGCTATAACAATAGCAAACAGGAAACAAATCGAAACAGTGAAATAAACACAACACTTGCACGGGCTTGAACTTGACAAATGTTCTACAGAACATGTCAAATGACCGATTTGCTCCTGCAATAAACCTCGCAGACAAATCTAAACCCGAATACTGAATTTCACATAACCCGGTTCCCAAACAGGTGATAATAAACAGTCAACAGAAACTAACCAAATCTCTAACATTTACCCGACGAATCCAAGAGTTTTATAACCAAACCCTAATCGGCGGCTTCAAAGAGATTAACCCGGTACTATAAACAAAACCATTTATACCTGTGATATCATAACCCGAGACACCTAACCCGACGCTTCACCTGCAAACCCAAGTGAAACCAGCAACTCCAAGAGATCCACAACAGAAACTCTAATTGCAAAATCACTCCAAATTAGTCCCGAACATCCCTGTTTTCTCCCGAAACAGCCCTGTTTTCCCCCGAAACAGCCCTGTTTTCCCCCGAAACAGCCCTGTTTTCCCCCGAAACAGCCCTGTTTTCCTCCAAAACAGCCTTGTTTTCTTTCTCCTTTTGCGCAACCTAGGGTTTGAGAAAACCCTAATTCCGGCGGCCCAAAAAACAAGAAACCAGGCTGCGAATCAGCCCTGGAACAGCAGCAGAAAAACGGAAAAAAATTCGAAAACACTGTTCATGCCGGAAAACACTGTTCACGGCGCGGCGGCACTGTAGCAGCGGCGGCGGTACTGTAGCAGCAGATCTGAATCAACCCTCTATTAGCCTGTACCCTTTTTCTCGATCGAAAACCGTGCAGACCGTGTGTAAACAACGAGCCAAAGCTCTGATACCACTTGTTAGGAACAACGTGGCGCAGCAGAATCAACACACACACATGCACAAACGATAATCACGAGGTACAGAAAAATAAACGACACAAGAATTTTACGTGGTTCGGTCCGAGTGGGGGACCTACGTCTACGGGCTGCAACTAGGTTATTTCATTAAGCTCTAGGCACACAGATTACAGTTACAACATAGGGTATTTATAGATTAAAACTAGGGTTCCTAACTTGTTCTCCAAGTTAGGCCCAAACCGTAGAGATAGGCCCATTAGGGCCGGCTAACCCTAATTAGGGTCGGCCGCCTCTAAACGAGACTCCACATCTAACAGCAATTTCTGTTTAATTGTCATTTGATAAGCAGGCCATGTTCCTGTTTAATTAAACGTGTCGTGTTTGGTTGACCCGTTGATTAAACAAGTTTTGTTCAGATTGACCTGATTAGTCAAATGGGTTTAAACCGTTGACCCACCACGAACGACCCGTTTGACCCATTTATTACATCCTAGCAACACATATAACATGGTTACGTTACGACCTGTGTTGTGTTCGAGTTAGGGTTAACTGTTGGCGATTTTAGTGTCACTTGGCTATTTTGTATAGTCGAATTAACTTAATGACCAAATGAGAAGTCATAATGAAACATGTTGGTAAGTGTGGAGTGCACACTTGTTTGAGAATCTTATGATTTCCGGTGCTAAAGACACCTTGCTGTTTCAAATGAGCGAAACCCACTAAACAACGGGGTCCGGTGGCAACGCCCCTGGCTAGGGTTTTATTTTCATGTTTTGTTATGCGTTGGAAGTTGATTCAGAAGTAGAAAATTGCTTAAAATTGATCTTTGGAAATAATTGAAGATCAGTAACAATTTTGGTCATCTGAACCAAATTGAAGCAACGGTTAAGGAAACTTCCAAATTGTTGATGGTTAACATTCGGATATTTCATTGCATATCTGATTGAATCATAACAGGTTTCACATTTTCGGTCTTGAATCTCTGATTCTTATCCGATTAAATATTTGTGTATACTAACGAAGTAATTCAAGCCAACACGAACGTATTTAACATGAACAAATATATAGTTCATAGTAGAGTTTCAAGTATTCAATCCTACACGATTGAAACCCTAGACTAGTCACTTACATTAAATGTGATTAATCATGGAATAAGTGGGGATGTATAAAAGGAATTAGTATTACCATGGTGTTTGGCAACTAATTGGTTGATTAAATAGAAAATTGCGAGTTTTGAGTTCAACTCTTGTTGACCTAAATTCTCCATGATCGGTGCATGAAACTTTGGGTTTGAAGAGCCTGTTATACGAAACCTGCCGTGCTGGCTGTGGAAAAGTGGTGTAGTGGGTGAAACCACGGTGGAAATCGGTGGCCAGACGGTGGCGATTTGGATTTGATAGTACGAAAGCTTCTGCATTGTATTGTATAGTAGTGACGATCAACGCAAATGAAAGTATAAAAAAAAAAAATTAAAACCCTCGTCATCTTTCAAACGTTTCTTGTTATCAAGAGAAGGAAACTATTTTGTTTTCTAAATAATATTTTAAATTCAAATATTAAACATTTTTAATATAAAATCAAATTGTATTATTTTATCGACGTTAAATTCAAGCACATGTTCTTTTCCAAAAAAAAAATTTAAGGGCTTACACACACTTTAATCTATCCCTAAATTTACACCATCCACAGACCTAATTTACAGCAATCTATCACAATCTTGACTCGAACCCTTGACCTCAAGGGAATCATCACCACTAACTCGAATGACACCCCCACCCGGTATAGAGAGAAGATGTCTCACAAAACTTTTTATTATAATAATTAGATTAGTATCAAGTTACTTCTAGTTTAATCCTTATTCTAATAAATCTCTAACAATTATATGGCATAAGTCATTTTTTTGTGCATCTAATTTGGGAAATATAGAAATCTTCACTTAAGCATTCACAACAGTCTTCTCATCTTCATCACTATAATTTCAATTAAAAACACATTTATCTATCCTTATTCAACTAGATAATATTTTTTAATTCTTTTATTATTTTTTTCTCTTTCATCAACTAACAATTACTCATAAAAAAAATATAGAGTTAAACAATACCTTCCTATATTTAGAAGCTTCTAAAGTTTTCCTTTAAACTATAAAACTACATGAATCAGATATAAAGATAGGAATCCTAGTGTGAAGCGGTAAAAAAATTCCTCAATATAATATTCGGTTAAGTAAATTTGAACTCTCTTTTCATTTTTAAAACATAACTAGGGGATTAACGTACAGCAACTCGAACCGCTCCGCGTTGCTCCGGATTCAAAACGTACAGTAACTCGAACCACTCCGCGTCACAGTGGCGTCAAAACGTAGACTAACTCTACCACCCCGCGTTGTGACGGTGTCGAAACGTATAGTAACTCGAACCACCCCGTGTTGCGGCGGCGTCGAAACGTAGGTCGTAATATAATTGAGTTACATAAAAAGGTTTATTAAAGTTGAGGAACCAAATATTAAACTTATTAAAGTTGAGAGGGCTAAATAGAAAAAGTTGAGGGACCAAATATTAAACTTATTAAAGTTAAGGGGGCTAAATAGAAAAATTGTTTATAATCTTTTACTACTTATAAATTGGGGATGAAGTTAATAATAATTACCATTTTGCCATCATTCATATTTTCTCTTTGACAATGAAAGATGTAATTGTTGTAATTAATCTCAAATAAATGGTAGCTATGTAATTTCACATAAGTTACTATTCATTTCACATGGTTAATCAATAACAAGAAAAATAATATATTTATCTTAAACAATAGAGTAAACTTCGTTTTTGCTCCCTGTGGTTTGACCATTTTAACATTTTTGGTCCAATAGTTTGAAAATGATCATTTTGCTTCCTATGGTTACAGTTTTTACTCTAATATGCTCTCCACCTCAAACTTCATCCATATATTCGGTTAAATGTTACCCACATGCCCCTCACATGAGGGGCATTTCTGTCTTGTCTATGCCCCTCACATCACATTGGTAACATTTAACCGAAATTATGAATGGAGTTAGATGCAAGGAGCATATTAGAGTAAAAATTGTAACCACAGGGAGCAAAATGGTCATTTTCTAACCATTAGAGCAAAATGGTTAAAATGGTCAAACCACATGGTGTAAAAACGAAGTTCACTCTAAACAATATTATATTTTATTAAAACTATCTTAAATAATGATGTTGTTTATAAATTCAATTTTTCTTGGTTCAAATAAATCAAAGCTATTTTATAAATCTAGTTTATATAAATCTACGATACATTTGTATATCAATTTAAAATTATAATATAACGATTCAACGAAAAATATAATAACTGGGATGTTTATATTTTTACAATAATATGGGCAATTTTATAATATTCATTTACTTTTTGACTAAAACTAGAAATGTTGCCCCGAGCTTTGCGACAGGAGACGGATAAATGATTGATGCGGTGACAATAACGTGGCTAAGCAAAAAAAGTGGTTAAATAAATCTTGCCTCACATTGTATGGTGAGAGGCGGACCTTAAAAGGTTGAGGCTGTTTATGTTAAAACAAAAGGGAATTCACATCTTATTTTGAGTGTTTATGTAGATGACATGTTGATAATATGAAGTGACATTCAAGAGGTTGACGGATGAAACAGAAATTTGAAATGACAGACCTAGGATTGCTATGTTACTGCTTGGGAATAGTGCAGAATGATAAAGCGATTCTGATAAAGCAGGCAACCTATGCAAGAAAATTGGTTCAAATGGCAAATCTAGAAGAGTGCACCAATGGAACCAGGGCTGAATTTGTATAGAGTTGAGAGAAGTTCTAGTGTGGATCCAACTGAATATAGAAGGCTTGTTGATTCATTGAGGTACCTGACACAAACAAGACCTGACATTTGCTTTGCAGTGGGGTATGTGAGCAGATTTATGTAAGAGCCTAAGGAAATCCACTTGAAAACAGACACTACACTATGGTTTGACTTACAAGAAAACTGAAGGTGGTAGCTTTGTTGGTTATAGTTACAGTAATCATCTAACTAATACAGATGATGGAAGGAGTACCTCTGTGAATGTGTTTTACTTTAACGAGTCATTGATTTTTTGGCAATCATAGAAGCAACAAACTGTTGCTCTATCCAGCTGTGAAGCAGTATTCATGGCTGCAACTCTGGTAACTTGCCAAGCAATCTGGCTACATGGATTGTTAGAGGAAATGACTGGTTCAAAGCAGAAAGTAGTTACTCTATTTGTGGATAATAAGTCTACAAATGCTCTTATGAAAAATCATGTTTTTCATAGGAGATCAAAGCATATAAATACACGATATCATTACATAAGAGAGTGCATAGAAAAAAATCAAATTCTTGTTGATTTTGTGTGTGGAGAGTTACAATGTGCAGATGTTTTGACAAAAGCTTTGCCTAGAATGTGATTTTGTGAGATGAGGCTTTTGTTAGGAGTAGAAGATTTAAAATAAAGGAGTTTGGAATTAGGGGGGAGTATGTTGGGTTAGTTTTTTTGTAATTTCAAATAGTCAAGGGCCTGTTTTGTAATTTTCTGATTCTTGTTTGTTTAGTCTGTATAAATACAGATTTGTTCTTTTGTATTTTTTTTTTTTTAACGGCAAAGTTCTTTTGTATTGAAGTTAGTTTTTTCTAATCAATAAAATTCTTCGATTACTTCTTAATTGTTTGTTAATTCTGTTATCTTTGATTATATATCTCTCTTATAATAAAAAAAAACTAAATGGTTTTGACAAGTTTCATCACTACAATCCACCTCACAAATTTTTTCCACCAAAATCACATTTACATACATTATTAATTCTTTCCATATTTAGCTCAAATTTTTTTTTAGAAAATTACATTAATAAACATTTAACCAAATAAATTCACCATTATTTCCATTAACTCAAATTGTTTTTTTAATATCATCAAAAGTGAATATTTTAAAAAATCAAGCATTAAAAAAATGAGTTTTTAAAATTTTAATATTAAAAAACAAGATTTTTTTAATTTTACATATAAAATTTGGAAAATACTACTTTTTATTTTAAATAAATATTAGTGGGTGTTAAACATGGAAAAGTTACCGATACCACGTCAAATATTGTATACAATGAAGTATTTTCAAATTTGTAAATCATCATTGTAAGGTTTCATTTGACATGTAATTTAATGTATTGCAAAAAGTATACCACTTATGAAATGTATTTTCATGTATATTTTTGATGGTTTGACTACTCTAATCCATATAATATTAACATTTAACAAAACAAAAAAATTACCAATACAATATTAACGTTTCACGGTTTCACCACATGTAACACATGGGGTTAAAGCTAGTACTATGTACCAAATGACTAACTAGAAGGACACTTGTTACATTTCTAAGCCTCATCGTTCTCATTTTCCCGCTTATCTCTCCAATTAATAATCGACTCCACTATTTTAGACAACTAAATTAATTATTTGTTTTAATTTTTTTCTACATATTTTTGAATTTAAATTTGTGTTTATCATCAATTAAATTGTTCAATCATATTTTTATAAATTCTATAAACTGAAAAAACTTTAATAATATATTTACATACTAGATTAGAATCCCGTGTATTACACGGGTTGGATAAATGTAATGTTAAATCAATAGTAATAAAAAGTTTATGTTTTTAAAACCCGTGAAACTCATGTATTACATGGGTTGAATAAAATATAATGTAATATTTTAACACATACACTCGTCAAAATGAAAAAATGTGAATATATTTAAATATATGATTAAAAGTTTTTTATTTGAATCCTAAATGACTGTAAAATTCTTTTCAGTTTGTAGAGTTCAACAAAATTTTATTGAACAAATTAATTGATAATAAACACATTTTTAAATTAAAAAATGTGTAGATAAAAATTGAAACAAATAATTAATTTAGTTGACTAAAATAGTGGAGTTAATTATTAATATGAGAGAGGCGGAAAAATAAGAATGAGGATGCCTAGAATTGTGACAAGTGTCCTCCTATTTTACGTGTTTATTATGTAGTATAGAATAGATTCAAAAATCTAATATTTATGAGTGTCACGTCAAAGTTCATTTTAAAAACATATTTTAACGAGTGTATGCGTTAACATATTACATTATATTTTTTTTAACACGTGTAATACGCGAGTGTTTAAAGACTTAAATTTTTTATTACGAAGTATATAATATTACATTTACTTAAGAACAGACCAACAATAAAGAAAATAAATAACATAGCAGCTAGCACACTTAAAACTTGAATGAACACCGGTTTTCTCTATCTTTAACCCAATTCCTTTCCTATTTTTTGTCCATAGAAAGCTTGTGCATTTAAGATCTTCACATAGCTATTTAAAGGATGCTCCCTCCCCCCCCCCCACCACACACACACAAAATTTACTCTATTCCTTAGTTTCCAAAGATACCACATTGTAGATAATATAACTACTTGAAAAGCTGAATACCTTTGTGAAGAAACCGAATCAGATTTAGCAAGCTCCATAACATCCCTGACGGAGAAAACGAAGATGGGTGGAATTTTACACCAAGTGCTAATGAACCCCTAAAGCATAGAAGGGAAGAAGTATGATGTAAATAGATGATCTACTGATTCCACATACTGTAAGAAGAGAGGGCAGCAATCCAAAGCAATATTCACCTTCTTCCTTGCTAATACTTGACAGGTGGGTATCCTATCAAGTTATGCACGCCATGCCAAGATGTTTACTTTATGAAGGACTAAATTGCACCAGTTAAACACATAATCACCTGAAGGGTTACAAACCGGGCCAAGCAAACGACACATTGATCAAACATAAAATCCCCCTGATCATCGGGCTGCCAAGTCCAAACACCGTCCTTTTCCTCCGCCATTTCGATGAGATTCAAGTTTTTTTATTTATTGAAGACAAGGTCTAGTTTTTTAATGCTCCCCCAAACCCCAACTGAGACCCTTCGTCCAGGTAGGCATGCAAATACCCTTGGAGGCCCATGGATGCTGAGAACTACCTCTTTCCATAGAGAGTTTCCATCCGTTAGATATCTCCACCACTATTTTGATAGTAGGCTTAGATTTAGCACTTTTAGGGATCCAATACCTATGCTCCCAACTTCTTTTGGAGAACACACCTTATCCCATTTAACCCAATTTATCTATCGAGAGTTTCCATCCCCACCCCACAAGAAATTTCTCCTTATTCTTTCTAACGTATTGATGACCTTCTCTGGAGCTTTATAGATAGAAAAATAATAAACTAGCAAGCTATCTAGAACCGCTTTTAACATCACCACCCGACCCCCTATAGATAATTTTTTTTCTTTCCAGACCGAAAGCCTTGCCTCAAAAACATCTATTACCGGCCTCCAATTTTTAAATAAGTTCATATTTGCTCCGACTTTTAGCCCCAGATACAAGAAAGGAATCTGTCCCACTTGGCACTTGACGAGTTCAGCCAATTTTGCCACGCTATTGGCAGGGATATTTAGACCCATAATACTACACTTATCCGGATTAATAACCAACCCAGAAGCAAAATAGAAGCACCTTAATATTTGTAACAAATTCTGAAAGTTCGTTTTAGACCAATCTCCCAAAATAATTACATTGTCTTCGAAAAGAAAATGGGATATGGTTGGCCCATTATTGGGCATCTTGATGCCCCTAAAGACCCCAAGAACCCCTTTGAAGCATCCAATCCAGGGATTCCATGGCTATAAGAAGAAGGAAAAGGGATTATCGGACTCCCTAGAGCATATGAACTCCTTCGTAGGTGACCCGTTAATCAAAACAAAAGCTTTGGATGAACCTAATCCCTTTAACCCAACGACTCCATTTTAGTGGGAAATTCATTTGCTGTAGTATATAATCTATAAACCCCCATGATATTGAATCAAATGCCTTGTTATAGTCCACTTTGAACACCAACCTGTTTAATGTCGGTTTTTTCATCCATGATAATACTTCATTCACCACCAAAGGCCATCAAGAATGTTTGTCTTGGCTAAAAAAGCAGTTTGAGAATCTGAGATTACTGACCCAATAATAGGACTTTTGAAATCACTTTGCTAACATATCCTATTAATGATATGGGCCTGTGATCGTTAAAGGAGTCCGAGTTTTTTGTTTTTGGAATAAAAGTTATGAAAGACGAACTACACGCACCACTTATCACCCTGTCTTCTAGAAGGCACCTAGAATATTCTGAAAATCTTCTTTCAGATGCTCCCAATATTGTTTAATAAAAGTGAAATTAAACCAATCCGGCCCCGGGGCTTTGTCTTTCTCGCAGTCCCAAACAACCGCTCTTATCTCATCACAGGAGAATGGTGTAATAATAGAAGCAACCTCCCTTTCTAATAGTTTTTTTTAACCCGAACATATCATCTTGGGCCTAAATGGGTATTGTTTCCCGGAACCGCTCCCCCTTATGTCCTTAGGATTGTTTCACCACCTTCCTCGAGTTATACATGCCACGAAAAAACGAGGAGTTTTCATCTCCCACGATTGCCTATTTTATCCTCGCTTTCTACCTTGAATCCTCCGTTTTTCTTTTTTCCAGCTCCAATAGCTTACACTTTACTGACATTCTCTCCACTTTCCTCATTGCTCAACTCTGTTAATTCTGCAATAGTGTGTTTAGCTGGACCCTTAGTGTTTTAGCTTGATCATCCTTCATAATATTGAGTTCCGAATTCCATTTTTTAATGGCAGTTTTAACATTTTTAAGTTTGGCGGCTAGCATGGCGCCAGGCCTTGTCGGAAAAACAGCCAGCTTGAGGGCCCCTTCAATTACATCCTGAAACCCCTCTTCCCAATCCAAGAGTTAAAAAAAGGGAACTCCACGCTTGACCACTTTAGGGTAAGGGGACAATGGTCAGAAATAACCAGACCGTGAGAGTTGCATCCGGCCACTTATTTACACACCAAGAGCCTATCAATTTTGTTGGCATTATCGGTCGTATGTGTACTTGAATCCCCCTATGTTATACAGTTTACCAATGGCGTTTAGGATCATAACGAGAACGCTCTTTCTCCCAAAATCAATCAATCCAACATTTCAAAACCCTAATTTTTCTTCAACAACCTGCAGCAATTCAAATCACCTTTCAAATCTATTCCAACGGTACGGTTTCCCCCTTTCCAACCTTCATGATTTCTTCACAAACAACCAATTTCTGCTCAATTCCAGCGTCTCCAATGTCGAAACGTCTTTCAAAATCCTATCTTCCTTCTGTTCTTCAAACAATTTCGTCGTTTCCATTGTTAATAACCGTCCTAGGATTTTAGAACTAGATTTTCTCAGAAATTGGGAATTAGGTTTTTCTAAATTAGGGTTTTCAGACAATAATAGCTTCAAATTGATTCAGAGCGTTCTAGAAGCTTCTAGAAAGTTCGATTTATACCCTGATGATGTTCTACAGTGTATTAAGTGTCTAAAAGGTTTTAGATTCACCTCTGCTACAATAACTAGGGTTTTAGAGGAGTTTCCTATGATTATTACCATGAATGAAGAACAAATTTGGGCTAAAATTGAGTTCTTGTTAGGGATTGGAATCCATAGGAGTAAAATAGACTCTGTGATCCAAATTCATCCCTGGATCTTCGGATTTGGGGTGGTGAAAAAGTTGAAGCCTCTGATCTCGGAATTCACTGACATGGGGTTTAAGCCTGATGAAATTAGGGATGAGATTGTTAGAAACCCTAAAATTCTTCAGTCAGAAGTGGGAGAGTTGTCAAAGTGTTTGAGAATGCTAAACAGTTTGAAATGTAGGGTTCCTGTTAAAGAAAAGATTTTCAGTGACGGGGCGTTTAGGGCGTCTTACAATGTTAAGTTAAGAATCGATTGCTTGCATAAACACGGGTTGTTGTATATAGACGCGTTTAGTGTGTTGTGGAGAGAACCGAGGGTGATTTTATATGATTTGGATGAGATTGATAAAAAGATTGAGTTTTTAGTAAACATTATGAAGTTTGATGTTCTTTGTTTGGTTGAAGTGCCCGAGTATTTGGGGGTAAATTTTGAGAAACAAATTGTTCCTTGTTATAATGTGATCGAGTATTTGAGATCGAAAGGCGGGATAGGTGATGAGGTGGGGTTGAGATCTTTGGTTAAGTTTAGTAGGTTGAGATTTTATAATCTTTATGTGAAACCGTATCCGGAGTGTGAGAAGATATATGGGAGGTTTGTGGATGTTAAGGTTAGACACGGGCATCCGGAAGGATTGTGGAAGCTTTTTAAGCCGCCAAAGTATTCAGATTCTAAAGAAGATTTGAAGAACATTAGGTCTTTTATGGAACAACTCCGTTAATGGAATAATGTTTGATTTTGTTGAAGCATCTGGGAAATATGAGATGAGACGCATCCGCTGGTAAATTCAACCATTGAAAGGTATCTTGATGAACTAATTTACTGCAGTTACAGTTTTTATGCTGTTAGTTTCTCTCATGAATTGTTATATAATGCATATTGGTCAAAATCTTTCATGAATTTTAAAGCTCTAAACGGTATTAATGACGTGTTTTAACTGCATATTAGAACCAAACGAACTTTTGTTTTTCTGTTTTTACATGATATATGTGTTTCCATTGAGTTCATTGTATGAAACTTTCATTTTCTTATTCTACATTACTGGATAATGCAACATTTGGGAATTACAGTTTAGCTTTGTTTTTGTCCCCTTGGTGTTTAACAAACAAATTCACCAAATTTATAAAAAAAATAACCAACTTGTAAAGAATCAAGGTTTGAAAGATTTGTTCTTTTTCACTGTTTATATTTCTTTTTCTTCAACAGGGTGAATATTTAGTGACAGTAGGATAGTAGCTTAAAGTATGATGTGGCTTTTTGGCTGCACAATTCTGTTTACTAGTTATTTTCTATGTTTCCAACCCAATATATAGGAATAGCAAAACTGATGGGTCGGACAGATTGGGTAACTTGTCAAAAGGATAACCGGTAGTATGATTTGAAACGAGTCGGGTAGGCCCTTAAAAATCTTTTTATCACAGTTTTCAAAATTTGATAGACGATGACAAAACTATATTATTACAATAATAATCTATACATTTTTAGTAAGGTGATTTAGTATGTTTTGTGTATTTGAATACACTTCAGATGACTTTAGACCAGCTTGATTCACTCAACTAGTTTGACGGCTACTTTTTTCGGTTATAAGTTTTGCTTAACTTTATAGATAAAAACACAATCCATATCGACCCATTTGTATGTTTGTGTCTCAAAATATTGCTTACGTAAAAGGGTAAATAATGTGCCTTATTTTGTACATTTTTTATATGCTAAATATAGAGTTTTTAAGTGAGATTGTTAAATACGGTGTTTAATGGTTTTATCTTAGTCTTGCAGGTTTATTTCCACCACAATAGGAGAATAAATTATCCATGAAGAAATCAAGAACAAAAAGAAAGATACTGAAGATTTCTGAAAGTACATGACTAGGTTAACCCAGTTACCTAGCGGCGTCCTACTGAAGAACACATGACCGAACTACATTGAAGATGCTTAGGTGTGTGAAGGCTAAATATTGAAACATTTACGAAAAACTAAAGTATGAGTACATGACTAGGTAAACCCAGTAATCGGGGTCTTTGCTAGTTTCCCGCTAGCTTTTCTATGAGTATTTCTCATTGTTGTTGGTCAAAAAAAAAAAACCATGAGTATATGATGAGCACATAGTCGCGTAAGATTCTGTGATTGAAGATGTCAAGATGTTGAAACACACGTATAAGCTATGACTAGTTACGTTTAATTATGATTACCAACACTTGTTGGTTTTGAGTATATGTAAAGTATTCTCCTTCTTATTGAAAATGCTTATGAAACGAATAGTAATAAAGCTTTTCAATTTTTTTTTAATTTTTATCCCTCTTTTTTTCACCCTCATACTCTGTATAATAAACTTTCCCTTATTAACTTTTTTTAAAAACGGATTTTACAGTTGTTTTAAGTTTTTTTTGTCAGACGAACCGAATATAACATCATTGCTAGTATTGGTATTATCGGAACGAGTATTGGTGTGCAATTCTACTTTTTTGACGGTCTGTATTACGCGGGGAAAAAACGACCAAACTTTCGCTGCGAAGCGCGGGGAAAAAACTAGTTCTTTTAACATACAAATAGCATTGACTTGAGTAAAATAAACTGCTTCCAGTTTTATAGAACATCAAAGATTAGGCATTAACTGCCATTCTGAGAAATTTGGAACAAACATATGGTACAAATCTTAATGTCAAAAGTTACCATGAAAAGAAAACAGTTTCTTCAATTTATCCAAACCAACAGCAATCAGTACACACCCTTTTATTTTACAACAACATTGTCAGTTGCTTCCATCACCAAACAGGTAACCCAAAGAAGACCCTCCCCCAGGAGCAGCATGAACCTTAGTTGAAGGACGATCCTGTACATGATCAAGAATGTGTATGAGCATCCTAAATAGCTTGCCTTTTGTAACTAGATCAACATAGAAAATTAACCAAGAGCAACAATTTCCTTATCGACTTTTTAGTTTATGGTTGTTGGTGGGTGTTCTACTGTTTGTATGCACAGGTTTCGGAACTTTTTTTTAGTAACCGTGAGCACCGGACAAGTACAACTAGCATCTGGCCTTTAGGGGCTAAGGTAGAAACCAGTGGGCACTTGTCACTACATTACCTCCTTGAAGGTTCCCTTTTGGAATTTTTTTTGGTAACCATGAGAATCCGTTAACATGACCCCGCCGATACACTGCTAACCAACGGAATCAGAAAAAAGCAGTTTGCGTTGGGCAGGTGGCCTTCACGAGGGTTAAAAGCCAGAAAACCAGTGAAAGCTTTGACCCTTGCTCAAGACCAAAGCAGCTTGTGCTCAGCAGATGGCATTCAAATGGTTAAAAGCGGGAAACCAGTGGAAGCTGGATTTGAACTTGAGACGCCTACTAGGAGTAGGTGGTAAATTCAACGCATCCGCTGGTAAATTCAACCATTAAAAGGTATCTTGATGAACTAATTTACTGCAGTTACAGCTTTTATGCTGTTAGTTTCTCTCATGAATTGTTATATAATGCATATTGGTCAAAATCTTTCATGAATTTTAAAGCTCTAAACGGTATTAATGACGTGTTTTAACTGCATATTAGAACCAAACGAACTTTTGTTTTTCTGTTTTTACATGATATATGTGTTTCTATTGAGTTCATTGTATGAAACTTTCATTTTCTTATTCTACATTACTGGATAATGCAACATTTGGGAATTACAGTTTAGCTTTGTTTTTGGCCCCTTGGTGTTTAACAAACAAATTCACCAAATTTATAAAAAAAATAACCAACTTGTAAAGAATCAAGGTTTGAAAGATTTGTTCTTTTTCACTGTTTATATTTCTTTTTCTTCAACAGGGTGAATATTTAGTGACAGTAGGATAGTAGCTTAAAGTATGATGTGGCTTTTTGGCTGCACAATTCTGTTTACTAGTTATTTTCTATGTTTCCAACCCAATATATAGGAATAGCAAAACTGATGGGTCGGACAGATTGGGTAACTTGTCAAAAGGATAACCGGTAGTATGATTTGAAACGAGTCGGGTAGGCCCTTAAAAATCTTTTTATCACAGTTTTCAAAATTTGATAGACGATGACAAAACTATATTATTACAATAATAATCTATACATTTTTAGTAAGGTGATTTAGTATGTTTTGTGTATTTGAATACACTTCAGATGACTTTAGACCAGCTTGATTCACTCAACTAGTTTGACGGCTACTTTTTTCGGTTATAAGTTTTGCTTAACTTTATAGATAAAAACACAATCCATATCGACCCATTTGTATGTTTGTGTCTCAAAATATTGCTTACGTAAAAGGGTAAATAATGTGCCTTATTTTGTACATTTTTTATATGCTAAATATAGAGTTTTTAAGTGAGATTGTTAAATACGGTGTTTAATGGTTTATTCTTAGTCTTGCAGGTTTATTTCCACCACAATAGGAGAATAAATTATCCATGAAGAAATCAAGAACAAAAAGAAAGATACTGAAGATTTCTGAAAGTACATGACTAGGTTAACCCAGTTACCTAGCGGCGTCCTACTGAAGAACACATGACCGAACTACATTGAAGATGCTTAGGTGTGTGAAGGCTAAATATTGAAACATTTACGAAAAACTAAAGTATGAGTACATGACTAGGTAAACCCAGTAATCGGGGTCTTTGCTAGTTTCCCGCTAGCTTTTTTATGAGTATTTCTCATTGTTGTTGGTCAAAAAAAAAAACCATGAGTATATGATGAGCACATAGTCGCGTAAGATTCTGTGATTGAAGATGTCAAGATGTTGAAACACACGTATAAGCTATGACTAGTTACGTTTAATTATGATTACCAACACTTGTTGGTTTTGAGTATATGTAAAGTATTCTCCTTCTTATTGAAAATGCTTATGAAACGAATAGTAATAAAGCTTTTCAATTTTTTTTTAATTTTTATCCCTCTTTTTTTCACCCTCATACTCTGTATAATAAACTTTCCCTTATTAACTTTTTTTAAAAACGGATTTTACAGTTGTTTTAAGTTTTTTTTGTCAGACGAACCGAATATAACATCATTGCTAGTATTGGTATTATCGGAACGAGTATTGGTGTGCAATTCTACTTTTTTGACGGTCTGTATTACGCGGGGAAAAAACGACCAAACTTCCGCTGCGAAGCGCGGGGAAAAAACTAGTTCTTTTAACATACAAATAGCATTGACTTGAGTAAAATAAACTGCTTCCAGTTTTATAGAACATCAAAGATTAGGCATTAACTGCCATTCTGAGAAATTTGGAACAAACATATGGTACAAATCTTAATGTCAAAAGTTACCATGAAAAGAAAACAGTTTCTTCAATTTATCCAAACCAACAGCAATCAGTACACACCCTTTTATTTTACAACAACATTGTCAGTTGCTTCCATCACCAAACAGGTAACCCAAAGAAGACCCTCCCCCAGGAGCAGCATGAACCTTAGTTGAAGGACGATCCTGTACATGATCAAGAATGTGTATGAGCATCCTAAATAGCTTGCCTTTTGTAACTAGATCAACATAGAAAATTAACCAAGAGCAACAATTTCCTTATCGACTTTTTAGTTTATGGTTGTTGGTGGGTGTTCTACTGTTTGTATGCACAGGTTTCGGAACTTTTTTTTAGTAACCGTGAGCACCGGACAAGTACAACTAGCATCTGGCCTTTAGGGGCTAAGGTAGAAACCAGTGGGCACTTGTCACTACATTACCTCCTTGAAGGTTCCCTTTTGGAATTTTTTTTGGTAACCATGAGAATCCGTTAACATGACCCCGCCGATACACTGCTAACCAACGGAATCAGAAAAAAGCAGTTTGCGTTGGGCAGGTGGCCTTCACGAGGGTTAAAAGCCAGAAAACCAGTGAAAGCTTTGACCCTTGCTCAAGACCAAAGCAGCTTGTGCTCAGCAGATGGCATTCAAATGGTTAAAAGCGGGAAACCAGTGGAAGCTGGATTTGAACTTGAGACGCCTACTAGGAGTAGGTGGTAAATTCAACGCATCCGCTGGTAAATTCAACCATTAAAAGGTATCTTGATGAACTAATTTACTGCAGTTACAGCTTTTATGCTGTTAGTTTCTCTCATGAATTGTTATATAATGCATATTGGTCAAAATCTTTCATGAATTTTAAAGCTCTAAACGGTATTAATGACGTGTTTTAACTGCATATTAGAACCAAACGAACTTTTGTTTTTCTGTTTTTACATGATATATGTGTTTCTATTGAGTTCATTGTATGAAACTTTCATTTTCTTATTCTACATTACTGGATAATGCAACATTTGGGAATTACAGTTTAGCTTTGTTTTTGGCCCCTTGGTGTTTAACAAACAAATTCACCAAATTTATAAAAAAAATAACCAACTTGTAAAGAATCAAGGTTTGAAAGATTTGTTCTTTTTCACTGTTTATATTTCTTTTTCTTCAACAGGGTGAATATTTAGTGACAGTAGGATAGTAGCTTAAAGTATGATGTGGCTTTTTGGCTGCACAATTCTGTTTACTAGTTATTTTCTATGTTTCCAACCCAATATATAGGAATAGCAAAACTGATGGGTCGGACAGATTGGGTAACTTGTCAAAAGGATAACCGGTAGTATGATTTGAAACGAGTCGGGTAGGCCCTTAAAAATCTTTTTATCACAGTTTTCAAAATTTGATAGACGATGACAAAACTATATTATTACAATAATAATCTATACATTTTTAGTAAGGTGATTTAGTATGTTTTGTGTATTTGAATACACTTCAGATGACTTTAGACCAGCTTGATTCACTCAACTAGTTTGACGGCTACTTTTTTCGGTTATAAGTTTTGCTTAACTTTATAGATAAAAACACAATCCATATCGACCCATTTGTATGTTTGTGTCTCAAAATATTGCTTACGTAAAAGGGTAAATAATGTGCCTTATTTTGTACATTTTTTATATGCTAAATATAGAGTTTTTAAGTGAGATTGTTAAATACGGTGTTTAATGGTTTTATCTTAGTCTTGCAGGTTTATTTCCACCACAATAGGAGAATAAATTATCCATGAAGAAATCAAGAACAAAAAGAAAGATACTGAAGATTTCTGAAAGTACATGACTAGGTTAACCCAGTTACCTAGCGGCGTCCTACTGAAGAACACATGACCGAACTACATTGAAGATGCTTAGGTGTGTGAAGGCTAAATATTGAAACATTTACGAAAAACTAAAGTATGAGTACATGACTAGGTAAACCCAGTAATCGGGGTCTTTGCTAGTTTCCCGCTAGCTTTTCTATGAGTATTTCTCATTGTTGTTGGTCAAAAAAAAAAAACCATGAGTATATGATGAGCACATAGTCGCGTAAGATTCTGTGATTGAAGATGTTGAAACACACGTATAAGCTATGACTAGTTACGTTTAATTATGATTACCAACACTTGTTGGTTTTGAGTATATGTAAAGTATTCTCCTTCTTATTGAAAATGCTTATGAAACGAATAGTAATAAAGCTTTTCAATTTTTTTTTAATTTTTATCCCTCTTTTTTTCACCCTCATACTCTGTATAATAAACTTTCCCTTATTAACTTTTTTTAAAAACGGATTTTACAGTTGTTTTAAGTTTTTTTTGTCAGACGAACCGAATATAACATCATTGCTAGTATTGGTATTATCGGAACGAGTATTGGTGTGCAATTCTACTTTTTTGACGGTCTGTATTACGCGGGGAAAAAACGACCAAACTTCCGCTGCGAAGCGCGGGGAAAAAACTAGTTCTTTTAACATACAAATAGCATTGACTTGAGTAAAATAAACTGCTTCCAGTTTTATAGAACATCAAAGATTAGGCATTAACTGCCATTCTGAGAAATTTGGAACAAACATATGGTACAAATCTTAATGTCAAAAGTTACCATGAAAAGAAAACAGTTTCTTCAATTTATCCAAACCAACAGCAATCAGTACACACCCTTTTATTTTACAACAACATTGTCAGTTGCTTCCATCACCAAACAGGTAACCCAAAGAAGACCCTCCCCCAGGAGCAGCATGAACCTTAGTTGAAGGACGATCCTGTACATGATCAAGAATGTGTATGAGCATCCTAAATAGCTTGCCTTTTGTAACTAGATCAACATAGAAAATTAACCAAGAGCAACAATTTCCTTATCGACTTTTTAGTTTATGGTTGTTGGTGGGTGTTCTACTGTTTGTATGCACAGGTTTCGGAACTTTTTTTTAGTAACCGTGAGCACCGGACAAGTACAACTAGCATCTGGCCTTTAGGGGCTAAGGTAGAAACCAGTGGGCACTTGTCACTACATTACCTCCTTGAAGGTTCCCTTTTGGAATTTTTTTTGGTAACCATGAGAATCCGTTAACATGACCCCGCCGATACACTGCTAACCAACGGAATCAGAAAAAAGCAGTTTGCGTTGGGCAGGTGGCCTTCACGAGGGTTAAAAGCCAGAAAACCAGTGAAAGCTTTGACCCTTGCTCAAGACCAAAGCAGCTTGTGCTCAGCAGATGGCATTCAAATGGTTAAAAGCGGGAAACCAGTGGAAGCTGGATTTGAACTTGAGACGCCTACTAGGAGTAGGTGGTAAATTCAACGCATCCGCTGGTAAATTCAACCATTAAAAGGTATCTTGATGAACTAATTTACTGCAGTTACAGCTTTTATGCTGTTAGTTTCTCTCATGAATTGTTATATAATGCATATTGGTCAAAATCTTTCATGAATTTTAAAGCTCTAAACGGTATTAATGACGTGTTTTAACTGCATATTAGAACCAAACGAACTTTTGTTTTTCTGTTTTTACATGATATATGTGTTTCTATTGAGTTCATTGTATGAAACTTTCATTTTCTTATTCTACATTACTGGATAATGCAACATTTGGGAATTACAGTTTAGCTTTGTTTTTGTCCCCTTGGTGTTTAACAAACAAATTCACCAAATTTATAAAAAAAATAACCAACTTGTAAAGAATCAAGGTTTGAAAGATTTGTTCTTTTTCACTGTTTATATTTCTTTTTCTTCAACAGGGTGAATATTTAGTGACAGTAGGATAGTAGCTTAAAGTATGATGTGGCTTTTTGGCTGCACAATTCTGTTTACTAGTTATTTTCTATGTTTCCAACCCAATATATAGGAATAGCAAAACTGATGGGTCGGACAGATTGGGTAACTTGTCAAAAGGATAACCGGTAGTATGATTTGAAACGAGTCGGGTAGGCCCTTAAAAATCTTTTTATCACAGTTTTCAAAATTTGATAGACGATGACAAAACTATATTATTACAATAATAATCTATACATTTTTAGTAAGGTGATTTAGTATGTTTTGTGTATTTGAATACACTTCAGATGACTTTAGACCAGCTTGATTCACTCAACTAGTTTGACGGCTACTTTTTTCGGTTATAAGTTTTGCTTAACTTTATAGATAAAAACACAATCCATATCGACCCATTTGTATGTTTGTGTCTCAAAATATTGCTTACGTAAAAGGGTAAATAATGTGCCTTATTTTGTACATTTTTTATATGCTAAATATAGAGTTTTTAAGTGAGATTGTTAAATACGGTGTTTAATGGTTTTATCTTAGTCTTGCAGGTTTATTTCCACCACAATAGGAGAATAAATTATCCATGAAGAAATCAAGAACAAAAAGAAAGATACTGAAGATTTCTGAAAGTACATGACTAGGTTAACCCAGTTACCTAGCGGCGTCCTACTGAAGAACACATGACCGAACTACATTGAAGATGCTTAGGTGTGTGAAGGCTAAATATTGAAACATTTACGAAAAACTAAAGTATGAGTACATGACTAGGTAAACCCAGTAATCGGGGTCTTTGCTAGTTTCCCGCTAGCTTTTCTATGAGTATTTCTCATTGTTGTTGGTCAAAAAAAAAAAACCATGAGTATATGATGAGCACATAGTCGCGTAAGATTCTGTGATTGAAGATGTTGAAACACACGTATAAGCTATGACTAGTTACGTTTAATTATGATTACCAACACTTGTTGGTTTTGAGTATATGTAAAGTATTCTCCTTCTTATTGAAAATGCTTATGAAACGAATAGTAATAAAGCTTTTCAATTTTTTTTTAATTTTTATCCCTCTTTTTTTCACCCTCATACTCTGTATAATAAACTTTCCCTTATTAACTTTTTTTAAAAACGGATTTTACAGTTGTTTTAAGTTTTTTTTGTCAGACGAACCGAATATAACATCATTGCTAGTATTGGTATTATCGGAACGAGTATTGGTGTGCAATTCTACTTTTTTGACGGTCTGTATTACGCGGGGAAAAAACGACCAAACTTCCGCTGCGAAGCGCGGGGAAAAAACTAGTTCTTTTAACATACAAATAGCATTGACTTGAGTAAAATAAACTGCTTCCAGTTTTATAGAACATCAAAGATTAGGCATTAACTGCCATTCTGAGAAATTTGGAACAAACATATGGTACAAATCTTAATGTCAAAAGTTACCATGAAAAGAAAACAGTTTCTTCAATTTATCCAAACCAACAGCAATCAGTACACACCCTTTTATTTTACAACAACATTGTCAGTTGCTTCCATCACCAAACAGGTAACCCAAAGAAGACCCTCCCCCAGGAGCAGCATGAACCTTAGTTGAAGGACGATCCTGTACATGATCAAGAATGTGTATGAGCATCCTAAATAGCTTGCCTTTTGTAACTAGATCAACATAGAAAATTAACCAAGAGCAACAATTTCCTTATCGACTTTTTAGTTTATGGTTGTTGGTGGGTGTTCTACTGTTTGTATGCACAGGTTTCGGAACTTTTTTTTAGTAACCGTGAGCACCGGACAAGTACAACTAGCATCTGGCCTTTAGGGGCTAAGGTAGAAACCAGTGGGCACTTGTCACTACATTACCTCCTTGAAGGTTACCTTTTGGAATTTTTTTTGGTAACCATGAGAATCCGTTAACATGACCCCGCCGATACACTGCTAACCAACGGAATCAGAAAAAAGCAGTTTGCGTTGGGCAGGTGGCCTTCACGAGGGTTAAAAGCCAGAAAACCAGTGAAAGCTTTGACCCTTGCTCAAGACCAAAGCAGCTTGTGCTCAGCAGATGGCATTCAAATGGTTAAAAGCGGGAAACCAGTGGAAGCTGGATTTGAACTTGAGACGCCTACTAGGAGTAGGTGGTAAATTCAACGCATCCGCTGGTAAATTCAACCATTAAAAGGTATCTTGATGAACTAATTTACTGCAGTTACAGCTTTTATGCTGTTAGTTTCTCTCATGAATTGTTATATAATGCATATTGGTCAAAATCTTTCATGAATTTTAAAGCTCTAAACGGTATTAATGACGTGTTTTAACTGCATATTAGAACCAAACGAACTTTTGTTTTTCTGTTTTTACATGATATATGTGTTTCTATTGAGTTCATTGTATGAAACTTTCATTTTCTTATTCTACATTACTGGATAATGCAACATTTGGGAATTACAGTTTAGCTTTGTTTTTGGCCCCTTGGTGTTTAACAAACAAATTCACCAAATTTATAAAAAAAATAACCAACTTGTAAAGAATCAAGGTTTGAAAGATTTGTTCTTTTTCACTGTTTATATTTCTTTTTCTTCAACAGGGTGAATATTTAGTGACAGTAGGATAGTAGCTTAAAGTATGATGTGGCTTTTTGGCTGCACAATTCTGTTTACTAGTTATTTTCTATGTTTCCAACCCAATATATAGGAATAGCAAAACTGATGGGTCGGACAGATTGGGTAACTTGTCAAAAGGATAACCGGTAGTATGATTTGAAACGAGTCGGGTAGGCCCTTAAAAATCTTTTTATCACAGTTTTCAAAATTTGATAGACGATGACAAAACTATATTATTACAATAATAATCTATACATTTTTAGTAAGGTGATTTAGTATGTTTTGTGTATTTGAATACACTTCAGATGACTTTAGAACAGCTTGATTCACTCAACTAGTTTGACGGCTACTTTTTTCGGTTATAAGTTTTGCTTAACTTTATAGATAAAAACACAATCCATATCGACCCATTTGTATGTTTGTGTCTCAAAATATTGCTTACGTAAAAGGGTAAATAATGTGCCTTATTTTGTACATTTTTTATATGCTAAATATAGAGTTTTTAAGTGAGATTGTTAAATACGGTGTTTAATGGTTTTATCTTAGTCTTGCAGGTTTATTTCCACCACAATAGGAGAATAAATTATCCATGAAGAAATCAAGAACAAAAAGAAAGATACTGAAGATTTCTGAAAGTACATGACTAGGTTAACCCAGTTACCTAGCGGCGTCCTACTGAAGAACACATGACCGAACTACATTGAAGATGCTTAGGTGTGTGAAGGCTAAATATTGAAACATTTACGAAAAACTAAAGTATGAGTACATGACTAGGTAAACCCAGTAATCGGGGTCTTTGCTAGTTTCCCGCTAGCTTTTCTATGAGTATTTCTCATTGTTGTTGGTCAAAAAAAAAAACCATGAGTATATGATGAGCACATAGTCGCGTAAGATTCTGTGATTGAAGATGTCAAGATGTTGAAACACACGTATAAGCTATGACTAGTTACGTTTAATTATGATTACCAACACTTGTTGGTTTTGAGTATATGTAAGTATTCTCCTTCTTATTGAAAATGTTTATGAAACGAATAGTAATAAAGCTCTTCAATTTTTTTTTAATTTTTATCCCTCTTTTTTTCACCCTCATACTCTGTATAATAAACTTTCCCTTATTAACTTTTTTTTAAAAACGGATTTTACAGTTGTCTTTAGTTTTTTTTGTCAGACAAACCGAATATAACATCATTGCTAGTATTGGTATTATCGGAACGAGTATTGGTGTGCAATTCTACTTTTTTGACGGTCTGTATTACGCGGGGAAAAAACGACCAAACTTCCGCTGCGAAGCGCGGGGAAAAAACTAGTTCTTTTAACATACAAATAGCATTGACTTGAGTAAAATAAACTGCTTCCAGTTTTATAGAACATCAAAGATTAGGCATTAACTGCCATTCTGAGAAATTTGGAACAAACATATGGTACAAATCTTAATGTCAAAAGTTACCATGAAAAGAAAACAGTTTCTTCAATTTATCCAAACCAACAGCAATCAGTACACACCCTTTTATTTTACAACAACATTGTCAGTTGCTTCCATCACCAAACAGGTAACCCAAAGAAGACCCTCCCCCAGGAGCAGCATGAACCTTAGTTGAAGGACGATCCTGTACATGATCAAGAATGTGTATGAGCATCCTAAATAGCTTGCCTTTTGTAACTAGATCAACATAGAAAATTAACCAAGAGCAACAATTTCCTTATCGACTTTTTAGTTTATGGTTGTTGGTGGGTGTTCTACTGTTTGTATGCACAGGTTTCGGAACTTTTTTTTAGTAACCGTGAGCACCGGACAAGTACAACTAGCAGCTGGCCTTTAGGGGCTAAGGTAGAAACCAGTGGGCACTTGTCACTACATTACCTCCTTGAAGGTTACCTTTTGGAATTTTTTTTTGGTAACCATGAGAATCCGTTAACATGACCCCGCCGATACACTGCTAACCAACGGAATCAGAAAAAAGCAGTTTGCGCTGGGCAGGTGACCTTCACGAGGGTTAAAAGCCAGAAAACCAGTGAAAGCTTTGACCCTTGCTCAAGACCAAAGCAGCTTGTGCTCAGCAGGAGGCATTCAAATGGTTAAAAGCGGGAAACCAGTGGAAGCTGAATTTGAATTTGAGACGCCTACTAGGAGTAGGTGGCATTCAAGGGGGTTAAATTAGGCAGGAAACCAAAATGAAGTTGGATTTGAAACCAGTGGAAGCTGGATTTGAACTGAGACCCATGCTCGGGACTAAAGTGCGCGTTTTAGAACTATATGGTATTTGCTATTTGAAGTCACAATAATCAGTTTTCCTAATGTTTGCATAAACAGTTTATATTTTTTATTAGGGTTGAATAAGCAGTTCTTAACGTTTGGAAAACATAACCAGCAGAATAGGAAACTCAATAAAACCATACCGTGAGAAAGTTGCCAGTATTCTGACCATCAGCTCGGATATAGTTGTTAAGCTTGCTACTCTGGACGCCAGCTGGAACCTGTTTTGCAATATCTTGCTGTGTCACAGCCACCGCAGGTTTAGCAGGCAGCTCAGTGGTCACAGCAGCCTGGACCTGGCTTGGTGGAGCCTCTGCAGACACTGTATCAGGCTTTGGCTCACCACCACTTCCAAATAGGTAGTCAAGCGAACTCTGTCCCCCACCACTGCTCACACCACGGCCCATGATCTCCGCTTTAAACTTGTTAAATACAATGAAAAAAACCATAATAAGCCAAGTAACAAACACGCGTAAATGCACAACATGATAACACCCCTACTACCAATTGTAGATTAAAGTGCTAATTTTATAAACAACCTTCATCATCTGAAAACCCTAGTTTTTAAGCACATAACCATTTTCATGTACAAAATTCAGTATCATCATTATCTACAATGTCAACACTTGTCTTACAATATTTCATGTACTAAATCTGTATATTTGTGAGATAATTAATTTGTTGAAAATAAATAAATAAACACAAACAGAAAGTACTTATCAAATACTAGAACTACAAGCACATTAGCATCATAAACCTAAAAACACTATTTCGATTCAAATAGTTTTAACATAAAAATTTTAGGTTTAATCAGTCTATAAATGCGGAGAAACACGAATCGGATACTAAAAATGCCAGATCTCACGTCTACACGCATGAATTCATGTACGGAAAACGATCAGCGGCGGTGATTGCAGTATACAAATGGCAGAAATATCGATCGGAAACAAAAATTGAAAAGAAAAATTAGATTTCTTGAGGGAGATGGATACCTGTAATGTGATTTTGGGATCAGATCTGGAGAGGATTGTAGATGGAGGAGGGGAATCGGTTCCGAAAGAGTAAAGTGAAGTTCACAAGTGCTCTCTGAACCCCAAAATTCAAAATGAGAATAAAAAAACGGACTTATAAGGATGAGTACGGATGGTTCGTTTGCACAAATTGTAAGTTTGGTGTCCGAGTTTGAAAAACTATGTTTATGGTTCGCAAGTCTATCAAAGCGTAACACGGATTGTCTCTAAGTTGGATGGCCGTTAAGTTTTTTTTTAAATTTGGATGAAATAACTTATTTACCCTTTTACTAAAAGACAATAAATAAAAAAATTTCTAAGTCCCATTATTTGTCTTCCTCAACCAACCTCAAAACAAAATTTGGTCTTCCTTTACCCGCCTCAGAGCATTTCTAGCCGGATCCTTATATTTCTTATCTTTATCCTTATAATTACAGTAAAAATCACTACTTTATCTACCTTTTTTCTCTCGTTTTCTCTCTCCTTATCCTTATCCTTATAATTACACTAAAAACAACTACTTTTTTTCCTTATATTTACAAAAAATTTATATCTTTTCTCTCTCCTCCACTCACAACCACTTTAAACCACTCTATAAAATATACAAAACTCACTCACACAAATATACCAAACCGGCTGTGAATGCTCTCAAAACAAAATCCAGCCACACCAGCATCACTCTCCCTCTTCTCTCTCTGCTACATTTTTTATTCTGACCAACGATTTCATCCACCACCACGTGTTTTCCGGTTCGAAGACCACTAGATTTACTTTAGCAACAGAGATGAAGGAGGGAGATCTATGAGGACATGAACACTCGGGAAATCAGAGGGGGGAGGAGGGTAGGGGAGAACCCTAATCAAACGGTTGGTCAAGCACATTGAGAGGTTTCTGACCTCCACCGCCTAACCTTAGTTTAATGTGAGCAATTTCTTCTTTGATTCAAGTATATAACTAAGGTGCCATTGTAGTTGTGGAAGAATGCAAAAGACTTTATCCAACAAATCTTTTAGAGATTGTGTAAACTCTAAAAAACGTAACAAAAAACTTTTACAACATTTTTTTAGTAAATATTAGACTCGGTGGTTAACTCCGACAGTACAAATTCTTATTGTTGTTATACCATGGGAAACATTTTCATGAGCGGACGAAATTTGTTTTAAGGGAACTATGTCAAACCTGCATCCTCGACAAATCATCTTCTACATGTTCATTGCACTTTATTTCATATTGTCTTTGTTTTCCCATTTGTATCGTAACTTTGGTTAAAGTTATGAACGATACCCCCTACAAAAACATGCCATTTTGAGGTGTGAATAACTTTTGTCAACAAAAATGTGTGATCAAGATAACGAGAAATGTTTCTTATTTGAATTTTAAAACTTGCCACTAACTGCATGTGATTTATGCATATCAGATTGCGTATATAAGGCAGCGTCGCCTTCTTCATCCTCTTACATTACCTTCTCCCATAACCTCTTCATTTTTCCTCTATGAGAGTGCATCTTGTCCACCTCTTTTCAATTTCTCATGGTTTAGACTTCGTTCATTAAAAAAACATCAAAACATATTATAGCTTTAGTTTTAGAATGATATGAGATTCTCGTAACCACTCTACCAAACTTGAATTAATCGGTTAATAATATGCCAATGAATCTCTCTCTCCATAAGAAAATTTTCACTTTGGCCTACTATAGGATTTCCTTTACTAAATGACTCTTAAGACATAATAAAGTATTATGAGGCCCACCTTTCACAATTACCGGGGCTAATTAAGGTTACTAGTTTTGAGATGGTTTTTAAGACCTTTAACTAAGTTTTAAGGATATTCTTGTTTTTAGATGTTTTAAAAGTTTGGTATTGTTGGTGAACTATTCACCATTAAGAATTTGGAAACTCTTAACCTTTCTTGCATCAAGAAAACCTCTTCGGCTAAATAAATGGAGGCATCACCTTTCTTTCTTTGGCTTTCAGCGAGGATAATGTCGTGTCACACACGTTGGAGAATGAGAGACAATCCCTTAGCCGATCTCGTGACTTTGAAAGGTGAATATGACATTGACTTAGTTCGATCACTCTTGTATGTACCGTTTTTCGAAGAATGTTCTTGTAATGATATTACTAAGCCAAAGCCTTATGAGGTGTGCTCATCTTCCTTGTATTATACTTTTGAAAAGGACTTGTGTTTGTATAATTAATGTAAATAATTATGATGTCTTTTGGATCAGGTTTTTGGTCATTACTCGTACCCATGTTAAAAATGTAACTAGTAGTGTAAATCCCTTTGAAAAGTATTGAGATGATAAAACATACTAAGGCCATGTTTGGTAGTCTCTTAATGGTCTCATTCAGAGGTAACCTCTGAATCGGTCAGAGGTGTAAGTGTTTGGTTCATTAAAAAACCACCTCTTAATGGTTCAGAAAACCTATTAACCATTCAGCCACAAAAAGTCTCTGAATGAAAAATTAACCAAATTCTCCCCTTTGCCCTTCTTCTCCACACTGCTACCAGTCACCAGATCATCTCCTCCACCTGCGTGACTCCCCTCCACCTGCGCACGACTCCCCTCCACCGCTGCTACTGGTCCATTCATCTCCCTCTGTCGCTGCTACTCATCCCCTCCGCCTGCTACATATTGTCCACTCGTCTCTCTCCCTCTCCGCTGCTGTTGCAACTGTTTTTTTATTGTTAATCAAGACATTAGAAAGCCATGCCCATGGGTATGTATGATTGAGTATGTATGAAGAGGTTTAATCAGGAACCCCTTTCTTCTAAAAAACCCTAACTCCTCCCTAACTAGTATCTTCCGATCACAACTCACTGACCAGAGTACTAGACAAGAGACCTCCATCCGATCGGTCTATCATTCTCATTCCGGGAGGTTTTTCCGATTGCAAGAACATGAACGCCTGATTTTTCTCTGATACGTAACAGTGGTCCGTCGTTTTCTTGATACAAAGGTGATGTTTCTTAACTATTAAACTTGAACTTGTTTTTATATGTAGATTAAGACCTTAGATGTTCATGTTTTCATCTGAATTTCTAGTTGATTATTTTGATTTGGTTATAAAAACACATTTTTTTCTGCTATGGAGTTTCTATTTTGCTGGATTTATTATTTGGAGACAAAAACTAGGTGTTTGGAAGAGTAGACTTTCTTCCCCTTATTAGGCAAAAGGGTTCTCTTTTGATGTATTATGTTTTTTTAGAGAGTACAAAGACATTTGGTCTATAATACGACTTTTTCAACAGGAGAGGGGAGACCTTCTTGTAATTGGATTGGTTTTTAGGCTTAACAATTTTGTATTATTATGTTATAATGTTATTCTTGGTTAATTGTGGATGCATATATAATCTGGAGGAGAATGTTGTGACTTGTGTCAATGTAATGGTAATCATTATGTATTTATTTTGTTATCCACATTTTTTAAGAAGTCTGCTATCTGTCTCCTTGTCACTTCATATTGTTATTTGATATATAGTATATCATGCTTTAAAGGATATTGGATTATTGTAATGATGAACTTGATTTATCAATTATCAATATGATAGTGTCCATACGTTTGGTAGAAATAGAAATCAGTTTGCTATGGGCACATATATAGAATTTGAATTGTAGGTTTTGATTTGTTTTTTTTTTCTAGTTTTCTCTAAGGGGAATATGGTATCTTTTCTCTTTCGTAGTTTGTTTCTCACTGAGAGGGTTCTATAATCATCCAGGTGAAGAATGAAAACCGTTATACTTGTAAATTGGAGTGTAGTTTACAGATATTAGATGTACTTGTTTCAAGTAATGGCTATTACACTTTCCAATAGTAAGTTTCATGAAAGCTATTTTGTTAAAATAGTCAAGAGGGGTAAATTAGTCGTTCTGCACAGTCGTTCAGAGGCTCAACCAAACATCACTAATGGTTCAACACTTAACTGGTTCAGAGTCTCTTACCTATTCAGACCTCTTACTGGTTCAGAAGTTGCCAAACAACCCCTAAGAGAGTAAGTTTTGGCTTTTGAATGATTAAAAGTGCAAACTGTAGGAACCGTTCTAAAAAATATAAGACTAACACTTGTATAAATTTCAATTTACAATACAAGAAACAAAGAAAGCAGTAAATTACAATACTTTTACAATTGAAATAAAGAAAAGTACAAAAAACATAAAAACGAAAACAAATTTCGTGACAGAGGTTTCGTGTTAAACACGAGTCTCTTAAAACAAATTTCAAGTCTCCCAAAAGAGCTCGAATGTTTCCCAAAGAACTCGAATAAGAGTGTAAAATGGTAAGCAAGTCTGGGTATATATATACGTCGTAACAGCTGATCAAAACAAAAAACGTAAATAAAGAGAGTTAAACATTTTCAATGCTCTTGATTTGATTTTTGAATTATGATACGCATTGTCAAATACTTAAGTATCAAGAGTTGATCAATTAAAACTGTTCAGCGGTTATAGACACGTTACATGGCACGCGCATCAGGCTCCACCTGCCATGCCACACACATCTGGCATTGTGACGTGGACCCGCGCTGCCACATGTAGGCAGGCCGGACACTCCGTAATAACGACCTGCGGATACTCGCGCACACCAGTTGGACACCATTCGCGCATACCGTGGAGACCGTGCACTAAGCCCGGATGCCGTGTCACCTCATTCGTTTACTTGATATTGAACCCGTGCGATCCACTCGTTGTTGATCAAAAATACTAAAACGACACTCAAGCGGTGATGCGAGCGTGAAAAGTGCGCCATCAGAACGATCAAAACTCCACATTACGCCATCGCCTTCGTTTCGGTCCAGGGCGTGAGAGCGTTTGATGCTTCGCACCCTCCTGACTGTCACTAAGTGTCAATCCTTATAAGGTCACACCAGTTGGACACCATTCGCGCATACCGTGGAGACCGTGCACTAAGCCCGGATGCAGTGTCACCTCATTCGTTTACTTGATATTGAACCCGTGCGATCCACTCGTTGTTGATCAAAAATACTAAAACGACACTCAAGCGGTGATGCGAGCGTGAAAAGTGCGCCATCAGAACGATCAAAACTCCACATTACGCCATCGCCTTCGTTTCGGTCCAGGGCGTGAGAGCGTTTGATGCTTCGCACCCTCCTGACTGCCACTAAGTGTCAATCCTTATAAGGTCACAATCTTAAAGGAGTGTTCCTCCTTATAACCCACTCAAAGGTTTGTCATTTCACCAATGTGGGACAAGTTTCCCCACTTTTCTACTCAAGAAAAGTTGAATTTATATTACTTTAAACCCCAACTTTGAGCATCTACATCTCGTTCATCTTAGCTCCATTTTGGACGAGGTTTTTTCCTAGCGAAGGTCTCACGTAAGAGAGCACAAACCTAGAAAGAAACAACAATATTAACCTCAGTTACATATATTTATTTCTGTCCAGAGTTGACAAAAATTCATTTTGCAACTTGGTAAAAAAACTCATTTCCACCCAAAACTTCAACACAAACTTACATTGTTTATTCAACTAAGTTCGTAGAAATAGCTTCTAACTTCTAAGTCACATTGACCCTTTCAGTCAACAAGATAAACTTTCGTGAATGTTACACCTACGATGTTTTTGTGTGCCCAAACTAATACATTTTACCTTAACTTTCTACAGTTCAAACAATACAACCGATGTTGAAAATGACACTAAAGGATATAAATAACTTTGAAGCATGTCAAGAATCGGGCTATCAGTAAACTATAAGGTGCGTTTGAAAGATGACATATCGTTATTCTAATAAATGATTCAAAAGAATGTCACATGTCATTAACATATTTTTTTCTCATTAAAATCTTTTAACTTTTTCTATTTTAAGTAAGTTTGAATTTTAAAATTTAATTATCTTAATGGTTTTATCTTTTAGAATATAAAAATTGAATTCTAATTATTACTTTATTAAGGAAACAAAGAAATTTATTTTTTGTAGTACACATTATTTTAAATTTTTTATACATTATTGTACTTTTTTTTATTAAAAAAACTCATGTAATACATGAATATTAACCTAGTATCTTATAAAAAAGACTTTAGAAACAAGACAAAAAATCATATGAATCAAAATTAAAGCCACAAATGATTTATACACCATCATCTCACAAATGGTTGCATTGTCAAGGGGTCCTATTTTTCATTCCAATCAACAAGGCAAATTACATAAGGATAGCAGGTAGACGGGCAACAAACTGCGCCGCCATCCCCTTCTGAATGGAAAACCCTAATCTACTAAAAACAAAGCATCGCCCCTGAGGAGTCGTAAAGTTGCTGTGGACTACACGCTGAACTCTAGCCAAGAACCGAACCGCCTCCGGCGCCAAGGAGCCGAACGTGTCAAACGCCAGGGGGACAAAGGCATGCTGATTATCCTCACAAGCTTTCACGTGCTTTTCCACCTTCTTTGACTCTGCTTTCATAACAGCTTGCCCCGCCACAAACCCATAACAGGTTGCATTTAGAGAAGAATTATGTGTTCTAAAGATAAGTTTTTATATTTAAATTCAACATTAGATATGTTTATTCCTCTAAACAAATAAAAGTAAATCAATATATAACATCACATGTCTACCATTTCAATCAACATGTTACATGTTAATACCCTAGCCGCGTAAGCTAAAAAATAGAAAAAAAAATCCCAAATCATAACCACTGCTATACCTCCATCCATTAGCGTCACTCGTCCCCTAAGCATCTTTCTCCGATCCTCTAAATCTCTCGTATCCGCCTTCAAGCTTTCACCATAATACAACATTCAACAACAATTCAGCACCTTAATTTGCAAATCTCTGCATCAAGACGCTCGATTCAATTACTTTCCAACTGTCAGGTAATCCAATTTTCAAATCTGGCTGACAAACGTTCATGTGTTAGGTTATGTTTCGAAGAAAACTTTGCAGATTTTGTTTAAAATCATCTCGATAGGATAGAAATCAAGGATGATGATCATGATTTGGTGTATTAGCAGAAACGTGTGGTTTTCATGTTTATTTACAATTAGGGCACGGAATTTATGCTTTGTACTTTACTAGTTTACTTGCATCATCCTTGAGCTGTGATTTGCTTAATTATTTTTAGCTTATTTTAATTTAGGTTTGACAACTTGACAAGGTTGTAACGGAGGTTATGCTGATGATTTTGTTGCTGCAATTAATATTATAGTGTGGAAGCTACAGTCTGAGTTTTAGAGTAATTTAAGCTAGTGATATGAATAATCAAGGGAACTATCAACAGTATAGGCCGCCACGGTTGCCACCGCCTCCCTCATTTCAACAAGCGGCCTCTCCGTATGGGCAACCTGTTTCTGTTCCTCCAAGTGGAACGTTAACCTCGAGTCAATCTTACTTGGGCTGGAGTCAAGGTCAACATATTTCGACGCCAATTCCTCCTCCTGGTCACTATTTGGCTCCAAGAATTCCGCCACAAGGACAGCATTTTTATAGGGTCCCACCACCGCCACTACGTCCTCCACCGTCTTCTAGCCACTTTACGCCTGCTCCTTCTGGATCGTTCGTACTACCGCCGCCACCTCCACCGTCGTCTCCTCCTCCCGGACCTCCACCTCTTCCACCGGCTTCACCGCCTGTTAATGGCAACAGTCGTGTTAATGGCTCTGAAGTGAGTGTTAGTGATACTTCTGACTTCAATATTTTGTCTGATATCCATCCACCTCTACCTAGAGATGAGAAAACAGTCCGTAAAATTGAAGTTTTGTGTCAGTATATTGCTAAAAATGGTCAAGAGTTTGAAAAAATGACGTGTCAAAAGGAGGTTGGTAATCCAGATTTTGAATTTCTGTTTGGTGGAGCACCAGGAAGTGAAGCTGCAGTTTCACATGAATATTTCAAATGGATGAAAAGGAAATGTCTTTCAAATGAATTGCTTGAAGGAGGGCATAATAGGGATTTATCTTTAAAACCATCAGTGGTTGGCACATGGCATGAAGACGTATCTCGTTCCCCTACTGGTTCTGACATGGATATGGAAGGTTAGCTTATTTCAAATTATGAGTTATAATTCTTTTATATTGCAAAGAGTTCACTTTATTTGTATTTTTTTTTGCTCTTAGATGATATTACACAGCCAGAAGAGACAGGTGTTGGTAAATCAGTTGGGAATGAAAAACATGAAGCTGCTTTTATATCCAATGAAGTTGATATAAAAGCGGAAAACAATGCATGTGAATCCCCAAGAGTGATTGAACAAGGTATAAACTAAAAGTTGTTGCATGTTTAGCAGTTCCACCTTAATTCCTCCCCCCTGAAAAAAAAAAACAAATAAACAAAATCTCTTTTGTACCGTAGGGCCCAATCTCTCTCTCAATGATACACAGTTTGAAAAGTCAAAGATGAAGGTTGGTGTTGCAGATTCTGAACCATCTTTAGACCGCAAAACAGAACAAAACAACATAAATTTACATCAAGAGATGAACCAATCAGAGCAAAGCCCATTTAGACTCATACAAGGCTATGCTTCTGATGATAACTCTGAAAATGATAACGACCCACATTTTGAAAATCTTAGTCCTGTAGCAGTCTCCCCGCAAGTCAAAGAACACACTACATTATCTGTGCCTGTTCTGGAAGGTTCTTTGAATAGAACATCTAAAGTTTCGCAACCTTCCCCAGAGATGGAAAAGTTGGAGTACAGAACTGATGGCGGTGCTTATATAAAACAAAATAATCGTTTGGAAGGTGATGTTACTACTGGTCCTAAAAATGCTGGGGTTCAGAAGGAAGACAATAATGCTAAATTAGAAATCGATGAGTTTGGGAGAATGGTGAAAGGCGGCAGTGATAGTGATTCTGATGGTTATTCTACCAGGAGGCGTGTTAAAAGAGGTAGAAGTAGGAGTAGAAGTCGATCTCCTTGTAAAAGGAGTAGAAGTCGATCTCCTTATGAAAGGAGAAGAAGAGGCCCACGAAGGAGGAGAGAGAAACGTAGTCCATCCCGCAGGTATCATTTAATTTTTTATCGTTATCTTTATTACTAGAAAATAGAAATTTATTATACTAAAACTTTTGATGATATGTATTCTAAAAGTTGTAGATTTCTTAAAATGTGTGTTTGGCAGCTGGTCTCCCAAGAACAGAGGCAGGAGCAGGTCTCCTTATAATAGAAGGAATAGAAGTCATTTACAAGAAACTTGTCGTGATTTTCGTCAGGGCAGGTGCTCTCGTGGGGCCACATGTCGGTACTTACATGAAACTGAAAATAGTGAGGAATCCAGGTGGCATAAAAACAAGCAGTACCACCATGAGGTATCAGATAGATTAAAAATCCCTGAAAAATCATTGCCTGAGGAAGATGAGGTATCGGATAGATTAAAGAACTCTGAGAAATCAGTGCCTGAGAAAGACGAGGTCGGTAACCATGTTTCTAGAATTAGTGACAGATTCAAGGAAGAGTTTGTGGAACCTCCATGTCACTCTGCTGAGGTGGCAAGTGGTCAAACTGAACACCCTGTAACTGAAATGACTACAACAGGTCAGATTCCAATCGGTGGACACCCTTTAAACCAAACATTTCCACACAAACCACAACTGGCCAATGAATACATTATGCCACTCGCTACCTTGTGGAACTCTTTGCCACCACCACCGCCACGTCCGCAACTTGGTAGGCTTGTGCCACAGTATCAGCTGAATCAGCCACCTTTTCAACCTAACTATCCTTTTCAGCCCTTTGTCACACCCTATGGGCCTGAAATTACCACTCATCTTGGGGCATACCCTGTTAACTACCCAATCCTCCAACAACCTGTGCGTCCCGCAATTATTAATCAAGATAACTTTGCACGGATTTCATCACCAAATGTAGTTTCTTCAACCTCTAGGGAACCACCAGCAGGTATAAATATTGCACAGTCTTTTTTGCAAAACCCTGTAGCTGATAGCATATCTGATTTTGGGCGGTCTAGAGTCTTGAACCATTACAATCCTTATGCGTCAACCTTTGATCAGCCACTGAGTGCCAAGTTCAGTTCTGGTGTTTTAAATCAAAATTATGGCACTTCAGCCAATCAGAATCACACACCTGATGAGGGACAAATGCGTAATAATGCACACAATCCACCTATGTCTGGTGGTGATCAATATGATCCACTGTTTGATAGCATTGATCGATCTTCAAACTCATTCAAGAAAGGTGATGCTATTGCTGCAAGTGAAGAAAATGATGAATTCGGTGAGACAGCAGATGCTGAGGTGGGTGCTGTGGAAAATGACAGCTCTAGCCCTAGCTCACCAATTGATTTACCTGGTATGGCCACAGGGGAGGTTGAGATTGATCAAGTGAAGAATAAGAAGAGCAAGGATTCTAGATCAATGAAACTATTTAAAATTGCTCTTGCTGATTTTGTGAAGGAGGTATTAAAGCCGTCATGGAGGCAGGGTAATATGAGTAAAGAGGCTTTTAAGACTATTGTTAAGAAGACTGTTGATAAAGTGTCTGGAGCTATGAAGAAACACCATATACCCAAGTCCCAAGCCAAGATAAATCATTATATTGATTCCTCTCAAAGAAAGCTCACTAAGCTTGTGATGGTAACTCATTTCAACTTTTCGTTACATCTTTTCGGGTTTTTATACGGGCTATCATATCACTTTGTTTTTTTTGTTCTTTCTGGGAAAAATAAATTTAGAGGTGGCAATTGAAACTCATATGCTTGAAAATGGGGCAATTTGAGTATTACTTTAAACTCCAACGGGATAATTTTAAAAACTTAGCTAAAATGATTTAGGTTGAAGGTCCTCCTAAAGTGTTATTGGAATGTTTTTGACCTCCTAAATTGATTTGTTCAAGCAAATTAGATATTATTTTATTTAATCATTTATGAAATCTAAAAAGTGACAAAAAAGGTGTTGGTGGGTCAACTCGGCACGGCTTGTTTTGAGCTGTGTTCCATTTTGGTCTATTTCCCAATCTGCCTGACCAGCTCATCATGCCACCTCTATATACATTATCGAGCAAACAGATTAAATTTCAAAAATAAGATTTGGGTTTTGTGAAGCACTCAAGATGAGTCACTGAATTTGATGTATATTCGATGTTCTATCTATTATGATGCTGTTAGAAAGCACTCTTGTGATCTTGTCTCATTATTTAAGTTACTCTTTTTGTCTTAATATGCTAGGAAGAGATAGCGGTTTGGGTTGGTGAGTTGCTCAGCCTAACCCATTTAATAAACATGTTGGGCTTGGGTTGATAAGTCAACATCTCTAATAAACGGGTTGTGTTAAGGTTAAACAAGCTGACCAGTATACGGCTTATTTAACCCGTTTATAAATTTATTACAACCCGCCATTCCGTTTACAACTTGATGCTAGCTATTTACGACCCGTCAACTGGTTTAGATATACGGGTTGCGCGGTTGTGTTCAATTACATGGTTTTAAGCATGTCGAGGTTAGGGTTGATGTCTTTGACACAAGTAAATATGTTTTGTTCAGGTTCATCAATTTCAACCTGCCAAACCGATAACCTTACCCAACACGCCTGACACCCCTAATACTACCGTTATTTTCTTAACGGGTACCGTTATTTTACAAACTAATTTTCCTCTTTTGCAGGGCTATGTTGACAAATATGTGAAGGTTTAGTAAAGACATGATTTGCAGTTGTAAGTGGGGATGGATATGAATTTGATCAGGTATTGACTTGATATTACTTAAAATTTTCAGTCTAATATTTGAACACCATTTGAGATTTACCAACAGTTGTGCTGCAGAAGCAGAACTAGGGGAATCAAATCACAATGAATATATCTGATGGCTGAGGATGAAATAAGTTCAGTTTTCAACAGAGTTGTATGAATTCCCCATAAACAAGTATGTAATTAACAATTCACCCCTTCAACTTTTGTTAGTTTCTTGTGCTGTTTGATGGATGCCATTATGCTTTATTGTTAATTAATCCATCTTATATTTTAGAGCAAATTACAAATTACGTCCTTTAACTAAGTAAATTATAGAAAGCGTCCTTTATGTTTAAAAAGTTACGTCCTTTAGCCTAACGACCGCTAAATTTTACCGTTAAGTCAGGTCATGTGCAAGGCACATGAGGGTATTTTGGTCTTTTTACCGTAAAAGGACTATTTTTGTAAACCCTTATTCATAGAAACAAATTACAAGAATAGTCATTTTATGTTTGAAAGCCTCAAAATACTCTCATGTGCATGCACGTGACCAGACTTAACGGTAAAAATTTAACGGTCGTTAGGCCAAAGGACGTAACGTGCAAGGTTTTTAAAACATAAAAGACGTTTTCTGTGATTTCCTTAGTTACGTCTACTAAAATTTAGGTAATATTTAAATGACGTAATTTGCTCTATATTTTATCAAATCAATATTCTTTTACGTGTTATCAAATTTTGATATTTTTTTGTTTGTGGAGTCTTCATCGGTACCTGGATGAAAGGAAGAACATGTGTTCGGCAAAAAAAAAAATGTTGCGTATTTATTAGAGGGTTTTTTAGACGGTTCTGTTTATAAAAAGTATCTAATTATAATAAGTTGGTTTCTAACGAACAAAACATAGTTGTCATTCTATTTTCTTATCACTGTATTTATAGGACTCGACTAAAACAACTAACTTGTATAACTAACTGCTGTTAAAAAAGAAGAAAAAAAAAACTAGTACAACTAACTCACTTGTGGTTTATAGTTATGACCGTTAGTGTCCAAGACTACTAACCCAATTGACAGCTTACCAATTTGACACGTAACACATACGTTCTTAGTTTCGATATTTTAAGTTATATGTTTTTGAATACGTGACTTTCAAGTTAATAAGAAGAACAATGTTGAGCCCGTCATAAAGAAAAACCCATCCAATACTTTTGTTAACCGGCAGATATTATGTGTATTAGAGGTGAACAAAAAATCCAAATCCTCAACCGAAACTGGTTCTTAGAGCGATCTAAAACCGATTTATATGAAACAGTGAAACCAATTTGATCTGCCGAGTTGGAATCAGTTCAAGAATGTAGCCGTTGGAATCGGTTTGGGAGAAACCTGTTTATAAACCGATATCTGAACTAGCCATCATGTGGCCATTCTTTTACCTTCTTGCCCCTCATTATGTATGGGTACTGGATGTGTTGATTTTTAGTCACACTATTCTCAAAACTCAAAGACGCTATCTAATCTCTCAAATACGTTCTCAAGTGGTGTTGGATCTTCATCAAGGCCTATTTTCAATTAGAATTGCTTTGTTTTTTTCTCTAAAGCTTAAAGCTTGAAGAATGCATTGCAATTTTGTTTTAAAATTTTCAACGATAAGAAGATAAATAATATTTTTTTGTCAAATTGGTTTCCAATCCAATGCGGTTTGCACTGGTTCGGTCTTTCCTCCTTATAAATCAGTTCTAATCCAAACCGGTTTGGGCTGATATGATTTTGAATTTCTTTGACTTGATCTAAACCGGTTGACCCGGTTTGGTCCAAATTCTGGTTTATGCATCTCTAATGTAGATAGAGGGTTGTTATAACCAACTTTAAGTGAAAGACTATAATGATCGTATATATATGGTATAGGGATCCGCTAGGAAGGACTAAAACTGTGAGAAGTGTAGGAAGGATGTTAAAACGCTTAAAACCGGCTCATATGAACTCCGATTTTACTCATTTCAACGGCGTTGGAACCGTCTCGTCGAACTCTACGATCTTAGCTTGTACGGTTTACTTTTTGTCTTAGGGTTTAGCCTTAAGGTTTAGTCTTAGGATTTAGATTTAATGATTTAGGCTTATGGGGGTGGGTTGGGGGTTTAGGTTTTTTTTTTTTTTGGGGGGGGGGGGTGGTCGTGTTTTTAGATGACTTTTTAGGGGTTTTTTTTAGGATTTAGGTTTTTGAGGGGTGAGGTGGGGTGGGGTGGGGGTCAGGTTTAGGCTTTAGGAGGGTCGTGGTGGGGTTTTTAAATTCCTTCCTACACCTCTCACATTTTTATGCATTTCTAGAATATCCCTCCCCTATATATATGTATCTATTGTTTTAAATCTATACTCTATAATAAATAAAGGTTTGGTGAGCTCTCTCCTATTAATTGCACAAACTTTCTTTAATTGTATTTTAATAATTTTTTGGTTTTCATCTCTCTATTCTATTAAATAATAATGATTTCTATAATTATTTTTATAAAACATTTTTTATTTAAAAAAAATATAGGTTTGTTCATAAAATATTTTTAGAAGTTAAACATTTTTTTCATTCTTTTTATAAAACATTTTTAAAAAGTAACTATATGACGTTTCTAAAATTTATGTTAAAAAACTGTGTAATATACCATAAATATGTAATATGTAAATATTTATTATTAAGTATATAATATTGCATTTATTCATTGTATTTATTCAACCCGTGTAATGCACGAGGGTTTTAACCTAGTGTAATATATAAGATGATTATATAACCGCATAATTTACTCTACTCTAATAATATATGGACACTACTATTATACAATAGTTTATACGGTTCTCATCTACTTAAAACTAAAAACGCATCTCTATATAATGTTACTACCCTGAAGTTTGAATACGTAATCACATGAGGTTTTTTTTGGGGGAAAAAAAATATTAAAATAGACATTTGTCCATCTAAATTAAAAAGGCGCCGGCTAAGCTTGCTAAATTGAAAGGCTTAGCTGGCTTAGTTCCGGCTAAATGTTTATTTTAATATTTTTTAGAGAGTTGTGTCCATTTTGATATTTTTCACTTTTTTTTCTTTTCCAGGTGTTTTATATGCAATAATCAAGATTTCACAAACTCATCACTAATGTTACTATTATAATAAACAAAAATCTTTTAATGTCATTTGACTATTCTTACTCACCAACATGTCATGTGGCAACTATTTAGACAACCTCAATTCTTTGCTCAATTCTGGAAAATTAATTCGAATATAATTCAAAGAATGAAACTTAAATCTTTAGTATGAACAACGATTGAAACTCAAAAGCTATTCCACCGTTGATCATATAATTTATTAATTACGATTTAATATTTAAATGTAGATAATAACTTCTTATTTCAAATTAGATTAATTTTAGTTTCTAATTTAGGTTCTTGAGTTTGAAATTCTAACAAACAAACCTAATACAAAATTGGTTTTATTTGATTTGAAAGCAAAATGTTTTACTCCGACGTCAATTCAAAACAGTCCAAATTATATATAATAATTCTTTGTATTATTTTAACTATTTTATATTATAAATTAATTATTTTTTAATATAAATTAATAATTTATACTTGAAAAAACTATATATGTTTACGACAAAATCCGTATTCGAATCTAAATTGATTTTATGTATATTATAGTCAATTTAAAACATAATATTCAAACATATCGTTTAATGAATTTTTTTTGGACCTTTTTGTATTCAAAAACATTAAAATGAATGAAGAGAAGTCTTGAACCCCTCATATGAGACTGAACCCCATTTTGAACCCCCTCCTCCCCATGTTGCGGTCGGGAAGCAGCCTCGGGTTTCACCGACGGCGAACTCTTTTTGTTTTCAAACATCGTTTCTAGGTAACACCCTATCCATGTTAATCGTAAATTCTGTTCCTTCGGTGATCGATTTTGGATTATGTGATTCGTGGGTGTAACTGATACTTATGATGAAAAAAATGAAGCTAAAACCAATTTTAAAAACTTTGATTTCAAAGTTCTAATCAAAGATGGGGCTCCAACCCAATTAAATAGTTTAATCACAAAATAAACCGACATATCTCCTCCCCTTTCCTTCTTTTTATGTTTTGGTTTTCAATTTGTGACACTATTAAATGCATACACCAATGAAATTATATTTTTAAATTGCATTATTAATTGTAATGACAGTTTAATCGAGTCAAGTATGATAACCATGTTGAATGATCTTGATGCTAAAGTTTATGAATTTTACCATGATAGTTCGTATAATAAAATCGTGGAGACATCTCAGTAACTAAAATGCAAAGGACACCTATCAAAATGTTTGTCGTTGATGAGCAAGTTATTTATTTTCATCTAGTTTTCTTTTTTCTATTTTTAAACTTATTCATGTTGAACAACAAACATGTACAGAGAAAAAATGGAGCTCAATGTTATTCAAATGAAGATTAGCTTACAAATGAAGATGAAGACAACATTAAATAGAAAGCAAACTGGGCTTGTGCTTAATCTCATAACAGAGCCCATAACAACTTATTATGCTAACATCCCCCTCAAACTCACAATGCAATAGAAATAAACATTGAGAGTTTGTCACACAAAAACGAAACCTAGATGCCGATTGAGCCTTGGTGAAGATATCTGCAATCTGCAAGGCTGATGGAACAAAAGGAAGTGAGATGGTCCCGAGATGAAGATGATGACGAGTGAAATGACAATCTATCTAAATATGTTTTGTCCGTTCATGAAAGACAGAGTTCTTGGCAATCTGCATAGCACTTTGATTGTCACAATGTAACGGGGTAGGTGAGGAAACGACAACCCCCATATCTGCCAGAAGCCATCGTAACCAAACAATTTCACATGTGGTCACAGCCATAGCACGATATTCAGCCTCAGTGGAGGACTTAGAGACAACGTCTTGCTTTTCCATGAGATTAAGGAATCACCAAGGAAAATACAGAAGCCAGTAGTGGATTTACGATCATTGGGATCCCTATCCCAATCAGCATCACTATAGGCACGCAGTTCTAGAGAAGATGTAGAAGAGAACAAAAGGCTTTGAAACTGAGTACCACGAAGATATCTCAAAATACAAAGAACAGCTCCTCAATGAACATAAGTAGGAGCGGTAACAAACTAGCTAACCACATGAACAACATGAGCAATATCAGGGCAAGTAACTGTAAGATAAACCAAACTGCCTACAATGGTACGATATAGGCTCGGGTCAGATAGAGGAACACCATCAGTGGGAGAATAACGTGCATGGTTTCAAGGGGAGTGTCTGCAGTTTTGTTATCAAAAAGTCTCGCACGTTGAAACAGATCAGAAATATACTTCGTTTGAGAGAGAAGATATCCCTTTTCAGATTGAGCTACCTCAATCCCCAAAAAATACCGTAATAATCCCAAATCTTTCATAGCAAAACGGTGAGACAAGTCACGTTTCAACGATTCAATGGCATCATAATCATCGCCTGTAACAATCATGTCATCCACATATAAAGACAAGAGAATGCGTCCAGCATTCTTACATCGAACAAATAATGTCGAATCATGATTGCTAGGAAGAAAACCAAAGGAAGTGATGACTGTCGAGAATTTCTCAAACCAGGCACGAGGGGCCTGTTTGAGCCCATATAGAGCTTTTCGAAGCCGACAAACTTCACCGGGCTGATGAGCTATTCCCGGGGGTGGAGTCATGTAAACTTCCTCATGAAGATCACCATTTAGAAAAACATTTTCGACATCCATTTGACAGATTATCCATCGTCGAACGGACACAACAACAATTAAAGTACGAACCGTTGTCATTTTTGCCATAGGAGCAAAGGTCTCCTCATAATCCATACCATATTGTTGCGAATATCCTTTTGCCATAAGTCTGGCCTTGTATCGTTCAACAAAGCCATCATACTTTGTCTTAATCTTATACACCCAGCGACAACCAATCTTATGTTTACCTGGTGGTAGTGGAACCAAATTCCAGGTATGAGTCTGATGAAGAGCTGTGAGCTCTTCAGCCATAGCATTTTTCCATAGAGGGTTAGAGACAGCCTCTCTATATGATTCTGGTTCAGACAGATGATGAATGCTCGCGATAAATGAACTAAACGAAGCAGAGTATGCAGAGTATGCAAAATTTGGTAGTTGAGTATGTTAGGAACAACGTGGCGCAGCGGAATCAATACACACACATGCACAAACGATAATCACGCGGACAGAAAAATAAACGACACAAGAATTTTACGTGGTTCTGTCCCAGTGGGGGACCTACGTCCACGGGCTGCAACTAGGTTATTTCATTAAGCTCTAGGCACACAGATTACAGTTACAACATAGGGTATTTATAGATTAAAACTAGGGTTCCTAACTTGTTCTCCAAGTTAGGCCCAAACCGTAGAGATAGGCCCATTAGGGCCGGCTAACCCTAATTAGGGCCGGCCGCCTCTAAACGAGACTCCACACCTAACAATCTCCCACTTGGAGGCTCGAGCAATCCTCAATCCATCATCCAAGCAGACCCTATACCATTAACTCCAGTAATCTTCAATAACAGAAATCCTCCAAGCCTCCAGTTCTAAGAGCAAGCTAACACTTCACTATTAGAAGTTTCCAAGCCTCCAGCTCCCAAGAACAAGCTAATAAGATTTCAAATAACAAAAGTCCTCCAAGCCTTCAGTTCCCATAAACAAGCTAAGACTTCAATCCAATCCTCCTAGTTGCAGCAGCCAACTCCTCAATTACCAGAAGAGCCCGCTGAAGCTCCCCCGAGCTCCAACCCAGCAGTCATCACTGACCCAACCATGGCAAACCCGCCATTGACTCATCCTCAATCTCAACCGGCGCCTACTCACTCGAACTACCGACTCCAGAGACTTCCAGAGGAAACACCACTCTCCAAAACCTGCAAGTACCATGGAGAGATTTTCCCATTCGGAATTCCGGTCTTCAAAACCCAACGATGTTTTGAACTGTACCCAGAACACGTCCCATGCTCCCACTATTCCCAAAACCCCTGACCTGGTTTAAACCTCCGAATGCACTCAGCTAACATCTCCGTGGCTCTAGGATTCCCACTTGCAAAATGAATCCACTTAGCTCTACCCGATGCAGCGAGCCAAGACTTTAATACTCGGAAGTTGGTTCCCTTCTTCCAGCGATACATAAACCTGTATCTTCCCAAAGTCTTCAAACAATAGATTCACCAATGCTTCACAGAAGTGAGTAATGAAGCATACCAGAATCTTGAACCCAAGAGTCTCCACTGCCTTCACTGAGTCCCAATGCATCAACCCAGACACATTCTCAGAAGCAGAATTTACTATCTTTGACATCGACTCTAAAGAATGTCCCACATACCTCCATGCAGCTCCACCAAGTCAACTATGCCCAGCTCCCACTGTCCCTGTTATCCCAACCCATGCCAAATGTCGTACCACTGATCACCACCGAACAAGAAACAACTTCACAGTTCTAGACCAGCTAACCGGCAAACAGTTACAACAGCAGCAGAGCTTTCATGAAAGCAAACGGTACCAAGGATTCCGCGACCGTACACCCGATCGGCTAACCCTAACCGAAAAATCTTTCAACCGAGCAATATCACCTGACTTCCTTTTTTTTCACTTATGTCGTCACCAGCACACCAGAACCGGAATACTTAAAACCAAAGCATTCCAAACCTGTTGGTTCCGTTTTCACCGGTTTTATCCCACAGTACCACGCGCAAGTTCTTTTGACAAAACCAACTAACCGTCAAACCTTTAGATAATAACCATCCCGTCTTCAGCCATAACAATAGAAAACAAAAAACATATCAAAATAGTGAAATAAACACAGTAATGTCAAGGGCCTGAACTTGATAGTTGTTCTACCAAACACTGTCAATAAACCGAACTGCTCCTGCAATAAACCTCGCAGACAAATCTAAACCCGAATACTGAATTTCACATAACCCGGTTCCCAAATAGTTGATAATAAACAGTCAAACAGAGCTAAACAAAACTCTAACCTTTACCCGACGAATCCAAGAGTTTTATAACCAAACCCTAATCGGCGGGTTCAAAGAGATTAACCCGGTACTATAAACAAAACCATTTATACCTGCGATATCATAACCTGAGACACCTGACCCGACGCTTCACCTGCAAACCCGAGTGAAACCAGCAACTCCAAGAGATCCACAACAGAAACTCTAATTGCAAAATCACTCCAAATCAGACCCGAACAGCCCTGTTTTCCTCCAAAACATCCCCGTTTTCTTTCCCCTTTTGCGCAACCTAGGGTTTGAAAAAACCCTAATTCCGGTGGCCCAAAAAACAAGAAACCAGGCTGCGAATAAGCCCTGGAACAGCAGCAGAAAAACAAAAAAATTTCTGGAAACACTGTTTTTGCCGGAAAACACTGTTCACAGCAGCGGCGACGGCGGTACTGTAGCAGCAGATCTGAATCAACCCTCGATCAGCCTCTACCCTTTTTCTCGATCGAAAACCGTGCAGACCGTGTAAATAACGAACCAAAGCTCTGATACCACTTGTTAGGAACAACGTGGCGCAGCGAAATCAATACACACACATGCACAAACGATAATCACGCGGACAGAAAAATAAACGACACAAGAATTTTACGTGGTTCTGTCCCAGTGGGGGACCTACGTCCACGGGCTGCAACTAGGTTATTTCATTAAGCTCTAGGCACACAGATTACAGTTACAACATAGGTTATTTATAGATTAAAACTAGGGTTCCTAACTTGTTCTCCAAGTTAGGCCCAAACCGTAGAGATAGGCCCATTAGGGCTGGCTAACCCTAATTAGGGCCGGCCGCCTCTAAACGAGACTCCACACCTAACAGAGTAGACTTACATTCACGAGTAGACTTTCTCGGAGGTGGAGGATTAATATTAGTGCCGGATGATGTGGAAGATTCATGAGCTGGCACATCATGTGCAACAACCGTATCTTGAGCAGGCATATTAGAATCAACAGACGAATCGGGAACATTAGAGGTTGGGATATCAGTGTCGCTAGCAAAAGGATCAATGTTCTGAAGATCTGACTTTGTTACATCATGTGACTTAGCTGGAATCGAATAGAAGGGAATATGTTCAAGAAATGTAACATGTCTTGATACATATAACTTATGACTTACAGGATCAAAACAAAGATATCATTTCTGTCCCGTGCCATATCCTTTGGGACCACTTGCATAACCTAAGAAAACACATAAAGCTGACTTATTTGTCAATTTGTCTCGTTCAACATGAGGACGGAGAGCAAAACAAGTACATCAAAAAACCCGTAACTCACCATAATCTAGGCGTTCACCGAAAAGATTGTCAAATGAAGACAACCCATCATTGTGAGAAGTAGGGATCCTACTAATCACATGTTGGGCGGTCAGGAGTGCTTCTCCCCAAAAGACACTAGGTACCTCAGCAGATAAAAGGAATGAACGAGCGGTTTCCATAAGATGGCGATGTTTCCTTTCAGCAACACCATTATGTTGAGTAGTGTCAATACAAGACGATTGGTGTATGGTACCATCTGATGCAAGCAACTGAGTAAAATCATTAGAGGTGTATTCACCCCCTAAGTCACACCTGAAACACTTTATCACAGCTGAATGTTGCGTTTGAACATAAGCCCTAAATGTTTTATAAATGTCAAAGAACTCAGATCTACGTTTCATAAGGTACACCCAGGTAAAACGAGTGTAATCATCAATAAAGGAAACATAATAATGTGAACCGCCCTAGTGGATATTGGTGATGGTCCCCACACATCAGAATGAACAATATCAAATGGTGCAACAAAATGAGAAATATTTTTATCAAAAGGTAAAGCAGAAATTTTGGCAAGTTTGCAACCACTACAATCAGAAATATCACAAGTTTGCAACTGACCCAAAGCACCTGAAGAAACCATAAATTTTAAACGAGATGCGGACACATGTCCCAAGCGAGAATGCCAAATATAAAATTCAGACGACAAAGGACTTAAACGAATGGAAGATAAATCAACACTGGAGGCAGCAACACCATGTGCAGGCACTTTGAGTTTGTTGATCCTGCACAACACAAACAGTGTCACAAAAGAAAACCCAAATTCCAGACTTACAAAACTGACTAACTGAAGCAAGATTTAAGGTAATCTTTGGAATATAATAGACATCATTGAGAGACACATGAGGGGTAGACACAGAGCCAACACCCTTTACCAACATAGATGTAGCACTAGCAGACATTACAAAGACGGGAGAAACATGAGACATATAGAGAAAAGAAGACAGATATGGAGACATATGATGTGAGGCACCAGAATCCAAAATCCATAATGATGACGAAATACCTAAGGTACCAGATGAAGACAGTCCTACAGCAGACATGGCGGTAGGGTTGGTGGCAAGAAACTGTCTGAACTGTTCAAATACCTGCGGATCCAGAGCAGATGGTGGTTTAGAAGTTTCTACAGATGGTAGTGTAGCAGCAGTAGTAAACTGTGGTGGTTTAAATGTCTATGAAGATGAACCAGATTAACCAGCAGAAGTAGAAGAGCGAGACTGAAATTGTCCACCTGATCTGTACTTGTGTGGGGGCTTCTGAAAGTTAGAATTCCTTATACTAAGCAATAACGGACATTAAGACTTCCAATGATTTTTCCCTTTGCAGAATGTACATTCATCAAAAGCAACTTTAGCACCTTGTCTAGACTGATTAGGGGGAACGACAAACACAACTGGAGTAGTAGTTACTTTAGGACTTTTATCAACCTTAGATTTTAGTCGAGTTTCTTCTGCAATTAACTCGTGAACAAATGAATCAACTGTTGGAAGAGGGGAACGATGAAGAATCGTTCAACGCAGTCCTTCAAAATCTGAACATAACGCCATCAAGAATTGTACCAAACGTTGTTCCTCCCTTCAATCAATTTAAGGTTTAAACACCTTCAGTGCTGCAGGTTCTGTAAGTGCCAATTGATCCCATAAATCCGACATAGCTCCATAGAAGTCTTGGATGCTCATCTCATTCTGTCGAAGAGCACGGATATCAAACTCCAACTGGTACTGCTTGGCAAAGTTTCCTTTCAGTAACACCATTTGATTCAGTTGTTCCAAATGATCCCAAACTTGCTTAGCTGTTTCATATTTAGCCAGCTGAATACCAATGGACTGACCTAGAGAGTTGTTGATCCAAGTTATAACTTTAGAGTTATCCGTTTCCCATGTATCGAGAGCTAAGACATATTCAGCAGCCTTAGACTTATCAGTAGGCTTCCCCTTAGTACCTGTGACATAACCCCACATATGTTTCCCTCGAAGAAAGTTTTTCATTACGTAACTCCAGTAGGTGTAGTTTTTACCATCCAGACGAGTACTAATAGACAGAAGAGAGTTATCTTTCCCAGCCATATTATCAAAACCGAACGACAGCAAAATAACTACAAACTTCGATTACCACAAACTTCGAAGAACCGTAAACTTCGAATAACCGCAAACTTCGGGAACCGCAAACTTAAAGACACCGCAAACTTCGAGAAAACCGCAAACTTAACCGTAAACTTAGTAAAACGTGACAGAAACGAGGTCAAAACCTGTCAATCTGTCTAGAAGCTGTTCCAAATACACAAGTCAGTTCAAATAAAGCGAAATCTGTAACTTTGATACCTCAGAAGTCAAATAAATCCGTTGGCAAACTTCGAAACCGCAAACTTGAAATAACCGAGCTCTATCCTTCAACAACGAACAAACCAAGCTACGAACGAATCAACAACAGAGCGGATGCGACAACAAGGACTTCAATCAAGCATGAATCGAGTTGGCTCTGATACCATGTTGAACAACAAACATGTACAGAGAAAAGATGGAGCTCAATGTTATTCAAATGAAGATTAACTTACAAATGAAGATGAAGGCAACATTAAATAGAAAGCAAACTGGGCTTGAGCTTAAGCCCATAACAACTTATTATGCTAACAATTAAAATATATTATTCTTTGTAAAGGTTTATTGTTGTTTAACCCTTCTCTTTAACTTACTTCCAGGGTACCAGAATGAATGCAACTTACTTGAGTAAATGGTTTAGTGTTTCTGAAAATGATTTTGAACAAGGAGTGTGCTTGAAAATTCAATGTCCAACTCTTGGTGCATATTTTGCCACTCTTAAGTATGTTATAATATGTAATTTAAGTTATTAAAAATTGTACACTTTTGTTAATTTTATAGTCTTTGTTGTTTAGCCTGTGTAGTATGTCACACCCCAACCGACGACGGATTATACGTCGGGGCGGACGCGGTTGTTCAATAGCACAAGGTTGACTATTAAAGTTTCAATATTTCATTAATAAATAATTTAAGATTCAATACAAGGAAATATAACAAGAATACAACGTTTAATTGATAAGTAGTCTAGGTCCAAAGCATCCTATGTGATCACAAATAAGTCTCATGATGTAGAACCTGAAACATGTCTGTCAACTACAAAATAGTTGGTGAGATACAAAGGTTTTGACACAGTTTAACAAGTATTTGACAAGAATTACAATTCATTATGATATATGCATTCTATAATGTAAGTATGAGAAACAAGTATCTTAAACATTGTGCACATCAGTTTAAAAGATCTATAAGTTCAAGATTTAAAAGAATTTCTCTAGTTTTAAATTTATATAAACAAGTGGATTTCTTGTTTATATTAAATATAAAATACATAAGTTTAAAATTTATTAAATTAAAGTTTTAAACAAAAACAAGTTTATTGTATATATAAAAAGAATAAGGAATTAAGTTTCGAATTTTATAAAACGATTTCTATTGAATGTCCAAGTTTTATAAACTTTGGAAGTATTCTTTTAAATGTTTAAAACTATTTTTAATAAATTTATTATCATAAGTTTTAATTAAGATTAATTAAATAAAATGTTTTCAGAAAATAAAAGTGTAAATAAAATTCATATTCACGTTTACAAAAGTATCACAGAATTTATAAAAAATATTAAAAGTATTAGAAACTGATTAAAAGGCTAAAAAAAATAAAAAAGGGGCAAAAACCGGTTTGGCCGGCTCGAACTCGCGACCTCCCCGGGTTACACAAACACGCATAGACTTAACCGTCCCGACTACGGGTCTCGTTGATTATAAACACGGAAAAATAAATTCTTAAACACAACCCGTATCATCCCCCAATTCCCTAACGAGCCCTAGGATTTCAATCCTTAAATTCACATCGAATTAGCCTCTGTCATGGTAAATATACAGAGGGCTTTCGATTTTTGGTTGAAAACGAAGAAGATGGACACAAAAATTACCTGATTTGGTGTTGATTCGAGGGTGGTTGAGTTCAAGCTTGGGATCGGCGGCTGCGGCTTTAAATCGGGAAATGCGGGTTTGCTTTGATGAAATTGACACTTGAAAGAGATTTGGGATGATGTCGTTGAGGTTTTACGACCGATATTTATAGTCAATTCCAACATTAAATGCCAAAACAGTTGAGGAGTTCACAGTTGATGAAACGAGTTTAATATCGCATCCACGCGAGCCTAAAGTTGAAATCGGGTATTGGAACACCTTGGGGCAAGGTCGCATGCGTGAAAGGAACCCGAGGTTCATCGAATCTGGATGGGAAACGCGTCTTTGCATAAAACGGCCCAAAAACCGGTCACTACGGGAATCGAACCTGTGATCGATTTCCTGTTTCGGGAGTTTGGTTGAATTGCAAAACAGACCCTGTAGTTTGGAAGCTTTAACGGTTTATGTTAAAACATGGATTTAGTTTAAAACAAGTTTTGAAAGTTGGCAGTTCCGGTCCCTTGACTTTATGATAATTATATATGTATATTCTTTTGTTTTTATAAGACTAATTAAGTTTCATAAGATATAAGCATACGTATATATGTATATATATAAATATGTATATATATATATTTATATTCGAGTCTCATATAATTAAGTATATATATGTATATAATAAATAAATCAACATTTATTAAAAAGAAAAATCGTGTTTTTATTACGTTTTAAGATTTGGATTCGAAACGCACACTAGGGTTAGGGTCAGGATAGGTCGGAAAGATACCGGATATTACATAGTATACGAGTTTATAACATAGTCTTTATTATAATAAATAAATCACTTTATTTGTCACGTGTCGATTTTTAATGAATTCTAGATTTTTATTTACTACACCTCTGTCATGTTAAATAACTATCTTTTCTTTTAAATAATAATGATTTTAAATATCTAAAATTATTTTATTAAAACTTATTAAATTATAAAAAGATTTCAATTATATTTATCTTAACTTATAGTTTTATAATTCATAATCTTCATTATTTGTTATTTATAATTCTTAAATCTTTATTATTTGTTATTTATTTTTCTTAAATCTCCATTATTTCTTATTTCACCAATGATTGATGAAATCTAACATAAAAATCCTTACATAAACCGTTGGTTTACAACAAATCAGACTTATTCAATCTGTGCGATACATAGGTTTCTAACCTAGTTTATAATATATCAGCTATGTATAGTTACTAGGATTTATTTATGCAACTTTTGATATCCATCCTTAAAAGCTATGCAAGTTTTAAATATTATTAGTTTAAGCTAATCTAAAACCTTATAAATGCTAGTAAAACCTCAAATAAGTGTATTTAAAATTATAGTCCAATATTTTAAATGAAATTCTAATTCAAGTTTCATACGGGACTAAGAAGAAAATTCTAACTAACGTTTAGTCAATAATATTAACAATATTTCAAAACATGCATTTACATATTTTTATATTATAACACATATTCCAAATGTATACAATCATATGTAATACTTATATAATATACAAATAATGTTTTGTACATATATTTTTCTCTCAACTTGATTTATCTCATAATTCACTCATAATTGTCTATAAACAATGTTAAGTATAATTAAGCCAACTTGTACCATGTGCCAAATTGATCCCTTTACCTAATTTGTGACTTCTTTTTTATTCTTTTAATTATGAGATATTAATTTGTGTAAAAGATAAAATTATAAATATTAATAAGTAACAATCTTATATTTTTTAATATTCGTAGGTGGACAGCATAGGTCTAGGAAACTGATTATTTCAATAATTAAGAAAACTTTTTGATAATATAATAAAATATTGTTAAATTAATAGTAGCAAGATCTTTCAATGTATGCTTTATTCAATTGTAATAATTAAAATATGTGATTGATAATTTTTTTTATCAAATAACTTAGATAATTAATTTGATAGGAATTCGTTTCTAACGTTGTGAATTCAACAATAACGTATCTTTTTATCAAGTTTAAATTGTCATCTTGTTACTTTGCGATGAAATTTTCATCTGGGTTGCATTTGATTTTCATGATTATTTTATTTGAAAAAAATTGTAGATTTACCTCTTTTAATTACACTTGTTTTGTTGTTTGTAATACGTGTTAGCTAAGGGTGTAAATGAGTCGACTTCTCTCCGTTATTTAAAATCGACTCCTTAAAAGCTTGAATTAGTATGTTATATATGTATATAGTTAATATTTTAAAAGTATTAGATATAATTACGCAATAATCTATACTATATAATAAATAAAAATAATTTATGTCACGTGTCGCTTCCACATCTGTTCTTATCATTTTTTTTCCCGCATCTCTCTCTTATTAAATGCACCTCTTTTTTTTAATAATGACTTATATTTAAAGAAAAAATTATTATTATACTAATAAAACACATTTAATTTAAATTATCTCTTATTTTAAGAAACTTTAAAATTTAATTATTTTTTTTAACTAAATAGTGATGTAAATAAAATAATATTAAATACAAATTAATGTATTCAAACCGTGTAATATATGAGTTTTTAAAAATATAAACTTTTTATTACTAAGTATACATTACATTTTATCAAACTGTGTAATACACGAGTTTTTTAAAATATAATTTTTTTATTACTAAATATATATAATAGAACTAATTACACGGATGGTCCCTGTGGTTTGATCAAAATACGGTTTTCGTCCCTATGAATCAAAAATTACAAATTTAGTTCAAGAAATTTTCATTTTGTTACACTGATGGTCTCTGACATGGATGGAGGTTAAGTTTTTCTGTTAAGTGTGTTTGAAAAGACCAAAATACCCTTAAATATAAAAATACAAAATAATTAAACTTAAAAATAAATAATGGGACCCACCCCATGCTTCATATTCCCCACAACCCCTACCCCACATCTTTCTTCTCTTCATCTCGTCTCCTCTGTATCATCGCCTTCATCCTATCACCGCCTTGGTGTTTGGGATTACTTTTCAAACAACTTATTAACTTATTAGCTTTTTTAAAAAGGTAATAAGTTAAAAGTTTGTTTGGATAATTGATGAAAAAGTTAGTTTTATAAGGGATGAAAAGTTGTTTTTGAAAAGTAAGAAATTGTTACTTTTACAAGAAGTCAAAAGTAGAAAATAATAAGTAATCCCAAACACCCCCTAAGAATTTCCGGCGACCACCACCAAACCCCTCACTGACGACCTCCATACTCCACGCCTCCCCCTCCCCCTAACTACTGTCGGTCTCCCCTAACTACTGTCGGTCTCCCCTTCCCTACCTACGTCTCCGGGAAAACCTATTTCTCCGACGAGTGACTAATCAAGACGTGTTCTGAATTCCTTTAAGCCGCAACACCTTTTTAGCTCTAGGATGTTAGCTTTAATCTGATGAAGAGGAGATTTATTGCAGGGGCTTAATGGCAATGGTGGTGGAGACGAAGTCGCCGGTGATATGGAATGGATTCTGCTTCGATTCTTCCGCTTCCGGTTACAATTTCTACTCGCCCTGGTAGAAATGTCTTGCGAGAATGGGCCACCATGAGAAGACGGTCCCTCTTACCCCGACAGCGGCTGCCGGAATTTTAGGGACATGGCTGCCGGAATTTTAGGGGACGGGGGTGATAGCCGCCGATACCTATATAAAGGAAAGGAATCAACTTCCCAGACCTATATAAAAAGAAGGGAATCCTTCAATCAAATTCCCAGACCTATATAAAAGAAAGGAATCAGCTGCTGTCTCATCCTTTTATGAAAACATTTGTCTCTTTAATTTCATGTTGTTCTTTTCAAATATATTATAATAAAAATGATCCTAAACATGGTAACAGAGTGTTACCTGGTATATAAAGATCCTTCAAACTCATAAACAACACCAGTCATAATCCAGTTATCAGGATAAGGCTTGCCACTGCAAATTGAACCATAAGTCGTCGCCCCCTTCAAATCGAAATCAACAGGGGGTACAAACTAGGGTTTGCTTTTAATAAAATACAGGTGGGTCCCATCTGATTGTTTAATTTATTTTTTATCAATTTAAACTTAAGGGTATTTTGGTCTTTTCAAACACAGTTAACAGAAAAACTTAACCTCCTCCATGTCAGGGACCATCAGTGTAACAAAATGAAAGTTTCTTGGACTAAATTCATAATTTTTGATTCCTAGGGACGAAAACCGTAATTTGGTCAAACCACAAGGACCATCCGTGTAATTAGTTCTATATAATATTATATTTTATCAACCCGTGTAATACACGAGATTTAACCTAGTAAAGAATAAATAACAAGAATCGAGTAGAACCATGTTACACTTTCTTTTGGAAATTTAAAATTTACCGGAAAGTTAATTATTTAGTAAAATGTATTGTTTTTAGAAGGGACTTGTTAACAAGACACGGGTTTTGCTATGTCTCGTACAAGGCAATACAAAGTGTATAATCTTCACAATTTTCAACGCGAGACAACATCAACCACCCCGTCATTCCGAATCCTTATACGCCACATATAGGGTAAAACGATGCAGTTTAAGATACGATGTAACATCAACCATCAAATCACTATACCGTCTATACGCTGCGTATAGTGATGTGATGGTTGACCTCTTGCAGGTGGTACGTCATACCTTAAACTGCATCGTATTGGCCTATACGATGCGTATAGCTCAAAAAAAAAATTCTATTTAAGCTTTTGCTTTCTCATTTGAATGATGTGATCGATTTTTTTTTCTCATAATAGCTCAAAAACTCAAGTATAGCCATGTCATGGTGGGACGGTAACTATGGTTTTCACGTATATTCTAACGAGTAATTGGAAAACAACCTAGAAAGTTCTGTCGTTCATTCTGGGTACAGAAACATGGGCGGTAGATGTGAATCAGGAGGAGGTCTCTTCCGACGTTCATTCTCATCACCGGGTAAGGTTTCCAAATTTGAACGAACTACTAAGCAATCTCGCGTTCGTATACGGTGAACCATCTTACCCGACACAACCCACTAACGAGTTCGTATATGGTGAACCCTTTACCCGACACAACCTACTAACGATTTCGTATACGAAGAACCCTCTTACCCGACACAACCCAATAACGATTTCGTATACGGTGAACCCTCTTACTCAACACAACCCACTAACGATTCCATATACGGTGAACATTCGTACGAGGAACAAACCAATACAACCGTGTCATATGAAACTGACCAGGTATAACATTCCTACATATATACTTACATATAGTTTGTTGTTGCAGAAGTTTAACCGTACCATTATTGTAGAATTTTCAGTCTCGTGGAAAGTTGGTGGCTTGGGCTGTCTGCAGAGGATGTGAGAATGGTTACGTCATTATGACTTGACGATCGAGGAAAAAAGGCGATGACCCGTCGGCACCGGTTATCAAAGTATGACTTGTGTGTGACCGTCACGACGAACGCAAGACTACAACCACGGCTAGACGTAGAGGTGCACAAACCGGGTTTTTGAACCGAACCGGTTCCAAACCGGCCCGAACCGGTTTGGTCAACGCAATTGTTAAACCGGTTTTGACTAAAACCGGTTCGGGTTAAACCGGTTTATCATATATAAAATCTCGAACCTGTTGAACCAGTTCAGTTCGGTTCTGGACCGGTTCAGGTGGTGAACCGGTTTAAACCGGTTTTATTAAAAAAAAAATTAAAAATAAATATTTAACAAATAAAAACATAAAGTTCAACGTTTATTCATATTGTAGGAGTTCGGAAATCACAAAACATTACAAAATTAAACATTACAATTCGACAAAAAGAATAATATTTTTTTTTTTGAGTTTTTTTGTTTAATTTTCGCCGTCATTCTCGGAGTTACTAGTGGATCCTCGTAGTCTATCATCTTTGGCGAGTTCTTCATTTGTAAGTGGGCTCGCCAATCCTTGGTTGACCTCAGATTCGTGTATGAATTCTTCAACTTCAATTTCGTCTTCAAGCGAACTCCTATCTTGTCTCCTATCTACCGCATCCAAATGGTCTTTCAAGCAAATGCACATTTCCATTGCCGCGGGTGTGAGTCTAGTTCTTCGAATAGATAAAACCCTGCCACTAAGAGAAAAAACGGATTCCGAAGCTACCGTGGAAGCTTGGACGGTTAGTAAATCACGGGCCATGGCGGAAAGGACCGGAAAAGTAGATTCGTTTTCTTTCCACCACGCCAAAATATCAAAGTCCTCAACAACATTCGGACTCATAAATGATAAAAAGTTTGTTCCCGTATACCTTCCGAGTTCGCTACTCGGGGTGGATCCTCTAGCCCGTTTAGTAAATTCATTTCTCATTTCGTTATACAAATTTAAGTTCACATTCCTCGAGCTACTACTTGATGCGCCCGCCCATCGTATCATGTGGGGTTTGTGTTGTACCATATTTATGTAAATAAATATCAAACAAATCTTGCAAACATTTGTTAAAAGAAGTTTTTGTTACGGTTGAAAAATGAATATCTTCATCATTCAAATCCAAATCGTAAGTTATTTTATCAATCAAGGTTTCAACACCGTAAACATTAATTGTAGGGTTTAATGCGGCGGCACAAGTTATAACCGGAGGCATTTCTTTAAAATATTTAACAAATTTTTCTTTCATCGGTTTTATCATTATCGTAAAAAGAGTATTTTTATTTTCAAGTTCGGCTAATTTGTTACACATTAGAAATATTTGTTTAAGAGCCAAGGGACTTGTGGGGTAATAAACCCCGGATAAAAAAGTAGTGGCGGTTTTGAAAACTTCGAGCAATTCGGTTATATTTTCTAGAATGTCCCAGCTCGTAGACGAAAAATTTTGAATTTTACGACGCGGTTTTGAGGAAAGCATATCATGAAAATTTTTTAAAGTATCTTTTTGACGTATAACACTATGAAACATTTTATAAGTTGAATTCCATCTTGTTGGGAGGTCCCAATTGGGACCTAAACAAATCAAACCCGTATCGTTACATAATCTAATATATTCATGGTATCTTTTTTTACTACTACTAAAAACGTCTTTAAGCATGACTCGAAATGCATTACTTAATTCAATAACGGGTTCAACCGCAAGCCCGTCTTGCACGGCTAAGTTGATGATGTGTGCAATACATCGACTATGGAAAAAAGCGACGTTGCAAATCGGATTATATTTTAATATTAATTTTTGAACCGCATTTGTATTATTTTAGGCATTATCAAAAGATATTGAAAATAATTTATTTTGTAATTTAAAATCGGTTATCACACCATCTAAAATATGAAATAAATTTTGACCCGTGTGCGGATATTCAAACATCTCAAACGCGATTGTACGTTTCATCATTTGCCACGTATTAGGATCAACCCAATGAGCGGTAACGCAAATATATGAGTCGGGAATACCATGTGGAGCCGACCAAACGTCGGTGGTTAAGTTCACACCGGTTTCCAATTTTTCAAAACCTAAAATTAATTCCTTTTTTGCTTTTTTCCACATTTTTAGACAATCACGTCTAAGAGTACTACGACTTATTTGATGATAACGTGGTTGAAGGGCTTCTTGAATCATCCTCGTCGTGAGCGGGTTGTCGAAGTGGTTGAACGGCAAACCTCTTTGAATAACTAATTTCACCATTCTATCTCGAACAATATTTGGATCGAAGTTCCAAATTCCACCCTCGCTTGTCATAGATGCTTGACCCTCACCCGGAATTTTTTTCAAACTCGGGCAAGATTTTTCCATATGAGTTTTTAGAGTTGAGTTTGATTCCTTTTTAAAAAACCCACCACAATTTTTGCAACGAGCACGTTCCAACCCGTTAGACATCTCACATAGATCGTAGTTTGACCAAATTGCGGGGTTCCTCGTTGTTGGTATGATTTTCACAACGCTAACTTTGGAAGAGGAAACACCAAAACTTGAAGAACCTGCCATAGCGTTTTTTGAGCGTTTTAGAGCGTTTTTTTACAAACGAGAGTGTAGAGAGTGGGTTTAAGAAATGTGATGTAACCAAAACACCCACTACCTATTTATAATGTGTTTGGGGGTTAAAATGGGTGAAAAAACGGTCAAAAATTGGTTCTAACGGCTATATAGCCGTTTTCCAACGGCTAGTTCGATTTTGTGACCGTTAAACCGGTTTACCAAACCGGTTCGTCAAACCGGTTCACAAAAAACCGGTCTTAAACCGTTCGTCACGAAAATGTCTTAAACCGGTTGTAAACCGGCGGTTCCTACCGGTTTGAAACCGGTTCACAAAAAACCGGTTCTTGGACGGTTCGGTTTCCGATTCCGAACCGGTTTGGATTTCCAAACCGGTTTTTTTGTGCACCTCGACGTGCCAATTGCAAGAAAGCATGTTGTCTTTTTAAATTGGAAAGAGAGTACGAAGAAAATTGTCATGCTCAGAATTAACGGTGACAGGTGACTGTCATAACCACGATCCTACTCAAAATCTTGAGGCTCACTCGTTTGCCAGGAGACTATCTTAGTCGGAATACCTTATGGTGGCGAAGATGTATTCGTAAAACATGTTGCCACGTAACATTATAACAACCATAAAGGAACAAAACCTCATAGCATGTGTATTAGAAAATACGGTTACAATGTGATACATAAGATAAAAAACGAAACGAGAGTCGGTGAAACTGTAATGCAGGGTCTGGAAGACCTTCTTTCTTCTAAAAAGTATGTATATTATTCCCAGGAGGATCCAGTCACACAATGCGTGGAAGAGGTTTTCTTTGTTCATCCAAAATCGTACGAGATGTGTCGTGCGTTCCTGCACATGTTGATAACCGACATGACGTACAAAACGAACATGTACAAACTTCCATTTGTTCAAGTTGTCGGTGTGATCTCCACTTAGCAGTCGTTTTGCGTCGCTCATGCATTTATATCCAAAGAACGGGAGGAAACTTCGTATAGATGCTACTGAATATCAAAGGTTTGTTGCAAAATGAAAGGACTAAAACCGGATACCTCTCATAGTTGGCAAACATAACATATTTACGAAAAACTAGCCCGGCCGGCGAACCAGTCCACCGGTTCAACCGAAAATATCGCCGAACCGACCGGTTATTTTACAACCCGTTTCAATCCATGTGAGTGGACCGTTAAGATGACCAACCCCGGTCCGATTTTTAAAACATTGGTTAAAGGCTCCACCCTAACTTCAACGGTGCTGCGGATGATGTTCCACCTCATCATTAGCCTTTTACGGGCAAAATAGTAATTTTGCATAATAGTGGTCACAAGATTTGTTTCACTTTATGGATGATTTGATTTGGGTGGTGGGAAGGCATGAGAAATTGAATGTGAGCGTGGGTTCGGTAATCTTGTGCCATGAAATTGATTTAAAACAATAATACATCTTTAGTTTATAAAATTAGTTATTAATATCAAGATTTGGTTTCAATTTATAAATATCAGTTACTCTCCCTATCTCAAAATAATTATGCATTAGAGAAAATACACTTTTTAAGAAAAACACATTAATTAAAACTTTTATTTAATATAATATAATGACATGTTTACCTTTTTAGTAATTATTAAATAATATTTTCTTTTGAGTTTTATGATAATATTTTAATACAACATAATTTTCTATAACGAACTAAATGTAATAAATTAATAAAAATACAATTAGCATTATATATAAAACATTTTTTTTTAATTTTCCTTGTTGTAACTTGGTTGAATCCTTAGGGCAACCTCACATAGTCACATGCATGTGACACCTTTCCACCTTTTGCATGTGATGAGAGATCTTTTTTTGTTTTCTAAATATGTCGGGATGTGTTCTCTTTTACCTTTAAACTCAAAAGTTTTTTTTTAATTTTTTTAATCTAAAAAGGGAGATAAATGATTTTAATTATGAATTTCCGGATATTATTTGCTAGGGTCGAAATTAAATAGAAATACACATTTGTTTTTTTTACGTACTTGACTAACATATCCATTAATAAAAACATAAATAAGTATAATGAATTTAGGGAGAAGGTTCAAAAAATAAGAAGTGTGTTTTGACTAAGAAGCCATAAAATTATGACACATGACAGATTAGAGGAAATAAAGGGAAGAGTAACTCTGTCTATTATAAAATTACGTTTTAACTTTACGACTCCTCAGGGGCGAGGCTTTGTTTTTAGTAGATTAGGGTTTTCCATTCAGAAGGGGATGGCGGCGCAGTTTGTTGCCCGTCTACCTGCTATCCTTATGTAATTTGCCTTGATGATATATAATTAATGGTGTTTTAAGTCAAAAAAAAAAAAAAAAAAAAAACTCCAACCCCCTCCCTTTTTCCCATTATAGCATCGAAGACCATAAGTCCATAACAGAATTGATGTTTGGATCATTGTTATGAGCTGACGAGTAGCTGGCTACGTATTATGTAAACGGCAATATATCATTAAAACAATATAATTAAATACTCAAATAAGTATTAGTAATTCACGCATGTAATTAACTAGCTTGTTCCTGCCCGCGCGTTGCGGCGGGAATGGAACTGTTTTGCTATTGACCTGAATCATGACCTCAACGCGCGGGAATGGAACTGTTTTGCTATTGACCTGAATCATGACCTTAGACATAGGGATACATTAACTGTTGGCTGTAATTTACAGATGACCAAAGGTTTGATCAGTGGTATCTGCCTTTCATTTTACAAAATTTATGGTCTCAAAAGTAGCAATAGGTAAATAAACTGTTTTGCTTATGTTTGCATCATAGGTACAGAAGTAATTGTTCATCTGCTTTTCATGGGGTTGGCGAGTCCGGAGCTACTTCTTGGTCTCGCTTATACCCTCACCTCCATGATGCAATACATTAGTCTTTTTCTATTTGGAGTTCAAGAAATTAATGTTTCTCTAGCCTATTAGTCTTTTTCTACTTATTGTTTCGAATAGGGTCCTTTTTGGGGTTGTGGCTTCATGTGTTTTTCTTTAGTCACCAAATCTGATGCTTCTTTTTCAAGCAGTTGTTTTGCGACTGTGTCAAAAATTGTGACGGTTGCGGTCCCGGTCTCGTCAGCGATGGCTGCAGATAAACGAAACCTGTATTCCAGAGTTTAGTAATGATAATGATTTAAAATTGATTATTTTACTGGGTTATTCTTACATGAAGTTTGGCATGTCAATGCTTCCATCGGTTGCGCAGGCCCATCTGTCCTAACTTTTATCCACTGCCATCTGCAGACTGTACATGCGGCATAGTACCATGTCATACCTTGTGTGAAGCGTGTGTCCTTCAACTGTGTGTAGCAAAGCACGGTTAAAAGTTGCCAAGGTTTCTTTCCGGATTGTGAGAGAAGTAACTTCATGGCTGTAAATATGACGAAAACAACAAAAATATCATTTAGAAGGATCAATATCCATTTATCTAAAATGCATAAATAAGCAAACCGACAAACACAACAAAATAATGTGTGTTGACATCACCAATCGCATCTCAATCCCAGCAAAAACCCAATATCATCTCAATTCCAACAAAAAACAAAATCACATGTATGAATCACCAAATGAAGAAACACAATAAAATAAGCATGGATGTGCCTTTACATGACCAATAGCACCTCAATTCTACCAAAAAAACAAACACATCTCAACTCCAGCAAAATTCCAACCAAAAAAAAAAAATTACACCAACACCGTAGACAAAATTAAACGACTACAACACAACCACAACAAAGAAAAGAAGAAATAGAAAGAAGAAAAAAAATCAAAAGGAAAAAAACTTACAGCAGAAGACACGGCAGCAAGAAGAAAGTGTACATAAAGCCATAAAGGACATGAACAGGTTATATGTTTCGTTGAGAAAGCCAAGAAACGACACCTTGAGAAGCTACGATGCGTAGGGATGCTAGGTAAGGACACGCGCCCAACCTGAAGTAAGAAACCCGGGACAAAAAATGCGTTAAAAAAAACAACCACACCACTCGAATCCTAGACGCAGAGAGAAAAATAAGAATGGGTTACCACCCCAGCCACAAAAAAAAAAATGCAGGATGCCACAAATTATGAACTCATGAGAATGAATAAGAAGATACCTAAGATCATGAACTGATCTGATGGCTGAAATGATCTGTGGATGCAATGTAGAACTATTCAAACGGTTTTTGAGGTCATCTTCCCCTAAGAAATCCTAAATTTAGTAACATAATACAGAAAGTAATTATATCAACATTTAAGCATCAAATTCAATTATGCAGGCATCTCTAACATTGATGACATGATCATATTCCTAAACACAATAATCAGTTTGAATCACAACAATAACTTATATAATAAGAATAACAATAATAAGAATAATAAAAAAAATTTAATCTAAATAGTTGAGTATAGCTATTCAAATTAATTGTGTATGACCATTTAGTTAAATATATATATTAAGCAAATGAAATTTGACTTGTAAAAGTCAAAATTGAGCCAACCTTCATCCTTCTTCTCCGTCTTTCACCCGTAACGACTTCATCATCATCATCATTCATCACCATCACCAGCCGTTTCTTCTGCTACTACTTCTAAATCAAACATTCATAACCGAAGGAATTCATTAGACATCAATTGCAATGATTGAGACCCTTAACTGATAACCGATTTAGAAACTATTTATACCCAAATCATTGCAAATCGATTAGACGACTGAAACAAACGAACGCTCTTTGTTGTTGTCTCGTGTTGTCGCCATCAACATCGTCTAAAATCATCACCGTCTTCATCGCTAAATTAAATAGTCCAGGTATCGCCATTTTTTTGGATCAGAGATGGATAAGAAACACAAAATAAAGTAATAGATCTTCATAAATGAAAGAATCGAGCACAAAGATATGAAGTTTTGATTAACCTTTTCCCTTAGCAGGTAACAGAACGATTGCTGTCGAAGAACATAGCCATTCCGCCGAGACCGGTCGTGTTCTCCACATACATCACCACTTCCGGTCACCTCTGAAACAACAAATCAACATATTTCTAAAATTGAGCAGATTGGAACGAAAGGTAGAAGAAACCTGAGGAGTTCTATGAGAGTACCTTATGCAAAGATTTAAAAACAGTGTCCGCAAGAAGATCAATTTCACAAGTTCTAGGTCTAAGCCTGCGAGACGAAGGGATGATCGGATAAGGGCCCATCTGTGTGTAAGGTAGAAAGAAACGTGGCAATCAAGTGCATTTGGTAGAAAGAAACGTGGCAATCAAGTGCATAAAATGTTGTACGACTTGCACTACTTGTGAGACGTTACTGCTCATCAAGTTAGTGATTGTTTAAGTTATAATTTTAAACTTAGCAAATTAAATAACAAGAGATGATATCAACAAACTCAGTTGTTGCATTAATTTGGAGGCTTTTGTCAACACACACTCTCCAAATCTTTGGATGCATCACCCATGAAGACCAACACACAAATAAAGATCGTCTTTGCATCCTGATTAACATCTCTGCGTATTCATCAAAACAAAATAAAAGATGGGAGACATGGAAGGCAACAAGTCGTCACAAGCCTATCCATTAAGATGATAGATGATTATTAAATGAAATTTGTCTTCGGTTATTATTTGCGAACAAACTTTTTGTGCTGTTTTTTAAATCACATTGTGCTACTTTGCTCATTTTTGTGCTGTTTTTGCTTATTAGAATGGTGTTTTGTTCATTTTATTTATCACATGTGCTGGTTTTTTGTGCTAATTATTGTGTTGGTTTGTCTTGTTTTCATTATTTGTGCTGATTTGTTTTTTAAATCACATTGTTGTTGTGTTAGTTTGTTTGTGTTTGTTGTGCTAGTAACTGTGCTGGTTTGTGGTTTTTGTGTTGGTTTGCTGTCTTTGTAATGGTTGTATATTTTATTTTTGTTGTGCTAGTTTTCTATTTTTGTGCTTGTTTATTTGTGTTGGTTTGATTTTTTGTTTGTGCTGGTTTGATTTTTTATAAAACAACATAATTTATGTAAAACAACACAATTTATGTAAAACGACACCATTTTTGTGTAGTGTCCCTTTTTTATAAAAAAAATATAGCAATACTATACTCGAATTAAAGGTAAAAACACGCTTGATTTTCTGGTGTAATTTTTTTAAATAATGTAATATGAAAAAGTTATGTACGTTTAAAAAAAGTGGGGGAATTTGAAAAAAAAAATGAACAATTGTGGGTTTCCATAAATGCCCCTCCACCCCTAATTTTCCCTACACAAAAGTCTCAACCTTTGATCATCCAATTGAGTGGATGAGATTGTTTCTTAGGCTTCTTAGCCAAATTACACTTCTTAGGGGAACCATCCCCATGAATTTAGAACTAAAACAAGTATCACTTAATAAAAACTCAAACTCCTCTAAATCGACAATGTAAGAAGTTTGGTCCTTATGCTAACGAACATCATTTTTTTTAATTAAATAACTATCGAACACTTCCCCCTTAAAAGAATAAAAAAAAAACCCTAACGACGTTTGTCATAACATTTTCGCCCCCAACCTTCCTCCTCTTTTCTTCTTCATCCCCAACCTTCCTCTAGCCAACAACAGTCAACACAGTCGCCCGCCTATTCGTGGTGCTCCATTACCAATAACACCATCATCACCTTTAAAATTTCCAAGTTGCAATCAATCGTTTTAAACCCCCTCCCCTCGCTCACCTAAAATTGGTTTGCAAAATCCTGTCTCACTATGCTATAACGAACCAAATTCCCAATTATGACGATGGATGTATAATTTACATTGTAAGAGGTGGAAATTTAATAAAAACAAAGTATTGTGTCAAAGTTCATATGTAAATTCTTGATTTTTTTTTTGTAAAAAATGGTTTAAATTGATAAGTAAAAGGGGGTAATGTGTAAATGTTGAAAGTTCTATGGGGATCACGACACACACTTGTGTGCAGGGGCGGATCTATGAAGAGGCGAGGGGTACCTGACGGTACCCCTCAACTTTCGATGCGTAGTGGGAATTTTCGACGCGCAGCGGGAACTTTTTTTTTACCGTTTTATGTATTCAGATACCCCTGAACGAAATTTTAGATACCCCTGGATTTTTTTCCTAGATCCGCCACTGCTTGTGTGTGCGAGCTTGTGTCGTGAAAACACAAAGAGAAGAGAAGGGAGAAAGCCAAAATCAATTCCTGAAAAAATTGCATGTGAAATCTGTTGCTATAGAAGTGTTTTTCATCATCTAAACATCAAGTAAGTCTCTTCTTATCTTTTAAACCTCTTGATGGATTAGTCAAACAACCCTAATTGGTTGAATTTGAGTGATTAAATGGTTAAATTTTAGATTAGAAGTGATAACCTACAACCATTAGATTAGTCTAGTGGCAAAGTTGTATAACCAAGACTTCAACAAAATGATGAGGTCTTGGGTTCAAGTCCCACTTGTGACAAAAAAAAAGGAGGTCCAAGTTGGGCCAGGGGGTTTCCTCACCTATAGTGGGTTTCCTCCTGTGGAGGTGGAGATGATCGGGTGGGCCAGTGATCCGTCAGTGATCCAAATTGTCGTTAAAAAAAAGTGATAACCTAGTATTATTGATGATGAGGGATTATGAATTACATGAGTTTAACATCCTGTTTGGGGTAGCTTTGGAATTATCATCATACAAAATTTCTGTTTATTTTTCTATGAATCTCTTAATCCCATATTTTTCCTAATATTTTATTTTAGCGGTTGTTAATAAATGAAATTAAAGGATGAAGGTTATGTACTTTCATTTATCTAGATAAGTCCTACCATTTTGCAACATAGTGCAACACCATATTCGTTTTTTTATAAAATATTATACATTAAAATTTGAAAGTTATAAAAAAGGTAAAAATATGTATCAACTACACTCAAAATACTTAATGTGATAACCAATATTGGAGTAAGTAAACCTTAACCGTTAATCAAAATTAATTGATAACCGAACAGTCATCGAACCGAATTAATTGATAATCGATGGACGATGGTTATGGTTAAGGCTCTTTGATTAACCGATAAATCCGTTCTGGAGGATGTCTCATAACTTAACATTAACCGAATGAACCGATACAACTCTATGTATATGTATAAGATATATGCATAAAGTAGATAATTTGAGGTCCTTTACATGAGGTTATTTCTAGGCAGATTGAAATATGTACATCGTTTATAGTGTGACTACAAAATATTTATAATTTTTTTTTTATATTATAGTGTTTGATTTGATGCGGTGATAATTCTGTATGAGAAAGATGCCAAATTTGACTCTTAAATTCAAGCATAACACTTTGTAAATTTAATAAAGTTTATCATAAATCTACATAAATCTCTGTTTTTGGCCTTCTTGCAGGTAATGATGTTATTGAAATTTTATCGAAACACTTAAATGTTTCTCATGAAGTTGAAGTTTGGAATAATTAATCGAAACACTTAAATTTTATCGAAACACTTAAATGTTTCTCATTGGTTATGATTATGGAAATAGTCATAATTGGTCAAACGATTATGGTTATGGAAGAGGACATAACTGATTTTGTGCATCCCTGGTGGTGTACCAACCCTTTATGGGTTGCGTCGCCTGGCACCCATGAAAAAAGTTTTTGATTATTATATATTAGTCTAGTTTAGAATCCCGTGTATTACACGAGTTATATAAATGTAATATTAAATACGTAGTAATAAAAAGTTTATGTTTTTAAAACTCGTGTTTATGTTTTTAAAACCCATGTAAAATATGTGTTGAATAAACCCGTGTATTACACGGGTTAAATAAAATATAATGTAATCAATTAACGCATACACTTGTCAAAATGAAATAATGTGAATATATAAATATATGATTAAAAGTTTTTTTTATTTAAATCTTAGCTGACTATAAAATTGTTTTTAGTTTGTAGAGTTTATAAAAATATGAGTGGACAAATTAATTGATGATAAACACAATTTTAAATTAAAAAATGTGTAGATAAAAATTGAAACAAATAATTAATTTAGTTGTCTAAAATAGTGGAGTTGGTTATGAATAAAAGAGAGACGGGAAAATAAGAATTAGGGGGGCCTAGAATTATGAAAAATGTCCTTATATTTTACTTGTTTATTATGTAGTATAGATGCGATCTAATCCCGAGCTACCCCCAATAAATTTTGACACTGACCCCCATTATTTGTTTTTGATCAAAACGACACGCAAAAAATCAACTTACAATTTAAAATTTTACAAATATAAACTTATTAATTGTTATAAACTAATTATAAATTAACAAATATAAACCTATTATAAATTATTGGAACTACCGAAAATAAACAATTAAGTTCATCAGGACAATAACAATTTACCCTAAGGTCATCTAAATATTTCAAAACAATTAACCGGCTTTGTAAAAACCCTCTTCTAGGTCTGTAAACGAACCAAATGAACACGAACGAGGCTTGTTCGTGTTCGTTTAACTTTAACCAAACAAACGGACGAATATAGAAGACTTAAATGAACGGATTTTAATTTGGCAAAAAATTTCAACTTAAAATATTTCGGTGACCTAACTCAATCTGGTGAAAAAAGTTTGATGACCCGACTCAACCCAGTAAAAAAATTTTAACGGACCCGACCTGACAAAAATCCCTTTTAATAAACATTCGAATACCTGAAAAAATTTCGACACCCATGAAAAAATCTTCTAGGTCCACCACTACACACCCCTGCTTGTCTAGATAGATTCACCCATCTAGATTTGTAATTATAACAACTAGCTTAGTCTAGTAACAAATGTGTATACCCAAGATTTCATTAAAATGGAGATGTCTTGGTTTTAAGTCCCACCTATGACAAAGGGGGGAGGGGGTCCAAGTTGAGTCAGTGACCCCGTCAGTGATGCAAATTGCCGTTTAAAAAAAAATAGATTTGTAATTATTCATTTTAACCCCTGCAGTCTCAACAATATCCAAAATGGTTTCAAATATTCCAATCATTTCACTCTCTATTCAAACATGTTGAAACAATATTGCTGTTATTAATGCTCCTCGAATACCTATGATAGTTCTTAATTAGAATGTTTTCAGAACCGGACTAAACGTCAAACCGGTCTCCTTATCGGTCCGACCCGGATCGGATTTAAGAACCGGACGACGTCTTAAATATTATAAAAATATATCAATCCAAACAACCATTAATCATTTCAAAAACCACCAACAAGTCAATTCAAATAATTTTGAACTAATAATTACCTATGAAATACGAAGCCAAGAGACTTAAAAAAGATAAAAATAAAATAAAAAATAGTCAAGCGGTTCGCCCGGTCCGACCGCCGGTTCGCTACAAGATCGGTCAACATATGTAACCGCACCAGTCAGACCACCGGTTTCCGGTCCGACCGGCCGGTTGGGTATGCTTAATTATACAATTTTAATTTTGGACCACTTCCACCCACATTTTGGTAAACTTGTTTATGTGTTTTTTTTTATTATTATTAAAAAAATATATTTTTCTTCGGCTTGACTACTTGAATTGATTTTACACCAAATAAAATTTAGGAGTTAATAATAAAATAAATATTTTACACCAGACGATTTTTAGATAAATTTAAATTTTATAAATCATAAATCTACAAATAAATGAAATATAAATGAAATTACAGGTACATTTATATCTATTCTATACTATATAATAAACAAGTAAAATATAAGGACACTTGTCATAATTCTAGGCATTCTCATTCTTATTTTTCCGCATCCCTCTCCTATTAATAACTAACTCTACTATTTTAGACAACTAAATTAATTATTTGTTTCACATTTTATCTACACACTTTTTAATTTAAAAATGTGTTTATCATCCATTAATTTTTCATTTATATTTTTATGAACTATACAAACTAAAAACAATTTTATAGTCAGCTAGGATTCAAATAAAAAACTTTTAATCATATATTTACATATTCACATTGTTCTATTTTGACGAGTGTATGTGTTAATATATTACATTATATTTTATTCAACCTGTAACCCGTGTAACCCGTGTATTACACGGGTTTTAAAAACATAAACTTTTTGTTACTACGTATTTAATATTACATTTATTTAACTCGTGTAATACACGAGATTCTAAACTAGTATTTTAATAAGCTATGAATCTTTCATAAATCTTATGTATTTATTGGCTATAACACTATTAAACTAATTTAAAAATTAGTTGATGAAATAGTTATGATTAAAATGAAATCATTATAAATTATGGAAGTAATTCAAATTCAAATTCAAATTTGTGTTTGACTTACAAGTTCATTTAAAATTTTCATGAATTTAGGAAATTAATAAAAACTGATATTAACCAAAATCGTTGACATGAGAATTAGGTGAAAAAGCCAAAAAATTGAGACCCTCATAAGTTGACACGTGTCCTACATGATTTTCTTTTATTATATAATATAGATATAGATACAGATATAGATATATATACTATATAATAAATAAAGGTTTTCTATACCACGTGCCGCCTCCATATTAATTATTATCATTTTTTCCGGTCTCTCTCTCTCTTATTAAATAAATCTCTATATTTTAATAATAATATGTTTTTAAAGGAAAATACTAATTATACTAATAAAACACATTTAATTTGGATTATCACTTATTATAAAAAACTTTGAAATATAATTAGGTAACTTTTATTTTAAATCAAATAATAAATAAAAGTCAAATTACATTAAATAGTAATTAAGGTATTTTTGAAACTTAATTATAAATTTTGAATCTTTTTATCCTTATTATATGTAATACATTTTTACATCCATAAAATATATACATAACAATTTAAGAATTTTATGTATGATATTTTTCACCTCGTGTGTAGTACACGGGGTTCTAAGCTAGTGTATATATATATATATATATATATATATATATATATATATATATATATATATATATATATATATATATATATATATATGGAGAAGTTCATTTCAGAACACTTAAATATTGTGAGAACAAGGGGAACAAACTTAAATCGTTTATTTCTTTGATCCATGGTAAAAAAATGTTTATACTTCTTACATACAAATATTTATGTTTATGTACATAAAAAACAATCAACCTAATTTTTTGTATATGTTTTTATATATTTAAAAGTTTCATACACAAGTATAGGTGAAAAACTTACACATGAATTACACATGTGTAGGTATGTATATAAGCGGGATTGTTTTATATTTTTTTGTTTGAATTTCATGAAAAACAAATAAACATTACATTTATATAATTTTCTTATATTTTAATACTTTTTTAGATTGAAAACGTGAATGATTCGTTTTGTTCTGCGTGTTCTCACAATATTTAGTGTTATGAATTGATCCCTTCCCTATGTGTGTGTGTGTGTATATATATATATATATATATAGAGAGAGAGAGAGAGGGAGGGAGGTTCAAGTGCAAAGTGAGTTTTGCATAAAAAGTGTAGAAAGTAATATAAGCCTTTGATCAAACTAATTTAATGATTAAAATTGGTTTAGAAGTTAATTAATGCTAAATGGTAAAATAGAAATTTTACCCTTGTGTTGACTTTCCTTTTGCATTGAATAGTAGTTCCAACGTCATTTTTAAACTAAAATAACCTTTTTATACTTTATTATTTAAATAAAACTGCATCATAAAATCGAGCATTTTTATCTTTAATTTAAGTATAGTATTGTTACATTTTTATATAAAAAATGATTTTTTTTAAAGATAATAATTTCAAAATATGTGCTGATTATCCTTGTCAGCACAGTTATATTGTATAACAGTACAGTTATAAATGTTTAATCATCACAGGTTGTTATCACATTACATAACTGTGTTGTTTTATGCGCGCATAAATGACGCAAATACCCTCGGTCATAAAATCATTATTGTACACGTGACAAACTCTCCTTGCTTTCTATCATTTTTAGGTAAAATCACTTTGTACTGGAACATTCCTCTATATATATATACTGATCTAGTTTTTAAAATTTAATTTAATAAGATCTTTTTAATCATAAAATCCATCTGAGTAGTTTTTGTTTTATATTAAATATATTCAGCAGATCCTGTAAATTATATATCGAAATAAGGTAGGTTTTTGTATTACACAAAAATAAAGTTACAAGGAATGAGTGAATTAGGGTCGAAATATAATTCTTGAATTATAAAAAAATTAAATAAACTTTTATTTAAACATCTAAATAGTAGTTTTATATCATATGAACGATCAAAAGATATGCATGATTGTACAGATCGATAAGAATTAATAAGAAATTCACAAATAAACACCAACAAATATGATAATTCTCTATCGTATATATAGTATACTAGCTTAGAACATGTGTATTACACAAGATCAAAAAATATTAATACATAAAATTTCCTAAATCCTTATATATATCTTACTATGTTCGAATCCCGTATATTACACGGGTTAAATAAAATATAATGTATATTTAGTAATAAGGATTTATATTACATAGTTTTTAATAAAAAATTTATAAACATTATATAGTACTTTTTTAAAATATGTAATAAAAAGATTGAACACAATGTTCAATTTATAAAATTGTTTTATGAAGAAACCTAACTTTTTTTAAAATAAAAAAACATTTTATAAAAAAGATTTTATATAAATCATAATTATTTAATAGGAGACAGAGGCGAAAAAAAAACTATGAAAACAATTAAATAAATTTATATATTTAATTGTAGAGAGAGGCGAGAAAACACAAATTAAGAAGGCATAGAATCATGACATGTGTCCACTAACATTTTTATTTATTAGATAGTATAGATATAGATGTATCGTCTATCAATGTAAATTTTTTTTTGAACGACAATTTGGATCACTGACGGGCCACTGGCCCACCCGATCATCTTCACCCCCACAGTAGGAAACCCACCATAGGTGAGAAAACCTTCTGGCCCAACTTGAACCCCCTTTTAATTTTTGTCTCAAGTGGGACTTGAATCCAAGACCTCCTCATTTTGGAGAAGTCTTGGGTACACATTTATCACTAGACTAAGCTAGTGTTTGTATCAATGTAAATTATTTATATACACGAATACACGATTACGTATATTTTATCCCCAACAAGTAAAACTTACGTATGCGTATATATGTTAGCTGAGATTAATTAATTACACTGTCTTAATTATAACACATTAATATCAATAGATCATTAGCTAGGGTTGTTACTTATGCGTCGATGATCAGAAATATAAAATGCACGCCAAAGATATCACCAAAAGAGTTAGGGAAGCCATCCTCCCGACACAGGCAATGATGGAATAAGCAGACCCGAGATCAAGACCTACGGCAGCAACGAAATGTTGGGCTGCTAAAGACAACCCATAGATCAAGACACACGTTACCGAGAGCATTGTTGCATCACGGTGAGTGTCGAAAGGAATTTGGGGTTTTCCTTGGTATTTCATTGCTGCAAGAGCGAATAAGCAGGTGATAACAAAGCTGAATGAAACTGTGGGTGTACTGTCATCCCTGAACGCACCTTGTTGGAAATAATCTTGGAACGAATTGACGACTCCGTATATATGGTAGGTTCCTAGCCGGAGGTAACGTTGGCGGAGAGATTCAGAAGCACTCCTGAAGTTAGATTCTTCATCGATTACAAAAGGGTTTGTCATCATCTTGTTAGGGTAAAAAAGATGACTGGGAGTGAGTTGGAATCGAACACATGACCTCTAAGAGGCGAAGGTCATGTGTTTGATTCCGAATCACTCCCAGTCTTCTTTTTTACCCTAACAAGATGATGACAAACCCTTTTGTAATCGATGAAGAATCTAACTCTAGGAGTGCTTCTGAATCTCTCTGCCAACGGTACCTCTAGCTAGGAACCTACCATATATGCAGAGCCGTCAATTCGTTCCAATATTACTTCCAAAAATGTGCATTTAGAGATAATGATAAGCCCCAACTTCGTTCACCTTTGTTATCACTTGTTTATTTTCTCTCACATCAATCAAATATCAAGGAAATCCCAAAACTCATTTCGACACTCACCGTTATGCAATAATGCTCTCGGTCACATGTGTCTTGATCTATGGGTTGTCTTCAGCAGCCCAATATTTCTTTGCTGTCGTAGGTCGGAAGTAATATTGCTGGCCTTGGTGAAAGGATTTAACAGCTTCATAGAAATGGTTGGCTCCTTGCCGGAAGTAATTTTGCCAACATTGGCGGAAAGAATCAGTAGCTCTCCGGGCGTTAGCTTCTTCATCAATCCGAGAAGGGTTCATCATAATTTTGTTACAATAAAGAATGATGACTAAGAGTGTGAAAGAAATAAGATAAAACATAGGAATTAAGGGTATTCACAGTCCGATTTTGACGGTTTTTAGGTCAAACCATAAGCCAAACCGTTAGTAACGCCGAAAGATTTGGGAGCTCTCTTGAAGATGTTCTCGTTGGCTTCTATTGCGACCTTGTTAGCTTCTTCATCGATAGGATTATCATGGGTTGTAGAAGGCATCATCATCCTTGTAGTAGGGTAAAGAAAGATATTGCTTGAAGGATTTTTATATATAGGCTAACATTGTAATAACTGATATTAAAAATCTTAATTACTAGATATATCAATAATAATGAAGAAAATATAATTAGGATGCATTCAATTAAATTATTAAGATTATTATATGTGCTTATAATTAGTATGCATTCAATTAAATTATGGATAATATCATATATACCCCTATAAACATGAGTAAATATCATATATACCCAACCAAAACTAAAAATATCATATATATCAACATTGGCAGAAAGAATCAGTAGCTCTCCGGGCGTTAGCTTCTTCATCAATCCGAGAAGGGTTCATCATAATTTTGTTACAATAAAGAATGATGACTAAGAGTGTGAAAGAAATAAGATAAAACATAGGAATTAAGGGTATTCACAGTCCGATTTTGACGGTTTTTTTGCCAACATTGGCGGAAAGAATCAGTAGCTCTCCGGGCGTTAGCTTCTTCATCAATCCGAGAAGGGTTCATCATAATTTTGTTACAATAAAGAATGATGACTAAGAGTGTGAAAGAAATAAGATAAAACATAGGAATTAAGGGTATTCACAGTCCGATTTTGACGGTTTTTAGGTCAAACCATAAGCCAAACCGTTAGTAACGCCGAAAGATTTGGGAGCTCTCTTGAAGATGTTCTCGTTGGCTTCTATTGCGACCTTGTTAGCTTCTTCATCGATAGGATTATCATGGGTTGTAGGATGCATCATCATCCTTGTAGTAGGGTAAAGAAAGATATTGCTTGAAGGATTTTTATATATAGGCTAACATTGTAATAACTGATATTAAAAATCTTAATTACTAGATATATCAATAATAATGAAGAAAATATAATTAGGATGCATTCAATTAAATTATTAAGATTATTATATGTGCTTATAATTAGTATGCATTCAATTAAATTATGGATAATATCATATATACCCCTATAAACATGAGTAAATATCATATATACCCAACCAAAACTAAAAATATCATATATATCAACATTGGCAGAAAGAATCAGTAGCTCTCCGGGCGTTAGCTTCTTCATCAATCCGAGAAGGGTTCATCATAATTTTGTTACAATAAAGAATGATGACTAAGAGTGTGAAAGAAATAAGATAAAACATAGGAATTAAGGGTATTCACAGTCCGATTTTGACGGTTTTTTTGCCAACATTGGCGGAAAGAATCAGTAGCTCTCCGGGCGTTAGCTTCTTCATCAATCCGAGAAGGGTTCATCATAATTTTGTTACAATAAAGAATGATGACTAAGAGTGTGAAAGAAATAAGATAAAACATAGGAATTAAGGGTATTCACAGTCCGATTTTGACGGTTTTTAGGTCAAACCATAAGCCAAACCGTTAGTAACGCCGAAAGATTTGGGAGCTCTCTTGAAGATGTTCTCGTTGGCTTCTATTGCGACCTTGTTAGCTTCTTCATCGATAGGATTATCATGGGTTGTAGAAGGCATCATCATCCTTGTAGTAGGGTAAAGAAAGATATTGCTTGAAGGATTTTTATATATAGGCTAACATTGTAATAACTGATATTAAAAATCTTAATTACTAGATATATCAATAATAATGAAGAAAATATAATTAGGATGCATTCAATTAAATTATTAAGATTATTATATGTGCTTATAATTAGTATGCATTCAATTAAATTATGGATAATATCATATATACCCCTATAAACATGAGTAAATATCATATATACCCAACCAAAACTAAAAATATCATATATATCAAATTTAAATAATTTATTACTTTATGACTATTCTACCCTTATCTATTATAAGACTTTTATAACCTAATTTTTTTTATTTTATCCAACACGTAAAAGATCACTCGTTCTCCTATTCTTGATGGCGACTATCACGATTCTCTAAATCCATTCAAAAGGCATCGATATAGAAAGAATGATTGCGAGAAAGTTACAAAACGTTAATGCTGTAAAAGAAAATTGGTAAAATTATAAAAAAATGAAGGAAAAAAAATCAAAATAGTATTTTAAGAAATCTATTTTTTATGGTTATAAAATTCTAAAGTTGAATTTGTGTAAATATGAATTTTCAATATTAAAAATTGGTAAATATATAAGTTTAGAGAAATAAAGGTAAAATGCTCATCTTTTAAATGGTTTTAAATGAAATGGGTATATATAATATTATTACATGTTTGTAAAAGTATATATGATATTTTTATTGGGTATATATATGATATTTTTTAAGTTTGTAGAAGTATATATATGAAATTGCCTATTAAATATTATTAAGATTCAACTAACCATTGTACGTGAGACACTTGTAACACTCTAACTTGAACATGGAAAAGAAGTAAAATAAAAATAAAAATCATCAACCATAACAAAACTACTTAAAACCATTTGTTTATTACCAAACTAGCTTAGACCCCGTGTACTACATACGGGGTGAAAAATATTATATATAAATTTCTTAAATCTTTATGTATATATTTTACATGTGTAAAAACATTTTACATATACTAAGTATAGAAAACAAAATTCAAAACATGTAAAAATTAATATAATTGAGTTTTGAAAATATGCTAATTACTATTTAATGTAATTTAACTTTAATTACTATTTGGTTGAAAATAAAAGTTACATAATAAGATTTCAAAGTTTCTTATGATAAATGATAATTTAAATAAATGTGTTTTATTAGTATAATTAGTATTTTCTTTTAAAAAAAATTATTATTAATCCATAGAGTTGTATTTAAAAAGAGAGATACAGGAAAAAAATGATGAGAATAGATATGGTGACAACACGTGACATGAAAAAATCTTTATTTATTAGATAGTATGGATGGATGTGAAAAACTCACAATCAAATAGGTATATTGTTCCCTTGATCGTTAAGTAGTGAATCCTGTAAATAAAAGAATAGGGTTCAAATCCTACAAATTATGATGTATTTATCATAAATCTAGCATTTTACTGTTTAAAAAAAATTCCTAGGATTTTGTTGTTTAAAAAAAAGTGGGTACATCCAATAATGTTAATCCTGTTTGTTATAGTGGAAAATAAATTGATAATCATGTCACAAATTTTGAACTTTAAATTATAAAATATTGTTTTTCCCGTTTATTGTTTTCAAATATTCACATAACTAAAGGTGTAAACAATCTAATTTATTCATAAACGAGATTGTCTCATTAAAATCTCAAAACTCGAAATTAAACTACAACTGATTTCGTAAATGACTAAAGCACAAGCTTCATGAATTGGCATTGATTAGGTTGCGAACCTAAATAAATCAAATTATTATTTATAATATAATATAACTTAGGGATGAATTATACTAAAAAGATGATTTTGTCTAAAATATATGATAATTTAAAGTTGAAGAAAACTTATATGGGAAGTTATTAATCGTATTAAAATGAGTAAATTACACAAATTGTTTATATATAAAATTACAATCTATGTCTTTTGACTTCAATAAGTACATATATTGCCCTTATTTTAAAGTTTTTGCAAACATCATGTCATTTCCACTAACTGATGATAACCTTTTATGTTAAATATTTACATGTGTCTTACACATAAGGGTATAATGATCTTTTTACCTACTAAAAGGACTATTTATGTAATTTATAGTTCCTAATTCAACAAGAACTAAATGACGATTTGTGTAATTTACTCTATATTTTTAGTTACAATTTAGTTCCACTTTCAGCCATGCCCTCTTGCTCAAGGAAGCTCTACTGCTTTGAATCACTACTCATCTTCTCCACCATCTTTTGCTTAAGGATGCTGACATCATTGTTCTTAGCGATTCAGAAGATGAGAATGAAAACCTAATGCCATTAGCACCTGCTTATAATAAAATGGTATATGTCCTGCTCTTATTCATGGTTGGAGTTCATGTTTAGGTTTATTTAATAACGATGGTGATTTTGGTGCAGATGATGATAATAATCATGGACTTGGTGGTAAGGGTGTTCAAAAGTATTTGTATCCGAAAATTATGTGTTTAGCTCTCTTTTTTTCTTTTAAAAATAAAACGTATTCGTGTCGTAATTTTGAAAGTTATATTTTTTTGGCCAAATTTATATATTGTTTCCTAGATAGTGTTATAAATACAATATATATGAAGTATATGTCTTTTTATGTTATGTGTTTAGCCTTCTTAGCCTTCTTATTTTTTTTAAAAGTAAAACGTATTCGCGCCATAATTTCGTAAATTATTCAAAAAATGGTTTTTTATTGTTTTTTTAATTATTTCATAAAGATGATGTTTATTTAGCATATTTTATATATTTTGATTTTAATTTAAAAAATATATTTCAATTTAAAAAAATCCGGATATCCGTTTCATTATCCGAATTCGAAATTTCGGATATTAGAATTTCAGATATCCGAAAATTTCGGATTCGGATACGGATAGTGAAATCCACTATCCTAAATTTTCGGATATCTGAAATATGGATATCCAACTTTGAACACCCCTACTTGGTGGTCCCACATCTATGGATGGCTTCACACTCACCGATAAAATTGGATTAAATCCTTCACCAGTGGATACCAGTTCTTCACTTTACCGTGATGAAGAGTTCGCTTTGAGGCGACGAGAGGTGGAAGTGGTGGTGAGGATGCCAGTGATGCAGGGTTTTGATTCTCTATTGTTGTCGGTTGTGGTGAGTGAGCTCATATTTGTATTTGGTTTTGTGAGTGAGGGTTAGAGAAAGACATAAAATGACTTTTTTACCCATCACCCGAGGGGCACATGGTGTGACTTTATTAGGAATTTGGATGAGAGTTAACTTAAAGGACATAAAGTGTGCAAAAAATTTCAAATAAGGACAATATCTGCATTTATTAAAGTCAAATGATAGATGGTACAATTTCATATATAACTAAAGAACAATTTGTGCAATATACTATAAAACTAAAATAATTTCAAAATTATCATATATTTAATTAAAGCCATAGCTAAATTGTCTTAATGTCGACATAATAAAATCATACACCAAATTCTTCTAAATAATTAACAAGTTAGTAGTTGATGAATAGTTTAACCAAGAAATGAAATTAATAGATATGATATAAGTGGGTGAATAATTGTGTAGTCTAGCTATATTTCCTTAAAAATTACACCCAAAATGTTACTTTGTCACACCCCAAAATAAATATGTTAGAAACTAAAAAAAATAGAAAAAAATAGTTGTACGTTCATCACAAACAAGAAACTCAAGAAAACTTCATGCAATTTTTTTTGTAAAATTCAGGAAAAAATGAAAATGGTCAAGATTATTTACTTTGAACATAAAAATGAGTACGGAGGCCAAAAGACTAGTGCAAATGTATAAAAAACCAGTCAATCAAATTAAAGGGTATTACTTTTCGTAACTATGTAGTCCCTAAACTCTAAATAGGTGTTAACATGAATATACATTCGAATAATACACCTTAATTATTAATACACTCCAATAAAATTTGGGAAGAATAACCATAAACCAACGTATACAACAGATTTGTGATGGACCTTTAATACAACATATTTAAAAGATTTGGTTTTGCTATCAAAAAAATAACTTGTTGTCTGTTTGACTTCTATTTCGATGTAATTTTTAACGTTTCTAATATCAAACGTGTCAAATTCACCACAGTTTCATGCATGTCCTCATACATGGATGTTCCGCATACGAAAATATCATCGAATGACTTGGCTTTGCTTTGGCTTCATGGCTAAATGGACGCTTGATATTCCTTCTTGGATTGTGACATGGGCTCTGGCGTTTGAAATATTTGGTTTAAACTGATTAAACTGAAAACCGAACCTAATCCTTATTCAGTTCGGTTTGAAACCGAAACCGAATAATCAATTCGGTTTTCGGTTCAGCTTTCGATTATACAAATTCTGAATTCGGTTATAACCGAATAACTTGTATCAACCGATTAACCAAATATCAATAATACCTCCAAATTTTCTATACTAAAATAATTAATCTTTCTACAATACTTTAAATTTAATTAAACTAGTTACTAAATCAAAAATTATACCAAATTTATTATTTTATCTTTATATAATACTAGTGGATTATTATAAAAAGTAACCAAACTTAAAATAAGAAATTATCTTTAAAAGATTGTTTTTTAACTAAAAAAATCAATTCGCTTGAATTCGATTCAAAGTTGAAAACCAAACCCAATTCTTATTCGGTTAGGACATCACTGAGTTCAGTTCAGGTTTTGGTTACGACTGAATACAATCCAAAACCGAATAACTTGATCCGATCAACTTGAAAACTAAACCGATGAACACCCCTAATTTGTGCAACTAACAGTCCAATAACTTGACGCAATGACATAACTACACCCATAGTATCAAGGGTCTAACCCTACTCTGAACCACTTGTCACACACTTGTCTAGAAGAGTATGGAGTTGCATCCTTATCATGATAAGGACCAACCTTCCTTCTCGTGTATGACCGAGGTTTACAGGTTTCGTTCTATCTTAAACTCATCACAGGAGTGCCCTAGCTCCCGGTCAGTTTGTGCCTTTGTGGCTATGAGTATAACACATGTCACATACTACACCTTAAATCTTTATGCCATTCTAATAAGATAAGCATAATTGACTAAAAACCCACACGTTCATCATAATTTCGAGGTGACCCATAATTAATTCAACATGTTTGCTTGTGATGATCCCCCACCCATCATTTCATGCATACCCTCATTCTTTGGTTGGCCTACAAATAACACCACCCTCTAATGATTTAACTTTTTTTTGGCTTCATGTCTATTATTCTTCCATGAATTTTTCCATTGGCAACCAACCTTAATATTGAAGGTAACAGAACTTCACAGTGAAGAATTATAAGTTGTAAGAAGCATTCAGAGTGAAGTTTATAACAAGCCTTCATATTTAAGTATTGTAACAAGCCTTCACTTCACTATGAAGATAGAAAAATTAGATCTTCATAGAGAATTATTCACTATGAAGGTTTCATGAAAAACAAATATTTTACAAAATATTTTCACAAAAAAAAATTGTTCTTGAAAACCTACAAATTCCAAAAAAAAAAACAATATTTATGGTAAAAAGGAGTGTTCTAAAAGTATAAAAAGTCTTTTTCTTCCAAGAAAGTCAATTTTTATAGAAAAAACCAAACTAGCCAAATTGTCAGAGAGGGACTTACAACATAGAAACAAAACTAAAACATATACATGATTTTACTTTATATCGAAACTATACCAATCTTTCTAAAGAAATGTTTTTTTATCTGTGTTTTATCCATATATACTCTAAGGACACGATCTCTTCAATAATCTTTTTCACTTTTGTTGACGAATTAAAGAAGTGAGCTTCATTCATTGCCTCCATATGCACCAAATTGTTGTGATAATAATTCCGTGTATCATTTTCCTCTTGGTATCGTCTTGTTGATAGTTTTGTGAAGGTCCAGTATCTCAAATAAATGAAATATTAAATAGTTAGTAATAAGTGAAAAAAATAAAGAAATAGTTGAGAAATGAAATATTAAATAGTTAAATAAAGAAAATATTAAATAGTTGTGAAAAATAACCGAAAAAAAGAATCTTAACCTCATAAAATTGTGATACGTGACACAACAATTTACTTATTCATTAGGTATATATTAATTTAAAATTAATTTGATTTTCATATTTTAAAACTCTTAAAGCCCGATCTAAAGTTAGTATGATATCTTTATTTAGTTTTAAAATGTTGGATGTAAAGATTAATGATATTTTAAACTTTAATTTGGATATTCACGTTATTTTTAATTGGTGTTCTTTTATGTTCATGAACCGTTCGTTTATAATATTAACGAACGAACATGAAGACGTTCATTTTCTTAACGAACGAACACATAAGAAAAATAAATTTGTTTAATTCTTCTTGTTTACTCATTTGTTCGGTTAAACTAAATAAACAAATACGAACAAACCTCGTTCATCTTCATTATTAACCCTAACTTGAATTGATTATATAAAAAATTTAATTTAAGAAAATAAAAACATAAAACTAATTTTATGATTTAAAACATATTTGTGTTTATTTAACATCACCTTTTTAAACCAATGATAGAACCGATAGCAAACTCCTTTTTGACTTGTTGCAGGTTCAAGCTCTCTCAACGATCAATACTTTCTTAAATTTCTCTCTCACACACACATTTCTGACACTTCACGTGTTCATCCAGACAACACGAGCCCCACACCCGAACAATCATCCCCACTGCCCACATGGAAGTTTGAACAAAGACATTTGCTTGGATTCTTTTATTTTATTCAAAACCTTCTTCCAATACAATTAATTTTACAATCTCCTTCCACATTGCTCTGTCCAAATCAACCATACCCTTTTCCCAATTTTGTTCCTATCAGTTTGCAGATTCATAACTTTTGTTTGCATTACCAAATTGTCCTTCTTCTTTGGAGGAAATTAACTGGATCTGTGAGAATTCCTGGCTTGCCTGCCAAGTGTTTGTGTTTTTGCCTCAGAGAAAAAAAGTTGACTTTTTTTGATTTCCAGTGATTGATTGGAGGTCCAGGTTTGTTGGTATGTTGGAGGGGTGTTAGGCATTTGGATTGTTGGATCACCCTGCTCAAGAAAGGATATCAATGGCTGCAAAGCTTTTGCATTCATTAACAGATGATAACCCTGATCTACAAAAGCAGATAGGATGTATGACAGGTGTTTTTCAGCTCTTTGACCGCCACCAGATTGTTACCGGAAGGCGGTTTCCGGGCCACAGCCCCAAGAGGCTCCCTCCTGGTAACCCTCAGTCTATTGTTGCTTATTGATATAAGTTAGTTTAATTATGGTTAATCTGGTTAATATCATACAACCATGTGATCTCCATTGATGTTCTCTAAAACATAAGCTAGTGATTCTGATTCATATAAAGCATCAAGTAGAAAAACTAGGTTTCCTCCTGAATTGGTGACTTGGTGTTGGAATATGAGCGGGTGGTACCACTAGTGGCATGATGATACTCCAGTTGTCCGTCAATGATCCAAATTTGTCATCCAAAAAAACAAACTAGGTTTCCTGTTTTTTTTTTTTTGATTAAAATCTGCTAAATGTTTTCCAAGATTACTTTCTTTTCCAGTTTCTTGAAAGTTTTGTTTGTTCATGATGTTGAATCATGGTAATGACATTTGATCTATTTGCATTAGCTTCATTGCTATTATGGTTTCAACATCAAACTTTACTAATTTTATGCAGGCAGTCCACAATTTGACAATGGAACACCTGAAAGCGAGTCAAGTAGCTCGCATCAGAGACCATACATTGTGGTATGTGCACTTTGTTTTTATATTCGCGAACGCTATTTGTTGTCACGAGGAGTTTGAATGTTCATTACTATCTGAATCTGAATATTTCAGGAAGCACATTCAAACAAAATTGTACAAGACAAGAACAACAGGGCATCAACAGAATCATCTAGAGACTCTTTTTCATCAATGTCTCGTTCATCTTCCTTCTCGTCTTTGGATTGCAATAATAATAAAACAACTCATCAAGAACCCGACCCGATTGTGTATCCAGAAACCCCTTCTAGGGACTCTCTAACACTCCAATCTTGTGGTTCTCGTTTAAGTGTTGACCTTCGAGATGTTGTCAAAGATTCAATGTATAGACATAAACTTGCAGCCAAAGATGAGGTACCAGATCATGTGGTGAACTATAGAGAGTCACTTGATGCTCTTGCTAAATTTCAAGAGTCCAATTGGTATCCTAATGAACCTAGAGAACTTTCTAGATCAAAATCTTACCAAATTAGAGACGGGTCATCTTTTTCGGTACCAAAAGATTGTCCTCGGTTTTCTTATGATGGGAGGGAAACAAACCGTTTATCTTTTCAATCACGTGATATTTCAAAAACAATGGGTACAAAACAGCTTGAAGAACCACCAAGACTTTCTCTAGACAGCAGAGAGAGTTCAACTCGTAGTTTAGGAAACCCGAAAAGTGATGATGTTGCCACTGCTAACCGTGGCATGATGCAGTCACGGCCAACTAGCGTTGTAGCCAAGTTAATGGGCTTGGAAGCTTTGCCAGATTCTGCATCAGCCAAGCAAAAGGAATCAGGCTTGGGCCCGATTAGAACTTCCCGAGTTGAGGATATAAATTTGTTGTCGAAATCTTTAAAGCCAATTGATCTTTTTGGTCCAATCAAAATGCACAATTCTTTAAGAAGCTCACCAAGGGAACCCACATCACCGTTATGGAGGAATTCTGACATGAAGCCGATTTCAAAATTTCCACTCGAACCCGCACCATGGAAGCAACGGGACGGTGCTAGAAGTCCTCAAAGGCCCGTATCTCGTGCTAGTAAATCACCAGCTAAAATACATAGCTCATACTCTTCTGTTTACAGTGAAGTTGATAAAAGACTGAAGGATCTTGAATTCACACAATCTGGAAAGGATCTTAGAGCTCTTAAACAGATATTAGAGGCAATGCAGTCAATAGAAGCCCATAAGGAAGGAACACAAACTATGGGGAAAAGACAACCCGTTGGTACTCAGAATGAAAGATTTTCAGACCGTCAAAACCCTAGGGGTTCAGATAGTTTGAGGACTTATGAGTCCCCTATTGTCATCATGAAATCTGCTAAACTTGTTGAAGGATCTGGTATTCCAGTTGAAGAATTCCCAACTGATGACAGAAAGATTTTCACAAATTATATTCCTAAAAGTACACGTAGAGAGAATACAGTCAATACTAATGAAGTCAAAAGTGGAGGAAGAAATACAAGGAATGCAGTCAATGCACCGGGATTGACCAAGCAACAACAGTTGTCCAAAGAAAATGCTACAACTTCAGGAAAGAGCACAGGATCTATCAGCCCGAGATTACAACAGAAGAGGCCCGAGTTAGATAGGCGGTCTCGGCCACCCACACCGCCAGTGGATTCCAGTAAATTGAGAAAACAGCCAGCCAAACAGGTTTCAGAGTCAAGTTCTCCTGGTGGAAGACGAAGGTCAAAATATTCAAACATTCAGCAACATGATGGTCAACATCACGAGGTCAATGGTGAATCAAAGAAGTTGAGTTACAAAGAAACTCAAGTGTCTCATGAAGTGGTCACCACTCCTGAATTTTCTAAAGAAATTGATAACAGCCAGAGTTCAATACAAGAGGTAAGTTCATGGGTAGTCGGGCCGGTTGGGTAACTGGACAAAATGGGTTCGGTTTGAAACGATTCATTTATAATACAAGTTGAAATGGGCTGATTTTGTCAGGTTGGAACACTCTTTCTGTCCATTTCTTAATTTTTCAAAATTATTTAATTATACTTGTAAAAACAATATTACTATGCTAATAATCTAAATGTTTAATTAAAGTGAATTAGGAGGTTGTATGCATTAATAATAGACTTTGGGTGACTTTGGTTTGACCCTTTTGACTCGTTTGAATAAAACGCAACCTACATCGATGCATTCATTAGTAAATGAATCAAAATCGCCACCGGTAAACTTACATTCTTCAAATCTCAAATGTTTGATTAGCTTTTCATTGTATTTTTTTCTTTTAGAAATCAACTTTGCTTCTGAGGGAGGATGAATCACATGACCCGGAATATCCAAGTCCAGTTTCTGTTCTCGATGATGGAGTTTATATAGACGATTCGCCTTCACCTGTGAAACATATGATGAAGACATTGAAAGGTAAAGTCCTTTCTTCTTATTCTTCTTGGATCCAGTTAAAGTTCAGGCATCTGGATTTGCATTCTGGAACTCCTGATTGTTGTGAATTGAAGCTATAACGATTAGAGTTTAATGCTCGGGTAAATAGATTAAGCTTTTGATTATATGAATATTTACGGGTCAAATAAGTAATCTCATACCATGAGCAACAAAATTTTTATCCATGGGTAAAATAAATTTAGCTATTTACCTTCTCTTTTATACCTAATTTGAGGACTTTTACTTTACTCCCATTTCACAGATTCTTCCCTTTACTTCACAAACATGCCTTTTTGGTGATTTTATCTCTTAATTCTCTAAATAGTCAGAATTTGTCAAGCATGCAAGCATCTAATTATCTGATTCTTACAACTTCAAACAAATTCCAAAACTATTTTCTACAGTTCACTTTATTATAATTGATGTGATTTTGAATGTTCAGTAACACATAATATTGTCTGAGCACACATCCAAACGTCCCCACAGAACAAATGGTCATCTTTAATATAGAATCTTTCAGTTATAAGCATATCACTTAATGATTATGCATATTATTACTTATACACTCTCCCTGTTCAGTAGTATTTTGAGCATTTACTATACATACACACACACACACACAAGGTTAGAACCCCCGTGTATTATACGGGTTGAATAAATACAATGTTATACACTTGGTAATAAAAATTTGCATATTATATATTTATGACATATTACATAGTTTTTTAATACAAATTTTAGAATCATTATATATTTATTTTTTAAAAATGTTTTATAAAAAGAATGAAAGAAATGCTCAATTTCTAAAAATGTTTTATGAACAAACCAATTTTTTTAAATAAAAAAAGTTTTATAAAAATATATATATATATATATATAAACATTATTATTTAATAGGAGAGAGGTGCGGGAAACAAAAAATAAAAAAACACAATTATAGAAAATTTGTATAATTAATAGGAGAGAGAGGCGGGAAAAAATGATTAGGATTCATAAGAGAGTGACAAGTGTCCCTCTAAAACCTTTATTTATTATATAGTATATATATATATACCGGGCATGGTTTAAAAAAACGGTTGAGGCGTACGCCTCGAGGCGAGGCGGTAGAAAAACGAGTCTGAGGCGACACCTCACAAGGTATTTTTGTACGTACACCTCACAAGGGCTGAGGCGGGGTTGAGGCGGTGAAGGGGTAGAAATGGAAAAAATTGACTTTTCACTGGACTTTTGACCCATTTGAGCTGTGTATATCGTTCTATTAATGAGTCAAAAGTCCATAATTCGCGTCTGGTTCTCCTTAATTTGACCTATTTTCTCATTCTTCTCCTTAATTTGACCTAATTTTTCATTCTTCTCCCACACATCACACCTCAGAAAGGTTTGGAAGGGGTTGATGTAGTCAACAAACAAGATACAAACATTGTTTGATGTTTAGTATTTTATTTTTTGTAAGATATATAATTTTTATATTTATTCTCGGGCTTACGCCTCGGTTCGCCTCGAGGCTTACGCCTCGTGAGGCGAAGGGAAAACGCCTCGAGGCGCGATTCCGTTCTTTTAAACTTTGATACAGGGTGAAGTTCATTATAGACCACTAAATTATTGCAAGAACAAAAAGAACAAACCTAAATAGTTTTACTTATATATATATATATATATATTATTTCTTACATAAAAATGCATGTGTTATGTTCATCAAAAACCCATTAAACTAACTTGTTCGTATCTTTTACTAGTTTTTAACCGTTTGCCTACCTACACATGACTTACATATGTGTAGGTTCTATACATAAACAAACTTTGTTCATTTTTTTTGCATTTCTGGAGAGATGAATAAACGTCGTATTTCAACAAAAAAAAATTTAATTTTTTTTTAGATTGAAAAAATGAATGATTTATTTTGTTTTGTGTGTTCTCGTAATATACAATGTTCTGCATAGATACCTCCCCTATATACACACACACACATATAATGAATTTTAAGTAGAGAATTGTGAGATTCGTGCAAGCACTTGTACCCTGTAAAAGTCACATATAGTGGGAGAGAGAAAGAGAGGCGGTTATGCCATAACTGCCTTGTGTATCACAGATCTTTGGGAGGAGAATAAGATTAAAAAGAATTTGTGTCATGTATGCGTGTATTTTTCTAATTGTAAGCAGTTTATAACGGAACATTAAAAAAAATGTTTGTTTATGTCTACTTATTATGAACTTATTTTTGGATACATCTAAAAATGAAAGTTGATGTATAACATAAGTAAATATTCTCACAGTAGTCATTTTGCAAATATGAAAATTAAACTTTACGATAATAATTGTCGTAGATTTGCTTTTCTATTAAAAATTCAATAAAAAGGTGTACCCGGTGCTTGGCTTTGCTCCCACTAACCCCCTCCTTTTGAAGTAATTATTCATATTATGAATTAAACCCGTTAGAGATAAAACATAACCTAAGCGGACCCATTCATGTGTAAAGAGTTGTAGGATCTTTGAATGTCAAGAGATTGGTATGATTGTGGGACTTATCTCCACCAAATATAATCATTGTAGGATTGAATAGAAAGAACATACAATTTGACAGAAACTTGTTTGATGATTTTACACACAATGTTTGGGTTTAGAAGAATACATATATATATAGACATCAAAGGGTTGCCTTGAACCAACACTTAGGAAGGGTTGCACCCCTTCGGTTGGTAGTTAAGAATAACCTACCAAAACTAACTTCTTAACTGCCATCTATAACTAACTAATTAATAAACCTCTACTAACTTAATACTTGTGATATGAAGACTTGATTATATATTTCCAACAAGGGTTTGTACCTCTAGTGCTATATTAGTCTCAATATTTGTATCATATGCTAGTGATCTGTTAAACTAACTCTAGAACCGATTTCACAGATGCTGCTGCTCAAGGTAATAAACATCACTGGGAATCACCAGATGATATCATTTCTGACACACTATCTAAAGGTGTCGCTTCTGAAATTAACCGTAAAAAGCTACAAAACATTGAGAGCTTGGTTCAAAAACTCACAAGACTCAACTCGTGTCACGATGAAGCACACACAGATTACATTGCCTCTCTGTGTGAAAACACAAAGCCCGATGACAGGTATATTTCAGAGATTCTATTAGCTTCCGGGCTCCTACTCAGAGACCTCGGGTCAAACCTCACCACCTTCCAGTTCCACTCTTCGGGCCACCCAATTAACCCTCAGTTATTTCTAGTATTGGAACAAACCAAATTCAGCAACCTACCAAAACAAGAACCTGTTACACCCGAAAAGATCATCAAAAAGGAAAAATTCCACAGGAAGCTTATTTTCGATACTGTGAATGAGATTCTTGCAGGGAAGTTGGCTTTATCAGTACCTTTTCAAAAGTCTTTTAAGCTCGTGAAGAAGACACTAAATGCCCAAAAGCTTTTGAGGGATTTATGTTTGGAGATAGAACAGTTACAAGTGAAGAAGAAGAAAGAAGATATCGGTTTAGAAGAAGAAGATGACGGGATGAAAAGCGTTATATGGGAGGAAGTACTGAATCATGCAGAAAGCTGGACAGATTATGATGGTGAGTTACCGGTTCTTGCATTGGAGGTTGAAAGATTAATTTTTAAAGATTTGGTTAATGAAGTTGTTTTGGGTGAGGCTGCTGATGGTAGGCGAATTAAGCCAGGAAGACGTTGCAGACAGTTATTTTCAAAGTAGTTTTTTTCTTTTTATTGTTTACACTGTTGCTGAAATTAGGTTTTCTTTATGGGTTTCGTTTCAGATACATTGTTTGATCTTTTTCTATATGTTGATTATGGGTTTCTGTATGTAAAAGTTTAAGAATTTATGATTACTCAAGTGAAGGCGGTATGACACTCTTGCATTCATTTGATGGAAATTAAAATTTTACATGAATTCATAAGTTGATGTTGCTGTATTTTAGTGGTCTTTAAAGCCAAACTTGCATACATACTCTTGAATTCTTTCCAAAGGTCATGATCATGAAAATATGGTCGTGTATTTACTTGTTTATCGGGTTAACATTTACAATCTAAAGTTAGCACTTCAAATTTGTAATTAATCTTTCTGTTATGAGCATGTCGAAAGGAAAAAGTAGGGTTGCATACGAGTCGATACCCCACTTGGTAGTAGGGGTGTTCAAAAAAATCCGAATCCGAAACCGAATCCGAATTATCCGAAAATCTGAATCCGAATTATCCGAAAATTCGGATATCCGAAATTCGGATATCCCAATTTTGGGATTCGGATAGTGATTTTCGGATATTTCGGATAATTTGGATATCCGAATATCCGAAATATTATATTTATATATTTTTTAAATGTTTTTATTATTTAAAAATAAGAAAATTTGAATCAAAACCTGATATATTATATTTATATATTTTTATATGTACATTTTTTTAATGTTTTTTAAGATTTTTAATTGTTTTTATAATTTAAAAATATTATATTTATATTTTTTTTATATTTTCGGATATCCGTTTCATTATCCGAATCCGTATCCGAAATTTCGGATTCGGATAGTGAAATCCACTATCCGGAAATTTCGGTCGGATAGTGAAATCGCTTCACAAGTGTTCTTGGTGTAAGCATGATTGCTTGAACTTGGCTCAAGAAACATTTAAATTTTATTAGACTTCAAGTAACTTGATAAATACTATAACAAGTATAAGTTTTACATCCATGATGTTAATTGACAAACTTGATAAAAATTCAAGAAATTTTTACAAACTCGAATTCTACTTGTTATATGTTTCAAGTTCACATTGATACTAAACTAAAAAAAGTTTTAACTCAACCAAGTATAACTCTTTAGTTAAATATAAAGTAATAAAAGTTTGATGACCATAGGAAATAAAGTCATCATATATGTTGTATCTAGATGTATTTGATTCGAGTTGATGAATCTATGTTCATGAAGCATTTGTTAATTAATAGAGCGTCAAACATTTGTTAACGTAATTTTCTTTATGAGATAACATTTTGTCCCAAATCATTGAGAAATAATATTGTGGTTTATTTGAATTATTGGGTATGCGGGGCATATAAAAGTTTGAGGATATTGCATATATCTCGGTATTTTATAGTATTAACCATTTTATATAATACTTACACATGAATAACGAATATGATTAAAAGAACTGTGAGAGCCCAAGGCTTGACCTATATGAATCAAAGGTGTCAAAATAAAACTGTGAGGGTTCAAGGATTGCCCTATATGGACCCGGTGCGTCCAAATAAAATTGTGAGGGTCCAAGGCTTGCCTTGAATTCCTGTATGGACCCGAGGCTTGTCCTGGGATGTATGAAATGATAAAGGACTTAAGGTGTCCTAGATTTATGAAGAATGTACTAAGATCTACGAAAAAGATTATTGGTGGTCTGGGATGAAATTTGAAATAATGAAATATGTGGCTAAATGCTTAACTTATTCACAAGTTAAAGCAGAACATTAAAAACTTTATGGTAGATTACATCTACTAGAAATCCCTGAATAGAAGTGGGAACATATTGTTGGATATATGAATGTTGCTTCCTCTCTCTACACCAGCACCGGCGTCGGTGGTGTTTCCGGGGTTATTACGACGGTGGTCCTCTCTCTACACCATCACCTAATTTTTTTTTGCGTTTTGGAATTTATTTCAGGTTAGTTATATTTGTTGTTTTGGAATTTTTGTTCTTGGAATTTTGTGTGCCCTAATATTGTTCTTGGATTTTTGTTCTTGGAATTTTGTGTGCCCTATTTTTGTTTTTCGAATTTTGTTAATCTTATTTTTAACTTTTTTTTACCAGGTTAAAGGAAATTTAAAAAAAAAGTACTCTGTTTTGTGGTTGTAGTTGCACATACGTTTGAAGAGTATTAGGTATTAAAAATGTTGTAGCCTCTATTGAAGCCTCTCGAGGAATTTGAGATTTATGTTATTGTATTCCCCACTAATTATGCTGCTTCTAGAAGGGATATATATTAATTTTTTATATTTGTTAGGATGGTTATTCAATTTGTGTAATCACTTTCAAACATTAATTTATTTTCTCTTATTTGTTACATTAATATATTTATACTTTGTCAATGCACTTTTTGCAGACAAACTTTTCACAGAAGTTTCAGACCAACATTAAGACCTCTACTGATAGGGTTAAAGAAGTGAAGTGAGACAAGATAGGAATTGCAAGACACCGTTTGGCGTAGTGGTTCTGTTACAAAAGGTTCTACTTTTCTGTTTACTACATTTAACGTATGAAATTATTATTTTATTGTGTTAATTCGAAGTTAAAATGATATCAAAATTTACAAGTGTTTTCCCTTTAAAATAATGACATGAAAGATCTGTATATTCGATTTACACATGCGTATATTCGATTTACAAATGTGTATGTTCGATTTACACATGGTAAGATACACATGTTTATATTCGATTTAGGACCAAACACATTTATTGGGTTATCAGCATTGTTTTTTTGTCCTCTCTTAGATTCTTTAGTTTTGGTAACCTTTTTGTTTGAAGATATTGGAATAAAAAGATTTTCTTGCATTCATATATGATTTTACACATGTTTTTTATTTCAGTTTCTTAGGTTTTTTTTGTAATTTGAATTTACACAAGTGTAAACGAAATTTACACAAATGTACACATACCTGGAGAGAATTAAAATCATATAATGTGTAATAAATGTTCACAAGGTTTTTTGATTCATACACATGTGTTTTTTTATTTACATGTGTGTTTTGTGACACATGCAGTGTGTAATAAGGGACCGAGGTATGAGAAGAAGATCTGGTTTCAAGACTTTTTTAAAATATATTTTTTTCTTTTTGATTTGTGCATGTTTTTTACTAATTTGTATATGTATTTGTTCTTATTTTTTTACTGATTTGTATATGTATTTGTTCTTGATTTATATATATGGTTTACATGTAATTCAGATTTCAATAAGAGAGGGGGGATATTCATTATCTTGTATAAACCAAAAAACAATGTATTTCATAATATTTGAAAAAGGATCATGTGTTAACCTCATTTTATTGTGTAAACCAAAAAATTAATTTATAGCCTTTAATTTATTTCATAATATTTTATTATGTGGCACATAATAAATCTGAATTTTTTATTATTAATGAGTGGCTATAAATGATTTAAGGGTATAAAAGTCAATTATCAACTCCCACCTCTTTCTCTATATCTATTTAATAATAAAAGATTTCACTTATTCAACTTCTCCCCGTTTTTGTTACATATTCATAACTTTTTTATAAAACATTATTTTTTTATAAAAATTACACAATTAAATTGAGCATTTTTTATCTTTAATTTGAATATAGTCTTGCAAAAAATAACAAAAAAAAATTAAACGTCAATTATTACATATATGTAACAAACAGTTATATATATGTAAATATAAATGAAATACCCTTTTAAAAAAGGAAATACATATATATATATATCAACAAAAAATGACCTTACGTACATATATAACAGCAAAAGAAAAGGCGGGTGGGGTTTTTTTTACAAAAGTGAGGATTTTTAAATAGTGCAGTAAGCCTGAGAATGCTAAACGAGCGACCTAACGAGTTAGTTCACCTAGGGTTGAAACTTTAACAAGTTAGCTTGGCTCGGCTCAACTCGTTTATTCATGAGCAAATTTCTAACGATCTATTTTCAAACGATTTTTAAACAAACTTTAAACCATAAACTATTTGAATCATAATAGTTTGAGTATATGATTTATTCATTTTATCTATTTGAGCCCCTGTTTTCTTTGAAATAAATTTAAACTCTTTTTCACTGAAAATCTAAAAGAAAATACATTTCAAAGACACACATATTAATGTTTGAATGTCGGTTTGATTTGTGTTGTGTCTTTTTATACATTTCATTTCATTTGTAAAGTCTTCTGTTATAAAATAAATGAAATGCATAAAAAGACATTTAAAATGTATTTTTTAAAGTCTTCTATTATAAATATATGTAATAACATATAATGTGTGTGTAGTTACATACTTAATTTTAAGTAAAAAATCGCATAGTCAAGTACACATACTGATAAAAAAAACCACATATAGAATTGTTTATGTTGCACACATCTATACTATATAATAAATAAAGGTTTCTCATGCCACGTGTTGTCTTCATATTCATTCTCATCATTCCCCCCCTCTTATTAAATACACCTCTATCTTTTCCATAATAATATATTTTTAAAAAATTATTAAGTATACTAATAAAACACATTTATTTTAAACTATTTATTATTATAAGAAACTTTGAAATCTAATTACCCAGCTTAAGTTTTCAATCAAATAGTAAATGAAATTCAAATTATATTGAATAGTAATTAATGTATTTTTGAAACACAATTATATATTAATTTTTACATATTTTTGAATTTTGTTTGTAATACATTTTTCCACCTATAAGATATATATAAAAATTTAAGAATTTTATATCTTGATATTTTTTCACCCTGTGTAATACACAGGTTCTAAGCTAGTCTATACTAATAAATAAAGGTTTAAGTTACACACTTGTCATTTTCTCATGTCTTCTCACATTGATTTTACCGTCTCTCTCCTGATAAATATGCATCTATCTTATTAAATAATAATGATATTATAAATATATTATTAAAAAAGAATACCAAATATATTAAATAAGAATATATAATAGGAAATCATAATATAACTAATTAAAGGCCAATGTGGGACTAGCTCACTTGGTAGAGGCTCTTGCTTTTTAGATAGTAGGTACTGGGTTCAAATCCAGACATGGGGTAAAATATTTGGTGTAATTTAGGAGTAGGATAGATATGCGTTCAAAAAAATAAAAAGATTAGGAGTGACAAAAATGATGTTTTCAAAAAACACTTATTTTATAACTTCTAATGTGGTGTAGTGGTAAGAAGTCTGGATTCTCTAAAAAAGACTCAGGTTCTATCCCCACTAGCATCACTTTGGGAAGGGGCATGGTGGCTCAATGAAGGAAGACCTGGATCTTTGTGATCTCCGGTTCGATCCCGAGGGCGTCCGGGTTTTACCACCAGTGGGCTTTCGGACTGGTGGGTTTTCCCCGGAACTGGAGATAACTTGGGGCACTTAAGGGCTCCGTACGGCTGTGTTGGGCCAGCTGGCGGTGGTCTTTCGCCAATGGGTCACCCCGTACGGAGTACCTAGGCAATTCTATGTTTGTTGGCCGTTCAAAAAAAACTAATTAAAGGAAATTTACTATACTATATAATAAATAATGGTTTTTCATGGCACGTGTCGTCTCCACATTCATTCTCATCTTTTTTCTCGTCTCTCTCTCTTATTAAATGCACATCCATCTTTTAACAATAATATATATTTAAATAAAATATTAATTATACTAATAAAAACACATTTATTTTAAACTATCCCTTATGAAACTTTGAAATATAATTATATAATTTTTATTTTCGATCAAATAATAAATGAAAATCAAATATTAAATAGTATTTAATGTATTTTTGAAACCCAATTATATATTAATTTTTACATATTTTGAGTTTTGTTTTATGTCATTAGTATATATATACATTTTCATACCTGTAAAATATACACATAAAGATTTAAAAAATTTATTTATTAATATTTTTCACTCCGTGTGTATACACGGGATCTAAACTAGTTACATATAAGTAATATCTTATATGTAATGAAAAATTAAATACTAATATGAACATATATATAATTGTTCATATTATGTAAAATAAAAAAAATTACCTATATGTAATATCATATTACATATATGTAATATCTTATTAGTACATATATATAATATCATATTACATATATGTAATAGAATATAGAGTAAAGTGCCATTTTCGTCCCTGTGGTTTGGCCATTTTAGCCACTTTCATCCAAAAACTTTTTTTTTAGCATTTTCGTCCCTGACGTTTCTAAATCTAGCCATTTTCATCCAACTGACTAACTCCGTTAAAAATTTAACGTTAAATCAGGGGCATTTTAGTCTTTTTCAAAAATTCTTCTTTTTAACTCTTTTTTTTAATCCCTTTTTTTCCCCTCCTTTTCAAAGCTTAAAAAAAATAAAAAATTCTCGAAGTTTTTTTTTAAGATGACGATGACTAGGGGTTTTTAGCGAGCCGATCTCGAGTAGCTCGCGAGCGGCTTGGCTCGTTTACACCCCTAGTCATCGTCATCTTCAAAAAAAACTTCGAGAATTTTTTATTTTTTTTAAGCTTTGAAAAGGAGGGGAAACAAAAGGGATTAAAAAAAGAGTTAAAAAGAAGAATTTTTGAAAAAGACTAAAATGCCCCTGATTTAACGTTAAATTTTTAACGGAGTTAGTCAGTTGGATGAAAATGGCTAGATTTAGAAACGTCAGGGACGAAAATGCTAAAAAAAAAGTTTTTGGATGAAAGTGGCTAAAATGGCCAAACCACAGGGACGAAAATGGCACTTTACTCTAGAATATATTACATATATGTAATAGAACAAAATGTAACTTGCTATTAAATATATGTAATATGAACATTGCACAGGAACACATGCAACCGTATTTCATTTCATTATTTTTTTTTTACCAAAACATATATAAAATAAATAAATAAAACCTAATTTTAAACTAAGAAAACATATACTTGTTACAATTTTAGCATAACTTTTAGGAAAGTTACAGTGTATATGTAATATGATATTACATATATGGTGTAATATATGTAATCGAATTAAAGATAAATAAAAACTATATTTATTGGTGTAATGTTTAAAGGGGGGGGAGAGGGGGAGAAGTTGAAGATGTGGAATCTTTAATTGTTAAATAAAATTAGAGATATTACATAAAATCTGTGTGTAGTCTAATGTTTTCATACTCGGACAAGACATTGAACCTGTAGTCTTACCGGTCAACTGGTCGGACCCGTCGGACCGGACTTAAGAACTAGACGACGTCATAAATAATATAAAAATACTGGTTTTTTGAATGAACATTTTTCTGGGTTTTTTTTGTATGACAAGTTAGATTAACACATTTATACCCGAGTTTTTGATAAAAAGTTGTTAAAGTTCTAAAAAGGGAACTTTTTTTGAAAAAAATTGGATAAACTTGGAACAACTACATTTATGTTTTGTATTTACGTGTATGTAACTGTTCATTACATATATGTAAAAACTGACGTTCAAAATTTTATTTTTTTTTGCAAGACTATATTCTAATTAAAGATAAAAAAAAAGCTCTTTTTAATGGTGTAATTTTTATAAAAAAATAATATTTTATAAAAAAGTTATGAATGTTTTAAAAAATGGGGGAAAAGTTGAATATGTGAAATTTTTATTATTAAAAAAAGATGGGTAATGTTTAATTTTATCAAAATACCCTTTTAATAAAAGAAAATAATTAATATGTGTCTTTTTCTTATTGGGTTAAATGATTTACACATGAAAACATGGTTTACAATTGATCTCTACTCTATATATATTTATGTCCGGTGACATCTATGTCAGCCGACAAGTGATACAAATATATAGGTCATTTCATTCATTATTTACATTGTTATATGAGCATTACAAATCTTTAGAGCCCTAATTAATGTCAATAGGGAAAACTTTTTCAACATTCAACGACCATAATGCCCTTGTTGCAAATTGCTAGGGTAATAAATTTGCTTTTTTTTAACTTTTAATGTGGTATAGTGATAGGAAGAATGAATTCTTTAAAATAGACAAGGTTATATCCTCACATGCATCACTTTGGGAAGGGGCATGGTGGCTCAATGAAGGAAGACCGGGATCTTTGTGATCTCCGGTTCGATCCCGAGGGCGTCCGGGTTTTACCATCAATGGGCTTTCTGGCGGGTGGGTTTTCCCCGGAACTGGAGATAACGTGGGGCGCTTTAGGGCTCCGTACGGCTGGGTTGGGCCAGCTGGCGGTGGCCTTTTGCCAATGGATCACCCCGTACGAAGTACCTAGGCAATTCTCTGTTTGTTGGCCGTTAAAAAAAATATATATGCTTTTTACTTGATTTTGTTAAAATATGTAAAAAAACAACAAAGCAAGTAATGAGATGAGACTTCTTTTATAAACTTGGTTTTTCTTCAATCAAAAATTGCTTAATTCATTATTTTTTTGCCTCACATGGTAACAATAATTTTTGTTAAAGGATTTTTTTCAAGCAATTATTTCATCTTTGAATTTGGCACGGTTTTTTTTATACCATAACCATCTTTTACATTTACATTTATTTTTCATAACTAAACTGTTTATTAAATTAAACTATTTAGTTTTTAATATTGTACAAGTATATATAATAAATTATGCAAAAATTTTCGGGGTTGTTTGACAACATCTGAACCATTAAGTGTTGTGAATGGTTCAACATTGTTTTATAGTTGAACCATTAAAAGGCTTGCAGAACCATTAAGATGTGGGTTTTCAACGAAACAAATACCCTTACCTCTGACCGATTCAAATATAAGCCTTTTAATGGAATCATTAAGAGGCTATCGAACAGTCCCTTCATCTTTGAAATTATCCTTATATTTTTACACCATCGCCATCTTTTACATTTGAATGTGGACCTACGAGTTGGTGCTTTAAACCTTGAGGTAATGGGTTCAAGTTGTGAAAACAGCCTCCTGCACAAACTGTAAGGTAAGGCGGCGTACATCAGATCGCGAAACGATATGGCCCATGCACAACAACAACAATTATTATTATTATTATTATTAAACTAAGAAAAACGAGTACCACATTCTAAATTTTGACCTTCGTAGCATCGCACGGGTTTCCTACTAGTACGTTCCAAAAATTTATATAATTATAGTAAGTTAAGTAAATAATAAATAATCTTATAATTAATAATACCTTCACAAAAATTGTAAAGACTATCTCGCGAGGTTTTTCCGACATCTTCAAAAATTCATCGAATGAGTCGTTGCTAGTGTCGTACGTCACTTGACGAATCCTGGTTAAACTGAGCTCCTCTTGTAAGTGGACATAAACTTTAGGTATGGTGAACTATAAATGGGACCATGACTTGAACTACACCAACAAAAATCTCATCACCCTCGAATGAATCTGACGACGATGACAGAGATAATAAATTAATTTCTTAAAAAAATTGAAAGAGTGATTGGAGGAAATTTGAGAATAGAATGAGAAAGGTGTGAAAAATATATAAGTTGTTTAGTATTTATAGGATTAAAATTAAAGTTTTAAAATATTTTTTTACTCATATAGATGTTCAACAACAATATTCTCGTCCCCCTAGGCATCAACGCTTGTTAGCATCCTCAAGGTGAGGCCCTCACGTCCCGCTCACGAACACCCGATGCGGTGTTCCATGACATGACATGACCAGCTGATATGGCATCACGCCCTAGCTCACGCTCCATTACGCATACCCTAAAGCTACTAAAGACATTGATGATTGTAGCGTTACCAATATTGCAACTTTAAATGCTGGCCCCAAAAGTGTTAGGTTCAACCTACAAATGTACATTCTTTAATTTGCCATGAAGTCCTAGCTTACAAATGTACAATCTTTAATTTGCCATGAATTCCTAGCTAACAAATTAAATTCAAGAATAATAGAAACCTTAAAACCCCTAAAATTAAAAAGTAATTTATCTTTTAATGTAAATGGCTTTACAATTCTCGATACTTTATATAATACTAAAAAATTACACACTTGTTAATTCTTTTTATAAATATTTTCATAGTTTACAATACAAATTTGTTATTAAAAAAAATACTTCAATCATATTTAAAATAACAAAGAGAATACACAATTTCTCACACGCTATAATTAGAGGACTTTCATTGACGAATGAATTCATTGGTTATCCTTCGATGAATGTAGGAGTAGTCGATGATTCATTAGTGAAGTTTGCAGGGAAATAAATGTGGTTAAAGACTTCATTGATAGATCATCAACAATTCAATCACCAATGCCAACCATTAGTGGCAAATGAAAAATCTTTCATCTACTGATCGCCAGTAAATTCATCCGTTAGTGATAGTTATTTTTAATTAAAAAAAATATTAATGATTTCCACACATGCCGCCTTGGCGTTCGTCTTCTCTTGTTTACCCTTTCCTGGCCACCATTCCTGGGAGTCTATCCATTTGAAACACCCGTTGTGACCCTCTCTCCCACAAAAGTCACAATGCTCTATTCAATCATTCGCGAGACATTTATCGTCTTTTGGAGTCAACTTGTTGTTCTGAGAGCTCGAGACACCACCATGCCTCATAAAGGCTTGAAAGGTTGCAGTTTTGGTGTTGGATCTTGTCACACCCCGGTTTTCAGGCCCCGGACGTGCAACCAACAGTTGGTACATGTTTCTTTATTATATGATATCCGAGTTTATAAAACACAAAAGAAAATAATTCACGAGTTTCCATAAATCGAAATACTTTATTTCATTATAAGGGAAACACCTTGATTATTTGCAAAACATCTTTTCAAAACAAGGAGTACAAATCTATTAATTCCGGTAGATGTCTATGGATTTATCCTCCCATTCCGACATCATGGACTTCATTGCCAAGGATCTTTCGTCCTTCCGGCATAACCATTTAGATATATATATCTTTGGTTACCTGAAAAATATTTTGAAAATATATCAACATAAGTTGATGAATACATATAGGCTTTTATAATCTGACAACTGAATAAATAGAACAATTTGCTTATATTTAAATGGTTACTTTACACATCCGGCGAAACTATTTCACCCGAAGGTATAACCACTGGCCACACTCGGTTACTTTCTCGAGTGATCTTTCTTTTACGTTAACCACAACCTTACGTACATGCGATGTAGGTGTTTTACGTGAGTGCTAACAACCGAGTCGTAGTACTGGCCCGTTACAACGTTTCATTTATAACACATGCATAATTATACGTGGCCCTATGGTCTGAATGCTATATAGTAAATCACCTTATGTGACCAATAGTTGTATTAGTTCATTCGAGTTAGACCTTAAATCAAATGAGTTTATGGTTTCGAAAGCATTTTAAAAACGTAACATGTATTCACCTTGACATAGTTTCTTCTTTATAAAAGAGTGTATGAGTTCCTAGAGTCGTCTCGTTACTTGAGCAGCACTTCTACACAGGGTTCTAGCCTCGGATATTCTTAGTGGGAGTTCTACGAGATTCTCCAAGCGTTTCTTTGCTTATATGATTATTGCGACACTTAAATGAAAGTGGGTTCGTATTTGTGAGAGTAGAATATTGCTTAAAACCTCTTGAAATTGTAACCAAGATGTGTGGATTTGAGTGGGGACTTGAAAATATTATATAGGAAAACTTGGCGGTAGTGACATACCGTTATGGTGGGTGACGGTCCGTCACCGCCTCGCCATGACGGACCGTTATGCGTGGTGATGGTCCGTCACCACCTTAGGGTTTGGTGAGTAAGCCGGCATGTGTCATCCTCCGGTGGTTTTGCTGCGTGACGGTCCATCATATGGTTTACATGCATCACATCTTAATCATGATTCACCGGACACGTGGCATTCTCTGGTCAATTCTTTCATGGGTTCGTAACGGGCCGTTACCGCCTCAAATTTCCAAAAAATTGAACTTTGATACTTGAACTTTTATCTATTTACACGTTAGACCCTAGGGGTTTAATATTTGATAAATTTGGGACCAAAATTCTACAGATGTTATATCCTCCCCCACCTTTATTAAAATTTCGTCCTCGAGATTATTGGGATGGTGTGGATAATTTTTCATCTTCGATTCCAATTCCAATTCCCAGGCATATTCAGGAATCAGGACTGTGTCTGGAATTCTCTTTTATTTTGACATGTGTTAATCTTTTCCTTTTTAGTTTCTTAACCTGGCGATCCTCGATTTGTAGCCCGGCCTTTTCAACCAACGGGTAGGATTTAGCTAGCCTCCTTAGCCCGCAGGGTTGAAAGTCAATGTCTAGGTTGATGATTTTTGTAGTCAACATGTCTAGATCGATGATTTTCCCTAATGGTATAATTATTGGCAATAAGTAGAGTGTCTCATATTGTTTGAAATTAGTGGCGGAACTTGAACAATTAAATTGAAGTGGCTGAACTACTGCACATAAAAAAACCAATTTTTTGTGGATTTGTGAAACAGATTTGGGCTTTTGGTCTCGATTAGGAGTAGTGGCCGAAATCAATACTTCTAAGCAAAAAAAGTGGGGAAAATCCAATTTTTTTGTGGATTTGTGGAACAAATTTGATCTTTTAATCTGGATTAGGAGAGGCCCAAACAGTATGACTGATATGAAATAAACCTAGTGAGCCGAAATCAATATTTAATATTTTTGAGCAAAAAAGTAGGGGGTCTGACCCTATTAAGTTCCTCCCTTGTTTGAAGTGTCAACATCTAACGAGAAGGGCAATTTGGAGAATGATAAGAATGATGATCGTCAAAATTGTGCAAAGATCAATAACTAGTGGAGTCGTTTTCATATGGGGACGTCTCTTTTGGCTGTATGCATGCATGTTATAAGATCTATTATCTTTTGGCTGTATGCATGCATGTTATAAGATCGTCAAAATTGTGCAAAAATCTTGGCTGTATGTAGTCAGCAGAATATGGTTTATACATGTAAATGTATTTTGTGCTAATGTTTTGGTTCATGTATACATACGTACGTATGTACACATATATAAATAAATACACACATACAAACACGCATGCATGCATGCATGTATGCATACATGGCTTAAATCTTTTATGTTGTGTTTTGGTTTTATTTCGTTTCTTGTTCATTTTATTTAGGCTGAATTATATTTGTGAAATTATGTAATTATAAGTAGTTAAAAGGAGTAGGGATATGCCTGAGTGATGACGAATTCGTATGGAATAAAATCAAGAAATGTAATTCGACAAATTATAAAGTAAAAGTAGAAACTACAATTGATTTGGAAACTCTAGCAAATCTATAATCTTACTACTCTAATAAATGAAAATCTCTTCAGGACACGTGTCACTCTCTGGTTACTCATCATCTTTATTTTTTCGTCTCTCTCTCCTTTTAAATATTAGATTTTCTATTTCTCTCTCCTATTAAATAATAATTTTTATATTAATAAATCTAATTACGAATACTTATTATTTAATTATAAATAGTTATTATATCATCAATCAAATGAACTTAATATGAACTAACATTTATCAATTAAATTAAAAAATTAATACTCAGTTGAAAAAAATGTTTTAAAAACTAACTTAACAGACCTTATAACTATCACGACAAATTACATTTTTTTAAAACATATTTTGACAAATGTGTTTGTTAACAAATTACATTATATTTTATTCAACCGATGTAATACACTGGTTTATTCAACCCGTGTATTATACGGGTTTTTTAAAATATAAAATTTTTATTACTAAATATATAACATTTTATTTATTTAACCCGTGTAATACACGGGATTTTAATCTAGTATATAATAAATAAAGATTTTAATGTCACGTGTCGCCTCCATATTAACTCTTATTATTTTTTTCCTTCATCTCTCTCTTATTAAATACACATCTATCTTTTAATAATATGATAATATTAATATATTTTTAAATAGAATATTAATATACTAATAAAACACATTTATTTTAAATTATCTTTTATTATAAGAAACTTTAAAATCTAATTATATAACTTTTATTTTCAATCAAATAATAAATAAAAGTCAAATTACATTAAATATTAATTAACATATTTTTCAAAACTCAATTATATATTAACTTTTACATATTTTAAATTTTATTTTATATCTTTAGTATATGTAATAAATTTTACACTTGTAACATATATAAATAAACGTTTAAGAATTTTATTTATTGATATTTTTCACCACGTGTGTAACACACTGGTTCTAAAATATTATAGAATAAAGTCAAGAGTTACATTCAAAATACATGAAGCATCGTCCTTCAACAGCAGTGAATGTTGTGATTTCAATCGAACATGGGAGTTCAATATAATTCAACGATTTCGTTCATTATTTCTAGTCAGTGGTTTTAATTTCAATTTGCAATTAAACAATTTGAAACTGTCAATATTCTAAACATTATGTTGTGATCAATTATGTAATAGTACATTATCCGGCATGAATAGAATCATACATGTATACTAGAGTATTTGAACTTTAGTTCTACTACTATCTGGTACATGAAAACCCTAGTGCTTGTATTAAATAAGTATAATTATGCTTATAAATCCATTAGACATATACACATACTGCATTTATATAAATTAGGGCTTTCATGATACTATTCATTATAATAAAAATGTCAAAAGATAAACCATTCACTAGACATGGATTCACATAAAAATGTTATTCAAAGACTTTATTTTATAAAAACTTTTAACATTAATTAATTTATAAAGTCTTGTATCTAATCATTCAAACTTTATAAAATTAACTTACTTAAACCATTTTGTTATAATCTAGCCTAATAGAAATCAGTTTTATTAAAACCTAGACTAACTAATTCAATATTTTATAAACCTAACTCAATTTATTTTATCAAAAATTCGAGTTTTAAGAAATATTGAATTAGTTAGTCTAGGCTCTAAATTACTATTTGAGTTTTAAAATATTGAATTACCTAGTCTAGGTTGTAAATTACTATTTGAGTTTTAAAATATTAAATTAGTCTAGATTGTAAATTACTATTTGAGATCACGAAGTTTGTTTAAGATGACTATCTAAACTTTTATGAGTTCTAAATGATGGTACGCTTATACATGAACATAAAGTAATTACATTTATTAAATTTCTTACTATTTTAATTTTCATATTGTTTTATCACCAAAGAAAATTAGGAATATAAAAAAATGAGTAGGTTAGTAGATTACTATACTACCAAAGAGAAAGGAAAAGAAAATGATTATGGTATGGTTCGAGTAAACAATTACGTATATTTCTGATAATTAAATAAGTTTTAAGATAGCTATCTAAACTTTTATGAGTTCTAATTGGTGGTATGCTGATACATGAACATAAAGTAAGTACATTTATTAAACTTCTTACTATTTTAATTTTCATATTGTTTTATTACCAAAGAAAATTAGGAGTATAAAAATATAAAAAAGTGAGTAGGTTAGTAGATTACTATACTATCCAAAAAGAAAGGAAAAGAAAATGATTATGGTATGGTTCGAATAAACAATTACGTATATCGCTGATAATCAAACGTGTATCACACAATACCATATACGGCTTATGCTCCGCCTATACCCAAAAACACGTCCTATTACTCGTTTAAAATGTTTCAGGTTTCGGGTGTGCATATATGTGTTACACATATTTGTATTAATAGTCGTTTAAGATTTGTATTTGTTATTTAATTTATGGATTATTATGTTTAGAATTAAATACACAGATGGCCCATGTGGTTTACACGCATTTCACTTTTGACCCCTGGTAATGATAAACTACAGGCTTAGACCAATAGTTTGCACGTTTTTAACATAGATGGCCCCTAAAATGGATGTCAGTTAAGTTTTTCAGTTAAGTGCATGTGAAATATCTAAAACACCCCTTACATTAAAAAACAAATACCGTAATCATAAAACTCATCTTAAACACCCACTTTCTTCATCCTAAACTCCCACCCTTCCTCCACCACCACACTCCACCTTTCCGGCTGGTCTCCCTCTCCCCGCTGCCACCCACCATCTTGACGGTGTTACAGCAGTTGCTGAAGACGGCGACATCTAAATATGGGAAACAGGAAGGACTTGCTTCCATTATTGTAGTGAGAGTTTGGATGATCCAGGTGTGATGGAGGTCACCAGAAGAGTCTTGATTGCCATCGAGGAACCAACCGGTTTTCTGAGGGCCCAAAAGAATCGCAACCCGGAGAGCTCGAGACCTAAAGCTAACTCAGCCAGCTCAGTTTTGCTCACCATAATCTCACTCCCTAACCCGGATTAACCTCTGCCATGCTAACAACATCTGTACTAACCCGGATTCTTGCAGGAATCCCGGGTATGAAAGCAACAAGCTTTTTTGAACTTTTCACACGAACATCAATGTGCCAGGTTTTGTAATAGCCAGGAGGATGTAGGGCCCACCGGAGAAACACTTTCGAGTAATTAAACCTTAACTTGTTTTCACCATCTTCCACATAACTGTTTGAGAGAAGGTTATAAACCTCAGCACATGTGTCTTCAAAGTTCATATCACCATTCATAGAGGTTTAGAAGATTATAGGGTTCTTGTTTGACTTCAGAGATCGTTGTTGGGGGTTCAATTGGGCCTTCGGGTAAGCTAGTGTCGGTTACATCCTTAAGCTGCCCAAAAGGTTGTGTTTCCCAAAAATTGTGCCTTTATATAAGAGAGAGTGTTTCTTGAATCTCTCTTGACAACTCATCGATTGATGATTCGCCGTTAACAATCTCCAAAGATGAAGGTTAATTTCTTGTTTGGAGGAAGGGTGGGTGTTTGGGGATAAAGAAAGGGGGGTGTTTTGGGGGGTACGAAAATGAGTTTTTTAATGTAAGGGGTATTTTAGATATTTCGTACGCACTTAACTGACATTCACTTCATGGGTCATTTATGTTACAAACGTGCAAACTATTGGTCTAAACCTATAGTTTTTCATTTCCAGGGGCCAAAAATGTAATCCGTGTAAACCACAGGGGTCATCCGTGTAATTAATTCTTATGTTTATTTTATAATGTTAAGTATTTTATATGAAAGTAATATGCTATGTAGCTCACAAGTTTTATGCCCAAATATGTAATAATCAGTTATTTAATAAAAAAAATATTTATTCCAAAAAATTCAAGTCTAACCGGTAAAATTGAACCGAACTCATTGTAAAAAAAAAAAAATTGAAATCAAACAGTTTTCAAAAAACTAAACTTTCAGTTTTACCTTAAAACCGAACCAAACCGGGTCATGACAAAAACCTCCTTTTCAACAGGATTTAATCTCACTTTCAACAACATACATAATAAATTCTAGAATCTTTGTTCTATGTGTTTTATGGGGCCAGATTACTACGCTTATGTTCTTCAGATGGAAGGGTCATTCGTTTATCAGGGGATGTTTAGGCATTTGTTGTTAAAAAAACAAAACCAAACAATTTTCAAAAAATAAAAACTTACTTTTGGTTTACCTTAAAACCGACCCATCACCCCCGACAAAAAAAACCTCCTTTTCAGCAAGATTTGATCTCGCTTTCAACAACATCCATAATAAATTCTAGAATCTTTGCTCTGTCGCTTCTTCTTTCGATTCACAAACGCACCGCTCTTTCTCCACCCAAATCAGGTACCCTTCATCCACTATTTCTTTTCATCACTCAAATTAAATCATTAATTTCAGTGTTAATTACCTTAATTGTGCGAGATCTATTTCAGGTTTTGTTTTGTTAAGTTAATTAGGGTTTGATTCAGAACTTGTATGTATTAATTCTTTTCTGTTATATGTATGGATATAGTTTGAGATGTAGCTGGTTGTTTATGTGTTCTAAAGATATTTGTTTGTTTTTGTTTTGAATTTTGAATGGCATTAATCAGTTTCCACTCCAATTGTATATGTTATGTTAGCATCCAATTTGTTTGATATGAATGTCAGATGTGTTGTACAGATGGCAGCGAGTCCTGCTCCGAGTGCGCAAGTTGTCGGCAATGCGTTTGTGGAGCAGTACTACCATATTCTTCATCAGTCTCCTGAATTAGTTCATAAGTTTTATCAGGATTCAAGCATCTTAAGCAGGCCAGATACAAGTGGCCTCATGACTTCTGTAACTACCATGCAAGTCAGTTCCTTTTTGCTCTTCTTAATTCGTTATTTTATCGAACATTTAAGTTTCAAGTTATGTTTCGATCTTTCTCACATGATGGATGCGCGTTTATGCTTTTGATTGGGAAGAAAATTAATGGCAGTGTGTCCTACATGTTGGACCCTTTATTGCCATGTTATGTCATTATTTTGTTTTGTAGTCAAAATCCTTCTTAGGCGCTTAGCTAACAATTAGAACATGTATTGTTCAACTTGAAAGTTTTTGTCCGTCTTTTCTTATTGGTTGCTTACTCTAATTAGTTTCAGATAAAAGGATTTTTGTACTCTTTTCTAGTTGTAGGTATTGACTTGAATTTCAATAAAAATGATATTTGCCTAAATTTCTTAGGGCATGATCTCAACTTGGTTTGTTATGTATTTAGGTGATAGGACCCCACTCGCTTTGTATCAAAGTTAAGTCAAAAAATGTAAACACGGGTTCGTTATGCTTGTGAGAGGGAGTTGTTTCTCCTAATTGGCTTTCTTTCAAGAGGTAGGCCGACTTGTAATGTCGCTCGATAGAAACCCTAATTGAAAGATCGAATCAAGCATAACACTGTCCTCATCCCTAATCCTAACTTATAGACATATTTAATTAGGGAAATATCATAATTCTTTAATAATATCATTAACCAAGGAAACTAACATGATTGATAATTTGAGGCTAATCAATACTTCCTTCACATGAAGACTCCTTGTCTTCAAGGTGGAATCTTAAATTATTTGTGTCTACCCAGTACCCTCCTATTTCCTCGCTCTTTCAAGAACGTTAGTTTTGCTTCTTCCTCCTCTACTAAACGAACTTGCTCGAACAATGGTGATGTGGTGCAAATTGTTTGTTACATATGTAACATAAACCCTTAGCTTGCTTGTCTCACAGTTACACCTTTGTCATCTTTTTGACCCCTCGTAGGGGTTTCACCCCATGTATCAAAAGGGCTTCGGGCACGCGCCTAGGTGACTCAGACTAGCACAAGGTGGTTCCCTTCCTTTACGTGCACCAGCGCTTGGTTTTAAAAAGCGCGCCTAGGCGCGAGGCGACCTGAGGCTCAAACGGTTTCGCTTTTGGTGACTTAAGGTGAGTGTAAACGAAAGGCGCAGGTGAGGCGCGCTTTTTTGGCAAAAAATTGGCATGAGGCACAGGTGAGGCGCGCACCTCATGTGCATATACTTCTTTTGTGCAGCAGAATGTTGTACAACATGCTTTTTAGGTTGTACATGTATATGTAGGTAATTTATATGTTAAAACATATATAAAGCTTATTGTATTTAACTTTTGGGTTGGGGATGCTAAAAACCTATGATATATATTAAAAAAAATTATATAATTACTTTGCGCCTCGCGTACGAAAAGCTCACCGCTTTTGCGCTTTGCGCCTCGGTTCTTGATCTTGTCGCTTTTGTGCGCCTCTCGCTTTTTAAAACCAAGCATCATCGTAGGGATGCGCGGTGATTTCAGGCACAACAATCCCCTATTCTACTATAATAAATATTTATTATCAAAATTATGTTCTTAATCTCAAAATTAGGATGCTATAAAGGGAAAACTAGAACCAAAGTTTGTAAAAAAAAATCTGTCGAATTGATTAAACCAGGCAATTGATGAGAAGATTCAATCCCTTGGTTACAAAAACTTCAAGGCAGAGATTAAAACTGCAGATGCACAAGATTCAAACCAGGCAGGGGTTATTTTTCTAGTGACCGGATGCTTAACTGGGAAAGACAATGTGAAAAGGAAATTTGCACAAACGTTCTTTCTTGCTCCACAAGAAAAGGGCTACTTTGTTCAAAATGACGTCTTTAGGTATGTTGAAAAAAGTGCACCATCGGAGACAACTTCTACATCTGTTGAGAATGCTGTAGACAGTGCTCAAGCTGATTTGGCAGTACCAAATTCAGGTTTGTTGACTGTGTTCCAAATAATTCAGTGTAATAAAACTAATACCTAGAGGTGGCAAATGGGCAAGTCATTAAGGTTGGGTAATGGATCAAACTTTTTCTTGTCCGGAAGTTATAAATTTGTTCTAACTAATTCGCGTGTCAGCTATGTTTTCAAATTTTATATTATTTCAATTATAATCTGATTTGTTGAATAAAGTTATCCAGAAGGTTTTATGCATTAGAAAATACTTTTGGCCGACTTCCAATCCATTTGATCCGTTTCTTTTTAAGCCTTTTTTTTTAATCTTTTTACCCATTTAACCCCTTAGAGATAAAAACATAGGCTGAATCAACCCATTCATAAATTAGTGGGTCAAAGTTATCACCTCTATTAAAACCCCTCTGTTGCATGAAATAACATCTGAACACATAGTTTAAGTGAAATTTTTTGACTGTTTATCTAAGACACCCTCTGATGTAAACTTGGTTTTAAAAAGCGTGCCTAGGCGCGAAGCGACCTCAGGCGCATGCTCTCTCGCTTCTGACTAGGTGAGGCAGAAGTTGTACAAAAAGCACACTTGAGGCGCAAAAAGTGCATGGAAAAGCGGCATGAGGCACACTCTTGAGGCGTGTCTTTCGTACGGGGAAGTATTTGTGCATCCTGACGTTGTACATATAGCTTTTTAGGTTAGACATATATGTTATATATATATATATATATATTAGATCATATGTAAAGCTTATTTTGTAGCTAAATTTTGGGTAGGTGATGCTAAAATTCTATGAGAAATGTAAAAAAAATTATATAAATTACTTGCGCCTCGCGTACTAAAAGTGGTGCACTTTTCTTCTTTGGCTCGGGACCCTAGCGCCTCGGTGTGCCTTCTGCTTTTTAAAACCAAGGATGTAAACAAGATAAAAGAAATATTTTGGACCCAAATTGACAGTTCCATTTCTTTGTAATGATGAGAATGAGTAAATAACTAACTTAAACATAGCATTTAAGAACAGGAATTTGTTATCTTTAACGGGAAAACATCATTTGGGTATACTTATATTCTTATGATTTCAGAGGCAGTTATTGTTTCAGACAATAATCCCACATGTGATTCTACAACAACCTTGGCAGCTGAGGATCTCAATAACGGGCCAGAAGTTTGTGACCCTGAGGATAACGAAGGGTCAGATCTTGAGGAAGAAGTTGTGGATGAACCTGCTCCGGTTCAGACAAGCCCAAACGAAACGGTCCCCTTTCAGAAACCAGATCCTTTTGCATCCCAGGAGGAGAAGAAATCATATGCTTCAATTGTGGGTTTATGCTAATTAATATTCTACTTACACTTTCTTTTTTCTTTCCCCCCTCCTTTTCAGTTTATTGATTCAGTAAAGTTCACAGGTAAGGGTAACCAAGATTACCGGATCATCTGGTTCGGGTCATGCTCAGACCAGCAGTTTAAAGTGGGCCCCTGCCAACACTAATCAACTAAAATCTAGGACCGCAAAGCCTTCTCCAGAACCAGAAGCATCAGTCCCTGTGGTCGTTAATGGTCCTGAAAGCAGCAAAGCTTATGATGATGGTAACAGACATTTTTTTGTTCATTTACTTTTTGTTGATCATGCATATGCGGAACATTTATTTGTTTGTGTTCGCAGAAAATTTGAAATTGTAAAGTTTATTCTCTTAATTGCATAAAAAGGTAATCAACTTTGGTTGTATTTCTAATCTAGGTAACCAACTTTTAAAAGTTCTGATTTTAAGGAAACTGGACATGGTTTCCCATTGAAAGTGATGACATGCAGCTGATGAATTGGTGACTGGTCATGTTGGTTCTTTTTGACGTGGCCTGTGGAAGCCAGTTAACTTAAAAGATTACAATAAATCATATTTTCTGGAACTGTGACCGTTTTTAAGTGGTAAAAACAGTTGGTTACCTTTAATAGATATTTGGACTATTGCAATTTACCCTTTTATAAACTAGTCACATCAATCTTGTTCTGTTTCAAACTTTCAATATACTGAATTGCTGTTAAGCATGTGAGATTCTAAATAAAGTTTGCGCCCATGAGATTCTGAGTATATTGAATTGAAGGCCACTCCATATATATACAGAATTTACCCATGCATGCAACTGTCAAACAACTTGAGGAAGAATTTAAAAAGTTTGGGCCCATAAAAAGCAATGGTATCCAAGTCAGAAGTAATAAGGTTTGCTTCTTGTAGTTTCATGTGTTTGACTTGACCACTTTAAAATTTGTATGGTCTTGAATTGTCTTTAAAAATCGCCTTTTTTTCTTGTTTCCAGCAACATGCATTTTGTTTTGGTTTTGTGGAATTCGTGTCATTGGATTCTATGCATAGTGCTATAAAGGTATGATCGTGATACTCTGCTAACTTTCTGTCACACTTTCTTGACTCAAATTTATGATGGAAAACTGGATAAAGAATGAAACTCCCATCTGCATGCCAGTTAAGTTCTGTTAGACTCCATATGCCTCGTGCCTTATCTAGTTTGGGATGAAAAGCATGTTCGTAATAATTTGAGGTAACCTTCAATGGGGTGGCGCAGTGGTAAGTGCCTGAGTTCCTCTACCGGAGGTCTCAGGTTAGGTTCGAATCCGGCTTCCACTAGTTTTTTGCCTTTAACCCCCTTGAAGGCCACCCGCCAGCCCAAGCTGCATTTTACATGATCCCATTGGTTAGCATGGTATTGTTGGGTCAGTGTTCTCATGGTCACAAAAATTAATTTGAGGTCTTTAGTTATGTAGCAGGTTGATTCCTTAGTAGCTGCGTGTAGTCTTTAAAAGTAGGTCATGATTGGGTGAACAGTCTCAATTCGTTGGAAAATGGTTGGTAGTTTACTAGTTTGTTATTTTACTATTAATTTATTTCTAAAAATGTCCAAACCTTTATTCCACCACAAAAAGTTATTGGGCATATAGATCACCATGTTAACAACACACGACAAAGTCGAATCATAACTACATGACACACACATAGGGCTGGCATAGCATGTCTGACACGACATGATAAGACACGACACAATAAGACATAATGACCTGTTGTGTTCAACATGAACACGACACGATAACTAATCGTGTCATTTTTTCCAAACACGAACACGATTTGTTTAGAAACAGGTCACCTGTTAAGGGACCTGTTTATAGAGAGAATAAATATAACATATGTAATGAAAGAAAAAATGTCAACTTTATAAAATTTTAAAAAGTCGATTCATAACATCCATTAACATAAAAAATCATAAATCTTTTAAAAACAAAAACCTATAAAATTCAAATCAAAACATCCATTAATGGAGATGAAGAGCGACGATGGAGACCAGAGATGACGATGGAGAGGCATGACTGTGGAGACTAATGGACACCGGAGATGACGAGGACGATGGAGAAGGGGTGCGGAGTGCGGAGTCGATGGAGTATCAGAGTACTACAGTTTTAAAAATTAGGTCAAAAGATGGATTGATGGATCTGGACCCGGGTAAGTGGGCAACGCAGGTTCTAGGTGTTTGGACTTGGGATGGGCCTAGAATCTAGATGCAAATAGGATGTTAAGTGTTAACATGTCCCTAACGGGCTTAACAGGTTAACATGTCTTTAACCTGTTTAGACACGAATTTAACAGTGTCTTAATGTGTCGACATGTTTAAGACACGAAACCTGTTAAGGTCAAACACGGGACATGTTAATTACGTGTCTTGTCGTGTCATGTTAACATGTCCGTGTCAAAAATTGTCAGCCCTACACACACACTATCAAACTTTCTAAATTCCAAGAAGTCTTACCAAACTGGCTGGCCCTATAGAGTGATACTCTACCTTAATTTCTGCATCCAAATTATCAGAATTCCAGATTTGCGTCTCTACCTTTATTTCTACCTTGAAAGGATGAGAGACAGCCTCAACTTTTGTCACAATCAAAAACCTAATGGAATCAGCACCTGTGGGTTGGATTGAAAATCTCTTATTCACATTAGTAATTAACAGTTTCAAACTTTATCACCAATGGGAAGGTTAAAGGCATGTACAAATTCTTACTTCTCATTGTTTGTAACGTATTGGTGAGTGGCCCATGACACGAATAAGACCAAATTCTGAATGTTCCAAAATATATTTCAAGTGATAGACACAACTACAAAGTTCCTTTAAATTTGACTTCTAAAATTTCGTATGGTGTAAGCATGTTTCAAAGTATTATAAATTACTGTGGTATTTAAAGCTAGCTATCTCAATTCTCAAAAAACACATCTCATAATGAAACAAAGCTTCAAAGAATGAGTTTAAGGTATGTAGCTATTGTAGATATACATTCCCATTTAGCAAAAACATTGAATTATGACCAACTGTCTTTCACTTTCTATAAAAGTTCAAGCTAAATCTAACATAATAAATAAATTTAAACTGCCTTCGATTGGGCTACTAGAATAAATTCAGCGGTGAACTTTATAACAAGTTTATTTTGGTAATGAAGTTTGAACTTGTTGAATGTTGTTATTAATAAAAGATTTTGCAATTTAACCCACATGTATTGATTAGGTATTTGCTTGTGAAAAAAATATGAAGATGTCTCTCCTACTTTGGAGGTAGAAATTAAGGTAGAGGTGCAGAGTGAACCATACCATATTCCGATACCATTCAAGGGTCCATAAACCGAGTAGTTGGCTCGTGAGTTCAAACAGGATTTTAAATTTTGAATTTTTGAAATGGCCCTTCATTTTTTACGTTATGTTGCCATTATTGACTTATGCAACCATGCATGATTGATTTACCTGGCTCAGGATTTGAAATCTCTTATAGGCACCTTCTGTAACAATTGGCGATCGCCAGGTGGTTGTTGAAGAAAAGAGAACAACTACCCGAGGTAACTACAAATGTTCTATTTTCAATTTTCCAGAATAATTGGATTCATCAGTGGCCTAATGAGTCCTTGTTAAATTGATTCCTCAGTTGGTGATGGTGGTGGAAGAGGGCGGTACCATTCTGGAAGAGGCAGTGGTTTCAGGGGTCGTGGTGGCAACTTTGGTGGCCGAAACTTTGGCAGAAATGAATTCAGATACCAGGGCGAGCTTTCCAACCGTTCAAAGGGTCCCCCTGGGCGAAATTCAGAGCTGTATCAGCGAGTTGATCAGAATGGCGGTGGCAGAACTCATCAATCAAATAAAGACACTGAACCCAGGCAGTAATCAAGCCTCCAATCACAATTTTGACCGTGATTTTAGACTTGTTTTGTTTATTTTTTTATGATTTGATTAGGTATATTCAAGTTGCACAAAAATTTCATCTTTCTTGGACCATTGATGTTTGATTTGGATATTTATATATTATAACCCTCCTTTGCAAAAAGTAGCCATATTTATTTATTACATTTAATTATCATATAATTACTTTCAAGAGTTAATATCTTTATGCAATTTATCAGCCTAACAATATGCAGATTTCAAGAATCCAAACTGTATACAACAACATGGAAACACACACATCTGCATCTTCAAGTTGACTTCTGCAAACTAGACACAAAATTTGAAGCTGCAAAAGCAGCAGAACCACCAACAACAGAAACAAGAGCCACCACCACTTGCAGCCCAATTTCCCAAGGATACTCCTCAGGTACCAAATACACCAAAAAGGGACCCAAACCCAGTAGAGCCAGGCTTAAGGTGAACAGAGCCGATGGTGTTGACGGGTCGGTTGCAGCCGAAAGGACCCCGAGCTCTTCGGCTTTGGAAAGCAGCCCGAGCTTTTCTATTGAAGATAATGAAAAACCAGCCTTCTCTGCTGAAGAAAGCAAACCGGCCTTTTCGGCTTTTGTTAACAGTCTTAATTTTTCAACATTTGTTAGCAGTTTGATGCTTGATATGGTTGTTGGCTTGCTGCTGCTTGCACCCCTCATTGTTGCAGCCTGTGTTTTATGCATTGTTAGATTGTACGGTACAAATAGTAATGCATAATGGACTCGGTATCTATGAATCCATCAATTTGTCTTTTTAAGTGATTTTAGAATTGCTCATCTGATCTACAAGTGAGTCTATGTAATGGATACATCATACATGGCATCTGTTCAAATCTATCTTTCTGATTCAAGAAACACAGTGACACACACACACACGCAAGTGGAAGATATGCATTGAAAAGTTGTACAGTACAACCAAATAAAGACTAACCTTCTTATAGCCTGAGGACTTTCTAGCAAATGCCAGAGGCTTCTGGGTGGTAGCCATTGATGAAACCAAAAGTGTCATCCTTCTGCTCCTTTGATTTTTATGGTATTTGCTCTTGTTTTTTTTTTAAGGACACACTTTGATTTGATTTGTGTGATGCAGAAAGAAACTATATGGTTCTTGGATTGGGCACGTGTCATTCTTTTATTGGCTATTTGGGAATTAGGTGGTGGTCTACTCTTCTCCCACTATCCATGGATATCTTTATCCTGAATAATTACTCACTCCCGAAATAGAATAGTGTGTACAAAACTAAAAACAAAATTATATAATTCCTAATTAGAAGATATATAATAACTAATTACATGTATATAAAATATCTAAGTATAACTTTAACAAACAATAATTTTACATTTCTAATAACTTCAAAAGTACTATTTGTTATATGTTTTATATATTAATATATTCAGTTTTGATGCGAGTAATTATGTATGCATTCGGTTTGGGTAAGCGAAAGGTTATCATTTAACACAATACCATCCTAAATTCACACAAAATTTATGACCAATCTCATATCCAGTCTTGTACCTGAATACCTATCCTATCACATGTCTCAATCCCTGAAAATAAGGCTCACTAATAGACCTAGGGAGAAGTAATTTGACTCATTCACATCCGGATCATGAATGTTTGGAATCCATATTATGCAAGGAGACATTGCTTTTGCTAATTCGAATTGAAGGGTGATATAAAGTTAGTCTTCATCTTCAGGCATCATATTCATAGTTAGCGCACTCATACTATTTAGCAGTTCCAACTCCATATCAAGGATATCATCAATACCTTGAGGCATGTTATCCATGAACTTGTTAATAAATACCATAATGAAAGGAAGTAGGAGTTTTTCGCTAGGTATTTGACCAAATAAAATCGTCTGGTTCCTATATAACCTATCACTAAAATACCCCTAGAGAGAGATAAGGCCAAGCAGAACGAAAAGGGATTTCCATGAGATGGTAAATGAAAACTATTAGCACCACACGAAGTTTGTGAATAAGTGATTGTCTGATAATAAGCAAGGAATAATCCGCATTTATGCTAAAGAGGATGTATTAAACTCTTAATTCATTAGATATTTTTTATGAATGTCAACTAAGTCTTGTAAGTAAATTGCTTCTGGTTGTTCAATCAATTGATAACCAGAGTCATTCTTTGATAAATGATCACTATGAGTCAGACTCAATAAAATTTGACCAAACTTTTTTTCTATCGTAAAGGTGTAGAATTGAACCAAGAATATTTTTTTTCATCATCAATTGAATCATTGATTGCAACCTAGAATTCTATTTTATCATCAATACAGTCCCCGTTCAAGAATTCTCTTTACTTGTATGATTTAGATGTCTCGATTTCTCAAAAAAATGATTTGATTGATAGGATTTGGTATGATACTTATGAGATCGATGATATCGATGAGATTGATATTCAAATATTTCTTCTTAGAGCGTACTGATTTGACCTCATAAGCGGGACCACCACCCAATAGCATGTTGCCACCTAGAGAATTTCATAATTGTTTCAGCGCAACTAGAAAGAGATTCTTTAACCAAAAAGAATTCGGTGCAGATGTAGGATGCCTATCCAGAGTTTTACACAACTCGATCATAGTTGATGGAATCATTAAATACTGACCTTTTCAAATTATGTATGTAACTTACTAGAGGCCCCGAAAACAAAGAGATATTGCGTACAAACGAGATATGCATCAACAAGAAGAAGGAAAAGGATTGCATAGAGAAACTCTCGAATATTTGTCAGATGTGTCGATATCAATAGTGACTCGTTATTTCGATGAATCATTTCTTCAGACAGAAGAAGATTATGGAACACTTACTAGAAATCTCACTTATCAGATTCCATTATGGATTGTGGAAGACAGAATTTTTTCTGAAGCATTCACCATGATATATCTTATCCATACATAATATCATGAAAAATGGATACAAATTTTTGGTTGCTACTTAGTATCAGCAATAGGTCTAAAAAGGTATCTAAAATAAAAAGTTTAGATATATATACCTTGTCGAAGTAAAGAAACATGGCATATGTGTTTGGAATAGATTCTATTTTAAGAGAGTTAAATAAGCATTATCTAGTTGAAAAGTTCTTTCATTAATGCCATTTTTTATTTCTGACTAGAAAAATAAGAATAAGAATGGATTAATGTGCTCTGAGTCATTATGTTTATTCAAATTCAGGAACACCACCAATTTTTTTCGGGTCTGCCTTTGGCCTAGATTAACCAAAGTGAAATGAAGTCTCTATCGCTCTACTTAAAAAACAAATATGAAACTTCATACACCTTGAAGTTCATAGGACGAAAAGAGAATATTTTTTTGAGGCCCTGATACTTAACGTAGCATAGAATAGACGGGATATTCATCTTATCAATATATCATCAAATCAATGATAGGGGTGGGTGGGGTTGGCACCTGAATCATACCGAATCCTTGTCAGGCTATTGTTCTCTTCTTCCCTCAGAGTTATGGATTAAGACATTGATTTCTCAATAAAATCAATTTTTTTATTGCATGATGCACTCCCCTGAAAAACATCGGCACACGTGTAAACGAGGTGCTCTAGCCGTTAGTAGAAAACTGAAATAACTGGTTATGATAGGTATCAAGGAGCTAAATAAAATATGTTCTTTTTATGCATATGTTTATAAAAAAGCACTTACCTAAGTTTCCTATTTTTACAAAACAGGAGAGAAACAAAAATCCAATTGCAAGTTTTTTATTCATATATCTTTATAGACAACACGAACAAGTATAAAATCACAATTTTATATAAAAAAAATTAATTGATCATTTGTAACATCTACGCACACCGTTTTTGCAATTAGCAAATGACCGTTAACTTTTCCTATTTTTATCAGTTTTATTGAATTTATTTTCTATTTTAGAGCGAACAATAATCTTATAAAACTTTTACTTTCATTTTAGAGTAAATTGCAGTTTTCGTCCCTGTGGTTTGCCCTAATTAACAGGTTCAGTCCAGCCTTAACACCTTTTGTTCTTGACGTTTGATGTTTTAACAGTATTAGTTCCTGAGGCTAACGACCGTTAAATTTTCTGTTAGTTTTTATGTGAAATTACCGATTTACCCTTTTTAAATAAATATTTAATAAAACTACCACCGCCACCAGCACCACCACCACCAACCGACCACCTAAATCTCATTTCCACGATTAAAAAAAATTAAAGATTTTTGTTTGAACATCATTTGCATTTTTGAAACGGATTTTTTATCAAAACGAAGGTTTCATTTCTTCAACTCCAGATTACACAAAACCCCCAAATCTTCCCTCATCAATGCCGGAGGTTTCATTTCTTCATCTCCACAAACACGATAAAGATCATGAAAACGAAGACTTTCTACTCTCCTTTTCTCCTCGCACCCATGACTGATCTCAAGATCTCGACGGTTTCGATGTTTCCCCTTCAGATCCATTCGATCAACAGAATCAGGTAAATTTCGTACTCAATATGATTCCTAATCACGCTGACGAATTGTGTTCTTCGTCGAGAATGATTTGGTGGATTGTGATCGTAGAGTTAGGGTTTGTATTGGTGATGAATTTGTCGATTCAGACGATTTAGAGATAGATTTGGGGATAGGCTTAGGGTTAGGGTTTCCTTTTGAAGATAGTAATCTTGATGATGATGATTGTGGATTAATGTTTGGTGATTGCCGCGATCGATCTGAAACATATTTCATGGGGGGATTTAGTGTGACTGATTCGGATACGGATCGTGGAAATGAGATTGTGGATTGATGTTTGGTGGCGGTTGGTGGTGGTGGTGGCAGTGGCAGTGGCAGGTGGTGGTGGTGCCGGTTGGTGGTGGGGCTGGTGGCGGTGGCTGCTAGTGGGGGTGGTAGTTTTATTATTTATTTATTTAAAAAGGGCAAATCGGTAATTTCATATAAAAACTAACAGAAAAGTTAACGGTCGTTAGCCTCATGGACTAATACTGTTATAACATCAAACATCAAGGACGAAAGATGTTAAGGCTTGACTGAACCTGTTAATACGAAAACTACAATTTACTCTACAATTTACTCTTCATTTTATCTTATTAGATTCCATAATACATTTACATCCACTCATATAATATCTTGAATGAATGAGAAAAAAGGTTACCACACAAACCCAATCCAGAATATAAATCATAAAAGAAAACTTGTTTACTTTTGAATTGGTAAAAAAAATCCCAAAACTTATCTAAAATGCACGTACTTGTAAATTCTTTTTAAAATAATGACATATTTACTCTTAAATTGGTAAAAGTTTTATAAATTGGCATTCAACGTTTTTGATAAATAAACATTTGTACCACCTTTTTGACCCTTTTTTAACTCACCCGACGACCCATTTTTTTATGAAAAATAAGAAAGCGTATTGGTTTTAATGTTGGCTAAGTGTCTCATTTTCTTGGAACGCCTATTATAACATATAAACGATGAAATTAATAAGAGCATCTGTAACACTGAAGGAACACAAACTCCATGTCAGCACTTCCCTGGAAACCACCTAAGGACCAACATTCTATGAAGGTCCTTGTGCACGGACTTTTCTCTTGAAAACCAACAAAGTTCGTAGCCCTCCTCCACTTCAGTGTCCATGAGGTCGACAGGTCGACAAATCCGTCGAAAATAGTCTAATATTAGTTTTTTTAACGGCGGCAAAAACATATAAATAAATCAAAAGCTAGAGCAAAGTACACAAACGAGTTACAAAAACGAGAACACCACCACTCTAACCAAGACATCTTACAAGAGTTGAATCTATTTTTAATCCAATTAAAAAGAAAAAAAAGCATGATATCATTAGCTATTTTAAGGGACGGTCGCCAATCCCTATTAAAAATCAAGGCATTTCTACCTTTCCATATCCACCATATTTATCCATTTAAGAAAGTTTTGATTATCCCCAAATACAACCCCTAACATTATATTTTTTTCCAAGTTACCCTATCTATCCTACTCCATCTAATCTACACCACAATGAATTTAGTCATTTACACCAACCCGTCATTGGTTGGGTTCGGTCCCTTGATCTCAAGGGAACTTCACCACTCTAACTCCAAATGGTTTTGCCATTGAACCCAACCCCCGCCCTTGTTTTTCGGCACGTTTTTAAAAATGTTGAAAGATAATATCCTATTCCAAACAGTTTATCCGTGGGATATTCCATTCATCATCTCTGTAAATACTAGCTTCCAAATTCGGTTCAAGAACAGAAGCATTTTCAAACAGAGCGCATGGCTTCATCAAGTAACCATCTAATCTCTGTTTTTTTTTATTTGCTTGTGAAAATGCCAAGTATTAGTTCACTTTGAATTGTTTTGTTTATTATTATTCTAACTGCACAGGTTTGAATAGTTTAGGCAGATGTAGCAATATTTGTTTAAATAGTAAAAAATAAAAGTAATTAATTGAAATAGACTTTTGGGAAATTTCATCTTGGTGTTCTAGAAACCCTATCCTGTTTTACTAGGTTTTGAATCTCGTGTATTACACGGATTGAATAAATGTAATGTTATATACTTAGTAATGAAAATTTTATGTTTTTAAAAATCTGTGTATTACACGGGTTGAATAAATGTAATGTTATATATTTAAGAATAACAAAATTATGTCTTTAAAAACTCGTATATTACACAAGTTGAATAAAGTATTACATGATTGTTATAAATTTTGTGAAGTTAATTTTTAAAATATTTTTAGCTGCGTATTAATTTTTTTATGTAATTGATTAGTGTTAATTCATATTAAACTTAACCCGGTGTATTACACTGTTAGTAATAAAGATTTAAATATTATATATTTTTTAAAAACGTTCTATAAAAAGATTTATAGAAATCATTATTATTTAATAGGAGAGACCGGCGGAAAACAAAAAATAATAAAAAAACAATTAATATAAATTGTTTAATTAATAGGAGAGAGACGGGAAAAAAGTTGAGGATGCATAGGAGAATGACAAGTATTCTATCAAAACTTTTATTTATTATAGTGTATAGATTTTACAACTGTAGTAAAGGTTTTTTTTTCTTTTTTGAATTTGTATGAATATGGAAATGTTTTCTGATATAATGGATCATGTTCGAAACTTAAATAACAAACCAGAGAGTTATGGTGTGTTTGGATGTTTAAAGGTTATTACAACTTGAAATCACAATATATAGTTACAAGTTGTTTTGCTTTTTGTAAACAGTTTGGTGTATGTCATTAACTCAATTACTCATTTACTCATCAAAACTGTCTAATAGAATTCTGACATCTCAAAACTACTCATTTACTCATATTTTATTGAAAAAACCCTACTTATTTACTCACCAACTTTTTAAAAAAAATACATTTTTATCAACTAAAAAACAAATAACAATAATTTAACATTTTTTATACTATAAAAAACATTTATAAATACATTTATTTTTTATATGTGCAACTTTTAATACATGAGGTACAAGTGGGTATTGGGTAGTTGGAAGGTGGGGTGAAGGGCCATGTCCGAGTAAATGTACTCGGCCTTCCTACTCGATTCTTCTACTCGTTTTAATGGGGGTGGTATACCCCTTTTACCTGGGTACTCTCTCTCTTACTCGGACACCTCCGAGCTTCCCACCCCTTCATCTTAAAAGTGTAATTAAGTAATTGATATTTAAATCGATTTTTGAAATAGATTTAATATTAGGTTTTAGGTAATCCGCATCTCCACGAGTGATTTATAATTACATAATATAATAAACGCGTATACTTAATGCTTGTTGGTACACCCACTTACCTTGATGGGAATTGAGTAATGTGATTGGTACGACACACGGTTTTATAGTCGAGTTAGTGACTGAGATTAACAATACCCGTCATATACCCAACCTATTATCATCCCTAACGTAGTTTGATAGAATTACAGTTTACATTTATACAACAAAAAAAACTTAATTTCCATATTTTAGATTTATTTATTTTAATGAGTAGAAGTGCATTACTGTTGGGAATATGTATAATAACTCATGCCCTCATGGTAACATGCTTAAAGGATACTTGAGGTGAACCGAGTGAAATTGTGGCAAAACTTGTTAAAATTAGGAAATAATTTGTCAAATTGGTTTTTATTTTTTAATAATTCAAACTATGACTCATTGGCTAATAATAATTCATACTAACAGTTTGGTTGATGATAATCTCAACTTTCACTTTTGTTGTCAATGACAGTCACGGTAGAATAATCATCATATATTTACACTCGATTTACCCTCAATTCCCACTCGACTTCACGTGTACGTTTCTTCATTTCATTTAAAATTGTCATTTTGAGCGAAAATAAGTGTAAATCGGGTATAAATCTATGATGATTATGCTACCGAGATTGCTATTAACAAGAAAAGTGAAAGTTGAGATTATCACCAGCCAAACTATTAGTTTGGATTATTATCAGTCAATGAGTCATAGTTTAGATTATTAAAAACCAATTAGGTCGTGATCATATTTTCACTTCTCACTAATTAAGGTGATCAAAATGATAGAGATCACCATTACAATGTTTCTCTCTTATGTGACAGAGATCACCAATCTAAATCTCATAATTTTGATCGGAGATGAACACATATGGATAACAATTTAAACGTTGAAAAGAATGATTCGTAAAGAACATATACAACACTTCATCTCTTGTGAATTCATGATCTTTTTATTTTGGATGGTAGGTATTTTTAGAGTTAAAAGATGATTGATATTCCATAGAAGTCTAGGGTTTTAGTGTGTAAGAAGAGGGTATGAAAAAGTTCGAAAAAAGTCTTGCTTAATATTGTGAAAAAAGAAATTTTAAAAAGTGGGCAAAACCTCGACGACGGACATCGACCACAGTTTGATAATATTTTTATCTTTAGCCGTTTTTTGAGTTTTTCAAGCCTTATTTCAAACCATTTGACTTAAAATTGACATCTTAGAAAGCATCAAAGTTGACCACTTCTTTATAATATTATAGTTTTAGGGTTTTAGTGTGCAAGAGAGTATGTAAAATTTAGGAAGAATTCTTCCTTAAATAGGGTAAAAAGGAAGTTTTAAAAAGTGGGCAAAACCTCGACAACGGATAACGACCATCGTTCTTTTGTGTGTGAAGCTCTCAAAATACCCTCATGTGCATGGTATGTAACCAGACATAACGGTAAAATTTAACAGTCGTTAGGCCAAAGAATGAAACGTGCAATGTTTTTTAAACATAAAGAACGTTATCTGTAATTTACTTAGTTAAATGACGTATACTGAAATTTAGGTAATATTTAAAGTACTTAATTTGTAAATTGCTCAAAAAATTAAAATCCTGAAAATTATATATAGATAATGTTAAATAAAATATACGGATTCAAATTTCAAGTAAACTCGGCGTGGATCAAGCGTTGATCCATGGGATAATCCATTGACCATATCTATAAATACTGCTTTTCTTCGTCGTCGGGTCAGCTTCCAATAAGATCGAAACCTTTTGGGGATTCAGATCAACATGTATTCATCAAGTAAGCATCTAATTTGAACTTCATGTTCTTTGTTTTGCTTTGAGATTTGTGAAAATGCTGAAGTGTGGTTAGAAGTTTATGTTGAATGTGGGAGTGATAGTTGACTTTGAAAGTCAAAGTGAGTGTTATTTGCTAGATCTAGTTATTATGTTCATTATAATTAAGCTTTTGTGTTCAAGCAACCACTAATCTACACAATTTTGAATAGCTTATGTTATAGTAATTTCTTTTTTATTTGGAATTAAATCATGTAGAGGAAATTTCATCTTGGTGCTCTAGAAAGCCCTAGCCTTTTGAAGGATTATTAATGATATTATTTTACATATATAGTAAAGCTAATATCTTTTGTTAACATTTGTATGAATATGGGAAGTTTTTTTGGTATAATGGATCATATTCTAATAATAATGTCAAATATAGTTATTAGTGTTTTATTTAGATAGGTTTCAGTAGGGTTTATCACTTGTATATATATTGAGGGTTTCCCTCTATTCTAATTACAAAAATCAGTTAATTCAATCTGGTTTTTTTTTACACATAAGAAACATCCATGACTTAAAGAACCATCACTTTATGATATAGAAAAGTCCAAACCAAAGAATTATGGGTGTTTGGATGTTTAAAGCCTATTATTACAACTTGAAATAGTAATAATTTGTTTCGAGTGTTTCGCTAAAAGAGATCGATTATGAGTTTCTTGATCATTTGTGGTCAAATCTACTATTTTAGAAAGCAAAATGTATTCTTTTGGGAATTCCAAAACCAGTATTTTATAAACATTTTTAGAAGCTATATATCTACTTATCAATATGTAGGTTAGATTTCATAATCATAAACCTTAAATTATTTTATGTTTGTTTAAATTGTGTAATGTTTTTTATTGATAAAACAATTTTCAGGTTTCACTATTGTTACTTTTCTGCTACTCCTTGTTGGGTGTTCTGCAAGGAGACTCTATCCTCTTCCAAGTGATAATGAAAATACAAAAGTGCCCTTACAGACTTTTCGTCCATTTAACATTGCGCATCGGGGTTCAAATGGAGAACTCCCTGAAGAAACAGGTCCTGCTTACCTGGTAAGTTTTATAAACTACTACTCCCTTTTATCTGTGAAAAAGAAATATTGACTTTTTCAAAGTCAAAAATAGTACTTTTTAACATTCCATGTTAATGTGGATACTTTAGTTCTTTCTATCCTACTAATTTTTTGTTTTCTAATGTTAGTCATCATTTTTTCGTGCATGACCGAAAAGATAATCACTAAAATTGATTAGCCAAGTTTAAAGAAATTTCTTCGACACTTAAAAGTCAGCATAATCATATGTGTGCTATTTGTCATATTAAATCGAACATTATAGATATGCAGACAGTTTCAGTTGCCACTTGCCAACATTAGCCTTTTTTTTTCTGTCCATAACTCTTAACTATATGTAACAATTTCAACCAATTTACATATAAACAGTTTGATTTGGGTATGTTTATGACTTTTTGAGTCTTTATCACTAATGGGTCATATGGATTATGTTAAAAGATAAACCCCAAATCGCTCAAACAATTTGAAACTGATTTTGAAGTGTATTCAAATGCATAAAACCTTATAAATCACTTTACTGAAATAAGGCCAGATTATTATTGTAATAATATAGTTTTTGATATCGTATTTTGCTCTTAGATTATTTTATAAAACATAAAAGAAAATGTTCAAACTTGTTTTTCGGGTCAGCCCAACCCACCCATTTGACCATGCTAAAATTACCCTTTTGACCCTTTTTTAACTCGCCCGACGAACTCAATTTTTTTCCAATACTAGAAATGTTAAATGTTGGCTAAATGTATCTTTTTCTTGGAATGTTTAATATGTTTTTAAAGGTTTGGGTATTTTTGGTTCCTACAGAGAGCAATTGAAGAAGGTGCAGACTTCATTGAAACAGATATATTAGTTAGTAAAGATGGTGTGCTTATGTGTCACCATGATGCCATACTCGATAATACAACAAACATTGCAGAACACAAGGAGTTTGCTGACCGAGTCAAAACCTATGAAGTTGAAGGACAACCTATAACTGGACTTTTCATATGTATGCTCCAGCTGCCTTAAGTTTGATTTATAAAAAATATAATCTGATTTTTGTCATTATGTAAATAATTTGCTAATCACTTGATTATTTGCAGTTGATTTTACACTAAAAGAACTTAAAACTTTGAGGGCAAAGCAGTGGTTCCCGTTCCGTGATCAACAATATAATGGTTATTTAGTTTCCATTTCATTTTACTGTTTAATATACCGTAACTGCTTTCAACTAGTTTAACTAATCATATATGGTTGTGTATATCTAACAAATAAATCTATGTTATACCCATGAACAGGAAAGTTTCCTATTATTACATTTGAAGAGTACATTAAAATCGCCAAAAATGCGCCTAGGGTGGTTGGAATATATCCAGAAATTAAATATCCTGTATTGATGAACCAACATGTGAGTTATAGTCTCAACATTAACTGTCATATGTCAACACATTACATTGGATTCTTGAAGTTAAAGTTGATTTTCAGGTGAAATGGCCTAAAGGAAAGAGATTTGAAGATGTTTTTGTGGAAATCTTGATGAAACACGGGTATAAAGGTTCATATTTGTCAAAGGAATGGCTAAAACAACCGTGTTTTATTCAGTCATTCGCCCCGTCGTCACTTGTTCATATCCATAACCAAACAGATCTACCAAAGGTCTTCCTAATTGGTAATGTTACTGATAGAACCCCAGACACGAATCAGGTAAAGGAAAAGATCAATAGTAATTAGTTTTGGATAATCACTTTCACATCTTTATTGTTTCTTAAACACAAAAATGTGATTTTTGGAATTTCTGTGTGATTAGTGCATTAAAAATGTGAATTTTTGGAACTTTTTATCTTATTAGTGCATTAAAAATGTGATTTTTGAAACTTTTATCTAATTAGTGCATTAAAAATGTGATTTTTTGAACTTTTATCCAAGTACTGCACTAAAAATGTGACTTTTGGAATTTTCTGTTATTCGTTATCATCACAATATCACTTCCAAAACGCATGTCCAAACGGGCCTTTTTAGTGGCATTTGAGGATCAGATTCTTTTTTCATTTGCAGACGTATGCAGAAATAACTTCAAATCATTATTTGAACTATATCAAAGAATATGTTGTTGGGATTGGTCCGTGGAAAGACACTATCGTTCCTGTAAAAGATTACTACACTCAAACGCCTACTGATCTCGTGACCAGGGCACACGCTCATAATCTGCAGGTACATTAGTCACAGTTTGACTTTGAGGTCAAAGTCAAACTTTTGCTTCCAAAAGTTCAAACTGATGTATATTTTGTTACTAGTTCCTCACAAAAATCTTTTCCCAGCTGTATTAAGTCAGAATTTTCATTGCAATAGTCAAGATTTTCTTGAAATTTCATGAACCTTGTATACAAACAAAGTTGAAATTTTCTTATTTTGACCTCAAAAGGTCAAAACTAACTTCATTATAACTGTCAAAAAATCATATTGAGCTGAAACTGATTACTAGTCCTAAACACTAATCTTTTCCGGTCTGTAATACGTAAGATATTGTCACACCCCCAAAATGGACTAACGGAGTTTTACCGTTTAGGAGCGTGACATAACAGGATCTCAGTCATTAGTTACGTTGAACGACTCTATATGAGTTTAATAAAAACCACTAGTATTGCTCATAGTCACGATGCAACACTAGTAATGAAAATACTGATTTAATGTAAGACTTGCGGAAGCGAAAAGTTAAATGAAAAACATGCGCCAAAAACAGTTGCGCCAAAATAAACAACTCAAAGATAATTAAAATAAATAATTCTTGAGTTTGCAAATGATAGACTTCGTATGCATGCATGCCTTAGCTCGTGCTTGTACCTTATTTACCTGAGAAAACATGCTAAAACGTGTCAACACTAGGTTGGTGAGTTCACAGGTTTATATGTTTGTAAAGCTTACTAGATAATACCGTATTCAATTATATCATAGGTAGCTAACCTAGTACATGTTACTAAAGCGTTTCGACACCGAAGCTGACTGTCTGTATGTTTGAACTGTCTTCCACCATGACTATCACAATCAATGGTAAATGTTTAGGTAAATGTTACACCCGTTCGACTACCTGTCGTGTTAGCACGACTAACGCGAGTGGGGCTTGTCAGTGCCCAGTAGTACTACTCAAGATTTCCTCGCTAACCCATATACTAACGGTTCGATAAGTAAGGACTTTCGTGATATGTTTGCGCTTAGTACACAAGTGATATAAAAGAAACGTAAGATCTAAATGTTCGTACCCATGTTTTCTCCCCCAAGTTTAAAACGTAAGAAAAGGGGCCGTGAAACTCACCTTAGAGTATGTGCGTAAGAAAGCGAATCTAAAATGCTTGACGACTAACTGCCACCTATAAACACCGGTTTATAAGTGTATGTTCGTATAAGTTGATACAAACCCTAAGTATCCAAACAATCCCATTGTTTAAGTGTTTGAAAAGAGTTTACAAGTTTGACTTATGTTTGACCAAGTTTGACTAAGTTTGACCAAGTTTGACCCGACGACCCGTTGGTGACCCGATTAATGATTTAACGTTTGTTCAGTATAATACTTCTATATTATACACAAATGATCATGCAAGTAACACTTAGCAACAATTCCTTATTGTTCTAACAAACAGGCATGGTTTTCAAAAATAGAAAGTTTCCAAAAATAGAAAGTTTCCAAAAATAGCAGGTTTCTATAAATAGAAAGTTTCCAAAAATAGCAGGTTTCTATAAATAGAAAGTATGTTCGGGATTTGTGTCTCGTGAAATCATCATTGTTAATATGCTTGTAAGACTACTATAACATGTTCAAGATCGTCCTATCACCTAACCATTGCATAGAACTTAACATGTATATCACAATTCCAAATAAAGTTTCCATCTTTAGTAACCTATGACTAGCATGCGTGATTTTAAACACCTAACACGTTACAACAGGTTATTATGTCCTATCTATCATGTACCAATCATCAACCATATCAAGCATGTCTAAATAACAAGTGTTAACCATTTTTAACAATTAAAGTTTCCTTATTTGGAAAGTTTGTAAAACCGGGTTCTGCATTCAAAATCTGATTTCACAATTCATCTAACCATGTATCAACTAGCTCATAACCATCATCACATCATCCTCACCATGTCTAGCATGCAAGTTAGAAAACCTAAAAAGTTTCCTTTTTAGTAACTTGTCCATTACACGCTCAAATCCCAAAATTAACACATCAAATCGATTCTAAATCTTTCAACTAATATAATTACAACTATACAAATCATAATCCACGTCTAGCATGCGATTCTTATCCTTCACATAATAAAAAATATTCAATTTTTAACAAGTTACTAACCACACGGATCTAGGGTTTTGCAAATAACCATAAAATCAACAAATACATGCAAAACAATAACAAAGTTAACCTTTTTATTATAAAATTTCATGTTTGGATGAACTAGGGTTTGATCTAAAATTTAGGGATCAAAAAGTGACAGAATTTAACGAAACGACTTACGTAGAAACGTTAGGAATGTCGAGAGGAGTCCAAATACGCGTCCAATTGCGAGATCGGAGATCGAACGGGGGTTCCTTGGCTTGCTTCTTCAATTCGGTCGAAGAGGGTGAGGTGGGTGAGGGTCGACGGCAATGGGGGTGGGGATTAGGGTTTAGATAAAAAAAAAAAATTTAAACTTTTATCTTTATCTTTTTCCTAATGGGTTTTAAGTTGGGCTACGGGCTTCCTAAAGGTCCATAAACTCTATTTAATTAATTACTAACTTAATTAGTAATTTAAAACATTCAACTTTTATTTTTATAAAAATACTAACTTTTATAAAAATACTAAATACGATAAATACACGATAAACACGTACGAAAACGATAATATTCATACAATTCACGTAATCACATAAGATTATATAAAACTCGCAATTTATATAAAATATAAATTATTAATGTTAGTAATATTAATGTTCGATTAATCACCAACGTTCCGGGTTAGACTCGAGTGTGATCCGATGTGTGCGAACTGACTGACACATTTAATTAATCCTAATTAAATGCAATGTACGTGCGACTAACTGAGATAACTGAGTTTGTAACGAAAAATGTTTGAACTAACGAGGTTTGAGTTAACGGAGTTAACCTGAAAATGCCGGATGTCACAGATATCTCTCATTCTAATAGTCAAAATTTCCTTGAAGTTTCATAAACTAATGAAGTTTACTTTTCTCTGTTTGACCTCAGAAGTCAAAATTAACCTCTTTCATTGTAACTTGCAGGTTCACCCATACACATATCGTGATGAAAACCAGTACTTGCATTTCAACTTCTGTCAAGACCCTTATATGGAATTTGATTACTGGATAAACACAATCGGTATTGACAGCTTTTTACGGATTTCCCTGGTAGCCTCCACCATTACCAGGAATGGACCTCTCGGTCTCCTTATGAGCTCGATGCAGACCACATATTGCGAAAGATTTCTAAACTGATTCGAAAGTTCGAGTTTCCAGTAAGAAATTAGATTCTTCCAAACAGTTATTATATTCTGAGTATGTTTTCTTTTACATTAACAATTAGTTAAAAGTTTAGTTTGTAATCTTGGTTTACAGATATGTTTCTTGTTAAGAAATTCACGAGTTTTGTGAAATTACTAAACTACCCTTTCCGTCATTCTGTATAGCCATATTTTCTTCATCATTTTCACTAATAAGAGTTCACATAACAAATGCTTAAAACACGAGATTAATGCCATAAATCGCTAGTCGATTCTAAGTAATACATTTGGGTGGTGTTAGATATCATATTCTCATGCCTTGGACAACGGTCGAGCCATTGACCAAGTATATATCTCAGGAGGAGGGAGGCTGGTGTTAGAAATCAAGTTTTGTTGTGGTGCATAGATATCTGAAACACCCATAGCGCGATGGTGAAGTTGATCATGCGTTGTGGTGGCGGCTACAATCGTGTCATCCTTGTCAACATGCAACCTATCGAAAGTAGCGTTCATGAAAGTTGCCGCCATGATCACCACAGGTCCAGAAGCCATGAGTGGGCCAGCAATGGCACCACCCACAACCTGGCCCTGTGGGCCCACCAGGTATATGGCTAAACCCGTGACACCTGGTGGAGCTGGTGGCGGCAACACAGAACCAACCAATGATAAAATCTCAAACCGGCCGTGAAGGGTGACTACCGGCCCGGAACCCGGACCACCAGACGACAGTGACGGTTGACGCAACATGACGTTGCTCACAAAACCGGTGGCACTTAACACCCATATTCCTTGTTGCTTTCTTCTAGCAAAGGTGGCTAAGCTCTCACCAATGTCGCAACCCGGGCTAACCTCCATGGCGTGAGCCCGCAACGTGTTGGGACTGTCTCGGGTGATGATGATGGGTGGCTTGGGCTTGTTTTTGGAACCCGCGGGTCTACCTCGCGGCTTTCTAGCTACGTGTTCGCCGGTTTTTGATGTTATAACAGTAAGGTCTCCACCCCCAGCCATGTTTGATATTTTTACTTGGAATTAACCAAAATGATCATGTTTATGTAGGGAGATTCATATGATATATTTATGATGAAAAATCAAAAGAATGACATATAATTAGGAGATTGTTAAGTAACACATCAATAATTGTAATTAAACTTATTTTTCTTTAGTTTATGCATATCAGATTCCTAACTTTCAGCTACCAATGAATCAAAATGACAAAAAAAAATCCTAGGAATTAATTGGTCAGATTCAAACCTTTTTAACTGACATGAGTTCGATATGGCTAGGATTAAAGAACATGACCGGTTTATGATCAAAGCGTGTTTGTACGTGTTATTAGTGACGGTTTGGTTGTCTTTGCAAACACGAATATGTTTACCTGATACCCATAAACGTTTAAACGTGTTAAACATATCGTGATTTAGAATATTTAATCGTGTTTGTCTTGAGGTCTTTTATTAACTTTTGTTAATAACTAGTGCGATCACTGCACTACGGGGCGGAAATTCAATCGTTATCGGCTTGGTTCGTAATGGTACCGCTGTACAGGTACTCTTGTAGCTTACAACACACAAAAATATTCGATCTCGAATACAACTCCTTGTAGCGGCTTGGTTTTCGGTATCGAAACGTAGATAAAAAGTGATATATTCGGATATAAAAAAATGTAGTTATAAAAATTAGCGTTAAGAAACACGAAAACGAGTTTAAGAGAAGGGTTAAATAAAAAAACACTATGCTTGACCATACTTGGTTTTGAGTAACACCTATATCAAAACGTAGATTAAAACATGCACATCGTAACTGTATTAGTTTAAAACTTTATAAATAAAAAATCAATTATATTTGACCTGTCTTGGTCTCGGTTTTGAGAAAAAAAATATCGAAGCGTGGATAAAAATAAGCGCGTCGTTACGGTAATTTTGAAAATATAAAATTATAATTATAATAGAAAAAAAATGTTGATTAAAAAATACTAAAAAATTAAGAAATACCAAAAATGCACACGTCGGGACTCCGAACGGGAGGAATAGGGTGAAGAAGCAAAACTTGCACTACACCTAGTGGTTGTATTGGATTTGGTTTTGTCTTTAACTAGGAATTTTGGCCCGCACTCTCCGCCAGAAAGCGGACCTTAAACGGTTGAAGCAATGATATTAACGTGGTTAAGCACAAAAAGAACCGTGGTAAAAGACGGTTATATAACGGTAACGATGTTTTCCAGTCGGTTGATCTTATTTTTCACGGTACCAGCACGTTACCGTAAATCGATATCTAATTTGAACAAAACTCCATTTTTAACAAAATTTATATCGAGAAGTAAAGAAAAAAATAAACAAACAAACGAAAACTGTTAAGGAAAAATCAGAATATACATATAACAGGAGGTAAACTTAAAAATTTAGAAACTTAAGAGGTTAAAGTGATATTTTACAAAGTTGAGGGGTGTATTTTGAGGATTTTTAAAAGTTATTATGCATAAACCATAAAACAATTATTGCTTAAGTGGATCAGTAGTTGTATGTGGCAATTCTACCAGTCGTAGACTCGTAGAGTAGGCATACGTGGTATCACTGGTATGTCATTTTCTACAGTCGTAGACTCGTTCTTAAATTAATGATTATCGTCACAAACAATAAACAATTATTGTTTTTAAAAAATATTATATGAAAATTGGTAAAAGTCCTGTACATGTCATTCTTGTTTAGAATCTAAGTATACTAGTTAATAAATAAGTAAAATTATGTAACACGTGTCATCTTATGGTGCATTCTTAACATGATTTTCGTGTTCCTCTCCTATTAAATACTATAATAAAAGAATATATATTTTTAAATATTTAATATCAATCTAATTATGGATATGTTTTATTTAATTATAGATTGTTATTGTATCATTAAACAAATGAATTTAATATGTATTACAATTTATCAATTACATAAAAAAATTAATACCAAGTTAAAAAAATGTTTTAAAAACTAACTTAATATAATTTATAACTGACACGTTAAAGTAGGCATATTTTGAAAAGTGCATTTGTTAAAAGATTACATTATATTTTATTTAACTCATGTAAAACACAGATTTTAAAAACGTAATTTTTTACTACTAATTATATAACATTAAATTTATTTAACTCGTGTATTCTAACGTAGTAAGTTAATAATTGTATATAATGAATAAAAGAAAAACAATTTATAAAGAAACGGGCTGAGGGGGGATTAGAACCGGGTTACCCGTGTTAAACCGCCTCCCTCCCTCCCAACCCGCCCACCAGTAGCGAAGCTTGAAGAAAACGCCGGGAAGAGGGGGCTTTTTTCTTATTAGGGAGGGCTAGAACTATAAAATTTTCGACCGAATATCTATAAATTAACACTACTGAGCAAAAAATCAGGAGAGGCCCCGGCCCTCAAAAAGATTCGCCCTGCCACCCACCCCACCCCTCTTTCTCTCTCTACCAACCACCGTAGGTAACTTGACCATTGCCCACACCTGACCGCCACCGTTCATTGTCCCTCAACTAACGAAGAATTAAATGTGTAGTTTATTAGAATTTACACAAGAAAGTTTTTAAATATTTTACAAACCTAATCTAATTTGTTTAGTGAAGTTTTAAACATACAATACAAACACCTCGTGTTAAAAACCAAACAAATACGCAAACATAAGTCGAATTTAAAACCCAGTAAAATACGCAAACATACATTCCACCTTTTCCTAGTACAAAATTTGAAACTAGAAATAACGGAATTTAAACTCCAAAACTAATAAAGAAAACCCTAAATTAAATGTTACATACTCTACATAAATTAGGGAGGAGACACCAAGATACCACCAAAAACGAATACAAAACTCCATTTTTCATCAACCCTAGATAACGACCATCATGACTCCCGCACACACGATAGCCAAAAACACAAAAATGTTGGTCCGTTGATGCACCCTCACCCCACCATGACTAACGTCATCGGATGCAGAAGGACCCAACCCTCGCACTCCAGCTACCCCGACATTGTTGCCGAATGAAGATCCTGGTGAACGTGTATTGGTAGTCCCAGTCGTGCTGCATATGTAACAAGTCCCCATCAAAAGTACGTATTGGATTGCTAAAACCGTATATATGCACTAAGTACACATCTTTATACATGCATATACACACGCTATAAAATTTCATGTTATCATATTACCCAGTAAAAAATTCAATATCACTTATACCAGTTTAAAATACTTAAAATTTCATATTTACCTATTTTATTAAATACAAATTAAAATATAATCATTATTCTCTTTATCTTTTTCATTACACTCCAAAGTCTCATCCTAATATTTTAAGGATAGGGTAAAATTACCATAAATTTTAAATAAGTTTATATAACATTACTAGATTAAAAACTCACGGGTTTAATAATTCCAACTTGTTACAAACCAACATTTTTTGTAAAAAAAATGTTTTTCAATGTCACCAGTCATTGATGAAATAAGAAATAATAAAAATTTAAAAATTATAAATAACAAATAATGAAGATATATGAACTATAAAACGATATGTTTCATTATTTTACCCGTAAAAATTTAAGAGTTATAAAATTATATTTTAAGATAAAGCATAATTGAAATATTGTTATGATTTAGTAGGTTTTAATAAAATATATAAATAAATTTAAGATATTTTATTATTTAATAGGAGAGAACGTTATTCAATATTATAAAGAGCAGAAAAACAAAAATTTACTGAACCTTATTCTTTAGTGTCGGCTACCAATAAGGGCACGACAAACAAACTTTAATACACATCCTTTCAAATATCTTAAATTTTTAAATAAGACCCTTCTACTTTCTATATTTTTAAATATATCTCTTAAATATCTAAAGTTACAAATTTATCCCTGAATAAAATTCTTTACTCTACCTCTCAAATTTCTAAACTTTCAGGTTTATCCTTCAAATTTCTTTTACTTTTTTATATTCGTTTATAAAAATTACTCTTTTCTATTTTACTAACCCTTAAAACACAAGGTCAGTGGCCAATGGGAGGCCACCACCTCAGGTATATACTAATGTTTAACCCTTAAAACACAACGTCATTGGCCAATGGGAGGCCACCACCTCAGCTATATACTAATGTTCAAAAAGGTTTTTTTCAAAATTATTATCAAAAGTTTGTTGGTTGTGAACTAAACGTGTTACAAAGTATAAACCCCATGGACCATCAGTGTATTTTTGAAAAGTTTGGGACCAAATCCAAAATTTCGATAAACCACAGGGACCATCCGTGCACTTTACTCCCTTTTTTCAATAACTTTTCTTTTTACTTTTTTTTTCTTGAGTCATTTTGTTGTTTCAATGTAACATCTTATTTACACTATAGTTTTTTTCTATTTATACCGAACAAACGTAACTTCGTAGGATTTTTGTATTTAACCACGTTAATATCACTATCGCAGCAACGTTGTTAGGTCCGTAAACGCGCCGCATCGCGCGGGCTTAATTTCTAGTTTATACTTGTACCATAAGTCAACAAATTCATTTATTAAAATAAGTATCCATTTTTTTAAGATATATATTTTATGTAGTTTTGAAAAGAGATACAAAATTATCTCGACAAAGATTAGGGGGGTGCGAGTGGAAGCGGGTTCGAGTGCGGGTAGCTTGGAACACCGCCGCATCCTACGCGGGTTCTTTCAGCAGGTACTTATACCCACTGGAATGGGGTATTGAACCCGTTGAAGTTTACTCGAATATAGCCGTTAAACAACTATATAGCCGTTAAAAAAAATTACCCTTATAAATACATACCCAATCATTTTATACTACTCACTCAACCAAAATATATTCTTTCTAAATACATTATTTCTAAATATACAATTACTTTTGTATCCACTCAACCAAAATATGAATCGCACGTTATACTACCCACCCGAATCATCGGACGAATCGCTCGACTTCGTGTTCGGCGGTGATAACATGCAATTTGTATGTGATATTGTCGCCCAAGCCGAAGAGGAAGACACAGCTACATCATCAAGGACGTATGTACACCGTGATCGTGAACATGCTCTAGAGCTTCTAAAAAGAGATTATTTCGACGAAAACCCAATACACGGGGAAGCGACGTTTCGAGATAGATTTCGGATGTCGAAGAGGTTATTTTTTAAAATAGTTGGCGACGTAGAGGCTAGGTTTGAATATTTTCAAGAGGGTGGAGACGCTAGGAACAAAAGAGTTTCACGGCGCTACAAAAATGCACATCGGCAATTAAAAAACTTGGAACCGGTAATCCTCCAAACGAATTCGACGACTATTTAAGTATGGCTAGGAGAACCTCAAGTGAATGTGTAGAGTATTTTTGTAATGCCACAATTCAAATATATGGCAAAGAGTTCTTACGCAGACCGACAAGCCAAGAAATGACACTTTTGTACAATGCGCATGAACTAAAACATGGTATTCCGGGTATGGTCGGTAGCATCGATTGTACACATTTTGTTTGGCGAAATTGTCTGACAAGTTTGCGCGGACAATATATGAGAGACGACCACCAATACCCGACAATCATGTTAGAAGCGGTGGCTTCAAATGATTTATGGTTTTGGCATGCGTTTTGTGCTTCACCCGGCTCTAACAACGACATAAATGTTCTCCAACAATCGCCACTTTTTACCAACGAGAAGCTTGGAACCGCACCTAAGTGTCCATTTGTAGTTAATGGACGACTATACAAACGTGGATACTATCTTACGGATGGGATATACCCTAATTGGTCTATGTTTGTTAAATCGTTTCCATATCCAACAATCTCTAAAGAAAAGGCATTCAAAAAGATGCAAGAGTCGTAAAGAAAAGATGTCGAGAGAGCTTTCGGTGTTTTAAAAAGGAAATGGGGTATACTTCGTCAACCAAACCGGCATTTAAAATTGTCGAAGATAAGGAACGAGGTATATACGTGCATGATATTGCACAATATGATCTTACAGGATAACGAAAACGCAATATCACCTATCTACATACAGGATCCTCCAGTGGAACAAGTTATTGACGATAACGTCCTTTCGGAGTTGCACGATGTAGCTACACATATTAGTCTTCGATTTGATCTCGTGGAACATATTGCGAGAAACACCCCGAATTAGGACGAAGACGAATAGTAGATGAATTTTTATTTGTTGTTATGTATTTTTATTTATTGTCTTTTAATTTATTATGTATTTTTAATTAATTAATTAAAGTTTTAGTTTATTAATTTTAATTGTTTTAAATTTTTTTTTTAAATAAGATGGTTGGAGGGTACCACTCTCACCTAAGAGGGTAGTTTGGAGGATAGTTTTTCAAAATAAGGTGGCATCTTGTGATTGGTGACATCTTATGATTGATGGATTTAGGAGGATACTTTGAAGTGGGAGGGTACCACTCCCACCCCGGTAAAAAAACTTGTGCATTTATTAAAGAAAAAGTAAAAATAATTTAACACACATCTCAAAATGTGAATTGGCCTTGATCCAACGGTTATAATTGTTGGTTTTATATGTGATGGTGGGAGCAATATGCCATCAAGTCCTGTCGCCGGTACCTTCGATATGGACAAATTTATAGGGTAGAGCCTACAGTTAACCCTCACAGCATCATCACTACTTGACCGTACAAATATACACTGTACAAATCAACATATGGAGCTACTAGATCTTTTTACCATAACATTTTAAATACTTAAAAAAATTATTTATATTCAACGTTTTTGTAAGATTACAATTAAATTAAAAATATAAAAATCATTAAATTTGTATCTTCAAAAACTTGTTGGACAGAACTTTTATTTATACAAACACTAGCTTAGACCCCATGTAATACATACGGGTAAAAAACATCGATAAATAAATTTTTTAAATTTTATTTATGTATTTTACAGGTGTAAAAACGTATTACTGAATACTAAGGATATAAAACAAAATTCAAAATATGTAAAAACCAACAATAATTAGGTTTCGGAAATACGTCAATTACTATTTGATTGAAAATAAAAATTGCATAATTAGATTTCGAAGTTTTTTTTATAATAAAGGATAATTTAAAATAAATGTGTTTTATTAGTATAATTAGTAATTTATTAAAAGATACGGGTGCATTTAATAAGAGGGAGACGGGAAAATATTGATGAGATTAAATATGATGACAACACGTGACATACAAAAACTTTTATTTATTATATAGTACAGATATAGATGTGAGCTCAAACCTATTAGTTATATAATTTTATTTAACATACTAAATATATATATTTACATAATAATTACAACTTAAAAATTATAATTTCAAAGATGGAAGGTGTGGGACTCCGGTTGGAAGGGGTTCACTATAACATCGCCGTAATGGTTTCGGGTTAGGGGTTTGGGTTAGAAGGGGTTCACATTACAGGTGGGTGAAGTCGAATGTTATCAATGGAAAAAGTTTGTTTGGGATTTAAATTTGGGTTCGAGTTCACCGGAACACCGTCTAAACTCATTCGGATACTTTAAGGTAGTTTAAAAATGATGTGCCGTGTTTAGATCGGCTGATTTTTAGGGTACGTAGGGGTTAAAGGGGTTCACCCTCTCCACCTTAATATATATAAAAATAATTATAAATGTATATTAAATTAATAATTTTTAATAATAAACTAGCATTATATCTTATTTAAACTTATTTTTAATATATTACTGTAAAAATGAAATTATTACTTTTATAATTAAAAAATAAGATTTTAAAAGAAGATAGATATTACCTTGCAGACGTTGGATAAACACAGCCATTCGAACCTACATACAAACCCAAAAAAAAGTAAAAAAAAATAAACTACAAACAATTTAAATAAATTAGTTTACAAACAAATAAAATAAAATAAGTTTAGTGAAGAAACTAACTGGGATCCGTGGTCACAACCATGGCTGCACCCGAAAAATCACAGGAGCCAGGTGCCTGACGCTTGTTCTGAAAATAGCTGTTAACCGCATAGTTACAATGGTCAAATATCGTGTCTGGGTTGAAGCATTTGCCCCCTTGGTGCGTCTGGGTGCAGTCACCTCCATTTCCACACGCGTAGTCTATCGCTTGCTGAAGCACTTTATCTGCTCCACCTTTTTTACACACACACCATGTCGCACCTTCACACACACACACAATAGTTTAGACAGATCTGAGAAAATGTGGGAGGATGAAGGAGTGTTTTAGGGGAAATGAGAGGGAAAGAGATGAATGCTTACTTGATTGAGCAGCCATGGAGAAGAAGACGATGAGCGTAGAGACAAAGAAGGCGGCCATGGATAACCTGCAACTAGAAGGTTAAGCTATTTGGGGAGATGAAGTTAGAGAGAGAGTGGAGAGGTGAGTGGTGTGATGAAATGGGTTTTATTTGAGTTGCTGAGAACATAAAAAGTTCAGGTGGATGATGGGTGAGCTCTTTTTCCGAAGCGGTAAGAAAATCTATAAAGTAATTTTAAAGAGGGATAATTACCAAAATAGATATCGAATTGGTCAAAGTATCCAGAATAGACATTTAGTCAGCGGATTGAAGGCTAAGCCGACAAAATGTAGGATAAGCCTTTGTATTTCGCCGGCTAAATCCTTTGTTATTGTAAGCTTAGTTGGCGCCCGTTTTTTGATGCTTAGTCAATGTCTATTTTGGTAATTATCACTTTTAAAAAAGTATGTATATAAGATAAAGGGCGGTTTGGGAAAATCTGAATTATTAAGAGTTCTGAATGGTTCAGCATTGTTTTATAGTTGAACCATTAAGAGGCTTGCAAAACCATTAAGATGTGGGTTTTCAGCGAAACAAACATCCTTAACTCTGACCGATTCAGAGGTAAGCATCTTAATAGAATCATTAAGATGCTACCAAACAGCCTCAAGTTAAGGAGAAAATGTGTAAAACGAGAAATAAAACTCGCGCGTTGCGACATGGTATACATTGGATTGGTAGCACAAACGCTGTTAAAAAATAAATTAATACTAGAAATTTTGCCCGCGCAACGCGGCGTGAAACGGAAAATGGTTGAGGCGATAACATTAACGTGACTAAACATAAAAATGAAACATGGTTAAATAAATTTTGCACCATCTTAAATGGTTGGGGCGGTGACATTAACGTGGTTAAGCACAAAAAGAATCATAGTTAAGTACATACAAGAAACGTATGAAGTTACAAAGAGTCGATTGTGGAGATCGAAACATAGGTAAAAGACAGCTAGATAACGGTATCGATGTTTTTCAGTCAGTTTCGGTCTCATTGTTCATGGTATCAGAACGTCGCCGGCAGTCTGATATAACCCATGATACATACAAAAATACGTTATCTTAAATACGACTCCGATTTAAAAAATATATATATATACCGAGACGTCAAGAAAAAAAACAAATGCGAAATTTATCAAGGAAAAATCAGATTATGTATACTATGGGGGCTAAATTTGAAACTAAAAAACTTGAGGGGGTCAAACTATTGTAACGAATTAAAATCCGGGTTTCGTTTTTAAATAAATAAATATTTTTAATTAATATTATGGTGAAAATAATATTTTAGAAATAAGTTGAAACAAGTGGGTTTCAAGCTAGTGTTAGGGTTATATTAGTTTTTAACTAATTTTTAGAATAAAATGGGTGAAATGGAAGTTAAGGGACTAAAGATGTAATATGGTAAATCTGCCATTTTGACTAAAAGAAGTCAAAATTCAGCATTTACTTATTTTGGTGTGGGTCGTTCTTGAGAAAAGGAGAAATCGAATTTGAAGCCAAAATCGTGCATTTGAGCTTGAATTTGTGAAGGTGTTGGCTTGCACATTATCCTTCTAGCATCAAGTAAGCATAATCATCCTTCGATTTCACCATTTATGAGCTAGTAGATGGGTTTTGTAAAAATTCAAAAATTATGAATGCATGTGGTTAATTGGTGTTAGATTGTTGATAATATAGCTAAACTAAAGGTAAATAATGATGATTAACATCCTAGAACCCTTTGATTTTGATTATGAGAAGTTATGGTTCATATGGAGAAAATTGGGGGTGTTTGGATTATAATGATAGGATGTTGAATTAGTGATGATTAAGTGTTTATATGGTGTTAGACACTTGAATGAACACCAAATTAACCTAATTATAATTATTGAATAAAAAATTAGTGTCAAGGAATTGGAAAGGAAACTCAAGTAGGTGAGTTTAGATTGAAAGAGGGTGTTTGGATATGGGAATAACCCAAACGGGTCAGTTTGGGTTGGAAATGGGAAATTGGGCTGTGAACTCAATTATAATGTGATTTTGATGTATGCTAGATTACTAAACTAGATGTATATGTTTAGGTAATCAAATTGTGAATCGAGAAGGTGGTGCGGGATCGTCTAACCCGAAAGGTAAGTGTTTTTGCACTTATTTAGTATTGATGATAAATGATGTTTATATGCAATGTGGTATGCATAATGTGTATGAATGTGTATGAATTAGCATGTGTAAATGAATGAATGTAGTTATAGTTGTAATACTATAATGGATATGTGTATATGAGGTTATGTTCTAAGTACCATAATGGAAATGAGGTTATGGTTTAAATACCATAATGGAAATGAGGTTATGGTTTAAATACCATAATGAAAATGAGGTTATGGTCTAAGTACCGTAATGAAAATGAGGTTATGGTCTAAGTACCGTAATGAAAATGGAATATGAGGTTATGATCAAAGTATCATAATGGAAATGAGGTTATGACCTATGTGCCATAATAGAAATGGAAATGTGTATTATGAATGTTATATGAAAAGAATGAAACTTGTAGGTGTTATGCAAGTGATATGAAGCCTAACGACTAATTGAGTGGAAACGGGTCAAATAGGTGATTGGGTGAAAACAAGTAAATTATACTTGTTGATATGTGTTATCTTCATTACTAATGGTGATATGTTTACGTGGTTATGTAGGAAAAGCTCCGATAGTCCGAGTCAAGTCCAATTGGCGAAAAGAGAATTCTCGTATGCGTATTTGGTGTTTTTGGGGTTCAATAGAAAATCCTTGAAAGGTTGTAAATTGGTATATGAATTTATGTTTTTGGGTGTGTATAAATGATGTTTGAATGTTGGTCAAATACCCAAGTGTTGAGAGTTTTTGATGTCATGTTGATTTGGTGAAAAATATAAAAATTTGACTAGGTGTTGGAACTGAGCAGAAAAACCAAACTTTCTGTTTACTGAAGGTTTTCGCGCCACGCGAAGAATGGGTGAGGGTTCTTCGCGCCACGCGAAGAACCATTCTCCTGGACTTGGTTGTTCAGGATTCCCTCGCGCCACGCGAAGGGATGTTCCCTTATGTTCGCGACACGCGAAGGGTAAAAAAAACAAATTTTCTTGGAAAAAAATGCTTCCGCGCGTTTAAATGTTTTATTAATTGGTGTTCAAATTAAGGGTGTTACAACTATTTAAGGTCGAACGACGGTAATTTAAGGTCGGGCGACGTTATTTTAAATTCAAATGTGAGATTTAATTTGCGTATTAATGCGGATCTTGTGTAATGAAATTTTAAAAATTAACCATTCATTTCTAAAATTTTTAATTTTTTCAATTCGAATAAATATAACGTCGTCAGACTGTGACATGAAGGGAGTAAAGTCGGAGCCGACGGTGACACGGAGGTCAGAAATACAGTCGGAGACGCACGTATTTGTAAATTTACGTGTGCCTCTGCCGATAATGTGACATGTGGCCTATTCTGATTGGGGGAGATTACCATCGTCCCATGTGTTTAAATACTGTCGAACGAGTTTATTGGTAGGGACATTTCAGGTAAAATTTTTGTGTTGTGGACAAGATAGTAAACCCAAACGATCAAAGGGACATTTCAGGAATTTCACGCGGGCTAGGGGGAGGGGGTTCTGCGGTGTCGAACCGGCGCTACGCCACTAAAGGGACGTGCGCATAACCACCTGACCACCGATCCTTTTATTTATTAAATTCTCTACCAATTTACTTACAATTTGCAATGTTGCCAAAAAAAAAAAACACCACCAAAGTTTCATATACCTCTTTCACATTTCTATATTTTCAAATAATACCCCTCAACTTTCTAAATTTTTAAATATACCCCTCAAATTTATAAAGTTTCAAGTTTACACATGAAAAAAAAATTCAACTTTGCCACTTAGATTTTTAAACTCTCAAGTTTATCCGTCAAAAATCGGTTTTTTTTTCTTTTACTTTTTTTATATTCGTTTGTAAAAATTATTTTTTTATGTTTTTATTTTGTTTTTACTTTGAGACCGACTACTTTAACGAAATTTTCGTTTCAATGTTAACTTATATTCGCGCCGCAATTTATCTATTTTTCGATCTACACAACCGAGTTGTGGTCGGTTTATACGTTTTTTTATTTACTTAGTCGCGTTAATGTCATCAGCGCAACACGCGTAATGAAGTTAACAAACCTACCGCATTGCGCGGGCTTAGTTTCTAGTTGTATATGAAGAGGAAAAAAGAGTTATAAATTAATAGTTACTAGTGGGATCCCCGCGCTACGCAACGGGAATTCGATTGATGTCGGTTCGGTTCGTTACGGTAACCGCTTGAAACCAAAGTATCAATCATTTTTTGGCAAAACATTTAAGCATACAAATAAAAACCACTATGCTCTGACTTATTTGTTGAATTATGTGCAAAAATGACATAACTATTATTTTCTAACACAATCATTAATTATGTATCCCAAGATGAATATAATAAAAGATATCACAATTGAGATTTGAAAATCAAACCATACGAAACCGTGGATGTTAAATTTATTTAAACTTTACTACTATTTCTAAACCACTGAGTTTTATTTAGAACAAATATGAAAAACGTGACATACTTTCACTACCACAACAATTTAGTATAAAATAAAAATATATCTAAGGTGATTAATTATATTTGAATTCAGACAATAAAAATCACTTAATAAATTCACAAACTTCATAAATGTTCATATCCTTATTTATTTAATTGTATAATAAGTTTAGAAAATAATTTCAATGAAAATATAAAAAGTTCTCGTATAAATGTATCCAAATATTCCAATGAAAATGTATTACAAAAATTTCAAGCAAAAGATAAAATTATGATTACTGTACGTCACATCTATTATTTCGTTATGAATTTTTTTTCAATTACTTCCTTTATTAGATTAAAAAACACAACCACAAGCCAACCCTCGTCCCCCATAAAATACAAAACCATACCCCCATAATTATAAATACCACATACTATCATGAATCGGTATCTGTATTCAAATTAAACACAGTCACATAGTGTTTTGTATGAATAAAAAGTAAAATGAGTAAGATTTTATAAAATGAAAAATTTTGGTGGTTAAAATAAAAATGATGAAACTTATATATGAATGATTAGTGATCCACAAATTGTTCATCTCCTTTTACCTAATCTTTAATGAAACGGGTCAAATGATAATTAATAGGGTTTATAATTATAAATAGAGGTTAGAAGGTAATTATACACATTTGTGGCTTTGTCAATGTGTATATTAGGTAATAAAATATGTACAAGGTGTCTTAAAATTTTAAGTAAATTACATGCCCATCCTTCTAACCTCTATTATATAGTAGTATAGATATAGATATAGATAAAATATATACAAGGTGTCTTAATTTTTTAACTAAATTACATGTCTATCTGTAACACCCATAATTGAAACACCAATTATTAAAACATTTAAACACACGCGGAAGCATTTATCCCAATATAAATTTTTTACTTTTTTTTTATTTTTTTTTCTCGCGTACCGCGAGAACCTGGAGACCTCATCTCGCGTACCGCGAGGGAGTCCATCTTTGCCTGTCCGAGAGCCAGGTCTCTCGCGTACCCTGAGAGAACACTCCCTGGCTCTCACGTACCGCGGGGGACCCCTGTAAACAGAAAATTAGGTTTTTCTGCCCAGTTCCACACTTAACCAAATTTATACCATTTTCACCAACATATCACAAAAACATTTCTATCATTTAGGTTTGAACAAAAACATTCATACCACATTTATAAACACCCAAAAACATAATTTCTTGTATCAATTTACACTACTATCTACGGATTTTCCTTTCAAAATACCAAAACGCATACGAGAATCCTTTAACGCCTTAGACTTGACTTTGACCTACATCGGAGCTTTCCCTACATAACCACATTAGCATATCACCGTTAGTAATGACGATAAACAAATTCAAACAAGTATTTACACTTGTTTCCACCCTTTCACCCATTTGGTCAATTAAGGTTCTTAACACTTGCATTTCCACTACAAGTTTTATTCATTTCATATAACATTCATATATCACCATTTTATATCCATTATGGCACATAGGCCACAACCTCATATCCATTATGATACTTAGATCATAACCTCATATGCATTATGATATTTTAACCATAACCTCATATCCATTATGATTCATAGATCATAACCTCATATCCATTATGATTCATAAATCATAACCTCATATCCATTATGATTCATAGATCATAACCTCATTCACACATATCCATTATATTATTACACTATAACTATGTTCATTCATTACACATATCCATTATAGCATTTTCACTATAACTACAATCATTCACATAACCATTATGGTATTTCCACAATAACCGCATTCATTCATTTACACATATCCATTATAGTTTTATCACTATAACTATTTTCATACTTTTCCACATACTAGTTCATTCAATAATCACATACTTTCATTTCAACACATAGTATGCATCATAACACATATACCACCAAATTATCAACATTACTAAGTAAGTGCAAAGACACTTACCTTTTGAGTTAGAAGATCCCGCACCACCTTCTAGCTTTGCAACTTGATTACCTAAACATATACTCATAGTTTAGTAATCTATCATACATACATAATCACATTACAATTGAGTCTACAACTCAATTCCCATTTTCAACCCAAACTGACCCGTTTAAGTTATTCCCATAACCAAACACCCTCTTTCAACACAAACTCACATACTTGAGTTTTCTTTCCAATACCTTACCTTGAAACTAATTTCTTAATCAATAACTTTTATTATGTCAATTTGGTGTTTGTTCAAATGTTTAATACCACATAAACACTTAATCATCACTAATTCATCTTTCTAGCACCATGATCCAAACACCCCCAATTTTCACCATATGATCCCTAACTTTTCAAAATCAAAATCAAAGGGTTCTAGGATACTAATCATCTCTCTTTACCTTTAGATTAGCTAGCTTATCTACAATCTAACACTAATTCACCACATGCATACTCAATTTTCGGATTTCTTCAAAACCCACCAAACATCACATTCAAAATGAAATCAAGGGAAGGAAATCACTTACTTGATGTTAGGAGAGTAATGTGCAAGCCAAAACCCCACAAATAAAGCTCCAAATGCACGTTTTGCTTCAAATTCGATTTCTCCCTTTTTCACCTCTTGGAATGAACGACCCTTTCAACAACACAAATGCCAATTTTGACTTCAATAAGTCAAATATGGCAGATTTGCCATATTTACAAGTTTAGCCCCTTAACTTTCATTTCACCCACTTTATTCCAAAACTAGTATAACCCCATTACTAACTTGAAACCCACTTGTTTCAACTTATTTCATAAACATTACTTTCACCATAATATTTATCAAATATTTATTTATTTGAAAACGAAACCTGGATTTTGGTTCGTTACACTATCCTTCTAACCTCTATTATGTAGTAGTATAGATATAGATATAGATAAAATATGTACAAGGTGTCTTAATTTTTTAAGTAAATTACATGTCTATCATTCTAACCTCTATTATATAGTAGTATAGATATATATAATAATAATAACTAAATGTGTAGTAACTTTTACCTTAAGCTTCTAAACTTATAAAAAGTGAAGAGTACTTTTCATCACATACACCAATATAGCCTTTGTGTTCTTATATAATTCATAAAATTAAAAGGCGGGCGAAAGCGGCGACGAAGGCACACCTAACTAGCTAGACCTGAGCATCTCAACTCTCTAGGGGGGTTTTGCTGTGACCAACCTCCGACATGAGAATAAGTATAGGTTTTGGTGAGAATAACAAGTATGGAGAGTGATGATGAGTGGATGAGAACGTAACGTTACCTTAGATTCCCTGGTTATATATACCTTAGAGTCTTTTGCCTTTAGTAAAAAATCGTTCATTGCCTATTAGCTGGATCCACAGTAACTTCACATCTGGTTGTTTGCTTTGCCGGGCCAGTTGGGAACGTAGAGGCCAAAAAATAACCTAACTATATAAGACAAAATCATAATATTGGTTTACGTTTCAAAATCTATTTGTTGTAGAAAGAAGTTAATATACATCCACTTCAAAGGCTATCTGTATTACGTTTCAAAATCTATGTATTATGCCTAACCACATGGACGATCGGTGTAATTAACTCGGATTATTATTTTCTTTTTCAAATTCCCTTTGGATTATATATCAAGTTAACCAAACTAGATGAAATCGGTTTCAAACCCGGATGAAAATTCTCAACCCATTAACCCAAATAGAGGGTGTGGGTTATCCAGCCCGTACTAAACATCCAGCACCAGCAGCAACAACAAAATAAACCGACCCGGCCTGGGCCGTGGACAACACTCCACCGTTCCTTTACACACCGGACCGGACTGTTCTCCCGCCACCACCGAACGAAGAAAAATGTTGCTCGAACTGCCTCGATTAACCAACTCTCTCCGGGAGCCATTCGACGCCGATCAAGCCTATCTGAATCGTAAATCTATTCTTCAATCGTTCAACAATCGTCGCAGGTACTTGATTGCAAAACCCTAACATATCCAATCGTTCAATTCACATCATGTAGGATTTCTTATCTTGTGAACTGAAGTTTGAATTGTCTATAATTAGCTCGGCAAAACCAGTTGACGAATTCGAAGTTGCTCGTAAGATTGTTCATCGATGGGATGAAGGTACTGCTTAATTCATTAAGTTAGTAGCATGAAAAATATATGATTAATCTGAAAGTTTTAGAGAGAGTTTATAAATAGGTTGAACTTTAATGAACACACTGAACACTGCTAATGGACTCGTATAATTTTATGATATTTGCTCTGCAAAACTGGTAGGTTTGATCCTGAGGAACTTTATGAAAATGCCTAACACTATGAATCCTCTTACAGTAACTTTATAGTGTAAAGAAGTTTTCTATATATGCATACAAGATGTGACCACAAAACTAAGTTTACAGATTTTCTAGGTGATGGAATCTGTTTTTACCTATGTTTATGTGTGACATTGATGATTATGTAGTTATTCCCTTCATCCGTGAAAAAGACATTTTTTCAACTTATTTGTAGGCCAACCATGCCCCTTATTGAAATACTATAATCACATTAAATTTTGAGGAAACACTATAATAGGAAAAACGAAGGTGTTACATTTTGTGAAAAGATTTGATCAACTTGACATTGATGAATGGTGTGAGTACTACTATCAAATATGGGTTTGTTTATAGTGGGAACTGGCTATGTGTTGTTACAATATGGATCTGCAGTTTCTCTTGGCAAGTAGTACAACAGCTGTAGGCCCACCCGGAAACATTTTAACTTTTGCATGTGTGCTTATAATTGATGTAGCTTCTATTGAAGTCCGCCAAGCATACAGACAGTTTGTTGGGGCGGTGGTTGAATTGATTGATGGGGTGGTGATCAATGAGGAGTTCAAAGAGGCAGCATTGGCAGTATATAAGCTTTTTGGTGCTCGCGAAGAGGAGGAAAAAGATAATTTAGTGTTCATTGAGAAGAAGTAAGATGTTATTTCTTTACCTCTAATAATTACTGCCACATGGTAGTTTCTGATTATTTGATGTGAAGGTAAATCTTTATCATACTAACTGGATGCTTATGCAGATCTGAACTGCAAAAACTACTTGGTCATGTTGTTTCAGATGCAAAGCTACACAAAGTTGTTGATGCTGTGCAAAGTCTTTCCAGTTTGCAGCCAGACAACCACGAGTCAATGTTTTCACTTGAAAGGCAAGTAAATGGGAGCGATGATGGTCAAGAATTTGGTGCAAATTTGGTTTTTCACCACCCAACCCGGTTCTTGGTTGATGCTTCTTTTGAGGATGAAGAAATGTGGGGGGAAGATACAAATGTAACTTCTACCTCACTCCATGGGGAGTGGTATGATCATAATGAGAGACCAAATAGAATATATGATTTAGAATGGTTAAGAGATGAATGCAATAGAATAGTAAATGGTAGTACTTCTCAGCTTCCTCAAGATGAACTAGCAATGGCTATTTGTCTGGTACTTGAATCAGACAAAGCTGGTGATGAGGTAATGAAATAATATTTCTTACTGATATCTTGTCAGTTCTGAAGTAGATTTTATAAAATGGTTACTCATTTGGATTTTAAGTTGTTCTAATGCTGTTGTTTTTGTTTTGAAGATAGCTGGTGATTTGTTGGATCTAGTTGGTGACAGTGCATTTCAAACGGTTCAAGACCTTATCACGGTGAGAGAACAGACGATCTTATTCTCGCATTTGGCTTATAAACCATTTTCTTTTTATTTTATCATCTGTCTTGTTGTTACCTGAAAGTGGATTACAATATCTGATTGTTTTGCGAGTGATGGATTGCAATATGATTGTAGATACTTTGAACTTTGTTGCGTTTCTTTATTCATTGTTATCAGTTATAATCAGTGTTTTTGTGTTTTATTATATTCAGCATAGGAAGGTACTTGTTGATGCCATTCATCATGGGATGCAGAACTTAAAATCTGAAAAAGTGGTTTCTAGCTCTCAACTGCGCATGCCTAGCTATGGCACTCAGGTATGAAGTTGTTGATTTTGTTATTGTTTGCTACGTCATCATCACATGCCTAGCTGTCAAACTCTGTTGTCAACAATTTATGCAGGTTACTGTTCAAACAGAATCAGAAAAGCAATTTGATAAATTAAGACGCAAAGAGGAGAAGAAAAATAAACGAGGAGCAGATCATGGGTTTGACAATGACTTGTCTGTTATGAGTTTTAGTTCTTTACTTCATGCAAGTGCAAAGAAAAGCCCATTTGATGATCTGATTGGGCTTGGTGATGGGCCCAATACATTAGCAGCTACTGCTCTTCCTCAGGGAACTACTAGGAAGCATCATAAGGGATATGAAGAAGTTTCCATTCCACCCACACAGACTACACCCATGAAGCCTGAAGAGAGGCTGGTACTTTCAGTTTGTTTGTTTTTTTAAGATTTTTGATCATATTTATCAGATGAGTATAAACACTTATCCTAATTAGTTTTTGTTGCATTTTTAATGCATATTTCCCTAGTTCTATGCTTGTAAGAAATGTTATATTTCGATTTATACAGGGACTTTTTGCTGGTTTGCTAATTGCTTTAGGATTTAATATTATTTTTTTAGTTTAGCTTGATAAGATTTGACTTCTTCACAAATTTCTCCAATCTAGATGTTCTATCTTCAAACTTTAGTTCCTACAAAATATGAAATTATTTACCAATCAGCAACAATTACCAACCCACTTTTACTCAAAATAAAAAAAAACACACTCAATTTCATTCCCTTTTAAGGAAAAATAATGGAGAAAATTTCTAATAAATTAGAACTAAAGAAGCATATTTGGCGAGTTGATGATAATGTAGAAATCAAAATACGATGCACAAAGTAGGTAAATGGTCAAAGTTTGATTGTGACTATTAGTATCCCATTAAGATTTCGTACTGATATTTGTGCTCTTATCAGATTGAAATAAAGGAGTTGGATGAATTTGCACAAGCTGCTTTCCAAGGCTACAAGACACTCAACCGTATTCAGAGCAGAATATTCCAAACTACTTACCATACTAATGAAAATATTCTGGTCAGTTTGAAATCATTGAGTTCACTAACAAAAATGATCCAAAGTTAAGATCCTTTTTCCTTAAGCAATCACCATTGTTTCAGGTTTGTGCTCCAACAGGAGCTGGCAAAACAAATATAGCTATGATTGCTGTTCTGCATGAGGTGCACATATTCTCAATCCCCAGATATTCATTTTTTCTCTAACACTTAGTTTGATAATATAATTATAACGCGCATTGTAGCTGTTATTTCTCATTGAGGAATCTTAGCTCCATTTTTTTTTATCTTCTTGCTCTTGTGCCATTTATGTGAATCAAGTGATAATTTTTCAGATTGGACAGCACTTCAAAGACGGTTACTTGCATAAAGATGAGTTTAAGATAGTCTACGTTGCTCCAATGAAGGTAGAACTGATATTATCATTTGACCCCGTCTTTTTGATGCTTACTGTTAGATAAGATGTATATATTAAATATAGATAAGATAAGACACAAGTTGGCTAGTTGCTCTCAAGTTGTTTGCAAGTTGCTTAGCTTTAGTTTTCCTATAAATAGGATGTACTTTGTAAGTTTTCACTTGAGATATTGAAATACAAGATCTCCTTTGTATATACTTTGCATTTGCTATTCACTTTTCTATCTCTGATTACATGGTATCAGAGACATGTCTGATGTCTCCCTGATTTGAAAGTACCCGTCACTACCTGTTCAGAAATTCTTTTTTCGAGTAACCATTTAATCTTACCTCCACCACCATCATACTCGACCTCCTCCGATTAGAGTCCCATGCGATTTTCTCGCCGGCAAACCGCCCCACGCGCCGGCGCGTGGCTTACCAGACCGTCGCCGTGTTTGTTCCGTTATGTTTGTCTGGTGATTCCGATCACAACCGTGCAATCAATTTTGTGATTCAAGAACTTTGGTTCTGCATTTGATTATACTCCAGACCCTCTGATTGTATCCCCTGCTGTTTTCTAGCCCTATTTGAACTCCCTTGCTGGTCCTATTTTGAACCCCTGCTGGTTCACACCAGCCCTGACCAGCACAGAGAGCAGCTATTTTATCTTCTGATCCACTGATGGCCACTTTTGTGTTGACTTCTCGTCAACTTTCTGATTCTGAACTTTGGGTTCTGTAAATTTGATTCCGACTCTGGTCTGCCTTAAAAAAAACAAAAATTTTTTTTGGTTGACCAACAGTTTGATTATCTGGTTCTGGATTCTTCTTTGTTAAGAGTATTCCTGTTTCCAGCTCTGGTTCTTGTCCAGATCCTCTGGCCAAGTCCAGACCTTGTGGTCCTGTTTATTTGTCCAGACTATTTGGAACAATCTCCGCTCTGGTCCTTCTGGTTATTTGTCCATACCCTCTAGCACGACTTCCAGATCCTGTGGTCCTCTGATTACTTGTTTTTGGGTCTTTGTTCTTTTTGGTTTTGCAATTAAGTATGGCTGACAAAAAATGAAAACAAGAGTGACTCAGGTAAAGCTACTAATTCTGCCTATATACTAATAAACTTGATGTCCTACCAATAGCTACTCGACTCATCAACAACAAACTTGATGGCTCAAACTTCTTTGAATGGAGCAAAACTGCTCGTATTTATTTACGAAGTATTGGGAAGGCTTCTTATCTCGCTTCTGATCCTCCTACAAATGATACTAAAGATCAGCTTTTACAAATCGATGCTCGGTTATTCCTATATATCAAAAACTCCATCGACACTTTCGTTATGCCACTTATTAATCATTGCATGTTAAGGAATTAATGGAGTACTTGGACTTTCTATATTCTGGACAAAGTAACATGTCTAGAATTTACAGTGCTTGTAAGTCTTTTCATCGGGGGGAGCAACTTGATCAATCACTGACAACTTATGTTATGGAATTCAAGAAAACTTGTGATGAATTGAACTCTCTTCTACCTCTTAGCACAGATGTACGGGTTACATAGTTATCAAAAGCGAGTTCCTCGTGCGCCTAGTCGCAATTTTAAGGTGAGGCGCGATAATTGCACTTTGATTTTAAGGCGAGTGCCTTGTGAAGCTGAAGAAGATTTTGAAATTTGACTATTTTAGAACTTTTGGTACTAATTAGATGATATTAAATGTTATATAATAACTTTTCTTTATTTTATTTGAATAATAATATTATTTTTAGTATAGATTCCTTTCATTTAAGTGCACTTTTTTTTTCTTAGGACCTCGCTTTTTTTGCGCCTTGCGCTTAGGCCCTGTGACGGGTTATGCAAACTCAACGGGAACAAATAGCTGTGTTGAGTTTCTTGACCGGCCTACGACCGGAATTCGATTCTAGTTTCTGGATGAACCAGCTATTCCATCTCTTCAGGAAATATTTGCCCGTATTCTTCGTCATGAAGATACTTCATCACCATCACCCCTAGCTCATACTAGTGCATTGGTCAGCCGTGGTGGATTCCGAGGTGGACATCGAGGTACCTCGCGTGGTAGTTACAATGGTAGTATTCTCGTTCAAAGTGATCATGCTTCCGCAACCAAATATGATAATGCTAAGTGTCAATATTGTCATGAGTTTGGACATACTAAGCGTAACCGCGAGAAACTTTTGGCCCGGAATTCTAGACCTTCCTTAGTTCATCTTGTTGCTACATCTGATCGCAACTTTGACACAACTATCTGGTGAACTTTTCCAGAAATAGATTTTTGATATGGGTTTGTGGATTAAAAAAAATTCTGGTGTTTTCGTGTTTCCGACAAAATATTTTCTAGTTCAAGCCTTTTTGCCTTTGGGTTTCGGTTCTGGCTTTGGTAATTTTCCAAGCTTTCAGTTTTGGAATCTGCTTCTGGTCTTTGTACTAGTATTCGGGTAATATTCTGGCTTTGTCGACCATCTGGTTCGATCTCCTTCCATTGAGATCGATTTTTGGTTTGTGGCTTTAACAATCATCCGGTTCGATCTCCTTCCATTGAGATCGATTTTGGTTTGTGGCTTTGAGAGCCATCTGGTTTGATCTGGCTTTGGCAGCCATCCGGTTTGATCTTCGCAAGACTGATTAAGTATTGTTTCGATGAACCTATTGTTTGGTTTCATATGGACCTTGGCTACTTAGATTTAAAAAGTTTAGTTTAGCAATTTTGGGTTGAGCAACCACCTTGGTTTGTTGCTCAGGGGGAGTCAAGCGAAGTCTACAAGTCTCAAGCAATCTCCTCGTCCTTCGGGACGTCTGGTCTCAAGCAATCTCCCCGTCATCCGGGACGTTTGGTCCTTCGGGGCGTCTGGTCTCAATCAATTTCCCGTCCTTCATGATGTCTGGTTTTTTGGGAAGTCTCCATTTTCCATTTGCTGATGCCCCTCTTTTGATTGGTTCCGGGTTACTGATTCTATTAGGCTGCCGTCCAATAAAGCTACTGATCTGTGTATGTTGCTGTTTGAAGATACGAATAAGGGCTATTATTGATGCTGTTAGGTTTCCAATTGTGACTCAATTTATGCAGCTCTTTGTGATCAATGTGCTAGTCCAAATGAGGCCTTGCCTGGAAGAAGAATTTGCTATACTTGTAACAAGCTGGGCATGATTAACATCTATGCTCCAGCTTGAGGGGGAGTGTTAGATAAGATACCTAATAAATATAGATAAGATAAGACACAAGTTGACTAGTTGCTCCCAAGTTGTTTGCAAGTTGCTTAGCTTTAGTTTTCCTATAAATAGGATGTACTTTGTAAGTTTTCATTTGAGATATTGAAATACAAGATCTCCTTTGTATATACTTTGCATCTGCTATTCACTTTTCTATCTCTGATTACACTTACAGTTTTCTTTTTTCATTTCTTGTGACATATAATCTCTAGGCATTAGCTGCTGAAGTTACTAAGGCATTTAGCCATCGATTAGCTCCATTGAACATGGTTGTGAGAGAACTTACTGGTGACATGCAGCTTTCTAAAACTGAACTTGAAGAAACTCAGGTCTATCACTGCCCATATGATGTCTGGAAATAAAATCATAGATTTGCTTTTAAATTAAATATTTTAAATCTGTGCTCACAGATGATTGTAACAACACCTGAGAAATGGGATGTAATCACCCGTAAAAGTAGTGACATGTCACTCTCGATGCTGGTAAAGCTCTTAATCATCGATGAAGTACATCTGCTGAATGATGATAGAGGGCCTGTAATAGAAGCTTTAGTGGCTCGCACTCTTCGCCAGGTACATTTATAATCTAGTTAAGAACAATACAAGAATAATTCTTGATGTATTGAAGTGAATTTGAAGGTGTTTTTGATGAGGTTTGTTAATGCGAACCTGAGATTAAATATGTTTCTTGTTAACTTTTGATAGGTGGAATCCACACAGTCCATGATCCGTATTGTGGGGCTTTCAGCTACACTTCCCAATTATCTGGAGGTTGATCTGGCAATATCTTTTATTAAATTCTTGTGATTTGTAGGTTGATTTGCTTTTATCTTTCCCAACTTTCAGGTTGCACAATTCTTGAGGGTTAGTCCAGATGCGGGTCTCTTTTTCTTTGATTCTAGCTACCGTCCTGTGCCTCTTGCACAGCAATATATTGGAATTACAGAACCAAACTTTCAAGCACGGAATGAACTTTTGAATGAAGTTTGCTACAAAAAGGTCTTTAATTTTTATTAATGACTTATTGTTTTGCACTAGATCTGGATTGTCTTTTGTTCATTCTGTGGAGCTTTGTATAAGCAGGTTGTTGATTCATTGAAGCAAGGGCATCAGGCAATGGTGTTTGTTCATTCACGTAAAGACACTGGGAAAACAGCTGATAAATTGGTAATATCTTTTTTTCTTCTTCCATTTTTTAAGAACCTGTATGCAATATCTGAGATCTGTACAAATGGTTTTTATGTTTAGTTAGTTCTTATGCTTCGATGCTAAGTTCTATAGTTGTTGCATAACTGAACTTTTGTAATGGTATTCAAACCATACAAGTGCTTGATCTTTTCAAACATTGTTAGCTCCACTTATTATTTGTTGCGCGACATGTTATACAGATAGAACTTGCCCGGAAGTATAATGAACTAGATCTCTTTATGAATGAGGAACATCCTCAGTTTCATTTGGTCAAGGTAAATGGTCAAAGTAAAAATTTCTTTAAGCAGTTCATCATGATCGAATCAGATTTGTCACCATCACTTACTTTTTTCACTTTCAGATGGAGGTTTCAAAGTCCAGAAACAAACAGCTTGTTCAACTATTTGGATCAGGAGTTGGCATTCATCATGCAGGGATGTTGCGTGCTGACAGAGGTTTGACCGAACGCGTTTTTTCTGATGGATTGTTGAAGGTATGCAGCTCTTTATTTGACTTGCTTCTGATCTTTTTTGGTATTCCACTTAATGTGCCAATGTTTTTTTTTCAGGTCCTTGTTTGTACGGCAACTTTGGCATGGGGAGTAAATCTACCTGCACACACTGTTGTGATTAAGGTTGTTAAATTATGGAACATGTGTGTATTGAACCAATTATTATGACTAAATTTAGCAGACAACTTGTTGATTTTTAAATGTGAGGCATTTATTGCTTGTAGAGCTATAGTTGTGGAAGAAATCAACTAGTTAACGGAAAATTAATCATTTAATGTTGTTGATATTTGGGAAATTTGCATCTCTAAGCTACACCTAACCTTGTTGGGCCTCGTTTAAAAAAGCGTGCCTCAAGTGCTTGGCAGTAATGCTGATGGAGAAATAGGATAGTTGATGCCTTTTATATTATTAAATTGTATGTACTTTTTTGTATCTTATATTTTGGTTTTCAAGGATTAAAATGGTAGCACAAGTTATCTATAATTAATTAATAAGTATTTTTGAATACAGGGTGCCTAGCAGCGCCTAGCGCCTACTAAAACCAAGTGTTGAGCACTCTCCTTAGATATAGAGGAGAAATTTTCTCTCACTAATGTTGTATTGTAAGAAAGTTAACATGGCTGATATTAATTCGACTTGATCACAGTTAAAGCCATTTAGTTTTCCACCTGTGGAGGCTTGCAAATGTGTAACAAGATCCTCTAGTTCTTAAGAAGGCTCCTATCTATCGCAATATGAATATCAACATTCAGATCTGAATTCAAGTTCTTTCAATTTAATGAACCCTTTAGTTCTCTTATTTGTTTATTAACCAACATAAACACTTTGGCACAGGGGACTCAATTGTACGATCCAAAGGCTGGTGGATGGCGAGATCTGGGTATGCTGGATGTCATGCAGGTGCCATTAATATTCTCACTGTTTTATTTTCAGCGTTTACTGCTGCTTGAGTTCCAATGTTGTGTTTACCCGTCTTTTATGATGTGCTATAGATTTTTGGACGTGCTGGAAGACCTCAGTTTGATAAAAGTGGTGAAGGCATTATAATTACTTCTCATGATAAGTTAGCCTACTATCTGCGACTTTTGACAAGTCAACTTCCCATAGAAAGTCAGGTAACTAGTATCTCAATCGAACTTGCAAGGTCTGGATTATAATTATTTCATAATCAAGATATATTCCTCTGGCCTTCAAGAAGAAAACCTGGTTCCTTGTTGGATGTCCTGTTGCATATAGAAACTGATTTGAGTTTCACGTGAACGATGTTGTTTGATCAAATTTTGTTACCTAGCCTATTTAAGTTCCTTCTTTGCTTTCTAATTGCTTTAAATTTCGGTACAAAAGGAGTATGATGCCTTAATATGAACCTTTGATGTCTAAGTTGGGGTTCTGATACGACTTGGATTTTGTAAACCGAAAATTATTTATTATAATTGTTATGGATGCTATTGTTCTAATTATCGGATAGGTTTTTCATTAGGGTAAGTATCTGATTATGAATAAACTTGGGGAACGAGTTACTTATCTCTCGAAAGTAAGTCATCAGGAGAGCCGATTGACCTCTTGAAAGTCGATTAATCATTCAACCCTACTATTTTCGTTTGTCTTTTCTTGCTTTTTTTAATAATTATTTGGGGCGGTTCCATCAGTTTTATTTTAACATAGAAATAGGGCATCTGGAAAAGAAACTGAAGGCATCATATGACAAGAGATGTTATATAAAACTTTCTCTGCGATGATAATGAATGACGTCCCCATAAGCTATAAGGGATGGAAGAAAAATTATGCTGCATCACAAACTAAAAATGTTGACCCCGGGAAGGAGAAAAGGTTGAGACCTGAACATATGATCTCTTACGGGAAGAGATGCTTTCATCACTAATAATAAGCACATTCATTGCAATATTCTAGGATAAGAGTTGCATAATATTTTAAAAGTCACTGCTGCATTGAAAATTAAACCAAATGTTACAGTTATTACTTTCAAAAGGAGTAAAAAGACAATATGATTTTATAAAATTACAGTATCTAATATCATTCCCAGCTAAATCTTTTGTTTGTGGGTATTAAATAGACTTTTTAACAGTACCTTGTGTTACCTATAGGCAGTTTTAGTTGCAAAAAGTTGCCAAATTTAGGCTATGTAACTCCATCAGGCCCAAATAAACCTTTTTGCTTGATAGCCATCCATGCTGAATGCTCATAAATTGCCTATCATTCTAGAACTGTACAAGTTTACTTCTGTGTGTCTCAAGCGTGTGTCTAGTGATTAGGTTATATTCTTAAAACGTGAAGGTGGTCCACATGGTAATATGATGACACACACTGTCTCACCTCACATACACAGAATACAAGGAAAATTATGAAGCGAGTGAGAAGCTAGAATTCCAGTAAGGGAACATGCATTGTCGTCTATTATTTCAAGACAGAAAGTTGGCTGTGGCTTTAGAATTTTTGCACCTTGTTTTTGTGTTAGTGTTGCTAGTAGAAGAGAAGTGCACTTTTTGGATTATAAAGTTTTTCTATAACTAGATTTCACACTGGAGCACTAAAATAGTTGGATTTATAAGTTACTTTGATTTGTTGGCAGTTCATTAGCTCCTTGAAAGATAACCTAAATGCAGAGGTAACACTGGGAACTGTGACGAATGTGAAAGAAGCTTGTGCATGGCTTGGGTATACATACCTATTCATAAGGATGAAAATGAATCCTTTGGCATATGGTATTGGATGGGATGAGGTATAGTCATCTTTATGGAACCTATATATTGTTGTTTGATCTGCATTATTTATATTGCTTGCTAAACTTGTTATTTTGACTTCTGTTTCACTTCACCATATGCTGATATCTTGAGTATTCTTTTAGTGACTATTCCTGTTAGAAAGCATACATGATAATTGTTTTTGATTTGATAGGTTATTGCAGATCCTTCATTGGGTTTGAAGCAAAGATCTCTTGTTACAGATGCTGCACGTGCTCTTGACAAAGCTAAAATGATGCGGTTTGATGAAAAAAGTGGCAATTTTTATTGCACCGAACTTGGTCGCATTGCTAGTCACTTTTATATACAGTATTCTAGTGTTGAGACATACAATGAGATGCTGAGGCGTCATATGAGTGATAGTGAGGTAACATATTCTTGTTAATTTACTTGCATAACTGGTCTGTTTGCATCACTGTAGAATTCCAATGCTAACCGCATATATGTTCATAAAAGCTAGTCACTTCTATATTCAGTATTTCCAAAAGAAATATTCTTTGTAGCATGAGTTCATAAAAACTTAGCGAAGCACAATCACACATTATTTACTCCAATGCTTGTTAGTATAGGAAGTTAAATGCCATCATCTTAATGATCCGAGTACATGCACACTTAAATTGAAAAGGTTAAGATGATACTGCAGATTCAAGATTACTGAGTAGGTATTGCCAGCTAGAAAATAATTGAAAATCTATTTCATTTGTGCATCTATTTTGCAGATGTTTCGTTTTTGGGTATCTGGGAACTTAGTTGACGATATAGACCTTTTGTTGAAACAGTTTATAAAAAATTACTTTCGTATTGTGACTGGTGGTGTTTTTGACCCAAAATTGTTTTTCTTTGCAGATAATTGACATGGTTGCTCATTCTTCAGAATTTGAAAATATTGTTGTTAGAGAGGAGGAGCAAAATGAATTAGAAACATTGTTACGCACGGTCTGTCCTTTAGAAGTAAAGGGCGGTCCCACAAATAAACATGGGAAAGTATCTATCCTAATTCAGGTATAGGATTTTAAATATCAAGAGTACAATGAGCAGTTGAACCTATATGATTTGTCTTTATCCAACAATAAATTGGTAATCACATTCTTTGCAGCTATATATATCTCGAGGGTCTATTGATGCATTTTCCTTGATTTCTGATGCGGCATACATTAGTGCCAGCTTGGCTCGTATAATGCGGGCCCTTTTTGAAATTTGTTTGCGTAGAGGATGGTGTGAGATGACATCTTTCATGTTGGAGTATTGCAAGGCTGTTGATCGTCAAATATGGCCCTACCAGCATCCCCTAAGACAGTTTGACAGAGATATATCACCAGAAGTTTGTCTAGCGATCTCTGTGTGCTATTAGAGGTGGCAAAATGGTCGGGTTGGGCGAGGTGGGTAACAGGTCAAAACAAGTTCTAATAAAATATAGACAACTCTTATGTACAACTGGTCGGGTTGACCTGTTAGTGGGTCAAAACAGGTTCTAGTAAAAAACAGGCAACTCTTTTAATTATTCCCTAAACATAACCTGAATCAACCCATTGATAAGTAAATGGGTCGAAATTGCCACCTCTAATTGATTTGATGCTTATGCTCGTGCTGCATCTCTGTTATTAATTTCCTTTTTTGCAGATACTTAGGAAACTAGAAGAACAAGAGATTGACTTGGATCATCTTCAAGAAATGAAGGAGAAGGAAATCGGAGCTATGATTCGTTATGCACCTGCAGGAAGGGTACTTCTATTTTAATAATTATTTTTCTGCAATTTATTTTGAAATCTGACTCACACTTATGTAAGATTTTATTTGGCTGCTTTCCAAAAAATTGAAGGTGGTGAAGCAATATTTGGAGTTTTTCCCGTCAATCATATTGTCTGCTACGATAAGTCCGATCACCAGAACTGTTTTAAAGGTAATTTTTTGTTACTAATCCAAGTCTCTTAGATGCAGCGAGTTGATATTCAGTTCCGTTTTTCAGGTAGATCTGGTCATAACTCCAGATTTTGTATGGAAAGATCGCTGGCATGGTGCTGCTCAACGCTGGTGGATTCTTGTTGAGGTTCTGTTTTGCCTTTATTTTTGTATGAAATGGCCAATTGATGTTGCATCCCACTATTTTTTTCTAATCTAAAAAATGAGAAATAACAGTAAATAAAAAGACAGGCATATGTAGATTGAAATTCATGAATGCTGTATGGACGTTTAGATCTAGACAAACTAAATATTACGTTATTCTAAACCAGTATATGGATTTTTACAAACTCCTGCAACTTGAGAAGAGGGTCCGTAACTAAATCAAGTTTAGGTATATTGTATATAAGATTAGTATCCTTCAATTCAACCCAAATCAGTAGTTTGCTTTTATTATTGGCGGTGTTCCCGTTTTATTCGGGTTGCAAAGATGCATTTTACAAGGTCCAAGGTTTAAATAATTTTCTTAGGTTATATATTTCCCATATCTTGCATAATTTCTAATTGTAAAACACTTTCTAGTTTCTGATGTCAAATGATTTCTTGTATTAACAAAGAGATAGGGGTGTAAGCGAGCTGAGCCAAGCCCGGGCTCGCCTCGTTTAGAGCTCTATTTCCAAAGCTAGAGCTTGGCTCGTGAGTAGTCTTTCAAGCTCGAGCTTGGTTCGTTTATTATTTATTTAGTTATTTTATTTGTATTTTTTATAATTATAATTTTATTAATAACATAATATATTATCTAATTATTTTTATCATAATTTTATGTATAATAAATATTATTATATAAATATATATATCTAATACATTAAATAAAAATTATATAAATAAAAAGGCTCGTTTAGGCTCGTGAGCTTACTCGGGCTCGTTTAAGCGCGGCTCGATTCAAGTTTTTAGCGAGCTGATCTCAAGTAGCTCACGAGCGTTTCAGCTTGTTTACGCCCCCTACAAAGAGAAAATTGAACGTTTTAGATCTGTTTGTTTTTGTAGTGATGGACAATTTTTTTAGTCTAGCTGTTCTTGAGCTTAGGAGAGTTAATGTCAATCTCCCATCTATACAAATTTCATACCAAGTGACTTCTAATCGTGTCACAAAAGGATGCCGTTTATGTTCTATGGGTTGTACTTTCACTATACAAGCTTGTTTTGGTACACTGGGTGCACTTATTGTATGCAACATCTCATTTCTTAAGCTTAATGACAGTCAAGTAGCCAACTTCTCATGAAGTAATTCATGCAGGATTCAGATAATGATCATATTTATCATTCAGAGCTTTTCACATTGACCAAACGAGCAGCAAAAGGGGATCCACAAAAGCTTTCTTTTACTGTGCCAATATTTGAACCACACCCTCCTCAATACTACATTCGTGCTATTTCCGATTCTTGGTTGCAGGCTGAGGCTTTCTATACAATATCTTTTAAGAACCTTGCCCTACCAGAGGTCAGTTTAGTAACTTGACAATCAGAACATTTGTGATTTCCTGTCCTCTTTTTGAAGGCTAAATTTGGAATTTTGTTTTCTTTTTATTTATTTATTTTTATTTATTCAGAGCCATACTACACACACTGAACTTCTAGATCTGAAGCCACTTCCTGTGACTGCACTTGGCAACAAGGCTTATGAAGAATTGTACAGATTTTCACACTTCAATCCTATTCAAACACAGGTATGGCATCCTGAATTGTAGATTTTTCCATGCTATCACCAGTTATGTTGTATGCCACTGATGCTGTACTTGGCAGGCCTTTCATGTTTTATATCACACACAAAATAACATCCTCTTAGGAGCTCCTACTGGAAGTGGGAAAACTATATCTGCAGAGCTAGCTATGCTTCATTTATTTAATTCAGCCCCTGATATGAAGGTACACGTTTCACTTTTGTGATCAAGGAGATAAATCCTAAATGTATCATATCCTTAAAGAAAATTCTTAAATCTTTATGTATATACTTTATAGATGTAAAAATATATTACATATATTACGTATAAAAAACAAAATTCAAAACATGTAAAAATTAATATATAATTGGGTTTTGAAAATATGTTTATTACTATTCATTTATAAATTGATTGAAAATACATTTACATAGTTAGATTTCTTATAATAAAAGATAGTTTAAAATAAATGTGTTTTATTAGTATAATAGTATTTTCTTTAAAAATATATTATTATTAAAAGATTGAAGTGTATTTAATAAGAGAGAGAGACGGGAAAAAAATGATGACAATGAATGTGGAGGCGACTCGTGGCATTGAAAAACCTTTATTTATTATATAGTTTCAGAGGCCATCTATTTACCCATCATCATCATTACATCCTATATAGTTGCTATTTGTCTGGGTCCACACAATTTCTGTGTTTACACTCAGAGGTGGTGATTTTGGCTCTTTTACTCATGAACGGGTTAGTTTGGGTTATATTTTACCTGTGATAGGACAAACATGTAAAGTAAAAAAATAGCCAAAGAAAGGGTCCAATGGGACAACAGTCGCCCATAGTGTATTTTTAATGCATAACACCTAGATCAGTTAATTCAAAAAATATAGATTACTTTTGAAATAATATAATTTTTTCTATCATATTTGACTTTAGTTATTTATAAATTTTGTACAAAATTATTTCGCGTCAACCCAATTCATTTTGACACATTATCCAACCTTCCCGATCAACCCATGTTTCTACCTCTGTTTGTCATTATGGAAGGGTAAGCATTTTATTTAACTATGTGCCAAGTCAAAAGGTGGCAATTTTATGTAGCGGAGTGAGTGAATTTTAGGAATTAATAGGCGTAGAAGTAAATGCATACTTAAAAGTTGAATTTATATATTAAGCTGGATTTCTAATTTTTTTTTATCTTTTGATCGGTATGTCCAGTGTCCTATTGAAAAACAAAAGTTCTCATTTCTGGTGAAATCAACTTTGCAGGTTATCTATATAGCACCATTAAAGGCCATTGTTCGAGAAAGAATAAATGATTGGAAGAATGGCCTTGTTACTAAACTTGGAAAGAAGATGGTAATTATTCCTTCTAATTCCATACCAATGACTTAACCTTATGTGCTTGTTCTGTTAAGCAAACTTTAGTTTGATGTCAACTTCACTGGAAAACAATTTGAGTTTTTTATTACTTCCGTTTATTATATTTGGCTGGATAATTTTTTTTTGGGGGTTAAGGGACTTTGCCCGGTAAAGTTTTTACTAAAAGTAATAATTAGTGTGTTACAATTAAAGACATCTCTCTTAGGACCGTCCCTATTCAAGAGTCAAACAAACCAGAAGCAGAGACTACCTGGAAAAGTGCCTTAACCCAAACAAATGTGATGTTGACTTTACTGGAAAACAATTTGAGCTTTTTATTGCTTTCATTTATTATTTTTGGTTGGATGGTTTTTTTGGGGGTTAAGGGACTCTGGCTGGATAGTATTTTACAACAGGCATAAGATTACATTTATCATCTGTCAAACATGAATTGGTATTTCCACATGCTGCTGTATCAGGTTGAAATGACTGGTGATTACACACCAGATATGATGGCTCTTATGTCAGCAGATATCATAATATCGACTCCTGAAAAGTGGGACGGTATTAGTCGTAATTGGCACAGTCGAAGCTACGTCACAAAGGTACTTTTCTTACTTTCTGTTCAGAAATTACCTTTACGGAGTGATATAACAACATATTATCATTACTATTGTCCGAAGTATTGCGTAGTATTTGTATAGAATGTTGCAAAAGTTTTTTTTGTATTATGGTGACAGGTTGGTCTTATGATTTTGGATGAGATTCACCTACTTGGAGCTGATCGTGGACCTATACTTGAGGTACAAATGTACAATGCAATTTGCTTTAGACGTTTAGTTTGTGTATACGGTTATAAGGGTTGCAGTGACATTCTTAAGCATCAATTTATTTTTCTTGTATATTGTTGTTTAGTTGACATGCCCCTGAGAAGTGTCGGAAACATAGTAGTCTTTGTATATATTTATCAACTTTGGCATGATCGTGTCGAATAACTGGTAGTGGTGAATCATTTTGGCAGATGACCATGGACAATTAGTTGTTGGTCGTGAACATTTATTTCGTGGGAGAGAGATGATAAGAATAGTGATTTTATGATTGCATAAGAATGATTTTTGTGCCTATGTTTAACTTCTCCATCAAATTTTTGAAGAGTAATCTTCTCAAGGAGTAATCTGCTCTATATGTGTGCGTATGTGCACGGGTATTCACGTACCCTGTTGATATACTCTTTTGGGATTAACGCTTTACTCTTCTCGATTTGATTGCCAGGTCATCGTCTCAAGGATGAGATACATATCATCACAAACAGAGCGGTCCGTTCGGTTTGTTGGTTTGTCAACAGCACTAGCAAATGCTCAGTGAGTTATTTGTTCATGAACCTCTAATGGATTTTTAGGTTTTTTCGTCCTGTTTTACTAGAATTATCCATCACAGTTCTTACTTCTTCAAATCAGCCATATCATATTGTCTAAAAAAATCATTTGCTACTAATACTAAACATATCCTGATCAAGCATGCATTACATTATGCAGTATCAAAACGTAGACATAATGATTTAGAAACCTTAATTTCTACGTCTCTCTCTTTACTACTATATTCATATTCAACGGTACTATCATTCGTTTTAACAATAATATGTGTTGTTAGATAACACCTTTATCCTTAAACGTTGTATATTGGTCCAATTTTGTGTTGTCTGCTAGGAATCTGGCTGACTGGTTGGGAGTTGAGGAAATTGGTTTGTTTAATTTCAAGCCAAGTGTCAGGCCTGTGCCTCTTGAAGTTCATATACAGGCAAGTGATTTTGTTCAAGCTATAACTTTGTTTCACTTGTTTCTTATAAATATGCATGTACAAAAGTCTCAAATACATAAAATTTCTATAATATGCCGTCTAACAAACAAACATACCAAGTAAAAATCCCACTCATAACAGAGCTATGGTTAGGGTCTGAGGAGGGTGGGACCTCTATCCCCGGGGATAGAGAGGCTGCTCCCACCAAGACCCCTGGCTCCATATAATATGCCATCTACCCTATCTTTTTCCTTATACATGTGACTTGATTCCAAAAGTAGAAGGCTAGAAATGTCTTTACTTTTGTAATTACCAATTTACCATTCTAGTTTTAGTTGGAAGTGGCGAACTCACTTTTAAGTTTTAATTGGTAGTAGACAGTATTTTATATTTTGTCATGTCAATTTACAGGGGTATCCTGGGAAGTTCTACTGTCCAAGAATGAATAGCATGAATAAGCCCACCTATGCTGCCATATGTACACATTCACCTACAAAACCAGTTCTAATTTTTGTTTCATCTCGGCGACAAACACGGCTTACGGCATTAGACCTCATACAGGTAAGTCAATTGGTTTCATGATCTGCAGCTCATCTATATTAACTATTTAATTCATTATTTTATAATATTTTTGCACTTTTGCAACATAAAGTTTGCAGCTTCAGATGAACATCCAATACAGTTTCTAGCTATGCCAGAGGACGCACTACAGATGGTTCTTTCTCAGGTCACTGATCAGAATCTGAGGCATACTTTACAATTTGGTATTGGTTTACATCATGCAGGATTGAATGACAAGGATAGATCTTTAGTTGAGGAACTGTTTGCAAACAACAAGATTCAGGCAATGATCATTCACTTTCATTTTTAATATTTTAAATAAATTCATCTTGATTATATATTTGACAATGTTCATTGGTGGTGGACTTTATATCATATCTTATGGACAATTACTGTTTTTCAGGTATTGGTTTGCACTAGTACTTTAGCTTGGGGGGTAAACCTTCCAGCTCATCTGGTTATAATAAAGGTTAGTAAATTATGTCAATCTCATACAAGCATACACATAATAATATAGTATGAACTTTGTCGCATGGACTTTTTAGTTATGACCCTAAAATAATGTTACAACTGCTTAAATTTAGTCATCTAGTATCTAGTATCACTCACCAATTATCCTAGTACATTTGAACATTTCTTGTCTCAAATGTTACTAAGAGCAACATACACAAATTATCTGCAGTAGTTTGTTGATTTAGTTGTTTATTGACAGTGGGCTTTTATCACATGATTGCAGGGAACAGAGTATTATGATGGAAAAGCAAAGCGTTATGTTGATTTTCCAATCACAGACATATTGCAAATGATGGGCCGTGCAGGTCGTCCTCAGTATGATCAACATGGGAAAGCTGTCATTCTTGTGCATGAACCTAAAAAGAGCTTCTATAAGAAGGTGACATAAATGCAAGTGAAACACAAATAATGTAAAATATTTGCAATCACTGATTTATTTGTTTTTCTTGCAGTTCCTTTATGAACCATTTCCGGTTGAAAGCAGTCTTAGGAACCAACTCCATGATCACATCAATGCTGAGATAGTTTCTGGGACAATTTCTCATAAGCAGGATGCAGTGCATTATTTGACCTGGACATATCTGTTCCGCAGGCTGGTACGATTTATTTAGTGATAATTATTAGAAAAATGAAATTACAAACATGATAAAATTGCTTTCTGATAAATACTAAACATTTTGTATGATGTGAAATCATTGGCGTCAATATTAGCCAATAGAATTTCCTTTTTGACATTATTATGCATGTGACAGATGGTTAATCCTGCTTATTATGGACTGGAAGATTGTGATCCTGAAAGTTTAAATTCTTACTTATCCAGGTAACAGCAATGCTTCATAAATTGATTTAACATTCCTGCTTGATTAATTAGTAATAAACGTGCAAGTTTCATTGCAGCCTTGTGCAAAACACATTTGAAGATTTGGAAGATGGTGGATGCATTAAGATGAATGAAGAAAATGTGGAGCCTTTAATGTTAGGCTCAATAGCATCTCAATATTATCTGAAATACATGACAATTTCCATGTTTGCTTCAAACATAGGGCCTGATACATCTCTCGAAGTAAGTAAAAGTTATTCCACCAGAGGTTTGCCATCTGTTTTCTTTGTCCAACTTCGACCCATTTACTTATGAATGGATCAGTTTGGGTCAAGTTGGTAAACATAAAAAAGTTAGCTAAAAAGGAAACAAATCAAATGGGCCGATTCATAAAGCCTCCTAAATCATTGAAATAATATTTAAAATTTTTGGATAAAAGAGTTTTTATCTACTACTCTACCCGCCCTACCCACCCATTTTGCCACCTTGAATATTAGCTGTAACTTGCAACCATCTTAAACTCATAATATTCATCCTGCAAATGTTATTGGCTAATGATGATTCATATATTATATCATTTTTCTTCAGGTTTTTCTTAATGTACTGTCTGCTGCTTCTGAATATGATGAACTTCCTGTCCGTCATAATGAGGTAATTTCAAGTTGTTTCCATATCATAATTTATACTCTTTTTTCTTATCTTTTCAGTCTTATCTTACCTGCTTGCTTCTGTTGTAGGAAAATTACAATGAAGCATTGTCTGCGAAAGTTCCATTAGCAGTGGACAAGACTCGCCTTGATGATCCACATGTTAAAACTAATTTGCTTTTTCAGGTCAGCATAATCTTGGAACTTTAAAAAAAAATAGTGGATTAGTTTACTTCTTTTGATCAATATTTTTCCTTCTGAAATATACCTACCAAATTATTTAAATTTTGTACAGGCACATTTCTCTCAAGTAGAACTGCCAATCAGCGACTACTATACAGACTTAAAGTCAGTGTTGGATCAGAGTATACGTGTCATACAAGCAATGATAGACGTTTGTGCAAATAGTGGATGGCTCTCGAGTTCCATTACTTGTATGCATCTTCTTCAGATGGTCATGCAGGTATGTTTCCAAATTTCCTCAAAAGGAACAACTTTTAAATTCAAGGAAAATTGGATTTTAGTAAAATCCGAACTATGACGCATTGGTTGATAATAATTCATACCGACAATTTGATCAATGACACTCCTAACTTTCATTTTCATTGCCAAGGTTAATCCCACTAGCATAATCATCGAAAATTTACATTCGATTTACACTCGATTTCGGTTGTACATTTCTCCATTTTGTTGATGATCATCATTGTGAGCGAAATCAAGTGTAAATGTATGTTGATTATGCGACTGGGATTGCCCTTGGCAATGAAAACGAAAGTTAGGAGTGTCATTGATTAAGTTGTCGGTATGGATTATTATTGGCCAATGAGTCATAGTTTGGATTATTAAAATTCAATTTGCCTAAATTTAAATGCTATTTATTCTAGGTAGAGGTGGCAAGTTTGACCCATTTACTTATGTACGGGTCAATTTGGTTATTATTATTATTTATCTCGGTTCGAATGGGTTAAACTGGTCGGAAGTTCACAATTGCATTTTTACTTCATACAACCTCCTAAACCACTTTATATTATTGCGAAAAATTGGCAATATAGTTTTTGTATCATATTTAATGGATTTTCATTTTTAACTGTTTTATGATATCAGGGTATGTGGTTTGAGAGGGATTCTCCCCTATGGATGCTGCCATGCATGACTGAAGACCTTATCACTTCATTGCAAAAAGGAGGAATATCTAATGTCCAACAACTATTGAATCTCCCCAACATGAATATGCAATCTAGATTTGGAAATATTGCTTCAAGACTACAACAGGTAAGCAAAACCATATGAAATATATTAACTAAACGTTGTAACAGGTTTTATTATTCTTTTTTAAAATTTAGTGGCTTGAGATAAAATATAATGTAAGATGGTAAAAGACTTAATTGCTTATTACTGAATATCGACGGCGAAACACAGTGGAAAAATCCCCACGGCCAACGGAGCAGCAACGCGCGCACACACGCGGCCGGAAGACGGCGCGTGACAGTCGGAGATGGAAGATGTGGCGGCGCGTGCGGCGACGATTCGGTGGCAATCCAAAAGGGACAAATCTGGGTAGCAACAACTTTGTCTGGATCAGGAATATTGTGACGGCCAGCGTGGTCACGTGAACGGCAGACATCAACAACTTTGTCATGTGAACGACAATTAAACGATGGAAATCAAATGGCAGATTTGTCATGTAAATCAAACGGCAAAAATTAAGGCAGAAGAAACGGTGGAAATCACGGTAACCGTGGTCACGTAAATAAGGTGGCGGACTGGTGGTCGCCAAATCGGAGCAAGGCGACGGTGGTAGCGGTGAGACAAAACAGTGTCTCGAAACCCAATTTACGAATAGTGGCAGAAATCTAGAACCGAGACGGGTTTTTATTTAGAACAGGAAATAGGAACGGAAATAAAAGAACTGAAAAAAGAAAACGAGAGTGAATGGACAGGGCGGCGGCGGCGGTGGCACACCGCCCTGTCTAGGGTTTGATCGCAGTGGCGACGGCTAGGGTTTGTATATATATATATATATATATATATATTTTTTTTTGTGGTGGCGGGCGGTGGTGGTAGAGAGCCTAGGGTGGCTCTGATAGATGGTAAAAGACTTAATTGCTTATTACTGAATAATGAGTTACATTATATAGAGAACGGAATGCAAACCTTAGATACCTAATGGGCCCGTGGGCTCATAATAATAAACCTAATATCCAATATATAACCCAAATCAGACCCATTTATAAGTAAATGTATCGAAATTGTTGATTATGTAGCACGTGTTTCTCACTCTTCAGGATCTACAAAATTATCCCCGTATTCAAGTCAAACTCAAGATACAAGGAAGGGACGCTGACAGTGACAACATTCCTAGTCTCAGCATTCGGATGGAGAAACTCAACCGCAGAAAAAGTTCAAGAGCTTTCACCCCCCGTTTTCCAAAGGTATAATATTTATCGTATGATTTTTTTTCAGTCTGAAATCCATTCATCTTTGATCTTGTTTTTTTTTCAGTTAAAAGATGAAGCATGGTGGTTGATTCTTGGCAACACTTCCACCTCCGAATTACATGCTCTGAAAAGGATTTCCTTCACGGATCGTGTGGTTACCCGCATGAAGTTACCGTCAACCACAACTAGTTTTCAGGTAATTTTAGTTTTTTTTTCTTATAATTTTTATTTTGCACCTTTTTATAAAATCCTTAAATTCCCGACTATCCGCCTTCACTTTGCACTAGATATCTCAGGTAGTTGATTGGTTGTTTTTTTTGCTAGGGAATGAAGCTGCTGCTTGTTTCAGATTGTTATCTTGGTTTTGATCAAGAATACTCGATTGAAGAACTAATGGAGTCTTAGCCACAGAAGTATATATGTTGCATTTCCACAACACAGTTGATCAGAAATCCGAATCTCTTTACTGACTTCACCCGAGACTCAGTTTTTTTTCTCTCAAATTATTTCCAACATAAAAATAATACTGATGGTTTATGAATATTTATAAATTTAAAAAAAGATGCTAAATAATGAAGGCAAAGGTTTCTAAGTTTCAAATCACGAACCGATCCGGATTTTGCTTCTATGGCTTACGAATACGGAATGGTTCTTAGCTTTGTTAGATAGGACAAAGGATCGACATCTATACCGAACAATTATTACGTTAGATAAGACAGGATCTGATAGCTGCTACATTAAACTCATGCAAAATAATAAATCAAATCCTTTTAACCGGTACAACTAATCTGGCCCGTTTGGTTTACCTTTCTTAAACCGTAGTTAACGGTTTGGTTACAAAACTTCATATTTAACGGTAAACATCCCTTCACATTCTTATAGCCAACTTAATAGAAGGTTAGTGTTAGACGCAAAAAGGACGAAACACAACATCCAAAAAAGAAAAAAAACCACACAAAAAAATCATAATTAACAATAAGAATAAAGTACACGAATAGTCCTTGTGGTTTGTAAAATAATTGGATTTGGTCTCTAACTATGGGAAAGTATATCAATTGTTCAAACTTTTACATAAACATAACAGGTTTGGTCTTTAAGATAGATATGATTAATTTTTTCTATTAAGTTTTACAAAATGACTAAAATACCCTTTGTAATAAGAAAAAACAAAAATAAAAAAAACTACCTTAACCAACCCCACCCTTTGTCTTCTTCCCCTCACTGGTGGCAATTGGTGATGGTGGAAGGAAGTTTTTAGGCTAAAACCACACCGTCACAAACAGGCGGTGACTGAAACCACCACCACCACTTCTCGCTCTCTATAAACTAGTTCGGCGCATGAAACCACCGCCACCATTGAAACCACCGCCACCGCAGCCCCTCCCCTTCACCTAGTTATTAGGTGTTGGCTTCGATGTGCCCAAATCGGTGGTGAGCGGAGATGGTGGGCAGCTGCGGTGGTGGGTTTTCATCGGAAAGAAGATAGGGTGTAGATAGCAGGCGAGGAGGGGGAGATGGTGGCGTGATTTAAGAAAACGAGGGGGAGGAGATGGCGGCGGCGGTTCTGTGGTAGTCGTGGTGGTTTCAGACAGTTATAGTAGTGTATAAAATTGTTTCTAATAAGGTTGGCATATTATATTCTATCTTCAATATATGTAGTTATTAATCCATATATGGAGCTGATGTAAGACCCAGTTCTATTTCTTTTATACATCTATTTATTCCAATGAATCTGAAATAATTGTTTTACTGTTATAAAATACATTTCTCCACCAGAATCTAACAGAATTTGGAAATGAACATATTTTTATTTAAAAATTATTTTAATTCAAATAAAAAATATGTTCGCAGAACGATCTATAAAACAGTTGATAGCGTTTCATTCCTCAACTAAATTAGGAGTCACTCTAAACTCCACACTTTATTCTAACAATAATTAACAATCAAATGATAATGATTGAAAGTTACAATAACCATACGTTTAAAGGCCAAATAAGTTGTGTCAAGCAACTACAGAAATCAAATTTCGAAGGTGTTAAAAGTCTATCAACATTTACACCGAAAAATTAAATCTATCAAGCAAGCTACATATCTATCTTATTTACAGAATTTCTTATTCCCAGTCTGAGTCAAAAAACCCAGCATCTCTCATCTCAGAGTAGTAAGCATTATCTAAAAGCAGGTCTTCCTCCTGTAAAAAAATATAAATTAAAAAATTAAAACGAGCATGACGATAAGTGGTCAAATGAAAATAAACACACAAACGGTAGATCACCTGGAAAAAATCTGCCAGAAAAGTGATGTACAGAAAAGGAAGGTAGAGCGTGTGATAGCAGATGCCTATGAAACTATACAACCTGTAAATACAAAATGAAAATCAATCATCGATGGGAACTACTTGTAAAATTGAAGAGAAAGCTCAACAGCATTCCCTTGGAGATACATACTAGCAACTAAAAGTAGAGGTGACAAATTTGACCCGATTGCTCATAAACGGGTTGATTCGGGTAACGGACCAAACAGACAAAGAAAATATCTTTTTAGTAAATAGGAAACGACCGTGGCCCAAAGTGTTTTCTAAATTCAGAAAACCTCCTGATTTTTTATAAGCATGTTTGACACACTAATTGTTTATAGAAAATTCAAAAAGGTGTTCCAGGCTTTCAGGTCAACTGACCCATAACAAAAATTACTGTTTGGACCTGTTACCAACCCACCGACCCACCCATTCCCCCACCCCCAGCTAAAGGTAATTTTTTTTGTACCAAAGTCCAAAGCCGACGCCACTAGCACCTAATGCACAAGCGAACAATCCTGTTCCATGAACCATGAACATGACGACAGCATAATTATAAAACGCCGGTCTGGCTGCATAAGCAAAAGACGGTGGAGTTAGTAAACTAAAGGCCAATTACCAACAAATATAAGAAAATGACTTGAAATTTGGTTGATATCAAAGTAAGTTGACTCACGGGGCAACTTATCTCTCCACTTTGAGTAATGCACAAACAAAATATAGCCATAGGTACATGTCAGCAGTAGTTCATCGAATGTCCACATGCCCCATTTTGCGCCATGAGTAGTTTCACCATCCATGAAAAGTGGCACACCAAATCCGAACACAAATATTGCCTAATAACAAAATGTAATTAGAAGCTTGGTTTAAAAAAGCGCCGTGAGGCGCTGCCTTAAGCGCGAGGCGTCCGAGGCGCTGGGCAAAACGCCTCAAATGGGTGAGGCGCCCGAGATACATGAAGCGCTCCGAGGCGCCGCCTCAGGCTTGAAGCGCGAGGCGCCGCTTCATGTATTTTCACGTTTTTAGCTTTAAATCAATTGGGCTTGGTCCATCATTTAAACCAATTTGGGCCTAAATCTGTAGTTGAGCTTAACTTGTGAGGCTGTGACCAATTTAAATAACCCTAAATCAGGCCTGTAACCATATTTGGGCTTATCCTGTGAGGCTGTGATCAATTTATGAATGTTTAATTATGTTCTAAGCTTTTAACTTCTAAGTATTAAAGTATGTTTTGTGTTTTTATGATTAAGAAGTGAAGTGTGTCATGCATAATACATTTTTTATTATTTTTTTAGTTTTAGCGCCTCGCATACGTGAAGCCCTTGCCTGGCGCCTTGGATTTTGGGACCGAAACGCCTCGCCTCGCGCTTTTTTAAACCAAGATTAGAAGGGACGCACCAATAACTTCACTATTTTTATTTACAACAGGATAGTGTACAAAGTCAACAGGTTAACTGAACTTAAAACTCACTCGTTAAAACTAAACAAGTAAATAAATTAAATTGGATTCGGTCAGATGATCAAAACAAAACCACACACTAACTCCATTTCTTATTAGATTAAGTGATTAACCAATAAACTTCGAAAAAATTACACATAAATGACAGCTTTTAGCCATTCTAAAGTTTACAGTATCAGATAATAAGTTTATCCTAGCTAGCATCAGGTGTGTGAGACATGCGTTTTTTTAACACTACACATAACTTAATTAACAAGAAGTAACAGAACAGAAAGCAATGCCAATATAACTGAATAAATTATGTTATTAGTGATTAAGATATAGGAACTGACAAAGAAAACAATGCAGGCAGTCAGGCACACGATGTGTTTATAACGACTAAAACAGGTAAGACAGGCAAATAACCTTGAGAAGTATATCTCCTCCAACAATCAGCCCTGAAATCATGAAAGTATGAGCTAATGTTTCCAACCCAGTTGCATAGTTTTCCTGTAGTAGGAAGGCGATCAAACTGATTTCTAGACATAATGATCCAGATTCTGTCAGCAGTGACAATAAATTCCAAGAAACCTCCTTCCCAGAAGTGCATTGCCATGCCTGAATAAACACAAATTCAGGAGTCAATACCACTCAAAAGCCAAAACAGAAAAAATACTTCTCGAAAATCCGAAATAGGCAGGAAGAAAAAGGTGTTCTTTACTTATATAAAAGATAATATCAAGAAACAAAAGACTAATTGCTGGGATTAGATGGACACGAAAACTAAAACACAAATGATTCATTAGAATACATGAACAATAATCTTAAGCTTACACCAACATCTACCTATCTGAGACCTAAACTTTTCACACTACACTATACTAGTTCTATTATCTGCCATTACGATTACTCAGCAAAGGAAATAATTTTTTTTAAAAGGTAGCGAAAACTTAACTCTCAAAAGGTCAGCTAAGTGACATTCACTAATTCAAACACTACAAGTCTAAAACTATCAAACAGTTTATATAAACTAGCGACTTCATAATTCATAGTCTTCAAATGCAATTTGATCAAATAACAGACAGAATCAAACTATTCACAAATTAAAAATGCAGCTTGCAATCAATCAACTGTTCATCAAGTAAACAGAAAATAAAATTTCAGATATCAAAAACCAAAAGTTACCTGAAGACAGCACCAAACGAGATTGAGAACAGCAGACAACCACAGAAGAACATAATAAGCAATCATGACATGCGAGCGACGATGACTGAGCTTCTTGACGTTCTTCTTGAGATAAAACCCTAAGTACAGTATAAACAACGCAGCCGGAATCGATAGAGCGGCTGTGTAAAATACTCCATGGCAATTTCTTTGAGTGTAATCCGTAGATGACGGTGGTGATGATGATGATTCACGAAGGGAGGGGGTGTCGGTTATGGAAGGAAGAAGGCCTGGAATCGGAGGGAGGGTGAGATCGTGATTGTTCCCCATGTTTTCTGGTCAGAAAGAGGGGAGTATGGTGATCGGAGACATGGATTGAATTAAAACCCTAATGTTATGTGGTAATTGATCGGAGAAGAGAAGATATGAGAAACCCTAGATCGGATCGGGAAGATGAGTGGTTTTGGTAACGGAATCGACAGCTGACACGGACTCCACGACGTCGTTTTCATGAATTCTAATAATCTAATTATAATTATAATATTAATTATTATTGGATGGGATGATTGTAGGTCGGATAGGGACCTCCATGTGTAATGTGTTTAGATCCGTGCATGTGAGAGTTGGGATGAATATTTGGTATCGAGTATTGTACTGGCAGATTCGGTAACGATATCGGTGCGGTACCGATAAAATTTAAAGATGGACATTTTGTAACGAGTACCTGTAACGTACCAAACCGGTACAGTACCGAAAAATCCGATACTGGTACGATATCGATCTCGTCACAAGAGAGAATAAAATAATGATGCACGTCGTACACACCGTTGACGTCATAAGAGCCTTATGTATCACACCCCGAGATTTATTTACTTAATAAATAAATATAGGTTGCAACGATTGGTTCATTACACTATAGCGGAAGCTGTAATGGTGATTTCCAAGACTTGATTACATATACGATTACTAAAACTAAATAAATACAATGATCTAAGTCCTGCTATTTCCTCCCAAACTAGGAGAATAATTTGTGGACACCTATTTGAGAAGTCTGATTTGTTAAGATCCAATCCTTAATCAAGTGACTGAGAACATGGGTTGATCATTAGATTAGACAGCAAGACTCACTAAAGTTCCCATGCACTGCAAATTATGATTACGTGTGCACCCATAATCATAATTTACTTTGCATGATCCCTGTAGTGTTCCTTCTATCCCCAACTTTTAAATCAATGAGATTTGAAATGTTCATTGATTCGTGTTTGCACACTTGTGCAGGAGTGTGTATTTGTTCTATCGGATTACTCTTGATTATGTGTACCAATACCCATGAGTCTGCCGAATCTGGTTGTTACCGGATGAGGTTAACGGTAGAGAGGCACCACCAGTGCCTCTCAAGAATAAAATGTGTATGGAAGTCAGGCACTATGTGTAGGGCAGAGATCCTCAAATTAGTGTCGAGCAACTCATGCTCCAAGTATGTATGTACGTATGGATCCGAATAATCCTGTTGAATGTCTGGGTCTCCTGACCCATGGAGTTCTCCCCCGTTTAGTCCTGCTTACCCACCTTGGATTCCCTTCGGTCCGGGCAATCCCGTCTGCCACATCTCATGGCGAAAGTCTATTCGTTCGATCCGACAACTCATGAATTAGAGTATTTATACCGCACATACGTCAGAAAGAAAGTTGCCTCCACGGCTAGAGTAGTTGTCGATGTGGTGCAGGTATAGGTACAGATTCTAGTACGGGTTCAGCCTGTTGTGATACCAAGATCGGTAACCGACGATTGTTGCCGTCGTCGCCCAAGCTCAGCTCGTAACTCGATCTTCTAAGGTTGCAGTATGCTGAGTACCCGTTATTCTTGATTCGTAATCCGAACAGTAACATGTTGTAAGTGTTTATTATTGCCACATTGTTGTATGTGTTTAAGTGTTCATTACATGTGCCATTTAATTGTATTAGTGTAGCTAATGGTACCCTAGTGTAAGTCCATACACTAATAGTCTACACAAGTTGTTCGGCAGCGGTTGGAATTTCTATATTCAAGTCTTAGGTGTTCTTAGTGTGATGCAAGTCTTAGAAATCTTGGTCCCTAAATGAGTCCGGTTAGAGCCTAGGTGTCACTAAGGAAACCTAATTCGCTAAAACCATTGCTCTGATACCAATCTATCACACCCCCAGATTTATTTACTTAATAAATAAATATAGGTTGCAACGATTGGTTCATTGCACGATAGCGGAAGCTGTAATGGTGATTTCCAAGACTTGATTACATATACGATTACTAAAACTAAATAAATATAATGATCTAAGTCCTGCTAGTTCAATGGTCGACTTGAGACTTGATAATCTATGCCCGTCCGGTTACTAGGACTTGTTCCAACATAGCTAGCCTATTCCAACCGCGCCATGGCTAAAGGTTACCTGAGAAACATACTTGAAAGTGTCAACACAAAGGTTGGTGAGTTCACAGAGTTTGTTCATTTAGTACAGTTAGTTTTCCCCGAAAACGTATACATGACTTAGCCGTCATAAAATAAGTAGTTTTCCTTTGAAAACATGCCCATGACTTTACCGTCATAAAATAAGTAGTTTTCCCTTGAAAACATGTCCATGACTTTACCGTCATAAAATAAGTAGTTTTCCATTGAAAACATGTCCATGACTTTACCGTCATAAAATACGTAGTTTTCCTTTGAAAACATTACCATGACTTAACCGTCATAAAATATGTAGTTTTCCTTTGAAAACATTACCATGACTTAACCGTCATAAAATAAGTAGTTTTCCTTTGAAAACATGTCCATGACTTAACCGTCATGAAATAAGTAGTTTTCCTTTGAAAACATGTCCATGACTTTACCGTCATAAAATATGTAGTTTTCCTTTGAAAACATTACCATGACTTTACCGTCATAAATTCAATGTTTAAACATGATCATTTTCCGATCAAAACTCTTTGTATGTATTACCAATGAATCCGAATACTAATCTGATCAATTGACCCCATTTGTAAACTTGCAAGGAATACAAAACAGTATGTAATGTACGAGACCGTAACCAAACCCCAACAATTTAGTGCCTCCCCTCGCCTTTCTGCGAGTAAGATAATATGCGGTCATTCCGCCATTTGGACCCCTGGTTAGCGCGACTAACCATGACCGGGAGCGTCACCCCCAATAGTACTATCCATATGATCCTGGGCTAAGTCCATAGCTAATGGTTACTAATTTTTATTCCGAGGACTTTAAGCGCTTTATTTTTCCCTCAATACACACATACGGTCTGATCATTAGTTCATTCATTTACATACGAAAATTCTTTATGAATATGTTTCCACCCCAAAACATTTCAAAAACTTAGAAAAAGGGGTTAGTGAAACTCACAAGAAGTTAAACCAGAATGTTCATATTGTCAAACGTATAAGCAATTGTATTTCATGTTTTCAAAACATAACTAGTAAGTATGTTTCTCCCCCGCAGTTTACAAAACATTAAAAAGCGAAAGGGGGGCCGTGAACTCACCTTATGTTCGATGAAATCCTAGCAAAATAAGTAGCAACTAGCAAGGTCCGTGAATATGTGAGCCGACCTAACCATTCCCTATGGTAAATAAGATACTTTACGGTCTAAACACTGTTTCGAATGTGTTAGTTGATCGTGTATATGATTCACCCAATTAGACTCGACATGAATACTAGTTTATATTTCTGACAGTTTTGACATGATGACTGTCAGTGACGAGTTGTGACAATCATATACATTTATATATACTTATATAAATAAGTTATGCATCTCAAGACGTGTCTTTACGTTTACACAACCACCTCATGGTTGGAGTTGAAAACAAATATATAGTATGGAAGGTAAAACTTTTACATCAAAATAGCCTTTATTAATGTATTCGGGTTTTTAAGTCAACTTGTGTCGTGTTTTTAGTCATTTTATAGAACTCAATAATTTATGAAACTTTTACCACACTCAACTAAGTGTATTGACTCTATAGAAATGTATGGGTCATAATTTATAAAGGGGTTTAAGGGTTTTAAACAAAAATCATAACACAAAGATGTTAACAGCTTCGGTTTTGTCGGGTAGGTCTCGGAAATCTTGACGGTTGGGGGCCAAAATGTTAGTTTTCTGATAATAGGACATATGAGTTGTAATGCCAACACAAAATACTAGTTTTAGAAAAAGAAATCAAGTCATTTGAACCATTTTTGAGTGAGTTATGACCCCATGAAGTCGGCCTTAGAATTCTGTCCAAAAACTCAGGTTGTACCAATTTTCTTGTATCGATCATTTCGGGTATTAAAACTCCACGAAAAATCACGAAATCACTTGGGTTGGATAGAGGATTCTTTAAACTTAATTTGTGACTCAAGAATCGTCCATTTTGGTTTAGTTTTGACCGAGATACAACTCCCTAAAGATGGCTAAAAATTCTGCCAGCAATAACGTGTATAAAGTGGCGACTTTTTCTTTGAACAATCCATTATTTGGGTGAATCTCCTACACAAAACAACTAGTGTACTTAATGAAATCAAGACTTAGGATATGAACACTCACTTAAAGCAAGCAAGGAGAAGGATGGAATTGTGTAGGAAGCTTGAACTCTTTAAAACACCCTTGAAACACCTTGAAGCTTCAAAGCTCTAGCTAAACCTATAGAGGATTTTGTTCTTGATTTCAAAATGGTAAAGTGTGTGTGCATGTATGTGTCGATACATATGGAGAGAAAGAAAGGAGTTGGAGTGTTTGAGTTTCCATACCACTAGTCTAGCTAGGGAAGAACCATTAGTGAAAGATGATAATGCTTGAATCCTCTTAGTAAAAGCTTCCTAAAACTCTAAGATCTCTTGAATCTCCAAGGCTTTTAGCTAATTCTTTCCAATGGATCTTGATCTTTGAGTTTTAAGTGTGTGTTTGTGTGTGTTGCTTGAGCCAAGAAAGGGAGAGAACAAGAGGAAACTCTTGTTCTTCCTCCATACACTCTTATATATATATATGTATATATATATATATGTTGGATGGAGTGTGAACTTGGTGATCATCATGTATCCTTATTACAAGGTATGGTCGATGTGATGGAGGTGACTCTTGCTTGGAGTGTTGGTTAAATGGGCATGGCCTTATGACACATATGATGGGTGAGGATGGTGGGTGGGATTGATGTGACTTTGGCTTGATTGTCACATGAAAGAGTATGGTTCAAATGACACAAGGGATGGTGCCATGGAGAAGACAAGAAGGTGGGTCCCCCTCTAGGGCCAACTTTGGCCGAGAATAGAGTATGGGTGGGGGGTTAGGTCTTGTCAAATCTTGTAGTTTGGATCCAATGGTTAGTTAGGTCGGTTCTAGTTAGAATACACCCGGTAGGTGATACCGTGATATAATACTCGATGTAGGAACTTTTAGTGATTAAAACTTTATATCTATATACCTATATATATATATATATATATAATTATTAGATGAAACGAGGGTTGAGTATAGATCTCAACAAGTCATCATCATTAAGATTTGATGCTGGAGTGGAGTATAAGCAATGATATAATGATAGTGATGTGATCTTTATGTTGCTTGCATCTTTGGTCATAATCATGATGATTATGACTCTTGAGTGTTGTGTAAGCAAAGCAATCATGATGATGATGTGATTGATTTAGATGTGGTATAATACCTGAAATTAATACCCGCTTTAATATCTTTAATTATTAAAACGTCTTACTAGACTTTTACTGTCAAGTTCTTGTCAATCACCAACGACCATACTTTGTGGGTTATCACTGTTTATTTTCCTAGTAATTCTCCAAAATTACTATTTTGGTATAATTTCCTTTGTTAGACTTCTTGACTTTACTTAGTCAAAATAAAACTTCAGGAATATATGTTATAAACGTGCATTTATGTAATATGGACACTTACCTGAAATACTGGGTGTCACATTATGAGGTGGTGTAGTCCAACATACAACCCTTATAATGTGGTACACTGATATAAAAATGACTGACGTGAGACAAAGTCATATGACCCGTATGTCTATTTTTGCAATGTCACCTAATACTGTATGTGTAACATCACTTGTATATACATAACAGCCCCTTTTTAAATTGGCATTTCATTAAATTTATGCTTTTATGAGTATAAAAAAATCAATTGTAAGTTTATATTAAGGTTTTATATATATATATATATAATTTCTATGTTCTCATATTACTTCTTTTTATTTACCGACATTAAAGCAATCTGCTATTTTTTTAAATGACTTGTATCGTTTTACATTAAAACAAAAAATATTTAAATACCCGAATTAGTTAGTGTGCAAGAAATAATGTTAGTTACAATTTCACACCTAGATTTCACTTAACACTAGTTATATCAAATAGAATGGTGACCAGGAACGGCAAACAACATGCATATTGCTTAGATCCACGATCACTCTTCATTAGGAAACTTCAACCGAAATTAAAGCCGTAGACTCCACTATTCTATCAACAATCCGTGTCTAAGGATTTTTAGTGGCATGTTTTTTTTGGTTTAGTTACACGAAATGTGTGTGATACCCTCAATTACTACGATATAACCTTCAAACGGGTGGGGCATAGTGGTTAGCAGTTGAAACCCTTCAACAAAGGTCTTAGGAGAAATCCAACTTTCACAGCTTTCTGTCTCTAAAGTCTAACCCTCGAAGGTAGCCAAAATCCTATTAAACATTAAATTGGCAATTTCACATAAAATTAAACGATTTGTAGAAAATGAAAAAGTGTCATTTTAAAAGATATGTTAGATGTATACTCTCCTTGACATTACATACTCGCCTTATTTTTATTAAGAGGGCTGGGAGTGGTAAGCGGGTAAAGGGCGGGTTAGCGGGTACACTGTTGCAACCAACGGGTATGATGGGCGGGTACTATAACCCACTCAAAGTTTGATATTCTTCTTTCCTTGAAAGAAAGAGAGGTGACAAAGTTGACTTTTTTCATTCATCCACCAATCAAATTCAAGCATCTCTGCATTTATTATTTTCTTTTTTTATGGTTTCATTCATTTTGCTTATTTATTCTTTACACAAATTTTATTTATTTATTTATATAATTTTAGGTGTTTTTAAGGTGTTTTTTTAAGTTGTTTTTATTTATTGTCTTTTTTATTTATTTTCTTTTAATTTAACATGTATTTTTAATTAATTAAATAAAGTTTTAGTTTATTAATTTAATTTATTTTAATTTAAATATAAAAAAAGAGGGTTGGATGATACTTAGAGGGTACCACTCTCACCTTACAGAATAGTTTGGGAGAATGCTTTGACTAATTGAGGTGACATCTTTTAATTGGTATAATTTGAAATGGTAGTTTGGTTGATAGAGTAGCACTCCTACCTCCCTAAAGTCTCCACTACAACTATCCCGGATCTCAACAATTCAACATTAGCCTATAGTCCAACAAATATGATCATTTTAATGCATTATGACATCTAGTCAAATTCACTAAATTGATCATTTCAAGACCAATTTTTATAATTTAACTAAAATATATCTATGTATCTTTTATATAAATGCCTCAAGCATGTTCCAAATTAAAAACCATATTTTTGACAATTTTCGACTCGTCCAACCGGTCGTAAGACCATCATTCAAGGTTTTATTCACCAATACTTGTTTTGTTAATTCCTAAACAATTTAAAAACATTTAGGAACTTTTCAAAATACTAGTGAGCCAAATTGATCGACACTTAAAAGTCAATCAAGACCAAAACATAATTTCATCATCTAGTGCATACATGCATACCGAGTTTTCATCCAAACTCGTCTGAGTCATTTTTTTATGAAAATCCATCTTACGTCAAAATTAACAAGTTTTAACTAAATCATCCATACGCATGAACTCTTGTGAGTTTTATAATCAAAATCAGACACTTGAGGCACATTAGAAAAATCTAATAAAGTATATCTAAGTTAAAATTAACAAACAAACATACCCAATAAAATCATACTCACAGTAGGATAGGATCTCGGGAGGTGAGGGTGAGATGAGAGCACACATTACCGCTATCCGTTAAGATAAAGAGACTGCTCCCAGAGAGACCCACAGGTTGTAAAACTCACTTAAAGCTAAAAAAAATTGAAGAGACTTAATAGAAACTGATTACATGATTAAGTGTTAATAACTCCCAAAAGCTTCAACCAAAAATCATGAGAGAATGATCTTGGATTTGGCCTGAGATTTTATCTCAAAGTCTAAACTTGAAGATGGGATTATGATGATCCCAGAACAGAATAAGATGCAATAATGACCAAACAAATGAAGAAATCATGAAAGATTATATAAAAAAGGAAAGTGCATAACAACTTGTCCATGTGATGCTACAGGAAAAGCTTCAGAAAACTGCTATGTAATATGTGTTTTAAAACATGTTTATGTCCAGTCAGATACGATGAGAGACAAACGATTTGCTGTAAGCAGATACAGAAGAAAGATATGTGTGGTCGGTTGCATTGTTGATCATTAACAGTTGCGGTCTTCAGTACATTGCAGTTCTATGAAGAATCCGCATCTGCGTGTTCAGATTATTTGTAAAAAACAGAAATAAGGAAATAAAAAAGGGATAATTTCATATATCTCCTCAAAACTTGGTATGATATAGTATTTACCAAACAAGAAATCAAAATATCATATATACACCCATTTTCAAATTATGACTTGCATTAGAAAATGAGAGTTTGGAGTGTAAAGAGAAAAAAAGGGTATAATAGTTGTATTATAAATTGTATTTTATAAAATGGGTAATATGTAATTTTAAGTATTTTGAATAGGTATATATGATATTAATTTTCGTTCATAAATATGATATTATGCAAGTTTTCAGGGGTATATATATATAAATGCCCCTAAAAAACACGGTAATAATGATCCAAATACACTTGATATCTCCATGGTTATCTGGACTACAGGGTAACTATTTGTCAATTTTGAAGATCAAAAGCAAATTTAGAACTCAAACGATCAAATGAATACTGCTTTTGGGGATATATTTTATCTGTTGAATAGATGACGTTTACTTACCGGCTAGCATATACTTTATTCTTCATCGCTGTCATAAACAAGTGCCTTTCGACGGTGAGATGCTGCAGCCTTTCTTGGGGGAGACTCTTCGTCTGATTCTATCTCATGGCGCTTGAGACTGCCTCCTGAAGCCTTGTGCTTCAACTCCTAATAATATTTTATTAAAAATTAAAAAATGAAGAAATTGATGAACACAAATATCTAGGTTTTTAAGTAGGCAAGAAAACACATACTGTTTCCTCTTCTGATGCTTCATCAGCCAAAATCTCCTCATACTGATCTTCTTCCTCCTCATCATCATCATAGCGATCTGCCACATTTGCACGTCTAAGTGGCGGAGACTGCTCATCTTCTTCACCCTCGGTCTCATACTCAGATTCTTCTCTTTCACTTTCATAATCATCTATTGGACGTCTAGATGATTTCATGGAATGCAAGGATGATTTGCCTCGAGAAGTATCTTTGTGTCCTTGAGACTATTTATAGAAGACGTAATTTTTATATAAATTTGTAATGAAAAAGGAAATTGCTTTTTTGAATTTGTGGTCTTTTTTATTGATTTTTAAGCCTATATACCTTCTTTGCATTGATAATACGCTTTTCAGCACGTGCTTCCATTTCCAAGTCTTCTTCAAAGCGACGGCGCGCAGCAGAGCGCCGGTTATCGTAATAATCTTGTTCGTCATCCTGATAATCATTTAGTATGAATTTTAGTACTAAAAATAAGATGTGGCAATTTCGATTCATCTATGGGTAAATGTGTTCATTTTGGTTGAACTTTTTGCCTTATGGGCCAGATAAAATAAAACAGGTCAAACAGACTGAAAGTTGACCAAAGTGTATTTAAAATGCATAAAACTTCATGAGCTGTTTTTTGAATAAATAATCATTTATAATTGTAATGATGAAGTTTTTAACTTTTTGCAATCTTATATAACAAGATAACCAGTTAACCATTTATAAAAATAAAAAAATAAAAAATAAACAAAAAAGACTAAAATATACACATTATGACCTGAACCCATTTTGACATGTTACCCAACCCGCCTGACCCTCCCATTTCCACTTGCCCGATGCACAAACTACTATAATTGCTTTATGGTAACAAACTGTTACATATAAACAGTTGATAAGAAAAACAGTAACCGTAAACTCCTGTTATCAGCTTATATAAACAAATATAAAACATGTTTATAAGCTTAAATGGCAATCAAACAATTAGAATTATACCTCATCAAGTGCATCTTCTAAGAAACCGGGTGAAAGTTGGCGCTCCCTACGCACAGTTTGTGTATATTTTCGGTTCACCTTTTCCTTTCTCTTGCTAAGTTGTTCATTGGCCCTAATTGTTTGACTTTCAGCCTAAAAACCGGTAACTTGATTAGCAGAAACCCTTAACCAATAACCACAAATTTCATGAAAATTATATGTTTTTCATGATCTAACCTTCTCCTTCTGCTCTTTCTCCCTCTCAGGATCAATGTCAGTGACAGTTTTTTTGACCCTAAATACCTTTTTATGCCTTGAATCAACAAGTGCAGTCAACAATCTATGAGAATTAGAAGTCAAAGACGAAGGCATAAATCTCATCTTTTTCAAGACTCTTCCCTGTGACTGAAGTATTCCCTGTATATTTTTCATGAAATTCATGCAACAGATTAGCAAAAATGTCAAATAGAGCACACATATATATAGACATTTCTTTAACAAAGGCTTATCTTACGTTAGCCAACTTGTTTACGGATTGCCTTATCTTCTTTTATGTTGTTTTTGAAAATGGAAACTTTATGCTTAGGATACCTTGCAAGTAGATAGTGCTACTATGAAGAAACTAGAAAGAAACATGTTTTACAGACCTTTTCATGTCTAAGGAAGAGATGAGCTTGATCATGTTGTGCATCCTGCACTGAAATATCAAGAACTTCATTTCCAATTTGCAGCTGTAAGCTGCCATCTGACCATCTCACAAAACGTGCATTACTTTCATACTGCATACAGATTATTCAAAACAAGAACAAAATTATGAAGCAACATACAAATATAAGCATTGACAGGTCGTAAAAACACATGTTAAAACTCCAAGACTAGTATCAAAAATTATATATATCAGTTTCTAGTTTCCCACAACCTATGAGAAAAGAACTTAAAACCAACATGAGACATTAATAGAGTGGAGTAATAGGAGGCGAGATGGATAATGAATCATGTGAAGTTGTTTTGTTTATCTGAAATCAACTTACAGATGTTGTTCCATCAGGATTTCTAACAGCCCTGTAACGAACAATGTTATTTTCCAAGCGAATGCGTTTGCTATGTCCAGATTCATCAGCAACAAATGCATCTTCTTCAACAAACGTCTTCGGATCAAATTGTTTAGGATCTATTCCCATAATATTAGAAACTTTAATCATGTTCATCTGCAAGCAAAGGGAAGAAAAGCAGATTTTTAGTTCTCAATCAAGTGTGAGATATTTTAGAGGTGGCAAAATGGGTGGGTGCAGGAGGGTTGGGTAGCATATCAAAACGGCTCATCTTTATACCGGTTGAAAAGGGATGTGTTGATCCAAAACACTTGATGTCTAAAAATATTTATAAATGGTGTGTATAAAAGATAATAAAAATTATCTTGTCTTAATGATATCAATAAGTTTACAAATTAATGCATTTAGAAGATTTTACTCTTATTAAACAGTTTAGGCGACTTTCAGCCCATTTGACCAATCTCCTTTTAAGCAAAGTTTTGTGATTAAACCAGTTTCACCCATTTGTGATACATAACTTAAATTGACCCATTCATAAGTAGAATGGTAGAAACTGTCACCTCTATACAAAATGGACATCACAAATTATGTGGTTATTGTCTCCTAGAATTTAACTAGTGCCATTGTGCCTAGAAAACACAGCCAAAACAAGATTTGAGACTAAACCTTTTCAGGATGTGAGGGAGGGGGTCGCAACGGTATCCCTAGCTCCAGAGGGGGTCCCACTGGTTTCTCCTTAGCTTTAATAATAGTATCCTCTTCAGAATCATATCGACCTTCCTCATCGGCTAACATATCCTCTGGTCTAAGATCCTTCTCATAACCTTCATCCTCCATAGGAGATCTCTATTAAGAAGAAAAGTTAAAATTATTCTAGAAATGATAATAATACAGCAGTAACTGTTTTTCATAACAAATACAAACATTTGCATCGTCATCTAGATTATTCTGAGCAGCTTCATATTCTGCTGGTTTTTCGTCGTCTGATTCCCCAAATACATCACGGAGCTCAGGTGCTGTCTCTGATATGTGAGCTTCATCTTTCTCTTCATCAGGTGACCTACTTCCAAACAAGAAGCAAACAAATTGAATGCATTAAATGATTATGTTGGTCAAAAAAACAAAGCTACCGTTTAAAATCTTTAAAAAATGAGTTACTTTATAGGACGCAAATGTAAATCCTAATCTGTCATACTAGATGCCTTTAATCACAAATTTAAAATCTAAAGAACGAAATCGGATAAGAATGATACCTTGGACTTCTAGGCTGATCAATTTCTTCATCTGCGTTATCAATATAATGATTTTCCTCTGATCTTTCAGATTCACTCTCCACAACTTCTCGCCGCCTACTTGTCACGCCTCTTTGACCAATATGGTCACTTGCTGAATCTTTTCCTTCACTTTCATCTCTTTGATTTTCAAGATCTACTTCTTGAGAGCTTTGATCTCTTTCACCTTCACTCTCCATGTGTTCTTGATCCATTTCAGGCAATTCACCATCAGTTTCACTACCAACTTCTGCTTCACCATGACCTTCTACCACTTCTTCACCTTCAGGCTTCACCCCAATATCCCCTTCATCCTGTAAAAGTTTCAATTTAACAAAAAAAAAGACTTAGATGTGCTCAAGAATCACATATAAAAAAATTTGTTGAATAATAAATTTGACTACTTCTATCTTTGTAAAGCCTTGAAAGGATCTGCAAAGATACACTTTCATTTACAATTTGTATTTTCTAAATTCAAGATATATGTCTTTTGATTCAAGAGTACTCTGTTATCTAAATACGAAGGTTGTGGCCTTTGAAACATGAAATCTGTACAGGAACATGTGAGGAGGGGAAGGTTGACGATAACATAAGCGGTACAGCTATGATACATTTGGCACACCCTTTCACATGTAACCATAAACATGCTACATGCGATGAAACCGACAAAAACTCATTAAAAAGAACGGAAAAAAAGGAGTGCCCCCCTTTCCAACTGGGGAATGATTTTTGACAATGAGATTTATGTGTCACCCCTTATCTGTTATAATTGGTAGACGTCTTATGAGGATACAAAAGAAAATTCCTCTATATTAAACATCATGTAACGTTTTAATTTATTTTCATATCAAGTATGGCCATGTATAGGCAACAGGTTGCCTAGTTTACTTGGTGGAAGTATATTCTCATCCATTGTCATGTGCCCGACTAACACCATATGCCTGTGAAGCCGATACACGTAGTCAATTCACTAATGATAAGAACCAAGGACAATATATCATCCAAGTATATAAAAGTCTTCACTAATACCACTCAAATATTAGAACAGCTTTAAAGGCCACATGAGTATCAGCTTAGTTTAGTATATGCCGCTTCCAACAAAAAACTTGCTGGAAAATTATAAATAACCTAATACCCCCCTCCCTAAGTTTGAAGCTTTCATAACATCTTAAGTTGCAAAATACAAAAATGTCTATGAATATACTCGAACTAACCAACTACAGATTGATTGTTAAAACATATTCGAGTACAATTCAATCAGATTTTTGTAATTTAAACACACTACTTGGGTAGGCTCAAAAGTTGTTTTAATATTCGGGTGATCTTAGTGAAAACATTTGAATACTGGGTGGCATATGCATCCGTTCCCTCTTAAAATTTGGGAAACAAATATGTGAGTATTTAACAGCAGAACTCATTTGCATTGTATTGCACTATGCAATAAAACCATAACATTCCTTCCCTTATATCATTACAAATTGAACTGCTCTATCCATTACACGAAATCGTCATTTGAAACTGGTTTCCAAATTTTCCAGGATTTTTTTTACTATCAAGAATTTCATTGTCCAAACAAACTTTCTATATTTGAGCAATATTGTTACCTAAAAAGGAATAAGATAATCTGAAAGCACGAAATTAAAGAGCTAGCTAGATGATACACACACACACACACACATATATAGTATAGGGATCCGCTAAAAAGTGAAAAAAGTGCTTTAAAACGCTCATAACCGGCTCATACGAACTCCGATTTTACTCATTTCGGCGGCGTTGGAACCGTCTCATCGAACTCTACAATCTTAGCTTGTAGGGTTTAGCTTTTAGGGTTTAGTTTTTGCCTTAGGGGTTTAGCCTTAAGGTTTAGCTTTTAGTATTTAGGCTTTTGGGGGGTGGGGTGGGGGGTTTTAGGTTTTTGGGGGTGGGGTGGGGTGGGGTGGGGGTTAGGTTTTTAGGGGGGTTGAGTTGGAGGTTTAGGCTTTTGGGGGGTGATGGTGGTGTCTTTATACGACTTTTTCGGTTTTTTAGGGTTTTTTTTGTTAGGATTTAGGTTTTTGGGGGTGGGGGGTTTTAGGTTTTTGGGGGTGGGGTGGAGGTTAGGTTTTGGGGGGGTTGGGATGGGGGGTTTTAGGCTTTTGGGGGGTGGTGGTGGGGTTTTTAAAAGACTTTTTACACTTTTTAGCCTTCTTAGAATATCCCTCCTATATATATATATATATATATATATATAACATGTGTTGATAATACTTCTGCGATTAGTCTTATGTCATTATGTAACAAATGCAACAGATACTTCTAATACATAAGCATACAATATCTAAGAATAGTTGTTCCATGTATAACACATCGGAATCCCCAGTTTAGCTTTCAAGGCAAAGCATATGTGCATCCATGTGGCAAATTAATTCGTTGTATTCATAAACATAGATGGAACAAGTATTCTTAGATATTGCATGCTTATGTAATAGAAGTATTTGTTGCATTTATTACATAAGAAAATCTGTAAACTTTTTATTTCATGCATTATAGAACACCAAATAGTTTGATGCTATAAACTATGATTGTGAATCAGATTATCTTTCATGGAATGATAGTAAGAGCAATATTTATGTCCATATTTAAGTGAATATAAACTTTTTCTTTATGATGTTCCAAACCCCCATGTAAACGTAACTATAACTACGACTTATAAGTTCACTCAAGTAAAGGTCTTGAGACGGTGACGATAAACTAAGTATTAACTTACTTATTTGATTTACAAGTTTACAACTACCAAAATCAACATACAGATAGTTATAACTTACGGAAGTAAACTGACCTGGACTCATTCCTTTGGAAAAAGATTAAAGTTGGCTTTCTAGTGTCATTCCAATTCTTTACTTGTCAATTTATGAAGAGCAGTGACATATCATTAAGTAAAAAGGTATAACCTTCTGCTCTAACAGGTCAATTTACATCCTTCTTATAAATGCATAACAACTTAACTAATAAAACTACATAAAATATATGCCAATGAACTCTCATAGGCTCCATTCTTAGCATTCCAAAGCAAAGTTAGTTATAACCCCCAATTCAAACTTTTCCAACAGACATAAAATCTATGCAATAACGAGTTTAACCCTAATTTTCCAATTCAAACAACCAACAAGTCAATTTGACTCAAACCTACCTTCTCCCATCAACCATTGTATACTAATTGTAATTAATTAGACCTAATTACCAAACTCGCAGACGAAATTAAATTACGATACGATGCTACGGGAATCTGAACTAGGTCAAAAGTTGAAGCACTTAAATAACGAAAAGAAACCCTAGCGTAAGTGCGAGTAAATTAAGAGGAATCATACGGATGCATAATCGGGCTGTCGATTTGATTCGTGCTCCGATTCAACCTCTTCTTCCTCTTCTTCTTCCGATTGATCGCCGAACAAATTTTGCATCATCTGATGCCTCTTCTCTTCGCCCACCATTGTTCCCCCTTTCTAAATCGCCGATTGATGTTTAGGAAGAAAGAATAAGTTCGACTGGCCTCCCGCCGATGAAGAAACCGGGCACGCTTATATATAGACGCAGAATCACGTGGCACAGGACAAGTACAATTTACTAATTTTATTTTTGGGTACTTTTTTATATAACTATAAATATTTATATTTGTTTAAGCGGTTCGATATGCACACACAGAATCATTTTGTCGCATATGGGTCGTATTGTACCATACGACATGTATAGTATCAGAAAAGTCAAATCAATCAACGTTGGTACAATACGACTCGTATGTGTTGAGGGCAAACGGGTCGTATAGTGAGATACAACTCGTTTGTTGTACATATTTTAATGTTTAATTTTTTATTTATTATGAACTCAATAAAACTAGATAGATGCATGCAAAAATTACAAATTGACAGCTTGATTGAGATTCAAGGGTAAAGGTAATAAAGTGTGTGTGTGTGTGTGTGTGAAATATATCAAATTTTGTGAGAAGTCATTTATTTGTGATGCCCTCATCATATAGATTATCTATCTGGACTTCAATCCTGTAACACCTGCAAAAATTTCAGAAAGGCTAAACCCAACTAGGCTCAATAAGGCCTAATAGAAATACAAGTCCATTCAAGGCCCAATAGTGATCTAAGCGCATTAGGGGTCCAAATTTCGTATTTTGAACCTCAAACTAATCACTCGACTTCATTTAACGACTCGTTACAAATTTATGATTCTATGTGCGTTAGGTAAACCAAGACAAATTACTATGAACGAGACAATCCAATTTGATGAGAAATCAAAGATTAACGCTAAAACTCTATGAACATTGGTGATGAGACAACGTAAATAATATACCAACCAAGTGTCATACAATCAACACAAGTCCAAAATACAAGATATAATATAATAATTTCATGTTAAGTCATGACGACGGGAATTATTATTTGAACGTACTATTTTATTAATTCGGGTTAACTCGTCACTATTTTTATAAACCGAACTATCATTCATTTATACAATTATGTATGTGTGTGTGTATATATATATATATATATATATTAGAGGCAATACATACTTCATAATATCCTACATTATTATTTCTAGACCATCTAATGCATTTACGACCGAAATGCATGATTATAATCGTACTTGTATTTTTACATCTTTATCACCCAAACTCGTACCAACAACTAATAAGACAATTATAAATATGTATAAACATGAGTTTTCCTTATATAAACCAATTCATTTATTAAATTAAGTTGATGCATCTATATTTTTATAAAAATACAAGATTTTTATAAAAGCTTGCACATGCTAAATATCCTACACTAACAATCATGCAAGACAACTTGCACACTTCCACCAACTATTTCAACTTGTCCTTACACTCTTTGTCTTCCCCCTTCCCTTGAATTCGGTCACCACACTTTCACCACCATCACCACTTTGAATGTTTAGCCACATGCTTCATTCACATGTTAAGATTGACCCATTAATGAAGCTTGACCTTTCAACCCATGATGGGGACACCCAAGTGCGATAAATAGCAAGGCATACAAGGATTAAAATTGCTCACACACCACCCAAACAAACACACTCTACTCATCCCTCTCTCTCGGTTCTAATCAGCCCCCAAAACAAAAGAATAAACAAAAATCTCGTAACTCAGCATTCAGCAGCTTTTTGCCCAACTTTGCAAGGCCATATCTATCTCGTTTCTTAGCCAAATCTGTCCATTCTTTTTTTTGGAATTAAGCTCTATGGTAAGAAGGAAGAACCCAAGTAGAAGCGCTCGAATCCATGGAGTATTCGACCTCCAAACAGCCTGCGCAAGATGGCCGCTCAGTGCAGGTCGAATCTGGACATCTCTTTCCATTTTCTTGTTTTGAGGTACCTACACAACTCCAAATCTAGTAGTTCTTTTTCCCATCTCCTATGAGTTCAATAAAATTTATCTTAGAAGAAAACCCCAAGTCGTTTGGTCTTCTAAAACCATCTAAAAGTCTACTCGAAGTACGCCTAAAAATCTAAGTTTTCAAGAACAAAATAAAACATAAAAGTCTTGATGAGTTTTGCTTTATTTCTTCATGAATCATGTTTGAATACATATATTTATACATATACATGTTCATATATAAGGACCATGAACAAGTCAAGGACACTTAAAATATAAATTACACACATATATATATATATATATATACTATCACATAAAATAACACTTGGATGATGGTGTTCCTCATAAACCCTTCATTCCATTCATGTGTTATGTTGAAGGATACATGTTCATGAAGTTATATGATCATGTGTGACTTACCTGGCAAGACTCGAGGTGGTGTCCTATGATTCAAGAAAACATACGAACGATTATCGTCAACATATGAACGTGAAAGGTGTTACCAAAAATATATATAAAAACAACAATCACTTATGCAAGTTTATGTGTTTATAAAAGTCTTTATCAACATATGCGTATGCATATATATAAATATAAGTGTACTAACACCATAAACACGCATCATCTTGTCTCAAATCCGAGAACATGAACTATTATTAAAACCCGAAAAATAAGTCTTTAACGTGCCTACATCCATCACCAATGTTTCATGCATAGAGTTAAGTTCTATGAACTCAAGAAATATTTATCTACTTGTAGCATCCAAGTAGGACGTTCTAGTGTGCTTCTAGCCTATTATCACACTACTCAAGACTCGAGGTGAGTTCACGGCCCCTCTTTTAGTTTTTTAATGTTTTATAAACATCGGGGGAGAAACATACTTATATAACATATTTGAAAATATGAAACATATTTGCTTACATGTTTGACAACACGATCATTTTGGTTTAACTTTTGTGACACAATTACTTACAATATTTGAAAGCATGAAAAATAAATGTTTGATACATTTGAGAAAACATGAAACACATTTACAAACATTTTCTTATGGAAACAAGAGAACAAGACCCGACCTTTATGTTTGCATGAGTACGAACAATTATAGAGCTCGTAAATTCCCTTGGAACAATTTAGTAACCATTAACTGTAGCCTAGGGTCCTATGAATAGTACTATGGGGAGTGACGTCCCCTGATCATGGTTAGTCGCGCTAACCACAATCTGGAGGATTTATGGCCGCATAGCATCTGATAACGAATATGAGGGGCGAAAGAACAATTGTCATGGTTTGGTTACACCTCATGTATGAACATATTCTTTGTATTCCTAGCTAGTTTACAAATGGGTCAACATTACTTGTTATGTTTATCATATATACTTGGAACAATTTACGAACAATTGGATTTACAAGAACTATTTGATTGGGAAACAACTCATTTTATGACTATTAAGTCATCACATGTTTTAATTGGGAAAACGACTCATTTTATGACTATTAAGTCATCACATGTTTTCATTGGGAAAACGACTCATTTTATGACTATTAAGTAATCACATGTTTTCATTGGGAAAACGACTCATTTTATGACTATGAAGTCATCACATGTTTTCAAGGAAAACATTTTTATACTATGCCCATGTACACAATAACAATGTTTTCAAGGAAAAGCACTTTACATTATAACGATCAAATCTGTGAACTCACCAACCTTTGTGTTGACAATTTTAAGTATGTTTTTCAGGTAACATATAGCAATGACATAGTTGGAAAACTATTTGATTGGGAAACGACTCATTTTATGACTATTAAGTCATCACATGTTTTCATTGGGAAAACGACTCATTTTATGACTATTAAGTAATCACATGTTTTCATTGGGAAAACGACTCATTTTATGACTATGAAGTCATCACATGTTTTCAAGGAAAACGTTTTTATACTATGCCCATGTACACAATAACAATGTTTTCAAGGAAAAGCACTTTACATTATAACGATCAAATCTGTGAACTCACCAACCTTTGTGTTGACAATTTTAAGTATGTTTTTCAGGTAACATATAGCAATGGCATAGTTGGAAAACTATTTGATTGGGAAACGACTCATTTTATGACTATTAAGTCATCACATGTTTTCATTGGGAAAACGACTCATTTTATGACTATGAAGTCATCACATGTTTTCAAGGAAAACGTTTTTATACTATGCCCATGTACACAATAAAAATGTTTTCAAGGAAAAGCACTTTACATTATAACGATCAAATCTGTGAACTCACCAACCTTTGTGTTGACAATTTTAAGTATGTTTTTCAGGTAACATATAGCAATGGCATAGTTGGAAAACTATTTGATTGGGAAACGACTCATTTTATGACTATTAAGTCATCACATGTTTTCATTGGGAAAACGACTCATTTTATGACTATTAAGTCATCACATGTTTTCATTGGAAAAACGACTCATTTTATGACTATGAAGTCATCACATGTTTTCAAGAAAAACGTTTTTATACTATGCCCATGTACACAATAACAATGTTTTCAAGGAAAAGCACTTTACATTATAACGATCAAATCTGTGAACTCACCAAACTTTGTGTTGAAACTTTTAAGTATGTTTTTTAGGTAACATATAGCAATGACATAGTTGGAATAGGTTAGCCATTTGAATTAAACCCTAGAAGCCGAAGAAGCAAGGTTGTCAAACCTTAAGATTGTTTTGACCCATATGGTTCTAGGACATTGTATTAGCTTAATTTAGTATTTGTAATGATGTTCAATATATAAACAAGTCTTTACTTTAGCTTCCGCTGTTGTGTAACGCTACCAATCGTTGCAACCTTGATTTATTAATTTATTTATTAAGTGAATAAATTTGGGGGTGTGACAAATCCTATGTCTCAATTTATATCTCCATGATCTATGGTACCCGCATCGTACACGTACCAATGGAATTTGTAGTTGGATCTAAACAATATGAATTGTCACACCCCCAATTTAAACTAACGGAGTTTTACCATTTGGGAAGTGACAAAACAGGATCTCAGTCATTAGTTACATTGAACGACACTATATGAGACTAAAATGAAAATATATCATAAATGATCAAAGTAAGTGCGGAAGCGTAAAACGAAAGTAAATGCGCAAAACAAACGCGCCCAAGAAAAGTCCCAAAGTGTTCGGTCCAAATAAAGTACAAAGCAAATCAACAATAATAATTTATAATTTAATCATAAGACTCCATGCATGCCCTATGCGTGCACTTGTGCCTTATCTTAATCGACCTGAGAAAACATGTAAGAAAATGTCAACACAAGGTTGGTGAGTTCACACGTTTCAGTTTGCAACAAAGTTCAATAGGTTAATGTACATTCAATATATAAATCAATAGGTAGCTAACCCATAAGCATGTTAACTAATGCGCTCGCAATCGACAGCTGACTGTTTATGTTTTTGCCTCCCACCAGGCCTATCAACCATGGTGCATGTTTAGGTCAAGAATGTACCCGTTCGACATCCATTCGGGTTAGCACGACTAACACGGGTGAGGTTTGTCAAACCCAGTAGTACTACTCAACTTACCTCGTTATGTTCATATTAACGGTCCGATGTGAGGACTTAGTGATAGATGTGTACGCATAGTTAAACAAGTGATAACATATATGAATTACATAACCAAAAATGTTTACGTCATGTTTTCTCCCCCAGTTGTAAAACAGTAAAAAAAGGGTCGTGAAAACTCACCTGAACGGCGTAGGTAGGTTCACACTAGAATAAGATTGGAACCACGAGTGTTAGCCTGCAACGGCTTACGTATGCCCTAGAATTATACACATAACAATTAGGGATATAATGGAATATGTGACGACAATATGGAAGGTTGAACGTCCTAAAGAAACGCTCTAATGATTAAGAGTAGACGAACGTGTCCACGGGAATGAGAATTCTTAATTAGGATAAACACGTTTTCACGATGAATGACAAATAATATATAATAAATACATTCGAGTGTTTTGTCATTAACTAAAAGTCTTATATTATTTTTAAGTTTAGCGAAGTAACATAAATAATTAAATTGTGTGACAAAAATAATAAATTTATTATTTTTATTCGAGAATATAAACGTTAGTAATTAACATAATTATGTTATTTATTAGCTTTGAAACGTTTCACAAAATCTAGAAACGTGACGAAAAATAATATATCTAAATATATTATTTTAACAAAAGTCACGGTTTTAAAATAATATATATATTATTTTATTCAAAATCGTAAGTTAAATATATTAATATAAGAGTAAGAATATTAATAAAAATGGTTTATAAAAACAATCCCGAGTCCAGGGTGGTTTTTCCGGTTTAAACATTTTAATATAATATTATAATAATAGTGGAATTTGTTTTTAAATTTAAATATTAATAACAATAGTAATTTAAAAAGAAACAGGGGAGGAGGATCGAACCCGAGTCTCCTCCACATGAGCCAACAACCTTAACCAATCCCACCCGCTAGAGCAATCGCAACAATACGCGAGTTCGAATCAAATCAAGTCCCAAACCGATCGATTTCGTTTCAGATTTGAACCAAAGGTATAGGGGTTTCGTTAATCGAGTGTTTGCGAATCTGGGGGCATGTTTAATTTCAAATCTAACAAGTTTAAGTTCGTTTAATCTCAGTTTTAAGAATCGAAACCCTAGAACAAGAACTCAAAATCAAATTGATTAAATTGTATGGATAAAACTCAACGAAAACATGGGGCTTTTACTAAACTGGACATTGCGAATCTAACCATACACTTTAATTTCATTGAGGTCGAGTTTAGAGTCAAAACCCCCAAATCCGTATATGAACAAACCCTAGGTATTGGATCTTGAAAAATTCGATGCTGAGAGATTAAATTGATAGAGGGTTTTCGATGAGTACATGATTGCGAAGCTAACCATGCCATTTAATTGCATTAAGATCGCGGTTAGGTTAGGGTTTATTCAAAACGTGAATGTATGAACCCTAGATTCGGGTTTATACCAAATTCGATGTTGTAAGCCCTATACATGATAGGGCTTTTGATCTGGATGAAGAAACAAAGCTACAGGTATAAGAGATTACCAGATTGGATGTCGGATTGATGGGATTCGACTAAAACGAGTGCCGACGGCGACGACTTCGATCCCCGGCGACCACTGCAGCGATTCCTGACAAATTAGAGTGTGCAACTGTAACATCCCAAAAATAAAATGACAGTTAAAATGACGAAATAAACGAACGAGGCATGTCGGGTCGGGTCGGATGGGCCGGCGGGCTTGAAGGGGACTCTCCCCTATAAATAGCTTAGACCTCCATCATTTCTCTCATTTGCAAGTTCTAGAGAGAGAAACCGTAGAGAGAGAAAGTTGGCGGATCGACCCAAGATTTCAGCAAAGTGTTGCTCCATAGCTCGTGAGAAGAACCTCCGGATCAGAAACTAGATTCAGGTAACGATCCGACCTAAATCTGAGTTTTTGTTCGTTTTTGGGTTTTTCGGGTTTTGGGTGAAAATGTAACATTTTAACGGATGAAACTGAAGGATAAACATAGATTTGAATTCCTTAATGGAAAACGAACGTTTTGAATGCAACCAGGTTCGGGATCTTGATGTGATCAGACCCGAATGAGAAAGTTAGGGTTTTTGTGAAGAACAAGTCGTGCGCACTTATCAAGTACGCACGGAGCAGGTCCTGCGTACTTACCAAGTACGCAGGAAGAGGGCACTGCGTACTTACCAAGTGCGCAGGAAGAGGAACCTGCGTACTTATCAAGTACGCAGGAAGCAGGGTCTGCGCACTTGCTAAGTGCGCAGGCATCAGGCTGATTAGGTAAAGTCGGTATGTTTAGAAGGTTAAACGTTAGAGTCGGGATTTGGTCTGATGTGTATTTAACTAATCAATTCAGATCGGAAGTAACGTAGTGGGACCTTTGTTTAAGGCAACCCGGATTAGCTTATCAGGTGAGTTCTAGAAGCCCTCTTTTAAATGCTTTATATAATGTTTTCGGGCTGGTGTGCGTGCATATGAAATGATGTTTTACGAAACGATGTTTATGAAACTATGTTTATAAATGATGCTTATGAAACTATGTTTACGAAATGAAATGATTGGAATGAACGGTTTATGGAAAGAGAGTTATGAACGGAATGTTTACGAACGAAATGTTTATAAAGAAATGGTTTAAACTAAAGGTAAAGGGTTTTGAAAATGAATGAAAGGTTTTATGAAAAGAAAAGAAAAAGGGCAAAGGTTTAAAGAAGTCATTACAAATCTAATATGTCGAGTGAATGGAATTGACGAATGAAGTCTGGGAATGTAATTCCCAGCATTGTGGTAGATTATGGACAGTGAGCCATAGTTGCCATAAGAGCAACAGGGGCAGTGTCTTGGTGGCCTGCCAATAGTTTGATGTTGTACAACTGGTAAGGGGGTAACGACGGTTACTCGGGTGATGACGATCATCCTAAGGGAAAGAGGTAATGGGAAATCAATGACGGCGATACGTAACGGTTGATTCCTAAAGGAAAGATGCGTGTTGGGCAATGACGGCGATACGTAACGGTTGACCCCACGTATTGAATGGGAAATCAATGACGGCGATACGTAACGGTTAATTCCCAAAGGAAAGATGCGTGTTGGGCAATGACGGCGATTCGTAACGGTTAACCCCACGTATTGAATGGTTGTGGCAATGACGGCGATACGTAGCGGTTTCCCACAACATCAAAGGTTCCTTCGGGGATACAGCGACGCTTAAATAAAGATACAGATTTTATATAGTAATGTATGACTTAAATGAATGTTAAATGTTTTAAACGAACGATTCGTTGAACGTGTATGATGATAAATGTTTGAATGTTTTTAAAGATGAACGAAAGGCCCTGTTTTCTTATACGTGATGTTAAACCCTAACGATTGTTTTGAATGATGAACCATTTCTTAAATTAAACGAAAACTAGAACTCACCAGCGTAGCTGAGTTTTTAGTGTGCACATTCAGGTTAAGGCAGGTATGGATGATGGACGGTGATGCTTGGCAAGCGAGAAGAGTTACCCGGTCGATCATGAAGACTGGCATCCCGTTATGATTAGATTAAGATATGTTTATGTAATAGACTATGTTACGCTTCAGTTGTTAAACAATGTAATGGTTATGTTTTATTGAAGTATTTTCCGCTGCGTTATTTGATAATCAAGTTTAAGAACTGTTTGTGAATGAGTAAATCCAACAAGTGAGGCCTCCCGGGTTTGGGGCCTTACAAGTTGGTATCAGAGCAATAGTTTGAGAGATTCGTACACTCCCAGTGTCTGAACTTAAACTGTGAATGGTACCGAAAGCGGATGCTAGTACGGGTAACTCGAGCCACAACATCAAGTATGAAGGTGGTATATATTTACATGTATAGTATGCCTTAGAAAGGGTTAGGTAAGGACTCGTGTTCTAATGGAATCACAAAGGTGGTCAAATAGAAATCGAAAGGTAGTGTAATGGTTAATTGCAGATGGCCAGTGTATATTAACATCTTACAGTACTTATTGAATTTTATTTGTTAACTAGCGTGATGACATTGGATTCTTGTCTTATAGAACAAAATGGCAAGGAGAGGAAACAGAAGACGTGGTGGGGGCCGTACCGGCGGTCGAAATGGGGGGCGCGGCAGGACCCCTGCGCGCCAAGAGTATAGTGAAGAAGGAAGTGTTCACACTGAACCAGCGGTTAGTGTGCATGGAACTGAGCAGACACTGATTGAAGAACAACCTTTCACTTTTGAACCAGAAGTGAGAGTAGCTATAGCTCGAGAGTTCACCGAGCTGATGAAGACTTCTCTTCCAGGTCTGTTAGCTGAAGCATTGAAGAAGGTTAATGGGGAAGGTGGGTCTAACACGGCGGTTGACACCCCGAACACTGAGGCAATCAACGCACCGATTAACCGTGGTTGCGACTATAAGTCCTTTAAGGCATGTGACCCACCGGTCCTGACTGGGAAGAAGGACGCGGTGGCTACTTTTGATTGGGTAATCCGTATGGAAGCTGCCATTCGCCTGAGCGAGTGCCGAACGGATCAGGTTGTAAAATTTGCTGCTAACTCCTTAAGAGAAGAAGCATCCCATTGGTGGGAAGGTGTACGTCAGGCAAAAGGGAGCGAGGTTGTGGATGCGATGATGTGGGCGGACTTGAAAACCTTGGTGATCAAGAATTTCTGCCCAAGGAACGAGATTGAGAAGGTAGAGAGGGAATTTCTGGGTTTGAAGGCCGGGAGCATGACGCACCGGCAATACACAACCCGATTCAATGAACTGGCACGTCTGGTGCCACACCTTATCACGACTGAGGAAAGAAAGATTTCCTGTTACATACAAGGGCTGCCGGACCAGGTCCACACCTATGTTAAGGTAAACGCCCCTACTACCTATGATTCGGTAGTAGAACTGAGCGGCGTGGTATTTGATGATCTGGCGCTGAATGTCGTCGCCATTGAGGAACCGAAGAAGAGACCGAACTTTTCAAACAAGCGAACTGGTGGAAAGATGTTTGGGACTCGTGATAAGAGGGCTCGGTTGGATGAGCCGACTGTTTGTAAGAAGTGTAGAAGGGAGCATACTGGTGAATGTAGACTGGGATCTAACTTGTGCTTCAAGTGTGGCAAGACCGGGCACTACTCCCGTGAGTGCCCACAACACTTCAAGTGCTATAATTGTGGGGATGCCGGTCATCTGAGTAGGGAAAGCCCGAAACCGAGAATGGGTGAAGCCGAGAAAGGGAAAGGCCCGGAAAGGAAAGAAGAGAGGCCCCAAGCAAAGACTCGTGCGTACGCACTGACGCAAGACCAAGCCAGGGCAGACCCCGATGTGGGGTCAGGTATGTTCATCCTTGACAACACTCTTGTTTCTGTGTTATTTGATTCGGTGCCAGTAAGAGTTTTATATCTACGACTTTTTATAAACGAGTAAAGTACACTATCAGTAAGCTAGAAAGGGCTTTTAGCGTAGAAACCGCTGAGGGTAGAACTGCGAGAGTGACCGATGTAGTTGACAACTCCACGATAAAAATAGAAGGTCATAGGTTCCCTGTCAGATTGTTTGTTATGGTTTTGGGTGGGTTTGATGTCGTGTTAGGAATGGATTGGCTAACTGCCAATGAAGCACAAATTATATGTAAACGAAAGATAATCTGACTCAAGGCTCCGGACGGTAGCAAAGTCGAGGTTCTTGGGGATCGTGACGCCCCGATGCCAAACGTCATCTCGATGATTAAGGCAGCAGATTACTTGAGACGCGGATGCGAGGCTTATATGGTGTACGTAATTGACAAGTGTAAGGAAGTGAAGGAGCTAGACAATGTACCCGTGGTACGCGAGTACTCGGAGGTGTTTCCATAGGATTTTCCTGGGATACCACCCGACAGAGAGATTGAATTTCGAATCGACTTAGTACCAAATGCTCAGCCCGTGGCTAAGGCTCCATATCGACTAGCACCGGTGGAGATGAAAGAGTTAATGGCACAACTAGACGAGTTACTTGAGAAGGGATTTATCCAACCGAGCATCTCGCCGTGGGTTGCTCCGGTGTTGTTTGTGAAGAAGAAAGACGGTTCGATGAGAATGTGTATTAATTATCGCGAGGTGAACAAACGTACGGTGAAGAACAAGTACCCTTTACCAAGGATCGATGACCTGTTCGATCAATTACAGGGCGCAAGTTGGTTCTCAAAAATCGACCTTCGATCCGGGTATCATCAGTTGAAGGTGAGGGAAGAAGACATACCAAAAACCGCATTTCGCACGCGTTATGGACATTTCGAGTTCCGCGTGATGTCTTTTGGATTGACGAACGCCCCCGCAGCGTTCATGGATTTGATGAATAGAGTTTGTCGACCAATGCTGGATCGATCGGTAATCGTGTTCATCGATGATATCCTCATCTACTCCAAGAATGAGGGTGATCACGCGTGTCACTTGAAGGAAGTATTAGAAGCTCTGAAGAAGGAAAAGTTGTATGCTAAGTTCTCCAAATGCGCGTTCTGGCTTAGGGAAGTCCAATTCCTAGGTCACGTAATTAACCCGAACGATATTTTGGTTGACCCAGCGAAGATAATGACGGTAAGGGAATGGAATATTCCTAAGACGCCAACTGAAATCCGTAGTTTCTTGGGATTGGCAGGCTACTATCGGAGATTCATCCAGGATTTCTCGAAAATAGCTTCGCCGTTGACAAAGTTGACTCGGAAAGAGGTAAAGTATGAATGGGGTTCGACCCAGGATGAAGCGTTTAAGGAATTGAAGGAAAAGCTAACCAAAGCCCCAATCCTGGCCCTTCCTGAGGGCAATGAAGACCTAGTGGTATACTCTGACGCTTCGGGTCAGGGATTGGGATGCGTGTTGATGCAACCCGGGAGGGTGATAGCATATGCGTCACGACATTTGAAGGTTCACGAAGTCAATTATCCGACTCATGATTTGGAACTTGCTGCTGTCGTATTCGCATTGAAAATCTGGAGGCACTACCTTTACGGGGTGAAGTTTACTATTTACTCCGACCACAAAAGTTTGAAGTACTTTTTCGAACAAAAGGAACTTAATATGAGGCAGAGGCGATGGTTGGAACTATTGAAAGACTATGACTGTGAAATAATATACCATCATGGAAAGGCAAACGTGGTGGCTGACGCTCTAAGACGAAAGGATGTGCCTACTCCTATTAGAGTGAAAGCTTGCCAGTTGGTGGTAACATCAGATGTAATGAGAGAAATTGAAAAGGCTCAAGATGAGGCACTTAAAGAAGAAAACATAAAGAAGGAAAGGATGGTTGGCCAACAGGACAAGTTGGAATATAACACCCTTGGTGTTAGGACACGTTTTGGACGGGTATGGATACCTATGGGTGGCGAGCTTAGAACCAAAATCTTGGATGAGGCTCATAAGTCTCGGTACTCTATCCATCCTGGTACCAATAAAATGTACCAAGACCTAAGGAAGGAATACTGGTGGCCTGTAATGAAATATGAAGTGACAAAGTACGTAAGCAAGTGTTTGACTTGCTCGCAAGTAAAGGACGAACACCAGAAACCGTATAGAAAGATTCAACCACTTGATATACCGGAGTGGAAGTAGGAACACATTACCATGGACTTCATAACTAAGCTACCTCGCACAGCTAAAGGTCATGATACCATTTGGGTAATTGTGGACCGATTAACGAAGAGTGCTCATTTCCTACCTATTCGCGAGACGTTCTCGTCGGAATGGTTAGCGGAAGTATTTATTAACGAAGTAGTAGCACGGCATAGGATGCATTTGACGATAGTATCCGACCGGGACACACGATTCACATCGAGGTTCTGGAAAAGATTTCACGAGGCGATGGGCATGAGACTTAATATCAGTACGGCATACCACCCGCAAACGGATGGTCAGTCCGAAAGGACCATTCAGACATTGGAAGATATGCTCCGTGCTTGTATTATCGACTTCGGTGGCAGTTGGGACAGTCATCTGCCGTTAGCCGAATTCTCCTACAACAATAGTCATCACACGACGATAGGCATGCCGCCTTACGAAATGTTGTATGGGAGAAGATGCAGGACCCCGGTTTGTTGGGGTGAGATTGGACAGAAGGAATTAGGAAGTCGTAAGAGAAACGTCGGAAAGGTTTGATCAAATCAAAGCACGAATGAAGGCCGCACAAGATCGTCAGAAATCCTATGCGGATAAACGACGAAGGCCTATTGAGTTTGATGTTGGGGACAGAGTAATGTTGAAAGTGTCACCCTGGAAGGGAATCATAAGATTCAGGAAGAGAGGAAAGTTAAGTCTGAGGTTTGTCGGACCATTTAGGATAATGGCACGGGTTGGTGAAGTCGCTTATCGGTTAGAGTTGTCTGATGAGTTAAGTGGGATTCATCCTACCTTCCATGTATCACACTTGCGAAAGTGTTTGGCGGATGAATCGGCTCACGTACCACTTACTGACATCGAGGTCGACAACAGCCTTAACTACATCGAAGAACCCGTGCCCATCTTAGACAAGAAGGAGAAGCGTTTGCGTAATAAGACTATCCAATTGGTTAAAGTCCAATGGAAACATCGAAAGGGATCGGAAGCCACCTGGGAAACGGAGAAGGAAATGAGGGAGACGTACCCTCATCTATTTGACTTATGATAGGTTTCGGGGACGAAACCTATTGTAAGGGGGTAGACTTGTAACATCCCAAAAATAAAACGACAGTTAAAATGATGAAATAAACGAACGAGGCATGTCGGGTCGGGTCGGATGGGCCGGCGGGCTGGAAGGGGACTCTCCCCTATAAATAGCTTAGACCTCCATCATTTCTCTCATTTGCAAGTTCTAGAGAGAGAAACCGTAGAGATAGAAAGTTGGCGGATCGACCTGAGATTTCAGCAAAGTGTTGCTCCATAGCTCGTGAGAAGAACCTCCAAATCAGAAACTAGATTCAGGTAACGATCCGACCTAAATCTGAGTTTTTGTTCGTTTTTGGGTTTTTCGGGTTTTGGGTGAAAATGTAACATTTTAACGGATGAAACTGAAGGATAAACATAGATTTGAATTCCTTAATTGAAAACGAAGGTTTTGAATGCAAACAGGTTCGGGATCTTGACGTGATCAGACCCGAATGAGAAAGTTAGGGTTTTTGCAAAGAACAAGTCGTGCGCACTTATCAAGTAGGCACGGAGCAGGTCCTGCGTACTTACCAAGTACGCAGGAAGAGGGCACTGTGTACTTACCAAGTGCGCAGGAAGAGGAACCTGCGTACTTATCAAGTACGCAGGAAGCAGGGTCTGCGAACTTGCTAAGTGCGCAGGCATCAGGCTGATTAGGTAAAGTCGGTATGTTTAGAAGGTTAAACGTTAGAGTCGGGATTTGGTCTGATGTGTATTTAACTAATCAATTCAGATCGGAAGTAACGTAGTGGGACCTTTGTTTAAGGCAACCCGGATTAGCTTATCAGGTGAGTTCTAGAAGCCCTCTTTTAAATGCTTTATATAATGTTTTCGGGCTGGTGTGCGTGCATATGAAATGATGTTTTACGAAACGATGTTTATGAAACTATGTTTACGAAATGAAATGATTGGAATGAACGGTTTTCTGGAAAGAGAGTTATGAACGGAATGTTCACGAACGAAATGTTTATAAAGAAACGGTTTAAACTAAAGGTAAAGGGTTTTGAAAATGAATGAAAGGTTTTATGAAAAGAAAAGAAAAAGGGCAAAGGTTTAAAGAAGTCATTACAAATCTAATATGTCGAGTGAATGGAATTGACGAATGAAGTCTGGGAATGTAATTCCCAGCATTGTGGTAGATTATGGACAGTGAGCCATAGTTGCCATAAGAGCAACAGGGGCAGTGTCTTGGTGGCCTGCCAATGGTTTGATGTTGTACAACTGGTAAGGGGGGTAACGACGGTTACTCGGGTGATGACGATCATCCTAAGGGAAAGAGGTAATGGGAAATCAATGACGGCGATACGTAACGGTTGATTCCTAAAGGAAAGATGCGTGTTGGGCAATGACGGCGATACGTAACGGTTGACCCCACGTATTGAATGGGAAATCAATGACGGCGATACGTAACGGTTAATTCCCAAAGGAAAGATGCGTGTTGGGCAATGACGGCGATTCGTAACGGTTGACCCCACATATTGAATGGTTGTGGCAATGACGGCGATACGTAGCGGTTGCCCACAACATCAAAGGTTCCTTCGGGGACACAGCGACGCTTAAATAAAGATACAGATTTTATATAGTAATGTATGACTTAAATGAATGTTAAATGTTTTAAACGAACGATTCGTTCAACGTGTATGATGATAAATGTTTGAATGTTTTTAATGATGAACGAAAGGCCCTGTTTTCTTATACGTGATGTTAAACCCTAACGATTGTTTTGAATGATGAACCATTTCTTAAATTAAATGAAAACTAGAACTCACCAGCGTAGCTGACTTTTTAGTGTGCACATTCAGGTTAAGGCAGATATGGATGATGGACGGTGATGCTTGGCAAGCGAGAAGAGTTACCCGGTCGATCATGAAGACTGGCATCCCGTTATGATTAGATTAAGATATGTTTATGTAATAGACTATGCTACGCTTCCGTTGTTAAACAATGTAATGGTTATGTTTTATTGAAGTATTTTCCGCTGCGTTATTTGATAATCAAGTTTAAGAACTGTTTGTGAATGAGTAAATCCAACAAGTGAGGCCTCCCAGGTTTGGGGCCTTACAGCAACAGGTTCTAACAGGTGCGATTTTGGTTTGAGAGTGTTCAATTTCAGCTTATACGATCGAATGATTGAGAATTGGTGAATAATAGGAGTGAAGTCGGCGGGTATGAGTTTGATTACAAATAATTGGAATTAATTCGCGTGTAATGTCGATGATTAAGGACTTGATGATGTCGAAACTGATCATAATGATGTGATTCGTTAAAGAATCAGGCGAATTTCAGTTATGGAATTCAAATTTGATCTCAAGCTTGCGAGTTTGACTTTCTGAAGTCAACAGGAACCAAGTTCAATCAATTTTGACTTTGAGAAATCAATAGAACAGATTTTAGGTATTTACATAACTAGTCCCTGTGGTTTTAATTCAATTATTGACAGAATTAGTCCCTGGGGTTAGAGATTTGAGTTAACGGGGTTAGGTTTTAACAGAAAATTTAACGGAAATTCTAATCGAGTTAGCTTGAAAAGTCGGATTGTCACATGAATGAACACAACGAATTTGATAACTATGACATCTTATTAGCATAGTTGTTGAAAGAGCTTAAATACCTCTGATTGAATGTGGTAACTAAGATCAAAAGTGTAGTTGTGCTTTATGTGGGCTATTTCACATGTAGATGTTTCACTAAGTCGACGGTTTTGCATTGCGAAGCATTAAAGCATGGAGATTAAGTCCGTTGGTGACAATAAGGGTGGCTTAGGGTTCAAGAAAGAGAGTCCACTTAATGCTAATGTCATCCTGTTTGTTTCAAATAAATTTGCTCCACTCATGTTTGTTAAAGAGGGAGTAGAAACGTCAAAAGTTGAAGAACATAAGTCTAAAGACAAGTCAACATCTCAAAAGGGCCTTATCAAAGAACATGTCATGTTTTGAAGAAATGTTTCAGTTGTGGAAAGCATGGCCATTTATCAAGAGATTGTTATATCAAGAAACAAAAGTATCGCAAACAGAATGTCGTTTCTCAACCTCATAGAAAGCTTCAAGAAAATGTTGTTAAAACCTTTAATAGGTTCAAGACGTTTTGTACATACAATATGTTGAAACAAAAACAAGATTGGCAATATCATGTAGTGCAAAGCACACATATATTTATTCCTTTGTTTTAGTGCGTTTTAGTTAAGTTTTGTGTTAGTTTTTACTTGTTTTTTGTTTGATTTGAGTCATGTAAGGTTTACAGGAGCTCGTGTGGAATATAAAGTGAAATCACGAAGGAATCGAGCACAAGTTAAGTTCCAAAGAAAAGATTGAAAAAAGTGAGAAAACCAAGTCTTCGCGTTACGCGAAGATGGAGATTCAAGTCCTCGCGGTACGCGAGGATTCCCAAAATCGGCCCCGACTGTTTTGTCCTTCGCGGTTGCTACATTATCTTGCGGTACGCGAGAGGCCTATTAATCAGTAAAAAGCCCTAATCGATGAATTAAATAGAATTTGAAGGCTAATATCAAAGGAGTTCAAATTTCAGCCGTTAAGAGGAAGTTCTCAGGCGATTTTGAGGCTAGAGAAGAGGTTTGGATTGAAAGTTCAAAGCTTTGGACCTCGGGTTTGTAAAACGATAATCATTCAGTTTATGTTTTCTTTCTTTGTGTGTTTAATTTCTTTGATTTGGATTATGTTCATTCTTCTTGAGATTTGTTTTCTGGTTTTGAGCATGATTCTAGGTTAAACGCTATATACTGCCTAGGTATTTGATGAATACTTAGTAAAGTTCGGATTTTTACTAGTTTTTGGATTCTAATGTTAGGTGGATGATTTTGTAAAGATCTTAGTTCAATAATTATGATGTTATGCATGCTTTGAATATAATTTATAATTGATTACAATTCCATATGCTGCTTGTGAATGTCTTTCAGTTTGTGTAGTGTATCTAGATCATAGACTGTGTGTTTGTGATTGTTTGATGGTTTGCTAGACGTAGTATTCCATAGGAACCGTGATTGAAAGTAGATTAGATATGAGTGTTCTTCTTAACTCGATACCCGAAAGATGAGAGGTAATCAGTTAGTCCTCATTGTAAGAGTTCTAAGTGTAAACTATCTGAGAGGAAGTTTCCCTTAGGTTTCTAGTAATTGTTGCTAATCTGATTCATAGTGTTTTGATCTGAGATAACCTCATGCATCTTTGATGTGTTGTGGACAGTGAGACCGAGAGGTGATATGTATTTTGGGTATAACATTGTCGTTGGAGAGACTGAAAGGTAATCCGACTATCTGGTGAGCGTTTTGCATCTTTAGAGTTTCCTTTTGGTGACACCCTGAGAGTGATTAGGGATACACTAGGTTGTCTAGAGTTGTTATCATTATAATCCTAGTTCCATCTTAGTTTCCATAATCGGTAGAAGTCTGAGCCTTGCAAGTAGGATTCCGACCTAGGTAGTGTTTTCTCATCCTTGATATTTTCCCGAGTCTTTTCCCTTATAGTTAGTTATCGTTCACTTGTTCTTAAAATCTTGATTTCATTAGCTTAATAATTAGTTATAGACCCCCCCCCCTTCTCAAACCAATATTCTAAGTTATACTCAGAGTCTAGTTTAGCTATAGTAGTGTTTGTGGGGTTCGATAAATCGGTTTACCATCAAGCTTTGCTACATTCGATAGGTACACTTGCATGTCAGTGCGGTCTAGTTCATAGGTTTTCCATTTATTACTTAGGAGTCTAGATTATGTTATATTTATAGTTTTTATAGACCGTCTGAGCGACATCACAAGACAAAGCTAAACTAAGACAAGTTTGGAGAGTTAAAGATTCGAGTCCAAGATCGAGCTTTGATGATGCAAAGTGTATGGGGGAGCTTGGTAGAATTCTTGTGCTTTGATATGCAATGGCCTAGAGGGAGATTGTTGGAACTAATTGTAGGCAATGGCATATAGAAAGTCAGATAAAGCTAAAGAGGGAAGAATTTTTTTTGTATAGAAGATTTCAACCGAAATAGTTTCCGGATGAAATACATTTTGACCGAAATGTATTTTAGACGAATTCATACTTTGTCTTCTCAGTATAAATACTTGTATAGTTTGCAACTTGTGAATAATTAATTTTAGCTACAAAATGTGACCTATATTTTGAACCAGTTTTGAAATGTGAAACCTTAGTGTACCAGTAATGAGAAGTATATAAGTGTACTATCAAATGTATTTTTTTTATTGATTCAGCCCGTGTAACACAGAGATCCTAACCTGGTAAATAATAAACAAGCCGTCGAGCAAAATTTTGGCTTTAGAGACAAAGCTCGAAACAAACTTCGAGCGCTCTGAAGTTAAATGAGCCGAACTCGATTTTAGCGGTGGTGGCAAACAACGATAGTAACGACGCCACTGCTTAAGTTAACGAAAAGGAAACAAAAAATAAAATAAAACGTCATCCCATGACAAGACAACAAAGAACTCATCAATGCAACCTTCCTAAACGTCATCATGTTCTTGTGAATCCATACGTGTAAAAGAATTGTTTGACCCAAAATTAACGACTCATAATGTGTCTCATAACTAACACATTAAAGTTTAAATAGGACTTCTAAACTCTAATACCTAAAAGAAATTGCAGTTTAATACCCAGAAGAAAACACTAGTAGTAAGTATCCAGGCATTAGTAAGCAAGCAGTAATTAAAAACATGTTGATTTATCATATCGGTTTCCCAGATGATTATTGAAAATATACTTTGGGCCACAACCATAGCAATCCAACCAAAAGTACTAGGCTATCTCTATTGCATACTTAAATTAACTTATTATCTAATTTTCAAGTAACCAAAACGAATATAGTGGGTACAATATGAGAACTTGTGATTCGGTTTCATAAAAAACAACCATGAATTAACATTATTTGATAAAATCAAATTTTAATCCTAGTCCAAAACTAATGAATCGGTAGGTTTCTTAAAGATTGGATACCTTGTAGAGTGCAAAGTATGATTGGGGAGTAACTAATGATGTCACTAACACAAAAATTGAAGCAATTTCACAACTTTATTCACCTCATTCGACCCACGTTTTTTTCGCAAATGAATTGAACCACAAAATTCAATGAACAAGGCCTCCACAATTAGAATACCTTGAAAAAGATGAAACTAAGTACTTGTTAAAGCTAGGAGATACGATATGACAGGAAGAACATATCGCGTTTCAAAAAATCTTCAAGAAAAGATCTCCGATCTTAAGAAAACCTTCAAGATAAAGTGTCCACCGAATCAAGTTTCTATTGTTTTTATACTTCTTGATTGGGCTAGATATTATTGAGTTTTAGGGTTTTTGTTGAGTCTGTGTCCTATAGTTGGTTTTCGTAACTGGTTATTCTCTTTAAAATACTCGTTTTATTAATCAAACTAAAGCGAAAGTCTTTCTAAAAACTATAATTATCATTTAACATCGTTATCGTCAAAAGTTTACTTCACGAATGCCTGCACACCAATCCGAGTAGCGCCGCTTCCAAGCCAAGATACGCCGACCCCACAGTCCCCCTGCAACACACAAACAAAGCTAGCCACGTTGAGTGGGTTTTGATAGTTTAATTTTAAATAAAAGTCACCTCGGCACAAAAGTTATCTAACTTTACACGAGACATTTCGATCCTTATGAAGATAGTTTTATAAATTACTATCATATAGATAACCTTGTTATCTTATGACATCCTCAAAAAGTTCACCACCAAAGAGTCGACCCACAAATACAACCACATAAATCTCACCAACACAATAAATATAATTCAACACGTGTATGCAAATTAACACACACACACACACACACACACATATATATATATATATATGCACACAAACACATACCTCGTCATTGCACCCTTGTCAGGGCGCCCCGAGCTCATCATTAACCTAATGAATATTGTCACCTTTGGTGACTTCCCGAAGGACTTCGTCTTTCACAATCCCGTTTGTCGTGTCATAAAGACAACGATGCAAACACAATACTCGTCGTGTCACAAGGATAACGACACACCACACAAAACATCAAGCACATAAGCCACAATAGTCTACTAGCATTTACATGACTCGTTAACTACACCCGCACCCCCACACGTAGCACTAGGATAATGTATCATACACGTAATTGTAAGCGTTTAGCTTTTATCCCGACTCACCCCGACTAACTCATAACACAATACGCTGCTAAAATAGTAACACATGTAAAAAACATTATGTCACGTTATCTAAGCACATACCATGTACGTGTGAACCTTGTAACACCTCTTAGTCGTACCCGCACAACATATAAACTCATCCCCTGACTCACCCCAATTAGGTCACTATACGCCCCACGTACCCACCTTTAACCGACATGTCCTATGGACAACACACAGTCCCTTAGCCCCATGTTTGAATACTTAAATTTGTAAACTCATCAGGTTAAACCTCAAAGCTCATTACACATTTATTGTAATAAAACACATCTTGAAAGTGTGTACGATAGCCCCAAAACATTGAAAAAAAATAAAGTGGGGATTAGAAACTCATCAGTTATGCTAAGTCCAAATCCTAGCTCCACATCATAATCGCTCGCTTAAAAACCCGAACCAGCCAAACATATGATCATAAAACCAGACACGTTCTAAACACACTTTGACTAACTCATAAATAAATATAAATCTCGAAGCTCGGTCCCGTCCACTCATCACCACATACATATGAAACCCTAGCTTCATGTGTTCACCTGAACCGGATCGTCATTGACCCGTTTAGAAACTGACTCCTCGAACCGGATGTAAGACACCAACCCGGGCATCCTACAGTTGGATCTCATAACGGGTCATTATCATTTAAAAACGCATTTATTGCAATTCAAACTACAACGTAAGTTTTTGGAAACTCATTTATTACTATTTAACGTTATTAGCTTACCTCACGAATGTCTGCACACCAATCCGAGTAACGCTGCTTCCAAGCCAAGATACGTCAACCCTACACTTACCTGCAAAACAATCTAACGTACACACAAAGTCAGCTACGCTGAGTGAGTTTTAATAGTTTAATTTAAACAAAACCATCATGTCATGTTCTTTAGTTTATTTCACTCAGGACCCTCCGGTCCTTATAAAATAATATTAAAATTTATTAACGAATAGTTAATCCCTTGACATCCTATAACCGTTTATCACCCGAGACTCAGCCCGTACTACCAATAATAATAATAACAACCTTACCATCACTTTGACGTGGACTCACATACTATACTGATAACTCATACTTAAGAACAAGCATTAACTTGACTCTTAGTTAACACAACACACCCTAGATATTAACACACCCGGCCTTAACCAAGGCGCTCACAATTAACTGACACGACACTTATACACGTCACGTCACAAATCCTGACTCAACGATCAGTCTAACTCTACATACTACAATAAATACATCTACACATCACACTAACGTTACCACATCAATATCATTACATGCATAATAAATATAATTCTATGTTTGCATGCAATTAAACACCACATAAATATACTCGTAACACATACCTCATCACTGCACCCTCGCCAGGGCGTTCAACACACCCCGAGCTCATCATTAACCTGTTAAATAAATGTCACCATTGGTGAGTTCCCGAAGGACCTCATCCTTCACAAATCTCGCTTGCCTTGTCATATAGACAACAATGCAAACACGTCACATTAATACAAAGCACATAATATCACACATCATACACACGACTCGTTAACTACACCTGCACCTCACATACAACCCTAGAACAACATTCATCCCACATAAAATCATAAGTGTTTAGATTACGACCCGACTCCCCCTAATCAACCCTTAACACACCACTCATTCGTCGCTAGTAACCCTAGTTACCACATTCACATAAACATACCATAGACCCTACAATTTCTTAATAAGCGTTTTATTTCAAAAGCACACCGGGTTAGAACCCGAAACCCTTAACCTTATTAATTATATTAATACATCTTGAAAGTATGTACGATTGCCCCAAAACAGTAAAATGTTTAAAAGAGGGGGATTAGAAACTCACCGGTTATACGGAGTCACAGTCCTTGCTATGCAATTCGTTCGTCCACGCTCGAATCCAAAACCTGACAAACGCGTGATCACATGATCAGGACACGTTTAGAATATGTGTCAAATACATACAAGTATAAATACCCCTGATGTTCATCTTATCCATCTCCTCTTTATCCATGCGAAACCTTAACTCCTCATTCACAAGAATCGGGTTATCCTTGACCCGTTTAAAGTCCGCATGCGCGCATACACGTGTCATAAAGAAATCATAACGTCACTAGTCGCACGTACCCGAGTCGAGATCCCCATGCACATCTGAATCCCTCCATGCAAAACCCTAATCGGGTGCAACCCGACCCCATCTTCTTCCTCGTCCATCCTTGCGAACCACCACCATGGCCGGAACGTCACTACCGAGCACTACCGAAGCCACTGTGTCGCCTTCCGCTTCCCGCGGGGCACCCCTAGCCAGCTTCCTTCCCCGTCATTCCCCTCTACGCACCGCCACCGCTCACTGCTGCTGCCATCATCATCGAGCTCCATCGTTCGCCGCCGTGAAACACTGCTACAGCCGACTTCCGTGGCCGCCGAGTGCCACTGCTTCCCCCTCGGTGTTTCCCGCTACCCCCGCAGTTATAGCCACATCCACCCGTCACCCTTCTCTCTCGTTCTCCCTTCTTCCCCGTCGGCTCCCTTTCTTTTTCTCTTGAGTTCCTGTCGTCGCACACAATCCTACGCCGAATGGCTTAGGGTTTGTGTAAGGATGATATTTAAACCCTCAAGTGTTTACACTCGGGTCCCTACGGTTTCGTCTTTGCGCGTTTCGATCTTCAATTAGACATAACACTGTTAACCGGACTCTTTACGACCCATAACTTATGAAATTCTCGCGCCATCCATGCTAACACGCATGCTTAAAAGAGATTCGGGTCACCTCCGACCCGAACCATTAGCTTATGAAATCTCGGGATGTTACAAGTCTATCCCCCTTAAAAGAGGATTCGTCCTCGAATCCTACGTCAGTACCAACCAACCCAACATATCTTTCTGTTTTTACTCGTGCACCAAACCCTCAGGTGTCAAGCGTTCGCCTTTATACTTATCGGATCTATACTTCGCCTCGCAACTCAACCGCCACCCTTGGTGTTTCAAAGGAGTCATATCCCAAGCCCGCTTTTCCACTTTAGGACTCGTAGGATCACCTACACATTCCTTTATCGTTCGTCTACCCAACTTATATTCTTATGGCACATCCTTATCAATTTTCCACTTATATAACCTATCTTCCCAATCTGTTCACCACATAAGACGTCACCCCTTTTTATAACTCAGATGATTTCGTCAATCTGATAGTCATCTCCCCAAATAAACTCCTTGCCTCACATGTCTACTTATAAGGGTACTACTTCTACTATTTTCCGATGATTTCTAGGAGCTTGTGCAACGCTACACCGGCCTCCACCAAATCTTTTTATCATCGTATTTATTTACTCCACCATCCTGCGTTCACCACATCTCTTAAGTAAGCACTTAACTCTCAACAGTAGAGCTACTGCCGCCCGCTCTCGGTGTCCTCGAAGGCTCACCCTCCACCGTCATATATGTTTTGATAGCCAAACATTTGCCTTACTTGAATGCTCCACCGGAGCTCTCCTTAAACCAGTCATAAGTTTGCTAACGTAGGCCTTTCCTTCTCAGTCGTTTATGTGCAATCTGACACGTTTCTTCCCTTTATTTTGCTCTCATTGTTGTTTCCATATCGCTACTATGCGATCACCTTATCGTGTCTCATTCACCTAGCACGAATGTTAAGTCCGTCCCGTCCTAAGACTCGGTTATCCACCGCCCTATCCCGAGAAAACATTCCCGTCTATCCTGTATCTTACATTGATAGAATTCTTTGTATGGACATATTCCATGGAGTCCCTGCTGTCATTTCATTTTCTTGGTGTCGAAGTCTCTAGCGTCGTCACCTTGACCCCCGTTGTAACTATCTCCGAGCAAACGTCCACGTAACACGTTCATCATCAACTCTCACCGCTCTGCCTCTCGGCTTCGTGTTCCGAATTTCCCGAGATTTAAGTATAGGCATCCCGTAAGAGCACCTCGCTGGCCGTCTCGAATGACGTCCAAAACTTCTCGTATAACATCGATGCATTACCGTTTAGAAAATCGTATAGATAGGAACACTATACCTGAACACACCGACCATTCGTCCTATGTATGACTATTGGTGTATTACAAGGACATATCGACATAACATAACTACGGATCATTCCATGTTCTACATGCGTACTAATAACTACACCTTCTAGATTTGCACGAAGTGCACATAATTAACATGACCTGAGTGAATTTACATGCATACAATAAGACCTCACCATTTATAAACACACGAACTCTTGAACCCTACCTTATATTTATTATCACGGTAGCTCCTGCCACCCATCATCACCTACTCACACAGTCGTACCCCTACGGGTAGTATTAATGGTTTAAGGCAACACACTACTCGACCTAGACACAAGTCAACCCTCTACACATGCGTACATATAATATTTATAATCATTATTTTTCACATGGCCTTGCCTTGGTCATTCACACAAGGTGCAACACACCATTTATACTTCACACCCCCACCTAGACCTTAACTCTTAGATGACACTATCACACGTTCATTAACACAGAGAATTTCATGATTCATATCCACACAATTCTAGTCACAATATCTAATCAATCACATCGGCATTTACTTTTGGTATGAACTCACACCATGCAAAATCAAATTACACCACCCTGCGTATAGCTTCCTATCGCAAGCCCCATACAACACATTCATGAACACAATTATTGTTAACCATGTCTAAATCACATCACGACAAAGCAAAACTCAATATCAAAACCAAATAATCAACATTCCAGTCAAACACCGCACCACATAAGCATCTATTCAGTCAAAACGTTAAGTCATCCCGCAATATCTCGTGACAACTATCACTACTACCGATCACTCAAAATCAACTATCTCTAAGCGTGCTCACAAAGTTGTTACTCGACCACCTCAGTTGCATCTGCTGCATCCTCCTCTGGTTCTTCCTCTTCGGATTCTGGATCAATCACCGTATTCTCTTGAAATAGAGCTCTCTTAGTTGTCACACGCAGTTGATCCTTCAGCCATGCAGGTCCACATCCTGGAGGGAAATCGCGTACCGTCGATACCGTTCGCCTCTTCCATCCGATAGTCTTGGTCATAGCACCATGCAGAACGCCACTATCCTCAGTCCTAGTTATGCTTGGCGCAGGAAGCGCCAGAACTACTCCCATGTCACTGACCGTCTTGTCAACAGTAGCCGTTGGTTCGTCCTGACGGTCCGCCCCCATTCTAGCTAGAGCTCCTCGCCTGACCGATCTAGTCTGCTTTATTTTAGCCATCAGTACCTGCACAAGATAGAACGTTGGAGTGATTACTATAGGCACGAATTCAGAATGTGAGAGTAATCATAGACTACCAAATTACGGTGATCAAATGCAATTTGGTGGTCCACATTACTACTCGTACTCTAAACCTTTCCCATCATATTCATACTAGCTTTCTATCTTTCCCACACGCCGGATGCACATGCATCCCACACCACTCACTTAACACCACACAATCATATAGCAAATTATCATGTATTCCACACTTGCTGTAAGGCCCCTTTCCCGGGTGACCTCACTTGTTGGATTTACTCATAAACATAGTCATAAATACTGAACTTAAATTTAAAACATTCATCATTCAATTACATAATCAAAACAGCGGAAGTCTTTACGAATAAAACATAACATATTCTTAACAAACAAAAGTGGGATGTCAGTCTTGTGCCGGGTAACCTTCACGCCATCGCACGACCTTTTCTTCCTTTACCTGAAATGTATACTAAAGTCAGCTAACGCTGGTGAGTTCTAGTTTAATGCGTTTAGATATAAACATTCTTTTCTTTACTTCATAAGTAAGCATTATTATAAAGTCATTCATATAAATACGTATTCATAACTTTTGCTTTTCTTTCATCTTTCTTTATCTTTATTAAGGTGATTACGTATATATATATATATGCGTTCACCCTTTTTCTTTTCACTTTTCTTAACATTCTTTCCTTATCTTTCTTACGTGATTACATAGATATGCATTCACCTTTACTTTCTTTACCATTTATTGGTCATACACATAAGGGTGATCAACCCATCTTACGGTACGTATATCACAAAGACATACGCCCTCGAGCTACCGTCGTAGCCCTTTTACTTAACCGTCCGGCACTAGAAACCGTCCGTCATATCTTTACCGTCCTACCGAAGTAGTCCGTCATATCTTTACCGTCCTACCGAAGTAGTCCGTCATATCTTTACCGTCCTACCGTCGTAGTCCGTCATATTCGCCCGTCTGCCCTAAGGCATCCGTTTCCCACTTGAGCTAATTATGCAGCCGCATATTGTTTTAGCGACTTACTCCACCGTAGTGGCCTTTAATTAGTCTAACTTTCTAGACTTCCTTCTCTAGCTGCATAATAGTCAAGTGGTCGTCCGTCTACCGTAGTAGCCGTTAGCTTCGTTTCCGTCCATAACGTATACTTACATTCTTAGCATGCAATATATATATTTATAAAGCAAGATTTCATTTATTTACGTTATACCATTCTTTTCATACTTGGCAAGCAATATATACATAGATATAAAGCAAGATTTCGTTCTTACTCTTTGTGTCATTCTTTTCATACTTGGCAAGCAATATATACATAGATATAAAGCAAGATTTCATTCTTATGTACTATGCCATGCTTTCATTTCTTTATTTAAAAACATACTTGTCATACCTATATTCAGCATGAATTGTCACATAGCACATAACATAACATTCATTCATATCATGTATACATTCCAGCCCCAAAACATTTAAAATCATTTGCACGTAGCATATAGGGGGCACATAGAACTCACCTGATGGGCGGGTCCTTGAAGTATAATAGCTGGTTTCGAAACGTCACTAAGGTCACCCACTATCTGTATAATAAAGTCATACATATAAGGTAGGGCTCCTAAATGACACTAGACATTACTGTTCTTGAACTCAGTAGTTTCGGGAGGTGGGTCGCATCGAAACTATGGTAGTTTCGAGCTATGGTTTTACACTCGAAACTAGGTAGTTTCGAGTCATAATCCTTCTATCGAAACTAGGTAGTTTCGAGTCATTAACTTATGAAAAATCTTAGTTTAGGTTCAAGGTGACACTCGAAACTATGTAGTTTCGAGTCCTGAGTTCCTATCGAAACTATAGTAGTTTCGAGTCATTGGCTGCTATCGAAACTAGATAGTTTCGAGTCAAACATGACTATCGAAACTAGAGTAGTTTCGATGGGTCTGCATGTATCGAAACTATAGTTTCGAGTCATGGGTCTGCATCTTCCCTGACCAGAACCTTGCTCCAGCCAACTTATTTCCAATCGATTAAACCTTGAACATTTTACGTTAAACACCTTCCTTTATCGTTCTTGAGTTCAAATACGTGATTTGTTTCAAGTTTCATATGCAAAAATCGTATCTTTATTTGATTTAAACCCGAGACATGCAAAGACTCAGAATCAGAGGCGATGCTTACCTCAACAGGCCCGATTTCTGTTGCTATGCGCTGAAATGGTGGAGTCGGATGATTCCCGAGCCCTTGAGTCTTCTCCTTGCGGTTTTCTTCACAAGCCGATCGCTCTCTCTCTCTCTCTCTCTAGTATTCTTGCGCAGGAAGATGAAATGAGAGGGGTTTGGGTTGAAGCTGCTGTTTTGTAATGGGGTTTCCCCCTTTTCTTTTCGGCCCATGGGCCGAAATTTTGGCCAAGCCCACTTTATTTCCCTTTTCTATTTGTCTTGTCATTATTTGGGATGTTACAAGTCTACCCTCCTTAATGAGGTTTCGTCCTCGAAACCTGTTACACGTTAAACAACTGGGGATACAGTTCCTTCATCTCGTCTTCTTTCTCCCAAGTAGCCTCGGACCCCTTTCTGTGTTTCCATTGTATTTTGACTAAAGGGATCGACTTATTGCGTAATCGTTTCTCGGCTCTGTCAAGAATAGCTATTGGTTCTTCTACATAGTTCAAGCTGTTATCCACTTCGATTTCGTCATAAGGTATGTGAGCCGTATCGTCAGCAAGGCACTTGCGTAAGTGTGATATGTGGAATGTAGGGTGTATTCCACTAAGCTCGACGGGTAGGTCGAGTCTGTAAGCAACTTGACCCACTCTTGCTACAATCTCGAAAGGTCCGACAAACCTTGGACTTAGTTTGCCACGCTTTCTGAACCGAATGATTCCTTTCCACGGTGATACTTTCAACAGTACCATGTCCCCTACTTGAAACTCTAAATCCCTCCTTCTCTTATCCGCGTATGATTTCTGTCTGTCTTTTGCGGCTTTCATACGAGCCTTGATTTGATCAAATTTCTCAGAAGTAGCTTTGACCACTTCGAGACTTGCAAAATCCTTCTGTCCAATTTCCCCCCAACAAACCGGGGTCCTACATTTCCTCCCATACAACATTTCAAATGGCGGCATGCCAATAGTCGAGTGATAGCTGTTGTTATATGAAAATTCTGCCAATGGTAGATGGCTGTCCCAACTCCCACCGAAGTCAATGATACAGGCCCGGAGCATGTCCTCCAAGGTCTGAATGGTCCTTTCCGATTGTCCATCGGTTTGGGGGTGGTAAGCGGTGCTAATGTTCAGTCTAGTGCCCATTGCTTCATTGAATTTCTTCCAAAACCTTGACGTGAATCTAGTATCCCTGTCAGACACAATCGACAGCGGCATACCATGTCTGCTCACAATTTCCTTGATAAATACTTCTGCTAGCTTTTCAGAAGAAGAAGTTTCTCGTATTGGCAAGAAGTGGGCACTCTTTGTCAAGCGGTCGACGATCACCCAAATGGTATCATTGCCTTTAGCTGTTCGCGGTAGCTTGGTAATGAAGTCCATCGTGATCTCCTCCCACTTCCATTCCGGTATTGGCAAAGGTTGCATTTTACCGCATGGCTTCTGGTGCTCGGCCTTAACTAGAGAACACGTTAGGCACTTGCTCACGTATTCTGTCACATCATTCTTCATGCCAGGCCACCAGTATTCTTTCTTCAAGTCTTGATACATTTTGTTTGTCCCGGGGTGGATAGAATAGCGAGACTTATGGGCCTCATCGAGTATTTTGGCTCTAAGCTTACCAATCTTAGGTATCCACATCCGGCCAAACCTAGTTCGTACCCCGTATGCATTCGCATCTAAGTTCCCTTGTTGTCCTACTATTCTTTCCCGTTTCACATTTCTTTCTAACAATGCTTCATCTTGTGCCTTTGATATTTCACCCATTAAGTCTGGCGTTATAATTAACTGACACGCTTTGATCCGGATAGGTGCCGATTCTTCCTTTCTACTTAAAGCGTCAGCCACTACGTTTGCCTTGCCTGGATGGTACAATATCTCACAGTCATAGTCTTTCAGTAGCTCTAACCATCTTCTTTGCCTCATGTTTAGTTCCTTTTGTTCGAAAAAGTATTTCAAGCTTTTGTGATCGGAGTAGATGGTGCATTTAACTCCATACAAGTAGTGTCTCCATATTTTCAACGCGAAAACTACTGCTGCTAATTCTAGATCATGTGTTGGGTAGTTAACTTCATGAACCTTTAGTTGCCGCGATGCATAAGCAATTACCTTTCCTCGTTGCATGAGTACGCACCCTAATCCTTGCCCTGAAGCGTCAGAGTAGACTACTAAGTCTTCATTTCCCTCAGGTAGTGTTAATACTGGAGCTTGAGTTAATTGTGTCTTAAGTTCCTCAAACGCGTTGTTTTGGGTTGGACCCCATTCATACTTTGCTTCCTTCCGTGTCAGTTTGGTTAGCGGCGAGGCAATTCTTGAGAAATCTTGGATGAACCTTCGATAGTAGCCTGCCAACCCTAGAAAGCTTCGTATCTCTGTTGGTGTCTTTGGGATGTTCCATTCCTTTACTGTCTCGATCTTTGCAGGATCCACCATGATGCCGTTTGGGTTTATTACATGACCTAGGAATTGGACTTCCCTAAGCCAGAACGCGCATTTGGAGAATTTTGCGTACAACTTTTCCTGCTTTAGCACCTCCAATACTTCTCTTAGGTGACAGTGGTGATCACCTTCATTCTTTGAATATATGAGGATGTCATCTATAAAAACTATTACTGATCGATCCAACATGGGTCGGCATACTCTGTTCATTAAATCCATAAATGCTGCTGGTGCGTTAGTTAATCCGAAGGACATCACGAGAAATTCATAATGCCCATAACGCGTACGAAACGCAGTTTTCGGTACATCTTCCTCTCTTACTTTCAATTGGTGGTAACCCGACCTGAGATCAATCTTTGAGAACCAACTCGCGCCTTGTAATTGATCAAAGAGGTCGTCTATTCTAGGCAGTGGGTATTTGTTCTTTACTGTTCTCTTGTTCAGTTCACGGTAGTCGATGCACATGCGCATGCTGCCGTCCTTTTTCTTTACAAATAATACCGGAGCGCCCCATGGTGAGATGCTCGGTCTGATAAATCCTTTCTCTGTTAATTCTTCAAGTTGGGACATTAATTCTTTCATTTCTGACGGAGCCAATCGGTATGGTGCCTTGGCAACGGGCTCAGCTCCTGGCAGTAAGTCAATCTGAAATTCTATTTCCCGATCGAGCGGCAAACCAGGTAGGTCCTCTGGGAACACTTCTGGAAAATTGCACACCACGGGTACATCTTTTAGCTCTTTCGTTTTCATTCTATCGTCAATAACATACGCCAGATAAGCTTCGCAACCGCGCCTCATGTAACTTTCGGCCTTGATCATCGAGATGACGTTCGGCATTGTGCTATTCCAGTCACCATAAACCGTAATCGGACTGCCGTCAGTGGCCTTGAGATGTATCATCTTTCGTTTACATATGATTTGAGCTTCGTTGGCAGCTAACCAATCCATGCCCAATACTACATCGAATCCTCCTAAGGTTAGAAGGTACAATTTAGATGGAAACTTATGGCCCTCTATTTCTACCATGCAATCGTCAGTCACTTGGATGACTACTGAGTTTTTACCAATAGCAGTTTGTACGCTAAAGGCCCTTATAAGGCTAGTGATTGTGCAGTCTAATTTGCGGCTAAATGCAGTGGATATAAAACTTTTACTAGCACCAGAATCAAACAGAATAGCAGCATGTTCATCATTTACTAGGAACGTACCCGACACGACGTCAGGGTTTCCTCTTGCTTCTTCCTCGGTTAAAGCATAGGCCCGAGTCCTAGCCTTTGGCTGTTCCTTTTCCTTTTCTTTTCCCGAACCAGATTGGCCGGCCTTCCTGCAGTTCTTTGTCAGATGTCCAAACAATCCACATACTTGACACTTGACGTCTCTTACACATTCTCGAGAGAAGTGCCCCGGCTTCCCGCACTTATAGCATGTGATGGTGCCGATTTTACATTCGCCAAGATGTTGCCTTCCACATTTCTTGCATGTTTCATATTCGTCCGACCTTGGCTTCTTAGTTTCAGTTGTTACGTTCCCTCTTCCTGTGCCTCTAGACGGGTTCTCCCACTTTCTCTTTTGGGTCTCTGTTGGTGGGTCCTCATTGGCATAATCGTCGTAGACGATTCCGCTCAGATTCACTACCGACTCGAAGGTCGAGGGTAGGTTAGCTTTTACATGAACACGGACCCGCTGTGGCAATCCCTTAACATAGTACTTGATCAAACGATCTTCAGTTTCCACCAGGTGTGGTACTAGTTGAGCCAGTTCATTGAATCTTGATGTATACTGGCGATGAGTCTTGTTGCCAGCCTTGAAGTTCAGGAACTCGTTCTCCACACGATCAATCTCATTTTGTGGGCAGAACTTTTGGATTACGAGCTTTTTCAAGTCCTCCCATGTCATTCTGGCAAGAGCATGTGGTGACTTTGTTCTTTGAATATTTCTCCACCAACCTAGTGCTTCATTGGTGAAAGAATGAGCAACATATTTAACAGCTTGGTCTGGTCGACACTCGCTGATGTTGATGACTGCGTTCATCCTCTCGATCCATTCGAACGTGGCCACCGAATCCTTGGTTCCATCAAACTTAGGTGGGTCTCCGTCCTTGAATCCTTTGTAAGTACACCCACGATTGCTTGCTGCCACTTTTACTTCATCCCCGTCACTATCATAAATTTTCTCTTCATTGTTCCCTTCATCCTCCTCTTTACTTTTCTTTATTGCCTCAGATAGTAGATCAGGCAATACCTTCTTCAGTGTGAGCACAACTTCACGGGCAATAGCATCCCTGACTTCGGGTTCCAACTGTATCGGCCCTGGATTGTCGTCTCCAGCTGGGGTCACTTCTGTTTCGTGTACACTCTCGGTGTGTTCCGCGTGCACACTCTCTCCTTCTTCTAGTCTTTGATTCAACGGAGGTCTACCTCGTCGGCCAGTGCGACCGCCTCGGCGTCCAGTTCTTCCTCCGCTAGCCATAATTTCTTAATTTCCTGATAGTCATAAAGGGAATACATCAATGTCATTACTTCAGATCATAGTTTGGAACAGTACGAGCAAGGTAAATTTTTAATTACAGTGACCGGTTTGTGATTACTAATTTACATTGCTTTTCGGGTTCAAAACTCTTCAAATCGGTTGTGACATTGACATCTATTTGTTCTAAGTTAAGGTATTTATCCTTATTTAGAGCATTAGCTTTAGTACTTACTTACCGTGCTGCGTTGGCGTTGGTTACCCATACTGACATCCGTGCGTTGGTCCCATAATCAGTTTGAGTCCAGACATTTAGGGATGTCTGAATCTCTCAAACTATTGCTCTGATACCAAACTTGTAAGGCCCCTTTCCCGGGTGACCTCACTTGTTGGATTTACTCATAAACATAGTCATAAATACTGAACTTAAATTTAAAACATTCATCATTCAATTACATAATCAAAACAGCGGAAGTCTTTACGAATAAAACATAACATATTCTTAACAAACAAAAGTGGGATGTCAGTCTTGTGCCGGGTAACCTTCACGCCATCGCACGACCTTTTCTTCCTTTACCTGAAATGTATACTAAAGTCAGCTAACGCTGGTGAGTTCTAGTTTAATGCGTTTAGATATAAACATTCTTTTCTTTACTTCATAAGTAAGCATTATTATAAAGTCATTCATATAAATACGTATTCATAACTTTTGCTTTTCTTTCATCTTTCTTTATCTTTATTAAGGTGATTACGTATATATATATATATGCGTTCACCCTTTTTCTTTTCACTTTTCTTAACATTCTTTCCTTATCTTTCTTACGTGATTACATAGATATGCATTCACCTTTACTTTCTTTACCATTTATTGGTCATACACATAAGGGTGATCAACCCATCTTACGGTACGTATATCACAAAGACATACGCCCTCGAGCTACCGTCGTAGCCCTTTTACTTAACCGTCCGGCACTAGAAACCGTCCGTCATATCTTTACCGTCCTACCGAAGTAGTCCGTCATATCTTTACCGTCCTACCGAAGTAGTCCGTCATATCTTTACCGTCCTACCGTCGTAGTCCGTCATATTCGCCCGTCTGCCCTAAGGCATCCGTTTCCCACTTGAGCTAATTATGCAGCCGCATATTGTTTTAGCGACTTACTCCACCGTAGTGGCCTTTAATTAGTCTAACTTTCTAGACTTCCTTCTCTAGCTGCATAATAGTCAAGTGGTCGTCCGTCTACCGTAGTAGCCGTTAGCTTCGTTTCCGTCCATAACGTATACTTACATTCTTAGCATGCAATATATATATTTATAAAGCAAGATTTCATTTATTTACGTTACACCATTCTTTTCATACTTGGCAAGCAATATATACATAGATATAAAGCAAGATTTCGTTCTTACTCTTTGTGTCATTCTTTTCATACTTGGCAAGCAATATATACATAGATATAAAGCAAGATTTCATTCTTATGTACTATGCCATGCTTTCATTTCTTTATTTAAAAACATACTTGTCATACCTATATTCAGCATGAATTGTCACATAGCACATAACATAACATTCATTCATATCATGTATACATTCCAGCCCCAAAACATTTAAAATCATTTGCACGTAGCATATAGGGGGCACATAGAACTCACCTGATGGGCGGGTCCTTGAAGTATAATAGCTGGTTTCGAAACGTCACTAAGGTCACCCACTATCTGTATAATAAAGTCATACATATAAGGTAGGGCTCCTAAATGACACTAGACATTACTGTTCTTGAACTCAGTAGTTTCGGGAGGTGGGTCGCATCGAAACTATGGTAGTTTCGAGCTATGGTTTTACACTCGAAACTAGGTAGTTTCGAGTCATAATCCTTCTATCGAAACTAGGTAGTTTCGAGTCATTAACTTATGAAAAATCTTAGTTTAGGTTCAAGGTGACACTCGAAACTATGTAGTTTCGAGTCCTGAGTTCCTATCGAAACTATAGTAGTTTCGAGTCATTGGCTGCTATCGAAACTAGATAGTTTCGAGTCAAACATGACTATCGAAACTAGAGTAGTTTCGATGGGTCTGCATGTATCGAAACTATAGTTTCGAGTCATGGGTCTGCATCTTCCCTGACCAGAACCTTGCTCCAGCCAACTTATTTCCAATCGATTAAACCTTGAACATTTTACGTTAAACACCTTCCTTTATCGTTCTTGAGTTCAAATACGTGATTTGTTTCAAGTTTCATATGCAAAAATCGTATCTTTATTTGATTTAAACCCGAGACATGCAAAGACTCAGAATCAGAGGCGATGCTTACCTCAACAGGCCCGATTTCTGTTGCTATGCGCTGAAATGGTGGAGTCGGATGATTCCCGAGCCCTTGAGTCTTCTCCTTGCGGTTTTCTTCACAAGCCGATCGCTCTCTCTCTCTCTCTCTCTCTAGTATTCTTGCGCAGGAAGATGAAATGAGAGGGGTTTGGGTTGAAGCTGCTGTTTTGTAATGGGGTTTCCCCCTTTTCTTTTCGGCCCATGGGCCGAAATTTTGGCCAAGCCCACTTTATTTCCCTTTTCTATTTGTCTTGTCATTATTTGGGATGTTACACTTGCACATTACATGTAGTTAAACACAAGTTTATTACATTACGCTAATACACCAAGTTGTGTTACATAACACAATCAATGTTACTCTACATTAATCAGCATCACAAAACATGATTTTACTAAGTCACACCACACGACTTCACATAATTCCACACACTACTATAACACATAGCATACATCATGTCCCCACACGGAACCATAAATCATTCACTCACTTCAACCGCTTTACCTATCGTAATACTACATAAACGTTAAATAATCATTACTGCTTAACTTGAAAGACGTACATCTTGGCTCGCGGTTACTCTTGGTGGCATTCGTTTCACCATCGTCCCATTTTCTGTTTAAGTTAAAGTATTTTATTTGTTTAAAAATACCAGTTTTCTCTTAAACCACAACTCTAATAACAACTTGTAAGACTCCAACCCGTGCATCCTACAGTTGGATCTCATAACGGGTAATTTTCATTTAAAAACACATTTATTGCAATTCAAACTAAACAGAAATTTTTCGAAACTCATTTATTACTATTTAACGTTATTAGCTTACCTCACGAATGCCTGCACACCAATCCGAGTAACGCCGCTTCCAAGCCAATATACGTCAACCCTACACTTACCTGCAAAACAATCTAACGTACACACAAAGTCAGCTACGCTAAGTGAGTTTTAATAGTTTAATTTAAACAAAACCATCACGTCATGTTCTTTAGTTTATTTCACTCAGGACCCTCCAGTCCTTATAAAATAATATTAAAATTTATTAACGAATAGTTAATCCCTTGTCATCCCACGACATCCCATAACCGTTTATCACCCGAGACTCATCCCGTACTACTAATAGTAATAATAACAACCTTACCATCACTTTGACATGGACTCACATACTATACTGATAACTCATACTCAAGAACAAGCATTAACTCGACTCTTAATTAACACAACATACCCTATACATTAACACACCCGGTCTTAACCAAGGCGCTCACAATTAACTGACACGACACTTGTACAAGTCACGTCACAAATCCTGACTCTACGGTCCGTCTAACTCCACATACTGCAATAATAACATCTACACGTCATACTAACATTACCACACCAATATCATTACATGCATAATAAATATAATTCTACGTTTGCATGCAATTAAACACCACATAAATATACTCGTAACACATACCTCGTCACTACACCCTCGTCAGGGCATTCAACACACCCCGAGCTCATCATTAACCTGTTAAATAAATGTCACCATTGGTGACTTCCTGAAGGACCTCATCCTTCACAAATCCCGTTTGCCTTGTCATATAGACAACAATGCAAACACGTCACATTAATACAAAGCACATAATATCACACATCATACACACGACTCGTTAACTACACCTGCACCTCACATACAACCCTAGAACAACATTTATCCCACATAAAATCATAAGCGTTTAGCTTACGACCCGACTCCCCCTAATCAACCCTTAACACACCACTCATTCGTCACTAGTAACCCTAGTTATCACATTCACATAAACATACCATAGACCCTACAATTTCTTAATAAGCGTTTTATTTCAAAAGCACACCAGGTTAGAACCCGAAACCCTTAACCTTATTAATTATATTAATACCTCTTGAATGTATGTACGATATCCCCAAAACATTAAAACGTTTAAAAGAGGGGGATTAGAAACTCACCGGTTATACGGAGTCACAATCCTTGCTATGCAACTCGTCCGTCCACGCTCGAATCCCAAACCTGACAAACGCGTGATCACATGATCAGGACGCGTTTAGAATATGTGTCAAATACATACAAATATAAATATCCCCGATGTTCATCTTATCCATCTCCTCTTTATCCATGCGAAACCTTAACTCCTCCTTCACAAGAATCGGGTCATCCTTGACCCGTTTAGAGTGCGCATGCGCGTATACACGTGCCATAAAGAAATCATAACGTCACTAGTTGCACGTACCCGAGTCGAGATCCCCATGCACATCTGAATCCCTCCATGCAAAACCCTAATCGGGTGCAACCCGACCCCATCTTCTTCCTCGTCCATCGTTGCGAACCACCACCATGGCCTGACCGTCGCTACCGAGCACTACCGAAACCACCGTGTCGCCTTCCGCTTCCCGCGGAGAACCCCTAGCCGGCTTCCTTCCCCGCCATTCCCCTCTACGCACCGCCACCGCTCACTGCTGCTGCCATCATCATCGAACTACGCCTTTCGCCGCCGTGAAACACTGCCACAACCGACTTTCGTGGCCGCCGAGTGCCACTGATTCCCCCTCGTAGTTTCCCGCTACCCCCGCAGTCATCGCCACATCCACCCGTCACCCTTATCTCTCGTTCTCCCTTCTTCCCCGTCGGCTCCCTTTCTTTTTCTCTTGAGTTCCTGCCGTCGCACACAATCCTAAGCCGAATGGCTTAGGGTTTGTGTAAGGATGATATTTAAACCCTCAAGTGTTTACACTCGGGTCCCTACGGCTTCGTCTTTGCGCGTTTCGATCTTCAATTAGACATAACACTGTTAACCGGACTCTTTACGGCCCATCACTTATGAAATTCTCGCGCCATCCATGCTAACACGCATGCTTAAAAGAGATTCGGGTTACCTTCGACCCGAACCATTAGCTTATGAAATCTCGGGATGTTACACCGGATTTCATGCATGCACATTTGCGTGCCATGCACAAATCCTAATCATCAAAATGTCCCCATGCAAATCTAGCCCCGCGGTACGCGTGTACCCGAGTCAGTTTCCTTACACACATGTATGCCATACAACGTAACCCCTAAGCGTTGGTCCTTCCGGTACCCACGTCACGCACCACCATGTCTCTCGTCACCACCGTCTTCCTCGCCACGTTAAAAACCCTAATCGGCCTTCATCCTGTACTATATCGTTGAACTTAACCCGAGCCATGCTACAATTCGGGCTCGTTCGCGTCTTCATCTCCCTTCACTCGCCTCCACGGTGCGCCGCCATAACAACCACCACGTTCAGGTTGCTCCTCGCGCCACCCTCCTTTTTTCCCCTTCTCGACAACCGGCCACCACACCAACGAGCTTGCCCCGTCCTCTCCTACCGACCGTCCTCCTCCACGCGACACCACTAAACCACCGCTGCAACCCGCAACAGCCGACTTGTTCACCTCAGCCGTAGTCACCGTAGCACTCACCATCAAAACTATGGTGCCACCACCCTCATCGGACACCACCACTAGCCAATACTACCAAACGACCACTCATACACGAACCCTAGTTAATATCTCATGCAAAACAAACGTAAACACGAAAACAAACGAAAACATGATTACCTGATCAAGTCACCACTGTCACACGCCTTGCCGTCGATCTCTTCCTCTTTTCGACCGTCTCCATCTCTCCCGCCCCATATTCATCTGTCGCACACCTAGGGTGCAAAGTGGCCCTAGGGTTTACGATTAAATGGTTTAAATACCACTTGCTAGATACACTTCTGCTCCATCCTAATACGTCTAACACGTTTCTTATCTGAACTTTTAAAAATAACGACTAATCGATCCTCAAACTTTGATAAAATCCAAGCTTTACATGAAAACCACATAACCCATGCTATTTGAAAGAGGCTCGGTTCACATAGTAACCTGATTTATTAGTTCCTGGATTTTTGGGATGTTACAGTCTGGGTGCATCTTTGTGGATGGGGGAGAAAAGGTGAGGATGGAGAGAAATAGTTAGGGGGAGTTAAAGATACGGGTTAAAAATGATCTTTATATTTAAAGAACTACTATTGAATACCACAAATTTATAAGGATATAGTATATAGATAAAGAATAGGATGAGGTAAGATTTTTAACAGATTTTATATTTTCTTTAAATTTTAAAAATAAAGGATAGTATAAAGATTTGGTTGGAAATGTTGTAGTACGAGAGCAACAAAATAATGAAAATCAAGGTAGAGATATTGAAACTAATAACATTTGAAGTTGAGATGCACAGCACTAATTCATAATTGGTTGCTTTTGACGGTTGGCCCATGTGAGAAGGTTTTATTGAGCTTTTGTGGGTGGCCATGCATGTGTTCTTGTATGGTTGGTGGAGTGTTTTTTTATTTTTTTATTTAAACCCAAAATTCTTTACTTTATAAGAATAGTTTTTTCAATATTTAACATAACTTGCATCTAAGTAGGTTGGTTATTATCGATTTACCGCATACGATATAGGTATGATTCACCCGTGTTCGATCCCCACGATTAAATGATTTTTAACATAGCTTCGTTTGTTTAGTTCTTTTTTGCTACCCAGCCGCGTTGCGGGTAACTCTAACCTCATCCGTATCTACATTTCGAACCCGCTAATGAATTCGCCATTTTAATAAAAAAAGAAATGATTTACTCTTACAACTTTTAAACTATGATGTTTTATAAAATTTCAAAACTGACATTGCGACATGCCTATTTTTATTTACCCTTCGGCGTGAATTTTCGTAACATTATTTTTAAATCAATCGTTGTTTTAAACATTTTTTAAACCGTCTGGCGCTTATCTCAAAATACACCGTTGCGGCGTTTTTTTCTACGTTTAAAACGACCCGCTATAATGTGTCGCCGACATGTTTATTTTTATCTACGTTTCGATGTAATTTTTTTTCCGAATAACTTCAGTTTCGTATAAAACGAGGTAGTTTTTTCGTAACAATCAAATACACCGATAGATGTGATTTTTTTAAACGTCACGTAGAATGTAACGCCGTGATTTGCTTTGTTTTATCTAGAGTAAATTACAGTTTATATCCTTAACTTTATACAAAATTATAGCTTATGTCCTTTACCTTTAAAAATTACACTGGATGTCATTTTTTAAAACTTTTGCAACTTTTAAACTATGGTGTTTTATAAAATTTCAAAATTGACATTGCGACATGCCTATTTTTATTTACCCTTCGGCGTGAACTTTCGTAACATTATTTTTAAATCAATCGTTGTTTTAAACATTTTTTAAATCGTCTGACGCTTATCTCAAAATACACTGGCGCGGCGTTTTTTTCTACGTTTAAACCGACACGCTATAATGTGTCGCTGGCATGCTTATTTTTATCTACGTTTCGATGTAATTTTTTTTTTCCGAGTAACTTCAGTTTCGTATAAAACGAGGTAGCTTTTTCGTAACTATTAAATATACAGATGAGATGTGATTTTTTTAAACGTCACGTAGAATGTAACGTGCTTTGTTTTATCTAGAGTAAATTACAAATTATATCCTTTAACTTTATACAAAATTATAGCTTATGTCCTTTGTCTTTAAAAAATACATTGGATGTCCTTTTTAAAAACTTTTGCACACTTTAAGTCCTTTCCACTAACTGGAGTTAACTATTTCTGTTAGGCAAAACGGTCATTTTACCCTGTAAAGGACGAAAAGTGTAATTTACTTAAGAAAGTCTTTTAATAATACAAAAATAAAAAATCTGGATATTAATAGAACCCCTCTCTCAATAAACTTAACCTACCCCCTCTTCGTTCATCCCCGTCGACTTCACAGTGATCTGAACTCCGTCGAGCTGGAGATATGATGAACGTTTCCTTTTAAAGTTTTGATAGAAATACGATTTAAGCTTAATCACAACCTGGATTAACAAAATATAATAACCAAAACACCAAATAATAACTCAAGCTCATTTTCTTGAATACTTTGGGTATTTAAAAGGAAATAAGACGCAGATGTTGAAAGGAAGTAAAACTATATACCCGTTAATAAAATATGCTCAATTCAAGATATATGTGATAGTATCAAAGAACCAAATCATTTTTCTCTGTGTTGTACAAGAACACAAATCACTAATTCAAACCCAAATCTTGAAGCCGAAGTCACAAAATCCAAAATTGATTGCAAAACCAGATTCATATTACCTGAAATATCAACCACTTGAAGTTATGAGTAAATTATGTTTCTACAAAATTGATTTAGAATAATACACAGTTTAAGATTTGATGGAAATATCCAAAATCCAAATAATTTTCTCCAAAATTGATGGCAATCTCCACGAGTTGAATCCGCCTTAAATTATCCCTTATACGATATCATTAACGCCGTCGGAATCTTAGACGCCTCCTACTCTTCATTCCTGATTCAATCGTTCCCATTGCAACAAGAGGAAAGACGATGCAAATTGATTGAATACCTTGGTTCGAATGAACACTTCAGGGCTCGGTTGTGAAATCGTAAGACGTCGCCGACTACAGGCAATCACCATCCCAATCCTAAAATTAGCAATGGAATCCAAATCGTATATCCCCTGCAATCCATCATTTTCATCACCTGACTAACAAATGACGGAAATATCATCACCATTGCAATCCATCGTCGTCATCCCCTATTTCACCCTTCATCATCATTCACCACCACCACCACCTCCCACCACCGTCGCCGCCTCCCACCACCACCCACCGCCATATCTCGCCGCCACCACCATCGCCACCGCCACCGCCACCCACCGCAACCACACACCCCTACTTTCCACAGCCGTCGCCTCCACCAACCACCGCCACCGCTACCACCACCCACCGCCACCTCCCACCACAACACCAGTGTCGCCCCCTCCACCACCACCTCCTACCATCGCCACCGTCACCCCCACCCAAAACCACCCACCACCGCCGCCATCACCCACCGTCCCCCACCACCAGCGCCACTCACCACCGATTTTTTCCTTCGTTTTTTCTAGCCTACCAAACAACATAAAGTAATGATTTATTTCATTTCCTCATGGTAACCAAACAAAACAATAGAGTGGAATGATCCATTTCATTCCTTTGTTCATTCCATCACCTTGTTCATTCCATTCCCTCGTCCATTCCATTACACCATAACAAACAGACCCTTAAAGTATGCAAAAGTTTCAAAAAAATAACATCCAGTTTTTTAAAAGCAAAGGACATAATTTGTAATTTTGTATAAAGTTAAAAGACATAATTTATAATTTACTCTTTTATCTATGTTTCGAACCCGCTGCAGAGTGCGGGTGGTAACCCACTAGTTAATTACAAAGAATACAATAATAATATTTACCGCTAAAGGTTTGGAATGAACCGAATTAAAGTAAGGTGCTATTTTTTAATAAAAAGTTTTATGTTTTTTTAGCAGGATTCCGTTTGGGAACAGGTTTACATAAATCCAATTTTTGGTTTCATTCTCTTTTTTTTGTATTAGGTTTGTATCGAAAATCTGCGATTGGTTCAGCCTCGATCCGAACCACACGATTCGTATAAACCCGAACCTCCGCTTCGGTTCAGGGCCTAGGTTCATTCTACAGTTCGTTGAAAATTTCGCACGATCACTTTATCTCTCTCTGAATCCCTCATCTCCTCGACATCCCCCGTTTTTCTCACCGATTCAAACCCTAGTTCCTGAGTTAAACCTCAACGAAGCTCCGATTTCGACCTCTTCCGGCGTTTATGTTTCAATGTTCTCAAGTAAGTTCGTACACACCTTTTCGCACACCTCAAAACCCTAATTTTTTATCATCCAAAAAGCAAAAGCCTTTAATTTCACTTTTCGAAGGAATCGCCTTTGCTTTTATGTTTATCTTCTTCTTTTTGATTGAATTAATTGTTAATTGTTTGGAATTTCGGTGTGGAAACGTTTAGCAAGTTTGATCTTCCTGCTATTTTGTGCAGGTTTTTCGTTTTGGTATGAAATTTTGGGTTTTAAACGTTGGTTTCCATTTTCTATCAGTGCAATGTATTTGTGTTTGTATATTTATGGTGATTGTTAAGTGGCTAGTTGTGGTGGCAGCTCTGATTAGTTAGGTTTTCTGGAGTATATTAGTGATTTAGTGAATAGTGATTCTTTGTGAAAAGATCAGGGTTTGTAACCTAGGTGACAAGGACATATTAAGTTAGTTTGAGTTTAACATTCTGAGTGTGATTTTGAAATTAGTGTTTCTGTTCATATTAAGTTAGTTCAGCAAGATTGATGAAACTTTAACAGTTAAGGAAGAGGAGTCTGAGCCATCAAGGAATACTTCTTATGGAACTTTCAGTGAGGTGGCTAACAATGTTAGTTATAATGCTTAATAGGAAGGTCTTTTCAAGCTAGGTGCATGGTTGGTGCTCTGTTGGCCTTTCAAAAAGATTACACACTGTTCTCATTGCAAATTTTTTGGTTTTTTGTGATGGCTATTTTTCCTTTTTTAACTACTGTATGTTATTTCTACATCACCTTTAGTTGGTACCAGTTCACATATATATCATGGTTTCTATTTCTATAAATGTAAATCTGTAATATTGATTTTGTGGTATCTCAGATTTTATAAATGAAATTATCAAACGTCTTAGGATAGATATCTGTTTCCTAACATATTGTATGATTCTAGATATTCTAACCTGGATGTATACGGCATACCTTAGTTTGCTTATTTGTGGGTTACTGCGTATATTATTTTTTTCTGTTGCTTTGGCAAGCGTACTTCTATAGTTCTATCAGTGAATCATATTTTACGGTTCTATATATTTTACCATAGATTTTTACCTTATTTGTGCTGTTTTCTAGGTTTCTTTTTAGATTTTTTGCTGTTTCTTTGGCAAACACACTTGTGTGATTGAATCATATTATATCCTAGATTTTTTACCTCACTTTTGCTATTTTTGTGGGTTTCTGTGCAAATTTTATTGATACAAAACTTATTAGTAGTTTATAGCCAGACAAGTAAAAAGATTTGTTGTCGACATTTGTTTAAATCATAATGAATGACTAATGTGACAAGACAATCTCTTGTGGTTAATGCAAGTACATTTTGACTTATACATCACTCCAATTAGGAGTTTGAAAGTTGATTCATAACCTAACTCTATTCTTGCAATTTTGTTTTGCTTGGAGGTGACATATGAATGGTTGTTGATAACTGAATTTTTATTTTCATCCCCGAGCGAACCCTTTCCATTCCGTTTATGTGATCTGACGGTCTGTACTGAAATATTCAATAAGAATATCCAACAAAAAAGTAATAATAATTTAATCCAAGACTCAGTCACTCAGCTATGATTATTGCACTTAGAATCTTACATGATTATTTACTGTTTATTTTTCTTATATCAACGTTGATAAAGAAGAGTCAAACTAGTTGCATTAGAGAACATTAAATAAATAACAGTCTGACTTAGTAAAGGATGGATTAAACAATAATAAGTTAAGAGTTGTATATATGACGAGACAAACAAATTAATGACTTATAAAAAAAATGCTAGATTTGTTATTTTCCTGCCATATAAAGGGGCAGAGTTATATTTGCATTGCTTCTATTGTGTGTTAGGAGACACCATATTTCCTGCCATTTACAAAAAAAGTTATCGGGGATGTCATATCTTTATTGCTTCTGATACATGTTTAAGTGCCTGATTGTCAAAGTTCATCTTATTGTGTTAGCTTTTATGGTAGTTTTGGCATTTAAAATGCTTTTTCCATTAATATTTTGTTACAAGGATACATTGGTTATATAGGATTGATGAACTAAAGGAAGTACGATTTTTTTAGGTTAAATATCATAACTGGTTTTCTTGTTTTTAACTCATTCTTAAAATGTGCATAAAGTAGATGGATTCTTATTGGCAACCACTTCATATCTGACTGATTATTATTCATATTCAGGATTTTCACAAGGTGGGTTAGCTTGATGGAAGTGTGATACCAGATTACTGTATATATGCTGAAGCTACATACAGTTTTTGAAGGTTATCTACAAGAAAGTGAGAATCTTTAGTGTTAGCCTCAAGTTGTGGGGCCTACATCATTAATGCCTGGCAACGGAGTTGGGGATAGGGTTCACAATTTCTTTGCGCAAGAAAACTTGCCCCAGGGTCTGCGATCACAGGATGGGAATTGGCCTATAAATGACAATTTGTGGCTTGGTAATCAGAAACAGTTTGCTGTGTCAGATTCCAGTTCAAGAAACTACAATTCACAACAATCAGGTAACAACATGGCTCTTATCTGCAAGTTTTTGAAGATATGTATTAGAGCTGGCATTTTAGTTGATTACCTTTAAATGGGCCGTTCTGGGTTATGTTTTTATTTCTAGTGGGTCAAACTAAAATATTTAAGTATTAAGGGTACGGGTCAACTGGGCCGGACATGTCCAACGGGTCGAAAAGTCACAAAACGTGTGTATCTAACGCACACAACTTCATAAATCATTTTGTTTAGACATTCATGTATTTTTTCTAATCATATTTAACACATTAATTATTCTTAACTTTTTTTAATAAGTGGACAAAAAAATGTTTTGGGGAATTGCGACCCCAAACCCTTTTTGGCCTGCACTATAAATTACTTGTTCCAACCCAAACCTGTTTTGACTGGTTACACAACCTGCCTGACCCACCCATTTTGTCACCTCAAATTTGTATTATGTTTTTGTATATTTGTACTAACTAGCTTTGACACGTCTTATCCTCACTTTTCGTGCATAAGCAGAAACTGAGAGAGGACACGGTGGTCAACGTGTTCCGGACCCACATATTTTCAACACTACACAAACAAATCCAGGGCCTGAGTTTGCTAGAAATCTGTCTCATCCTCATCATGAACAACCAAGCTCAAATGGCTACATGTATGGACGCCAAAATTTTCAAACAAGGCCAGATGAAACAAATTTTATGGGAGTGAATGCAGAATATGGTCAAAATAATGTCAACCAAAGGGGGTTTCCATTCTTTGAGGCCCATGAAGAACCTGCTCCAGAACAACCTTCAAAGAATTTGTTTAGACCAGAGAGTTCTGAAGCTCATGGTAGTTTTGATCTTTTCGGTGGTCAACGTCAGACTAATAGTCAATATTCTGGTTTGCTACAACAACCATTACAACAGCAGCAGTCAGGATTTGGCGACATACAGCAACTTCAACAGCAACTTATGCTCAGAAAAATGCAAGAACTTCAAAGGCAACAAAACTCATCAAATCAGGCTTCTCAATTTGCTAGACAACAGGCATCTGGAAGCCATTCACGTGGGCTTGTTAATGGCACTCCAACTTCTGATTCATCTGGTTATGGTTGGACCGAGCCAGCAGAAGTTAACCCAAACTGGTTGCACCGTGCTTCACCATCGATGCACCCTGAACCTCAGCCACAACGGTCCATGGGGTTTGTTCAGCAGCAGGTTGAACCGTCTTTATATGGGGTTCCTGTTTCTAGCTCAAGAGGGTCTATAAATCAGTTTCCTCATAACAATTCACTTCCTAGTAACAATTATGCAGTAATTCCAGAACAGAATATGGTCTCGGGTAAAGGTTTGTTCGGGAACACATTTGGTCAAGGATCAAACAGTGGGATGAAGATGGAACACATTCAGCAGCAAACTGGCCTACAAAATCCATCTGTGCAGGAATCCCCTGCAGAGATGATGCAGGATAAGTCAGCAGCGGATGCAGCTCCTTTAGATCCTGAGGAGGAGAAAATCTTGTTTGGTTCAGATGATAACATATGGAAGTCGTTTGGAAGTAGCAAAAATGTGACTGGAGGAATGTCTAGTTTGTTGGATGATAATGAATTTTCAAGTGGTTTGCCTTCTATGCAGAGTGGTAGCTGGAGTGCTCTTATGCAATCTGCAGTTTCAGAAACTACTAGTGGTGACGGTGGCGGTGGTGTAGGCGTACAAGAAGAATGGCCTGATCTTAATTTTCAGAACCCTGGCAAACACCCTTACAAAGACACCGACAAACATCAAACACAACCAAGTTTAAGTGATGTTAGCTTGCCTAATATGAATGATAAGCATCACAGCAACATGGCGTTCCAACATTCTTTAGGAGGAAACAATTGGTTACACCGTGGAGGTCTACAAAAGGCAAATGTTGAAGAATGCCAACTTTATGAAAGTTCCGTGCCAGGTCAGCGGACACCTCAGCAGCATGGAACAAGGCAGCCGAATAATAAAAGAAATCAATTCAATGCAAATGAGCCCGTTCCACCATCTGTGAACACTGGATTCAACATGAATGATAATGATAATTCATTACAGCAATCTCAGAATAATGATTGGAAGAGAGTAAACACTGCTGCTATACCGAATTTAAGCAACTTGCAGCAGGGTGGTGATCGTTCTAACCAATTTTCTCCAAACAACCATCATATTAATTACTGGAAACATGTTGATTCCTCAGTGAAATCCAAAGGGAGTGAGAATTCAGAGATTTCACAACACCGTCTGAATAATAAGGGTCCACAGAGATCTGAATCATCATTTAATAGCTCAGATAAGGAGGATCTAAATAGCAGTAGAAAGGAGAACTCTAATGACAGCTACAGGTCCAGTTCATCTCACCTTCCTAATACAGTTGGCCAACGGGAAAAATTTTCATCAGATGCTGGTGACTCCAGATCATTGGCTGGAACAAAACAAAGTTTATCTAATCAGGCAGGTAGAAAGATTTCAGGTCCAGGCCCAGGCTCACGGAAGTTTCAGTATCATCCAATGGGAAACCTGGATGAAGATGTTGGAGTGCCTTATGGAACAAGCCAAGGTACCAATACAAAGGTTGTGCCCCTGCAGTATTCTCGAGGGTTAGGAGGTCAAGATCATGCAAGTTTTGGACTTACCAAAACTAGTGGCCAGGTTTGTAAAGTTCTACTGAACTGGCTAGACGGGCTGGTCTGGTGGGTTGAGTCACGGGTAAAAACGGGTTCGTCTTGTAACGGGCTATTTTTCATTACGCGTCGAAGACATGTTTGGTTGGTCCAAAAACACTTTATTGTCCAGTTTGTTATATTTTAATGATTAGTTAATGCGTTCAATATGACTTTCAACCTGTTTGATCCGTTCCCTGTTTTAATTATCTTTATTTGATCTGATCATTACAAAATGCAACCTGAATCGACCCATTCACAAGTAATGTATATTCATAATATTTGTTTCTTATAATAGGTTTGTTACAAGTGATCATTGTTCTTTTTTCAGGGATTTGTGCCTGAGGTTGAAGGTGCCCTGAAAGGAGCTGATGATATGCGTTTCAAGGGCATGATTCCTGGTCATGTGGCTAATATCTTTGCTCCCCATGACAGATCTGTAGGTTTATCCACATCAGATAAGGCATCTCAACCTAGGTACTATTTGAATTCTGATCTTTATTTTCTACCTTTTATGTAAAAGAAAGTATGAAAACTTATTTTGCAATTTGTTTTCTTTCATTGTCGACTTGAGCAGTCAAAGTCAAAATATGCTGGAGCTTCTTCACAAGGTAGACCAATCAAGGGATGGTGGAATCGCGAGGCATTTGAACTCGTTGGAACGTAATTTGTCATCTGAGATCCCTGAACCAGAAAATTCTGATGGATCTTTTGGTGTTCATCAAAGAAGTCAGTCATCCAACTCTCAGGGTATTGGCTTACAGCTTGGTCCACCTTCACAGTGGTTACCGATGGCTATGCAGGCGGTCAAACAAAATTCTTCGAGTCAATCTCAGTCCTCTGCTAATTCAAGGGGCAAGGGTCATGCTGAGCTGTCTCCTTTTCCTCCCTTTCAGGAAGCCTCATGTGGAGAATTTAAGAATGATAGAATGAGTATATCAGGTCAAAGTGAAAGTCGAACCGCAGGACATAAGATGATGACAAATTTACCTGCTGCTTTAGGTGGTATTGATTTTCCTAATGCAAGAAATCAGCTCCAAAACCATCCAACGGCTGCTAATGAATCTTTCAATGGACATGTTCCTCAAATCAGGCAAGCAGATGAAAGAATGCAAGTCGGGGAAAAGTTACCTGTCTCTCACCCTCGTGCTAATTCTGGTGTCTCTCAACACGGTGCATTTCCAAAAATGTTACCTAATGCATGGTCAAATATCCAAAGTCAACTTTTTTCAGCAACTCAAGCTCACAAAAGTCAATTAAATATTGTGGAGTCAACTTCTTTAGATAAGCAGAATCTAGAGGAACAAGAGGCAGAAAAGAAGGGGAATAGAAGTTCTTTGAGTGCACAGGAGGTTATTACTTCTGTGGGGGAGCAGTCAACTGAAAAGGTTGACCAAGTTCAAATGATGAATGGACCAGCAGCAAGCAATGATTCCATTAATACTGCATCTCAGAAAGATCGTGAAGCGTTTGGTCGTTCTCTTAAACCAAATAGTTTCCATCAACAAATTTCATTACTGAACCAAATGAAGGCTTATAAACATATAGATAGTGATCCAAATAACAGGGTAATGAAGAGATTGAAAGATTCAGATAACTTATTGCATGGTCAGCAAGTAACCGTCCCACTTGTCAATTCTGAAATTCCAAGATCTACAGTTCCATCAGATAACGTTGACCGGAGTTTAGCTTCTCAACCTGCTAACCCACCTTCAAAAGATGCACTTGCATCTGGCCAGAGTCAGACTGGGCCTACTTCTGTTAGTATTGAGAACTCTCAAATAAGTCCTCAAATGGCTCCGTCATGGTTTGATCAATATGGAACATTTAAAGGTGGTCAAATGTTATCACAAAGAGCTGATGCTGTAAGGACTCTGGGACAGCCGTTTAAAGTTTCTGGTAGTTTGGAGACAACACATGATGTAAAGGAGCCGCCAGCAAGTGGTGCAGCCGATAACAGTCAGGGCGGCATTATCTGGAAAACCCCCTCGGTTCCATCATCTGTGGTGGTTGATCACCAGTTGACCTCCCCGCCGCTGAAAACAGGCACCACCATTCAGAATTTGGTTACCGTGAGACCAAAGAAACGAAAGTGGTCTAGAGATGATATTCATTCTTGGCTCAAGGAAGTATCTGGGAGTTCTAAAAATGTTCAAGACATCTGGTGTGTGTTGAAAGTGATAAACACTTTAATTTGTTGCTAGTAGAGGTGGCAAAATGGGGCGGGTTGGATTGCAAGTCAAAACGGGTCAGGTTTACATGAAATACTTTTTGTCTGAAAATTTGGAACTTCCGATAATAATATAAATTTTGAATAAATTAAGTTAGGAGATTTTATGCATTAAAAATACACTCTAGACAACTTTTTACCTTTCTTTCTTTAAGCTAATCTTTTGTTTTACCCGCTTGACCTGAAAACTGCATGTCCAAAAACTTTATATTATATAAGTAATAAGTGTGTTAAATATGACTAAAAACTAATTTTGTTTTAATACTAATGTGATTTTTAATAGAAAATTAGATCAAATGAACAAGAACACAACAGATTTTAGGGGGACTCCCAGACTCTTTTATATATTGATTCCAAGAAAAATACTGGTACATTCTAACAAGTAATTCTATTCCCTATTTATAATGAAAGATAATTGCTTTCTAATCTACAAGAAAGGAAATGACCATAAATTGCATAAATCAAGCTCTGATTGATTCTAGCCAGAAGTGATCAGACAGCCTGTCAAAAGGCAGTCATTGACGAGCTGGAATTAACCTATCAATCACCCCCTTAATTCCAGTCCTTTTGCATCCTTCTCTTATCTTTGTTCTTCCACTTCATTTGTTTGAAACAAACCTGCTTGACATGTTCTTTGAATTCTGCATTCTTTCCTTCAACTTCTAACTTTGATGTAACTTTGCTCTTTATTTTCTTGGCTTGCGCTTTTCCATCACCGAACATTTGCATAAGTTGTTCCATTGTCATATTAGTTGACAAGTTTGCCTTCGTGCTAGCTTCCTTTCCTTCCATACTTTGATCATTCAACGGTTCATGGTTTCTTTTCGCTTCACCAAGACTTTCTGCTTTTGCCCCATAACATGCAATTGGGCTGTTCTTGCTATCTTGGACTGGACTATCAATCAGACTTGCTGGACTTTTCTTACTAACATCTGGGTTTCTGAACTGGGCCATAGGGATTGTCCCAAACTGAATTGGGCTTACATACAATTCTGGTTTCTTCTAAATAGTTACTGCATTGCTGATCTTTTCAATTGTTGGCTTAATATTTGGTACTGATCTTGAGCCTTTCATCTCACCAGGTACTGGACCTTTCTTTACATCAGGTACTGATGTGGTTCGGTGCTGTTCACTGGTCTTAGTTGTTTCAGAAAGTAAACATACCTGGAGCTTCACTTTGTACAATCTATTCTTACTTCTCTGAACCTTTATCAGCAGATTGTTAGATCTTTCATAAAGCTTTAAAATTCCATCTGCCATCACCACCTTACACCCCTTTTCATCTAACTGCCCCAAGCTAAGGATGTTGTTGCTTAGTTTAGGTATATAGAACACATCGCCAAAGACCCTATGATCACCGTTCTTACACTGCACGGTTACATAACCCTTACCTCTGATTTCAACCGTTGATCCATCCCCAAATTTTACTAGACCTGTTACTTTTTCATCCAATTCAGAAAAATAGCTCCTTTGCCTGGTCATGTGGTTGCTTGCACCATTGTCTAAAAACCACGTTCCATCTTCACACTTATCTTTTGCATACACCCCAGCAAACACTCTCTTCTCATTCATAGTCACCTTCGAGCATACTGCCATTAGCAAGGTTGGATCGTCATCCTCTTCTTTCCATGCTAAATTCACCTCTTCTTTCCCTTTGCTGGGAGCTTTACACTTGTCACAGTTATAGCACCTTAGATTCTTCCTTCTGTCTTGTCTCTCATTCTGATCTTCAAAATTCATTCTTCTGTCTTCAAACTGTCCTTCTTGCTCAGATTCTCGATCATTGTTCCAGGAATTTCTATTTCCTCTTCCTCTTCCATGAAACCGACCTCTTCCTCTACCTCGACCTCGATAGTGATCTGTTTTCTGATTATTCTGGCCTTCAGTTTGGGTGAACAGGAGTTTCCCTTGGGATGACTCTCCATTCACACCTTTGAACTTGTTCCTTTCTTCATATGCCTTTAACCGCCTAACTACCTCTTCGAATGACATGCTCTCGATTTCTGCAAATTGCTCAATCGAGGATACAATAGGCAGATACTTATCAGGCATAGAGTTCAAGAATTTTCTTACCAGTATTTCATCTTCAAGTGATACTCCTAGAGTCTTGTATTTGGTTTGCACACCCCCAACTTGGCAGCAAAATTATCTATAGTCTCTGCCTCATCCATCTTCAAGGCTTCGAGCTCGCTTCTCAGAGTTTGTAGTCGAGCTTTCTGGACCCGGTCAACCCCCAAATACCGAACACGCAAAGCCTCCCACACATCCTTAGGTTCGGTGTATTTACCAACTCGGAGAAGGATTTCTTCCGGTATTGATTGAAAAATCAACGCCAAAGCAGTGTACTTCTTCTCCTCTGCTGTATTTCCTGTAATGGTGTCTTTCAAGCCATTAGCAGCAAGAATCGTCTTCATCATAATCGACCACACCGTGTAGTTGGTCGACGTGAGTTTGGGACACTGCAAAGAGACGTTGCTTGTCTCTCTTGCAGCCTGTACTAGTGCGTTCTCATCATTCCCTCCTGGCATCGATGATCACTTCCTTTTTTCTTCTCGGTATTCCTCGAACCAGCGATCTAGGCTCTGATACCAATTAATAGAAAATTAGATCAAATGAACAAGAACACAACAGATTTTAGGGGGACTCCCAGACTCTTTTATATATTGATTCAAAGAAAAATACTGGTACATTCTAACAAGTAATTCTATTCCCTATTTATAATGAAAGATAATTGCTTTCTAATCTACAAGAAAGGAAATGACCCTAAATTGCATAAATCAAGCTCTGATTGATTCTGGCAAGAAGTGATCAGACAACCTGTCAAAAGGCTGTCATTGACGAGCTGGAATTAACCTATCAATTTTTTGTATAATATAATTTAGAAGGTTTTATGCATTAAAATTCCACTTTGGGTGACTTTCTATGAGTTTGACCTATTCAACCCGTTTCGTTCTATAAGCTATTTTTGTACTTGTTTGACATATTAGAGATAAAACATAACCTGAAGGTCCGTTCATAAGAAAGTGCGTATACATTGCCACCTCTAGTAGCTATAGGGATACAAACACTGAAAAATATATGTTTGACCATTACCTTTTCTTTATTCTATCAAATTGTTGTACTAAACTGGTGTTTAATTTTTTAACCTGCAGCACTGCTTCGATGGAATGGTGTGAAGCAACCAAACGGTTGATGGAAAAGGCGGGATTTCTCATGTTTTCATATCTTTTTTTTTCTTTTTTTTTCAAATGTGGTTTTCTGTAGTTTCTAATAAGAATAGGGTGGTGACAGGTAAATGATGATGGGGAATTAAATGAAGACGTACCAAAACCAAAGAGACGTATTATCTTGTCAACACAGCTAATGCAGCAACTATTTCCCCCTCCCCCGACCACTCTTCTTTTAACAGATGCTACTTCAAACTATGAAAATATGGCTTTTTATGCTGCTCGATTGGCACTGGGAGATGCATGCAATCTAGTATCTTGTGTTTCTCATAGTGAATCAAATCCGTAAGAACGATTCTACAAGTTTGAGTTTTATAAATTGTTATGTCCTATATCTAATCCCCCCCCCCCTCTCAAAATGCAGCCTCCCTGATAAATGCAGAGAATCTGAGAGAATTGATGGTAAACGTCTTTCAGAAGCTGTGGAAGACTGCATGAGTAAAGTAAAAAGGGTAGAAAATGATTTTTCAAGGTAACTTTTCTACGTGTAAGGTGTTGATCATACATAAATGGCCTTCCACAAGTTTTAACTGTTTGAGTCATGTATATATAAAAGTATTTTTTTTGGGTAGAAGCCAATCATACAGAACATATATGTTCATACGTGCACGGCTAATATATAGATTATAAGATACTGTAGAGGTGGCTATTTTTACCCGTTTACTAATGAATGGGTCGAGTTATAAGATACTGTAGAAATTATAAAATACGTCTAACGGGTCAACAGTTGTCTGAAGTGTACTTTTAATGCATAAAACCTACCTGACCCATTTCCACCAATGCCAAAAGTAAACCATCTCTGACTCGTTACAATTTACTCAATCTGCCGACCCACCCATTTTGCCACCTCGTGGATGCTTCATAACCAAAAAAATAAGTTCACCAGAAGCAACCCCATTAAGTTTTTAGTCATCTATTCATTTTTTAAATATAATTGTTCTTTTCTTTATCACAATTATTTAATATTTTATTAGTTTCGGTTTATTGATCTTGTTAATATGGCAGACTGGATAAGAGATCATCAATTCTGGATTTGAGAGTGGAATGTCAAGATGTAGAGAAATTTTCTATCATCAACCGTTTTGCTAAATTCCATGGACGGGGGCAAGCAGACGGTGAAGCTTCGTCATCTGATACAGTTACAAATGCACCAAAACCTTTCCCACAAAGATATGTTATTGCAGTCCAATTGCCCAAGAATCTTCCTGAGAGGGTACAATGCCTATCACTGTGAAAAAAATCTCCAATTATTCAATTTTGTTGCACGTAACACCACCGGTAACGTGCACCATGGGACCCACCGTTGATAGAAAATGCAGGAGGAGAAAGTAATTATAATATAGGTTGGAAATTGTCATGCTTAAAAAGCAAAATGAATGGAAGTTTGGTGGTGATTTAGGTTGCATATTCTTGAGAAATAGGTGGTTATGGGGAATTTTGTTTTGGGGGTAAATGTGGAACTGAAAAGTTTAGCCAATTAGGTAGCAATATTTTCTTTTATAAATTAGTAGATAAAAAATGTTTTTAGGTATCTCAATGAGTTCTAATGGATCAAATATGTATTTTGATGGGATATTCATTGTTATCTGGCTGCTCCAATATATCAGAGTTCCCTAAATGTTTTTATTTTATTTTTAAATAAAAACATGTATTTGTAAAGAATTCTATCATGTTCAAATCTGGTTTATTGTTTTTTTTTTGTTGACACCCATTTCCAAATTTATAACTACTTTTTTTCTGTACTTGTTTCATTCGAGTCAGAAGTAATTTAAAAATAGTGTGTTCGTAAGGTATAATCGTTTAACATATCACATCAACATCCCCTTAAAGTTGGTTTGTCCCATTTATATTCTACATGTTACCAGAAGTTATGTTTTTCTTATAGAATATGAGAATTCCTATGTAATTTTGACACATGCTTTTCCAAAAAAGAAACAATTGAAAACAATACAAAGAACGTATTCAAGATTGTAAGTTTGTTATGTTATGTGGGCCATTTAATCTATTTTGTTTATTTATCTTTAACTAGTTAAATACCCAGGTTGTCTACGGTAACGGTACTCGATATAGGGTACGAAACGAAAAAAAATCATATAACGACACTCGATGTAGGCTACGATACGATAAAACTTCGTTTTCAAATAAATTTATATCAGAATGTTCAAAAAAAAAAAAAAACAATCGCTCACTCCGTTCTTTGGAAAAAGTTAACGAACGAAAGCTAATAAAGGAAAATGAAAGTAATAGAAAATTAAACGGGTTATATTCACACTCCTCGGCGAGTATTGGGCAAAGCAAAAACTTAGGCGCAACGGTAAAAATAATGTTAATAAAAAATAAACCTAAAAGTAAATAATAAAAAAAGAAAACAAATTTCGGGGCGTCGAAATCCATTCCGACTCCTTATACGCACTTAAGTCTATGCTTTATCGAAACATACTCCATGGAGGAAACTTCTTGGAGTGGTTCTGTATCTTAAAAAATGTTCTTAAAGAGGAAGGAAGATCATATATTCTAGAAATTCCATTTCCATCGATTCCACCGACTAGCAGCTCCAAAGAGCTTCAGAGACGACATGTTGAAGATTCAAATGAAGTTTCACTTGTAATGCTGTCAACTATGTCCGATGATCTTCGTCGTGAGCTAGAATACTATCACGCCTATGATATGGTTTACGAGCTGAAGAATAGGTATCATCAAACTCGCGATAAGCATTTTAAAGTGCTTAAATCACTATCAAGTGGCATGAAAACTGGAACATGGATTAGCTCGCATTTTTTTAAAAATGACGAGCCACATCAACATGCTAAAGGAACTTGGTTCTCCAATCAACCAAGATATGGTTATAGACTTCATTTTGATATGAATTAATTACACGGATGGTCCATGTGGTTTACCTCAATTTCACTTTTGGCTCGTAAGGATGGGAAACTACAACTTTGACCCAATAGTTTGCAAACTTGTAACAAAGATAGCCCCTAAAATGGATGTATGTTAACTTTGAACGTTAAGTGGGTATAAAATAACTAAAATACTTTTACATAAAAAAAAAATCATAAAACAAAAATAATAAATAAAAAAACGTAAAACCCATCCCAAACCCTTCCATGGCATTTCAGTATCCGGCAAGACCTACAAAAATGGCGACCTCCACCTACCGCCATAACCACCACTACAGATTTGCAAATCGACCTCCATCTCCACTGCTGATCTACCACCATCGAGGTTCTTTAGTTGACCAGATGATATAATCTAAAATCAAATTGAACCCTTTTACGACAATCAACCCATGCGGTGGTTTGGGGTCAGCTTCACAAAAAAAGGAGCAGGTTGTGGTGGTCTTAATCGGTATCGGCGGTGGTAAACACTACCTTCGGTGAGCCGGATTTGCAAGTCGGAACAGAGAGGGGTGTGATTGAGAGAGAAACTGAAACAGAGAGGGCGTAGGTCTTGCCGGATCCGTTTGATCTGGTGGTGGAGAAAGGGTTTGATTTGGGCATGAATTTCAGGTCCATTATCATTTGGTTCCTAAAATTAATCACTTGTACATCAATTTCAAACATCTGGATGTAAACCTTAACTCCCAAAACTCCCATTTTGACAACCAAGGCTATGCAATTCCGGTTTAGGGCTTTTCTGAGACAAAAGTGGTCCACCATTTTGTTTTCTGGTGATCCCATCCAGATTACCATTTAAGTTTCAATTCAAACTTCTTTTATCCCTAACTTTGAAATATCAATCTAAAAAAAATCAAGCTACTGCCATCAATCTCTAAACCATCAGATGTGACTTTTAAAGATGGAAAATCCACCGGTGATAAAATATGCTGCTCTGTGTTCGCATTTCAGTGATGGATAGGGTGGAGAAAGGTAACGGTTCAGTCGGATTAGTGAAAGAGGGAGACCGGAGTAGTTGCAGGGTCACCGGGGAACTCACACCAGGTCTTTAACAGGGGTATTTGGTTGTTTCATCAACCGAAGGGATATGGTATGTGGCGGAGATTAACAACGGTGTGTTCGGTTTCGGGTTTGGTTAGGCTGTAACGGTGGCGGAATTCTTGCCGGGAAAAGAGGAGGTGGTGGAGGTGATGGCTGAGCTGAGAATGAGAGGCTGTAATGGTGGCCGAAATTCTCCTACATCAATGAAGGCCGTAGGAGAATATGTTATCTTATTTTTTAGTGGTGTTGAACTTGTTTTGAACAATATTTGCTACTACCTGATTTATCTCGAATATTATTTCGGTTTCTGCTTTACATGAACAAAAATTTGAATATGTTTTTAATGATGATTTTATTTTTACATATTTGAATGATTTATTTTATTTTACTACAAATTCTTGTAATAAAATTTATTTTGTTTTTTATTTTCTTATTAATTTATATGTGTTTTTTTTATTTTCTTATTAATTTAAAAAGACTACCATTTTACTATTAGTATTTTAATATTGTTACACTTTTCTATAATTTTATTTTGTTTTTTAAAAGTTAAAATGTTAAATATTACTTTAATAGGATTTTAAGACCAAATATATAATTTAATTTGATTTGATTTGATTTTAAACAGTTTTATTTTTGAGTTGATTTTAATCGGTTTGAAAGTAAATATTTAACACCAACTAAGGGTGAGAGGGGCACCCCCGGGTACCCTTCACAGGTAGGTTCGGATATGCGGGTACACCGCCACCGATGCCTTACCTCGAGTTCAGTGGGGTCCATTTGCGGGTATATGTACCCGAGTTCCTTCTCCTCACATGTCCGTTGCCAAAACGACTATATAGCCGTTTGATATGTCATCATTTATACATGTTTTACATGCATATTCATTCCTATTATTGGTGCTTTATGGACATTATACATTGGAATTATTGTCTAAATCATTCCTTTGTGATAATTGTAGGTTTTCGAGAGCTTTCGAAAGAAATGAAGCAAAAACAGTCAAATCCGAAGGAAAAACCAAAGAATCGAAGACCTTGCGGAGCCTTAGCAAAATCCACAAGGCTACGTACCATTTCCCAAGTCAATTGGGAGATTATTAGGCCTTAGAAAGCCGAACATCTCCAAAGAATTATCAAGAAATCATCAAAGTCAATGAAAGTTAAAGGCACTTATGGAGTACTCTTACACCTATCCAAGACCCATGGATAGCCCAAGTACCCATGGGTACTATCCATGGATGATCCATGATCCTTTTTGACCCATGGAGCCTTCTAGAAGAGTCAAAGAAAGTAAAAAACGTAGGCTCCAAGTAAGAAGGAAGAAGAAGATTATGCCAGCTAAGGGCGTGCCTGCGCCCCCCTCCAGCACCAGGCTCGCCCGTGTCCTATATGGGCGTGCCCGCCCCCCCTCAGATCAGCTCTCCTATAAATACCATCCGATGTTTCATTGTTTAGCATGCCTTGGTGAGCCAAAAAAGGGGTCTTAGAAGATTGTTTTCACTCTCTAATTCCCCAATCACCTTGGTATCATCCTACACACCAATCCAGAAAGAAATTACAATAGGGGAGCCTACGAAACTCATCATTACGCTGGTCGTTATGGCCATTCGTGGCTAAAACTTCTTTGTATTGCTAGGGTGAAGATGATGTTTGGTGCATGTTAATGTTTAACTTATTAATGAAGTGGTATGTTTATGTCTTTAACTAATTCGTCCTAAAAAAGCATCTGTTGATTGGCTTTTATTATTGTTTAAATCCATCTTTATATTTGTGAGTGTCTTGATTTTAAAGAGTAAGATCGTAAAACCCTTTTTAATCAAACTTCCTTTGAAACTCGTACGTCTTTATACGAGCAGAGATTGATAAGCCAAGGCTTGGTCTATACTTCTAAGATCGTACGTCTTTATACAAGATTATTATGCGACCAATAATTGGTGAACTCATGTTGGGAACGGTACGTCTTTATATTTGGTCCCATTGTTACACCGCCTCCCGGTGAGCAAAATATAATCACCTATTTAACTTAATATAAAGCATTTTGAGTCCGATGTCTTTATCTAACCCGGAGATGACCATTCGATAGGTTGAGGGTAAATGTTGTCCTTAACGGGAGGCACTACCACTTTTTAAATAATATAATTTGCAAATCAAATGTCGTGAGGACGAGGCTGTAGCGGTGACCCGGGTCACAAGTTTGTAGTAGTCATACCACTGAATTAGTTAACCTAACATTATCACGTACCAAGCTGATTCGAATCCCGAAGCAATACAACTCGTAATCTGATCATTTTCGCTTTATTTACTTTTCTGCTATTTACTATTCTGCTAGCTACATTTCTGTTACACACTTCATGCACCTTTTTACTTTTATGTTATTTACTTTACCATCATTTACTTTTCTGATTCACAAGCACACAAAACCCACCTACTAATTAATCCGGCTAAACGATAACAAAAGTTGAGTATTGGAATTCGACCATGCCCATTGGTTCGATACTGGTTCTTACCTAACTATATTACGCTGTGATAGGTACACTTGCCTATTGTGTGTGTTTTAAGTTAACGTAATTATCATTTTATTTTATAAATTTAAAACATGATCTCATGAAATCAATTAATCTAAAAATATATTTATTTATATTTTTATACTATATTCACACACGCCATCAAGTTTTTGGCGCCGTTGCCGGGGACACGATGATTTCAAGAAAAATTCGAGTTAACGGATTAGCCTTTTTAACCTTAACATTTTCTTTTATGGTTTGTTTTGATTGTTCTTTACAACAGCTTTCATGGATGAAAACTACGAGAATTGTTATGGAGGATACCAAAACAACTATGAGTACCACAATTCGGAGGTTTGGTGTGAGATCTGTGGGGAATCACACTACACCCAAGATTGTTATCACTATCAAGGGTATTCCACAGATTTTCACCAACCCTACTGGCAACCATATGAGGAAACCACACCGCCCCAAGAAATTCAACACTCAGCTCTAGATTCCGACTCATGGACCCCAGTAAATCTCTTTCGTCATTTGGAAGAAACTAAGGTTCAACTCCTGAAGAGCTCTCCAACTGAACAACAAGTGTTTCGTCATTTGGAAGAAATTAAGGTTCAACCCCTAAAGAGCTCTCCAACTGAACAACAAGTGTTTCGTCATTTGGAAGAAATTAAGGTCCAAATCCTAAAGAGCTTTCCAACTGAACAACAAGATGATTTCTTCAAAGTCCAAGAATCGGAGGTTATAGTTTCAACATCTTTAGTAGGGTCAAGTGACTCTAAGGAGCAAGAACCTTCCAACTTCACAAGCATAGATCAGTCGGAGGTGAGACCATATGATTTAGAAGAGAGGGCTACTGCAACTTTACAATCACTTCCGGACTTCTCTGAGAAGCTTGAATCTAGACAATCAAAGGAGCCAGAAGAGCAAAGATCTAAAGAAGAACTGGTGGGAATCCTAAATATGGAAGCACGTGAGGATGTAATCACCAACAAACAAATGATAATGGTGGCACCTCTTCCTTGCAACAATGATTGCTGGCCTGCGACCAAGCATATCAGTGAATCATTCCATTAATCACATATGCCGCAGGAAAAGGCACATCACTCTGAGGACCACTTCTCATGGAAGAAGCAACGTTAATCCAACGAAAATTACGAGACAAAAGAATCATACCGGGGTGACCGTCTCCTTCACTACATGGGTTTCTTGAAGTTTGGTCCATGAAATTTCAAATGGTGGTGGCGTGATGTGACATCTGGAAATTTTTTTTTAACTTTCGGGACGAAAATTCTTTCAACTAGGGGATGATGTGACAACCCGACGTTTCAAAATAATCCCGTTAATTTTTCTGTTAAATCCTAACCGGTTAACCTAAACTTCAGGGATTGTTTCTGCCAATTCCTAAACTCCTGTGCATGAAACCAGAAGGACTAAATCCGTAATTCATCTAATCTTGATTTTTGTTGACTTTTGAAAGTCAACCCGATCAGTCTTGGGTCAAAATCGCATACCATAATCAAATTCAGTTGAAACCGTAACTGATCTTCACGATCATTGCCATTAACGCCCGCCTTTAACTCGTTTAAACTCCATCATTGCCGAATTAATCTGATTAATGGCGAGTTATGTTGAAACCGTCGACCCTCCCGTCGATCCTTATCAAAATCACACAATTCGGTTACCATTCTCACAATTGATCGTTGTATCATCTCAAACGAACTGCTGTAAAGCCTTTACGAGTATCAATTCGATCGAAGGAGTGGCCGAAGACTCAGAGGACGTAAGCCGTCGAAGCCGGAGCACATTCCAGCTGAGAACCTTCAATTCGAAGTCATTTCTGGTAATTGAAACCTTCTACACTTTCGTTTCAGTCTATAGATCAAAAGCCCTAACCTGATTAGGGCTTGCAGTAACGATTTTAACATGAACCCGAATCTAGGGTTCATGCGTTTACAGTTTAATCGATCACCATCCTAGACCCGATTATATTCCAATTAACATATGTGGTTAGATTCGCAACTGGTCACTCATTGAAAGCCCTATGAATCCAACCATTTTAATATCGAATTCAACTCAGTTCATAATCTAGGGTTTGTTCTTGTTTAATTTGGGGATTTTGATTTTAATCGTAATGAAAATCAAATTAAACTGTATAGATATATTCACAAACCTTTGTTGAGTAAAAGCCCCATGATCCTATCTAGTTTCAACATTCAATTTGTTCATCACGATTACGTGTTCTTATTCTAGGGTTTCGGGTTTAAAACTGAGAATTAAACGACCATACACTTAACCGTTTTACAATTAAACGAACACACAGATTCACAAACCTCCGATTTTCAAAACCCCTATACTTTCTGGTTCGATCATGGTCGGAATCTATGGATTTAGGACGGAATTGGGTTCGAAATCGCGAATGGGGTAGGGACTGGGTGTTTGTGATGAATAAAACCATTTTGATTTGGATATGTATGCGATTCCCTAGCGGGCGGGACTGGTTAGAGTGTGTGGCTGTGGTGGGAGAGATCCGGGTTCGAGTCACTTCACCCACATTTATTTTTAAAAACCGATTTCTATTATTATTTTAATTACCAAATAAATTGTTATATTAATATAATGTTATATTAAAGTGTTTTAACCCGAAAAACAACCCGTAGGCTCGGGTTTGATTTTATGACTTATAATTGGTAATAATTCCACTTTTGAAATAATATAATTATATTATTTTCAACCCCGACTTCGTATGAAATAATATATTAATATTATTTTTAACTCGTGACTCCTATTTCTAAATAATATATATTTATATTATTCCACTTTGATTAAATATCTCGTGCGACGTTTTAAACTATTTAATAATATAAGTTGTTATATTATTTACCTATGTTATTTGCTCGAATAAAAATAACATATTTGTTATTTTTGCCAATGATTAATTATTAATCTTACGAATCTAAAATAATATATTAAATTATATTATTTTCCTAACTTTTATAAACGACTCGAACGTACGAACTTATTTATTTATTATTCGTTATTAACGTTCGACGCGTAACGCATTTACCTTAATTATTATGATATATATATATATATATATATATATATATAATTCCGTAGACACGTTCGTCTACTCTTAAATCCCTAGAATGCGTTAGGGCGTCCAATCTTCCGTGTCGTCGTCACAAATCCCAACTTGTCCCTAATTTATGTGTTTATAATTTTAGGGCATACGTAAGTCGTCTGAGACTTACACTCGTGGTTCCAACTTTTCTCTTGTGTGATTCAAATCTCTACTCAAGCTCAGGTGAGTTTCACGGCCCCTTTTTACTTGTTTTACTATTGGGGGAGAAACATGCTTACACACAAACATTATTTTACTTGTTTTCCTGTTGAGGAGAAACATGCATACTCACAAACAGTATTTTATTTGTTTTCCCGTTGGGGAGAAACATGCATACACACAAACAATATTTTTACTTGTTTTCCCGTTGGGGAGAAACATGCATACGAACAGGCATCCGTTACTTGTCTCCCAGCCAAGGAGAGACATACACACGGACATGGATCACATAGTATTTCATTACCACTTGTGTACCTAAGTGCAAACATAACATGCAAAGTCCTTACACACTCGGACCGTTAATATATGGAGTATAGCGAGGAAATTTGAGTAGTACTACTGGGTTTGACAAACCCCACCCGGGTTAGTCGCGCTAACTTGATTGGAGGTCTAACGGGTGTAAATTGTCCTTAACACTTGCCATTGTAGATGTTAGCAATGGCGGAAGGCACCCAAACACAAACAGTCAGCTTCGGTTGCGAACACTTAGAGTAACTTGTACATTGTCTAGCTAGCAATAGGTGTGACTTATGTATGTGGATCCAGCAACACTCAAACAATTTATTTACACTCAAACAGTTTATTTACATACAAACCTGTGAACTCACCAACCTTGTGTTGACACTTTTTCTTACATGTTTCTCAGGTCGCTTTGGCACCGGTTGCACATTTAGGACATGCATGGAGTCCTACTGTCATATCATTCATTTCAAACGTTTTAAACAGTGTTACTTATTTACATTAATTGACGCTTGTTGCGTGTAATTACTTTTGATTTCATTCTAACGTTTACGCTTCCGCATTTAACTCTGAACATTTATGTTATGACTTTTGAAATCTCGTATAGTGTCGTTTGATATAACTAATGACTGAGATCCTGGTGTGTCACCTTCCAAACGGTAAAACTCCGTTAGTGGAATTTGGGGGTGTGACATGTGATTCAAGTACACCATTTTCTTTAGGTGCTCTTCTATAGAGCATTCTAAATTTGGCAGGATGGACAACACTAATTCGTGGATCAACTTATTATCATCGTACGGATGAACCTCTCCATATTACAAGCCACCCATTTGACAGATTCAACACTAAATGGAAAATTCACAAAACACGTACGGGTCAGGCTAAAGACCCATAAATAAGCGTAGCGCTTCCGGGAGGCAACCCGATGATCATGAATAAATTGAGAAGTTGGTGCATACGGCAGAAAGCATGGACCTCAGGTTTGGTTTCTCCAAATTTAAGTTTCTAATTACTTCAGCCCCCAGGTATGCCTTCTCGATACTAGGACCTTAGTAGCTTAACTACTATCTTTTATTTTCCTTGTTCGTTTTTATGTTTTCTTTTACGTTTCAGGTAAAATAACATCACTATATCATCTCTCTACTTTGAGGAGTTACACTCCAACTCTACGAGCCTGCAGCTGATAGGCACAACCTGACAGTAGCAATGATTTTTAGCCTTAGGTTATACACCGAATTGACCAGGGGAGTACCAGTTTTTCCCTTAAAACTCCATACATTTAAATTCCTGCATAGCATTCCATTACATGCATTTGTACATTGAGGGCAATGCACGGTTTTAAGTGTGGGGTGGGGAATTACAGATTCAGAACTACTTGTAACCTCAGAGCAGTAAAATTTAACTTGTGATTTTCTACTCATTTGACTAAAACATTACAAAAATCTACCTTTTATAAAAACCAGAAAAATTTTCAAAAAAATTAAACCTTTTTTTAAACTAAACCTCTTGGAGTTTGCACTATTAAATAAAATGAAGACATGACAAGTAGAAACAACGGAAATTATGCATAACAAATCACTAAACCCTATCCCATCCGTTTCCATGTGAGAATATTCTGAGCCTTTTCACAAGCATTATTATCATTATTTTTGCATGCTCTTTTGTTTGGTAAATTGAGTGTTTATTCGATTGATTTCTATGCATAATTAGAACTTGTATGACTTATACATATCAAGATCATGAACTAGTGGAAGTATGAAAATGATTGAGGCACCTAGGTCTTTATCACCCTTATTATCCATAAAACCCCAAAAATATTATCTGCCTAGATAGCCTTTGACCTTTTCTTTTCTTTTCTACTACCCATACTTATCACCCAACTAGCTTTTCGTAAAACCGGTTATTGGCTGAATGTCTTTAAAATGGGAAAATTATCTTATGTCATTATTTCAAGGTTATTATCATTTAGACAATTTTGGAAATAATCTGTTCTACTCAAAAGAATTGGAATATACAAGAAAGGTGAATTTTTTAAGAAAATAGCCGAACTATCTGCAAGGAAATTATGAAAATATTATTTCAAGGAAGTTGAGGAAAAAGAATTATTGAAGAATTTGTCTTGATACAAAAAAAAATAGAAAAAGAGAAAAGAAAAAGAAAGAGAGAAATAAGTCTTTTACCGGCAAGACCTTAAAGAACTAGACATGCATTCCTTTGATTTTAATTTCGCAAAGCCTGAATTACCAACCGAACTCCGAGAGAATATTTCAAACAACTAGCAATAGCGCAAGCAAGAACAATTGCTACCGTTCCGCGACTTGTCTAAGAGATCTTGGTCTTCGTAATCTGACCATAAACGAGCCCTCAGACTAAATATTCCCTCATGGTCTGAGTATTGTAGAGGGACCTACTAGTATTTTCCATTTTAAGCCATGAGGCCGTAGCTGTGTGATTCGCGATAGTTGCAGCTCTTCAAACCCTTTAAAACCCCTAAAAATCCAAAAAGATTTTCATTTTCACCCTTTATTTTTATTTTAGCCACATTACAACCCTTTAAATTCCTCTTGATTCATGCATACTACTTAAATAATTGGTGGAGACTTGATTTGCATACAAGCTTATGACCATAGCATAATTCGATTCGAACTTGAGTGTTCCACTTATCTTACATTATCTATACATATATAACCCAAGAGTTAAGTGAACATTGTGATGAGTGAAAAGTTTATGCATAATTAAAGTTCTAGTAGACTTGTCATGGATTCCATAAAAGAAAATTACAAAAATAAAATAAGCAACTCAAGAACTATCCCGGATTTTCCAACTATTTGGAGCTCCATCACCTCTGTAAAGTTTTTAATTATGTGTATGATCATGCATGAGTTTGCTTGAGGACAAACAAAGTTTAAGTGTGGGGTGTTATGATATGTCATCATTTATACATATTTTACATGTATATTCATTCCCATTATTGGTGCTTTATGGACATTATACATTGGAATTATTGTCTAAATCATTCCTTTGTGATAATTGTAGGTTTTCGGAAGAAATGAAGCAAAAACAGTCAAAACCAAAGGAAAAACCAAATAATCGAAGACTTTGCGGAGCCTTAGCAAAATCCACAAGGCTACGTACCATTTCCCAAGTCAATTGAGAGATTATTAGGCCTTAGAAAGCCGAACATCTCCAAAGAATTATCAAGAAATCATCAAAGTCAATGAAAGTCAAAGGCACTTATGGAGTAATCTTACACCTATCCAAGACCCATGGATAGCCCAAGTACCCATGGGTACTATCCATGGATGATCCATGATCCTTTTTGACCCATGGAGCCTTCTAGAAGAGTCAAAGAAAGTAAAAAACGTAGGCTCCAAGCAAGAAGGAAGAAGAAGATTATGCCAGCTAAGGGCGTGCCTGCGCCCCCCTCCAGCACCAGGCGCGCCCGCGTCCTATATGGGCGTGCCCGTGCCCCCCTCAGATCAGATCTCCTATAAATACCATCCGATGTTTCATTATTTATCATGCCTTGGTGAGCCAAAAAAGGGGTCTTAGAAGATTGTTTTCACTCTCTAATTCCCCAATCACCTTGGTATCATCCTACACACCAATCCAGAGAGAAATTACACTCAAGAAGAGAGCATTCTCGTAGTTAGAGTAGAGAGTAGATGGGCTCTTCCTCCTTGTTCCACAATAGGTGAGCCTACGAAACTCATCATTACGCTGGTCGTTATGGCCATTCGTGGCTAAAACTTCTTTGTATTGCTAGGGTGAAGATGATGTTTGGTGCATGTTAATGTTTAACTTATTAATGAAGTGGTATGTTTATGTCTTTAACTAATTCGTCCTAAAAAAGCATCTGTTGATTGGCTTTTATTATTGTTTAAATTCGTCTTTATATTTGTGAGTGTCTTGATTTTAAAGAGTAAGATCGTAAAACCCTTTTTAATCAAACTTCCTTTGAAACTCGTACGTCTTTATACGAGCAGAGATTGATAAGCCAAGGCTTGGTCTATACTTCTAAGATCGTACGTCTTTATACAAGATTATTATGCGACCAATAATTGGTGAACTCATGTTGGGAACGGTACGTCTTTATATTTGGTCCCATTGTTACACCGCCTCCCGGTGAGCAAAATATAATCACCTATTTAACTTAATATAAAGCATTTTGAGTCCGATGTCTTTATCTAACTCGGAGATGACCATTCGATAGGTTGAGGGTAAATGTTGTCCTTAACGGGAGGCACTACCACTTTTTAAATAATATAATTTGCAAATCAAATGTCGTGAGGACGAGGCTGTAGCGGTGACCCGGGTCACAAGTTTGTAGTAGTCATACCACTGAATTAGTTAACCTAACATTATCACGTACCAAGCTGATTCGAATCCCGAAGCAATACAACTCGTAATCTGATCATTTTCGCTTTATTTACTTTTCTGCTATTTACTATTCTGCTAGCTACATTTCTGTTACACACTTCATGCACCTTTTTACTTTTATGTTATTTACTTTACCATCATTTACTTTTCTGATTCACAAGCACACAAAACCCACCTACTAATTAATCCGGCTAAACGATAACAAAAGTTGAGTATTGGAATTCGACCATGCCCATTGGTTCGATACTTGGTTCTTACCTAACTATATTACGCTGTGATAGGTACACTTGCCTATTGTGTGTGTTTTAAGTTAACGTAATTATCATTTTATTTAAACGATATATTTATCTTTAAATACGTAAATAAGTTTATATTTGTTGTTTATTCAATTTTTTGTTAAGTTATTTATTTTTTATAACCATATAGGACCGTCTACATGCGAGTGGATCTGCCGACTTAGATGTGATGAAGAAAGCGTTGAAGGATTTCCAAACTAAATACAAAAAAACTTTTGCCCACGTTGAGTGTTGGGAGCTTGTACGTCAACATGATAAATGGGAACAAGTGCCGTTGATGGGGGAGGAGTTTTCCTATCAATCAGAAAATAAACGAAAGTCTTCGGATTCCGCCAACTACTCAAATGATGAACACTTTACTGCTTGGGCACTCGACCTCAACGAAGACACAACTCCAACAAGACCAAGACGAAAATCAAATAAATCGGACGAGTCGTCAAGCAAAGGTAGTCTAACCGAAGCGGTTGCTGAATACGCAACCATGAGGGATCAACGGGAGTCTACATGGGAGGATATTTTGAAAGCACTATTGGATTCAAAAAGGTCAAAAGATCAAGATATTAAGGTGATGGTGGAAGAACAACGACCGGCTATTCGGGAGGATCGTATGGACCGTGATTTAAAGATGTTTACGGATCCTCACAATCATGTGACCGGACCGATGTTGAAAATAGTTCTAAAATGAAAACATGAAATAGTTAGTCCGGTGGCCTTGTGACTTCTAGATTTATTTTTATGTATTTTTTAAATTTAGTGTTTTTTTTTATTTTTAATGTACTTTTTTTATTAATGAATTTATTTTAATTATTATTATTATTATTTGTTTTACTTAAAAAAAAAATAAAAATAAAAAATTAATTTTGTTAGGGTTATGCCCTCTTTACTTTAGATTATTAAGATAGGAAAATGATTAAAGTGAGGTAATACAACATTATTGGTTAGTTTGGTGAGGCCTACTGATCCTTTACTTTTAGAACACCGGCACTGCAACTCGAATAGTTTCTGTGCATAAATACCAAATCAACGCTCAAATGGAGTCGAGGGTTTCTTTGCTTCCTTTATCTGAAACAACCCAGCAAACCCTTGAGAATTCAAACCGGCTATGGAGACAGCAGCACAAAGAAATATGAAAAACCAATGGTCCAAATTGAATTCCCTCAGACAAGACTGGGTGTCTTCATCTTCAACTGCCAGATCACACGCCACTTCACTCGTCAATGCTCATCTTTCTCAGAGGCATTTTCTCAAACACCTTGTTAGCATTCATAAAGCATACATATTATAACTACATATTATTTAAAATTAAACATGATTACATGTATACTAGTTACAAAGCTTAAATCACATCACATTGTTTTAAACAACACTCTTAATATTGCTTGAAAAAAATTTGTAAGATATACATTGACTTTTTATCGTTCAAGAATAAACATATTAAAAAAGAACAAATCAGAAAACGCACGCCACATAGGCTAACCCAACTAAACTTTAGCCGACAGAAAAAAAGAAAAAACACATGTGGTCACATAAAACGACCAATTAGAAAACGCTACATAAGCTAACCCGGCTAAAGTTTACCCCGCTTCTCCCCAACCCGGCTAAAATTTAGCCGGGCTGGGAAATGTGCCGGCTACAATTTAGCCGGGATAACTTACGTGGTGTTTCCAGATTTGTTGTTTTTATGGACCCAGTGTTTTTTTTTGTGCCGGCTAAAATTTAGCTGCCTTAGCCAGGTAAGCTAAGGTGGTGATTTCTTATTGGTTCTTTTTGGATGTTTAGTTTTGTGTGGACTAAATACATTTTGATGATTTTGCCATATATTTATGATATTGGGCTTTTTCTTTTTGGATATGCTGTTTATGTATCTCAGTTTTTCTGCTTCAGTTTCTTGAAAGATATGGAATTGGGTGTTTTGAGTGATATGCCTGACATTCAGAACAAAGCTTGCTTGAAGTTATCAAAGCAACAGGTGATTGATTGGCTGTTAATTCCAGTTGTTATGTGTGTAGCAGCTGAGCTTGTAATCATAGGCCAATTATGACACCTGGGAATGATTCCATGTAACACTTGTTTTTCAAGCATGATAATTATGAATTTAAAGAATGTTGCTTCAATCTTGATCCCAAATCATCAAGTTTCATGATGTCAAATACCATCTATTAGTATTAGTAACATATAGTTTGTGTTAAATATTTTGGATCCTGCCTAATGTTTGCTTGTTCCGTGTAGGCTGTTCATCGTGATAACCTTTTGTCTTCGTACAAGGAAATGGTACGCCTGCCCATTTTATACTCGTTGCGTTGGGTTGTTGTTGAGAATGAAATTGGAAATCATTTATACAATCATAACCTGTTTTTGTTTTACTTAAAAAAACACCAATCCCTTGCTATAGAGACCAATAGGAGTCAAGAACTATTCCTCCGTGTTAGTGTTTAATATGTTATATAATGTGCTAGTAAATATCTTATTTTTCTTAAAATATATTATTTATTCTACACACCTTCAAAAAAGCAATCTTGAGTTTGCTAAATAAAGAATCTTTTTTTTTGTCTTTATTTATATATCTTTTTTTTAAAACATTCATCATAACTTAAGACTGTGATTAGTATTTCCAATTTTTACATGTACTAAAGTAATTTATTTAATGAATAATATAATCAGCATGATAATTAAAAAAATAAATATAATAAAAAATTGTACCACGATAAAAAGGTTATATATTTTAAATTTTATTTTAAATTTGAAGACAAACGCTGACCGCCGCTTTACCCTTTTTCTCGCGCGATTCGTGTTCGTCTTTTCGTCGATTTCTCTCTTTGCAAACCCTAATCCCTAAATTCGGTCTCGACTTACTCGGATCGTTCTGCAATCTCCACCGATTCTTTCGATTACCGTCTTTGCCTATCGATTGACCTCTTTTTCAACGCCTGTTGTTCTGGGAATCTGTTTCTAGGTTAGGGTTCCGGTTTATCGTTGATTCTTCATCAGATCTATCATCTTTTTTAGGTAGTTTTGAAGTTCGATCTATTTTCTTATTTTTTTTATTCGATCTATGGTTTGTGACTTAGGATATTCGTATCCATAACCGGTGTGAATTTTTGAAAATTTCAATTTGGGGATCTAGGGTTAGGGTTTCGTTGAAAAATAAGGGAAAAAATAAATTTGGTGTTTATTTACGTATTGTGGATAAGGCTTTCTTTTATTACGGTTAAAATGTTAAAAAAAAATTCAATTACATGTTTCTTTAAATACCCAAACATTTATTTTCTTTTTTCTTTTCTTGTTCATGTGACAATTGTTTTGGGCTTTCTTTACTGTTGACTTGACATGTGCCCATTATTATTATTACTCACATGCTCCGATGCTCCTCAGTAATGTTTATGAAACAGTTAATGCCGTTGTGGGAATCTTGTACTTTCTAAATTTTGCCAAAAGAATCTTGTTTTTTGCTAGGTCTCTTCTTAAAATTTAAAGAATTCTTGTTTCTTGCCACGTCATTGGTGTTAAATGTTTTCATGTGTGGACATCAATTGAGAAAGTTACTATTATAGAACATGTAGCATATAAACTTTTGACCTATCTTTCAATATTAGAGTCTAAAGTGGGACACTTTGATATCCAATCAAACAGCTTTTTATGAAGAGTGTGGTGAAAGTATATGCGGTTGGTACACCATCCCCTCAATCATACACAAATGTGTCTGTCATATTATACTGGTCGTATTGTGCTTAGTCAAACCCATAACGTTTTTGACATGTCACATCAGTCATGTTGAGACTTTCATACGGCCGGTGTTGTAGGCAAAAAAGGATCATACAGCCCATATGAGTGAAAAACACACACGATACGGGCCGTATTGAGGAGAAAAAATGTGTTACGGACCGTATTGAGGCTGGTGTACCGATAATTTGGGGCTGGTCTACTGATAAGTCTGTCCTTTCTGGATCATGAACATGTTTTTATCCCCTTATTCAAAAGATGTTCACCTTGGACTATTTTCAAATCAAGTTTGATGTCAAAAGCTTTTACTTTTAATACAGAAATTTGCAAGTTGGTGTTTTTTTATTATCTGATTGTGTATCATAGCTATCAATTTGTCTTAAAAGTTGATGAAACAATTCTTTTTCTATTTTATTGTGCAGTTAAACATGGTACAGAAACGTCAATTGGCTGAAGAAGAGTATGATGTTTCATCCAAACACTTGAAATTGGAAAATAGTTACCATTTTGTTTCCTGTTTGGAATTTCCTTTAAAAGATGTGCCTCTAAAACCTTGCAATTCAGGTGGGTGAGGGGAGTTTGAAAGATTTGCTTATTTAATATTTTGTGTGTGTATTAGGGAGGTATTTTGGATGTGTTTAAACTAATAATTTTGTTCTGAAGTGACAATAATCAATCTGAATGTTGTTTTTTGGTAAACTGGTTATGATTTTCTCACTATTTAAGCATTGCTGTAAATGTGGATTTACTTGAGTATCCCTAGTTTAAGCAGTTAATTATCACTATGAAAATGCACATTCAGATTTCAGACACCCTCTTTCTGCTTTTTGGACCTACCATGAATTTGATTCACATTTCATTTTTTGAAAACACATCTCATTCTGAGGTTCTTCCAACTTTCAAACTGTTATTTGTTTATCTCCAGGCAAAACTTTATTGGACCTCATGTTTTAGAGGTACTTTTTGCTGGGTATGTATGTTTGTTTGTTTGTTTGTTCTGTTTGAGAGGTACGTTAATGTGGGTCATCAGTGTATTATCTTTAGAGGAAGTTCGTAAAACTATTTTTCACAGTTTCTGTTTTGCCCATTGAAATAAGAGGCTGTGTTATGTGGTTTAACCGGAGGTGGCAAAATGGGCAGGGCATGCAAGTTGGGTATCGGGTCAAGATGGTTACGGGCTCAAAACTGGTTGGATCAGAAAGAACCAAAAACACTTTTCTATTCATTTTTTGGTTATTTTATAATTAAATAACATGTTGATATAATTACACAAACAATATTAATATAACAATTATCGAATTTTGTTTTTGATAAACCCTGTCATACAGTTTTATGCATTTGAATCTAAAAGATGACCTTCAACCTGTTTGGCCCGCCTGACCCATTTTGTTCGGTTAAATCTTTTAGTTTAACCTATTTGATTGTGTTTTCGGGCACTAACGTCTTTTTGTTTCTTCCTTTTGTAATTAACTCATGCTATGATATATGATTTAACACCTTCCGAATTGATAACATGTCCGAGGAACACCACCTGTTTTTGACCAAAACAGCACTTTGATAACTTGGCAAAAAATTTATGGTCTCGCAACAGTTTTAGGGCCTGCTGGAGGTGAGTTTTATGCTGCTCCATGCTGTCACTGTAAATTAAAATATCGTCAAAGAATACAAGTATAAAACGACGTAAATAGGGACGAAATAAATCGTTCATGACAGCCTGAAATGTGGAAGGGGCATTTGTTAACCCGAACGGCATCACCTTGAATTCGTAATGACCCGAATGGGTCCGGAAGGCTGTTTTGTGAATGTCTTCGGGTCTCACCCTTATTTGGTAATAACCGGATCTCAAATCCAGTTTGGAGAATACCTTAGCCCCGTACAATTCGTCCAGCAACTCATCTATGTTTGGAATCGGGTATTTATCGGCTATTGTGATCTTGTTGAGGGCTCGATAGTCAATACACATTCTCCACGTATTATCCTTATTTTTTACTAACAAAACTGGGCTGGAAAAAGGACTTGTACTTGGCTGTATGAATCCCGAAGCCAGCAGCTGCTCCACTTGTGTCTCAATCTCTGTTTTTTGTGAATGAGGGTAACGGTAGGGTCTGATATTGGGTGGAGGGGAGCTGGGTAACAGGGGAATGGAGTGGTCTTGAGTCCGAACAGGAGGTAGATCGTTAGGTTCCTCAAACACAGACATGTGATCGGCTACGATCGAGTGTAGGGGGGTCGGTATAGATGGTAAGGAATCGGGTTCAATGGCCAGATGTTGGAAAGTGGAAGATCGTTGAGGTCCTGATTCAACTCCCTGCAGCTTATATTGTTTGCCATTAATAGTAAAAATCATAAACATTTCTCTCCAATTTGCTTGAACTGTATTTAGTGTTGCTAACCATTGAATACCCAAGACTAAGTCAGCCCCTCCAAGAGAAAATGGGTGGAAATCTTGGGTAATACCAAGCTCGTTGATCCGTAAAGAAAGACCCTTACAAATATTGTTGCATCGAATTACATCTCCGTTACCAATTTGGACACCAAAGGGTGCCACTGGTTGTGTTGGAATGTGAAGTTCTCGGACCAAAATCTCTGAGATGAAATTGTGTGTAGACCCCCCATCGATTAAAATTAAAACTTCGGTTGAATTAATCTTACCTTGAACCTTCATTGTAGTAGGATGAGGTTTCCCCAAGATGGCATGCAAGCTGATTTCTGCCGTCTCCTCTGGATCTGAACCAAAATCAGGTTGTTGGGCTGCTGGTGGTGATTCATCCGTCTCCTCCTCGGCTTCCAAGATTTTGAGAGTACCCGTCTTACATCGGTGACCTGGTCCATATTTGTCTCCACACCTAAAACATTCCCCTTTTAAGAACCGGGTTTGTTTTTCGGTGTCAGATAACTTCACATTAGTTTTGGGTTGTGGAAGTTGTTGAGCAGGGCTAGTTCTAGAATCTGGCTGGAGGGTTTTCGAACCTGAAGTCCAGGAAGTATTTCTGGTTGGCCGAGTAAAAGAGAGTTTGGACTCAAACTCCAACGCCAAACTCATCGCTTTGTACACGGTGCGGGGCTTATGAATCCTGACATCGGACTTTAGTTCATCTTTCAGCCCATTCAGAAATACTCCAAGTAAACAATGGTCGGGCCAACCCGTGACTCGAGAAGATCTTTTGGTAAACTCCTGACGGTATTCTTGGACAGCACCGGTTTGCTTGATGCTGCAAAGATGCTCATCCGGGTTTTGGAACTCGGCGGGACCAAAATTTTTGGTGAGAATTTGGACTAATTCTTCCCAAAAAGAAATAGGTTGGTCACTAGAAAGCCAAGAATAAAGGTCCAAGGCATCCCCTTCTAAGTGCATCGAGGCTACCTCCACCTTGTCATCTTCGGGTATTTGATAATATTTAAAATATTTCTCTGCTTTTAACACCCATCCCCGAGGGTCTCCTCCTCCAAAGACCGGAAAATCGATCTTGTTATAAGGTTTATACGGAGGCCGTCCCCTCCAAGAACTGTCTCCTTCATCATACCTGCTCCCTTGAGAACGCTCCTTTCCCTTCAATGCTGCTATCTCTTCTCGCTGGGCTGCAATGTCAGCTTTCAAAGAATCAATGGATTCTAATTTTGCAGCTATGGCGGATAACTGAACAGCGATCGTTTCTGGTTGGGAGTTACCATCGTTTGTGTTGCTCCGGGTCTGCACCATCTTCGATTCCCGGCAATGGAACCAATGATAGATGTAGAATTGATAGTAACAGAAAACAAGAACAAACAGGCTGAAATTTTATTGAAAAACCAAAGGATAGTGGCCCTGATTCGAGATGGGCAAGATCTCCAAATACAAGAAGAACAATTCGAAAATTATTTAGCATACTAAAAACCAAAACAAACCATCTATTTAAACTAATAAAAGAGAATAACTTCTGCCCACAAATCAGTCTGGAAATCAGCCCCATTAAAGATGATAATTCTTCAAATTAAACCTGTTCCAAAGGATTCAATTTGTTTCCGAAAATAAGGTTAAATTCCAACTGATTAGCACTTGCCTTTCTAACCCTCTTTCTAGAATAAACTTTTACCGGTAATGTATCAGATTCTTTTTAGCTGAGGGCCTTTTCCCTATAGAAATTCCTGAAAATGACTGTCAATTTGAAAGTGGCAAGATCACAGACAAACAAACAACATTAGTTCAGAAGGATGATTCTTTTTCTTGTCTCTTTCGATATCCTCCTCTGAAAGAAGTCCCGGTGGGACCTGAATATCAAGCCAGTATTCCAGAATGTTGCGGATATGACACTAATGATGATGAAAATAAGTTTTTGGGGTCGTGTGTCATCCCCATGCCCAAATCAAAATCAACTGTAAGCACCAGTTTTGCAGTTGGGAAAGGAAGAAAGGACTGTTTTTGTGAAGATCTCGCTTCTCTAAGATGTGTCAGACAACATATAACCGAAGCAAGAGAGAATCTAAGGGTGAACGTCGGGTGTGAAAGACTCTCAGCCCTTGGATTTGATTCCATGGGAGATATTGTTGCCTGCAAATGGACTGAAGAACAGGAACAGTTATTTCATGAGGCCGTTTACTCGAATCCTGCCTCTTTAGGGAAAAACTTCTGGGAAAAACTTACAGAAACATTCCCTTCGCGAACTAATCAAGAAATTGTCAGTTACTACTTCAATGTGTTCGTGCTGCAAAGAAGGGCTGAACAGAATAGATTTGATCCGATGAATGCTGACAGTGATGATGATGAGTTACAGGTAAATGACCCGTCTGAAGAAGATGATGATTCGTGTTTAGCTGAGATTCAAAGTTACGGTTTTGGTATTAAAGATCCGGTTTTTGATCATAATTGATACGAGGTTTATCTTTGAGGATTCCAGAGTTTGGGATGGAGGGTATTTTTCATTTCCAAGAGATAAAGCTGATTTCTTGTCCACTGGTAGCATGATTGAAGAAGTCTTTGGAGGTGAATCTTGGAACATTGAGGTTACAGATAATAATGATGATGAAGGGTCTATGAATTGATCTTGTATTTATCATCTGGTTAGAGTTAGTTTGTATTTTTCATAAAAGTCATCAAGGTTTGGCTGCTTCTTGATTCTTGTAAATAGTTTCTTATTTTGTCACAGTATCTTGAACCGATCTGTATAAATTTTAAAATTGACAGGTTGATCGAATCGAAATCGAACTGAATAAATTTTAAAATTGACAGGTTGATCGGTTTCAATAGTCACCATGTATACACTATTTATATTGGATCTTTAGAGTTAAATGATCCGTCACACTTTAGTTTTTGAGTAAACTTTGTTTTTGGCCCATGTGGTTTAGTTAAAATAACGGTTTTAGTGTAATAGTTTTAATTTGACTTTTTTAGCCCCTGTGGTTATCTAATTTTCTCAATTAAGCCTAACTCACTAACATCGTTAGTTTTTTTTTAATATAAGGGCATTTTAGTCATTTTACATGTAGGGGCTAATTGTGTCATTCTTTTAAAATAAAACAAGGACTATTAACTACGTATTAATTACCAAATTCCTTTAACTCACAAAATGTCACTATTCATAAATGTACAAGTGCTCAATGCACTATGTATAAGTCTTCAATGTACAAGGAAATTTTTTTTTTTAATTTATTTTTTTTTATGTACAAGTGCTCAATGCACTATGTACAAGCCTTCAATGCACAAGGAAAAAAAAAATTAATTTATTTGTTTTTACACGTAATTTTTTATTTTATATATTTTCATTTTCAACCCTTATACTATATATAATATACGCTTTTAGTCCGTTTCATTTTCTATTAATTTCGTTTTCCTTTGATAACTTTCGTTCGTTTATTTTTTTTTAGAATACAGAGTGCGCGGCTGTTTTTAGTTTTTTTATTCCAATGTTCCGATATAATTTTTTTTAGCCGTTACCGTTGTGGTACCGTGACGATTCGAACATATTATGAGCGAACAACATCATTGTTGGTATTGATATTATCGGAACCCGTATCGGTAGCTTTTAGTCCGTTTCATTTTCTATTAATTTCGTTTCCCTTTAATAACTTTCGTTCGTTAATTTTTTTTTAGAATACAGAGTGCGCGGTTGTTCTTAGTTTTTTTTTAATGTTCCGATATAAATTTTTTTTAAAAACAAAGTTGTATTCAAAATGGACTTTCTTCGTATCGTTGTGTAAAGCGAGTGCCGTTACCGTTGTGGTACCGTGACGATTCGAACATATTATGAGCGAACAACATCATTGTTGGTATTGATATTATCGGAACCCGTATCGGTATTCGATTTTATGGTTTTCCACGATCCGAACCGGTAAGTTTTTATTTTGTTTTTTTTCCTTTTTATTATTTAGTTTTATGTTTTTTTTTATTACCATTATTTTTATCGTTACGTCTTATTTAAATTTTAATAACGATGAACACGACACCCGCTGGAGAGCGCGGGTGAGACCATCTAGTTTATATAAATTACTAAGTCTTTGTCTCCCCTACCCCCTCCTCCCCTGCCACCACCACCTTCGCCTCCCCCTGCCACCACTTGTTCTTCATTTGAACTCCATGTCTAAAAAAAGAAACAGATACTCACTCTTCCCTTTTGTTCATCACCAACCATCTACACAGACCTTCATGAAGAGATAAATAAACCCAAAATCTACCCAGACCCTCATCCCCTTTGTTCATCACCCATCATCAAATCCTTCAAAACACCACCACCACCGGCGAACATGAAAGCCACCGGAGAAACTAACCTCACGAACCTCCAGCCCCGATTCCAAATCCCACCCGTTCATCTTTACCTGCAAATCGCCCCAATCGACCTTAAATCCGGCCACCTGCAAATCGAAGGGAGTTCTGGTTGCCTGCAATTCGTCGGCCACCTGCAAATAGGTAAATCAGAGGCTACCTGCAATCGCCGGCCACCTGCAAATCGTCGGGAGCTCTGGTTAGAATCGGGGATGACGGGGATTGAGATGGAGGGTTGCGGTGGTTGTTTGATTTGGGAGAAGCCAATGAGATTTTTCACGCGAGAAAGTGGAGTATTCTTTGAGATTGTACCGTTGAACGGCTCTAAATTTAGCCGATGATGGACATGTCCATGGTGGAGGAGACGGTGAAGAAAGCGAGAAGGAAGATGACAGCCATGGAAATGACCCTCATGTTTGCAGGTTGAATTGGGAGAGAAGAATGGAGTTAGAATGATGAGGGATAGCATTGGTTTATGAATATAATTTTTTATTATGTAATTTTTTTTTATTATTAATGTAATTTTTTTATTATTAATGTAATTTTTTTTATTAATGTAATTTTTATTTTTATTAATGAATATTATTTTATTATGTTTTATTTTATTTAAATAAAAATTAAAAAAAAACATTAAATTATCACACCACCACAATCACATGGGTATACCTCTTGCCATGTGATTATGGTGTGATTTTCCAGAATCTGACGTGGCGTCACGTGACGTGCACTTTATTATCACATGACACCATAATCACATGGGTATACCCCTTTCCCTAATCGTTGTGGTTTGATTGCAGTCCATCGTCTACCCCCACCCTCTTTGCCATCGCCCTTGAATCCCAGCGGCCCTCTCCTTGTTAAATAGACCATGTCGCCTTCCTGTTTTTCGGCAAGTGGTTGTGGATGATGACGATGACTGGTGGTAGCGGGGTTGCAGGTGGGTGTGGATGATGACGTTGGCCGGTGGTGGGAGGGGGATGGGATTTCAAGTTCTAGAGTTTTGTTTGTGGTGACATGGCCAAATCTTTTGTTTTAATTAATTTACACAAATAGTTTTTGTTTTATTTTAAAAGAATGACACAATTAGTCCTTACATGTAAAAAGACTAAAATGCCTTTATTTTTAACAGAAAAACTAACGGTGTTAGTGAGTTGAGTTTAATTGAGAAAATTAGATAACCACATGGGTCAAAAAAGTCATATTAAAACTATTGGACTAAAACCGTTATTTTGACCAAACCACATGAACCAAAAACGAATTTTACTCTTAGTTTTTACTTGCTCTTTATATATCTCAGCTTATTATTCTCTTTGTATTATGTTATAATTATTGGAAGGTTACATAAATATCAATATTAGATAAATAAATTAGAAGTTGTCAAAAAAAATAAAAATACAATATATTTAACATCACAGTATAATTATAACCTTTGGAAAGAAAAGTTTTGGGCATCACAATTCTACAGAAAGGTAGTAAAATAAAGAGTAAATTCCAGATTATATCTTTTAACTATATAGCATATAGTAAATTATAGATTGTGTTATTTGGCTTTAATAATTACATTAGATGTCTTTTTTTCTTAATCTTTGCACGTATTTAGTTATTTCCACTCGATGTTAACTTTTTCTGTCAACTCCAATCATACACTTTGAACATGAGCGTATAAACATTATTTTACCATAAAAGAACAAAAACCATCTAATATGACAATTAAATGATTATAAAAAATATAGCATAAATTAATTAATAGAAAAAATACCAAAATGAACATTTAGCCGGAACTAAGCCGTCTAAGTCTTTGAATTCATTCGGTTTAGCCCGCGCCTTTTTAATTTAGATGGACAAAATGTCCATTTTGGTATTTTTCCCATTAATTAAATATAAAAACAAAAACCATCACCATGAACGAGCCTGTTAGACCTAACATATGGCAGATGTGGTATGTGTTGAAGATGAATTTTGCACCACCATTGGAAAGCTGGTTGAAGATGAATTTTACAGATCTTGAAGAAGATGCATTAGCATAGACCCCATTAATGTAAATAAGTTTAAGAGAAAGACGGTATTTGCCTGCTAGATTAACCCCACACCTTTATCTTCTTCTTCGTCGACTGAAATCACTAACAAATGACCTACAGTTGAAGATTTTGTAACCCTTGGTATCGCTAAGACGTCAAACCACAATCCAATCCTCCCTTTGGATTTTGATTTTGAGAAACTTAACCCTTAATTTTGTAACGAACCAATTTTTGAATTTTATAAATAAATAGATAAACATAAACATGTATATATGATAACTCAAAATCTGGTTATTTTAATATTTTGTTATTGAAATGTTTTGGGTACATGAAGATTTTTGTTAGGGATATTAAATCAACACATGCTACATGAAAATGATATAAAAATGACCATATTAAATAGAAAATGTAATATTTTATATTATAAAACCCTTTCTTTACCCATGGACCTACATATGGTCCCATGGTGCATGTCTGCATGACCCAACCAATATGAATTTGGTAGCCCATAGGTTATGCCACCAAGCCTTTTTCTTCTTGATATGATTCAAGGGTTTAATTGACATTTTTAGAACTTAAAAGGATTACTTTTTAAGCATGGTTGGTGTACCAACATAACATATGCCACCATTATTATGAGACAAGTGCACCAAAATCATTTGTCCACATACAATATCATATATATAGATTAAAGTTAAACACACCAACTAAAGAGGAGTTCAAAGGATTTGTTAACTCTCTGACAAGCAAAATGTTATATTAATATGTGTATTTGCTTAAAGGATCATCTCTAAATTCGGTGAAACGAATGCAAAATAAATCATCATTTAAAGGCGAAAATCTTTAAAATGTGAGATATACGAGGACAAGGTACAAGGAGAAATGACGATTACCTACGCAAGACGAGGAAGCCGCTTAACACGACTACCTACGCAACATCTCGAGTTCTGGCGATGACTACTAAACACAATGGCACCGACGATTCAAAAGTAAAATTTATTACGAGTATCGGCTACTAAGTTTTTTTTAATGTATTGCCATTAATGTTTTTGTAATTTTTAAAATACTCAATAAAAACTCAGTTTTGTAACACCCTTAATTGGAAAACCAATTAATAAAACATTTAAACGCACGCAGAATCTTTTATCCCAATTTTTTTTCTCGCGTACCGCGAGATTCTGGACCACTCCCCTCGCGTACCGCGAGGGAGCTTAGAAATTCCTGACCGAGAGCCAGGTCTCTCGCGTACCGCGAGAGAAGCCTCCCTGGCTCTCGCGTACCGCGGGGGACCTGAGTAAACAGAAAGTTTACTCAGTTTGCCCAGTTCCAACACTTAGCCAATTTTCACCATTTTTCAATTCAACTTGACACCAAAAATTTCCTACACTTGAGTTTTGGTTTCAAAACATATATATCACATATAAAAAGACCAAAACATAGATCATGTGTCAAATTACACTACATTTACGGATTTTCCTTTAAATCCCCAAAACGCCCAAAATGCATATGAGAACCCTCCACGCCTTGGACTTGACTTTGACCTACATCGGAGCTTTCCCTACATAACCACATATACATATCACCATTAGTAATGACGATAAACATATTAAACAATTCCACCATTTCACCCATTTGACCCGTTTGCACCCATTTAGTCAAATAAAATTCTTAACACTTGCAATTCCAATACAAGTTTCATTCATATCATTTTTCATTCATATACCACCACCTATTCACCCATTTGAAGTATTCCACACTTATATTTAGGTTCACGACCTTTTGGTGCGAGTACCACAACTCGTCTTACCCGCACTTGAAGTATTTGACTCCAAGTCCACCCTTTGAAGCATTCGACTCCAAGTCCACCCTTTGAAGCATTCCACACTTCTTATTGAGTTTACTACCTCTTGGTGCGAGTACCACAACTTGTCTTACCCGTACTTGGATTATTTGACACCAAGTTCTCCTATTGAAGTATTCCACACTTCAATCCACCATTTCACCAAGTTATCTCATTTTGTTTGACCATATACCACATAATTCATTTACACCACATTTACCACATTCACATATTAGTTTGATTATTTACCACATAAGTCAATTACTTCACATTCACCACATTCACATAATAACATGACTATTTACTACTTAAGTCAATTACTCCACATTCACCACATTCACATAATAGTTTAACTATTTACCACTTAAGTCAATTACACTTATTTACCCCATTGCACAATCAAGTTTTGACTATTAACCACATAGTCTAATTACAACAATTCCAACCTATTAGTTTGACATTCTACCACTAAGGTCAAATTAGTACAATTCCACACATACCACATTCAAGAAATAGGCATAAACATTCATTTCAATTTATTGTATGCATACATATTACATACACCACACATTTATCAACACTACTAAGTAAGTGCAAAGACACTTACCTTTAGAGTTGGAAGATCCCGTGCCTCCTCCTCGATTCACAATTTGATTACCTAAACATATACACCTAGTTTAGTAATCTAATATTCATCACAATCACATTACAATTGAGTCCACAACTCAATTTTTCATTTCCAACCCAAACTGACCCGTTTGGGTTATTCCCATAACCAAACACTCCCTTTCAATACAAACTCACCTACTTGAGTTTTTTTTTCAATACCTTGACACTAAATTCTCATTCAATAACTTTTATTAGGTTAATTTGTTATTCGTCCAAGTGTCTAATACCACCTAAACACTTAATCATCACTAATTCAACAATCTAGCATCATGATCCAAACACCCCCAATTTTCACCATATGAACCATAACTTTTCAAAATCAAAATCAAAGGGTTCTAGGATGTTAATCACCTCTCTTTACCTTTAGTTTAGCTAGATTATCTACAATCTAAAACTAATTTACCACATACATACATAATTTTTGGATTTCTACAAAACCCACCTACTAACACATTCAAAGGTGAAATCAATGGAAGATTACACTTACTTGATGTTAGAAGAATGATGTACAAGCCAAAACCTTCACCAATTCAAGCTCAAAATGCACGATTTTGCTCCAACACCACTTTTCTCCTTTTCTCTCTTGAGATGAACGACCCCAAACACACCAAATGGGTTCTATTTTGACTTCCACTAGTCAAAATGGCAGAAATTTGCCATTTATACTTTTGGCCCCTCAACTTTTATTTCACCCATTTCACTCCAAAACTAGTTAAAACTAGTATAACCTTATTACTAACTTGAAACCCACTTGTTTCAACTTATTTCTAAAATATTATTTACACAATAATATTAATTAGAATATTTAATGATTTATAACGAAACCCGGATTTTGGTTCGTTATAAATTTATTTTGTTTTATTTGTATTTTATAAAATAAAAAAATATATATTTTTTAACGAAAACCGGTTTGGGACCCGTTCCAACCCTATCCGAATCGATTCCTATCCGATTGGGTTCTACCCTTGCTCAAACCCGGTTCAACCCGTCAAACTGGTTTGACTAAAATTGACCAAACCGAATCGGGTGTGACCCGAATCGGTTTTGTAAAAAAAACCCGATTTGTAAACGTCTAGTGTGTATATAACTTTGCTTTTTCTTATAAATTAACCTTCAATACTCTTATTAATAGAGTAATTGAAACAAATATAAAAAAATATCATCTATAAATCAATAAGACTATGTGCATAGTTTGTTTAATTTACCATTTAAAAAAATATACAAATTTGTTCATATCAAAGTTCTCATATTTAAAAGTGCCAATAATATGTAAATATTTACTAGAACTATTTTTAAGTAATTAAAAACCATTCTTTACTTATTTGTTCTTTTTGGAACGATAAGTTATATAATTGCAAGGTATAGAAAAACTATGCCAACTATAAACATGTGCATCCATCCATGTAGTTCAACTCAATGTACAAGTATTCATGCATGTAGACATGTAATACAACTAATAAAATCAAACTAATATAGATGCAATTAAGAGAGTGGTCGTTGGACAACTCCTCAACAACCTTAGATGAAACAACTACCTCCCTAAAGTTCCACCAAAACCAAAGATGAAACAACTCATTTGACTATATGGACTCTGCATATAACTATATAAAACTAGCTACTCGTATGAAGGATTTAATGCGAACAAAACCAACCTTTAAGGTAATACGAGCCGTACCATAGACACAAAAGTTAAAATTTTATCACTTATTAGTAGACACAAAACCGTCTTAATGTATCATTCAATATTCAAATAACTTGAGATTAAGTTCTTAACCTTTAGATTATAGTAAACAATTGAGATAATTATTGTAACCTAATCCAACAAAATTATGTTCTATTTATTCTATTTTATGGCATTGGAAAAAAGGACAGTTGGTGGCATAGTAAAATCAGTTGAATCCTTATGGAAAATTGCACCAAGATGACAAAAAAAGGGCTCCTACCACATAACTGCCTCCCTACTTGCTAAAGCTTTTACCTTTCTAGCTTTCAACTATGAAGGCTTGTAGTGGTAGATTCTTTACTTTCAACTACTTTAATTAAATTTTTTTTTATAAAACTAGCTTTTATATATAAAAAAAGATATATAGATTAGTTTTTTTTTACAATTTTGCTACATAAACAAAAAAAAAAGCATATCTACTACATGAATAGAAATATAACAATTTTATCATAATTTTGAAAGTGAGATAGGAGTCTTGTGACTTTTAAAGGAAGATATTTTCACTTTAAAATAAAAAAGTAATAGTTTTATATACTTTAGACCTCTAAATAATATCTAGTAACATCTTTATGTTCACTAATATAAGAAGATAAAAACATAAAAGGAATTTATGATGGCAATTCATGCCAAAATCAATTTTATAATAAAAGTAGATAGTTAGGTTAGAAATATTGAGCCTAAAATAAGGCAAACTTTTATTTATTGAAAGTTTAACATTATATTTCTAAAAAGGTTTATTTTTAAATCATCAATCTATGTCATAAATATCAATAAACTTAATCATAAATTATACACCATATAAAATATTAATTTTGTCATTATTGTTTAGTGGAACATTTCAATTTTCAACTATGTGTATGTATGTTACAAAACAAAGAATAGTTAGGGATACAGGTGGGTAGGATCAGGTGGGAGAGAATCTTTGCTTCCAGAACCTAGGGATGCCCACGTGGACAGATCTCAGCCATTGGTTTGATGCTGTTGTAGTATCCATACTCAAGTACACGTGCGATCATCTTTGCTTTAGCTTCTTTTTATCCTTGCTTTCATGCATGAATTTCTCCATCTTCCTCCAAATTTAGCCCCTCTCTCTCTCTCTACCTATACATACATACATATACTTTTAGAGAGAGAAACAGATGGTCACTGTGAGTGTAACCCACTTCTTTCCTTTATGTTTCCCTTTGCTTGTTCATCGCCATCATTAGCAACAAAGGTAGTAACCGACCCATCATCTTTATTACCCTTTTCTTTAACTTCTAATTTCAACTAACTAAACAGCTTCCACTCAATCCCAGCTTCAAATCTTGTTCTTGGTGAAGAAAAAGATTAAATTTTTTAGATGGGTTTGTTGTTTTCATCATCAATCTTGAATCTTTCTGAAACCCACTCATGATTTCACCTCTAGATCTTGTTTCTTGATCTGGATGTTTCTCAAATTGAAGTTTATTTCATTGATCTGAATCTTGAAATCTTGAATCTGATCTGAAATATTGTTCAAATTTGACCATGGAAGAATCAATGAAATTACACATGTGTAGATTCTGCAACAAGGGTTTTCCTTGTGGAAGATCATTAGGGGGTCACATGAGGTCTCACGTGATCAATTCCACTCATCATGTTCAGCATGATCAGGTGAAAAACAAAAGTTGTTCAAGTGTTGTTGATAAAGTGTGTAAACAGTGTGGAAAAGGGTTTCAATCTTGGAAGGCTTTGTTTGGGCACATGAAATGTCACTCTATCAAACTCTCAAACAACAAAAACAAGAAGATTGCAAGTTTGGATCAAGATTCTTGGACTAGCCATTCAGATGATGAAAATTCGGATTCGAAAAATCTTCGAATTAAGAGATCAAGATTGAGATCTGGAAAGAGAAACAAAAGGTATGTGGTTACAACAACTTCATCTTCAATCTCAATGAATGTTAATTGTAATCAAATTAGTAGTAATAATGGTTCAACAAGTATGGTGTCTGAAATTGAACAAGAACAAGAAGTTGCTATGTCCTTGATGATGCTCTCTAGAGATTTCGGAAGTAATCGTTTTAAGATGAACAAATTTGGAGAAACTGAAGTTGGTTTTGATTTTCTTAGAAGATCTGAGGTGGGATTGGGGAAAAACAACGAATTCGATTCGGATTTGGGTGAATTTAAGGACTCAAACAAGAGAAAGTTTGAGTGTGTTACTTGTAACAAGAGTTTTTATTCTCATCAAGCCCTTTGTGGACATAAAGCAAGTCACCAAAAACTAAAGAGAGAATTTGATGCAGAAATCCAAAACGAAATCGAGATCGAACACAAGCCCATGTTAGATTGTGATCTAACAATCAAGGAATATGATTCAAGAACATCTAAAGATCATCAAGAATCATCAAGTTTCAATCTTGATCATGTTGGTTCTTTGAAGAAAAAGAAAGTGGTGTTGGGAGCACATGAGTGTCCAATTTGCTTAAAGGTTTTTACATCAGGGCAAGCTTTGGGTGGTCACAAAAGATCACACTTGATCTCTGAAGCTAGACTGAATCAAGAAAACAACACCAATGTGATCAAGAAACCCGATGAGCTGGTTCCCCAGACTCGCAGGTTTCTTGATCTCAACATGCTTCCAGAAGAAGAAGAGATGAACATGAGCAGTAGTACCACAGGGTACAAGTCATACTGCTGGGAAGATAGTAGTGACCACCATAGCCATGAATCAAGAATACTATGTTTGCTTTCAACAAGCTAGTTGTAGTTCTAAACATCACTAGCTTCAATACATTGATTTAATATTCATTCTCTAAAACACACACACAAAAACACACTCATGTCCAAAAGTCCAAAGTTCACATTTCGATATGTTCCAAGTAGAAAATTCCAAGATTTCTTGTTAATTAGTTTTGAGTTTGCAAATAATCCAGTGAATTATCATATAATGTGTATGTCTTAAGATGATTATGTGTTATAGTATTATACTCAATTATTATGTCAATATATGTTTAGTTTATGTGGTCTAGAAATTTTTTAGGTTTTCTAACATGTTACAACCTGTTATCTAACTTGTCCATTTTAACACTTCTACTTATAAACAGTTTTTTGTTTCATTTTGTCTTTGATCCTTTGTGATGCTTGAGGACAAGCGATATATACGGATGTTTAGTGATTAATTTTCTATATACGTGTCTTGATTGTTGTTTTGTTTACAATAGAATATGTTAGAACATCCATAATTTTATAATTGAGATTTAGAAACCCAAATAAATGAATCCCCATGTCCAGCATGGGAACCAAACGCCACACACTCCCCTCTCCTCTCCCTCCCTCCCTCCACATACCATCCGAATAGACAACCTTTCTTTAAAGAAGTTCTTGGACCTCCCATGTCTAGGGTTGAGCATTCGGTTTGAACCGGACCAAAACCGTGAACCGGTTGAATGGAAATATGAACCGAGGACCGGACTGTATATAAACGGTTCGGACGACTCTAAGAACCCCAATTACAAATGGTCTAAATAAGCAAACTCACATATTTGAGTTTGACCAAGTAGATGTTGTAAGGCCCGATAAGGAGTCAACTTCTTTATCGGAAAGGTACCAGAATTCAATTTCTAGCCCACAATGAATTGAAACATATTGATCTCTTCCGGCCCAATTGAAACTTATCTAGAGTTCGGTGTTATTTTATTATAAACACTATTATATACCCATGTACTAGCTTAAACCCCGTGTAATGTAACATCCCAAATAATGACAAGACAAATAGAAAAGGGAAATAAAGTGGGCTTGGCCAAAATTTCGGCCCATGGGCCGAAAAGAAAAGGGGGAACCCCATTACAAAACAGCAGCTTCAACCCCAAACCCCTCTCATTTCATCTTCCTGCGCAAGAATACTAGAGAGAGAGAGAGAGCGATCGGCTTGTGAAGAAAACCGCAAGGAGAAGACTCAAGGGCTCGGGAATCATCCGTCTCCACCATTTCAACGCATAGCAACAGAAATCGGGCCTGTTGAGGTAAGCATCGCCTCTGATTCTGAGTCTTTGCATGTCTCGGGTTTAAATCAAATAAAGATACGATTTTTGCATATGAAACTTGAAACAAATCACGTATTTGAACTCAAGAACGATAAAGGAAGGTGTTTAACGTAAAATGTTCAAGGTTTAATCGATTGGAAATAAGTTGGCTGGAGCAAGGTTCTGGTCAGGGAAGATGCAGACCCATGACTCGAAACTATAGTTTCGATAGGAACTCAGGACTCGAAACTACCTAGTTTCGAGTGTCACCTTGAACCTAAACTACTAAGATTTTTCATAAGTTAATGACTCGAAACTACCATAGTTTCGATAGGATCTCATGACTCGAAACTACCTAGTTTCGAGTGTAAGACCATAGCTCGAAACTACCATAGTTTCGATGCGACCCACCTCCCGAAACTACTGAGTTCAAGAACAGTAATGTCTAGTGTCATTTAGGAGCCCTACCTTATATGTATGACTTTATTATACAGATTGTGGGTGACCTTAGTGACGTTTCGAAACCAGCTATTATACTTCAGGGACCCGCCTATCAGGTGAGTTCTATGTGCCCCCCTTTCTAAGTTATGTGCAATGATTTATAAATGTTTTGGGGCTGAAGTGTATACACTAAATGAATAAATAATATGAAGGTCAATGTGATCATACGTGATATAGTAAGGTATATGTGTAGATACATATGAAAATGAATTATGAACGACGAATAAAGAACGACACGTATGTTTACAAGGAATGAATGAAAGAATAGTATAACGTAAATAATGAAATCTTGCTTTATAAACATATATTGCATGTTAAGAATGTATGTATACGTTATGAACGGAAACGAAGCTAACGACTACTACGGTAGCCGGACGACCACTTGACTACTATGCAGCTAGGAAAGAAAGTCTAGAAGGGTAGACTAAATAAAGGCCACTACGGTGGAGTAAGACGCTAAATCAATATTCGGCTGTATAGTTAGTTCAAGTGGGAAACGGATGCCTTAGGGCAGACGGGCGAATATGACGGACTACGACGGTAGGACGGTAAAGAAGGACGGCCGAAGGTTGGCCGGACCAAAGTTAAGGCGGACGGTTTCTAGGACCGGACGAGTAAAAGGGCTACGACGGTAGTTCGAGGGCGTATGTCTTTGTGATATACGTACCGTAAGATGGGTTGATCACCCTTATGTGTATGACCAATGAATGTTAAGGAAAAGAAAAGGTGAATACATATCTATGTAATCACATAAGAATGAAGAAAGAAAAGTAAAAGCTATGAATACGTATTTGTAGAAATGTATGTATATAATTATGTATACTTATAAAGAAAAGAATGGTCATACTTAATAGTTTTAAACTAGAACTCACCAGCGTTAGCTGACTTTTAGTATACATTTCAGGTAAAGGAAGAAAAGGTCGTGTGATGGCGTGAAGGTTACCCGACACAAGACTGACATCCCACTTTAATATATGTGTTAAGACTTCCGCTGTCAAGTTATGTTATGTTATGTAATTGAATGATGAATGTTTTTAATCTAAGTTCAGTATTTATGACTATGTTTATGAGTAAATCCAACGAGTGAGGTTACCCGGGAAAGGGGCCTTACAAGTTGGTATCAGAGCAATAGTTTGAGAGATTCAGACATCCCTAAATGTCTGGACTCAAACTGATTATGGGACCAACGCACGGATGTCAGTATGGGTAACCAACGCCAACGCAGCACGGTAAGTAAGTACTAAAGCTAATGCTCTAAATAAGGATAGATACCTTAACTTAGAACAAATAGATGTCAATGTCACAACCGATTTGAAGAGTTTTGAACCCGAAAAGCAATGTAAATTAGTAATCACAAACCGGTCACTGTAATTAAAAATTTACCTTGCTCGTACTGTTCCAAACTATGATCTGAAGTAATGACATTGATGTATTCCCTTTATGACTATCAGGAAATTAAGAAATTATGGCTGGCGGAGGAAGAACTGGACGCCGAGGCGGTCGCACTGGCCGACGAGGTAGACCTCCGTTGAATCAAAGACTAGAAGAAGAAGAGAGTGTGCACGCGGAACACACCGAGAGTGTACACGAAACAGAAGTGACCCCAACTGGAGACGACAATCCAGGGCCGATACAGTTGGAACCCGAAGTCAGGGATGCTATTGCCCGTGAAGTTGTGCTCACACTGAAGAAGGTATTGCCTGATCTACTATCTGAGGCAATAAAGAAAAGTAAAGAGGAGGATGAAGGGAACAATGAAGAGAAAATTTATGATAGTGACGGGGATGAAGTAAAAGTGGCATCAAGCAATCGTGGGTGTACTTACAAAGGATTCAAGGACGGAGACCCACCTAAGTTTGATGGAACCAAGGATTCGGTGGCCACGTTCGAATGGATCGAGAGGATGAACGCAGTCATCAACATCAGCGAGTGTCGACCAGACCAAGCTGTTAAATATGTTGCTCATTCTTTCACCAATGAAGCACTAGGTTGGTGGAGAAATATTCAAAGAACAAAGTCACCACATGCTCTTGCCAGAATGACATGGGAAGACTTGAAAAAGCTCGTAATCCAAAAGTTCTGCCCACAAAATGAGATTGATCGTGTGGAGAACGAGTTCCTGAACTTCAAGGCTGGCAACAAGACTCATCGCCAGTATACATCAAGATTCAATGAACTGGCTCAACTAGTACCACACCTGGTGGAAACTGAAGATCGTTTGATCAAGTACTATGTTAAGGGATTGCCACAACGGGTCCGTGTTCATGTAAAAGCTAACCTACCCTCGACCTTCGAGTCGGTAGTGAATCTGAGCGGAATCGTCTATGACGATTATGCCAATGAGGACCCACCAACAGAGACCCAAAAGAGAAAGTGGGAGAACCCGTCTAGAGGCACAGGAAGAGGGAACGTAACAACTGAAACTAAGAAGCCAAGGTCGGACGAATATGAAACATGCAAGAAATGTGGAAGGCAACATCTTGGCGAATGTAAAATCGGCACCACCACATGCTATAAGTGCGGGAAGCCGGGGCACTTCTCTCGAGAATGTGTAAGAGACGTCAAGTGTCAAGTATGTGGATTGTTTGGACATCTGACAAAGAACTGCAGGAAGGCCGGCCAATCTGGTTCGGGAAAAGAAAAGGAAAAGGAACAGCCAAAGGCTAGGACTCGGGCCTATGCTTTAACCGAGGAAGAAGCAAGAGGAAACCCTGACGTCGTGTCGGGTACGTTCCTAGTAAATGATGAACATGCTGCTATTCTGTTTGATTCTGGTGCTAGTAAAAGTTTTATATCCACTGCATTTAGCCGCAAATTAGACTGCACAATCACTAGCCTTATAAGGGCCTTTAGCGTACAAACTGCTATTGGTAAAAACTCAGTAGTCATCCAAGTGACTGACGATTGCATGGTAGAAATAGAGGGCCATAAGTTTCCATCTAAATTGTACCTTCTAACCTTAGGAGGATTCGATGTAGTATTGGGCATGGATTGGTTAGCTGCCAACGAAGCTCAAATCATATGTAAACGAAAGATGATACATCTCAAGGCCACTGACGGCAGTCCGATTACGGTTTATGGTGACTGGAATAACACAATACCGAACGTTATCTCGATGATCAAGGCCGAAAGTTACATGAGGCGCGGCTGCGAAGCTTATCTGGCGTATGTTATTGACGATAGAATGAAAACGAAAGAGCTAAAAAATGTACCCGTGGTGTGCAATTTTCCAGAAGTGTTCCCAGAGGACCTATCTGGCTTGCCACCCGATCGGGAAATAGAATTTCAGATTGACTTACTGCCAGGAGCTGAACCCGTTGCCAAACCACCCTACCGATTGGCTCCGTCAGAAATGAAAGAATTGATGTCACAATTGGAAGAGCTAACAGAGAAAGGCTTTATAAGACCGAGCATCTCACCATGGGGCGCTCCGGTATTATTTGTAAAGAAGAAGGACGGCAGCATGCGCATGTGCATTGACTACCGAGAATTGAACAAACGAACAGTAAAGAACAAATACCCACTACCTAGAATAGACGATCTCTTTGATCAATTACAAGGCGCGAGTTGGTTCTCTAAGATCGATCTTAGGTCGGGGTATCATCAATTGAAAGTGAGGGAGGAAGATGTACCGAAAACTGCGTTCCGTACGCGTTATGGACATTATGAATTTCTCGTGATGTCCTTTGGACTAACCAACGCACCAGCAGCGTTTATGGATCTAATGAATAGAGTATGCCGACCAATGTTGGATCGATCAGTTATAGTTTTCATTGACGACATTCTCATCTACTCAAAGAACGAAGGTGATCACCGCTGTCACCTAAGAGAGGTATTAGAAGTTCTGAAGCAGGAGAAGTTGTATGCAAAATTCTCCAAATGCGCGTTCTGGCTTAGAGAAGTCCAATTCCTAGGTCATGTCATAAACCCAGGCGACATTATGGTGGATCCTGCAAAGATCGAAACGGTAAAAGAATGGAACATCCCGAAAACGCCAACGGAAATACGAAGTTTTCTGGGATTGGCAGGCTACTATCGGAGATTCATTCAGGATTTCTCGAGAATAGCCTCGCCACTGACAAAGCTGACACGTAAGGAAGTAAAGTATGAATGGGGCCCATCCCAAAATAACGCATTTGAAGAATTGAAGACACGATTAACCCAAGCTCCAATTTTGACCTTACCTGAGGGGAACGAGGACTTGGTAGTTTACTCCGACGCTTCGGGTCAAGGATTGGGTTGTGTACTTATGCAAAGGGGAAAAGTTATTGCTTATGCCTCGCGGCAGCTAAAGATTCATGAAGTTAACTACCCGACTCACGATCTGGAGTTGGCAGCAGTGGTTTTCGCGTTAAAAATATGGAGACACTATTTGTACGGGGTTAAATGCACCATCTAATCCGATCACAAGAGCCTGAAGTACTTCTTCGAGCAGAAGGAATTAAACATGAGACAAAGAAGGTGGTTGGAACTACTAAAAGACTACGATTGCGAAATATTATACCACCCAGGCAAGGCAAATGTAGTGGCTGACGCCTTAAGCAGGAAGGAAGAGTCGACACCTATTAGAATCAAGGCGTGTCAGTTGATTATAACACCAGATTTAATGAATGAAATAGTAAAGGCACAAGGTGAAGCACTGTTAGAGAGAAATGTGAAACGCGAAAGAATAGTTGGACAACAGGGTAACCTGGAAACCAATACGTACGGTGTACGAACTCGTTTTGGCAGGATGTGGATACCTAAGATTGGTGAACTTAGGGCCAAAATCCTTGACGAGGCCCATAAGTCTCGCTACTCTATTCACCCCGGGACAAACAAAATGTACCAAGACTTGAGGAAAGACTACTGGTGGCCTGGAATGAAGAACGATGTGACTGAATATGTGAGCAAGTGCCTGACTTGTTCACTAGTTAAGGCCGAACACCAGAAACCATGCGGTAAAATGCAACCATTACCAATACCGGAATGGAAGTGGGAGGAGATCACGATGGACTTCATTACCAAGCTACCGCGAACAGCTAAAGGCAATGATACCATATGGGTGATCGTCGACCGCTTGACGAAAAGTGCTCACTTCTTGCCAATACGTGAGACTTCTTCATCAGAAAGACTAGCAGAAATTTTTATCAAGGAAATTGTGAGCAGACATGGTATGCCGCTGTCAATTGTGTCCGACAGGGATACTAGATTCACATCAAGGTTTTGGAAGAAATTCAATGAAGCGATGGGCACTAGGCTAAACATCAGCACAGCTTACCACCCTCAGACCGATGGTCAATCTGAAAGAACCATTCAGACCTTGGAGGACATGCTCCGGGCCTGTATCATTGACTTTGGTGGGAGCTGGGACAGCCATCTACCATTGGCAGAATTTTCATATAACAATAGCTATCACTCAACTATTGGCATGCCGCCGTTTGAGATGTTGTATGGGAGGAGATGCAGAACCCCGGTTTGTTGGGGGGAAATTGGACAGAAAGACTTTGCAAGTCTCGAAGTGGTCAAAGCTACTTCTGAAAAATTTGACCAGATAAAAGCACGCATGAAAGCCGCAAAAGACAGACAAAAATCATACGCGGACAAGAGAAGAAGGGATTTAGAATTTCAAGTAGGGGACATGGTACTATTGAAAGTGTCACCCTGGAAGGGGATTATCCGATACAGAAAACGTGGAAAATTAAGCCCAAGGTTTGTCGGGCCTTTCAAAATCATAGCAAGAGTTGGCCGAGTTGCTTACAAACTCGACTTACCAGATGAGCTCGATGGAATTCACCCTACATTCCACATATCACACTTACGCAAGTGCCTTGCTGACGATACGGCTCGCATACCTTATGACGAAATCGAAGTGGATAACAGCTTGAACTATGTAGAAGAACCAATAGCTATTCTTGACAGAGCCGAGAAACGATTACGCAATAAGTCGATCCCTTTAGTCAAAATACAATGGAAACACAGGAAGGGGTCCGAAGCTACTTGGGAGAAAGAAGACGAGATGAAGGAACTGTATCCCCAGTTGTTTAACGTGTAACAGGTTTCGAGGACGAAACCTCATTAAGGAGGGTAGACTTGTAACATCCCAAATAATGACAAGACAAATAGAAAAGGGAAATAAAGTGGGCTTGGCCAAAATTTCGGCCCATGGGCCGAAAAGAAAAGGGGGAACCCCATTACAAAACAGCAGCTTCAACCCCAAACCCCTCTCATTTCATCTTCCTGCGCAAGAATACTAGAGAGAGAGAGAGAGCGATCGGCTTGTGAAGAAAACCGCAAGGAGAAGACTCAAGGGCTCGGGAATCATCCGTCTCCACCATTTCAACGCATAGCAACAGAAATCGGGCCTGTTGAGGTAAGCATCGCCTCTGATTCTGAGTCTTTGCATGTCTCGGGTTTAAATCAAATAAAGATACGATTTTTGCATATGAAACTTGAAACAAATCACGTATTTGAACTCAAGAACGATAAAGGAAGGTGTTTAACGTAAAATGTTCAAGGTTTAATCGATTGGAAATAAGTTGGCTGGAGCAAGGTTCTGGTCAGGGAAGATGCAGACCCATGACTCGAAACTATAGTTTCGATAGGAACTCAGGACTCGAAACTACCTAGTTTCGAGTGTCACCTTGAACCTAAACTACTAAGATTTTTCATAAGTTAATGACTCGAAACTACCATAGTTTCGATAGGATCTCATGACTCGAAACTACCTAGTTTCGAGTGTAAGACCATAGCTCGAAACTACCATAGTTTCGATGCGACCCACCTCCCGAAACTACTGAGTTCAAGAACAGTAATGTCTAGTGTCATTTAGGAGCCCTACCTTATATGTATGACTTTATTATACAGATTGTGGGTGACCTTAGTGACGTTTCGAAACCAGCTATTATACTTCAGGGACCCGCCTATCAGGTGAGTTCTATGTGCCCCCCTTTCTATGTTATGTGCAATGATTTATAAATGTTTTGGGGCTGAAGTGTATACACTAAATGAATAAATAATATGAAGGTCAATGTGATCATACGTGATATAGTAAGGTATATGTGTAGATACATATGAAAATGAATTATGAACGACGAATAAAGAACGACACGTATGTTTACAAGGAATGAATGAAAGAATAGTATAACGTAAATAATGAAATCTTGCTTTATAAACATATATTGCATGTTAAGAATGTATGTATACGTTATGAACGGAAACGAAGCTAACGACTACTACGGTAGCCAGACGACCACTTGACTACTATGCAGCTAGGAAAGAAAGTCTAGAAGGGTAGACTAAATAAAGGCCACTACGGTGGAGTAAGACGCTAAATCAATATTCGGCTGTATAGTTAGTTCAAGTGGGAAACGGATGCCTTAGGGCAGACGGGCGAATATGACGGACTACGACGGTAGGACGGTAAAGAAGGACGGCCGAAGGTTGGCCGGACCAAAGTTAAGGCGGACGGTTTCTAGGACCGGACGAGTAAAAGGGCTACGACGGTAGTTCGAGGGCGTATGTCTTTGTGATATACGTACCGTAAGATGGGTTGATCACCCTTATGTGTATGACCAATGAATGTTAAGGAAAAGAAAAGGTGAATACATATCTATGTAATCACATAAGAATGAAGAAAGAAAAGTAAAAGCTATGAATACGTATTTGTAGAAATGTATGTATATAATTATGTATACTTATAAAGAAAAGAATGGTCATACTTAATAGTTTTAAACTAGAACTCACCAGCGTTAGCTGACTTTTAGTATACATTTCAGGTAAAGGAAGAAAAGGTCGTGTGATGGCGTGAAGGTTACCCGACACAAGACTGACATCCCACTTTAATATATGTGTTAAGACTTCCGCTGTCAAGTTATGTTATGTTATGTAATTGAATGATGAATGTTTTTAATCTAAGTTCAGTATTTATGACTATGTTTATGAGTAAATCCAACGAGTGAGGTTACCCGGGAAAGGGGCCTTACATGTAATACACACGGGGTGAAAAATATCAATACATAAATTTCTTAAATTTTATTTATGTATTTTACAGTTGTAAAAATGTATTAATATACATATACTAAGGATAGAAAACAAAATTAAAAATATGTAAAAAATAATATATAATTGGGTTTCGAAAATACGTCAATTACTATTTAATGTAATTTGACTTTTATTTACTATTTGATTTAAAATAAAAATTACATAATTAGATTTCAAAGTTTTTTATAATAAAGGATAATTTAAAATAAATATATTTTATTAGTATAATTAGTAATTTATTAAAAGATATGAGTGCATTTAATAAGAGAGAGAGGAGATAAAATAATGATGAGATTGAATATGATAACGACACATGACATACAAAAACCTTTATTTATTATATAGTATAGATATAGATTACATGGGGTTGTTGAGGATTATAAATTTTATATATTCTACAATCATAAAACTTTATAAGATTGTAAAATTTTATATTATATTAATATTTCCTTAATTATGTAACTGTTAGAATTCAAATTTTATATTATTTTTTATGAAATTAGATTTCAAAACTCAAGTTTACTTAAAATAGGAAAAATTAGAAGATTTTGATGAGAAAAAAATATGATTGCCATTTTTTAAAATCATTTATTATAACAAGGATACGGCTGGTTTGGGTTGTAAATGGTGCAACATGACTATCCCTTTAGTGAATGTGTTGACATGAGGAACCATATTAACTAGTGGACGTTTACCTGCATTTTGTGGCGGCTTGGTTCTGAACATTGAAATGTAGATAAAAACACGCCGCGATAATATATTCGGAAATCACGAAAAGGTCACGCCTTTTTAAAAACGAATGTTATGAAAGATGAAAGTGAACTTCAAAAAAACGTTTAACGAAAAGATAAAACCATGTAAAACGAGCTCTATCCAGATACAACATTTATAATTAGCATGTTGCGATGGGAAACGTGTAAGGCTATTTAACAAAAGAAATAAAATAAAATAATAGTAGGCTAGTAGCTGTATTGGGCCGAAACTAAGATAAAACCATGAAAGTAACCTTTTGTTTTTTAACAGGTCTTACAAGACCTAGTTGTTTTTTAATTAAGACCCGTTAACTAAAAAAAACATTTTGCAGTACTAAATTGACGAAATTTTCGGTGATAAATACTGATTAAATTGATAGTGTACTTAGGGGTAGTGGTGCACAAAAGAACCGGTTTTTTTTTTCTACCCGGTTCAAACCGGCAAACCGGTTAGGGACAAACCAGTTTGGGTTACGTTTAAACCGCCGGTTACAAACCGGTTTAAATCATTTAGGAGGCCACCGGGTTGAGGACCGGTTTGTGTGAACCGGTTTTGTCGCTGATGAGAAACTAGCCGTTATTCAACGGCTTTATAGCCGTTGGGAGGCTTTTTAGCCGGGTTTTTTGGCTTTTTTTCACCATTAATTCACTATAAATAGGTGAGGGTGTTTAGGTTTAATCACACCTCTCTCTACACTCTCTAATCTCTAAAACCGCTATTTAAAAGCTCAAAAACGCTCTCTAAACTCTAAAAAAAAAGCATGGCAAGTTTTGGTGTTGGTGGTTCCTCAAACGAAGTTACCGTTGTGGAAATTCTAACAACGAGATATCCGGCAATTTGGTGCAATTACGATCTATGTTTGTTGTCAAACGGGAAGGAACGTGCTCGTTGCAAGATGTGTGGTGCGTTTTTGGGGAAAGATTCAAACACTAGTTTGAGATCTCATATGGAAAAATCTTGTCCATCCTTGAAGAGAAATCTAAGTGAAGGTCAAGCCTCGATGAGACCCGAAGGAGGAATTTGGAACTTTGATCCAAATATTATTCGAGATCGAATGGCGAAGTTAGTGATCTAAGAAGGATTGACGTTCAACCACTTTGACAATCCACGCTTGACAAGAATGATTCAAGAGACACTCTAGCCACGTTATCATCAAGTAAGTCGCACAATCCTTAGACGAGATTGAATAAAAATGTGGAAAAAAACAAAAAAAGAATTAATTTTAGAATTTGAAAATTTGGAAACCAGTGTAAACTTAACCACCGATGTTTGGTCGGCTCCACATGGTATACCCGATTCGTACATTTGCATTACCGCGCATTGGGTTGATCCCAATACGTGGCAAATGATGAAGCGTACAATCGCGTTTGACTTGTTTGAATATCCGCACACCTGCGAAAACTTATTTTATATATTAGATGATGTTATAACCGAATTTAAATTACAAAATAAACGTTTTCAACGTCTTTTGATAATGCATCTAATAATACAAATGCGGTCCAAAAACTAAAAATGAAATATAAACCGGTTTGCAACGGCGTTTTCTTCCATAGTCGATGTGTTGCACACATCATTAACTTGGCGGTGCAAGCCGGGATTGCAATTGAAGAGGTTTCAAACTTAACAAATGCTTTTCGACTAATGCTTAAAGATATTTTTAGTAACAAAAAAAGATACCATGATTATATTAGATTTTGTCGTGAAACGAATAATCTTTGCTTAGGTCCGAATTGGGACGTCGAGACAAGATGGAACTCGACTTATAATATGTTTCATAGTGCTTTACGACAAAGAGAAACTTTAGAGATATTTCATGAAATGCTTTCCTCAAAACCTCGTCGTAAAATTCTAAAGTTTCCCTATACGAGTTGGGACATTTTAAAATACGTAACCGAATTGCTTGAAGTTTTCAAAACCGCCACCACTTTTTTATCCGGTGTTTATTATCCCACAAGTCCATTAACTCTAAAACAAATATATTTAATGGCTAACAAGTTGTATGAACTTGAAAATAAAAGCACTCTTTTTACAAAAATGATAGAACCGATGAAAGAAAAATTAGTAAAATATTTTAAAGAAATGACTCCCGTTATAACTGGTGCCGCCGCGTTAAACCCTACCATAAATGTTTTCGGGGTTGAAACGTTGATTGAAATAATTACTTACGCTTTGAATTTGGATAGTGAGGACAACCATTTTGCACAAGGCACAAAAACATATTTTAACAAATGTTTACAAGATTTATTTGATGTTTATTTACATAAATATGATACAACTCCGATTCCACATGATACAATGGGTACATCATCAAGTGGTAGCTCGAGGGATGTTAATTTGAATTTATATAACGAAATGTTAAATAAATTTAGTAAACGGGCTCGAAGTAGCACCCCGAGTAGCGAACTCGGAAAGTATGTTGGCACAAACTTTTTAGCGTTTATGCCTCCTACCGTTTTTGAGGAGTTTGATATTTTGGCTTGGTGGAAAAAAAACGAAGCTTCGTTTCCGATTCTTTCCGCCATGGCCCATGATGTACTAACCGTCTAAGCTTTCACGGTAGATTTGGAATCTACGTTTTCTTTTAGTGGCAGGGTCTTATTGATACGAAGGACTAGACTCACCCCCCTGGCGATGGAAATGTGCATTTGCTTGAAGGACCATTTGGATGCGACGGATAGGATACAAGACCAAACTTCTCTCGAAGACGAAATTCAAGCCGAAGAAATCATACATAATAACGAGGTTGATCTTGGAATATCCGAACCAGTCACCGATAAAGAACTAGCCGAAGATGCAAGGCTACGAAGCTCCAGTTTCGAAGACAATACACAAGAATAATCAATCAATATTCAAAAAAATAAAAAAATATATTGTCATTTGTAATGTTTTCCAACTTTATAATTTTATCTTGTAATGTTTTGTAATTTTTGAACTTTTCGAATATCAATAAACATAGAACTTTATGATTATATATTTGTTATATATATATATATTTTATTAAATATATGGAATTTTAATGAATTTTTTTGATTTTTTTTAATATAAACCGGTTTAACACACAAACCGGTTTCAACCCGACCCTAACCGGTTTAATAGGTTAGGGATTTCCTTGCCTCCAAACCGGGTTAACCCGAACCGGTTTATGGGCAAACAGGTTTTGACCAAGCGTTGACCAAACCGGTTCGGGTAGAAAAAACCGATTTGTGCACCTCTACTGGGGGTGTTTGGGATTACTTTTGAAAAGCTGCTTATTAACTTTTGCAAAAAGTTAATAAGTAGTTTTGAAAAGTAAGTGAGAGTTACTTCTTGAAAACTCCTTATTCCCTTCTATTTTTTCATCTTCTTTTGATTTACCCAAACAAACTTTTTACTTATTAACTTTTTAAAAAAGTTAATAAGTTAATAAGGAGCTCAAAAAGTAATCCCAAACATGCAGAGGAGATGTGGGGAAAAGTAACCGACTTTGGCTACAAGAAAACAACTCAAAAAAAAATGGAGATCTCGCTTTATTTTCACTAGAATCCCGCTTCAATCGTTGTTTCCACGTTTAACCACAAAAAAAAAATGTTTGGATTGCTCATTTCTTTTAGGTGAAAACGCGTTAATCAAGTCTTTCAAAAAAGAATTTTGGATTTACTTTCCTTTTGACCACATAATCAACAACCGTGATCAATGAGATTTGAAACCCCTTTACCGTTGTTAGAGGTGCATAAATCGGTTTTTTTAAACCGAACCGGTTTAACCCGACCCAAACCGGGTTGGCCATAAACCGGTTCGGGTTAACCCGGTTTGGCCATAAACCGGTTCGGGTTAACCCGGTTTAGAAGGTGGAAAATCCCTAACCTATCAAACCGGTTAGGGTTGGTTACAAACTGGTTTGCCCTATAAACCGGTTTTAATTAAAAAAAATTGAATAAATACAAATAAATTCAATATTTTTAATAAAAATTGCAAAAAAAATAATATAACAAATATAAAACATAAAGTTCAACGTTTATTAATATTTGAAAAGCTAGGAAATTAAAAAACATTACAAGATAAAATTATAAAATTGGAAAACATTACAAATTACAATATATTTTTTTATTTTTTGGATTATTCTTGTACGTTATCTTCGGAACCGGAGCTTCGTTTGAGGAACCACAAACACCAACACTTGCCATGCTTTTTTTTTAGTTTAGAGAGCGTTTTGAGTGTTTAAAGAGTGGTTTTAGAGATTAGAGAGTGTAGAGAGGGGTGTGATCAACACCAAACACCCCCACCTATTTATATTGATTTATCGGTGCATATGGGTCCAAAAAAACGGCCAAAAAGGCTCCAAACGGCTATAATACCGTTTTAAAACGGTAACTTATTTTTCAGCGGGTAAACCGGTTTAAAAACCGGTTTCCCGAACCGGTTTGGACAAACCGGTCCTCAACCCGATTCCTTTCCTAAAAATCTTAAACCGGTTACAAACCGACGGTTATGGGTCAACCAGAACCGGTTTTACTTAAAGCGGCTTGCCAGTTTGGATCGGGTAGAAAACGCAAATCGGTTTTTTTGTACACCTCTAACCGTTGTTACTATTCGAACCTTCTACGACACTGGTTGTCTCCTCAATTCGTCAATCAGGTCGAACACAACCTATTTCGATCTTGTGTTTGTATCGTCTCTGACAACTATAACGTTTTAAGCTAGAAAATCTCTTTTGAAGAAGAGCAAGTGAATTAAAAAGTTAGTTGTGAGCCTCTTTTTTAGTAAATGTATATGCAATATAAATTTAATAATTGTAGATATAAAGACTGATGGCTACAAAGTTGTCTAAGTACAACTGCTGCGGACTCCACAGTTTTGCTGCTGACCAACAAGCTGCTGCGGATAAGCTTGTTTGCTGCGGATAGTTGTTCTCCTGCTGATGGACAACTCTGCTGCGGACAGCCTTATCCGCTGAAGACCAGAGTTGCTGTTGTTAGGCTTCTCAGCAGCATCAAACACTTGATGTTGCTGATAGGCAAATCATCAGCAGCTTTGGATAGTTGAGTCTTGATGCGGATCACCAACTTTGCTGCTGATAGCCATATCTACCGAAGATCAATCATTGCTGCTGATTGACAAAGCAAAAGCAACTTTTCCACTGACAGCTTTCTGCTATAACTCTGACACATCTCATGTAGAAAGAATGTTACTGGTGCAGACAATAAAAGACAACAACGCTTTCCTTCCAAATATCCAAGCAATGATGCCTAAGAAGACGTTTGAGTAAAGTTATCCTTTGTAGTATTTATTGTCTTAACGTGTAGTATAGCTTCTAGTATACAAGATCAACGGCTTGTGTTCGATCTGATCCTTAGAATCAAGGGTCTGTCTTGATTCTAAGTTACTATATAAGTAGTGTATCATTTCATTGTACAAATGTGTTTTCTTAGAGTTTTCTCTGTAATCTTGTAACCATTGAAGCTTAATACAAATTGCATTTATCAGTATTCTTTGTGTTTACTTGTTTACATTGCTTAGTTGTGATTGTTTCCGCCAATCTCAACTAGAATAGAACCATCTTGTATTCACCGATCCTACAATAATTAATCATTTACAAACAAATACAAAGTATTTTTTATTAATTCAAAACAATAATTTGTTGCACATGTAAAGATTTTATTTATTTATTTAACTCATTTACATAACCCTAAACTAAATCGTTTATGTATCATCGATTGCATTTATAAACGCATTAACTTTCATGACATAAAGCTTCAGTATTTAACAACAAAATAACTATAATTTATAGCTTTAATATAAAATTCAGTTCATCTTTTCTTCTTATCACTTCATCTATTGATTAGGTTTACCGTATGCATATGTTTGATTCCTTAATGGTTCGTTAGTGATGGTGATTTTGTTATTTTTAGGGTTTGTGGATATAATATTATCATTTTCGTGATGTTTGCTAATTGATTGGTTGTTTTTAGCATTGTGTTGATTTTGTTAGCCGATAATTATTTTGATATGTAATCTTCCGTTCTACTATTTTTGGGGTAATTTAGGTTATGTTTTGTGTTCTAGTGTATGTGGAATGTGAAACGTGAATGATTATAAAGGGTTTCATAGAATGTCATTGTTGAAACTGAAGGAGCAAACATGGGAATTGATAAACCTCGAATTCACTAGACATATGATATCTTAGATTTGGTGTCTCACACCATCGATAAAAACATCGTACGTTTTTTTTAACTTGGTTTTACATTTATATTTTTTTTAACAATTAACAAGTTAACGTGTTGTTGTAAACTAAGTCAATGAGATAATTTCCAACTTAATTTGAGCTCTATGAGAGAACTCACTGCAGTAACAACATGCCTTGGACGAGGGAGTCGTTGGTACCACCCATCGATCCTCTAGATTACCGATCGGTGTCAAAGGCCCGATCAACTATATAAATTCTTAAACACCTTAGACAAGTTAGAGCAAGTAAGAGTTTCAAATCCATAGAGAGTTATTGGTTGGAAATTAGTCCTAATTGATGTTCAACCGTAAACATGTTCTTTTAGTGCTTTGGAACTAATTCTAATGCAAACAAACTAGATAAACAAGTGGTGATAATCAAATAGACGATAATATAACCATCAATGGAGTTTATGTTCAATCATACACTTTAACTTTGCATATTCATTAACTAGCTTGATAAATGACATAAACATAATTCATGCACCATTTATACCAATTTGATAGTTTAGAAGCAATCAATCTCTTAGGTCATGCTACAATATCATGGAATGCATCCAAATTGTGTGTGACATCTTGGTGATTAAATACTAAGCTATGACAATTTTAATCTCAAATGGACTTATTACAATCCTACAGATGATATCGATAGAAGAATGGCCAACTTGGTGAATCAAATATCATCTGTCGTTTAAATTAACAAAAATGGAACAACTGAAGTACAATTGCATACGTACACGCTTCTATGAACACATTTGTCTAATGGTAGAAGCAAATTAACAAAACAAAGTCTTACATGTGATGATCATACCCTTAATCCACTGATGATTACCAAATGCTTAGCCACACATGCTCAAACTGACATAAATAAGAAATATATGCATAATCTCTATTCAATTGATGGTTATCAAGTGTTAACAATTAATCTTTAATGTGTAAATGCTAAATCTTCACTTCTTGTTTGTCCTCACATCTTCAATGTGTAAATGCTTAATCTTCACTTCTTGTTCCTTCCTCATTTTATTTGATTTTTGTTGCTAGATTCCAAATACAACATCTTCAATGCTTCCCAATTGTACCTTGCATATAAACACAAAAGAAAAACAGTAGTTTCCGAAACATACTCATCGTAAAATTCACATCTTAAGCTATGTTTTCAACATACATAAATCAACACATCAATTACGTTTATCCAAAGGCGGCTAGAGTGACGGTAAGTCTCTATTTTGTTTTATAGTAAATCATTAAGAGTCATATTATATATTTATTCGATGTTTTAGTAATTCTATCTTCATTTGCATTTAAGTAATCTGGTTATCATAACTTATGTGTGTAAATGCTGCTTGTTAAGAGTAGGAGATACACTTCATGTCCACAGTGAGACTGCGTGCCTCCTAACAACACTTATCTTTTCACATTTCTGATCGTCTTTTGAGTTTTACAAACTTATTCCCTAATCATTTGATTGAGGATTGACATCTTAGAAAACACCAAAGTTAACTACTTACATGTGAAGGAATATTTTTGTGCTTGGTTTTAAAGTGAACACTTGTGCCAAATCTCAAATAGGGAAGTCTTGTATCAAAATATGTATATTGAGTTTTCTACCAAGAGATATGTGAGGGTATGTATTGAATACCTTAAAAACTTATCATTGGCTTGGCTTCTTTATGTAGGATTAATTTCTAGATATCAACATCTATAAAAGTTTCGACCAAATAAGTATAAATTAACACTACCGAGTGAAAAATGAGGGAGGGGGTGGGCCCTCACAAACCTCCGCCCCTGCTTCGAACCCTAGACAACGTGTGGAGATGTATTTAGTGCATGTCTAATTAAACAAACATATCTTTCATAAAACGTGCTCCGATGTATTTAGTGACTTTACAAAAAGAATGGTTAATTATTCATATATCGTCCGCATCAACCCATGAGCCCTCACTTTCTATGACTTAAAATGGCATGGATACCGAATGTTTTCAATGCCACGTTAGCAATAAAAAAGAAATAAAAAAAAGGTAACGTACACACACCGTATCCATATTCAAGTGCCATGTAAGAGAGTAACCATACACGATACATCAATTATTTTCTGATATGCTTTCTTAGTAATAATTAAAATTTTCTAAACGTTTTACCTTGTCGGCACAAAGTAGATCTAACTTTTTTTTTGAAAGGCGAACATTGAATGTTGTGACGTCGCACCCCCCGTCATATGGGAGAGTCTCGTCCAACTCCGATCAATATGTTGTCTTAACCGGGCTCACTTGGCGTCAGAGTTGGAGAGCATCTAAGGAAAAATCTCACCCAATACGGCCCCTTCCGGGCTTGAGGAAGATCCGATGCTCGAACCCTGGATCGGCATAGGTAAAACCTAGATGCATCAACCTAAACTAACTATACAAAATCTATACGTAATCTATTGTTATTTCATAATCATTAAATATATACTGAATCTATCATTGATTTAAAAAGAGTAATTTGTGTGGTTTAGGGGCGCTGACATGTTGCAACCATGTTTAAAACAAAGTGCAATTTAACCCTCGATGTAAAGTTTATCTTTCATTTTGCATCCCTCCGTCAAAAATCCATCCATTCCGCCGTTTAGAAGAAGGGTATTATAGTACTTTTGTCTCAAACACCTCTGTATATCTCTTTGCAACCCTATATCTTTCATTTTTCTTGATGTTGTTTCAGCTGTAATTGACCGCCGTGATGTTCCTGGGCGGGAAACGCCTCTCCATCTTGCGGTTCGTCTCAAGGATCCAATCTCAGCAGACATTTTAACGGCTGCTGTGCAGATTGGAGTCTTCAAAACGAGCACAGATGGAGTGCTCTACAAGAAACGGTTTGTAATTGGGAAGAAAAAATACCCATCATTTGATATGAATGGAATAGACACAAACTTATTGCTCAAACAAATACCGGAATTACGAGGGGATATTATACAAGCTTGAACAATATCAACATCAAGAAGATTAGGAAAACTATGAGCAAGTCTACTAGAAACAAGATGTATGATATACTTGTGGGACCTTGGAAAAATAAGATGTATGATATGCTCCACAAGGGTAAAATAGACATTTGTAACATAACTTGACGGTGAAATAATTGAATTTTTGACGAAGGGGTGCAAAATGAAAGAGAAACTTTATCATTGGGGGTTCAATTACACTTTGTTTTAAACAGGGTTGAAACATGTCAGCGCCCCTAAACTACAGAGGTGCAAATTACAGTTTACTCATTTAAAAATGATAACCTACATATAATGGTAAAAATTTGTTCTTAAACTCACGTAATTATTGAACTTTATTTCAAATGATTAAATACATAAACTTCTCAAAATAAAAGAAAATTTTATCTTCCAAAGTTTAGGAGACGATTATGATAGAGAAAGTTTTATGAAAATAAAATCAAGAAGTCTATTATTAAGTTTTAAAAATTAAAAATAATATCGTAAATCAATGAACTTACTCATTAAGTACGATTAATTGAAAATAACAATTAATAATATCTATAAATTATTAACTATTTATTTTGCATACCAGGAAACAGTGACTTTCCAATAAGATAGACCCACGTTATTTTTTATATATTTTAATTTTCAACCTTTATATTATACTAGGTTAAAATCTCGTGTATTACACGGGTTAAATAAATAAAATATTATATATTTAGTAATAAAAATTTTATATTTTTAAAAACTCGTGTAATACACGGGTTGAATAAACAAGTATATTAAATCGGTTGAATAAAATATAATGTAATTTGTTAACAAATACATTTGTCAAAATATGTTTTTTAAAAAATGTAATTTGTCGTGACAGTTATAAAGTCTGTTAAGTTAGTTTTTAAAACATTTTTTTTAACTAAGTATTAATTTTTGAATTTAATTGATAAATATTAGTTCATATTAAGTTTATTTGATTGATGATATAATAACTATTTATAATTAAATAATAAGTATTAGTAATTAGATTTATTAATATAAAGATTATTATTTAATATGAGAGAAAAATAGAAAATATAATATTTAATAAGAGAGAGATGCGGGAAAATAAAGATGAGGAGTAATCAGAGAGTGACACGTGTCCTGAATCGATTTTCATTTATTAGATTAGTAAGATATAATATATGATTTTAGCCCCTTTTATTTTTATTAATTTCGTTTTTCTTTAATAACCTTCGTTCTTCTTTTCAAAATACAGAGTGTAGTTATTATTATTATTTTTTAGTTATCCGGATATAATTATTTTAGAAAATTAAATCAATTAGTCACCCACCAAGCATTCATGTGTTGAGAAAAACACAATTCATATGTAAAATTCTGCTTACAAATACAAAAGAAGATTTCGAATCATGAAAACAACAAAACAAACAATTGGGGGAAAATGATCACCGAAATTCGCAAGTAGAAGCTATCGTTTCTTCAATTAAAACCCTAATCTGATATCGCTAGCGTTTTGATTCCAAGCCAGAAATGCTGGGTGAACAAGCAATTATCCCCAATTTCACATCCTATCCAAACCCTAACCCTAACCCTCTTCCATCTCTCACCGATGCCTCACAATACCCCAATTCGCAAGGATTTGATGGACTACAAGACCAATCTGCTCCGCTGAACTGGACGACTGACTCAACTATACACGATCATGTAAATCCTTATCCACTCGTTTATTTCTTTTAATTTGATTCATTTTGTGTAGCACATTGTTGATGTTGAAGTTATTTTATGCAAACAGGTTGAGTGTGTATGAGAAATTTTATATATATATATATATTTTTGCATTTTTTTAGGGTTTCAATTTTACTAAATGTGTTAAGACAATCAAGTGAGATAGAGATTATAACTTAATATATAAGGTTTAAAGGGTGTATGGTTGTTCCAAACTTAGAACTTTATATGCTACACTGCATTGTTCTCCTTTTCTAAATTAGTGAGGACATAATTGTAACTTACTATATAGTGTTTGAAGGCTGTTTGATTGTTCCAAATTTAGAACATTAGTCACGTCTAATGTTAGCCCGCTAGTAAGAGTCTTTATACTCTACCTGTATATATGTGTGTGTGTGTGTGCGCATATAAGAGGCATGGAACTAATTTAAAAAGCAGCATAGGTAATGAATGGAATTTGGGATGTACGGTTTTAAACAAGAAACACATGTGAGTAGTTTACTATAGGCATAACTATAAAAAGCGTGAAATTGCACGTGTCTAGTAAAGTTTTAGTAATTAAGTAAAGATTTGATTAAGAACTCGATAGTTGTTATGATGATGAATGGGGCTCTACGAAATGATGAAGTTGAGATTATAGAACAACAAGATAAAATCATATTAACCAAACTAGTCGTCATGAGGTGGTTAATATTTGATTTACAAGTGGTCCTGTGTAATTGATATGTGTACCTTATGTCATGTGTAGATATTAACCTTATCTTGTAAATTGCGTAAACATGAAGATTGTCCTTACAACCGACTAAAACCTTCAACTGTTTTCATAGCAAAAAGAGTTGCAAAAACACCTACCGTAATCTTACTTGCAAAAATCGGGATTAATTGGCGATTAATCGCTAATCGGGGAATCACCTTGGAATTTTCATGTAATCGGTCCACTAATCGCTATTCAGTCCTAGGCGGTCCAAATCGGCCCAAAGATTTTTTTGTTTTTTTTCATTTATCATTTATTCTTTAATAAAATTACAAGTTTCATCCTCAAAATTATAGTTTTAACAAAATTGGCCAAGACTTTTACAAATTTTTTTTTCATTTATCACTTATTCTTTAATAAAATTACAAGTTTCATCCTCAAAATTGTAGTTTTAACAATATTGACCAAGACTTTTACATGTGTGTGCAACTATGCATCAAGATGTTTTACATATAATAGGTTTTTAGGTCGTATATATGTTTTTTATATATTAAAACATATATAAAGCTTATTTATAGCTAATGTTTTGGTAAATAATTCTAAAATCATATAAAATTTCCTATTAATCTGGATTAATCGCCAGTAGGTACCCCACCGCCCAACTAACGCCTAGCGATTTCTACAACACTGACCGTTATTAATCCCAGCCTATTATAGAATGAAAATGCACTCGATCTTTCTTTTAGCTTTGTTTATTTATATGTACTTTCCATGTATAATTGATTTGATAGACGTGCATTTCAGGAGCTGCAATTCATGTATATATTTTCAGAAAGTTTCTTATTCAATATTGGATTTTAGTTATATGTCCCTTTAACCTTTTCGGGGCAATACTTTTTTCCTATTTTTTTTTTCAGGTTTCATGTTATTCAAGCATGAAGCAAACTTTTAATCTTGTTAAGAACAACCAAATTTGATTTTTGGTTTACAGTATTTTTTTTTGTTTTGGTCAAATCTAAACATAATGTTTTGACAAATTCAGGTCGGTGTTACTATGAGTGAGACTCCAAACCATGTCTTAGAAACAACAACCCAGCCTGAAAATATCCTACTGTTTCAATGTGAGGTATGCAATATTTCTTGTAATGCTAAAGATATGCTCGAGAAACATAAAATAGGAAAGAAACACTTAAAAAATGTGAAAAAGTTAGCTGATTCATCTGCTGATGCACAAAAAATGGTGCCACCACCCGTTGCAAGTGAAACTTTAGTTGGAGAATTGGAGAATGAGAAGCACAGGTTAATTCAAAATGGAACTGAAACATTGATACATTGTGATATTTGCAATGTGTTTTGCAATGATCAAGAAGTATTTCAGAAGCATGTGGCTGGTAAAAAGCATTCTGCAAAGGTAAATTAAGTAAAGTTACAGGCTTTTAGATTTTAAAAATCTGCATATATATAAGTTTTGATGATTGATTTTTTTTAATGATTCCATGTCTGTCACTTTTTATTGCTTTGTTTGGATTACTGCCTTTATATTATATGTTTTTTTCTACATAAATATCTTATTATGAAGTTGAAATAGTCACATGGAATTTTGTTTGTTCAACAAGTCTAAAACACATACAATCTCTGGAGAAAATAGATTGGTCATTTTTGCTTTTGGTAAATTTCAAAGATTATTAATTTGCCCGTTACATGTAGATTGATGTAGCTTGATTCGGGTCAATAAGATTCTTTTATTTGTTCTTGTTGGGGTCCGGGTGTACTCTTAGATATATGATAAATAGTCGAAAGACTTGACCTAAACCATGTTTAAGTCGCACACTACCATATATGTGAAGCAATATCTGTTAGGTTTCTTGTAGAGATGGCAATTTCAACCACTTTAGTTATGAATGCCTCGACTGGAGTTATGTTTTATTTTTAATGGGTCAAACTTGGTAAAGTAAAAAAAAAAGCTTTAAAGGAAACTGGTCAAACGTGTTAAAATCTCTAACTGGTAAACAGGCTGAAATTTGTTTTGCATTTTTTATGCATAAAGTGTTCCAATTCATTTTATTCAAAAAGTTAGGTTTTTATTAAAATAATCTAGTTCTTCTATATCTTTCATATATAATTATTTATTATAAAAAAGTATTGGGAAAAAAATTTGGGTCAACGCCATATCCTTCTTGACCCGTATTAGAAATTACCTTTTCCACCTATAGTTTCTTGTAAAAAGTAGAAATGTAGAATAATGTACATCTAACTTCATTTTGTTGGAAAAAAAATTAAGCTTCTGTTCTTGTATGTTACTATGCAGTCGATCATCCAGTCGGCAGGCGCAAATGCAGTCTTTGATGCCACATCAGATTCTAGCTGTGGTCCACAGAAGAAACCCGACCCCTTTCAATGTGAAATCTGCAAAATCACTTGTTCCAGCAGTGAACTCTTAAAAGCACACATATCAGGAAAGAAGCACCTGAAGAAAATGAAAGAGTTGGGGCTAATACCAAATATGCCCTTGACCCCTATTGCTTCACTGGACACACCTACTGCAAATCCAGAGTCCAGTGAGGGCAAAACTGTCGCTCTACATGAATTTAAGCGGGTGTGTGAAATTTGTGGGATCAGTTGTGACACTGATGAAATGATGAAATTTCACACGGAAGGAAAAAAACACCGAAAGAAGTTAGAGAAGTCTGAAAAATTAATTGGACCAAATCCTGCCGTTACTACTGAACCTGCTGCAACACCAATGGTGATTGGACCTTTGCAAGAAGGGGTCCAAATTGTGAGTTCAGAGGGAAGTAAGAGGAAGAACAAGAGGGGTGGAACTGATGACGACGTGGAGACGAAGAAACAGAAGATTGTGCAAGGTGGGGCATCATCGGATGCTGTACAAATTTGTAACTTGTGCAATGTTGTTTGTAACTCTCGAAAGGTGTTTATTTCTCATCTTGCTGGTCAGAAGCATGCTGCAATGGCTGTGAAACAGGCAGAAACTCAAGCAGTACCAACTGGTCAAGAATCTTGAAGCTTTGTGTCTCATTTTGATGCTGCTTTCAACTTGCAGGTAGACTTTGTTTAGTAATTTGTGGTTGAATTTTGATGGGTTATTTAGAAGAAAAAAAACTTGATATGATGGATGGTCAGTTTTATCATTAGGTAAATCTTCTGGTTGGTTGATGATGATTAACAATCTCATTTCATAACTCATCATTGTTGTTATGTTATTTATCAATGAGTCACTAAGAGAAATCTTATTACAACTATTGTTTTGTTCTTTAATGTAACATAATATTGGAGCCGTTCTAAAAAGAACATAATGTAGGTGGCATATTAAGAAAATAATTTTAAAATTTTGTATTTATTATTATGTAAGAAAATAAATAAGTTAAAACAGTTTTAGATTTTGTAACATAACTAAAAAAATATGACCTCTGCGGCGGGACCGTACGATGATACTAACATATTAAATACATATTTAAAGCCCACGCAATGCATCGGGTTTGCTAACATCGTTAAGCGCATTGCGGTGACAACAATAACATGGCTAAGTAGATAAAAGAAGCGTATGAAGTTGTCACGACTCGGTCATGGAGATCGAAAAATAGATAAATTGTGGTGCGAATATGAGTTAACATTGAAATGATAAATTCGTGAAAGAAGTCGGTGATAAAGTAAAAACAAAACAAAATTAGAAAAAAAGTAACTTTTAAAATGAATATAAAAAATTAAGAAAAAAGAAAAGAAATTTAAGGGATAAACTTGAGAGTTTAAAATTGACTAAATTATAAAAAACAACCTTTGTCTTTATACATATTTGCATCAACAAACCTTAATCTTCAATAATTACGCTGGACACCATTTATGTACGTTGTCTGTAACAAATTAGGGCCTTTACACTAACTGAGGTTAGATTTTCTGTTAAACATTTTTAAATAGACCAAACTACCCTTATTTAAAAATAACAGAAGGATTAAGTTTGAGGGACAGTTGTGTAACTTACCCAAAACTATAGAAATAAAAAATAAATAAAACAAAAACCTCATTTTTGACTGCACTTGAAAAGCTTCACTTCTTGTTGCAACTTATAACATTGCAAAATATTGATAAAAATATCTATATATATAATTATACAAATATATTTAACGCAAGGAAACTAACCATTTAACTATTCAAACAAAATATGTAATCTGCTTTAAAACATAAACACGTACACGATTTGTTATATTTTTTTCTTTGAATAACAATAAACATTTAAAAAAAACTTGAAATGATGATTAAATACTAATGGGTAAGGACTTCACTTGAAAACAAACATATTTATAGTGGTTTAATTTCTATCACAGGTCGTTAGATATCTCGACAAGTTAAAGAAAACAGAGGCCCTTAACCGACTAATACGAACACGATTAAGTCCATCAATAACCTACGAATTTACTATGTGACTGTGTGTAAGGTATATTAGCACAAGAACAGAGAGGTCACCTGGTCGAACGTACTGTAAACTTCGTATTACAGTGCTCTTGGCTGCTGAACGATGGCTTCTGATTGCAAACTTCGTGTTGCAGGTTCGTAGAGTGCGGAGAGGTATAAACGTACTATAAATTTTAAGGTCGGGCCTGTTTAGTTAGTTTGGGAGTTCTCTGGAGTGGCCACCGAAAACTGACAAGATGGGATTTTGCAAAAAAGGGAGAGGAGAAATAAGGGTTATGTGACAATAGCATAGAGGGAGACTATGATATATAATTGAGGCACTTTCTTCTTCATATCAGAGATTCCATGAGTTTTAAGGTATTTTATATTTGGATTAGGGTTCTTATAAAGATGGGTTGGAGAAGAATATGATTAAGTATGGTTTTTTTAAACAAATGGTAAATTAGTCATCTAACATGGATTTAACGGAAATAATTAATAGAAGTTAGACTAAAGATCCTAATTTGTTACAAACAATGTACATAAAGGGTGTCCAGCGTAATTATTGAAGATTAAGGTCTGTTGATACAAATATGTATAAAGATAAATGTTGTTTTCTGTAATTTAGTCTTTAAAATTTTAAGAAGTAGAGTTTAGAATTATGTGCAATGATAAACTTAAATTTTTAAAAACTTATGGGTATATTTGAAAATTTATAAAGTTAAAGGAGGGAATAAGAAAAATGATAAAGTAAACGGTGCATTGTTAAATTTTGATTGTTGACTTGTGAGTGGCCATCTACCTTAGTTTTTAAGACAGTTAGAATAAAACAATTTTAATATAGGTAGTATATTAAAGAAAGTTAGCCTTAACCTTGTGGCTAATTGGATATCTAAAAAGAAGGCTGTGAGCTCTAGAGATTGAAAAAGAAGAAAAACCCGAACCCGTTAGGAATAATTGAAACATCTGGTATGAGTATTCAAGTATGAGATTTATAAAAATAAAAAAAATTCTCGGGTAAAGATACATGTATGGTATTATGTGATACACAGTCCAATTATCCAAAACCACACATCCGTTTATCCGAATCATATATCCGAAAAATTTCAATTTTAATTTTTCCCTTCACTTTTGTCTAGTAATGCTCAACTATAATAGTTTATTACTTGGATAATAAACTTTTCTTTTCTAAGTTATGTATATTTGGTGATATTATTTATATATTGTATGCTATGAAGTATGAACTTATTTTTTGAGATTTATATAATCATAAATTTTTTATATTTTAGATATTTTAAACATTTTATGGTGATGATGATGTGTATGTAATTTATTGTAGCTGTTTTTTTGTCAACAACAATGAGAAATCTCATAGAAGAGCTAACGAATAAGTAGCAAAAACCCAATTACAACACCTGCACAAAAGACAACATCACCAAAATAAACAAAAAAGCATAAAAACAAAATTAACAATTCAATTATCCTATACCTTCTATAGGGTTAACTATCCATACCTCCCAATTACAGTGTAGTTTCGGCCCCCTTGCTTCAAGTCATTTAAAAGTTTGAATTTTTATGTTTTCCACCCTTGTTCTTGTATTGGAGAATAGACACCGGTTCCTTGTTTTCCATATTACCCAACACATGTTGTATCCAATTAGTGCTCGGATCTTTTTGATCTTAACCAACCACAGTGATTCCTTGATATGATTTGTCAGCTCCTTAAATGTCGACTGCCTTGAGATGTCTAACTTCATCTACGTTGATATGGTTTGCTAGTTCCTTAATTTTATGTTTTTAACATTTACAATACGACAGTCGTAAACATAAGAGATGTTGGGTTCATAGATAATTTTAGGCTCAAATACCATCAACGTGTTTTAGATGCTTCGGTTGTGGATGAGAGGGGAATTTCACAACCAAGTGTTTTTGGGTAGTAGAAACTTGAAGATAGATGATCTTATATTCTTGTGGAAAGTCTCAAGTAAGGTAATCAAATACAAAGTCATTAGCTTTTAACCGACAAAACGAACAATATTATTTGACATGAAAGGTCAGATTTATAAATTACAAATTGTTTACACCACTTGGATGCTTTGGGCAACTCATCTTTATTCTTGTTTCATTTTACAATATTAATATCCTAACAAATATCTCAAGATAAAATTTTAAAACTTCACTAGAACTGAAGTATCTTATTTTTCAAAATAAAATACTAGGTTTTAGAAGGAGCACTATGTGTTTTGAACAATCAAAAGCTTTTTAGAATTATTTTTTATTTTTTAGAGGACAATCATCAATGCCACTAGATCAGAAGGCCACGAGTTTTTAGAAAATGTTTTTAAAAGTTCAGTTTCGTATGTAGAACTAGATAATTTGATGCTTTTTTTTGGGAAAACATAAAAGATCACTTTTATTTATATATTTGTCTTTGAAACTTGTTAAAAAAAATTCTCAACATATTATAAACCACTAAAACCTTCATGTTTTATCAATAATCACTTTGAGAGTTTTCAAATGGAGTGATCATGAAACTGAACATAAATTTTCGTAATCGATCTGTTTAGTTACAAATGGTACGATCTAGTTATTAAGAAAGATGGTCTTGTTAATTCAGTTAACCGTTTTTATAGTGGATTAATTCAAGTTCATTTCAGTTAATAAATTCAATCAAGTTTGAGCTAAATAAGAAAGAAGTCTACTAATTTATAAAGGAGAAGAGGGAGACAAATACCAAGTTATTTATAACAAAAACCTCCAACATACAATTTATGAAAATTATAAAGGTTGATTTTGATAACGGTTTTGTTCAGCTATTTCGGTTATGACACACATGTAACCATAATCGCACCATAATAACCAAACAATCAGCTATTTCGGCTATTTTGATTCAGTTATATGCTCACCCCTATCTTCAGGGCTATCTAATGGAATAGTGTGAGTCTAGTTCTAGAGTGATAAGAAAAGAAGAAAGATGGAAGATCAAGTTATTTGATTAAACTCTAATAAGAACTATTATTATTTTTGTAAATTTAGAATATATTTAGTATGTAATACTGAATATTTACTATATTTTGAAGTGAATTTAAAACACTTTGGGTCATATTAATCTTCATATATTGTACCAAAAAAGTAAAAGAAATGATGCCAGCTATCCACATGTTGATGGAACAGAAGATCTGGAGACGAAACATTGCCCCATACAGTTTTGATAAGGAACGTACAAGTCTTAAATGCACATAGTACAAGCCCTTTAAAGCTGTTTTGTTTTTATCGTTTGAGATGGTGGTTGGTTTGGTAGTTAATACTCATATATATGAAGGAACAACTTTAACTGGTTATTTGCACACAATAAGCATATGCAGATGTTGTTCCAGAATGTCCAATCTCATATCTACATCTACCTTTTATCTTTATGTAAAACGAATATGATATATTTTCTAAATCATGAATGGTTGCAACAACCGGTGTTCATAGCCCGATTCAACCGGTTTTAACCAAAACTCATAGCCAAACTACTAACTACGGTTTCAGGAAACGACAAACCAAACTGGGCTAGTTGGGTAGGCTTGGACCGGTTGGTTTTACCAGTTTGGCTGTTTAATGGTTTTAACTGATTTTTTTAAATCATTAGTTTTTATTAAATGTTTTAATATGGTAAAGATACATATAAATTATAGTAGGTTAAACGACCGGTTCTAAGTTTTAAACCGGACCAAACCATAAAACAGTCAAACCACGAAAACAAAACTGTGAATCAAACCATTTAGATCTCAAATCAGTGAAAGCGGTTGTCTTGCTTTTGTTTGGGCAGTTTGATCAGTTTCAATAGCTTTTCATCAATGTTGCAAAAATCAGGATTAATTGGTGATTAATCGCTAATCGAAGAATCACCTTGGAATTTTCATGTAATTTGTCCACTAAACTAGTCGGTCCTAGACGGTCCAAATCGGCCCAAAGTTCTTTTTTTTCATTTATCACTTATTATTTAATAAAACTACAAGTTTCATCCTCAAAATATATCATATTCGTTTTACATAAAGATACATATAAACTATAGTAGGTTAAACGACCGGTTCTAAGTTTTAAACCGGACCAAACCATAAAACAGTCAAACCACGAAAACAAAAACTGTGAATCAAACCATTTAGATCTCAAATTAGTCAAAGCGGCTCTCTTGCTTCTGTTTTGACAGTTTGATTAGTTTCAATAGCTTTTCATCAATGTTGCAAAAATAGGGATTAATTGGTGATTAGTCGCTAATCGAAGAATCACCTTGGAATTTTCGTGTAATTTGTCCACTAAACTAGTCGGTCCTAGACGGTCCAAATCGGCCCAAAGTTTTTTTTCATTTATCACTTATTCTTTAATAAAACTACAAGTTTCATCTTCATAATTATAGTTCGAACAAAACTAACCAAGACTTTTTACATTTTTTTTTTCATTTATCGCTTGTTCTTTAATAAAATTACAAGTTTCATCCTCAAAATTATAGTTTTAACAAAATTGACCAATACTTTTACATGTGTGTGCATCAAGATTAGTACATAAAGATTTTTAGGTTGTACACATATTTTTTATATATTAAAACACTAGCTTAGAACCTATGTACTACACAGGGTGAAAAAATATCAATATATAAAATTCTTAAATCTTTATATATGTTTCTTATAGGTGAAAATCTATTACATATACCAACAATAGAAAACAAAATAAAAAAATATGTAAAAATTAGTATATAATTGAGTTTAAAAAAATACATAAAACACTATTCAATGTAATTTGACTTTCATTTTACTATTTAATTGAAAACACGAGCTAGGTAATTACATTTCAAAGTTTCTTATAATATTAGATATATTTAAAATAAAAGTGTTTTATTAGTATAATTAATAATTTTTTTAAAAATATATTATTGAAATATGGAAATGTATTTATTATGAGAGAGAGGCAGGAAAATTTTTATGAGGATGAATATGAAGGCGACACGTGGCATTAAAAAACCTTTATTTATTATATAGTATAGATATATAAAGCTTATTTATAGCTAAATTTTTAATAAATAATTCTAATAACATATAAAAATTTTGAATTTGATTAATCCCGATTAATCGCTAGTCGATGCCCTACCGGCCTACTAGCGCCTAGCAAATTTTACAACACTGCTTTTCATCACCCCTAATTGCTACTCTCCAAACTTATGAGCATAGAAAATATCGTTCCTCGTAAATTATGAGGAACTTGTCAAAAAATAAAGAGATGAGATGTGATGTCTTACTTTCTGTGTCATATTTTACAAACATAATAATACACACTATTTTATACAACATACTACAAGTATATTCTTTATAATACAAAAGAAATGGAAGTTCTATTTATAATATAATTTTTTTAGAAAAAAATCACTGTATTTAGATACATAACTTGTTAAAATTAATTTTCACATATATACCTGTCAAAATTAAACCAACTCCTAAACTAATAATAGCATTTAATATTTCATCAACCAACAAAAAGAAAAGGCATGGCAGCTTTATTCATGACCATTTCTGTTAAAGCTTTTTAGTCAACTGCTGGTAGATGCGGTCAACAGCAATCTGGGTAACATTTAGGCAAGAACCTACAAATGTTGTCTAATCTAACCACTAACAACATTCTCCAGCAGTTCGAGTCAAAGCTTAAGATTATACTGGTTCTTATACCCATACTTAACACATTAACTATTTATAAACTGAAAAAAATGGATTTTGAAAAAGAAGAGATTTTTTCAGGTCAACATAGCCCGTATTGACACCCGCAAAATGACCCATTTTGACCCTCACGAATACAACCCATTTTGACGAAACCCGTTATGACCCGTACACAGAGATGAATGTTAAAAGGACTAACAGTCAGCCTATAGAATTCTTCTGCCAAAGGTGGTAGCATTAGATACATGTTTGCAAATGCAGAAGGCACAAAATCCTTATTTGTTTGAAAACTAGCACCAGTTGTAGAGTGGAAGTGATAATAAATGCTAACTTACAATGACATTGATACTGTTAAAAAAAACTGTCATCATACCTGCAATCAGTTACTGTTGCAATATACGGAACACACTTAATCAGTACATCATGCACAACTTGTATCTTCGTCCACTGCAAAATCCAAGAACCTGGAACAAATTAAATTGTAACAAACTCCTCCAGAGTCCAGACAGAATTTCTAACACAAACCCGGGCCCTGCTGACATTCATTAAATAAAAAATGGCAATACTTAATAATACTTCAAGAGCTCCACTGTTCTAGCAAGCTTCCTACCCAGCCCGTGTTTCATGCACCGGCCCACACCCCCAGCCTCACAAATCTATATGATCAGAAATATATCATCGCAAGTAGTAAAAACCTCAGGAACAAAACCACATTTTCCTACTTATGCTACAAAACCGTAAAATACTCGTTCATTAATAGCATTTATGCAGCTCAAAGCATATCTTATTTATTCCCACAAACTATCCCCGTTGCCTTTACAATCACAATCTAACCACCATGAAGAGATCATTTTTCAGCCACAAGATTCTAGCAGCCATTTTTCTTTGTTGCCTGATTGCAACAATGAAAGCAGAAGAAATTTCTACTAAGAGCCATCCAGAGGCAGAATCCAATGCTAACAATCAACATCATCAACCTAAAAGGCACATTTGCTTATGTTTCAGGTGTCGATTGTTGTATGAGGGCTCACCGTCGCCACCTATCTTAACTGAAAAGATTGATACAATATTCAACACAGAAAAGCGATTTGTTCCTGGTGGACCAAACCCTCTTCATAACTGAAACTCATGTTAATCTAAGCTAAAGGTGATCATATGTATTGTTTTCTTTGCTTTTTCTCAAGTTTCATGTAAAACTTAGTGGGCTCAAGTTTAGAAGTATTCTATAGCTCTTACAAGTTTATTAGAAGATTTCTTGGCTTGTTCTGCTTAAGACACATATTCTCTTCTCTCCTATTGTGTCTAATGTGTAACTACAATCATCATCAGCCTAAAAAACACACTTGCTTATGCTTCAGGTATCGATTATTGTATGAGGATCCACTACCGCCACCTATCCTATCTGAAAAGAATGATACAATATTCAAACATAGAAAAGTGATTTGTTCCTGGTGGACCAAATCCTCTTCATAAGTGAAACTCGTGCTAATCAAGCTGAAGGCTATAATATGTATTGTTTTCTTTGTTTTTCTCAAGCTTCATGTACAACTTAGAGGGTTTAAGTTTAGAAGTATTCTATAGCTCTTACAAGTTTATTAGATAATTATTAACGATTTCCTGTTTGTAATTCTTAACTTGTTCTACTTTAGACTTATAATCTCCTACTGTCTCTACTCACTACTGCCTAATTACAATCATCATCAGTCTAAAAGACACGCTGGCTAATGTTTCTGTGTCAATTATTGTATGAGGGCCCACTACCGCCACACATCCTATCTGAAAAAATGATACAATACTCAACATAGAAAAGCGATTTGTTCCTAGTGGACCAAACCCTCTTCACAACCGAAACCTATATTAATCTAAGCTAAAGGTTATAATATGTATTGTTTTCTTTGCTTTTCTCAAGGTTCATGTACAACTTAGTAGGCTCAAGTTTAGAAGTACTCAATAGCGCGTACAAGTGTATTAGTCGATTCATAATGATTTCCTACTTGTAATTCTTGACTTATTCTGCTTTAAGACGCATAATCTCCTCTCTCCTACTGTGTCTACTGTCTAAGTACAATCTTCATCAATTCATCACAAAACATTTTAAATCCCTAGGGCTAATAATCAATTTGAGTTATGTAATATGAATATCAATAAGTTCACTCATACATTTTTTCTGTCATTGATTAGAGTTATCATAGGTTGAAGTTAATAACTTTTTGTTCATAGATATATAAGCATATTACATAACTCAAATTAGATTCAGATTCTGACCAAAAGGAAAAGTTTCAACATTAGTATTCTGACAACCACAAAGTTAGTGTTCTAAACAATCAAATTATTAGGCAAATCAAAGCTCAAAAACAACGTATACATTACTCCGAAACTCAATGTAAGCATTTAAACAATTGAACCAGTTTTTGAGAAACCCTAACTCAAAAAACAGATACCGTTTGAAGAAATCAATGCTTAATATCCATGACGCTCTTGATCTTCGGAGCATATAGTGAATAAACAACAGCTTGTCTTTTGGCAACCTGAAGCTGAGACTGGCCGTCGGAGAAGGCGGCAGCGATCGATGACGTGTCCGATAAGGTTTTGTTGTCGCGAAATGCGTCGATTGTCCGGCGCTTGGTATACTCCCTGATGTTGTAGTCGGGGAACTGACGAGCTGACCGGAGAAGTGACCGGAAAAGGGAGATGATTTCCGTCCGAGACGGCGTCGCCATTTTTATCCGACGAAGGAGCGAGAGGTTTTCGTGTGGTTTTCTGTTTATTATTCTTTTTCTTTATCAATTTATTTAAGGGAAATTCTAACAATTTTAAAAAAATTTTCCCAATAATAAACGATAAACTTTTCAACTTCCTTAAAATAAATATGAATTTTCGTCGAAATACAACCAAAACTCGACGACTTCGCTGAGTTCACGTGGCTTCGTCCTTTAACTTACACGTGTCATTTTCGACGAAAAATTTTAAAAACTCAACAAAATCGCCGAAACATGTTTTCGTTGAGTTTTGTTCATAACTAGGCGTTTCGGCAGAATTTGTTCATAACTAGGCAAAAACATAACTAGACTTTCGTCGAGTTTTGTTCATAACTAGGCGTTTCGCCAGGTTTTGATCATAACTAGGCGTTTCTCCGGGATTTGTTTATAACTAGGCGAAAACGCCGGGATTTGTTCATAACTACGCGAAAATGCCTATAATGCAATCTAGGCGAAACGCCGAGTTTTGGATGTATTTCGGAGAAAAGTGACACGTGTACGTTAAAGGGCCAAGACACGTATTTCGGCGAAGTCGCCGAGTTTTGGTAGTATCTCGACGAAAAATAATGTTTATTTTGGAATAGTTGACTTTTATTTGTTTATTTTTTGGAAACCAATGATGAAAATGTTCATTATAGGAATTTTCCCTTTATTTAAACTAGTTTTTACCCCCTGCTCTTCATGACGGGTTGGTTTGACTCGACTGTGTGGATAAAACTTACATCGAATCGTAAACTCGTTATAGCGTACGATAAAAAAACACTCGAATTTTAATAGAACTTAGTCTAGAACGTTGACTTCCATTATTTTAAAAAACTTAATGAACGAAAGTTATCATAGAAAACGGTGTCGGGCCCATCGTTAATAAAATTTAAACGAAAACGTAGGTGTAACGGTAAAAATAATGTTAATAAACATAAAACTAAATAATAAAAACGGAAAAAATAAATTAAAAAAATTTCCGCTTTGGGTCGTCAAAAACCATAAGGCGAAACCGATATGGATTCTGATAATACCAATGTCGACAATAATGTTGTTCACCCATAATAGGTTTTTTAATCGGGTTTCGGGTTATTCAGATTTTTTTTTATAAGTATCCTACCCGTTTACCGACCCAAATAAGATTCGGGTTAATCAATTTCGGGTTATTCGGTTTCGGGTTTATTCGGGTCGAGTTAATCGGTATTCGGGTTTCTAATTACAAGTTGCAACGCATACTTTATTATTTAACTTAACATGATATTTAATTATTTATTAAATAATAAACAAAAAATATCAAATAAAAACACTCTCAATATGATTTTTCGTTCAAGCCAATGCAATAAACACGTATATTAACTAAAAAAAAATCAAATAAAATAAGCATAAAACTAAAGTGTATTAACCAATCGTATAAAATAAAAAAAGACAAATCGTATCAACCAATAAACTTATTAACAGTGTTCACTCTTCAAATTTTCACATTCATGTCCGCTAGTCCGTTTCTAATCATATATTAAAAAAAGTGAAATAAAATAAACATTAAAAATGTTTAGATGTATACTGAGCTAAGATTACAAATAACTATTAATAATAAAATACCTTTTTTTTATTATTATTCGGATTAATCGGGTTAACCCGATTAACCTTTTTTTAATCCAATTTCCAAACCGAATACTATCTTCGGTTTCGGGTTCCATCTTAAACGGGTTCGGGTTAATTTGGGTATTCGGGTAAAATGAACACCCCTAGTTTCTAATAACAATTAGCATTTTGGCCCCCAGTGTTAAAAACTTGACTATTTACTGCCTTGTATATTTTAACGGCTAATTAACATGTTTCTTAAACCTATCGGAGTATCGGTATATCTATATAATACGAGTGTTCATGACGAGGTTAGAATCCTTAAACACTTAAGAGAGAACCTTTATTTTCTGTTAGCTTAGTATTTAGAAGCTGTTATAGATTATTTTTTTCCTTCTAAATGTAGTTATTTTCTAACTAGAAAGTACACAATAACATAAAAATACTAACATAAATATTTTTTTTTTAAATTGATTATTTTTAAAGAAGTGTTTTGGGTTTTATAAAGTTACAATACTAAGAGGTTGTTTGGCAAGTGTTGAACCATTACTGGATTATTAAGAGATAAAATGAACAATTAAGAGGTGAGCTGTCAGCGAAACGAACACCCCTTACCTCTGAACGATTCAGATGTAAGCTTTTAATAGAATAATTAAAAGGCTACCAAACAACCTTAACTCAGTGAATACACTGAAAATTAATGTTGGTTTTTTATAGATAGATTAAACGTTATTTTGTTTTAACACAATTTCATCGTAAAATTCTTGTAATAAATGTAAAAGATATAAAATATAAGAATTATGTTGGAAATTTAGTGAAAAGATGTGTTTTTATTAGTTTTGGGCACAAATAACTATTTAATCATTGCTAATATAGTTATTATTTAATATGCATGTGATCTCCTTGAAAAGTGCTTTACATTGTACCGTGCTCGTACCAGTATCAAAAATACCGGTACCAAATTTATGGAAAAATGAGTACCGGTACCGAATTTATCGGTACGTTACCGGTTCGGTACGGTATTCGTTAGAAAATGTTCATCTTTTTATGTACCCGTACCGGATTTATGAAAAAGTGGGTACCGATACCGGTACCGAATCTATCGGTACGGTAGCGGTGCCGGTACCGGTACTCGGTACCAAATGATCATCCCTACTTTACAACGAGCTAAGATAAGTCTAAGATTGAGTTAAGATGAATGAGTTATAGATATCCAAATTAATGTGTTTGAAATGAAAGTGTTATGAGAAATTGGGTGGAAACTTAACATAGTTGAACCTCACAAGGGTATCATTGCAAACTTTCCTTGGATATTACTTCTATCGACTAATGGAAGAGGTGGTACGCCAAAAGGATGTGAAACACCCTTACCGCGCACATGCTTCGTGACCTTGGGTGTTATATAGTGTTTTGATGGCGTACTTTGCCCGTTACAAACACGTATCACTTTGAGCCGATTGATGTCACCTTTGTATTTTTGATGATTGGTTCTATGTTGGCTTGTCCGTATGGACTAGTTTGTGACTGATAAATGCTAGGGTCGACACGTGGTTACTACCGATGGCTTGGTTAGTGCCACAACCCTGTTTCTACCAATCACAGTTATTGTCGGCAGGTGAGTTGCTAATGATGGCAATTAAGCTCGATTGGCAACAAAAATTGAGACAAGATATCCATCAGCATAAGCACTAGAAGTTTCAAAAGGTTAAACCGTTTTAGTTAGTTTGTAAATGATTATTAAACACGTATATTATAATGCTATTTGAATCCTACATTTAAATGATTTGGGTTGTTTTATATGATAAAACCAAGATGGAGACCTTGTTCAAGGTGAATGATGTGGATGTTTTCTTCGTATATTAGATTGAAGCTTTTTATCTTTGTTCAACTATGTATTTCATATTTATTGTAATTTGTTTTGTAAACGACATTGTAGTATATTTTTTTTTATTGAAACCTTGATCTTAAACCTCAAAAAATTATCACATATATATATAGATAAAATGCATGCTATGATGATATGTACATAATGATATGTTTCAAGGTTTTTCATACAAAAGTTGCAAGATGACCAAGAAACATGCACAGAAACACAAAGAACCAAACACCCACCAAAAAAACATAACTAACTAGTGATCTTAACATTCAATTACATACTCGAATCTTCTTAAACAAAAGCTTGAACAAGTTGCTTCGACAAATTTCACATTTCAGGGTGCAAAAGGGTGTCAAGAACCAATTGCAACCCTAATTGATGATCTCCCTAACCAGCCAATCAAGACTCGGGTATGCAAAATACAAAACAAGAAATGATGGAACCGCAAACAGAATAGTAATGAGAATGTACACGGCTAAGATGATCGCACTTGCAGGTATGGCATATAGCACAATAAGAAGAAACATAAAGACCAACGGGAACTTAGCCGTTAAGTGAACAAAAAAGATCAGTGACTTACGAAGAGAGGTGTGCAGTCTTTCAGTACGAGAATCTTGATTATGATCTGGCTCACGCGCACATGGACCAATTGTGGTGTTAGCTCGGGTGGTCAGATTGGTGGTCCAGCCACGGTTCCATGACCAAGAAGACACAGGTAGATGGTCTCCACAGGAAGATGAATGAGACTTGACTCTCTCACCATTCATACTCTCAACCATCCAAAGAAGAAAGTAATTCTTTTTGGGAAATTTTAAATTCCCTTTGTAAATGAGCCGGAATGATAACAGGTTGCACCATGGGCACGAGACGAAAAACGGGAGCTGAATAGGTAGACTTGGCAGTTTAACAACAGCACATTGGAGGCCGAGAACACAGTTCTTGCAGAGGGTGTGACCACACCATAACACATATGGCACGTTTTCTACAATATTAAAGGATTCCCAGCAAATCGGGCACTCAAAACCTTCATCTCCACTGCTGGTTTCTGAGATCTCATCATCTGAGCAGTCGTTTGAAATGTTTTTTCGTGCAGAAGTACCAGGAATAGAGTTTGAAGCAAAACCCCACATGTTGAACGCCAAAGTTTTTATTCCCAAAAGCACCGGTTGATCAGATCCATGCCTGCAAATTAGTAAAAGTTCATAACTTTACTTACATGACACCATGAAAAATAACTAAAAAGATTCACTTAAGTGCAAATGAAGAGTGACAAGGATTTTAAGATAAATATCAAAAAGATCCCGATAGAACTATACAAAGAACATTACTTGAAGACAAAGCAATGATACAGTAGTCAAATTTAACAATGCTAAATTGCTAATAATAGTCAAATTAAGCATCTAAATGTTGAGAAACTGGCATAAGGCTCACCTAATATAGATTTGGAATTACATAAGACAGATTGTGTAGAATTCAACTGAATAGCGACAGATGTCAAGAGACAATATGATGAAATAAAAATCTTTAGAATAATAACCTCATTAAAAATTTCCAGTATAGTTGAAACAATTTATACATCTTCAATTATCAAATTTCCATTCACTGTATGATCCACTGGAGACCACTGAAAATTTATTAAATTGCATCATGAAGTTTATAAACACTTCACGAATCACACATCCTTCCAATATCGAAATTCCAGTCTGATGGCACAGGCCCAAAAATCACACCCAGAAAAACTCACGAACTTTTATTAGTAATCCATCTTGACACACATTACAATGACCCAAAGACTCCTATTTATAATATACAAGACCCTTGGTGACCAGGCAAACCTAATGACTCTTAACTGGAAACTAAATCAACCAAATAAAACATTACCAAACTACTAAACTAATACCAAATAAAAACACCATACCAAAAACCGATAATAATAAACCTAAACCGACCCGAATATTGACCCGTGACCCATTCGATTTTATATGTGAACAAACCCGATTAAGTCCAACACAGTCACTTTGTTTCGGTACTCTTCCAAGATTACAATCAATAAGCAATGTGAGAAACAAGCATTAAGAGTCCCACATGAAAGATCAAATGTTCAAAAATTATAACAATTTATCTGTTCAGCCATATAAATATTATGATCCTCTATACTTGATTTGAAACTATATCAATCATCGAAATCATAAAAAAATGATGAAATTTTGGTCTCACACTTGGCAAAAATTGGGGAAATTTCAGTTATCACCGTTACAACATCTCAATTTGTTGAAATACCGACGAAACAAACCGAAAACACGTTACGTTAACGACTAAAACACGCAAACTATTAGCGATCCGTAACATCAAACCCTAACATTCATAATACGTACATCAGCCAACATTTCTGTCCGAAATTGATATCAACAAGAAGAATACATAACCGTCAAACTTATTATCATTAAATAAGCTAATATGAGCCCTAATTTTGTTTAAATTCATGCAATTAGACAGAATGTTTACCGAATGAATGAGATGAAGATATCTGTTGTGTTTACCTAATAATGATAATGAGACGAAGATCGATGAGATCGCCGGAGGTAGAGATCCATTTTCACACACTGTGTCTGTCTCTGTCTGACTGTTTCTCTCTCTAGAAAGAGGGTAAGATTGCATCCACATGCATCCAAGTGTGAGGACAAAAATGATCTGGTATATCGCAGTTCACTGTAGTTACGGTATCGTTGTGTGGGTCGACTTGGGCTGGGCTGGGCTGACAGTTCGGCCCATTTCATTATGGTCGTGAACAAGTGACTTCTCAATTTTTCTTAGATGATGGACCCGTTTAAAACTAACGGATTTAAATAATAATATTAAAATATTATATACTTTTAATTATTTAATATAAATATAATCATTGATAGTTATCTATATCTATACTCCTAGGTCTTTTAAGACGCCGGACTCTCAAGTTTAAGACGCCGGTGACGCCTGAACCGACAACCCTAACAATTCAACAGCCGCAACAACGTTTCTTCTCTTCAGTTGCTTCTTCTCTTCAACGGCCAACCCCATCAACACGCCATCAAAGCCTTCAATTACTTCATAAAACGTTTCTCCTTAATTGCTTTCTTCTCCTCAACGCCATGAAAGCCTTCAATTACTTCATCCGTTGTTTCTCCTTCCTGTTTTCACGTTTTTAAGACGTCGCCGGAGGCCTTGTACCGACGAACTCTTCCCCTTCCGTTTCAAATCACCCACAATTGAATCGTTTAATCTCCTCCCTCACGTTTCCGTTTCAAACCACCCACAATTGAACCTTTTAATCTCCTCCATCGCGGCCTCATCCCTCATTTCTCCACACCAGAGACCCAAATTAGGGTTTCTCCCTTCACCGGTTATGTATCGCTTCCTGTGTGGACACCGAAAATGGTAAAGCAAAACCCTAATTTTCAATCTTTCAACGAATATTGTAACGTGTATCTCATCAAGCTTGCTTGTAATTTTGATTTCTATAGCCGTTCATGAGGTACGTCGAGGTCGGAAGAATCACCCTTGTCAACTACGGAAAGCTCGTAGTCATCGTTGATGTCATTGATCAAAACAGGGTATATACATTATGAATTAGTCATTTAGCCCTATTTTGAATATTTATTTCTTACAAGTAATCAAGATGGCTCGGTTAATCAAAATTTGATTAGGTGTTGATTTAACTGAATTAGATTGACTTTTGGACTGTTCTAATTTATTTATAGTTTGCACTTGAATTCATAAAACAGTAGTTTCCTATAGTGGTACCTAATTGTAGTATTCCAACTGTATTTCAATTCTTATTATCTTGTTAAAGCATTTAGAGCCCTTACAGTAACTGGATTGTGTTTGTAAATGTATTGAAATCACTTTTTTTAAGAGCTTCAACTTTTGTATTATTGATATTCGATATTGTGGAATCCGATTTTTGTCTTGACAACAGGGTTGTATTTAAGCTTAAAGCTCACATCAGTTGTTGAGAAGGTACGAGTTGCCCGTGTTCCTTTAATTTTTAACATTATGCATCTGAGAGCGAATTAATTTATATATCCTTTATATCACAGAATCTCATATTGGATCCTTCTATGCTGCATTAAAGGCATTGTGACTAAAAGAGGTCAATTATGGATCATTTGAGAGTGTGTGATATTATGTAAAATATACATAATAGTTTGTATATATATGACTTAATGATTTGTCTGTTTATCTTAGTATAATAATTTGGGTAATAGGATATTTATCTTGCAGCTTTTATATTTTGACAGAGACCAAAACGGTGGATTGAATCTAGCTCTACAGGTATGGATGTTCCCCTGTAAATTGAGTTGCAGACAGCTTCCTGTAGGACTGATATAATGAGTGGGTTGGGCGGGTTGTGTAAGGGCTCAAAGGGGTAGTTGAATAAAACGACTCAGGAGGGTGAGGTTGTATGCATTTTGAATTCTCCTCGGCTAATACTACACATTTAGACTAATACCATCAACTTTGGGATGAGTCCAATGGGCCTTCTTGAAATTTACACAAGTCAAATGAAGCTGCAAGTGTTTGGCTATCAAGATAATGCCCCAAATACTGAAATGTCATATCCATATTTTGAGATTATGCGAAAGTAAGTAATTCTGATTTTGTAGCTTAGTTTAACATTTTGAATTTTCATGGGAGCATTTCATAAATGTGAAATACTAATCGACCTTAACGCCTTTATTGTTCATGCTCACTTTTTCCTGTTTTGCACCAACTTTTTTAGGTCTATTTTCTTGTTACCAACACACTCATTTCACTTTAGTTGAACAAAATTACTTTTTTAATATCTCTTTTTTTTATTTTTATTTTTCTTAGCCAAGGAAAGCAGAAGAATAGAATCAATAGCTCCAACATCTTTCCTTTGCTCATGTTATGTGGAATTGTCGACGATGCTTGCTTCTTGTTTGCAGGTTAGTTAAATTCAAAAACCAAATTCCAATTAAGTTGTCTTTTTGCGTCTGCATATTTTTGGATGCAAATCTGTAGCAATTACATTTAAGGCCTCTGTTGTGCTGCCTTCAACAACATTCACTTAAGTAATAAATAAAGTTATTAAATCTTATGTGTTGGGTATTGATTATGCTTGTGAAATTGTTTAACAAGTTTATATTATGTTATATTGTTGTGAAAGTTGTGTGTATATTAGCACACAGCATGAGAGTGTGTGATATTATCCATCTTTATTTTTTATATATTACCTAAAAAAACATTTCCCTCATGTACATAATAGTTGAAATAGAAAATTTAAGACTCAAAGAATAAACCAAAGATAATAAAAGTAGAACCAACTTCCTTACAAATAGATAGTCAATCCTACTTCTGGTTTTATTGCATTTTGTAGCATGATTGATTGCTTGTTTCACAAGTAACACCATTACATAAAAACCTTATTGCATTGCTTGCAGAATCGGCTATTCAGTACAGTGGAAAGTCTTCTGCTTTGACTGACACCATTCGAGTAGTCCAGGACCTCAAAGCTCAAGTTGACATGCTTAAGAAGGAGATTTTGGTTCATTTAGCTGAATCCCCATATGTAAGTTATAGAAATCCAGCCTTATGGTTAAAGCTAAAAAATCTATTACCTATAAGCGGGCCGATTTGGGTAACGATGGGACGAGAACCCGAGGACGTGGAAACCGTGGGCGAGGCCGTGGCCGGGTCAATGGCCAAGACCGAGCCCAACCCACTAACGAGTAGCCGACTCCAAATCGTGGGAAAGAAAAGGTCAAGAAGGACCTGTGTAAGGTGGTTTGCTATAGGTGCGACAAAGTGGGACACTATGTCTCAAATTGCCCTGAAAGAATTCAAAAGTTACAAGAAGCCCATGTAGCCGAGACTCAAAAGGCCGATGCAGCATTTTTTATGCATGAGGTAGTGTTCTTGAATGAAGAAAATCTAATACCAAGAAAATTCAAAACCGATAAGGTGGAGGATAACACATGGTATTTAGATAATGGGGCAAGTAATCACATGACAGGGAACCGGTCATATTTCTCTGAGCTAAACGAGAGAATTACCGGTAAGGTGAGATTTGGCGATGAATCATGCGTGGAGATAAGAGGTAAGGGTTCAATCCTCTTTCAGGGTAAACAGAATGGCAAAGATTGCTGACCGAAGTCTACTTTATACCTGAATTGAAGAGCAACATCATCAGCCTTGGACAAGAAACCGAGTCCGGGTGCGATGTGAGGATGAAAGGAGAGTTTCTAACCATGCATGACAGTAGTGGAAGACTCTTGATGAAAGTCACCAGATCGTCTAATCGACTCTACAAAATTAACATGATGGTGGGACGACCGATCTGTTTGCAAGCCAAAATAAGTAATGATGCATGGAGTTGGCATGCAAGGCTAGGTCACATCAACTTTGATTCTCTAAAGTTGATGGCTAAGAAGGAGATGGCATATGGGATACCTCACCTTGAGCATGTAAATGAGATTTGTGAATCTTGTTTAGTTGGGAAGCGGACCCGGCACCCGTTTCCACTATCATCTTCTTATCGGGCATCACAAACCTTGGAGTTGATTCATAGAGACTTATGTGGCCCAATTACTCCTTCCACTCTCGGAGGTAATAAATACATTTTTGTACTAATTAATGACTTCTCCAGGTACATGTGGTCAATCTTGTTAAAAGAGAAAGGTGAAGCCTTTGAAAAATTCAAGAAATTCAAGATGATAGTCGAGAAAGAAACAAGAATGACTATCAAGACACTCCGAACCGATAGGGGAGGAGAGTTCACTTCTCTTGATTTCCAGAATTTTTGTGAAGAAAGTGGAATAGCTCGACACTTGACGGCTCCATACACGCCTCAACAGAATGGCGTAGTGGAGCATCGTAACCGCACATTAATGGAGATGACTAGAAGTATTCTCAAAGCTATGAAAGTGCCAAATTATATGTGGGGAGAAGCGGTACGACATTCTTCGTATCTAATCAACCGAGTACCGACGAAAGCTTTAAAGGAACAAACCCCGTATGAGATGTTCAAGAAAAAGAAACTGAACATTGAGCATTTGCGGGTGTTTGGATGTAAAGCTTATGCAAAAGTCGAGGGGATAAATATGAAGAAGCTGGATGATCGTTCCAGATTGCTAGTACACCTTGGAACCGAGCCGGGCTCTAAGGCATACCGACTTTGTGATCCCACGAACCGTAAAATTGTTGTAAGCCGGAATGTGGAATTTGACGAGGAATCCGGATGGGATTGGGACAAACCTGACAGAGCTGATCATGGTGAGTCGGGAATGTTTAAACTAGTTTGGGGTGGAAGTGTGGATATTGGAACCGGGCCGATTGTTCCTACGATCAGTGAAGAAACCAGGCTGGGTCAGCCGTCGTTCGGTGACTTCGCGAACGACCTCAGAAGCGGCCCATCTTCAGCCCAAGACAGCCCATCATCTAGCTCGTTTTCGGGCTCTAACAGTCCGCAAACAGGCCCAGTAAACAGCCCAAGCACGGGACAAAATTCAGGAGCTGCTAACGATTTTTTGGACCAATCACAGGCCCAAAACAGAGCTGAAATACCAGCCCAACAGGAAGAACTCGAGACCCATAATGCTGCGAGAAGATCGACTCGTGAGACGGCTCCACCAAGGTATCTTGATGACTATGTTTTGCTTACTAACAATAATTGTGAATAACTCTTGTTAGCAATAAATGGTGAACCAAGGAATTATCATGAAGCAAAAGAGTCGAAGGAATGGATGAAGGCAATGAGGGACGAAATCGAATCCATCAACAAGAACGAAACTTGGACCTTGATCGATAGACCAAACGGGGTCACACCCATTGGTTTAAAGTGGGTCTTTAAAGTAAAAAAGAATGCAGATGGAACCATCAACAAGTATAAAGCTCGTTTAGTGGCGAAGGGTTACATGCAACAAGCCGGAGTCGATTTTGATGAATTGTTTGCGCCCGTGACTCGCATTGAAACCATTCGGCTTTTGATTGCCTTGGCTGCAACGAATGGTTGGGAGATTCATCACCTCAACGTCAAAACAACGTTTTTACACGGTGAGTTAAAGGAAGTAGTTCACGTAGCTCAACCGGAGTGTTTCGAGAAGAAAGGCGAAGAAAATAAAGTATACAGGCTCTCCAAAGCTTTGTATGGACTGAGACAGGCGCCAAGAGCGTGGAATACCAAACTTGATAAGATATTGAAAGAAATGAAGTTCCTGAAGTGCTCTAAAGAGCAATCTGTTTACCGAAAGACCGGAGGGAAACACCTCCTCATCATAGCCGTGTATGTTGATGACTTATTTGTTACTGGAACAAGTTCGTGCATCATAAAAGAATTCAAACAAGGTATGTTGACCAAGTTTGAAATGTCTGACCTTGGGAAGTTGAAGTATTATCTTGGAATAGAAGTTACTCAAAGTAATTCTGGGATAAGCATTAATCAAGAAGGGTATGCACGAAAGATTTTGATTGAGGCCGGGATGATTTCGTGTAACTTAACCCACGTTCCAATGGAACCAGGTATTAAGTTAAGAAAGGCCGAGACAGAAGCAGAAGTTGATGCCACAAATTATCGAAAGCTTGTTGGTTGTTTACGGTATTTGCTTCATACGCGACCCGACTTAGCCTATTCGGTCGGAGTCGTGAGTCGTTACATGCAAAGCCCAAGGGAATCTCACAGTTTGGCTATAAAACATATTTTTACGGTACCTGAAGGGAACTACAGGTTATGGTTTAAAGTTTGATCGACATGGGTCTAAGAAGATTGTTGGTTATAGTGATAGTAGCCATAATGTTGATCCGGATGACGGAAAGAGCACGACCGGTCACATCTTTTATTTTGGATCTTCTCCTATTACATGGTGTTCACAAAAGCAGACTACTGTTGCTTTGTCTTCTTGTGAAGCCGAATTTATGGCGGCAACTGCAGCCGCGTGTCAGGCAATTTGCTTCAAGAACTGTTGAATGAAATAACGGGGTGGAATCGAGAAAGGGTGACAACTCGGGTTGACAACAAATCTGCGATTGCACTCACCAAGAATCCAGTGTTTCATGGTAGAAGCAAACACATTCATACCCGATATCACTTTATTTGGGAATGTGTTGAAAGAGACCAAGTCGAAGTTGAGCATGTCTCAGGAGAGGAACAAAAGGCGGATATTCTAACTAAACCATTGGCCCGAATCAAGTTCAAGGAAATGAGGAGCTTGATTGGAATAGAAGACCTCCCTAAATCCGACTCGAAAATTAAGGGGGTGAATGGAAGTTAATTACCGAGTGAAGAAGGCCAAGTGGGCCGGCCTGAGTAAGAACAGCAAGTCGGCTGGGCTTAAGGGGTGTTTAGGGTTTAATTAGTTTTCTTGTTAACCAAGTTTGGGTTAATCTATAAATACCAAACCGAGCTTAGGGTTATGGTATGAGAGTTATTGTATTAGGGTTTTTGAGTTATATTTCCCTGATATAATAAAGAGAGTTCTCTAAATATTGTGTGTTTGTTTTTATCGTTTTGATTCTGGACTTGACGAATAGCCGGTTCCAACGGCGTTAGAATGAGTTCAACTGGATTTCGTTTGAGCCGGTTCCAACACCGCAGGATAGTGCATACCCATCATCCCTGGGTTGGCGAGTACACTTTTTCACCTATAACCCGAACCCACATGTGAAATTTCAACAGGCAAGCTTGGGTGGCCCAGTCCATATGCCCGGCCCGAATCGGTACATCTACACCATTGGAGAGGCCATAGTAGTAGAAGCTGGATTGGAGGCGGTATGTGAGGCAGTACCTCTAGTTTAAGCAGGAAAGAAGTTGCAGCACACAAACTGATGGTTTTGTCTGATTCAATGGAAACAGTAAACCGCGCAAACAGATTTGGGATGCTAAAAATAGCAAGTCACAAGTGGAAACAGGGAAGACAGAATAGAATTTCATATGATTCAAAACAATAACTTTCAAAAGGGTTGCTGTTGATCATGTAAAACATACTGCTAGGGAACAAAACGACACACGAACACTATTGATTTTACCTTTTTCCACTGTTTTTGGTCCATTTTCAAGACTCTCTCCTAAAATAAAGGATTAGCAACTCACTAGAGCTAACAGGAAAGCCAAAGTAGCATTTCCTAGGATCAAAAAACAAGAATCTTGATATAAAACTAGGAAACAAAACTACAGTGAATCATATTGCATTTTAATTGTTGCTACAAGAATTAAAGTCACAAACAGGAAACTCGGAATATCATTTCATATGATTCAAAACAAGTAACCTTGAAAAGGTTGATGATCGGCTCAATGATCATAAAAGACATATAACTAGTAAACAAAAGCGACACAAAAACACATCCGGTTTTATTCTTACATATATATCCTCCCACTGAGTAAGTAAGACTTAGGTTCATGAACCAAACTGGACCCACGAAATGAAAATGCTAATTGACGGACACTATTCAAGAAGAGGGTATTTCTGCTCGTTCTTGACAATCTTGGAGAGAGCAGCTTGGCCAAGATCAAGACCACAAACATCAGCAAGCTGAACCAAATACAATAAAACATCAGAGATTTCTTCTTCTAAATGCTTTTTGTCATCATTACTCCAATTTGGTAACCCTCTTTCCACTTCTCCTTTCCATTGGAATATCTCTGACAACTCTCCCACTTCGCCTACCTGTCATGCATACATCAGTCATCTGAATTTTTAGACTGATTACGCGTTTAAACCCTAAACCTTAAACAATAACTATAATTATATTATCAAAAGTAGTAACTTACCAAAGCTAGGAGTAGATTTCTTGGGCTGTGGTATTTTTCCCAGTTCCTTACTTTAGCAAATTCTACTACCTTACCTCTGAGTTCCTCTAGTGTAACATCCTTAAATTTTCTTGAAAACTTATTTGGGCTCTCCATCTTTAACCTCCTATTCTACTACTATGTGTGTTAGTTAACTTCTACACTCTTATTTATAGACAAACACAACTAGTAGCATGTGAGAGAAAGATGGTGGTACCCCCTTTGTTTTTTTATTTTTTGTGGTTGATGGGGGGTTTACTTCTTTAGTACTACATGCTACAAAAGAGAGAACCCAGCACACGACCCGAAAATAATCAGATTTTGAGGTGACAATTCCACAACCTGGAATACGACCATATAACAATCAGATTTTGGGTTGGCTAGTCTAGCTCGTAGATTGTGTTTGAATTGACATGATCAACCCGTTTAATATACGGGTCATGTTTGTGTTGTAATAAAATTAAACGAGCAAACATGTTTAATTAGTTTGAGGGATTTTAAAAAAACATCCAGTTTAGAAAGGGTTGTTTGAAAATTTTAAGGTTTAATTTTTTTAATTTTTCCATCTTGAAGAAGAGTCTTTCAGCTGTCTTTTGTGATACTAATAACTATAATTAACAGTCTGTCAATAGTGTAAAATAAGTACAGTTTTGCTTTACAAAAAGCTCTAGACATCTTTATTTCTATCCATCTACTTTCACCATCTATCCAAAACATATGTCCCCATTTGTACATGTAATTCCCTTTCTGCATAATGCATCATGATTAAATAAAAAAACACACACATTACGGTAGGGCCTGTTGAACTCAACTACTTCAAAATCAGAAGACGCGTTATTTCATGGATGCTGATCAGGATTTGCATCATATATACTTCTGGATCATATTGGATGTCTGATATGGACTACTACATGCCTGTAAAAAGAAAGATTCACAAGATTTGGTTGGTTGATGATGATAGGTAAATGGACAATATGCATTTGATCACTTGGCTGTTTATACTCCTTTAATTTATTTCTCATCTTTTAACCTCTATGTTTTTTTATCACTTTGATCTTGCCTCGATATTCATGGGCCCATTACCATGACTTAGGGTTAATACGTACGACAACGATCTTGTATCCCGAATAAAGTATGAGGTATGAGCACGAAATCTAAGTAGTAAAATAGTTGGATTAACAGCGATGCACGAGGATGTGCATGTTTTTGGTGGTAATAGAATGTGACGGGCTAAATGTTTGAAAATCATATCTACTTGGAAATGTCCTTAAAGATGTGGGTTCCTTGTAACTCTTGCATATCTTTCCAGAGCGTCTCAACTATTAATAAAGGTGTGTGCCAGAAGTGCTTACACGTCTCGTGCCCACATCAGTAGTGAGTTGGGCCACTCTCTTGTTGAGTTCATCACATGACGAAACTAGTGATCCACGATCAAGACGGAACAAATTATATTCAAGAAAATATGTAACATAAACACAAAACTGAAACAATATATCCTAAGTCGAAATTGCATATGATTTGCTAAATTGAGAAACAAAGATTGGTTATTTATTTATACAGATATACTTATGATTTTCCTTTTACAAACTTTAGGTTACCCCCCTTGTTCAATAAAAGTTGGTTTTCAACTATAACTTCATTTTCAAAAAGTTACCTAAAGGCATGTATGTTTTAGGATTAATATCATCATATTCTTTACTTTGACTCGATCTCGACATCGATTCCGCCCGGAGGGCGGCTACCGCCGCCCTCCGTCTTTGCTTTTGTTCTTTCCACCCCTTTACTTGCTCTTCGAGGGCGGCTTTTGCTTGCTCTGCCACCTCTGCCCGTGTTGTCGCCTGTTCTGCTCGTGTCCTAAATTCACTCACTCGTGTCATCGCGCTCTGCAACTCCTTTTTCAAGTTTTCAATTTCTTCTCGACTTTTGGACTCCGTTTGCGGTTCAACTTTCGCTTCTTCGGCTTTCTTCACCAACATTTCATATTCTTCTAATGAGATTGTGATCTCGTTGTCCAAATTTGCACCGTGAAACTGGATTTCTTCGTGTTCGGATTGTAATCTTTGGTTTTCTTCTTTAACTTCTTGGGTTTCAATCGCCATTTGTTGAAGAGCAAAATAAACCGCGGATTTTTCACCTTTTGCCTTTAACTCGGCTGCCTCAGCAGCCGCGGTTTTTGATCTCTCTTTATGAATCTCGGCTTTCAGTAATGCTATTTCGACTTGTGCTTCATTCTCTCTATCGCGAATCTCATCTCTTATAGTTTCTAACTGAGTCAACTCGCTTTCGTCCCTGAGTTTTAGTTCCTGTCTCAACTGAGTCAACTCGGTCTCTACTATCTCAATGTATTTCACTTGAGTTTCCATTTCCTCCATTTGTTTCATGGCTTCAAGTTTATCGTTCGTGGCTTCCTCGAGTTGTTTTTCAAGTATACAAAGCTCGGCTTCTGTTGACTTCAACATGGTCAACTCATCAGCCATTTCTTGGATCTTGGATTCGAGTTCTGTTACACGAATTTTAGCTTCTTTGCATTCATTGATGTATACTTCTTTATCGAGTTCAGACGTTTTTAACATCGTTTTGAGCCCGTCAACGGTTTTTTCGTGGTGATGTTGGTTAAGAAGGGCTTCTTTGTGGGCAGCATCCATGGCTTCAAGTTGAAACTTGCAGTTGGCCAAGTCTTGTAGTATAACTTCAAGATCTTTCTCCTTCTCTAGTTCCTGTTAAAAGATTGATCGAGGACGGTAAAATCACTTACGCTCGCGTGATGTTAACATCACGTAAGGTGGTAATTCCTGACACGAACGGAAATATTCAGGTTTTAGGTTGTCATATCTAACTCATTTAATATACATGTCATGTTCGAGTTAATCTGTTTAACCCATTTAATAAAACTAGTAACTCAGATGACCCGTCAACCCGTTTAGAACTAGAATAAGTTATTTATAAGGTCAACCCGCCAACCCGATTCCTGTTTATAACCAACCCACTTATTACAACTTGTCAACATGTTTACCGTCTACAACGTAATTACAACCCGACAATCCATATACAACGTGTTTGACTAGCTTAGATAAATGAACTAAACTGTCGTGTTTATGTTACATAATTTTAAGTGTGTTCCGTTGTTGACTTTGACAAAAAAATAAATATACGAGTCATCAACCCGTTTAGAATTAGAATAACTTTTTTACGGGAAAACTCGCCAACCTGTTTACAACCTACTCACTTATTACTACCTGTTAATCGGTTTACCGTTACAAGTTATTTATAACTGAAAAATCCGTTTAAAACCTGTTTGAGTCGTTTAGATAAATGTGTTAAACGGGACTACCAAACTGGTGTTAGAAACTTACATCTTCGGTACTAGACCGGGTTTTGAACTGAATGCAATTTTCGCCAAAACGAGAGACGGATGCCTTAACGGATTTGATCGGATCAGTATCGATCTCACCCATACTTTAATTAATTGAATTGAATTGTATATGTGTTTGTTTGAGAGATGTGAATGGAACAAATAGGAGAAGTAAATGGTGTTCATACCATCGGACTAATCGTTTTCCATCTAGGGTTTGTTTGATTCCGATGGAATCGAAGAAAAATTCCTGGTGTTTTGTGTAAGTTCCAATCGTTATGTTGTTGTATGTATATGCATGTCAAAAGAGAGCTGGAGGATCATATCGCCGTCAGCCGCCGCCAGCCGCCGCTTAGTGAAGACCGTCGGCCGGCCAGCTGACTCAGCTAAAACAATGGTGCAGATACCGTCATCTCATCGTTTTCTTTCGTCAATTTCTTTATCTTCGTGGGCAAAGTTGACTGCATCAAATGCAAGGTTATATAATTTTAATTTGTGGTTCGGTTAAAATAACGGTTTTGATCCAATACTTTAATTTGACTTTTTTGGCCCCGTGGTATGTAATTTGTCTCAATTAAGCTCATCTCACTAACACTGTTAAATTTTTTCGTTAAAAATAAGGGTATTTTAGTCTTTTCACATATAAGGGTTAATTATGTCATTTTAAAAAAAGCAAGGACTATTTGTGTAAATTACTTAAATAAATATTCGTCATCTTCAACCCCACACCATCACCACCACACCACCACCACCACCACCCCCACACCATCACCACCACGTAACCTCCGGGGACCCAACAACCCCGATTATAATTTCTGTTGGACTTAATTGAACTTGCTTTCTTAAAGTTTATTGTGCTTTGTTTATATTAGCTGTATATCACTGAACTTTCACTTCCACTTGAAAACAATTTAGCAGGTAGAAAGCCCAAATTCACAATCACAATCTCAATCGAAAATCAAGATCTTCAAAAACTCAAATCCACGAGGACAATTTCGCAAGGAAAAAACTCGTCTTCTTCCATTTGAAATCGATTTAATAGATCCAGATTTTTTCCAAGGTAAAAAACCCAAATCAACAATCACAAATCAAGTGAAGAGAGGGGGAAAGTGAAGAGATAATGAGAAACTGTCACCATTAAAGCCCTAACCACCGTTGTCCGTCGCTTCGCACAGCCGTGAGGGTTGCCGGAAAGACGGTTTTGCAACCCTAATCGTCATTTGACCCTGGTGTGTCTACTACCTCGGAACCTGCAGCGTCTCTGCCACCTATAGTGGCCGGAAGTCAACCTTTACCACCGGGATTCTTTTGCCTCTTCGGTCAAGAGGCTGGATTCGAGAAAAAGGTGAAGACGAGGTGTGTTGGAGGCGATGGGGTGGTTTGTACGAGGTCATCGGAGGTGGAGGTGGAGGTGGCAGTGGTGGCGGTGGCAGCCAAAGTTTGGATGTGGGGTCATTTTCTTGATTTGGGGAGAATTTTGAGGTATTATATTGAGTCGGGATTTTAAAAAAAAAGAGAAATAATTATTTGAGTAAATTACATAATTAACCCTTGAAAATGAAAAAGACTGAAATACCTTTAACTTTAACAGAAAAAACTAACGAAGTTAGTGTCAAGAGTCTGATTAAGATAAATTACATACCATAGGGGCCAAAAAAATCAAATTAAAAGTACTGGACCAAAAGTGTTATTTTAACCAAACCAGAGGGGCCAAAAACGAACTCTACTCTTTTAATAATTAATAGCTTAAAATAGAAGAACTTATTCATTTTAATAATAAAATTTTAAAATATTATATTATCCAAAAAGAGAAGTATTAAATCCTTATTCATTTTAATAATCGAAGAACTTACTCTCGACTCCATCCAAACTTTGAGTGAACCGATATCAAGCCGCTGATAAAATCACACCTAGAGGTGTAAACGAGTCAAGGCAACCTCGGGCTCGGCTCGTTTACACCCCTACTCGCACCCCACTCATAAGTCATAATCAACCCACAAGGCCATAATGTTAGATTTGGGGTGTTTGGGATTACTTATTTAACCCTAAAAGTTTTTTTTTTATCAAAATGACTTATTACTTTTTGAAAAGTTGTTTTTAAAAAAATGTTTGGATTAACTTATGTGGTGGAGAAAGTTAATAAGTTATTTTTTTTTAAAATGTTTGGCTTACTTACCAATAAAAGTTACTTTGAAAAGTCCCGCCTATCGTGGGGTGCTCATCGGTCTTAGATGTTCTCTCAACGGCTTATGATCTTCAGCACTCTAAGTTGGAGAAAAAGGCTCTGATTAGTGTGATTATGACATCGTTTTGGAAGATTTGGGAATGCAGAAATGAACAGGTGTTTAATGGCCGATTTACTTCTTGCGCTAAACTGGTGGAAGACATTAAGGAAAGTTCCTTTTTGTGTATGAAATATAGGGCGAGTTTGGTTTCCTTATCCTATGATTCTTGGTTAATTTTTGCTGTAAGTTGATTCTGTTGTACTTTGGCTTTCTCTAGCTCTTTGCTTGGAGTGGCCCTTTTGTTTGTTTAATGAATGCTCCGTTGCTGTTTAAAAAAAAGAGCCAATAAAAGTTACTTTGAAAAGTGAAAAGTGAAAAGGAGAAATGAAAAGTAAGGGATTGTTACTTTTTAAAAACAACTTTTGTTAATGAAAACAGTCGACCAAAAAACAATTGAAGATAACATATGCTGGTACCAAAAATAACTACCTTATTGAATCGCTCGCTAACCGCCAAACAATTGAAGCAACTTCACGGATTCATACTTGTTCACGGCCTTAATCACCTCGATGGACTGATAATCGCCATCTTATAACCTCTCAATCCAATTACTCTCAAACCGTTGCTCATTACCTTCAACTAATTCTCCACCATTCAAATCATCCAGATGTGGATTCAGCAACATCTGCCATGCGCTATTTCTGCAAATACGGTGGGTTTCAGGAAGCATTTGGTCTGTATGTAGGGTTGCAAAGATCAGGACTCTCACCTTCCACATTTGCCGTTGCATCCGCTCTCAAGGCGTGGGAGACTAGGTAATCGAAAACGTGGGATCATGATTCATGGGCAAGTGATTAGGTATGGGTTTTGTGGGGATATTTATGTGGAAACTGCTTTAGTTGGGGTTTATGTGAAACTTGGTGATATGGAGATGGCACACAAGGTGTTTGATGAAATGTTGGTGTCTTGGAATTCGATGATGGATGGGTATTTGAGATTAGGGAGTTTGTCAATTGCTGAAGTGTTTTTTAATGGTATGCCAGACAAGGATGTGGTTTCTTGGAACTCGATGGTTTCGGGGTATTCGAGAACCGGGGATGTGGAGAAGGCGTTGCGTTTGTTTCAAGAAATGCTGGAGAGAAATCAGACTTCATGGAATGCTATGATCAGTGGTTATGTAGAGTGTGGGAAACTAGATTTAGCCCGGAGCTTTTACAATTCGATGCCGCAAAGAAACAACATTTCTTGCATCATGATGATTGGCGGGTACTCGAAATGTGGAGATATTGTATCTGCACGCAAGTTGTTTGATGAGATGGGTGAGAAGGACCATTTGTTGTATAATGCTATGATCGCTTGCTACGCTAAAAACAGTCGACCAAAAGAAGCACTCGATCTGTTCGATGAAATGCTTCAACCAAGTGTTGACGTTCAAGCAGACAAAATGACATTAGCTACTGTCATATCCGCGTGTTCCCAGCTGGGAGACTTAAGTTTTGGATCATCGATTCACGAGCTTTACATGAATCAAATGGGCATTACAATGGATGACCACTTATGTACCGCCTTAATCGACTTGTATGCAAAATGTGGTTCCATTGATAAAGCTTTTAAGTTATTTCACAAGTTGCACAAGAAAGATGTTGTTGCTTATACCGCCATGATCTTGGGCTGTGGCATCAACGGGAAAGAACAGATTGCTATCAAACTGTTTGATGAAACGATGGAGTCCAAAATCCGCCCTAATTTAGTTTCATTTTCAGGACTATTAACCGCATTAAGTCATGTTGGTATGGTTGAAGAAAGTTCCCAGTGCTTCAACTCCATGAAAAGATATGGGCTTGTGCCTATACCGGACCATTACAGTCTCATGGTTGAAATTTTGGGCCGGGCTGGGCAACTAGAGGAAGCACACAACTTGATAAAGAACATTGCTTTGAATTGGAAGCTGATAGCAGCGGGTATGGGTCACTTCTTGCTAATATATACGCGGGTGTTGGTCGGTGGGAGGATGCTAAGAGGTTAAGAAAGAGTATACATGAAAAGGGTTTGGTTAAGGTTCCTGGAAGTAGTTGGATGGATCATGTGCAGGAATAAAATGGACAATCATGCAACACTTTCTTTCATGGTTTCTTACACTTGGAGATGTGGAGGCTGAAGGTAATCATAGATTATTACCTTATATAAGTTGGGGAGAAAATACTAAATATTAACCATATATAGATCACTTATTTAAAAAAAAAATTATAGAAACTTTTCACAATTGAAACATTGAGTGGTTTTATAGTTGGAAAAAAGTATGAGTGACTTTAGTGGAATGCTTAAGAAAGTTAGTTACTATTAAATGAAATATTTCCAATAAGTTAGGGTGGGACTCGGGTTCGTGCGGGTAAGCGGCTACATGGCCGCAACATACTCGAGTTGGGGGCTTCGGGTTCAGTTCACGGGTTCTACAACCTGAGTGCTTAAACCTTGAAATTTGAATGTTGGGTAGTTTAGGGGTTCACGGGTTCCACCCCTTGTGAGGGGGGTAGTTAAGAGTAAAAATGACATGACAAAATAGCCTAATGTAGGTTGGTTAACTCGATTACTTTTTATGTGATTCTTAAAACGTTTCAAAATAGCCTAATGTAGGTTGGTTCACGGGTTCCACCCCTTAGTGTAAATGACTTACACTGTGCAAAAGTTTCAAAAAAAAGGACATCAAGTGTAATTATTAAAGTTAAAGGACAATATCTAAAATTTCATATATAGTTAAAGGACATAATTTGTAATTTACTCTATTTTTTTTTTGAAAGGCAAAGCTAATCGAATTCCACCCGAAGAACAGGGTGGCCCCGCCTCCCAGGAGGAAACTCGCCACCAGGAAAACCTCGTGACTCACATAGAGCATTTCTGCCCTAGACGATATTCGAACCGATGGCCTCCCAAATAGTGAGGCTCCCGGGCCACCACTAGACCAAATGGCCAGTGGTTAATACTTAATCTTTAATTTTGCTAAATAATCAATTTTTTTTTTTTACAGAAACTCACGACCAGCTTCTTCATATCTTATTATTTTGACACCAAACAATCCTAAAAATTTGAATTAAATGCAGTGTGGTGAACACTTAACTTTGAATCACTTTAGATGCACATACGTTTAGTTTTATTAAGAAAATTTACTGACTTGGGGGGTTTGTCTGCTTTTTGGGACAACAAATCAAGCACAATTCATTTGTAACTGTTTTCTTTTATTGACCTTCTCATTTTGTAACTGTTTTCTTTTATATACCTAATAATTAAGTAACTGTTGCGCCACGTGTCATAATTATGTGAGCACGAGATTGGCCTCACCCCCAACGGCTACAAATCCACTCCACGCCGGTGGAAATCTCCAGGAGCCCCCTCCACGACCGTGGACCACGCGCAGGGCCCGCGGTGTTCCACGGTCCCACACCGGCCACCTCACCTCCACGCTCAGCTCTACAGTCTACGACACTAGCCCCCTCGGCCTTATGTTCTTAAAAATAATTATTTTTTTAAACGGCAAAAAGGTTGTATTAAAATTAAATGAGAAAAGGATCGAAACTAGAACTACGGTACGAGTAATCTAACATATTTAGATAAGTAGACAACATTTTCATTTTCTATGTAACTTCTTGTAAAGTTTATATTTTGGGAAAATTACCAAAATATAGATTTAACCAACTTTTAAAATATATATATATATAAATTGACTTTTAGCCTACGGATCGATAGACATCCCCTACGTGGCTCAACCAGAACTCGTCATGTCAGCTTAGGCGGCTAAGGCTTAGCCGTCTTTTTTACACTGAAATTCATAAAAAGTATAGTGTGCCACTTTCTCATCATTAAGAGTTTGACACGTGTCGCATGTAGGCTAAATTAGTCGGCTAAGGCTTAGCCAACAGGTCCATGTCGTTAGCCGCCTCTGCCATGTGGAACGTAGGCTAAATTAGTCTCCGTTTTTAGCTTAGCCGGCTCTTCGCCTTATCTTTATTTGGCTCCAAAGGCTAGTAAGTAGACGACGACATGTCGACATAGCTGCCGTTTAGCGGCCTTTTTACCGTTTAGAGATGACTTAGCCGCCTTTCAATATTTGAGAACCCCAACTTTATTCTTCATGTGAAAACCGTCGGGCATTGGGTCTGGTTTTTGCTCCGGGACTGACATTTGAATCGAATACATATTACTTCCTGGACATTTAGAATATAACTGAAAAAAATTCTCTAAAATATTCAAATTAATAGAGAAATCATCATTGTGATCTTGAAAATAGCTATTTGGCTAGACGAACCACCGACAACAGGTGCCTTAGACGAACCAACACAAACTTGTTTCTAGCTCCATGATCCAACAACAATTTCTTGAACGACATTCAACTTAAAATTTTTTAAATACATTTTTTTAGCCATTTCTAAAAAAAATAAAACATTCCAATCACGCACTAAATTGATTGGATCCGTAAACGTAGACATTTTATCAGATTATTGAATAATATTTTCAAGTTCACACCGTTACGAAATCAAAGATGTTAAACCAACATAAGTAATATTTGTACATATATGTAAACCAAGTTTCCTACAATCAAGCTGATGCCAAATTAGGAGTCATGAGTTAGACCAACAGCTGATGCATATCTAAACCGCCGGTCGAACCGGCCCTCGTGGTAAACCCTCAATACATATACATTTACGCCTCTCGTATCACCTCACTACGCCTCTGCTCACCGGTTCGATCGGAAAATCATGTCGGACGAAGAGCATCAGTTTGAATCAAAGGCCGACGCCGGTGCTTCCAAGACCTACCCTCAGCAAGCCGGCACTATCCGCAAGGGCGGCCACATCGTCATCAAAAACCGCGCCTGCAAGGTTCACAAATCTCCTTCTAATTTCGATTAGGTTTTACGAATTCGTATCAATTTTGTACATGATTCAGTTTTTGATTAGGTTGTAGAAGTTTCTACCTCTAAGACCGGCAAGCACGGTCATGCGAAGTGTCACTTTGTTGCGATTGACATCTTCAACGGGAAGAAGCTTGAAGATATTGTGCCTTCTTCTCATAACTGCGATGTAAGTTATCATGTTGTAGATTCGATTTCTTAATGCGATTAATTGATCTATTTTTTGTATCTGATTTGCAGGTGCCTCATGTGAGCCGTACTGATTACCAGCTAATTGATATTTCTGAAGATGGATTTGTATGGTTCATTATGTTCAGGATTGATAAATTGTTGTTTAAATGTTGTTTTGAGTTCTGATTGTGAATGTATTATTTCTCAGGTGAGTTTGCTGACTGAAAATGGCAACACTAAGGATGACCTAAAGCTACCAACTGATGATGCTCTCCTGACACAGGTATATTATGTCATTCAGCTTCATTATGCTCTTATGGTTTTTAAAAGCGTGCCTAAGACGTGCTATTTGTATGGGGAAAATTACCAGAATAGACGGTTGACTAAAGCAAATTCTTAAAATAGGCATTGACATGTCGACACGTGGTAAAAAATCACTGAACCGCCGGCTAAATTAGCCGGAAAAATAGTAAGCGAAAAACAGAGGTCTGCATTCTGCGCCAATGAAATGTCGACACGTGGCAAAAATCACAGCTAAATAGCCGGCCCGTCTAGGCTATTTAGCCGTGAGTCTGGGGTTCTGCACTTAGCCGGGAAAAGATGGCTATTTAGCTGTAAGCCTGGCCCGGCTGAATAGCCTTGACGGGCCGGCTACTTAGCCGTGATTTTTTCCACGTGTCGACATTTCATTGGTGCAGAACCCCAACTTCGCTTACTTTTTTCCGACGGTTCAGTGTGGATGTGTATGTATTTCTAGGCTAAAAGTTAATGTCTATTTAGAGAAGTCTCCTTGGTCAAATGTATATGCAGTTGATATCACCGATATATCGGTTATCGGTCCTATGCCAAAATATCGGTCCTGATATTATCGGTGATATTTACCGAGATATCGCCGAGATTTTGATTCCATAATATCGGTTGTCTCACCGAGTTTCTCGGTTTACTAATTTTGGCCCTTTTTTTAAACATTTTTCTGCCCCAAAGCCCATTCCCCTTTAAAAATGTTGGCCCAATGCCTTGTACTCATAGCCAAAACCATCGAATTAAATGCCCTAACTCCCTAATACACCCACGTTCGCACTACACACACCTGCTAGATCATGTTTCTAATATAAAATACTGATACTTTTTAGTTTTGACTTTTGATTTAATTGTTAATATTATATATGTGTGTGTATATAAGTTTATGCATGATATAAAAGCTACCGATATCCCACCGGTATCCCACCGCGAGAACCGATATCTCAAATATCGGTCCTTGACCGATAACCGATATTTTTCCGCATTAACTGCTTAGTATTTTGGTAATTTTCCCTTTTGTATGGGATTGGATTTGTGTTTTAGGATGTTGTACTACAGGCTTCTTAGGTTGTATATATAGGTTATTTAGATATTAAAACATAAATAGAGGTTACTTGTGTATCAGTTTTAGGTAAATGATGCTAGAAACCTATGAGAGATATATTAAAAATTTATATAATAAATTGCGCCTCGGTTTTAGACCCGTCGCCTCAGTGCGCTTCTCGCCTTTTTAAAACCCAGGTCAAAATTGGTAAAAGTTAGGGACTTAGGGCCATATGTAAAAGCAAACAGAGAGAGTAGATTTACTTGATAAAACTGCTAGTATCTAAAATAAAAAAAATATGAGAGATTCAGAATTTGGTTGTACATAGAGCACGCGTATGTAAAGCTCTTGTCTCGCACCTCGGTTTTCAGGACCTAAACGCCTCATGGCGCCTTATTATTACTGATTTGTTATAGTTCTTTTTATTAAAAATTAAGAAAAATGGCTTTTATTTGTGAGAATTATAGAAGACTTGCGCCTTGTGAATGTCTGAGGCGCCTAGGGGCGCCCTTTGTATCACAGTGATTGTGGAAAGCTAGGTGATTTATAGCTGATTATTTTTTTTTATTTTTTATTTATGATAAAAAAGATGCTGCAATTCTTGTTACCCATATAAATTATTACTTTTGTCTATTCGAAGATGTGGTTCATATTTTATTGACTGGTAATGAGTTTGCTATGAATGCAGATCAAGGATGGATTTGCAGAGGGAAAGGACCTGGTGGTGAGTGTGATGTCAGCAATGGGGGAGGAGCAGATTTGTGCTCTCAAGGACATCGGCCCCAAATAGTTCATAAACTCTTGCACCATCAGCAGAAACTTTTCTACTGTAATACAACTTCTGTCTCGTCACATGAACGTAAAGTATTTTTACTGTCTCTCGTCGGGGAAGTTATCAATTTTCTGAGCTTTTTAGCGAGTTTTAAGAACTCAACTAAGTCGGACGCTATATATTGTTGATGTCAATGTGTGGATCACCAGTGCCTTACTAACTAACAGGACCAGTAAAATGTCGCTTGAGTTGAGTGGGTGACCTTTAGAAGCGAGCTTGTAGACCATAGTTATGATGGTTATGTTATTTAACTTGGCTATTGTATATTTTAGCTAGACCTGGCAAAACGGGCGGGGCGAGTTGGGCCGGGTGCCGGGTCAAAATGCTGGTCCCATTATCCATTCAGATTACTTATGGTTTTCTATCGTCGGGTTTGGTTTCGTTTATCATCTCTATTTAAAAGTGATAGTTTAGGGATAATTGTGCAAATGATCCTATTAACCAAGGACATTTTCTGTAATAATTTAGACTCTTGATCACCATCGTTCCGTGACGTGGCAAAACTTATCATCATCAACAACACACAAGTGTCTCTTTCTCACCCTTATCCATAGATGACTAAACCTGTGAATCAATTTCAGTTTATCTTATCCAAACACCATAAAAATTGAGATATTTCATTTAAAAAAAGTGAGATATTTATTTAAAATAGTAAAAGGTGAAGTAGACATCAACGCTATATAAAACTCAAGTATTCATAATAACAAAACATTACACACCAATCCAATATCAAGTTATCAACCATGGACCAAGAACAAGCTCGACCACCACGAGTCATAGTAGCCATGAAAGGCCACCCTGGGTCGGGCAAGACGACACTAGCCCGGTTCATAGCCGCGTCACTAGGCTGCCCGCTCATCGACAAAGACGACGTCCGTGACTCCACTTTCACAATCGAATCACAACTAGACTCAACCACCACTATTCAAAAGCTCCTTAACCATCTTTCTTATCAAGTCATATGGCGAATGGTCGAGACCCAACTGAGCCTTGGCCTCAGTGTCGTCATCGACTCGCCTCTTTCCCACCGGGCCTACTTTGACCGGCTGGTTGACTTAGCCAAGGCTTTTGATGGCACTCAACTTGTGGTGGTTGAGTGCAAGCCCAAGGACGAGGTTGAGTGGCGGAGGCGGCTTGAGAATAGGGGGAAAGATGGTTGTGATGGAAGCTGGCATAAGCCGGCCACGTGGCGGGATATGGAGAGGTTGTTGGAGGGTTACAAAGGGTGTACGGATTATGATGTGGGTGAGGTGCCGAAACTGGTTTTGGACACGACGGAAATAGATGTTAAAGTCACGGAGCATGCTGAGGTGGTGTTGAGGTTTCTTGATGCTTGTGCTCATTGATGTAGTATTTGTTCATCATATATATGTATGTAAAGTTTGACTAATAAAGTAGTAATAGATTGTGTTTTTAATCTTGTGTTTGTGGTGCTAAATTATTTTGGAGGCTTAAAACGAACCTAAAATTAAGGCGTTTTCTATTGGAAATTTTGAATGAAAATATGTGTTTTTCACTAAGTTACAAAAATTATTTTTTTCTATTTTGGACAAAAATAAATAAATGCAAACGATGAAGTTTTGCGCATTTCTTTCTATGGTTGTGTTCTATGTTGTGAGGGCTTCGTAGCGAACAAAACCACGTCCAAAACAGAGCTAAGATTAATGAGATATCGATGCTTAGAATTGGGTGTTTAGGACAAAGTTACAAAAATTGGAAGGAAAAATGTGAAACTTCCACATGAATTTTTTTCAAAACTAAGTTGTCAATGTAAATTTTATTTCAAACCACGGAGTGAATGCTAATGTACAAGTTATCGAACCGAGTCTTACAAATTTCAACACACTAACATAGCGCGCGGGTTCACCCTTTCATTTACCGTTATAAATAAATACATCCACGTGTATTTAACTAAATAAATATTTATTATTTTACCTTTAACTTTAATAAATTTGATTTAAGAACAGATGAGTGAACCAGCATTATTTTAGGAGGAAAATTTTGAAACGAAAATTTCAAACGGCCGAAAATTAAAAACAAATATTTTCAGTTTCGTGCGACTCCACGTGCTAACAGAAATTCAAACATTTCCATTGCAGTGAAGAATTGCAAGAATCAAACAATCGAATTCCGTTTACGATTGCTTCAATCGCAATTTTGATTCTCCATAAAACCCTATCAATCTTGCTCGCGCTCACTTATGTCTTCAATTGTCCCCAACGTTGTTCCTAATCATAATTATAATAAAAGCCCTAATTTTGATCGGATTGGATTGGATTGGATTGGTTAATATAAGTCTGGAATTGATCGTTTCCAGTCATATTCTTCATCTGTTCATTGAGTTGGTGTAATTTGAAAACCTAAATTGAGGAATTGTAGATCGATTTTCATTAATGGCAAGTAAGCGGCGGGACCGCCTCCTTGAAAACTCCGATAGGGTTTTCGGTACGTAAATTCTCGCCGTTTTGTAATTCTCGATTGTTATATGAAATCTGTGTTTTATAGCTGATTATGATTATTCAATAAAATCAGTGGAGGCCGCTTCTCCCTCGGTACCATCGTTGTATGGTGGTGGTACACCGATGCATGGAGTACCACCACCGTTGGATGGTCAAACACCTAACCATCCACCAGGTGATGCAAGTGCACCTCCTCGATTACCTGGAGGGCACACGGTTGTAAGATCTAGCTTAAAGCCATTGCATTGGAACAAGGTAAATAGGGTAGTAGAAGGAAGCTTGTGGGAGGAATTGCAAACACATGAACAACCTATTAGGTATTGTACTTTGTAGATTATCACTAATTTGGTTTATAAACCTTCAAAGAGGTGGCGCAGTGGTCTGACTCAGGTTTAAACCCAACTTTTGCTGGTTTTCTGCCTTTAACCTCCTTAAAGGTCACATGCCCAACGTAAGCTATGTTTTACCTACTCCTATTGGTTAGCATGTATATCTACATTCTAACTAATAATAATGATGTTATGTACATTCTAACTAATACCGTCGTTGGAATGGCTCAATCGGAGTTCGTTTGACTCACTTCTTAGCGTTTATTGGTGAAAAACCACTTTTTAGTGGAACCTTCCCCGACATCTATACTTCTATAATAAATAAAGGTTTCTCAATGCCACGTGTCGCCGCCATATTAATTCTTACAACTTTTTTCCCGCATCTTTCTCTTAATAAATACAATTCCATATTTTCAATAATAATATATTTTTAAACAAATTATTAATCTATACTCTATAATAAATAAAAGTTTTGGTAAAACAAATTTTTCCGCTTCTCTCTTCTATTAATTGCATAAATTTTCTTTAATTATTTTTTAATAATTTTTTGTTTCATGTGTCTCTCCTATTAAGTAATATTGATTTCTATAATTCTTTTTATAAAATATTTTTTATTTAAAAAAATATAGGTTTGTTCATAAAACATTTTTAGAAATTGAACATTTTTTCATTCTTTTAATAAAACATTTTTAAAAAGTAACTATATGACGTTTCTAAAATTTGTATTAAAAAACTATGTAATATGCCATAAATATTTAATATGTATATATTTACTATTAAGTATATAACATTACATTTATTAATTACATATATTCAACCCGTGTAATACACAGAGTTTCTAACCTAGTTATACTAATAAAACAAATTTATTTTAAATTATCTCATATTATAAGAAACTTTAAAATTTAGTTACCTAACTTATGTTTTCAATCAAATAGTAAATGAAAGTCAAATTACATTGAATAGTATTTTAACTTATTTTTGAAACTAAATTATATATTAATTTTTACATATTTTTTTATTTTATTTTATATTGTTACTATATGTAATACATTTTTCTACTTATAAGATATATATATATATATATATATAAAGATTTAAGAATTTTATATATTAATATTTTTTCACCCTGTGTAATACATATGTTCTAACCTAATGTATCCCTAAATCAAATTTAGAGGTTTCACATTTTAACCCCTCTAATTCCAATACCATACATAACAGATACAAACTAAAGTTTTACTAATTACATAAATGATCCCCTAAGAATTTGATGATCAGGATTAGTCCTTCACACACTATCTCGCAAGTCGCAACAGCGTTTGTGCTTGATAACACATGCATCATCAAACACCAACGCATACCCTGACTTCATTAACTGCCCTTTCCTTCATTATTCTAAGAAAATAGTAATTCTTTAATAGGGGTAACAAAGCTACGCACAAATTTTTATGTTGTTAGTACAAACTGTTACAGTTGGTTTGGGATAAAGTATCAACTTTTGCTATTTAGTTTTTAAAAATGAGCACATGAATGCCAACCATTTCTGATTTTCTCACATAGAGTGAGCCGCACACACATTCACACATTTCAGTTTTTTAATTTTTTTTACTGTTTTAATATTTTTATTATTTTAATGATAATAAATAATTTTAATCATACTTTATTTTTCTTTTAAAACTTTTAAAACAATATGCCGTTGCTAAATACTTATTTATATCTACGTTTCGATATAAATTTTATTCAAAACCAAGTCGGTCCATGTTTCGACGTAAATTTTATTCAAAATCAAATCCAACAAAATATGATAGATTTTAATTCTTTTTAAGTCACTTTCGTGTTTCTTAACACACTTTTTTACAACAATCTTACGTTTTCTTGATTTTCGAATGTACTGTTGCAACGTGTTTATTTTATCTACGTTTCGATATTCAGAATCGAGCCGCCGCAACTTATACGCTTCTCTTTACATGTTTTTTTATTTTGTGTAAAATCGAGGTGTGTCTAATTAAATATATTTCCTGTTTTACGCACATACGGATTTACCGTCGCAACGCGCGGCTAATGTCTACTAGTTATAACTAAAGCGAATTGAAACTTATTGAGGATCTTATATGAATAGTAATGTTATGACCCCAACATCTATGAATTTAGCTTTTAAATGACTTAGTTTTGCTATCCAAAAAGAGGTTAGCGGTTGGGTTCGAAGGCCTTTAGGCTAATTAGGGCTAATTGGTTAGTTGGGCCACCTGCTTATTCTCTAAGTGGGCCCCTTAATCAGGTTTCTTTGTCCCTAACTTGTTTAACAGAATTGTTATCTATTTAAATCATGTCTATGTAATTGTAAAAGGTGTGCACTGAAATATAATAAGATCCCTAGTTGCAAAGTGGATGTAGGTCTACCGACCGAACCACTATACTTCTCGTGTTTTGTTCTTTATTGCTTTTGTGTGATTGTGTTCCGCTGCGCGTATACCCTAACACTAGCAAGGCAGCTTGTTGGCTGTTTGCCTTCTATTTCGATGTAAAAGTTTTTCTTGAGTATTCATGAATGAAGTATTGAAATAGTAGTCATGGTAGTAATGCCTTCACAACACTCACCATCACTCAAACTTGATTAATGGCTTTGGTACCACAATGTTGGAATTTCATAATCAAAGAAAAAAAAGGAAAGAATAGTTGGAACAAGATGATTTTATTGATCACATAACACTGCTTAAATAAGCATGATAATTACAGCAACAAACAAATCAAAACAGAATTATAACAACCACCGGTATTCAAGAAACTACTTCCTAAAGGCTCGCATAATTTGGACCCAACTAAACTACTCGTCGGTTCCTATGATTCGAATTAGTCTCCAACACTTTTCGCCGTCTTGCTCCATTTCAGCCTCCATTTCATCTTTCTTTCTTTCAAGTTCAGCCTGTTTAAGGTTCTCCTCATAGCATTTTAAAAATAGTTTCACAAAGTTGTGAAGGATTTGACTAGCTGCCCAAAAAATAAACAGACATAATAAATCAAAAGTTATTTTGGTTAAAGTTGGCAAAACAGGCACGGTCAGACAGATGGGTTAGGTAACAAGTCAAAACGAGTTTGGATCAAAATGAGTAATTTTTGGTATGGGTTGGAGACATGTCAGGTTGGGTTGGGTTGACATGTAAACATTTATATTATTTCAGTAATAATCTAATCTTTTAAATATGATGATTTAAGAGGTTCTATACATTAAAAATATACATTTTGGACGACTTTTGACCACATCAGTCATTTCCTTTTAAGCTATTTGTTTCTATTTCGTCTCTTGACCCGTTAAAGGTAAAATTAGACTCGACATGACTCATTCATATGTAAACGCGTTGAAATTACCACATCTAATTTTGATGTTACTTTAAATAGCATATGAAAGTTACCTTGTTCGAAATGGCAACGGGAAGGGTCTTCACCAAAATATAGGGCCAATTCATCAGCATTTTTACCCTGTCACAAAACAATTAAAATATTAAATGGAATAATCTAAAAGCCAAATTTAAGAGCAAATCATACATAAAAGGAATATATTTTCATTCAATTTATGTTTTAGGGAACATACTTTCAAAATCAACATTTAAGAGCCTATTTTATAATCTTACTAGTTTACATCTCGTGTCTACACACGGGGTGAAATACATCAATACATAAAAAATTTAAATCTTTATGTATATATTTTACATGTGTAAAAATTTATTACATATAGTAATGATAGAAAACAAATTCAAAATATGTAAAAATTAATATATAACTGGGTTTCGAAAACACGTTAATTACTATTTTTTAATATAATTTGACTTTTATTTACTTTTTGATTGAAAATAAAAGTTTTATAATTAAATTTTAAAGTTTCTTATGATAAGAGATAGTTTAAAATAAATGCGTTTTATTAGTATAATTAGTATTTTTTCTTTAAATATATATTATTATTAAATAATAGAAGTGCATTATATAGGAGAGAGAGACGGGAAAAAAATGATGAGAATGAATATAGATGCGACACGTGGCATGCAAAAACCTTTATTTATTATATAGTATAGATAAGAGAATAAGCTCCGGTTACCCGTTAAGGGTTGATATAATGCTCGGGAAAACACAATGTTTTTGGAAACGGACACTGGGCGCTATCCGGTTGTGTGTAGTTGAACCGCTTTTATTTGAACCGACCGGTACCAGTCATACCGGGTGGTTAGGCGGTATTTCAAACTTTTTTTTGTATTTTTCTTTTCAAAATCTCATTTTCTAATTAATTTAGTATTCCAAGTTGCATATTTTATTTATCTTTATATGTCATTAAAATTGTAAATTTACATAAAACAAAAACGTTTTATATTTTGTATCTATATAAATAGTTTTAATTTTTATATTATTTATGATGCCATCAGGTTTTTAAATCCGCTCTAAGACGGTCGGTTCGTTATCCGGTCCGATTATAAAAACATTGCTAAAACAGGCACACAAAAAAAATATAGAAATTGACTAAAAGTATGTTCCTTTTACATGCAATTTGCCCAAACTTATAGTCAAATTTGCAGGGATTTACCACAACGGAATAGAAACTATTAAGACTTGTCTCTTCCGCCTCAGCATGGCCAATGAACTCCTTCAATGCCTAACAATGTGAGAAAATCTAATCAATCAGTGCTCTAAAGTTTCCCAATCATGTCTGCTTAAGTGTCACACTAATCAGCCATCTAAGCCTAATCATTTTTTGATTAGCAACTAATAACTGAGGGTGCTACTATAGATACACTACTAGGTGACGTCATCATACAGGCTATATAGATGGCGAAAAAAGGTTATACCTCCGTATAGCATCTTTCAGTGGTGTACGCCGTCACATTAGTCGTTTCTATGTTAGTCAGAAAAATAACTTTCTATCATACACCTCATATAATAGAAAAACACAGCTCATACAACATGTATAACATATGGTGTCTAAATAGTAAGGGACTGGTGTCTGTATAGTCTCCCCTTAACTGAATCAAGATTTAAAATAAATTAAACAACATTCATGTTCATGGATGAATGACGAGTTTTCAAATTATTAGTTTTTATTAAAAAAAATACAATGTAACACCATTTTATTTATTCAATAACATCAATTTTAATAAATTTTATATATTAAGAGCTAGGTCACTTGACCCCTTAGCTTGCTGAACACATTTTAGAACACTGTGTGGAATTTAATATAGGTAGCAACTTCGATCCATTTATACGTAAATGGGTCAACTTGGGTAATATTTTATCTCAAACGGGTCATATTAACAAAAGATTAAGCTAAAAAGAAAACATGTCTTTTTTTTATTCAATGCACACAGCCTCTTAAATTCTTTTATTCAAAGATGTTGATTACTATTGCTATAAGATAGTATTTGTAATGAAAATTAAGGTGTTAATCTTTTATAAAAATATGAAAATTTGTACTGTTTACCTACCAAGTTAAAAATTCCTTCAGATACAGGGCCATCATTTGCACATGCATCTAGATCTTGCTTGGCTTTTTTCAGTCCTAAGATAATGGCTTTCATTTCTTCTGCTACACTTTTCAATTGTATCTACAAGTTAAGGCATTAATAAGTAATCTCTTAACAGTTTCAATAACAAATCTATGCAAAAAATGATTAATTTAAACCTTTGTTGCAGCTTCTAGGCTAACAAGATCCTCAAACCTGAGAATTAAACTGAATTTTGAACAAAAAGATGTTTAATTTCGCCTCCATGCGTGGCACCTTCATTAGCTCCAGAAAATACTGCAATATTGTTGAAATTTTGAGTGTTAGAAGGTCATGATTGTTAATTTATATATCCAAAATTGTTAAAGCCAAGAGACCATTTTTTTTAATTTATTCAAAATAAAATGAATACTTTTTTACTATATTAAAAAAATAGTTTGATTCAAAATAAAAAGAATTATAATCTTGATACTCACTTGCTCACACTTGTCTAATTTCTCCGTGTCACCTGTATAATTCTGCACAGTCACAATGCAGAAGATCAATACTTAAACAGAAGAATCAAGAAATATGAAACTGTTTAAAAAAAATGTATAATATAAAGTTATGGTTTCACCTTGAGTTGCTCCATCTCTTCTTTTGAAGGAAAGAATTTGAGAATATTTTCTACTAGATCAGCATCTAAAAGTGTGTCATCCATAGCTAAAACCGCATCATGTAGATCAAAGTTGTTATCATTAAACTTTCTAATAATTAGTTTCAAAAAGCAAATCCAAACACGTACCCCTGAGTATCCAAATTCAAAACTAAGAAGCCAATTAGATATATTTTTTTAAGAACAGCAAATACACACACCCATCTATTCCTGCTCCTAAATCTACACCATTCTGAAGTGGCGGATCATGAATTTTTTTCAGGGGTTTACTTTTTTAGATGCTCCAATTTTATAGGGCCGGACATAAAAAATTTCGGTTTGGTTCGTTTGTTCGGGTCAGGTAAGGTTCATTGCATAAAAAAATACGATACAATAATTAAAAAAACATCGTTATTAGAAATTAAAAACACACATAATATAGATAAAAATGGTCTTTAATTAAAAAACTACCAAAATAACAACAAATTTTCAATCTTTTCAAGACTCTAATTTCTGGGTCTTTATCAACACATCGTTCCACTCCAAATTCATATCTCAAAATCTGATCTTGATTAGTTTTCAGTTTTTTAAGAGGTTCACCCCAGTTTTTCTATATAGCTTTTCTACTACAATTTCGAAACTCGGGGGTTCCGGTGTATCCCCTCGGCCCTACGTAGATCCGCCAATGCCATTCTCCACCACCGGACTCGAACCCTGAACCTGAAGAAGAGGGACACCACTATGTACACACAGAAGCCAGTTAGATAAATACGTTATGGTAGAACATGATCTCCACACTTACCACCATATCAAGACGTGGCATCTTAACCTTTGTAAGCATAATTTCCGCGTTACTAGCCCTCCTCGCATCAATCTAGAATCAAGAACACGATCAAGAAAAGATAATTACTAAAATTAACAAATAATGGTATCATTCCATTACCAAATGGACTTTTTTGGGTTTTGGCTCTATAGGAGCAGCTCTTTGGGGGACTGCGGCGAAAAGTCTCTCAAGTTCTGATGCATCAAGATCCTTCGGACTAGAATTCAACAGCTTAACATCAGTAGTTAGAATAAATGACATATACATGAATGCATATAAAGTATATATTGCACTTTACAGCATAAAGAAATAAAAATATGATTTTGATCAGCAAGATTTGTTAGCCTAATTGTCATATCCAAGTTTAACGGGTCACAATTGTAATTAGCCTAAAATATGTTTAGGCGTGAATTATATAATAATAGTAAGACTAGGGGTGAGTTGTGTACATGTGAAAGTTAGAAACTGTTTAGTACGTATCAAGGGCGGAGGATATAAGGGGCCCGAGGGGGCCCCGGCCCCCCCCGATTTTTCGCTCAAAAGTGTTAATATATACGTATTCGGTCGATTTTTCGCTCAGTAGTGTTAATTTATATGTATTCGGCCGAAAATTTTATAGTTCCGGCCCCCCCTATATGAAAAAAAAATTCCCGGCCCCTCCTGCGAAAATTTTCAAGCTCCGCCACTAGTACGTATGTAGGGTTACGATCCTTCATGAAGGGTTGCGACGTTTAATATACATCAGTATATATCATCGATGAAGCGTGTAAAACTTCCATCGATCAATTGAAAGTTCTTTATGTTGGATATGATCGAAGCTTCATTTAATAATACATTTGTGTAAATATTAAAGTATTTACAGAAGGCTATAAATAGCCTGTCGTATTCATAATAAAATATGCAATTCTTGTAATCTTACATATCGTGATTTACGGGGCTATGAAGATTCATATAACTTTACAATATAGAAACCAAAGAAAATGATGTCTACATTTTTCTTTGCAGGTCATCCCACAAGCTTCCTTGCAACCTCCAGCCTGCACGCCGCCCACGTAGTCCATGCATCGGCGGAGGTGGAGGGGGGTCTTCATGCATGAAGGGTGGTGGTGGACCTTGCATAGATGATTAATATCTTTTGATCAAGGCTGTAACATTAATGAAAGAGATGTTAATTGGATGATTAATATCATAATTAATCAAGAAATTAGTTATGAAATTATGTACCGGAGATCTCAAGGAGGCGATCCGGCTGCTTACTGTTGAATAATATTGATCAACCAAATTTTCAGATTTCATCCACTTACTAATAACAGAATTAGCACAAAAAGGGGAAGTTTAATAATGAGGTGTATAGGTGGGGAAAAAACCCTGTGAACCAAAACCGATGACCCGAGCCTCGGTTCCAAACCGATTGTCAACCAAACCGGTCCTAACCCTATTCAAACCACCGGTTCAAGTCCGGTTCTAGCGTTCCAGTCACCAAACAGGGGCGAAGTTTACTTACGGCCCGGGGGGCACCGCCCCCCCCCCCTCTTTTTTTCTCTCAGTAGTGTTAATTTATGCTTATTCAGCCGATTTTTCGCTCGGTAGTGTTAATTTATATGTATTCGGCCGAAAACTTTATAGTTCCGCCTCCCCCAACGTTTTTTTAAGCTTCGCCACTGTCACCAAACTGGGTTAAAACTAGTTTCCCTATTCGGAACCACCACGAAAAAACCGGTTCGGAATCGGTTCCTTAGTTCCTACTGTTGGGCCTTTTTTGAACGTTGACTCATGGTAATATAGCTGTTGTGTAGCAATTTTGAATCTTTTTATATTTTTATGGACCATTTTGTCGCGATGTGTAAATAGGTATTGAATATGTTGTTTTAGTCATAAAACACAAAAAAGCTCTCGAAAACGAAAAACATTCTCAAAACGTTGTGGCAACTGAAAGTGGGCACTCGTCCGTTGGTTTCGTTTATAATGAAATTGTAATAAAACTAGTGAATTACCACCCGCGCTCCGCGGCTAGTTCGAAACGTTCATAAAAATAACAAATCGTGACGGTACATTCTACATGACGTTAAAAAATGTTGTTGCGGTATATTCGATAGTATCGAAAAAGTTACCTAGTTGTATACGAAAAATAAAAAGGAGAATAAAAAAAATCAAGTTACTCTTCATACGGACCACGTTAACGTAGATAAAATAAAAAAGAGGAACCTCGCAACGGTTTTGGAGAGGAGCATTGAATGGTTTAAAAAACTAAACGGTTTAAAAAACTTTTAAAACAAATGATCGGTTTAAAAATGATGTTACGAAAATTCACTTCGAAACGTAGATAAAAGTAGGCACGTAGCAACGTTAAATCCGAAATTTTATAAAACATCATATTTTAAAGGTTGTAAGTGGAAAACAAAAAAAATATGAAAAAATTGAAACCTGGAAGCAACTTTGATGACTCGTACGTTTAATATTTGTGATTTGATTACTTGTTAGATTACTTAAAAACTCAAAATAGTAACCCGTTATGCACAATTTACATATGCATAGTGGATGCTTGCCCGTCGTTCAAATTTTTTTATAATGATTATTTTATTATTATATTTAATTTTAAAATTATTTTGTTTTTCTTCTATAACTTTTAAAATATGATATTTAAAAAAAATCTATGTCGTTACGACGTGCTTATTTTTATCTACGTTTCGGTATAAATTTTATTCGAAATGGAATTGGCTAAAACATAAAACATGTTTAAGGAGTTAGTATAATATTATTATCGTTTTTAAAACAAATTAAAATAATTTATAGAAAAAACTTTCAAAAGCAATGTTGGATTGGGGTAGTATTGAAAATTTGAAACACTTATGAGGGTACGATCAGGTGGGAGTAGACTATGGTAAAGATAAATGATTGCTCAATCTTGTTGGTTACTAAACGTGTGGAGCCCACAGTGAATCAGGAATCATAAGCATTGAAACACACTTGACATCAGCAAAGCATTGAATGATTGTATTGTATGCATTAAAGGTGTGCAATTTGGCTTTTGTAAGGTTATAAGGTATACTCTCACGCGTGAGAGCCTTCACCGCGTGAAGAACATTGGAACACTGCCCCCCTCTCACGTGAAGGGGGCGTGATGGGATTGGCGTGAGGTGGCTAACGGGAGAAATGGTTGGGTTGAGGGGAAGAGGGTTAGGTGTCAGTGTGTGATTGGGAAGAGGGTGATGTGGCAGTGGCGTGAAGAGCCTCACTTGGGTGAAACACCGCCCCCCTCTTGCATGAGGGGGCTCACTTGGGACTACCGTGAAGGTATACCTCATAACCTAAGTAATACAATTTGGCTTTTGTAAGCATTGAATGATTGTATTTTATGGACCATTTTGTCGCGATGTGTAAATAGGTATCGGATATGTTGTTTTAATCATGATACACAAAAAAGCTCTTGAAAACAAAAAAACACTCTCAAAACATTGTGGCAACCTAAAGGGCACTCGTCCGTTGGTTCTGTTTATAATGAAATTATGTTTTGAAATTGTAATAAAATTATGTTTTGTTGGTTCTAAAATTTTAAAAATTAATAAAAGATGAATTTTATGTTATTTATTTGATCTATTTACTTTTTTAATTAATTTTTAATAAAAAATGTTTTATTATAAAACTAGTTTAGGAACTGGTTTGGCACACGATCCGGTCTCAACCTGACTATCCCAGTTTGAACCAGGTACCGGTTTCTCCTATGAGCCGGTTTGACCTTGATGACATGAACCCAAATCGGCTCCGACCCAAACTGAAACACCCTACTTTTTATTTTTTTTATAATTATCATAGATTGCACGGAATATGGTCCCAGCTTTTCAAAACCTTGTCACCGTGGTGACATAGGTATATTTTATTATAAAGTATTGTTTTTACAACATTTATATAATTTACAATAGATCTAGGTATTCTTCACTCCGACATGCCACGTCAAACTTCATTCATTCCTAGTATTTTTTTCTGTAGTATTCTGAAAACGTTTTTATATTAGCTTAAGCTAAGTAATTACACTGTCTTTTATTTTGTTTATGGAAATTTTTTGGTTCCTTATTTAGTTTCACCAGACATACATTCCCCCGTGACACTTCGAACGTACCTATGCCGCGTCATCCATTGATTTCTTGATCTTCAAGATCCAACTCTTGTCTTGTCTTGTTTTAGTCAAATTTACAAAGTGCAAAACCTAACGATTACAAGAAGGCTTCCAAAAACAGCCATAACAAGATACATGGATAAAGAAAATACGATCCAACTAAAAAAACAAAACACAACCACGGGTCTAAGCTTTGATTTGTAACAAATAACACAACCAATATATAAACAAAAAATAAGCAATGTTTTGCCAAAGTTTTGGCAAAATAAAACATAATTGCTCATCAGGGTTTACCCCATTAACTGTTTTAACGAGTTCCAAACATCGCTCTGATATCATTGTTGGGTTTCGCCAGAGTCCAAGTGCAAATCTAGAACAACAAAACAACCAAAGAATACGTTAACAAAAGTGTACCCTTCAAGTAGCAGAAAACTGTACCAAAATAGAACATCATGAACACAACGACTTGGTCGCTAGATCCATTACAAGAAAACACCACGCGAAAATGTGGCAATGGTCAGCAGCGTAATGTCAGTCAACGCTAAGAAGCGACTACAATAGCGACGTTTGGTGCAAAGAAGCAACAACGCGTCGACGATCGGCACAGGCGGCGACGTCGACACTAGTGGCGACGACAGTACTGCCGCACCGGTGGTGACGGTGCCAGGAGGTGGTTTCTCAAGAATAATATGAATTAATGAAACCCATAGACCCCTATTTATAAGGGGTAACTTTTACAATAGTAACCTAGTTTTTCATCTGTTTCATTTTAGTCATTCAAACTTTTTTAGTCTCGTTTTAGTCACCCAAGTTTCTCATCTGGTATATTTTAGTCGCTCAAATTTTTTTTGTCTTAATTTAATCACTCAAGTTTCACATGTTATTCTAATTTAACGAAATTACCATGTTACGAGTTACTATTTTTTGGATTCCTTTTTATGTATACGGTGAAAATTAAATACAAAAAGAGTAAACCAATATTTTCACTATATACATATAACAAAATTCAAAAAAAGTAACATTTTAATCTCGTAAATGCGCAAGATTATAATAACATATGAAACTTGAGTGACTAAAATGAGACAAAAAAATTTGGGTGACTAAAATGGAACAGATAAGAAACTTGAGTAACTAAAATGAGACAAAAAAAGTTTGAGTTACTTAAATGGAATATATGAGAAACTTGATTACTATTTTGTGAAGTTTTTGTTGTGGGTCGATCAGATCAAATGGCCAGAAGGACGGTTAAGAACTTGAAAGAATTATAGAATGAGATTTAGACTCTAACTTCTCTGCTTGTTTAATTCAAAAGAAACCACATTTTTAAAGGATTACAATGCATAAAAATTGGAAATCATGGGGATCGTCCATGAACCATTTCCTCCTTATCTGGCCCACTACCAACTTACCTACTAAGCAGGGGCGGACTTAGTAAGAGCCGAGGGGGTTCACAGGAACCCCCGAGTTTTGAAATTTTAGTGTAACGGTATGTAAAAAAACTGGGGTGAACCCCCTAAAATATTATAGGGTGAACCCCCTTCGAAATTTTCCTGAATCCGCCACTGCTACTAAGGACTTGAACAAGCAGTTAACGTGGACATGGTACATATCAGTTTTCCCTATTTATAACGATCCAACTTGTTGTCCAAGTCAAAAACTCTAACGGGCTTTTGAATTTCAAATTAGTTATACGATAACTAACTATTTAGGGTTTTGAAATTTAAATAATTAATTAACTATAAATTAAACCATTTAATATATATATATATATACATACATGTATATATATATATATATATATGGTTAGGTTATAGTAAAAAGGGTTTTAAAGATAAGAAGTGTAAGAAAGATTATGAGCTTGACATGTGTCCTTTTATTGTTTTTAAAGAGAGACATAATGATCATTGTGTATTACACAATGAACTTGTATTACACAATAAAGTTGTATTACACAATGAACTTGTATTACACAATAAGCAGACGTGGACAATGAACTTGTATTACACAATGATCTTGTATTACACAATGAACTTGTATTACATAATAAAATTGTATTACACAATGACCTGACTAATTACACAATAAGCTGGAAAACGTAAAAAAAAATTCGTTTTTGTTTATAACGACACTATACTCGTTTTAAAGATAAAAAAAAGCTCGTTTTTATGGTGTAATTTTTTTGAAAAAATAATGTCGTATGTAAAAGTTATAAACAATAGGGGGGGGAAACTTGATAAAAAGTCAACAAAAGTGGTTAAAACTAAAATACCCTTACAACAACTTTTTCTCCTTCAATTTAATCTCAACCATTAAATCTTTTCTATAATTTGATCTAATGACCCTAAATCCTTCTCACCCTTCTTAGAATTATAACCTTTTTTACCTGAACCTAATCATATATATATATATATATATATATATATATATATATATATATATATATATATATATATATATATATATATATATATATATATGGGGGAAGTATTAAATACAAAGGGCCCAAAACGTACGAAGGATACGAAGCGATGTCAGGGCGCCGCGTGTTACTTTTTATTTTTAGTGAGAAAAATATTTTTGTTATTATACCGGTTATTCACTATACGTGATTTTCGAAAAAACGTGATTTTCTAAAAACGTGATTTTCAAAAAAACACCATATCTGGTGAGGTATTCATCGTATTCGTTTTTGTTTATAACGACACTATACTCGTTTTAAAAAAAACGTGACATGACTAATTACACAATGAACTTATATTACACAATGAACTAACTAATTACACAATGACCAGACGTGGTATTACACAATGAACTTGTATTACACAATGACCTAACTAATTACACAATGAGCTGAAAAATGTAAAACACAATGATAAATACATATAACATAATGAACTTGTATTACACAATGAACTTGTATTACACAATTAAATTGTATTACACATTGACCTGGCTAATTACACAATGAACTTGTATTACACAATGACCTGGCTAATTACACAATGAACTTGTATTACACAATTAAATTGTATTACACATTGACTTGACTAATTACACTATGAGCTGGAAAACGTAAAAAAATGTATTACACATTGACGTAACTAATTACACTATGAGCTGGAAAACGTAAAAAAAATTGTACTACACATTGACCTGACTAATTACACAATGAACTGAAAAACGTAAAAAAACGTTTTCGTTTATAACGACACTATACTCGTTTTAAAGATTAAAAACGCTCGTTTTTATGGTGTAATTTTTTTGAAAAAATAATGTCGCATGTAAAAGTTATAAACGTTTTAAAATGAAGGGGGAACTTGATAATAAGTCAACAAAAGTGGGCAAAACTAAAATACTATTACAACAACTTTTTCTTCTACAATTTAATCTCAACCATTAAATATTTTCTATAATTTGATCTAATGACCCTAAATATTTCTCACTTTTTTTAAAATTAGAATCTTTTTTATCTGAACTTAATCCTATATATATATATGTATAATATATATAAAAGTAATATATATTTATTAATTAATTTGTAATTCCAAGTTCCAAATAATTAATTTAATCAAAACCCTTTTAAACATTAATTTAAATATCTCTTTATTAAAATCTTAATGTTTATATATAATTATTATTAATTCCAAATTAGTAATAATTATTTACTTGTATATGATTATTTCCTAAATAATCATAGTCTTTGCTATTCATTTCGTGTTAGATATTTTAACCTTTAAATGATCTTTGTCTAGGCGTTGATCTTGACGTAACCCTTAACGTGTTAGATATTTTAACCTTTAAATGATCTTTGCCTAGTCGTTGATCTTGACGTAACCCTTAATTGAGGTTATATCTCAATAGCAGTATTATCAAAATGTCGTCACTTAGGCATACATGTTCAAGAAACTCCCACTTTCACGAGTCTTGATCATTTGTCTCTACATAGACGTCTAGCTACATCTCACTATCCTTGTCAATATACAATCCTTTGTTAGTATTCTACCATCATGATTGTTTAAGTATTTTAACCTTTTCCTTTCGTAATAGTCATGGTTATATGCCAATTGTCTTGTATGTAATAGACATCTAGTTGAACATGAGACATGGATCGTGATTCATTCTCATGTGATGTTCAATTATTCTCTTTCTCAATCAAGATTCAAAGTGGTCATTCAAACTCTCAGTTTGAGCACGACCGTGCATTTGCCCCAGTTAAAAAACTAACGGTTGGTTTGATTTCATGGTTCAAAGTGGCCATTCACTTGAAACATGGTCTTCATCTGTCTGATTGCATGTTCTGTGATCTATAATACAGTGTATCTCGATTGACACAAATGTTTATTGATCACCAAATGAAATCCTTTTTTTTCATTATAAGATTGTGATATGCAGTATCATTCTTTGAATTATTTATGAAAAGGGTTTATTAAACAAATAACCCATCATGAAAATGGGCAACCTGTGTGTTTTAATGTTATATTAGCATGGATGAATAGAGATTTTACCTATTTTGCACGTATTCAAATGAGATAATTGTGAAATTTCTTATGAAATAGTCATTTCCATATGAAGTTCTAAAGCTGGATTCATGATGCTTGATTTAACAAAGAACAAATATTTTAATGAATGGTTGGGTTGATTAGGTAGAAGAGAGAAATTAGTTTTTTTAATGAATAGTTGGGTTGGGTTGGGTTGGGTTGGGTTGGGTTGGGAATAGGGCTGGTCTTAGAAGTACAGTTAAATCTTTGATATTTTAAGTAGGGTTTGAGGTGAATTTAAGGTCATGTTTCAAGTGATGGGGGTAATATATTTTTTTACATAAAATTATAAATGAGTATACTCAGTATCTGGAAACCTGATATATAATAAGTCATGGGTACTTAACGGGTAAAGATCAAACATAGCACATGATTTATAATTAGATGGAACTAACATCATTAATACATCTCTCGTGTTCAAACGAAATTTAAAGAACCTAAAGGAGCATGAGTCATATATTATGTGGAACGACATTCTCGCCAAGGTTGTGTCTTTTTTCAGCCGACTCAAGTCTAATCCATTTGGACCCTTTATAGGTTCTAACCAAAGAACACAAAAATCCCAAAAACACACAGTTTCTCCTCAAAATATGACTCTTTGGTCAGGGAACACATTGAATATTTACCTAAACCGGTAGGCCCTTGAGCGGATGCCACGTTAGCTCCAAGACGTTGGTCTCTAACTAGAAAGTTAAATGTTTGAGCTTGAGATGCTTATAGTCCGGTGGGTCCATAAAACACACTAGGATAAGTCGTATTATTGAACCAAACAAAACAACAAGCAAAGAAACCAAATACATATATAACCGCTAAACTATAAGATAAGTAAATCTCTCCAGACCATACAAATGCACGTCAAGCCCATGCGAAGGGTTTGGTTAAGATGTCCACATTCCACCAAGTATACAAATGAAACCTAACCATACATGGTCTCCTATATATCTTCCAAATCATCTACATAACAATCCACCCCCCCCCCCAAATGGCGCTTTTAGTAAATAACCAAGTTGGTGATTTTTCTTACATCTCCTCCCAGAGGCCAAGTATAATGCATACCACCAAAATAAAGAGCCTTGAATACTAAAATAAAAACACATATACCTAACAAGATTAAGTGAATACCCAAAAATTGTGTTCATTTTATTTCTACCTTTCCATACATAACCGAATAACGAAAAAGATTCTTCAAGCGTCTTAGGTCCTAAAAGTGCATGCTAAATACTGCTAAAGCCTAATACCGATGAGGAAATTAAATGAAGTACTCCAGATACAAAGTATGGAAAAGTATCTGTAACTTCCCCACTAGGAACTACCACGAACCTAGAGTAGCTAGGTGGGGAAGTAAAACTAATTTGTGTTCATACATAGGATTTTTTTTTGTACGAAATGAGCCACCTCAAATATATGCATTTCTTTGGCCCATAATACGATTAATTCGACATGGGCTACATGGCCTCAAGTAGTTTACCGGATAAATTGATAAGTCGGGCATTCCTGGCCCACCAAGCGAAACCGATGGTTTCTTGGTCACGACCATCTAAAGCTAAAGTTCTATTAAAGAGCGTTTCCATGGGGTAGAACCTCCATAGGGAATACATGGTTTTCATAAGGCCGATCCTAAGCCGCCATCCAAGCACGAATAGCTTCGTTTAAGAGAATATTTTTGGTGTAGAAAGTCTCAAATTCAGGATCTTCCACCACATGAAATTCTTGAGAAATGAAGTCATAGCACATAGGTTCAAGGCCACACTTAGTACACCAAGATCACTCATCCATATACCAGTTTGGTACAAATAAATAAAGATATGTAAACAACATTTATTGGTAAAAGCAACCTCAAAGATTTGGGACCAAAAGCGATTAGTAGTGACCATTGAATAAGTTATCGTCAAAGGTATACAATCGGTTTACGAAGTAATGTAGATCTTTATAATGGAGCTATTTTTCTATTATTTCTTTCCGTCATATCTTTAATAGAGGGTTGGTCACACCCACAACCAAAATGGAAACCAACCGTTATGTTGTTAAAAAAATGTAGAATCTCGTTCAATCATCATTTACGGTAGGGCATTTAGTCCATGTCGCTATTCCTGCATCCAGAGGGAAGGACGCTCAATGGAGTTATTTCTTATATGTATTACCATATGACCCAAGGGTTAGGCCCACTTTTTATAGGTTAGTGGAATATTTATGCTCAAAATCCCGATTCAAGTAGTCATTTATTTGGTACCTTCTAAGGAGTAGGAACTTCCATTTTAACACTTTTCATGGGATTCCAGACATAAACCCAAAGTTATGGCAGACTGATATGGTTCATCATCATTTAGCTATTGCATTTATTTTTCTCTTTCATAGGCATATGTATAGAACTAATTTTGGGATTGACACAATATGAAGATCTTTTAGATGCCATATCCCTCTAGGAGTGCGATTCGGACGTTGGCATAAGGGCCTTTATGACACAATTAATAGTTTGATTCATTTTCAATTAGGACTTGCTCTAGCTTCTTTAGGGTTTATTACTTCTTTGGTAGCTCAACACATGTACTCTTTATCCGCTTATGCATTTATATCACATTACTTTACTACTCAAGCTCCGTTATATACTCATCATCAATACATCGTAGGATTCATCATGACATGAGCTTTTGCTCATGAAGCTATATTTTTTTTATTAAGGATTACAATATTGGACGGTTTGAGGGTCGGGCTGAGTACAAACCGAACCTTAAACCTCCGGGATTGAGGTTAAGCTCTTGAACTAATTGTGCTGAGGGTTACTTGCGGATCTTAGCGGTATCGTAACTATATAACTATATTATAAATTTCCTTTCCGGTGATAAAAAAATAACTAGATCAGTTATTATTCATTATTTCCTTTTTGTATTAAAATAAAAAAAAAACTAGGAAGAAGATATATAATAAAAATAAAAAAAGAATGTTCAAGTACATGTCAAACTTTTTAGAGAATAAACTCCATTTAATAAACATTGTTAATTATATTATATTATTCACTACGTATTAATTAGCAAAACCCATCTGCTCACAAAATCCCATTATTCATAAATGTACAAGTTTTCAATGCACTATGTAAAACTTTTCAATGCGTAAAAAAAAAAACATTTTCAATGCACTAAATAATTATTATTATTATAGGGGGAATAGTATCCCACCAATAAGGGGGTGACAAGTGCCAGTTTAATTTTTTTATTATTTTTATTTTCTATTTCACCCCTCATTTTATATATATTATACGCTTTTAATCCGTTTATTTTTCTAATAATTTCGTTTTTCCGTAATTACTTCCGTTCATTAGTTGATGTTAAAAAACAGAATACGCGGTTTTTTTAGTTTTTTTGTCAACGTACCGGTATAAATTTTATTAAAACGGAGATGTATTCAAAATCGAGTACTTTTTTTCTATCGTATCCTATAGCAAGTATGTGTTTCGATGTAAGTTTATCCCTACAAACCAGCAAAACCGGGTAAAAATCAGACTCCCGTCGCATAGCGCGGGTAAAAAAACTAGTTTTAGTTTAATTAACAAGTTATGGTGTTTTTTTTAATAATTATGAAGAACAAAAACAAAAAAAAAACGAAATCGTAAAAGCTGTTCACTGTTCTTCAACCTCCCCTTTCTTCCTCCATAATCTCATTCGTGATTCCACGTGATTTCAATTGCAGTCTCCAATTCCAAGAATCAATTGCATTTTTCCTCACTCCCCCTCACTTCTCAAATCATCATCATCCAATTCCATTACGTCATTGCTTCCATCGCCATTTATGATCACGAATTTATGATTTCCCTGGAAAACCCTATCAATTTTGCTGTCACTAAACACATTAACGTCTTAAATAATTCTCCCCGCAACCTAATTTACGTCGTTATCACAATACCTAACCTCATTTATTCAAATTTCCCGGTATTCTGTTCGGAAATTGAAAATTCGGTTGAATTTATTGGCCGGTGGCTGAAATTGAAATTGAAAGTTCGGTGGATCGATTTCTTCATGACATGGTTAATAATATTATCCGGCAGGCGAAATTGGGGAAATAGGGAACCAACATTTGGGATCCGGTCGGGAGGGTAACAGCGCCATTAAATGGCGCTGTTCAAACGCTTCTTTTATCGTAGGCCGCCGGATCGCCTCCTTGAGATCTCCGAGAGGGTTTTTGGTACGTAATTTCACGTCCAATTTTTGTAACAATTTGCATGCACGATTCTGAAATTAGGTTTTCTATTTTTGCTAGTTTTTGTTTTGTTAAATGATTTTGGGATGCTACATTAGAGTCTTTCTTAGTTCAGCTACCAATTTAGCCCCCAATGGTTTGTTATGAAGTTGTTTAGATTTTAGGCTGCAAAAAGAGTAGAATCACAGAAGAACCAAAAAGAAGATGATTATGCTCTTTACGACTAAAAGGAGAGACTATACAAACACCAGCCCCATTTTATTCAGACACCAGGTGCAATATAGAAACGACTGATGTGATGGTGTACACCACTGAATGATGCAAACGGGTCGTGTTACCTTTTTACGCCAACGGTACGGCTTGTATGATGACGTCACATGGTGTTTGGATGATGTCACATGGTGTATCCGTAACAGGATCCTTATTAATCTCAATTAACAAATTTCAAGGTGATTTTTATTAAAGGTATTAATCATCTAACATCTGTTTCATTAATGTTACAGTCTTTAATTGCTGCTTCTCAAATGATGCATTGGAAGCAGATGAATACAAAACCTACATGGGTAGCATTGTCACTCAGCTTCAAGACTACGTTCCCGATTCTTCTTTCATGGTTTTTAATTTCAAAGAAGGCAGTGATAAGAAGACCCAAATTACAGATGCATTATCCACACATGATATAACAGTCACGGAATACCCTTGGCAGTATGAAGGGTGTCCCATGTTACCACTAGAAATTGTCAATAACTTTTTAAAGTCTTGTGAAAGCTGGCTATCAAATGCGGGTCAAAAAAATGTGCTTCTGATGCATTGTGAAAGAGGAGGGTGGCCCATTCTTGCCTTTATGCTTGCTGGGCTTCTTTTATTTAGAAAACAGTATACCGGTGAGCAAAAAACACTTGAAATGATGTATAAACAAGCTCCTCGTGAGCTACTTCATATTTTGTCACCCTTAAATCCTCAACCGTCACAATTAAGGTATCTTCAATACATCACAAAAAGAAATTTAGGGATTGATTGGCCACCTGAAGAAGCACCTTTAGCTTTGGACTGTCTTATACTTCGGGTCCTTCCATCAATTGGTGAAAAGGGTTGTCGCCCCATTATCCGTATATATGGTCATGACCCGTTTTCAACGGAATCTAATAAAAGCTGTAAGCTTTTATTTTCAACTTCAAACGGCAAGAATCATGCTCGCTATTATCGAAGGGTAAACTTATTTGGGTCCATGTTTATGAAAACTAGAGGTGGCAAAACGGGTTGGTTGGGTAACAGGTCACAGTGAGTAATTTTTCTATAGTTGAAAATCACAGGGGTTCACACAAAAAACCTTTTTCCAGAATTTTCATAGTTTTCTTTACAAATTATTAGTGTCTTTATGACTACAAAGGCTATATTGTTTCCATGGTAAATGGTAATCCAATTTTTATTAAAGATAACACATTGGCACCCTTTGAACCATTTTCTTTTAAGTACTTTTTGCTCATTAGATATGATATATAACTTGAATTGATTCAGTCGGAATTGCCACATCTAATAGAAACGTAATAAAAATACAACTTGGCTTGTAATAAAATCTTGTAGCTTATTATTGCAGGACGAATGCCAGCTGGCAAAAATAGATATTCATTTTCGTGTTCAAGGGGACGTTGTTCTTGAATGCATTCATTTAGATGATGATAATGTAAAGGAGGAGATGTTGTTCAGAATAGTATTCCATACGGCTTTTATCCGAGGGTATGTATTGCTGTTGGGTCGTGATGAAGTTGATCTTGTGTGGGATGCTCGGGATCAAATGCCAAAAGATTTTAAAGCAGAGGTATGCCTTTGACTTTGACTTTTTCCATGCCTGAATTAAAGGTGGCAATTTCGATCCACTTTAGTTAAGAATGAATTTAGTTGTGTTTTAAGTCGTTATATTCAAATATTTTTATTGATTTTCTAATGATAATGTTTTTGTGATCATAGATAAGGTATTAGTTATCTATGTAATGGACTGGTCAACACGACCCGCCCATGTTGCCACTACTACTTGAAATTGACCACAAAACTTAAATGCATACTCATATCTGTATCAGGTACTTTTTGTGGATGCTGATCCTCTACCATCTATTATCACCACAGACACAAGAGGATCGTCTGATGGTAGTGAGACAAGTGGTTATGGTTCGGCTGATGAGTTCTTTGAGGTTGAAGATATATTTAGTAATGCGGTTGAGAGTCATGATCTTAAAGTGGACCCTGTAAATTTACTTGAAGACGATATTTCCGGATTTGAAGTAGAACCACATTCATCTAAAGATTATACATCATATGACGCAAATCAAAACCATCATGTTAAGGTTGATCCGAATCGCCAATTGATGGAAGACGTTGACTTGAATAATAGAATAGTCAAAGATGTTGACTTAAAGAATACCATAGTCAATGACCTTGACTTGAAGAATACAACATTCAAAGATGTTGATTTGAAGCCTAAAATAGTGAATGAGGTTGATTTGAAGCCTAAAATAGTGAATGAGGTTGATTTGAAGTCTAAGGTGGAGAGCCTTGAAGCGAAACTAGATAGTTTAGTAGAGGAAATGAAAACTAAAAAAGAAAAGGGAGAACATCAAATGGTGAAGAAGGTGGAGCCCGCTAGTCGGAAAAGTTTAAGAAAAGAAAGCCCAACAAGTGTAAGACAGGCACAATCAAATGCTGTCTCACGATGGATTTCGTCTAATAAAGGGACATTTACGAATTCAAGGCATATGAGTGCACCACCATTATTAAAGGATTCTCAGTTATTAGAGAATAAAAAGGGATCAAAGAAACAAGCTTCTTGTCCACCATCTTTGGATGTGAAACGAGTGACAAAAACTTATGATGGGTCACTTGAATTGCCAAAATCTTTGAAGAATTTGGAAACTAAATTAGATAAGGTCCCTTCACCACCACCACCATTAGCCCCTGTAGAGAATAACAATGTAGAAACAGGCTTACCACCAGCTCCACCACCACCTCTAGCACGTGTAAACCAATCACTTGGTGATGCTTCGACAATTGAAAAGCATGTACGAGATGGTCCTCAACAACCTGCATCTCCACCTCAAGTGCATAAAGCCCCAACTGCTTCTCCCTTACGAGTTGCTCCACCTTCACCTTCGCCTCCGCCACCACCACCTCCAATGTATGAAGCCCCTATTCCATCTATAGCATCCACCCCTCCTATGCAACATGCTCCAACTCCACCACCACCACCACCTCCACCACCAATGTATGAAGCTCATACTCCATTTATAGCATCCACACCACCTACGCAACATGCTCCAACTCCACCACCACCTCCACCACCACCCCCCATGTCTGAAGTCCCCCCTCCACCTCCAAGTAGTGGATGCGTGCCTACCCCACCCTCAATCTCTAAGGCACCACCTCCCCCTCCTCCTCCACCGTTGCTTGGTGGAGAGCCACCTCCACCGATGCATGAAGCACCGCCTCCTCCGCCTTCGCCGATGTATAGAGCACCACCTCCACCACCTCCGCCGATGTATGGAGCACCTCCTCCACCGCCTCCTCCGATGTATGGAGCACCCCCTCCACCGCCGCCACCGATGTATGGAGCACCTGCACCTCCCCCACCGCCCGGTGCTCCGGCACCTCCCCCACCGCCCGGAGGACCTCCAGGACCTCCCCCACCACCTGGAGCACCTGGACCTCCACCACCACCTGGAGCACCTGGACCTCCAGGTGGCCCTCCACCTCCACCTGGTCGACTAGGTGGTGGCCCAGGTAGAGGGCGTGGGCGTGGAGGACCAGTGAAAAAATCTAACTTAAAGCCGTTGCACTGGAACAAGGTAAGCAGGGCTTTGCAGGGAAGCTTGTGGGAGGAACTGCAAAGACAAAGGTAGCCCTCTTTCTTCTTTGGTTTCTACATTTTGTTGTTTTGTAAAAATAATTGAATCTTGCTGATCAAAATCATATTTTTATTTCTCCATGCTGTAAAGTGCAATATATATACTTATATGCATGCATGCATATATCATTTATTCTAACTACTGATGTTAAGCTGTTGAATTCTAGTCCACCGGACGTTGATGTATCAGAACTTGAGACACTTTTCTCTACCGCAGTCACCAAAAAAGCTGCTCCTAAAGAGGCAGATAAGAAAAAGGCTGCTAGTTCAAAACCCGAAAAAGTCCAATTGGTAATGCAATGTAAATTGAGTACCTCATTCTTTAAATTACATTTTGCTTTCATTCTTTTTCATTATACTCAATGATACAAGTATACCACTATTTGTTAATTACCTTTTCCCGATTGTGTTCTTGATTCTAGATTGATCTGCGGAGGGCCAATAACACGGAAATTATGCTTACAAAGGTTAAAATGCCGCTTCCTGAATTGGTGGTAAGTGTGGATATCATGTTCTAACATGTCTTTATCTAATTGGCTTCTTATGAATTTGGATACTTAAGGGGTGTTTGGATTTGCATTTAGAAACTAATTATTTGATTAATGTTTCAATATACATATTCTACCTCTATTATTTAAGGGTCAAATAATCAGTTTTGGATAGTTAGTTTCATACATCCATGGGTAAACTAAAATTGCTCATTCTGTAAACCTAATTCTATAGACTTTTTACCTCACTTCACAGAATTTCACTTTTTATTTCACAAAGATGTTCTCTGTGTTCGTTCTATCTGTTAATTTGATAAGATAATAAAAATTCACAAACACGCAAACATTTGGTTTTATGATATCTTAAAGCAAGTGAAGCACCTTCAAACACTTACATTTTACAAGCCGTTTCTGTAACATCTTATTATAGCTAAAATTTGTACACGCATATACATCATTTTTTTCAAAGAATTATTTTTATATCAAAAGATTTGAACAGGAATGTGGTTCAGTCTACCTACAACACTTTCCATTTGAAACACTGTTACACTTGTTGAATTCAATAGGACAACGACAAAAAAAAAACCTTTTTTCTACTTGTTCCATTTCTTTTTATTTTTTTGTTAGTTTGAATTTTTACAAGGTTTAATGATAACAACTTTCTCTGCCATCTGCAGGATGCAGTTTTAGCTATGGATGACACACTTTTAGATGTTGATCAAGTAGAAAATATTCTCAAATTCTGTCCTACAAAAGAAGAGATGGAGCAACTCAAGGTGAAACCATAACTTGATATTATACAGTTAAAATTTTTTTTAACGATTTCATATTTCTAGATATGAACCTTACTTTTCTTGATTCTTCCATTAAGTATTGATCTTCTGCATTGTGACTGTTCAGAATTATACAGGTGACTTGGAGAAATTAGGCAAGTGTGAGCAAGTGAGTACCAACATCATAATACTTTTTTTTTCTAACTTAGGTGGATGTAAGAATTAAACAATTTTTTAATCTACTCATAAAGTATTCATTTTATTTTGAATGAATTGCAAAAATTGGTCCCTTGGCTTTTTGATATTCTTCATCATGACTTTTAACTTGCATTTTCATTACCCACACATGAAAATTTACGTAACAATTTTGGATATACAAAGTCATAATCATGATCTTCTAACATTCAAGATTTAACCATATCGCAGTTTTTTCTGGAGCTAATGAAGGTGCCACGTATGGAGGTGAAATTAAACATCTTTTTGTTCAAAATTCAATTTAATTCTCAGGTTTGTGGTTATGGGTTGAATGCCTGCTAATTCTTACATGTTCTGATCTTTGTATATTTTATTATCTCATTTCGACTTTTCTTTCAGCTTGCGGATTTAAAGAAGAGTTTAAACGTTGTAAACTCTGCATGTGACGAGGTGCTCCATTACTATAAATGCTACACTCCTGTTTTTCTGTTTTTTTATTTGTACCTGATTTAGTTCTGTTGTTGGTTTATTAGGTCCGGAAGTCAGTCAGATTGAAGGAAATTATGAAGAGAATCTTATATTTGGGGAATACATTAAATCAAGGAACTGCCAGAGGTAATAGCATCACTAGACCTGCATTAGGAAAAATATCATACGTATTGAGAAATCGATCACATGCTATCCAAAATTGCAGGTGCAGCAGTTGGTTTCAAGTTGGATAGTCTTTTGAAATTGACAGATACACGAGCGTCAAACAGCAGGATGACTTTAATGCATTATCTCTGCAGGGTACACCAATCCCTAACACTTATTTTACAGGTGTACCTTAATTGCTGACCTGGTTTCCTTTTGTTCCATTGTACAGCTTATTGCCACCAAATCACCGCCTCTTTTAGAATTTCCAGAGGATCTTGTTAGCCTAGAAACTGCAACAAAGGTTTAAATTAATATTTTTTTGCATAGATTTATTATTGAAACTGTTAGTAGATTACTTATTAATGGCTTAACTTGTAGATACAATTGAAAAGTTTAGCAGAAGAAATGCAAGCCCTTATCTTAGGACTGAAAAAAGTGAAGCAAGAACTAGATGCATGTGCAAATGATGGCCCTGTATCTGAAGGTTTTCACAAGGTAGGTAAACATTACAAATTTTCATATTTTTATAAAAGATTAACACCTTAATTTTCATTACAAATAATATGTTATAACAATAGTAATCAACATCTTTGAATAAAAGAATTTTAGAGGTTGTGTGCATTGAAATTAGACTTTGGACACCTTTAACCAAGTTCTACCTATTAGATCTGTTTCTTTTTTAGCTTAATCTTTTTTTGATATTACCCGTTTGAGATTAAAGCATAACCCAAGTTGACCCATGTACTAATAAATGGATCGAAATTGCCACCTAATTAAACTCCAGTGTTCTAAAATGTTTTCAGTAGAGCTAAGGGGTCAAGTGACCTAGCTCTTAATCTTCTAAGTGTCACTTAAAGTTTTAATCTATTAATATATAAATCTTATTAGATTATGCATACATATGAGAATTAGGAATCTGATTCCACTTCGGATATGTTTGCTTGGATAGAATGGAATGACATAGGATGAAATTGACACAGTGAATGGTCATTCCATTCCATTACATTGTTTAGTTGATCTGGAGGAATGGAATGAGTTTTAGCATGAACTTTTGTAATGCTACAAAATTAAACATAATAATAGGTCATACAAAGCTCTATAAATTCTAATAAAAAAATGCATGTTCTTTGTGTATTTTGGAAAATGAAAAATTAATTTAGTTCAAGCTTTGAATTTTTTTTATTAAAATTGATGTTATTGAATAAATAAAATAGCGTTACATTGTAGATTTTTAATGACCGGAATGTAAGAATAAACACACCCCTTACCATGGAATGAAAATCTGTACTGTGAAGGAATGATCCATTCAATTCCATCAGAAAAAAGATAGTCTTTTTTCTCATTCCAATGTAGCAGTAAATTCAAAAAGGAAGCTAGATATTCTAGTAGAATATTAAAAACTCATTCATCCGTGAACAGGAGTGTTGATTAATTTGTTTTAAAACTTGATTCAGTTATTAGTTGCTATTCAAAGAACTGTCAGTTGCTTAAGCTTAGATGGCTGATTAGTCGGACACTTAAGCAGCCATAATTGGGGTATATTTAGAGCACTGATTAAGATTTTCTCTCATTGCTAGACATTGAAGGGGTTCATTGGCCATGCTGAGACGGAAGTGACAAATCTTAATAATTTCTATTCCGTTGTGGTAAATCCCTGTAAATTTGACTATAAATTTAGTGCAAATTGCATGTAAAAGGAACATACTTTTAGTCAAATTCTATTTTAGGGAGCATAATTCAAACCCTTAACAGGTAACCGGGCCCTTATTATCTTTTAAGATTATAAAATAGGCTCTTAAATGTTGATTTTGAAAATATGTTCCCAAAACAGAAATTGAATGAAAATAAGTTCCTTTTATCTATGATTCACATATAATTCAGTATTATCTCGCTGCAGTACCTTTCGTTTATTGTAAGAAAGTTGCCTTTTGGATTATTGCCTTTTCTGTTACAGGGTAAAAATGCTGATGGATTGGCACTATATTTTGGTGAAGACCCTGCCCGTTGCCCTTTCGAACAAGGTAACTTGCATATAAGTATTTAGAGTAACATCGGTGTGGCAGTTTCTACGTGTTTACTTATGAACGAGTCAATTCGAGTCTTATTTTTTCTCTAACGGGTCAAAAGAGGAAAATAGAAACAGTTAGTTTAAAAGGAAATGGGTCATGTCACAGGTCAGGTGGTCAAAAGTCGTCCAACATGTATTTTCTTAATGCATAGATCCTCTTAAATCATTTTATTTAAAAGTTTAGATTATTATTGAAATAATACAAGTCTCGTAATGGTATTTAACACATTAGTTAGTTAAAGAAAAACTAAAATTTCAGACAAAAAGTGTTTTCATGTCAACACAGCCCAACCTCACATGTTTCCAACCCATACCAATAATTATCATTTTGATCTGAACATGTTTTGACCTGTTACACAACCCTGCCCGCTTTGCCACCTTTAATCAAAATAATTACTGATTGATTATATCTGTTTATTTTCTGGGCAGCTACTCAAACCCTTTGCAACTTTGTGAGACTATTCCTAAAATGCCATGAGGAGAACATTAAACAGGCTGAACTTGAAAGAAAGAAAGCCGAAAAGGAGGCAGAAGCAGAGAAAGCAAAGGGTGGAAAGTAAACAAACAGCACTCAAATTATACTTAAAAAAATCCTTAAAAAATGGATTTTACATGTTCTTCATAAGATCACGCAAAGGCAAAGCTGTCTGGTCGATGAAGAATTTGCAAGCCTGCTGCCAACCAGACCAGAAACCAAAATGGAAGTGATGATGATTAAAGTCAAAACTGTCTGGTCAGTGAAGATTTTACAGGTTCTTCATAAGAGGCTTACAAAAATCCTGCAAACAGCTGTAAATACATATATGCAGGGCACAGTGAAGAAGACGGTGTCCACCATTGAAGATTATTTGAAGGATTAAAATCACAATCTTCATGAAACCATGGATGATCATTGTTGTCTGTGTTCTCGGGAATCCTATGGCATCTGGCCATAAATTCTGGATTCAATTGATGGCTTGTGGGGTCGAGCCAGGACAGCGTATTGCATAGCCATGTACAGATTATTCTAACCCGACTAAGTTAGCCATATTCGTTTATTCATCATTGTATTATACCACAATTTGTTTGTCCGTTCGGTTCCCTTCTAATAACAAAAGTTTTTTATGGGAACCGAACAGATAAAACAAAATTTGTTGTATATAAAAGTAGGAATAGAAGAGAAAATAGAAAATAGGCTATTGAATGTAATTTTTGGTAACCATTAGATATAGGCTGCAGATTTTTAGATTCAAAATGAGGAATTTGTTAGTTTTCCATTGTCAAATATTGGGTTTTGAGTGAGATTTTTTGAATATTTAGTGTTTTCTAGCATTCATGTACATTTTAACATAATGTTACTTTAGAAATTTGTTTTCTGTGTACATATGAACATAAAGTTAGTGATCTTGTATTTGTTAGGGCTACTTGATTCTTGTTACATGTAGTTTCTTGTATGTTTCCTTTATGCTACATATTTTAGATTTAGTGACTCTTATGCCTTACCTCTCTTTCTGACTACTTCTGCTTATGATATAGACTTCTATTTCTTGTTATTATATATGCTTTTGATACTAGATATTTGTTACTTGCCATTTTTGTTTGTTTTATGAGCCGGGGGTCACTCCGGGTACAGCCTCTCTATCCTATGGGAGAGAGGTAAGGTTTGCCCTTATCCCACCATTCTCAGTCTCAACTCTTTGAGTGGTATTTTGCTAGGTATTTTTGTTTGTTTTTGTATATGAACATAAATTTATGTCTTAAACGTTGTTCGTATACATCAAAAATACTTTTCCGTTTTAAAGATGAATGTTAAACAATGTTATATTTATATCTATATAATAGAGACTAAAGAACTTTTAGCCTAACAGTATCATGGTGTGTAGTAAAGGACTAAAGGTGCTTCTCCCAAGTAGATTAGAGTTTTATTCCCATTTTGGTATTGGTGTAGATTTGGAAACAAGTTGAGGGTGTGTGATATCTTAGAGTTTTTATTATATTCTTAGAGAGTGTCTCTATTATATTACTCTTATTTCTATGTTAGTCGAGGGGTTTTAGACTTTGATAACTATCCTGTAATGTATTCTCTCTCTATATTTATAAAGATACTTGTGAGTTATGAAATACTCAAAGATATTCGACGTCAATATTGTATTTTGTTTTTTACTTTGAATTCTTTCATGGTATCAGAGCATCTAGCGATCACGAGTACTAAATCATTTTACATTTCCTCATTTTGAATATTCGTTTCTTGCAAATCATGCATCACATTGACTTTACAAATTGAAACAAACTCAAAGCAGACACAGATTCCGAATTTTAAAAATCGAAACATATTATAGATCAGACACCGACCTTGAATTTTAAAATTTGTAGTAAAAATTACAATAAAGATACAAGTAATCCATCCGCTTGTTCCCAGACAATTCATTCATCGGACTCCATAGCTGATAAAAATATGTTCTCGTGTATGTGTAACAACCCCATCATTTTGAGAATTGTATAACAATTTGATGCTTTCAATTGAGAAAATTATCATCATAAAGTTTCTCTCAAACAACAACTAGTTTCCTTCATGTGTCGACATTCTTTTTATTAAAAGAACATTATCTTAATTAAAGAAGCATTGGATCGAGAATGATGCTTTAGAACATACTTTTCCGTTAGAAAAAAAAATGATTATTTGGGCATTACAAAGATGGAACTTATACTCTTATAATTTCTTATAGGATTTCTTGCCATAAAAAAAATAATATTTTCATTCCTCGTTTTATTTATTTAATACTTAACGGTTAACTTATAAATTAATTATATTTCTTATGCTAAAATATAAACATATATTTTTTATATCTTACCATTTCTTATAGGATTTCTTGCCATAAAAAAAAATAAACAAAGTGACTTATTTTCATTCCTCGTTTTATTTAATTCTTAAAAGGTTAACTTATAAATTAATTCTTATGCTAGAATAGAAACATATATTTTTATATCTTATCATTTTCTTACAGGATTTCTTGCCCAAAAAGAATAAACAATGTAACTTATTTTCATCCCTCGTTTTATTTAATACTTAAAGGTTAATTTATATATTAATTATATATTTCTTGTGCTAAAATATAAACATATATTTTATTTTTAATAATTAAAGGTTAACTTATAAATTAATTATATTTCTTATGCTAAGATATAAATATATATTTTTTATATATTACCATTTCTTATAGGATTTTTTGCCATAAAAAAAGTAAAGTGACTTATTTTCATCCCTCGTTTTATTTAACGAAAATTTCACCTAATAGTAACCAAGTTTCTCAAGTATTCCATTTAAATACCTCAAAGTTTTTTTGTCTCTTTAAAGTCACTCAACTTTCACTAAGTGTTCTAATCCTATGTAATATTTTTATAAATGTTTAATTTTTTTTAAAATTGAATGAGGCAAATAAAATATATATGAATATTAGTTACTAATAAGTGAAAATGTTATTCAATTAACTTAAAATAGGAGGTAATAATGAAGAAAAAAAAGTTCATCAAATAATAAACAAGTTTCAAAATTGTTATATTTAAGTCAAATTAGAAAAAAATAATTGCTAAATAGTGAACAAGATTCATATATGTTTCATATATCTCATTCAATATTTAAAAATTTTAACATTTTTAAAAATATTACATAGGATTGTAGCACCTACTGAAAGTTGAGTGACTTTATAGGGACAAAAAAACTTTGAGATATTTAAATGGGACACTTGAGAAACTTGGTTACTATTGTGTAAAGTTATCCCTTTTATCTAATACTTAAATGTTAACTTATAAATTAATTATATATTTCTTATGCTAAAATACAAACATATATTTTATTTTTAATGCTTAAAGGTTAACTTATAAATTAATTATATTTCTTATGCTAAAATATAAACATATATTTTTTATATCTTACAATTTCTTATAGGATTTCTTGCCATAAGAAAAGTAAGTGACTTATTTTCATCCCTCTTTTTATTTAATACTTAAATGTTAACTTATAAATTAATTAAAAATTCACCGTTCTAAAAAATTACGTAAACATATATTTTATTTTTAATACTTAAACACTAACTTATAAAATAATTATATTTTGTACGATTTTAATAAACAAACTCATAGCATACATGTTACCAAACTAACTTGTTACAATTTATTTTTAATAATTTTAAATTTATAATAACTTTAAAAATACCATTTATATTCTATTACAGTAGGGGATTGATATCGACATACTAAAAGTTGAGGGGGCATTTGAGAAAAATCTGGATCACGGCTTATGTATATCCGTTTGTCTATGCTGACTCAGAGTTGAAAATTAAAGTTGAGCTTTAAATCAATTTGCAGTTCTTCGAATGTGATCTTCTCCAAATCGAAGGTATTTTCAGTTTTTTTTTAATTTATGTCTTATTTTTATAAATTGTTTATTATATGATCATCATTGTTGCGTTCTACTTCATATATGATTTGTTAATTGATTGACTCAGATTCACAGATCTTTTTGTGGGTAATAATTATTAGGGTTTAATTTGGGTATTTGATTTGAGAAATACATGTATTGAGGAACGGTAATCCGGGTTAAAAGTTGAAGAAAAAACCCGATATAGGATCCGAATTCTGTTAATTTCTTCTTGTTTTTCGTTTTCCCTAAATTTAGGAGCAATTTATATGGATGTTTGACTTGTTTTGAATGTGGGTTTATGGTCTTTTTAATTTGCTCATTGAATTTTAGTGATCTTTTTCTTATGATATTCTCGTTCCGGTTTCGATTTTATTATTTGGAAATTGCTTGATTTTGAATTATTGATGTGCCTGTTGTGGTTATTTGCAGCAAAAAGTAAGATACTTCATGCCCGTTTTTGTTTTAGGCGCGTTTGTAGGAAGTAATCACATGTTATAAGTTATGACTTTTTAGGCACAAATAAAACTCAATTTTATTCCCATATCTATGTAAGGCATTACACATTATTCTTGTTTTTTAATAACCAACATGAGATGATTCACCTTTATATTCTAGTTGGGAGACCCGACCCATTTCAACATGTACCAAAAGTGTTTTGGTAAGATAATACTGATCCAAACACAACCGTAGTTTGTCACACTAATTATTTATAAAAAGCTTGTTTTACAATGTGCGCATCACATGATGCGGTGCCTTATGCAATTAACCAATATTTGAACAAATTAGACCGTCAATTGCAATGGGTCTGAGTTTTTTTTAAATCTGATTGAACAAATATGGCCATCGATTGAGCAATGGATTTGAGTATTTGAACAAATATGACTAGAGAATAGAGATGGTGAGAATATCTTATATTTTAGTGTTTAAAGGTTAACAAGTTAAAGTATTATTTATAAATAGTTTTTAGTATTTTTTTAATAACACCTCACATACGTGATTTGCGCTCATCGCGCATCGGCTTTTGGGATCAAAAAACATCGGAGTGCCACTCGCTTTTTAACCCTTTTAACCTGTATAAAAAATACCTATTAGTCCATTATGCAAACCGTACCCTTCCATTCTGCCACATCTTAGTATTCTTCACTATGGTGAAGTTATTGATTTTTTTGAACCTAATTGTCGTGGTGATGAATTATATGTTGTCATAATTTTATGGCAGAAATATGGACAGAACAAGCAGAGGAGGTGGTAATGTTGATACATTATTACATAACTACAAGCTTGGGAAAACTCTTGGTCATGGTTCTTTTGGTAAAGTCAAGATTGCTGAACATACCTTGACCGGCTACAAAGTGGCAGTCAAGATTCTTAACCGGAGAAAACTTAAGAATCCTGAAATGGAGGAGAAAGGTATGATCATATTTCATTAGATTTATTTTATTTTCAGATTTTTCATATTTCATCTGAAAATCATTCTTTTATATGTGATGTCTCCGCAGTGAGACGAGAAATCAAAATTTGTAGGTTATTTGTGCATCCTCACATTATAAGGCTTTATGAGGTGATAGAGACACCCCTTGATATATATGTTGTCATGGAGTATGTGAAATCCGGAGAGCTTTTTGATTATATTGTAGAAAAAGGGAGACTACATGAAAATGAAGCTCGCAAAATATTTCAGCAGGTATGTTCATGATCCGCCTATTGTAAGATAAGAAAATCTATTTAGAGGGGTGGTAAATGGGAGGGGTCGGTAAAGTGTCATAGTGGGTGACTTTTTTGTACTGGTCAGAAAACACTTTTTGTCCAGTTTTAGATAAGGGGTTAGTGTGTTAAATATAATTACAAAGGCTATGTTACTATAATGATAATACTATTTTTTGAATAAAGCAGTTGTTCAAGGTTGTATGCATTAAGTTTCAATTCATTTGACACGTTTCCTTTTTAGCCCAAATTTATAGGTTATACCCATTTGACCTGTTAAAGATTAGACTTAACAAGGATTGAACCGTTGATAAGTAAATTGGTTGAAATTGCCACCCCTACTTATAAGCAATCTAAAGAAAAATTTAATAAACAATTTTATGCATTTATTAAATACAAATAGAAGACATATCCTTTCTTATCCCATCTTTAGAAAAAGGAAGCAGTCAAAGAATATTTTTTGGCTGCATTGATATGAAGAAACCTTATCAGATTCCTAATTGCCTAACCATCTTAACCACTATGAGGCTCTCCATCCCACAACATCTATACTATATAATAAATAAAGGTTTTTGTATGTCACGTGTTGCCACCATATTCAATCTCATCATTCTTTTCTCGCCTCTCTCTCTTATTAAATGCACTAATATCTTTTAATAAATTAATAATTATACTAATAAAACACATTTATTTTAAATTATCATTATTATAAAAAACTTTGAAACCTGATTATGTAATTTTTATTTTCAATCAAATAGTAAATGAAAGTCAAATTACATTAAATAGTAATTGTCGAATTTTCGAAACCCAATTATATATTATTTTTTACATATTTTAAATTTTGTTTTCTATCCTTAATATATGTATAGTAATACATTTTTACACCTGTAAAATAGATAAATAAAATTTGAGAAATTTATGTATTGATATTTTTCACCCCGTGTGTATTACACGGGGTCTAAGCTAGTTTTCATTATTATAATGTTTGCAACTTAATTTTTATCGACACAGATCATCTCCGGAGTAGAATATTGCCACCGGAACATGGTAGTCCACCGGGATCTTAAGCCGGAAAATATTCTGTTGGATTCAAGAGGCAATGTTAAGGTTGCTGACTTTGGGTTGAGTAACATAATGAGAGATGGACATTTTCTTAAAACAAGTTGCGGAAGCCCAAATTATGCTGCTCCAGAGGTTATTCTGGCTTATTGTTATTTAATCACTTTTTTCTTTCTTGATTGAATGTTGGTTTAAAATATAATTCATAACGATACATACTTGATATGCAGGTTGTTTCTGGTAAACTTTATGCAGGACCTGAGGTAGACGTGTGGAGTTGTGGGGTCATCTTGTATGCTCTTCTATGTGGCACTCTTCCTTTTGATGATGAAAATATTCCCAATCTATTCAAAAAAATTAAGGTATTGTCTTGCATTTTATTTAGAAACTTTTTGAAAAAGAAATGCTGCAAAGTGTTGTAATTTTAATTTGTCATTGATCTTTTCAGTCAGGAATCTATACTCTTCCTAGCCATCTGTCACCTGGGGCTCGGGATTTAATTCCACGAATGCTTGTGGTTGATCCTATGAAAAGAATAACAATAGCTGAGCTCCGTCAGCATCATTGGTTCAAAAGTCAACTTCCTCGTTACTTAGCTGTTCCTGCTCCAGATGCAACAGAGCACCTGAAAAAGGTATGTCTGGGTCATAATGGGTTAGGTGAAACTGGTAATCTTTAGATTCTGCTACATGGAGTTGTCTTGTTTTTCTGCTATTTTCAAGGTATCTAACTTGATGCTTCTTTTATTTGTCAGCTTGATGAGGAGATTATCAAAAAAGTGATCAACATGGGTTTTGAAAGGAACCATCTGATACAATCACTTCACAGCCGAGTACAAGATGATGTATTTATCATATCTTTTGTTATAATTTTGCATAAAGTTGTACATTTTTGCTGGTTTTAATTCTTAAATTTATTTCATATCAGGCTACGGTTGCATACTATTTGCTGTTTGATAACCAAACTCGTGTGGTTGGTGGGTATCTTGGAGCTGAAATCTCGGAGTGCATGGTGCGTTATTTTTATTTACAAAATATTTGATGCTCATATAGACAAAAAGGATGTTGTGGACTCGAATGCATACAATCATTTTTACCTTACAGGTGGCAATTTCGACTTGTTTACTTGTGAAATGGTTGATATGGGTTGTGTTTTTATCTCAAACGAGTCAAATAAAAAATTTAGCTAAAAGGGGAATGGGAATTCAAACAACTTGAAAGTCACCTAAAGCCTGTTTATAATGCATACAACCTCCTAAATTATTTTTATTCAAGTTTAGTTTATTATTGTAATAATGTTGTTTTGTTATCATAGTTAATGCGTTAATTATAAAAATGAACGTTCAACAATGGGCAAAAAGTGTCCGACCCATACTAATGAACTCATTTTGACCCATTACCCAACCCACCAAGCGTGCCTCCTTTTATTTCTCTGTAATGATGGCAAATTCATAATTTTGATATGAACCTTTTTGAAGATACACAAAATTGCAAATTTTATGAACATGTGGAGGGTTTTATTTTATACTTATTTATTCTCACAACGCTGACCTTTTCTTATTATTGTAATTATTATTGTTATTATTAGAAAAAAAAATTATTATCAGTATCGTTTTTGTTGTTATTATTATTTGCATTTCGTCAAGTACTTTGATTGTTTATGTTTAGAAATGAAGTGCCAGGTGCAATGATTTAAGTCGGAAAACTATGTCTTATAAAAAAATCAACCATTTGTGTGGTAGACATACAATTTATTATCTTGCTTAAGGTTTGATAATTTGGTGTTTGAAATTATTTGGCGTAGGAGGGTGATCTTACTACTATGCATCTAGACAATATCTCGGACTGTGCCCAAATGAGCAAGCTTACTCGGGATAACTCTATGAGACCCAATTTACCTGGTGAAAGAAAATGGAAAGTCGGGATGCAGGTTTGTTTAACTTTTATCTAGTTTTGGTAATTAAGACATTTGAGTAAAGAGATCCACTTTAAATTGGGACATCAAACTTGTGAATCAAACTTGTGACTTTTCGTATCCAGTTCGGTATGGTCTTTTTTCGTTCACGGACTTAACATCAAACCAATTCCACTTATAGCACGTGGTAGGAATATGATAAGATATTAAATCACCCTTCAAGATTTGAAGTAAATTTATTCATTTTTAAAGGTAAGAGATTAGGTCATTTGATCTTGAAAGTCTAATTTTTACGAGGTATAAGTGAAAGCTTGTAAAGATCTAAAATTATATTTATTGAATTTTGCGGTCAAAGTTATTACATTTTTAATGCTGGGATTGTTGAACTTGTAGCAACTGAGATTGTGATTAAATTTCCCTTAAAGATCTAGAAGTGTCTTTATTCATTTCAAAGTTATAAGATTAGTCTATCTGGATCTTGAAATTTATGTCGGTAGTTATAAGTAAGATTTCATAATTTATGGGAGAAAAGGTACACAGTTTGACTTCCGTGGTCAAACTTTCGACTTTACTTATTCAAATTGATATGGGTTCTGTTACAAGTTTTACTCTGACATCATCTCTTACACAATTGGTATAAATTTGAGTATATTCTTTATTTCTCTTGAATATTTGAGGTACTCTTATTCATTTCGAGGTCAATATTATTGTGAATTACAAGAATTTTCTTTTTGGTGTTTGAAGATTCCAGCAAATCCCCGTGAGATAATGACACGTATTCTTGAAGTTCTGAGAGACCTAAATGTCTGCTGGAAAAAGATTGGGCTTTACAACATCAAGTGTAGATGGGTTTCAAGCATCCCTAATGCTGAACCAATCACAGCCCACCATTTGTATGAGAACCATTACATCAATTCTGCTATTACACCCAACAATATTCGATCACAAAATGTTGTTAAGTTTGAAATTCAGGTAAAACCCGTAATTTTCACTAGCTTTTTAACGCTTTTACCATGTACCCATGTAGATCTAGAGGTGTTGAAATGGGTGGGCCAAATGTGCCCAGGTCAAAATGGGTAATTTTTTTTACCGGTCAAAACAGGTCGGGTTGAAAGGAAACATAATGTGTCTATACTCTTTAAATTTTGTATAAAAAATAAATATTTAGTATGTCATATGTGACTATAAAAGTTATATTTATTTCATCAATAATCTATTTTTTCAGATTTAAAATGATTTAGGATGTTTTATGTAAAATAAACATCTACTTCATAACCTTTTTTAGCTTTTTTTTTAGTTTTACTTGTTTGACCCTCTATAAATAAAGCATAACCCGAACTCATTCATAAACGGGTCGAAATTGCCACTTCTATGTAAATAAAATGTAAATTATTTCATCTTGCTTCGACAGCTTTACAAAACTCCAGAGGACACCTACTTGTTTGATGTCCAGAGGATCAACGGTCCGCAGTTGCTATTTCTGGATTTCTGTGCTGCTATGATACTTCAACTAGAAAATAGCATCTTCTAAAGTACATAACTGCTTGTAAATACTCTGTTTTTTTCTCTAGTACTCTGTTTTCTTTGTTACAGATGATCAACAAATCCTTATTTTCTGCTAATTTTTTTTGTTAGTTTTTGTAGGTCTTTATGATGATCACTTGACTTTTTTGCTTATTTCAACATACTTGGATCATTGATTATAGTCTTGTTTGGAAACTTTCTTGTAATTAAGTAGTTTTCAGGGCAGATTTTTGTTTGTTGGCCCAATTCATGGTAATCTGTTCTTGTACATTAAACCTTTTGGGGATTCTTGGATTTCTAGTTTAAAGATTACTAATTTAGATGGTAGAAAAAGACCATCTGGTTATGATCCTATGTGTCTAACAAGAACAATGCGAGTCAAACCGACCCGAACTTGTGTTTATAAAGAATGGAACACACCCAGAATCAGGGGATGTAAAACTATTATGTAGATGTCAAACTTGATGAACCAAGATGGTTCGGATCGCTTTGGGATCCGATGTATACAGTCTTATCTAACACTTTGTATAGGAGGATGTTTTCTACTGCTAAACCCATCGATCAAGATTATAACATCAACCTTAAAGTTTCAAAATCATATTTGACATTGGGTCAAGCTATGACTATACTTGCAATAGCTAATAAACATCCCATAAGATTTGTAACCAATTCGTGAAATTTTGTATACATATTGAATATTATTATTATTAAAAAAATAAAATACATATGTCACACTTTAAGGCTATTTGTAATAGTTAATGAGTGTGAGTAAAAAAAGTGATGTCACATAATCAACAATAGTGGTCATACTCGCATTCACTAAAATACATATATCACACTTTAAGACTATTTGTAATATTTTAGTGAGTGTGAACATTTTTTAATTATTAGTTAATCATTGCCATCAATTATTTTTATACCTATACCTATTTTTAAACTCATTCTTATTTAAAAAAACCATAAACAAAACCGCTTACTAGACCAAAAATGTCGATCAAACACGTGTCAACCGCTTACGAGATCAAAAATACATTTTTTTAAACAACTTCTTTATCGTTAAAATTTATATCAGAATGTTAAAAAAAGAAGCAAAACCATGTATTTCGTTTAAAAAAAGTATTAAGTACAAGTTATTTGAGAAAAAATAGATTAAATGTTAAATGAAATATTAGAATAAAAAAACAAATGCAACCAAATTGGTGGAAGAGGTGAAAGGAACTAGTACCTGAAACGATTTTCAGGAACAAGGTGAACCACTTGAAATTATTTAAAATGAACAATAGGAGCATTCAAATTATATTACTCATTTATATAATTTAAATTTTTTTTTTGAAATGGCAGAGATATTATAAAAACTAGCAAGAAGCTAGAAAACAAAATTACAAACATAGAAGTGGGTTTTTAAGCCACTCAGACCAGTTCAGTTTACATTTACAGTTCCTACTACCATACCAAAGAAACGAAAGTTGTAAAACGTCATCAAAACATGATCCTTGACTTTGAGATCTATCTCCGAAGACTACGCCATTACGGCACCTCCACATCACCCACCATGACACAAAAATTACCACTTCAATAATATCTTTGACCTTTTTTTCTTCCGAACTATCTCGAGCCAATCAATCAACACAATTATATCTAAATTTAAAAACGTTTTAAAACCTCTTATGTCTCTATCCTCATATCTATCTATTTTGAATTAAATAATACTTTTTAGTCTTTTTATTATTTTTTCTGTTTCTTTTACTTACAACCAATAGTGGACCTAACATGTAGTTTTTTTTAAATTAAGGTCAACTTACAATATGGCTATTGCATATGATTCTTTCTTTTAATTAACTCCATATAAAAACCATTAAAAAATTATATTTTAACAAAAAAATTATAAAATAGCATTGAGGACTCATGTTTTGCAAAAGAGAACTGGAGCATATGCAATCCATGGACAAAACATGTCACGTCACTAAAAAAATTAAAAATAGTTTAATCTCCTTATTTAAAGACAAAATTACAGAAAACGTCATTTACGTTTATATGAAATTGCAGGTTTCGGCATTTATCTTTAAAAAGCACACTACACATCCTTTATGTATGCTTTCGTAACAAAATCCGTCCTTTAGACTAACTGCCGTTAAGGTTTTCCATTACGTAAAGGGCAGTTTGGTCTTTCTACTTCTAAAGGAATATTATGTAATTTTAAACGTAAAGGGCATTTTCTGAAATTTTGCCATCTTTTAAATAAAAAATTAGTATATTTATGTATTTGCATAATTTTCGGAAAACTCATATCCGGTTGACAGTGGCTCTGTTTCTTGGTGGTTTGTCGTCCTAATGGACTTGGCGATGGAGGTGGAAGCATTATCTGATGAAGCTTGCAATTGTAGGTTTATATACTATTTTTTTATTTGTTAATTTATTTAAATTTTATTTATTTTTTTATTACAATGGTACAATTGTCATTTTTTAAAATTAACAGCAAAGCTTAACGTCCATCCATGTCAAGAAGACAAGGACCAAGTGCGTTACAGTTTAGCAAACTTGTGGACCACTAGTGTAGTTTTTCAAACTTGAGGATCATACTTGCAATTTGTGCAAACCACAGGGACCATCCGTGTAATTAACTCTAAATTTCATTAGTCATTCGGCCACAACCACAACGACAAATCAAAAAATTCTGCGATGAAACCAATAGTGAATATTATTTGTTGGCATCCTTTGGTGATATCTTTATATCACGTCTATCCTAAGTCTAGCCGGTGTACACCCCTTCTTACTTTTCACCACTCTGTGTCACGTTAGCGACACATCACACTCTCTTTCACTCTACTCCTCTTCACTCCATCAAAAAAAAATACTCCACTCCACTCTACTCTTGATTTTTTATTTAAAAATATACATGTATTTGAAGGAAATATGAAAAGCTGACGGGAAGATATGCGTTGAGATTCCCTCGCTTCCCTCCACTCTAGCGGGGCCTCTAAGGGGTGGGGTGGTGTTCCCCGGCAGCCCCTCTCGCCATCTCATCCCTTTCGTGATGAAGAGTGGCCCATACTATATGGCCTAAGACTCGTTTAGAAGACACATGTGTTCTAAAGATTGACGTGACATCGTCACAACATGGCTCCAAAGTCCAAACAATTTAGTATTGGTTGTCCACATCCTACTTTTCATTGTAGACTAATGCTTTTTCACACCCCCCATCAAAGAAATGTTCAAAGTTCACACACATGTTACATCTGTTACCTAGAATTTTATAATGACCATTTTTAGGGGTGACAATTATATTGGTTTAACAGGTTGACGAGTTTTTGGTTGGCAGGTTGAATCACTCAACCGAACATGACCTATATACTTTATCTGTGTCAAAGACATCAACCATAACCCGGACTTACTTAAAATAGTGTAACCCGAACATGAACAATTTAACCCATTTATTTTTTACAAGTCAAACCGGTAGACTGAGTTGTAAACTAGTTAGTGGGTTGCAATAAACGGGTTGACTAGTCGACCTGTTTAATTAAATGGTTTAAACAGATCAAACATGACCTCCTTAATTAAACAAGTCGATTCGAACAAGACCCATTTATAAAACCGATTAGAAATTATAATCTAATACCTGATTATTTTCGGGTTATCTTTATGTTTGTGTCACAAACCATCATTCTAGTTTCCCATGTCAATTCTCTTATTTCTCTTTTCTTTCAACTAGTTGCTTGGATATTACAATTGTAGTTGGAAATATCGGACAAAATTGCTTGGACCACCAAAAAGCAATGGCGTGACGATGGTACAATGGTATTTTCTCAAAATAAAGCATGACAAAAGGAATATTGCTAAAATTTTTGTTTTTAGGGTTTTTTTTTGGACCTAGTGTGGTTTTTGGTGGAATGTTTAATTAGGTGTTATTTTATCAAACAAAGGTTATGATGGGTTACTACGTGTGTTTGGTGTGCTTAATATTTTTTACAACGATTCTTGATAGAGTTCAAATGGATTGTGACACAATCCATGATAGAGTTAACAACAAGGGTGACAATGTGACATTGGTTGGAACATATCAAACTCCACAATCTCTTTTCGTTTATCATTGGATACATACGTAAGAGTCGGTTTTGATGTTATGAATGACTACGATGTTTTGAATATATAACATAACACTTTTAAGGGTTTAAGCATTGCATATTTAGCAATACTTCTTAGTCTAAAAAAAATGTTCAAATTCATCTATGTATACGTGTGAAACTCTTTTATTTTGGAGTAAACTTCGTATTTGGTCAACGTGGTTTGATCAAAATAAAGGTTTTGTTTCATTAGTTTCAATTTGATTTTTTTGCTCCTTGTGGTATGTAATATGTCTCAATTCACTCCAACTCACTAACACGGTTAGTTTTTTCTATTAAAGGTAAGGACATTTTAATTTTTTCACATATATGTGCTATTTTTATAATTTACACAAATAGTTAAAGGATCATTTGTACAATTTACTCAAAATAATTAAAATAAAAAACAAAAACCTACCCTTCATAAAGATTCAATCAACTGGAATCGCCCACCCTTTCCCCACCAAATCAACGGCACCTCCCCTCTCGTACCTTCTGCATCGATGATGCTTATAACGAACCAAAATCCGGGTTTCGTTTTCAAATAAATAAAATATTTCAATAAATATTATGGTGAAAATAATATTTTAGAAATAAGTTAAAACAAGTGAGTTTCAAGTTAGTAATGGGGTTATACTAGTTTTGGAATGAAAAGGATAAAATGAAAGTGGAAGGGCCAAAAGTGTAATATGGTAAAATCTGCCATATTTGACATTTAGAAGTCAAAATTGAGTCATTTTGATGGTGTGGGTCGTTCATCTCAAGAAAGCAAAAGGAGAAATCGATTTTGGAAGCTAAATCGTGCATTTGAGCTTGGATTTGTGAAGGTTTTGGCTCACACAACACCTTCCTAACATCAAGTAAGTGATTATCTTCCTTTGATTTCACTTTTGAATGTGTTAGTGAGTGGGTTTTGTAGAAATCCAAAAATGTTGAATGCATGTGGTTAATTGGTGTTAGATTGTGGATAATCTAGCTAAACTAAAGGTAAAGAGTAGAGATTAACATCCTTGAACCCTTTGATTTTGATTATGAGAAGTTAGGGTTCATATGGTGAAAATTGGGGGTGTTTGGATCATGATGCTAGAATGATGAATTAGTGAAGATTAAGTGTTTAGGTGGTAATAGACACTTGAACAAACACCAAATTGACCTAATAAAAGTTATTGAATGAGAAATTAGTGTCAAGGTATTGGAAAGAAAACTCAAGTAGGTGAGTTTGTATTAAAAGTGGGTGTTTGGTTATGGGGATAACCCAAACGGGTCAATTTGGGTTGGAAATGGAAATTGAGTTGTGGGCTCAATTGTAATGTGATTATGTATATATGTTAGATTACTATACTAGGTGTGTATGTTTAGGTAATCAAATTGCAAAGCTAGAAGGTGGTGCGGGATCTTTTAACTCAAAAGGTAAGTGTCTTTGCACTTACTTAGTAATGTTAATAAATGGGTGGTAAATGTGATATGTATGCAAACTATGTGATGAAATGAATGTGTATGATTATGCATGAACTAGTATGTGAAAAAGTATGAATGTAGTTATAGTGATAAAACTATAATGGATATGTGTAAATGAATGAATGTAGTTATAGTGTAATACTATAATGGATATGTGTGAATGAGATTATGATCTATGAATCATAATTGATATGAGGTTATGATCTATGAATCATAATAGATATGATGTTATGATCTATGAATCATAATGGATATGAGGTTATGGTTAAAATACCATAATGGATAAGACGTTATGATCTAAGTAGCATAATGGATATGAGGTTATGGCCTAAGAGCCATAATGGATATGAAATGATGTAAATGAATGTTAAATGAATGAAATGAAACTTGTAAGTGGAAATGCAAGTGTTACGAAACCTTAATTGACCTAATGGTTGCAAACGGGTCAAATGGGTGAATGGGTGGAATCAAGTATTTAAATACTTGATTGTTATATTTATCTTCATTACTAATGGTGAAATGTTTATGTGGTTATGTAGGCAAAGCTCCGATGTAGGTCAATGTCAAGTCCGAGGCGTTGAAGGATTTTCATACACGATTTGGTATTTTAGGGGTTTAAAAGAAAATCCTTAGTTTGATATGTAAATTTGTACAAAACTTGATGTTTTGGTGAGTTTTGATAATGTGAATATGATGTCTAAGTAATTGTCAAAATGCCTAAGTGTTGGGAGTTTTTGGTGTTATGATGTTTTGTGAAAAATAGGAAAAATTGGCTAAGTATGGAACTGGGTAGAAAATATTATCTTTCTATTTAATGGGCATCTTCGCGGTACGCGAAAGACTAAGGAAGGTCTTTCGCGACACACGAAGACCTTTCCTGCGGACAGCCAAATTTTGGGTTTTCGCGGTACGCGAAGATGGATAGGAAGTTCTTCGCGCCACGCGAAGAACTCTTCCTGTGGACAGTGTAATTGGGAATCCCTCGCGGTACGCGAAGGGAGTTCCCAAGTTTTTCACGGTACACGAAAGTGTAAAAAAAATAAATTTCTTGGGATAAAAGCTTCCGCGCATTATATGTTTAATTAATTGGTTTTCCAGTTAAGGGTGTTACAATGCTCCCATGAAGAAACTGATGATGATGATGATGATGATGATGGGTGGTGATGGTTCACGGTTCAGTTTCATCAGGTTCCTGTTGAAGCAGGCGCCACCCCCACCTCAGTTATTGCCACCCGCACTTCAGTTACCACCACCTCCACTTCTGCCACAGCCACATTTACCGAGATCTCCGCCTCCTCCACCACCACCACCACAAAAAAAAGTACACCAACTAAGAGCATTCGCAGTAGCACCCCTATCTTCATCTCCATAATTACACTAAAATCACTACCTTTTCTCTCTCTTTTTCAATTAAATAATACTTTTTTATACCTTTATCATTACCTTTTTTCTATCCTTCACTCACAACCAATTTCAAAAAATATTAAAAAATTATACAGGTGAACAGCGTTCCCCCCAAATATATAAAAAATTTATAACGTTTCTGAAACACACCACTTTTAAAATCACGAGGCTTTAACGCGCGGAAGACTTAAACCCAGAATTTTTTTTTTTTTTTTACCTCTCGCGTCCCGCGAGGAACATAGGCCACCTCCCTCGCGCCCCGCGAGGGAGCCTTTTTCACAAAAAGTTTCCAGCTTTTTCTGCAGGTTTCAAAACCATGCCATTTTTCCAACTTTTACCAAAATGTTTGACACCAAACCTTCCTAACACATGGGTTTTTACCAAAAACAAACATATGACATTACATATTCACCAAAACATAAATCAAGTGTCAAACACACCACTTTACAAGGATTTTACATAAATCCTCAAAAACACAAAAATTGCATACGAGAATCCTTCACCCTTGAACATTGACATAGACCTACCTCGGAGCTTTCCCTGCATAACCACAATAATATTTCACCATTAGTAATGATATAAACATATCAAACAAGTATTTACAACTTGTTTTCACCCTTTTCACCTATTTAACCCATTTGACCCGTTTGCGTCTATTTGGTCAATTATGGTTCCATACATTAGCATTTCATTAACATATTACCATAGTAATGTGCTAGACTTAACAAACAAATATTTACAACTTGTTTTCATCCCTTTCACCCATTTGACCCGTTCACACCCAATTGGTCAACTAAGGTCCCTTACACTTGACTTATATACCACATAAGTCAATTACACCACATTCACCATTATTCCACAATGGTTTGACTTATATACCACATAAGTCCATATACGCCAATCTCACCATTATTCCACAATGGTTAGACTTATATTCCGCATAAGTCAATTTACACCGACTTCACCATTTTTCCACAATGGTTGACTTATATTCCATATAAGCCACTTTCCTCAAATTACCACATTTAGTTTGACTTTACACCACATAAGTCAATTACTATACTTTATCACATACCACATTTTAGCTTAATTATATACCACATAGTCATTTACACCAATTCAACATATTCTACATTTTAGTTTGACCATATACCACATAGTCAACTACATTATGCATACAAACTTGGCTTTTACCACACAAGTCAATTTTTACACCATATAGGTTTATTAACTAAATTCATCCACATACCAATAAACACATATAAGATATTTGTATAACCAACATGAAATTCAAACATGATCAACACCACCACCTATCATTACTAAGTAAGTGCAAAGCACTTACCTTTTGAGTTAGAAGATCCCGCAACACCTTCTAGCTTTGCAATTTGATCACCTAAACAAATTCACCTAGTTTAGTAATCTATCATACATCAAAATTCCACTACAATTGAGTTCACAACTCAATTCCACATTTCCAACCCAAATTGACCCGTTTGGGTTATCCTCATAACCAAACACACTCTTTCACCACAAACTCACCCACTTGAGTTTCATTATCTTAATCTTAACACTAATTTTTCTTTCAAAAATTATTATTAAGTTAATTTGGTGTTTGTTCAAGTGTCTAACATCTTAAAAACACTTAATCTTCATTAATTCATCGTTTTAGCATCATGATCCAAACACCCCCAATTTCCACCATATGAACCCTAACTTCTCATAACCAAAATCAAAGGGTTCTAGGATGTTAATCATCATTCTTTAACTTTAGTTTAGCTAGATTATCAATAATCTAACACCATTTCATCACATGCATACATAATTTCGGATTTCACCCAAAACCCACCAAGAACACATTCATGGTGAAATCAAGAGGAAGATAATCACTTACTTGATGTTATGAAGGTGTTGTGTGAGCCAAAACCTTCACTAATCAAGCTTCAATTGCATGAAAATGGCTTCAACACACTTTTCTCTTTTTCCTCTCTTGCTCAAGAACGACTTCAATTGTGCAAATGAAGCCAATTTTGACTTCACCAAGTCAAATGGCAGATTTTTGGCCATTTTACACATTTAGTCCTTCAACTTCCATTTCATCCATTACATCCCATAGTTAGTTAAAACTAACAAAACCCTATTACAAACTTGAAACCCACTTGTTTCCCACTTATTTCTAAAATATTATTTTCACCATAATATTAATTAGAAATATTAATTTATTTAAAACGAAACCCGGATTTTGGTTCGTTACAAATCACCTCCCCTTATTTGGGTTTCGTCCCCGAAACCCGACTTCACATAAAAAGGTTCGGATAATATTTGAGCATTTCTTCCTCGGTTTCCCAAGTCATTTCCGCTCCCCTTCTATGTTTCCACCTCACCAAAACTTGGCTAATCTCTTTATTGCGCAAACGCTTCACTTTTCTATCCAAGATTGCCACCGGTTCCTCAACATAATTCAACTTTTCATCCAATTCGATATCGTCCAAAGGAACAAAAGTAGATTCATCCGCCAAACACTTCCGCAAATGAGACACATGAAATGTGTTATGAAGTCTACTTAGTCTCTACGGTAGCTCCAAACGATAAGCTACCGTACCCACCTTTGCTATCACCTTAAACGGCCCGATGAAACGAGGACTTAACTTCCCCCGTTTCCTAAACCGTATCACCCATTTCCAAGGAGAGACTTTCAAAAGCACAAAGTCCCCCACTTGAAATTCAATCGCCCGCTTCCTATTATCCGCATAAGACTTTTGGCGATCTTGAGCCGCCTTCAAGCGTACTCTAATTTGGTCAATACTATTATTAGTTTCCTTGACCACTTCGACACTACCAAGCTCCCGTTGACCAATCTCACCCCAACACACGGGTGTTCGACACTTTCTCCCATACAATGCCTCAAAAGGCGGCATACCAATACTAGAATGGTAACTATTGTTGTAAGAGAATTCCGCCAACGGTAAATGGTCGTCCCAACTACCTCCAAAATCCAAGGCACACGCTCGCAACATATCCTCGAGCGTTTGAATCGTTCGCTCGCTTTGACCATCCGTTTTTGGATGATAAGCGGTGCTAAGATTTAATCTAGTCCCCATATCCTCATGGAATTTCTTCCAAAAACGAGAAGTAAATCTCGTATCACGATCCGATATAATCGACACCGGCACACCATGGCGTGACACAATTTCTTTCACATACATTTCCGCCAATCTATCCGAAGAATACGTTTCCTTTATAGGAAGGAAATGTGCACTCTTCGTCAACCGATCCACTACTACCCATATCGCATCATAACCCTTTCGGGTCTTTGGTAGTTTAGTAATCAAATCCATGGTTATATTTTCCCATTTCCAAAGCGGTATTTCAAGCGGTTGAAGCTTTCCATACGGCTTTTGGTGCTCCGCTTTTACTCTTAAGCACGTGAGACACCTCTCAACATACTTAACAACATCACGCCTCATACCCGGCCACCAAAAATGACACCTCAAATCATAAAACATCTTTGTGGTACCCGGATGGATAGAATATTTGGATTTATGCGCCTCATCCAAAATAGTTGTCAAAACACTTGACAACCTAGGAATCCAAATCCTATCAAAGCATGTCTTCAAGCCCATGCTATTTTCACCAAGCTTATCAACATAAGCAACCATCCGCTCTTTCTTCAAGTCACCACCAAGTGCTAACACTTGAGCCTCCCGGATTTCATCAATAAGAGATGATGAAATTGTCATCTTGAATGACTTCACCTTGATAGGTGAATGACTTGACTTTCTACTAAGCGCATCCGCCACTACATTCGCTTTACCCGGATGATAAAGTATCTCACAATCATAATCCTTAACCAATTCAAGCCACCGTCTTTGCCTCATATTGAGGTCCTTTTGGTCAAAGAAATATTTGAGACTTTTGTGATCCGTGTAGATCGTACACTTAGCACCATACAAATAATGCCTCCAAATCTTGAGCGCGAAAACCACGGCTGCAAGCTCTAAATCATGGGTTGGGTAATTCACCTCGTGAGTCTTTAATTGCCTAGATGCATAGGCAATCACTTTCCCCCTTTGCATCAAAACACACCCCAACCCTGAATGCAAGGCATCCAAATAAACAACAAAATCCTCGGTCCCATCCGGCAAGGATAAAACAGGCGCCTTAGTCAACTTTTCTTTCAAGAGTTGAAAGGCAGATTCTTGCTCGGGACTCCAAACAAACTTTGTCTCTTTACGAGTCAACTTCGTCATCGGCAAAGCAATCCGAGAGAAGTTTTCGATGAACCTCCGATAATAACCCGCTAACCCCAAGAAACTTCTAATCTCCGAAGGCGTCTTCGGTGATGACCATTCTTTAACTGCCACTATCTTGGATGGGTCGACTGTAATCCCTTTCCCATTAATCACATGACCCAAGAAATGGATCTTGCGCAACCAGAATGCACATTTGGAGAATTTAGCATAAAGCTTTTCTCTTTGAAGTACTTCAAGAATCTCACGCAAATGACAAGCATGATCACCCTCGCTCCTCGAATAAATGAGAAGATCGTCAATAAACACAATGACCGAACGGTCGAGGAACGGTCTACACACCCGGTTCATGAGATCCATGAAAACTGCGGGTGCATTGGTTAAACCGAATGGCATAACCGTAAATTCATAGTGACCGTAACGAGTGCGAAAAGCGGTTTTAGGAATGTCATCTTCTTTCACTTTCAGCTGATGGTACCCGGATTTCAAGTCAATCTTAGAGAACCACGACGCCCCTTGCAATTGATAAAAAAGGTCGTCAATCCGAGGTAATGGGTACCTATTCTTCACCGTCAACTTATTCAACTCTCGATAATCCATACACATCCTCATGCTCCCATCCTTCTTTTGAACGAAGAGAACGGGCGCACCCCAAGGTGAGACACTTGGGCGTATGAAACCTTTATCAAGCAACTCTTGCAATTGTTCCATCAACTCTTTCATTTCTGGCGGTGCCAATCTATAAGGCGCTTTGGCTACCGGTTTAGCACCCGGCATCAAGTCGATCCCAAACTCAATCTCCCTATCAGGCGGAACCCCCGGTAACTCGTCAGAAAACACATCCACAAACTGATTCACGACCGGCACATCGGGAATCTCTTTTACCTTTCCATCCACATCTGTAACACATGCCATGAACGCCTTGCACCCACGCGCCATGTACTTGGTTGCCTTCACAAAAGAGCACAACCTCACCTTACCTTTCTTATCACCTTCTATGTAGATGGACTCCCCCGACGGGAAATCAAGTTGGATCGCTTTTGGTCCACATAATATACTCGCCTTATTCTTTGACAACCAATCCATCCCCACAATAACATCAAAATCCCCCATAGCCATAGGAATCAAATCAATAAGAAATGTTTCACCCCCCGCTCTCAACTTGCAATTTCTAAAAATATCAAACACCAGGAAGCTCTTATCATTGGCCGCCTCGATTTCCAAAGGTTCATCTAACTTGCTACTTAGAAACGAAGAATGCTTAACAAATTTCAAAGACACAAACGAACGACTAGCCCCCGAATCAAAAAGAACTAGTGCAGGTAAAGAGTTAATCTTGAATGTACCTGTCACCACTTCCGAGTCATTCTTTGCTTCCTCCGCTGAGATGTGGAAAGCTCTACCCTTAGGTCTTGACATCTCTATCTTCTTATCGCTTCTACCTTGCTTCAACTCGGGACAATCCACCCTATTGTGCCCGGGCTTGTAACAGTTATAGCACAACTGAATTTGGCTTGTACATTGATTAGCCATGTGTCCCGGCTTTCCACATTTATAGCAATTCAAGGATCCTTTCTTACAATCCCCGAAATGCTCTTTTCCACAATTTTTGCACTCCCGAGAAGAGAACTTGTTGAACGGCTTCTTGCTAGGGCTCCCGCCCTTTATCTTTTTCACCACTTGTTCAACGATTTCACGCTTCCTCTTCTCGCCTCTAGCTTCTTGCCTCCTCAACTCCACCTCTCTTTCCCGACACCTATTTATCAAATCCACAAGTGTGGTAAAGGAGGATGGAGATATGCTATCTCTGAACTCCACTGTCAGCATGGCATAGAACCTGTCAATCTTCGCCTTTTCGGATGACACCACGTCCGGACAAAACTTGGCGCGATCGAAGAAAGCTCCTGCCAACTCATCAATTGACTCAGTCGTTTGCCTCATCAGGAGGAACTCCTCAGTCATTCTATCAACCGCGGCTTGAGGGCAATGGTACTTCAGAAAAGCCGCCTTGAATTCTTCCCAAGACATGGAGGTCACCCCTCTTTCACCCCTCTCCTTTCGGAGATTTAGCAGCCACTCCTTAGCCCTACCAGTTAACAAAGGCACACTAAACATAACCCTATCCTCGGGTTTACACCTAGTCGTCTCAAAGTTTGACTCCATATCCACCACCCACCTGTGGCTCAGAATCGGGTCCACCTGCCCATTATACTCCTTGGGCTTGATCACCATAAACTCTTTCAGAGTACAACCTTGAGGTTCCTTTTCTTTCTCCTTCATGATCTCCTCGAGAGAGAGTTTAATAGTCCCCCTAATCTCTTCCATCAACAGATTTGTGGCTTGCTCAAAGGCCTTGGCCACCTCCTCTTTTATCAACTCTTGGATTCGTGGATCCAACGGTTCCCGATTGCTCGATTCTTCTGCCATCTCTTAGCTGAGAAAAGAACCAAGAACACCTTAACACCATTACACTATCAACATCTTAGGCATCCGCCACACGTTTACAATGTATTAAGTATATATATATCTACCTATATACATACATACATACATATATAATCACCTTCACTTAATCCCCGCAATGTTCATTGTCATATGGTTATCATAAAGGCTCTTGCACATCTCGTCTTATTAAGCATATTGGCCAGACATGTTTAATAATACGTTATGCCCAAGTGTAATTATCACATTCATATAACAATTCACAAGACGAGTTTCGGCACACAAAACACTTTGTCATTCAATCAATCATATGCATTGACAACATATATGCAAAACCACTTTATCAAATCATTACTAACCTTTCATTCCGAAAGCTCCGAGTCTTAGTCAAGTCCTTCGTGGATTCTCGTATCAATTTCCCCCATATCAAGAGCATCCGGTTTGAGTTTAGTGCCTTGCGCACCAATTCCCTCAAACCATTGCTCTGATACCAAGTTGAAACACACCACTTTTAAAATCACGAGGCTTTAACGCGCGGAAGACTTAAACCCAGAATTTTTTTTTTTTTTACCTCTCGCGTCCCGCGAGGAACATAGGCCACCTCCCTCGCGCCCCGCGAGAGAGCCTTTTTCACAAAAAGTTTCCAGCTTTTTCTGCAGGTTTCAAAACCTTGCCATTTTTCCAACTTTTACCAAAATGTTTGACACCAAACCTTCCCAACACATGGGTTTTTACCAAAAACAAACATATGACATTACATATTCACCAAAACATAAATCAAGTGTCAAACACACCACTTTACAAGGATTTTACATAAATCCTCAAAAACACAAAAATTGCATACGAGAATCCTTCACCCTTGAACATTGACATAGACCTACCTCGGAGCTTTCCCTGCATAACCACAATAATATTTCACCATTAGTAATGATATAAACATATCAAACAAGTATTTACAACTTGTTTTCACCCTTTTCACCTATTTAACCCATTTGACCCGTTTGCGTCTATTTGGTCAATTATGGTTCCATACATTAGCATTTCATTAACATATTACCATAGTAATGTGCTAGACTTAACAAACAAGTATTTACAACTTGTTTTCATCCCTTTCACCCATTTGACCCATTTGACCCGTTCACACCCAATTGGTCAACTAAGGTCCCTTACACTTGACTTATATACCACATAAGTCAATTACACCACATTCACCATTATTCCACAATGGTATGACTTATATACCACATAAGTCCATATACGCCAATCTCACCATTATTCCACAATGGTTAGACTTATATTCCGCATAAGTCAATTTACACCGACTTCACCATTTTTCCACAATGGTTGACTTATATTCCATATAAGCCACTTTCCTCAAATTACCACATTTAGTTTGACTTTACACCACATAAGTCAATTACTATACTTTATCACATACCACATTTTAGCTTAACTATATACCACATAGTCATTTACACCAATTCAACATATTCTACATTTTAGTTTGACCATATACCACATAGTCAACTACATTATGCATACAAACTTGGCTTTTACCACACAAGTCAATTTTTACACCATATAGGTTTATTAACTAAATTCATCCACATACCAATAAACACATATAAGATATTTGTATAACCAACATGAAATTCAAACATGATCAACACCACCACCTATCATTACTAAGTAAGTGCAAAGCACTTACCTTTTGAGTTAGAAGATCCCGCAACACCTTCTAGCTTTGCAATTTGATCACCTAAACAAATTCACCTAGTTTAGTAATCTATCATACATCAAAATTCCACTACAATTGAGTTCACAACTCAATTCCACATTTCCAACCCAAATTGACCCGTTTGGGTTATCCTCATAACCAAACACACTCTTTCACCACAAACTCACCCACTTGAGTTTCATTATCTTAATCTTAACACTAATTTTTCTTTCAAAAATTATTATTAAGTTAATTTGGTGTTTGTTCAAGTGTCTAACATCTTAAAAACACTTAATCTTCATTAATTCATCGTTTTAGCATCATGATCCAAACACCCCCAATTTCCACCATATGAACCCTAACTTCTCATAACCAAAATCAAAGGGTTCTAGGATGTTAATCATCATTCTTTAACTTTAGTTTAGCTAGATTATCAATAATCTAACACCATTTCATCACATGCATACATAATTTCGGATTTCACCCAAAACCCACCAAGAACACATTCATGGTGAAATCAAGAGGAAGATAATCACTTACTTGATGTTATGAAGGTGTTGTGTGAGCCAAAACCTTCACTAATCAAGCTTCAATTGCACGAAAATGGCTTCAACACACTTTTCTCTTTTTCCTCTCTTGCTCAAGAACGACTTCAATTGTGCAAATGAAGCCAATTTTGACTTCACCAAGTCAAATGGCAGATTTTTGGCCATTTTACACATTTAGTCCTTCAACTTCCATTTCATCCATTACATCCCATAGTTAGTTAAAACTAACAAAACCCTATTACAAACTTGAAACCCACTTGTTTTCCACTTATTTCTAAAATATTATTTTCACCATAATATTAATTAGAAATATTAATTTATTTAAAACGAAACCCGGATTTTGGTTCGTTACAGTTTCTCTCTCCTCCACTCATAACCACTTTAAACCAACCCTAAAATATAGGGAACTCGCTCACATAAATATACAGGACCGGCTGTGAATGCTCTAAGGAAACACTATCGTCCTCCGCCTCCGCCGTGAATTGAGCCACTATTTTGCGGGGCTTCGAGCAGGACACCGATGGTTTTGGTGCGTGGTTGGACATATATGAGTGATCGATGATTGCTCCCTAGCTCTTCGGTGACTGGTTCGTCTTCCCGTCCACCTGATGCGATGGTGATGGTAGTGGTGGGTGGTTACGATTTTGCAGGTGGGGGTTGAAGATGACAGTTTAAGTTGGTGGTGGTGGTGGTTGGTGATGGCAGGGGGAGGTGGGGGGGGGGGGGGAGAAGGGGGAGGTGAGTGTAAGATGAGGAACTAGGGTTTTTGTTTTGTGTAATTTACACACATGGTCCCTGTAATAGTTTAAGAAAATGACACAATTAGTTATTATTTGTATAACGACTAAAATACCTTTATTTTTAATAAAAAAAAACTAACAGAGTTAATGGGTTGGGCATAACTGAGACACATAGGTAACCACATGGAGGAAAAAAAGTCAAATTAAAACTAATAGATCAAAGCCGTTATTTTGACCAAACCACAGGATCAAAAACGAAGTTTACTCTTTATTTTTTTATAGGACATGGTGTTTTATGGTAGATTTAATGATACTTAAAAATAACGAACATAAAAGATGTTAAACAATAATGTCTTAAAAATGCTTTTAAGACCATGTGTTATGTAGCGTGACCGTGGGAGGGCCTTGGGCAACGTAGGCTCAACGACCCCGACACAAATTATTATCATATTCAATTTTTCAAAAAAAAAATCTGATAAATTATCATCAATATATCGTCGTCATAGTCTTCACCATCCGAGGAAGAAGAGGTTTTCATGGGTGTAGTGTAGACTTGTAGCCACAGTTCAGTTCAATTTATGGCTAGTTGATGTTTTATTTATAAATTGTTGTCGTTCAAGATAAAATATCCATAAATATACATCATAGAGTCTTATACCATGAAACTATAGAGAGAAGCTAAGACCATCTAACCGCAAACTAGAAACGATTTCTTTGGTTTAAAAACTTTACGGTGACCATGAAATACACCCTGAAGCTAATTAAGGACAATACTATTAATATTTAAACTGATCATGTTCTAAAATTTTGATTTTTCATAAAAAAACTAAATGGTTTTGTCACTTGGCATCACCATATTTAATCTCACAAAATTTTTCTCCCAAAATCACATTTATATCCTTCATTTAATGTTATGTTAAAATCTCGTGTATTACACGAGTTAAATAAATAAAATGTTATATATTTAGTAATAAAAATTTTATATTTTTAAAAACCCGTGTAATACACGGGTTGAATAAACCAGTATAGTACATCGGTTAAATAAAATATAATGTAATTTGTTAACAAACACATTTGTCAAAATATGTTTTTAAAAAATGTAATTTGTCGTGACAGTTATAAGGTCTGTTAAGTTAGTTTTTAAAACATTTTTTTTTCAACTGAGTATTAATTTTTTAATTTAATTGATAAATGTTAGTTCATATTAAGTTCATTTGATTGATGATATAATAACTATTTATAATTAAATAATAAGTATTCGTAATTAGATTTATTAATATAAAGATTATTATTTAATAGAAGAGGGAAATAGAAAATCTAATCTATACTAATAAATAAAGATTTAAGGTGGACATTTGTCACTTCCTCATGTCTCCTCACATTGATTTTCCCGCCCCTCTCTCCTAATAAATGCGCATTTATCTTATTAAATAATAATGATATGATAAATATATTGTTAAAAAAGAATATTAATTATATTAAATAAAAATATATAATAGGAAATCAAAATATAACTAATTAAAGAAAAATATTAATCTATACTATATTTCCCGCATCTCTCTCCTATTAATTGCACCAACTTTCTTTAATTACATTTTAATAACTTTTTGCTTTTCATCTCTCTCCTATTAAATAATAATGATTTATATGATTTTTTATAAAAAAGCTTTTTATTTAAATAAATATAGGTTTGTTCATAAAATAAATTTAGAAATTGAACATTTTTTTATTCTTTTTATAAAACATTTTTAAAAAGTAACTATATGACGTTTCTAAAATTTGTCAAAAAAAACTATGTAATATATCATAAATATGTAATATGTAAATATTTATTATTCAATATATAATATTGTATTTATTTAACCCGTGTAATACATGGGGTTTTTAACCTAGTATTTAATATGAGAGAGAGACGGGAAAATAAAGATGATAAGTAACCAGAGAGTGACACGTGTACTGATAAGATTATCATTTATTATAATAGTAAGATTTCTATATTTAGCCTTTTTTTTAGAAAATTACGTTTAACAAATCAATTAACCATTATTACCACTAGCTAACATTTTTTTTAAATTATCATCAAAAGTGAATATTTTTAAAAAAATCAAGAATTATTTTTTTTTAAAATATGATTTTTTAATTAAAGTTGTATTATTAAAAAATGATTTTTTAAAACTTGATTATCAAAAAACATGATTTTTTTTAACTTTACGTATAAAATTTGAAAAAACTACATTCGTATTTTAAATAAGCATGTGTTAGAATAAAGTTTATTAATATTTAATTAGTAGTTTTTAAATTAAATTTGATGTTTATAAATAAGTTTTTTTTATTTTGATTTATAAACTTTAATAAAATTAAGAAACTTGCAAATATTTTTTTTAAAGTGTATTATATTCTAAAGTTTATTTTTTTTAAATGATGAGGTTTTTTTTTTTTTAAAATATGTTTATAAGTTTCAATTATAATTTATTATTTTTTAATTTTTTCATATTTAATTTTGAAATTTTAAATTTAATTGTATCGAAATATTAAGTAGTGAAATTATTAAAATTTGGAGTTTTAAATTTTGAACTTAAAAGACGATATATTGTTGAAAATTAAATTTTATTTCTATATTTATTATTATTTTTTTAATAAGAGATTTAATATTAAAAGTTTATCGAGATTTTCTACATACAAGTACAAATAGTATCAACCAATCAGAGCATCTTGATGATGATTTTGATGAAAATTTATAATCTCCTGATCTTCAAAATGGACTTACACTTTAGATTTGTCAAACAATAAATTAGTTTTAAATGTCTGTGTCACAGTTATGCCATTTAGAAATATTGATGAAAAAATGGTTTAGGTAATGTAACAAAACTTCAGGTCAAATCACTAGGTAATTACGTTATAGAAGCGAAGATTATATTGGGAAGCAACATTGGTCATCTCAATTTTTATCCCTATAATTGGGTTAACATATTCAGACAAAATAATTTTATCAAAACTTCAAATAAGAAAATATACAATTGTTGTATGTTTTGCAATGACCATGAATAAAAGTTTAGGTCAGTCACTTTCAAATGTTGGTTTGTACTGAAAGATCCAATTTTATTTATGATCAACTGTATGTTGCATTATCAAGAGTTAAAAGTAAAGATGGACTCAAGCTATTAATCTTTGGTAAACATGAAAAAGTTACCAATACCACGTCAAATGTTACATACAATTAAGTATTTTCAAATTTGTAAATAATCATTGTAAAGTTTAATTTGACATGTAATTTGATGTATTGTAAAAAATACACAACTTATGAAATGTTGTGATTACTCCCATTCATATAATCTTAACATGTAACAAAATGAAAATTTATAAATACAATATCAAATTTGTATAAAAAAAATTGTTAAGATATTTATCAATATAATATTAACGTTTCACCCCGCATAACACATTAGGTTAAAGCTACTATTTTATAATTTGCCATTTTTTATTTTGTGCATTATTTATTAGATCTCGTTGACTCCTTCTTCCTTCCCTTCCCCCGTCAACGCCGGCCCCCTTTCTGTTCCATCTTCTTCCCACTCAACCCACTTTTCTCTCTCTAAAATCCCTTCGCCATGGATTCCACCCTTCAAGCCGTCCTCTCCGCCGCAGCAAGCTTCTTCCTCATGTCCCTCATCTTCTCCTTCATCTACCTCATATGCCGGACCACCAGAAAACACCGCCGTGACCCCGTCCCCCGCCGCCGCACCAGAGCCATCCGAAACGCACCCAATCTCCCCACATCAACCTCTTTCATCAGCGTCGCCGAGAGCCAGCTGTTTGATCCGTCGTTGAATGAGATCCAGATGGTTGACCTGGTCAACGCCACTCGCAATTTCTCACCGGATCTGATCGTCGGTGACGGAAGTTTCGGCCTTGTTTACAAAGCCAACCTGTCCTGTGGCGTCACCGTCGCCGTCAAGAAGCTCAGCGCCGACGCCTTTCAAGGGTACCGCGAGTTTCGGGCGGAGATGGAGACACTTGGCAGAATCCGACACGATAATATCGTTAAGTTTTTCGGGTACTGCGCGACGGGGTCGGATCGGATCTTAATTTACGAGTTTATCGAAAAAGGTAGCCTCGACCAATGGCTATACGACACGTCATCGACAAACAATGACGCGTCAGGAATAAGGTTACCTTTATCTTGGAGTACTCGGGTCAATATCATTAAAGGGGTAGCAAAAGGGCTAGCGTTTATGCATAATTTAGAGAAACCTATAATTCATCGAGATATCAAAGCTAGTAATGTTTTATTAGACGGGGACTTTAAAGCCCATATTGCGGATTTCGGGTTGGCTCGGACGATTGAGGGCTCACATTTGTATGTCTCGACGCAAGTAGCGGGGACAATGGGGTACATGCCACCGGAGTACATTCATGGAGCGACTGCAGCTACTATTGTAGGAGACGTGTATAGTTTTGGAATACTGATGTTTGAAATTGTTACTTCTAGGCGTCCGAACTGGCCAATAAAGGGTGAGAATGGAGAAGAGATCCGTCTTGTCGATTGGGCAACGAAGATGGTGTCACAAAATCGGGAAATAAAAATGTTGGATCATGGTATATCGAAAGAAGATTTAAAAGAGAATGAGGTTTTAGAGTTTTTCAAGATTGCGATGTTATGTACAAATGAACAACCTAAACTCCGACCGACAATGAATGAAGTTGTGAAGTCATTGAATCAAATGCAAGATGAAACAACATTATAGTGATTTTAATTAAGTTTAATTTGATTTGTTTCTTTGAATTTCAAGATTGGGGGAGGGGGTTTTTGGGTTTGTAAGGGATGCAAGTATCATTGTAAAGTATATAATATTATAATAGCAATAAAATTGCCCAACTCAAATTATAGAAATAATAATAAAATATTTAAGTTTTAATATTTTTATTACGGTTGGTCTTTGATAACTTATAGTGTATGAGTATTCAATCATGGTTTCTTTTTTAATTTCAAAAGGAGCACAACTAGTCTTTGTGGAAGTAATTTAAATTATATTTAGGGATTGGCTTAGTTTAAAACAGACTATAATGGCAAATTTTTTAAACGCACATGGACGAATTTTTATAAAAATTTTAGAGTTAATTACAAAATCATCCTTTAAGGCTTACAAATATAGGATAAGATGCCCTTCTTAAAAAAAAAAGTTGGCCCCTAATTTGACTATTGGCATTTGTTCCATGAGCATTTTAAGTGATAGTAAACTCATCTTTCTTTCATATTGTAAGAGAAAAAAAAGGTAATTACACTAGGAAAAAAACATAAAACATTACGAGTTTTAAAAGTAAAAGAGATTAATGCCGATTTATGAACACATTTATTAATGTTCGTAAATATCTTCAAAAGAGGTTTGCTAAAGCCTACCCAAATACTTTTCTTTCACAAAAGTTTTTGGCTATAACCATTTCAAAACCATAGATTCTTCATATTAAACCTTAATATTATTATGTGCAGAAGCAACTTGAGATCAGCGTGTCAAATATGAATATGTTTTACAAAAAAAAGGATAAAGTAGCCAATAAAAACATTGGAGATTACCAACAATGGTATTTATTGGTGACGGATTATCTTCTTGAATTGAAAGAGACGAGCCGAGACACAACAGGGAATTACATAATCCAAAGTGAACCCATTCCAATGTTAGCGACCATTGGTTTCGAAAGGATTTATTCATGTCTTAGGTCATTGAAGTACATGTTAACAATGGTTCTGAGACTAGATGAGACATATTTGAACGTCTTATATCCATGACATGTATTAAGAGTTACTAGTAATAATGATAACTATAAATTTATATCATGTATAGCTTACGTCGTAACGATACACATACTTTAGCCTTATACTAATAATCAAATACCTAAAACGACAAAATTTAAAATTTATCAACAACAATTACTCTCATCCTTACCGTAAATATAATCATTTAAAACCGACCACTCTAATTTTTTAAAACTTCAAAGGACCGAAAATGGAATTTACCTATAGTTTAGACACCAAAATGAAATCTCCATCCATGATGAATTGATGACTTCAGATTTCGGTGGTACAAACTTCCTAAGAACCTTCCTCCACCCAATCATGGCGGAGGAAGAAGCACTCAACGACGATATTTTATCTCCAAATACTTTAATTGCTTGGGAAAGAATCCAGCTATCGTCTCTTCCCACTCAATTTCAATCTCAATCTCCGGTCATAGTGTTATCAGATCCACATGGCGGCGAAGGAAATTGGTCAACGCCGCCGGCGCACAAACAACACCAGACCTCCGTCGTATTTCCTCCGACCAATCACGAAGGCCTTAATTTTCACCATCAATGCGATGTTCGGGAGACATGTAGCGAAAAAGCCGAACCGCCGTCGCCGGTCTCCAGTGGGCGGAAACCGGTGGCGATGGGAGGAGCCGTTGCGGTGAAGTGGTGGTTTTTGGATTTCAAGTCGCCTGCCATTTTGTCGTGCGTTTGGAAACTTTTTGTGACCAGAGGGGGTTTACTTCGGTCGTTTAATTTTCCTCTGATTGGATCGACGGCGTTGCTGCTACTGTTTTGGTTCCGTCTCCGGCGCCGACGGCGGCGGCGGCAGTCACGGATAGACACTATCGATGAACTTCTCGGCGTTATTAAGGAGAAAGACGAGGTTTGATTATTTGATTTTGAAACTGATCTATTGATTGCATACCAACTGTTTGATAAAATGTCTAGAAGAACTAACAACATTTTGACATGCATACCAACTGTTTGATCAAATGTCTAGCAGAACTAACAAGATTTCACATGCATACCAACTGTTTGATAAAATGTCCAGCATAACTAACATGATTTCACATGCATACCAACTGTTTGATAAAATGCCTAGCAGGATTAACAAGATTTCACATGTATGCCAACTGTTTGATAAAATGTCCAGCAGAACTAACAAGATTTCACATGCATACCAACTGTTTGATAAATTGTCAAGCATAACTAACAAGATTTCACATGCATACCAAGTGTTCGATAAAATGTCTAGCAGAACTAACAAGATTTGACATTGTATCTCAATCCAACAGAGAATTTCCATATTGCTGATGGTTTGAATTTTGGTTTTGCAGAGGATTAATCATTTACTGCATCAGATTGCTCGAATGAACGAGTTACTGCTTGCCTCGCATCATGGAGTTCCTATGATATCCAAAGCTACATCCACTTAGTCAGGTTAGTGCAGCTGCTGTTGGGATGCACAGGGTTGCTGTTGGTATATATTATATACTGTAGTATAAAGATTCAGTGTTGACTAAGGTTACTAAATGATTAGTATTGTGGAATAGTTTTATCTTGAAAATGGTTCTTGTGTTCTGCCAAATTTGAGCCACTAATTAAGACACACAACATGGTATTCGAATAGCGCGTATACATGTAGTCCCTATGATATTCATGCTGGGATGCAATTGAATGTGTGTATATAGAAACTGCAATTGTTTTAAAATTCAAGTTTGATGCACTTCTTAAGGTCTCCCACAGACGGGTAGTATTTAACGAAGGCGTTTTCTGAATAATCTTATATAGATTCAACTAGTGGGTTCCTTCATACTACTTTTAAGAACCTAGATAGATAAACATGTTATTTATAAATTATGACCAATTTTTATGCAACTTCTTTGATTGTTTCGGAAGTATTTCGTGAGGAGATTTTACAAATTACATAACAATAGATAAGATTTAAGGGTAAGAGAAATATCATCACATAAACAAGAAGATGCATACGGGTTCAATTGGATGTTAAGTAATCCACCTTACGTCCACTCTTTGGTGTTCAATCTAGAGTTGTTTTTCATTGGTTCTCTCTAAACTGGTAGAGATCACCTTTTACAAATTGTCTCTCTAAGATGGTAGACATTACTCAAGTTTGTCACTGTTTTCTCTTTGGTAGGATCACCAAGAACTTTCACTATTCATAGAAGTGATCACTTACGGATGAGAAGTATTTAAATATCACTATTTAGCTCTAACTAACTCGTTTCTTCTCTTGCAGTCTTGCTATATTTGATGTTGGTTTTGTGTGATGGGTGCTATGAACATAAGATCACTCAAGTTTATACTTTAATATATCTAGAAATATTGTTTTTCAATTGGTAAGTCCAAGTTATAGTGGTAAGTATGTTTAAACCACAGTTTAAAAAACGGTTGAGGCGTGCGCCTTGAGGCGGTAAGAAAACGAGTATGAGGCGACGCCTCAAGGGACATTTTTGTACGTACGCCTCAATGGGTCGAGGCGTTCAAAAAAACGTTAAAGGCGTACGCCTCGAGGCGCGCCTCTAGCTGTTTTAGTGTGTAGATGATAAAATTAGTTAGGAAAGTTCTATATTTGTAAGATATATAATTTTTATATGATGTTTTAGACTTTCTATGATGAAATTAGTAAGAAAAGTTCTATATTTATAAGATATATAATTTTTATATTTATTTTTTGATTCCGCCTCAGGCTTATGCCTTGGTTCGCCTCGAGGCTTACGCCTCGTGAGGCGAAGGGAAAACGCCTCGAGGCGCGATTCCGTTCTTTTAAACCTACTTTAAACAGAAATTATTAAAATAAATTGGCAAGACTCACATTGTCTATGCCATTTCTAAAGCACTCTCTCTGGCCATTATATTTAAAAAAATCTGATTTTTATCTTTTGCAAAAGAATAAAACACCGAGCAAAAGACTTTTAATAAACATGCTCATACCTACTTAAGATCTGCTAGCTAAAAGCTTGAATCGAGTCGGGCATAACTCATCTAAATTAAAGTCCATTTTAATAAACGAGCTCTATATATCGAGTTTAATTAGGCTCCACAAACTAAACTAGCCTATTATATACAATTACGCTACATAAAAAATGTTATTACATATATTTATATATGATAAAATAATAAAATAATATATATTATATTATATATAACTATAATCTTCAATGGTATATATATATACACACACTCTTTCATCCAACGTCTCCACATTTGTCTTATGGTTGGATCCTGAATTTTTTTTGGCATGTGTAATTGTTGTAATGTGATGAACTTCTATCTTTAGCTCTATATATGTTTCCTTGCTACTAATTTATACTACCCGCTTGTAGTATGCATTGTGTTTGGTATCATTTTTTTGCGTTCGTTAATAAATTATTAGGGTTTTTAATCAACGAGGATATATGATCAAGGGGGATTAATCCTTTCTGCATTGAAAAAATTGGAAGAAAAACATAGGCATTCAACATGTTAACATTATCCAATACTTAGCTACAATTTGATAGTTTACATGTTATATTACTAGGTTAGAAACCTATGTATTACATAGGTCGAATAAAGATAACTTGTTTTCTATAAAGATTTGTATGTTGGATATCACCAGTCACTGGTAAAATAAGAAATAATGAAGATTTTATAATTATAAAACTATATTTTAAGATAAGTTATAATTGAAATCTTCTTATAATTTTGTAAGTTTTAATAAAATATTAGAATAAATTTTAGATATTTGATTATTTAAAATCATTATTATTTAATGTGAGAGAGAGTCGGGAAAAAAAATCTAAACTTCACCAGAAATCGACACGTGTCATATAAAGTTATTCATTTATTATAATAAGGATTTTAAAATACAACTATATCGATGATAATAAGAGTTTGAAAAGGGTGTCACAAGTGTTGGAGTAAATTACAAAAAAAATGACCTTTATCTTTATATCTTCTTACATGTAAAGACTTTAATCTTCAATAATTACGCTGGACATCTTTAATGTATATGTTTTGTAACAAATTAGGTTGTTTAGTCTAACTTGCGTTAAACTTTGTTGTTAAATCCACTCATGTGAGGGTATATGTGTAATTTAAACCCCGCTTTATTAGACTTAATATCCTTTGCTATTGCTTTATTATCATTTCATCTTCTTCATCAGGAACCACAGTCTTCTTCTTTTTTCCAGTTCTTTCTTCCTTTCATCTGAATACGAAGAGCTATTAGACATTGCAATAATATCCTCAACACCAGATGTTACCAGAAACAATTGTCTGCTGGCAATATGATGGAATCACATTCATCGGGGTGGTTGTGAACAGATCGACGTCTCATTTCCAATCATTTAAATCCCATTCCATTGTTCTCTTTCCACCTGCTTTTTACGGCACCACACCGTAGTAGTGATGAGGATTTCCCCAAAATTTAGCTTCCATTTATCAAAATCAAAACAAACAAGAGCTCTAAAAAGTATTGACCTTTGCAGAATTCATTACCTTAAGATCAACCCCATTGATTGAAGCATCTATACGATCTAATTGGGTAATCATAAACTAAAAAAGAATTGTTTTGGGAAAACTTCAACTCCACCCGAGAAAGATTCCCAATTTCCTTTAAACAAACCTTAAATCGCCAAATATGGAATTATAGTTACAAAACCACAATCAAGATTGACGACAACACCTTCTGGTAAATTACTATGAAAGATTCCCGATTCAGTTACTTTAGATTATTCGTTACATCCCTATAGATAAAGAAACAATACGGCATGAAATCCAAAAACTCAAAAAAAAAACCCATCAAGGAAAACTCTTCAAAACTACTAGCTTACCAGAAATTGACAAAAGATGAAGCTTTCATTTCATCAAACACTTGAAAGGTGTGGTTGACATAGAAAATGGGAGGGATTTAGTGATCTTGAAGATGGAAAAGAGTTCGCGAGAACGATGAAAAAAAGTGAAAATTAGGAGGGTAAAAAGAAGTGAAATTACATGTGACCTGAGTGGATTTAACAACAAAATTTAACGAAGTTAGGCTTGAGCATCTAATATGTTACAAAACATATAGGGTAACTAAGCCTAATATGTACATCTATCAAAATATCAAATTGTGAGTTACCATATGTTGGTTCAAGAAGCTCTTCTTGCCATCACCCCAAAACACCCTACAACACCTAGATCTCTACAACAATTCCTCTTCAATCTCTTCCAAAACGCCAACACCATCACAAAAACCTCTCAAATCCACACCCAAATTATCATAAACGGCTTCACCCAAAAGAATTTCATCATCGTTAAGCTCCTTCAATCGTATCTATCAGCAGGTCATCTTCATCAAGCCCATCAAACTTTCGCACAAATCAAGAACCCTAGCACCACATCTTGGAATCAAATCATCAGAGGCTATGCTGGGACTGATACGCCGCGTGATGCAGTCTATCTGTTTGATGAAATGCTGGCATCCGGCAAAATGCTGCCGGATGAGTACAGTTACTCGTTTGTGATCAGTGCGTGTGCTTGGGGAAAACTGATACAATTTGGGGAGAAGTTTCATGGGAGGGTTTTGGTTGGTGGGTTTTGTTCGAATCTGTTTGTTCAGACTAATTTAGTAAATCTTTATGCGGTGGATGGAGTGAAGAATGCACATAAGGTGTTTGATGAAATGCTTGACAGAAATGTGGTGACATGGAATACACTGGTTGCTGGGTATGTTAAGTTTGGTGATATTGATGGTGCACGTAAAGTGTTTGATGAAATGCCTGAGAGAAATATTGTTTCTTGGACCGTGTTGGTTTCTGGGTACGCATCCAACGGGGAGTGTAAGGAAGCATTGGGTTTGTTACGTGAAATGTTATGGGCGCGTATGGAACTGAATCAGGTGACTTTGGTTGCAGGTTTATCTGCTTGTGCAGAGATTGGTGATTTGAAAATGGGGAGGTGGATACATTCTTATGTTGATAGGAACTGGCACATAAATAATAAAAATCGAACGGTCGTTTGAATAATGCACTGTTACATATGTATGCTGGTTGTGGTGTTGTTGATGATGCATATGAGTTATTCAAACGTATGCCGTTAAAAAGTACTGTTTCGTGGACCACCATGATCTCAGGTTTTGCGAAACAAGGTCGTGGTAAAGATGCGTTAAGTGTCTTCCAATGGATGGAAAACACACAAGATGATGGTTCAAAACCTGATGCCATAACCATGCTGGTTGTCTTGTATGCTTGCAGCCATTCTGGGTTTGTCGAACAAGGACGCAGTATCTTCAAAAATATGAACAAGGTTTGGGGAATCGAGCCCAAAGTCGAGCATTATGGTTGCATGGTTGATCTTCTAAGTCGTGCTGGACTGTTGGATGAAGCTCATAAGCTTGTAGAAAGTATGCCCATGGAGCCAAATGACGCGATCTGGGGTGCATTACTTGGTGGTTGTAGAATTTACAAAAATGTAAATCTTGCTTCTCAGATTGCTCAAAAGCTGGGTAACTTGAATCTTGATGATGATAAGGCTGCTGCGTATTTTGTATTGTTGTCGAACGTGTATGCTGGTGCCAAAAGGTGGAAAGATGTCGCGGATATGAGGGAAAAGATGGTTGAATTGGCACTGAAAAAGCCTCCTGGAAGAAGTTGGGTGCAGATAGGTGAATCAGTTCATGAGTTTTTGGCAGGTGATTGGAGTCATAAGCATGGATCTTTGATCCATGAGATGCTTCTTTTGGTGACGGTTGAAGCACGGTTAACTGGATACAAGCCGGATGTTTACCAGGCAGCACAAGCTTATGTAGATCCATAGTAAGGTGCACTATAATAGTTCAATTCTACATACATTGAATTGTTATAGGATGATTGTAACACCTATAAGGGAATATGGACCCAAATAATTAAATTTGGGTTACTTTGGGTTTATGTTGTTTGCATGTTTTGATATAAAGTAAGTCCAGAATTAATACAATCATATATTGTACATCGAAAAATATAAATTAATTTTTGTTGTAATTCTAATGACTTAAAGAGTATTAATAGCAGGGGCAATTACATATATCCCCTTAAAAACTTCATTAATTACATATATATCCAACTCAAAATTTTATTTACGTATATCTCCTTAATAATTACAAATATTCGTAACTGGATGATGGAATCAATCAGAAGCGACGTTGGATGTTGGAATCGATCGGAAGCGAGAATCAAAAAGTTAGGGTATGGAATAAGAATAGTTGTATTTTTTTGTAAGATTAAAATACTAATTTTATAAAACAGGGGGAGATAATTTAAGCTGTGGATTAGGTATATATGTAATTAGGGTTGAAAATAGAAGAATATATCTAGTTAATAAAATGCATGTATACATTCTAATTTTTCGGTGTAATATAATTGTAATATTTTAATTTCATATTATAATGTTAAATTCTCATTTTTAACGTGTCGGTATGAGTCCATTTTAATTATTATTAGATTTGTGAAAGTGACCACACCATTATTAGTGAGAAGATAACAAATTACTCAGATTTGTGATCACTATCAATTTAGTAAGATGATAAGATTTTCACTACCTTGTGAGTTAGAAATTGTAAAGGTGATATCTATATGGAGAAACATTTGAGCGGAAACAAACTATTGACGGAGACCATGAGTGTATGTAAGGTAGATTAATTAACATTTAGCGGAACTACTATAATTTTTTTTATGTGGATGTGTTGATATTTTTTTCTATTTATATTTTTTCATTATTGTCTTGAAACCAACAAGATATTATCATGGTAATGTTTTTCTTAATAACCTAAGATTAAAGCGGTCATTAGATTTTAAAATAATATATTCACCCATCTTTACATATTTGTTTGTGAATGTTGAAATGAGGGTTGCTAAATAACATAAGGTCAATTGATTTGGTGGTCGGGTTCACCGACAAAGAATTCAAGAATCTAGGTTGTGTTTTTTTTGTCAGTCATTACACTGTTTTAAGAGGAAGGTTGATCCTATACGAAACAAGATATATTAATACCATTATTACCATTTTAATGTTTCAGGTATCACAAAAAAATTTATCATGGTAATGTTTTTCTTAATAACCTAGGATTAAAGCGGTCATTAGATTTTAAAATAATATATTCACCCATCTTTACATATTTGTTTGTGAATGTTGAAATGAGGGTTGCTAAATAACATAAGGTCAATTGATTTGGTGGTCGGGTTCACCGACAAAGAATTCAAGAATCTAGGTTGTGTTTTTTTTGTCAGTCATTACACTGTTTTAAGAGGAAGGTTGATCCTATACGAAACAAGATATATTAATACCATTATTACCATTTTAATGTTTCAGGTATCACAAAAAAATTTATATGCCCATCAAGATCCGTACAACTATCATAATCAGAGGTGTTCAACTAATCGAATTTCGAATACTTGATTTAATCAAGTCGAATTATTCAAAATTTGAAGCTGTATTCGAATTCGATTACTAAATTCGAATAAAATTTCGAACAATTTCACATACATTTCCACCCCAATTTCACTGTTTCAGATCGATTTGAGATATGGTATCCAGCGTAGATCGATCGGAGATAGCTTTCTTCGACCTAGAAACCACTGTCCCAACCCGACCCGGCCAGGGCTTCGCCATCTTAGAATTCGGATCCATACTCGTTTGCCCTAGGAAGCTCGTTGAGCTCGAAAGCTACGAGACGTTAGTAAAACCACACGACCTCTCACTCATCTCCACATTATCCGTTCGCGCCAACGGCATCACCGCCGGCGCCGTCATTTCCGCGCCGACCTTCTCTGACATCGCGATTGGGTTTACGACATTTTACACGGTAACTCGAGCTTCAATTTCGCTTTACATTACTGATTGTTAGCATATGTGTTTTGCTAATTGAATTGGACGTATGAATGATGAATTGATGATGTTAGGGAGGATATGGGCGGGTCACAACATAATTAGGTTTGATTGTGTGAGGTTAAGGGATGCATTTGCCCTAATTAACCGATCGCCACCGGAGCCGAAGGGGACGATTGATTCATTGGCTTTATTGACACAGAGGTTTGGGAGGAGAGCTGGTGACATGAAGGTATAATGTTTATGAATTAATGTGATTAAATTGGTTATGTATCATGGCTATGCTAATTGTAGTGCTTCTATTTTGTTCAGATGGCCAGTCTGGCTAATTATTTTGGGCTCGGAAAGCAATCGCACAGGTATGTTCGCCGGCAGTTGTGGATCCGGTAATTTTAGGAGTAAAACGGGCCGGGCTGGGCTAAAACGGGCTGGCTAAATACAACTAATGGCATGAAAGAGTTAATAAGCTGGTTCTAACAAATACACTTTCTATTTGTGATTGATGATATAAGTGATTCTATCAAAAGATTTGTGTTTTTTATGGAAACAATTGATTTAGAAACAAGAAATTAGAAACTTACAATAATGTATAATAATTAACATAAATATTTTAACTTAGTTATATCAAATAAATAGGTAGCATAAACATTTCAAATAAGTAAATGATTTAGGGGATTATTCATGAAAGCACCCATAAAAATGTGTATAATTAGTAAGAAATATGCAATTAGTCATTCATGATGTATGGGCTAACTATAAAAAAAACACGTTGAACAATATTTTTATTCGTGTTAAAGACATCGAACCTAACCCGGATAGGTATTTGTGGTGGAGGATGTATGTGGGAAGGTGGTGGTGGAGTAGGGTAAGAGGAAATGTAAGGATTTGATGCTGGTGGAGGAGTGGAAGAGCTGGTGGGTATAGAGAAGGGAAAGGACTGTTCATGGAAGCGGACATGGCGAGCGATGTATAAACGCTCAGTTTCAAGGTCAAGGCACCGATACCCGTGATGGGTGGGGCTGTAGCCGAGGAAAACACAAGGAATGGATCAAAAATCCATTTTATGATTGTTATACGGACGAAGGTAAGGATAACATTGGCACCCAAAAACCCGAAGGAACGAAAAATCTGGAGGATGTTTAAATACTTGTTCAAAGGGAGAAATGTTGGAGTTGGTACGGGTGGGCATCCGATTAATAAGGTAGACGACTGTATCAAAGGCAAAAATGCCAAAACCGATGTGGGACATGTGAATGTGCTAATAGGGTGAGGCCTGTTTCAACCACATGTCGGTGGTGGCGTTCCACAAAGCCATTTTGTTCACTCGTATGTGGACACGAGACCCGATGTGTAATCCCCAAGGTGGAGAAAAATTTAGATAGATTACGAAATTCTCCCTCCCAATCAGTTTGGACGGACTTGACTTGAGTTTGGAACTGTCGTTCAACTGTAGTGAGAAATTGTTTGAAGGTGGCAAAGACATCAGATTTTAATTTCAAGGGAAAAATCCACATAAATCGGGAGAAGTGATCAACACATAACAAGAAATAGTTGTAACCGTCAAATGAGGAAACGGGAGCGGGACCCCAAACATCACAAAATATTAAGTCCAAAATATGTGTGCTTTTATAAGGTGATAATGACAAGTGAAGTTTTGAGGACTTGCCAATGGCACATGAGTCACAAAAATTATTATCACATTTATTCAACGAAGGTAAACCATATTTAGATAACATAGATGTCAAAAGCTGTGGATGTGGATGCCCTAGTCGTTGGTGCCATGTGACCGAGGAAGCACGAGTGGTGGAGTATGCTGTTTTCTGGAGTAGTTGAATTTTAGGAGGCTGAAATGAGTAGAGTCCACCATTATTCGTGAGGAGGGTACGGCGTGTGGGTTTGTCCTTCACAGCAAAGAAAGTAGAGTGAAACTCAAATAACACGTTATTATCATGACAAAAGCGTTGAACGGAAAGTAGATTTTGTTTAATTTCAGGTACATGAAGGATATTCTTTAAAGAAAAAGTTTTGTTAGGTGAGTATAATGAAGTGGAACCAATGTGGAGAATGGGTAACCCCTTACCATTGCCAACGTGAAGGTTGTCTTCACCATAGTAAATTTTAGAGCTGTCAATACTTGATAGATCCGGAGCAACATGATGGCCAGAACCTGTGTCTGGGAGCCAAGATGTGGCAGACTGTGACCTATAATCAGTGAAGTTTGCAGAGGGCTGTTGTCTAACCCAAAGGGTAGAGGGGTCACGATTCGGGCACTGAGATGGAACATGTCCTATACCACACCGAGAGCACAAGCCATAAACAATATTCTGGTTGGAGGCCCAACTAAACTGGCTTCGATTGCCACTACCTTGGTTGTGAGTATTAGAACCTCGTCCACAACGGCTGTAGTGACCACGGCCACGGTTAGTGTGGAACCGTGAGGGCTGAGAATCGGTATAGAAGACCCGTGGAGGCTGCTGTGAGCCTGATGGCTGGAGTTGGAAGCCGAGTTGGGCAACAGGTTGTTGGAGGGCTTGAATGGCTGCTGATTGCGTGGGAGAAGACCCACCAGAAACAGCTGAGGTGTTGTTGGACAGGGCTGTAAAGGCCTGAGCAGGGGGCACCGCAATAGCCGAGTTCCTGATCATAAAGTCATGATCTGCTAACAACCCATTAAGTTCAGAAAAAGCGGTTGGAAACTGTCGTGCAAGCAGGGTAGACTTCAGCCCGTTGTATTCATTTCTGAGTCCTGAAATAACAAGCATAACAAGGTCCTTTTCTTTAACCGGCTCGCCAATATTGGCTAGAGCATCGGAGTACTCAGTTGCTCGGGTAAGGTACGCAGATGAAGATTCATCTCCCTTCATTTGTATTTTTAGCAACTGAGTTTTCAGGGTGTATTCCCTGGAGGACGTGTGGGGTGCATAAGCACGTTCAAGAGATAGCCAAAGATCACGAGAGGTGTTACCTTGTACATGTTGGAATGATGATTCAGAGACAGTTGACAGAATCAGCATCCGGATGTGGTCATCATTGGAGACCCATGCCGAGAAACATGGGTTTGGTGTCAACAGAAATCCAGTAGAGGTCTCCTCCTCCTTCCCTGAGTTCACCGATTGTATTGTAGCAGGGGGGCAGGAGATAGTGCCGTCGACATAGCCAAATAGGTTGTTTGTTACAAGGAAGGGAGTAATCATTGTCTTCCAGTGTCCATAATTGGTGGATGAGAGAGTAAATCCAAATTTGTGGGAGTTGTGGGTCGTCTTTTCAGTCTGGGAAAAGGCTGTGATAGTAGAACTGGCCGTTGTTGGTAGAGGGAGATGATTCCGGTCACTGCTGGGAGAGATCCAGAACAAGGAACTGGCCAGAAGGTAATCAGGCGCTGGTCAGAGGAAGGGACACAGGCTCTGATACCACAATAATCACTGAGATTGATTGTAATTCTTGTATGTTACAAATGAGAAATAAGAGAGGATTAAATAGAAAACATAACTACACTTTAACCCCTCTAGAATAGACAAATACTTATTGACTAATACTCGTAAATTGTGTAACTCAAATATGACCCGTATTACCCATTTATCTAAATGAGTCAAACGGGTTGACGGGTTCTAAGTGAGTTGTAAACAAGTCAAAGGGGTTTGCGGAATTGCGGGCTGACCTTATAAAATTCATATTTTTTATTATAATTTTAAACAGGTTGACGGGCTAACCTTTTGTTTTTGTAGTTTTTGTGTCGTGTCGTGTCATATGAAAAAGTTATGAACGTTTACAAAAAAGTGGATGTAATGATAAGTTTTAAACAAGTCAAAGGGGTTTGCACCCTCACTTTTCACCTACAACAAATATAATGATAAGTTTTTTATATGTATGTGCAGTTGGCATATTTTATTACTAGATGACATGAAGAAAGATAACATTGCCATGTGGGTTTGATTTTTTTATTCAACAATTTTTTCAGGAGTTTAGACGATGTTCGAATGAATCTTGAAGTTCTCAAGTATTGTGCAACTGTTCTTTTCCTGGTAATTTCTCACTTCAGCTAACAAATTTAGTTCATTTTTCCTCTCTTTTGAGCATTTCCACTTGTGAATAGAAGATAAATTTTGAAGGAAAAAGAAATGACCAATCTGCCCCTCATGTAGGAATCTAGTCTTCCCGATATATTTACAGAAAACAGTTGGGTTTCTCCAAATGCTACCACAAGAAACCGCAGTAATGCAAAGTCTCCTGTAGATGGAACCGGCCCGAGCACTAGCCCACCCTCATCTAGTAGAAACATCGACCGTCGTAATTCTCCTCCAAGTCATCCAATCTTTTCGCTAGCGGCTTCTGGTGCTGGAGAACCAGTTCAAAATGGAGTTGAACCGGGTCATGCTCAACCTGACCCTTTTGACTTGGGCCCACTTGTAGACAAAATAGAAAACAAACCCCTTGAAGCAAATGAAGCTATGGAGGAAGAATCGTCTGCACCCACTTCTTCTAACACCATCACTGAAAGCACTGAATTTCTTGATCTTGATGATGTGTCCATACCCTCTGTCACTGTAACTGCTGTCCCCGTTTTCCGTGGGCCCCAAAAGATGCAAATACTTCACAGAGACACACCATTGCAGATCCGCTGTGATGCCCTAAAAGTACGGTTTGGATTTAACACGAGATTTGTTGATCATGCGGGAAGGCCTCGATTAAATTTTGCGGTTAATGCGTCTCCAAATCTTTGTGGTGTTCTTGATGCATGTGATGATGCTGCTAAGAGGTTTGTGGAATCTGATAGCAATTCTGAGTGGAGACCCGTTGTGAGCAGAAAGCCCGGGTTTTATAACTCACCCACCATCAGATTGCAGCAAGTCTGTTTGTTTCAGTTGCACACATGAATATGTCGATTTGGGTTGTGTTTTATCTCGAATGGGTCAAATAAAAAGTTGTCAAAAAGGGCAACGGGTCAAATCAAAAAAATTCTTAAATGGGCAACGAATCAAACATGTGAAAGTCATCAAATAAAAAATCTCTTCATTTGTGTATTCAAAATATTTAACTTTATTTTAAAATGGACTAGAAAGTGTTGTTGGGTCAACCAACACGCATGACTTGTTTGGCACTTGCCAAAAATGACCCGTTTCAACCCGAACCTGTGTTTTCCCAATACCCGACCAGCATGACCCTCAACTTGCCACCCTTAAAGAAAGAACATAATGCAGGTTTTGATTATGAAAAGATGTTATATAGTGTGATCTATGTTTTACAGATTACCTACTGCAGCAGAAGGAGATGGTGTTAGATGGATCACAGAGATATACCAGAAAGCATCATCATCATCATCATCATCATCATCATCATCATCATCATCCGTACAACGTGTTGTGTTCAGTAGGTATGATGTGGCAGAACTTGAACCGTTGATTCGTCCAGGTTCCTTTGTGGATGCTTTCTTTTCTTTAGATCCGTACGACTATCAACAGAAAGCTGGGATTCGATTAGTGGCTAAGAAACTGATTGTTCATTCTAACTGAAGGGTTTTGGTGTATATCTCACACTATTAGCTGACTTTTAGAAGTCAATCTCTGTTTGGGGCTTGTTAATATGTGCAAGTAAATTTATTTAATTGTTGATGTAGAAGATGAACCACTGATTCTAGGTTTTGAAATTGATTATGCAAAATCTAATTATTCTCTCTCGTCTTTCTAATTTTGGGTTTTAATTAAGTTTGATGAGGGCATTGGAGTATGCCAAACAAATACTTGCTCCAAATTTAAGGCATGCATGCTTGTGCTGAAACATGGTGGGTTTGTTCCTTAATGACGTAACACATTGGTTGCGTTTAGATCCACTAGGGAGTAGGGATCGAAAAAAAAATCCCCGAGCCCGGTGCGTATACCTAAAACCTGAAATATTCGGGACGGGTATACTCAAAAATCGTTGAGTATGAGATTAGTTTTAATATTTTTTTGCGTGTATGAGATTAGGTGATACCTGGACTGATTACATGTAATCATGTGACCGAAGCATATATACAATATTTACAATGGTAAAAAAATGTATTTGAAAATCCTAACGGGTATACCTGATATTCGTAGGTCCGATACCCAATGGGTAATTACCCGGCGAGTATTGGGATGGGTATGAGACGATTTTACTACCGGATATGAGACTGAGTTTACCAATACATGATCAGTTCCCATCCATAAGATCCACTTGCAAGCTAGCCTCTCCACATACTCCCATACACCAAAGCGGTTCTTGGCTCTTGAACCTCCAACCTTAATGCTCCCACTTGAGTCATAGGCCCACGTTACTGATGGGTTTGGTAGTAAACCCGTTATTAGTGATGGGTTGGACCAAACGGTCTAGAACTGTATAATGCCATGGACTCGTCTTACGAGTGGTGTCTTTGGATCCACAAGGAGTCAGGATATGATCTCGCGTGCCAGCTTGATATCAGTTGTATGCAATATTCACCCTCTCTCCCAAACTATAATTTTGATAAAAACTTGTGTCCTAATTTCACCCTCTTTCTTCTGCACTTTTCAAGATGCAACTAAACAACATAAATGATATATAACTAATAATTATGTAGGTGTCTTTAGTGTCAGAAGACTGCAGGGTCGGCTCAACATATTTTGTGGCTTAAAGCAAACGTTAACATTTAGGCATTATGTGAAAGTTTTGTAAATATATAAAAAAATTTAAAATGTAATTTAATGGAGCGTCAAAACATATAATGTTGACAAAAAGTTATGAAATTATCATTTCTCTTTGAAAACACAAAAATTGATAATACAAATTAAAGTAGTTTTTCAATTTTTGGGGGCCTAAAGCGGTTGCTTTAGTTGCTTACTATAAAGCCTCCCCGAAAGTATGTCTATTATTCATTCTCGTTCTTTGTCTGCTATTCATCTGGCGCTGGTCTCAGAAGTATGTATGGTTCTTGAAGAATTAATGCAAGCAGCCAGGGGAAATGGCTCGGATATCTCATTATTTGATCTTGAAAGCCAGAGGCCAAATGCTTGTACTCCCGTTCTAACTCCTGCTAGTTATGATTTTTTTAATAAAACTTATTGTAAAAAAAAAAACAAATTGCCGTCAGGTCTCTGGTCTGGTGGTCAGGGAGTTTTCCTGTAAAAAGGTTTCCTCTTGTGAAGGTCATGAGTTCGAGTCCTGACGAGAGAAATTTTTTTAGTACTTTCCACAAGTCTAGGTGTTAGCCATTCGACTTATAATCTGACACATCGTGTTTTTTTTTTGGATTATTGGATTTTAATAATCTCACATTTTACCAATTGGCCAATAATAATCCCAACTAAGAATATTTTTACCACCAGTCTCTACTTTCAAACTATTTTCTTACATTAGACCCCTCGTTAAAAAAACTTAACGTCGTTAGATTTTATATGACGTGGAAATCTGCAAACCGCCGGAAAGTCAATCCAAGCTAGCAGTGGTCTCGTGATGGGTTTTGAAATTGGCTCTGGTGGTGTTTAACCGGTCTCGTTTATCCAGCAAGTCCAAACAGAGACAACAATGGTGTTTAACAACACAAGTTAAACACCACCATGACCAATTTTAAAACTCACCACGAGACCACTGCTAGCTTGACTCGACTTTCCGGCGGTTTGCAGATGTCCACGTTATATAAAATCTAACGGTTTTAAGGTTTTTTAACGGGGAGTCCAATGTAAGAAAATAGTTTGAAAGTAGGGACCGGTGGTAATAATATTCTCAGTTGGATTATTATTGACCAATTGGTAAAAAGTGGGATTATTAAAATCCAATGATCCTCTTTTTTTTCTCGATTTTCACCCCTAGAGTATATAAAATATACGATTTTAACCTGTTTAATTTTCTATTAATTTCGTTTTTCTTTATTAGCTTTCGTTCGTTAAATTTTTTCAAAGAACGGATTGCGCGTCTGTTTTTATTATTTTATGTCAACGTTCCGATATAAATTTATTTGAAAACTAAGTTTTTTTGGTTTTAAGAACTGAACCTATTATGAACGAATTAGTTGAACTCGCCGTAAGCATGGGTATTCAGCTGGTTATTATAAATCAACATAGCGCCATACTAAGGCCTAAGGTGGTTCCATGAACACAAGCTCTCTTTTTAAGATAGTCATAGTATACAATATATTTTCATATGCATATATGTAATTTTTATATAAATATTTATTAATGGTAAATCAGCCTAATGTTAATCAGAATTAAGCCCAAAATAAATCACTTCAGCCCAATATTTATTTGTTACCTAACGGCTACATCGCTGCTACATTCAAACTTTCGCGACTTCTGCCTGCTCCGATCATCGTTTCCGTCTTGCTCCGACCATCTCGATCAGCCATCTCTACTGAATTACAGGTAGTGACTACCTAATTTATTATTTTATTTGCTGATTTGAAATAATTTTGCTAAATGCATATATGCATGGTATTTGAAAAAATGGCGTGTTTTGGAGAAACATACGGCCAACTAGTGTCCTTTTTATGCTATCTGATTTCTAGTAGTGGCGGACCAGAAAATTTCTCATGGGTTGGAAGTTTTTGGGTCGGTTGATCTCTATATATTGTAAGACCTTCAGTAATGAATCAATTGAGTCTTTTGCATTTGATACTTTTGGTTTCCTTGCGCCTGAAGCTGTGGAGCTTCTTTGGTCTAGTGTCCAACGGGTTATGCATAGTTATGTTATGACCCCAAGATCTTTGAATGTAGTTTTTAAAAGACTTGGTTTTGCTATCCAAAAAGGGCTTGCGGCGCAGCTTGTTGCCCGTTTGCCTTCTATTTCGATGTAATTTTTAATGTTTTTTTTGTTATATAAATGATATAAAATAGTCAATGTTTGAATTAAAAATTTCAACTATAAAGTTAAAAATGAGATGAGAATATGCATGGCATTATGAACTAACCTCCATCTTTTTCCATCATATGGTTTCAGGTAAAATTGTTGATTGAATCCAATGAAGAAGTTGGTAGGAGTTGTTCTTTTTTCTTTCATCAGCTTCTTAGTTTCTCTCATTCTCCAACAATATTCAACTCCAGACATTCATCCTGATCTTGATGAAAGAGTTCTTGATTTTACATCTGCAAAAGGTGTGATTTAAGTTTCTGAATTTGGCTCGGCTTGTTTACACCCATTGAGCCCATATGCTAATTGTCTGTTGTTGCTTTGCTTCTAGTTTCAGGACAAGAAGATGGTTCTCAAAAATCATACGCGAAAGATTGCTTGAGTCGGTATGAATCAGCATTGTATCGTAAAGAATCACCATACAAACCATCATCTTACCTCATTACTAAATTACGACAATATGAAACACTTCACAAACGATGTGGACCATACACAGAATCCTACAACCGAACCATAAGAAAACTAGAGCCTGCTCACTTGACCCATGACCATAAACATGACCATCATCATGAAACCTCGGATGATAAAGAGTGTAAATATCTCGTACGGATACCCTTTGATGGACTAGGAAACAGAATCCTGAGTCTAGCCTCGGCTTTTCTTTACGCTCTTCTCACAGACAGAGTCCTTCTAGTCTATGACAACGAAGGCGACACTGCTGATCTCTTCTGTGAACCTATTCCTGAAACAACTTGGTTACTTCCACAAGATTTTCCCATCAGAAACCGCCTTGAAAACTTGAATCAAGAATCCCCAGAGTGTTATGGTAACATGTTGCAGCATTCAAGAAATTCATCTTTTGTGTATCTACATTTGATTTACACCTATGATGATTATGACAAGCTTTTCTTTTGTGATCAAGATCAAATCTTTCTTCAAAATGTTTCTTGGGTAATCATGAAATCACAGTTTTATATTGCCCCGTCTTTGTTTTTGATCAAATCTTTCGAACAAGAACTAGCTACACTCTTTCCTGAAAAAGAAACAGTTTTCCATTTCTTAGGTAGGTATTTGTTCTACCCCTCAAATCCGGTCTGGGAACTTATAACTAGATACTATCGATCTTATCTAGCAAACTCAGATGAAAAAATCGGCATCCAGGTCAGAACCTTTGATCCTAGATTCTTAACTGCTGCTTTTAACTTCACTACATCTACACTTGAGGCTGTACCAGATACCATACTAGCTTGTTCATTCGACAATAATGTCCTACCCAAAATCAACATGAACGGGTCACAAGAAAGCGGGAGGTCTAAATCTGTTATAGTGACATCTTTAACTTCCAAGTATTATGAGAAAATAAGAGATATGTATTGGGAACACTCGACGGTTAATGGTGATGTGGTTGCAGTTTTTCAACCAAGTTCAGAAGGGGGTCAGAAAACTGGGAACAAGAAGCATGATAGGAAAGCATGGGCAGAAATGTACTTGCTGAGCCTGACCGATAAGCTTATTACTAGTCCCTGGTCGACGTTTGGTTATGTGGCTCAAGGTCTTGCAGGATTGAGGCCATGGATTTTACACATGCCCAAGGATGAAGTAGTGCCAAATCCTCCTTGTACTCGAGCCATGTCGATGGAGCCTTGCTTCCAAAAACCTCCATTAAATGGCTGCAAAATGAGAACCGAGGTTGATACTGGTGCACTGGTTCCTTACATCGGTCATTGTGAGGACGCTAGCCAGGGACTCAAACTAGTTGATCCAAATGCTAGTTGAACAATAACTACCAAACTTTCATCCAAAGCATGAGATCCATACACCACATAAAAAGCACCAAGTGCAACAAAAATGTGCAACTGTTATGTGTTTTTAATTTGTTTTTGATAAACATATAATGAAGTAATAATAAAAGGTTGAGTCAACCAACTATTGAGGCCAATCACCTTTAAAATTTTAATAGAACATTATATTCCTTGGTCAATACTCTCCTTTTTGACCTGTTTTATCGGCTCATTTTTGGCCCCGCTGACAAAAGGATCTTGATTCGTCACTGATTATATATAAGATGCTTTATTATGTTAAAGAGAATAAAGTACATTCGGCGTGAAAACATTCAATAGTTTAGTTTACACGCATTTAAAATCTAGTTTGTTATTCATGAAATACACTGGTTAAGTTAAAACAAAGCCAAGAAAGTTTTTCGAATTTTCTAGTTTGTTATTCTTGAAATACACCGGTTATATTGAATATATTTACAACAAAGACTCTTTTTAAAAAAACTTTAGCATTAAACATGTATATCATATCCACTATCTCTGAAGCATCGTTTCAGCACGTTCAAGGAATAACCTCCAGCGATTTGTGGCTTACACTTGAAGAAGCATACTCGCCCAATAACTCCTTCAGAGAATACACGTTGAAAACACAATTATTGAAGATCGAAATGAAAGGAGACGAGACTCCAATTGCTTATCTTAGTCGAGCCCAAGAGTATGCGGTTGCCCTAGCTAATATTGGAGAACCCGTTAAAGATAAAGATCTAGTCATGCTTGTCCTCGCTGGCCTTCGTGAAGAGTATAATGGTCTGAAATCTAACTTTCTTGCTCGTTCTCCACCAATTGCCTTCAATGAATTACATGGGCTTTTTTGTGACCACGATTTCATGACTCACAAAACTAATCCAGTGCCAACCATGACTCCTCAGGTGTTTACGGCTTCTGCAGGTGTCTACAATGGGCTACAACAGTCCCACTTATCATCCCTGCAACAATTAGCATCACAACTCGGTTTTCAGTTGAACCCTATTGGTTTAAACACCACTCACAGCCCTCAACCACAGGCTTTCTATACTGTCCGTAACAACAATCGAGGCAATCGGCGTGGAAACTCACGAGGGAATTTTCGTGGCAACTATAACAAAGGGCGCGGTAATAATGGAGTAAACCGAACTCAGTTTGCATGGGCATCAACCCAAAATACAGTGTATGGACACTGCAATCGGTGTGGTATTGGACACCTTCCTTCTCACTGTCCAAATCAGTCCACTCCTACTGTTCGCTCAGCCCCTTAAGCCAATTTTACAACCTTTTCAGACACTGGTTCATCATCAGCAGCTACTTGGTTTCCTGATACAGGGTCGACCAGCCATGTTGCACCCGACTTATCAAGTTTTGACAACTCTGAAGCATATTATGGTCACGATGCCCTCCATGTTGGTGACGGTAACCCTTTACCCATTTTTCATATTGGTTCATCCAAAACTTACTCCCCATATAAAACATTTAACCTTTCAAATATACTTCACGTACCAGACATTAAAAAGAACCTCTTGTCTGTTCAACAATTTTGTTCTGACAACAATGTTTTCTTTGAGTTTCACTTGTTATTTTTTTGTTGTGAAGGACGAACATACAGGAACTACCCTACTCATGGGCCCAAGTGAAAACGGTCTTTACTCTATCAATCTTCCTCAACTTAAAACTATCCAAAAGATTTCCTTCACAGCAACTCGAGCGCTTTCCACTATCTGGCATCAACGCCTTGGGCATCCTCATGAACGAGTTTTTCATTCAGTTGTTTCTAATTTTTCTTTGCCTGTTTCTACAAAACTATTTCCATCATTATGTACTTCTTGTCAATTGGGAAAATCTTCCAAACTATCTTTGCATGAATCTAGTTTTTGTAGTCATAATGTTTTGGATTTGGTATATTGTGATGTTTGGGACCTGCCTCAACACTCTCCTTTGATGGTCAACGCTTTTTTATGTTATGTGTTGACCATCACTCCCGTTATATGTGGATTTACCCCTTAGTACTTAAATCTGACGTTTTCTCTACATTCAAAAACTTTGTCACCATGGTGGAACGTCAGTTCAACACAAAATAAAAACCGTTCAAACTGACTGGGGTGGGGAGTTTCGCAACTTAGCACCATTTTTTACATCCCTAGGGATAATTCACCGACGCTCATGTCCACACACTAGTGAACACAGGGGTGTCCTTTGGGTAAAACAAGTAAAACCCTATCTTTAGGCCACCAAATTTTAAGGGCCTCAAAAAAATTATATATATACATACTTTGACAAATACAAAAAAGAGGGATTTGAAAGTGCTATAATTGAAGCCAAAGAGTTGGTTATAAAAATGAATGTAAAACCTATTTTTTGTGAAAAACTTATCCTTCGTAGGAATAAACGATTTGATGAAAATGTTGATAATGAAATTATAAAAACTCCTATTAATTTATTTAAAACCGATTACTTTTTATATATGGGAACTAGATTTGATCAATTTAAAAAGTTTCAAAGTATTTTTGGTTTTCTATTTAGTATAAAGAAATTAAATCATTCAATGATAACAATTTAAAACAACATTGTGTTGATCTTGAAAAATCTTTAAAACATGATGCTAACTTAGATATCGATGGTCTAGATTTATTTCAAGAACAACAAATTTTAAGACATATTACACATTTAGAATGCGACACGCTTATTAATATACTTAATTATATTAAAAAGTTTAATTCTTTTCCAAATGCTTATATTGCCTATGTAATTATGTTAACTATTCATGTTACAGATGCTTCGCAGAAAGAAACTTTTCTAAATTAAAATTGATAAAAAATTATTTAAGATTTACTATGTCACAAGATCGATCAAATGGGTTAGCTATTCTGCCAATTGAAAAGGAATTGTTAGAAGGAATTATTAAAGAGTTTGCTTCTAAAAAAGCTAGAAAAATAAACTTTATCTAAACATTTTATACAAGTACAAAATTATTAGAAAAACGAAAAAAAAAAATTTAACTCCGCGAAATATAAACTTTTAAGTTTATTATTACCGGTCACACACCCGGATAAAGGAGTAGGGTTTATGACATGACCTTTATTGAAAGGGGCCTCAAAATTTTGGTTCGCTTTAGGCCACCAAAATGGTTGAGACGCCCCTGAGTGAACAAAATGGGATGGTGGAACGTCGGCACCGTCATGTCGTTGAAACGGGCCTTACCCTTCTTGTTCAATCGCATCTTCCACAACGATTTTGGAACTTTGTCTTTGAAACGGCGGTCTATCTTATTAACCGTCTACCGTCTCGTGTCTCTTCACACAATTCACCTTTTGAAAATGTTTTCAAACGAAGACCAGATTATTCGTTTCTTCGTGTTTTTTTGCTGCCAATGCTTCCCCTACCTTCGTCCCTACAATCGACACAAGATGGACTTTCGGTCCACCCCATGTGTCTTCCTTGGTTATAGTCCCATTCACCATGATTATCGGTGTTTGGATTTGGCCACCGATCGTCTTTATATCGTAAGACATGTTCGTTTCAATGAAGAGGTTTTCCCATTTCAGCCACCCTCTTCCCCACTACCTCCTAAACCTACTGTACCTTATGTCTCGTCTTTCCCTACTACCTTCCCTATTCACAAAGAATCTGCTCACCAACACCCCAACCTGAACCTGCCATCACAGAATCTTCCCAATCTGACCCAGCACCTCAGTCTCACGAAATTCCATTTGAACCTATCTCTTCAGCCCCACCATCTCCCATACCATCAACCCCGTCTCCACCACCACCACCACCTACTCGCTCTCGTCATGCCAATCTTTAACCTAACCCCAAGCGGACCACACCATTTAATCCATCAGCCTACCACACCTCAGTCGTTCCCAACCCTCCAACCGAGCCTACATCTTTTGTCGTCGCTAACAAATCTCCTGAGTGGCGTCACGCCATGACTGAAGATTTTGATGCACTTGTTAAGAACGGAACATGGTCACTCGTACCTTATGTCAAAAACACTAATCTTATTGATTGTAAATGGGTCTACAAGTTAAAGAAGGATCCTGATGGCAAGGTAACCCGGTATAAAGCCCTACTTGTTGCCAGGGGCTTTAGGCAACAACCGGTGTTGATTTTCATGAGACGTTCAGCCCGGTTATAAAATCAACAACCATCCGCGTTGTGTTATCTCTTGCTGTCACAAACAAATGGTATCTTCGACAGTTAGATGTGCAGAATGCTTTCCTACACGGTGATTTAAATGAAACCGTTTATATTCGTCAGCCACCGGGTTTTGTCGATCCTACTCGACCTGACCATGTGTGTCTTCTTCACAAGTCTTTATATGGGCTCAAGCAAGCGCCAAGGGTCTGGTTTCATCGTTTAACTACTGCTCTTCAACATCTTGGTTTTTATGGCTCTAAAACTGACCCGTCTCTGTTCATCCTGAAGACCGGAGGCACACTTGTTTATGTTCTCATTTATGTTGATGACATCATAGTCACGGGCAACAATGATCAGGTTATTAACAAAATAATTCATCAGCTCGACTCTTCTTTTGCCATTAAAGATCTTGGGGCATTACACTATTTTTTGGGTATTGAGATTGTTTCTCGTGGCAACAATATTCTCGTCTCAAAGGAAATATATTTTGGATCTTCTTCAACTGTCGGGTCTATCCGAGTGCAAATATGTAGCTTCTCCAATGAGCACTTCTCAGATCTTGACCCTCGGTGACAACCCTCTTTTTCCCGACGCAGCCAAATATCGTCAGGTTGTTGGTGCTCTCCAGTACGTGACTCTTTCCCGACCGGATATTAGTTTTGCTGTTAATAAAGTTTGTCAGTTTATGCATGCACCAACTGAAAATCACTAGACTGCAGTTAAGAGGATCATGCGCTACTTAAAGGGCACAGCCGAATACGGTCTCTTCATTCGTCATGAGTCAGGCTCTACCCTACATGCTTTCACAGACGCGCACTTGCCCACTTCTATTCGAGCCTACTCCGATGTCGATTGGGCCGGCTATCCGGATGACCATCGGTCCACGGGGGGGGGGGGTTCGCTATCTATTTGGGATCCAACTTTATCTCATGGACCGCCCGGAAACAACCCACGGTTTCCCGCTCCTCCACTGAATCTGAATACAAAGCCCTTGCTGATACAGTAGCCGAACTAACCTGGTTAGAGGTTCTTCTACATGAACTCGGAACTACCACCGAAATCTCACCCACACTATGGTGCGACAATCTAAGTGCTACCTATCTATCTGCCAATCATGTGTTTCATGCCCGCACAAAACACATTGAGGTTGATTTCCACTTTATCCGAGAAAAGGTCGCACAAGGCAAACTAAATGTTCAGTTCATTTCCACAGATGATCAAATAGTTGATGTCTTCACAAAGCCTCTACCATCACAACGATTCCTTCGTCTTCGATCCAAGCTACAGGTCGTTCCCCGCTCTTAGCTTGCGGGGGAGTGTTAGACTATCTATTGTATTTATATATATTTACATGGTGGTAAAGTGTAACTTGTTTCCCTATATATTATGGGCTTTCACGTAATCCTTTAATCACACAATAAACAACAGCCTTTACGGCTCTTCTAATCTTAACTTTAAGTATTATAAATAAATTAAATAATACTTAATGTAGTGAATTAAATAATCTCATGTGCATTAAATAATGATAATTATTAAGTGTTGGGTTTTAATTGTAGGTTAAATGGTAAATGAACACATTTTATTCATTAGAAGGTGTACCTCATATACAACAATTTGTGTTAAGTGTCTTAAATTTTTTGGTAAATTACAACCATATCCTTCTAATATGTATTATATAGTAGTATAGATATAGATATAGATATCTAGTAATAAAAAAACTATTTTTTTAGAAACTCGTGTTTTACACGGGTTGAATAAACACGTGAAATACAATATAATCTGTTAACACATACACTCATCAAAATATGTCAGAAGATTTATTAATAAAAAGATAGATGTGTATTTAATAAGAGAGAGACGGAAAAAAAATGATGATAATGAATATGGAGGCGACACGTGGCATAAAAAACTTTTATTTATTTTATAGTGTATATATATGGATCTTGAAAGATAGATAAAAAAAATTTATTTATTTTATAGTGAATGATCATTTCCAAAATCATCGACACAACATTATGATTTCATATACAAATGGTTGAACTATAAATAGACACAAGTTAATGGAACAAATTGAACCTAGTGATTAAACATTAGGTCAACCTAGTAATCCAGTCAACGAGAACATATTTCGTATGTTTGAACCATGATCAATGGTCTGCGAAAACATGCTTCCAACTTACCTAAAATCTTATCCATGTTCAATCAAAATTACCTCAATATATAGTTTTGTGTCATCAACATTTCTATGTGATCATTAATCCAACAAAAAAGAATTCATGGTTATGATTACATTGATCATAAAAAGGTTCAGAAAACTGGGACCAAATGATAAAGATTGGTGGTGGTGATGATGATGATGATGATGTCACATTTGTGTTACTAACCAGACACCATGTGCATGTTTCACAGGCATCTTGGGGACTAATAGGTTATAACATTTGGTTTGATGTGGTTTCTATAAGCAGTTTCTGTTATTTGTTTTTTTTTGGCAACTGCCAGTTTTACTCTGAATCAGAATCCGTAAATGGCATTTGGAAAGCATTCGGTGGTTCCAGGTTGGTCATTGATGGAGATGCATTCTGGTTTGTTTGGCTTTTTGGGCGTCGCCTTCTCAGTTTTGACCCGTCAGCACCCTGCCAGTCACACAAAACAGTTCCAAACTAAGCAACATGAAGATTCAAGGAGGTGGCTGGTAAAAATATATTAGAAGTTAGCTGTAACAGGGAACTTGTCAAAATAGGTTGAATGGGTCACAAATAATCTGCATTGCATTTTTAATGCATAAATCCGTATACATCAAATTATCAAGAAACAATATGTTACTAATGAAATATATAATTTTTGTAATAAAAACTGATACCAACTATACAAATGTAGAAATTTGGACAAAGTGTTTCGGGTCAACACATCCTTTTTCGACATGTGCAAAAGAAAATTACTTGTTTTGATTTGAACCCGTTTTGACCTGTTACCCAACCCACACAACTAGCCACCTTCAGGTTTTATTTGCATACGGAACGCCGTGTTAAAGAAAACAAAACTGGATTATGACTTATTATACATGAAATAAAAAAAGTACAGACACAAGAAGTGTTAGCTCGTCAACCAACCCCATTTTGACCTGTTACCCGACCCGCCCATTTTGCCCCCTATAAATCAAGATTACAAGGAGCTTCATAGAAAAATATTAGCCAACCGAGCCCATGCTGGATAATGCACTATTGTTTACCTCGGGTTTAGGATGGCTTGCATTATCAGATTCCTTCGGTTTAATCGACTGATTTCTCCTCAGATAAATAAAACCAAATGACATCAATGCCCCCAAAAGCAACATTGGACCAAACCTTGGATCACCCATAAGATCACTAATTCTCTGTGGTACTGTTCCAATCCTCTGTTTCATTCCCCTACTTGAGGAAATAATTTGCTCCCTACCTTTTGACCAAATAGGATCTACATCTTCGGGTACAAGTTCAGGAGTTGATGTACGCTGCATTAAGTATGATAACTCTTTCAACAATAATTTTAAAAAATGTAATTAGTGAAATTATATGTTCACAATTAAAATTTATAGAAACTCACATGAAATGGGAGATCTCTGGAGTCACCATCTCGAATTGTTTCTGAGATCCATTGAATTATCTGACACAAAATTGTAGTACAAGGATGCACTAAGAAATAAAAATAACAATTTTTTATGTAAATTTTTTTACGATTTTGATGGATAGAAGCTCAAACCTGTGGAATTTCATTTAAACCTTTGTATAGTGCCACTAATTGGGATGTGGGATCTACATCTCTAGCAGCCATTGAAGCAAACATGTTCATTGGATTTTCCTCAATTTTTTTATTTACTTCTGTATCGTTTCTTTTGTAGCGTACAAGAAATAATCGTGGCACATCTGTAATATCTCTCCTAGGTCCACATGTATCATAGCTGTCCTCCACATTTACATAAAACATACAAAACCTCTGTAAAAAAAAAAGAAAACCAATATCAATAACTCATGGGTTAAATGTGAATACAAAACCAATAATATTACAACAATAAACTAAATGTTTGAATGAAACGGTTAGGAAAGCGTATGAACTAAAAATAATATTTGGGTAACTTTCAACCCGTTTGACCAATATGACACGTTCCCCTTTTAGCTATTTTTTATTATTATTTAACTGTTTGAGATAAATGTACAACAAAGTTGAATCAACTAGAAGATCAATTCAAACAAGAATAATTATAAAAGATTTGATCACCTTTTGTACTTCACCATCCACCCAAGCAAAGGTTAACCGTTTTTCCTTCAATGCAACAGCTGCTGATGAGGCTGTTTGGTCATCAAGTTGATCTACATCTACATCATTTGATAGTATCTCTTGGACCCTACGCATGGTCTTTATTCATATATATGAAAATTACACTATTAGCTAGAAAAAACTTAATTGCGTTAAAAATAATTTACAGTTAGGGTTAATGTAGCTCACTTCACGCATTTTATGAAGTTCTGCACTCTGCCTGCCCACAACAGCAGCACAGTACCAAACCGTTGTGTCATTACCAGCACGTGAGTAGCCTTTTGGATCACAACCTAACTCCATTGATGTAATACTTCTTAATTGGGGAAGGACTGAAATGCAAAAGGAAAAAAATTATAATATGCTTTCAAATATTTAGTCATCTTGAAGAACTAGTATAGTTGTTACTCTAGATAAATAATATATATATATATATATATATATATATATGAACATTTTGATGTGTAAAAACTTTGAATTACATAATAAAATTAGTCTTGAAAATAAAAATAAATGTGCATAACCACAATACCAAACTGTTGTGTTATTACCTAGTATAGTTGTTACTCTAGATAAATAAATAAATATATATATATATATATGAACATTTTGATGTGTAAAAACTTTGAATTACATAATAAAATTAGTCTTGAAAATAAAAATAAATGTGCATAACCACAATACCAAACTGTTGTGTTATTACCTTGATGTTTATTCTGTTCCATGATATCTATAAGTCTTGAATTGTTCATTAATCCTGCAATTCAGTAAGAGAAAATTTTATATTTTAGTAACTATGAGGAAAATAATATATTTTTTTTAAAACAAGGAGAGTGACATGCCATGGTACACTACTGGTTTGACACCAGGATCTCTCAGAATAACAATTGCAGGAGCTTCTTCCACCCCAAACCTGTTTCAAAGACGAAGATTTCAGTCTTAATGGAAGACAATTCATAAAGAACAATATAAAAGTTGATATATTTCATATAAGAAAATGGTAGAAAATTACGTGTTTGACCAAAAGATAGATTCCTCTTCTCTCCAAACTGCAAATGCAAATGAGGCGTAAGACCAATAATTTTTAGCCACGTGGCGGACGAACGGAGTGGCTCGCTGTCCTGTTTTTGAAACGAAAATAACTTTGACCTGATACGTCAAAAATAAAAAGCTAAGAAATAATATGATTACAATTATCTATGTACAAGAAAATAAGTCAAAAAATAAAAATAAAAAACTGCAAAATCTGAACCGCAAAGAAGAATTTAAATTTTAAATTTTAAATTTGTGAGGGAAAGAGACCGGCAATATTTACCTTATGTCGACTGCCTTTTCCCAGAAAAGTTTGAGCCTACAATTACAAGATGTCATTTTGCATCTCAACAAAAACAATATTTAAAAACGTTAAATAATAAAAATAAGCAGGATTGTTTCTTTGACTAAGATTACCAAAGACTCCATAGAATAGTAAGGAATACGAGGCAAGCTTAGGATGGTCGTTGCAAACCAATCAGTAACAGCATCAACAGATAACTCTCCGGTGTACCTAAGACAGAGCAATAGTATAATCAGGATAATTACTTGGAAAACTTTAATATTATAATAATATTGCTATTATTTTTAACATGAGAAGGAAAAGAAAACTCACCTAACAATGCAATCTGAAGTTTTACATCCAGGGGGGAAAGCCACAAGTGAAGGAAGACCTGTATCACCATCAAATGATCAGGTAACAACTCATCATAAGCAAGAATTCAAAAGGTAAAAATAAGAGTAAATTACAAATTGTGTCCTTTAACTATTATTCAAATTGCAAGTTATGTCCTTTGGGTTCATTAATTACACTGTATGTCCTTATTTTGAAACCTTTGCACATTTTAAGTCGTTTTGACTAACCCCCATCCAAAACTTCTATTAAGTCTAGTCATCATGAGGGGCATTTTCGTCCTTTCACCCCTACTTTTTTTAAATATATAATTATCATCATCCAACGTACCCCTCTCTCTCCAACCAAAACCCAGAACCACCATCATCCTCATCTTCAACCCACAAATACACCCAATCCTTCCACTGTCTGGTTCGTCGAAGCTGGGCCACAGACTGTGATGCCACCTCTTCTCACTCTACAAGTTATAAACCCTCTATCTACTCTTACTCTCTCTCTACATTCCCCACCCACCTAAAATTTACAGCCCTAAAATTACCGGTCGTCAAAAGCTCGACCTGAACCGCCATCATCTTTCCCTCATGGTTTCAATTTGGATTTCAGAGACTAGAACTTACAGCTGTTTGGATTTGGATAAGGGTTTCAATTTGGTCAGATATCGTGGTTCCAATTTGGTCTGATAGGTCTCGCCGGAATTACTCCTTAGAGTTGGTTATCACTGGAGTTGGGTTGGTGGGTTCGATGGAGCTTTAAAGATTGAAAGCTGTGAGTGGAGCAATGTTTCAAGGAGTCCAGTTAGGATAATTTGAATTTTGAATTGAAAATTAAATGTGCAATTTCTCTGGTCAAAGTTGGTGTATAATTTCATGGGTTACTTCCTGTTCGTTAGCCTATCTTTATGCATCTCCTTGTATAGCCTTTCCTTTAAATTGTTGTATACAATTCTATCGAGATTAATCAAAAAGAAGAGAACAAAAATCACTTCTCAAAAACACTGTTCTATACCTTATATTGTTCTATACTTTATATGAATTTGGTGGTGAAGAAGATGGGGTATCGATGCCAAAGGATACGTCGGAGACGGATTCACCCTTGACGATGGTTATGTTGAAACCAGGGTTGGTAATCTTGGATGATGCATTTAGAGAGAGAACTTATTTTGGGGTTTGGGTTTTTTTATTTATATTTTCAAGTCTGAACAAAAAAAGAGTGTAAAATGACAGTAATACCCCTCACATGAGGGGCACATGACATGACTTAACGTTCAAGTGGATGGTAGTTAGTGTAAACGACGAAATGTGTGCAAATGTTTCAAAAAAAGGACATCCGGTGTAATTAATAAAGCCAAAGGACATAACTTGAAATTTGAATAATAGTTAAAGGACACAATTTGTAATTTACTCTAAAAATAAAAATATAAGTATTTGGAAGCGGTAAGTAATAATGAAGTTACCAACCATTTCGAAAGAAAGGAGCTCCAGTATATTTCTTTTCAGATAAATATGTTGCAAGCTTAAGATCACCGATCTCAATCATTCCAGTATTTGCTAAACCATCCAGTAAACTAGCTGCAAATATACAGGAAAATCACACGCTAGAAATTAAAAGTTTCAAAATTGGAAATTTAATATTGGAAAAACACAAAAAGAAACCTCAACCATATATATTTTATTATATAAAGTATTGACAATTTTTTGAATAAATGAAAGCAGGAAACAAGTCTAACAAAGTAAAATACCGATTCTTTTCCAAGAACCAGAAAATTGGGCACATTGGCTGCTCCCAACTGAGAAAACCTGAAACCAATTACCAAATAATTATAGTAAAGGAAATGGAGCAGAACTCCAATAGAAAAGAAATTTTAGTTAGAATATATAAGATATCAAGAGTTATGTAAAATAATTATTAAACCTGAACAAGCAATGTGTTGCTGTTCTGTAGCTTAGAAACATAGTTCTCGGATGAAATGACTTCAAAAGCCTGATCTGGTTCTGAGACCAAACACAACAAATAAATGAAATCAGAAAAAAACAAAAAACACAGTTGTTTCACAAACCAAAAAATCTATATGAAAACCCAATTTTAGTATGGTAAATTTACAAACCAAATGAAGTAGGTTCCAGCAATGGAAGACTAATATCAGAAAATTCTGCATTAGAGTATTTTTCCTTGACCCTTTCCATTACATGCTACAACCAACAAAGCAATGTTAGCATACAACAATGAAGATCGAGTTTACGGAAAATTAATAATAAAAGTATAAAACTGGAAAGTATGAAAGAGATTAGGAATATTATAACTCACAAGATGTTCATCAATGCCAAATATATCATAATCCCTTTTCCATGTGGGATTGCTAAGAAGCTCAAAAGCATACTGAACCTGAAAATGAAGGTCAACTTAATGTCAAAAAGAAAAGATTAAAAGAAAAAGAAAATCAAAAATAGGAACCAAAAAGTGATATAAATGCTCATAATATTATAAATATTGGGTTGTGAACAACTAAAGCTTTAAATGAAATAAAGAATTACACAAACCTTAATCATATCAAGAGTTGAAGAAGGTCCCTGCCCTTGTTTCCTGCAATATAAACCTTATCAATAAATTGCAATTGCATTATCAAACAGACGTAAAACATCAAACAGGACCAGGACTGATAAACCTTTGCATAGAGATCTGGTTTAGTTTAAACAATTACTCAAAGACAACCTTTGGTTTGGCTTGACAGCACACTGGCATAGTTTAAATATCAATCTTAGGCTAAACCAACCCCTACTTCAAAACACACGTATATCTTCAATTACATATAAAGTTGCCCCATAAATTCATATAATGCGAATGCCATCAACATTAAAACTGTATCGACTCCCAATGGTGATTTAGCTTAAAGTCTTGAATAATAAAATACCATGAGAGAAAAGAAAAAGAAAACAAGGGCAGTTTGATGGTTAGTTAGCTTATATTTTTCATCAACCAAAAGTATGAAACACATACGATCTTTCATCTCAATTTCCAAGCATAACTAACAATGATGACCGTTAAGATCCCTTCATCAAGTACCCTTTCTTTATGCTTCTTCATCATCTCATACATATCTAATTTCTGTCTAGTTTTCATGATCCACAAGTATAATACATAGATGATATTTTTGCACTTATTAGGTCAAAATAGGTCAACTTCAAACTTAAAGAAATTTGCAGTACAGTTTTGATGATTACACCAAACTGTATAACTGTATTAACAGAAAAACACAAGTACATTCAAGTAACTAGAATAATGTACATGAATTCGACATTTAAATATTACCAGTGCAGAACAACATAGTTTAATATATTCTTTCTCTTTGCTTAATCTTAGTCAACAATTGGTCAACTGACATCACATAAATTCATAAACAGAATAACAATTACAACCAATTCAAACCTAAAATTAAAGTTACCAATTAGAAGACAGGTGCTGGTAAGCCTCATTCACTTGTTCAGTTGAGCTGAAAGACTTGATCCCTAGGGCTGTAAATCGGAGAGGAAAAAAGAACAATAAATTGGGGGAAATTACAACAATAGCAGCTAAGTAGGTTAAAATTGGTTAGCAACAAACCGTCGTAATGAGAAGGAGGGAAAGAGCGAGGAATAGCTACAAGCTGGAAGAACATGGAGGCGCAGAATAGGATCGCCGGCAGCCAATACGCCTGAATTACGGACGGCAAGGGTTCAGACGGCTTTGGATTCTCCGAGGTCGTCGCCATCGGAGACACAACGAGACTTGGAGTGTTATGGTGATGATGGAAGGAGATTCTGTTTTCTTTTACGATATTTGTGAAATATATATATAAAAAAGAGTAAATTACAAATATCGTCCTTTATGTTTATATCTTTTTTCAGATTGCGTCCTTTAGCAAAAAAATTATCAGGTATCATACTTTATATTTAATTTTTTTGCAGCTTACGTCCTTTGGCCTAACGGGCGTTAATTTTTTCAGTTAACTCAAGTCATGTGCCACTAACATAAGGGCAAAATGGTCTTTCCATATTTTAAAGGACTATTTGTGTAATTAAGTTATTTTAACCTAAATTGTCATCTCCTTTCTCACACACCTGCAAGAAGCATACCCCCCCACCACCACCACCTGCAACTGCCACCACCCTCCACCACCTGCCGACCAAACATGACCACCACCACCAGTCGACCACCACACAACCGAAAGGGGAAGATAGGGGAAGATTTCACTCTATTCACAACAGAAAGGGGAAAAACAGTTAAAGCAGCTTCGAGGGATTCGATGCGTTGCTGTTGCTAAGACTCAAGGCTTTCCTCTTCAGCCCTCTACCTCTTCTCCGTGAAGATTGTGCCTCCGACGAAGATGGTGTCGCCGATTCAGCGGCAGTTGCTGGTGAATTGTGTTTTTCTTCCATTTTAGGGCTTGTTTGGGAATGAACTCTGAAGACTCACCGTCCTCGGCACCTCACCGTCGAAAACAACATCACCAGCCACTCACCCCTATCACCGATTGAGAAACCCAGAGGCTCAACCCTTGTTGTGTCACCATCTATTTGCATATGAGCCCTAGAGAAACTCCTTATTCAAGGAACCGAACCAAACTCTGTCTCCCCGGTCCGCCTTCATGTCACACCCCAACCGACGGCGGAAACGTCGGGGCGGGACATGTAGACTGTTCATAAGCTCATGGTTTACTAAAGTTGTGATAATTAAACAATAACTTTCATTTCATGGCTCAAGTAATCAAGTACAACTCTTACAAAAATAAAGATACATGAATAACTTTATTAAATTTAAAACTAGGTCCTCAATCCTAAGTGAAGCGACTTGAAATCTTAACTCAAACACTGTACCTGAAACATGATAAAATCAGAGGGTCAACTATAAATAGTTGGTGAGCATACATAGGTTTTGACACCACAAGTAAAGTTCAAATGTTTTGTGTACAATTCATATGATTCATGGTTTATAAAGCATTTATGGAGAATCTAAGTTAAGCTAGATGCACAAATGGAACTTTGTAATTGAAGGGCATAACAACACATGTTATCCTAATGTAGGGCATAACAACACATATTATCCTGATGTAAGTGTAGGGCATAACAACACGTGTTATCCTAATGTAAATGTAGGGCATAACAACACATGGTATCCTAATGTAAATGTAGGGCATAACAACACATGTTATCCTAATGTAGGGCATAACAACACATGTTAGCCTAAAGTAATGTATTTGTGTTTGCACGTGTATATCATGTATATGTAGCCTTAACAATTAGCATTCAAGCATAAAGCACAAATAAACACATATGATCATATTGTAGAATTGTACGTGTGTAATTGCAAATAGTATTTGAATGTAATCATGTTTCACCGCAAATATGTAAATAAGAAAAAGGGGCTATGTAAACTCACATGATTCAAAGGCGTAGCTAGCACGCGAGACTAGATAGCGAAATGATCCTTGAAATCTCACAATGTTAACATAGTATGTAAAGTATGTTAAATTAATAATGTGTACAAAAATCTATGTCTAAGAATATGATTTAATTGGATGAGCACAAGGGATTAGAGGTTGTAGGTGGTGATTTTGGTTTGTACTTGGATAGGTGTTTTTATAAAACTAAAGTTTGAAATGAATAGTTTAAAAAAAAGATTTAAGTTAGAGTTTGGATTTAAATAACTAAATAAATCGCATAACTGTTATTTATTTATTTAGTAACAAAAAAATAGTGTTGTCATTATGTTTAATTAAATATATATTAAATAAACAATCTAGATATATATTAAATAAATAATTGTTACTTTATTTATTTATTTATAAAGGTATGTAATTAATATAGATTCATGAAATAAATCTTAAATATAATTAAGTTCTAATTGTGTTTTGTAAATGTAATAAATAAATTTATTTGTTTAATCACGATTTGAATTGAGTATGATAACTAAATAAATTTAGTTAAAATTGATATGTATTCTTTAGGTATATAAAATCTATATATATATTTTTAGGTGTTAAAATATATAACTTATATTTTATATAACTTGTATAACGTATTTATAAAACTTGTCACAAAATTTATTCATTAGATAAATGAATTTCTCAAAATAAATAACATAATTTAAATTGAGTATTTAACAATAAATTTATAAAAATAGAGATTTTTATGCAAAAATTGTGGAACTTGTTTTATTCTGTTCTAATAAATGTAGCGTTTATAAAAACAATTTTTTTAAAATTTTTGGAGCCTTAAAAACGGGTTTAAAAAATTAAATAGGCTACAGGGACTCGAACCCGGGTTTGCGCTGGGGAGCCAAGCCGCAAGAACCACTGGACCAAGGGACTAATCCGTGTAGTTGATCCGGTTCGAAATAATGTTAACGTGTAGCTGAAACATGGTTGGGTTTGGTTTAATGACTACGCAATAAAAGAGCTTGAGTGTGGGTTTCGAACCCACGCCACCTGGTTCGGCGGTGCAGTGGCTTACCGGCCGGACCAGGTGGTTTCGCTGGTATATAATGAAACTAGATAACCAAAGTATAATAAGTGAATCAAACCGAATTCCCCCTTTCCAAATCATATGAACTGGATCAAGAGAAAATTAACAAAATTTATTTTCTTTGCACTCGATTCCAGTAATTCGTTAAGGGGCTTTCGATGTATGATTAGAAACGAAATGAACGAGATAAGTCTCACCTGATTTGGTCGAGTATTGAAGGCTGTCGGCTACCGGTTCAGTCATGGAGTTCTTGGTGGTCGATCGAGGTGTGGGGATGAAATGGGGATCAACAGAGGGTCGAGGGAGTTTGCAATGGTCTCAGCGAGGGTGTGTGGACATTTTAATTCACTCAATTCTGTTCTAATCATGCGATTTGATTGCGATTTGAATGTACCGGTCATCGCCCATATTTACGCGTTAATTCGAGCGACTGTGAATGAATCTGGCCGCGTTTAAGGTTTGAATACATAGGAGGATTGATCGTGCGTGATTTGCGGCCATTAACAGGTCCAAATTTCTTGATTTAGAAACGAATTGGGCTCGTTTTGACTCTGAGGAGTCAAATGTTCGTTTGAATTTGAAATTAGTCGCGTGATAGTACAATTGGGAGGTTTCGACGAGTAGGGGTGATCGATGGTTGAATATGCAAACATGGTAAGTCTTTAACACACGGATTTGGTCGATTTCAGCCTTGAAATTCAAGGAGTTGGGGCTGTTGACTTTTCAAGAGTCAAACTAGGTCAATGAAAATCAAAATAGGTTAAATATTATGAATGGGTTGCAAATTGAGGTGATGGGGTTCAAGTTCAAGGGTGAGGGTTCAAAATGAAGGTTCGCGGACTAGGGGGGGTTCAAACTAGATTTATTTATTTTAGATGCCCTTTGTAATATAAAAATTGGTTTCCTTTATAAACTTTATAGAACTAATTATAATTTAAAATGCCAACATATATATATATATATATATATATATATATAATTGCTAAACAAATCTTTTTGTGTGGTTTAATTAGTAATTTCAAATACATAAATATTTTTGTATATAATTATTTATAACTTAAATATTCATACATATATATGGATATATATTTATTTATATATATATATATATATAAATATCAAGCAGGAGTTATAAAAAAATGTAAACGCAATAATTGTTTATGTGACAAAAGTGCTTGAATAAATACATGTTTTAAATGTAGTGTTATTATTGAAAATTATTAAAATAAAATGAATACAGAAAATTTATGGTACGAAAAATCATGGATATTACACTTCACCCTCTCATCCCAACCAATCCTTACGCTCCACTCCAATGCAAGACCTGCTCCGCCGTCCTCAACTCCTTATGTCGCGTCGATTTCTCCGCCCTCATCAAACATCATTCAAATCCGTTGGTGGTGGGGTTAGAAGAAATAGTCTCTGTCGATGGGAAGAGATGAAGGGGTGGGGTAGGGTTAATTTATAACTAATTACAAAATAGACCCCCAACTAAACTTTAAGATGAAATGGTCATTGAAAGGGTAAAAAGTCCAAAATACCCTCATGTGCCCTTCACATGATAGAATTTACCATACTTAACGAAAAAACTTAACTGGGTTAGGGGCAAAGGACGTAACGTGCAAGCTTTGTAAACGTAAAGGATGATACCTGATAATTTTTTTGCTAAAGGACGCAATATGAAAAAATGTATAAACATAAAGGACGATATCTGTAATTTACTCTATAAAAAATGAGTGTTATTTATTTTAAAAGTAAATTTCGTTTTGAGTCCTTATGGTTCGTTCAAAAAATCGCTTTGAATTCAATGGTTTCAATTGGACTTTTTGAGTTCTTGTGGTTTCATTTTTATTTCAATTAAACCTATGACACTAACATCGTTAGTTTCTTCTGTTAAATTGAGGGGTGTTTTTGTCATTTTACAAGTTATTAACATAGTTTCATAGTTAAGGGTTATTTATGTAACTTGTTAAAAAAGCAATTAATAAAAAAATAAAATAATTAAAACCCTAAACCACCATTTCTCCAATCCCTTTCTCCCTACTTTCACCACCACCACCAAAACAACCCTTCACCGCCATCATCTCAAGCGGCCACAAACGCAGCCCCTTCACCACCGTCATCAGAACAACACCACGGGAATCCCTTTCCCCGCACGTGACTCCATTGACCCCCCCCCCCACAACCCCACCGTTACTCTCTGCAATTCACAACCATTTTTTGGATCTGGGTCGTCACCATCAAATGGGTGGTTAATTAGGGTTTTAATTGTTTTATTTTTTTAATAGTTTTTTTAACAAATTACATAAAGAACCCTTAACTATGAAACTATGTTAATAACTTGTAAAAAGACTAAAATACCCCTCAATTTAACCGAAGAAACTAATGGTGTTAGTGTCATGGGTTTAATTGAAACAAAAATGAAACCACAAGGACTCAAAAAGTCTAACTGAAACCATTGGATTCAAAGCGATTTTTTAAGCAAACCACAGGGACTCAAAACGAAATTCACTCTTTTTTTTAAATATTGCTATAGTTTATCGAAGTAATTTAAAAATATAAAATTTATATCTATACTACCTAATAAACAAGTAAAAGAACGTGACACGTGTCACATTCTAGTGCATTCTTAGCATAATTTTTCCGCCTCTCTCCCCTACTAAATAATATATTAAATGAATATATTTTTAAATATTTAATATCAATCTAATTATGGATAATTTTTATTTAATTATGTATTGTTATTATATCATTAAACAAATTATTTAATATGAATTACCATTATCAATTAAATTAATACCAAGTTAAAAAAATGTTTTAAAAATCCCTCTTATAATAAAAAAACTAAATTGTTTGCCACTTGTCATCACCACATTCAATCTCACAAAACTTTTCCCCCAAAATCATATTAAATCCTCCATTTAATCTTTTCATATTTATTTTAATCATTTTATTTTAGAAAATCACATAAATAACACATTTTACTAAAGCAATTCATTATTATTACAATTGACTCACATTTTTTTTAATTATCATCAAAAATCAAAATTTAAAAAAAGCCACGAATTAAAAAGTAGGAGATTTAAAAAAATGAGTTTTTAAAATTTTGTTATTAAAAAAACGAGTTTTAAAAATTTTATTATTAAAAAACAAGATTTTTTAAATTTTACATATAAAATTTAAAAACACTAATTTTTTATTTTAAATAAATATGTGTTACAATACAGTTTATTAATATTTAATTAGTAGACTTTTAATTAAGTTTGATATTTATAAATAAATTTTTTCGTTTGATTTGTAAATTGTAATAGTTAGTTTTAACTAAAATTAAGAAACTTGTAAACATTTATTTTTATAAAGTGTGTTATATTTTAAACTTTAATTATTCTTTAAATAACGACATTTTTCTTTTTAAAGAAATATGTTTTGCTTCAATTATAATTTATTAGTTTTAATTTTGAAAATTTAAATTTAAGTTGTGTCAATATATTAAGGAGTGAGTTTTTTAAATTTTGAATTTAAAAGATGACATATTGTTCAAATTTAAATTTTATGTGTATCTTTTTATTTTTATTTTTAAATAAGAGATTAAGTATTAATAGTTTAGCGAAATTTTTCGTGTACAAGTGATACTAGAAATACAGATAAAAAATGTTTATGTAATGGAACAAGGCATCGGGTCAAATCACTAGGTAATTGCGTTATAGAAGCGGAGATTATACCGGAAAAACATTGGTTATCACAATTTTACCTCTAAAATTTGGTTAACACATTCATACAAAAGAATTTAATTTAAATTTCAAAAAAGAAAAATATACAATTGTTGTATGTTTTGCAATGACCATGAATAAAAGCTTAAGGACAATCACTTTTAAATGTTGGTTTGTATTTAAAAGTTCCAGTGTTTATTTATGACCCGCTGCATGTTGTATTATAAAGAGTTAAAAGTAGAGATATACTCAAACTATTAATCTTGGCTACACGTGGAAAAGTTATCACTATCACCTCAAATGTAGTATACAATAAAGTATTTTCAAATTTGTAAATCATAATTGTAAGGTTTCATTTGACATGTAATTTAATTTATATTTTGATTATTCTCATCCATATAATCTTAACATTTAACAAAATAGAAAAATTACCAATACAATATCAAATTTATCAATATAATATTAATATTTCACCCTGTGTAATACATAGGGTTAAAGCTAGTGAACTTAATATAATTAATAACTGTCACATTAAAGTAGATATATTTTAACGAATGTATGTGTTAAAAGATTACATTATATTTTATTTAACCCGTGTAAAACACGAGTTTTAAAAATGTAATTTTTTATTACTAATTATACAACATTATATTTATTTAACTCGTGTAATACATGAGATTTTAACCTAGTTTTTAATAAATAGATAATTATAAGAGTTCAAAGTGTTTTGTTTTATAATTTGATAATATTTATTTGGTTCTAAATAAATTGTGCAAATAATATTCAATTTAATTTAATCATTGACTTAAAAGATTGGATTTAAATTGGGGAAACTTTACATAATAGTAATCAAATTTCTCAAGTGTTTCATTTAAAACTTCAAAGTTTTTTTGTCCCTTTAAAGTCACTCAACTTTCAGTAGGTGTTCCAATCCTATGTAATATTTTTATAAATGTTTAATATTTTTAAAATTGAATGAGGCAAATGAAACATATATGAATCTTGTTTACTATTTAGCAATTATTTTTTTTTCAATTCAACTTAAATATAACAATTTTGAAAGTTGTTTATTATTCGGTGATTTTTTTCTTCACTATTACCTACAATTTTAGATTAATTGAAATATAAATTTCACTTATTGGTAACTAATATTCATATATATTTCATTTGCCTCATTCAATTTTAAAAAAATTAAACCTTTATAAAAAATATTACATAGGATTGGAACACATACTAAAAGTTGAGTGACTTTAAAGGGACAAAAAAACTTTAAGGTATTTAAATGAAACACTAGAGAAACTTGGCTATTATTTGGTGAAGTTTTCCCATTTAAATTTTGTCAAAGTCCAATGACTAGGACTAATGTGATAACTTTTTAATTTGAAAAATATTAGATTCCGTTACGGCAAGCTAACAGGGTAGAGCACTTGTGTTATGTATGATGTAGAGGTATTAACTTTTTGTTGTTGATCTGACTGATTTAAAGGATCAGTTTTTGTTCAACATTGATTGTTTTATGGATTGGTTTTGAACTAGTGGACTAATTTATATAATGGTTTAATGTTCAACGTTGCCTCTTGTTTCTCTCTTTTGATTTTTATTTGGCCTTAATGTTTTCAACGGTTGATGATTGCAAAACCCTAAACCCAGCCAAAGCATAAAAGTTTACTCCCAATGTCAATAGATGCTACTAGACATCGCATAAGTGCTTCAGATTTGTGTGTAATTGATGACATAACCGCTTCTCCCTTTCTCTTGCAAGAAATGATTTGTTAGTTTGTGAAATACAATTTTATATATTCATTGCAAGCAATTTGAACAAGGGTTTAGCTCGGCTTCATGAAGTTTTTATTATTTTTGGAAACACATATCGGAGAAAGGAGAAGTGCAAGTTGCAGGAAAAGAGATGTGCAAGTTTATTAGAGCAAGGGCATACCCGTGAAGGAGCCAAGTGATCCTATGTGGCACCATCACTTGAGGGAAACACCCCTCCCTTCCAAGTGAGGGGTGTGAGGGAGTGTGCGTGAGATATTTGACGGGAAGTGAGGATGCAAGTGTGGGAGTGAGAGGTGAGGTTGTAGTAGGTGATTGGGTGCGATGCAAGCCCTCTCCAAATGAGGGGCGTGAGTTGCCTTACTCACCGGAAGATATATCACATGCTCTTAGGTACATTTGTTTGTTTTTTCCTTTTTGCTAAAACCTAAAGATTTTTTTTTGCTATAATATGAATAACTATGTTATTGAATTTTAATTTTTGTGTTGCACAATAGTTTATTAGATAAATTATTACATCTTAACTATGAGTTTTGTCGATCACCCAACTTGATCCGTCAAAAAATCATTTCGGCTACCCAACTCCATATAAACAAACGTAGATCGAATAGTTTGTGACACTAGTGAAAAAATTCCTTCCTCCGTCACGTTTAAACCATTTTTGCTATCATCCTACTTGAATTCATATGCAAATTTGTGAAACATTTACTAAGGTACCTATTACATGTATGAGCATGAGGTCAAGGTGCATACTTGCTTATAAATCAACATCTCAATTGATTGCATACTATGATTTAGGTTAGGTTGAGCGAGTTGTATTCATTTGGGTAAATTTCTTATGCAAGGAAATCAAAAAGGACAAAATGTGGTGTCTCGGTCAACTCGGTCATTTGTAGAAGATGAGTTTTTTTCACTTAGCTACAAAATTCACTTAAGATGGCTAAATTCACATTTGTGATATATTTATAACGGTTGAATATTATGTTTTATGAAATCAAAATACTCAACCCACTAACCCAGTAGGATACAGCCTACAGGTACGGTCATATCACTGGACACATGTTGGGCTTTAAGATATTGGGCTTTGTTCAAGTGAAGCCAAGGCCTTAGGTTTTAATTTTACATTACTTTTACTTCTTGTAATGTTTTTATACGTTTACAACACAAAAAGGCTGGTTATAAAAAGAATCCAACAAAATTAACAGTAAAACTATTACACATAAAATTAGGGTTGTAAACGAACCAGATGTTCAACGAAGAGTTGGTGAATCGTTCAGCAGGAATGAAAGTTCGTTTACGTTCGCTCGTTTAATAAATGAACGAACATGAACAAGGAATTCCGTTCGATTAACTAAATGAACGAACATTAACAGAAGTCTCGTTCGTTAAGTTGTGTTCGTGAGCATTCGTTCATTTACGTTCGTTTGTTTATGTTGTTCATTAAAGATTTTTGTATACTTATGTTTTTTTTATCTAAAATTTTATATTCTTTAATTTTTATTTTTTTGAATACCCTAAAAATTAATTAAGTAAAGTAGGAAATCCTATTCTCATTTATACATTCCCCTATTCTCACAACCTTCTATAGTTCTGTTCCACCAAGACCACTTTCGCTAATCGCCATCTTTCGCATCCTCTGCAACCTTCATGGTTATGGCTTCTAAGTTCTTAATTCTAAATCATGTAAGCTTCCCTGACTTTAGCCTCCGTCTGTAATTTATTTCATGTTATAAGATACAAACACATAAACCAGTTTATTATAGTTTAATGACTCCAAAAGAACTAAAACTTCAATAAACAAGTTATTTCTTTTCCAGAATTTGATGGTAAAGTTAGATAACTAGCTATCAGTTCGATACAGGTAGGTAAAACTTGATGATAAAATAATCTTATTAAGTGTTCATTTCTAAAATTAGGCTTGAAATTAAAAGTCCCAAAACAAGACTCCGTTAGGTTCGGTTCGTGAACAAATCCATTTCCTTAATGAATCAACACGAACATGAAATTTCGATCTGTTAGTGTTCGTGAATAAGTTCAATGCTAAACGAATGAACACGATCAATGCTTCGTCCGTTCATTTACAGCCCCACATAAAAGTCTAAAAGGTAAAGATGTAACTTATATATTTTTTAATACTAGTGATCATAAAATTGTATATTTTTAAGGTCATTTAGAACTTTAATCATGTTATTTAGAAATTAAAAGATTGAGAAATCTTATGATCTGTTACGAAACATGGATCCAACTTTATTATACCAAGAATCAGAAATACACAGCGGAATCAACACTAGACAAGCCTTAATCTCAGACCTTACAATACTGATACACACTACTCAGACCAAGAGCATCAACGTGATGATCTGAACAAAGAAAGACATACAACGGGAAGCACCAGAATAATGCAAATCCTAAACAGAGAGAGAAGATGAACACGCACTAAACAAAAGAGACGGATCTTAACAATGACTTCTCTGCCTTAACACAACTAACTCTGTGAATATATAGCTGGAGAAATCCCAACCGAGACAGCAAGCCTAGGAAGCCCAATAGCGACACAGGAAGCCCAATAGCAGCAACTCTCATCAGCAAGCCCAACATACAAATAAAAAAGAAATAAATTTGATTAGGAATATTGATATTATAAAATATTATAACTATAATTTCAACACTCCCCCTCAATTTTATGACTTAAACTCATCGTACATACCTAGTTTGGATGAAATGGTTTCATGTTGCCCAACTAGCAACCCTTTTGTAAGTATATCCACAACTTGATATTCAGAGTTCACATGAATAGTACTTATGCTTCCGGATGAAAATTTTTCCCTAAGTTAATACAAGGCATCACTCAAAATGCTTAGACGGTCATGAAAAACCGGATTAGCTGCTATAGACAGCGCTGCATCATTATCACAAAACAGTTTCACTGGTAATTTAACAGAAACTTTCAACTCCCTTAACAGATTTACCAGCCATAACACTTCACCCGTGGCTGCACACATTGCTCGATACTCAGCTTCAGCTGGTGATCGAGATACAGTCCCTTGTTTTTTACTTTTCCAGGAAACCAAACTGTTCCCAAAGAACACATAATATCCGGTCACATACTGGATTGTAAACACTTTCCGCAATCAGAGTCGGAGTAAGCAATTAGATTAAACATTTGATTTTTCCCAACTAAAATATCACTACCTGGAGCCTTTTTCAGATATCGTAATAACCTTAATGCAATTTGCATATGCGAACTAGTAGGAGTATGCATAAATTGGCTTAAAAACTGAACATCATAAGATATATCAGGACGGGTGTGAGTGTAGGTCTTAAGCAGACCTGAAATAACAAATCTGTGGAGAAATCCATCAAACAGTCCGGATCGAGAGGCGGAATCTCTGGATCCGATATCACTCTCGAATCAGAAATGGTAGAGGCGAGTGCGGGAATCACATACACGAACAGAAACATATGAAAATGAAAAGAACAGATAATTGAAAGCATAAAACGTATGATTCTTTGATTGAAATGAAAATAAACGCTCGATCATACACTAACAATTAGTCTCACCCCAGGGTGAGCTCCCCCTGGGGTGGTGATTCCCTCTACAGACACACACACTCCTAATGGGTATTCTACTATATATAGGAGGCCTCATGTGCCTTGTTTTCCAAGCCACCTGCCAAACAGGCCTGAAAAACAGGCATCGAAACTATGTAGTTTCGATTGAACAAATGTTCAATCGAAACTACTAGTTTCGATTGAACAAAAGTTCAACCGAAACTACTAGTTTCGATACTGTAGTTTCTATTGACAACATAAGTCTCATTTCTATACCCCACAATCTCCCCCTAGACTGATGCTATCAAATCTTGTCCGACTCTGTCTTTCGTCTTCATAGAATGACTGATGATCCAAAGCCTTTCGTTGTGATTCTCCCCCTCAAGTGTAGACCCTCCTATCTTGTAGGCAATTGATAAAGGTTTGAATCCCAAGTATTAAGCAGTAAATAACCATCTTTCTACAAAGATTCTTGACATTCACGAACACTTGATCAACTTTTTCCTTCTCTCCCCCTAAAAAAAGGTCAATTTCAAGCAAAGGCTCACTTTGTCTTGCATCTTCATAACTCTGCTGATAATTTGAAGTCTTTCGTGGTAATTCTCCCCCTGAAGTGTAGACCCTCCTATTGCTAGGCAAAAGATAAGGGATCGAATCACCACGTAATCAACAACTAATGATCCGGTTTGTCACAAGTATGCTTGACTTTGTTACCCGCTGCCCAAACTTGAACTTTGATCAAAGGAATTACGGCTGAATCAGGCAGAACATCGTGTATATTGCCGAAGAAACGAAATTTTTAAAAACTCGAAAAAGGCTGTCTCCAAGTTTTCTTCCAAAACTCCCCTCATTCTATGCAATATCCTGTTAAAAAATTTATCCAAGAAAAATTCCAAATTTTTTTTTTTTGGAAAGTACTTGAACAGTTCTGCCCGGGCATTGAATCGTGTTTTCTCTCAAAGGCTTCTGAAGATGAATCTTTCCTGTGGCATAAGAGGTTGGGACATGTCAATTTCAAAACAATGAATCGACTGGTTCGAGGCAACCTAGTCACTGGATTACCTCTCAAAGATTTCACTCCTATGGAACACTGTATCTCATGTTCCAAAGGAAAACAGCACAAATCTTCACATAAGCCTAAAACCACAAATTCCATTGACTCTCCTCTCCAATTGCTTCACATGGATCTTTTTGGTCCAGTGAGTGTCATGAGTCTTGGACGAAAGTCATACTGTCTGGTGGTAACAGATGATTTTTCTCGATTCACTTGGGTGTTTTTCCTAGCCACAAAAGATGAGACGCCAGAGATTTTAAAAACCTACCTGCTTCAAATTGAGAACCTCTTCAATCTAAGTGTGAAGACTATCCGCAGCGATCATGAAACAAAATTAAAAAATGCAACTCTTGATTCCTTCTGTGAAAGCAAAGGAATCTCTCGACAATTTAGTGCACCTCGTACTCCTCAACAAAACGGTGTAGCTGAAAGAAGAAACCGCACTTTAATTGAAGTTGCACGAACTATGATTGTTGACTCTAAGCTTCCCGTGACTTTCTGGGCTGAGGCGGTCAACACTGCATGTTTTGTGCAAAATCGGGTTCTTATCACTAAAAGTTGCAACAAGACACCTTATGAGATCATGTACAAGCGCAAGCCAGTTATTGATTTCTTCAGAAAATTTGGGTGTGTATGTACAATGCTGAACACTTCAGATCAGCTCAACAAGTTTGAAGCCAAAGCTGATGAATGCTATTTTGTTGGTTACTCATCCAATCAACGTGCTTTTTGTGTCTACCATAAGAAGAAAAGGATAGTGATGGAGTCCATTGATATCAATTGGCATGAAAACAATCATACGGACGCAGGAGACAGTCCCAATTGGCTCTTTGACGTCGATTCAGTTTTTAAATCATTTAATCTTCCTGATTTCTCTATTGAATCAACTCATGCTAATCCTTACTTCTCTGTGAACAATCTAGGGAACATAAATGATCAAGGATCTTCCTCATCTGCTCAGGTTGAAATTCCTATGGTTGCTAATGCTGAATCTAATATGGAGTCTTCCGGTTTTGGTGCAACAAGTGAAACTGTTGAAGACAACTCCATTCCAATAGTAGATGTTGCACCACAATCACCTGCTGAAGATCCTATTAATGATATTGCCGATCCTCCTGCTGAAAATCTTACCAATTTGGAAGAAGTCGTGGAAGAAGATGCAATTCCTCAACTGCGAATTCACAAGATTCATCCCACAACTAACATCATTGGACCACTCAATGTGGGTGTTAGTACTCGAAGTGCCTGTGAAGCATTTGAAAACATCATGTTTTCTTGCTTCATTTCTCAAGCTGAACCAAAGAACATCAAAGCAGCTCTACTAGAAAATAGCTGGGTGGAAGCGATGCAGGAAGAGCTACAACAATTCTCAAACCTGCATGTGTGGAATTTGGTAGATCTACCCAAGAACAAAGTTCCAATCGGTACTCGTTGGGTCTTTCGCAACAAAAAGGATGAAGGCGGCACTGTGATTCGAAATAAAGCTCGTCTGGTGGTTCAAGGTTTCTATCAAGAAGAAGGGATTGACTATGAGGAAGTCTTTGCACCAGTGGCTCGCTTGGACGCCATCAGAATGTTTCTCGCCTATGCAGCCTACATGGACTTCACCATCCATCAAATGGATGTCAAAAGCGCATTTTTGTATGGCAAAGTTCAAGAGGAAGTATATGTCAAGCAGCCGCTGGGTTTCATTGATCCTAATTTTCCAGACCGTGTTTACAAGTTAGACAAAGCATTGTACGGTCTTCACCAAGCACCTCGTGCGTGGTATGAAACTTTATCAAAGCATCTGCTTGAAAATGGTTTCACACGAGGAGCAATTGACCAAACCTTGTTCAAACTGAAGGATGAAAATGACACAATCATGGTGCAAATTTATGTGGATGATATCATTTTTGGATCTACAAATCCCCGTCTCTGCAAAGAATTTGAAGAAGTGATGCGATCTAAGTTTGAGATGAGCTCCATGGGGGAAATGAAGTTCTTTTTGGGACTACAAGTTGATCAGTCTGAGTCAGGAATCCTTATCCATCAAGAAAAATACGTAAAAGAAATCTTGACCAAGTTCAAAATGGCTGATTCCCATCCAGTAAAAACTCCTGTGGAAGTTCGACATTGTTTGACTCCTGATGTGGATGGTGAAAGAGTTGATCAGCATCTCTATCGCTCTATGATATGATATCTCATGTATCTCACGGCCAGCAGACCCGACATCATGTTTGCAGTGTGCTTGTGTGCACGTTTTCAGGCTAATCCTAAACTCTCTCATTTATCTGCTGTCAAACGTATTTTAAGATATTTAAGGTATAAGCCAAAATTGAGTATGTGGTATCCTAAAACTGACTTGTTTGATCTTGTGGCTTATTCAGATTCAGACTACGGGGGTTGCAACTTAGACCGAAAATCCACTTCTGGAGGTTGTCAATTCCTTGGCAACCGCCTTGTCTCATGGCAATGTAAGAAACAATCCACCGCCGAAGCCGAATACATTGCCGCAACCCTCTGTTGTTCCCAAGTCAGATGGATACACCATCAGATGCTTGACTATGGGATCACATTCCATGAGACACCCATTCTGTGTGACAACACCGCCGTTCCCCATATCACCAAAAACCCCGTTCAGCATTCCAAAACCAAACACATTGAAAGTAAACATCATTTTATTCGTGACTGTGTTGAAAAGAAGCATATTCGAATTGTTGAAGTCAAAACTAATAAACAAACCGCAGACATCTTCACAAAGGCTTTTGACTCTACCAGATTTGCCCAACTGGTGGAAATGCTTGGAATGATCAACTTTCAGTAAATTGTGTAAATAAATTTTTTTATTTTTTATTTTTATTATTAATTCTGTTTAAATTGTCTAAAAAAAATTCCAAAAAGATTTTTTTTTATGTACAGTATCCACGCAAATCTTTTGGGAGAGAAATATAATATTTTAATATTGAAAAGAATTGCTGTGTATATAATCTTACAAGTTGTAGAAAAAATTGAATCTGACCTTTGAGAAATGATAGTGTCTGATCTCATCTCTTGGACATGGAATAAACCAAAAGCGATGGTGTTTACTGAGGTATAGCTGGTAGGCCCGACATATGGTTAAAACTTGTAAGTAGTGTGAAAACCTAATATATATCTCATACTTGTGTGTTTGAAACATCTAACCCATTTTTATATCTAAGAAAACCGATTCAATCAGATACAGACTTACGTATTGGATTCCTATTCATATGCCAAGTGACCGTCAATATAACGATATTTACCACCGATGACCCCGTATGTTTTGCTTACGCAAAGATCTCGGGTGCTCATCCTTTTCCCATCCACTTGGATGATTTGACCCCGTCTGTTTTGCTTACGCAAAGATCTCGGGTGTTCAACATTTTTTCTATCCGCTTGGATAATTTTACGACTTCTTCTGTTTTGCTTACGCAAAGATCTAGAATGCTCGTACCTTTTTAATATCTACTTGGATATATTTTATTTTTCTAAATCCACTTGGATATCTTATTTTATTTTGGTGGTACTTTGACATTACTAAGACGGTACCTTGGTTAATCAGAAAGAGATGATAGGATGAAGATGGGTACTTCTTGAGGATTGATAGGTTTTCAAAATCATTTTATTTTAATATGTGGGGTACACCTTTTATGTTGCTTAAATGGTACCTTCTAATCACATGAAATCTTTGTACAAACAAATGTTCGGGTTTACTTTGCACAAATACCAGCTATCTTCAGGGACTCACAGTAGTGAATTGCAAAAGGAAGTGTTTCAAGAGACTGACCAGATCTGATCTCATGTTGGATCTTTTTCAAGAAGAAAAGTGTAAATATCTTGTGTATAATTTTATTTATTATCGAAACTAGTTGTACATATCGAAACTACTTTGAACTATCGAAACTAGTTGTACATATCGAAACTACTTTGAACTATCGAAACTAGTTGTATATATCGAAACTACTTTGAACTATCGAAACTAGTTGTACATATCGAAACTACTTTGAACTATCGAAACTTTGTACATATCGAAACTAGTTTGTCCTATCGAAACTAGTTGTTTCGACAGGGGCAATTTTGTCTTTTGTCTCACGAGAATTAAAAGCCTTCATAAGCAATCCCTCCCATCATACTGATTCTTACTCGTATTCTTCAAAACCTTTTCGCCTTCTCCGTCATTCACAAAATCTCTCAAACTGTCGGTCTGAGTTGCAAGATATCAGCTGATTTTCCCCATTGTCTCTATCGTCTCCATCATCAGGTAATGTCTCACTACTTCTTTTTGATGATTTTTGCAATACGGCAGACCCAGGGTTTCAAATTTTAAAATTTGTTCGACTAAATCTTCATAATAACAGTCGTTTGTGTGCTTCTCTGTGTTTGCATACATTTCAATCATCTTAGAACTCACGATTATTATGTATTCTTGCAGATAACGTCTCACATTCGGTAAGATGAAGTTCCGTCACTTACAGGCCACTCTAAACCTTTCTTTTAAATTGTTTATATTGGTCTGAGTATAACGAATCAGAGGGGTTTGGGTTTCAAAACCAAGTAGTTTCGATAAAGGGGTTTAACGCTTTCAAAATTTTCTTAAAAGGTTTTTCAATCGAAACTACTAGTTTCGACACCCAAACTTGCCCTAGTATCTCTGATCGAAACTAGATAGTTTCGATAAGTTCATCTCCATCGAAACTAGTTGTTTCGACAGTGTTGATCTCCATCGAAACTAGTTGTTTCGACAGTGTTGATCTCCATCGAAACTAGTTGTTTCGACAGTGTTGATCTCCATCGAAACTAGTTGTTTCGACAGTGTTGATCTCAATCGAAACTAGTTGTTTCGACAGTTAGGACTTCAAATTTTTTCTAAGTGTTGATATACCTTGTTTCGATTAAGTATTTTCAGAAATCTTACTTATTGTGCAAAATTGATGAATTTTACAGGTATGGATCTCTTATTTGTAAAAAGACACAATGTCTGTGCATTCCTCAATGCCAATGATCCAAAGGCTGTAGAGTTCATTCCTGTATTAAACTTCCTGGCAAACTCCAACATTAGCTTTGCCATCAGCAATAATCTGCCGGTGTTTGAGACAACTATAAGAGAATTCTGGGAGACTGCAGAAATCATCACAATTGAGAATATAGAGCACATTAGAGCAACTGTGCGTGGCCAAGAAGTCTTACTTTCTGAAGCTACAATTAGAGAAGTGCTTCAGTTTAATGATAATCCAGATGCACCTATTGAATTCCCAATCTTCTATGTTAAAGAATGCTTCAGAAGATTGGGTCATCCAGATGAATTCAAAAGTGGCCAGATAATCAAAAACTCCTTACCAAGCCACTGGAGATACATAATGCACGTGTTTATTCACTGCCTATCAATCAGAAAAGGAGGGTTTGATTCAGCAAACAGCACTCTGGGCTCAGCTATTTTAGGGATAATCAAGGGAAGAGATTACAACTTTTCTGGCTTCATATTCAGACAGTTAAAAGACAATCTAACAGGAGCCGTGAAGGAGAAATTCCTAGCCTATCCTAGATATTTACAAATTATCATCAATCATCTTCACCCTGAGCTGCAACAAGGTGGGAACATCTTTGTGTTCGATCATATGATTGCCAAGACTCTCAGCTATATGAGAAGTACTAACAAGAGAACCAACAGGGCTATAGCCGACGTTCCCCTGTTTGGTCATATTATTGGTGAAGAAGAAGAATTTATCCCTGATATTGACCCTGATCTTGAAGAAGAGAACTCATCATCTGAAGAATAAGAAATGGAAGTTGAGCAAGATTAAGGTAATCCACCTATTGATGAAGCTGAGATTGAGATAAACGTCCCTATTGTTCAAGAAGAAGAACAACCCATAATTAAGCCTGTGATAGAGGCTCCTTTTGTTGAACAAATTCAGATAATTCAAGAGCCAGCAGTTAATGTTGAAGCTGGCATGCATGAAGCTGAGGAGGAAGTTGCAGAATCAAGTGGAACTCTGGATGCAGGGATTTATGGATCTGACTACTACAAGTCTGATTCAGATGATAGAACAATGCATCCTGCATCTTCCTCCAAACGACAAGTTGAGTCAAGTTCTGATTTTAAGGAAGAAGAGCCTAAGGCAAAGAAAATCAAGACTGGATTTGAAGACTTGTCATCCTCATCAGATTCTCTATTAGCCACTCCACAACCATCTCCACAACCTTCTCCACAACCTACTCCACAACCCACTCCACAACCATCTCCACAACAATCACCCATCCATACTACTCCCAGATCACCAACTCATGATTCAGCCTCTCCTGTACCAAGAATTAAGACTCTAAACCTTGAACTGAAGAAAATGCAGGATACGATTCAAAAGAAAGATGAAGAAATTGAAGGCTTAAAAACTAATTTGCATAATGTCCAGGAAGTGGTTAAAAACCTGAAGCTGAAAGTTGGGGGTTTACATACCCAGATTGAGGTCCAACAAACTCAACTTGAAACACAACAGAAACTAATCTCAGAATAAAAAGAATAATTCAAGGCTTTAGCTGAAGTGGTGGAACAGCTCAAAGCCTCAATGGTTAAACCTGTGCAAAAACAACCAACTACTTCAACAGCTCAGGGGGAGACCACATCTGTAGTTGAACTCTCATCTCCTGACCTTGTGACTAATCCAGAGTCTGCACTAACTATATTTGCTGGCCATATTGAAAAGACAAAAGAGGCGGTTGAAGTCAAAGTTGAAGGTACAGAACTAAACCTTCCCTCAGCTAGTGAGAGAAGAGATGCAAGGAAGAAAGGGAAAGGGACTTCCACTGAAATAGAGACCGTGATTCTTGATGAAGAAGACATCCCATATGATGATGAGCTGAATGCCCTTTTAGAAGACATTGAAAACTTTAGGTATAATGATCTTTATCCAGAAATCCTGACCACTGAAAAAAAGGAGACTGAGCGAACTAGATACTTTACGGAAGACGGAGATGAAATTCAAACCTTATCTGACGAAGAAAAAGGTGAAGAAGATGTTCAGATTAATCTTATCAAAACAGTCACTCCTGAACCAACCACTACAGTCTCCGAATCCGGTCCAGCACAAGATTCACCCTCGGCTGCTCCAGAACCTCCAATTTCAAGAAAGTCTTGGTTTAAGAAAATAATCCAGGAGGAAACTCCTAAGACATATGAATGGATAACAGAGCATCAAGAACTAAAAAGGCCTCCAATTGGCTGGAAGTATGATGCTGAAAGGAAGCTCTTTATTATAAGAAGATATAGAGGGGGAGTTCAGCACTTTAAAAATATGACTGACTTCCAAACCCTTCCTTTCTATGACCTCAGGGATTTAGCCAAACTTCCCCTTCAAAACCCTGGGAAGGTCATGATGGCTTATTACTTTGAGAAATTTCTGCATTCTCAAGTCAATAATGATTTTAAAGGAATGAAGCCTAGGAAAACTCAAAAGAAGATCTCAAAGACAAGGTTTCATCCTAAGACTAACAAGCCATATGTGTTCTTAAGGTACAAGCCTGCCCAAACACACAAGACCATCACCATTCCAAAATCTGTACCTGTCCAGCTACAAACTTTCAGAAAATGGTACTACGACCCAATCATTGGCAGTGCAGTGATAGAGTGTGAGGGCAAGGAAGACATCACCATCTTTGAGCCCATGGAGCTGTTGAAGTTTCAGCCTGAAGATCTGGAAATCCTTTTTCATAATCACATTCAGGCATACAGTGATGAAGATGAAGCTGATGCTAAGGCCTACCAACGGGTTGTATCTCTCCATGTTAAACCTTTTATACCAAGGACAACTGAAGGACCAGCTGCTTGATGAAGAGCTGAAGACGGTAATGCAACAGCTTAGGGGGAGATTGTAGAGTCATATCTTATGTATAAGCTGTTGTCATTTATTATTTGTTTAAACAGTTTTAGACTAGTTTACTTTCTGTCATTTCATTAAATGTAATTTCAGTTTTCTGTAATTTACTGTTTTTATTTCCAAGTCTGGGCCATCGAAACTACTTAGTTTCGATTGAGTGTGTTCAATCGAAACTAGTAGTTTCGATAGATGGTAGTTTCGACAGTTCTGTGTCACTTGTAAATGGTCAATCGAAACTAGTAGTTTCGATTGAACATAGTTTCGATACTGTCACTACTATAAATAGCCTAGTTTGAGAATGTTTAGGGTGTGAGTAGCGGCTGTAACCCTGAACCTTCTCTTTCACATTGTTCTTGAATCAATACAATTTGCAGTTGTTTATTCACTGTGTTCTTACACTTTCATACCATTTGCATGTTGATTCATAGTGTGGTTAGCATGTTATCTTCACCAACACTGTTTCTATTATCTGTTTCACCACCATACACACAGTTTCCGCCTGTGTGTGTGTGTAATCGATCAAATCAATGATTTCATGAGAAATCTGGACCTACAGTGAGACAAGTAAATTAACTTGCCAATTAACTTTTGATAGCATGTTATATTTGATAACATAGACTGACCAATTTTTAATTATTTTATTAAAACATAGTGAGGGTCAATAGGAGTATTAACTAGTTTACACCCACTTAAACCAAACTCACTCAACAATTCTATATAATACTTTCTTTGGGACAAACACACTCCTTTATCAGACCGTAACACCTCAATTCCCAAGAAATATTTTAACACACCCAAATCTTTTATCAGGAAATTAGAACTTATTTTTTTTTAATTTTGTTAATTTCAACTTGATCATTCTCTGTGATTACTATATCATCAACATAAATAAGTAGAATTACTATCACAAATTTTTCAGATTTAATGAACAAGGAATAATCACACATACTTTGAGAAAATCCAAACTCAAGTAAGACACTAACAAGTTTAGTATTCCACATTCGCGGAGCCTGTTTTAGGCCATATAAAGATTTATTAAGTTTACAAACTTTTGTCTCATTTTTTGAGAAAAAACCCTTCTGGTAACGTCATATACACATCCTCATTTAAGTTTCCAAACAAAAAAGCATTGTTAACGTCAAGTTGAAATAAAGGCTAGTCCTTCTTAACTGCTATACTTATAACACATCTAACAATGGTCATTTTTACTACAGGAGAGAAGGTTTCATCAAAGTCTACACCTTCTCTTTGATTGAAACCTTTCCTACAAGTCTAGCCTTATATCTTACTATTTCTCCTGTAGCTTTATATTTAATTTTATATATCCATTTACAGCCTATGAGTTTTCTATCCTTAGGTAACTCAACTAAAGTCCATGTGTTATTTCTATTTAAAGCTTCCATTTCTTGATTCATTGCATTTACCCAGTTTTCATCCCTTTGAGCATCCCTAAAACATCTAGGTTCAACAGTTTTATTTAGACAAGTTACAAAACATTTATTTTCGAAAGACAAATTAGCATAGTTGACAACTTTTTCCATGCCATATTTAACTTTGCCTTCAATAACAAAATCCTTTAAATGTCTAGGAACAGTAGTATTCCTAGTAGACATTCTAACAAATTCTAGAGGATCATTAAATCCCTCAGGAGAGTTTATGCCATCATTTAACCTAGTACTTTCTGTCCCGCCAGTTTCATTTTCCAGACCATGAGACTACTGCAATACAGTCATAGTATCATTTACATTCTGATAAGACTGCTGATAAGCAGGGTTATTTTCATTTGATCGATCACTAGACTGAAAATTAGCAGCCCTATCTACACTGGTCTGGGTCTGAATACAAGGATGTTGAAAGGTACTAGATGTTCTTGACTCTCTATTATCCCTCCCCTCATCATTGGGTATTTCACCACTAGAATCCCTTGACTGAATTTGTTCAGACAAATCAAAAAAGTTTTCAGCATTTAGAGTTAAATCAGATAACAAGTCATGTGTATTCAGATTTTTATTTTCTTTAAAAGAAAACACACTTTCATTAAATTTGACATCTCTACTGAACAAAACTTGTTTTTTTTATCAAGACTCCATAACTTTTATTCCTTTTTTTTAAAGAATAACCAATGAAAACATATTTTTCAGCAAGAGATGAAAACTTATCATGACTATTCAACATTGTACTAAAACAAATACATCACATGACTCTAAGGTGATCTAAAGAGGGTTTAAATTTGAACATTAACTCATAAGGTGACATTCCATTCAGCACAGAAGAAGGAATCATGTTAATTAGATAGGCATCAGTTAATACACAGTCAGACCAGAAGGATAAAGGAACACCACTTTGAAAAAGTAATGTTTTAGCAACATTTAACAAGTGTCTATGCTTTCTTTCTACTATGCCATTCTGTTGGGGAGTATGAACACAAGAGGTCTAATGAATTATTCCATTTTCTCTAAAGAAGGTTTCAGTTTGATTATTAACAAATTATGTCCCATTATCACTTCTGAAATTTTTAACAGTTTTCCCAAACTGGGTTTTAATCATCTTAACAAAACTTTCAATATTGTAAAATACTTCATTTTTTTGTTTTAGTAGAAAAATCCACACAGACCTGGAATAATCATTAACCACAGTAAGAAAGTACCGAAATCCTTCCCTGCTTTTTACCCGATATGGCACCCAAACATCTAAATGAACCAACTCCCCAACATGGGTAGACTTATAATCACTTAAAGGGAAGGGTTCACAGTGTTGTTTGGCTCCATGACACACATCACAGGGACCTAAATTTTGTTTATTTGGAAATTTTAGTTTATCTTTTAATAGAGTTATTACATGATCAGAGGGGTGTCCTAACCTAGAATGCCACAAATTTAAAACATCATGACTATTAAAGCACACCTTTACATGATTAGACGTATCCCCCCACACAAGTACAACCCATCAACATGGTTACCAGTCACCGGTGTTCTCTTTGTGTACAAATCCTACAGATAACACTGATTTTCATCAAACATAACTCTCATTTTGTTGTCCCTAACTAACTCATACACAAACATCAGATTAACATAATAGTCGAGAACAACAAACACATTAGACAAGGTCACTTGATTTGTTAGTTTTAAGTTTCCAATTTTAGTTACCTTAGCATTAGTTCCATTAGGATGTTTTACAACAATGTTATATTCAGACACATCTATGGCATTGATCAGGTCTTTATCAGACATAACCATGTGCTGGTTAGCACCCGAGTTAACAACCCACCCAGATTGAGTACTACTCGAGTTGCTATTAAAACCAAAAACCCTTTTATAAAGACAACTTGAAAAATACAGATGAAAGCTACCTCCCATGTTAGAGCTGTAAGAGCTTTCAGCAGTTTTGTCACTCAATAAACTCAGGAACTTTGTGATTTGAACACTAGTGAGAGAAGGAATAACAGTGGATGAAGTAGATGGAGACCCACTGTTGTTTTTTTTAAGATCCAGAGTTGTTTGACACAACTGTTTTTGACCCTTGTCCACCAGATTGACCTGTTCTAACCCTAAACCCAGAAGGATACCCAACTAGAACAAAGCATTTTTCAGCAATATGACCTAGTTTATTGCAATGAGAGCATTTCAGATTAGGATTAGGACCCCTATTAAACTTTCTTTTATTTTCAAAAGATTTGTTTGACTTTGAAACAAAACCCATATTTTGACCCTTTGATGACGAGTTAGAATTCCTGTGAGACTCTTCCCTAGAGATTATTGAAAAAGCAGTTTTGATGGTAAGAAGAGGGTCTTGAGTTAGTAAGGTAGTCCTCACTGGTTGATACACGTCATCGAGACCCATTAGGAACTACATGAGTTTTAAACATGGATCCAACTTTATTATACCAAGAATCAGAAATACACAGCGGGATTAACACTAGACAAGCCTTAATCTCAGACCTTACAATACTGATACACACTACTCAGACCAAGAGCATCAATGTGATGATCTGAACAAAGAAAGACATACAATGGGAATCATCAGAATAATGCAAACCCTAAACAGAGAGAGAAGATGAACACACACTAAACAAAAGAGGCGGATCTTAACAATGACTTCTCTGCCCTAACACAACTAACTCTTTGAATATATAGCTGGAGAAATCCCAACCGAGACAACAAGCCCATGAAGCCCAATAGCAACACAGGAAGCCCAATAGCAGTAACTCTCATCAGCAAGCCCAACATACAAATAAAAAAGAAATAAAATTGATTAGGAATATTGATCTAATTTGGATTTTCGGTGGTGTTCGAGAAAACACTAACCCAAATATTTTTTTAACGATTAACATAATAAAAATGTACACAAGAACACGTATAACATGAATCAAGTATAACTAAAGTCTAAAAGCGATCACGATTTTTTTTTCACAACGAACACAAAGTAAAAAAGTTAATCAATTTTTCGTATCTTCAATAGTTACATTAATCATCATTTTCCGCTAGTGGTCAGTTAGAAAGAATGAAATCTGTAACAAACTCTAAACAAAAAGGATTATTCGGTTTTAGTTATCTAAATGACGAAAAATGTAAGCTTGACTTAATTTAAGTTGTCAACTTGTATATTGGACACTTTTTTACTAATTTATTTCTAAAAATATTGAATATATGTTAACGATTATTTGTTTCCAAAATCTTTTATGTAATAATATTTAAATTTAGTCAAGATTATGAGATATTTAAACCAAGTTTATAAGTTTTTGACACGTTACTCACTATTTGCTTGCAATGTATCTCTACACGTCTTTATACGTTTAAAGATGACATTTCAAGTCTTTGCTTTATCTTTTGTTTACAAATAACTAAAATCATATATAAATTTGAACAAATTCTTGAAATTAATGTCTATCATTTTCCTCACAAACATCATTGTTTTGTCAAACTTGGTTTATTGCCAAAATTGCATGAAGCAAAGTTTTGAGGGTATTAAATTATCTATTTTTGTGTATATAATTATCAAGATTTTATGCACTAAAAACCAAAAGGCATTTCATATAATATGACAAATTCCACCCTCAAATGGAGTGGTGTCCGTTTGTGTTTAACTTTAAAAATCAAAATTTTCCAATTTTTTTAAAATATATTCTAAAACTATACCTTTTTTTATTTTTGTTATTTTAAATCCAACCTAACAACTCACAACATTGCGGCATTTGGTTCCTTGATACAACCTCTCACGGTGTAAAATTAGAGCATGACGTCTCTCCTTACTGCTCTAAAAGCGTTTAGCCATACATAATTATTAAGATGTGTAGGGCACAATACTAGTATATTTATATATACATAATTATTAAGATGTGTAGAACACAATACTAGTATATTTACATATACATAATTATTAAGATGTGTAGGGCACAATACTAGTATATTTACATATACATGTGGACAACGGGTGTATGTGCCCAAACCTCTCCACCATTACTAGTGCATTTTGGTATGAAGTTCGGTGTACACGTGTCCCTATGTACATATATCGTTGTATGTTATATTTTATTGGCTCTAGGTACTTTCGTATGGTATGATTTATTTGTCGTATTGTGATATACAATTAGGGTGGAAGGGGTGAACAACGGGCTCACCCTCGGGTAGGGGCCGGTAATAGGGGAACACCGCCACAAGGGCGACGGTTTAAGTAGACGGGTTCACGAAGCTGCGGTACCCATTCGGGTAGTTTAGGGTAAAAATGATGTGTCATGACATGACGTGTTTAGATTGACTAAACCTTAGAATACTTTGGGGTTGAAGGGGTTCCACCCCCTCCACCCTTACATGATTTTTGATGATTAGCTTTATGTTAATTAAAATATTAAAAATAAATTACAATATACAAATATTTAAGGGTTTAAAAGCTAGTTTCATCTTAACCATCTCCTCAAATTTAAAAAGATATAAATCATTTCTTATCTTATAATCCTGGATCATGTAAACTGTGCGTGATATTATATAACTGTATTTACACAACGTATAGATATGACATAATCAAAATCCATTGTTGTGAAGTATGGCCACCTATGATGGTATAGAAAAGAACCACCTCCTGCTGATCAAAACCTAAGACTTTAATTATGTGCTCTTATATTATGAAAAAATGGAAAGGACTTTGACTTATTTTGCTATTGTACCCTTTGTTTTTAAGTAAACACTTACGCATTCTATGTTTGTGTACTATTTGATATAATATCTGGTTTTCAGCTTGATTTTCTATTTCAGAACGGTATGCCGCGGTATGCCGGCTAGGATGTCACTAACCCCACCTTAGCCCAGAGTTCAAGTCCTGTCACAGTGGATTTTCAGTTTGATATTATGCTATATAAATTACTCTATCACTTAGACATTGTATTTGATATGTTTAACATGAATAAGATTCATTTAACTTATACTCATTATTGCATGTTTCGTTAGAGTTATAATACTCACAACATATATTAATATTTTTACCTCTACTAATGCACTTGGGTCTGCAAGCTTGTTGCACATATGACCCTATATACACCTGATTTCACGGGTGTTTAAAGTCGGATATCCGAAATTTTGGATTCAGATTTAGATAGTGAAACGGATATCTGAAAATAAAAATAAAAATATATATAAATATAATATTTCTAAATTATACAAACAATTAAAACCTTAAAAAACATTAAAAAATATACATATAAAATAAATAAATATAATATATTGGGTTTTGATTCAATTTTTTTTAATTTTTAAATAATAAAAACAATTAAAAAAATATATATAAATATAATATTTCGGATATTCAGATATCCGAATTATCCGAAATATCCAAAAATCACTACCCGAATCCGAAAATTTGGATATCCAAATTTCGGATATCCGAATTTTCGGATAATTCGGATTCGGATTTTTGGATAACTCGGGTTCGGTTTCGGATTCTTTTGAAGACCCCTACCTGATTCATAGTGTTGTATGCTATGTTTTATCGACTCTAGGTAAATTCACATGAAATGGTTTATCTATCGCTAGTTTTTGTTGTGTAGTACACTCCTTATTTCACTATTGATATTACACTACTATACCATTATATCGTTTTAACTATTAGATAAAATATATTAGTTAGAGTTTATTATAATATCTTTACCATTATTAGGAATCTAGAATGATGAAAACTCCGTCACGTATTACATATTATTAATCAACTATATATAATAATAAAATAAAATTATTTATAAAAAACAACTTACACTACTAGAAAAATCATGTTTCCTATGCAAATTTGCGTCGCAAATGCGTCGGAAACATCAATATCCGACAAAATCCTTGTCAGAAAAACTCTCGTCGTAAATAATTTGCGACTAAATTGCGACAAGAAAATGCGACAGAATTGCGACAAAAATGTTGTGTCGGAATTTCCGACGCAATTTCTAATTATAATTATTAGAATAATTCTTATGCGTATAATTATTAACATAATAATCTAATTTTTTTTACCTTTTTTAATTTGATTTAAATGAAATAGTTTGTCGCAAATGTGTCGGAAATTTTCGACACATTTCCAACGGATTGTATTTTTAATTTTTATTTTTAATTAAAATTTATTATTTTATACAATTATACAAAAAATTATAAAATTCATTTCGTCATAAATGTGTCGGAAATTTCCGACGGATTTTTTTTTATATTTTTATTTTAACTATTATTATTTTTATATAAATATAAAGAAAATAGTTTTGTCGGAAAATTTCGACACATTTCCGACGCAAATATTAAAAAAAATGAAAAATCTAGATTTTTGTAAGGCCCCTTTCTCGGGTAACCTCACTTGTTGGATTTACTCATAAATATAGTCATAAATACTGAACTTAAATTAAAAACATTAATCATTCAATTACATTTCATAACAGCGGAAGTCTTAACAATTAAAAACACAACATTGTCTTAACAAACAAAAGTGGGATGTCAGTCTTGTGTCGGGTAACCTTCACGCCATCGCACGACCTTTTCTTCCTTTACCTGAAATGTATACTAAAGTCAGCTAACGCTGGTGAGTTCTAGTTTAATGCGTTTAGATATAAACATTCTTTTCTTACTTCATAAGTAAACATTATTATAAAGTCATTCATATAAATACGTATTCATAGCTTTTGCTTTTCTTTCATCTTTCTTTTCTTTATTAATGTGATTACATATATATATATATGCGTTCACCCTTTTTCTTTCACTTTTCTTAACATTCTTTCCTTATCTTTCTTACGTGATTACATATACATGCATTCACCTTTACTTTCTTTACCATTTATTGGTCATACACATAAGGGTGATCAACCCGCCTTTTACTGCGTATGTCACAAAGACATACGCCCTTAAGCTACCGTCGTAGCCCTTTTACTCGTCCGGTCCTAGAAACCGTCCGCCTTAACTTTTCTGTCCGGCCAACCTTCGGCCGTCCGTCTTAACCGTCCTACCGTCGTAGTCCGTCATATTCGCCCGTCTGCCATAAGGCATCCGTTTCCCACTTGAACTAATTATACATCCGAATATTGATTTAGCGATTTACTCCACCGTAGTGGCCTTTATTTAGTCTACCTTTCTAGACTTCCTTCTCTAGCTGCATAATAGTCAAGTGGTCGTCCGTCTACCATAGTAGTCGTTAGCTTCGTTTCCGTCCATAACGTATACTTACATTCTTCGCATGCAATATATATTTATAAAGCAAGGTTTCATTTATTTACGTTATACCATTCATTCATTCATTCTTTGCAAACATACGTGTCGTTCTTTGTTCGTAATTCATTATTCGCATTCATATGTATCTACACATATACCTTAATATATCACGTATGATCACATTGACATTCATTTCATTTATTCATTTAGTGTATACACTTCAGCCCCAAAACATTTATAAATCATTTGCACATAACTTAGAAGGGGGCACAAAGAACTCACTTGATGAGTAGTTTCTGTAATACACTTAGCTGGCTACTGAGCTTCACTAGTGTCACTCACGATCTGTATAATAAAGTCATATACATAAGGTAGTGCTCCTAGATGACACTAGACATTACTATGCTTGAACCTAGTAGTTTCGATTGATTAGCTTATATCGAAACTTGGTAGTTTCGATAGGTTGTTCCTGTCGAAACTTGGTAGTTTCGATAGGTAGTTTCGATAGGCTGCTTATGTCGAAACTTGGTAGTTTCGATAAGTAGTTTCGATAGGTAGTTTCGATAAGTAACTTATGTATTATCTTAGCTTCGGATCGGGGGCTCATATCGAAACTATAGTAGTTTCGATTGGGTCTGCATATATCGAAACTGGGTAGTTTCGATAGGTCTGCACATATCGAAACTAAGTAGTTTCGATGGACCTGCACATATCGAAACTAAGTAGTTTCGATGGGTCTGCACTTATCGCCTTCCCCAAAAATCCGAATGTTCTGCATGCGAATCTGATCATGTCGATATCTAAATTTTCTTTGATCAAAACGTTCGTTTTTCATTCTAGATGCTATACCTAAGTTCACTTTCAAGTTTCATCCGTAAAATCGTTATCTTTTAGCCAAAACTCGAAACTTCCCAAAACGAACAAAAACTCATAATGTGATCGAATCGTTACCTGGATTGTAATTCTGATTCGGAGGTTTTGCTCACGGGAACAGCAGCAACGTTCTCCTGAATTTCCGAGTTGATCCGTCACTTTCTCTCTCTAGACCCGAGCTCTCCTTTCTCTCTCTAAAAGCTGCGTGAGTTGGGGAAATGAGCAGGGAAGAGGGCTGCCTTGCCTCTTATGTGCAATGGGCTTCCCTCGGCCCATTGAAGCCGGGCCCAGGCCCGCTCTCTTTTTGTTTAAATGTTCCGACTAAATCACTGGTCTCGTTATGTTTATTCGTTTTTATTATTTTTGGGATGTTACAAGTCTACCCTCCTTAAAGAGGTTTCGTCCTCGAAACTGTTCATACGTTAAACAATTTAGGGTATAGTCCCCTCATCTCGTCTTCCTTTTCCCATGTAGCTTCTGACCCTTTTCTGTGCTTCCATTGTATCTTGACTAATGGTATCGACTTATTGCGTAGTCGCTTTTCAGCTCGGTCAAGAATGGCTATTGGTTCCTCTACATAATTCAGACTATTATCCACTTCGATCTCGTCGTAAGGTATGTGAGCTGTGTCGTCAGCTAGGCACTTGCGTAAGTGGGACACGTGGAACGTAGGGTGTATTCCATTAAGCTCAACGGGTAGGTCGAGTCTGTAAGCAACTTGACCCACTCTCGCTAAAATCTTGAAAGGCCCGACAAACCTTGGACTTAGTTTGCCACGCTTCCTGAATCGAATGATTCCTTTCCATGGAGACACTTTCAATAGTACCATATCCCCTACTTGAAACTCTAAATCCCTTCTTCTCTTATCCGCGTATGATTTCTGTCTGTCTTTTGCGGCTTTCATTCGAGCCTTTATTTGATCAAATTTCTCGGAAGTAGCTTTGACCACTTCGAGACTTGCGAAGTCCTTTTGTCCAATTTCCCCCCAACAAACCGGGGTCCTACATCTCCTTCCATACAACATTTCAAATGGCGGCATGCCAATGGTTGAGTGATAGCTGTTGTTATATGAAAATTCTGCCAATGGTATATGGTTGTCCCAACTCCCACCGAAGTCGATGATACAGGCCCGGAGCATGTCCTCCAAGGTCTGAATGGTTCTTTCAGATTGACCATCGGTCTGAGGGTGGTAAGCGGTGCTGATGTTCAGTCTAGTGCCCATCGCTTCGTTGAATTTCTTCCAAAATCTGGATGTGAATCTAGTATCCCTGTCGGACACAATTGACAGTGGCATACCATGTCTGCTCACAATTTCCTTGATAAATACTTCTGCTAGCTTTTCAGACGAAGAAGTCTCACGTATTGGCAAGAAGTGAGCACTCTTTGTCAAGCGGTCGACGATCACCCAAATGGTGTCATTGCCTTTAGCTGTTCGCGGTAGCTTGGTAATGAAGTCCATTGTGATCTCCTCCCACTTCCATTCTGGTATTGGCAAAGGCTGCATTTTACCGCATGGTTTCTGGTGCTCGGCCTTAACTAGTGAACACGTTAGGCACTTGTTCACGTACTCGGTCACATCATTCTTCATGCCAGGCCACCAGTATTCTTTCTTCAAGTCTTGATACATTTTGTTTGTCCCGGGGTGGATAGAATAGCGAGACTTATGGGCCTCATCAAGTATTTTGGCTCTAAGCTCGCCAATCTTAGGTATCCACATTCGGCCAAACCTAGTTCGTACACCGTATGCATTTGCATCCAAGTTCCCTTGTTGTCCTACTATTCTTTCCCGTTTCACATTTCTTTCTAACAGCGCTTCATCTTGTGCTTTTGCTATTTCACCCATCCAATCTGGTGTTATAATCAGCTGACACGCTTTGATCCGGATAGGTGCCGATTCTTCCTTTCTACTTAAAGCGTCGGCCACTACGTTTGCCTTGCCCGGATGGTACAATATCTCACAGTCATAGTCTTTTAGTAGCTCTAACCACCTTCTTTGTCTCATGTTTAATTCCTTTTGTTCGAAAAAGTACCTCAGGCTTTTGTGATCGGAGTAAATGGTGCATTTAATTCCATACAGATAGTGCCTCCATATTTTCAACGCGAAAACTACTGCTGCTAATTCTAGATCGTGTGTTGGGTAGTTAACCTCGTGAATCTTTAGTTGCCGCGATGCATAAGCAATTACCTTTCCTCTTTGCATGAGTACGCACCCTAAACCTTGCCCTGAAGCGTCAGAGTAGACTACCAAGTCTTCATTTCCCTCAGGTAGTGTTAAGACTGGAGCTTGAGTTAATCGTGTCTTAAGTTCCTCAAACGCGTTGTTTTGGGTTGGACCCCATTCATACTTTACTTCCTTCCGTGTCAGTTTGGTTAGTGGCGAGGCAATTCTTGAGAAATCTTGAATGAACCTTCGATAGTAGCCTGCCAATCCTAGAAAACTTCGTATCTCTGTTGGTGTCTTTGGGATGTTCCATTCCTTTACTGTCTCGATCTTTGCAGGATCCACCATGATGCCGTTTGGGTTTATTACATGACCTAGGAATTGGACTTCCCTAAGCCAGAACGCGCATTTGGAGAATTTTGCGTACAACTTTTCCTGCTTTAGCACCTCCAGAACCTCCCTTAGGTGACAGTGATGATCACCCTCGTTTTTCGAATATACCAGTATGTCGTCTATAAAAACTATCACAGATCGATCCAACATGGGTCGACATACTCTATTCATCAAATCCATGAACGCTGCTGGTGCGTTAGTTAATCCGAAGGACATCACGAGAAACTCATAATGCCCATAACGCGTGCGAAACGCGGTCTTTGGTACGTCTTCCTTTCTTACTTTCAACTGATGGTAACCCGACCTAAGATCGATCTTTGAGAACCAACTCGCACCTTGTAGTTGATCAAAAAGGTCGTCTATCCTGGGCAGTGGGTATTTGTTCTTTACTGTCCTCTTGTTCAGTTCGCGGTAGTCAATACACATGCGCATGCTGCCGTCCTTCTTCTTTACAAATAGTACCGGAGCGCCCCATGGTGAGATGCTCGGTCTAATAAATCCTTTTTCTGTTAGTTCCTCTAGTTGAGACATCAATTCTTTCATTTCTGACGGAGCCAATCGGTAAGGGGCTTTGGCAACGGGCTCAGCTCCTGGCAATAAATCAATCTGATATTCTATTTCCCGATCGGGTGGTAACCCAGGTAGATCCTCAGGAAATACTTTCGGAAAGTTGCACACCACGGGTACATTCTTGAGTTCTTTCATTTTCATTCTATCATCAATAACATATGCCAGATAAGCTTCGCAACCGCGCCTCATGTGACTTTCGGCCTTGATCATCGAGATGACGTTTGGCATCGTGCAATTCCAATCCCCATAAACCGTAATTGGACTGCCGCTAGGAGCTTTTAGGTGTACCCTCTTACGTTTGCATATGATTTGAGCTTCGTTGGCAGCTAACCAATCCATACCCAATACTATATCGAATCCTCCTAAGGTAAGAAGGAATAATCTAGATGGAAACTTATGTCCCTCTATTTCTATGATGCAATCCTCTATTACTTGGAATACTGCCGAATTTTTACCCACGGCAGTTTGTACGCTAAAGGCCTTTACTATGGTGTTGATAGTGCAATCCAATTTACGACTAAATGCATTTGATATGAAGCTTTTACTAGCACCAGAGTCAAATAAAATAGCAGCATGTTCATCATTTACTAGAAACGTACCTGATACGACATCATGGTTTCCTCTTGCTTCTTCCTCAGTCAAGGCATAGGCACGAGTCCTTGCCTTAGGCTGTTCCTGCTCCCTATCCTTTCCCGAACCAGATTGGCCGGCCTTCCTGCAGTTCTTTGTCAAATGTCCAAACAATCCACATACTTGACACTTGACGTCTCTTACACATTCTCGGGAGAAGTGCCCCGGCTTCCCGCACTTATAGCATGTGGTGGTGCCAATTTTACATTCGCCAACATGTTGCCTTCCACATTTCTTGCAAGTTTCATATTCATCCAACCTTGGCTTCTTAGTTTCCGTTGTTACATTCCCTCTCCCGGTTCCTCTAGACGGGTTCTCCCACTTTCTCTTTTGGGTTTCTGTTGGTGGGTCCTCATTGGCATAATCGTCGTAGACGATTCCGCTCAGGTTCACTACCGACTCGAAGGTCGAGGGTAGGTTGGCTTTCACGTGGACACGGACCCTTTGAGGTAGGCCCTTCACATAATACTTGATCATTCGCTCTTCTGTCTCCACCAGGTGGGGTACTAGCTGAGCCAACTCATTGAATCTAGAAGTGTACTGGCGGTGTGTCTTGTTGCCGGCCTTAAGGTTTAGGAATTCATTTTCCACGCGATCAATTTCGTTCTGGGGACAGAACTTTTGAATTACCAGCTTTTTCAGTTCTTCCCATGTCATTCTTGCAAGAGCATTTGGGGACTTTGTCCTCTGAATGTTCCTCCACCAACCTAGGGCCTCATTGGTGAAAGAATGAGCAACATATTTAACAGCCTGGTCGGGTCGACACTCGCTAATGTTGATTACAGCACTCATCCTCTCTATCCATTCAAGCGTAGCCACCGAATCCTTGCTGCCATCAAACTTAGGTGGGTCTCCATCCTTGAAACCTTTGTAAGTACACCCACGGTTGCTTGATACCACTTTTACTTCATCCACGTCACTGTCATAAATTTTCTCTTCATCGTTCCCTTCATCCTCTTCTTTGCTTTTCTTTAGTGCCTCAGATAGTAGGTCAGGCAATACCTTCCTCAAAGTGAGCACAACTTCACGGGCAATAGCATCCCTGACTTCAGGTTCCAACTGTATAGGCCCTGGACTGTCGTTCCTAATTGGGGTCACTTCTGTTTCGTGCACACTTTCTGTGTGCTCTGCGTGCACACTCTCTTCTTCTTCAAATCTTGGGTTCAACGGAGGTCTACCTCGTCGGCCAGTGCGACCACCTCGAGGTCCTGTTCTTCCTCCCCCAGCCATAATTCTTAATTTCCTGATAGTTACAAAGGGAATACATCAATGTCATTTCTTCAGATCATAGTTTGGAACAGTACGAGCAAGGTAAATTCTTAATTACAGTGACCGGTTTGTGATTACTAATTTACATTGCTTTTCGGGTTCAAAACTCCTCAAATCAGTCATGGCATTAACATCTATTTGTTCAAAGTTATGGTATCTATTCTTATGCAAGAGCCTTAACTTCATTACTTACTTACCGTGCTGGCGTTGGCGTTGGTTACCCATACTGACATCCGTGCGTTGGTCCCATAATCAGTTTGAGTCTAGACATTTAGGGATGTCTAAATCTCTCAAACTATTGCTCTGATACCAACTTGTAAGGCCCCTTTCTCGGGTAACCTCACTTGTTGGATTTACTCATAAATATAGTCATAAATACTGAACTTAAATTAAAAACATTCATCATTCAATTACATTTCATAACAGCGGAAGTCTTAACAATTAAAAACACAACATTGTCTTAACAAACAAAAGTGGGATGTCAGTCTTGTGTCGGGTAACCTTCACGCCATCGCACGACCTTTTCTTCCTTTACCTGAAATGTATACTAAAGTCAGCTAACGCTGGTGAGTTCTAGTTTAATGCGTTTAGATATAAACATTCTTTTCTTACTTCATAAGTAAACATTATTATAAAGTCATTCATATAAATACGTATTCATAGCTTTTGCTTTTCTTTCATCTTTCTTTTCTTTATTAATGTGATTACATATATATATATGCGTTCACCCTTTTTCTTTCACTTTTCTTAACATTCTTTCCTTATCTTTCTTACGTGATTACATATACATGCATTCACCTTTACTTTCTTTACCATTTATTGGTCATACACATAAGGGTGATCAACCCGCCTTTTACTGCGTATGTCACAAAGACATACGCCCTTAAGCTACCGTCGTAGCCCTTTTACTCGTCCGGTCCTAGAAACCGTCCGCCTTAACTTTTCCGTCCGGCCAACCTTCGGCCGTCCGTCTTAACCGTCCTACCGTCGTAGTCCGTCATATTCGCCCGTCTGCCATAAGGCATCCGTTTCCCACTTGAACTAATTATACAGCCGAATATTGATTTAGCGACTTACTCCACCGTAGTGGCCTTTATTTAGTCTACCTTTCTAGACTTCCTTCTCTAGCTGCATAATAGTCAAGTGGTCGTCCGTCTACCGTAGTAGTCGTTAGCTTCGTTTCCGTCCATAACGTATACTTACATTCTTCGCATGCAATATATATTTATAAAGCAATGTTTCATTTATTTACGTTATACCATTCATTCATTCATTCTTTGCAAACATACGTGTCGTTCTTTGTTCGTAATTCATTATTCGCATTCATATGTATCTACACATATACCTTAATATATCACGTATGATCACATTGACATTCATTTCATTTATTCATTTAGTGTATACACTTCAGCCCCAAAACATTTATAAATCATTTGCACATAACTTAGAAGGGGGCACATAGAACTCACTTGATGAGTAGTTTCTGTAATACACTTAGCTGGCTACTGAGCTTCACTAGTGTCACTCACGATCTGTATAATAAAGTCATATACATAAGGTAGTGCTCCTAGATGACACTAGACATTACTATGCTTGAACCTAGTAGTTTTGATTGATTAGCTTATATCGAAACTTGGTAGTTTCGATAGGTTGTTCCTGTCGAAACTTGGTAGTTTCGATAGGTAGTTTCGATAGGCTGCTTATGTCGAAACTTGGTAGTTTCGATAAGTAGTTTCGATAGGTAGTTTCGATAAGTAACTTATGTATTATCTTAGCTTCGGATCGGGGGCTCATATCGAAACTATAGTAGTTTCGATTGGGTCTGCATATATCGAAACTGGGTAGTTTCGATAGGTCTGCACATATCGAAACTAAGTAGTTTCGATGGACCTACACATATCGAAACTAAGTAGTTTCGATGGGTCTGCACTTATCGCCTTCCCCAAAAATCCGAATGTTCTGCATGCGAATCTGATCATGTCGATATCTAAATTTTCTTTGATCAAAACGTTCGTTTTTCATTCTAGATGCTATACCTAAGTTCACTTTCAAGTTTCATCCGTAAAATCGTTATCTTTTAGCCAAAACTCGAAACTTCCCAAAACGAACAAAAACTCATAATGTGATCGAATCGTTACCTGGATTGTAATTCTGTTTCGGAGGTTTTGCTCACGGGAACAGCAGCAACGTTCTCCTGAATTCCCGAGTTGATCCGTCACTTTCTCTCTCTAGACCCGAGCTCTCCTTTCTCTCTCTAAAAGCTGCGTGAGTTGGGGAAATAAGCAGGGAAGAGGGCTGCCTTGCCTCTTATGTGCAATGGGCTTCCCTCGGCCCATTGAAGCCGGGCCTAGGCCCGCTCTCTTTTTGTTTAAATGTTCCGACTAAATCACTGGTCTCGTTATGTTTATTCGTTTTTATTATTTTTGGGATGTTACAATTTTATTTAATCAAATTAAATTAGAAAATCTAGATTTTATTTAATGAAAAATCTAGCAAAATCTTGTTTGCAAAAACTAATCAAGCACATCCTCAAAGAAAAAAAAATAAGATAAATGAAGATAGTGATGAATGATGTTTTCTTTCCTAATCATGTAATATATGGTAGTTGACTCACCTGTTTTTCTTCTAAAGTCATTATCTTTTCATCCTACGGTCGAATAGATTGAATAAGTTAAATAACATAAAATCTCAAAAACATGTGTTAAAAACCAAAGAAAACTCACCATGTTAGCAATCACCTTCTTTAGTGAATCTAAGTTATGTCCAAGTTGGGAAAGAATATTATCCTGAACATCAGTCACCTGTTTCACAAGTTCACCAAATTTGCAATTTCTTTAGACCAATTTTATGCTAAAAATGACAGAATCAAAATTTAAACCTATATGTGAAATATTTTTGCCTAACAAATGTACCTCATTTTTAAATAACATTGATATCTCCACTTGTTCATCCAATTTCCCTTCCAAGTTCTCAATCCTCTCGGTCAAATGCCTCCTCGCTACCTGGTTAAACAAAACAACAGAAAGAAAAAGTACAAAAAATTTCAATTCAAAATTGATGGAAAAAAAACACTAAAAATCAAGTACAAGCTTATAGCCATAGCATCTAAAACTTGTTCTAGATTATTTTTCAAGTTTGAAACCGCATTTGTAATGTTACTCTTTGTCACATACATGAGGTCTAAATATGAAAGACCCTAAAAAAGACCATTTGTTGTAGAAAAATCCAATATCTAAAAGTAAACCCTATGTTGGAAACTCAACAAAAATTCAAAACCAATCATACCTTCCACCACATGTATCCATAACCCAGAGTCCCCAATGCAGCAACTGGTACCACTAGAGATGCTACATCAACTCCATCAATGTAAGATTGAGAGAAAACAAAATTGATGATATATGAAATTCCACCAAAATTCATCTTATAACATGTATCACAGAGGAAGCCACTTGAATGAGTTAGAAACTCATACAAAAGTTCAGATAATATACCACTAGAACCTCCATTCAAAACAATATCAATTATTTATAAATATATTAAAAAGGTATTTTAATTTTAATTTTTAAGATTATTAATTGTTTTGTTGGACATGTGTAGCAAATTGCGACGCATTTGCGACAAAAACAATATCAATTATTTATAATATATTAAGAAGGTATTTTTATTTTAATTTTCAATATTATTAATCGTTTTGTCGGAAATGTGTAGAAATAATGCGACACATTTCCGACCAAAAAAATATCAATCATTACAAATATATAAAAAGGCTATTTTTATTTTAATTATTAAGATTATTACTGTTTTTTGTCGGAAATGTGTCGCAAATTGCTACACATTTACGACAAAATCAATATTAATTATTATAATTTAGTTAATAAGGTATTTTTATTATAATCATTAAGACTGTTTTTGGTTTTGTCGGAAATGTGTCGCAATGTGCTACACATTTGCGACAAAGGCTAGGCTTTTCATTTTCGTCACTATTTTGTCGCAAATGTGTAGCAATTTGCGACGGAAAAATTGCGTCGGAAATATTTCGTAGCAAAATCACTTTTTTCTAGTAGTGTTAATCAAATCTTATTTTCTGATTATAGTAATTAGTAAAGATTATAATAAACCTTAACTAATATATTTTATATCTAGTATTAACAACTTTCACCATTCCTTTACCATACAGTTTAAGAGACTAGTTTATGGAAATATTTTGATATAACTCAAGTTGAATTCATTTCATTAAACCTAGTCCGTTGGATAGCTTTCGTAAACCAGTTTTAGAAAAGATATTAAATTAGCTTTAGTAAACCTTTTATGTGCACTTTGAAAGTTTTAGAAAAGGTATTACTTTAAAATAATTTTATCACATTTTTATTGAACTTAAAATTTTCCTTCTTCGTTGTACCGAGTCATCAAATATTGTACTTCAAATGTATTCGCTTTTATTTATTGAATAATTTAACTCAGTTTTCAAATCACCTTACAAAATTATTTTAAAATTAATAAATTGCTTTAAAAATATATAAAAGGCTTTCCTAAATAATATTTTAATAGTTCGAATCCAAGTTGTTGTGACTTTTCACATGTAATAAATATTGCAATTGCAATTGTCTTATTAAAATTATTTTAAAGTTATTCACTTATTCCATTTACTTGGTCATTGTTTGATTAAATATTATGGGTTTGATTGTTTGATAATGTTATGCGATTATTAATATTTATTTAATTTGTTCCTGTTTTATAATAGTGACATGTGGAGTATATTTGAGTTGGATTGATGTTTTGTTTCTGAACTTTGATATTTTTGGTTACATATGTTTATATAAATTTTTATTTTAAAATTATGATAGAATAATATATATCTCTTTATACATTTTTAACTTTAATTACATATATACCAAATCAATACTTAAATTACATATATATCCTCTCTTTCATAAAATTACACTTTTAACCTTACAAGAAATAAGAGTATTGTTATTTCATTAATCCCAACCCTAACCTTTTGATTCCCGCTTCCGATTGATTCCAACATCCAGCGTCGCTTCTGATCGGTTCCATGATCTAGTTGAGTATATATGTAATTAACGAATATATATACGTAAATAAGATTTTAAGTTACGTATATATATAATTAATGAAGTTTTTAGGGATATATGTAATTGCCCCTAAAACTACGTGCACTTTAACTCATAAAATCCGGTGGCATGAGTAAAAACTAATCAATGCTTTATGTAAATATAATTTTAGTAAGCTTAATATTTCATTTATAATTAAGGTCATATTTTGATTCCTATCATATTTTTTAACTATTTGATGTTTAATGTTCCGTTATATAAGTTTTTTTGCATATGATTTATTAATTGTATCAAAAAATATATATATATATATATATATATATATATATATATATATATATATATATATATATATGATTATTTATATACTGTATGTACATTTTTCTTTGTCGTTTTTAAAGGTGTTTATTGTTTATTAAATAATTAAATTTAACATCATATGTTGAATTGTTGATAAGGAAAAAGTTCTAAAATCATCATGAAACCAAAAAGGTTTAATTTTGCTTGTTTGTGGAATTCAAAAACCCATAAATATATTTTCAACAGGCCGGTACTTCGTATTATGATTGAGAGATTATTTATGTTTTATCCTGTAAAAATTATTAAATTTGAATTAATAATCTTATATGATTAATTACACGATTACACATTATTATTTTTATAAAAGGTAGTAAACAATATAGTAATATAGTGAACACAAATAAAATTTGACAAACGAAATATAAATTATCCATAAAGTTAGCTTACCATCAAACATGAAAACTTTTCCTCGCCAATATTTTTCACTCATACACAAATAGTGTTAGTAATTTAAATGAAGCTACTCAACCCAAGGGTGGCTTAGTGATAAGTGGTTGACTTGCTCAGCTAAAGAGCTCATGTTCAAACATAAGTTTTTTTGAAAACATTTAGAGTATACGTCTTTTATCTCCATCTTTATCTTTATTATTTAACAAAATTATTCTATTTTGTATCTTCATTATGATCTCTATCTTCATCTTCATTTTTAAGTTTTAGAGTTTAATAAATATAGAGTCTCTATCAATGTTAATCAATCTCTGTATTTTTTTAAGTGTTTAGGAAAGAGAAAAAATAATAAAATAATTGTTTGTGGGTGAGATAGAGAATGAGATGTGAAAGTTTAAACTAAATTTAAAGATAAAATTAAAAAAGTGAAACTTAGTTAAATTATAGAGATGCAGATGGATATGTTAGGGCGTTCACATCCCATTCTCTAAGCATAATTTATCTCTAAATTATATAGAAAAATCTAACAAAAATACATAATTTACCCCTATATTCCATTATCTAAAATAGAGATATGGTTTAGAGAATTTAAACTAATTCTCTATCTATAGAAAATCAAAATCAAATCTTTATAATTTATTGTGAGTGTAATTAAATAAGAAAAATAATAAAATAAATATTTGTGAGTAATATAAAGATGTAGATATAGAATGAAATGTGAGAGATTTTTAATGTATAAACAAATTTTAAAGAAATATTTGTTTTTTAGTTAAATTATATAGATAGAGAAAAAGAATGAGATGTGAATGCTCTTAACTCTTAAGAGTCACTCGTTTAGCGCAAATTATGTGTTACCTGAGTCTGTTGGTTAGTAGAGTATTAATAGGATAATATAACTGTGATAACATGTTCTTACAACTAAAAAACAATACTCATCGAACATGTAAAACTAAAATATTAATCACTCTTGATATAAAAAAGATAAATAAAAAATTTGCTATATATATCGAGATATAGGATTAACATCAAACTTAATTTAATATTCTTCGTTTGTTTTTACATAAAAAAAAGGTGACATTTTATATGACGGAAAAAGTAATATACTAAACAAACTACTTATAAAAAGACAAATAAATAGCAAGAATAAAATCAAATTTAATAATGACTTCATTTCTTGTAGGACTCTTTCGTTCCCTATTTAGAAATTCCATGTGAATCGTAGAAACCAAATTTAAATAGATTTCAAACACCCATTTCAATTAATATTTTAGCTTATTATTTAACCTAATTTACATACAATTGAGTGCCAAATGAGAGATGAATTACGTCATCATAAAATTCGGCACAAATTTTAAGAGTAAAAGCTAAGATTTGCGTGAAGGTTAGAGGTTGAAATGGTAGGTAATAAACTTCTTATTTACTCACATTTTATTAATTAAATACAATTTCATATAAATTATATAAACAAATAACTATAGAAATTTATTCATAGGAAATATTAATGTGGACATGATATAACATATTTTTATCTATCCACCAAATTAAAAGAAAACATAGACGAAATCTTCTCTCCTTCACAATTTTCATGTATCTACGTATATATACTCAAACTAGCTTAGAACCCGTATATTACACACGGGTGAAAAATATTAATAAATAAAATTTTTAAATCTTTATGTATATATATTTTATAAGTGTAAAAATGTATTACATATACTAATATACTAAAGATAGAAAACAAAATTCAAAATATGTAAAAACTAATATATAACCGGGTTTCGAAAATATGTCAATTACTATTTAATGAAAAAAATTACATAATTAGATTTTAAAGTTTCTTATAATAAGGGATATTTTAAAATAAATGTGTTTTATTAGTATAGTTAATATTTTCTTTAAAAATAAGATAAATGTTTATTTAATAAGATAGAGAGGCAGGAAAAAATGATAAGAATATATATGAAGATAACACGTGATATGAAAAAACTTTTATTTATTAGATAGTATAATTAATATATATGTGAAGAACGATTTATGATAATTAATTAATATGGAAACCTAATTTACATGCAAATGAATTAAATCAAGTACAGAAATATATGCAAACTACTTCAAGTGTGCAAGGCAAGATTTTCGTCATTAAAACTATTAGCAACTGAAGAAACCTAGACACACAAGGTAACTTATCGTCAACCTAAAATTATTAATTAATCAACTAGAACAAAACTTATTTAAGCAACTAAAATCTGAAGTCTTGCATGTAGGTGAAAGCTTTTACTACAACTTATATTACTTTAAGTATTTAGTTTTTTACCTCTTAGATCATAAAAACATGAAAATATATAATTTAGTTCATCCACATCAAGAAATTATTTATTCTTTTGCTAACTAGTGTTACCTTAAACTTGTTGAAATTTCAAGAATTAGGTTATTAAACATAAGTCGAAATAGGTAAAGATACAAAATCAAGATTACATGCCATGTTTTGTTAAAGTATACCTACTAATAATGCATAAATAACATGTACCAAAAGGTTTAACGATTGTACTATTTAGGGAATAGTAAAATCCCCTCAAAACAAATATTTACAAATTCTTAATATGTATAATTTATTATTCGTCTAAAAATTCTAAGTTGAATTGTCTCCAAATAAATTAAGTATTATCTTTTTACATTCAAATCATATCGGCATTTATATACCGCTTCATTTATATTTTATTCCTCGGGTCCTGTGTAAATGTGGAAGTTAAGTTAAGCACCTTTTTTTTAAAAGGCAAACTTTATTAGAAAACGCCCCAAAGGCCAACCAAACAACGAACTATTATAACATAATTACACAAAGTGGAAATTACACCAATCTAACCAAGAGATTGATAGAGGTTTAAATCGGTTACTAAACCAAAGGTAACCAAGAGCCATGATGTCTTCCATTATTTTCCTAGGGGAGGCTTCCGTGTTGGAGAAGATAGAATCGTTTCTAGTTTTCCATAAGCACCAACATGCTATCACTAAAATGCCATGAACGATATCCTTTTGGTGGTCCGTCCTTGGAACATGCTTATAGATTTCAAAGATGTCCCGGACCGAGAAAAGGAAAATGGGGTCAATCTTGCACCAATTGCTAATATGATGCCAAATAACCGAGGCGATGTAACAAGATGTGAAGAGATGGTCCGCGGTTTCCCTAGCTTCACCGCAGAGGGGGCAAGACAGAGAAGGAAGTTGGATATTCCTTACACTTAGAGCCGCAAGAGTGTGAATACGATTCATTTTCGCCCTCCAACCAAAGATGTTGCATTTGTAAGGGACCCAATTACACCATTTGAACACAAAAGGATCCGACGAACTATCATACTTCGAAATCAAAAGTTTGATGGACCTAACAGAGAAGGCTTTCATGCCGTCACCCTCCCACACCCACTTGTCTTCGTTGCTAGGCGGTTGGACTTGGAAGAGGAGGTTTTGACATTGATGCCATTCAGCGAGCTCAACAGGTGAATGCGGCGGTCGATACCATCGCCGTTTCCAAGAGATAGATTGATTTTCCCAGTTGAAGCAATCCTGAATCCTGCATTTTTTCTGCTTTTCTAATCTAAACAGATTAGGGAAGGTGATCCTCAGCGGAGCGCTTATAACCCAAGGGTCTAGCCAAAAATTAATCCTATCGCCCAAACCGAAAGCGCCTCTGATGTAGTTTGACAATGGGATACCATTTAATTTTAAATTCAAAACCAGTCCGGATATGTTGTTCCAAGCCCGCCCCCGTGAGGGATTTTTTTAGCGGCACCAAGGACCAAGAGAGCCTAGAATTATGGAAGGTTGAGACCACTTTACGCCATAAACCATGCTCCTCGGTTTTAAAGCGCCAAGCCCATTTGGCAAGCAAGGCTTTGTTTATATCTCCCAATGGGCAGAGGCCCAATCCATCATGTTTCTTAGGTTTTGTGACTCTATCTCAAGCAACCCAGTGAATCTTTTTCGTGTCTTCACTTCCACCCCACACAAATTTCTTGCGGATAGACTCCAAATCATTGATAACTTTACAAGGGGCTTTATAGAGGAAGAAATAATAAGATGGAAGGATTTCCAATACTGATTTGAGGAGTGTCAATCTCCCTCCGAATGACAGTGTTTTGGCTTTCCAAAAAGACAATCTTTTCTCAAACGTTCCCAAAATCGGACCCCAATTGCATATCCGATTCATGTTCGCCCCCACCACAATGCCCAAATAAGTAAAAGGAAGAGGAGACTTTTAGCAACCGAGTGTGGCAGCGATTTAGTTGATATCACTAGGGCCAATTTCCACACCATACAAGTTTGACTTATTCAGATTGATCTTTAGCTCGGAGCATAGGTGAAAACAACGAAGAATCCTAACAATGTTGGCCACATTAGATTTCAGCCCGTCGCTTAATATAATAGCGTCATTAGCGAATAGCATGTGAGAAATTATCGCACCACCATTAGGGGTTTGGATCCCATGTAAGAACCCAAAATCGACTGCCTTGGCTAGCAAGCTAGAGAAAACTTCCATAGCAATTAAGAATAAAAAGGGGGAGAGCGGGTCTCCTTGTCTAACACCCTTTTCGCAATTAAACTCAAACGAGGGGGCCCGTTAACGAGAACCAATGAGCGAGCGGAATGGAGGATCCCGCTGGTCCAAACGCACCACCTTTTCGGGAACCCCATCTGGCGCATCGAAGCGATCAAGAATTCCCAATTAACGCTATCAAAAGCCTTTTCGAAATCCAACTTCAGAAATAAGGTTTTGGTTTTAGTCTTTTTAGCCAAGGAAATTACCTAGTTAATAATTAATGGCCCATCAAGGATAAAACGCCCATTCAAAAAACCAGATTGGGATTCAGATATAATTGAGCCGATTACCGATTTGAGATGAATCGCAAGCACTTTGGAGATGACATTGCTAATGGCCCCGATCAAGCTAATCAGACGGTATTCATTTAGGTTGGATGGGTCTTTGCATTTGGGGATAAGAGCGATGAATGAGGAGCCGCAACCAGGATTTATGACCCCATCCTCGTGGAATTGGTGCATGAGCCGACAAAAGTCGTCTTCGAGAATATCCCAAAAGGTCTTGAGGAATTTGAAATTAAAACCGTCCGGGCCCGGGGCATGGTCCGAACCACAGTCCTAAACAACCCCTTTGATTTCACTAACCGTGAATGGCAGCACCAGAAGATCCGCTTCCTCAGCCGATATGGGTGGGATGGGAGAGGCTCAAAAAACTTAGATTTGAAAAACTTCATGGCCTCTTGCTTCAGACGTTTCGGATTGGTACACTAGTTATTATCAATTGTCAAACCGGGAATTGAGTTTCTCCAGGCTTTGCTCTTGATGATACCATGGAAATAGGCAGAGTTGTCGTCTCCGAATGTAGCTCACCTAGTTCTGGAGAGTTGCCGTAAATCTTTGGCCTTGTAATTTTCTAGTTCATACAACCCATTTTTGCATTCCAGCCTAGTCCACGCTTCCTCTTCTGACAAGTCACTTGACTCCATGATTTCATCTAGCTCAAATAATTCCTTTTCCATGTTATCTTTTAATTCATCCTCTTTTACGCCAGGACTTAATATTTTCCCTGAAAAATTTCAACTTGGCAATGATAAATTTGTCCGGGGGGCCGATATAATTGAATTCCTCATTGGCCTTGCGAACCACCGAGTCAAAGTCGGGTCAATCTGACCAGGAATTAAAGAACCTGAAGGATTTGGGGCCAAAGTTGAGATCGCATAAAATAAGGAACAGCGACCCGTGGTCCGAGATGAAACGAGGATGGGCCAGATAGAAAGCATCAGACCATGAGTTAATTAATTCCTGACAAACCAAAATCCGATCGATCTTACTACATTTTCCCCCATTCTTTGAGACTTAAGTGAATTTTCTTCCTTTCATGGCAAATTCTTGTAGATTTGCGTTGAAAATAAAGTCATTAAAATTTCGAGCACAGATGTGATTGAACTTAGAGTTTCTTCTATCTTTAGGGAATCTCACCGCATTGAAGTCGCCCAACAAGATCTAAACCCCGTCATAAGAACTTTTCAGGGATGCCAAGCGAGACCACAAGGAAAGTTTCCTGGGAATATCTTGAGGGGCATAAACATTGACAATGTTAAGAGTAGCATCATAGCCTTTGATTGAGCCCCTAAGGAATAGGAAGTTTGGATCCGTTGCAGAGTGTTGGCAAGAAAAAGAGCCAGGTTGCCAAATGCATAATAGCCCCCCGGACATACCGGAAACATCCACGAAGTCAAAACCATAACCGGAAGATCCCCAACATTTTCTAACAGTAGAATCAGGAAGGGAAGAGAATTTTGTTTCCGTGATAGCAATGAAAGTAATACCTTTTTCCTTTTTTAGGTTTTTGATCCAAAAAGCTTTCGGATCGCCCCCAAGCCCGTTGATATTGATGGACATGAAATTCATTGATAGACCAATTGGTTACCTTCATCCAAAATTGCTTCTCTAATTTGCGATTGGTAGCCGAGAATACCACTCAGCCCCAAGCCGACCCCCACATTAACTGTTTCAAGAACTTCATTGTCCACGTCCGAATTGGGATTGTGGTCTTGTGTAATAACCACAACATCGACTTGCGAAGTTCCAATTTCCATCGGTGTTGATGAGGCCGTAGAGAGAGAACCATCGGAGGCACTTAGATTGAGATCCAAGGAGGGTTTCAGAGAATTAGGGTCTGGGGGATTAAAACCGAAGGGGGAAAACTGAAGATGAACGGAGGGGGCTCAGAATCCGTCGATAGACCCAAAAGTTTATTTAGACCAAAAGGATCATCATCAGGCCTGGCCCGTTTCTTGGGCCGAGGCATGGTTGGGCTGGGGGAGCCTTTTGAATGAGAAGCACGTTTAAACCTTTTTACCATTTTGAGACTTTTTTCACCCGGTGTAACATCCCTAAATTTATAAAACCCGAATAAAAGAACTAGGGGTCGAGACTAATAACGCGAAGTAAAAAGGAATAGACAGACTTGACCTAGGGCTGGCCCATGAGCAGCGAGCAAAGGAAGAGAGCCCCTCAAGTCAGCTACATCATCACAACCTCTCCTCAACTCCACCATTTTGCACAACTTATAGAGAGAAAGAGAGATCCGGGTCTAGAGAGAGAAAGTAAAGGAATCGGCTCAAAGGCTCAGGAATCGTTGCTCTCCATCTCAGGAACGTTTAGCAACAAAGAAGAAACGAAAACAGGTAACATTCATGCTCGAATCTGAGTTTTTAGTTAAGAAATGGGTTTTAGGGTTCTAATGGGTTTTGAATCAAAAGATGACATTTTTACGTATGAAATCGCATAAAAAACATGTATCTAGCTAGATACAAGTTCTGAATGTAAAAAGGTCGAAACTTGAATAAAAAACGATGAAGTTGATGAAAATCAGATGCGTCGCCCGAAAAGTCAGATGAATGGGCCGCAAACTATTTTTCGACCGAAAAGTGATTCCGGACATCTAAGAATTTCGATCAGAACATTTCGGTCGAAAAGTGTCTGACCTAAAATTTCGATCAGAACATTTCGTTCGAAAAGTGTCTGACCTAAAATTTTGATCAGAACATTTCGGTCGAAAAGTGTCTCACCTAAGATTTCGATCAGAACATTTCGGTCGAAAAGTGTTTCGAACACCTAAGATTTCGATCAGAATATTTCGGTCGAAAAGTGTCTCAAACACCTAAGATTTCAATCAGAACATTTTGGTCGAAAAGTGTCTCGAACAATTAAGATTTCGATCAGAACATTTCAGTCGAAAAGGGGTTTTGGTCAAGGATTTTTCGAGAAAAAGAATATGAGAATAAAGAACTTTTCTAAGTGATTAGTTTCCGGTCGAAATAAATTTCGACTGTAATAGATTTCGGACATGGAGTTTTCGGGCAAATGATTTGATACTAATGTGTCTAGTTCACCTAACTCTAAGAATAGAAATGTTAAGTGTCGGTTAAATTCATTAGCTTATCTCGTATTACTTGATTATACAGATTGTGTGTGACCTTAACTGACGCTCCTAAACCAGCTAAGTGTATTCAGAAATCACCCGTCAGATGAGTTCTATGTGACCCATTCTATGTTATGTGCAAATCATTTTAAATGTTTTGGGGCTGAAGTGTATACACTAGATGAATAAATGCTATGAATGCCAATGTGATCATACGTGATATACAACTATATATATTTATATATATATATATGAAAATGAATTATGAACAAAGAATAAAATGTATGTTTACAAAGAATGAATGAAAGAATGTCATAACGTGAATGAAAGAATGTCATAACGTAAATGAAAGAAATCTTGCTTTATGATTATATATATTGCATGTTATGAATGTATTTATACGTTATGGACGGAAAGGAAGCTAACGGCTACTACGGTAGACGACGACCACTTGACTATTATGTAGCCAGAAAGGAAAGTCTAGAAAGGTAGACTAAATAATGACCACTACGGTGGAGTAAGTCCCTAAATCGATACACGGCTGTATAATTAGTTCAAGTGGGAAATGGATGCCTTAGGGCAGACGGGCGAATATGACGGACTACGACGGTAGGACGGTTAAGACGGACGGCCGAAGGTTGGCCAGACGGTTAGGCGGACGGTTTCTAGGACCGGACGAGTAAAAGGGCTACGACGGTAGCTTAAGGGTGTATGTCTTTGTGACATACGCAGTAAAAGACGGGTTGATCACCCTTATATGTATGACCAATTAATGTCAAGGAAAGTAAAGGTGAATGCATATCTATGTAATCACATATGAATGATGAAAGAAAAGTAAAAGTTATGAATACGTAATTATGTACTCGTGTATGAATGATAAATGAAGACAAAAGATGTGTAAAGGTGTATTTATATATATATATATATATATATATTTACTTATCAAGAAATAATGTTTATGTTTGATTGATTTAAACTAGAACTCACCAGCGTTAGCTGACTTTTAGTATACATTTCAGGTAAACAGATAAAGGGTCATGCGAAGGCGTGAGGGCTGCCCGGCATGAGACTGACATCCCACTTTATTTTATTCTTAGGCAATGGTTAATGTTTTAAATGTTAAGACTTTCGCTGATATGTACTCAAATGTTGAATGTTTCCGTTGTGTTTGAATGTTTTAAATTTAAAGTTCAGTATTGATGACTTTGTTTATGAGTAAATCCAACAAGTGAGGTTACCCAGAATCGGGGCCTTACAAGTTGGTATCAGAGCATAGTTTGAGAGATTCATACATCCCTAAATGTCTGGACTCAAACTGATAATGGGACCAACGCACGGATGTTAGTATGTTTAGCCAATGCCAACGCCAGCACTGTAAGTAAGTCGTAAAGTTAATGCCTATAAATAGGAATAGATGCCTTAACCTAGAACACATAGGTGTCAATGTCACAACTGATGTGAAGAGTTTTGAACCCGAAAAGCAATGTAAATTAGTAATCACAAACCGGTCACTGTAGTTAAAAATTTACCTTACTATTACTGTTCTAAACTATGATCTGAAGAAATGACATTGATGTATTCCCTTTACAACTATCAGAAAATTAGAAACTATGGCTGGTAGAGGAAGAACCGGACGCCGAGGCGGTCGTATTGGCGTAGTCGGTAGGCCTTCATTGAATCAAAGACGTGAGGAAGAAGAGAGTGTGCATGAGGAACACACTGAGAGTGTGCATGAAACTAATGTGACCCCACCTGGGGAGGGCAATCAAGGGTCTCCACAGCTGGAACCCGAAGTTAAGGATGCTATTGCCCGTGAGGTTGTACTCACCCTAAAGAACGTATTGCCCGACCTACTATCCGAGGCACTAAAGAAAAGCAAAAAGGAGGATGAAGGGAACCACGAAGAGAAAATGTATGATAGTGATGGTGATGAAGTAAAGGTGGGACTGAACACCCGTGGGTGTACCTACAAGGGTTGTAAAGACGGTGACCCGCCCAAGTTTGATGGAAACAAGGATTCGGTGGCTACGTTTGAATGGATTGAGAGGATGAACGGGGTAATCAACATAAGCGAGTGTCGACCTAACCAGGCTGTTAAGTTTGTGGCTCACTCTTTCACCAATGAGGCACTGAGTTGGTGGAGGAACATTCAAAGGACTAGGTCGCCAAACGCTCTCAACAGGATGACTTGGGAAGACCTAAAGAAGCTCATAATCTAAAAGTTTTGCCCACATAACGAGATTGATCGTGTGGAAAATGAATCCCTAAACTTCAAGGCTGGCAGCAAGACTCACCGCCAGTATACTTCTAGGTTCAATGAACTGGCTCAACTAGTACCCCACCTGGTAGAAACTGAAGATCGTCTGATCTAATACTATGTTAAGGGGCTGCCACAGCGGGTCCGTGTTCATGTGAAATCTAACCTGCCCTCGACTTTCGAGTAGGTAGTGAATCTGAGCGGAATCGTCTACGACGATTATGCCAATGAGGACCCGGCACCCGAGACACAAAAGAGAAAGTGGGAGAACCCGTCTAGAGGCACCGGAAAAGGGAATGTAGCAACTGAAATTAAGAAACCAAGGTAAGATGAATATGAAACTTGCAAGAAATATAGAAGGCAACATCCTGGCGAGTGCCGAATCGGCACCACCACATGCTATAAGTGCGGGAAGCCGAGGCACTTCTCCCGAGAATGCGTAAAAGACGTCAAGTGTCAAGTATGTGGATTGTTTGGACATCTGACAAAGAACTGCAGGAAGTCCGGCCAATCTGGTTCGGGAAAAGAGAAGGATTAGGAACAGCCAAAGGCAAGGACTCGGGCCTATGCCTTAACGGAGGAAGAAGCAAAAGCAAACCCTCATGTCGTGTCAGGTACGTTTCTAGTAAATGATGAACATGCTGCTATTTTATTTGACTCGGGTGCTAGCAAAAGCTTTATATCAAATGCCTTTAGTTGTAAACTAGATTGCACTATTGACACTATAGTGAGGGCCTTTAGCGTACAAACCGCTGCTGGTAAAAATTCGGCGGTATTTCAAGTGATCGAAGATTGCGTAATGGAAATAGAGGGCCATAAGTTTCCTTTTAGATTATTCCTTCTGACCTTAGGAGGATTTGATATAGTATTGGGCATGGATTGGTTAGCTGCCAACGAAGCTCAAATCATATGTAAACGAAAAATGATACACCTCAAAGCTACTGATGGTAGTCCAATTACGGTTTACGGGGATTTGAATGGTACGATGCCAAACGTCATCTCAATGATCAAGGCCAAAAGTTACATGAGGCGCGGTTGCGAAGCTTATCTGGCATATGTTATTGATGATAGAATGAAAACGAAAGAGCTTAAAGATGTACCCGTGGTGTGCAACTTTCCAAAAGTGTTCCCAGATGACCTACCTGGCTTGCCACCCGACAGGGAAATAGAATTTCAGATTGACTTACTGCAAGGAGCTGAGCCCTTTGCCAAACCCCCTTACCGATTGGCTCCATCAGAAATGAAAGAATTGATGTCTCAACTAGAGGAATTAACAGAAAAAGGATTTATCAGACCGAGCATCTCACCATGGGGCGCTCCAGTATTATTTGTAAAAAAGGACGGTAGCATGCGAATGTGCATCGACTACCGTGAATTGAATAAGAGAACAGTAAAGAAAAAATATCCACTACCTTGAATAGACGACCTTTTTGGCCAATTACAAGGTGCGAGTTGGTTTCAAAGATCGATCTTAGATCGGGTTACCATCAGTTGAAAGTAAGGGAGGAAGATGTACCGAAAACCGCGTTTCGCACACGGTATGGGTATTATGAGTTCATCGTGATGTCCTTCGGTCTAACCAATGCACCTGCAGCATTCATGGACTTAATGAATAGAGTATCTCAACCAATGTTGGATCGGTCTTTGATAGTCTTCATAGACGACATCCTCATTTACTCAAAGAACGAGGGTGATCACCACTGTCATTTAAAGGAAGTCTTGGAGATCCTAAAGCATGAGAAACTGTATACCAAATTCTCCAAATGCGCGTCCTGGCTTAGAGAAGTCCAATTCCTAGGTCATGTGATAAACCCAAACGGTATTATGGTAGATCCTGCAAAGATCGTAACAATAAAGGAATGGAAAGTTCCAAAGACAACGGAAATACGAAGTTTTCTAGGATTGGCAGGTTACTATCGGAGATTCATTAAGGATTTCACAAGAATAGCCTCGCCATTGACAAAGCTAACACATAAGGAAGTGAAGTATGAATGGGGACCAAACCAAAGCAACGCGTTCGAAGAACTAAAGACACGATTAACTCAAGCTCCAGTCTTGACCCTACCTGAAGGGAATGAAGACTGGGTAGTCTACTCTAACGCTTCGGGTCAGGGATTGGGTTGTGTGCTTATGCAACGAGGAAAAGTAATTGCTTATGCCTCACGACAGTTAAAGATTCACGAAGTAAACTACCCAACTCACGACTTAGAGTTAGCGGCAGTCGTTTTCGCATTAAATATTTGGAGGCATTATTTATATGGAGTTAAATGCACCATTTACTCCGATCACAAAAGTTTGAAGTACTTTTTCGAACAAAAGGAATTAAACATGAGACAAAGGAGGTGGTTTGAACTACTAAAGGATCATGACTGTGAGATTTTGTACCATCAAGGCAAGGCAAATGTCGTGGCTGACGCCTTAAGTAGAAAGTAAGAGTCGACACCTATCCGGATCAAAGCGTGCCAACTAATTATAACTCCAGATTTGATGAATGAAATAGAAAAGGCACAAGATGAAGCACTACTGGAAAGGAATATAAAACGAGAAAGAATGGTAGGACAACAAGGGAATCTGGATACTAATGCATACGGTGTATGAACTCGGTTTTGCCAGATGTGGATACCCAAGATTGGTGAACTTAGAGCGAAAATCCTCGATGAGGCCCATAAGTCTCGCTATTCTATACAACCCGGAGCGAACAAAATGTATCAAGACTTGAAGAAAAAGTACTAGTGGCCTGCATGAAGAATGATGGGACTGAATATGTGAGAAAGTGCCTCACATTTTCACTAGTTAAGGCCGAGCACCAGAAACCCTGTGGTAAAATGAAACCTTTACCAATACCAGAATGGAAGTGGGAGGAGATTACGATGGACTTCATTACCAAGCTACCGCGAACAACTAAAGGCAACATCTGGGTGATTGTCGACCGTTTGACGAAAAGTGCTCACTTCTTACAAATACGTGAGGCTTCTTCGTCTGAAAAGCTAGCAGAAATATTTATCAAGGAAATTATGACCAGACATGGTATGCCGCTGTCGATCGTGTCCGACCGGGATACTAGATTCACATCAAGGTTTTGGAAGAAATTCAATGAAGCAATGGACACTAGATTGAACATCAGCACCGCTTACCACCCTTAAACCGATGGTCAATCTGAAAGGACCATCCAGACCTTGGAAGACATGCTCCGGGCCTGGATCATTGACTTCGGGGGGAGCAAGGATAGTCACCTACCATTGGCAGAATTTTCATATAACAACAGCTATCATTCAACTATTGGCATGCCGCCATTTGAAATGCTGTATGGAAGGAGATGTAGGTCCCCGGTTTGTCGGGGGGAAATTGGACAGAAAGATTTTGCAAGTCTCGGAGTGGTCAGGGCTACTTCCGAGAAATTCGACCAAATCAAAACTCGAATAAAAGCTGCAAAAGACAGACAGGAATCATACGCGGATAAGAGAAGAAGAGATTTAGAGTTTCTTGTAGGAGACGTGGTACTGTTAAAAGTATCGCCATGGAAAGGGATCATCCGATTCATAAAACGGGGCAAACTAAGTCCAAGGTTTATCGGACCCTTCAAAATTTTAGCAAGAGTTGGCCAAGTTGCCTACAAACTCGACCTACCCGATGCGCTTAGCGGAATCCACCCTACATTCCATGTGTCACACTTACGCAAATGCTTTTCTGATGACACGGCTCACATACCATATGACGAGATCGAGGTAGATAACAGCTTAAACTACGTAGAAGAACCAATAGCTATCCTTGACCGAGCGGAAAAACGACTTTGTAATAAGTTAATTTCGTTAGTAAAAGTGCAATGGAAACACAGAAAGGGTTCAGAAGCAACTTGGGAAAAAGAGGATGAAATGAGGGGACTATACCCTCAGCTGTTTAACGCATAACAGGTTTCGAGAGCGAAACCTCTTTAAGGAGGGTAGACTTGTAACATCCCTAAATTTATAAAACCCGAATAAAAGAACTATGGGTCGAGACTAATAACGCGAAGTAAAAAGGAATAGACGGGCTTGACCTAGGGCCAGCCCATGAGCCGCGAGCAAGGGAAGAGAGCCCCTCAAGTCAGGTACATCATCACAACCTCTCCTCAACTCCACCATTTTACACAACTTAGAGAAAGAAAGAGAGATCCGGGTCTAGAGAGAAAGTAATGGAATCGGCTCAAAGGCTCAGGAATCGTTGCTCTCCATCTCAGGAACGTTTAGCAACAAAGAAGAAACGAAAACAGGTAACATTCATGCTCGAATCTGAGTTTTTAGTTAAGAAATGGGTTTTAGAGTTCTAATGGGTTTTGAATCAAAAGATGACATTTTTACGTATGAAATCGCATAAAAAGCATGTATCTAGCTAGATACAAGTTCTGAACGTAAAAAGGTCGAAACTTGAATAAAAAACGATGAAGTTGATGAAAATCAGATGCGTCGCCCGAAAAGTCAGATGAATGGGCCGCAAACTATTTTTCGACCGAAAAGTGATTCCGGACATCTAAGAATTTCGATCAGAACATTTCGGTCGAAAAGTGTCTGACCTAAAATTTCGATCAGAACATTTCGGTCGAAAAGTGTCTGACCTAAAATTTCGATCAGAACATTTCGGTCGAAAAGTGTCTCACCTAAGATTTCGATCAGAACATTTCGGTCGAAAAGTGTTTCGAACACCTAAGATTTCGATCAGAATATTTCGGTCGAAAAGGGGTTTTGGTCAAGGAGTTTTCGAGCAAAAGAATATGAGAATAAAGAACTTTTCAAAGTGATTAGTTTCCGGTCGAAATAGATTTCGACTGTAATAGATTTCGGACATGGAGTTTTCGGGCAAATGATTTGATACTAATGTGTCTAGTTCACCTAACTCTAAGAATAGAAATGTTAAGTGTCGGTTAAATTCATCAGCTTATCTCTTATGACTTGATTATACAGATTGTGTGTGACCTTAACTGGCGCTCCTAAACCAGCTAAGTGTATTCAGAAATCACTCGTCAGGTGAGTTCTATGTGCCCCCTTCTATGTTATGTGCAAATCATTTTAAATGTTTTGGGGCTGAAGTGTATACACTAGATGAATAAATGCTATGAATTCTAAAGTGATCATACATGATATACAAATATATATATTTATATATATATATATGAAAATGAATTATGAACAAAGAATGAAACGTATGTTTACAAAGAATGAATGAAAGAATGTCATAACGTAAATGAAAGAAATCTTGCTTTATAATTATATCTATTGCATGTTATGAATGTATGTATACGTTATGGATGGAAAAGAAGCTAACGGCTACTACGGTAGACGGACGACCACTTGACTATTATGCAGCCAGAAAGGAAAGTCTAGAAAGGTAGACTAAATAATGGCAACTATGGTGGAGTAAGTCCCTAAATCGATGCACGGCTATATAATTAGTTCTAGTGGGAAACGAATGCCTTAGGGCAGACGGGCGAATATGAAGGAGTACGACGGTAGGACGGTTAAGACGGACGGTCGAATGTTGGCCGGACGGTTTTAAGGCGGACAGTTTCTAGGACCGGACGAGTAAAAGGGCTACGACGGTAGCTTAAGCGCGTATGTCTTTGTGACATACGCAGTAAAAGACGGATTGATCACCCTTATGTGTATGATCGTCAAGGAAAGTAAAGGTGAATGCATATCTATGTAATCACATATGAATGATGAAAGAAAAGTAAAAGTTATGAATACGTAATTATGTACTCGCGTATGAATGATAAATGAAGGAAAAATATGTGTAAAGGTGTATATATATATATATACTTATCAAGAAATAATGTTTATGCCTGATTGATTTAAACTAGAACTCACCAGCGTTAGCTGACTTTTAATATAAATTTCAGGTAAACAGATGAAGGGTCATGCGAAGGCGTGAGGGCTGCCCGGCATGAGACTGACATCCCACTTTATTTTATGCTTAGGCAATGGTTAATGTTTTAAATGTTAAGACTTCCGCTGATATATACTCAAATGTTGAATGTTTTCGTTGTGTTTGAATGTTTTAAATTTAAAGTTCAGTATTGATGACTTTATTTATAAGTAAATCCAACAAGTGAGGTTACCCGAAATCGGGGCCTTACACCCGGGTTAAAGTAAAAAACCGAGTTACCTTGGCGATGTGAACCGGTCATGACAACGCGGTTAGGGTTTGCATGGGAGCTTTCACCACAGGAAGCGTTCCATTCCCCGATGTTGTGAGCCTGAACAGTGGAGTCCTGAGGCGAGCCTTCCACCTGCCTCCCGTCATCATGATACGTGTCGGAGCATCCATCAGATGGGGAGGAGTTCCGGCGAGGAGCATGTGCCTTTTCAAGGTCCGACGAGGGGGGGTCGAGATCATCGAGACAATCTGGAACCCATTCACCCGGCTTCCCATGAATCCAGACCTTGTAGGTTTTGTCTTGCCAATGCATTGAGATTTCATCAGAGATCCGCTTCCCATCTCCAACCAAAATTCCAATACAGTCATACGAGAGATTTTTTTCATTCCCATCAAGTTGAGATGGTTGTATAACTTTCTCGAATAATTCTCCGATACTATTGACAATCTTGCGGTTTAAGAGATGTAAAGGAATACTATAAAATTTAAGCCAAGCAATTCTCTCATATGCTAGTGATTGTCCATTCCATGTTTCCAAGCTAGAGAACCAGCCATCTCAAGCCTTCTTATTATCCTTGAACCTCATAGCCTCTTCGATCTTTTCAAATTCAATCAGGATAAAAAAACCCACCTAGGTACTGTATACTTAGATTCGGATATCCCGCGTCTTTTGCTCGGATATGAAAGGTTCTCAACATTTCATAATTAGATGTCGTTCCAACCAGGGCCTTGCCATGTTGCAGACTGAATGCACTCGTAGGGGTTGTTTAGTACTCTCTTAATGACATTAAGAGGCTATCTCTTAATGGTTCAAAGCCTTTTAATGATTAAGAGATAAGGGGTTATGTAACTTATGAGAACTTACCATTAAGATGTTAGCTCTTAACTATTCAGACTTAAGGTTACCTCTTAATAATTAAAAGGCTTTGAACCATTAAAATGTAGCCTCTTAATGACCATTAAAAGGCTACCAAACAAGTTAGACTTTCTTTCTTTTCGTACCATTATCTGTCATAACAACTACCGGTTTCACTTCTATTCACATCATGTATAACAATATGTATATTAAAAAAAATATAATTACTAGCAATTACCAGTAACTTGATAAATGTATATATTTATATCATTATAATATCCAAAATAAATAAATTTTGACAGGCATGATGTTAAACTTGAGTCCCTAAATATACTTGCAAGCTTAGGGCAGTTTACACAAAATTATATGAATTAGTGAACGAAACTCGTACGATGCGGCATGGATGTTAATATTTATAAGACTCGGTTTTGACGACTTGTACATTAGTGCTCACCCCACAAAAAAAATTCACGTTGAAACTTTGTTAAATATAAGCACGTCGCAATGGAAAAATCAGAATTTTATAGAACATCATTTTTTTAAAGGTTGTAAAAGGAAAATAAACAAAACTTTTAAGCAGCTGTGAAGACTTTTACATTTGTGATTCGCTGACTTGTACATTATCATGAAAACTCGACTTTGAATGAAATTTACATCGAAACGTAGATAAAAATGAGTACATCGTAATGATATATATTCAGAATTTTATAGAGCATCATATTTTAAAAGTTATAAGAGAAAAAAAAAGTGCACGACGTTTCATAACCTGGTTGGTTTAAAAAAAAGGAAAAAAATGAAAAAAATGATTAAAGTGTAAGTCTGCTTAAAATTGAGGGAGTCATATTGTATTTTGAATTCAATATTCAATTTAAGGTCAAAATTCACGTTACAATCATTTGTACCAAGTGCTCAAGCACTAGTAACCTTTGATGTGACACAGTGACCAGGATGTCAAAACTCAATAATTTTAACATTTTAATACCATGTCACTTTGGAAATTTTGGTCCAACTAATCAATACAAGTGAGTATCATTAACGGATGATTCCTACGATAATCCGTTAGTGAAGATGGTTACGTAGGAGAATATAATAGCTAGTTAGCAATATGATTTTTGGTAATATGATTTTCTACGGATTACCGATGAATTTTAATATTTAATATAGATATTTAATTACGGATGGAACTTCATATTTATTTTCAATGTTTATTTTCCGATGAAGTTTCCAACGGATATAAAAGTTTTTTTTAACATTTTATTTATTTATTTATGTATCATATTATTTTATCTTCTAAAAAAACGTAAAAATTATAAAAACAAAATGAACTATAAATGTAAAAAATCTAATTATAATAAACAAATACAATATATGATTAATACACCTAAAAAAACTAGCTAAATAGGAAGGTGGTGCCGGGGCTCAGGGTTGTGTAGGGTCTTAGCCTTCGTTTTGAGTAGGTGCATCATTTATCGAGTCAGCGTCTCACTCCCTTGAAAGTACGTGTCTTCACTTGTGCTTTAAAGACGACATTCTAGAATCTTTAAACAAATGGTTAGTTTATTGTTGCCGATAAAACAAATACATTGTATAAAAATTATTGCATACCTTTGAGCTCACTGGTAATGGCATAACAGGGATCGACAATAATCCATGCCTCGAATTTGGTGCCAAAATAGTAGTGGTGGTAGTGGTGGTAGTAGTGGTGGTGGTAGTGGTAGGGGGAGAAGGAGGAGGAGGAGTAGAAGGAGGAGAAGGAGGAGGAGGAGTAGGAGGAGTAGGAGTAGGAGTAGGAGGAGGAGTAGTAGGAATAGGAGTAGGAGGAGGAGTAGTAGGAGGAGGAGGAGGAGGAGGAGTATGAGTATGAGTATGAGTAGGAGTAGGAGGAGAAGGAGTAGGAGTAGGAGGAGGAGGAGGAGTAGGAGTAGGAGGAGGAGGAGTAGTAGTAGGAGGAGGAGGAGTAGTAGTAGGAGTAGGAGGAGGAGGAGGAGGAGCAGCGGTAGTAGCAGCAGCAGTAGCAGTAGTAGTAGTAGTAGTAGTAGCAGTAGCAGTAGGAGCAGCAGCAGGAGTAGCACGACAAGTAGTAGTAGCGGTAGCAGTAGTACTACTAGTAGTAGCAGCAGTAGCAACAACAGTAGTAGTAGCAGTAGTAGTAGTGGTAGTAGTAGAAGTAGTAGCAGTAGTAGCAGTAGTAGTAGTAGCAGTAGGAGCAGCAGCAGGAATAGCAGGAGAAGTAGTAGTAGCAGCAGCAGTAGAAGTAGTACCAGTAGTAGTAGCAGTAGTAGCAACAATAGTAGTAGTAGTAGTAGCAGTAGTATCAGTAGTAGTACCAGTAGTTGTAGCAGCAGTAGCAACAACAGTAGTAGTAGTAGCAGTAGCAGTAGGAGCAGCAGCAGCAGCAGGAGTAGGAGTAGCAGTAGCAGTAGCAGCATGAGAAGTAGTAGTAGCAGTAGCAGTAGTACCAGTAGTAGTAGCAGCAGTAGCAACAACAGTAGTAGTAGTAGTAGCAGCAGTAGTAATAGTAGTAGTAGTAGTAGTAGCAATAGTAGTAGTAGTAGTAGCAGTAGTAGTAGTAGCAGTAGTAGTAGCAGTAGTAGCAGTAGCAGTAGTAGTAGCAGTAGTAGCCGTAGTAGCAGTAGCAGTAGCAGCGGTAGTAGCAGTAGTAGTAGTAGCAGCAGTAGTAGTTGCAGCAGCACTAGCAGGAGCAGTAGCAGTAGTAGCAGGAGCAGCAGCAGTAGTAGCAGGAGCAGTAGCAGCATGAACAGGAGCAGGAGTAGCAGCAGGAGTAGCAGTAGGAGCAGCAGTAGGAGCATGAGCAGTAGTAGTAGCAGTAGTAGCAGCAGCAGGAGCAGTAGCAGCACGAACAAGAGCAGGAGTAGCAGCAGCAGTAGCAACATGAACATGAGTAGTAGCAGCATTAGCTGTAACAGTAGCAGTAGGAGCAACAGTAGGAGCAGCAGGAGCAGGAGTAGTAGCAGTAGTAGCAACAGCAGTAGCAGCATGAGCAGGAGTAGCAGCAGCAGCAGTAGCAGTAGCAGTAGTAGCAGCAGCAGGAGCAGGAGTAGCAGTAGTAGCAGGAGTTGGAGCAGGAGTAGGAGTAGCAAGAGCAGGAGTAGCAGCAGTAGCAGTAGCAGGGGCAGGAGCAGGAGCAGGAGCAGGAACTGGAGCAGGAGAAGGAGCAGGAGCAGGAGCAGCATGAGCAGGAGTAGTAACAGCAGCAGGAGCAGTAGTAGTAATAGAAGCAGTAGCAGTAGTTGCACTAGTAGTAGTAGCAGTAGCAGGAGCATGAGCAGCAAGAGGAGTAGCAGGAGCAGCAGGAGTAGCAGGAGGAGAAAGAGGAGCAGGAGTAGCAATAGTTGCAGGAGTAGCAGTAGTAGTAGCATCAGTAGTAGTAGTAGCAGTAGCAGTAGCAGTAGTAGCAGTAGCAATAATATCAGTAGTAGTAGTAGTTGTAGTAGTAGCAGTAGTAGGAGTAACAGTAGTAGTAGTAGCAGCAGGAGCAGCAGTAGCTGTAGCAGTAGCAGTAGCAGTAGTAGTAGTAGCTGCTGCTGCTACTCCTGCTAGCAGCAACAACAACAACAACAGCAGCAGCTGCTGCTGCTATTGTTCTTCTTCTTTCAATTATTACTATTATTACAACTACGTTGGTAAATCCTTTAACTAGCTGTCAGTAATCATAGGCGAATTTCAAATTTCGTCACTGATGGATTACCGACAGATTGTTGTGTTACCCTTTTTAATCGGGCATTAATGGATCTTCTAATGTGTTAGTCGGTTGATTTTTGTTACACAAAGTCATACTAGGTTATAACATGTCATTTAGTTGTTTAACACACGTCGATATACTAATATTTCTTCAAATATATTAGTGAGCTGTTTAGTTTACACAAAGTTACAATAGGTCACAACAAGTTGTTTTGGTGTTAGAGAGACATATTAGAGAGACATGTTTGTGATAACTAGTGCATTGATGGGCTTTGTTATGTGCTAGTGAGTTGTGTATCCTGTACGAAGCGATAATTAGGGCATAACAAGTTGTTTTAGTGTTAGATACACATGCTTACGATAACTAGCACATTAGTGGGTCTGAGTGGGTCTCGTAACTATTAAAGATAAACTACATTGTATTTCCACTTAGTACAAACAAATTACATTACATTTTCAAATATTACATATTAAGACAGAAGATTTTAGTGTAGAGTTAAGGAGACACATGTAGCAACGGCTAGACGTGACCAACCCCTTACGAAGTTTGTGTTCTTAACTCGTGCTACCTTGAATTAGTGGGATGAGCTCTAACACTATGTAATTAGAAGCTTCATCACCACTCAGGTCAATTTTGGGCGAACTTAATTTATAGACCACTACAAATATTTAACATAGGTACTCTACCACGCGTCAATGGCAACACCACATACAAAGACACGGGATTCTAGACCTCTATTGCTACATTTTAATTTAGAGGGCACAAATTCCAACATTATAGTCACCACCAAACAAACAAAGACGGTATAAAATAGGAAGGCTTCGTAGAAGATGAAGGAAACCAATCGAAGTTATAGGTATCAAACGAAAACGACTGATGGTTACCATTTCTAGGTTGCTTGGTGTCGGGTTGCCATCACCATTCCTATTTATAGACATTATTCTCGACGAGTTGTCTGTCGCAAATAGATCCCATATCGACAAAACCGAAAAGCCTAGGTGAGAATCTAATAAAGAACCTTATCCTAGTTTTGGCGATGGATATTCCGGTAACAATGAGTTTCCGTCAAAATCGATAGAATCTAGACTTTGACAGTATTTTTCTTTTAAATTTGACCGGATTCCATCGTTTTACCAATGGATTGTAGCGTCAGTAACCAACATCGATGAAACTCATTAGTTTAGCAGTGAATATAAGAGTGCTGCAAAATGTTCACTAAAGACAATTATTTAATATTTAGCAAGCATGAAACTTGAATTTGTTAAAAAACAAGCCCCAAGTTTACCAATTAGACCAAGCAAATCGTAAGTGAGTTGATCATTTATTGAATAAGTTAATTTTTTTTTGAACGGCGTGGGCTCAACTGGCACGTCCCACCAGGGGAGGCTCATACATCAGTCTACCCGAACACCCCCCAAGGAATTCGAAATCTGCAGAGGGTGTTCCTAGTTTTTTTGAAGTGCACCTTGCAAGATTCGAACTCATGACCGCCACAGAGGAGAAACCCTTTGGGAAAACCCCCTGTAACCACCAAGGCAGAACCTTGATGGCAAGTTAAATTTTATTAAGTACAAATTTGTGTTACTAAAAACTTGCATACTATATATTTTTACATATTCGAGCTTAAATCTTCCTCAAATCAACTTGAGTCTTTGTCTAGAAAAACTTATCAAGATAAAGTTAAGTTCAAACTTGACCTAAAACTCTAAAATCATGCTCACCCTTAATGAATTCAAATTTGACTCGGTTAGGCTTACTTACCTGTCCAAAAATAACGCGTTTGGGTTAATCTTATTGTTAAATTTGAGGAAATTCTACAAATTTTAATTAATGTCTCATAAATATGCCCATTAAGTGATTACATCTGTGACTTTGACTTTATCTTGTGTTAGTCCTCCTTTCCATTTGGAGGGTTAAAATCCCATGAGCCGTATGTGAACACGTAAACTTGTTAGTTTATTGATAACTAGCTTTAACCCCGTGTAACACATACGGGGTGAAACGTTAACATTATATTGATAAATATCTTAATAATTCTTTTTATACAAAATTGATATTTTATCTGTAACTTATTCATTTTGTACATGTTAAGATTATATGGATGAGAATAATTGAAACATAAAAAAAATACATGTTTACCAAAGATTAATAGCTTGAGTTCATCTCTATTTTTAACTCTTGATAATACAATATACAACTGATCATGAATAAACACTGGATTTTTCAACACAAACCCACATTTGAAAGTGATTGCGTTAAACTTTTATTCATGTTTTTTTTAAATGCGAACATTGAATGTTGTGACGTCGCACCCCCGTCACATGGGAGTGCCTCTTCCAACTCCGGCCAATATGTTGTCTTAACCGGGCCCACTTAGCGTCAGAGTTGGAGAGTTTTCAATGAAAAACCCCACCAAATACGGCCCCTTCCGGGCTTGAGGGAGAGCCGAGCCTGGAACTCTAGATCGGCGTGGGTAAAACCCAGGTGCATTAGCCTAAAAGCTAAGCCTCATTTTCGATTCCGCTAAAATTAATGGTGGTGGCAGGGATCGAACCCGGGTCCCTTGGGTCTTTAGGCCTTACCTCAACTACTACACCACAACCTCTTTGGCAACTTTTATTCATGTTCCTTGCAAAAAGACAACAATTGTATATTTTTTCTTTGAATTTTTAATGAAATTATTTTGTCTGGATATGTTAACCCAATTATAGAGATAAAATTGTGATAATCAATGTTAATTCAAAATATATTTTTTGCTTCTATAACGTGATTACCTTCTAATTTGACCTAAAGACTTGTTACATTACCTAAACCATTTTTTCATCAACATTTATTAATAGTATAATTGATACACCGGCATTTAAAACTAATTTATGGTTTGACAAACCTGATAGTTTAAGTCCATTTAGAAAATTAGGAAATTATAAATTTTCATCAAAATCATAATCAAGATGCTCTGATTGACGGATACTATTTGTACTTGTATTCGGAAAATCTCGCTAAATCTTTAATAATAAATCTCTCATTAAAAAAAATAATAAAAAGATACAAGTAAAATTTAAATTTCAACAATATATCGTCTTTTAAATTTTAAATTCAAAATTTTAAAAATTTCACTCATTAATATTTTGACACAACTAAATATTAACTTCTAAAATTAAATATGAAAAATTTAAAACTAATAAATTAGAATTGAAACTTGTAAACATGTTTTTTGAAAAAAAAAATTCGCTATTTAAAAAAATTAAAGTTTAAAATATAATAAACTTTTAAAAATAAATATTTGAAAATTTCTTAATTTATTAAAAACTAAGTATTAAAATTTAAAAATAAAAATAAAAAACTTTGTTTATAAATATCAAATTTAATTATAAAACTACTAATTAAATATTAGTAAACTTTATTCTAACACATATTTATTTAAAATACAAACGTAGTATTTTCAAATTTTATATGTAAAATTAAAAAAAATCTTGTATTTTAGTAAACTTTGTTCTAACACATATTTATTTAAAATACAAACATAGTACTTTCAAATTTTATATGTAAAATTAAAAAATCTTGTTTTTATAATAAAATTTTAAAAAATTATTTTTTAATAATAAAATTTTAAAAACTCGTTTTTTTTAATCTCTTGTTTTTTAGTTGTTGATTTTTTTAAACTATTCACATTTGATGAAATTTCTTAAAAAATGTGAGCAAATGGTAATAATGATGAAAATGTTTATTTATGTAATTTAAAAAAAAGGTTAATATGAAAGTAATAAATGGAGGATATAAATATGGTTTTGGGAGGAAAAAATTGTGAGGTTAAATATGGTGATACGAAGTGGCAAAACCATTTAGTTTTTTTTTTTTATTAAAAGAGAGATATTTTTTGAAAACTAGCAATTATTACTTTAATATAAAACTTCTTATTAAAAAACTTTAAGTGGTTTTATATCATTTCAAATAAAAAAACCCATTAGTTGAACACTAGGCGATTGATTACATTCTATATTGTTGATCCTTCAAATATCTCTATATGAATTTTCAACATTAAATGTATATTCTTTCGATGTAGATTAAAGAAAGATGATTTCATCTCTTATAAAACTTGTATAAGGTCAAATTTACTGAATTAAAAATAGACCACAGAAAGGGAATGATATTGTATTGTGAGTGTATTTAAAAATAGGTTTTTACAAAGGGTATATATACATTTGCATATTTACATAGTCTACTCTTAAATATTGTCTATTTTCATTGTCTACATATAGCTTGGAATGTAAAAACAGAAATCTATGAGTTGACAATGGTTTTGTGAAGATGTCTGCAATTTAATCCCCTGTAGAAATAAACTATACACAAAGTTTTCCTTGTGCATCTTTCTCTCTGACAAAGTAAAATCAACTTCGACATGCTTTGTTCAAGCATGGAACACTGGATTAGCCACAAGGTAGGTTGCGCCAAGGTTATCACACCAAAGAATGGGAGCAGGTGGTGTTGATCCCAAGTTCTCGAAGAAGGGCTTCTAACCAGGTCAGTTCATCAACAGTGCCAGCCATGTTTTTGTATTCTGATTAGTAGATTACCGAGAAACTATTTTCTGTTTTCGTGCGGTTCAGGAGATAAGGTTGGAGCCAAAGTAGATGGCAAATCCCCCTATCGATCGACGTCATATGGGAAACCAGCCCAATCAGCATCAGAGATAACATGAATTGGTGAGGGTCCTTGCTAGTGAACATCAATGAAAGCCCAAAGTATGGACCCTTGTGTCGAAAAAGTAACACATGACCGATAGTGCCCTTTAAGTACCTGAGAATTCGTTTCACAACAAACTAGTGATTTTTGGAGGGAGCAGGCATGTACTGACACATTTTTTTGTCAACAAATGTGATATCTGGTCTGGACAGAGTAACATATTAAAGGGCACCAACAAGCTGTCGATATTTGACGGGCTCCGAAAATAGAGTTGTTCCCAAGGGATAAGACTTGTAAGGTACTTCTTCTGAGATAGAAGGATATTTCACCCTAGGAGAACAATTTCAAGACCCATAAGGTAATCAAGATTTCCAAGATCTTTGAGTACAAAATTAGTGCCAAGTTCTTGTATAAATTTGTCAACTGTCATAAGTGATGTCGTCAACATAAACCAAAATGTAGCTAAGGGTGTTCCCAGACCTGTAAGTGAACAGGAGGTTTGGTATTTTGTCAGATATTAGATGGACGAGTATGAGGGAGGGGAGGGGAGTGTTGAGGGATTGACTGTGATTGTTGCGGTAAGGATGTGAAAGAAAGTGGTGAGGGTATTAATGGTTGGGATGTTTGAGTGTCAGGTGTTGAAGAAGGAGGTGTAGATAGGACTGTAGAAGAAGGTGAATAATGTGAAGGAGTTGTGGTGGATGAGGAGGTTGGTGAAGGATCAGATTGGAAGAAAGAGTTTGAGAGGGAAGTGTATAGAAAAGATGAGGTAGGTGTAGGTGGGGTTGTGGTAGAGTGGAAAAAGGGAAACAATCTTCATTGAAACGAGCATGGCAAGCCATATAGATGTGATCAGTTTATGGATCAAGACATTGATAGCTATGATGAGTAACACTATAGCGAAGAAAGATACACGAAGTGGGACGAAAATCCATCTTGTGAAGATTGTATGACAGAAGATGGGGAAAACAATGACAACCTAAGACTTGAAGAAAGGAGTAGTCAGAAGATCTATTAAGTAGATGTTGAAAGGGTGAGATATTGGAAGAAGTTCAGGAAGGCATATGATTGATAAGATAGACACCAGTGACAAAGCAAAATGCCAGAAACATTGAGGAACAAATGATTAGGTGAGAAGTGTAAGACCAGTCTTAACAACATGTCGATGACGACGTTAAACAATATAACTATGTACGGGTATGTGAGCAAGATAGTTTATGAACACTTCCAAGGGAGGTGAAGAATTTAGGCAGATCCACAAAATTTGAGCATTTTTAATTTTTGAATTAAATTGATGTTCAACCATGGTGACAAAGTTTTTAAAAGTTGGATAAATCACATTTCTGAATTAAGGGAAAGATCCACATGTAACGAGAGAAATGATCAACACATAACATAAAATAACGATGTCCATCAGAAGATAACATATCAGCAGGGCCCTAAACATCACAATATACTAAATTAAGAAAGTTAATATTTGAATTAGGTAAAGATAGTTTTTTGGATTTTCCCACATGAAAATCAGTACTTGAAAGAGAATTGGCATTTGTAGTAACCGAAAGAGAATAATGTGATAACATAAAATTGAAAAGACGATGATGTGGATGACCGAGCTACCTATGCCAAATAGTATATGAAGTCTGTGTAGCTAGGAAAGCGATCTTATGGAGGGACTGAAATTGTGGAACATAGAGATAGTAGAGCCCGTGTTCACTAGGGCCTATAAGGAGGATAGTGCGTGTAGACTCGTCCTTCACAAAAAAAAAATGAAGAGTGAAATTCAAAGAAAACATTGTTATATAAGTTGAATTTTTGAACAAATAAAATGTTCTTTTTGATTTCGAGAACATGAAGAATGTCAGACATTAGAAAAAGATTTGGGGTGTAAATAAAGCAAACAAAAATGGAGGGTTCCTTTGTAAATGGACATTCTTGGATTTTGGTTTAAAAGGGGGCCCAATTGGAAAGTTCAAGGACGTTTTGTAAATTCAACAAATCCGATGGATTTAGGGGAGGGGGTTTCATGTTGTGTGTGTTTCAGTCATGAAGAGCAAATGAGCAAAGCGAGAGAGGCCAATATCCGATTTTTGAGAGATTGCATGCAAAATCAATTGGTTTTTTCCATCTCTAGAACCCCCATTGTTGTGTTCTTGGTGAATTTGGGGGAAATCACGTGGAGGGGCTGAATTGGGTGGTCTAAATGGTTAATAACTTGATAAAAGTTATAACCTAGCTTGATTAAAGGTAAAAGGAGGTTGGTAACATCATAATAACATCCAGTTTGATGATTCAAGAATTAGGGTTCTTAAGGGTGATTTGGGGTTTTCTAATTAGAGATGTTTAAATGATGAATAGAGGGTTGGTAAGTGTTTATTGTGATAATAGACACATTAATTTATAAGAAACCTCAATCAATTTGATGATTTGAAAATTAGGGTTCTTGAGAACCTAAAATTGGGGATTTTCAAATAGGGGGGGGGGGGGTTAATGGTATTTGAAAGGTGTATGAGTGTTTTGGTATGTCTATAACACTAGGACTAGTATAAACCACAATCATAATGGGTGATTTGTGAAATTAAAGTTGCTTTGACCATTAACGGGTTAAATGGGTTGGATAATGTAATGAACGTGGGTGAACCTTAACGTGTTAAATGGGTTGTATGATGTAATATAGGGGTTAGAGGTTTGATTAAGGTTGCTTTGACCATTCTAAATAAGAATGATAACTTGGGGGTCACTAGATTACTAAACAAAGTGTGTACATTAAGGTAATCAAACTATAAAGTGTGTAGATCATGTCGGTTCGTCTAAAGCAAAAGGTAAATGTCTTTACACTTACTAGTGATGATAAGTGTTTGTGTGTGTGTGTGTTTTAATTGCATATATATGTATGTTAGTAATATTACTATATGCTTAATTGATGTTTGTTGTTGGCTTTGATGACGTATACTTGGTGTTTAGCATTAAAGCATAGTGATTGATGCTTAATGCTTGGTGTTTAAGGTTTGGTTTTCAACATGAATGTTAGATGTTGATATGTTGTGGTGTTTGGTGTGTAATAGTTGGTGTTTGGTGTGTAATAGTTGGTGTTTACTTGTAACATGTTATACAATGTGGTAGTTGTTAGGTGTCATTTTACAGCTAAGAATCCTGGATCTTCAACATACTTCAGTATCCTGACAGGTTTCAGTATCCTTAATATATGACCGTTATATCTTTCTTCTATCTTGACTTATACGCAGGTAAAACATGCGAAGTCAAGTTCATCCCTAAAGAATCGGTCTAGAAGTCAAGGAGAACGTGTAGAAGATGCGTGGAGTGGCCTCCAACGGTCATATTAGAAGACTTGGTCGATTATGGGATTCTCGGATAGTTATTTATATTAATCTGTGTATATAATCAGCAGCTTGATCAAATAGGAAACACACACAAACACTTAGCATTATCAAATACTCGCAAATAAGCTCTGTAACACCTAGATTTCGATCATTCATTGCTCTTACTTGTAATCATTTTCGTTATTCTATAAAATACTAGGTGGCAAGTGACTTTCGGTCACTTCCCGAGGTTTTATGCCGGCAATCCTTAGGGATTAATGGCTTTCCTCGTAAACACTTGTGTCGATTTATTGTTTTATACGCATTGTTCATCACGAATATTACAAACACATTACCTCACAAACTAAATTTGTTCACTTGATTATTTTGTGTAATTTTTGGTCAAAACAGTAGTAACGAGATGTTAAAATCTCTTAATTGGTGATCGAGGTCATGAGTCTGACAACCATGTATTGAGAACTTGTACTTCTTAGTTGGTGATAGAAATCGTGAGTCTCACAACAATGTATTGAGACCTAGCATTTCCTAAATGATGATTGAAGTCGTGAGTCTCACAATGGTGTATTGAGACCTAGCACTTATTAAGTGGTGATTGAAGTCATGAGTCTCATATTGGTGTATTGAGACCTAGTACTTCACATTTGGTGGTCAAAGTCACGGACCTCACAACCGTGTAATGAGGCCTAGAACTTCTTAAGTGGTGAATGAGACCTTAAGCTCTCATTGTTGGCGTTGAATTGATGAGGCTCACATTGGTGTCTTGAGGCCTAGTGCTTCTATCGACTGATAAGAATGAAAGTTAAGTACTTTTGGTTAAACTTTGTTTAGTAATACTTGGCATTTTTTGGGGGATTATATGTTATGTGAAGTATTTGGATATTAATAAGACCTAGTTAAGGTTTACACGACTAGAGGAACAAGTCAGGATTGAACCAAGTGTGTAAATGGATCAAAAAACCAAGTTTTGGTTTGTTGGACATGGTCTGGGCGTATCATATGCCTAAAACCTTCTGTTAGACACCTGAATTTTCACAATTTTGGGGTTTTGACCTTTCTTTGATCTAGGAACTTTGGGTTGTTCCTATGGTTACTTATCATTACTAACGATGTTCAAAATGGTGTTTTGAATGTAAGTAAAGCTTCGGTCTAAGCTCGGGTCACATGCAAGAAGAATTAGATTCTCCTGTTGCTCTTTGGTGTTGTCTTTCTTAAATCAATGTTTTGTGAATTGTAATGGTTGTATATGATGTATTAAACTTATGTTGTTTGGTTGAAAATTTGACATCTTTTGGGATTATAATTGAGACCGATTCTGCACGTTTTTTTTCAAAGTTTAAATTGGTTTGAAATTTCGGGTGTTACATTACTCGTTGTCTTGTTTTAGATTTTTACAACCGATAGATTTTAGTTATAAAATGTTTGGTTTTTCGGTAATAAAGAAAGATTGTTCGGTAAACTGACGCTTCTAGGTCCGGGTCAGTTAAAACCCATATCAATTAATAAATTTTATCACTTTTTGAGCCAAATAGAAAAAAGTAAAAAGTGTGTTAGTTTAATAGAAAAGAAAAGGACAAGTGATATGCAATTTATAATAAAATGAGAAAACTTCATGTACTAGTAATCAATTTTTCATATTATTTATAAAATATAAATATAAAAGTCAGGTTTTTTTAACGGCAAACCAACAACGGTTTAGTTATTTCCTTTATTCATACGCATGTAAACATGACTAAACGATAGAACTCGATTATCAAAAGCAACTATAACCGAATCATAGTTTTCTCAATTAGTTTTTATTTATTTAATTTTGCATTTATGCATGTTTTTCTTTTCATCTATAGCAAAACCCAATGACCTCACCGCTTCAACTCATCAATGGGAATTTAACAACTCTTTATTTAATAGAGATGCAAACAAAAAATATAAATGTCATATTTAACTTGTTAATATAAAAATAAATGTATTCAATGTTATGAACTTTTATTGTGTCAATATAATATTCACATCAATTTTAAATAATTATATCAAATTATCCCTGAATGTATATTAAGATATGATTATCTCTAATTAACTAAAGTCCAACGCTAAATAAATAAATATTTATCTAAAAGTCTTTGTAATTCGTATTTGACAAAAGTTTAAATACTTGTAAAAGCAAACATCACTTTATAAATTCTGTTATGGATAATGGGCCGAGCATATATTATTTAATAGGATAAATTTGTTAAACCTAAACACACTTATTTCATTTGTTTAATACATTTTAGTTATGTAAGAATGATTTTGACATATACAAAAAAAAACTATACTAAATTAAACGTCTTAGGAAAAATCATATCATTAAACACTGAAAGTTGTTTCTAAATTATTGCGTTTATAATATCGTAATCGAGGATACTTAACATGATATAAAAACAGTCAGACTGTAATTGGATACATCTAAAGTGGTTTGGATAATTAATGGTTGAACCCGTTAAACTTATTTAATATTTAATAAATATGTAATGTTCAGATTAGATCGGTGGTCAACAAGTTTGACCCGTCTAACCTGTTTAATACCAAAATAAAACTATAGGGTATTTACTATTTATAGATGCTATATGCTTTTACTTTTAACATGAAATTGCTCCTTTGTACAAATTTTTTTTATAAAAAATATATCATTTTCAAAATAATTTTTAAATAATTACTTATTTTTTTTAAGTATATGTACACTCACGTGTATTATACAACAAACAAATCTGGTGGAGTTAAAAATCAATCACAAAATTATTTATAAAAAATAAAATAAAAAAACTAATAAGTTGACAAATGAAACCAGGGAATCCAACAACAATTAAATAATAAAAACTCCCACTGATTATTATTTAATTTAATTATAAACAAAACTAAAAATACTAATCACCATATCATCTTTTACTACAGTTTCTTCATCACCTGAAAGCATTCATCTCAATTCTCTCAGGCATCAGAAAATTAACATATTTTCAAGAAAATCAATTATCTTTTCACCATTTCATCTTCATACTAATTGACACCAATTCAGTAATCCCAGATGCACTCCATGTCAATCGGTACACCAGAAGTCGCCGGAGCTTCTTGATCATCAAATGCCCTTTTTCCGGTTTCAAAATCCGGGAAAACCGATGAGATCTCGGCGTTAATCTCACTGCTCATCGCAGTTTTTTGAGATCGTGTATCGGTGTTTCTGAGTACGTCGTTGAAGTATGTTTGATTCGGGATAGGAAATGTGTAGTTTGATGGAAATTGGAATTGCACCGGCGGAGCAGAGTAGCTCGCCGGAAAACTGTAGTTTGCACCGGAGTTGTGATCAAAAGGGTAATTAGGATTGGTGAGAATATGATTCGGTGGTGGTTGGATGTTGATTGGATTGGAGAAGCAGGGCACGAGAACGGAATCGCTTGATGTTGAAGATTCAGTCAACTCCGGAGAGCCATTTCCGCCGGAATTTGTCTTCTTCTCGCCGGAATTTTTGTGAAACACACGGCAGATAACCCACTCATTCTACAATTCAAAACAGCGACGAAATTAGCAACCAAAAACAGTAAAATTAAAAACTGGGGATCACAAAAGATTAATCAATCAAAACCTTCGTTGATTTTGGTACAATTTGAACAAATTTGCCTTCTAATCTGAATTCATGAATCACCCAATTTGTTTTTTCCCCTTTTGGTGCTCTCCCTTTATAGAAAACTAAAGTTTTCTTCATTCCGACGAGCGATTTCCCCCGGAAAATCTCCTTATCTTTTCCGGTGGCTTTCCAGTAACCGGCTTCAGTTGCTCTGTTCGTCCTTATTCCGGTGGGGTACTTCTTGTCCCTCATACTGAAAAAATACCATTCTTTTTCGCCCATTTTCGCCAACCCTTTATTTGAAATCGAAAACCCATCAAAACCCAGAAATAAATTAGAAAACTTGCAACAAAAAGAATACGAATTGAATTGAAAATCAAGAAAAGAAATATGAACTCACCAGGCAACTGCCATGGCTCAATTCTGTTCATATCAACTTCACCAATTGCTTTAGCACAGAAGGTGGAATCAAGAACCTTTTTGATCAAATAGTGAGTGATCAATTCTTCATCGGTTGGGTGGAATCGGAATCCGGGAGGGAGAATCATCTGATCATCATCTTGTTTTACAATTCCGGTGTAATTCTCCATCATCTTATTAAAGATGAAAACTTTTCAAGAAAAGAATCTATGAATCTTGAATAGATGTATGTGTATGTGTGTGTTTATAAGAGCTTCAAGCTAGAGAGAGAGAGAGTAGAGAGAGAGAATGGATTGGGGGAATGTTGTGTTGGAATGGAAATGAAAGGTATGGTGAAGTTATAAAGAAGTGGAAAGGAGAAAGGCATGGAAGAAAGGGAAATTATAAAGTGGTGTAAGCTTAAAGATTGAGAGATTTTAAAGAAAAAGAGAAAATATTCAAGAACTCAAATCAAAGCCCATAAATATTGGTTTTAGACAAAAAAAAAAAAATATATATATATATATATAGAGAGAGAGAGAGAGAGAGAGAGGAAAGAGAGACTTGGTATGAAAGCCAATTGAGAAGAGGGGGTGTGGTGGGAAGAGGGATGAGGTGGTTTTTTGTAGCCATTTTATTTAAATATTTAATTTTAAGATGAAATAATATTTTTGACTAAACATAGTTGATTACTTAAACTAGTATTTAATATTTGATGGATGTTAATAAATGATATTAGGTGGTTTTGGAGTAAATGAGGGACTATGGTTGATGCAGTGGAGCCGGAGTCGGGTCAACCCGTCGGTTCCGACCCTGCTTTGGATCCGTAGGACCCTTAGGTGGCGATAAGGGTTTAATTATCTTTTAGATTTTCTGGTTTTTATCTTTTATTTGAATAAGTTTGTTTATGTTTATCTAGTTTGGGTTGTTTCCTATTTTTATGGATCTAGGATTCTTTATATTCTGGATTAATTCTTGTTTGAACTTGGTTGATTTTTATTAAAGATTTTGAAGCAGTGTTTGATTCTTCTTTGAGACTTCCGATCCAGCTTGGTTTGCAAGATAAATTGCATCAGTTGGTATCAGAGACTTGAGTTGTTGTTCAAATGGCTCTGCGTGAAGGAATATGCTTGCTCCATCGTAGAATTGCCGACAGAGGCAACGACAAAAGTATGTTCGGTTCGCGTGCCCGAGGAAGCGACGGTTTTCTATTTGTAGATCCGCCGGAAGAGGCAGCAAAGGAATCCGTCTCGACTTACGGGGTGCAATCGCTGAAGGAAACCGAACCGGAGATCGACGTCAGAGACGAAGGCTTTGGGGAAGAGGAGGATCCTTTCGGTGAGTGCAATCCTATCTACGACTCTCCACCACGGTACGATGAGTACGAGGAGGAGAATAATCACAACGGTGAACAGGTTGTAGTGTTCACGAGTTTTAGTTTGGAGGATCAGTCCATATCGACACAAAAAAATATTGATAACTTTTGGTGGGGTTCGGATCTGTGTGGATCGACAGGACCCAAAGGTTTGAATGGAAAATCTCTTGCTAGGGAAATGACGGAATACGCGAAGATATCTGTAGGTCCTTTTGACGAAATTCTAAAGAAAGCAATGACTGATAATGGTGTTTTTGTAATGGATACTGTCGGCTATGTGGTGGCTACCGATGACCATGGGGCTGGTGGTGTGGGTTTGGAAAGTCCACTAATACCACCGATAATTGTGGAAGGTTTGAATACAGCAAACGATAAGGGGTATGAGGATTCCATGCATGTATTGAATGGTTCAGTTAGGGAGCTTACTGAAAATGATGAAAATAATCATGATGTTGTGCCACCTCACGCTTTGAATTACTCAAACATTGGGGGACCCGATGTTCCTTTTGATCCAGGTGGGTTTGATCCGAAAGCAAAACTCGAGGACGAGTTTTTTCGAAGAAGGGGAGAATGATGCAGTGGAGCCGGAGTCGGGTCAACCCGTCGGTTCCGACCCTGCTTTGGATCCGTAGGACCCTTAGGTGGCGATAAGGGTTTAATTATCTTTTAGATTTTCTGGTTTTTATCTTTTATTTGAATAAGTTTGTTTATGTTTATCTAGTTTGGGTTGTTTCCTATTTTTATGGATCTAGGATTCTTTATATTCTGGATTAATTCTTGTTTGAACTTGGATGATTTTTATTAAAGATTTTGAAGCAGTGTTTGATTCTTCTTTGAGACTTTCGATCCAGCTTGGTTTGCAAGATAAATTGCATCAATGGTCATCTGCTATTTATCTATTACATCCAAATAAATGTGTTATTATTGGTGTTCGTGGTTAGATTTTGACGATTTTTAGGTATATTGTGAGCCAAATTGTTAGTAACGATTTTTATTATCGAAAATTAAAGCCGAACCGTTGCTATTTAAAACCAAACTGTTACTAACGATTTGGTTTCACAGTTTGAGCTTTATTAGACCTTTATATAAAATAGACGCAAATCTCATACATAAGGAATGCTAAAAACTCAAAACCGCAACAATAAATGATTGAAAAAGTATTATTTAAAAAAAAACATTTCAAGTGATTCTATAGAAGCATAAGGTGGCTCTGTAAGGTTTTTGAGAAGTATACTTCCCTTTCTTAAAAACTATAATAATTAATGATCATCAAGTATCTCATAATTTAGTTTAATGGATGTAAAATAAATATATCAAATATGTCATAAAACTCAAAATTTCAAACCGACACGAATCACAAGGTTCAGTTAAGACTCGAATGACTCGTTGAATACCCAAACCTTCAGTCAACTCATAAAGTTAAACCTATACTAACCAGGCCCCTGGCATCACCAAGATTTGTATATAGACCGTAAAAACTCGAATAAGTTCCTCAAACAAAAAGTCTTACTTCAATAACTCACAAGATTTAAGATTATTAAGTTGGTTTAAAAATTACATATTTTGTCTTTTTAAGATAAATTAAAAGAAAAATTTTAAGAACATAACATACTAAAAATACTTCATTAATTAAACAAAGTTAAACCAACCCAAGTAACGCATGAGGACTAGCCACAAATGACAATACAAGTGACTCCACTAAATCTTAAACAATGTGTGAAAGTGATTCAACACCAAGGGAGAATGGGTATAGATTGCCTCTTGTTTACTAGAATGAAGAAAATCATTCTATATTACAAAACATAGAAAAAGAAAATAAACAAGAAAAAGCTAAAAAAAATGTAACAAAATTGAGAGAGTTTCTTCCCTAGCAAAGCACCAGGGCTTCCACTAACCCGATCTTGAACACCTAAATGCTTGAATGAGCTTGCTATTTATAGGAAAATATTTGGGCAATGCACGGTCGTGCAAAGTACCCTTTTCTTGCACGTGTGGAATTTGGCAGCTTTTGGAGGTGTTGGGACACGTGGTAGTCATTTGCACGGCCGTGCAATGTGATGCATGGTCGTGCATCCTTCAACTTTGACTTTCGTTGACTTTGACTCCCTGTGTTAACTTCTGGGGTGCATGAACGTTCAGTTGGCTTCCAGGTGTTAATTTCCCCTTGATATTAGGTGATTTGTTCATGTTTTTGCAAACAAGGGTTAATTATCTTGATATTTCAAAATGATTGAATTAAGCACCAGTTCTTATTAAAATGCCTAAAAGTGTGATAAATATGAGGATAATTATGCATGTGAAACATGTATAAATTATGATATATCAACTATATAATAAATAAAGGTTTTTTATGCCACGTGTCGTCTCCATATTCATTCTCATCATTTTTTCCTGAATCTCTCTTTTATTAAATGCACCTGTATCTTTTAATAATAGTATATTTTTAAAGAAAATACTAATTATACTAGTAAACACACATTTATTTTAAAGAGTAAATTAACAGGTCCCCTAACACTCTGTCTGAGACCCTGACGTAACATTTCTAAACGTTTTAGTCCAATTTAACTAACTTTGTTAAGTTTTCAGTCAAATCTTGTTAAATGACCAAAAAATCCTCTTCATCCCCACTTCACCACCACCTGCCACACCACCACCTACCACAACCCCCACCCACTTGCCGCCACCACCCTCACCTACCACCAGGCGCCACCACCTTCGTTGTTGCTTGGCGGTTCAACTTTTCCAGCGACCCAACCCCCCTAACCAGATCAGTGGCAAAACAAAACCCCAAATCAGCGTTCACAGCCTGATGGTTCATCTTCTCCGGCATTTGCAGGTGGGTAGGGGTGGTGGCCGGTGCCGGAGAAGAGAATGTAGGGAGTTAAAAAGGAAAACGAAGAGGTTTTGACCGATGTTGTTGCTATTGAAGCTCCGACGGCCCGTGATGGAGCCTCTCTGGTGAGAAGCACTGATCGGGAAACAGAAGAAGAATACGATCCATGCAGAAGAAGCTCGACGGCGATGGAGAAGACGAGACCCTAACCTTTGAAAGTCAAAACCTTAGTTGCAGGTGAGTGCGGGTGGTGGTCAAGAGTGGTATTTTGGTCATTTAACAAGATTTAACTGAAAAACTTAACGAAATTAGTAAAGTTGGACTAAAAGCGTTAAAAATTGTAACGTCATCAAGGACGAAAACTGCAGTTTACTCTATTTTAAATTATCACTTATTATAAGAAACTTTGAAATCTAATTATGTAACTTTTATTTTCAATAAAATAACAAATAAATGTCAAACTATATTAAATAGTAATTAATGTATTTTTGAAACTCAATTATATATTAATTTGTATATTTTTTAATTTTGTTTTATATCCTTAGCATATGTAATACAGTTTACACATATAAAATATATACATAAAGATTTAAGTATTTTATGTATTAATATTTTTCATTCTGTGTATACTACACGGATTCTAAGCTAGTATAATATGTATGCATACACAATCAAATTTCATAACTACTTTATTCTTAAATTAGATAAATACAATAAAATTACTTAAAAATCAATTTTTTCAAATTCTTTAAAAGATAATTTAATTGAAATAAATTAATGCATAAGTTTACATTAGCAAATAAAAAAATTGGTAACTGCATTATAAGAAAAAAAAAGTAACCCAAAATAACGTATTTATTATTTTATATGAATTGCAGTTCATAACAACATGATAACTATCGATAGGATAACTTCATAATTCTAAAACAAACCAACTTAGAAAGACTCAATATAATGAAAAGACATGACTCTTTGTGAACAATTTATGCCAGTTTTCAAGAAATCTTTTTGTTTCTACTTCGTCATTCGGTTGTCTCCATAACTCTAAAAAGGCAATGACTTTTTGTGTAAGGTTTTACTTATTTAAATAAAGAATTATAGTAGTTGGTCTTCTAATCCAACAGTATGGGGTGGTGAATTGAACCTTGGCTTTTTTGAGGCCATGTGTTCGATCCCGACTCTAGGAGGTATTCCTGCAGTGGTGAGTTTCTTCCTGGATAGGTGATAAACTTTGTTTGTCTTCAAACAAACTCATGCATTATTATATTCATGGAATTAAAACATTGATTTAATGTTAATCTAAAGCTTTTGTCCCAAATGTTTAAACGACTTTCTTAAAAACTATGATTTGGTGTTTATACCTTTCGAGTGTTTCTCCTGAAGAGAGTAGTAAGCCTAACATACTTGATGAAACTATGATTATACACAAAATTACAGCCTCATTAATGTTCACTCAACACTCGGGTTTAAATATGAATCAGGTGTGTCAAGAAAAACACTCAATGCTATATTTAATGCTTGCATAATCACATGCTTGTATCAAAATTAAATCTCCACCAATCGAAATAAAATACGTGCATAAATCAAAAGGGAGTTGTAAAAGAGTTGTAATTATTGGTTTAGGGTTAGGGTATAAAGAATTTGAGGAAAATGTTAAAAATCCAACTTAGCTTAATGATTAAAAGGTAAATAAGCTCTTCTTAAACTTAGATTAGACACTGTGATTTGTCTAAGGACTCTTTTAAGGTTATATTGTCAAAACCAAATTCTTTCTTTAAGAATGTCAACTCCTTCTTGTCTTTGAAATTCACATTACTATCAATTATCCATGGATCGTTCGGCTGTTTCCTCCTAATACATCCACCTAGATTGACTTTGCTTACTTAATTTTTAGAGTAAGTTTGATTTTCTTTTGAGAAGATTTCTTCAATCTTTTGGGTGGTTATGAATTTTTTATTGTTGCCCCCCTCCGTCTTTTCATACTAATATTTTTTTGAAGATATACTTTGATAAGTGTATATGTTAATAGATTACATTATATTTTATTAAACCCGTGTAATACTCGAGATTCTAACATGGTTATAAAATAGTTGAACAATTTAATTGATGATGAACACAAATTTGAATTAAAAAAATTGTAGATAAAAATTGAAAGGAATTATTAATCTAGTTGTCTAAAATAATGGAGTATACTAAAATGTAAAAACAAAACTGATGATATAATAATTATCTGTAATATAAATTTATTTTTATATTATAACTATCCATAATTAATTTCATATTAAATTTATATAGTTAGTGATATAATAATCATCCATAATTAAATTTATATTAAATATCTAAAGATATATTCTTTTAATATCATCTATATCTATAATATCTGATAAACAAAAGTTTTCAATCGTAACTCACGTGTATGACACATGGATTAACTTTCCGTTAAAAAACTAACTGTTGTTAGTATTAGGGGCTAAAGATGCAACATGTCTCAAATGTTTGCGCTAAATTTATACTTTTTAAAACTTAAGGACCAAACATGTAATTTAATCAAATCACATGAGCCATTTATGCTATTAACTCTATATAATACTAGTATTTGCATGTCATTTATCTTTATTATTATTACTAGGTTATATACCCATGTATTACATGGGGTTATTTAATAAAAAAAATAAAAGTACAATAATATGTAAAAAAATTTAAAATAATATGTAAAACAAAAAATAAAATTCTTTGTTTCCTTAATTAAGAAATAATTAGAATTCAAATTTTATATTATTTTTTCTGAAAAATAAAAACATTAAGATAATTAAATTTCAAATTTTATATTACTTAAAATAGGAAAATTTAAAATATTTTAATGAGAAAAAACATGGTGATGACACGTGCCATTTTTTAGAATCATTTATTAGAATAAGGATTATTATTTTTATTATTAGATAGATTAAAAGAGAATGCGGCTGAACAATATCAATGCCACGTGTAGTTTTTTTTTTCATTTTCACCTCTCATACTGTATAAAAAATACCTTTTTAAACCGTTTAATTATCTAATAGTTTCGTTTTTCTTTAATAACCTTCGTTTGTTAACGTTTTACAAAAAAAGCGAGTGCATGACCGGTTTTAGTTTTTTTTAAACGGAGTTTTATTCAAAAGTTGAGTTTTTTTTGCTATGGTAGCCTATAGCGCATGCTGTTACCGTTTTGTTACAGTGCTAAAACGAATCTGTTATGAGCGAACAACATGATTGCCAGTATTGGTAATATCGGAACCGATCTTGGTCTTCGCTTTTATGGTTTTCAAAGACCTGAACTTTTTCACTTCTTTTATTATTTAGTTTAAGGTTTCTTTTTATTAACATTTGTTTTAACGTTGCGCCTATATTTTTGTTTAAATTTTATTAATATCAACCCGATGCCTGCGACGGAGGCCCCATGTATGAACTTAAACTAATAATGGGATCGAGCAATTTATGGAGTTTTTTATAAACATTCTGATATAAATTTATTTAGTCGACCTGACACCCGCCGTAAAATGCGGATATTCAACTAATTATTATTATTAGTAATAATATTAATAGTATGTTATTTCAATGTGCGATTTTTTTTTCTATGGGCGCGATGAAAATACGTTGCATGATTACTATCATAGAAATCAACTACTAAAAGTATGAAGTAAATACAGTTAGATAAAAGTATTTTTCCTAACAAACACTTTGTCATATTATAATAAAGATTTCATCACAACATTAATCACGTGAGTAAATGTCATCTTACAAATAAACTAAAACAAAGCATTGTAAGACTGGGTGTAGTGAGCTCGCACTCAACACGTAAGCAAGATGAGGTGTCAAATGTCATGCCCGATGTGCATTAACGGCGCGGTCATGGGTGGGGCGTTGTGTTAACGGGCGTGAGGGCAAAACTTGGTATGGGTGTTTTTCAAGGAAAGTAGTCGTTGGCTACATTCATTTTTTTTTAATCTACAAATTGTTGGATGTGGTTTACCCAAGTGTCAACATAATACGATACTACTAACAAAGTTGATCCTAAAAAGCCATACAACGAGCAACGACATTTGTTATAGATGTGTTTAAGACACATCATACGCGAAAGATCATTGTGTCATTAATTATTTAGGAAATAATTGATATTTGTGAAGCCTCAAACTCGGGAGACCTCACTTGTTGGATTTATTCATGAACATAGTCATCGGGATACTAACTTAAACTAAAACATGCAAATTGTACGAAAGCATACATCATTCGATTACAATAACTGCGGAAGTCTCAACATTTAAAACGTTGTCTTAACATAAAATCAAATAAACGGGATGTCAGTCTCGTGTCGGGTAGCCATCACGCCTTTGCACGTCCCTTCTTCTTGTTACCTGAAGTGCATACTAAAAGTCAGCTAACACTGCTGAGTTATAGTTTAAAGCAATTAGGTCTAACATCATTTCTTTATAAGTATAAATACACACACACACCTTACGTTTCTTTTGCTTTCATTTAACATTCATTGGTCATACACTTAATAGTGATCCGCCAGCTATTGATTGCATAAGTCACAAAGACAGACTCTCCGTCCTACCGTCGTAGTCCGTCATTCATACCGTCTTACCGAAGTAGTCCGTGGCTACATCATTCCGTCCGACTACCTTTCTGTAAGTCATACCGTCGTTGTCCGTAATTCGCTAGTTTCACATATGATCTATATATGCAGTCGTGCTACGATTTAAGGCTTCCGTATACCGTAGTAGCCCGTATTTAGTCAACCTTTCTAGACTTTAACATACCGTCTACATAATAGTCGTATGGTTGTCCGTCTACCGTTGTAGCCGTCATCATCAACCGTCCTACCAAAGTAGTATGTAATTCCGTCTTACCAAAGTAATCCGTAATTCTGTCCTTAACGTTTACTACATTCATAACATGCATTATAAATATAAATCAAGATTTCATTCATTTAACGTTAAGTCATTCATAGCATGCAATATATAAATATATAGTAAGATTTCATTTGTCTCGTTCTTTATAAACGTTCGTATGTCGTTTCTAAATTCATTACTTTCCTTCATATAATACATAAGGTCATATTGTCATTCATAACATTTATTCATTTACACGTATACACTTCAGCCCCAAATCATTTTGTACAACATTTGCACATACCACATATGGGGGCACATAGATCTCACCTGATAAGCGGGTTCCTGAAATAAATTAGCCGGTCAGTGAGCTTCACTAAGGTCACACACAATCTATATAATCAAGTCATACAAGATAAGATAATGAACCTAAACGACACTAGACGTTTCTACATTTAGGGTTTGGCGAACTTAGATAAGTTCGACACCTTTGGCTTAAGCGAACATGGCAAGTTTGCCCTGTTGAACTAGGTGAAGATGTGATAGGTTTGCTATGTTTAGTGCTAAGCGAACATGATAAGTTCTCCACCTTGGTGCTAAGAGAACATGATAGATACGCTACCTTGGCCTTAGCGAACATACTTAAGCGAAGATGTTAAGTTCGCTTGAAAAAGGTTCTGGTACCCGACCTTCTTCCCCAACACCTAATTATTGCGGCTAAGGTTACAAGCATTCAAGCTTCGATTTTTTTTACGTTAAAAACATTCCATTTAAGTTCAAGAACACAGATCTAAGCTTAGTTTCTCATTTCATACGTAAAAACCGTGACTTTACATGATTTTTAACCTGAAATCCCAAACTATGAAATCTCAGATTTGAGCTAGAAGGTTACCTTCTGAAGTCCGGTTTCTGTTGCTATGTGTTGCTGGGATGATGTCTGTGATTATTATCGAGCTTCTGAGCTGATTCCCATGCTTTCTCTATGTAGCAACATCTCTCTCTAGAAACTTGCACATGAAGGAAGTGAGGGTATGGATGATGAGGCTACTGTCTCATAAGGGTTTTGCTCTCCCACATCAACCCATGGGTCGAACCATCACCTTCCCTATCTAGTATTTTTCTATGCTTAGCGTTACAAGGCCCGTTCTTATTTCGTTTATCTGTTTTCTATTTATTTGGGATGTTACAATATTATTATTTGTTATTGGTGTAAGAATAAATAAATAATACTAGAAAGGTTAAATTGTAATTATATATATAGCAGTGGACTATAAATAATGAAATTAAATATATGAATTCGAATATATATATAGCTGGAGGTTCAAATAAGAAGTAGTTTTTTGCTAAAAATCTAAGAAATGACAAAAACCTTAAGAAACGATATCAAACGAACTCCGATTGAGCTCATTTCAGCGGCGGTGGAACCGTCTCGTCGAACTCTACCATCTTAGCTTTTAGGGTTTAGTTTTTAAGGTTTAGATTTTACGTTTGAATTTTAGGGTTTTAGCCTTAAGGTTTAACTTTTAGGGTTTAGATTTAATGGTTTAGGTTTTTTTGGAGGGGGTGAGGGTGGGGGGTTTAAGTTTTTAGGGGTGGTGGGGGTGGGGGGTTTAGGTTTTTAGGGGTGGTGGGGGTGGGTTTAGGTTTTTTTTTTTAGGGGGGGTTGTTAGGTTTTTGGAGGGTGGGGTGGTGGTTTTAGGCTTTTTGGGGTGGGGTTGTTGGAGGGGGATTTAGGTTTTTGGGGGTGCGGGTGGAGGGGGGTTTAGGCTTTTGGGTCCGGGTTAGGGTTCGATGAGACGGTTCCAACGTCGCTGGAATGAGCTTAATCGGAGTTTGTTTGACCCACTTCTTAGCGTTTTTAGCGAAAAACCACTTCTTAATGGAACCTTCCTATATATATATATATATATATATATACTAGTTTAGATCCCTTGTATACACACGGGGTGAAAAATATTAATAAATAAAATTTTTAAATCTTTATGTGTATATTTTACAGATGTAAAAATGTATCATATACTAAGGATAGAAAACAAAACTCAAAATATGTAAAAACTAAAATATAATTGGGTTTAGAAAATACATTAAGGACTATTTAATGTAATTTGATTTTAATTTATTATTTGATTGAAAATAAAAGTTACATGATTAGATTTCAAAGTTTCATAAAAGATAATTTAAAATAAATGTGTTTTTTTAGTATAATTAATATATTATTTAAATATATAGGATTATTGGATTTTAATAATCCCACCTTTTACCAATTGGCCGATAATAATCCCAACTGAGAATATTCTTACCACTGGTCCCTACTTTCAAACTATTTTTTTACATTGGACCCCCCGTTAAAAAAACTTAACGCCGTTAGAGTTTATATGACGTGGACATCTGCAAACCGCCGGAAAGTCGAGCCAAGCTAGCAGTGGTCTCGTGGTGGCTTTTGAAATTGGCTCTGGTGGTGTTTAACTGGTCTCGTGGGTCCGGAAAGTCCAAACAGAGAAAACGGTGGTGTTTAACGAGACCAGTTAAACACCACCAAAGCCAATTTCAAAAGCCAACACGAGACCATTGCTAGCTTGGCTCGACTTTCCGGCGGTTTGCAGATGTCCATGTCATATAAACTCTAACGGCGTTAAGTTTTTTTAACGAGGAGTCCAATGTAAAAAAAAGTTTGAAAGTAGGGACCGGTGGTAAGAATATTCTCAGTTGGGATTATTATCGGCCAATTGGTAAAAGGTGGGATTATTAAAATACAATAATCCAAATATATATTATTGTTAAAAGATGGAGGTACATTTAATAAGAGAGAGAGGCGAGAAAAAAATGATAAGAATGAATATGGAGACGACACGTGTCATGACAAAACTTTTATTTATTATATAGTATAGATTTGATTTTCGAATTTGTTAAATATATATATTTTTCAGATTTATCTAGTTGGAATATGTCACATTATAATATTTCAATTGTAAAACCTTATAAACAGAGCTTAAATTTGATTTAAACCTAATACATATTTCATAGAGATTTGAAACTCAAAACCCTAGCCACCACCACCCTAGAAGCCGCCGTCAACCCCCCTCCCCTTGGGTTTTTCGGCAAAGAGCAAAAGGAAGCCGGGGGCATCCGTTTAGCTTGCAGTTTTGGTGATTTGTGTATTGGCTAACGCCTACAAAAACATGCTCAAATCAACACATATAACTAACCCAAGAGTCGATAGAAACCAACCATGATCTGGAGTTTGAGTCAATATCATATACATACCTGTTCAAAAAAAAATATCATATACATACCTGAGTTATAAATTCACAAGCTGGACTAACTTGTCTAAATGATCTTTGCTATGTTGTTTACCATCTGAATGCCCATGATGTTGCTTTTTGACATAACTATAAACTAAATTTAAAATACAACCCGTGTGAATAGTTACTTCCTCACTACTACAATCATGCCACCTCTTTTTATTTTTAATGTTTTTTATATTTTCATTTTTAACCCTTATAATATATATAATATACGTTTTTAGCCCGTTTCATTTTCTATTAATTTCATTTTTCTATAATAACTTTCGATCGTTAACTTTTTTCAAAATACGGATTGCGCGACTGTTTTTAGTTTTTTTTCAACATTCCGATATAATTTTTTTTGAAAACGGAGTTGTATTCAAAATCAAGTTTTTTATCATTGCCTATAGCGAGTGTCGTTACCGTTGTGGTACCGTCACGAGTCGAACCTATTATGAGCGAATAACATCATTGTCAGTATTGGTATTAGCGGAACCCGTATCGGTATTCGCTTTATGGTTTTCGATGACCCGAACCGGTCAACTTTTTAATTTTGTTTTTTCCCTTTTTTATTATTTAGTTATATGTTTCTTTTTTATTAACATAATTTTTACCATTACGCCTACGTTTTCGTTTAAATTTTATTAACGATGGGCCCGACACCCGACGCGAAGAGCGTATATAACCATCTTTTCTTTTTTACTATAGCTTCTTAAATTATATATAGCTGAGGTAAATCGCAAGCTTCTGGGTTACCTTTTAAGTAAACTGTTAAATTGAATCATTACATGATTTTCTTTTTATTACATGTTGTTTTGGGTTTTGTGATACTAATTTTAGATTTAGATAAAAAAAAGACATAAGGAAAATAATGAATTTTAATTATTACTGTTATTAAAACTTATAGATGGGTAGTAGAATGATGTTTTGTGCTTTTGTAGATTGGTCACCAAACTTTTACATACTTTTCATTTTCTTCGTCATACTATGTATAATATACGATTTTAACTCGTTTAATTTTCTGCTAGTTTCGTTTTTCTATAATAATTTTTTTTTGTTAACTTTTTATTTAAAACGGAGTGCGTGTTTGTTTTTAGTTTTTTTATTAATGTTTCGGTATAATTATTTTAAACAAAGTTTTATTAAAAACAGAGTATTTTTTTTTGATCGGGCTATAGCAATTGTCGTTACCGTTATGATAATGTGGCCAGTATCAGTATTTGCGGAACCGGTCTCGATATTCGCTTTTATGGTTTTTTGTGAGTCGAACCGTTAACGACCAACCGCGTGGCACGGGAGAAAAACGACCAAACTCCTGCCGCGAAGCGAGGATTAAAAGAACTCGTTTGACTTATAGAGGCACCCAAGATTTGCTGGAGATTAAAACTCGGTCATTTCAAGATCCAAACACCTGCAAAAAGTTTGCATAAAGTTTCATACTTTAACAAACTTCATAAATTCAAGAAACAATATCATTAGGTTATTAAATATGATATAATTAATGTTTTTATTGATATCAATTGTATTTCTTGAATCTTGTAATTCGATATTTTGTGTGAAGTAAAGTTTTTTATCGATCATGACATTGTTCCAAGTTCTTAAAAACCATGTGGTTTTTTTTCTTATCAAATATAGTTTTTGATAGTCTTATGGAATCATATGTTTTTTTGTCTTAATCAGAACTAGTATTAATCCTGCACGCGTTGCGACGCGCTAAATCATGAAAAAAAAAATACTATGTTCTTTTCTGATTGTTTTTTTTTTTGTTTTACAAAAAAAAGGTTATATTTGTCTATCCTAGTGTGGGTTTTTTTGTTGGAAATAAAAATGATTGGTTTTCTGGTTTCAATTATCTTGGGACAATGACGCTTTAAAAGAAATACAAGTTCCCAATATGTGTTTCTGTCTTGCAAAGACTGTTAGAATATGCAATTTGTATTTCAATTAAAGCTTCTTGTGACAACACAATGAAATGTGTACAAATCCGGGCATGTTTGATGTTTTTGACATTTGAATTGAGGGACGTCAATTCAAATACTTATTCTTATAAATTAATGTTTCTTTTATTGTTTGCAAATCGGCCTGGAGCTATTTGGATCATGGGTTTATTTGGATTGTGGACTTGCAGAAGGATTGTACGTTAGCTTGCATTAAGATTCTGAGCTGCATAAGATGAATCGGATTAAGTCACACTTGACCCGTTTCATCTCTGGAGAACACTTGTTGGGTAGTATATGTTGGAAACCAGGCCCAAGAACACGAACACAAATTTTGATCTCAACAAAGATCGACTCTTTTATTAATAAAACTCAACTCACACTTTTACAAATAATCCCTAACCATCTATTTATAATAAACTTTATACTAATCCTAAACCAACTCAAATTCAATTAAATAATCAAATAAATAAAACTCTCTCCTAGTCTAATACGAACTCAACCAATTAATAAATTAATAATTATCTTTAATCAAGATTAATCCTTCATTCTCCCCTATAATCTTGATTTCTACATCCCAAATCACTCGGGTCTTCCATCCCACTTACACACTCACCCTTCACAGGTATCGCACCTTCATCCGCAATTTGAATCACTCAAATTCTTCACCTCGTTTCACACGATCTTCAATCCTGTTTCACACAGTCTTCAATCCTGTTTCACACAGAACGTTCTTGATTTATCACAGATCTTCTTCCACACAGCTCTCACAGCCTTTTTAAACAATCTCTCACAGATCGTTTGTATTCTTCACTTCGTTCGAACTGATCACAGGTTCTAATACTCATTCACCGGTATCACACCGTACCACACTGAATCTCACAGGTAAACACTTCGCAGATCCTTACACCTTTCGCAGGCGATTGATCCTCCACTCAATCCGAATTGCTCAGATCAATATCTTCATTGATTGACTCACACAACCCTTCGTTGCTTGGCTGTCACAGCCACTACTCACCACCACTGGCCGCCCGTCACTAATGTTTATATTGGAAAATTATCACAACTCCCACGATCTTTCATATAAATTCCAAATGAATTGGTTTGGCCCACTTTATTTTACCCAACCAATTTATTTAGCCATTGAAATTACCATACTGCCGTCCCTTGTTTAATTACACAAACCTTGGATGTAAATTTCAGCCACGACTTTAACCGTTTAATATATTCTGTTAATAATATTGCAACCGTGATCCTTTTTTTTTTCTTTCTTCCTTCGATCACCGGTCTGCTCCTTCTTCGTCTTCAGCCCTACAGCCAAAGGGCTGCTTCCTCTCTCCGAAAAACGACTCTCAAAACCGCAAACATTTTAACCAAGCTCTGATACCAATTGTTGGAAACCAAGCCCAAGAACCCGAACACAAATTTTGATCTCAACCAAGATCGACTCTTTTATTAATAAAACTCAACTCACACTTTTACAATTAATCCCTAACCATCTATTTATAATAAACCTTATACTAATCCTAAACCAACTCAAACTCAAATAAATAAAACTCTCTCCTAGTCTAATACGAACTCAACCAATTAATAAATTAATAATTATCTTTAATCAAAATTAATCCTTCAGTATATATAGAAGAGAGAGAGAGCGTGATAGATATTCACTCTCTGGGATTTTACATGTACACTCTCTCCAACTTTACCTTTGAGTAGCGAACTAGGGTTCCTTCTTCTTTGGTGGAAATCCGTTCGAGTCTAGTGCTCCTCTTGTTGTTGAGTCTCAGTGTAGATCGCTTATCAGTCACCATGTTGATGATCTGAGTTAGTGTTTCTAACATGGGCGGACCTACCTACAACCCCTCCATGAAAAAAATATTTAGTGTTATATGCAGGGGCGAATCTTTCTTAGGGCGGCGGGGGGGGGGGGGTAGGGGTTCGCTCAGTAGTGTTAATTTATATGTATTCGGGTAAAAATTTTATAGTTTCCGCCCCCCTAACAGGGAGAAAAAGTCCCCCCGGGCTTTTCTTCAAGCTTCGCCACTGGTTATATGCGCGTTAAAATCCTGATCGCCCCTCATAAAATTTTGCAATGGCCCCTCGATTGCCCCCCATGAAAATTTTTTAGTATTATATACGTATTATATATTGCTATTCAACCGCCCCCAAAATATCTAATAGTATATTATAACATTAAGTGACTTATCATTCATCATATTATGAAACAAAATAACAAATGATACTATCATACTCTTGAAATTCAATCCGACCGTGACGGTTTGGTTCACAGATTCAAATAAACGTTTCAAAGACACTCAGTAAGATCAGTTCAAATGGGAACGCTTCAAAACATACTTGACAAGACCGGTTCTATAGCCAGTTCTCAGTCTGATCCATCGAAACCGGGTTATGAAAACCGGTTACAATACTTTTGATAAAGAATATATGGTTTTAATATACTTAAAAAAAAATTCCTTTTACTTCGCCTATCAAAAAAAATATAAAGGTAAGCTTTCTATCTCTAGAAGAGAATGAATAAAGGCATGGAACTGTAACACATCTAGCCGTCCAATCCTGGTCATGAAGAAAAATTCAACGCCCACAAGAAGGATATGGTGGGAGCCATCATAGCCAATCACTCGCCTAATCTTTCTATTACTTCTCTTATCTTCTATGACTATGACTATGACGATATTTGGACTAATTGCGATTTGTAAAAACTTAAAATATACCAAAAAGGAATATGATAAAAAGCGATGTTTATATTTTATATATTACTAAAAATAGAATTACTTATGAGTTAATTAAAAGGTTAAGCTATACACCCACTCCTGCTTGTCGTATTTTTTTTCTAAATTTTTTTTTAAATTGGTCATTTTACCACTTTCGAAAAATTATTATTTCTAAAACCATTATTTTTAAGTTTAAAAATATTTTTTTTATAAAATAAAACGTATACTTCTCCCCTCTCCTACTTGTCGTACCCCCTCCTTCTTGGCGTACCTCTCCTCATTTTACCCAATTCGAATAACCATTATTTATAAAACCGTTTTTATAAGTTTAAAAATTTGTATAAAATAAAAACATGTTAGGTCATACATATCCCCCCACCTACTTGTTGCACCCCCCTGAAAAAATTACTCTTAAACTTATCATTTTATTCAATTCGAAAAATTATTATTTCTAAAACCGTTATTTAAAAACACTTTCTATAAAATATAACGTATACCCTTCCACCCTCTTATTTTTCGTACCCCTGTCCTACTTGTCATCCCTCCTCCCCCCCATTTTATCCCCTTCGAATAATCATTATTTATAAAAACCGTTTTTTAAGTTTAAAAGCACTTTCTATAAAATAAAAACGGGTTTGACTATTCATACCACACTGAAAAAAATAACTTTTAATCAACAATTATGATTACTATTAAAGACAAGTGTCGGTGGCAAAATGCCACCGACCCATTGTCCCCCTAAACTTTAATCAAATGATAAATTTTACCGCAAAGTTTATAAAATATCATTTGACCCTCTTAAGTTATTAAAATTACAAGTTTACCCCCTGTAGTGTATATAATTTTATTTTTTATTAATAACTTTCGAGTTTGTTTCTTTATTTTTTTTCTTGACGTCCCGGTAATTTTTTTTAAAACGGAGTTGTATTCAAGATAGCGTGTTTTTTAGGTATCGTGAGTTATATCGACTGACGGTGATGTGCCGGTACCATAAAGAATGAGACCGGCACCGACTAAAAAATATCGGTACCATTATCAAACTGTATTCTAACTATGTTTTTATCTCCACAACTGACTCGCCGTAACTACATACACTTATTTTATGTATTTAAATATGATTCTTTTTGTGCTTAGTCACGTTAATGACACCGCCTCAACCGTTTAAAGTCCGCTTACCGCCGCGGAGCACGGGGCAAAATTTCTAGTTACTAATTAACACAAAGACAAAAGTAAAAAAAACAAAAAAGGTTTGAATTGTATTTATTTGAAAACTTAAAGAAAGAGATGCAACAAGTAAAATCAGTAGAAAAAGGGGTACGTATAGCACGACCCTAATTAAATTGTTTGTTATTTTAGATCGAATGTAGTTTTTAATCTCATATATATTATTCACTAGCTTAAAACTCATGTATTACATGAGTTAAATAAATGAAACTTGTATAAAACATCAGCTTTTATTAAGATTTGTAAATTCTAAAAATGTTATATAGAAAACTATTCCCACAAACGACGACCAATAAATGATATTCGGGTGTTGATGATCTATCAGTAATCCTTCAATGATTATCTCAGCTTTCTAGGTTATGAGGTCTGTTGTTGATCCATTGGTAATCACTGGCAGATTACAAACAAAATGTTTTACTTATTATTTTTTTTAAGTTTTGGTGTGTTAGTTGGTATTTATTAAAAGGTCTATCGGAAATAAGTCATTATTATTAGTGATACTCATTAGTGTATGTACAATCGTTACTCTACTTCAAAATGCATGATTGTTTCCTACACTTCCAAATGCCTCAAAGACATACGAAGCATACCATTTTTAAGATTTTGATCGCAGAATATCACCCGCGCGGATATAAAGCAATTAAAGGGAAAATTATCAAAATACTCATTGACTTTTAGCCTAGAAATACATAGACTTCCACACTGAACCGCTGGCTAAGCCGGCAAATTAAATTAGCGGCAAAAAGGTAAGCGAAAAACATGGGTCTGCACTAATGAAATGTTGAACATCGCAAAATCACGGCTAAATAGCCCGCCCGTCTATGCTATTTAGCCGTGAACCTGGGGGTTTCTGCACTTAGCCGGGGGGAGGGGGTCTTCATTTAGCCTGCCGTTATAAGGCCCTTAGCCGGCGGCTAAGACAAGAAAAGACGGCTAATAAGCCGTGAGCCTGGGCCGGGTAAATAGCCTAGATAACGTGTCGACATTTCATTGGTGTAGAACCCTGACTTCGCTTACTTTTTTCTGGCTAGTTTAGCTGGCTTAGCTGGTGGTTTAATGTGGATGTCTATGTATTTCTAGGCTAAAAATCTATTTAGATAAGTCTTCTTAATCAAATGTTTATTTTGGTAATCATAATCAACCATATTGACGTTCAAATCAGTCAAAATTGATAATTTTGATAAAAATCTTAATTAGTCGAATTTTCAATTCTAATTCTGAATTAAACCTATTAAAAACTTCTAATAGTATTATCAAACATATTTAATCAATACGTTAGTGTTTACACGTTATTTGTTTAAAATTTTCTTAAACCCATTTTTAATCATTCTATCAATATGCATGATAAATCCTTATAAATTTATAAATTTTATCCAACAACTTATGTAAAATATATATAGGTTACGAATTTTCATTAGTTTATTTCCTTATTAATCTTTAATATAATAAAATAAAATATCAAATCAGATATTCAGACGTGTTACGACATCGTCTTCAAATAATCATCCATTATTTCTAGGTAATGTTTGATTAATCTTTCCGAATGAACCAAAAATGAAAAAAAAACAATGATAGATGTCCTACTGTCGTCTTCTTCCTCAGACGTTTAACATCCATGACCCATATAATTTTTTATAGTTATTAAAAGGAAAACTTCACCCAATAGTAATCGAGTTTTTGAAGTATGTTCCATTTAAATCACTTAAAGTTTTTTTTATTTCTCTAAAGTCACTTAACTTTCACTAAGTGTTACAATCCTATGTAATATTTTTATAAATATTTAAAAATTTTAAACTGAATGAGACAAATGAAATATATATAAATATTAGTTACCGATAAGTGAAAATTTTATTCTAATTAATTTAAAATATGAGGTAATAGTGAAGAAAAAATCCATCAAATAAAAAACAAGTTTCAAAATTGTTATATTTAAGTCGAATTGATTTTTTTTTGTTAAATAGTAAACAAGATTCATATATGTTTCATTTATCTAATTCAATTTTAAAAATTTAACATTTATAAAAGTATTACACATGATTGGAAAACCTACTAAAAGTTGAGTGACTTTATAGAGAAATTTTTTTTTGGGTGACTTAAATTAAACAACTAAAAAATTTGGTTAATATTATGTAAAGTTACCAAACGACTTAATTTTTATCTTTTTTTTATCTAGAAATCAAAGTAAGTGACATTTTAAATTACATTTATATAAACTTTATAGATTATACTAAAATTTCTCACATTTTTTGTAATTTGCTAAAAATCAAAATTTATAAATTTCATCCAACCACTTATAAAATATATCAACATTCTAGCATAATTTTTTTCATTATTTCATTTTTGTATTAATCTTTAATATAAGAAATTAAAATATCAAATCAGATACTCAGGAGTAGGGGTGTTTAAATTCGGATATCCGAATTTTTCGGATATTTGATTTCACTATCCAAATCCGCATCCGAAATTTGTGATATCAGAAACAATTAAAAATAAAAAGATATGTTTTTAAAGTATAAAACAATTAAAAAACTTAAAAAAAAACTAAAAACATATATATGTATATATGTGTATATATATATATATATATATAATATTTCAGGTTTAGATTCAATTTTTTTTATTTTTAAATTATCAAAACAATTAAAAAATATATATAAATATAATATTTCAGATATTCGGATATCCGAAATATCCGATTTTTTTAAATCACTATCCGAATCCAAAAATTCGGATATCCAAATTTTCGGATAATTCAGATTTCGGATTATTCGGATTCAGTTTCGAATTCAGACTTTTTAAAAAAACCCTATCAGGATCAAATGCTCGATTATCCATCATTGGTTGTTAATTTTTTTTATTAACCTCTCCGAATGAACCAAAAATGGCAAAAGCAATCATAGATGTCCAAGTGCCATCTTCTTCAAAGTCATTCGACTTCCGTGACCCATATTTTCTTACCGTATATCACTTCAAACGAGTTGATTTTTATCTTAGGGGTTGTTTGGCAACTTCTGAACCAGTAAGTGTTGAACCAGTAAGAGGTCTGAATGGGTATGAGACTCTTAACCAGTTAAGTGCTGAACCATTAATGCTGTGTAAGGCCCCAAACCCGGGAGGCCTCACGTATTGGATTTACTCATCAACACATAGCACTTTAAACATAAGGCATTCATCAACACAGCGGAAACGATTTAAAACTTCAACATACGCAACGAAAACATAAACATGTCTAATACAATTTATCTTTAACAACATCAAATTAAAACATAACATAAACATAAATGGGATGCCAAACGTTGATCTTCGGGTAACTCTTCTCGCTAAGCCAAGCATCCACATCCATCAACTGCACCTGCACTTAACTGATATGCATACTAAAAATCAGCAATGCTGAGTGAGTTCTAACGTTTACTTTAAATCAATTATGCAAAAGATTTACTAATACATACATACTTCCCTTAAGGCAAAACTTTACATACTTCACTTTTCAAAAATAGTTTAAAACATTCATAAGGTAGCTGTCAATTCCTTGTCACTGTTGGTACTGCCCTCGTGATCAATACCGCTTAACCGTCAAATCTTATCACTGCTGGTATTGTCCTCGTGATCAGTACCTCTTAACCGCCAATTCCTTGTCACTACTGGTATTGCCCTCGTGATCAATACCGCTTAACCGTCAATTCTTATCACTGCTGGTATTGTCCTCGTGATCACTACCTCTTAACCGTCAATTCCTTGTCACTACTGGTATTGTCCTCGTGATCAATACCGCTTAGCATGATGTTGTCCTCGTGATCAATAACTGGTATTGTCCTCGTGATCAATACCGCTTTAGCATAGTTTGGTCCTCGTGACCCATTGATGTTGTCCTCGTGATCAACACCACACGACACGATGTTGTCCTCGTGATCAACACCTGGTATTGTCCTCGTGCTCAATACCGCTTAACTGGTACATGGGGGATTGTGTGGTGCCCCGAGCAACCGCCGTCACTCATCCCAATTGTACAACTGTTAACGAGCCATCGAGACTCTTGCTAATAGGCTTAACCCATATCTGGCATCCTATACAAGTAACATCTGTCCCAAGGACCTTATCCAACTGGTTCACTTTATGTTCATAAACTTTCTTTAACTTGATCAAACTAAACATATATAATGCCTTTGTTTATGTATATGAAAATATAGTAAACGCTTGCCAATGATATAACTATACTTTACTGAAACATAACTTGTAATAAATATCATGCCTTTGTTTATGTATATGAAAATATAGTAAACGCTTGCCAATGATATAACTATACTTTACCGAATCATAACTTATCATAAATATCATGCCTTTGTTTATGTATATGAAAATATAGTAAACGCTTGCCAATGATATAACTATACTTTGCTCAAAACGTACATTTGCCTCTTTTAAACTTTTCATTAAAACATAGCTTTTCCCTTCAGTTTACAAAATATAAAATATAATAAACGCTTTACACTAAGTATACACATCACCCCTAAATAAGGCAAAAAGGGGATTATAACTCACATGGTATCTTAGCGGGAATGGTCTACCGGATCTCACACAATCTGAACAATCATAACAAATCGATGCGTATCAGACTTAACTCGACACTAAACGGTTTCACCATTTCTGGCTAGGCGAACTTAAGGCTAGATCCGCCTCTTTCTATCCTGACAAACATACTGACTTCACTAACAGGTTATATATATCCATAGACTTGATGCCTGCGCACTTAGCAAGTATGCAGGGCCTTGTTTTTGTGTACATAATAAGTACGCAGACTTCGTTCTTGCGTACTTGATAAGTACGCAAAACCTGCTTCTTGCGTACTTGATAAGTACGCAAAACCTGTTTCTTGCATACTTGATAAGTACGCAGGCTTTGCTTCTTGCGTACTTGATAAGTACGCAGAACCTGCTTGCGGACGCAAAAACCCTAACTTCTTCATGTAGATCCGACCTCGTCAAGATCCGAACTTTTTTACATTCAAAACGTGTGTTTTCTAACCGAGAGTCTAAATCTATACTTTGTTTTCATTTTTAAATGTAAAAACCTAACCTTTACCCGATTTTTCTTTAAAACCCATCTTATAACAAAAACTCAGATCTAGGAGAATCGGTTACCTGTAAAGGATTCTTCTCCGCAGCTAAACGTTCCAGATACGTATGCCTACGATCCTATGTGCTCGGATTCGAAAACCGGGACGTTCTCTCTCTAGGCTCTCTCCCACCTTCTCTCTCTAGAAAACGAAAATGGTGTTGGAAATGAGGGTTTGGGGTTGGTCTTGAGGCTTATAAGGGCCCATACCCTGGCCCCTTTCGGCCCATACACCCCGGCCCAAGCCCGCTTCTCCTTTTCTTATTTAAGTTTTAATTCTCGTGAATTCTCTCGCGCTCTAAAACTCGGGATGTTACAAGTCTACCCTCCTTACAATAGGTTTCGTCCTCGAAACCTGCCATAAGCTATACTGATAGCAAATCACAGAATGGGTGGCATAAACCATAGCTATGCAAGCCAGCTTAGTCATGAAGGCCATTGTGATTAACTACCGCTGAGGGTCTATTCAGGGAAATATCTAGTTCTAAGGCTTCTAAGCTAATGGGGCTAACTAATTATTTAAGGATTCAATATCATGATCATGTCATAGTAAAATAAGGAGTTTTGCAACGTACCTTACTGAGTTATCCGGTAAGCCCTTGCTTTGGCCTTGTTGATGTAGGGTTCCTTCTCTTTACCCTTTCCCTTTCCAGATCCCCCCGCTTCCGCTTCCTTGGGTTTCTTGTGATCTCGGCTCATGTGTCCTTGTTCCCCACATTTGTGGCATCTTGGCTTTTCCGGGCAGTCCCGTGATTGGTGTCTAAACTTGCCACACTTAAAGCATCCCGCCTGTCCAGCTCTGCACTCTCCTCCGTGCCTTTTCCCACATTTTCCACACAGACCCTCCGCCTCTAACCTTGACCTCCTATCACTAGCACCCTGAAGGTTCTCCCCAGTCCGCTTAGCCTCCTGTTTCTTAGGCGCTTCATAAATGACTTTAGAGGCAATGTCATCATAGACAACTCCGCTCACGACAACCACCGACTCAAAGGTATTCGGTGTGTTGGTCTTTACAAAGGTACGTATCTTTGGAGGCAACCCCTGAACATAATAATGAATCCTCCTCTCCTCTGTGGTCACAAGATGAGGCACCAGGCATGCCAGTTCATTGTACTTGGAAGTATATTGCCTGTGATTCATGAGTCCGGCTTGCAAACTTAGGAACTCTCTCTCCACCTTGTGGACTTCGTTATTGGGGCAGAACTTCTCAATTACTAACGCTTTCAGATCATTCCACCTTATTAGCTCGACCGCTTGGTCACCCTTAGCCTATTTCACAATCTCACACAAGTGTGCTGCCTCTCCCTTCAGTGACTTCGCAGCGAACATGACTGGTTGTTCCGGTCGACATTCACTAAGATGAATGATCGACTCCATTCCGTTAATCCAGTCTAAAGTATCTGCTGCTACTTTCTCACCAGTAAGCACGGATGGATCACAACCACGAAACGCTTTGTAGTCACAGCCGTGAGCAGGCGGTGTAACATTCTCTACCAGATTGGGTCCTCCTATTGTTGGAAGCACCACATGCTCTTCAGTGGCTGAGCTCGTGTTTAGGTTCTCTTTGGCTTTCCTCAAGGCTTCGTCTAGTATGGCTGGTAAGGTTTCCTTCAGCAGTCGGATGAATTCCCAGACGAGAGCTGCTTGTACGGCTGGCTCGAACTCGAATGTCTGATCATATCCTGCCGCATGCTCAACATTGTGCTGACTGACTACCGTATCAGTATGGGTAGTGTGAACACTCCCCTTAATCTCTTGGTTGGTTCTAGCTCCACCGCGGTGGCCTGTATGTCCACCACGTCTTCCTCCTCCTCCTCTAGTTCCTCCACGTCTATCCATTTCTAACTGAAAGATAGAAAACAAAGGGATTTAATTTCATCATTCTAGGGAATATGTAGAACACAATAAGTAAGGTAAGATGTTAATATACACTGGCCATCTGTAATTAACCATTACATCACTTCTTGTTTTCTATTTATTCGCTTTCATGATTCCACTAAAGCCTATATTCTTATCTTGACACTCTAAAACAAAAAAAGAAACTTTACTTACTATACACATATGCACTGCTTTGGCTTGAGTTACCCGTTATTGGCATCCGCTACTTGGTCCCATTCTCAGTTTAAGTCTGGACATCGGGGATGTCCAAATCTCTCAAACTATGGCTCTGATACCAACTTGTAAGCCCCTAAACCCGGGAGGCCTCACGTATTGGATTTACTCATCAACACATATCACTTTAAACATAAGGCATTCATCAATACAGCGGAAATGATTTAAAACTTCAACATAAACATGTCTAATACAATTTATCTTTAACAACATCAAATTAAAACATAACATAAACATAAACGGGATGCCAGACGCTGATCTTCGGGTAAATCTTCTCGCTAAGCCAAGCATCCACATCCATCAACTGCTCCTACACTTAACTGATATGCATACTAAAAATCAGCAACACTGAGTGAATTCTAACGTTTACTTTAAATCAATTATGCAAAAGATTTATTAATACATACATACTGCCCTTAAGGCAAAACTTTACATACTTCACTTTTCAAAAACAGTTTAAAACATTCATAAGGTAGCCGTCAAGTCCTTGTCACTGTTGGTACTGCCCTCGTGATCAATATCGCTTAACCGTGCTGGTATTGTCCTCGTGATCAGTACCGCTTAACCGTCAATTCCTTATCACTACCGGTACTGCCCTCGTGATCAATACCGCTTAACCGTCAATTCTTATCATTGCTGGTATTGTCCTCGTGATCAGTACCTTTTAACCGTGAATTCCTTGTCACTACTTGTATTATCCTTGTGATCAATACCACTTAGCATGATGTTGTCCTCGTGATCAACAACTAGTTTTGTCCTCGTGATCAATACCGCTTAGCATAGTTTGGTCCTCGTGACCCATTGATGTTGTCCTCGTGATCAACACCACACGACACGATGTTGTCCTCGTGATCAACACCGGGTATTGTCCTCGTGATCAATACCGCTTAACTGGTACATGGGGGATTGCGTGGTCCCCCGAGCAACCGCCGTCACTCATCCCAATTGTACAACTGTTAACGAGCCATCGAAACTCTTACACCCATATCTGGCATCCTGTACAAGTAACATCTGTCCCAAGGACCTTATCCAACTGGTTCACTTTATGTTCATAAACTTTCTTTAACTTGATCAAACTAAACATATATCATGTCTTTGTTTATGTATTTGAAATAATAGTAAACGCTTGCCAATGATATAACTATACTTTACTGAAACATAACTTGTAATAAATATCATGCCTTTGTTTATGTATATGAAAATATAGTAAACGCTTGCCAATGATATAACTATACTTTACCGAATCATAACTTATCATAAATATCATGCCTTTGTTTATGTATATGAAAATATAGTAAACGCTTGCCAATGATATAACTATACTTTGCTCAAAACGTACATTTGCCTCTTTTAAACTTTTCATTAAAACATAGCTTTTCCCTTCAGTTTACAAAATATAAAATATAATAAACGCTTTACACTAAGTATACACATCACCCCTAAATAAGGCAAAAAGGGGATTAGAACTCACATGGTATCTTAGCGGGAATGGTCTACCGGATCTCACACAATCTGAACAATCATAACAAATCGATGCGTATCAGACTTAACTCGACACTAAACGGTTTCACCATTTCTGGCTAGGCGAACTTAAGGCTAGATCCGCCTCTTTCTATCCTGACAAACATACTGACTTCACTAACAGGTTATATATATCCATAGACTTGATGCCTGCGCACTTAGCAAGTATGCAGGGCCTTGTTTTTGTGTACATAATAAGTACGCAGACTTCGTTCTTGCGTACTTGATAAGTACGCAAAACCTGCTTCTTGCGTACTTGATAAGTACGCAAAACCTGTTTCTTGCATACTTGATAAGTACGCAGGCTTTGCTTCTTGCGTACTTGATAAGTACGCAGAACCTGCTTGCGGACGCAAAAACCCTAACTTCTTCATGTAGATCCGACCTCGTCAAGATCCGAACTTTTTTACATTCAAAATGTGTGTTTTCTAACCGAGAGTCTAAATCTATACTTTGTTTTCATTTTTAAATGTAAAAACCTAACCTTTACCCGATTTTTCTTCAAAACCCATCTTATAACAAAAACTCAGATCTAGGAGAATCGGTTACCTGTAAAGGCTTCTTCTCCACAGCTAAACGTTCCAGATACGTATGCCTACGATCCTATGAGCTCGGATTCGAAAACCGGGACTTTCTCTCTCTAGGCTCTCTCCCACATTTTCTCTCTAGAAAACGAAAATGGTGTTGGAAATGAGGGTGTGGGGTTGGTCTTGAGGCTTATAAGGGCCCATACCCTGGCCCCTTTCGGCCCATACACCCCGGCCCAAGCCCGCTTCTCCCTTTTCTTATTTAAGTTTTAATTCTCGTGAATTCTCTCGCGCTCTAAAACTCGGGATGTTACATGCTGTTTGGTTGGGCATCTGAACGACTATGCATAATGACTACTTTACCCCTCTAAACTATTTTGTGTTGAATGGAATTTATCTATTTGTTAAGAGCTCTGAATGATTATACTGAATGATGAATAATTTTAAAAAGAAAATACAAAATATCATAGAATATCCAAATTACACATAAATCCTTCAAAATCCATGGAAACATACTAAAATCCAAATAGAAATTAATACTTTGCGTACAATTTTTATTTTAATCATTTGCAACTAGTTGTTTAGCTATCTGGTCACGCAAACTAGTCATATATTCAATGCCTTGTGAACCCCATTCAATGTCGTGAACGAACTGGCCATCACTTACTCCACCTTGTATTTCAGAAAACACAGTGTTCTCGTCGTACTCCATAAATAATTGATCATGAATATTGCATTTCCTTAAAATTATGGACGACGAAACAAGCAATCAACCCATGCACCGGTCAATTTGACCCTTGACCGACCTGTTTGGCTAAATGTGTCCGTGTGTTCTATTGGAAACCCACAAATAATATCGTGTTAGTCTAAATAACAGACCATTGCAAAATATATGAGATTATTTTTTAAAACTGCTTGATATTAAGAATCAGTAAATATATTTCATCTGAGCAATCTTATACAACTTTTGAAGGCATGCAGGTCAACATTTTTACATAATGTAGAAGCCATGTTAGCAACAATTTTAAGAAGTGCATATATTTTTGTGATAAACACAAAAAATGAGGACTTGATAGAATAATTGAAACCAAATATAAGAAGTGCATATATTTTTGTGATAAACAACAATTTTAAGAAGTGCATATATATTTTTACATAATGTAGAAGCCATGTTAGCAACAACTTTTGAAAGCATGCGGGTCAACATTCATACACCATAAAAATGAAAATTCACAAACTTATTACATTCAATCAAATTTGTTTTGGAACATGCTATATGCACATACATGCACTTGTTATGAGATCCAAACCAATGAACCATGGAACTTTTCTTTGGTAATTTGATCCAAAATCTGAATCATTTCGGCTGTGAGATGGTTCCTCCAATCACCAACTTTTCCTTCCCTAAAGAAAACCTGATTAGCTATACCTATACTCAGTGTTGTAAAAATCGTTAGGCGCTAGTCGGGCGGTGGGGTAGGGCCTAGGTCTAGGCAGGATTAATCGGGGCCTAGGCGGGATTAATCGGATTGGAATTTTTATATGTAATTTTCATATTTATATATATATACACATATTTTTATATGTAATTTTCAAAATTATATATATACACACACACATTTTTTAAAGAAGCTGAAAATTACAAGAACTAAACTGAAAATCGCCGGAATCTCGCTGGAATATCGCCGGAACCCTACCGGAATCTTGCCGGAAAAACGGGAAGTGGCCGATTTTTTTCCGACTAGGTCCGATTAGGCCCGCCTAGGCCCGATTTTTCCGATTAGCGATTTTTAGTCCGATTTGACCAAAATTCCTATGTAAAAGGCCGATTACCAATTAATCGCCGACTAATCGGGATTTTTGCAACACTGCCTATACTTAAAGCCCCATGTTTATTAACTTCTCTTAAGTTTTCAAAACTACATAGACTCACAATCATCTATACCCATAACTCAATCATCCATACCCATGGGCACAAATTAACAAAAACACATTTGCTATTCACACAAATTAACAAAAACAGATTTCCAATTAATCCTAATGCTTCAAAACAGAACCAATAGAACATATTCAGAATCGAAACCAAAGAGCAAAGAACCAATATGCAGAATCGAAACCAAAGAACAAAAACATAACCAATTTGCAGAAACCACGTAGTACTAGGGTTCAAGTAAAAAATCAAACAGCAGAGAAGGTACCATGGCCGGAGAGGACGAGTGGCAGCAGGCGGCGGGCTGGCGACTGGGGAGAGAGATGAACAGAGCAGTAGCAGCGGCGGAGGGGGTGCGCAGGTGTAGGAGAGTCGTGCGCAGGTGTAGGGTAGCAGGCGGAGGAGATGCGAAGGCGGAGGGGGTGCGGAGGTGGTGGGTAGCAGGCGGAGGGGGTAGGCGGAGGGTAGCATAGGCGAGTCTGGTAGCTGCGTGGAGAAGGTCCGGTAGCTGCGTGGAGAAGATGGGCAAATGGGGGAGAAATTAGGTTATTTTTTCATTCAGAGATCATTTGTGGCTGAATGGTTAAGAGGTGTTCTGAACCGTGAAGATGTGGTTTTTTTATGAAACAAACGCTCACACTTGTGACCGATTCAGATGTGAGCTCTTAATGAGTTGATTAAGAGGCTACCAAACAGGACCTTAGCTTTATGCTATTTCCGAACAAAACCATCCCATCTTGGCAGCCTTAAAAAAAAATACAAGCGTTGTCTTGTTGACCAACCTACACATAATTAAATATCTCTGTTCTATAACACCAAGCAAACTTACATAAATTATAGTGAGGTCTTAACAAAAGGGAATATCACAACCTAATATCCTTGATTTATTATAAAAATTATTAAAAAAGATGAATTTCGTGCATGATTTATGATAAAAAGTATTTTAAAAACCAATATTGGATCATACTTAAGAAGATGCATGTACCAAATCTTTCTGTATTATAAGATGAACCTTAATTTCAACCCTACCATTTTTATGTAATTTGAGGAATATGTTTTTTGCTAAAGAAGGAAAAGTTAAATATGCACGTCGTTTGTTTTGTTGATATTCAAATTGGTTTGTACTTCTTAGTTAATTCTTATAATAAGGTAGACACGGTATACAATTTCCTTGTATACCGATAAATCACACATAACAATAAGTTTTGATTAATACATTTAGTATTGGTGAAATGTTTTGTTTTAGAAAGATACTAATGTGTGACATCCTTATTTTTATAAGTTTTAATTAATTTATGAATATCTTAAAACTTTAAAATTTATATGCATAGCGAAAGCCTTTAAAGCAAGTTGTGCTTAGAAAACATAATTTTATAAGTTTTAATTAATTTATGATTTTATGAATATCTTAAAACTTTAAAATTTATATGCATAGTGAAAGACTTTAAAGCAAGTTGTGCTTAGAAACCATAATTTTATAAGTTTTAATTAATTTATGATTTTATGAATATCTTAAAATTTAAAACTTAGATACATACTGAAAGACTTTAAAGCAAGTTGTGCTTAGCCCAAATGGGAATGGGGATGGCGACCGTTCGGGCCCCGATCTTCTGAAGAGCCCGAAGTTTTCAAATATATATATATATAGAAATTTTCTATATATTTAAAGTTTTAAACCTAATGTTATTAACATTAGTCAATTACTTATAAAAGGCCCAACTTGTAATTTAATATATATATATATATATATAGAAAATTTCTATATATTTAAAGTTTTAAACCTAATGTCATTAACATTAGTCAATTACTTATAAAAGGCCCAACTTGTAATTTAACCATTATCCCATTAACCCACCTAGAAATTAAAAAGGACTAATGGATTTTTAAACTTAATAAAAAATAACAAAATACTTTGAGGATTTTGCTCTTCCGAATCAGAAGACGCAGCAGAACATAACTTCAGAAGACGCAACGCAAGGGCAAGTCTGTGGCCTGTGAGGCAGCGACTAGCCGAGCAAACTACAGGGCCAAGCATACTAGGGCCAAAAACGCAAGGGCAAGGTTGTGGTTTTTTTATATATGATTATTGAGTTTATATTATAGGCCCCGCTTTTTTTTACATGTCCCGGGCCAAAACACTTTGAGGATTCTCGGGACTGGTTATGCAAAAATTGACGTTTTAAAATTTATTTATATTTATAATTTATATATATATAATTATATATATATATATATATATATATATATATATATATATATATATATAGGGTTAGGTTATAGTAAAAAGGGTTTTAAAAATAAGAAAGGTAAGAAAGATTCTAAGCTTGATATGTGTCATTTTATTGTTTCTAAAGGGAGGACATAATGGTCAATGTGTAATATACCAGGTCAATGTGTATTACAAGGTCTGATATTACACAATGACCAGACCTGATATTACACAATGAACTGATATTACACAATGACCTGACATATTTGAGTGAATTATACAATAATGAGCGAATTACACAACGAGTTGTAAACCTAAAACACAATGATGAATACATATAACACAATGATGAAATTTTTTTGACACAATGACCTGACTAATTACACAATGACCAGACGTGGTATTACATAATGAATTTGTATTACACAGTGAACTTGTATTACACAATGACCTGACTAATTACATAATGACCTGACTAATTACACAATGAACTTGTATTACACAATGACCTGACTAATTACAAAATGAACTTGTATTACACAATGACCTGACTAATTACATAATGAACTTGTATTACACAATGACCTGACTAATTATACAATGAACTTATATTACACAATGAACTTGTATTACACAATTACCTGACTAATTACACAATGAACTTGTATTACACAATGACCCGACTAATTACACAATGAACTTGTATTACACAATTACCTGACTAATTACACAATGACAAGACGTGGTATTACACAATGAACTTGTATTACACAATGACCTGACTAATTACACAATTAACTTGTATTACATAATGACCTGACTAATTACACAATGAACTTGTATTTCACAATTACTTGACAAATTACACAACGACCAGATATTACACAATGACTAGACGTGGTATTACACAATGAACTTGTATTACACAATGACCAGACTAATCACATAATTAGCTGAAAAACGTAAAACACAATGATAAATACATATAACACAATGAACTTGTATTACACAATGACCTGACTAATTACACAATGAGCTGGAAAACGTAATTTTTTTTCCATTTTTGTTTATAACGACACTATACTCGTTTTAAAGATAAAAAAATGCTCGTTTTTATGGTGTAATTTTTTTGAAAAAATAATGTCGTATGTAAAAGTTATGAACGTTTAAAAATGAGGAGGGGAACTTGATAAAAAGTCAACAAAAGTGGTCAATACTAAAATAATCTTCCAACAACTTTTTCTCTTACAATTTAATCTCAACTATTAAATTTTTTCTACAATTTGATCTAATTTCCCTAAATAATTCTCACTCTTTTTAAAATTAGAATTCTTTTTACCTGAAACTAATCATATATATATATATATATATATATATATAATATACATTTGCTAACTTCTGTGAACATTAATTTTATTCATTTTTTTTTGTTAACATATCATTCATATAAAATTAAACTGTAACTAGACAGAATCAAATATTCAGGCATGACTAAATGGTTTGAACTTTGGCATGGCTCAATGGTTTGAGCTTTGGTCGTTAAATCCCTTGTCCTTGGTTCGAACCTTCTCATGTTTCTCTCTGTTCTTTTGGTTGGCAGCTTTCTGTGAGAAATAAAGTATTAAATGATGTGTCCGTCCAATTGTTACTAGTTTTATTAATATATTTTAATACTAGGTTATATACTCATGTATTGCATGAAGTTGTTTAATAGAAAAATAAAATTAGAATAAATAAAATTCTTTATTTTCTTAATTAAGTAATAAGTATAATTCAAATTTTATCTTATTTAATTTGAAAAAGAAATTAATATAATTAGATTTCAAAGTGCAAGCTTACCCAAAATAGAGAATTAGAAAATTTTAATGAAAAAATTATGATTATTTAAATCATTTATTAGAATAAGGATTATTTATACTATTTATACTCTGTGTATTACACGATTTATTTACGAGTATAATAAATTTAAGGTTATATACTTAGTAATATGGATTTAAGAATTATAAAATAATATTTTAAGTTAAAATATTATTAAAGTTACGTATAAGTACACTAATTAATATTAAGAAAAATTAACATTAATTAATGTTAATAAATTAATATTAATATTAATTAATGTTAATAAATTAATATTAGTAATTAATAAAACAGTAATATTTAAAAATGAAAAGAGATAATTCATAAATCTATAAATACTTCTTTGTAAGTATTTGAAGATTTAAATAAATATCAGAATTTACTAAATTAAATATAAAATGTGACCTATTTTGATCCATGAATGATGAGTGCAAGATCCTCGGTTATTTTGCGATATTCAACACAACCAATGCATGTTGCTTCAAAATTTTCAGTGAAATTCAGAAGCTTTGCATTGTTATCCAACTTTGTCTTACACAAATGTTAAATGCAATTTTATATATTTATTACTTTTTACTAAGAAGGTAAAAATAATGAATTGCAGCATCAAATGTATTAAACTAATTATAAAGACGATGTCGTGTGTCAAAAGTATTAGATGACTACAACTTCTCTTAAATCGTTTTATTCCAGAAGATTAAAATTTTATTTAAAATGTATAGTTTTTATGATCATATATAATACTTAATAATTTATAAATTCAAAGAAAAATGATAAGAAATTGAAAAGTCATCACACCTAATCCGACACGTTTTAACCTTCAAATTTAGCTAATTTAGAGTTTAGACAAGTTGAGATAAGCTGTTTCACCCAAATAAACCCTAAAGCTAAGCAAAAAAGGCCCAAATGGCCCCAAATTAAGTACTAACCCTATGGGCAAGACCCCTCGTCGAAGAAAAAATAGAGCTCATGCCGTTGGGTTGGTTTTCCCACCCTTTTAATGCACCATGTAATAACGTGTGACAATCTAATAGGCTGCTTCAGCTTCGATGGTCTTCCCATCAGGACACACGTAAACCACATATTTTGTCAAATTGAATTCATTAAATACACATACAATATGAAGTACAAATAATTAATATTTTGGTTTACTTGTATAAAGTGACACAGAAACTAGTGTTTGCCTATCAAGAGTATGGCCAAAACACAACTTAAAAAACTGTCAAGACTGATGTCATTAATATAAGAGATCCAAAAACTGTAATATAAAACCAAATCAACTCATCAAACCATAAATCTTATAGAAAGTATCAACCGTTGGGTTTTTTTAAGAAATGAAAGGAATTAACACATAACTTGAGCTTAGAAATCAATTTGGACATCCCTATCAGAGTTTTTGCATGCCCATACATAACCTCCATCACTCTTAAGTGCATAAGCAACCATATCATCAATGAGACTGTGTTCATACATGTGAATTATTTATTACAAAAATGTGATAAAAAATAAGAAAAGAAATAAAGAATCATGAGAACTTGTTCAACTACTTATCATATCCCAGCAACCTTGAACTTTCACCTTTGGGTAACATGTCCTTAATGATGGAAAGAACTTCATGACTTTGGTATTTACGCGGTGATTTCCAATTCAACAATCTAGTTGTAGCTTCTAGCTATGGGTAATTTCGACACCCATCTCACAAAGGCTTATCAACATCTTGTAGCATGTCAAAATATCCATTTGCTGCAAGACTAGGTTCTTCTTCCCATATCTTTGTATATACCATGTTATCCATCACCATTTAAGTTCAATTGTCATCATGTTCTTCTATAGGGTTAGACGCTTGACTCGGATTCGAATGCCGAGTTATAAAGACCACGTTTTCACCATGTTTCCACTATATTGTATAACTAGGCATAAAACATGTTTAAACAAGTGAAACATCACTTCTTCCCTCTTCAAGTGGTGCAAATTTTGACATTTGGAACAAGGGCATCTAGTACTAAATGCTATCCGAAATAGTTTCATTTTCTTTTTAACATACCTTTCATTTGTTCTTGTGTGTTGTGAGTCTAGCGTATGTGTTTCGCTTAAAGATCGATTGTGGTGCTAATCATTCTTTGCTTAGGGCACAATTCAAGACACGTATTTCATTAAAAAGTGAAAAAAAAACGTCCCGCTATGTTAGGAGGAGAAAATCACTAAACATAATTATTAAGGTGTACATGGTTTCACTATAAAAATAAATTTTAAATTATTAACAAATCAGTATTTAAATAGTTAATTTTTTAAAATTAATTTCATAAAGTAAAATTAATCAAACATAAATAAAACATTAAATTCATTAAAATAAAAATAATAATTCATAAAAAAACATTACTTTCATGAAATAATAATAATAAAAAATGACTAAAAATTTGACTATCCATATTTGTTGTTAATTTCTTCTTTCCTCTTTTCTGCGAGTTCACAATCTTTCATACTCAAATTGTCGATGTTAATCGGAGGTATCTGTGACATCCGGCAATTTCAGGTTAACTCCGTTAACTCAAACCTCGTTAGTTCAAACATTATTCATTGCAAACTCAGTTATCTCAGTTAGTCACACGTGCATGGCATTTAATTAAGTTAATTAAATGTGTCAGTTAGTTCACACACGGCGAATCGCACTCGAGTCTAACCCGGAACGTTGGTGATTAATTAAAATAAATATGTAGAATATTTAATAATTTATATTTAATATAAATTATGTGAATTTTATGTGATTACGTGAATTTACGTTAATTACGTGAATATTATGGTTATCGTACGTGCTTATCGTGTATTAATCGTACTTAGTATTTTTATAAATATTAGAGTTTTTATAAAAATAAAAATCAAAATTTTTAATAACTAATTAAGTGTTAGTTAATTAATTAGAGATTATGAGCCTTAATTAAACTGAAGCCCAACTTAAAAACTCATTAATGCAAAAATGTATATAAGGAACTTTATAAAAAAAAACATAAACCCTACCCCACTCCTTGAAGTCGTCGACCCCCCCCCCCCCACTCTCTCCTTTGAGCCGAGACCTTCAAGGCACCCAAACACCCTCGTTTGATCTTCGATCGTGAATCCGGAAGTGGATACGTGCTAGTCTAGGCATTCCTAACATTCCTACGTAAGTTATTTTATTAAAATTCGTCGTTATTTCATTATTATTTTTGAGATCGAAACCCTAGTTCATCCAAACTTGATATTTTCGAAATATGATAATGAATTAGTTACTTGTTTGGTATTATTGTATCGTATTGGTGATTTTATGAAAATATGTGAAACCCTAGTTTCCATACGAAGTGTAAATTGAGATTTGTTGATTATGTGAAGTATAGGAATTGCATGCTAGACGTGAATTATGATTAATATAGTTATAATTATATTGGTTGAAAGATTTGGGATTGATTAGACGTGTTAATTGTGTAAACAAAGCGTGTAATGGAGGACTTACTAAAAGATGAAACTTTGTTGAAAGATGATTTTTAAATGTGAAGGTTTCTAGGTGTGTATGATGCTATTATTTGACTCTAGTATATTAGTATGGTTGTATAAATGATTGTTAACGTGTTGTTGAATGCAAATAGATCAAATAAATCATAGGTTACCAAAAGTGGAAACTTTTAGAGTTTGAAACTTGATGTCTAGACTTGAAGTGTATGTTGTAATGATTTATCATGCATTAGTATGTGTAGATAAACATGTCATGATCATGCAAACGTGTTAGAGATGATGTAATCTATTGAAACCAAACTTGTGTTCATATATTGTTAAAAGTAGGAATTTTTGTTGAACGTGTATTGTTGACGTAGTTTGCCATGCTAAGTTAGTTATGGCTTAGGTAGCATGAAACGTGAATTATTTGTGTGCTAAGCGTGTTTTTATACAAGTCAAACATTTAATCACTAAACGGGTCACCAACGGGTCGTCGGGTCAAACTTAGTCAAACTTGATCAAACTTGGTCAAACTTAGTCAAACTAATAAATATTTTCTAAACCCTTAAAACAGTGAGATTGTTTGGATACTTAGGGTTCCTATCGTCTTGCACAAACACACACTTATAAACCGGTGTTTATAGGTGACAGTTAGTCGTCAAGCATTCTAAGTTCGCTTTCTTTCGCACGCACTCCAAGGTGAGTTTCACGGCCCCTTTTCTTATGATTTAAACTTGGGGGAGAAAACATGGGTACGAACATTTAGATTTTACATTTCAATTATATCACTTGTTGTACTAAGCGCAAACATATCATGCAAGTCCTTACTTATCGAACCGTTTAATATATGGGATAGCGAGGTAATCTTGAGTATTACTACTGGGCATTGATAAGCCCCACCCGCGTTAGTCGCACTAACACAACAGGTAATCAAATGGGTGTAACATTGACCTAAACATTTACCATTGATCATGATAGTCATGGTAGGAGGCAGTTCAAACATAAACAGTCAGCTTCGGTGTCGAAACGCTTTAGTAACATGTAACTAGGTTAGCTACCTACGATATAAATTGTAAATGGTTTTATCTAGTATTCTTTACAAACATTGAAACCTGTGAACTTACCAACCTAGTGTTGACACATTTTAGCATTTTTCTCAGGTCATTAAGGTACAAGCACAAGCTAAGGCATGCATGCATTCGAAGTCCATCATTTTCAAACTCAAGAACTATTTATTTTATTTATTGTTGAATTATTTATTTTTGGCGCGACTGTTTTGGCGCATGCTTTTCATTTAACTTTTTGCTTCCGCAGTCTTACATTAAATCAGTGTTTTCATTTCTAGTGTTGCATCGTGACTATGAGCAATACTAGTGGTTTTCTTAAACTCATATAGAGTCGTTCAAAGTAACTAATGACTGAGATCCTGGTATGTCACGCTCCTAACGGTAAAACTCCGTTAGTGAATTTTGGGGGTGTGACAGTATCTCAATTCAAGGGTGTTTTGTTTTTCTTCTTTAAACCCATGTAATTTATCAAGTTTTAACTCTAATTTATCAGAACTATTTTTGTACTGATCCAGGACGTTTGAAGATATTCGTCGTTTCCCTTTGTTATTTCTCCCGGACGGACGAACCGATTAATCATATAAATTAAACTATCGTTCAATAACTTAGCATGGTTATTATCTAGCTCAAACTAATTTTTTGGACCCATATGACGTTAGGCTTTGTAGGTCCTGCTTCCTTATCTCCAAACATGTAGCAAAGATTGTGACAACCTTGCCTATTGGCTAAGAAGTCCGCAAACTAAGGAGTTGAGACCCACTTGAATCGGTAGTTTCAAGTTTGGCATTAACTATTCAGAAATCCATTTGAAAACGTGGATATTAATTTAGAATATAGTTGTAACACTTATTAAAGAAAAATAATTTAAATTCGTCGTTTATAGACCTAATTTTTTATTTGTAATAATTCATTGGCTTTTGACTTGTTTTTATTTTAATTATAAAGCCATCCATCCTTTGTTGGGTGGGTTATTTTTATTAAAAAAAAATAGTCTCTCCAAATAAAGAAACAGGTTAAAATATCAAGATAGTTTATATTAAGATTTTATATAGTTATTTAAATTCTTTCTAGACCTATCTAACATTAAGAAAATAATTTATATAAAATTGTGTTTAGATGTGTTAGTCTCAACATCTTTATTCATTTTTATTATAGGGTTTTACTATATATTATTATATATTGTAAAACATTAAAAAGAAAGATGGAAATAAAAGATGACCATCTTTAAAATGAATAAAAAAACTAATTTGGAAAATTGTGTGCGTGTGTACGTGCTCAAAATAATTAGGTGGTTTCTTTTATTTTTCTAATTTTGTTTTTGCTACATATTAAGAAAGCATGAGTCATTAACTGTGTCGGAGACCTTTATAAAACTAATATGATCAAATTTGACTAATTGATTCTAGTTTAAATGTTTAATAACTGAATTGAAGTATTGAGGTTTATATATAGGGAACAAATCTTTCTAGACTTATCTAAAATAATTATAAAACATGTTAGGTAGTTGGTGATGTCATTAGCAAGATTTTCTGTAAAGGGTTTGCATACAAGTTGAGTAATGGTGAACCAGGAACTCGGCTTGTTTTACTTTTGAAATAAAATAGTTTGGGTTTGGCTCGTTTAGAATTTTAGTTTTAAAACTGAAGTTCAAGTTTTTGAATAGTTTTTTTAAATTCGAGTTCGTCTCGACCCGTTTATTATTTTATTTACATATTTATGATTATATATAACACATTATATGTAATAATAGGATATATATATATAAAGGAGTCTTATCTATGAAGAAGCAGATGGATTACAAAGTATAAGATTCGTAGATTTTGAACAAAAAATAATATAAATGAAGAAACCACTACAGAAAATAATTTTATGAATTTAGAAGTAGATAGTGACGAAGGTCCCATCTACGATACAGAAACAGAAGATGAAGAAATAAATACAGAATTCTTACGTTTCGAAGAAGAAGAAGCAGATTATAGCATAATAGATTATTTAGACAATTTTAAAGAGGATAAATTAATAGCTTTCAAAATAAAAGAAACAAATAAAACTATAGAACAAATTATAGATAAAAAAAATTCACCGAATTAAATATACAGGAAGAAGTAGATAATATGATAATAGATTGTATAACAGAATTAGGATTAACTTATGAAGATAGCTACAAAAAAATATAAAATTATTATAATCTACCACTAGTCGAAGACATTTTACAAGGAAAAACTATGTTAATAGAATTCTATAAACAAGAACAATCCTTTATGGATCAAGATATGAATAATCCTTTAAAAAGAAAAATAAAGTGGAATCAAACAAGTGGTGAATCTTCACATGAAACATCAGGAAGAGAACCATGGTTTCCTCCTATCATAAGTTACCAACAAGAATCAGATTTCAGAGGAAAAGGTAGTAGATTACCAATGGGACACATACACAGTTGGGTTATGTTGTTACTTGCGTTTCAAGACACACCTAACACAGGAATAAGAATAGTAGAAAGAACATAAGACGAAGGAGAAGGAACGGGACTTCTTCTTCTGCAGATTAGTTATCCTACACAGATGTCTGATGACCAAATTGTCCAATTTTACCATCATGGTATGATTGATTTTCTTGAATTTAGACTACGTTCATTGCAAATATTGTCAATCGCATCCGTTGTGCATATCTCCATTTGTACTACCTTCCTACCAGCTTATTGTAAGTATTTTATTATGTCAATATTTCAATTTATGAAATATATGAAATCTGGTACCCAGCCTAAATTGGTATCAGAGCAAAGGCTTTCCTAAAATCTAAAAGACAAAGACAGGTCCATGTAAGACAGCTTTGTATGCTTAAGTCCTACTTTTATGAAAACCATCTTTGGTGAAGGTTAGGAAAAAAAATTTCTTTGTTATAAATTCAGACAAGTTATCAGAATTTATGACTTCTTATGTTAATTAAGTATGTTTTATAATTATCAATATCAATATTGGGATATGAAAAAAATACTAAAAGGATTAATTAGTGCTAAGAGTTAAGCTAAAGAGGTGGATTTCTCTAATCATAGATTCTCTAAACTCTAATTCAATACCAAGAAAATTCAATTTCTTAAATTTAGAATTCTCTGAAAAAGTGAACAAACCAATCAACACAAATAATTATAATTTAATTTGTAGAATCAAAAAAGATTACGAGCATAGTTTACATACAGATAATATACATCTAAACGCCTTAACAGATCTAGTAATCAACTTAGGAATAAATTTACAAAAAGAGTCTACTTTTAACAGACAAGTGTTTGATAAAATACAGACAAAAATAAATAATAAAACAGAAGAATATAAGAAATATATAGAAAATCTAGATTATATTAAAGATCAAAACAACCAAATCCTTAAAGAATTAAAAGAAATTAGAACAAATAACTCAGAAAAGCAAGATTTAAATAACGACATAAACAAAGTTACTGAAGCCATAAACAAGTTAAGTTTAGAAGATATAAAAATTAATATACAACCGAAACCTTATAAACATTGGCAACCTAAGAAAATGATGAATAGAAATTTCTTAGGAAGAGGAAGACTATTACAAGAAGCAAGAAACTCTACAAGTAATATACAAGATACTATAACATCTGATACTTTTTTAATAGAATAGTAGAAGAGGTTCAGGATCTACTAGCACAACACCTACAGTACAGTTAGAAGAAGAAATAGATCTCGATAGAAACATAAATCTATACAATCAACATCAACTTGATATTCTAAACCCAAAAATATTATACCAAACAGGAATCCTAAACATTAATACGAAGCAGTAGAGAAGTAAGCTTAAGGGTTATAGACAAAACAGTAACAGTAGACTTAATTTCACAAGAAACTATACAAAAAATTAAGCAATCTCGTAAAAAACTTTGTTCATACACGATTAATAGTCATATGAATAAAAGCTTTAGGAAGAAAGAATTTAGAAACAAAATTATTAGCTTTAATATTAGATAAAAGTTAGAAAACATAATTAAAAAAAGCTATAATATCATGAATGGAAGTTGACCTTAGTCAAAATACAGCTCTATTCTACTGCACACCATGAATCTTAAAAGACATTAAAGATCTAAAAAACCTTAAGATAGCACTACAAACTAAAGGTTATGAAAATTATGAAGAGAATAACATAGTTATAAGTATAGGAATGCTAGGAAAAGCTAGTAACAGATCAGGAATGAAGTATAAAGTAAATATAGAAGGAATTGTACAAACAAAAGCGTCAAAATCTATACAAATGATAGATCCAGTAACAATAAATCCTGAAGAATTGGCAGGATTAGAATAGGATATAAATGAATTACAAGAAAATGAAAACGCAGTCTTAGTACCAAAAAGGAATCTTATCTATGAAGGAGCAGATGGATTACAAAGTATAAGATTCGTATATTTTGAACAAAAAAATAATATAAATGAAGAAACCACTACAGAAAATAATTTTATGAATTTAGAAGTAGATAGTGACGAAGGTCCCATCTACGATACAGAAACAGAAACAGAAGATGAAGAAATAAATACAGAATTCTTACGTTTCGAAGAAGAAAAAGCAGATTATAGCATAATAGATTATTTAGACAATTTTGAAGAGCATAAATTAACATCTTTCAAAGTAGAAGAAACAGATAAAACTATAGAACAAACTATAGATAAAAATTCACCGAATTAAATATACAGGAAGAAGTAGATAATATGATAATAGATTGTATAACATAATTAGGACTAACTTATGAAGAGAGCTACAAAAAACTATAAAATTATTATAATCTACCACTAGTCGAAGACATTTTACAAGGAAAAACTATGTTAACAGAATTCTATAAACAAGAACAATCCTTTATGGATCAAGATATGAATAATCCTTTAAAAAGAAAAATAAAGTGGAATCAAACAAGTGGTGAATCTTCACATGAAACATCAGGAAGAGAACCATGGTTTCCTCCTACCATAAGTTACCAACAAGAATCAGATTTCAGAGGAAACAGTTGTAGATTATCAATGGGACACATACACAGTGGGGTTATGTTGCTACTTGAACAACAAAAACCACAGTTATGGATAGATGAAATTTTAACATGGGAACAAAATACAGTTAGAATGGGGAAACAAACAAAAAAGATAGTATGGACATGTTTGCTTACTTAGAAACCATATTAGGACCTACAGCTCTAGGAATTTGGCAAAGCAAAAAAAACACAAGACCCATAAAGTATAAATGCGTTAAAAGCTCTAGGTGATAACCCGTATAAATTTACATCCCAAATTAGGACTCTTATTCTAGGAGTAGATCCAGCAAAGAATAATAGCATAATACAAGACACAGTCATTAGAAACTTATAACAGTTAAGTATCGCAGATATGAAATATATAAATGAGTTCACACTAGACTTTACAAGGCTTTTATCACAAACAGGGCAAGCAATGGAAGACAATTTATGTGATAAATTATTTATAAAATTATCAGGAGATTTATGAAGAAGTATACATGAATCATGGAAATCAACATATGGTACACAACTCGGTCTAGGAATAGGACTAGAATAACTTATACATTCGGGATATTAGAAGATAAGTGTAAAGAAGTAGCCCTACAAGAACAGCTTAAACGAAACGCTTATGCATTTTGTAAAACATCAATTTACACTCCCCAAGCTTATGGATTTTATGATAAAAAGAAAAAAAATTAAGAAAAAGTACAACTTGTAATAAAAATTATAAATATAAATCCAATTACAAAAATAAATACGTACGAAAACCACAAACAAGAAAATGCAAATGTTTTATTTGTGGCGATGAGAGTCATCTAGCAAATAGATGCCCAAATAAAAACAAAAACACAGAAAGATCAAACTTAATAGAACAACTAAATGACTATGAAATAGAAATTATAAAAACAGACGATTCGGGAAACGAATCCGTTTACAGTATTTATAGTGAAGACGAGCAGCCAATAACAAAAGTCACATATACCTATATGAATACAGAAGAATGTATACACAATTGGATAAGTCAAAAAGGAAATAACCATATAAAATGTTACAACTGTGGATATTATCCAAGCATAGAAAAAAGACTATAATGTAACAAATGTTTTAACGAAATTTGTTTTATATGTCTCAAATGATTATACAATGAAAACATAGAGGAAGTAATAAAAGTAAATGCAAGCAGTAGTACAACAAAATTAGAAGACAAAATAGAAAAAACTAGACTTAGTAATATAATTACATGATCTTAAGATAAAAAAATATGGAAAACAGAATACAAGAATTAGAAGATTATATCCAAAAGAAAAAGGAAATTCAGCACGAAATAGTACAAATGTCAACAGAAGAAAATGAACTAGTATTTGTACAAACACAAGGATCAATGAACATGATAAACATACAGTGTAGATTATGGTTAGATCATAATAAATTCATCGATTTAACAGCATTAGTAGATACGGGAGCCACTAAAAGCTTGATATCACATAGTATAGCTCCAATAGAATATGATAAAAATTTAACATATCAATTAGTAAGCAGAACAACTGAAGATAGATTAATATCAATTACACATTATCTACAACCAGTAGTAATACAATTCTTAGACTTCTCAAAAAATTATAGTATAAAATATGAAATACCACAGATCAACATAAACCCTCGACATATAAAATCTAAAGACTTTGTTCTAGGACTAAACTTTTTACTAGGATTAAATGGATCTATTACATTAACAAAAAAAATTCATAACACTCAGCAAACATATATATATATTCCCAACAATTAGGTATAATAATACAACAGAAGTTATACAAAAACAAGGAAAAACGGAAGCTTAGAATTCTTAAAACAAAATCATAACAAACAAAGTTTAATAGAAAATGAAAGCATAAGGTTACTAACAGAATTTTTAAGTCATGAACTTGAAAAAGGTAAAGACATAACAAAAAGTATAAATCATCCTATAATTCTACATTTGGAAAAGATAGGGTTAATAGGACATATAATAAAGTCAAGGGTAAATCATAAATGTAAATTTAAACTTAAAAACCCTGACATAACAATTAGAACATCTAATATAGAATACAGTCCATTAGATAAACAATAATTTAAACAACAAATACTTGAAATGATAAACCAAAAATTAATAAGAAAATCAGAAAGTCCGCACAGATCAGCAGCGTTTCTAGTAAAAAATCACAACGAAGTAAAAAGAGGAAAGACAAGAATAGTATACAATTACAAACGTCTAAACGATAATACAGAAGATGATGGTTATAACATCCCTAATAAAGATAGTTTATTAAATCTAATACAAAAGAAGAAGGTTTTCTCAAAATTCGATTTAAAATCAAGGTATAACCAATTACAGCCAGAAGAAAGTTTTAAACCATGGACAGCCTTTACATGTCTAGAGGGACAATACGAATGGAATGTCCTTAATTTTGGACTAAAAAACGCTCCATCCATTTTTCAAAGATTTATGGATAGTATATTCTTAAAATATGAATTTTGCTTAGTATATATTGATGACATTTTAGTTGCAAGTGAAACAGTACAGAAGCATGAGCAACATCTAAAACAAAAATATGAAGAAATAAAAAAGCATGGTATGGTAATCTCAAAGAGAAAAATGGAACTCTTTAAAAGAAAAATATATTTTCTTGGTTTAGAGTTAGGAAATGGAAAGATAGAATTACAGTCACACATTTCTACAAAAATTTTAGATTTTCAAGAAAAATTTGAAAGTTTAAAACAAATACAAGCCTTTTTGGGACTAGTAAATTATGCTAGAAAATTTATCCCAAATCTATCAAAATTAGTAGGTCCTTTATACAGTAAAACCATGAAAAATGGGCAAAGATATTTTAACGCAGAAGATACTAAATTAGTTCAAAAAATTAAAAATACTATAAAAACTATTGGTCCATTAGAATTACCACAAGTTACAGATTACATTATTATTGAAACAGATGTATGTAAAGAAGGATGGGGAGTTGTCCTTCTCTGCAAACCAAATAAATATGGCTCCAAAACAGAAGAAAAAAATTGTGCTTACTCCGGTGGAAATTTTTAAAACAAAACCAACTGGACAATCATAGATTTTGAAATCCAAGCATTAAGCAATGCTATAGACAAATTCAAAATTTATTTACATAATGAGTTCATAGTCAGAACAGATTGTGAAGTAATTGTAAAATTTATAAAAAATGACCAGAGTAAAAAGGTAAACAGAACAAGATGGGTCAATTTACAAAATACTATACAAGGTCATGGATACCATATAAATTTTGAACACATCAAAGGAAACAATAATGGTATAGCCGATATGTTGTCTCGAAATATTAATAAGATATTTTTTCCAGATGGAAAAGAAAGATAAAGGGAAAGCAAAGATTATACAGCCCAGAAGAACTATTTCTCCGATAAGTATATCATCTGAAGAAGAGCATACAGAAAAGCTTTTAAGCCAAGCTATAAAGGCTGACAGAGTACAAAGTTCTAGAAAGCTACCAGCATCAATTACTGGGTTAGACGCTGTCCTACGGTATTATAACCCAGTAAACAACCAAGGTCCTGTTATTCATCGACCAAAACATATACGCACTAAACAAAGGGCTGATGCATATTCTAGACAAAGCTCGGTTATTACATTTGGAAATTACGGTTTACAACAATGTAATGACCCCAATACAAAGTTTCGTCCAATTGTTGGAATGAAGCTAACAGATAAGCATCAATGCTTGTTGGACATCCTTTGGCATATTCAAACCATGTCACAGGCTTCAACATTCAAAGTACAGGTTTTAAATGCATTATGCATTTACTTTCATGAGCAAAGCTCAAAAATCCCCGAAAAACAACAATCAAAGTTTACTCACTACATCGTTTTTCGAGGAACAAAAATTGGAATTTTCAATAAATGGGAGACAGTTGCAAAATTTATACAATGTCCAAATCCCATTTACAAAGGTTTTTTCAATTTCGCTAAAGCTTTAAAAACAGCCAGGGAACATTTTGGCACAAATAGTTTCTATATTGAGCCAGAAGAAGTTCAAACATTTTCTAAAATAACAAAGACTAATCCTGAACAAATAATTAAAGCTCAGGAGGAAGTAATTGCAAAGCTTCAGGAACAACTAATGAAAAAAGGACAAGATACATATCCTATACAAGGCTATATTGAAAATAGCCTTATAAAACAAAAAATGGCTATACTCGAGGCAAAAAATAAACAGTATATACATAGACTCGAGAAAAAAGAAAAAACAGTTCCTCAAAATGTAAGTTATGAAGCGTTCAGAATAAGAATGCTTGATACACCATGGAGACAGTGTTTACAGCCAGTCATTAACAGATTCCCATGATAAATTAATGGATCTATTACATTAACAAAAAATTTCATAAAACTCAGCAAGCACATATATACATTCCCGACAATTAGGTATAATAATACAAAAAAAGTTATACAAAAACAAGGAAAAAACATAAGCTTAGAATTCTTAAAACAAAATCATAACAAACAAAGTTTAAAAGAAAATGAAAGCATAAGGTTACTAACAGAATTTTTAAGTCATGAACTTGAAAAAGGTAAAGACATAACAAAAAGTATAAATCATCCTATAATTCTACATTTGGAAAAGATAGGGTTAATAGGAGAAGATATAACAAAGTCAAGGGTAAATCATAAATGTAAATTTAAACTTAAAAACCCCGACATAACAATTAAAACAGCTAATATAGAATACAGCCCATTAGATAAACAAGAATTTAAACAACAAATACTTGAAATGATAAACCAAAAATTAATAAGAAATTCAGAAAGTCCGCATAGATAAGCATCATTTCTAGTAAAAAGTCCAGTTGGTTTTGTTTTGAAAATTTCCACTAGAGTATACACAAATTTTTTCTTATATATATATATAGGGTTTGGTTTAAATGTTAACCAAGTTTTATAAGATAACCATGAAAACCATATGTTAACCATTGATTGAATTTGATCAATGATTAATTCCATTTAATGGTAAATATGTAATTATTAAAAGAAAATTTTAATTATATTTAATGCAAAAGGGTAATTTTGGTAAAACAGCACACATTAAATTAAGTATTCATTAATTATTCCACACACACCCTCTCTCCTATGATTTCAAACTTAATAATTAAAAATTCATAAAAATTAATTTAAAACCAAAAAGATCAATAATTTTTTTTAGTTTTAAAATACAATCATACAAAAAAAAATAGAACATAAAATCCGAGTAAAGTTTGTTACGTATACATAACAACTGTGTTATATATACGTATCAACTGTGTTACATATACGTACCAACGGTGTTACATATATGTACCAACTTGATTTACATGTGAACCAACCTATGTTACATATATGTACTGAACTATCTAATACACTTGATCAATAAACCAAAAAAAAATAGTTGAACCAATGAAGCGATTAACTATTTTATACACTTGATTAATGAACCAAAACAGATTAATTCATATATGTATCAAGTGGTATGTTTATGAAAAAGTGAAGTTAGTAACTTAAACAACATGTTTACATATATGTACCAAACAATATGGATTTGGTACATATATGTAACAACTCATACATACATATATATTGTTACTATATATGGTTTAACCTATAAGTAATACATATATGTAACAACTAATATGTGGCTTCAAATAAGTTATATGTTACATATAAGTTTATAAAAATTGACATGTATATGTTAGACGTGTTTTACATACATGTCACCGGTTAAAATAAAAACATTACGGTTAAAAGATTAAGTTATAAAAAAACTATGGGTTTTGTTTGGATGTGTACCAATATATCGGGTTAATGTTGTGAAAATGAATATGCCGTACTAAGAAAACAATAACTCCTTAAAATAAATAATAATTGAAAAAACATTAAAATAATGTACTGATCCAAAAAAAACAATAAATCCTTGAAATAAAATAAAAATTAATAGGAAAAAAAAGACATTAAAAGTTATGTAATGAAAAACACAAATTCTAAGAATGTTTCGTATAATGGAAAAAAAAACTTATTTTTGAATTATGAAATAGTGAATGCAGGAGATAAAAAAGGGATTTGTTGTTACAAAAATAAATACCTAATATAAAATGTAAGGTAATTTACCAAAACACCCTTATTAATTAATATTAATATTATATAATCTGAATTATTTGATTGGTTTAAAATGGTTATCATATAAAAAAAAAATGATTAGCATTTGAACCCTACCCTATATATATATATATATATATATATATGTATATATATATATATATATTTAATTACTTTTTATAATTTTAAATCATTATTATTATGTAAATATATATTTAATATAACAAATAAGAATTATATAAGTAATGATTCGTTTAGGTTCACGAGCATAATCAAACTCGATATATGAAACTTAGGTTTGAGCTTGTTTATAAATGAGCCCTAACATATGCTCGAGTTCGGTTTATTTAGAGCTTCATTTCTAAAAAGTAAAGTTTGACTCGTAAGTAGTTTTTAAAAATCCAGCCGCCGCTGTCGTGTTCTTCCATCCTATTTGTCGTGCGCCGTTCCTGAGCCGTCACCGGGAGACCCGGTTGTCGGGTTTTCTCCGTGAGCCGCTAAGGACCGTTGTGTACCACCGGTATCATTAGGTGCGACTAACACCATTTTCGTAGGTGGTGACACCGGGTGATTGGGATAAACGAATAGGAATTCATTTTGCGGTTCGGGAGCACCAGAGACAAGACGTATAGAGATTCGGGATTGTACGTGTGGATTAGAAGTTGCGGGTTTAGTTCGTGTAGCCGGATCTAGCGACCGAGTTGTTGTTATGTACTGTTTCACCTTGGTTGTCGTTTCTTAATCACGAAAGGTATAACCCTGAACCACCTATGGTTATTTATTGAATATTTGGTTTGCATCTGGACTCCTAGTGGGGCGATCTAGGGCTTGGCCTAGATCGGTTCGTAATTGTTTTTCGTTGTGCGTTTTGAAAGATTTTTGAAACCCTAGCACGAAACCCCAATAGTGGTATTAGAGACAATTATGCAAACAAATAATTCAATATTTATTTTAATTGCAATTGGGTTTTATTTGACAAAAAATATTGTATTCTTACGTTTCTTGTGATTGTGTTGATTGGTGAATCAAGCCCTAGACCGTGGTTGTTTAGTTTGGTTTTGTATTTTAATTCATCTTGTATTTTTCGACTGTTTTGGAAGCCTTTTTGTAACAGAATAGGCTTTGTCAAAATTTTATTTTATTGTAAAATATTATTAAGTGTAACTGGAATGCGGAAGACAAGAAGGGGTTAAAGACGAAGAAACCAAAGACGATCCGGAGGACAAGATGGAGATCTTGAAGCAAGTAGGAGGAATCAAGACCAAGGAGTTGGATGTTTGATTGTCTATGCCACCCTATTGTTAGGACACTTGAACCGATATACCCAAACCCCTGAATGCTTGTGCCTCAGCCTTACATTTAGGCCAACGGGTGTCGGGATATTGTGATATCGCAATTCTCGAGAGTCTTGGGCAGATCACCATGCTTCACTAAAATAGGACGACTATCACTCGACCTTCTAAGAAGTGCCTTAGCCAATTATTAGAGAAGATTGGGCATAAATGAGGTTACACGTACCGACCTAGACAACCTTTATCCAAACGACCCATAAAGTCTGAGAATTTGTAATCAAATAAAATTTGGATGATAAAAGCGCTTTGTATTTAAACATATATATATATATATATATATAATATGGTTTATATGATATTAAAATAATCTATATCTATATCTATACTACCTAATAAATAAAAATACCTATGGACACGAGTCAGTCAAAGATCCTATCTAACTTGTGATTTTCCCGCCTAGATGTTGCGTGTACCTAAATGACACGCGGATCTTTTTTTTTCTTTTACTGACCCGAATAACCCATTACTTTTCATATGGGTAGTCTCCTTTTTGCTTTTCATATTCAAACCCTAGATCAGTTCTTCATACTGTCGCCGCACCATTCCTAAATCCATACATCTTCAAGTTCATTTTAAGAGTTCATAATCAATCCATCCCTATTGTTTGAGTGATTTTCCCCTTCCTTTGCGTCGCTGATGTCTGTTTCTACCTTTGCCGTCATCGTTGTCGGTTGAAATCATATCCTCCTTAGCCACCACTGTTGTCGCGTTATCAGACCAGTGTAGAAGGCGGAGGACAGGTAAAACCAAAGGTGAGTTTGTTTTTTTTTTAGAAAAGGGCAGTGCCCTGGCAAAATTTTATTACTGAACTAAAATGTGGTTACAAACTAAACGCATCTCCCCCTCACCCAGGGCATAATACCTAGGAGGGGAAGACCGTATAAGCAAAACAAACATAAGGCATCAAGCCAACCAAACAAATCAAACATGGACATGCATGCCCAAAAGAGAATAAACTAGGCACGCATGCCCCAAGTAAAACAAACATGACAATAGAAATTAAAAAACTACACTCAGACTTCTAGTCTTCTAAAGCCATCATCCAAACACTAGCAATCTAGGCCCACCATCATACAAGGCCATTTCCTAAAACCCAACCCCAAATTGAAATAATCTAGTCCTTAGCCATAAAAAGAACAACTCTATAAAAATGCTAGGCCCATAACTATTCAAATCATCCAAGGCTAAAATAATATTTAAAACATCCACCTAGAGGTGAACAAAACGGTTTTTTAACCCGAACCGGTTTGGTCAACGGAAAGTCAAAACCGATTTGGCCCTAAACCGGTTCGGGTTAACCCGGTTTGGAGGCAAGGAAATCCCTAACCTATTAAACCGGTTAGGGTTGGGTTGAAACCGGTTTGTGTGTTAAACCAGTTTTAATTAAAAAAATCGAATAAATTCGATATTTTTAATAAAAAATAAAAAAAATATAATAAATATAAAACATAAAGTGCAACGTTTATTAATATTTGGAAAGTTCGGAAATTAAAAAAACATGACAAGATAAAATTATAAAATTGTAAAACATTACAAATGACAATATATATTTTTATTTTTTGGAATATTGATTGATTATTCTTGTGCGTTGTCTTCGGAACTGGAGCATTGTAGCCTTGCATCTTCAGCTAGTTCTTCATCGGTGACTGGTTCGGATATTCCAAGATCAACCTCGTTGTTGTGTATGATTTCTTCGGCTTGAATTTCGTCTTCGAGAGAAGTTTGGTCTTGTATCCTATCCATTGTATCCAAATGGTCCTTCAAGCAAATGCACATTTCCATCGCTAGGGGGGTGAGTCTAGTCCTTCGTATCGATAAGACCCTGCCACTAAAAGAAAACGCAGATTCCGAATCTACCGTGGAAGCTTGGACGGTTAGTACATCACGAGCCATGGCGGAAAGAATCGTAAACGGAGCTTCGTTTTTTTTCCACTAAGCCAAAATATCAAACTCCTTAAAAACGGTAGGAGGCATAAACGCTAAATTTTTTTTGCCAATATACCTTCCGAGTTCGCTATTCGTGGTGCTACCTCGAGCCCATTTACTAAATTCATTTAACATTTCGTTATATAAATTCAAATTAACATCTCTCGAGCTACCAGTTGATGATGTACCCATTGTATCATGTGGAGTCGGAGTTGTACCATATTTATGTAAATAAACATCAAAGAAATTTTGTAAACATTTGTTAAAATATGTTTTTGTGCCTTGTGCAAAATGGATGTCTTCACTATCCAAATTCAAAGCGTAAGTAATTATACCAATCAACGTTTCAACCCTGAAAACATTTATGGTATGGTTTAACGCGGCGGCACAAGTTATAACGGGAGACATTTCTTTAAAATATTTTACTAATTTTTCTTTCATCGGTTCTATCATTTTTGTAAAAAGAGTGCTTTTATTTTCAAGTTCATACAACTTGTTAGCCATTAAATATATTTGTTTTAGAGTTAATGGACTTGTGGGATAATAAACACCGGATAAAAAAGTGGTGGCGGTTTTGAAAACTTCAAGCAATTCGGTTACGTCTTTTAAAATGTCTCAACTCGTAGACGGAAACTTTAGAATTTTACGACGAGGTTTTGAGGCAAGCTTTTCATGAAATATTTCTAAAGTTTCTCTTTGTCGTAAAGCGCTATAAAACATATTATAAGTCGAGTTCCATCTTGTCTCGACGTCCCAATTCGGATCTAAGCAAAGATTATTCGTTTCACGACAAAATATCATGGTATCTTTTTTTGTTACTAAAAATATCTTTAAGCATTAGTCGAAAAGCATATGTTAAGTTTGAAACCTCTTCAATTGCAAGCCCGGCTAGCACCGCCAAGTTAATGATGTGTGCGACACATCGACTATGGAAAAAAACGCCATTGCAAACCGGTTTATATTTAATTTTTAGTTTTTGAACCGCATTTGTATTATTAGATGTATTATCAAAAGACATTGAAAAAAGTTTATTTTGTAATTTAAATTCGGTTATAACACCATCTAATATGTAAAATAAATTTTTGCCGGTGTGTGGATATTCAAATAAGTCAAACGCGATTGTAAGCTTAATCATTTGCCACGTTTTGGGATCAACCCAATGCGCGGTAACGCAAAGGTACGAATCTGGTATACCATGTGGAGCCGACCAAACATCGGTGGTTAAGTTTACACCGGTTTCCAAATTTTCAAAACCCAAAATTAATTCTTTTTTTGCTTTTTTCCACATTTTTATACAATCTCGTCTAAGGGTGATGCAACTTACTTCATGATAACGTGGTTGGAGTGTCTTTTGAATCATCCTTGTCAAGCGCGGATTGTCAAAGTGGTTGAACGGCAATCCTTCTTGAATCACTAACATCGCCATTCGATCTCGAACAATATTTGGATCAAAGTTCCAAATTTCTCCTTCGCTTGTTATCGAGGCTTGACCTTCACTTGGAATTCCCTTCAAGGATGGGCAAGATTTTTCCATATGCGTTTTCAAACTAGTGTTTGAATCTTTCCCCAAAAACGCACCACACATCTTGCACCGAGCACGTTCCTTCCCGTTTGACAACAAATATAAATCGTAATTGCACCAAATTGCCGGATTTCTCGTTGTTGGTTGAATTTTCACAACGATAATTTCGTTTGAGGAACCACCAACACTTGACATGGTTATTTTCTTTGAGAGAGTTTAGAGAGAGGTTTTAGAGATTAGAGAGTGTAGAAAGAGGTGTGATTAAAGCTAAACACCCCTACCTATTTATAGTGAATTATAGGTGAAAAAAGGCAAAAAAAAACGGTCAAATTCGACCCTAACGGCTATAAAGCCGTTGAATAACGGCTAGTTTTTGGTTCAGCGACAAAACCGGTTTTCAAAACCGGTTCACACGAACCGGTCCTCAATCCGGTCGACTCCTGAATGCTTTAAACCGGTTCAAAACCGGCGGTTTTAGTGTAAGCCCCAAACCGGTTTGTCCCTAACCGGTTTGGACCGAATAGAACAAAAAAACCGATTTTTTTGTGCACCTCTACATCCACCCATGCCTAAGGGCCTAATAACGAGACCAAAATCAGCAAGCAGGAACAAAAAAATCAGGCCCCAAGCATCCATTTCATATATTAGGCCCAATTCCCCTTAGACAGGCCTTAAATCCCCATACCAGGACCAATTAGCAGAAAATTAGGCCCAACAGCAATAAAGGAATACCAGCTTGATCCAAAGTTGATCAGGCCCAATCATAAAATCAAACAGCCCAATAGCATAATGGCCCAATCAATAGTAAACAAGCAGGTCCAATATTAATAAATTTCAAACCTGGTCCATAAGCCCATGTAAGGCCCAAAACGACAGATCAAAAAAACAATGAGCAGCCTAATCATAAAGCCCAATTTAGCAGGCCAATCAATTAAATCCCAACAGCAATTGGACCAAGCCCCACCACCATGACAGGACCAAAGTCAGATCCATGATACAAGACAGCTCAAATAATTAGGCCTGAAACAGACCAGCCCACCAGGAGACAGCCCAGGAGATCCAAATTAGCAGACCATATCCATTCGAACCAACAAGCCCAATAGTATGGCCCATTCAGCTGAAATCAGGCCCAAATTTTAAACAAAAACCGGTTCAACACAGCAGAACCCGGTTTAGGGCAGAAAACCCTAATCTCATTATGGCGTCGTCACATCAAGGAACCAGCCGTAATTCCGGCACGGAAATGTTACCGGAAAATCACGATTCACCGGAATCGCATGCTGACACCCAGAATGCATCCCTGAATCCCGGAGAGAACAAAAACAAAGACATACCTTCACTGCCGGACATGGAATAGGCTAAAACCACCGTAGAACCAGTTCGCCGGAAAAGCGTACAATGCCGGAACTAGACTCCAATAGCTTGAAGCTTCATCCAAATACTCCGAACACGATAATAATAACATCCAGACCATGAACCACCTCAAACCACCATCACCAGGTACGAGTTGACGACGATAAGATTCAGTTCCGGCCAGAAATCGGAAAAATAGGTTCCGATTAAACAAACTAGCCCGTAGGCAACCATTAATCCGACATTAACCGAAACTCGGATTCAAAGAAAGCACCTGTTCGGAGGCATCGTCGTTGACACAATAGGAGAAAGAGACCGAACTCGCAAATTTGCGACAGCCGAGCGAATCTTCCACCACCACCAGCACCAACTTCCTCCGAATAACTTTAAATCACGAGCTGAGAATCACGAATCCAATAGAATAGGAAGTAACAACAACGGATCCGGAAGGAGAACAACATCTACACCATTTAATCCACGAGAATCAACACACCAAAAATCCAATCAGGAATGGACTCCGAATATGATAAATCTCCATCCGCGCCACCACCGAAATCCTTCAAACACAATGACCGATTCTCATTCCTTGCCCAAATACTGAGGGGAACTCATCTCAAGGATGACAACCTGCCGGAAACGCGTCAAATGAAGAAGAAAATCGGCCAACAGTGAGGAGATGGGAGAGAGCAACTTCACCTCCACCTTCGCAGAACCTTAGCCGCCACCTTAGAACCTCAAATCCCTACCAGATCTCAATCTTGGACCAATTAATGGTGAGATCTCATCACAAGGACAACAACCTGCCGGAGAAGAGCCGGAAACAGGCCGGATCTGGCTGGAAAAGAAGAAATCCGGCGACGGCTTAGGAGAAGGGAGAGAGAGAAATTTGAAAAAAAGATGCAAATGAATTTCCTTAAAAGTGAGCTTGTTTTACAGGTGATTAGAGCTTGCGCTTGAAATTTTACCTGAATGTGGGTTTTGAGTGAACCGGGTCAGTATACGGTTACTTGATTGTGGTCATTGCTAATCAGTTAATATATTTTAAACCTTTTGCTTTACAATTATTTAATATGAGCAGGATTACGAGCTCTTCTTTGCTTCTTTATGGGATTGTATTTCTATCTAAATAGAGGAGATGTAAATCCAAATGCTCAAGAGGTTTAATTTCTTTTTTCATTATCGTTTAAAATTGTTTTGGTGCACTATTATACTTGCCGAGTTGCCGGCCATAAGCAACTCACTCTTCTGGCAGCGATCAGCAGGCGTACACCGATCTCTATTATGATGGAACATTTTCTTTTTTGCATTAAGGATACTGGTTTGTGACTTCTTACAATTTATGTATCACATTTTTTTATTTGAGGATTATTTTATCTTTTCTATTTTGACAAACAATTATATATGTTTATAATTTTATATAGAAATTGTGGTGATTTTAATCGTTATTAGATGAATATAATATGGAGTAAATTGAACTTTAGTTGGGTGTGATTAAACACGTTTTGTTTAGTAATTTTATAGGTTTTTTAATATCTTTCTTCGATGTCTTTTATTATATATTCAGAACCAATGTCTTTTATTTTGTATTTGCAGTTGAATAAAATCAAGAACATGTTAAAAGTGCATTCAATTATACTTGAGTAACCATTCTTTTATTGTTTACATTATGCTAATACACCCTCTATGGCTGCTTTCAGAACATTCGATTTTCATTGGTGTTGATTGTTATCTAGAGACCAAATCATTGGCACATTCGGTTTGTGGTAAGGAGGAAATGTTATGCTAACCTTCGTATTTTGAATCATATTTTCAAGTTATAATAATTGTTTGCTCATTTATTTAGGCTAAAATGTATATCACACTTTTATTAAATCTGATGTCGATTTGAGTCTAGTAAATTAATATAGCTCACGTATTCTACGAGATTTAGCGGTATCGTTATTGTTTTACATAAGGGGGAAACGAGCTCTAGCTTTTTACCACCGGGTGTCGTTTTTCAATGTAAACACTGCCAATCAGTTGTTTAATTCATTATGTGTATTTGTTATTAGTTTGATCATGCTTATATGGATTGCTAATTTTGCAGTATGTTGACAATCTATGAGAGCAGTTAGTTCAAGCAAGTCGCTGCGGCCGAAGGATTACTAAGGTCTGATTGCTTTACCGCCAACTGAGGCTTACATTCAACTTGATTATTTATTTATTTTAGTTCAAGTCATTGACTCTTTCACTTTTGCACCATATTCACAGTTGGAGATTAACTAAGATAACTAAAAGTATTTATGTAGATGGACACTAATACTCACTGCAACATACTCATCATTTTGAAATAGTTATAACAACAAATTATTTCTTTAAACTAAAGCATTGCCTTTTAGGTAAATAACTTTGCATTGATAATAATTATTCCTTTATCACAATATAAAATTTTCTTTTGGTTTTGGATCTCAGGTCACCTACCATTGAAGTGTTTATATGCTTAAAATGTTATGGTGTGCACATAACTCTTGGTCCACATGTTTCAAAGGTAGATCATTTTGATAATTTGAGTATCTAACTTTCGAACAATAATTGCAATTGGATATGGTATATGACTTAACTTCACAGGTTTTATTAGTGACAATTGATAAATGGGTCGATGAAGAAATTTATACCATGGTTGTAGTTGGAGGAAACAGTGCTGCAAATTCAATTTATGAGGCCCATGTTCCTACAAGATCTAAACCTGTTAGAGATAAAAAGACTTTAATGTGTGTAAAAGAGAGAAAGATGGATGAGTAAGTTTTTTTAAAGTTTTTTTCCTTTTAACTATAATTGTGTTATTTATTTTAAGGCTAAGGGTACAACTTTCAAAGTGTTTGTGTGACAATCTGCGACGCAAACCACATTTATAAAATTGTAAATTTCTTAACAATATCTTAAAATCACAATTTTATTAGCTCTGTTCATTAATCTTGGTTGGACAAAATAAACCATTTTAGAATAGGAATTGTAATAATACAACATGTTAATGTGATTCAATACTCATTTATGGTTAATCTTTATTTTACTAAAAATGGTAAGATTCACTTGGTGGAAACAACATAACAAATATGATTTGGTAACCTCTATTTCCTAATTGTACTTTTTGTTAAAGAAGTATTAAATTACATGTATTTATGTTAACATGTGTAATAATTTATAAAATATAATTATAAATCATTAAAATCTAATGTTTTCATTCAAGTATTAAGGGAAATGATTTATTGGCTTGAAGCTACTAATCAGGATCTTTGTAGGGAACTTAGAAGTCGAGGCATTGCCATCATCGTTCTGCAATGGATGTTCACATAGACTATCAATTGAGACGATAGAAGACATGAAAAAAAACTTCACAAAATGTACACTTATTCAGTCAACTAGTATTATTGATTTATGTTAAGCAATAATTAAACTAATTTGTAAGTTGTAACTTTTTTTAGAGATTGTAAATTGTAATTGTAACAGTTATCAATTTTCATTATTACATGTCATATTATTTATCATAAGAAGTATTTAGAGATTTGTTTATTGCATTCTTTTAACTACTCAAACCCGTGTAATACACGGGTACATAACATAGTCTTACTACTCTAATAAATGAAAATCTATTCAGGACACATGTCACTCTCTGGTTACTTCTCGCCTTTATTTTTTCGTCTCTCTCCCCTATTAAATATTAGATTTTGTATTTCTCTCTCATTTTAAATAATAATCTTTATATTAATAAATCTAATTACAGATAGTTATTATTTAATTATAAATAGTTATTATATCATCAATCAAATGAACTTAATATTAACTAACATTTATCAATTAAATAAAAAAATTAATACTTAGTTGAAAAAAAATGTTTTAAAAACTAACTTAACATATGTTATAACTGTCACGATAAATTACATTTTTTAAAAACATATTTTGACAAATGTGTTTGTTAACAAATTACATTATATTTTATTCAACCGATGTAATATATTGGTTTTTTCAACCCGTGTATTAAACGGGTTTTTAAAAATATAAAATTTTTATTACTAAATATATAACATTTTATTTATTTATGTAATACACAGGATTTTAACCTAGTTATATAATAAATAAAGATTTTTCATACCACGTGTCGTCTTCATATTCATTCTTATTATTTTTTTCTTGTCTCTCTCTCCTATTAAATATACCTATATCTTATAAAATAATATATTTTTAAAGAAAATACTAATCATACTAATAAAACATATTTATTTTAAATTATCTTTTATCATAAGAAACTTTAAAATTAATTACATAACTTTTAAATTATTTTTTATCATAAGAAACTTTGAAATTAATTACATAACTTTTGGCCATGGCAAGTGTCACCGGCGGATCCAGAAGTTTTTGTGAGCTAGTGCACAAAGTAGGTCTAGTCAAAGCGAGTTTGGTCGAAACAAATCGGTTCAAAATAGGTCGGTAACAAGTATTTATTTACATAACGATATAATAAAAATATTTATACCTATTTACTTAAAGATGTTGTAAACCAAAAGTAAAAAATACAAAAAAAATGTATAAATCAATAATAAAACATGTTATTTATCTACAAAAATTATTTTTTTATGATTAATGTCTATTGTTTAGATGTTTAACATATATAAGACTATTTAAAAATCAAAGTAAAGTAAAAGGTTTAATGTGTAATTTTAGTTGTACTATAAGGGTTAATTTCAAATATCTCTTTATTGTTTTAATTATTTTCAACGAATATTTTGGCTTTCCCATTTCATTTTCTTCATCTTTTTCTTCTTTCTCTATCTCTTTCGCTCTCTCATCTTTTTTCTCCATTAAAGTTTTAAGCTTTAATGGCTTTTCTATAGACGCTAGACCCACAAACACATGGTCACGGGTTCTAAACCCACGACACGCGTGCAACACCCCCTTTTTTTGCGCGTCCCTTAGACCCAGACCCGGTCTCCTTTTCCCACCACATATTAAATCAGTTTAAACCGGATTAGTAACACGAGTTGGTCCCCTGGTCTGGTGGTAAGGCACTAACATTATAGAACCCACCCGGGTTCGAACCGGGTGGCACTCTTTATTTTTTTAGCACTGTTGTGACCCCACTAAATTTATAAAAAAAAATATTTATAAAACCCTTCATCATTTAGAACTAGTTTATTAAAAAATAAATAGATTTTAATTAAGATCTAGTATTTTTAAAATTTAAAAGACTTTAAGGCCTCATTTACAATAAAAATAAATTAAGGAGAAATCGATATTTTCTTTCTAAAACGATTGGTTTTAATTAAAGCCGACATATTACATATTTTATAAAAATGGTGACAAATTTTTGTAAAATAAAATACATTATCATTTAAATAATTTCATAATGCAATTTTATAAACCATTTCATTTATTACATGTAAATAATAAGGCTTAAACTTTATTCAAATAAATTTAACCTACCTAAATATATATTAATATATATATTTTTACTTACTATATTTTTATTTTAAGGTTATACTATTTTAATAATAAATAAATAAAAAGAAATTATTTATTTAATCTATGTTATTCATCGTAGTACAACCGTAAGTCAAATATTATTTGATTCTTATACTTTGACTTAACGTTTTAAACTTTTATACAAACATAAACGTCAATCTACATACATTCGTTACATGAAATGACACAACTTCTTGTACAAATCCACACCTACCAAAACCCGATGAACATATTGCTTTAGACATCGTACACGTTATTAATTCAAATCCATACAATTTCACGCCAGGTTAACGTTGTAAGTTACAAAGAACACTTTGCTACCTAGACACTTGTGCTAGCAACATCTTTGATACAGGTGAGTATTACATAGCCCCTTTTACTCTTTTACACTTTTTGGGGTGAAACATGAACTCTATACACACAATTGCTTACATTTACACAAACTACACAAACACATATCCTCTTTACATTCATGTATACAAAATTTGAGCTTTATGTTTGAGTGCTAGGTGTGTTAACTGTTTGTGTGCAATTTATGTGCAATCATTAACTATTCAAGCCGACGGTATACAATGATAGAGTTATTGAGTCTGACAAACCCACCCAGATTGGGGTGATTGTTACCAACAACAAAATTTGCATGCTAGTTACAAAGGTTTGATTGTACTTTGGTTACACAATAGCTGCTCCCCATAAATGCCTTATTTTATCATGTTATGTAAGTATTTGATTATTTACATCCATACACTATCTATGTATAAAACCTGTGTATGCTCACCAACTTTTTAGTTGACCTTATTTTATTCATGTTTCAGGTGCTAATGTGTGAGTTTGATCAAGACATGCTACACATAGGCTTTGGACTTAGTTAACTTAAATAAAGAATATTATGTATCTCATTTATGTACTTGTTTAAAATTGGTTTTGTTGGATTTGTTTGAAATGAAATTTGATGATTAAAATATTGCAACTTAGTCAACCTTGTGCTCATGAACAGTCAACATGTCCCGCCCCGACGTATTCCGCCGTCGATTGGGGTGTGACATGGGTTAGGTTTTAGGTTTAGTTTAGGTTTTTTGAGGGGTGAGGTGGGGTGGGGGGTTTAGGTTTTTGGGTGGGGGTGGGGTGAGGGTTTAGGTTTTTAGGGGTGGGTTAGGTTTTTGGCTGTACTACAAATATGCAGTAGGAGTTTTTTAGTTTTCTCATGAAAATGTGTTTTTTAGTGAACTCACCCCTATATATATATACATGTATATATATATAGGGGAGGGTTCCAGAGAAAACCACATAGTTAGGCGAAAACCGAGAAAAACACATTTTTTTATTTTCTGTTTACATATACGTAACCCACATTATGCCACAAAGTTTATATATATTATATCATAAAATCAAAAAACATACCACTCTAACTAATAACAAAAAAAGCTCCAGTAGACTATAGACATTAACAAGTAAATGGCACTTTCAAAATACATAAGCTAGATTCTAAACTTGCTTGTTCAAATCTTTAACCACATACATTAAAAAAAAATAGATAATTGAGCTAAACAAATAGATAATTGGGCTAAACAAATAGATAATTGGGCTAAACATAAAAAAACGCAAAAACAATTGGGCTAAACAAATAGATAATTGGGCTAAACATAAAAAAAAACATGAAAGTGAACCCTTTCATAACTTTCGGTTCGGTTAATTGACGGGGCAGTTATATTTGGTGCGGTTCGGTTCGGTTAACCATGGGTGGTGCGGTTAATCGGTGCGGTTCGGTTATTTTCGGTGAAAAATAGTAGCTTAACCGAACCCGAACCGAAAAAGTCGGTTTTCATAAAAACACTAAACCGCACCGTCGGTTATTACTTCGGTTCGGTTATTTCGGTTCGGTTAATTCGGTTACGGGTCGGTTAATTCGGTTTTATGCTCACCCCTACCCAAAAGCCTAAACCCCCCACCCACCCTAAAAAAACCTAAACCATAAAATCTTAACCCTAAAAGCTACACCATAAGGCTAAAACCTCTAAAATTCAAACGCAAAATCTAAACCTTAAAAGCTAAGATGGTAGAGTTCGACGAGAAGGTTCCAACGCCGCTGAAATTAGCTCAATCGGAGTTCGTTTGATATCGCTTTTTAACGTTTTGGTAAATTTTTAATGAAAAACTACTTTTTATTTGAACCACATATATCTTTTATCACTAATAAAAGAATACTTATGAGAAAACTTGTGGTTAATCCTTACAATTTTTTCCCCAAAAACAAATATTAAACCCGAAATAGAAAACACGCGGATCCTAAACCCGCTATCCTGTAAAACTCTTATAACCCGTCTGCAATCAGAACTAGAAACCCTAATTTCCCATCGCCTTTCTTTTCTCACAATGAAGGAGATGATGAAGACGACGACGATGTCGAATACATCTGGTAATGATTACGCTTCCTTCTTTAATCGGTATGTTTTCCTTCATTCTAATCTGCTACCTGACTTTCTTTCAAAATGGTTTTCTTTGACGTTTTGGTTTAATCGCAGTAAGGATCCGAATCCTCCATTATTTTTCTCTACAAGTTTCACGAGCTTTTAATGAATTTACCCTGGGTTCTCCCGTTTCCATTTGTTTTTCTCTGCAAAGGCGTTGGCGATAACCGGAATAGAAGATCGAAGATACTGGAATTGTATTCCTACTGAAGAATCTAGGTTGGATTCTTTTGATTCGATTTTCTATCAACTTCTTTATTTAACTTAATGCTTATGACATTATAACCTTAATAAACTAAACATATATAGTGTTGATTCTTGTGGGGTACATGATATGTTATGGTTTTATACTATTTTGATCACATTAGGTGCATAATATTATAGCTTTTGTTGGTGGTTCATCAATTAATAAATGCTTTAGGGATAAGGAACGGGATCTCATATGATTTGAGGAAAAATGTTCAGTTCTTTTTGCCTAAAAAGGTAAAAATAGTCGAGGGATAAATTTTCAGAATTTGCAATTGATAGTTTCTGAAAGTTTTCATTTTGGGGAAATTGATGTGTTTATGTAGCGGTGGGAGATTTTAGACATCTATTTTCATAATCTGGTTAAAATTTCACCTCAAATCTTGATGTTTTTAGTTTTGCGATTGATAAAGAAATTGCACCCCCAATGTGTTCTGATCTCTTACTTGCTTTGTTGTAGAACTCTCGAAGGGTTTGTGCTACTTGGAACAATTTCATATGGTTGCCTTCAACTGTGGTCTCAGATCAGGGAAATGACCCAAGAATCATGTTTGGTATATGATGCTTATCAAGTCCCGTCGGCTAAAGTTATAATTTGTTGCATTTAATCTTTTCTTTTTCATGTTATGACACTGTGAATTAGAATTATCCCTTTGACAGGTTGATGATGATGATAAGGGAAATAATTCTACTTCCAAGACTTTCAAAAAAAGTGTAAGTAACTGTTCAATCTGATCACGAATTGGTTTTTACTTGAATAACTTCTATAACAAATGTTTGTTAGTATAATAATGTTGGTGATAACATACATAAATACATTAGTGATTGGGAGCTTGGCCTTCTATTTGTGGATTGGAATTAGTAAATGTTATCTATTTGTGTTCATATCATCCCTGATCTTGATCTTTTATATCTACTTTTTCTATGACTCTGAAATCTTAAATGGAATGTATGTCAAGTCGGGTAAACAAGAATGATACATGGACTGTCTTATAACCCAGGTAGGATCTTCATATAGATGCCATGGGGCACAATAAACTGAATCATCAGTTCATTGTCTCAATTCTTTGCGTGTTTGATTTGAATTAGACGTATGTGAATATAACTAACTGCAGCAAAAGGAGTTGATTCAGCCAAAAAGAGAGGCGAGGTTGAAAGGTGGATTTTATGTAAATCATGAACTTAAGATGCTCTTTATCATTAGGACCTGCGAGTATGCATCATTGTTTGCAATATTTGTTTCTATTGAAGTCTGTAATCCTTCATTTTGAAACTGAACAATTTTTAGATTTTAATTTATGTTTGTATTTCTTAATATTCTATATTAATGCTATGGACCTCAAATCAAAGATGATCTTGCAGCTCTTGCGTTTGAGACGTGTGATTTCTACATCACACGTTCTTGGGCCCTTCGGTTTTCAATGAGGTTTTTGATATATCACGTCTTTTTGGCTCTTATGAAACTTGCTACAAGTAGCACAAAATCAGTAATTGTTAAAGAAATCTACAGTCTTATGTAATATGAGTCATTAGAAGTATTTAGATAATTAATCGTTTTCATTGTTTAACTCGTGTAATACACGGGTAACTAACATAGTATATATATATGAAAGAATGAAATTTGAGGGAATTAGTATTAATTCCAATATTAACTGTGCTTCTACTTCCTATATAGCAATATAGGCAGGCATTGACCCAAGGAACATAATAACAATTCATGGATAAAGAAATAGCTTCGCTATTTAGGTGTGACGTTTGGTTTTGGTAAACACAAGTTTATCTCAATATTTAGTTCTATTACGGTGTGCATTGAAGCATAGGGATACTAGTTAACTAAAGTTAGGTTCATCTTAAGATGTTATTTGATCTTGAAAAGCACTTCTCTTTTTTATGTTTTTTAAAGCTATCAATTTGGGTTAAATTATAGTGTGTGTTTTTAATTATTATTATTATTTCTATTATTATTACTGTTATTGTTATTATTTTGCATATTAATATGTAGTTTTCTTGAATTTGAGGTTCTAAGTAGGATTAAAGCTCCTTTAGTTCAACTTTCAAATTGGTTTCTTACTCGGTTTAAGCTATGTTCTCACGTCACTATGATGTTTTATTTGTAATATTTTTATGACTGAATCAGTTATCAAACTAGCCGTCATATCGATCCACTGGTTGAATCGATATAAAAACCCTGATGTTATAAGTATTTTAAAATTTAAACACACACACATAAATATGTATGCGTGTGTCAGTGTGTGTATCTATGTATGTATATTTATATTAAAATAAAATATGAAAACACAAATAAATAAAATATATAGATAGAAGTAGTAAACAAGTTAGTGACGACGTATGATAGCAACCTTATGCGTTCGTTTACAAGGGCAAAAAGGAGATTCCACTCAAATGGGATTAACCGTATATGGGAAGGGACCCACAAGTTTAAGAAGGAAAGACGGTTTCTCACCAATAAGAAAGAGATGTCAACATCATCCGGTTAGAAGAGAGAGAGAGTGAAAACCCTAGTGAAGAAGCCTACAAATAGGGCGTGACCTCATAGAATAGGGGAGAGGAACCCATTGTACTCATAAAAGATTGTAACCGGGAAGTTAAGTATTGATGATAGTTTTACTATTCTTCAGTTAGTGATCAAGATTTTAAAAGAAAAAATAAAATACAAAATTTGAATTCCAGCCCAAGCACTAGGTCTGGTTCAACTGGTGACCAATCGGTTCAAATGTAAACAATTCAAATATACTCAACCTGAGTGGTTATATAACCAATTCTCAATTTGGTCTGGTTCAGTTTTAAAAACATTATTCTTTTGTAATTTAATCTTAAATTAGAACTGAATTGTGTTTGTTTTGTAGAAATTATTTGCAACTAGTTTTCTCCCCCGCGCTACGCGGCGGGAGTTTGGTAGTTATCGGTTTGGTTCGTCGACGTGGATAAAAATCACGTCTAAACACAGACTTGCTATAGCGTACGATACAAAAAAATACTCGGATCGCTGATAAAAAAACAAAAAAACTAACTTGTGTATCCCGTTTAAAAAAAGTTAACGTAACGAGAGTGACTACAAAAAGAAAAATACTCAGTTAACTTTTGTTACAGTTTTATAAAAAACCTTTAGTCTATTGAAGTTTTGTAGCAAATCTCTAGAAACACCAAACTTTGAGTCAAAATATAAAGTTGTGACAAATCTATAAAAACAAAATTTTCGTGTCAAAATAAAAAAAAGTCAAAAATTAAAGTTACGTAAATCTATAAATAAAAAAGGTTTTCTGTAAAAAACAAAAAAGATGAAAGTTTCCTATTCAATCCCCTATGCAAATCTAAAAAAAAAGGTTTGGTGTAAAAAACAAAAGGATTATTGTATTTTAATAATCCCACCTTTTATCAATTGGTCGATAATAATCCCAACTGAGAATATTCTTACCACCGGTCCCTACTTTCAAACTATTTTTTTACATTGGACTCCTCGTTAAAAAAACTTAACGCCGTTAGAGTTTATATGACATGGACATCTGCAAACCGCCGGAAAGTCGAGCCAAGCTAGCAATGGTCTCGTGTTGGCTTTTGAAATTGGCTTTGGTGGTGTTTAACTGGTCTCGTTAAACACCACCGTTTTCTCTGTTTGGACTTTCCGGACCCACGAGACCAGTTAAACACCACCAGAGCCAATTTCAAAAGCCACCACGAGACCACTGCTAGCTTGGCTCGACTTTCCGGCGGTTTGCAGATGTCCACGTCATATAAACTCTAACGGCGTTAAGTTTTTTTAACGGGGGGTCCAATGTAAAAAAATAGTTTGAAAGTAGGGACCAGTGGTAAGAATATTCTAAGTTGGGATTATTATCGGCCAATTGGTAAAAGATGAGATTATTAAAATCCAATAATCCAAAACAAAAAGGGAAAAAGTTTGCTATTAAATCCCACATTAAATATAATCTCTTACGGAAAGGAATTAAAATTTAATGGAGTTGATATTAGTTTCCAACATTACCCCTACTTATTAAGGCATATGTAGGCATTAACTAGAGGAAGATGATCACAGTTAATAGGCAAAGAAAACATTTGCGTACCTAGATATAGAATAGAAAATGAGTGGTCTGATCGTGAGAAAAAAGAAAAAAAAACCGTATGCTATATATACGATCTAATCTTGAGTTATCCTTAAAAAAAATTTATACTAACCCCATGAATTTTTTGATCAAAACAAGACTAAAGAAAATAATTTCAAATTTAAAAATTCTATAAATATAAACTTATTAATTATTATAAAATAATTAACAAATATAAACATATTATAAGTTAATTAGTAATTGAACCTATTCATTAATCTTTATAATTAATTATGCCTAGTAGACCACTTACCATTTAATCAAATAACATTTTACCCTATCTATTCATCTCTAAACAATTAACCGGCTTTGTCAAACTCTCTTCCTCTCCATTGAATGAAAGTAATAAAAACTCAGATATGCAATAATAAAAAAAAATCGTTGTCCTAATTCAATCCGGTAAGAAAAGTTCGATGACCAGACTCAATTCAGCAAAAACATTTCAATGATCCGACCCAACAAAAAATCTCTTTAAATAGACATCCGAACACCAAAAATTTCCGACACTCATGAAAAAGGTTCCTAGATCTGTAATGAAGATTAGGTGTAGCATTTGGTTTTGGTAATCATACATTTATCTCAATAAGAGAAAATCACCAAAATATACATTTTGACCAAAAAAAGTGGCAAAATGTCCATTGACTTTTTAGGTTATTCAAAATAAACATATTCAAATGGAGCAATTAGAAGACGCCACGTATCACCTTTTTGTTTGACCCGACAAGCACCTAGCCGCTAACCCGCCTAGTCGGCAAGCACATAGCCGCCAATCTCCTTAGTCGGCAACCACCTAGCCGGCAAACCACCTTTCCGGCACCTGTCTAGCCGCCAAACTTCTTCCGGCACCAAACTAGCCGCCAATCACCTTAGCCGGAAACACCCTAGCCGGAACCCACCTAGCCGGCAACTTTTTTTACGGTTACGTTTTAGCCGGGTTAATACACGTGGGAGGCCCCGGTGTTGACACCTGACCTGCTAAATTGAAACCTTTAAATTTTTTTTTTCCTTTGTCACCTTCCTATTGGTTTGAATCAGATTTGAGTATTTTTGAATGTTTGAATATTCAATGTACATTTTGTCAACTTTTTTGGACAAAATGTACATTTTGACGATTTTCTCTCTCAATAATTAGTTCTATTACGACATGCATTAAAGCATATGGAGACTAATTAACAGAAGTTAGGTTCATCTTAAGTAATCAGTTGGTCAATTTTGTGTCTTATTTTGTAGTTCGTGATTGAGTAATAGAAAACTACTCGGGCAAAATGGAGAATGGTTTCCCTAAATCTTGAAGGTGAGCTTTAGTATGGGTTGATGTGGGCTAAGGCAAGTTGGGCTATATGAAATAATACACAACCAAGTATTACAATTTATAAATATCGTTATACACTTGCATCTTTTGTTGTATTATTAGGTTGTGCTGACTGCTTATTATTCTGCTGGACGAGAAATTCATACGACAAGGTGTGTTTGAGGTAATTTAAGGACATTTTATAACACTTTTATTCCATTTTCTCATTCACATTTTAATAATCAAAGTTTATTTCCATTTCTTATTAGAAACACACACTTGCTTTGTTGTTGGATAATCTAGCACAAGCGTTCTTGACAAGCCCTTTCTTCACGTTGCGATGCAATGGGATACGATATGATTAGGGGTGAACCTTGGAGCAACGAAAATGTTACTACCATGTGACCTGACGATAATGGGTTTCAGCCATGGAAACAATCTCCTACAGAAATACAGGGTAATGGTGCGCATATTAGGCTCGAAGTTTGCATGATACCCAGTATCCAACGTATGTGGGAGCCTAGTGCACTGGGTTTGTCATTTAATACAAAATAATATAATGTGATGATTTATGATATGATATACTATAATAATAGTGGGTTGGCCCACACAAAGTGTCGGGTATCACCGAAGCTATTTTGGATAGCGCAATCTAACTCGAACTGTTTTAAACACTGACTATTATTATTATTATTATTATTATTATAACTACGTAAATATTTAGTAATTATATACTTAAGCATTTAAATAAGATAATACTTAATTTAAATACTATTTAGTCATAAAAACATAAATAAATATTAGGATTATTGGATTTTAATAATTCCACCTTTTACCAATTGGCCAATAATAATCCCAACTGAGAATATTCTTACCACTAGTCCCTACTTTCAAACTATTTTGTTACATTGGACTCCCCGTTAAAAAAACTTAACGCCGTTAGATTTTATATGACGTGGACATCTGCAAACCGCCGAAAAGTCGAGCCAAGCTAGCAGTGGTCTCGTGGTGGGTTTTGAAATTGGCTCTGGTGGTGTTTAACTAGTCTCGTTGGTCCGGCAAGTCCAAACAGAGATAACGGTAGTGTTTAACGAGACAAGTTAAACACCACCAGAGCCAATTCAAAACCCACCACGAGACCACTGCTAGCTTGACTCGACTTTCCGGTAGTTTACAGATGTCCACGCCATATAAAATCTAACGGCGTTAAGTTTTTTTAACGGGAAGTCCAATGTAACAAAATAGTTTGAAAGTAGGGACTAGTGGTAAGAATATTCTCAGTTGGGATTATTATTGGCCAATTAGTAAAATGTGAGATTATTAAAATCCAATAATCCATAAAATAAATGTAAATTTAAATCTTAATTTTTAAGTATTATAAATAAAATAATACTTAATGTAGTGAATTAAATGATCTAATGCGCATTAAATAATAGTACTTATTGAGTGTTGAGCTTTAATTGTAAAAATGGGGTTAAATGGTAATTAAACACATTTTATGTATTGATAAGGTGTACCTTGGGGCTGACAAAACAAGTCAATTCGTGTCTAAACAGGTCAGAGGAGACGGGAATAATAAGTATCAAACATGAATACGACTCGTTTAACTACTTTATATCTCATGTCTATAAGACAGGTGTATCTTTTATGTACCAAGAAGGAGAAATGATGTAGCCTAGCCTCCTAAATTTACTTAGTTTTAAAAATGTATAAAATTACATAGTGTAGTTACACTATACACAAATTGTTCAATTTGTGTTATATATTTTAAAATTTTTGATAAATTACAAACATGTTTTCTAATATGTATTATATAGTAGTATAGATATAGATATAGATGATACCCTATGAAAACAGAAAAAGCACAGAAATTAATATACATTAATATGCATCTGCCTACAATTAATTTTGATTGACTTAACATTTGATATTAACATTTAGACAGGAAAAAATACACACCCATGGTGTATATAAAAAATGCATTCTTTTGTTTATTAAAAAATCAAAAGGGGAAAAACTAATGGGAAAATAGGGTTATTTGATCTTGAAAAACACTTCTCTTTTTATGGGGCACATCACAGTAACCCAGTGAATGTCTTCATCCACAAGTTGTTTGTTTGGCCCATTTTGTTCACAACTCTTGTGATTTTGTATTTCATACCCCCTTTGGTTAATCTTTACTTACCAAATATATTGATTCCGAACTATGGGTTCTTATTTACTGTGATTTATGCTGGATTTTATGTTTGTTTGGATGTGAAAGCTGGTTCTTTTGCTGGTTTACTCTGCTTCATTTGTTGGGTTTATGGGAGTTTTGTTGCTCATCAATTGGGATTTTCTCTTGCTTGGAAGGTAAAATTTCATATTTTTGTTGTTTTTTTTCTTCATAAATTATTGGGTAGGTTATGGTGAATCACTTTCATAAATAATTTAAAAGTTATAAGTATATTTATAACTAATTTAATATAAATATGAAACTAATTTATCTTTTGACGTGGATTTTACGGTTTTGATAAAATATGAAATCTTAAATTAATAAATATGTAACTAGTAGTAGTAAATGAATCGGAAAAATACAATTTTGAAAGAAAACAAATACAAAAAAATTAAAACTTGAAATCCGATACGATCACCTAGTCCGATTCACCGTTTCAATGGGTAACCAACCTGTTCAAATGAGAATATTTCAATTACACTCAACCGGACCAGTTATATAGTCTATTTATGGTCCGACCTCTATCTGACATCATTGTTCTTTTGTAATTTACTATCAAATTAGAATTGAATAGTGTTATTTTGTAGCAACTGTTTGCAATCTCTTAGGTAACGGTGTACATCTCCATAGATTTCGGTGTAAGGCTCGTTCTTCGAATAGGAAACCTTGTCACTAAGAGAAAAAACATATTCCAAAGCTACCGTAGAAGTTTGGACGGTTAGTAGTTCACGGGCCATTGCGGGCTAGAACGGGATATTGCGGGCTAGAACGGGATATTAAGATTCCCTTCCTTGCCACCAACTCAGTATATCAAAGTCTTTAAACTCTTCAGATCTCAAAGTTGAAATAAAGTCGGTTGCTTGATATCTCCCGAGCTCGCTACTTGGTATGCTTCCACGAGCTCGTTTAGTATTTTCGTTTCTTAAAGTGTTAAATAAATTTAGAATCGGGTTCCTTGAACTATTAGAACTTGAACCCGAAGCCATTGATTCACGTATGTTTGATGGATTAGCACTACCACCATATTTGTATAAATAATAATCAAACATATTTTGAAAAGCCGAGTTGAAATCCTTTATTGCATTCGATTCAAAATTAGGGTCTTCCTCGTACATATTTAAATCGTCCGATATTGATCCAATTAAGATTTCAACACCTGTTACATTAATCGTTGGGTTTAAGACGGTCGAACATACAACAACAGCCAAAAGTTGTATAGGCAAACTCCTCTATCTCTTCCAATTTGAGTTTGATCTTCACATTGACTGTGTTTTGCGTGACTTCCAATATGTTTCCTCAAAATGTTATTTCCCGCGTCACCCAAAAATTTACCACAACGTTTGCAACGAGCCTTTTACGAACCGTTCGACATTTCGCAGAACTTTTAAATGAGCCCATATCTCTTGGCATCGGGAGCAAGGAAGTACTCTCACCACCGTGACGTCGCTAGTAGAACCACCAATGGAATTTTGAGTGCTTGCGGAAGCGGAAGCCATGAGAGCATAAAAAGTGAGTGTTTTTTTGCGTTTTTGTGTTTTGAGAGCTAGAATATTGTTGTGAACTAACTCATACCCCCAATACCTATTTATACTAAGTTTCAAGTTTAAAAAACCCAAAATAACCAAAAAAAGACTATATAGCCGTTTCCCCCCTTAATGGCTAGAATCAGTTAGATCCGGTTCCGTTTTGTCCGATTGGGAACCGATTCCGAAATGTCCGATTTTTGTCTGGTCCACTATAATCCTTGGAATCGGTTACGGATCCGGCGGATCCTACAAAATCCCGCCCGGTTCTATTTTATCCGGTTATGGACAGATCCGGTTTTGAATGATCTTTCAGATCGGATCCGGTTTGTTTGTGCACCTCTACTCTTAGGGGGCATTTGTTTTGTAGAATATTATGAAGGAATGAAATTTAAGGGAGTTGGTATTAATTTCAATAAAAAAAATTGAACGACTAACACCTAAATACTGACAAAATTACATTCGTCGGGACCCCTTGCCAGGCTTGGAACTCATAAACTCCATTGGAGAAAACTTTTATAGGGAAAACCCTTACCACTAATTCCAGTAAATCTACCCATACTTTTTAAGCCTATGTAGGCATTGACTTTAGGAAGATTATAACAATTAATGGTTAAAAAAATGAGGTCGAAGATTAGATGTAACGTTTGCTTTTGGTAATCATACGTTTATCTCCATAATTAGTTCTATTACGGCGTGCATTGAAGCATAGGGAGACTAGTTAAATAAAGTTAGGTTTATCTTAAGATGGTTATTTGATCTTGAAAAACACCTCTCTTTTTATGTTTTTTTAAGTCATAAACTTGGATTAATTATAGTGTTTCTTTTGTTATTATGTTATTTTTAACATATTATTATGCAGTTTTTTCTTGAATTTGAGGTTCTAAGTAGGATTAAAGCTCGTTTAGCTCGACTTTTAGATAGGTTTATTACTCGGTTTACGCTATGTTTTCACGACACATAGTTTTCTTTTGTAATTTTTCTAACCGGACCGGTTATCAAACCACCAGCCTTATTGATCCACTGGTCAAACCGGTGTCAAAACCGAATGTCATAAAGAATCTAAAATTAAATACATACACACACACACACATATATATATATATATATAATTAATTTAAAAGAAAATATAAAAATTTTAATAAATATAAAATGTAACCAGAAGTGGTAAACGAGTGAGTAAATGAGATTTTGAAAGAAAAAATATCCAAAATTTGAAATCTGGTTCAATCACCTAGTCCGGTTCAACCGTTAACTGACAGGTTCAGGTGGGACCATTCAAATACACTCAACTTGACTGGTTATTTAGCCTATTCCCGATATGGTGTGATTCATTCTGAAAACATTTTTCTTTTGTGTTGTTTTGTAGAAAGTGTTTTTTTAGGGAACGAATTGAAATATGAGAGAATTGAGTTTAATTCCAATAATTTTACACCTAAGTTTTAGGTCTATGTAGGCATTGACTTGAAGATGATAACATTTAACGGGTAAAGAAATAGAGCCGATGCTTACTTGTATCATGTGTTATGTTATCAGGTTGTACTGGTTGCTCACTTATTCTGTTGGACGGGACAATTCATAGGATATGGCGTCTTTGAGGTAACTTGATGCCATTTTATAACACTTATATTCCGTTTTCTTGTTCACATTTTAATAATAAAAGTTCATTTCCATCTGTGATTAGAAACGAGCACCTGCTTTGTTGGATAACTTCGCACAAGCCTTCTTGACCTACAAACACTTCTTCATTTATTATTTGTGTCTTTAAATATATAGTTCTTATGTTAATCCCTTTTTAAAACAATATTATTACAATAATAATCCTAATGAGCAAAACGATTTCAAAGGCTATATACTTGAATTAAACTTTGGGTAACCATCAACTCTTTTGATCCATTTCCCTTTTCTAGAATCTTTTAATTTGACCCGTTTAAGATTAAAACAACCCAAATTAACCCGTTCATACTTAAAGTTACTCCGTTCCATGGTAATTTTGTCATTGATGATCGCAGGCACTTCAAATGGCATTCGGTTACGAACCATATCCGGGCTTTCATGCTCGTGTCAAAGCTAAAGTCGACACCAACATCAAAGAGTGGAAGGAGGATAAGCAGAAGAAAAAACTTGTAAACTATAAGTCAATGTAACATACATAACATGTTAGATTCGTGTCACAATGTCGTTATGCTTTTACTGTCTGGTAACGAAATACATTATGTTTTTGTTTACACCCGAATTTACATTTGGCATGCGACGATTGACAAATCGTTCCCTCGGAAATTCAAGCTCTTTCTGGTATGAAACTGTTACCAGGGCTCGGTTTTTGAACTTTGTTAGCTGCCATTGATCTTCTTATTCGCGATACTTGGTTCCAATCCTCTAAACTTGCATAAGTATTAGCAAGAAGAACATAATCACTACTATGATCAGGATCCACCTCGAGAAGATCTCGCCTCACATCCTCAGCTAGTTTGATGTTTCCGTGCATATGACAACCGGCCAATAACGTTCTCAAGACAATGGCATTGCATTTCATCGGCATATTTTGGACCAAATCGTAAGCCTCGGTTACCAATCCTCCTCGCGATAACATGTCTACCATGCACCCGTAGTGTTTTATAGTCGGTTTAATATCATATTCATCGGTCATTCTGTTGAAATACTGTTTTCCTTCTTTGATCATTCCTCCATGGCTGCACGCGGTTAGGACTCCCAAAAAGGTAACACCATCTGGTGGTCCGAGTCTTTTGTTAATCATTATTGAAAATAGGGACAACGCGTCTTGAACATGACCATGTGTTGCGAGCCCTTGTATCATAGTGTTCCATGTTACTATATTTTTACCATTCATTTCACCGAAAACTCTCAATGCTTCTCGAATCTCTCCACATCGAGTGTACATATGAATAACCGAATTAGCAATCGATATATCTTTCATCAAAAACCTTTGATCGACAATCGAGTGAACCCACCTCCCAACCTCTAACGCTCCTAAACCAGCACAAGCCGATAAGATCACCACCAATGTGGCATCATCGGGCTTCACACGCGCGTCCTGCATACGCGCAAACAAGTCCAGCGCCTCTTTATGTTTCCCACAACAAACATAACAATCAATGATGGTGTTCCAACCAACCAAGTCTGGTTCAGGCATTTCATCGAACAACTGGCGCGCGACAACAACTTCTTCCATCATTCCATACATATGGATCAAAGTGTTCCTCACAAAAACATGACACTCAAGCCCATGTTTCACCACACTACAATGCAACTGTTTCCCCAACAAAACCGACCCAGATTGACCACTAGCTTTAAGCAAAAACGAAAGGGTAAAATTATCAACATTTTGTCCATCTTCAAGCATCATCTTATAGTAACAAAACACTTTATCCACTTGATTCATCTTCGCAAACCCTCTAATCATCGTGTTCCAAAGAAACCCATCTGGGGTTTCAATCTTTTCAAAGACGGAAACAGCGTAATTCATGGAACATTCGTCTGATACGGCGCAGAAGACGATAATTTTACCCACAACAAAGAGGTTTTGGATGAAGCCAGTTTGAATGATATGAGCATGGAGTTGTTGGATGTGTAATTTGGTGTGGGATTTCTTGAAAGCGGAAAGAAGAGCTTGCTCCTTGTTTGAGTAAGTTTTGTGATGTGGGTTTGGTGAAGATCGTGTTAAAGATGAAAAAAGTTTGAATCTTGATGGTGGTTTGATGAGGGTGAAGATACTATTCATCATTCTAACAAATTGACTTGAGTTGTGGTTTGAAAATTTGTTGATTTGGGAAGAGGTTACATCATCTTTTTATGTAACAGAAAACAATATAACATACAGTGGGATGACATAAGAAATTCAAAATATTTTTTTTTATTTGGACAAAAATTGTAAAAGAACATTACACTAACACCTCTACACCCATTGATTTGATCGAAATACCTATAGTGGTTCGATTTTTTTTTAACGACCAACAAAAACTTGATTATATAGAAAAAATCGACGGTTACCATGTGGATAACCCATAAATACAACATCAAAATAGATATAGTGGTTCGATTTTTGGTTTACTAATATCTGGTTTCTAATTTTGGGATTGGTTCTAGTTTCTGGTTCGATTTTATCTTTGAGTCGATTCTGATTTGTGACTTTTGATAAGATGTGAATAATTATTTTGTTTCTTGATTCTTATTATATGTTTAAGGCTTCAAATTCAAGTTTTTTTTTCTACTTACAACAAACGAGATCATTAGAACTTACAATCATCTAAGCAAAGGACTCAATAAAGTCAATCTCATCAGCAAAATCGATGTGAACATCTATGACAGTTCCAATCCTACATGGAATTATCCTTTATTAGGGGTGTTTATGGTCTAGTTTTGACGGTTTTTAGGTCAAAACGTGAGCCAAACCGTTAGTAACGGTTTTTTGTTATAAAAAACCGAAATCAAACCGTTGAAATTTAAAACCGAACCAAACCAAACTGTTACTAACGGTTTGGTTTCACGGTTTGAGCTCATTGGGCCTTTATACAAGTTGTTCAAAATACGACACAATATATATAAAAAAATACGGGTTGGTTTCATAATTTCAACACATTTTTGTAATTTATACATTCAACATTTTGTTTCTATTCTAAAAGTTCCTTTGTCCATACCTACTATTAAACTTGTCTCATATTTGAAGGATTTTAAGTTAACTAATCTCATTCTGATCTAAACAAACCTTAATCCATTTGCATTTGATTTCAAGCAAACTATAAAAAATTACCATCCAAAAATTGTTGTATAAAAATGCAGCAATCCATAAATATGGAACATGTTATATATAGATATGATTATATACATTAATGTGGTTATCAATGACTAATATAGATTAGCTTGTTCCATAAGTTTACATCCCCCATATAAACCTCATTGTATCTCATTTTTATGATTATCAATAATACAAATCTTTCTCTCTCTATTTGTCTTTCTCATATAGCTATAAGGCTTGTTTTAGAACACGTTATCAGCGCGGTTGCTTTTGAAGTTGGATTGTATTATCATAAGGTAAATTAATTTTTCATTGTTATTTATTCTCTAAAACATAAACCCTATTGTAGTTCATATAATTTTGGGTTATGTTAGAGATTTGTGTTATTCTTCTCTTAAATCTCTCAATATAATCCATATTGAAATTTATACAGTTTTGGGTTAAGATGGAGATTTATTATTAATTATTTTTTTTTTCTTACGTCGTTTAAATAAAACAGATCAAAAGAATGCTTAAACTTAGCAAGAGATTTGTAATAACAGAACTTTTATCAGTTTTACAATTATAAAGAAAAATAACATAATCAATTGGCAACAATTAAAATAAAGTTTAAATTATTAGCACCTATTATTTTATTGTTAATTATTAATTACAATTTTTTTTGTCTCCTAAATTACTTGATTACAGTTCTTTTTACGCCATTTGACACCTATTTTTGTCATTAATCGTTAACTTATATAGAATACTTCCTATTATAAAAACTGTGACGAAATCAATTAATATATGTATTTCAAAACAAAATATATTTTAATATATACGATTATTCCACCTATTAACTATGAATATACTTTCTGTAATATATTTATATACAAAATTTAATATGGAAAGTTTAAACATATATTTTAAATAATCTTGTTTTATTTTACGATCATTGTTATTCTAAAATTTTATTTTATCAGATTTTATAAATTAATCCTTATGTTTTACTGTTATATAGTTAATCATGTCAAATATTACAAAGCTTGAATTTCTGGCTTTAGACATTACGGGGAAAGAACTATTTGTCATGGGTATTGGATGCTAAAATTCACTTGAATGCTAATAATCTTGGGAATACAATTAAACAAGGAAATACAACAACTATCCAAGATAAAGCAAAGGCAATGAATTTCTTACGTCATCATATCCATGAGGCTTTGAAAAGTGAATATCTGTTCTTTGGACCAAATTGAAAGAAAGGTATGACCACTAGAAAACGGTAATTTTACCAAGAGCTCGTTATGACTGGACTCACTTAAGGTTGCAAGACTTCAAGTCTATAAGTGAGTACAACTCGGTAATGTTTAGAATCACGTCACAACTGATTCAATGTGGTGAAAATATTACAGATAAGGAGATGCTGGAAAAAACATTCTCTACCTTTCACGCCTCAAATATGCTCCTACAACAACAATATCGTGAAAAGGGTTTCACCAAATATAGTGATCTTATATCATGTTTACTTGTGGCCGAGCAAAACAATGAGCTCCTAATGAAAAATCATGAGACTCGTCCGGTTGGTACATCCCCATTCCCAGAAGCGAATGTGGCAACATATAATGAACAAAGTGGAAGTCGTGGGCGTGGTCGTGATTACCATCGTGGTCGTGGTCGTGGACGTGGATATAGTCGGGGAAGTTATAGTGGATTTCAGTTTAAAAACACTAGAACCCACCAAAAGTACCATGACAGTGGAAATAAATCTAATGATGATAAAAGTAATAAGAGAAAAGAGACCACCAAATGCATGTTATTGGTGTGGAAGTAACAATCATTGGGCTCGTACCTGTCGTACACCCAAACACTTGGTGGAACTTTACCAACAATCCATTAAAGAAAAAAGGAAATGAATAAAGACAAATCTCACGTATGAGGATGAAAATGTTGGTATCCTCAATGGTCCAAAAGTCCATACTGATACAACTCATATGGATGCTGATGATTTCCTTTTTGATATCCCCAGTGGTTCCCTTACTGATACAAATCAGTTGGATGCTTGCAATTTTTCTTACATTTGAACAATTAGATTTTAAGTTATGTTATTTGCTTGATGTTTTTTTTAGACATTTTATTTGAAATTCTGTTTTGTTTTGAAGCATATGGGACATTTTGTTTATGGTATTTATTTTGAAGCATGTTAAACATTTTATTTATGAGTCTTTGTTTTATTTTGAAGCATATGGAGCGTTTACCTAAACTGCCTATTAATGAAGATGTATGTCTAATAGACAGTGCAACTACACATACAATTTTTAAGAGAAGGAATTATTTCTCTAATTTAATTATAAAAGAGGCAAGTGTTAGTACTATATCCGGTAGCACAAAATTAATTGAAGGTTTTGGGGAAGCTTATATAGTGTTACCTGGGGGGACACAATTCAAATTTAACAATGCGTTATTTTCCTCATTGTCTCAAAGAAATCTAATAAGCTTTAAAGATATTCGTCTAAATGGATATCATATTGAGACTACATGTGAAGGAAATGATGAGTACCTTCAAATCACAAATATGATTTCGAGTAAAAAGCATGTATTAGAAAAGTTACATGCACTTGCTTCTTGTTTATATTGCACTAAAATTATTGCAATTGAATCAAATGTAGTTGTAAACCAGAAGTTTATGGACCGAGAAAACTTTATCATTTGGCATGATCAGTTAGGCCATCCCGGATCAACAATGATGCGAAAAATAATAGAAAATTCATGTGGGCATTCTTTGAAGAACCAAAAGATTCTTCAGTCTAAGGACATGACATGTGTTGCATGCTTACAAAGGAAGTTAATTACTCGCCCATCACCAACTAAGGTGAGGGATTGAATCCTTTAGTTTTTTGGAAAGAATACATGGGGATATATGTGGGCCTATACACCTTCCTAGTGGACCATTCAGATATTTTATGGTCTTAATTGATGCATCAACTAGATGGTCCCATGTGTGTTTATTATCAAGTCGTAATGTGACATTTGCACGACTACTTGCTCAATTAATAAGGCTAAGGGCGCATTTTTCAGATTATCCCATCAAGAAAATTCGGTTGGACAATGCTGCTGAATTTACATCCCAAACATTTAACGATTATTGAATGTCTATTGGGATTAGTGTAGAGCATCCTGTGGCTCATGTACATACACAAAATGGGCTTGCTGAATCGCTTATCAAGCGACTTCAAATGATTGCAAGACCAATGATTATGAAATCAAAATTACCAATTTCTGCTTGGGGGCATGCAATTTTACATGCAGCAACACTAATTCGCATCAGACTAACTAGTTATCATACTTCCTCCCCATTAAAGTTGGTTTTTGGTCAGGAACCAAATATTTCCCATATGAGAATTTTTGGTCGTGCCATATATGTTCCAATCGCTCCACCACAACGCACAAAGATGGGACCTCAAAGGAGGTTAGGAATATATGTTGGGTATGAATCAGTATCTATCATTAAGTATTTAGAGCCATTAACAGGAGATTTATTTACGGCTCGATTTGGTGATTGTCATTTTGATGAATCAACATTCCCAACATTAGGGGGAGATGAAAAATAGCGAGTAAGTCATATAAATTGGAATGAATTATCATTATCTCAGCTTGATCCTCGAACTAAACAGAGTGAATTAGAAGTTTAAAGGATAATTCATTTACAAGGATTAGCAAATCAATTACCAGAAGCATTCACTGACCCAAAGAGAGTGACCAAGTCACATATACCAACTGTTAATGCTCCGATAAAGATTGGTGTCCCAGAAGGACAACCGTGTATTGGTAATGAGTCTAATGCGTGCCTGAAGCGTGGTACACCAATCGGTTCCAAAGATAAAAATCCTCAAAAGAAAAAAGGGGGCAAATAATGGAGATGGTCAAGTCGAGGTAACAATAACCCAAGAAAATGAATCTCTTGAAGAGACACTAGACAAGATGGTTCCACATGAACCTCAGGTACTTGAAAACGAAGAGATCTCAATGAATTATATCATGTCTAGAAGGTATGGAACCGAAACAAAATCGACGTCGATGACAATTTTTCATACAATGTAGCGCTAGAAGTAATGGAAAACAATGAGGATCAAGAACCAATATTTGTTGATGAATGTAAACATAGAAATGATTGGCCAAAATGAAAAGACGCAATTGAGGCAGAATTGAATTCCCTTACGAAACGAGAAGTTTTTGGACCGGTAGTCCATACACCTAAAGGTGTAAAGCCCGTCGGATATAAATGGGTGTTTGTGCGAAAACGAAATGAAAAGAATGAGATTATACGATACAAGACACGATTAGTAGCACAAGGATTTTCACAAAGACCTGGAATTGATTATGATGAGACATATTCTCTAGTGGTGGATGCGACAAACTTTCGTTATCTTATTAGTCTGGTAATACAAGAAGGGATTGATCTGCGTTTAATGGATGTTGTGACAGCCTACCTCTATGGCTCACTTGATATCGATATTTACATGAAACTCCCTGAATGATTCAAATTACAGAATTCATGTAAATTTAGTTCTCGAGAACATCTTTCAGTTAAATTAAACAAATCACTATATGGGCTAAAACAATCCGGGCGTATGTGGTATAATCGCCTTAGTGAGTACTTATTGAAAGAAGGTTATAAAAATGATTATGTTTGTCCGTGCGTTTTTATCAAGAGATCAGAATCTGAATATGTTATAATTGCAGTGTATGTTGATGACTTGAATATAATTGGAACTCCTGGGGAGCTCCATAAAGCGATTGAATATTTGAAAAGGGAATTTGAAATGAAAGACCTTGGAAAGACAAAATTTTGTCTCGGGTTACAAATTGAGCATCTTAAAGATGGAATCCTTGTGCACCAAGAAGCCTATATAAAAAAACTGCTCAAAAGATTTTATATGGATAAATCACATCCATTAAGTACTCCAATGGTTGTAAGGTCGCTTGATGTTGAAAAAGACCCATTTTGACCTTCGAGAAATGGAGAGGACATTCTTGGTCCAGAAGTACCATATTTAAGTGCAATTGGCACACTAATGTTTCTTGCTAGCCATACACGACCAGATATATCATTTTTTTTAAACTTATTGGCAAGATATAGTTCATGCCCGACAAAGAGGCACTGGAATGGAGTAAAACAAATATTTTGATATCTTCAAGGTATAAAAGATATGGGTTTGTATTTTACTAACCAATCGAAAACAAGCTTGGTTGGTTTTGCAGATGCAGGGTACATGTCTGATCCTCACACTGGTCGATCTCAAACTGGATATTTATTTACAAGTGGAGGCACTGCAATTTCATGGCGTTCCGTAAAGCAGACAATCACAGCCACTTCATCTAATCATGAAGAAATATTAGCAATCCATGAAGCTAGTCGAGAATATGTTTGGTTAAGGACTGTAATCCAGCACATTCGTGGAACTTGTGGCATTTCTTCCGGAGATGAGGGACCGACAATCTTATATGAAGATAACGCAGCATGTATTGCTCAACTTAAGGAAGGATACATCAAAGGCGATAGAACGAAGCATATTTTGCCGAAGTTATTTTTCACACATGGTTTGCAAAAGAATGGCGACATTACTGTCCAACAAATTCGTTCCAGCGAAAATTTGGCAGACTTGTTTACCAAATCACTTCCGACTTTAACATTTAAGAAATTGGTTCAAGGGATCGGGATACGTCGACTCAAGGAGTTTAACTATTAATCATCAGGGGGAGAAATACGTGTTGCACACTTTTTCCCTTAGCTAAGGTTTTGTCCCACTAGGTTTTGCTTGGCAAGGTTTTTAACGATGCAGCATCTCAAAGCGTATGGAATTGATAACCAAGGGGGAGTGTTATATATAGATATGATTATATACATTAATGTGGTTATCAATGACTAATATATATAGATTAGCTTGTTCCATAAGTTTACATCCCCTATATAAACCTCATTGTATCTCATTCTTATGATTATCAATAATACAAATCTTTCTCTCTCTATTTGTCTTTCTCATATAGCTATTAGGATTGTTTTAGAACATAACAAAATTTAAGCAGTAAATATAGAACAAAAATTATGCAATATTAATTTTAAACACACGAGTAGTGTGGTCGAAGTATATATATTTTTTTGAACGGCGAACATTGAATGTTGTGACGTCGCACCCACCCGCCACATGGAAGAGCCTCGTCCAACTCCGGCCAATATGTTGTCTTAATCGGGCCCACTTGGCGTCAGAGTTGGAGAGCATCCAAGGAAAAATCCCACCCAATACGACCCCTTCCGGGCTTGAGGGAGAGCCGAGGCTCGAACTCTGGATCGATGTAGGTAAAACCCAGGTGTATCGGCCTAAGCTAGGCTTCATTTGCATGCCGCTAAACTAATGTGGAGGGCAGAGATTTAACCTGGATCATTAGGAACATCAGGTCTCTCCCTTATCACTACACCACTAGCTCATTGGCTGGTCGAATCTAGCCATCTAGGAATCTAGTGTATGTATGTTAACTGTTCAGTTAAGGGTTAGCTCATTTGTTTACTTAAATCATTCATACTTTTTTTTAAAATTTTAATTCAATTAAGTTTAATGCATTAAAATTAATTAGTTATATCTAATATGAAATATCTTGAATAATAAAATATATATTAATTATACTGTCCGGTCCGGTTTTATACGAATGATTTTTGGTATAATCCGTAAACCAAACCGTTCGCTACGGTTTGAAATTTTTGAAACCGACCGAAAGTTAAAGGAAAAAACCGACAGCAAAACCAAACCGATGACCGGTTTGGACGGTTTCAAGGTTTTAAACCGAACCGTGAACATCCCTATCCTTTATGGTTCAGTGATTTCTTGATTTTGGTTTTTGTTCATTGCTTTACTGCATTATGGAAGGTACATGTATATTCAGACATCGGAATGGATCTCTAAACCGGTAACTGGATTACAAATGTCCAACAAATAGCCTTCAAATTGTATCTTCCTATTCTCCGATGAGTATCTGCACACTAACAAAAGCGTTAGGGCGTCACAGGGAGGGGTAACCCATGCGTCAGCCCTCCAGCGTGAGAATCAGTTCTCGGAGTGATATGAAATGGTGAGTGAGAGAAAGGAGCCTAGTTTATGGTGATTTCATCTCTATTTATACTTGATTGCTCTGGTGAATTCTCTCTTCCTGGTGTGAGGTCTGGTAGGTCCACGATAGAGTCATGCAATTCTCTCTTCCTGGTGTGAGGTCTGGTAGGTCCACGGTAGAGTCATGCAGGAATTTCCTCTGCTTCTATTGGTGAGAACAAATCTGACATTAACACACCACCATGTGTCATAACCGTTTTTGCCATGGGCCGTGGGCCTGTTTTGCAAGTTTTGGGCTTTAAAGGGACATTCCCTCTTTCAGTATACGATTTATTTGACTCTTTGCATTTGATTTTGGTTATGGTTTGTTGATTTTTATTTCTCATACTTAGTGTGGTGGTAAAATATAGTTGTAGGTTTAGAATTGGAGCTCATTTTGGTACAAATTCTAAATCACCTTGTTGTACCAATTTTAAGCTTGTTTTTGGATATAATTAGCCGCTATTCTTCTTGTTTCGTGCTTAAGGTGTATAGCATATTACTAGTTAAGGATGATTCATAGTATTATGTAAAAGGTGTATTTTATAATGTAGTTCATATCTATACTATATAACAAATAAAGGTTTTTCATGCCACGTATCGATTTCATATTTATTCTCATCATTTTTTCCTGTCCCTCTCTCTTATTATTATTAAATACACCTCTATTTTTTAAAGAAAATACTAATTATACTAATAAAACACATTTATTTTAAATTATTTCTTATTATAAAAAACTTTGAAATCTAATTATGTAACTTTTATTTTCAATCAAATAGTAAATGAAAGTCAAATTATATTAAATAGTAATTGTCGTTATTTTGAAACCCAATTATATATTAATTTTTACGTATTTTGAATTTTGTATTCTATCTTTACTATATTTAATACATTTTTACACATGTAAAATATATATAAAGATATAATTTATTTATTAATATTTTTCACCCCGTGTATTGTACACGGGTTTTAAGCTAGTGTCATAATATTTGGAGTTTGAATCAATCGTCTTTAGATAGGAAAAAAATGTGAACTTTCCCGGAGATAGTTCAGAGCAAAACCCCGGCTAAGCCCGAGAGTTTTGTCCAAGTGAATGCAAAAGTTTGAAGATTTTAGATCATTCACGCGTGCTTAGGAATTCGAGTATAGCACAACTGAAGATGATTATCAATCCACAATCCAAGTGCATGCAAAAGTTTGAAGATTTTAGATCATTCACGCGTGCTTAGGAATTCGAGTATAGCACAACTAAAGATGATTATCAATCGACAATCGTGCTAGTTCCTTATAAACCATTATAATCCTAGGTCTGGGGCGGGTTAATAAAGAAAAAAAATAAATAACATAGTAACAATTTGTTTTTAGGATCATTTGGGTAGGGCCATCATCCAATGGTAATGGTAGATCGAATGTCTTTAATAAGAGTCTGAACTACTAAGACAAGAACATAAATATAATGGGCCGTAGCTTGTGATGCTTCTGTTAGGTGTAATTGAGGTCCATTGCTCCTTAAGATTATTCATTCAAATCAAAATCTTCTATATATGTCGTTCATTTTATATTTTGATATACATCTTTTAATAAAAAACTAGAAATTATGACCCACGCGTTACAGCGAGGTCGTATAGACGTACAGTGACATTAACGTGGTTAATTACATAATTAAGTTCGTGTTGCGGTTGTGACATTAACGTCGTTAAGTGCCGTGACATTAGCACCCCACACTCTGCGACGGGAAGCAGACCTTAAACGGTTGAGACAGTGACAATAACGTGGCTAAGCACAAAAAAAGAACGTGATTAAGTACATAAAAGAAATGTATGAAGTTATGGCGACTCGGTTAGCCCTATAAAAAGAAATGTAAAAAAACAAAAAAAAAGTTTATGGACAACAGATAGGTGACATGTGGCGTAGCAGTGAGGAAAACACTTAATTTAGACATTTTACAAACTTGATGGGGGGAGTTGTGATAGACACTTGTAAATAAGTATAACAAAATTTATATCGAGACGCAAAGAAAAAATATTAAATACAATAACTAATTATTTTTTTAGAGGTTTAGTTGAATTTTTAAAAAGCTGAGGGATATCATCTAAAAATGTAAAAATTGAGCAGATGCATATGAGAAAATAAAAAAAACCCTAATTAAACGGGAACATTGCAAAATAAGAGTAGGTATAATATTTTTGTAACTACGAATCTATTATCTAATTAAAAATCAAAATCATTGTAACAAAAGAAAAAAAAAACAACATAATATATATAGGGATGAGTTCAAATACTAAACAATTTTTTATTTGATAACCGTGTTAACCACTATCAAACAATCACATAATTTATAAATTATTTTTTCTTTTAATTTTTAAAAGAGTATTTAAGTATCGTGAATATATATCTTAAATATAAATGCGGAAATGATGAGTCTTACATATACGTACCAAATAATGTTACATATACGTGACACAAAGTTTTTACATATGTGTAACATTATTTGGTACGTATACGTGACACCTTGTTTAGCATTTGAACCTCACCCTATATATATATATATATATATATATATATAGGGGAGGGATAAAGAGAAACTAAGAAAACCACATCATTTTAGGCAATTTTTTTATTTACGTATCCAAAAACAATTTTTTGATTTACGTATACGTAACCGCACTTTTTTTGTTTTATGTTTACGTATACGTAACACTATGTGTAAAAATGTTTAATATTTCATTGATACTCTTATAAATAATAAAAATAAACTAAAACAAAAAATAAAAATTATTATATGATGGGTAAAATTGATTTTTTTAGTGGTTTTCTCGGTTTTCGCCTAACTTGTGGTTTTCTCTGGAACCCTCCCCTATATATATATATATATATATATATATATATATATATATATATATATATATATATATATATATATATATATATATATGGGAGGGTTCAGAGAAAATCACAAGTTAGGCAAAAACCAAGAAAACCACTAAAAAAACCAATTTTAACCAATCATATAATAATATTTATTTTTTATTTTATTTTATTTTTATTTATTTATAAGAGTATCAATGTAATAATAAACATTTTTACCAAAAAATATTTTTACACATAGTGTTACGTATACGTAAACATAAAACAAAAAAAATTGCGATTACATATACATAAATCAAAAAAATTGATTTTGGATACATATACGTAAATAAAAAAAATCGCCTGAAATGATGTGGTTTTCGCCTAACTTTGTGGTTTTCTCTTGATCATTCCTCTATATATATATGGGAGGGTTCCAGAGAAAAACAGGAGTTAGGCGAAAACCAACTTTTGACCATTGATTGAAATTGATCAATTGATGAGATTAGTCAGTGGCAAATTTGTAAATATCTAATAGAAAATGGATTTAATTAACTGATATAAGGGTATATCGGGTAGATTGTAATTTTAATATTTTATAAACAATCAATATCCCTTAAAAAAACTCTCTTTTTCTCTCTCTCCATAATCTCCATCTAAAATAAGTTTCATTCAAAATCAAAACTTAGAATTTACAAAAATTATTGAAGAACAGTTGAACGACTGCATTTTTTTTTCACCTTTTCAATAATTACATATATGCGGACGTATATGGAACCATGTTTACATATATGTAAACAACATAAATAATAAAATGATGAAAGAGTAACCGAGTTACATATACATAGCGCAGAGAAAAAAAAAGCTCAGGTTTACATATTTACATATAGATCAACAAAACATAAAAAAGGGAAAGACACTAGTTACGTATACGTATCTCAAACGAGTTACGTATATGTAGCTTAAACGAGTTACGTATGCATAGCTCACACTAAAAATTGAAAAAACGAGTTACGTATACAAGATATGGGACGTGCCAACTGGATGATCTAAAACCATATATGAAGATAAATCTGAGAGAATATTCTTCGTGTTCTTCACGTTCCTATCATCATCCAATCTACTCCTACCAAAATAAATACCCAATTACATCAAAACGGGAATAATTCATTAGCATAAAGAGTTAATTAAAAATGATATAAAACCATATATAAAGATAAAATTATTTCGTTTTAACATGTGCCCATACATTAATTTTCAATTTTTTCAAAGCTATTGCGATATTTGTTTTCTTGTTTTGAATAAAATAATAACATTTTTTGAAACATTTTTTACATTGTGCTCTTGAAACATTTTTTGTTTTTAAACGGATCCTCGAAAAATATTAATTCATCCGCTTAAAATAATGATCATTTTTTGCGATATTTGTTTTTACCATGTTTAGATATATAAGTTCAGACATAATGAAAATGAACATATTCCACTTTAATTCTTTACATTGTGCTCCTTGAAACATTTTTTGGGATGTGGGCAATCGCTTTTTTTAATCCTCTTAAAAGATCAAACGTAAAAAAGTATTTGCAAATCATAATTCATACCTTTTCGGTTCATTAAAATCATGAAATCTAGCTTCGTGGTTGATGTTCTTGTTTATATGCTATTAATGTTCTTCGACGGTGTTAGGGCTTATCAGAGAGATATGGACGTGATATTTAAAAAAGTGAAAGAGAAATTATATTTGTATAACCAAATCATTATCGAGAGAATCAAGGAAATTTGAAACTACTAAAATTAAAGTTTGTTGAAATTACACAATTAGACTTTTAATTAAAAATATTAAAATTAAAAGATAAATTTATGATTGGTTGAGAATGGTTTTCTTGGTTTTCGCCAAACTTTATGGTTTTCTCTTGATCATCTCCCTATATATATATATATATATATATATATATATATATATATATATATATATATATTCTATGAATCGAATGTTCCCTTAAGAAACAAAATTTAATTATTTTTTTTAACATCTCAATGGAACATATGTAAAAAGACTCGACTAGCAAGCAACTAGACGGACTAAGAAATCACAAGACTAAACTGGATTTTACAACCACACAACTCAGTTAATGTTCACTTTATGATTCCTATTTACATACCATAAAAAAGAATAATTATGGAATCGAAAGTGTTTTCTCGCGTCTTGTTGTGATTCCTATATATGATATCGTTCCGGAATCTCCATAAAACCCACGAAGTTGTCAACACAATGTCAGCCACATCTATCGGACGTTTAGAACTTGGGAAATCCAAGTCCAGCCACCTGGCAAGAGCATTCCAAGACCTAATACCCACCTTACACTCACAAAGCAAGAGCATTCCAAAACAGATGCACCATCGATTCCACCTTTATATCACAAAGCGACCATAAAGAAGACGGGATATCAACACATTCATTTACCAAATTCGATTCTAATTTGACAGTAAATAACAAAAGTAAATAGCAAAAGAAAAAACCATGTCTGGTTCAGCGTATTTGAATCAGAACCATTTGAAACGGTGAGTTACCGGTTAAATCGGACCAAGTTGTCAGACTTGATTTCATATTTTATTGACTTTGTATTTTTTCCCTTCAAAATCTCATTTATTGATTCGTTTACTATTCTGGTTCCGTATCTCGTTTAATTTAAGATTTCATATTTTATTTTAAATCAGTTATACATCCTTACATACACAGATGTGTGTGTATATTTAAAATTTTAAATTATTTATAATGTTAGTTTTTATACCAATTCAATTGGTAAGACCTATCAACTGGTAAGACAATGGCTTCAATAACCGGTCTGGTTATAAAAACATTACAAAAGACAAGTAATATGAAGCAGAAAATATAGCTTAAACTGAGTAACAAACCAATATAAAAGTCGAGCTAAATGTGCTTTAATCCTACTTAGAACTTCAAATTCAAGAAAAGCAACATAATAACATGTAAAAAGAACATAATAACAAAAGTAACTATTAGACACAAACGTAAATTAGTAAATATTAGAAGTAGATTATGTAAATATGGGTTAGTATATAACATCTCTCCTTGTAAACCCTAATTACAATTATCAACAATCTTTCACATTTACACACACTTTACGGTGTTTAACTTGGTATCAGAGACAAACCACCGTCAACCACCTCACTCCTGTTGTTCTTCGTCACCCTACCGCTGCACGCCACCATTGGAGTGCTTGTTTCTCTTCAAGATCGTTACAAATTGATCTCCAAAGCACTAGGAATCTTTCTATCGAATTGGTTTTTGTTTTGTATCTCTCTTTCATCAGAAAATTTTGCATTTTCATATGTGTTTTTCGCAAAGATTCAACCGGTGACATTGTTCAAACGTCAACATTCTTCATGTCGGTCGACTTTCGTCTCGGCAACACTCACATCTGCGACATTCCTCTTTTGAACGCAAGTTCAACTTGTCGACATTAGCAACAACACTGCTAGCGACATTACCGGCGACACTACATTTCGGCAACACTACATTTCAGCGAGACTCCTTTCGCCAACACTAAGCATGACAACAATTCTTGCTTTTTCAACAACCGAACGGGCGTCTCACAAGTTTGTCGTCACACTCTCTCCGACAAACTATGGCTATTGGAAGGAAGACTATGATTGAGCCTTTCTTGATTACCAACAACTTATTTAGATACATCGATGGTTCCATCCCATGTCCTAGTCCTATTGTTGCCACTACCTCTGATGCAACTCCTATTATCACAGATAATCCCAACTATCTATCATGGCTCGCCAATGATGCCCATGTCCGTATGATCATTATATCAAATGACTCTGAAGCCTCATTTTCTCATGTTCAGGGAATCACTGCTCGTGAACTGTTGGGACTCCCTTGCTCAAGCTTATGCTCCACACACCGCCTCAAGGGAGTACACGCTTAAAACACAACTTCTTAAGCTTCATATGAAAGTGGATGAAACACCTCTCGCCTATCTCAGTCATGCACAATATTATGCATCTGCGCTGCGCTTGCCAACATTAGCGAACCAATCAAATACAAGGATCTGGTTCTACTTTTTTACAGTGCGCGTCCTCCAGCAAATCGAAACATCAATAACTCCAGAGGACGTCAGGGCTCTTATCATGGGAGCAACAACACAAACTACAACAATGCCAACAGAGGTTGTGGTCACAATCAATTCTCTTGTGCCTCTGCACAAAACACGGTTTATAGTACCTGCAACAGATGTGGCATTGGGCACATTCCATCGGACTGCCTTAATCGTGATATGTTTACTCTCTGCACCCGTTCTAATGCCAACTATGTGGATCTATAATCACAATCAGGTACTCCTGGTGGCTCCAACTTTTGGTACCCAGACACAGGAGTTAACAGTCATGTCACGCCCTGACATCACATATGTTGTAAACAAAGTCTCTTAGTACACGCATGCCTCTTTAGAAAATCATTGGTCTGCTGCAAAAAGAATTCTCCGATACCTAAAAGGCACAATTGATCATGCCCTTCTCATTCGCTATAATTCAGGCTCTCATCTTCAAGCATATACGGATGCTCACTAGCAGGGTTCCCCTCCTCTTAAAGTTTTCTCATTCGCTATAAGCCATTATCAATTGAAGAGGCCCTTGAAGCAGCAAAGGGATTTCAAGTTATCCCCAACTGTTTATTTGACAGGAATATTGAGTTCTGGCAGTGCACCGACTGCAATCAACTTTACTGGGAGGTATGTATTTTATAAGTATAACCACACATTTGTATTTGATTATATGTTTCAACTAAGGTTTGGAATTGGATTGCAGGGAACATAATATCACAATGCAGTACAAAAGTTCATCGATGTGTGTAAGATCACCTCTACTGATTGGAGCTTAGGCTAGGCTTCAAGCTTGATTGTTGTTGCTTTGATATTGTTTTAGTTGCATATAGAGAGGACTCCGCCTTTGGCTCTACGACACAAAAAAGACATCATTTCAGTTTTAAGAAGAATACTACATTTGATATGATAAGTAGTTCACTACTTATGCCTCTAAAACAATGTCACTCAAATTCAAATTATTCAAAGTTAACTGCAAAATGAATTCCAAGATGGTAAGTTGTTATGGAGGTTAACAAGTAGTACATTCAAATTAAAATAATGCAATAAATTATAAAATTGATTACATATAATATTTCAGGTAGACCTCGTCTTTTTATCAATGAAGCTAGATTGTGTTTTCTTAACACAACTCAATTAAAATAATTCTGGGATCAAATTGTTGATCGCAGTTTTGATTTAAGACTTCAAACTTTCTTTGACATGTAAGAATTTATAATATTTAGTTGATTAATTTATAATAAAATCAGTAGAATTATTTTAGTTCTAATTCTTGATATGATCAAAAATTTAAGGTTGATAAAGATGCCAACGGCTGGATCAGTGAAGATGAAGTTCGAGACGGTTAGGATTCAAGGATTGCATTCATCATTATTTGGACTTGAGGTACTAATTAATGCTTTCATATATGGATGAACATGATACCTATTGTTTAATATTAATAATTAGTAAGATTATGAGTTGTTTTTTTAATTAAAAGAAACCCATTAGCAAGAAGCTAGAAAGGGCAAATTTATAGAACAACGGAAAAGAAAGAACCAGGAAAACAACTAAAATTGAAAAGAACACCAACTTCCTCAATCAATTAAACCAATGTTAGACCTGCTTTTCATCCACATAAAACTTGAACTCTTAAGATCTTCAATAAGTCAGCTAAGAGAAACCCTTTTTTCCCCAAAAACGACTACGCTTCTCATTTTCCAAAGACTCCAAAAGGCTGAGAGAATAATAACCTGGACTGCTTCGCTTATGGTATTGGCTGCCCCAACTGATTTGGAAACCTCCAATAAGTCCTTGACAGAGAAGGCCAAGGGAGATTTCCGTTTCTTTTTTTACTGCAGTTTTATGTAGTTTAATATATACAGTTTTTTTACTGCATTGTTATATAGTTTTATGTAGTTTAATAGATGCAGTTTTATATAGTAGTTTTTTTACTGCAGATTTCTGTTACTTTATTTTTTGATGCTTATTGGTTTGGTTATCATGGGCGGTGAAGGTATAATCATATTTTGCTTTTAGAGGGCCTTCAACTCCCTCAGTGATGCAAGCAGTTGGATGATTGATGACCAACAAATACAGTGAAGGATATCCAGGTGCTAGATACTATGGTGGAAATGAGTAAGCAAGAAATCTTCTTTCAATCATGGTGTTGTTATGAATTAAGTTTAATTTAGGTTTTTTGATGTTTTAGTCTGATTCAAGTTTATTCGTCTTCTCTTGCATTAGGTTGATCATGTACTCTGTATTTGGGTTATTAAGGATAACCTCATTAGCAATACTTGATATAAAAGACAGACGATCAACCCAAATACAAAGATGAAGTATAAATGAAAGGCTTTTATACATTCAAAATCATTAATACATACACCTTGTCTGATTTTGCTTACAATTCAAAGAAAGACAACTATTCCATGTTAAAAAATATGTCAAAGCACCCCTACCATCGGACGGGTATAAAACTAGTTCCAATTGATGGGCAACAGAACTCCCAAAATCCCACATATGAAGCAGACTAGCAGAGTAAACTACCAAAAGAACCAACTTTCACGTTCCAGCATGTTACAGAAGGCCTTTGGTTTACTATTATTATTATAACTATTAACACAACTATTATATTTTACTTAAACTTTATATAAACCGATTATTTTAATATAGTTCTATAACTACTTTAATAAAATTTACTTACAATTGATTTTATGTAAATTCAGGTAAAACCAAAACCACAATTTATTTCGTTATCGACAGTAAAGGAACTGACACGAATCTAACACGTTCCAGTATGTTACAGAGGTGTTTCATGACATTGACTTTACAAGCTTTTCTTCTGCTTACTCTCCTTCCACTCTTTGATGTTGGCATCTACTTTAGCTTTAACACGAGCATGAAAACCCGGATATGGTTCATAACCGAATGCCATTTGAAGTGCCTGCGATCATCAATGACAATAATAATTACAATGCAACATATTAGCTTTAACTAGAATGGGTTGGTTTGGGCTCTTTATTATCCCAAACGGGTCGAGTTTATAAAATATATTGGATCAACCAAGTTGATAGTCACCCAAAGTGTATTAGACGTGAGTTGAGTATTTGATATTTCAAGTCAGTTTTTAAGGTGAGTTTAAGATCAGGTTTCTAGTAATGGGCATCCCAACAAGTAACATTTAACCATAAAAGATCATAACCGAGTATACAATAATACCCACTGGTATACCCACAAATCCAATGAGTATGGAGTAACGGGTACCCAACGGCCATGGGACATGATTTGATAATTAGGTAAGGATTGGGGTTACTAGAACCCGTCCCATACCCAGCCCATTGCCATTCCTGCATAGACACACATACATTTATATAAAGATGCACACGAATTACCTCTAGCAACACAAAGAAAGGTGCCATCAAGAAGGCTTGTGTGAGGTTATCCAACAAAGCAGGTGCACGTTTCTAATCAGGAAAGAAAATAAACTTTGATTATTAAAATGTGAATGAGAAAACGGAATACAAGTGTTATAAAATAGCATAAAATTACCTCGAAAACGCCATGTCCTATGAATTGTCCCGTCCAACAAAATAACTGAGCAGCAAGGACAACCTGATAATACGGGATGCGAGTGTATAACAATATGGTGATTTATCTATAACGCATATTTATGCAAGTGTAATTTGACAAAACACAGCCAAAATACCACATAAATCCAGTAAAAGCACCTTGAATGACTAGAGGTGACGTTTTCGATCCATTTACTTATGATTTAGTCTATTAGGGTTGTGTTTTATTTGAAACAGGACAAAATGGATGAACTTAAAAGGTTTAGCTAAATGTAAATGGAATGGGTCAACACGTTAAAAAAATATGTAAATTCTATTTTTAACGCGTATAACATCCTAGATCATTTTATTCAAACATTTAAATTATTATTGTAATAATAATGTTTGTTTAATAGTAATAGACACATTATTTACTTAAAAATGTTAAAAGAAATGAGCAGACAGTGTCTGTGGTCAACCCAACCTGCCCCGGCCCATATCAACCCATACTAAAAATGATCTCTTTCAACCGACCCGACTCACATCTTGCCAGCCCTACTAGAAATCAAGAACCAATGTGTTAATCCTTGAACACTCAAAATTTAGAAATATAAATAATATACGATTCCTGTTAAAAAAGATAATATACGATTTAAGATACAAGTAACCTTATATACAACCTAAAAAGCTATATGAACAACCTAAAGAAATACAAAACCTACAAAAATCTCTGTGATTGAAACATTTAATGTACGACCAACCAAGCAATACGTATGATAAATAAAACTCAACGACACAGAAAAGAATAGATATAAACAAATTAGAAAAAAAAACATATAAATAAATTAGAAAGAGTTAGGGGTCAACTTTAACTAAAGAAAAAATATATATGAAAATAAATATGTGGTTTAAGTGTGTAACCTAAAAACTCAACAGTCTACCTATGCTTTAAGGCACGCGGTAGTTAGAACTAATTATTGAGATAAACGTGCGATTAACAAAACCAAACTATTCCTAACCTTATACCTAATCATCATCCCATATTTCTTCACTCATTAATTGTTATCAGTTATCATCTTCCTTTAGTCAATGCCTACATAGGCTTAATTTCTACAAAACTACACAAGTCAATTCTAACTTGACAAAAGATAACAAAAAGAAAGATCATCTTAAAACTGAATTTCAACACAAACCAATCTGGAAGTTGAACTAAATGATCTTTAATCCTAATTACAAACCTCAAATTCACCATAACCTGCATAATAGTAACAATAGTACTATAATTGACCCAAATTAACAACTTTAATCGTACTTTCAAACCTCAAATTCACCATAATCTACATAATAATAACAAAAGAAACACTACACTGACCCAAATTAATAACTTTAATCCTACTTTGAAACCGCAAATTCACCATGTCCTATGAATTGTCCCGTCCAACAGAATAACTGAGCAGCAAGGACAACCTGACAATATGGGTTGCGAGTGTATAACAATATGGTGATTTATCGATAACAAATATTTATGCAAGTGTAATTTGACCAAACTCAGCCAAAATACTACATAAATTCAGTACAAGCACCTTGAATGACTAGAGGTGACGTTTTCGATCCATTAATTTATGAATTAGTCTATTTGGGTTGTGTTTTATTTTAAACAGGTCAAATGGATGAACTCAAAAGGTTTAGCTAAACGTAAATGGAATGGGTCAACAAGTTAAAAAATAGGTAAATTCTACTTTTAACGCATATAACATCCTAGATCGTTTTATTCAAACATTTAAATTATTATTGTAATAATAATGTTTGTTTAATAGTAATCACACATTATTTACTTAAAAAATGTTAAAAGAAGTTAAAAGAAAAGTGTCTGCAGTCAACCCGACCCGACCCGGCACATATCAACCCATACTAAAAATGATCTCTTTCAACCGACCCGACCCACATCTTGTCACCCCTACTAGAAATCAACAAACAATGTGTTAATCCTTGAAAACTCAAAACTTAGATAATATATAAATAATATACGACTTAATATATAAGTAACCTCTGTAGTATACAACCTAAAAAGCTATATGTACAACTTAAAGAAAGACAAAACTTACCAATATATATATTTGACTTATACACTCAATGTTCAATCAACCAAGCTCTATGTAAACAAGAAAAGAAAAGAAATAAACAAATTAGAAAAAAATTCGGCTCAACTTTAACCATAACCCTAAAAAATGTAATTTAGTGAAAAGAAAAAATAAAAATAAAAAAGAAATTAAATAAGTAGTTGAAGTGTTTAACCTAAAAACTCAGCAGTATACCTATGCTTTAAGGCACGCGGTAATTAGAACTAATTATTGAAATAAACGTGCGATTAATAAAACCAAACTACACCTAACCTTACACACCTAATCTTCATCCCATATTTCTTCACTCGTTAATTGTTACCAATTATCATCTTCCTCTAGTCAATGCCTACATAGGCTTAATTTTAACAAAACAACACAATTCAATTCTAATTTGACAAATAATAACAATAGTAACTGACCCAAAATTTTAACTTTAATCCTACTTTGAAACCTCAAATTCATCATAATCTACATACCAATAACAAAAGAAACACTATAATTGACCCAAATTAATAACTTTAATCCTACTTTGAAAACTCATCTACATAATAATAACAAAATAAACACTATAAGTGACCCAAATTAATTACTTTAATCCTACTTTCAAACCTCAAATTCACCATAATCTACAAAATAATAACAAAAGAAACACTATAACCGACCCAAATTAACAACTTTAATTTTTTTTAAAGGCTAATTCTTTAATCCTGTGGGAGTGGGACTTGAAGCCATGACGTCCTTAAACCTTGGTGTTCCGAGAGGATTTTCCTTTACCACTGGGCCACCAACCCCAACGGCAATTAATAACTTTAATCCTACTTTGAAACCTCAAATTCACCATAATCTACATAATAATAACAAAAGAAACACTATAATTAACCCAAATTAATAACTTTAATCCTACTTTCAAACCTCAAATTCACCATAATTTTAATAGTAATAACAAAAGTAACACTATGCTTGACACAAACTAATAACTTAAATCCTACTTTGAAACCTCAAATTCACCATAATCTACATAATAATAACAAAAGAAACACTATAATTGACCCAATTTAATAACTTTGAAACCTCAAATTCACCATAATCTGCATAATAGTAACAAAATTAACACTACAATTGACCCAAATCAACAACTTTGAAAATAAAACAACAAAATAACAAATTTTACCTTCCAAGCCAGAGAGAATCCCAACTGATGAGCAACAGAACTCCCAAACACCCAACAAATAAAACAGAGTAACCCAGCAAAAGAACCAGCTTTCACATCCAAACAAACATAAAATCCAGCATAGATCACAGTAAACAACAACCCATAGTTCGGAATCAAGCTATTTGGTAAAGAAAGACCAACCAAAGGGGGTGTGAAATACAGAATCACAAGAGATGTGAACAAAATGGGCCAAACAAACAACATGTGGATGAAGATGTTCACTGGGTTGCTATGATACGCCCCATAAAAAGCAAAATGGTTTTCAAGATCAAATAACCCTATTTTCGCCATTGGTTATCCCCTTTTGGTTTCTTCAATAATCTTGAAATTTGAAGGGAAATTAAAGATTGACAAAAGATGGTTTTTTTTTGGGTTCAAAGATGGATGATTTGACTAGGCAACAGAATCATCGAAACCCCGGTTTAATAGTCCACCGTACTTGACGAGGATGTTAACGTGTATCCCGTGTGTCGTTGCTAACGTGCTCCGGGCGTAGTGTTTGCTAACATGCGCTAGATATGCTTTGTTTTGTACGGTTTGTGATGTTTGCCGGGCTGGGCCACGTGGCCCACTAGATCGGATTGGACATTGGTTAATACTTCATAAATAACATTTGTGGAGAAGGTGAATTTTATTCCAATATTCCATACGCGTTAAATTGTATATTTATTATTTTTTTCATTAACAATTATATTGAAATAAAGGTTGACGAGAAACAACTTGTGTTCTAAGTCTTTTTCAGATAACAAAATTAAATCTTTTAAAAACTACATTTAAAGATCTTGGGGTCATAACATAACCATACATAACCCGTTGACATGACAAAGAAGCTCCACAGCTTTATGTGCAAAGAAACCAAAAGTATCAAATACAAATGGAACACGTGTTGGTTGTCAAGACACGCTTTCTCGTGTTTGATCACTTTGTATGAAACAACTTTTAAAGCAGTCTGGCCCATCGTGAAAACACTACCTCAAGCCCACAAGAGGGGAAACCCCTGTTAGATCTACACAAGCATGTTTCCATCCTATCCAACCAAAGACCAAAATGTCAGCTAGCCTGAGTGTTGATCTTCCTTCCAACTGGTCGGTTAAAAAATTCACCGGTGCTTCTTTCTTAACGGAAATCCCGGCACGCCTGAAAATATCAAAAAGAATGTCCCTAACCAAATCATATCGGTACTTGAATCTAGGGAGGTCTTAACAATAAACTACATGCTCCCCGAAGGAGTCCAAACATGCCTTGCGACAAACAGGGTATATCTTATCAAACCGGAAAAAGGGGAATCATGAGGCGGTACTTAAGGATAGTACGTAACTCCACCAACGACATATGTTGGCCTAGCCCATCTATAGGGATAACAAGAAGAAAATCATGAGCATGTGGAGCACGTAAACACTCTAAACGGATTTTAAAGCAGCCTGACCGAATGTAAAAATCTTGAGTTTAGTATATGAAATCTAATTTGTTTAATAAAATGTTAATTTTGTGTGAATCTTTTTTAATTTTTTTTATTAAGTTATGTAAATATATTTTGTACGAAGAAGGACGATTACAAAAAAAAAGTGGAAGGCAAACGGACAACAACCTTAGTAGATAGATTAATGTTTGCACCAAAGGAAATTCCGATCAAAAGTCGTTGGATATGTATTTGGTACTAATATGTTTGTCTTAGTGAGTTTGTGTGAAAACAGGAAACATTTTGGGTTACATGGCTGTCCAAACGACTTTGTATGCCGATTTTGAGTATGGAGAAATGCTATGGAGGCAAAAACGATCTTAATGGTGGCATTGGTTCATATTGCATGTGAAGATTCGGGTGGTGTCGCGTACACAAACCATTTATACGAAAGGTATAAAATAAACCCGTTAAGCTTTGGTTTTATTATGGAATAGTTATATGAGCCAATTGATTGAGAATTGATTACGAGAATAACGAGTATTAGGATATTGGAAATTTTGATTGGTTGTTTATTAAACCCGACATTGAACGAGATAATTGGAAGTATTTGAACCTTTATATTTTTTTATAAATAAAAATCGTAGGAATAATTATTTGGGTATATAAGATGACATTTTGAAACAAAACCAAATAATACGGGTTGGATACCCGAGGGACATGGATTATACCCTGGAGGATACGGGAGGGACATGGATTATACCCTGGAGGATACGGGTTATACATGGGAGATTGTGGGTTAATTACCCGGTTGATTGAGGTTAGTTACCTTTGAATTGCAAGATTAGCATTATCATAGGAGAACGTGAGTTTGAGGACCAATTGAGGGAGACACTCCCTTTTTAGGTGAGACGTTGCCCTTTTTAAATTGTTTTGAGTTACATTTTATGAAAAATTCATGCTAACATTACAAAGAAAAGATATATGCTTATGTGAAAACATTTAAAGATTTTTAAAGATTACATAACTTTATCATGTATACCATATGCCTTATGAAACCTATGTAACCGCATTCAACTCACATATTCGTATAAATGGTACCGCTTATATTGTATATGTAAACAACCATTGGAAACTATAGTTCCACCAAGATGTAAACCTAGACCAATGTAACCTATGAAAATTGTATATGCGATGAGCACATACATGATTTAAGGGATTATTATGATATTAGCATGGTATGCAACCATGGAAATATTAACTTTCAAGGATAAGATATTTATCATAATCTACTTACCAACGTAAGTTGACTCGATTTAGCGTGTATTTGACATATCAAAGACATTAAGCAATGAAATGGGAGGCAACGGATGGCTATTTGGCAAGACAAGTGTTTGGCATGAAGAAAACTCTATAATACATAGTTGTAGATAAATGTACTGTGTAAATCAAATTGATTCGTTTATCCCCGGTCTTGGGGTGTGACAACAAAATTCCAAAAGAATGTCATCATCTGGTTTTTCTTCAATGGTTAGAGGATCTGGAATATAATTAGGACTTATTGCAGCGCCATTGTCTTTCAAAATCATATGATGTGAAATAATGTAAGCACACGCTATATTTCTAATTTTGGAAGGTTGCATTGCCCTTGCAGTTCGTCCCATTATAGCCCATTTAGTTTTTAAGACACCAAAAGCTCGTTACACGTCCTTTCTTGTTGCTTCGTGTGTTGCCTTGAACCGTTTACATTTATCGTCAAGTGGAAAACTAAAGTATTTGACCATGTTTGCCCAATTAGGTTATATCTCATCAACAAGATAATATCCAAACTTTTATTATACACGGTTTACCTGGAATGGACACCTGGGTGCGGTTCCGTGTGCAATACCGTGAATAACGATGACTGATTGAGTACGTTAATGTCGTTGTTGGAACCGGCAACGCCAAAGATTTCATGCCAAAACCATAAATCACTCGAGGCAATCGGTTCGAGCATAATCAACGTGTACCGGTGATCATCTCGCATGTATTGACGTCGCCATGCCATTGGGCATTTCCTCCAAACCCAATGTGCACATTCAATTCTATCTAACATTCCTAGAAATCCATTTCGGCTTTCAAACATTATATGTCATGTAAAGTCGGTCTACGTAAATATTCTTTTCCATACAACTGAATAACGCCTTCACAAAGGTATTGTAGAGTTTCACGTGAAGTTCTTTCCGACATATTCAAGTACTCATCTAGCGAGTCAGGAAGATTACCGTATGCTAGTTGACGTATTAAAGATGTGCACTTTTGTAATGATGTTAAACTCCTTTACACCTAGCATCCCACGTAGGGATGGCAATGGGTCGGGTTTGGGTAATCCCAACCCATACTCGGTTATAAAATCTTGTCACATACCCGGCCCAAAACCCGTCGGGTTTCTATCGGGTAATTACCCTTCGGGTATCGGGTAAACCCGTTAGTTTCTAAAAAATACCCGTTGGGTATACTCGACCTAAACCCGTCGGGTATATATCGGGTATACATAAAAATTGTAACCAATTAAATAAATAAATAAAATCATGCCAGGTATATACATTTAAAATAAATACGGTATATATACTTAAAATAAATACGATATATATACTTAGAATAAATAAAAAAGAAAGAAAACTATGTCGGGTATATAATAGGGTAAACGCGTATACGTTATCGGGTAATCGGGGCGGGTAAACGGGTATATCACCATATCCCATACCCGTCCCAAACCAGCGAAAAAATTGAAAAGTAATCCCAAACCCGGACCCATACCCGATTACCCGTCCCAAATGTTTCGGGTTTTCCCATCGGGTTCGGATTTCATTGCCATCCCTAAATTCAAATATTCAAAGTTCGTGTTCATATCATCAACAATTATTTGAAGAAGTTGTCTTCATGTCTGAAACCTTGTTTTGAGTGTCTCCACCCCGTATGTTGGATGCTCAGTGAAGTAATCTGCTATGAGACGATCATGTGCGGCTTCGCAATCTCTGTGTACATATGTTCTTGAACTAGCAACATCTTGATAATTTAATAATCGTTAAACACTTGCAACAATCAAAGGAAAATTATTCACTCACGTTTCTTCAACTACATCATTGTATGATTATTCTAAAACATGATGAAGATGACAAATTAGAAAGTAAAAAAATGAGGAAGAGGCATGGTTTAAATTTGAGGGAGAAAGAATAATGATAGGTTGAAAAAGTAGTTGAGATGGTTTAAATAAGGTTTAGAATTGATAGTAAACTCTTTTTTCTTTAAAACTAGTCGTTAATAACGGCTACATGACCGTTGCTTTCACGGGAATGAATCGACATGCTCAACCCGTAAAATACCAATTTTACCGGTACCCGGGGTGCGATGGGGTGGGTTAAGTAGAAAAATCTTGATACACATTATCTATTTTAATTAAAAGGGAGAAGCCATTGAGGTTGGTGATCCAGTGGTAGAGGAAAATTATCTATGAATACAAATGTTTGAGAAGATCATGTGTTCAAATATCACTCTCAGATGAAATAAGAAATTTTAAAAAAAAAGAAGAAGAAAATGGCAATTAAGAAATTTGCTTTAAAAAAAAAGAGAAACATGGGCTAAGTAGATAATCAAATCATAATAAAAATACCTAAATCAAAATAACCGAACTAACCAAGAAACCAGCGCTTTGGTCATGGTTTTCTATAGTTGAATTTTATGATCAGGTTATAGTTTTTTTTCTATAAATACTTGAAAAACTGAACCGTTAATTGAACTAATATTTTTTTATCTTTACCTTTATAAATGATATATTATATGTTTGATAAATTCAATTTATAAACTTTTTTTTGAACGACTAATTTGGATAACTGACGGACCACTGGAGTATCATCGTGTCACAAGTGGTACCACCCGATCATATTTCAACACCAAGTCATCAATTCAAAAGGAAACCCATTTTTTCTAGATAACTCCCTTGTCAGATTCGAATCCAAGACCTTATGATCACTGAGCCTTATCTAACCACCAAGATGCCTTTGGCATTCAATTTATAAACTAAAAGACTTTTTTTTTCCCAAAACACGATTGGATTAATTAACTAAAATGAGCTTAAATTGACCCACATTCAAATAAATTAAGCGAAGCACATTTTTCAATAACTGCATTAACACAATCATTAATGAATCACTTATCATTAAAATCCAAAAATCAAAACATCTATAATAGCTTCGATTTAACAAACTTTAAGAAAATATAAATACAATCTAATATAGTTTAACAAGAGTATTTCAACTACAATAAAAAATCAGTAACTTGATGATATGAACAAAAACCTCACTTAAAAATATTATATATTTTTTAAAATGTTAAAAGGAAATAATTTTTCTAAAAATAATCTTGGGTTTTGTAGGTTATGAGATAAAATGAAGGGAGGGGTGGTTACAAATGGGCTCCTTATCCTCTTCCCCACCAAACAAAACAACACAAAAAAAGGTTCATCAGAAAATAAGAAGCTCAATCTTTATCCTCCTCTTCATCATCACCATGGCAGAAGCTATCATGAGCTTCAAAATCATCAACCCTCACATCCATCATAAGCCTTCTTTGCACACAACAAGACTGGAATCAAAACAAGTAATCATTCTTCATTCCCACTATTAATTATCTCACTTTTATTTGGACACTTCAACTTATTCATGTTTCTTGATTTTCAATTTTCAGCTCAGGCAATTTTCAAGTTCAAGATTCACCAATGGCTTCCATCTGGTAACATGGTTGATCCACTCATCATCTTGCATTCATCATGAATCTTCTGATAATGGGCTTATATATGTATATATGAATACGAACACATGCAGCAATCGGTTGGTGAAGACAGCAAAAGGAGTAGATTGAATGCTCTACCAGATTTGACATTAATGGCAGTTCTAGTTGAGCACATGGAGGGACAAAGAGATCTCATCACCCACAAATCGATATGGCATCTCAACGATCAAACGATCAAGAACATATGTGAGTCTTGCTTGATTTTGTTTTTCATTCGGTTAGTTTGATGTGTTTTGTTTTGAATGATGTTAATTGATCATGTTTCGTACTTGTTGTAGATACTTTGTACATAATGTTTACGGTTTGGGGATGTTGTTTCTTCGGTTCAACGAAGGTAAGCATGCGCGCTAGAATCGTTTGTAGAAGTTTATTTGACAATGTTAATGTATTATGATGGATCAAGTCATGTTTTTACCAAAATAACAAAGTTATAGCTTTTTTTTATCTTGCACACTTTTATAATTTCTGGTTCTGCCACTGCTAATGACTATAGCACATGAAATTTGTTAGGACCCGTATTATGATTCGGAACATTATAGGAAAGATGGAGGAGATGGAACCGGGCATTGGGTTTACGAAAAGGTATGTAACATCATTTGCTTCACCTTGAGTATTTAGTACAATGAATAGTAAGGGTGTTAAAAGGTTTGATTCGGTTGGTTTTAACAAATTTTGGATCGAACCGGTAATTATGGCTTTAGAAAATGACAAATCACACTTATTTAGTTGAGTGGGGATTGGCCAGACCGGCAAGTATTATCGTTTTGACGGTTTGAACCGATTTTGTAATTTTTTTTCCAGAAAATCATTAATTTGTAATAAAATGTTTGAAATGGTACATATGGTTTATGAATATCAGGCCCGGTCTTGAGAATTATTAAACCGCTTTGGGCCCGGGACATGAAAAAAAACAGGCTCTATAATATAATCTTAATAATCATATATAAAAAATAGTTGGGCCTTTTATAAATAATGGACTAATATTAAGGGTCGAGGGACACTTGTCTTTCTTTTAGACATCTAAAATGTAGTTTTCCCGTTTAAATCACCATTAATTTGTCAACATTTTATTCAACGTTATATTCAAAAATGTTCTAACATTTCGTTCGACTCAACCTAATATATTATTATCATAGTTTTAAAAACGTATATTACTTTATTAATTATCAAATAATTTAACATATTTGATATATCGAATATATCTGACAACTTATAAAAAAAAATTATGAAACTTCTAATTTATAAATGAATTTCAAATCTACTTTATTACCTTATATAACTACATACGTTTCTCATTGATTTTGTTAAATTAATCAATTCAAGATTCTTACCTTTTTCTTATGTCCATCAAAATCTTTTTTACATTAACATTTTTCTCTAACAATCAATTTCTATACTTATTAATATTAATTAACCATTCCTTCCGTTTGTAACTAAATTAATATGGAATTTAATCCATTTCCATATAATCACACTTTCCATCATGTATAAATAGTTAAATACCGTCGATTCATTGTATTTTTTATATAAAATATATATAAATTTTTAAAACTTCGAGCCCTTGAGAAGACCGGGCCCGGGACGGTCGCCCTCCCCGCTCCCCCCCCCCCCCCTTGGGCCGCCCCTGATGAATATAGTACATAAGTGCATATTCCAGAATTAAATAAATAAATCCTAAACGGATGGTTCGAATTTCCAAACCATTAGTCAGACAGTTAAACCGTCAACACCGAACCGTATAAATCTCAAACAAGTTAAACCAGTCGACTTGCTTCTATTTGGACGGTCGATAGGTTTCAGCAGGTTATGAACACCGAATGAATAGTGTTTTTCGAAGAGACATGTTATTGCTAAATGAACTTTTTAGGGATATATGTTGGATAAGCTTACGATGATACGTTATATTTGTCATAGCAAGAGGATATAGAAGAGAAGGCGAGAGCGGCATTATGGCGTGAAGAGTTGATTGAGGAGATTGAGCAGAAGGTTGGAGGGTTACGCGAGTTGGAAGAAGCCAAAGAGGAGGAGCTTGTCAAATGACCGAACATATTTTAGGGTTGAATATTGTTTATACTTATATACTGAAGAATCTGTTAAACATGATATATGACAATTAATCTTCTCTAGATGTAGTTTCATGTGAAAAACGGGCCTACATACTTGCATAGATATTGTTGTGGCTAATTAACTACTATAACATATTTTGTTAAACAAATAGGTTACGGATAGAGAAAATATTAAGTTTTATTAAGAAAAAAGTTCAGTTTAAATTTTCTTTAAGAGTTTCATGAAGGAATGAGAAACTTGTGTTGGAAATTTGAGGTGAAAATTGAGTTTTTTCATCAAATTGCAAAATAAGTTTTTGTCAGTTTTGAACAAAACTAAATATATGCAAACGAGATCTTTTTGCATATTTCTTTCAAGTTGTGTTCTATGTTGTGAGGGTTTCGCAACAAACCAAACCACTTCCAAAACAGAACTAAGATAAATGAGATATCGATACTCGAAATTGTGTAAAGCTACGAAATTTGTAAGAAAAAAAGTGGAACTAGTCCCACATAAGTCCGGGGACTAAACTTTGAGTGGTATATTAGTAGAAGCCTCCTAAAGATATTGTTTCCTTTAAGATGAACACTAGTGGGGACCCACCCAATCCGCACACGCGCATAGCATGAGGGTAATGTGGCATTTGACGGCGTACTTCGCACTTGGTTTTTCTTATAGCGCACTTGAGAGCCGCCTTAGGGTTGTTTGGCAAGTGATGAATCATTAAGTGTTGAACAATTTAGAGGTCTGAATGGTTTAACATGGTTTTTCAGCTAAACCATTAAGAGGTAAAATGAACTATTAAGAGGTGGTTTTTTAGCGAAACAAACACCTCTTACACCTGACCGATTCAGAGGTAGCCTCTTAACGGAATCATTAAGTCTATCAAACAACCCCTTAGTCTTTTTGAAGGTTGGTGCGAGGTCCGTATGGCTTTGTAGCTTACTCCAGATAACGTCATCAGCTAGTATTCAGCTTGGTCCGGAGTTGAGTCTACTCTGGAGAGGCAAATATGGTCAGTATGACCAGTCTACTCTAGAGAGGTGACTGAGTTCGCAACTATTGTTACACAGAATACTAAAAAGAAGTCTGTTATGATCTAGAGAATTAAAACAGAATAAAATACATTGAATACATTTAATGCAAAATCATTTTCGTTTTAATTCTTAAGTATTTGTTTCGACTTTATTTTCCCTATAAATACTAAGGTGTTCATTGGCTCTAAACACACCAACTACACACTAGAATTAAGAGAATTCATAGAAAACACGCAACAAGAGTTTTCAGCAAGTTTGAGTGATCTTTTTCTTCTTTTTTTAAGGTGTTTTTTTGGGATGCTTGTGTCCTCCCTAATAGTACATACTGTTTTAGCTGTTGTACCCTAGGAAACAAACAAGTTCTCTTAGAAGACTCAAAAATTGTTTTAAGGGACTCGTATTGAACACGAATCCTCAACCACAACTCTCTGCTTCTATCTCTTGTAATTTCTAATTTTTCAGTTATAACTGTATTTGTAATTTACTGTTTTATTTCATTTTCTGTATTGTAATAGAAATTATAAAAGTGTTTTTTCATTTATTTTACGCAAACGGTTCTTACAATCTTACACCGTTCGTTTTTTTTTCAAAACAGTTATTATCTGATTCGAAGCAATTTTATATCAGACAATTCGCGTTTTATAAACATTTTGTCTCTTTTTCTGTTTTCGTTTCAAATGAGTACTTTATTTCCAAACCAAGTGAAATTGAGTTTTTTCACTAAATTGCAAAATGAGTTTTTGTCAACTTTGGTCAGAAATAAATGTGCAAACGAGGTCTTTTTTCATATTTTCTTTTTGGGTTTGTGTTCTATGTTGTTAGGGCTTAATAACGAACCAAACCACGTCCAAAACGGAGCTAAGAAGAGTTAGATATCGATGTTCGAAGTTGTGTGTTAAGATTTATATAAAGCTGTGAAAGTCGAAGAAAAAAGAGTTGAACTTGTCGTCCCACGTAGGTGGGGACCAAAATTTGAGTGGTATATTAGCGGGAGCCTTCTAAAGATATTGTTTCCTTTAAGGCAACACTCGTGGAGACCTTATGGGTGCTTCGCATCTAACTCGCACACGCACGAGCGTGTCGTGCGTATTGGACGTAATATGACATCTTGATGGTGCACTTGATATTTCACACTTGGTGTAATGTGGCATTTTTTATAGCGCACTTGATTTGTGGATGGTTCAATTAAGAAACCAAAATGTTTGAAGAGAAAAATAATGAATGTTGATATTACTACTAACCTTAAAAACTAAGGTCGGTAACCACTCACAGGCCACCGACCAAAGTTTAATAATGACCCCTTGCATTTCTCAATTTTCCTTAATGCCCCTTTAACTTTATAAAAATTTAAATATATCTCTCAAGTTTATAAAGTTTCAGGTTTACTTCTTCACATAATTGTAAACTCTACCCGTTAAATTTCTTAACAATCAAGTTTATCCCTCCAATTACTAACTTCTTTTACGAATTTGTTGTTTCAATGTTAACTCATATGCTCGCCGTAATTTATCTATTTTTCGATTTCCAAGACCGAGTCGTGTCAACTTCATACGTTTCTTTTATTTTCTTAGTCACGTTATTGTTTTCGTCGCAATACACGTCACAAGGTTTGCAAACCCGTTGCATCGTGTAGGCTTTAAATATGTACTTGAAACACGTTAATATTATTATACGGTCCCGCCGCAACGTGCGGGTTGTATTTTCTAGTTATACATAAAACACAATATATTTTCTTGTTATTAAAAAAACAATATTGTAATTAGAGATGGAAACGAGAGGAATGTGTGATGGGTATTGGTAATCTCAGTCGCATGCATTATTGTGAAACCGTGTCTAATACCCGGCCCGATATATGTCAGGTAATTACCCGTTAAGTATCAGGTATACCCGTTAATTTGTTTAAAAATTCTCGTTAGTTTATTAAAAAATTCTCGTTAGGTTATAAAGCTTTTTCATATATATTATTCGGGTAAACGGTGATACACTTCTCGTGATCGAATCAAATATCACTTCATCTGATATTAGGATACCCATCCCTTGGGTTTCAACTTTCTAAGAGGGTGTTTGGGAGTGTGGTAGAAAAATGCTTATTGACTTATTAATTTTTAAAAAAATCAATAAGTCATTTTTAAAAGCTAAGAAATCATGGCTTTTAGAATAGTTTATTAAGTTATTAGCTTTTTAAAAAGCTAATAAGTCAATAAGCACTTTTACACCACACTCTCAAATACCTTCTAAGTATACATTTAGAGTTTGGTTTTTATTTTTACATTCTGATTTTAGTATACATGTAAGTTAGTTCGCAAACAATGGGCAGCTGACTAGCTGAGCCCCTAGAATGAGCTAAACCACATCGTCTCCAAAACTAGGGGCAGTTCAGCCACCGTTTTTACTATTATTATTATTATTATTATTATTATTAGTGTGTGAGTTATTATGCAAAATAAATGTAAAATGCAACCTATATAATTAATTATGTACAATAATTATATAACTTATGTTTATAATTATGCACGTTATCGTATAACATATTGAGTTTTTTTAAATATTAATTTTTTAAAAATTTATATAACAGTACTATATTCAAATTAAAGATATTAAAATACTCAATTTTATGGTGTAATTTAAAAAAAATATATAAAAATATTATTTATGTTTGAAAAAATAGAAAACTTGAAAAACTAATAATGATAGGTTATTTTAATTTTACTAATTCAAATTCTTTCATACCTGAACATTGCTCACGTGTCAGTCTCCCACAATAGTAACATACTATTTCCTAAATAAATTACGTACATCACTTCTGATATTTGACTTTTAGTTACTTTACTAAGATTTATTTTAACAACTCTAGTAACTTTAATGAACTAGGAGGTCTAGTATGTTACAACGGCTTCGGGCTGATAATGCTAGCTTTTATCCACGCAAGTAAAATAAATCCAAAAAGCTTTAGGTAAATTTATTCTATGCGAGAAGAGCGTATAAGATTTATGGTTATAAATTCAATCATAAGAAAAAAAAAATAACATGAAAAAAGCCGAAAAAAGGAAAAAAAATTGCATAGGTGGAATTCGAACCCATGTCCCATGCTTAGGGGGATGCCACTAACCATAAACCCCTCAACTACATTGTTTTATATTTGTTGTATTAGTTTTTAAACATGGGAAGAAAGTGAGAAAATACAAAATAATAATAAAACAATGTAAAAACCATTTGTACCATATGCAAACCAAATGGTAAAGTTTGTATTAGTAACTTTTGTCTAACAAAGAAAACTTGGTTTTTAATCATTAATAAATTTTTTATACCTAAGTGAGAAAAACTAGCTTAAATGAAAAGGATCAGAAATCACTTAAAATGTATTTTAAGCACATAATATTAAGGTTATACTAATATGATTTCACCCTGGTACGAAATATACATACATATCTTTTAAACCATAAGTAATTGTTACCAGAAAATTTTTAGGACCGTTAATACGTTATTAACTAATAAGATTATGTAAATCGTAGCTTGTGCTGAACAAGTTATGACAAAAAACCAATGTAATAGGATTCGAACATGAAACATTTGTTAAAGAGGAATTAGGTGCTTACAAGTGCACCAACCATGATAGAAAATATATACAAATAGAATTTTGTTATTACGCTTATGTTAAACTAGGGGTGTAAACGAGCCAAGCCGGCTCGTGATCTACTCGAGACCGGCTCGCAAAAAGCTCGAATCAAGCCGAGCTTAAACGAGCCCGAGCTTTAAAAACTACTCACGATCCGAGCCCAAAGTTTAGAAATAAAGCTCGAATCGAGCCGAGCTTGAGCTCTCAGTAAGTTAAACGAGCCGAGCTCGAGCCTAGCTCGAGCCTAGTCAAGCTTGGGCTCGGCTCGTTTACACCCCTATGTTAAACACACTATTGTAGAACATATTAAAGACTAATTTGTATGAATAGTCAATCAGCCTAGCATTCTGCTTAACCTAGCAAGCAGCCTGCTGAATAATTTTTTTTTTCATTATCACCCCTTATATTAGATATAATTTATGTTTTTAACCCGTTTCATTATATATTAATTTCGTTTTTCTATAATAACTTGCGTTCGCTAACTGGAAAAAAAGGGATGCGCCGTTGTTTTTATTACTTATTTGTCAACTTTCCGATTTTTTCTTAAAAATGAGTTATATTCGAAATCGAGTATTTTTTTGATATCGTAGCCCATAGCGAGTGCCGTTACCGTTATGGTACTGTGACGACCCGAAACTATTGGTATTGTCGGTGTTCGCTTTTATGGTTTTCGACTGCTTGAACAGATAATGACCAAACTCTTTCCGCTTGGCGTTGATGAAAAACGACCAGCCTCCCTCGACGGAGCGTGGGTGTTCGTTTATAAAAACTTATTCAACTCTTTTTTTTGTTCAACGTGGATACATCCCGCCGCGAAGCGCGGGAGAACCAACTATTTTATTTAAGTTTCACTAATTTAAACAAAGTTTTTTCTTTAAAGATACAGTCGTGAATATCTTATTTATTTACATTTCAAAGTTTAAAAACGGATCATCACAACAAACGCCTTGTCGCAACGTGCAAGTAAACGCAAACTAGTTTCTAATAATAGATCAAACAATTGTTTATTTATTATTATTAATATTAATATTTTATGTATCAAAATCAGCCATAGTCCCCTATTTTGTTTTAGACTTTTAGCTAAATTGATTTTTGAAAGATTGAGTAGAAGCATGGGTTTTCATCTTTAGTTGGCCCAATTATGTGAAAGTGTTGCATTTATCCCCATCACTTAACCGATAAGATGGATATTGTGGGCCTCACGTTATCTTTTTTAACATTTTCTTCTTTTTCAGCCACCGGGCAATTCTTAAAACCTTAAAAAGAAAAGGTTGATGACGGTCAACGGAATTGTGCCAAACGACTTTGCTTTTGCTTTAAATAATATTTTTTAATAACAATTTGGATTACTGACGGACCAATGACCCACCCGCTCATCTCCATCACCCTCAGGAGAAAACCCTCTCGCCCAACCTGAACCCTCAATTTTTTGTCATATGTAGGATTTGAACCAAACACCTACAAATTTTAGTGAAATTTTAGGTATACAATTTTGTCACTAGACTAAGCTAGTGGTTGTTTTTGCTTTAAATAAATAACATAATGATAATCTATAATAGATGGCATACTTAGTCTTATGGTAATCAAGCTACAAAGGGAACCACTGGATGTAACTTCGAATTCCCGTTGATCCCTTTTTTACTATATGGTTTTTCTACATTTCTAAATATCATCATTCAACTTTCTAAATTTTCAAATATATCCTTCAAATTTCTAAAGTTTCAAGTTTACCCCTGGACAAAACTTTCAAATCTACCCCTCTAATTTCTAAACTCTCAAATATACCCCTCAAGTTTCTAAATCTTTTGATACGCTACATGGAAAATGAATCATTTCGTATACTTCTTTAAGAAAACATGTGGGAAATGGGGAGGATATTGTGTTTTGGAATTGTCACAACCCAACCGACGACGGATTATACGTCGGGGCGGACGTGGTTGTTCAATAAGCACAATGTTGACTATTAAATTTAAATATTTCATTAATGTCTTTCAAAGGTTCAATACAAAGAATGAAAAAATACATAACAAGAATACAATATTTATTTGATAAGTATACTAGGTCCAAAGCATCCTATGTGATCACAATAAAGTCTCATGTTGGTGTACCTGAAACATGTTGAGAAATCTGTCAACTAAAAATAGTTGGTGAGATACGAAGGTTTTGACACCTTTTAACAAAGTCTTTAAAAAGTTTTACAATTCACTATGTACATGCATTCTAAAGTATAAGTGTGAGAACAAACACGTTAAACATTATGCATATCAACCCTCCAACCAAGTTTAGGCATAACCCGCAGATTACCCTTAAAAGTTTAAATTCCAGTAACAAACACCATGGGCTCCCCCCGAAGGGTCAATCAATCTAGGTGGATTGGTAAAATACAATAGATCTATCATTGTTACTGTAGGCTCGGCCAAAGTTAATTAATATGCTAGTTTTAAGTTTAATTTAAGCATGCAAGTCTCAAGCACATAATACAAATAATAAACATATAGACATAGTTGTGTTTGAATTGTGTAAGTCTAAAAGTTTGATACATGTTTCACCCCAAGTTTATAAACAAAACAAACAAAAAGGGGTTAAGTATACTCACTTGGATTGATGAAAGAGTATCCAACAGGGTTTAGTGTAGCAAGACTTTGAGGGAGAATATCCTCACAACAAGCCTAAGAACACTAGTCTTAAAGTTTCAAGTTTGATCCTATATGTCTATGGCAAGGGATCTAGGATTCTAAAATTAACTAGGGTTCCAAAAAGAAGATGAGAATGATTGTGTTTATAAAGTTTAAATAAAATTATAAATAAGGATTTGATTAAATACACAAGATTCGAATATTAAAGTTTAATAAGTTTATAGTTTAGAATAACTATTAATTAAAATAATTATTTAGAAAGGTTTATAATTATTAATTACATAAATTAGGTAATAATAATTCAAGGTAGTGTCTTAAGTATTTATAAGTGGAGTTGTAATAAGTGTAAAACTAAATAATTATTAAAGATTAACAATAATTGTTTAAAGAATAAATAGTTATTAAAGATTAATAATACTTATTTAAAGGATAAATAATTATTAAGGATTTATTTAAAGAATAAACAAGGATTGATAATAATTATTTAAAGAATGAATAATTATTAAGGATAAATAATTATTTAAAGAGTAAATAATAATTAAAGATTAATAATAATTATTTAAAGCATACATAATTATTAAGAATAAATAATTATTTATAAGAATAATTATTTTGTTTAATCAATATGAATAATTTATTAAAGTATTTTAAATGTTAAATATTTATTTTACAATTTAACTTGTAAATAAATAATGTTTAAAATGTAATTATAAGTTTTAAATAAATAATGTTAAATAGAATTTTTTATAAAGTTTATACTAAATTATAAGTTTTTAAAGTTTATAAGTTTATAAATGTTTTAGTAAAGTTTCTTAAAGTATTTGAATAATGTTTATATGTTTATAAATGTTTAGAGTTTCCATTTAGTTTTATAGAGTTTATAAGTTTATAAATATTTAGGAAATAAATAAAGTATAATTATTTCTCTTTTTAAATTTATATAAACAAATAAATTTATGTTTATAGATAATATAAGTTTTATAAAATGTGTAAGTTTAGAATTTATTAAATTAAAGTTTATGTTTTTATAAAGTTTATAAGTTTATAAATTGTATATTTATTTTCTGTTTTAATTTAAATAAATAAGCCTATGATTTAATAGATATAAATTTTATAAAAGTGCACAAGTTTATAAGTTTCTGCTTACTAAATAATATGCAAGTTTTATAAACTTTTCTGATTTTATAAATATTATTTTTTGTTTTCTGTTTTTAGTTAAATTTTATTAATTTAAAGTTTAAAACATAGATAATTTAGAAAGTAATTTAAAGTTCTTGATTTTATAAAAATCATTTCTGATGGAAGTATAAGTTTTATAAAGTTTAGAATTATTTTTATAGTTTTTAAGGATTTAAAACTATTAATAAAGATTAATTTTTTTATAAGTTTTAACTAAGTTTAATTAATTAAAAATAGTTCTAGCATATAAAACTGTAATTAAAAAATATTTTTAAGTTTATAAAAGTTGGACAGATTTTATAAAATTTGTTAAAAGATTTAAAATTGATCAAAAAGGCTAAAAAAATAAAAGAGGTAAAACTCGGGTTGGCCGGCTCGATCCCGGGCCAACCGAGTCACACACACACGCGCCTGACCACCCGACTACGGGCCTCGTTAGGTTTAAACTCAGAAAAACAAATCGATAAACACAATCCTGAATCACCCCCAATTCCTTATGAACTCTAGAATCAAAGTCTACTAAATACGACCTGCTAATCCCTCTGTCTTTAACAATTGACAGAGGGCAATGATTCTAGAATAAAAACGAAGAGATTGGCCATGAGTATTACCTGAATTGGTGTCGAAACGAGTGAGAACGGGTTCAAGCTTTTGAAGCGGCTGTCCAAGAATCAAACGAACAATGCCGGTATGATTTGATGCAATTGAGGGTTCAGATAGTTTGAGTGTGATGTCGCTAAGGTGTGGCAACTGGTATTTAAGGTTGATTTCAGTGATTAATGCCCGTACGTTTGGGAAGATTATGGTTGAGTAAAACGAATTCAAATTCAAATGTTGCGGGTGATAGGATTAAAATCGAGCATTGAAGTACCTTGGGTTGGGGCGCACGCTAGATGTGAAGCTCGAGAAGCATTTAATTTGACCGGGAACCGGGTTTCGAATAAACGAACTCAAAACCGATCGTGGTGGGATTCGAACCTGAGGCTGGATTCAAATTCGGGAGTTTGGTTAAATTGCAAAATTGGTCCCTGAAGGTTATAGGTGTTATCATTTCATGTACAACCATGATTTTCAGTTTCCAAGAATTGAGCTTATGATACTTGCAAGGGTAGTGAGAAAGATAAATTTCAATTGATCTTTACGTTCCCAAGTAAACCCTAGGCTACGTTCAGACTTTCAAATGGGTTGTGACGATAGGAATACGATTCCGCTTGAGTTGCTTGATTTCAGGTTTCATGATTTCCATGGTTTCACCAAGAAGGGCATAATTTCATCAAGGAATATGTGGATTTAGATTTTGAAATGAACTTAAGGAGAAGTACTGTCGAATAATCATTTGGATTCTAAAGGTGAAATGCATTAATTGGAATGGATTGGATGACAATTTGATGATATGAGATTGTTTAAAATATAGTCTAACATGCCCAAGAATTTTTCAGCGGGTAAGAGATTTCACGGTCGTTGGTCTAGATCCAAAACTTCTCGTGGCACGAACAACGCTAACTCTGACAATATGATAGAGCACTTATATATAGGAAGTACCGTTGGCGTATCCACCATGCCCTTGTCATATCACATTAGTTTTGTTACTATATATCCCGATAGGTTTTAGGTTATAGCACAGGACAGAGTTTACTATGTTTTCCATGCGCTGATTTTTATAATCACGTGTGCATCCGTAATCACTTGAATCGTCACATGGTCCGTATAGATCCTTCCGTTGGGTGTGGGCCAAGAGGGGCACAAAAATTACTTAATTCATAACTATCGTTTTCACGTAAGAGTGGCTAGCAATTAACTGAGTCCCTAGAGGATAATGTCAATCAGAAAACTAAAGAGTAATAATGTGGCATAACCTAGAGTTCCAAAACTTCCTCGTGTTCGAACAAGAATACGTCAAACCTCAAGTAGTTTAAAGTTTTACATCTTCTTCGTGTTTGAACAAGAATACGTCAAACCCCGAGTAGCTTTAAAGTTTTCCAGCTTCCAAATTTAGTGAATAAAGTGTATGATCATGCCTTGAGTATAATGTGATCACTCAACTACTATGGTGACCATGAGAGGTGTGAATAAGTTTTCATAATGAAACCCATTGTTATACGCTCCCTATTCCTATACAGGAAATCCTGTTTGTTCAAGGAGATCAAGTAGATGTTGATGTTTGGTTTTAACTTTAAGACGAGGCACTTTGCTATACAGAGAGCAATGTTGGTAATTAGTATTAGGAACGAAGATCCTTGTGCACCTTATCCGCACCGGGACGAAACGAATAACGAGTCTTATAAGTGTGACACCCGACATTTCCAGGTCAATATTCGTACATAACATAAACGCGTTTACATTTTCAAGTTTCCTGATTGACTTAATTGCATGAATTAGGTCCTAAAGTCTAGCAATAACCATGCATTGATTTGTTCCTTACTTTGGTAATTTTAGGAATTACCGGGTCACGTATACGCATAACCTGACTATTACGAACGTTGGTGAACCTAAATGTCCAAAGATTCATAATACATGAAATATATGTTTATACAATCAAATATATATTCTAAAGTCCACATTTCATAAAACGATTCGTAACGACGTAAATCAAAGATTTCACCGCCTACCGCCAACCCTAAAGTAACTACACGCAATAAAATATATCTATAACCTATACAATACATGAATTAAGTTTTTTTTTCACTAAACTAGACATAAACTAGTTAACTTTAGTTTAAAATGTCATCAAAGAATCGAAAACCGCCTTAATTTACCGTTCCAAGCCCTAACCGCAATTAATGCATCTAATGACCTAAATATCTACACTAACTAACCATCTAACCACCTAAACTACCCCACCCACTCCCCTTGACCAAAAATCTTGGCCTCAAGGCCATGTGGGTCCACCCCACACCCCAAATTTCAACATTTTCAACTTACTTAAGCAATCTCCATACCCCATCTTTCAAATACATGTCCATAAAAACTTCCACCCATCCTCATTCCTATCATCCGTCTTTCAATATCAATTTCACACTCAACCTCTTCTCTCTCCTCTCCACTCCACTCATGGCACACACTAACACACACACTTCTCCATCTTTTGTTCAAGCTTCATCCAAGAATTCAATCTTTCAAGGTGTTTTCATGTGAAGATTTGCAAGAGATTCAAGCTTTGGAACTTCCTTCTATACCTTCTCCTTGCTTGCTAAAGGTGAAAAACCCTTTCATACTTTTTCTTTTCCAATTCTTTCAAAGGAAATACAAGGATTATCATGTAAAAGTCACCATCCAAAAGTTCATGCTTAAAAGTAACTAAATACATGGTCTAAACCTTTTGAACACAATATTTCTTTAAAAACTCATAGATCAAGTGGTTGTAATGAATAAATCTAGGCAAAAGGACTTAGAATATTTCATATCTAATATAAACATCAACTAGTTGGTAAACAAGTACAAAAATTGAGTAATTGATGATGTTGAGTAATTTAGAACTAAACAGTAAGCTGGTAGATACTCAGGTCTGACTATGGATGGCCATATCTCAACCAAAAAGGACGAGTCTTAGGTTTAAAATCAAGTACAAAGAGTCAAGAGTCCAACCCAAGTGGTTTCATAAAATTTCGTTAAGTTTTGATGCCCCAAAATGGTCCTACGAGAAAAGATATCAAGGTTGTCTTTTTCGGCAGAATTTTTGTGTCACTTTTGAGGGTCATAACTTTGTCATAACAAATCAAAACTTGCCATGTGTCCCACATCGTTTTGCTTTATTATATGTTATAGATTATAGATTACATTTACACCCAACACTAATTTAAACCCCTCCCAAAAGGTTTAACCAACACACTTCAAAATATAACCAACATCGAATAAGAAATCCAATATGAGCATCTTGATGTCCTGAGTTTATATCGAACCTGACTTTTGTATGGAGAGAGAAAGAAAGAAAGTGAGTTAATTTGATGGTCAATCTATACTATATAATAAATAAAGGTTGTTGTATGTCAGGTTATCTTTTAATAAATTACTAATTATACTAATAAAACATATTTATTTTAAATGATCATTTATTATAAAAACTTTGAAATCTAATTATGTAATTTTTATTTTCAATAGTCTGAATAATTTTTGTATTTTATTGACCAAATGCATAGTAATAGATGTGTCATAATAAATGAGTTACCCTTTTTTTATGTTTGTTTTTCTTTAGAAATAATATTAGTTATTTCATGTCAGTAATGCAATATTGTTTTCTTAAAAGAGCATGTCATGATGCACATGCTAGTTGTTTCTTATGCAACATTATTTGTACATTCCATTCTTTAAATAAATCTTAAACCATGTGTATATATAAACATGCATACCCAAATAAGTTGATTCCACTTTATAAAGTTATCATTTTAAGTATAGAGCAAAATTTGTAGGGTCTTGAGTCATAAAAATGGGTCTAAGTCAGTCAATTAAAAGGAATCCCCCAGGACACTTCATAAACGAACACTGCTGCCCTCTCCTATCCAAATAAATAGTTAAAAATACTTAAACACGTCATAAATTTCTAATTAATACGTCCCTGTAACCCTAAGACATATGGGTACCTTGGTATAAAATTTCATGACTTAACAAGTTCATTTGGTTAATCAAAAGGATGACGCACGGACAACTTAAAACTCTGAAAATCACTCTAAGCAAAGGTTTACTTTGATCATATAGTTTAAGGCAAATAGCTATCAAAACTCTAACACGACGTATATAAGACAACTTATGGACAAGTATTTATACTTATGACATCAGTAATATATATTTAAATATTTGACTAGATATGTATACGTATCATGAAACTCAAAGACAAGTCACCAACGGTTCGTCGAGTCACATTTTCTAAACATGACACTTACGTTTTTGAGTCTAATATATTGGATGGACTTTATACATGACCGACTTATATGTTGACACTAAATCTTAAAGTCATAAGATAACCACCACTGTTTAAGTCACAGTTAGGATGGTCTTGCATCCACGTGGACTATTTGCTATCACATTCATATCGATAGCACACAAGGTGAGTTTGCTGCCCCCTTTTTACTTTGAAATGTTTTAGAAACATCGGGGGGAAACATACTTGTTTAACACGTTTGGAAAACATGAAACATCATCGTTTGATACATTTGAAAACATCATCGTTTGATACATTTGAAAACATCATTGTTTGATACATTTGAGAACATTATTACGTGATACATTTGAGGAAACATGAAACATATTTACTTTACACGTTTGAAAACATGAAAATACACTTACAAACATTTTCATAGGGTAACAAGAGAACAAGACCCGACCTTATGTTGCATGAGTTAACGAACATAGAGCTCGATAAAAGTCCCCTACGTGAACATTTTTATAACCATTAGCTATAGTTTTAGCCTGGGACTCTGTGGATAGTACTATTGGGATTGACAACCCCGGTCATGGTTCGATCGGTTTTAGTCGAATGGCCGCATAGTGTTCAAACGTGTGCTCGGGAGGTACGAGCTAGGGGCAAAATACATGTGTCATGGTTTGGTTATGTCTCATGTATGAACATATTATTTGTATTCCTTGCTAGTCTACAAATGGGTCAACATTACTTGTTCTGTTTATCATATACACTTGGAACTATTTGAGAACAACTAGGTTTACAAGGATTACATTACATGTTTTCAGTGGGAAAACTACTCATTTTATGACTATGAAGTCATCACTCGTTTTCAGTGGGAAAACTACTCATTTTATGAGTATGAAGTCATCACTCGTTTTCATTGGGAAAACTACTCATTCATGACTATGAACTTATCACATGTTTTCAAGGGAAAACGGTTTCATATTATGGCCACTTATACATTATCAACGTTTATCAAGGAAAACCACTTTACATTACAACAATCAAACCTGTGAACTCACCAACCTTTGTGTTGACATTTTTAAGTATGTTTTTCAGGTAATACATAGCTATGGCTCAGTTGGAATAGGTTAGCTATTTGTATTGAACCCTAGAAGCCGTAGAAGCATGATTGTCAAACCTCAAGACGATTTTGACCTATATGATTCTAGGACAATGTACTAGCTTACTTTAGTATATGTAATACTTTAGTATATGTAATGGTGTTCATTATATAGAAGTCTTACTTTAGCCTCCGCTGTTGTGTAATGTTACCGATCGTTGCAACCTTGATTTATTTATTTATTAAGTGAATAAATTTGGGGGTGTGATAGATTGGTATCAGAGCCAATGGTTTTAGTGAATTAGGTTTCTTAGTGACACCTAGGCTCTAACCACACTTATTTAGGGACCAAGATTTCTAAGACTTACATCACCTTAAGAACACCCAAGACTTGAGTATAGAAATTTCAACCGTTGTCGAACAATTTGAGTAGACCATTAGTGTATGTAATTACACTAGGGTATCATTAGCTACGCTAATTCCTAATACAATTTCATGGCACACGTAATGAACATGTAACACGTAAAACAATGTGGAAATAATCGACACCTACAACGTTTCTCAACAAAGCGTCACTGTTCGAATAACGAATCAAAGATGGTATCATTAGCTACGCTAATTCCTAATACAATTGCATGGCACACGTAACGAACATGTAACACGTAAAAACAATGTGGAAATAATAGACACCTACAACGTTTCTCAACAAAGTGTCACTGTTCGGATTACGAATCAAAGATGACGGGTACTCAGCACACTGTAACCCTAGGAGATCGAGTTACGAGCAAAGCTTGGGAAACGAAGGTAGTAATCGCCAGTCACCGATCTTAGCATCACAACAAGCTAAACCTGTACCTATACATGCACCACACCTACAACTACTCCAGCCATGGAGTCAACTTTCTTTCTGATATATGTGCGATATATATACTCTCTTTCATGAATTTCCAGATTGGATGACTAAGACCTTCGGCATGAGATGTGACAAAAAGAACTGCCCGATAAGAGGGGAAACTGATGTGGATAAGTAGGACTAAACGGGAGAGAACTCCACGGGCCAGGAGATCCAAACACTCATCAGGATCATGTCAATCCACACGAACATACAAACTTGGAGCATGAGTTGCTCGTCACTAATTTGAGGATCTCTACCCTAACATAGTGTCTGACTTCTACTGCACACAAAGGACACGATTGTGTCTCTCTACCATTGACTACATCCAGCAACAGCCCTAGTCGGCAGATTCATGAGTATTGGTACACATGACTAAGAGTAATCCGATAGAATATACACACTCTCGCGTGAGAGTGCAACACGATGACACGATCTAATGAACATTTCGGATCTCTCTCAACTGAGAACTTGGATGGGAGAAACACTATAGGGACCATGCAAAGTAAATTATCATTGCGGGTGTACACGTAATCTTAATTTGCAATGCATGAGAACTCTAGTGCGTCTTACTGTCCAAGCTAATGTTCATGATTAACCCTTAATATCAATTCTCAGTCACTCGATTAATGACCGAAATCACCATAACCATAGGAGTTAATCCAAAAGGCATCAGGAGATGTAATGGGCTACCACAAATGACGTGTAGATTTATATCATCTCTTTATCTTCGAATTCCAATGTACCCAAAACTCCTATCGAGATTTCTTTGGCATGACAATTTTTAACTAAAACTTTGAAGAGATCTATTCTTGGTGATTTAACTTAAGTATCTAGACTGAATTTGGAAATTCCTTGTGGAAGTACTGCTTCAACTTTTGGGATTGCACTATAAATTGCCTCTTTTCGATTTCGCTACTTATCAATCAACGTATGTGGCCGACTTACAGGTTAACATGAATTAGACCTTAACAAATCAGACTCCTCAATTAGATATTCACTAAACATTCTCGCAGTTCTGGAGGAACTAGAGAAATTCAAATTGGATTTAACCAGCCTCTGGTGAGTCCTGAGTAACGAAGGTTCTCACCCACCTATTTCTACTTTGTAATTCATACCTCTTGATATTTTACTTCAACTTCATGTTCATTCTTACATCAACCAACACTTGCAGTCATTGCACGATTATTATTGAAAATCGCGGTGTCATCTCAGAATCTACCCCGCGATCTAGAATCACACTCACTTGAAGTTTACAATCGGAAGTTTGTTGCACTAACTTCTGTAATAGGGTAAAATTTCTTCTAAACCTCTAACGCCTGATACCCACAGGGTACTGCGGAAACCCGACCTGAGACAAGTGGATAATTTTACCTCCTCTATACTTACAATTCCCCAAGAACCAGTTGGTTGGTTGAGTCTCTGATTTCAGCCTACAGGGGGAGACACGTCCATAGCTCTTACTCCCAGCTTTCCATAGGTAGAAAGCTCAAGAACATCTAATGCTAGGAAATGGCTTCCTAATATAGGCTCAGAGAAAAACGAAAGACTTTCGACATTTAACATTCATTACCTCAACTTTATAACTTAAATCCTTGTGCTAAGGCCTTTGAGGCTATGGCCAATATGAGTAGAATACGTAATGGTAAGTCACTAAAATGTCATTCGAATGCTAGGGAAGTGCAGACACACTGTATTACCAGTAGTTGGCAAATTATGAGAAACTCATGATCCCCTCCAACCAACTGTAGCGGAAGATTAAAGACCAAGATAAAAACTGAGAACTTTACCATTTGAAATACACGTCCTACAATCTTAGGAATACAAAGTTAAGAATTTAGTGCAGTGTTCTACGGTTTTTAAACGTTTCAAGTTGCACGTAATTAGGAAGATGAACAAAGGATGAATCATACCTGACCTTTTTCTTCTTGAGGTCTACACATAGGCATTTCTTTCGCCTCCCCAACTTTTCTTGAAATTTTATATTCAATTTCTCCAATATCTTTTGGGATGCCTATGCCCTATTATTAAGGAACTTAAGGACACGACGTCCTCACATTCGACGAATCTTGGAAATTATATGTGATTCTGGTATTGCTTTTGTTTTACTAATTTATAGGATCGAGCCCCATACTAGATTGAGAATGATATCAAATCATAGTCTACCAATTTAATGGGCTGACAAATCCAAAACTCATTTCAGAGAAACACTAGTTCTATGAGACCATCCCCATAGTCTCACTGTCTACTAAACGAATTGTGACTTTTCCAAACGAACATAGAACTATTCATGGCTTACATACCTTGTGAGCATGATAGTCAAGTCATAAATCTACCAATCACGATGATACGACCATGCTAGTAAGCAGTGGGTATGAGGTGCAAGTAATGGGTAAAGTGATGACTAAACTCAATCTTCGCTAGCGAGAGCTCACAAGAAGTCCTAAAATCTTAAATCTATTACGACCCATGTTAATGGAAGATTTTAGATGACACAAAACCTAAAATGAGACTAAAGTTTTAAATCCCAGAAAATACTTTCGAGAGGTACAAAAGACCAAACATAAAGTTTCATTTCTGCATTCTAGCATTGCTAACCAGTTACAACAAGTTGATAGTAGTGGAACTGCGTTACTAACTTTCAGAACTGGTTAGATACCCATTCTCAGTTTTCCTTGGACCCCGTAAAGATTCATTTACCTTTAGTAACTGTTAAGCCAAGTCAATTCGATTCAAATACTCTAACAATTCTTCCTTCTTCATCTGGATTCACCATCATCTATAGATGAACCACAGAAGTCTTGAAGATTCAATGTTTCCATGAAAATTTTTGTTGTTTCCGGTTATAATTCAACATCTATTTCATTAAGAGAGCAATCTACACCAAGCTACGACTAACATTCGTAATAGAACTACCTGTATTGAGATTTGACAAAACCAAAGTCGACCTCAGGATATCATATCTTCATAAGACTTCATTCCATATTTTAGCTGTCTAAATCACTACATAGACAACTACTAACGGTTCCCCTAAACAATTCTAGTTTATTTAAGAGAAATAGCATACGAGGATGTTATTTTCTAGAACTCAATTGAACCAACTGAACCTTCCTACTGATTTGTTAGATGAAATGTCAGTTATAATCTTTTATTCTGAAAAGATTAAATGCATCAAGGCATTGACTGATTACAAGAAACAGTCAGATACTTGATTTGAACTAAGACCCGGACATCTCATCAAACCATCTGACATGTCTTACTAGACTTCCGATGATTTATTTTAAATTCTATCATGATCTGGTCTTCATGCATTAGAACATGTACATGAATGAAGAGTATGTTCCCACATACCTTCATAATTCCACGTGCACGAATGCACCGTTTCCTTTTCAATACCAATGATGATTATCATACACTTCCACTCTGATAAGAGTTATCACAAAATGAAATTCTTCGACATCTAATCGTGGCTATATTTAACTTAGTGTGTGAATGGTCCACTTGATTTGTAAAAACTCATTATTTAAATTCACATCAATCAGAGAACCTTTTTGTGACTCACTCATTACATGGAAGTGACCCCATTAAGTGTAATCCTTTTTGTTCATGGGACTCTAGCAATGATTTTATCCTTCAGGGTATAGCCAATGTCGTTTTCTTGTCAATATATTCCAAGAATTTTCCTAAATCCACTCGTTTGAGATAACAAATGAACAACGATACCGTGGCACTATTATATTATACTATAATATCTCAAAATTTTACACATCCACTACCATTAGTCGGTGAGGTATTCGCTTTCCCTTCGTATACCAATTACTAAGTTGATTGAATCAAAAATTCTCCCTGTGATCAAGGAAAGAACTAAGGATATGAAACTCCCATCTAAATGGAGTAAATCAATCATAGAGGTTAACTTAAACTAAGTTTTGAGGACGAAACTTCTTTAACGAGGGGAGAATGTGACACCCGACATTTTCAGGTCAGTATCCGTACATAACATAAACGCGTTTACATTTTCAAGTTTCCTGATTGACTTAATTACATGAATTAGGTCCTAAAGTCTAGCAATAGCCATGCATTGATTTGTTCCTTACTTTGGTAATTTTAGGAATTACCGGGTCACGTATACGCATAACCCGGCTAATACAAACGTTGGTGACAACCTAAGTTTCCAAAGATTCATAATACATGAAATATATGTTTATACATTCAAATATGTATTCTAAAGTCCACATTTCATAAAACGATTCGTAACGACGTAAATCGAAGATTTCACCGCCTACCGTCAACCCTAAACATAACTACACGCAATAAAATATATCTATAACCTATACAATACATGAATTAAGTTTTTTTTCACTAAACTAGACATAAACTAGTTAACTTTAGTTTAAAATGTCATCAAAGAATCGAAAACCGCCTTAATTTATCGTTCCGAGCCCTAACCGCAATTAACGCATCTAATGACCTAAATATCTACACTAACTAACCATCTAACCACCTAAACTACCCCACCCACTCCCCTTGACCAAAAATATTGGCCTCAAGGCCATGTGGGTCCACCCCACACCCCAAATTTCAACATTTTCAACTTACTTAAGCAATCTCCATACCCCATCTTTCAAAGACATGTCCATAAAATCTTCCACCCATCCTCATTCCTATCATCCGTCTTTCAATATCAATTTCACACTCAACCTCTTCTCTCTCCTCTCCACTCCACTCATGAAATACACTAACACACACACACTTCCCCATCTTTTGTTCAAGCTTCATCCAAGAATTCAATCTTTCAAGGTGTTTTCATGTGAAGATTTGAAAGAGATTCAAGCTTTGGAACTTCTTTCTATACCTTCTCCTTGCTTGCTAAAGGTGAAAAACCCTTTCATACTTTTTCTTTTCTAATTCGTTCAAAGGAAATACAAGGATCATCATGTAAAAGTCACCATCCAAAAGTTCATGCTTAAAAGTAACTAAATCCATGGTCTAAACCTTTTGAACACAAGATTTCTTTAAAAACTCATAGATCAAGTGGTTGTAATGAATAAATCTGGACAAAAGGACTTAGAATATGTCATATCTAATATAAACATTAACTAGTTGGTAAACAAGAGTCAAACAAGTACAAAAATTGAGCAATTGATGATGTTGAGTAATTTAGAACCAAACAGTAAGCTGGCAGATACTCAGGCCTGACTATGGAGGGCCATATCTCAACCAAAATCTAACCAAAAAGGACGAGTCTTAGGTCTAAAATCAATTACAAAGAGTCAAGAGTCCAATCCAAGTGGTTTCATAAAATTTCGTTAAGTTTTGATGCCCCAAAATGGTCATACGAGAAAAGATATCAAGGCTGTTTTTTTCTGCAGAATTTTTGTGTCACTTTTGAGGTTCATAACTTTGTCATAAGAAATCCAAATAAGTTGATTCCACTTTATAAAGTTATCATTTTAAGTATAGAGCAAACGTTACAGGGTCTTGAGTCATAAAAATGGCCTAAGTCAATCAATTAAAAGGAATCCCCCAGGACACTTCAGAAAAGAAGATTGTTGCCCTCTCCTATCCAAATAAATAGTTAAAAATACTTAAACACGTCATAAATTTCTGATTAATACGTCCCTGTAACCCTAAGACATATAGATACCTTGGTATAAAATTTCATGACTTAACAAGTTCATTTGGTTAATCAAAAAGATGACTCACGGACAACTTAAAACTCTGAAAATCACTCTAAGCAAAGGTTTACTTTGATCATATAGTTTAAGGCAAATAACTATCAAAACTCTAACACGACCTATATAAGACAACTTATGGACAAGTATTTATACTTATGACATCAGTAATATATATTTATATATTTGACTAAACTTGTATACGTATCATGAAACTCAAAGACAAGTCACCAATGGTTCGTCGGGTCACATTTTCTAAACATGACACTTACATTTTTGAGTCTAACATATTGGATGGACTTTATACATGACCGACTTGTATGTTGACACTAAATCTTAAGGTCATAAGATAACCACCACTATTTAGGTCACAGTAAGGACGGTCTTGCATCCACGTGGACTATTTGCTAGCACATTCATACCGATAGCACACAAGGTGAGTTCCCTGTCCCATTTTTACTTTTAAATGTTTTAGAAACATCGGGAGAGAAACATACTTGTTTAACATGTTTGGAAAACATGAAACGACACATTTAAAAACATCATTGTTTGATACATTTGAGAACATTATTACGTGATACATTTGAGGAAACATGAAAACATATTTACTTTACACGTTTGAAAACATGAAAACACATTTACGAACATTTTCATATGGTAACAAGAGAACAAGACCCGACCTTATTTTTGCATGAGTTAACGAACATTGAGCTAGATAAAAGTCCCCTACGTTAACATTTTTATAACCATTAGCTATAGTTTTAGCCTGGGACTCTGTGGATAGTACTATTGGGATTGACACCCCCGGTCATGGTTCGATCGGTTTTGGTCGAATGACAGCATAGTGTTCAAACGTGTGCTCGGGAGGTACGAGCTGGGGGCAAAATACATGTGTCATGGTTTGGTTATGCCTCATGTATAAACATATTATTTGTATTCCTTGTTAGTCTACAAATGGGTCAACATTACTTGTTATGTTTATCATATACACTTGGAACTATTTGCGAACAACTAGGTTTACAAGGATTACATTACATGTTTTCAGTGGGAAAACTACTCATTTTATGACTATGATGTCATCACTCGTTTTCAGTGGGAAAACTACTCATTTTATGAGTATGAAGTCATCACTCGTTTTCATTGGGAAAACTACTCATTCATGACTATGAACTTATCACATGTTTTCAAGGGAAAACGGTTTCATATTATGGCCACTTATACATTATCAACGTTTTTCAAGGAAACCCACTTTACATTACAAACAATCAAACCTATGAACTCACCAACCTTTGTGTTGACATTTTTAAGTATGTTTTTCAGGTAATACATAGCTATGGCTCGGTTGGAATATATTAGCTATTTGGATTGAACCCTAGAAGCCGCAGAAGCATGATTGTCAAACCTCAAGACGGTTTTGACTTATATGATTCTAGGACAATGTACTAGCTTACTTTAGTATATGAAATGGTTGTAACATCTCTGAATTTTTCGACCCTATTTTAATTTACTTTACTTAATAAAATAACAACACTACATTAAATCCTATACGTATTCAAACCTATGCCTCATTAATTGTTAACTGAACGTATTTTAATTCAAATTTTTAGAACTCATAATCACGTGGTAACACCTCCTAGAGTTAACTCAGTTAGTAATCCCGTTAGGTGTTCTGTTAAATCCTAACCAAGCTAATTCTGTCAAAACTGAAGTTGCAAGGACTGATTTTATAAATAACCAGAAACCCTAATAGGCACGGTCGCGCCTCGTTCTGGCACAGTCGCGCCAAGTGCTTTGGCATGGTGGCGCGCCTTGCTTTGGAACGGTCGCGCCCGTTGCCTTGGCACGGTCGCGCCTCGTATAGGCACGGTCGCGCCTCGCGTCAGTCGAAACGTAAATGCAGTTTTAAACGCAGAATCGTTTGAATTCCGTAATCGTTCTACACGTCTCAACTATTAACGACCATTATTGAGGTCTTAAACACCCGCATTATCTCGAATTAAACTCCATTATGGGTATTCATTTCAAAACCGCCGACCTCATTATCATACCACTGGAATCCGATCATTTAGAATTGTTTATGCGCAAAAAAAATACTCCCACACCTCGTACGAACATCTGTCAAGCTCTCGCGTATTCCATTTTGTCCGGAGACGAAGTCAGAGTCGCCGGAATTCAAGCCGGAACACATCACAGTCGAGCACTATCAATCCGTCATCTATACTGGTAATTGAAACCTCCTACACTTTCGTTTCAGTCTATAGATCAAAAGCCCCAACCTGATTTGGGCTTACAATAGCTAATTTAACACGAACCCGAATCTATGTTTCATTCAAAAATGGTTTAATCGAATCCGGTTCTGGACATGTTTTAAATACAATCAATCTATACCAATAGACTCGTAATAATCTAATGGATGAAAGCCCTATGATTTCCAACATTAACATTATAAGAATTAGTCAATTCGTTCCTGTTTTGGAACAGACACGGTCGCGCTAACCATTTAGCGCGGTCGTGCTTCATGAGACACGGTCGTGCCAATACCAGCGCGGTCGTGCCTCACACACTCAGACCCGGTCGTGCCCCTTGGCTAGACTTGGTCGTGCCTCATAACCCTAGACACGGTCGTGCCTAGTGAGCAGCTTAGTTATGTTTTCTGTTTGATCAACACGGTCGCGCCCGTGGTCCGAGCACGATCGTGCCTTGTCACAGGCACGGTCGTGTGTGTGAGAAAATCTTGACAAGATACTAAATTTTATATTTTAAAAAAAAATAATAAGCCTTTCAAATGAATTTTCAAATAAGAACAATTGATCAAATTCTTAGTTCTAAATAAATAGAAGTTATTTATTATAACCTACAAAATTAAATTTATATTTATCATTAAACTCTACACATAAATATTAGTTACACAATTTATTTACTTATCTTTATAAAAATAGCGTAAAGGTTATTTATTAAATTTATATTTAATATAATACACCCACTATATTTTTATAACTAAATAAATAAGTTACATACCTTTATAAATGAATAAAGTAATAATTATTTATTTAATTTATATTTAAACAAAATTGGTTATTTAGGCCACACTTAAGTAAACCGAATAATTACATTATTTTGTAACTAGAATAATTAAATAATAATTATTTAATTTAATTATTCAAATTCAAACCCTAATTTAAAAACATTTTAAACTTTTCATTTCAAATTGTTTTCATTTTATTCAACACCTACACAACCCTTTTTCATAATTCGTCACGAACTCATTATATAACTCCTTATACTCATATCCATTGAAACCCTAGACTTTGAGTGAGACATTTTATTAATTCATGTTCACACACAATACACTTTAGGTTAACGTTGTGCGTTACAAGGATCACGATACTACCTAGTCTCTCGTGTTAGCTACGCCTTTGAATCATGTGAGTTTTACATAGCCCCTTTTTACACTATTTACATTTTGGGGTGGAACATGAATTACAAATATACAATGTTTGCAAAACTACACAATACAATTTCACCCTACATTCATGTGTGCAATTTGAGCTTTATGTTTGAGTACTAGGTGTGTTAACTACATTTGTGTGCAATTTACATGTGCAATCATTAACTATACAAGCCGACGGTTAACAACGATAGATCTATTGAGTCTGACAAACCCACCCAGATTGGGGTGATTGTTACCGACAACGCAATTTTGCATGCTAGTTACAAAGGTTTGATTGTACTTTAGTTACACAATGGCTACTCTCCATAAATGCCTTATTTTATCATGTTATGTAAGGATTTGTTTATTCATAATCTATATGTTATCTATATACAAACCTGTGTATGCTCACCAACTTTTTAGTTGACCTTATTTTATTTATGTTTCAGGTGCTATCATATGAGTTTGATCAAGACATGATACACATAGGCTTTGGACTTAGTTAATTTTAATTCAAAAACAATTTGTATTTCATTTATTTACTTTGGAATTGATTCATGTTTGTTGAATGGAAATGGATTTAATATATTACAATATAGTCGACCTTGAGCTCATGAACAGTCTACATGTCCTGCCCCGACGTTTCCGCCGTCGGTTGGGGTGTGATAGATTGGTATCAGAGCCTTGGTTATAGAGAACTAGGTTATTAGACACTCTTGACCTAAACTATAACCCTAGGACACCCATACTATGCCATGCTATTACATGTTACATGATTACTCCTTATGTGAATATTTTACATATTATACTAAGTAATTACACTACATGATACAATACTTAATAGTCTATGTGTCACACTACTTACTAACTTTCGTGCTTATGTTCATTGTTATCTACATGCTACCTATTTGATTCATTTAAGTGCTATCCTAAGTTTCAACACACACTTATACACACTTAGTTCTTCATACATCCTTAATCTCACACACATAACGTCACCATCTCTCGTGATCAAAATCAAGACTATTGGGCCTAATACCCATTAATAATAATCTAAGAATCCACTTACCCTCCAAGAATAATAAGCCCGCTGTAATAAAATAAACCTCACTTTCGGACCTCAAAGCCCAGTCCACAACAATTCTCATCATGACCATGAGCCCAACAATAGTGTTATTAATACATAATGGCTGGAAGAGTGTGTAGGCCCATGAGGGATTCTGGCTAAGGAAAGATAGGGTACTTAAGTGTGTCCTAGTGACCCACCCCTCTTTCCTGGGAATCCTCTTTCCTGAGGTTTCAACCAATGACTTTCACCAACATGTAAAAACCTCAGAATTTGAGAGGCAAATGATAGAGCAGGGGGTAATGCACGACTTACAAGGACAAAGAATGGATAGCCTAGCAAACCAATTAGGGTACCAAAAGGATTTAATCTCCATCCTCGAAAAAGAGATACTGGAGCATCACACGGAGACAGCTAGAGCTGAAGCCAGGTCAGCTACCCGAGTGACCATAGCGGTGCTCATCTTGGTGATTATCTTCGTCCTAGTGGAAAGCTACCAGAGACGTTAGGAGAAATTTCTAATTATTGTCTTTAAATTTTTGATTTGAGAACCATTTCCCTATGTTTGAGTGATGTTTAACATTTCAACATTTAATCAATTTTATATATTTCAATTCTAAAGTTATTATTTATGGGTTCGACCCGTTGAGTGTGAATCACACCCATCATATTTTCATCAAAATGTTCCAAGTATCACCTTCTTCATCCGATACGATTTAGTATGCTACCAGCAATCTCCTTCGTAAACAAATCATCCTATTGTTTGATTTAAACAAACCTCGTTATCTTGTTCAAACAAAATGTTTATCAAACTTTTAGATAGTATCAAAAACATAAATTTTCCATAAAACTTTTCACCTGATAAGGAAACTTAATACAATCTATTTTATAAAAATATTATTTCAAATTGATAAATAATTATGATTTTCCTCATTAAAGTAAATATTTCTAAACCCTGGCTAAATTAGTATACGACTACTTGTTTAGCCAACAATTCCGCTTAAAAAAATATTCTCTTATTAATAGCTGAAAATTTAAATTAAAAGATTTTTCTCATAAATTGTCTATTTATTTAAATTATGTGACTCAATGAATTCACTACTTTATATATCTACAACCAAGAACAATTTACGACTTTCTATTTTCAAACAAAGATCAGTATTTGTAAACACATTACCCCAAATGTTTTCAGAACCTCCTCGCTACCTTTCACTTATCGCTTCAAGAGACGATCCATACAGCGTAGACGTTAACCCTCCCCATCAACCTCAATGAGATTTAAGATCTAGAACCTAACTACCATATTATACAGGAACGCCAAACAACACGCTTGTCCGCAACACCTGATCACATACAACACTCGTTAGTATACATCACACGCGAAGTTCAATAACTTACGTATGCACGTTCACAATAAACATAACACAACCACATGGTACATGAAACTTAATTATTCTCAATATATCCAATGCTACACAAATTACATAATACATGAAACTAGTGTGTCTACAAATCATAATTTACTGGATTGATCACATAACACACGGAACATGTTTATTTGCAATACACATGCTACTGGATTGAGCATATAATACATGAAACTTAGTTGTTTGCAATATACATGATGCATAACAATTGTTTGATTGGTACAAAATTCTAGATTGACCACATTAAATATGAAACCCATTTGGTTACAAGGTACATTATACTAAATTATGAACATTATGCAATATACATGATACTAAATTGTTTATATTACACATGAAAGATATTTATTTACAAAATACATGATGCTAAGTTGCCAACACCATACATGAACATCATTTCCTACAATACACATGATACTATGCTGTTTACATTCAACATGAGAGCTTATTGATTTACAAAATACATGACACTAAGTTGTCGACACCATACATGAACTTCATTTTCTACAATACACATGATACTATGTTGTTTACATTCCACATGGGAGCTTAATGATTTACAAATATATGACGCTAAATTGTTCACGCTACACTTGAGACCTATTTGATTTCGAGCTACGTGACACTAGATCATACATGAGACTTGTGTGTTTACTTTATACACAAAACAAAATTTGCTTACAATTATTGCAATTGATTGACTTCATTATACACAAGATATGGTCATGCACTTTTGTTCACCAAAGTTGAAGACCATAATACACTTAAACGACTCGGGGTTTGACGTATTCTTGTTCAACACGAGCAAACTAAGAAACTTTAAGTTATACTACTCTTTAGTTGCGAACTAACCTGATTAAGGACATAGTTACTTGCTAGGGACTTTTATGTGAAAACAATGGACATGAACGGAGTGAAAGTTATGCCCCCTTGACCCCCACACAACGGATGTAAACCCCAGGAAATTTCGGCTTTTTATTTTTACTTTTCCGACACTTGTAAATTCATTATTTTATGATAAACTATCATATTTATCCATTTCGTTTCATGAAAATACACACATACATACACTGAGTACAATTATTTTAAATAAAAAATAATAATAATAATAATAATAATAATAATAATTGATCCTTTTCTATTAAATAAACATATATTTTAAATTACAAAGTAAATAACTTTAATACCATTTTATTTTATAAAAAAAATATATATACTTTCATGTTTGAAATATTTAAAAATAATACTAACATTCAATGGAGTTTATAAAAATTTATAAATTTATTTTTGTTAGGTTTTATAAAAGTCCAGGGATTGGTTTGATGATTTCTGAAACTCTAAATCCCACTTTAAACCTAGGTTTGTGCTTGAAATAATAAACCACTAAAACTACAGGGACTAGAGTGCAAAAATCGGAGTCTTTTTCCCCCTTTAGCGAAGTTGACTTTCAAGAGTCAACGAACCCGAAATCAGTTATCAAATCGATCGAATTCGTGCTGTTTAATCCTAATTAATCATACATGAACGTTACTCGACCGAAACCGAACGATAATGATGAGGCAATTTAATCGTAATCAAGCTATCTTCACTCGAACGGTTTCGAAACCGCTCCAGCCATAAACACGGATCAATTCGTGCGTTTAAACTGAAATTAATCTGCAACATCCGACCCAAATCATTCACTACACCCCGTAAGTACTTTCTGAAACCTCAAGTCCAATGCATAACGCCTCTTGAGTCTGATCAAGTTCAAGAAAACTCGAGTATGTGCGATTCACTCGTAGTCCCTCGTTCTCCAATCATATCAGGTAATGATGATACCATTTTATGCGTTTCTTTTACTATATCAAAAGCCCTATGGTCTTGAGTGGCAATCGTTGCCTATTCAAGCCGATTGGGGTGGCTAGGGTTCGAGCGATCGATGGGGAAGAAGGAGACGTTTTATGTACGGGTTAAAAACTTATCTGATCTGGTTCTGTCAAGGCTTTAAGCCCAGATAGTATGGCTAAGAGCTTGTTCTCCCTCACCCCTGGTCGCGGGTTCGAAACTGTTGGAGGCCGGTTTTTGAACCTGAGCCTCCCTTTTTTGCCATTTTGATACACAAAACTATATTAATAAATTCTGAAATAAACCTTACAAAGTATATATAAAAAAATCAGTAACTTTTATAAAATCAGAGAATATAAGATGATGTTATATTTTTTTTTCTAAACAGACAAAATAAATGATTTATAAAAAAAATCTAATTATTTTGTCTTATATTTCTAAATAGTGATACTTATTAAATAAATTTTAACTATTGTTTAAATATCACTAACCCACCCTTGAAATACATGATTAATTCCTTAAAACATTCTACACTTTATAGAAACACTTGAGTAATTATTTTAGATAATTGTACAAATTATATATTTATCTATCATTTATGTAAAAGAGATTATCTAGAAAATGTAAATAATTATTTTATTTAAAATAATTATTTAAACCCTTGCTAATCTATAATTTATTTAATTATTTATTTTTAGAATAATTATTCAAATAAATTTAAACGCATTACTATTACCATAACATTATGCAATTAATTAGAAATTCTATTTAATCCTATAAACTATGTCATCGTCCCAATGCTTGTGATAAACATGTATGCTCCAACAAACTTGTACAAACCTTGTACCCGATACCAAGTTCCAGGAATCCCTAGAAACTTGAATAAACTTAGAAATCTTATTTTTGTTTCCATTAGACGTACATTGAGTCTAGAATGCAAATCTACCGTGTAGGTTGATTGTGAGGAATCCTCACGAAGCCTATCCATCATTAACAACTCATACAACTTGTAGCCTCATCGCAGGTGAGTTTACATAGCCCATTTTTCATTTTTATACTTTTGGGGTGAAACATGTCTACAATTACATTACTTACACAATTCAATACCCTGTGTTCTTATGCCTTGGTCTTTATGCTTTATGTCTTAAACTGCTCGGTGACCAAAACGTGTGTTCATGTTAGTACAATCATTAACTTGCGTGGCAAGCCTAAGGTAGTACCTTTTATGATCATTTATACGGGAATCCGATACATTACTTAACACGAACCTTGGCGGGTTAGTGTTTACATTTAGAACTCCATGCAATCCGGGGGATTGTGCATACATATAACATGGCTTGATTGTACGCTTGGAACCTTGCATGTTTTCACATTTATGCTCTAGACGCGCTTTGAACATACTGAATTGTAAACTTATACTTAACTTTTGTTTGGTGTCAAAACCTATGTTACTCACCAACTACTTGTAGTTGACATTTACTCACATGTTTCAGGTGCACCAGTTTGAGGACACTACTTGATCACTTAGGACTTTGGACCTAGCTTTAGTAAAGATTAAATTCAAATTATGTTATGTTTTGAACGTTTCGTTTTCCATTTCCTATGTAACGGATGATTTTAAGTTGATGAATAAATATTGTCATTTAATAATAGATGATCATGTGCTTATGAACAACCGTGTCAGCCCCTGCGTATAATCCGCCGCCGGTCGGGGTGTGACAGATTGGTATCAGAGCCATGGTTATAGGGAATTAGGTTATTAGACACACATGACCTAGACTATAACCTAGGAGTCCCCAAACATGAGTTTAGCTCATGTCTTTTATTAGGAACTCCCCTTTATACTCATTTATACACTTACTTACCCACATCTATCTACTTCTGCCTACATGAACTACAACAATCTAAGGACTACATGAAACTATTTGAAACTACATGGATTACTTGGAACATATTCTTAGTCTATAGTCTATAACCTTATGGTACCTTGGCGTAATTATTCTACATATTATCTAGTGCATTACATGAATTATCTTATGTGCTATATTACTTGATAACCTACATGTTTACAAAAAAAAACCGCTACTCATGTGATACCTTATTTGCTACACTATTTGAACTGTTTGCACAATACCTATTTGATATCACTAAATGCTATCCTAAGTTTTGACATACAATAAAATTTTCAAATCCCGTCAAAGTTTTGGGTTCTGAAAATTAGTAGAGAACATGTGCAATCCGGAAGGGTGAATGCCTGTACTTTGGGTCTTCTGTCTAGGAAAGCATTTCATATAAATCCAAATCAACCGAAGGATCCGTATGCTTTCCTGGGAATTCCCGAAGTGAGTGTTCATCTATAGGCTAAATCATGTCTTCTTGAAAGTATATGAACTCAAATCACTTTGATTTGTCACAGTATTCATTGGGTTATGCCTCAAATGAATGCAACCCAAACATCATTCGCTTAATTATTATAATATGAAACACAAGTCTAAACCTCCTATTTGATCCTTACACTTGATCATATTTAAGTCAACTATACCTTTTCATCCTTATGCCTTAGAAATTTTATCACCCTTATTATCATTTGCAAAGGATTTCAACCCTTAGACCTTACCATCCAAGGAAAGGAAGCTGCTTGAAGAGGTGAAGCACACCCTTGAACCACAAGACACAATCCCTAACGATTCTCACCATAACCATGAGTTCAAATAATAATGTCACTTGTAAATGATGGCTGGAAGAGTGGGTGTAACTCCATGAAAGATTCTGACTAAGGAAAGACTGAGTACTTTAGTGTGTCCTTTGTGACCCACCTCTCTTTCCTGGGAATCCTTTTCATGGGTACACTACTTATAGGTCAAGTGTTACTCCTGATATATTATTATAAGGACTCGGTGTTATGATTAAGCCAAATTTGAAACTCATGAATACCTTTGTACTTAACAACTTACACTTACAACCTCTTCGTGCTAGACATGGTCTCTTACCCTCCTCACTCCCCTGAGAATCACCCCGAAGCAGAATCAACACAAGAGGAAGAATTTGGGTCCCCATACAACCAGTCACCGCCCTGACTAGCTGCCAGATCCATGTTTGACCACCGAGCGGATTGGCTTGGGAGCAGGCTTGAGACTCGAAGTAGCTGAATCACCACCTCCGAGAGACCCTTATTTAGCACCTAAACTATACCATCCAAACCCAGGAGCAGGACAAGCCAAGGAACCCACCAGTGCCTTAGGAGTTCCAGCTGACACCGCTCACCTATATGTAAGGACCGCAGAGTTTCTGTGGCAAGGAATGGAGACCAGGGAATACTTGATGCATATACGGAAATAACTAGGGCTGAAGCCCGGTCTACAATACGAATAACCACAACGATGTTCGTCTTGTTGCTCATCTGCTTCCCGGTGGAAAACTGTCTGAGATGTTAGCCGGATGTTCTATTTCGCGTTTTCTTAAAACTTAAATTGAAACCCATATGCTGTTCCCAAATATAAATGTTATTATTTTTTTACTCTCCTTAATGATTAATATCTAAACCTCCCTTGTAAACTAATTATTTTGTTATTTCCTGATTTGGTTAATGTAGTTATTTTGTTCGAACAAAACCTTTATCAAGCCCTTGGTTTATAAATTTTATCTAGATTATAAATTATTTACAAACCCCCTTTACCTTGTAAAGGAACTTAACACAATTCGTTTTATAAAAGCATTTATCTCATGATCTTAATTATTTCATTACGGCCTCTTAATTAGTCACTTTTAAATTCTTGGCCTAATTACGAAATAATTTGACCATTTTTTCTTTCGAAACATTCTCTTATGATAACTAAATAAATAAAAAGGTTTTATTTATCCAATTACCTAGTTATTCAACCTATTACTTTCACTTATTAATTTACAAACAAGAGTAAAATCTCACTTACCTGTCATTTACAAACAAAACAAATCAGTTATTCGTGTGCATATTATTCTAAATACTTGTAAAACTTGCTCATCACCTTTCACCTTCGAAAATGTATGAACTAACCAGTCACTTCGAAAAGATGAATCCATTCGCACAGGCGTTAACCATCCATCAACAAAGTTGAAAACTTGAAACCCAACTACCTACATCATACAACACGCTTTTCCGCAGCACTCGATCACCGACAAGATTCGATAGTTTACGTTACTCAGGATGTGTAATTATTTAAATATGAACGTTCACAATGTACCTGAGACTAAATTGTTTACATTATGCACGCACCTTGATTGTTCACGTTAAACATGAAACTTAGTTGTATACAATACACATGATTATTTACATTATACACGAAACTTGATTTCTTGCAATGCACATGATACTAGATTGATCACACTAAATACGAAACTTGATTACTCACAATACACATGATACTAGATTGATCACACTATAGACGAAACTTGATTTCTTACAATACACATGATACTAGATTGATCACACTATAGACGAAAATTGAATGCTTGCAATATACATGATACGAGATACATGATACTTGGTTGTTTGCAATACGCACGATACTAGATTATTTACGTTATACATGAAACCTGAATGCTTACATTACACACGAAACTAGATTGTTTACCATGTTTGCTATTGATTGCCCACTATATACATGAGGTATGATCATTCACTTTATCAATGAAAGTTGATAACTATAAGCTTGGAACCGGGACTCCTAAGTTGATAACTATTGTCATTTAATAATAGATGATCATGTGCTTATGAACAACCGTGTCAGCCCCTGCGTATAATCCGCCGCCGGTCGGGGTGTGACAGATTGGTATCAGAGCCATGGTTATAGGGAATTAGGTTATTAGACACACATGACCTAGACTATAACCTAGGAGTCCCCAAACATGAGTTTAGCTCGTGTCTTTTATTAGGAACTCCCCTTTATACTCATTTATACACTTACTTACCCACATCTATCTACTTCTGCCTACATGAACTACAACAATCTAAGGACTACATGAAACTATTTGAAACTACATGGATTACTTGGAACATATTCTTAGTCTATAGTCTATAACCTTATGGTACCTTGGCGTAATTATTCTACATATTATCTAGTGCATTACATGAATTATCTTATGTGCTATATTACTTGATAACCTACATGTTTACAAAAAAAACCCGCTACTCATGTGATACCTTATTTGCTACACTATTTGAACTGTTTGCACAATACCTATTTGATATCACTAAATGCTATCCTAAGTTTTGACATACAATAAAATTTTCAAATCCCGTCAAAGTTTTGGGTTCTGAAAATTAGTAGAGAACATGTGCAATCCGGAAGGGTGAATGCCTGTACTTTGGGTCTTCTGTCTAGGAAAGCATTTCATATAAATCCAAATCAACCGAAGGATCCGTATGCTTTCCTGGGAATTCCCGAAGTGAGTGTTCATCTATAGGCTAAAGCATGTCTTCTTGAAAGTATATGAACTCAAATCACTTTGATTTGTCACAGTATTCATTGGGTTATGCCTCAAATGAATGCAACCCAAACATCATTCGCTTAATTATTATAATATGATACACAAGTCTAAACCTCCTATTTGATCCTTACACTTGATCATATTTAAGTCAACTATACCTTTTCATCCTTATGCCTTAGAAATTTTATCACCCTTATTATCATTTGCAAAGGATTTCAACCCTTAGACCTTACCATCCAAGGAAAGGAAGCTGCTTGAAGAGGTGAAGCACACCCTTGAACCACAAGACACAATCCCTAACGATTCTCACCATAACCATGAGTTCAAATAATAATGTCACTTGTAAATGATGGCTGGAAGAGTGGGTGTAACTCCATGAAAGATTCTGACTAAGGAAAGACTGAGTACTTTAGTGTGTCCTTTGTGACCCACCTCTCTTTCCTGGGAATCCTTTTCATGGGTACACTACTTATAGGTCAAGTGTTACTCCTGATATATTATTATAAGGACTCGGTGTTATGATTAAGCCAAATTTGAAACTCATGAATACCTTTGTACTTAACAACTTACACTTACAACCTCTTCGTGCTAGACATGGTCTCTTACCCTCCTCACTCCCCTGAGAATCACCCCGAAGCAGAATCAACACAAGAGGAAGAATTTGGGTCCCCATACAACCAGTCACCGCCCTGACTAGCTGCCAGATCCATGTTTGACCACCGAGCGGATTGGCTTGGGAGCAGGCTTGAGACTCGAAGTAGCTGAATCACCGCCTCCGAGAGACCCTTATTTAGCACCTAAACTATACCATCCAAACCCAGGAGCAGGACAAGCCAAGGAACCCACCAGTGCCTTAGGAGTTCCAGCTGACACCGCTCACCTATATGTAAGGAACGCAGAGTTTCTGTGGCAAGGAATGGAGACCAGGGAATACTTGATGCATATACGGAAATAACTAGGGCTGAAGCCCGGTCTACAATACGAATAACCACAACGATATTCGTCTTGTTGCTCATCTGCTTCCTGGTGGAAAACTGTCTGAGATGTTAGCCGGATGTTCTATTTCGCGTTTTCTTAAAACTTAAATTGAAACCCATATGCTGTTCCCAAATATAAATGTTATTATTTTTTTACTCTCCTTAATGATTAATATCTAAACCTCCCTTCTAAACTAATTATTTTGTTATTTCCTGATTTGGTTAATGTAGTTATTTTGTTCGAACAAAACCTTTATCAAGCCCTTGGTTTATAAATTTTATCTAGATTATAAATTATTTACAAACCCCCTTTACCTTGTAAAGGAACTTAACACAATTCGTTTTATAAAAGCATTTATCTCATGATCTTAATTATTTCATTACGGCCTCTTAATTAGTCACTTTTAAATTCTTGGCCTAATTACGAAATAATTTGGCCATTTTTTCTTTCGAAACATTCTCTTATGATAACTAAATAAATAAAAAGGTTTATGTACTTTATGGGTAATCTGGAGGAATATGCCATCTACTTAGGACACCCATGTATGGGGTTGTGCCACATTGTTAGCCTTTACTTCCTTACTGACTTCGCCATCTAGAGACACAGTCACTTATTAACAACTTATTCGTGAAAATAATAATAAACTAAATATTTTTTGGTGTTCCCCCTTGTACCCACACATAATAGAATGATCTATACGGACCATACGACGATTTGAGTACTTACGGGTGCACACGTAATTATAAAAATCAGCGCATGGAAAACATAGTAAATTCTGTCGTGTGTGATGACATAAAACCTATGGTAATATACAGTAACGAAACTAATGGGATATGATAAGGGCATAGTAGATATACCGCTGGTACATCCTATATAAGTACTCTTGTCATATTGTCAGAAGTAACGTTGTCCGTATTCACGTATGGTTTTCTATTACTCTGACATTGACCAATAGTTATGAAATCCTTATCCAGTGACATTACTCGAACATATTAGATTATATCCTAAACAAGTTTAGGTCTTCAAATTCCCATCACCCTTATTACAAGTGATGCATCCCATCATTTGAGTCCAAAATCATTCTAGGGCAATTTTCTCCTTGATTCCCCTCAAACAAAATCTACTACCACCATCCATGCCTGACGCGATAACCTGACCTGAACATTGTCATCAACTATACTCCTTAAACCGACAAGTAAAGCTAGTTGAGAATCTAAGCACATGTCTCTTTTTCCTGGACCCTCCTCCTAAACAATTTCGGGACGAAATTTTCTAAAGTAGTGGAGACTGTAAACCCCAGGAAATTTCGGCTTTTATTTTTACTTTTCCGGCACTTGTAAATTCATTATTTTATGATAAACTATCATATTTATCCATTTCGTTTCATGAAAATACACACATACATACACTGAGTACAATTATTTCAAATAAAAAATAATAATAATAATAATAATTGATCCTTTTCTATTAAATAAACATATATTTTAAATTACAAAGTAAATAACTTTAATACCATTTTATTTTATAAAAAATATATATATATACTTTCATGTTTGAAATATTTAAAAATAATACTAACATTCAATGGAGTTTATAAAAATTTATAAATTTATTTTTGTTAGGTTTTATAAAAGTCCAGGGATTGGTTTGATGATTTCTGAAACTCTAAATCCCACTTTAAACCTAGGTTTGTGCTTGAAATAATAAACCACTGAAACTACAGGGACTAGAGTGCAAAAATCGGAGTCTTTTTCCCCCTTTAGCGAAGTTGACTTTCAAGAGTCAACGAACCCGAAATCAGTTATCAAATCGATCGAATTCGTGCTGTTTAATCCTAATTAATCATACATGAACGTTACTCGACCGAAACCGAACGATAATGATGAGGCAATTTAATCGTAATCAAGCTATCTTCACTCGAACGATTTTGAAACCGCTCCAGCCATAAAAACGGGTCAATTCGTGCGTTTAAACTGAAATTAATCTGCAACATCTGACCCAAATCATTCACTACACCCCTTAAGTACTTTCTGAAACCTCAAGTCCAATGCATAACGCCTCTTGAGTCTGATCAAGTTCAAGAAAACTCGAGTATGTGCGATTCACTCGTAGTCCCTCGTTCTCCAGTCATATCAGGTAATGATGATACCATTTTACGCGTTTCTTTTACTAGATCAAAAGCCCTATGGTCTTGAGTGGCAATCGTTGCCTATTCAAGCCGATTGGGGTGGCTAGGGTTCGAGCGATCGATGGGGAAGAAGGAGACGTTTTATGTACGGGTTAAAAACTTATCTGATCTGGTTCTGTCAAGGCTTTAAGCCCAGATAGTATGGCTAAGAGCTTGTTCTCCCTCACCCCTGGTCGCGGGTTCAAAACTGTTGGAGGCCGGTTTTTGAACCTGAGCCTCCCCTTTTGCCATTTTGATACACAAAACTATATTAATAAATTCTGAAATAAACCTTACAAAGTATATATAAAAAAATCAGTAACTTTTATAAAATCAGAGAATATAAGATGATGTTATATTTTTTTTTTCTAAACAGACAAAATAAATGATTTATAAAAAAAATCTAATTATTTTGTCTTATATTTCTAAATAGTGATACTTATTAAATAAATTTTAACTATTGTTTAAATATCACTAACCCACCCTTGAAATACATGATTAATTCCTTAAAACATTCTACACTTTATAGAAACACTTGAGTAATTATTTTAGATAATTGTACAAATTCAGTTAAAGCTTATTTATATTATTATCTCTTTATCTATCATTTATGTAAAAGAGATTATCTAGAAAATGTAAATAATTATTTTATTTAAAATAATTATTTAAACCCTTGCTAATCTATAATTTATTTAATTATTTATTTTTAGAATAATTATTCAAATAAATTTAAACGCATTACTATTACCATAACATTATGCAATTAATTAGAAATTCTATTTAATCCTATAAACTATGTCATCGTCCCAATGCTTGTGATAAACATGTATGCTCCAACAAACTTGTACAAACCTTGTACCCGATACCAAGTTCCAGGAATCCCTAGAAACTCGAATAAACTTAGAAATCTTATTTTTGTTTCCATTAGACGTACATTGAGTCTAGAATGCAAATCTACCGTGTAGGTTGATTGTGAGGAATCCTCACGAAGCCTATCCATCATTAACAACTCATACAACTTGTAGCCTCATCGCAGGTGAGTTTACATAGCCCATTTTTCATTTTTATACTTTTGGGGTGAAACATGTCTACAATTACATTACTTACACAATTCAATACTCTGTGTTCTTATGCCTTGGTCTTTATGCTTTATGTCTTAAACTGCTTGGTGACCAAAACGTGTGTTCATGTTAGTACAATCATTAACTTGCGTGGCAAGCCTAAGGTAGTACATTTTATGATCATTTATACGGGAATCCGATACATTACTTAACACGAACCTTGGCAGGTTAGTGTTTACATTTAGAACTCCACGCAATCCGGGGGATTGTGCATACATATAACATGGCTTGATTGTACGCTTGGAACCCTGCATGTTTTCACATTTATGCTCTAGACGCGCTTTGAACATATTGAATTGTAAACTTATACTTAACTTTTGTTTGGTGTCAAAACCTATGTTACTCACCAACTACTTGTAGTTGACATTTACTCACATGTTTCACGTGCACCAGTTTGAGGACACTACTTGATCACTTAGGACTTTGGACCTAGCTTTAGTAAAGATTAAATTCAAATTATGTTATGTTTTGAACGTTTCGTTTTCCATTTCCTATGCAACGGATGATTTTAAGTTGATGAATAAATATTGTCATTTAATAATACGCCGATGGTACTTCCTATATATAAGTGTCCTATAATATTATCAGAAGTAGCGTTGCTCATGTCACATGAAGTTTTGACCCAGACTAATGTTTGTGAAATCTTTTACCCGCTGCCAAACTTAAGTATATTAGACTACATCTTACACAAACCCTAAATATCAAGAACCCATCAAATTCATTCCAAGTAATGCATTTCACCTTTAGAATCCAAATTATTATTTGACGATCTCCTCCTTAAGTTCATTTCAAAACTATATTCATTATCATCATACATATACGACCTTGAGTATCAGGCCTAAGCTATGTCAACGGTTACACTTCCCAAGATTTAACAGTCAAAACTCACCGAGAATCCAAAACTCTAACCTCTTTCCTGATTTAATAGCCTCCATTAGTTAAATTTCGTGATGAAATTCCCTTAACATGGGGAGACTGTAACATCTCTGAATTTTTTGACCCTATTTTAATTTACTTTACTTAATAAAATAACAACACTACATTAAATCCTATACGTATTCAAACCTATGCCTCATTAATTGTTAACTGAACGTATTTTAATTCAAAGTTTTAGAACTCATAATCACGTGGTAACACCTCCTAGAGTTAACTCAGTTAGTAATCCCGTTAGGTGTTCTGTTAAATCCTAACCAATCTAATTCTGTCAAAACTGAAGTTGCAAGGACTGATTTTATAAATAACCAGAAACCCTAATAGGCACGGTCGCGCCTCGTTCTGGAACGGTCGCGCCAAGTGCTTTGGCACGGTGGCGCGCCTTGCTTTGGAACGGTCGCGTCCGGTGCCTTGGCACGGTCGCGCCTCGCGTCAGTGGAAATGTAAATGCAGTTTTAAACACAGAATCATTTGAATTCCGTAACTGTTCTACACGTCTCAACTATTAACGACCATTATTGAGGTCTTAAACACCCACATTATCTCGAATTAAACTCCATTAAGGGTATTCATTTCAAAACCGCCGACCTCATTATCATACCACTTGAATCCGATCATTTAGAATTGTTTCTGCGCAAACAAACTACTCCCACACCTCGTACGAACCTCTGTCAAGCTCTCGCGTATTCCATTTTGTCCGGAGACGAAGTCGGAGCCGCCGGAATTCAAGCCGGAACACATCACAGTTGAGCACTATCAATCGGTAATCTATACTGGTAATTAAAACCTCCTACACTTTCGTTTCAGTCTATAGATCAAAAGCCCCAACCTGATTTGGGCTTACAATAGCTAATTTAACACGAACCCGAATCTATGTTTCATTCAAAAATGGTTTAATCGAATCCGGTTCTGTACATGTTTTAAATACAATCAATCTATACCAATAGACTCGTAATAATCTAATGGATGAAAGCCCTATGATTTCCAACATTAATATTATAAGAATTAGTCAATTCGTTCCTGTTTTGGAACAAACACGGTCGTGCTAACCATTTGGCGCGGTTGTGCTTCATGAGACGCGGTTGTGCTTCATGAGACACGGTCGTGCCAATACCAGCGCGGTCGTGCCTCACACACTCAGACCCGGTCGTGCCCCTTGGCTAGACTTGGTCGTGCCTCAGAACCCTAAACATGGTCGTGCCTAGCCCAGACACGGTCGTGCCTAGTGAGCAGCTTAGTTATGTTTTCTGTTTGATCAACACGGTCGCGCCCTGACTAGCACGGTCACGCCTGTGGTCCGAGCACGATCGTGCCTTGTCCTAGGCACGGTCGTGTGTGTGAGAAAATCTTTACAGGATACTAAATTTTATATTTAAAAAAAAAACAATAAGCCTTTCAAATGAATTTTCAAATAAGAATAATTGATCAAATTCTTAGTTCTAAATAAATAGAAGTTATTTATTATAACCTACAAAATTAAATTTATATTTATCATTAAACTCTACACATAAATATTAGTTACACAACTTATTTACTTATCTTTATAAAAATAGCGTAAAGGTTATTTATTAAATTTATATTTAATATAATACACCCACTATATTTTTATAACTAAATAAAAAAGTTACATACCTTTATAAATAAATAAAGTAATAATTATTTATTTAATTTATATTTAAACAAAATTGGTTATTTAGGCCACACTTAAGTAAACCGAATAATTACATTATTTTGTAACTAGAATAATTAAATAATAATTATTTGATTTAATTATTCAAATCCAAACCCTAATTTAAAAACATTTTAAACTTTTCATTTCAAATTGTTTTCATTTTATTCAACACCTACACAACCCTTTTTCATAATTCGTCACGAACTCATTATAAAACTCCTTATACTCATATCCATTGAAACCCTAGATTTTGAGTTAGACATTTTATTAATTCATGTTCACACGCAATACACTTTAGGTTAACATTGTGCGTTACAAGGATCACGATACTACCTAGTCTCTCGTGTTAGCTACGCCTTTGAATCATGTGAGTTTTACATAGCCGCTTTTTACACTATTTACATTTTGGGGTGGAACATGAATTACAAATATACAATGTTTGCAAAACTACACAATTCAATTTCACCCTACATTCATGTGTGCAATTTGAGCTTTATTTTTTAGTACTAGGTGTTAACTACATTTGTGTGCAATTTACATGTGCAATCATTAACTATACAAGCCGACGGTTAACAACGATAGATCTATTGAGTCTGACAAACCCACCCAGATTGGGATGATTGTTACCGACAACACAATTTTGCATGCTAGTTACAAAGGTTTGATTGTACTTTGGTTACACAATGGCTACTCTCCATAAATGCCTTATTTTATCATGTTATGTAAGGATTTGTTTATTCATAATCTATATTCTATCAATATACAAACCTGTGTATGTTCACCAACTTTTTAGTTGACCTTATTTTATTCATGTTTAAGGTGCTATCATATGAGTTTGATCAAAACATGATACACATAGGCTTTGGACTTAGTTAATTTTAATTCAAAAACAATTTGTATTTCATTTATTTACTTTGGAATTGATTCATGTTTGTTGAATGGAAATGGATTTAATATATTACAATTTAGTCGACCTTGAGCTCATGAATAGTCTACATGTCCCGCCCCGACGTTTCCGCCATCGGTTGGGGTGTGACAATGGTGTTCATTATATAGAAGTCTTACTTTAGATTCCGATGTTGTGTAATGTTACCAATCGTTGCAACCTTGATTTATTTATTTATTAAGTGAATAAATTTGGGGGTGTGACAATAAGCCTCGTTCAAGATGAACGTACGAAGGTTATCCTGATTAGGGATTTAGATATGATTTAGGAAGTAAAGCCACCCAGTGAGTTTAGGTTCTAATCGGAGTTCAGCTCTACCTGATATACATGTTTCCTCTCGGTAACTAAAAGGTGTTGAGCTTTAAGAATACGGGTTTGAATGATGTTTTGAATTTCCACTCAATGTAATAAGATGTGTTCCTCCCAACTCAAAGTATTGACTTCATCTAATAGTGTATTTTGTGAATGTGCGTACGTAAGTTCATTGAATCTCATGAGTGACGTGTATTTGGGTTTTATCTTTTTACTCCTCGTTGTGGTTTATGGTTAATGTTTATGCAGAGAGATCCATTCCTTTGACGTGGGAAGTATTACTGATAGTGTAAGATAACGGGGAGGTACTGAAAGTGTTTATTAAAATGTGCTTATGAATAACTGATTTTATTTGTGACAAACCATTTGTAATTCCTTCTAGGTTGTGGATAGATAGAACGTTGGAAAATAATGAGTTGGATAAGTAGATGAGTAGTTATAAGAAGATTCTTGTAAGAGACAAAAATAGCTAAACAAGTAATTTGTTTTATTCAAATTCATAGTCGATCAGGAATATGTTTCACAAATTGTATTTAAAGTCTTTCCAAGTATAAGTGTTTATTGAAAGTTTATTCTTCAGTCATATCTTAGAGTTTGATAATTGAATTATCGTTGTTGTCTGAGTCTAATATTTAGGATGAATTGTTTACAAGGATGTTTTTGGTAAGAATACTAAGTCGTAGTGTGTAAGGCCCCAAACCCGGGAGGCCTCACTTGCTGGATTTACTCATTCACAAACAGTTCTTAAACATGAATATCAAACAACGCAGCGGAAAATTTCATTCAAACATAACGTCATCATTGTTCATACATGCGGAAGCATAAACATTGTTTAAAACATAAATACATTATAACTAAACATAACGGGATGCCAGTCTTCATAGTCAGTCGGGTAACTCCTCTCGCTAGCCAAGCATCACCGTTCATCCTCATAACATGCCTTAACCTGAATGTGCACACTAAAAAGTCAGCTACGCTGGTGAGTTCTAGTTTTCGTTCGATTTAAGAAATGGTTCATCATTCAAAACATTCATTAGGGTTTAACATCACGTATAAAAAAACAGGGCCTTTATTCATAAACCTTCACACATTTAAACACATTGAACGGATCATTTGTTAAAAAGATTTAACATTCATTTAAGTCATGCATTACCATCTAATATCTGTATCGTTACGCGTCTCTGTGTCCCCGAAGGAACCCTGCATGTCGTGGTCAACCGTTACGTATCACCGTCGTTGCCACAACATTCCGTCAATTCCCTTCCTGGTATTGCCCCCAAGGCTAACTGCACGAGGACCGACAATACCCATTCAGTTGCCCCTATGGCTCTCTTGTCCATAGACCAACAACTTCCATCGACGGCTATGGCTCCCGGCCATAACACCGTCGGATCATAATTTAACCTCGCATAGGGTCACGTTAACCCCTGAGTAACCGTCGTTACTCCATACCGGTTGTACAACATCAAACCATTGGTAGGCCACTAAGACACTGCCCCCGTTGTTCTTATGGTAACCATGGCTCGCTGTCCATAATCTACCACAAGGCTGGGAATCCCAGACTTCATTCGTCAATTCCCTTCATTCGACAGATTAGATTTGTAATGACTTCTTTAAAACCTTTGCCCTTTTTCTTTTCTTTTCATAAAACCTTTCATTTACTTTCGAAACCCTTTACCTTTACTTTAAACCATTTCTTTATAAACATTCGTTCGTAAACATTCCGTTCAAAAAACTTTCTTTCCATAAACCGTTCTTTCCAAATCCTTTCATTTCAATAACATAGTTTCATAAAACATCATTTCATAAAACATCATTTCATATGTATGCACACCAGCCCAAAAACATTATATAAAACATTTAAAAGAGGGCTTCTAGAACTCACCGGATAAGTAGTTTCTGAAATACTCTTAGCTGGCTACTGCGCGTCACTAATGTCACTCACGATCTGTTATAATAAAGCCATACGTGTAAGGTAGTGCTCCTAGATGACACTAGACATCCCTATGCTTAAACCTAGTAGTTTCGATAGATTTGCTTATATCGAAACTTGACAGTTTCGATGGGTCTGCACATATCGAAACTAGGTAGTTTCGATGGACCTGCTCATATCGAAACTTGTAGTTTCGATGGACCTGCACATATCAAAACTTGTAGTTTCGATGGACCTGCACATATCGAAACTTGTAGTTTCGATGGACCTGCACATATCGAAACTAGTAGTTTCGATGGACCTGCACATATCGAAACTTGTAGTTTCGATGGACCTGCACATATCGAAACTTGTAGTTTTGATGGACCTGCACATATCGAAACTAGTAGTTTCGATGGCTGCACAGATTTTCTTCCCAAAAATCCGAAGCTTTTGAATGCGAGTCTGATCGAGTCTGTATCTCAACTTTTCTTAGACCAAAACGTTCGGTTTTCATTCTAGATGCTATACCTAAGCTCATTTTCAAGTTCCATCCGCAAAATCGTTGCCTTTTTAGCCAAAACCCGAAAATCCCAAAAAACGAACAAAAACTCAGATTTAGGCAAGATTATTACCTGTATCGAGATTCTGATCCGGAGGTTCTTCTCACGAGCTTGGCAGTAACGTGTTCCCTCAATTCCGGGATGACCCGTCAACCTTCTCTCTCTAGACCCGAGCTCTCCTTTCTCTCTCTAAAAGTTGCGTGAATGGGAAATGGGCAGAGAAGAGGGCTGCCCTGCCCCTTATATAACTGGGCTTCCCTCGGCCCATTGGAGCCGAGCCCAAGCCCGCTCCCTTTTGTTTAAATATTTCGACTAACTTGCCGGTCTCGCTATATTTATTCGTTTAATTATTTTTGGGATGTTACAAGTCTACCCCCCTTACAATAGGTTTCATCCCCGAAACCTATTATAAGTCAAATAGTTGAGGGTACGACTCCCTCATTTCTGTCTCCGTTTCCCAAGTGGCTTCCGACCCCTTTCGATGTTTCCATTGGACTTTAACCAATTGGATCACTTTATTACGTAAACGTCTCTCCTTTCGATCTAGGATGGCCACGGGTTCTTCAATGTAGTTAAGGCTATTTTCTACCTCGATGTCAGTAAGTGGTACGTGAGCCGATTCATCCGCCAAACACTTTCGCAAGTGTGATACATGGAAGGTAGGATGAATTCCACTTAACTCATCAGGCAACTCTAACCGATAAGCGACTTCACCAACCCGTGCCATTATCCTGAACGGTCCGACAAACCTCGGACTTAACTTTCCTCTCTTCCTGAATCGTATGATCCCCTTCCAGGGCGATACCTTCAACATTACTCGGTCCCTAACGCTAAACTCAATAGGCCTTCGTCGTTTATCCGCGTAGGATTTTTGACGATCTTGTGCGGCCTTCATTCGTGCTTTGACTTGATCAAACCTTTCCGAAGTTTCCCTTATTACTTCCAGACTCCCTAATTCCTTCTGTCCAATCTCGCCCCAACAAACCGGGGTTCTGCATCTTCTCCCATACAACATTTCGTAAGGCGGCATGCCTATCGTCGTGTGATAACTATTGTTGTAGGAAAATTCGGCTAACGGCAGATGGCTGTCCCAACTGCCACCGAAGTCGATAATACAAGCACGAAGCATATCCTCCAATGTGTGAATGGTCCTTTCGGATTGACCATCCATTTGCGGGTGGTATGCCGTACTGATATTAAGTCTCGTGCCCATCGCCTTGTGAAATCTTTTCCAGAACCTCGATGTGAATCGCGTGTCCCGGTCGGATACTATCGTCAAAGGCATCCCATGCCTTCGCTAGGTCAACCATAATGTCGTTCGGGTTGATGACGTGACCTAGGAATTGGACTTCCCTAAGCCAGAACGCGCATTTGGAGAACTTAGCATAAAACTTTTCCTTCTTCAGAGCTTCTAATACCTCCTTCAAATGACACGCGTGATACCCCTCATTCTTGGAGTAAATGAGGATATCATCGATGAACACGATTACCTATCGATCCAGCATTGGTCGACAAACTCTATTCATCAAATCCATGAACGCTGCGGGGGCGTTCGTCAATCCAAAAGACATCACGCGGAACTCGAAATGTCCATAACGTGTGCGAAATGCAGTTTTCGGTATGTCTTCTTCCCTCACCTTCAACTGATGATATCCAGACCGAAGGTCGATTTTCGAGAACCAACTTGCGCCTTGCAATTGATCGAACAGGTCGTCGATCCTTGGTAACGGGTACTTGTTCTTCACGGTATGTTTGTTCAACTCGCGATAATCAATACACATTCTCATCGAACCGTCTTTCTTCTTCACAAACAACACCGGAGCACCCCACGGCGAGATGCTCGGTTGGATAAATCCTTTCTCAAGTAACTCGTCTAGTTGGACCATAAGTTCCTTCATTTCCACTGGTGCTAGTCGATATGGAGCCTTAGCCACGGGCTGGGCATCTGGTACTAAGTCAATTCGGAACTCAATTTCTCTATCGGGTGGTATCCCAGGCAAATCCTCTGGAAACACCTCCGGGTACTCGCGTACCACGGGTACATCGTCTAGTTCCTTCACTTCCTTACACTTGTCAATTACGTACACCAGATAAGCCTCGCATCCGCGCCTCAAGTAATTTGTTGCCTTAATCATCGAGATGACGTTTGGCATCAGGGCATCACGATCTCCAAAGATCTTGACTTTGCTACCATCCGGAGCTTTGAGTTGGATTATCTTTCGTTTACATATGATTTGTGCTTCATTGGCAGTTAACCAATCCATACCCAACACAACGTCAAACCCTCCCAAAACCATAACAAACAATCTGACAGGGAATCTATGACCTTCTATCTTTATCGTGGAGTTGTCAACTACATCGGTTACTCTCGCGGTCCTACCCTCAGCGGTTTCTACGCTAAAGGCCCTTTCTAGCTTACTAACAGTGTACTTCACTCGTTTACAGAAAGTCGCAGATATAAAACTCTTACTGGCACCCGAATCAAATAGTACAGAAACAATAGTGTTGTCAAGGATGAACGTACCTGACGCCACATCGGGGTCTGCCCTGGCTTGTTCTTGCGTCAGTGCGTACGCACGAGTCTTTGCTCGGGGCCTCTCTTCCTTCCTTTCCGGGCCTTTCCCTTTCCCGGCTTCACCCATTCTCGGTTTCGGGCATTCCCGACTCATGTGACCATTTTCCCCACAATTGTAGCATTTGTAGCCTTGCGTGCATTTACGGGAGTAATGTCCAGTCTTGCCGCATTTAAAGTACAGATTCGATCCTAACCGGCATTCACCCGCATGTCTTACTCCACATTTCCCACAGACTGTCGTCTCGCCTACCCTGGCCTGCTTGTCACGAGCCCCAAACAACTTCCCACCCGATCGTTTAGCGGGAAAACTCGACTTTTTCTTGGGCTCTTCAATGGCAATGACATTCAGCGCCAGATCATCAAATACCACGCCACTTAGCTCTATTGCCGAATCATAGGTAGTAGGGGCGTTTGCCTTAACATAGGTGTGGACCTGGTCTGGCAAACCTTGAATATAGCAGGCAATCTTTCTCTCTTCAGTAGTGACGAGGTGTGGCACCAGACGTGCCAGTTCATTGAATCGGGTTATGTATTGCCGGTGCGTCATGTTCCCGGCCTTCAAACCCAGAAATTCCCTCTCTACCTTTTCTATCTCGTTCCTTGGGCAGAAATTTTTGATCACCAAAGTTTTCAAGTCAGCCCACATCATCGCATCCACAATCTCGCTCCCTTTTGCTTGACGTACACCTTCCCACCAATGGGATGCTTCCTCTCTTAAGGAGTTAGCAGCAAATTTCACAACTTGATCTGCTCGGCATTCGCTGAGACGGATGGCAGCCTCCATACGGATTATCCAATCAAACGTAGCTACCGCGTCTTTCTTTCCAGTCAGGACTGGTGGGTCACATGCTTTAAATGACTTATAGTTGCACCCGCGAGCAGGCGGTGCGTTGATTGCCTCAGTGTTCGGGGTATCAACCGTCGGGTTAGACCCACCTTCCCCATTGACCTGCTTCAATGCTTCTGCCAACAGACCTGGCAGAGAAGTCTTCATCAATTCCGTGAACTCTCGAGCTATAGCTGCTCTCACTTCTGGTTCAAAAGTGAAAGGTTGTTCTTCTACCAGTGTCTGTTCAGTTTCATGCACACTAACCGCCGGTTCAGTGTGAACACTTCCTTCTTCACTATACTCTTGGCGCGCAGGGATCTTGCCACACCCACCATTCCGACCGCCGGTACGACCACTGGTACGGCCACCACGCCTTCCATTTCCTCTCCTCGTCATTTCGTTCTATAAGACAAGAAATCCAATGTCATCACGCAAGTTAACAAATAAAATTCAATAAGTACTGTAAGATGTTAATATACACTGGCCATCTGCAATTAACCATTACACTACCTTTCGATTTCTATTTGACCACCTTTGTGATTCCATCAGAACACAAGTCCTTTCCTAACCCTTCCTAAGGCATACTACATACACATACTCTATTTTTCATACCTGATGTTGTGGCTCGAGTTACCCGTACTGGCATCCGCTTTCGGTCCCATTCACAGTTTAAGTTCAGACACTAGGAGTGTCCGAATCTCTCAAACTATTGCTCTGATACCAACTTGTAAGGCCCCAAACCCGGGAGGCCTCACTTGTTGGATTTACTCATTCACAAACAGTTCTTAAACATGAATATCAAATAACGCAACGGAAAATTTCATTCAAACATAACGTCATCATTGTTCATACATGCGGAGCGTAAACATTGTTTAAAACATAAATACATTATAACTAAACATAACGGGATGCCAGTCTTCATATTCAGTCGGGTAAGTCCTCTAGCCAAGCATCACCGTCCATCCTCATAACATGCCTTAACCTGAATGTGCAAACTAAAAAGTCAGCTACGCTGGTGAGTTCTAGTTTTCGTTCGATTTAAGAAATGGTTCATCATTCAAAACATTCATTAGGGTTTAACATCACGTATAAGAAAACAGGGTCTTTCATTCATAAACCTTCACACATTTAAACACATTGAACGGATCATTTGTTTAAAATATTTAACATTCATTTAAGTCATGCATTACCATCTAAAATATGTATCGTTACGCGTCTCTGTGTCCCCGAAGGAACCCTGCATGTCATGGTCAACCGTTACGTATCACCGTCGTTGCCACAACATTCCGTCAATTCCCTTCCTGGTATTGCCCCCAAGGCTAACTGCACGAGGACCGACAATACCCATTCAGTTGCCCCTATGGCTCTCTTGTCCATAGACCGACAACTTCCATCGACGGCTATGGCTCACGGCCATAACACCGTCGGATCATAATTTAACCTCGCATAGGGTCACGTTAACCCCTGAGTAATCGTCGTTACTCCATACCGGTTGTACAACATCAAACCATTGGCAGGCCACTAAGACACTGCCCCCGTTGTTCTTATGGTAACCATGGCTCGCTGTCCATAATCTACCACAAGGCTGGGAATCCCAGACTTCATTAGTCAATTCCCTTCATTCGACAGATTAGATTTGTAATGACTTCTTTAAAACCTTTTCCCTTTTTCTTTTCTTTTCATAAAACCTTTCATTTACTTTCGAAACCCTTTACCTTTACTTTAAACCATTTCTTTATAAACATTCGTTCGTAAACATTCCGTTCATAAAACTTTCTTTCCATAAACCGTTCTTTCCAAATCCTTTCATTTCAATAACATAGTTTCATAAAACATCATTTCATATGTATGCACACCAGCCCGAAAACATTATATAAAACATTTAAAAGAGGGCTTCTAGAACTCACCGGATAAGTAGTTTCTGAAATACTCTTAGCTGGCTACTGCGCGTCACTAATGTCACTCACGATCTGTTATAATAAAGCCATACGTGTAAGGTAGTGCTCCTAGATGACACTAGATCCCTATGCTTAAACCTAGTAGTTTCGATAGATTTGCTTATATCGAAACTTGACAGTTTCGATGGGTCTGCACATATCGAAACTAGGTAGTTTCGATGGACCTGCTCATATCGAAACTTGTAGTTTCGATGGACCTGCACATATCAAAACTTGTAGTTTCGATGGACCTGCACATATGAAACTTGTAGTTTCGATGGACCTGCACATATCGAAACTTGTAGTTTCGATGGACCTGCACATATCGAAACTTGTAGTTTCGATGGACCGGCACATATCGAAACTAGTAGTTTCGATGGCTGCACAGATTGTCTTCCCAAAAATCCGAAGCTTTTGCTTGCGAGTCTGATCGAGTCAGTATCTCAATTTTCTTAGACCAAAACGTTCGGTTTTCATTCTAGATGCTATACCTAAGCTCATTTTCAAGTTCCATCCGCAAAATCGTTGCCTTTTTAGCCAAAACCCAAAAATCCCAAAAACGAACAAAAACTCAGATTTAAGCAAGATTATTACCTGTATCGAGATTCTGATCCGGAGGTTCTTCTCACGAGCTTGGCAGTAACGTGTTCCCTCAATTCCAGGACGATCCGTCAACCTTCTCTCTCTAGACCCGAGCTCTCCTTTCTCTCTTTAAAAGTTGCGTGAATGGGAATGGGCAGAGAAGAGGGCTGCCCTACCCCTTATATAACTGGGCTTCCCTCGGCCCGTTGGAGCCGAGCCCAAGCCCGCTCCCTTTTGTTTAAATATTCCGACTAACTTGCCGGTCTCGCTATATTTATTCGTTTAATTGTTTTTGGGATGTTACATAGTGAATGAAAATGTGATACTTAGGGAATTCTGATAAGATTTGTGTTGAATTCAAAAAGTAATAACATTTGAGTTGCAAAAATAGAACTTATCATTCAATTATTGGAAAATTGGGACTTTTAGTCCATACATAAGGAAATAATTCTTAGACGGAAATGAACGATAGAAATTTCAACTAACGCCTCAGGTAACTCTCCACTAGGAAGCAGATGAGTACTAAGACGAGCACCGCTAAGGTTACTCGGACAGCAACCCTAGCCTCAGCTCTAGTTGCTTCTGTACGGCATTCAAGTATCTCCCCGTCTTCTTCCAGGGTGGTGATGTTCTCTTCTTGGCACCATATCTGATCCATCAGACTGTCAATTTTTTGACTTAGCAGGTCATGTCTCAATACCGTGTTCCATCCCTTGTCTCACGAACTCCGAGGTTCTTACGAATTGGTGGACGTCATTAACCGGGACTCCCATTGCACTAGCGGGTGCCCTAGTATGTCTTGCCCTTGGATTAGGGTGATACGGGTTAGGTGCTAGGTATGGGTCTCTTGGAGGGGATGAGAACTGGTTGTGGAGACGGGGTGCTTGATGTTGGGTTCTTGGTGGAGAAGATTCATGTGTTCTGAGTCTTGGGCCAGAGTTTCTGATCCAGTTTGCATTCAGGTCAATCCTTGCCCTAGCAGTTAGGTATGCTGGTGGCTGATGAACTGGTGATCCATTGTCTCCTTCCTGGTCAGACTCCGTTCCGGGACGGTACATTGGTTAAGGAAGAGGGTATGAGTCCATGCCTAGCAAGAAAAGGGAAGAAGTTTGTAAGTGGTGGTGAAGTTACTAAGTGTTAAATATATAAGTCTTTCATGAATTTAAAGTTTGATTATTCATATTACTGAGTCTTCACAGTAATATTTTAGAAGTAACTCTTGACTTGTAAGTGGTGTACTCATGAAGAGAATTCCCGGGAAAGATGGTGGGTCATTAAGGACACACTTAAATACCTTGTTTTCCCTAGCTAGAACTCCTCATGGCCTAAACACTCTTTCAGTCATTATGTACTAATAACACTATTGTTTGGGCTTATGGTACTATGATCATGATGAGGTTTCTTGAGGTCTTAATGTGAGGTTTATTTATTCCAGCATGTTTCTTCCTCTTGGAGAATAAGTAGGCTTCTTAGTTTCTCATTATTATACACTAAGCCCAAAGAAGTTAAGTTTTGTTTACAAGGAATGGTGATGTGTGTTTGGAATGTGTAAGTGTGTAGTAAAACTTAGGGTAGTATCAAATGAAGTTAGTTAGGTAATATGATGGTAGGAATAAACACAAGGGTTTTTAAGTAGTATACACGTACAAGGTTTAAGATTTAAGAATAGAATAGAGAGGAGATTCCTAGAAAAGGACATGAGGTAACTCATGTCTGGGACTCTTAAGTTATATTCTAGGTCATGTGTCTAATAATCTAATTCCTTATAACCAAGGCTCTGATACCAATCTGTCACACCCCAACCGACGACGGATTATACGTCGGGGCGGACGCGGTTGTTCAATAAGCACAAGGTTGACTATTAAAGTTTAAATATTTCATTAATGTCTTTCAAAGGTTCAATATAAAGAATGAAACAATACATAACAAGAATACAATGTTTATTTGATAAGTATACTAGGTCCAAAGCATCCTATGTGATCACAATAAAGTCTCATGTTGGTGTACCTGAAACATGTTAAGAAATATGTCAACTAAAAATAGTTGGTGAGACACGAAGGTTTTGACACCGTTTAACAAAGTCTTTGAAAAGTTTTATAATTCATTATGTACATGCATGCTAAAGTATAAGTGTGAGAACAAACATGTTAAACATTATGCATATCAACCCTCCAACCAAGTTTAGGCATAACCCGTAAATTACCCTTAAAAGTTTAAATTCCAGTAACAAACACCATGGGCTCCCCCCGAAGGGTCAATCAATATAGGTGGATTGGTCAAATACAATAGATCTATCATTGTCACTGTAGGCTCAGCCAAAGTTAATGAATATGCTAGTTTTAAGTTTAATTTAAGCATGCAAGTCTCAAGCACATATTACAAAGAATAAGCATATAGACATAATTGTGTTTGAATTGTATAAGTCTAAAAGTTTGATACATGTTTCACCCCAAGTTTATAAACAAAACAAAACAAAAAGCGGCTAATTATACTCACTTGGATTGATGAAAGAGTATCCAACAGGGTTTAGTGTAGCAAGACTTTGAGGGAGAATATCCTCATAACAAGCCTAAGAACACAAGTTTTAAAGCTTCAAGTTTGATCATATAAGTCTATGGCAAAAGATCTAGGATTCTAAGATTAACTAGGGTTCCAAAAGGGAGATGGGAATGATTGTGTTTATAAAGTTTAAATAAAATTCTAAATAAGGATTTGAATAAATACACAAGATTTGAATATTAAAATTTAATAAGTTTATAGTTTAGAATAATTATTACTTAAAATAATTATTTAGAAAGCTTTATAACTATTAATTACATAAGTTAGGTAATAATAATTCAAGGTAGTGTCTTAAGTATTTATAAGTGGAGTTGTAATAAGTGTAAAACTAAATAATTATTAAAGATTAACAATAATTGTTTAAAGAATAAATAGTTATTAAAGATTAATAATAATTATTTAAAGGATAAATAATTATTAAGGATTTATTTAAAGAATAAACAAGGATTGATAATAATTATTTAAAGAATGAATAATTATTAAGGATAAATAATTATTTAAAGAGTAAATAATAATTAAAGATTAATAATAGTTATTTAAAGCATACATAATTATTAAGGATAAATAATTATTTATAAGAATAATTATTTTGTTTAATCAATATAAATCATTTATTAAAGTATTTAAATGTTAAATATTTATTTTATAATTTAACTTGTAAATAAATCATCTTTAAAATGTGATTATAAGTTTTAAATAAATAATGTTAAATAGAACTTTTTATAAAGTTTATATTCTAAATTATAAGTTTTTAAAGTTTATAAGTTTATAAATGTTTTAGTAAAGTTTCTTAAAGTATTTGAATAAAGTTTATAAACGTTTAGAGTTTCCATTTAGTTTTATAGAGTTTATGTTGATAAGCTTGGGGAAAATAGCTCGGGGTTAAAGACATACTTTGATAGAATTTGGATTCCTAGGTTATCAAGTATTTTGACAACTATTTTAGACGAGGGGTATAAATCCAAATATTCTATCCATCGATGTTTTATGACTTGAGGTGTCATTTTTTGTTGCCGGATATGAGGCGTGATATAATTAAGTATGTGGAGAGGTGTCTCACATAGTTAAGGGTAAAGGCGAAGCATCAAAAGCCGTATGGAAAGCTTCAACCGCTTGAAATACCGCTTTGGAAATGGGAGAACATAACGATGGATTTAATCACTAAACTACCAAAGACTCGAAAATGTTATGATGCGATATGGGTAGTAGTGGATCGGTTGACAAAGAGTGCACATTTCCTTCCTATAAAGGAAACGTATTCATCTGATAGGTTAGCGGAAATGTATGTGAATAAAATTGTGTCACGTCATGGGGTGCTGGTGTCGATTATATCGAACCGTGATACGAGATTTACTTCTCGTTTTTGGAAGAAATTCCATGAGGATTTGGGGAATAGATTGAATCTTAGCACCGCTTATCATCCACAAACGGATGGTCCAAGCAAGCGGACGATTCAAACGCTCGAGGATATGTTGCGAGCGTGTGCTTTGGATTTTGGGGGATATTGGGACGACCATTTACCGTTGGCGGAATTTTCATACAACAATAGCTACCATTCTAGTATTGGTATGCCGCCTTTTGAGGTATTGTATGGGAGGAAATGTAGAACACCCGTGTGTTGGGGTGAAATTGGTCAACGGGAGCATGAAAGTAAAGAGGTGGTCAATGAAACTACTAGTAGTATTGACCAAATTAGAGCACGCTTGAAGAAGGCCCAAGATCGCCAAAAGTCCTATGCGGATAGTTGGAAGCGGGCGATTGAGTTTCAAGTGGGGTACTTTGTGCTTTTGAAAGTCTTTCATTGGAAAGGGGTGATACAGTTTAGGAAACGGGGGAAGTTAAGTCAACGTTTCATCGGGCCGTTTAAAGTGATAGCAAGGGTGGGTGCGGTAGCCTACCGTTTGGAGCTACCGGAGGGACTAAGTACACTTCATAACACATTCCATGTGTCTCATTTGCGAAAATGTTTAGCAGATGAATCTACTTTTGTCCCATCGGATGATATTGAATTGGATGAAAATTTGAATTATGTTGAGGAACTAGTGGCAATCTTGGATAAAAAGGTGAAGAAATTACGGAATAAAGAAATTAGCCAAGTTTTGGTGAGGTGGGAACATAAGAAGGGAGCGGAAATGACTTGAGAAACCGAGGAAAACCTGTTATGTGAAGTCGGGTTTCGGGGACGAAACCCAAATAAGGGAGGTGATTTGTAACGAACCAAAATCCGGGTTTTGTTTTCAAATAATTAAATATTTCTAATTAATATTATGGTGAAAATAATATTTTAGAAATAATTTGAAACAAGTTGGTTTCAAGTTAGTAATGGGGTTATACTAGTTTTTAACTAGTTTTGGAATGAAATGAGTGAAATTAAAGTTGAGGGGCCAAAAGTGTAACATGGCAAATCTGCCATACTGACTTGGAGAAGTCAAAATTGAACCCATTTGGGTGTTTGAGGTCGTTCATTCCAAGGAGAAAAGGAGAAAACGGGTTTGAAGCTTAAATCTTGCATTTGAAGCTTGGATTGTAAGGTTTTGGCTCACACAACATCTTCATAACATCAAGTAAGTGTTAATTATTATTTGATTTCATCTTTGAATGTGTTAGTGGGTGGGTTTTGTAGAAATCCAAAAGTTATGTATGGATGTGGTAAATTGGTGTTAGATTGTGGATAATCTAGCTAAACTAAATGTAAAGGGTGGTGATTAACATCCTAGAACCCTTTGATTTTGATTTTGAGAAGTTAGGGTTCATATGGTGAAAATTGGGGGTGCTTGGATCATGATGCTAGAATGATGAATTAGTGATGCTTAAGTGTTTAGGTGGTATTAGACGCTTGAATGAACATCAAATTGACCTAATAAAAGTTATTGAATGAGAAATTAGTGTCAATGTATTGGAAAGAAAACTCAAGTAGGTGAGTTTGTATTGAAAAAGGGTGTTTGGTTATGGGAATAACCCAAACGGGTCAATTTGGGTTGGAAATGAAAATTGGGTTGTGGACTCAATTGTAATGTGCTTTGGATGAATGTTATATTACTAAACTAGATGCATATGTTTAGGTAATCAAATTGTGAACTGAGGAGGAGGCACGGGATCTTCCAACTCTAAAGGTAAGTGCCTCTGCACTTACTTAGTAATGTTGATAAATGGGTGGTAAATGTGTGCATACTATGAGATGAAATGAATGTGTAAGATTATGCATGATCTAATATGTAAATGTGGTGAATTTGGTAAAATTGACTTACGTGGTAATTAGTCAAGCTAATATGTAAATGTGGTGAAGTTGGTGTAATTGACTTATGTGGTAAATAGTAGGCCCGTTGATTTTACCCGTACCCGATTAACCCGACCCGAACCAACTTCGCCCGAACCGATTAAACCCGTACCGGAATAACCCGTAACCGATTAACCCGAAAACCATTTAAACCGATTGTTATTCGGGCCGGGTTTCGGTTAGACTTTCAAGCATCAAAAACCCGATTAACCCGAACCGATTAACCCGAATAAACCGAACATTTATATATTCTACCATTTCTTTTCTCACCATCACCACCAACACCACCAAAATCCGCTTCTAAACTATGAGTTTAAAAAATCCACCACATAAACACGAATACTTCTATTTGAAGCTTTAATCTCTTGGAAATGTACTTATTTTTGTTTCACATACACGTTTATTTTATGTTTTTAAACTTGATTCATTTTTTTTTCAACCATGTGTCCCTACCCGAAACCCGACCCGATTAAACCGAAAACCGATTAACCCGAACCCGATCTACCCGAATGTTATTCGGATCGGTTATCGGATAAATTTACACACACGGAAAAACCGATTAACCCTAACCGATCTACCCGAAACCCGATTAAATTACCCGAACAACACCCCTAGTAAATAGTCAATCTAATATGTAAATGTGGTAAATTTGGTGTAATTGACTTATGTGGTAAATAGTCAATCTAATATGTAAATGTGGTGAATTTGGTGTAATTGACTTATGTGGTATATAGCCAAACAAAATGTGATAATTTGGTGAAATGGTGGATAGAAGTGTGGAATACTTCAAAAGGTGGACTTGGATTCAAATACTCCAAGTACGGGTAAGACGAGTTGTGGTACTCGCACCAAGAGGTCGTAAACCTAATAAAAAGTGTGGGATACTTCAAAGGGTGGACTTGGAGTCAAATACTCCATGTACGGGTGAGACGAGTTGTGGTACTCGCACTAAGAGGCCGTAAACCTAATAAGAAGTGTGGAATACTTCAAATGGGTGAATGGGTGGCGGCATATGAATGAAAAATGAAATTAATGAAACTTGTAGTGGAATTGCAAGTGTTAAGAACTTTATTTGACTAAATGGGTGCAAACGAGTCAAATGGGTGAACGGGTGGAAACAAGTAGTAAATACTTGTTTGGTATGTTTATCGTCATTACTAACGGTGATATGTTTATGTGGTTATGTAGGAAAAGCTCCGATGTAAGTCCGAGGCGTTGAAGGATTCTCGTATGCAATTTTTGGTGTTTTGGGGATTTAAAGGAAAATCCTTGAAATGTGGTGTAAAATGATACTTAAACTATGTTTTTAAGTGTATATAAATGATGGTTGAATGTTGGTCAAATACCCAAGTTTTGGGAGTTTTTGGTGTCATGATGTTTTGGTGAAAATGGTAGAAAAATGACTAAGTATGGAACTGGGCAACCTGAGTAAACTTTATGTTTACTCAAGTCCCTCGCGGTACGCGAGAGACCTGGTTCTCGAGCGACAGGTCTGGAAGTCCCTCGCGGTACGCGAAGGGAGGGTCATGAAACCTCCCGGTACGCGAGGGTTTTTAAAAATAAATAAAAAAAATCTGGGATAAAAGTTTCCGCATGCGTTTAAATGTTTTTTTCTACTTGGTTTTCCAATTGAGGGTATTACATGTTTTTATAAAGTTTATAAGTTTATAAATTGTATATTTATTTTCTGTTTTAATTTAAATAAATAAGCCTAGGATTAAATAGATATAAATTTTATAAAAATGCACAAGTTTATAAGTTTCTGCTTTATAAATAATATGCAAGTTTTATAAACTTTTCGATTTTATAAATATTATATAAGTTTTCTGTTTTTAGTTAAAGTTTATTAATTTAAAGTTTAAAACTTAGATAATTTAGAAAGTAATTTAAAGTTCCTGATTTTATAAAAATCATTTCTGATGGAAGTATAAGTTTTATAAAGTTTAGAATTATTTTTACAGTTTTTAAGGATTTAAAACTATTAATAAAGATTAAATTTTTTATAGGTTTTAACTAAGTTTAATTAATTAAAAATAGTTCTAGCATATAAAAGTGTAACTAAAAATCATTTTTAAGTTTATAAAAGTTGGACAGATTTTATAAAATTTGTTAAAAGATTTAAAATTGATCAAAAAGGCTAAAAAAAATAAAAGAGGTAAAACTCGGGTTGGCCGGCTCGAACCCGGGCCAAGCGAGTCACACACACACACGCCTGACCACCCGACTACGGGCCTCGTTAGGTTTAAACTCAGAAAAACAAATCGATAAACACAATCCTGAATCGCCCCCAATTCCTTATGAACTCTAGAATCAAAGTCTCCTAAATACGACATGCTAATCCCTCTGTCTTTAAGAATTGACAGAGGGAAAATGATTCTAGAATAAAAACGAAGAGATTGGACATGAGTATTACCTGAATTGGTGTCGAAACGAGTGAGAACGGGTTCAACCTTTTGAAGCGGTTGTCCAAGAATCAAACAAACAATGCCGGTATGATTTGATGCAATTGAGGGTTCAGATAGTTTGAGTGTGATGTCGCTAAGGTGTGGCAACTGGTATTTAAGGTTGATTTCAGTGATTAATGCCCGTACGATTGGGAAGATTATGGTTGAGTAAAACGAATTCAAATTCGAATGTTACGGGTGATAGGATTAAAATCGAGCATTGAAGTACGGGTTAGGGCGCACGCTAGATGTGGTGCTCGAGAAGCATTTAATTTGACCGGGAACCGTGTTTTGAATAAACGAACTCAAAACCGGTTGTGGTGGGATTAGAACCTTAGGCTGGATTCAAATTCGGGAGTTTGGTTAAATTGCACAATTGGTCCCTGAAGGTTATAGGTGTTATCATTTCATGTACAACCATGATTTTCAGTTTTAAAATAAGTTTTAGAAGTGATAGTTTTAGTCCCTCGACTTTTATAAAAATGAATATGTTTTATTTTTATAAAATCTAACTAAGTTTTTATAAGTTTTATTATTTTATAAGTTTATAAAATAATTTATAGATTTTACAGTTTACAAGTTTAAGTGTTTAAAATAAGTTTATTAATTACATTATTTATATAATTATAAGCTTATAAAGTTTTAAAATTTTAATACCTTTTATTTATAGGATATACATTTTTTTTTAATTAAGACTTATATATATATGTGTGTGTGTGTGTGTGTTTTTCAAGTATAATTGTTTTTCCTTAAATATATAGCAATTAGATTAATATTTATTATTTAAGAACATAGATTTTTAATAAAAATTCTAGTTTTAAATTAATAACACGTGCAAAGGTTTAGGAAAAAATAGGTCAAAAAATTCTGGATATTACAAGAATGACTATTGGGTGGGAGATCTATTTCTTAGTTTAACTTTCTCAAGATCGTATGCTTTGGAGGTGGATAAAGATTGTTATGAATAAATAAAACATTGGACCTCTAAGACCGCATGTTCGCTATATGGTCATGTTTGATTTAGATTGGAATAGTTTAATAGCTAATTAAAGTGGTGTTTGGTATTCAAACCGAGCTCGGAAAACTTAAAATTTGATTTTACTCGAATGGAATATCACAAATTCGAAATTCACCCGGATTTTTTAATTCGAATTTGAATCGATTCGACTTTAAATATCGAATATCGAATTTGTGATTTTCGATTCGATGCGAATTCAAATTATACATATAAATACATATAGGGTTGGGTTCAAATGCTAACCACATATTTATGTGATAACCATGATAACCACATTCCAACCAATCACATAATTTTCTTATTCTTTTTTATTTATTTCATTTTAAGGGTATTTTGGTACAATTACACCTCCACTATTTTAGGTAATTTTGTATTTTTAATTTGTAATCCCTTTGATTTCTTAAATATTAATTATCTAAATCTTATAATGAATTGATTTAACCATTGAAGAAAATTCTGCTATGATCTTCGAGAAACAATAAGGTTATGAAGAACAATGGAATTCCCTTTCCGTTCATTAAAATTTCTCTATTACGGTTCCGCCTAGTTCTCCTTCAATAGAAAAAAGAAGACTCGATATATTTTTGGGTTTTATTATCTCTAATAGGTTTGAATTCCTATGTGGAAATCAATGATTTGATTTGAGGATTTCAAGTGTACTAATGAAGTAACATCATCATCGTCTAAAGTGATATCATCATCAGCATTATCAGCGGTTTCATCTTCATAATAGCTTCGGTACATTAGTTTCCTAACACCCAAATTGAATATTGATGTATTCTTAATTTGTATATCATTTGGAGCATTCTGTTTCAACTTGTTTTTTAAACTCCAATAGCATTATTTAATCTTTCTATTTATATGTAACACGGTTGGTACGTATAAGTAACAAATTTTGATTTGAATTTTATGTTCTACTATTTATTTTATTGTATGATTGTAATGTAAAACTAAAAAAATTTATTGATCTTTTTGGTTATAAATTAATTTCTATGGGTTTTTAATTATTAAGTTTGAAATGGTAGGAGAGAGAGTGATAAGTATATATAACACGGTTGGTACGTATATGTAACACAGTTGGTATGTATATATGTAATAAACTTTGACTTGAATTTTATGTTCTAGTATATTTTTTTTGTTTGATGGTAATATAAAACTAAAAAAATTTATTGATCGTTTTGGTTTTAAATTAATTTTTATGGGTTTTAGTTATTAAGTTTGAAATGGTAAGAGAGAGTGTCGACTAATTAATAATTAACTAAATTAAATTATGTTGTTTTACCCAAATTACCTTTTTGCATTAAATATAATTCATTTTTTCTTTTAATAATTAAAAATTTGCTATTAAATGAAATCAACCATTGATCAAACTCAATCAATGATGGATATGTGGTTATCATGGTTATCTTATAAAATAAGGTTAACATTTGAATATATATATATATATATATATATATATATATATATATATATATATATATATATATATATATATATATATATAGGTTAGGTTATAGTAAAAAGAGTTTTAAAAATAAGAAGGGTAAGAAAGATTCTAAGCTTGACATGTGTCATTTTATTGTTTTTAAAGAGAGGGCATAATGGTCAATGTGTAATACACCAGGTCAATGTGTAATACAAGGTCTGATATTACACAATGATCAGACCTGATATTACACAATGACCTGACATATTTGAGCGAATTACACAATGAGCTGGAAAACGTAAAACACAATGATGAAAACATATAACACAATGATGAAAAATATTTGACACAATGAACTTGTATTACACAATGACCTGACTAATTACACAATGAATTTATATTACATAATGACTTGACTAATTACACAATGAACTTGTATTACACAGTAAACTTGTATTACAAAATGACCTGACTAATTACACAATGACCAGACGTAGTATTACACATTGAACTTGTATTACACAATGAACTTGTATTACATAATGAACTTGTATTACACGATAAACTTGTATTACACAATGACCTGACTAATTACACAATGAGCTGAAAAACGTAAAACACAATGATAAATACATATAACACAATGAACTTGTATTACGCAATGAACTTGTATTACATAATGAGCTGGAAAACGTAAAAAAAAATTTCTTTTTTGTTTACAACGACACTACTCGTTTTTATGGTGTAATTTTTTTGAAAAAATAATATCGTATGTAAAAGTTATGAACGTTTAAAAATGAGGGGGGACTTGATAAAAAGTCAACAAAAGTGGCCAAGACTAAAATATCCCTCCAACAACTTTTTCTGCTACAATTTAATCTCAATTATTAAATATTTTCTATAATTTGATCTAATGACTTTAAATCCTTCTCACTCTTTTTAGAATTAGAATCATTTTTACCTGAATCTAATATATATATATATATATATATATATATATCTAATATCATTTAAACAATCGCTCTTAACTTCAACAACATCCATCTCCTCGTCCCTAATATCACTTAAGTATGTAACCATAATACCAGTTAACAACCACCATCGTCACTCATTACAACATTCCACTTGACACTTTGTTTTGAACTTTTTTATCATTTACTAGTTTGAAACTGTATTTTCTATGTTACAATTTAGATTTTGATGTTTCAATTTTGCATGAATTTTGAATATGAAATTAAATTAAAATATTTTTTTGGGTTGAGTTTAAATCGTATCAATTCAAATTCGAACCGAATTCAAACCGACAATTTGACATGAATTTAAATTCGAGTCGGTTTATTCGAATCTAGCTTTAAAATTTCAAAATTCGAATAATTCGATTCGATTAACTTGAATTTGATTGGCTTCGACTTAATGAGAACCCTAGTTAGTTAGTTATGTTTTATTTAGATACATATTCTTTACTTTTATTTTTTTTTCATCGTGAAAACTATTTTAATTTGGTTATTTTCACAACCTAAAAACAATTTTAACCAAAAAATTGATATTGTAATGGGATTTACCTTTTATTTTAAACATGGGCATACATCATCAAGACTAAACCACATGTTATCGGTTTTACGAATAAAATGTGTTTTTTTATTTATTAAAAGCCATATAAATCAATATATTTTATATAAAGATAACTAGATAAATAAGTTATAAATAGATGTTGTGAAATTTAATTTACATTATTTTAGTTACAAGTACAAAATATTTAGCCATAAAATTTTATGAACTTGTGAATATAAAAAGATGGTAATAATTTGATAGGGAACGTGTCGATAATTTAAATAATGCATGACACGTTATATCTACTCAGCAAACTCATCTATACCCAATTTTATAAGCCAATAATTGTTCATATTCATATAATTCAAATAATTTCAATAAGTAGTGGGTTAAAATAGGAGTGATTATTAAACGGATTATTTATTTATTTCCTTAAAATATATTGTAAGATCTTTTATAGCAAGACACGTACCCATTAACTCTTACTTTTAATCGAAACAAATTCTTAATCTAACTTATATCAGGATTTGAACATTGATCTTATTCAAAAAGTTTTTGACTTTTATCACTGGGCTACCAACCCAAGTGGCTTAAGATAATTTTGTGTTCATTCTTGTGTGTTTATTTTATAGGAAATAGATAGACATGGAGCTTTTAGTATAATCTCAATATTAAATGGGTAACACGACCCGTTTAGAGTGGAGGGAGTACTTACCTCCCATCCCTCACATCCTTGAGCCACGTCATCGCTACGTCTTATTATCCATCACTTCCACATCTTACCATTCAAAATTTTCTCGGTATCAACATTCAACTCCTCTCTAACAACATACAAGGTAATCTCTCGAACTCCATTAACTCCAATGTATGATGTTAATATAGCGGGATCTTCTTTAATCCTCAGTGGAACTAACCCCGTATCTAGATTATCGGGCGGTGTTTTAAACTATTACCATAAACCGGTGGAAGAAACTTGTATCCAAAGCGTGGTATTATAAGGTCCAGATCAGAGAACTTAAACTAATGGACTTTCAGATAGTCCACGAGTGTTAAGGTGCGTGTTGTCATATAAGATTTTTGACAATCAATGCTTGATCGTATTCCTTTTATCTACGAATCATGATAAAGACCATCCGAATACGCATACTCATTCTTACTAAAGTTCATGTTTGTATGTGAAAATTTTATTCCGGCTAAGTGAAATTGTTTTTCATCTTAAACTTTTTTCATTTCGAGCTACTTTATTAGTTAATCTTATCTACCCATTCTTCGATCATTTTTATTTGGTTCCTTTATCTCGAGCTACTTTATTAGTTAATCTTATCTACCCATTCTTCGATCCTTTTTATCTGGTTCATTTATCTCGAGGTAAATATATAAACTCAAGTTTGTTGACTGGGAACAAGATATAAGGACAAAACAATTAAAAAGACACCAATTACAACAAAATGTTCATTTAAACCGGAGTTATTAGTTGTTTAAAATTATTATTATTTCATCAAGTATTACTCATATCTACAAATGAACATTGAACGAGTCAACCAGAAACATGACATAAAATACATGTGTTCGGGTTATTTATTCAACCAATCATATTGCCTTTATCAATTTAATTAAGATTCTAAAATAATTTAGCTAGTTACATAATAACACAATGTTATCAAGATTTTAAACCGTTGATAAGTAACTGAATAATTCAGATTGGTTTTGTAGTTCTCTAAAAGATATATTTGTTTATTGAACTATCGTCTCTCGCTCTAGAGAGAGGAGAGAAAATAAAATAAAAAATTTATATCATGAGAAGTTAAGGTGTGAGATTTTTTTTATTAATTCTTATTATTTTCAAAATTTAGGTGGTCTTAACTTCCTAAAAAAATAAACAAAGTAACTTAAAAAAAATAAAAATTCATTGTGATGAACAAGATCTAAGTTTTTTTTTTTTTTTTTTGCAACAGTTTAATACCTTTTTACCTTGAGTTGTGTATTGGGGCAATTACTTTGGTATGAACATGATACTTTTTATATGACAAACAAAACCTTTCATGTGACTTCTAACTAACTGTTAAAGTGCTTATCTTTTTATTTAATACAATTTCTAATATGCAAATACAGTGTATAAAATGAAGCCCAATTTAATATGGAAATACAGTTTAGAGTCCTTCTAGCTCTTGGTAAAGGTCTAATTCCGAGTATTTAGTGTGTTGTACCCTTACAAAAACAAAGAATTTGAGAAGTAACACATTGTGAAGGAGAAATATGATAAAACACAAATTCCTTACGCGTTTACAACGTTGTTTGATTTGCCTCTCATCTGATGAGTCTAAAGATGTTTAACGTAAATCGTTTAATTTGCCACAATTCAGCATTTATAAAGGTTCAAGTCAAAACAGTTGCATGAGTTTACAACAATTACCAGAATTTATAATAAGATTTGGCTAAGTGTATCTCTTCTCTTAAATTTTGATTGTACTCCCCTTGAAAAATCGAACTAAATTAATCTCTTTTGTCCTTTAGTGTTAAAATGACAGAGTATTATTGATATGACAAATTGAGGGACGTGTAACAAGTGAAAATGAAGATGAGAGAAGTACGTTTAGCACAACCCTTCATAATTCATACAATGTCAAAGGGACGACACTAGGTGGCATATGTAACATGTAAAACTCTATCGTGTAACATGGAACTTGGCCCAGTTACAAACAACATATGCCTGCCTAAATTCATTTGTGTTGTCATATATCATGTTATTTTTATGCATATCTTCGTTCATGCCAGTGGAGAAGCTTGAAGGATTTCGATGGAGGGGCCGAGGTGGAGTCCTAATTTATTTTTTCTTATCGCTATGTTTCGGCTTATATATTCGGGTTGGCGATTTAGTTCGGTTCCGGTCAAACAATATAAACTTTAAATATCTAACAAACGACCGTTCTTACACATAAAAAAACTAGATATTTTTTAACTAACAGTTAAACAAAGATGAAAGACTTAAAAAAAAGGTGCGTACCTGAAAAAAGAATTACAGTTGAGCTCGACGAACTTTAAGATCTTTGAATTCATCGATTTCGGATTCCGAATCAAACTTTTCAGCATGTTTTTCTTGTTGATTTTCTTGGTTAAGATCTACTTCATTAGTATTTGATTGTGACTCAATTGTTTCAGCTTTGTGACGTTTACTCTCTTATTCATCATCTATTCTTTTGAAATAAGAACCAATAGTTTTCAACTTTCCCATACCTAATAATGACTAAAAATACCAAATTTTATTCAATTGGGCATCTAAATTATAAACTCTAATTTAGAATTCTTGAACAATAATCACAATAATCACCCCAAAGGATACAATTAAGGTTTAAAACATAGTAATACCCAATTTCACCATTATGAGAATACAAGAACAAACGATTAACTATGAGAATAAATGATTAACTATGAGAATAAAAGATTACCTTTCAAATTTTCAATACCCTAGTCTCCTCGTCGTGCTCGTCCAGCCTGGAGGCTACTGCTGCTCGTGTTGCACTCGTCGTCTGGTACTTGGCTCGTCTCAGCAGTCGTCTGTCTGGTAGTGTTGCTGCTTGCTTGCTCGTGCTCGTCTTCTCAGCCCTAAGGACGAGTCGTCTGGTAATCGGCCTTAAACCTGCGCCCCTGTTTGGCTCACACAAATCATTTGGGCAAAAAAAACCCCAAAAAACCCAATTCTTCGACCTGCATTTTTTTTAAACAGGTTTTAAACTTTTACAAAAAAACCCCTAAACTTTTACAAAATCAGGAGGGGCCGGGGTCCCCTCTGGCCCTAACTAAGTCGCGCCCCTGGTTCATGCATCACGTGTATTTTTTTTAAACAACAATTTGGATCACTTACGGGTCACTGACCCACCTGATCATCTCCATCACCTTCAGGAGGAAACATATTATAGGTGAGAAAACTCCTTGGTTCAACCTAAAACCTCTTATTTATCACAAGTGAGACTTGAACCAAAAAATTTAAGACCTTCCTATTTTAATAAACTCTTTAGTAGCACAACTCAACCACAATATCATTGGCACGTGTATTTAGTTAGAGTTTAATTTTGTTAGATTTTCAATTTGATTAAGTAATTATATTTTAAAAGATTAATCACTATACATGTAAAAAGAAAATGTGATTATCAAAATGAAACACTTGTGCTACCATCTTATTTTAGTAATATAATTTCACTTTAATTTTGTGAGTGGATAAAGTTGAATTTAAAATAGATAAAACCCTAAAAAGGAGCCCACAACCAACCTGTTTTACTTTTCCCCAAAAACCTTAATCCATACTTCTCTCTCATCATCTAAAGAACACATCATTTTGTAGGTTTTCTTCATCTTTCTTGCATCAATACAATCATCATCATCATCATCATCATCATAATCATCATCATCATCATCAAGTGATGTTCTTTGGATTCTTGTTATCTGGATTTTTATAAAACCTCATTTGGTCTTTTGTCTTGCTTCAAATCATAGAAACAAAAAAAGGGTTTTTGGTGGATTCTTTAATCTTTAACCTCAAGAACTTCATCTCTCCAATGGCTTCTTCACTAAACTCCATTATTTTGCCTGGTTATTTAACTTCTTTCAAAGAAACCCTAACAAATTCAAATGGGTCTCTTCCTCCTTCAGTTATTTCCACTGATTTGAGCCAAAGATCTCAACTTTTTTCAGATCACAAGGGTTTAACTTCAAGTTCTTGGAATGCCAAAACCCCTGTTGTTGTATGTTCAAATTTATAAACTTTTTTCAAGATTTTATAAATGGGTTTGGTTTAAAAACCTAATTTTGATTTCAATTTTCATGATTTGTACAGGCACATGCTTCAATTTGTGTCAGTAAATCCATGAGATGGTGGGAAAAGACACTTAAACCCAACATGATTGAGATCAATTCAGCTCAAGAATTGGTGGACACACTATCAAATTCAGGGGATAGATTGGTCATTGTGGAATTTTATTCACCTGGTTGTGGTGGTTGTAAAGCTCTACACCCCAAGGTATTAACTTTCTAAAAATCCCATTTTTTTAAAGATTTTAACCTTCATTTTTTTTAAATTGATCCATTTTTTGGTTTATAATCAGATCTGTCAACTGGCTGAGTCAAACCCTAAAGCAATTTTCCTCCAAGTGAATTATGAAGAACTCAGACCCATGTGTCAATCTCTCCATATTCATGTTCTACCATTTTTTAGATTCTACAAAGGTCATGAAGGCAAGATTTGTAGCTTTAGCTGCACTGTGGCAACTGTAAGTTTTTCCATTTTAATTTTCAATTCTATGTTGAAATGTTTAGATTTGAGCTAAATATTATATTAATAACAAAATAAAGGATTTCAGGTTGAATGGATCAATTGGGCAAAATTTAGTTGTAATGGATACAAGCTCTTGAATTTATCTATTAAAAAGAATAGGATAGTTAGTTTAATAATAGTTTTTTGTTGTCATATTGGATATATTAATAATTTATAATTTATAAATTTAAAAAATAGACAAAAAAGTTGTTGTGACTTGTGATTGATCCCAATTCCTATCCAGCCATCTTGAATAAGGATGGCAATTGACCGGGACGGGTTTTGGTAATTCCAGTCTCATATCCCTGGTTGGTAATCATGTTTGGCCTATCCATCAACGGGTTTTAGTAATCTCAGTTTCATACAACTCATTGTTAATCCGTCACCTTTATTCATCAACCGGTCCCAAACCAGAATACCTGTTTTAATCTATTATCCAATTCTGTCATACAAAAGAATGATGATTTAAAAGAATAATTGGTTAATGGCTTGATTTTTATTCCTACAGATCAAGAAATTCAAGGATGCATTATCCAAGTATAAGCCAGATGGGTGTAATCTTGGTCCAGCTAAAGGATTAGAGGAGTCTGAGCTGTTGACTTTAGCTTCAATTGGTCAAATTTCGTATAATTCGCCATTAAAGTCAACTGAGGATGATTTGCTTCTTAAAGAGATGAATCCATCAAGCAAGAATTTGCTTTTTGCATAGGTTTTAGATGCTAGTTTGACAGGATTCAAGTCATGAAAACAGTTTCTTTGCAAGAATTTACCTTTTTAATAGGTTTTAGATCAGCCCATTCTAACCCTAATGGGTCGGGTTAGTGGACACCCTTATGGATCGGGGCCATGGACATTTCAGGTTGGCTTGCTATTTTTTTAGTTGATAGATAAGCCCAAGTTGTTTGATATTGCTCTGTTTGTTATTAGAGATTGCAATTTGTGAGTAATGGTTATTGACCAATGAAATTAGTGCTTGAATTTTATTATCAATGAGATGAAGTTGATTAATGGTTATTTTACCCATGAAATCACACTTTTTATCCTTTATATATATTGGAAATTACACCTTTGACCTTAGCCTTCATTAATTACATGAATTATCTTTTACGGTTATGGTTTGTCACGGATTTGTCCTTTTGTTGAACGACGTTAGGACCTTAGTCTTTATTAGTTACACGAATTATCTTTTACACGAATTATCTTTTACGTTTATGGTTTCTCACGGATTTGTCCTTTTGTAGGACGACATTAGGAATGTCCATAAAATCCAGTCATGTGCAAGGCACATATAGGAGTCTAATTTATCTTTACTTTTTATTTATTTTCATTATTGTTTTAGTAAATTACAAGAACAACCCATGTGGGATAGAAAAAACTAGAATACCCGTTATGAACTTAAGGGATGTATCTAACGTTCATTCATCAAAAGGATGAAATCATTGACAAACTATAAACGTAAAAGATGATTCGTTTAGTTAATAGTGATTAAGAACAAAAGGAACAGTTTACTATATACGTAAATGATGAAAAATGTAATTTTGTTTAAAAAGTAATTTCTGTTTTAAGTCTCTTTTCTTCTAGTTTTTTTCCTTCAATTGGCCCATATAATAGCCCGTGAACTTTGGATAAACTTCATACCAAAAATTCTAAATGTCATGACTCATGTTTACTTTACATCAAAAAATTTAAACGTTTTTTTTTAATTTCCTTATCTTTACATACTTTATTGAATGTTGTAATGTCCTCTTGTTATTAAGACCATGTTATATAACAATGAATTATGTTCAAGTGTGTTTTCGGGCCTAGGGATGTAAACATGTGTTGACGAGGTGACGAGACAGCGTTGCTGCATTTGATGTGATTTAATTCCATGGTACGGTCTAACAGATCGCTAAGGGCTGGCTCGGGCTTAGCTTGTAAAAAGCTTGAGTCAGTTTTGTATTTTAAAATTTTATAAATTTGAAACGATGTATATATAAAGAAAAATAACTACATATACATAATGCAAAAATCATTAACTACATGATTTGTTGAATTCTATTAATTCATGAATTCTTCTCTAGTTTTTTAATTATAAAATATGAAAATGGTAATGGTCTATTTAAATATTAGGTTGATGGTGAAATTTAAGTTTTGATGATAGAACAAAGTTTGGGTTATAACTTGAATGTGATAAAATTTAGCCTTAAGTTTAAACGACTCAGCTAACGAGCAAGCCAACGAGCCGAGCTTACCTTCACTATGGCTCCGCTTCTTTACAAACTTCAGTTATATTATTTAGTGAAAACTTCAGTTTACATATGAGTTGATTTCAAGCAAACCATGAGTCACGAGCTTTTGAAACAGCTTTAGATGGGTCTGATGTTGATACAGTCTGATGTGACGCATTATGCAGTTGACCAATATTTGAACAAATTAGACCATCGTTTGCTATGGATCTGATTTGTTCAAATGTTATTGAACAAATCTGACCATCGATTGGGTAGTGGGTTTACATATTTGAACAAATTAGACTATTAGAACAAATTTGATCAAAGATGATGAGAATATCTTATATTTTAGTGTTTAATAACAAACGTGTTGCATACGCATCAGCTTTTTAAATCAAAATGCATCGTAGCACGACGAGCTTTTCAAAACCAAGAAGCAGGAAAATTGAAAAGAATTATTTAAATTCAGTCTTTAAGATGAATAAATTTTGACTCAGAGTTGGGCTACCATCTTTAACCCCAAATGGGCTTTTATGGAAAGGTGGTAAAACTTAAAAGCCCATGTATGAAACTTAGTAGCCCAGCCCAGCTACATTAAGGGGTCACTACTCACTGATTTTGGTGTAAATGCACCACATATATTTATGATATATTTTAAATAAACAAACACGTGTCATCAAATGACTGGCTAACAAAGATTCCAACGTGGCAATAAGTGGGATCCACCAAGACACTTGTGAAGAACAAGAACAATGTTAAAGATTCTGTGGATATAACACTTGAGATAAGGATAAGAACATATTGCTTCTCATTGGTCTGTTTCCAATCAATCCCCTGAATATCTAACAAAATCATCAAACCCTAAATCACAGCCACAATATCACAACTCAAATCAATATTACAAAAGGACCAACTCACATTACTCATTTACAACTCATACCTAGTTTCCACCTTTTGCCACCCACCGGAAAGTATGGCTGCTGTCACACAAGCTTCGGTTGCGGTTTTCCGGCCGTGTGCCTCCCGAACCAGATTCCTAACCGGATCATCGGGGAAGTTAAACAGAGAACTATCAGTCAAACCGGCCAATACCTATTCGTCTGGTTCGTTCAAGATTGAAGCCAAGAAGGGCGAATGGCTACCCGGGTTAGCCTCGCCCGGTTACCTCGACGGAAGGTAAAAATACGCGTTGATAGTTGTAATGTTAACCAATGTTTTCATAACCGGACCAGGAATTAAAAACCGGATGACCTCATGCATAATTTAAAATGAACTGTTTTATCTTTAGTTGTGGATTTGTAATTTTAATAAAATATAAAGTTCGAAGTAAGAAATGAATCACTAAATGAGATTTTGAAAAAAATAAATTGAAATCTGGTCCAGCCACGCGTTCGAAACGAAGGCGGCTCAAATAGAAAGAACCAGGCCGGTTATATAGCCGGTTCCTAATTCGACAGGCCGGTCGGTTCTGTTTCTGAAAAAATGTGCATAACTAACAATGAACCACTTCTATCTTTTCAGTCTTCCAGGTGACAATGGGTTTGACCCATTGGGACTAGCAGAAGACCCGGAAAACCTCAGGTGGTTCGTTCAAGCTGAGCTTGTAAACGGGCGGTGGGCTATGTTGGGTGTCGCCGGAATGTTACTGCCGGAGGTTTTCACAAGCATAGGTATACTCAATGTTCCAAAGTGGTATGATGCAGGAAAAGCAGAATACTTTGCATCATCGTCGACCCTGTTTGTGATCGAGTTCATATTGTTTCACTACGTCGAGATCAGAAGATGGCAAGATATCAAGAACCCGGGCAGTGTTAATCAAGATCCGATTTTTAAAAGCTACAGTTTGCCTCCTAATGAGGTCGGGTACCCGGGTGGCATATTCAATCCCCTCAACTTTGCACCAACAGCTGAGGCCAAAGAGAAAGAGCTTGCCAACGGTAATAATCAAATTTACCATTTTACCCTTTAGGTCAATTATGATTTCAAAATTATATTATTTAATAATAATAATCTAACTTTTTTAAAAATAATTTAGAAACTCTATGCATTATAAGATATAGATACATATTAGGTTCATTTAAATTATTGATTCTGCTAAGTCAAGTAAGTCAATGGACCAGTTGGTTTGAGATTTATACGGTTTGAAACAAGCTGTGTGAATTGAACCAACCGTTTAACCTTTTTATATGTTTATATTTTCATTTATGGAATATGTAATTATGTATATGTATTATATTAAGCAAACATCTTTTTATCGTTTTAGAAGTTCTAATACAAACTAAATTCACGATTTTGAAAGGAAATAACAAAAAATTATTTCAAACCGTCAAACGGGTCAGGTCGGTTGACCCACCCAACCCACTCGTTTGTCATTTCCTCAAGAATTTTTGTCATAGCTAGCTGAACCAAACCATGAACGACCCATTCATTCATAAATAAATGAGTCAAAATTGATACGTAACTTAAATTATTAATAAACATTTTTTATGATAATTTCAGGGAGGCTCGCTATGTTGGCGTTCTTGGGGTTCATTGTTCAGCACAATGTGACCGGAAAAGGGCCATTTGACAACTTATTGCAACACCTGTCAGACCCATGGCACAACACCATTGTCCAAACATTGTCAGGGAACTAAGAAATCTTGAAAAACAAAAGAAAAGGAAGAAACTATGTGTTTTGGTCAGTTTGTAAACCATGGGCTGTGTGATCCAAATCAAGATCTAAGCTTTTTTTTTAGTGTACAGTGGAATATGAGATGGTATTTTATGATTTATTTCAACTTATTGCCACCTGTCATTATATAAATGTCTTGATTCATACTATACAACTAAAAACATTGATTAATCTATATCTTAAACAAACTTTGAGGAAACCTGTGTGAATTTATCGCGGTTGGTGTACATATTGTGTGAAATGAGCATATGATTCTTCAACTTTGGTTGTTTGTCATCAGATGATCTGGTGGCTGCAAGGAGTCAAAGTCAAAACCTTAAACTATAAAACCTTTTTTGAAAAATAATAAAAAAAAAACTGAACTTTATAAACAGAGGTAATTTTGAACTTTGAAGATGTGTTACCTGGGGTTGAGAATACAAGTTTGTATCGATCATGGAAAGAGGGCACGGGCTGGGTTCAGGGTTCCAGCTATGACACATGTTATCACTGTAGACGGGCCGAGGCATCTCAAAGTTGCAATTCATGGAATAATCTAGAAATCCTTGCAAACTTGTTGATGTTTCGGGCTTCATATCTTTTGGTTGTGCAAAATTGAGATTACTGTATGGATGGAAGAGGAATTGGTCACTGAATTGTGGTCTCAGGTTTGAAGTACTACATAGTTCAGTCAAACTGTCCTGTGTTGACCGGTCAACTTTTCCCGAGACGTCTATCTCTAGCTGTTTGCCAGCACCAAATAAACCAGAGAAGTTTGGAATGGATACACCAGAACAGTCCCCATCTCTGTAATTAGCACAAAAGAATTATTATATTCCCAGAATCAGTTGGATCTTCAAAGTAAATCACACGAGAGAACATTAATATATGAACCGCGTAGCAAAATGTTATAGACAGTGGCAAATTTGATCATGTTACTTATGAATGACTTGATTTGGTGTATGTTTAATCTCTATAGGTAAAATAAAACAAAAATTAGCATAAAAAGAAATTGGTGATATAGGTCAAAAGTCGTCAAAGTGTAATTTTGAAGCGTAAGACTTAAATTATTTTGTTTAATATTAGATTTTTATGATTGCTGTACATATTTGACACACCAATTGTTTATAAATATTTGAAGTTTTTGAACAGGTGTTTTGCGCCAACCCAATGTGGCCTGATCAATTTCAACCCGTACAAAACCTTCTATGGTCTTAAACATTCAATCACTTGCCAATATGGTCATAAACTTTCACTCATTTTCTACTTCTTTTTAAAGAAATACCATTAAGGTAATAGAGAAGTATGATATAAAAAAATAAAAACTCATCCAAACAATATAACATGGCAGTAACAGAGGAATATGATAAAGAAAACTATAAAATGCAACCAACAAAGTTTTTTTAGTAAAATGACAACAAAGTGAAAGTAGAGAACTATAAAAGTCAATTAACCTCAAGTTTAAATAATTCCACTCTTTATTTGGGGGGATAGAAATTCATTTACATCAATAAACTAAATAAATTAAATAAAAATATGGCAAGAGATTCAGGTAAGGAGCCCACTGACCTCTGAGGCATGTAATTTTGTTTCTCGGGTAATATTAAATTTTGATTTTCATTATCAGGAAGCCATGATAAGGTCTGATCCTCTTGGGTACTGGCCATCATCAGAGGTAAATGCAACCCGTTCTGGAACTGTAATGCAATATTTATGTAAATAGAATCTTTTAAAATTATTATGTATTGCTCTAAAAAAGTTTCACAAAGATGTATTACCTGGCTAGTGCAATCTATTGGCATAAGCTTTTGCTGTCCAAAATTGTCCTGCCAAGGCCATTTATTACTAATTATTGGACCAGTATCAAACAAATTATACAAATTTTAGCACTTATGCATAAGAGGATCATTAGATGATAATTTCAACCCATCTACATATGAACGGGTTGATTTGAGTTATGTTTTTTTTTTCTAAAGGATCAAATAGGAAAAAATAAAAAGGTCAAACGGGTCGAAAGCGCTCAAAATGTATTCTCAATGCATACGACCTACTAATTCTTTTATTCAAAGAATCAGATTATTATTCCAATTACATACTATTTGTAATCATACTTAACACATGACTGAGAGAAAAGTGTCTTGGCCTTATCCAACCCGTTTCAACCCTTACCAAAAAAGATTACATCTTTTGGCCTGTAATCCAATCCTTCCCTTTTTTTCTACCTTTACTAATGATGCCAAATTGTTCATAAAGAGTACACATCATACCTTGTGTATACGAATGCGGTCAAGTGATTCCCTTAAGGAATCTTCCATTTGCTTAAGATGTTCAATATTCTCGATCTTGTCTGGATTACTCCAATAACTAATCAAGAGGATGCATGAAAATAAAATCCGTATTAAAATAACATACAAAAAACTATGTGAATATGTTATATATATCAAGTAATTGATGCAAGAAACAAGATCTTAGACTGAAATCCAACAATTATACAACCAAAGGTTTCAAAGGCACCTTAGTCGCTTATGTAAGTCATCAAGTTGAGATCGCAACATCATTGCATGGTTGCTTAAATCCTGAAAACATTATCAACTATTAAAATATAATTTGTGGTTTAAGTTCTAATGTAACTACAAGATATAAATTCGTTTAGGATGAGTATCTTGTGACCTCAGCTGATTGACTGCTGCAAACAGAACCAAATCAAAAGAAACTAAGATCAGATATTGCATCACAACGAGAATTTTTTTATAGAAAAGACAAGAATGATCAACAACCTTGCACCCGCGAAGTCTTGTATATTTACATCATGGTCCAGCTTCTTGAACGTTTTCTTCAAAGCCTATATATATGCTCAAATGATCAACAAACAATGTTATAAGAACAAAGGCAAATTGGATTTTAATAATCCAAACTATTACCTATTGACCCTGACAATTTGACCAATGGCATTCATAACTTTCACTTTCGTTGCCATGGGCAATCCCAGTAGCATAATCATCAAAGATTTACACTTGATTTTTCACTCAATTTAGCTCAAAATGATAATTATGAACGAAATGGAGAAACTTACAACCCAAATCGAGCGTAAATGTATGATTATTATGCTAATGAGATTGCCCTTGGCAATCAAAGTGAAAGTTATGTGTGTCATTAGTCAAATTGCCGGTATAGATTATCATCGGCCAATGAATCATAGTTTGGATTACTAAAATCCAATTATTCTACAAAAATACATAGTTTGATGTGGAATTCAGAAAGGAGTCTTACTTCAAGGCTCTCCAATTTCCTGTTCAAGTCGAACGAAAAAGAATCGGTCAAAATATTCTTTAAAACTCATAATCAAAATCAAAACATAAGTAGGCATCCCAAGAAACGAATAAAACATGTACCTTTTCGCTCTTTCTTGCGGTGTTAGTCGCGCAAACTTCGCAATAACCTCATCAATGTTACTAAAACAAGAAATGACACAGTAACAACTTCTCAATTACTTGTATACTACTAAAGGAGCTTAACATAACAATTAAAAGATAATAACCTCCGTTGTCCGGTGAACAATGTAGGCTTTCCGGTTGGCGAAAACAAAAGAAGAATAATATCAATATCACATAACACCGATAATTCCTTAGCTTTCTTCAAAATTCCATTCCTTCGTTTAGAAAATGTCACTTGCCGATTGCTAATGTTCTCTAATCTCTTTATTTTCAGCTTGACTCTCCCCATACTAAAATCAAACCTAAATTTCAATTTCAATTTCATAAATCAAACAACAGAGCATCATACTTAACAAATTGACATGTGCGGACGACGATTACGAAATTTGGTGCCCTAGAAAGGAACAGAAACCTTGATGTTGAGAAATTGAAAGGAGATATGCGAGATTAGGACTGGAATCGATTAAGAAATGCAGTTAATTTGTATATTGATTGAAGATGATGATGGAAAGAAGAGAGAGAAAGAGAAAAAAAGGGGGGAAGGCTTACAGTTCTGCTGCGATTACGGAGGTTGCGATCGTCAGACTGGAGCGGTAGAAGCGGATACTCGTCAAAAAATGGAAGAATGTTTGCGCGTAGTATGACGTTTGAATTAAGTGGTGGCATGGCATCAAAAACAGACAAGAATATGTGACATCTTGATTTTCAGAATTATTTAAATTTATTTTGGTATTTTTATAATAAAAGTAATAATGTGACAAACCGGCGACGGTTCACGATTTAGGGTTTTATTTTATAAATAAATTTAGAGTAAAGTGTTATTTTTGTTCAGGTGGTTTAGTCACTTTTATCAACAAAAAAAAATCGTTCATAACTTTTCAAAATCTAGTCGTTTTCATCCAACTGACTATCTCCGTCTATATTTTAATGTTAAATGAAGGGTCGGGTTGAAATTCATAGAATAAAATCTAACCAAATTACCCTTTATTTAACAAAAATCGCCATTGATTTAACGTTAAAATATAGACGGAGTTAGTCAGTTGGATAAAAATGACTAGATTCTGAAAAGTTAGGGACAAAAAACCTAAAAAAAAGTTTTTAAATGAAAATTGCTAAAATGCCCAAACCATAAGGACGAAAATGACACTTTACTTATAAATTTATTTTGAGAATTATGCAAACCCAAAACATCTATTGTATTCGTTCTCTTAAACTTACAAACAAATTTATATCTATACTATATAATAAATAAAGGTTTTGGGACAACACTTGTCACTCTCTTATGCATCCTCATCTTTTTTTTCCCGCCTCTCTCTCATATTAATTATACAAGTTTCTTTAATTGTTTTTTTTTCCCATCTCTCTCTCCAATTAAATAATAATGATTTATATAATTTTTTTTATTTAAAAAAATAGGTTTGTTCATAAAACATTTTTATCAATTGAACATTTCTTTAATTCTTTTGATAAATCATTTTTAAAAGATAACTATATAACGTTTCTAGAATTTTCAATATTACGAAAACATTATTTTGAATCCTTAACTTTCAAATTATGAAAATTTATGAATTATAATTATTTTATTTCATTTTCAATAATATTGATTTATTACTTAAAGTCATTACTTATACGTAATTTCAGTCTTGAGAAATTCTTATAATTTTATAAATTTTGTTATTTTTGTTGTTCAACCCGTGTAGTACATGGGAAACTAATCTAGTCTATACTAATAAATAAATGTTTAAGTTGAGCACTTGTCACTTTCTCATGTCTCCTCAAATTGGTTTTTCCGCTTCTCTCTCCTAATAAATGTGTCTCTATCTTATTAAATAATAATGATATTATAAATATATTATTAAAGAAGAATTAAATTATGTTAAATAAGAATATATATTACGAAATCAAAATATAATTAATTAAAGAAAAATACTAATTTGTTATATACACACACATTTCCACTTGATATATCTCGAGACGATCATAATAGTCTGACAAGTTAAAACATATTTACAAATTTATAACTTTTATCTTTTTTAATATACAATTCCGTGTAATACATGAGATTCTAACCTAATAAACCTTATAAATAGACCCAACTTACTTAATGACATTGAGACTCAAAAACCTACTTGATAACACAACAATCCTTAAAATTATCCCTAACCAACTATAAATTAATACTTCTGAGCGAAAAATCGAGGTTCGCCATTAATAAACACCAACTATATTTGTGTTGTGGTTTCTTTTATAATGATATAAAAGGTTTATTATTAAAAAAGTATTAAGTTATTATTCATACGCGTTTATTAATTGTTAGTAATTAAATTTAATTATATGTATCTTATAGATTAGATGGTTTATCGTCATCTATATAAGATTGTAATCTATAACATAATATGTGAACTTATTTTAAAAAAAAGCACCATAACTAAATATAGATTAAAAAAAATAGAAGAACATTCAACATTGGGGTTATGATTAGGGACCAAATTTACAGGTTTTGGTTATCCCAATTTTATATTTGATTGTAGAATTATGGTTGGACCCGATCTCATACATGAGGGTGGAAATTTTTTACATGTCTAAAGCATGAAATCAATGCAACATGAAAATAATTAGGTTTCGGGTTAACTAATACAACTTATTTTGTTAAAAGGTCAATCAAACACGACCCATCTAATAAGCGAATTGACCCGATCATGACCCGTTTAATAAGAGGGTTGACCCATCAGGTATCCATTACTCATTACGTAGTGGTTTTACAGGTTTCCCCACAGGTACCGAGTATATCCATTAATAATCTTGTGAGATTTTAAGTTACACGTTGATATTCTCACTACTGGATACCAATCCTAAACTTATTTCGATCGGTAAGCGAGTAGGATTCCTATAACAAAAAAACTGATTAATCTAACCCGATTAACCTGAAACCTGATATAAAAAATCGAAGCAATAGTGTATATCAACACTCATCCGATTATCCATCGTGAATGTGGAGATTCTCATCATATTCTGTTTTTCTTTTTCAATTAATGTTTTTAATCTGAACTCTAAATATTTTATATGGGAAGAGTTGACGATTAGACTAATGTCCACTTAGGAAAAGCATATGCCATATCGGATATCCCACTTCAGAAAATGGTTTGGCCCAAACTACGTTCACCTTTTTTCTTCCGAGCCCAATTAATATGATGCCATTTTGGAATAATATTTGACCAAAAACCAGTGTTGTTTTAAGACCTCGACCTGTCAGTCGGACCGGAAACCGGAGGCTTGGCCGGTCCGATTATGAGTGTTGAAATGGTCCTGCAGCGAATCCATGGTCGGACTGGTTGGCTATTTTTTTAAATCTCTTTTAAGTCTTTTAGATTCCTATTTCGTAGCTAATTTGTTAGTTTAAGATTATTGGAATTGATTTGTTTGTGGTTTTTGAAGGATTAATGGTTGTTTGGGTTGATTTATTTTTAGGGTCATTTACATATATCCCCTTCCTAAGTTCATTTATTTTATATTTACTCAACCCCTAATTTTAATTACATATTTCCCCTTCCTAAAGCTTATATATTACTTATTTACCAAATTCATTTAAAATAACTTATTTAATTACTATTTTAGCCTTAATGAACCAATTAAAGTACTATTTACATATATTCCCTTCCTAAATATATCAATTTACATATAAGGGTAAATAGGTAATTGTGTAAGCATTGGGTAAATATGTAATTGGTTTTTATGGTTAGGTATATATGTTATTAAGGAGGTTAAGACGGGGAAATATGTAAAAAAACTCTTATTTTTATAATATTTATAACATCGTCCAGTTCTTAAATCCGGTCCGAACAGTGGACCGGTAAGGAGACCGGTTCGAAGTTCGGCCCGGTCCTGAAAGCGGAATGGCCAAGTCTCCGGTTCCTATTTCAACACAAAATAAATCAATTTATTCTAACTATCACTCCTATAATTAGCTAATTATAGGATCGTTTTTAGTTATAGGATCGAAATGGAGTCCCGCTTCGACCCTACTTATATCAAGGTGTTGACGGGGTCGAAACGGGACCGGTCCAACGAAACGATCCTATAAATAGCGGTGTTGACAAGGTGGATATAATCACAAAATAAATCAATTTAGTTAACGCTTTTTGCTAACACCTTGCTAATTATAGGATCGGATAAAACCAGCTTCCGCTGAACATGTCGCAAGAGGTAGGGCTGTGCAAAGGGTCGGAACCGACCCGACCCGGACCCTCCAGAACCGAATACCCTTTTACTGATGAAATTAGGAACCACGAACCGAACCTTATAAGCATATGTGGTTCGGGTCCTTGAGGTTTCGGGTCCAGTTCATGGTTCTGAGGGTCCAGAACCACAACTTGCTTACACTAACTGTGCAAATGGTTGGAACCGACATGACCCTCTCGAATTGAATACCCTTTTATTGATGAAATCTGTAACCACAAACCGAACCTTATAAGCATATGAGGTTCGGGTCCTTGTGGTTTCGGGTCCGGTTCACGGTTCTGAGGATCCAGAACCACAACTTGCTCACCCCTAGCAAGAGGGTTAAAGACGAAAATAAAATTTGATTTAGACTGAAGTTGACTTTTTTAATTTAACTTAATCAAAATAGAGAATTAATGATATGGTGTTTATATAAAAAATAATACATCTATACTATATAATAAACAAAGGTTTTTTCATGCCACGTGTCGTCTTCACATTCATTCTCATAATTTTTTTTTCGCATCTCTCTCTTATTAAATACACTTCCTATTTTTGACAACAATATATATTTAAAGAAAATATTAATTATACTAATAAAACACTTTTATTTTAAATTATTCTTTACGAAATTTTGAAAATCTAATTATTTAACTTTTATTTTCAATCAAATAATAAATGAAAAACAAATTACATTAAATAGTTTTTAATTTATTTTCGAAACTCAATTATATATTAGCTTTTGCATATTTTGACTTTTGTTTTCTATCCTTAGTAGATGATACATTTTTACACGTGTAAAATATACACATAAAGATTTAAAAATTTTATTTATTGATATTTTTCACCCGTATATATACACGGGATCTAAACCAGTACACTGTGTAGAGGGGAATAAAATCAAAAAGGTTGGTGATTATGGTATTAAATATTCTTGAATACTATCGAATATCTTGAATATTTAAAGTATCGTTTAAAAACTACATAAAGTAATTAATAATTAAAAAATGGATATCTCACACAAATATTAATGTATAATTTCTTAAAATTAAAAAAATGTAGCTTTAAAAAGTTTAAGCAAACATTGATTTTAGAAAACTTTAGTATATTATTTAGTGAAAAATCACCCACCTAACAGTAACTACTTTCATTAAGAGGTTTTTTTTTCTTTTTTTTAGAAGAAAGTGGGCAAGATAAAAAAAAAGAGATGGTGAGGTGAAGGAGAGAGAATCGTTTTTGGATCGGGTCGGGGGGGGGGGGGGGGTGGGGGGGAGGGGAACTTTTGGATCGGGTCAAATTGATGCTGTGAGTTAGGGGGGGAGGGGACTTTTAAGATAGTTTTCGGGAGGAGAACGTGTTGTGAGAGGGACATATGACATGATAGCCGGAAAACTATTTTTTTTTAACTGTTTCATCAAACTTACTTTCATAATATGTTTCGTGTTTTATTATTGTGAAATATATCTTTTACAAGTTATTTTTTCCTTGTTATTAAAATAAAAGTATAAGTACAATAACATTAATAAAAAAAAAACTTTTTGGCTATTAGGAAGTGACCAAAATATGCATATATCTTAAAACTTTAGATTAATAAATTAGTTATACCAACAGTAACCTAATTGTATAAAAAGTTTACACAATAATTTAGATAGATATTTTTAAAGTACAATAAGTGATAAATCGTTGTATGATCCCAAACTTTTTTGTTTTGTTTTGGAACTTTGGAAGCAAAATCATCAAAAGATGGTAATTATTTAACAATGGATATATATATATATATAATGGTACCACTTTAAAAGTGTTTCAAGTGACATCTAAACATAAAAAAAAAGTTGTGATTTTGATAACATGTTCATATGGTAATCCAACACATCACAACTTTTGCTTTGACTTTATGTCTTTTAAATTATCTTCAATGCAAAAATTTACTTTTAGTGGGTGACACCTTTTTGTATTTTACCTTTATAGTTGTCAATTAACAAGAATTGTGAGTCTCCAATTGGATCTTTTGGTGAAGAAGTTATAATTTGAAAATATTATTATTAATAAATTAATTTAAGTTAAGATGAAAAAAGTGTTAAACATGTAAACTCATGTCAAGGCAGCTAAATCTAAAGCTATAGCTAAAAATCTAAAATATGTAAATAACACAAAAGAGAACACAAATACTTTGAACAAGAAAACACAATTAGTTTCAATTTAAAATGTAAATTAAAAACAAGATTAGTTAAAGGGTATTTAAATAAATTTTGTTTTAAAAAAAGTATAACTCTTATTTTTTCAAGAAAGCTAAAAAAATTTGTATGCCAGACAAAACTTTTCTATCAATTGAAAGCCAAAACTTTATAGAAACAAAAGATTAATCTCTCATAAACTCTACATCAACATTTTATCATGATTAAAGAGTGCTTTTGACTCTCTCTTTTTTCTTCCCATTCATTCATTCAAGTCAATTTAACCAGTTTTCAAGTGCCCTACTACCTTATAATCTTTTTTGCATGATGGTTTCTCACATCACCTCCACTTCAATTCAAGAAGCACTAAGCATAGATATTATTACTAGTGGAAGTTTGACTTTCTACTTCTAAATTATGCAATTGTCAACTTTATTTTAGAATTTTACACTTTAAGATGGTTGACTTTTCGTGTAGGTGATAAAATAAACTGGTCAAATGGGCCTAGTAATGAGTTAAAAGGGGTTTATGTTGAACGTGACACAATGATAAGCACTTAACTCCCTTTAGCAGAAGTCTCAGGCTCAAGAGTCAAGGCCATCTACCTAGCAAATGCATTTCACCAGATCCCTTTGGTTAGCAGGGTATTTGCGGGGTCTAGAGGATTTCCCGGTAACAGGTTCTCACGGTTAAAGAAACACAAAGGAGGGTTGACTTATATAAAAGGTCAAGATTATTCTTTTTGGAAGTGTAAGCAAGCTTACAGAAGGACCAGACAGTCTAGATTTTTCAAAAGAATTGTAGGTCTATGTAACGTTGTAGAGATTTTTTGGGGATGAACTCGTTAAAGATGTGACCCTTTTGGTTTGTTCTTATTTATGATACTTGATAAGAACCCTTAGAAACAGCCATGAACTTCCTTCCCATTTAGGCATACCCACATGATACTAAAACCAATCGGGCGTTTTTTGGAAAAGAACTCGGCTTTGAGAGATATTTTTTCTAACGAGTGGTCCGAATCAGCCAGGTCCAGTACTCAACTTGAAGAAAATAAAATGTGAGGTGAATTTTACTTGCCCATAAATGAACACAACATGAGTGCCAAAGATGTTTAATTTCATGTGTGCAAAAAAGGAAAAACAAGAAAGCAAAAGGCAGCAGATAGAGACATTTCATTTTAGGTCCACATAACAACTCATATTGTATCTAAAATATGGCCTGAATTTGCCTAGACCTTGAAATATCTCCATGTGGGTCCTACTTGATAATATGAAAAACGGTTGTCTTTTCATGACAAAAAGAGTTTTAATTTGTTGGCCATATGAATATATGATCCATATCAACATGTCTGGTATCTTGAAATGAAGAAAAAGATTTTAGGGGAACGTTGGACTAGGTCATAGTCACGGGTATTATCATCTGTATTGTTGGATTGTACTGTAAATCATATGCATTGTTGGATTGTACTGTAACGCAGTGAGTATTATCATCTGTATTGTTGGATTGTACTATAACATGACCAGTATTATCATTTGTATTATTGGGTTGTACTGTAACACGATCAGTATTATCATATGTATTGTTTGGTTGTACTAGTAACGCGATCAATATTATCATCTGTATTATTGGGTTGTACTGTATGCAATGCAAATGAAGGATTACTTTCTAGTTAAATATTGTTGCTATAACGATTATGTGTTATACATATAAAGTATGCTTTATTAATATAATGACTCATTTATCATTCAGAGTTCCAAGGTTAAGTGGTATGATTACAAGATTGAATACAAGTGTAAGAAATAAGTCACTACAAGGTAGGTAGCTGGTTACAAGGAGAAGTAAGCGAATACTAGGGAGAGGATAAAGTTATTGAGTGTGTTGAAGCCTTGAATCCGGTGTTTTTGAATGAAGTCCAAGGTTCATATTTATAGTGTCTTCAACGGGTTCCTCTTCTTCCTAGTTAGTCCCGTGACTTCTCCAGAACAGAAAGTTCTCCAGGGACTTTCTTCATCTCAGAGTTCTCTCTCTTTCTAAATATCCTCATTCAGGTAATAAGGTGACTTCTTTCTCTGCAGACAACTATCGCTCCTTTTTGTCTTTCTTACTGGGTCAACGTCTTTTTTGCCTTATTCTTCGGGATTTGGTTTATGTGAACAAGATGCTCCTCGGTTATTGTGTTGTCGTATTACTTGTTCACCGGGAGGAGAGGCCTTATCCTTCTATTACTTCGGGGTGTTGGGGATCCTTTGGCTATGGTGGAGTCCTCTCTTGACGTAATCTTCGAGTCTTTAACTCCTTTAATTAGGGGAGGGTAATGGGAGATGAGTCCTCCTACGTCATTAAAAATATCCTTTTGACATAGACCTAACATTAGCCACATTAGGATTCATCAAATGCAAGTAAGCCTAGAATTAGGCCACGTATATGTTCGTTTTCTTAGGGGTTGTTTGGTAGCCTCTTAATAGTTCCATTAAGAGGCTTACCTCTGAATCAGTCAGAGGTAAGGGTGTTTGTTTCGCTGAAAACCCACCTCTTAATGGTTTTGCAAGCCTCTTAATGGTTCAAATATAAAACCACGATGAACCATTCAGATCTCTCAATGGTTCAGCACTTAATGGTTCAGATTTTGCCAAACAATCCCTTAGTCGAGTTAAAAGATTCATTGGCACGAGAAAAAGTACAGCTTGTTAATGCATATATCGCGTACACAACACAAAATCAAGAAAACTGAAAATTGGAACATCTGAAGTATACATGGTATCTACTAGTAAACCACAAGTGTACCAACAAAACAAAGCATCCATCTTAAGAATCTAACTGAAAGCAACCCTTTTTATGCTGTTTCTTGGAAACAGATTGATCTAGAGAAAGCAGCAGGATTCGCGTGAAGAGCGGGAGACGTTGTAGTCTCTTGATGTTTCTTCGTTTCTTTACTCTTGTCCTGAAACGCCTTAAAGCTTTCACTTTTGATCCCGAGTGTGACCCATATAGAACTCCTTGCAGCTTCATCTGGATCATCAATTCTAAGAGTCTTGGGAATCAGAATCGAGTTCTTTGGTTTCTTAGATTCATCATCACAATCACTAGATTTCATCAAAGATTCGTCTCTTGAACGTTTTCCCACGATTGAATCGGTTATTGTAGGTGTTGATGGAGGTAAGAATGGAATACAGTTCCAATATGTTGATGGGTGGATTGGCATTGGAGGCAAAATGGCTGGAACTGGAATGTAAGGCCAAGAAACACCAGGAATGCAATGAACTTTGGAATGGAATCCATTTTTATCTTGAACATGAAGATTTTTGGGTACTGAATCAGAAGTTGTGACAGTTTCTTTGGAAATGGTTATGTAACGCGAATGAGATGCCAGATTCTTGTTTTTCCGGCGGCCTGCTCCGACTGCCATGTTTCTCATGGCACCTCCCGCAGTCCAGTACCTTTGACAGCTCTTGCAAAAGTGGCGCGGCTGATTAACGTTGTAGTTGTTATAGTAACAGAATTTTGTCTCCATGCTGGTACAACGAGGGCACGGGAGAATCTTGTCTGGTTTTTTAAGATTTTTAGGTTGCGGGTTTGAAGATTCATGCTTTGTTTCTTCATCGATGGATGGAGTTTTCGGGCTGTCGGATTCTGCTTTAGTCTCACTGCAATTTGCCTGTAATTGATCCTGGAAGTATCAAATTATCAGTCACTAATGCAACAACAGCAAGACAGTGCAGTTTGACTTTCTTAAGTCAAATGGATTAGTTTTGAACTTCAAATTCTAATGAGACCAAGTGTGTGATTGTGAAAAACTAGATTACTACATTAATATTTACAAAGTCATACTACAATAAAAGAACACTTTTGAGCAAAAAGATTAAACTATAAATGTTAATTTTGAAATTGAGAAAATAAAGTTTGACCATAATATCAAGTCATCAAAGATCCAACAGATGTTCTTCTTTCTTCAAATCTCCAAGTTAAAAAAAAAACAGCAAAAAAATAGATTTTGTAGTTGAATTTAAGGGAAAGCTGAAGCAGAATTGGTATCAAAAAGTTGGAATTTCTGTCAAACCCTAAATTACAACATTAATGGCATCATGTTCATCTTGATTAAATTTCTAATCTTGAACCAGTGAAACATCAAAAAACTGGAAATTAAAACCAACCCATTAATTCTTTGATCATTTTAGCAATTGGGTTGCTTTAGAAATGCAAAAATGGATTGAATTATGCAAACAAATACATATGGTGTGTACAGTGTGTGTTCATGTCTAATCTGTATATTAATGAACTCTATACCTTCTCTGCAGCTGTTCTGTTTTCCTTCTCATCTTCCAAACAAGTGTGACCAGAACCACTGATTCCAGGCAGCACAATCTTCTTCCCAAACAACTTGATGCCAGGATCCTCCATGGCTTCTGTTTTCCGGTGACAGGTGGCGGTTGCCGGTGGCAAAAACTGGTGGTTTCAGAAGATGGATGGATGGATGGAGTTTGTTGTCAAATGGAAGAAGTGTTCCAAAGAATAAGTACATCCATCAAAGTATCATCCTAGAATTATATAATAATTGTTCAAGTAAGAAAGAGGATGATTGGATGATTGGATGATCGGATGTTTGGGGTGAGTTGGAAAATGTTAACCTTTTTATAAACAAGGTTAGCAAATTTAGGTATTCATAATATTTGTCATTAGAAAATATTTAAAAAAAACATTTTCAAGAATTATTATAAATTTTAGAATTAATTACACGGATGGCCCTGTGGTTTACCCATATTTCACTTTTGGCCCCTGAAAATGAGAAATTACAGTTTTGGATCAATAGTTTGCACGTTTGTAACATAAATGGCCCTTGGCACTAACAGACGTCAAAAATTCAGTTAAGTTTTTAGAAAATGACTAAAGTGCCCTTTCTTTTAAAAACAAAAATTTATAACCACAAGGACTATTTGTGTTAAAACTCAAATACATCTCCTTCTCCAACCTATCTCCTTCCCCACAAATAAACTCTAACAAGGTGACCCTTCTTTTTCTTACCAGGAAACTAGAACCAGCTCTAACACCACCTTCAACTAGGTGTACCATGGCATCATGCGGTGGTGGTGGCGACCACATCGGGCGGCTGCGACGGTGGAGACCACATCAGGTGACAGTGGTGGTGGAGACCATATCAGGCTGCGGCGGTGGTGGTGGAAACCACATCAGGTGACGGTGATGGTGAAGACCAAATCAGGCGGTGGTGGTGGAGACCACATCAGGTGGCTGAGCTCGAATTCCTGTATGTTTTCCTATGTACATCAATCAAAATTATCATAAACGACCACATCAGGCGGTGGTGGTGGAGACCACATCAACACCATCACAACAACCTCTCAAATCCACACCCAAATTATCATAAACGACTTCACCCAAATAATCAGAGGCTATGGTGGGATTGATACGCCTCAAGCATCTGATACAACACACCAGCTGGAGACGAAGGAAAAGTCGGTGGGACCCTCTACAGTGCGAAGAAGGAGGTGTGGTTAGCGATGGAAGGAGGCAGTCGTGATGACGATGCGTAGGGGGTTTTAGTCCCTAAGATGGAATCGGAGTTGCTCCGGTTGGAAACGGAGTCCAGTGAAGAGGAGGCGGTTGAAGATGAATAAGTTAATCGGTTTTGTTGCAGGATTTGGGTGGCGGCACAGACGGCAATTAGGTGCGGGGGGGAGGATGGTCGGTCATGGAGGAGCTGGTGGCGGCGGGTGGAGGGTGAGATACATGACAGGCTTGTATTTTTGTGGGTCCCACTTTTTTAATAAGTTAGTTCTTTTTTTCTTTTTATTATTTTGTTACGTAAAGGGTATTTTAGTTATTTCATATATACTTAACTGAAAAACTTAACTGACATCCACTTCAGGGGCCATTTATGTTACAAACGTGCAAACTATTGGTCCAAACCTGTAATTTCCCATTCCCAGGGGCCAAAAGTGAAATCTGGGTAAACCACAAGGGCCATCCGTGTAATTAATTCTAAATTTTATGTTAAAAATTTTGAAAATTAATTAAATTTTAAAATAAAAAAGACAACCCGTCGGTAATCTGAAAAGTATAAAATGCCAGTGATCTGTTCGTAAATGTCGCATGTGGTCCGACGAAAAATGAATCATCCATAACTATTTCTCCTATAGAGCATCGCATACGGATTCTCGTCGATAATAACTATCACAGATGGGTTGTGCCTTCGATGATCTCTCGTTTTCTAGTGGTGAGTGGTAAGAAACCATATGGCCATGTTGCGGCAAACAAATATTTGTGTGCTAACACAAGCGTTAATTTTTTCCATAGTGAGTTACATGCATATGTACCTTTGATCACATACTCGTGTGTTCTGATCCGGTTAAAAAAAAATCTTAATTTTAAATAATCTAATTTTTTTAGGGCATAACACTTTATCTACTCATTTTTTTTTCAAAGGATAACGCTTTATCTACTCATTTTTTTTTCAAAGGATAACGCTTTATCTACTCATTAGTTTAGCTTTGATCTAAGTGTACCCGGTGTACATTTCACCTAATACACCTAAGAAATTAAAAGGTAAAGATCATCCTGATGGATTGAATTAAATTGTATAAGCTTGGGTTTTTTAATCATATATGAGCATTCACATCATCATCTTTGTTAACACGACTTTCGGTGAAAGGCTCTTCAACTCGTATTCATGCTAAAGAAAGCTCCTCCACTCAGGCCCATGATTAACTTCTTATCTTTTCCGGTAGCTTTCCTGCACCAAAACAACGTGTTAAGACGTCACAGAGAGAGGATAATCCATGTAAACACTTTCCGACGTGAGAATCAACCTCTCTGATGAAGAAAATAGGTGATCAAAGTAAGAGATGAATGAAAGTATAGAGATGATGTGAGAGTGAAGGTGCATACTTGTAATTGTTTTCTATCTACCTTTTATATACGGGATGGATTTTAGGGTGACCTCACCCGAAAGGTGTGAGGGTAGCGAGGCTAGGGCTGACACAACATGTCAGACACGACACGATAAGACACGATAACATATTGCGTTCAACACGAACACGACACGATAACATATTGCGTTCAACACGAACACGACACGATAACTAATCGTGTCATTATTTTTTTCAAACACGAACACAACCTATTTAGAAAGAAAAAATGTCAAAACTTCATAAAAAATTAAAAAGTCGAATCATAACATCCATTAACATAATAAATCCTAAATATTTTTAAAATAAAAACTCATAAAAGTCAAATTAAAACATTCATTAAAGACAATTCCAAGTTCCGAATGGTCTTTCTTCTCGTGTCGACTTGTTTAAGACACGAAACCTGTTTAGGTCAAACACGAGACAATTCCGAGTTTCAAAAATTAGGTCAAGAGTTAGACTTGCGTAGGTAAAGATGTCGATGGGTAGGAAATTGGAATGTTGGGCTTGGGTTGGGCCTAGATGCAAATAGGATGTTAAGTGTTAACATGTCATTAACGGTCTTAACATGTTAACATGTCTTTAACCTGTTTAGACACGAATTTAACCGTGTCTTAACGTGTCCACCTGTTTAAGACATGAAACCTGTTAAGGTTAAACACGAGACATGTTAATTACGTGTCGTGTTGACATGTCCGTGTAAAAAATTGTTAGCCCTAAGCGGGGCCCACCTTAGAATCATACGAAAATCCTTCCTTTCCCTAAATGGTCGACATGTCTCTACCCAATAGGGATCTTCCACGTGGCATAACCATTTGGTGTGGTCCCCATACGTTTTGGACCTTTCATTTTCAATCTTCATCTCCATCTCCATCTCTATAATTTAACTAATTATTTTTTCAAATTTATCTTTAAATTCGGTTTAACTTCTCACATCTTATTCTCTATTTCACTCACAAACAATTATTTTATGATTTTTTTCTCTTTTCTAGACATTCACAATAAATATTATAGAGATTGATGAAAATGAATCTCTATATTTAGAGAATCTCTATCTTAAAACTCTAAAATTTAAAGTTGAAGATAGAGATAGAGATCTTGCTTAATGTGTAAAATATAAGAAAATATCTTAATAATAGACACAAAGATGCAGATAGAGACTCTGATATAAATGTTCTCATGAGTATTTTTCTAACCATTAACATATGTTATGGTCATCACGTGCACCCCAATATGCTATCGTTTAAAAATAGTATTTAGCTAGATCGTCGTAAATGTAATCTTCTAAAAATAGTCTTCTCTATATATATCTTTGCAATTTTTTAAACCATTGAATATTAAGTTAAAAGGATTTAAAATATATGGTTGTTGTTGCTACAAAACTTGTCATCTAGAGACGGAAGTCTTGAAGCAGTGCTGGATGGACAAGTTAAGTTGGAACTTCTGGACTTAGGCTTGGAAGAACGGACGGAATCTCCGGGACTTGAATGGGTGATCTGCAAAATAAGAAACACCGTGAGTCTCGCCACGAGCAGAAGGGGGTTTCTCCTCGTGACCACCCTCCGGCGTGAGAATAAGTATGTGTGTAGTGGAAGGTAAAAAGAGGGAGAGAAGAAAGAAGCAAGTAACTTCGGGTATTGTGAATATGAGAGTGTAAAAAGTGTCCCATCTTTGAAATCGGCTAGACTATTTATAAGGTATCCATGGTCAAGATGTTTGGACTGAATGTCCATTATAGGTTGTCTGCAGTCAAACATCTTTCTCTGCTTCTGCTAATATGACTGTTATTTCCTCTTTCGCGCTTAGAGAGTTCAGGGTGTGTTTAATTACCTTTGTCTATATAGTTGACCCGTGTTCCTTGTGCACAGGTTCTGTTCCTGACATATCTTGTCTTGTTAGCTGACTTCCTTTTTTGTGTTACTGGTTCTTACCTGACCTCTTTCTATCATGGGTTCAGGTTTCCCCATTGGTGTTGTCTTTATAGTTGACTCTTATGCCCAATGAGACGTTATCTTAGTTATTTAGTATTATTTTCTGGTATGAGATTATTTCCTTCGTAACTTCTTTGATATTTTCTAAGTGTTGAGTGGGAGATGTCGTCCGATGTCAAACGAATCAATCTTTCGGCTATGACACCCTTGAGTCGCGGCTGGGGTTAGGTTTTTTGGTTTCGTCCTTGTTCTTTATATCTAGCATGGGTTCAGGTTTCCCCATCCTTGTTGTACTTGGGCCGTGACACACCCTCAGCCGCGGCAGGCCTTCAGCCGCGGCAGGTGGTCCTCCCTTGCACTCTTTACAATCGACCTTCCCCTCCTTGTTGCACTTGTGATTTGAGTCGTGACACACCTTTGGCCGTGACACGCCTTCAGCCGTGACACACTTTCAGCCGCGGCAGGCTTGGTGTCCAGCAGCGAAGAATGGCTTCTCAGCCGCGGCAGGCTCTCAGCCGATGCCGGTAACCTATCATTTTCGTGATGCTTGATCGTCTATCCCCTTCAAGTCCCCCCAGTCCATTATCATGATGTGCGAACTCATGATGGTGGATTATATTCTCGATTCGATGCATCATCCTACCTACAGCTATAGTACGATCTGTCCCGTCATAGGTTGAATGATCTAATCACATGTCCCTTCCTACAAGCCTACTTTCCCTCTTGTTTTTTGAATTTTGAATTTTTCCTTCTAATTTGAAATTCAAACTCTTTATTTTCCCCCCCATTATTTGCTATATATAGATGCTTCATTCCTTCATTATTTTGCATACTCCACAAGAGAAAAAGTCTCTCGATTCGGTTCCAGCCGCGGCACTACGTTGATCGAGTCGGTCGCATTAAGGCTGTCTTTTCCTCGTCTTGGTTTGTTTCGCCGGTTCGTTGTTCTTGTCCTTCTGTCGGCTTTCGGTTAGCACAACTTGGCGGGTTAGTTCTTTCTTCTTTGTTTTCCCTTTATTATGGAGTGTCGTAGTGATATGGATGTTCAAACGTCCGTTATTACCACTAGGTTTTTAGATGCCTTTGTCCAAAAATATGGTATTGACCCTTCTCTAGAGCCTATCGTTCCTCCGTCGGGAGCAATCGTTTGTGATGCCCCTTCGGCGATGATATCCTTGTACACCACCTTCTTTTCGTTTTCCAACTTTCGCATACCCGTTAGCGTATTTCTTGAGTCGGTGTTGAGCTATTACAAGATTCACTTATCCCAAGTCATTCCCTTAGGACTGATTAGAGTATATCACTTTGACATTTCTTGTCGTGCCCTTAGGATCGAGACGGATATTCATTTATTTAGAGCGTTTTACAAACCAACTCGGGTGGGTGATTGGGTTACTTTTGAAAAACGAAAAGCTCCCTATCCTAGTCACACCCTTCGTCCCCCCACTAGCTTGAAAAGGTGGAAAGATCATTTTTTCTTCATCTCCGCTCGCGCGATTCCGTTTGAGATGCATTGGTCCCTGCCGAAAGAATCGCTTAGGGATCCCATTCCCAAATCTCGTGAATATCTTAAAGTTGATTATGATAAGCTACTAGCCGTCCCGACGGCTTTGCGTCCCTTTTCCTAGCATTTTCTTGTAATAGTTGGGATTAGTCGTAACTGGGGTGATTCAACTGTTCGACCCGTACTCCGTTATAATGGGGAACGTGAGTAACTTCCTTTTAAATTTACTTTCGTGGTTTTGGCATCTTACTAATGTATGTGTTTGTAGGAATGGGTTTGTTTGACCGCATGAAATTGTCTACGACCGAACCGATTGAAGAGGACGTGGTGCCCGTTAAGCCGGGCCATAAGACCATTTTGGAAAAAACTGAAGATTTCATTATTCCCCCTTTAGAGTCGGGTTCGAGACGTCCTAGCAAGAGGAAAGTTACTGTGGGTGATACATCTGGTAAGGAAGTCGCGGCGGGCTATGAGTCGCCGGTCGCTCCTGGTGGTAACTCCACCTTCCAGGCTGATCATGATTATAGTTCCGAGGACGGGTCAAACCCGACAATTGATTTGAACCATGCTAAGTATTTCTCTGGTTCTAATGTTGAAATGAGTGCCCCTTTTGTCCCTAACTGGAGTTTTCACAATGGTACCTTGGTCGAGTCATCTGAGCATTGCCGTGAGTTTGTGTATTATGCGCGTACTCCTGCTGATTGCGCTCGTTATAAGAATATGTCGGACAAAGAGGTGACTGATGTTGGTTTCTCTTCTAGGGTTTGCCTCCTCAACTCCTATGCTAGTACTAACGAGCGTTTGCTTGAGAGTGTTCGAGCCAATCGTGATTTAAAAAGAGACTTGTCTCGTGCTCGGGAGAGACGTTTGGAGTTGGAGGCCGAAAATCAGTCACTAAGGGGTGCTTTTGATGGTGAGCGAACTGTTTTTACTTCTCAGATTGCTGCTCTTCGCGGTGAGATTTCGCGATTGGAGAGTGAGAGGTCTTGACTTATTTCTACAGGCATGTGGCAGGCCTTTGAGAAGGTTCGCAATAGTGATGAGTTTTTGGACATGTTAGGAGATCTTAATTCGTTGGCTGATAAGGTTGGGTACAATGGTGGTTTGAAAGAAGGTGTGGGGCTAGGCAAGAAAGGAAAAAAGGGCTCAAGACTCTAGTCAGTTTCATGTGGATGCTCTTGATCAGCTTCGTGAGCTTTCAGACAAGTTTGATAATTGCCAATTTCCGATGTCTGCGTCCATAGCTAGCATGGTTGGTTCTACGATTGCCGATATCCAAGCCTTTCTTGTTCCTCCCAAGTGATGTTTGTCTTTGTGTACTGCTCATGTGTGGATGTTATAACTTTAGTTTCTGTTGTCCCTGCGTGGACGTTTATCTTTATTTTATGTTGTCCCTGTGTGGACGTTTATCTTATGTCGTCCCTGCGTGGACATTTATCTTTAGTTTCTGATGCCCTTGCGTGGGCTTTTATCTTTAGTTTCTTTTGTCCTTGCGTGGACGTGTATCCTTGTAACTTTTAAGTAGACTTTTCTGTTTATTCAATCTAGTATTGTTTGTTTTTAAGATCTCTTTATTTCAGTCTGAACTTGGTCAGCTTATTCGTCTGTCCAGTCGTGGCTGGGAGACAGATTATTTTTCAGTCTTTGGTCAGCTGATTCGTCTGTCCAGTCGCGGCTGGAAGACTTAGATTATTTTTCAGTCTGATCTTGGTCAGCTGATTCGTCTGTCCAGTCGCGGCTGGAAGACTTAGATTATTTTTCAGTCTGATCTTGGTCAGCTGATTCGTCTGTCCAGTCGCGGCTGGAAGACTTAGATTATTTTTCAGTCTGATCTTGGTCAGCTGATTCGTCTGTCCAGTCGCGGCTAGGAGACTTAGATTATTTTTCAGTCTGATCTTGGTCAGCTGATTTGTCTGTCCAGTCGTGGCTGGAAGACTTAGATTATTTTTCAGTCTGATCTTGGTCAGCTGATTCGTCTGTCCAGTCGCGGCCGGAAGACTTAGATTATTTTTTAGTCTGATCTTGGTCAGCTGATTCGTCTGTCCAGTCGCGGCTGGGAGACTTAGATTATTTTTCAGTCTGATCTCGGTCAGCTGATTCGTCTGTCCAGTCGCGGCTGGAAGACTTAGATTATTTTTCAGTCTGATCTCGGTCAGCTGATTCGTCTGTCCAGTCGCGGCCGGAAGACTTAGATTATTTTTCAGTCTGAGCTTGGTTAGCTGATTCTTCTGTCCAGTCGCGGCTGGGAGACTTAGATTATTTTTCAGTCTGATCTCGGTCAGCTGATTTGTCTGTCCAGTCACGGATGGAAGACTTAGATTATTTTTCAGTCTGATCTCGGTCAGCTGATTCGTCTGTCCAGTCGCAGCAGGAAGACTTAGATTATTTTTCAGTCTGAGCTTGGTCAGCTGATTCGTCTGTCCAGTCGCGGCTGGAAGACTTAGATTATTTTGGTTTGCTCAACATGGTTTCTTGAAAAATAAGAACAACGGCTTGTGAATGTAATCCATGGTGTTCGCATACACCTTGTTTCAAAATTGATTACAATAACTGGTTACCTGTGTCTTACATATAACACTTCCGGAGCTGGGCTCCATACCATGATCGTGGCACATCGCTTCCATCTAAACGAGCCAACTTGTACGAGCCGTTTCTTCCTACCTCCTTGACTTGATAGGGACCTTCCCAGCGTGGCCCCAGCTTTCCCTGATCTTCCGTCCTACTAGCTTCATTGCTTCGGAGCACATACTCTCCTTCTTTGAATAACCGTTTTTGTACTCTGGAGTTGTAGTATCTTTCAACTTCTCTCTTGTACTTTGCTTCACGGATTGCAGCTATCATCCTTCGTTCTTCCAAGAGGTTCAGGTTCAATCGTAACTCCGAATCATTTTCTGTTTCGTTGACCTGGAGGACATGATGTGTTGGCATGACTATCTCTGCTGGTATCACTGCCTCGGTGCCATACGTTAAACTGAATGGGCTTTCCCCGTTACTTGTCTTTGGCATTGTCCGATGTGCCCACAGCACATGTGGTAGCTCTTCCGGCCAGTTTCTTCCTTCGTCTCCTAAGCGTGTCTTTAATCCTTCAACAGTGCTTCGATTAGCTCGTTCCACCTGACTGTTTCCCTGTGGATGTGCCACGGAGGTAAAAATCTGTTGTATATTCATTTCCGCGCACCATTGCTTAAATGGGTTGTCCGCAAATTGTTTTCCGTTATCTGTTACTATAAACAACGGAAGACCAAACCGACAGATAATGCCTTCCCAAACAAATTTTTTCACCTGTATGCCCGTGATGGATGCGAGAGCTTTTGCTTCCACCCATTTCGTGAAGTAGTCGATTGCCACTATCAAGAACTTTATCTTTCCCTGTGCTTCTGGGAATGGCCCGACTATGTCCATTGCCCATTTTTGGAAGGGTCATGCTGCTGTAACGGGAACCATCTCATTCGGCGGTCGGTGGCACATTGGGGCATGCTTTTGGCAACTCTCGCATTTCTGGATTTCTTCGATTGCGCTCTTGTGCATACCTGGCTAGTAGTATCCCGCACCCATTGCCTTTGCTACAACCATCCTTGGGCCTGCATGTATTCCACATATGCCGAAGTGGATTTCCTGGATTACATAGTTAGCTTCTTCTTCGTCGAGGCACCTCAAGAGAGGTCCTAGGTAGGACTTTCGGTATAGGCATCCTTGTTCTATCTCATATTGCAACGCCTTCGTTCGTATCTTTCTTGCTTCGGCTCTATCATCCGAGAGCGTCCCATTTGTGAGAAACTGAATGATGGGAGTCATCCAGGTTGGGTTCTCCGCTCCTGTGATTGTGCTGATCTCTGTGTCTACAATAGATGGGGATTCTAGCACTTCTACCCTGACTTCCTTTGCTAGATGTGTGAAGGTGACTGAGGCCAGCTTACTAAGAGCTTCGGCTTTCTTGTTTTTGCTTCTTGGGATGTGTATGACCTTACATTCATCGAACAATTTGATTATTGCTAGGGCCTTCTCCAGGTATCGCTTCATCGACTCTTCCTTAGCGTCGTATGAGCCGTTGATCTGGTTCGCTACGAGCATTGAGTCCACATGAGCGTGTAGTTTTCGTACCCCCATCTTCTGAGCCAATCGTAAACCTGCGAGTAACGCTTCGTACTCTGCTTCATTGTTAGAACTTTTGAAATCCAACCTTAGTGCGTAGGTCAGCTCGACCTGTTCTGGTCCCACCAGTATCAAACCGACCCCTGAGCCTTCGTTGTTCGAGGTTCCATCTGTGTGGAGGTTCCAGGTGCCGTCGACTTTACTTTCCTGGTTACTTTGTGCGATCTCTTTGTGCACGTTTCCTTCAGGTGGTATTTCTACCAAGAAATCGGCCACTACCTGACCCTTTATTGTGGACCTTGGTTTGTACCTGAGCTCGAACGCTCCCAGTTCGATTGCCCATTTTGCTAATCGTCCTGAGATCTCCGGTCTTCTCAGCACTTGTTGTATTGGGTGTTCCGTTTGTACTTCAATGTTGTGAGCTTGGAAGTACCTCCGTAGCCTCCTTGAGGCGTGCACTAAAGATAACACTAGTTTTTCCATTGGTGAGTACCTTGTTTCTGGATCTTTTAACGCTCTGCTGATGAAGTATATAGGGGTTTGAACACCACCCCGCTCTGTCATCAAGACCGCACTTACAGCCGCTCTTCCGGCAGATAGGTACATTGTCAGGTTCTCTTTCGGGATTGGGGCTGTGAGCGTTGGCAACCGGCTCAAATACTTCTTCATTTCTTCGAACGCCTTTTCTGCTTCTTGTGACCACACGAAATTGTTTTTACCTAATCAGTTTCTTAGTGTCACCATGAATGGTAACGTTCTCTCAGCATGTTTGGATAAGAATCTGTTCAACGTGACCAGACGTCCGTTGAGTGTTTGCACATCCTTAACAGATTTTAGTGAAGGCATTTGTAGCACCGCCTTCACTTTTTCTGGGTTTTCTTGAAATCCGTCTTTAGTGACAACTACACCCAAAAATTTACCCTGCTCCACCCTGAATGAACACTTCTTTGGGTTCAGCTTCATGTTGACACTTCTTAGGGTTTTGAATGTTTCGCCAAGGTCACCCAACAAACTTTCTTCGTTCTTGCTTTTCACCACCAAGTCATCTACATAAACTTCAAGATTTTTACCGATTTGCTCACTGAAGGCTGCATCCATCAATCGCTGGTAAGTGGCTCCAGCGTTCTTTAAGCCGAATGGCATTTTGGTGAAACAAAATATCCCGGCGCTGGTGTAGAATGCTGTCTTGTCTTCATCTTCTTTGGCCATCTGTATCTGCCAGTAACCTTTATAAGCGTCCAAAAAACATTTTAGTGGGAAACCTGCCAGAGCATATACTTTTGAATCGATTTCTGGGAATGGGTAACAATCTTTGGGGCACGCGACGTTAAGATCTTTGAAATCTATGCACATCCGCCACGTCCCGTCCCCCTTCTTGACCGTGACCGGGTTGGCCACCCAGGTTTGGTACTTCACCTCCCGTACTATGCCTGCACATAAAAGCTTCTCAACTTCTGCCAATACTGCTTGATTTCTCTCTGGCCCTAAATGTCGTCTTTTTTGTGCCACTGGCTCCTTTGATTTGTAGGTGTTCAAACGGTGCTCTGCCGTATTCCTTGGGACCCCCTCCATGTCTGAAGGCTGCCAAGCGAAAACGTCTAGGTTGTTGAGTAAAAACTGTTTCAATATTTTCTTTGTTTTTTCCCCCAGCTGGCGTCCGACGGTTATTTTCTGCTCCGGGAATTCTGGGTTGAGTGCCCACTCTTCTTGTGTTTCACCTTCTTGTTTGCTTATGACTTTCGGGGCCACTGTGGTGGTAACCTTTACACTTTTACAGTCTTTAGTTGAGTATAAAGTTACGATACCTGTTGGTGTTGGAAATTTGATGGCTCCGTGGACGGTGGAGATGACTGCCCCGAGTGCACATAAACCCGGTCTTCCCAGAATCACATTGTGACTTGATTGAGAACGTACTATGAGGAAAGTCATTGGAACTGTTCGACTTCCCGTTTCGTTTCCCATTGTTACCTGAAGTTGTATTTTCCCTAGTGGTTGCACCACCTCTCCGGAAAAGCCAGTCAGCTGGTGGACTTGTGTGATGAGGCCTTTCCGCACTTCTTCATCTAATTGCATGAAGCAACGCTCATACATAATTTCGCATGCGCTTCCCGTGTCCACGTAAATTCGTCGTACTTGGTGACCCGCAATGTCAGCGGATACATGTAGTGCATCACTTGCAAAATCTCTGCCTCTATTTGGGGGGAAACTGATTCCCTGTTCCATCCACGGCTCCATGTGGTCGTTACTTCTCTTCACGCCTGCGTTGCCTGATGGTCGACTCACCATTAAGATCTCCTTTCTCTTTCCACTTGACTGGGGTGTTGTCTTCAGCTCTTTCAGCAGGTGTGCCAACTTGCCTGTCTTAATTGCTGACTCGATTTGTCTCCTTAGGGAGAAGCATTCATCGGTGGTGTGCCCGTTGTCTTTGTGGAATTCACAATACTTGTTTGTGGCCTTCTTGGGGCCTGGCCTCATGGGAGCTGGTTTCACGAAATTAACATTCTCTGTTGCTAAGATCTCGCTTGGTGTTTTAATTAGTGGTGGGAGACTAACCGTGGATCCGACGTTGGGCCTTGGTGACGGTGAATACCGGGGTTGGAATGATGCGTTCCGCTGTTGGAATCGTGGTTGAAAATGCGGTTTGTCCCATGTCTTTTGTGGTGTCTGCCTTCTAGGGACATCCCATGTGGTTGTTTTTTTCTGCGTGCGATCTTTCAATTGATCGCTCGCTTTCCTTCCCCGTACAAACGCCTTGGTTCTTTCCAACATGTCTTCCACTGTCTTTGGGCGGTTTTCATGGAATCGCTCTACCAACTGCTCGCTTCGAACTCCGTGGATAAAAGCCGAGATGCGTATGTCTTCGCCAGCTCCCTTTACTTGCATACTTTCTCTTACGAACCTGGGGATGAAGTCTCCCACTGATTCGTTGTCGGCTCTCTTAATGTTGTGTAGCTCTGTAGGGTCTTTGATGGATCTTCGTTGTTGGCTGAAGTTCTTCAAGAAACTATCCTCCAACTGTTCAAAGCTTCATATCTCCCCCACTAGAAGGCTGTCGAACCATACCCTCGCTGCTCCCGTCAGTGTTTGCATGAACATATGACACCACACCGGGATGGACCATTGTTCCACCTCGGCTGCACCTATGAAAATGGCGAGATGATCGTCTGGATCACCCATACCATCATATTTCCCTACATTTGATGGCATTTTTAGTTTTGGGGGAAATGTGAATTCTGCAATTTTGTTGATAAACTTGGATCTTGATCTTGCTGTGGATGGCCTGTATGGCTTGCTGTAGTCATCTTCGAAATCTAGCTTTCTTTTGGTTGTTTCTTGGCGTACAACCTCATTGTTGTGTAGGTTGTCTTTCTCTTTGTCATCTTTCTTTGGTGAGTTGTCATTTTCACCATCTTCGAACTCTAGACGGGTTCGAATTTCTTTTAACTTGCGCTCTTTCTCTTCCATCTGTAACAAAGCGAGAATCTGTTGGCGATTCTGCCTCAAGAACTCCGGAGTGACGACTACTTTGTCATTTCTTTGTTTTTCAGAATCATTAAGACGACTCTTCGGGTTCTTGCTTCCCTCCCCCCGGTAGCATTGCTACCGTCTGGGTACAGGACATCAGAACTTCTGGTTTCATTGTTAGGAGTTTCCTCGCCCTCGCCCATCGTTTTTTTTTAGAGCACGGGATGGCGCCAAATGTTGCTACAAAACTTGTCACCTAGAGGCGGAAGTCTTGAAGCAGTGCTGGATGGACAAGTTAAGTTGGAACTTCTGGACTTGGGCTTGGAAGAACGGACGGAATCTCCGGGCCTTGAATGGGTGATCTGCAAAATAAGAAACACCGTGAGCCTCGCCACGAGCAGAAGGGGGTTTCTCCTCGTGACCACCCTCCGACGTGAGAATAAGTATGTGTGTAGTGGAAGGTAAAAAGAGGGAGAGAAGAAAGAAGCAAGTAACTTCGGGTATTGTGAATATGAGAGTGTAAAAAGTGTCCCACCTTTGAAATCGGCCAGACTATTTATAAGGTATCCATGGTCAAGATGTTTGGACTGAATGTCCATTATAGGTTGTCTGCAGTCAAACATCTTTCTCTGCTTCTGCTAATATGACTGTTATTTCCTCTTTCACGCTTAGAGAGTTCAAGGTGTGTTTAATTACCTTTGTCTATATAGTTGACCCGTGTTCCTTGTGCACAGGTTCTGTTCCTGACATATCTTGTCTTGTTAGCTGACTTCCCTTTTTGTGTTACTGGTTCTTACCTGACCTCTTTCTATCATGGGTTCAGGTTTCCTCATTGGTGTTGTCTTTATAGTTGACTCTTATGCCCAATGAGACGTTATCTTAGTTATTTAGTATTATTTTCTGGTATGAGATTATTTCCTTCGTAACTTCTTTGATATTTTCTAAGTGTTGAGTGGGAGATGTCGTCCGATGTCAAACGAATCAATCTTTCGGCTATGACACCCTTGAGCCGCGGCACGGCCTCAGCCGCGGCTGGGGTTGGGTTTTTTGGTTTCGTCCTTGTTCTTTATATCTAGCATGGGTTCAGGTTTCCCCATCCTTGTTGTACTTGGGCCGTGACACACCCTCAGCCGCGGCAGCCTCTCAGCCGATGCCGGTAACCTATCATTTTCGTGATGCTTGATCGTCTATCCCCTTCAGTTGTTAAATTCACGAAAAACAAAATCAGGTTACAATTAAGCCAGTTTTATAATTTCTTTCATGGATGTTGGTATAATTTACTTAAAGCAGATGTGATTCATATTATAATGCACTAGGTTATATACATATGTATTACATCAGGTTATGTTAATAGAAAAAATAAAACTATAATAATATAAAAAAAAATTAAAATAATATGTAAAACAAGAAAATAAATCCTTTTTTTCCTTAATCAAGAAATAATTAGAATTCAAATTTTATGTTATTTTTTTGAAAAATAAAAACATTAACATAATTAAATTTCAAAATTCAAATTTACTTAAAATAAAGAAAATTAGAATTTTTTGATAAGAAAAAAAATATGATGATAACATGTGACATTGTTTGGAATTATTTATTAGAATAACGATGTGGATTTTTTACTTCTTATTAAAAATTTGGTGAAACATTCAAAGTTTTGACTATAAACGATTTTTTATACTTAATATTAATAAACAGTTGTAATGTTTGAGAAGGTTATAAGTTCAAGTCTCATTCTCACACGATTAAAAAAAATTTCCATTTAAAAAAAATTAATAAACACTTGCGAGAAAACTTAATTAAAAATTATCTATAGATGCGATCGGGTTCAAATATCTTATAATGGCTGATTTATGACTAAAAATAACAAGCAGGGTGCAATAAAAGGGAAATCTATAAGGAGAAGGTTCTTACGGTAGGTCATATTGTATTTTTAGGTCCCAAGTTTGAACCTATAAAATGTGTCCAAAAATATACACAAACGTAACAAAAAAGGTTCATGTAATGGATAGGGTAACTTTTATGTTAAAGTTTCATAAATGACTAAAATACATTTACTGTTTAGAAAATAAAAATAAAAATTTTATGCATATTAATAAGGTTTTTCCGGACACACATCTCTCTTCTAATAAAAAACTAAATGGTTTTGCCACTTTCCATCACCACATTCAATTTCACAAGTTTTTCCCCCCAAAACCACATTTATATCATACATTTAATACTTTCATATTTAGGTTTTTTTTTGGAAAATTACATTAATAAACATTTTACCAAATCAATTTATCATTATAACCACTGGCTTACATTTTTATAAAATTCGTCAAAAGTTAATATTTTAAAAAATCAAGAATTAAAAAACAGAAGATTTAAAAAAATGAGTTTTTAACGTTTTATTATTAAAAAACATTTTTTAATAATTTTATTATCAAAAAACAGGATTTTTTTAATTTTACATATAAAATTTAAAAGTTCTACGTTTGTATTTTAAATAAATATATGTTTACTAATATTTATTTAGTAGTCTTTTAATTAAGTTTGATATTTATACATAAACTTTTTATTTTTATTTATAAATTTTAAAACTTAGTTTTTAATAAAAATATGAAACTTGCAAATATTTATTTTGAAAGTGTATTATATTTTAAACTTGATTTTTTTTTACATGACAGAGAATTTTTTTCAAAAAACATGTTTACAAGTTTCATTTCTAATTTATTAGTTTTAATTTTTTCGTATTTAATTTTAGAATTTTAAATTTAATTGTGTTGAAATATTATGGAGCGAAATTTTTAAAATTTGGGGTTTTAAATTTTGAATTTAAAAGACGATATATTGTTGAATTTTTTTTTTGTATTTTTTTATTATTTTTTTAATGAGTGATTTTCCGCATACAAATACAAATAATATCCATCAATTAGAACATTTTGATGATGATTTTGATGAAAGAGTTGTTAAGATATTTATCAATATAATTTTAACGTTCATACGTGTAACACACGAGGTTAAAGCTAGTTTCCATTAATCAAACTCAAAATGGAACTCATCGTTGTTCATCTCCGCCACACCCCATCTCTCCCCGGTCACCAGAACCACTAAAAACCCCTGTTAAAGACCCCGCGTGAGTTCTCCGACGACCCTGCAACCACTTCGGCAATCCCAAGTAAAACGACGACGACCCTAAGTAAAACGCCGGCTACATCTCCATCCTCGACTACACCGTGACCAAAGTTTGAGGTCCCAAAACCAACCGTAGACTAACCCTCGTTTTTATCGGTAAGACCTGCAACAACAAATTTCATGCCAGATTCCGAGTACGTATGGCAGAGCTACTGACATTTGCTAGCTGATATTAACGGTGTTTAGACGAGGCATCTAGCAGGTGGACAGAAAAACGTAGGGAGGGGGGTTAAGCGAGGTGTGATGGTGGTGTAGGAAGGTGTGGAGTTGGTGATAGAGGTCTCGTTTTTCTGGTGGTGATATGGTGGCGAGTTCAAGTGAGGGTGGTGGTCGAAAGTGGTTACAAGTGGATGTGGAGGTTAGGGTTTGATGGAAGAGGCGGGCTTCATGAAGAAGATGGCTGGAGAAGATAAAGTGGGTTGGGTTTTTGTTAGAGGTATTTTAATCATTTTTAAAAATCTCAACAAAAAAGCTAATCCACCTCTATTCCAAGAACCTTTTTTATTACGTTCGTGCATACTTTTGAGATGATAATATGATAAAATTAATAACATATTAAAAAGCAAGTTTCATTCGAGAGATAAAAGTTACTCTATAAACTTTTTAACTTTGTTTGCATATAATACAATAGGTTAATGCATTATTTTGTTTTTTTTCTTTTCGGAGAAAGACTTATCTTTAAAAGTAGGCTTCACTAACACAAAACACAAACATTGCCTTGATGTACTGGTTTATTTGTTTGCTTAAGAGCTTCACACGTTTAGGAAACGCGGGTTCGAACCCTTCTAGCTCCCCTTTACTGTTTTTTTTGTCTTAGTGATATTTGTTTTTTTTACGTTTTAATTTATAACTATAGATTTTATATACTATTCTCGCGTATCGTCAGTTTATTTAAAGGTTTTGTCTTTATTTTATAAGTTTTCGAGAATGTTAGTTTTTTTTTTGTTTAACATGCCGCAACACGTGTGTGTAAAGGCTAGCATTCTCGCCCAGAAACCGTCGCAACGCGCGGGCCTTCTTCTAGTTATTGTTAAAAAGTAGATTAACTATTTATTATTTTCTGAATAATTACAAAAGTAAGGATTAAAAGATATAAATAAAAGTAAGAAAAGCTAAAATATTTGATTAGAATTAAATAATTAATGTACATTACATAGTTAAAACTATAACAACTTATATAACATAAGCATTATTTTCTGAGATTAAAGTTTCCCTCGTTGCAAGTTGCAACCTCATAGTGATGATAGATGCTAGTTACCTGGTGTTTCTTGTGACTCAGGTTCACTCTCTGCTCTCCCTATTAGTTTCTGTGACATGTAAATGAGGGCTAACTCTTAGGCTGATGCACCTGGATTTTACCCACGCCGATCTAGGGTTAGAGCCTCGGCTCTCCCTCAAGCCTGGAAGCATCAGCGGATTTAAGGGAGGGTCCAGAGGGTCGTTAACCCTCCGGCCAGCCAAACTTTCTATTAAAAGGTTTTTATCGACGTTTTTCCTTTTATAGTTTGACCCTTCAAATAAACATAGGTAGAGACGTAGTGTAGTGAGGTAAAAACTAAAAAGAGAAAAATGAAGATAGCAAAAAGAAAGAAATTCCGGTCGACGTCTGTGAAGCTCCGGCATACTGGTTATAGACAATGTTGAAGAAGATAAATAAAATGATAAATCTCCTATTTTAACATTAAGTAATCAGAGAGTAATTGACTTTATTAGTTGAAAAATATGCATTGATAGTGACTAGTAGTGTCATTGGAAACATGTATTTTAGTATTTACTTTTCTTTTATTTTTTTTAACGAATTCATAGTAAAATTTTGTGTTACTATAAACTTCTTTTGATTCATTATTTTATTTGATATTTGTCAAATATTTAATTACTTTACTGTTTTATTTGTTTATTATTTAATTTAAGATTTATTAGCTATTTGATTTTTAAATAATCTTTAATCCATTTTAAATAAATATATTTAGATAACATTTTCATAGATGATAGATGTACTTAAAAATATTAGGTTGTAATAATTAATTACTCAAATCAAGCATTGATTCTTGTATATATTACCAATGTTTTAAAAATCGATTTTTAAATTGTATCGGATTAAACTCAGAAATGGTTCAACCGGTTGTATCGGGTTGTACCGGATGGTTCAACCGGGTTGACTAGTAAATCTATAATTTCATAAAAATACAACTCTAACTCAAAAAATAATCTAAAAATACATGATTGCATGCTAAAATTTAATCCAAAAGTTAATCTATAATAAAAAGATAATCAAAAAACAATCAATTTTTGGATTATTTTTTTTAAATAAAAGTGTATAATTGTTTTATGTCATTAGAGTGTTGGATTTATTAATTTCATCATTGTTTAAAATATAAAAATTCACCATCATCGTCATCGTCATCTTCATCAACAAGAGCATAGCTATTTTCGTTTCCTACAATATTAAATAAGAAGTTTTATCACGTAAATGTTTTTAACGGCAAACAGAAGGATGATGGTTAAACATAGTTTTTACATGGCCCGCTATTTTCTGAAGAGGCGCATATCAATTGATTTTTTTTCTAAACTGGGTTATAGGTAAGGTAATTGATTAACAAGCCTTCTGTTTGTGACTTTGTGTGTATCCCGACAAACAATTTTTTTTAAAGTTTAAACATAAAATTTTACTTGTAACTAAAACCGTTACAACAGTATAACCTGGTAATACCGTCGGTTCAACTAACATACCGGTTTTTCAATTTACCGGGCTCAAACTTACCGGGCTAATGGCCGAGACCCGGTTCAACCAGTATTACCGGCCGGTTTAAATCGGTTTTTAAAACATTGTAAATTACTGTTACCAGTTTTTTGCTTTATTACATTACTTGATAAATAATATAACTAATATAAATAGTTCAAGGTTATTGTTTGATTGATCGATGAAAGACGAAAGTACTTAGCAAATCAAGTAATCATTATAAAATGTAAAATTAAATTTTATACAACCTCCAACATAAACGTTATAGTTTGGTCACGATGTTTGAATATACATAAATATAGCAAAAGTTATAAAGTTAGTTTTTTTTAATCTATTTTAAAACTTTATTAGTTTATTTGATTTAACTTTTATAAATATGTAAGCTTTTTATTTTTTTTGTCATATTATTGCATGTATATATTACTTTTATCATTTGACTCAAATTTATTACTTCATTTTGTTCTTTAATATTTATAATTGTGTACCTAGTTGAGAAGATGTTTTTACAAGTTTTAGAAATAATTAGTTTCAAGTCTTTAAGATACTAAAACTACAATTACCAATTCATAGTCATCTTTTAACTTGTTGTAGCTTGATTCGATTGATAAGAAACCATTGCTGTAAATCGTTCAATGTGAAAATAATATAACTATTGTGACCCCCTAAATAAAAAGTTCTGGTTCCGCCACTGCCTGGAAGGGGCCGTTTGGGTGGGATTTTTCCTTGTATGCTCTCAAACTCTGACGCCAAGTGGAACCGGTTAAGACAACATATTGGCCGGAGTTGGACGAGGCTCTCCCATCTGACAGGGAGATGCGACGTTACAACATTCAATGTTCGCCGTTAAAAAAAATAGTGATGATAGATGCTAATTACCACTTTGGGTGTTCATATTTTCACAAGTGTGTTCATAACCATTTGAAAATGACTAAACTATCTAAATCAAAGTAAATCGACTGCTATAAGATCTATACTATTCTGTTTACGGTTTGAAAAAAAAGAACAATCAGGTTTAATGGTTAAGTCGGCGATTTAGGACTTGAAATAGACTGTTTAATCCAAACTAGTTGTGTAACCTTTATTGTTATTTTTTTATTTCGGCTGTGTAATCCAAACTACTAAACTGTTAGGACAGGTTTAGACGGTCCGGTTGACTTAAGGGTGAAGGGGGCGTTCACGGGTAAGGGGTTCGGGTATGGGAACCCACGCGGGTACACCGCCGCTGACCCCTTACCCGAGTAAATTGAAGGTGATTTGCGGGTATATGTGTTAGAATTAAAGATAGCAAAAGTTCCCTCCAAAGTGATTATTTAAAAGTTTAAAATTCAAAGTCAATTACATATATTTAGAATGTTTTTATTAGTTTTAATTCTAGCTAATGTATAAGGATTTGTCTTCCTTTAATTATGCATTCCATCTTGTATTTATTCCATTGTTTGTAAATGATAATTAAGTTGCTTTTCATTCTTTCATATTGTATCAGAGCCAAACACAAAAGATCCCTACCGCACTTTCCAAATTTTTTTTACAGCTTCTCTTCCGAGATTTTTTTTTCATCCTCCGATCACCTTCTGCCATCAATTCCACCTTTTCCGGTCATCTTTTTCACTCCTTTTCCGGCCAAAGTCTAAGCATGTCAGAAACAAACAACACCAACACCAACACCAACACAGAAACCCCCTTCACCACCTTCCCGGTCACCACTACCACCACCCTCACTCTCGTTAACCTCCCCACCACCCTGAAACTAACTGCTACCAACTACCCCAGTTGGAAAACACAAATTGAGGCCCTCCTCCAAGGGTTGGATCTCTACAAGTACGTTGATGGATTCCACCCTTCCCCAAAACCCATTATCACCGATGCCGGAGTAACTACTCCACATACCGACTACCCCATGTGGTACAGACAAGACCGACTCTTGTTCGGTGCCATCGTCAGAAGCCTTTCACCTTCCATCGTCCCTCTTATAACAAATGACACCTCCTCTCTCGAAGCCTGGAAAATTCTTTCCAACACCTACGCCTCTCCTTCTCGAGGCCACATCAAACAATTGCAACACCGGTTGAAACAATCGTCCAAAAATCCAACTCAGTCCATCATCGACTATATGCAGACCATGAAAACACTCATCGATGAACTCTCCATCTTAGGCAAGAAAATGGATCCGAAAGACATAACGGATGCCTTCCTAACCGGCCTAGACCAATCTGCATACAAACCTGTCATCGATGTCGTCCATGCTTGTGACACACCCATTGCCTTTCATGAACTACACGAAAAATTAATCAATCATGAACTATCCATACTAAAATCCTTAAACACCCAGTCTGCCCCTACTCTTCACCAACCCGCCACTGCCTTTGTTGCACACGCAAGACCTCACAACAGGTCATGGACTAAACGCCCCCCAATAATGAACAAGGCCTTCTACCTACACCCCAAACCCAACCTCCTGTCACCCCTCGAAACTTCCTAGGCAAATGCCAATGGTGCTTTACTAAAGGTCATTCTCTAACCTCTTGCTATGCATTTCAAGAAACTTCACCCACATATAAACATGCCATCACTTCCCAAACATAACCCCACCAAACCACAGGCCTACACAATGGGTGTCATGAACACCAACACCCACATTCCAAACCAACCTTGGCTCTTTGATAGCGGTGCATCTCATCACATCACCAACGACCTTAATGCCCTCTCACTCCATGCTCCTTATGATGGTACCGATGAACTTGTCATTGGTGATGGTTCGTCCCTAACTATAACTCATGTTGGTTCCTTAAATATTTGTTTCTCAAATCACTCTTATTCTTTGCGTAATGTTCTTTGTGTTCCTTTACTATCTAGAAACATCATTTCATTTTCTCGTTTATACATTGATAACCCCATACTAATTGAATTCTTTTCTTTCAATTTTGTTATCAAGGACTTCCACTCCCGCATACCCCTCCTCCAAGGAACAAGTAGCCGAGGAATATACGAACTTCGTTCTACATCATCACCTTATGCATTTCATTTACAGAAGAATAAATCCTCCCTATGGCACCATCCCCTAGGACACCCGCACTACAAAGCTTCATAGCATCTATCATATTTTATTTCTTCTTTTTTGCCTTATAATCAATCATGTAATTCATGTTGCATTAATAAAAGTCACAAACTTCCATTTCACAACTCTACTATTACCTCTAATGCACCTTTACAGCTTTTATTGTATGGACATCCCCCATTACCTCATTCGATGGTTTTAAGTATTACATAATATTTGTTGACCATTTCACAAAATACATTTGGTTTTACCCGATTAAAAATAAATCCAACCCCCTCACCACATTCATTCGATTTCAACAACTTGTTGAAAACTATTTTCAAACTAAATTCAAACAATTATTCTCAGATAATGGAGGAGAATACATCAAACTATCCTCTCACCTTGCCTCTTGTGGCATTTCTCACCTCACTTCTCCACCACACACACAATGGTTATGCCGAACGTCGACACCGACATATAGTTGAAACGGGTCTCACCCTTCTCTCCCATGCCAAAATTCCATTACAATTTTGGCCCTTTACATTCACCACTGCCACATACCTCATTAACCGACTACCAACCGCTACCTTAAAAAATGATTCTCCCTACCATCGCTTATTCAAAAAGATTCCAAACTATGATAAACTTCGTAGTTTTAGTTGTCTTTCCTACCCATGGTTACGCCCCTACTCCACTCACAAACTTCAACAAAAATCAATACCATGCATCTTTGTAGGATATTCATCCTCACAAAGTGCATATCATTTGCTTGATCCCACTACAAATAAAATCTACACCTCTTGTCATGTCCACTTCGTAGAAAGTGAATTTCCTTATTCTAAACTTACAAATTACTCACCCACTCCTACCCCACCTCCAGATTCGTGGATCCCTTTCACAACCCACAAAATACAATCCCCAACTACCACCATCCCATCCATGCCATCTTCCCCCACTGTTCAACCCACTTCACGTACCTCATCCTCTTCAACTCCTCAACATCAGGAGTCTCCATCTCCAATCACATCCAATCCCTTATCTCTCTCATCACCCTCATCGAATTCACCCACTACCCCACAATCACCAACTTCTCCCACTTCACCCTCTTATCCTATATCTCCTGCTTCAGCCTCCCCTCAACCCTCCAACCCACCTCCTGCAAACTCTCAACCAGACCCTACAACCATTACCTCCCTATCACACACTCGCACCACCAGAAAACCCAATCCCAAATACAACAACCAAGATTTTGTTCTTTACCATGCCATATCTCAACCCATTCCTAAACCAACAACAATAACCCAAGCTCTAAAACACCCACGTTAGCGTCAAGCCATGCAAACCGAATATGATGCACTTCAACACAATAAAACTTGGACCCTTGTTCCACCTAATTCTGCACCTAACCTTGTCGGCTGCAAATGGGTTTTCCGAACCAAATACAAACCTGATGGTTCAGTTGATCGCTTAAAAGCAAGACTTGTAGCTAAGGGTTTCCACCAACGCCCCAGTTTAGATTACGTTGAAACTTTCAGTCCAGTAATCAAACCCGCCACTCTCCGGCTTATACTCACTCTAGCCACCACTCACAATTGGTGTCTCCGCCAACTCGACATCAATAATGCATTCCTTCAAGGTACCCTTACCGAAAACGTTTACATATCTCAACCACCCGGTTTTGCCGACCCCTCCTTCCCTAACCATGCTTGTAAACTCAACAAGGCTATCTATGGCCTTCGACAAGCTTCAAGGGCTTGGTACGATGAGCTCAAAACCTTCCTTCTATCGGCCGGTTTCAAACCAAAGATCTCTGATCCTTTACTTTTTTCCAACCACACTACCCCCTCCTATATTCCTACTTGTCTACGTTGACGACCTCATTATCACCGGCCCAAATTCTGCCCTCAACAACTCTTTCATCAATTCCCTAGCCACCAGGTTCTCCCTAAAAGATCTAGGCCTCCTCTCCTACTTCCTAGGCGTTGAGTTTATTCCTCACTCTAACGGTATCCTTCTTTCTCAAACAAAATATATTCTTGACATCCTAACTCGTGCCAGCATGAATGAATGTAAACCGGCTACCACACCAATGTCATGCACTAAACCACTCAAAAACCTAATGACACGCCTCTCACATCCTCAACAGATTACCGTGCCTTCATCGGTGCTCTACAATACCTTTCATTAACCCGCCCCGATGTTGCTTTCACGGTAAATAGACTATCTCAGTTCATGAATTCTCCCACATTCGTGCAGTGGGCTGCCCTGAAGAGATTACTACGCTATTTGCATGGCACCATGCACCATGGTGTCATCATACAACGAAACTCTCCCATGCACCTACACGCATTTACAGACGTCGATTGGGCTGGGGATAAGCTAACATATCGAAGTACAACATGTTACATCATCTATCCTGGCTCCAATCCAGTCTTATGGAGCTCCAAATGGCAAGCCACTCTAGCTCGGTCCTCTACGGAAGCCGAATTCAGAGCCGTCACTGCCACCACAACGGAAATGCAATGGTTGATATCTCTACTATATGAGATCGGGTACAAGTCAAATGTCCTTCCCATAATCTATTGTGACAACCTAAGTGCAACACACTACTCGGCTAACCCGATATTTCATTCACGTATGAAACATCTTGCTCTAGACTTTCACTTTGTTCGTGAAAAAGTTCAAGATGGTACGATACGGGTCACTCACATTCGTGGGGATGACCAACTAGCTGATGCGTTAACAAAACCTTTGCTCAAACCATGGTTCAATACTCTCTTATCCAAGATTGGTCTCCTTCCAAAGTCGTCCATCTTGCTGGGGCATGTTAGAATTAAAGATAGCAAAAGTTCCCTCCAAAGTGATTATTCAAAAGTTTAAAATTCAAAGTCAATTACATATATTTAGAATGCTTTTATTAGTTTTAATTCTAGCTAATGTATAGGGATTTGTCTTCCTTTAATTATGCATTCCATCTTGTATTTATTCCATTGTTTGTAAATGATAATTAAGTTGGTTTTCATTCTTTCATAATATGTACCCGGGCTCTTTTCTCCTCACTCGACCGTTGCCAAACGGCTAGAAAGCGTTACCCCTTTTAAAATAAAAAAAAACTTTTTTTCCTATATATATACAATACATTTATACCATTAAAATCACACCCAAAAATATTTCTTTCTACCATTTTTCTACTTAAAAATCTTGGACTCCAAAAAGTCAAAATCCGGTACTCGGAAAAAATCAAAGGCCGGTTCTAGCCAAAACCCGTCAACACAACAACCTACTCAACCAATACAACAACCGGCAACGTACCCATATTATCCGTATGGTCAAATTCTCACTCAAATGCCCGTAATTCCTACCAAAATTGCACCCGGTCAATACACGTATCCATTACATGATCAACCTACTTTTGAGCCTTTTGCACCCCGCTACCATAACCTACCATTCCGTCACCCAAACCGTAACGATGAAGATCGACCACTCCCGATCTTTAATGACGACCAATATGAAGTAGTGGTTGGTGAAGAAGAAGATGACGACGAAGACCCGGTAGTCGGAAATAAAGGAAAAGAAGAAGAAGAAGAAGAAGAGGAACCCGAAAATAAAGGAAAATTTCACGCACGTGCGACACGTCAACAATGGACCAATAAACAAAATCTCGCTTTATGTAATGCTTGGATTCATATTTCCGAAGACCCGGTAATCGAAAATCAACAAAAGAGATCAGGATTTTGGAAACGTATCCTTAAGCATTATAACGAACAAGTTGGTGGAAGCAACCGAAGTATTCACCAACTAAATTAAAAATGGACGACTTTAAATACGCAAATGAGTTGGCTCAACGGTTGTTGGGTTCAAGCGGTATATTTATCTTTAAATACGTAAATAAGTTTATATTTGTTGTTTATTCAATTTTTTGTTAAGTTATTTATTTTTTATAACCATATAGGACCGTCTACGTGCGAGTGGATCCGCCGACTTAGATGTGATGAAGAAAGCGATGAAGGATTTCCAAACTAAATACAATAAAACTTTTGCCCACGTTGAATGTTGGGAGCTTATACGTCAACATGATAAATGGGAACAAGTGTTGTTGATGGGGAAGGAGTGTAACATTTATGATTTTATCACTTTTATTTTCAATCCAATGTAACACATTTGATAACCAATTCTATTTCAGCGTCTTAAATTCGTTTTGCAAACAACTAAACCCTAATTGCTAATATAAAATCACAATTCTATCCCACCGTTATCTCAAAATCTCTTTACATATACATGTACATATATATATTTCGACATACATATATATCTATTTAAACACATTACAAATGCATACACATACATACACTAAATTAACAAGTAAATCTACCCTTAACTGAACCTTTAACCATTTGAACCTTATTCTCGAACCCTCAAGTCCAAATGTTAACCAAGTTCTAAGAAAAATTGACCCGTTTGACTTTTAAAAGTCAAACAGGGCCAAAATCCACAAATCCAACTCCTAGGATCGACTAGATCAGTTGTTTCGGGCTTTACCGATCGTGTACAGTCAATAAACGACCCAATCTTGGCCCAAACATCAAATAAATTCGACCAATTTAGCGAACAATTCGAAATTCGAACGAATTGACTTTGGATAGTCAAACCCGTAACAATCTCCACTCAATTCAAAGAATTAACGCGTTGTAATCCCGCAATTTACTCCTCAAGTCAATCACGCACGTACCTAGGCTGCTATCAGGACCCAATTCATCCCCAATTCAATTGATTAGCTCGTAACCAGTCGCCGCGACATTTCCGGTCAATTTGAAAATCGAATTAACTTATACGAATGAAATCAATCAAATTAAAACACTCCCCTACTCTCGTAATCAACCACACAAACTCTCTCATTCTTCAATCGAACCTCATATCCCCGCAGAGAGCCTGTCGAGCACCAAGATCAGCCGAGCATTTGACTCTGTCGTTCTCATTCGTTCCTAAGCCAAATCAGGTACCAATTACGTCAATCGATTCGTAATCCTCTGGTTATCGATAGCCCTCTGCCAATTCATGATGGCAGAAGGTATCGAGGTCGATTGGGATTAGGGTTCTTGGCGGGTTGATGCGTTTTCGAATTTGAGTTTGGTTTAATTTCATGTTTTAATTAAATAGAATCGGTAAACGACCAGCGAAACCACCTGGTCCGGCCGGTAAGTCACTGCGCCGCCGAACCAGGTGGCGTGGGTTCGAAACCCACACAGACCGGCCTTTTTGCGCGTGTCACAAGCCAAACCCGGCTCCCTGTTCCGGACTGGTTTTATACAAATCAAACCGGGTTTCTAACAAGTATCAGTCCTTTGGCCCAGTGGTTTACTCGCCCTACCCACACAACTCAGACCCGGGTTCGAGTCCCGGCGGTCTGTTTATTTTTTTAAACACGTTTTAAGGCTTTGAAAATGTTAAAAAAAATTATTTTTATAAACCTTACACTTATTAGAACAGAATGAAAACAAGTTTTACAATTTTTGCATAAAAAAAATATCTATTTTTATAAATTAAATTGATTAATTACTCAATTTAAGTTATATTATTTTGAGTAATCTTTTTTCCTAATGTATAAATTTTGTGACAAGTTTTATGAATACATTATACAAAGTTCTATAAAAAAATTTAAGTTATATATAGACTTTATATATTTAAAGAATACATGTCAATTTTTAAATAAATTTATTTATTTTAACATAACCATTTCAAACGATGAATAAATAAATAAATGTATTTACTATTTATATAAATTACATTTACAAATACACTTAGAGTTTAAATTATATTTAAGATTAATGTTATGATCAAATATTTACACGTCTTTATAAGTAAATAAATAAAGTAAAATTATTTATTTAATTTATATTTAATATAAACTCGCACACTATTTTTTTTATATATAACTAAATAAATGAATAACAATTATTTGATTTATTTAGTTATTCAACCCAAACCATAATTCAATTATTTTAGAAACTATTCGATTTAATATTACATTCTATACATCATCCTTATTTGCTACAACTCAAATCTTGTGTACACGTTTCCATTGCAACCCTAGACCCGACTTTAGACTATTGTACATGTTATTAATCTAGATTCATATGTATTACACTCTAGGTTAACATTGTAAGTTACAAGGAACACTCTGCTATCTAGACACTGGTAATAGCAACATCTTTGATATAAGTGAGTTTTACATAGCCCCCTTTTTCACTGTTTTTACATTTTGGGGTGAAACATGATCACGACTTACAATGATTTACATAAACTACACAATACAAATCCACTTTACAATTTATGTGCAATTTGAGCTTTATGTTTGAGTTCTAGGTGTGTTAACTACTTATGTGCAATTACATGTACAATCATTAACTAATCAAGCCGACGGTTAACAATGATAGATCTATTGAGTCTGACAAACCCATCCAGATTGGGGTGATTGTTACTGACAACACAATTTTTGCATGCTAGTTACAAAGGTTTGATTGTACTACTTGGTTACACAATAGTAGCTCCCCAGAAATGCCTTGTTAATCATGACTTGTATGGATTTGTTTACACATAACGCTTTGATGCTATTTAGAGTCAAAACCTATGTATGCTCACCAACTTTTTATTTGACCTCGTTTTCATCATGTTTCAGGTACAAAAGTTTGAGTCGATCAAGTCGCTACACTTAGGTTGTGGACTTAGTTAATTGAATCAGAGAAATTTGTTATGTATTTCACGAATTCTTGTATTGTATGAATTTGGTGCTATAAATGAAATGTAACATTTTAATATATTTAACTTTAGTTAACCATGTGCTCATGAACAGTATACATGTCCCGCCCCGACGTTTCCGCCGTCGGTTGGGGTGTGACAAGGAGTTTTCTGGTCAATCGAAAAATAAACGAAAGTCTTCGGATTCCGCCAACTACTCAAATGATGAACACTTTACTGCTTGGGCACCCGACCTCAATGAAAACACAACTCCAACAAGACCAAGACGAAAATCAAAGAAATCAGACCAGTCGTCAAGCAAAGGTAGTCTAGCCGAAGCGGTTGCTGAATGCGCAACCATGAGAGATCAACGGGAGTCCACACGGGAGGATATTTTGAAAGCACTATTTGATTCAAAAAGGTCAAAAGATCAAGATATTAAGGTGATGGTGGAAGAACAACGGGCGGCTATTCTGGAGGATCGTATGGACCGTGATTTAAAGATGTTTACGGATCCTCATAATTATGTGACCGGACCGATGTTGAAAATAGTTCTAAAACGAAAACGTGAAATAGCTAGTCGATACGGGTGGCCTTGTGATTTCTAGATTTATTTTTATGTATTTTTTAAATTTAGTGTTTTTTTTTTTAATTTTTAATGTACTTTTTTTATTAATGAACTTACTTTAATTATTATTATTACTTGTTTTATTTAAAAAAAGAAAAAATAATAAAAAATTAATTTTGTTAGGGTTGTGTCCCCTTCACTTTAGGGTATTAGGGTAGGAAGATGGTTAAAATGAGATGACACACACTCATTGGTTAGTTTGATGAGGGTAAAACTTTGGTAAGGGTTATGCCCCTTCACCGTAACCAGCCCGACTGATTTAGTTTTCCTTTTCCTGACACAATAATGACCTATTCAGGCCTATACTTTTATGAAAACGGATAGTAACTATGAACACCTTGAGTTATCACACAAGAAGCACAAATTGTGTTTTAAAAAAGGGCTTGGATGCTTGCTCACCCACAAATTTTATTTCAACACCCCCGCCGCCACCTATACGAGGCGTGCAAGCACAAAAATTATATGGTCGGTCTGCCAGGTCAGTTATTGTCCGGCATCTGGCATACATGCAGTGTTTCGGGCATTTGCTATTATTTTAGCGAAGCTTAAAAGGAGGGTTGGATTCCTTAATTTGCATGAAAAGTTGGTACACCCAAATATTAGGTCTCTTAGGGTAAGGGGCATGACCATCACCAAAAAATTATCCTAACAAAAATACTCAATGAAGATGTATCATCTTACTTTTACCTAAATCCAACCCTAATACCCTAAATAATTTCTTTTTCTTTTTAAAAAAAATTAATTCTTCATTAAAACTAACTAAAATTAATAAAAAACACCTTAAACCCAATGGGTGGGAAACCCGAACTACCCTAGCATTTTTAATAAAAAAATTAAAAACATAATTATAATAATAATAATCTATAACTAAAATAAAATTGTAAAAATTTTAAAACATAATGTATAATAATAATAATAATAATTTATAACTAAAAGAAAATTGTGTAAACTTTGCCGTGAAACAAAAAAATATATATATTGACTTGTGAAAAGTCAAAATTGCCAATTCAAAGTTTCCAAAATTTCCAAAGTTTCACGGGTAAATTTTCTTTGTTTCATAGGTAGATATACCCGCAAAACATAAGTTTCTCACTCGGGTAGGGGGTCGGCGGCTGTATACCCGCATAGGTTCCCATACCCGATGGTGCCCCCTTTACCCTTAACCGTAAAGGGCAAAACGGTCCACTTTTTTTTCTTTTATTTAAGGTGGCACAAAGTTGCAGGTGCTTCAAAGGATAAAATTGTACTTTCAGTCGTACATCTTCATGTTGATATTTGCTGCTTCTGAAATCTGACATCAAGTTTAATGTTGGGTACAACTTTCATTGCAAGATGTATAAGCATTTAAAGTATTACATTATTCCTCAGAAAATGTATTTATTTATTTTTTATTCAGAGCCCATAGCCCTAAGCATGTGCAGGGGGCCCAAGGCCTCCATCTCTTTGGGCCACAAAAATCATAAAATAATTTAAATTGATTAATTTGGTTGGATTTCAACGTAACATATAGTCCCATATGAAAAGTGTTTATGACGTCATATACTTCGATTTTCTAAAGAGGTGTTTTCTGGGGATTTGAAAAGAGGTCATAGGGGTGTGTCATGGTTATGAATAAATCTTTATGGATTAATATGTTAAATCTCATACAAACCCATAAATTTGATATAAACATAAAAATTATATAAAATATATAAATATAAAAACGACATGAGTTTTTGCTGGTTGATATAAACACAATCGTTAAAATTGAAATTTAAGTTAATTTTACCATTTTGTATATCCAATATGCACAGGGACGGGTCAATCATTTTGGAGGCACAAAACAAAGTAAAAATCTGGGGCCCTTTTCCAAATTCTTTTGAGTTCATACTCTTGATTACGGAAATTACAAAGAAGAAACTTATATAACAACTAATCAATTTATAAACCAGGTGGTTTTTGTAGCCAAATAAAGTTGGTTATCTAAGAGGAGTTCATACCAAAGTTAATTAACGGAGTTCCTTTATTACGTAAACTAGGTTATGTATCCGTGTATTACACGGGTTGCAAAAAATTAAATTACATAAAACATAAATCTAGAAATAAATGAAACATAAAGGAAATTACATATAACATTAAAATAACAACAAAAAAAAGATAAAGATTCTACAGATTTTCATAATTTTCTAAAAAATTCATTGTATACTACATTTGTTGTTTGGTTTGTAGTTTTAGCATCTTTATATAATATTAGTAGTTTTACCCCATCTCCAGTTTTCACTCTTTAGATCTCACCAAATATCAAAATTTCAAAGGTGTTATGCTTTGACATTTATTCCTTACCCATTGCACTCCAAATTAAAGATTGCTTAAGAGTAGGACCTTACATTTCTAGCTCAATTTTGAACAACCAATCTACTTGTAGATATGAAACCTTCAAAACCTAACAAAATTCTGTTATCTCTCTATATAAGTTAAAAAAGAAACGATACATGTTAGCAAGTCAACCAACCTATTTAAACCTGTCCTAAAACCTTTAACCGTTTTGACCCGTTAAGCAATCCGCACCATCAATTATGAGAAGATAGTCGATGTTCTAAAACGCAGGGTTGGAAGTTAAAAGTAAAGTAAGATATGACAAGCCCATCAATTGCTTCACTCCAACTGCCTTCGGTAAGAATTGCCCAAAGCCCTTTTGATCTCCTAAAAGTACTTGTTTGCATTTGCGATGATGCTAATTGTTTTGGGACTATACATAAGGTACAAACTATGTGTCATAAAAACATTATCGTACACAAATTGTGCAAAAAATGAGAGATATTGACAAACTTAAAGCTACAGCAAAACCACAGTCGGCCACTCATACATTGTATGTCCTTTTTGTACCGATAGTTAGAACCCACAACAATTTTGGACCTGAAAAGTATGGTTTATTTAGGGATGGCAATGGGTCGGGTTTGGGACGGGTTTAGGTAATCCCAACCCCATACCCGGTTATAAAATCTTGTCCCATACCCGGCCCAAAACTCGTCGGGTTTCTATCGGGTAATTACCCGTCGGGTATCGGGTATACCCGCGGGTTTCGGGTATACCCGCGGGTTTCGGGTAAACCAGTTAGTTTCTAAAAAATACCCGTTGGGTATGCTCTACCTAAACCCATCGGGTATTTATCGGGTCTACATAAAAATTGTAACTAAAATAAAAAAAGAAGAAACAAAATCATGTTGGGTATATACATTTAAAATAAATACGGTATATATACTTAAAATAAATACGATATATGCTTAGAATAAATAAAAAAGAAAGAAAAACTATATCGGGTAAACGGGTATACGTTATCGGGTAATCGGGGCGGGTAAACGGGTATATCACCATATCCCATACCCGTCCCAAACCCGCGAAAAATTTCAAAAGTAATCTTAAACCCGGTCCCATACCCGATTACCCGTTCCAAATGTTTTGGGTTTCGAGTTTTCCCATCGGGTTCGGGTTTCATTGCCATCCCTAGGTTTATTACACAAAAGTAAATTACTTTCACCCTTTAGCCACTGCATGTAAGAACTAAGAAAGAATGTTTTTTTTTTCCATTATATAGAAGGTAAAATGGTGGCATGATCTCTCACCAGCCATTTAACCGTTATAAGGCTACTTACATACCGAGTTACAATATTGAAAATATGTTACATACAATGAAATCAACATTTTCTTACATATAAAAGGTGAAAGCAGTCAATCACGATGAAGATTAAGAGTAATCAGTTTTACGCACCATTTCTGGTCCACAAAATCTCCAAAGTACGCCTATGTTGCTTTATGAACATCGGTTGATTTATCCTGATAAACAGATATTACTTAATATCCTAACTGAAAATTGTATATTGACAAATAAAAAAACGAATAATGTATTTTATAAATACTAAATACCTTCAAAGCAACCGGTTTCGGTAACTGAGTGAGTCGTTAGTAACAAAATAATATAAAATTAAATTGCACGTAATTAGAGATTAATGCAGCTGTAAATAGGGATTTGAAGTAATTTCATTTAATTTTCTAATCCCAAATTAGACCTTAGCTTATACAGATTATTCACTTATTACCTCTGTCAATACACAGATAAATAAACAACGCGACGGAATAGATAAAATAGAAAAATAAAAAAAAATATAATATGTAAAACACGGACCATCTTATCAACAGAAAAAATATAATATGTAAAACACGGACCATCTTATCAACAGAAAAAATATAATATATAAAACGCGAACCATCTTTTCAAAATGGACCATCGATTACGGAAATTACAAAGAAGAAACTTATATAACAACTAATCAATTTATAAACCAGGTGGTTTTTGTAGCCAAATAAAGTTGGTTATCTAAGAGGAGTTCATACCTAAGTTAATTAACGGAGTTCCTTTATTACGTAAATGGGACATACTCCGGCAAATTTTATAAGAAATCAATCAAAGTATATAAATTTTGGTCAAACATGATGGTGATATCCCACAATTTGACCATATCCTCTCCAAAAGTTGATTCAATGCCCTTACGGCTTACACCACTTTATTGACAGTAACAACACAACCTTGTGTTGATCCAAAAAAGATAAAAATATGAAAATATAGGGATTTTGGGTTTGAAGCCAGGTGCCTTTGGTTATTGCATGCAACTTTTACCACTAGACTAAAGAACCATTATGTCCTAACTAATCAAAGCACATCATATGCATAAAAATTTGGGGGCCTTTGCAGTGGTGGAGCTTGAAAAACTAAATAGCAGAGGCCGAAAGTTATGAGACCAAATTTTTTTTCCTATTACTATGTTTCGGGTTATATGTTCGGGTCAGGCCAAACAAATCAATAATAAATAACTTTAAATATAAAATTAGCTATTATAATGCGAGAGAAAAATGATAAGTACCTGGAAGAAAATTACAACACAGCCCGACGACCTTGAATATTTTTGAATTCATCGATTATGGATTCCGAATCAAACCTATAATATGCCTAACAAAAAAAAACAATAGGAAATTAGGGCTACTATAAAAAAAAACAATAATCATCATCAATTCATCATCAATTTGTTGTTCATCATCATTAATCAATAATCTTTTCTAATCATAATCCATTAAGTTTTTAACCCTAATATTTAACAAGAATACAACTTACAAGAATTGAGTGGATATTATGAATGCAAGAAATTAGGCTTAGTATTCAGTAACAAACTAACAAGAATCAAGAAATTAGGGCTAGTATTCAACACCTACTGAAATTAGGGCTAGTATTCAACACCTACTGAGACTTACATCGTTGAGCGACTGGTGGCGAGAAGCGTAGCAACGGCTGGAGCAGGGACTGGTGGCGACCAGCGGAGCAGCGGCGCGTGCGAACAACGATTGATTTGGGGTCTGGTCTGGTTAGGTTTCAAGGTCTCAGGTCAGGTCTGTGTAATGGATGGATTGATTGATTTGGGGGTAAATTAGTTTTGAATATTTCATTTCCCCCCTTAAACTTACACTTTTATTTTTTAAATGAACAATCTATTTTTTTATTCCGTACCCATAACTTATCGAATCAATCGAAACAGAGCATTTAACTGAAATTTTTAAGGATAAAAAATCAGATGGGGCCAAGAATTCTTTAGGGAAAAAAATTAGCAGGGCCCGACTCTATACGTAAAAAAAATTTCGGACGAAAACGGAAAAATTTACACTACTAACGGAAAAACGGCGGGGACCGGGGCCACCCCTGGCCCCTTCAAACCTTCGTCTATGGGCCCTTGACAAGTGAGGCCCTAATCAATCGCTTATTTCTATATACATTGGAGCCGGCACTGAATATGCGTCTTGAAGTGTTGAAATTCCATCACACACCCATATGAAATCAAAGTAATGTAATATCTGAGATCAACAAGTTGATCGACAGACAAGAAACTTAAGGATAACTAACATGATATACTGCATCAAGAGATAAACAAGCAGATGGAAAAAGTGAGTAAGAAATGGTTCACGGGTGAGGTTATTTGGATAGGCGGGCAGTTCCTATTAGCGGAGCTAAGAGACCTTCGAGAGATACAGTTGTAGCTCTTGATGGCATGGGCATGACATTTCATTGAATGAGTGACGAGTTTTCTACTTACTAAAAAAACTATTTTGTTATTAATATACTAGGAAAGAGGTAAAGAATAACTGAAAGAAAAGAAATCTGTTAGTTATTCGTTTTATGCATTACTATAACACTAATACAGGTAAGTAAAAAAGAAATTTCTTACTTGTCATACTCTCAGATCTAATAAAATACCATCGATTATAGCCCGTTGATTTCATTTTGCAAAATATAATATTTTTCATTTGATTTCTTCACTTAGAAAGAGAATTTCTAGAAATAGTAAATAAAACAAATGTAATAAATATTATAGACAGAAACAAATGAAAGGAAAAGAAAGAAATAGAGTAGAGAGAATTCAAGAGTCCCGTAAAAATAAAGATAAACACGACTCAACAAATAAGTATTTGGTCCAAAAAATCATGTTTAATGGCGATACAGTTGGAGAGTTGACAAAACTTTAAACCTTTTATAATAAAACCAATAAATCGAAAAAAAGATGTATTTTTACATTCTAGAGCTTGGCAGATCGCTTAGCCATGTTCATTTTCGGCGCAAGAGTGCTTAACCAGTAAGCTATTTTTGATACATCTATTTATTCCGATGAGGCTAGAATAATTAACTAACTCTTAAAAACCAATGTCGGCCCCAAAAGGATAATGACACATGAATTTGTTTTCTATTTAAAAGGTATTCAAAGCTAAAGTAATTAAATGTATGGGTTGTAGCCCAGTGGTTAAAGCCTTTCTTTTCTTCAATGTCTTCTTCAAGGTCAATCCTCACATGGATTTTTTTTCTTTACTTTCTTTTGGCTTTTTCTTTTTTTCATATCATTATCATACAAGTATTTTGGTCTGATTTAAGTTTATGTTTTCTTTCCTCTTGATTCAGGTTCGATCCACATAAAAAGTTTTTATTCTTTTCTTTTTTGTCCTTTTTTTTCTTGAGTCTTTTTATACTTTTCTTAAAATTACGTTTTTTTTCTTCAACAATTTTATCATTTCAATGTTAGGTCATGTTTACGTCGCAACGTGCTAGGCGTAATATTTTTTTCTATCTATACTAAACTGACGCAACTCCATATGTTTCTTTTATGTACTTAACGACGTTAATGTCACCGCTGTAACACGTATAATGATGCTCAGAGGCGCGGACTTAATTACGTTCTTAACCACGTTAATATAATTGTACGTCCCCGCCATAACGGGCGGGTCTTCATTTCTAGTTGTTTACTGTTACACAATATTTGGAAATGAAAATATTAGTTTAAAATTATTTCAACTTTCAAAGAAAAATGCGTTGCAGAAAGATTTATAAAATAATTGATACCATTTCATTATTTAACTTAATTATGAGTACTTTTAAAGTTCACTCATTCACCATACTACGAGTTAAGGGGAAAAGTTTAAGACCTTATTCTTGAGTAGGAAGGGTTCTCGCTACTAAAAAATTTCTTCAGTTGAGGTAGCTCTTTCCTGAGATGTCTTTCAAGCTGAAGCAGGAAGGGCGCTTTCCTTCGTTGAACACAAGACAGACGGGGACAAATCCAATCCCTTAATTCTTTGATCGCATTTAAATTGCTACCACTAAAACAGCCCAAACAAGACATACTATATCCATGTGAATTATGTCCATTATCTCTATGACGAAACTATTTAATACTCTAAATTTATAATAAAATAATACAAGTTAATGTAAAATATTTATGATTGAATTATAAAATTTGATGCTTGTCTCTCTCTTATCTTGAAATTTTTGATATAAAATACACAATTACTTTTAAGTTACGACATCAAATACCTTTTTAAATAGAACAAAATGAGTCACCCCCCTAGACTTGGTAGGTGGAAGCGAAAATGACCCGTTTAGCTAAACATATTCGTAAGTTTGACTCACAACTAAACCGTAAATGTTTAGACTAGACCTAAAACTACGAATTTCATGTTAAGTTGATGCCGTATTTTTGTATTGTGTTAGAAATTTTCACCATTGATTATGAAACACGTGACTTAGGTGAGGAATAACTTTATTTTGGTTATTTTTATTTTGCACTCTATAGTTTTTAGAATTTACATTTGTTCACATATATATATTAAAGCTTTTTAAAAAAGAAATGATTTAAATAGAACATATATAAATTTTAATGTACTATTTAGTGATTTGTTTTTAATTAGACTTGAATATAAAAGTTATGAAACTTGGTTAGTCTTAATGTTTTCTTTTCTTTAGTGATACCTTATGCTTCAAGTTAAACATGGAAAAGGTAACCACCAAATAGTAAAAAGATTAATATACGTTTCATTAAAGTTTTAATTAATTAGTATACAAATAGTTTTGTTGAACACAAATAAGAAGAAAAAAAGACTAAATTACATAAATCAGCGTTTATGTTTATATCAAATTTCAAACAAAGACCTTAATCTTCATTAATTATACCAGACAACCTTTATATATAGATATTGTAACAAATTTCCCCTTTCCTCTAACTTCTGTTAAAATTTCTGTTAAATCAAATCACATGGATATAATGTGAGGGCAAATATGTAATTTCACACTCAATTTTTCACCCGACTAAAACCCCTCTCCACTATTTCCTTCTTCCTCCTAAATCATAAACCCTTTATCCAATGTTTTCAGAACCGGACGTCGAACTGGTTTCCTTACCGGTCCACTGGTCGGACCGGTCCGACCGGTCGGACCGGATTTAAGAACCGGACGACGTCATAAATATTATAAAAATATAGCAGTCTAAATAGCTTTTAATCCTTTTAAAAACCATCAACAAGTCAATTTCAATAATTTTAAACTAACAATTACCTACGAAATAAGAAGCCAAGAGACTTAAAAAAGATTAAAAAAAAAATAAAAAATAGTCAAGCGGTTCAACCGGTCCGACCACCCGGTTTCCGGTCCGACCACCGGTTCGCTGCAGAAACGGTTCAACACATGTAACCGGACCGGTCCGACCACCGGTTCGCTGCAGAAACGGTTCAACACATGTAACCGGACCGGTCAGACCACCGGTTCCCGGTCCGACCGGTCCGACCGGCCGGTCCGGTCCGGGTTTCAAAACATTGCCTTTATCCCTCTCTCCCTCTCCATAAATATTATCCTTTCATATGCAACAAAATGCCCAGATGCTCATCATCCGTTCACTTACAATCTTTCCACATTTTGCTCAAATCACTCCAACAATCCATCATTTTCTTTAAAATTAGCCTCATATTTCTTAGTGGGTCTATGGATTTCGGGAGTTAAGACCGTTTGCTCTGTCCAGAAACCACCACCACAAACAACAATAATAACCCTTTGCTTTCTACCTATGACCCAAATCCAAATCCAAAATCCCATTGATTTAAACAAGACAACTTTTCTACAACATATCACAATCAAGATCAGCAGAATCACTTATTTTGTTACTATCATCAAAACAATACCGGTTCCGTAATTTCGTTTTCTCCAATGCTCTGTTTTTTGTTGTTTTCATGGTGCTCTATTTTTTTTTGTGTTAATTGCAGGGGTGAGGGGCCATTTACGACCTCACAGTGGATGGAGTTGGAACACCAAGCGTTGATTTACAAACACTTTACTGTTAACGCCATTGTTCCGTCTAATCTGCTTGTTCTGATACAATGAATACTTAAGGTGACCTTAACGACGAAAAGCGGCCGATTCGCTAGGTATTCCGACACGAATGTGTTGTTGAAAACGAGAACGATGATCGTTCCTTGGCGAGCTTCGTTTGTGTTGTGAAAATCCTTCAGGATATCGGTGATGTTGTGAGCGGCGAGGGTGGCGATGAACGATAGAAAGAGGATCATGATGCGTAAGGTAGCCATTGGTGCGCACTGTAGGGTTTATGATTTAGGAGGAAGAAGGAAACAGTGAAAGGGAGGGGTCTTAAGTCAGATGAAAAATCAGGGTGAAGTTACACAATTACCCTCACATGATATTCATGTGATTTGATTTAACCGAAAATTTTAACAGAAGTTAAAAGAAAGGGTAAATTTGTTACAATTTTTATACATAAAGGGTGTCTAGTGTAATTAATAAAGATTAAGGTATTTGGCTAAAATTTGATATAAACATAAAGGTTGATTTCTGTAATTTAGTCAGAAAAAAAGCATATATAATTAAATAAAAATTACTATTCTGTAAAACAAAAGGATAGACTTGGATCTAAAAACTTACCTAAAATTTAATTAAGAAAAATCTTCTACTTATACTTTTAATGTCAAGTTATATATACATAGAAGATCATGAACAATAACAACGCAAATAAGGGAAAGCCACGTGTGTCGGGTATTACAGTTGAAGTTGTTGGTACAATTTGGTTCTGCATTTTTTTTTTCATTTCCACATTAAAGGTTTAATATATAGTGGAGAGAATATGAGACAAAGAATTAATGGGGCTGGCCCGGAGGTCCGCCACCCACACCCGCACATGTGACATGTGTCGCGTGTTCGACCTGTGGCCACCCCCGCCCCCTTCCGGTTCCTCTCTTATGTAAGTACAGGGGTCGGTAATAAACAAATAAAAAAATTGTACTTTTTTATTTCTTAGTAATTTAAATCTTTATAATTGGTTTTCTATGTTTTTTTTTGTTTTCAAATGTGCCGTTACAATATGTCTATTTCTATCAACATTTTTCAGAATGGACCGCACACAATATCCTTTAGGGTGTGTAACAACTTTAGTTTTTAGGTTTTCCTTTTCGTATGCTACAGCGGGTGCTGGTTCCATATCCGTAATTAATAAAACCGATACCGACTGAATTCCTTCTGTAAAGCGTGCGATGATCCCACTAGTTACGATCATTTATAAAAAAAAATATAAGAATGTAAACTGTTTTTAGAAGTACAAATACTGTGACATTTTGGGCAAAATCCTGTTTTTATAGAAAATATACATAAGAAACTAGAGATAATTTAGTGCTTGGTTCATGATTATATTCATGGGCTTTATATTGCATTATAACTTAGCCTTTATTTTTGGGCCCTAGGTTTTTGAGGTCTATTTTCATTTTCATCAAAATTATTTGAATATCTGTAGTTATTATGCTTGATTTTTAGATTTTTAAGAAACAATTATAATTTATGTAACTTAAAAAACACTTTAACTTTCAAAATACTATTTTTCCTTTTTGGATTCCAATGGATAACACGAAGTAAAAATATTACGATCAATTTTTCTTCCATCCAAAATATATTTATAGTGATTTCGTTGTGAAAGAAACATATAAAAATGATAAAGCCTTATAAAAGTTTTACAAGAACCCAAGATAAGTCGTTAAATAAAAGCTGATAATGATATAGTGTTGTAAATTGTAATAAAAAAAATGTTAATCATCCTAATTATACCATTAAATTTTAATCTTTATTTAAGTAGGGTTAAATTTAAGTTTTTATTTAATTCGGGTTAAATTTAAGTTTCTATGATTAAATTTAAGTTTTTATTTAGTTTCTATTATTAAATTTAAGTTTTTATTTAATTAAGGTTAAATTTAAGTTTTTATTATACCATTAAATTTAAGTTTGTATTTATAAATAAGGATCCTTGCAACATTTCACACCCCACGTAAGCCGGGCTTATCGTGACTGATTGGCACATACACTTACATAGCGGAAATATATAACTTAACATTAATACGTTTCAAATACGATACTTAAAAGAGTAATCTTACTACATGACTTAATCAAGTACAATACAAAAGGTTTAAATATAACTTCTAAATCTTTAAATTCTCCTTATACAACCAAGTCCCAAAACCTTAAGCCTTTCTTTCTTACATTTCTCCTTCAACAACCACCTCACACACATGTTTAAAAGAGACGTCAGTTTTCACCGTGAGTTCAACATCTGACATGTTTTTGGCACATCGAGTGGTAATCTTAGACCCGATCGTCAACGGTGGTGATTCTGTAGTTACGATTTGACATCATAGCCCTACCGTTTGTTTGGTGGTGTTTTATATATCCAAAGGAGTCGTAGGCTATTTTACTTTGAATGTTTGTTTTGAACCGGTGTTGTTCGAGACCCGATTCTACAGCAGAATCAAACAGAGTCTGGGTTCTCGGTAACAAGTCTAGATTGCAATCATGATGACAGGCACGGTCGTGCGGCATGAGGCACAACCGTGCCTGTTCGTTGGTCATAAAATTGTTTTGAGCTCTTTTTGTCATTCAGCCCGTTTTAACCCAATTTCAACTTATACAACAAAAGTCTATATTCCTTTTTTTTACTTGAACATCAACCTCATTTAATATTTTTTGGTCCAATCACGTTCTTAAACACGTGTCATTACTTTACGACCGACACGACACACCATTGTGCGTTCTTCAAGCATAATTGTGCTCACCAATTTTTTAGGTAACACTTTGAACATGAGTCTGGCACAATCATGCATCCCCTTGCCACGATCATGTCTTGGATTTCGGTGTTACAAACAGTGGCGGATACATAAATTTTTTGTAGTAGTGGCAGAATACAGATGGGTAAAAAAGGAATGGAGAAAACACTATATAAAAATATAGTTCATCAAATATTTAAACACAATATAAAAATACCTCGATTACAATTGTCCTCTACATGTTTTTATCTTTCAGAAACGCTCGATTACATCTTCAGAACAGGACCGGACGGTGAACCGGTCGTCTTAAAGGTTCACTGGTCGGACCGGTCCGACCGGATTTAAGAACCGGGTGACGCAATAATTAATTTATTTTTAAAATAAATATAAAAATATAACTTATAACTTTTAAAAAAATATTTACAATATTATATGTACTTAAATACATAGATGATTTTCACCAAATGCTTTCTAATTAGTAAATATAAAAATAAAAGGATATTTAAATCTAAAGAAAAATAAAAAAAATAATTTTAAAGAAAAGCTTAAGCCCAACTAAATACCATCAAAACCTTTTTTTTTCATTTAGAAATAGTAGTTTTCAAACAATCTAACCTTAATGTCTTTTTTCTCTCGTCTTTTTAGAGCTCAGGGGCACACCTCCGACGGCTGCATCAACTTGTTTGATTGTTTCTCTTCTTTTCTGTTTCTACATATTCTCCCTTTAGATTTACTTCTTGACCTTGTTTCTTCCCCTAGTGCCCTCCATCGATCAGATCTAAAACAATGGTTCCTCAATCGTCGCCACCCTCAATTGTTGTTGGATCCGTCTCTGGTTACAAACAATAAGCAATCTCTAACAATAAATATAATTATATGAACCCACAAAGTGATGCTTTATATTTTTGACAAGGGAAAAATACCAAAATGGACCTTTTGTCCATCTAAATAAAAAAGCGGAGGCTAAGCTGACAGAATTCAAAGGTTTAGCGGGCAAAAACTAAAGGCTTAGCCGGCTTAGTACCGGCTAAATGTCCATTTTAGTATTTTTTAGAGAACTATGTCCATTTTGTTATTTTTCACTTTTGACAAACATGAAACTACCCAAGGTATTGCTCACAACGTTTTCTATTCAAGCCGTGTTCCTACCTTCTTAGACCCTTTTTAAGTTTGACACCTTTGCCTTTCTTTTATTAGCAAATAAAAGAATTAAAAGTGTTAAGAGGGATAAAACGAAGCTAAATCGGGTGGAGAATAATATCTTTTATTAGCTTTTAGAATTAGAACTTTGTACATGATGATGGTTGTCTTCTTCTCATATATGTCTTCTTTTCTTCATTTTAATAGTTAATGTTATATATCGTCATAATAAAAGGCCACATTTCTTGACTCATCTTCTTTTTCTACCCCCCTTGATACTTACTGTTTTTTTATTTGCTAATATGAAAAGAAGGTGAGTATGGAACTTAGAAATGATGTAATCGTAGTAAGTATAGCGAAATGATAAACAATAGGTAGAAGTTATTTCATAATGACATTAGAAATCGCTAGGAGCTTAATCGAGTCTATTTTCATACAAATTGATCTTTTATTCCATTCACTATTGGTATTATATTATTTAGGGCTCTTAGTTTCCTTGCTTTGGACCTACCAGGATAACCATGTGTATTTAGATGAACTTCATATACATGCCGGTCCCAAGAATTATTGAAATGTTTTGGGTCTGTGTAAAAAAAAGCGGGCCCGTTCTATAAACTCAATAATCTTATATTAAAAAACCATAAAGCAAGCTCTATTTTTCTTGAGTTTAAAAATATGTTTGAGTCTTTTAATTTTTATGTGGATTTAATTACAACTTAAACTTTTTTTAAACAATTCGGTCCACATGTGTAAGTAATGGACTAATGGGATTGGGTTTAAAACTAAAAATATGAAGATTTTTTTTTGTAAATATGTATATATTTATAATACAAATTTTTTTAAACACTTCGGGCCCCTGCGGATACCGGGCCCTGGAATTTGAATTATTTAAGTTTCGTTATTTCATGAATTATGTGGTGTTTATCTTTTATTTGTTCTAATTTATCATTATCTTTAGGTAGTTAGGATCTTGTATAAATATTAGGGTTAATGAACATTTAAGTTAGTTTTTGATTGAATTTGAATTTATAAGAACTTTGTTCTTGAAACTTTTTATTCCTTTTGAGACTTTGATTAACTAATCATTCTTGAGTCGGATTTTGACAATTCCTTTGTAGACACTAAGCAAGCCGAATGAGTTCAAGAAACTATTGATGTCGATGTAAATTCCTGAATAGATGATGAAACCATTGAAGCTTCTTTGTTCATAACACATTGCCTTTGAGTGACCAACACTCGTTCAAGAAATCGTGTTTCCTGGTAGGCATCAATATTGAAAAGATAAAGTTCATCAGAACCCGTGTGTTCATCCGTTTTTGCATGCACATTTCCAACCCCAACATTCAACCCATTATTATTCATCTTCCCATTAGAACAAGCATCGACCATAAGAACCGGACCATCAACGGCTTCAAACCTTCACCTCTTGACTCCTCTTCGTCGTCTCCGTATACATCATGCACGGGTGGAGAATCATAATTGAAATCGCCATGTGAAGGATACTCCACTTCCTCCCCACAGTACTCGCACAGGTAGGTTGTTCTGGTTCAGTTTCCTTCAATGTCAATGATGCCTCAAGATCTCGGATTTGTTGCTTGAGTCACATGATCTCGTGATGTAACTCGAGGTCCTGGACTCATCGCTGGAGTTGTTTGATATTAAGATCCCGTGGGTCGGGATCAACTCTGTCGTTGTCTCGGTCAGCGGTTCTACGAACAGTGCATCGATCTTCTCCACTAGTCATTTGAATCAACCTGGCTTTGATACCAAATGATGCAGCTATAGAAGCAATCAAATGTCTCAAGAATGATTAGTTAATCAAAGTTTCAAAAGGAATCAAAAGTTTCAAGAACACAGTTCTTTATAAATTCAAATTCAATCGAAAACTAACTTAAACCTTCATTAACCTTAACATTTATATTAGATCCTAACAACCTAAAGATAATGATAAACTAGAACAAAGATAAGAACAAATAAAAGATAAAGACCACATAATATTTTATGAAATAACAAAACTTAAATAATTCAAATTCAAAATCAAAATCTTTCTTCCATTTCTATCCATATCACTTAGTTTTTTTAGTAGTGAATGTGTACATCACATCTTTGAAACAAAAGTAAACACTACAAGAAAAGTTAGCAGTTTCGTCGAGTCAATCCCGACGACATATGTCGTCGTTTTTGGTCATGAAATCCCGACGACATGTCGTCGTAGATGGTCGGTTTGCATTTTTTGACTTTTTTTCACCTTTTCTCGACGACATGTCGTCGTTGATGGTCAAGCGGGAATCACTGAAAAGTTTTGGCGCTCATCCAAACCTTTTCTCGACGACTTGTCGTCGTAATTGATCATTATTATTTTTTTTTCCGTTTATTTTTTGCCCGGTGGAATGATTGTTATTTTTTATTTCTGTCGTCGAGAAAGACAATAGCGACGACATGTCGTCGATAAAAGTCTACGAATCTGCCAAAAATTCTTGTAGTGAAAATATGTTGCTATTTAATGACTAAAACCTAATATTTATAAAAAAATTTAATGTATGCGTACTTATTTTATAAATAGTTAACAAATAAAACAAAATAAAAAATATAAGTTTTTTAATGTGTAAAACTGATAAAAGGTACACGAAAGAGTGAAAATAAACACCATGATTTTGTTTAAATTAAATCTAAAGTGTAAAGTTCATAGAACACAAAACATAAAACACAAAACAAATTTTTTAATTAATTCTAGAAAGTAATAAAGACGTGAGTGGCCAAGAGTTGACCTTTGTATTGACTTTTTTTATTTCTCGACCACTCTTGATCCCACTACTTTTGGCAACTTTTGTCACGCGGGGTCTAACCCTTTTCTACGCACCTTCTTTCATATTACATGTTTACAAAGATTTTTTTATAAAGTTTACAAAGATAAAAACAATTATTTTAAGTAGGAGTGTGCAGTTCACGGTTCCTATCTATGAAACCGTTGCACGCGACCTATGAAAACCAACTTCTTGTACCCGTGAACTAGTAAGGTTCTGTCCTTGGTTCTGTGCTCCTTTATCTTCATGGTTTCTATCCGGTTCCGAGTATTACACTGCGGTATCAGATTAAACCCGTGAAACCTGATTTTATATTAAAACTAATTAAAAACCTAGGATTTGTACGACTTGTTTCCAAATCAAATCGTTTTTTTTGCCTGTGATCATCTCCTAATTACACGAGTAACGCGTACTAGGGATGTAAATGAGCCAGGACGGCTCGCGAACTACTCGAGATCAGTTCGCTAAAAAATCGAATCGAGCGAATTTTTAATTAATATATTAATCATATATTTATAAAATAATAATTACTATATAAAATTATAATAAAAAGAACTAAATAATATATATTATGTTATATACAAAAATTATAATAAAACTTTTATAAAAATAATTATAAATATATATAAATTAATTAATAAATAATAAACTCGGGTTTTATTATCAACTATTTACTATTTTCTTTATTCAACATGTGTAAAACACGGGTTTCAAAGCTAGTTTATTCATATATAATAACACTTTTTATATATATTTTTTAAAAAGGCACAAAGGAGCACGGTGCGTCAATTTGATACAATATAGTAGGGCTGGCATAACATGCCACACACGAGATGTTAAGACACGACACGATAAGACGCTATTACCTGTGGTGCTAGACACGAACACAACATAATAACTAATCATGTCATTTTTTTCAAACACGAACACAAACTAGTTAAGTACAGATTAACACGATAAAACATGTTTAGGAACCTGTTTAAGAAAATAATAAAAAAATACATATGTAGTGAAACAAAATTTGACAAAATGAGCATAAAAGTTTTAACTAATACATAAGCCATAACATATTTGAAACAAAAATCAACAAAAGTCTAAACGCAAATATAATATATTATTATTTTTTAATTAAAAAAATATAAAAGGTACTTAATGGTTAACATGTGTTAACCTGTTAAGACACGATTTTTATCGTGTCTTAAATAAGTCGACATATTTAAGACATGAAACATGTTAAGGGCAAACACGAAACCTGCTAACTCTATGACGTGTTAACATGCCCGTGTTAGAAATAACCATCCCTACATTCTAGGCTCACGTACTAACGAACTTGTAAATTATGTAGTAGATGGATTAATTTGTGATGATTTTTAATCCCTCTAAATAAAATAAATACAACTAACCAACTATTAAAACAAGAAATACGCAAACACCACAAAAGTTTGTACCATATACAAGCAAAACCCCGAGCAACTTTTGTAACACATTGCTAGGTTTAAGCGGCGTAAAATGCTACAATCAAGGATATCTGCCATGTATCTAACAATTCTATGAGCATTCATATAAAATAGACCGTGTTTGTCCTTAAGATGTTTCGTGTCTTAAACAGGTAAAAGTTAATTGATCAAAGTTCATGACTTGCTTGATGTGCATATGAGGGAAAAGGAGATGTGTTGTCTTGGAATGGATGCGACAGTTTGGTAGTTATTCAACTAGAATAAGTGATTGAAAATAAAAATAAAGTACTAGTTGATGGTGGGAGGATTAGTTTTAAAATGAACTTTCTTGTTGTTTTGAACATAATAATGGGTACTAAAAGATACCTTACATCAATCACAATTGAAAACCAAATAGCAAACATGGATTGATGTAGTAACATAATAAGAAACCGAGTTTTATATCTTTAATTCATAAAAAATAAAAACTTAGATTAGGTTATTTTTAATTTGGGTTTCATTCATATTCTATAATAGACCAATAGCTTGTTGAAATGCTAAAATGTGAACCAAGTTTTCTTTCAATGACTTATATCCAAAAGTCATTAGAATATCTGTAATGGGCGGCTCACGGACCCCGTCTCTCCTTCACATTGGCAATGGCCAAAAATCGTTAGAATATCTGTAATGGGTGGCTCACGGACCTCGTCTCTCCTTCACATTGGCAACGCCCAGGAAGATTCCCCCTTTTTCCCCACGGACCACTGCATTTTTTCTGTCTCTCTCTCACACAAAAAATCGACTCCTCCATAGACGTCTAACTGTCTCTTTCCTCGTCACGTATGCAGCTCGAGGTTGAATGTCCTCCCTTTCTCCTCTACACCGACATCAACAAAGTTTATTTGACGGTCCCTATTACAGATGTTACGCCAAGTGTATTTTAAAAATTGTTCTCTAGAAATTCCATGTTTGTCGTTTTCTCAAAGTGAAATGAAGAGTTTTTTTTTTCAAATATGGGTGACTGGATCTTGCACTAGATCTTTGCCAATGGGTCATCCCGTACGGAGTATTTAGACAATTCTGGGTTTGTTGGCCGTTTAAAAAAAGATCTTGCACTAGAATGGGAAAAGATTTCAACTTATATACTTATATCATATAAATATTTTTCCTAAAACGAAAATAACATACTCGATTAATTTGTTGAAATTTCAAAGTTGACACGTTACCTAGTTTATTCGAATTTCTTGATGTTATTTTTAAATTATTCGAAATGTATTTTTGAATTATACAAAATAAACATATACGCACATTTAAAAAAAACTTTTAAAACGGTTATTTTTGATTTAATAAAGCGGCTAATGAACTGTTTTAAAAGTATGTTGTAAAAGATACCATATCTTTTAAAGCGATAGAACTGCTTTAAAAGATACCATATTTTTTAAAGCGGTTAAAAAACCGTTGTAAAAGATACCATAGAACGCTATAAAAATACCATAAAACCACTATAAAATATACCATAGAACCGTTGTAAAATGTTTTTTGATAAAAAAAACTAAAATTATTAAATTGCATCAATACTATAACCAATTATATACAGCAGAGACTGAAACTTATACAACCAAATATATATATATATATATATATATATATATATATATATATATATATATATATATAACAACCAAAAACTGTTTAAAACCATATATTTACAAATACATTAGATATGTATTTTGAAATGATCTACAAAACCAAGATAAAGATATCACAAACAAATGAAAGAAAGAAATGTAAAAATTACATTAACAAACCCCGCTTGTTCTCTTTGGCTAATAGCATATGTGTGATTAACTTTAATTGGCTGCCCGATTTTGCATATGTGTGTTTTTTAAAACAACTAGTAGCAAGTAAGAATATAGAAAATTAGTGAAAAATAGAAAACTAGTAACAAACTGTGGTTCGATTAAATAATATTGGAATATAGAAAATTAGTGAAAAAAGGGTATACCTTGTGCCATTAGTGGAGAAACAAAATGAGTGACATTTCTTTAGGTACCAAAGTCGATGAATCTAGGATGTTAATATATAAAGTTGTTCGTTACAAACCACTGTAAAAATGAATTATTCAAAGTGGTTCTTCCAGGGATGGCTTTTGGGAAAAACAGTTAAAGCTATATCTTTGGGTCACCACCGGCCTGCATTCTAATACTTGAAAACTTATTCGCTGAAGGTTGAAGCGAGTATTAGGGAACGCCAAAACGCCGAAGATCTGAAGGGATTTAGGTAAGAGACGAAGAGTTGCATTGAAAAACAACATCAACGGCTCAACCTGACAACCGGCGGCGATGATGAAGAAAATCATCGTCACTCTAACCTTCCAACGTATCTATTTCTTGAAAAATGAAAAGTTTGTTTTCTTTAATGATCTTAAATTGTTAAATCCATATCTCTAATATTCACTATATCGCTTATTTTATTTGGAATTCAAAATCTCATCTCTATTCTTACTTTAAGAATCGATTGGAGTTGGAAACTTGGAAGGTTGGATTTTAATTCTTAAGTTATAATTGAATTTTGCTTGGAAGTTGGAAACTTAGATTTTTTATTTATAAGGCAGATTGACAGATTTGAATTTTCATTTATAAAACAGTTTGACTAAACTATTAAAGCAATTCTACTTGTAAGTTGGAAACTTGGGTTTTCTGTAGTTCCACTTGTATGCTATCACAATTTTTCAGGTACAATTCAACTGGATTTTTGATTAATTTTTTGATTAATTGATTAACTTGAATTTATTAATTTGTTTTAATTTGTAAATTGACCCTAATATGTGATAAATCTTGCTTTAATTATGTCAAATCGAATTAGAAAGCATGAATCTGATCATTATAAAAGAAAAAAAGAAACATAAACTAGAAGTTGAAATGAAATCATAAAAATGTTTTTTTAATAAAATTGGTAACAACCTAAAAGATAATGCACCTCTAAATGTAGACGAACCTATAAACGTAAAAAGGGAACTCAAATTTTTAGTTCGCTTTAAGTCATCAAAATGATTGAGCCGCCCCTGGGTTCTTCACAAACCGTTGTAACATTGAATTATTTAAAGCGGATTCTTACCCACCGTTGTAACATTTTCTCTCTTTCTCTCTCCCTCTCTCTCTCTCTCTCTCTCTCTAAATAAATTTAGAACAATAGAATATGATAACATATCTATACTATATAATAAATAAAGGTTTTATGTGCCACGTGTCGCATCCATATTCATTCTCATTATTTTTTTTCCGCTTCTCTCTCCTATTAATTACACCACTATCCAATAATATTAATAAACTTTTAAAGAAAATACTAATTTTTGTATTAATAAATCTTCTGATTAACAGATTATATTGTATTTCACGGGTTTATTCAACCCGTGTAAAACACGAGTTTTTAAAAAATAAAATTTTTTATTACTTAATATATAATATTATATTTATTTAACCCGTGTAATACACGGGATTTTAACCTAGTGTGAAATAAACTACAATAATGTCTATAACGACCGAAAATGCATTGCATTTTGGCCATCTCTTGAATAAAGTTTTTATAGTGGGAAACACAGACGAAACATCATTGACTTTTGAGATGTAATTGCCACACCCAACATTACGAAGAAACAACATATGACGTCTGTTTTATACCTTCATATTTAAGATCCAACATAATCTTCATTAACATTTTTTTAAGAATATTATATATTAAAGTCGATATTACAAATATGGTTTAACCGTACTAATATCTATACTATTTAATAAATAAATGTTTTTTCATGTCACGTGTTGACTCCACATTCATTCTCATCATTTTTTCCCCGGCTCTCTCTCTTATTAAATACACCTTTATCTTTTAACAATAATATATATTTAAAGAAAATATTAATCTATACTATATAATAAATAAAGATTTTTAGTGTCACGTGTCGTCTCCATATTCATTTCCATCATATTTTTCCCGCCCCTCTCTCCTATTAAAATCTAATCATAGATACTAATTATTTGATTATGGATAATAGTTATTATACATTAAATAAATGAATGTAATATTAACTAACATTTATCAGTTATATAAAAAAAATAATACCCGACTGGTAAAAAATATTTTAAAAATTAACTTAACAAAATTTATAATTGTCACGTCAAAATAGATTTTTAAAGACATATTTTGATGCGTGTATGTGTTAACAGATTATATTATATGTGTAATACACGGGTTTATTCAGATGGTGTAATACATAGGTTTTTAAAGACATAAATTTTCATGGCTTAGTATATAACATTACATTTATTGAACTCGTGTAATACACGAGAATCTAACCTAGTTATACTAATAAAACACATTTATTTTAAATTATCCCTTATGAAACTTTGAAATCTAATTATGTAACTTTTATTTTCAATTAAATAATAAATGAAAAACAAATTACATTAAATAGTATTTAATGTATTTTCGAAACCCAATTATATATTAGTTTTTACATATTTTGAGATTTGTTTTCTATATTTGGTATATAATACATTTTTACACCAGTAATATATATATATATATATTTATATTTATAAACATTTAAAAATTTTATTTATTGATATTTTTCACCGCACATATATACACGGGATCTAAACTAGTGATGAATATATACACATTTGAGGAGAAGAATCAGAAAAGAAATTAAAAGTTGTATACTTGTATGCATTTAAAAAAAGTATAAAAAGATATTCATTAGTGGAAACATGATCTTTGAACGCGGTGTTTTTGGTTAAAAAGATGCCGCCGTAAAAAATAGCTCATTTATAGACGCGGTTTCATAAACCGCGTCAAATAATATTACAACGGCGTCAAAAAATCCCCAATTTTTCCCACCTTCTACATAACAAAATCGCGTCAAATAATATCACAAACCGCGTCAAATGAATCTAAAGATTTTAAAAAAATTGTCTTTAGACGCTATTTCAAAACCGCGTCAAAAGTATTTTTAACATTAAAAAAATAAAAAATCATTAATTACAACACCTGATCATAAATCTGGTAAAATCTTTTAAAAACAACATATTTTTAACAATCCAAAGCCGTCATTCTCTTTCGACGCCATTTCAAAGCCGCGACAAATGAATATTTAAATTAGCAATAATTACAACACCAAATCCAGAACAATCAAAAGATCATAAACTAAAATACTTTAAATCCAGAGTTTTAAAATATAAACTCGTCAAAATATAGTTTTCTACTAAAATCTATTAAAAACATCGTTTCAAGGAATACATAACTTTCTAAAAAGATGTGGCATCATGTTCTTAAGTACGTAGTCGATATCCGTTTGTGTAGCAACTGTCGTGTCCTGCTACATCTAAAAAAAGTTAGATATAAAAAAAAATCAAACAAGTAAGAAATATAAAACTTACAAGATTAGGAAACTCTTTTTGATAAACAAAGACATAATCGAACATATACTTGATCGCCATGTAGCCGCATTCCCAAATGGATGCTTGTTGTTTGCACTACAAAAAATTAACAATTAATTATTTAAAATTTAAAAAAATCAAACGACTAAGAAATAAAAAACATACTGGAATCATTTTCCATGTGAAATTTACTTCACTAAGAGTTGACTCGATTACTTCTGAAAAAAAAATAATCATTTTTGTTCTTTTCGTCCTTGATCATCAAAGAATCTAAAATATACACTTGCTCTTTTTTGGAGGCAATAATGAACAGTGACCAATGACCGCTACAACAAAAAAAAAAGTTATAAAATAATTAAGTAAAACTATAGTAATAAAATAAAGGAAAATTAATTAAATTGGACAAAAAAGTAAAAAAAATATAATACTTTGCTAAATACAATGCAAGGAAGTATTCTTTATCTGCATGATATCTATATAAACTGTAGATGTGTTCTTCAACTTCTGCACGATGGGAACTGCACCAATCACATGTGATTATGTTTGTATTTAAGGAGCATGGGTTTGATTTTCTACTTGACTCCTCATAAAAGTACCTTAAATCAAAGAAAAAAATAATGATGAATTTAATAAATTAACTTATATCTAAAAGATGTTATACTACTAAATAAAAAAATAAAAACAACTTACGATGTAAACCAGAACATGATAGAAATATCGACACATTCGTTGACAAATAATTGTAACAACGCTTTAGGTTCAATAAAGCTATCAAACTCGGTAGGAAACATTTGAGCAGCTATAGAATAGTGCATTTCAGTAATCCAATTGTTCCCAATGTGATTTTCTAATCGACAAACCATGTTTTGATGCCATTCGAATCTTGTTTTGATACTTTCCAAAGTTAGGTCTACATTTTGGGCCTGCATTTCTTGATATAAAACTAAATACATATTAAATTGAGGAAAACACTAACCTTTGAATGTAGTAATGGTGAAAAAGTGGAGAGGAAGATTATGAAGATGAAAACCAGCGACGACAATATTAGGGTTTTGAGAATCGGTTTAGTTATATTAGCATATCTTCTTTTGACGCGGTTGAGTAAAACCCCGTCTAAAAATGCATTTTTTGACGCGGAATATTTATACGCGTCTAAATATATATCTTTTGACGCGGTTATTATTTTTAGACACGGTTTTCTGGTACTTCTTACTCCCTTAATTTGAGATACGGATGTTTAGACGCGGTTTTGACAATGACCGCATCAAAATACGAAAATCAACCGCGTCTAAAAGTCACTTTTCTACTAGTGACTGCAATTATAAGAGAAGTGAATAAATTGTCTTTCTTTTTCTTTCCCAATTTTGTTGTCAAACAAGGATGGAGTAGAGTAGTATATAAAGCAAATGGGAGAAGCACTTATCATCATCAACATAATTGATTTACACTTTACACCTACAAAAGTGTGTTCTTTATCAGAAGCCATGGCAACAACCACAAGCTTGCTTTCATTTTCTGCATCTCTTCTGATGCTTATTCTTCTCCTTTCCTCCACCTCAAATGCAGTTCCATTGTCAAGTAAGCAATCCATTTGTTAGTTTGACTAAGAACATTAAAGGGTTGTTTTCTAACTCATGTTTTTACAGGAAGTTTGAACCTCATGGATATTGAAGGATCACATGGGCATTTGAAAGATTTAAACAACATCCACCCGGTAAATATATAATTTGTTCGTTGATTGTAGTAGATTCGTTTCAGACACCACTGTGCCTGTTACAGAGTGTATTGTTCAATACAGGCCGTATTATGCTTAGTCAAACCGACAGCTCCAGACATGTCACAGCAATCACGTTGAGACATTCATACAGGTCGTGTTGTAGGCAAAAAAATGCAATACGGCCCGTATGAGTACCAAACATCATGTATTGGGTGAAAAAATGGCAATACTGCCCGTGTTTAGGCTGGTGTATAAATAAAATGGGGGTGTTGAAAAGCATCAACTCGTAATGACCAAAGAGTCTCTATGCATGTGATTTGAACCCTTAAAAGCAAACCCTGATATTATTATTTCCGTTATTCTTCAGGAGAGTGTGCATGAAAGTTGGGAGATCATGAAGAGCGTGACAGAAAGGATGAATCTAGAAGTGAACGATTACCCAGGATCTGGCGCGAACAATCGCCACACACCAAGGCCGTAACAAGGGACAAATTCTAATATTGTCACATGAAACTAGAATTACAACATAGTACTACTAGTGTTTAGTACCCTAAGATCCATTCTACTAAAAGATATAGTATATTTACATTAGATATGTATCAAGTACAATTGTTTTAAGTGTTGTAAACTATTGATGTATCTAGCCAAGTTGATTAATGGTTGGAGCATGATAGTTGTAGTATTACAATTGTTTTAAGTGTTGTAAACTATTGATGTATCTAGCCAAGTTGATTAATGGTTGGAGCATGATAGTTGTAGTATTACAATTGTTTTAAGTGTTGTAAACTAATGATGTATCTAGCCATGTTGATTGATGGTTGGAGCATGATAGTTGTAGTATTATGATATAATGGTTTAGCTTTCTTTTCAATTCTAATTATAGATGTATCCAACCAACTTGATTAATGGTTGGAGCATGCTAGTTGTAGTATTAGATTGTAATAATTTGGCATGTTAACACTTTCTTTTCTGTGCATCATGTGTGGTAAGATACTATTCACCAAGTTAGTATTTGTATTACTTCATAATATAAAAAAGCAAGTGTATTGTTATATCTGGCTTAAAATGAAACTGGTTAAATAGACAGATATACGTATATTTTAGAAACTTTGGCTAATAAAATTGATAATGGGTTCGCATAATATGTGCATGTTAGGTTGAGAGCACTATGAATCATCGAGGAAGAAGAGATCTTTCAGTGGGGAAAGATAGTGGAATATTGAGGTGGTAAGCATTCAAATAGATCTTTATTTAAAGTAATTTAGAAGGCCAAAGATTTTAATGCATTTGTACAAAATTGATTGGTTTGAGTCATTTATTCAACATATAAAATAGCTTATAGTGATTATAGAAGTAACTAGGTTAGGTTGGTTACTCTATACACATGTTAGAAGTCAAGTAAAACATATACAATTAAATTAAAACTAGAATACTAATTTTAAATATATATATATATATATATATATAATTATTCTTACCTTCATTATTAATATATAACACATTTACATTTATAAAAGTATATAATTAAATATTGTTGCATCATCCATCATATTTTCAGCGTAGTTTATAATACATGTGTTCACAATATGATTCGACCAATTTTGATTGTACAATGTTGATAAAGGTAAGTTGAGTCGATTCAAACCAACCAAAAATGTTCTGGTTTTTACAATTTATTCTATTAATGATATGTGTATTGTTAGATAACCAGATAAAAATTAAAAAAATAATAATAAGAGGAAATGATGAACAATAAATATATTTTCTTGTCATGTATTAATGATTAATAAAATAAAATATTTGATGCTAAATGGTTTTTCATATTATCATCTATTTTCATGATGAATAAAAAACAACAGTTAAACATTATAATTCTTCAATTTTCAACTTCAAAAGTCATATTTTCATTTCAATTTATTTAATATTCGGTAACCTCCAACATATATTGCTGCTCTCTTAAAAGGAGTGTCGGTGGCGACAACAGCCCTCATTCTTCTTTTATATTTGATTCAGCAAATCGGTACCAACTTCTCTCTTTGGTTCAATGGTTAAGGTTGGTTGCCACCTTTAATAGCTTCTTCTTACCTCACACGTTCAATTCTCGGAAGCAAGTTTTTTCATTTCTTTTTTTCTTTTTAGATTTGTTACTTTCTTTTGTTTTTATTACATTTTTTAATTATTAAGTAGCAATGTGTGAGACATAACACTTTTTTCTTATCTATGCTTCAATCTTAAAAACTAACCCGTCTTAAATTAGTACGTTTCTTTTAAATACTTAGGCACGTTAGTGTCACTGTCATAACGCGTGTAACTAGGTTCACAAACGTGCCCTTACCCACGTTAGTGTCGTCGTACAGCTTCACCGCAACGCGCGTGTCTTGACGTTTTAACTTTGGTTTTTGTCATGACTTTACGCCTACGCTACAACGTGCGAGTATAAAGCGGTTGCTTTTCTATATAAGGTCTTAAATATTATGGATGCTCTACTTGCAACGCGTGAGCTTACGTAATGTTTTTGATTTTTTTTATACAAAGTTTCGAAGTCGTTGATTGATTTCACGGTTTAACGAGCGACAACGTGTAAAGGTTTTTTTTTACTTGATTCTAATTACTTTCATTAATTTGGCAAATGTTGACATAACATGAACGAGCGATAACTAAGTCTTGTTTACGTCACAACATGCGAGACGAGTCGCAACGCGTGGAGAATCGACATGCTTAATTTTATTAAAGTTTGGTTCAATGACGCCGCACCGCGCGGGTCTTCACGCTAGTTTATGCTTAATTACACGTGACCTAACAAACTTAACCTTCAAGTTTAAAAATTATTCCTTTACTTTTTAAATTTAAACTTTGAATCCCTCAAGTTTTACAGATTCAAGTTTATACCCTATAGTATAAATAATATGATTTTTCTTCAATACGTTTATTTGTTTATTATTTTGTTGACGTCCCAATGTAAATTTTGTTAAAACAAAATCGTATTCAAAATAAAGTACGTTTTAGGTATCGTAGATTAATTACATATGTATGTGGGCTTATTAATATTTGAGCTACTTACATATGCATATAATATAATTTTTCTTCAAAATAGAGTACTTTTTAGTTTAATCGGAACCATTTTGTCGGAAACTTGGTCGGAAATTTGTCATAATGTATTTTTGTCGAAGTCATCTTGTCGATCGAGAAAATAATGTTAATTGTTTAAGCAAGTTGGGTAACGCGGGAGTGCGGGCTCGTTTAACATTAATATTATTTTATTTTATGGTTTGGTTTGGGCTTTTATTAAGGGGACTACTAACCACACACGGGAAATGCTAACCACACTTGGTCATATACGCATCGTATAGGGCAATACGATGCGTATAGCCCTTCACAAATTCCCGTGCCCGACATTCTCTTACAACCTGTCATTCAAACTTCGTATACGCATCGTATAGGTCAATACGATGCAGTTTAGGATACGAGATTCCTTCTGCCACTAAACCCATCACATCGTACCTTATACGCATCGTATTGGTCTATACGATGCGTATAAGGCCCAAATTTTGTGTATTTAACAATGCAGAATTCTCATTCGAACCGAACGAACGTATGCTTTCAAAAAAAAAAACTATAAAATGTCTTGGTGGTGGGATGGTAACTACGGTTTTCAGGTATATTCTAACGAGTCGGTGGAAAACAACCCGCAAAGTTCTGGCGTTCAAGAGGTGAACCGGGAGGAGGTCTCGTCCGACGTTTATTCTCATCAACGGGTAAGGCTTCCGGATTTGAACGAGCCACTGAGCAATCCCGAGTTCGTATACGGTGAACCGTCTTACCTTACACAGCCCACGAACGACTACGTATACGGTGAAGTCTCATACCCGACACAACAAACCGACGACTACGTATACGGTGAAGTCTCATACCCGACACAACAAACCGACGACTTCGTGTCCGAAGACGAGGAACAAAACCATCAAAACGTGTCGTATAAAACTGACCAGAATTTTCAGTCTCGTGAACAGTTGGTGGATTGGGCGGTCAGGATAGGACGTGAGAATGGCTACGTCCTTGTCACCCGACGATCGAGGAGAAAAGGCGACGATCCGACGGGACCGTTTATCAAGGTGTGACTTGTGTGTGACCGTCACGGCGAACGTGCATCTACTGCCACGGTTAGACGTGCCGGTAGCAAGAAAATAGGTTGTCCCTTTAAATTAGAAGGAGAGTACCAAGAAAATAGTGGTGATTGGAAATTAACGGTGAAGGATGACAGTCATAACCACGATCCTAGTCAACATCTTGAGGCGCACTCCTTTGCGAGGAGACTGTTTCAGTCGGAACAACTTTTGGTGGCGGAGTTGTATTCGCAAAACATGTTGCCACGAAACATTCTAGCAACTATAAGGGAACAAAACCTAGAGAGTAGTTGCATTAAAAAAGACATTTATAATGCAATACAAAAGATAAAAAACGAAACGAGAGTCGGTGAAACTCCAATACAGATTCTGGAAAACCTGCTTTCTTCAAAAAAATACGTCTACTATACTCGAGAAGATCCTGACACAAATAGTGTGGAGGAGATATTCTTTGTTCATCCGAAATCGTACGAGATGTGGCGTGCATTCCCGCACGTGTTGATGATCGACGCGACATACAAAACAAACATGTACAAACTTCCATTTGTCCAAGTGGTCGGTGTGACCTCCACACACCAGTCGTTTTGCGTCGCTCATGCATTTATATCAAAAGAACGGGAGGAAAACTTCGTCTGGGTGTTACTTCAAATAAAAGCAATGTTGCAAAAGTGTATGGAGCCGCGTGTGATAGTAACAGACAGGGACAAAGCTCTTATGAACGCGTGTGATAAAATATTTCCGAGCTGTTCCAAGAACCTATATCGGTGGCACATACACGAGAATATCGCAAAACATTGCAGGGCATCATTTACAGATGAAGACTGGAAAAATTTCAAGTATTCATGGTCGGTATTATGTGAGTCTCCCACGCCAGATATATACCAGTACAACTTCAACCGAATTTACGAACGTGTGTACGCAGCCAAATGAGTAAGTAAGTTTTAAATATTAAATATTTAATATTTTCAGTATTTAAATATTTATTCAATATTAAATATTTTTCCAGGAGTTATTGATTATGTGACTAAAAATTGGCTGGACCCGTATAAAGAAAAGTTTGTATCCGCGTGGTCCAACAAAAACCTCAATTTTGGTCAACATACAACTAACCGAGTCGAGAGCTAGCATTCGCTCTTAAAGAGCTATCTTAGAAACGCTAACAGCTCGCTAGATAGACTTGTTGGGTTTGTTGATGAAATTGTATCAGATCAGTATTATCACTTACAGTTTGGGTTTGGAACAAGCATCATAAGGAAAATGGACAACCACATAGCTATTCAATTGTTTGATATCCTGCACGGTAAAGTTTCACATAAAGCTCTAGATTTGATAGAAAACAAGTGGTACAAGTTATCAAATATACGGAAACAAAATGCAACGTGTGGGTGCCAACTTTTCAGTAGTTGTGGGTTGCCGTGTGTTTGTCGTCTAGCAAATATCGAAGCTACAGGTAAACTGTTCTGACTATTTAATTATTATTATTATAAATTAATTCAATTAAAAAAATATAATAAAAACAATATATTAATATTATTATTATTATTTATTATTATTTAAAATAAATACAATATATTATTATTATTATTATTTAAAAAAAATATTATTATTATTTATTATTTAAAATTTAAACAATATATTATTATTATTATACAGGTGACATAATCCCTCTAGATGCATTGGACGTCTTCTGGAGGAAACTTGATTTAAAACCATCGTTTGTCGATGATGAAAATGTAGACGTGGATAAGGTACTGGGTCAAGTGAGAAACAAAATTATGTCACAACCCGATCAGGTCAAAAGAAGTATGCTGTCGAGAATTGCAGGGGTTGTCTTTCCGAGCAAAAGTAACAAGAAAGCGCCTATGGTACAAGAAGATACTCGCGGTCGTCCAACTTTGAAAAAGCAACAACAAAGGAAACAGGATGTCGCGAGAAACAACTCATTCACAGGATCCCAACAAAGCAAATGTGACCCTGCGAGACACAGCTCGTATATTGCGTCACAAGACTCTATACAAGCGAGTTTGGTCTTTCAAAACAGTCGTTCAACTAAGGGTAAAGGAAAGCAACCGCAAGATGATAACGCCCATCTTGGGTTTCCATTGATTACGGGGAATGATGCGGTTAACAATATAAAATGTTTTAAGGATTCGATACCCTCTTTATTTTATCCGTACATTTCACATATACAGGATGTAAAACCCGACGGTAACTGTGGTTTTCGATCGGTAGCTTTGGGCTTAGGGTTAAATGAAAACCGGTGGCTCTTTGTCCGACAACAACTTCTACATGAGATGGACAATAAAGAGGAATGGTGGAGAACTGTTTTTGACAGAGTCGCCTTTCAAGAGTATGATAAGCTACATCACACAATAGATTGGCAGGATGTGAAAGCCGCACCAGTTAGTCGTTGGATGTCGATGCCATACACAGGATTCCTAATTGCTCAAAGATTTGGGGTGATTGTTCATCTTTTAAGCATCAACGGTAATCAAACATTTTTTCCATTGTGGTTTGGTCCTAACGTTCACGCTCAACATCAAGTCTTATCGTTAGTTCACGTCAAAAATGCTCATTTCATCCACGTCAAGTTAGACGGAGAATTTCCGATTCCTACGCCGAGTGCACTTTGGAATTTGCACCGAAATGATGATGCAGCAAAATGGGAAAATATATACAATGATCGTATAGAACGATTTAAGAAAATAATGGCCACTAATAGATCTAGTTTTCCACAATATTTCACGAATCTCGGATGATATTTGTTTAAAATTGTATTGTAATTCTTTTTAAATTAATTTTATTGTCATTTTAAATATTTTTATTTAATTATAACTAATTATAATGTTAACTAAATATAATAATAATTAATTGTATTGAAATTAAGAACTATACGCCACATACAGGACCATACGTGGCGTATAGTTCTTCTGGATTGATCTAAGGAAGAAGATGAAGCCATACGCCACGTATAAGCCTATACGCTGCGTATGGCTCAGTTTACCCGGTCACATGCCTGCGTATGGCCTAGTTTGGTCGCGTATGGCTTGGTTTACCCGGCAACTCGCCCACGTATGGCCTATTTGGCCTGCGTATGGCTTTGTTTACCCGGCAACGGCCTATACGCCACGTATAAGCCTATACGTGGCGTATAGGTTTTTAATTTAAATTTTTTTTAATTATATAAATTAATTCAATTAAATAAAATATAATAAAAACAATATATTAATATTATTATTATTATTATTATTTATTATTTAAAATAAATACAATATATTATTATTATTATTTATTATTATTTAAAAAAAATTATTATTATTATTTATTATTATTTAAAAAAAATTATTATTATTATTTATTATTTAAAATTTAAACAATATATTATTATTATTATGATTTATTATTTAAATTAAAATATTAAAAACAATTAATTATTATCAGATATGGCGGATTATGATGATGATATTCAGATGGATCAGCTAGACGATTTTATATGGCGGTGCATTCATCACGCATATCATGCGGTCGGTCATACCATTTGGCCACCATGAGCCTCAGATGTTACCGGCCATTCCCCCTGTCCGATTAGATCGTCGCACGGCGAGCGGCATGTGCCTCACGCACCGATTCCCGTAGGGCCTTCGGTTCGTAGGGGCCGTCCAGGACCAGGTTTGGGTCCCGGTGCCGTTGCCGCAGATGCCTGGACAGGGGGACCCGCCTATGCCTCAGCCGCTGCAGGGTATGTCGATTGAGGACGAGCCGCCACACGTCGAGCAGGTCCACGAGCATCCGCCACAGCATCCCCGACACGTACGTCGGTCTGTTAGGCTGGATAGGGCTACCCAGGCATTGCTTAATGGCCTTGTTGCCGACTCACGGCGACAGGGTCGTCAACTCGATCGCATGGAGGACCTGATGACGTGGGCGGTTGGACAGCTCGTGAATCAGTCACGAGCCGCCGGCATCGAGCCACCCCCACTACCACCGCCACGTCATTATCCGGACGACCCCGTTCAGGGTGAGGGCGGGGCAGGTCAGGGTGACGCCGGAGCCGATTAGGTTTAGTTCTTTTATTTGTATTTTGTTTATTTCGTTGTTATGTATGTAAAACATTTTGATGTATATATTTAATTTTATGATGTAATATATATAATGTTTAGTTTACTTGTTTGGTTGTAATGTTTAATATTTTGTTTGGTTTGTAATGTTTAATATTTTGTTTAGTTTGTAATGTTTAATATTTTGTTTGATTATACTGTAAAAATATAATAAATGTTTAAAAAAAATATAAAATATATAAAATTTATAAAATTTATAAATAGATAACAAACTTATATTAACAAAATTATATAAATTAAAATACAAAATAATATATTATTATAAAAAAAATATAATTAAATAAATAATCCTATACGTGGCGTATAGGTCTATACGCCACGTATAGGATTATTTAACACCAAATCTTCCAACTGTTGAAGAAAAATATTGAGCCCTGCCTTATACGAGGCGTATAGGGCAATACGAATCGTATGGGACACAGAGAATGACACGTGTCATTCTGGTGTCAGAGACTAAACCCTATACGCCCTCGTATTGACCTATACGAGGGCGTATCGCGCGACGGCGGGTCTAATTAGCAATATTCCGTGTGTGGTTAGAATCGGCCTTTATTAATTACATATGAATGTGGGGGAAGATCTCACTAATAAGTGGTTTTACGCTAACAAACGCTAAGAAGCGGGTTAAACGAACTCCGATTGAGCTATTCCAGCGGCGTTAGAACCATCTCATCGAACCCTAACCCGGACCCAAAAACCTAAACCCCCTCCACCCGCACCCCCAAAAACCTAAACCTCCCCTCCACCCCCACCCTGAAAAGCCTAAAACCCCCACTCCCACCTCCCAAAAACCTAAACCCCCCCCCCACCCCCCCCCCCAAAACCTAACCCCCCCACCCCTACCCCCCTAAAAAAACCTAAACCCTAAAAGCTAAACCATAAGGCTAAAATCCTAAAACTCAACGTTAAAATCTAAACCCTAAAGGCTAAGATGGTAGAGCTCGACGATACGGTTCCAACGCCGCTGGAATGAGCTCAATCGAAGTTCGTTTGATATCGTTTCTTTGTGTTTTTGTCATTTTCTTAGATTTGTTAGCGAAAAACAACTTATTATTTAAACCTCCCCTATGTATGTGGGCTTATTAATATTTGAGCTACTTACATATGTGTATGGGCCGTATGGGCTTATCCTTGGACTTGGGCTAATATTATTATTTATTGAATATGGCCCAAAATCCATGACTTGGATATGAAATGGGTTTTCACGTTAAAATCCTATTCTCAATCTTTTCCTAAAGGAGATACGCACAAAAAAAGATGAAAAAACTTCGCAGGCCGTTTTTTCTTCTCGATCGATCAGAAAGAAACGTCACAGACACTACGAAAATCGAATGCCTTCAAGTTTCTTCCTTGTCTAATCCGATAAACATTGTGGTAATTTACACTCAACTGGTTTATCTGACAGCGATTTGTGATTCAAGGAATAATACAGGGTTTGTTTAAGGTTCTTGTCGACATTGAAGTTTCAGGTTTGATGTAATTTTGTTTTATTTTGCTTCTGTTGAAATCGACCACAAGTACTACATCTTGTGTTCTTACGATCTCACGTCCCACCCAAATGATAGAACTCAACCCAAAAGACTAGTCTCATAACTTGCAATCAGTCCATAACTATGAAGAATGAAAACCAACTTGACTTTTTCATTTACAAATCAACAGAATAAATACATAATTACAAAAGACTAAATCCCTATAAATTAGCTAGAGTAAAAGCCTATTAAAAACATTCTAAAAATATAAAACAAGACTTTGAATTTCAAACTTTTAGACAATGTGTTTAGGGGGAAACTTTAATATCTTGATTTCTAACATGTCCCCGCAAGATGGACGACTTTGAAAGGAGCCCAATCTTGGACAAGAGAGTGTTGAAACGTGGTTTCAACAACGGTTTTGTTAATGCATCAGCAAGCTGATCATCCCCACGAATATGAGTGACTCGTATTGTGCCGTCTTGAACTTTCTCACGAACAAAGTGGAAGTCTAGAGCAAGGTGTTTCATGCGTGAATGAAATACTGGGTTGGCGGAGTAGTGAGTTGCACTTAGGTTGTCACAGTAGATAGTTGGGAGGACACTGGATTTATACCCAATCTCGGACATTAGAGAAATCAGCCATTGCATTTCTGTTGTAGTGGAGGCGACGGCTCTAAATTCAGCTTCAGTGGACGATCGGGCTAGAGTTGGTTGACGTTTTGAGCTCCAAGAGACTGGATTAGAGCCAAGGTAGATGATGTAACCTGTAGTGCTTCGATATGTTTGTTTGTCCCCAGCCCAATCTGCATCCGTGAATGCATGGAGGTGCATGGGTGAGTTTTGTTTGATGAGGAGGCCATAGTGCATGGTTCCATGCAAGTATCGAAGTAGTCTCTTTAGGGCTGCCCATTGGAGTGTTGTTGGAGAGTGCATAAACTGGGATAGTCTATTTACTGTAAATGCGACATCGGGGCGAGTTAAAGAAAGGTATTGTAGTGCGCCGATGAACGCACGGTAATCAGTTGGAGAAGTGAGGGGTGGGTCATCTGTTCTTGTAAGCGGTTCTGTACAAGACATTGGTGTTGTAGTCGGTTTGCATTCATTCATGTTGGCTCGAGTTAAGATGTCAAGAACGTATTTTGTTTGGGAAAGGAGTAAGCCATGAGAGTGAGGAATGACCTCAACACCTAGGAAATAAGATAGTGTGCCGAGGTCTTTGAGAGAGAACCGGGACGCAAGGGAGGTGATGAACGAGTTGTTGAGGGAAGCATTTGGACCGGTGATAATAAGGTCATCAACGTAGACAAGGAGAAATATGGGAGATGGGGTAGTGTGATTGGTAAAAAGAGATGGATCCGATATTGTTGGTTTGAAACCGACCGATAGAAGAAAGGATTTTAGTTCATCGTACCAAGCTCTTGATGCTTGACGAAGGCCATAGATAGCCTTATTGAGTTTACATACATGATTAGGGAGTGAGGGATCGGTAAAACCAGGTGGTTGAGACATGTAAACGGCTTCGGTGAGGGTACCTTGGAGAAATGCATTATTGATATCGAGTTGTCGAAGACACCAATTGTGAGAGGTGGCTAGAGTGAGTATAAGACAAAGTGTGGCGGGTTTAATTACGGGACTAAAAGTTTCGACATAATCGATACCGGGACGTTGGTTGAAACCCTTGGCTACAAGTCTTGCTTTTAGGCGATCAACTGAGCCATCTGGGTTGTATTTGGTTTGAAAAACCCATTTGCACCCTACAAGGTTGGGTGCATAATCGGGTGGAACAAGGGTCCAGGTCTTGTTGTGTTGAAGTGCATCATGTTCTGTTTGCATGGCTTTGCGCCAAAGTGGTGCTTTAGAGCTTGAGTGATGTTTGTTGGTTCGGAAAATGTTTGGGGAGTAGCATGATAAAGAAGAAAATCGGGATTATTTTATTTGGGATTTGGTTTTCTGGTGGTACGAGTATGTGGTGGGGAGACAACAGTAGGAGAAGGTGATTGAGAGTTTAATGGAGATTTGATGGAGGAGGGAGAGGAAGAAGGAGTAGGTAGGTTTTGAATTGGTGTGTTGAGAGATGTAATATGGGATTTGGTTCGTGATTTTGAGATGTGATGGGAGATGTAGGTTCATGATTTTGAGGTGTAGGAAATGGTGAAGTTGGTTGATTTGGTTGAACATTGGGGGGTTTGGTGCATGGATGGGGTGGTGGGTGTTTATGGAAGGAGCAGTAGGTGGGGTCGTTTCTATGGTTTGAATTGTGAATGGGATCCAAGAATTTGGGTTAGGTGTAGGGGATGGTTGGGAATTGGGAAGTGTAGGGTAAGGAAATTCACTCGCTATAAAATGGACGTGGCGTGAGGTATATATTTTATTTGTTGATGATAAGTGCTGTGTGAGGATGAATATTCAACAAAAATACATGGTTTGGATTTGGGTTGGAGTTTGTGAGTTGAGTAGCGACGTAACCATGGGTAGGAGAGACAACCGAAACTACGGAGTTTGTCATAGTTTGGAATTTTTTTTAATAAGCGATGGCACGGAGAATCATTTTGTAGAGTAGTGGTGGGTAAACGTTTGATGAGGTATACGGTTGTGGTGAAGGCAAAAGACAAAAAAAGTAAGGGATTTTGGCATGTGATAGGAGGGTGAGACCCGTTTCAACTATGTGACGGTAACAGTGTTCTGCATAACCGTTGTGTTCGGGTGTGCGTGGAGGGGATGTGAGGTGAGAGATGCCACACGAGGCAAGATGGGAGGATAGTTTGATGTATTCTCCTCCGTTATCCGAGAATAGTTGCTTGATTTTAGTTTGAAAATAGTTTTTAACAAGTTGTTGAAAGCGGGTAAAGGTTGAGAGAGAGTCGGATTTGTTTTTAATTGGGTAAATCCAAATGTATTTTGTATAGTGGTCAACAAATATTATGTAATATTTAAAACCATCGAATGAAGTAATAGGAGATGACCATACATCCGAGAATATAAGTTGTAAAGGTCCATTAGAAGTAATAGTAGAGTTATGAAATGGTAGTTTGTGACTTTTATTGACGCAACATGAATTACATGATTGATGATAAAGTAAAAAAGAAGAAATAAAAGATGACAAATGTTGTGAAACTTTGTAGTGCGGATGTCCTAGGCGATGATGCCAAAGTGAGGACTTATTCTTCTGTAAATGGAAGGCATAAGGAGATGTTGTAGGACGTAGTTCATAAATTCCTCGGCTACTTGTTCCTTGAAGAAGGGGTAGGCGGGATTGGAAGTACTTGATAATAAAATTGAAAGAGAAGAATTCAATTAGTATGGGGTTATCAATACATAAACGTGAAATTGAAATTATATTTCGGGATAGTAAAGAAACGCAAAGGACATTATGTAAAGTAAAAGAGTGCTTGGAGAAACAAATATTTAAGGAACCAACATGAGTTATAGTAAGGGACGAACCATCACCAATGACAAGTTCATTTGTACCGTCATACGGAGCATGAAGTGAGAGGGCATTGAGGTCGTTAGTGATATGATGAGAAGCACCGCTATCAAAGAGCCAAGGTTGGTTAGGAATGTGGGTGTTATTGTTCATGACACCCATTGTATAAGCTTGAGGTTTGGTATGTAGAGTTGTTTTTGGGGGTGAGGGTAGGTTTATTTGTGGGTGAAGTTTCTTGAAGGCATAGCAAGAGGTTAAGGAGTGACCTTTGGTAAAGCACCATTGGCATCTTCCTAAGTAGTTTCTAGGGGTGGCAGAGGGGTGAGTTTAGGGTGTAGGTAATAAGCCGGCATCATAGGTGGTAGGGCGTTTTGTCCATGATTTGTGAGGGGTTCTTGCGTGTGCCACAAAAGCAGTGGTAGGTTGGTGAAGGGTGGTGGCGGAATGGGTGGGTGAGGTTTGTAAGATGGAGAGTTCATGATTAATTAGTTTTTCATGTAGTTCATGAAAGGCAATGGGTGTGTCATGAGCATGGACGGCATCGATGACGGGTTTGTATGCGGTTTGATCTAGGCTGGTTAGAATGGCATCCGTTATGTCTTCCGTGTCCATTTTCTTACCGAGAATAGAGAGTTCATCAATGAGAGTTTTCATGGTTTGCATATAGTCAGTGATGGATTGGGTTGGGGTTTTGGAAGATTGTTTCAATTGGTGCTGGAGTTGTTTTATGTGGCCTCGTGATGGAGAGGCGTAGGTGTTAGAAAGAATTTTCCAGGCTTCGACAGATGAGGTTGCGTTGGTGATAAGAGGGACGATGGAAGGTCATAAGCTGCCAACAATGGCACCGAACAAGAGCCTGTCTTGTCTGTACCAGGAGGAATAGTCGGTATGGGGAACGGTTTGTCCGGTAGCATTGATGGTGGGTTGCGGGGGTGGGTGAGTCCCATCGACATACTTGTAGAGATCTAGCCCTTGAAGAAGAGCTTCGATCTGTGTTTTCCAACTGAGGTAGTTTGTGGCGGTGAGTTTAAGTGTGGTGGGGAGATTGACGAGAGTAAGGGCTGTTGGGGTGATAGGGATGGTGATGATGGGAGAGTTGGTGTTGGTGTTGTCGGTATTTGTTTCGGACATGGTTGGGTGATGGCCGGAAAAAGAAGAAGAAGACCGGAATTAGAAAAAAAAGATGGTCGGAAGTACAGAAGGAAGAAAACGGCAGAAAAAAAAAATGGAGTTTGGAGGAGGATCTTTAGCTCTATAACATATGAAGAATGAAAACCAACTTGACTTTTTCACGGTGTTTTCAGAATCGGATCGGACGTCGAACCAGTCTCCTTACCGGTCCACTGGTCGGACTAGTCCGACCGGTCGGACCGGATTTAAGAACCGGACGACGTCATAAATATTATAAAAATATATCAGTCTAAATAGCTTTTAATCCTTTCAAAAACCACCAACAAGTCAATTCCAATAATTTTAAACTAACAATTACCTACGAAATAAGAAGCCAAGAGACTTAAAAAAGATTAAAAAAAAAAAAATAGTCAAGCGGTTCAACCGGTCCGACCACCCGGTTTCCGGTCCGACCGCCGGTTCAACCGGTCCGACCACCGGTTCGCTGCAGAAACGGTTCAACACATGTAACCGGACCGGTCAGACCACCGGTTCCCGGTCCGACCGGCCGGTCCGGTCCGGGTTTCAAAACATTGCTTTTTCATTTACAAATCAGCAGAATAAATACATAATTACGAAAGACTAAATCCCTATAAATTAGCTAGAGTAAAAGCCTATTAAAAACATTCTTAAAATATAAAACAAGACTTTGAATTTCAAACTTTTAGACAATGTGTTTGGGGGGAAACTTTAATATCTTGATTTCTAACGATAACGTCCTCGTTGGTCACGGCTTACTTCCTCCAGGCGACCACTTCATGGGCCACCACTCCGAGTTTGGCTGTGATACCAATGTTACAACTCAAATGGTAGAACTTATCCCAAAAGACTAGTTTGATGGGAGAGAGAGCCATTTGAGTTATAAACCCCACATTTGTTGCCCTAACAACCGATGTAGGACAAGTCTCATACCTTGCAATGGTTTCAGTTCATAACATTGTCAAGTCACTTGAATCGTAAGTCGGTAACAAGTCTTCCACTGTAAAACACCACAATGTCATGTCACTAAGACACTAAGGCTTACTTAGATTCTTATAACCAATCGAAGTGCTACACAAGAGTCCAAAAGATCACTCTGTGACAGTCTGCTAGCATATCTTCGCACATTTTTCATTTCCGTCCATGAGTAGTAATAACAAGCATAAGAAAAGATCATATTTCTTGTAAAACATATAGGAAAACTTTTGTTATTGTGATGAATGTGCATGTCAAAAAGTTTTTGCGACAAGAAATCGTGCCTAAAAGTGTGAACAAATAAAGATTTGGCCCTTTTAATCCATGTACCCCATGATATCATATATATGACGAGTATATATTTTTCTTCAAACCAAACACATTACAAGGTCAAATCAAAGACAACAAACAATTTGTTACAAACCAAAAGAAGAAGAATTTAGCAACTCATGATCACTCGTCACTAGGAGCAGGAGCCGAGGTCGGAGATGGAGACGCACCCTCGGTTTGATTGATCGGCTTAAACCCTAGTTTTCTAATAAGTTCGTCAGCAATCAACTCATTCGCGCGATCAGATGGATGGTATTCATCCCAAAACAGATATTTACTTCGGTCTTTACATAATCGCGATGCCGGTATACACGTTAAAGCCGGTCTAATCCTTCCAAACGAGCAGCATGGCGAATCAGCATTGTCAAACCCTGCAACCATCATACCGAAACAAAAACAAAAATTATAGTAAAGTATGTCACGAAAGCCTCCGTCGGGTAAAGTCTGTCACAAAAGCCTCTGCCGGGAGAATGTCGTGGAGATCTCTCGGTCAAGGCAGGACCTGTCGGTAAATTCCGTAAGGAAAATGGGCATGGGTAAAGAATTTACCGACGTATCACTGACTGACATTACAGAGGATCACCGACAAAAGCATCATCAATAGATTACTGACAGCTGTTATAAAATGTGTTATTTTTTGTTCGGACCATCTAGCAGTGATTTTTCGTCGCTGAAAGTCAACTTTAGGATAAATTTTAATTGGATTTTTTAGGCATAATATCTAATAAAACATAATACGAGTAGTGTACCATATTTACTAGGATCGGTGATGACATTATTAACAACATCATAAGCGTCTCCAAATTTGTAACTCGCGTTTGGAAGCTTTGCCGACAAATCATCCATGAGTTTAGCAGCGGCTTTGTTGAAGTTAAGAGCAATCGTGTTCGTTTTTTCTTGACACTCACCAGAAGTACTCAACACCCTTTGAAGAGGAATACAACCCATAGGCCCTAACCCGAAAAGCATCAGCTCCCTTACCCCCATCCCATGCAATACCTACAAAAGTTTTGAAAATATCAAGAAAATCCACTAGTTAGCGACGAGTTTCAGTTGCAAACTATTTAGCGACGACGGAAACTCGTCGCTAAATTGTATATTTTTTATAAGGGTCAGACTTTATTTACCGTAAGTTGATCACCAAGAGTTTCCATTAGGTAGTCAATGAATGTATCGTCGTTATACGTCCAAGAATCCGAGTAAATGGGCATCAAGTAGTTGTTGATAAAATCGTTGCTACCTAAAGCGACGACATACTTTGCGTCCTGAAAGAATTTGGTCGTTGATTGGTCGCCGATTTGGCCTTGGATCAAAGTTTGAACCCCTTTGAACAACTCTATTTGCTTGTAAAATGAGAATCTTTGAACCTGTAAAGTTTCATCAAATAATGAGATCCAGTGATCCACACAATGAAACAAAGTGGGTCAAGTTAAAGAACCTTGAATCCAAACTTACGAATAAACCACCAGTTTCGTTCAAGATCCCACCACCTCCTGATGCGAAATTCACTCCGTTGGCAAGAATTACATCTTCGGATAGTGAGGGGTCGAGAAAAGGCGGGGGTCGAGGAAGCCCCATCTTATCACCTATAACCGAAATATACAGTATGGTTTTAGCGACCGAAAACAAAACAAAGTTCACTATACATGATTTTGCGACGAAAACTATGCTTGTGCAGTTCGTCGCTAATTCAAGGTAATCCGCTCCTTAAGATATAGCGGATTCAAGAGTACTGACAGGAACCACTCCTTTAAGCATTATGTTTAACATCATAGAAATACCTTGATTCTGCCATATCAAAGAGCGAAATACCTTGAATATGTTATTTTAAATAACATAATACCTTCAATCTGCTATTTCAAATAGCAGAATACCTTGAAGTAGATTACCTAGAAACCATTTTAAATTCAAATTTCATCTGGAAACCAAAAATGTTTTCCATTAGAAAAGAAAAAAAATTCTCTTTTTCTGTCACACATCATAAGTTTTAGAATATAAATATAGTTGCATAACTAGTTAAGTATACCTTTATCAACTGAAATAACACTAAGCAACAAAATTGCAACGGTTAAACTAAACTGTACCTATGATATCAGCGACGGTTCGGCCATTAGTGAACCTGCCATTAGGCATACCGTTATCGAAGTCGATGCCATACCAAGGAAGTGCCGCTTGAGCAAAACTCTTCGTAAGCCGATTGTTGTTTCCATTATCTGATAACGAGTCACCGAAGATGAACTGCACGATCTTGCAATCATACTCATCTATTAAACCCGAAAATACTGTCACTAAAACCACCACTAGTGTCACAATTAGCTTCATAGTTTTTGTTCAAGATTTTCTTGATGTTAGTTTCATGCAGAAATGGAGTGTCCGAGGTTGGAATTTAAACATGAAATGATTTAGAAAGGTGAGTCATGCAAGTCATTGAAAATGGGAGGTTGTACTACTTTTATTTCAAAAAAATATTTCTTATTATAATCAAATATACTTAACATATAAAACATATTCAGAAAATTTTAATATTGAACTATACGAACCGTATATATATTTATATTTATAGCTGTAAATATGATATATAAGACGGTTTTTTAACCGCATGGACTACATGTAAGTGTTTATAGGGTTTTTGCGGTTTAATATTTAAAACTGGTTTTGTATTAAACGCGTAATAAGATATTTTTTTCCAAATTTTTATATAAAATAATCGAATTTTATTCTGAGTGGACAGGATAAAGAGTTTGATAAGCTAACTGTAACTACTACAACCACTTGCGATTTTGCCGAGGGTATGTTGGTTGTCAACATATTTTTATGGGTGTTCACCTACTTTATTATTTGGTTTGAGTTATTTTCTTTGTTTTTTATAGAATATATTTTAATTTGAGAAATGATTATTACTGCTATTAGATTATATTTATTGTTTATTCAGTTTTCATATTTAGCTAAATATTTATGTTTAAAGTAAAATATTTTGATTTTTAAATTTTCCTCTAACTATTAACTTTAAAGTTGAAATTTATTTTCTATATTGAATCATATCAACTCTTTACTTCGAGTAATTTTATTTTATTAGTTTTAACTATTAATTCTCCAATCTTTTCATTCGTTTATCTTAATCCTAAGCTAAATGTTTAAACACAATGTTTGTTTATGGGGAATGAAAGATAAAGAAGCAAAAAAAATAAAAAAGACACCAATTATAACAGGGTCGGTCCTGAGATTCCTCAAAATGTTTTGGGCCCGGAACATTTAAAAAAAAACGGGCCCCATAATATAAACTCATAATGACATAATAAAAAACTATAACAAACTAATAACGATTATTTTGTTATTTTTTAATAAGTTTAAAAATCTAGTGGGTTTTTTTAATTTCTAAGTGGGTTAATATGATAAATGGATAATACAAGTAGTGGGCATTTTTTTTATTTCTAAGTGGGTTAATAGTACATAAAAGAAACGTATAAAGTTGTCACGACTCGATCATGGAGTTCGAAAAATAGATAAATTGTAGCGCGAATAGGAGTTAACATTGAAACGATAAATTCGTTAAACTTGAGGTTGTAAAATTAACAATTTACAAAGCTAGGGGTGAGTTTTGCCATTTTAGCAAAGTGGGGGGGAGAAGTGTCAAATTACCAATTTATAAAGTTAGGGGTTAGTTATGCCATTTTTGCAAAGTCAGAGGTCTCAGATTAATAATTACAAAGTTGTGAGTGACTTTTGTAATTCAACTAAAGTTAGGGGGAGCAATGATCTATTTTAAAAAGAAGAAAAATAAAAAGGAGGGGTGCAGGAATTGAACCTGCAACCTACTTGAGTGGAAGAGTATTAACAGTTAATTTTAAAACCAACCCATCTAACTCAAGCTTTTGTAAAATTCTAAAACATAAAATATGTAACTGGTGGAGATAATCTAGAGGGTCAAACTCAAGTAATTTTTTTTTAAAACTACGGCCCCCGGACGGTCGCCCTCCCCCCTAGGGCCGCCCCTGATTATAAAAGGTTTCATTTGAGTCAGAGTATTGATTGTTTAAATTGTTACTAAGTCGCTAGCTATTACTTATATTCATGAATGAAAACAAAACATATCGACCTGAAACACAACCTGAACACATCCCAATTTTAATTAGATCGACACGGCATGAATAAATTTATGGATTGATTTAGAGTTGAATAATTTAATCTGTTAACCTGGCATGATTGACACCCACGGTAAAATACAATACAAGATGCCTGTTCTGGGCTTGGATTCAGGTCCAAAACCAAAAGCCTCTTTTTGGATGCAATACAGAGCCCAAATAGAGCTTATGAGCTGGGCTTTGAATTTAATGGGTCAAATAAATACGAAAACATTTTAGTCCATTTATTTAGATAACGTGTATAAAAAAATTTGTTTCTGGAGGAAAAAAAAAGAAATATCTTTTGTCTAGAAGTATTCACATGAGTATCTTTATATCTATCTTTGTATTTCTTATTTAGAGTTTTTTTCTACACATCCATATCTCTATATTTAAACTTTATAGTTTAATAAAGAGAAAACTCCATCAAACAGTAATCAAGTTTCTCAAGTGTTTCATTTAAATAACTCAAAGTTTTTTTGTCCCTTTAAATTCACTTAACTTTCACCAAGTGTTCCAGTCATATATCATTCTTTTATAAATGTTTAATTTTTTTTAAATTAAATGAGGCAAATGAAATATATATGAATATTAGTTACCAATAAGTGAAATTTTTATTCAATTAACTTAAAATAAGAGGTAATAGTGAAGAAATAAAAGTTCATTGAATAATAAACAAGTTTCAAAATTGTTATATTTAAGTCGAATTAAAAAAAAATTGTTAAATAGTGAACAAGATTCATATATGTTTCATATATCTTATTCAATATTCAAAAATTTAAACATTTATAAAAATATTACATAGGATTGGAACACCTACTGAAAGTTGGGTGACTTTAGAGGGATAAAAAACTTTGAGATATTTAAATGGAACACTTGAGAAACTTGGTTACTATTGTGTAAAGTTAGCCCTTTAGTAAATAGACATTTCTAAATATAAAAACCTATTGTTATAAATCTTTATATTTTTTGTTAGTATGTAGGAAAGAGAAAAAAATAATAAAATAAGTGTTTGTGGGTGAGATGGAGATAGAGATAAAGAATAAGATGTAGGATGCTAAAACAAATTTAAAGATAAACTGAAAAAAAAGATGATATTTAGTTAAATGATAGAGATGGAGATAAAAGAAACTCATAACAAGTTAGAATACCTCTCTAATTTTTCTGTCTTTATTTTAGGATTATTGGATTTTAATAATATCACATTTTGCTAATTGTCCAATAATAATTCCAACTGAGAATATTCTTACCACTAGTCCATACTTTCAAAATATTTCTTACATTGGACCCCCCGTTAAAAAAACTTAACGCCGTTAAATTTTATATGACGTGAACATCTGCAAACCGCTGGAAAGTCGAGTCAGGCTAGCAGTGGTCTCGTGCTGGGTTTTGAAATTGGCTCTGGTGGTATTTAATTGGTCTCATTAAACACCATCGTTGTCTCTGTTTGGACTTACCGAAAAAACGAGACAAGTTAAACATCACCGGAGCCAATTTCAAAACCACCACGAGACCACTGCTAGCTTGGCTCGACTTTCCAGCGGTTTGTAGATGTCCACGTAATATAAAATCTAACTGCGTTAAGTTTTTTTAACGGGGGGTCCAATCTAAGAAAATATTTTGAAAGTAGGGACTGGTGGTAAAAATATTATTAGTTGGGATTATTATTGACCAATTGGTAAAATGTGAGATTATTGGAATCCAATAATCCTTTATTTTAACATGAAAATCGATTGTATTTTATGCAAATCAATTGTTTATTTTAACATGAAAATCGATTGTATTTTATGCAAACCAATTGTTTATTTTAACATGAAAATCGATTGTATTTTATGCAAACCAACTGTTAAGGAAATGATCGCCGAAAATGAAAACTACTGATGTAACATCTTAATTGTTTGTTGTTTGGTAGGGATATGATCAAATCTCCCAAAGTTTTGATCTTTTTTCACCAACGGAATAACCAACAAATTTCCTTTGCTACATCTTAAAATTGAATATTCAAGAATAGATCCATATTGTTGTAAATTTTGGTATATCACTCTTTAATTTACGTATAAATAAAATTTAACAGCTAATAAGAGTACATTAATCATTTGAGTCTCTAAAAGTGTTTTGGTCAATTTAGAAAAAAAAAACGTTAAAAGCTAAATTTAACGGCGTCAGTCATATGAACTCATATGGTTAAGAAAAATGAAAAGTAAGGGTGCAAAATGGTTAAGAAAATGAAAAGTCAGGGTTCAAATCAAGGTTTTGAAACATAAGTGACTTAACTACTTAAAATGTATAAACATCAGGAACTCAAATAGAAATTTACTCTTTTAATAATATTAAGTTTTGTTACACGAGGTGAAATCAATGAGAAGGGCACTACTCATGTCGTTCCTAAATAATCTTATTAGTAATAGCAATGCTTTTTAAATATTTTTTACTTTTGTTAAACGTGGTAAAATCTTAATAAGGAAGACACACTTCATATTGTTCTTTGTTAATCTTTTTTAGGCAGAATTTGAATTAACAGAAAGCTTGCAGAAGCAAGCAACGAAACGAACAATACATGAAATAGGAATACAAGAACAAATAGTTATAACCAAGGTAAGTTAAAACCTAAACTCATATCATTTAACCCAATCAAGGTTATTGAGCTTTTCAGATATTCGATGAGCCAACTTAGAGACTATTTCTTTCCGTCAAATACAACACTGTTCCCTAGTTTCCATATACTCCAGATTGCTGATAAAACCACCACTTGACGAGCTTCACACCGGTTGTTGTTTACTAGGGCATTCCTCGGGATTTCCACAAAATCCTTGATTGGCGAAGTAACATGAGGTAAAAAAGATGTTCGGAAGATTCAACATTTTGTAGACATAATGGGCACCCGTCAGAATTGAGAGGGGTCATTCTTTTGGTTATGGACTGTCGGGTGGGTATCCGATCCATTTCAGAACGTCAAGCTAAAATATTTATTTTTAGCTAAACCTTGTTACACCAATTGTAGATGAAGCCGTTTGGAGGTGTGTGATCTTGACTGAGAACTTTGTGCATTGACTTTACCGTGAAGACTCATTGCTCGTCCTTAGCGCCAAACCCAAACACCTTTTTCTTCCATCAAACATGCAAAGTTTAAACCGTATTGGCCGAAACTAAGTTCCAATTTTTTAAATATTCCCAACACTTCTCTTATGTCCCTTCTCCATGGTATAAGGGTATTATCCTTAGTAGAGATAGTAATGGGTTGGGTTTGGGACGGGTTTAAGTAATCTTAACCTCATACCCAGCCCAAAACCCGGCGGGATTCTATCGGGTATCGGGTAAAACCCGTTAGTTTGTAAAAAATACCCGTTGGGTATAGTCGACCCAAAACCCGTTGGGTATCTATCGGGCATATATAAAGTTGTAATTGAAAGTCAAAAAGAAAGAACGTAAAATCATGTTTGGTATACACAGTTAAAATAAATACGGTATATATATTTAAAATAAATGCGGTATATACACTTAAATTAAATAAAAAAGAAAGAAAGATATGACGGGTATATAATCAGGTAAACGGACATATATATCGGGTAATCGGGACAGGTAAACGGGTATATCACCATATCCCATACCCGTCCCAAACCCACGAAAAATTTCAAATATAATACCAAACCCGGTCCAATGCCCGATTACCCCGCCCATACCCGTCCTGAATGCTTCAGGTTTCGAGTTTGTCCATCAGGTTCGGGTTTCATTACCATCCTAATCCCTAGTTGTTTTTAATTGCTTTTTTAAGACTATCTTCTTCTTTGTTAATCTTATTAGTAAAGTAATTAGAAACCGGTAATAGTAATGAAATGAACCAAAGATGTAGAAAAATAGTAATGTAATTTCTAGAAACAGTGATGGTGGTTGAAATTTGAACACGTATATTAATGTTAGCATTAAAAATCTGAACAGCTGAAGTCCCATGTGGTTGAAATTTGGCCCTTTTTCGGCCACTCTCATCCTGGACATTAAAATTTTAGTGTCCTTCAGTATATATTATTGTCCTTCAATATTAACTCATTTACATTAAAATTTAAACATATCATCTGCTAATTTACTCAAAAATCACCTTGAATAAATTTTTATTTTGGTATTCATTGTATATCACTAGTGTTTTCTTTAACTTATTATTATTTAAGACATGTATAAAATATATATAATACAATTTAAGTTAGAAATATATAACTCAAGTTAAATTCAAGTCTAATAAGAGTAAAGTCTTTAACTAGAATTAATATTTACAAGCTATGTCAACTCAACTGGTATTGTTAAAAGCTCAAGACCCAGTTGATAGACGCTTGACTCGGTGTTTACTTAGACCATATGATATGGTCATCCCGCACCCTGTTTGTCCCGAAGTTGAGAGTCGATATTCACGCTGGTATTTTCGTGCCATGTCACACTTCCATCCCGCATATCTTTGTTACTTATGACACCACAACCCTGAACGGAAGCTTTTCTACAAAAGTTTCATTTTATCATTTTCTATTTTTTATTGTTATAACTATATATTTTTATCATTTTAGAGAATTCTCACCAGCTTCTCTATCATATCTCTATAATTATACTAAAAATTAATACATTTTATTTCTTTTTAATTAAATAATACATTTTTATACCTTTATTATTACATTTTTTTTCTTCCACTCATAACCGCTTTTAAAATATATTAAAAAATTAATAAAGTTGAATAGTGTTTTTATAAAATATATAAATAAACAGTAACATTTTCTCTCTACTCAACTCATAACCACTTTAAAATATATATAACTCGCTCATAAAATAAAAGAAACTTCTATAAATGCTCTAACGTGTGATAACAAAAAAAAAAAAGAGTATGATAACGAACATTTTCTAGGGACAAAAGAGTCATTTGGAGGAAACTAAGCCCTATATTACAATTCTTTATCCACAACAAATCACAACCGTTTATTCTCTGTAATCGTACAGTCAAAACCACAACAGTATCTAAAACCATATCCTTGCAATATTACAAAATCAACCCTTCACTTCACTCGACTCCACCACCACCATGGCTTCCGTCACCCTCAAATCCTTCATCGGACTCCGTCAATCCTCGCCGGAAAACCACCATCCCTCGATAACTATCCTCTCCAAACCCCTTCCATCCAACCAAATTCACTACCGCCGTCTCAATGTCATCGCCGGTAAATCCAGTCCCAAAATCACCGGCCGTAACCTCCGTGTCGCCGTCGTCGGCGGAGGACCAGCCGGCGGCGCAGCTGCCGAAACCCTAGCGAAAGGCGGAATCGAAACAATCCTAATCGAGCGCAAAATGGACAACGCGAAACCATGCGGCGGCGCAATTCCACTCTGCATGGTCGGAGAATTCGACTTGCCGTTGGACATCATCGACCGCCGTGTAACCAAAATGAAAATGATCTCCCCGTCGAACGTCGCCGTCGACATCGGCCGAACTCTCAAACCACACGAGTATATCGGAATGGTCCGCCGTGAAGTCCTCGACGCCTACCTCCGTGACCGCGCTGCTGCCGCCGGCGCCACCGTAATCAACGGCCTCTTCGTCAAAATGGACAAACCGTCCGACAAATACGCGCCGTACGTCATCCACTATAACGCGTACGACGGAAAAGTCGGATCCGCAGGAAAAAAAGTAACCGTTGAAGTCGACGCTGTAATCGGCGCCGACGGCGCCAACTCGCGAGTAGCAAAATCAATCGACGCCGGCGATTACGAGTACGCAATAGCGTTTCAGGAACGCATCAAAATCCCTGACGATAAAATGGAATACTACGAAAATCTCGCCGAAATGTACGTCGGAGACGACGTGTCCCCTGATTTTTACGGCTGGGTTTTCCCAAAATGCGACCACGTGGCAGTCGGAACCGGCACCGTCACACATAAACCGGATATTAAAAAGTTCCAACTCGCCACGCGCTTACGCGCGCGTGACAAAATCGTCGGGGGAAAAATAATTAGAGTGGAAGCTCACCCGATCCCAGAACACCCGCGTCCGCGGAGATTATCGGATCAGGTGGCACTAGTGGGCGATGCGGCTGGGTATGTGACGAAATGCTCGGGCGAAGGGATTTATTTTGCGGCGAAGAGCGGGCGGATGTGCGCTGAGGCGATAGTGGAGGGATCAGAGAACGGGAGAAGGATGGTGGAGGAATCGGATTTGAGGAGTTATTTGGAGAAGTGGGATAAGACGTATTGGCCGACGTATAAGGTGTTGGATATCTTGCAGAAGGTGTTTTACCGGTCGAATCCTGCGAGGGAGGCGTTTGTGGAGATGTGCGCGGACGAGTACGTCCAGAAGATGACGTTCGACAGTTATTTGTACAAGAAGGTGGCGCCGGGGAATCCGTTGGAGGATTTGAAGCTTGCGGTTAACACGATCGGGAGTTTGGTTAGAGCCAATGCGCTTAGAAACGAGATGGCTAAGATTTAATTGTGTTGAATGTTTTGTAATGTTTTAATAAACTTAAATTGTACTTGTTTTATTTTCTTAACATCATCTAAAGAGCTTATTAGTTGTGTTGTTACACAAGAACATTTCAAATGTCATCCTGATTTAGATGATTCATAGGTGTTTCATTGCCTTCCCATCAACATTTAACTTTAGAGAGTTACTATTTTGGTATGTTTAGGGTGGAGGGCGTATCCAAGCCATGAAGTCACACCGAGTCTCACTCTCATCAATGACACTGTGACTCGTCATTTGAATCCACAAAAAGTCTCAGAGGTGGGGACACCCAAACCATGAAGCCACATCAAGCCACACACCCACCATGGACTTCAACGGCCAAAAAACGTTCGGATTTTGTACACTTAAACCATGGCGCAGGGAAGTCGTACGTCGTCGTTGTGGGGGTGGCTGTGTTACCATGGGAGCCGCATGACGCTGCAAGACAAGCCATGGACGCCCCCACCGCCCTTAAAGTTTGAAACTTCTTGAAGTCATAATATGCATTTTTAGTGCTTGATGATTGTTGTTTAAAGTCCTAACGTCACAACACCCTATATTTTTTTGTTTTCGACTTTGAAATTCAGGTTTTAACGAATGATCTAACTTTCATTAGATCATTGAAATCGTATATGGTTTCGAGGATGACAAATGCAGGAATTTGGATCAAGACGAATTTGAAGACTATTTAAGTTATCTTTTTTAACAATATTTTTTAGGATAAATAAATCATGAGGTACCCTACAAAATTTGATCTACTAACCTTTTGATTGTTAGATACATCACTTAATCATCATGATGTCTCCTTAAATACAGTTATCTGACGGATTTAATAATCTCCACCTTGAATCTACCCTAAACTTTCATTGTATTTCCTAATCAAATTATAACATGGGCAATTTTTACCCCAAGCTACATGTTCATTGCGGTGCATATTGATTTTAGTGCAAGTTGCTTAGGAAAGTATCTAATATTCAAAATTTAATGACGTCAGATATGTGTGCTTTCTCTTTCATAATAAAATGGAAGTTTGATTTTATAATTATATTAGAGTGAAAATTTAAATTTTGAATATTAAACTTCCACTCTTATATTTATCAAAATTAAGCTTTCACTTCTAAAGTTATCAAAAATAAAACTTCCAAGAGGTTTTTATGAAAGAAAGAATACCTTCAACTCTCATCATCAAATTTAACATCACAAATATCTTTTGATCGCAGGATTCCTGAGGCTAATAAAACAGAGACATAGGTCATACCAAGATATGTTATGACATCTACGGGATGTGGTAGGGCCCGAATTAGGTGGCTAATACATGTTGACAATGAAGTATTTGTTTGTCACAAAAGAAAATAATAGTTGCAAAATATCACACAAAATGATAATACCCTTTCTAAATGTGTAGAACTAGTATTAAGACCCCGCATTGTCGGGGTGAAAAACTAAAGTTCATCCGTTGCAAGGCAGCCATTAATAATATTTGGAACTTACTCTTAAAAAGTTATCGTGTAGGAAATAAATAAACGTATTCGAAATGTTAATTATTAAATGCTAAATTAAATAATAAAGGTTAAAACAAATCTAAATTAAACTATATAAACATTAATTTACTTTATTATAAAAAATTATCAACTAAAATGCTAAACAAATGTTAGATTGGCTAAAAACATTATTAAATATTAAATATTATATATATATAGTAGGATAAAAACTCGTATTTTACACGTGTTAAATAAATTAAATATTAAAAAATCGCTAATTAAGAGTTAAGAATTATAAGAAAACTATTAAATAAAAATAGTAAGTATGAGAATTTTAAATATTTAGTAATGAAAAAAAAATAATCATTAAAACCAATATTTGGCTCACAAGGAAGCAGCTGGCATCTTACGATTTTTTGCATTGATGGCCTGAAGATGAGACGCTATCAAAAGATAATCGTCTGAATTTAGGTGTTTAAATCCGGTTATAGTAACTCAAATTACTTTAATGATTTCATCCTTTCATAATATTGTTTAGCATGAACAATCACCAAGTTGGATTTTACTTCTTTATTATTTTTTAAAAACTTTATATATAGGAAGATGGTGAGTGACGTCTATTCATGGCACTTGGATGTGATGAACGAACAAGTGATCGAGGAGGAGATTAAAGAGTTTGATAATGTCAAGAACACCATATTCATGGCATTGGGGAATTTTAGTCATATTTTATAAACCGAAAACGACTTAGTTTTTATAAAAAAATTTAGGAGACGTTCAAAGATGCTTTCCACGGTATTGTTCTTGTTTCTTTTTGGTTCTTGTGGCTTGCTAGGAACGAGAAGAAATTCTTTAACAAGCCCTTCAAGATCGAAGATATCATCTATAACATCAAGGCTATCGGGTTTTTGCGGTTCTCAAATAGATCTAAGAACAAATACATCTTTTAGGCTAAGTGGTGTAAATTTGATTTGATGTAACTCCATTCTGTTTGTTGGTTTTTATGCCTCCCCAGGTCCTTCTTAGGTGGGTTTTGTGAATAAAATTTGCTTTTAAAAAATCAAAGCCGAAGAGATGGATAGTATAGGGAGGGAGAGTGATGTACCTGGGCTGCCAAAAAAGTCCATACTAGATGTGCAGGAGCCCCAGAAGATTGATGAGCCCAAAAAGCCCACATATTATTAGTACCATGCATGCAACGTTCAATTCCTTTTTTATTTGCATAATTAGTTTGAATAATCAGTTGAAGTAGCCTTGAGAGAATAATGGGAAACTTGGGATGACCAAAGTTCTCCTCCATATTGTTAAGAGTTAACTTTGAATTATCTATTTCCGTTTGTTTAGAAAAGGCTATTTAAGAGCCATAGGTTTTATTAATGAGTAGGCATGAGTTGGATTAAACAACTCTCTCTATTTTCTATCAAGTCTTCTCTCTATTATTCTCTGATAAATCGTTCAAGAACCGCTCACTTGGTAGAGAATCTTGCATCTTAGATGGGAGGTCCTGGGTTTAAATCCAGACATGGGGTGAAATATTTTATGTAATTTAGGAGTAGGATAGATCTGCTGTTAAAAAAAAAATATCGTTCAAGAACCACATCAGCTCAGAAAGACATGAGAAAGAGAGAGAGAGAATTAATGCAATCGGTTTCCGTTCTTTAAGGCTGTGGAAAACGAAAAGTGGACGGAATAAGAAGAGTCAACAATTAATTTATTTAATTCTCTTAATTTCATCATCTTTTTTACACTAAAAATAAAATAAATCTTATATGCATATATGTGTGTGTCTATATATAGTTTGGTTGGATGTAAATCTTCCTCATCAAACTTGAAACATCAGTCAAATGGACAACATGTTCAAAATGGGTCCGACAGAAATGAGAGGCGAGATCTGAGACGAAAAGGGTCGTTACGAACTTGTTGAAATTATGATTTCACACCAACAAGATTTCATCAACTCCATCCGCTTCACATATCGTGTAGATGAAACAGCCCTTCACTCACAAACCTATGGAAAACCCACTGGTTTGAAATTTGACATGGTAAAGTTTAAATTTGACGAAAAGGATCTTATCATTTATTCACCCACTGGTTGAGTTTAATCGTGTTATTTAACTATCTAGCTATGTTTGCAAGTCTTGCATACTATATTTTTTTAGAAAAAAACTTTATAGAAAAGTATTTTTTACACGTTTAACATATTGCATGTCTATGTAGCATTTTTTTATGACATTTAATTAACAATTATTTTTTTACTATTAAAAATAAGAAAGTTGTAAGACATGAAAGTAACAATTATTTAATATTTTAATATTAAAATTAAAAACTGATTTCTTGTCCAGTTGATTCTGAAAACACTGGGTAAGTTTGTATTCTCTGATTTCATATTGTGTGTCTATATATATACTCAATCGATTGTAATTGTGGAAGTAAGGACGCCTTTAATGATGAATTAAGATTAATACGATTTAACGAAATGGAGACGATTGTAATTAAGTGTTTGAAAAAGTATAAAAATAATTTAATATATAAAAAAACACAAATACTTCTCATTTAAAGTTAAAATACGGATGTAGTTAACTTTTTTTTTGAACGGCAATAATATTATACGAAAGAGTCCGGAACTACCAAGAAGGTAGAACCGAAAAAACGCTTACACAAACATATTAAACATTTTCCAATTTTCCCACTCTAACTCATGCCAATTGACTCTATTTTTTATCCATAAGAATGTAGACGTCTTGATGTCTTCAATTACTTTTTCTCTGCTCCACTTGTTTTTTCCAAAAATTCTTTCATTCCTTACTTTCCAAATGCACCAAATAATCGAGTGGATAGATTTTTTGAAGATTGCGTTTCCTTTAACATTTTCTAACTTTTAACATCTCGTGTCCCATGCTTAACCAAGAAAGCCATCTTAGTCCAACTGATAATTGTGTGCCACACCTCCTTAGCCAAATTACAGCCAACTAGAATGTGATCGATTGATTCCATTTGACCGCATAAGTCACAAGCTATTTCGACTCTCGGACATTTCTCTTATGAAGTTCTTCTTTAGATGGGAGCCGACCCAACGAAACCCTCCATCCAAAGAAATCTGTTTTGAGGGTCATCCATTTGTTCCATTCATACGATGTAACAAATTGCATAAACATTTTTCTCTCGATGAAGCTTCTTAAAAAATGGACCGTGAATTTACCGGATGGGTCTTCTAGCCATAACCAATTGTCTTGACGCGTTAAGATTGTTGTGCCGGCAAGCAAGGAAACGCATTGTGTGAGTATTCCGGTCTCCGATTCAGATCTTGGGGGGAGAGGACCATTCCCAATTACCCCCCGATACACCGAGTCTTTCTTTAACCGTGCAATTCTTTTTTGATTATCTTGCATATAGTGATGGAAAAAGATCTTTCATCGAACCATTTTCTTCCCACCTGTCATGCCAAAATAAACAATGATTTCCGTTACCTATGGAGCATTTTATGTTGTCTTGGATGTCAAAACCTAGAAGATGTAACTCATTGGCAGCTTTGTTGATGTTGTTCCAAACTCTCGGGATCGATTTTTTGGACGGGATGTAATTAACTGATTGGTTTAAAATGATAAGTTTTATAAACCACGAGAATACATAATAGAAAAATAACTTTTTAGATGAAACTGACAAAAATAACTAAATAAAAAGGACAAAAATGACTAAACAAAAGTGACGGAAATAACAATTTACTCATATATACATTGAAGTTGCCGATATAGGGTTAGGCTATGATCAGTGGGCATGTGCTTTCCATGTGCTTGCTTGTACCATGTGCTTCCTGAATGTACAAAATGAAAGTTGTATCACGAGGGGCGCCGATATTGGTTTTTATTAGTATACTAGGATATAAACCGTGTATTACACGAGATGAATTATTAAAAAAACTACAACTGATAATTTCATTATACTCTTCTTATCACTGGAATTACGTATTACCTTACATAAAATAATTAGGAATGAAAAATTATAGCTGTAATTTACAAATATCCAAACACTTCTTTGTATAAAACAATTGATGTGGTATTGGTGACTTTACACTCTTTATCAAAAAATTAATATTTTGAGTATGTATCTACTTGTAACTCTGGATAATACATCATACAGCTAACCATGTATAAAAAACTGGTTATATTAAAAGCAAACCAACCCTAGAAAATGATTGGCTTTTACTTTTACATATTGACATTACGAAACATACAACAACCGGAAATTGTCTTCTTTGAAATTTAAATGGAATCTTTTTGTTTTAAGGTGTCAAAGAAATCCTTAGGATAAAAATTCAATTCCCAATATTACTTTCGGAAATAATCTAAACTTCTATAACACTACTACCTAGCGATATAACCTGTAAAATCGTTTACTATAAAGTAAAAATATTGATGCAAAATAAGCAAATGCAAGAATAAAACATTCCCGAAGTTTAGGAGAATGGTGAAGAGAATTGAGCAAACCAACCTCCATATCATTGATAAAACCGCCAATTGAGTTGTAGGGTGAATAAATGATAAGATCAAATCTAAGAGACTGCAGTCAATGACCTAATGATCTAGTGATATGGTGTTTGCTTTTTAAGAAAATGATGTGAGTTCTAATTCTTACAAGGACAATGTTAGGTGGAATATAGATGAAAAAATTTGTTGTTTAAAAAAAAACCCAAAAGACTACAAGATAAGCAAACTAATGCTGAAAATGAAACCAAAAAAATAAATATTAATGAGAAAGAAAACATGTTTTGAAATTAAGGGTATTTCAGAACGATTGTTTTTGCAATTGAGCATCGTTCAATCCAAAATTGCATATGATAAAATCATCTTTCAATAAAAATCAGTAAAATTTTGTCATACACACATCAGCTACCATTGTTCTATAATATTTCCATTTATAGATCTGTATATCTGAAAATAAAAGATTATTTTGGATTCAACAAAAAATGTTGGTATATTAAGTCCTTCAATTTGTAAAAAAAAATATAGGAAAAAGTCCCTAAACTTGCATAAAATCCACTTACTTTTGTTTTTTTTTAAATAGTAACATGTAAACTGATTAAAATAAGATTATATACATTTTTTTTTGCATAAATTTTGAATATCACTTTATTAGATTTAAACAAATTTAAGAGTTGATAAATTATTTGTTAAAAAAATCAAAAGTACATGAATTTTAGAAACCTATATAACAATTAGTTTATTGACTTTTTCGTATATATTATATAAGTTAAGCAAATAAAATCCTCTAAATTAAAAGGAAATACTATTTTGTTTTAGCATTTTCAACTACACAATTACTAATTCATAATAGCAAGTTAAGAACCCATTTTTTTTAACAGCGAAATTTATTATAATAGGAGGAATAGCAAGTAGCTATCGCAACCCAAAGAACTCTATAATCAACACCATATATTACACGAGATGCATTAGATTACAGAACAATATCAAAGTTACACCAGCTTTCCCAATCTAACCCGTTGTTCCTGACACTATTTTGAACCCACATAAAGGATAACGCTTTGACATCTTCGAATACTTTCATGACGTAAATTGGCTTACTTTGGAAAACTTTTTCATTTCAAGACCTCCAAATACACCAAAGTGTGATAAAAAAAAATACGGTGTATAAATTTACTCTTCTTTTCTTTTGAGGAAATTCCATACGGGTACTCCATTAGGTCTCGAAATGAGCTCGAGGGGATAGAAGCTAACCTGCACCATTGTTGAACTCTAGTCCATAAGAGTTTAGCCAAGTCGCAGTTTAATGCCATGTGTTCCAACGTCTCCAAACTAACATGAAAAATAGGGCAAGTTTCCCGCCTTACCAAAGCCTCTAATGTGGGTACCGATCCAAAGATAACCTCATCTAAAAATGACTTTTATTGGGACCTCATTGTTCTACTTGTAAGTAGGAATTTGCCTATCAAAGGATCCCAACTGAAGTCGCAGAGAGGTAGTTGAGAACTCAACCCAATTAGCCAGTTCCATCCCCATGTGTTCGGTTTAGAAGGAGTTGCTCCAATCTTAGCTAACAAATCAACCCAATCAACAAAGAAGTGATTTGGTAATAAAAACGTGTTCCAGGATAAATCCCAAGTAGGAATAAGGCCTGAGTAGGGGTGTAAACAAGCCAAGCCGGCTCGCAAGCTACTCAAAATCGGCACGCTAAAAGATCGAATGGAGCCGAGCTTAAACGAGCCCGATCATAAAAACAAGCTTGTTTATTAAACGAATCCGAGCCCGAGCCGACTCGCGAGCTTAAGCGAGTCTATTATTTATATTTTTAATTAATATATAAAATATATATTTATAAAATAATAGTTACTATATATAAATTTATGAAAAAAATAACTAAATAATATATTTTGTGTTACATATAAAAATTATATTAAAAATATATAAAAATAAATATATATATATATACTAGGTTAGAATCCCGTGTAAAATACGAGTAATTTGAATATAATGTTATATACTTAGAAATAAAAATTTTATTTCTTTAAAACTAGTTATTACACGGGTTGAATAAACTCGCTTATTATGTGTGTTGAATAAAATATAATATGTTAACACATACACTCCCAAAATATGCTTTTAAAAAATGTAGTTTAATGTGACAATTATAAATTACGTTAAGTTAATTTATAAAACATTTTTTTTCAACTGGGTATTTATATTTTTTATGTAATTGATAAATGTTAATTTATATTAATTTTATTTGGTTAATAAGTATCCATAAATAGATTTATATTAAATATTTAAAAAAATGTATTAGTTTAATATCATCATTAAATATGAGAGAGAGGCGAGAAAACGTACAACCAAAACCTTTATTTATTATATAGTATATATATATATAAATTAATTAATAAATAATAAACAAGTCGAGCCTGAGCCGAGCTCGAACTTTAACAACTACTCACGAGCCGAGCTCGAGTTTTAGAAATAGAGCTCAAGCTCTCAGTAAGTTAAACGAGCCGATCTCGAGCCTAGTCGAGCTCGTGCTCAGCTCGTTACACCCCTAGACTTGAGTACGAAATGCAACCAAAATAAATGTCGTCACATGTAAGAGAGATGAGGATAAGTCGCATCAACACCCTTCATGAAGCCACCAATCTAACCAGAACCGAAGAGTACCATTACCAACTGAACCTGTGATTAAGCCATCTAAGTGAATCGGGTTTTTTCTTAGATCACCCTCGATAGAAATGATATTTTTTTCAAATTAAGATCCAAATAACAATAAAATCCAATTAATAGATTAAGTATAAATAAATAATAAAATAATTTAATACAAGGTATTAGTGAATCTTTAAAAAAAATCCAAAGGATGAAAATGTAACTTACATGGTAGTAATTATAAATTTCTAGATCATGATGATGTAATTAATACCCACCTCCACCACCACTATTTACAATTAGTAATGATAAGTACGTTAATTTTCAATTAACATCTAGAAATTTACTCTTTTATCCCTCACTGTTTTGTGGTTAAGTTATATAAAATGTAAAATCTTAAGGTTCTTTAGCGACACCGGAATGACTCGTCACTAATCTTAAAGTTCTTAACGACGGCGCATGATCTTCATCCACATTGATAATTAAATGATTAATTACTTTCACATTAACCTCAAGAAATTAGCATTTATGACATACTTAAAACTAACGAACGAGCCATTAATTACTTAATTATAATCACTTTGGCTTCTCCCCTTCCTATATATCCCTCCAAAAATAAATAAAACCAAAACCCATCTTCTTGCACTTGTACAAGTCAAAATCAGCCATGGAAAGTCAACATTCTTTGGAAATTGAGTGGTCAAACCATGAAATCATAGCCAATGAAGATGAAGTTTTCTCCTTTCAACACCAATTGCCTTCTCTTGATTTTAGGTAATGAAGACTAATTACTACCTTCTTGTTTTCTTCATCATTTCATCATGAAATCACCAATGATCAAGAACATATGTTTCATGTTCTTGGATGCAGTAGTACTCATGATCATAATTTGATGAATGTACAACAAGATCATCTTGATGCTACTTATCTTATGGATATCATGTCCAACAGTTATCCAATCTGTTCTTCCATGAACATCCTACCAGGTTATAAAGATTCTTAATTTCATTATATATGCTCTAAATCATCAAAGATTTTCTTGTTTTATGATCTTTTGTGTTAATTATTTCATGTGTAGATTATTCTACACCTTATGAAGATGGTTTCATGATTGGAAGATATGGTGATCAATTAGGGTCTCAAGATCAAGAAACATACACAATGAATTCATTAGGGTTTCCAAATCAAGAAACATACTCAATGAACTCATTAGGGTTTCCCAATCAAGAAACATTCTTGACGATGAACTCATTAGGGTTTCCAAATCAAGAAACTTGCATGATGAACTCATTAGGGTTTCCTTATCAAACCCAACCAGAAATGATCATTGCAACGAAGAATGTTAACGATAAAGAAGAGCGAAAGGAGGTTGTTAATTATCATTCACGAATGACGTTAACTAGGGAGATGATATCCCAGTACTTTTACATGCCGATAACACAAGCTGCAAAAGAACTTAATGTCGGGTTGACACTTTTGAAGAAACGTTGTCGCGAATTGGGCATTCGTCGCTGGCCACATCGAAAACTTATGAGCCTTCAAACCCTGATCACCAATGTTCAGGTTAATTAAAGAATGCATTTTTATTGTTTAATTTCAATCTTTGTAGACCATCTTGTTCATGAAATGGGTTCTTGATTGATCATTTGAGACAGGAATTGAAGAAATCGTCTGGGAACGGAGCAGAAGAAGTGATCGAGTTATTGGAGAAAGAAAAAAAGAAAATGGAAGAAGTTCCTGATTTGCAACTCAAAGATGATACGAAAAGATTGAGACAATCATGCTTCAAAGCGAATTACAAGAAGAGGAAGACACTAAATGTTAGTTTACAGGCATCTTCTTCGTGTTCTAACACTTGTGTTGATCATGGAGGCTTTGAAGCTATGGAAGATGGTTATGGTAACGATGAAGATCAAGAAAGTATTAAGTCGATATTGTTTACAGACTGCTTTCCTTCTTCAAGCAACGTTTTGTTTTGAGTTTTAATAGTGTATATTCTTCGTGAGTCTAGACTAACAGTTTACGGTTGAAAATTGGGATATTATAAGTTGTACCGTACAAGTGTTTTTGGATAAATTGTACCGTACAAGCTAGTGTTGCTATTTTGCTACTATCTTTTTTTAACTAACAATTTTTACAACTAAATACCAAATAATCTTATACTTTGATCTCAACTTTTGCGATGGACAGGCCCTATATCACTAGACCACTAGGTCATGAGTTTATTTTAATGTAATTCGTTTTCTCCTTCGACCACCATATCTTTTAGTGAAACAACTTTTGCGTGGTCCTTTGCTTCTCTCCTTCGACCACATATCCCCCTTCACGTCTCGCGAGTAATTAAGGATGATCTGCGCTGACCACTAGGCCACTTGCCCACTTTTGTTTACATCATGCATCACAATTTATGTATATAAATAAAATTTTAAAATAAAAAAAAGCTAATAACAAGCTGTCACATGGCAGCTTCTGATTGGAGCGTTGTTACTGTTCACTCCCCATAGTTTTTACTATATCTAATTGTTTACATGTTTATGCTTTATATAATAATAAAGTTATTAAACACACATTTATATATCCCACGAAGGAACGCTTCGGTCATCTCTAGGGCTTCCTCCATAGTTTTCGGAGGGTGTTTGACCAAATTTCGTTCACTTGCTTCTCCTACATAGAGACTTTCTCTCTTGTAACGTTTCATGAATTCCCTCAAATCCTTATTTTCTTGTTGCCTTATGTAGTCTAGGGAGATTGGATCTTTAGTGCACCTTCTTTGCTGCATGAAATAGGTGAGGAAGCCTTTGCTTGGCTCTTCGAATCGGTCGATGCTTTCGCTAAGAAGATCAGTGTACCATATTCTGGCCATGTCTGGGTCTAGGCAAACATGTGGCACCAAACTGGCATCGACCATTGCTCCACCTTTGCTGAACTTGAAAACGTTGGAGGTGTCGTCAGGATCTCTCATACCATCGTCATTTTAACATTGACCGACATATTGAATTTTGGTGGAAACTTGAACTCCATTATTCTTGTTGTGAAACTTTGTGGTGTCCCTTGGTCTGTATGGCTTCAGGAATTCGTTGAGGAGCTCATCACATTCGGACTAGATGACTATTACTTCTCCCTAGTCATGAGGTGGAATGTTGGCCCTTCCCTCATTCTGTGTTTGGTTGTAGTGCGTTGTTGGAGGTGTTTACATGAACGAAGCTGGCGTTCCCCCAAATTCTACCATGGTTCGTAATAAGGAAGGAATCGTAAATAAGGAAAAGGCATGATTGGACGTGGCTTGTAACGAACCAAAATCCGGGTCTCGTTATAAATAAATAAATAATTCTAATAAATATTATGGTGAAAATAATATTTTAGAAATAAGTTGAAACAAGCGGGTTTCAAGTTAGTAACGGGGATATACTAGTTTTAACTAGTTATGGAAGGAAATGGAAAAGATTGAAAGTAGAGGGGCTAAAGGTGAAACATGGCAAATCTGCCATATTTGACCTTTAGAAGTCAAAATTGACTTCATTTTTGGAGTTGGGTCGTTCAAGAGAAGAGGAAGAGAGGAGAAATCGGGTTGAAGCCAAAATTCGTGTGTTTGAAGCTTGTAACTTGAAGGTGTTGGCTCACACATCACCTTTCTAACATCAAGTAAGTGATTTCTTCCTCTTTGATCCACCATTTATGGTGTTCTTGTTGGGTTTTGTTGAAAACCCGAAATTATGGTTGCATGTGGTAAAATGGTGTTAGATTATTGATAATCTAGCTAAACTAAAGGTGTAGGAAGGTGAACAACACCATGGAACCCTTTGATTTTGATTTTTGAAAGTTAGGGTTCATATGGAGGAAATTGGGGGTTTTGATGAAAAATTGATAAATTGATGATGATTAAGTGTTATAGAGGTGTTAGACACTTAAACAAACCCCAAATTAACTTAAAGAAACTAGTTTGATAAAAATTAGTGTCAGGGTATTGGAAAGAGAATTCTAGTGGTTGAGTTGAGTTCTTGATTAAAGGGGGTGTTTGGATATGGAAACAACCCAAACGGGTCAATTTGGGTTGAAAATGGAAATTTGGGTGGTAAACTCAATTGTATGTGTTTTGAATGAATGATTAGATTACTAAACTAGGTGTGTATGTTTAGGCAATCAAATTGTGGGTCTAGAAGGCGGAGCGGAGTCGTCTAACCCAAAAGGTAAGTGCCTATGCACTTACTTAGTATTGATGATAAATGGTGAATTTTATGGATTATGTGTTATGTGATTGTGTGCATACTTGTGATATGATAAATTGTGAATGATTTAGTATGTGCAATGAATGATTGTAGTTATAGTGTTAACCTATAATGGTAATGGATCATGTGTTGATCATAAATGAAACGGAGATATGGCCTTGTGCCATAATGGAAATGGATCATGTGTTGATCATAAATGAAACGGAGATATGGCCTTGTGCTATATTGGAAATGGATCATGTGTTGATCATAAATGAAAAGGAGTTATGGTCTTTGTGCCATAATGGAAATGGATCATGTGTTGATCATAATTGAAACTTGTAGTAAGGGTGCAAGAATATGTAGCCTAAATGACAATTTGGGTGGAAACGGGTCAAATGGGTGAATGGGTGAAACAAGTAGGAATTTACTTGTTTGTTATGGATCATGTGTTGATCATAAATGAAAAGGAGTTATGGCCTTTGTGCCATAATGGAAATGGATCATGTGTTGATCATGATTGAAACTTGTAGTAAGGGTGCAAGAATATGTAGCCTAAATGACAATTCGGGTGGAAACGGGTCAAATGGGTGAATGGGTGAAACAAGTAGGAATTTACTTGTTTGTTATGAATTTATCTTCATTACTAATGGTGATATGTGTGGTGAATGTAGGAAAAGCTCCGAGGTAGTCAAAGTCAAGTCCAAGGCGTTGGCGGATCCTCGTATGCATATTTTCATGTTTTGATGATTTGGTGGAATTCCCCCTTTTTGATTGTAATTTGATAAACAAAACATGTTTTTGGGTTGTGATCATGTTGTTGAAGGGGTTTTTGGTTAAAACCCATGTGTTGGGCAAATTTGTTGTCTTGTATTTTGGAAAAAGTTGGAAAAATGGCTAAGTAAGAAAACCTGCTGAAAACTGGAAACATTCTGAGAAAAAGGGTCCCTCGCGGGTCGCGAGAGTCCAGGAAGGATTCTCTCGCGGTACGCGAGAGGGTAAAAAAAAAAAAATTCCTGGGTTAAGACTTCCGCGCGTTAAAGTTTTGTTTTTAAAAGTGGTGTGTTTCATGGCTGCTATGTGGAGAAACCCTAGTTGAACGGGACTCTTAGTGGTTGGATAGGGAATGAACTTTCCCTAGGTGTCGGCGTTGTAAACACACTGCCTTATGATACTACCCTCATGATAGGGGTAGGCGTAGCAAGCGTGATGTAGGGTTTAATAACCTAAGTTTATATATCGTTTTGTGTGCGTCTTAGTTGTTTTAGTTTGTATCTTTGTTCGGTTTTATGTGTGTTTGTCGTTGCGTGTGCCTCCTAGGTTTTGTGTGCTAAATGAGTGGGAAAAGAAAGCAAAGCAGTTGGACGCGAAACACGGGATGGAAAAACTCAAAAAGTCAACATTTCTGGATTTTAGATCCTTCGCGATACGCTAAGACCCTGGAGAACCCTTTCGCGGTACGCGAGGAAGTAGAGAGGATTGCCCGACTGTTTTGTCCTTCGCGGGACGCGAAGGACTTGTCCAACGGTTTCACGGTACACGAAGAAGTTAAAAGGCGTGCCCGACTAGTTTGTCCCTAGCGTTACGCAAGGGACTCGTCTCCGATCTTCGCGATATGCGAAGGACGGCTTTTATGGGAAAAATTAACCTAAATCAGGTTTTCACCATTATCAGCCCTCATTATTCCCCATCTCCGATTCCAGCCGTTCCAGAGCTCTAAGAAGACGATTTCCACTATTCTTAGGTCAATTGTTACTAAAGTTTCATGATTGTAAGTTCTAGTACATCAGTTTTGATTATTGTTATGAGTATGAGTTGGTAAATCACCCGTAGTCTTCTCCGGGTTTAGGGTTTTTTTGAACAACGGCTATTTTCTAGAATGATTAGTAATGGTTTGTAATCTTGATTGGCATGTTAAGCCATATGATTTCATTATTGATTGAATGCTTTAAACTACTTTGGTTGATTTCGAATTGTTGTTCAAGTCTCAATAATCTTGGGTTTCTTTACATCAGGGACAACTTGGGGGTTGGATAATTGTTGGTTAATCTAAGTTGGTTATGTGAGAATAGGTTTTCTTTACAACGTGTTCTTCCATTATCACTAAATTCAATTGAACCATATGATTATGTCTATGTAGTTGCTTGCTAATTATCTAGAAGTGACTTGTGTTTGCAAACCTGAACCCCGGAGATGATTACCCTTCTCATTATTGTTTTAAATCCAAATCCAAATCAGTTGTTATCGTTTTCTGTCTTTTATCAATTGTAACAAAATGACACTTTCCACAAACTTCTCATGGATACGATACTCTACTTACCCTTACTAGTTAAGGTGTTTAAAGATTATTTTTGACCGATCAAACGACATCGATCAAATCGTTCGTGGGATCTCTTATGGTTCTCCTTTTGTTGAAGTTACCATTTGTTGTAAGGGTAGTTCTTCCCTGGTCACAATTACTGGGATTGGCTGCCCAACGTGAGGAGGACTAGATCCGGATGGCTCTATTGCTTCCTCGTCATAAGATAACCGAATGGCCACCCCTATAAGCATTTGTTCCCTGATATGATCACTAACAGTTGTTAAAATTTAGGGAAACTATCCCTGACTCCCTTAGGTATGAGTTCCATCATATCTATCACTTCAACTAGCTCGTCTAGTGAATAAGCATGTTGTATTGCTTCGAGGACGTGATCACCTTCACCAATCATTTTTTATCTGTAAAAAACAACAAAGAAATACAAAGGTGAGTTTATGAGACACTTGAAATGACTAGATAGAAGCATGCCCTCGGTGGGTGCTACTTGCTACTATAAAAGTTAACAGAAAGTGAGTTTGTGAGACACACTTGCTGTAAAGGGGTATTTTGGTCATTTTACACTAACTTGACGGATAAACTTAACTGACATCCAACCAATGGGCCATGGATATTACAATCATGCAAACTATTAGGTAAAACTTGTAGTTTTCCATTTTTAAAGGCCGTAATGGAAATCTGGATAAACCAAGTGGTATCCGTGTAATTGACTTCGTATTAATTAGCAAATTAGGTTTACTCACAAAATTCACTATTCATAAATGTACAAGCATAACAGCACATAGTACAAGCAAGCAATGCATGTTTTTTTTTTCAATTTCAACCCTTATACTATATATAATATACGATTTTAGTCCGTTTCATTTTCTATTAATTTCATTTTCCTTTAATAACTTTCTTTCGTTAATTTTTTTTCAGAATACAGAGTGCGCGGCTGTTTTTTTTTTGTCAATGTTCCGATATAATTTTTTTTAAAAACGGAGTTGTATTCAAAATGGAGTTTTTTCGTATCGTTGCGTATAGCGAGTGCCGTTACCTTTTTTTTTTTCAATTTCAACCCTTATACTATATATAATATACGATTTTAGTCCGTTTCATTTTCTATTAATTTCGTTTTCCTTTAATAACTTTCGTTCGTTAATTTTTTTCAGAATACAGAGTGCGCAGTTGTTTTTTTTTTTTTGGTCAATGTTCCGATATAAATTTTTTTTTAAAAACGGAGTTGTATTCAAAATAGAGTTTTTTGGTATCGTTGTGTATAGCGAGTGCCGTTACCGTTGTGGTACCGTGCCGATTCGAACATATTATGAGCGAACAACATCATTGTTGGTATTGATATTATCGGAACCCATATCGGTATTCGATTTTATGGTTTTCGACGATCCGAACCGGTAAATTTTAATTTTGTTTTTTTTCCTTTTTATTATTTAGTTCTATGTTTCTTTTTTTACCATTATTTTTATCATTACGTCTACGTCTTTATTTAAATGTTTTTTTTTCAATTTCAACCCTTATACTATATATAATGTACGCTTTTAGTCCGTTTCATTTTTTATTAATTTCGTTTTCCTTTAATAACTTTCGTTCGTTAATTTTTTTTCAGAATACAGAGTGCGCGGCTGTTTTTATTTTTTTTTGTCAATATTCCGATATAATTTTTTTTAAAAACGGAGTTGTATTCAAAACAGAGTTTTTTCGTATCGTTGTGTATAACAAGTGCCGTTACCGTTGTGGTATCGTGCCGATTCGAACATATTATGAGCGAACAACATCATTGTTGGTATTGATATTATCGGAACCCATATCGGTATTCGATTTTATGGTTTTCGACGATCCGAACAGGTAAATTTTTATTTTGTTTTTTTCCTTTTTTATTATTTAGTTTTATGTTTCTTTTTTATTACCATTATTTTTATCATTACGTCTACGTCTTTATTTAAATTTTAGTAACAATGAACACGACACCCGCCGCGAAGCGCGGGTATAACCATCTAGTTAATTCTAAATACGAACTACTAGATGTCCGTCAAAAGATCGTGTCAAACAATCCTCAACACCCTCGTATACGATAACAATTTCTTGCTCTCGACTTTGATCTGTCAACCACTGATTCCAAAATTAACTTTACTCGATCACTTCTTCAAAGGTATCGAATCTCAATCTTCTTTCAATTTCATAATTGTCCTTCGAGTTTCTAGGTTTTGGTCTCCGATTTTGACCTTCAATATCTACGGTTTTCGTTCGTAATCGCTTTGATTTTTTGTATGTCCATGCTGTTTATACATGTAAATCGAATAGTTTTGATTCAATATTTGTAATTCTGGACAAATAGAAGAAATTTGAGCTGTTAGGTGATGAAAACTTGACAATAGTGTTTGCTGTTGGCCTCAATTCATCTTTTAGGGTTTGAAGGATGATCTAATTGGGGTTTGGGGGTGAGTAATGTGAAAATTGATACATTTGTTGTTGATTAATTTATCCTTTTGCAGATGGACGACCAGCTAATTTTACGCGTTGATCATCTTGTGACACCACAGGAGGGGGGGACTTTAGGGTTCATTCCAAAGGCTTCTTCCAGTCAAACTGCTGGTTTGACTATTGATACAAAGGAAGAGGAGGAATGTAATGCATCTGGTGAGGAAGAACCGTTGATTCAGTCGACTGAATGCCGCATCTGCCAGGAGGAAGATAGCATTAAAAACCTTGAAGTTCCTTGTGCTTGCAGTGGCAGTCTCAAGGTAATTTTCCTGTTATTTAAAGGGTGATTTGATGATATTTAAGCTTTATTCATGGTGTATGTGTATGCCAAATCTGCACGCATTTGTTGTGTTGTAAACATAATTAGGAAATGATAATGCATGGTGAAAATAACGCGTAGGAAATGGTATAAGATAACCAACATGTTTGTTGTGTGCATAAGTTATGGGAAAATAATGACACAACTTTCTGTTACTCGTATTATAGTGAAGAAAGAGGCTAGGCTTAAGCACCCATGTAAGCATTATATTGTGGCCAGTTTGTTCTATGAGTAAAGAATGCTAATACTAAACTAGTTATATATTTCAGTTTGCTCATAGGAAATGTGTTCAGCGTTGGTGCGATGAGAAAAGAGATATAATCTGTGAAATCTGTCTTCAGGTACCTCAATTTCTAGTTTATATTCGTTTGAAATGTTATTGGTATTGAATTATTTCCAAAAGACAACCTTTATTATGTTTTGATTAGTAACTAACATCTGTAACTTGCACATAGTTTGTGTATATACTAACTACAGGTTTTAATTGCTTTCCTAAAGATATATTATTAATGTGAAAAGTTGTATAAATTGGTGACTTTTTGGAAAAATCTTGATTATACAGCCTTACAAACCTGGTTACACTGCTCCCCCACCTCAATCTGATGACACCATCATCAATATCAGGCATGTTTTCCTATTTTTCATCATTACCGATAACTTGATGGTATCAATTTGAACTTGACATACAATAAGTTGAGAACTTTTTATATATTTGATAACCAGCCAAACATTGTTTTCCCTTGCAGTGGAAATTGGATGCTTTCTGGTACTCCTTTAGATCTGAATGATCCTCGAGTCTTGGCTCTGGCTGCTGCTGAACAACGTCTTATTGAGGCAGACTATGATGATTATGAAGACAACAGTGCCAGTGGTGCTTCCCTTTGTCGTTCAGTTGCTATCATAGTAAGCCATCATTATCTCCTTTCATAACAGTAAAATGATGGTCGGATTTTAGTTTGAATAATCATCTTTCGTAACTGTTTGGCGTTGTTTTGGGCAGTTGATGGCTCTTCTGTTATTGAGGCATGCTCTGACTATTGGAGATGATGATAGTGATGATGATGATCCTTCTGTATTTTTTGCTGTAAGTGAAATTAATTGCAACCATTTTAATATGCTTGATAAAACATATTTGAGGTAGTCTACATGATAAATAATGCATAAGGACGATTATTATTGCAAATTTTGACAATTTGTATATTATTGGCAGCTTTTCCTGCTTCGGGCAGCTGGTTTTCTTCTTCCTTGCTACATAATGATTTGGGCAATCAGTATATTGCAACGTCGCAGGCAAGCACAGGTAAAACACAATGATCTTTGACTCTTTGTTAATTAATGCATTTTATTGTTTTCTATTTTTCTTAAGAGGTCTAGTTATATGACAAAAGGGTCATTTCGGATTGCTTTTTCTTGATAACCAGTGAAACAGTTGATATAGCAGCCAAGAAAGGAATAAGCTCTAAGGTTTTAAGTTGTCGAAAGTGTATTTAAAAGCTTACTTTAAATAATTTTATTTAAAAATTATATTATCATCTTAACGATATTGTTTTTTGTTTTTATATTCAATAAATAAGTATTTATAATCTAAATAAAATGGAAAAAAAGGCGTTGGTGCCTTGGTGGCTCAATCCAGCTTGACTTGTTTTCTAAAATCAAACAAGAATTCCAACAAAATTCATGGGAATTCAATGGAATTGGAATTTAAATTCCATTCCTTTGCATGTTTGGTTGGCTAAGAGAAGGAATTTGAATTGAAATTAATTCCAACAAAATCCCTCACTTGATGGGATTAAGAATCCCTCGACATTTCAAAGGAAACCTCAGGAATGTTTATAATTTACATAATAACCCTCGCCGCTTTTTGTTTTTTTGAAAACAATTTTTTAAAGATATTTGAGTTTTGGATCTTTGTTTTATATTTTTTTTATTTTAAGGGGTAATTTTGTCATTTTAGGTATTTTACTTTCCAATTCAAATTAACAAATGTATCAACCAAACACATTATGGATTTTCAGTATAATCCTTGAAATTCCAATTCCAAAACTTTCTGCGAACCAAACACCCCCCTAATAGTAACCCATATTGACGTGAAACCATTACTTTACCCACACCCATTTTGCCGCCTCTAATTTTTCATATCAAGTACATTAGTTATATCATCTTAATGATGTAGTTTTTGGTAATCATATTTGATGCATTAGTTATATACCCTTTTAAAAAAAGGGCTACAAAGCAGGGGCGGACCTACCTTATGGGTAGGGGTAGCCTCCGCTACCCCTCAACTTTTACGCGCAGTGCAAAAAAAATTTTTTTTTACGGTTTTATGTATCCGGTTACCCCTTACGTTACCCCTGAGAAAAAAATACGTTACCCCTCAAATTTTTTTAAAAGCTCAACACTTCATAAAAAGTCCAAAATTTTATAAAAAACCTAATACTTTATAAAAAATACCCCACATTTTATTAAAGGTTTTGAGGTATTGGGTTTTAATAAAACATCCCAAATGTTTTATTAAAACCCAATACCTCAAAGTCTCAATTCTCAAACCCAACTTACCCAATCGGCCGGCCAAGAAGAAAGACAGAGAGCGGGAACTGTGAGAGTCAGAGACCGACCACTCGACCAGTCGCTCGACCTGAGCTGAGACCACCGCCCGGCGCCGCTTCCGCCAAACCACAGTCCTCCGCCTCGTCAGTCGCATGTTACCGTAAAAAAAAAATTTGTTTACATGAAAGTATGGTCAAAAAAATTTGTTGTTTCAATTTACATGAAAGTACGGTAAATTTTTTTTGTTTTGTTTCATTTACATGAAAGTACGGTAATTTTTTTTTTGTTTCATTTACATTATAATACGGTCAAAAAAAATTTACATTATAATTTTTTTGTTTTTGTTTCATTTACATGAAAGTGTTGGTGGGTCAAGCCATTATGAACTGACCCGGTTTTTACCCGACCCGTGACACCTTAGGCAAATCCCATATTGGTAGTGGACCGAAGAGATGTTGGGTCATATAGAATGTTTAACTTAAAATGTCACCAACACATTTTTCATTATACCGTTTTTATGAATAATCAGGAAGTTGAAACACTAGCAGCAGCGGATGTTGCATTCATGATCGAGGCAGGGCAACATAGAGGGTTGCAGGTCACCATTGCACCAGGAACCGCCATGACTCCATCACCTACAGTCACACCACCAGTAATCCCGGTCCATGACCAATAATATATATACACAAAAAACATAACTTTTATATTTATGTTCATGAAATTATAATTATCAACATGAAATTTGAGAGGTTATAGCCTGCATTTGAGTTGTGTGTTCAGGCTGCCATTGTGTGTTAAAAGCTTTTTACCAAATGAATTCTTTTCTTGTATCAAGTTTGAACATATTTATTTATTTAATGTTGTACCAGCTAAATAAAATTCCGAAAACTAGAGATAAATGGGACCCAAAAAAGGAATAGTGTAAAAACAGTAAAATAAATGGTTGTAGGGAAAGAAAGAAAAGCATAAAGCAGAAATTCAGCACAAGGAGTCAAGACTGGTTTATAAATTTCATGGATATAAGAGCTTGGAATTCTAAAGTTGAGTTCAAGAGAGCATAAAGAAAGCGCTTTGGTAAGTTTATTTTAGTATTTTTATTTTTTAGATGTTTCTATTCCCTCAGCTTTTCCTTTATCTGGCTTTCTAGCACCTGTAGCAATCTCTGATTGCTTTAAGGGTCTAAAATTTGATTCTATGGAGGCATTTCGGATTTATGTTTTGAATCCGATTTTCTTACCATCAAATCATCGTTTCAGGATAGTTAATGTGTAGTGTAAGCTGCGTTTTACCTGAACTCATTATCACAAAAAAAAAAAAAAAAACCTTAAAGCAACAAAAAGTACATTCAAACATTATCTTTCTCAACCTAAGTTATTATAAATGATTATCATATTTTAATTAATTAAATATCATATAATCATTTGAAAAAACACATTCAATATCCAATAACACATTTATGTAGTTGCCCTTCACTTTGCAAGGAACAAATTCTATAAATATTCCAAGAGTGGTGTTCCATCTTACTTTTCATTCAAACCTGTCAGTGTCTTCTACAGAACATCTCTCTCTCTCTCTTGCTTCTATTGCACATCAAACCTGATGATTGAAATGAATCTACTACATGGCTTTTCCCACCTTTATTTTCATCCAAATCTCATAAAAGATCAAACTCTGCCTTATATGTAACAGTCACATTCCATAAACAAACATCCCACCATCACTCCTATCTCTCTCTCCAACTATGGGGATTGCTAATTACAGAGTGATGATGATGATCTTTGTGTGTATCTTGTTATTATCTTCACATTCGAAGACCGTTGCAGCACTTAGAAGCATTGATCATGCTTTGAGATGGGGAGAAGAAACATTGTTTTCAAGGCATTCGCGCGTTCTAAAAGTTGAAGAACTTGTGAATATAGCACCAACGCCTGCAATGATGTTTGATCCAAATCAATCAAACAAAAGGAGAATTCGAAGAGGATCGGATCCTATTCATAATACAAGATGAAAGATTCACAATACGGATAACAAAGGAGAATCATAGGTCATATGCTGTTTTATAGGTTTGTTCGGTTTTTATAGTTTTGTTTGATAAAAAATTTAATCTCTTGTTCATTCTAAAACCTTAGATAAATACAGAGTGTAACTGTATTTTTCTGCACATTTTCCAGTTCTGCAATCTTTCTCTCCGTATATATACATACATGTATGTATATATCTCCATATGCTACTAAGAAATTATTGAACTCTAAATGGGTAACATCAAACACCTATTAATACAAACAGTTCAACATTCAAGAACAAAACCTGGAAAACAGAGGAACCATAATCTTAAAAAGAGTTCCACATGTTGTATGAACAGTTACAACTGGTGAGGTATGAAAAACTCAATCTAGCCTATTATCAAATCCAAATTTGTAGTGATTTATAACTACAAACTAAATTCTACCTTAAGACTAAAAGTTTGAATAATTGTATTGCTATTTTGAGTTTTTTTTTTGCTTCGGAAAACCTTATTTCTTTAACAGTCAGGCCTTACTGCTTTGTGACCTTGAGGTCATGGGTTCAAACCGTGGGAAACAACCTCCTGCACAAAACGTAGGGTAAAGTTGCGTACATTAGACCATGAAGCGATCCCGTCCCTCTCCGACCTCTGCGTAAGTCAAGCACCCGGTACACCCGCCTTGCTCCATCTCGACTGTTTGAAGACCATCCTCGCGGCCCTATCTTTATTCGGGCACAATGATAAACCCAAGTTAACTGTACAATTTATTTCATCTAACAAAGCTTTCAGCTACTTCATTTGAAAATTGTGTGATATTGTGGTCAAGTAATTTTCTTGATCAATTTTAATTTTATTTTTTCATATGAAAGCAACCATTACAAGAATAGTTATCATTATATGCATTTGAAAAATAATCAAGTTTTTTTTAATACAATTTAGTCTATTAGTAAGAACTAGAAATGTTGACCCGTGCTTCGCAGCGGGAAAAGGGCCTTAAATGATTGAGGCGGTGACATTAACGTGGCTAAGCAAAAAAAACTATGAATAAATAATTTTTGCCTCGGGCTCTTTAAACGGTTAGGGTGGTGACATTAACATGGGTAAGTATAAAACGGAACATGGTCAAATCCATAAAAGAAACATATGAAGTTACGATGACTCGATTGTCGGGATCGAAATATAGATAAAAGACAGTTATATAACGGTATCGATGTTTTTCAGTCGTTGTAGGTCTCAATCTTCATGGTACAAGCACGTCACCGTTAGTTGATATAACCCACGATACCCAAAAAGTTATCTAATTTGTATACGACTTTGTTTTTAACAAAATGTATACCGGGACGTTAAGAAAAAAAATTAAACAAACAAACGAAAATTATTAAGGAAAAATAAGATTATATATAATACAGGGGTAAACTTAAAACTTTAAAAACTTGAGGGGATAAAAGTGACATTTTACAAAGTTGAGAGACCATTTGTGTCATTTAACAAAGTAGAGGGATTAAAGTTGTCGGTGGAATTTCCCACCGACACTTGGTATTAAGTAGTAGTATAATGTCACCTATGAAGATGATTTGTAATTAGGTTTTATTCATTACTTTGTTTTTTATTCTCTAAAACTTCTAACATGGTGAACCAGTGAACAAGATTTGTAACTATATTAGGTAACTAGTTTAGAAACTCATGTTTTATTCGGATTAGATAAATAAAATATCAAATAGTTAGTATTAAAGATTTAAGAATTATAAAAGAAATATTAAATAGTAATAAACATTTAGGAATTAATAAATGAAATATTAAATGGTTAGTAATGAAGAAAACACAAACGAGAAAAAGAATTTTAAGCTCATAAAATTATGACACGTGACGTAACCAGTTACGTATTTACTAGATATAGATTTTAACTTTTAGGCTCTAAAGATATACTTCAAATTTACACCAGAACATTTAAGAGATAAGTTAAGAGTTCCAAAAAACACATTGTTATGCAACCAACACTTATATATTTATGTTTATATGTTAATAAATTTATATTTTTTAATAGTTATCTAATATGAATTACTTTTTTATAAAATCAGGGTCATTTTCAGTTTTGGAGTTTAAAACCCTTGTTTTACAGGCTATATAGAAGAGCTGACCCTATAGTTTTTATCTCTTTATTTAGAGGCTGGACATATTTGGATGTCTAGCTTTTGCACTTACTTTGCTGTGTTCCCGAGTCTTATTTAAGGAGTGAAAAGAAAGGAAGGGAAAGCTTGTTCCAGAGTTTTTTTTAAGAGGAGACAAGAAAAGAAAAGAAAAAACGAGTGTTTCAGAGTTTTTTTTAAGGAGGGAAATGGAATGAAATGAAAGGAAAAGAAGACTTATTTTCATCATTCCAAACTGGGAAGATTTGAAGAGAAGAAAAGAGGGGAGAAGAAAGGGAAAGAATCATTTCTTTTATTTTCGAGCTTCTCAGGGCTGGTTTTGTTCTTATAACGGGTAATTCATCTTGTTCCGTAGTAAGATCTATGAAACAAGATCAAAATTTTTTAGATTATTCATATTACAAACATAGCTAGTATAATATGCTAGCTTAATATAAAAAGAACCGACTAGCAAGAAGCTACACGGAAAAAAAAAAAAAACTACTTACAAGACCATTAGAGGGCAAGGCCGGTGCCGCTGCACATGGCCCAAGCTCCTGGGCCCAAATTTCTAAACACAAAGTGTATAGATAGATTAAGTTGCAAATTTTTAAAAGAGACCTGTTGCAAAAGTTTTTTAAACAGGCCCAATTACTAATTTTTCTGTTGACAGCTCCTCTAGGCCCAGTTGCAATTACAATTTACATATACTATATTTCGAGTAGTAAGTGTAATTAAAAAACACCTTTAGAAATAGAAATAGACTAAAAAAATTAATAAAAAGCTATTAGGATTGGTGGCTAATGACAGAGGAAAATCCTTTATGAGCACATAAGGTTTGAAAGTCACGGGTTCAGGTCCACTAATGACAAGATTAAAAAGATTTTCCGTTTAAAAAAACTAATTAATAAAAAAAGAAGCGGTAAAGCATCATCAAGATGGGCCCTAGTTTAAATTTTGAATAAATGAAATAAATAATACAATATTATATACTTAATAATAAATATTTACATATTACATATTTATAGCATATTAAATAGTTTTTAATATAAATTTTAGAAACGTCATGTAGTTACTTTTTAAAAATGTTTTATAAAAAATGAAAAAAAATGTTCAATTTCTAAAAATGTTTTGTGAACAAACCTATATTTTTTTAAATAAAAAATGTTTTATAAAAAAAATTATAGAAATCATTATTATTTAATAGGAGAGATAGAGAGACGAAAAATAAAAAAATATTAAATAACAATTAAAAAAAATTATGCAATTAATAGAAGAGAGAGGCGGGAAAAGTTGTCTCACAAAAACCTTTATTTATTATAGAGTATAGATGTAGATTTTATTATATTTAAATTTGTTTTTCTTTATTTAATGTAAGTTGAAGGGTCAATTTTTTCTTTATATTTTAAATTTGTTTTTCTTTATATTTTAGATTTTTAATCAGGGGTCAATTTTTTAAGTCATATAGGATACCTGATATTTCAGAGACGGTCTTGTTAGAGAGCAAATCTATTCCTATTAACATATCACAAAAAACGAATAATGAACTATAGAGTTAAAAATAAGATCCATCTTGTGATTGCCTCTATCGAAAATAGTGTCGTTCCGGATTCTACAAAGCATCCACCATATCGTTTTATGATAGAATCTATGACTTCTTTTTTAAGCATGGAAATCACCGTCGAATCTTACCAATGTAAAATATCTGTTGGCTTTAGTGAAAAAGGCAAATCCAAATCGATCCATTTAGAAACCGCACTCCATGTTCTCTTAGGGTCCGCGTGAAGAAGCCCGTGAGGTCGTGACCCAAGTGAAACACCGCCCCCTAGATGGCGTGAGGGGAGGGGGGAGGGAATGAGATGGTTATGTCTCTCTCTCACACCATAAAACATTGGTATCTCTCTCTTTCTCTCTCACACACATACACTACAATCACATCACTCATACAACTCTCACTCACAGTATACAACATACTAAGTGGGAGTGATATGAGCAATTTACCCAGGTGATGTGACGGCCACATGACAAAAAAATGTCCTCACTTGAGCTTCACTCACTTAGAATACCCCATGCCCTTAGCAATATCGCACTCGGCCAATAAGTGATTCAACGTTTCGAGTTCTTTATCACATGGAGGACACAATTAAGAATTAATATCAATACCTTTATCAATCAAGTTGGCCGAAAGGAAGGCGGTTTAAAAACACTATTCATGAAAGAATATATTAACCTTTCTAGGAAGATATCGGTTCCATCTTGTAGTGTGGTACCATACGGAAGGATCGCCGGATTAGTAGCTAATTTTAACGGTATCTAAATCTTGAAATTCTGACTTCCAAAAGATCGCAAATCACAAATTTTACAATGGTTTTGTTGAATGTGACATTATTAAATGAAGTTGACTTCATAACATCACAATTACTAGATTTTCATGATTTGATGGGCCAAAGTCTTAAAAACTTGTTTAATGGACTGACCAACCCAAGATAAGTTCTTGGATGGCAATGGCCTATTAAACTTTAGGTCATTTAGTCATCTTTTTATTTTTTTTTTAATATATATAATAAAATATCATCTCATAACCACTTATTTTTTTTGAAAGATATCTCATTTTTTCCCTTTAGATTGATGTATATTAAGATAGTATTCAGTAGAATCTTGTCTTGCAATCTTGCATGGTTAATCAAAATATAGATGACCATGAGATTTTGCCTTAAAGGTTTATAATTTTTTTTATAAAAATTCATTCATTAATTCGTCGGGATTACAAGAGAACCTCACTTTAAAAATTCATTGAACGTCAAGTATTTTATTCACACCTTGTAAAAAGGTATGAACCCTTTCTAATGACTATATATTAGTCTAGATAATGAAGTATGACTTTCCTGTAATTTGAAATGAATCAACACAAGTAAAACTCTTTTTATCATATCGTATGACCTCTTACGTTAAGACGTGTCATGGATCATGTTATATTATGGCTCAAATAAGATATGCATACGTACAATTGACTATGAGTCAATTTCAAATTTGGTCCAATTTGAGTTTGGCGATTCAGTTTTTATTTAACAAGGGGTAACTTTACATAACAGTAATCAATTTTCTTATCTGTTCCATTTTAGTCACTCAAACTTTTTTTTGGTCTCATTTTAGTTTCTCAAGTTTCTCATCTGTTTCATTTTAGTCACATAAACTTTTTTGTGTCTCATTTTAGTCAATTAAGTTTCACATGTTATTCTAATCTTGTGAAATTACCATGTTACTAGTTACTTTTTGGATTTCATTTCCACCATATTCATAAAACAAAATTCAAAAAAGTAACATGTTAACCTCGTAATTGCACAAGATTAGAACAACATGTGAAATTTGAGTGACTAAAATGAGACAAAAACAATTTGAGGACTAAACTAGAACATATGAGAAACTTGAGTGACTAAAATGAAACAAAAAAAGTTTGAGTGACTTCAATGGAACAGATGAGAAACTTGATTACTATTCTGTGAATATTTTTTTTTTCATTTTATCAATCACTAAAACAATAGTATAGATTATTCTTTGCCATGCCCATACTTAGAACGTTTGATATCTAAAGAACTAACATTGTTTAAACAACGGACATACGAATTTCATTAAAGATGTAACCCTCAAAATAGACATCCATATTGAAATAAATAACTAGTTCACACAATTAGATTCTGAAATAGTGCAACAAACAACTTTTTTCATGTAAAGTTACTAGTGGTTGGACAATAAAACACATTTTAGCTAGACAACAACTCTTTGCTTCCGATCTAGATATAAAAATCCAATACTTGATGTTAGTTTCTTAGTATTTCTCGGTTTATGCACATTCCAATAGATGTCAATTAATACAATAAGTATCATATGCTTATAAAATAAGAATAGTAAATAGTTCTATCATATAGATACGTAAGTGTTGATCAAAGCAACTTTTTTCTTCTATTGTAGCTCTCCAAATAAGATGGGCAAGTTCGTCTCCAATGACCAACTTCACCGGAATGGGTACCAGGGCCGGCCCTGGGTAGGTCGAGCCGAACCTCCGGCTAGGGCCTTTTTTAGGGGGCCTAAAATTTTATATATGTGTATATATTTTTTTTCATAAAATTTTATATACCGGTTTTATATATTGGGACCTTTTTCATAAAAACCTAAAAACATATTGGTCTTTTTTATAATGGTTGTCTGGTTGGGCCCTCTTTAATTTTTTAATGGTTGGGTCTCTTTAATCTTTATAATGTAATGGTTGCGCCCTAATCCGTTTAGTGTTCATAATGTAAATATGTAATGGTTGATTGATTGGGCTCTAATCCAGTAATCCATTTAATCTTTATAATGTAAACATGTAATGATTGAGCCCATAATCTTTATAAAGAATTTAGAAACCATCGACTGTTTAAAAAAATGACGAATTGAATAACAGAAGAAGCAATAATATTTAAAAAAAATAGTATATATATTTTGTTCGTAGAGACCCTTTTTTTCGACTCGGCCGGGACACTTAAATCCCAAGGAATAGCCCTGATGGGTACAAATGTTATTCTTGGTTCTCTTTTCCTTTGCTTGGGGTTTGGACAATGTCTTGGACGATCTAAACTTTTCTTTGCCTTTATAGTTGCTTATCATGAATGTTCCCATCTGATAAACCCCTCGAATTCATGAAATAATTCATTTTTTTGTCATATACTTAGACATTTCATTACTCACGGGATAATCTAGGTTTTCAAGTTGATGTAGTAAGTGTTTAATCTTCATAAGAAGAGACTACTTAATAGACATTCCTTCATCCATTTCAAGCTCTATTGTATATAAAAGAGAAAACCTAATACATATATAGAGCTAAGGTTTCCTTAGAATCAATACAAACCTTTGATCCTAAGGATTAGATTCATCACACACCGTTGATCTAATTATTTTGCATGAAACTATACTACTATTGGTTACGAATAATAAGACAGATACAAATACAAAAGATGCAGATCTTCTGTAAGCATATGAGGATTTACTGATGAGCTGAGCCTTTAGAGGAATTGGTGTGTGCACTAACTTTTACACAAACTACAAGACTTCAATGGATCGTACTTGTCAGTGACAGAAGGCTCATCAGTTGCAAATGCTCATCAGTAGCAGAACTTGGTCTATCCACAGTAAAAATGTTCATCAGTAGTAGTCTTTGTCTATCCGCAATAAAATGGTTATCAGAGGTAGTTTTGTTCTATCAGCAAAGGGAGGGGTATTCCATCAGTAGCAGAAGTTGAATTGTTCGCGACATTTATACTTAAAGAATTTTGGAGCAATCAGCCTCAAGGTCTTACAGGAATAAATAACAAAACTTTAGGGGGATTAAAATGTAACTTGTTTTTATTTTATGGATTATTGTATTTTAATAATCCCACCTTTTACCAATTGGTCGATAATAATCCCAACTGAGAATATTCTTACCACCGGTCCCTACTTTCAAACTATTTTTTTTACATTGGACTCCTCGTTAAAAAAACTTAACGCCGTTAGAGTTTATATGACATGGACATCTGCAAACCGCCGGAAAGTCGAGCCAAGCTAGCAATGGTCTCGTGTTGGCTTTTGAAATTGGCTTTGGTGGTGTTTAACTGGTCTCGTTAAACACCACCGTTTTCTCTGTTTGGACTTTCCGGACCCACGAGACCAGTTAAACACCACCAGAGCCAATTTCAAAAGCCACCACGAGACCACTGCTAGCTTGGCTCGACTTTCCGGCGGTTTGCAGATGTCCACGTCATATAAACTCTAACGGCGTTAAGTTTTTTTAACGGGGGGTCCAATGTAAAAAAATAGTTTGAAAGTAGGGACCAGTGGTAAGAATATTCTCAGTTGGGATTATTATCGGCCAATTGGTAAAAGGTGGGATTATTAAAATCCAATAATCCTTATTTTATTTATGTTTTTCTAGTTAAGGGAATGTAATTTTCTTTTTGGTTTGTAAGTTTTTATTAATGAAATTTAATTCTTATTAGCTTACATTTATTTTTCATTTTTCATTTGAAACAAAAGTTTAGGGGTGTGAGATGTGAGAAAAATGATCATCTCAATAATTTAGGATAAAATAATATGACGCTAATATAAAAGAGAGTGTGTTAAAGATGTTACCGAATACACCTCACCCTAATCATTCATGCTTAAAATCCTATGTTCGACTAATATTTCTCTATGCTAAACTTCTGTGGACTTGCACAAATTAGGCCACTATATAGCTATTTACAAATACACATCCTATATCATAAGCCATAAATGATAGACCATAATAGTCAATTTACTACTGTAGCTACTAACTTCAACATCTTACTAGCTAGCACATGGCTTAATAAATATCATTTATTCATAACTAAAGATCTGAATATCTTATTTTTGTAACAAAAAATTAAAGCAAATGGATCTTTTTATTAAAAAAAAAACAAAACAAAACAAAACTTATTTACTAGACGATTTGAAACTAAAAAGTTGAGTCTCAACATCTTACTAGCTAGCACATGGCTTAATAAATATCATTTATTCATAACTAAAGATATGAATATCTTATTTTTGTAACAAAAGATTAAACCAAATGGATCTTTTTATTAAAAATAAAAAAAAAGCTTATTTACTAGACGATTTGAAACTAAAAAGTTGAGTTTTCCGTAACAAAATACTAAATTCTAAGTGAAAATATTAATAAAAAAAATAGTTTAATTTTGAAACAACTTCAATAGGAAATATAGATTAAAGTATTTTTTACGTATATAAAATCTTCAATCGAATAAGACAAAAAGTTAATTCAAAAGAACGAGAATGAAATTTGTGTGAAAATTGAAGTTGTAATTTGCTGTTGAAAGTAGACTAAATGGATCCCTTATATAGGGGTTAGACAGTCACGATGAATAGATACAACTTTTCATAAACATGTATGACGGTTATAATTGCTTGTAATCGATGCAGTTACACGTACAACAATTATATCAATAACAACTTTAGTAGAAAACAGTATCAGTAGTAACATAGTCAATATTGATCATGAAACTATCAGTTTAACATAGTTACTATTGGTCATCAACCATCGGTGGTAACAAGTTACGACATGACAATCAATATTCAATAGTAAAAAAATTAGTATCAATTTCCATAATAAAATAGTTTAATTCTAAGTAAAAGATTAATAAAAAATAGTTATATTTTGAAACAACTTCAATAGGAAATGTAGGTTTTCTTAGTTTCGTGATTGTCTTAATAGCTTTCTGAATCGTGTATAAGTACACTTTCAGATTAAAGTATTTCATCAATATACAAAATCTTCAATCGAATAAGACAAAATGTTAATTCAAAAAAATGAGAATATAATTTATGTGAAAAAAGAATTGGTAATTCGTTGTTGAAAATTGACTAAAGAAATCCTTTATATATGGGTTGAACTGTCACAAGGAATCGTTGTAACTCTTAATGAAAGGGTATGATGGTTAACAACTTTATTCGCTTATAATCACTGCAGTTACACAACAGTTATATCAGTAGAAACTTTAGTAGAAAACACTATCAATATTAATTTTGTTACTATCATCAAACTATCTGTAGTAATAGAGTTATAAACATCAAACTATCAGTGGTAACAAAGTTACGGCTGCTCATTAATAGTAATATTGTTACTACCGATCATCAGTAGTAACGAAGTTATTTCTAACAATCAATAGTAAAAAAGTTAGTATCAATCATACTTGTTTTTATCGAAGTATTAAGTTGCCATTGATGCTTATGGTTACTAGCAAAGATTTGTTGTTACTGACCCGCTACTTAATTGCTATAATTTTCCTAGCCATTTTTACTGATCATGCAAATTCGAAACAACTTCCTACTTATTTTCTATCGATGAGTAGTGTGACCCTCACTAGGGGCGTTTCTCCTTGGACCCAGTCAAGGCTCATCCACTGACCCCCCCCCCCCCCCCCGGTTGTAGCCAATGATGGCCCCGTAGAAGACCCCCATGTTTTTAAACCAAAAAAGGGTATTTATAATCTAGTAAACTATATGGGATCTACTTGTTAAACTTTATATATAAATATATAAAACACTAGGTTAGAATCCATGTATTACATGAGTTGTATATTGAAAACGACATAACTTATAAATTTGTAAATACGTCCTAACTTGTCAGACTATTATGATCGTCTCGAGATATATCAAGTGGAATGTGTCTATATAACAAATTAGTATTTTTCTTTAATTAGTTATATTTTGATTTCCTATTATATATATATATATATATATATATATTCTTATTTAATATAATTAGTATTTTTCTTTAATAATATATTTATAATATCATATTATTTAATAAGATACATGTGTATTTATTAGGAAAGAGAGGCGGGAAAACTAATATGAGAAGGCATGAGGAAGTGACAAGTGTCTCTCTCAAAACCTTTATTTATTAGTATGTATAGATATAGATATATTTGGATAAATGTTATTAACTAGCAATTTCACTCAACATGATTAGGGCTGACATAACATGTCAGACACGACACGACACGATAAGACACGATGACTTGTTGTGCTCAACACGAACACGATACGATAACTAATCGTGTCATTTTTTCCAAACACGAACTGTTTCGTTAAGGGACCTGTTTACAAACCTGTTTAAATATAACATATGTAATAAAAGAAAAAAATGCAAAAAATTAATAAAATTTTAAAAAGTCCAATCATAACATGCATTAACATACTAAATCCAAAACCTTTTTAAACAAAGACCCATAAAACCGAAATTAATTAATGGAATCGGCCTAGAATCTAGATGCAAATAGTATGTTAAGAGTTAACATGTCCCTAACGAGTCATAACAGGTTAACATGTCCTTAACCTGTTAAGACACGAATTTAACATGTCCCTAACGTGTCGACTTGTTTAAGACACGAAACATGTTAATGTCAAACACGGGACATGTTAATTACGTGTCGTGTTGTGTCGTGTTAACATGCCCGTATCAAAAATTGCCAGCCCTAAGCACGATATAGTGGGAGCCGAGGCATGTATATTAGAAAATAAAAAGGTTTATTTGTATCAGTATTAGGTTTAATTACACTAAAGGTGTGAACATGTAATCTATAATATATAATAAATAAAGGTTTTGATGTGCACTTGTCACTCTCTCATGCAACCTTAAATTTTTCCCCCCACCTTTATGTTATATTACTTATACAAATTTCTTTAATTTTTTTTATAATTTTTTGTTTCCCGTCTTTTTCTCTTATTAAATAATATTTATTTCTATAATTCTTTTTTATAAAACATTTTTCATAAATCCATACCATATAATAAATAAAGGTTTTGGAGGGATACTTGTCACTCTTCCATGCATCCTCATCCTTTTTTTCTCGTCTCTCTCCTATTAATTATACACATTTTCTTTAATTGTTTTTTTTCAATTTATTGTTTTCTTCCTCTCTCTCCTATTAAATAATAATAAGTTCCATAATTCTTTTTATGAAACATTTTTTATTTAAAAAATAGGTTTGTTCATAAAACATTTTTTTGGAATTGAACATTTCTTTTATTCTTTTTATAATATATTTTTAAAAAAAATAACTATATAACGTTTCTATATTTGTATTAAAAACTATGTAATATGTCATAAATATGCAATATGTAAATCTTTATTACCAAACATATAACATTGAATTTATTCAACCCGTGTAATACACGGGGTTTCCAACCTATTATGTAATATGTAAATCTTTATTACTAAATATATATATATAACATTACCATTATATAACCCGTGTAATACACCGAGTTTCTAAAGTTAAACATAAATAACATTTATCAGTTGCATAAAAAAAATTAATACTTAGCTAAAAAATGTTTTACAAAACTAAGTTAACAGAATTTATAACTGTCACGCAAAATTTTATTCAACCCGTGTAATACACGAGTTTTTAAAAACATAATTTTTTTTATTATTTAATATATAACATTACATTTATTCAACCCGTGAAATGAATTCTAACATAGTAAAAAATAAACACTTAACATTACCTAGAAAATATACACACCTTTATTACACTCATGGTAGCTATGAATATTCCGAATATGTGATTGTATTGAAACGTAAAGGTGTCGTAGTAGGGGCTTTAAAATTTTGGAGTGGTGTAAAATCTGAAAAAGAAGAAAACTAATAATAAAAAAGAGAGATAAATGTAAGTTTAAATTTTGAAGGAAATTTGGTTAAGAGGTAGATTTATAGTAACCTAAGTTTTTAAAACATATAATAATAATAAGTTTGTTTTGTTAATACATTATTATGTAGAAGGTTTAATAAAACTTAAATCAAAGTGGAAGTTTTAATTTGTAAATTTTACTAAAGTTTAGGGGTGAGTTTTCAGGAAAAAAAAAACGGAAGCAAATTACAAATTACGTACTTTAAGTATTACCCAAATTTCAGTATACGCCATTTAAGTAAGGAAATTACAAAAAAAAAACATCTTTTATGTTTGAAAAAACTTGAACGTTACGTCCTTTGACATAACGACAGTTAAATTTTACCGTTAAGTCTGGTCGCGTGCCTTGCATGTGAGGGCAAATGTGTATTTTCTCCATTCCAGGGACTATTTGTGTAATTATTTAAAAATCTAAAGAACAAGAGGGGTGGTGAAAAGACCGATTTGCCATCACATGCAAGACACGTGACCAAACTTAACAGTAAAATTTAACAGTCGTTAGGGCAAAGGACGTAACATGTCAGCCTTTTCAAAATAAATGACGTATAATGAAATTTAGGTAATACTTAAAGTACGTAACTTATAATTTACTAAAAAAAAATAACGAAGACACCAATTGAGGTGTTGCTTTAATCTACAACCTCAACGAGTTAAACTAGTCTACATAGCCAACCACTTGAGCTACTCTAAATTTGTGATTTATTGTAAAAAGATACGTATACAAATTCTTATATCTATGGCTAACAATAATTAGCATAAGTAGTATTTATGATTTGTAAATTGTTATTTATATTTAATGTCAAAGTATGAATGATTGTAGAAAACTAGTATCAAACACGTGCTTTATGGTGCAATATATAACCAAATCAATTCGTGGAAATGGAACAGATAAGACGAGTAAATTGATTAGACTGGATTCGTAACCCGCACCATTTATATAAAACCCTACCATGCAATATTCTAGTTATTTAAACGAGTTTGCTATAAAATAGTTGCGACACAAAATTTATGTCACAAATTGTGGCACATTTGTGACAAAATAGCGACAGAAATGAAAACCCTAGCCTTTGTCGCAGATGTGTAGTAAATTGTGACGTATTTCCGACAAAACCAATAATAATCTTAATAATCATGATAAAAATGCCTTTTTATACCTTTCGTCTCAATTTTATGCAGCAAACTTGATTCGTAATATATACCTTTTGTCGCAATTTTGTCACAAATTATCTCAGATGAGCTAGGGTTTTATCGACAGAGGGTTTTTGTCGTAAATTTTTCAGAATTTGGTATTTCCGACGCATTTGCGATGTAATTTTGTGTCGAAAACACGTTTTTTTCTAGCAATGAGCAACAAGCTGGAGCTAGCCACTAATTAACACAATGCGTTTCAAAAAAATAATGGTAGAAAATACAAAACATCACTATATATGTTGTAAACAAAATGCATCCTTAAAATAATAAAAATATATAATTTAACCAATCAACTAGTTTATAAAAACATATAAATTGAAACTTGTTATTTGTAGTAGATAAAGGGTCCATGGAAAGCATGCCCTTCTTGTCTATTGCATTAATATTGTGGTATTTTTTTTTTCCCATGATCTGTTTAAATAAAAGCACTTAAGCATGAGGCTTGTCTCATCACCACATGACCATGTCAAAAAAGCTTTGTTACTTTTTATATATCACATTTATATGCACAGAATTAAAGGTTGTGCATACAATTTAAAAATAATTTATTTATTCTCAGATGCATTGTATTTCACTATTTCCTTTACATATTTTTGTGATATGGTATAGTAAAGGGTAATACAGTTTCACAACATTTATTATGTTTATCCTACATCATTTTAATAAGAAATTATATACATTAAATAATAAAAAAATGGTGTAGTCAAAAGGGTAAAAGAAGAGTAACATGGGAGGGTCTGATGTTATGCATGCCAGCTTAAAAGTCATGCATTAACTTCTCAATGTATGCCCTCCTTCATTTAGGAAACTTCCTACTCTTGGGAGGAACCATAGTTCCGCTATGGGATTACCACTTTGTTTATAAAGGATCTTGTAAAAAGAACAGAAGATTGTCCTATAAATGTTTTTTTTTCTTTTTTTTAATTGAACAACAAATTTTTACATATAAATTTAAGATAATCTTATATTTATAAGGATTTTAATTTATATTATTTTTGTGAGAGCAAACAGCACATTACTTGACCAGTACGTCATTATTAAATGCTTAACCTTGACAAATTCGAATATTGAAGAAACTTATATTTTATTATTTAAATGATATATCAATCTCTTTAATCAGTAGCAGGGTGGCTCTATAGATAACCAACTAAAAAAGCAACCGCTTTATATCTCTAAATTTGAAGGGCTTTAAAAATTGATAATTTTTATTTTTCAACTTTTGTATTACAAAGAAAAATAATAATTTCATAACTTTTATGTCAACATTCTACGTTTTGACGCTCTATTAAATTACATTTTAAATTTTTTATATATTTAAAAAAAATTTCACAGAAAACCTCAATTTCAACGTTCGTATTAGGCCACAAAATATGTTGAGCCGGCCCTAATCAGTAGTTGTGATTTTAAACTAGCTAGTAACAGGATAGTTATGAATATATTTATACTGATTTAAAGGAATAGTTATACTGACATCGATCTTGTCCAAGATTATGCTTTGGTTTTGATATAGTTTGTCCATCGTAATTTTTTGCATTAATTAGTACTCAAATGCATAATAACGAGTTAGCCGTTTAAAAAACTCAAATGCATAGTAACAGCTGTGAAAATGGTTTCTCTATAGCTAATTTTTTTTTAAATGGTCAACGAATACTATAAGCCCGGCTACCTAGGTATACCCATTAGCGAAACGTCACCCACGCCCTCGAACGCGGACAGCGCCGGTGACCCGGCCCACCCACCATTCCAAAGGAAACCCCACCACCCGAACCACCTAAGCATTGCACCAAATGAGACTCGAACCCATGACCTCCACATTGGAAAGCTATGGGGGTGCCTCCTCCAAAACCAGTTGATCTGAGGCTCATCACGAGGTTAATAACACCTCTTCGTTATACTAATAAATAAAAAAATTTAACGCGACATGTGTCACTTTCTGGTGTATCCTCATCATGTTTTTAAATATTTAATATAAATCTAATTATCAATACTTAGGGAAGGTCCCTCGCGTACCATGAGGGACAATTTAGTCGGGGCCTCTCTTGGTTTCCCTCGCGTACCGCGAGAGGATTTGGGGACCTCTCTCGCGTACCTCGATGGACTTCTTTTCACAGAAACTTTATTTTTTTTCTTCTTTTCAAACTTCAACTCTTCCACGTGCTTAATTTCTCCAACATTTAACTTTATTTCCCGCTTCTTAGCACATGAAAGCTTGCAAACATGACCCAGACTCAGAACAAACTAAAAACGACACAAAAAGAATACAAAACTATACATTTTCGCACAATTACACTAGGATAATTATATGTGTTTTGCAACACATCAATATATGTTGCTTGAATTCTTTGTGTGGAACTCTATAGCTCTAATATTATTCATGACAACGTAATTATCAATACTCAATGTTTTCAGAACCGGACCGGACAACGAACTGGACGTCTTAGAGGTTCACTGGTCGGACCGGTCGGACCGGATTCAAGAACCGGATGACGCAATAAATAATATAAATATTCATAAAAATATATAGAAAAATATAAAAATTCCAAATACTACATATACAACCATTTAAACAATTTTGAGTCAAGGACGAGGGTTGTAGGTCTGTAGGAATTTTAATTCTTTTGAATCTTCAATTTTAATTTTGATTAGGGTTTTGGAGGACCTGTGGAAGCGTATAAGTTAAAAGGAAATAGCCAAATTGAGTTAAAATTGTAAATAGAAGTAAGTAGAAGGACTATAGGATAAAAAAGATTAAAAAAAATAGTAAATTTTTTTTTTTTAAATTAAACTACCCGGTTTGACCACCGGTTCGCGGTTCGACCGCTGAATCGCTTGAACCGCCTGGTTCAACCAGCAAACGGTCTCAGAGCATGTAACCGGACCGGTGGAGGTCACGGTTCCCGGTCCGACCGGCCGGTCCGGTTTTAAAAACATTGTCAATACTACTGTTCATATTTCGATATGTTTATCGATATAATTATTTAAATAATAAAAAATTACCAACGAAGTATTATTTGAAATCCAATAAGATTTGACAATGTGATTAAATATAAGTTTCATGTCCATGTAACGAATTTAGAGACCCGGCCAGTTTAATACATTCAAAAGTATTAGCTAATTTAATCATGAATAAATTAAAGAATAAAATCAAAACTATATTAATATTTTGGTCATCGATCAATTACATAGAAGAAGGAACTTAATTAATATAGACGGTTTATTTCTTTTGGGTACACATGTTACACTAATCACATGTGTATAACATGTTCTCTAACCAGCATTCAATCTTGATCTTCGATATTGAATTAACTTTAGTGAAAGCATTCACATCCCATATCAACCTAAAAGCATTCATATTAATTCAATTAACTTTAGTAAAAGTTTAAGGTTTCACCTAAATTGACAGCATTCTCATTCCATAAAATGAGAACTTAATTTTGGCAGTCACTTCCTATTCCCCATATTTAAGGACTCATTATGTTTTGCCTTCGTCATATTTTGTTAGTTTAAAAACGAGAAAAAAATAATAAAAATATATTAAAAAAATACTATTTAGTTGAATAGAGATAAACGGAGGTTTAGACTTTAGATGGTGGGAGTTTTTAAAAATAAATAAATTTAGAAATAAAAATAAATTTTACCTAAAATAGAGGATGAAAGTAAGAAACCTAATGTGAATATTTTAGGCGCTCTATATGATCAACAAAAATATACTTCGTTAGCAAATGTTTAGTTGACCACACATCTCATCATTTATTTTTATATCTTCTGACTTACTTAGTAATTAGAACTTGAACTTTTAAGCTTTGTTTAAGGCAACAAATGCTCTTCTCACTTACACCTGAACATTTGACTCGGTGAACAACTTAAGATGTTTGTCACAAAATGTATTTTTTATATATTCTATGTTGTTTACTGTTATGTTACAATCAAAATATATAAGGAATCAAATGTTTTTCTATCCTCAAATTTGTGTGCCTTATACAATAAAAATAATTATTTCTATAAAAACTAAAATAAATTAATTATTAAGAACTAAAAATATAGTTTTAAAGGAGATGAAGTAGTCCCTTGTAAATACTTAATAGTTGAGTAACTTAATCACGTCTTATAGACTATGAGTATTACAAGTCAGGGAAAAAAAGGTTTTTTTATGAGCCACAAGTATATATTTATGTCATTTAGGTAGTATTATTAAACTTGGATTAAGATATTTTAAGAACTCATGAGAACTCGTCAAAAAATCATTTAAAACCATTATTTTGTTTTAATTATCTTTATTATTAATTAGGTCATCCGTAGCACAAGCCTGAAAGAGGGTGACATGAGTCACCTAAGGCTTTTCACGCCAATGAACACCACCCCGCAAAGGCGTTGGGCGTGAGTACTTTCACGGAGTTGAGGGCAAATTTGCATTTAATGCACTGAAATCATCTCCAATCATATATGGACAAATCACAATTTGTTTCAATTTTTTAATTTAATGGTTATATTTTGATTAAGTTTGGTTTTACTCAAATAACTCATGCTTGTTAATTATTTTAAAAAAAATAAACGCGGGCTTGTTTATTTAATTTTTCTGAACATCCAGGTATAAATTTTAACGAAAACAGTTTTCCAAAAAATTCTATTTTTCGTCACGTAAGTGGTTTAATGTGTTTGGATCGACATTTCAACTAATAAATAATTGTTTTGAAAAATAAGTTTCAATTGTTTAAAAGATTTACAAAATGAAATATAAAAAAACTAACTCACTAATTTGGGGCGTGAAACCACTACGCACCTTAGTGATTCTGGGCAGTGAAAACCCATGTATTGATGTGGCGTTGACGTGGCGGGGCGTGAAACAACTACGGATGACCTTAAAACAACACATAAAATATGATTTATCTCTCCAATTAATTCATCTATTCTCTCTAAATTATTCTTAAAAAAACTTATACACATGTGTAAGTGGTGAACTTACATGTGTGTCTTTTCTTTAATATATGAATACATAATTCATTTTTTTATGTTGTATTATAATAAAGATAGTAAAAAATGATTTTGATTGGTTTTTTAACGAATTCTCGTGAGTTCTCAAAATATTTAAAGTTCTTAAACAATCCATTCCCTGTTAAAATTAGAATGCCTACTTGCAAGATATGCATTCACGTTCATTTAATTCTTAGAAGGTGTCTATTTTTAATTGAAGAAAGCCAAATTCAATTTCATCACTCACATTATAATTTAACATCGACAAGAGAAGTAAGTACTATTTAAGATAAAAACTAATAATTCAATACCTTTAGTCTAAGAAATCAAAATAATTTCAATATTTCATAAAATATTATTTTTGAATAATCAAATTTTAAAAGTGAAGCAAATGAAATAATACGATACGTCTTGATTGATCAATTCTTGTCGGTCTCAAAGGAAAACACATTTAATTCGATTGCATCGATTCATGATAAGATTAAATAACTCTTATTAAAAAAAATGAATATTCAACAGCCCTGTTGTTTCATAATCAGGACATTGACATAAACCTAAATCATGTGAACAAATACAAATTACATTCCAACTCATATCAACTTAAACTTTTTTCTTACCCAGTAACAATTTGCAAAAATAAAATATTTATCGACGAACACACGCTAAAATCATCACACCCGTACTACGCAGGATTTGAACCCATAATAACCATTTGGTTGAAAAGTACATAACTTTACCATCTATCTTTAAAGAATAAAATAAAAATAAAAACAAAGTAATTAAATTATGATGAGAAACTTGAAAAACTAATTAATTCTCATTCATCATTGTCTTAGATATGCCCAAAATATAAAGAAACTCAAAGTACAAAGATTTGCTCTTAGAAGATGAATGATGAACACTTCTAAATAAAACATTAAAACCTACCATTCAGTACTAGAATTTACAGTTCTTTTCAACACTTTATAGAAAAAAAAAACCCTACAGGCTTCTTCAAGCAGTTGAAACTTGTTTAAGATTTTTAGAAGACCTATACTGGCTTAACACTTATGTATTAATTACCTACTGAATTAAAACAAGCCATCAGTTTGTTCAAAAGCAAGATTCATAAGGTTATCTTCATGTTCTTGAGCAGTAGCATCATCAAGAAGCCATTTCTCCAGGAAACTAAGTGGTGGCAATTGCACATTATTTTCTGTTTTCGGTTTGCTTTCATCTTGGAACAAGCTTGTCGTCTCAGGCGAAATGGATCGCGAAACATCTGAATTGTTGCTGAACCCAAACTGTAGTGAATTTTCAAACCCTTCACTTGAAGGACTTGGAAACTGTTCCTTCATAGAGTTCTGAGTCTGATCCGTTGTTCCGATGCTTTCCGAGCTCGTATGTGAAGGTTTTTGGGGCTTCTTTATCCACCCCGGGAGCAATCGCGCAATGTTTTCAGCACTTGATACATAAGTACTCATGCTGTGACTCATCTGTGGTGGTGGTGGTAGCACAGATTGTTGGTGGATTAATTGAGAACTAGGGTTTGTAATACCTGATGTGGATAATTCAGGCAGATTGATGGATTTGTTGTCAAGAGATAAAGCATCACAAAGGGCTTGTTTGGCTGTGTGGATATCAGTTTGGAGCCTTCTCTCCCATTTACCTTTAGAGATGGCAGTTTCTGAGGACGATGACGAGTTCGAACCCCTTAACGTACGATGATCGTGTTCTTGATCCGATGAGTTGCTTTGGATCTTGTTAAGCTTCTTTTTCAGATGAGTGTTCCAGTAGTTCTTGATATCGTTATCTGTTCTTTGTGGAAGATAAGAAGCTATTGCTGCCCATCTGTAAATTTAAATAGTTTAATCACAGGTTGCGTGAGTTAGCCGTTTAAAAAATATATGTTTTCCCTACAGATCTACACCTTTTGGATTTGTGTGTTTATGTATATATACCTATTGCCAAGAAGGGCTTGGAGATGTATGATCATCTTCTCTTCTTGATCGGTGAAATTACCGCGTTTGATACCTGGCCGGAGATAATTCGTCCATCGGAGTCTGCAACTCTTACTACATCTCAGCAAACCTGAACACAAACAAGATTTGAAGTGAGAAAAACTGAATTCAAAAAGTAAAAAAAAAAATATTCAAAAAGAAACAATAAATACCCTAATTTAATGAATCTAACTAACCCACATCTAAATAAGAAGCTCTAAAGAAAAACACTAAATTAAACCCAGAAATTAACATACCAGTATTGGTAGGAACAGATCTCCAATTACCAGGACCATGTTCTTGAATATAAGATACAAGAATTATATCTTCTTCTGGAGTCCATGGCCCTTTCTTGACTCCAATCTTGTCACAATAAGGTGGTCTTCCCATTGGGATCTTTCTTGTTAATCTTGTGTTGATCAAGATCTTGTTTTTGGGTGTAAAGATTGATGATTTATTGCTCTATATTTTCTGACTGATGAGTGTGTAACAAATGGGATGAGGGTTTGTTTTTCTTTCAACCTAGGATGAACAAGGGTCTTTGGATAGATGTATACCAATTTCTACACTATATATAGAGAGATTGACGGTGGTGATGATGAAGGTGATTTCAATTCAATGGCTGACTAAAGATAGGGGTTGAAAAAAAGAGGTAAAAAATGTAGTGACTTTATTAATTCTCTCTCTAACTTTCTCTCTCTAACATCATACAAACCTACAAAAGTCAAAAGAAGAAGGTAAGCAGCATTCACTCTTCTTTTTTTTGCAAAAAGTCAGCCTTCATGTAGATTGAGGGAGAAGAGAAGGGTGGGGGTGGGGGTGGGGGTAAAATGAAGAAGGAGATGAACCTCTATGGGCCAGGTTGCAAAACAAACTTAAAAACTAATTAATGCATTAATTTAACACTATGCAATTATGTGAATAAGATGTACAAAAATGAAACCAATAAATGATGCACATAACCAAAATAGGTCCTCAATAAGCCATGATGAGGGAAGTCAATAATAGTGAAAATACTAATAAAGTTTGAAGCTAATGAGCCGGTTTTGGAGTGGTAAGGGAGAGACATGGTGTTTCTTGTGATCCAGGTTCAATCACTGCTCTTCCTATCAGTTTCTGAGACATGCAAATAAAGTCTAGCTCTTAGGCTGATGCACCTGGGTTTTACCCACGCCGATCCAGGGTTCGAGCCTCGGCTCTCCCTCAAGCCCGGAAGGGACCGTATTGGGTGAGATTTTTCCTTGGATGCTCTCCAACTCTGACGTTAAGTGGGCCCGGTTAAGACAACATATTGGCCGGAGTTGGACGAGGCTCTCCCATGTGATGGGGGTGCGACGTCACAACATTCAATGTTCGCCGTTAAAAAAAAATAATAAAGTTTGAAATCCAACTTTTTATTTAGTTAGTAAATTACTTAAATTCGAGTCACCTTTTTTTAAATTTGAGCTCAAGCATATAAACTTAAAATATATAAATCAATTAGCAAATTGACAACTGATAATGGTATGAACGCTTTATTTTCCCAACCTAACTTTTATATCCAGGATCAAACAACGAGACGGGTCCTAGCTCAAGGAAGATGTGAACACAGGTTGCTGTTGTTCTTCACAATAACCCTCAAGCTTTTGTGGCTACTTCCCGATCCAAGGCAAAAGCCTCGTATGAACTTTGGCATTCTAGGTTGAGACGTGTGTCTTTTGACACAATTTTACTTTTGAATAAATGATGTATAACATAAGGCTCACAGGTATGTGAGCGGGGACAGGAGGGTGCCACATCAGCCTCACACCCACGAACGTCGTACGTGTTGCAATTCTATTAACGGGCCGTGGAGAAGAGGATCATGAGCCACACAACGAGCGTGGGAGCAAGAAAATAGTCGTTGGCCTCGTAGACTAAATCAAGAAAAAAGCTGTTGTGCAACAGATTTTTTTAAATAATAATAAAAAACCTATAAATTAACCCACAATTTCATCATCTTCTTCTGTAAAACAACTCGTTCTTGCACAATGAACCCAATTATCCTTTTAATCCAAACAACTAATTCTTCCAAAACCGTTTATTCAACCAACAAATTAACCCACAATTTAACCAAAATAATCTCAACCAATTTAACCAAAACGTTTTCAACCCTAGCATATGTTACCTCCCCCTAATGGAACCAAGCCCAAACCAACCAATGTACAATTTCACCCATTGGAACCAAACCCGAATCAACCAATCTCCACCCACACCCAATTTCATTCCCGAAACATAACCTGAACCCGATATTGTTCCCGAAATACAACCGAAACCACAACACGAAAACACAAAAAGAAAGAAGCTACAACATCTGCATCTGAATGTGTTGTACGTAAAAGTGAGAAGTGGTCTGCGAAAGAAGAACTAGCATTGGATCGGGCTTGGGTTGACGTGTCCGAGGAGCCAATAATTATAACAATTTTCTTAAATTTTTATTCGTTATTGTATTTTTATTTTTTACTAATGTAATTTTTTACTCGTTACAGGAAATACTCACAAATCCTGACTTTTGGAATCACATTCGTGAAAATTTTCATTACTCACAAACCCTAGCATATGTCGTATTATGTTTTTTAATTATATTTTTAGGGAATTAATTTTTTTTTACGTTTTATTTTTTTTAAATAAGGGTGAGTTTAAAAACAAATATAGGTATAAAATTAATTAATGATAATGATTGATTAATAATTTTAAAAAACTAGCTCACATTCATATCACCATTACCCATCTTAGTGAGGGTGAGGGGTGGAATCACTCCCGCCTACGTGACATCACTTTCTTTTCATATTCACATGACCATTACGGATGACCTAACAAGGAAAACTCAAACTTATTAAGACTAGTCTTGAAGTTTTATAGAACTTATCGTCATACAATATTTAAAACAACTAACTCACACACTCTAAATCTATTTGTAAAAATACACCAATGTTCATCATCAGATTAGATGTGTTAACCACTTATAAAATAAATTAATTTACTATACACTTTGATATTGCTATAAACCATTAGCTCCTTGGAAAATGTAGATGTAATATAAATTTCCTAGATAGTTTGATCCACAGCTAACTTTATATATAGATAGAAAAGTTATTTGAGTTTTATGTATAGACAGTGAAGTATACAAAAGCTATTTGAGTTATAAAGAAACTAAAAAAAAGTCAACATTTGCGTCTAATTCATATTTTTACTCTTTTAACCATTTTGAAGGTCTATATTGGTTATGATATTGCCACTGTCACGATCTTAATCACTAAAAATGTTTGATCAACGATCCAAAGTTCTTCCTACACTTTATAATTTTTTTATTTGATTTGACCTACACACTCACATTGTGCATCATATCTCATTAGTATCCTAATGAGATACCGATTTGGAATAAACCAAAATATATCTTATAGTGATATTATGCCGTTGATGGTTTGTTGTGCTTGTGAGGATCCTTCTGCTAGGGCTAATAAAATCAACACGATCGAAATATGTGTTGCGATCATAAGTGGTGGAAACATTTTTATAAAATCATGAAGGTGTTACTATGGTTTTTTTCGATATCTCCTTGTGAGAAAGGAAGATGTTGATAGCAGTAGTCGTAATTATCAACCTTTTGTTAACATCACTACACATGTTGTCAGTATATATGTCGTCGGTATTGTCTCGTCCCAATAGGTCAAAGATGTCGTCGGTATAGGTGTCGTCGGCATAGGTCGACCTATGCCGACGACATGTCGTCGCTATAGGGTTTAATTAAAAAATTCAAAAAGAAATTCTATACCGACGACATGTCGTCGGTATAGGTTCTGGACTTATCTGGACGACAAGTCGTCAGGACAGACCCAACTTATCCCGACGACATGTCGTCGGTATAGGCTATTTCCAATTTTTTTAATTAAATTTGAAAAAGACCTATGCCGACGACATGTCGTCGGGATATGTTTTTCTGTTTTTTTTTTTTTAATTTTTAAAATTTTTCAGAAATATTTAATTTCTAATTACAAAAACCTGCAAATCAGATAATTCAAACCAGGGTCATTTTCTTGTAGTGCATGAAGAGGTATGTCCATAATATTTACTTCTAACTGGGCAAGGACTATGTTTGTTTTTATAATAACTCTAAGTTAGGACTTGATGAATCTCAAATTATGATTATGTGCTGCATCAAGGATAGCAACGTATTGTACTCCTGATAATACTTTGATATATTCGCAAGTGAATTCACTATATGAGCAGTCTGAGCATAATTTAGTATATTCAATGGTAATTAAACTGTGTTGATTCTCAACATATATAGTTTTGTATATTCACTAATAAGTACACTACTTCTAATTCTTACTTTAGTATATATACTTGTGAAGATTTTGAAAATAATTTGGTGTATTCACCATGAATACACTATATGTGCATTATTCTCATAGTTTAATGTATTCATACTAATACGCTACTTTTGGATTGTTAGGATTTTGTTATTATCGATGAATACACTGCTATTGATCTTTTATTTAGAGTATGCACCCATGAATACAATATGTAGAGTTCGAACATAATTTGGTGTCTTCACATGTGAATACATTATACTTAGCGACCCTTTGCAATTGTCTTCGGAATTTGATTACCTTGGTGTATTCACGAGTGAATACATTTTGGTGTATCCAGTAAATGAAAATGCTACTTTTGCAAGTGTCTTTTTAGAGCTCAAATACACATTTACGAGAATCCAACCTTAAATACACTACAAGAAAATGAAGCTAATGCAACTCCGATAAAATGTTACATTAGGCTTTGAAAATGTTGCATTAGGTCTAATGCAACATTTTATCGGGAGCTGCATTAGAAGCAGTTGCATTAGACCTAATGCAACCTTTTTAAGGCCTAATGCAACCTTTTTTCAAAGTGTTGCATTTACTATTCAATTGCAACTTTTTTAGTATGTAATCTTTTTACATTCTGATGCAACTTTTTTTACTTTGAAATACAACTTTTTTAATACTCAAATGCAACTTTTATTTTAGTTTAGTTACATAAATGCAACCTTTTCTACAATCAAATGTAACTTTTTCTATACTTAAATGCAACCTTTATTATAATTTAGTTACAAAACTGCAACCTTTTTATAGACTTAATGCAACCATTATTATCTTTTTAATAGAAAAAATGCAACCTTTTTTTATAGTAATGCAACATTTTTACGAATTTTAGTTACAACAAATGCAACTTTTTTTACACCCAAATATAACTTTGTAACATAAATTCAATTGCTATTAGTTAATATGCATTCAATCTCAATTACGCCTAAATAATAATAACACATATATCATTAATAGTCAAATGGTATAAGTTAACATGCTTGTCCAAACTCAAGTAACAATATAGTCAACACAAAGTGTCAATTACAACAATAAAGAGATATCTGTCTATTTCAAATGCAACTCTTCAATAAAATCTGTCTATTTCACATGCAACTCTTCAATAAAATTATCAGTCAACATGTTAACCTAACCGCATTAGAGTTGATAAACAAAATTTGTCTATTTCACATGCAACTCTTCAATAAAATTACCATCAAACGAAAGCGTGCAGTAATTTTAATAAATCGATATTAATTTGAGCTTAAGATCAAGTGTTAGATTGAGTCAACATATTGCAGATTATCATAACTTTCTGTTTTCTCTTCAGTTTGAGCTTTGGTTGATTCAGATTGAGCGAGTCATGCCAATTTTGTGTCCAAATCTCAGCCAGAAGTTTATTGGCACTAACAAGCTTCTAGTAGTCATCAAGAATCTTGATTTCATTAGTGTAACTCATCTCTGAGTCATGGATTAATGCATCATATTTCTTTTGTACCTCGGAAATCTGCTTCTCACATTTAGAAAGGAACATCGATTTATACTTAACTAATTAGGGTAAAGTGTATAAATGGGTAATGGATTGAAATCGGGATAAAGTAGGTAAACGGGCCATGAATCTTATGGTTAGTCTAAATTTGTTATAGGGCAAAAACTTTATAAATTTTTTCTTTAATTATGGGGTCATAATTTTCTTTTTACAAAATCATTGGGATAAACGGTAAAAAAAAATATATACTATGGTTATTCAAAATTTCAGTACTATATATGGTTAACTTATTAATATTGCAAAAATCAATAGGGTCACTTAACATCGGATGTATGTAAGTCCGCCCTTTTATTTTTTAACACGTAATTCTTCTAATTAACAAAATTGGCATTTAAAATAATAGTCGTGTATCGCATCTTATGTTATACAACCTTTTTAAAATAAAAGTTACACTTAACTTTATACAATGCAGCCTTCTAAATGAAGTTGCAATTTTCAATAAAATTCACAAGTTTTCAAGAAAAAGGTTGAAATTTGCAACTTTTAAATAAAAAGATTGCACTTTTTAGTCAAATTAGCAACTTTTTTTGTGAAAAGCATTAGATATTTTAATGCAACATTTATGTTAATCGAAGTTGCATTAGATTTAAATGCAACACAATTGAAAAATGTTACATTTAAAAAGTTGTATTAGCCTCATTTTCTAGTAGTTTGAAAATATGTTATGAAACCTTTGAGACTTTTGTTAAAGTTGTATAAAAATTGAATTAACGTACCCGGAAAAAACGAGTATCACTAATGACCAACCACCTCCGTGGATAATTATCGCCACATCCCAAACCTAAAAAAACCAAAAAGAAAAAAAGAAAAATAAAACACTAGTAGGAGATCAACGACAAACAACATAACTCGTGAAGTTAAGAATATCACCAACGGGTTACTAATTATCACCTTTTGTAATAACGAACCACAAACAAGATCACCAACACTAGTAAATCCATATTTGGTCGTTGTATCACTACAACAGTATTACCCAATAGCGACGATTTTTTTTATCCTATAGCGACGACTTGTCGTCGGGATAGCTTATATCAACGACTTGTCGTCGGGATTGCTTCGTACCAATAGCCCAAGATTGTCGTCGGTATAGGTCAGCCTATACCGACGACAGGTCGTCGCTATAGGTCAGCCTATACCGACGACAGGTCGTCGCTATAGGGTCTAAGTAAGTAATTCAAAAAGAAATTCTATACCGACGACATGTCGTCGGTATAGAGTCCAACCCTGTACCGACGACATGTCGTCGGTATAGGTCTTTTTTGTTTTTTTTTATATTTTTAATATTTTTCCAGAAATATTAAATTTCTTAAAACAAAAACCTGCAAATCATTAAATATAAACCATTCAAACATTCAAATCTGATAAAAACTAATATCTGAAACATAAACCAAACATCCAAATTGTTCGACACACAAACTTGTCCGACAAATCAAACATTCAAAACATAAACTTGTCCGACAAATCAAACATTCAAAACATGAACTTTTTAATAATTACTTGATGGCAATTAACCGGCTTCACACAAATGTTGAAATGCTTGCAGTTACAAAGTACTGCATGAATCTCATTTGGCCTGAGCCATATGATCCTATTGAGAGTTTGATATATATTTCCACAACAAAAACGTAATGTTTTCAGAATCGGACCGAACAATGAATCCACTGGTTGAAGCGGATGACATCATAAATAACAGAAAAATTAAAACTATTTATATATCTAATTTAAAACAAAATATGAAAATACTATATGAAGACTTAAATAACTAAAACAACTCTCACAAATTGTTACCAAATCACCTCTTCAAACATCAAACATCAAACACCAAATACTATCAATAACACAATAACTTAAGGTAGCAGCCCTAACTCCCTAATTCTAAAACATAACCACAAACAACAATTTTAGCACCACAAAATCATAAATGCAAAGTCAAACCATACTTAAAACATATTAAAACATAAGCATAAACAACAAATTTTCAAAATCGAACAAATAGTCAAATACCTTACATCGATTTGAATCCATGGGTCTCTGAACCAACAAATCCTGTTGGCACCGATTGTAAGCTTTTTTCTTATTTATTTAGTAAAATTATAAAATATATATTTTTTAATATATAAGTAATAGTATTTATAAAAATAATGATAAACGAGCCGTTTACACCCTAAATGAAATAATAAATTAACTATACAAATGTAAAAAAAATGTCGGGATACATACCTTAAATAAGTTCAATGAAACACAAATATAATGTTATTCCCACCTCGTCAACCGCAACGAGTTCCGAACTTGTAACAAAATTAAATAAAGTTACATAAGCATATGAATAAATACCCTCTTATATACCTACACATCACAATTACATACATACATACATAAATAAAAGCTCAATTACATAATTACAAACATATATATATATACAAACATACATACATAAATAAATATCCAATTACATAATTACAAACATATACATATAAACATACATACACATATATACATTCATATTAACTAATCATCATAAACACAAATTACACACATACATACAAACTAATCATCATAAACACAAATTACACACATACATACACATACACACAAACACTAATTTCATAAACTAAATTATATAAAATAATCACACATCTAAACCAAATAACCTAAACTAATCATAATTTAAAAATTCCATCATACATACAAATATACATACAAACATACATACACATACATACAAAATCATAAAAATCATAGATCTAAACCAAATTTCATTACAAATTAGTAATTAAAACGAGTATTTACCTTCACAAAGCTAGAAATCCAAGAAATTGTGAAATTCCTCCAAAACCTAACTAAACTAAACAAACAAAACTTCAAAATCTTGAAAAAGTAACTAAAATATGAAACCCGGATGTTACCTCACCTTAAATCCCGAGAGTTTTTATGAAAGTTGCTCCCAAAAATCTCAAAAACCGTGAAATCGCCGGAGAGAACAATTTGGGGGAGTTCTGGAGGATTTTGGGTGGAAATGAAGGTCTGCCGTTTGTTTTCCCTATTTGTTCGCGCTACACCCTATGGCGACGACTTGTCGTCGGAATAAGCTCACATGTCGTTGGCATAGGTAGCCTATGCCGACGACATGTCGTCGGTATAGGGTTCGTAGGATGTTGACCGGTCAATAAAGGTAAAACCCTATCCCAACGACATGTCGTCGCCATAGGGTTTTCCAGAATTTTTTTTAATTTAAAAAAAAATTTGACTGACAGAAATTTATTAAATAAAAAAACAAAAAGAAAATCAAAATTAACCTATAGCGACAGGTTTTCCCCAAAAATTCATTGGGCACCAACTTTCCCTCCAATCTGCTCAACCCTATAGCGACGACATGTTGTCGCTATAGGGTGTCCCATTCAAAATTTTGGTTTTGACCTATACCGACATGTCGTCGGTATAGGGTGACCTATGCCGACGACAAGTGTCGTCGGTATAGACGACGTCGGCACAAGGTCATTTCCTTGTAGTGTATACAGGAACTATACGTTTTCCGAAGGACGAGCTCTCGGTATCTGCCTGATTTACTAACGATAATATTTCAACAAAATAAAGTTTTAGGCTTAATAATAGAATAATCAATAAGCAGTTTAAAAAATACAAGTCAATACAAAATAAAGTCAATCTCTTAAACATGTCATTTAAAATATCTAATCTATACTATATAATAAATAAAGGTTTTTCCATGCCACGTGTCACCCCATATTCGTTCTAATCTTTTTTTTTCGCCTCTCTCTCTTATTAAATGCATATCTATCTTTTAATAATAATATATTTTTAAAGAAAATATACTAATTATACTAATAAAACACATTTATTTTAAGTTATCATTTATTAGTTATTATAAGAAACTTTGAAATCAAATTATGTAATTTTTATTTTCAATCAAATAGTAAATGAAAGTCAAATTATATTAAATAGTAAGTAACGTATTTTCGAAACCCAATTATATATTAATTTTTATATATTTTGAATTTTGTTTTCTATCTTTAGTTATGTAATACATTTTTACACTTGTAAAATATATACATAAAGATTTAAGAATTTTATCTATTGATATTTTTCACCCCGTGTGTAAAACGGGTTCTAAGCTAGTCATATTATAAATCTATTAATATTAAGTATTACCAAAGGGTTTCTAGCCTAGTGTTATCGAAGTGCATGTTTTAGATAGCGGTGATCCTCTCCAAGTGGTTGAGGATTCTAGTCACATGATAAACAAAATTGTAGATTTAAAATTAGAATTATTGGGTGTGTGAGTTAGCTATTCTAGAAAAAATTAATCTTAATTACTAAAAACATTCATATAAACCAAACCGGTTAACTCGGAAAACATCCTACCCGAATCAATGAACATTTATATATTTGATTTTGTAGAAATCAGGTATCAAAAAGTGGATATTCTGAGAGTCGTGATTAACACTTTCACATTGAAACAAATTGATGGTTCGCTCGAATTTTTCAGTTGGATAAAACTCATATTGAATTGAGAACAAAACGTATGAAAAATTTGTGACTATCTCGTGAACCAGATTAATGACCAAAGACATTTTTTTGTATTTGGAGGCAAGTAAATGCTGACCCAGCTAGGCTCTTCCCTTAGACCCCGCTTCCGTGCTTAGGGGCTTAACACCTAAGAATCAGTGATGTTCCTGAATACTTAACACCATAACAATAAACTCAAACAAGTTACCACTCTCCGCAACTCTTGGCTTATTTGATGTATGTTATAATTTACTTTGGTATCAAGTCAATCAAATTACACTAAAATAGTTAAGAATCTTATACACTGAAAAATGAAACGGGATAATTGTATATACATTTTAATTGTCTTACATAATGAAAATGAAACGGGATGATAATTCGTTGTATTGGCATATTCCTCGCAAGTGTATGTTAAGTTTTATACATTTCATATGATATTTTCATATAATATAAAGATATTAATTAAAAAAAATGATGCATATAAAACATGGACTATAATCTTAAACAATCTAGCCAATATGTAATTTATAAACTAATATTAAGAAGTTGGACCGCAGACTAGGGTAGCTGTATGCACCATTAGTATCATTAAAGGAAACATTAAGGTGAGTGACATATTTTGGTTAAGCATCACTTCAAGGGGAGGAGCGATTTTGCAAGTTGGTTACACTAATTTAAATATAAAAAGTTCAGTTAAACCCAGACATTAATTTAATTACCTCAAAATATTTATTATTTTCGTTCATTCTCAAAGTAATTAACTTTTTTTAAGGCGAAAATCTTATAGAACCTGCTAGCTAAAGACTAACAAAACAGTACAGAGGAAAGAGAAAATTATATACTAAGAAAAAAAAACACAAAAAAGAGAGAAAAATTACCGCCCAAATAGCCTAAAGACAATCACATAATCATGTTTACCTTTAATACTGCTCATAATAATTTTTAACCTCTCAGGGAAATTAAGATGTAGTATAACTATGACCCATTGGCCGATAATAATCCATATTATCAACTTGGCATATGATAGTCGTAGCTTTCATTTTTGTTGTCAATAGCAGTCTCAGTAACATAATAATCATAAATTTACGCTACATTTACACTTGGGTGTTAGAAATAACATGATTAGTGAGCTCATCATGTATGGTGTTATATTAGTTGAATATGTCCGTACACAACATAATCTAGCCGATCATCTAACTAAAGGATTAAGAAGAGATCTTGTGCACAAGTCGGCCGTGGGGATGGGATTAAAGTCCACTTAAATGTCTCATGTTAAGATACCAATTCCCATCTAGCAACACTAGATGTTGAATTCGATGTGGCAAGCTTAACATTTAGAGACTAGAACACTTATATTGTATCCTCCCAAGGTATGTGTTTAGACTACAATGGGGTTAGGATGAAGTTTTGATTTTTTAATATTTTCTTTGAAAAATTATGTTCCAGGTGTAAGAGGAAATAAGCTACCTATATGAGTATGAAGTTTAGCTGCTTTAAAGAAGCTTGGGAATTGGCTTCTATGCACTCATTGAAGGATATGCCAAAAGAGTAGTAAAATATAGTGTCAAGTAAGAATAAGAGAAAATGTTGAACTTGTGTGTATATTATCTTTATTTATTTAATTGAATAGCAAGGGTTTAATTCATAGAGACACCCTGATATTCGAATATTTGGAATGTGTAATATACTAAAATAGACTTTCAATCTTCAAGGTATTTCTATTTAAGCATGAGTTTGTTTTTGTTATGATATGTTTAAGTAGATCAATGATTACACTAAAATAGGGGAGGAATGTTGGTGATTTAGTGTCATCTAGCTATTTTATGTACCTAGGTTTACGTAATGACCAAATGAGAAGTCATAGTGAAACATCAAACAAGTTGGTAAGTGTAGAGCGCACACTTGTTTGATGATCTTATGAATTCTAGTGTTAAAGACACATTGTTGTATCAAGGGGCTAACAATGGAGGTCTGGGGGCAACGCCCCTAGTTAGAAGGGTCCTAGGGGTGGCAGTCCTTAGTGGGATCCAAGGGACAACGCCCCTAGTTGGGTTTAAGCATATTACATGATTTTTCATGTTGTGTTATGCGTTAAAAGATGATTCTAGGAGTGAAAACTGCAAAAGGATGGTCTTTCATACCAGTTTGGTCATGCTGACTAGTTTACTCTTCATGAGTAGTTTACTCCTCTTGAGTAAGTTTGTTTCTCCAAAGTAAGATTGCTCCTCCAGAGTAAGATTGATCTTCTGGAGTATATTGCCTCTACGAAGTAGTTTGTCTCCCCGGAGTTGAATGACTTGGCAGTTATGGATTGTCGGTTGTGGCGGTTTAATAACCGTCAAAACATTCCATTGCATTTGTTTAACAGGCGACACTTTTAAGCAACACTAAGTTAAATGATAGAATCCGCATGCTAACTTATGTGCACATCGGTTAGCACCAACTAGACGTCCGATTCAGGATAAGTTACGAACGAATAGGTGAGTCAACAATCCCTATTTACTTGTTTCTAGGGTGATGCGCATACTTAATGAATGTTTATGAAAAGATGAACAAAATGAAATGTTTACGAAAAAACGGTTTTTGAAAGAAATGATGTTTGAACACAAGAATGTTTTACGAAATTGTTTACGAAAGGAACAATGTAAAGAAATGGTTTTAAAAGAATGAAAAGGGTTTTGTGAGTGAATGTAATGTTTTAATGAAAAGAAATGGACGAAAGTTTTAAAGAAGTCATTATATGTCCAATCTGTTAAATAAAGGAATTGGCGAACGAAGTCTGGGAATGTAAGTCTCGAGACTTATGGCATGTTTTACAATAAGTATGACAGGGATAGTGCCTTTGTGTTCTATCAATGGTATGATGGGTGTACAACTGGCGAGTTAAGGGTAACGATGATTTCTCGGGGTTAACGTGACCTGTGAATGATGTCACTTGGGGCTTGCAGGTTCTATAAGTGATAAAAGGAAAGGTGTGACCTTGGACCTATGAGTCTCAAGGACGATGAATGCTACTACATTATCGACATATGAGTCGTAAGGGCGATCTTATTACCTTATTGACTTACGAGTCGTAAGGGCGAGGAACGAAGGTTAATGAAATGGACGGAAAGAATGATTATACGAATTTAGAAAAATAAATCTATGACTTGACGAATGTTTTAATGATGTATTTAAATGAGGAATGAATGTATGCCCTATTTTCTTAATGAATGTTAAAAGCCTAACGAACGATTGAACGAATGATAAACCATTTCCTAAAGTGTTACCCCCTGCGAGAAGTTTAGCATCTCATTTTGAATGTTGATTGAATGTAATAGACCAAGTTTTTATTTGGTTATGATTTTTAGACAATGTAATGACACTTATTTCCGCTGCTTATGATAACTAAAGTTTAAGAACTGTTTGTGATTTAGTAAATCCAACACGTGAGTTCTCCCGAGTTTGGGGTCTTATACACACCCACAAAAAATATAGAGATTTATGAAAATGGATCACTATATTTAAAGAATCTATATTTACTAAGCTATAAAATTTATAGATAAAGATGAACATAGAGATCATGATACATGTTCAAAATAGAAGAAAACTCTAAATAATAAAGCTGGATATGAATATAAAGATTCTGATGTGAATGCTCTAGATATGCAAAAGGCACATGACGGTCTATTGAGTCTTAAATCCTCTTCCTAGTCAATATATCAACGTCTATTTACAGAACATTAATTGATAAAGTAAAATAAATCACGAAGAAAAATAAAAACTACGACTATCGGTCGTGGAACGTTGTCAACAAGCTTTATGACACAATCGTTTTTTACTCTGAAGGTCCTCGTCGCACCTCTCCAAGCAAACGTCAGAGGATTCCTGATAAGGGCTAACTTATCTAGTCTACGATTTGTGTCCTTTTTCGTGTTGATTTGGATACTCTCACCGTTGCTTCTTTGTAAACATGTTTCCAAAAGTCTACTCTATAAGAAGCAATTCACGTCATTTGAACACTTGTCACTGGCAAGAACGAGCATGTGGGCATCAAAGGACACATTATTTATTCTTTCGAAATCAAACCGCTAAGATACACGTATGCAGTTCAGATGTTCATATTGGTGTCTACCTTTCATGATGATCACAAAATCAACCCATTCATACTATAACCGGATAGAATGATCCATCATCGTTGATTTCTAAGATGACATTTGCAAAATTCACTTAAACTCTTTGTTTTTGGTGTTAACTAATAGATATATATGACACGTTAATAAGGTGGTCAATATGGAAGGTCTATAATCAACAAAAATGTTGAAAGTCTAAAAAGTAAAAACATGCATTTTAAACATATTTATTATATATATGGTAAGTTACTAAATATAACATGTGATAAACTCAAAACTAGAAATGTTGCCCCTCGCTCCGCGGCGGGAGGCAGACCTTAAATGGTTGAGACGGTGACATTAACGTGGCTAAGCACACAAAGAAACGTGGTTAAATACATAAAAGAAACATATGAAGTTATGTCGACTCGGTTGTAGAGATCGAAATATAGATAAAAGACATTTGTATAACAGTTGCGATGTTTTTCAGCCGGTGTCGGTCTCATTCTTCACAGTACCAGAACGTCACCGTCATGTGATATAACTCACGATACCTAAAAAATACTCTATTTGAATACGACTCCGTTTTTAACAAAGTTTGTACCGGGACATCAAGAAAAAAAATATTAAAGAAAATCATATTATATATACTACGAGTGGTAAACTTGAAACTTTAAAAACTTGAGGGGATTAAAGTGACATTTTACAAAGTTGAAGGGGGCATTTTTGCCATTTAAATTAGAATTTTAGAAAGTTTATGGATATTATTTGAAAATGAAGAAAGTTGCGGGGTGTATATGAAAAGAAAAAAAAAGATTTTTTTTTAAAGAAAATCGATCTTGGCATTACCTGAGAAATGACGATTTCGTAATCTACTGCGATACTTTCATAATTGATTTAGGTTTGCAAGTCGTGCCCAAATTCATTACCAAAATATCGGGTCGACTCCATCAAGCCGGATACTGTTTATTCTTTCACATTTTAATTCAAATAATAATAATAAGTAGGCTTGGGCTTACAAACTTGAAAGTTAACGTCTTCGAAATTGTAAATCAAAAAATAAAAAAAGTGCACGTTGCTAAGAAAGCGTTAATAATATCTAAAAGATTATATGAAAAACCAAAACCGTTAAAAAAATAACGTGTAAACGTTGATAAAAATAAGCATAGCGCAACGGTAACAAAAACGTTAAAAAAGAACGGAAAGTTTTGTGGAAAGAAGAAAAAGATAAAAGAATTTGAAAAACAAAAGAAATAAAAAAATGTTAACCGATCTAAAAAGGTTATGAAGATCGAACTCAGATGGTTTGACTCATTGGGAAGGATAGTAACCAACTCCTCCAAACGTCACTTACTTAATTAAAATGATACCGAACATAAAGAAACAAAAATAAATATACAATACAATTTTATACAAACAAATGACTCGAACCAATCTTCAACAATGTCTTCTTATATTATCCTTAGCTGCTAGAACGAACAAGCTAAACCGTCGTATAATCAACACATCATGTTGCAAACATCCAACCTAGTCAAAAGAATTTAAAACATGTTTACACACACTTCCATTTAAAACCACTTATTAATCCAGTTTATTAATAACTCACTCTTGACGATTAACTTACATAGACATGGTTATAGAAGCTCATCCATGTCAATGCAATTATATTGATTCATTCATATGGACTTCTTTATGCAAAACAAATTCATGTACACTTATCTATACAACTTTATTCACAACAACTCACTAATATAACATATTAATATAACTCACTTACAACATCAACTCTATAAGTCATCCCAAACATCAAAAACACAACTCACTAGACATGCATAGAGGTGTAAACGAGCTAAGTCGGCTCACTAGCTACTCTAGACCGGCTTGCTAAAAGCTCGAATCGAGCCGAGCTTAAATGAGTTCTAGCCTAAAAATAAGTTTGTTTAATAAACAAGCCCGAGCGTCACTTATCAAGCTCGAGCCGGCTAACGAGCTTAAACTAGCATGTTTTTTATATGAATTTTTAATTAATATATTAAATATATATTTATAAAATAGTAACTAGTATGTATAACATCATGAAAAAATATCTAAATAATAAATATTATATTATATATATAATCTATAATAAAATATACAAAAAATTATAAATATATACAAAAATTAAATAACTAATAATAAACGAGCCGAGCCCGAGCTGAGCTCGAGCTTTAAAAACTACTCATGAGTCGAGCCCGAGCTTTAAAAATAGAGCTCGAATCGAGCCTAGTCAAGCTCGGGCTCGGCTCAGCTCAGCTCGTTTACACCCATAGACACACATACCGTTCACACACACAAATTGGCGAACCTAAGGTTTGCCCACAAGGTCAGTCGCACACCATTGGAAAAAAAACTTTGGTATAGATACTATTTAATCTCAAGCGATCCTCAAAAATTTTGACACATAACCCTATGAAATTTTGAAGCTAGCACCCCAAGAAAGAAATAATTTGAGATTTTTAAAAATTTTACAAATATAAAACAGTTATAAATTAAAAAAAACAATTAAATCCGATAATCAACAAAACCCAACATAACAATTTAACCCAATAAAGCACGTTTTTCTTCCTTCGAGTTACAGGTATGTGTGATGAACATTAAAGATTGTTTATTGTTTATGAACCATTCTTCCATCAAGTTGGAGAGATTTGAGGGAGAGTTTATGAATCATTCACGGTTTCAAAAAACTAAAAACCATCATTCTTTAGTTTTAGTTTTTGAATCATTCTCTCCTCTCATCTCCCTCCCAAGAACATTCTTTAGTTTTAGTCGTTCATGCATATGAACGAACGGATACCTATTCTCTCACCTTCACCTCATACACTCTCTCCTCAACCTCACCATTTTTCTCTCAAAAACAAAAACCATCATTTTTAGGGATGCTCAAATATCGTAAACCAAAACCCACACCCTTACCTCACATTAATAATGCAAACCATCATTTCTAGAACTCATCTAGATTGATTAAATCAATCTCAAGCTATCAACCTCCCTCCACCTCAACACACACGCATATACATAAAATCGGCCACACACTTAGCACATGTCTAGTTAATAATAAAAAAATTAACGACCCCTATAATCATGTGTTACGTATTGATATATTCTTGTGACTGGAATACTTTCAAATGCCAACATTAAATGAGACTGGAGTGGTATGACTCCAATAAAACTTATTTCATGTAATGGGTCGTGTGTTAAGTTTCAAAAGATAAAACTTAAGAGATATGCTTAGAAGACTTGGTTATGTTGTTAGTGATGAGTTGGTTGAATTTGGGATACTTAACTTATTGCTAAAGTCATACTACCATTTCATCTTGTATTATTATAAAAACTAAATGTATATGGCAATATCATAGTGATGTGTCGTGATTAAGTTAAATATTATCTAATAATATTTAGAGATTATGGTTTCACGAGATCGGGTTTTAAATTTATAAAATGGTAATTACTTTAACTTAAAATACACACAATAGGCAAATGTACCTATCGCAGTGTAATATAGTCAGGTAAGAACCAAGTATCGAACCAATGGGCACGTTCGAGTTCCAATACTCAACTTTTATTATCGTTTAGCCGGATTAATTAGTGAGTGAGTTTTGTGTGCTTGTGAAGCAGAATAGTAAATGACAGAATAGTAAATAACGGTGAAGTAAATAGCATAAAAGTAAAAACGTGTGTGATGTGTGTAACAGAAATGTAACTAACAGAATAGTAAATAGCAGAAAAGTAAATATATCGGAAATGATAGGTCACGAAGAGTACTGCTTCAGGTTTCGAATCAACTTGGTACGTGATAATGTTAAGTTGACTAATTCAATGGTATAACTACTACAAACTTGTGACCCGGGTCACCGTTAGAGTCTCGTCCTCACGACATTTGATTCACGAATTATAATCTTTTAATTAAAATAGTAGTGTCTCCTATTAGGGACAACAGTTACCCTCAACCATTCGAAAGGCCATCTCCGAGTTGGTTTAAGACATCGAACTTAAAATGATTTATATTAGAGTTAAATAATATTTTGTTCACGGGGAGGCGGTGTAACAATGGGACCAAGTATAAAGACATACAGTTCCCAACATGAGTTCACCAATTCTTGGTCGCATAATAAGTTCGTATAAAGACGTACGACCTTAGAAGTGTAGACCAAGCTTTGGCTTATCAATCTCTGCTTGTATAAACACGTACGAGTTTCAAAGGAAGTTAGATTAAAAAGGTTTTACGACCTTACTCTTTAAAATCAAGACACTCACAAATATAAAAACGGATTTAGACAATAATAAAAGCCCACCAAAAGGTGATTTTAAGACCGAATAATTAAAGACATAAACATACCATTAAATTAATACGTCAAACATTAACATACACCAAACATTATCTTCACCCTAGCAATACAAAGAATCTTAGCCACGAATGCCCATAACAACTAGCGTAACGCTGAGTTTCGTAGGCTCCCCTATTGGGAAACAAGGAGGAAGAGCCCCTCTACTCTCTAATCACTACTCTAACTACGAAGTTCTCTCTTTCTGGGTAGTTTATTTGTTGTTCTTGAGTTGTGTGGAATGAAAAACCCAAGCCTCCTATTTATAGGCCTCGGACTGAGCAATGCACAATTGTGCATTGGTTTTCACGGGCGTGCAAACACCTAGGGAATTATAGGGTATGGGTGGCAGTGTACTGGGAACCGTGGGGAGCAAGCAGGGCAATGCACGCCCTGTCTGCTGCCCAGCTTTGTCTTTTAGCTGTTGGTTGACTCATGTTGACCAATTTTGACTTTGTTGAGGGTCAAAGCTCAGGAATAAACCTTCTACAAGCTTGAATTCTTGGTGTTTTTAATATATTTAATCTTGATTTATATTATCAACACCGAATAACCTGTAATTACAAAATATAAGCGTTTTGAGGAGTCGAGAATCAGAGGTGAATACCTTCTGAGCATGGACGATTGAGGAGTCGTCGGCGATTAACTGGGGCAAGAGGGACGACGTCAGCAAAAGAGAGTGAGGAAGACATCGGTCACCGATTGAGGAGTAAGGACGATGGGTCGATGAGGAGTGTTGAGAATCTGAGATCGATTGTTAAGGGAGGCGGGCAAGAATGTAAGATGGAAGTATGGAACTAGGGTTTAATTGTTTAAACTAAATAACTAAATAATAAATATTTTATTTTTTAAAATATTGAAAAATATAAGCATGTTAGTTATCGTGTCTAAACTAGGCTAAATAGGTTATGACATGTTAAACGTGTCGACATGTTTAAGACACACAATGTTAAACTCAAACATGTTTAAATTCTTATTGTGTCGTGTTAACAAGTTTGTGTCATAAATTATCAGCCCTAGTAAGGGTAGTCTGTAACGAAACATGAATGTTGATAATAACCTATCGGAATTATGAATTGAAAAGAATTTTAAACTTAAAATATTCATTTAATGCACATTAAATACAAATAAATTTTGAGTTACTTACATATTTTTCAATTTAAATCTAATAAATACAATTAAAGACATATGTTAGATAGGACTTTATTTTTCTTTCCTTTCACATCTCTTCAGGTACATTACAATTCATATATTAAACACCGTGTAATGGTTTTGTTAAAAATTGAAAAACGGAAGGTTATGTCACTAAGGTGTGTACTGGTTTCACTATTCGTATACATCACAAACACTTGTCTCACTATCACACCCGTAACAGATGACAGCCACCTACCAAAGTAGTACCTCCAACAGATATGTTCCTAGGTAAGAGCGACGGGTTTATGAGAGATTTATACACCGCTCTTTCCTAGAGATAACTACATACCGGTTGAAGGTCGTCTTCTAGTTACAATGACGTTGATACCAATAACACACGGTGAAAGACTTAACATCATAACTTATTTTATTTCATAATATAACGTTTGTACAATAGGGACTAAATAGAAAAATACAACATAACAAACTTCTGGACTTATAGCTCACGAAAAATCATGCCAATCACTCAGGCCTTATGGTCACCCAGGACCTGCCCTCAGTCATCCCTATTTCCAACATTTGTACATCTCCTGGAATGCCACTACCAGCTAGGGTTCACCTGTGCTCAAAAATATTTGAAAACATTTTGGATCAGCATACTTTGGTGAGTTAATAAATAAAATCATCTTTACATGTATCCCTGGTCAAGGATGAATGCCTCGTATGGGTCTTATAACCATTCCCTCCAATCCATCAGCCAGAATCGCCCTTAGATTCCGAGTCTACAACATACATACATTAAGGAACCTTTCGGGCGCGCTGGTCACCCTTAGAGCAGATCTAACCAAGATGATCAATCTTGTCCCTAAGTCCCACCTGTCACACCCCAACCGACGGCGGATTATACGTCGGGGCTCACGGTTGTTCAAAAGCACAAGGTTGACTAATAATATTGAAATATTCCGTTAATAATTTAAAGAGTTTAATATGGCAAAAATAACATATTGTTCAACAGAGAAATAAACATAAGATTAATTCTTGATGGTCTTTCTAAGTCCAAGCATCCTACGTTTTCATAGATAAGCCTCACTCTTGTGCACCTGAAACATGTTAAGTAACCGTCAACTAAAAATAGTTGGTGAGATACGAAGGTTTTGACACTGGTTAACAAAAGTCTTTAAAAGTTTTTACAATTCACTATGATTAATGTATCTAAGTATAAATGTGAGAATCAAGCAAGTTAAACATTATGCACGTCAAACCTCCAACCAAGTTTAGGCATAACCCGAAAGTTACCCTTAAAGTTTCAAGTATAAGTTTCAGTAACCATCACCAAGGGCTCCCCCCGAAGGGTCAATCAATCAAGGTGGATTGGTCAAATACAATAGATCTATCACTGTTACTATAGGCTCGGCCAAAGTTAATGAACATGCTAGAATTAAGTTTAATTTAAGCATGCAAGTCTCAAAGCATTTAAACACATAGAAGACATGTGAACATAGTTAAGTTTGAATTGTATAAGTCTAAAAAGTTTGAACATGTTCCACCCCAAGTTTATAAAATAAAAACAAAACAAAAAGGGGCTAAGTATACTCACCTTGAGTGGATTGTAAGAGTACTCAACAAGGATTAATTGTAGTGGAAGCGTTTGAGGAAAGATATCATCACAATAAGCCTAAATGACAAGTCTAAAATTTAAGGATTGATCATAGGAATCTAGGACAAGAATTCAAGATTTTGGGATTGACTAGGGTTCCAAGTGGGAAGACGGGGATGATTGTGCTATAAAGTTTAAGTGATAGTGAGTTTTAGTTAGCCATGCTTTAACTAGTTTTATAAAATATGATTTGAGTAATGGATAAATAAGTATTAAGGTTAATAAATAATTATTCACAAGGGTTTAATAATTATTTAAAATAATAGTTATCCAAAAAAATAATTATCATGGGTTAATAATAATTACCCAATGAATAATTCCCAATAGTAATTTATTTAAAATAGAGTAGATAATCATTAAAGACAAAATAATAATTATCTAAAAGAGTTTGTAAATAAATGTTTTATCAAAATTTTAAAATGATGCATTAATTAAAGTATTTATCAATTGAGTATTTTATTTAAATGACTTGGAATTATTCTAAGTAATATTTAGAAATTATTTGCAAGTCTAAATAAATGATGTATATTTATTTTCTGTTTACAAAATAAATAAATAAGTTTTATGTTTTTAATTCTATAAATTTTATAAAACGTACAAGTTTATAAGTTTCTAATTTCTAAAATAAGGATATATGTTTTATAATTTTTTCTGATTTTATAACATTATAAAATTTTTTTGTCAAGTATATAAGTTTTATAAAAAGTTTAGGGTTGTTTTATAGATTTTAAGAATTTAAAACTAATATTAAATATTACATTTTTATAGTTTTAAGTTTGGTTTTATTTGGTTAAAATGTTTCTGATAAGGAAAACAAAAATAAAAATCGATTTTGAGTTTATAAATGTTCAACATATTTTATAAAAATAAAAAGGATTTTTAAAACTAATTAAAAGTGTATAAAAGAATTCGGAATCAAAAACTCAGCCAGCCGGGTTCGAACACCGACCTGCCCCGGGTCGATCCTTGCACACACACACAAACCACCCCGGCTACGGGCTCGCTGTGATTATAACCGAAAAAGAATGTTTTAAACAGAACCCCGCTTTATCCCAAATCCCTCATGAACCCTAGAACTCAAATCTGCCAAATGCGTATAGATTAGCCCTCTGTTAATGAAATTAAACAGTGGGCTTTTGATTATTGAGGGATTTCGAGTCGATTGACCATCGATTTTACCTGAATTGATGCGAAAACGAGGGAGATCGGGACTATGGTGGTTCGTCGGCGGTCGCAGCTCCAAACCGAGGCAACTGGTACTTGTTTCGTGAAATTGGTGAGTGATGGAGTGTTGGGGTGTTGTTGTTGAGGGTCCGAAGTCGGTATATATAGCCAATTTTGGCATTAAATGCGTGAATGGATCGAGGGCGGTTGAGCCGCTCGTAGTAAATGCCGGCTCCTCGATCAAAATCGATCATTATTCCACCTTGGGGACGGGTCGCACGCGAGAGACGAGCCCGAGGTTCAGTGAACCTGGACGAAATCGCGATTTTCGCGTGAAAAGGGACGAGAAACGGAGGCTGTGGGTTTCGAACCCACGACTGATTCTGGGTGTTTGTTGTTTGGGTGAATGACACAACAGGTCCCTATAGTTTTGACTGTTTTATATTTCATGTTAAACTTGGTTTTTTTGTTAAGGATAAGTTTCAGAAAAGACGGTTTAGTCCCTAGACTTTATAAAATAATTAAAATGATTTTATTTTATAAAATCTAATAAAATAGTTTTATAGGTTTTTAATTTTTTTTTTTTTTTTACGTAATATAAATTTTTAAGGTTTTCATCTTTTTATTTCTTCGTAGAATACACTCGTATACGTATCTATGAATTATGTTTATCAAGTTTAACAGTATGCGTAGAGATTTAGGAAGTGATACGTTTATTGCAATGGATGAGTTTCATCGGGTTACAATTTGAAAATAGAAAGTGATACATCGGGAAACCCTGGATATTACAGTCTCCCCTACTTTAGGAAATTTCGTTCCGAAATTTAAGAGGAGGGTCTAGAGAAAAGATGCGGGTACTTTACTTTCATTTGGTCTTCACGTTCCCAAGTAAATTCGGGGCCACGTTTAGACTCACAACGCACTTTGACTATAGGAATACGACTACGCTTGAGCTGCTTGACTTCACGATCCATGATCTCCACGGGTTTCTCTACAAAGTGCATAGTGTCATCAATGCGTACTTCGTCGAGAGGTATGTGAAGGTTCTCATCGGCAAGACCTTTCTTGAGGTTAGAGATGTGGAAAGTTGGATGAACATTGCTAAGGCTTTTAGGTAGTTCAAGTTTGTAGGCCACCTTCCCTATCCTTTCGAGGATTTTAAAAGGACCCACAAAACGAGGAGCTAGCTTTCCCTTCTTTCTGAAATGAACTACTCCTTTCCAAGGTGATACTTTGAGGAGTACAAGATCACCGACCTAAAACTCTAAAGGTTTTCGACACTTGTCGGCATAACTCTTTTGCCGACTCCTAGCTGCTAGAAGATTATCACAAATACGATGGACCTTGTCCGATGTCTCTTGTATTAGTTCAGGTCCGGTGATTTGTGATTCACCAATCTCGTTCCAACAAACAGGGGAACGACACTTACGACCATAAAGGGCTTCAAAAGGTGCCATGTTGATGCTTGTGTGGTAACTATTATTATAAGAGAATTCAATCAACGGTAGGTGCGAATCCCAGTTACCACCGAAGTCAATGACGCATGCCCGAAGCATGTCTTCCAAAGTCTGTATGGTTCTTTCGGATTGGCCATAGGTTTGAGGATGGTATGCTGTGCTGAGATTTAATTGTGTACCAAGAGCGGGTTGTAAGGATTGCCAGAAACGGGAAGTGAAACGACCGTCACGATCAGAGATAAGGTTAAGAGGCACACCGTGGTGACTAAATACTTCATTAACGTATATCCGAGCCAATTTTTCGACTCCGTAATCCTCACGAATAGGCAAGAAATGTGCGGATTTAGTTAGTCGGTCCACGATCACCCAAATGCTATCGTGACCATGAGTGGTACGGGGTAGCTTGGTAATGAAATCCATCGCTATACACTCCCATTTCCACACGGGAATCTCTGGTTGTTCTAGAAGGCCAGACGGACGTTGGTGCTCGGCTTTAACCTTGCAGCAAGTGAGACACTTTGCTACGTATAACGCAATGTCTTTCTTCATACCGGGCCACCAGTATTGGTGACGAAGATCCTTGTGCATTTTGTCTGCACCAGGATGGACCGAATAGCGGGTTTTATGAGCTTCGTTCATAATGATAGTACGAAGGTCATCACGATCAGGAATCCAGATACGGTTCAAGAAATAGAGTAAGCCGTTGGGCTTAGTCTCTAATTGGAGTTCAGCTCCGCACGCCATTTCTTCGTACATCTTCCCTTCGGTGACCGAAAGGTGTTGTGCTTCGAGGATGCGGATTTGGATATCGTTTTGAACTCTCACACAATGCAACATGGTGTGTTCCTTTCGGCTCAAGGCATCGGCTACAACATTCGCCTTTCCAGGATGATAACGAATGTCGCGGTTGTAGTCATTAAGTAGTTCTACCCAACGACGTTGCCTCATGTTGAGTTCCTTCTGATTAAAGATGTGCTGAAGGCTCTTGTGGTCTGTGAATATCACACACTTTGTACCATAGAGGTAGTGTCGCCAGATCTTTAGAGCGAAGACAACTGCACCTTACTCAAGGTCGTGCGTTGTATAATTTTTTTCATGGATTTTGAGTTGCCTTGACGCATAAGCAATAACCTTGCCTCGTTGCATAAGGACACAACCGAGACCTTGGTTGGATGCATAACAGTAAACCACGAAATCATCATTACCTTCTGGAAGGGTCAATATTGGAGCGTCACAAAGCTTTTGCTTGAGAGTTTGAAAGGCTTCTTCTTGTTTTGGTCCCCACTCGTAAGGCTTTCCTTTATGGGTTAAGGCGGTGAGGGGCACCGCAACTTTCGAGAAGTTAGAAATGAAACGACGGTAGTAGCCAGCTAGGCCAAGGAATGAACGGACTTCAGTAGGGGTCTTTGGGGCTTTCCAGTTTTTCACTGCTTCTATCTTTGCAGGATCTACATGAATTCCTTTCTCATTGACTATATGACCCAAGAATTGGACTTCATTTAGCCAAAACTCACACTTGGAAAATTTGGCGAACAAGGTCTCCTTCTTTAAGAGGTCTAACACCAACCGTAGGTGTTCCTCGTGATCCTTTTTAGTTTTTGAGTAGATCAAGATGTCGCCGATGAAAACAATTACGAATTTGTCCAGGTACGGCCTACATACACGGTTCATTAAGTCCATGAATATCGCGGGTGCATTAGTTAAGCCTAAAGGCATAACCATGAATTCATAGTGGCCATATCTTGTACGAAAGGCTGTTTTTGGAATATCTTCCTCAAGGACACGAAGTTGGTGGTAGCCAGAACGGAGGTCGATTTTGGAAAAGCATGTAGAACCTTGGAGTTGATCAAAAAGGTCGCCAATTCTGGGTAATGGGTAACGATTTTTGACAGTAAGCTTATTAAGCTCACGATAATCAATGCACATACGAAAGGATCCATCCTTCTTCTTGACGAACAAGACAGGTGCTCCCCAAGGGGAGACGCTAGGACGGATAAATCCTTTTTCAGAAAGCTCTTGAAGTTGACTTGCTAGTTTTTGCATCTCCGAAGGTGCAAGGCGGTACGGTGATTTAGCTACAGGGTTTGCCCCTGGGATGGGGTCGATCCTGAATTCAACTTGACGTATGGGAGGAAGGCCTGGTAAGTCTTCCGGAAACACTTCGGGAAATTCACGGATGACAGGGATGTCTTGGATGTTCTTTCCCTTCCCTTTCTTTTCCACGACGTTAGCTATAAATGCCACGTAATTCTTCCGTAGATACTTACGGGCTGCGGTACAAGACATGAGTTTTAGGCCGCTTGATGGTTTTTCACCATAGATTTGCAACGTGCTTCCGGATGATAAGGGAATACGGATGCATTTTTCAAAGCATATGATTTCTGCATGATGTTCGGCTAACCAATCCATGCCTATTATTACGTCGAAGCTTCCAAGACGCATTGGGATGAGATTAATTTGAAAGTCGTGATCGTTAAGGTTAAGAACGCAGTCACGGATAACAGGGTCAATAGTTACCGGATTTCGATCAGCTACTTCTACCTTAATGGATTTTTCTAATTTAGAGCGGTTTTTAGCCAGTAATATCTCAAACTCCAAAGAGACGAAACTCTTATCGGCACCAGTATCAAATAAAATGGAAGCATAATGTTGATTTACTAGAAACGTACCGTTGACTACTTCTGCGTTGGCTTGGGCTTCATTAGCGTTGTTGTTAAAGGCACGTCCCCGTGCTCCCGGGGTTGGGTTTGGATTTGCGATCCTTGGGCACTGGTTAAGGAAGTGGGTTGGATCACCACATCCAAAACATGCTCGACCATTTGCCAAAGCTGGTAGTGCCGGGACGTTGGGACGATTTCCCTGAGCCATTGGAGGTTTGTTGGCGAAGCAAGTAGTAGACAAATGTCCATAACAGCCACAAAGGGTGCACAATCGGCATGGAAAGGTGGTTGGATGATGGAACTTGCAGGTGTTACATTGGGGATGTGCTCCCCCATAGGGCTTCTTAACAGGAGCAACTTGTACCAAAGGTGCTACCGGTGTGACTACCGCATAGTTCCTGACCTTTCGCTTTTTATTGAATGAGGGTTCAGTATTAACCGTCTTGAGACGCTCGGGAGTAGAGGTATCAACGGGCTTCTTGGAGCCCTTTTTGAATAGGGTTCCATCCTTCACGTGATTATCCGTCAAGGTAGCAGAGAGACGGATAGCGTCTTCCAGAGTGGTAGGGTTCCGACCCCACACCGTGTCCTGAATCTTCATCGGTAGTCCACTGATATACTTTTCGATGCCCCGAGACAGAGGGGTAACCATGCGGGGGCACTAGCAGGCTCAGTTCATGGAAACGGGTCGTATACACCAGATTCTCTCCACTGTCCTGGGCAAGATCCCAAAATTCAGCCTCGAGTTTCTTCATTTCATTTCTCGAGCAAAATTCTTCGATCATTAGCTCCTTGAATTCTTCCCAGGTCAGTGACATAGTAGCGTCAGCACCCCTATTTCGTTTTTCTCCGTTCCACCAGGTTAATGCCCTCTTCTGTAGGACACTTGATGCATGACGAACTCTGAGGTTATCCGGGCAGTCACTGTTCAGAAATGTGCTCTCCATGCTTTCAAACCATTGGAGGAGGCTAATGGCTCCTTCAGTCCCAGAGAATTTGGGGGGATTGCAGGAGTTGAAATGCTTGAAAGTGCACGGAGGGTTTGAGCCTGATTGGAGGGATCCAGAGTTGGCACTGTTGCTGGCTGCTGCTTGGTTTAGTTGAGTAACTAGAGTAGGTAGAATCTCAGCCATTTGTTGAGCGATGAGGGTTGCCATGACTCTGCTTTGGCTACGACGGGGAGGCATACTATAAAATGAAAAAGTTTGGACATAAGGGTAATAGGGTAAGGATCATAGGATGAGGCTATGAAGTATAAGGGTTTTAGATGGTGCTACTTAGTCCATGTTACTAAACAGGTACCTTGACATATCAAAGGTAGTTTAAATTCTCAAACGTTAGAGAAGTCGCGCATTCCTATAAGTGGACACTCATCCCAAGAATTCCCAGGAAAGCATACGGGTCCAACGGTTGATCTGGATTTATACGAAACGCTTTCCTTGACAGATTTTCCTAGAATACAGGCATCCACCCTTCCGGTCCGCACAAGTTCTCATACATTATTTAGAACCCAAATACTTTTGACGGGAGTTAGTTTGGAACCTAAGTATATAGACTTGATGTAGTGGTAAGTTTTCCAAGTATAAGCATGTATAGGATTTAGAGAGTAGAATAGAGGAGTGATTCCTAATAAGTACATGAGATGACTCATGTTATGGGGAATCCTAAGTTATAGTCTAGGTCATGTGTCTAATAACCTAATTCCCTATAACCAAGGCTCTGATACCAATCTGCCACACCCCAACCGACGGCGGATTATACGTCGGGGCGGACACGGTTGTTCAAAAGCACAAGGTTGACTAATAATATTGAAATATTCCATTAATAATTTAAAGAGTTTAATATGGCAAAAATGACATATTGTTCAACAGAGAAATAAACATAAGATTAATTCTTGATGGTCTTTCTAAGTCCAAGCATCCTACGTTTTCATAGATAAGCCTCACTCTTGTGCACCTGAAACATGTTAAGTAACCGTCAACTAAAAATAGTTGGTGAGATACGAAGGTTTTGACACTGGTTAACAAAAGTCTTTAAAAGTTTTTACAATTCACTATAATTAATGTATCTAAGTATAAATGTGAGAATCAAGCAAGTTAAACATTGTGCACGTCAAACCTCCAACCAAGTTTAGGCATAACCCGAAAGTTACTCTTAAAGTTTCAAGTATAAGTTTCAGTAACAATCACCAAGGGCTCCCCCCGAAGGGTCAATCAATCAAGGTGGATTGGTCAAATACAATAGATCTATCACTGTTACTATAGGCTCGGCCAAAGTTAATGAACATGCTAGAATTAAGTTTAATTTAAGCATGCAAGTCTCAAAGCATTTAAACACATAGAAGACATGTGAACATAGTTAAGTTTGAATTGTATAAGTCTAAAATGTTTGAACATGTTCCACCCCAAGTTTATAAAATAAAAACAAAACAAAAAGGGGCTAAGTATACTCACCTAGAGTGGATTGTAAGAGTACTCAACAAGGATTAATTGTAGTGGAAGCGTTTGAGGAAAGATATCCTCACAATAAGCCTAAATGACAAGTCTAAAATTTAAGGATTGATCATAGGAATCTAGGACAAGAATTCAAGATTTTGGGATTGACTAGGGTTCCAAGTGGGAAGACGGGGATGATTGTGCTATAAAGTTTAAGTGATAATGAGTTTTAGTTAGCCATGCTTTAACTAGTTTTATAAAATATGATTTGAGTAATGGATAAATAAGTATTAAGGTTAATAAATAATTATTCACAAGGGTTTAATAATTATTTAAAATAATAGTTATCCAAAAGAATAATTATCATGGGTTAATAATAATTACCCAATGAATAATTCCCAATAGTAATTTATATAAAATAGAATAGATAATCATTAAAGACAAAATAATAATTATCTAAAAGAGTTTGTAAATAAATGTTTTATAAAAATTTTAAAATGATGCATTAATTAAAGTATTTATCTATTGAGTATTTTATTTAAATGACTTGGAATTATTCTAAGTAATATTTAGAAATTATTTGCAAGTCTAAATAAATAATGTATATTTATTTTCTGTTTACAAAATAAATAAATAAGTTTTATGTTTTTAATTCTATAAATTTTATAAAACGTACAAGTTTATAAGTTTCTAATTTCTAAAATAAGGATATATGTTTTATAAATTTTTCTGATTTTATAACATTATAAAAACTTTCTGTCGAGTATATAAGTTTTATAAAAAGTTTAGGGTTGTTTTATAGATTTTAAGAATTTAAAACTAATATTAAATATTACATTTTTATAGTTTTAAGTTTGGTTTTATTTGGTTAAAATGTTTCTAATAAGGAAAACAAAAATAAAAATCGATTTTGAGTTTATAAATGTTCAACATATTTTATAAAAATAAAAAGGATTTTTAAAACTAATTAAAAGTGTATAAAAGAATTCGGAATCAAAAACTCAGCCAGCCGGGTTCGAACACCGACCTGCCCCGGGTCGATCCTTGCACACACACACAAACCACCCCGGCTACGGGCTCGCTGTGATTATAACCGAAAAAGAATGTTTTAAACAGAACCCCGCTTTGTCCCAAATCCCTCATGAACCCTAGAACCCAAATCTGCCAAATGCGTATAGATTAGCCCTCTGTTAATGAAATTAAACAGGGGGCTTTTGATTATTGAGGGATTTCGAGTCGATTGACCATCGATTTTACCTGAATTGATGCGAAAACGAGGGAGATCGGGACTGTGGTGGTTCGTCAGCGGTCGCAGCTCCAAACCGAGGCAACTGGTACTTGTTTCGTGAAATTGGTGAGTGTTGGAGTGTTGGGGTGTTGTTGTTGAGGGTCCGAAGTCGGTATATATAGCCAATTTTGGCATTAAATGCGTGAATGGATCGAGGGCGGGTGGTTGAGCCGCTCGTAGTAAATGTCGGCTCCTCGATCAAAATCGATCATCATTCCACCTTGGGGACGGGTCGCACGCGAGAGACGAGCCCGAGGTTCAGTGAACCTGGACGAAATCGCGATTTTCGCGTGAAAAGGGACGAGAAACGGAGGTTGTGGGTTTCGAACCCACTACTGATTCTGGGTGTTTGTGGTTTGGGTGAATGACACAACAGGTCCCTATAGTTTTGACTGTTTTATATTTCATGTTAAACTTGGTTTTTTTGTTAAGGATAAGTTTCAAAAAAGACGGTTTAGCCCCTAGACTTTATAAAATAATTAAAATGATTTTATTTTATAAAATCTAATAAAATAGTTTTATAGGTTTTTAATTTTTTTTTTTTTTTTACATAATATAAATTTTTATGGTTTTCAACTTTTTATTTCTTCGCAGAATACACTCGTATACGTATCTATGAATTATGTTTATCAAGTTTAACAGTATGCGTAGAGATTTAGGAAGTGATACGTTTATTGCAATGGATGAGTTTCATCGGGTTACAATTTGAAAATAGAAAGCGATACATCGGGAAACCCTGGATATTACACCACCTCAATCATGGCCATAATAAGTACTTATTATAGGATACATGCACGGACAGTATTGGGATCTCAGATACAAAATCATTTACAAAACATTTCAAAGAACACAGTTTAGAGGAATTCACCTCAAACAGAACCTCCTCCTGTATTGAATATAATAATCAACACTTTGACAGAACCCTAGATCATAACCGTCATTATCATAATCAATATTCCTATCTTAGGTTTACATGAAGAAACATTAGGGTGTTCAGAAACCTTACCTCGGTATTATTTATGGCAGTTTGCGGACGAATTGCGAGAAACCGGACTCTCAGGAGCTGATCAGAACCTCGGGAATTGGGCTACCAGAGCTTAAGTGTGTGTTTGTGAAGCTGTGAGTGTGTGCTAAGATCTGAAATCGATCCATCTATTTATAAGGTGAAATCGACCCCATGTCGGACCGACATCCAGGAGCATATCGGTCTTACATCCTTATGTCGGCCTATTTGACTTTGCGCACACACATCGAACCGACATACGAACCATATCGGTCCGACTTTCGCATTTCGGACCGACATCCAAGGTCATATCGACCCAACATCAAGCTGAGTCATAGGACACGTGTCGGCACCCGGTTCATTACTTCTTCTACACATATCGGACAGACATGGGTAAGGATATACGTTCGATATCCGCCTCATTCTTAGATTTTTCCTTTTAAGTCCCTCAACTTTGGAAACATATATTTTAACCCCTGGTCTTTGTCTTTTGATACTTTTGGTCCTTATTTCACTTGGGAATTATCCGGGTGCTACACTCGCGCCCTTGATTTGAATCTTGCTCCCCTCCCCCCCCCCCCTAATTCACGCCCCCAGTAGCACCACGGAGCAGTGCTCTATGCACATTCACGAGCCAGACATATCATGCCCCCCCCCCCCCTTCCACACCAATTACACTTTGCCTAACTATACAAATACTATCCCTGATATATCTATGCTACTAATATAATACATATTGGAAGGACATGCTTGTAATTTATAAAAAAAAATAAGACACATAAAACAAATTGTTGTGGATAAAAGACATCTTACCAATGCATAAAATGTGTTCGATTACCATTTAACACCATTTTTACAATTAAATCTCAACACTCAATAATTATTATTATTTAATGCATGAGATTATTTAATTTACTATATTAAGTATTATTTTATTTATAAAACTTAAAATTAAGATTTAAATTTACATTTACTATTTATATTTTTATAACTAAATACTATTTAAATTAAGAATTATTTTATTTAAGTGCTTAAGTATATAATTACTAATATTTACATAGTTATAATAATAGTAGTAGTACTACTAATACTCAAATATAATGAGTGTTTAAGACAGTTCGAGTTAGATTGCGTTCTCCAAAAGAGCCTTGGTGATACCCGACGTTTTGTGCGTGCCAACCCACTAGTATGTGTGTGTGTGTATATATATAGGGGAAGTGTAAAATAAAACTCACATCACTTGAAAAAACCTTGCAAACCCAAACACTTGGCCTACATTGCTCCGTGTGTCCCTGTTCTAATTTAATATTCATGGGTAATTTAGTAAAATCATATTTATCTTGACATTTCTAGTTTAGTATACCGATGCACATCACTTCACCCATTATTTCACTTGGCTTTCCCCATACATTTCACCTACTTCATCTCTCTCATTTTGAATTATAAACCTCCATATTCAATGTATTCTTGTTCCATCTCTCTCATTTCGATCAGTTGTTTGATGGCGAGCAGCGGTTCCGATCTCGTCTCCTCCATCTCTAGTGAATGCTCCGACCACAGCAGCTACAACTCCAGTGACTGCTCCAATCGCCGAAGCTCCAGCTTCGGTTGCGAAGTCTGCATCTCCCTAATTTTTAATGTTGACTGAACAACTATGGTGGAATTCAAGCTAAAACTGATCAAACCGATGATGATATGCAAGTGGATATAGTGCCTGGTGGAATATTGCAGAAAACCCGCCTTCGGAGATTCAGGTAATTGATATTTTGATAGTCACTTTATTTTTTTTGGTTTTATAAAATCATCATCTAATTTATTATTTTATTTGGTATTTCATATCGTATTTAAATTACATTTTTATTAGCATAAAATCTGATAATTTAGAAATCACTTTTATTTTATAAATGGTAGAAGTTTTATAAATAGTACAAGTTTTAAGTTCTGATAATTTAGAGAAATTGTTGTATGAAAAGAAAATGATTCAGTTATGAAATAAATGGTACAAGTTTTAAGTTCTGGTGGGTCAAGTGGGGTCAGGCTATATCGATGCTTTGAAAGAAATGATTTTTTTACATATGTAACATTTGATTTTACATATGTAAAAAGTTGCTAGTTACATATGTAATATCCTTTACGTAACATTTGATTTTGATGTTTCCTTTGCCTTGTTGACATGTCTTTTAAAACAGTATGATATAATATCTCATAACATTTAAATAAACTTATTAGTATTTAACCATCATTTACTCGTTAAGTTTTGACATTTCTTTTTGCAGTGGCTAAGAAGAAGCCAAACACACTTCCTACGCGTTCAACATGAAGACTACAATCGGGTAATATTGTTTATTTAACATATATAGTTACATATGTTACATTTGTTGGTTACTTATGTAATCCAACCTGTAAATTTACATATGTAATTTTACATGACCACTTGTTATTTTTGACGGTTTACATACGTAAACTCATGAAAGTTCTATTATAACATACGTAAGCTTACATATGTTACAAGAGTTACATGCATTCTAAGTTAGTTTATACCTAATATATGTAAGTTGATAAACTTGTTTTCTTCGCATGTGTAGGATTTTTGTGTCAAAGATGAAAATGATTATCAAGAAATTAAGCCTATTTAGGTTTTATATTTTTTGTTAGCTTATTATAGTTCATGTATCATTTTTAAATATTTAGGTTTGTATGAAATACCTTGTTACGTTTTTAATGTTGATCGTAATAATTTTTTATAGTTTTAAGTTTGTATTAACATATGTAACAACACGTATGTTGGATTATTATAGTTTTTTAGATCATTTTTAAATATTTAAGTTTGTTTTAACATATGTACAAACGTAAGTTGCTACAAAGTTTAGAATAGTAGTTTTAAAAAAATAAAACTAGTAGTTTTTTTCATTTTTAATTTCTAGATTTATAATAAAAAAATAAATAATATAACTTAAAAAATATGAGAGATAATATATAATTTAATAAAGTAGCAGAGAGATGGTATGATAATTTTAGTCAAACGACCAAATTACCCTTCTTGTACTTTTATAATGTTAAAATATTACTTTGAAACTATAACTTTACAAGATTAAATATGAGACATTGATCAACACAAATAAAGTGTTGAGATGAGGTTTGCAAGGTATCTTCAACTCAAGGGGGTTTTTGTTATAACCACCCCATATATATATATATATATATATATATATAGGGAAATGTTTCACTAAAAAGTGGTTTTTCGCTAAGAAAATGCTAAGAAGTGAGTCAAACGAACTCCGGTTGAGCTCATTTCCAGAAGCGTTATAACCATCTCATCAAACCCTAACCCGCCCCCAAAACCTAAACCCCCTCCTCCCGCACCCCGAAAAACCTAAACCCCCCTCCAACCCAACCCGAAAAGTGTAACATTTCTGATTTCTAGTATCCGTATTTCAATTCAATGTAATGCATTTCAAACTCAATTCTAGTGCACTGTTTTGTTCTATTCGTACCATCAATTAAATACTATACTTCAATGCAAATCCACAAATTTTACTCGGTTTTATCCTATTAAAACAATACATAAGTATCTAATTATACAAATATGGCAAAAGACTAAAGTTACAAGTTCTGATGTTGAAAAGTAGCAAGAAACCCTAATAGGCACGGTCGCGCCTCATTCCGGCACGATCGCGCCGAGTGCTTTGGCACGGTCACGCGACTTGCTTTGGAACGATCGCGCCTGGTGCCTTAGCACGGTCGCGCCGCATATGGGCACGGTCGCGCCCAGTACCAGTTGAAACGTAAATGCAGCCTTTAATCACAGAGACGTTCGATTTCGTAACCGTTTTACACGTTCCAACTATTAACAAACAGAGTTAAGCCACTTGATCATCATAATTACAACAAATAAACGGAATTACATCAATTCATCTAATAATCATCAAAATCGTCCACTAGACCATCGAATTCCCCAATTTGTCTGCAATTCTCCCAAGCAAACGCACAAGCAATCCTCCCAGAAGCTACTGACCCACTTCAAGCAACCGGAATCGTAGCAGAAGACGCCGGAAACCAAGCTCGCCGACGCCGGAACTCCTCTCTACCGTTCTCTATCAATTCGCTACTCCTTCGGGTAATTTAATCCTTCTTCTCACTCGATTCAGTTCATAGGTCAAAAGCCCTATATTAATTTGGACTTTCATGACGAAAATCACCACGAACCCGAACCTACATTTTCATTAAAAATGATTTAATCGAATCGAACCTTAGACACGTTTTAAATACAATTAATTTATACAAAAAGACTCGTGATGATCTAATGGGTGAAAGCCCCATGAATTCCAACATTAACAATATAAGAATTAGCCAAATCGTTTCTGTTTTGGAACAGACACGGTCGCGCTAGTATTCTAGCGCGGTCGTGCTTCATGAGACACGATCGCCCCAATTACCCGCGCGATCGTGCCTTACACACTCAGACCCAGTCATGCCTTTGGCTAGACTTGGTCATGCCTCAAAACCCTAGACACGGTCGTGCCTAGTCCAGAGCACGATCGTGTCTAGAGAACAATCAAATTGTGCATCCTGTTTGATCAGCACGGTCACGCCCTGACTAGCATGGTCGCGCCCGTGGTTCGAGCACGATCGTGCCCTTCCCAGGCACGGTCGTGTGTGAGTTAAATTCTTGGCAGAATTATGATTTTATATATTTTTCAAACAATAAATATTCTGATTAAATTACAAAATAAAATTAGTTAATTTTTATAAAAATGCATTTAATCCTATTTAGAAAGATCAAACATTTAATCAGAATATAAATAGAAAATTATTTATTTAAAGTTTATAAAATTTAATTTACACTTATTGTTAAACCTTAAAAAGTATTTTAATGATTACGTTACATATATTATAAATAAATAAATAAATAAATGATTATTTATTTAATTTATATTTAAACAAAAACAATTAATTATTTATACTAAATTATAACTAATACTTACAATGTTTTCATAAACAATAATTATTTACATTACTTATTTAATTATTCAAACTCAAACCTTAATCAAAATACTCTAAAGAAATATTCTTTCAAACTTTATATTTTATTCAATACTTTCAATTACAAATCAATGACTTTTTACACAAGTCCAAATGCAACTTTAGACTTAAACTATTGTGCGCACTATTAATACCATATACATTACACTTTAGGTTAATTTGTGCATTTCAAGGATCTTTATTCTATCTAGTATCTTTGTTAGCTACGCCTTCAAACCAAGTGAGTATACATAGCCCCTTTTACTCTTTTACATTTTTTGGGGTGAAACATGAACACTATTCAAATTACATGTTTACATTTACACAAACAACACAAGTACAAATCCTATTTACATTCATGTGTACAAATTTGAGCTTTATGCCCGAGTGCTATGTGTGCTAACTTTTTTATGCGATTATGTGCAATCATTAACTATTCAAGCCGACGGTTTTCAATGATAGATCCATTGAGTCTGACAAATCCACCCAGATTGGGGTGATTGATACCGACAACACAATCTTGCATGCTAGTTACAAAGGTTTGATTGTACTTGGTTACACAATAGTTGCTCCCCATAAATGCCTTATTTATCATGTTATGTAAGGATTTGTTTTACAACTATATGTTATCTATATACAAACCTGTGTTATACTCACCAACTTTTTAGTTAACTTTATTTTATTCATGTTTCAGGTCCTAATACGTGAGATTGATCAAGATGTGCTACATATAGGCTTGGACTTAGTTAAAATAAATAAAGAACTTATGCATTTCAATTATGTTTCTTTTCTTGGATTTGGTTTTGTTTGAATGATTGTAATGGAATTTGAAGTTTAATATATTTCAATTTAGTCAACCTTGTGCTTATGAACAGTCTACATGTCCCGCCCCGATGATTCCGCCATCGGTCGGGGTGTGACAAAAAGCCTAAAAACCGCCACCTCCACACCTAAAAACCTAAACCCACTCCACCCACCCTCAAAAACCTAAACCCCCACGCCTAAAAAAACATAAACCCTAAAATCTAAACTCAAAAGCTAAACCCTAAAGCTAAAACCATAAAATTCAACGCTAAGATCTAAACCCTAAAAGTTAAGACGTTAGAGTTCGACGAGACGGTTCCAACGCCGTTGAAATGAGCTCAATCGGAGTTCGTTTGATATCGTATTTTATTAATATAATCAATATTTTCTTTAAAAATATATTATTTATTAAAAAGATAAAGTTGTATTTAGTAAGATAACGATGTAGGAAAAAAATTGATGATAATTAATATGGATACGACACGTGGCATGAAAAAACTTTATTTATTAGATAGTATAGATATAGATATATAGGGTGTCACAACCCCGGGCTACCCCTGCCCGGGCGTCGCGAGACAACGCTGGTATCTGAATGCGGTCCCATATATTTGGGCAGCGGAAGTCTTTGTTTTTACTTGATGCCTTTTTGTAATGAAATGTAATGTAAATAACCTCAAGGGTTAATTCTGTACTTTTTGTCAAAACTTGGGATCCACGTCCCTTTTCATTTCATGATAATAGACATTCAAAAGTCTATTATATAATGTACATCTGCTGAATTAATTTACATAATACAAGCCATTTAAAAATGTCTAGGATCTACGTCCGTTCCAACATTTGGTCTTGTATTAGTCTGCCACAGGGATTTAAATATGCCTAAAGATCTTGTCTTTACTGCACCACCCTGAATTTAATGATTTCTTTCACTACCTGTGAAAAACGTTTTGAAAATGAACATCAGCATAAAGCCGGTGAATCACATTTAACTGACACGAAAATGATTTCTAACATAAACCAAATTAAAGCCTTTAAGCACGTTTTTGTATGGTAAATCTACACATTCAGCAGTCTATTTCACCTGAAGTATATACCACCTACATACACTGGGTTAACTGCCATGGGGTCAACTGGCTGAGCGCTATGTCTCAGACTGATAGCCTATTCCCAGGGTGATGATGCTAAGAACCTTGTTCTTAGTCTTACATGATACTCAGGAACTCGTCCCTCGTATAATCTGCTAGGGAAACCCATCCTTAGTCTTATGATTTCCCATTACATGATCTGTACCCAGCCACGGACCGGACTTTCACCCGTCACATGTATACCATTTGATCAAATCTACGTATGCTTATGGCCTGAATGCTATCACGTAGATTACCCTTATGATTAAAGCATTTAATTTGTTTCATGCCGTTTTCGTAAATAAAATGGTTTTATCGTTTGAAAAGCGTTAAATGTGTTCACCTTGATTTTGATGGCTGGTAGGGTTGTAGGCTTCGGAATTTGAGCAGAACCTCGACACGTTTCTTCCTAGGGAAGACACGATTAACGAGAATATATATGAGAGAATATATATATAATTGCGGCTATATATATATATGAATAGTTTTAATGATACCTACTTTGCGGGATTTGGACAGAACTACGGCTTGAGTTGGGTGTCGTAGGATTCTTGAACAGCGCTTCGGGACGTTGTGGAGTTTTGAGAGATCGGGTTTGTGTATAAGGAATGTTTGGAAATTGTGTAGAGATTTCAATCCCGTTGACGGCCTTTTATAGGCTGGAATTCCGGTCTCTCGCGTACCGCGAGACTGACCAAGGAAATCTCTCGCGTACCGCGAGAGGATGAGGTGTCACGAACGGTGCTGAGTCAGCATGACACGTGGCGGCTGGTGGCAAGGGTACATGACACGTGTTTTCTGGCCCTGACGCGTGTACTAGTCCCTCGCGTACCGCGAGGCTTGGTTGGGAATCTTCTCGCGTACCGCGAGAAGGTGTAAATCTGGCGTATAAGCAGTCCCCTCGCGTACCGCGAGGTTTTGTCAAAATCTCCCTCGCGTACCGCGAGGGAGTGAAATTTTGAATTTTTCTTTTCTTTTTATTTTGGGTGTTACATCCTCCCCTCCTTTAGAATAATCTCGTCCTCGAGATTCATTGAAAGAGATGTGGATACTTTTTGCGCATTTCTGACTCAAGTTCCCAAGTATATTCTGGGCCACGCCTGGAGTCCCATCTTATTTTGACTAACGCCAATTGCTTTCGTTTAAGCTTTTTGATTTGTCGGTCTTCAATTTGTAACGGTCGTTCAATGAATTTGAGCTTTTCATTTACTTCCACATCTTGTAAAGGCATCAGCAAGGATTCATCAGCTAAACACTTACGTAGGTTTGATACATGGAATATATCGTGTACCCCACCCATCTCTACTGGTAGTTCAAGCTGATAGGCAACAGGTCCGATTTGTTTAATGATTTTGAAAGGTCCAACAAAACGTGGACTTAACTTTCCTTTCTTTCCGAAACGAATAACACCTTTCCAAGGTGAAACTTTTAATAATACCTTGTCACCGATTTGAAATTCTAACGGCTTTCTTCGTTTATCTGCATAACTCTTTTGTCGATCTCTAGCCATTTTTAGACGTTCTCGTATTTGCAAGATTTTATCGGTAGTTTCTTGGACTATCTCTGGTCCTGATAACTGATTTTCTCCGATATCTGACCAACATACAGGCGTTCGACATTTCCGTCCGTACAATGCTTCAAATGGTGCGGCCTGAATACTTGTGTGATAACTATTGTTGTATGAGAATTCCATTAGAGGTAAATGATCATCCCAATTACCTCCAAAGTCTATCACACAGGCTCGGAGCATATCTTCTAGGGTTTGTATGGTTCTTTCGCTCTGCCCATCAGTTTGTGGATGGTAAGCAGTACTAAGGTTCAATCGAGTTCCTAGAGCTGTTTGAAAACTTTGCCAGAATCGAGATGTGAAGCGACTATCTCTATCTGACACTATGGATAGAGGCACACCATGTAATGTTACAATTTCATTAACGTAAATTTGTGCCATTTTGTCCATACTCATGGTGTCTTTAATAGGTAGAAAGTGAGCTGATTTGGTTAAACGGTCAATGATAACCCAGATTGCATTATTTCCACGAGTGGTTCGAGGAAGTTTGGTAATAAAGTCCATAGTTATCAATTCCCATTTCCAAACTGGTAATTCTAACTGTTGCAATAATCCAGCTGGCTTTTGGTGTTCGGCTTTGACTTTGGAACAAGTCAAACATTTTGCTACGTAGATAGCAATGTTCTTTTTCATACCAATCCACCAGTAACTTTCTTTGAGGTTTTTGTACATTTTATCACTTCCTGGGTGCATGGTGTATTTGGACTTGTGTGCTTCTTCGAGGATTCGCTCTCGAAGATCACCTGTAACTGGTACCCAAATACGTTTATTCATGCGAAGGATATTATCTTCACCTTTGATCAGTAAATCAAGCATTCCTTTCATTCCTTCTTTTTCAAAGTTACCTTCCTTCAAAGCTAACTCTTGTGCCTCTTTTAACTGACTTACAAGATCAATTTGTAGTTCAAGTCTGAGAGAATGTACTCTCTTTGGCTTGACATTTTCTTTTCGGCTCAAGGCATCTGCTACTACATTTGCCTTTCCTTCATGATAACAAATTTCACAATCATAATCATTCAGGATTTCCATCCATCTTCTTTGTCTCATATTTAACTCTTTCTGGCTAAATATGTACTTGAGACTTTTATGATCAGTGTAGATTGTGAACTTAACCCCATAGAGATAATGTCGCCATAACTTTAAAGCAAAGATTATAGCGCCCAATTCTAGATCGTGGGTTGAGTAGTTTTTCTCATGAATTTTCAACTGACGAGATGCATAAGCAATGACTTTCTTGCGTTGCATTAATACGCAACCTAAACCAGTATGTGAGGCGTCACAGTAAACTACGAAGTCTTCAATACCATCTGGTAAGGATAAGATAGGTGCGTTTGTCAGTTTTTTGTTTCAAAGTTTCAAAAGATTCAGATTGTTTGGGTCCCCATTCGTACTTTACAGATTTCCGAGTTAAGGATGTGAGTGGGATTGCTATACGAGAAAAATTTTGAATGAACCGGCGGTAATATCCCGCTAATCCCAGAAAACTACGAATTTCGGTGGGTGACTTGGGAATTTCCCATTTGGATATAGCTTCGATTTTTGAAGGATCTACTTGAATTCCGTTCACGTTGATGACATGACCAAGAAATTGTACTTCCGTTAACCAAAATCCGCATTTGGAAAACTTAGCATATAGTTTTTCCTTTCGAAGAAGTTCAAGTATGGTTCGAAGATGAGTTTCGTGTTTAACTTGGGTTTTGGAATAAATAAGTATGTCATCAATAAAAACTATGACAAACTTATCCAAGTAAGGTTTGCAGACACGATTCATCATGTCCATGAATGCGGCAGGAGCATTTGTAAGTCCAAATGGCATAACCGTGAACTCGAAATGTCCATACCGTGTTCGAAATGCAGTTTTTTGAGATATCGTTATCATGTACTTTCAACTGATGATAACCTGAACGAAGATCGATCTTTGAAAAATGACAAGCTCCTTGGAGTTGATCGAATAAATCGTCAATCCGTGGAAGCGGGTATCGGTTTTTGATGGTAACTTTATTCAGTTCCCGATAATCAATACACATGCGCATTGATCCGTCTTTCTTCTTAACAAAGAGAATTGGAGCTCCCCAGGGTGAAGAACTTGGTTGGATAAAACCTTTCTCAAGAAGTTCATCCAATTGTTTCTTGAGTTCTGCCATTTCTGTGGGTGCCAGTCTGTACGGGGATTTGGCAATTGGAGTTGCACCAGGTACAAGGTTGATTCGAAATTCTACCTCTCGTTCTGGTGGTAATCCAGGCAGTTCTTCAGGAAAAATGTCTGGAAATTCAGATACTACATGTACTGATTCTATCTTCTTCTCCTTTTCCAAGGCAGTAATTGATACCAGACATGCCAGATATCCTTTTCTTAAGCACTTGGTTGCTTTAAGTATGGAGATTATCTGGATAGGTTTTGTGGGTTTATCACCTTGGATAGTTAGAGTTTTGTTTGTTGGTGTAACGAGTTTTACAACTTGTTGATTACAAAGGATTTCGGCTTGGTTATTTGATAACCAATCCATCCCCAAAACAATGTCAAAGCCAGTTATTGACATTGGTAACAATTGTACTGGGATAGTGAAACCAGCCAATGTAATGTAACAGTTGTTCAGTGATTGGGATATTTTTATCAAATCACCGTTCGCTGTTTCTACTTCATATGTTTCAGCTAAGGGACTTAATGGTTCGTTTAATAGATTAAAGAAATTATAATCTATAAAACTCCGGTTCGCACCCGAGTCAAATAAGACCTTAGCATAAACATTATTAAGAAGAAATGTACCGGTAATTACGTCCGGCGTTCTCTCAGCTTGGTTAGCATTCATGACAAAAGCTCGTACGGTCTTTTTGTTTTCTGGAGTGATCTTGGCTCCTGATCCTCCAGCTCTTCCGGTCCTTGCAAACTTAGGGCAATTAGTGCTGATGTGCCCCAGCTCTCCACAATTGAAACAAGTAATCATTCCCTTTCTCTTGAAGCAATTCAGTAGTGTGACCTGAGACCTTGCAATGATTACAGAATGGAGTTTCAAAAACACACTTTCCACTATGCCTGCGTCCGCACGTTTTGCATGGTGGATTGTTAAATGGAAATCCTTTTTGCCCAAAGCTTTTGCTAAATCTTTTGGCTTCGGGTTTTGATTTTATAGAGGATTCGACTTTCTTCTTTTCCTCTATATTTCTGATTAGTCCAGCTGTCATGGTACCGGTCAATTCTACGGTGGACTCAATGGTTTTTGGTGAGACAACCTTCACCAAATCACGGATCTCTGGAACTAAGCCATAAATATATCGAGTTATGAGAACTGATTCAGGTTTAGCCAGGTGAGGTGCCAATCGAGCATATTCAAAGAATTTGGTGGTATACTCTCGATCATTGGTACCCACCATTCGGTGCTCCAGAAATTTTCTTTCAGCTTGTTCTTTTTCAGTCTTGGGGCAAAATTTCCTTTTCACCTTTGCTCGGAATTCTTTCCAATCCATAGCATTGGTCTTTCTTCTCCCTTTGGCAGAAATGATTGAATTCCACCATTCCAACGCTTCATTTTTGAAGGAGTTTGAAGCATACAGTACTTGATCTTTCTTAGCACACTTGCTAATTGCTATTACTGATTCCATCTTCTCTAGCCAGTGAAGAGTAGCAATACCGCCTTCGGTGCCCTTAAATTCATAAGGTTTACAGTCCTGAAAGGTTTTGTAAGAACACTCCTTGTGTTTATACCTTTTTGTTTCATTTTCTTCTTCTGAGCTCTCACTGCTTAGATTTAACGATTCTTCAGATTCAGAATACTTATTGCTTGATGTTCTGGATCTTTTCGAGGTTTGAGGTTTACGAGAGCTTGCTACTTGCTCTGTGTGGGTTTTCGAAGGGTTTTCCATTCTTTTTGAAGGAAGAGTTACGTGGCTTGGAGTTTTGATGTTTTCTTGTACTTCCTTTATTATGGCAGGAAGCATTTCTTTAATGCTTTGTTTGACCAGTTGTTGCAATTCTGGTTGTTGAGTAGTTATTTCAGGATTATTATTAACTTCTTTTCCTTTTTCCTTGATAATGTAGGTAGATGGACCGCTATTGTCATTGTTTTGTTGAGACATCTAAGAACACAAGCACGAATTTGGGTCAAAATTTGAAGTTTATTATCGCTTAAACTTCATCTATTTGTTACAAATACAGAAATATAGATATGCATCTATATCACTTAAAGTTAGCTAATTATACAAATACTATCATTAACTTTAATCGAGAAGCACATCTCCCAAATCTTGATAGAATCTCCCCAGGGTCTCGGTCATAGCACCCTTCTGGATCAACTGATCTGCCACCCATTGTTCTGCGTACTTCCTGTCTTCCTGGGCTAGTTCGTAGTCAAATATAGTTTGTTCGTTTTTAACTACGACTTGTCTGGTGAAGTACAGTTCAGCACGTAGATCGTCAGCCTCTCTAAGAGCACGATCGAGGTGTTCATCAATTGATTTTGGCAGTTCATCATGGTATCCATAACAAGGAGGTGGTTCCCTGTGTCCCATCCTAAGATCGTGATATGCTGAGTTAACAGACCACACGACTTTTCCGTCGGTTGCATACTGACGTCCATCGGAGGGATCTACATAGAAGAAAGGTTCCTTGAAAACGGGATGTTCTGGAATAGGATCAAAGAAATACTTTCCACCACTGCCTTCACAAACGGCAGCCTTGTCGGATTCAGAAATCGAATGTGGAGTTTCTTCACTTGGACTGGGTGGATGTTCTTGAATTGTTCCGGTAGGGTATACTATGTCTAACGATTGAGGTAGTGGCATAGATGTCATAACAGGACGTAAAGATTCTCTTGAATCTTCTATTTCCACTGAATACTCTGATTCTTCCCTCAGAGGTTCAAGCCTTGCTTGAGTCTGCTCCACTTGTTCTGCGACCATTCTGTTCCAATTCTCCGGGGTCGGTAGATAGTGGACATAATCATCATAGCTTGGTACTATTTGATCGTTTCTTGGATTAGATAATTCTCCAGGAAAGAAGTTTGGGTAGTTATGAGGGTAATAGTATGGATCTGTCATCCTGAAATTTATTGGTTATGTTAAAGGCATTTTCCTACCGTTCGTTTAGTAGGCACAACTATTGGTTAAAGCTAAGATACTATCATACAAGTATCTAATTTTGCTAAAACCCTTAAATGCGGCTCTGATACCAACCTGTCACAACCCCGGGCTACCCCTGCCCGGGCGTCGCGAGACAACGCTGGTATCTGAATGCGGTCCCATATATTTGGGCAGCGGAAGTCTTTGTTTTTACTTGATGCCTTTTTGTAATGAAATGTAATGTAAATAACCTCAAGGGTTAATTCTGTACTTTTTGTCAAAACTTGGGATCCACGTCCCTTTTCATTTCATGATAATAGACATTCAAAAGTCTATTATATAATGTACATCTGCTGAATTAATTTACATAATACAAGCCATTTAAAAATGTCTAGGATCTACGTCCGTTCCAACATTTGGTCTTGTATTAGTCTGCCACAGGGATTTAAATATGCCTAAAGATCTTGTCTTTACTGCACCACCCTGAATTTAATGATTTCTTTCACTACCTGTGAAAAACGTTTTGAAAATGAACATCAGCATAAAGCCGGTGAATCACATTTAACTGACACGAAAATGATTTCTAACATAAACCAAATTAAAGCCTTTAAGCACGTTTTTGTATGGTAAATCTACACATTCAGCAGTCTATTTCACCTGAAGTATATACCACCTACATACACTGGGTTAACTGCCATGGGGTCAACTGGCTGAGCGCTATGTCTCAGACTGATAGCCTATTCCCAGGGTGATGATGCTAAGAACCTTGTTCTTAGTCTTACATGATACTCAGGAACTCGTCCCTCGTATAATCTGCTAGGGAAACCCATCCTTAGTCTTATGATTTCCCATTACATGATCTGTACCCAGCCACGGACCGGACTTTCACCCGTCACATGTATACCATTTGATCAAATCTACGTATGCTTATGGCCTGAATGCTATCACGTAGATTACCCTTATGATTAAAGCATTTAATTTGTTTCATGCCGTTTTCGTAAATAAAATGGTTTTATCGTTTGAAAAGCGTTAAATGTGTTCACCTTGATTTTGATGGCTGGTAGGGTTGTAGGCTTCGGAATTTGAGCAGAACCTCGACACGTTTCTTCCTAGGGAAGACACGATTAACGAGAATATATATGAGAGAATATATATATAATTGCGGCTATATATATATATGAATAGTTTTAATGATACCTACTTTGCGGGATTTGGACAGAACTACGGCTTGAGTTGGGTGTCGTAGGATTCTTGAACAGCGCTTCGGGACGTTGTGGAGTTTTGAGAGATCGGGTTTGTGTATAAGGAATGTTTGGAAATTGTGTAGAGATTTCAATCCCGTTGACGGCCTTTTATAGGCTGGAATTCCGGTCTCTCGCGTACCGCGAGACTGACCAAGGAAATCTCTCGCGTACCGCGAGAGGATGAGGTGTCACGAACGGTGCTGAGTCAGCATGACACGTGGCGGCTGGTGGCAAGGGTACATGACACGTGTTTTCTGGCCCTGACGCGTGTACTAGTCCCTCGCGTACCGCGAGGCTTGGTTGGGAATCTTCTCGCGTACCGCGAGAAGGTGTAAATCTGGCGTATAAGCAGTCCCCTCGCGTACCGCGAGGTTTTGTCAAAATCTCCCTCGCGTACCGCGAGGGAGTGAAATTTTGAATTTTTCTTTTCTTTTTATTTTGGGTGTTACATAGGGTACAAAGGAGTTCTAGCGTATAAAGGGTACAAAGGCACCATTATGCGACACGTGTTTAGTAGGCGAGGGGTAAATGCGTCGTCGTTATATTAACGCATATTTTTTATAATAATGCATGACATAATCACGTATGTTCATAATAACGCAGTTCCATAATCACGTATGTTCATAATAATGCATGACTATAATCACGTATGTTTTATAGTAACACATGACCATATCCACGCAACCACGAAAGCTTTATAATTACGCATGACCATAATCACGTAATCACACATGTTATACACATAATCACATATGTTGTATAATAACGCATGACCATAATCACGCATGTTAGGTGCACAACACATCGACATTTAAAAAAAAGTCGATTTTTTTAAAATAAAATAATAGCAAAACTATACTCAAATTAAAGAGAATAAAATGCTTACTTTTATGGTGTAATTTTTAAAAAAAAAATTATGTGTGTTTTAAGAAAATAGAGGAATTTGAAAAAAGTCAACAAATGTAGGGTATACCCGTTTTACCCTTTCAGACTCTTTTCACGCTTAAAAACAAGCTGACTAGGCATCTATTTCATCTCAACCCTTGAATTTGTAGATCAATTATCCATAATCCTTTGTACCTTTCACACCATAAAACCCTTTTTATTTAAAACTTCCTATATATATATAGTATAGGGTTCCGCTAAGAATGTAAAAAAGTGTAGGAAGTTTAGCAAAGGATTTAAGCCATTGATCTTGGAGATGGAGAGTTGTGGATGTGCCACGTCAAATGGGAATAAATGGGAATAAAAGTGACTGGAGGGGTATAGTAGTAATTGCGTCCAAAAAGGGAAGAAGCATGCACATGCAAGTCACATACATATTCCCCCACATCTTTTTTAAGCGTTCATAACTTTTTATGCGTTATTATTATTTTTTTTAAATTGCACCATAATAACGAGCTTTTTTTTATCTTTCCAGCGAGTATGATATTGATATATATATATATATATATATATATATATATACATTAAAAAAATGTCGTTTTATGTTGTTTTTTAAGTGGGCGTTTTTATGGTGTTGCTATCTTTAAAACGAGTATGGTTTTGCTATAATTAAAAAAAATCAATGAATTGGGTTTGTAAGTTTTTAACAACTGTTTCATGGTATTTTTTCAAGACGTTTTTCATTGTGTTTTTTTATAAAGTTTTTCATTGTGTTTTTTCATAAAGTTTTTCATTGTGTTTTTTCATAACGTTTTTTTATGATGTTTTTTTTATTGCGTTTTTTAATGTTGTTTTTTTAAGGATTATTAGATTTTAATAATCCCACATTTTACCAATTGGCCAATAATAATCTCATCTGAGAATATTCTTTCCACCGGTCCCTACTTTCAAACTATTTTTTTACATTCCCTCGTTAAAAAAATTTAACGCCGTTAGAGTTTATATGACGTGGACATCTGAAACCGTCGGAAAGTCGAGCCAAGCTAGCAGTGGTGTCGTGTTGGCTTTTGAAATTGGCTTTGGTGGTGTTTAATTGGTCTTGTTAAACACCACCATTGTCTATGTTTTGACTTTCTAGACCCACGAGACAAGTTAAACACCACTAGAGCCAATTTCAAAAGCCACCACGAGACCACTGCTAGCTTAGCCCGACTTTCCAGCGGTTTGCAGATGTCCACGTCATATAAACTCTAACGGTATTAAGTTTTTTTAACGGGGGGTCCAATGTAAAAAAATAGTTTGAAAGTAGGGACCGGTGGTAAGAATATTCTCAGTTGGGATTATTATTGGTCAATTGGTAAAATGTGGGATTATTAAAATCCAATAATTCTTTTTTTAATGACTTTTGTCACTGCGTTTTCATGGTGTTTTTTCATGACGTTTTTTATAGCGTTTTTTCAAGACGTTTTTCATTGTGTTTTTTCATAACGTTTTTTATGACTTTTTTTCACTGCGTTTTTTCATATACTTTTTTTCATGGTGTCTTTTTCATGGAGTTTTCGATTGTTTTTTATCACCGATCATGCGGAAAACAGAAAAAACGCATGTGAAACTAGGCGTGTTATGGTGTTTTTAAACTGTGCAACTTTATGGTATGTTTTGAATTGTGATTATGCAGAAAACAGAAAATGTGTATTATGGTGTTTTTAAACTGGACAAGTTTTTTTTCATGGAGCTTTCTGGTGTTTTTTTATCACCGATCGTGCGGAAAAACAGCAAAAAAACGTATGTGAAACTGGCGTGTTATGGTATTTTATAAACTGAGCAACTTTATGGTGTGTTTTGAACTGTGATTGTGTAGAAAACAGAAAATGTGTTTTATAGTGTTTTTTTATGCAATTACCATTGTGGTGTTAGGTGTTTTCTTTGTGGTGTCTTCCTTTATAGTGTTTTTGAACTGTGTATATTTTGATGTTTTAAACTTGTCAACTTTATGGTGTGTTTTGAAGTGTGATTGTGTAGAAAACAGAAAATGCGTTTTTCAGATTCTCCAACACCTCTGAGGAATCGTTATCTTTGGTGCTCAGCTCTATGAATGCGATAGCTGCATGAGCTCGTACGCAATCAATTAGAAAACAGAAAATGCATTTATGGACGACATTACCATAATGGTTTTAGGTGTTTTATTTATGATGTTTTTCTTTTCCAGATGAAACAAACTCTTTTAAAAATATAAATTCAATCGGTCCAAAAACACCAAAAACTTGCCCAGTTTTAAAAACACCATAAAATGTTCACTTCAAAAACACCATAAAATGTCCAGTTTAAATGTTTTTTTATAATTTTTTTTAATTTATGACGGTTTTTTATGATATTTATACGTCGTTTTTTATGATGTTTTATAGAGTTTTTACAATGTAGTGCAAAAACACCATGAATAAAAAACCCCACTTAACACTTATTTTTTTAAAAAAAATTATATAAAAATAGTGTACTCATATTAAAGATAAAAAAACGCTTGTTATTATGGTGTAATTTTTTTTTAAAATAATAACGCATTAAAAAGTTATGAACGTTCAAAAAAATATGTATGTGACTTGAATGTGCATATTTTGTGTATTTGAAAAATCAAGCGCATGTTTTTTCTCCATTTTGCCCTTCCCCTTGGTCCCCTCTTTGGACACATGTCAATCCATGGTGGGTTTCTATACTTCTTATATTTTTTTCACTTCTTAGAATATTCATCCCCTATATATATATATAGTTAGGTTATAATGAAACCCCACTTGAGTTATGAAACTCGTAAAACCCTTATAAAAAATTAAAAAGTTTTTTATGGTAGCTTCTATATATAATTTTAAGACTTTTTTAAAAAACAAGTTTTAAAAACGTCTAGCCATTTTTAAAAAAAAAATATTTTATAAAATCTAATATATGTAACAACCTGATTTACATATGTAACACGCTAAATTTATAAGATTTTTTTACCAAAAACGGGATTTTTGGTTAATTTTTCAAGATTTTTTTTTAAAGTATTCGGCGCTTTTTTTTTAAGTGACAAAAATGTTAATAAAACTTGCATTTAAAAAAATATATATATATATATAAAAGTTACATAGTGGTTTCACAACTCAATTGGGGTTTCATTTTATACTTTTCCTATATATATATATATATATATATATATATATATATATATAGGGGTATGTTCTTTTGAGAACCAACAATATGTTAAGAATCGTGAGAACCGCATTAACTCTTCCTCTATTTATAATATAAATTGACTAGAATTCATGTACATTTCAATATGTTTAAGGTTTTGTTTTAAAAGACCTCGAATTTATAGTCGTTTTTTTAAATGCATATATGCACACACACTATATGCACAAATGAATGCATATATGCATATTTTTATACTTTTCTTAAAAAAATTTAGGAGAGAGGAGATAAACTCAAACTAAGAGTGGGAAGAGATAAATAAAACATTGTTGTTGAATTTTACTTTTTTCACTAAAGCGATATGTACACGTTTTGTGCGGTTCTTTCGGTTCTCAACATATGGTTGGTTCTCAAAAGAACATGCCCCTATATATATATAATAAATTTATAATTAAAACTGCGGCTGACATGAAAACAACAACTAGGCCTAGTAAAATTTCACACACAGCAAAGTTGTTGATAGAATTCAAGAAGAGTGTGATGTAGGCACACCATACCTCTATCACATGCGATAGAGAGACGTCTGGACATATAAATATATTAGAAACACATACCGCTACTCAAGAATCTAAACGGTACAAAAACATATATTACTATAAATATGATATTAGTAAGATGTTAATAACATAAAAATAGTGGGGAAAAAAGTGAAACGGTATAATAGTCAAAGATAAATCATTATAAATGCGCAAAGACTAGAAGAGGTAACACGCAAATGCCATCAAGAAATATAAAGAAAGCTAGGCCTCTGAGATAAAAGCTAAGCCAAGACAATGTTCTCTGGCTTCCATATGATAATAGTACATCCGCTAAAAGGGTGAAATCCATAGTAATATTAAACTAAAAATACGAGTATAAAAGGTGTCAACGTTAACGACGAAAATTATAATTTTGTGTATTGTAAAGGGAAAAAAATTGAACAGCAAAGGGTCGGACATCGAGGATCAGCCTGACAAACAGATCACCCTTTCGCCCAAATAACAGAATCGTGGTGACCTGACCCTAGACCACCCCAGAAAGAAACTCACAACTGGGAAAATAACCTAGCTCAACACGAAACATTTTGTCCCAAACGAAACTTCAACCTATGATCTTTTATTTAGAAAGTTATAGGGGTACATTGTAAAGGAAATTGATAAGACTAGAGATGTCTATATCCGATGTGTATCATAAATGGCATTTAATTCTATTTGACCTTACATTAAAACAAAGCCCTCCGAGCACTTACACGCTTAAAACACAACCAAATTGCTAACACAAAAGGACAAAAAGACACGACTCGTAAGACCTTCGACTCTACTTACACAACAACGTTTGATATTTTATCATATTTGTTTTTTTTTTCTTCTCGACGTATATTTGGATTTCACAAGCTGTAGGAAGGGGTGGGTCAGGCACTTTGCACCAAAAAACCGGTTTAAAAACTCAAACCGGTTTCAAACTGATACCCGAACCAGCCATGAACCAGTTTAGACCAAACCGGTTTCAACCTGATTCAAACCGCCGGTTTGAAAACGGTTTAACCCAAACCGATCCGTTTAAAAACTGGTTTCAAACCGGTCAACGGCCCATCTCAAACCGGTTTCAAATCGGTCCGGTTTGAACTCAAATCGGTTTAGACTTTTTATTGACCAAACCGGTTCGGTTCGGTTTTGAACCAGTTCGGTTAAAAAACCGTTTTGTGCACCACTACTCAGTAGAGGTGCACAAAAAAACCGGTTTGGATTTCCAAACCGGTTCAAAACCGAAACCCGAACCGGACTCAAACTGGTTTTGCCTAAACCGGTTCAAATCCTATTCAAACCGCCGGTTCTAGACCGGTTTCACCCTTTAGGACGCTGAACCGGTTCAAGACCGGTTTTTCTGGACCGGTTCACCAAACCGGTTTTTCTGAACCGGTTTTTCGATACTAAAAAAATAGCCGTTGTAAAAGGGTTTATAGCCGTTAGTGACCTTTTTTTGGCTTTTTTCGCCCATTTTAACCCCAAATGACATTATAAATAGGTAGTGGGTGTTTTGCTTAAATCACACATCTCAAATTCGCTCTCTAAATAAACTCTCTAATATCAAAGAACGCTCAAAATAACTATGGCCGATTCAAGCTTTGGTTTTCCTGTTCCGAAGTTAGCGTTGTTTCCTCTTCCGAACTCCTACAATATGAATAAACGTTGAACTTTATGTTTTTATTTGTTAAATATTTATTTTTTTAATTTATTTTATTAAATTTTTTTTAAACCGTTCACCAACCCGAACCAGTCAAGAACCGAACTGAACCGGTTCAATAGGTTCTGGATTTCATATGTTCAGAACCGGTTTAGTCAAAACCGGTTTTAGTCAAAACCGGTTTTAGTCAAAACCGGTTTAATTTTTGCGTTGACCAAACCGGTTCGGACCGGTTTCGGTTCGGTTCACAAAACCGGTTTGTGCATCTCTACTTCGCAGGCATGCCCCCAATCAAATTGGGCCAACTTAAGTAGTTGAGAAGGCCCATACATGAAGCCCCCATCTCATCAACAATAAAAGCCCATTTTGAAGCCCAATCCTATTAAATGATGTTGACTTCAAGTTCTTATAACCTAAAACTAGATTCAATAGCTCGATTATCAAGTTTTTTCGGTGTTTTACTAAATTTACTAACATTTTTTTCTAACAATAAAGTTTCAAAAAAATTAAACATTTATAAAAGAAAAATTACAAAAATAAAACAAAGAATATAACTTGAGTGGTTTTAACTACATACACAAAACAAACCTATCATTGGCGTTTCTCTATCATTGGTCACATACCATCCATTCCACCAAGTCTTGTCACATGTTATGTGACACGTGTACAGTGTAAAAGATAAGATCAATTAAGTTAAAAGATTGATTGGGTTATTGTAATTGATTGTTATGGGCTTGTAGACACGATTGCTGTAGAATTAAATTGGGCTTTAATTTCGTATTATATTTCGACACTTGGCATGCGACACGTGTTAGCCTCACAGACATGTGTGGGGGTTTAAGAATAAAGGACGACGATTTATTATTTAAAGTCTGTTCTTTGCGGTGAATCGGACGAGTTGGTCGATCATATTTTCACGGCTTGCTATGTTGGCATAATATATCTTCTTGGTGCAGGCTCCCCCGATTTTTGCATTCACGGTGAAGGATCTGTTCTCATCAAATCCGTGTGTGGAAAGTCCAAATTTGAGACAACGGCCGGTGCAGTTGGTCATCTTATTGGTTTGTTGGGATCTTTGGAAAGCTAGGAATAATCATATCTTTGAAAATCAAAAGATTCTCATCCCAAAAAAACATTGAAGAAATAAAAACGGTGGGGTTCCTTTGGCTAAAAATCTGGTCTAAGTTGCCTACTTTAGACTGGAAAAATTGGTGTTCCTTTAATTTTTAGCTTGTTAGGTTGTTTGGGCGGTAATTTACTCGCTCTATTGCCTAATGATCTTCTATTTTTGGTTGTATTTTATTTCCTTGTCTCTGTAATATTTTGCTAGTCGCTGGCTAACTGTGTTTATTGGATTTATGTCTTTAAAAAAAAATTAAGTCTGTTCAAAAAAATGTATTATTTATTTTTAAAGTAAAAAATACGTGAATGATACCACTGACGACGTTGACCGTCAAAGTGATTGACAACTCAATTACCATAATGAATTTTTTTTTTGAAACTTTGAATTTTTTTTTATTACGTGAGACTTGAACCTAAGATCTTTAAACCTTAGTGTTTCAAGTAAAGTTAGCAATTTTTAACACGAACTTGTTAACACAACACGACACGTAATTAACATGTTTCATGATTGACCTTAACAAGTTGTGTTTTAAACACGTCGACACGTTAAGACATTGTTAAATTCGTGTCTAAACTGGTTAAACACATATTAACCTGTTAAGACCCGTTAGTGAATATTAACATTTTATTTACATCTAGACCCAACCCAAATCCAACACTCCAACCCATCTTTACACTTATGCTGCATCCCCTAACTCCTTATGTCCTGACCTAATTTTGAAACTTATATATCATCCTCACATCTCTCCATCGTCGATCGTCCTTACGCCGCTCATCACGATTGGTGCTCGTCATCTCCATTCAAGTACTGATTACTACCTCAACTCCATCATGTAGCTCGTCATCTCCATTCACAAAGCCTCCTGTCCATCGGAGATCTGATTATTAGAGGTTTAGTTTTGGACATCTCGTATAGGTATTGCATATTTCACCTATTTGAAATTGATATTTATTATATCTCTGAACAAGTCCCTTAACAGATGACCTATTTCTAAACAGTTGTTCATGTTCGGAAAAAATGACACGATTAGTTATCGTGTCATGTTTGTTTCGAACACTATAGGTCATCGTGTCTTATCGTATCGTATCTGACCTGTTATGCTAACCCTAATTCCAAGGTGTTTTGTCTCTGTTATTGCGCTACCAACCCTAATGATTAATTACTATAATCATGACTCTGGAGATTGTTAAAACGTGAGTTTAGTGATTCATTTTTAGTTACGTCCAATAACTATTTTAATGAATTAAGAAGTAATGAGTTTATATTTGAGCCCACTTTTAGATTTAAATCCAATAATAACTATTTTAATGAATTAAGCCTTATAATCATATTAGCATTTATCAGCAACTAAAAATTGCTAATCACATATTCACGCATTTATCAGCAACTAAAAAGAATGTGTACGATTTGTTTTTGTTTTTATGAAAGGGGTTTTGTCATAGCGGTACCCCGTAACTTCTAAATGGAAGGTGATCAGTTCGAATCCAGACTACAATAAAAAGGGGTCTGTGGCTGGCCAGGTCTGTGGGTTTACCCACCTGGGAGTTCCTTCTGTGGTGAGTTGCTCTGGATGTTATAGGTGTTGCCCTGTAGAAACTTAATTATCCTAGAATATTTAGATGTTGTTGTTAAAAAAACGTATTCATGTTTTTACGTTTAGTCTCAAGCTCAAAATCGAACAAGTGAACAAACCCTTTGTTCCTCCTGGCTCTCACCTTCAAGATCGTTGTTGCTATCGAAGCCAATCGACTTGTTGCTACCAGAGCCATGTTGTGCAAAGGGTCGGAACCGACCCGACCCGGACCCTCCAAAACCGAATACCCTTTTACTGATGAAATTTGGAACCACGAACCGAACCTTATAAGCATATGTGGTTCGGGTCCTTGAGGTTTCGGTTCCGGTTCATGGTTCTGAGGGTCCAGAACCACAACTTGCTTACCCTAACTGTGCAAAGGGTTGGAACCGACCCGACCCTCTAGAACCGAATACCCTTTTATTAATGAAATCGGGAACCACGAACCGAACCTTATAAGCATATGTGGTTCGAGTCATTGAGGTTTCGGGTCCGGTTCACAGTTTTGAGGGTCCAGAACCACAACTTGCTCTCCCCTACATTTCTCAAATCAAATTCTAAACAGCCCTAAATCCTATATTTAGGTATTTATTTTTAAACTTTCTCTAAAACTTACTTTATTATTTAATTAATTGCTTAATTATTTTAATGTTAGATTGTTGGTTATTTGCTAGAAATAGATATTTTGGCTCGCGCTCTGCATCGGTAAGCAGACCTTTACAACCCACTTTTAACAAAATTTATACTAGGACGTCAAGAAAAAATTAAATGCAATCGACTTGTTGCTACCGGAGTCATCCCTTTCTCAAATCAAATTCTAAACAGTCCTAAATCCTATATTTAGGTATTTATTTTCAAACTTTCTCTAAAACTTACTTTATTATTTAATTAATTGCTTACTTTTTTTAATGTTAGATTGTTGGTTATTTGCTAGAACTAGATATTTTGGCTCGCGCTTCGCATCGGTAAGCGGACTTATACAATCCATTTTTAACAAAATTTATACTAGGACGTCAAGAAAAAATCAAATGCAGCCGCAAAAGAAAAAATTTAACGAACGAAATTTTTTCTAGAAAAATCAAATAAGTAAAAAAAACGAGTTAAAAACATATATTATAATTATATTACAGGAGCAAACTTGAAACTTTAGAATAAGGGTGTAAACGAGCCGAACCCGAGCTCGTCTAGGCTCGAGCTCGGCTCGTTTAACTTGCTGTGAGCTCGAGCTCTGCTCGATTCGAGCTCTATTTCTAAAACTCGGGCTCGGCTCGTGGGTTGTTTTTCAAGCTCGAGCTCGGCTCGGGCTCGGCTCGTTTATTATTTATTAATTAATTTATATATATTTATAATTTTTTTTATATAAGCTTTATTATAATTTTTAAATATAACATAATATATATTATTTAAGTTATTTATAATCATAATTTAATATATACTAGTTATTATTTTATAAATATATTTTTAATATATTAATTAAAATATATATATAAATAGAAGGCTCGTTTAGGCTCGCGAGACGCCTCGAGCTCGATTAGTGAAGCTCGGGCTCGTTTATTAAACAAGTTTTATTTTAGGCTCGAGTTCGGGCTCGAGCTCGTTTAAGCTCGGCTCGATTCGAGTTTTTAGCGAGCCGGTCTCGAGTAACTTGCGAGCGGCTTGACTCGTTTACACCCATACTTTAGAAATTTGAGAAGTAAGTTGAAAAAAGAGTTCAGGGATAAATCTTAAACTTTAAAAAATTAAGGGGACACATCTTATCAAAATAAAAGGATTGAGTTAAGAAGTGTGTCGATGACTTTTGATTCGTCATCGAGGTTACACATTAAGGTTATGTGAATAAAAGATATTTTTGTTTTAGATTTTAGTAAAAGGGTCGAACTTTCACATGGAACTCTCATCACATCAGCGCTAACCATTAAATCATTTCAAAATATTAGATCACTAATGAAACAATATTGCTTCTAAACCATATTTACTTTTTTTTAACGGCAAACATGGAATGTTGTGACGTCGCACCCCCTCGTCACATGGGAGAACCTCGTGTAACTCTGACCAATATGTTGTCTTAATCGGGCTTACTTGGCGTCAGAGTTGGAGAGCATCCAATGAAAAATCTCACCCAACAATACGGCCCCTTCCAGGCTTGAGGATGAGCCGAGGCTTGAACCCTGGATCGACGTAGGTAAAACCCACGTGCATCAGCCTAAGCTAGGTCTCATCTGCATGCCACATAAACTAATGTGGAGAGCAGAGATTGAACCTGAGTCACTAAAAACACCAGGTCTCTCCCTTATCACTTCATCACTAACTCATTGCCTCTAAACCATATTTACTAAACCTTAAAAAGTCAGTGACCAATGATGTTATGCCACATGCCTTAGGTAACAATTATAGATTAAATGAGTGAAATTCTTCTTAGATGTTTGACTTTGGTGGAGTGGTTTAGGCATACGACTCTCTTAGCACCAACCCCGGTTCAAGTCTAAATTCCTACTTTTTGTTTTTTTAATTAGTTCTTTTCTCTTTTTTTTTAACTTAACACCTACCCGGGTTCAAGTCTAAATTCCTACTTTTTGTTTTTTGAATTAGTTCTTTTCTCTTTTTTTTAACTTAACACCTACCCGGGTTCAAGTCTCAAAATTCTTACATCTTTTTTTTTAATTAGTTTTTTTTCTTTTTTTAATTATTTCATTTTCTTTGTTACAAACTTATTTAACAAAATTTTCCTCATGATAAAGTTTTTTAACAGGTTCGTTTTTTATATATAAGTTTTATCAGTGTTAAAAATTCGTTTCGGTCTTGGTTCTTTCAACGTTAACGATTTTTTCGATGTTTCAATGTTAACTTATTAAATGGTTTCGCTTTTTGTTTAAAGTTTTGAATTTACCAACGTAAATTCATGAATTTACACGTCTTTGCGTTTACTTGAATCTAATTTTCTTTCATGAATTTCGCAAATGTCTATATAACATGAATTTAATTCAAAACCGAGTCAACGAAGTCTTATGTACACCACAATGTGTGACGAAAGTTGTAACGCGTGAAGAATCAACATATTTATTTTTATTAACGTTTCGACGTAAAAAAAATTTATGGTTTCGCGCCGTCGCAACGCGCGGGTCTTAGTACTAGATTTACATTATTTATTAATAATAAAAAAAAGTTAAAAACTTTCAAGAAGAAATTTCATGGATAAGCCCAGCCCAGCCCAACCATTTTATTGTTCTATAGAATTATAAGTTAAGCAACAATAATCTTTTCTTTTTCTTGAACAGCAAGAAACAGTAATCAATTTATATTACATCTTGCAAGAAACTGTAAAGCTCTTTTGCAACTAAACTTGGGTATTCTTCATGTGGAAGCAAGGCTCCAGGAACCTCAACAAATTTGCTCACACCTTTAGCTTCTCTAAGAGCTTGCATTTCCGCTTTCGACCTCTTCGGTGCACCAGATGTCGATACAACCAAAACTGGTAATTTACCATCTAACCCTTCAAAGAGTTGAAGAAATTCTTCGCGGGTTTTAACTGGGTCAAGAAGACCCGTCAAGAAAGCAGCAGGGACATAACGGGCTCCTTTTTGTTTTGTCAGCTCGTATCTGGTTTCGATGATGGTTGGTGTCACATTTGTGGAATCAGCATACACATGGGATTCATATTGGGATTTTATGGATTTTTTGTTACTGACTAACATGTTGTACATCATCCAACCGACAGCTGGGGCCCGTAGTGTTCCTCTAAGTAGCTCATATCTGTAAGTTGTTAAAAAAAATATCAGCAGTTTGACCAACAGGTGGCAATCTTGACCCGTTTAGTTATTAATGGGTCAATCCGGGTTAGGCTTGATCTCTAACAGGTTGGAAGATCTCCAAAGCATATTTTTAATGCAAAAAATCTCCTATGTCATTATATAGTAATCATATTTAACAAACTAATTATTTAAAAAAATAAAAACTTCAGATAGAAGAGTGTTTTAGGTCAACTCAACACGACTAGACTTGTTTCGACCCGATCCCTAAAATTACCAGTTTTGACCCGTTACACTGGCCACAGGCCCACCCATTTTGACCCGTTACCTTGATTCTGTCTTGGAATCACGACCAAATACAATGGGAAGTGGGCCAGACCAGGTAGGAGCAACAGCAGCGATGGCAGTTGGCTTGACCAAACCCTTTTTAGCAGCACGGACGGCTATGGTGGCTGCATGGCCTCCTCCAACAATGACCAGGTCTTCTGCTAAATTCAAGCATATGACAACGATTTGACCACAAATCAAAGTTCAATAATCAGTTTATAGACATAAATGTAACACCTACCCATGTGGTTTATAGGACTACTTGGGTCAAGGATGAAGTCAACAAGGAACGATTCCATGGCATCTGCGTTGTAATCTAGCTTTGGGCGGTCAGAATAACCAAGACCGGGCCAATCAACAATGGTAGCTCGCCAATTAACATTCCCGGATTGTTGAATGATGTCTTTAGCCACCAATCTCCATTCTTCCACGGTGCTAACATCAGAAATAGTGGGCATCATTAGGATATTCTTGTTTGGCCCATTACTTTCATTTCCATGCTCCTCATAGTGAATTTTGATAGAATTATCCTTGAATTTCCATTGCCAGTTGCTAGTCTGGTAAATCAATATCAAGACATAAAACAAATTAATCCCAAAGATGACCACTAGACATCGATAGATAAACATCCCCATTTCCATGGCTCCATGCCACTAGCTAATCATCCGAGAAAAATAGCAACCATTTCCCAACATCTAAATCTAAAAGTACTTGCTTGCCAATTGTCATTGTTACAACTCGTTTATTAAACAAACCCCAGTTTAGGCTCGACCTCACTTAGTTTTGAAAAGCGCACTTGAGGCCTAGGCGCGCTAGACGAGAAGGGGATCCTTTGGCTGCATGAGGCGACGGGCGTACATGAGGCACATGTCAAAGATGCATGAGGCGCGCACGACGGGGGTGCTTCTTGTACATGGGCAGATTTTGTGCATTGAGATGTTACACATATAGCTTTTTAGGTTGTACATAGAGGCTATTTACATATTAAATCGTATATAGAGGTCATTTATATCTAAATTTTGGGTGTATGATAATACAAATCTTTTAGATATACAAAAAATAGAATTTAACGCCTCACGTACATGATGCGTATGCTTTTGCCTCTCGCTTCGTGCCCTATCGCCTCGGAGCACCTCACATTTTTTAAAACCAAACGATCTCTTGGCTTGATTCAAGCTTTTAACAACCCGATGATCTCGAGTAGCTCACAAGCAATTCAACTTGTTTACATCCTAGTTACAAAGACCTAATAACACTAGTGGATCCTTCTTTTCTCACTATTGAAGAACATTCAAGGCATGACATGGTCCTCTATTGTCAAAAGCTCTAAATCAAAACCTCATTTGGGGAAATATATGTGTGTATGACTCACCTACTAAATAGATCTAATTTGTTCCGATAAGATCAATCTAACTCCTAAAAAGTGCTGATTATAAAATTTTGCTGAACATATGTACAAATATTCAAGCTATATCGACTAACAATGGCGGAAAATAGATCAAACGCTAACCTTAGATGATAGAGATGGCTTATCGACTGAATAATCCAAAGAAGTTGAAGCCGTAACAGTGAGCGATCTCGTATTCAGATTGGGAAATCGAGGGAAAGCTGTTGGAGGACGGATTTTTGTGGAGAAATTGAAGCATAAGGATGAAGTAGAAATAGAAGAAAAGTGAGAAATCGCAGAGGAAGCCATTGATGTTTGCAGGATTGAAGATCTGAAGGAGAAATTATGTACAATTTTGGTGGAAATTGGAAGCCTAATTCTGGGTTTATGACCACAAGAAAAGAAACAGTATATACGTGTGCATATTTGGTATACAATTACTCAATTAGTGAAGATATTTTGAATAAATAATTTAGTCATATTATTGACTTTTATTATCCAACTAATAAATTATTACGAGTAGGTTCTAAAATAAATTATGGTTGTTTAAAAAAATCTATACATACTAAGATCATTCTCATCAGTTTCTTTATCCCTATATCTATAATTACATTAAAAATCACTACCTTTTCTTTCTTCTTTTTAATTAAATAATATTTTTTTATATATTTATCATTACCTTTTCTCTCTCCTCCACTCACAAAACTTTCGAAAAATATTAAAAATTTATACATGTGAACAGTGTTTTCCCCCAAATATACAAAAAATACATTTTCTCTCTCAACCACTCACAACCACTTTAAACCACACTCTAAAATATAAGGAACCCCACTCACGAACATATGAGGAAACTAATGTGAATCTATATACTCTATAATAAATAAAGGTTTTGGTGAAACAATTTTCCCGCCTCTCTTTCTTATTAATTGCACAAGTTTTCTTTAATTGTTTTTAATGATTTTTTGTTTTCCGCCTCCCTCTCCTATTAAATAATAATGATTTCTATAATTGTTTTTATAAACGTTTTTATTTTTAAAAAAATATATGTTTGTTCATAAAACATTTTTAGAAATTAAATATTTATTTCATTCTTTTTATAAAAACATTTTTAAAAAGTAACTATATGACATTTCTAAAATTTGCATTAAAAACTATGTAACATGTCATAAATATGTAATATGTAAATATTTATTATTAAGTATATATAACATTGCATTTATTTAACCCGTGTAATACACGGGGTTTCTAACCTAGTGCTCTAATAAATAAAGGTTTTGGGATACCACATGTAATTACCAAGTTTATTCTTAAGATTTTTTTCTCGCCTCTCTCTCTTATTAATGATACAAGTTTCTATAAAAAAATATATAGTTTTTGTTTCCCGTCTCTCTCTGATCTATTAAATAATAATGATTTTTATAACTATTTTCATAAAACATTTTTAATTAAAAAATATTTGTTCATAAAACATTTTTATAATTTGAACATTTCTTTCATTCTTTTTATAAAACATTTTAAAAAAATAATTATATAACGTTTCTAAAATTTGTATTAAAAAACTATGTAATATTAAATTTTTATTACTAAGTATATATAGCACTGCATTTATTCACCTTGTATAATATACAGAGTTTCTAACCTATATTATAATAAAGGAATAACTATATTTGGTACGTGTCGATTTATGATGAAATCTAGATTTTTGTTTTTCGTCTTTCTCTCATAATAAATAATGATGATGTTAAATAACTAAATATTTAAAATTTATTCTAATATTTTATTAAAAAATTACTAAATCATAAGAAAATTTTAATTATATCTTATTTTAAAATACAATTTTATAATTCTTAAATCTTTATTATTTGTTATTTCACTTATTACTAATAACATTCAACATACAAATCTTAAGAAAAAATATTGTTTTATAATAAATTATATTTATTTAAACTATGTAAAACATGGGCTTTAACCTAGTAACGTATAAACGAATGACATTTACGCTAACTGTATAGAAAATTAAAAAAAATTTAACATTAATATTTTAAACTTAAACATTATCTAACTAGCTTTAACCCCATGTGTTACATGAGGTGAAACGTTAATATTATATTAATAAATATCTTAACAACTTTTTTTATACAAATTTGATATTGTATTTGTAAATTTTTATTTTGTTACATGTTAAAATTATATGAATGAGAGTATTCACAACATCAAAAAATAAATGAAAATACATCTCATAAGTTGTGTAGTTTTTACAATACATTAAATTACATATCAAATAATATCTTACAATGACTATTTACAAATTTGAAAATAATTCATTGTATGCAACATTTGACGTGGTATTAGTAATTTTTCCATGTTTACCAAAGATTAATATCTTGAGTCCATCTCTACTTTTAACTCTTGATAATGCAGCATACATCTGATCATGGATAACACACTGAATCTTTTAATACAAACTAACATTTGAAAGTGATTGCCCTAAACTTTTATTTATAGTCATTGCAAAACATACAACAATTTTATATTTTCTTATTTGAAGTTTTGATGAAATTATTTTATCTTAATATGTTAACCCAATTATAGGGATAAAATTGTTATGACTAATGTTGCTTCCAAATATAATCTTCGTTTCTATAACGCGATTACCTAGTGATTTGACCTGAAGTCTTGTTACATTACCTAAACCATTTTTTCATCAATATTTCTTAATAGCATAGATGGAACACATACATTTAAAACTAATTTATGGTTTGACAAACTTGATAGTGTAAGTCCATTTAGAAAATCAGGAGATTATAAACTTTCGTCAAAATCATCATCAAGATGCACTGATTGACGGATATTATTTGTACTTGTACGTGAAAAATCTCGTTATACTTTTAATACTAAATCTCTTATTAAAAAAATAATAAAAAAGATACAAATAAAATTTAAATTTCAACAATATATCGTCTTTTAATTTCAAATTTTAAAACTCCAAATTTTAAAAATTTCACTTCTTAATATTTCGACACAATTAAATTTAAAATTCCAAATTTTAATATGAAAAACTTAAGACTAATAAATTAGAACTGAAACATGTAAGCATACTTTTTGAAAAAAAATAAATCGTCATTTAAAAAAATTTAAGTTTAAAATATGATACACTTTTAAAAATAAATATTTGCAAGTTTCGTAATTTTATTAAAAACTAAGTATTAAAATTTATAAATCAAAATAAAAAGTTATTTATAAATATCAAATTTAATTGAAAAAACTACTATTTAAATATTAGTAAACTTTATTTGAACACATATTTATTTATAATAGAACCGTAGTATTTTCAAATTTTATATGTAAAATTAAAAAAAAATCTTATTTTTTGATAATAAATTTTTTTTAAATCTTGTTTTTTGATGATAAAACTTTAAAATCTCGCTTTTTTTTAAATCTCAAATTTTTTAATTCTTGATTTTTTTTTAAAATATTAACTTTTGATGATAATTTTAAAAAATGTTAACTAGTGGTAATAATGATGACTTGATTTGTTAAATATTTATTTATTTAATTTTTTTTTTAAAAAAGACTAAATTTACAAATATTAAATGGAGGATATAAATGTGGTTTTGAGTTGAAAATTTTGTAAGATGTAATGTGGTAATGTCATGTGACAAAACCATTTAGTTTTTTTTTATTATAAGAGGGATATTACATTTGTATGTAATTAAACTCATCACTTTTATAAAAAGTAACCACCATACCAATAAATCACAAGGTATCGGTACATAAATTTAAACCACCAACTCATGTGAATAGAAATTTAAATACACCCTCATTTTACTTGTAAACTAATAGTTCATGTTGGAAATCAGGTCCAAAAACACGAACACATAATTTGATCTCAACAAAACATCAAGTCTTTCTGTTTATTATAATTTTTGAGACACTCTACAATGATCCCTAACTCATTTATTTATACAAAAATAAACCTTGTTAATCAATTCTTTACATAATCAGCATAAGGGCAATCACTTTACATAATCATTAAGCTACATAATGGTATCACAGCCAACATTAATGAGTGGATTTTTTTATTTCATTTTGTTCATCTTTATAAATAATTGATATTTACTTTTTAAAACAATTACTTATCATTTGAAATGTCGACCCAAACACGTTAAAAAACCACTTACATGATGAATAAATATTTTTTTAACACAACTCCGTTTTCACAAAAAATTATACCCAGATGTTCAGAAAAATAAAATAAACAAGCTTGTGTATTTTTTTCTAAATAATTACCGAGCATTAGTTATTTGAGACACACCAAATTAAATCATAAACTAAATATTTAATTAAATAAAAAGAAATTATAAGGTGGAAGAATATGATTGGGTGTTGGTTTGGTAGGTTGTGCCCCTTCCCCGGTGATTCCACTCCCCCCCGCTTCAAGCCCTAGGGGGCGATTTCCATGCCTGTGAAAAGGCCGGGTGGCTCACGTGTTGGATTTTATGGACCGACCCGATGGACAACGCGGCTGACCGAGCTATGACCCGTAAGAGTTGCACCTAGGACAACGAACATTTAAATCCACTTAACCCGCTTAACTGGTAATTACGAACTATTAGCGAGACGATATATTTTATATATATTCGTTACACGGGATTTATTATTTATACATGTTTATAAATAATAATTTATATTTATTTGTTTTAATCTTTTATTAAAACAAATTAAATGCTTTTTGGACTTTAATATTAACTATTGGGTTTAGGCCCGGTATAGTTTTTATTAGGTTAAAAGGATTAGAGTAATTAATATATATATATATATATATATATATATTAAAAGCTAATTGAGAACAAGTAGATACAAGATACAAAGCAGCCGCAAGAAGATTTTTTTTGTTAACTTCTTGTCTTGCTGTCGACAAAAACAAAAAGGAAAGGGTTTTTGCCTCGCGACTTCCGGCCACCAAACCAGCCGCTGCCTGCCCGTTTTCGACCAACCTCGGCGCTTTCTGTCTCTCGCGTTTTGGTTCGTGATCTAGCATTGGCTCGTTGTACTTAGGTGTCTCAACCGGTTAATCATTAACTACTAAGGTATAATTAATCTTATCAGTAGATTAATTGTTTTTCTGTTGTGTTTGCGTGTTCATAACCAGATCCTGTTCGGTTTGTCAGTGCTGTTAAATAGGTTATGATTTTATTTTCCGCTGCGTATTTATTAATTAACTGAATTAATTAATTTCTCTGTCAAAACCCGTTTTGATAAAAAGTCAAACTGATCACCACTGAATCACAACAGTGGTATCAGAGCCTGGGTTATAACACGCAAATCGGAACCGGTCTGGTTTCACCGGTTAGATTAATCACAAACTTTAAATATTTTGAAGTTTCTGATCTGATCTGTTTTTTTGGGGCAATTTTTTTTATTTATTAATTTGGTCGATTTTTTATTTTATTTGACCAAATTTATTGCCCGTATGTGATTGTGTTGAATATGTAAACCTGACCCGACCCATGTGATTGAGTTGTTTGTGTTTATTATTCAGTTTTTTTTGTTTTATGGTTTTGGCCACTTTTGATGGCTCAAAGTTGTAATAGAATAGGTTTTTTTTATTTTATGTAATGTAATAAAAACCCGAAGACAAATCTGAAGACGCAACAGAAATCATGGAGTCAGTGGGAGTCATCCGAGACGACTAGATGCACGGAAGTCCATCCTTGTGGTTGTTTTAATTTTGTGGACCCCGTGACCGGTTTGGTCTTGCTAACTGGCTCTAGCAAGATCAAACAAACTTGGCCCTAAAAGATTTACATATTTATTTACTTTATGGTTGCTTTTAATTTTTTATAACTTAAATTTATTATAAACCAACCAAATACCAAACGTTTTAAAAGGAGTTTTAAAATGTCACAATCTGTCACCACAAGTTCTAATTTTACAACTTGTAGAATTTTATAAAAATAACAACTGGATTTTTTTATAAAATAAATAACCACTAAAGTTTTGCAATTTAAACTAAATTTAATTTCAAAACTTATAACTTAATAGTTTTCAACTATTAACTTTAACTGGTTATTCAAGTCGCGACAAACTTAGTTTTAATAGTTTACTTAAAATTAAGTGTCCTGAGAGATGAAAGGGTTCATCAAATTTGTCATGACTTTAAATAGTAAAACTGGCTTTTACAACACTCGTATGATTTAATCATTCGTTGTGTTTGACCCTATTCGGTAAACACTAAAATTGGAACCCATATTTAGAACCAATGGTCTATGCCATCCTATTATAAGGAACACTTTAAAACGAAACATCGGTGTTTGGAGCCACAGCACCGCACTGGATGCGTAGTTTATCCTTCCAAGGCGCAAGGGTTTCGTTGACACATCCGGCCCTTTCGCAAGTACCTGTTTTAGGACGACTATTACTTTTCTCTCTTTTTACATGCCCCAGCTGTCAAGAGATTAAAAGTGGGCATAGATGAGGCTAAACGTATCAATGCATAGACATGTCTTGTCTTAGCGGCCTCATACACGAGAATTCTGCATCTTTCCACAATTGACACTAATTGTCAGTCTAGTTACCCACTTACTAATGTTGTATGCCACAGCTACCATTAGTGACTGAATTAGCTAGATTCTCACTCCTTATTCTAATTTCTGTAATTGGGTCATAAATTAATAAGGATTTTTCACTTTCTTTATACTAATTATTTTTTTTGCTTATCTTGACAGATGTCTACTGAAAATAATAATACTAATAACTCCTTCGCTCTCAAGTCTATCCTTGAGAATGAAAAGCTGGATAACACCAACTTTCTCTCGTGGCAGTGCAATCTGAGAATAGTTCTCAAGATGGCCAAGAAGCTCTATGTTCTCGATGCACCAGTCCCTGAGGCACCCGATGGTAACACGGCTGCCGCTCGTAAGGCCTGGGAAAAACAAAGAGATGATGCCACTGAGGTGGCCTGCCTTATGCTAGCCTGCATGTCCCGTGAGCTCCAAAAGAGCATGGAGGACCTGGATGCCTTTGACATGATTGAGCAACTCAAGGGCATGTTCCTGAAACAAGCCCGACAAGAACGCTATGAAACCATGTCTCAGCTAATTCGTTGCACGATGCATGAGGGCACGCCTGTTAGTACTCATGTACTTAAGATGAAAGGGTACATCGACTAGATGAACAAACTTGGATATCCCATGAAGGATGACATGGCTACTGATTTCATCTTAAACTCTCTCCCAATCTCCTATGCTCAATTCGTAATGAATTTCAACATGAATGACTTGGAGAAGACAGTGGCCGAGCTACATGGTATGCTCAAAACGGCCGAGATGAATATCCAAGGAAAGAAAAATCAAGTTCTGAGGGTCAGATCTGCTCGTGTTAAAAAGCCTAACCCCAAAAAAAGAGGTTTTAATAGCAAAGGCAAGAAGAAGGTTAATGTTGCTGCCAAGCCTGCCACCAACAATAACAAGAAAGCTTCAAAAGCACCCCCTCCTGAGGAGCGCCAATGCTTTGAATGCAACAAAATGGGGCACTTGAAACGTAACTGTCCTGAATATCTAGCAAAGCTGAAGCTGCAGAGGGCCAATGGTGAGGGCACCTCTTCAGGTATTCTCATTTATGTTATTGAAATTTTTACTGTTTCTAGCAACACATGGGTATTTGATACCGGATGTGGATACCACATCATTAATGTCTTGCGGGAGCCTAAAAGTTGGAGGAAGCTGAAACAAGGCGACATGGAGCTCATCGTTAGTGATGGGAAAAGAGTACCGGTTCTTGCAACTGGAACATATCATCTCTCATGTCCTTCTGGCCTTGTGGTTGTTTTGAACAATTGTTTGTTTGCACCTGGTTTAACCAGAAACATTATTTCAGTTTCTTTATTGTTTGAACAAGGATTTAAGTACGTTTTTAATGGTATTGCTATTTCTGCCTACTTAAATGATATCTTTTATTTCGAGGCTAAACCTCAAAACGGTATTTATGAGATTGACGTTCAAACTGACAATAACATATATAATCTTTCTAAACGTATCAAATCTGGCATTAATGATACTTTTCTATGGCATTGTCGACTTGGCCACATAAGCAAAGCACGCATTAAAAGACTCCAATCCGAGGGAATTCTTGAACCTACCGGACAGAACTCATTTGATAATTGCGAGTCTTGTTTAGCTGGCAAACTCACAAAGGACCCTTTCACCCATGTTGGTGAACGAGCCAAGGATCTGCTAGGCCTTATACACACTGATGTGTGTGGCCCTTTCAGAACCATGTCTAGAAATCATGAAAGATACTTCGTTTCATTTATTGACGATTATAGTTGATATGCTTATGTCTATCTTATGAAACATAAGCATGAAACATTTGAAAAGTTCAAAGAGTTTCAAAACGAAGTAGAGAAACAACTCGATAAATCTATCAAGACACTTCGATCAGATCGAGGTGGCGAGTATCTCAGCTTAGAATTTCTTAATCATCTGAAGGAGCACGGAATCTCTGCCCACTCCTCCTGGCACACCCCAACTTAATGGCGTGAGCGAGAGGAGAAATCGAACGCTATTTAATATGGTTCGATCGATGATGTGTATAACTAACTTGCCTCACTCCTTCTGGAGTTATGCTCTTACAACCGCTACCAGCCTTGTAAATCTGGCACCGACTAAGAAGGTGGACAAAACCCCATATGAGATATGGCACAGGTCAACCCAATTTGTCTTACCTTAGAGTATGGGGATGTGATGCATATGTCACCAGCGATTCTGATGACAAGCTCGATCCCAGAGGCGAAAAAGTTGTTTTCGTCGGTTACTACAACAAAAGCGGATATTATTTCTATCATCCTGATGCAAACATTGTTTCCATCAAAAGGAAAGGACGCTTTCTCTAGGAAGATATTTTAAATCGAGGAACCGGAAATAATATTATGGATCTTGAAGAAATTCGAGAAACACAAACAACCGCTGAGGAAGTCGGAGCGTCTGATCAACAAGAAGTTGTTGCTGATGAATCAGACATAAACACAAGCGTTCGCAGAAGTAGCAGGTCTCGTAAAGAACCTAATAGATACCTATGGCATCTTGAAGCTTCTAAAGTCCTGTTAGTAGCTGAGTCAAATGACGAACCTACAAACTACAAATCTGCTATCTCAGATCCTGAATCCGAGAAATGGCTTGAAGCCATGAACGCCGAGATGCAATCTATGCGTGATAATCAGGTCTGGGACTTGATTGAGCTACCCCCCGGTTCTCGGGCAATAGGGAGCAAACGGATTTTCAAAAGAAAAACCGACATGCATGGTAATATACAAACCTATAAAGCACGGCTAGTTGCAAAGGGTTTCACTCAAAATCAAGGTATTGACTATGATGAAACTTTCTCACCCATTGCTATGATCAAATCGATCAGGATACTGCTTGTCATAGTCGCGTACCATGATTACGAGATATGGCAAATGGATGTCAAAACTGCTTTTCTTAATGGACATCTCTCTGAAGATGTCTATATGGTTCAGCCTGACGGTTTTGTTGATCCAAAGTATCCTAGTAGGGTCTGCAAACTGAATAAGTCCATTTATGGACTTAAACAGGCATCTCGAAGCTGGAATCTTCATTTTGATCAGAAAATCAAAGAATTTGGTTTTGTCAAGAATGAAGATGAGCATTGTGTTTACAGAAAGGCTAGTGAGAGCACTATATCATTTCTCATCTTGTATGTGGATGATATACTGATCATTGGAAACAACATCCTTGTGCTTGACAAAGTTAAACAATGGTTAGGATCTTGTTTTGCAATGAAGGATCTTGGAGAAGCTGCTTACATTCTAGGAATCAAGATCTATAGGGATAGATCTAAGCGGCTTCTAGGGCTAAGTCAGAGTACTTACATAGACAAAATGATGACACGCTTTAGGATGAAAAACTCCAAGAAAGGAGGTGTTCCGATGACTAAAGGGACTGTGTTGAACAAATCGCAATCTCCTTCCACGGACATTGAACTTAAGGAAATGGAACCAATTCCATATGCCTCAGCGATTGGTTCTATCATGTATGCTATGTTATGCACTAGACCTGACGTCTCGTATGCTTTAAGCATGACCAGTCGTTTTCAGCAAAGTCCTGGCATTGCCCATTGGACTGCAGTCAAGAACATTCTGAGGTACTTAAGAAGGACCAAAGACATGTTCTTAATATTTGGAGGAGTGAAAGAGGAGCTCACTGTACAGTGTTACACTAATGCTAGCTTTCAAACTGACCGAGACGACTCTCGCTCACAGTTGGGTTTCGTATTACCTCTTAATGGAGGAGCTGTTTCTTGGAAAAGCTCCAAGCAGAGTGTAGTGGCGGATTCAACCACCGAATCTGAGTATATAGCCGCATCAGATGCTGCTAAAGAAGCTGCTTGGATGAATAAATTCATTACTGACCTCGATGTGGTTCCGAGTATTCGCCAACCAATCGAGATACTTTGTGATAACACAGGTGCTATAGCTCAAGCCAAAGAGCCCAGATCTCATCACAAAGCCAAGCACATTCAAAGGAAGTTCCACTATATACGGGAAATTGTGGAACGTGGAGACGTCGTGATAAGCAAAGTAGACACAGATCAAAACCTAGCGGACCCGTTCACTAAGCCGATGACTCAGGAAAATCATGATCAGCACAGAAATGCTATCGGTCTTAGTTTTGCTAGCGATATGTTTTGATTTAGTATTTTGAATGTGCGAACATTTAATCAATTGTACTTTTGAATTCTTTTGGTTTACTGATTTAAATGCAATTCTGAATTCTTATAACTGTGTTCGATTTTAATACGTTTAATCCATGAATATTGTATTCTTAATTATCCGTAGTCGATCAGAATCGTGAGAACGACTCTGAATTAAGACTATTCTGAACTTCGGCTCAAGGAGTTGACTCCGAACTTCACAGGCCTCATTTTGAATGACGTTGGATGTAACTCGCATCAAATCATCTTCATGGATCTTTGTCATAAGATGTTTTGCTATTGGTATACTCATTAGTATCCTCTGACCTGAGATACGTACTAGAACAGCCGTTTACCAAGAACCATTCTTTAATCACTGTCAAACGCTGTCGCGTAACTGCCAGTCATAAAGGCTTTGATTAGGAATAGTTTTGAAGTTCAGTGGGAGTTGTATGTAGTCAATAAGAGATTCTGTACTCTTACATTATATGTAACAGATAGGCATCGTGGCGCCCTCGTTGATTCAAACTGGTGAAGTGTAAGGCCTTACCCAAACTTACTGTGTGTTTGATTGAACCACTTTGATTCTTGATCGAGAACAATAATAATTGAACGCCATATGAGAATGAACTACATCCATGTCTCATTGATTCAATTGATGTTTTATACGGAAAGGATGAATGACAACTATTCCCATAAGTCTATTGTCTTGCTTTAGTTAGCTGTTACTAACACCGAGATATTTGGTTAATGACTTTAAAGCGTCATACCTTGTTAGAGACAGCCATGTGCAGCTAGAGCGCCGCTGACTGTTTGGTTTGATTTATCGTGGATCGTCCAAGTGGGAGATTGTTGGATTTTATGGACCGACCCGATGGAAAACGCGGCTGACCGAGCTATGACCCGTAAGAGTTACACCTAGGGCAACGATCATTTAAATCCACTTAACTGGTAATTACGAACTATTAGCGAGACGATATATTTTATATATATTCGTTACACGGGATTTATTATTTATACATGTTTATAAATAATAATTTATATTTATTTGTTTTAATCTTTTATTAAAACAAATTAAATGCTTTTTGGACTTTAATATTAACTATTGGGTTTAGGCCCGGTATGTTTTTTATTAGGTTAAAAGGATTAGAGTAATTAATATATATATATATATATATATTAAAAGCTAATTGAGAACAAGTAGATACAAGATACAAAGCAGCCGCAAGAAGATTTTTTTTCTGACTTCTTGTCTTGCTGTCGACAAAAACAAAAAGGAAAGGGTTTTTGCCTCGCGACTTCCGGCCACCAAACCAGCCGCTGCCTGCCCGTTTCCGGCCAGCCTCGACGCTTTCTGTCTCTCGCGTTTTGGTTCGTGATCTAGCATCAGCTCGTTGTACTTAGGTGTCTTAACCGGTTAATCATTAACCATAAATGTATAATTAATCTTATCAGTAGATTAATTGTTTTTCTGTTGTGTTTGCGTGTTCATAACCAGATCCTGTTCGGTTTGTCAGTGCTGTTAAATAGGTTATGATTTTATTTTCCGCTGCGTATTTATTAATTAACTGAATTAATTAATTTCTCTGTCAAAACCCGTTTTGATACAAAGTCAAACTGATCACCACTGAATCCCACCATCACATCCCCCGGTTCACGCCTACACTACGAATGGCCTAACCACGGTGGAAGAAACTACCCAACTACATAAATGTTGAACAGTGTTGGGTCATGCCCAAATCACATTCTGCCAAGATTCTTGGTCATGGACCTACGACACAATCGGGACATTCATGGTAAAAATCCATTTGATTTTATTGAACAAGAAAAGTATTGTTCACGACACTTGGACATTCGATTGGAATAGGCGACTCCCCTTGAAAGTAAATGTTTTTGGGTGGTGGTTTGAAATGAATCATTTATCGATGTTGCTTGCATTTCACAACAGAAGAATAACTCTACTTTCGTTTACTTGTCGTATTTGTGGGTAACTTACCGCTAAAAAAAGATTGAACACGTGGGAGGATGTAAACGAACTTTGAGGAACCGGTCGAACACCTATTTATCTCCCTCTTATATAGCGACAATCATATGGAAACATATTGGACATCGGTGCGGGCTTCCCCCAATATTTGCTTTTGCGAATTGAGATTTGTTGGAACTTTACAGGCCCATCAAGTCTAGTATCCTCAAAGTAAAAATGGTACAGTCAGTAGTCTTAACATCATGTTGGTGTTGTGGAAAGCTTGAACGAACTATTTTTCTCCAAAAAACTAGTATCTGTGTCGAGAATAATTGAAGACATCAAATCAAGCGGCTTCCTCTAGGTAAAAAAAAACCGGCCAAAAATTCAATCGTTGGAGTAGCCAAATTGGTGTAATTTTAATTTCAATAGATTTGTCTACATACTAAAATTTGGATGTGTATGTTCACTCTATTATCTCCTGTTGAATGTAATTGCGGAATCAAAACATTAACACCAATTGAATACACACGAATGAAAGATGATTGAGAACCCAACGATTCCAAATGTTATTACTTCAAAGGATTACAGAACAGATTACAAAGAGAAGTACGCAAGAATGTGTATAATCAGAATTGAACAAGATTAACCACTAACAACCATTAACAAACTATTAATAGCATTCCAAAGCAAAATACTAATCACACCTCCAACTATACTATAATGACAGAACATACCCCTGCTATAACAACTATGCAGAAAGTACATATTAACCCCTTGAACTTGTTAAGATCTTGACAACTAATCCAACATCTCCTTGCTAGATATTTACTTTCATTAACATATTAGATTATAAACACGTGTTTTACATGAGTTGAATAAATAAATATATTGAATATCAATGAAAATTTAAAAATTAATAAAAGAAATAATAAATAATTAGTAATGAAGAAAAATAATCAGGAAAAAGAATTTTGTACTCGCATAATTATGACACGTGACGCCACGTAATTATGATACGTGACGCAACTATTTACTTATTAGGACATCCGGTATACTCCCAAAAATCACGCGGTGATCCGATGTGGATGCCAAATCACGGCGTGAAGAAGAAGGAACACCGCCCCTTGTCGCGTGAAGGGGGCGTGATTTTTTTCACGACTTTGTAGATTTTGTAGCTGTGATATGTGATTCTATGTGTAATTTCTGACTCCATTCTTGTCCATTTCCATGTCGAAAGGAATTAGGCCAGCTGCTTAAATGAAAGAATTAGGCCAGCTGCTGAAATGAAAGAATTCTTGCGATGAAATTGAAACCTCTGCTGAAAGAGACACGCCTTATTAACTATATGATATATAGGACAACTCCTTCCAACCCAATAAGATCCAACCCAAACTCATAACACAATAAGCCCACAAATAATAGAAACAAAACAATAAGCCCACGATCCGAATTTTTGGTTCATATATTTTTATTATATTTTATTATTTAAATGAATATTAAAGAAAATATTTAATTATCACACCACCACAATCACTTGGGTATACCCCTTGCCAAGTGATGGATGGTGTGATAATGAAGATAGTGACGTGACGTGCACTTTATTATCATACCACATCACAATCACACATGTATGCCCCTTGCTCTTAGATATACCCATTGACGTTGCTTCATTAGGGCCTCCCCCCCCAACCGATTTTTCACTTAGAAAATTTTATAGGTATTAAATTCCGGTCCTCCTGGTATCGCCTGTAGGAAAAAATTATATGGCTCCGTCGCGGCCCCTTTGCGTTTTTTTCAAACTTCGCCACTGGATATAGATGTAAAGTTCGTGCGATTAGGGTAAGAGGTATACCCTCACATGAGGGTGGGCGTGAGCCCTTTCACACCATGAAGGTCAAAGGAACATCACCCCCTTCGGCGTGAAGAGGGCGTGAGCACATACACGTGAAGAATCTCACGCGAGCAAGGTACCAAAAGTAGCCGTTATATAAGCCCACAAATAATAGAAACAAAACAATAAGCCCACGATCCAAATTTTTGGTTCATATATTTTTATTATGTTTTATTATTTAAATGAATATTAAAGAAAACATTTAATTATCACACCACCACAATCACTTGGGTATACCCCTTGCCAAGTGATGGATGGTGTGATAATGAAGATAGTGACGTGACGTGCACTTTATTATCATACAATATCACAATCACACATGTATGCCCCTTGCTCTTAGATATACCCATTGACCATGCTTCATTAGGGCCTCCCCCTAACCGATTTTTCACTTAGAAAAATTTATAAGTATTAAATTCCGGTCCCCCTGGTATCGTCGGTAGGAAAAAATTATATGGCTCCGCTGCAGCCCCTTTGCGTTTTTTTAAACTTCGCCACTGGATATAGATGTAAAGTTCGTGCGATTAGGGTAAGGGGTATATCCTCACATGAGGGTGGGCGTGAGCCCTTTCACGCTTTGAAGGTCAAAGGAACACCCCCGCTTTCGGCGTGAAGGGGGTGTGAGCACATACACGTGAAGAATCTCACGCTAGCAAGGTACCAAAAGTAGCCGTTATATATCCATTAGGGGGGGGGGATAGAGCCGTTTAAAAAAAATACTATATATATATACACACACACACACAATCATCATATATTTATCAAATCATCACCAATTCATACACAAACTTTAGCAAAATGGCATCATCTTCCTCTTCATCTTCAAGTGACGAAGCGCCTCAAATGATGTTCCGTGCTTGGACATTTGCAACAATTATGTGGTGGCACGATGCCGAATCATCACAACCTTTAACAAGAAATGCTCGTCTAAACCGAGAACAGTCGGTTGCTAACGCCCAACTACTACAATATTATTTTAACGGAGGGTGTACGTATGATGAGGAGCACTTTGCTACCCCGTTTCGAATGAGCCGGAATTTATTTTTAAGGATATTAAATGATATAGAAAGAGAGGTTCCTTGGTTCCGACAAGGCGTTGATGCGAGAGGTCGGGTTGGTTTCACCCCCGTTCAAAATCGTACCAGCGCGATTCGTCAATTGGCGTACGGAAGCGCTAGTGATTCGTTCGACGATTACCTAAAGATGTCTGGCCGAAAAATCAGGTCATGCATGTATAAATTTTCTAGAGCTATTATTAGATTATATGAAAGTATATATTTACGTAAACCGTCGGCTAGCGACATAAAGCTAAGCATGACTTTGTCGGCATGCTTGGAAGTATCGATTGTACACATTGGGACTGAGGAATTGCCCCAACGCATGGCGAGGGCAGTTTGCACGTGGTGAACATCCCAAGTCGGAATTTATTTTTATGTAACTTTTATTTATGCCTTAATGAATATTTTATTTAAAAAATGAATATTTTATAATATATGCATTTAATGCTCACTTGAGTAGAGTATACTCCTTACTAAGTGAGAGTCAAGTAAGAAGTGTAGCATTATGATGTGACGCCTATGTGACAGAAAAGGTACTGTCAAGTGAGAGTATACCTCATACTCTTAGAAAAAAGAAAAAGAAAATAAATAACTAAATATTCTTAAAACAGAAATAAAACGAATATGAACCGTTGAGAAGAAGCAGACGGAGCCGTGAGATCTAGGGCACCATCAAACGAGAAATAATTTAACTTCCTCGTGTAGCAAACCCTAAAGCCCCTTTCCTTTCGGCCACACTAGAGAGCTAATTCGTTCGCCAGAAACACCCAACCGGATCTAAACATGGTGCAGCGTCTCACTTACCGGAAACGCCACAGCTATGCTACCAAATCCAATCAGCATCGGGTCGTTAAAACCCCCGGTACATCCCTCATTCTATCCGCCACTCGATCATGCATCAATGCATCATAATTGATATTATTCTTGTTTGTAACAGGTGGAAAGTTGGTTTACCAGACCACAAAGAAGAGAGCTAGCGGCCCTAAATGCCCTGTTACTGGCAAGAGAATCCAAGGGGTAATGCAAATTTTGCACATTTGGTTGAATGTTTATATGGGTTTTATTGCAATATGCGTTCAATTTCAGTGTGTGATGTATGTTTGTAGCTTAGGGCTTGTGAATGCTAGCAATAGGTTTAAATCATTGTGATTGTTAATGCTTTTTGATTCAAATTATTATTCATTTGATCAAAGTTAGGATTTTGAGATGTTTAGTTAAAATTTTCATTTACTTTATGTGTCACAAGGTATAGTGAGTGTAGAACATGTAGTCAAAATTTGCATTTACTTTATGTGTCACAAGCTATGAAAACCCTAAACTATGCCACGCTATTACTCTTTAGTACCTGATTGACTCTACTATCAATGAACATAGTTATTTGTTAGCAACACATACGTGAAAACAATAGTTACGAATTATGTGATTTTGTGTTACCCCCTGGACCCCACACACAATGGGATGAACTATGTGGACCATGCGACGATTTGGATAATTACGGGTGCACACGTAATTATAAAAATCAGCACATGGAAGACATAGTAAAATCTGTTGTGTGTTATGACATGGAACCTATCGTGGTACATAATAACAAAACTAATGTGATATGATAAGGACATGGTGGATACGCCGCTGGTACTTCCTATATATAAGTGTCCTGTCATAAAATCAGACGTAGCGTTGTTCTTGCCATGTAAAGTTTTATGTTATTCTGACCTTGACCAATGTTTGTGAAATCTCTTGTCCAGTAACGTATCTTGAACATATTAGATTACATCTTAAAACAAGTTTTGATCATCAATTCTCATCATTCTCATTTCGAGTGATGTATTTCATCTTTAGAGTCCAAAATATTCTTTGACGTTTTCTCCTTCATTCCCTTAATTCTAAACCCATAAATTCCTTCATGCCTGACCTTGAGTATCAGACGTAAATCTTGCCATCAATTGTACTCCTCAACCCGACAGCTAAAATCGTTGAAAATGTAAACCCTCATCTTTTTCCTAATCCAGCAGTACTAGTTGAATTTCGGGACGAAATTCTCTTAACTAGGGGAGACTGTGACATCCCTGATTTTTATGCCTGATCCTATAATCCTACCTTGTAACCTTGATTGATTTATTATAAAATGAACATTTTTATGCTTCATATCACTTATGATATCATTTCATTTCAGATTTCCAAGTCTAGTCTAAAGCGAGTATTCTATTGCGCATAGAACGGCTTGCGCATTATATTTTGATTCTATATCTGATTCTGGTATTCATTCTTAATCTTGCTACTTATAGTAGCTTTGGATACCTTAAACTCTAACCTAATAAAAAACAGTTCAAGTTTGTAACTTCGTTTGACTAAAATATAATTTCAAGGGTAAAAGTTACACATACGTAAATTTCAGGGTTTCTTTTGTAACGTCTTCGAAATCTGGTTAATTTTTGTAAATTCAATCATATTAATATAATTTTCGAAATTTTAAGTTTATATATTATTATTTATTATTTAAATTAATAAAATCAATTAATTCCTTTAAACTTATCCAAAATGAATTAAAACCATTATTTTATTCTTAAATCCTATCCTAATCCATTCCATCCATTAGCTAACTAATTTTGAACTCAATCCTATCATCCATATCCTCAAAATTTCGTGAACTAATCCCTATATCCATTATTCAAAAGTTTTATAAAAAAATTCTAAGATTTATAAACCTATGTTTATCACATTTGTTATCCTAATAAAAAAACCTAACCAACTTTTCCCCTTTTTCCTCTCAAACCCACCTTATAAATAGAGTCTTAAACCTCATTCATTCTTCACACCTCAACAATCCTCTAGGGCTCTCTAGCAACTAAAGGTTGTTCTCCTCATCTTTTGGAAGATTCTAGCTTAAATCCTTCCATTCTAAGTAAGTTCTTCTTATGTTCTTGCTTGTTCATACTTTTCTTTTCAAAAATTCCTCATAACTAGCTAGATCTATGATTCCCTAGCATGTTTATGTTATAATCATAGAGCTATCGAAGATCAAATGCCCTATTTTAATTAAACTTGTTCAAACTTTTATTTAAAAACTTGGTTTTGATCTTTCTTGTTCCTTTCAATTTCAAAAATCATGTTTTTACTAAAACTTCTTATCTTCAAATTAAACCCCTCTAATAATTAACTTATTTCATTTCTATCTTTACTAAACTTATATTTTCACTTTAGCCCTTATACTTTCCAAACAAACCCTAAACTTGGTCAAGTATACAAATAGGGTAACTTTCAAACCAGTATGTAGTTATCTGACAAACATTAAAGTTCTGGCTAGGAAAAGACAGGGTTCCGATCCAACCAACTCTTTCCTGGGAACTTTTATGTTGGAGGTACTACTCTGGAATGATAACCACTCTAGTGTACAACAACCACTTTCAACTAACTACATTGTCAACCCCTCGACTATCCTTAACTTGTTTCTAACGTAACAAACTTAACTTAGGGAGTCGTTAAGGCATTCGATCCAAGTTACTACAAGTTCAAGTTCAACCCTTTCATTTGCAAGGTGAGTTTACATAGCCCCTTTTCCTTTTGTACTTTTTGGGGTGAAACATGATTACATTCAAATACTATTTGCAATTACACACGTACAATTCTATAATATGATTATATGTGTTTATTTGTGCTTTATGCTTGGATGCTAATTGTTAAGGCTACCTATACATGAGATACACGTGCAAACACAATTACATTATTTCAGGCTAACGTGTGTTGTTATGCCCTACATTTACATTAGGATAACATGTGTTGTTATGCCCTACATTAGGATAACATGTGTTGTTATGCCCTTCAATTACAAAGTTTCATTTGTACATCTAGCTTAACTTAGATTCTCCATAAATGCTTTATAAACCATGCATCATATGAATTGTACACAAAACATTTGAATTTTACTTGTGGTGTCAAAACCTATGTATGCTCACCAACTATTTATAGTTGACCCTCTCATTTTAAACATGTTTCAGGTACTAAGCTTTGAGTTCATATTCAAGATGCTACACATAGGAATTGAGGACCTAGTTAAATAAATAGTTAAAACTTGTTGATGTACTTCATTTTCTTTGATTGTATTTGTTGAACTTGTTATGAAATTAAGTGATTTTAATATACGGGAATTTTAGTTGAACCAGGTGCTTTTGAACAGTCTACATGTCCCGCCCCGACGTTTCCGCCGTCGGTTGGGGTGTGACACAAAAAGGGTTGGAGTTGTTGGGTTAACGGTTTCTGGTAACACGGGTATCTTTTAGTTCGGGTCAAAACATGTTGGTTTGGGTTGAAATAACTGTTGTAAATATGATTAAAAGTACAATTATGCGACTTTTGACCTGTTTCTTTTCTAACTAAAAAATGTAGATGAATGTACCCATTTGACCCACTAGGTATGAACCGATTAAGCAAAACTGCATGACTTAAATCGACCAGTTCATAGGTTAATGGGTAGAAACTGTGAAACATTGAAATTTGTAATATTTTTTCCACTTGGGTGATGTTTCTTACTTTGTATTTATTGGGTTTTTTGTTGCAGGATCATTCGAGCTTTCTTGGTTGAAGAGCAAAAGATTGTGAAGAAGGTTCTGAAGCTTCAAAAGACCAAAGAAAAGCAAGGAGGAAAGAGTTAAGTCAGGTTTGCAATTAGTAATGTGATTGAAAGAAATTTTGACTTCAACGCAATGATTATAAGATGTGAACTTACAGATTCTTGTTGAAGATATTGATCGATTTTAAATTTAAATTTTAAAGGGTGTGTTTCACTTGATATGTTATGTTAAACTCAAGCATAAAGAACTAGCTGACTTTAGAACAACTTAATACTCTTGGCAGTTACCATAGCCTGAAGATGTTTGACGCAAGCCAAAGTTTATTCAAACAATAGTACAAAGGGGATTATGTGATGCATTGAATTGAGTATATAGACTAGCATTAAAAAGAAAGACATCTTAACAAAATCGTAGCATACAAGTGGTAAGCACCTCGGAGATCACAAATAAAATAGTTGGTTGTCGGGCGATCATCATTATTGATTAAGATCTTAAGAAGAGAGTGGGTTGGTTTCATAACTACTATATTGCAAGTATAAAAGCAAAATATGAAAATCTGTTAGAAAAGTTACTAGTACTGAAAATCAATAGCATAGCGTGTTACTGTGTTAAATTGAATTATTGGACAAATGCGCCAATGTACAAAAAAAAAATAAAAAAAAAATTGTGCATTAACCAAGATCATGTGTTCTTCTTGATGACACTTCAAGATTGTGGATTCCAATATATTATAAAGTGTTGTAAAAATCGCGCCTAGGCGCCGATTAATCGCTAGACGGTCACCTGAGAAGTAAATTTGGCCTAGTCGCTCAAGAAATCGTTGGGCGGTCCAAATCGGGTCTAGTTGGGCTAGGCGGTCCAAAATCGGGTCTAGTCGGCCCACTTTTTTGTCTTTTTTATGATTTTTAGCCCAAATCGGGTCTAGTCGGGCTAGCGGTCCAAGCTGATGATGATTTTTTGAACCATTTTATCTAGTAGCATGTTAATGTTTGTGTTTTGAACTATTTAATCTTTGAATTTTGAAGTATTTAATCTTTAATTGTTTATGTTTGAAGTATTTGTGTGTATATAACTATATATATAAATTACATATAAAAATTCCAATCCGATTAATCCCGCCTAGGCCCCGATTAATCCCGCCTAGGCCTAGGCCCTATCCCACCACCGCCCGACTAGCGCCTAGCGCTTTTTACAACACTGAATATATATGCCTCTCTTTGTGGGTCTCAGTAGATATAATACCCCTACCACCATCGCATTGTTAGCTTTGCCTCTACTAGGGGATGGTTTTGTTTTTGGTTATTTTGATGCTATTCTCGCATAAGCATGTTTAACTGCGAACTTCTCATGGGATCCGTTACACTTGTACACCCAAAATGTAAAATGTGTCATGCATGGCAAGGCAATGCACCTTTAGTTAACATATAGTCTATCATGTCCATTTTCAATCTTGAATTCGCCTAATGTATTCAAAATAACTCATATTCATGACTCATCGACCTTAATGAGGTCTTCCAACCATCATGAATGAAACATGAGTTGCTTTGATACCATATCGAACACCTTGGACACGACCATGATATTGTTTGATTAGACCTTACTAGCCCACAACTTTGTTTTTTTGTTAACGATGATATAACTTCCAAAGAGGTCATCTACCATAATACTACTTGCCCAAACATGCTTACCTGTCGAGTTCTCATGAGATCCGTTGTACAGTTGTACTTGAGGATTTATGTCATGCCTGTTAAGGCTTTATGGTTCTATTCCATTGATCCATATGGGATAGATCACAGAACTAGATGTACATATTACTTGATAATAACGAGTACAAAGTACGTATTAAAAAGTTTCTCTTCAAACTTGTTTTGAAAATGAGTTTATTGATGAATGACTGAATGTTACAAAATGATTATGATATATAAAGGTGAAACTTTGTAGGAATAGTAAGATCAGCACGCAATGACTTATTTCTTTTGTTACTGAATAAACTTATTTGTTGTGGTGACCACTATTTCTTTTGTTACTGAATAAACTTATTTGTTGTGGTGACCACAACAGCAAAACGAGTTGTGGTAATGAAACCGAAAGGCAAACAGTTGGCCTTTGTTTGCTCCATCAAACTTGCAGTCAGTTACACCCACGGTCCGTTTCTTTGAGGTCCCTCCGAACAGGGTCAGGCATTTTCCGGTACCACGAGAGACCCAGAATCTGAACTCCCTGTGGTTCAGGTGCTTGGGTGGGTTGATTGATTTCCAATCTGCAAATGCCAAGCTCTCCAATGAAGCCAAGGACTGGAGGCTCACTTTGCCATGCTTGCTGACTGTCAGGTAGTTCTCTCCTCCTGAGCATTTATCCATGTAGTTACTGAACCTGTGTTCTCTCAAAAAAGATTACAATTTAAAATCTATACACTATTATTAAGTTGTTTATTTAGAAGGTTGAGTCAACTACAAGAAACATGCTATTTGCATACACTTCTTTCTTACCTGGCTATGGAAGTTTTTTTTTTAAACGGGTTATTTTGTTTTTTTTTAACGGCAACACCTAGATATTCTAAGATAAATGGGTTTCCCCAGGGCAACACCTAGAACATCTAGGTCAGCCCACCCCCAGGAGGAACCCTCACCTGGGCACAAACATTTTTTTTTGTTGTGGCCCTGATTCGAACCGGCGACCTCCCATTTGGAAGTCATCGGGGTACAGCAGGCGCCATGACAAAGCCCCTTTGGTGGTTATTTTGCTTCAACTATTGGTTAATTACTTTCTAAGATAGCGACTTCTTCGTCTTAGAGTTCACAAAACTCAAGATATCACATGAGTAGGGGTATTTTGTTTTGTAGAAGTTGAAGTCGCTATATAAGATATAATGACTTCAACTTGATAGTTGGAATATCACCGACTTTAAAACTGCTACAAGACAAAAATCTAAAACGGCAACTAGCAACATAAGTCGTTATTTTAGATAGCGACTTTGTTGGCATAATTCTAATCCTTAGGAGAAGTGGAAAATAAGAAAATTAGTTTGTGATTGGGATGCCGTGGGAATTATCAAATGTTTAAAAATTGGATTTCTGGTTTGATTCAGATTCCTAGTGTTTGGCTTTATCTAGTTTAATTATTATATTTATTTTCTAATAGTTACAGGGAATGAGTATTATAAAAAAAACTTATTCATTAGTATAAACTAGATAGAGGCCCGCGCGTTGCAGTGGCTTCTAACCAATAGTTCTACCTTTTCGATTTAATAGTGACTTTCTGACGGATAGTTCTAGCATTCATTGTACCCATGCGCATTGTGGCGTGTTAATCCACAGAAGGAATTAACATCGTCGAAGTTTATAAAATAAAGTCAAAACGTTTAGATATATAAAATGAAATTGTTTTACGGTTATAAATTAAAACATAAGAAAAAAATAGAATAAAAATGAAATGAACAAAATTTAGATTAAAAATGGCAAAAAAAAAATAGAATAAAAATTGTTTTAAAGCCTTGAAAAGTGTTTGTACCATTAGCTTCTGAAGTTGTAAATTTTGTATAGTAGTTTTCTCCTCACAACCAAAAGTTGGTTTTTAACACGGGGTTTATATAATCATTTTATCTGTCCCAGCGAATAAGAAAAGAGTCAAAGTGAGTTGCTTCAAAAACCTCGTGTTGATATTAGTCATATAGACTTCAATTATACACTATATACAATTTAGGAGGACATGAATAGTAGAATCTTCGGATTAGGGGGTTAAGGCGGTTGTGCCACGTGGCACTTCCTCATTTGTGGGTAAACCTTTTTTTATGTTAAAATCTGTAGTTAATGTATTGCATATTTGTGTTTAGGTATTTAACAATATATGTTTGGTGGCCGAGGAGTAGCACTACGCGTGCCCTTTCCCCATTAACCCCACAACCCGGGTTCGATTCTTGACGTGTGTTTTTTTTTTATTTCAAGCAAACGTTTTGGGGTATTAAAGAGTTTTGGTGAGGCCAAAAAGCACCGAATGGCCTTGGAAGCCAACTGGTAAGTCAACGCCTCCACTCTACCATCCACCTGAGTTTATCTTGGGGAGGGGTATTTGATTCCAATTTTTTTATCTAGTTTTTGTTATTTCAATTTTTTTAGTTTATTTTTTTGTTATTTATGAATCCAATTTTTTTTTATTTCGTTTTCCCCAATTTTTTTACATTATTTTTACGTTACATGTTTTAATACTCGTGCTCTATTAACATTTTAAAATATACTACTGTCAAATCTATACTATATAATAAATAAAGGTTTTTAGTGCCATTTGTCACCTCCATATTCATTCTTATCATTTTTTTCCCGCCTCTCTCTCTTATTTAATGCACTTCTATCTTTAAATAATAATATATATTTAAAAAAAATATTAATTACACTAATAAAAACATTTATTTTAAATTATTCCTTCTTATAAAAACTTTAAAATTTAATTATGTAACTTTTTATTTCAATCAAATAGTAATTGAAAGTCAAATTACATTAAATAGTAATTAATGTATTTTCAAAACCCAATTATATATTAATTTTTACATATTTTGAGTTTGTTTATATCCGTAGTATATGTAATATATTTTTATACCTGTAAAATATATAAAAAAATATTTGAAAATTTTAAATATTGATATTGTTCACCCCGTATATAAACACGGGATCTAAACTAGTACACTTATAAGTATGAGAAAAATCACTTGCCCCGTTGCATAGCGCAGTGATAATACTAGTTTCCAACAAACTTACACATAATTGAAAACAAAAAAGGCCCAATTTTTCATAGGGGATTTTGAAAATACAAAATTTTTTAAAATGTACAAATGTCTTATTTTGTACTTTGATTTTTCAACTTCTTTAAAATGTATTCGTATGATCCCGATGAAAATGTCGAAAAAGGACACAAAAGGAGGTGACGTGTAGCAATAATATGATGACACGTACACAAACGTGCGAAAACGTAGTGAAAAAAATTAATACCTAAAAACTCATCATCGTCGTTTGTAAATGCGATTTGATTAAAATTAAATTTTTTAAATGAACCAAATCACACTTGTCAAGTGTAAAATGACAGCCAATGGGGTTGGTGGGTCATTGGTATAGGAAAATCCTCTAACAACACTAAGGATTGAGGAGGTCATGGGTTCAAGTCCAACTCCCATAGGAATAAAAAAATTTGTCTTTTAAAAAAAAAAAGTGCAAAATGATATTTTTAATAATTCTTTTTCCGGCGGTGAAAGGTGCAAACGCCATGCGCCATTATCAAAACTTAGTTTAGTTTTTAAATATTAAGTTTTTAAATATTTTAATAATATAATTATTTTTGCTCATATCGTTGGATACATGTTTGTATGAAAGTTAATGAGCCAGAATTATAATTAGTTTAAAGTTAAGTTTTAGTGTTAAGAATATATTTGTAATTAGTTGAGGCGCTAATAGTGTACATATTGTAAATTAGAAACTAATTTGGATTAGAATGACATAGGGTTGTGTCGTTTGTGAAACGACGCGTCGGTCTGATACATCGACTACATATGTGATATGCCAATCATATGCAAACAATCATAAGTGGGTATTTGATCAATAAAACCTTTAGGTTTCATCTTCTTGTTCTTGATTTCTAATTTTTGATTGAATAGTTGAATCATGGTTTTCTAGGATAAATAATATTTTATACCAACGTTTAGAACTATTGACAACTTGACAAAACTTTGTTGTCATGAGAGGACTAACCGGTGATACCCAGAAGCTGATCCAGACGTAGATTTCCATCCAAAATAGGCGTTATACCGTGCATACTCACCACCAACAATATTTGGAACCGAGTAAACACCTCTGTCACTAGCATTAACATAGTCAGACTGCAATGCACCAACAATGAGAGTGTCATCAAAGGCAGTCATGTGAGGGTACGCTTCACTTGGTGGACATGTTTTCGTGTCACATTTTGAGCACTGGCTGCATAATCTCTTGCTATCTAACACTAATGGAGTGGCAACCGCGTGCACTGTTGCCAGTACCAGTGCCAAGTTGATCAAGATGATGTTGTTGCATAACGCGTGTATTATATTCATATGCTCTTAGTTTTTCCTCACCCCTTACGTTTCTCACTAATTTAGTTACCACATTCGTGCACGCGTCTTGTTCTTGACTGTATATATGCATTCATTTGGCGTATGATACTATGATCTTTGTGGTATTCACTGTCTTAATAATGTTAGAAAATGACTATTATTGATTGTTTATGTATGTTGTTATCTTTTCTATCGCCCCTCTATTTTCACTTGTCCTTTATTTCAAAGTATTCACACTCCACACAAACTCCAAAACATAAAATAATTTGAAACATAGTAAAAATCAAAATTTCACACCATTTACAACTTAAGTTTATGCAATCAATTATATATTATTACAAACAAACAAAAGATCATCAAAGATTAGGCAAAAAAAACAACATAAATTAAGTTTGTTGTTTTGAAGGTGGCTGATGAGAACTAGGATCTTTTTATTGGCTTTCTTTTCCTTGTGTTCCCCACGTGCTTCCTTCCAATTGTTTGGTCTCCTGCATTTAGTTTCCGACGTTTAGTCTGCATGCCTTGAATGTTTCCATTATCTTTTGTATCTATAAGTGTTCTTCTTCCTCTTGTAATATGCATTCAGTTTTGAATCAATAACCCAAAAACCATCTGCCTTGGTATCATAGATTTTGTTATGGTATCAGAGCGGTTTTAACCAAGCTCTAAGAAAAACCCACACCAACCAAAGAACATCACCAACCAGCGCCATGAGTTAGAAGAAGAACGAGACGAGCAACAAGAGTGAGAGCGGTCCCGATGTGAACTCGCTGTTCTACATCCATGCTTCAGATTATCCGAAACAAATGCACGTCAACGAAATCCTCAACGATCATAACTACACCGACTGGTCACAAGAAATGATGAATTTTCTGTTTGCCAAGAATAAAGTGGGACTTGTCGATGGTTCCATCAAGAAACCTGAAAAAACCTCACCCTACTACATGCCTTGGATGCGTTGTGACGCCATGGTTAAGGGATGGCTCACAACGGCTATGGAAAAGGAGATAAGGAACAACGTGAAGTATGCCGCTACATCATTTGAAATCTGGTAGGATCTTCTCGAAAGGTTCAGAAAAGAAAGTGCCCCTAGGGCTTACAAGTTGAAGCATGCTCTAACCATCACCCAACAATCAGGAGCCTCTGTTTCGGCCTATTACACAAAACTCCGCAGCCTTTGGGATGAGATCAGTTCAGTCATGCCTATGCCACGATGTACATGTGATGGGTGTAGGTGTGACATTGGAAAGAAACTAAGTGAAGCAAAGGAAAAAAGAGAGACTCTATGAGTTCCTTATGGGGCTAGATAATAGTTTTGCTGTAATCAAGACTCAAATTTTAGCTACAAAACCATTACCAAGCTTGAGTAATGCTTATCACCTTGTAGCAGAAGATGAGAGACAAAGGGCCATATCTTTTGACAAGAAGCCAGCCACTGATGCTGCAGCCTTCAAGGTATTTGTTCCGTATCGCATGGAGGGTAACAACAATAGAGAAACGATCAAACGTGATAGGGGTGCATTCAAAGATGCTAGGCGTAACGAGGTGGTTGAACATTGTACCTTATGCGGGAAAGACGGTCACATCAAGGAAGGTTGTTTTAAGAAGACCGGGTATCCGGAATGGTGGCCAGGTAATAAACCGAGATGCGAAAATGCAAAAGTATGCAGAAGCATGTTCCAGCCCTATTCCAGGTCTCTTAATAGAACAATACCAAATATTTTGAGACACTTTTGCAGGAGAAAATGACGACAGGAAAGGTGAGATACCACGTTTGGCAAACTTCGCATGTAAAGATAAAAAAAGACGATAATTGGGTGGTGGACTCGGGAGCCTCTAAGCACATTACTTGCGACCCTAATTTCCTTGAAAACAAAATAGAAACTAAGTTTGAAGCTCCTGTGATCATTGCTAATGGGAGTAATATACCTGTTAAGGGAAAGGGTAGTTGTACCCTTGATGGGGGTACTAAAATTAATCAAGTTCTTTATGTCCCTGACTTTAACTGCAACCTTCTCTCCGTAAGACGATTAACTAACGACTTGCAATGCGTTGTCTCATTCTTTCCTGATTTTTGTATTATGCAGAAGCTTCACACGAGGAGCTTGATTGGTGCGGGTAGATGCGAGAAGGGACTATATTGGATGGGGATGGTCCAAAACGAGAGAAAGGCAATGGTTATTTCTTATGACACTTGGCATAAAAGGTTGGGACACGCTTCCGGGGATAAACTCAACGAAATTACTTTTCTTAAGAATGCTACTTTTAATAAGATGTGTGATTCTTGTTCTAAAGCTAAGCACACGAGAATTCCTTTTCCGATTAGCACCACCAAAACCGAAAATTGCTTTGATTTACTCCATTGTGATATTTGGGGTGGATATCGCACGCCCTTTTTTACCGGGGCAAAGTATTTTTTAACAATCGTTGATGACTATAAAAGAGCCGTATGGTTGTTCCTTTTGAAATTCAAACATGAAGCTAGTGGGTTTCTAAAGGATTTTCATAAAACGATAAAAACACAATTTGGAAAGAATATCAAAAAAATTAGATGTGATAATGGTGGTGAGTTCACATCAAATGACATGGTAACTTTTTACAGAGAAAATGGTATTTTACTTGAAACAACTTGCCCTCACACACCTCAACAAAATGGTGTCGTTGAGAGAAAACATCGACATCTCATCGAAACAGCCCGAGCTCTGAGGTTTGAAGCCAAACTACCTAAAACTTTTTGGGGAGAGTGTGTCTTAACGGCAACGTATGTTATTAACCGTTTACCTTCTAAAATCATTGGGAATAAAACCCCCTTCAAATTGCTTCACAACCAAAAACCCGACTATGACTTTATGAGAATTTTCGGTTGCTTAGCATATTATAGGAACACAGATACGAGGGGGGACAAGTTCGAAATTAGGGGGAGAGCTGGGATTTTTTTAGGATATCCATCGGGTACAAAGGGGTATAAAATTTTTGACCTCGAAAACAAAAAAATAATCATCTCAAGAGACGTTAAATTTCACGAGGACCATTTTCCTTTTGATAAAGTCACCCCATAATATCAACACAATGATATTTTTGATGAAGAATTTCAGCCAATTGAGGAAGAGTCACGAGATCAAGAAGAATACAAAATAATTGAGGGACATGAAGATGAAATATTAGTGCATCTGAATTGGATGGACCTGAATTCACAAATGAGATGCATAATTCTTTTGATACTCCTGAACTCGAAAACCCAAATGAAAACATGCATATTCCAAGCCCACACACACATAAAGAGACCCAAGGCCCAACAGTTGATCAAGAACGTGTTAGGAGGACCAGAACTCAGTCGGTTCGTCTCAAGGATTTTCATGTAAAGCTTCCCCCATATCTAGATCCCACGCATCACGCCACCGATCAAGACTCTTCAACGGTACATCCTTTGTCTAATTTTGTTTCTTACAAAAATTTCTCTAAATCTCACAAAGTTTTTTTAGCGGCCATCAATTCCAATGATGAGCCAAGAGATTTTGACCAAGCTATACAGGATAATAGATGGAAGGAAGCCATGAAAAAAGAAATTCGAGCCCTTGAGGAATATGGAACATGGACCCTCGAACACTTACCGGATGGAAAACGTGCCATAGACTCAAAATGGGTCTACAAAGTAAAGTTCAAGCCAAATGGTGAAGTTGAACGATACAAAGCCCGCCTAGTAGCAAAGGGGTTCACACAACAGGAAGGAGTTGATTACCATGACACTTTTGCTCCCGTTTCCAAACTCGTTACAGTTAGAACTCTTCTAGCCGTAGCAACGAAAAGAAACTAGATCATCAACCAACTTGACGTTAACAATGCCTTCCTTCATGGAGATTCCACAGGGTTTTGCTAAAGAAGTAGAAACACGTGTCTGCAAATTAAAAAAGTCTCTTTATGGGCTAAAACAAGCTTCACGAAATTGGTACCAAAAGTTCATGCAAGGCAGATTATTCCCTTTTTATCCATAAACAAAGAAACAGTTTTGTGCCATCCTTAATATATGTGGATGACGTCATTGTGGTAGGAAATGACCAAGATAAAATACAAACTATGAAGGACGAGTTAGACAGACAATTCGACATCAAGGATTTAGGGGATCTCAAATACTTTCTAGGCATCGAAGTCATCCGTACTCAAAAGGGTCTCGTCTTAAGCCAAAGAAAGTACACCCTCGACATCCTTGAAGATTGTGGGTTACAAGGTTGTCATCCTAGCTCATTCCCAATGGAGCCAAATTTGAAGCTTAACAGAGGAGAGACCGAACCAACGGTGGATACCACTCGGTAGCGCCAAATAGTTGGATGACTGCTCTACTTGCAAGCTACTAGACCCGACATTACATATGCCGTAAACATTCTTAGCCAATTTGTTTATGATCCTAGACAACACCATTTGGATGCTGCCCATCGTGTCCTCCGTTATCTCAAAGCCACACCAGGACAAGGAATTCTTCTACCACGTGAAGGAGGTTACAATCTCACGGCATACTGTGACTCAGACTGGCTCAATTGTCCATTCAGTAGACGATCTCGTACCGGGTACTTAGTCCTCTTAGGAGGTGCTCCAGTTTAATGGAAAACCAAGAAACAATCAGTTGTCTCTCGTTCCTCTCTCGAAGCAGAATATCGCTCTATGGCATCTACAGTCAGTGAGGTTCTTTGGATGCGTTGGCTTTTACATGAGCTAGACGTTCCGTTGGATGGGCCAACCCCTCTATTTTGTGATAACCAGGTACCAAGACATATAGCCAACAATCCAGTTTTTCATGAAAGGACCAAACACGTGGAGATGGATTGTTACTTCATTCGAGAAAGGGTTGAGATTCATGAAATCAACCCGTTGCACATTAATTCCAAGATGCAAATAGCCGATATCTTCACGAAGGGATTAGGGGCTCCACAACTGAATTTCCTACTTGACAAGTTGGGTGTTATTAACCTACACACTGCAACTTGAGGGGGAGTATTGGCTTTCTTTTCCTTGTGTTCCCCACGTGCTTCCTTCCAATCGTTTGGTATCCTGCATTTAGTTCCCGATGTTTAGTCTGCATGCCTTGAATGTTTCCATTATCTTTTGTATCTATAAGTGGTCTTCTTCCTCTTGTAATATGCATTCAGTTTTGAATCAATAACCCAAAAACCATCCGCCTTGGTATCATAGATTTTGTTATTTTTTGTCACACCCCAACAAGGCGGAAGTATGGGATGTAACCGGTATATCGCATTGAACACAAGTACAAGAGAAACTTAAAGGAAAATTGTGTATTACATTGAACCATACTACATGCTTCTAACGAAAGTACAAATACAAGAAAAATCTCTAAAACAGTACAAAGTGTCTCAATGCCTGACTACAACCAAAGTATATAATCATAACTAGAAACAATAGTTCTAATCCAAAAGCGAGCCCTCATAAAAATCTCTTCTTCAATTCTGTTTACCTGAAAGCATGTTTCGAAAAAGGGTCAACTATATAAATAGTTGGTGAGTTCGCAGGTTTTACGACTCTATAAAAAGTTTCGGATAAAAATCCAAAGTGATCAAAAATCCATTGATCGAGTACACATGTATTAGACAACATATTACCATGAGCCGCAATCAAAGTCTCGACAAAAAAAAATAAAGTACCCCATACGGAAGTCTAATGCAAACAACCGCCTAAAAAAAAATTGGCTAACTTTGCGCCCAAGTGACCCTACAAGTCTGGTTGGCGCGACCAAACCATGAGCGGGGGTGTCAACCCAAGTAGTACTACTCAAAATTCCCAACGGCTACGCTCAGCTAATTGATTGCCTAAAAATTTGGGGACTTTAAGGCATTATAAAAAAATAACTCATGTAATCAATGTATCATGTAACATGTGACAAAAAAAAATGAAACAGCTTTCCCCCAAAAATAGTAAAACAGTAAGTAAAAAGGGGCCGCGAAAACTCACCTGAACAACGTCGGTGATAAGTGTGACATAGTCAACAAAAACCGCAAAGTATGGTTAACATCCAAATTCTATCAAAGTCCAGCAGCCAAATGCAAGCAAAGTGTGGCTAGCAACTCAGTGCTACCAAGGTACGGCTAAATCCAAAAGAACCGCAAAAACATGTGTCCTAACCGAGTCCTACTAACCAAGTAGACATAAAAAAATAGCATTTAGGACGCCTAAAGTATAAAACTGAGTCTACTACTCAAAAGTGGCTATGTAGTCGGTTGCATACCCAAAACCCGTGTACACACGTACGAATCGCTCAAAAGTTGTAAAACGAGCCTTTATATAAATTCGTGACTTTGAAACCTTAAGTTTTAGATTTTATTAATTAATATCAGTAGTTATAATGTCATATATGATAAAATCTCAAGTCACAGTTTCGTTTGACCAAAAACGCGGTTACGCGCGTAAAGTCCGGTTTACGGTTTAAAAATCTGATTCATCCGAAATTAGGGTTTTAGTGTGATATTAGCACCCAATTTAAAAGTCAACTTTTATGTTTTAAATGGGGTTATACTTCTGCCCAAAATCCCTTATAATTTTTATAAAAATTTTCCAAAATTAATAACTTTTTATAAAATTTAAATGGACCATAATTCCAAAACCATACTTAGACATAAATTTACTACTTAAAATTTATACAAATTGATCATGTATATAAATAAAAATTTCTGACAAATTTTCATATTTTTTTAATATCCAGATTATTTAATATGAATTTAATATTGTTAGAATTTTACAAATTCGGGAAAAATAGCTAAACATACCAAAACTTTACCAAATTTCTATCATATTGGTTTTAAGTAAATATGAAGTTTCAAGTCCTGATTTTATCCAGAAGTATACAAACCGTAAATCGTACGTTTAAACTTTATAAATACTAAACGTATACTTAAACAACTCCAATTTTCATAAAATTTTGACAGGAGTCTTAGTTCATCATATAACTATCACTGTCCAATTTCAAGAATTTTTCAATACTCATAAGTATTATTCTCAAATTTCCATGTATTAAACTTGTGTGAATTTTAATAAATAATATATAAAGAGTTAGATAACCAAATTTTCCAGATACTCATTTTAAAACATATTCTACTGATTAAAATCAATTTTGGGTGCTAGATCAACAATTTTTAAAAATTTATCAAAACAATTGTCGTATAAAAATAAATATATTAGTTTCATTATTTGTTTCACGTGAAACAGGGTTGGGTGTATAACTTAATAACCACTAAAAATACCAAATATCTCAAAACTAAATATTTTCGGGTTCAATTCTCAAACAATGACTTATAAAACTATTCTAACATAAAATCAAAGCTTAACGGGTAAAGTTTATACCTTCCGTATAAATGGTTCGCGTACGCGGAACCTCCCGTATCACATGCAATACGAACCAAAAACACCATTAGGATCGTTTTTATCTCCCGAGCATTCCGACATGCTCAAAATTGACATGCAATGCCGTTTCGATGGCCATGCAACCCGATCAATTTCCTGTTTTCGATCGTAGAAACTGTTACAATCTGTTCGTATTTAAAAATATACTTCCCAACATCTGATCGGAATTTCCTACGGTGAAAACATTCATATTTATTCCAAGAAACTACTGTCCAAAAATCGTAACGATCCAACGGTCGGATCTCCGGGGATCGACGATTCTTTGAGACCCAGTTTTTCAAATCCGAAAATCCGATCAGTCACATTCGAGGGTATGAAAATCATACCTAGAGAGCTCTGATCAAAAATTCCTCCGGTAGTGTTTTGCGTCTATGTGTTTGCAAGATCATATCCAAAATTCATGCATTTCTAACGGTCGGATTTCCGGGGATCGTCCGATCTTTAAGACTGCGCATGCATAAAACTTTCTGGACAGATTTTAAAAACTCTTTTTAACGAATTTAAGCAAGGATTTAGAGAAATCTGAGCTTACCATTGCGTTCGTAGCGTCGAGAAATGGTTCCAGGTGAAAAACCGCATCTCCGACCACCTTCGGCCACCGCCGGAACACCGCGGACCGTCGTCGGCCGCCACCGGACCGCCACCGGACCACCACCACCACCACCTGAATTCTCTCCAGCCCTCTCCTCTCTCTCTCTAACTTTTCTCAAAGAATTGATCAAACGAGAGAAAAAGAGAGTAGTGGGGTATTTATATACCTCGTGGTCTCCGATCGCGTGCCGGTTTCTCGCTTAAACGAACCCGATAAAAAAAAATGGAGGCGTTATTTTATCCAAAAATAACTTATTATAATTTATTATTTTCCCTCGAGTCCTTGCGTCTCGTAAATATATATATCCTTTCGGATTTAAATTAAAATTTACGAAACCGTTCGACTCGGGTGTTAACGCGTATAAACTAGAACTTGATCAAATTTTTGACATTATAACACCCAAATAAATCTTGCTATTATTTTTCGTTTACTAACGAGTTCCTTTCGTTTGAAAGTATATTTCACATAATAATAATACTACTATTATTATTATTATACGAACTCGTCGAACACAGGTGTTGACCGTAAAAGTCACGGTTGTCACATTCTCCCCCAGTTAACAGAATTTCGTCCCGAAATTCAACTGGTGTAATAGTTGACAAGTTCTTTTTCGTAATTTGATTCATGTACGATCATCAAGGGAAATCTAGTTTCTTAGATACAGTAGGAAAATTTGACAAATCGAGATCTAAGAATCATAGAGAGTATGTTACACTTAGAAAGGCTCAAAAGAAAATTGAATATTCATGAGAGAAAAATCTTTCGAATTCCAAAGATTCTATAGATCATTTATTTACTGATCAGTCAAACGGTACACTGTTGATGTTATTCGGAAGATTAAGAAATCCGTTATAAGATTGATATACACAGGTATACAAAGTTGGTACAAATCCAAAATGATATTATGATACAAAATCCCGGTGATTTAGTATCGTTTTATAAGCAAGGAAAAGTATCATTCTGCTTGTTTTCATTAAGGAATACTATTATAAATAGTAACCATAATGGTTTAACAGGAGATGTGCTATTAAAGTTCAAAGAGTCGGTAGAATCACCATGACTCATTGAAATAAAAATGCGTCACAGCGATAACAAATAATATAGGTTATGAAGGATGATCATATCATGTACTTAGAATACAGATAGATAACACCACGTTAAAATGAAACTTTTCGTTAATACGAACTTCCTTAGGTGGTATAATTACGGATTTGTTGGCTAAACACCTTTTGAAACTCGATATACGATAAGCATCGTATATACCATTAAGCTCCTGAGGTAGTTTCAGTTTGTAAACAACAAGACCAATCAAATGATTATTACCAACCTCAACACAACAAAATGATGATCAACCTTTGTATCAAAACAAAGCTTCCAATGGTGCTCATTTAATGGTAATGTGATCACTGTTAGTGTAAGGAAATCGGACCAAAGGTAAAAGAGTATCCAAATTGCCACCAAATTCTATCACACAAGCCATGAGCATATCCTCCAAGGTATGAATAGTTCGTTCACTTAGTCCGTCAGTTTGAGGATAGTAAGCGGTGCTCATATCTAAGCGCGTTCTCAAAGCTTCTGTAGTGTCTGCTAGAAATGGGATGTAAAGCGACTATCCGTATCGAAGATAAAGGAAACAGGCACTACATGCTTGTTACAATTTCACCACTATACAGTCGAGCTAGCTTTTCTACCTAGAACTCCTCTCGGATAAGTAGGAAATGTGCAGAGCTCGTTAATTGTTTAATAATGTCCCAAAATGAATTATAGCCGCCCAATGTTCTAGGTAGGCCTAGTAACGAAATCTATTGAAATTTGTTCCCACATCCCTTTGTGGGATCTCAGGTTGTTGTATGTACTTATTGTTAGTAATAGTAATTACTCATAATGGTCAGTACGTTGTTGCGTCATAAGGCGACACAACATGGTTAGTGTGTATAAAACATAACCGTATAAGCAGATACAAGGGAATTTTGAAAATCACCATAACAAAAGGACGAGATTCACACTTCTTGTACTAGAATTAATAACGAGTAATCCGAGCTTAAAGGTTTACAAAGCAAGTATATAATGAGTACCAATATGATTGTACCAAACTCGAGTCGTTAAACCGAAGATTAACAAACATAGAAGTTTATACTAGGATTATGTCGAGATAAATTTGCTAAGAGTCAAATTTACCAAATTTATCTCAATCCTATGAAGTGTTATAGCAAATGAGTCATCATCATAAAATAGATGTCAGCGATGACCCGCTGCTATGTAACCTCACCACAAAACATTAGGATTCGGTACTAACTCGCGTGTTAGTCTCGATATAATATAACCGTGTTTGATGATTTTTAACTAAAGGATCGTATACATATTGCCCAAGGTTAGCAATGAGTTATACTAAAAATCAAATCTCCACAAGATCTAGATATAGAAAGTGACTAAAGATCTAGGACGATCTAATCAAGTAGATTAGTTAAATGACTAGGTGCAAGTTCAATATTTGGACATTGGATTGACTAACACCAGAAATCGAATTTGGTTAACGGTCAGAAATGGAATTCTGAAATTTTAACAAGAAGTCCATATCAAAAGATGGTCTACTCTTCACATCGAGTCGACCAAATTTGATAGGATAACATTAGACGTCTGCATCTTTCTTGATGTGTATTGAAATGATTCGGAAGTAATCCGCTATTCAGCTAGATGAGGAAATAAACAGTCATATTGTGGAAATAATCTCATAAAAATAGTGTCTCCCGAAAATGATTATGAGCTTGATAACCCACAAAATGGGTAGACTTTGATATAATATTATTGTCAATTTAGCCTGGGATTTGATTCTCATAAAGTAGACGTCAAAAAAAATAGGAGAGGATCAAGTAAATCTTCAGGAATTTGCCAAATGTGAGGACGTCATGCTCATAGGTCCCTTAAAGATAATGCAATCCCAAGCGGATGTTCAAGAGAGCAGAGTAAACTATGATTCGTCCCTTGTTACTCTTCGTGGTAGCGTACAACTTTAATTGGTTAAAAATTGTAGAACATAGAAATAAATTCAAAATTGCTCTACTATGATTTAGGACGCATCTTTCAAATGATAAGATTTTCAAATTTCAACTTAGGTCCGTGCTTTTCCATTAAATTCGATGGAAATGGACCATAAGGTTTCAAAGTTTGTCCTTAGATCTCGCGTTGAAGGGGTCAAATAGATTATCTGCCAATAACTGGTAGTACAGTATGCCTGCAACTTTCTTGGCTTTCGAACGGTACCATTATGACTTACCGTTTCGTATTTCACCCATATTGGTTATAGCCTTAAAATCCTTTGCATAAGAGTTTAAGCCATAAATTTGATGGAATGAATGTTTAATGTCATAGATTCATATTCCCTAGAGCACGTGTTAAGAAGTCGTTTCTAAACAGTAGTTGCTCTAAGACTTTCTAATTACACGAGGCTGAGAATAAGGGATACGTATACGTCTATACCTAGTTGGAAATCAAAAAGTCAATCAACAAAATGATATTTGAGAGAGAACAAGTACAAAAAGGATATGAGACTATCCTATTCGGATCTATAAGGACAATATACGTAGAATAACAAATAGTGATAATCATCATAAATAAACTTTGAATGATTACTAATAAAATTTTTGGTGCACAAAGAATCATTCCAACATAAAGTTTCATTTTCTCCATCAAAATGGATTTCAATAAGACATCGAAGCGCCAGGAGAAATCAAGATTTGCAAAACATACGTAGCAATGTTCACAAAAAAAGGGCATTAGTTTCATACTAAGCCATAGCTATCCAAAAATAAAAAGTTTTTATAAATCCAACTAAAAGAATCCCGGGCACAAGCCGCTCGGTGTCCATAGTAGAACTACAAATGATAGAAATAAACACGACAATGAACGTCATAAAGATGGCTCCTCCCAAGTAAACAAGTTTCTCAAGTTAAGTTTCCACAATATAAGCGTCGCGGATAAGAGAATCGGGATTGAGTGTACCAAATTACCATAGTGAGTGCAGAGCACTTGCAATGGAAATTTCAAGTAGGTGTAAAACTGAATTATTAAAAATATTTATCAGGAGTATACTGAGAAAAACAAACACCGAAATGAGAATTTATACGAACGAACGATCGTATAGAAAGGTTATATTGTCTAAGAAAAGAAGCTTATATTTCTTTAAGGAATTTCTCCATCATATTGTTACTCCATCAATATTAGAGTGCATTTGGATTATAAGATAAAATCCAAGGTTATGTCGGGACCTCCGATTATAGTCGTACACTTACTGCAAGTGTCGAGCGTTGTAAAGCCAGTATTGAATTTACGTGGCCAGTAAAATCTCAAGGGATATGATTTAGCAAGTAAAATAGATGAGAGAAAATCTTCGTTGCTCAAGATTCAGTAAGGAGTTGATTAGATCAAATTAGAATTTCTCTTGTTCCTTCAGAACTGCGAGAATGTTACATGAAGATCTATTAGGGGAGTCAGAAATGTCGAGGTCTGATTCACGCTAGACAGAGAGTCGTCACAAGCGTTGATAAACATATAACAAAATTGAAATGAGAAAATCTTTAGCTGGATCTCAAAAATGAAGCAATACTTAACAATTAATTGCCAAATCCGGTCCAAATACCGAGGTTAAATCAACTGAAAACAGATCTATTCAGTGTCTCGGTCTAGATTGTCATGCACAATAAAACTTGATAAGAGTTTTGGATCCATTAAGATTCAAATATAAAAGAGACAATATAAATTCCCATGTCACCTGAGGTATCCTATCGCATCATTCGATGTATTCGGCTCAACCCTAAGGTTACGATAGTTTCGATCAATATTCGGATGACTGGGAATCGGGACTAGAAATATAGATTAATCATGGACATTAACTCGGACAGTAAGACTCACTAGAGTTCTCATGCACTGCAGATTATGATTACTTGTGCACCCGTAATGATAATTTACTTTGCATGGTCCCTACAGTGTTTCCTCTATCTCGAGCTCTCAGCTAAAAAAAAGAAACTGGAATGTTCATTGGATCATGTCATCGTGTTGCACTTTCGCGTAAAAGTGTGGATGTTCTATCTGATCACTTTTAATTATTTGTACCAATACTCATGGATCTGCAGACTAAGGCTGTTGTTGGATGGAGGTAACGATAGAGGGGAACAACAGACGTCCTCTAATAAAATAAAAAGTGTGTGGTGGAAGTCAGGCAGTAATAATAGGGCAGAGATCCCCAAATTAGAGTCGAGCAAGTCATGCTACAAATTTGTACATATACGTGGATCCAATGATCCAACAAAACAAACAAACAAAAAGTTTATGGGTCTCTTGACCCGTAGAGTTCTCTCCCGTTTAGTCCTGCTTCTCCACCTCGGGTTCCCTTTAGATCGAGCAATTATGGCTGTCATATCTCATGGCGAAAGTTCTAGCCATCCAATCTAGTAGATCACCAAAGCAAGTATATACCACACAAAGTGAAAACAATAGATGTTAAATAAGAAAGTCGATTCCAGAACTGGAGTAGATGCAGGTGCAATGTAGGTACAACTACAGCTCGAGGTAACACCAAGACAGATAGATGCGGATATAGATTACCGCAAACGTAAACGGAATCATCAAAGAGTACGCGTAGTGATGTGACGAAGACATGATTATGATGAAGCAATGTGTCGTAGATAAGCAAGAGGTAGTATGCAATGCACAAATAATTCCTATGGTTCAATGCAATAAACTTAGAGTTATAGTCTAGGTCTAGTCTCGAGTAAACCTAATTCTCTATAACCAGTGCTCTGATACCAAGTCTGTCACACCCCAACAAGGCGGAAGTATGGGATGTAACCGGTATATCGCATTGAACACAAGTACAAGAGAAACTTAAAGGAAAATTGTGCATTACATTGAACCATACTACATGCTTCTAACGAAAGTACAAATACAAGAAAAATCTCTAAAACAGTACAAAGTGTCTCAATGCCTGACTACAACCAAAGTATATAATCATAACTAGAAACAATAGTTCTAATCCAAAAGCGAGCCCTCATAAAAATCTCTTCTTCAATTCTGTTTACCTGAAAGCATGTTTCGAAAAAGGGTCAACTATATAAATAGTTGGTGAGTTCGCAGGTTTTACGACTCTATAAAAAGTTTCGGATAAAAATCCAAAGTGATCAAAAATCCATTGATCGAGTACACATGTATTAGACAACATATTACCATGAGCCGCAATCAAAGCCTCGACAAAAAAAAAATAAAGTACCCCATACGGAAGTCTAATGCAAACAACCGCCTAAAAAAAAATTGGCTAACTTTGCGCCCAAGTGACCCTACAAGTCTGGTTGGCGCGACCAAACCATGAGCGGGGGTGTCAACCCAAGTAGTACTACTCAAAATTCCCAACGGCTACGCTCAGCTAATTGATTGCCTAAAAATTTGGGTACTTTAAGGCATTATTAAAAAATAACTCATGTAATCAATGTATCATGTAACATGTGACAAAAAAAAAATGAAACAGCTTTCCCCCAAAAATAGTAAAACAGTAAGTAAAAAGGGGCCGCGAAAACTCACCTGAACAACGTCGGTGATAAGTGTGACATAGTCAACAAAAACCGCAAAGTATGGTTAACATCCAAATTCTATCAAAGTCCAGCAGCCAAATGCAAGCAAAGTGTGGCTAGCAACTCAGTGCTACCAAGGTACGGCTAAATCCGAAAGAACCGCAAAAACATGTGTCCTAACCGAGTCCTACTAACCAAGTAGACATAAAAAAATAGCATTTAGGACGCCTAAAGTATAAAACTGAGTCTACTACTCAAAAGTGGCTATGTAGTCGGTTGCATACCCAAAACCCGTGTACACACGTACGAATCGCTCAAAAGTTGTAAAACGAGCCTTTATATAAATTCGTGACTTTGAAACCTTAAGTTTTAGATTTTATTAATTAATATCAGTAGTTATAATGTCATATATGATAAAATCTCAAGTCACAGTTTCGTTTGACCAAAAACGCGGTTACGCGCGTAAAGTCCGGTTTACGGTTTAAAAATCTGATTCATCCGAAATTAGGGTTTTAGTGTGATATTAGCACCCAATTTAAAAGTCAACTTTTATGTTTAAATGGGGTTATACTTCTGCCCAAAATCCCTTATAATTTTTATAAAAATTTTCCAAAATTAATAACTTTTTATAAAATTTAAATGGACCATAATTCCAAAACCATACTTAGACATAAATTTACTACTTAAAATTTATACAAATTGATCATGTATATAAATAAAAATTTCTGACAAATTTTCATATTTTTTTAATATCCAGATTATTTAATATGAATTTAATATTGTTAGAATTTTACAAATTCGGGAAAAATAGCTAAACATACCAAAACTTTACCAAATTTCTATCATATTGGTTTTAAGTAAATATGAAGTTTCAAGTCCTGATTTTATCCAGAAGTATACAAACCGTAAATCGTACGTTTAAACTTTATAAATACTAAACGTATACTTAAACAACTCCAATTTTCATAAAATTTTGACAGGAGTCTTAGTTCATCATATAACTATCACTGTCCAATTTCAAGAATTTTTCAATACTCATAAGTATTATTCTCAAATTTCCATGTATTAAACTTGTGTGAATTTTAATAAATAATATATAAAGAGTTAGATAACCAAATTTTCCAGATACTCATTTAAAAAATATTCTACTGATTAAAATCAATTTTGGGTGCTAGATCAACAATTTTTAAAAATTTATCAAAACAATTGTCGTATAAAAATAAATATATTAGTTTCATTATTTGTTTCACGTGAAACAGGGTTGGGTGTATAACTTAATAACCACTAAAAATACCAAATATCTCAAAACTAAATATTTTCGGGTTCAATTCTCAAACAATGACTTATAAAACTATTCTAACATAAAATCAAAGCTTAACGGGTAAAGTTTATACCTTCCGTATAAATGGTTCGCGTACGCGGAACCTCCCGTATCACATGCAATACGAACCAAAAACACCATTAGGATCGTTTTTATCTCCCGAGCATTCCGACATGCTCAAAATTGACATGCAATGCCGTTTCGATGGCCATGCAACCCGATCAATTTCCTGTTTTCGATCCTAGAAACTGTTACAATCTGTTCGTATTTAAAAATATACTTCCCAACATCTGATCGGAATTTCCTACGGTGAAAACATTCATATTTATTCCAAGAAACTACTGTCCAAAAATCGTAACGATCCAACGGTCGGATCTCCGGGGATCGACGATTCTTTGAGACCCAGTTTTTCAAATCCGAAAATCCGATCAGTCACATTCGAGGGTATGAAAATCATACCTAGAGAGCTCTGATCAAAAATTCCTCCGGTAGTGTTTTGCGTCTATGTGTTTACAAGATCATATCCAAAATTCATGCATTTCTAACGGTCGGATTTCCGGGGATCGTCCGATCTTTAAGACTGCGCATGCATAAAACTTTCTGGACAGATTTTAAAAACTCTTTTTAACGAATTTAAGCAAGGATTTAGAGAAATCTGAGCTTACCATTGCGTTCGTAGCGTCGAGAAATGGTTCCAGGTGAAAAACCGCATCTCCGACCACCTTCGGCCACCGCCGGAACACCGCGGACCGTCGTCGGCCGCCACCGGACCGCCACCGGACCACCACCACCACCACCTGAATTCTCTCCAGCCCTCTCCTCTCTCTCTCTCTAACTTTTCTCAAAGAATTGATCAAATGAGAGAAAAAGAGAGTAGTGGGGTATTTATATACCTCGTGGTCTCCGATCGCGTGCCGGTTTCTCGCTTAAACGAACCCGATAAAAAAAAATGGAGGCGTTATTTTATCCAAAAATAACTTATTATAATTTATTATTTTCCCTCGAGTCCTTGCGTCTCGTAAATATATATATCCTTTCGGATTTAAATTAAAATTTACGAAACCGTTCGACTCGGGTGTTAACGCGTATAAACTAGAACTTGATCAAATTTTTGACATTATAACACCCAAATAAATCTTGCTATTATTTTTCGTTTACTAACGAGTTCCTTTCGTTTGAAAGTATATTTCACATAATAATAATACTACTATTATTATTATTATACGAACTCGTCGAACACAGGTGTTGACCGTAAAAGTCACGGTTGTCACATTCTCCCCCAGTTAACAGAATTTCGTCCCGAAATTCAACTGGTGTAATAGTTGACAAGTTCTTTTTCGTAATTTGATTCATGTACGATCATCAAGGGAAATCTAGTTTCTTAGATACAGTAGGAAAATTTGACAAATCGAGATCTAAGAATCATAGAGAGTATGTTACACTTAGAAAGGCTCAAAAGAAAATTGAATATTCATGAGAGAAAAATCTTTCGAATTCCAAAGATTCTATAGATCATTTATTTACTGATCAGTCAAACGGTACACTGTTGATGTTATTCGGAAGATTAAGAAATCCGTTATAAGATTGATATACACAGGTATACAAAGTTGGTACAAATCCAAAATGATATTATGATACAAAATCCCGGTGATTTAGTATCGTTTTATAAGCAAGGAAAAGTATCATTCTGCTTGTTTTCATTAAGGAATACTATTATAAATAGTAACCATAATGGTTTAACAGGAGATGTGCTATTAAAGTTCAAAGAGTCGGTAGAATCACCATGACTCATTGAAATAAAAATGCGTCACAGCGATAACAAATAATATAGGTTATGAAGGATGATCATATCATGTACTTAGAATACAGATAGATAACACCACGTTAAAATGAAACTTTTCGTTAATACGAACTTCCTTAGGTGGTATAATTACGGATTTGTTGGCTAAACACCTTTTGAAACTCGATATACGATAAGCATCGTATATACCATTAAGCTCCTGAGGTAGTTTCAGTTTGTAAACAACAAGACCAATCAAATGATTATTACCAACCTCAACACAACAAAATGGTGATCAACCTTTGTATCAAAACAAAGCTTCCAATGGTGCTCATTTAATGGTAATGTGATCACTGTTAGTGTAAGGAAATCGGACCAAAGGTAAAAGAGTATCCAAATTGCCACCAAATTCTATCACACAAGCCATGAGCATATCCTCCAAGGTATGAATAGTTCGTTCACTTAGTCCGTCAGTTTGAGGATAGTAAGCGGTGCTCATATCTAAGCGCGTTCTCAAAGCTTCTGTAGTGTCTGCTAGAAATGGGATGTAAAGCGACTATCCGTATCGAAGATAAAGGAAACAGGCACTACATGCTTGTTACAATTTCACCACAATACAGTCGAGCTAGCTTTTCTACCTAGAACTCCTCTCGGATAAGTAGGAAATGTGCAGAGCTCGTTAATTGTTTAATAATGTCCCAAAATGAATTATAGCCGCCCAATGTTCTAGGTAGGCCTAGTAACGAAATCTATTGAAATTTGTTCCCACATCCCTTTGTGGGATCTCAGGTTGTTGTATGTACTTATTGTTAGTAATAGTAATTACTCATAATGGTCAGTACGTTGTTGCGTCATAAGGCGACACAACATGGTTAGTGTGTATAAAACATAACCGTATAAGCAGATACAAGGGAATTTTGAAAATCACCATAACAAAAGGACGAGATTCACACTTCTTGTACTAGAATTAATAACGAGTAATCCGAGCTTAAAGGTTTAGAAAGCAAGTATATAATGAGTACCAATATGATTGTACCAAACTCGAGTCGTTAAACCGAAGATTAACAAACATAGAAGTTTATACTAGGATTCTGTCGAGATAAATTTGCTAAGAGTCAAATTTACCAAATTTATCTCAATCCTATGAAGTGTTATAGCAAATGAGTCATCATCATAAAATAGATGTCAGCGATGACCCGCTGCTATGTAACCTCACCACAAAACATTAGGATTCGGTACTAACTCGCGTGTTAGTCTCGATATAATATAACCGTGTTTGATGATTTTTAACTAAAGGATCGTATACATATTGCCCAAGGTTAGCAATGAGTTATACTAAAAATCAAATCTCCACAAGATCTAGATATAGAAAGTGACTAAAGATCTAGGACGATCTAATCAAGTAGATTAGTTAAATGACTAGGTGCAAGTTCAATATTTGGACATTGGATTGACTAACACCAGAAATCGAATTTGGTTAACGGTCAGAAATGGAATTCTGAAATTTTAACAAGAAGTCCATATCAAAAGATGGTCTACTCTTCACATCGAGTCGACCAAATTTGATAGGATAACATTAGACGTCTGCATCTTTCTTGATGTGTATTGAAATGATTCGGAAGTAATCCGCTATTCAGCTAGATGAGGAAATAAACAGTCATATTGTGGAAATAATCTCATAAAAATAGTGTCTCCCGAAAATGATTATGAGCTTGATAACCCACAAAATGGGTAGACTTTGATATAATATTATTGTCAATTTAGCCTGGGATTTGATTCTCATAAAGTAGACGTCAAAAAAAATAGGAGAGGATCAAGTAAATCTTCAGGAATTTGCCAAATGTGAGGACGTCATGCTCATAGGTCCCTTAAAGATAATGCAATCCCAAGCGGATGTTCAAGAGAGCAGAGTAAACTATGATTCGTCCCTTGTTACTCTTCGTGGTAGCGTACAACTTTAATTGGTTAAAAATTGTAGAACATAGAAATAAATTCAAAATTGCTCTACTATGATTTAGGACGCATCTTTCAAATGATAAGATTTTCAAATTTCAACTTAGGTCCGTGCTTTTCCATTAAATTCGATGGAAATGGACCATAAGGTTTCAAAGTTTGTCCTTAGATCTCGCGTTGAAGGGGTCAAATAGATTATCTGCCAATAACTGGTAGTACAGTATGCCTGCAACTTTCTTGGCTTTCGAACGGTACCATTATGACTTACCGTTTCGTATTTCACCCATATTGGTTATAGCCTTAAAATCCTTTGCATAAGAGTTTAAGCCATAAATTTGATGGAATGAATGTTTAATGTCATAGATTCATATTCCCTAGAGCACGTGTTAAGAAGTCGTTTCTAAACAGTAGTTGCTCTAAGACTTTCTAATTACACGAGGCTGAGAATAAGGGATACGTATACGTCTATACCTAGTTGGAAATCAAAAAGTCAATCAACAAAATGATATTTGAGAGAGAACAAGTACAAAAAGGATATGAGACTATCCTATTCGGATCTATAAAGACAATATACGTAGAATAACAAATAGTGATAATCATCATAAATAAACTTTGAATGATTACTAATAAAATTTTTGGTGCACAAAGAATCATTCCAACATAAAGTTTCATTTTCTCCATCAAAATGGATTTCAATAAGACATCGAAGCGCCAGGAGAAATCAAGATTTGCAAAACATACGTAGCAATGTTCACAAAAAAAGGGCATTAGTTTCATACTAAGCCATAGCTATCCAAAAATAAAAAGTTTTTATAAATCCAACTAAAAGAATCCCGGGCACAAGCCGCTCGGTGTCCATAGTAGAACTACAAATGATAGAAATAAACACGACAATGAACGTCATAAAGATGGCTCCTCCCAAGTAAACAAGTTTCTCAAGTTAAGTTTCCACAATATAAGCGTCGCGGATAAGAGAATCGGGATTGAGTGTACCAAATTACCATAGTGAGTGCAGAGCACTTGCAATGGAAATTTCAAGTAGGTGTAAAACTGAATTATTAAAAATATTTATCAGGAGTATACTGAGAAAAACAAACACCGAAATGAGAATTTATACGAACGAACGATCGTATAGAAAGGTTATATTGTCTAAGAAAAGAAGCTTATATTTCTTTAAGGAATTTCTCCATCATATTGTTACTCCATCAATATTAGAGTGCATTTGGATTATAAGATAAAATCCAAGGTTATGTCGGGACCTCCGATTATAGTCGTACACTTACTGCAAGTGTCGAGCGTTGTAAAGCCAGTATTGAATTTACGTGGCATGTAAAATCTCAAGGGATATGATTTAGCAAGTAAAATAGATGAGAGAAAATCTTCGTTGCTCAAGATTCAGTAAGGAGTTGATTAGATCAAATTAGAATTTCTCTTGTTCCTTCAGAACTGCGAGAATGTTACATGAAGATCTATTAGGGGAGTCAGAAATGTCAAGGTCTGATTCACGCTAGACAGAGAGTCGTCACAAGCGTTGATAAACATATAACAAAATTGAAATGAGAAAATCTTTAGCTGGATCTCAAAAATGAAGCAATACTTAACAATTAATTGCCAAATCCGGTCCAAATACCGAGGTTAAATCAACTGAAAACAGATCTATTCAGTGTCTCGGTCTAAATTGTCATGCACAATAAAACTTGATAAGAGTTTTGGATCCATTAAGATTCAAATATAAAAGAGACAATATAAATTCCCATGTCACCTGAGGTATCCTATCGCATCATTCGATGTATTCGGCTCAACCCTAAGGTTACGATAGTTTCGATCAATATTCGGATGACTGGGAATCGGGACTAGAAATATAGATTAATCATGGACATTAACTCGGACAGTAAGACTCACTAGAGTTCTCATGCACTGCAGATTATGATTACGTGTGCACCCGTAATGATAATTTACTTTGCATGGTCCCTACAGTGTTTCCTCTATCTCGAGCTCTCAGCTAAAAAAAAGAAACTGGAATGTTCATTGGATCATGTCATCGTGTTGCACTTTCGCGTAAAAGTGTGGATGTTCTATCTGATCACTTTTAATTATTTGTACCAATACTCATGGATCTGCAGACTAAGGCTGTTGTTGGATGGAGGTAACGATAGAGGGGAACAACAGACGTCCTCTAATAAAATAAAAAGTGTGTGGTGGAAGTCAGGCAGTAATAATAGGGCAGAGATCCCCAAATTAGAGTCGAGCAAGTCATGCTACAAATTTGTACATATACGTGGATCCAATGATCCAACAAAACAAACAAACAAAAAGTTTATGGGTCTCTTGACCCGTAGAGTTCTCTCCCGTTTAGTCCTGCTTCTCCACCTCGGGTTCCCTTTAGATCGAGCAATTATGGCTGTCATATCTCATGGCGAAAGTTCTAGCCATCCAATCTAGTAGATCACCAAAGCAAGTATATACCACACAAAGTGAAAACAATAGATGTTAAATAAGAAAGTCGATTCCAGAACTGGAGTAGATGCAGGTGCAATGTAGGTACAACTACAGCTCGAGGTAACACCAAGACAGATAGATGCGGATATAGATTACCGCAAACGTAAACGGAATCATCAAAGAGTACGCGTAGTGATGTGACGAAGACATGATTATGATGAAGCAATGTGTCGTAGATAAGCAAGAGGTAGTATGCAATGCACAAATAATTCCTATGGTTCAATGCAATAAACTTAGAGTTATAGTCTAGGTCTAGTCTCGAGTAAACCTAATTCTCTATAACCAGTGCTCTGATACCAAGTCTGTCACACCCCAACAAGGCGGAAGTATGGGATGTAACCGGTATATCGCATTGAACACAAGTACAAGAGAAACTTAAAGGAAAATTGTGCATTACATTGAACCATACTACATGCTTCTAACGAAAGTACAAATACAAGAAAAATCTCTAAAACAGTACAAAGTGTCTCAATGCCTGACTACAACCAAAGTATATAATCATAACTAGAAACAATAGTTCTAATCCAAAAGCGAGCCCTCATAAAAATCTCTTCTTCAATTCTGTTTACCTGAAAGCATGTTTCGAAAAAGGGTCAACTATATAAATAGTTGGTGAGTTCGCAGGTTTTACGACTCTATAAAAAGTTTCGGATAAAAATCCAAAGTGATCAAAAATCCATTGATCGAGTACACATGTATTAGACAACATATTACCATGAGCCGCAATCAAAGCCTCGACAAAAAAAAATAAAGTACCCCATACGGAAGTCTAATGCAAACAACCGCCTAAAAAAAAATTGGCTAATTTTGCGCCCAAGTGACCCTACAAGTCTGGTTGGCGCGACCAAACCATGAGCGGGGGTGTCAACCCAAGTAGTACTACTTAAAATTCCCAACGGCTACGCTCAGCTAATTGATTGCCTAAAAATTTGGGGACTTTAAGGCATTATAAAAAAATAACTCATGTAATCAATGTATCATGTAACATGTGACAAAAAAAAAATGAAACAGCTTTCCTCCAAAAATAGTAAAACAGTAAGTAAAAAGGGGCCGCGAAAACTCACCTGAACAACGTCGGTGATAAGTGTGACATAGTCAACAAAAACCGCAAAGTATGGTTAACATCCAAATTCTATCAAAGTCCAGCAGCCAAATGCAAGCAAAGTGTGGCTAGCAACTCAGTGCTACCAAGGTACGGCTAAATCCGAAAGAACCGCAAAAACATGTGTCCTAACCGAGTCCTACTAACCAAGTAGACATAAAAAAAATAGCATTTAGGACGCCTAAAGTATAAAACTGAGTCTACTACTCAAAAGTGGCTATGTAGTCGGTTGCATACCCAAAACCCGTGTACACACGTACGAATCGCTCAAAAGTTGTAAAACGAGCCTTTATATAAATTCGTGACTTTGAAACCTTAAGTTTTAGATTTTATTAATTAATATCAGTAGTTATAATGTCATATATGATAAAATCTCAAGTCACAGTTTCGTTTGACCAAAAACGCGGTTACGCGCGTAAAGTCCGGTTTACGGTTTAAAAATCTGATTCATCCGAAATTAGGGTTTTAGTGTGATATTAGCACCCAATTTAAAAGTCAACTTTTATGTTTTAAATGGGGTTATACTTCTGCCCAAAATCCCTTATAATTTTTATAAAAATTTTCCAAAATTAATAACTTTTTATAAAATTTAAATGGACCATAATTCCAAAACCATACTTAGACATAAATTTACTACTTAAAATTTATACAAATTGATCATGTATATAAATAAAAATTTCTGACAAATTTTCATATTTTTTTAATATCCAGATTATTTAATATGAATTTAATATTGTTAGAATTTTACAAATTCGGGAAAAATAGCTAAACATACCAAAACTTTACCAAATTTCTATCATATTGGTTTTAAGTAAATATGAAGTTTCAAGTCCTGATTTTATCCAGAAGTATACAAACCGTAAATCGTACGTTTAAACTTTATAAATACTAAACGTATACTTAAACAACTCCAATTTTCATAAAATTTTGACAGGAGTCTTAGTTCATCATATAACTATCACTGTCCAATTTCAAGAATTTTTCAATACTCATAAGTATTATTCTCAAATTTCCATGTATTAAACTTGTGTGAATTTTAATAAATAATATATAAAGAGTTAGATAACCAAATTTTCCAGATACTCATTTTAAAACATATTCTACTGATTAAAATCAATTTTGGGTGCTAGATCAACAATTTTTAAAAATTTATCAAAACAATTGTCGTATAAAAATAAATATATTAGTTTCATTATTTGTTTCACGTGAAACAGGGTTGGGTGTATAACTTAATAACCACTAAAAATACCAAATATCTCAAAACTAAATATTTTCGGGTTCAATTCTCAAACAATGACTTATAAAACTATTCTAACATAAAATCAAAGCTTAACGGGTAAAGTTTATACCTTCCGTATAAATGGTTCGCGTACGCGGAACCTCCCGTATCACATGCAATACGAACCAAAAACACCATTAGGATCGTTTTTATCTCCCGAGCATTCCGACATGCTCAAAATTGACATGCAATGCCGTTTCGATGGCCATGCAACCCGATCAATTTCCTGTTTTCGATCCTAGAAACTGTTACAATCTGTTCGTATTTAAAAATATACTTCCCAACATCTGATCGGAATTTCCTACGGTGAAAACATTCATATTTATTCCAAGAAACTACTGTCCAAAAATCGTAACGATCCAACGGTCGGATCTCCGGGGATCGACGATTATTTGAGACCCAGTTTTTCAAATCCGAAAATCCGATCAGTCACATTCGAGGGTATGAAAATCATACCTAGAGAGCTCTGATCAAAAATTCCTCCGGTAATGTTTTGTGTCTATGTGTTTACAAGATCATATCCAAAATTCATGCATTTCTAACGGTCGGATTTCCGGGGATCGTCCGATCTTTAAGACTGCGCATGCATAAAACTTTCTGGACAGATTTTAAAAACTCTTTTTAACGAATTTAAGCAAGGATTTAGAGAAATCTGAGCTTACCATTGCGTTCGTAGCGTCGAGAAATGGTTCCAGGTGAAAAACCGCATCTCCGACCACCTTCGGCCACCGCCGGAACACCGCGGACCGCCGTCGGCCGCCACCGGACCACCACCGGACCACCACCACCACCACCTGAATTCTCTCCAGCCCTCTCCTCTCTCTCTCTAACTTTTCTCAAAGAATTGATCAAATGAGAGAAAAAGATAGTAGTGGGGTATTTATATACCTCGTGGTCTCCGATCGCGTGCCGGTTTCTCGCTTAAACGAACCCGATAAAAAAAAATGGAGGCGTTATTTTATCCAAAAATAACTTATTATAATTTATTATTTTCCCTCGAGTCCTTGCGTCTCGTAAATATATATATCCTTTCGGATTTAAATTAAAATTTACGAAACCGTTCGACTCGGGTGTTAACGCGTATAAACTAGAACTTGATCAAATTTTTGACATTATAACACCCAAATAAATCTTGCTATTATTTTTCGTTTACTAACGAGTTCCTTTCGTTTGAAAGTATATTTCACATAATAATAATACTACTATTATTATTATTATACGAACTCGTCGAACACAGGTGTTGACCGTAAAAGTCACGGTTGTCACATTTTTGGGTCAATAGTGGCCCAAAAAAAAGAAGATTGAAGAGTCATGAAATAATAAATGAAAAAAAAACATTTTGGACAACCCAATTTTGGGCTGGCCCTGCTTTTTGGTGCGGTTTGAAAAGTGGGCTAGTTGCTATCCAAGATATCGCGATTACCGTGTTTTTGACTTGCCAATATACCAAACGACTCTTTTCCAAATGTTACCCGGATTACAAATTTCAAAGAGCTAAAGTGGATATCTTAAAATAGCGGCTAACATATTTTTCAAACCATTAAAAGAAACCATTGTTATTGATCACCGGTTTTCAAAGCAACCTACTTCCATAAAAATTCAATATATGTACACGTGAGCATATAAAGCAAATATACTAGAATCAATCGATGCAACATGAGAGTTTTCAGACACCTCCAGTGACGCAAGAGAACAATTTATGGCTCTTGAACCGAACAAGTTGCTTCTTGTGGACACGATCCCTGGTGGACTGGCTTCTTTTGGTCGAGACGTAATGGCTGCCGCCCTTATCCTCATGTTGAGGGTACTCGTAGTTGTATCCTTCAGGGTAGAAGTCTTTGATGTTGTAGCTTTTAGAACGTCGTGTTACCGTCATGCTTCTCTTGATGCTCTTATAAACCATTGGGATGAGTCCCTCCATGATCACAATTCTTGCTCTCAATGGTACTCACCAAATCCTCAATCCGTTAGGTGATATATAACAATTTTGATTATTAATAATATTTCAGATAATGCCTTTGTTTGTTCATTTGACTTCATCAAACACGCATTATTTTCCTTGTTCTTTTTATTTTGTTGGTGTTGTTGAGTGCTGACTTTGTCCATGCAACGTGAGTCCGATTAGGTGCCTGCCTAAATTAATATAAGCAAAAGTCTTTGGAGTGATGATGTGTTTTTGGATTATAGTAATTAATATAGATTAAATATTGTGGTTTTCTTCATTTTGTAGCCAACTCTTGCAAGTTGCAACAACTTCTATCATTAACCACTCAAATAATATTAGTATGACTACCCAAAAGACCCATCTTTTATTATGACTCGAGGTATTGGCCCACTTGTGCGTATATATTAGGGGTGTGCATGGGTCGGTTTCATTAGCGGATCCAGTTCATTGGTAGGGGGCGGAGGCACCCCGTAATGCCTGCAAGTATTCAAAGAAACTTGATTTTTTTCTTAACTTTTAGTTCAAAGTTGAGGGATTTGGGGGCACAATAACCTAAATTTGAGGGACTTGGGGGAAGATAAACTTTGACTTGGGCCCACACTAGAGGAGTTCCACCGTTTGAATACCAATTTTCAAACAATTACAACAATTATTTTTTCTAATTATTTCTTTGATTATTAATTGTTTCTTTATAATTTACTAGTTTATGTTAAGTTTTGTCATTAATTTCTTTTACTACCGTTAATTGTTATTTTATTTTATGTTAACTTTTTTTGTTTAATTACTCTATATTAGCTTTTCTATCGGTGATAATTTTTTTACAATGTTTGAATGTTATTTTATCATTATATGTTATTTTTTGACCTAACCTATTTTGACCTGATCCATATTTGGCACCCCTTATCAAAAATTTTTGTATTCACTACTGGTCGGTTTGGATCGGTTTTGGGGTAAACCTAAACCAAAAACCAAAAGTTCGGTTTTGGGCTTTTTAAAACCGTTTGGTTTCGGTTTTTTCGGTTCGGTTTCGGTTTTTTTCGGTTTTAAAACCAATTGGGTTTGAATTTTTTTGGGGTAAAAGAAAAATAGCCCAAAGTAATGAAATTAGATTTGAAACTTTAGGCCTAAATTTTTTTTAATAACTAATGATTATCATACATTTAGGCTTAAATATTTTGGACTACAAAAATTAGTAGTTTTTAAAAAAAATACACAACATAAAAAATAAATATTATAATCTATAAATTCAATAAATAAAAATAATAAACTACTATTAATGCAAATACGTGTAACAAAAATATGTATGCACTTTTAACATACATGCAAACAGCGTAATATACTATATATTATGAAAAATGAATGCACACAATATATAATTCAAGTATATGTATATTTTCGGTTCGGTTCGGTTTTTTCGATTTTCAAAAGATACAAAACCAAAACCACACCATAATTTTCGGTTTTCAAAAAATACAAAACCAAAACCGTCGGTTTTAGTTTGGGTCGGTTTTTTCAGTGCGATTTTTTCGGTTAATTCAGTTTCGGTTCGGTTATTTCGGTTTATATATATACACATACACAAAGACCTCCCCCACACAAAACATATATACTCATATACAAATACCTCCAACTTGTGTGTATATACATATACTAGGTTAAAGTCACGTGTATTACACGGGTTGAATAAATATAATATTATATATTAAGTAATAAAAATATTATTTTTTCAAAACATGTGTTTTACACGGGTTGAAAAAACCCGTAGAATACAATATTATCTGTTAACACATACACTCGTCAAAATATGTGAGGAGATTTATTCACTAATATAGTATATAGATTAGTATTTCTTTAAAAATGTATCATTATTAAAAATAGAAGTGTATTTATTAAGAGAGAGAGACGGGAAAAAATGATAAGAAAGAATGTGGAAGTGACACGTGGCATGGAAAACCTTTATTTATTATATAGTATAGATATAGATGCATATACATATATACACACAGGGTTAGGCTAGAATGGAAACCCATATGAGTTGTGAAAACTCATAAAAACTCTATGTAACAACTTTATTTATTTTTTTTTAAAATAGGGTAGTTTTGTTACATATTTTCGTCACTTTTTATAATAAATAAAAAAATACAAAAAGCGCCGAAGGGATTTTAATTAGAAAAAGATGTAACAGTTTTAAAAAAATTACTGTTACAGTGTTGTTACGTATGTAACACGTGATATTGCATATAAAAGCGAGATATTTTTTTACAATTGTTATATATTTTTTAAAAAATAAAGTTTTTCGGCGCTGATTTATTTTAAAAGTGACGAAAATATGTAACAAAACTACTGATATGTCATCATTTATACATATTTTACATACATAATAATCCCACATTATGGTACTAATTGAATAATAACTTTGCAATTTATGCTTAAAACAATTATATTTTGTAATTGCAGGTTATTCGATGTTGAAAATACAAATCAAGCTAAATCCTATCAAAAACCCCAATAATTCAAGCTTCTAGAAGGTTTATTCCCGGAGCATTGACCACCAAGAAGTCAAAATTGGTCAACAATAGTCAACAAGCAGCTAAAAGACAAAACTAGGGAAAAACATGCGTGCATCCCATTGCACGGCCGTGCATTGGCCCTCCTGCTCCCCCACGGCCCAGTACCGTGTCCTCTGTACCCTGTTTGATTCCATGGGCCTTTGCACGACCGTGCATTGCACATTTTGAGACCTATAAATAGGAGGCTTGAGTTTTTCATTCCACACACCAATCTAGACCAAAAGAACACTCAATAAGAGAGTATTCTCGTAGTTAGAGTAGATAGTATAGAGTAGAGGGGCTCTTCCTCCTTGTTCCACAATAGGGGAGCCACGAAACTTATCATTACGCTAGTCGTTATGGCCATTCGTGGTTAAAACTTCTTTGTATTGTTAGGGTGAAGATGATGTTTGGTACATGTTAATGTTTAACTTATTAATGAAGTGATATGTTTATGTTTTTAACTAATTCGTCATCCAAAACCATCTTTTGATGGACTTTTATTATTGTCTAAATCCGTTTTTATATTTGTTAGTGTCTTGATTTTAAAGAGTAAGATCGTAAAACCCTTTTTAATCAAACTTTCTTTGAAACTCGTACGTCTTTATTCGAGCAGAGATTGATAAGCCAATTGTGTTATGACAATTTAAAAATGAGTCATTTACATATATCCCTTTCTTAAGTTTATTTATTACATATTTATTCAACCCCTAATTTTAATTACATATTTCCCCTTCCTAAAGTCTATATATTACATATTTACCCAATTAATTTAAAATAACTTATTAAATTACTATTTTATCCTTAATGAACCAATTAAAATACTATTTACATATATCTCATTTATTTAAAATATAAAAGATAAATAAGTAATTGTATAAGTATTGAATAAATATGTAATTAATTTTTATATGTGGGTTAGGCTCTTTAAAAATTACCTACCGACACAAAAGTTGAAGAAGAACCCTAATTTTCTGTTTATTTACATATCAAATTAACAGAATTGAAGGTGTGGGAAAGGAGATGAGGAAGAGCGGCGGTGCCGGAAAAAAGAAACAACCGGACGCCATCGATGAAGTTGAAGAGCTACTGAAACTGACGCAAGATGACCTTCTCCTCAAGCTAACCGTCAATTCTCACATCAAATCCAAATCCAAATCGGATTTCGTCCCCGAACCCTCCCACTCCAACGCAATAGATCCAGATCTCGACCGTCGATTTGAAGCTCTCAGATCAAAACCAAACCTTAAATCGGAAATTGCCGCCGATCACGAAGATGTAGATGATCTATTTGCTCGATTCGCTGCTCTCAAAGCTCCTAATGCAACATCTGCTTCGAATTCCACATGTGAAGGCATGAAGATTGTGAAACATGATGTTGAAGACGCGGATGAAGAAGATGAGGTTCAGAAGATAATCAATTGGGCCATAGACGCAGCTCGACTCGATCCTTCACCTTCATCGGAAATTGATGATGATGATGACGACAGCTATTCCGATGATGTCGATTCTGATGACGCTGAAGCTACCAGTACTGTAGCTCGTAAAAAGAAAGCATCAAAAAAGTAATTCAGGTAATTTCAATTAACACCACCAGCCATAGAGTTAGGGTTTAGTATATTTTACCATGATTTCAATAGGGTAAAGTTGGTTGACTACATTCTACTTTACCGGAGCCTAGGCGCAAGCGTAGTATAAAATACTCTTTTTAAGGGTTTTAGATATGTTTTAGGCAGTTTAGTTGTTTTAGGTTGGTTCTAGGCTTGTTTAGGGCTAGTGTAATTGCTTCAGACGTGTTAAGAAGATTTTTAGCCGGAATTTAGCATGGACATGGCCTGTCTGAGTGCCTGATAATGAGGCTTTTGAAGCAAGGCGACAAGGTTGCGGCAGGGGCTTGTGCGCTTTTGACAACATAGTTATATACACAAAAATTAAATCACATCAAATAAGGGTACATTTAGTCAATGCTATTAATGTGAGATCATATTGGAAGTTCATCGTAATTAGTTTGAATGTAAAAGTTAAAGGGGTGAAACGTAAAAGAGTTAAAAGATATTATTAGTTTATTTGGTATGTTCATTTAGAGCATTCACAGTTCATTCCTTGTAATTATGTGAGTGAGTTTTGTATATTTTATGGAGTGGTTTAAAGTGATTGTGAGTGGAGGAGAGAGAAGATATAAGGATTGTGTAAATATAAGGATAAAAGTAGTGGTTTTTAGTCCATCGGGTGCAGGCTGGTTTCTATTGAAGGTCGACGAGGAGACCCAAATTTCTATTGAAGGTGGGGTTGTCCCTAAGACACTGAAGTTCAAGTATCTAGGATCTGTCATCCAGAGTAGCGGGGACATCGACAATGATGTAGTCCATCGGGTGCAGGCTGGTTGGTGTAAATGGAGAGCGGCCTCAGGTGTTTTGTGCGACAAGAGGTTCCCAATAGGGTTAAAGGGTAAATTTTATAGGGTAGCAGTTCGCCCAGCGATGCTATATGGAACCGATTGTTGGGCCATCAAGAAGACACAAGCTCGAAAAATGGATGTAGCTGAGATGAGGATGTTGAGGTGGATGTGTGGACACACAAGAAAGGACCGAATAAGAAATGAAGTTGTTCGGAAGAGATTGGGAGTCACATGTATCTCAGATAAGATAAGAGAAGGAAGATTGAGATGGTTTGGACATGTCAAGAGGAGACAGAGCACAGATCTAGTGAGAACGGTGGAAACTCTCGTTGTAGAGGGGAAAAGGAGCAGGGGGAGACCGAAATTAACGTGGGATGAGAGGATTAGGCTTGATTTGCTAGATTTACACCTCTCAGAGGACATGATCAATGATAGGATTTCATGGAGACGTCGTATTAGGGTTTTAGGATGAGTGACCCGTTGTGTGGGAGAGTAGAGTTTAGCAAAGATTTTGCGTATGTCTTGTTTCTTGTAGGTGTGTTGTGTTTCTTGTGACTAATATACTCTAGTCATACACTGCTAATTGTTAGATTACTGTTAGATTTATTTTACTTTATTACTCATTAATTTTATTTATATTTTTTCTTTTTCTTTCCCATGGAGCCGGGGGTCTAAACGGGAGCAGCCTCTCTATCCCTTAGGATAGGGGTAAGGTTTGCCTTCATTACACCCTCCCCAGACCCTACTAATAGCGTTAGCTATGTGTGAGATTATACTGGGTACGTTTGGTTTGGTAGTGGTTTTTAGTATAATTATAAGGATAAGTAGAGAGAAAAGTAGAGATAAAAGGTAGAAAATGTAGTGTTTTTTAGTATAATTATAAGGATAAGGATATGAAATATAAAGAACGGGCTAAGAATGCTCTTAGTATAATAAGAGTATTAAGCTTTATTTCGTTTCCTAATTTGAGTGTAGTTTGGTGTCTTGGTGAGTAAGTTAGAATTTTAATATAAATAGAATGTTAAGGTCTATGTAATATGTGTGTCAAGTTTTATAATAAATAGAAAGAGTCGATCTTGTGTTTGAAGAATGTGTTTGTGTTCTTGAGCCTGATTTCCAACTGATCAAACCCTGTCAAGTCATGTCACATCAGATTTTAAATATCACTAACAAACCCATATGATCCATTTGTCAATAAGCTTTTTAGTTCAGCCCTTAAGTAAAAGTTTTGATTATTGGAAATTCAAAACCGATTGGGTTGTTTTCGGTTATTGTTAAATGGTATAAAGTGGTTCGGTTAACCGACTGTGCTTTTATTTTGCGATTGGTTTTACGGTCCAACTTTAATGCAGATTCGGCCTTTTTGACAAAAATTAAAAGATTATGCATATTTGAGCCTAAATTACCCTTTATTCTTTATCGTGTTTTTTGTTTATTCATGAGTCATTCAAATTTAAAAGTAGTTAAGATAATGTATCATAACAGTAATAAACTAGTAAGTAAGTAACTATGATAACAATGAAGCATACACAATTTAGGAAAGAAAATCCAAAGCACTGCAGTTTATATCAGAGCTGTTATATTATGGAGGTTCGGTTCTGTTTCTTTACTCTACATCAGCCGGTCGGTTCAGTTAATTTGGTTTTGTAGATACATGTAACCTAAACCGAACCAAAAAAATCAGTTATCAAAAAGACTATAACCGAATCATTGGTTTATCATTTTGTTTGGTTTTTCGTCTCACTTTTTATGTAATATTCCATTCATTGTTAACATTCAGGTTAATGAGTGAAGACACTGTAAAAGAGCCAATGTATCAGGTATACTTTGATGCTGTTGCTGATGTTGATCATAAATCTCTTTGAATTCATCATTGATACTTGCAAATTGAAGTATGATGGGAAAAGGTGAATGTATTGTTATTTCAAAATTTCTTAAATTTGCACAGCACACGTACATATCGTTTGTGCATCTTCTTTAAAGAGTAAACTACCTTTTCGTCCTCTATTTATGCCAACTTAACTTATCCTTGAACTACGAAAATCACAGAAATCAGCATATATTTTAAATGTTGCACGTCCTTTTCACTATTTTTCATGGCTTGCAAATTGGGATGTGTGTGTATATATAGAGTGAGTTTCAACGGGAACCGAGGAACCATGTAAAAAACCCAATTCCACATGTGAAAAACTCTTTTTTACATAATTTTTTGGCGCTTATGAATATAAACCACATTTAGAAACCTTTCTAAACAAAAAAACTTAGTTTCTGTAAAAAATAAAATTACTATTTTTTATTTTTCAATTTTTTTTATATTTTTTGTTAGAATGACTTCTAAATTTGTTTATATGTAAAAACTCTAAAAAAATTATATAAAAATGAGTTTTTCACATCAGAAATTGAGTTTTTACGAATTTTTCACATGTGAAACATATGGTTCCCTGTTTTTTTGGGGTTTCCCAAAGAACCCGGAACCACAAAAAAATGGGGAACCAAAGAACCATGTGTTTCACATCTTAAAAACATAAAAAACTTATTTTCACATGTGAAAAACTTATTTTTACGTTTCATTCCATCCTCAAACATGACATGATTTTAATCTCAGATTGTCACATAGGGTTTTCTAGAATTTCTAAAATGGGTTTTTTTAGAATCTAATCTCAGAGCCAATGAGCCCCAAATCAATTGGTTTGGGAGGCACCTCATGGCCTTCCAATGTGGAGGTCAGGGGTTTGAGACTCATTTGATGCAATATTCTCAGGTGGGCCAGGGGTTTTGTCACAATGGGCCTTCAGGTGGTGGGTTCATCTGGAATGGTGGGCGGGCTGGGTCACCAACGCGCTCTGCGTTTGCTGACGTGGGTGCCTTTTGTCAATAAGTTTATCCAGGTTGCCGGGGTTATAGTATTCGTTGGCCATTCTAAAATAAGGATATAATCTCAGATTCTTGAAAGATGAAAAATAGAGCTTATGAAATGATGATGATGATTGTCACATGGGGGTTTTCTTTAAATTGCATAAATTGATAATGTTTTGGAGAGGGAGCAACAAATTAGTCCAAACAGTCCCGATAGAGAGTGTAGAAAGAGGGGATGGAGAGAGGAGATAGAGTGAGAGTGAGATGGTAAGATTTTTTTAAAAGAAATTTGTTTTTAAATTACCCTTTTCTTCGTTTACAGGTAAAGTGATCCTATTGTGACCGGACTTAATAAAAAAAACTAAAGTTGCTTAGTGGAAATGTCGAAATTTTTGCAATGATTTCAAAAAAGAATGACATCAGTGTAATTTTTTAGGCTAAAAGACATAACGTGCAATTTTTATAAAGTTAAATGACATAATTTGTAATATACTCTAATTAAAATAAAAAAAAAACATTTAAACCCTACCCTTCATCACTCTCGTAACACATACGCGATTCAATTGTTGGCACCGCCCTGCCCTCTTTCCCACCAAATCATCGGCACCGCCCCTTCTCTGACTAGTTTGGTTTTCCGGTGACCAATTCTAGATATTCCCAACACAATTTTTCGTCTCCACCATATTTCATCCCCTCAACCTCCCCTTCCGCACCTTCAGGCTTCACCATCGAGGCGCACGTTGCTGGGGGAGCTTTGGTTCCCCCTAAAGAGGCTCTAGTCGGATTAACCCACCAAAATTAGATCCCAACACCCCATCTCCGGAGAAGCAGTAGTACTGATCTGAGAAGACAGCGATGTTGAGACTTCTAATCAACACCCGTGTAGCTCCATCATGAGCGGACGGAGCAGAAAGCGACCGATGTGGCAATATGAGATCGGAACTGTGACGCGACTGGTGACTACAAATGGGCTTGTAGCTCAATGATATTCGAGTCCGTGTATAATGGTGTCCCTCCCATGAGGTTGAGGGTTCGAATCCTGTAGTGAGCAATGATGTAAATTTAAGAGTATGCTTATAGAAGTGTGTTTTCCGTTTTAGAACAAGTTAATTACATAGTCATTAATTTTTTAATACTAACTACACATGAGAAATATCCCCTTACGTCGATTGTTTTCCGAATCAATGTTCTCACCTTGCAACCATTTCAATCATTCATGATTAAGCTGTTAAAGCGTTCTGGTATGGTTAAGTCACATGATCGTGTTGTCGTTTACAAAAAGGTCAGTGATGATTCTGTTGCCAATATTATCGAGCTTGAAGACTAGATCAATTTTCTAAATCCCCACGGTATAACTGATTATCAAGTTGTTGCTTAGTTGGGTTAAGGTGTTTAACCCAATGTTTTGAAACCCGGACCGGACCAGCCGGTCGGACCGGGAACCGGTGGTCTGACCGGTCCGGTTACATGTGTTGAACCGTTTCTGTAGCGAACCGGTGGTCGGACCGGTTGAACCGGCGGTCGGACCGGAAACCGGGTGGTCGGACTGGTTGAACCGCTTGACTATTTTTTTTTTTTAATCTTTTTTAAGTCTCTTGGCTTCTTATTTCGTAGGTAATTGTTAGTTTAAAATTATTGGAATTGACTTGTTGGTGGTTTTTGAAAGGATTAAAAGCTATTTAGACTGATATATTTTTATAATATTTATGACGTCGTCCGGTTCTTAAATCCGACCGGTAAGGAGACCGGTTCGACGTCCGGTCCGGTTCTGAAAACATTGGTTTAACCTACCCGTGTTTGTGATTCCTGCTCGCAATTAGGCTGTCGTGTTAAGTTTTTCTTTTGGTGATCCAATCCACAGATTTCCTTGATTATAAGAAAAACTATAATCTGATAAGATTGTCGGTAGATTTATGTGTAGTAGAAAGTCATATGATTTGTGGGATTATGGTTTCTCTAATTGTTCTTAGCAAGATTGATTTTTGGAACGATTTTCAGCAACGATTACTGGAACCCTAGTTTAATGATGATGAAGTTGAAGAAACTCAGATTCAATGATATTACATATATGTAATAACGGCATATTACATATACGTAATATTATATAAAATATATATGTAATGTTGTTCAAGATTACCCCTTTTAATGATTTTTATCAAATCTTGGTTTTTTTATGTTGAATTTTGTTATCAATCTTGCAATTATGAGTTATGTTGTTCTTTTAATGTGCGAAGTCTTTAGGAAACTGTATACGTCATATTGTTCAAATTATGGATTTAAAAGCGGGATTCTTGTGAAAAAATTGCAAGCTTGCACATTGGTGTGGGAGGCTAGAGTGGTGGAATATGAGATGACATATCTGCGTAGAAAGTTTTTTTTTTAATCATAATGTCGTTTGATTGTAGGTATTTCATAGTAAAAGGAATTTTGTATTTTTGTTATTGTTATATGATTATATGTTAAATATGTATCTATGTATGTATATGAGGGGATGAAACAAAACTTTCATTGGACATTCACTTGTTTGTACTTGTAAGTAGACTAGCTTAGTTTTTTAGAGACTCGAAGGTTGAATGTTCTTATGTTATATATTGCCTTGTAAGTATATTATATATTGGACTTGTAATATATCACATATTTTTTTTTGGTTTATCAACATTTATCTTTGGTAATACATATATATGTAACAGGCTATTACATATATGATATATGTAATATAAAATTTTTGGTTTTTGAATAAATAAAGTTCTGGGTATTTTGGTTTTTTGAATAAACAAATTTATGAGTTTTAAAATCTTTTGTTGGGACGAACAAGATAGAGGGACACATTAGTATTCGGGTGTTTAGGTAAACAATATCATATATGTTCATATTACGTATACGTAAAAAGATATTATACATATTTAATATGAATTCATAACATATATGTTTATACATATTTAATATGAACTAGTAATTTTACGCGTTGCAGCGGCATCGAAACGTAAACTAACACAAATTTATACCGTCGAATTAAAACATATTATATTTGACCTGACTCGTTTTCAAACAATGAAACTTTAGAAAAAAAAAAACGTTTTTTAATCGGTGCCGGTCTCATTTTTCACAGTACCCACGCATTGCAACCGAGCGGTACTATTAAAAAGAAACGTACGCGTGTTGCAGTTGGGCGGTACAAAAAAAAAAGAAATGTACATGCAAAATTATCTAAAATTATTAAGAAAAAATCATATTATATGGGTCAGCACGAAACTCTAGAAACCTGAGGTGATCAAAGTGACATTTTATAAAATAAAAGGGTTAGTTATGTAATTTAATTAAAGTTTAGGGATTAAAGTGTCAGTGGCTTTTTGAGTACAAGTCATGACATATATGTTTACATATGTGTAATATGATATGTAATAATAAAATTATGGATTTACCAAATTGAACACATCGCTAGCTTTCCCTCGCTGGCTCACCTGTTTAACTTGCCACCACTAAATTCAGTGGTTACAAAACAAACTGGGTTTTCTTTCACCGAAACACAATTCACAACAATGGCGGCAATCTCGTCATCTTTTCTATCCTTCAGCTCTCCCTATCTTCATCGACAAACCACCGATACAAAGTTAACCCAATACTATCAAACAAAACCCCCCAAAACAACCAAATTAACAATCGCCAGCCTCGGATCCGATATCCGGAAGGAAGAAGTAGTCATCGTCGGAGCTGGAATCGCCGGTCTCTCCACCGCAGTTTCACTGCACAGGTTACTTTCCTAATTCCGTCTGTATCGAACAAATTGATCAATTTTATTGATTAAGCCGTTAGGGTTTGTTTTGTGTGAAGATTGGGGGTTCGATCGGTGGTGTTGGAGCAGGCGGAATCGTTACGGACAGGAGGAACGTCATTGACTCTGTTCAAGAATGGTTGGAAGGTTCTGGATACAATGGGAGTTGGTGATGAACTCAGATCCCAATACCTTGAGATTCAAGGGTACGTTGGTAATTTCCTTTTTTATTTAACTTTCTTAAAAAAAGATCATTCTATACATTTTATATTTAGAAAATAAAATGAAAAACAAAAAAATAAGTATTTATTTGATTAACTTTTTAAATGGTTATTGAAAGTTTACCGGTTTTAACGACAACTTATCATTTTTCATGTGACCTGACCCGAACGGGAAATTTGGATGTGAGTTAACAAACATCTCGTTGGAGATCAGACCCAAGAACACGAACACAAAATTTGATCTCAATCAAAATCGACTCTTTTATTAATATTGAAAACCAAAACCACACTTTACAATTAATCCCTAATCATCTATTTATAATAAACCTTATACTAATCCTAACTCAACTCAAACTCAATTAAATAATTAAATAAATAAACAAACTCAATCCTACTCTAATATAACTAACAAAACAAATAATAAATTAATATTAATAATTATCTTTTAATCAAGATTAATCTTTCACATCCAAGCATGGAAATAGTTGGAAAAAAATTCAGTGTCCACAACTGACCATGGGCTTTTATTCAATGTTTTCAGAACTGGACCAGACTGGCCGGTCGGACTGGGAACCGGAACATAACCAGTCCGGTTGTGTGTAGTTGAATTGCTTTTTTTTTTTTGTATTTTTTCCTTCAAAATCTTATTTTCTGATTAATTTAAATTTAGTATTTCAAGTTGCATATTCTATATACATAGTTTTAATTTTTATATTATTTATGACGACATCTGGTTCTTAAATCCGGTCCAACTGGTTCCAAACAATGGACCTCTAAGACAGCCGGTTCGATGTACGGTGCGGTTCTGAAAATAGTACTTTTATGTTCAAGTTGTGATCAACAATTCAAATTACTTGCAGATTTACATGAATTCAAATGTTTTTTTTTTCTTGATTTTGATATTGTTATCCCCTTTGCTTGTTTTATTGGTTCTCTATGTTTGAATGTTGTTGTGACATCAACCGTGCAGGATGGTGATAAAAACCGAGGCTGGAAGAGAGCTACGCTCATTCACGTTCAAAGAAGTAGATCAAACGTATGAATATAGTTATACAGTAGCATGTCTAAGAACATCAATGTGGTTATAAATTTTTTTAGTTACCAAAATCTGTATTTGATGCGTATGGGAACAGTCAAGAGGTTCGTGCAGTTGAACGAAGAACACTTCTGGAGACACTTGCCAAACAGTTACCAGTTGATTCGATCTGTTTCTCTTCAAAGTTGGCAAGGATTGAAAGACATAAAGACGGTGAAACTCTGCTGGAACTTGTTAATGGTACTCGAATATCATCAAAGGTCGGTACAGAAATAAAGATCTCTTGATTTAGAAGTGTATGTGAAACAAAAATCAGCTCTTTGATCAACATTATATTAATCAACAGGTGGTTATTGGATGCGATGGAATTCGTTCTTCGGTAGCTAAATGGATGGGATTTTCTGAGCCTAATTATGTGGGATATTGTGCGTTTCGCGGGCTTGCAGATTACCCTGATGGACAACCGTTCGGGCAACGAGTAAATTACATTTACGGACAAGGCATACGTGCTGGTTATGTTCCAGTTTCGCCAACTAAAGTTTATTGGTTTGTTTGCTTCAATAGCCCTTCACCAGGTACGTCGTCTCCATACAAAGGGTAATTTAGTCTTTTTACACTTAGAAAATGACTTGGTTGCAGGTTATAACCAAAGTGGCAGTTTTGACCTATTTATTTATGAATGTGTAGACTTGGGCCGTGTTCAGTAAATTTGGCTAAACGTGGACACGTAATATTTTGTGGATCTATGAAAACAAAATAGGGCATGGAAATATGCAATGGTCTAACATCTTTATTATTTTTTTTAAAATAGAGTAAAGTACACGGATGGTCCCTATGGTTTACCAAAATTTTGGATTTGGTCCCTAGCTTTCCAAAAGTACACGGATGGTCCATGGGGTTTGCACTTTGTAACGCATTTAGTCCCAAACTTTTCCAAAAGTACATATATGGTCCCTGTGGTTTGCACTTTGTAACTCGTTTAGTCTCTAACTTGGACCTTCTAAAACCTTTAGATTTTTTGGGGGCTAAATGCGTTACAAAGTGCAAACCACATGGACCATCCATGTACTTTTGAAAAGCTAGGGATTAAATCCAAAATTTTGGTAAACAACAGGGACCATCCGTGTACTTTACTCTTTAAAATATTATTTGAACTTTTAACACTAACAAAAATTCCAAGGGGTCAAAGATCTTTAATATCTGTATGAAAAATGTTTGTGAGTCAACTCAACATAGCCCATCTAGACCCGACCCGTACTAAATGATCACTCGTAACCCAACCCATTCCATCCGACCCGTCAATACTTTATTTTTCAATAGTTGTGTGAATGTAAGGTGGCAGGTCCAAAGATTACTGATCCAATAGTGTTGAAGAAACAAGCCAAGCAACTAATCAAGAAATGGCCCTCTGATGAGCTGCAAAACATAGTCGATGCCACCCCAGACGACACGATCATCCGGACCCCACTAGTCGACAGGTGGTTATGGCCGGGTTTTAGCCCACCGGCATCATTGGGTGGAGCCGTGCTGGTTGGTGATGCCTGGCACCCAATGACTCCTAATCTGGGTCAAGGGGCTTGTTGTGCTTTAGAAGATGCTGTTGTTTTAGTGCAAAAGCTCGCGCCTGCTCTCGAGGCGGGACCAATGGCCATTGAGGATGCGCTAAGGTCATACCAAAACGAGAGATGGCCACGGATCTTTCCCATGACAGTACGCGCTAATGTTGTTGGAGCTGTTTTGCAGTTGGAGAACCCTGTGGTTTGTGCGGTTAGGGACAATGTTTTAGTCCCTAAACTGATTAGGCTCGGACCGATGTTGGAACATACCAACTTCGAGTTTGAACCGCTACAGCAAACTAGGGTTTAACAGACGAGACAGTAAATTTACTTGAAAATAACTAGATTCCATTCAAAGTAAATCTGGGTGTTTGGTGACATATATAGTGAAAATGTTTTTGAGTATTTGTAAGAACCAAATTAATATTAGAATGATATGAACAGTAAACAGAAACAATAGTTTAAAATATGATTATTTTTAATAAATAAATTCAACATCTAAATCATGAGGAGGGAGGGAGGGACCGCAATATTAATGTTATTTGTGGTTGAAATTAATGCGATGATATTTTGGTAAGTAGTTGGAAATTGGAAACCATCAATAGAGGTAAAACAGGAAGATTCGACCTAAACGCTTGCACATGCGAGTCACATGACATTTTCTTCATTTTTTTTAAACGTTCATAACTTATATATACATTATTATTTTTTTATTTTTAAATATCCACCATAAAATCGAGCGTTTTGTTTATATTTTCAACGGGTATGGTATTGATGTATTAAACAAAAGACCAACATGGTGTTGTTTGAAATTGTGTGTTTTTATGGTGTTTTATATTTCAGCGAGTTGGTAATTTCTTTTTGTTGTTGTGAAGTCGAGAGAAAAAGGGGGGTGATCGAAGAAGAGGGAGGGAGGGAGGGAGGGAGGGAGAGAGGGAGAGGGAGAGAGAGAGAGAGTGGTGAAGGTGGTAGCAACGACAGAAGTGGTGGTGTTAACGATGATTCACGGTGGTGGTGGCCATCGGGTTAGTGCGAGGAGAGAGAGCCGAGAAGGTGTTGGGTGTGTGTGCTCGTGTGACTATCGGAGCAATAGCAGGGTTGTGGAGGCTCGCGGTGTCATCAGAAGTTGTCTAGTGGCGGTTTAACATTGGTTCACAACGGCGGTGCAAGTGTGTATACGTGTTTAGTGAGAGAAAGAAGAATGATAAAAGGTGGTAACCCTTCTAGGGTTTGGGTGTATGCATGTTGCGGGATGAATCGGAGCTGCCAACTTGGGGGTGGTTCATATGGTCAACAACCGGAGCAAAAAGGCGGTGTCAACGGTGGCTAGAGGCGGTGGTACAACTGCTAGTGGTAGTTTTAGGGTTTAGATCTTAATCGAGTGTGTGAAAAGCTATTCAAGTGTGTAGAGACATGAGGTGATTTCTATAGACCCTATTTAAACGTGTTAAATGTTTTGCGATGTGTAATATCCTGGATTTCCCGACCAATTTAATAGATATTTAATTAATAAATATAAAGCTTTTATACTTGAAACCGATATGTGTATATATATATATAGATATATATATATATAGATATATATATATATATAGATATATATGTACATGTATATGAGAATTTTATAAATATATATATATATATATATATAAACTCTTGAAATTTTAATAAGTTTAGAAACTCATTTTAATTAGTTAAAATTCTAAACAAGCAAACCATGTGACTCGTTTTATAAAAATTTAATCAAATAAGAAAACTCGTTAAACATTTTACTTTACAGAAACCTCGGGGACCGAAACTGTTATTTAACAAAACCCATTTTAAACTAAAACCTATGTTTAACAAGAAATGAAAATAACTCGAAACAGCAGGGACCTGTTTTGCCATTTCACTAAACTTTCGAAACCCAGAACCGGTCCTAGGTTCGAGTCCCGCAACACCTTCTTTTTGTCCCTTTTCACTCGAAAACGTTTTCCCGTCCGGATTCGTTGAACCTCGGGTTCGCCTCACGCATGCGACCCTTACCTAACAACATTCAATGTTCAATTTCAACGGTAACCATGCGCAATTACTATTCCGATCCGCGTGAACCCCATCCGCGATCGCCCCACCAACCAAGCATTAAACGCTGAAATCAACTATAAATACCGGTTGTAATCGACCTACGAAATCACCCTCAAACACTCTCAAACCTCAATTCGTTTTAAACAAGCCGGAATTACCAACTGGAACTCGCGACATCCGATTCGGAGGTCCAGACCCGTTCTCACTCGTTTCTCCACCATTTCAGGTAATTCTTGCGTCTAGTAGGGTCGTTACACTCTAAGGATCGAAAGCCCTCTGTTTAATTGCATTAACAGAGGGCGAATCAGCGTGTATTTGACGGGAATCGAAACTAGGGTTTTTGGGAATTTGGGGGCGTTTGAAACTTGTGTTTAAAAGTTTCTTTTTCCAAATGAATACCACCGAGACCCGTAGGCGGGGTGGTTAGACTTGTGTGTGTGGTTGCGACCCGGTCCCAGACCCGAGTTCGAATCCGGGGGAACCGGTTTTGCCCACTGTTTTTGTTTTAGTTCCTTTTTAAGCAGTTTTTAAACTTTTATAATTTTTATAAATTATGTTAAACTTTTATGAACTCAAAAATGATTTTTATTTATACTTTTACATTCTGGAACTATTTTAATTAAATAAAACTTGTAATAAATAATTCTTTAAAAATAGTTTTAAACACTTAAAACTATAAAAATACTTTTTAAACCTTATAAAACTTATATTTTAAACAGGAATTATGTTAATAATCAGAAATTATAAAATTATTTTATACTTTCTGAAATAAACATATTATTTAGTTTAAACATTAAATCGATTTATAAACTTTAGTTTAACATTTAAAATTCAAGATTTATTTATTTATTTAAATAAAATAAACATGCGTAATTTATAAATCATAAAGTTATAAATTTATAAACATTATAAATAGATAACTTTAAATATTTATAAACTTATAAACCTTACTCGAATACTTTAACGTTGAAATTATAGATTTATAAACTTTGAAACTTTAAATTAAAATATAAAAAAAATGCTATTTAACATATTTGTTTAAACTTATAAATTTCACTTTAGATATTTAGACTTATAACCATTCTTAAATAATATTTAATTTGTATACTTAATGCTTTAATCTTAAAACTATCTATATTGATAAATTCAAATCAAGTAAATAACCTTTTGATAATTATTCATCCTTAATAATTACTTATTTTTAAATAATTATTATTTATCCTTAATCACTATTTAGTCTTTAAATACTTTGTATTTAATAATTATTTTCCTTTTGAAATAATTATTATTTATCTTTAATCCTTATCTTAAATAATTATTTTAAACAATAATTATTTTAAACTATTAACTTATTTAAACTTTGAAATCCAAGTCTAGTATGACTCATTCAAAACCTTATTAAAACTTGACTTAAACTTTATAAAAACAATCATTCCCATCTCCCACTTGGAACCCTAGTCGATCTTGAAATCCTAGATCCTTACCATAGACTTATAGGATCATACTTAAATCTTTAAACTTGCATACTTAGGCTTATCGTGAGGATATTCTCCCTCCAAGTCTTGCAAATACTTATCCGTGTCGGATACTATTCATCCATCCAAGTGAGTATACTTAGCCCATTTTTCCTTTCTATACTTTTGGGGTGAAACATGTTCAAAACTTTAAACTTATACAATTCTTGTACAACTATGACTAGATGCTTATTCTTATGTTAAACTTGAGACTTGTATGCTTAGATTAAACTTAAAACTAGCACATTCATTAACTTTGATCAAGCCTATGGTAACAATGATAGATCTATTGTATTTGACCAATCCACCTTGATTGATTGACCCCTTCGGGGGGGAGCCCTTGGTGATTGTTACTGAATTAAACTTTAAACTTGAGACTTGAGATTTATAAGGGTAACCTGCGGGTTATGCCTAAACTTGGTTGAAGGGTTGATGTGCACAATGTCTAACATGCTTGTTTTCTCATACTTACATTATAGAATGTACATATCATAGTGAATTGTAACTCTTTTCAAATGCTTGTTAAACTGTGTCAAAACCTTTGTATCTCACCAACTATTTTGTAGTTGACAGATTCTTTCACATGTTTCAGGTTTACATCATGAGACTTTATCGTGATCACATAGGATGCTTGGACCTAGAATGCTTAATCAATTAGACTTGTATTCTTGCTATGTATTTGATTTATTATTTGTATTGAATCTCTGAATCTATTTATTAATAAAATATTGAAACTTTAATAGTCAACCTTGTGCTATTGAACAACCGCGTCCGCCCCGACGTATAATCCGCCGTCGGTTGGGGTGTGACAGATTGGTATCAGAGCCTTGGTTATAGGGAATTAGGTTATTAGACACATGGCCTAGACCATAACTTAGGAGATCCAAACATGAGTTATCTCATGTCCTTTACTAGGAATTCTCCCCTCATTCTATTCTTAAATCTTATACGTGAACGCTTAGAGATTCTACGTTTCTACTTACCTACGTGCTACAAGAGGCTACTACATCGAGGACACGTTCTTAGGCTTCAAGCCTAATCCACCACTAAACTCTCGTCAAGAATATTTAAGTTCTAGATAATGTGTGAGAACTTGTGCGGACCGGAAGGGTGGATACCTGTATTCTGGGAAATTCTGTCAAGGAAAGCATTTCGTATAAATCCAAATCAACCGTTGGACCCGTATGCTTTCCTGGGAATTCTTGGGATGAGTATTCACTTATAGGAATGCATGACTTCTCTAAACATTAGTGAGCTTAGATCTCTCTTGATATGTCAAAGTACTTACTTAGTGATATGCACTAAATGAGTACCATCTCAAATACTATACACTTCATAGATTCATGATTCAAAAACTTTCCTCTATAACCTTTATTCTATGATTCTTAAGTCTCGTCTTGTCACATGACAGCATGCTTACTCGCCATGACCTGAAGGAGTTACCTTCAACGAGAAATTCTTACGAGATTATACTTAAAAACTACATACATAAACTTATATTTATAGATACTACCCAATAAACTTCGTGATCGTTGTAATACAACCCTTAAAACTATGTATTAATCTACAAATTCTCCTATAAACTTCATTATTTTATGAACATAACACTTAAGGGGAAACCCTTGTGTTTCATCTTATTTTCATCACTCAATCAAACTACTCTAAATAACTCACTCAAACTTTTGCTACACTTTTATACATCTCAAAGTGTTTATACATCTTTAAACTTCATGATCCTTGTAATACCAGCACATTTAAAACTATGTATTGACATACAAGTCTTTTTACAAGCCTCATTATTTTATAAACTTGGCACATAAGGGGAAACCCTTGTGTCTCATTTCATTTTTCGTCACTCAAGCAAACTTCATTTTATGACTAACTCAAAACTTTGTTACACTTTTAGTCTCAAAACCTTCATACGTCCTTAAAACTTACGTATCACCGTTCCTGTAAACAAAACTTAACGTATTTTAAAATCTAAAGTACATTAACAAAGAAATTTGTAACCTAAGTAATTTTCTTGTAGAGGAAGAAGCCTACTATAGAATAAACAAACTCCACGCTTAAGACCTTAAGCCCACAATAAACCTCGACATAGTACCTTAAACCCAAATATCGGTGACAATAACTAAAAATTTGTAGACTCACGAGGAAATTCTGGCTATGGAAATAGGGTACATAAGTGAGTCCTTGTGACCCACCCCCTCTTCCGGGAATTCTCTTCGTTAGCCCACCAACTTCAAGCAAAAAAAAAACCATTTTTATAGTACTGTGATGACTCAGTATTATGAATAAAAACCTTTTGAACATATTTAATCAACTTACTTACACACTTTAATTTTCCGTTTAAATTGTATTATGTAAGGGCTAGAAGTCCCAATTTTGAAACATCTAAATGAAAACCATTTTGAAATTTCATCTTGTCATCATTTACTAGTTTAACTTTCCTTTCATCATTGTAAACTTAACACACCTACCCAAACACTTTCGTAAAAAACAACTTACGTTAGTACTTGAAATAATTAACAACGTTGCATTAAACTATAAAAAAATCCTGAGTGACACGTGTACCTGAGGAATAAATCTTGAACAAATCTTCTAATTCGTAAGCACATTTTCAAAAACAACCCGACTTACGAATCATTACCCCAAACAACCATGACCCTTACTTCTTGTATAGACTTAACACTTGCAAACTTGACCAACTTTTCGCTTGACAATCACACCTATCTTTTATAAATCTTACTCGTACTACTTATCGATGCCTAACTCGTCGTTTTTGAACATCTTAATTACATTCTATACAAAAGAAAACTATACTTTCTGTTATGAATCAAGATAAATCATTTGTAAACACACTATCATAAACCTTATCGAAACTTTTCCCGTCACCCTATGCTTGGAGACTTTCCTCATTCAACTCTTGTCACGTAAAAGACTTACTAAAAATCACAACGGGGACTAAAAGCTTAAATACACATTGCTAAAACATTAAACTTCGTATACGCAACTATGAGGTCAGAGACTTTTGAGTCATGTAAAACTTGTTCAAATACTCAATCCCGTGTTCTTAAAACTAAACATAATCAATAAAGGATCATGTAAAGCTTAATACTAAAACTTGAAACTCAACTGACTTATCCTATTTTCAAACTTATACTTGGATTCCTAGTCTTGAAAACTTTGTGTGTCCATCTTAACAAAACCCTATGAGACTTGATAAACGTACATTCCATATATACGAGAAAACTTCACTCTTGATACTAGACACTAACAGGAAGGAGGACATTACTCTCTTTAGCAGAGTACATCCCCTGACTCCTATCTAAACCAAACATCGGGATCCACTAATCTTCTGGACAACTCGAATCTTTTGTGAGAAAGCGTATAACGGTTAATCCTGTTCCAAACGCTGTCCCACACCTCTCTTAAACACTAGAGTGTTTAGATAACCACTTTATACTCAAAACGTAATCGTATACTTCTATACACTGAAGCTAAACTAAGAGACTTTAAGGCTATTCTATGTTTGATATATTCTTGATCAAACACAATTTAAACTATTCTATGTTTGACGTATTCTTGTTCAAACACAATTTAAACTATTCTATGTTTGACGTATTCTTGATCAAACACAATTTAAACTATTCTATGTTTGACGTATTCTTGTTCAAACACAATTTAAACTATTCTATGTTTGATATATTCTTGATCAAACACAATTTAAACTATTCTATGTTTGGCGTATTCTTGTTCAAACACAATTCAAACTACTCCATGTTTGACGTATTCTTGTTCAAACATGATGAACGTATGAGACTTTAAACTATTCCATGTTTGACGTATGCTTGTTCAAACATGATGAACGTATGAGACTTTAAACTACCCCATGTTTGATGTATTCTTGTTCAAACATGATGAACGTATGAGATTTTAAACTACCCCATGTTTGACGTATGCTTGTTCAAACATGATGAACGTATGAGACTTTAAGCTATTCCATGTTTGACGTATTCTTGTTCAAACATGATGAACGTATGAGATTTTAAACTACCCCATGTTTGACGTATTCTTGTTCAAACATGATGAACGTATGAGACTTTAAACTACCCCATGTTTGACGTATTCTTGTTCAAACATGATGAACGTATGAGACTTTAAACTATTCCATGTTTGACGTATGCTTGTTCAAACATGATGAACGTATGAGACTTTAAACTATCCCATGTTTGATGTATTCTTGTTCAAACATGATGAACGTATGAGACTTTAAACTACCCCATGTTTGACGTATGCTTGTTCAAACATGATGAACGTATGAGACTTTAAGCGACTCCATGTTTGACGTATTCTTGTTCAAACATGATGAACGTATGAGACTTTAAACTACCCCATGTTTGACGTATTCTTGTTCAAACATGATGAACGTATGAGGCTTTAAACTACCCCATGTTTGACGTATGCTTGTTCAAACATGATGAACGCATGAGACTTTAAACTACCCCATGTTTGACGTGTTCTTGTTCAAACATGATGAACGTATGAGACTTTAAACTACCCCATGTTTGACGTATGCTTGTTCAAACATGATGAACGTATAAGACTTTTAAACTACTCAAGGTTTGATGTATTCTTGATCAAACCCGAGGAAAGTGTAAAGACTCTAAACTACTCAATGATTGAAGTATTCTTAATCAATCACGAGGAAACTTTGAAACTCTAAGTCTTGTCATATTCTTTTCTTTACTCATTGAATGACGTTTCTCTCTAAGAGACTCGTTAATCAATGATCACTTTTACGTGGAGACACTAGTCATGAGTTAAACAAATTCTTGTACTTCTTCTTGATCCACACACAAACGGAAGGACCTATGCGGACTATGCGACGATTTGAATGCTTGCGGGTGCACACGTAAGTATGAAAATCAACGTATGGGAAGAGATAGTAAACTCTGTCGTGTGCTATGATCCAATACTTATCACAAAAGGTAGCCACGGAACTTAGGCACCGTAGCAATCCTTAGACGTATTAGTCTACAAACTCAAATTCTTGAACTATCATCGAATCCATCCTGAGTGATGCATCTCACTTTAAACCTTGAATGAAAGATCATCGGTTATTCTCTCAAAATACATTTCTGAAAAACAAGTCTTCTTATATTTCAATGAAACTATATGCTTCTTAGGGAAACTCTTGGCAACCCTAGGCTTTGAAAACTTAGAAACTTGAGCGTAATCTTATTCCTGTCATTCCATCTCCATTTAGAACTCTAAACGTAACCCAGGGTTACTTATCTTTCCTCTTTATCCTTACACATATCATAAACTTAAATTTTGGGAACAGAAGCCTCCTACCTTAATTTCGGGCGAAATTTCCTAAAGTAGGGGAGACTGTAATATCCTGAATTTCCCGACCAATTTAATAGATATTTAATTAATAAATATAAAGCTTTTATACTTGAAACCGATATGTATATATATATATATATATATATATATATATATATAGATATATATGTACATGTATATGAGAATTTTATATATATATATATATATATATATATATATATATATATAAACTCTTGAAATTTTAATAAGTTTAGAAACTCATTTTAATTAGTTAAAATTCTAAACAAGCAAACCATATGAGTCGTTTTATAAAAATTTAATCAAATGAGAAAACTCGTTAAACATTTTACTTTATAGAAACCTCGGGGACCGAAACTGTTATTTAACAAAACCCATTTTAAACTAAAACCTATGTTTAACAAGAAATGAAAATAACTCAAAACAACAGGGACCTGTTTTGCCATTTCACTAAACTTTTGAAACCTAGAACCGGTCCTAGGTTCGAGTCCCGCAACACCTTCTTTTTGTCCCTTTTCACTCAAAAACGTTTTCCCGTCCGGATTCGTTGAACCTCGGGTTCGCCTCACGCATGCGACCCTTACCTAACAACATTCAATGTATGCGCAATTACGATTCCGATCCGCGTGAACCCCATCCGCGATCGCCCCACCAACCAAGCATTAAACGCTGAAATCAACTATAAATACCGGTTGTAATCGACCTACGAAATCACCCTCAAACACTCTCAAACCTCAATTCGTTTTAAACAAGCCGGAATTACCAACTGGAACTCGCGACAACCGATTCAGAGGTCCAGACCCGTTCTCACTCGTTTCTCCACCATTTCAGGTAATTCTTGCGTCTAGTAGGGTCGTTACACTCTAAGGATCGAAAGCCCTCTGTTTAATTGCATTAACAGAGGGCGAATCAGCGTGTATTTGACGGGAATCGAAACTAGGGTTCTTGGGAATTTGGGGGCGTTTGGAACTTGTGTTTAAAAGTTTCTTTTTCCAAATGAATACCACCGAGACCCGTAGGCGGGGTGGTTAGACTTGTGTGTGTGGTTGCGACCCGGTCCCAGACCCGAGTTCGAATCCGGGGGAACCGGTTTTGCCCACTGTTTTTGTTTTAGTTCCTTTTTAAGCAGTTTTTAAACTTTTATAATTTTTATAAATTATGTTAAACTTTTATAAACTCAAAAATGATTTTTATTTATACTTTTACATTCTGGAACTATTTTAATTAAATAAAACTTGTAATAAATAATTCTTTAAAAAAAGTTTTAAACACTTAAAACTATAAAAATACTTTTAAAACCTTATAAAACTTATATTTTAAACAGGAATTATGTTAATAATAAGAAATTATAAAATTATTTTATACTTTCTGAAATAAACATATTATTTAGTTTAAACATTAAATCGATTTATAAACTTTAGTTTAACATTTAAAATTCAAGATTTATTTATTTATTTAAATAAAATAAACATGCGTAATTTATAAATCATAAAGTTATAAATTTATAAACATTATAAATAGATAACTTTAAATATTTATAAACTTATAAACCTTACTCGAATACTTTAACGTTGAAATTATAGATTTATAAACTTTGAAACTTTAAATTAAAATATAAAAAAAATGTTATTTAACATATTTGTTTAAACTTACTAATTTCACTTTAGATATTTAGACTTATAACCATTTTTAAATAATATTTAATTTGTATACTTAATGCTTTAATCTTAAAACTATCTATATTGATAAATTCAAATCAAGTAAATAACCTTTTGATAATTATTCATCATTAATAATTACTTATTCTTAAATAATTATTATTTATCCTTAATCACTATTTAGTCTTTAAATACTTTGTATTTAATAATTATTTTACTTTTGAAATAATTATTATTTATCTTTAATCCTTATCTTAAATAATTATTTTAAACAATAATTATTTTAAACTATTAACTTATTTAAACTTTGAAATCCAAGTCTAGTATGACTCATTCAAAACCTTATTAAAACTTGACTTAAACTTTATAAACACAATCATTCCCATCTCCCACTTGGAACCCTAGTCGATCTTGAAATCCTAGATCCTTACCATAGACTTATAGGATCATACTTAAATCTTTAAACTTGCATACTTAGGCTTATCGTGAGGATATTCTCCCTCCAAGTCTTGCAAATACTTATCCGTGTCGGATACTATTCATCAATCCAAGTGAGTATACTTAGCCCATTTTTCCTTTCTATACTTTTGGGGTGAAACATGTTCAAAACTTTAAACTTATACAATTCTTGTACAACTATGACTAGATGCTTATTCTTATGTTAAACTTGAGACTTGTATGCTTAGATTAAACTTAAAACTAGCACATTCATTAACTTTGATCAAGCCTATGGTAACAATGATAGATCTATTGTATTTGACCAATCCACCTTGATTGATTGACCCCTTCGAGGGGGAGCCCTTGGTGATTGTTACTGAATTAAACTTTAAACTTGAGACTTATAAGGGTAACCTGAGGGTTATGCCTAAACTTGGTTGGAGGGTTGATGTGCACAATGTCTAACATGCTTGTTTTCTCATACTTACATTATAGAATGCACATATCATAGTGAATTGTAACTCTTTTCAAATACTTGTTAAACTGTGTCAAAACCTTTATATCTCACCAACTATTTTGTAGTTGACAGATTCTTTCACATGTTTCAGGTTTACATCATGAGACTTTATCGTGATCACATAGGATGCTTGGACCTAGAATGTTTAATCAATTAGACTTGTATTCTTGCTATGTATTTGATTTATTCTTTGTACTGAACCTCTGAATCTATTTATTAATAAAATACTGAAACTTTAATAGTCAACCTTGTGCTATTGAACAACCGCGTCCGCCCCGACATATAATCCGCCGTCGGTTGGGGTGTGACACGATGATTCACGTAATATATGTTAATTTTAACATATGCATAGTTGTTTTAATCAGGAATGTGTTTGATTTTGGAGTTTAGGGATGAATTTATCATGTGGTGTGATCAAGGTTTAGTGTGAGCTAATTAACCTTGATAGTATGTGTTAATGATGATCAATACGTGTGATTATATGGTGGTTCAGTTAGACGAATATTGTGAGTTATTGTGCGATTTTTCTGCTTAATCAGTATGTGGTTAAGGGTGTGTGGTTTGGTTGATGTTATATAACCAATGGTGAGATTATTAAGTGAGTTAATGCATGATAAATAACCTAAAGAGTGTTGATTATAATATGCATGTTAGTGTGTGTGAACAATTTGTTTAGTGGGTTTTGTGTGTTGAGGAATGGAATTACTTAAGCAGAGTTGGCATTATAAAGGGTATGTGTATGAAGTTATGTAGACGGTTTTACATGCATCTATTTTATGTAAAGAAGTGTAAATAAGGAATCCACACGATGAGCTTATATAACCATATCTATGCAAGTTAGTTGCCATGTGAGTGTGTGAGAATGTTAAGCTAAGGGTCTAGAATGGTGTGGCCAATAAGTGTGGGAAACGTGTTAACATGTGAGTTGTGTGAAGTCCACGATGGTGGCAATGACCAATGTAAAGTCCACTATGATGGCAAATCAGTGTGAGTGTCACGTTGATAGAAAGTGTGAGGACTAAACTAGATCTAATTCCCGTTTGTATAACATTGTTAAGGAGTGAGTTAACCAATATGTGTGAGTTAACTAAAGTGTGGTTTAATAAAATGTGAGTACATTTTGTTCGATAAATAAATAGCGTGGTGTGATGTGGTGTAAGTAAACTAAATGTTATATGTGTGGTACATTGATATGGTATGTATAGTGGATGTGATTATCTAAACTTAAATCATTTAATAAAAGTTTTTGAAAAGATTAAATGATGTTTTGATAATAAAAGAAATTTTTTGAAAGTTCAGGGTGAGGCAATGTCAGTTGTGGCATGACATCTTCAGGCAATTCTAAAAAGACAGTTAACATCATATACTGAGTTAAAATGAGTTTAAAATTATGAAATTTTAAACTATATTTTATGTAAGTTTTGAAAGTATTCAATTATGTGTTAAGTAAATCTAACTTTTATGTCGAGACCTGATTTTATGATGTGACACATAAGTTTGCTAATCATGAGTTTTAACAAATATAACCCAACAAACTAAATATAATTCATTAAAATACTACGGGATGATATTAACGTCCTCAAATTTAATATTTTGTCTTTTAGCAATATGATAGTAGTTTCACATTACATTACAATAATATAATTACACAAGATTTACTTCATCAATTTCTTTATTTTTAATTTATTTAATAACTACTCCCTAATCTATATCTATACTTACTAATAAATAAAGATTTTAGGGTGCCACATGTCATTAACATGTTCATCTTTAGGATTTTTTTTCCCGCCTCTCTCTACTATTAATGATACAAGTTTCTATAAAAAAAATTATAATTTTTGTTTCCCGTCTCTCTCTCTTATTAAATAATAATGATTTGTATAACTATTTTTATAAAATATTTTTTATTAAAAAAATAGTTTTGTTCATAAAATATTTTTATAATTTGAACATTTATTTCATTTTTTATAAAACATTTTTAAAAAATAACTATATAACGTTTCTAAAATTTGTATTAAAAAATTATGTAATAATAAATCTTCATTACTGAGTATATATAACACTGCATTTATTCACCTTGTATAATATACCGGGTTTCTAACCTATATTATAATAAAGGAATAACTATATTTGCTACGTGTCGACTTCTGATTAAAATCTAGATTTTTGTTTTTCGCCTTTCTCTCCTATTAAATAATGATGATGTTAAATAATTAAATATCTAAAATTTATTCTAATATTTTATTAAAAATTACTAAATAATAAGAAAATTTCAATTATATCTTATTTTAAAATACAATTTTATAATTCTTAAATCTTCAATATTTGTTATTTCAAAGATAACTAATAACATTCAACATACAAATCTTCATATAAAATACTGTTTTATAACAAGTTATATTTATTCAATCCATGTAAAACATGGGGTTTAATCTAGTCACGAATATATAAAGAAATAAAACTCAACCATTCTCAACACAACTAACTAACTCCAACCTCTAGCATTAGCTCTCTAAATCAAGCCATGAAAACATACCTCTTTATCTTGTTCTTGCTTGCTCTTTCCTTGGTTAACACATCAAATGGTTTCTGCATTTATACAACTTGGAATATTCGTTTCACGAATGGCATTCATAGCAGCCGGATTATAACCCACACCACGACCAACGATGGTAGAGATTTTCAACCCCAGATTCTAAAACCCGTTCGAAAGTTATGTTTGGTAATTTTGCGATAACCCTAGAGAAAATGTCATCTATTATTCAACATTTGTTTGGCCACCAGTAGTAAAAAATTATACTATTTTGGATGCTACAATAAAACAAGAGTGTTCTCATAGCCTTGGGCTAGGAAAATGTTTTTGGGTAGTGAGATAGGATGGGTTTTATATGAGTTCTAAGCTAGATCCATTTCCACAAGGTTGGGTGAAAAAATATGATTGGTAACATGTATAATGTCTTGAGTATAGACAATGTCCAACTATAATAAAAAAATTGTTTAATTGCGTAAATTCGTCATTTTCAACTTGAATCATTTGTTATAATTGGTGATCAGTCAATCACAACTAGCTAATATCCTGAATCAATTATTCGTTGTGTCACAACAGAAACAACTGATTAATTGATTTGGATAAAATTGTTTCAACATCAGCACATCATAATCTGAACAATAAATAAAGAATAACCTAAGTTAATGATCAACAGAGGATAAAACATTGAGAAATCATTTTGTGTTATAAATGTAAACTGATTACAATACATGAGAACAAATGGATTTGTTTGAACTATTACCCCGTTTTTCAGAAATTGCGATGAGAATCAAGTTGACGGTAAATCAGTGCTCCAATCGAGTCGATATGGATTAGAAATCGACATACTAGATTTAAGCAACTTTTTTCTTAAATTGGACAATGAAACAGGATCGAGAGTAAATTTTCAGGTCGAAGTCGGTTGTTGGACCAATTAGACTACTAGAAGTTTGCTTTGAGACCACTTGTTAGAATCGGTGATTAGTGAATCACAACTACCTAATACCCTAAATCAATATTAGTCGTTTCACAACGGAATTAACTATTTAGTTGATTCGGATAAAATTTATTTCATCATTAAGACATCGTAATCTACAAAATGAATGAAGAATAACCGAAGTTAATCAACATGGGATAAAACTTTCTGAAATCATATCGCATCATACATGTAAATTGATTACCATACATAATAACAAAAGATTTGCTAGCTAAACAAGTTTAGAGGGTTGGTGATTTACCAAATTCCCAAAGGAATTTAAACATTGAAAGTTTACATAAACGAACTCGACACGCAACAATTGCTTGGATTTCAACAGGTTCAAGGGATTTCAGAGGGGTCCCTTTCTATTTATAGCCATGTTTAGAGGCACGTCATGGTCCTTGTAACGATGACGTCCCCCCTTCCCGATTTTTCGCTCAGAAGTGTTAATTTAAACATATTTGGCTGATTTTTCGCTCAATAATGTTAATTTATACGTATTCGGCTGAAAATTTTATAGTTCCGCCCCCCGTGAGTTTTTCTTCAGGCTTCGCCACTAATCATGAGTGGTAATCTTTGTCAATTGTCACATGTTTTGCTCTGTTCTTTATCTTGTGCTAAGTTTCTCCATGTCGATGGCAACTTGTATCTCAGCTCTTGTATACATCGTCAGTGATAACTCTTCATAACTCAAAAGTGTTCTACAATGGTAACTTTCCATTAATGGCAAGTCGTGCTTTGACTGATAATACACTTGTTAATTTCAAGAAGATGTTCTCGCAATAATCCTTTGAATATAATTAACCTTAGAATTTATGTAAGGGAATTACCGTACTAGACATTTTGACTTGAGGTTTTACCAAAATAGACGTTGACTTTCAACCTAGAAATCAATATACATCGTCTCACAACCGCCGGCTAAGCCTACAGATTTAGCCGACGCTAAAATCAAGGAAAGAAACATGTTCTAGCCCATCAATTCATGACACGTGCCACTTTGAAGGCTAATTAGCCGGCACTATCAGCCGGATGATGTCACGCCACACCGCCGGCTATCTCAGCCGACGGTCTCTTCATCGGCTTGTACTCTGTAGACGGCCATTAACTCAATCGTGAGCTAAGCCGCATGCTAAGATCAGGTGGGTAAATGAAGCCGACTACATAGTACAAGCCGATAAAGAGACTGCAGGCTAAGCCTAGAGGGTCCGACTGAGATAGCCGGCGGTGTGACATGGCATCAGTCGACTGATACTGCCGGCTAATTAGCATGCAGGGTGGCCACGTGTCGCGATGTGATAGGCTGGAACATGTTTTTTTTCCTTGATTTAAGCGCCGACTAAGGTTGTAGGCTTAGCCGATGGTAGTGAAACGATGTATACGGATTTCTAGGCTGAAAGTCAACGTCTATTTTGATAAAACCTCAAATCAAAATGTCTAGTATGGTAATTTTCCCTTTATATAATTACAAGGTTCAGTGGTATTTAGATGTAAAAAACTGTTGTTGAAAAAAAAGATAAAAATGTTATTCGGTTGAAATCGGTTTTTCATTTAATCAAAATTGAAATGAATTGAAATCAGTTGAATTCGGTTCTATTAGACACATTTTCAATCCGGTTCGGGTTTTCAAATAGGCCTAAAATTTTTTAAAACCAAATAAACCAAACCGACGCGTGTGATTTATTAGTAATTCTTAAAAAAAAACTATAATGAAACTACATAGGGGTTAGATTAGATATGCCTCATTTGCAAAGTTATCAATGCACTTAAAAACAAATCTTAAAAATTAAAATAGAATGTCAAGAATGGGATTCGAACCCATGCCCTTTCGGACCAGTACCTAAAACTGGCGCCTTAGACCAACTCGGCCATCTTGACATGCTTCTTAGAAAATATAAAATTTAAATCCAGCGGCGCAGGTTATGATGACCACAAAAAACGCTAAAAAAATTCACACATAATGATAACGAAATCTTCTAAAAAATAACGTAAGTTCACAAAAGGAAAATGGAAAAAATAAAAGAATTAAAAAAACGAAAAGTTTTTTAACAAAATAAAGGTTAAAAGTAAACCGCGAAATACTTTTAGCGTCTATTAAAATGCGCTCGCGTTGCGGTGTCTTAAATTGTTAAACCGTGAACAAAAAGAATGGCGTTGTGGTGGAAAAAAGTATACCATTAAAAAATTTTACGTCGAATCATAGATAAAAACAAAGTCGTCGCAACGGCGAAAGAAAAAAAAATTGCGACCTGGTCATGGTTTGGAAAAAAAAAACAAACAAAATAATAAATATTTAAAGTAAAAAGAAATTAAAATTTTTTAAAGAAATTAAAAGCGGTTGGCATGAAAGACCTTGGCTGTTGTAGTCATTGACTTGACTTTATTGCAATAGTGTATAACCACAGATAAAGAACTTAAAAAAATCAAAAAAGGGTTATTGTAGCCATTGACTTGACTTTAATATATATATATATATATATATATATATATATATATATATATGAGTAAACTGCCATTTTCGTCTCTGTGGTTTGGTCAAAATTGCCACTTTCATTCAATAGTTTATTTTTTTGTATCTGGGTCCTCGTGGTTTTAAAATATTGCCATTTTCATCCTCGTGGTTTTAAAATATTGCCATTTTCATCCAGTCAGCTAACACCGTCCGTTTTTCTCAATTAAATGAGGGGTATTTCAGTCCTTTTACATATTTGTTTTATTTCTTCATCTTTTTTACTCTCACTTTTTAATCATAGAAACAAGCGACGGAGGTGTTCCAGTGGTGCTCGTCGGAAACTGGTCAGGAAAAGAGGAAGAAGGCCAGCAGGTGGATGATTAAATTAGAGGTTAAATTGGGGATGATTAAAAAGTGAGAGTAAAAAAGATGAAAAAATAAAACAAATAAGTAAAAGGACTGAAATACCCCTCATTTAACTGAGAAAAACGGACGGTGTTAGCTGACTGGATGAAAGTGGCAATATTTTAAAACCACGAGGATGAAAATGGCAATATTTTAAAACCATGAGGACCCAGATACAAAAAAACAAACTATTGGATGAAAGTGGCAATTTTGACCAAACCACAGGGACGAAAATGGCAATTTACTCTATATATATATATTTTGGAAATTCCGTATGTGCACCAAACAAATCTAAATCGTAACGTAGATAAAAATAATCTAAATCGTAACGTAGATAAAAATAATGACGTCACGACAATATGTTTTTATATATCAAAAGTTATAAAAAGAAATCCAAACTAAATTTAAAAATATACTTCCGGTACGGTTTTAAATACAATGTATTAAGAAACACAAATAAAAATTAGAACGTCAGACGATATAAAACATCTTTTTTATAACTATTAGAATAAATAAAAGGAAAACGAAAATATAAAAAATAAGCAAAGAAATAGTCCGTAGAAAAACACAAAAAGGAAAAACGAAAATACAAAGAATAAGCGAAGGAATAGCGCGTAGAAAAACACAAAATACGGATCGGTTTAAAAAAAATCTATATCACAACTTGTAAATTGTTTTTTTTTTGCGAAACATGGATTTTGTCCCGGCTCGATTTTAAACAAAAATTATATCGCAACCTATGAATGAACTTTTTTTCGAAACATGGATTTTGACCCGACTCGGTTTTAAATACAATTTGTACCGAAACGTAGATACAAATAACATGTCGCAACGGTATATTCGAAATGTACGAAAACAAAAATAAAATATATTTAAAATTAAGTATAAATAACAAAAAAATTAAATAAAAAAATGGATGTGTGCGCCGTGTCATGTGTGAGGATGAAGAAAATAATAATAACAAAAAAACAATATCTCATGTGCGGGGCTATGTGAGCAGGGGTGGACCTACCTTGGGGTATGGGTAGCCCCGCTACCCCTCAACTTTTACGCGCTTTGTAAAGAAAAATTCTTACGATTGTATGTATTCGGTTACCCCTGAGCAAAATTTACGTTACCCCTCACATTTTTTTAAAAGCTCAACACTTCATAAAAAGTTCAAAATTTTATAAAAAACCTAATACTTTATAAAAAGTCCACACATTTTATTAAAGGTTTTGAGGTATTGGGTTTTAATAAAACATTTGTGTTTTAGCCCGACCAAATGTTTTATTAAAACTCAATACCTCAAAGTCTCAATTCTCAAACCCAACTTACCTAAGCGGCTGACCAAGAAAAGGACAGAGAGCGGGAACTGTGAGATCCAGAGACCGACCACTGGACCAACCGCTCGACCTGAGCTGAGACCACCGCCAGGCGCCGCCTCTGCCAAACCCCAGTCCTCCACCTCTACAGTCCGCATCACCAGTCGCATGTTACCCAATGGCGGAGGAGAGTGAGGGCCCCGACCCTCCCCCCGATTTTTCGCTCAAAAGTGATAATTTATATGTATTCGGCTGAAAATTTTATAGTTCTGGCCCCCTGATAGGAGTAAAAAAATTTCGCCCCTACGTTTTTTTTAAACTCCGCCACTGATTTTACCGTAAAAAAAATTTACATGAAAGTACGGTAAAAAAAAATTCCGTTACCCCTGAACTTTTGTTCTAGATCCGCCACTTTATGTGAGCATAAAGTTAACAAAACAAAAAATATATATATATATATATATATATATATATATATATATATATCTCATGTGTGAGCGACCAAAGCAATTAAGAAAACAAAAATAGTAATAAAAAAAATATATATATCATGTGTGAGGTTGTGTGACCATGGGAGATAAACCAAAGCAACTCATGTGTGAGGCTGTGTGATCATAGCGATAAACCAAAGCAATTAAGAAAATAATAATAATAATAATAATAATAATATCTCATGTTTGAGGCTGAGTGAGCATGGCGATAACCAAAGCAATTAAGAAAACAAATATAATAATAAAAAAAATATCTCATGTGTGAGGCTGTGGAAGCATGGCGATAAACCAAAGCAATTAAGAGCATTCACATCTATAATTATGTTAAGAGCATCTGATATGAGTACGTGAGAGGGTCCGTGATCCTTGGTCACGGCGTTAGTGGGTTTGTAACACCACCCCCTTGATGGCGTGGGGGGGGGGGTGTGTGAGCCTTTTAAGTGAAGATCTTCACGGGTGGAATAGGGCATCAACCATTTTTGTATGTTGTATCTTGTGTTTGGACAATTGTATTGTTTGTTTAATGCATTTAATTATCACACCACCCTCACTCACTTGAGTATTTCCCTTGCCAAGTGAGGTTTGTGTGAGATATGTAGAATTTGACGTGGCGTCACATGGCAACCAAATTCTCTAAAAATAATTACATTTTCTCTTTTTTTTTCAATTAAATAATATTTTTTATATCTTTATCATTACATTTTCTCTTTCCTTCACTCACAACCACATTAAAAAATATTAATAAAATTAATAAAGGTGAACAGTGTTTTCATAAATATACAGATGAATAGTAACATTTTCTCTTTTCTCCACTCACAACCACTTTAAATCACTATCTAAAATATACAGAACTCACTCACAAATATATATACATAACCTGTTGTGAATGCTATAAAAACAAAACAAAAAAAATGCATTTTAGGGGAACAAACCGGCCAGGGGGAATGAAATCCAGAGTCTCGAAACCGGATCACGCAGGTGGGAAAGTAGAAGGCACACTAGGGGTGTGCAAAGTCGGTTATGGGTCGGTTTTGGCCTCTTTCATAACCACAACTGCTTGGTCGGTTATGCCCTTCTCCATAACCATAACTGTTTGGTCAGTTAACCGTCAGTTATGGCTCGGTTTCGGTTAACTTCGGTTAATTAATCACTTTTCGTTCCGTAATCACGAATCACATTTTTTTAGTAAAAAACATGTGATTATGTTACTTATATTATTTTTTATAATCATAAGTTCATAAGTAATGTATTAGTTATCTACAAATTTATTTGATAATGGACAAAAAAAGTTGTGTATATATTTGTGAATATATATTTTGTGTTTAACCATAACCATAGTGAATGTGAGAAATCATTTATATTTCATACATATATCTTATGCATAGGGTAGTATCGATTCGGTTCGGTTAACGTTCGGTTATGAGACACCCTTAACCATAACTATAATCGTTTGATCGGTTAATCAAATAACTTTAGTCAGTTAATTTCGGTTAGGTGACGGTTCAATTATCGATTAATTTCGATTAACGGTTAAGGTTCGCTCACCCCAAGGCAAACCATCAGACCATATGCCCAGTTGTGTTTGTGATCAACCCAAAATTTTAATAAAAAAACTAATTTTTTCGCTGTAGAAAACGACATCCTAAAATTAGGGGTGTGAATGGGTCGGTTTTGGGGTAAACCCAAACCAAAAACCGAAAGTTCGGTTTTGGGTTTTTTTAAAACGTTCGGTTTCGGTTTTTCCGGTTTCGGTTTTGTCGGTTTTAAAACCAATTGAGTTTGAATTTTTTTGGGGTAAAAGAAAAATAGCCCAAAATATAGAACCTGGGTTTAAAATTTTAGGCCTAATTTTTTTTTATTAACTAATGATTATTAAATATTTGGGCCTAAATATTTTGACATACAAAAATTATTAGTTTTCTTAAAAAATACTCAACATAAAAAATAAACATTATAATTTATAAATTCATTAAATATAAATAATAACATACTATTAATGCAAATACGTGTAACACAAATATATATGCACTTTTAACATACAAGCAAACAACATAATATACTATATATTATGAAACGTGAATGCAAACAGTATATAATTCAAGTATATGTATGTGTTCGGTTCGGTTTTCAAAAGATACAAAACCAAAACCAAACCGTAGTTTTCGGTTTTCAAAAAATACAAATCCAAAACGTCAGTTTTAGTTTGGGTCGTTTTTCTCGGTGCGGTTTTTTCGGTTAATTCGGTTTCGGTTCGTTTATTTCGGTTTTTTTCTCACTCCTTCCTAAAATACTAAGAATGATAATAAAACGATTTCTACAACTCTCCATGTAACAAGAAAATGCACCATTTTTTTATTTTATTTTATTGATGAGTTTTAATTAAAAAGATATTTTTTATTCATATTAAAACAAAAAGAAGTTTAAAAGAATTAAAATACTTGCAACGAATATTCGAACCACATTGATTTTTGGATGTTCATATTGAGATGTTGGCCAAAAGACACGTGGTTCACTTCCAATCATGTTCAAATTCGAACGTATCTTATTCAAATCGGTTGATTTTTCTGTGGTTACTCAATCCTCATAACCATAAGAACTTCCGTCGATGTTTCAACTTCTTTAACCGATCATCTTCCGATAAATTGAAAACCCAAAAGATTTCCCTCAATTCGTCGTCAAGATCCGTAAGATTCTCATCGCTTACATGTATTTATCTTACATCTTTACAATGGTTGTTTGAATTTGGTCCTAAATTAGCAAAATTTGATGATATTATGTATGTATGGTTTCATGTCTATCAAGTGTTCGACGAAATTACTCGGTGAAGGACCAAAGGTTATTTTAACTTAAGAAGTACTATTTTCAGGTTAATCATGGCAACCAGAGGGAATCCAGGGGACAGTAGAAGTAGGAGATCATTTCTTTTGTTTATAGTATTTGGTTTATGTTGCTTTTTCTATCTCTTGGGTGCTTGGCAAAGAAGTGGTTTTGGAAAAGGAGATAGTATAGCTCATGAAATAACGGAGAAAGCCGACTGTAGTGTCATATCGAATCTAAACATTGAAACCCACCATGGTGTTGGAGTGAAAAACCCTGATGATTTAAAGTCTGAAAACAAGTTTTTCCCACCTTGTGATGATGGGTACATTGATTTCACACCTTGTCATGATCAAACAGATAGGATGAATGTTGGGGAAAGACATTGTCCTAGTGATGATGAGAAGCTGCGTTGCCTTATACCTGCCCCGAAAGGGTATGCGACTCCGTTTCCATGGCCCAAAAGCCGTGAGTATGTGCCATTTGCTAATGTGCCTCATCAAAGCCTGACGGTTGAGGTTCAAAGTTGGATAAAATATGAAGGCGGTGCTTTTAGGTTTCCAGGTGAAGGACTGCAGTTTCCTCATGGTGTTGATGCGTATATTGATGACATGGCATATGTTATCCCAATAGGCGATGGGATTGTTAGAACTGCTTTGGATACTGGCTGTGGGGTAAGCAAATATATTTTGACCCTTTTACTTATGAATGGTTAGATTTTGGCTGTGTTTTATCTCAAGCGGGTTATATTATTTGGCTAAAAGGTTATGGACCCAATGAGTTGAAAGTCGGCTAAAGTCTTTTATCCGTACAACCTCCTAAACTGTTTTTATTCAAAAACTTAGATTACTGTTGTGACAATATCGTGTTTGTAATCATCACTAATGCATTAATTATTTGTAAAAAGTAAAAGGTTTGAACGAAAAGTGTTTCGGGTCAACCCAACTTGGCCCGTTTCAGCTCGTTCTAAAAATGACCCATTTTTTACTTGAATTTGTGTTGCCCACAACCGGACACCTCTAATTTTAAGTTCATTTTTCATTGTAGAAGTCTTATTGGTTTTCAATTGTTTCATTTGATGTTTACACATAGGCTGCGAGTTTGGGTGCTTACCTATTCAAGAAAGATGTTATTACCTTGTCATTTTCACCAAAAGACTCACAAGAAGCACAAATTCAGTTTGCTCTAGAAAGAGGTGTCCCTGCATTTATTAATGATCTTGTTACTATAAAGCTTCCATTTCCTTCAAGATCCTTTGACATGGCTCATTGTTCTCATTGCTCGATCCCATGGACCCAAAATAGTATGCTCACAAACTATTTATATATATATATATATAGGGGTATGTTCTTTTGAGAACCAACAATATGTTAAGAACCGTGAGAACCGCATTAACTCTTCCTCTATTTATAATATAAATTGACTAGAATTCATGTACATTTCAATATGTTTAAGGTTTGGTTTTAAAAGACCTCGAATTTATAGTTGTTTTTTTAAATGCATATATGCACAAATGAATGCATATATGCATATTTTTATACTTTTCTTAAAAAAATTCAGGAGAGAGGAGATAAACTCAAACTAAGAGTGGGAAGAGATAAATAAAACATTGTTGTTGAATTTTACTTTTTTCACTAAAGCGATATGTACACGTTTTGTGCGGTTCTTTCGGTTCAAAACATATGGTTGGTTTTCAAAAGAACATGCCCCTATATATATATATATATATATATATATATGTTGGGATCACATATACTCTAGAGATACTTGTTTTAATGATTAAACTAGTGATCATCTGAGCAGATGGAACGTACATGATGGAAATTGATCGGGTTTTGAGACCGGGTGGATACTGGGTGCTTTCGGGCCCGCCTACCAATTGGAAGGCCAAATATAAAATATGGCAACGTCCTAAAGAAGAACTTGAAGAAGAACAAAAGAAAATTGAGGAAATTGCTAAAGTTCTTTGTTGGGAGAAGAAACATGAGAAAGGCGACATGGTGGTTTGGAGGAAAAGATTAAATAAATATGATTGTCAAGAAAGAGAATCTCATGTTACCATGTGTGAACCAACAAGCGTCGATGATATCTGGTATATAAAATGCTTCCTAGTTCCCATTTGCCCACCTGCATTTCAACTTCCAATAGTTCTCATTATAATATGTGGGAGAATGGACGGGTCGGGCAAGTTTGGTTACATGTCGAAATGGGTTTGTGTCAAAGCTGGAAATTTTGATACAGGTCATGTTGAACCATAGTTGGGGTCCCAATAGGTAATGGGTTGGGGTTAATTTCTTTCCAAAAGAATTTTTGTGTAAAATGTGATTCAAGATTGAATAATTTCATATATATCTTCCTAAAATATCAAAATTCCACACACACACACGTATACTTTTAAACTCTATAATATCATATTTGCCTTTTCGAAACACTAAAAATATCATATTTGTCAATTCCTTAGCAAGTAAAATAAATCAATTGCTTATAACGATGTGTATCACTAGATAAACAAATATAAAAAATGTTATTGATATGAATCATCTCGTCACATAATGTTCTCTTCGTTTACTCATGAAAAAGGTTGTTACAAGTAACATTTTTAGTGTTTTGGAAGAGTAAATATGGTATTTTAAGATTTAGAAAGATATATATGAAATTTTTGATCTTTTATTAAGATATGTGTGTGTATGAAGTTGCCACATAGAAAAATTATATTATTTCAATAATTATCCGACCTTTTATGATAAAAATTAAAAATACACCTACGGTGATGTTCAACCCATTTGACCCGTTTTCTTTTAAGCTATTTTGTTATTTGACCTGTTAGATATAGAACATGACATTTATGTGTAGACGGGTTGAAATTGCTACCTCTAGTTCACATGCACACAAAAATAACTTATTTTTTTAAATTAAAAAGTACGTGTTGGCAATGTAGGTACACGAATATGGAAGCATGTGTAACCCCTTACCCTAAAACAAGCAATGGAGATGAGGTTGCTGGTGGTGAATTACAACCATTCCCACAAAGACTTAATGAAATTCCTCCAAGAATTTCAAGTGGTTCTTTACATGGCATCACATCTGAGTCATTTGAAGAAGACACCAAATTATGGATTAAACATTTGAATGCTTATAAGAGGGTGAATAAGATTATTGGTACAGGGCGTTATCGTAATATGATGGATATGAATGCTGGTCTTGGAAGTTTTGCTGCTGCACTTGAATCTCCTAAGTCTTGGGTTATGAATGTGATGCCTACCATAGCTAATAAAGACACTCTTGGTGTCATTTATGAACGAGGCTTGATCGGAATCTATCATGATTGGTAAATCTTGAAATCTTGCATTTGAAAATGCCATTTTTTGATTCTGGACATTGTTCTTTATCATAAAGTATTTATCTTTAATGCTATTTGACCCGCCTGCTTAAAGGGTCAAGTCAAGTTAACATATTCGGGTTGAAACGGGCCAATTTGGTTGAGTTGATCTAGAAAACCTTTTTCTTTATTTGTAAGATGATTCTGAATAATTAAGTTAGTTAATCATGCTTACTAAAAGAATTGTTACAACAGTAATGAAAATCTTTAGATAAAATGATTTAGAAGGTTGTATGTATGCATTAAAGATATGAAATCAATTTTTAATATTTTTTTAAAAAAATTTCAGGTGTGAAGCCTTCTCTACATACCCTAGGACATATGATTTAATTCATGCTAACGGTCTTTTCAGCCTTTACAAAGACAAGTAAGTTTCTTTTACTGTTTTATTAGTTATCTTGGAATCTGTAGTTTTTTTACACCTAAAATACCTGCAGGTGTAGTTATGAAGACATTCTTTTAGAGATGGATAGGATTTTAAGACCAGAAGGTACAGTTATAATCCGTGATCATGAGATTGAAGTGATTAAGGTGAAAAAAATTGTTTCTGGAATGAAGTGGAATGCAAAAATGGTAGATCATGAAGATGGCCCTCTTGTTCCAGAAAAAATACTTTTTGCAGTCAAACAATATTGGGTTGCTGCAGGTGAAAACAATTCATCATCTCCAAGATGATTATCTATACAACTGTATAATAGATATTCAAAGGATGTGGATGTAATTTCCTACAAAAATTAAGACACCTTGTATAATTTTTGTTTTTTTGTTACATAGTGTACACATTGGCAATGCCATATAAGTGTATAATTACCTTCTAATCCCTTCCCATAATTAAACCCTACTAATTACCAATTCATCCATACACTTAGATGTTAGATAAAAGATATTTAGTGGGTACATGTCTTTTTACCACTTTTTTAACCCTCTCTCATGTACTTAACGTTAGGAGTTAATTAAGTTTTTTTGGATATGGGAATTAATTATTTGTAAATTATTAAAATTCCATTGATTAGACGACATAAAAGTTGATAACCATAGTAACAACTAAATTCTTCAAACGAATTTCATATGACGTCAGTTACTTAGTCTTATAGATTTAATTCGTATATTGCGTTATCCTTTTATGGGCAAAGTAGAATCTATGTTAATAAACTAACGAAACACAAGTACAAACCCGTAAACTGTACACTCCGTCGTAACGCACGAGTTTTCTACTAGTCACTTAGTATTTCCCAAATCTGTTTTTCTGTAGGAATCTTAGTTTAGGAGAACTGTGACCCGTGAAACAATCGTTATTGATTCACAATGTAAACAACAATTTTTTTATATTATTATTTTACTTTTATCATAGTTCCCATTTGATTTTCAAATCTTATACATTTATAATGTATTTATTTTTAATTTATTATGTATTAGTTGCTTGTATTTAAATCTTTGTAGGTAAAATGATGTGACATACTGAAGCTAATCTTTCCAAGTAAGTACCTTTTTCCTTCCCTTTATTTATAGGCTTATTTTCCCTCAAAAGACCATACCATAAACATCAATAACCACCTCTCAAAAAACACTTTTTTCTTCTTTATTTTTTTGTAGAATTTCTCTATGGAGAATGAAGCCAAATTTAATTCTACAGATGTTCGTGTAGCTTCATTTTCTTGTTATCTTAAACCTCGTGAAAACAAACAAAACTGTAACCGGTTTTCTCATATTTTCAAGCTCGCTGGTCTTTGTTTGACCATGAAACAAGTTGACCAGTTTGCATTCCCGGATTTGACCACCAAACAGAAGCAATTTGAAGAAAAATCGAGAAAATCTTTTGAAGTTCTTCACTCTGAAACCATCAACAAAGGAGACATAATAAAAAATCTTGAAAGAAAAATGTCATTTTTGACCTGGGATGCCATTCCAAAGCCCAATGATGAGTTTGTGTCAATCGCGTATGATGACGTGGCTAGCGATGCCAGCTCAGATTTGTTTGAGATAGAGATTTTTTCCAGAAATGGATATTTTTCAGAGTTTTCATCTGTTTATTCTGATTATGATGAAAAGACAACTGTTCATACAACCGCCACCTGTCAGACACCTGTCAGAAACAAAACCGCGCGAAGAAAACCTCAGAAGACAACTGCCGTTGGTTGGTTGGGATGCAGGTGTCAACAATCAGTCAAAGTGGCTGAACCTGTATATAAGACTACCAACAAATCAAAACATTAGCTAGATTGGTAAGTTTTTATGTAATATGAGAATTAATATGCAGTCATCTGCTTAGAGCATTCACAGCAGGTTTTGTATATGTTTGTGAGTAGGTTCTGCATATTTTAAGAAATGATTTAAAGTGGTTGTGAGTGGAGAAGAGAGAAAAATGTTCCTGTATATTTGTGAAAACATATTTGGAGCATATGTTTGGAGCATATGTCTTTTGGGGATCAAATTGTACTTGAACTTTCAAATCATATTTGGAGCATATGTTTAGTGCTCAATAAAGCTGCTTTAAGTAACATGCATACAATAATATTCTACTGCTATATCTTTAAGTTTAGAATAACTGGTTCTTATAACAATGTAGGGGCCTACAGCATAGATCCTTGCTTCTCAAAGTGATAACACTTTGGAGAATCTTATGTGTTGCTGGTTCATTGTTTTCCAAGGATTTTTAAAGGGCAAAAGCGTCTTTTTATTGAAAGACAACATGATTAAGGTTTAAGTTGTTTAACATTAGAATAATAATCTTATGGTACGAAGTCAAACTAATCATATTTAAATGATCACAAAGATCACACACGCACGCATGACAAAGCAAAGACAAACATGTAAAACTTTCAAAGGTTGGTGCATTGGTAAACGTCTATCCTTTCTAGCCGTTTAGGTTCTAATCATGCTTTCACTCGTTTCTTGTCGTAATCTTTTGAAGGCTACATGCCACTTATCTGCGATTCTCTGGATCTCGTTGGTTAGTAAGGTATTAACGGGTCCCCTAACATGTTAAAAAATGCAAACATGTAACAAAGCGTATCGAACAATGATTTCAAAAGAGTTTTAAAAGGCCGACATTTGTATCTCAAATAATTGTCCAAGTTTCTCATGATAACTTATTTCTAGTTAGATAAAATGTGGACTACATTTATGTTTCATAAAAAAACTAGAAAATACGGTCCGCGCGTTGCGGCGACACCGTACGATGATACTAAGTGTTTAAGTACATATTTAAAGTCCACGCGATGCGGCGGGCCTACGAACCTCGTTACGTGCATTGCGGCGACAAACGTGACTAAGTACATAAAATAAACTTATGAAGTTGCCACGACATGATCATGGAGATCGAAAATAGATAATTTGCAAGAAAAAAAAAATAAATACAGACACAAATTCATTATTTTAAAGAAAAAATTAACGAACGATAGTTATTGTAGAAAAATCAAAGCATTAAAAATAATGAGTTAAAAGCGTATATTAAAAATATTAAAGGGTTAAACTTGAAACTTTATAAATTTGAAGGGTAGTGTTAAGAACTTTATCAATGGGGGTAAAACCTTAGAAAAATGAAGGGTTATGTTACAAATTTTATAAAACTAAGGGACTGAGTTGAAAATGTTATAAAACCAAGAGTTTAGTTGGTGTCCTTTGATTGGACCCGAGCTTACAACTTTTTTTTTCTTTTTTAGAGTTGGTGGATTCTTTAATTTTAATATTTTAGTATTATTTTGTGTGGAGGTGGTTATATTTTAGGGTTTTGGTTCTTAACAAACATTTTTATAATGTTTTCATTTTTCGTTAAATGATATTTTAAAGTTTGATTTCGTTTTCTTAATATTTCATTTTTATAACGTGATTTCTTTATAATTTTCGGATATACCCATGTGCCTTTTACTAAATTATAATTTTTGTCCTTTATATTTTTCAAAATTATGGAATTGGTACTTTAAAACTTTACTTTCACTCACCGTCCTTTAATTAAATAGTTCTCTCATTTCTTGTCATTTTGACTAACTGAAGTTAAATATTTCTGTTAAGTTAAAGACATTATTGTATTTTAGCCCTAGAGGATAATTCTTATAATGTAAAATTTACTTTATTTTTTTCTTTTATTCTTTTTATCACTTTTATTTTATAGATTTTATTTAAAATTTTATTAATTAATCAACCAACTTATTTATTTTATAAAGATATATACATTTTTATATTTTTGTTTGTTTGAATAAGTATTATATTTTTCTTAGTTTTATTTTAATGTTTTATTTAAATTTTTAATAATTAATTAAGCAACTTATTTATTTAAAAAAAATAGATTTTTTATGTTTTTATAATTTATTTATTTTCTTTTTTTATTAAGCTATTTACTTTTATCATTTTATAATTGTTATCTTTATTTATACTATTTTTTATATATTAGAGAGTTAGTAGAAGTTTAAAGTTTATTTTGTAATAATACACTTAACTTTGAGACATTGTTTTCAGTCGAGTAAACGTTTAATGGATACTCGTTTGTTCATAACCTATTTTTAACCCAATAGGTTTTTAACTAAGAATTTTATTAATTAGTGAAATAGGGTAAGCTAGTTCGATAAATGTATAATGTGTATTGGTTCAAATATAATTAAGTCTCAAATTAAAGAGTGAAGCGTGGTTTTCGGTTGTCAAGGTCGGGCATTGGGGCAATTCAAACCGGCTCTAACCTTTCTAGGATTTTACCTAAAACTCTCACGTAAAAGAAATCTGCTAGAAAGGGGTTCAAGACACAACCCTGTGATGGTTAAGTCGGCATTCATAGACTTGTAAATAAACCGAACAAGTACAAACAGAACATATTCCTTTCGTTCGTTTAACTTTAACCAAACAAACGATCCAATGCGAACAAATAATAAATCTTCATATTTATTTAAAACGATTACATTTATTCGATAATTGTTTATTATATCAAAACCAATTTCATAAAAACCGAAGTGGTGAGTAGGTTAAATGGATGATCCTACATTGCTAGGAACGATTCAAAAGAGGGCTTATGAGGCCGTGAAGGTGGAGCCTATTGTTTTTCATTGATAGTTTATAATTTTTTTTATAACGGTTCAGAATTTTCCATCAATGATCTAGTTACATAGTAACTTAAGAAGTATAAAGAGAAATATATAATTTTAGAGTATAAACTTATAATTTTAAAGAAATAAAACTATTTTTAAAACGGATTAGAATTTCCTACCAATGATCAAGTTACATGTAACTTAAGAAGTATAAAGTATAAAGATTATATATATATTTATAAAGATTATAAATATATAATTTATAGTTTTTTATAACGGTTCAGAATTTTTTTATAATTTTAAGGAAATATAAAGATTATATATATATATATATATATCTAGGTTCAGGTAAAAAATATTTTAATTCTAAGAATGATGAGAATGATTTAAAGCCATTAGATCAAATTGTAGAAAAGATTTAATGGTTAAGATTAAATTGTAGGAGAAATTGTGGTTGGAAGTGTATTTTAGTCTTGACCACTTTTGTTGACTTTTTATCAAGTTCCCCCTAATTTTTAAACGTTCATAACTTTTACATACGACATTATTTTTTTAAAAAAATTACACCATAAAAACGAACGTTTTTTTATCTTTAAAACGAGTATAGTGTCGTTATAAACAAAAAAGAAAAACAAATTTACGTTTTCCAGCTCATTGTGTAATACAAGTTCATTGTGTAATACAAGTTCAATGTGTAATACAAGTTCATTGTGTTATATGTATTTATCATTTTGTTTTACGTTTTTCAGCTCATTGTGTAATACAAGTTCATTGTGTAATACAAGTTCAATGTGTAATACAAGTTCATTGTGTTATATGTATTTATCATTGTGTTTTACGTTTTTCAGCTCATTGTGTAATTAGTCAGGTCATTGTGTAATACAAGTTCAGCGTGTAATACAAGTTCAATGTGTAATACAAGTTCATTGTGTTATATGTATTTATCATTTTGTTTTACGTTTTTCAGCTCATTGTGTAGTTAGTAAGGTCATTGTGTAGTTAGTAAGGTCATTGTGTAATACAAGTTCATTGTGTAATACAAGTTCATTGTGTAATACTACGTCTGGTCATTGTGTAATACAAGTTCATTGTGTAATTACTCAAGTCATTGTGTAATACAAGTTCATTGTGTCAAATATTTTTCATCATTGTGTTATATGTTTTCATCATTGTGTTTTACGTTTTCCATCTCATTGTGTAATTCGCTCATTATTGTGTTATGTCAGGTCATTGTTTAATATGCTCATTGTGTAATATCCATTAAAAACAATAAAATGACACATGTCAAGCTTATAATCCTTCTTACCCTTCTTATTTTTAAAATCATTTTTACTATAACCTAACCCTATATATATATATAACTATTTTTTTAAGTTTAATTATTATAAAAATTTATATAAAAGACACTAAAACATATCTTACTGCTCTAATAAATGAAAATCTCTTCAGGACACGTGTCACTTTCTGGTTACTGCTCATCTTTATTTTCCCGCCTCTCTCTCCTATTAACTATTAGATTTTCTATTTCTCTCTCCTATTAAATAATAATATTTATATTAATAAATGTAATTACGAATACTTATTATTTAATTATAAATAGTTATTATATCATCAATCAAATGAACTTAACATGAACTAATATTTGTCAATTAAATTAAAAAATTAATACTCAGTTGAAAAAAATGTTTTAAAAACTAAGTTAACAGACCTTATTAGTATTACGACAAATTACATTTTTTAAAAACATATTTTAAAGTATAAATATATAATTTTAGAGTATAAATATATAATTTTAGATCATTGATGGAAAATTCTGAACCGTTATATATTTCTCTTTATACTTATTAAGTTACTATGTAACTAGATCATTGATGGAAAATTCTGAACCGTTATAAAAAAAATTATAAACTATCAATGAACAACAATAGGCTCCACCTTCACGGCCTCATAAGCCCTCTTTTGAATCGTTCCTAGCAATGTAGGATCATCCATTTAACCTACTCACCACTTCGGTTTTTATGAAATTGGTTTTGATATAATAAACAATCATCGAATAAATGTAATCGTTTTAAATAAATATGAAGATTTATTATTTGTTCGTGTTTGATCGTTTGTTTGGTTAAAGTTAAACGAACGAAAGGAATATGTTCTGTTTGTATTTGTTCGGTTCATTTACAAGTCTACAAATGCCGACTTAACTATCACAGGGTTGTGTCTTGAACCCCTTTCTAACAGATTTCTTTTACGTGAGAGTTTTAGGTAAAAACCTATAAAGGTTAGGGCCGGTTTGAATTGCCCCAATGCCCGACCTTGACAACCGAAAACCAACGCTTCACCCGTTTGGTTCACTCTTTAATTTGGGACTTAATTATATTTTAACAAATACACATTATACATTTATCGAACTAGCTTACCCTGTTTCACTAATTAATAAATTTCTTAGTTAAAACCTATTGGGTTAAAAATAGATTATGAACAAACGAGTATCCATTAAACGTTTACACGACTGAAAACAGTGTCTCAAAGTTAAATGTATTATTAAAAAATAAACTTTAAACTTCTACTAACTCTCTAATATATAAAAAATAGTATAAATAAATATAATAATTATAAAATAATAAAAGTAAATAGCTTAATAAAAAAAGAAAATATATAAATTATAAAAACATAAAAAATCTATTTTTTTTAAATAAATAAGTTGCTTAATTAATTATTAAAATTTAAATAAAAGATTAAAATAAAACTGAGAAAAATATAATACTTATTCAAACAAACAAAAATAAAAAAAATGTATATATCTTTATAAAATAAATAAGTAGGTTGATTAATTAATAAAACTTTAAATAAAATCTATAAAATAAATGTGACAACCGTGACTTTTACGGTCAACACCCGTGTTCGACGAGTTCGTATAATAATAATAATAATAGTATTATTATTATGTGAAATATACTTTCAAACGAAAGGAACTCGTTAGTGAACGAAAAATAATAGCAAGATTTATTTGGGTGTTATAATGTCAAAAATTTGATCAAGTTCTAGTTTGTAATATCCAAGATATTCCGGTGTATTACTAAATTTAAAAAGTCGATTTCGTGTTAAAACAATTTCCTTTAAACCATAAATATTAATTTAATTACTACAATTAATACTTGAAATATATATATGTATATATATGTAAATGTATATATATATATATATATATATATATATATATATATGATGAAACTTTTATAAGTTTATAATTTTATAAATAATATAAACTTATTTTCTTAAACTTATAAATAAACCTTATAAATCGTTTATAGGATTTATAAAATCATGGAAAAACAAGCTTATAAAACTTGTTTATTTTTATAATAAAACGGATTTGGTCGAGGGACCAAAACTGTCAATTCGGAAACTTATTTAAACTAAAACTTAACTTTTAAACATAAAAGGGTAAAACTATAATCTCCAAGGACCTGTTTTGCCAACTGCCCAAACTCCCAACCCCAAGAACCCATCACAGGTTCGAATCCCGCAGGCAGCCGTTTTGAGCCCTTTTCATCAAAATCGCGATTTCCGTCCACATTCAACGAACCTCGAGACTCGCCTGAGGCGTGCGATCGAAACCCAAGAACCATCAATGCTTGAACACGGCTCGAGACACGCATTCGATCCGTATCCGCTCCACCCGTCGCCTTCCCACCTAATTCGGCATTTAACCACGAAATCGGCTATAAATAGTGGCTGCAAAACCTCAGTAACATCACACCAAAACTTTCTCAACTCTCAAATCAGTCGTTCATCACCTACATTTCTCGGTTTGAAGCTGTGACCGCCGACTACAAGTCCGAACCCAATCTCCATCGATTCGACATTTTAACAGGTAATTCGAAACACTATTAGCTTCGTTTCCATACTGAAATCATTTGCCCTCTGTCAATCGTTATAAATATAGGGATTTGCACTTCGAATTTACGGATTCTTGATTCTAGGGTTCATACGAATTGGGGCTCGATTTGAGTAATCTGTTTTAAACATTTTTGTTCGGATGTATTACCACCGAGACCCGTAGGCGGGGTGGTTAAGTGCATGGGTGTGTGGATGACCCGGGCGAGACCCGAGTTCGAATCCGGGGCGCCGGGTTTTGCCCATTCCATTTTTTTTATCCATTTCCAAGCAGTTTTTATACTTCTAATAATTTTTATAAAATCTGTTAAACATTTATAAACTTAAAAATCGATTTTATCTACACTTTTACATTCTGGAACATTTATATTTAAAACTTAGTAAACCTATAATTAATTAAATCTTTAACTTGGTTTTAAATTCATAAAAATACTTTTAAAACTTTTATAAAGTTTATAATCTCACAAAAAAACTATTTATTTAGAATAAACTTAAATTGTTATTCGTATCTTAAAAGGGTTCTTTTATTCTAATCTTTAATATAAACTTATAAACTTTTAAACTTATATAATTTTTGTAAGCGTAGAAAAGTTATAGAATTTATAAATTTATACGCTTTATAAAATGTATATAAACATAAATCTATTTGTTTATATAAAAGGAGAGAAATAATTATACTTTATTTATTTCCTGAATAATAATAAAGTTATAAACTTTATAAAAACTAAATGAAAACCTTAAACATTTAGGAACTTGTAAAACCTTATTTAAACAATTATAAACTTATAAATTAATAGAAACTCTATTTAAAACCTATTAAACTTATGGTTTTCTTTTAGGCTTTGAAAATATTTATAGACTATTAATTTAGATATAACCATTAAAGGGAATGATCTTTAATATCTTATAAGCTTGTAAGTGTTACTATTTATTTAAACTTATTTATTTACAAGTTAATTTGTAAATGTTAATACTTAGAAACTCCAATAAATCTAAAATGATTTATGTTAAATTATAACTAGTCTAAAACTATAAATTCATTAAACTTTGAGATACAAGTCTTGTGTCATTTATTCAAAACCTTTATTTTAAACTTGATTTAAACTCCATAAACACAATTAATCTCATCTCCCATTGGAACCTAGTTAAATCTTGAATCCTAGATCCTTTATCTTAGACTCTTTATTTGAAACTTTAGACTTATATTCCTAGGATTATTGTGAGGATACTCTCCCTCTTCAAGTCTTGCAAACACTTAGTCTTGTCGATACTCGTCATCATCCAAGTGAGTATACTTAGCCCCTTTTTCATTTACATTCTTTTGGGGTGAAACATGTTCAAACTTCAAACTTATACAATTCTTGTACAACTATGACTAGATGCTTATTCTTATGTTAAACTTGAGACTTGTATGCTTAGATTAAACTTAAACTAGCATATTCATTAACTTTGATCAAGCCTATGGTAACAATGATAGATCTATTGTATTTGACCAATCCACCTTGATTGATTGACCCTTCGGGGGGAGCCCTTGGTGTTTGTTACTAAACCAAAACTTTGAGACTTGAGACTTATAAGGGTAACCTGCGGGTTATGCCTAAACTTGGTTGAGGATTGAATGCGCACAATGTTTAAGATACTTGTTTTCTCATGCTTACATTATAGAATGCATATATCATAGTGAATTGTAATTCTTTTCAAATACTTGTTAAACTGTGTCAAAACCTTTGTATCTCATCAACTATTTTGTAGTTGACAGATTCTTTCACATGTTTCAGGTTCTACATCATGAGACTTGTTTGTGATCACATAGGACGCTTTGGACCTAGACTTCATATTAAACAAATGTTGTATACTTGTTATTTCCTTTGTATTGAACCTTTGAATATATTATTAATGAAATATTGAAACTTTAATAGTCAATCTTGTGCTATTGAACAACCGCGTCCGCCCCGACGCATAATCCGCCGTCGGTTGGGGTGTGACAGATTGGTATCAGAGCCTTGGTTATAGGGAATTAGGTTATTAGACACATGACCTAGACTATAACTTAGGAGACCCAGACATGAGTTGTCTCGTGTCCTTTACTAGGAACTTTCTCCTCATTCTATTCTAAATTCTTATACGTGAACGCTTGGAAACTCTACGCTTCTACTTACCTACGTGCTACAAGAAGTCTACTACATCAAGGACACATTCTTAGGCTTTAAGTCTAATCCCCCACTAAACTCTCGTCAAGAATATTTAAGTTCTAGATAATGTGTGAGAACTTGTGCGGACCGGAAGGGTGGATACCTGTATTCCGGGAAATTCTGTCAAGGAAAGCATTTCGTATAAATCCAAATCAACCGTTGGACCCGTATGCTTTCCTGGGAATTCTTTGAATGAGTATCCACTTATAGGAATGCATGACTTCTCTAAACATTAGTGAGCTTAGATCCCTCTTGATATGTCAGAGTACTTACTTAGTGATATGCACTAAACGAGTACTATCTCAAACACTATAAACTTCATAAATTCATGATTCAAAAACTTTCCTCTGTAACCTTTACTCTATGATTCTTATGTTCCGTCTTCTCAAGAATGGTCACATGACAGCATGCTTACTCGTCATGACCTGAAGGAGTTACCTTCAAGAAGAAATTCTTACGAAACTATACTAAAAGACTATATACATAAACTCATATTTATAGATACTACCCAATAAACTTCGTGATCGTTGTAATACAACCCTTAAAACTATGTATTACCCTACAAATCATTCTACAAAACCTCACTATTTTATAAATATGACACCTAAGAGGTAACCCTTGTATTCTTACCTCACCTCCTTAGCACTTAACCAAGTTTCATTTGATAACTAACTCAAGACTTTTATACACCTCAAAAACTTTCATATGTCCTTAAATCTTCATGATCCCTGTAATACTAACACATTCGAAACCATGTATCATCCTACAAGTCCATTTACGAACTTCATTACTTTATAAACTTGACACCTAAAGAGAAACTCTTGTGTTTTCATTTTATCACTCAAAACTTCATTTGATGATTTACTCAAACTTTGTTGCACATTTATATATCTCAAAACTTTCATACATCCTTAAAACTTACACATCACCGATTCTTGTAAACAAAACTTAACGTCTTTTTAAAACTAAAGTACATTACCAAAAGGATCAGTAACCTGATCGTTGTCCCGCAAGAGAAGAAGCCTACCATGGAATAGACAAGCTCCACGTTTAAGACTCTAAACCCACAATGAACCTCGACGTAGTACCTTAAACCCAAACATCGGTGACGACAACTGAAAGAAGTTGTAGTCCCATGAAGATGTTCTGGCTAGGGAAATAGGGTACATAAGTGAGTCCTCGTGACCCACCCCTTCTTCCGGGAATTCTCTTCGTTAGCTCATCAACTTCAAGCCAGAAACCATTTTTTTAATAGTACTGTGATGATTCAGTATTATGTATATAAAAAAAAAAAAAAACTTTTTGAACACATTTAATCAACTTACTTACAAATCTCTTCCTATTCTCTTCTCTTTCTAGGTAATGGACTCACACTTGCACTCTTCACCAGTGTACCGTCCAAGAGGAGAGTCCGACCGAGAAGAGAGCAGCGAGTCACCGGTATACCAGCCAAGTCCTTACCCTAATGCTAGGGCAAGGGCTGAACTTAACACCAACTGGACCAGAAACCATAGGACATCACCACCGAGGAATCCTTACCAACCACCTCATCTTCATCACCGGTTTTCATCACCACCAAGGGACCCGTATCTAGCACCTACCCCTACCCTAAGGGCTAGGCATGCCCGGGAACCTGCCGTGGCAATGGGAATCCCGGTGCCTAACATTCCTAGGTTTATGGAAACCGAGGAATCTATGAGGAGGGAGATGGAGCATAGGGCACGACACGACCTGTTAAACCAAAGGATCGACGACCTGGCCAATCAAATGTGGATTCAGGAAGACAAGATCACAACCTTGGAGGTAGACAAGGAAATCCTCGAGCACCGTACCGAAACCACTAGAGCGGAGTCTAGGTTTGCCATCCGAGTAACCCTAGCAGTCCTTGTGGTAGTACTTACATGCTTGTTAGTAGAGAGTTACCTAAGGCGTGCGTGAAGCCTCTATTCCTTTTAAATTTTAAATTTTTGTCTTATGTAAGGGCTAGAAGCCCAAATTTTGGAATATCTAATGAAAAGTTATTTTGAAATTTCATCTTGTTATCACTCGTTGATTTGACACTCCTCTCATCATTACAAACTTAACCCTCTTACCCATACACTTCCGTCAAGAGTAGCTCACGTTAGTACTAGAGATAATTAACGACGTGGCATTTAACTATAAAAACCCTAAGTGACACGTACACTTGAAGAATAAACTTTGAACGAACCTTCTAATTCGTAAGCACTCTTTTAAAACAACTCGACTTACGAGCCACTGCCGTAATCAGCTATGATTCTTACCTCTTATATAGACTTCACACTTCTAAACTTGACCAACTTTTCGTTTGACAATCATACATACCTCTTCATAAGTCTTACTTATACTATTTATCAATGTCCAACTCGTCATTTTTAAACATCTTAATTACACTCTATATAAAAGAAAACTATACCTGCTGTTATAAAACGAAATAAAATCATTTATAAACACACTATCATAAACCTTATCGAAACTTTTCCCGTTACCCTATGCTTGGAGACTTTCCTCATTCAACTCTTGTCACGTAAAGGACTTACTATAAATCACAACGAAGACTAAAAGCTTGAATACACGTTGCAAAAATATTAAACTTCGTATACATAACTATGAGGTCAGAAACTTTTGAGTCATGCAAAAAAAAAAACTTATACAAATACTCAAACTCGTATTCTTAAAACTAAACATGATCAATAAAGGATCATGTAAAGCTTAATATTGCAACTTGTGATTTATCCTACTTGAATTCTTAGTCTTGAAACCCATACTTGGATTCTAAATCTTGAAACTTATACTTGAATTCTTAGTTTTGAAACTCATACTTGGACTCTAAATCTTGAAACTTATACTTGGATTCTTAGTCTTGAAACTTATAATTGGATTCTTAATCTTGAAACTTATACTTGGATTCTTAATCTTGAAACTTATACTTGGATTCTTAGTCTTGAAACTTATACTTGGATTCATAATCTTGAAACTTATACTTGGATTCTTAGTCTTGAAACTTATACTTGGATTCTTAATCTTGAAACTTATACTTGGATTCTTAGTCTTGAAAACTTGTTGTGTGACGTATTCTTGTTCAAACACAATTTAAACTACTCCATGTTTGACGTATTCTTGTTCAAACATGATGAACGTACGAGACTTTAAACTACCCCATGTTTGACGTATTCTTGTTCAAACATGATGAACGTATGAGACTTTAAACTACACCATGTTTGACGTATGCTTGTTCAAACATGATGGACGTATAAGACTTTAAGCTACTCCATGTTTGACGTATGCTTGTTCAAACACGATGGACGTATAAGACTTTAAGCTACTCCATGTTTGACGTATGCTTGTTCAAACACGATGGACGTATAAGACTTTTCCATGTTTGACGTATGCTTATTCAAACATGATGAACGTACAAGACTTTTAAACTACTCAAGGTTTGATGTATTCTTGATCAAACCCAAGGAAAGTGTAAAGACTTTAAACTACTCGATGATTGAAGTATTCTTAATCAATCACGAAGAAACTTTGAAACTCTAAATCTTGTCACATTCCTTTCCCTTTTATCATTGAATGGCGTTTCTCTCTAAGGGACTCGTTAATCAATGATCACTCTTATGTGGAAACTCTAGTCATGAGTTAAACAAATTCTTGTACTCTTTCTTGATCCACACACAAACGGAAGGATCTATGCGGACTATACGACGATTCAAATGCTTGCGGGTGCACACGTAAGTATGAAGATCAATGTATGGAAAAACATAGTAAACTCTGTCGTGTGTTATGATCTAAAACTTATCGTAAAAGATAGCCACGTAACTTAGGTACCGTAGTAATCCCTTAGACGTAATAGTCTACAAACTCAAATCATTAAGCTATCATCGAATCCATCCTAAGTGATGCATCTCGCTTGAAATCTTGAATGGAAATTCAGCAGATATTCTCTCGAATGCATTTCTGAAAACGAATCTTCCTATATTTTCAATGAAACTACATGTTTCGTAGAGAAACTTTTGGCAACCCCAGACTTGGAAAACTTAGAAACCTGAGCGTAATCTTATCCCTTTCATTCCATCCCATTAAAAATTCAAACGTAATCAAGGGTTTACTTAGGAACGTGAAATACTTTTCTCTTTATCCGTGCATGTATCATAAACTTAAATCTTGGAAACAGAAACTTTCTACCTTAATTTCGGGACGCAATTTCCTAAAGTAGGGGAGACTGTAATATCCAAGATATTCCGGTGTATTACTAAATTTAAAAAGTCGATTTCGTGTTAAAACAATTTCCTTTAAACCATAAATATTAATTTAATTACTACAATTAATACTTGAAATATATATATGTATATATATGTAAATGTATATATATATATATATATATATATATGATGAAACTTTTATAAGTTTATAATTTTATAAATAATATAAACTTATTTTCTTAAACTTATAAATAAACCTTATAAATCGTTTATAGGATTTATAAAATCATGGAAAAACAAGCTTATAAAACTTGTTTATTTTTATAATAAAACGGATTTGGTCGAGGGACCAAAACTGTCAATTCGGAAACTTATTTAAACTAAAACTTAACTTTTAAACATAAAAGGGTAAAACTATAATCTCCAAGGACCTGTTTTGCCAACTGCCCAAACTCCCAACCCCAAGAACCCATCACAGGTTCGAATCCCGCAGGCAGCCGTTTTGAGCCCTTTTCATCAAAATCGCGATTTCCGTCCACATTCAACGAACCTCGAGACTCGCCTGAGGCGTGCGATCGAAACCCAAGAACCATCTATATTTAAACACGGCTCGAGACACGCATTCGATCCGTATCCGTTCCACCCGTCGCCTTCCCACCTAATTCGGCATTTAACCACGAAATCGGCTATAAATAGTGGCTGCAAAACCTCAGTAACATCACACCAAAACTTTCTCAACTCTCAAATCAGTCGTTCATCACCTACATTTCTCGGTTTGAAGCTGTGACCGCCGACTACAAGTCCGAACCCAATCTCCATCGATTCGACATTTTAACAGGTAATTCGAAACACTATTAGCTTCGTTTCCATACTGAAATCATTTGCCCTCTGCCCATTCCATTTTTTTTATCCATTTCCAAGCAGTTTTTATACTTCTAATAATTTTTATAAAATCTGTTAAACATTTATAAACTTAAAAATCGATTTTATCTACACTTTTACATTCTGGAACATTTATATTTAAAACTTAGTAAACCTATAATTAATTAAATCTTTAACTTGGTTTTAAATTCATAAAAATACTTTTAAAACTTTTATAAAGTTTATAATCTCACAAAAAAACTATTTATTTAGAATAAACTTAAATTGTTATTCGTATCTTAAAAGGGTTCTTTTATTCTAATCTTTAATATAAACTTATAAACTTTTAAACTTATATAATTTTTGTAAGCGTAGAAAAGTTATAGAATTTATAAATTTATACGCTTTATAAAATGTATATAAACATAAATCTATTTGTTTATATAAAAGGAGAGAAATAATTATACTTTATTTATTTCCTGAATAATAATAAAGTTATAAACTTTATAAAAACTAAATGAAAACCTTAAACATTTAGGAACTTGTAAAACCTTATTTAAACAATTATAAACTTATAAATTAATAGAAACTCTATTTAAAACCTATTAAACTTATGGTTTTCTTTTAGGCTTTGAAAATATTTATAGACTATTAATTTAGATATAACCATTAAAGGGAATGCTCTTTAATATCTTATAAGCTTGTAAGTGTTACTATTTATTTAAACTTATTTATTTACAAGTTAATTTGTAAATGTTAATACTTAGAAACTCCAATAAATCTAAAATGATTTATGTTAAATTATAACTAGTCTAAAACTATAAATTCATTAAACTTTGAGATACAAGTCTTGTGTCATTTATTCAAAACCTTTATTTTAAACTTGATTTAAACTCCATAAACACAATTAATCTCATCTCCCATTGGAACCTAGTTAAATCTTGAATCCTAGATCCTTTATCTTAGACTCTTTATTTGAAACTTTAGACTTATATTCCTAGGATTATTGTGAGGATACTCTCCCTCTTCAAGTCTTGCAAACACTTAGTCTTGTCAATACTCGTCATCATCCAAGTGAGTATACTTAGCCCCTTTTTCATTTACATTCTTTTGGGGTGAAACATGTTCAAACTTCAAACTTATACAATTCTTGTACAACTATGACTAGATGCTTATTCTTATGTTAAACTTGAGACTTGTATGCTTAGATTAAACTTAAACTAGCATATTCATTAACTTTGATCAAGCCTATGGTAACAATGATAGATCTATTGTATTTGACCAATCCACCTTGATTGATTGACCCTTCGGGGGGAGCCCTTGGTGTTTGTTACTAAACCAAAACTTTGAGACTTGAGACTTATAAGGGTAACCTGCGGGTTATGCCTAAACTTGGTTGAGGATTGAATGCGCACAATGTTTAAGATACTTGTTTTCTCATGCTTACATTATAGAATGCATATATCATAGTGAATTGTAATTCTTTTCAAATACTTGTTAAACTGTGTCAAAACCTTTGTATCTCATCAACTATTTTGTAGTTGACAGATTCTTTCACATGTTTCAGGTTCTACATCATGAGACTTGTTTGTGATCACATAGGACGCTTTGGACCTAGACTTCATATTAAACAAATGTTGTATACTTGTTATTTCCTTTGTATTGAACCTTTGAATATATTATTAATGAAATATTGAAACTTTAATAGTCAACCTTGTGCTATTGAACAACCGCGTCCGCCCCGACGTATAATCCGCCGTCGGTTGGGGTGTGACATAGTTAATACGCGTTAACACCTAATTCGAACGATTTCGTAAATTTTAATTTAAATCCAAAAAGATATATATTTACGAGACGCAAGGACTCGAGGGAAAATAATAAATTATAATAAGTTATTTTTTGATAAAATAACGCCTCTATTTTTTTATCGGGTTCATTTAAACGAGAAACCGGCACGCGATCAGAAACCACGAGGTATATAAATACCCCACTACCCTCTTTTTCTCTCATTTGATCAATTCAATGAGAGAAGTTAGAGAGAAAGAGGAGAGGGCTGGAGAGAATTCAGGTGGTGGTGGTGGTGGTCCGGTGGCGGTCCCGCGGTGGTCCGGTGGCGGTCGACGGCGGTCCGCGGTGGTCCGGCGGTGGCCGAAGGTGGTCGGAGATGCGGTTTTTCACCCGAAACCATTTCTCGACGCTACAAACGTAATGGTAAGCTCAGATTTCTCTAAATCTTTGCTTAAATTCATGAAAAAGAGTTTTTAAAATCTGTCCAGAAAGTTTTATGCATGCGCAGTTTTAAAGATCGGACGATCCCTGGAAATCCGACCGTTAGAAATGAATGAATTTTGGATATGATGTTGTCAATAGACGCAAAACCCTACCGGAGGAATGTTTGATTAGAGCTCTCTAGGTATGCTTTTCATACCCTCGAATGTGACTGATCGGATTTTCGGATTTGAAAAACTGGGTCTCAAAGAATCGTCGATCCCCGGAGATCCGACCGTTGGATCGTGACGATTTTCGGACAGTAGTTTCTTAGCACAAATAATAACGTTTTCACTGTAGGAATTTCCGATCAGATGTTGGGAACGATATTTTTGAATACGAACAGATCGTAACAGTTTATATGACCGACACAGGAAATTGATTGGGTTGCATGGCCATCGAAACGGCATTGCATGTCAATTTTGAGCATGTGGGAATGCTCGGGAGATAAAAACGATCCTAATGGTGTTTTTGGTTCGTATTGCATGTGATACGGAAGGTTCCGCGTACGCGAACTATTTATACGGAAGGTATAAACTTTACCCTTTAAGCTTTGATTTTATGTTAGAATAAGTTTTATTAGTCATTGGTTGGGAATTGAACTCAAAAATATTTAGTATTGAGATATTTGATATTTTTAGTGGTTATTAGGTTATACACCCAACCTCGGTTCACGTGGAACAAATAATAGAACTAATATATTTATTTTATACAACAATTGTTTTGATGGATTTTTCTGAAAATGTTATCTAACACCCAAATTTATTTATAAACAGTAGTATTTATACAAAAAGTTTGATCTGGAAATTTTGGTAAACAAACTCTTTATAAATTATTTATTAAAATTACTACAAGTTTAATACGTGAAAATTGGGAAAAATACTTCTGAGTATTAAAAAATTCTGGAAAGTGGATAGTGATTGTTATATGATGAACTAAGACTCCTGTTCAAATTTTATGAAAATTGGAGTTGTTTAAGTATGGTTTTGGAATTATGGTCCATTTAAATTTTATAAAAAGTTATTAATTTTGGAAATTTTTATATAAAATTGATTTTATAAAAATTCTAGGGGATTTTGGACAGAAGTATAACCCCATTTAAAATATAAAATTTGGACTTTTAATTTGGGTGCTAAAATCACACTAAAACCCTAATTTCGGATGAATCAGATTTTTAAACCGTAAATCTTATTTTACGCGCATAATAGCGTTTTTGGTCAAACGAAAATGTGACTTTATATATGATATTATAAATACTGATATTCATTAATAAAATCTAAAACTTAAGGTTTCAAAGTCACGAATTTATATAAAAACCGGTTTTACAACTTTTAAGTGGTTCGTACGTGTGTGCACGGGTTTTGGGTATGCAACCGACTGCATAACCACTTTTTGAGTAGTAGACTCAATTTTATACTTTAGGCGTCCTAAATGCTATTTTTTCGTATCTACTTGGTTAGTAGGACTCGGTTAGGACACGTGTTTTTGCGGTTCTTGCGGATTTAGCCGTACCTTGGTAGCACTGAGTTGCTAGCCACACTTTGCTTGCGTTTGGCTGCTGGCCTTTGATAGAATTTGGATGTTAACCGTACTTTGCGGTTTTTGTTGACTATGTCACACTTATCACCGACGTTGTTCAGGTGATTTTCGCGGCCCCACTTTTCAATTTTTACTGTTTTACGGGGGAAAGACTGTTTCACTCTACACGTTGTTACTTGGGACTAGGGTTACCTGGGTTTACTTATGGATGTATTAAGTCCCACTTTAACGTAATCAATTAGCTTGGATAGCCGGTGAGAATTATGAATAGTACTATTTGGGTTGACACCCCCGCCCAGGGTTGGTCGCGCCAATCAGACTTGTAGGGTCATTTGGGCGTATAATTAGTCATAGTAGGTGTTCACATTCGACACCTGGATACAGGGGCAACAACTAGTCTGACGGTTTTGATTGTGGCTCAGGGTAATTATATCTTAACACGTGTACTTGATCATCTGCGGATGGTTACTATTACATTTTGAAATTTATTTACTTACTTTTTGTAGAGTCGCAAAACCTGCGTACTCGCCAACTATTTTTATAGTTGTCCCGTTTTCGAAACATGCTTTTCAGGTAAACAGTTATGGGGATAACGAACTTTAAACGACTTGCTTTTGGGAAGAGTTATTATTATGTACTTTTGGTTGTAGTTGGGCATTTTAGACCCTTTGTATTGATTCGGAATTTTTCGTATATTTGTACCTTCGATAGAGGCATGTAGTATGGTTCAATGTAATGCACAATTTTCCTTTTAGTTTCTCTTTTACTTGTGTTCAATGCGATATACCGGTTCCACTCTAAGTCAATGCCTTCGGCGGGGTGTGACAGACTTGGTATTAGAGCACTGGTTATAGAGAATTAGGTTTACCCGAGACTAGACCTAGACTATAGCTCTAAGTTTATTGCATTGAACCGTAGGAATTATATGTGCATTTCATACTACCTCTTGCTTATCTACGACACATTGCTTCGTCATAATCATGTCGTTGTCACGGCACTACGCGTACTCTTTGATGATTCTGGTTACGTTTGCGGTAATCTATATCCGTCATAATCTATATCCATTCCATAATTTTAGAAAACATAAAGGACAAAAATTATAATTTAGTTGAAACGCAGATAAAAAGAAGCACATGGGTATATCCGAAAATTATAAAGAAATCACGTTATAAGAATGAAATATTAAGAAAACGAAATCAAACTTTAAAATATCATTTAAAGAAAAATGAAAACATTATAAAAATGTTTGTTAAGAACCAAAACCCTAAAATACACAATAATACTAAAATATTAAAATTAAAGAATCCATCAACTCAAAAAAAGAAAAAAAAAGTTGTAAGCTCGGGTCCAATCAAAGGACACCAACTAAACTCTTGGTTTATAACATTTCCAACTCAGTCCCTTAGTTTTACAAAATTTGTAACATAACCCTTCATTTTTCTAAGGTTTTACCCCATTGATAAAGTTCTTAACACTACCCTTCAAATTTATAAATTTTCAAGTTTAACCCTTTAATATTTTTAATATACGCTTTTAACTCATTATTTTTAATGCTTTGATTTTTCTACAATAACTATTGTTCGTTAATTTTTTCTTTAAAATAACGAATTTGCGTTTGTATTTATTTATTTTTTCTTGCAAATTATCTATTTTCGATCTCCATGATCATGTTGTGGCAACTTCATAAGTTTATTTTATGTACTTAGTCACGTTTGTCGCCGCAATGCACGTAACGAGGTTCGTAGGCCCGCCGCATCGCGTGGACTTTAAATATGTACTTAAACACTTAGTATCATCGTACGGTGTCACCGCAACGCGCGGACCGTATTTTCTAGTTTTTTTATGAAACATAAATGTAGTCCACATTTTATCTAACTAGAAATAAGTTATCATGAGAAACTTGGACAATTATTTGAGATACAAATGTCGGCCTTTTAAAACTCTTTTGAAATCATTGTTCGATACGCTTTGTTACATGTTTGCATTTTTTAACATGTTAGGGGACCCGTCAATACCTTACTAACCAACGAGATCCAGAGAATCGCAGCTTGTGCTGATAAGTGGCATGTAGCCTTCAAAAGATTACGACAAGAAACGAGTGAAAGCATGATTAGAACCTAAACTGCTAGAAAGGATAGACGTTTACCAATGCACCAACCTTTGAAAGTTTTACATGTTTGTCTTTGCTTTGTCATGCATGCGTGTGTGATCTTTGTGATCATTTAAATATGATTAGTTTGACTTCGTACCATAAGATTATTATTCTAATGTTAAACAACTTAAACCTTAATCATGTTGTCTTTCAATAAAAAGACGCTTTTGCCCTTTAAAAATCCTTGGAAAACAATGAAGCAGCAACACATAAGATTCTCCAAAGTGTTATCACTTTGAGAAGCAAGGATCTATGCTGTAGGCCCCTACATTGTTATAAGAACCAGTTATTCTAAACTTAAAGATATAGCAGTTGAATATTATTGTATGCATGTTACTTAAAGCAGCTTTATTGAGCACTAAACATATGCTCCAAATATGATTTGAAAGTTCAAGTACAATTTGATCCCCGAAAGACATATGCTCCAAACATATGCTCCAAATATGTTTTCACAAATATACAGTAACATTTTTCTCTCTCCTCCACTCACAATCATTTTAAATCATTTCTTAAAATATGCAGAACCTACTCACAAACATATACAAAACCTGATGTGAATGCTCTAAGCAGATGACTGCATATTAATTCTCATATTACATAAAAACTTACCAATCTAGCTAATGTTTTGATTTGTTGGTAGTCTTATATACAGGTTCAGCCACTTTGACTGATTGTTGACACCTGCATCCCAACCAACCAACGGCAGTTGTCTTCTGAGGTTTTCTTCGCGCGGTTTTGTTTCTGACAGGTGTCTGACAGGTGGCGGTTGTATGAACAGTTGTCTTTTCATCATAATCAGAATAAACAGATGAAAACTCTGAAAAAGATCCATTTCTGGAAAAAATCTCTATCTCAAACAAATCTGAGCTGGCATCGCTTGCCACGTCATCATACGTGATTGACACAAACTCATCATTGGGCTTTGGAATGGCATCCCAGGTCAAAAATGACATTTTTCTTTCAAGATTTTTTATTATGTCTCCTTTGTTGATGGTTTCAGAGTGAAGAACTTCAAAAGATTTTCTTGATTTTTCTTCAAATTGCTTCTGTTTGGTGGTCAAATCCGGGAATGCAAACTGGTCAACTTGTTTCATGGTCAAACAAAGACCAGCGAGCTTGAAAATATGAGAAAACCGGTTACAGTTTTGTTTGTTTTCACGAGGTTTAAGATAACAAGAAAATGAAGCTACACGAACATCTGTAGAATTAAATTTGGCTTCATTCTCCATAGAGAAATTCTACAAAAAAATAAAGAAAAAAAAAGTGCTTTTTGAGAGGTGGTTATTGATGTTTATGGTATGGTCTTTTGAGGGAAAATAAGCCTATAAATAAAGGGAAGGAAAAAGGTACTTACTTGGAAAGATTAGCTTCAGTATGTCACATCATTTTACCTACAAAGATTTAAATACAAGCAACTAATACATAATAAATTAAAAATAAATACATTATAAATGTATAAGATTTGAAAATCAAATGGGAACTATGATAAAAGTAAAATAATAATATAAAAAAATTGTTGTTTACATTGTGAATCAATAACGATTGTTTCACGGGTCACAATTCTCCTAAACTAAGATTCCTACAGAAAAACAGATTTGGGAAATACTAAGTGACTAGTGGAAAACTCGCGCGTTACGACGGAGTGTACAGTTTACGGGTTTGTACTTGTGTTTCGTTAGTTTATTAACATAGATTCTACTTTGCCCATAAAAGGATAAAGCAATATACGAATTAAATCTATAAGACTAAGTAACTGACGTCATATGAAATTCGTTTAAAGAATTTAGTTGTTACTATGGTTATCAACTTTTATGCCGTCTAATCAATGGAATTTTAATAATTTACAAATAATTAATTCCCATATCCAAAAAAACTTAATTAACCCCTAACGTTAAGTACATGAGAGAGGGTTAAAAAAGTGGTAAAAAGACATGTACCCATTAAATATCTTTTATCTAACATCTAAGTGTATGGATGAATTGGTAATTAGTAGGGTTTAATTATGGAAAGGGGTTAAAAGGTAATTATACACGTATATGGTATTGCCAATGTGTACACTATGCAACAAAAAATATACAAGGTGTCTTAATTTTTATAGGAAATTACATCCACATCCTTTCAATATCTATTATACAGTTGTATAGAAGTATAGATAATCATCTTGGAGATGATGAATTGTTTTCACCTGCAGCAACCCAATATTGTTTGACTGCAAAAAGTATTTTTTCTGGAACAAGAGGGCCATCTTCATGATCTACCATTTTTGCATTCCACTTCATTCCAGAAACAATTTTTTTCACCTTAATCACTTCAATCTCATGATCACGGATTATAACTGTACCTTCTGGTCTTAAAATCCTATCCATCTCTAAAAGAATGTCTTCATAACTACACCTGCAGGTATTTTAGGTGTAAAAAAACTACAGATTCCAAGATAACTAATAAAACAGTAAAAGAAACTTACTTGTCTTTGTAAAGGCTGAAAAGACCGTTAGCATGAATTAAATCATATGTCCTAGGGTATGTAGAGAAGGCTTCACACCTGAAATTTTTTTTAAAAAATATTAAAAATTGATTTCATATCTTTAATGCATACATACAACCTTCTAAATCATTTTATCTAAAGATTTTCATTACTGTTGTAACAATTCTTTTAGTAAGCATGATTAACTAACTTAATTATTCAGAATCATCTTACAAATAAAGAAAAAGGTTTTCTAGATCAACTCAACCAAATTGGCCCGTTTCAACCCGAATATGTTAACTTGACTTGACCCTTTAAGCAGGCGGGTCAAATAGCATTAAAGATAAATACTTTATGATAAAGAACAATGTCCAGAATCAAAAAATGGCATTTTCAAATGCAAGATTTCAAGATTTACCAATCATGATAGAGTCCGATCAAGCCTCGCTCATAAATGACACCAAGAGTGTCTTTATTAGCTATGGTAGGCATCACATTCATAACCCAAGACTTAGGAGATTCAAGTGCAGCAGCAAAACTTCCAAGACCAGCATTCATATCCATAATATTACGATAACGCCCTGTACCAATAATCTTATTCACCCTCTTATAAGCATTCAAATGTTTAATCCATAATTTGTTGTCTTCTTCAAATGACTCAGATGTGATGCCATGTAAAGAACCACTTGAAATTCTTGGAGGAATTTCATTAAGTCTTTGTGGGAATGGTTGTAATTCACCACCAGCAACCTCATCTCCATTGCTTGTTTTAGGGTAAGGGGTTACACACGCTTCCATATTCGTGTACCTACATTGCCAACACATACTTTTTAATTTAAAAAAGTAAGTTATTTTTGTGTGCATGTGAACTAGAGGTAGCAATTTCAACCCGTCTACACATAAATGTCATGTTCTATCTTTAACAGGTCAAATAACAAAATAGCTAAAAGAAAACGGGTCAAATGGGTTGAACATCACCGTAAGTGTATTTTTAATTTTTATCATAAAAGGTCGGATAATTATTGAAATAATATAATTTTTCTATGTGGCAACTTCATACACACACATATCTTAATAAAAGATCAAAAATTTCATATATATCTTTCTAAATCTTAAAATACCATATTTACTCTTCCAAAACACTAAAAATGTTACTTGTAACAACCTTTTTCATGAGTAAACGAAGAGAACATTATGTGACGAGATGATTCATATCAATAACATTTTTTATATTTGTTTATCTAGTGATACACATCGTTATAAGCAATTGATTTATTTTACTTAGGAATTGACAAATATGATATTTTTAGTGTTTCGAAAAGGTAAATATGATATTATAGAGTTTAAAAGTATATGTGTGTGTGTGTGGAATTTTGATATTTTAGGAAGATATATATGAAATTATTCAATCTCGAATCACATTTTACACAAAAATTCTTTTGGAAAGAAACTAACCCCAACCCATTACCTATTGGGACCCCAACTATGGTTCAACATGACCTGTATCAAAATTTCCAGCTTTGACACAAACCCATTTTGACATGTAACCAAACTTGCCCGACCCGTCCATTCTCCCACATATTATAATGAGAACTATTGGAAGTTGAAATGCAGGTGGGCAAATGGGAACTAGGAAGCATTTTATATACCAGATATCATCGACGCTTGTTGGTTCACACATGGTAACATGAGATTCTCTTTCTTGACAATCATATTTATTTAATCTTTTCCTCCAAACCACCATGTCGCCTTTCTCATGTTTCTTCTCCCAACAAAGAACTTTAGCAATTTCCTCAATTTTCTTTTGTTCTTCTTCAAGTTCTTCTTTAGGACGTTGCCATATTTTATATTTGGCCTTCCAATTGGTAGGCGGGCCGGAAAGCACCCAATATCCACCCGGTCTCAAAACCCGATCAATTTCCATCATGTACGTTCCATCTGCTCAGATGATCGCTAGTTTAATCATTAAAACAAGTATCTCTAGAGTATATGTGATCCCAACATATATGTATATATATATATATAAATAGTTTGTGAGTATACCATTTTGGGTCCATGGGATCGAGCAATGAGAACAATGAGCCATGTCAAAGGATCTTGAAGGAAATGGAAGCTTTATAGTAGCAAGATCATTAATAAATGCAGGGACACCTCTTTCTAGAGCAAACTGAATTTGTGCTTCTTGTGAGTCTTTTGGTGAAAATGACAAGGTAATAACATCTTTCTTGAATAGGTAAGCACCCAAACTTGCAGCCTATGTGTAAACAACAAATGAAACAATTGAAAACCAATAAGACTTCTACAATGAAAAAATGAACTTAAAATTAGAGGTGTCCGGTTGTGGGCAACACAAATTCAAGTAAAAAATGGGTCATTTTTAGAACGAGCTGAAACGGGCCAGGTTGGGTTGACCCGAAACACTTTTCGTTCAAACCTTTTACTTTTTACAAATAATTAATGCATTAGTGATGATTACAAACACGATATTGTCACAACAGTAATCTAAGTTTTTGAATAAAAACAGTTTAGGAGGTTGTACGGATAAAAGACTTTAGCTGACTTTCAACTCATTGGGTCCATAACCTTTTAGCCAAATAATATAACCCGCTTGAGATAAAACACAGCCAAAATCTAACCATTCGTAAGTAAAAGGGGCAAAATATATTTGCTTACCCCACAGCCAGTATCCAAAGCAGTTCTAACAATACCATCGCCTATTGGGATAACATATGCCATGTCATCAATATACGCATCAACACCATGAGGAAACTGCGGTCCTTCACCTGGAAACCTAAAAGCACCACCTTCATATTTTATCCAACTTTGAACCTCAACCGTCAGGCTTTGATGAGGCACATTAGCAAATGGCACATACTCACGGCTTCTGGGCCATGGAAACGGAGTCGCATACCCTTTCGGGGCAGGTATAAGGCAACGCAGCTTCTCATCATCACTAGGACAATGTCTTTCCCCAACATTCATCCTATCTGTTTGATCATGACAAGGTGTGAAATCAATGTACCCATCATCACAAGGTGGGAAAAACTTGTTTTCAGACTTTAAATCATCAGGGTTTTTCACTCCAACACCATGGTGGGTCTCAATGTTTAGATTCGATATGACACTACAGTCGGCTTTCTCCGTTATTTCATGAGCTATACTATCTCCTTTTCCAAAACCACTTCTTTGCCAAGCACCCAAGAGATAGAAAAAGCAACATAAACCAAATACTATAAACAAAAGAAATGATCTCCTACTTCTACTGTCCCCTGGATTCCCTCTGGTTGCCATGATTAACCTGAAAATAGTACTTATTAAGTTAGAATAACCTTTAGTCCTTCACTGAGTAATTTCGTCGAACACTTGATAGACATGAAACCATACATACATAATATCATCAAATTTTGCTAATTTAGGACCAAATTCAAACAACCATTGTAAAGATGTAAGATAAATGCATTTAAGCGATGAGAATCTTACGGATCTTGACGACGAATTGAGGGGAATCTTTTGGGTTTTCAATTTATCGGAAGATGATCGGTTAAAGAAGTTGAAACATCGACGGAAGTTCTTATGGTTATGAGGATTGAGTAACCACAGAAAAATCAACCGATTTGAATAAGATACGTTCGAATTTGAACATGATTGGAAGTGAACCACGTGCTTTTGGCCAACATCTCAATATGAACATCCAAAAATCAATGTGGTTCGAATATTCGTTGCAAGTATTTTAATTATATAAAATTCTTTAACCGTCTTTTAAACTTCTTTTTGTTTTAATATGAATAAAAAATATCTTTTTAATTAAAACTCATCAATAAAATAAAATAAAAAATGGTGCATTTTCTTGTTACATGGAGAGTTGTAGAAATCGTTTTATTATCATTCTTAGTATTTTAGGTAGGGGTGAGAAAAAAAATAAGCCTTAAAAAAATCGACCCAAACTAAAACCGACGGTTTTGGTTTTGTATTTTTTTTAAATCGAAAACTACGGTTTGGTTTTGGTTTTGTATCTTTTGAAAACCGAACCGAACCGAACACATACATATACTTGAATTATATATTGTTTGCATTCACGTTTCATAATATATAGTATATTATGTTGTTTGCTTGTATGTTAAAAGTGCATATATATTTGTGTTACACGTATTTGCATTAATAGTAGATTATTATTTATATTTAATAAATTTATGAATTATAATGTTTATTTTTTATGTTGAGTATTTTTTAAAAAAACTAATAATTTTTGTATGCCAAATAATTTAGGCCCAAATGTTTGATAATCATTAGTTAATAAAAAAAATTAGGCCTAAAATTTTAAACCCAGGTTCTATATTTTGGGCTATTTTTCTTTTACCCCTAAAAATTTCAAACTCAATTGGTTTTAAAACTGACAAAGCCGAAACCGAACCGAAAAAACCGAAACCGAACGTTTTTAAAAACCCAAAACGGAATTTTTTTACTCATATTAGGGGGCCGGAACTATAAATGTTTCGGCCGAATACATATAAATTATCACTTTTGAGCCAAAAAATCGTGGGGAGGGTCGGGGCCCTCACTCTCCTCCGCCATTGGGTAACATGCGACTGGCGAGACGGACTGTAGATATGGAGGATTGGGGTTTGGCTGAGGCGGCGCCGGGCGGTGGTCTCAGCTTAGGTCGAGCGGTTGGTCATGTGGTCGGTCTCTGGATCTCACAGTCTCACAGTTCCCGCTCTCTGTCTTTTCTTGGCCCGCTTGGGTAAGTTGGGTTTGAGAATTGAGACTTTGAGGTATTGGGTTTTAATAAAACATTTGGTCGGGCTAAAACACAAATGTTTTATTAAACTCAATACCTCAAAACCTTTAATAAAATGTGTGGACTTTTTATAAATTATTAGGTTTTTTATAAAATTTTGAACTTTTTATTAAGTGTTGAGTTTTTAAAAAAATGTGAGGGGTAACGTAAATTTTGCTCATGGGTAAACGGATACATAAAATCGTAAGAATTTTTTTTATAAAACACGTAAAAGTTGAGAAGTAACGGGGCTACCCTTACCACAAAGTTGGTCCTCCCTGCTCACATAGCCCCGCACATGAGATATTGTTTTTTTGTTATTATTATTTTCTTCATCCTCACACATGACACGGCGCACACATCCATTTTTTTTATTTTTTATTTAATTTTTTTGTTATTTATACTTAATTTTAAATATATTTTATTTTTGTTTTCGTACATTTCGAATATACCGTTGCGACATGTTATTTGTATCTACGCTTCGGTACAAATTTTATTTAAAACCGAGTCGGGTCAAAATCCATGTTTCGAAAAAAAATTCATTCATAGGTTGCGATATAAATTTTGTTTAAAATCGAGCCGGGACAAAATCCATGTTTCGCGAAAAAAAAACAATTTACAAGTTGTGATATAGATTTTTTTTAAACCGATCCGTATTTTGTGTTTTTCTACGCGCTATTCCTTCGCTTATTCTTTATATTTTCGTTTTTCCTTTTTGTGTTTTTCTACGGACTATTCCTTTGCTTATATTTTTATATTTTCGTTTTCCTTTTATTTATTCTAATAGTTATAAAAAAGATGTTTTATATCATCTGACGTTCTCATTTTTATCTGTGTTTCTTAATACATTGTATTTAAAACCGTACCGAAAGTATATTTTTAAATTTAGTTTGGATTTCTTTTTATAACTTTTGATATATAAAAACATATTGTCGTGACGTCATTATTTTTATCTACGTTACGATTTAGATTTGTTTGGTGCACATAGAGGTGCACAAACCGGATTTTTTTCGGATCCGGATCCGTCAACGTTGGTCAACGACCGGACACGAGGGAACCTGTTCCGGATCGGATCCGGTTTTGGGAGTGGAGAGGTGGAACCTATTTGGAACCGGATCTGACTAAATATCCGATTTTATCCGGTTAGATCCGGATTTTTTCCGGATTTTTTTGTGTCCGATTTTGTCCGGTTCCATTTTGTCCGATTTTTATCCGGTCCGGATAAAACCTTGGAACCGGTTCTAGATCCGACGGATCCTAAAAAATCCGGTCCGGTTCTTTTTTATCCGGTTAGGTTCGGATCCGGTTTCGGATTATCTTTCGGGTCGAATTCGGACCCGGTTTGTTTGTGCACCTCTAGGTGCACATACGGAATTTCCAATATATATATATATATGTGTATATATATATATATATTAATTAAAGTCAAGTCAATGGTTACAATAACCCTTTTTTGAATTTTTTAAATTCTTTATCTGTGGTTATACACTATTGCAATAAAGCCAAGTCAATGACTACAACAGCATGCCAACCGCTTTTAATTTTTTTTTAATTTCTTTTTACTTTAAATATTTATTATTTTGTTTGTTTTTTTTTCCAAACCATTTCTTTTACACATGACCAGGTCACAAACTTTTTTTCTTTCGCCGTTGCGACGACTTTGTTTTTATCTACGATTCGACGTGAACTTTTTAATGGTATACTTTTTCCCACCACAACGCCATTCTTTTTGTTCACGGTTTAACAATTTAAGACACCGCAACGCGAGCACGTTTTAATAGACGCTAAAAGTATTTCGCGGTTTTACTTTTAACCTTTATTTTGTTAAAAAACTTTTCGGTTTTTTAGTTCTTTTATTTTTTCCATTTTTCTTTTACGAACTTTCCGTTTCTTTATCATGCTTCTTTTTATTAGCGTTTACACGTTATTTTTTAAAAGATTTTGTTATCATTATGTGTGAATTTTTTAGCCTTTTTTTTGGTCATCATAACCTGCGCCGCTGGATTTAAATTTTATATTTTCTACAAAGCAACAAAGTCAAGATGGCCGAGTTGGTCTAACGCGCCAGTTTCAGGTACTGGTCCGAAAGGGCATGGGTTCGAAACCCATTGTTGACATTCTATTTTAATTTTTAAGATTTTAAAATTTGTTTTTAAGTGCATTGATAACTTTGCAAATGAGGCATATCTAATCTAACCCCTATGTAGTTTCATTATAGTTTTCTTTTAAGAATTACTAATAAATCACACAAGTCGGTTTGGTTTATTTGGTTTTAAAAAATTTTAGGCCTATTTGAAAACACGATCCGAATTGAAAATGTGTCTAATATAACCGAATTCAACTGATTTCAATTCGTTTCAGTTTTGATTAAAATGAAAAACCGATTTCAACCGAATAACATTTTTATCTTTTTTTTCAACAACAGTTTTTTTTATTTAAATACCACTGAACCTTGTAATTATATAAAGGGAAAATTACCATACTAGACATTTTGATTTGAGGTTTTATCAAAATAGACGTTGACTTTCAGCCTAGAAATCCATATAAATCGTCTCACAACCGTCGGCTAAGCCTACAGCCTTAGTCGGCGCTTAAATCAAGGAAAAAAACATGTTCCAGCCTATCACATCGCGACACGTGGCCACCCTGCATGCTAATTAGCCGGCAATATCAGTCGGCTGATGCCATGTCACACCGCCGGCTATCTCAGTCGGACCCTCTAGGCTTAGCCTGCAATCTCTTTATCGGCTTGTACTATGTAGTCGGCTTCATTTACCCACCTGATCTTAGCATGCGGCTTAGCTCACGATTGAGTAAATGTCCGGCTACAGAGTACAAGCCGATGAAGAGACCGTCGGCTGAGATAGCCGGCGGTGTGGCATGGCATCGTCCGGCTGATAGTGCCGGCAAATTAGCCTGTAAAGTGGCACGTGTCATGAATTGATGGGCTAGAACATGTTTCTTTCCTTGATTTTAGCGTCGGCTAAATCTGTAGGCTTAGCCGACGGTTGTGAGACGACGTATATTGATTTCTAGGTTGAAAGTCAACGTCTATTTTGGTAAAACCTCAAGTCAAAATGTGTAGTACGGTAATTCCCTTACATAAATGCTAAGGTTAATTATCTTCAAAGGATTATTGCAAGAACATCTTCTTGAAATTAACAAGTGTATTATCAATCAAAGCACGGCTTGCCATTAATGAAAAGTTACTATTGTAGAACATTTTTGAGTTATGAAGAGTTATCACTGACGATGTATACAAGAGCTGAGATACAAGTTGCCACCGACATGGAGAAACTTAGCACAAGATAAAGAACAGAGCAAAACATGTGACAGTTGACAAAGATTACCACTCATGATTAGTGGCGAAACCTGAAGAAAAACTCACGGGGGGCGGAACTATAAAATTTTCAGCCGAATACGTATAAATTAACATTATTGAGCGAAAAATCAGCCAAATATGTTTAAATTAACACTTCTGAGCGAAAAACCGGGAAGTTGGGACGTCATCGTCACAAGGACCATGACGTGCCTCTAAACATGGCTATAAATAGAAAGGGATCCCTCTTAAATCCCTTGAACCTGTTGAAATCCAAGCAATTGTTGCATGTCGAGTTCGTTTATGTGAACTTTCAGTGTTTAAATTCCTTTGGGAATTTGGTAAATCACCAATCCGCTAAACTTGTTTAGCTAGCAAATCTTTTGTTATTATGTATGGTAATCAATTTACATGTATGATGCGATATGATTTCAGAAAGTTTTATCCCATGTTGATTAACTTCGGTTATTCTTCATTCATTTTGTAGATTACGATGTCTTAATGATGAAACAAATTTTATCCGAATCAATTAAATAGTTAATTCCGTTGTGAAACGACTAATATTGATTTAGGGTATTAGGTAGTTGTGATTCACTAATCACCGATTCTAACAAGTGGTCTCAAAGCAAACTTCTAGTAGTCTAATTGGTCCAACAACCGACTTCGACTTGAAAATTTACTCTCAATCCCGTTTCATTGTCCAATTTAAGAAAAAAGTTGCCTAAATCTAGTATGTCGATTTCTAATCCATATCGACTCGATTGGAGCACTGATTTACCGTCAACTTGACTCTCATTGCAATTTCTGAAAAACAGGGTAATAGTTCAAACAAATCCATTTGTTCTCATGTATTGTAATCAGTTTACATTTATAAACACAAAATGATTTCTCAATGTTTTATCCTCTATTGATCATTAACTTAGGTTATTCTTTATTTATTGTTCAGATTATGATGTGCTGATGATGAAACAATTTTATCCAAATCAATTAATCAGTTGTTTCTGTTGTGACATTACGAATAATTGATTCAGGATATTAGCTAGTTGTGATTGAACAACAATGTACAAGCGTTTGATGCATTTATATTTGAGGAATTTGATACATCATCCACTTAGCAAAAAGTCTCTTTATCTTTATGTGTGGCACAAAAACCCTATAAACATGCCCCTTAATTTGGCTAGACAAAAGAAGTCCTGTGTCAATGGCCACATTAGCAAAGTTCAAAGAATCATAAACAAAATTCAATCTAGTGCCTTGTGAAATGTAGGTGATGATATCCCACCTTAGTTGGTTGAAAGGTACATACCTAGAAGAAACTTACCCTACACCATCAAGTATATTCTTTTGCACTATAAAATTTGTTATATCTATATCTAATGCATAAACTCATATCGTCACTATCATTTCAAAGAAATCATAAGTACCCGACAAATTTGTGGGCCGAATAGACGGTCTGCTATCATTCGTTTATATCTATATAGGGTTTTAATTTCTATACCGATGACAAAAGTAGTTTAAATTAGAATGTTTGGTATTTGATTTAGACTTGAAAAAGTTAAAAAAAAAAAATTCGAATATAACTTATCATGTTTAAAAGTAGTTTCGTATAGATCATAAATACGTTATTGTTATAAATATAATTATTATGTTCATTGACTATTGTATATATAAACTTTATGTTATTAGAGATATAGTTCGCTTATCATGTTTTCCTAATGAATGATATAGTTATAGGTTGAGAGAAAAGTTTATTTCAGAATACTTGAATATTACGATAACAAAGAGAATAAAACTAAATCGTTTATTTTTGATACATGGTAAAAAAAATTAAAATTTTATACTTCTTACTTACAAATATGTATGTCCATATATACATAAAAAACCATCAAACTAGTTTTTTCACATGTTTTTATATATTTAAAAGTTTCCTACACATGTGTAGGTAAGTATATAAACGAAATTTGTTCATATTTTATTGTTTGAATTTCATGAAAAAACAAATATACATTACATTTATATAATTTTCTTATATTTTAAAACTTTTTAAGATTGAAAAAGTATATGATTCGTTTTGTTCTACGTGTTGTCGCAATATTTAATGTTTTAAATTGACACCTTCCAGGTTGATTAGCTTCTACTCCTTGTGTCTAGGGCTGTAAACGAGCCGAGCCGAGCCGAGCCGAGCCAGGCTTGGCTCGAGCTCGAGCTCGAAATTAAACGAGCCAGCTCGGCTTGGCTCGATTTTTTTTCCGAGCTGAAAAGTTGAGCTCGAGCTCGGCTCGTAAAAAGCTCGAGCCAGCTCGTGGCTCGTCGAGCTAGCTCGTTTTTTTTTTTTTTTTTTTTTTAAAATTTTTTTTTACATATTAATATATATATAAACAACAAAAAAAAATATTTTATTCTCGGTTTGAAGTTGATTGTCTTCAAAAAACTAAATAGATGGAAGGGACAATATATAAAATACAAAAAAAAACATAGATAACCCAAAACTTACAAAGTAGAGAGTAAATACAATTGTAGATAAAGTAAAATTTTAGTCCAAAACTCAGAGTTCTTGAAAACAAATTAACTTAAAAAATTAAAACATCATATTTCAAATATAACACATATATAACATATATATATATATATATATATATTAGTTATTTAGACGAGCCGAGCCACGAGCCGAGCCCACGAGCCGAGCCACGAGCCGAGCCCGAGCCGAGCCCGAGCCGAGCCAACCCTAGCTCGAGCTCGGCTCGTTTAGAATTCGAGCCAGCTCGGCTCGGCTCGTTTAAAACCGAGCTTTTCCCGAGCCGAGCTTTTTTCGAGCGAGCCACGAGCCACGGGCTTTTTGAACAGCCCTACTTGTGTCTCATTGTATAGAAACAAACATTTCTTTCCTTATAAAACTTTTTAATTATTAGGCTAATTTCGTTAATAAACTTTTAACAGGAGTCGCAATAAATTTTTGGACATTCGTTATCACAAATCTATTTAATTATTTTACCGATTGGTGTACGATTTAACTATTAAGTTATAGTTGTAACCTTTGAGATATCATATATTTTAGGGATAACTTTATACAATAGTAACCAAGTTTTTAAGTGTTCTATTTAAATACCTTAAAGTTTTTTTGTACCTCTAAAGTCACTCAACTTTCAGTAGGTGTTCCAATCCTATGTAATATTTTTATAAATGTTTAATTTTTTTAATATTGAATGAGATATATGAAACATATATGAATCTTGTTCACTATTTAGCAATTATTTTTTTCTAATTCGACTTAAATATAACAATTTTGAAACTTGTTTATTATTTGATGAACTTTTATTTCTTCACTATTACCTCCTATCTTAAGTTAATTGAATAAGAATTTCACTTATTGGTAACTAATATTAATATATATTTCATTTGTCTCATTTAATTTTAAAAAAATTAAACATTTAAAAAAATATTACATAGGATTGGAACAATTAGTGAAAGTTGAGTGACTTTAAAATGACAAAAAAACTTTGAGGTATTTAAATAAAACACTTGGTTACTAGTTGGTGAAGTTTTCCCTATATTGTAAAATCCTTACAAACTTACGTTAATTTAACATATGGCAAATGATAATCAGTTAAGGTCAATGTTGATCAATAATGATTAACTAGGACACCTGTTGATCGATAATGGTAAATAAGAGTCAATTTGGGTTCTAGTGAATCATATTGGTTAATTAATACCCAATATTGTCCATTAAAACATGTAAGAGCCATTATAGCCATTAGCAATGACAATCTAATATTATGCCTCACTTAGTCTAACTCATTAAGACCTAATATCACCTAATAAAGCTCATCTTGAGCCATTATGACCTAATATCACTATTAACGTCCAACGATCCATTTTTCGATATGAAAGATTTTTCGGTAAAGATGGTTCGTATTATGATTGATGATTAAATTTTGCCCACAGGCCCTAAGGCTAATATTTAATTTTATTGCCTTCCTAGAAAGGTTAATAGATTCTCAAGAATAGGCTCCCAACGAGAGGAAATTTGGAGGATAGAGGATTGGATGTTCAAACAGTTTCTTGACCTTGTTGCAATGAAGAAAATGAGGTAATTGATCACTTATTTGGCGGATATTCTATGGCGATTAGAACTCGGTGGCGGCTTGGCTTGGGCTTCCATTGCCGATGGGGAAGTCCCCCCGTGTTAATGGAATGGCTTGATAGTCTTAAAATTACTCCTCAAAAGGAAAACCGTGATTGGGTCGATTATCTTCGTAACTTGATGGACGATTTGGAGATTCATAAACGATAGGGTTTTCTTGAAGAAAAGACATCGGAAAGAAACCTTGTTTGGAGATATTACCCATTTATCGTTTTTATGGTATAGTAACCGGATCAGAAAATATAAAATTTTGTGGATCGAGTGCTTAAAAAATAGTTATATATATAACTATTTTTTTAAGTTTAATTATTATAAAAATTTATATAAAAGATACTAAAACATATCTTACTACTCTAATAAATGAAAATCTTTTCAGGACACGTGTCACTTTCTGGTTACTCCTCATCTTTATTTTTCCGTCTCTCTCTCCTATTAACTATTACATTTTCTATTTCTCTCTCCTATTAAATAATAATCTTTATATTAATAAATGTAATTACGAATACTTATTGTTTAATTATAAATAGTTATTATATCATCAATCAAATGAACTTAATATGAACTAACATTTATTAATTAAATTAAAAAAATAATACTTTGTTGAAAAAAAATGTTTTAAAAACTAAGTTAACAGACCTTATAACTGTCACGACAAATTACATTTTTTTAAAAACATATTTTGACAAATGTGTTTGTTAACAAATTACATTATATTTTTTTCAACCGATATAATATACTGGTTTATTAAACCCGTGTATTACACAGGTTTTTAAAAATATAAATTTTTTATTACACGGGATTTTAACCTAGTATAAAATAAAAGACAATATTTTTATAGGAATATAAAAAATGTACAAGTTATAAGCGACTTTTTAATATAATCATATGCATATATAGAAATGTAATGGGGTCATACATGTTGTAACAGGCCAAAGCCAAATAGATCATATTGAGTTGTAACGTGCCAAATAAATTATTGGGTTTTACGTGTTATTGAGATAAATTGATTTGGAGAAGGGAGTGTGGCGGTGAATCAGTTTTGGAGAAGAAACTGATTTAGGGTTAAAGGCGGTGAACGGTAAGCAGGAATATGAACTAGCTGCGAGGGAAAACGTAAGTATTCTGAAATGAACTTTTCTCTCAACCTATAACTATATCATTCATTTGGAAAACATGATAAGTGAACTATATCTCTAATAACATAAAGTTTATATATACAATAGTCAATAAACATAATAGTTATATTTATAACAATAACGTATTTATGATCTATACGAAAGTACTTTTAAACATGATAAGTTATATTCGAATTTTTTTTTTTAACCTTTTTAAGTCTAAATCAAATACCAAACATTCTAATTTAAACTACTTTTGTCATCGGTATAGAAATTAAAACCCTATATAGATATAAACGAATGATAGCGGACCGTCTATTTGGCCCACAAATTTGTCGGGTACTTATGATTTCTTTGAAATGATAGTGACGATATGAGTTTATGCATTAGATATATAGATATAACAAATTTTATAGTGCAAAAGAATATACTTGGTGGTGTAGGGTAAGTTTCTTCTAGGTATGTACCTTTCAACCAACTAAGGTGGGATATCATCACCTACATTTCACAAGGCACTAGATTGAATTTTGTTTATGATTCTTTGAACTTTGCTAATGTGGCCATTGACACATGACTTCTTTTGTCTAGCCAAATTAAGGGGCATGTTTATAGGGTTTTTGTGCCACACATAAAGATAAAGAGACTTTTTGCTAAGTGGATGATGTATCAAATTCCTCAAATATAAATGCATCAAACGCTTGTACATTGTTGTTCAAAAAGAGTACTTCATCTACTATCCTCTAAAATATTGGTTAGACATCGTCTTGAAATTAAGAGAGTATTTATGTATGTATGTAATTGTGATGTGTAGGTATATAAGAGAGTATTTATTCATATGCTTATGTATGTTTGTATGTATATGTAACTTTATTTAATTTTGTTAGAAGTTTGAAACTCGTTGCGGTTGACGAGAGGAAGAATGTCGTACACATAATCAACAAATGCTTGAAATGCAACGACAAATGGATGAAATGCGTCGAATGTGGGATCGTCGAACTAGCAGCGATGATAATTAGCTTGGAGTTGTTGAGCCTTTGCCTTTTTTGTTGGTATTTATCTTGAACAATTTGCATATTTGTGTGTCGAACAAGTTTATGTTTTGAATGTTTGATTTGTTGAACAAATTTGTGTGCCGAACAAGTTTGTGTGTCGAACAATTTGGATGTTTGGTTTATGTTCCGGACATTAATTTTTATCCGATTTGAATGTTTGAATGGTTTATATTTATGATTTGCAGGTTTTTGTTTTTAGAAATTTAATATTTCTGGATAAAATATTAAAAATAAAAAAAATTAAAAAAAAAACAGAAAAGACCTATACCGACGACATGTCGTCGCTATAGGTCTTTTTCAAAAATTAAAAAAAAAACAAAAAAACCCTATACCGACGACATGTCGTCGGAATAGGGTCAACCTATACCGACGACATGTCGTCGGTACAGGGTTGGACTCTATACCGACGACATGTCGTCGGTATAGAATTTATTTTTGAATTTTTTAATTAAACCCTATACCGACGACAAGTCGTCGGTATAGGCTGACCTATCCCGACGACACCTATCCCGACGACAATCTTGGGCTATTGGGACGAAGCAATCCCGACGACACCTATCCCGACGATATGTCGTCGGCATAAGCTATCCCGACGACAAGTCGTCGCTATAGGGTCAAAAAAAGTCGTCGGTATAGGGTGATATTGTTGTAGTGTAGGGTTTCTAGCGGCTATTGTGAATGGTTGTTGTGAGAGGCTTGTGGTTGCGACCAAGATTTTAGAGAGAAGCTTGTTTCTCCTACTAAACCCTCATGAGAGCAGGAGCTAGGGTTTTTGGTGGCTCTTGTGAGCGGGCATGTGGGTGCTAGGATTTCTAGTGGTTGTTGTGTGGGGCGCCTAGGATTTTCAACCACTATTCTGAGCGATGACGGCTCTCATTAGGTGAGACGTGACTGGTACGGTGGCTGCTAGGGTTTTGGGATGAACTTGGCTCTATTAGCAACACACACACACATAGGGTAATGTTTATTACAAAACACTAAATTATTACATGAACAAAATTACAAATCTAAACCGTTTAGTTTTTTTTATCAGTGGTTCATTTTTCTTTTTTTTTTTACAATTTACATACAAATGTGTATGCTATGTAGATTAAAAAAATCATTAAATTAATTTATTCATATGTTGTTTTTAATTTTTAACCGTTTACCTATACATGTCTATGTAATATATATAACCTACATGCTTACACATGTACATGTGTATGTTCTATACAGAAACTGAATTTATTCATATTTTTCTTGAATTTCGATGAAAATGGATAAAAATTGCATCTCAACAATTTCCTTATATTTTAAAAACTTTTAAGATTGAAAAAATAAAAAAATAATTTGTTCTACGTTTTCTAAAAATATATAATGATCTGCATATATTGCTCTCCGATATACATATAAATACAATATACATATGTGGGTGTATACACATTAGAGTTTCTATCATATTCTTACAATGTATTTCATTAGTTTGTTAACTTTTTATAGTTATCTTAAGTTGTATTGTCTCTATATATAAAGAGATACATATGAGTTATTCTATATAAAAAAAACATCCGACGTATATTGTATTATATTTTTTCCTTTGAATTTTTCATGGTATCAGGGCATCTAATGATCATGATGACGAAATCATTTTTCACCTTTTTTCATTCTGAATATTTCTTTTTCTCACGTTTTAGGCACCGACCCTCAATTTAAAAAAAAGGTGAACAAATTCAATTCGGAAATCAATCCTGAATGTTGAAAACCAGAAAAAATTGCAAATCAGACACTAGTCATTAGTTCTAAAAACCGAAATAAAATTGCAAGAAAGATGAACAATCAGAAACATAAGATTGAAGACAATTATCTTAGGATGTTACGTAGTTGGAAATGTGACAAGGCGAAGCTATGTGACAACTGCTAATCGGTGAAGACAATTATGTTAGGATGTTAGATGTCATTGTCGTATAAATAAGAAAGGGAGCCCTCTGAAATCCTTTAAGCCTTTTGACATCCTAACAATTGTTGAGTCAAAATCGTTCCAAGGTCAAGTCCATTGCGTGAACTTTCGGTGTTCAAATTCCAATCACCAACCCGCTAAACTTGTTTTGCTAGAAATTCGTATGTTAACGTGTGTTGTAATCAACTTACATGTCTGAATGCAATATGATTTCTAGATGGTTTATCCCTTGTTGATTAACTTAGGTTATTCTTTATTTATTGTTCATATTACGATGTGTTGATGATGAAACTATTATATCTATGTGAAACAACTAATTATTGACTTAGGATATTAGCCTGTTGTGACTAACTGATTACCGATCCTAACAAATGATTCAAGTAGAGATTGAAGAATTTATGCAGTTAAACAAGTTTTTATTATAGTGAGACAATTGTCTCTACTCGAGACATTGTACATGTTACCAATCATATTTTTTCACCCAACCTTGGGGAAATCGATCTAACTTAGAATTCAAATAAAACCCGTCGTCTCTCACTAGCCAAAAACATTTTCCTTCCCCACGGCTTCGAGCACACTGACGTGCTATTGTTCTATCAAAAATAGTATAATTTTTTACTTTTGGTGGCCAAGCAAATGTTGAATAAAATATAATACTATCTGTATGGTTCTCACAGAATTCCCAAGTATAATATTCGAACGGTCTTAGAGTCTGGGGTGGAAAATTTTGACCATCACTGGTTGTTGGGTGGCTTATAATCGGGCTGGTTCGAATGGTATTCGTGATACGAATCTTCCAGTTTGTATGAAGGCAGAAACCATTTGATGTGCGGACCAAGGAAAGTGAAAGCAGAAACAAGACAAAGAGGTACGTTTTCATGGCATGAGCCATAATTTGATTTAGAGAGGCAATGCTAGGTGGGATTTAGTTTGTTGTGGTGAGAATGGTTGAGTTTCATTTCTTTATATATTCGTGATCAGGAAATAGTTATTAAAATAAATAAAAAATGAAAGAAATGGATGAATCAAATGTTGTGTAATATTATTGATTTATTGTAATCAAATGTTGCGTAATATTAATGTAAATTTGTAATGTAATATTATTTAAATGGTTTTAGATGTAGCTATCCATGGAAGAAGAGTTGTGAATAGACTAGAGATCTTGCTAATTGGAGTGAAATTGCAAATGTTATAGATTTTTATAAAATGAGACACATTCATGTTATAGTTTGTTGGGCCTAAGGCCGAGTTTACACCCACGGTTTGAAGCTCATACAAATATACAATAAAAATATTTAGCTGCAGCCCAAATGCGACCCAGAAGTGGGCCAGGTGGCTAGAGGCATGAAAAAAAATACCAAAATACCTGAAACCGGGTATTTTTATACCCGGTTATTCTATACCTAAAACCGAACCAGACCCTACCCGTAGGGTATAGATAGGGTACACATTTTGAGCTCAATACTCTACCCGGAGCCGTTCCCGACCAATACCCGTATCAGGTTATTTTCAATACCTGAACCCGAGTTTTTTTATACCTGAAACCGAGTTTTCTGAATAAATATAAGGGTATCCATATGGTACAAATGTTTTTCATTTTTTATAGCTTCGCAAGTTAAAAAATAATAATAATTACATATTATAAAGTATAAATGAATTAATTTTTTGAACAAAATAAACAAATTAGTTTCAGTTTAGAATTTAAATGATTTATGGATAAGTAAATTTCAAGAATGGAGTCTTGCAACTTGTGACGGTATACGTTTAAAAAATATATAATATAAAGTTATAATAATTAATAAAATGAATTTATGATATTTTAATTTCTTTTAATTATTTTCACCAAATATAAAGCAAACTAAAAATTTTAAATGGATTTATATTGTGTAGAAAAAAATAGGGTTTAAAACCCGGTTCTAATACCCGTTATACCCGACCCTAACCTACCCGATTTCATACCTACCCTACCCGGGTACATAGGGTTGTTTTCCCCCCCAATACATGTATCCGAACCTTACTCGGTATTAAAAAAAACCCGATTTTCCAATACCTGATCATACCCTAACCCGATTCCATACCCGGAACCAGGTATTAGAAAAACCTGATTTGTACACCTCTAGAAGTGGCAATTAATAATTAGTGGAATAATGTGTATTTTGCAGGATTTATGAAATATCGAGATACATCCCATGGTTGTATATTTTTTGTTGCTTTCATGTTTACTCCTTTGCATTCACATTCAACAACACAATAAAATCGAGGTTAGAACTCAACACTAGTTAGATATAAAAACATTAAAATCGTAATGAGGTTATCTTTCATGGGCTGCTTGTTTCGCCATCTAAGGTGGTTATGGATATCAAGGTTCTAAGCTCGCCTTGGGTGAAAAATAGGATGAAAGGGAGAGCTTCGGTTTGTTCTTTATGGTACCACCGATGCTTCGGCCTGAGTGGTATGGGTAGAGCTCAGGGTCTAATAGGTTTTGAGTTCGAATCTTAATGCTTGACTTATGCTTTCAGCCTAGGCTGAACGAGTTGGTTTGAGTTTTATCCGATATTAAATTAGAGAGGATTAGCTTTGCCTTTCTTAAAAAAAAAAAAAAAAAAAGTAAAATTCAGTTAAAGGGCCCTTTTCTAATCGTTTTGAAATAATACATACAGCAAAAAATACAACGGTGAAGATGATGTGTTTGAGCAGGGATGTTCCATCCTCGCGAAGTAGCGAATATTTTACACCCAAAACCCTAACCCCTTTGTTTAAAAGCCTTAAAACCCTAAGCAACACAAAACATTGATTGTTGACCCCCTCCTTCTCACACTCTTACACACTCTCTGTGGAGAGTTAGGGTTTCTAAAATGGTGGCCGAAAAGGATAAGAAGCCGAAGGCCGGAGAGAAAATTGAGGAGGGGGATGAGCAAATTGACGCTGAGCTCGTTCAATCCATTGAAAAGTTGCAGGAGATCCAAGATGAGCTCGAAAAGGTACTTCTATTTGTCCTCATCATCGATTCGATTTCCTAATTTCATTGCAGTTGTTAGGGTTTGCTATTTGTTGAATTATCTCTTGTTATAAAAGGGGTTTTAGTGTTAATTTGCTTACAATTGGAACCAATATATTTAGAATTGCAAAAAAAAAAAAACTGATAATTTGAGGTTTAACTAAAAGTACTTAAGCCATCTTTAACTTTAAGCACTTGAATATCTGATTCTGATAAATTGATAATTTAAGTTGCAGTAGAGGAAAACAAACATTTAAACATGTGGCATTTCATAAATTATCTTTATGATCATTTAGTATCAACAACTTCATGCTGCAGAAGTGTATTTGAAAACTCTCCCACAACCATAGTTGTCAAGGTGCATAGGCGCACTCAAGGCGCAAAGGCCTAGCCCGGAGCCTAGTCGTAAGGTGCAAAAAAAGCGAGGGATTTTTTAAGCTAGGCGCATAGTGTAAGAATATTATTTTTAGAGGTTTTAAACTTGTTTTAGGCTTGTTTAGAGCTAGTATAGTCTTCTTTTAAGCTGATTCCAAGCTTGATTAGAGGTTTTAAACTTGTTTTAGGCTTGTTTAGAGCTAGTAGTCTAGAGCAATGTAGAGTTTGTATCAAGTTCAATCTTTTTTAATAACAATTGTTCACGGTTCAATATCACATCCGAAATCTCTTGATTCTTATCTTTTTATTTGGATTTAGATCAATGAGGAGGCAAGTGATAAAGTATTGGAAGTTGAGCAGAAATATAATGAGATTCGGAAGCCTGTGTACGATAAGCGGAGTGATATCATCAAATCAGTTCCTGACTTTTGGTTAACTGCTGTAAGTGGTTAATTTTGCATATCATGCTTTCACTTTATTACAGATAACATCTTGTTTTGTTACAACAAATTGGATTTTTTTCTTGCAGTTCTTGAGTCACCCTGCTCTCTCTGATCTTCTGAATGAAGAAGACCAAAAGGTTAGTTTTTTAGTCATGAAATATATTCCGTGTTAAGTTCTGTTTTGTGACATATATCTGTACTCATAGATATTCAAGCATTTGACATCTCTTGAAGTTGAAGATACGAAAGATGTGAAGTCGGGTTACTCGATCACATTTGTAAGTATTTAATTTATTTAGCGATAATTAGGGAGAATACATCAAATCTGGCTAATTTTTCTTTTATTTATATAGTGTCTAGATCACTAGATGTGCGCTTTGAAAGTAATTATTTAGTTTTGAATAGTATAAACAATAGTAATGAAATATGCCTTTACGAGATGGTATTCTGCTGTCCTTTTCTTGTTTGAAGTTGAAATAATCAGATACTCTTTTACGAGTGTTTTGACAAATTCTGTTAATTTTTTTAGGAAATTAGTCTTGTGAGACTACAGTAACCTGTAAAAGTCCTTTAAATTAGGTTTAAATATGGGTAATTAGGTAAAAAAATAGCTTTGAATTATAAGTTTTTGTTGCATTTAATTTGAAACTGATTATTTAACTCCAAAATAATCAAATAATTTGAAGTGAAATATCTTCATCCAAAATTAAAAGTTGATTATTTCAACTACAGTAACTATATATGTACAGACACATATAATGCCCATCCAAAGGTTTTCAAATTTTATTTTGGATTTTTAATGCATAATGCTTGATGAAAATTTCTAAGATTGCATACTTATTTCAGAACTTCAGTCCCAACCCTTACTTTGAGGATACAAAGCTCACAAAAACTTTCACATTCCTTGATGAGGGATCTACAAAAACTACTGCTACGTCAATCAAGTGGAAAGAGGGCAAGGTAACATTTTGTTTATTGTTATGTTTATCAATATGGCTTTTTGTAGTCATCTGATCTTGGGTTTTTATATATATTTTTTGAAGGGACTCCCAAATGGAGTTTCACATGAAAAGAACGGAAAGAAAAGGCCCCATGAGGATGACAGGTTAATGGATATTATTTATATTTTGTTCTTGTTTTTCTTTATTGCTGTTGTCGGCACAATAAATACGTCTTTTGCATCTGTTTAGCATCAGAGGTGAAACTTTCTTTTTTATGTAGAAGGATAAAATGGGTTTGGGTCGAAACTTTCTTTTTTTGTATTTATATCTCGGGCTGAGTTGACCCCTCTCTGTCCACTTTTTTGAATTTTATAAAGGGGTAACTTTGTAGAATAGTAACCAAGTTTCAAAAGTGTTCCAATTAAGTAAGTCAATACGCATTTTACACGGTATACACCCTCGGGTATACTATGGTGAGTTACCTAATTGGAACACTTTTGAAACTTGGTTACTATTCTGTGGTGTTTTCCCTTTAATAAAATACTGTATCAAATATGATTATGAAAAAACTATGTTATTAAACTATTAAAGTACTGACATAATTTAGTTAAACAAACTAGTTTCTGCGGCATGCAAATGAGGCCTAGCTTAGGCTGATGCACCTGGGTTTTACCCATGCCGATTCAGGGTTCGAGCATTTGGATAGATTTCAGACAAATGTTTGACACATCTGACCTGTTCAACTACCAACCTGATTTTTTCTCTGCTTTTTTCCTCCTTTTTCCCTGCACATTATTTATTTTTTTCTGGACATTTTTGAGGCAGCTTCTTTAGCCGGTTCAGTGGGACCCAACGGAAAGATGATATGATTATGGAAGAAATTCATGATGGGGTATATTCACACTATCTTTTTATTGCATGAAAACGCTAACGCTTACATATGCTACATCGAACCTCTTTTTGACCCGACAATGTTTCAATTATGTATTGCAGGTTGCTGAATTGATTAAAGAGGATTTATGGGTTAATCCTCTTTCATATTTCAACAATGTAATCTTTTTTATTTATTTATCTTTTTTATGTTTTTAGTCTTTCATATAGTTTCATCCATGATAAATGAAGTTTTCTTCCTACTGATTTTTTTCCCCAAAATTTCTTGATTACAAGGATGCCGATGAAGACGACTTTGGTGATGAAGATGATGAAGAGGTAAACAACAATTGGACCAAAAACGTCTGGCGGGTTGGGTAACAGTCTAAAACAGATAATTCTTGGTATAAGGTCTTTTTCCTGGTCGGGTCAATCCAAAAATGTTAAGTGAAAAGCACAGTTTAAGTTTGACTCATCCTATCCATTTCATTTGTAACTACATTTTCTATTTTACCCAATTAAACTGTTCGGGATAAAATTAAAGTAAATGATTTGATTGAAATTATTTTTGCAGGACCTTGGCACAGATGACTCTGAAGAAGATGAAGATGTGGACCAAGATGACTGAATGTGTGCAGGGTTGTTTAGCTGGTAGGTTTACAGTTAAATTTGCTGTTTTTAAAGTTTTAATTAATGGTTTTTACCAAATTCTTTTTTACAAATATTTCTATTAACTACAGATGTAGAAAGCCACAAAACCTGCTAGCGGTTCATCAGTCTGAATCTTGGTCGGTTAACTGTTAATGGTTTGCTTTTAGAGAGAATCATTTTTTTTTATATTAGATATCATGTCCTAAATTGATGTTAGACATGAACAAGTTCAAGCAAAAGTGGTCCGTGGCTGATCGGGTTCAATACTGGTCGGGCCTGGTACCTAGTCGGGTTTTATGTCATTTTTTATCGTTTTCGGCCCGTCCTTGATACGCATATTAAAATTTCTAACGAAGTTCTTGATTAGTTTTCAACATTTATACATTTAATATGATGGAAATTTGATTTATATACATCTATATCTATACTACATAATAAATAAAGGTTTTGGTTGTATGTTTTTCCGTCTCTCCTATTAATGATGACATTAAACTAATACATTTTTTTTAAATATTTAATATAAATCTATTTATGAATATTAACCAAATCTATACATTATAATAAATATAGATTTTGGGGTGTCACATGTCATTCCCATGTTTATCTTTAAATTTTTTTTCCTGCCTCTCTTCTATTCAATGATACAAGTTTATATAAAAAAAAATTATAATTTTTGTTTTCCGCATCTCTCACTTATTAAATAATAATTATTTTTATAATTATTTTTATAAAACATTTTTTTATTACAAAATAACTTTGTTCATATTTATTCATCATGTATAACATATAAGGTTTCTAACCTATATTATAATAAATAAATAACAATACTTGCTACGTGTCGACTTCTGATCAAATCTAGATTTTTATTTTTCGTCTCTCTCCTATTAAATAATGATAATGTTAAATAATTAACTATCTAACATATATTCTAATTCTTTATTAAAAATTACTAAATCATAAAAAAATATCAATTATTTTTATTTCACAGATGATTAATAATATCAAAAATACAAATCTTATAGAAAAATACAGTTTTATAACAAGTTGTATTTATTCAACACATGTAAATCTCGGGCTTTAACTTAGTAGAGTTAATATAAATTAACATTTATCAATTACATAAAAGAGATTAATACCCAGTTGAAAAAAATGTTTTATAAATTAACTTAACGTAAGTTATAATTGTTACGTCAAAGTACATTTTTTAAAAACATATTTTGAGGAGAGTATGTGTTAACATATTACATTTTATTCAACACGCATAATAAACTAGTTTATTCAACCCGTGTAATAACAAGTTTTAAAAAAATACAACTTTTATTTGTAAGTATATATAACATTATATTCAAATTACTCGTGTATTACACGGGATTCTAACCTAATATCTATATATACAGAAATATGAAATAAGTATGTTTAGAAATTTTAAAAACTTATAAAATATTTTAAGTTGATAAATTTATAAATTTTAAATCTAGTCTATCTTTGTTGAAGTGATTCTTAGGTTATTTACCTGTTTTTGTTAAAACAAATATCACAGGTTCCTACTGAATGTGATTTTGCTCATACTTCTTGAATATAAAATTTTTTAAAACCTAACAAACACTTCAATGAATATAAAAACGATGAACTTCTTAAGTTTTTAAAATTACGTTGTACAAGTTTAATTTTTTGAGTGTTTTTTAGTGTTCTATAAATATTTAAGTTACTATATTAGAGCACCTAACACATCACCTATTATCATTTAAAGATGACAAAATTACACTTTGTCTTTTATGTTTACTAAAATTATGGAATAGGTTTTTTTTAAGTTTTAATTTCATTCACTGTCATTTATTTAAAAAGTTCTCTCATTTCTTGTCCTTTTGATTAACTGGAGTTAAATATTTCTGTTAAGTCAAGGGCATTATTATCTTTTAGTCCTAAAGGATAATTCTTGTAAGAGTAAACTTCAGTTTTCGTCCTTGAGATTTGCACAAAACTTTAGGTTTCGTCCATCTATAACACATTTCATCCCTAACGTTTTATGTTTTAACAGTTTTCGTCCCTTGTCCTTAACTCCGTTAAGTAGTCTGTTAGTTTTTATGGAAATTTACTAATATACCCCTCTTCCCTTCTTCTTCATCAGACTTAATAAAATGTATATGAGACTCAATAACATGAATGATACTTTCCTCTGGCGCGACCCCCTCCGGCCACCGGCTCTCCGGCACCACATCCCCCTTGACCGATGACGGGTCTTGGTGGCTCCAACAGGCTTGGCGGCGGCGGTGGTTAGGGTTTCCAGGAAACAGAAACAGAGACAGAGGTGGAGACAAGGTAGCATGCGTCGTTGGGTGGCCTAGATAGCGATGGTGACGATGTTAAACGACAGAGATGGTGACAGGATGAGTTTTACGACGACACCCCATCTAGGGTTCCGCCGTAGCAACGGTGGCAGAGGCTGAGGTGAGACCTGGTAGCAGCGGAAACGGAACGAGGATGGTGTTCCAATGACGAAAACGGTTTTCATCACGTGAATCCCCAATCACCTAGTTCGTCGTGGTCATCGTCTTCGTTCTCCGATCAGCACCACCACCGGCAAGCAGTTTTTGACTAGTGTAAAAATGTGGAGGGTAAAAAAATAGAGTCAAAATTGCTTCTTGGGTCTGATGGTTGAAGAAGAAGGGGCGAGAGATATATTAGTAAATTTGTATAAAAACTAACAGAAAACTTAAAGGAGTTAAGGATCAGGGACGCAAAGTGTTAAAACATTAAACGTCAGGGATGAAATGTGTTATAGATGGATGAAACCTGAAGTTTTATGCAAACCTCGAGGACGAAAACTGAAGTTACTCTTCTTGTAATGTAAACTATACATCACAAATATTGTCCTAAGGTTAAAAGACAACAATGTTCTTGACTTAACAGAAATATTTAACTCTAATTAGTCAAAATGATCAATTCAATAATTTTAAAAGTTTTAAAGGATCAATTCAATAATTTTAGAAAACATAAATGATAAAAATTGTAATTTAATCTTTAAAGACACAACTACATCTTTTTTAAACACATATTTTCACATCATCTATTTTTACATTTACTTTTTTAAACTAAATTACTTTTTGTAGTACTCTCTTTTTTTGAGTAGACTTCGTTTTTGGCCTTTGTGGTTTGATCAAAATAACGGTTTTAGTCCATTAGATTCAATTTGACTTTTTTGGCCCATGTGGTTACCTAATTTTCTTAATTGGAACCCTGACACTAACTCTGTTAGTTTTTTCTGTTAAAAATAAGGGTATTTTAGCCTTTTTACTAATAAGGACTAATTGTGTCATTTTCCTAAATTATAATAAGGACCATATGTGTAAATTATATAAAATAAAAACATTTTCTTCCAAAAATAAACCCTAGAACTTACCCTCCCCCTCCCTCTGCCACCACCAGCCACCCACCACCACAATCACCATCACCATCACCATCATTGGCCACCACCTCTTCACTTTCGGGAAGCACCACCGCCACCACCACAAAGCCGACACCACAAAGCCGGCACCACCACTACTTCGTGACATCGGGACCTGCAACATCGGCACCACCACAAAGCCGACCTCCTCTTCATCTTCTCTGAATATACCTCCATCTACCACCACTGCTTCGCGACATCTGGACCTGCAACATCGGAACCACCACAAAGCTGACCTCTTCTTCATCTTCTTTGAGCATACCTCCATCTACCATTACTATCTCCACCGCGATATCTAGGGTTTCTGTCAATGATAGGGCTTTTACACGTTTGATTAGGGATAGATCTGTCTGTTTGTAAATCTAGGGCTTCGATTGACGGCAGTACGAGACGGAAGGTGGTTCTAGGGCTTCGATTAACGGGGTCTTCGAATTTAGGGATTTTGCAGCGATGCAATGGTGGTGGAAGGTGTGTGGGATTGTGGTGGTGTTGTAGGAAGTGAATGGGATGGTGACGGAGAATGGGATGGTGGTGGTGAAGGGGTTCCGGTGTGAGGTGGAGGTGGCAGTGGAGGGTGGTGGCGGTGGCAGTGGAGGGTGGTGGTGGTGGTGGTGTGGAGGGTGGTGGTGAATGTTATATATCAGTAATTTACATAAATGGTCCCTGTGTTAATTTAAAAAAATAACACAATTAGTCTCTATTAGTAAAAAGACTAAAATACTCTTAATTTTAACAGAAAAAACTAATGTAGTTAGTGGGTTGGGCTTAATTGAGAAAATTAGATAACTACAAGGATCAAAAAAGTAGAATTAAAACTATTGGACCAAAACCGTTATTTGGACCAAACCACATGGGCTAAAAAACAAAGTTTACTATAATTAAAATCATAAAATAAAAAGTTACATAAAACTAAAAAAAATCACAAATACTTATATTTAGTGTGAGAATTAAAGGTGAAAGTTTGAAGGTGGTGAAAATGAACCAAAGATTTGTATTTATATTTAGAAATTTGGCGTTAGAAAATCTAGCTGTTAAAAGTTAAAAAAATGATATTTTAAAATAAATTAAACTAAAATGTATTTAATTCAAATTAAATAAATAGAAACATTTTTAATTTAAATTAATAAAAAAACATTTTCATATAAATGTTTTTATTTTAAAGGAAATGATTAATTAATCGTTTTAAGTTTAAATTAAATTACTTATAAAAGAATTTAAATGAAATGGATTATAGTTTTTTTTATAGTGGTGGACCACTCACTAGAGATGTACAAAAAACCGGTTTGAAAATCCAAACCGGTTTCAAACCGATACCTGAACTGGTTTAAACCAAACCGGTTTCAAACTTATTCAAACCGTCGGTTTGAAACTGGTTTGAAACCTATACATTTAAACCGGTTTGAAACTGGTTTAACCCGAACCGAACCGGTTTCAAACCGGTCTTAAACCTGTCAAACCCGGTCAACGGCCATCTCAAACCGGTCCGGTTTGAACTCAAACCGGTTTTGACTTTTCGTTGATCAAACCGGTTCGGGTTAAAAAACCGTTTTGTGCACCTCTACCACTCACCGTTTGCTCCGTTTGAAATACCAGAGAGGAGCTCCACTGAACGCCACAACAAATGAGCCCTCCAATGATAGCCATTAGCCACCGTGGCATCAAGTGTCGTATGCCTCCTCGCGTTGGAGGTGTTGTTTTAGAGGAAGATCAAATGAAAACTTATTTATTAAAATAGTATAAGGAATTAGAGTCTGACACGTGTATCAATATATTTTTTTGAATGGAGAAGAAGTTATTCGTTTTATTTCTTGCAAATCATGCATAGATAAGCTCAAATTATTATCTTTCTTTTCTCCTTTTTATCACGTCAAACAGTTTTCTCGCAACAATGATGACGATGTCCCTTACGATCATGACGAAGTCGAAAACTATTGTCTTACAAGTTTGATTAGTTTTGAAGTCGATGATAATGACGGTTTAGGTTTACATTTTTTTATTAAGCTTTTTCATGATGGTTTGGTTTTATGGATTTTGTCTTTTTTAACACGTCATCTTTTAATGTTATTCGCTATTTGTCGGTTTAAAATATAACGACTTGTAGTAGAGACAAAAAAAAGGTGCACGAATCAACGTCCCCATAAGCATCATATATGTTTGCACCTAAGGTGTTTGTGGTTTTGCTTATTAGAAAACACAACAAATTTTGTATTTACCAATTATAACAGTGCAATAACTTTGTAAATTTAGACACACCAATTTAATGAGTTTGAAAGGAACATTTACGGTATAAACACAATATTATGTCAAAGCCAATTCCAATATTACAATAATTCTACAATTTTGGACGTACTATTGAAGGTGATAGATGAATTGCTATAAACTTTGTGCGTAAAAGTCATTTACAACATTATGATAACTTTACATCCTTCTAAAGATTTGGACACACCATTCTAAAGGTTGGATGTGCGATTGTATTATTGTGCCTCGCGGATCGTTTAGATCTGCCTCTACCTTTTTTTGGACGCAACAAAGAAACAAGGATACACGCATCTTTGCAATGACACGATAAAAAACATCAATGTTAAATAACTTATATGATGCAAATGGAAACACAGTCAAATAAAAATCAAGAACACATGAAATAACCAAAAGCTGTAATCACAAGCTTCAAATGGAAATCAAGAATACATGAAAATGAAGCAAAGATTTGTAATTTGGTTTAACTTTCAAAAGTTGTAAAAAAAATCTAGATTAAATCTTGATTTTTGATTAGTTTGACAAACTTGAAATTTGTAAATATTGGGGTTTTATCTCAACAAAGTTATGGGTTTTTCGTTTCTTTTTATACGCAAAGGCTAAATAGGTGAAGGAGGTACGGTCTCCAGGACCTTTGATTTTTGATGTCGTCTAGATTGTTTCTCAAATTAAAAACTGATTTTGATTTTAAATTTCTCATGAAAAAATTTAAACTATGATGAAGTTGGTGCTTTGTAAATTTGCCCCTAAAAAGAATGAAATAAAGCTTTAGTTTGTCAAATTGTAAAACTTATACCAATTTTGAATTTATCCTAAAACAATTTAATCTACGTTGACCTTCACAATAATTACTAAAAATAGAATGAAGTTGGTGGTATCTATACTATATAATAAATAAAGGTTTTTTAGTGTCATGTGTCGCCTTCATATTCATTCTTATTATATTTTTTTCGCTTCTCTCTCCTATTAAATATTAATCTAATTATGGATACTAATTATTTGATTATGGATAATAATTATTATACATTAACTAAATAAATTTAATATAAACTAACATTTATCAATTATATAAAAAAATACCCAACTGGAAATTTTTTTTTTTAAAATTCACTTAACAGAATTTATAACTATCACGTCAAAATAGATTTTTAAAGACATATTTTGACACACGTATGTGTTAACAGATTATACTGGTGTAATACATATGTTTTTAAAAACATAATTTTTCATCACTTAGTATATAACATTACATTTATTCAACTCGTGTAATACACGGGAATTTAACCTAGTTTGGTAATATAAATCTGATTGTTTATTCATTTCAAGAGCACTAGGTATGAATTTGGATCCAAATGTAAGTGAAGGTGGTTGTATATATTTGTTTTGAATCATTTGCTTATGAACGGGTTCATGTGAGTTATGTATTATGTCAAATGGTAATATAAAGAAAGTAGAAGTATATAACTGAGAAGGGTCGAATGGTTAAGTTAATATATATATATATTTTTTCTAAGTGTAACATTGTATTCTAATGCATAAGAATCTGAAATCATTTTATTCAAAAACTAAATTATCATTGAAATAACTTGAATCCACTGTTGAATCCAAAAACACGTGTTGGATTCAAAATCACATGTCGTGTTTTTATGGTATTAGGTGACACAAAGGTAATTGCTGCTATTTATGGATCAAAAGTTGGAACTAAAAAAAATGAAAATCCTGAAAAAGCTTGCATGGAAGTCATGTGGAAGCAAAACATGACATAAGGTAAGTGTCTTTTATATTGATTATCTGTGATAATTGTTGATCCTTCTTTTTACCATTTATTTCAAGTGGTTAATTTTCTAACAAAATACTTAATTAATTTGGATTGCTTTGAGATTAAGGAAACTAGAGAGGGAATATGACATCAAGATTCAAATATTTACACCTTTATGTCGTCTACATAGATTACATACTTCACTATTTATATAAATTTGGGGTGAGAACTTCGCTAATGTTTTGTAATTATCGTTGCATGTTGTTGCTTTCGTTAGCTTATCTTTGAAAGGCACCACTTTTATGACTACATGATGTTCATGTATTATCGGTCCAGTATGTTGTGTGTTTTGTGATCGAGTTTATGCATATATGTCTATCTATATGTGTCATTCTTGATTTAGAGTGTTTTCTGGATGCAAACTTGACATGGGGCAGGGAATTTTTCATTTTTGCATGTAAGTTTTGTTTCATTTGATCTTATTTTTTATAGGTGGCCTCAAATTTGATGTTTTTGATAGTATGTTGTGTGCTCATTGATTAAGATTGTTTGTGGTTGGTTTAGAATGATTTATGGCCAAGAATTTGAGATTGAGTTTTGGAGTTTTGGCTGGTTCCATTTCTAATAAAAAATATCTTGATGAATAGATCTAATTTTGTGTTTTAAGGTTTAGGGTTGAATTATATTTTAGTGGTTTATTACCCAAATGGATCTCACTTTTAGTTTTTGAAGTGTATGTAAGAAAAAAAATGTCGTTTTCTCATTATATGCAACATACTTTCAGTTTTTCACATGTAAAATGTTGTTGTGGCACGTCATTGAAAAACTATCAAACCTATGCAATGTCACAGTATTACCATTTTACATTCTATGGGAGGTTGATGGAAAAAATATTTTTTTACACAAAAATGGATGAAAGTAAGTTATATTATTTAAGTCTGCTTTATTTCCACATATAAGATACTCTTTAAGGTTTTTGTGTGTGAACAAATGAATTTAAAAAGAGTGTAAGAACTTTATAGTTTTAAATCATATACCATCTTATTCATAGAAAAGTTGTAAGAAAATTGATTATTGTAAATATCTATTAGTTAATAACTTTGTTTGATTCTAAATTATATTTTTAAATTTACTATAATCATTTTAAATAACGAATTCAAAAATTTATAATTAAATAATTAGTTTTAGGTACAAAATATAGCCTATATCTAAAACCAATCTTAATACATAAAACCTTAAAATAATTAGTATATACGTGCAACCCGATTGTGCTATATTTTTGTTGAGACTAACTTTGAGCGTGTTAAAGACAAAGTATCCTAAAGTTGATTACCACTTTGGTTGACAAAATGATTAGATGACCCTATCGTTATTCTTTTCCAAATTCCTCAATGACCACTCATGAGTTGCCACGTTACGATGCAAGATATCTAAAATATTTATATTTTATTATATCACATGACCTGCCGCCTTACAACGACACACTGATTTTAACATATATTATACAAATAGACGTCACTTGTGACTTTGTGTTGGGAGTATTTAATTATTTTATTCCTATCCGAAAACCATGTATAAAGAAGGATTTATTTTATTAATTTTTTTTTTCTTTTTATAGTATTTAAATTACGTTTACCATTTTGTTTCTGTTTTATAAATTATTAGAAATAAATGTAATTAGTAAATATTGAAGGTAGATTATGTAAATATGAGTTAGTATGTAATTAACATTTCTCATTGTAAACCCTAATTCACAATTATCAATAAAAAAATATATTTGCACACATTACACTATTTCATCGGTAGCAACACTCTTCGTTAGGATCTCTTTTCGGTTGGAAGTTGCATATATCACTTTTGTAAAACTAGTCCTCTTATGTATTTTTCAAAATTAGAGTCGTGAAATGTAAAAAAAAAGTTTTTATTCTTATTATTTTAAAAAACAAAAGTCCCGATTATATAATTTGTGTTCAATTGGAACATTAACACGCTTACTACCAAGCAAACCAAATTTAGACAATAACTCTAAACAATATTTTTTTTGTTTTGTTTAAAAGACAAATACCTTTTTCTGAATACAATATTTCAATTTTCGAAAAATACTTTAATCTTGTCTTTAATTAAGAACTTAAAACCAAGAAAAAAAATTTAACCTTGCCAATTTCATCATTACTATTATCAATAACAATTATCATCAACTTGTGTAACATACACAAGTAGAATCTTAAAAATACAATCCACAAACTTAGTAAAGAAAGAATAGTCACCATTACTTTAAAAAAATCAACTTCTAATAAAGCATACCTCAAATGTTCATTTCATTTCCTAGATGCTTACTTTAGTTTCATTTTAAAAAAATGTAGTCATATAAACATCCTTATTTATGTTACCAAAGAGAAATGCACTGTTAATATCCAATTAATATAATGGCCACATTTTTTCTATTTGTAAACTTATGACATACTTAACGGTTACCATTTTGACTACGGGAGAGAAAGTCTCATCAAAATCAATCCTCTCTCTAATTTGGTCATAACCTTTAGCTACCAACCTAGCTTTATATATTTCTATTTCACCCATTGACTTGTATTTAGTTCTATAAATTCATTTGCAACATATAGCTTTTTTTTTACCCTCAAGCCTTAGGAAAATCGCCCAAAACCCAAGTATTATTTCTATTTCGCGCTTCCATTTCATCATTAATAATATTAACCCAGTTTATATCCGACACATCCTCTTTATAATTAACTCTTAGGTTCAATACTTTTTATTTATTGAAGACACAAAACAAAAATTTTCAAAAGACAACTTTGAGTAAGACATAACTTTATCCAACCCATACTTAACTTTACCCTTATAACAAAATCAGACAACTTCCCAGGCAAATAAGTAAAGAACTAACCCTAGAAAACACATGTTTTTGATAGAGACACCTAAAGTTTCTTAAATGCCCAAGAGAAGGATAAAATTCAAACATCAATTCACAAAGGGACTTACAAAACAGAAGACATAGTCCTCCTGTTTATCAAATAAACACCAGTTAGCATGCATTAAGACCAAAAATTAAGAGGAACTCCTCCTTGAAACATTAAAGACCTAGCAACATTCAAAAGATGACGATGCTTTCTTTTAGCAATCTCATTTTGCTTTGGAGTGTATGTGCATGAAGTTTGATGTAAAATTCCATTTGAATTTAGAAAATTTGTTAATTGATTATCAACAAATACAGTCTCATTATCACTTCTACATGTTTTAATTACTTTATCAAACTAAGTTTTAACCATTTTAACATATGTTTCAAAACTAGAAACACTTAAGACTCTAACAAATACACCCACATAACTCTAGAATGTCATCTACTATTGTTAAAAAGTACTTATAACCTTTTTTACTAACTATTCTATATGGTCCCTATAGTCCAAGTGAACTAGTTCTCCAATATCATTGGACTTATGATCACTTAACGGAACAGATGCTTTGCTTTATGACATACTTCACAGGGTCATGTTCCCTTAGACATATTAATATTAATACCTAACCTATCTTTTAAAATTCTCAACACTTGATCAGAAGGATGTCCTAATCTAAAATGTCATAAACTAATGTTACCAAAATTGTTAAAACACTCTACACAATTAGAAGTATCTCCAGATATCTACAAGCCGTCACTTTGATTAACCCGTCTCCAGAATTTTCTTTGATTTCTAATACTATATATAACAATTGTTTTCATATGCTACTCTTTCATATCCATGAGTTCGTTGAAAAGATATTAAATTTGGTAGCATACATCAAAATATATGTCACGTGTGATCATTGTGAATGATTGATGTATAATATGTCCACATTAATATTTAAAAAAATTAAGTATAATTTAATAGTTAGTAACTTGAAAGTCACTTATGTAATAGTATATATTAAATAATATTTAATAGTTGGTAGTCTATTGGTCTTATTTATTTCTATACTAGTTTAGATCCCGTGTATACACACGTGGTGAAAAATATTAATAAAATATATTTTTATATCTTAATGTGTATATTTTACAGGTGTAAAAATGTATAATATAGTAAGGATAGAAAACAAAACTCAGAATATGTAAAAACTAATATATTATTAGGTTTCGAAAATACATTATTAAGTACTATTTAGTTTAATTTGATTTTCATTTATTATTTAATTGAAAATAAAAATTACATAATTAGATTTCAAAGTTTCATAAATTAAAAGATGGAGGTGCATTTAATAAGATAGAGAGTCGGAAAAAAAGATGAGAATGAATGTGGAGGTGACACGTGGCATGGAAAAACCTTTATTTATTATATAGTATAGATAGATAAATACATGTAATTGTTATTGACATTTGAAAAAGGAAAACATCAAGTTCATATTATTACAAATCCTTCTCCCTAGTTTAGATTATTCTAGCTAGTTTTACTCATCTTTGTATTATAATTTTATAAAAATCAAAACAAATCAGGAATTTCTGCTTTTCATTTGAATTCTTATTTGTTTTTACAAATCAGAAACCAGCCCTGCATTTTAAAAATCAGAACAAACAAATGCAGCAATGGCTTGCACAGAATTAGCCACCGACGCTGAATTTTAAAAACTGGAGTATTTCTTACAAATCAGACACTGATCCTGAATTTTAAAAACCAGACTAAAATTGCATCAATGATATGCAAAAGAGGATTGAAGAAAAAAATAAGAATGAAGATGAAGTTTGTTAGAAGATGAACTTAAAAAGAAAAATACTTGTCGGAAGATGAAGCATCAAGATTGGTGGAGCTATTCTATTATCTTTTTTGTTAGTTTGTTTCAACCTTACCAACATTTAGATTGAGGAAGCATGTTTAGAATATTAAGTATAATTTAATAGTTAGCAACTTGAAAGTCACTTAATTAGTAATATATCTATACTATATAATAAATAAAGGTTTTTGTATACCACGTGTCGTCATCATATTCAATCTCATCATTATTTTTTCGTTTCTCTCTCTTATTAAATGTACTCTTATCTTTTATAAAATTACTAATTATACTAATAAAACACATTTATTTTAAGTTATCCTTTATTATAAAAAAAAACTTTGAAATCTAATTATATAATTTTTATTTTCAATTAAATAGTAAATGAAAGTCAAACTACATTAAATAGTAATTGACGTATTTTCAAAACCCAATTATATATTACTTTTTACATATTTTGACTTTGTTTTATGTCCTTAGTATATGTATAGTAATACATTTTTACACCTGTAAAATACATAAATAAAATTCGAGAAATTTATGTAATGATATTTTTCACCCGTATGTATTACACGGGGTCTAAGCTAGTTAAGTAATATTTAATAGTTGGTAGTCCATTGGTCTAATCTTTATTTTAATAAATGATTCCAAATAATGCCATATGTCATCCCTATATTTTTTTCTCACCAATCATCTAATTTTTTTTCTATTTTAAGTAAGTTTGAGTTTTAAAATTTAATTATGTTAATATTTTTATTTTTCAAAAAAGATAATATACAATTCGAATTCCAATTATTAAAATTAAATATCTGGCTCTAACGAACTCCGATTGAACTTATTCCGGCGTCGTTGAAACCGACTAGTCAAACCTAAACACAAATTCCTAATGCGTGAATGGTACATACTTTTAGGTAAAAACTCGAGTCGGTTAAAAAGGAATGTTACAACCTTGTGATGGATCGTCGGGTTTGCATAAATTCGATTTATGTAGTTTGTGAATTATCAAGCTTCTTTTGGTCACGTCATAATCCCAACTTGCACTGTATTTTGTAAATTATTACCTCAGAAAACGATGTGGTTTGTTATAATTAATAAATTTGGTTTTAAAAGGTTTTCAATATATGTAATGTTTTGAAAATTTTAGGACCGTGGAGCTTGGTGACAATTACTTCCAATAGTGTAGATTTCATTAATTTATCATGTTAGAAACTCATGTATTTTACGAGTTGAATAAAATCCAACTTATTGTAAAATAGTAATTTCTATGAAGATTTGTGTGTTGAATGTCATCGGTCATTGATGAAATAAGAAATAATGAAGATTTAATAACTATAAATAACAAATAAAGAAGATTTAAGAATTGTAAAATTATATTTTAAGATAAGAAATAATTCAAATCTTCTTATATTGTAGTATGTTTTAATAAAATATCAGAATAAATTATATATATATTTAATTATTTAAAATTAGTATTATCTAATAGAAGAGAGGGACGAGAAAAAAATATGTACTTCATTAGAAGTCGACACGTGACAGATTAAGTAATTCATTTATTATAATAAATATTTTACTTGAACTCATACCGTTTAAAGATAAATTTTCGTTTAGAGATAAACTTTTGTAATGATGATGTTTAGATTGTTATCATAAGCTATATTGCTTCTTCATCTAATCTTGTAGTACGTTCATTTTTTAATTATGTTTTATGCATTTTGCATTGTTCAATTTGTGGATTGATATGATAGTTTCAATTGATGATCGGTTACAATAAGTTGATACATGTTAAAATGATATAGAAATGTGTTCTTTCACATGTAGGGGCGAATCTTTCTTAGCCCCCCTCCCCCCACTCTCCTTGCGGGTTTTTTTTCAAGTTTCGTCACTGTTCACATGTACATCAAATAGCATAGGTTGTATTAAGATCTAATTAAATTTACACAGAAATAGGTTAAGTTGCTTATAGAAACCTTATGTAATTGATTTGCAAAAAAATGTTAATTATTAAATAATGTTGATGACGATAGAGGATGTGGTAGTAATAACATTTCCTCAACGGCTATGATGACGAGGGTAGCCCAATACACAAAGACAACATCCCAATAGGAACTGGGTTGTCAAACATACAACCCATGAAGCAGTCCAGCAAGCAAATGAAGAGAGCCCAGTCCCCGGCTAAGAACATATCCTCGAGAGAAGAACAACATCGTAATAAAGAACATAGTCTAAGGAAAGGATAAATAAGGAAAGGGCAGAAAGCCCAGACAGAGAACAATGTTCGTCCTTTTTGCCTCGACAGGGAAAAGGGGAGAGCCAACGTTTAAAACAAAAGACTAGCAATTAATGACTTTCCTCTCTTTGAGAGAATCTCGAAGACAGAAGGCAGGGGCCATAGGACGAGACACCTGCCAAGCACACAAAGAGAGTCACGAGCTCACCAAAGAGGGGATATAAATATAAGATTAAGCTCCAAGGTAAATCATCTCATCCCTTAGCTTCTTCTTCTTACTCTACCATTCACTCAAGAAACCCATCACTGATTCTCACACCGGAGGTGGATCGCAAGAGACCCTCTCCTGCGATGAGCCTAACGGTTTTTTGTCTATCTTAGCAGGTCAGCTTGGGGTATCGCCGCGGTTGTAGCAACAGTCTATGTTACCCAAAGTTTTAGCATCTTAACCATCTTCTTCCGTATTTTTTTACCCAAAGTTTTAACACTCATTCTTTAAAGGGGTACGAATGGGATAAAATGGCGTGTCTTTATCACATTTATTTTCTGAAAGCGATACTCTTGTGATGGAAGAATGGTCCTTATCTAACATTCAAAATATTGTACGGATTCTTAATTGTTTTTTTCTAGTATCAGGTTGAATATAAATCTTCGACAATCTTGCCTATTTGGTGTGGGAGTAGAAATGGTTGAGATCAAAACTATGCTAAGTTTATAGTGGTAGGTTCAAATCCTACAAATGTAAGTTACATGGTATGTATATAAAAAAGTACATATTTGTTGTTAAAAAAAATATTTAGTGAATTTAATTTTGTAAAATTTGACTTCTATAAATTGGGCATATTAAATTATATTAAGTTAGGTTTATATTTCTTTCTTTTTTTAATCATAGATAAAATATTATATTCATATTTTTAAGAAAAAACATATGTTTGGACTCATTTGAGATAAAACATTTAACGGAATGACCAAAGGAAAATATGAGTTTCGTTTTACAGTAAGGTATTATAGTAGTAAATTTTTTTATGATTTTTTATTTTTTTTCTTTGCTAAATGACTTGGCAATGAAAGCAACAACCAAAAGCTTGGTTTAACTCAATGACAAAACCATCCCTTTTTCACCCATCAGGTTCGAATCCGCCTTTATTTTCTGGGTTTTTTCTTTCGGTTACTAAAGCAATTGCCGTTACCCTGATGAATAGAACTAGTTTTTTTATTTTTTTTAACAGCAACACCTAAAATATCTAGGATAGAATGAGCAACACCTAGATTATTGAAGATAAAACTGTCACCTCCAAGACTCAAACCCATAACCTTTAATTGGGGTGAGATTGCTACTCTAATTTTTATATATTTATATCACTACACCCAACCCCTAATTAAACAATAGCCTAGAAAATGGACACATTTTTAAAAAATATGGAATAATTTTGTTTAGCGATAAATTAAATATAAGGGTAGAAAAAAATTTATAATTATTTTAAATTTAACATTTCTTAAAAATTAAAATAACAAATAAACATTTTAACACTGAGTTTTTCCATAAATAAAAAGGAATAAAAACTCTTTACAAATTTTCTTACCAAATATTAAAATACTAGATTATAAATCCCGTGTATTACACGGGTTAAATAAATGAAATGAATAAATTCAATTTTATATACTCAATAATAAATATTTACATATTACATATTTATGACATATTACATAGTTTTTTAAACAGATTTTAGAAATGTCATATAGTTACTTTTTAAAAAGGTTTTATAAAAGGAATGCAAAAATGCTCAATTTGTGAAAATGTTTTATTGATAAACCTATATTTTTTTAAATTTTTTTTTTTTTATAAAAAGAGTTATAGAAACCATTATTATTTAATAGGAGAGAGAGACAAGAAACAAAAAACTATTAAAGACAATTAAGAAAAATTTATGCAATTAATATGAGAAAAAGACGAAAAAATTTATCTAAATAAAATATTTATTTATTATAGAGTATAGATCGGTAAAGTAGGAGAAAATAATTATACAAATTCCATTTATTATTAAAAAAAAATCATTTCAACCACTTCCTTTCCTTATAATTATACAAATTCCATTTATTATTAAAAAAAATCATTTCAACCGCTTCCTTTCCTTTTCTTTAATTTTGAAAAAATAACTCTGAAAAGTAAAGAACACACTATTTTACATTAAAATAATATTCGTTGAAGTGACACTAGCCCAAAAGCCTCATAGAGTTTAAAGATTCCAACTGTCTCCTTACAGGCTCTCCCCCACTGATTTAATTCTATTTAAAGTTTAAACATGCCATTTTAAATTATTTATTATTCAATTTATTTACTCTTTTACGTCTACTATAATAAAAAAAATTAATAATGAATATTTTTAAATAATTAAAAGGAGTAAAATGAAATCCAGTCAAAACATGTCTAACTTGAGTGTTCGGTTGGGACCCGATCATATTTTTTGTTTTCTTTTGAATATATTATTAAGAAATTACATTGCTAAATTACTAAAATAGTTAGCCCAATAATATTATGAATGTTTGATTAATCTATACTATATATTAAATAAAGATTTTTACATGTCACATGTTATTACGACGTTCATTCTCGTCATTTTTTTCCCGTCTCTCTCTCATATTAAATGCACATTCATCTTTTAACAATAATATATATTTAAAGAAAATATTAATTATACTAATAAAACATATTACTTTAAATTATCCCTTATTAAACTTTGAAATCTAATTATGTAACTTTTATTTTCAATCAAATAATAAATGAAAATCAAATTATATTAAAAAGTACTTAATTTATTTTCTAAACCCAATTATATATTAGTTTTTACATATTTTAAGTTTTGTTTTCTATCCTTAGTATATGATACATTTTTACACATGTAAAATATACACATAAAGATTTAAAATTTTATTTAATGTTATTTTTCACTCGTGTGTATACACGGGATTTAAACTAGTATAGTATATAATTGATTTTTAGTCCTAGCAATCGCACACAACTATAGAAATGTGTGAAGTTTAGTGGTAATGTATAATTATGGGTAATTGGAAAACTTGATTAGAGCATTCCTATCAGTTTTTCTATTCACATCTCTATAATTACACTAAAAATTACTTTTTCTTTCTCTCATTTTTAATTAAATAATATTTTTTATACATTTATCATTACATTTTCTCTCTTTTCCACTCACAACACTTTCAAAAAATATTAAAATATTTATATAGATGAACAATGTTTTCCCCAAATATAAAAAAATTATACATTTTGTCTCTCATGCACTCACAACCACTTTAAACCACTTATTAAAATATTGGGAACCCCACTCATAAATATATAGAGAACCTGCTATGAATGCTCTTAGTAATTTTAAAAATGAATTTCTTTTGAACAACTAAAATAAAAATATAAACATTTTTGGGTGGAGAGAAGTATCTAAGCACCTACTAGCGTCCCTCCCGATTGTGACCTTAGTTTGGAATATCATTCGTGGATGGTGCAAACTCCTTCCCATTTACGTTTTTACCGTTCAAGTCTAACATTTTCATAAATAACAGTTAAAATAAATTGATTCAAGCTATCGTTCTTACTTCGTGTTGGTGCATAAAGCAAGCTCGAAACGAAGAAATCTATAACAACAAAACTATCTCCATTTCTGGGCTTTCCGAGAAGATCAAGACAACGACATACTTATGTTGATTGAGATTTAATACCTTAGATTGGTCTCAATGGTGTATTTTCAATCTAGAAAACTTCTGATATTCTTGTAAAATGTTTGGAGATGTTCTTGTTTTCTTCTAGCTTCTTGCTAGAAGTATAAAGGTTTAAGCAATAAAAATCAACCTCGCCGCTAAAAGAAAAGACATTGTTTACTGGTCTCTAAACAAATAACAACTTTTTTTCCGACAAAATCTTATTTTTCAATAAGAATATATTGAAAAGCATACAATACAACCATCTTTCGAAAATAGACATTTAAAAGATACAAGAAATATATTTACACACAAAGAAATATATTTAGACTTTCTATTTATTTTTATTTTGTAATGAAGAATTTCCTCAACAATAATGTCTCTCTCTATACATATATGTGGTGTATAACTTGAAATCATTTATAATACTTTTAGAAAAAAAATAATGAAAATAAGTTATAAGTAGAATTGTATATGAACCATGTGACTAGGTTTTTTTTTCTTTTTTTAATATAATCGTTTAATGGTTCACTTGTTATTATTTCCAATAAAATACAACTTAATTTGACTTCTTTCAATACAAACACGTTGAATTGGTACCTTTAGAAATTACATAACAAATCAAATAACATGCTTATATTTACGTATAGTTTTATTGTTTATATGTGTATTTTGATATAGACAAGTGGCTTAAAAGGAATGTTTAAAAACGGGGAGCATAATTAAGTAATAGTTAATATGTTGGAGATTAAAGAAGGTACACCATTTAACTTATTATTAGTGCTTAATGGATATAGCGGGCCTTATAAGTGCGATCAAGTGCCTTCTGTCTATTTGGTTTTATTATTGAACTAGCTTAGACCCCGTGTAATACACACGGGTGAAAAACATCAATAAATAAATTTCTCAAATTTTATTTATGTATTTTACAGGTGTAAATGTATTACTATATACTAAGGATATAAAACAAAATTCAAAATATGTAAAAAATAATATATAATTGGGTTTCGAAAATACGTCAATTACTATGTAATGTAATTTGACTTTCATTTACTATTTGATTGAAAATAAAAATTACATAATTAGATTTCAAAGTTTTTTTTATAATAAAGGATAATTTAAAATAAATGTGTTTTATTAGTATATTTAGTAATTTATTAAAAGATATGTGTGCATTTAATAAGAGAGAGAGACGGAAAATATTGATGAGATTGAATATGGTGGCGACACGTGACATACAAAAACCTTTATTTATTATATAATATAGATTGGACAAAAGTTGTAAAAAGTATATAAAATCACGAGTTTTTATATTTTAGTATGTTCTTATTTATGTTATAGTAGCCTCAAAACAAATTTAAAACGACAACGTTTTGTTTATTATACACACATGTCATGCTTATTTATATATATATATATATATATATATATTATATTTTTCGTGCCAGTTATAATTTTAAGAGAAAGATTTCAATTGTATAAAACAAGTAGGGTAATAAAATGTCAGAACATGTTTTTACAAGAAATTAATATACTTGACCCAACTACAATTATTTATTATATTTATGAGATTATTTAAGTCATTCATGTGTCATGTTGTATGAAAACTATATGCATCATATTCAAAATGTAACACTTTCACCGTATAGTGTTTTTTATTAGAGCATCTGTATATTCAAGTGAGTGAGGATGTAGTGAGGGGAAAATAGTTGTCACGTGGCGCTACGTCATCTTCATCAAGTTTCACACCATTCTCACTTGATAAGGGGTATACCTAAGTGAGTAAGGGTAGTGTAAACATTAAATGCAATTTTTAATTTAATATTCATTTAAATGCAATTTTGAAGAAAGAGTTAGGTATTTTCTATTAAAAAACAATTTCTTGATGCATCTCAACACTTCTTCTATCCTATGAAGAACTTCACGCCAAGGTGTCACTTACCCCCTCACGCCATCAATGGGGTGGTGTTTGCATCCTCCTTCACGCCGTGAAGGTGCTCACAGTGAGTCTCACGACACCCATACCACATGCTCTTACTATTCTTAACGTGTAATATAATAATTAAAAAATGTAAAAGAAAGTATACTGTCTTTAGAGAATAAATGGATTTATAAAAAATAATATAAATACTAATTTCCGTCTTGTTTCACTTATATATTAAAAAATAGGGTTAGGTTATGGTAAAAAAAGTTTTAAAAATAAGAAGGGTACGAAGGATTCTGAGCTTGACATGTGTCCTTTTATTGTTTTTAAAGGGAGGGCATAATGGTCATTGTGTAATATTCCAGGCCATTGTGTAATATAAAGTCTGATATTACACAATGACCAGACAAGATATTACACAATGAACTGATATTACACAATGAGGAAATTACACAATGACCAGAACTTACATTACACAATGACCTGACATATTTGAGCGAATTACACAATAATGAGCAGGAAAACGTAAAACACAATAATGAATACATATAACACAATGATGAAAAATATTTGACAAAATAAGCATATTACACAATGAGCAAATTACACAATGATCAGACCTTACATTACACAATGACCTGACATATTTGAGCGAATTACACAATTAGTTGGAAAACGTAAAAAACAATGATGAATACATATAACACAATGATGAAAAATATTTGACAAAATGATGAATACATATAACACAATTATGAAAAACATTTGACACAATGACCAGACCTGATATTACACAATGAACTAATATTACACAATAACCTTACAAATTACACAATGAGCTGAAAGATGTAAAACACAACGATGAATACATATAACACAATAGTGAAAAATATTTGATAAAATGAGCAAATTACACAATGAGTTGGAAAACTTAAAACACAATAATGAATACATATAACATAATAATAAAAAATATTTGACAAAATAAGCATACTACACAATGAGCAAATTACATAATAACCAGACCTAACATTACATAATGACCTACGCATTTGAGAAAATTACACAATGAGCTGGAAAACGTAAAATACAATGATGAATATATATAACACAATAATGAAAATATTTGACAAAATCAGCAAATTACACAATGACAAAACCTTACATTACACAATTACCTGACATATTATTTGAGCGAATTACACAATAATGAGCAAATTACACAATGAGCTGGAAAACGTAAAACACAATGATGAATAAATATAACACAATGATGAAAAATATTTGACAAAATGATGGATACATATAACAAAATGATGAAAAACATTTGACACAATGACCAAGCCTGATATTACACAATGACCAGACCTAATATTACACAATGAATTGATATTACACAATGACCTGTCAAATTACACAATGAGCCGAAAAACGTATTTTTTTCTTTTTGTATATAACGACACTATACTCGTTTTAAAAATAAAAAAACGTTCGTTTTTATGGTGGAATTTTTTTAAAAAAAATAATGTCGTATGCAAAATTTATGAACGTTTAAAAGGGGGAGACTTGATAAAAAGTCAACAAAAGTGGCCAAAACTAAAATACATTTTCAACAACTTTTTCTCCTACAATTTATTCTCAACCATTAAATCTTTTTTATAATTTGATCTAATGACTCTAAATTCTTCTCATATTTCTTAGAATTAGAATCCTTTTTACCTGTAACTTTTCCGTAAAAAATATACCCAAGGATTAGAGTTCTATATCATATTTTTCTAACAATTTTTGAACTATTTGTTAGAGATATTTACTGTCCCTTATTTTAGAGTGTCACCGTCCAATCCGACGCCAACTCCGACCAAAATATCACAAACACCCCTCTAATATCTCTATTTTCAATTAAGACTCACTACTTTCTACATTTTTAAATATACCCCTTAAATATCTAAAGTTACAAACTTACGCCTTGAAAAAATTCATTACTCTATCCCTCAAATTTCTAAACTCTCGGGTTTACCCCTCAAATTTATTTTGTTTTTCTTTTACTTTTTTTCATATTCGTTTGCCTCTATAAAATTCTTTATTCTACCCCTCAAGTTTCTAAACTTTTAGATTTATCTCTCAAATTTCTTTTACTTTTTAATTTTTTTTTTCATATTCGTTTATAAAATTAATCTATTCTATTTTACTAGCCCTTAAAACACAAGGTCGGTGGCCAATGGGAGGCCACCAACTCAACCATATACTAATTTTTAGATATGTTTATTTCAAAATAATAACCAAAAGTTGGTGTGGTTAGAATGGTAAGTTGTGTGCAGAATAACTTGGTATTCCTGGATTCAAATCCCATAGAAGGATGCTTTTATTTTCTTTTACTTTTTTCTAACCCTTAAAACACAAGGTCGGTGGCAAATGGGAGGCCACAAACTCAACCATATACTAATGTTTAAATATGTTTTTTTTTCAAACTTATAACCAAAAGTTGGTGTGATTGGAGTGATAGTCGTTTCAATGTTACGTCCTATTTACACTAGTATTTTATATTTGTACCAAACCGTCATAACTTTGTAGGTTTCTTTTTATGTATTTAACCACGTCAGTGTCACTATCAGAGCACGCACTGGTAGGTTCGCAAACACGTCGCATCGCACGAGCTTAATTTCTGGTTAACTTTAAAGCTTAAAATAAATTGAAAAGTAAAAGAGTCAAAAATCATCTAGAGTATTAAACTTTAGGGAATATTAAATTGTTTTTACTCTTTATAGTTCATGAAGAGATGTAAAAACTTCACTTTGATAATAATTCCTGAATTCAATCAAGTACAAGCCCTGGATCCCTTTCATCTATGAGATCATCTTCTATTTATAGGATTTTTACATTCTCTTTCCTCTAACCGTATGATAGTGACAACCCCTTTCTTATTGGTTCCTTTTTCTCGTGGGCCCTCATGGTGGTTAAGAAGTTAGATTTCTTTCTTTTAGGCCCCTTATGTATGATCCTTTCATCATACGTCGTCAAGTCCCCCTAGTCAATTTGATTTTCTTTGTTTCTTCAAAAAATTAAATTGACTATAAAAACTTTTTTTTTTTCAGAAAATGAAGAAACTTGACACGTGCGGGCAACGTTTCTTTCAAACCTACCGCACGTCCCATCCATCAGTCCCATAACCCTTCCTAGGGCGCCGCTATCCGACCGTCTTTCTTTTCTATAAAAAGGGGGGGTAAGGCATTGGTGCCTTTTACTCGTCTTCTACAAACCCTTTTTGATTTATCCTGAAACCTTGCTTCTTTAATTCCTTCCGATCTTGTTAATTTTCTTGACGAATGGGTGATAACGCCGACGTGGCTTTGATTCCCATAAATTGGAGCGTGGAGCGCTTCGAGAGGTTGAAAGCTTCGTATGGAATTCCTAACGATTTGGAACCCGAGTACCCTTCTTCAAGAGGCACGGCAGCCAAACCTCCTCCTGGCAAGATTACCTTATATGCTGACTTTTTCTCTGAGGCTAATTTCAGAGTTCCGGACACCTCTTTTGTTATCGATCTCCTTCAGTTCTACAAAATTCACCTCTCCCAAGTTCACCCTCTTGGAATGTGCCGTATTAGGCATTTTGAATTCTGCTGTATCCCCTTGAAACAGGACCCTTCCGTCGCCATTTTTCATCATTTTTACAAGCTATATTTGAAAGATAGTTGGTTTTCCTTTTCTAAACGCCCCAGGGTGATTCCTCATGCCAAAGAGACCCCTCAGGGATTCCGGGGTTGGAAAGAAAGGTTTTTCTACATAACTGCCCGGATGGTTCCCGCCAGCATGCAGATCCGGTCACTTCGTCTGGCTGTGGTGGATATTCCCCCTAATCTGGATGCTTTTAAGAAAACTACTGTTTTCTCTCTATTGACCTCCCGTCCAGCCGACATTCAGGAGATTCCGGAACATGCCCTTGTCGGTGTTGGTATGAGCCGGAACTGGGGAAGGCTTGATCGTGTCACGATTTACTCTGTGGGAAAAGAACGTAAGTGTATGTTGTCTCACATTTCTCCTCGATAGATGGCGCTTTCTCTCCTGTATATATTATGTTTGTATTTACTGTGTTTTCCCTTTTTCACTTGCAGCAGTTGCTAGTTATTATGATGTTCTTTTTCCGGATTCCTTTAAAAATCTTACCCGGACACATTTGAGTGTGGGGCCGGGTGAAAGGAATGTTCTTGAAGTTTTTCATGAACGTTTCTTTTTTCCCGTGCTAGTCTGCAAGAGGCTGAAGAGGTTCTAGTAACTGGTTAGTTGATATGCAATGAATGTTTGGTTGTTTCCTTTCGTTTTCTCCTGCTCTTTGTTTTAAGTTGATGCATTGTTTCAGAAAGTCAAGAAGATGAACCTGAAGAGGTTTTAGTAAGGAAAAAAGCTTCCGGGAGTGCTTCCGGAGAGAAAGTACTCTCGCCCCAGAAGAAAAGGCGAAAGCTGACCGAGGCTTATGCTGCTGGAAAGAAGGCCCCGGGAGCGAGTCCCGAAGGTGTGTATCCGTTCTGTTTTTCTTTGTTAAGTGTAAAGAATATTTTTCCTTATATTCTCCTTTCCGATGCTTTTTAGGCTTAAAAACTGGTGAAGGGGTTACTCCAACTTACCTAGTCATGCAAACAGCCAAAACTGCTGTTAAAAACTCGGAAGGTCCTAATCTTCAACCTTCTGTCCCTAAGGTCAAACCTTCCCCTGTTCCCAAGAGCATGCCGACGGGGACTCAAATCCCTCCCCGGGATAAAGGGAAGGAGAAGGAAAAGACACCGGCGGGAACTGGGGAAATTCATTCCCCCAGATCTTCTTGTGTGCACACGAGCCAGTCCGATTTTAGGATGCCCACCCAATCGGAGCCTTGGACTCCGGCAGATTCTAAATCCAAACATGTTCCTAACTGGAATATTTTACAGGGTGACTGTTTGACAGATCCCCACCTGTGCCGGACGTTCTTGTTGCAGGCTTTTCCCCCAGCTGAGCGACTACGCCACTCAACATGTTCCCCGGAAGTGTTGTCCGATAGAGCTGCTTTGAGCTGGGTTGAGAGTATGGCGGTTATGCCCGAGATATGTCGGCAATGGGATGAGGGTCGCAGGGAAGTTGCTCATATGAAGAAAGCTTTGGCTCAGAAAAATGAAGATGCGGGTAAGGTGCTGACGCTCACACAGGAGGTGAAAAAACTGGATTGGAAATTGAAAGAGAGGGATGCCGCTCACTCGAAAGCCCGGGCAGAGTTTATTGAGGCCTGCTCGCGGACAAATAAAGAGCTTGATAAACGTGCCCAAATGATCCGGGAAGCAAAGGCACGTTCCGAGGAGCTGGCATTTCAGGTGGCGGAGAAAGATGAGGAGTTGAGGGTGTCCAAGGGAAGATTGGATATGTTGGACGGAAAGGTTGTGTCTTTTAAGAAGGGGAGAGAGATTTTTGAGGTGGAGAAGGCTAAAATGGTGAAAGAATTATCTTTATTGAAGGATGATAGGAAGTGGTTGGTGGCGGAAGGGTTTTCCGGGGTGGTGGAGGCAGTCAGGGGCAGTGATGAGTTTATTGATAGGGTAGTTGGTTTGAACGGAGCTGCGGAAGCGGCGGGTTATCATGATGGGCTATCCGATGGATTCCAAGCAGGGAAAACTGGTTTTTCTTTGGAGAGCCTCCCTGGCTGGAGCCCGGAAGCCCGAACCATACTTACTCAGAGGCAAGATGCCTTTGATACTATGGAGTTCCCCGTAGTAGGTACTCTTGCCTCTTTGGCTGATCAATCGGATCTTAGGGAGATCAGGGATGTTCTTACCATTGAAGACTGATTCCTTTGTATATTTATCTTTTTTTTTGGAGCCTGCGTGCCCTTTTACTTTTTGATATTGTAGTCTTGTTTATGTACTTACTTATTTTCCTTTGAATGCAAGTATCCTTTTTATGTTTTTCATCTGTGGTTTTAAGAATATTTGCAATTTGTACAATCTTTTTTATCATGTTGACTGTCCTGATCCGGTTTTGTGCCGGACACGTGGTCCGGCCTTATTCCTTGCGTTTTCTTTGTACTGTGCTCCGCCTTATGATGTAGTATGATTATCCCCTTTTTGTGTTATGCTTTGCTTCATCCTTAAATATTTGCAATCCGATCTTTTCATGGTGCCGGACACGTGGCCCGGTCTTTTATGGTGTCGGATACATTGATCCGGTCTTTTATGGTGCCGGATACATTGATCTGGTCTTTTTAAAATGTTGGATTAAAATCCAATCTTCTTGGTGCCGGACTCGTGGTCCGGTCTTTTATGGTGCCGGATACATTGATCCGGTATTTTTTAATGTTGGATTAAAATCCAATCTTCTTGGTGCCGGATGCATTGATCCGGTCTTTTTAAGATGTTGGATTAAAATCCAATCTTCTTGGTGCCGGATACATTGATCCGGTCTTTTTAAGATGGATTAAAATCCAATCTTCTTGGTTCCGGACACGTGGTCCGGTCTTTTATGGTGCCGGATACATTGATCCGGTCTTTTTTAATGTTGGATTAAAATCCAATCTTCTTGGTGCCGGATGCATTGATCCGGTCTTTTATGGTGCCGGATACATTGATCCGGTCTTTTTTTTAATGTTGGATTAAAATCCAATCTTCTTGGTGTCGGATACATTGATCCGGTCTTTTTAAGATGGATTAAAATCCAATCTTCTTGGTGCCGGACACGTGGTCCGGTCTTTTATGGTGCCGGATACATTGATCCGGTCTTTTTTAATGTTGGATTAAAATCCAATCTTCTTGGTGCCGGATGCATTGATCCGGTCTTTTATGGTGCCGGATACATTGATCCGGTCTTTTTTTAATGTTGGATTAAAATCCAATCTTCTTGGTGCCGGATACATTGATCCGGTCTTTTTAAGATGGATTAAAATATAATCTTCTTGGTGCCGGACACGTGGTCCGGTCTTTTATGGTGCCGGATACATTGATCCGGTCTTTTTTAATGTTGGATTAAAATCCAATCTTCTTGGTGCCGGACACGTGGCCCGGTCTTTTATGGTGCCGGATACATTGATCCGGTCTTTTTTTTAATGTTGGATTAAAATCCAATCTTCTTGGTGCCGGATACATTGATCCGGTCTTTTTAAGATCGATTAAAATCCAATCTTCTTGGTGCAGGACACGTGGTCCGGTCTTTTATGGTGCCGGATACATTGATCCGGTCTTTTTTAATGTTGGATTAAAATCCAATCTTCTTGGTGCCGGATACATTGATCCGGTCTTTTTAAGATGGATTAAAATCCAATCTTCTTGGTGCCGGACACGTGGTCCGGTATTTTATGGTGCCGGATACATTGATCCGGTCTTTTAAAAATGTTAGTTTGATTATAAAAAACGGGGATTTTAATTATGTCTTTGAAAACATGCTCTTCTTTTTTGTTTCTTGAAAAACCATGAACACGACCATAAGGATTACATATAACATTTCCTGAGTTGGGCTGCATTCCAAGTCCTGGGCACGTTAGTTCCATCCAATCTGGTCAAGGAGTGCGCCTCCTTTCCCAGGGATTTTTTAATCTGGTAAGGCCCTTCCTAGTTAGGCCCCAACTTTCCTCCGGGCTCAGCCCTGTTGGCTTCATTGTTTCTAAAAACGTATTCACCCGGGCGGAACTGGTGAAGTGCAACATTCTTGTTGTAGTACTTGGCCAGAACTTGCTTGTACTTAGCTTCTTGGATGAGTGCTTGTTCCCTTCTTTCTTCCAAAAGATCCAAGTTCAGTCTTAATTCTCGATCATTATCCCGACCATTTGTTGTAGCAATACACATCGTTGGCGTACCCATTTCGACTGGGATTACTGCTTCGTGGCCATAAGTTAAACTGAAAGGAGTTTCACCGTTGCTTGTTTTCGGGGTGGTGCGATGAGCCCATAATACACTAGGTATCTCTTCAACCCAAGAACTCCCTTTGGTTGCGAGCCTAGTTTTTATGCCCTTTAGCATACTCTGGTTGATTCGTTCTACTTGACCGTTTCCCTGCGGGTGAACAACGGACGTAAAAACTTGCCGGATTCCCATTTCCTCACACCATCCGACTAGCGATTCGAACTGTGTTCCATTGTCACTCACCAGGTATAGAGGGAGGCCAAAACGGCATATTATATAATCCCACACAAATTTTTTGATCTGGGTGGTAGTAATTGTTGCGACTGCCTTAGCTTCCACCCATTTAGTAAAGTAATCCACAACGACGATTAAGAATTTGATGCGTCCGGGTGCTTCCGGGAATTGTCCGACAATGTCTATTCCCCACTTTTGGAAAGACCATGCTCCAGTCACTGGTATGAGATCGTTCTTAGGCTTCAATGTTTTAGGCGCGTGCTTTTGACAGCTAAAACACTTTTGCAAGGTTTGTACTGCTGTGACATGCATTCCCGGCCAGTAATATCCTATGTTCATTAGCTTGGCCACCATCATCCTTGGGCCGGCATGCATTCCACATGAACCTTCATGCTCCTCTTTGACTAATAGTTCAGCTTCCTTTTGACCAACACATCTTAACAAAGGCCCTAGGAAAGTTCTTCTATAGAGCCGGTCGTCTACCAGCTGATACTGTAAGGTCTTTGTTCGTAGCTTTAACGCTTCTGCTCTATTTCCTGGCAAAGTTCCTTCCTTCAAATATGCCACCAAGGGCGTCATCCATGTCCAACCAACGTCCTCCAGGTGACTAATTTCTTCTGTGCAAACAGAGGGCTTATCCAATGTTTGTACTCGTATTTCTTTCGCTAAGTGAGCGAACTGGACCGACGCCAATTTACTTAAAGCATCTGCTTTCCGGTTTTGACTTCGAGGAATATGCTTTATGCTACACTCTTGAAATTGTAACATCATCTCTTTAGTCTTTTTTAAGTATTCGATCATCATCTTCCCCTTGGCTTCGTAAATCTTATTCACTTGGTTGGCTACTAAGAGTGAGTCCACGTGTGCCCGGATGTGCTGGGCTTTCATGGTCGCTGCTAATCGCAATCCGGCTAACAAAGCTTCATATTCAGCTTCGTTGTTCATGCTTTTGAAGTTTAACTTTACCGCATATGTGATTTCCACCCCCTCTGGGCTGAGTAACATAAGCCCGGCCCCTTCCATGCTTGAAGCCCCATCAGTGTATAACGACCACCATTGAGGTGCTTTGATCTGTATTTCAGCTATAACTGGGTCATTGGTGATCTCTATCTCTCGCCCCTCTGGTATTTCTGCAAGGAAATCGGCAATGACCTGCCCTTTTAATGCGGTTCAAGGCTTGTATTCCAGACTAAAGGCTCCTAATTCAACCGCCCACTTGGCTAATCTTTCGGATAACTCAGGTTTTTTTAACACTTGCTGGAAGGGAAAATTGGTGAGTATTTTCACCGGATGGGCTTGGAAGTATCGACGCAATCTTCGAGAAGCTTGTACTAAAGCCAAGGTTAATTTTTCTAGTATGGAGTACCTTGTCTCCGGGTCTGTTAGCACCCGGCTGACATAATAGATAGGAGTTTGCACACCTTTCCTTTCAACCATGAGGACGACGCTGATGGCTGCATCCGCAGCTGCGATATATGCTGTTAACTTCTCTTCCTCTTCTGGTGCCGTAAGGGTGGGGAGTTTCAGCTGCCGGAAGGCCTACTCTGCTTGGTCCGTCCATTGGAACTGTGCTTTGTTGAGACAATTTTTCAGAGTTTGGATGAAAGGTAGAGATCTTTCTGCATGCTTGGCCAGAAATCGATTTATTGCCACCAAACGTCCATTCAATGCTTGCACCTCCTTGATGGATGAAGGGGAAGGCATCCGGGTGATGGTTGAAACTTTTTCCAGATTTGCCCGGAAACCTTCCTTGGTGACCATCACACCGAGGAATTTTCCTTCCTCTACTCCAAACGAACATTTTCCCGGGTTTAACATTATTCGGGATTCTTTCAACCTTAAAAACGTCTCAGCGATGTCCGCTAGGAGATTTGTTTCATCATGGCTTTTGATGACCAGGTCTTCAACATAGATCTCCAAATTTTTACCAATTTGAGGCTCGAATACTTTGTCCATGAGCCTTTGGTAAGTGGCCCCTTCATTCTTTAATCCAAACAGCATTTTTGTGTAACAAAAAGCGCCGATATCGGTGATAAAACTGTTTTCTCTTCGTCGTCTTCGGCCATGGGAATCTGATGATAGCCTTTGTAAGCGTCCAAAAAACATTTGAAACGGAAAGGGGCTAACGAGTCGATTTTCCAGATCAATTTCTTGTAAAGGGTAGGCATCCTTAGGACATGCACTATTTAGATTCTTGTAGTCGATACACATACGCCAGGTACCATTTCCTTTCTTTACTATTACTGGATTGGCGATCCATGAAGGATAAAGAACTTCTTGGAGGATCCCCGCGTTAACCAGATCCCGGACTTGATCCACTGCTGCCCTGCTCCTATCCGGGCCCATCCTCCGTCGTTTTTGAGTTACCGGGTTAGCAGACTTGTATACATGTAGGCGATGTTCGGCTAATTCCCGTGGAACTCCCTTCATATCTGTCGGTTTCCATGCAAAAACATCTAAGTTTTTTCGTAACAACTGCTTTAGACGGTCTCGCCCTGCGGTGGATAAGGTGTGTCTAATGGTAATTATCTGTTACGGGTATGCGGGGTTCATAATCCACCTCTCCGGTTCATATGTACTTTTCATGTGAGTGTCAAAATGATCTTTACTCGAGGTCCGACTGGTTTGCGCTTGTAATACTTCCATGATTTGGTCAGCATACACCACCGCTACTCCCTTGGGAGTTGGGAATGCGATAGGGGAGTGGACAGTGGACACTGCCGCATGAAAAGACGCCAAACCTGGTCGTCCGAGTATCAAGTTATTTTTCGAAACAGCCGAGATTACTATGAAAGTTACGAGGACCGTACGGATTTTAGCGCCTTCTTCCAGGGTCATTGGTAATGTGAGTTGTCCTAGAGGGAACACGGATTCCCCGGAAAACCCTATGAGATCAACGTCGGTAGGTTCCAAGGTTTTTTGATCTTCCATATCTAGACGTCCGAAAAGCTGCTCATACATGACGTCCATTGAAGCTCCACTGTCGACTAAAATCCGACTGTTGCGGTAATCACCTACTAATGCTGTGATTACTACTGGACTGGTGGATGAGGCACCCCCTTGAACAGACGAGAAAGAAAGCGGTTGTTCCATCCAGGCTTCTAGTCGTGCCCCCCCGCGTTTATAACCCCGTGAGCTTGATGATTCCTCATTCATAATCATGCATAAGTCACGCACCGGTTTTTTGCCTGCATTCTTTCTTCCCGGTGGTCCTGCATGAATTTCTTTCAACAGATGGAAAAGTTTGCCGGTTTGTATGGCCATGTCAATTTGTTTTTGTAAATGCCAACAATGATCCGTGTCATGCCCAGTGTCTTTGTGGAAATCACAATACCGTTTGGGATCTCGCACGGATTTTGGGTTGAGAGGTCGCGGGGGTTCTAATGTTATTTTTTCTGTTAAAAGAACTTCCCGGGGGCTTTTGACCAACTTTTTAATCCACGCAACTCCCCTGCTCTCCGGATTATCCTTAAACCTTGTGGAGGTATTGAAAGATCTAACAGGTTCCGGGCGGGTGTATGGGAGAGGCCTCGTCCATGTACTAGGTCCTCGAAAATGTTGAGTCTGTCTGGAGGAATGTGGTTGTTTTCCCAATCGATCACTTCGCTTATCCTTTTTATCATACTCATGAGTGCTCCGGACGGATCTTTCTGCCCGGACGAAGGCGCGAGCGGCGGTCATCAGTTCTTCCATAGTTTTTGGTAAACCGTCCCGGCCATGGAGCCTACGGATGAGCTCATCATGTCGGATGCCTTGAATGAAACCTGCGATCATTAAATCCTCCCCTGCCCCGGCTATTTGCAAACTTTCTTTGTTATACCGGGTAATGAAATCTTCCACCGATTCCCCGTCTCGTCTCCGGATGTGAAGTATTTCTGTCTTGTCTTTCGTGTGTCGTTTTTGCTGACTAAATTGTTGCATGAACTTTTCCAAGAATTCATCAAAACTGTCGATCCGGCCTACAGGTAAACTATCGTACCAAAGGCGAGCTGTCCCGACCAAGGTTTGAACAAACATGTGACACCATTCATGCAGGGCCCATCTCTCTACCCCGCCAGCACTAATAAAAACATTGATGTGATCGTCCGGATCTGTGGTACAATCATATTTCCCAACTGTGGATGGCATTTTTAACTTACGAAGTATTTCTGCTTGAGCTATTCGGGGTGTGAACTTAGAATGTGTTAACAAAGCTGTTGGTCGGTACGGGCGATGGATGTCCATTAGAGGAGTATTCCCAGGTACAGGTATGAGTGCGGGAGGAGGTTTGTACGGATGGGTGAGAGGAGCGGACTGCCCTCCGGCGAGAGATCCGGTAGTGCATGCAGATGTAAATCCCCCCGGTGTGGCATAAGCGGTTTCCTCAAATGTTAAACGGTTCCGGAGTTCTGCCAGGCGTATTTCTTTCCAAAATTGCTCGTCCATTCGGGCCCGGCGTTGTTGTTCCATCCACCATTCGTTACCTGCGAGTAATGGCATGGTGTAAGGGAGGGATCCGGGAACAAGCGGGGTATTGGAAACGGGAAGGGGAGGTATTCCAACAGTGGTTGTAATGAGTTGCAGCAGATTATAAATGGGTATACCAGATGTGGTGATATGTGAGAAACTGGGAGGTATTGCAGGTTGCGGGAGGTCCCGGGTAACTTGGGTGGGAAAGGTAGTTAGGATTAGAGGCGGTATGGGGGATGAAAAGACCGCCTGCGAAGGCAACGAGGCAGGTATATTAGTATGCAAAGTGTGAAGATGAGATGCTGCTGCTGTTGGCAACACATCTACTGGATGGTTTTGAGCTTATGCCGGACGTTCCTTCAGCGAAGAAATCATAGGAATACTAGCTTGAGATTGTGAATCTCCTGTTGGTGCCCCCGTGTTTGTAATGTGATTTCTCTCCTCATCGGATTCATAATCTGATTGTATGTTATCCATTGCAAGCAAAGATTGAATTCAGGATACCGTTGTCACTATTGTCCGACCGGGATGGCGCCAATGAAGAGATGTAAAAACTCCACTTTGATAATAATTCCCGAATTCAATCAAGTACAAGCCCTGGATCCCTTTCATCTATAAGATCACCTTCTATTTATAGGATTTTTACATTCTCTTTCCTCTAACCGTATGATAGTGACAGCCCATTTCTTATTGGTTCCTTCTTCTCGTGGGCCCTCATGGTGGTTAAGAAGTTAGATTTCTTTCTTTTAGGCCCCTTATGTATGATCCTTTCATCATACGTCGTCAGTTCATATTATTTAAAAATAAATAAATAACAAACAAGATATATATTTAGTATAATTATTTTGTTAAGAGTTAGAGTATATAGATGGTCCCTGTAGTATGTCTAAATTTTGGCCTTTTATCTTTAAATTTGAAATATTACATTAATATTACCAAGTTATGCATAAACGTAACATGTTTAGTTCCTGAAGTGGATGACAATTAAGTTTTCTGTTAATTATTTTAAAAATGACCACAATGCCCCTAGATTAAAAAGAAGACGGATTTAAAAAAAAACCTATGTTTATAGTTTTCAGGCGGCACCAGTACTTTTTTTAAACCTATTTATTTAAATTTTTTATTTTTTAATGTAAGGGTATTTTATTCATCATTAAAATAGACTGATAACATAATTTTTCAAAGTTACGTACCAATTTCAAAATTACTATCTATGTACTTTTAGCTCTTTTATTAAACCCAACCAGATCTATTATAAAAGAATATATATAGGTTTTAATTTGTTAGTCACATTTATGTTTTAATCATTGAAACAACTGGAGCCTGACATGTAATGGTATAATTTTTAATATGTTTTTAATAAAATTCCAAAGTGTAGGGTAATATATATTATATACAAAGATGGTTGAAGTGTCATAATCAAAAAAGGCAGTGCTCTGAAAACATGCAGACAAACTGATTGGGGTTATGTTTATGAGTGACTCACCACCACCACCACCACCACCTGCTAGGTCTGGGTCTGGTGGGGTTGGAGCCACTGCTCAACTGGACCTCTACTTGTCTCTTTGTTCCACACAACACATCACATGTTTTCTAACTTTACACCTTTTCTTTCATTTTCTAATGGATTTACCAAATATTAACTCATTTATTTTTCACTACAATAGGGTAAAGCTAGTTGATTATATTAATTTTTGGTTTGTAATTGTATAATGTTGTCTGATGATGTCGTTTAGGTCTGATGTAATTAAGGTATTACTAGTTTTCCGCTAGCTATTCTATGAGATCTCTTATTGTTGTTGATAAAAAAAAATGGTAAAAAAGGTATGCTATAATTATATTCTAGTAACTCATAATTTTCAATACTTTAATCTTTGACGACAATTTGCACGAGTATTCCATGAAAGTCAGTTTGCTTTTATGGCCGATAATGGTAAAAAGTTGAGTAAAATTGATAGATTCTTGGTTAGCCGGGATTTTTTTGATAAATGGCCTGAAGCATGTTTGAGGGCTCTTCCTAGGCATTTGTCGGATCACCACCCATTAATATTGGTCACTCAACAGATTAATTTTGGTACTCGCCCGTTCAAAGTGTTCAACTCTTGGATTGGGAGAGGGAATTAGGTAGAGACTGTGCACAAAGCAAACGAATCATTTAAGTTTTCGAGGCCTCCGGACATTGCCTTAACGAAAAAATTCTGTTATTTTAGAGAGGTTTTGAAGAAGTGGCGGGATGATAAGACCATTAAGGAAGAGGAGTTTATGAGAACTGAACTGGAGGACTTGGACAAGTTAGTGGAATCGAGAAGCCTGTCTGAGGAGGAATCTTGGATGCATTTGGAATGTAAAAAGGGTCTCTTGGAGTTAGAAGCTCTTAAAGTCAAAGATTTGAAGCAGAGGTCTTGGGTTAAATGAGCGTTGCATGGAGACGATAATACCACCTTGTTTCATGGCATTATCAATAGTAGGAAATCTAGAAATTCGTTTTCGGGCATGCTTATTGATGGGGAGTGGTGTTCTAATCCCCCGATGATTAAAAAGGAGGTCTTCCGGTTCTTTAGGAATAGGTTTGTGGATGATTGGCCATCTAGGCCTAAATTGGTTGGTTCTAATATCAAGATTCTGTCGAAGGTGGAGGCTTCCTCTCTGGTTATTCCCTTTTCGAAGGAGGAAATTAAAGACGCGGTGTTTGAGTGTGGTGATGATCGTGCTCCTAGGTCAGACGGCTTTAATTTTAGGTTTATAAAATATTTATGGAATAATTTTTTAGAACGATTTCTCGACTATTATGGCGGAGTTCTTTAAGAGTGGGGTGATCAATCGGGGGTGCAACTCTTCTTTTATTATTCGTATTCCTAAATCTAAGGACCCCATTGATTTGAATGACTTAACCTAATTGGGGTTATTAGTAAGGTTATATCTAAAATTTTGGCGAATTGTCTCAAAAAGGTGCTTGGTTTTGTTATTTTGGATACTCAATCTGCGTTTATTAGTGGTAAATATAATCTTGACGGGCCGCTTGTTGTGAACGAGGTGTTGTCTTGGATTAAAAAGAATAAAGGACAAGCTTGTCTCTTTAAGATTGATTTTGAAAAGGTTTACGATAATGTTAATTGAAACTTTGTGGCTTCGATCATGGCTCAGATGGGATTCCCTCCCTTTTGGAGCTCCTAAATCCTTGGTATCTTATCTTCGGCTAGATCTTCCATTCTTGTTAATGGGCCCCGGCTTTTGAGTTCCGGTGTTTTAAGGGGATGAGACAAGGTGATCCTATCTCCCCTTTTTTATTCTTGATTGTGGTGGAGGCCTTCTCTTGTATGCTTAAGAAGGCATGTGCGTTGGGTGCCCTCAATTGCGTTCAAATTCCTAATGGGGGGCCGATTATTTCTCATCTTTTATATGCGGATGATTCTATCATCCTCGGCTACTTGTCCAAGTTTAATGTCGTGAATGTGGCTAGGCTCTTGATATGTTTTTTCTTGTGTTCGGGTCTGAAGATTAATATTTCTAAGTCAAATTTATTTGGCCTCAGAGTGGATAGGGATGAAGTGGAGTCTATGGCTTCAGTTCTTGGTTGTAAAGCTGGAACCTTACGTTTGTTTATCTTGGTCTAATGGTGGGTGCGAACATGAATAGGGTTAACAACCGGTGTCACACCCCGCCTCAGGCACCCCCTAGACTTATGTGAGCATGATTGGTACTTGTTTTTATTTTAGAGTTTTTATAAAACAACGGAAGACTTTTTACAAGGATCGTTTCATGATAATCTCAACCTCGAGTGTTGCATTTGTAAATATCAAGACCTAGTTGGAAAACAAATGCCTTGTATTTATAAATTCGAGATTTAAGTACCCATTCCATTCTGATAACAAACATTGTTTGAAATCAAATACAACACTTGTCTCCAGACAAGTTTATAAGCCACTAGAAAATAATACTATCCAATGTTGATCATATCCTTAGCACTATTCCTTTTTCATCGTTTTAGGATTTCCTATGCATGAGGCCTGAGAATCAACATGCATCTTATCCTGTACATATTCAAAACCAAAGGCCAGACCAAGTCTGTCCGTCATTCATTCCCATCACATTTTTATTTGTTACCTGAAAGCATTTTGAAAATGAAACGCCAGCACGAATGTCGGTGAATACAATTATCTTGACAGTAAAATCATTTGGCACAAATAGTTATTAAATTCATAATCATAATATATATGTTCAATCCACATATCTAGCAGGCCCTCATGTCCTGACTGTATGCACCACTGTATAAAATGATAGTATGTCTTAGTAACAATGGACAGGACTACGCCTCCGTAATTGTTATAAAGGGAAGTACCAGCCGTAGACCGGGAGTTTAACCCGACACGTGTATCCCTTGTTACATATACTTATGGCCTGAATGCTTTGTACGTAGATGAATGTTATGCATTATTACTTTAACACTTATTTGGCCTTTTTCATAAACGTAAATGTTTGACACATGGTTTTAAAAGAGATAAAGTGTCCACCTTAATAATGTGGAAGAAATACAACTCAGGATGAGCCTCTAAGCTTAGTAGTATAGATCTAACTTCCTATCTCAGTTTCTTAAGTGTTTCCAACTTCTACGTGCGTTTCTTCTTAATTGCGGGGACTAAAACGAGCGGGAATCAAACCGGGATCGTCGGGAGTGGACTAGAAGTGCTCTGAAACGAAAATGTGAAAGTGAATTCGAGTTGGGATGTGAAGAAATGACTGAAATCGTTCATCTATTTATAGGCTGATATTCCAATCCATAGTGGACCATTACGCTAGGGCGTGGCGGTCCACCACCGCCCTTGATGGCGTCAGCCCTACACGTCCATCGCTGATTGGACCTTTCCTTAAATTGCGGCTCGTGTACCGTTACCATGGCGCGTAGCGGTTTCTGACCCTGATACGTGGCAGAATTCTAGGGTTTTGCAGCTGGCGGACTGTACCTCCTGGAGTGGCGGTCCGCCACGTGTACACTCGTCAGAAATGTTTCCCATTAGTCACAAGACATGTGTCACACGCGGGTTGATTCCTTAGGGACCAAGTAGCGGACCGTTACCAAGAGTGGTGGCTGTCCACCACCGTTGAAACAACGTGGAGGACCAAGCCTAGTGGACCTCCACTGAACATCCGCCCGTAGCGGACCGTTAGGGTTTACCTTAGCAGGCCGCTAAGGTCTAAAAGTCTAAAAATTTTACTTTTAACCATGGACTTTGGTATTTTAGATACAACTAGTTCTTGAGGTTCAAACTTTGGCATTTCTTGGACATTTTTGTGACAAGTGTTACAATTGGAGACCGGTTTTTTGAGGTTTTTGAAAAATTTCTTTCTTTATGGAAATCCTCTTCTCTTTCAATTGGCGGTCGTGTCACCATAAGTAAATCAGTTCTTGAACGTATTCCTAACTGTTACTTTTCTTTGTAAAAAGCTATAGGTAAAGTGATCGAAGGATTGGAGGCGATCATCAAAATATTTCTATAGGGAGGAGAAAAAAATACCAAGAAGATGTAGTGGGTGGCTTGGGAACGTGTGACGACCACTAAGGAAATTGGGTGGCTTAGGCTTTGTAAACTTAAAAATGCCAATGTTGCTCTCTTAGCTAAATGGACATGGAGGTTTAAAACTGATGATAATAATTTGTGGATAAAAGTCACAGATGTCTTCATAACAGCAAGAATTGTTGGTCCGTGCACCCGTCTCTTAATTCTTTAAGTGGAGTGTGGAATAACATTGCTAAGGTGATCTATAAAACTGTTATTGGAGGTCACTGTATTCAGCAACCGGTTAAGGGGAGTGTGGGGAATGGTGAAGATATTAGACTTTGGTTGGACTTTTGGGTATGCAACGAGCCTTTAGAAGACGTGTTCCCTAATCTGTTTAAATTATAAAGTGAGAACAAATGTAAAAGTAGTGCATGGTTTAATGATATCGCTAACACTTTATGGGAAGATGGCAATGGAAGCATGTTTCGGATGTTGCGGTGGAACTTGCTGAATGGAATAACTGCATCAGCATGCTCGACTTGGTTCGTTTGTCGGGGAATAAAGACAGATGGATGTGGCTTGGAGAGTGGTCAATAATACTTTTTGTTGGGTCGGTTAAACGTTGAATAAGTATATTTACGCTAGTCGCATGTATGTTATAGATTGGTGTAAATGGGTTCCACTGAAATGCAATATTTTTGTGTGGAGGGCGAAAATGGATCGTAGTAGGAGAAATATCCTTACTGAGGATCAGAGATGTGTCATATGTGATTTGGAGGTTGAGTCTTCGGAGCATCTCTTCACTTTGTGTTTGGTGGCTACAATGATTTGGCAACACATCAGTTCATGGTGTCGGGTTCCGCAAATCTATACGTTTTCTTTTAGAGATTTGTTGGATCTCCATTCGTCTTTCAGGTTGACTGAGCCGGTTAAAAAGGCCTTTCATGGATTATTATGGTTGCTTGTTGGTGTTTGTGGAAATCTATGAATGTTAAACGGTTTTCAAATAAGTTGGTTAAGGTGGATGATATTACTGAAGAGGTTAAATCGATGGTCTTCTTCTAGTTTAAAATTAGAGCCAGGTTCAAGTCCATTTCATGGACGAAATGATGTAAATTGATTTTTATGTAATTGTTTGTTTTGTTTCTTGATTGGTTTGTATATCTGTCATTAAAGAAGCTCGTTTTTCTAGATATTTTTAAGGATGAGTAGTTGCTGAAATAAATGAAAACGTCGAATATAGTGTGTGATTCCTCTGCAAATGAAAGGATGATGATAGCGATGACACGATTTGTAAATTTCAAATCATTTATGAAGGAACTTGGTTTGTTATTCATTAGTTGTCATATTCAATTTCGAATAACGATTAAAATCATTTTCATAAGTTTTCTAAACATGTAAATATAAGTAAAAGGTAAAACGAGAAGCTAAGCTTAAGATGATTTTGAAATTGGGAAGAAACCCCTACTTAAACAATGAAATTCAACAGTTTCCTGAAAATCTGCGTCTGAAACGTAACATCGTAAGCTTGAGCTTGAGAAGCTCAAGCTGGGACGTTGTAAGCTTACGCCCTTGCTTAATTGATACTGACTTTGAAAAGGCTCTGGCGTAAGCTTACGCTGGGAGGGCGTAAGCTTACGCCCTACTGAAAACCCACTGTATTGAAATTGTACTAGCGTAAGCTTACGCTCCTATGCAGCATTTAATCATTTCTTCTTTTTCACTTCCGCTTTCTCACGCAGTCTTCTACAACTCTTGCATTTCTCGCATAATGCTTCAAAAAACATCTTTTAAGCTCTTACCACATGTGCTTGTACACCTACACAAAATCTTTGCTTTCCAAATTCTAATTAATAAATATTAAAAGGCAAGATTCAAATGTGAGTGAAAGTTACTTTTTAATGTACAAGCAATGTTATGCATACTTTTTTGTCTAATTTTTTCATATTCACACTTTTTGTTTTCTATAAATCCATTAATCCATTGTTGGCTAATAAATTACAACAAATTGTAGTTTGGTCCATTGGTTAAAATGTGGCTCTTCCATAAGAAATGCTAGTTTGACCCTGGGCAAAGCATTTTTATTTTATTTTTGAAGTTAAATTAATTTTTTTAATTATTTTAAAGGCTTTTGTTATTCTTTATTTTTATTTTCTCATATTCAACTTTGATTTAAAAAGTTGTTGCACGAAATGGAAACCAAAAGATGGCTTTGGCACAGGGGTCTCCATGGTTTACGCTTAAGCAGGCGACACGGGTTCAAAAGCCGCAGCCCCACCCCCTGGCTGGTTTTAAAAGTTTTCATGCCAAAAAAAAAATCATGTGATAATTTATAACCATAATTCTCATAAGCTCTTCTCGCGTAAGGTGCGCTAATTTTTCAACGGTTTAAGACGTCGCAACGCACATGTGTAAAAGCTAGCACTATCGCTCGGAAGCCGTCGCAACGCGCAGAGGCTCCTTCTAGTTCAAGTAAATATGCAATATTAACCATAACTTTAGCCTCTCATCAAGGCTAAAAAGTTGGTTTAGGGTTTGTAATTAAGGTTATATTTATAATCCCCTTAATTACAAACTGTACCCCTTGGGAATTAACTATTAAATCCCTGTAATTAACTGTTAATTTCTTTTAACCATCGCACTTTACTAATATAAACAACTAGTAAATATAAACCGACTAACGTTTAACTCTTAAACATTCACACCCTTTAATCATTAATTATTTCTCTAAACAATTAATCTTCAAATTAATAATTAATTATTTCTCTAAATAATTAATCTCCCAAGCATCCGTCTAAATATTTCTCTAAATATTTACTCACCGATTATTAAATCCGTTTTTCGTGAACATGTTTACGACTAAACGTTATTAATTGTTCGTTGTCCAAAATGCAACTCTTTGGATCGTACCTTGATAACAACATTAATATTATTGATGCTCGGACATCTAATATCCAACAGAAGAAACACGGATTTCGTACGTTTTGAGGTATGAAATCTACTCAAATCTCGTACTTTTCTTTAAGAACAAATTTTAAGCTTGATATGAGGTTTTTAACAAAAAAGGTTACATTTTTAAGTATGGATTGACATGAAAATGTAGATCTGGCCTTCTGAGTACTAAACACAAGATTTGGACATAAAAAGTTTGAATCTTGACAATGAAACAGGCCAGATCTTAGCTCATACAGAAAACATGCCAGAACTATGAAGTTCTCATGAACACCCAAACTTCAAGTTCTCACGAATACTTCAAGTTCTTGCAAAAAGGAATGAACGCATACCGGTTATGTGAAACTAAGACCATATATAATGTATATCTATAGGTTGTGTGATTCATAGGGACTACTGACCTTACCTAGGATCAATATCCCTTACTACGTATCACATGTGAGTTTCTATTTCCCATTTTCTCAAAGTTTTGGGCTGATGTTTTAACTGTAAATGTTTTGAAAGAAAAGCTATCATGAATGTTTTAAATGTAAGATTTTTTAAAATGAATTTCATGATGAAAGGATTACTACCTTGTTCCTAGGAAAGAAAAACAAGGTTTGCAAGTTAAAGAAGAGCTTGTATGGTCTGAAACAACCCCAACACAATGGCATTTGAAGTTTGACAACTTAATAGGCAGAAATGGTTACAAAAGATGTGAGATGGATCATTGTTTCTATCTTAAGAATTTTAACAAGTATTACATCATACCGCTTTACGTAGATGATATGTTGAGAGCTGGATCAAACATGAGTGAGATCAAGAAGTTGAAGAAATAGATGTCTAAAGAACTCGAGATGAAAGACTTGGGCGCATCAAGGCAAATACATGGGATGAGTATTGTCAAAAACTGGGAAGATGGTTCTCTAACACTATCTCATGAGATGTTGGGAAACTCACTTTCGGCCTCAATGATGCCAAGTTCAGAAGCATACCATTGGGGAGTCACTTTAAACTTCCTAAAGATCAATCTCTATAGACGGATGAAGCCAAAGCAGATATGGCTAAAGTTCCTTATGCATCAGCAGTTGGTAGCCTCATGTATGCTATGGTATACACGAGACTATATATAACACATGTAGTGGGAGTTGTTAGTCAAATTATGTCTAATCCAAAGAGAGCATTGGGAAGCAGTTAAATGGTTGCTTAGATATTTGAAAGGTACTTCAAACATAGCATTATGTTTCATTGGTAAAGATGTTGTTTTGAAAAGGTACACGGATGTTGATCTAGGCGGCTTTAAAGAATCATTCAAAAGCACTACCAGCTATGTCTTTATAGTGGAAGGTATTGTAGTCAGTTGGATATCTAGACTTTAGAAAAGTGTTGTTCTGTCAACCACCGAAGCAGAATGCATGGTAGTTGCTGAGCGAGGAAAGAGCTTATTTGGTTGAAGAACTAGACAAGAAGCAAGCGGATTATCCATTAATATGTCACAATCAAAGTGCCATTCATCTCGCCAAGAATCTAATATTTCATGGGAAGACAAAGCACCTCTAGTTAGGATATCACTTCATCAAAGGGTTGATCAATGTCTATAATTGGCTTGATCATCCCAAAAATCCAGTAGGTATTTTCATTAAAGTTGTGACGTTGGATAAGTTGAAGCCTTGCGTAGCTTCAACTAGCCTTTAAGATTAACCATAGAGAAGGCGATGTAACTACTTGGAGAGGAAGATTACATAATTACAAGGTTGGGCGTTGTTGAAGTGATCAAGCCTCCAAGTAGGAAATTATTGAATGGAGAAACTTTCCTGCACAATTGGGTAGCCAACCCTAGCAGGAGCCTCAACTTGGCTTTTACTAAAGATAGTTTCTAGCTAGCCTTTCTTAGTCTCCAAGCTATTGTTTAATTAGGAATGTTTGCAAGGGTTTAAATCTAATTCCTTGCCTATATATTCAAACCTTGCAATTTAAATTTTCTTATCACCTCGTAAATAATATCATCGACTTGTTGCAACCCGTAGACGTAAGTCATGCTGATCGAACCACACTAACTTCTTATGTTCCTCATCTTATTTTCTATTCATACATATGTGTGTGCGCGTGTGTGTTTGTGTTTCTAGTATTATGCAAGTTTCACAACAGTTTTAGATCAATCGTTGCTGATTTTCTTCAGTCGTAAGAAACCATATCAGACACCTGTTGCTGTTCTTCCGCCATCCAAACGCCGCCACTGTTTTCTAACATCATCATCGAATCTTGCTATTGACCGTGTGGGTCAATTCTGTCGACGTTGACCGGCCAACGAAAGTCAAACAACGGTTTTTGTTGTTTAGTTTTTTTATCCTGTTCTACTCCTAACGGTTTAATAAGCACATAACACATTTACACATAATAGTTTTAGTTGTGGTCAGCGTAGATGCATTCATATGCTTAAAAGCTAGTCAACTTTAGGATCTTCCAAACTTGATCTTGTGGGAGCTAATCTTTTATGATTACAGATATACACATTAATGATTTCTACGTCGATGGATGGTTATTAACCATAGATAAGAATAGAAATATGGGTTCAGGCACTATGAATCTTAGACTCGGTGCATGAACGGTTGTGCAACATGGGATTGAGTTATTAACTCTAATCCAAATATTACAAATAGAGTTCTCATGTAATTATGAGTGTGTACTCTTGATCTTGACATTGTAAATCAATGCAATCTGTCTTGTTTGCACATAAACGTAGCTTACTTCCCCCAACATTAAACTATTGAACCAGTGGGATCGAACAAAATTGATTTTTGCCACATATATATGGGGTAAAGTTTGAATTTAGGGGGAAATGCCTATCATTATAAAGGGTGATTATTTTTTCCAGAGAAAACTTCATAAAATACTAATTAAAATTTTAAACAGTTAATTTTCAAAGAAAACTTCTATGTGGTAAAGCAAGTAAATGTTTATCTTTGGGCTACCAAATTGTAAAGGCCTCAATTTTTTTAACATACGTGCATGTCTGTGGTTTGGGCTGGGCTTCATGGATAAGTTGAACAACTGAACAAGACCAAATACCGGCCTACAATATCCTAATGCTTGTTGACTTATTCGCCGAAGGTTGAAGCAAGGATAAGAATTAGGAACCGTCGCCTTGGAAAACGACCTCAACGGCTCAACCTAACAACCAACGGTGATGATGAAGAACACATCTGTCACTCTAATCTTCCAACGTCTCTATTTCTTAAAGCATGAAAGGTTTGTTTTCTTTAAATATGTAATGTTAAATAACTAAATTCATCTAATCTAATCTTTACTATATCGGCTATTTTCCTTGAAATTAAAAATATATTCTCTAATCTTCCAATTTAAAATTGTTAAAAAATTATTTAAGATTTACTACGTCACCAGAACGATTAAATGAGTTAGCTATTTTGTCAATTAAAAATGAATTCTTAGAAGAAATTGATTTTGAAAATTTTATTAAAGAGTTTGCTTCTAAAAAAGCTAGAAAAATAAACTTGATCTAAACACAAATACAAAATTATTAAAAAAACAAAAAAATGTTTTAACTCCGCCAAATATAAACTTTTTAATTTATTTTTGTCAGTCTCAAGCCCCGATAAAGGAGGAGGGTTTATTACATGACCATTGTTAAAAGAGTCTCAAAATTTTAATTCGTTTTAGGTCATCAATATGATTGACTAGCCTCTGATCTTGATGTAGATGTAAAGTATAAGAAATCTCTAGTAATAAAGAGAGATGGAGATAGACACTTTATTATGAATGCTCTTAAACCATATATAATTTTCATATGGTCTTTGAAAATTCATATTGCCGTAACTTAGTAGTTTTTCCCTAACATGTTTATGAAAATGATGGTTTGTTTATAACTAATTAATATCACATGATATAATGATTAGTTAAGATTATGGTGGTTGTAAAGTACACATGGGGTTTTTAAGGAAAAGAAAGGAAAAAACATATTCGTATCATAAGTTATGTCTTGTTTGTTTTAGTGCCACGAGGGTTCCAACTTAATTTGGTAATCATGTATCCTAATCACATATTTATTTTATTTCAATTTTTTCCACGTGTCATTTTATTAATCGGTTCGAAACCAAAGAATAATAATGAACTAGAAAATATGACTTGTGTATTACGGCAGAACCGTATAATGATACTAACGTATTTAAGTACATATTTAAAGCCCACGTGATACAACGGGTTTGTGAACCTCGTTACACGCACTGCGACGACAACAATAACGTGACTAAATACATAAAAAACGTATGAATTTGCCACGACTCGATCATAGAGATCGAAAAGTAGATAAATTACGGCGCAAATAGGAGTTAATATTGAAACGAAAAATTCGTAAAAAATAGTTACTAATAAAGTAAAAACAAAAAAAATAGAAAAAAAGTAATTCTACAAACGAATATAAAAAAATTAAAAAATAAATTTGAGAAATAAACTTGAGAGTTTAGAAATTTAATAGGTAGAGTTTAGAATTATGTGCAAGGGTAAACTTGAATATTTAAAAACTTGAGAGGTATATTCGAAATTTTATGAAACTGAGGAGGCGAATAGGAAAATTGATAAAGGGTAGCGTGTATTATTAAACTTTGGTCGGTGGTTTGTGAGTGGTCACCGACTTTAGTTTTTAAGGTTTGTTATAATATATGATAAAGTTGTATGATTTGTGAGTTCAGGCTTTAGATGTTTGAACCATTCTTGATTATCTAGAAACCATTTCTAATAGGGTACTGGGGCACAACCTTAAGTATCCTAAGTACCCTAATAACTTTGTTTAATGAGGAGTGTCGCATTATTTTTATCAAAATCCAACCTCAAGTATCATAACTGATGGAGACATTACCTTAAGTTTCCAACATTGAATCCACACACAAACACACGGGTACATGTAGCCGAGCCACCTACCCGCCATGGGTTCCCGCAACCCTTGAGGCGGTGTACCCGTGGCTAACCGAGCCTGGTACCCTATAGACACCCCTTGCTCCCTTAGAGCATTCGCAGCCGATTCCTTATATCCCTTATCCTTATATAATTACACTAAAAATAACTATTTTTTCTACTTTTATCCTTATAATTTCACTAAAAATCACTACATTTATTCTTATATATACAAAAAATTTATAATTTTTCTCTCTCCTTCACTCACAGTCATTTTAAACCACTCCTTAAAATATACAAAACTCACCCACAAAGTTATACCAAACCGGCTGTGAATGCTCTTAAGAAGAAATCATTCATACGAAAGGGTCTACCAAAGATGTTGGATAAGGCTTTATCTTTACAACTTGTGAGGGTTTAAACCTTGTATTGGACGAAAAAGGTGGGTTAGTTTCAGTTCTAGAAAAGAAGAGTAAATTAATATTTTTGTTCATATGGTTTGCTCAATATAACCTTTTTAGTCCAATAGTTCAAATCTTGTCAAAACAGTACATGGTCCTTCATTTTCATTTCAATAAAATCTAATTGATTAACACTGTTAGTGTAAATATGTTAACTTGTTGTCAAATGACCAACATACCCTTTTATAAAAAATGACCACACAAATTAAAATACCCTTATCATAACAAAATAAAAACTATAGCAAAATCAATTACAACCCAAAATTAAAACCGTAAATTTCCCCTTCTTCATCATTTGCTAATCACCCCTGCCCCTTTATTCATCACCTGCACATGTACTTCACACATAGACCAAAATCACCTAGCTTTGAGAGGCCACTGTGTGTGTTTTGAATATACACAGTTGTTTAACTCTCATTTTTCAACTTCAAAAGACACGACTATATGGTTTGAAGTTACATAGGTGTCTGATTTTCCTCATAAAATCCACTTTAAGTTTAAGCAGGATGGATAATGATTTAAATTCTACATAGGCATTTGATTCCTCATGTTCATAATCCCAACCGATTTCATTTCAGTTTAGAAGTTTTACTCATCGATCACCCAGTCAATTTGCCAATAAGTATATGTTGGGAAAACAATGGTTTGAAAAGAAAATTATCAAACCCTAACTTTGATAATGATAAAATTATTTAACATATGGTATTATTTGCTTAATAGTGACACATATAAGTTTTCAATAACACTCAAGTCAACAATCAAGTCCACAAGTTATTGAGTACACTTCCTTATTTTAGGATCAAGTCACTAATTATATACATACTACAAGATTGTGTCATCACCTTATCAGTTATGCCAAGACATCAACACGTGTGGAAGAAATCAATATGAAACCGACATGTGCTACAGATGATCATTGATGTGTGTAAACTATATATAGAATTTAATAAAGATTTTCCATACAAAGGTGTTTTAAATAAAGAAACGATTGTCACCTTAGGAAAAACTACACACACAATAGGCAAGTGCACCTATCGTATAAGGGGCTGTTTGGTAACCTCTTAATGATTCCATTAAAAAGCTGTCTTTGAATCATTCAGAGGTAAGGGGTGTTTGTTTCGCTGACAACCCATCTCTTAATGGTTTATTTTACCTCTTAATGGTTCAGCTGAAAAACCATGCTGAACCATTCAGACCTCTTAATGATTCAACACTTAATGGTTCAACATTTGCCAAACAGCCCCTAAGTAGTACAGTTTTAGGCAAGAACTGAGTATCGATCCGTGGACACGAAAGCTCCTGATAATAAACCTTTGTCACCGTCTAACCGATCAAAGTAGAAGATTTGATATTCTTGTATTTTTAAAATAAAATAACTAACAATTTAACTAATCAAAGAATGAAGGCAAAGATGAAGATAAACAATCAAGGGAAGATATCACTTGGACTTTGAATCGACTTAGCAACACAATAACAACAAGCACAAACTCACGGTGAGATCATTTTCTACACATGGTACATGGAGGTATACTAGACTCCCGTCAAGGCTATCTAATCATATAACTCTTCGGAAAGCTAGAACGATAAACACACAATAGCCACCTAGAGTTATGCAATGAAGAACCAATGATACAATTATGTCAAGATTTAAGATGAACAAGACTCCCGTCAAGTATCAAATTCCATAAATATTTGGAAAGTTAGCACGATAAACACATGATAACCACCTCAAAATGCGTAAAGTAGACAAAGCTATGACCAATCTTCAACTTGTGAACATCATATCACGATTACAAAACCAATAAGTTCACGCTAATAAACCAAAGAATTTCATAACCAATGACATGAAAAATTCATAACATACACCACGGTTTTCTCAAATATAAGCATAAGGATGCACATTTGTCCAATCTTACTAGATAATCAACCTTCATACACCATTCCTAGTCGAATGCCACAAAAATATATACAAGATATGCAAATAAATGCTATAACACATACGGTTTTCCAATATAATATGGTTACAACACTCACAAGGTTAACTAAATCATCAAACTAGAGCAAATACACATATTCATTGAAGAGTAATCAAGCATCATCATGAAATTGACATAATCAACACCAATAGTTGTGTACAAGTTGTTAAAGCATGCTAAGTTTCATCTAATCCAAGTGATAAAACGAGTTTAGCCCATGGGGCTTACAAACACCACAACCAAACTCAAGAAAATGGATGAAAACATGATAGATCTAGTAATCAAACTAAGAAAATGAGAAGAGGTTGTTTGTAGGAAGTTAAATCTTCCTTGAATGTGTTGGATTTTCAATCCTGGCCTTCAATCTTCAATAACCAGCTCAAAATCGCCTAAATCACTTGAGAGAACTAGGGTTCTTAGTCAAAAATGGAATCCCCTTCAAATGAGGGAGAATTGGGGATAAAAGGTGAAATCTGCGTCTACTCAAGGCCATGTCCAAAAGTGACATGCTCATGTGGACCATCTGATCAGTACATCCTGCAGTCTTCTCAGCAGCATTGGCTCACATGGCCATGTCAGAATTTGACATGGCCATGTCAAAAAATTTCCTTTTTCGAGATTTTTTTCAAGTATTGAGTTTTTCATAAAAAATCACCACATTCCCACCGGGAGCTGCAATATTCAAATTAAATACAAATAAGTGTCCGAACCAAAGGATTTGCAACAAAAAACAATCAAAATGAGGGAAAATATGCATTATTTACATGTGTAATTATTAACATATCAATCATTGTTGATTAAAGATGGGTATGAAGACTAACATGAAGTCAACACATAACAAGTGAATGATGATAATTAAGGTTTGATGACAAAGCTAACAAGAACCCGACACGGGCAATCAAGACAACGAATGATAATTGTTTAATGAAACCAAAGTGATTTATTTTTTTCATTGATTTCTACTACTACCTTCTACCATTTTCATATTTTCTACAGCTCCCAAAAATCAAAATCAAACAACCTTTTAAATTCTGGAAAGATTAGACATCAACCAAAGTCCGGAACTAAGAGCCTCTGTATCCTTGGATCGATACTCGGTCTTACCAACATTATACTACGTCCACGACGGGTGCACTTGCCCTAAGTGTGTTTATTGAGTGGCAGTAATTACGTTTTACAAATTTAAAGCTTTTGTGTTAAAAATCATCTATTTTATATACACAACCATGACACATTATGCACGCTACAAAGATTGTCTACTTGAAACATCGTATTTTGTTCTAGTTGCTTAATTTTTATAAGAAAATGTATTAATGGTAGAGAGATTTAAAAGATGTAGGTCCCGGGAGCCTCGTTACACAGCGAAAATACACGGATTTGTTCAGTGATTTGTGTGGGAACAAAGAAAACGAGACAGAGAAAAATCAAAGATAAAAGATAATAGAATCAAACTATACGTAATCCATAACATAGAAATCACCCGTATTACAGACCACATACCGAAGGAGCACACATCTCTCATCTACGTTCACGGTCTAGGGGTGGGAGAGTTCATCCCACCCGGACACCTCTCAATCTAGTTCCAAACTTCCAACTACAAATGAAGATAAGTCTTCTATTTATAGGGGATGGAACACTTCATGTGTACTTAGTAAGTACGCAGGTGATTGGTCATGTGTACTTGACAATTACACAGGGCAAAAGCCTTGCGTACTTACTAAGTACGCGGGACCAATCTATAAGCTAAGTACTTAGGAACACCCTCCTGCGTACTAGCTACGTACACAGATACATAGAATTTTATCTATAGTTACCAAATATGCTTTTACAAAAGATTTCAAAAAATATATATTTTATTTATGCTTCTATTGTTAAAAAAAATATAACATATCCTAACACAAATACTATTATTTACAATTACATCTGTTATAAAGCTATGAGTATGTAACACCCAAAATTTTCAGACCAAATTTAGTCTTTGAGACACACGTGGAAGACAATCCCATTTAAAACTTTTACAAAATGAAGTGTAACACGACCAACTTAAAGTAATCGTAACATATTAGTTAGTTTACATTTACTCCAATCACTAATTTAAAACCATCCCAAAAGGTTTAACCAACACACACTTCAAAACATAATCGAAAGAGTAATCCAATTCGAGCATCCTGGTATCCCGAGTTTAAACCGAAGGTTTTCCTACGCCACAAACACAATAATCAAGTTAGTAATAATAAAAGCCTCCCCCTAAACCCCCAAGGGTATAACCCAAGTAATAAACAAAAATCCCCAAAATCAACAGAGGGGTGGCATAAGACATGGTCCCATGGCGTAGCCTACACCGACCCAATACCAAATCAGCCTTTGGCTGATTTCCAGCCAAACCACAAGCCAAACATCAGGGTTTATGCAATTTCCTACAATTTCTAACACATCGCAAGCTATATTACTCGTACATGCTTACTCCCCATTCCAAATATTCTTCCCGAGGGACAAACCCATACAAAACATAAGACTTAAATCTTAACAACACCAATGAAGCTCAAGGCTTCAACATCATCACCCATGAAATGCTAGACTTCAAGATTTACACCCATGAAGATTAAGGCTTCAAGAAACACCCATGAAGCTTATTTGCTTCAAGAAATATTCCCATGAAGTCAATAGACTTCAAGATAACGACCATGAAGCTCAAAGACTTCAAGATAACCCACATGAAGTTAATACTTCAAGAATTCGTCCATGAAACTTAAAGCTCCAAGCTACAGTCCCATGAAGTGCAAGACTTCAAGTAACTCCCATTTTACCTCAGTTTTTGCAAACTAAAACCCACATAATTAAAATCACCAAAACACCCTAACACATAACCAAACATCCTAACTATATGTAAGTACAAATATCATTACACAAACACCCGAACACATAATCAAACATCCTCATTATGTGTAAGAAATAGTTACAATCACCACAACGCATAATCAAATGCAGTCAAACAAACTACCAATTACTGATTAAGTGTAAAACACTTACCTTTTTGCCTTAGACAATCCCGGTCGTTCTTCAACCTTGACACTTCATCACCTAAACAATTATAACCTTGTTTAGTACTCTATTAATCCCAACGTAACCACTAAGTGGGATTTACAACACTTTTAACCTATTGGTTAATACCTCCTACTTATGTTGGTTAAAATGTCCTTAACCAAACCTCAAACTCCCACAATCACCATCATAATCAAGTTCCAATCCAAACACTCAACTTTCATTTTATTAATTTTACACCCTTATACTATGAAACAACATATTATGATCATAGAATGAAAATTGGTTCATTACAGGGTAAACATCGATGCATTATATGATCGAGGAAAAACATGCCATTGCAACAAGAAGATAAATCGTCTTGAAGGCATGTAAAATTGTCTAAACAAAAACATGGGTATTATGGTAAACAATCACATAAAAAGGTATTATGAGCTAGCCACAGGAGGTAAAACTTAAAAAAACAAACGTCTTTAAAGAATCTGTCCATAATTAATGCTCTATAATGTACTAACTGAATAATTATAATGCCCTAACTTGATTGTTATTGTACAATCATTGTAACCTTGCAAGATAATAGTAATCCATCCAAAAGAGGTGTCCTTGTCAAGTCAAAAATCATAGTTTTAATGTCAACAACTACAATAATGTCTTTATCGTGTAGTATTCCCATGTAATAAAATCATCTTTATATATTATTATAGTTTATGAAGAATTATAAGGAATATATAACTAAAGACACCAATTTTTTAACAGTGAGAATCTTTTAGGGGGAGGGAACCGTTCGGGCCCGATCTCCTAAGGGGCTTATAGTTTTTTTTTTTAAATTACTTAAGTTTAACCCTCTAGATTGTCTCCCCCGGTTACATATTTCATGTTTTAGAATATTACAAAAGCTTGAGTTAGATGAGTTGGTTTTAAATTATCTGTTAATGCTCTTCCACTCAAGAAGGTTACAGGTTCTATTCCTGCAGCCCTCATTTTTATTTTTCTTCTTTTTAAAATAGATCATTGGTCTCCCTAAATTTAGTTAAATTACAAAAGTCACCCACAACTTTGTAATTATTATTATGACACCCCTGACTTTACAAAATGGCATAACTAACCCCTAACTTTATAAATTAGTAATTTGATACTTCTCCCCCCACTTTGGTAAAATGACAAAACTCAACCCTAGCTTTGTAAATTGTTAATTTTACCACCTCAAGTTTAACGAATTTATCGTTTCAATGTTAACTCCTATTTGCGCCACAATTTATCTATTTTTCGAACTCCATGACCGAGTCGTGGCAACTTCATACGTTTTTTTTATATAGTTAGTGACGTTAGTGTTCTCGCCGCAATGCGCGTAACGAGGTTCGCAAACCCGTCACAACGCACGGGTCATATTTTCTAGTATATACATATTTATAAAAGGTCCAACTTGTATTATCCATTTATACTATTAACCCACTTAGAAATAAAAAAAAATGCCCACTACTTGTATTATCCATTTATTTTATTAACCAACTTACAAATTAAAAAAAGCCCACTAGATTTTCAAACTTATTAAAAAATAACAAAATAATCGTTATTCGTTTGTTATAGTTTTTTTATTATGTCATTATTAGTTTATATTATGGGGCCCGTTTTTTTTAAATGTCCTGGGCCCAAAATATTTTGAGAAATCTCAGGACCGGCCCTGGAATCTATTATCAAAAAACTTATAGGACTCCGTCAATACCTTTCTAACTAACAGAATTAGATAAAACACAACTTGTTATGAGTAAGTGGCCTTCAAGGAGGAAAGATATCAAATTTGATTATGACAATATTGGTAATTTTATATATAACGATAGATCAAATTTAATTGTGCCACTATCAGTAATTTTATCTCTTTTTCTATATAAATATATAACTTTTTTAAAATAAGGATTTGAAAGAATATTTTAACGGATTTAAGACAAATTTTTTATATTTTTTAAATTATATTTTCACTCTTGTTAAAGTTATACATAATATTTGAATTTTTAATTAGCTTTATTGACAGTATTTTATTTAGTTTAAACTTTAAACTATGTGTTTTCACCATTTAAAAATTATAATCCAAAACTAAATTCAAAAAGATTTTTTTTTCCTTAGACAACGTTAATCTAGGATTTACAATAGTTGAAGGACGCAATCAGTGTTTCTCGAATTGCTGAGTCAAGGGAGTGGGACCCAGACGATGTTGAGTGGGACCCACCACTGTTTTATGGATTGAATGATAAAAAAGAGCACCTCACGTGGACTCTGAACCAAAGGCCTCTGTCCAACCACAATTAAAGGACTTCTTCATTTTTGTTTTCTATTTATATATTTATTATTTATATTCATAAAAAAAAAACTAAAAGTTTCAGGTAAAACTATATTTTAAATATTATTATATTTATTTTATCTTTTTTTAAGGCATATTTATTTTATCTGTTTCATGTTACATATTGGTTTCATGAATTGAATTTTATATGGGTACTAAACGAATTTATTTCACTATATTTTATTTTATTCTTTTAAAAAAGTTGAAACAAAAATGATAACAATATCTGGAAAAGAAATTCCTTTTTTGATACATTTCAATCAATTTTAAAGATACCAGCAAAGATGTCAACAAAGTAATTTCTTTCTCTTTGTTCTCATTTTACATGTACACCCATTAACTATTGTCTAACATACATTATGGTCCCTTTACTTAAACTTTTTTGACGACTAAACTTGAGTTCTCAACATCACTTACTTTACTTTCTTTATTCGTTTTCGTTTAAAAGTTATTCGACGTGGTTGTATTTCTCTAAACTGCGTACAAGCTACGATACAAATTCATCGGATAAATACGTGATTTATAACGTAACTGATATGATTTTCAATGAACCAATTAGTGTCATGTTAGATGTTTCATCTAGCTATATAGATTAAATCTCGTGCATGCAATATTATATGTGTCTGGCGTTGCATAAGAGCTTCTGTAATGTTATAAGGAAAAAACTTTGTCTTTAGCACACTACCATACACTACAAGGAAAAGGCTCAATAGCGGCGACATTTGTCGCCGCTAATACCCCAAAATGTCGCCGCTAATACCTTTAGTGGCGACAGTCGCCTCTATTGAGTCGCCGCTAATACCCAAATTGTCGCCGTTAATACCCAAATTGTCGCCGCTAATAACATTAGGCATTAGCGCGACATATCGCCACTAAAAGGTCGCCGCTAATGCCTTTATTTCGGTTTTCAGTTTTTTTTTTTCATATTTTCAGTATTTTTAGTTTTTTTTTCAAATACAAAATACTTGTAAATATACAGTTTTGAGACATATAAACATATAAAACATATAAACTACATAAATATATAAAAACTACATTAATATCATCATTCGTTAACGTTTGGTAAAATAACTTATAAAAATAAAACTACATAAAACGTAAAACTAGTTCTTAGATCATCATCATTGTCGTCCCTTTCTTCCGTGTTAGTTGTATGCTTCTCACCAGAGAAACTCAACGATGGTCGGAGATGGGAGCCGGAGTCCAGTGGTCGGAGACGGGAGCAGAAGTCGGGTGGTCGGAGTCGGGTGGTCGGAGCCGGAGTCGGGTGGTCGAGCCAAAAAGTGAAGTCTGAAATTGGGAGAGAACTTTCGAAGGTGGGTAATGGGGATGAGCCAAAAAGTGAAGTCTGATGGAGGGAAATAGCCCGCCATTGTGTTTCAGTGCTTTAGCGGCGACATGTCGCTGCTAATGGGTCGCCGCTAATGCCCTGTAGAAGATCAGCCCTTGGGTCAGGTCAGTTATCAACGGTCATATGAGTTCCAAAGAATTTCACCCAGATTTTGAGCAATAGCCGTGACATGTCGCCGCTAATGGGTCGCCGCTAATGCCCTGTAGAAGATCAGCCCTTGGATCAGGTTAGTTATCAACGGTCATATGAGTTGCAGAGGATTTCACCCGGATTTTGAGCAATAGCGGCGACATGTCGCCGCTAATGGGTCGCCGCTAATGCCCTGTAGAAGATCAGCCCTTGGATCAGGTCAGTTATCAACGGTCATATGAGTTGCAAAGGATTTCACCCGGATTTTGAGCAATAGCGGCGACATTTGGCATGTCGCCGCTAATACCTTCGCCGCAATTGCTTGTATTTCTTGTAGTGATATAATGTCATGTTAGCTTTTAAATTTTAAAAATAAATTCATTCGATCATTTCACTACTAGAAAAAAGTGTTTCCTACGAAAAATTTGCGAGGTAAAAATTGTGTTATAAATTACAACATATTTGTGACAAAATTCCGATGAAAATGGGAACCCTAGAAAACACTGGTGTTTGTCGCAAAACTAATAATTATGTTAATAATTGAAGTAATGGTATAATTAAATTTAGTTCTAGTTACCTTTAGGATGTTGTGTAGGAAATGCGTCATAAAGTGCGACACACATTTTTTGTCGTAAATTGCGTCGGAAATTTGTCACAAATTGTTTCCGACGAGGGTTTTTCTGAAAAAATTTTTTTATCGCAAATGAATCGGAAAATCATGTTTCCTGCGCATTTTGACGAAAATATGCGTAGGACGTTATTCTTTCTTTTACTTTTGTAAGACTTGAACTCAGACCTCCAAACTAGAGGCTCCAAAAGACTTTGTCTATGTCACTGGGCCACCAATCTTTAGTAGTGTTTGTTCATACACTTATAAATTAAAATCATTAATGAGTAGTAAGGTTCGCCTTTTATGTTCTTGTAGCATTGTCGGAACATGATAAACGAAGCCATGGACGCCCTTGAGAACCCACAACGGCACAAACGTCACTTGACGTTCGTGGATGCTCAACATGAGTCACATCATAGAGGTACTATACAATCTCACATATTTGTTACAACTCATGTGCATTTGCAAACATCTACCCGAAAACAAGCGAAATATAACACAACTTGATCGATGTCGACTACACTAATTCGCGCGTCCATTCGGTGTTTATACTTATACTCTAACATCAATCGTTTTCAAATGGAAGGACTAAAAATGTAGTGTGATCAATACTTTATACACCAAACACAAACTTTAACATTCTTCGGTTTCCCATTTCTATTTATTTTTGTTTTTGCTTTTTAAAGGTCACTCATATAATTCCCACTCATTATCTTTGTTGCTTAAAGCTTGCACTCCTTCCTTATCCTCCCACATCTCTCCAAAACATCAAACGTAAATCAATTTCATTGAAGAAATCAAGACCTTACAAGAAACCCTAATTCAAGTTTAGTGAGAGAGAAAGTGAAAGAAAGATTGTGTTTATTCTAGCTAGCTAGGTTTTAGTGTGTGTTTTTGAGTGTGTGTTGATTATCAATTTAAGTATCATATATCTCATGTGATCATGGACGGTGGGGATGATCATTTCCACCACCACCACCGGCCAAACTTCCCGATTCAACTACTCGGAAAAAAAGACGACGAAGCCTCCAGCTGCTCCTCCGTCACCGCCACGGCGGCGTACCCTTCACTTGCCATCTCCGCCGACACAAGTGTGCTTAGATCCAACACCTCTAACATGCAAATAACCGCCACAACATCCTCCGGCGAGCCGTCAAAGAAACAACCGCCCAAGAGAACTTCAACCAAAGACAGACACACAAAAGTCGACGGCCGCGGCCGTCGCATCCGCATGCCGGCGTTATGCGCCGCTAGGGTTTTCCAACTCACCCGTGAACTTGGACACAAATCCGACGGTGAAACAATTGAGTGGCTCCTCCAACAAGCCGAACCCGCCGTCATCGCCGCCACCGGAACCGGTACCATCCCGGCGAATTTCACCTCACTTAACATCTCACTCCGGAGCTCCGGTTCAAGCATGTCGATTCCGTCTCAACTCCGGTCAACTTACTTCAACCCTAATTTCACTCTCCCACAAAGAAGAAATCTTTTCCCAGGCCTTGGATTATCTCCAACAGATAACTCATCATCAAATTTGTTGACTTTTGGGTCAACGATGAATCTTAATCAGATGTTACAAGCAAAGCATGAAATGAGAGATAATGAGTTATCGGAGACGGAAGATGGAATGGGAAGGAAACGCCGGACGCCGGCAGAGCTTGATTTGTCGTCGCAACACCAGATGGGGAGCTACTTGATGCAGTCAAGCGCCGGAGCTATGGCGGCTAGTCACCCGTCAATTCCGGCGAACTTTTGGATGGTTGCGAATTCGAACCAACATCATCAAGTGATGAATGGAGACCCTATTTGGACCTTTCCTAATGTTATAAATAATAGAGGGACGGTTTCCAGTGGGTTACATTTCATGAACTTTCCGACGCCGGTGGCGGTTCTGCCGGGTCAGGGGGCGGGGGTTAGCGGTAACGGTGGCAGCGGTGGTGGTGGTGGTTATGGTGAAGGGCAGTTGAATATGTTTACTGGTTTAAATCCTTACAGGCCGATATTTGGTCCGGGATCATCTGAATCTCCGGCGAGTGGGTCTCAGTCTCACCACCGTGGTGGTGGCGGCAGCGGCGGTGGTGGTGGTGATGATACGACAAGTCATAACTCGTAGGGGATTCCCTCCCCCGATCGTGTTGTTAAATTTGATGTGTAAACACACGTGAGGTTCGGTTTTCTCCATTTTTTTTTGGAAATTTATGAAACAATTCTTAAATATTATTATGATTTTTATTTATTTTTATTTAATTTTCTCATTTCATTTGTGTGATTAATATTATGAAGGCTTTCCAAGGGTTTGGGAGGAATTGTGATTTTTAGTTATGTATACAACTTTTCCCAATTTGGTTTTTTAATTTGAGTTTTGCATCATTTAGTTTATAATTAGCGTTAATATTAAATAAAATTTATGAAATAAACAATAAAAAATTATTTAATGTGTATATATTGATTTTTTTTTTCAAAATTGTTGCTAAAACAAATTCATATGCATTGTTTTTTTTTAATGAGTAAATACTTTTAAACAAATAAAAAAACGAGTTTTTCCGGACTCTCTAACCGGCCTGCGACACTCACGTCCAAGAATATCGCAGGGGGCAATCGGCTCACGGTTCTCAACCAAGGTCAAAGTGTGGGGTTCGAACTGCTATCTCTGCCCCACGATCGTTTTTTTTGCTCAAACCATTGACCTTGCATTCCCCGATCATCGATGTGGGTTGGCCACCCCAAAGTAAAGTCTGCGGGGATTGAACCTGGGTCTCCTTTGGAGAGCCCGGGCCTCCTTTGGAGAGCCCGGGCCTCCTTACCACTAGGCCACTTTGGAAGTGGTTACTTATACTTTTAAATTACACCAGATATTTCATCATTTGTGTGGGTTTGAACCTAAAATCTTCAATCTAAGATCTAAGAGCTTCTATCAAGTGGAATAATCATATGCATAGTTACAAGATTATTTTCAGAACACGGAAATCATTTTTTTGTAAAAAAAATGTTAGATTTAATTTTACTTGTTGTATATCTTTTGTGAAACTTAAAAAAACCCAATTATTAATCAATTTTATTGATAAGTAATAGTTAATGAAGAATAAGTAACAACTCATTTCATTGTTCATATGATTCACCAATTCCATTGAACACCGTATATTTTTACCTTTTTGGTGTGTTTAATCTAACATTATATATTATTTTATTATCACCTTGGCCATCGTTTATTTATTTTTTTAAAGAAGGTTGTTGTTTTGTGGAGGAACATCGAGGGGCAAATTTGTACTCACAAATCGATGGTGGTTGGGGGTAACTATATCAAATCAAGTAAGTTGGTTATGTGATATATGTATTTCTTTAACTAACTAAGCTAGGTGTCATCATGTTATAATTATTTATAATGATTTATGGAGGACAAGAAAAAAAAGGTATTGTCAAGCTTCTTTCTTAATGTTGTAGCTAACCATATATAAACATGTAATATATATATATATATATATATATATATATATATATATATATATATATATATATATATATATATATATATATATACTAGTTTATAACATGTGTACTACACAGGGTGAAAAAATATTAATACATAAATTTTTAAATCTTTATATTTATATATTATAAGTGAAAAAATGTAATACATACAGTAACAATAGAAAATAAAATTAAAAAAATGTAAAAATTAATTTATAATTGAGTTTCAAAAATATATTAAACACTATTTAATATAATTTAACTTTCATTTACTATTTGATTGAAAACATAAGTTAGGTAATTACATTTCAAATTTTCTTATAATATGAGATAATTTAAAATAAATGTGTTTAATTAGTATAATTAATACTTTGTTTAAAAATATATTATTATTGAAAATATGGAAGTGTATTTAGTAAGAGAGAGAGGCGGGAATTTTTTTTAAGAATGAATGTGAAGCTAACACGTGTCATTGAGAAACCTTTATTTATTATATAGTATATATATATATATAAAAGGAGTATGTAATAAAAAAATAGGTTTGCCTAAGTAGTCTAAAAAATATTTTTTAAAATTTGATGTTCGGCTCATATGAACTGTAATTGAAATCATTCCAGCGACATTGGAACCAGCTCGTCAAGCTTTGCTATCTTAGCTTTTAGGGTTTAGTTTTTGAGTTTTAGCATTTAGGATTTAGTTTTTTTAGGTTTAATTTAGTTTTAAGATTTAACTTTAGGGTTTTAGTTTTACGATTTAGGGTTTAGGTTTGTGAGTTTAACTTTCAAGATTTAGCGTTTAGTTTTATGGTTTAGATTTAAGTTTTAGTGTTTTTAGCTTTTACGGTATAGCTTTTAGATTTTAGCCTTAGGGTTTAGCTTTAAGTTTTAGTGTTAAGGTTTAGGGTATAGGGATTTGTGTTTAGGGTTCGACAGGCCGGTATCTACACCGCTGGAATGAGTTTAATCAAAGTTCGTTAGAGCTGGATTTTTAATTTTTAAGTCATATATATATATATATATATATATATTTAATTTACTTGTTCAAATTATCATGGTATTTCAACACTTGAAAATAATATAAAAATAAAAATTTGTTTACCAGATTTTCTTTTTCGGATGATGAACTTCAAGCTTCACAAGATAAACTTCAAATATTATTTCAAAGTTATTTTACAAGAGTAGTAGTGGAGGTGTTCTCCGAGATGATTTTACAATAGAAGATAGTCCCCTTATATAGGCGGGGAAAGACTTACAAGATTCTCAATATGGGACCTATCTAGACAATTTTGTCAAAAAGAAAACAGTAATTAGTAATTATTTGGCTAACTTTTTTAAAAAAGTAAACAGTGACTAGCAATTATAATGCCAGAGTTCATAATGGTGTCTGTCACGTCAACTATTATTGAAGTCTTCTGATCATGCTCTTGTGGGGTTTATTGTGGCATTTTATTTTTTAGTTTTCCAGATAATTCTTCTGGACTGAATTCTTGCCTGTATTCTGTAAGAACTGTGTTGATATAATCTTCATCCAAATGATCAGTAGTATCTTTCTGACCTTCATGAAAAAAAAATTGTATCTTCAACTTCTTCAGTTTGGGACGATGTAGACATTGTTGAAGGAGATCCTCCTTCTTTTTTAAAATTTTTCATGTCTTTTTTCATTTCTGCTAAGTAGAAATCTATGATTCTTTATTGTTGATTTGATCAGTGCCTTTAATAGTTTGGATTTTTCTGACAATGTGTCTGAAAGGGCTTGGAGCTTCCTTATGAGGATGGCTATTTGTCTTTAACATCCCGAAAATAGTAAATAAGTAAATAATAATACGATGGGGATTTAAACGTCATAAAGCGAAAGAAAGACGGATGGGCTTGGGCTCGCCTCTAACGGGCCGAGGGAAGCCCAGGTATAAAAGGGGCAAGACAGCCCATTTAACCATTTCACCTCCATTTCACCAATTCTAGAGAGAGAAAGGGAGCCCGGGTCTAGAGAGAGAAAGTCGACGGATCGTCACGAGATTAGAGGAGCACGTTACAGCTGAGCTCGGGAGCAAAACCTCCGAATCAAAACCTCAATCCAGGTAATGATTCATACATAATCTGAGTTTTTGTTCATTTTGGGGTTTCTTGAGTTTTAGCTATATAGATGATGTTTTTACGGATGAAACTTGATAATAAGTTTAGAAATAGCATCTAGAACGAAAACCGCATGTTTTGATCAAAGAAAATTGTAAGATTGGCACGATCGGGTTTGCATGCAAGAACTTCGGATTTTTGGTCCAAGAACCAGGTCCTGCGCACTTACCAAGTGCGCAGGAGGGAATCCCTGCGTACTTACCAAGTACGCAGGATGCAGACCCTGCGTACTTACCAAGTACGCAGGAGGAAGGCTCCTGCGCACTTGCCAAGTGCGCAAGAGCAAGTCCCTGCGCACTTACTAAGTGCGCAGGCAGCAGATAGCAGGCAGCAGGTTGGTTAAGTAAAGTCAGTAAGTTTAGAATGATTAAACCATTAAAGTCGGGGTTGGGTCTAATGTGTATTTAACTACCTAATCCAGATCGAAAGTGACGCTGTTGGACCTTTGTCTAGGACAACCTAGAGTAGCCCATCAGGTGAGTTCTATGTGCCCCCTTCTATGTTATGTGCAAATAATTTATAAATGTTTTGGGGCTGAAGTGTATACACTACGTGAATAAATGTAATGAAAGTTAATGTGATCATACGTGGTATACAAACATATATATATACCCAAGTACAAAAATGAATTATGAACAAAGAATTAATCGTATGATTATCAAGAATGAATGAAAAGAATAACATAACGTGTAAGAATGAAATCATGCTTTATATCTATGTATATATTGTTTGTCAAGTAACAGAAAACGTTATGAACGCTTCAATGATAACGGCTACTTCGGTAGACGGACGACCACTTGACTATTATGCAGCCAGAAAAAGTAAGTCTAGAAAGGTAGACTAAATAAAGGCCACTACGGTGGAGTAAGGCGCTAAATCAATATTCGGCTGTATAATTAGTTTAAGTGGGAAACGGATGCCTTATGGCAGACGGGCGAAATACGGCCTACGACGGTAGGACGGTTGTAAGATTACGGACGGACACAAGTTGCCGGGCGGTTGTAAGATTACGGACGGACACAAGTTGCCGGACGGTTGTAAGAATGAAAAATACGGACGGACACTAGTTGCCGGACGGTTGTAAGAATAGGCGGACCATGACGATGGACCGTGGCGCTTGTCTTTATGACATTCGCAAATAAATGACGGGTTGATCACCCATGAATGAAAAGAAAAGAAAAGAAAAGAAAAGGGTGAATGCATACATATGTAGTCACAAAGAAAGATGAAAGAAAAGCAAAAGTTATGAAAGTAAATGAGACAAATGATGTGAATATATATTTATATGTATTTGCGAAGAATGATAAAAGAAAAGCAATTCAAGTCAATGTGTATTTATATAAATGTATATATAATTATGCATACTTCTAAAGAAAAGAATGTTTATACCTAATTGTATTAAACTAGAACTCACCAGCGTTAGCTGACTTTTAGTATACATTTCAGGTAAAGGAAGAAAAGGTCGTGCGATGGCGTGAAGGTTACCCGGCACGAGACTGACATCCCACTTTTGTTTTATATGTCTTAGAAAAATGTTATGATTTATTTGTAAAGACTTCCGCTGTTATGATTATGTAATTGAATGATGAATGTTTTAAATTCAAGTTCAGTATTTATGACTATGTTTATGAGTAAATCCAACAAGTGAGGTTACCCGGTTTTGGGGCCTTACAAGTTGGTATCAGAGCAATAGTTTGAGAGATTTAGACATCCCTAAATGTCTAGACTCAAATTGATTATGGGACCAACGCACGGATGTCAGTATGGGTAACCAACGCCAACGCTAGCACGGTAAGTAAATCATAATGTTAATGCTCTAGCATAGGAATAGATTCCTTAACTTAGAACAAATAGATGTTAATGCCACGACTGATTTGAAGAGTTTCGAACCCGAAAAGCAATGTAAATTAGTAATCACAAACCGGTCACTGTAATTAAGAATTTACCTTGCTCGTACTGTTCCAAACTATGATCTGAAGGAATGACATTGATGTATTCCCTTTTTTACTATCAGGAAATTAAGAACTATGGCTGGAGGAGGGAGAACTGGACGCCGAGGCGGTCGCACTGGCCAAGTATGTGACATCCGGCATTTTCAGGTTAACTCCGTTAACTCAAACCTCGTTAGTTCAAACATTTTTCGTTACAAACTCAGTTATCTTAGTTCGTCACACATACATTGCATTTAATTAGGATTAATTAAATGTGTCAGTTAGTTCACACACATCGGAGCACACACGAGTCGAACCCGGAACGTTGGTGATAAACAATAAATAATAATTCAAGCAATAAATAATTTATAATGAATATAAATTATGTGCTTTTACGTGCTACGTGAATTATCTGTGAATTACGTAAATTTTCGTTAAATCGCGTAGATTTACCGGACTGCTTATTTATCTGCTATTTTATAAAGATTGTATTTTTATAAAATAAATTAGTTAAAGGGTTTTAATTATTAATTAGTTAAAGTTAAATTAAAAGCCCGTAATTACCCAAACCCGTTAGTAAAAGCCCGTACAAGATTTATAAAAAGATTTTTATAAAAGTTTCTAACCTAAATCACTCTCTCTCTCAATCTCGCCGTCTCTCTCTCTCTCTCTCACTCTCTCTCACGAAATTGAACCTGCAACCAAGCAAGGATCGCTCATTCAAGCTTCAATCTTGGAACTAAACGCGTATTCGGAATCCTCTTTGCGTTTCTAACATCCACACGTAAGTTGTTTCGACCGATTTGAATACTTTTTGATTCTTACAGTTAGATCAGACCTTAGATCCATCCAAACATGATGATTTTCATAATAAAGTTGCAAGCTTGATTGGTATTTGATGATAATTGTTGATTTATGATGTTTTGCTAAACCCTAGTGTTATTTGATTGATTAATTGTTGAATAATGAAACTAGTAATGTTATAATGGTGTAGAACATGATAAAAGTCAAGAACTTTACTGATGAAATCGTTGTATTGCATGAGAAACGGCTAAACCCTAATGTTTAAAACAATTTGCTGAATTTTAACCCTCTAGCGTACCGCGAGGGCCTTCGGAACATTCTCTCGCGCACCGCGAGAGACAAAATAGTCGGGACTGGTTTTTGGTTCTCTCGCGTACCGCGAGGAACCAAGGTCACATCTCTCGCGTACCGCGGGAGACAAGCTAACCTGGGCGAGTTCCTAATCTTCTCGCGTACCGCGAGGGATAACCCTCTCATCTATCGCGTACCGCGAGGGATCGTTGTTAACAGAAAGATAATTTAGTTTTTTTCAGTTTTTCAATCTTTCACTTGTTTTGAATTCTATTGCTTCTTGATGATGGTTTTGTACTTGACATGACATGATAATGTGTGTAAACTTGATTGATGATTATATAACGCGCATGCTCATCATAGGTTGCTAAAAATAGAAACTTTATCGGAACCAAGTCAAACATGCTAAGTAGAATAGAATTGTTGTAGGATATGATGATTGCTATGTGCTACTTGAATTGAAACCTGCAAGCATATGATAACAATGATGTGAAACCCGAACATGGTTACTATTTATAGAAACTTACTAATTATGGAAACCTGCCATTAATGGAAACATGCTATCTTTCTAGAACAAATAGGATTTGTTGCTACGTGCCATCGTATGATCAATTGTGTGCTATGTGTTAGTATGCAACTCAAACATTAAAACACAAACGTGTCACCAACGGGTCGTCGTGTCAAACTTGAGTCGCACTTGCAAACTATTTTCTAAAACCTTTAACAACAACATTGTTTGGATATATGGGTCTATATCGAACATCACGAACACGCACTTATAGACTACGGTTATAGGTGGCAGTTAGAAGTCCAGCAGTTGCTTCTTAGCTTTCATACTTGCATACGCACTCAGGTGAGTTTCATAACCCCTATTTTACTTGTTTTCCTTTTTGGGGGAGAAAACATGCTTTCAAACATTTCAAATATTATGGGATTCTGTATTACTGTTTTACCGCTTGCGTACTGAAAGTGCACAAACATACCAAACAAGTCCTTACATTTCGAACCGTTAGTATTGGGGAATAGCGAGGGGATTTTGAGTAGTACTACTGGGTTTTGACAAAGCCCCACCCGAGTTAGTCGCTCTAACTATGATTGGAGGTCAACGGGTGTAAAATTTGCCTAAACATTAGCCAGTGTTCGGTAGACATGGCTGGAGGCATTCAAACATACAAATAGTCAGCTTCGGTTGCGAACACTTAAAGTAGCAATGCATTAGACTAGCTGTCTATCGGTAAACAATAATTACTTTATCTGACAAACATTGAGCATGGGATGCTTGCGTTAAACAATTGGATTTACTTACATTACTTTATGAACTCACCAACCATTGTGTTGACACTTTCTAGCATGTCTTTCTCAGGTCACTAAGGTATCCAAGCACGAGCATAGGGCATGCATGGAGTCTTATCACTATCGAACATTGAATTTACGTTATTTACTTAAACTGCATGGTTTTGGGCGCGTTGTTTTGCGCAACTTACTTTTACTTGCATTGGTTTATGTTTACGCTTCCGCAACGTTTTCAAACTTGAACTTTTGTTGTCTCGTGACTATGAGCAGCATTAGTGGTTTATTTAAATTCATATAGAGTCGTTCCGTGTAACTAATGACTGAGATCCTGATGTGTCACCTTCCAAAACGGTAAAACTCCGTTAGTGGGATTTGGGGGTGTGACAGATTGGTATCAGAGCCATTGGTTTTAGTGAACTAGGAATTGCATTGCATTCTAGACTTTAACCACACACTTGCATTAGTTACACAACACTTACACTCATACAGTACACTGACTCATCACACTACAGGAAATGTCTCATTCACCCAAGTCACCAGATTCCCCGATCGAGCAGGAACCCGAGGTTCCAACAGTACCTTCACCCGAGCCAAAGAGGCGAAGGATGACACCCATTGATGATACTAGAGTGTATGGCGAGCCATTCCATGTGCGTATTAGAGACGACACGGAGCATTGGGATTGGTATCCCGACATGATTAGGAGTTGGATCCGCGAGGAGCAGGTTCCACCTCCACTTGCTGCTGACATTCCTACTTCTTCCTCTTCTACTTCGCGAACTTTGCCACCGTTGAGATATCCACCTGAGCAGGTTCTAGCTGCATTTGTAGCTAAGATGGACCGAGAGATCAGAAACATGCGCGAGGCTGCTGGTGAGATCACCGGGCTACTACAGCGTGGATACAAGACTGACCAGAGAGTGGAGAAGCTGCTTAACAACCAGGGAAGGTTGAACACTGTGCAAGACCAACTAGCAGCAGCATACTATGAGTTACGAGATCAAGTGAACGTCCAGCGCCTTAACCTCGAGGCAGCAGAGGCTAGGATTGAGCAGCTGGAGGAGCAGCTTGAGGCTGCCAATGCTGCAGAGGTTGAGCAGGAGGAGGAGCAGGGTGAGGATGAAGAGCAGGGTAATGATGAGGAACAGGATGAGGATGAGGATACTGTTTCTGGTGTGACTTCAGTTGACAGTGATGATGACTGATAGACTATCTTTTGAGTTATTTTGCTTTTATTTAAACCTAGATGGGCAGGGTTGTTCCCATCCAACAGATATTTCTGGATTTTGATGTTTGATTGAAAGTACTTTGTAGCCTTTACAATTTATTTTATCAAGTATTATTATTGAAATGTTAGATGTTGTGGTTTAATTTTCTGTTATTTACTTATACTTGTATGACAATGATATGCGATGTATTTTTGCTCATGATTTTGTATTTGTGAATGTGAAGAACATGTCTGGACGAAGAGGTGGACGTAACGCCGGGCGTGGTAGCATCAATCTGACCCCAGCAGAGCTTACTGCTATGATTAACGAGCGTGTGGCTGAGGCTTTGGCAGCCAACCCGAATGGAGGTAAATCTATCATCTGTCGACTTTAACGAGTCAACATTCATTCTGAACTCACTTCCGAATCTTATTTGTCCCTGAACGCATTCTTTATATTTAATCCAGGTCAGAACAACCACCAACAGGCCTGCACTTATAAGACATTTATGGACTGTAAGCCCCACACTTTTAGTGGAGCCGAAGGAGCTGTAGGTCTACTCCGCTGGATGGAGAAGACAGAGTCTGTCTTTGCTATGTGCAGCTGCCCACAAGCCAACCAGGTGAAGTTTGCATCTGGCACACTGGAGGGTCCAGCCCTCACCTGGTGGAACGCCCAGGTACAAATGCTGACTCTAGAAATGGCAAATGCTTTGCCATGGAATGAGTTCAAGACTATGTTAACAGAGGAGTACTGCCCTCGCGATGAGGTGCAGAAGCTTGAGGTCGAGTTCTGGAACCTCAAGATGGAAGGGTCAGAGATCGAAGCCTACACTACCCGCTCTCATGAACTAGCTACTTTGTGCCCACAGATGGTGACTCCAGTGTACAAGCGCATTGAGAGGTTTATCGAGGGTCTAGTCCCTCAAATTCAGAGTATGGTGACATCATCCAACCCCACCACTATCCAGCAAACCATCCGTTTGGCTCACAGGTTGACCGATCAGGCGGTCGCACAGGGTACACTTCCTCCCAGGAGAGCACTTTCTAAGCTGGCAGATAATAAGCGTAAGTTTGAAAGTCCACATTTCAAGTCTTCTCAGTCCAATCCGCCTCAACAGCAGCATCATCAGCAACGAAAGTTCGAGCCTGCTAAGAGCCATTCACAGTCTAACTCGGCTCAGCAGAATCAGGGATCTTATGCTGGTAAGTACCCTAAGTGTAATAAATGCAACTTTCATCATACTGGGGCGTGCGACAGGTACCGTTGCCAGAGGTGCGGGAAGATGGGCCATTCGGCCAAGGATTGTAGAGGGGATCTACAAGCTAAACAGGCACCGACTGGTGAGGCGCCTAAAGGGTGTTTTGAGTGTGGCAAGGAAGGGCACTACAAGCGGGATTGCCCTCAACTGAAGAAGGCTGGTAATGGGAACGGAAACGGCAACCATCAGGGTGGTAATGGTAATGGCAACGGTAATGGTGCGAAGGGTCGGGCCTTCGTAATTGGTTCAAGTGAAGCTCGTAAAGATCAAAATGTTGTCACTGGTATGTTTCCTTTAAACGATCATTTTGCTTCTGTTCTCTTTGATACTGGTGCCGATAGGAGCTTTATTTCCGAAAACTTTAGTAAACACTTAGAGCTGACCAAAACCCCGTTAGAGCACAAATATTCCATAGAAATAGCTGACGGTAAACTAATCGAGGCAACTCATATCCTCGAGGGGTGTAAGTTGGGACTATCTGGTCACAAACTCGACATCGATCTCATGCCAGTTACACTTGGCAGTTTCGACATAATAGTTGGCATGGATTGGTTGTCCAAAAACCAAGCCGAAATCATCTGTAGGGACAAAATCGTTCGTATCCCTCTACCTAGTGGAGAGATTCTTTCTGTGAAAGGCGAGAAGAGTGGTGCCGTCGTGGGCATCATATCTTACATGAAAGCGCAGAAATGCCTACGCAAGGGTCATACTGCGATACTAGCCCTTGTCGTTGACAAACCTTCCGAGGAGAAGAAAATTGCAGATATCCCTATTGTTCGCGACTTCCCAGAAGTCTTTCCTGATGACTTACCCGGTCTTCCACCCCATCGACAGGTCGAATTTCAGATTGACCTAACCCCCGGAGCAGCACCTATTGCCAGAGCACCTTATAGACTTGCACCAAGTGAGCTGCAGGAGTTGTCCACACAGTTGCAAGAACTGTTGGATAAGGGTTTCATCCGACCCAGTTCATCACCATGGGGAGCCCCAGTCCTATTTGTCAAAAAGAAAGATGGGACTTTCCGTATGTGTATTGACTACCGAGAGTTGAACAAGGTAACCATCAAGAACCGCTACCCACTTCCCCGCATTGACGATCTATTCGACCAACTTCAAGGGTCGAGTGTTTACTCAAAAATCGATCTAAGATCTGGATATCATCAGCTACGAGTTCGTGATGAGGATATATCCAAAACCGCTTTCAGAACCCGGTACGGCCATTACGAGTTTTTGGTCATGCCATTTGGATTAACCAACGCACCCGCGGTGTTCATGGACCTCATGAACCGTGTGTGTAAGCCCTACCTCGATCAATTCGTCATTGTATTCATTGACGATATCCTTATCTATTCTAAGAGTAAGGAAGAACACGAAGAACATTTGCGCTTAATCCTTGAACTGCTTAGGCAGGAGCAGCTATACGCGAAGTTTTCCAAATGCGATTTTTGGATTCGCGAGGTTCAATTCCTTGGACATGTAGTCAACGAGAAGGGAATACATGTCGACCCATCCAAAGTAGAGGCCATTAAGAATTGGGCAGCACCAACGACTCCGACTGAGGTGCGACAATTTTTGGGATTGGCTGGCTACTACCGCCGGTTTATCGAGGGATTTTCTAAGCTCGCTCAACCCCTCACCGCCTTAACTCAAAAAGGTAAACCTTATACCTGGAGCGAAACCCAAGAATCAGCATTCCAACTTTTGAAACAGAAACTTTGCAGCGCACCCATCCTATCCCTACCTGAAGGAACCGATGATTTCATAGTGTATTGCGATGCATCGATCCAAGGTCTCGGTTGTGTGCTTATGCAACGTGAGAAAGTTATCGCATACGCTTCCCGACAATTGAAAATCCACGAGAAGAACTACACGACTCACGACTTGGAGTTGGGAGCCGTGGTGTTCGCACTGAAAATCTGGAGACACTACTTGTACGGTACCAAGTGCACCATTTACACCGATCACAAGAGTCTTCAGCACATATTCGAGCAGAAAGAGTTGAACATGCGACAGCGTCGCTGGATCGAACTTCTAAATGATTATGATTGTGCAATCAAATACCATCCGGGCAAAGCTAACGTGGTAGCCGATGCCCTAAGCCGAAAGGAAACTAAACCCCGACGAGTTCGAGCGTTGCAACTCACTATTCATACAGGATTACCCGAACAAATCCGCAATGCTCAACTTGAAGCACTAAAGGAAGAGAACTTAACTCTGGAAGCCACCCGTGGTATGGAGAAACAACTAGAGGTTAAATCCGATGGTATTCGCTACTTCGCAGAGCGAATATGGATTCCAGTGTACGGAAACCTGAGAGAGCTCGTTATGGATGAAGCTCACAAATCCCGATACTCTGTTCACCCGGGATCTGACAAAATGTACCACGATCTGAAAGTGTTGTATTGGTGGCCAAACATGAAAGCCGACATAGCCACCTATGTGAGCAAGTGTCTTACTTGTTCAAAAGTTAAGGTGGAGTATCAAAAACCATCCGGATTGCTTCAACAACCGGAGATTCCAATATGGAAATGGGAACAAATTTCCATGGACTTTATTACCAAATTACCCCGAACTCCAACCGGTTGTGACACAATTTGGGTAATAGTGGATCGTCTGACCAAGTCCGCACACTTCCTTGCTATCAAAGAAACAGACAGAATGGAGAAGTTAACTCGCATTTACCTGAAGGAAGTAGTCTCTCGGCACGGAGTGCCAGTTTCAATCATCTCCGATAGAGACGCTCGTTTTACTTCGCGCTTCTGGCAATCACTGCAGAAAGCTCTAGGCACGCGCCTGGATATGAGCACAGCGTACCATCCTCAAACAGATGGCCAGAGTGAGCGTACCATTCAAACCCTAGAAGATATGCTACGAGCTTGTGTGATCGATTTTAGTAACAGTTGGGAGACTCACTTGCCTTTAGTGGAGTTCTCTTACAATAACAGCTATCATACTAGCATCAAAGCCGCACCGTTTGAGGCTTTGTATGGACGAAAGTGTAGATCACCACTTTGTTGGGCTGAAGTTGGAGATAGCCAACTTACTGGTCCTGAACTTGTGCACGAAACCTCAGAGAAAATAGTACAAATCCGAAACCGTATGGCGGCAGCGCGTGACCGTCAAAAGAGTTATGCAGACAAGCGCAGAAAACCGCTAGAATTCCAAGTGGGCGACAAAGTTTTATTAAAAGTTTCACCTTGGAAAGGTGTGATTCGTTTTGGGAAACGAGGAAAGTTAAACCCCCGTTATGTTGGACCATTCGAGATAGTGAAAAGGATTGGTCCAGTAGCATATCAGTTGAACCTGCCAGATACACTCAATGGAGTGCATAATGTCTTTCATGTCTCAAACCTAAAGAAGTGCCTATCAGATGAGACTCTTGTAGTTCCACTCGAGGAGTTGGAAATTGATGAACAGCTACGTTTTGTTGAGGAACCAGTTGAGATCATGGACCGAGAGGTCAAAACCCTCAAGCGCAGTAAGATACCTATTGTCAGAGTTCGCTGGAACTCGAAGCGTGGACCTGAGTTCACGTGGGAACGCGAGGATCAGATGATGAAAAAGTATCCTCACCTGTTCAAACATTCAACGGCAAACACGAAAGGTACTAACTAAATTTCGAGACGAAATTTCTTTCAACAAGGGGATGATGTGACAACCCAAACTTTTGTTTCAGAAATTTAACGACTTCGCTTAATTTTCGGGACGAAAATTCTTTCAACAAGGGGATGATGTGACATCCGGCATTTTCAGGTTAACTCCGTTAACTCAAACCTCGTTAGTTCAAACATTTTTCGTTACAAACTCAGTTATCTTAGTTCGTCACACATACATTGCATTTAATTAGGATTAATTAAATGTGTCAGTTAGTTCACACACATCGGAGCACACACGAGTCGAACCCGGAACGTTGGTGATAAACAATAAATAATAATTCAAGCAATAAATAATTTATAATGAATATAAATTATGTGCTTTTACGTGCTACGTGAATTATCTGTGAATTACGTAAATTTTCGTTAAATCGCGTAGATTTACCGGACTGCTTATTTATCTGCTATTTTATAAAGATTGTATTTTTATAAAATAAATTAGTTAAAGGGTTTTAATTATTAATTAGTTAAAGTTAAATTAAAAGCCCGTAATTACCCAAACCCGTTAGTAAAAGCCCGTACAAGATTTATAAAAAGATTTTTATAAAAGTTTCTAACCTAAATCACTCTCTCTCTCAATCTCGCCGTCTCTCTCTCTCTCTCTCACTCTCTCTCACGAAATTGAACCTGCAACCAAGCAAGGATCGCTCATTCAAGCTTCAATCTTGGAACTAAACGCGTATTCGGAATCCTCTTTGCGTTTCTAACATCCACACGTAAGTTGTTTCGACCGATTTGAATACTTTTTGATTCTTACAGTTAGATCAGACCTTAGATCCATCCAAACATGATGATTTTCATAATAAAGTTGCAAGCTTGATTGGTATTTGATGATAATTGTTGATTTATGATGTTTTGCTAAACCCTAGTGTTATTTGATTGATTAATTGTTGAATAATGAAACTAGTAATGTTATAATGGTGTAGAACATGATAAAAGTCAAGAACTTTACTGATGAAATCGTTGTATTGCATGAGAAACGGCTAAACCCTAATGTTTAAAACAATTTGCTGAATTTTAACCCTCTAGCGTACCGCGAGGGCCTTCGGAACATTCTCTCGCGCACCGCGAGAGACAAAATAGTCGGGACTGGTTTTTGGTTCTCTCGCGTACCGCGAGGAACCAAGGTCACATCTCTCGCGTACCGCGGGAGACAAGCTAACCTGGGCGAGTTCCTAATCTTCTCGCGTACCGCGAGGGATAACCCTCTCATCTATCGCGTACCGCGAGGGATCGTTGTTAACAGAAAGATAATTTAGTTTTTTTCAGTTTTTCAATCTTTCACTTGTTTTGAATTCTATTGCTTCTTGATGATGGTTTTGTACTTGACATGACATGATAATGTGTGTAAACTTGATTGATGATTATATAACGCGCATGCTCATCATAGGTTGCTAAAAATAGAAACTTTATCGGAACCAAGTCAAACATGCTAAGTAGAATAGAATTGTTGTAGGATATGATGATTGCTATGTGCTACTTGAATTGAAACCTGCAAGCATATGATAACAATGATGTGAAACCCGAACATGGTTACTATTTATAGAAACTTACTAATTATGGAAACCTGCCATTAATGGAAACATGCTATCTTTCTAGAACAAATAGGATTTGTTGCTACGTGCCATCGTATGATCAATTGTGTGCTATGTGTTAGTATGCAACTCAAACATTAAAACACAAACGTGTCACCAACGGGTCGTCGTGTCAAACTTGAGTCGCACTTGCAAACTATTTTCTAAAACCTTTAACAACAACATTGTTTGGATATATGGGTCTATATCGAACATCACGAACACGCACTTATAGACTACGGTTATAGGTGGCAGTTAGAAGTCCAGCAGTTGCTTCTTAGCTTTCATACTTGCATACGCACTCAGGTGAGTTTCATAACCCCTATTTTACTTGTTTTCCTTTTTGGGGGAGAAAACATGCTTTCAAACATTTCAAATATTATGGGATTCTGTATTACTGTTTTACCGCTTGCGTACTGAAAGTGCACAAACATACCAAACAAGTCCTTACATTTCGAACCGTTAGTATTGGGGAATAGCGAGGGGATTTTGAGTAGTACTACTGGGTTTTGACAAAGCCCCACCCGAGTTAGTCGCTCTAACTATGATTGGAGGTCAACGGGTGTAAAATTTGCCTAAACATTAGCCAGTGTTCGGTAGACATGGCTGGAGGCATTCAAACATACAAATAGTCAGCTTCGGTTGCGAACACTTAAAGTAGCAATGCATTAGACTAGCTATCTATCGGTAAACAATAATTACTTTATCTGACAAACATTGAGCATGGGATGCTTGCGTTAAACAATTGGATTTACTTACATTACTTTATGAACTCACCAACCATTGTGTTGACACTTTCTAGCATGTCTTTCTCAGGTCACTAAGGTATCCAAGCACGAGCATAGGGCATGCATGGAGTCTTATCACTATCGAACATTGAATTTACGTTATTTACTTAAACTGCATGGTTTTGGGCGCGTTGTTTTGCGCAACTTACTTTTACTTGCATTGGTTTATGTTTACGCTTCCGCAACGTTTTCAAACTTGAACTTTTGTTGTCTCGTGACTATGAGCAGCATTAGTGGTTTATTTAAATTCATATAGAGTCGTTCCGTGTAACTAATGACTGAGATCCTGATGTGTCACCTTCCAAAACGGTAAAACTCCGTTAGTGGGATTTGGGGGTGTGACAAAGTAGGTAGACCTCCGTTGAACCAAAGAATAGAAGAAGAAGAAGAAGAGAGTGTGCACGCAGAGCACACCGAAAGTGTGCACGAAACAGAAGTGACCCCAGTTAAGGACGACAGTCCAGGGCCTATACAGTTGGAACCTGAAGTCAGGGATGCTATTGCCCGTGAAGTTGTGCTCACTTTGAAGAAGGTATTGCCTGATCTACTATCCGAGGCAATAAAGAAAAGTAGAGAAGAGGATGAAGGAGACAAGGAAGAGAAAGTATATGATAGTGATGGGGATGAAATAAAGATAGGATCGAGCAACCGTGGGTGTACTTATAAGGGCTTTAAGGACGGAGACCCACCCAAGTTCGATGGGAGCAAGGATTCAGTGGTAACGCTTGAATGGATAGAGAGGATGAATGCTGTAATCAACATCAGCGAGTGTCGACCCGACCAAGCTGTTAAGTACGTCGCTCATTCTTTCACCAACGAAGCACTAAGTTGGTGGAGGAATATTCAGAGAACTAAGTCACCGAATGCTATAAACAGAATGACATGGGACGACTTGAAGAAACTGGTCATCCAAAAGTTTTGTCCCCAGAATGAAATCGACCGAGTTAAGAATGAATTCCTGAACTTCAAGGCTGGCAACAAGACTCATCGCCAGTATACATCAAGATTCAATGAACTGGCTCAACTAGTACCCCATCTGGTAGAAACTGAAGACCGTTTGATCAAGTATTATGTTAAGGGGTTGCCACAGCGGGTCCGTGTCCATGTGAAAGCTAACCTACCCTCGACCTTCGAGTCGGTAGTGAATCTGAGCGGAATCGTCTACGACGACTACGCCAATGAGGACCCGGCACCTGAGACACAAAAGAGAAAGTGGGAGAACACGTCCAGAGGCACCGGAAGAGGGAACGTAACAACTGAGAGCAAGAAACCAAGGTCCAATGAATATGAAACTTGCAAGAAATGTGGAAGGCAACATCTTGGCGAGTGTCGAGTCGGCACCACCACCTGCTATAGGTGTGGAAGGGCGGGACACTATTCTCGCGACTGTTTGAGAGACACTAAATGCCAAAGCTGTGGACAATTTGGGCATCTGACAAAATACTGCAGGAAGGCCGGCCAATCTGGTTCGGGAAAGGATAAGGAGCAGGAACAACAAAAGGCAAGGACTCGCGCCTATGCCTTAACGGAGGAAGAGGCAAGGGGAAACCCTGATGTCGTGTCAGGTACGTTTCTAGTAAATGATGAACATGCTGCTATTTTATTCGACTCTGGTGCTAGTAAAAGCTTTATATCAAATGCATTTAGTCGTAAACTGGATTGCACTATTAACACCATAGTAAAGGCCTTTAGCGTACAAACTGCCGTTGGTAAAAATTCGGCAGTATTCCAAGTAACAGAGGATTGCATAATAGAAATAGAGGGTCATAAGTTCCCTTCTAGATTATTCCTTCTCACCTTAGGAGGATTCGATATAGTATTGGGAATGGATTGGCTAGCTGCCAATGAAGCTCAAATCATATGTAAACGTAAGAGGATACACCTCAAAGCTCCAAGCGGCAGTCCAATTACGGTTTATGGGGATTGGAATTGCACGATGCCGAACGTCATCTCGATGATCAAGGCCGAAAGTTACATGAGGCGCGGTTGCGAAGCTTATCTGGCATATGTTATTGATGATAGAATGAAAACTAAAGAACTCAAGAATGTACCCGTGGTGTGCAACTTTTCGGAAGTATTCCCTGAGGATCTACCTGGGTTGCCACCCGATCGGGAAATAGAATTTCAGATTGACTTACTGCCAGGAGCTGAGCCCGTTGCTAAAGCCCCCTACCGATTGGCTCCGTCAGAAATGAAAGAATTGATGTCTCAACTACAGGAATTAACAGAAAAGGGATTTATTAGACCGAGCATCTCACCATGGGGCGCTCCGGTACTATTTGTAAAGAAGAAGGACGGCAGCATGCGCATGTGCATTGACTACCGCGAACTGAACAAGAGGACAGTAAAGAACAAATACCCACTGCCTAGAATAGACGAATTTTTTGATCAACTGCAAGGTGCGAGTTGGTTCTCAAAGATCGATCTTAGGTCGGGTTACCATCAGTTGAAAGTAAGAGAGGAAGACGTACCAAAGACCGCGTTTCGCACGCGTTATGGGCATTATGAATTTCTCGTGATGTCCTTCGGATTAACTAACGCACCAGCAGCGTTCATGGATTTGATGAATAGAGTGTGTCGACCCATGTTGGATCGATCGGTGATAGTTTTTATAGACGACATACTGGTATATTCGAAAAGCGAGGGTGATCATCACTGTCACCTAAGAGAAGTTCTGGAGGTGCTAGAGAAGGAAAAGTTGTACGCAAAATTCTCCAAATGCGCGTTTTGGCTTAGGGAAGTCCAATTCCTAGGTCATGTGATAAACCCAAACGGCATCATGGTAGATCCTGCAAAGATCGAGACAGTAAAGGAATGGAACATCCCAAAGACACCAACAGAGATACGAAGTTTCCTGGGTTTGGCAGGCTACTATCGAAGGTTCATTCAAGATTTCTCAAGAATAGCCTCGCCACTAACTAAATTGACACGTAAGGAAGTAAAATATGAATGGGGTCAAACCCAAAACAACGCGTTTGAGGAACTTAAGGCACGATTAACTCAAGCTCCAGTCTTAACACTACCTAAAGGAAATGAAGACTTGGTAGTCTACTCTGACGCTTCGGGGCAGGGTTTAGGTTGCGTACTTATGCAACGAGGAAAGGTAATTGCTTATGCCTCACGACAACTAAAGATTCACGAGGTTAACTACCCAACGCACGATCTAGAGTTTGCAGCAGTGGTTTTCGCGTTGAAAATATGGAGGCACTACTTGTATGGAGTTAAATGCACCATCTACTCCGATCACAAAAGCTTGAAATATTTTTTTGAACAAAAGGAACTAAACATGAGGCAAAGAAAGTGGTTAGAGCTACTGAAAGACTATGACTGCGAAATATTGTACCATCCAGGCAAGGCAAACGTAGTGGCTGACGCTTTAAGTAGAAAGGAAGAATCGACACCCATCCGGATCAAAGCGTGTCAGCTGATTATAACACCAGATTTGATGGGTGAAATAACAAAGGCACAAGATGAAGCACTGTTAGAAAGAAATGTGAAACGGGAAAGAATAGTAGGACAACAAGGGAACTTAAGTGCAAATACATACGGAGTACGAACTAGGTTTGGCCGGATGTGGATACCTAAGATTGGCGAGCTTAGGGCCAAAATACTAGATGAGGCCCATAAGTCTCGTTATTCTATCCACCCCGGGACAAACAAAATGTATCAAGACTTGAAGAAAGAGTACTGGTGGCCTGGCATGAAGAACGATGTGACTGAATACGTGAACAAGTACTTAACGTGTTCACTAGTTAAGGCCGAGCACCAGAAACCATGTGGTAAAATGCAACCTTTACCAATACCGGAATGGAAGTGGGAGGAGATCACAATGGACTTCATTACCAAGCTACCGCGAACAGCTAAAGGCAATGACACCATTTGGGTGATCGTCGACCGCTTGACAAAGAGTGCTCACTTCTTGCCAATACGTGAGACTTCTTCGTCCGAAAAGCTAGCCGAAGTATTTATCAAAGAAATTGTGAGCAGACATGGTATGCCGCTGTCGATTGTGTCCGACAGGGATACTAGATTCACGTCAAGGTTTTGGAAGAAATTCAATGAAGCGATGGGCACTAGATTGAACATCAGCACCGCTTACCACCCCCAAACCGATGGACAATCGGAAAGGACCATTCAGACCTTGGAGGACATGCTCCGGGCCTGTATCATTGATTTCGGTGGGAGCTGGGACAGCCACCTACCATTGGCAGAATTTTCATATAACAACAGCTATCACTCAACTATTGACATGCCGCCATTTGAAATGTTGTATGGGAGGAAATGTAGGACCCCGGTTTGTTGGGGGGAAATTGGACAAAAGGATTTTGCGAGTCTCGAAGTGGTCAAAGCTACTTCCGAGAAATTTGATCAGATCAAGGCTTGAATGAAAGCCGCAAAGGACAGGCAGAAATCATACGCGGACAAGAGAAGAAGGGATTTAGAGTTTCAGGTAGGGGACATGGTACTGTTAAAGGTATCACCGTGGAAAGGAATCATCCGATTCAGGAAGCGTGGCAAACTGAGTCCAAGGTTTGTCGGACCTTTCAAGATTTTAGCAAGAGTGGGTCAAGTTGCTTACAGACTCGACTTACCCGTTGAGCTTAGTGGAATACACCCTACGTTCCACGTGTCTCACTTACGTAAATGCCTAGCCGATGACACAGCTCACATACCTTACGACGAGATCGAGGTGGATAACAGCCAAAATTATGTAGAGGAACCAATAGCCATCCTTGATCGAGCTGAAAAGCGACTACGCAATAAGTCGATCCCTTTAGTCAAAATACAATGGAAGCACAGAAAAGGGTCGGAAGCTACATGGGAAAAAGAAGACGAGATGAGGGGACTATACCATCAATTGTTTGACGTATAAACAGTTTCGAGGACGAAACCTCTTTAAGGAGGGTAGACTTGTAACATCCCGAAAATAGTAAATAAGTAAATAATAATACGATGGGGATTTAAACGGCATAAAGCGAAAGAAAGACGGAAGCCCAGGTATAAAAGGGGCAAGATAGCCCATTTGACCATTTCACCTCCATTTCACCAATTCTAGAGAGAGAAAGGGAGCCCGGGTCTAGAGAGAGAAAGTCGACGGATCGTCACGAGATTAGAGGAGCACGTTACAGCTGAGCTCGGGAGCAAAACCTCCGAATCAAAACCTCAATCCAGGTAATGATTCATACATAATCTGAGTTTTTGTTCATTTTGGGGTTTCTCGAGTTTTAGCTAAATAGATGATGTTTTTACGGATGAAACTTGATAATAAGCGTAGAAATAGCATCTAGAACGAAAACCGCATGTTTTGATCAAAGAAAATTGTAAGATTGGCACGATCGGGTTTGCATGCAAGAACTTCGGATTATTGGTCCAAGAACCAGGTCCTGCGCACTTACCAAGTGCGCAGGAGGGAATCCCTGCGTACTTACCAAGTACGCAGGATGCAGACCCTGCGTACTTACCAAGTACGCAGGAGGAAGGCTCCTGCGCACTTGCCAAGTGCGCAAGAGCAAGTCCCTGCGCACTTACTAAGTGCGCAGGCAGCAGATAGCAGGCAGCAGGTTGGTTAAGTAAAGTCAGTAAGTTTAGAATGATTAAACCATTAAAGTCGGGGTTGGGTCTAATGTGTATTTAACTACCTAATCCAGATCGAAAGTGACGCTGTTGGACCTTTGTCTAGGACAACCTAGAGTAGCCCATCAGGTGAGTTCTATGTGCCCCCTTCTATGTTATGTGCAAATAATTTATAAATGTTTTGGGGCTGAAGTGTATACACTACGTGAATAAATGTAATGAAAGTTAATGTGATCATACGTGGTATACAAACATATATATATACCCAAGTACAAAAATGAATTATGAACAAAGAATGAATCGTATGATTATCAAGAATGAATGAAAAGAATAACATAACGTGTAAGAATGAAATCATGCTTTATATCTATGTATATATTGCTTGCCAAGTAACAGAAAACGTTATGAACGCTTCAATGATAACGGCTACTTCGGTAGACGGACGACCACTTGACTATTATGCAGCCAGAAAAAGTAAGTCTAGAAAGGTAGACTAAATAAAGGCCACTACGGTGGAGTAAGGCGCTAAATCAATATTCGGCTGTATAATTAGTTTAAGTGGAAAACGGATGCCTTATGGCAGACGGGCAAAATACGGCCTACGACGGTAGGACGGTTGTAAGATTACGGACGGACACAAGTTGTCGGGCGGTTGTAAGATTACGGACGGACACAAGTTGCCGGACGGTTGTAAGAATGAAAAATACGGACAGACACTAGTTGCCGGACGGTTGTAAGAATAGGCGGACCATGACGATGGACCGTGGCGCTTGTCTTTGTGACATTCGCAAATAAATGACGGGTTGATCACCCATGAATGAAAAGAAAAGAAAAGAAAAGAAAAGGGTGAATGCATACATATGTAGTCACAAAGAAAGATGAAAGAAAAGCAAAAGTTATGAAAGTAAATGAGACAAATGATGTGAATATATATTTATATGTATTTGCGAAGAATGATAAAAGAAAAGCAATTCAAGTCAATGTGTATTTATATAAATGTATATATAATTATGCATACTTCTAAAGAAAAGAATGTTTATACCTAATTGTATTAAACTAGAACTCACCAGCGTTAGCTGACTTTTAGTATACATTTCAGGTAAAGGAAGAAAAGGTCGTGCGATGGCGTGAAGGTTACCCGGCACGAGACTGACATCCCACTTTTGTTTTATATGTCTTAGAAAAATGTTATGATTTATTTGTAAAGACTTCCGCTGTTATGATTATGTAATTGAATGATGAATGTTTTAAATTCAAGTTCAGTATTTATGACTATGTTTATGAGTAAATCCAACAAGTGAGGTTACCCGGTTTTGGGGCCTTACATTGTGTGATCAATATAATCTTCAATTGTCTTTTTAATTTTCTCTATAGTATCATGGCTTTCTATGATACCATCATTGTTTATTACGGTCATCTTTTTCCAAAATTTTGTAAAAAATGTACTTTTGATGCAAAGAATATTCTGGCTGGTATAACCAACTTCTGGAGACCATTTCCATATCAATTGGATACTGAATTGGACATAAAAATGTGATACAGACATATCTTTAATGGAATTTTTATTTTGCTGGGCCTCTATTAAGGCTGGAGAAACATCTACCCATTGGGTATATAGATTTTTATATAAATCAGGAAGGATATTTACTGAGGGGCCAAAAGATTGCCACCAATTATAGAACCAGACCGGAATTTTATGTCCGTAAATATGAGAACAAATTTTTATGAACCAAGAATTTTTTTTGTCTCGGGTTCTCATATAAGAATGTTTTATAAAAAGCATTCATATAATCCCAGTAATTATATTTAATTGAGACTTTTGTTTGGGGATGTATGATCTCCCTTTCTTTTAATGAAGAAGTTCCCCATGCTTCTACAGATATAATTTGTTTTATCACTATCTTACTGGAGTTATGAACATTAGGCTGGCCACCATGATAGTGTTCGATCTCACAATTTTCTTCTTTCAGAATATGTTCATAGTATTGTCTGGGCTTATAAGCCTCCGCCGGATAAAATCATGTATCTATATATATGTTTATTATCAGCCATGGATTATTTTTCCATTTGATATCTTTACTTTCTAAGAGAAGTATGACCTCTTTATGTGGGCTTTGAGCCCAACTCTTTCTCTGTTTCATTAGAAACAGTTCTAGCATATGATGTTTTAGAGTCGTTAGACTTCTCTTTTGAGGCTTTATAAGCCAAAAACTCCTTATAAAGGATATTGCCTGATTGCGTAGTTGAACCAGATGATGAGGAAATATTCTCAGCTTCTAGTTTTCGATTTCTAATTTGGGATATAACCCTTGGGTTTGAGCCACCTCTTCCCCTATGAGAGTAAGATCTTCCTCTGCCTCCTCTTCCTTGATCCCAAGGAAGCTTTTCTAAAAAAATCATCCACATGAGATAATAATCATGTTATCACGTAATATTTGTGATCTCTTAGTTATATAAGCATTGCGCTTATTCTTATTTGTAACATAATAAGATTTTGTCTGTGGAGTCAAAAAAGGATTATTCTGAATCTCAATAATTTGAATTTGTTGGCGTAGTATCTCATGAGTAATTTCTTCTCTTTGAGTATTGATTTCAGAGAGAGTCATTTTTAATGATCCTTTATAATAGGCTATTTAATCAAGATATTCCCTAGTAAGAAAATCAGGAAGACTATTATCACCACCTTTTTTTATAAATAATATCAAAATCAAATGGGGCTAAATGTGATTGCCATCTTGCAAACGTTTTTTTTTAGACTTCATGTTTGAAATCTTTAGCAAACATAAATTTTGTTGCTTAACAATCAGTTTTTATAGTAAACTTTTGATTATATAAATCATTTTGAAATTTTAAAACATATTTTACTATTGTTAGAATTTCTTTTGCAATAGTAGCATAATTTTTTTGACATTTATTCTATTTTCCTGAATAGAATCTTACCAAATTTTCTTGTTTATTTATTGGTGAGATTTGTTTAAAAATTCCACCATAGCCTATATCAGAGGCATCTGTTTCAATGTTTTTTTTCCAATCTGGGTTGGCTATCATTAAGCAAGGAAGATTTTGAACTTTCTGCTTAATTTTCTGAACAGTTTTAGTATGATTTTCAGACCACGGTTGAGGATTCTTTTTTAGTCTGTCATATAATATGGAAGTATCCTCAGCCAAATTTTTATAATAAGGAAGAATATAATTTAGGCTTCCTAAGAATATTTGAAGTTGAGTTTTATCATGGATTTCATCTGGAAATTTAGACCCAAATTCAACACTTCTATTAATAGGAATAATGTTTCCAGTTTCAATATTATGCCCTAAAATTCTGATTTTTGTTTGGAAAAGCATCATTTTCGGTCTACAATAACTAAACCATTATTTATAATGATATTCTTGAATATATCAAGATGTTTAAAATGAGTTTCAATGGCTTTTGAAAATACAAGGATATTATCTATGTAGACTATTATAAAATCACTATATGGAATAAAAATATCATTCATAATATTCTGAAATTCAGATGGGGCATTCTTTAATCCGAATGACATAACATTCCATTCATAATGCCCAGTAAGTACAACAAAAGCAGTCTTATACTTGTCTTTTTCATCAATCTGGATTTACCAATATCCAGATTTCAAGTCAAAATTTAAAAATATTATAGCATTATGTAATTTATCAAGTAAATCTTTTTTACTAGGTATAGGATACCTGATCCATTTTCAAACTTTATTAAGAGGTTTGTAATTTATAACTAGTCTAGGAATACCTCTTTTTTGTTCTAAATGTTTATTAACATAGAAAGCAGTACAAGATCAAGGAGATTTTGATCTTCTGATTAAGTTTTTGTCAAGAAGAGATTTGATCTCTTGTTTACATACTTCCGTATATTCGGAATTCATTTGACAAGGTCTAGCCTTAGTAGTAATTCTACTATCATTAAAATCATTTTCATAAGAAAGAGAAACAATATGTTTCTTTTTGTTCCAAAAAGCATTTGGATGATCATTGCATATTTGCATGGTAAATTGATTATTAATAATTTTTATCTTATCTTGTAATTTTGGATTATTTATTCTGTCTTGAATATTTAAAAAAAATATTTCTTTTTGTAAAAAAAATAATTTGATTTATTTTTGCTTGTAAAAGAGATTTTTTTTTTACATTATTCAAAGTCTTAGAAAAAAGATTTGTAATGAATGAAAAATAGATATCTTTATTTTGAAAAGATTCAGTTATTCCTTTATTATCAATATGTTTTAAAGAAAAAAATTTATTTAAGAAAGGGGTTCCAAGTATGGCTTGGCTAGTGAGATTTTTAACTAGAAGAAAACTAGTTGGAATACAGGTTTCATTATGACAGACATGAACCTGTGGCAATTTATATTCAATTTTTAATTTTTCTCCTCCAGCAGAACTTAAAGTATGGGAGGTTTTATGAAAATATTTTATAGGTATAATTCCTTCTTATATATAGTTAGATCAACACCTCTATCAACCAATGTTGTAACAGTTATGAAGAAATTATCTTCAATAAGAAGTTTAACTTTGATGTTCCACTTTTGTGTGGTTATAATATTCATAATACTTTCTAAAAATATTCCTGAATTATTTTGAGGAATTTTTTCATTTTCATTTAAAATGATATTATTTTGAGGAATTTCAAGTCTTATGATTCTTTCTTCTAGATTTCTATTATCTTTTTGAAGTATTTTAATATCAATGTTTAGATTATCAATTTCAGTTTTTAGATCATGTATATTAACCGGTCTAGAAACTTGGTTTCTTTTAGCTAGCTGTTTCTTTAATTCAGCTAGAGAAAAAGGTTTAAATTCCTTTTGAGAACTGTTTGAGGAAGATGTTTCCTCAGATTTTTGTTGTTTTAGATATTTCGAAATTAATTTTTCTTTGGTTTGAGGATCATCTACCACTTTTAAGAGATCTAAAATCTCATTGCTTAAAACATTAATCTCCATATTTTAAAATTAAGAAATTATTTGATAAAGACCTTCTTCTGATATATCAAAAGGGTTTTTGCAACAATTTGTTTTGCAATTTATTGAACAATGTTCCTCTTCTTCTTCTGAAGAATAAAAGTTTTCATTTTCTAAAATATTTAGATTTTCTTCTTCTGAGATTGATTGTTCAGAATCAATTTCTTCAAAGCTTTCATTTAATAAAACTTCATTAATTTTATCTCTTAATTCCCGATCTTCTATTTTGTTAAGTTTTTTTCTAACCCAACATGTTTTTGCTTTGTGGTCTAATTTACCACACTTTCTGCATTTAATTAGCTTTTTAAATTCATTTAAATCAAAATTTGGGTATGTACCCACACATTACGTGTTGATAGTTGTCTTTTACCTACACATAAATTAAGTGTCACAATTATGTGTAGGTATATAGCACGTTATAACTACACATATATGTGTGGCTAAAACTAATTAATATGTGTGGTTAGAAGTACAACAATTTGTTTAGGTGGTAGCTGATGTGGCACGTGACATGGACTATAGCGATGACATGGTTTTTCCATACACAAAGTGTTGTTGACACGTGTCAAAGTATTGTGTAGGTAAAAGTGGTAGATATGTAGTTAGAAGTGTTGGAAAAAATATATTTATGTGTGGACAACAATCCCAATATATGTAAGTAATAATCTTCAAATACATACAAACAAATACAACATATGTAGGTGGAAATAGAAACGCACGTGACCAAAATTACCATTCTTAAATAAAAATGTTGAAACATCATTGTTCAAACTGCAAAAGAAAAGTACTAGTTATAGAAATTGAAATACTTAAACTAACAAAACAAAAATTATTCATAAATCACTACGAGTTTATAGAAAAACTAAAAGTACTTCACTCGATCATCGATAATTTCACCATACTCTGATGTATCACCTTGAGATGGTCCTCATGTGCCTGGTCCTCAGGTCCTCATGATGTTACTCCCAATCAATGTTTGTTCCATAACTGCACATTTACCTTTCTTTTTTTCGGAAGGCATATTTTATCCAAACAGAACCAGCCCCAAGCAAACAACAAGCGGGCAAAATCAAACAACAAAGAACTAAACGAAACTACATGAACTTAAAGTTACACCAATCTTTCCAAGTTAGTGAAAATTCTTGATCTATTCTTCAACCACAAAAAACCCAGAGACTTGATATCTTCAAAGGTCTTCTCTATGACTATTTTTACCGATTTATTTTCGAAAACCACCTCATTCCTCGCACTCAAGATGCACAAGCAGGCGACAAAAATAATCCTTTGCAACATTTTATTTCTTTCCTTTGATAACGGATGTTGAACTTGTATAAGATCTCAGGTAGAGTAAACAATACATGTGGAATGTTACACCACTTACTTACCATCGTAGTAACATGAGGTGAATAGATGTTATGTTGTTTGTTGCCCTTCGCCGCAAAGAGGACAACGTGGAGGGAACTTGTATATTCTTTTTTACTAAAGCTTCTCTGGTTGGCAGCATCAAGAACCGAACATTTCGCCATGTGTTGACTAGAAGTAACCCTCTGTGCAAAATTAAAACAAGATGATCAAGAAAATATAAGAAATCATTAATTATCTCAAATTCTTTCACTAAAAGGAAAGAAAAGGGTTTTAGCAGCAAGTATAGTAACAATCTAAACTTAAAAATAAGATTCATCAAACATCAACGTTTAATATAACCATGAAACTAAGATCTATATTCTGATAAAATATGGTATCCATTAAGGAGAAAAGAGATACGCAAAACCTGATATGCAGTGGTGGCTTTACAGTACAAGCAACTAAAGCATTCACTTTAGGCCTAAGGGCTCAAAAAATGAAAAAAAAAAATCTACTTCAATCTATATTTTCACGTAAAAATATATATATATATAATAATAATAATTTATCAACTTTTATGTTAACATTATACGTTTTCATGCTCCATAAAATTACATTTTACTACTTTTTATATATTCAGAAAACTTTCACAAAAAACCACAATTTTGATATTCGCTTTATACCACAAAATATGTTGAGCCGCCCCTGCTGATATGATGATACCGGCGGCAGCTGCAGCGACCAGCGGAAATGGACGACAAAAAAAATTGGATCTGCGGATTAAGGATAAAAGAGATGTGCGAGTGTCCGTAGGTTTCTACCATGAGTCCCATCTGGACTTAGAGAAACTGCATTGGGCCTTGAATGCTGCAACAAAATTAGTAAAAAAGTTACCGGTGAATGGTGATGTTCCAAATCTGGTCTCTTTTGACATAACATGGATTGCTTACCGCTAGATTAGTCATATCATGCTAATAAATGTTTAAAGTATACATAATATATACATTATAAATATATATTTTTTTCAAAATAGACCTTACAGAGTTTGGACCAATAATGGGCCGGCCCTGAACCTAAAGAAATATAACACAATAGCATGGTGAACTGAAACTTGAAAGCGAAGTAACCTCAAATGTCAATAGTTTTACACAGAAAATGAGGAACAAGTATATACCTAAATGGCTCTGACTATCCTTAGTTGTCCTTATTTAACCATATCTTACCATAATCTTGTGTGGGCGTGAAAAGGGGCGTGAAACATCACCCCTTTCCTAGATGTATCGGTGAGAATTTTCACGTGGTGGAAATGTATACTAGCCGTTATATATCAGTTGGAAATGATGTTATAGCCATTATAAAAATAAAATAATTTATTTTACCATTATATATATACACACACACACAGTGACTGATATAGAAATTTTTTGTATGATGGACAAAATACGGGTGAGTAAAAAAAGAACGGATGAAAAAAATATGGGTGAGTAACAACTAATTTGTATTAAAATCGGGTTATCAACTATCAAGAGATAAAAAAAATGTAAAAAGGCTTGAAAACTTACCGGTTACTCAGAAATCAAAAACCGAAAACCCTAGATTTGATCGGAATTCAGAAGTTCAAGGGACGTAGCGTAGGGGGGAGCATGGATGATGCTCCTTTCTGTTGTTAAGCCGTTCAAAAAAAACGAATGTGGGTTAGGCTACTACTGGGCTTACTAAAAACCCTAGGTTCGCTATATAAGGAATACCGGTCTCACTGAGTCAACTCACATCACCTAGGCGGGATTTAGATTCAACATGTATTCCAATGTATTTATATTACAAAGTCAAATATTCTTAGAATAGTTCCTACGTTCACTCCTGTAATTACTCTTTCCCATTCTTGTAATCTGCTATATAGGGGTGTTTATCGGTTCGGTTAACGATTTGTTCGATTTATTTGATTCGGTTCGTTCAGTTTTGATTTTTTTTTAACCCTTATCTGTTAACCGAACCGAATTGGAAATTTTTCTAATCGAACCGAATTCAACCAAATAAACCGAATAAACCGATTTCAAAAATAAAGTATATCCAAATAAATCGAATAAACCGAACCGAATTGGAAAAATGTCTAACCAAACAAATCGAATAAACCGAATTCAAAAAAAAGGTATATCCGTTAACCGAACCGAAAACCGAATTTGCAATTCGGATACGGTTGATAACCGAACCGAAAACCGAATTCACAATTCGGTTTGGTTTTTTCGGTTACGGATACGATTCGGATTTCGATTTTCTTCGGTTTTTGATTTTTTTGCACACCCCTATTGCTATATATGGCACACAATAGTCTAATGGAAATACAATTCATTCTTAGCAAATATTATCTCTAATACGCTGGGCCTTAGACGGTGGGCAGTGGCCCACCCTCCCTAACCTTTGGATCCGTCTCTGTACACACACATTATACTAATACTTAAAACCAAATGTCTGGCGGAAATTCCACCGACAATTTTAACCCCTCTACTTTGCTAAATGACACAATAGGCCCCTCAGCTTTGTAAAATGTTATTTTTATCCTCTCAAGTTTTTAAATTTCAAGTTTACCTCCTGTGTTATATATAATCTTATTTTTCCTTAATAAATTTGGTTTGTTTATTTAATTTTTTTTCTCAACGTCCCAGTACAAATTTTGTTAAAAACGGAGGCATATTCAAAATAGATTACTTTTTGGGTATCGTGGGTTATATCGAATTACAGTGACGTGCTGGTACCGTGAAAATTGAGACCGATAAAGATTGAAAAACATCAATATCATTATAAAACTGTCTTTTATCTATATTTCTATCCCCATAACCGAGTCGCCGTAACTTCATACGTTTTTTTATGTATTTTACAACATTTCTTTTTGTGTTTAATGTTACCGCCTCAACCGTTTAAGGAGCGCGGGGCCAAATTTATTTAACCAAATTTTTTTTGTTTAGTCACGTTAATGTCACCGCCTCAACATTTAAGGTCATTTTCCCGCTGCGAAGCGCGGGTCAACATTTCTAGTTTTAACTCATTTACAAACATACATATTTTTTTAAACCCGTTTTACTAAAATGTCGTCATCTAAAAGGCGGAATTGATTGTGGATATTTACGATCATTCACTAGGGTAGTTTTATATTTTTGTATGATTAATTAAAGTTTAGTTTGTATTTTTTTATTTAACTTATGTATGTTTTTTTTAATTTATGTATTTTTTATTTAATTTATGTATTTTGTCTAAATTTAATTTATGATTAATATTTAATTTATTTAATTTTCACACCACTCACTTTACATAGGTATACCCTTTACCATATGAAAGTGGTGTGAAAACTCCATGTGATGAGGTGGCGCCCACATGTCGTGCACTTTATTTTCACTTGATGGATATTAATCGTAACTGAACTTAATTGACCGTAATTACCCCTAATTGATTTAAATGGGTGGCTAATGATGAATACTGATCATTATTGATCAAGACTTACACTCGTTGACCTTTTTTTAAGCCTAATTAACTTAATTAATCTTAAACGCTATTAGTTGACCAATATTAACCTTAATTGACCCTAATGGTCTCCTAACTAACACTAATTTGCCTTAATGCCATTATTTGATCGTAACTAATCAATAATAATGCTAATTGATCATCAACATGCTCTTAAGTAGGGTGTAAACGAGTCGAGCCGAGCCCGAGCTCGACTAGTTGAGCATATCAAGACTTTATTTTTTGGTTTCTATTTCGGTAACGATATTGTGACGAACCAAACCGGTACCAATCGAATGTTCGCCGCAAAGTGTGGGGATCCCACTAGTTATGTTAAAATTTTAAAAACTAAAATTTTTCTAAACAAGAGATTTTGCCGTTAAAGAATTTAAACACCAAGTCAAAATCCAAAATTAAACATTCAAATTAAAAAAAAATAATAATAAATAAAGATGAAATCATTATTAGTTTTATCTTAATTTGTTAAAGAATTTATACTTATGAGATTCAGAACATTGTCTTTATCTCTATCTATATATATATTATTAAGAGATTTTTTTCTATTTTACATATTTATTAAAATCTCTATCTTTATCTTTAAATTTCAGAGTTTCATAAATAAAAATTCTTTAAATATAAAGATCAGTTTTATTAATTTCTATATTTTTTTTAGTATCTAAAAAATAGAGTATACTAAAATAAGTATATGTAAAAAATACAAAATAAGCTCATTAAATTACTATTTCCGTTTCACCTGACCTAACCGACAATGGCGGTGATTCTATTCCAGTTTGGAGTGATATCTGATCCTACCCAAATCTAATCGAAATCCTGAGATCTAACGATATGATTAACCTCAGTTCGTAATAAATTCTATTATCAAATGGCTAGGATTAGGAATTGGTACACTCGATCAAAATCTGCCACTTTGATTTGGTTCATCTCATTAATCACCTTCTACGCAGTCTTCCGTATGGCTTCTACCCTTTCTCCTTCTTCAAAAGGTAATCAATCGATCGATTGTTCGTTTAATTTCTCTTCACTTCGCTTCGAAACTGAAACTGAAACTGATACGTTTAGCTCAATTTTGATGTATTTGATATAGATAATTGCTTAGTGATTGTAGAATTTTGATGTATTTCATTTTCTGAATCTGTTTGAGCTCCAGTTGTTCTTTAAGTTAATGTTGTAAATATTAGATTGCATAAGTAGATAACATCCCTAATTTAGCAGATCCGCCAGTTTCAAATGGAGAGAGGATGAAATTGTATGACAAAATGAGCAGGGATTTGGATGAACATGGTGCACTTTTTCTTAAACATGGAGAGACTTCACAGTCATTGTTACTTTCTGACCTCTTTGATGTTAAAAATGGATCTGTGACTCCTGTTTTGAAGGTGATTATGTGATAATGATGCATTATTATTTTCATTGATTAACATTGTAATTGCTAGCTATTGTTCTTATTTCTGCAGGCTGCTAATCCTCCTGTTCGAGCTAATGTCTTACATTTGAGTACTGAGTACTCGCTTCCTATCGCGTATGGGAATTGAAATCTTAATGTGTGAGTTGTTATTATGTTTCTTGAATTCATGTATGTTGTTTCTTGATGCAGGAAAGCTGTGAGGGATGTGTTTTCGCCGACTCTTAGTGAAGGTAAGTTTAATGTTCGGATACAGTCTGCAAAAAAACTTCCATTGTTGTCTTGTTTATCTCTCTTGTAAAGCTTAATCATTTTTGGGTTAGTAATTTGGTTTCAGAATTCTGAGCTCTACCATTTTAGTATGTTTCATGCTTCACACCACAGTTTACCTGTTCCCACTTCTGAAGTGGAAGTAAGCATCTTTCTGTAGCACCTTCGTTCTTTTTAAATTTTTAGTTTTACTAAACGTAAATTTGGCAGATTGAGGCTGAAGTGGATGCTGTAAAATCAGTTGCAGATCAACTCTGCCCGATGAGAATTTTGTTGGATAGGGTCGTTTTGACTTCAACTGGTGTGCTTTTGGGTTGCTGGCAGGTACAACTGGTGTGCTTTTTAGATTTTACATGGATAGGGAAATCATTGATTTATTGAATGTTTTTATTTCTTACTTAGGTGATCTCGGGGACGGATCCTGTTAATATCCGCTCTAAGTTGAGGAATGCTCTTCCCCGTGCACCAGAAAAGCAATCTGTAAGAACCTTACCAAATTAGTAATTTTACCTTCACTTTTTTACAGGATTGAAATAATATATATGTAAATATTAGTAAACTAATTTTGACTTTTATGCTGTAGTATGCTCCTGCCATACTTCATACATCACTTGCAAGGATTCTTGGTCACCCTATAACTTCATCTGAGGTTGGTATTCTATGCTCATGTTCTAAGGATCGGTTTCTACACATATACAACTTTTGATTGGAATAAATATGTTGGTGCACATTACACGACCTACCCATTTTTCCACCTCTAACCACCCCTAAATGTTGTCACCCAAACCACATGATGCAGAGCGAAAGCACAAAAAAGAGAATGCTCTTAAAGGAAATGCTGATAAATTTCTAAATGAAATAACTAGTACACCATGCTCCCTTTTATAGGGAAAAACTAATTTGGCATGCATGGCCAGATTTTGGGAAATTGGTATTGACAGTCTAAAATCGAAACTAGATGACTAAATAAACATGTGAGTTAACGACATCCACAGTTCACGTGTTTTTACTAAGGAAATGAAGTTAATCAAAATGGCTAAATTTGGGGGGAAATCGTGTCTGTTACACCATTTTTATCCATATTTTACGGGTTTCATAACTCCAGACTGATCAAAAGGGATGCATATTTTAAGTTGAAAATGAGCCTACTTGCTCAAAATATGAATCTAACGACTCGTGGATCAACTTTGTAGCGCAATAATTACTTTTTGTAGGATGAACATGTGAGCTAATTCACATTTCTCTCTCTTCATAACAAGTTTGGTGGTAGTTATGATGGTGGTTATGGATTGACCCGTTCCTTCATATAGTTGCTTTAAAACTTCTAATTTAATGCTTCAACTTGTGATTATTACTATCTAGGACCCGGGTGTCGATTCAGAACTGCAACACTTCCATGAATTAGTAGCTCATTTGAACAAACTCATCAGTGGAACTAAGGTGGTCACTTCACATTTCATAATTATTTCATCCAACATAAATTAATTTCTTGTTCATTTATATATGACATAAATTCCTCTGGGTCCTAATTATTTATCATGTACATGATATGCATCCTAAAAATTCACTTGCAGGCAACAATCTCTGAGCTGTTGTATGTGGAAGAGTATGACGTATTGGCTTTGGCGTTAGATGGGAAAATGAAAATACGCCGTCTTCAATTTGGATGTTTGAAAGCGTGAGGCTTGAATAAATGTATTTTATTTTTGTAGTTTCCTTATGATCTTATAAGTGTAGTATGTAGTCACATGTATCATGTTTTAAGTTAGAGTCCCACGTTAATATTTTCCGGCGGTAATAATTTTATACTATCCATCGAAACTAACCAAATGGTTGGAAGGTATTGACGCAACGATTCTCGAGTCAGGTCTCGGAGTCTGGTGAACCGGATCAAGCTTTTTTCTAGCCTGAAATAGAACTGCAACACGAAGAAACCCGTTAGAAAGGATCTTGATACGTAAAAACTCAGGGAGTACCCTGGCAAGGTAGTGTCCTTAAAGATTTTAATGATTGTTGTAAGAAATGACACGTGTACTTATTGATTTTTAACTTCCTATAATTTGTTTAAAATCAAGATTAATTTATAGTCACAAGATCTTTTAAAACAAGGTTCTAAATTTGGATCCAACCGTCCACCACAGGACCAGGAAACCGTCCACTATCCAGGTGGGTTCTTCAATTCCTTTTAGAAGTTGGAGTACAACTATAAAAGAGTATACATTGGAATTAGGCAGAAACTCTACGCGTTTTACAGTTAATTTCGTTTTTTGTCTCTGAGGTTTGTAAACTCCAACCATTTCGGTACTAAGGTTTATTTTGCCTTAAATTATGGTCTTAGGTTATAAAATCATAACGGTTTTCGTCCATTTTTTTAACGGAATTAGATTTAATTAACTTTTTCTGAAACCCTTATTTTACTATTTCTATTACTATGTGTCTATTAGAAAACAAAACCGTTGCCGTCCTCATCTTCTCCATCCAGACCTAACGTTCGGCTCTATCGAAGCGGTGGTTTCCGGTCTTTGTCCGATCTTCATCTGGTCTTGGAAATTTTGTTGTTTGCTAGTTCTTGGCCCCAAGTACTTGGCCGTGAACTAGCACGCATACTTCAGACTCACGAGAACCTTGAGTACTAGGACCGTATACTTGAGCCGAGTACTAGATCCGTATACCCTAGCCGAGTATTTGATCTGTATACTCTTAGCCGAGTACTAGAACCGCATACTTGGTTTACTTGATTACTTGGTCCGAGTTCATAGAGCCAAAAGCTAGGTCACGAGCACATGGATCCGCATACTTAGGGCACGTGAACTTGAAGTTCACAGTCGAGTACTTGGGGTCGAGAACTAACATGCATATGGATTCGTAAGGGGGTGAGTGGATTAAGGTTTTATGAAGGAGATAAGTGGGAACTTATATAAATAGTCCTTTAGTGGGTAAAAAGACGATTATACCCTCATGTGCAAAGCATATGTCAATATTTAACAAAAAAAGTTAACACCAATTAGCGGAAATGACGAAATGTGTGTAAAATTTTCAAAAAAAGGACAATCTGTGTATTTATTGAAGTCAAATGACATATAGTGCAATTTCATACATAACTAAATGACAATTTGTGTAATTTACTCTATAAAAAATAATGTACTTGTTATGTCTTATTCTTTTTTTTATATTCAGATGTTGAATTTTAATATTATTTATGACGCAATCCAGTTTGATCGGTCCTACAAATAATTGCTAAGGCAGCAAGTTCGACGAACGCAAATATAAAAAAATTGGTTTTAAAGTAAAAACTCAAACCTGTAAGGGCAAGTGTAGTGGGCATCAATAAGGGGGTGTGGACCACGTGGCTTGTGATTGGGCGTGAAACATTGCCTTCTAGGGCGTTATTTTGGACGTGGGGCGGGATGTGAGGCATTCACGGGCGTTGGGCGCTCGATTGGTTTTTCAACTTTAAAACTATTAATTAATGATAGATAATAAAATAATTTCACACCGTAGTGATTATGTTTAGTGGTTTTACTCGTACTGACATGATCCGATATTTATAGAATCCTACGTGCCAGTTTTAATTGACATTATGTATCTTACAGCAGCTGCCGACCACGCGCCTCCGATCTGCTATAAACACTATTCTATTGCCCGCCACACGCCTCCCTGTATTCACGACGGCACTGTACGGGTCTTTCTCTCAATTATTATCAAGGTATGTATGTCTTTCTTGCATGTCGTATACCCTAGGTTATAGATCGGTGCCATATCGTGTTCGTGAGTTTAATTCTGTTCTGATGTGCTACGATTCTTCATATGATGTTGTGATTGTAAGTTTTTTCTTAGGTTTTGATGAATCTGAGACTGATTCACCTTCCGATTCTGCGTTTGAATCGTTATTAAAATTGAACTGAATATGTAGTTTAGGTTTTCATTTTCTAGGGTTTATGTTTGTGTTTTAGATGTGAAATGTCGATTCTTCGTGTAGTATCGTGTTTGCGAGTCTAATTTTTGTTTCAACGGTTCCGATTCTTCATCTGCTGTTGTAATTGTAAGTTTTTTATTAGGTTTTGATGTATCTAAGACTGATTTACCCATTGAATTGAATATGTAGACGTAGTTTAGGTTGTCACATTTTGTAACGTGAAATCTAGGGTTTATGTTTGCGTTTTAGCTGTGAAATCTCAATTCTTCGTTCAGTATCGTGTTTGCAAGTCTAATTTGTGTTTCAACGGCTCCAATTCTTCATCTGCTGTTGTGTTTGTAAGCTTTTAATTAGGTTTTGATGAATTTAAGACTGATTTGCCCTCTGATTTTGCATTTGGATTATTGTGAAAATTGAATATGAATATGTAGTTTAGGTTTTCATTTTCTGTAACATGAAATTTAGGTTTTATGTTCGGGGTTTAGATGTGAAAAATCCCCATTCTTCGTGCAGTATCGTGTTTGCCAGTTTAGTTTGTGTTTCAACGGTTCCAATTTTTCATCCGCTGTTGTATTTGTAAGCTTTTAATTAGGTTTTGATGGATTTAAGACGGATTTGCCTTCCAATTCTAGGTTTGGATTATTATGAAAATTGAATTGATAATGTATGTGTAGTTTAGGTTTTCATATTTTGTAACGTGAAATCTAGGGTTTATGTTTGCGGTTTAGATGTGAAATCTCGATTCTTCATGCACTACTGTGTTTGCGAGTCTAGTTTGTGTTTCAACTGTTCTGATTCTTCATCTTCTGTTTTGCTTATGTGTTTTTATTGGTATTGAAGAATTTAAGATTGATTTACTCTCGGATTCTGCATATGAATTATTCTGAAACAAATTTGAACATGTAATCATGGGAATTTGAGTTCTAAGTATTGTCATTTGTACTGGAATCAACCAAATTTTATGTGATAATGATTTAGATTAACCAAAAAATAACTATGAATTTGTGTATTCTTTGTTTTTTGAGATGATGAAGATTTAGGAAACAGGAAACTGATATTTTGTCTGTCTCCTTCCATTTTCTTGGAAATTTCTTTACTTACCTTCTCTTATAATTGATTCCAATATTTGGTTTCTTGTGGTATCCATCTGCTTCTGTTAAAGTTTGTAAGTCTTGTTTATCCTCTTTGATTTTGTTACCTGTTTTACAATTTCACTCACCAATCACAAGTCAATGCATTGATCTGTGTGTGGCTGTTCTAATTGAGATCTTAGGTTCATTGTTGAACTTTTATTGAAGATATTTGGTTCATTTTTGTTACTTTTATTGAAGATATTGGGTTCATTTTTGTTACTTTTATTGAAGATCTTTGGTTCATTGCTGTTACCAGATAAGGAATAAGATCTGAACACAGATTCTGGAGATTCTATCTAACAAAACCAGCATGGGAGCTGAAAGATCACCCACTTGGTGAGTAAAATTAAGTTCCACATTCGATTTCTTCATATAATTACCTAAAAATAATAAATAATCTTCAATGATTTTAATGCAGCTTGAACACTAGCAAGAAGAATCCCGCCAATGTTCCTAAAAGAATTCACAAGGCTGAAAGGGAGAAACTGAAGCGTGAACATTTGAATGAACTCTTTCTTGAGTTAGCTGGTGCACTTGGTAATTTCTGAATTCCGATTAGTGTTTAATTACTCTTTCCTGCTATCTGTATTTGTTTAGTTAATATTTTGCTACCTTGCAGAACTCTCAGAACAAAACAGCGGGAAAGCCTCGGTACTAGGTGAAACCACTCGAGTTGTAAAAGACATGATTGATCAGATCAAGTCACTCAAAACTGAAAATGCTGCTTTACTATCTGAAACACAATATGTAAGGCTCTTAACAACCCGCTAATCAAAATCGACCCATATAAGTAAACGGGTCGAAATTATTTTGCTTTCATGGGCAGGTGACGGTTGAAAGGAATGAACTTCAAGATGAGACTTGTACTCTACAAAAGCAGATCAATGAACTAAAGAGCATGATAAAAGAAAGAACTGTCCAAACAAACCTTGACCTGAATGCACCTGCAATCGAATCTCAAGAACCACAATTACCGACATATTTTCCACCGGAGATGATAAGATTACCTGCTGGTGATCCAGTTTTGAATCCTGTTTTTGTTATTCCTGCTTGTCATGATGTTCAAGTTCACACGCAACCAGATACGGGTATGGGTAACAAACGCGTGTCGAATGTGAGTAAACCATACCCGCGGTATCCCACTTCATCTGATTCCTGGCCTTTCCAGCTTCTTGAAAAACCGTCTCAAGAAGTCGGGGATGAACAACTGAGGAAACGCGTATAATATTCGTGATTTCAACAAAGTCGTGTTAGTTGTAATATTGCCAATATTTTTGTTGAAGAAATGACCAAGTGGTGTGTTAATGGTGTTGATATTATGTTAATTGTTATGACCAGTGTCACGAAATGATCCCTCGTGTCATAGTGAAAGTCTTGAAAAATCTTTAGTAGTTGTATTTGTTTTATATTTGATTTTTTTTAAGTTTATCAAAGTGATAAAATAAATAATCCATGAACTTTACATACCCTTAAATGACTAAATGAAATTTGGATATATATATATATATATATATAAATACTAGCTTATAAACTCGTGTATTACAAGGGTTGATTAACGAAAAATATGTAAATCATAAATTTGTATATACTCTTTCTTAGTGAAAATTTACATTTGTAATTCACAAATATGTAAATATTTATTTGTATACAACATTTGATGTAACGTTATTAACTTTATTATCTGTATTTAAAATCAACAGTTTCAGTCTGTCTCTATTTTTGACTTTGTGTGACATAAAGTTGACCATTAACTCTTATTTATCATTATCACAAAATATAAAAAATTGTATTAATTAAATAAGTAACAGCTTAAACACATTTGACAAATCAAATTTTGGTAAAGATCGCATTGTTTCATTATTTTCGTGAATCGTCTTCATTTAAATATAGAGGAAAAAAGATCATGAAAAAAATAAACAAATAGGATACAGGAAGGCGATGATTTGGTTGGTCAACGTGATTTTGTTAAGAATTTAATAATTTTTCAGTTACATTTTAACTTTAATTTCCATATATATAAATCAAAATTGTTATTGTTTTATTAAATACCATATTACATGTTAAAACCAATCTGACCATAGTTATAACATATTCATGAGTTCAGATTTTAGAAAAAAAATGTTTTTAGGAATTTGGACAGAAAAAGTGAGGAACTATTGTCTAAAAAAATGACATGTGGTATTTGAGATTTTCATTTATTATGTTAGTAAAATTATTATTATTATTATTATTATTTTTCTTAAAAAATTGTGCATCTGATTTGATTTTATGTATTTGAATTTTTCTATTTCATGCATGTATTTAAACGTTCAATAAACTCAAACCATAAAACTAAACCGTTGGTGCGATTATCTTTGGTTGGATTAAATGTTTCAATAATTTGGTTTTAACTTTAAAAACCATTTGGACCGGACCATGAATAAAGCTTATACATGTACATCTTCATGTCCTAATATGATCTCAAAACATCAATACAACTATAAATGGGACGAACGAAAGCTGCAAAATTAAAAACAATTCAAACTAAACAACGTTGCGATTTGCACATTTGTCACAAGTTAGAAAATGTAGTGTACGACGTTTGACCATGACCGTTTAACTCCAGCACAACATAATCTACATTACCTGTGGTGAAAAGATGGATAACTTAAAACTTGATCTTACAGATAAAATGAAATGAAGATTTTATCCATCATCATGTTTCAGTTTTGGTTATTTGTCATTCATTGATTGGCAGATACAATTTGTTGAGCTTCAGCAAGTGCAGACTCTTCATCTGCAGCATAAAGTACCTTCTTAACTGCCACAACCATCTGTCAAATGTATCTGTTAGCCTTTATTTCACATTTACAATATTTTTCACGCTTCAACAAACCAATATAACTAATGCTACTAATCGATAAGAGATATATGAAAAGTTGTGGATTTATAGCGGATCATAAGTTAGGGTGCTTCTTGTTCACGGAACTTATTTATTTATTAACTTTTTTAAGGAATTGGAATCTTTCAAAGTAATTGAAAATTTTCAACCAATTGCAGTTTGAAGGAACCGGTGATTGTAATTGTCAAAGGAATTGAAATTTGTGATGCATTTGGTTCATAAAATAATCATGTTTGGTTTGTTAATTTGTTAAAAAAATTGGAAGGTGGTTTCGGTGGTAATCATGTTATCATTTGAACTCAGATTCCAATTCTAACGGATTCTGCAAGCCAAAGAGCTTACGGATGGAAATTAGATTTCCAATGAACCAAACGCCCACTTAAGGAATGACCAAAATATGCACATTAAATAAGCATGGAAATAAAAATGTTTGCAGCAGGTTACCGGAATATGTTCCAGTTCAGGAGCCTGACAAAGTATCTCAATATCCCGTAATTTTGCAAAATAGTAATCTCTTTCTTTCTCCAAAAGATCCACGGATATCTTCAATTCTGTAATCTGAAAGAAAAAACATCAAAACTTCAAATGAAATTAAGATTGTATCTCAGCATTTTGCCATTTGAAATTCAGGTTGGCAATCTCTCAACAGATCAGATGATCAAACCCTAAGGACTTGGGGATGAAACCTGAAATTCAACTGGGATTACCTCATTGGACAAAGCCTGAATTTTCTCTGAACAATCAGACTCAATTGCTACTTCACTTGGTTTTTGCTTAGTCCCTAAAACAAACAGCATTCGGATCAATAATCATATATACACACTATAACACTTGCAGGAAAAGAAAATAGGAAAACACCTGATTTACATAGTTTAATCCATTCATGATTCATCCCAAAATAATTGTGGCAATTTCCATTTTAGTTTCTTCTAAAACAAAGAGATAACGCCATAGTAGTCGAAGGCTCAAGGCACAAAGGGTGAGGAGGTGAGCCTTGGGCCTAGGCGCAAGGCGCTTAAAAAGAGAGGGCTTAAACAATATAAACAGGCCAATTTTAGGGGTTTTAGAACATTCACAACAGGGCCTCTATCTCCATCTTCGTCTCTATTATTTAAAGATTTCTTCTATTTTGCACCTCCATCGGGATCTCTATCTCAATCTTTAAATTTTAGAGTTTAGTAAATAGAGATTCTCTAAATATAGAGATTCATTTTCATCAATCTCTATATTTATTGTGAGTATCTAGGAAAGAGAAAAAAATAATAAAATAAGTGTTTGTGAGTGAGATAGAGATATAGAGAATGAGATGTGGGTGGTTAAACCAAATTTAAAGATAAATTTGAAAAAATATGATATTTAGTTAAATTACGAAGATGAAGATGGAGATGTTGCCGTGACAGCTCTTAGGCTGGTTTAAACATGTTACAGGTCATTTTTAGACGTTTCAGACCAGTTTTGGCTGGAATCCTCGCCTGAGCGCCTTGATGAATGCAAGGCGGTATGATGGCACCTCTCCTTGCCTGAGTGCCTTTTCCGCTTTTGACTGCCAACGGATAACCATACTAATTTATATACTACATGCCTAGTCAAATGTTGTATTTATTTCGGGACAAAGGGGTGTGTATTAAGAAGGTTGGCACCATTTGTACATAGAAAATCCAAAAAAAGGTTGATAAGGCATTATAAATATGGATCCATGAAGTTACAAACCAAATGAGGCATCATCTCCATCAATCAAAGAGGGTTTTTTATGAGTAAAAACTGGTAAATAGATCAAATTAACAAGTAGGGAATGAGCTCACCTGATATTTTGGGAATGTTCAATTTGTCCCCTGAACCAGGATTCTGGGAATTGTTTGTTTGCAGAGATTTTGAATTCTTCTGGGATGTCTTTAAATTACGTTCTTTACATATCTTACTTCGACGTTCCACGGGATTATAATTCCTGCACAAACATCAAACATATAACAAAATGCAACAGGTAAAAACACAGGACACGTGTTATAGTTTAGCACTGTAATATACTCATTCATGATGCCACCATTTACAGAGTCACAGTATCGTTTCAGCCATTGCAGAAACTCCAAGTTGTCCAAAGGTCGACCCTTCACTAGCCTATTTACTTCAATATGCTGAAACAAAATCAAAAGCCACTATTCTTTTACGACAAAATAGAACCAAAAATTAAAGACCGAAAAACTAATGCTTGTTTACACATACATTCAAACTTCACGGTTGTAATCACTTACCTTATCAATTTTGAGTTTGTTAAATACATCTTGCAGCACTTTGTAGTTTTGGATCATATCATATTCTGTCCTTGCATCAAAGTTAACCTGTAGTCAAACCACATCATGTCAACACTTGGATTCACTTAATGATCAAACATCTATAAGACGAATCGTCACCTTGTGCATCGGAACGGTCCCTGGATAGGTCATGTCCATCATCTGGCACTGCACAGCACCTGAAGCAGCCTGAATGCAAAAAATTAAAGTGTTTCATCCACATAACATGATCAAATCAAGTCTAAACTGGTTAATTCTGATCAACTATCATTTACTTGCTACAAATCACTAGTTTGAAAATAGATTTTCAGATTTTTTAGTTCGAATTCACAATCAAGTATTCAAGTCTCAGTTTCCATATCGTACACAATCACAACTTATTTCTACGTTTTATGGAATCTCAAACTGAAACTGCGGAACTATCGAAACGAAGAAAAATCTAAATTACGAGACGGATTAAGTGCTTACCTCTTCAATATTTCGATGTAATTTTTAATGTTTCTAATGAATAAAAATAGCCTCATTTATTTCATAATTTACAAGCTAGTTAATCACAAACATGTAGTAGAAAGCTTGAATGCAAATTTCAAAGCGTTTCACCGATATAACATTGATCAACTGAGTTTAAATTAGTTAACTCTGATCAACTATCATTTACTTGCTACAAATCACTAATTAGAACATCGATTTTCAGATTTTTGACTCTGAATTCACTTTGTGGATCAAGTATTCACGTCTCCGTTTCCGTATCACACACAACCACAACTTATTTCTACGTTTCATGAAATCTCAAACAGAAACTGCCGTTACCGAACGATGAAAACGAAGAAAACCTAAATATTAAGTGCGTACCTCCTCAATCCGAGAGAGATTGAGTTGAAGTCTGGCATTGATCCACGAGAGAAGCTCGTTCCTCCCGACGAAGTACGCGCTATCCATCATTCCGATATTGCTCGCCATCCTCTGTTGTAGCGAACAATCTCGTTCAAAATTCAAATCACAACACGCAATTCCGAACGAAAATAAGCACAGATTGAAGAACAATTGCAGAAGAAATGAACGAACGAGAGAGATAGAGAATTGTAGAATTAGGGTTTGGTGTTTGGGGGGGAAGTTTTGATTGTTTCTATAAACGGTGAAAACTCAGGGGAGCAAACTGGCGTCAGGCGTCACCAACCGGCCAGCCAAAAAGATGGCGCTTAACTTTTTTTTATATACTTTTTTAATTATTTTTTATATTTTTACTTGCTTCTTTTTAAAAAGTAAATAAATAAAATATTTAATTTTAAGAAATTTTAAAAAAATTAAGAAAGTTGTATTACTTGTTTATGATAAATAATTAAAGAATTGAAATCTTTTGGAAAAGATAATACATATTTAAGATAATATTAAACCTTGTGAATATTATTTAATTTGTATCTAGGTCCAAAATTTTCTTTAATTGGACATAAGTGCCTTTCTAGTTTCTAGTTTGTATTACACTTTATATAGAAAGTGCATGATGATCTCAAGATGTTTATGTTATCATTAGTTATATAAGTTGATGACAGAAATTATCACACCCACTTTTATAGTTTTGTAATTAAATATTTTTATTTTTTTCTAATAACAACCACTCTATATCATTATCTTGAATTGGACTTAACTCGTATTAACTGAATTTACGTCTACATCGAACATTTTAATAACACCGTGGATACACTAACTTAACTGAATTTATGTAACAAAATCGTCAATTCATATCAAAGACAGTTGACATGTTTTCCATCAAATTCATCTTATATTGAGACATTTGTTTGTATAAATTACTATGTCGTTAGTTTAATTAACTGGATAAAATTTATATGATTAATATGATTACAAGAAACACATGTGTGATTAACAAATTCTTGTTACAACATGTATTTAGAAACTTTGGTCTCCATTTTTTATTATTTTATGTTTTCTAATAAACAAACAAAATTTAATCGGTTAAGTAGCAACATGATATAGTCATGTAACCAACATTCAACAATAGATCATGATTTGACGATTTGCTCATGATACACAGGGGCGGATGTATGTGGAGGGCAGGGGTACCTGTCGGTACCCCTCAACTTTCGACGCGTAGTGGGAATTTTCGACGCGCAGCTGGAATTTTTTTTTTCTTTTTACCGTTTTATGTATCCAGATACCCCTGAACGAAATTTTAGATACCCCTGAATTTTTTTCCTAGATCCGCCACTGATGATACAAGTTGTAATCGTAACCCTAAAGCGAAAAGTGATCATAAAATTGAGATAATCAATAATTATCACGATTTAGTATATCTTCAACACATATATAAAAAAGTAACATCTAAAATCACTTGAACACACAACTATTTCTTCATAAAAAGAAAGAGTTTCATCCATATGTTTGGTTTCCTTTTCACCATATTTGCAAGTAAAGAATCCAATTTGACGATTCAAAAGGGCATCTACATGAGAGTATTTAAAAATCAAGTCATCATATTTTTAGGACTAAAGTGACATTTAGAAATCTACAAGGGTGTTAATTGAAAAATAAAGTTAGTGTATCCTCCAAGTGTAATGTTTTTCAATGCCATCTTTAAATAAAACAATGGGTGGGACCATGGGCTCGGTGATGTGCAGAGCCTCGGCCGGGCCCCCGAGTGAGACAAGGTCACAAGGGTCTTAGCCGGTATCCTCGTGAATCATGGCTTGATGGTGACGCCCTCTCATGGAGTTTAATGTTCGTCTTTATAAATAAATGCATCAATCACTTGTACCATGTGCTTGTTAAGTAGTACTTTGATACATTTTTCACTTCAACTTTCTATTATTATATTGTAAGATGACAAAATTTTTATTGTTAGTATGTATGTTACGTAACTTGTATGTGTTTATTTATTTGTTTAGGTATTAAATATATCAACTAGATTTTTCACTATTTTATTATTATTAAATATACATATATATTATATTATGTTACATTTGAGAAACACGAGATTGTCTTTTTACATTAATATTAAACAAGAGTTTAATTGGGCAAAATTGTATTCTAAGAATTTTACTACATTAATATTAAATTGTCACGGGTTCAATTCTCACTAGTGACAGGATTAAAAAGAAATTTGCAGTTAAAAAAAGTTATCTTTACACACACATCAGTTATGTGATTAAATACAAAAAAATAGCTGAATAATATTGATTATAAATAACATAAGTTAGTTAGACTACAAATGTAATTTTATAGTTATTACAATTAATAACGAAATTTATTTAGAAATCTAACTATTTAAACAATCAATTTTTTATTTAACAAATTCTCAAATCCTTTTTGATTTTATGTGATTTCATATTTTACTTTATTTTATAAATTTTTATTAAACTTTCAAATCTACATGATATTTCACCAATTAATTATTCAAGCGTTTTACCAGTGTTTTATTATTGTGTTATGTCTGTGCTGCATCGCACACCCACCTAGTATTATATTACACAACAACTTACTCATTATTGATCATAAATTCTGCTATAAAATATATAATGGCGCTATTTTGTGTAAAGAAATATGTTTCCATTTTGCCCTGAAAAATTAAAACGATCTTTATTTAGTAGTATTTTATTAAAAAAAAATATATTTTTTCAACAAAATGAATTTTAAAATAAATATATATTTTTAACATAAGATTATTAGTTTCATCGTCAGCTGTCATCATTTTTTTAATAAAATCGATGTACGTATAGTGTTAAATAGAATACGTTCAATAAAAAATAAAACTCAACCCCCTCCGTTCTTTCCAAATGTCACATTCACATTTTATTTTCTCACAACCTCACCCTCTTATCTTCTTATTTTTTTTATTGCAAATGCCCACTGATTTATTCATCACCACTAACCCAATATTACCCTAAATAATAAACAAACTTCTTACTTTTTCTATTAAACTCATTCATATTTTATTCTTAACCAAACGACTCTAAGTTTTAAATAAACTTTAACCTAAAATATGAGGTAATTTAAAAAAAATAAAATTTACTAAATAATAACTATGTTTCATATTAATTTCATATGTTTCATATTAATTTCATTTAAGTCAACTTAAAAAAGCAGTCACTAAATTACAATCTGTTTCATATATATTCTATTTAAGTAACTTAATTTTAAATAATTTGAACATCTATAAAAAAAATCTTAATTATGTAATAATAAATGAAACTTGAGTAGGTTTGTAGTTAAAAATTTAAGTGATTTTATTGATCAATTTTTAACTTAGTTATTATTTCTTGTTTTTATCCCTATAAAAGAATGATCACTTCTACACTCTATTGTGAGAGCCCATCTTCACCCTTTGTCACATCCCCACAAGGCACAGGCTATACGTCACGATTGATACAGAAAACACACAACGAATAAGAAATGCCAAAAGCTAAAGCCATCTAGTCTTACTAATGTTTATTTGAGATGTGTGCTAAAAAAAATTAAAACAAAGTGGGTCAATATAAGTTAGTGAGTTCATAAACAAACAACTATTTAAAAACGTGTTTAAACAGAAATATTGAAACATAACAATTGTCAGAGAAAGTAATCATCCAATTTCCACCCACTGGCAACACGACACAACATTTATGGGGATCAGTCTCGTTGTAAGTCTCATCACTCTGGAACGTAAATAATGTTATTTACGTGTATATATACATTGAATTGCAAAACACCAAATTATATCTAACACATTGATCAACACCAGTTTCAATATAACAATCTTGTATAAAAACCATAAACGATTTAAATACACACAACCCAATTTAGATGAACTCACCATTGAGCAAAAGCGTGTGAAACACGCACACGCAACCAAACTCGCTCACAACCACCATGAACCTAGAATAAGCAAATCTTTCGATTAGGTTCCCTCCACGAGCCAAGCCTCTTCACTTTAATGTCTAAAAACAAAAAAATCTAAATCATAATCAAGACTTGGGTTAAACTCTAGATACTTACCAAGATTGAAATTTGAACATGTTTTGACGAAGATACTTACCAAGGATTGAAATTTGAACATGTTTTGACGAAGGAACTCCATGTCAGCTTTAGTCTTTTGATTAAATACCTTAGATATGGATTATATTCCTTATAAGAACACTTAGAATCCAAAATCATGGATATTAGGGTTATTAGGAGCACTTACCAATCGAATCCAAAAATGACTCCAACAACAATTCAACTACTTCGTCTTCTGGAATCGATTTGAAGACCTAGAATTACATGAATTAAACATGCAAATCTTGGATATTGGGGATTGGGGATTAGGGCATGAGAGGATTTTGCAAAACAGTTGCCATCTTTAATGCATTCTTCAATAACTGGTCAAATTATTCTCAATTTGATTGAATTTATCACATGAACACGAAACACACAGAATCAAACACAATATCTTTGAAATTCTTCCCAATTTCAAATATTAGAGCACCAAAAAACTCTAATACCACTTGTAGGTTCGATATCACTCAAGCACTAGATTAAGTGATCAAATTGTATGGCGGAATCACGCAATTTAATAATAAAATCAACATAAACAATTAAAAACATAGGGTAAATCAAAGGCCAATTGTATTGATTGAAAAAATTCGTACATGTGAGAATTCGACAATGACAATTACAATTAACGAACTCAAACTAGCTATTTATAGGCATAATACAAATTAACCTATACATATGTTTCTATATCATTTTAGAATGCCAGACTGGCATAACTAACTAACTAACTTTCTTTGTAGTCAGTTGTTCTCCAGAGTAGTCTGTTGTAGAAGAAACACACGTTAGTCCGGGGAGATTACCTTTCCTACTACGGATGAACAAAGTGTTCACCCTGAGTAGATAGACTCTCCGAAATACTTGCCTTATACTCTTGGTCTTATGTTCTTTTATCCAGAGCATATGTAAATTAACTCAGGATTAAGTCTTTCTCCCTACTAACTCTTTCTTCGGAGTACTTACCTTGAACTCTTGGCCTTTTGTTCTTCTTTGATCTAAAGCATATGTAAAATAACTCGGTGTTAAGTCTTTCTCCGGAGGAGAACTTCATCTGGAGTAGTCCTTGGACGTTTTCAGTATAAGACAGTTTCTCTGGAGCACTCAACCTTCGGAGTAACTTCTTCATTCGGAGCAGACTTTATTCCTCTAGAGTACATATTTAGTGATTTTGAGAACATCAGCCTTATGTGTGACTCTAAAATATATGATTGATATTCAAATTAGTTATAAAGAGGTGTAGTTTGATATTTATGTTGTGTGTGAAAAGTTAAAATTTGTATGGACATGTTGTTTAAAGTTTCACTTAAAAACTAGGAATCAAAGGTTGAATATTGGGTCGCAAGGTAGTATTTGATTATGTTGTTATTGATGTGGTTGTTAAACCATAAAGATGCATATGCTTAATCTAGAACTCGCAAAGTTGCAATGTGACCCGTTATCATAAATTACAAGTATGATTAGGAAAGTGACTAATAGCGTTATGATTGTTACTTTGTGACTCATGGTCTGTCAATATAATCAAAAGTTATGTCCCACCATGTTTCCATTGGATCCAAGAATGAAGTCAAATGACCCATTGTTAGATATAAGTATGTTTTGTTGTATATGTTGCACACTAGTGGAATTATAGAAGGAATACAAGTTACATGATACGTTGTATATGTTGAAACACCCAAAGTTCAAACTTATCTAAATTTATCTCGATATAAATTCAGTATCTTTTTCTTTTAATACTTAAGGGGATATTGTTAGGAAATGTCATTTGTAAACCTCTAAGTATTCAATCAAATGAAAACTCTAGAAGACAGAAGTTTTTGTCTCTGAATCCATGTTTAGAACCATCCGACCTTCATTTTTAGAGACTTTTAAAGAATACTTCAGCATGACAAATCATAACTAACTCATAAACTTTAGGTAAGCTTTTGAACTTTCTAGGACTTAGTCTTCTCCAGACGGAATATGAAGGATCCAAGCCTCACTGACTTATACACTGTCATCAATTGGCGTGACTTAAATGTTGTCCAACATGCTAGAAGACTCTGACACATAATCTATGCAACTATGTTGTTTGTATCAAAGAACATTAAGAAGAAAAGAGATGTAAGATTAACCATTGGACCACAGGCTGAACCACTTCAGGAAAGCAACCAATCATTGTTGATCAGTTCTTGTGACTATGTAATGGAAAACAATAATAATAACATACTTGTTAAGTTCACCGATGATAAGGAAGACTACATGATCTCTGATCTAGATCGGGTTCCCGTTTAGGGTGTACGATTAGGATGGTATTAGGTGAGTTCTTGAGAGCTCACGTTTATGGAGAGAGAGAGGGGGGGGGGGACAATTTAGTGGTGATATAATAGAATAGTCGATTAGTCTATTCCCTCTAATTAACTCTCTATTTATATGTACACCCAAAGGGAAACCCATTAATGGCCCATTAAGAGTAATTAGGCCTATCGACTAATTACTAGCCATAGGTTATTAAATAAATAAATAATTATATTTGATCATTTAATAATAAGATAAATGATTATAAGAGCCACATATTAAATCTCGTCTTACATTCTCCCACTTGGCTGAGTAATCATTTTTATGAGCATTAGTAAGTCTGCAGATTTAATACTCATTTTAGTTTTGAACCAAAATTGTAGCAGAGAAATACAGTCATTGAATCGATATCCAACTCAATACCCCTATTAATCATACTACAATCCCAATTTAAAACTTAAGTAAATTTAGGATCAAATTTATAAGTAAGCCCTTTAACGTTGATTTGTATAATCAGTGTCTATATGTTGTTAGGCATGCATAACATATTTAGAGACAAACAAATTCAATAACTGAAGAAATTTCATTAATAAACGTAAGTAAGTACATTATGCTACTAAATAAGGTCTTTAGAAAAGCCCATATTTGAAACATGTTCTTCGAAAACTTTAGGTGGGAGACCTTTAGTCATCGGATCCGCAAAAATAACTTTAGTACTTATATACTCAATACAAATATTATTTTCCTCAACTCACACACGTACGAACAAATACTTTGTATCAAGATATAATCCAGCCCCAGTCGAACTGAACTGTTCAAAAAACTAACGACAACTGAGTTATCACAATATAGTTTCAATGGTCTAGAAACGGAATTAACTATTTTGAGTCCAGTGGTCAGATTCTTTAGCAACATTCCATGACAGGTCGCGTTATACACAACTATGTATTCTGCCATCATAGTGGATGTTGTGGTCAACTATTGCTTATGACTCTTCCAAGAGATAGGTCCGCCGGCTAACATAAAGATGTACCCTGAAGTGGATTTCTTGTCATCTTTGCACTTAGCAAAGTCAGAATCAGAATAACCAACCACTTCTAAATTAACACTTCTTCTATAAGTCAGTTTATCGTATTTCGTCCCTTGCAGATATCAGAGTACTTTCTTAGCTGCTTTCCAGTGATCAAGGCCAGGATTAGTCTGATAACGGCCTAGCATTCCAGCAATATAAGCAATATCCGGACGAGTACAGACTTGAGCATACATGACGCTCCCAACTACTGATGCATAAGGTATCATTCTCAGTTGCTCCTTTTCAACCTCTGTTTTCGGACATTGTAAAGAACCAAAAACATCTCCCTTAACTATTGGAGCTACAGAATGAGAGCACTGTTGCATATTGGAACGTGTAAGGACCCGTTCGATGTAGGATTTATGAGATAATCCTAAAATGCCCTTAGATCTATCTCGGTGTATTTCGATGCCTATAACATAAGAAGCCTCTCCGAGATCCTTCATGTCGAAGTTATGCGAGAGTAAACGCTTCGACTCATGCAACATATCTAAACTATTACTTGTCAATAGAATGTCATCTACGTAAAGGACAAGTATAGTAAAGTTACTCCCACTCATCTTGAGGCAGGTGCATTGATCTACTTGATTCTTCAGGAAACTTTGTTTCCTCATGACTTCATCAAACTTTAGGTACCATTGACGTGATGCCTGCTTCAACCCGTATATGGATTTCTTCAACTTACAGACTAGATTTTCTTGACCTTCAGGCTGTTTCATGAACACGTATTCATTCAAGTCGTCGTTAAGGAAAGCGGTTTTGACGTCCATCTGATGTAGCTCTAAGTCAAAGTGAGATACTAGGGCCATCACGATCCTTAATGAATCCTTTCGAGAAACAGGAGAAAAGGTCTCTTGATAGTCGATTCCTTCTTTCTGAGTGAAACCCTTCGCAACTGATAAGCGACCAAAGTTTTATGCATTAAAAGGTGTAACATGTTATATTTATGTAAATTAACATGTGGAATACAAAAGTTTTGTGTAGCTATGCATGTGCAGGTGTTGAAAGCTTAAAGTATGATTTTGGAAGATATTAGGTGAGAGATGCAAGAGTCGGAAGAGACACGGAGAAAACGGGGCAGAAACTCAGGACCTGGCGTAAGCCTACGCCACCCAACGTAAGCTTTCGCCGCCCAGCGTAGGCCTACGCCTGAACATTTCTTTCACAGCAGCTTCTAGTGTGGCAGCGTAAGATTACGCCAACCCAGCGTAGGCTTACGCTGGTTACGTTATTTTGACGCCGATTTTCGGGAAACTGCCGATTTTGAGAGTTCAAGTGGGGGTTTCTTCCCCAAATTCGAAATCACCACTTTTACAACAGTTCTTGGGCGATTTTGGGAGTTCTTGGAGGCTAAGGAACACGATTCTAACATCCAATTGAAGATTGATACTCGAAAGATTGAAAGATTGAAGATGAATTCCACAACCATGAGCGGCTAATCCACCGGTAATCATTCCCGGGTGGATTGTTTGTAAGTTTTTAGGGTTTTATCATGTGCTAGCTTTGAGAAACAATTCTTGTAATCGTTTGGTTTGAAACACTTGAATCTTTGTGTTTAGTATGGTTATGAACTCACGGGAGTCGATAAATTCTTGCACCATTGACCCCGTTAGATGATAATTGCTATGAACTTTGATTTGTGTTGAATCTATTGATTAATCTAATTCTATATTGCATACATTTGTCTCGATTTCATTCGTGAATATTGTTTTACACTATTTGCCGATGATGTATGAATGTTGATGTTCTTGGTTAGATTTGGTTAATTTGATTTGGATAACCATTCGATTGTTTGAACTCATATGTTGGTGTGATAATCCCTAATTACTTGTGAACTTGAAACCCGGGTGTGATTCCTTTTTAATTATTGTTTACAACTTAAACCGTTTATTTTCTACTTGATTACTCGTGATCGTTTTGCTAGTTGATAACCATTGCTTGTTGGATTTGTTAATTTCACCTCAATCATTGCTTGTGTTTGGTCAGAAAGACCCATTGCAACTTCATAAATCACATTGTTAATTGAAGTTAAGCACCGACCACAAACTCTTCGTGGTTCGACACCCTTCTTACCCTAACTAGTTTAAGGTGATTAGGACACTCTAATTCTTTATCTTTGACCGGTCCCTTCGACACCGATCAAATTTTGGCGCCGTTGCCGGGGAGTGTGTGCGCTTGGTGTTTTATTCTAGTTGATTTGTGTGATTACTTGTTTACTTATTATTTGTTACTTGTTTTGTTTGGTTAATCTTCTTCTATTTTTGTGTTACGCGTGGTGTTTGTTTGTGTGTGCAGGTGACAGATTAGTGCATGCGTACCCGTTCATCCGGGAGGACTTCACCGCTTGCTTTCGAACTAGAAATTGAGAAGATAGCAAGGCAAAACCGAACCCAACAACAAAATCTACAACCTATTTCATCGGAACCGTCATCTATGGATGGTCGAAGCAGTCATTCTGGATCTAGCATGAGAAATCGTGGCCCAACTCCAAACAGAGGCCCTATCCCTAACCGCCCACCAACTCCACCTCACCGAACCCAAACCCCATCTATACCTATCAATAACAACCTACCCCGTGGGTCAGGTCCAGTTCAACACAACCGACCCGTTAACATTCGTACCAATCCCACGTACCAAGGAAGAAGGGGATCACAACAAAATCAAAACCCTCCGGGAAATGTCTTTGGAGCTCAACCAAGAAACGACAATGAGGACGATGGTTGGGGGGATGACGATGGTGACGACTTTGGGTATGATGATAATGAAGAGGTTGGGAATGGTAATGGGTTTGGAGACTACGAGTACGAAGATGGTGAGCGGAGCCAATATGGAGAATACAATGAGGGGCAAGGCTTTGAAGAGGAAGAAGAGGTGAATTATGTTCACCAAAGACCGAGACAACCAATGGGTCGAACGGGTAGACCCGATAGACCTGTTTATCCTCCTAGACAAGAAGGGAGGAGAGTTAATGGGGGCTACAACAATGAAAACCGAAGACAAACGGTAACCCCTATGGGTGGAGTTAATGGTCGCTTTCGACCGGCTATTTCGGAGAATGCGTCTCCAATTGTTCCACCAATTCCGGGAATGAGGAGGTTCAAGTCAAGACCGAATTACATCAACGTTCTCCCACATTTTCATGGCATGGTTACTGAAGAACCATACACCCATTTAGCCGAGTTTGCCGCCATCTGTAGCACAATTGGAGATGAGAACTTCGATCAAAGCGAGGTCAAACTTAGACTTTTCCATTTTTCCCTAAAGGATCGAGCAAAGCAATGGTTCATCACATTGCCGGCTAATAGCATCCACACATGGGATGAAATGCAACAAGTTTTCTTGGATGAGTACTATTCGGTTGTAAAGACGGATGACTCCCGAATTGAGATTCGGACCTTTCAACAACAAACAGGTGAACCTCTACATGAAGCCTTTACACGCTTCAAAGAGTTATTGAGGAAATGCCCCCACCATCAAATCTAGTTGTGGGAACTAGTGAAGTGTTTTGTGGATGGTTTGACTCAAAAGGAGAGGAAGTACTTGAAGTCCACAAGTAATGGGACATTGTTGTCTAATCCCGAAGAAGATGATTGGGATTTCTTAGAAAGGATGAGCCAAAGTTCTAAAGCCGAGGCATCAGCTAGCCGAAGAGCTAAACACGCAATTTCTAAGTCCGCTCCGGACTATGAAACAAAAGAGAGGTTAGCATCTATGGAGAGAGAACTGGCATTGTTGAGGAAAGGCGAAAAGAAAGAAGTAGCGGGAGTAAAAGCTCGATTCGACGTTTGTGAAGATTATGGAGATTTAGGCCACAAAACAATGGAATGCCCATTTCAAGAAGGGAGACAAGAAGAGGTGAATCAAGTGTATGGTGAGAGGAAGCAATATGACATGAACTCGAACAACTATCATCCGGGATTGAGAAACCATCCTAACTTCAAGTATGGGAACGCGGCAAACCAAATGAACCCCAACTTTCAAGGTGTGAATCAAAACACTTCGTCAACCTCATATCAACCACGTCAACAAGGAAACTACAATTCGGGTAGTTATCAAAGGGGCTCTTATAACAATAACCGGAACACAAATTACCCCCCAAGGAATTACAACCAAGATCATCAATAACAAAATGGGTCGTCAGGGGGTGATGATGCGGTTAGCTCAAAGTTGGATGCATTATTGAAGATGATGAAAGAATCAAAGAAGGAGAATGAAGTGAGAGACAAGTCTTTTGTGGCATTGGAAAGACAAGTGGGGCAAATGGCCGAAGAAATATCTATGCTAAAGCAAGGTGGGGGGAGGCTACCGAGTAACACTACATTAAACCCGCAACATCAAGGATCGAGTTCAACCAATGCAAATGTAAGTAAAGTTACGGTTCTTCGTAATGGTAAGGTTATCGATAATAAAGTCGAGTCTCCACCACAATTGGTTGAAGGGGTGGTGGAGGATGTTATTGAGGGTGAGGAAAGTGAAGGCGAAGTGGAATTTGTTAATGATAAAAAACCAATTACTCAAAATCTTGAAAAAATTAAACCGGTTCTTAGAGATGAGTCACCTATTGCTAAAGGAAAGGATATGACGGGTGGTTCCGTTCCTTACCCAGAGGCATTAGTTGAACCATTTAAAGCAAAAATGGTAAAAAAAAGAGGACCACAACAAGAAGAAATGTGGGAGATGTTTATACAGGTCAAAATTAACATACCCCTTTTGGATGCCATTAAACAAATTCCAGCTTACGCGAAGTACTTGAAAGAATTGTGTACACAAAAGCGGAATCATAAATTCCCAAAGAAACTTGATGTAACCGCTAATGTAAATGCTATTCTATCGGGTGCTCTTCCACCTAAACTACAAGATCCGGGGGCGCCTATTATATCTATTCAAGTAGGTGATTTCAAAATAAAAAGGGCACTCCTAGATCTTGGAGCTAGTGTTAGTATTCTTCCGGGGAGCCTTTATGACCAATATGATTTTGGCCCTCTTAGGAAGGCCGACACTACCGTGGTTTTGGCCGACTTAACTCCTAAGCTTCCCCGAGGAATATTGACTGATGTTATTGTGAAGGTGGAAGATTTTTATTTCCCAGTGGACTTTCTAGTGTTGGATTATGTCTCTTCCGATAGAACAAAACAACCTACGGTTATCCTTGGTCGGCCATTTCTGGCAACCGCAAATGCCCAAATTAATTGCCGAAGTGGAACGGTTGACATGACATTTGGGAACCAAAAGTTGAGATTAAATGTTTTTTCACATATCTCTAACTCTCTGGTCAACGATGAATGCTTTATGGCGGACATTGTTGACGGGTACATTCCTCTTTGCGATGTTATTGTAAACGAGGATGGCACAACAGAGACATGCTTTTCATGTGACAGGTTACAGGTTGAGACAAGCAAGGAACTCGAAAAAGAAGAAAAACGGCTTGAAGCAATGGCAATTATGAATGGGAGACCACCGTGGACTCACCAAGTGGAAAGCTTGCCGGAACACATTGACAAAAGGCTGAAGCCATCTTTGGAGCAACCCCCAAAGGTCGAGTTGAAGGAGTTGCCAAAGAACCTCAAGTATGCTTTTATAGGAGAAGACGACACCCTCCCGGTGATCATTGCATCAAATTTGACAAAGGAACAAGAGGAGGCTGTGATGAAGGTGTTAGCCGCCCATAAGGCGGAAATTGGGTGGAGTATTGCTGATTTGAAGGGTATTAGTCCCTCGATTGTTATGCACAAGATTGTCACAGATCAAGTCATTGCACCATCTCATGATGCACAAAGGCGGTTAAATCCGAATATGCGAGAAGTTGTAAAGAAGGAAGTGCTTAAATGGTTGGACGTCGGCATCGTTTACCCAATTTCTGATAGTACATGGGTGAGTCCAACACAAACCGTGCCCAAAAAGGCGGGCATTCAAGTCGTCAAGAACGACTCAGGTGAGGAAGTAGCCACTCGGCCGGTAACCGGGTGGCGAATTTGTATCGATTACAGGAAATTAAATGCAGCTACTTCAAAAGATCATTTCTCATTACCTTTCATTGATCAAATTGTGGAAAAACTCACAGGTCAGAAATATTACTGTTTTCTTGATGGTTATTCGGGTTACAATCAAATTGCTATACACCCCGAGGATCAACATAAGACAACATTTACTTGTCCATATGGTACTTTCGCATTTAGGCGAATGCCATTTGGACTATGTAATGCCCCCGCCACCTTCCAAAGGTGTATGATGAGTATCTTTTCAGATATGGTGGGCGAGTCTTTGGAGATTTTTATGGATGATTTTTCCATTTTTGGTACATCTTTTGATTCATGTTTAAACCAATTGGAAAAAGTTTTAAAAAGGTGTGTTGAAACAAATTTGGTCTTGAGTTGGGAGAAGAGTCATTTTATGGTCCAAGAAGGGATAGTTTTGGGTCATGTGATTTCGAATCGAGGGATTGAGGTAGATCATGCGAAAGTTCAAGTTATATCTACTTTGCCTCATCCCACGAATGTTAAAGGCATTAGATCATTTTTGGGGCATGCAGGGTTTTATAGGAGGTTTATTAAGGGTTTTAGCTCAATCATGAAACCATTATGTAACTTACTTTTAAAAGATGCACCGTTTATTTTTGATGATGAGTGTATTCATGCTTTTAACATTTTGAAACAAAAATTGGTGGAGGCCCTAATCTTACAATCACCAAATTGGTCACTTCCTTTTGAAATCATGTGTGATGCTAGTGACTATGCGGCTGGGGCCGTGTTGGGACAACGAGTTGAGAAGAAACCCGTTGCCATATATTATGCAAGTAAAACTCTTTCGGATGCTCAACTGAATTATACAACAACCGAAAAAGAATTACTTGCAGTAGTATATGCGTTAGACAAGTTTAGGTCCTATATATGGGGAAGCAAAATTATTATCTATTCTGATCACAGTGCTATCAGGTACCTCATGAAGAAAAAGGATGCTAAACCAAGACTTACAAGGTGGATCTTGTTGTTGCAAGAATTTGATGTGGAGATCCGTGATAAAAAGGGGAGTGAGAACGTAGTAGCCAACCACTTATCAAGGATCATGGTTGATGATGAGGAGTCCACGACAGTGATAAATCCCTGATGAGCATATTATGTCTGTTTCATCTGTACCTTGGTTTGCTAATATTATAATTTTTTTGGCAACAGGTGCAATACCGAGTCATTGGGTAAAGAAGAAGAAGACCCATTTTCTATCCCAAGTAAAGCAATACATTTGGGAAGAACCGAATTTATTTAAAATGGGAACGGATCAAATGATTAGACGATGTGTGCCCAATGAGGAAATTCCAAGTGTGCTAGCACATGTGCACTCTTATGCATGTGGAGGCCATTTCAGTAGCCAAAAGACAAGACACAAAATTCTTTCATGTGGTCTTTTCTGGCCAACTTTGTTTAAGGATGCATTTGAGTTTGCGAAACATTGCATCAAATGTCAAGAGTTAGGGAGTATCTCCAAAAGAGACGAAATGCCCATGAAACCGATTCTTGTCCTTGACATCTTTGATGTTTGGGGAATTGATTTCATGGGACCCTTCCCAAACTCTTTTGACAATTTGTATATCTTGGTGGCGGTCGACTATGTATCTAAATGGGTCGAGGCGATAGCCACCAAGACGAACGACCATACCGTTGTATGTAACTTTGTCCAAACAAACATTTTCTCGAGATTTGGTATCCCCCGTGTCATTATAAGTGATGGGGGATCTCATTTCAAAAACTTTAAATTTGGGAAATTACTAAAACGGTACGGCGTGGATCATAGAATAGCAACTCCATACCACCCACAAACAAGCGGACAAGTGGAAGTGTCTAATAGGCAAATAAAAGATATTTTACAAAAAACCGTTCGGGCGGACCGAAAGGATTGGTCAACCAAATTGACTGATGCTTTATGGGCGTACCGAACGGCTTATAAAACCCCTATTGGCACGACCCCGTACCGGTTGGTTTATGGAAAAGATTGTCATTTACCGGTAGAGTTGGCTCACCGGGCGTTTTGGGCTATCAAAGAGGTTAATGTGGATTATGATATTGCAGGAAAAGAAAGGAAGTTAAGTCTAAATGAATTGGAAGAATTGAGAAATGAGGAATATGATTGTGCATCCGCTTACAAGGACAAAATGAAGGCGGTTCATGATGCCAAGCTTCGGAAGAAGGAGTTTGAAGTGGGTCAAAGAGTCTGGCTTTATAATTCAAGGCTGAAGTTCTTTCTAGGAAAATTGAAAAGCAAGTGGTCGGGACCATTTTTGATCACACGAGTTGGCAACTATGGAGATATAGAGATTGAAGATTGTGAGGATCACTTGAGGCAAGTTGTGAATGGTCACCGATTAAAGCCATACCTCGAACTCAACGAGATCAATGGGCCAACAAACCAAGTAGAAGCATTCTTATTGAGCTTGGTGACGAATGAGCAGGAGTAACACCATGAAGAAGTGTCGGGCTGAGGACAATAAACTTAGCGGTAACCGGGAGGCAACCCGGCTTATGTGATGTTTTTAAGTAAATTATGTTTTATTATTTTTCTTCGTTTAGCTAATTTTAGTTTAATTTTGTGCAAGAATCAAAGGAAGGCGGACAGTATGAGGTTACGGCGGATGTCGGTGTTTCAGGGACGAAACACATTCAAGTGGGGAACTGCAAACAGAACCATCAGCAAGTCAGCGTAAGGCTACGCTGCTACAGCGTAAGCCTACGCCGAAGTTAAGCTGCAAACAGAACCATCAGCAAGGCAGCGTAAGGCTACGCTGCTACAGCGTAAGCCTATGTCACAACCCCGGGCTACCCCTGCCCGGGCGTCGCGAGACAATGCTGGTATCTGAATGAGGTCCCATATAATTGGACAGCGGAAGTCTTTGTTTTTATTTGATGCCCTTTTTGTAATGAAATGTCATGTAAATAACCTCAAGGGTTAATTCTGTACTTTTTGTCAAAACTTGGGATCCACGTCCCTTTTCATTTCATGATAATAGACATTCAAAAGTCTATTATATAATGTACATCTGCTGAATTAATTTAAATAATACAAGCCATTTAAAATGTCTAGGATCTACGTCCGTTCCAACATTTGGTCTTGTATTAGTCTGCCACAGGGATTTAAATATGCCTAAAGATCTTGTCTTTACTGCACCACCCTGAATTTAATGATTTCTTTCACTACCTGTGAAAAACGTTTTGAAAATGAACATCAGCATAAAGCCGGTGAATCACATTTAACTGACACGAAAATGATTTCTAACATAAACCAAATTAAAGCCTTTAAGCACGTTTCTGTATGGTAAATCTACACATTCAGCAGTCTTTTTCACCTGAAATATATACCACCTACATACACTGGGTTAACTGCCATGGGGTCAACTGGCTGAGCTCTATGTCTCAGTCTGATAGCCTATTCCCAGGGTCGTGATGCTAAGAACCTTGTTCTTAGTCTTATATGATACTCAGGAACTCGTCCCTTGTATAATCTGCTAAGGAACCATATCCTCAGTCTTATGATACCCCCTTTCATGATCTGTACCCAGCCACGGACCGGACTTTCACCCGTCACATGTATACCATTTGATCAAATCTACGTATGCTTATGGCCTGAATGCTATCACGTAGATTACCCTTATGATTAAAGCATTTAATTTGTTTCATGCCGTTTTCGTAAATAAAATGGTTTTATCATTTGAAAAGCGTTAAATGTGTTCACCTTGATTTTGATGGCTGTTAGGGTTGTAGGCTTCGGAATTTGAGCAGAACCTCGACACGTTTCTTCCTAGGGAAGACACGATTAACGAGAATATATATGAGAGAATATATATATAATTGTGGCTATATATATATGAATAGTTTTAACGATACCTACTTTGCGGGATTTGGACGGAACTACGGCTTGAGCAGGGTTTCGTTGGATTCTTGAACAGCGCTTCGGGATGTTGTGGAGTTTTGAGAGATCGGGTTTGTGTGAAACGAATGTTTGGAAACTGTACAGAATTTCAATCCCGTTGAAGGCCTTTTATAGGCTGATTTTCCGGTCTCTCGCGTACCGCGAGACTGGCCAAGGAAATCTCTCGCGTACCGCGAGAGGATGAGGTGTCACGAACAGTGCTGAGTCAGCATGACACGTGTCAGCTGGTGGCAAGGGTGAATGACACGTGTTTTCTGGCCCTGACGCGTGTACTATTCCCTCGCGTACCGCGAGGCTTGGTTGGAAATCTTCTCGCGTACCGCGAGAAGATGATTTTCTGGCGCATAAGCAGTCCCCTCGCGTACCGCGAGGTTTTGTCAAAATCTCCCTCGCGTACCGCGAGGGAGTGAAATTTTAAAATTTTCTTTTCTTTTTATTTTTGGGTGTTACATCCTCCCCTCCTTTAGAATAATCTCGTCCTCGAGATTCATTGAAAGAGATGTGGATACTTTTTGCGCATTTCTGACTCAAGTTCCCAAGTATATTCTGGGCCACGCCTGGAGTCCCATCTTATTTTGACTAACGCCAATTGCTTTCGTTTAAGCTTTTTGATTTGTCGATCTTCAATTTGTAACGGGCGTTCGATGAATTTGAGCTTTTCATTTACTTCCACATCTTGTAAAGGCATAAGCAAGGATTCATCAGCTAAACACTTACGTAGGTTTGATACATGGAATACATCGTGTACTCCACCCATCTCTACTGGTAGTTCAAGCTGATAGGCAACAGGTCCAATTTGTTTAATTATTTTGAAAGGTCCAACAAAACGTGGACTTAACTTTCCTTTCTTTCCGAAACGAATAACACCTTTCCAAGGTGAAACTTTTAATAACACCTTGTCACCGATTTGGAATTCTAACGGCTTTCTTCGTTTATCTGCATAACTTTTCTGTCGATCTCTAGCCATTTTTAGACGTTCTCGTATTTGCAAGATTTTATCGGTAGTTTCTTGGACTATCTCTGGTCCTGATAGTTGATTTTCTCCGATATCTGACCAACATACAGGCGTTCGACATTTCCGTCCGTACAATGCTTCAAATGGTGCGGCTTGAATACTTGTGTGATAACTATTGTTGTATGAGAATTCCATTAGAGGTAAATGATCATCCCAATTACCTCCAAAATCTATCACACAGGCTCGGAGCATATCTTCTAGGGTTTGTATAGTTCTTTCGCTCTGCCCATCAGTTTGTGGATGATAAGCAGTGCTAAGATTCAATCGAGTTCCTAGAGCTGTTTGAAAACTTTGCCAGAATCGAGATGTGAAGCGACTATCTCTATCTGACACTATGGATAGAGGCACACCATGTAACGTTACAATTTCATTAACGTAAATTTGTGCCATTTTGTCCATACTCATGGTGTCTTTAATAGGTAGAAAGTGAGCTGATTTGGTTAAACGGTCAATGATAACCCAGATTGCATTATTTCCACGAGTGGTTCGAGGAAGTTTGGTAATAAAGTCCATAGTTATCAATTCCCATTTCCAAACTGGTAATTCTAACTGTTGCAATAATCCAGCTGGCTTTTGGTGTTCGGCTTTGACTTTGGAACAAGTTAAACATTTTGCTACGTAGATAGCAATGTTCTTTTTCATACCAATCCACCAATAACTTTCTTTGAGGTTTTTGTACATTTTATCACTTCCTGGGTGCATGGTGTATTTGGACTTGTGTGCTTCTTCGAGGATTCGCTCTCGAAGATCACCTGTAACTGGTACCCAAATACGTTTATTCATGCGAAGGATATTATCTTCTCCTTTGATCAGTAAGTCAAGCATTCCTTTCATTCCTTCTTTTTCAAAGTTACCTTCCTTCAAAGCTAACTCTTGTGCCTCTTTTAACTGACTTACAAGATCAATTTGTAGTTCAAGTCTGAGAGAACGTACTCTCTTTGGCTTGACGTTTTCTTTTCGGCTTAAGGCATCTGCTACTACATTTGCCTTTCCTTCATGATAACAATTTTCACAATCATAATCATTCAGGATTTCCATCTATCTTCTTTGTCTCATATTTAACTCTTTCTGGCTAAATATGTACTTGAGACTTTTATGATCAGTGTAAATTGTGAACTTAACCCCATAGAGATAGTGTCGCCATAACTTTAAAGCAAAGATTATAGCGCCCAATTCTAGATCGTGGGTTGAGTAGTTTTTCTCATGAATTTTCAACTGACGAGATGCATAAGCAATGACTTTCTTGCGTTGCATTAATACGCAACCTAAACCAGTATGTGAGGCGTCACAGTAAACTACGAAGTCTTCAATACCATCTGGTAAGGATAAGATAGGTGCGTTTGTCAGTTTTTGTTTCAAAGTTTCAAAAGATTCAGATTGTTTGGGTCCCCATTCGTACTTTACAGATTTCCGAGTTAGGGATGTGAGTGGGATTGCTATACGAGAAAAATTTTGAATGAACCGGCGATAATATCCCGCTAATCCCAGAAAACTACGAATTTCGGTGGGTGACTTGGGAATTTCCCATTTGGATATAGCTTCAATTTTGGAAGGATCTACTTGAATTCCGTTCACGTTGATGACATGACCAAGAAATTGTACTTCTGTTAACCAAAATCCGCATTTGGAAAACTTAGCATATAATTTCTCTTTTCGAAGAAGTTCAAGTATGGTTCGAAGATGAGTTTCGTGTTCAACTTGGGTTTTGGAATAAATAAGTATGTCATCAATAAAAACTATGACAAACTTATCCAAGTAAGGTTTGCAGACACGATTCATCATGTCCATGAATGCGGCAGGAGCATTTGTAAGTCCAAATGGCATAACCGTGAACTCGAAATGTCCATACCGTGTTCGAAATGCAGTTTTCGAGATATCGTTATCATGCACTTTCAACTGATGATAACCTGAACGAAGATCGATCTTTGAAAAATGACAAGCTCCTTGGAGTTGATCGAATAAATCGTCAATCCGTGGAAGCGGGTATCGGTTTTTGATGGTAACTTTATTCAGTTCCCGATAATCAATACACATGCGCATTGATCCGTCTTTCTTCTTAACAAAGAGAATTGGAGCTCCCCAGGGTGAAGAACTTGGTTGTATAAAACCTTTCTCAAGAAGTTCATCCAATTGTTTCTTGAGTTCTGCCATTTCTGTGGGTGCCAGTCTGTACGGGGATTTGGCAATTGGAGTTGCACCAGGTACAAGGTTGATTCGAAATTCTACCTCTCGTTCTGGTGGTAATCCAGGCAGTTCTTCAGGAAAAACATCTGGAAATTCAGATACTACATGTACTGATTCTATCTTCTTTTCCTTTTCCAAGGCAGTAATTGATACCAGACATGCCAGATATCCTTTTCTTAAGCACTTGGTTGCTTTAAGTATGGAGATTATCTGGATAGGTTTTGTGGGTTTATCACCTTGGATAGTTAGAGTTTTGTTTGTTGGTGAAATGAGTTTTACAACTTGTTGATTACAAAGGATTTCGGCTTGGTTATTGGATAACCAATCCATCCCCAAAATAATGTCAAAGCCAGTTATTGACATTGGTAATAATTGTACTGGGATAGTGAAACCAGCCAATGTAATGTAACAGTTGTTCAGTGATTGGGATATTTTTATCAAATCACCGTTCGCTGTTTCTACTTCATATGTTTCAGCTAAGGGACTTAATGGTTCGTTTAATAGATTACAAAAATTATAATCTATAAAACTCCGGTTCGCACCCGAGTCAAATAAGACCTTAGCATAAACATTATTAAGAAGAAATGTACCGGTAATTACGTCCGGCGTTCTCTCAGCTTGGTTAGCATTCATAACAAAAGCTCGTACGGTCTTTTTGTTTTCTGGAGTGATCTTGGCTCCTGATCCTCCAGCTCTTCCGGTCCTTGCAAACTTAGGGCAATTAGTGCTGATGTGCCCCAGCTCTCCACAACTAAAACAAGTTATTCCCTTTTTCTTGAAGCAATTCTCAGTAGAGTGACCTGAGACCTTGCAATAATTACAGAATGGAGTTTCAAAAACACACTTTCCACTATGCCTGCGTCCGCACGTTTTGCATGATGGATTGTTAAATGGTAACCCCTTTTGCCCAAAGTTCTTGCTAAATCTTTTGGCCTCGGGTTTTGATTTTATAGAGGATTCGACTTTCTTCTTTTCCTCTATATTTCTGATTAGTCCAGCCGTCATGGTACCGGTCAATTCTACGGTGGACTCAATGGTTTTTGGTGAGACAACCTTCACCAAATCACGGATCTCTGGAACTAAACCGTAAATATATCGAGTTATGAGAACTGACTCAGGTTTAGCCAGGTGAGGTGCCAAACGGGCATATTCAAAAAATTTGGTGGTGTACTCTCGATCGTTGGTACCCACCATTCGGTGCTCCAGAAATTTTCTTTCAGCTTGTTCTTTTTCAGTCTTGGGGCAAAATTTCTTTTTCACCTTTGCCCGAAATTCTTTCCAATCCATAGCATTGGTCTTTCTCCTCCCTTTGGCAGAAATGATTGAATTCCACCATTCCAACGCTTCATTTTTGAAGGAGTTTGAAGCATACAGTACTTGATCTTTCTTAGCACACTTGCTAATTGCTATTACTGACTCCATCTTCTCTAGCCAGTGAAGAGTAGCAATACCGCCTTCGGTGCCCTTAAATTCATAAGGTTTACAGTCCTGAAAGGTTTTATAAGAACACCCTTTGTGTCTATACCTTTTTGTTTCTTTCTCTTCTTCTGAGCTCTCACTGCTTAGATTTAACGATTCTTCAGATTCAGAATACTTATTGCTTGATGTTCTGGATCTTTTCGAGGTTTGAGTTCTACGAGAGCTTGCTACTTGCTTTGTGTTGGTTTTTCGAAGGGTTTTCTGTTCTTTTTGAATGAGAGGTTACATAGCTTGGAGTTTTGATGTTTTCTTGTACTTCCTTTATTATGGCAGGAAGCATTTCTTTAATGCTTTGTTTGACCAGTTGTTGCAATTCTGGTTGTTGAGTAGCTATTTCAGGATTATTATTAACTTCTTTTCCTTTTTCCTTGATAATGTAGGTAGCTGGTCCGCTATTGTCATTGTTTTGTTGAGACATCTAAGAGTACAAGACAAGAATTTGGGTCAAAATTTGAAGTTTATTATCGCTTAAACTTCATCTATTTGTTACAAATACAGAAATATAGATATGCATCTATATCACCTAAAGTTAGCTAATTATACAAATACTATCATTAACTTTAATCGAGAAGCACATCTCCCAAATCTTGATAGAATCTCCCCAGGGTCTCAGTCATAGCACCCTTCTGGATCAACTGATCTGCCACCCATTGTTCTGCGTACTTCCTGTCTTCCTGGGCTAGTTCGTAGTCAAATATAGTTTGTTCGTTTTTAACTACGACTTGTCTGGTGAAGTACAGTTCAGCACGTAGATCGTCAGCCTCTCTAAGAGCACGATCGAGGTGTTCATCAATTGATTTTGGCAGTTCATCATGGTATCCATAACAAGGAGGTGGTTCCCTGTGTCCCATCCTAAGATCGTGATATGCTGAGTTAACAGACCACACGACTTTTCCGTCGGTTGCATACTGACGTCCATCGGAGGGATCTACATAGAAGAAAGGTTCCTTGAAAACGGGATGTTCTGGAATAGGATCAAAGAAATACTTTCCACTACTGCCTTCACAAACAGCAGCCTTGTCGGATTCAGAAATCGAATGTAGAGTTTCTTCACTTGGACTGGGTGGATGTTCTTGAATTGTTCCGGTATGATCTACCACGTCTAATGATTGAGGTAGTGGCATAGATGTCATAACAGGACGTAAAGATTCTCTTGAATCTTCCATTTCCACTGAATACTCTGATTCTTCTCTCAGAGGTTCAAGCCTTGCTTGAGTCTGCTCCACTTGTTCTGCGACCATTCTGTTCCAATTCTCCGGGGTCGGTAGGTAGTAGACATAATCATCATAGCTTGGTACTACTTGATTAGATGATTCTCCAGGGAAGAAGTTTGGGTAGTTATGAGGGTAATAGTATGGATCTGTCATCCTGAAATTTATTGGTTATGTTAAAGGCATCTTCCTACCGTTCGTTCAGTAGGCACAACTATTGGTTAAAGCTAAGATACTATCATACAAGTATCTAATTTTGCTAAAACCCTTAAATGCGGCTCTGATACCAACCTGTCACAACCCCGGGCTACCCCTGCCCGGGCGTCGCGAGACAATGCTGGTATCTGAATGAGGTCCCATATAATTGGACAGCGGAAGTCTTTGTTTTTATTTGATGCCCTTTTTGTAATGAAATGTCATGTAAATAACCTCAAGGGTTAATTCTGTACTTTTTGTCAAAACTTGGGATCCACGTCCCTTTTCATTTCATGATAATAGACATTCAAAAGTCTATTATATAATGTACATCTGCTGAATTAATTTAAATAATACAAGCCATTTAAAATGTCTAGGATCTACGTCCGTTCCAACATTTGGTCTTGTATTAGTCTGCCACAGGGATTTAAATATGCCTAAAGATCTTGTCTTTACTGCACCACCCTGAATTTAATGATTTCTTTCACTACCTGTGAAAAACGTTTTGAAAATGAACATCAGCATAAAGCCGGTGAATCACATTTAACTGACACGAAAATGATTTCTAACATAAACCAAATTAAAGCCTTTAAGCACGTTTCTGTATGGTAAATCTACACATTCAGCAGTCTTTTTCACCTGAAATATATACCACCTACATACACTGGGTTAACTGCCATGGGGTCAACTGGCTGAGCTCTATGTCTCAGTCTGATAGCCTATTCCCAGGGTCGTGATGCTAAGAACCTTGTTCTTAGTCTTATATGATACTCAGGAACTCGTCCCTTGTATAATCTGCTAAGGAACCATATCCTCAGTCTTATGATACCCCCTTTCATGATCTGTACCCAGCCACGGACCGGACTTTCACCCGTCACATGTATACCATTTGATCAAATCTACGTATGCTTATGGCCTGAATGCTATCACGTAGATTACCCTTATGATTAAAGCATTTAATTTGTTTCATGCCGTTTTCGTAAATAAAATGGTTTTATCATTTGAAAAGCGTTAAATGTGTTCACCTTGATTTTGATGGCTGTTAGGGTTGTAGGCTTCGGAATTTGAGCAGAACCTCGACACGTTTCTTCCTAGGGAAGACACGATTAACGAGAATATATATGAGAGAATATATATATAATTGTGGCTATATATATATGAATAGTTTTAACGATACCTACTTTGCGGGATTTGGACGGAACTACGGCTTGAGCAGGGTTTCGTTGGATTCTTGAACAGCGCTTCGGGATGTTGTGGAGTTTTGAGAGATCGGGTTTGTGTGAAACGAATGTTTGGAAACTGTACAGAATTTCAATCCCGTTGAAGGCCTTTTATAGGCTGATTTTCCGGTCTCTCGCGTACCGCGAGACTGGCCAAGGAAATCTCTCGCGTACCGCGAGAGGATGAGGTGTCACGAACAGTGCTGAGTCAGCATGACACGTGTCAGCTGGTGGCAAGGGTGAATGACACGTGTTTTCTGGCCCTGACGCGTGTACTATTCCCTCGCGTACCGCGAGGCTTGGTTGGAAATCTTCTCGCGTACCGCGAGAAGATGATTTTCTGGCGCATAAGCAGTCCCCTCGCGTACCGCGAGGTTTTGTCAAAATCTCCCTCGCGTACCGCGAGGGAGTGAAATTTTAAAATTTTCTTTTCTTTTTATTTTTGGGTGTTACAGCCTACGCCGAAGTTAAGTTGTAAACAGAACCATCAGCAAGTCAGCGTAAGGCTACGCCCCTCCAGCGTAAGCCTACGCTGGAACGGGATTTCGCGTGAAAAAGTTTTCCGACAGCAGGTAAGTCCGAAAAAAAAATAAATAAATAAATAATAAAAATAAATAAATAAAAGTATTAGAAAAATGTTTTTTTTTCCTCTTTCCTCGTTATCCCCTACCTTTCATCATTCTACTCCATCTTCTTCTCTAAAAACCTCCATTCATCTTCATCTTCATCTTCTTCCTTCCTTAATCTACCATCTTTTCATAAAAATCAAAAATTGGTTGAGGATTTTTGCATAACTTTGCAAGAGGAATAAACCCTACCGAGCGGAATTCAACGAATCAACCATATTTGAGGGACCCGAAATTCTAGGGTTTCGTAATTTTTGGGGCTTTTGTGTGTAGTGGAAGGAATAATCGTCATCCTTTGAGATTTCATCATCTAAACCCAAAAGGTACGTTTGTATTACAATTCGTGATTACTTAAAGGTATATTTTCAATTAAGAATTGAGGTTACATTGTAGTTGTGTTGTGTACTTTGGGAGGGATGATTTAAGTTAATTCGTAGATTGAGTGATGCCATTGTTGAAGCATTGGTGCTAATTGTGTTAGTGACTAATTGAATAGGACTTGATTAAGATTTTGGAAGAAATTTTGAAATTTTAAAACAACATGTAAACTTGTTTTGATGAAAATAGCAGAAATTTTGTTTTCACATGATAAAAAGTTAATATGGAGTGAATTCAATTAGCAATATTAATGAAGAATTGTTACAAGTTTGATTCTTGGTGAATTCTTTAATTTATGTGTGCTTGGTGAAATTGCAGGAACAATGGTCAGAACGAAAGAGTCTCACAAGGGTAAAGAAAAAGTGGGTGAGTCATCATCACGGAGTAGGTCAAAGAGGGCACGAAACACTGTTGTTCTGCACGAAAGAAGTGAGGAAGAGAGTGCCCATGAATCTGAAGAGGAACTTGGACCCACAACATGGAAGAAACCGGTGAGATTATCATCTTTCCCATATCCGCAGCAGAAGGATTTATATATGGACAAGGTGAAAAACCCGGCTGGTGGATTTGAATCATTATTTGCATGTGAAAAGCAGATCCATGAGCCGGATTTCGAGAGATATGGAGTTGTTAACTGTTTTCGACGGCTTGGTTGGGAAGAGAGTCTTGCTTTCCATTATGATGGAATTGATGATGTGTATGGTGAAGCAATTCTGGAGTGGATGGCGACCCTTCAGCGAATTGAAGGAAATAACCCGCCCCAAACGACAATTTTGAGGGGTACAGTGAATGGGAAACAAGCAGACCTGTCATTTCAGAATATTGACAAGATTGCCCACTTTGACTCTGGAGCAGAAAATAATGATCCTTATGAATATATTTCTGATGATAAGTTGAAGGCTCACGTGATCCAGGAGACAATGTGGGAAAACATGATAAGAACCCTTTTTGCGGTGGAAGAAGATTGTGATGTTTTCCGATTGGTATTGAGAAGAGATATGTTGAAGCCACTTCCCAAGTTGTTGCTGATATTTGTAACATTGAACGTGGTCCCGAGAACGGGGGATAAGACCAAGGTGCGTTTCTATGAAGTAATGGTTCTACATGCGCTATTGACGGGTTCCCCAATTATGTCATCTAAACATTTGATCATGTGGAATATTTGGGAGTCACTTGAAGAAAGAGAGAGGATGGTTATTCCTCATTGTCGGTTGTTATCAAAGTTCCTTAAATGGGCAAAGGTTTTACCACGAAGATCGGCGGTATTAAAAATAAAGCATAAACCTTACACCTTAAAGTCTTTGCAACAAGGAAGTTAGAGATATGAGTTGACAGCAAGAACTCATGTGTTGACTGATACCACCACTGCGAGGTTTTTGGAGGAATTGAGAAGTGATGTGTCGGAGGAGGAAGAAATGAACTTGGAAGATGAAGAGATTAATCCCACAAGACCAAATATAGGGACAAGTGGTGCAAGTTATGGATTCGAGCACGGATTTGGGTATGGTGCTGATTACAGTCAACCATTCACGGAACTAATAGAGCAGGCTCGCCCGACAAGTTATCCTAATTGGGAGGAGGCCTCGCGTATAATGTTTGATAGGCAAACACAGAACCTGGAGGAAGATAGGAGATTTAGAAGGGGGATGATGTGGGCCCAAGAGGAGGAGATAAACAGGAATTTTAGGGACAACGAAGAAGTGCGCCACTACAATGATTACCATCAGGGTGTACCATATTCTTCGCATCCAGCCCCTACTGATTGGGAGTCTTTGAATCCTTATGACATGGGCGATACATACCAGCGCTACCCACAGAGTCATCATTCTGAGTGGGTGGCGCCATACCCAACATCGGATGCAAGTGGGCAAGGCGCGAGTGGAGCGGCTCAAGTAGGTCTGAATAATATGAGAGATATGACTCGATCATTATATGAGTCAGTTTTTGGTCAACCGTTACAGCAGGAGCCATATGATGCTAGGCCGGAAACATACTGGCCTTACAAGCCAGGCAATGATGATGCCGATGATGATGAGGAGGAAGATGATGATGAGGAGGAACATAACAGTCAGGACAGCGTTGCCTGATGTTGTTGAGCATGTCGAACAGGTCCACGTATTTTTACTTTTACTTATTTCTTGCAAAAATTTGAACTATTTTATTTAATTGTTTTGGTGTGCTTTTGTGTGTTTTAGGTTAGTTTGTTATTTTGTTTTGTGTTTGTCTTGGGTTGATGCTTATGGTTATGGGAATATTTGAGTTGGATATTTGGAGATATTGGGTATTGGATATTTTTGCACCCACTAACCGCACATTTATATTTCATAACTATTTACATTGAGACAATGTAAACTTCAAGTGTGGGGATGTGGGAAATTTTGAAAACCATACAAATTTTTGAATAATTGTTTTACAAAGTGTTTGGTAGAGGTCTTTGGTCATGGTTAATTCATTAAGTTACTTTATTAAGTTTTTTTTTCAACAAATAAAAAATAAATAAAAATAATTGGAAATGTTGGATTTGGGAGTAACAAAATTGAAGGTGACGGTTTGCATGCACATGTCGGTAACCTATTTTCCACCATGTTGTGAGATTTTGAGCCAAATTGATATAAATATTCTCTTACTTGAGTGTTTAGCCACTTTGTTTCACATTTTAGAACTTGCATATTATTGATACATGTTGAGACCTTGAACCAATTAATTGCACAAAAATGATAAAGGCATTAGGAGAAACCTTTTTATTTTTAGCCATTTTTATACCCTTACCCGTTAATATCCACTAGATGCCCACTCTGAGCCTATACCTTTTCTGTTGGCAAAACCCATAACATTAGCCCATTCACCTTTTTAGCCTTTTCTTTTTAAACCCGTGAGTTGGAATTCAATTAACTTAGATTATTGAAGTTGCGGTTGCAATTGCAAAAAAAAAATGAATGAAAAAGAAATACAAAAATAGTATTGGGTCAATATGTGCCCAAAGGTTTTGAGTATTAGTTTGAATTATAATAAAAGATGTTATTGGGTCAATTTAACCCAAGTTTCATTTGATAGTTTGAAGAAATAAGAATTTTAGTGTTGATGGGTCATTTATACCCATAGTAGAGATTTGAAAGTTTTAGGATTGATTTGTAGTTTCATTAGTTGAATTCCACTCACCTTTAGCCACTTTAAAAATCCTTATCCATACCCGTAACCCTAGCCTACATTACAACCCTTAAAAGACCTTTTGATTTGTGCGTTTTAGTTGTGTTAGTAGGTGGAGATGTGATCAATATGCAAGCCTATGATAATGTGGTTCATTGTTTGGTTTCGAGTGAAAAATACTAGCACATCATCGCTAGCCCATATATGAAACCGAGTGGAGTGATTGATTGTGAGGGGTGTGTGCATTCAAATCCATAACTGAATATGAGTTAAGCTCGTTCAAGTGTTTCCTTTTGTTTAAAAAGTCATAAATTGTTTGTTGGATTATAAATCTTTTGAGAGTATAATTCTTATGAATCTGGCATGACCTTGGACCTTAACTTATGTTGAGTTAAAACAATTGTTTGAGAATTTGTAATGTGGATTTGAAGCAAAAGACTTTGCTTGAGGGCAAGCAAAACTCAAGTGTGGGGATGTGATAAGCGGCCAAAGTTTTATGCATTAAAAGGTGTAACATGTTATATTTATGTAAATTAACATGTGGAATACAAAAGTTTTGTGTAGCTACGCATGTGCAGGTGTTGAAAGCTTAAAGTATGATTTTGGAAGATATTAGGTGAGAGATGCAAGAGTCGGAAGAGACACGGAGAAAACGGGGCAGAAACTCAGGACCTGGCGTAAGCCTACGCCACCCAGCGTAAGCTTTCGCTGCCCAGCGTAGGCCTACGCCTGAACATTTCTTTCATAGCAGCTTCTAGTGTGGCAGCGTAAGATTACGCCAACCCAGCGTAGGCTTACGCTGGTTACGTTATTTTGACGCCGATTTTCGGGAAACTGCCGATTTTGAGAGTTCAAGTGGGGGTTTCTTCTCCAAATTCGAAATCACCACTTTTACAACAGTTCTTGGGCGATTTTGGGAGTTCTTGGAGGCTAAGGAACACGATTCTAACATCCAATTGAAGATTGATACTCGAAAGATTGAAAGATTGAAGATGAATTCCACAACCATGAGCGGCTAATCCACCGGTAATCATTCCGAGGTGGATTGTTTGTAAGTTTTTAGGGTTTTATCATGTGCTAGCTTTGAGAAACAATTCTTGTAATCGTTTGGTTTGAAACACTTGAATCTTTGTGTTTAGTATGGTTATGAACTCACGGGAGTCGATAAATTCTTGCACCATTGACCCCGTTAGATGATAATTGCTATGAACTTTGATTTGTGTTGAATCTATTGATTAATCTAATTCTATGTTGCATACATTTGTCTCGATTTCATTCGTGAATATTGTTTTACACTATTTGCCGATGATGTATGAATGTTGATGTTCTTGGTTAGATTTGGTTAATTTGATTTGGATAACCATTCGATTGTTTGAACTCATATGTTGGTGTGATAATCCCTAATTACTTGTGAACTTGAAACCCGGGTGTGATTCCTTTTTAATTATTGTTTACAACTTAAACCGTTTATTTTCTACTTGATTACTCGTGATCGTTTTGCTAGTTGATAACCATTGCTTGTTGGATTTGTTAATTTCACCTCAATCATTGCTTGTGTTTGGTCAGAAAGACCCATTGCAACTTCATAAATCACATTGTTAATTGAAGTTAAGCACCGACCACAAACTCTTCGTGGTTCGACACCCTTCTTACCCTAACTAGTTTAAGGTGATTAGGACACTCTAATTCTTTATCTTTGACCGGTCCCTTCGACACCGATCAGAAACCAATCTCGCTTTATAGCGTTCAATGTTTCCATTCGAATCTAGCTTAGTTTTGTATACCCATTTATATCCTACGGGTTTAGCACCGTTGGGTAATTCAACTAAATCCCAAGCATCATTTTTCTTCATGGAGTCAAGCTCGTCAATCATGGTTTTATTCCATTCAGAAGACTGATCACTGCTAATGGCTTCATGATAAGAAGTAGGATCAGTAAACTTTCCGGCATCCATTTCAGATTCAGTCAGGTAAGTAACAAAATCATCAAAGTTAGTAGGCCTTTTGGACCTAGATGACCTCCTGAGTTGATTATCGGGTTCGGCATTGTCTTCATGGTGGTCGTTTGATGTGCCTTCATTCTCTAGTATAAAAGGAGTAGCATTAAGATCTGAAGGAGGAGGAAATGGTGCAGTAACGTGCGGTGCAGCGTGGTGTACAAGAGGAGTAATCGGAGTTAAGGTAAGCGACGTATCTCCCCCCCCCCCCCCCCGCGTCTTGTACTTCTTCTAAATCTGGATAAGGATTTTCACTGCTCCCACTGACCTTAAAATCCTCAAGGAATTTAGCATTCTTGGTTTCTACAATACGAGTGACGTGAGAAGGACAGTAGAATCTATAACCCTTTGAGTGATCGAGATAACCGATGAAGTAACAAGTGACAGTTTTCATGTCAAGTTTCTTAAAGAAAGGATTATAGAGTTTAGCTTCGGCAAGACAACCCCATACTTTCATATATCTAAGACTCGGTTTTCTTCTTGTCCAAAGTTCATAAGGAGTTTTAGGGACAGACTTTGAAGGAACTCTATTGAGTATATGAACGACTGCTTTTAAGGCCTCGGTCCAGAGGAATGAGGGTAAACCTGAGTTGGCTAACATACTGCGTACCATGTTCATTAGGGTCCTATTTCTTCTCTCAGCAACACCGTTCTGTTGAGGAGTACCGGGCATGGTGTATTGGTTCATGATCCCCTGGCCCTTACAAAACTCATAAAATGGACCATGAGCCTGACCCACATCAGTATGTCTGCTATAATATTCACCTCCTCTATCTGATCTCACAACTTTTATTTGAAGATCAAGTTGTTTTTCAACTTCAGTTTTATAATTATTAAAGCTCGCAAGTGATTCAGATTTTTCTTTAATAAGATACAATTACATATAACGAGAATAATCATCAATAAAAGTGATAAATGAAGTATGTCCTGTTATACCAGCAACGGGGTAAGGGCCACTAATATCAGTGTGAATGAGTTCTAATAAATTAGAGCTCCAAGTGGCACCTTTCTTATTTGTTGATGTCATTTTACCTTTAAGGCATTTGACACATGTTCCAAAATCATTGAAATCGAGAGATGGTAACACTTCATCCTTCACGAGACGAGATAAGCGATCTCGTGAAATGTGGCTTAAGTGTTGACGCCACAACATGGATGAAGCTTCTAAGTCTCGCTTTCGTTTAGTATTTGTTGAGTTTTCATTAATAATATATGATAACAAAGACTTGGAAAATCATCATCTAGTTCTAATCTATAGAGACCATCATCCAGATAACCACGTCCAAACACTTGAGAAATTAGCATAATAGAAAGTTTGCCATGACCATGAGAACAAACAAAACCGTTAATGTCTAACTTTGGTCCTGATACTAGATTCTGAGTAATCTCAGGAATATATAAGGTATCATAAAGTTTAATACATAAACCAGTTTTCATAATTAATTCTAAGGTTCCCATAGCTTTGACAACTAGTTCTTCTCCATTCCCCATCTTAAGTGTTCTTCGGTTTCTTTCCAGCTTTTGGATTGTAAGAAATCACTGTAAAGAGTTGGTTACATGAATCATAGAACCAGAATCAAACCACCATGTATTAGTTGGAACATTTAAATTATCGGACTTAAGTATCATATAAAGATGATTACCTCTATTGCTCAGCCATTCCTTAAAGTCCGGGCAGTCTTTCTGCCTATGTCCAGCCTTGCGACAGAACTTGCAGTGAGACTTCCCTTTGAAGTTCTTAGAGCTGGAAGCACCATTTGCATCTTGTTTTCGGACCTTATAAGATTCCTTCTTACGGAAATTGCCCTTCCTTTTCTTTGAATTAGCGGACATGAGATAAGCAACATCCAGTCTGTCTAGCTTTAGACGCTCTTCTTCTTGGACGCACATTGCAATCAACTCACTCATCGTCCACTTGTCTTTCTGTTTGTTGTAGTTGATCTTGAAAGCTTCAAAAGACTTAGGAAGAGAGGTCATGATAAAGTTCACTAGAAAGCCGTCACTGATTTCCATGTCTATTCCCTTGAGCTTACGGGACATGTCATTCATCATCATGATGTGCTCACGAATACTGATGATCCCGTCATACTTTGCAGTCACCAGCTTCAGAATTAGAGTGCTAGCATGCGCCTTAGAAGTTCCCTTAAATTGATCCTCTACAGAAGCCAGATAAGTCTTAGCATCTGTAGAATATGGTATAGCTCCTCTGAAGATCGGACTGATAGAGTTCTTCGTTAGGACAAGAGCCATGCGGTTACACCTCGACCACTTCTCATGCTTGATATTGTCTTGATCAGTGCTTTCGTCAGTAAGTTCAGCAGGTGCAGGCTTGTCAAGTGCGTGATCGAATTCCATCAAGCCGAGAGACAGCATCAGGGAATCTTTCCAAGTAGAGAAGTTCGTGCCATTCAAAGTTTCAATTCCCAAGTTAGGGGATGCAGTTGATTTTATACGATAAAGAATAAGATACTAATTGCTAAAGAAGATCTTAGAGTGTCTATGGGGTAACTTAAACTAAGGCATACGGAAATAAGGACCATTATATTAATGAAGCTGTGATAAATATCTATTATAATCACCAAAATAACAGATTTATTAGGTTCTACTTAAACAATGTAGCACATCACCTTTGGGGCGAAGTGAAACACTTGTTTAGTATTAGGAACAATTTTAATTATGAGTATGTGCAGTAAGAATGTAACACATCACCTTTGGACATAAGTGAAACATTTGTTCAGTATGCACACAATTAGCTTCGCAAAAACTAAGTGTGACACATCACATTTGGGCAGAAGTAGAAACACTAAGTTATTTTAAGCGAAGTAGTGCTTAATTAGACTTAAATAACTTTACAAGTGTGACACATCACCTTTGGGCAGAAGTGAAACTTTAGGTGTTATTTAAGTTTATCATGTTTTTCTAAGTTAATATCATGACAAGTACTAAGTTATATTGCTTATTTAAGCTTGAATAATTATACATGTGCATCACATCACCTTTGGACAGAAGTGAAACATTAGGTGTTATTCAAGTAAGTTTTAAAAGTTTTGAAAAACATTTAATTTTAAGGTTTACCAAAAAACTAAAACTAAAGCATTTATTTATAGCAAACCCCCTGTTAGCGCGGATTGAACTGAACAAATGAAAAAATTTTAGGCACATAAGTAATGCTAGGTTCACGGCAAAGTGAGGGTTCACGGCACTTAGGGTTTACGGCTCATCATAAGTTCACGGCTTCTATAAGGTTCACGGCTCCAGAAGGTAAACCGTGAACTGTTAAAACCCGTGAATTTGAACTGTGAACTGTAAACCGTGAACTGAGATACCCGTGAACTGTTAAACCGTGAACAGTTAAACCGTGAAGTTTAAGACCTGTAAACCATACCTGTGAAACATGGACCATGAAGATTTTTCCTGTTAAGCTATGTGTGAAATTTAAGCGATTTGATTATATTTTAGATTTCGAAAATATCTTGGGTGTTAAGTATATCCAAGTTTCATAATTTAAAATAATAAAATTAATATTTTAATGTGAAACTTGGAGATAAAGTTACACAATTTTAGGAAACATAATCAAAAGTCATAATTCATCCCAAATTAAAGGGATTTCATCAAAATTAAGGATGAACACGAAGAACAGTTCATAAGTTGTTTTTCAATAATATCAGATAAAACCTGGAATCGAAATCTTGAACATGAAATTAAACAGATTTCGAAAATATTAATGGATCTCGAATTTTATGAGATCAAAAACGTGATATTTTTAATAAACCATAAAACCGTGAACATTAATAAGGACGATTTTCTAAACAGTTTTAACATAAATTGTTCTCTGATTTTAATTCCAGTTTAGGGAAAAGAACAAGAACTGATTTATCAACATCTGCTCTGATACCACATGGTGATCAGTTCTTGTGACTATGTAATGGAAAACAATAATAATAACATACCTGCTAAGTTTATCAATGATAGGGAAGACGACATGATCTCTGATCTGGATCAGGTTCCCATTTAGGGTGTACGATTAGGATGGTATTAGGTGAGTTTTTGAGAGCTCACGTTTATGGGGAGAGAGAGGGACGATCTAGTGGTGATAGAATAGAATAGTCGATTAGTCTATTCTCTCTAATTAACTCTCTATTTATATGTACACCCAAGGGGAAACCCATTAGTGGCCCATTAAGAGTAATTAGGCTCATCGACTAATTACTAGCCATATGTTATTAAATAAATAAATAATTATATTTGATCATTTAATAATAAGATAAATGATTATAAGAGTCACATATTAAATCTCGTCTTACAATCATATTTACCGTTATCCTCAACTTGACCAAGATGGTTCGCCTATTTAAGCTAAAGTTATTCGATGCCAGCAAACCAAGTGTGTGGACTACCCATCCAAGTACTTGGAATTGTTCCGTCTAGCACTCTAGATATATGTTAGAGTTTTTATTGGATTGTTCTTCATTGTGACGCTATTCGATATTCAATATAAACTATATAATATATCTACATCTATTTTTTTTTATCTGTGTGTGATAGTTTTGATACTTTTCATTTGTTGAGACCATTAATCGTTCAAACCCACAAACCTCATGCTAGACCAACAGAATGTACATATATGTATACTACTTTACAGATTTATTGCCAAGTTATTGAAAGAAGTGTGAGTTGAGTTTTATCAATAAAGAGTCGATATTTGAAATCAAAATTTGTGTGTTCTTGGACTTGATTTCCAACAGTTATCATTCACGCCTATGAATGTTAAATTCATAAACATTAGTTAAATGTGTATATGTAGTTTGTTAAGCGTGGGATGAGAGGATTAGGCTTGATTTGCTAGATTTACACATCTCAGAGGACATGATCAATGATAGGATTTCATGGAGACGTCGTATTAGGGTTTTAGGATGAATGACCCGTTGTGTGGGAGAGTAGAGTTGTTTAGCAAAGATTTTGCGTATGTCTTGTTTCTTGTAGGTGTGTTGTGTTTCTTGTGACTAATATACTCTAGTCATACACTGCTAATTGTTAGATTACTGTTAGATTTATTTTACTTTATTACTCATTAATTTTATTTATATTTTTATCTTTTTCTTTCCCATGGAGCCGGGGGTCTAAACGGGAGCAGCCTCTTTATCCCTTGGGATAGGGGTAAGGTTTGCCCTCATCACACCCTCCCCAGACCCTACTAATAGCGTTAGCTATGTGTGAGATTATACTGGGTACGTTTGGTTTGGTTTGGTTTGGTAGTTTGTTAAGCGTGACTCCTTGTTTAATCTACATATATGTAATTTGCCAAGCGAGACTGGTTATTTAATTGTGTTCTTTGCTTTGTTGTTAAATCTTCAAACAAAATTCCTAGCATCGAGTAGATAGGAAAGACAAATGAAAAATCGAGTAGATAAGAGAGAGAGAAATCATATCAATTTTCTATTTGATAGCCATGAGTTTTAACTTTTAAATAATAAAAAGTTAGAAATTTCGTTCTTTTAGATTATATTAGAAACCACATTTACACTTCGTTCTTTTAGTTATTTTAATTAAGTGAAACACAGGTGTGTTAATTCCTAAAAAACAAAGAAAAGCAGTGCGGTGATCATATCGTAAAATAAGTGAAAGTTTAATAATATACCGTATGCATTGATGATTATACTACATAACATAAATTTCATAACGTGGTATTTTCATAAATAAATGGAAAATTAACTGTATAGCTTTATGTATACATGTGTTATTCATGATACTTTAGTATAACTATAGTTGTATACATTAGATGCATAATTAGTATAGTGTATGCATTGGTGATTACATTACATTTATTACTAATTATACTTTACTGTAATTTGCATACACTGTATATGCATCTTAGTATAATATACGTATTGGTAATTATATTACAAGTATTACTAATTATACAATAATTTAAACATTGTTGCATACATTACAGGTGTTACCTATGATACTTTACGAATACGTACACTACATATTCATTCTTAGTATAGTATATGCATTATATGTGTTACCGGTTATACTGTAGCTATTAATGGTATCCCATCTAAATTACAACACTATGCTATCGACATATTTGACATGGATACTATGGAAATAAAACTGAAAAAGAATCCGGTAAGCTTAAAAGATTTGTGTTACTAATCACATGCATTTGCCTTTTGTTTTTATATTTGAAAGTATAGTACACGCGTGCATGTTTATGTTTAGTTGGTTCTGCACATGTGTACTCATTTGTTTGGATTTAGATCATCCGTAGTGATTTCACGTCTCCCTCTTTCAAGTCTTGTCATATCACTGCCACATCGGCACAAGGGCAATTACTGCCCAGAATCATTGAGGTGCATATTGGTTTCACGCCTCGCATTTAATTTTAAACTTAATATTTAATTAAAAAAAAAAGAATAATGAGTTGTAAGATTGTGATTGGATGGATTTTTGTTTGGTTAGCCTATTCCCCCGTGATTCTACCCACTCCCCCTTTCACGCCCACGGGGGCGGTGTTCCACGCCCATGAAGGGTCCAGGTGGACCACACCCCCCTTCCACGCTCCCACTACGACTGGCCTTATTCTAGAAAAATAGTATATTTTTAGAGGTGCACAAACTGAGTTGGGCCCAAGAATCGGAACCGGTTCCAAACCGATTCTTTTTGTACCAGGTGCAAATCTGGTCCGTTAGGAACTTGTTTATGTGTTGAAGAACCCTACCCTGTGGAACCGGGTAGGGTAGGTTCAGTTCCGGTTCGAATATTATATATATATATATATATATATATATATATATATATATATAATAATTAAAATAACATTAAATAACATAAAATGCAATTTTTATTTATTTTTAAAAAGGAATCGGTAGGGTAGGAACCGGATTCGGTTCGGGTCCGGGTAGAAACCGATCGAGCATAAAAAACCTAGAACCGGGTAGGAATCAGCGGGCAGGAACCGATTCAGGGGGTTTATCTATTTGGAGGGTTTCTCCTTGGATGGGTTGTTCTGGATGTTTTAGGTGACTAGGTGTTGCCTTGTAAAACTTAATTATCCTAGAATATCTAAGTGTTAATCGTTGAAAAAAAAAATTAAAAGGTAAAACTGGGCCAATCAAGACCAGGCTTAGCAACATTTGGGCCTAAATTATTTCGAAACTGGGCTAAAAAGCAGACTAGTAGCGGTCTAGTAATCTAGTATTGGGAATTTGGGATTGGGATCTTTTATTCCATTTTAGCTAAAGTATTAAATTCATATTGAAAATCTTACCTTTATATAGTTTTATTTATTTTCTAAACGGACATGACTTTATTTGTTAACAAAGTATAATATAAGAAAAAAATATCAAACAAAGTTAATATTGCCTAAAATTTATACAAAATACATAAGATGTGTTAAGTCATCTTATATACAAAAGATTAAAAATAAAATAATAATATTCTATTTGTAATCATAACATATTTATTGAATATAAAAATCAAAAGAAAATTGTTTATGATTAGTGACTATTTTTATGAGGAATTCTAGAAACTTGTTTAAAATACGTTATATCAAATGGTAGAAGTCTTTCTAAATGTATTCAAATCCTAAACATTTTATAAAATGGTTTAATTAAAAAACTAGATTATTATTAATTGCATATTCTGAATTTAAGCTAGAGGGATGGGTTGTTTTCTCTTTTAATTTGGTTTTGAAACTTGTTTGGTGTTTAAAATGTTACAATACTTATGACACTTTGGCTCGTTTAACTTTCTGAGGGTCGATTCGAGCTCTAGTTCTAAAGCTCGAGCTCGGCTCGTGAATAGCATTTCAAGCTCGAGCTCGGCTCGTGAATTGCATTTCAAGCTCGAGCTCGGCTCGGGCTCGACTCGTTTATTATTTATTAATTAACTAATTTATATATTTATAATTATTTTGATATATTTTTTATTATATTTTTTTATATATAACATAATATCTATTATTTATTTATTTTTATTATAATTATATATATATATAATTATTATTTTATAAATATGTATTTAATATATTAATTAAAAAATTATATAAACAACAGGCTCGTTTAGGCTCGCGCGCCGGCTCGAGCTCGATAAGTGAAGCTCGGGCTCGTTTATTAAACAAGCTTACAGGGCTCGTTTAAGCTCGGTTCGATTCGAGCTTTTAGCGAGCCGATCTCGAGTAGCTCGCGAGCTGGCTTGGCTCGTTTACACCCCTAACCCTCACCCAAAAACTACCCTAACAAAAATATCCAATAAGGGTGTGCCACCTCACTTTTACCCAAATCCAACCTTAATACTTTAAAGTGTTGGGGGCACAACCTTAATACCCTAAAGTTTTTTTTTATTTCATTTTTTTAATTAAAACAAATATACATTTTATTAAGTTTAAATATATAAAAAAAATAATCATGTACCTTAAATTATTTTAAATATTTTTAGTATGTAAATATTAAATAATTTAATATTAAACTTTAAAAAAAGCCAGCAAACCTGAAGCTATGGAACTAGAGGGTTTTATTGAAGATTTGCTCAAAGTCTGTTGTGTTATTTGATGTGGTTTATTTTTCGTTTCATCGGTATTCGACTAGGAAAAATTTGATATTGAATATTAGAAAAAAAATACTCATTTGCAAATATTAAATATTAAACAAATAGTCATCCTCTCTATCCTCCATTTGATAAACCAGCTCGATTCCATTCGATCTCCATTTGACCAACGGCTATAATACACAATTGAACTCGGGTAAAAGAATCCGTAAAATGCTACCTGTGAGCGAACCCGAAGTGACGGCGGCCGTGTACCCGCGTACCCGATTGCCTTACCCACATACGCCCCCTTCACCTAAAGAATATCAAAATAAGAATAACGTTGAAAGTTTTGTTTATCTTTATTTTATGCTAGTTTATAATCCCGTGTATTAAACGGGTTGAATAAAATATAATGTAATATGTTAACACGTACATTCGTCAAAATATGTCTTTAAATAAATGCATTTGACGTGACAGTTATAAAATATGCTAAATTAATTTTTATAAGATTTTTTTAACTGGGTATTAATTTTTTTATGTAATTAATAAATGTAATTTTTATTAAATTCATTTAGTTAAATGATATAATAAGTATCCATAATTAGATTTATATTAAATATTTAAAAATATATTCTTTTAATATCATTATTTAATTGAGTCCACATGTTATTTAATTCAGGTAAACGGTTTGGGCGGGAAAAAGAAAGTGAGATTGAATAATAGAGCGACACGTGGCAAAAAAATGTAATCATTTATTAGGTTAAAGATTTATTCTTTTATCTATTTTATTAATCATAGTTATATCTTAAACTAGTTTAGATCCCGTGTCTACACACGGGGTGAAAAATATCAATATATAAATTTTTTAAATCTTTATGTATATATTTTATAACTGTAAAAATATACTTAAGATAGAAAACAAATTGATAATATGTAAAAATTATATATAATTGGGTTTCAAAAATACGTTAATTACTATTTAATATAATTTGACTTTCATGTACTATTTGATTGGAAATGGAAGTTTATAATTAAATTTCAAAGTTTTTTATAATAAGAGATAATTTAAAATAAATGTTTTTATTAGTATAATTAGTATTTTTCTTTAAATATATATTATTAGTAAAAAGATAGAAATGCATTAAATAAGAGAAAAATGCGGAAAAAAAATGCTGATGATGAATATGGAGGCGACACGTGGCGTAAAGAAACTTTTATTTATTATATAGTATATATTTTATAGGGAAAATTAGCTATAAGTATATAACGTAAGAGATTGTAAATTTGTGATGGATCAATAAAGTTTTTACGATTTATGAATTGTTTTGTTCTTGTTCTTTATTAAGTTAACTATGTTAAAATCACGTGTATTACATGGGTTAAATAAATAAATTGTTATATATTTAGTAATAAAAAATTTATATTTTAAAAAACCCGTATAATACACAGGTTGAATAAACCAATATATTACATCTGTTGAATAAAATATAATGTAATTTGTTAACAAACACATTTGTCAAAATATGTTTTTAAAAAATGTAATATGTCATGACAGTTATAAGGTCTATTAAGTTAGTTTTTAAAATATTTTTTTCAACTGATTATTATTTTTTTAATTTAATTGATAAATGTTAGTTAATATTAAGTTTATTTCATTGATGATATAATAACTATTTATAATTAAATAATAAGTATTCGTAATTAGATTTATTAATATACATATTATTATTTAATAGCAGGGAGATATAGAAAATCTAATATTTAATAGAAGAGAGATGCGGTAAAATAAAGATGAGGAGTAACCAGAGAGTGACACGTGAGAGTAGTAAGATTGTTTTCTTACTTAGCACTGCGTTAAACTTCAAATGCAATTAATTCAAAGAGCAAGTATAATTAATCCAACAACTGTCTTTTTTAATACACAATTATGTTGGATAATCTTCACTTAAATAAGATTTTCTCCAACTCTCTTCTTAAACAATCCAACATTTTATAAATTTAGAGTCAATAAGTGATAGTTTGAGTGATCCCGAAAATTCTTAAGTAAACTCGATTACACTTGATTTGAATGTTGAAGGCTTACCATATGTGACGTTAACTTGAAAATGAATTTTAGACTTATGATGCATTGTCAATTTCGATCAATCATTCTCCTAGTTATGAACCACTTGTTGTTTTCTTCAATTAACGAGTTGGTATTGATTTTTAAGTTGATGTTTATCTAATCTCACACTTAAGTATCTTTCCAAATTGAAATATTGATTTTAAGCTATGTCACATGGTGGACTAGTTGGAAGCTATGGAACTAGACGGTTTTCTTGAAGATTCGCTCAAAATCAGTTATGTTATTTTATGATGTGGTTTATTTTTCGTTTTATTGGTATTCGAATAGGAAGAATAAGTGTAATCGAACTTGGATAAAGTGGTTACAAAATCTTCTAGTAACTTGCTAGTGGGTTTTTATAATAAAAAATCCACCGTTCAAAAAAGAAATATTGATTTTAAACATATATATATGTAAGATGGGGTTTCACCATATAAACGTGTATTAATTTTAAACTTTATAGGAAGGTTGGTAAAGCATGTTAGGATATTTACATAAAGTAGAAGCCCATTTTTATATTTGGTTTTCTTAAAGTAGGATATTTTACACTTATTCTTCCTACTCGAATACTAATAAAACGAAAAATAAACCACATCATCAAATAACATAACTGATTTTGAATTATTATGTTGGTTTAGTTAAAGTGGTTGATTTTTAATTACCTTTCTAATACATTATTAATTATTATGTTGGATAATCTTCATATTAAATGAGATTTTCTCTATTCTGATTAAAACATTTTAGAAATCTAGGGTCAATAAATGTTAGTTATTTAGTGATGACAAAAAATTCTTAACAAGACTTAGTTACCCTTAATTTAAATGAAGGCTGACCATACATACTTGATGTTGACTTGAAAATGAATTGTAGACTTATGATACACTCTCGATCTCTATCAACTTTATGGCTTTTGGTACAACAGTTTGGGTACACACTGAATAAAAATATAACACGTAGAATAAGTTATTAATTGATTTAATAATTCATACAATTATCCCTTCAAAAATAAAAATTAGTGTGTTTATACTAGAATTTAGACGTATTAACTTTAATAGATATTATTTGTTACTTTTGACGACAGAGGATGAAAAAGACAATAAAGAAGCTGTAGAAAGAATACTAGGAGGGAGTCGATGGCTAACGATGATAGATATAACAAGAAACAAATGAAGAATTTGCAAGAGAGCACATAAAGGTAAAGTTATATGGATTTAGATATATGTGTAGTAGACTCCAATAAGCAAAGAAATTGTAGACAGACTATTTACATGGTTCAACAGTTTGTTTGGATGGTTACTAATATTTTATATGGTTATAGTTCATTAAATAAAATAATATAGTTGGTAATACAACACGGACATTAATGGAAAATAGTTAACTAATCACTAAGAATTGTTGGTCATTTGATGTAATGATAGCCCTAAGACTTCTCATAGTAGAGGTCTTGGGTTTGAATCCGGGCCACAACAAAAAAGAGGTTTGTGGCCAGGTCAAGTGGTTTACTCAGTTGGAGGGATTCCTTTTGTGATAGGCTGCCTTAGATGTTGCCCCGAAGAAACTCAATTATCCTAGAATATGTAGGTGTTGTCATAAAAAAAACTAATCACTAAGAGAAACTATTTTTTGAGCTATCACTAATCACTAAGAAGCATTAAATCAAACAAAAAAGTAATGAAACAAATATTTAACATAAAAGTGTTTCAGGACCAAATATGTTACATTTTGAATAACTTGGAGACTAAAAGTGTAATTTTTTAAACTTAGAGACCAAATCCAAAGTTTATACATAACACATGGACTATCCGTGTACTTAACTCCTAAGAAAATTAATACCATAAATCTTAGTTAGATCTTTTTCTAAAATTAAATCAAAACTCTTTAGTTACTATTAATATATATTTATTGACTTAGAATAATAAGTATTATCTCATCGGACTTCTGGTCTAGTGGTGGGGGATTTTTCTTGTAAAAAGTTTTCTAATGTGAGGATCATGGGTTTGAATCCTAACAAGAGATACTGACAAGGGGAATTTTGCCAGTACCCTCCACAAACCTTGATGTTAGGCGCTAAAAAAAAGAATAACAAATATTATAAGAAGTCGCGTTAATAACTTCAATATTTTTCATCTTCATCGATATCTCATAGATTTGTAAATTATCTTTGAAAGTGTTATCATGATTAATGTTTATACGACCATTTGATTCATTTAAAACTATATGTAGTGATTAGTGAGTGTGAACAAAAATAATGTTTGATAGTTTAGTGATTGTGATCACTTTCACACACATACACAAACATACATAAATTGCGCTCACACCCGTTGCTCAGGTCACAAAATCCCTCTCACGCCCCTCTCAAGGAGGGCGGCTCGGTATTCCATGACCTTCACACCCGCCACCTCAGCTCACTCCCTCCTCAGAAAACCATTACACATAACTTAAATAACACTAGTCATAGTTGCTCTTTGTGGTTGTAATAGTTCTAGTAATAACCCTTCTTATGATATTGTTTAACTTCTAAGGGTGTGTTTCCTTTGCGGAAATTATAAAAGAATATAAATTTGTCAAAAGAATTTAGGATTTAAAGAAATTTAATTTTGTGATGCATTTACGTCACAAAACAATTATAAAGGAATTGAAATATGTCATCCTTGCCATCGCCTACTGGTTACCGCCACCGATGCCGCCTTGCTCGAGCACCATTAGCATGGGACGACAAGGGTGGCAACAACAGCAACGGGGCAGGATGACGGTGGTGGTTCTGTTGAAGATAGCAACAATGGTGACGAAGACGGTGGTAGTTACGGTGAATGGTGGTACGTCAGGGGGATGCATACATAGTGAATGATGGTAGATTCCAGTTCTTTTTGTTAAATTCCTTCACGGTCTAAAAAAATATTGAAACGTCTTTACTTTAATGGATCCAATTTCAATTCTAATTTATTTATCAAACAAATACGGATGGAATTCAAATTCTAACAAATCTAGGAACAAAACACATTAAAAAAAATATAAAATTCAGATTTCAAAATGTGTCCAAAAGTTTTATTATTTTGAACCTTTTAAAGTTTCTGAATTTATATTTAAATATACAAATAAGAGATATATAATAGAACATAATCAATTCAATAACAATTGAAACATTAAAATTAATAATGGATGGGATCCACTATTGGTCAATTACATCTTCTCAAAATCACAATTAACAATTTGTCTATTCATAATAACAACCGCAATAAACCATGATAATTACTCCTAATAAATAAAACATTAAATTTTCATTTTCTTTATACTTTTATAAAGTAAATCAAATTTACAATTTTTTTAATAATAATAATAATAATAATTAATTACCTTGTATAAAGTCCTTATATATCCCTCTTTTCTTCTGCTACACGACATCCTGAACAAATCTCACTCATGGAAGAATCTGTCAATTTTGCCAAAGGCTACGGCAAAGTTGATCCCGACGACGACGAATCAACCGCCGTTCCATGCCAATCTCCTTCGCCGAGACGCTGTAGAACCGTTACCGTCACCGTCATCATTACTGTACTCCTCTTCGCTATCATAATCGCCGCAATAATCGGAGCAACCGTGGTTCACCATCCGCGCGCCAAACCGTCGGAACCGGAGCAATCGTCACCGGCCAAGTCAGCGGAGTCAATCAAAGCCGTCTGTGCCGTCACGCAACATCCAGACTCATGTTTCACCGACATCTCCTCCATTAATTCCGACAACGCCGTCGATCCGGAACAGATTTTCAACCTCACGCTCCGACTCGCCGTCAACGAGCTCGCAAACATCTCATCGTTGCCTAAAACCCTAATTTCGAAATCGAACGATCTGCGAACCGGTTCCGCGTTGCGAGACTGTGCGACTCTGTTTGACGACGCGTTGAGTCAACTCAGTGAGTCGGTGGAGGCGATGCATGGCGGCGGCGGCGGCGGGGAGGTGGTTTTGACGGAGGGGAAAGTGGAGGATTTGAAGACGTGGATTAGTGCGGCGATGACGGATCAGGAGACGTGTGTGGATGGATTGGAAGAGATGGGATCGACGGCTGTGGATGAGGTGAAGATGAGGGTGCAGAGATCGAAAGAGTACATGAGTAACAGCTTAGCAATTCTCAGTAATATGGATTCCATACTTGAGAAGTTTGGGCTTCACTTGCATTGATGTTGGAAAATGAATGGAAGTTTGGGTTTGTAATTATTTAATTAATTAATTACGTTTTATGTAATGAATTAATATATTGTTGTAAAATAAAAGGGAAAATATGTATCTAGAGAGCGTGTTATGAAATTAGCATGTTGTTATTATATGGATTTAGTGTTCTTTTTTTATTTCTGATTAATAGGCGTTAGATTTGTAGCGAATACATATTAAAAGGTTTTGTTTAATCTATTTGATTCAACTTGGAACTTAAATTCAAATAATACTTAGAAAATGAAAAAAGTTAAAATCTGAATAAGATAATAAAATTGTGAGGGAATCAAAACAAAAGAATTGAAATCTGAATAAGATAATAAAATTTTTAAGCTCCGTCACCGGAGGGAAGAACACAGTTGAAAGGGAGATTGTTGATTGACCGTGATTTATAATTGAATTGGAGATTGTTGATCGACAGTAATGTAGTGTACATGAATACAGGGTGGCCTGGCCCAAGGGCCAAGCTATGGTAGCTAGGGCTTAGGGTCCCAAATATGTAAAACGAATTTATATAATATTTAAGTTTGGTAAAAATCGAAGCGGGAGAATCCTAAATCATAAAGGTAGAAATCATCGAACAATGAATCAGTGGAAATTATGAAGATGGGGAAGCAGGAATTCTTAGAGATGCGAAGAAATCATCGAGAAGCACTAAAATAAACTTTTGTAATATTCAATCATTAGTGTTTGTTGGTTATAAAATACGGAATCACTAGTTCATCGAATCATCAATTCATCTAATCATCTGTTGAAGCTCTAATCGTTGTTTCTAATTATTGTACTTGTGTATTGGTCTGATTAGGGCTTGAAATCAACGAAAGACCAATGAAGCGGTGTAACATTCTAATTTCGAACACCGATTATTAAAACAAATAAAATGCGCGCAAGCATTCGTCCCAATAATTTTTTTTATGTCCTTCGCGTACCGCGAAGGACCATGCCACCATCTTCGCGTACCGCGAAGGAGTCCCAAAAAGGCCGCCTGAGAACCAGGTCTTTCGCGTACCGCGAGAGAACCTTCCCTGGTTCTCGCGTACCGCGAGGGACCTGAGTAAACAGAAAGTTTACTCAGTTTCCCAGCTTTCAACACTTAGCCATTTTTTTCCAACTTTCACCCATTTCACACAAAATTTACCCAACTCCCTAAGATTGGGATTAAACATTCAAAACATCATACTTTTTGTACACAACTATAATTCCAAGTATCGTTAAACAACCATTTGACGGACTTCTATTTACGCACCAAAAACTATCAAAAACGCATATGAGAATCCATCATTTGCCATGGACTTAACCTTGATCATATTGGCGCTTTCCCTACATGTCACCACATATAAATCACCATTAATAATGAAGACAAAACATAACAACAAGGTAAAGAATTACCATTTTCACCCATTCACTCATTTGACATATTTCCACCAAATTACTCATTATGCTACATATCACTTTCACCCATTAGACCCGTTTCCACCCAATTTGTAACACCAGGCAAATTCCGAGGTCCTCAATTGCCCAATTGGAAACCCTAGGGGTTGGAATTGCCAAATCCCCAAAGTTCGAGGGTTAAAAATGAAAAATTATGAAAGCTGATTGGTAGCGGACCGCTACCATATTCTTTAACGGTCCGCTATCAGTTGCAGGGTTGGGTGGTGGACCGTATTATGAAAGCTGATTGGTAGCGGACCGCTACCATATTCTTTAACGGTCCGCTATCAGTTGCAGGGTTGGGTGGCGGACCGCCACCACTTGGGTAACGGTCCGCTAGCCGCAATCCAGCCGCAACTTCTCGTGATGCTACGTGTCTAGTGACTAAGCTCCGAATTCTGACGCGTGTCTTGGTAGCGGATCGCCATGCCCTCCGTAACGGTCTGCCAGCCGCACTATGAGGATCGGTCCAATCAGGAAGTGACCCATAGGGCTTACGCAAGCCCTGGGCGGTAGCGGACCGCTACCACCCAGGCTAACGGTCCGCTACGGGTCCTATCAGGCAACTATAAATAGCAGCTTGGAAGCATCTAAACCAACACAAGCTGCTCCCAACTTCCTGGAACGACCCTACCTCAATTCTCGTGCTCTCGTTTTGGTAAAATATCTTACTTTCGCTTATTTCCTCACTTTCGTTTATTTCCGTATTCGTGCGTTAAGGTTCTAACTTAACCTAGAACTTTCTTTAAGGTTTACACTAAGCTTATACAGACTACCTGAGATAACATCAAGCTACTGATGAATATGTTTATCCGTCTTTTATTTTCAAAACTTTGAAAGTTTTACGTTTACGAAATGGCAATACTGGTAATTAAAAGTACGAAATGGCATTCTTTGGGGTTGTGATATTGATGGGTTAGACTCTGATTATGGGTGTGCGATGGATCGCTTACGCATGTCCCTCCCTGATTTCGATTTTAGCAGTTTCTCTAATAAGGGCACTGCCCCCCTAAAGCCCAACATGCTTTGGCGAATGCCTTATTTAGCAGAATCGTTCAGAATTTGAGAGTAAAGTTTGATTTATCATCTCACCAAAAAGCGGTGTTTGAATGTCTCCGGGCTCCTCGGGCTCAAGATTTTCTAACAGTTATCCCCATTGAAGGACTGGGCCAGCATATGTCGGCTGTGGAGTACCGGGCTATCCTCAAGTATCGGCTAATGATCCCCTTGTTTTTGACTGATGAGCCCTGCCCAGTTTGTCGCAAGGCTTGTTTGGATTCTTTTGGCAAGCATGCGGTCCATTGCAAAGAGTTACCCCGGTTTAAATACATGCATGATTTGGTTAGGGATGTTCTTTGTGATGTTCTCAAACGGGCAGGAATTTCTGCTAAAAAAGAGTCTCCCGTGAACTTTCTGACAGATCCGCTTGAAGGGAGGTCTATTCTACGGCCGACTGATATTCTTGTGTTTAGTTGGGCAAGGGGGAAACACGCTTGTGTGGACCTTACAGGAGTGTCCCCTCTTATGGGGCTCATGGATAATGGGGTTGTGGCGGGTCATGCTGCTTTAAAGGCGGAATCAGGCAAAGTTGCTAAACACGAGAAAGCTTGTTTAGAGAACCAACACGTGTTTATCCCTTTTGCTTTTGATACTTTTGGGTTCCTAGCACCGGAGGCAGTGGAATTCCTAAACAGGGTTCAACGAGTCATGCATAGTAATATTTCGGCCCCTAAGACCCAAAGCTTTGTTTTTAGTAGGATCGGTTTTGCTATTCAAAAGGGGATTGCAGCGCAACTTGTTACCCGTTTACCTGCCACTTTATTGTAATCGTCCTTCTTTTCAACAGTAATCATATTGAATTTTATAGTAAAAAAAATTGGTATTAATGCATAAGGGCATCTACGTAAAACATTCAGGCCATAAGTATACGTAAAACTCGATCAAGGGATATAAGTATACCATGCACCCAGGAGGCGACAAAATGTATAAAAATCTGAGACCAGATTATTGGTGGATCGGTATTAAGAAACATATCGCTTCCTATGTTGCAAAATGTTTGATTTGTTCAAAGGTCAAAGATGAACACCAGAAACCATCTGGACTATTGCAACAACTCAAAATTCATGTTTGGAAAATGGGAAATGATAACTATGGATTTCATTACAAAACTTCCCCGAACCAGCCGTGGGAATGATACTATCTGGGTTATCATCGATAGACTAAGTAAGTCTGCCCATTTTCTTCCAATGAAAGAAACATATAGTATGGATAAGTTAGCACAGTTGTATGTTAACGAAATAGTAACATTACACGGTGTGAAAGCTGATTGGTAGCGGACCGCTACCATATTCTTAACGGTCTGCTATCGGTTGCAGGGTTGGGTGGCGGACCGCCACCACTTGGGTAACGGTCAGCTAGCCGCAATCCAACCGCAACTTCTCGTGATGTTACGTGTCTAGTGACTAAGCTCCGAATTCTGACGCGTGTCTTGGTAGCGGACTGCCATGCCCTCCGTAACGGTCCGCCAGCCGTACTATGAGGATCGGTCCAATCAGGAAGTGACCCGTAGGGCTGACGCAAGCCCTGGGCGGTAGCGGACCGCTACCACCCAGGCTAACGGTCCGCTACGGGTCCTATCGGGAAACTATAAATAGCACCCTTTGGCTGCTCATTTGGAAGCATCTCAACCAACACAAACTGCTCCCAACTTCCTGGAACGACCCTACCTCAATTCTCGTGCTCTCGTTTGGGTAAAATATCTGACTTTCGCTTATTTCTGCAAGTTCTTTTATTTCCGTATTCGTGCGTTAAGGTTCTAACTTAACCTAGAACTTGCTTTAAGGTTTACACTAAGCTTATACAAACTACTTAAGATAAGATCAAGCTACTGATAAGGTGAATATGTTTATCCGTCTTTTATTTTCAAAACTTTGAAAGTTTTACGCTTACGAAATGGCAATACTGGTAATTAAAAGTTTGATGCATAAGGGCGTCTACGTAAAACATTCAGGCCATAAGTATACGTAAAACTCGTTCAAGGGATATACGCTTTATGGGTGAAATTCCCATAAAGGGGGCTGATAATGGTTTGTAACTGGATGTAAGACGGGGTCTCGGATAAGGGACATCACAGTAAGCAAGTCTGGTAATGCCAGCAGTCCTTTTACGGGAATTATTGGTGTATAACGTGGTTATACACTCAGATGAAATAGTTCTGCTGGATGGTAGATTGTACCCACATTATGGTTAAATGTTTTGATACTGTAATTGCCAAATGAAACTGGTCATGATAATCATATTCACCAGCGTTCGCGCTGACGTTTTATTTTCAAATTTTTTTCAGGTAATCAATGATTATCTAAGGCTACTCCTACGGGATAGTCTTAGGGATAAAGGTGTACATAAAATATTTTGACAGGGTTATGTGCTAGTAGCACGGAGATAACTCTGCAGGGATAAGGAAACAATAGGAGATATTTAGGATGACGACTTCCTAGATATGGATACTCCCTTGTACACAGGGTTAGGTGCCGGAAGGTAAAACCCTTAGATACCAATGCTGGTATAGCTTGGTATTGGACAGGGTTAACTCCCCAAGCACATGCCAACTACCTTGTGACTCTAGTTTTACCCTGCTTACAAAGACGACATGTAAATGGTCGTGGACCATGGTTTTGTACAGAAAAGCAGTATTTAAATCCCCAGTGAAATGAAATGGTATTTTATTTATCCCCCGGATTTGGAAAATATTCAATATCAACCCTCGGGTTGTGATTTATTACAAGTTCGATCCAAAAGTAATTTCCAATGCTAAACTAACTCTGATTTTCTAATTAAAATAAGATTGGAGGTGCCAATCTGGTCACACGTCCAGGGTGTCCTGAAACCGGGGTGTGACACAATTACTCGTTAGGCTACACATCACTTGCATAACACTATACACGTTCCTTTCTTTCCTTATACCCATCTCATATTTGACAACATTACATTTCCTTTATGGCACACGACCATAACTCCTTTACATTTCCATTATGATACTTAGACCATAACCTCATCACATTTTCATTATAATACTTAGACTATAACTTCATCACATTTCCATTATAGTATTTTAACTATAACAACATTCATTCACATGTTCATACACAATCATACACCTTCATAACACATAATTTATGGTTCGTAGACCATTCCATCATTTTCTATTGTTGGATTTTGAGAAGCTACATATCAACAATTCAGCTTTCTAAAGGTGTGTTACGCACTGCAGTTTTGTTATGTTGTAACATGGAATCGATGTGAGCAAGTACATGACACTATAAATCTGAATATAGGATTATAATGATCAATACTCGGTCTATTAGCATCTTAACTATTATTAAAAGGTGATAAATAAACCAACAAAATGGAAAGCGGATGTCACGTAATTTCAAATCGTGTAAACCTTTAACTTATATTTATAGAATATTAAAAGACTCAAGAAAAATGGTGTTGGGAATAAACAAGTAAAACAACACTTGTCTCTCGCAGGACCACATATTTTATTATCCCAATTGATTCTCAACATCCTTTATTATTCTTTTGATGATCATAATTACCCACCGAATGCTTTAAAGAAAAAGTATTTATCGTTAGATTTTTTTTAACATCAAATTTCCAGACACCCGGATCATCCTTCTGTCAGGCCTGGTGATTTGGCCCACACCATCCAAGACAAAACCCACAACTGGAAAAAACCTCCTGGCTCACCTGAAACATTTTTATTTTAAGCGAGACTCGAATCCATGAACTCCTATTTGAAAAGTCATGAGTCTACCACTCAACTAGAAGGATTAGTGATATTATTATTATTTTTTAATGAGTGTTTTTATTACTAACAGTTCGGTTATTCGGTATTTAGTTACAGAATAGTCGATTCGATTAGTTTAGTTTAGTTTTCTCTGACGACAATTTTTTACACCTAAATATACGAGCTAACCTTTCACTTGTAAGGGTTTAAACCTGTATTATTTTTGTTGAAACAAGTTTCATAACACTAAACCACTATGTCATTCGGTTAGTTATATAATATCAATTGTTTGTTTCTATTTCTTTTGACAAATTGATATTTAAAACTTGAGTAAATTGCGTTCCGACAATGTAACATGCATATTTGAACTACTAGCATAAGTTGTGGCCCCCTGCTAAGCTTATCCAGATGGGCTCCCTATTTAAGGAGCAGTAAAATCATCTTGCTTCGGTTCAAGCCAAAACCATTTAAAAACCAAAATTGACCAAAATCAATTCGATATTTTTAATCATTTAGCATGACGATAATTTTTTAAAGCTTTAACAATATTTTTATTTTTATTTTTCTATTCAACTTACAGTTACAAATCAAATTAGGACAAGAAAAGAAAATTCAATTTAATTTTTTGAGTTTAATAAAAAAAGTCAATCTGAACCGGTCAGAACCGTTGTCCTAAAATAACTCAAGAAATGAATAAAAACAGATTAACAGTGGTGCACGACAGAAGAACCAAAATATACGAGATCATAAACGTAGATTGCTCACGGCTAAGTATGAATGGAGAGGAAAGCTTTCTAAATTTGTGAAGATATCGATCGACCTAGTCATATGCAGAACAAACATCGAGAACGAGGTCCTCTTCCAATGATATCATCCTCCAAGAATGTGTTGGACCGCTAAACAGTTCCTCGAGGGTAACCCAACCCAAGGGGAAAGTGCGCTATAATGACCACTACACGCATTTCATTCTCTCGATCCCATCTTTGATTGCTTTTGAAACGTATTTTTTAAGAAAATGTGTAGGCAATTCAAACACTTATTGCAAATTTTTTTCCTCGAGTTAATTGCATTGGAAAAGTCGTCCTCCTACCAACGAATCCCTCTTGGTACTTAGATCTTCCTCTAAGCGTCTCCCATTCCTTACACACGTTGTGCCGGGTGACTGGATTCCTCTATGGTCAATTGAACAAGCTAGCAATTGACACAAGATGCTCATCGAAGCTGCTTGAAGAGGTGATAAATTCATCAAAAACCTAGTTCTTTTTGGCTATATAATTAACAAGTTTGATTATAGAGGTGATGTCAAGCACATAAAGAATATAAGAGGTTGTATGTATGTATATGTTGTACGCTTAGGTTATATGTATAAGTTGTATGAATCAATTGTATGTATATGTATCGTTTGTATGTATATGATGTATTTATTGGTTGTATGTATATGTTGTATGTATGGGTTGTATGTAAAGCTTGAGTATAGGTTGTATGTATATGTTGCACATATAGGTTGTGTGTATATGTTGTATGTAAAGCTTGAGTATAGGTTGTATGTATATGTTGAACATATAGGTTGTATCTATATGTTGTATGTATAGGTTGTATGCATATGTTGTATGTACAGGTTATTGCATGTATATGTTGTATGTAAAACTTGTATTGTATGTATAGGTTGTATCTAAAGCTTGTATGTATAGATCGTTGTTTGTAACGCTTGTATGTATATAGGTTGTACGCATAGGTTGTATGTATATGTTGTATGTATAGGTTATAAGTAAAGCTTGTTGTATGTATAGGTCATATTATATAGAGTTTGTGACTATAGGTTGTATGAATAGTGATGCATACATTCTCTATAGGTTATTGTAGGGGTGTGCACGGGATGTTTCGGTTCGGTTTTGCGCCCCCAACCGAAACCAAAACCGAAATGTTCGGTTATGGCAGAACAATAACAGATCGGTTTTCGGTTAATCAGTTTTTTACTTCGGTTATGGTCGGTTAATCGTATGTGTTTTGATCTGTAGGTTGGACTAAAAAGTTGTTTCATTGCTAAAAAGTTGTTTGACTGTTTCATTGCACATGATGCTGATGTTGACTTACACATTCATCTATTATAATGTTATTAGACATATTGAAGTCAAGAAATAAGTTGAAGATGAATTAGTTTACATTAAAAATTCGTGAAGGAAACAATCCAGACTATAAAAAAAAAAAGAATGATGCTTGGGATAATAAGATTACTACTATACTGACTTTTAACTACAACTAATTTCAGGGAATCTACGGCTGGAAATCTAAATGATAGTAACTATAGCTTGCATTTTTTTAGGTGATTCTAGTCTTGATTACGGGTTTTAGACAGATTCCAGTGACTTTTTAGCCGGAATCTAACCAGAAAACGCGCCGCCTAAGCTCTCTTTTACAAGAAAAGCCCCAAATTGAGCCTACGTCCCCACCAGACACTAAACTTGTGCCTCGCTACGCTTCTGCGCCTAGGCGCGCGCCGTGACAACATAGATGAAAAATGATGAATAAGATTAAACAAAGTTTTACACTACAGAATGCTTGATAACACATAACCGTAACCGAACCACAACTTTCGGTTAATTCAATTTAGTTAAGTCGACTAATTTGGTTATTTGCTCACCCTAGGTTATCGTACACAATGGTTGTTGCATGTATAGGTTGTTAGTATGTATAACATTAACATGGAATGGAATAACAAAAAAAGACCATATTTAAGAAATGCAGTAGGCAAGAAGCAGGTAGGAGAACCTTTACCAGAAACAAAGTATCTTCTAGGTGGCACTTACACATCTTCGGTAACTTATGATCAGACCCTCATTCTACAATGGACACGTGTCCAAACGCATCACCCAAATGGGTCCCAAAAAGAACCTTAATTGGAAAGACCCATAAATATTGTAGGCCCATGTCAAAATCAGGTCATAATGTCATATGTATCACATAAATGGGTCCCAAAAAGATCCTTAACTGGAAAGACCCATAAATGTTGTGGGCCATAAATTGCAGTAGAATAAAACACTTGGGGCCCAGACCAAGATTATATTATCAGCAGCAGACAATAACAATACTGCTGGTATGGTTATAGTATTTTTCTAACTAAATCTGTCTCCAAGCTACAAATTCCACTGCCTTTTTAAACCTAAAACTGGTTCCAAACATAAGAAAGAAAAAAACACCAGGAATCAATCATGTCGAGCCGAAGAAAACCGACTCCTAGGAACAGAGAACACAAGATCGATAATCTATTGTCCAAATTACAAGCATCCCTACCAGCTTCAAGTTCTAGCTGCAATAAAACAAGGGTACATTACTGATTTCAATTATTTATGGTTTATAAGTAGATGATCATATGTGACCAATATTTGAAACTGATTTGTATGGATATGATGAAAAAAGGCACCAACGACGAAGATTCTAGAAGAGACGTGCAATTACATAAAGAGCCTGAGAACAAAAGGGGACGATCTAGGAGAGAGGTTATCTTAACTGTTGGATTCCATGGAAAACAACGTTGTCGATGTGAACATGATCAGAGATCTTCTGCAACTATAGGGTGTGTTTGAGTGTGTGTTGGTGGTAGTCACTAAGCCAAGCAGATGCATATTGTATGTCTTATTAGCTGTTTGTATCATGCATGTAAACTTTCTTTCTAGGTTGTTGAATTCAGTTAGATGGATAATATAAGAATTAGGAATTACGAATAAAGAATATACCCGCGATTGACAGAGTTTAATTGCTGTAAACCCTGTTTTTCATGATTCTTTCCACCTCGGTTACAGTCAGATGCCTTATCATATTCATCTTGATCCACCTTTCACCGCCTTCTACACCGCCACCAATCTGTTTATCCTCCATTTTTAATAATTTTAATCCTTCGCATGATTTCGGGAAAAACCCTTCAGGTCTCAAACACCAAGATTTGAAAACACCAAACAAAACAGCCATATCGTTATCAAATCGTTCTACACCCCCGTCATAAAACTTAGCATTACTCATTAAAATACCATTAAAAAGAATAGAATCTATAGCAGATGCAAGGCTTCTCCAAACTGCAACAAAATCCATCTTGTTCAAATTCATTTCTAGTATTGACATTTTTGCCTGCAAATAATCAAGTGCTCCAATGAATGATTTGGACACTGCCCAACCTTCTTCTGTTTTTTCCATCCATTGTTTTTTATTTTTTATATATTCATGACTGCAAGCGTCGAAACCCCTGAAAACAACCTTTGACAGCTTCTCAACCCATTCGGTTCTAAATCTTTCCAGTTTATGTATTTCCTCATCAATTATACCACCCGAATTATTCTCGCCATCTAATCCCATTTCTAGAAAAAATACTTCTTCACACCACTCCTTTAAAACCGACTCAAAGTACCGAGAACCGTTGATGGATTTTGTCACTTTAATCAGAGCATCATCATCGGTCAAAGCGGTCAACCCTTCGGCTTCCTGGCATTTTAAAAGTAAGAAATCCAAAAACCGATGTATAATCGGTGCAGCTGCCAGTCTAATAAACCTTGATCTCAGTTGAACACTTGGAATCAATCCACAGCGTTCGATTATGGAAGATAGACGCCTAATAAATGCACTCGAAACTGCAGGTGACCTGTAAGCTTCTGAACCTAAAACAAGAGCAGATTCTTTAACTTCCATTAACCATTTTCTTTCATCTTCAATTTCGGGTGTCAGCTTATCAATTGCATCACTGAGTTCTATTTCAGCCCATAAATCAAGCCAATCAGGTCTGTCACAGAAAACCGATAATGATGAAATCTTTTGCATGTTATCATCCTCGACAACAGATAATGTGATTCCCGATTGTGCTACAAGAGTTTTGACTTTCTTATCAAAAGAAATCATCAAGTCAATAAAATGTAACCAAGATATTTTAGCTTGTGAACGGTTTTCCTCATACAGTTGATTTATATAAACGGGGAATAATTCTTTTGCCATATAAGTTGATAATGATGTCACCATAGCGGAAATCCATTCTTCCCTGCAAGAATAACCCGATAGCATTGCTTCATCAACTAGTGGCTGCAACAACTCATCCATCGAATCAACATAATCCCAAGTTATTTTATAAACTAATGCAAAAATAAGCTCTGGTTTATCAACCCACTTCGCAAAATGGCGTTGGGATGCAATTGAAATAGGGTTCACAAGCTCTTCAATGGCCCAAAGGGGTTCATGCAGAGTAAATTCATGGTTATGCCCCTGAAGTTGTCGGGATTTTCTTTGTATTTGTAATTCTTGTAGTTTGCATAGTGCAAGGAAACCATCACAATATTGTTTTTTGAGGTCACCGTGTATTTTAAAAAGGGGATTTGTGGATTCTAATGGTTTTTTTTCTTCTAAATTAGAAGGATTTAAAATGGTAAGAGGTGGAGGCCAATTAAGAGAGGTTAAAAGAGTTCGATAATCAGCAATTGTTTGAGGTCTTAAAATGGCTAATGCTCGATCTACTCTGTGATCAACTGCTGAAATTACGCGGGACCATTGAGGGCGTGTTTTTGAAACTTTGGTTAAAACATCTTCTGCTAGTTTGAGAGCATTAATAGCAGCAAAAAGCACTCCCCCCTACAATAAAAAGTTTTATAAAATATATTACTTTTTACCTAAGCAGAATGCAAATCCGTAATCCTCTTTTTTTTTTTTAACTTTTTTACCTCTGAATTCTGGGCAGATGTCTGTTTCCTTAAGTTTTTATTTACACTGGAAGAAACAGCATCTTCAATATCCCCGACCAAAGAGTCAAGTTTCAATGCAGTTTCTGCAAGACACAAGAAAAATACATAAGTTAAAATGAAAATTACAAAGAAAGCTATGAGAAATTAAAAAAAAAATTGGATTAAAAAAGGATTTTAAATTCAGCAAATCACCAGCATACACTCGAACTGCCTCAACCCTAGCTACTTCACGAGCAAGTGCTGGTAACTCCTTCCCCAAGAAAGTTTCTGATCTTTCCTTTCGCTTTCCTTCCTCACCAGCTAAACAGACAATAAAGGTAAACAAAACAATAAATAAATAAAAAAACACAATGATCATGGTCATTAAATAGGCAATCTCTATATTCTGTATTAATATATGGAAAACTGACCTGATATAGAAGACTGAAAACTGTTTAATTTGGCATTTATATTGTTAAAGAGGACACCTACTTGATCCGAGTATGTAGAGTAAGCAAACAAACAGGTGCCAAGCTTTTGGTTTAAATCTGTGAGGTTTTGATCCAAAAGATTGCAATCGTTCTGTAACTCAGAAACAAGTCTAGAAGCTTCTAGAAGATTGTCAGCCGTGTGTAGTTTGGTGTCTAGAAAAGTGAGAACAGAAGGAGAAAGAGACGAAACTAAAGGTAGAGGTTCAATCATAGTCTTTGTTAGTCTTGATGATAAAGAGACGTTGACAACAATAATCCTGCAAACGATTTCTAAGATACAATATGTTAAATAACCGAAAGGCTTGATGATATAACCATTAAGTTTTGAGAAGTTATTATTTTTGTGAGTAAGTAGAAGGAATAAAAGATAGTTCATTTACTCAGTAACCAGAATTGAGAATACTTACCCTAATCGACTGGATAATATCAAATACTCACTCCTGGTTAGCAGGAAACGGAATGGAATTCATTCCATTTCTTTATAATTTTCTCTTTTGTTTGTAAATCTGTCACAAAAATTAGAAAGTAAATAATGTTAATTGAGATGTAAAAAAGTATTTGAAAATGAATTTTAAATACTAGTTTACAAGTTATTATTTCATTGATCGACGAAAGCAAAAACTATATGAAACATGATTCCGTGCCATCAGATAACCAACTAGGACATACAATTACTGATTCTTTATAGCGGTAAATAGCGACAAGCTACCTATATGCTACGTAGCAATAGCGATGAAATAGCGCCCGCTATTTCATGTTTAGCGGTAAAGTAGGTGAAAATTTTATGAAATAAAAACCGTAAAGTATTCAACTATTGTAGCAATTACAATCAACAAAAAAAAGTCACACCACCAAAATAGCTAAAATACGCTATCACTAATCATCTAATGAAATAAAAACCCTACATCGCTATTCGCTGCTGCTATTTATATTAAAAAAATGCTATTTTCACGCTATGTAGTCGCTATACATATAACACTACTAGACTGCTTCGCTACATAGCGCGCTATAGCGGCCACTAAAGCCGATGTTGACAACTATGCTCAAAAACATTCTTTGCAACTCAACGCAGCTTTGTACACGATGTTGGAAATACAGATACTTAGACTTTCGTTATCTAGGTGGTGTTTGAATTGCTTATTTAAACAGCTTATGCTTACAAGTAGAAACAGATAACCACCAAAATGGAAAACAACCTATTTTACACTAAGAATAAACTTTTTTATTTTGAATCTACCAGTAATAATCAGTTTGAAATAAGCAATCTCAAACTACTAAAGCAGATAAGCATAAATACTTTCCTTATCCACACTCAAAAGCGTGTATCTACTTATAAAAAATAGAACAAGCCATTAAGTTGTTTAAATAAAATAAGCAATCACAAACACCCCCTAGTTTTCTTTAAAACTTTAGTTGATATGACGAGGATTCTTTCTAAACACAACAAAATCCAAATCATGTTAGACATGGTATCTGATTTCAAGAAAACAATGGAACACGGATAATGTATGAGCAAGTAGCAGACTAGCAGTTAGTACAAGGGGCGGCTCAAGCAATATGGGGCCTAAAGCGAACTAATAATTCGGGGCCTTTTTCCAAAGGTGATGTTAAAAACCCTCCTCCTTTATCCGGGCTTCGGATATGTAGGTTGTTTAATATTATCTTTGCTTGTTGTTATGAATTTTAGTAGTGACCCCTTTTGTGATTCTATCAAAGCTTCTACTTTCAGTTTCTTTATCCTTTTAGAATTACCGGATTCATACTTACGATTTCCACTTGACATTACAAACACTTATGCAAAGCTTTGACAAACAAATATGCAATCAAATTAGGGCAGAAAGATGCGATCAAAATATGCAATTAAGTTAGGGAAGATAACTAAAACTGATTAGGGCATAAATATGGAATCAAATGTGCAATTAACAAGCTTTGACAAACAAATATGCAATCAAGTTATGACTATAATCAAGCAGAAACCAAGAGATCAAAATTAGGGCAGTAATCAGAAATCAAACTGTTACCTTGCGAATTGCAATTCCAACTTGGAGAGGATAGTTACCTGGCTTGCTAGATTCAGTTCAGATGTCGGTTTTGAGGGAGGGGAAAGTGGAGGATTTGAAGACGTGTGTGGATGGATTGGAAGAGATAGGATCGATGGCTGTGGATGAGGGTGCAGAGATCGAGCGAGTACATGAGTAACAGGCTATAGAGACAGAGCTAAGCGGCGATGATGGATGAATCCCGATCTCTTTCCGTTATCAGATTACGGCGTTTCTGAATCCCGTACATTTATTTTTATTTTTTAGAGTAAACTTCGTTTTTGGCTCCTGTGGTTTGGTCAAAATAACGATTTTAGTCTAATAGTTTTAATTTGACTTTTTTGACCCCTGTAGTTACCTAATTTTCTCAATTAAGCCTAACCCATTAACTCCGTTAGTTTTTTCTGTTAAAATTAAAGGTATTTTAATCTTTTTACTGATAGGGACTAATTGTGTATTTCTTTTAATTAACACAAGACCATTTATGTAAATTACTAATATATATATAGAATTAATTACATGGATGGCCCCTGTGGTTTGGTCAAATTATGGTTTTGGCCCCTACGATTAGGAAACTACAACTTTGATCCAATAGTTTGCACGATTGTAACACGTTTGGTCCCTGGGTTGGATGGAGGTTAACTTTTTCAGTTAAGTGCAGGTGAAATAACTAAAATACCCCTCTGAACAAAAGTGTCAAACCCTCCACCTCCAACCATCATCTCCACCCTCTCACACCTCCTCCACCTCCACCTCCACCGCCACCGCCTTCCACCGCCAACTCCGACCATCCTACCACACCTCACCTCCACCGCCACCTCCACTGCCACCTTCACCTCCGGCCGCCCAACCCTATTTCCCAGTACTCTGCATCGTAACTTTTTTCTTCCTTAACCGGTCCACTTCAATCGTTCAATCCAAAAAAAACCACTGGAGAGTTTTTTATCAGTCCACCTTCAACCATCCAACTCAAAAAAATCGAAGCTTCTCGGGATGATAATGGCTTTTGGTTTATTGTGGAAATCAAATTGATTGATTTAATGTAAGCTTCTTATTCATAGATGATGACTTTTTTGGTCCATCTCATCTGGTTCAAATCAATGTTTCTCATTCATAGATATTGGAATCATCGAAAGGGGGTGGGAGTTCAGCAGGTCGTCGCCGTTGCCGTGGTCTGTCTCAGAACCGTCGCCGCCGTAGAAGAAATTGGAATCAGCTGCTATGGAGGAACCCTAGGTCTGTCTCAGAACCACCGCCATAAGCCCTTCCCACTCTCCCCCTGCTCCTTTCTCGGCTGCCGAAGACGCGACCGGAGGTGAAGGTGGCGGTGGAGGTGAGGTGTGGTAGGATGGTCGGAGATGGTGGTGGAAGGCGGTGGAGGTGGAGGAGGTGTGAGAGGGTGGAGATGATGGTTGGAGGTGGAGGGTTTGACACTTTTGTTGAGAGGGGTGTTTTAGTCATTTCACCTGCACTTAACTGAAAAAGTTAACCTCCATCCAACCCAGGGGCCAAACGTGTTACAATCGTGCAAACTATTGGGTCAAAGTTGTAGTTTTCTAATCCTAGGGACCAAAACCATAATTTGACCAAACCACAGGGGCCATCCATGTAATTAATTCATATATATACATACATATATACACACACATCTGCAGATATTCACCACCACCACCACCACCCTCCACTGCCACCGCCACCCCATGATGACCGGCCTCCGGGAAAGAAGGGGCGGGAGTAGCTGAAATGTGTATATGATAAACTTTCAACGGCACTTTAACCCTAAGCCTAATTCCGATCTTCGCCTTAATTTCTTCTCCGTCCGAAGTGGATGCCAGCGATGGATTGTCCGCGATCGCTGTGGAATCCGACGCCGCCGCTGGTTTGATCCATGGAAGCCGATTGGATCTACGGTTGGTAGGGTTTCTAACTGTGAGAGAGGAATCGCGAGGGCAAGCACATAACAAGGGGGAAGTTACACGACTCTTGACGGAGGAAGGGGATAGATTGATCGGCGTAGCGGTGACCCATTTCATAATTTAGACAAACTTAAAGGACAAAAAATATAATTTTGACTTTTTTTTAAATATGATCTTTTGTATATACAATGTTTGTCAAGAACCGACTTGTGAAGGGAAATAAGACTCACACACATACAAGAATAAAGACATGAGGGTTTAACGTGATTCGATCAGTATGACCAACGTCCACAGATTACAACTAGCTTTCTTTATTGTTCTGTGTTCAAGTACAAGGAATTACAAGTACAAAGTTTAGTATTTTAAGACTAAAACTGTGGTAAAGCATATTAGTTAGGGCTAGCTAATAATTGACCCATGTGGGTTGAACCAAGGCTAGGGGCGGCTGCCCTACTTTGTTCCAGACTCCACAAAGGTGAATCATCGGGATACTTGGAGCATGAGATGTCAAGTAAATAATCTGGACCATATAGGCATCCCAATTGATGATGATGATCTAATTAAAGATATGTTCGACAATATACATATAGTCAAGACAAGCAAAAAGGGCAAGGCTATTGGTATTACCAAGAAGCAAATCTCCAAGCCGAATTGTCGGAAGAAGGAGTTACCCATGACAACTGAGGATTAGGATAACTCTGGGAGTATCCATATCAGATGTCCTTGCAACTAAACTCTAAATCTTTTTCCCATTAAAAGTACTAACTTTTGCAACGGGTTTGTAGGGACTAAGAAGAAAAGAGAAAAGCTGGAATTCATTGTATTTAGATGCTATTGGTGGATATGAACATATGATTCAAACACAATTGCTAAAATCTAGTTGCTACAACTTTGAGGAGAACAACCAAATAGACATAGAAACTATTAAGATCCATTTTTGTGGTCAATTTTTTTTTGAAGGAATTGGATGTGCATAGGGAAATCAAAGTGTTAAGGAACTAACATCATATCTACAAGACATTTATGTTTTTTTTGAACGACCAACGAATACTATAAACCCGGTCACCCGGGTAAACCCATTAGCAAAAGGTCGCCCACGCCCGCAAACGCAGACAACGGTGGTGACTCGACTCGCCCACCATTTCAGGGGAACCCACCACCAGAAGGCCCGCTATTGTAAAACATCTGGCTCACCTGAGCATATTGCACCAAGTGAGACTTGAACCTATGACTTTCACATTGGAAGACAATGGGGATGCCACCTTCCAGACCAGTTGATCTGAGACTCATTGACTAGACATTTATTTTTAAAGTATGCAAGACTTGATGGACTCGTCTTTGTGTTAGGATTTTTTCCATCTGTAAAAAAACATTTATGGCATTGGCCCAAACATTTATGTTTTAAAGTAACTAATTTTCATTTGAAAAAAGAATCCATTTCATAGTAATGACGTTGCGAAGCTCAACAGATTGTATAGATGGTTCTCATATTCACATCTAATATTCTAATTTTGTTTATAGATTGTATAGACGGTTGTTAGGCTTATCATGAACAACTTGTAGAGTTGTAGATTTCCACCCCATTTGTCGATCGGACTTGTGTCCTTGAATACTACATTGGTGAAGTGCAACCACTGACAGATCCAATATTTTTGTTGGTGAGGGAAGAAATTGGGCGATCAAAATGGTAAATAGAGAACGATATATAGAGGAAACGACTATAGTTTTATTATTAGATGAAAATAGTATAATGAAAAGCTAGACAATATATAAAGAGCATAAATAGGTTAACCTAGCTAAATGGGCTGAACAAAAACCCAATATAAATAAACCCTATATGCTAACAAAGTCAATAATGATATATACTCCCTATAGTGTAATAAACTGATTTAAGTACGCCTATGTTTGACTTTATTTAGATATGTTTAAATCCAATTGTAGTAGTAATTGAAACAAATAAACATTTTGAAAACAAAAAAGCATTCATAAACCTATGCATACATGAACGATATAAAACAATCTAAGCTACCTAATATTTTCCTAAAATTAAGCATAACCTAAAACAAAAGATAGTCGTAAAATTATTGATCTGAAACATATATATTGAGCAACTCAACTCAAACAAACGAAGACCAAAGAAGAATACAGTTTGCTAACTTGTTAAGGTCGTTTGCGATTGTTACAACGTTGTCTCCTAGATCCACCCAGAATAAAAGTTCTAATCCAGTCTCTTAAATCCGCACAAAATGCAAGTAAAAGAAAGAGGATTTCATTTCGGCTAAGGGTTTTTACGAACCTAATACAATTCTAGGAAATTCTTATAAACAGTCAAATAATTCAGTGCAATCAAGAGATTTCACACCTAGTTGGTTCGAGGAATGGACCGCCGATATCAACCAACTAGTGGTGGATAAGGGACAGGGGCATGATTCCTTTTTATCTATTTAAAAAAAAATATATTATGGGCTGCTTTTGAGTGGGGCCTCCCCCCCGAACCCCCCCACCGGCCCTTATCAAATCCGCCCCTGGCTGAGTGGATCAATGTATCACAATTTTTTTTAAGTTAACCACACAAGTATCTTTCACCTTATTAAATTTCAAAGTGACTCCTTAAGTGTATGTTTCACCTTATTGGACTTCAAAACATGATCTATTACGGATGATAAAAGACATTTATAACATGTAGGTTAAAATAAATAAAACCGTAAAACACCGGTTGTTAAATGAATAAAAATAAGCAACATGTTCTTCCTTCGCACCACATCTTCTACCGATTTCATTTTAGGTTCAAGATTATATTTTGACTTTAAGAGCACTAGATGTGTACAATTCTGAACACTCACATTGATGGTACATATTGTTTAAACGGATAAAAAAATATTAAAAAAAACAAAAAAACAATATGAAGAGATAATCTGACCCTGATGCGTTGAACAAGAAGAGAGTTAAAAAGCTCACAACAAACATTCTTATTACAAAAATACCAAATAATTGAGATTTGAGACCAAAGACGTAATCTATAATGTTTTTTTTTTTTTTTCAAATAAAAAAGTTTATACCATCTCGTAAAATCAAAGTTTGATAACGAGATGACCGTCACAATTACAAACTAATGGCAGGTAGACGGGCAACAAGCTGCGCCGCTACCCCCTTCTGAATTTTCAAATATAATGTTATCCACAAATTTTCAAATATAGAGGGTACGTACAATTTGACAAAACCAAAGGGATGTAAGTGTAACTTTTCAAAAAAAAAAAAAATTAGGGTGGTGGGGGAGGGGCAACGGTTACAAAATGAAAATAATAGGGACCAAAAGTGTAAAGTTGGAAAAGAAGAATCTGGTGGTGAGGCTTCAACGGAACAAATTTGATTTTTGAAGAAAAACACTCTTATTTCCCTCCCAATCCCTTTTTTGCTTTACAGGGCTATAAACCCTAATTTCACCCCCAATTGCGCTCACTCTTCCCTATCTATACTCGATCAGCTGTCGTAAACTCAATTTCATCCGTTAGATCATCGCATATCACATGGAGGATACTTTGAAAGATCAATCGTCTATTTCCGGTAATGAATTTCGTTATTAGTTTTTGCAAACTTATTGATCCAATCGTAATTACGCCGATTTCGATCGTTGTTTGTGTACTGAGTTGCAGATTGTTTTGCAGGAAACAAGGGAGGAGGATCGGCTAAACTTCTTCGGTATCCACTTCGATCGGCCACCAAGTCCAAGGATGAAAAACCTCCGCCGTCCGTTCCTTCATCTGCTTCAGCGTCTAGAAGGTTTAATTTTGGTTTTAGTAACTGTATCATGTTCTAGACGCATGAATTTTCATTGGTATACGCATTAATTCGGTTATCTGTGCGCTTTGTTGCTGTTAATTAGCTTTGCTCTATTAGGTTATAAAAAAGTGATGCTCTATGTTTATTTTTCTTTTCGAATTCTGGTCTATGCTATGTAAATGTTGTAGCTTTTTTAGGTAATTAATGATTCCTCCTTGGACTAGTTATTAGTACATCTTTAATTCTTATCATATAGGTTTAATTGTTCAAAGGATTATGGTTCTAGGAATGTAATTGTTGGTGCAGTTGTAGTTTAATAATTTGATCTGGCTGATGTTTGAATTGACTTCAACCTACATGAACATAATCTTGTAATACATATCTTTTGCTTTTTGGATTTCTGTAATGCTGTGCTGCTGAAACCTGTAATCTGTGAACTACTCTTTGTTACTTTGTGATCACCAATTAGCATACATCTGGATATCTGTGTGCTTTGTTTGTTGCTATTAATTGTGAATGTTTAATTAGCTTTGCTCTTTTAGGTTACAAAAAGTGATGCTCTATGTTGATTTTTCGTCTCAGTCTGGTCTTTGCTATGTAAATGTTGTTATTTATCTTATGTAATGGTGGTTGTTGGTTGGACTAGTTATGAGCACATCTTTAAATTCTTATCATTACAGTTTAATGTTTTAAAGGAATATGTTCTAGGAATGTGAGTTGGCTCAGTTGTAGTTAAATAATTCAATCCGGTTGATCAAACTTTGAACTACTATTGTCTGATCAACCAATGGGTGCCTATGACTCAATGAGTTAGGTTTATTTTAGAACTACTATTGTCTGATCAACCATAAAGGGTTTCTATGAATTATGTTTACCTTTATCTCTAATTATTTTATATATTTGCACACTATTGTGAAAGGAAGATATGAGTTAACTAATCATAGCTCATGATAATTGTATATTTAGGGTAAGACCTTCTTCAAGTGTGAGCCAAAGCGTTAGCGTTCTTGATTTGTTTTCCAAAGAGAAATCTGTGAAGCCTCTTAGGAGGCTCTCTATTCCCACCAAGCCAACTGCTAGACCTACTCCTCAATTGGCTAAAAGCATAACTCCAATATCTGAGGCCAGAGCAAATAGGTCTAGGAGCATTGAGGGTAAAAGTGACACTTCAGGTTCAGATGTTTCTAGGAAACTGAGCCGAAGGAAATTCAGTTTTCTGTCTTCCGCTTCGTATTGGCTCTCACACATTAAGCTATGTGAAGCTGCTGGAAAGCACCAACTGTCACTTGGTTTCTTTAAACTTGCCCAAGAAGCTGCATGCGAGGTATCACTTTAATGCTGATAAATTTTATTGTTTTACTTCGTCTCAAAGATTATACTTGCCTCATTATTTAACAAGTTAAAGTCTACTATTTTCTTGTTTTATTTTCTAAAATAATAGAATCCCCAACTACTGAGAGATGAGCTCAAGTCGTATGCACTCCGCTACAACATTATTGATCTAGGAGAATCTGCACAAGAAGTTCTCCAGAGCTATGAAATATCAGACAACATAGTACAGGGTACACGATCATCATCAGAAGATGCACAAAGTTTGTCTTCTGTTAATGGAATTCACAAACCAAAGCCAAAGTCCTCAAGTAACAATATTGGTTCTGTTGCTAAAGAATCGGTTAAAGAAAATTACCAGAAGAAACTTGTATCCAACACAAAGGCTTCAACAAATGTTAAAGTAACCAATCAGCATTCTGCCTCTGAAGCCGGAAGTCGCAAGATTCAAAAGAACTTTCAGAAGCCCATCAAGAAAGAGTTCAACAAAGAGAAACAGATGGTCAAGAGCAAGGGAAAGAAATCTGCTAATGAAGGTGACAGACTAATTATTAACTCATAATTTCCCATGAATAGGATACTTCACTTTTGTTTTCTTTTCAACACAAAAGTTTGCATATTTATAGAATTGACATAAAAGTTTTTTACTTAAAGTTTTTTTTTTCTTTCTTTTTTTTTTTATATTTGCCACAAAACTTCAATAGAGTAAAGGTTTTTATAAAATTGCAACAAAAGTTCACTGAGTATTCGTAATAGTTTCATTTTTCTGTAATAACTTTCGTTCGTTAACTTTTTTTTAAACGGGATGCACGCGTTTTTTTTTCCAGCGATTTGAGTATTTTTGTTATCTTACGTTATAGCGAGTATATGTTAAAATGTAAGTTTTATACCCGTTGATGAGCCGAATCAATAACTACCAAACTCCCGCCGCATAGCGCAATTTTGAAAATAAACACGTATTTGATTTTAGTAATGTAAGCCTAAAGCTGAAAGGGGTAACTGCTATCAGTTAACAGTACACTTCTACCCAATCACATCAGATTTTACTTTTGAAACATTGTGCACTATCTTTACTCGTGGCAATGCAGCCCATTTTCAGTCCAAATGATTTTTAATGCATAAAACCTTCTAAATTGTTTTATCCATTTGACCTGTTATGCTACCCGTTCATTTTTCCACCACTACATTACCCTTCTTACCTTCAACGCTTATTTTGCAGATATAATAACTTGTCCCGAGGAGGCTGTCACCGAAGAAAACAAAGAGAACTTGGTAAGAACACCCGTCAATGGTGACTATTCTGATATTACACCACAAGAAAAGAGTTTGGTATTTGAAAATGTAACATTTAAGATTAATTTGATATCTCAAGCTGCTCACTGTATTGCTAATCTTGATTTGTATTGTTGTAACAGGATGCTTCCCCTATGGAGGAAATCAGTTTGGACATATAAGCATAATCTGCTGCTTCTAGTAAGCGGGAATATATCAACTCAGTTTAATGTTTTCATTATCGGGTTTTCACTTTGTATAGATAAAAAAATGGTGGTGTGTGAAATTGTTACATGGAATGCTTATTTTATCTGTTGTTTATTTGGTGTTTAATAGATTTTTATATCTTGTATGATACAACTCTTTGGTAAAATGAGATTATGTGTGAAATTTGATGGAAGAAGTAATTCCCAAAACACATTTAAATCTGTCTCTCATGGTATTTTTTTAAAATTTTTTAAATTCGTGTATGTAAACATCTTGCCAACAAAGAAACTAAAACTAAAAGAGGGCTGAAAAAAGGCGATATAGTGGATCATCCTTCCTTTTCATCTTGGCCAAAAAAAAAAAAAAAAAAATAGGCATGTGAATGTGGCTCAACTGGAGGCTCGGGATGGGATCAAGTATGGTTGTGTTCTTATATCTTAATTCGCGAATGATGCTTTGATAATCGTTGATTTGCTTATAAATAACACCAAAAATCTAATCCAAGTAACCATATGTTTCTTCTTTGCATCTGGATAAAAAGTTTACTTCTTAAAAAGTTAGTTTTGGGGTGTTTGTGTTACTCGGATGTGGGCTACCCTAAAAGACGTGATGTTTAAATAGCTCGTGCTTGAAGGTAGAGATAAAAAAAACCCGGTTTGAAGAAACCGACCTGACCCAAAACTGAGTTTGGTTTGAGCGAAACCGGTTTGTAACCTGTTGCTACAACAAGAATCAGGATGAGAATGCCTCTTGGATCCGACAACTTGTATGAACCTGCTAAGAAGCAAAGCACCGATAGTCTCACCGCATGAGGTGGTCTTCTGTGACCAGCCTCCGGCGTGAGAATAAGATAAGTGTTCTCGAGAGGTGATATGTGAAAAAGAGAGAGTTAGCGTGTAAGTGGTGGACCGATGGTAGAACATTCTGGCTTGATGGATGGTAAAGGCGCTCTCTTATAAAGGAGCTTTCCCGCTTCTGCTGGACTTGACGCCCAGCTGTGGCTCTGTTTTGGGGATGCTTCTCTCTTACTTTCTCTGATGCAGGATATTCTTGCCTCTTTGGTGCGGGCACCAGGTTACAGTTTTCGAGGGCAGTTTTCTTCCTTTTCCAAGGAGATCTCAGATCTCGGTACCTTTGTATTGAAGTGTTGACTTTAGGCTTATCTACTGTTCCGGTACTGTAGCAGGATGCTCTTTAGCTTCTTAGCTGTGTAGCCGTTATTGTTAGATGCTATGCTTCTAAGCTTCGTGGTTTATAGGTTTGCCTACCCGCGTCATCAACACCCCAGGTAAGAGTTAGCTATGACTTTATTATGGGTGGCCCTGACTTTATTTCCTTCGTTTTTAGCTTGTTATCTTCTCTGTTTATTTTCTTGTTTCTGATTTGATTGACGTGGCAGTTTGGAGATTTCTTGTAGGTTTTAGTTATACTCCTGCAGGGTTTTGTAAAGGAGCAGGAAGGGTTATTGGCTTCTACTAGCAACCATCCTGCCTTGAAGAAAGGGGTAGATTGACTAGCATCATCTTGTTGCTCGGTGTGGATACTTTTTAGAGGGCGGTTCCCTTATGAATAGTAGGTTACAACTGGGTAAACAGCAAGTACAAATAATTTAAGCTCTTAACGTGGAGGCTCCTGCCTTCTACGCGTGTACACATACGTGTACTCTCTTCCATATCTGCTGCATTTGGCTTTTCAATACCTGCACAACCATCCCTTCAGACTTCTATACACGTTTCACACACCTCCATTTCTCCGGTTGCTTCTGCGAAAGAAATGTGGGAGAGAGGGATCCTTTTTCAGAAGAAAAAGACACGAGTGACATAGATTGATACGCGGTGGAAGACGGGATGCCGTTTGGCTGCGGCGGCGGATTGTGAGATCAGTAAGGTACAAATCGTGATAGTACAACTGATTTTTGCGTGCTTCTTCCTTCTATTAGGGCTTACAAACCTTCATTCTTCCATCCATCATTTTCCTTCACAGGCAAGGAGATCAGAGAGGGAGAGATCGGCGAAGGAAACTTTGAGCCAGTATTTCGTAGGTGGCGGTGGTGATAGCGCTATTGGTAGCGATCTCTATCGGAACTGGTTGTGCGTTTGATTGCCTTCGACGGAAGTGATTGGTGCTTTATACGTGTTCCGTTTCTTGCTTGTACGCTTGTCAGTTGTCTCCATCTTTTTGTTATCTGGGTTCTGCGTTATACTTATTTTCCCCGTTTCTTAACACTACCGGCTGGTGGTGTGGTCCTTGCACCGCCGTGGCTGTGGTATTTGCCGTATTTTGTTGTGCCTTTGGCCGGCGATTTGTCTTTGTACGTCTTTAACAGAGAAAGGGGAGTGGATAGTGAATTTTGTCTGATTTCTGTTTCTCCCCAAAAGGCTTACAATTTTTAACAAGTTCGTATGTTTGGGGTTTTTACAGTCGATTTTGTTTGAACAGATCTGAGCCTCATAAATGGTTGTTTTTTACTTTGTGTAATTTGAGTTTAGGTCCTTGCTTTTGTACACATTCTTTTCAATTGTTTACAGATCTGACGGTGGTGATTTACAGCCATTTATGCTTTAACAAACAGGCTGTGATGAATAACTTGAGTTTGTCAGACTGTGGTAGATCAAAATAGTGATCTTCTGCATCTTGGCGGGGAATCCAGTGCTTTTTGTAAAATGGACATCAGTTTCTTTCAAAAAAACTTGGAGATGATATATAGGTGAAATTATATTATGTTTTATTGTTATTAGTACTAAGTACGACTTATTTTATGGATATTGTTTGTTATGGTGTGGCCCTAACCACACAAAAGATAAAAGTTCAGGTTCTTGATTCAACTTTCAAGCATGTATTTTAATCCGTGAGTGCTTCAAATCTTTTTCTTAATTTCATGTTTTGTTGGTTCAATTACAAAATCATTTTGGTAAAGAAACTTGAAGCAATTACAAAATCATTTTGGTAAGAAAAAATAATATTTTTCCAAAAATATAACAGCCGTGGGTTAATTTGGGCAATGAATTTTATTTCTATGATTAAGTCGTGCAACTAAATCAAATCGACCCATTATAATGATTACTTTCTTCATGTTGTTGTGTCTTTAGATTATGGATAATTTGGTTATGAAAATGATCATATGAATATTTTTAGTTCAATACTACTTATTGTCTTCTTAGGAATATTTTTTTTTACATCAGGGTATTAGAAGTAACTACTCAACTACACAGGTAACCGACTCATTAAATCATTTTCATGTTTTCTCTATTCAATAGAATTGCTTGATATATTCGATTTAATATATACATACCCTTTGATTTTATTTATTTTACTGTCAACAAAAGAACACAATGTAAACCTACCTTTGAATTTCAACATTTAACTTATGATGTTTTTACGAATACATACAGGCTGCAGTTTCCATAAAAGATAAAGACAACAAGATGTTGCTTTGTGCACTTGCTTTACTATGTTGATATACGGTGATTCTTATGGAAATCTTGACAAGAGTTCAAAGTCGGATGCATCGCCCAAGTCTATTGTTTGAATGCGACTTTTGGGTGAACAACAAACTTCTTTGCACATTGTATTTACTTTAATGTGGTTATATAAAATATGAATTGTAATAGCTTTGTAAGTAGAAAGCATTAGAAATACTATGGTCTACCTTTGTCGTATTGGTGGCTAGAAACTTTAGTTCATGTAACCAGGGCCGTCCCCGAGAAATTAAGTATCCGGCTCGACATAAAAAAAATGCCCCAATTCCCCTCTCAATATGAACGTATATAAAAAAAATTCAATAATATAGGAATAATTGTAATTATAACAATAAAGAAATAAAACCATCATAGAAAAGTATCTAGTTAGTAGTTACATTACATACCTAAATGAGTAGGGAGGCCTTCATCGCACGCCTCAGGTAAGTACCTTTTGTGTAATTGAGATGAGCTATGGTATAAATGTATAAAGATTGTCTCATTTGGTATTATTGGGTTGAGTATAACTATTAAATTGGGTATTATTGGGTTGAATTTCAATTAAAAAAAAAATTACCCCAAAATTTTATAAAATTTTACAGAATTTATAAGTTATTTATTTATTTTTTATGGTATATATATAATTTTTTTTTAAAATTTATGCCTTACTCGTAAACATGCCCCGGTGCCGCGGCACCACCCACACCACCCTCTAAGCCGGCCTTGCATGTAACGGTTTATTGGATGCGCCAACATGTACGATAAATCGCGCGCCGCAACACGCGCGGGTCTAATACTAGTTGGATCCAACAAGGAGATTTCAAAAAGGTTTTCAAATTATTGTATGCCATGCTTTCACTGCCTGAAATTAATTTTAAAACTGATTTATAAATCCTAACATGGAAAAATGGAGCTAAGGAGGCGAGAAGTGCAAAACTTTCCATGACTATAGCAAACGCAAAGGTACATATCGACGTTAGCAAGCGGAGATCGCATGAGCCCTAAAGATGAGGACAGTGGTGATGAAAAGGTAAGTGGTGAAGAGAAGCAAGTCAAGTCCATACGAGGGACCACGAAATACACTATAGAAAGGATCATACACGAGTAGAAGGTGTTTTTGATGTGATGGATCACCTTAGGCGCATGATACCACAATGAGTTTTTGAGCAATGATGGCAAAGGTGCACAAGGAGCATCACAAGGAGAACGAATGCACAAGAATGAAGTCAAAGGTAAAGACCAAATGACTTTGTTTATTAGGCATAGATATCAATATGATACCAGTATAAGTCTTTGTTGGTAGGAGTAATCTATAAGTTCGTCTTGTGGGATGAAGCTAGGAGTTTTGGACTCAATAAGATAAAAGAGTGGACTGATCAAAGACGCAAATGGGGACACCAAGCCAACAAAGGGTGTGGCACGAGGCGTGAAGGAAAAAAAATTAAGAAATAGGAAGGCAAGTTAAACTTATCAACTACTAGCAAACTGGGCAACTACGACCGCATTTTCGGTCGCAAAACGGTCACAAATACCCATTTGTGACTGAAATGGTTGTCACTGTTGGATATTAAACTAAATATAGTATGTGTTATAAGTCTAGGGGTCTATGTGTCATTAGTTCAAAGTTAAGTCTAAGGGTTAGGTATGTATATATATCAAAGTGTAGAAGTTGTGTCCGGTTTATTTAGGAATCATTGTATCGTTCGGAAGCACCGATTCGTGTACCATATTAGGGCAACAATATTAATGATGGTACCTTGTAATCGATGTTGTAAGTTATATATTCAGGTTTAGTTTGTGTTGAATCTTTGCATACGATTGTGTTTTTTTTCCTTCAATTACCAACATTCACATATGCCTCCGTGTGTAAGGGTTTTTTGCAACCGATGTTAATTTTGCGACTGCTTTTAGCGACTGGACTTGTGGTCGCAATTTTTGCGACTGGACTTGTGGTCGCATTTTTTGCGATTGATTTGCGACGATCTCCGTTGTGACTAAATTACGACCTATCTTTGTTGCCAGTGAATTGCGACCGATCTTTGTTGCGACTAATTTGCGACCGGTACTATTGTGACCGGGTGGCGACCACAACTTAAAATTTATTTCTAGAGTGTATAGCTTTAAGTTGATGGTTGGATGTTGAGAATATAGTTTTAACAATGTTTCAAAGTTAGGGGTCTCACACCACCCATCAGGAAACCTATAAGCGGGAAAACCCCTGACTCAATCTAGAACCTTTTGTTTCAAACGAGACTCTAACCCATAACATTTTTCATTTAAAAAGTCATGAGGCTATCACTTAACCAGAAGGCTTGGTGATAGTTCTACCCCTTTTAAGCTCTTAATGACAACTTAACCTAACTTCATTATTAATAGATTTAGTTCTCCAACTATACAGGACCTACCATTTAACAGTCAACTTTATGAACTAAATAAATAGTTCATAAACACCCCCTGAAGTTCTGTCCGGTTGACATTTAGACAATAAACTCTGAACAGTAGTAATGAAATTAATTTAAAGAAAGTTAAATAATTAAAAACAATAATAATTTGAAAGAACCTAATGTGACAAATGAAACCATTTATATTCATTTACTATGGCTGCCATCACCATCTTACCTTACACAATTTTCTTCATCATGCATCACCCCTAGCAATAGGTATATTAAATGCTACAATACATAATTATGTAAATTAATTACAATTTAATCTTTGTGTGATCATTGATCGTTGACTATTTTACACCATTAAAAGTCAAAAATTACAAATATACAATAAATAATAATAATAATAATCCACTGCAATATATCCTAGTAGTTATGTCCATCAAACCACATGGTCCCTGCTAGTTTCCGGGGAAGTGGATTTACTCCTTGAATTTGAACCTGCAGCTTGAGAACTCATTGAACTTGCTCCCATTGATTTGTTGATGAAGGTTGTTGAACATTTATTCGTGTTCGACGTTGAAGGAAAGCTCGAAAACACCGGAAATGTATCATCTCCCAGTTTCAAAGTCTGCCCGGATTTCCCACCTAAGCCTTCACTTCCCACTGCGGCACCGCCTATTATCGATGTCAATGCCGCCTGTAAAACCGACTGGAAATTAGGGTCTGATGTGATTACCCTTGTTGCAGCTTCAATGGTGTCTGGTTGTAGAGAATGTTGATTAGTGGTTGGCATTCCCATCATGGACTTATTTTTCAAGAAAGAATGGTAAATGTTTTCTTGAGGTTGTGTTGATGGTCCAAAGTTGAGGGACCCAGTTTGATTTTCTCTATAGTTGAAGGACCCATTGTTCCAAGAAATTGGTGATGCATTAGACTCCAATGAGCTAAAATTTAGGTTTGTGGTTGAATATCTTGGATGGAAAATGGAGGGCATTGGTGGTGATCTGTAGTTGTATGGTGATGATGTCGAAAGTGTGTTTGAAGTAAGATCGAGTGTGACCGTTGGGCACAAGGGCGAGGGTGATATCGAAGAATGTGGCAAGTAAACTGGCTTTAGTTTCGAGTTCTCGTTGAGATAGAAGTTTAGCCCGTGAGAAGTGGTGCTAGGGAAAGGGTTTGAGTTTGATCCGGAGGTTGTCGAGCCCAAAGTTAACATACTAGCGGCGGCGGAGGTGGTGGAAGCCATAGCGGTGGCGGACACCGGAAGCTGGTGGTTGTGTGTTCCTTCGTATGTGGTGATCAAAATTGACATATCTTGAGGACATCTTTGTACCTATACAATTTTATCAAGAAAATATGTTAGAGATGAACAATAAATAATAGGAACAACAAATGTTACCACAAATTTTAATTATAGTCAAACATATGAACTTGAACACGTAACGAATATGAATCCGGCCCGTTTAACCTAAAGTTTTATTTTACAAAGTTATATATTTTCAATCAATATACAAAAATAGTTACGTTTAAACTTGCTCATTTCTCATTTTTGGTCGTATTTTTTTATAAATAAAAACAATTGTTTATAACATATTTTTTAATTTATAAAATTAAACGGGTTAAAAAGGACGTAAATAAAATCCATTTAGCTAAACATGTATATGGGTTTGACCTAAATTTAGACCTAACACAAACCCGCAAATTTCATTATCTTTTTACATTATATATACCTGTTTCCTCACTGGGCAAGTCGGAGAAACGGTGCAACGATAATACGCGCGTGGACAAGGATTTCCTTTAGCGATCTTTTGTCCATATTTTCTCCATTGACATCCGTCGTTCATCTGTGAAATAATAAAAACCTTAATTTTAATGCAAATATAGGAAGCTTTTTATGAACAGTATACTAGAATTTACTATAATACTATAAATATAAATATAATATATATATATATATATATATATATATATATATATATATATATATATATATATATAAAAGAAGTTAGTGATTACCGTTGGGGTGTCACAGCGAACCCTAACAGAAACCCTAGTTTTCTTTGCAGGGTTTTGTTGCAAAACCTCTTGATCATCTCCATTTCTCTTCTGAGTCGAAGGCTTTTGTGGCGTCGAAGTCTCTCCAGCATCATCTTTAGCTTCTTCCAAACTATTATCCGGGCTCGGGATAACCGGAGATTCAGCTGTTGATAGTGCAAGACCTAACTCTTCTGCACTTTTGGTTGGAGTTGAACTTCTTTTATCTTTCTTGATCGGTTCGACGGATGAACTCCTTCCAAGACTGAGGGAAACAAGCTCGGATTCATCATCGGTTTGTCGGTTGATTGCAGTTGAAATTTGTTGTTGTTGTTGATGGAAAATATCTTGGAACTTCTTCTGAAGGGTTTGGTAGTCCTTCATGATCTGGTCCAAGTGCACCCTAAGCCTTTGGTTTTCTTCCCTCACCTCACCCATTTCAGCTTTGGTCAACTCAAACTGCATCTCATCCTGCATTAGTTATTTAGTTTGTGAACCAGTTTAAGTTTTGCTACTTTCCTACACATTTATAAATCTATTTAAAAGCTATAACATATGTTCATATATTTTTTAAAGATTACTGTATAAAATATAGAGATCTTGAAAATTTTATGTGCTCAATTAACTACCTAACATTAATTGTATATTGAATCTTGAAAATTTTTAAAGTTATTAGATAGTTCCTGAGAAACATCGTTGTGGTAAGGTGCCTCCCTCTATTCAAGAGACTATTCAAGAGAGATGGTGGTTATAAATAAAAGTAGATTAGAAGACGTTCTAAAAACCAAAAAAGATAATTTTTTTCTGTAACTTCTTAATTCCAATTGAAAAATGAATTATTAATTAGAAGAATAAAATAAACTTAAGAGAAATTAATTAGTTTCTGATTCTTAATTTCCAAGCTTTTGGTTCAAGTTTTTTTCTTTTTTATGAGAAAGAATAATTATTTCACTTACACACCAGAAAAACCTTTGATTATGCATATAGTTCCAATATCAAAATAATTTATTATATATACAAAAAAATTAAAAACTGAAACAGGTAAATGGAAGAAGATAAGGATTTAACACCCTCATCTTTGAAGATTAAATAACAAGTTTATTATAAAAATAAGAAAGAAAATATAATAAAACATGTAAGAAAAACAATTTCTTCATTACAGAAAACTAAAAATAGCAAGAATTTAAAAACTAAACAAAACAAATATGAAAAAAATTGAAGCTTGATCATGAAGGTTATGAACTGAAGACCAACCTCTTGTATGCAGTCCTTATGTTGTTCCTGCTTGATTTGGGTTGTTGTGTTTCTAAGATCAACTTCCATGGCTGCCGTGTGTCAAAAAGTGATCTGTTGTTGCTTTTGCATGAATTTGATAGAATTATAAATGAGAAAGATATTGCAACTTAGATCTGTTCTTATAATGAGGGGGGCCAGCAATGTTTGACTTGTATGTATATACGTTTTATTACATTCAATATTTCCTTAATAATCAAATATGGAAAAATGTCAATGCCCCAATTGCATACCATCACCTACAAATTATTTTACTACTAATAGTATCAATTTTTATTCGCATGCAAGACTTGATTTATTCCTTTAATCTAAAACAATTGGTGGGTGTTATAGATAATGGGCGAACTCTCGTATTATGTATTTATTTAGAATTTAAACATGACTATTAAATATATCTCATTAGTTTTGTGATATATATCTATACTCTATAATAAATAAAAGTTTTGGTGAGACAAATTTTCTCGGCTCTCTCTCATATTAATTGCATAAACTTTCTTTAATTGTTTTTTAATAATATTTTGTTTTTCGTCTCTCTTCTATTAAATAATAGTTTTATATTCCTCTATAAATCTTTCTATAAAACATTTTTATTTAAAAAAATATAGGTTTGTTCATAAAATATTTTTAGAAATTGACCATTTTTTTCATTTTTTTATAAAACATTTTTAAAAAGTAAGTATATGACGTTTCTAAAATTTATATTAAAAATTATATAATATGTCATAAATATGTAATATGTAAATATTTATTATTAAGTATAATATTGTATTTATTCACTGCATTTATTCAGCCCGTGTAATACACGGGGTTTCTAACCTAGTATATATATATATATATACACTACAAGAAAAGGACCCTGTGCCGACGGAGCCTATACCGACGACACTTGTCGTCGGGATAGGTCACCCTATACCGACGACATGTCGTCGGGATAGGCCAAACCCAAAATTTAATAGGGGAGACCCTATACCGACGACATGTCGTCGGCACAGGGTTGAGGCAGATGGAGGGAAAACATGGCGCCCAATGAAAAATTGGGGAAAACCTGTGCCGACGACATGTCGTCGGTATAGGTTAATTTCCATTTTCTTTTTGTTTTTCTTTTATTTAATAAATATTCGTCGGTCAAAATTTTTTTTTTTAAATTAAAAACAATTATGGGAAAACTCTATACCGACGACATATCGTCGGTATAGAGTTTTTAACTTTATTAACTGGTCAAACCTGTACCGACGACATGTCGTCGGGACAAAACCATATTGCGCCGACTTTCGAGACTATACCGACGACATGTCGTCGGTATAGGTTAATTTTCATTTTCTTTTTGTTTTTCTTTTATTTGATGAATATTCGTCGGTCAAATTTTTTTTTTTTAAATTAAAAACAATTATGGGAAAACTCTATACCGACGACATGTCGTCGGTATAGACTTTTTAACTTTATTAACTGGTCAAACCTGTACCGACGACATGTCGTCGGGACAAAACCATATTGCGCCGACTTTCGAGCCTATACCGACGACATGTCGTCGGTATAGGTCTCAGCGAGAATAAACCCAGAAACAGCTTCCTGCTTCCCATTTCCACGAAAAAAACCCCAAAACTCTCTCATCTTCTCTCTTTGGCGATTTCCCGTTTTTGGTGTGTTTTGTGGAGCAATCTTCACCAATCTCTCGGGTTTTGAGGTTAGTTAACATCTATGTTTCAATTTTGACCAAAAAATCAACATTTTTGGGTTTTTACTTAATTTCTTTGATTTTTGTTAGTGTTTGAAGCTTTGACCATTTTTTGAGGATTTCAAGCTATTCGAAGCTAATTTGCAAACTTGGTTAGTAATTTTTCTATAAATTAGGTTTAGATGTATGTTTGTATGTATATTGTTGTGTTTATTTGTATGTATGTATATATGGTTTAGATGAATGATTTTATAAATATTTATGAAATTTTATGATGAAATTAGGTTTAGATGTGAAATTAGGTTTAGATGAAATTTGGGAATTTGGGCATTTATATATGTATGTTTGTATATAATATGTATGTATATATGTGTATGTATGTTTGTATGTATGATTATGTAATTGTATGATTTGTATGTATATAATTGTTTATGTATTTATGTAATTGTGAATGTATGTATATATGTTTGTATATATATGTATGTTTGTATATAATATGTAGGTATATATTTGTGTATGTGTGTTTGTATGAATTTTGATTATGTTTATGTATGGAATTGTGTTTGTGTATGTAATTTGGGAATTTGGGCATTTATGTATGTTTGTATATAATATGTATGTATATGTGTATGTGTGTTTGTATGTATTTTTATGTATGGAATTGTGATTATGTATGTAATTTGAGAATTTGGGCATTTATTTATGTATGTATATAATATGTATGTATATATGTGTATATGTGTTTGTATGTATTTTTATGTATGGAATTGTGTTTATGTATGTAATTTGAGAATTTGAGCATTTATTTATGTATGTATATAATATGTATGTATATATGTGTATGTGTGTTTGTATGTATTTTTATGTATGGAATTGTGTTTATGTATGTAATTTGAGAATTTGGGCATTTATTTATGTATGTTTGTATATAATATATATGTATATGTGTATGTATGTTTGTATGTATTTGTATGTATGTTTATGTAATTGTATGATTTGTGGATGTATGTATATATGTTTGTATGTATATGTAACTTTATTTAATTTTGTTGCAAGTTCGGAACTCATTACGGTTGACGAGGTGTGAATAACATCATATTTGTGTTTTATTGAATTTATTTAAGGTATGTATCCCGACTTTTATGCCCTTGTGTATTTAATTTTTAATTTCATTTAGGCTGTAAACGGCTCGTTTATCATAATTTTATAAATACTATTACTTATATATTAAAAAAATATATATTTTATAATTTTATAAAATAAATAAGAAAAAGGCTTACACCCGTAATGTCATTTATGTACGTCTTTGTTTATGTATGTCATGTCTCATATTGTGTACACTAGTATGTTTATTTAGGATAACCCTTTAGAATATACCCGTCCGAAATTTATCTGATAGAGATAAATTTTGGATTGTCCCCTTTGGGACTGCTTTTTGAATATTCTATCTTATTTAGGATATGTATACATTTTAACGGGTTGACATTTAAGAAAAAAATTGGTAGCTATTTCTCTTTACTCCTTCGAGGTTGCGGTTTATCTGCATACTTGAGGAGTTAAGGGGAAATGCTGCTGATTTATTCTTAAATAGTCAACTCGTTAAAATGTATACATATAAGATAGAATATTCAAAAAGTGGGTTAGGATCCACCGCCTTAGAGTACCGATCAAATCACATACATTAAATTATATAATTTATTACATGCATGTATATGTGTATGCTTATAACACAATAGATATGACACTAGATATGGAAATTGATAAAAGTTGGGTTACACTGGGAAATCGGAATTCTCCGGCTTTCTTAAGCGGTCTTCGCAACTTTATAGAGACGGCCAAGAACCATGTCGACGGTCGAGGTAGAGCGTTTTGCCCGTGTAGACGTTGTTGTAATGCGTGTCGACAGGATTTGAAGACGATATATGGCCACATACATGACCGTGGGTTTCTACAATCATATCAGAATTGGATTTATCATGGTGAACAACATCCTCGTGTGGCGGAGATAGCATCATTTTTTGCCCCAAGAACAACACCAACTCCTCCAATAACTACAACAACAAATAATGAGATGTTTGATGCCATAGATGATGTGATGGCAGAGCAAAATACAAACGAGGATAATATAGATGAAGATGGAACTGGTTTAGACCCAGAGTTTGATGCGTTGTTTGAGGAGCTAAATAAGGAGTTATACCCCGGTTGTAGTCAAATGTCTTCCCTAAACTTCATAGCCAAATTGATGCATATCAAAGTTATCAACAAATGGACGAATTGTTCGTTTGACCAACTGTTAGAGCTTCTACAAACTGCATTGCCAAAGGAAAATCACGTTCCAGCATCACACTATGAAGCTAAGAAGAAACTGAGTAAGATTGGGTTAGGATATCAGTCTATCCATGCTTGCATTAATGATTGTGCACTGTTTTGGAAGGAGAATGAATCAATGCAAAACTGTCCGGTTTGTAATGAGAGCAGATGGGTTGACAAAAACACAAAGGGGAAGAAAGTACCACAGAAAGTGTTGCGCTACTTTCCTTTAACTTCACGGCTTCGACGAAGGTATAGTTCAAGATTAACGGCAAAAGATATGATATGGCATAATACTGGACGCTCAACGGATGGTATGATGCGACATCCGGTTGATGGGAAGGAATGGCAAGAATTTGATGAAAGATATCCGGATTTTGCTAAAGAACCAAGGAATGTCCGCTTAGGTTTGGCTGCTGATGGTTTTAATCCGTTCTGTAACATGAGTCAGACTTACAGTATGTGGCCGGTAGTGTTAACAACATATAATACACCACCATGGTTATGTATGAAAGAGTCTTCTTTCATGTTAACCTTGCTAATTCCCGGGCCTAAATCACCTAGTAAGGACATTGATATATTTTTAAGGCCTTTGGTTGATGAGTTGAAAATGTTGTGGGCTGAAGGAGTACATGTGAGAGATGCATCAACCAAAACTGTATTTAGGATGCATGCGGCACTGTTATGGACTATCAACGATTATCCTGCTCGTAGTAGCTTGTCTGGATGGAGTGGTCAAGGTTATAAAGCATGCCCTACGTGTAACATTGACACACCTTCGTGCGCTATAACGAATAAGATAGCTTTTGTTGGACACAGAAGATTCTTGCCTAGAAAGCATAAATGGAGGAACGATCTGTCGTTTGATGGCAAGAAAGAGACAAAACATCCTCCCCGACGATTGACTAATGCTCAAATATTAGAACAACTAAAAAATCTCCCAGATCGTGTCCCGGGGAAACATCCAATGCATGGAGGGATTAAAAGAAAGCGCCTTACATCAGAGTTGAATTGGACTAAACGAAGTATCTTCTTTGAGCTGGATTATTGGTCTTCTCTGCTTTTAAAACACAATCTTGATGTTATGCACGTGGAGAAAAATGTGTGTGAGAGTTTATTGGGTACTTTGTTGATGAACGATAAATCAAAAGACACACACAAAGCCCGCAAAGACTTGGAAAATATGGGTATTCGACATAACCTATGGCTAACACAAAAAAACAACAAGTTGTACCAACCACAAGCTCCTTACTCTTTCACACCTAGTGATCGAGAACGCTTTTGTCAGTTTATTCGAGGAGTGAGACTGCCTGATGGATTTGGATCAAATTTCAAAAATAAGGTACTTCACAATGATTCAAATATAATTGGGTTAAAGTCCCATGATTATCACATCCTCATGCAAAGATTGCTGCCAATAGGGGTACGATCGGGTCTGAACAAAAATGTGTCATCAACAATCAATGACGTTTGCACATTCTTTCAAAAAATTTGTGCACGATCAGTAGATGTGAAAGACATGTATGAAGCAAATGAGGAAGTGGTTAAGATATTATGCAATTTGGAAATGATATATCCTCCAGCATTTTTTGACATAATGGTTCATCTCATTCTTCATTTACCTGAAGAAGCTATTATTGGTGGCCCTGTGTATATGAGATGGATGTATCCTTTTGAAAGATACATGAAAAAGCTTAAAGCATATGTTAGAAACAAAGCCAAACCTGAAGGCTCAATTGCAGAGGGTTATGTTGCAGATGAAGCCTTGACATTCTGCTCTATGTATCTGGACGGTATGCAAACCAAATTTAACCGACCAGATAGAAATGCAGATGCTGGCATCCCTAAAAGGCAGTTTCAAGTGTTTTCTTCACAATGTCGACCAATATCGAAAAAGAAAATCAAGACGCTCTCTGAACATGCCAACAAATCATTACAATGGTTTGTGTTGAACAACTGCGATGAAATCAAAGACTACAAATTGTAAGTTTTTTTGTCCATCTACAAGTGATAAACTATTATTATATTTTAATTTAATTCCACTAATTTGATTTTTATTTTGTCCATCTACCAGTGAATTTGTATCTAAATTTCCTGAACGCAATATGCAAACCGATTTTTCTTCATGGTTAAAATATGAAGCAAATGTATTTTCATCTTCATCTTCTACACCCGATAATAAAGAATTAAGGGCATTGGCACATGGTCCCTTGTACGCATATTCTTACACTGCTTGCATAGTAAATGGTGTTAGATTTGTGGTACAAAATCGTGATTCCAGACGCACTACTCAGAACAGTGGTGTGGTTACAATAGGAGAAGACGATACTCCTATTTATGGTCAACTAGAGGAGATCATAGAGTTGAACTACATTGATGGTTACTCGGTTGTACTATTCCGTTGTAAATGGTTCGACACGAGAGGTAAAAGATTAATTAAGCAAAACAATACTATCATAATTGACATCGGCCGTGAATGGTATGTTGGCAAAGAATGGTATGATGATGTCCAATATATATTAGCCACACAGGCTAAACAAGTGTTCTATCTTCGAGACCCTTCTCGAACCACCGGTCAATGGAGGGTTGTTGAGGACGTTCACCATCGGAAGCTTTGGGATTATCCTAGTGTTGTTAATGATATAGATATATTGCACAACACTCAATCAAATGATTATACTTTGGTTGTCGACACCGGATGCGAAGGTGGTGAATCAAGTCCTATTGCCCCGATTCCCCATGCAGATAGTCAATCTATTACACGGGAAACTCAATCATTTTTTGGTAACTTGGTTGTCGACTTAGGCTACTTGCCAATGCGTACAACTTTAAATGAGGGTGGTGAATCAAGTCATGTTGCCCCGATTGATCTTGATGAAAGTTTTATTAACGATGATGTAGAAGATGAAGAAGATGCATACAATTCAGATGAGGAAGATGAAATAAATGATGAAGAAGAAGAAGATGATGATGTTGACACACGTTATTGTAGTGATGATTCTGATTGAATGTATGTTAATAGATGTCTTTATATTTGTCTATGTTAAAAATGTAGTATTAGTGTTTAATAGATGTCTTTATATTTGTCTATGTTAATTATTAATTATTTATGCTCACTAATTATTTTTGGTGTAGAAATTATGGCAACGATGGCGCAATCACACGGTGGTGATGGTGGAGACGATGGATATGGGGGTCCGTACAACTTAGAATCGGGTTGTGCGAGTGGTAAGTTACTTGTTAGTGTTTAATAGATGTCTTTATAATTGCCTAACTTTCATGTGTCAATATAGGTAGTGCCTCAAAAAAGAGGCGTTCTAAAGGAAAAAACCTCAAATTATATAAGAAATTTGAGGAAAATGGGAGGAAGCCTCTTGACATTGATGTTGAACTTCATGGCGGTGGCTACAAGTTCGTGGGTCCTAATGCAACTGATTTTATACGTGCTATCTCTTTGGAGGTTGAGAAGGTTATCCCGCCATATTATCCTAACTGGGCCAAGGTTCCAAATGAGAAGAAACAGGCAGTATATCCCACTCTATTAGTAAGTATAGATGTTTTATAATTACTTACAATTTCATAACTATTAGATTTTTTCTAATTACTTTCCACTTGTAGGATTATTTTAATCTGGACGCCTGGAGAAACACTGAAAAGTGGCAAGGCGTTCAACTCGGAATCACCGCCGAGTGTCAAAGGGCCTATAAAGACCGCAAGGGAGAGATGAAAGTTCATTTCGACGAGAATGGGGGATACGATGATGTGGAGGCGGCGAGGAGTAATCCACCACAAGATGTTGATCAAGAAACTTGGGATATTTTGATTAATCAGCTGTTTTTAAGTGCGGGCTATAAAAACCGCTCGGAGAAGAACAAACAAAACCGAGCAAAACAACGCTACCCAAGTTTCCATGGCAGCAAATCATACGCCCAACGCCGACACATGGAGGTATGAAATATAGTTGTTATTATTATACAAACATGCTTATTAATTTTTAGTGATATTATTTTTGTTTTTCACAGGGGACCGGCCCTATTGACGTGTTCAGATCGACCCATTATAAAGAAGGGACGGGCTGGGCCAATGATTTTGCATCAACAGATTATGTAAGTGAAATTATTTTTTTGTTAAAACATCCAAGTTTGACTTTAACGGGTCAAAATGACCCAAACACAATTTAATAGACTTAAAACAAAATACTTTAACTTAAACGGGTCAAAATGACCCAAACACACTTTAATATACTTGGAACATCCAACTGTAACTTTAAACGGGTCAAAATGACACAAACACACTTTAATAGACTTAGTACATCCAACTCGAGGCCAATTGTTGAATATATGTTTGCTAGTATTATTAGTATTTGTTGTGAGGCCAATTGTTGAATATGTTTGCTAGTATTATTAGTATTTGTTGTTATTAGTGTTGGTTGATTGGAATTTGTGAATTTGGGTCGTCTATTACTTATAGTTTAAAAGGTTGGTTATCCATTTTAAAGCAGTTATGCTGTCGAATTTTAGTAAAATAGTCAACTGATTGTTTATTACATTGTTTAATGCAGGACCGAATACAAGAGGAGTATACAATATCATCTGCTGAGTCTGGTGGTGACACATCCACTATTGATGAGTTTGCATGCATGGAGCGTGCCTTAGGTCATCGGCGTGGCCATATCCGGGGTGTTGGTCGTGTGGTGAGTAATCCCACACCGGATGTGTTCGGTACTCCCCCTCCACAACCACATTGGCAAGACGTTGATCAACGTGTGGCTAGTCTTCAACAACAATTCCAAGAACAACAACAACGCGAAGCCCAACGAGAGGAAGAACAACGATTGCAAAATCAACAACTAGAGGAAGAACGTCGTGTGCATAATCAACAAATGCTTGAAATGCAACGACAAATGGATCAAATGCGTCAAATGTGGGAGCGCCGAACTAGTAGCGATGATAACTAGCTTGGAGTTGTTGAGCCTTTGTAGTTGGTGTGGTGTTGTCTTGAACAATTTACATATTTTTGTGTTTTGAATGTTTGATTTGTCGGACAAGTTTGTGGGTCGAACAATTTGTATGCTTGTTTTACGTTTCGGATATTAGTTTTTATTGGATTTGAATGTTTGAATGGTTTATATATAATTATTTGCAGGTTTTTGTTTTAAGAAATTTAATATTTCTGGAAAAATATTAAAAATTAAAAAATTAAAAAAAAAACAGAAAGACCTATACCGACGACATGTCGTCGGGATAGGACTTTTTTAAAAAATATTAAAAAAAATGAAAAAAACCTATACCGACGACATGTCGTCGGGATAGGTCTTTTTAAAAATTATTTAAAAAAATGAAAAAAACCCTATACCGACGATATGTCGTCGGTATAGAATTTCTTTTTGAATTATTTAATTAGAACCTATACCGACGACATGTCGTCGGTATAAAATTTCTTTTTGAATTATTTAATTAGACCCTATACCGACGACATGTCGTCGGTATAGGCTGACCTATACCGACGACAGCTATACCGACGACAATCTTGGGCTATTGGGACGAAGCAATCCCGACGACACCTATCCCGACGATATGTCGTCGGCATAAGCTATCCCGACGACAAGTCGTTGCTATAGGGTCAAAAAAAGTCGTCGGTATAGGGTGATATTGTTGTAGTGATATATTCGAATTGATATATATTCATATTGCATATAAGTTTATGTGTTTTCATTATGTGTACAAATTGACATATTTGCGACAAAATCAATATCAATTACGTACGATTATTTAGTTAAAATGGTATTTTTATTATAATTATTATAATTTTTATTGGTTTTGTCGGAAATGCATTGCAATTTGCTACACTTTTGACAAAGGCTAGGGTTTTCATTTTCGTCACTATTTTGTCGCAAATGTGTCGCAATTTGTGATAGAATTCTTGCGTCGCAAATATTTCGTAACTAACTCGTTTTTTTCTAGTAGCGTATGAAATTGTTAAGAGAAAGATATAGGATAATTAAAGTAGCAAAATTAATTAAATAATATTTTATAATTGTACAATTTTTATTTAATTTTTAATAATAGATGTAAAATTTAGACTGCGTTGAACCCTCCACAATAATAAAATATATAATTATTCATCGAACATACTTATTAATTTTAATTGATTAAGGAGAACGAAATATTCACTCTATTGAATCTAATTAACTTGCAATATAGTTATTGCAAGAGGAGAAATAATAGTTATATATATTTAATAGTAAATAAAAAATAGATAGATGTGAATGAAGAACTTGAAGAATTCAACTTCAACGTTTAGGTCTTTTAGATTATGGATGTTAGACCCGCAAGAATCGGGCCTATTTGCTGACTGCCGATTTATCTATATTGTTTATAGTCAATCACAGCTAAATATCATATGTTGAAGTTTCCTACATACAAAAGTCAAACACACAATAAAAAATAAAAAATAAAAAAATAATAATTCAAAAAACGGAGGTCAGAGATACGTCACCGTCATTCAAAAACCATTAGGGTTTCGGCTTCATATGCAAGTCAAGTTGAAAAAGAGTCCCGCTCAAAACAGCCTGGTTTTTTGAAATTTTGGTCTTTGGTTTTGACTTCTTTTAATCATTTACATATGCTTCTTTTTCCTTGCATATTAAAAGAAATGGAAATCTTCATCAAATAGTAATAAAGTTTTTCAAGTGTTTCATTTAAATACTTTAAAATTTTTTTGTCCTTTTAAAGTCACTCAACTTTCAGTAGGTGTTTCAATCATATGTAATATTTTTATAAACGTTTAATTTTTTTAAATTGAATGAGTCAAATGAAATATATATGAATATTAGTTACCAATAAGAGAAATTTATATTCCAATTAATCTAAAATTGTACGTAATAGTGAAGAAAAAAATCACCGAATAATAAACAACTTTCAAAATTGTTATATTTAAGTCGAATTGAAAAAAAATAATTGCTAAATAGTAAACAAGATTCATATATGTTTCATTTGCCTCATTTAATTTTAAAAAATTTAAACATTTATAAAAGTATTACATAGGATTGGAACACATACTGAAAGTTGAGTGACTTTAAAGGGACAAAAAAACTTTAAGGTATTTAAATGGAACATTGAGAAACTTGGTTACTATTGTGTAAAGTTACCCCTAAAAAACTATTAGATAATATGGTTCATAGTGACAATTTCGATTCATTATAGGTAAAAGGATAATTTAATTTCGTACTTAAGGGTGGGGAGAGTAGCTTGAATATACTCCATGCGGGTACCTTGCGTATAGCGTTTATGCGCCAGCATGGATCTAGGGTACCCCTTATACGGGTATATATATATATAGTCCGGGTATTATTACCTGTGAGAGAAACCGTTCAAAACATAGCCGTTGTACAATGGGTATGAGACCGTTTTTCATTAAAAAAAAATGAATTTAAATACTATTAATACATAATCTTATTTATTTTTCTACTCGCACCACAAAATGCACTCTCTCTACTCTATCTTTCTACTCAGATGTTATACTACAATATGGATCGTAAATTATTACTTCCACCCGATTGAACGGATGAGTTCGACTTGAACGATGGCGTATCTAGTTAGTAATCTCGAATTTCTCACGAATATTGTTAGTAACATACAAAAACATTATCTTCAACTGATTTTTCATACTTTTTGGATATGCTTATATATGTTAAGATTAAGTTTATTTTTTTAGCTTTTTTGGATGCAAACTCTTTAATAAAGCTTTCATAATAAGTTTGCTTTAACAAATCTTTTTTCAATTGACAAAATCGTTTATAATCTTTCCTGTGACATTGTAGATCTTAAATAATATTTTCATAAATTTAATTTGGAAAAACTTCTTTCTACGAAAGCAACAGCTACATGAATAGTTAACATAATTCTATATACAATAAAAGCATTTGAAAAAGAATTAAACTTTTAATATAATTCAGAATACTAATAGGTGTTTCACGTTCTAAATCTATAATATGTCTTAAAACTTTTAGTTTATGAAATAAATTTATATCATCAATATCTAAGCTAGTATCATGTTATAAAGATTTTTCAAGATTAACACAATATGTTTTTAAACTACCATCATCGAACGACTTTAAACTTTTTATACTAAATAAAAAACCAAAAATACTTTCAAACTCATTAAATTGATCAAATCAAGTTTTGATTGAAGAAATAGCATGATCTATAATATATAAAAAGTAATTAGTTTTAATAAATCAATAGGACTTTTTATAGTTTCATTATCAACATTTTCATTTAAATGTTTATTTTTGGGTATGATACGTTTTTTCAAAAAACTTAGGTTCTACATTCTTCTCTATAGCTATTTCTTTAGCATCAATTAACGTATTTTCAAATCCATTTTCTCTATATTTTTCAAATAAACACATAAGCCCATTTGGTTGAGTTATATCATTCTCAATGCACATATCTTGTTCCTGTAAGCTCTTATTAACTGAATTAATAGCCAACAAAATATCATATTAAATAACCACTCCTAATAAAAATTTAAAGTTTTCAAATTCATACATAGCCAAACATTTAGCCTCAGTTTTAAGTTTATGATCTATACAATCATCATATAATGTCCGTAATGCATTTCTTTTTTTGTGGTGCATTAAATCTAATTGGCTTAACAATTTCTATACGACTTTCCTAACGTGTTTGTGATGATTTTTAGAAATTCTAGAAAATATTCTTTAACTTGTATTTGAGTGATGAAACATCTAAATATAAGATAATCGACATTTGTTCTTTATGACTTGTATCAGGAATACAATCAAATATAATTGAAAAATATGTAGTTTCCTTAACCATATTAACAATTTTAACTTTGTTTAGTTGTTTAAAAAACGAATTCAAAGTATTACACGTCACCTACAAAAAGCGATTGAATGGTATGTATATTGACCGTAAAAAATGTTTATTTTACTATTTTTTGGAGTTAATATTTATCACAATTAAGTACTCCGAATTACTAATCACTAGCAGTAAATATGACAACCTGTATGCTACTGCATTCCAGCAAATTATACAAACTAAAACAATAATTTAATAATAAATTTGTCAACATGTGAATTAAATAAAAAAAACAATTACATAACCAATTTCTTCTTGGATCATGAGCGTTGACATATATTTTTTTTTTCTAAAAACGCATTGCATTAATAGACTTCAACGAAGGGTCGAAGGTCCTCATATGCTCAAATACATGTTCAAATGCATTCTTTTAAATGTTTAAAAGTTTTGAAACATATGAAAAAGAAAGAAGTCAAAGGTATATCATTTGATTCTCTCCTCCCCTAGTTCCGGCTGAAAAATTAGCGGCTAAAACTATCCACATCATGACCGGTATATATACAATACTAGGTGAGAAACTCCGTGTATTACACGGGTTAAATAAATACGATTTTATATATTTGATAACAAAAATTTTAGTAACGTTATATACACTACAAGGAAATGACCCTTGTCGTCGGCATATGTCACCCTATACCAACGACATGTCGTCGGTATAGATGAAAACCAAAATTTTGAATGGGACACTCTATAGCGACGACATGTCGTCGCTATAGGGTTGAGGCAGATTAGAGGGAAAGCTGGCGCCCAATAAATTTTTGGGAAAAACATATAGCGACCATATGTCGTCGCTATAGGTTAATTGTGATTTTTTTTTATTTATTTAATCAACTTCCGTCGGTCAAAATTTTTTTTTTAATTAAAAAAAATTCAGGAAAACCCTATGGCAACGACATATCGTCGGGATAGGGTTTTTACCTTTATTGGCTGGTCTACATACTACGAACCCTATTACGACGAAATGTCGTCGGCATAGGCTACCTATGCCGACGACATGTGAGCCTATGCCGACGACATGTCGTCGCCATAGGGTGCAGCGCGATCAAATAGGGAAAACTGACGGCATACCTTCATTTCCACCCAAAATCCTCCAAAACTCCACCAAATTGTTCTCTCCGACGATTTCACGGTTTTAGGCATTTTGAGAGCAACTTTTACAAAAACTCTCGGGATTTAAGATGAGGTAACATCCGAGTTTCATATTTTAGCTACTTTTTTCAAGATTTTGAAGTTTTGTTTGTTTATTTTGGTTAGGTTTTAGTGGAATTTAACTATTTATTGGATTTCTAGCTTTGTGGAGGTAAATACTCGTTTTAATTACTAATTTGTGATCAAATTTGGTTTAGATATAAGATTTTTATGATTTTGTATGTATGTGTATGTATGTATGTATGTATGTATGTATGTATGTTTGTATGTGTGTTTGTATGTATGAGTATGTATATTTGTATGTATGATGGAATTATTAAATTATGATTAGTTTAGGTCATTTGGTTTAGATGTGTGATTATTTTATATAATTTAGTTTATGTAAATTAGTGTTTGTATGTATGTGTGTAATTTGTGTTTATGATGATTAGTTTGAATGTTTAGTTTGTATGTATGTGTATGTATGTGTATAATTTGTGTTTATGATGATTAGTTTAGATGATTAGTTTGTATGTATGTGTGTAATTTGTGTTTATGATGATTAGTTAATATGAATATATATATATATATATGTGTGTGTGTGTATGTATGTTTGTATGTATATGTTTGTAATTATGTAATTGGACATTTATTTATTTATGTATGTTTGTGTGTATATATTTGTAATTATGTAATTGGGATTTTATTCATATATGTATGTAATTATGATGTGTAGGTATATAAGAGGATATTTATTCATATGCTTATGTATGTTTGTATGTATATATAACTTTATTTAATTTTGTTACAAGTTCGAAACTCGTTGCGGTTGACGAGAGGAAGAACGTCGTACACATAATCAACAAATGCTTGAAATGCAACGACAAATGGATGAAATGCGTCGAATGTGGGATCGCCGAACTTGCAGCGATAATAATTAGCTTGGAGTTGTTGAGCCTTTGCCTTTGTTGTTGGTATTTGTCTTGAACAATTTGCATATTTGTGTGTCGAACAAGTTTATGTTTTGAATGTTTGATTTGTCGGACAAGTTTGTGTGTCGAACAATTTGGATGTTTGGTTTATGTTTCAGATATTAGTTTTTATAAGATTTGAATGTTTGAATGGTTTATATTTAATGATTTGCAGGTTTTGTTTTTAGAAATTTAATATTTCTAGATAAAATATTAAAAAAAAAGACCTATACCGACGACATGTCGTCGCTATAGGCCTTTTTAAAATATTATTAAAAATAACAAAAAAACCCTATACCGACGACATGTCGTCGGAATAGGGTCAACCATCCTATACCGACGACATGTCGTCGGTACATGTCACACCCCCAAAATCCACCAACGGAGTTTTACCGTTAGGGGCGTGACATAACAGGATCTCAATCATTAGTTACGTTGAACGACTCTATATGAGTTTAATAAAAACCACTAGTATTGGTATTGCTCATAGTCACGATGCAACACTAGTAATGAAAATACTGATTTAATGTAAGACTTGCGGAAGCGAAAAGTTAAATGAAAAACATGCGCCAAAACTGTTGCGCCAAAATAAACAATTCAAAGATAATTAAAATAAATAATTCTTGAGTTTGCAAATGATAGACTTCGTATGCATGCATGCCTTAGCTCGTGCTTGTACCTTAATTACCTGAGAAAACATGTTAAAACGTGTCGACACTAGGTTGGTGAGTTCACAGGTTTCAAAGTTTGTAAAGTTTACTAGATAATACCATTTACAATTTATATCATAGGTAGCTAACCTAATACATGTTACTAAAGCGTTTCGACACCGAAGCTGACTGTTTATGTTTGTACTGCCTCCCACCATGACTATCATAATCAATGGTGAATGTTTAGGTCAATGTTACACCCGTTCGACTACCTGTCGTGTTAGCGCGACTAACGCGGGTGGGGCTTGTCAATGCCCAGCAGTACTACTCAAGATTACCTCGCTAACCCATATACTAACGGTTCGATAAGTGAGGACTTTCATGATATGTTTGCGCTTAGTACACAGGTGATATAAAAGAAATGTAAGATCTAAATGCTCGTACCCATGTTTTCTCCCCCAAGTTTAAAACGTAAGAAAAGGGGCCGTGAAACTCACCTTAGAGTATGTGCGAAAGAAAAACGAGCTTAGAATGCTTGACGACTAACTGCCACCTATAAACACCGGTTTATAAGTGTATGTTTGTGCAAGTTGATACAAACCCTAAGTATCCAAGCAATCCTATTGTTTAAGTGTTTGAAAAGAGTTTACAAGTTTGACTCATGTTTGACCATGTTTGATCAAGTTTGACCCGACGACCCGTTGGTGACCCGATTAATGATTTAACGTTTGTTCAGTATAATACTTCTATATTATACACAAATGATCATGCTGTAACACTTAGCAAAAAATCCTAATTGTTCTAATCAAACAAGCATGATTTCCAAAAATAGAAAGTTTCTAAAAATAGCAGGTTTTTATAAATAGCAGGTTTCTATAAATAGAAAGTATGTTCGGGATTTGTGTCTCGTGAAATTATCATTGTTAATATGCTTGTAAGACTACCATAACATGTTCAAGATCGTCCTATCACCTAACCATTGCATAGAACTTAACATGTATATTACAATTCCAAATAAAGTTTCCATCTTTAGTAACCTATGACTAGCATGCGTGATTCCAAACACCTAACACGTTACAACAGGTTATTGTATCTTAACTAACATGTACCAATCATTAACCCATGTCATGCATGTCAAATTAGCAAGTTCTAACCATTTTTAACAATTAAAGTTTCCTTATTTGGAAAGTTCGTAAAACCGGGTTATGTATTTAAAATCTGATTTCACAAATCATGTCAACATGTATCAAGTAGCTCATAACCATCATCACATCATCCTAATCACGTCTAGCATGCAAAATAGAATTCATAAAAAGTTTCCTCTTTTAGTAACTTGTCCATTACACGTTTCGTTTACACAAGTAACACGTCAATTCGATTCCAAATCATTCAACTAATATATCTACAACTATATTAATCATAACTCACGTCTAACATGCGATTTCTAAACATCACATAATAAAAAATATTCAATTTTTAACAAGTTACTAACCACACGGATCTAGGGTTTTGCAATTAACCATAAAATCAACTAATACATGCAAAACAATAATAAAGTTAACATTTTTATTATAAAAATCCATGTTTGGATGAACTAGGGTTTGATCTAAAATTTAGGGATCAAAAAGTGACGGAATTGAACGAAACGACTTACGTAGAAACGTTAGGAATGTCGAGAGGAGTCCAAATACGCGTTCAATTGCGAGATCGGAGATCGAACGGGGGTTCCTTGGCTTGCTTCTTCAATTCGGTCGAAGAGGGTGAGGTGGGTGAGGGTCGACGGCAATGGGGGTGGGGATTAGGGTTTAGATAAAAAAAAATTTAAACTTTTATCTTTATCTTTTCCCTAATGGGTTTTAAGTTGGGCTACGGGCTTCCTAAAGGTCCATAAACTCTATTTAATTAATTACTAACTTAATTAGTAATTAAAACATTCAACTTTTATTTTTATAAAAATACTAACTTTTATAAAAATACTAAATACGATAAATACACGATAAACACGTACGAAAACGATAATATTCATACAATTCACGTAATCACATAAGATTATATAAAACTCGCAATTTATATAAAATATAAATTATTAATGTTCATAATATTAATGTTCAATTAATCACCAACGTTCCGGGTTAGACTCGAGTGTGATCCGATGTGTGCGAACTGACTGACACATTTAATTAATCCTAATTAAATGCAATGTACGTGCGACTAACTGAGATAATTGAGTTTGTAATGAAAAATGTTTGAACTAACGAGGTTTGAGTTAACGGAGTTAACCTGAAAATGCCGGATGTCACATCATCCCCTTGTTGAAAGAATTTCCATCCCGAAAATTAAACGAAGTCCGTAACGTCTGAAACAAAAAGTTTAGGTTTGTCACATCATCCCCTTGTTGAAAGAAATTTCGTCTCGAAATTTAGTTAGTACCTTCTGTGTTTGCCGTTGAATGTTTGAACAGGTGAGGATACTTTTTCATCATCTGATCCTCGCGTTCCCACGTGAACTCCGGTCCACGCTTCGAGTTCCAGCGAACTCCGACAATAGGTATTTTACTGCGCTTGAGGGTTTTGACCTCTCGGTCCATGATTTCAACTAGTTCTTCAATGAAACGTAGTTGTTCATCAATTTTCAACTCCTCGAGTGGAACTACAAGTGTCTCATCTGATAGGCACTTCTTTAGGTTTGAGACATGAAATACGTTATGCACTCCATTGAATGTATCTGGTAGGTTCAACTGATATGCTACTGGACCAATCCTTTTCACTATCTCGAATGGTCCAACGTAGCGCGGATTTAGCTTTCCTTGTTTCCCGAAACGAATCACACATTTCCAAGGTGAAACCTTTAATTTGTCTCCCACTTGGAATTCTAGCGGTTTTCTGCGTTTATCTGCATAACTCTTTTGACGGTCACGAGTTGCCGCCATACGGTTTCAGATTTGAACGATTTTCTCTGAGGTTTCATGCACAAGTTCAGGACCCGTAAGTTGGCTATCTCCAACTTCAGCCCAACAAAGTGGTGATCGACACTTTCTCCCGTACAAAGCCTCGAACGGTGCTGCTTTGATGCTCGTATGATAGCTGTTATTGTAAGAGAATTCCACTAAAGGCAAGTGAGTCTCCCAACTGTTTCCGAAATCGATCACACAAGCTCGTAACATGTCTTCTAGGGTTTGAATGGTACGCTCACTCTGGCCATCTGTTTGAGGATGGTATGCTGTACTCATGTCCAGGCGCGTGCCTAGAGCTTTCTGTAACGATTGCCAGAAACGTGAGGTAAATCGGGTGTCTCTGTCGGAAATGATGGAGATTGGAACTCCATGTCGAGATACTACTTCTTTAAGGTAGAGACGAGTTAACTTTTCCATTTTATCGGTCTCTTTAATAGCAAGAAAATGAGCTGATTTGGTTAGGCGATCCACTATCACCCAGATTGTGTCACATCCAGTAGGGGTTCGGGGTAATTTGGTTATGAAATCCATGGAAATCTGCTCCCATTTCCACATTGGTATTTTCGGTTGTTGAAGTAATCCGGATGGCTTTTGGTACTCCACCTTGACCTTGGAACAAGTCAGACACTTGCTCACATAGGTGGCTATGTCAGCTTTCATGTTTGGCCACCAATATAAAACCTTGAGATCGTGATACATCTTGTCGGATCCCGGATGGATAGAGTATCGGGATTTGTGAGCTTCATCCATGACTAGATCTCTTAGGTTTCCATATACTGGTATCCATATTCGTTCCGCGAAATAACGAATACCATCTGTTTTAACCTCAAGTTGTTTCTCCATACCACGAGTGGATTCAAGTGATAAGTTCTCCTCTTTTAAGGCTTCGAGTTGGGCATTACGGATTTGTTCGGGTAATCCTGTATGAATAGTGAGTTGTAATGCTTTAACCCGTCGGGGTTTGGTTTCTTTTCTTCTTAGGGCATCGGCTACCACATTAGCTTTGCCCGGATGGTACTTGATTGCACAATCATAGTCGTTTAAGAGCTCGATCCAACGACGTTGACGCATGTTCAACTCTTTCTGCTCAAAAATATGCTGAAGACTCTTGTGATCGGTGTAGATGGTGCACTTGGTACCGTACAAGTAATGTCTCCATATCTTGAGTGCAAACACCATGGCTCCTAACTCTAAATCATGAGTCGTGTAGTTCTTTTCGTGGATTTTTAATTGTCGAGAAGCGTATGTGATAACCTTGTCGCGTTGCATCAACACACAACCGAGACCTTGGATGGAGGCATCGCAATACACCACGAAGTCATCCGTTCCCTCTGGTAGAGACAGGATGGGTGCGCTACATAGTTTCTGCTTCAGTAGCTGGAATGCTGATTCTTGAGTCTCACTCCAATTATAGGGTTTATCTTTTTGGGTTAAAGAGGTGAGGGGTTGGGCAATCTTTGAAAATCCTTCGATAAAACGACGGTAGTATCCGACCAATCCTAGGAATTGCCGAACTTCGGTCGGAGTTGATGGTGCTACCCAATTCTTAATAGCTTCCACTTTGGCTGGATCGACATGTATTCCCTTCTCATTGATCACATGTCCTAAAAATTAAACCTCGCGAATCCAAAAATCGCATTTGGAAAACTTCGCGTACAGCTGCTCCTATTTCAGTAGTTCAAGGATCAAACACAGATGCTCCTCATGCTCTTCCTGACTCTTAGAATATATGAGGATATCGTCAATAAAAACAATGACGAATTGGTCCAGATAGGGTTTACACACACGGTTCATGAGGTCCATGAACACCGCGGGTGCGTTAGTTAATCCAAATGGCATGACCAAAAACTCGAAATGGCCATACCGGGTTCTGAATGCAGTCTTGGATATATCTTCATCTCGAACTCTCAGCTGATGATATCCAGATCTTAAGTCGATTTTCGAGTAGAAACTTGACCCTTGAAGTTGGTCGAATAGATCGTCAATACGGGGTAGGGGGTAGCGGTTCTTGACTGTTACTTTGTTTAACTCTCGGTAATCAATGCACATGCGGAAAGTTCCATCTTTCTTTTTGACAAATAGGACTGGAGCTCCCCATGGCGATGAGCTCGGTCGGATGAAACATTTATCCAACAACTCTTGCAGTTGAGTGGATAGCTCTTGCAACTCGCTTGGCGCCAGTCTATAAGGTGCTCGAGCAATAGGCGCTGCTCCGGGTGTTAGGTCAATCTGAAATTCGACCTGACGGTGAGGTGGAAGACTAGGTAGGTCTTCAGGAAATACTTCTGGGAATTCGCGAACGATAGGGGTATCTTCTAACTTTTTCTCCTCGGTGGACTTGTCAGCAATAAGGGCTAATATCGCGGTATGACCCTTACGCAGACACTTCTGAGCTTTCATGTAAGATATGATGCCCATGACTGCACCACTTATTTCGCCCTGAACGGATAGGATCTCTCCACTAGGAAGGGGTATACGAACGATCTTCTCACTACATATGATCTCAGTTTGGTTTTTAGACAACCAATCCATGCCCACAATTATGTCAAAACTGCCAAGTGTAACTGGCATGAGATCGATGTCGAGTTTGTGACCAGATAGTTCTAACTTACATCCCTTGAGAATGTGGGTTGCCTCGATTACTTTACCGTCTGCTATCTCTACGGTATAATGGTGTTCTAATAAAGTTGGATTTATTCCTAACTGACCACTAAGTTCTCTAGATATAAAACTTCTATCGGCGCCAGTATCAAAAAGTACAGAAGCATAATGATCGTTTAAGAGAAACATACCGTTCACCACGTTCCGATCATTCCGAGCTTCTCCCGATCCAATCACAAGTGCTCGGCCCTTTGCACCATTTCCGTTGTTATTACCATTTCCACCCTGGTGGTTATTACCATTTCCATTACCACTCTGATGATTGTTGCCATTCCCATTCCCGTTTCCGTTTCTCCTCAACTGCGGACAATCCTTCTTGAAATGCCCTTCCTTACCGCACTCAAAAAACCCTTGGGTGCGTTTCCAGGTGGTGTCTGTTTGTTCTGCAGATCTACTCTACAGTCTTTGGCCAAATGGCCCATCTTTCCACACCGTTGGCAACGGTACCGGTCACATGCCCCATGATGGTGAAAGTTACATTTATTGCACTTCGGATACTTGACATTATAAGAACCCTGATTCTGCTGAGAAGAGTTAGACTGACTGTTGTTCTTTGACGGTTCAAACTTACGGTGTTGCTGTTGCTTTTGCTGAGAAGGTGGGTTTGACTGGAAGGTTTTGGGGAATGAACTGTCAAACTTCCTCTTGTTGTCAGCTGTCTTTGATAGTGTACCTCTAGGTGGTAGAGTGCCTTGAGCCACTGCCTGATCGGTTAGCTTGTGAGCCAACCTGATTGCTTGCTGGATTGTAGTGGGATTAGAAGATGTCACTATGCTCTGAATTTGCGGGACCAAACCATCAATGAACTTCTCAATCCTCTTATAGGGAGGTGTTACCATTTGTGGACACAAGTTCGCCAGTTCATGCGAACGAGTAGTGTAGGCTTCGATCTCAGATCCCTCCATCTTGAGATTCCAGAATTCGCTCTCAAGTTTCTGTACTTCATCGCGGGGACAATACTCCTCCCACAGCATAGTCTTGAATTCATCCCATGGCAAAGCATTTGCCATTTCAAGAGTTAACATTTGCACCTGTGAGTTCCACCAAGTAAGGGCTAGACCCTCAAGAGTTCCAGATGCATACTTCATCTGGTTGTTCGGTGGACAGTTACACATTGCAAAAGCGGATTCAGATTTCTCCATCCAGCGGAGTAAGCCAACAGCCCCTTCGGCTCCAATGAACGAGTGAGGTTTGCAATCCATGTACGCCTTGAAAGTACAAACCTGCTGGTGGTTATGCTGACCTGGATTGTAAACAAGAATGCGTTTTAAGAATACCATATTCGAATTTGAGTTTAGGATGAATAATGACTCACTAGAGTCGATAATGTGTTGCTTTACCTCCAGCATTAATAGCGGCGTGAGTAGCTGCTACTGCTTCAGCCACACGCTCATTTATGAGTGCCGTGAGCTCGGCTGCAGTCATGTTAATGTTTCCGCGACCACCGCGTCCTCCGGCACGTCCGCCACGTCCATTTCCTCTTCCAGACATTATCTTTACATTCACAACATACAATAATGAGAAAAATAAATCGCATTTTATCATCATACAAGTACCAGTAAACAAATGAAATTCAAACCACAACATCTAACATTCCAATAATAGTAATACTTGATAAAATCAATTGTAACGATTACAACTAAATTCAACCAAACATCAAAATTCTAAAAACATCTGTTGGATGGGAACAACTCTACCCATCTAGGTTCAAAAGAAAGGACGTAAATAAGTAATGAAGATAGATGATCAAATGTCACTGTCAACTGATGTAACATCGGATGCTGCATCATCATCCTCATCCTGATCTCCTGCAGGTGCATCCTCTAGTACATCCTCTGGTGCAACTCCTGCTGCCTCAACAGCTGCAAGTCGTGCATCAACCTACTCAATCCTAGTGTGGAGTATATCTAGGTTCCACTCTGCAGTGTTCAGTCGGTCCTCCATATCCACACATCCATCTGCTAAATTCTCATGAGCTGTATCAGTTGCTGCTAAATCTGCAGTTAGTTTGGTGATCCTCTGATTCATCAACATCTCTCGCTGAAGTATGCTAGTAATCTCTCCAGCTGCATCTCTCATGTTCCGGATCTCCCGGTCCATCCTAGCCACAAAGGCAGCTATTACCTGTTCATAGGGGTACTGCAATGGTGGCAAAGCTCGTACTAAAGATGATGAAGAAGAAGAAGCAATGTCAGTAGTGAGCGGAGGTGGGACTTCCTCCTCGCGGATCCAGTTCCTGATCCTATCGGGATACCAATCCCAGTCCTGCGTGTTGCCTTTGACACGCACATGAATAGGCTCATCATGCCCTATTGTGGTGTTGATCGGGTTGCGTCGACGTCTCCTCGACTCTGGCAAAGGTACTGTAGGAACATCGTGCTCCTGGACGACTGGGGATGCGGGTGAATTAGGCGGGGTCGACATTTCCTGTAACGGGATGAGTGAGTGCCATGTTTGAGTGTAAGTGTTGTGTAACTAATGCATGTATGTGGTTATAGTCTAGTATGCATTTCCTAGTTCTCTATAACCAATGTCTCTGATACCAATCTGTCACACCCCCAAAATCCACCAACGGAGTTTTACCGTTAGGGGCGTGACATAACAGAATCTCAGTCATTAGTTACGTTGAACGACTCTATATGAGTTTAATAAAAACCACTAGTATTGGTATTGCTCATAGTCACGATGCAACACTAGTAATGGAAATACTGATTTAATGTAAGACTTGCGGAAGCGAAAAGTTAAATGAAAAACATGCGCCAAAACTGTTGCGCCAAAATAAACAATTCAAAGATAATTAAAATAAATAATTCTTGAGTTTGCAAATGATAGACTTCGTATGCATGCATGCCTTAGCTCGTGCTTGTACCTTAATTACCTGAGAAAACATGCTAAAACGTGTCAACACTAGGTTGGTGAGTTCACAGGTTTCAAAGTTTGTAAAGTTTACTAGATAATACCATTTACAATTTATATCATAGGTAGCTAACCTAATACATGTTACTAAAGCGTTTCGACACCGAAGCTGACTGTTTATGTTTGTACTGCATCCCACCATGACTATCATAATCAATGGTGAATGTTTAGGTCAATGTTACACCCGTTCGACTACCTGTCGTGTTAGCGCGACTAACGCGGGTGGGGCTTGTCAATGCCCAGCAGTACTACTCAAGATTACCTCGCTAACCCATATACTAACGGTTCGATAAGTGAGGACTTTCATGATATGTTTGCGCTTAGTACACAGGTGATATAAAAGAAACGTAAGATCTAAATGCTCGTACCCATGTTTTCTCCCCCAAGTTTAAAACGTAAGAAAAGGGGCCGTGAAACTCACCTTAGATTATGTGCGAAAGAAAAACGAGCTTAGAATGCTTGACGACTAACTGCCACCTATAAACACCGGTTTATAAGTGTATGTTTGTGCAAGTTGATACAAACCCTAAGTATCCAAACAATCCTATTGTTTAAGTGTTTGAAAAGAGTTTACAAGTTTGACTCATGTTTGACCATGTTTGATCAAGTTTGACCCGACGACCCGTTGGTGACCCGATTAATGATTTAACGTTTGTTCAGTATAATACTTCTATATTATACACAAATGATCATGCTGTAACACTTAGCAAAAAATCCTAATTGTTCTAATCAAACAAGCATGATTTCCAAAAATAGAAAGTTTCTAAAAATAGCAGGTTTTTATAAATAGCAGGTTTCTATAAATAGAAAGTATGTTCGGGATTTGTGTCTCGTGAAATTATCATTGTTAATATGCTTGTAAGACTACCATAACATGTTCAAGATCGTCCTATCACCTAACCATTGCATAGAACTTAACATGTATATTACAATTCCAAATAAAGTTTCCATCTTTAGTAACCTATGACTAGCATGCGTGATTCCAAACACCTAACACGTTACAACAGGTTATTGTATCTTAACTAACATGTACCAATCATTAACCCATGTCATGCATGTCAAATTAGCAAGTTCTAACCATTTTTAACAATTAAAGTTTCCTTATTTGGAAAGTTCGTAAAACCGGGTTATGTATTTAAAATCTGATTTCACAAATCATGTCAACATGTATCAAGTAGCTCATAACCATCATCACATCATCCTAATCACGTCTAGCATGCAAAATAGAATTCATAAAAAGTTTCCTCTTTTAGTAACTTGTCCATTACACGTTTCGTTTACACAAGTAACACGTCAATTCGATTCCAAATCATTCAACTAATATATCTACAACTATATTAATCATAACTCACGTCTAACATGCGATTTCTAAACATCACATAATAAAAAATATTCAATTTTTAACAAGTTACTAACCACACGGATCTAGGGTTTTGCAATTAACCATAAAATCAACTAATACATGCAAAACAATAATAAAGTTAACATTTTTATTATAAAAATCCATGTTTGGATGAACTAGGGTTTGATCTAAAATTTAGGGATCAAAAAGTGACGGAATTGAACGAAACGACTTACGTAGAAACGTTAGGAATGTCGAGAGGAGTCCAAATACGCGTTCAATTGCGAGATCGGAGATCGAACGGGGGTTCCTTGGCTTGCTTCTTCAATTCGGTCGAAGAGGGTGAGGTGGGTGAGGGTCGACGGCAATGGGGGTGGGGATTAGGGTTTAGATAAAAAAAAATTTAAACTTTTATCTTTATCTTTTCCCTAATGGGTTTTAAGTTGGGCTACGGGCTTCCTAAAGGTCCATAAACTCTATTTAATTAATTACTAACTTAATTAGTAATTAAAACATTCAACTTTTATTTTTATAAAAATACTAACTTTTATAAAAATACTAAATACGATAAATACACGATAAACACGTACGAAAACGATAATATTCATACAATTCACGTAATCACATAAGATTATATAAAACTCGCAATTTATATAAAATATAAATTATTAATGTTCGTAATATTAATGTTCGATTAATCACCAACGTTCCGGGTTAGACTCGAGTGTGATCCGATGTGTGCGAACTGACTGACACATTTAATTAATCCTAATTAAATGCAATGTACGTGCGACTAACTGAGATAATTGAGTTTGTAACGAAAAATGTTTGAACTAACGAGGTTTGAGTTAACGGAGTTAACCTGAAAATGCCGGATGTCACAGTGCATGGTTGGACTCTATACCGACGACATGTCGTCGGTATAGAATTTATTTTTGAATTATTTAATTAGACCCTATAGCGACGACATGTCGTCGGTATAGGCTGACCTATACCGACGACACCTATACCGACGACAATCTTGGGTTATTGGTACGAAGCAATCCCGACGACATATATACCGACGACTTGTCGTCGGTATAAGCTTTCTCGACGACAAGTCGTCGCTATAGGGTAAAAAACTCGTCGCTATAGGGTAATACTGTTGTAGTGATAGTTATTTTTTAAAAATGTTTTATAAAAAGAATGAAAGAATAGACCAATTTCTAAAAATATTTTATGAACAATCCTATTTTTTTAAATGAAAAAAGTTTTATAAAATTAATTATAGAACTTCATTATTATTTAATAGAAGAGATAGGTGGAAAATAAATAAAAAACATTAAAGAAAGTTTGTATAATTAATAGGAGAGAGATGCTGAAAAAAATAAGGAGAATGAATAAAAGAGTGACAAGTGTCCATCTAAAAGCTTTATTTATTAAAAACGAAAGAAATGTTCAAATTCTAAAAATGTTTTATTAACAATCCTATTTTTTTTAAATGAAAAAGGTTTTATAAAAATAATTATAGAACTTCATTATTATTTAATAGAAGAGAGGGGTGAGAAATAAAAAATTATAAAAAAAACAATTAAAGAAAGTTTATATAATTAATAGGAGGGAGATGCGGAAAAAAAATAAGAAGAATGAATAAGAGAGTGACAAGTGTCCCCTTTAAAATCTTTATTTATTATATAATATAGATTCTAAAAAAAATAAGATTTGAATTAAAATGGTCTTACATCATGTTTTTAAACCTTATTTTTATTCTTAATTATAAGAAAATGAACACTAAAATCTTAATACATCAATTCCTTAACCATTTTCTTTAAAATTACACGAATAAAGAATGAAATATGAGAGGTCTTTAAATAATAAACAATTTTTTATGAGATGGTGATTTTTAGTTAAATTATAAAGATAATGATAAAACACCTGATGCGAATTAATACTCTAAGATATTAATTGTTTTGGTTCTTAATTTCTTTTAGTTCTCTTTCTCTCACAAAAAAAAACAAACATGTATATATAAGGTCGGTTATCGTACAAAAGCTAAAAAGTGTACGAAACATATGAAGCCATCAGGAGGTGACACATTTACTTGGGGAGCGGGGGCGAGGGGTAAATCCATCCGCGTCGTAATAACAACGCAACTTATATAATAATTACATATGTTCTATAATAACACATGTTATACGAATAATACCGCGTGGTGATAATCAAACATGTTATACGACAACATGTTAACATTTTTTTAAAAGTCGGTTTTTATAATAAATGTAATGCAAGAATATAATCAAATTAAATACTCAAAGATATATTAATTCCACACCTTATTTACAAAACTTAAATGAGTTTTAGTAATCCCATCATACTTAAACTCTTGCTCATGACTTATACATGATCAAATGCATTAACAGGCCACTGAACCACATAATTCAATAATCCCTTTCCCAACTTCTGGTTCACCTATGCTCACATCCCATTGTGACACACCTTTCCCTCAAGATCACAAGCCCTCATGATCAAATATATCTTGTATATTTTGTTCATGGTCTCTAGACCATTATGGTTCTTGCCCTTATTAATTCCTTTTAATATTTCCAATGTATGTATTCCCAGTTCAACCACACTACATTATAACTCATTTAAGAACATCTATGGGTACAAATTCAAGTAAGAAATCCATACTTTAAACTCACATTTGCTTGAAGAACCTTCAATTGCACAATTCTTCCTATCACCAAACGGTTAACCTCCTATAGTCAACACAACCCATGACAATGCAAGTTATGTCATATACACATTTCTATACATGTGATCGGTTAATAATATCATTCTTTCCAAACCCAACTTGATGACATTGTGAACAAATAAATTAGACTCTTTTATCAAAATTTTGACACTAATATAAAATGGATTAAGTTTATTCTTCTATATCATAATCCGTTTGACCTTAAAGATACATCGGCAACCCAAAATTATATACTTAATTTTTAACATTTAACACTTAAAGATATTACTAAAATAGAAATTTATTCTTACGCACGTGAATATCACACTAAGATTCACATTTTAATGTAAATAGAACCTTTAACTAGAATTCAAATTTACATGTCTTAATGGATGTGATCAAGTCTTAATGGATCATATGTGTCTTAATCCCATCCGGTCTTAATGGGTCATACATTTTAATGTAAATAGAAACCTTCTACCGGAGAGCCATGATATCGCTTCTTTTGACATGATATATCTTAATAAGTTATGTTTGGTTTTAGGCTTTATTGCTTCTTAACCGTCATGATATATTTTAATGGGACACCATAAATCTTATTAGGTCTTAATAGATTAACTAGGGTTTTAGTTAGTCATATTAGGTTGTAATGAGTTATAAGGTCTGAATATGCCTTATTAGGTCTTAAGAGTCATGCTAGCAAGCTCTTAGTAAGGCATGATATGAATTAATGGTTTTACCATGATTGATTAACTATGATTGTGGTTAACCACGCTTAACATAGCTTGACTAACTATGATTGTGAATAACCATTCTTGACCATGTCTAACCTAGATTGAATAAGTATGATTGGTTTGACCTAGATTGACCATGTATGGTTGTTAACTGTGACATCCTAAAACCCGGGTTTGTTTATATTTTGAATTGAAAGCGAAGCGAAATGATTAAAGAACGAGGGCCAAACGTGTATAACGCTAAAGTTGGAAAAGAAGGGGAGGACCTTAAACCCTAGCCACCACCATCTCCCTCACTTCATCTCCTTCACCCATATATTCTAGAGAGAGAGAATATAGAGAGAGAAAGTTCTGGTTTGCTTCCAAGATCGCTCCAACATTCATCTCCATTGATTACCAGAACATCTACGATAAAAATGAGACGTTTTGAGGTGAGTTTCGTACCTCAATCTTCGTTTTTAGGGTTTTGGGTAAATTAGGGTTTGATCTAAAAAAATCTTGGGTTTTTACGTGTGAACTGGCTTAAAGACCTTAGATCTAGATTTATGGATGATAAACCAACAATTTGGACGTAAAAGTTATGATTTTGGATAAAAAAAACTAGGACCGGTGGATGAAGGTTCATTAGGCGACACTATTAGCGACATTGGTGTTCGTCAGGCGCGACTAGCCATGAGCCATGATTCAAACCACTGGGGTAACTCGTGAAACTAAGTCCATAACGTGAGTTATGTCGATACTGCCAGACGAAACTGTCTATACGACACTGTCAGGCGACACTTGTCGTGGCACTAGCCATTATTGATGGATTTTGCATGTTAACTTTTACAGATCGTTTAGCATCCACCTAGTCAAATACCTTCGAAAAGAATAGTACCAAGAAGTCAGGTGAGTTCTAGATGTCCCCTTTATATAAAGTTTTACTATATTTTTGGGGCTGATGTGTATACGTATAAAATGTTTATAAAACGAAGTCTACGAAAAGAATGTTTATGAAATATGGTTTATGAAAAGTGTGATTGAAATGCTTTATCATAAGAAGTTTATGAACGAGAACTTATTTTAATAAAAAGTAAGAATGCTTTAACTGTGAAATTGATGAAAGAAGTAAATGTTTTCGAAAGTCACAATATGATTGAAATTGCCATGGTTCACTTGAGAACAAAATCTATGATATGTTATGTTTGGCAACACCTTTGTAGGGGCGGCCTTTGTGGCTAGCTAACGGTTGTACAATTGGAATGGTGACAACGTTCATCTTAGGGTTACGTGGTCCTGGTATTCTCAGTAGGTGTCCTTTTAGGGTAGGGCGATATTGAATGTATAAGCGGGTGTGCATGTACGGTAGGGCAACGCTAGGTAGGTGTCAATGTACGGTAGTGCAATGCCTGAACTTGGATTTGACGATTACGAAAAGGCGCAGATTCGATATAAATGTTTGACTTCTGTTGTGTGTATTTATGTTTTAGTATGTTTACGTACAATTTTATTATGAAGTTAAAAGTTTACGTTATAGCAAAATGTTTGAAGTTAATGTTTTATATAAACTAGAACTCACTTAGCGAAGTGTAGGTTGGTTGATCGTTGCTGATGTTGGGCTGGTGCTGAGGAGTTACCCGTGCAAAGAATTCTGGCATCCTGTCATGCATATGTTTCAAACTATGCTTAAGACAACGTTTATTTTATTGTTTAGAACAAGTTTGTAATTTGAATGATATTCCGTTGCTTGATATGATATCTTACATTTAAGAATTATATGTTAATGAGTAAATCTAATGCGTGAGGTTTCTCGGGTTTAGGGTCTTACATTAATGACCATTGTTGACCTAAATTAACAAAGTACGATTGTGATTGACCAAGTATAGTTGTGATTCACCAAGTTCAATTGTAAATAATCATTTTTAAATACAATCGGTTTAGATGACCGATTTCAATCAATATTGATCAATTATAGATGTGTTTGACCAAGTACATTTGTGATTGACCTAGATTCATCAACCCATCAGTAATTATCAATGGGTTACCAATGAAACTTACTAAAAAATTAAAGGATATAACTCGTAGGTAATTCAAAGAAAATTAAAGGATAAAATTTGAAATTCCATCCTCTCCTCTACAATTAGCTTAATAGGTTTCTTACAGAGAAAGCAACACTTCACCATGTCTTAAATATAATGCAATCAAGTTGGTACATATTTATCACCTTAAAACATGTCATCAATCTATCCTTAAATTCTCGACTTTTATATCTGTAAAAGACAAAAATGTCCCTTCATGAACCCTATGGGCCCATACACTTTAAACAATAAAGAATTCAAGAAAAAACGTAGGAAGAAAAAAAATTAAAAATTAGGACAACAGTTGAACTTGGAAAGTCAACTTTCAGGTCTCCAAAGTCATTATAAATTTTAATTAAGGGGTGGTAGCATGTGATGAACGAGGAGGAAGGTGATAGTTTTCAAACATTTATTTCTGTAAAACTTAAAACTCAAATCAGAGTCAGATTTTATTTTTGATTTGGTTATTTTTGTCACTTTCATCTAAAAGAATTTTTTTTTGTGTATTTTCGTACTTTTCAAAACTTATCATTTTCATTCAAATGGTTTATTTTTCTCTTGTATTCTCGTGCTTTCCGAACTTGCCATTTTCATCCAATTAGTTTACCACCCGGGAGAGGCGGTGGTTGCTATTACAGGATTACGACAGTGAAATCCTATACCACCTGGGATAGACGAATGTGGTTGCCGACGCCCTAAGTCGATAGAAGAACCAACCTCCTATTAGGGTTGCGTCGTAAAGAAATTAAGTTTTCTGTTTTATTAAATAAAGAAATTAAATAAAAACAAAAATAAAAACAAGGTTGCATCGTAATTGCTTCGTAAAAGATTTTAAGTATGTGTCGGAATTGTGTTGCAACGCTAAAAATAAAATAAAAATAAAAATACGGTTTGCGTCGCAACCAAAACTAATTAATTAAAATACAAACACCGTTTTAATTTTTGAAAAAACTAATACCGTAATTATAATATTAAACAAATCGTTAAAAAGTGCCGGAATTGAATCATAAATTTGCGACGAGATTATGCGTCGGAATTGTGTCGCAAAGGCATTTCCGATTAAGGTTTTTCCGAAAAGCACATTGCGTCGGAATTAATGATTTGTGACGTATTTCCGACGCAATATTGCTTCACAAACCTATTAGTTTTATATGTAATTTGGTTATTCTTGGTTTCCTTTATTGTAATTTGTATATATTCTTTTCTTGCCTCCATTGTGAAAGGATTATAGATTTTCTCTCATAGAATCCCACTTGGAAAGTGAAATCCTACACAAGTACTTTAATATATGATACGCTTTTTAAAATTTAGAAAAGTCATAGGAGGTATCTCCATAATGCCTAAAAGTCAAAACTATGATCTAAGGCCAGCTTTTCAATTCATATAATAGATCAATTAACAATTAGGACATGAAGTACCATGATAAAACTCCTGTTTACGTCGTGTTGACTTTTTAACTCTTAATGCTTCTATTGTTGACTTTTTAACTCTTAATGCTTCTAATGTCAACCAAAGTGTTTTTCTTATATTCAACTAAGTTTGCGAATTTTGAAATCATATCCACGCTATCGATCGAGTTGAACTTTTCTTTTATAAAATATAGTTACAATAGACGTCAGACGAAGAAACGGATAATAACACCTTAGAAAACCAAACGTGGTATCGTGTTTTCTTAGATAATTAAGTCAATATAAACAAAAAGATGTACGTCTTACAAAATCAAACATTTTATCTTGTTTTCTATGATGATATAGTCGATGTTAAAGGTTGAATGTCAACTAAGTTTGTTTATTATCGTCTTTTTTATATATCTATTCAATGTTAAAAGGAATATACAACTATAATGAATAGTAAATCAATGTTTTTGAAGCTAGTATTAGCATCTTTGGGTAAGGAGGTCCAAAGAGCTATGTGAGCCTTATCTTCATTTAAAAAAAAATAATAAATAGTTTAAGATTTTTAATATAACTTAATATATTTATTTAAATCATATTAACTAAGTAGTTAGATATAAAATATATAAAAGGCATGTATTATATATCATAGGATATTATAAAAATATACAGTGTGAAAATTGCACTCAGGTACACACTTACATGATGATACGACAATAATATAGATAAAGAGGTACATTTTGTGCAATTTAAGACCATAAGAAAACAATGATGATGTTAAATGTGTAAACATAAACATCAAATGTTACCCTTAGATACTTATATATTCATAAATACATGCCATATCAACATCTACAATCAAATGCAAAAGCAAAGCGAGGCGGTAATGAAATGGCAGATGAGATGAACATAACTCAACAAATCCACGTGGACAGAAAGCCTATGGTTGATGTCACGGTTGGACCATGTAACAACCGTATCATCTTTGGAGTAATTTGTAAATTCAAAAAATGAGATCTAGCGATGACAAGTTAACTACGCATTCCACGACGAGGAACGGTTATGGTATTAATAGTATAACCCGGTAAACATGAAAGTATGTTTACAAATAGTTTTATAAACCAAAATAATTTTATAAAAGAAGTTTAATAAAAACATTTTTCTATCAAACAAAATGAATTGAATTTTCCTTAAGGGGAATAATTTCAATCTAAAACAAGTCAAACCATTTTGATGTAAACAAAAAAAATGAGTAATAGTTTTTTAATGCAGAAAGAGATAAATGGCTTAATGAATTGTGCATTACAAGATGCTTAACATTGTAATCTAAATACCTAAACGTTGGTTATTTGAAATTATTTATTAGAATTTTCTGCAAATGGTTCTTTTACACTCTCCATCAAAATATTTGCAAACTAAACTCAAACCTAAATACCTAACATTGTACTCTTTTGACTGTTGCATTTCAAACCAAACTTCAAAGTTATCTTGTGCATTTGTAATCGAAGTCAACTGGCAGCATTGCCATGAAGAAGACCGTCACGAATCTGAGTAGCCACATCACGAACAGCACCAGGTCCATGCCGGATGAACACAGCAGATGATTTGGATGCAGAACCGATTTCCTTCATGGTGTCGAAATACTGAGTCACTAGAACCATGTCCATCACGTCTTTAACCGTGGTTCCAGGCACATTGACCGCGAACCCAACACACTGTCTCTTAACCCATCCACGATGGCTTCTCTTTGGCGAGCAACACCCAAACCAGAAAGGTACTTTGACTCGGCCTCACCCTCGGCTCTTTTGATTTGGAGAATTTTCTCAGCCTCGGCTTTCTCACCAGCTGCCACCCTCATCCTCGCAGCTGCAAAATGGATGGGTCAGACGGATTGGGTTGATCCAAATTTTAGACTTTTTTTATGAACAATTAGTGTGTAAAATATAGGACTGTTAGATGGCTCGTGTTCAAGGGTTGGTAGGTCGAACCTGACATGAACCTGAAAATTTGACACGAACCCGAAAATCGTGTCAGCACATGGGCCCAGACACGACACAGGTTTTCACGGGTTGACACAAATACAACCCGTTTAACCCGAAATTTTTAGTTTTTCTTTTTTTCATATTAATATTGCAACAAAAAATTATAGATCTATATGAAGTAATTATGTTTAAACTATAAAACATAACGATCATTTGTCTTTTATATTTTAAATTTTGACAAAAAAATACCCAATCAGTTTAAATTATGTAATTTTAATATATATATATATTTATAAAAATAAACGGGTTAAACGGGTCAACCCACGAACCCCCAGGGCGACCCGAACACGACTAAGCTAAACTTGTTCACGAGTTCAACCCGAAAATGACTTGAGAGCTCATTGCGTTGGAAAACTGCTTATTGACTTATTGGCTTTTAAAAAGCCAATAAGCTAAAAAAAAGAGTTTGGCAAACATAAAAGCACTTTTTGTTTTAACTTTTTGATAAAGCTAAAAAGTTGTTTTTTAAGAATGCACAAATTCCTGGCTTTTCAAATGGCTTTTTGCAATAAAATATTACCAATCTACCCACCCTTTACCCCAGAATAATATAAGCTAAGCCAAACATTTTTAAAAAAACAATTTATTGACTTATTGAATTTTCCCACCACAAAAGCTAATCCAAACACTTTTTTAAATACTCATTTTGAAAGAAGTCATAAATCAATAATCACTTTTCGAGTTAAATAAGCATCCCAAACACCCTCTTAGACTGAATTCAAACCCGCCAATTTCATATTAGGTCTGTGTTGTGTTTCACAGTAGTAAAATAAGCTTTAGAAAAACTATTATTACAATAATATTTTTATGAATATGATTTAGGAGGTTTTATGTATTAAAAATATATTTTACCTGCATTGATCTCATTCATTGCTGTCTTCACTTGCATATCTGGTTCTATATCAACAATCAAAGTTTGAACGATCTCATAACCATATGCAGACATTGCCTATAACCAAAAGCAAAGAGAAAATAATTAAAATTAATTCAAGAACCCGCTTTTTATATCAATATAATGACTCTTGATGGATTTATTTGTTTACCTTTTCAAGTTCTTTTTCAACAGCCTTAGCAATTTCATTCTTTTGATCAAAAGTATCATCAAGATTAAGCTTTGGAACACTAGCTCGTATAACTAGAACAAATGTTCATGTAAAGATTATATATAAAGATTTAAAATGGAAAAGAAAAAGAAAAAAGGCTTATTTATAGTTTCTTGAAGGATTTTACCATCAAAAACATAGGCCTGGATTTGGGTCTTTGTGTTGCTGAGTCTGTAGAACGCGTCATATGCTTTATCGACCAGGGCACGATACTGTATCGAAGCTACAACATTAACAAAAACATTGTCCTGAAAAACAACAAAACTGTATTAGTTGCACAAAAAGCACAAGTATGTCTCATTGAACAGGGTTAAGAAATGCATTTGAATTGAAAAATCAATTTGTAATTACAAATTTTCTAATACAAACATATCAACAAAAAAAAGCTGGTTTGCTCATGTGAAACAAAACAAAAGGATTAAATGTTTGATCACTTTGCATTACAGTAAGAACAATGTTCTATAGCACGTTAAATACAAATTGGCATAGTTTAAACCTAATTGCTTAAAAAAGAATATATATATATATATATATAGAGGTTGGTTCTTGTACAAAATGTTGTTATCCTAAAAAACATAGGAACACATCTTGGCCATCAATCCACTTAAATCATTGGTTATTAAAAACCCGGTGGCAATTTGGTAAATTAAATGTTGTTTAGATAGTAGAAAAGGGTATGAATGGGATTTCCCCCATTTTAACCCAATTCACAGTAGCAAAAAATCCGGGAATTCTCCACCTTCATCGCTTTCGATCAAATCTACCCTATCTGATTCAAAAAATGTTGAAGCTTTTAACAAATTTGTCGTGCAAAAGGAATCGTAAGTATAAAATGTCAAATTCCGTCTATAATATATTTGTTCTCATCGTTGTTTTATGCTCCAGAAAAAGAAAAATCTTGAAAGAAGTTTTGAAGTTTGTTGAGAATAAGATCATGGAAAAGTCACCTAATTGTTCAAGAAAACATGGAATAGGTAAGTTCTATATTATTGTTGTGTTAATATCTCTGCCAAAAAAATCTTAGGGTTTTCAATGGGCATTCACGATTTGGGGGTGTAAATGTTGATATTTTTGCAGTGATCTTTGCAACGTTGAAGTAACGAGATCAATAGATTAGTGTTGTTATGGAAAACCAAAAGATTGTTTTTTTTTGTGATAAAGGTTTTAATTTTGTGTGTTCAGTGTTGATAAAATAAAAATATGATTAAAAGGAACAACTTTTAAGTGTTGATTTGACTTGAAACAAGCTTTGGATATTGCATTTTGGTGTTGGTTATTAATGTTTGTTGGTCAGGCACGTTTAGGTGTTGGTTATGTTTGATTCGGTGTTGGTTATGGTGGTGTAGGTGTTGGTTATTTACTTATTTATGTAGGATTTAGTTTTGTAATGTTGGTTATGGTATATCAGTTGTTCATTTGTTTTGGATTCAGTGTTGGTTTGTTGGATATGGACGTTAGGGATGATAAAATTAAATATTTGGTGTTGTTAGTGAAGTATGTGTTGTTATCTTGTCATGTGATGGTATTGAAATATGTGTTGGTAGTTCAATATGAATGAAGGATGAAGTATATGTTGGTTATGGACGTTAGGGATGATAAAACCAAGGATGAACGATGAATATTGGAATGAGGGTGGTGAAAAATTGAATCTTGAAAATAAATTGGAAGAGAGAATCAAAATTGATGGAGGAATAACAATAGATGCACTAATTTAGGGATCACCATAATTAAGAATTAAATAATGAAAATAAAAAAATGGAAATTTACCTAATTACCCTTAAGTCAAAAAGTCAAATGGTCCATGTGTCATTTGCTGAGTGGTTCCTACGTTTTTATGATAAATATGATTTGTATCTGATCCACCCCCTATATATATATATATATGTAAATTTGTAATTTGAAAATATTTATATACAAAAAAATATTTCGGGCTAAACGGATCGTGTTCGTGTCAACCCGCGAATACACGTGTAGTGTTCAGGTTCATGGGTCTGACATGATTTTTGGGTTCGTGTCTAGTTCGACCCGTGAACACGACCCGTTTACCAGGCATAACCAAAATAGATCTCCAAACAGCACTAACTCTTTAAGCCACAAATTGAGCTGCTCAACAAAGACCCCAATCTTAAAAGTGATGAACTTGAGTCATTAAACTTCAAGATTAATCATTAGTAATGAATAATCACTTCATGAGCTATATATATATTATTGGCAACATATGTATATATATATATATATATATAGAAGGTAGGAAAAGAAAAGGACCTTGGTTTTGGTCTCACACTTGACATCTAACTGCTGAATCCTGAGTGTGAGACGGCCAGCAATTCGACTTCCAAATATCCAAGGCACGCAATAACAACCTGGCTCGAGAACATGATCAAACTTTCCAAAATTCTCCTTGATAGCAACAGTGGATTGATCTACTTGAGCCAAACAGAATAGGTTCCCCATGATGATATTAAACATTGAAACCAATACAACAAGTATGTATTACTTCACACAGACATTTCCACAAACACCTGGGTTGCATTATTTCACAACCACAATCCCATATCAGAATCCAAATACACATTCTTGAAACCCTAATTTCAAATTGTATAAACCACGTACGCATATCATATTATCATTACTTTGACAGTAGATTAGCATGCAATACCATATCATCCACGATAAGATCATGAAAACCCTAAAAAATAAAAATTAAAATCAGAAGGAGAGAGTAAGATGGTTTACCGAACGAGTTTGTTGTGATTTCATTTTGTGAATCGCAAACGGTACTATTGGGGAGTGATAGCTTCAACCATAACGCGTATATAGCTGTGATTTAAACGAGATTTCAGGGATTTGAAATTTGAAATGGGTTGACTTTCGTAACTGGTTCCAAAAGGCTCGAATTCATTAATGATTTTCAAATAAATCTTCTAATTTTACGTCCCCAGATGATCGTAAATTAGTAAGAAACAATTTGAAAATTTTGAATTGAGGGGTTTGACTTTTGAGAGTCAACATGTGTTCTTGCATCATATATGTGGAGAAGAAGGTTCACAAGGGGAGGGGTTCAAATGACGTTGAGGGGTTCAAAAGACCTTTTCTGTTAAATTATCTTTTAATTCCATAAAAAACAAAAAAAAAATTAGTTTGAAATTCCATCGGTTTTCTTTTAACAAACTAATGGGTATACATGATACCCACACAAGTATACCCAATATTTGACGGATAATTACCCGATTGATATCCAACGTGCAACAGATGAACCATCTGATGCAATTTTATGATCGGGTATGAAATTAAGATTATCAATACTCATTCCAAACACGGTCTTGTTGCCATCTCTAGTCCTTATATTATAATTTGTAAAATTTGATGACTAAAAACACTAGAAAAATATCAATTTTAGTTTTAATTTTAGAGTTTTTTACATATTTCCCTCTTTTAAGCTTTTTAATAACATATATACTCAACCATAAAAATCAATTACATATTTACCTAATCCTTACGCAATTACCTATTTACCCTTTTATGTTTTGAAACCTGATAATCATCGGATACGTAGTACCAAACGACGCAGAGATCTCCGGAGGGAAGGCTGGAATCTCCATTGACGCCGTTGGAGGAGCTCTGGCTGGAGGGGACGACGCAGGAAGCTCCATCGACGAAGGCGGGAGGATTTCAGTCGGACGCGCCTCTGGAGGAGCTCTGGCTGGACGAAGACGTGTTTCAATCGGACGGTTTCAATCGCCGCTGGAGGAGCTCTGGTAGGAGGGTTGCAATCGGACCATCAGGGTTTCAATCGGACGCACGCAAATATGTCTGTTTATGTTCGAAATCAGGGTGCATATAAGGGTTTCTTTTGGTTCTTGATGCTTGGTTTATGTTCGAAATTTGCATGATGTTAGGGTTGTATTGATGTTTGTTGTTGTCTTTTAATTTAGTCTTTTGAATTCCACAATCCCTAGGTTTCAGAAAAGAGACACAATTTGATACATTGATTTCAGGTGTTTAAATTTTGTTATTTTGAAGTTGTTGATAGGTATATTTGACTTTATGGATTTTGAAGTTGTTAATAGACTCGTTGCACTGCATCTCGATGAACAAGTGACAACTATGCTTGCAATATACATTGATGACTATAGACACTGATTTGATCCCAACTGGCGCCGTGGGTGGGTTTCGCAGCCCCATTTTATTTGTTTTCTTGTCTGCAGCAACTTGATGCACTCCATATTCTAATTAATTAACTAACATATTTCTTTTGTATACAGCATTTGAAGGAGATGATCAGAGACTTGGTTGAGAAACAAACCAAAGGATGATGCACAAAATTGACATTGAAACATCTGGTTGAAAAAATTGACAATGGAGGTGTTGACTGATGAAGTCAAGTGACATCCGGTTGAGATAGGCATAATGGAGAATTAAAAGTTTTGGGTTAGTTATGGCAGATGGTATATAACACTCTACATACTTTTTATGTTTTTTTATTTCATTTTTTCGAGAAATGGTTTTGGTTTGGATTGTAATATTTGTAGTTCACAGTAATTTAGAGTAAAGGTTTTCAACTCTACCATCTATTTTGATTGAATTGTCTGATCCAAACTGGATCTCATGAGCTTCGTTGCAGAATCGCTTTATGGTTATAACGCAAGTTCTTTTTTGTGGGTTGTATTTACGGTTTTAACAGTTTTTGTATAATTACATTGTGTTACCCAGACTGGGACGGGTATACCACTAGTTATTTCAGCTGTTGAATTCGATAAATCTGGAGATTTTTTTGATGAAAATTGGTTATAAGCTATTGTTTCTAGAACTTTATAGAGTGATTTTTAGCAATTAATTTATGAATCTTGTGTTAACGATTAAAAAACTCGACTCCAATTGGATTTATTAGCGTTCGATATGTTCGTGTTAACATCGACTTGGTTTTAGTTGAAATTGGGGATATATATAAATTAATATATTTAGGAAAAGGATATATGTAAAAATTATTTTAATTGGTTTATTAAGGGTAAAATAATAATTTAATAAGTTATTTTAAATGAATTGGGTAAATATGTAATATATCGACTTTAGGAATGAGAAATATGTAATTAAAATTAGGAGTTGGGTAAATATGTAATAAATGAACTTAGGAAGGGGATATATGTAAATAACCCTTAATTTTATGCTTAATTTATCATTGACCATTTATTTTAAAGTAAATTTCGGTTTGAGCCCTTGTGGTATGCTCAAAATAACGTTTTGAGTCTAATAGTTTCAATTTCACCTTTTTAGTCCATTTGGTTTCATTTTCCTTTCGATTAAAGCCAGACCTCTAACACCGTTAGGATGATTCTGTTAGCTTGTTATAAATTGACTAAAATAGCCTTGTTATTAAAAATAATATCAAAAACATATAAACTAAACCCATTCATATTGCACCACCCACACACTCTCGCAAGCCACCAAGCACCACCACCACCTCCCCCTACCAGAATTCGACCACCACTTGTGCATTTAGATTGAAAAAAAAACACACACTATGTGTGGGTTTGTCGATTTTGGTACCTGTTGTTTAAAAGAAGATATTGAAATGGGATTTAACCAAAGATTCATCAATTGAGAAATCCATATTCTAGGATTTAACCAGAGATCCATCTTGATCAATCTGATTATCTTCGATTTCTTTGACTCCTTACTGGATTCAATTAGGTTCGCACCATTTGTGACCTTTTTTACACTGATTTTGGCTATTTTATGTTTTCAGTTATTGAAGAAAAGAAACTCTATTATTTATTTAATTGATGTTAACATATGGAAAAGTTACCAATGATACGTCAAATGTTATATGCAATGAAATATTTTCAAATTTGTAAATTATCATTGTAATATTTCTTTTGACAAGTAATTTAATGTATTGTAAAAGTACATCACGTATGAATTGTATTTTCATGTATTTTTTTTTATGTTTTGATTATAATAATCCATATAATCTTAACATTTAATAAAATAAAAAATTACCAATACAATGTCAAATTTGTATAAAAAAGTGATGTTAAAATATTTATCATTATAATCTTAACGTTTCACCCCTCGTAAGAGATGAGTTTGCACCTAATTTTATAATGATAAATAAATTATTTATTTTTATATCAAAAGCCAAGGACATGTAAGTACCCTCCGCATCAACAATTGTACATGATCAAATCATCTGCGTCCGGAAGTTTTGTCAGGCCACCGTCCACCGCCAGATCATGTCCGGTGATAAACGACGAACCGTCCGATGCCAGAAACAAAACAGCTTCCGCAACGTGTTACAGTCAATTCCATCCCCTTTAAACTCGTCAACGACTCGTATAATTTCATCGTCTTCTTTGCAGATTCCGGCGATCGTTTCGACAACGGCGTCACCACCGCCGACGGCGACACACAGTTCACTCTTATTCCGTGCATACCGAGCTGCTTGCTCGCCGATCGTATCAACCCTAGCACTGCGTGTTTTGCCATCACGTAGTCCGTCCGTACACTTCCTCCTCTCGAGGCGGCGGCGCTCGCCGTACAGATGATGCATCCTCTCACGCGCTTTTCAACCATTGCACGGGCCGCGTGCTTCACGCAAGCGGCGGTTCCACGCGCGTTGACGCCGATGAGAGCGTCGAATTGTGTTAGATCTAGATCTAGTACTGTCTGATTGGAGGCGCTCACGATTCCGGCGTTGCTGAACATGATGTCCAGTCGACCGTGAGTTTTGACGGTGAAATTGACGGCGGAGATCACTTGCTGTTCGTCGGCGACGTCGCAGTGGAAGTAGGTGCAGCGATTTGATCCGATGGAATTGGCTACTTGTTGACCTAGTTCGTCCTGGATGTCTGCGATGACGACGAGTGCGCCGTGGTTGGCGAAGAGACGCGCCGTGGCTTCTCCGATCCCGCTTGCACCGCCGGTGATTATGGATATTTTGCCGTCGAGTTTCAAGGGTGGTCCACTTACTTCTGCATCACCCCCCTAGAGAATCGAGTTAAAAATTTACGCTTAAATTTTGAGAAAATTACAAGGATTGACCCTGCCTGTGGTTGTCGCATACATATTTTGGGAAAGGTCACTAACAAATAGTTTTTCACTAAAAACGCTAAGAAATGTGTCAAACGAACTTCGATTGAGTTAATTTCAGCGGCATTGGAATCGTCTAATTGAACCCTAACCTGGACCCAAAAAACTAAACCCCCTCCACCCGCACCTCCAAAAACCTAAACCTCCCTCCAACCTCACCCCGAAAAGCCTAAAACCACCACCCTACCCCCCAAAAACCTAACCTCCCACCCAAAAAAAAAGGGTAACCCCCCACCCCCATAAAAAAAACTAAACTCTAAGCCTAAATCAAAAGGCTAAAACCCAAAATTCAAACGTAAAATCTAAATCTTAAAAACTAAACCCTAAAAGCTAAGATGGTAGAGTTCGATGAGGCAGTTCCAACGCCGTTGAAATGAGCTCAATCGGAGTTCGTTTGACATCGTTTCTTAGCGTTTTTGTCATTTCTTAGCAAAAATCTACTTCTTATTTGAATCTCCATAAATATTTGATCCTTTAAGTATAAGAAATTACATGTTTGGTCCTTAGTGTTACTCTAACACAAATAGTTTTGAAATTTATTATGGGTTATTATCACCACTAAATTATACTTGGGTCATAATCCTATTTGTGATCAATGGTCTTTGATAGAAAATCTGGCAAGGGAATGCCAATGAAGGTGATAATCATGTATATTTTAAAAACCAATTCCAAGATGAGTAACTAGTGTTTTTAAATAAAATATGCTTTCAAAACTACGTATCGACTATTTTGACATATTTGTGTGGCAATATTACTAATACTATTAAGTGAGTGTATCAAGTCCATTGAGCTATGTTTTTTTGTTAGTAAATGAATGTAAAACTGAATTAGTGGTTTTCAATACTTAAACTTGATGGTTATTTATGAGAATTCTATGTATCCATAATTACAAATAATGCATCATATTTGGATTGAACCAATGAGGTGAACATGTTGTGGACACTTGTTAACCGGAAACACACAAGATGTGTGACCTGACAACTAGCCTTTTTGTTTTATCATTTGTAAGGGTTGTTTCTTTGGCGCTTATATGTTATTTTTTTTCTCAAGATTTTAGTTACTTGCTAGCCATTTGATATAAAAATCGCCGTCCAAATAAAAGGAAAAGAAATAGCCAAATAATAATAATATTTTTAGCATTTGGGATGAAATCTCTAACCTCAATACAAGCTTTTGAATATATTTTGGAAACTTGAATTTGGTTGTAGTGTTAAAACTTAAAATTGTGCATTACAAAATATTGATTTTCAAATAAAACATCCAAAAGAGGGTGTGTTGCACATCTTGTACCAATAATGCAACTTTTTTTCCTATTGCTTTCAATCTAATCGCATTTTGAAAATGTTTACGTGAAAACGTATATTGTTTGAAATAAGATCAACGAATATTTTGAAAGAACTTGTTTCATGTATCTCACTCTCACCGGGTGAAGTAACAGATAATTCATGTAGACAGCCAAAATACAGGTTCTAATTACGATACTGAAAGAACTTGTTTCATGTATCTCACCTTCCTTATTCCCTACTTTTGAATTAGATTTTTCCTATGTCTGTTTGTTTCTCTATCGTTGAAGTTATGTTTTATCTCATAATCTTTTTATGATTTATCTTAAACAAACAACTTGATATACGGCTTTTCTTCTTACAACTCGGTTATAAACAAACCGATCGGCTAAAACCTAAAATTTTCTTAAATTTTTCGTTAATTCATATAAAAAAATATATCGTCAAAATACTTATATTTTCATAATAATACAATTTTAAAGGTGGATAACAAATTTACTCTTTTGAAAGATGAATTAATGGTGTACCCTAAAGTGGATACAAAGCCCAAATCTTCAACCATGATAAGACAAAGCCTTTTTCTTATATGCACAAGATAAGATAAGATATTAAGGCATTAAAGGTTCTCTTTTTCCCAATTCACAAGTACAATAGGATCATGAGCCAACACCAAATTAAAAAGAAAAACTGTTCCAAAGGTAACTCGCAAACTAACAGCCTCAGACGGTGTATGCTTGTTGAATCGTCTCTATGTCTAGACCCTTGAGTCTAACCACTGACTCGACGTGACCCTTCAACGTGTGTAATTCTCTCAACCTAACAAAATCGCCAACACAAATCAAGATTCAGAATAACACATGGACAAAATGAAAAACTTTAAAAGAATCAAGAAATTGGTGTATGTGTTATACTGGGTAACGGGTCAAGACAGGTACTTTTGGTCAGTGGCGGATCCAGTAATTTTTTCCAAGGGGTTCACTGTTTTTAGATGCTCCAATTTCATAGGGCCGGACATAAAAATTTTCGGTTCGGTTCGGTTGTTCGGGTCAGGTCGGGCAGGGGCGGCTCAACCATTTTGGAGGCCTAAAGCGAAGAAAAAATTTCAAACGTAAATTAAAACTTTCTACAACATTTCCTATAGGGCCCAATTACTTCAACATTTCCTATATGGCGTTTGAGTAGTCGACGGCACTGGCAGCAGGGGGAAGGGACGCAGACGCTGGTGCAGCAGGCGAAAGGGACGCAGACGCTGTGTGCGTGTGTGCGTAGGCTTCTGAATTGTTTTGTTTTGTTTCCCTAATTTGAATTGTTTGTAGCTCAATTAATTAAGCCCAACAAAAAAATGAAAACAAATAACTCCATAATTTATAGGCTGGTAGCCCAATTGTAATTCTGGTAGGCTCGTAGCCTAATTGTTTTTCCCTAATTTGTATTCCAGATCAGTTTAAAAAAAAGGTTTTAAAAATGTCGGTAAAGGGATTCGAACCCATAACCTCCATGTTATAATGCAAAGCCTAAACCACTACACCACTTGTTATACTTTGTAAGGGGGTTCACCCTACAATTTTTTAAGGGGTTCACCCCAGTTTTTTTACCTAGCTTTACACTACAATTTCGAAACTCGGGAGTTCCTGTGCACCCCCCCCCCCCTTTCACACTAGTAAATCCGCCCCTGCTTTTGGTATGGGCCAGACTGGCAGAACACTTTTTGTCTAAAATTATGTTATTTTTAATAAAAATCTATTTTTTCTTATAAAATGATTTTAGGAGGTTTTATGATTAAAGATACGCTTTTTGGCCATGTCAGAAGTAAAAACTGCCTCACTAACAGGTCATACCTTGCGATTTCAGCTCTCCGTTTGGCTTCTTCTGCCATCTGGTTAAGTTCGGTGACATTGGTGCGGTCACTGAACATTTTAGTGTCAGGAACTTCAAGCCCATGAAGGGTTCGTTGCGCATGAGCCCATTGGAGCTCACGCTGTTCCTTCCCGAAATCCTTTTGTCTCGTGAACGCAATCTTAAAGAACACCAAAAAAAACATCATTAGATTAAAAAATAAATAAAATATGGCACAACTTTATACCACAAAAAGTCAGCAGTCAACACATACCCTTCTCTCAATAACTAGGTCCCAGGCCCGCCCGCTAAGCGCGTATCGGATAAAGAACTTGATGAGATCAAGTGGGAAATAGAATACAATATTGTAGAGCCAGATGACACCGGCCCATCCCCACCCGATTCCTTCTACAGCAGCAAAGCTCCAGTTGGCATAAACCGCAATCAATGTAGCAATCTGGTAGAAACCGAACGCAATATCATTATTATTACAAATTTATTATGGTGATCTGAGAATAAAATATTAATTTACCAATTGGGCAATAGCGAAAGCAATAATAAGCAGCCAACCAGGACGTTCCACGAACGACCAGCTTCTAGATCTTGTTACGAAAATGAGAGCCTGACTGATTGTGCTGACTTGGAGATATATTGCTGACGCCAGCTTCCGGAAGTCATCGTGAGCGGTTTTTTCGAGTGTCGACACGCCAAATGTACGCTGGAGATGCATTAATAAAAATGATGCATCAGCGTCTCTATACATAGAAACTGATAACTCACGCCACGTCATTGTTTTAAAGGTTCTCAGTTTCTATAAACACGGGTTTTTAAGTGTCTCGGGCCAAGCAACCCAACCGGCCCGGCCCGGCCCACCAAATTTGTAAGATGCTAAAGCATAAAGGCACATACCGGAAAGAAGTCTGTTTTATAGGCCGCCCAGAAAAAAATAACCGTCATCATGGCTAAGTAACTACCAAGAACCACCCCGGTGGTGAAAATCTCAGCCAGTTTCCAGCTATCGGGAAGAGGAGATGGCTTCACTCTATCCTTTGATATGGTCATTATGGTTCCTGAAATGAAATATGGTTGCAAATATTATCTTACCATAATAATAATATTTATTTATTTTTCTCTAATATATGGATTAAAGAACAGAGAAAACGGTACGGACCATCATTAAGGATTGCGATGATAAGCACCATGAACGGTGGGAAGTCAAACCTCCATATCAATGCCAGCAGCATAAAACCGAGCTGACACGACAAAATAACCATAAAAAGTTTAAACCAACATCAACGTTATACACATAAAACATAATATCTATGTACGCATGATGATACTATTAACTTACCACGATACGAATGGTGATTGAAACCGCATAAATCTGCCAAAGGTCAAATATATCAGGTTTAAAGAAATGTATTAAAGAGAGCTAGAGAAAGTTAACGGGTCATTACCGTGTAATTTTTCATCCTTTGGAAGATGGCCCGACTGGTCAAAACAGCACTAATGATGACACTAAGCCCAGGCTCAGTAAGGACAATGTCAGAGGCGCTACGGGCTGCATCGGTTGCATCGGCCACTGCAATCCCAATATCGGCTTTTTTGAGGGCAGGAGCGTCATTTACTCCATCTCCGGTCATTCCACATATGTGTTTCCTTGCTTGTAACCGTTTTACTATTTCGTATTTGTGTTCTGAAACAAAAATACAAGGTTATTAATTATGTATAACATTAAATCTGTTATATTGTTTTGGTTTAATTCAACTTAGATGGAAAATACATACCCGGAAAAACACCAGCAAAACCATCGGCTTTCTCTATGAGTTCATCGATGGGTAAAGCGGCTATTGACTCGTCTTTGTTTTGACCGAGCAAGGCCGAAGATGGATACATGTTGGTTCCCATTCCAAGACGTCTTCCGGTCTCTTTTCCGATTGCCAGTTGATCCCCTATTGTAAGTTAAAATGAGCGGGTCCGGGTCAGTCAGGTTAACGGGTCAAAACAATTGAAGGTCGAAACGGGTATTTTTTAGTGTGGATTGTAACAGGGCGGGTAGACCCCAGGCACTTCTTCGTTAATCTTTTTATCAATAACTCAAGTGTCAACTACACTTACAAAAACTATTTTTTTATGATAATAATCTAAGTTAGGAATATAAATTTAGGTGTTTGTAAATATATGAAGATGCTAGTTAAATTTCTATTTGACCCGGTCGAGATAACATTCACCCAAATTGACCCATTTAGAAACAAGTCAAACAACTAAATGCACCTGTAATCATTTTAACATTTACTCCAAGATTCAAAGCCCTTCGAATTGTCTCGGCACTATCATGACGTGGCGGATCAAAGAGAGGCATTAGCCCAATGAACTGCCACGGTCCTCCAGAGCTCTCTTTCCGTCCCTCTGGAACTTCCTATTTTACAAAAATAAATAAATAAAATAAAAGGTCAACGGTCAAACCCTATAAAAATATAGAAGAAAATTAGCAACGCAAGTTTTTTTGTTTGAAAAAAAGCATGAACGCGTCACCTGGTACGCTACAGCAAGTGATCTTAACCCACGGTCTGCAAATTTATCAATGACAGCATGAACTCGGCGTTCTATGTCTGATTTGTTGTGTGCAAGGTTCAAGATCTACACCAATAAACAAACATAAATAAATCAATAAGTTTATACAAAAATAATATTCTGTCAAATAATTCTTTTCACAGAATATAATTTTTGTTATTGGTTTGGATAGATACAGACCTGCTCGGGAGCACCTTTGCTGACTCTATGCATTTTACCCTGATTGTCCAAATAAGTTAAGGCCGTCCGCTTATCGGTAGGATTAAATGGCAGAAAGTGCAACTCTTGAACATCAGCACGCGCCTATTAAGGTACAAATAAGTGAACTTATATAAGAACGATATCAACAGAAAAAAAAACTAATATAGATGGCAAAATGGACGGGTTGGACCGGTTTGTCTAACCTGTCAAAACGGGCCGGGTCAGGTTGTCAAATAAGCATTTTTTTTACCATTTCTTATAAATAGTTGATGCTTTAAATATGATTATGAAACCTATGTTACTAAATTTAGATCCTTTTTTGTGGGTTTTAGTTTTTCTTTAATGTTTGGTTGAATAAACACTGTTTTCTCAAGATAATCTTACCTCTTTCGGATCAGCCAGCATACCGACTATTGCAGCATCGATGGCATCCTGGTTTTCGGTTCTGGAGGCACGAGCTGCCATCAGAACAACAGTATCAGCATCTACTCCTTTGGCAAATACCTAATAAAATAAGTCAATCAAAGGTCAAACAAAAAGTAAAAAAAAAAAACAAAATTTGTTATAAGAAAAGAAATAAGCATCTAGGAGACCGACTTCAATAAGGTTCTTGTCTACTGTAAGCTTGTTCAAAGTCAAAGTCCCAGTTTTGTCACTGCAGAGCACATCCATTCCCGCCATTTCTTCTATCGCTGTCATTCTTTTTGTAATTGCTCCCTGTAGTAATCATATAAATAAAATATGTTTCACAAAAAAATCTTTAAAATACATAAAAAAAATTAAGAAAAAGAAAGATGTAAGAAGTCAAGAAACCTGTTGAGCCAATCGATGAGACCCGATCGCCATTGTTACAGAAAGAACAGTAGGCATAGCAATCGGGATGCCTCCAATCAAAAGCACAAGAAGATTATCAATCCCAGGCCTATATTGCCTATCTTGAATCGGGAACATTACAATAATCTCAATAACCATTCCAATAGCAATAGAACAAATACAGAAATTCCCGATAGCAGTCAAAACCTAACAAGATAATCAAAAAAGTAAAATCTTGAATAACCGACAACCAAAAACAAAAAATCTCATAACCCGAATGTAAAGTTTGAATTTTTTCGTGCTTACCTTCTGAAAATGACCAACTTGATTTGTGCTATCAACAAGATGAGCAGCTTTCCCGAAGAATGTGTGGACCCCAGTGGCAATCACAACCGCCTCGATTTCACCTTGTTTGCAAGTCGAACCGGAATAAACACCATCTCCAGGACCTTTCGTGACAGGGAGGGACTCACCGGTTAGCGCCGACTAAAAAAGACAGTCCGGTCCATTAAGTACAAAACACCAGAATTTGATCAATAAATAAGTATATACACAACTACAGATTGTTGACTCATTGACTGCTTACCTGGTCAATCTTTAATGGATCACCATCGAGCAACCGCGCATCTGCTGGAATAATATCACCTAACTTTATGCTAATTATATCACCAGGGACTAACATAGAAGCATCTTCCTCATTCCATTTCCCATCTCTTAAAATCTTTTACATAATTCATAATAACAATTAATTAATCAAGAACAATAGTATTATGATCAAATTGTTAAATTATACAAAATCAAACTATATGATACCTTTGCTTTCGGGGCAAGACGAGCCATGAGAGCAGCTGCAGCATTACCAGCATTGTTTTCTTCAATAAAACTAATTGTGGAGTTGATAATCAGCAGAGTGATGATACCCACAAAATCCTGCCAATCAGGAGGCTTTCCCTACAAGATTTTGAATTCAATAACGGTTTACAAAAAGGGTAATTTCAAGAAAATTATGCTTGATAAAAGGGTTTTTTTTTCAGATGAAAAAAGGGTAATTTTCAAGAAAATTATGCTTGACAAAAGGAATTTTTTTTTTAAAAAAATTCAGAGGAAAAAAGGGTAATTACAAGAAAATTGTGCTTGATAGAAAGGTTTTTTATTTTTATTTTTTGCAGAGGAAAAAAGGACAATTTCAAGAAAATTATGCTTGATAAAAGGGTGTGTGTGTGTATATATATATATATATATTTTTGAATTTTTAAGTTCTTGGTTCTTACTCCTCCATTTGCAAGGGCAATTGCCATAATAGCAGCAGCTTCCATAACCCATGATAATGGGTTCCACATAAACCCTAAAAACTTCAAGAATTTGCTCTCCTGAAAACACCCACATCACAAATTCATCAAAATAACAAAAACAACATAAAAATCTTTAATTTTGGATTAGGGTTCACCTTCTTTTCTTCAAGTTTATTATGCCCAAAAATGACTAATCTTTCTTCAGCAGCAGAAGTGGCGAGACCCTCTTTGCTACATCTCAGATTCTCAAAAACTTCTTCAATGGGTATACTCTCCTGCAAATATCACCCAAAAATTAAAAAAAGAAACTAAAAATGAGAATCATAGATCCACAATCTGTTACCAAATCTACAGTCTCCTTTAACACAGCTTCAAGAACTTCAGGCTTCTCTTCCCCCATGTTTTTGTGTTTCTTGAAAAGTTAGTTGAAAATCAAGAACAGAGCTTTAACATAAAAGATTATGAAACCTAAACAAAAAGCACAATCTTTTTTGATGATTTGGAAAATAGAAAGAGGCCACCTATACGAAATCTACAAGGAGTGGAACGGCTGAACGAGAGAGATAAGAGAAGTAACTATCTATGTTTTTAAAACTCAAATAAATTTAAAATAATCCTATTTTTTTGGTTTATATAAAGCTGTTAAAGTAATTAAAAATGTAAAATAATGACACGTAGTGTAGTTACTTTTTATTGCTTTTTTAAAATATTTTTTTAATTTATAATTGTATTTTTTAAATTAATGTAAATCACCTATTGTCAATAAATTTAAATAGAAATGTAGACGCAACGGTAAAAATAATGTTAATAAAAATAAACATAAAACTAAATAAAAGAAAAGGAAAAAAAACAAAATAAAAAAAATTACCAGTTTGGGTCGTTGAAAATGATAAAGGTGAATACCGATACGGATTTCGATAATACCAATACCGACAATGATGTTGATCGCTCATAATAGGTTCGGCTCGTCACGGTACCACAAATTTAACGGCATTCGCTATACGCAACAATAGAAAAAAAACTCAATATTAAATACAACTCCGTTTTAAAAATAAAAATGTAAAAAATTTACGTGTCAAAACATTGCGACGTTATTGGGTTTAAAAAGGTTAATTATTAATGCTTGTAGAAAGAAGAAAAATACATATTTTTTAATATTTTCTTGAAAAAGTTCTAGAAATAAAATCTCTTGGGGGGCGTTTGGTACGCCAGAATTTAATGGAATTCAACCGAATTGGAATTTGAATTTCATTCATTTGGGTGTTTGGTTCGTAAAATTCGTTGGAATTGGAATCCGAATTCCATTCTTAACGTGTTTGGTAGAGAAAGGAATTGCAATTGGAATTCCTTCAAATGAAGAATTTCAAATTTCTTCTAACTTATGAAGGAATTCAACTAAAACAAATGGAATCTCCGACTACCGACCCTTGTCACCGTCACCAACATCGTCACCGACCCTTGCGACCACTGCCGCCAACCCCGCCGCCACCACCGTCGGCCCGACTCCCACCGCTGCCACCCCGACCATCCCCACCGCCGCTCGCCACCTCCGCCAACCGTCGCCTCCGACACCGACCGTTGCGACCACTTACGCCAACCCCACCGCCGCAACCAACCACCACCTTCGCCCCGACCATCCCCACCGCCGCCACCCCCGACCATCTCCACCGCCGCTCTCCGCCCTCGGCACTTCCGCCAACCGCCGCATCCGACTCCGACCACCGCCGTCGACCGCAAACGAAAATTCGGCTATTTTTTCAAGTTTCTTTTTTTTATTTGTTTTATTTTTTTAATGAAACGAGGCAAACGAAATAACCATTTTGGTTTTTTTTTGGTTTTTTAGTTTTTAATTATTTTTTGTTTTATTATTTTTTTATATTTTTCTTTTAACTTTTTTGTGAGGAGTTTTATTTTTCCTTATAAAAAAATAAATTTCAAATCCAATTCCTTAATGATTATTTTGTCAAAATCAAATGGATTAGGAATTCAAAATCCTTTTATAGATTCCAATTCCTTAAAATTTCAAATTTTTTAAACAAAATACAATTCCAAAGCAATTCCTTAAAATTAAAATTCCATTTCTAACAAATTTCGCGAACCAAAAAACACCCTCTTGAGTGTTTGGTTAAACCCGATGGTGATATGCATATCACTTTTCACTTCCCAACGACTCATCAATGTTTGAATGAATTAGAATAAAACTCATCATACATGAAAGTGTTCTATTGTTTTCTAGGCATAAACTCCAAAGCTATACATTGTCACTGAATTCAAAGAAATGATATATCTAGGAATGCATACATAGCAATAAACATTCTTATACCAACTGTACTTAACTATGGTAGTTCTTGACCAAGAATTTCTCAATTTTATATAAGAGATGATAAGTGTAATTTTCTATATCAAGTCATTGGACTACCTTTAGCATAGTTCGATGATGAGATTTGTCCACACTATAATATTCCAACATGTTTTGGATGTTGTTTTAATGATGAATACAAATAATATTATACAAATGCTTGATCACTTCGAAAGATACAAGGATACCATCCATATATATATTGTAATTATTGTAATACATGATATTGTTATATACAAATGCTCTTCTCCTCTTCTTATTTTCTATCACACGTTCCATTATGTCATCAAAAGTGAATACGACGATCATAACCTCCATTCTTAATGTCGATGAGCTCACCGCTTTGTGCATCATTACGGGATCCAATGGGATCTCAACCCTACTCTTTCGAACCCTGATGCCACTATGTTGAATACTCCTATGTAGATGTATAGAGTGTTTACCGTATTACTCCTATGTAGATGAAAAGTGTCAAAAGTTAAATTCCAGGGGTTGGAATGCTAGTTCCCCAAAGTTGGAGGACTAAAAATGAAAAAAACTTGAAAATCAGAACGGTTGTGGTTTTCTACCTTAGTCCTTAATGGTTCGCTACGTGGCGGGGAAGGAACTGACCGCATGCTGATACGTGTCCTGTGACTCACCGTGGAAGTTTTAATGCGTGGCAAGGATGGCAGACAGCTATCCGTATCCTTAATGGTCCGCCAGCCGTAAAAAGGGGTGGGTTCATTAAGAAGGTGACACAAGCAGTGCGGTAGAGGACCGTTACCCCCTTGTGTAACGGTCCGTTACGAACCCAAAATCAACCTATAAATTGAGAGCATGAGCTCATCCATTTCATCTGAACACACACAAGCTCTGGTTTTCGTATTCCAAGCTCCCGATCTGCATCTGAAAGTCCGGTTTCTCGCAAATCATCCACAAACATCCGTATATAGTACCGATGTAAGATTTCTAAGTATCATGATGTTCATTTATGTAACCCTAAGATAGGGGTACATATTATAGTAATGTGGGTATGATCTAGGATATACACGAGGTGTTGGTTTTTACAGTGATTCAAAGAGAAGTGCTTTGAGGTGAGTTGATCTAAATTGTGCACTGTAAAAAGGTTGTTTTCAAATAATTTAATGTTGAGATCACTATGATATCCTATGTATATATACCCGTAAATAACGATTATTACGACCGAGGTTGGGTGGGACTGACAAGCGAGACTAATCCTTTCGTTATGGTCGGACGTGTAGCCAGCGAGTTGCCAGTAAATATATAATAAAAGCTTAGAGTCCAGTTAGGGGCTACTGGGTGGGGATTGGGATGGATGGATGGTTATTAAAACCCAGACCCGAGTAAAGCTGAGGTCATTGGGTGTTTTGTATACAAGTTGTGAAAACATGGTATTGTTTATGAACTCACTAGTTTTATGTTGATCTAAATGTTTTAAAATGTTTTTGAGCACATGTGACCACAGCTTGTCGGCATTCCAGATGATGTACATATGAAAGGTTTTATGACTAGAAGGCAGATTCAGTTGGAGTCATAAGGCATGGGTTGTGGCAGGTTCGTGGAACCATAAGTCTAGTGTTGTAGGTTTCTGTTAGGAACCATGTTTTGTATTTTACTCGGATCTAGGCTGTAAAACAGTATTATTATAGTAAAAGTTTAAAGTTTTAGTCTTTCGCTGTGTGTTTCTGTATCAACTTCATTGTAACCGGTATCTGAGAACTGAGGTGTGACATAAAGAAGGAAATTATAAACATATGATCAATTGTATATAGTTGTAGTTAATATTCAACTCACATGCTTATAATCACCAATATTCAAGTTATTCACCTTTTTCTTGTATTTAAGGTCCATCATTTGATTCTCTTCATATCAAAGGACATACATGACACACATACTTTGCAATAACGTTAAAGTGAAGATAAGGTTTCACATTTTAAGAGACCCACAATAATATTTGAGGATATAAATTATTAAATGGGACTATCTATTCCTAAACAACACATGTATCCATTTTATTAGTAAAAGTTGTTTATGTACGACACCATTAATTGTCACCAACTTGTTATATAGCTAATTAACCACATTTAAAGAATGGACATTTATGGTGCTATCTACGACACCACAAACAACCACAAGTGTGTACCAATGTACAACTTAGAAATATATGCTAGCATATATTTCTCAAGAATTAAATCCTTGAGAAAAATGTGTAAATTAAATATCGTATTAACCCTTAAAAAGTTAAAAGCTTCTCTAAGATCTTAACTATTTTAGTCTTTTGACATGAAATAAATATATGACGTGTTCATCTTATCAAAAGTAAATAAATCAGTTTAGTATAAATATTTATAAAAAAATAACAAAAAGGTAAAATTGTATAGTTTAATTAGTTTTAGAAAAACATAATATAACCAGTGACAAATTATTCATAGTGATTTAACATGTTTATACTCGAGTATTACTCGAAAATATATAGTTTGCTCATGTTTCATTCGAGTATATATATGCATCTCATTCTTCAGTAAAAATATGGTGTAACAGTTGACCGAACGCGTTTATATATATATATATATATATATATATATATATATATATATATATATATATATATAATTATAATTATAATGTGGATAGTCTAACTCTAGTAAGAACAATGAAATTTGAGTATAACAGTGAAATTGCTCAGAAAAGTAGATAAAAACATCAAAGTCATGTTCACTTCCCATAGCTTTTCTCTAAAGACAATTTCTTTTTCCATTTAATAAAGACAATAGAATATCAATTACTATATATAAATATTGAAACAGATAATCTTTTAAAAAAATATTACAACTACTATATATAAATATTGAAACAGATAATCTTTTAAAAAAATATTACAACTACTATATATAAATATTGAGGTTGAAACAAATGATAAATGACTCAATTATATATTTTGTTTAATGTTGAGACATGAAGCATACCAAAATAAATATAATTAGTTTTTTGGGTTGTCTATTTTTGGGTTGAGTCTAAACAAATAGTTATGTACAACTTGTTTAATAAATGACTCTTGTCTAGATTGAGTTGTAGGTCCCCGGGTGTCTCGGATCGTCACGTGTGGGTGTGTGACTAGTCGGACCGGGTGCGGAATACCCGTGACTAGGTGGAGAATCAAGTAACACAAAGTAAACCGACAGCTAAAACACTTTCAAACTTCGTCTATTATAAAACTTGTAGGTTACAGAGATGTTACAAATGAGTGTGTACATAACTTCTGTCACCACAACCTATTTATAAAACTTGAAAGTGCGCAGGGCAAATTGTTCCTGCGTACTTAACAAGTACGCAGAGTATTCTTGCGTACTTGCTAAGTACGCAGGAAGTAATTCCTGCGCACATGCTAAGTGTGCAAAACACTTAGAGAAAACAGACGACTAGTACATACATTAGTAATTACAACTCGATAACTAATACATACAGACACTAACATACAAAGACTAATACATACAAGACAAGAACAAAAGCTAAGACAATGTCCAGAGTGTTTGTCACACAAAAGTGCTTCAACAAACTCCCCCTTGACAACAGCTCTGGATTGTCTTCGGTCTTCACTGCTCCCCAGCTTTAGCTTCCATCTTCTTCTTGTAATCAAGGCAGAACTTGACCACCTTGTCGTATTTAGAAGCAAGGAACTTTGTCCACTCGTCTGTGTACATGCAGTACTTGTCAGCTAGCGCCTCCAGATCTTTCACATAAAAGTTTATGAAGTAGATTTCATCAAAAACTCTGATCAGTTCCCTTGTCACTAAGCTTCCACTCTCGGACCACACCTTTCCAATCACCACTGCCTCGCCCGATTTAGGATCTACGTACCAGTACCATATGTTACCGAGGATATCCTGAGATAACTTGCTCAGGGGAATCTTGGTTTCACACAGCACTAGCTTGTATACCAGTTTCTTTAAGCTTTTATGAGTCATCGGATGTCTAACGTTCTTGTCCATGACTCGCTTGGGCACTTGAGGCTTAAACATTTCGAACTTCCCAGATCTTACCTCTCGCTGTAGAACCTGCCACAAACCCATCGCTACTGCGTGATTTGAGTGACCCAGCGGCTCTCGGATTACTAGGTTCACAAGGTCGAACTTTGGCAAGGAGCTGAAAGCTTCACTGGTTGGTTTCAAGAATTGAACCCCCCCCCCCCCCAAGCTCACTTAAGTGCAAACAGCTTCTTGTCATCCTCGAACCGCACAGCTAATATCATACATGTCGCTCCATGTTTGTCTATGATTGATGTCTTCTGCCAGACAGGAGCCGGATCCTTTGATGAACTTGCAGGCGTATGTTTGCTTTTCTGCGCCTCTGGATCCACCGGTGTAGGGTCGGTAGGAGAGGCTTCAGTCGACGCCTCAACAATACTTACAGGCTCGACTGAACCTGTGTCAAGATTAGTTTCAAAGAATGGAGCTTCGAAAATCTCTCCATCCTCAAACTCATATTCTCCTTCCCCGTCTCCCTTAGGAACTTCAATCACAACATCCTCATCCTCCTCATCCCAGTCGTCACCAGACTCGATCTCTCCCTCTTCTAGATTGCAGAGAGCGTCGATCTGTGCTTCTTTGGAATAGTCTGGCTCTAATAATAGGATCACATTTTCTGACACATCGTCAGATAGATCTTTCAGTACATCAGCCACAGACTTTCCTTTATCACGACCCGCAGCATCACCTCCACCTTCACTCCGAGTAGACTCCCCCTCAGCCATAGGCACGGCAGAAATGGGAACAATCACCAAAGCCAACGATTGCTGCTCACTTCCACTCGGTCCGGCTTCAGGATCCTTGTCCTGATCATCACCCTTAGTTAGATCAACTGAGTGACAAGCCTCTTCACTGCTAGGCTTAGGTGGTTGCTTTTCCAACAATTCTTTCAAACTCTCCCCCTGAGCAGCAAGCGTCTTGGCCATGTCATAGACCAGTTTAACCATAGCATCATGCTCCTTACGCTGCTTTTCATCAACCGCTTGCTGTTTCTTCAAAGCGGCAACTTCATCAATCACGTGATTTCCATACCATTTCAAGTAATCCAGCAACGTGAGTCTCTAAAATAGCGATCCTGGCATCTCTAGGATCAGGACCCCTAGATGACGATGCTTCGGCTTGATGAGTTGGGAAGGTGAAGATTTCGTCAAAATCAAATCCATGAGTAAAATCTAACTCAGGAAATGGTTCACTGATGTGTTGGAGAGTGGTTGTGGGGATTGAGGTAGGGATGGTGGTTGTTTGGATGGTGGTAGGGGTGATGGTGACAGACTCGGTCAGAATTAGAGTCGTTACCGCCACCCGGACAGATTGTACAGGGAGGGTTACTATCATTTCCTTTTTTCTCAAGAGAACTTTGAAATTTTCTGGTTTTCTATTTTGTTTGGATTTTTGTAAAATATTTGAAAATTAAAAGAACTATACAAAAAATTAAAAGAAATAAAATTTAACTTTCATGAATTGAATTGATTTAAGAAAAACAAGTTTTCACTCCGAATTGAACATTCCTATCATGTTGACAAGATGTTCAAAACGTGTTCGATCAAACGCCTTAGTGAAAAGGTCAGTAAAGTTGTCATCCGTGTGAACCTTTACAAGTTCAATGAGATGCTTTTCAGCACAATCACGGATGAAATGGTGGCGAATTTCAATATGTTTAGTTTTGGAATGTTTCACCAGGTTGTTTGTGATGGACATGGTGGCATTGTTGTCAATGAACAGTGGAGTTCCAGTGAAGTTTAAGCCATAGTCTCTCAATTGCTGCTGAATCCATAATATCTGAGAACAACCGCTCGCTGCAGCAATGTACTCTGCTTCACATGTTGAGACAGAAACCGTTGACTGCTTCTTACACTGCCAGGAAACCAGCCTGTCTCCCAAGAATTGACATCCACCTGAAGTTGATTTTCTATCAAGGTTACAACAGCCATAGTCTGAATCAGTATAGGCTTTGAGGTCAAATGACTGCTGTTTTGAGTACCAAAGACCCAATCGGGGTTTCCCTTTCAAGTATCTGAATATCCTCTTGACAGCTATCATATGAGACTCCTTTGGTTGTGACTGAAACCTTGAGCACAAACATACAGCAAACATTATGTCGGGCCTTGAATATGTGAGATACATGAGAGAACCGATCATCCCATGGTACAATTTACAATCTACATCCTTTCCATCTTTGTCTGGATGCAAACCGTGATTGACAGGGATTGGTGTGCCATAAGTACTGCTATCATTCATCTTGTATTTTAACAAGATGTCATGCACATACTTAGTTTGATGTAGATAGATGCCATCCTCTCTTTGACTGACTTGCAGAGCCAGGAAGAACGACAATTCACCCATGTTGCTCATCTCAAACTTGGTCTTCATCACCTGTTCTAATTCCCTACACATCTCTTCATTTGTAGACCCAAAGATAATGTCGTCGACATACACTTGTACGAGTAGAATATCACCTCCTGCTTTCCGAATGAAGAGGGTCGAGTCAATCTGTCCACGGTTGAAACCATTTGACAGTAGATGTTTTGATAACGTCTCATACCATTCCCGAGGTGCTTGATGAAGACCATAAAGTGCTTTGTCGAGCTTATACACTTTATTGATATTATGCGGATCTTCAAAGCCGGGAGGTTGAGTGACATAGACCTCTTCATGAACTTTTCCATACAGGAAAGAACTCTTCACATCAAGTTGATAAACCTTGAAGCCGACATAGGAGGCATAAGCCAGAAACAGTCGAATGGCCTCAAGTCTAGCAACTAGGGCATATACTTCAGTGTAATCCAAGCCCTCTTTTTGATAAAATCCTTGAACAACCAACCTTGCTTTATTCTTCACTACGACATGACGATCATCTGTTTTGCACTTGAACACCCATCTGGTTCCAATTGGTTGTACGCCTCTTGGAAAGTCAACTAAATCCCACACATGCAAATTTTGGAATTGGGATAGTTCATCTTGCATCGCCTCAATCCAACAGTTGTCAGCTAGAGCCTCCTTCACATTCTTCGGCTCCAACTAGGACACGAATGCAGAATGCAAACGTGTTTCCATGATACCAGTGTCAAGTATCTCAGCGTACAAACTAGTGTTCTTAGCAATGGTTCTATGACGAGTCTGGACACCGGCATGAGGATCACCAATGATGTTGTCAATTGGATGATTCTTATGCACTCTCTTCTCTGGTACATGCGGCTCCTAGAGATTTGTGTCTAGATTCGTGCTCAACTCCCCCATATTCTGTGATCTAGAGGATGATGATTCAATGTTGATTGGATCAGCTGGAGCTTCATTTCCTACACGAGTGTTAGGATTAGTCGGAGCGTCATTTCCACCAACATGGACAACTTCAACGTCTTCACTATCATGAGTTCCAGATGCAGATGCAACATTTGAATCGAGAGTTACAATAGGTACAGTGGCACGGGTTGAGAAGTTGGAGTCATCGCCACCATTAAAGAAATCGTACACATTTGCGGCATCATCAACAGATAAATCAGGAAGGTTGAAAGACTTGAATAACGCATCATAATCGAAACTCCAAGCTGGACCAGTTGGTTCTGGTGGAATGTTGTGTTTGCTGCAATCCACTTCGAACCATTCCTCGACAGTACGAGTTCCTATATTGTACACTCTCTTGCATGGTGAATTGACAACATATTCTAAGAAGATGCCTTCCACTGCTTTTGCATGAAATTTAGATTTTCGATCCTTGTATTGTAGCAATAAGGAACAAGGACTACCAAAAGGAACTATGTAGTCAAGGTTAGGAGGTCGATTGTTGATCAACTCATAGCAAGTCTTGTTGTGCCTCTTAACAACCAGAACTCTGTTCAAAACGTGACAAGCTGTATTTACTGCTTCTGCCCAGAAAGTTACAGGAAGCTTTGCATCTGAAAGCATTGTCATTCCAGTCTCGATCAAGGTTCTGTTCTTCCTTTCTGCAACTCCGTTCTGCGGAGGTGTGTACGGATCCCCTTCTTGAGACAGAAAAGTTCCATCAAATTATTCTTGAATTTAGTTCCGTTATCACTCCTTATTCTTCTAACCTTCAACTTGCAAAGAGATTCCAAGCTCAGGATCAAGTATTGAAGAATGTCAGCAGTCTCGTCCTTTGTTCCTAAAAAATGCACCCAAGAAAAACGTGAGAAGTCATCAGTTACAATTAGACAGTATGACTTACCTCCAATACTCTCGATACTTATGGGGCCAAACAGATCCATATGTAGTAGCTCTAAAGGGGTATCGATGGAGTTTTGGAGCTTGGGCTTTTGAGACTTCCGTTGCTATTTGCCCTTTTTACAAGGCATACAGTCATCTACAATGGCAAATCTCAGCTTAGGAACATCGGTTACCAAACCGTTTCGGACAAGATGATTCATTTTTTGATAAGAAATGTGTCCGAGTTTCCTATGCCACAAGATTGAGTCAAGCTCTGTCGCTTTGGTAAGCAAACAAGTAGCAACTGATGAGGTGGTTGTTACCACACTCACATCGATATGATAAGTGTCGTTTGTCCTTGGTGCTCGCATCAGAATCCAGTCTTCAGGAACTTCAAAACCAGGTTTGAGAATCATGCATTCTGTCTTGTTAAACATAACAGAGTACTCCTTGTCGCACATCTGGGAGACACTCAACAAGTTATGCTTCAGCTGCTCGCAGTAGTTGACGTTGTCGAAGCTAACACATCCATTCGAAACCACGTCTTGACACGTGATACTACCGCCTTTCTCTCCAGAAAAGGCCACATAGCCTCCTCTAAATGGTTTCACATCTTGAAGCAGGGCCATGTTACCTGTCATGTGTCGGGAGCATCCACTATCTACATACCAACGATTAAAGATAGTACCCTTCGAATGTCCCTGCACGAGTCACAAAACAGATCAGTTAGATTTGGAGACCCAGGCCATAGTGGTCTTGGGTTGTCCGTCTTTCTCAAAATAAACAACCTCTATTAACTCACAGTCGTGACTGTAAAAAATGGATGAATCTTTTGAAGACTTGGGATCAGGAGATTGAGAACTTTTGGATTTCTTGTTCCAGGACCTCTTCTTTTTCTTAAATGGAATAGTAGGCTTAGATTCAATAGCAGTAGGTGAACTAATGGAAGCTTCACCTGATTGAATTCCAGCCAGCTGTTCCAGCTTTCTCAATCTCTTGTTCCTTCTTCTTCTCTGTGGTTTGGAGAGTTTTACCACAGGTTTCTCACCATTTGGTGCACTACCAGAGGTAGATGCATATGGTTTAGTAGGATGCTTTTCCCTTTTTGGAACAGTAGGTTTAGCCTCAGAGGTGGTCTTTGGCTTCACCAACGGTTTCACTGGTGGTTTCACCTCATTCTTCTTTGAACTTTTAGGCTGTTTCACTGGTGGTGACTTGGGGATAACAGATGGTTGTGAAACAACTGGCTGTTTCCCTTGGTTCTTATTCGGGCAGTTCACAATGATGTGACCGACCATACCACAGTGAAAACAGGTTCTCCCATCTTTGTGAGTCCTCCTGTAAGGCTCATTTGATTTGACATTGGATGACTCAGCATGATGAACAGGAGAAGTTGTTTGATGAACAGTAGTTTGACCCGATGGTGATTGGTTTTTAGGAATATAATACTTTTGCATATTTTCTTGATAGCCAAGCCCGTAGTGAGCTGAAAAGGCTTCTTTTTAACTTGATTAATGTTTTTATATCCCCCATAAAGCATCACTTTTAATTTTTCATTTGATTCAATGATATCGGGTTCAGTCAAAATACAATTATCACTATCAGTGACAGTGTTTTTCTTCACTTTCTGTTCACCGAGCAACTCCTCGGAGACTACACCATCAGGGCAGGTGTTCTCAGACCCATCATCAGAAGCAGTAAAGAACTCTTCATAAAATGAAGAGTCAGACTTACTTGAGAAATCATCCTTTTTAGAGGAATCATCCTGACTCGAGGACTCATCAAGGCAAGACAGATCAATGTCCATTAAGCCATTGACAAATTTCCCGCTTACTGGTGGAGGAATGACATTAGTACCCAGCCCTAAGCCATTCACTTGTCTCACCACAGACTCGTAATGTTCCACCACAAAATGAGAGTTTTTCAACTTCTCAATATTGCCTTTCAACTGCAATATCTCATTTTGCAGCTTGGTGATCTCATTGTTTCTCTTTTCCAACCCCTTGTACGCAACATCCAAATGAAACTGTTGATCACTGATTTTAAGTGAATAATCACGTTTATCTTTCTTCAAAGTTTCAATTGAATCTATGTATCGTTTTTCATTTTCTTTGTAGCTTAAAGCTGCAATACGAAGGGGTTCGACTTTGTCTTGAAGCTTAGAATTTTCATCCTTTAAGCTCACACATTTTGAAAAAAAAAATGACAGCAAATGAGTTAGAATCTACCTCATTTGATGAACATGATGCCTCTCCAATAGCCATGAGGGCAACTGCAGTTGTAGACTCTTCATGGTTAGCCATAGAAGCTTCCCGTTCCTCTGCTTCCATCATCTCCATGATCTCAGCCATGAAACCAACCTGTCTTTGTGCAATAATGGCATCCTCTAGATGAACACCCCAATCAAAGCTATCGTTATGTTGAGCTACCAAAGCGTTAGACGTACCACCTTGACTTTGATTGCGGTTGTTGGAGTTGTTGTACCCTTGACTGTTTCCTTGGCTAGGTCTGGTGAAACCCGAGGCCGGTGCTTTGTCCTTTTGACATTCACGAGCAAAGTGTCCAAAATTCTGACACTTATAGCACTTGGCTTTGGATTTTTCAAAACCAACCTTGGCATTTGAATGCCCACCAATGAACTTTCTTCTTGTTCCGTTCAGGAAACGCTTGGCTCTTCTCAAGATCTTGGCCATATTCCACTGAATATTCATGTCCTCCATATCATCCGGATCCACCTGATTAAAGTCTTCTTCTATAGTTTCAGGATCCGTTAGCTTGCCACCAATGAAGTTTTCATAGGCAAGCATGCAGGATGAAAACAAAGCCACATGATCTTCAGCTATCTTGGCTATTGCAGATTGGTTAGCTGAAGATGAGGGAGAAGGATTTCTTGAGGAATTTTGATGATGAGATCCAGATCCAGAACCAGAACCAGAACCAGATCCAGATGCTGTATAGCAAGCATGACCACCACAACTTTTGAATTATCCTCCTCGTGAGAGTTCCCTGAGAAAAGGGCAATTCCAGAACCCGATGACTTGGCTGTGGAAGACGTCCCAAAATACATAGAAAGGTCTTGTATTTGAGGTCTCCCTAAGCTCTCTTTTCGTTTTAGGTTCATATCATGTGCTTGAACCTTTCCGATTGCTTTATCAATAGTCATCTCATAAAACTTTGAGTTCTCTCTCATCAAGGTAGTGTACATCTCAAATTTTGGTGGTAGGGCATCTAGAAACTTCTCAACTAACTCCTCATTTGGATAGATGAGGTCAAAAGCTTTCAGCTCAGTTTGCAGATGATAGAATCTAGAGACGAGCTCATCTATGGATTCATTCTCCAGATATCTGAAGCACTCATACTGCTTCCTAAGAAGATCCCTCTTACTCTTCTTGATATCGCTGTTTCCCTCAAATCTCTTCTACAAAGCCTTCCAGAGATCCTTGGAGTTATCATATCCTCTAAAGTTGTGAAATAACTCCCTGGTCAAGGCCATAGTAATAGATCCGTGTGCATTCTTCTCTCTGTCATAAACTCTCTTTTCTTCTTCATCAAGTTTGGAGATAGGCTTGGGAACTTCCTCATCAAGATATGTATATGTGGGATGCTTATAACCCTCTAGAATGGGTATCCAAAGTGAAGAATCGGTGTATGAGATATAATGCTCAAAGCGTGCTTTCCAGTTTGAGTAATCATTTACGTTAAGCAGCTTTGGTGGTTTCTGTGGGGTTCCAATCTCATTGTCATAATTTAAAAGGTTACCGAGGTTATGAAGATTTGCCATGGTGAAACACTTAGTCAAATTTCAGAAAAATCAAAGCAATGTGCGCACTTAAGTTCTGGCCTTGCGCACTTAAGAACTTGGTCTTGCGCACTTAAGATTTACTCTTGCGTACTTAACAAGTACGCAGGAGTAAATGACAAGTACACAGGAAGGAGTTAAGTACGCAACAAGAAATGGTCTTGCGTACTTATTAAGTACGCAGGAAGCCTGTACTTGTTCCAAAAAAAGGTAAGTACGCATATCACTTTTTCACCAACCTTCACCAACTTTTTCTGGTAACTGGAATCTCACCGGAGACAGAAAAATTGAAGATATGACCAAACAAAATGAGCCAAAGGGTCAGAAAATCGTTTATAACCAACCTTTGATGCTCAAAACACTCAAATACACAGCAAATGTCGTTTTTTTAGTGATTTTTGCTTCTAAAATAGTGCTCAAGAGCTACCCCTAGTTTATCATAAAAATCACCAAAAAGACACTCTCTTTTGCTTGTAAAACTCTATAGGTTGTGTGGAAGATGCTCTAACACACTTACAACACTCGAAATCAAGAGCAATGCTCTAATACCACATGTAGGTCCCCGGGTGTCTCGGATCGTCATGTGTGGGTGTGTGACTAGTCGGACCGGGTGCGGAATACCCGTGACTAGGTGGAGAATCAAGTAACACAAAGTAAACCGACAGCTAAAACACTTTCAAACTTCGTCTATTATAAAACTTGTAGGTTACAGAGATGTTACAAATGAGTGTGTACATAACTTCTGTCACCACAACCTATTTATACTAGACCTGATCTCTGCGCACTTAACAAGTGCGCAGGGCAAATTGTTCATGCGTACTTAACAAGTACGCAGAGTATTCTTGCGTACTTGCTAAGTACGCAGGAAGTAATTCCTACGCACATGCTAAGTGCGCAAAATACTTAGAGAAAACAGACGACTAGTACATACATTAGTAATTACAACTCGATAACTAATACATACAGACACTAACATACAAAGACTAATACATACAAGACAAGAACAAAAACTAAGAAATATCTAGAGTGTTTGTCACACAAAAGTGCTTCAACATGAGTTATAAATATTTAACTCAACATCCCCTTTAAAATTAGAATTGAAGAGTTAAAAGATATAATTTGTAAGTTTAACTTATTTAACATGTTTGCAACTTCGTTACAACACATTTACAACCTGTATACAACTCGTCAAACCATTTTAACTTGTCAACCCATTTGACATGTTTAGATAAATGAGTTACTCCTTTAAAAAAAAGATAAATGAGTTACACGAGTTGTGGCTGGGTCGTATTAAATGTGTCTGAATTAAGGATGATGTATTTGACACACAAAAAAAATATGGATCGTATTCATCAATTTCAAGCCGCCAGTATGACATAATTGCAATCAACATCCAAGACTCATCCCTGACCCGATTCACTATCTGATACAATTCGACAACCAACAAAAATGCAAAAATTGTAACCTAAATATGCATAGAAATCTTGATTCAAAAGAACTTTTTCGTCATGGAAACCCATCCAAATACTGAACAATTTCACGAAAACCCTATGAACCAGTTGAATTATGTTAATGGTTTTAAACCCTAGAAGTCATAATAAGGGAGGGTGACGATGACAAAGAGAGGGAGGGGTGGCGACAATGGTGAAAACAATTAGTTTCCGTTGTTTGGGTCTTGTGTGGCAATGATTGCATGTCGGGACTGGTGAATGGTGGCGGCAATCGATGTTGGAACTCTTGAATTTTTACTCATGTAAACCTATTCAATAATCTACGTCAATGTTCATTATTACTTAAAGAGCAACATTTTTACTACACATCATAAAATTGATGTGCTACAAACCCTTTGGTTCATTGCATTAGTAGAACAATACTTTTTATAATAAATTTTATTTTGTTTTCAATCACTTTGCATTTTATTTTATACAATCATCCTATTTTTTTTTTATTTTTTTTACAATTTACTATCTCGAGCATGTGTAATTGTGTACACGTATTTAGGAGCTTTTTTGTACAATAGTATTAAAGATATGCTTTTAACAAAAGGCTAAAGTTTATGATGAAAATGATCTGTCGATGTTAAAAGTTATAATAAAACGGATAATAAATGTATTTAAAAAAAGGCAACATTATCTTAATATCAAACAATATAATGTTAACACATTTTATTTTATATAAGTAAATTATTTTTACCCTTACATAACATGCCAGTTTTTTAATAAAATTATCTCGAAAAATACAATGTAATTTTTCTCAAGTTAAATGTGTTTGTAAGATCTTTGTAACAGTTTAATTATTTATAAATATTGTATATGTATAATTGTTATTGTTATCAACCAATATATGTCAAAATTGAATATTGTAGATTGAAAAGTAAATTAGTTACCATTTAATTTAAAGATAATTATTATAATATTGACGATGCCATCTGTCACTATTTAAATAAATGGATTTTTGTTGTCACCATTCCATTAACTTAAAGTTAAAGCAATATATGCAATTCATACTATAATAATCTTTCGTGATTTTGCTTTATTTGTTCAATAGGTTAAATCCCGTGTATTACATGGGTTAAATAAATAAAATGTTATATACTTAGTAATAAAAAAAATATATTTTTTAAAACCCGTGTATTTTAGTAATAAAAAATTTATATTTTTAAAAACCTGTGTATTGAATAAACCGGTATATTATGTCGGTTGAACTATTTATAATTAAATAATAAGTATTCGTAATTAGATTTATATTAAAAATCTAAAAATAAATTCTTTTAATATCATTATTCAATATGATAGAGAGACAGGAAAAAAATTGATAAGATAAACCAGAAAGTGACACGTGTCCATAAAAGTTTATTTATTAATATAAATAAAATAATTTGATATTATTATTTAATAGAAGAGAGAAACAACAAAGTTAATATTAAATAGGAGAGAGAGGCGAAAAAATAAAGGTAAGAAGTAACCCGAGAATGACACGTGTCCTCCATGGTTTTCCTTTATTATATAGTATTGATATAGATTTATTTATTGTATTATAACAGCTTGATGTTTCTATTTTAAGGTCCTCCGTAGTGGAGGCGTGAAATGGGTGGTGGTTGAGCCTGGCTCAACCACGGCTGTGAAACCCCTCCTCATGGGACATGATCCAGAGCGTGAGGCTCCGGCGTGAGAGTTTTCAGCTTTTCACGGGAAAATGTGCATAATTCAAGTGTGTGTGGGGTGTACGTATATGTGTATATATTTGTGTGTGGATAGTAAAACCACTACACGTCTTAGTAATTTGATTTATTGATTGTTCATGTGCTGATGTGACAATGACGTGATGAGACGTTAATAACTTTTCAGTGAAACCACTACAAACGTCTCTAATTGAAAGTATGTATTCTAACTTCTAATCGTTTTGAGAAGTTCATATCATTGGATTAAATTATTAAAAAAATGATTTTCTAACTTTTATAAAACGAGTAATCTATTTAAACGTCTAGCATTTACCTATTTAATTTTTTATCATAGAAATCAAAGTTAAATAATTATGTGCCTACTAAAACATTATTTAAATAAATGAACACGTAATGTTGCTTATCTTTATGTTAGCCTTTTTTGTATCTTAATTTAAAGATAGATTTAAAAAATACTCTTTAAAGTTATAGATAACAACTAATTATATAACTTTATTTCACATAAATTTAATCTATAGACTATAACCACTTACAGCTTTTAAGTAATTAAGAATATATGACTTCATACATGTTTAATAAAAATATTCTAAAATTATTAATAAAATATAATATGCTTATTAATAAAAATAAAATACATAAAAACCTGTGAAAAAAATAAAAAACTATTGCTACCAAGTATAGGTTGTTAATCTTACTACTCTAATAAATAAAAAATTTTCCCTGCCCCATGTCACTCTCATTTTAGGTTTCCCGCCTAAACTCAATTCCTCATTTTACATTGCGGATCATAATTCCTCATCCCTATTCTAATAAAAAAAACTAAATTTTTTGTCACTTGTCACTCTCACATTCAACCTCACACTTTTTTTCCTGTCTCTCTCTCTCTTTTTAAATACACATCTCTTATTTTAATAATGATTTATTATTTATATTAATAAAACACATTTATTTTAAATTATCTTTTATTTTAAAAAAAATTAAAATTTAATTATGTAACTTTTGTTTTTAACTAAATAGTGATGTAAGTCAAATTATAAAAAAATTAAAATTTAATTATGTAATATACGGGTTTTTAAAGATATAAACGTTTTATTACTAAGTATATATAGCGTTATATTTTATCAGTCCGTGTAATACACGGGTTTTTTAAAATACAAATATTTTATTACTAAACTAGTTTAGATCCCGTGTCTACACACGAGGTGAAATATATCAATACATAAAAATTTTAAATATTTATGTATATATTTTACATGTGTAAAAATTTATTACATATAGTAAGGATAGAAAAACAAATTCAAAATATGTAAAAATTAATATATAATTGAGTTTCGAAAATACGTTAATTACTATTTTTTAATATATTTGACTTTTATTTACTATTTGATTGAAAATAAAAGTTATATAATTAAATTTTAAAGTTTCTTATGATAAGAGATAATTTAAAATAAATGTGTTTTATTAGTATAATTAGTATTTTTTTTAAATATATATTATTATTAAAAGATAAAAGTGCATTAAATAGGAGAGAGAGGCGGAAAAAAATGATAAGAATGAATATGGAGGTGACACGTGGCATGCAAAAACCTTTATTTATTATATGGTATAGATATATAATATTATATTTTACCAACCCGTGTAATATACGGGATTTTAACCTAGTTAGTTAATATGTAAACTTATTATATTTATCTAATTGAAGTTATGTATAAACTAAAATTAAAGAATTAAGTTTTAAAACTAAAATAAACTTATTTATTGTTTAAAGTACTCACACCTTGACCTAGTGTCGTTACTGCACATCACGTTACATCCCTTTTAGGTCACCAGTTCATCAACTTCTCTATAGATTAAAAAAATATAACCATGTCCATTCTTTGATAAATGATAATTAAAACCAAAAGTAATATAAACATTACGACCTCGTTCCAATGAAAAAACAAAGACTTCAATGTGATAATAACATAAAACCAACCTCCAAAAAGATCATGTCTAATTAATAGAAAGGTATTTGGTTATATATATATCTGGATATGGATCTTCTTGTTTCTAACATCCCATTAAACATTTAACCTATTACAAAACTGATGAAACGGAATTGAGGACCCCTAAACCTAAACCGATGAACAACTCTAGATATAATCTTGTTAAAATTCGTGTTGAAACTGAAAATTAACCGAATTCAAATCGATTTTTGGTTCGATTATGAATTCGGTTCAGTCTAGTAAAAAAATCAAAACAAATGAAATTGAACCGATGAACACTCCTAGTTTAGTGAGTCGTGTGATCAATGTGTTAAACATTTAGTATTATTCGTGCTATTGAACTGTTTTATGTTTAATCGTGCTGAACGTGTCATTTGTGTTATTGAACCGGTTACATTTAATCTTGTTAAGCGTGTCGTGTCATTCATTTTATTGAATTGGTTACATTTTACCTATCAAAGTATTCTTTTCAATCAACCATCCAATCAAAGTGTAAGTGTAGGTAAATTGATTTTTTTTAACCTACGAACACACACAAACACACTACTCTACACATACTCTATCCTGAAATCACCACATACTCTAATCCTGAAATCACCACACCTGCGCTCCACATGATTTGAACACAACTATTTGGTTGAGTTGTACACCACTTTACCAATAGGATGTCCCGTTAAGGACGTAGGTAAATTAGTTAGCGTAGTTGAACAATTAACTTGGACTTGACACTAATCACATTCTCATTGTGGATACGATACCATACTTGTCCTACCTATCCATGCTAGTTAGGTTGTGCATGACTTGATGACAATCATCATGAGTTAAACAAAGGTTTTAATTGAGGTGTGATAAAAGTATATTAAAGACTTTTAGAAGAAATGTTGAGCTAAAGGTTGGGATGTTGTGTCAAATGAGTATGAGGAAACGTGTTGACTAGTGTGTGAGTGTGTGAAGTCTACGACAGTGGCAAAACGAGTGTGAAGTCCACGACGGTTGCATATTAGTGTGAATCTCATGTTGATAGTGTGTGGGCCTAACTATATCTAATACCAATGTATTAGTTAACAACCTAACATTTGGTTTTATGAGTGTGTGAGTTAAAAGATAATGTGAGTTAATGATCAGAGTGGGTTAAATGTGGTGTGAGTAAGCAAGTGCGTGATGTGTGTGCGGTACATTAATATGATATGTACTGTGGGTGTGATTATCTAAACTTATATCATTTGATAAAGTGTTCTGAAAAGATTAAATGATGTTTTGATAATGAAAGTAATGTTTTGAAAGTTATAGACTCACCAGCGTAAGGTGACACATTTTAGTACGTGCTTTAGGGCGAGTTAAGGTAGGTTGTCATGGCATCCTGATCTATCTCACAAGGGCAACTGACATCCTATAATGAGTTGGAACGGATTAAAAATTATGGGATTTTAAGTTGTATTTATTTGAGTTGGTAAGTCTTCGGATGTGTGTTGTAAGTGATCCAACATTTACGTTGCACTCTGATTTTGGGGTGTGACAGGTATGCTGGCAAAGGCGGCGAGGGCGGGAGGTGTGGCAGCGGCAAGGAAGGGGTGGAGCGACGAGATGGACGTGATGATAGATTTCAATTCCAATTTCTTTGACAATTTCAATTATTTTAGAACAAAATTCACGAACGAAATGTATCCTTAGTTTTTATGAACCAAAAGTCTTTTATTATTGGGAAGTGGTTGACGCAATGATCAATTCCAGTTCTTTTATTATTATTTTGTTATTCATATAAATTTTAAATTCAAATTTCTTTGATTGATTTTAACTTTTTTAAATTCCAAATCATTTTAAAATATTTCAATTACAAATTAAATTTCTTTAACAAATTCAAATTCTTAAAAAATAAAAGTACCCAAACCAAACTCATCCATAGTTCCCATGAACCAAAAATCTTTTACACTATGTGAGTAACTCATATATTAGGATTGGTGATACAATGATAAAGACAAAGTTTCTTTAGACATTTAAGATCAGGCCTTTAAAAAAAAGTAACTCGTGACAAAAACTATGCCACAAATATAGTTGGATTCCGGTTATTATTTATTTTGTTCTTATTTCTAATTAATATCTTGTTTCTAAATTAAGATCTTAAATGATCTCAACTTCTCAAAATATTATAAACCCTTAAACCTAAAAAGTATATAGCAATAAGACATGTGGTTAGTGACGGTCGTGTGTGGGGCATATATTTGATAGTAGGTAACAAGAATGGGTGCTCATAGGTATATATTGTCTACACCTTTAATCTCACTAATTCAAGGTCACAAGGGGCATACAAAAGCCAATCACCCTACACAAACTTGACATATACATCCCCTCAATAATAATTGATCAAATTAATTATTTGTATATATCATCTTTTATTATTTAATTAAATAATTAATTATGTTGGTTTTTCCCATCAAAATATATTTTTTTTTATAATAACAAGAATATAAATTTGGTTGCTCGAAAGTAAGAGGACAAGACTTGAATCCTGGGTGAAATCTCAAAAAGGAGACTTTAGATAAAATTTTAATAAATTTTTTTTAGTTTTTAACTTAATATCATAAATAAAAAATTAAAAAAAATGATTACAATAAAGTGTCATGTAAACGGGCAACAATCTGTGTCATAACCTTCTTTTACATATCAAACCTAATCCTACTAAAAATAAATATTTGGGTTTTAGTGACCGAAAAATTACTAAGAATGACCTGCTGAACAATTAAAATAATAAAAAAAACTCAAATTGTGAAAATACACAATTTTAATAAGCATAAAAGACTTAAATTAAAGAAAAATTAACACATGATTTTAATAAGCAAATTATCTATTTTTATTGATTTTTGTCTCAAATTAATGTATTTCTTCAAATCAAATATCATCTTTTACAAGTGAAAAAAAAACATTTTGAGAGAATTGGTTTGAGAGAAGACAGCAAACCATGTGAGGTGACAGATGCATGTGACTCAGCGTGGACAATCAAACTTGGCTGTATCCTTGTTCCCTACGCCCCTACCCGCACCCAATTAAACCCGTGAAGATCGGTGGTTCCGTAGTCCGTACTAGTTTCCGTATCAATTTTTAAAAGTACTTTCTTTTTCTGTTTTGATTCCCTGTCTAGAGAATAAACAAAGAATTCAGAGTCTTTAAATTAAGATTAAAATATTATTTTTTTTAGAAGAGTAACAATATCATAAAAATACAAAGAAATAAGGATAAACGAAACCAAACATTTAGCGAACAATTTATTAACTGTTTGACGGAAAGTTCATTTACATGTTGTTTAAAAAATTGATGAACATGAACAAGTAATTTCGTTCGATCAACTAAAATGAAGGAACATTGACAGATGTCTCGTTTGTTCAGTTGTGTTCGTGTCATTTATGTTCGTTCGTTTATGTTTGTTTGTTTATGTTGCTCATTAAATATTTTTATATATTTATATTTTATTTTATCTGATCTTTTTATATTCTTTAATTTTTATTTTATTTTATTACCCAAACAATTAATTAAGTAAAATAAGAAACCATATTCTCATTTATGCTCGTTCACATATTCTCACAACCTTCTGTAGTTATATTCCACTAACACCAAATAGTCTATAGATCATTGTTTCACCGGATCAGTCAAAAAAGTGCATTGCTGGTGTTATTCAGAAGATTAAGAAATCCGCCATAGGATTGATATACACAAGTATACAAAATTGGTACCAATCCAGAATGATATTATGATACAAAATTCCGGTGATTCAGTATCCTTTTATGAGCAAGGAAAAGTATCATTCGGATTGGTGCCATTAAAGAATATTATTATAAATAGTAACCATAAAATTATAGTATGAGATGTGCTATTAAGATCCAAAGAGTCGGTAGAATCACCACGCTCACTGGAATAAAAATGTATCACAGCGATAACAAATATCATAGGTTATAAAGGATGGTCATATCATGTACTTACAATACAGAGAGATAACACCTCGTTAAAATGAAACTTGTCGTCAATACGAACTTCCTTAGGTTGTATAATTACGGATTCGTCGGCTAAACACCTTTTTAGACTCGATATACGATAAGCATCGTATATACCATTAAGCTCCTGAGGTAGTTTTAGTTTATACATAACAAGACCAATCAAATGATTACTACCAAATTTAGCACAACAAAATGATGATCAACATTTGTGTCAAAACAGAGCTTCCAATGGTGCTCATTTAATGGTAGTGTGATCACTGTTACTGTAAGGAAATCGGACCAAAGGTAAAAGAGTATCCAAATTACCACCAAATTGTATCACACAAGTCCTTAGCATATCCTCCAAGGTATGAATAGTTCGATCACTTAGACCGTCGGTTTGAGGATAGTAAGTGGTGCTCATATCTAAACGCGTTCTCAAAGCTTTCTGTATTGTCTGCCAGAAATGGGATGTAAAGCGACTATCCCTATCGGAGATAAAGGAAACAGGCACTCAATGCCTTGCTACAATTTCACTACTACACAGTCGAGCTAGCTTTTCTATCCAGAAGTCCTCTCGGATAAGTAGGAAATGTACAGAGTTAGTCATTAATTAGTTAACAATGTCCCAAAATGAATCATAGCCGCCTAAATTTCTAGGCAGGCCTAGTAACGAAATCTATTGAAATTTGTTTCCACGTCCACTGTGAAATCCCGGGTTGTTGTACCTTGTGATTGTCAGTAATAGTAGTTACTATTCAATAGTTTGTACGTTGTTGCATCATAGGGCGATACAACATGGTTGGTCTGTATACGACATAACCGTAAAAGTAGATACAAGGGAATTTTGAAAATCAACATAACAAAAGGACGAGATTTACACTTCTTGTACTAGAATTGAAGAGTGATGATTAGTCATTAGAGAATGAATTAATAACGAGAAATCCAAGCTTAAAGCTTTACAAAGCAAGTATATAATGAGTACCAGTATGATTGTACCAAACTCGAATCGTGAAACTGTCGAGACAAATTTGTTAAGAGTCAAATTTACTCAATCCTATCAAGTGTTATAGAAAATGAGTTATCATTATAAAATAGATGTCAGCAATGACCCGTGCTATGTAACCTCATCACAAAGCATTAGGATTTGGTACTAACTCGCATATTAGTCTCGATATAATATAACCATGTTTGGTGATTTTCAATTAAAGGTTCATATACCTATTGTCGAAAGTTAGCAATGGGTTATATAATAATCAAGTCATGATAAGATATAGATAGAGCAAGTAACTAAAAATCCAGAACGATCTAATCAAGTAGATTAGTTAAAAGACTAGGTGCCAGTTCAATAGTTGGACATTGAATTGACAACCACCGGCAGTCGAATTTGGTTAACGGTCAGAAATGGAATTCTAATATTTTAACAAGAAGTCCATATTAAAAAGATGGTCTACTCCTCACATTGAGTCGTCCAAATTTGATAGGATAACATTAGACGTCTACATCTTTCTTGATGTGTATTGAAATGATTCGGAAGTAATCTGTTATTCATCTAGATGAGGAAATAAACAGTCACGTTGTGGAAATAATCTCATAAAAATAGTGTCCCCCGAAAATGATTATGAGCTTGCTAATCCACAAAATGGGTAGAATTTGATATAATATCATTGTCAATTTATCCTGGGGTTTGATTCTCATAAAGTAGACATCAGAAAATAGGATAGGATCAAGTAAAACTTCAGGAATTTGTCAAATGAGAGGACGTCATGCTCATAGGTCCCTTAAGGATAATGCAATCCCAAGCGGATCTTCAAGAGAGCAGAGTCAACTATGATTCGTCCCTTGTTTCTCTTCCTGGCAGTGTACAACTTTAATTTGTTAAGAATCGTAAAACACATAAATAAATTCAAAATTTCCCTCCTATGATTTTAGGACACATCTTTTAAATGAAAATGTTTTCAAATTTCAACTTAGGTCCTCGCTTTTCCATTAAATTCAGTGGAAATGGATCATAAGGTTTCAGAGTTTGTCCTTAGATCTCGCGTTGAAGGGGGTCAAATAGATTATCTGCCAATAACTGGTAGTACAGTATGCCTGCAACTTTCTTGGCTTTCGAACGGTACCATTATGACTTACCGTTTCGTATTTCACCCATACTTGTTATAGCCTTAAAATCCTTTGCATAAGGGTTTAAGCCATAAAGTTGAGGGAATGAGTGTTTAAATGTCTTAGATTCGTATTCCCTAGAGCACGTGTTAAGAAGCCTTTTCTAAACAGTAGTTGCTCTAAGGCTTTCTAATTACAGGAGGCTGAGAATAAGGGATACGTATACGTCTCTACCTAGTTGGAAATCAAAAAGTCAATCAACAAAATGACATTTGAGAGAGAACAAGTACAAAAAGGATATGAGACTATCCTATTCGGATCTATAAGGACAGTATACGTAGAGTAACAAATAGCGATAATCACCATAAATAAACTTTGAATGATTACTGATGTATTGCAAAATACATCCGTTTTACTGTCTATTTTATTCCCACTTTGTGTTTGTTTTACGTCGGTTTTCTTCTATAACTGCTCGTACTTAATATTTCTATATATTTTGGTTGTTAGGTCACAAAGGAAGCAGATATGATTGAAAACGAAGAAGAACGAGTTTCCGGTTCGTGCGAGAGGGCTGTGGATAAGAAAGAAGAAACTTTCTGGATTTTTACCCCTTTCGCGTAGCGCGACAGATCTTGGAATTTCGTCGCGCTACGCGAGGATTGCAAAATGACAGAATTGCCCTTTTAATGATTGCCCGACTGTTTTGTCTTTTCTGGGGCCCTCGCGCTACGCGAGGAGTGTGCAAGATCCCGTCGCGCTACGCGACGGGTGGTTTTTTACAGAAATTGTTTTAAAACCCCAAAAATTAGAAACCCTAGAGGAGACACGAGGAGAAACGAGCCTGGAGCGGCTGGAGGCGACGAAAAGTGACGGCAAAAGACGAAAAGGAGGAGGAGAAGTGGATATTGATCAAGAACAAGCGTTGGGATCGAAGAATTGAAGCCGGATTCACCTCGGGTTACATATTTTTGATTCGTTCTTATTTTCTTGTCAATTCTAACATGATGAACAGCCTAGTTACTTATTGTTTTATAATTTTGAACATGTTTCTTGGCTAGATTCTTGTTGTCTACCTAGGTGTTGATGAATACATATGATTGACATTAGGTTTTATCCGGTTTTGGATGATTTGCATGTGATGGACTCATGATGTAACAAACTTGGTTTGGATTATTGGATGTTTTATGTGTGTCTATGATTGTTTATGGATTGATGATTTACACCTCGTGTGCCTTGGTGAATGTCTTTCATGTAATAGGTGCATGCTAGATCAATTACTGCGTGTCTTTGATTAGTGGGTGGTTAACTGCGTACGAGTTCACCATAGGGTAATCTTCTTGATATAGATAGTTTAGATGTGCAACCAATCTCGATAGCTGTGAGGTGAGAGATTGTCGGTTTGTCTAGGGTGTTAGATTGCTAGTTTAGAGGCTTTGTGAGAAGATCTTGCTAGTTTGTCTCATATCTGTGTTTACCGAATCCAATAGGAAAATCCTAGTTATCCCTTGCACTTAGGTGTATTGAGACTTTCGCGCTGTGAGGTAGATTTTCTAGCGGATACTTTTTGAGTAAATTGGAGGACCTGTGAGGGAAATCCATCCAACCGGTGGTTTAACAGCTTTTAGGTTTCTTGGTTGACAATCCTTGAGAAGGGTCGACGGTGCTCTAGGTTTCCTTTGAGTTTAGTATTTTAAGATCCCGGTATCACGTCAGTTCCCTTATCGATAGAACCTTTGTCAAGCATGTGTAGGATTCGGGCCTAGGTAGTGCTTTCACCCTATCTGTTTTCGTTCCGTAGTTATTCTCACGCTAGTTTGTTTGTCCTCGTCTTTTCCTTTATTTTCTCTAGTTTATTATTTTTAGTTTATTTCTCTTCTAAATAAAAGAAACCCCCCTTTTTTGTAATTTGTTATCCTGCATCTGAGTCAGTATTTCGCTGTACATACAGTGTCTGTAGGTTCAATACTCGGTCTTATCTATCTATTCTGCAAACAATCGGTACACTTGCCGTATTGTGCGCGTTAGTTTAGGTTTGTCCGTTTTATTATAAATATTAGAACTTGTAGGTTTTTGCGTATAGTTCGCGTCACACCAATTACTAATAAAAATTTTGGTACACAAAGAATCATTCCAACATAAAGTTTCATTTTCTCCATCAAAATGGTTTTCAATAAGACATCGAAGCACCAGGATAAATCAAGATTTGCAAAACATATGTAGCAATGTTCATAAAAAAGGGCATTAGTTTCATACTAAGCCATAGTTATCCCAAAAATAAAAAGTTTTTGTAAATCAAACCAAAAGAATCCTGAGCACAAGCCGCTCAGTGACCATAGTAGAAATACAAATGATAGAAATAAACATGACAATGAACGTCGTAAAGATGGCTCCTCCCAAGTAAACAAGTTTCTCAAGTTAGGTTTCCACAATATTAGCGTCGCGGTTAAAAGAATCAGGATTGAGTGTACCAAATTACCATAGTGAGTGCAGAGCACTTGCAATGGAAATTTCAAGTAGGTTTAAAACTGAATTATTAAGAATATTTATCAGGAGTATAGTGAGAATGACAAACACCGAAATGAGGATTTATACGAACGATCGTATAGAAAGGTTATATTGTCTAAGAAAAAGAAGCTTATATTTCTTTAAGGAATTTCTCCATCGATGTTAGAGTATGTTTGGATTATAAGATAAAATACGAGATTATACCGAGACCTCCGATGATAGTCGTACACTTACTGCAAGTGTCGAGCGTTGTAAAGTCCCATACTGAATTTACGTGGCCAGTAAAATCTCAAGGGATATGATTTAGCAAGTAAAATAGATGAGAGAAAATATATGTTGCTCAAGATCCACTAAGGAGTTGATTAGATCAAATTCGAATTTCTCTTATTCCTTCAGAATTACGAGAACGTTACACTTTGATCCATTAGGGGAGTTAGAAATGTCGTGGTCTGATTCACGCTAGACCGAGAGTAGTCGCTTGCGTTGATGAACATATAACAAAATTGAAATGAGAAAATCTTTAGCTAGATCTCAAATGTGAAGCAATACTTAACAAATAATTGCCAAATTCGGTCCAAATACCGAGGTTAAATCCACTGAGAACAGATCTCTTCAGTGTCTCGGTCTAAATTTTTATGCAAAAAAAATCTTGATAAGAGTTTTGGATACATTACGATTCAAAGATAAAAGAGACAATATAAATTCCCATGTCACCTGAGGTAGCCTATCGCATCATTCGATGTATTCAGCTCAACCCTAAGGTTACGATAGTTTCGATCAATATTCGGATGACTAGGAATCGGGACTAGAAATACAGATTAATCATGAACATTAACTCGGACAGTAAGACTCACTAGAGTTCTCATGCATTGCAGATTATGATTACGTGTGCACCCGTAATGATAATTTACTTTGCATGGTCCCTACAGTGTTTCCTCTATCTCGAGCTCTCAGCTAAAAAAAAGAACTGAAATATTCATTGGATCACGTCATCATGTTGCACTTTCGCGTAAAAGTGTGGATGTTCTATCTGGTCACTTTTAATTATTTGTACCAATACTAATGGATCTGCATACTAAGGCTGTTGTTGGATGGAGGTAATGATAGAGGGGAACAACCGACGTCCTCTAATAAAAGAAAAAGTGTGTGGTGGAAGTCAGGCAGTAATAATATGGCAGAGATCCCCAAATCAGAGTAGAGCAAGTCATGCTACAAATTTGTACATATACGTGGATCCAATGATCCAACAAAACAAAAAGAGTCAATGGATCTCCTGACCCGTAGAGTTCTCTCCCGTTTAGTCCTGCTTCTCCACCTCGGGTTCCCTTTAGATCGAGCAATTATGTCTGCCATATCTCATGACAAAAGTTCTAGCCATCCAATCCAGCAGATCACGAAAGCAAGTATATACCGCACAAAGTGAAAACAATAGATGTCAAATAAGAAAAGCCGACTCAAGAACGGGAGTAGATGCAGGTGCGGTGTAGGTACATGTACAGCTCGAGGTAACACCAAGACAGATAGAGACGGATATAGATTACCGCAAACGTAACCAGAATCATCAAAGAGTACGCGTAGTGCCGTTACAACGACGTGATTATGACGAAGCAATGTGTCATAGATAAGTAAAAAGGTAGTATGCAATGCACATATAATTCCTAAAGTTCAATGCAATAAACTTAGAGTTATAGTCTAGGTCTAGTCTCGAGTAAACCTAATTCTCTATAACCAGTGCTCTGATACCAAGTCTATCACACCCCATCAAGGCGGAAGTACGGGATGTAACCGGTATTTGGAATTAAACACAATGTACAAGAGAAACTAAAAGGAAAGTTGTGCATTACATTGAACCATACTACATGCTTCTAACGAATGTACGAATACATGAAAATCCTGAATCAATACAAAGTATCTAAAACGCATGACTACAACCAAAGGCACACAATAATAATTCTTCCCAAAAGCAAGCCGTTTAAAGCTCGTGATACCCATAACTGTTTACCTGAAAAACATGTTTCGAAAACGGGTCAACTATAAAAATAGTTGGTGAGTACGCAGGTTTTGCGACTCTATAAAAAGTAAGTAAATAAATTTCAAAATGTAATAGTAACCATCCGCAGATGATCAAGTACACGTGTTAAGATATAATTACCCTGAGCCACAATCAAAACCGTCAGACTAGTTGTTGCCCCTGTATCCAGGTGTCGAATGTGAACACCTACTATGGCTAATTATGCGCCCAAATAACCTTAGAAGTCTGGTTGGCGCGACCAACCCTGGGCGGGGGTGTCAACCCAAATAGTACTATTCATAATTCCCACCGACTATCCAAGCTAATTGATTTCGTTAAAGTGGGGACTTAATACATCCATAAGTAAACCCAGGTAACCTAATCCCATGTAACAACGTGTAGAGTGAAACAACTTTCCCCCCATAAAACAATAAAAATGAAAAGTGGGGCCGCGAAACTCAACTGAACAACGTCGGTGATAAGTGTGACATAGTCAACAAAAACCGCAAAGTACGGTTAACATCCAAATTCTATCAAAGGTCAGCAGCCAAATGCAAGCAAAGTGTGGCTAGCAACTCAATGCTACCAAGGTACGGCTAAATCCGCAAGAACCGCAAAAACATGTGTCCTAACCGAGTCCTACTAACCAAGTAGACATAAAAAAAATAGCATTTAGGACGCCTAAAGTATAAAACTTAGTCTACTACTCAAAAGTGGCTATGTATTCGGTTGCATACCTAAAACCCGTGCACACACGTACGAACCGCTCAAAAGTTGTAAAACGAGCCTTTATATAAATTCGTGACTTTGAAACCTTAAGTTTAGATTTTATTAATGAATATCAGTAGTTATAATGTAATATATGATAAAATCTCAAGTCACAGTTTTGTTTGACCAAAAACACGGTTACGCGCGTAAAGTCCGGTTTACGGTTTAAAAATCCGATTCATCCGAAATTAGGGTTTTAGTGTGATATTAGCACCCAATTTAAAAGTCAAATTTTATGTTTTAGATGGGGTTATAATTCTGTCCAAAATCCCCTAGAATTTTTATAAAATCAATTTTATATAAAAATTTCCAAAATTAATAACTTTTTATAAAATTTAAATGGACCATAATTCCAAAACCATACTTAGATATAAATTTACTGCTTGAAATTTATACCAATTGATCATATATATAAATAAAAATTTCTGACCAATTTTCATATTTTTCCAATATCTAGATTATTTAATATGAATTTAATATTGTTAAAATTTACAAATTCGGGAAAAATATTTAAACACATTAAAACTTCACCAAATTTTTACCATATTAGTTTTAAGTCAATATAGAATCCCATACCAAGTTTCAACTCCTGATTTTATCCAGAAGTATACAAACCCTAAATCACCCGTTTAAACTTTATAAATACTAAACACATATTTAAACAACTCCAATTTTCATAAAATTTGTACAGGAGTCTTAGTTCATCATATAACAATCACTGTCCAATTTCAGAATTTTTCAATACCCAGAAGTATTTTTCCCAAATTTCCATGTATTAAACTTGTGTAAATTTTAATAAATAATCTATAAATAGATTAGTTACCAATATTTTCAGATCTCACTTTTTATATAAATACTACTTTTTAAAAATAAATTTGGAAGCTAAATCAAAATTTTATAAAAATCCATCAAAAACAATTGTTGTATAAAAATAAATATATTAGTTTCACGTGAACCGGTATTGAGTTTATAACCTAATAACCACTCAAAATATCAAATATCTCAATACTAAATGTTTTTCAAATCCGAAAATCCGATCAGTCACATTCGAGGGTATGAAAAGCATACCTAGAGAGCTCTGATAAAAAATTCCTCCGGTGGGGTTGTGCGTCTATGTGTTGATAACAACATATCCAAATTTCATGCATTTCTAACGGTCGAACTTCCGGGGATCGTCCGATCTTTAAAATTGCGCCTGCATAAAACTTTCTGAACAGATTTTAAAAACTCCTTTTCACGAATTTAAGCAAGGATTTAGCGAAATCTGAGCTTACCATTGCGTTCGTAGTCAGGGTGAAAAACAGGCTTCGGCCGCCACCGACCACCGCGCCGGACCACCACTACTTCGTCGGAATCCTCTCCACTCTCTCTCTCTCTAACTTTTTCTCTAAATTGATCAAATGAGAAAAAGGGAGTGTAGTGGGGTATTTATATCCCTAGTGATCTCCGATCGCGTGCCGGTTTCTTGTTTAAACGAACCCGATAAAAAAATAGAGGCGTTATTTTATTCAAAAATAACTTATTATAATTTATTATTTTCCCTCGAATCCTTGCGTCTCGTAAATATATATCCTTTCGGATTTAAATTAAATTTACGAAACCGTTCTACTCGGGTGTTAACGCGTATAAACTAGAACTTGATCAAATTTTTGACATTATAACACCCAAATAAATCTTGCTATTATTTTTCGTCCACTAACGAGTTCCTTTCGTTTGAAAGTATATTTCACATAATAATAATACTATTATTATTATTATTATACGAACTCGTCGAACACGGGTGTTGACCGTAAAAGTCATGGTTGTCACAAATGGGTTTGGATCATGATGAGTTATGACCAAAATGAGTTTGGGTCAAAATGGGTCGTTTCAAAAAAAAATTATCAATTTGTTTCGGATCATAATGGGTTGTAACAAAAAGTGGCACGGGTTGAAATAAGATGTCTTAAAAAAAAAGTATCAAATTCTGATACCCGTTTGAACCCATTCTAATTTTATATGTGTGTGTGTATGAGTCGGTTATTGTACAAAGGCTAAAAAGCGTACAATGACGCCCGTATGTGACACATTAATTGGAAGAGCGGTAAATCTGTCCGCGTCATAATAATAACACATGTTTTTTAAATAATTACGTATGTTTAAAATGATAATTACTCATGATGATAACCACTCATGTTTTATAACTACACATTATCATAATCACGCATGCTATACGCACAATATATCAACATTTAAAAAAAATCGAGTTTTTAAAATAAAAAACTTAAAGAGAATAAAATGCTCAATTTTATGATATAATTTTTTAGAAAGTTAACCCAAAGATCTGTATGAAATTAAAGAGAATGAATTAATCTACTAATCGGAAAGTAAAAAATAAAAATCAATGTTTTGAAACCCGGACCGGTCGGACCGGGAACCGGTGGTCTGACCGGTCCGGTTACATGTGTTGAACCGTTTCTGCAGCGAACCGGTGGTCGGACCGGTTGAACCGGCGGTCGGACCGGAAACCGGGTGGTCGGACCGGTTGAACCGCTTGACTTTTTTTTTTTTTTTTTTATCTTTTTTAAATCTCTTGGCTTCTTATTTTGTAGGTAATTGTTAGTTTAAAATTATTGGAATTGACTTGTTGGTGGTTTTTGAAAGGATTAAAAGCTATTTAGACTGATATATTTTTATAATATTTATGACGTCGTCCGGTTCTTAAATCCGGTCGGACCGGTCGGACCAGTGGACCGGTAAGGAGACCGGTTCAACGTCCGGTCCGGTTCTGAAAACATTGATAAAAATAGAAAGTTAACCCAAAAGTCTATATGAAACTATTCTTGTCTTTAAATTAAGATTAAAATAAAATATTCTTGTAAGTAATGTTGTAAAAATCAAAATTGGAAAATTTTCGGTGTTACATAAAAAAAACTATTTGCATGTGATTTAAGAAGACCTTAGTAAACCTTCATGTTGAGAGAGTTTTCATTTTTGGGATATTGATAGGAAAATGTGGGGTCAAATATATTAACAACTTGCAGAATTATTGAATACAGGAAAATGACAAGTAAAAGAAACAAAAAGCAAAAGAAGTCGAGGAAAAAGTTCCATATCTATTTGGTATGAGATAATAAAGTAAACGAGTGAATAGAATAAATAAAGAAAATAAATAGATCATTATTATTCTGTTAAATTGTTTGGTTATCCTAAGTAAATGAAATAAATCATTATTTCGTATCGTTTGGTAATAAAATACTTTTAACTAATAAGTTTTTATTATGGGTCAGATCATGGGTCGTTTCATGAGACGGCCTATGGTTCAAGCCATGGGACGGGTCATAGTTTGGGTAATGGGTGGGGCATGGTTCGAATCATGGTCGGGTCATGGTTCGAGTACTGGGTCGGGGCATGGTTCGGACCATGGTTCGAGTCATGAGTCGTGCCATGGTTTGGGTCACTGATTAAACAATATCATTTCATTATTTGAAGTGATGAAAAGAAAACACCCATTCTCAAAAGAATGAAAATCATCAGAAGAGAAAAAATCACAATCCTTATGTAATGGTTCATTTCACCACATATTATACATACCAAACACTACTTTAAACTCCTGAATTTAAAATTTTGAAATTAAAATAATGTTTATAAGTTCGTTGCAGTTTCATTATAAGCTTTTTATAAGGAAAGACAAGAATTAAGTTAGGGAGGTTTGACATGTGTATTTTACATATGTCGCATTTTCTAGTAATTATCAGTAGTGTTAAGTTTATGAGAAAACTTCTCTAGTGAGAACACTCGCGAAAACCAACTCAAACGAACTCCGACTAAACTCATTTCAGCGGCATTAAAATCGACTTGTCAAACCCTAAAGCCTAAAGCTAAACCCCACATCCCAAAAACCCCCACCCACCCCAAAAAACCTAAACCTCCCCACCCCACCCCACCACCCAAAAACTTAAACTCCCCACCCCACCCTCAAAAACCTAAATGCCGAGCCGGTTCCAACGCCGCCAAAATTAGTTCATTTGGAGTTCGTTTAGATCGGTTTTTGCGAGTTTTCTCATGATTATTCCCCATTATCAGTATCGCTACTTATATATTCAGAAGTGTGTTACTCTATGTTATGTTTGATATGTTGGTAGTTTGATAATGAAAGAAGCTAAAAGCCTAAAACGTCGAGGAAATGTGAAAGTGTGTTATACAAATAAGGAAACGAAGAAATATGAAAAAAAAAGTCAAGAAAAATTGAAAATAGTGAAAGAAGGAAATTGACATTATAATCACTTTAGGCTTAATATGTACTAAATTCGGAACCACCGTAGATGTGTTGTGGAAAATACAGTTTGGTGTAACCAGTTAAATCTTTTTGATAAATAAAGGTTTTACAATGCCACGTGTCGTCTCCATATTTATTTTTATAAAAAAAATTTCACCTCTCTCTTTTAATAAATACATTTTCATATTTTCAATGATAATATATTTTTAAACAAGTTGTTAGTTATACTAATAAAACACGTTTATTTTAAATTATCTCTTATTATAAGAAACTTTGAAATATAATTACCTAACTTATGTTTTCAATCAAAAATGAAAGTCAAATTACATTCAATAGTATTTAATGTTTTATTGAAACTCAATTATATATTAATTTTTATATTTTTTTATTTTGTTTTTCTATTGTTAATATATTTAATACATTTTTTCACCTATAATATATATATAGGGGGACGATCAAATAAAAAGTATGTTTTCGCTAATAAATCTAAGAAATGACCAAAACGCTAAAAAACGATATCAAACGAACTCCGATTGAGCTCATTTCAGCGGCGTTGGAACCGTCTCGTCAAACTCTACCATCTTAGCTTTTAGAGTTTAGCTTTTAAGGTTTAGATTTTACGTTTGAATTTTAGGGTTTTAATCTTATGGTTTAGCCTTTAAGGTTTAGATTTTATTGGTTTAGGTTTTTTTAGGGGGTGGGGGTGGGTTTAAGTTTTTTTTGGGGGGGGGGGGTGTGGGTAGGGTGGGGGGTTTAGGTTTTTTAGGGGTGGTGGTGGTGGTGGTGGTTTTAGGCTTTTTGGGGTGGGGTTGGAGGGGGGTTTAGGTTTTTGGGGGTGCTGGTGGAGGGAGTTTAGGTTTTTGGGTCCGCATTAGAGTTAGATGAGACGGTTCCAACGTCGCTGGAATGAGCTCAATCAGAGTTCGTTTGACCCACTTCTTAGCGTTTCTTAGCGAAAAACCACTTCTTAGTGGAAACTTCCCCTATATATATATATATATATATATATATATATATATATATATATATATATATATATATATATATATATATATATATAGGGAAAGGATATTCTAAGAAGGCTAAAAAATGTAAAAAGTCTTTTAAAAACCCCACCACCACCCCCGAAAAGCCTAAAACCCCCCACCCCAAAAGCCTAAATCCTAACAAAAAAACCATAAAAATCCAAAAAAGTCATCTAAAAACACCACCCACACCCCCTAAAAGCCTAAACTGTCACACCCCAACCGACGGCGGATTATACGTCGGGGCGGACGCGGTTGTTCAAAAGCACAAGGTTGACTATTAAAGTTTAAATATTTCATTTATGATTTCCAAATGTTCATTACAAAGAATAAGACATCATATAAAAAGAATACATTATTCATTTGATAAATAATTCTAGGTCCAAAGCATCGTATGTGATCATAAGTCTCATGCTAGTGTACCTGAAACATGTAAGTAAACTGTTAACTAAAAATAGTTGGTGAGATACGAAGGTTTTATCATAGTTTAACAAAGTCTTGAAAAGTATTACAATTCACTATGTCTTGCATTATATAGTATAAGTGTGAAAACAAAACATGTTAAACATTGTGCATATCAATCCTCCAACCAAGTTTCGGCATAACCCGTTACCCTTAAAAGTTTAAAGTTTAAATTCAGTAACAATCACCATGGGCTCCCCCCGAATGGTCAATCAAACTAGGTGGATTGGTCAAATACAATAGATCTATCATTGTTAATATAGGCTTGATCAAAGTTAATGGATATGCTAGTTTTAAGTTTAATTTAAGCATTCAAGTCTCAAGCATAATAACACAAGAATAAGCATGTAAGCATAGTTGTACAAGAATTGTATAAGTTTTGGTACATGTTTCACCCCAAGTTTATAAAGAATGTAAAATGAAAAGGGGCTAAGTATACTCACTTGGAATGATGAAGAGTATCCGACAAGATTTAGTGTAGCAAGACTCCGAGGGAGAATATCCTCACAACAAGCCTAAGAATATAAGTTTAAAGTTTCAAGTTTGATCCTATAAGTCTATGGCAAGTATCTAGGATTCTAAGACTAACTAGGGTTCCAAATAGGAGATGGGAATGATTGCGTTTTATAAAGTTTGAATCAAGTTTCAAATAAAGGTTTTGAATATTAAAGTTTAATAGGTTTATAGTTTAGAATAATTATTAATTAAAATAATTATTTAAAAGTTTTATAATTATTAATTACACAAGTTAGGTAATAATAATCAAAATAGTTTTCTAAGTATTTAGAAGTAGTGTGGTAATAATAGTTAAGTGAAATACTAAATAATTATTAAAGTTTAACAATAATTATTTAAAGAATAAATAATTATTAAAGATTAATAATAATTATTTAAAGAATATATAATGATAATTATTATTTCAAGAATAAATAATGATTAAGGTTTTATAATAATCATTTTAAGAATACATAATTATTAAGGATAAATAATTATCTACAATGACAAATATTTATCTAATTGAAAATAATAAATATAAATCATTTACGATTTATTAAAGCATTTAAGTATTAAGTATTTATTAAATTAACTTGTAGTTAAATAATTTTTAAAATGTGGTTATAAGTTTAAATAAATAATAAGCATTTATAAGTTTTTTTTTAAATGTTAAATAGGATTTCTTGTAAAGCTTTGATTATAAGTCTTTAAAGTTTAAATGAAATTATAAGTTTATAAGGTTTCCTTCAAACGGTAAGTTTATAAGTATAAGTATTTAATTAAAGTTTATGCTTTAAAAGTATAAGTCTATAATTGTTTTAAAGTCTCTATTTTATTTTATAAAGTTTATAAGTTTATAAATATTTAAAAATAAATAAAGTATATATGTTTTCTCATGTTTTAAATTTATATAAACAAATGGATTTCTGTTTATATGAAATATAAAATGTATAAGTTTATAATTTATTAAATTAAAGTTTCCGTTTTCATAAAGTTTATAAATTTCTAATCTTAAATAATCAATGTATATTTATTCTCTTTTTTTTTAAATAAATAAATGGGCTTCAAGTTAATTAAGCATAACTTTTATAAAAATGTATAAATTTATAAGTTTCTGTTTTTATATAAATTTTATAAACTTTTCTGAGTTTACAAAAGTTATATAAGTTTTTAAAAGTTTATAAGTTTAAATTAAAGATTAGGATAAAAGAATTCTTTTAATTTAGAATACAAATAATAAATTAAGTTTACTGTTTTTAATAAATAGTTTCTGTGTAACTATAAGTTTTATAAAAGTTTTAAAAATATTTTTATAGTTTTTAAGAATTTAAAACCAAAGTTAAAGATTTAATTTTTATAGGTTTAACTAAGTTTTATTTAATTAAAAATGTTCCAGAATGTAAAAGTGTAAATAAAAATCGTTTTCAAGTTTATATAAGTTTAACATAATTTATAAAAATTAATAAAAGTCTTAAAACTGAGTAAAGAGGCTAAAAAAATAAAAATATCAAAAACTCAGGCTGCCGGATTCGAACCCGGGCCAGCTGAGTCCAAACACGCACACACTACCACCCGGCTACGGGCCTAGCTAGTGTTTTAACCTGAAAAAGAATTAGTTAAACAACATCTCAAATCAGCCCCAATTCCCATATGAACCCTAGATCCAAAGTCCAGTAAATTCGAACTAGAAATCCCTCTGTCATTGTAAATTGACAGAGGGCAAATGATTATGGAACGAAGACGATGAGAAAGGGCATTCAAATTACATGTTTTAGTGTCGAAATGAGGAAGAACGGATATGGGCTTCTGATCGGCTGCCAAAGCTTTCAAATCGGCAAATGTAGGTGTGATTCGAAGGAATTGGGATAGGAGGGAGTTGAAGTGTGGTGTCGACAGTGTTTTTCAGTTGATATTTATTACCAATTCCAGCTTTAATTACTCGAATGGTTGGGAAGCATATCGGGTATGAAAACGAATTCGGATTTGAATCCCCCGCATGTTTAACATTGAATCGCACACTCAATGGCTTCGGATGAAGGTCGCACGCTCGAAAGGCATTGAATTTTCCACCCGTATCGAGTCGGAAACGCGTTTTTGACCAATTGAGGTGAAAATCGGCCCTTACGGGGATCGAACTCGTGAACGGTTTTGGATTCTGGGAGTTTGGTGTATTTGAACTTTTGGTCCCTGAAGTTTGTAAGCTTTGTATTTTATGTTAAAACTTGAGTTTTTAGTTTCAAAATATGTTTTCAAGAATGACTGTTTAGTCCCTGAAGTTTATAAAGTCATTATGTTTTTTTTTTCATTTTTATAAAAAAAAGCATGAGTTTTATTATTTTATAATTCTATAAAATAATTTATAAAATTTATTAGTTTAAAAGTTTAAGTATAAGCTTATTAATTATATAATTTATATAATTTCAAACTTATGAAGTTTTAAGAATTTTCACATGTTTGTTTCCAATATATACATATATATATATATATATATATACTTTTAAACTAAATTATATATATATATATATATATATATATCACCAGCATAATTGTTTTCTTAAATATATATATATATATATCCATTGGATTTATCTAAAAAAAATAGATTTTTAATAGGTTTTCAGGATTTAAGTTTAAAATACGTGCAAGGAATTGGAAAAGGTAGGTCGAAAAATCCTGGATATTACAGTTTCCCCTACTTTAGGAAATTTCGTCTCGAAATTAAAGTAGAAGGGTCCTGGTTCCAAGACTTAAGCTTATGGTATGTGTAAGGATAATGAGGGAGGTCACTTTTCCTTTGATCTTTAAGTTCCCAAATAAACGTTCAGGTTTCCAAATGGACTGTGACGATAGGGGTATGATTACACTTGAGTTTCTAGTTTATGATCGTCACGAGTTTTTCTAAGAAGTATATAGTTTTTCCTAAGAAGTATATCGTATCACCTGGAATGGTTTGATGACATTTTGATGATATGAGCTTGCTCGGAATGTAGTCTAAGATGCCTAAGAGTTGTCATATTACCTAAATTCCGTTGCTATCTATCACGATAGGTCTTAGGTTATAGCACACGACAGAGTTCACTGTGTTTTCCATGCGCTGATTTTTATAATTACGTGTGCACCTGTAAGTATTCAAATCGTTGCATAGTCCACATAGATCCTTCCGTTTGTGTGTGGGTCAAGAGGAGGCACATAGATTGCTTAATTCATAACTATTGTTTTTAACTAAAGAGTAATGATGTGGCATGATTTAGAGTTTCAAAGCTTCCTCGTGGTCTGAACAAGAATACGTCAAACCCTGAGTAGTTTAAAGTCTCGCATTTTCCTCGTGTTTGAACAAGAATACGTCAACCCCGAGTAGTTTAAAGTCTCACATCTTCCTCGTGTTTGAACAAGAATACGTCAAACTCCAAGTAGTTTAAAGTCTTCCAGATTTCAACTTTAGTGAATAGAGTGTGTGATCACGCCTTGAGTATAAGGTGATCACTTAAATACTCTGGTGCTCATGAGAGGCGTGGGAAAGTTTTCGTAAACCTCCAACCCAACCCTGGATATTACATAAACCTCCAACCTAACCCTCCAAAAAACCTAACCCCCACCCCACCCCCAAAAACCTAAAACCCCCACCCCCAAAAGCCTAAATACTAAAAGCTAAACCCCAAGGCTAAACCCCTAAGGCAAAAACTAAACCCTGAAATCTAAACCCTACACACTAATATCGTAGAGTTCAACGAGACGGTTCCAACGCCGCCGAAATGAGTAAAATCGGAGTTCGTATGAGCCGGTTATGAGCGTTTTAAAGCACTTTTTACACTTCATACACTTTTAACACTTTTTAGCGGAACCATACATATATATATATATATATACATATAAACTAGGTTAAAAAAACCCGTGTACTACACGGGTTGAACAATAAAAACGACAAAATTCATAAAATTGTATATATTTCTCATAACTGAAAATCTGAAATTATGTATAAGTATCGATTTAAAATAGCAAATTAATAATATTGAAAATAAAAAAAAAAGATAATTAAAGTTCATAAATTTTCATAATTTGAAAGTTAAGGATTTGAATGTTCCCATAATATTGATTTTTTTTTTTAATTCTGTTCAACGAAAGTTAATGATTCGAATTAATGTTACCATAATTTCCGTTGACTAAGTTTGAGCGGGAAAAACTTTATTTGACCTTATAAAAAGATGACATGTGGCAACATGAGATAGTGATTTATTATATAAAGGATATTTAAAAATTTTACGTATTGATATTTTTTCACCATGTGTAGTACACATGTTCTAAGCTAGTTAAGTAATAAAACTAAAACCAAAGTGATTGCATTATTTCTTATAAGTAATCAAACCTTTTCTTTAATGTATTTGCACCATAATCTTTTTAAACAAATCAAGTTTTACTTTTACATTCAACGACAATCGGACAACCACTAGCTTAGTCTAGTGACAAAGGTGTATATCCAAGACTTCATTAAAATAAGTAGGTTTTGGATTCAAGTCTCATCTGTGACAAAAAAAGGGGGGTCCAGGTTGGGTCAGGGGGTTTTCTCACCTATGATGGGTTTCCTTCCGGATGAGGTGGAGATGATCGGGTGGGCCAGTGGCCTGTCAGTGATTCAAATTGGGGTTAAAAAAAGACAGTTGGTAGCTTTTTTTTAACGACAACACCTAGATATTCTAGGATAGTTGAGTTTTCCTCGGGGCAACACCTAGAACATCCATGGTAGCCCGTCCCAGGAGGAACCCCAACTGGATAAACCCACTGACCTGGGCCACATACCCTTTTTTTGTTGTGGCCCGGATTCGAACTCAAGACCTCCACTATGGAAAGTCTTGAGGCTACCATTGCACCAAATGACCAACGGTGACGACTGATAGCTACCACATATTATCCGTCGACACAACATCTTTACTTACCATATCTAATATAAGGTAGAAAATGTACCTCTAGCTCTACCTTTGATCCGGACTTGCATCGATCATGCATCATTGTTACACTTTGGTGCACCCGTTCGGTTTATCATAAAGAACCTAACGTGTATTGATTTAAAACACACATGATTTGTTAGTTTATTAAGTTCTTTAGAAAAAAATAGAAATAAAACTTAAAAATCATAAAATATGATCTACGTACATATTTATTATTTTGACAAATATTCCTCTAAGAAGTTGAAATGCCTTGTTACAATCTGTTTTACTCATTTTTAATGAAGGTGAAGAAAAAAAGATTGAAATCTTTATTTGGTTGAAAAAATGTTGGGAAAACTTTGAGGTGGACCACGAGAATTAGTACGTGGCGGTAAAGAAAAATGTTTAAATTTATTTATTTTGAACGGCAAACTCATACATGTAGAGGAATTCGAGAATTAATTTTTGATGATTTGAAAGTCGTGATTTTACTTTCAGATCAAAACAATTCAGTAGTTAACCTGAATTTAATGATCGGATAAAACTCACATTTTTTAGATAAGAATTGAAGCATGGAAATTGTAGAGATCTTTGTTGAACCAGAGAAAAGCGTAATGAAAATGTTGGGGATTTTGAATTTGCAAGATGAGTTATAATTTGAATTTCGAATTATTTATATTACATATGTGCTAATTTTATTTAATATATTTTATATATTAAAATTTGAAAATTCAAATTTTATTGAATTTTCAACATATCAACAATTGTCAAAAAAAATAAAATAAATCTGACTAGGGCTTTACCCCTTGAATTTTCAGCACGACTCCAACTAGTGGGTCTAGCGAGACTTGCGACGGAAGATAGATGAGAGAGAGAGAGGAGGATGACGGCTGCGGCGGCAGTGCGATGGTCCTACGACGGCGTCATGCGGGAAGGATCTACGTTGCGCGTTAAGGTAATGCGCGTACCCTTGGTTTGCGCTTTTGTTTACGTTTGTAGAGTAAAGACACGATTAGGGTTTGGGATTATTGATCTCGGCCGATGGCTAGTACTCGAATGGGAGGGGTGACCGGCCGAAGGGATGGTTACGGGGTAGCAAAAGATGACGGTAAAAGATGGATGAAACCTTAACTGGTCAAACGGGTTTAAATGTTAGGTTAAGGTTTATTAAGTGTTTCTGGTGTTAGTGTACTCAAAAGTCAAATGAAATCCTTATATAATTTGGTGAATTAAGAATTTGAGAGTTTGGATAAAAGATGGATGAAACCTTAACTGGTCAAATGGGTTGTATTGAATTAGTTATGTGTACTAATGATAATTTTGGGAACTTAGGTTTGGTTATGGTTGAATTAACCAAATTAAGTTGAAGTTTAGGGCTTTAAGCCTTTGGTGTGTGTGGATTGAATCTTAATTTGGTGAATATATTAAGATTCCCTGGATTACTAAACAAGGTTTGTATGTTTAGCTAATCAAGCTTTGAAAAGTGAAGAACAACTCGAATCCTCAAAAGGAAAAGGTAGGTGTTTTACACTTACTTAGTAATTGTCATTACGTGATTGTGGTGTGCTTACCCATAAAATAGATGTTATGTTATACGTTTGGGTGACTAATAACTGTTTGGTGTTTCTTACACTAAGTGGATTTATGCTATGTGTTTGAGTGTTTAGAAATCATATGGTGATTCTTACATATATATAGATTATGCTATGTGTTTAGGTGTTTGAAGTTTGTTCAAGTTCTTACACATAATTATGTGTTATGGGTGTTTCATGAATTGTGTGTTATCTTGATACTTTGTTCTCATGAGTGTTATCTTGAGACTTGATTTCATGGGTGTTATCTTGAGTGTAACATCCCGAAAATCCACGTAAGGATTATTTGAGCTAATGGCTAACCCGAGCCAGATATATTTAAGATAGCGACGAGGGTTTTTCACGTTGTGACGCTATTTATAAAACCACAAGGACCGGGTTAGCCAGAGGAAAGAACGATTGAGGATCGAAGGTGCGCAACAAGGAAACTCGGGGACTAGTATGCAAACCCCACGGGTTTAAATATGACATTTTCGAAAACCCTAAACCATAATCGGTCTAGCGGGACTTGCGACGAAAGATAGAGGCGAGAAAGAGGAGGGCGACAGATGCGGCGACAGTGGGGCGGTCCTACGACGGCGTCAAGCAGGAAGGATCTACGCTATGCGTTAAGGTAATGCGCGTACCCTCGGTTTGCGCTTTTGTTTATGTTTATAGTGTAAAGACACAATTAGGGTTTGGGGTTATTGATCTCAGCCGACGGCTAGTACTCGAATGGGAGGGGTGACCGGCCAAAGGGATGGTTACGGGGTAGCAAAAGATGACGGTAGCGGGGTGGAGGTGATTGGTGGTGGCCGGAGTGAAGACGAATGAGGCGGCGTATAGCGGCAGCTTCGGGGAAGCAAAGGGAGTACGGTGGGAGCCATGGAGGTGTGGCTCGACGGAGAAGATGAACCCGACAGGGGACATGGTGGCGAGGGGCTGTGACGGTAGCCATGGCGGCAGTTGTGGCGACGCGCGAAGGTGGTTATGGTGCATGGTGGTGCACGATGGTGGCATATGGTGGCGGGGATTGAGGGGGGACCGACTAGAGTTCTATCGAAGAGGAAAGCGAGGACGTCGGGGACAATGCGGTGAGAGGTGGACATGTGCGTTGATGAAAACGGGCGTGGCTAGAGTGGTCGCATGGCATGGACTCATGATGTAATCTCTAGGAAATTCCGGCCAATATTTGAACCTTTCCGGCACTTGTAATTATTATATGTTTGTATCTATCCATTTCAATAAGTTATCTTATATATCCATTACATTTCATAAGTGCTCATGCATGCATACATTAAGTACAATTATTGTAAAAAAACAATAGATATTTATATAAGGAAACTATATAAATATTTGTTATTATCCTTTTAAATAAATATATATTTATATGCTACATTATTTCTAAACCTATATATATAAACTCATATTTGTAAATAAACAATTTACAAAAAAAAAGAGTTTAAATCTTAAATTTTTTAAATAGGGTTTATAAGACTTTATTACTTATTTATTATTTTCTTTTAGTAAATGGGTTTAATAGAAAAAAAAATATAAATATAATTATGTGACATTAACATCTATTAAATTTTATAAAAACTTATAAAATTTGATAACCCTCCTACTTTATAAAAGTTCAGGGTCCACTTTGTAAATTCTGAAACTTCACTCTCTTTTAAAACAAAGTTCATACATAAAATAGTAACTATTGAAACCCCGAGGGCTAAACTGCAAATTCCAGAAACTCTTCCCCCTTCCCAGACCAGTCACGGGTTCGACCCCGCCTTCGACCGGTTCTCAACCCGATTATCCGGAAATCGCTCCTGAGACGTTATCAAGCGAAACCAACAATGGCTTTATGATCAGGACATCCAAACGAACAGTCCCTCGTGTTTAATTAATTTATTATGACCATTATTGTGCTTAATCCGTAACCGAAACCTCCATTAACGACCATTTAATCGATCGAGCCCTTACTATCCGATTGGCTATAAATAGAGGTCCCAAATCATTAGCGACGTTCAATACAAACTTCCCATACCTGAGATTTCGTTTAATTCTATCCCTGTACCACCCAAACAAGCCGACGAACACGACTCATTTCGTGGAAGTCGTCCTCCTTCTCCACTTGTCCATTTCAGGTACTTTTTAGGTCGTTGAGTTCGTATGAGTACAAAGATCTGAAGCCCCATGGTTCTGTAACATCCCGAGTTTTAGAGCACGAGAGAATTCACGAGGAATTAAAACTTAAATAAAAAGAAAGGAAGCGGGCTTGGGCCGGGTTGAATGGGCCGAAAGGGGAAGGGTTTGGGCCCTTATAGGCCTCAAGAACAACCCAAAAGCCCCATTTCCATCCTCATTTCCGGATTTTAGAGAAAGAGGAGAGAGAGAGTCTAGAGAGAGAAAGTCCCGGTTTTCGGATTAAAGCTTCAAGGATCATTAGCAAGAGCCTCTTGAGTGTTTAGCAACGAAAAGGAAGTGATTACAGGTAACCGATTCTCTTAGATCTGAGTTTTAGTTCGTTTTTGGGTTTTTCGGGTTTTGGGTGAAAATGTTATGTTTGAACGGATGAAACTGAAAGATAAGCATAGATTTGAGTTCCTTAATGGAAAACGAACGTTTTGAATGCAAACAGGTTCGGGATCTTGAAGTGATCAGACCCGAATGCGAAAGTTAGGGTTTTTCGCCAAGAACAGGTCGTGCGCACTTGCTAAGTGCGCACCGAGTAGGTCCTGCGCACTTGCTAAGTGCGCAGGAAGAGGAGCCTGCGCACTTGCTAAGTGCGCAGGAAGGGAAGTTTGCGCACTTGCTAAGTGCGTAGGAAGCAGTGTCTGCGCACTTGCTAAGTGCGCAGGCATCAGGACTGATTAAGTAAAGTCAGTATGTTAGAGTGGTTAAACCGTTTGGCGTCGAGTTAAGTCTGATAAGTGTCAAATTGTTATGATTGTTCAAATTGTGTGAGATCCAGTAGACCGTTGCAGCTTAGATACCAGGTGAGTTCTAATCCCCTTTTTGCCTTCTTTAGGGGTGGTATGCATACTTAGTGTAAAGTGTTTATTATATTTTATATATTATAAACTGAAGAGAAAAGCTATGTTTTAGTGAAAGGTTTAAAAGAGGCAAAAGTATGTTTCAGTAAAGTAAGATATATCATTTAGCAAGCGTTTACTATATTTTCATATACATAAACAAAGGCATGATATATGTGCTAGTCTGTTTTCAGTAAAGTAAGATATATCATTTGGCAAGCGTTTACTATATTTTCATATACATAAACAAAGGCATGATATATGTGCTAGTATGTTTTCAGTAAAGTAAGATATATCATTTGGCAAGCGTTTACTATATTTTCATATACATAAACAAAGGCATGATATATATGATAAGCTATGTTTCAGAAAGTAAGATGTATTTTATGATAAGCTATGTTTCAGAAAGTAAGATGTATTTTATGATAAGCTATGTTTTAGTAAAAGCAAAGATATATTATTTGGCAAGCGTTTACTATATTTTTATATACATAAACAAAGGCATGATATATGTGTTAAGATATATTTCAGTAAAAGCAAAGATATATCATTTGGCAAGCGTTTACTATATTTTTATATACATAAACAAAGGCATGATATATGTTAAGTTATGAACAAGATTTACAGAAAGATTTATGAACAGTAAAGTGAACAGTTTTCCTTCGGGAATATGTACCAGCTATAAAGGTCCTTGGGACAGATGTTACTTGTACAAGATGTCAGACATGGGTTCTACCCATTAGTAAGAACCTTTGGGTTCGTTAACGGTTGTACAACTGGGATGAGTGACGGCGGTTGCTCGGGAGGTCCACGCAACCTCCCCTTAGCGGTAATGTCGGTTCATGGACGTTAGCCATGGGGGCATTGACCAGGTACTCGTCGGTTCATGGACGTTAGCCATGGGGGCGGTACAGTAGTGACAAGGAATTGACGGTTAAGCGGTAGTGTCGGTTCATGGACGTTAGCCATGGGGCATTGACCAGGTACTCGTCGGTTCATGGACGTTAGCCATGGGGGCGGTACAGTAGTGACAAGGAATTGACGGTTAAGCGGTAGTGTCGGTTCATGGACGTTAGCCATGGGGGCATTGACCAGGTACTTGTCGGTTCATGGATGTAAGCCATGAGGGCGGTACAGTAAAGAGGAATTGACGGTTTATTATACGTTTTAAACTGTTTGAAAAGTAAAGTATGTAAAGTTTAGCCATATGGGCAGTATATATATATGTTTTAGTAAATCTTTTGTATAATTGATTTAAAGTAAACGTTAGAACTCACTCAGCGTTGCTGATTTTTAGTATGCATATCAGTTAAGTGCAGGTTAGTTGATGGATGTGGATGCTTGGTTTAGAGAGAAGAGTTACCCGAAGATCAGTGTCTGGCATCCCGTTTATGTTTTATGTTATGTTTCTTTTGAATATGTTGACTAAGACAAGTTTCAGTTGTAATTGGCTAGTTATGTTTAGACATGTATGTTTCTGCTGCGTATGTTGAGATTTTAAAACGTTTCCACTGTGTTAATGAATGTCTTATTTTTAAAAGTGCTATGTGTTGATGAGTAAATCCAATAAGTGAGGTCTCCCGGGTTTGGGGCCTCACAGGTTCGGGCTTCGATCTTTAGTCTGATCAGGCAAATTGGGGAGCTAGGGTTTCGGGATCGATTCGGGGACGATGACCATTTGGGGTTCCTGATTAAAACCACGCGAAACCAGATCCTAGACAAGGCAGCATGCCCAGTCTAACGGTTGTGCGCGTGTGTGTGTTTGAGGTCCGGGTTCGACGCAGGTTCGAATCCCAGGGACCGAATTTTTCTTGTTTTTCTTTTCTTTTAGCCCTTTTATTCACCATTTAATATTCAAAAATTTCAAGTTAATGATGCAAATACATTCTATGATATTTATATAAAACATTGTGTAGACAAACCAAATTTTGTTACTTATTCACTTATTTATTATTTCACAAACTTTTAAATAAAAACTTTGTAAATAATTATTTTATACAAGATTTAATTAATTATAGTTAAAACCTACTTAATCCTTTTTAATTCAATTTTAACAAATTAATTAACCGTTTAAATTGCAAATTGATAATTAATTGCTCATTTCTAGATCAATTAATTAAAACTTTTACTATATCAAAATTTGATTATAATTTAGAATAAGTTACTATTTAAACTATTCTATAACATTACTTACCTTTAACATGACTATATAAATTAATTAGAAGTCTAAATTAGTTCTAACTAATTTATAAACTTTTTCTAACAATTCAATACTTCTTTATGCACGCGAACCCATCTTCAAACCAAATCCCCATGAAACCCTAAGCGTTCCAATATCCTCTAAATACCATTTAGACATATATTGAAATTAGGTTACCATTACACGTGTAGATTTGTTGTGAGAGTTCCTCACGAGGCCTAACAATCTTTACCAGTTCATACAATTCTAACATTGATTCAAGTGAGTTTACATAGTCCCTTTTTACTATTTTTACTTTTTGGGGTGAAACATGATTACAAATACATTTACATACACAATTCAATACCTTGTGTTCATATGCTATGGTCTTTATGCTTATGTCTTAAACTAATTGGTGACCATTACATGTGTTCATGTCAGTACAATCATTAACTTGTGTGGCAAGCCTAAGGTAGTACCTTTTATGATCATTTATACGGGAATCCGATACATTACTTAACACGAACCTTGGCGGGTTAGTGTTACATTTAGAACTTCACGCAATCCGGGGGATTGTGCATTCATATAACATGGCTTGATTGTACGCTTGGAACCTTGTGTGTTTTCACATATTTGCTTTAGACATGCTTTGAACATATTGAATTGCAATCTATACTAACTCTTTTGATGTCAAAACCTATGTTTCTCACCAACTACTTGTAGTTGACAGTTACTTACATGTTTCAGGTGCACCTGTTTGAGAACTACTTGCTCACCTAGGATTTGGCTTAGTTTAATTTAAATTATGTTTTGAACGTTTCATTTTCCTCTGTAACGGATGCTGTTAATTTGAATAATAAATATTATCATATTTATTAGATGATCATGTGCTTATGAACAACCGCGTCAGCCCCGGCGTTTAATCCGCCGCCGGCCGGGGTGTGACAGATTGGTATCAGAGCCATGGTTATAGGGAATTAGGTTATTAGACACATGACCTAGACTATAACCTAGGAGTCCCAAACATGAGTTTAACTCTTGTCTTTTGTTAGGAACTCCACTCTATACTTACTATGCATACTTACTTACATTTACCTACTTCTGATTTCTTGATGTAACTACATGAACTACAATATCCAAGGGTCTACATGAAACTATTTGGAACTACTTGAACTACATGAAACTTACACTTGGACTTAATAGTCTAATCCGAATGAAACTCTCGTCAAAGGTATGTAAGTTCTAACTAATGAATGGGAACTTGTGCAATCCGGAAGGGTGGATGCCTGTATTCTGGGAGTTCTGTCTAGGAAAGCATTTCGTATAAATCCAAATCAACTGATGGACCAGTTATGCTTTCCTGGGAATTCTTGGGATGAGTGTCCACTTATAGGCTAAAGCATGACTTCTCAAACATTAGAAAGACTTAAAATACCTTGATAAGCCAATGGGCCCAATAGGGTACCATCTATGTTTCACCTAACATCTCATGATTAAATTGCAAACTCTTGTACATGATTCACATCTTATGAACTTTTTATTCACCCGTTTGTAGAATGCCTCCCCGTCATGAACGTAGGAACAACCTCACCGATAGGATCATCCAGCAAATGGCTACGATCCTTCCAACTATGGTCAACCAACTGAACCAGAATGTTGCACCAAGGAATCCCGCGTGCACATTCAAACACTTCAACTCCTGCAACCCCACCAAGTTCTACGGGAACGAAGGAGCCACTGGACTTCTCCAATGGTTTGAAAGCATTGAGGGGACTTTCATCAATGCTGACTGTCCTGAGAACCTGAAGGTTCGTTATGCTACTAGCGTCTTCCAGAAGAGGGCACTCACATGGTGGAATGGAGAAAAGCGTAACCGTGGGATAGAGGTTGCACTAGCCTTGCCTTGGGCCGATGTGAAAGCACTCATGACCGATGAGTTTTGCCCCCGTAATGAGGTCAAGAAACTAGAAGCTGAATTCTGGGATCTCAAACAAGACAGTGGTGAAAGCCTTGCCTACACCACCCGCTTTCATGAGCTTAGCCTCTTGGTGCCCCATATGGTCACTCCTCTCTCCCGAGCCATTGAGAAGTACATCAACGGTCTGCCCATACAGATTCAGGATACCGTGTTGGGTAGTAACCCAGCCACTCTTGAAGAAGCTATCCGTTTAGCTGCCACACTATCAAACAACCATGTTAAGGCAGGGACTTTGTCCAAAAAGGGTGCTAAGAAAGTCATTGAAAAACCCACCACTGAACTCACCAAGGAAACCAAAGCTGAGTCCTCCTTCAATGGAAAAAAGAGGAAAGGCAGAAACTTCGCCATCATCACTCCTGCTGCTCCTCTAGCCTAAGTGGCACCTACTGCCTTCAACCCCAACAAGAAGCCGTATGTGGGAACCCTACCAATGTGCAACACCTGCAAATTTCATCATAGTGCAAACGTCCCATGTCGTGTGTGTACCACTTGTAGGCATTATGGACACTGGGCTAACACCTGCCGTGCCCCATCAGCTAACCAAATCTACCAACCTGTTATTCCTGTTCCTGCTGCTATCGCCCAGGGTCGTGCTTGTTACGAGTGTGGTGACCCAAATCATTTCAGGAACCGTTGCCCTAGGTTGGTCATTGTGAACCAAGCCAACATGAATCAGGGCAACATGATTCAAGGGAACGGGAACCAAGGTAACATGATCCAAGGAAACAGGAACCAGGGGAATATGAACCGGGGAAATGTGAATCAGGGGAATGCAAATCCCGTAGCTCGAGGACGTGCCTTCAACATCAATGCCAATGAGGCTCAAGCCAACAACGATGTGGTGAACGGTACGTACCCAATAAATCACCAATATGCTTCTATCCTGTTTGATACTGGTTCCGATAGGAGTTTTGTGTCCTTTGAATTTGAACCACAACTTGCTATGGGTCGAGCTAAGCTAGACAAACCCTTTGACATTTTGGTAGCGGATGGTTATTCTGTCTCATGTGACACCATTATTAGAGATTGTACCTTAACCTTGAGCGATCATGATTTTTCAATCAATCTTATTCCTATGGCTCTCGGAGGTTTCGACATCATAGTAGGCATGGACTGGCTGACCAAGCACCATGCTGAAGTTGTCTGTTTTGACAAGTATATCCGTATCCCTCTTGACTCGGGTGAAATTTTGAACGTCTATGGTGAGAAACCGTCAAAGGGACTCAAGCTTATGTCTTGCACTACCGCACAGAAGTACCTACGGAAGAAATGTGTGGCATTCTTGGCCCATATTGTGGAACGAAAAGGCAAAGATAAGAGTCTCCAAGACATTCCTGTAATCAAAGACTTTCCTGAAGTTTTTCCCGAAGATTTACCCGGTCTTCCTCCTATACGTCAAGTCGAATTCCGTATTGACTTTGTGCCAGGAGCAAACCCCGTGGCCAAGTCACCTTATCGTCTTGCACCATCAGAGATGCAGGAACTTTCAAGTCAACTTCGAGAACTTTCTGACAAAGGATTCATTCGTCCTAGCGTTTCCCCTTGGGGAGCACCTGTTTTGTTTGTCAAAAAGAAGGATGGTTCTTTCAGAATGTGCATCGACTATCGGGAACTTAACAAGCTTACCGTGAAGAACCGTTATCCACTTCCAAGGATTGACGATTTATTTGATCAACTTCAAGGCTCGACTTATTTCTCTAAGATTGATCTTCGTTCTGGTTATCACCAGTTACGAGTGCTCAAATCCGATATCCCCAAAACAACCTTTCGTACTAGATATGGCCATTACGAGTTCATGGTTATGCCCTTCGGACTAACCAATGCACCCACGGTATTTATGGATCTTATGAACCGCGTGTGTAAGCCGTACTTGGACAAGTTCGTGATCGTCTTCATTGACGATATCCTCATATATTCAAAATCCAAAGTGGAACACGAAGAACACTTACGTTTGGTTTTGGATCTCTTGAAAAAGGAGCAATTATACGCTAAGTTCTCCAAATGTGAATTTTGGCTAAAGGAAGTCCAATTCTTGGGTCATATAGTCAACGAGAAGGGTATTCACGTGGATCCCGCTAAGATTGAAGCAGTAAAGAACTGGCAAGCCCCAAAGACCCCTACCGAAGTCCGCTCATTTCTAGGTTTAGCGGGCTATTATCATCGTTTCATAGCAAATTTTTCAAAGATCGCGGTACCTCTCACAGCCTTAACTCACAAAGGCAAACCCTATGAGTGGGGACCAAAACAAGAGGAAGCCTTTCAAACCCTAAAGCAGAAACTGTGTGAGGCTCCTATCCTGACTCTTCCTGATGGAACCGAAGACTTTGTCGTTTACTGTGACGCTTCCCACTTAGGCCTTGGTTGTGTACTAATGCAGCGAGGCCAAGTGATTGCTTATGCGTCCCGACAACTCAAAATCCATGAGAAGAATTATACGACGCATGATCTTGAGTTGGGAGCGGTCGTATTTGCTCTTAAAATTTGGAGACATTACCTATATGGTACCAAATGTGAGATTTACACCGATCATAAGAGTCTCCAGCACATCTTCAATCAAAAGGAACTCAACATGAGGCAAAGGCGTTGGGTTGAACTCCTAAACGACTACGACTGCAATATTCGTTATCACCCTGGTAAGGCGAATGTCGTAGCCGATGCTCTTAGTCGTAAAGAACCTATCAAGATTCACAGCATTCGAATCCAAAATGATATTCAAACTCGCATCCTTGAAGCACAACATCTTTCCGTCACTAAAGGGAACATGTACAACGAAATGTCATGTGGTGCTGAACTCCAACTTGAAACCAAACCCGATGGGTTACTTTACTTTCTAAATCGTATCTGGATTCCGGACCGTGACAACCTTCGTACCTTTATCTTGAACGAGGCTCACAAGACTCGTTACTCTGTGCATCCTGGTGCAGACAAAATGTACATGGATCTTCGCACTCAATACTGGTGGCCTGGTATGAAAAAGGACATTGCCCTATATGTGTCCAAATGCCTTACTTGTTTAAAGGTTAAAGCCGAGCACCAGCGTCCATCCGGTTTACTTGAACAACCCGAGATACCCGTGTGGAAATGGGAGTGTATTGCCATGGACTTTATAACCAAACTCCCACACACATCTCGTGGTCATGATAGCATTTGGGTAATCATCGACCGCTTAACAAAGTCTGCTCATTTCATACCCATACGTGAGGACTATCGAGTTGAAAAACTAGCTCGAATCTATATTGATGAAATCGTTAGTCGTCACGGTGTGCCTCTCAACATTATTTCTGATCGTGATGGACGATTCACCTCCCGTTTCTAGCAATCCCTACAATCAGCTCTAGGTACTCAACTAAATCTTAATACTGCTTATCATCCGCAAACTGATGGTCAATCTGAGCGAACGATTCAAACTCTCGAAGACATGCTTAGAGCCTGTGTCATTGACTTCAAGGGAAATTGGGATTTACATCTACCCCTAGTTGAGTTCTCGTACAACAATAGTTATCATACGAGCATTAACATGGCTCCTTTTGAAGCACATTATGGTCGGAAGTGTCGCTCCCCTATCTGTTGGACTGAAATTGGTGAATCACAAATCACTGGTCCTGAACTTATTCAAGAGACTTCCGACAAGATAATGTTAATCCGAGACAACCTTCTGGTAGCAAGAAGTCGGCAAAAGAGCTATGCCGATAAACGTCGAAAACCCTTAGAATTTCAAGTTGGCGATATGGTTCTTCTCAAGGTATCCCCTTGGAAAGGCGTAGTTCATTTTGGAAAGAAAGGGAAACTTGCTCCAAGATTCGTAGGTCCTTATAAAATCCTTGAGCGGATTGGGAAGGTAGCCTACAAATTGGATCTACCTGAAGGACTCAGCAACGTTCATCCGACATTTCATGTCTCGAACCTAAAGAAATGCTTAGCTGACGAGAATCTCCACATACCACTTGACGAGGTTCACATTGACGAAACGATGCACTTCGTGGAGAAGCCCGCGGAGATCATGGACCGAGAAGTTAAACAACTCAAGCGAAGTCGCATTCCAATTGTTAAAGTTCGGTGGGAATCCAAACGTGGCCCTGAGTTCACTTGGGAGCGTGAGGATCAAATGAAAGCCAAATACCCACATCTGTTTCCAGGACCTTCTTCCTAATCAATTTCGGGACGAAATTTCCTAAAGTATGGAGACTATAATCTCTAGGAAATTCCGGCCAATATTTGAACCTTTCCGGCACTTGTAATTATTATATGTTTGTATCTATCCATTTCAATAAGTTATCTTATATATCCATTACATTTCATAAGTGCTCATGCATGCATACATTAAGTACAATTATTGTAAAAAAACAATAGATATTTATATAAGGAAACTATATAAATATTTGTTATTATCCTTTTAAATAAATATATATTTATATGCTACATTATTTCTAAACCTATATATATAAACTCATATTTGTAAATAAACAATTTACAAAAAAAAAGAGTTTAAATCTTAAATTCTTTAAATAGGGTTTATAAGACTTTATTACTTATTTATTATTTTCTTTTAGAAATGGGTTTAATAGAAAAAATATATATAAATATAATTATGTGACATTAACATCTATTAAATTTTATAAAAACTTATAAAATTTGATAACCCTCCTACTTTATAAAAGTTCAGGGTCCACTTTGTAAATTCTGAAACTTCACTCTCTTTTAAAACAAAGTTCATACATAAAATAGTAACTATTGAAACCCCGAGGGCTAAACTGCAAATTCCAGAAACTCTTCCCCCTTCCCAGACCAGTCACGGGTTCGACCCCGCCTTCGACCGGTTCTCAACCCGATTATCCGGAAATCGCTACTGAGACGTTATCAAGCGAAACCAACAATGGCTTTATGATCAGGACATCCAAACGAACAGTCCCTCGTGTTTAATTAATTTATTATGACCATTATTGTGCTTAATCCGTAACCGAAACCTCCATTAACGACCATTTAATCGATCGAGCCCTTACTATCCGATTGGCTATAAATAGAGGTCCCAAATCATTAGCGACGTTCAATACAAACTTCCCATACCTGAGATTTCGTTTAATTCCATCCCTGTACCACCCAAACAAGCCGACGAACACGACTCATTTCGCGGAAGTCGTCCTCCTTCTCCACTTGTCCATTTCAGGTACTTTTTAGGTCGTTGAGTTCGTATGAGTACAAAGATCTGAAGCCCCATGGTTCGGGCTTCGGTCTTTAGTCTGATCAGGCAAATTGGGGAGCTAGGGTTTCGGGATCGATTCGGGGACGATGACCATTTGGGGTTCCTGATTAAAACCACGTGAAACCAGATCCTAGACAAGGCAGCATGCCCAGTCTAACGGTTGTGCGCGTGTGTGTGTTTGGGGTCCGGGTTCGACGCAGGTTCGAATCCCAGGGACTGAATTTTTCTTGTTTTTCTTTTCTTTTAGCCCTTTTATTCACCATTTAATATTCAAAAATTTCAAGTTAATGATGCAAATACATTCTATGATATTTATATAAAACATTGTGTAGACAAACCAAATTTTGTTACTTATTCACTTATTTATTATTTCACAAACTTTTAAATAAAAACTTTGTAAATAATTATTTTACACAAGATTTAATTAATTATAGTTAAAACCTACTTAATCCTTTTTAATTCAATTTTAACAAATTAATTAACCGTTTAAATTGCAAATTGATAATTAATTGCTCATTTCTAGATCAATTAATTAAAACTTTTACTATATCAAAATTTATTTATAATTTAGAATAAGTTACTATTTAAACTATTCTATAACATTACTTACCTTTAACATGACTATATAAATTAATTAGAAGTCTAAATTAGTTCTAACTAATTTATAAACTTTTTCTAACAATTCAATACTTCTTTATGCACGCGAACCCATCTTCAAACCAAATCCCCATGAAACCCTAAGCGTTCCAATATCCTCTAAATACCATTTAGACATATATTGAAATTAGGTTACCATTACACGTGTAGATTTGTTGTGAGAGTTCCTCACGAGGCTTAACAATCTTTACCAGTTCATACAATTCTAACATTGATTCAAGTGAGTTTACATAGTCCCTTTTTACTATTTTTACTTTTTGGGGTGAAACATGATTACAAATACATTTACATACACAATTCAATACCCTGTGTTCATATGCTATGGTCTTTATGCTTATGTCTTAAACTAATTGGTGACCATTACATGTGTTCATGTCAGTACAATCATTAACTTGTGTGGCAAGCCTAAGGTAGTACCTTTTATGATCATTTATACGGGAATCCGATACATTACTTAACACGAACCTTGGCGGGTTAGTGTTACATTTAGAACTTCACGCAATCCGGGGGATTGTGCATACATATAACATGGCTTGATTGTACGCTTGGAACCTTGTGTGTTTTCACATATTTGCTTTAGACATGCTTTGAACATATTGAATTGCAATCTATACTAACTCTTTTGGTGTCAAAACCTATGTTTCTCACCAACTACTTGTAGTTGACAGTTACTTACATGTTTCAGGTGCACCTGTTTGAGAACTACTTGCTCACCTAGGATTTGGACCTAGTTTAATTTAAATTATGTTTTGAACGTTTCATTTTCCTCTGTAACGGATGCTTTTAATTTGAATAATAAATATTATCATATTTAATAGATGATCATGTGCTTATGAACAACCGCGTCAGCCCCGGCGTTTAATCCGCCGCCGGCCGGGGTGTGACACATGAGAACCCGACACAAGCGCGTGTGTCACGTGGTTAAGGTTTACCATGCACGACATGCGTGCGGGCATGAAAACCGGTCCGAGGACGTGTTTCTGCTCATGGGACTAAAGTTGCATGATCACGTACATGCATGCATGAAATCTTAGGGTCCGAGCATACGTGTTCTAAGAAAGTAATGGGTGACCCGATTCATGGGAATATGTGAAACTAGTGTTTCGTGGAGGACGACTAACGAGCAGATGAGACGAGTTGGCTTGGGAGCGGTGCTACTCGGATTGGTGTGCAGGCATTCGTGAGGTAAACCTATGACGATAATGAGGTTAAATAAATATCATAGATTTTTGAAAGACTTCCGTTGTAGGTTGATTAATAATATACGTATTTTAAAGAGAATGACCCGTTATGAGAACCAACTGTAGGAAGCCCGAGTTGGGGTCTTACATTATGACTTGATCTCATGGGTGTTATCTTAAAACTTTGATATCATGGGTGTTACTTGAGACTTTGATCACATGGCTACATTTGGAGACTTGATCTCTTGTGTGAAAATGGGACTTAGATATCACTAATTGTGATGTAATTGAGAATTAAATCTATTAGATATCACTAATTGTGATGTAATTGAGAATTAAATCTGTTTGAATGTTGTGTATTCATATTTGAGATATGTATTTGATGTGAGAAGGGATATGTATGGTTGATTTTATACATGTTAAGGTATAATTGCAGGTCAAAGATGCAATTTTCATAATTGGGTTAAGGCCTTAGCTAGAATTCAGCCAAAGGCCGACTTGGCTGTAAGGGTCGTAGGCTACGCCATCCCCATCGTAACCTATGATGGCTAGTTATTCCCTACGCTGAGTCCCCTGAGCTACATTCACTTTAAGTTTTTGGGTTTTTTTTCTTTTATTTAACACATGGGGGATCATAAGGGACATATATATATATCATTACTAACTTGATTCGCGGTGTGTTTATGATGTAGGAAAAGCTCCAGAATAAGCCTTAGGATGTCAAGCGCTCAGATTTAGATTTCTATTTCAGTATTGAATATTTTGATAAATCATTTTGGTTAAACCTTGTATAGAGGTCTTAAACTTATGTCGATGTTAACATAAACAACTATCTTGGTGTTATGATATGACTTTGGACATTATATGAAGTTTGATTTGGGATCACTTTCCTCATATGTTTAAAAGTTTAAATTACTATGAAAATTTGGGTGTTACAGGAAACATCATGCAATACACATGGATACCATTGGGCCAAAGGCCTTTGTTGTCTAAATATATTTAATTGAAAAGATTGAATAACCATATCTTAGAGAATTTACAGTGCATTCCCCTTCCACATCCTCATAATTTAACTAAAAACGTCGTTTTCTAAATTTACCTCTCATTTTCTAAAAACTCTAACATCACACTTCTCATATCTATCTATATTCAATCAAATAATACATTTTTTTATAATTATTTTTTATTTTTCTATCACTCACAAAAAATATAAAATAATAGATATGAGATGAATTATGAGTTCTCAAATATAGGAAACTACGTTACTTTCCCTTAAAGTTATAGGAATGACAAATAGGTTGAAGTGATTTTTTATGTGATTTTATTAATATATGAGTATGTGGTTAGGGATGAGAATTGGGTGGGAGTGCTCTAAATAGTTTTACTGTAAGAAAATATTAATCTTACTTAGGGCTGTAAACGAACCGAACGTTCAGCGAACAGTTCGTGAACCGTTCGGCGGAAAGTTCGTTTATGTTCGTTCGTTTAGTAAATGAACGAACATGAACAAGAAATTTCGTTCGTTTAGTTAAATGAACGAACATGAACAGATGTCTCGTTCGTTCGATTGTGTTCGTGAACGTTCGGTAATGTGTTCGTGAACGTTCGTTTATTTACGTTCGTTTATTTATGTTCGTTCATGTTCGTTTGTTTATTTTATTTCATAACATAATTTTATGACGACATGGTATATGTTGAGCTTCCTTGAATTGAAGATTTTGGATGGTGAAATAGCGATCGTATGAAGAATTTTGGGAATTTAGAACTTTCAAACTTTTGTTTTGGGATTATTATGGTTATGAATTATGATTATTATGCTAGTATTTTGGGATGATTATATCTAACTTTCAAGTACTTATCTTTTGGTTGGTTAAATGTTTGGTAAACTTGATTTAATTATTGGATAGCTGAATGTTTATGGTTAATTGCTATTTTTTTATTTTCACATTAATAGTTGTTCGTTTGTGTTCGTTTGTGTTCGTTTATGTTCGTTTGCGTTCGTTTGTGTTTGTTAAGAAGCTTAACGAACGAACACGAACGAACACGAACAAATGCATTTCCTTATTGAACGAACACGAACATGAAAATTCGTTTGGTTACATGTTCACGAACCGTCCGTTTGTCCGGTAAATCCTTAACGAACGAACACGAACATGATCATGTCCGGTTCGGTTCGGTCCGTTTACAGCTTAGATCCCGTGTATTACACACGAGTTAAAAAATATCAAAACATAAAATTCTTAAATTTTCATGTGTATATTTTACAGGTGTAAAAATGTATCATATACTAAGGATAGAAACAAAATTCAAAATATGTAAAAACTAATATTGTATTTAAAAAATACGTTAATTAATATTTAATTTATTTTGATTTTCATTTATTATTTGATTGAAAATAAAAGTTAAATAATTAGATTTCAAAGTTTCTTATAATAAGAGAGAATTTAAAATAAATGTGTTTTAGTAGTATAACTAATATTTAAAAAAAATGTATTATTATTAAAAGATTGAGGTGCATTTAATAAGAGAGAGATGTAGGAAAAAAATGATGAGAATGAATATGGAGACGACACGTGTCATTGAAAAAATTTTATTTATTATATAGTATAGACTAGGTTAAGATCCCGTGTATTACACGGGTTAAATAAATAAAATGTTATATATTTAGTAATAAAAATGTTATATTTTTATCAACCCGTGTAATACACGGGTTGAATAAAATATAATGTAATTTGTTAACAAACACATTTGTCAAAATATGTTTTTAAAAATGTAATTTGTCGTGACAGTTATAAGGTATGTTAAGTTAGTTTTTAAAACATTTTTTTTTCAACTAAGTATTAATTTTTTAATTTAATTGATAAATGTTAGTTCATATTAAATTCATTTGATTGATGATATAATAACTATTTATAATTAAATAATAAGTATCGGTAATTAGATTTATTAATATAAATATTATTATTTAATAGGAGAGAGAAATAGAAAATTTAATATTTAATAAGAGAGAGAGACGGGAAAATAAATGTGAGTAGTAACCAGGGAGTGACACGTGTACTGAAGATGTTTTCATTTATTAGAGTAGTAAGATTATAATAAATAAATAACTTGGATTACCAGTTTTCCACATGTCGACTTTTTGGTGAAGTCTAAGTTTTTATTTTTCGCCTTTTTCTCTCTCCTACAAATCTTCATAAAAAATATTGATTTACAACAAATTTGAGTTTCGAACCCACTAAGTTGGGCATACAATCATAATTCATAGCAGAGAATGCATTGGTCGAATTAGTACAAATTTCACGTCTAAAAACTAATTTGTATATTCATATCAAATAAATAAGTCACTTTAAACCTGTTATGAGGAGCAAGTATGATGGATTTGAACATGTTGGTGCATATGTTTTTTATCATAAGAAATTTAAAATGGATTTAAATTGTTTTATCGAAGAATATGATTTTGATATAATTGTTAGAAGTTACTAGATAAGAAAGAGTATTTGACTGATTATTCATTTGAGTACAGTGCTCACCATCATATGGTTTTAACGGGTTTGTTCAGGGATAATGAAGCATGTAAGCATAATCATATGACATTTTGAGATGTCATATCTTTTGATGTCACATTCAACATTAACAAGGCAACATGTATGGTTTTTTCTATTATTTTATAATGTTTTGATGCCAGATTAAAACGACTAGAACGCCTTTATTTTACTTGAGCGCTTATATATTTTTCACGATATTTACAATTATACCATCGCGAACTTTTGGGCCTTAGATCTGATCTAATCTACGGCTAAGAGATTTCCGTACTCTTATTGTCTTTGTACGATAACCAACCCTATATGTGTATGAGGAAAGGTTCCACTAAAAAGTGGTTCTTCGCTAAGAAATGCTAAGAAGTGGGTCAAACGAACTCCGATTGAGCTCGCTCTAGCAGCGTTGGAATCGTCTCATCGAACCCTAACCCGCCCCCAAAAACCTAAACCTCCCTCCACCAACACCACCAAAAACCTAACCCCCCTCCAACCCCACCCTGAAAAACCTAAAAACACCACCCCCACCTCCCAAAAACTAAACCCCCCACCCACCCCCTCTAAAAACCTAAACCACCCTCAAAAAACCTAAACCCTAAAATTTAAACTCTTAGGTTAAACTTTCAGGCTAAAACCACAAAATTCAACGCTAAAACCTAAACACTAAAAGCTAAGATGGTAGAGTTCGACAAGACGGTTCCAACGCCACTGGAATGAGCTCAATCGGAGTTCGTTTGATATCATTTCTTAAGATTTTTATTATTTCTAAGTTTTTTTAACGAAATATCACTTATTATTTGAATCTACCTGATAAATGTATATATAAATGAAATTAAAACAGATGAATACTGTCTACTATTTTGACCATGAACATGAAACATCAATCTTGAAGTTAACAAATTTAAATCAGCCTTAAAAAAACAAATTTAAATCAGCTGAATATTGTCTCTGTTCTACTATTTTGACCATGAACATGAAACATCAATCTTGAAGTTAACAAAAACATTAATGGACCGCCCGCCGATTCGATAAGGACAAACACCAACTCTATCCGAAAATTTTTACATTAAATATAAACTTTTAATAAGACAAAAACTTTTCTAATTTATTTTTTCAAATCTTTTAATCTTCAATCATAATGCTTAAAAAAAGAACCCCAACTCAGAAGCTTTTTATAGAAACAAAATTTAACGTTTTGTTTTAATTAAATTGCTTTATTAGTAAAAAAAACTATGCTATACTAATTTATTTCTATATACTATTATTATTATATTATTATTTTTAGAATAGTACTCCATATATAGAATTTTGATTTCCTCTATAAAAGCATTCACATACGATATAAATATTAAATATGGAGTAAGCATTCATCATTCATAATAACATCTACATATTCGTCTTTATAATTTAATTAAATATTATATCTTTTTAAAATTTGGTTTAACCTTTAATATTTCATTCTACATCTCATTTATAAACATTTATTTTATTATTTTTTTCTTTCTTAAACTTATTTTATAAATTATCGTAAGTTTCAACAAACATCCTTCTAATTTTCTACATTATTGTCAAACTTTACATCAAAAACGTAAAACAAAACCTAACTCGTCCTTACTTGTACCGTACCACGAACAACAACAACAAAAACTACCGCAAGCTGAGGTCGCGCAACACACCGTCCGTGTGAAACCAGTCCTTGGGGTGCCATGTCATCCGTCCATGGATCCAAAAACATGTGTTGGGAAAGCTATGCACGTTATGCGGTAAATAGGGTGGGAACTTTCATCCTAGACTTAATATAAAATTAGTAGGTTTGGGTTTACTCTACATTTATCTAAATGTGAACCTAGCTAGTTTGCAGATTGAGCCGTTTAAATTTACGGAACTTTAAAAAAAATATTTTGTTTTAGAAAGTTAAACTAGTCAGATATGTTATGATAAAACTTAAAAAATAACACTCTATATAATTCTAGATTTGTAATATATAGAATCTTTTAAAATAAAGGTTAAAAGAGTCATGTTTGTGTTATCATGTAAATATGTGAGTCGTGCTTGGATTCGTGTATCTGACATAGAGGTGTTAAGCAATTATGTTCATCGGTTAGTGTGTCAAATCCAAAACGAACATGAACAATTTAGATTAACTGAACACAATACTAACATAAAATCGTGTAAGAAAGACGAACCTGGATATAACTTATGTATACGTAGTTTAAAAGGACACCGACATGTTTTACTAGTATATTTTTCTTTTCCATATTTTTACCATAAAGTTAAGAAAAAACACAAACGATGAGAACACACGACTCCTATTTCTTTAACTAGTTGGTCTTCATACAAAACATCAAATATCAAACCAATTGAAGTTTAACATATAATTCACCTTAAAAAATTATAAAATTGAGTCAACCAGTGAACCCCTAAATTGACTTTGACTGAGACCGACCCGTTTAACCATACATATTTGTGGGTTTGACTCGATACTGACATAACCCTTTAGGCTAAACCAGAACATGCGTTTTTATGTTAGGTTTGCGTCGTGTTGAAAATTTACACCTTAATATGACATATTTTTGGGCTTGTATATGTTTGGGTTCGTATGAAACTCTTAAGTTTGGGTCGTTTTAACCCGTGAAATGATAACGGGTTTCGATAAACAAAGGCATAAGAGTTAATTTTATTCTGGTGATAAAACGATGTACTCACTAGCTAGTTAAAGGTTGTGAGTTTTAATTATACGAAGTGCATGTGGTGATTTTAAAAGTGAAGCAGGTGTAAGGTGTGTTCATATAAAAAGAAGTATATAAACAGATGATTTATTGAGTTTTATTGAGATATGCGATTAATAAGTAGAGAAATAAAATGATATTTACTAGTCAATAATATGCAACAGGCACGATCCGGAGAAATTGAATACTTTAGGGAGCAAGGACACATGGTCGTCACTACACCCATGGTCCTCCATGTTATTTAAATTATTGCTCATTAAAAGCACCCTTATCAAATATGCATTTATTCTTCTATTAAGGCTATATTCTTTCTTGATTATTTTAAAAATATGCCCTTTAGAAATTTAAATGAAATATTTTTTAGAAAGGTAAATTTGAACCTTTTATTTAAGATCGGGTTAAACCCGACCTAACTCTCATAACCTAGGTTGAAAGTAAGACTCAGCACCAATACTCGCCCTTAAGACCTATAAAGTCCTGAGCTCTAACCCAGAAATTTAAACAAAATGCTATTTATATGTTAAAGTTTATAGTATGGTCGTTAGATCTTCAATCACAAAGTATCGACTTTGGGCCCTATGTCTTTTTAGGGCTCCGATGTATATAAAAATACATACGATCTTTAAAATCTTAAAACTTTGAGTTCTTTTCTAATGTACTTTTTGTGTGGAATTTTAAAAGGTTAATTATGTAAAATTAGGGTCGATGAATGACCTCAAACATGTATCTCTTCCGAAGAAGAGAATATTTCGTCCCTCTTGAATGATTTCAATGCCTAGATAGTAGTCCAGGTTGCCAAGATTCTTGAGGGCAAAGTCTTTGCTGAGTTTTTGTATAACTTTGTCGACTGCCTTGGCATTGTTACCAGTGACAATGATGTAATCAACATAAACCAAAATGTAAATAAGTGGGTTCCCATACTTGTAAGTAAAGAGGAAAGGATCAACCTTTGAACCAGTAAAATGCAATTTGTGATGGGCGTGTGATAGACGGTGACACCATGCAGTGGAGTCTGTCTGAAGCGATATAGAGACTTGTGTAGTAAACAAACATCATTCGGATGTTGAGGATCAATGAAGCCTTGTGGCTGTTTGAGGTAGTCCGTCTTTATAAGGTTACCATGCAAAAAGGCATTTTGTACATATAGTTGTCGAAAAGACCATTGCTTTGTAACAACAGGGATAAGACCACCCCGATGGTAGTATATTTGACAACAGGACTAAAAGTTTCATCGAAATCAACCACGGTTTGTTGTCGAAAGCCCATTACCACTAGACGAGCTTTGTAGCGAGTAACTACACCCATGTTGATCCTTCTTTAACCTATAAACCCCCTTGCAATCAATAACGTTACTTTAAGGAACTGGAGGAACTAAAGACCATGTCCCATTTTTCACAAGCGCTTTAAATTAATCGACCATGGCTTGACGCCACTCCGGATGTTGATTTTCAATGATAAGGGATGAGGGCTTAGAGAGCGGGTGAGAGGACATGGTTGTATTATTAGCGGAAGGACTATAAAGAACATGTGGTTTGAGATTTTGACGCAGATTGGATGGACGTGTACGAGGTTGTGGAGGTGAACATGATGATTAAGATGAATGAGGAGCATTTGAAGATGTAGGTGATTAGGGTGTAGATGGTTGGGAGGGTTGAGTGTCGGGAGTTGGGGAGGGAGGTGTAGTAGGTTCAATAGATGAGGGTAAATGAAAGTGAGAGTTTGAGAGAAAAGTGTAAGGATAGGACGAGGAAGGTGTGGATGTAGAGGTAATAGGATTAGCGAAGGGAAAATGATCCTCATTGAAGCGCACATGGCGTGCAATGTTAACGTGATTAGTTTGAGGATCAACGTATCTATAACCATGATGTGCAAGGCTGTAGCCAAGAAAGATAAATGGTGTGGAACGAAAATCCATCTTGTGACGATTGTATGGTCGTAGATGGTGAAAACATTTATTGTGTTCCAAATCAGAACAAACGAAATGTTTGAGAATTCTAATTGTATTCCGAATTAGGGTATTACAAGAGGTATATATACATTTGTATATTTACATAAACTATCCTCAAATCTTATCTAATTACAATATGATCTAATAAATCCACACCATATAAACAAACATAAAATCAGTGGCATACAAGAAGTCCAAACAAGCTTTATTATCAAAGGATTATTATTACAAAAAATCAAAGAAAATAAATAAGTTTAAATTTTAAGTTCCACCGCAAACAATAAATCAGTAAAATTCAAACATAATAAACGACACATTACGATGATTCACTTTAAGAAACGTATCAAACAAGTGCATATTGGTACGTCATTATTATAAGTAACACAAAAAGTCTAAACGGGCTTTATTATGAAAAGGTTAATACTAGGGCAAAATAAATGAAACAAGTTTAAATTTTAAATTTCATCACAAAAATCAAATCTATCAAAATTGAGAGATACTAAACAACACATTACAAAGATTCACTTCAAGAATCATATCAAAGAAGTGAATATTGATATAGCATTAGAAGCTTATATACAAGGATAATACAACATACTCTAATGATGATGATAAAAGATGGTTCAAAAGATCCCAAAACATCATCATATTCGAAGAATTTAATTCCAAACTGCAACGTCCCAAAACTAGATACATCTCATAGCCAGATAAAAAACATAACATTCATAGTTCTTAAACTCGTAAAATTAGAATATCTTATTACGGAAGTCTTCAACATTCAACATTCATAAAGAAATAAAACATTTAAACATTCTTTGTTCATAAAATGGGAATATCAGTCTTCAGAGTTAAACTTCTCATTAGTCCATGCATTACAATTCTTGCAACTTTTCTTCTAACCTGATGTGTATTCTAAAAGTTAGATGTACTGAGTGAGTTACATTTTTACTTCGTTAACAGTAAACTTTCTATCTTTCATTTAACGTAGCTCAATTATTATTATAAAATAAGTTTTATTATCGTTACATGTAAACAAACATTTACTACCATTTAAAACTATATGATTTCACAAAATTGGAATCCTATCATTTACTTTCTTTCTATTAAAAACTTTTTTCTTTAGGGAAAATATTTACGGTGTTCCACTCCGTTTCTATCATTCATTCTTCTCTGTTTTATCACCGAGTGAACTAGCACTTGGATGATATCATTGTAACATAGTCGCATCAATGCCTAATGGCAATGGTTCGTTGTGCTTGCACGAAACAAGACTCCTCTGTTTGATTGCCCGAAGACAAGACTCATCTTTTTGCTTGCCTGAAGACAAGACTCCTCTATTTGCTTGCCCGAAAAAAAAGACTCATCTGTTTGCTTGTTACGAAAATAAGACTCCTCTGTTTGCTTGCACATGATTCCTCCGTTCTTTCTATACATTAGCATAACATTACATCTACTATGTCTATCACATAAGCATTCACATTAATACATAATACATGCATTTAGCACACATTTTCACATAAGTAAATAATATGGTAACTGTCACATTCACCCGGCACCGATGTTCCGTTATCTCTTTTCATTTATTCTTTCTCTATAACATTTCTTCCTTTAAAAACATTCATTTTCAAAGGTCCTATCTGTTTACTCTGTCTCCATTTCATTTTACATTTATAAAAAAATTCATATTATAAATTGTAACTCATCTTTCTAATCTTTGAATAATTTCATAATTCGTTGTTAGGCTCTCAGGCAAGTTCACGTATTAAGTAATTACCCATCATTCATCATGCGAGAAGTTAAGTTCTCGCAGCCTAGTATTCGTGCGTGAACCCTAATTCTCGTACAAGGGTATGTTTGCGTATTCCCTAAGTATTCACTCATCCTAAGCATGCGTTTACTAGGAGTACATGCACATGAGTACTAGTGTGAGTACTCCTAGTCTGCATGTGTGAACTTCAAGGATCACGCACGGGTATTCCTTGCGAGTACTCAATGCGAGAACCTTGTTCTTGTGCCTTGAAACCACAACTTTTGCATGAACTCAGATCTAGCCTGTTATGGAATCAAGATTCAAACTTTATACATTCAAATGATGCTTTTAGTAACCAGAATACTAGATCTTTGGTTTTTATGTTAAACCATACGTAAAAATGTCATCTTTTGGATTAAAAACCATCTTAAGCTCAAAAACTCCATTTTTATCAGAATAGAAATTCTAAAGCAGGTTTCTTACCTCAAAACCATGAAAGGCTTTTGGTATCTTCTTCCCTTGTCGATCCTCAACCGAAACTAGACGAAAAAGCGGCATAAATCTCGTTTCCTTCTTCCTTTTCTCCCAATAGGACCCCCTCTCTCTCTCTCTCTCACTTGAGTTCTCGCAAGTCGCAAGATGGAAATGAGGGAAATGGGTTTGTGCAAGGTGTTGCGTCTAGGTATAGGGGAAAACCCCACCCCCAAGTTTGTTATTTTCATAATTAGCCCCTCCAAAGTCTTCATTTCTTTTATTTATTCAAAAACATAACATTAGATAATTTTTAGGGTGTTACACAAATATATGTCTATGTAATTCATTGTTTATGCTAAATAAAGGTACATGTTGCAACAACTTCTTCCTTTTAGAATGGACAATGCAACTAGAGGTGGTGGAGGAAAGAGGGAGCAGGGAGAGACATGTCGGTTGTATTTGTAAGGACATGTAGTTGTGGTAGTCGTGGCATGCAATGTTTTGGAAAGGTGGATGCGGTTTTTAAGGTTATTGGTTTGGTGTTTTGGAAGTCGTGGCATGCGGTGTTTTCAAAGACGGAATCAAAGTTCGAGAAGGAGTAGTATTACCCCATCAGTTCAGGTTAGGTTTGGTTTCGATCGATAATGGTTCAAGACATGGGTTTGTGTACATTCTTAAGACATCCGCATTTGGTTTTGATATGCGACAAGACGTGGCCAAATGGATGATGTTGAGAAAGGGTGGGTAATCAAAGTTAAGATTATAACTAGAATTTCTCGAATGTATGAATAAAATCCAAAATATAAACATGTCATATAAATCATTTGCATGTTTTAATCACTGCTATATATTGATTATTATAGACGAAACATCACTGATGGATAAAATTCGTCGATAGTTACTGGAGGATCAACAAGAGAACCAACAAAAATCTAAAAAATAGCTATCACTGAAAGAAAAAACCTTCGGTGATCCCTCGGTGAAGCATCTGGTTGTTGATCCTTCAATGAAACATCCATCGGTGATCTCTCAGTGAAGCATCATTCGTTTATCAGTCGGTAATATTGGTCTTGTTAACTGCCAATAAAACAAGTTAATGATCTATCGTTGATAATTCCATCTGTGATCGCTAACAAAATTCCGTTGGTAACAACGCCTCTTTTCCTCACCATCTTTCACCGACAGATTATCCACAATTTTCACTTTCATCGAGCAACTTCCGATAGATTTGTCCGACTATAAAAGCCATTTGTTTATAGTAAATCCATCTATAAAGTATTTATTATGTATGAAATCATAATAATATATATAAATTTCCATGTTTTCATACTTTATTAAAAAATTCAAATATATACTATATAATAAATAAAGTTTTTACATGACACGTGTCACCTTCATATTTATTCTCATCATTTTTTTTCGTCTCTCTTTTTTATTAAATACACCTCTATATTTTAATAATAATATATCTTTAAAGAAAAAACTAATTATACTAATAAAACACATTTATTTAAAATTATCTCTTATTATCAGAAACTTTGAAATATAATTATGTAACTTTTATTTTGAATCAAAATTGCACTAAATAGTAATTAACGTATTTTCGAAACTCAATTATATATTAATTTTTACATATTTTGTGTTTTGTTTTATATCTTTCATATATGTAATACATTTTTACACATAGAAAATATATACATAAAAAATTAAGAATTTTATAAATTGATATTTTTCATCTCATGTGTAGACACGGGGTTCTAAGCTAGTACGCATATATATAAAGAGATTTAATTCCCAATTCCTAATTTAAAATAACAATCTTATGCTTATTCAAAAGATTTAATTCTCTCGTTATCTTTGGAATAATATTATTCTACTATATATAATCACTCTAAAATATATAATCTTCTATTTTTAAAGTTCAAACATACGTGCCTCACATAACTCACAAAGCCACACAAATCTTTCACACCTTAATGTATTTTTATATTTTTATAGATTTAGTAATTATTGAATAATTGGCTAATTGCTCAACACAGTCACGTGAAAAAATCATACAAACCGAATAATGATTAATTATATAAATTAAAATCACTATTCAAAGAATTCAGTATGAAAGCTATTAAAATTTTCCACCAAAAAACCAAAATACATTTTATGGATATATATATATATATATATATATATATATATATATATATATATATATACTTAAATCAATTAAATAAAAATGTCCACCCATACATAGATGTAGCCTCTACATCCATAGACATAAACTTTAAATAATATAGGTGTCGTTTGATTTTTTTTTTTGAAAGGCAAAAAAATAATAATAATAATAAAAATAATCAAACGACACCTATATTATTTAAAGTTTATGTCGTTTGATGACAAAATCTTTTGATAAACACCCCCTCCACGCCAAAACTTTGAAAACGCTTTACACATAATATGACGTTGTTTTTGCGTACTTTAGTATTATAATATTAGTTTCATATAAAATGATAATTAGTTTCTTAAAATCTAAATAACATTTTTTTTGTTATGCTTATATTTTTAATCTCGACACCTATGATTGTTTACCTGAACACTCAATCACTTGGTTTTATTAGAGGTGTAAATTAGTAAATGAGTTGAGTTTTTCAAACTTTATGTCTAAAGCTCGACTTATAATATCCTTTTAAGCTTGAGTTTCACTCGGGCTCGACTTATTTGTTACTTATTATTTATTTAGTTACCTTTTATATACATATCTTATCTATACTATATAATAAATAAAGGTTTCTTAATGCCACGTGTCGCCTTCACATTTATTCTTACAATTTTTGTCCCGTCTCTCTCTCTTATTAAATACACATTCATCTTTTCAATAATAATATATTTTTAAACAAATTATTAATTATACTAATAAAACACATTTACTTTAAATTATCTCATATTATAATAAAGTTTGAAATTTAATTACCTAACTTATGTTTTCATTCAAAAAGTAAATGAAAATCAAATTACTTTGAATACTAATTAATTTATTTTTAAAACTCAATTATACATTAACTTTTACATATTTTTGGATTTTGTTTTCTATTGTTAGTATATGTAATTACATTTTCCACTTATCTTACTACTCTAATAATTGAAAATCTCTTTAGGATACATGTCACTCTCTGGTTACTCCTCATCTTTATTTTTCCACCCTCTCTCCTATTAAATATTAGATTTTCTATTTCTCTCTTTTATTAAATAATAATTTTTATATTAATAAATCTAACTACGAATACTTATTATTTAATTATAAATGATTATTATATCATCAATCAAATTAACTTAATATGAACTAACATTTATCAATTAAATTAAAAAATTAATACTCAGTTGAAAAAAATATTTTAAAAACTAACTTAACAGACCTTATAACTGTCACGACAAATTACATTTTTAGGTTTTTGGAGGTGTGAGGTTTAGGTTTTTGGGGGGTGGGTGGGGTGGGTTTAGGTTTTTGGGTGGGGGTGGGGTGGATTGGGTGTAAACTGTGGTTGTGTTTTTCTTTAAATCTGCAAATAAGAGTATAATTATTATTATTAATATTTTATAGTCGCTTTTTTCTGCAAATTCTAGATTTAGAAATTCTAGTTTCTTGAAAGCTCCTGAGATTGTTTGAGACTATTTTTTAAAGAAATCTGCCTCCTTACTTAAACTCTTTCAGTCTAGTTTCCCCCGAATATTTTCTTATATCCCAAATATTATTATTATATAACTAAATTAATTATTAGTCTGAATTAATATCAAAGAGTAAGTTATCCCAAATCTTCACCTGAGCGGGTTCTCTATAAAAATAGGCCTTAAGCGTAATATGTTGCCTTAACATAGAGCCTGTCTCAGTCTTTTAGATGTAGAACCGCCTAAGCTCTGATACCAAATCAGAGGGGGTACCATAATTTTTTAATTAACATTATAAATAAACAACAGTTAAAAATAACAGTAAAAAGTAAAAAAATGATAGTAAAAGGTAAAAAATGACAGTAAAAATAAAAGGTAACTTACTATATAGAGGAAAAATGGTATCATAGAGTAGGAGTGTTCCTGGCTAGTGAGAGACTTATGCACAGCGGATGGTTGGAAGGGTAAATACTAAGGTAAAAAGACTTTTTTTAGGAGTAGGGATATAATATGAAGTATAAAGGAGAACTAAAGACTTAGGAGCTTATGGAAGGAGAGCGGAAAAGAAAATTTAGAACTCCATAAATTCTAACAATGCTTGATTTTTATTGAAATTTTCGGGGATATCTTACAACGGAAGGGAAGCCTTAATTTATAGGGCAAAAAAGCAAAAAACAATAATTACAGAATATAAATACAAAAGAAAAAGAAACGGCTACAAATTAAAGTAGTAAAAAGACAAGACTACATTATTCAAAGATAAATAATTTGCAGAGTGCTGTCGGAGATAATTGTTGAGGGCTGTCAGGAATCTTGAATTTTTTTATCATTACGTCATCCTCTAGAAATCTCTGTGTGTGTTGTTTATTGACTGTGGAGAACCAAGATCTGAGATAATGAACTCAGTAGGTGGATAGAACAGATGAAGAAGGAAACGAAACCAGTCTCCTTCTCCTTCAAATAGATTATCCTACAGATTTATGATGTGCTCTAAATTATACATATATTTCACATCATTTGCATCCCATTTATTGGCAATTTCATGAAACATTGTGATAATTTGTCGCTCGTTTAGCTTATATTCAAGTTTCAGGGAAATCCAAGTCTAAAGTAAGGAAACAAACGAAAATACAAGAAATTGGCCAAGTCAGAAGACCAAGCACGGGCCGTGCCCCACTAGGCACACCACCGTGCTCACACCCAGCAGACAAGACAAAGTCTCCAGCAGAAAAGACAAAGTTTCCCAGGCAAGCACGGGCCGTGCCCCACCAGGCACACCCCCGTGGTCAACTTTCTATCGTACCAGCGTACTATTGTCGCCCAGTCAGATGAAGCACGGCACCAGGCACGCCCCCTGTGTCCGGTACATGCAGAGTACGTACGCGACCAGAACAAAAAGCAGCTCGTCAGATATCTCAGCACGGGGCCGTGCCTCACCTTTCAACCCTATAAATATAGTCATTTTGCTCTTGATTGAGGGTTGGCCTTGGGAGAGAAAGTTTCACTTACACCAAAACCGTTGTAGCAGTTGTTGGAGGTCACTTGGAGGCCCAAGAAGAAGCATTCCACCCTAATCATCCCCTTGGAAGACACCGTTTACATACTTGAAGCTTTGGTTACATCTAAACTATGTCTTGCATGAATCTCTTTTGTGTTATGTTTGTGTGTATGCTCATCATGAGCTAAACATCTTTTCAACCATCTTAATGTGATGAAACTCTATTAATTATGTTGAACTCATGAATATGGCTAAATTATTATGTTAATGTAATGATGATTTTGTGTTAACCTTTTAGTGGCCTTGCATGTCCAAATGTTTATGGAGCAAATTAGGGTTTATAAATGGTAAATCATATCGAGTTGGAAAACCTATGAGACTAACATTTACTTATAACCTTAACATCTTTTGTTAAAATGTTATAGCTAAGAATTAGGAATAATCTTTAAAATCTTATTTGTGAAGTAAACATGAAGATATGCAACCCTTTGATCAAGATTTGAAAAAACGACGAACAATGTTGTGTTATGTCCATTATCAAAGTTATACTAATCAAAAGTTGACGATGACTCGCTCTTAAAATTTATATAACTTTGTTTTAGAATATCATAAGTCAAAAAGTTACACTCTTTTATCTAACTAAGCTAACCTTAAATGGATGACATGTAAATTACTCATGGAATCCCATCTTAATGATTAGGGAATTATAATCTTTAATTGGATTTGGGTTCTATCACTTCAAATAACATTAACATAATAGCAAACTTTAGTCATACGAAAAGAGGTCAACATACATTAATGAGTGGATTCTAAACTAAGATGGTTGTCTTTTAAAATTATTGCCTTTACTCAAATTACATCTTTTTCAGAAAATACAAAGAATAATCCTCATTTTACCAAGAAAACAATCTAATCACTCGTTCACTAGTCACTTGAACTTATTAAAAATATGGGTTGAGAAATTAACTGTGTCCATGGATTGACATCCGGTTCTTATCAAAACTATATTACCACTCGACAGGTGCACTTGCCTTTGTGTGTGTATTGTAGTCTAGGTGAAAACCATCTTTTAAAACCAACATTTGTTTGAAAAATCTTTATTAAAAATATATACACTTCACCCACATCAATTTACCTAATGAACAAATAATTCAGTTTACCACAACGGTATGATTGATTATTTGGAATTTAGACTAAATGTTGATACAGAATAGCTTCTAGATCATTTTGGAGAAAAGTTTACAATAGTAGCAGGAAATATCGCTACACATATCTTTCCTCCTACTGTAGGATGAAAGATGTTTTCCTCTTTACCATATGCAAATGAGCATACTTACAGGTCTGCTAGAAAAAGGATGTTTATTAGCCATAAAATAGAAACACAGAATTTTCTCAAGACACTCGACATAAAAACTGAGATAAATTTCCCTGGCCTTTGTTGGTTAAATGAAACATATAAAATTGTTAAAGAAGAAGATCCTAAAAGTCAAGAAGCAAAGTGTTTTTTTATAAAACATCAACAGACCCAAAGCCTACCAGCTAGACTTCATTGGGAAAATTATAAGTTATTAGCTGAAGGCCATTATACACAAATATGGTCTCATAAAAACTGGAATATGCTCCTTCCATTCATGGGGGATACTCTAGAGCTCAAACATATTCTAAGTACAATTTGAATGGAACGTTCTTAGCTTTGGGTTAAAAAATGCGTCATCAATATTTCAAAGATTTATGGCCAATATATTCTTAAAATATGACTTTTGTTTAATTTATATTGATGATATTTTGGTGGCAAGTGAGACAGTGCAGAAACATGAGAAACATTTACAAAAAGTATTCGAAGAAATCAAAGAAAATGGTATAGTTATTTCAAAAAGAAAAATGGAATTGTTTAAAAGAAAAATCTCCTTTTTAGGATTAGAAATAGGCGATGGAAAAATAGAATTGCAACCACATATATCTACAAAGATATTAGAATTTCCAGAAAAAATTGAAAATTTAAAACAAATTCAAGCCTTCTTAGGACTCGTAAACTATGCGAGAAAATTTATTCCAGACTTATCTAAATTAGTAGGACCATTATATAGCAAAACAACTAAAAATGGACAGCGATTTTTTAATAAAGAACATATAAAATTAGTTAAAGATATTAAACAAATGGTAAAGGATATTAAACCATTAGAGCTACCATTAGTAACAGACTATATTATAATTGAAACAGACGGTTGCAAAGAAGGTTGGGGAGCAGTACTCCACTGCAAACCTAATAAGTATAGTGCAAAAAGCGAGGAAAAAATATGTTCATATGCGAGTGGAAATTTTCATTCAAAAAAAATTGGACAAGCATAGGTTTTGAAATACAAGCTTTAATAAATGCATTAGAAAATTTTAAAATCTTTTTACACATTGAATTTACAGTTAGAACAGATTGTGAAGCTATAGTTAGATTTATTAAAAATAATCAGAGTAAAAGATGAATAGGACCAGATAGATTAATTTACAAAATATTATGCATGGAAATGGTTATACAATCAATTTTGAACATATAAAAGGAAAAAAAAAACGGGATAGCAGATATGCTATCAAGAAACATTAACAATTTTTTGTTTTTAGATAGACAGGAGAAATAAAAGAAAAGGAAAAACTAATACATCCTATAAAGCCAAAAAATAAAAGCTCTTTAATGAGCATTTCTTCAATGGAAGATGAACAGACAGAAAAGCTAATGATCCAGTCGATGGTGGCAGGCAAAATATACAACAATACACAAATGTCTTCGATACATGATGAAGGATTACACAGTTCTACACTTTCTCATAGGATCAAGAAAGGTCAAGAGCTGATACTCGCTCAAAATATACACAGTAGAGACAGAAAATATGCTCATACACCCAAAGTAATGTCATTACTTTTGGGAACTATGTTTTACATAAATGTACAGATATGAACAAAAAGTTCCGCCCAATAATAGGGATGAAATTTTACAGAAAAACAGCAATGCTTACTAGACAACCTATGGTATGTACAAATAGTACCAAATGCATCTACATTTAAAGTACAAGTTCTAAATGCTCTAAGTATCTACTTTTCTTAACAGAGCACAAAAACGCCAGAAAGACAAAGACCAAAGTTCTCCCATTACATAATTTTTTGAGGAACAAAAATTAGAATTTTTAATAAGTGGGAAACAGTGGCAAAATATATACAGTGCCCTAGCCCGGTGTACAAGGGTTTCTTTAGTTTCGTTGAAGCCTTAAAGACTGCTAAGGAATATTTTGGTATAAATGATTTTTTCATAGAACCTTAAGAGGTTCAAACTTTTTCAGAAATAGCAAAAACTAATCCTGAGCAAATAATTAAAACTCAGGAAAAAATGATTGCTAAATTACAGGAACAACTGTTACAGCAAGGAAAAAATACACAGAATATACAAAACCAGCTTGAGAATAACCTTTTAAAACAGAAAGTAGTTATTCTTGAAATAAAAAATAAACAGTTGTTACAAAAACTTGAAAATAAGAAAAATACAGTTATGTCCAGAGACTTTGATTCCTTCAAAGGAAGGCTTCTAGATATGTCATGGAAACGCTGAATGAAACCAGTCATAGATTAATTCCTAGAAGTTGAACAGATAATTTCACAGAAAATATGTACAGAGTTCTCGTTAGTCCTGTATGAATATATATATATATATATATATATATATGTGTGTGTGTGTGTGTGTGTGTGTGTTTTGTATATATTTGTAATTATAAATATGTACATATAAGATAGAAGGGTTGAGTTTATGAGAAAACTACATTTCGTGAGAAAACTCACGAAAACCGACATAAACGAACTCTGATTGAACTCATTCAAGTGACGTTAGAACTGGCTCGTCAAACTTGATCTAAAGCATAAAGCTAAAACCACCCCCAAAAACCTAAAACCCCACCCCAATAAACCTCCCCCCCCAAAAAAAAAACTTAAACGTCAAGCCGGTTCCAACGCCGCCAAAATAAGTTCATTTGGAATTCGTTTGGGTTGGTTTTCTCGAGTTTTATCACGAACAAAGAGTTTTCTCATTTTTCTTCCCCTAAGATGTGATATATATTATTTAGTAAGTTTTATTATGAATATAGATGTAATAGTATTTATTATTTTATCATATGTTTATTAAATTAAATAAAAGTAACTATATTTTTATATATTACAGGCTCATTTAGGTTTAAGTGTATAGTCATACTAGCTATATGACGTTCGGGCTGCAACTCATTTATTAAATATGCTATATATTTGGCTTAAGCTCGTATAAATTCAACTTAGTTAGTGTTATTTATGAGGTGATCTCGAATAGCTCATGAAAAAATTGGTTTGCTGTCACCATAGTTTTTATATGGTAATAAAACAAAAAGATCTAAATGTGGTAATTTGTAAAATTCTAAAATTTGTTCTAATTCTTATTCTCAACAATGAGTTTTTTAATTGATAATTATACCCTATTCTAAAACCAAACGGGACGTACAATGCCTACGTTTTTTAGGGAAAATTACCAAAACAGCTATTTTACCAATATAAAAAGCGAAATTGGCCATTGACCTTTTGTTTTACCAAAATAGCCAACAAATCACGCTGTGCCATGTGTCAAAATGGCGAAAATTTGGGCCAAATTTTCGCCAAAATCGAAAATTTTAGCCAAATTTTCGTCATTTTTTTGCTTTTTCGCCAAAAAAGTTTGAATTTTCGCCAAAAAAAAATCATATAAGTTTGAATTTTCGCCATTTTTCAAAATGGAGAAAAAATATGGCATATTTTCGCCATTTATTATTAAATTATAATTTAATTTTTAATATTAAAATATTATTATTTTTTAATATTTTTAAATTTTCGCCTTATTTTTTTTTATAATTTAAATCTTTTTTCAATTATTATTTTTTTCATTTTTTGTAAAATAATAAAATATAATTTTTATTTAAAAAATGAATTTTAATAAAATATTATTTAAAAAAATATTTATACCCCTCCCTACCATTCATTTTTTCACATTTCATCCACTTAAACATTTTCTTCACTTCTTCACTTTATAAAATTCTTCCTTTTATCCATCAACTTACAACTTATTTTTAAGTAATGTTCCTTTAATATTATTTTCGTCTTTTTCAAAATTTTCGCCTTTTTCAAAATTTTCGCCATTTTTCAAATTTTCACCATTTTCAAAAATATCGCCCCACCCAATCTTTCAAAAAAAAGATATCATTTTTCAAAAAAAAAAAAGATATCAATTTTCAAATTTTGAATTTTCGATATCAATTAATACGATATCATTAAAGGATATTTAATACGATTTTCATTTAGTTTAGGGAAAATTACCAAATTGCATATCGGTCCCAAAAAAAAAATTAAATTAAATAAAAACCGGCGAAAATTTGGGGCGAAAATTTATGGGAAATTTTCGCCAAAATGGCTATTTTGGCAAAAAAAAAAAAGTCAATGGCTAGATTGGCATTTTATATTGGTAAAATGGTTATTTTGATAATTTTCCCCTTTTTTTATTGGTTTTCCCTGGCGGCGATTCCACATGTCAAGGTTTTGTTCGATGCAATATTTTTTTTTATTTAAAACGAAAAAGCTTTATGTTAAATTATTTGTTGCATACAAATGACAAAAGATGAACTTGGTTGCGGTGGTTAGAAGCAAGCTAGTACATCTAGGGCTGGTATATCATGTATATACATACATGATAAGACATGAACACGAACTATATATACATAAATACGACACGATAATTTATTGTGTATTTTTTTTCAAACACGAACACAAACTTGTTTATACGTGTGTAACACGATAAGACCTGTTTAGAAACACATGTTTAGTGAAATATGTATTTTACCTATTTAGACAGGTACTAACATGTAAACGTGTTTAATAATCTGTTTAGTGAAGTAGGTAAGAACCTACATATAATATCATATTTTAATATTTTTTATTTAAAAAGTCTTAACAGGTAAACATGTATTTTACCTGTTTAGACACGAAAATTAACAGATAGATTCGTGTCTACCTGTTTAGGACACGAAACACTATAAGGCCATACACGATACCTGTTAAGATCGTGTAGGTTCGTGTCGTGTATTCGTGTACGTGTCTAAAATTTTCAGCCCTAACTACACCACTCTCGTGATCATCCACCCAAGTTCGATTCCAGGGTGTATATTTTTTTAAAAACTTTTTTACTTTTCCGTTTCAGATTTTTTTTACGTACGCTTTCATGTTATGTTTTATTAGCCCGTTGCGTTACACGTAACTCTCTCTAAGTGGTTAGTTACCGTTTTAACCCCTTCTAATATATAATTAACTCTTTTTACTCACATTATTTTCTATTAATATTGTTTTCCTATAATATCTTTCGATCGTTAACTTAAAAAAAAACAACGGAATGTGCGGCTTATTTTAGTTATAATTTTTTAATTTGCAAGTATAATTATTTTTATTATACATAATAGATATAGGTATACAGTAAATGTTTTCTTAAATTTCATTTTTCCTCTCATACTATATATAATATACACTTTTAACTCATTTAACTTTGCAATAAATTTGTTAACTTTTTTTCTAAAAAACGGAGTGCGCGGTTACTTTTTTTTGTTAATGCTTTGATATAATTTTTTTTAAACGGACTTGTATTCAAAATCAAGTTTTTTTAGATCGTAGACTATAGCGGGTGCCATTTCCATTGCGATACCTTGACCAGTCTTGGTATTATCAGAACCGATATTGGTATTGGCTTTTATGTTTTTTACGAGCCGAACCGATAACGACTAAACTTCTGCCGTGCTGTGAGGGAGAAACCCGATCAAACTCCCGTCGTGAAATACAGGTGAAAAAAACTAGTTGTACACAAAACTGTTTTGATATTTATCAATAACAAAATTCTTTCTAACATCATCGCCACTTCTAGATAGAAACATGGTCCATAATGCTTAGGTAGCTATTTACGCAACGCAATTAAACTTTAATAGCATATAAAATGATACGTTTTTTTAATTTTATTCTTTATGTCATGTTATATAACTGTTTTTAACATATTCTTTTAAGAGTTACTAACAATTTGCGTCCGTGACTTATTCTGGATATTGACAAATTTAGGGAGTCCATTAGTCAACTCTATTTTTGTTCTTGTCTCTTGTCATTTTGGTGTGGAAATAGTGAACATATAATCACTTAACACACTTCATATATATGTGCTAAAACATAAAGTTTCTATCTTATGGTTATAATTTGTTGTTTTATTTGGATATTGATGTTTGTGTCTATTTTAAATATGATTGAGGTGTGCAATTCTTGGTTGGGTTAAGTCACAATTCACCAATGTGTGATTATTTCTTGATATGAAAAACTAAATATTATTTGTATGTATGATGACATCTGACACATTAGCAACATTTTTGTCGTAGAATTTTACTAAGGCTAAGGCGGGTGGGAGTGGTACCCTCCTAACTAAACTATCATCCTAGATTACATCATAGGGGTAATGTTTTTTTTAAACGGTTATATAGCCGTTCAACGGCTATATTTGCCTAGTCCATCGGGTTAAATACTCATTTCTAGCGGGTATATGTACTCGTGTTCCACTACCCGCCGAACCCGTTGGGGATGCGGCGGTGTTCCACCCAACCCGCTGGTCCACTCGCACCCCCCTAAGGGGAGTGGTTCCACATTTCCACACCTCTACACTCTTCCACATCAGCGCCACATCATTTCCACACGGTATCCACATTTGGGGGGCATGGAGTTCCACTTTTCATCCACTTGAAAAATACATGTGTTTAAAAACCATTGGTCTTGACCCCACTCCTTGGCCCCACCTCTTTCACCTTTCCCTTCTCCACACCGTGGAAATATGCACAGTGGAGCTCCACGCTCGTGGACCACGCCAAGGGGGCGTGGTGTTCCACGCTACCACGCTTGCCACCTCATCTTCAAGGTTGGTTTCACGGGGGTACTCCCCTCAGCCTAATCAATCAAATAATCTTTCACAGAGTCCTACATTTTTCACGTAATCGTCATATTTCACATTTATTCTTCATAACTAAATTATTTATTATAATTTAATTTTTTGTTTTTCATATTGTACAAATATATACAATAAATCACATCTAAATATTACATAGTTAATTGTCTTATTATTTCTTAACTGTGTTTAGTGAGTTGTGTCAATAACTCTGTTAAACGTGTCATGTTAAGGAACTCAATATATATAATACTAGGTTAAAAACCCGTCTATTACATGGGTTGAATAAAAAATAAATTAAATAGTAATTGGTAATGATGATTTAGAAATTATAAAATGATTAAACAATTTAACTGATGATGAGAAAAAATTTAAATTAAAAATTTTGTAGATAAAAAGTGAAACGAATTATTAATCTAGTTGTCTAAAATAATATAAAATGTAAAATACGGTCTTGATAATATAATAACTATCCAAAATACAAATTTATTTTTCGAAGTTGATAACTAACGTCAGAAATTATAACTATCCATAATTAATTTCATATTAAATTTAATTAGTTAACGATATAATTACATTTATATTAAATATCTAAAAATATACTATGTTAATATGATTATTACATATTTTCCAAGATTATTACCGATTCCATTCTATTTTAATAGAAGAGAGAGAGAAACGAGAAAATAAGGGTGAAGATGCACAAGAGAGTCACATGGGTCTTCTCATTTAATAGGAGAGAGAGGTGAGATAATAAGGGTGAGAATGCATAAGACAGTGACACGTATCTCCTTAGATCTTTATTTATTAGTATAGATTGTAGTGTGGTGTGGTGTTGGTCATGTTAATATTCATGTTAATGTATTGGTTACATTTAATCGTGTTAAACATGTCGTATTGTGTCACCCGTTTATTAAAATAAGACGTTTAATTACATGTGTCGTGTCTGGATTAAATAGTTGTGTACCGGTTCTAAATTTTAGGATGTTAAATCCTCCTCAACCTTGATATGATAATTTAGATGAATGTAGGTCAAGTTTGGTAAATTTGGGTCAATATTTGTTAACCGGTAAGTGATAACGTATCCACGTACAATCAATCTTGGTATGTTAATTTCGATCAGTTTTGGTTAAACTCGTTGAGACTAAGTTTACTAATCAAACTAACGAGTTAAAATAGTTAAAATGTTAGTTGCAATCGTTAAAAATTTGTTTGTTTTTCTTTGTATAAGTTTGTATTAAAAAAATCTTTATTCGTTACATATATGTACTTTTATCATTAAAATTGTAATCCTTTTAACCTTTATTCTTTCTAAAAAGAAAATATACACGTAAAAATAACATCTAATCTAACTATATTATGTAATAGGTTATATACTCATGTATTACATTGGATTGTTTAATAGAAAAATAAGTACAATAATGTATAAAAAAAAATTAAAACAATGTGTACAACAAAAAATATAATTCTTTGTTTCCTTAATTAAGTAATAATTATAATTCAACTTTTATGTTATTTTTCTAAAAAATAAAAACACTAAGATAATTAAATTTCAAAATTCAAACTTACTTAAAATAAAAAAAATTAAAAGATTTTAATAAGAAAAAATATGGTGATGACACGTGGCATTCTTTGGAATCATTTATTAGAATAAGCATAAATAAGCCGCTTATAGTACGCATTCAGATTTGTTTATATCAAATAAAAAAAAGTTTAAAATCCTTGAAAAAAACACAAATATTACCAGTCACATTGTCTTATACAAGTAATAACTTACATATACATATTTAAGTAGCGAATAAAGTATTTTTCACTTACTTTCTTATAGCGAATGAAGTAGTTTCACTTACTTTCTTATGGGGTGTTACTAAATAGACACCATCACCAAAAGTGTACAACAACATGTCTGTCACATCATACATGTTCTAAGATAGGATAAAAAACTAGCAAATGCAACTGAAATGTCGGTCGCAAAATTTGCAACCGAAATAATAAAATTAGTGACCGCACAAAGTTCGGTCACAAAACAGTCGCAAATTTAGTGACCGCTAAGTTTCTATCGCAACTCAGTCCCAAATTTTGCAACTCTAAACTTCAAATGCAAATTTGCGACCCGATCAACTTCGGTCGAAACCCAGTCGCAACAAAGGTTAGTCGCAAAACATTACCAAAATTGCGACCACAAGTCCGGTCGCTAAAAGCAGTCGCAAATATACCCTCGTCACAATTCTGGACGTGAAACGGGATTACCTATGTTGGTCACAAATCGGTTGCAAATAGCCATTTGCGACTTATATACGACCGAAAATGCGGTGGCAAATGCCCAGTTTTCCAGTGATGTCTTTCTCAATGGTCACATAAGATTTCAATGTCAGTTAATAAACACATCTTATGGACCTTGTGGTTTGACGAACAAAACCTCATGTGGGTCGTATAAAAAACCATACAAAATGTATTACCATTTTTACCCTATCATTCGTGTTGTGTGACTATTGGTGTCTGGATAATATGCGTATGGAGTTTTTGTTAGTTTCTTATATTATCCCGATAAACAAACAAATGTTATTAGTAATGTATTTAATAGGTGTTATAACTTTGTTTTACATCACGACAACCTTTGATGTTACAACTCAAGATTCTTTTCCTTCTCTTGAAGACACACATAGATTTCATGATCACGTGTACCAGTTTGATCACCACAACAAAACTTTCCTAGAAAGCAAACAGCCAAATTTAGGACAAAAACAAATTCTATGTTTATGTACGGACCGGAACCATTATCGCTCGATCATGTCATGTGCATGTGGTCTTGACCCTTTGGCGGACCATATACGAACACGGGTCAAGATCAAGTTGCATACAGAAAACAAACTATAAGAAAAAGATTACACTCTTGGTGTAGTTTTGGTATAGTAGTTCACCGAGAATGAGTTCAAATTTTGAAGTTAACAAAGGTAAAGTAGCTAACCAACCATTCTTGCTTTAACCGCACCCTTTGAATCACTTCAAAAGCCCTTGAATACAAGAAATCGAATCATGAAACACAATTGGCACACGTAATACGTCGATCTAGCTTTAAAAATGGCCCGTTTTGACTAGTTTTTCAAAATGATCTGTTTCAATCCAAACCCATTTTAAATGCTAGCTAGTCAACCCACCTAATTACCTAACTAACCCTATTTGATAACCTTCAAGTGCGTAGCGCAGTGGTAAGTGCCTGAACGAGGTCTTAGTTTGAATCTAACTTTACTGGTTTTTTGACTTTAACCCCTTTGAAAGCTACATGCCTAGTAGAAGCTGAAATTTATTTGGTCACATTGGTTAGCAGTGTATTGGTGGGATCCCGTGAATTTACCGGTAACAGGTTCTTACGGTTATCCAAAAGAAAAAATGCAGATGATTCAGTAGGCCATTCTCCCCGGGTGCCTAATTGATTAGGTTATTGTCGATAAAAATTAAGCACGCTCATGAAGTGTCTACCTATTTCCTAATGCATGAACTAATGTGTTGGTTTCCTATATCATCTATACCTATTTCTTGCCTAAGCCAACATGGTTTTGGCACGTGTTTGGTTTCAACAGGGTTGTGGTCACATTTGATCTGCGTCACACATGATATGATATTAGCTACTCCAAACTTTAATATTTCATATTTAAAGCAACAAAAAATGTATCACATGTTAACTGGTTAAGAAAACCATTTACTAGTATATTGCACTAAATCAAAAGCATACTAATTACCAGGGGCGGATATATGAAGAGCCCAGGTACCCCTCAACTTTTGATGCGTAGTGGGAATTTTTTTTTTTACCGTTTTATGTATCCAGATACCCTTGAATAAAATTTTAGATACCCCTAAAATTTTATTAAAATCATAAACTTTATAAAAGCCCAAACTTTATAAAAAACTCAACCCAAGACTCATTTTAATTAAAGCCCAAATCTCAAAAGTCCAATACCTAATTTTATTCTAAAAAACCCAACCCAACTATCCTCATCATCGATCCAAAAAAAAGGAAGAAGCAGCGAGCAAACACAGGAGGTGCAGTGCAACCCTGCCATCGACCACCACCACCGTCTGAGAGGCCCATCGCCGCCGCCGCCGCCGCAGCCACCATCGACGACCACAAGGGGGCTCGGGCATCCAATCAACTCCTCCTCAATCCTCCTCATTAAGGTAATCTACTAATTTTTGATTTAGGGTTTGTGTGTATATGTGCAATTGGGTGAAATTGAAATTTAGGTTAGAGTTTTATTTAGTTGTTATAACAAGTTTTTATTGTGTATTTGATATTTTGATTATAGGGAAGATGAAACCACAAACTAAACAAGCTCGAATTGGTAAATTTTTTAAAAGAAAATTCAATGATGATGTTGATATTGATGGAAGTCAAAGTATTCCTAATGTTGATATTGATGGAAGTCCAAATAATGTTGATATTGATGGAAGTCCAAATATTCCTTCAAATCCTTCAATACCAAATATAATTGATGATTTGAATTTTCCTTCGGATCCCTTTGATAGGCCACCTATTGCTAGCTATCATCTCAATCAAATAGATGAAGTAAGAAGACATTATCTTGTTAAAAAGGCTTTTCAACCACGAAAACATATATTTCCAAGCAAAATATTTTCCGGTCAGGCTAGAAGTTTTGTTGTAGGATGGTTTGATACATATCCGTGGTTAGAGTATAGTATTAAAGCAGACAAAGCATACTGTTTATATTGCTACTTGTTTAAAGAAACAGTTGGTAATCAAGGTGGGAGAGATACCTTTTCAAGTGAAGGCTTTTGTAACTGGAGTAAAGGGGTTGCCTTAAGAGATCATGTTGGATCGGTTAACAGTTATCATAATAAGGCTATGCAAAAATGTGAAAATCTTTTGAAACAAGAGCGATCCATTCATGTGAAATTAAATGCCCAAACTGAAGAAGAAAAGCTTGCAAATAGGTTAAGATTGATGGGTTCTGTTCGTAGTGCTAGATTTTTGTTAGAAAATGGTTTACCATTTCGTGGTCATGATGAATCGGAAACATCTATTTCTAAAGGGCTTTTCATATCAACTTTGAAGTTCCTTAGTGATAATAACCCGGAGATTGGTAAGCATACATTAGGGAAAGCAAAAAAGAATAATAAATTGACAGCTCCATCAATACAAAAAGAGATTATCGATTGATTTGGAAAAGAAGTAACCAAAATGATTTGCGAAGAAATAAAAGATGATGTGTTTGGGTTGTTAATAAATGAGTTTAGTGACGTATCTTTGAAGGAACAAATAGTTGTAGTTGTGAGATATGTTGATAAACTTGGAGTTGTTAAAGAGAGTTTTATTGGAATTGCTCATGTGAAAGATACATCTTCTGCAACTCTTAAACAAGCCATTGTTTCTTTATTAGCAGATAATCAGTTGAGCATAGATCAAGTAAGTATAATATTTCATTACATAAACATTAATAGAGATTTCATTTATCTTATAGTTTGTTTTTGTTAAAACAGGTCAGGGGTCAAGGTTATGACGGTGCAAGCAACATGCGAGGAGAGTTTAATGGCTTAAAAGCTTTGATTTTGAGAGATAATCCATCAGCACATTACATACATTGTTTTGCTCATCAACTTCAGTTAGTGATTGTGGCTGTTGCAAAGAAACATCCCGATGTTCAAGGTTTTTATGAATACCTTTCCATGGTTGTTAATACGGTTTCTGTTTCTTGCAAATGCAAAGATATGTTACGGGAGGCAAGAAAAGAGAGAGTAGAAAAAGAAATATTTGAAGGTGTAATTAAGACCGGAAAAGGATTAAACCAAGAGGTTTCCCTAGCACGAGCCGGTGATACACGATGGGGTTCTCATCATGGAACAATCACAAGTTTGATTAAATTATTTCCGGAAGTTGTTGATGTACTTCATTATGTTAAAGAAGAAGGAGATAACATTCAACAACGTAGTAATGCAAAAGGTATTCTTTCATATTTAAAAAAAATTGAATTTGTTTTTTATGCACACTTAATGGAAGATGTTCTAAGCATCACAAATGCCCTCTCAAAACATCTTAAAAAAAAGTCAAGACTTATTAGAAGCGGCTAAACATGATAAATGGAACAAAAGGAGCATTGAATGAGTTAAGACAAAAAGGGTTTGATGAGATGTTGGAAAAAGTGACTTCTTTTTGTCAAAAATACAATATTACGATGTTAGATATGATGGCAAGTTATGGTAACCCAAGAAACCGAAAGAATGTCATTACTAATCGACATCATTTTGAAGTTGAAATCTTTAATACGGTTTTGGATATGCAAATTCAAGAAATGGGAAATCGATTCAATGAGGTAACAACTACTTTGATAGAAAATATGTCGGGTTTAAATCCTTGTGATTGGTTTTCTAAGTTTGACACATCTAAGATAGTGGCTTTTTCTGAGATGTATCCGAATGATTTTACCACGAATGAAAGAGTGTGTCTTTTGGGTGAGCTTAAGGTTTTATATCATACTGTAAAGAAAGATGATAGATTTGCAAATTTGGATGGAATATGTGACCTTGCTCGTCTAATGGTGGAAACCGGAAAAAATAATTCTTTTCCTTTGGTTTATCGGATATTGAAGCTAGCTTTGGTTTTACCGGTTGCAACCGCAACCGCTGAAAGATGTTTTTCTAAAATGAAGCTTATCAAGACGGATTTACGCAATCGAATGGGTGATTAATTTTTGAATAATGCTCTAGTTTGCGCGATTGAAAGAGAAATATTTGATAAGGTGACGGATGACGATGTAATGGCTAGATTTCAAGTTATCAAATGCCGAAGAGGACAGATATGAGATCATCTATTATGTATTTCTTTATCATTTTGTAATATCATGTTTTTTTTTGTTTCATTTACTTGAATGTACGAAAAAAAAAAATTGGACAGATACCCCTTGATTTTTTTCTAGATCCGCCACTGCTAATTACCACTTCTATGACCAAATATACCTAACAACCATCTCCCTTTCAAAAGTGCTTCAGAATTCCCATTTATATATGTAATAGACTAATCGTATGTATATATATTTAGGTAGATGATCAAATAAATAAAAACAAAAAAAAAACGGTGTGAACACGTCTGACTCGGCTAAAACATGTTTTGAATCGGCCTAAAACATGTATAAAACCCCTAAAAATGGCTTGTTTATACTTAGCGTCTTGTATAAAAAAGTCATCGCTTTTAAGCGGCTTGTACCTAGGCGGCTAGGCGACAAAGCTCACCCCTTCGCGCCTTGAGCCTTTGACCACAATGTAACTAACCACAAATTTCGTGTATCTACTTTATGTTTGCGGTATCATTATTAGATCAAGTACAATATCTTATCCACTTTTTCTTTATAATTTTTTGCATATTTACTTTTTTTCATTATTCACTTTCGGGTCTCTGCTTGCTTTTCCACGTATCTACTTTGGAGCATCCACTTTATTTTCGTGCATACTCTATTTTGCTTTATTTTCTTAAAAAGTGGGTCATTTCTATCGCGCAAAATAAACTAACCACACAAAATCATTTGACATGGCCACATATATATATATATATAAACTTGTCACACATGCTCATTGTCATATAAATATACCTAAAATGGCTATTTTCATGATTTTCTAAAAAAAATAATAATAATAATCCTTTAGTGTGTTTTCATGGGCCGAATGCGGTCCCCAACTAACACGATGTTAAGTCCATACCCATCCGGTCTCCATGATACAAAGAAACTGTTGATTGTTTCCCAGAAAGAAAACCAGAAAACCGAGTCTATGTATCTTGTAATTCTCATACAATAATACCATCAATAAATGTGTCCATGTTATATGAAATGGTAATAGGCTAAAACATATAACCCGTTTTCGACCCTCTCCTTGTGATTTTTTTAACACAATCAAATTTACTCTTAAACTACCACCACAAAATCTGTATACTGTAGGATTTTATCCCTCGACGATAAAAGGAATACACCATTTACCACTTGATAAAACATCTCATTTGGTTTACCTCTCACCTTGCATAGAGGAGGTGGGCAGTTCAAGACTTCAAGCCTCACCACCCTCATTGTTTCCATGTTTTTTTTTTGTTATTTATTGTGCTAAAGTCCAGCCCAATTTAATGTTAAACTTATATTGCTTCTTGGGCTAAAGCCCAGCTATTTATAAACTTTTTTTAATAATAACTCAAACCACTAATATATATATAAATTTTATTTACACTTTCTTTAAACAAATTTTTTGCTTTACTATTATTATTATTATTATATATATCATAATCATTTATTAATATTAATAGTCTTACGTCATATCAAAACCCCTATTATCTTAAACGAAGGACTAAAAAAATTGACGATGGCTCGATGGTTCACGCATTGCGCGTTCACCCGTGTGACACGAGTTCGAGTCATGGCCGTCCATCCCCCCAACTGGTTCGGTGCGCTTTTAGCTTTCTTATAGTTTTTTATTTTAATTTTCTACTATTTTGTTTTTCTTTAACTTTTAAAATATTTTTACTAGGTTCCTTTATTACATATTTATCCAACCCTAAAATTTAATTATATATTTACTCTTCTTAAACCTATATATTACATATATATCCAATTCATTTAAAATAACTTATTTTATTATCATTTTACCCTTAATAAACTAATTAAAGTACTATTTACATATATCTCATTTCTAAATATCTGTGAGAGACAATTGGGTAATTTTAAGTTAATTGAGGAAATATATAATTAAAGTTAGACATTGAGGATATATGTAATTTAAAAGTTTAATAGAGTTGTTTTACATATCTTCATAAACCACCTGTTAATACATAAGGTTTCAAGTATGCGACACTTAATTATACTAAAAGTTTTACAAAAGCATATTTGTGCCTCGACGCGTTGCAGCCGAATCAAACTCTATGACAAACAACCAATCCAATAAATAACAGTTATTTTTACATCAAATATTTAATTAAAAAAACACAACCTATTATGTTTTCAAAATAATAGTTTGAATACAAAAAGCTAAACGTAATCAATTTTAAAAAAATTAAAAAATATTTTAATTAATGTTAGATTTAACTTTAATTTTCCTTCAAACTTTAAACTCCTCCATGAAAATCTATCTATACTAATAAAAGAAAATAAATCAGGACACGTGTCCTCTTATTAGCCTACCAAAAACTTAGTTTTTCCGCCCATTTGTTTTCCTATTTTTTTACACGCGGATCTAACTGATGCTACCATACCCGGTTTTGATCCATCTAACAACCCGAAAATCGATGTATCCTCTTCTCAACCCGAGTTTAAAACCCTACTTCACATTCTCAGCCATATTTTCTCAATTCTTCCTCTCTGCTAGAAACCCTAAACTTTCGATCGATGCAGTGGTGCAACCGACATGAGGGTTGTGTTATTTTGACATACCAGGACGACAAATAATGCTTATAGCTACGATGGCGGTTTGTAGGGGGCAGTGGTGATTGGCAACGAATAATAGTGTAGAGAGTTAGGGCCGACGATGATGACTATTGTGGGGTAAGCAACCAAATAATCCTTTTACGATTAATTTTGTTTCTAATTTTTCACTATTTTTAGGTGGCATAGAAGGTCGTTGGGTTGTTGCTGTGGTGGCGGTGATTTAGGTGGATTCAACAGCTTCTAGGGCTTTTCATATCTTATCGAATGTGTTGTTTTCACACATGTTCATCTTTTTACCTAATTTCTTTCAAACTAATATTCCCTTCAAAGTTTGTAGTTTTTTTTTCTGTAAACTTGTATTACTTATCAGCATAACTACCAACTTTCAAGTTCTATAATTATGTATAATGTTTACTATTTTGTTGTTTTCATTACAGGAGTGATTTCATTTTTTACTATTTTTTTAGAGTCCCTTTATATGCAAACTGGAGAGACTGCTTCTATAACATGTGAGAAGTCAAGGTAATATGTAACATTAACCTTTGTTTTTTTATTAATATGGATCAAGTTGTTTTTTATTTAAAGATCAACCTTGTAAGCTTTAAACGCCTATAAGAGAAACACTTTTCTTTTTTGACACAAGAACAACACATCATATTAGAAACCCCTCATTTGCTCATTTTTTGAAAAACAAAAATCTCAGCTTTAGGTTTTTTTCTGATCAAACCTCATCTTCCTTCACAAACGTCAGTCGGAAAAATAAACAGAACTTGCCTACTCAAAGCACTTATTTCAAGTAGGATTTACAATCTTTGTATGGTGGAAGGAGAACAAGACCTCCCTTTTGCTGGTTTGTTGCAGAATTTCGTTGCAGACCTTGAATCGAAAATATGAAATCCGAGAAGAAAATTAGCGTCATTTTGGGTTGAATAAAATAATTCAGCCGGAAAAAATCATGTTATTTACTAAAATCATGTTATTTAACTATCGACGAATACACATTATTTAACTAGATAACGACTTAACCAATTTAGGGTTAAGTTGTTATTTAGATAAATAAGTAATTTTAATCCTATTTTGTCAGATAAGTTGACATTTGTTAAATTAGTTTGCTTCATATTCTGTTACATGGCCTTAATAGTAGTTTAGAGTTTTTATTTGACTCTAATGCATTAGATAAAGTTAAATTAAATTAATTAACATTTATTCTATGTTGTTTATGTTTCTGATAATATGCTTTATGATGCAATTAGTAAGTAGACACTCTAATTTTTTGCTCCTTTAACTCTGAGCCTGTGAGGTAATTTCATTCATACTTACTTGCTTTTTACTCAAAGGAGTTGTTATGTTATACTGTCTCTAAACCTTATGCTTTAATTTTTTACTTCTAACTTTCATGGTAAGTATTTATTTAAATTGATGGAGCAAACATGAATGCACATGTATATTGATTTTTATATCACAAAATGCAGATACTTTTTATAAAATATTATAACTTGACTGAGGATCTTACAGGTTGGTTTGACAAGTTCAGGGTGGATTGGTGTTGATGTGTGCCATCTAAACCTGCACAAGACGTTTATGGTGCAGCCGCGTGTGACTCTAAGTTTTGATTCCATATATTCTTTATGAAATTGGTTGTAACTTGAATCCATTTTGGTATAAGTTTAGTTGGTGTTTGCTGAGTTGGGTGCTTAATTTCGTTATCTAATGGATGCGGAAAATATTTTTGAAGAACTGAAGAATTTGAAAAAATTCTACCAAAAAAAGTCAAAATCGGAAACCAGGTAAATTGTGTAGATCTTAAGTACTTGGGTGAACTATATTTTAAATTTTGGGATTTTTGTTTTTGTGGTGTCACCAGAGAGCCCCACCTCTGACCGGTTTATGTCGTGGCTCCTTGAGTCCTTCGTGTCAAACCATCAAAGTCTCCGTCTCTTTCTGTGTGAAAGTCAGTAATGGGAAGAGCACCATTTTGTGCAAAGGTTGGTTTACACAGAGGGGTCAAACTTATATGAACAGATTCTATTTTCAGTTTTTTTTGCAATTAGGGCTCATGTAAGTTGTTGCTTGCTTAGAGTTTTTTTTAACCTATTGATTGTTGATAAAGATGATAAAATTACGAACAAAACAACAAATGTCGTGTACAAATAAGTATTTAGAGATTTGTGAATTGTAATTGTACTTTTATTTTTTATCGTTGCACGTAATAAAAATATTTCAGTTATGTGAACTTTTTATAGAAATATATAATTTTTATTATAAAAACCCGTGTAATACACGGGTCTATAACCTAGTAAAGTAATAAAGTAAACTTATTATATCCTCAAGAAGTAAAAGAGATTGAGGGTCATTTACATATATCTTTTCCTAGGTTCCTTTATTACATATTTATCTAACCATAAAATTTAATTATATATTTACCCTTCTTAAACCTATATATTACATATATATCCAATTCATTTAAAATAACTTATTTTATTATCATTTTACCCTTAATAAACTAATTAAAGTATTATTTACATATATCTCCTTTCTAAATATTTGTGAAAGAAAATTGGGTAATTTTAAGTTAATTGGGGAAATATATAATTACAGTTAGACATTGAGTATATATGTAATTTAGAAGTTTAATGGGGGAAAATATGTAAAAAACCAAAGATCAAATACAAAAGAGTAAAGTGTCATTTTAGTCCTTGTGGTTTGGCCAATTTATCCATTTTTATCCAAAAAGTTTTTTTTAGCTTTTCCGTCGCTGACTTTTCAAAATTTAGCCATTTTCATTCAAACAGTTAAAAAAATAACGTTAGATCAGAGGCATTTTTGTCCTTTCATAATTCCTTATGATTAACCCCCTTTATTACTCCCCTTCTTCACCCCCTTCATTAACTTTTCAAACCTAATCATGATGGATTTGTCTCTGAACTTGCCCCTCTCAGTTGCAGCACTCTCTTCAAGTAGCTATTAATAAGAAAAAAAACTAAACTGTAATATTGTGTGACTACTGACCAGATCCCCTAATTCTTCATAACACACAGGTAATCAAACTCTCCTTCAAACCAGAAAATCAGCTAATCAGAAACCAAGAATGCCGGAAAATGACCACAAGGTACGGAAACTACATGATCGGAGACTCATGGACGGAAAATTAGAAATTTGAACCCTATGTTTGACCAAAATCCAGAGTCTCAATAACAAAACAAATAACTCACATAACAGAAGAATGACAAAATCCAAATTACAACAAATGCAACAATCTAACACTTAGGTTTGAACGGGTTGAAATGTAATTAGGTTTTGAAAATGTGAGAAATGAAGGGGGTGAAGAAGGGGAGTAATAAAGGGGTTAATCAAAAGGAATTATGAAAGGACTAAAATGCCCTTGATCTAACGTTATTTTTTTAACTGAGCTAGTCATTTGGATGAAAATGGCTAAAATTTGAAAAGTAAGGGACGAAAAAGCTAAAAAAAACTTTTTTGATGAAAGTGGATAAAATGGCCAAACCACATGGACTAAAATGGCACTTTACTCGATACAAAAACTTAGACAACAAAACGTTAAATAAGCTTAAAAAATGAGTTGTTTTATAATAATAAAAAAATATATTTTAATTAACTAGATAGATTAAACGTTAAACTTTCCTTTTTAAAAAACTACCATCTAAATCTATCTATACATACTAATAAATAAAGGTTTTGGGGTGGCAGATGTCATTTCCATGTTTATCCATAGGATTTTTTCCCGACTCTCTCTGCTATTAATAATACAAGTTTTCCCGCCCCTCTCTCCTATTAAATAATAATGATTTCTATAACTATTTTTATAAAACATTTTTAATTAAAAATAGCTTTGTTCTTAAAACATTTTTATAATTTGAACATATCTTTCATTCTTTTTATAAAACATTTTTAAAAAATAACTATATAAAGTTTCTAAAGTTTGTATTAAAAATTATGTAATATGTCATAAATATGTAATATTAGATCTTCATTTATGAGTATATATGACATTGAATTTATTCAACCTGTATAATATATAGGGTTCCTAACATATATTATAATAAAGGAATAATTATACTTGCTACGTATCGACTTCTGATGAAAATCTAGATTTTTGTTTTTCGTCTTTCTTTCCTATTAAATAATAATGATGTTAAATAATTAAATATCTAAATTATTCTAATATTTTATTAAAAATTACTAAATCATAAAAAAATTTCAATTATATCTTATTTTAAAATACAATTTTATAATTTTTAAATCTTCATTATTTGTTATTTTACAGATGACTAATAACATTCAACATACAAATTTTTATAGAAAATACTGTTTTATAACAAATTATATTTATTCAACTCATGTAAAATATAGGCTTTAACCTACTAAAGATACTAAAAAAATCAATGTTACTCATGAGATATGGTTTATGATATATGATTAAGAAACAACTTTTCTTTTTTCATCACAAATTCATAATATTATATATTTTTTATATAATTTCATAATATTATATTTTGTTGACGGAAACACATTTTAGTGCTGCAAAATAGATAAATAAAAGAATAACATGAGAAAATAAATGAAATAAAATGTAGATATTTTAAACTAAATTAAATATAAACTAACAAAATAAAAATAAATTAAAGATACAAACTCAAGAAAAATTAAAAGCCTTATTTTAATTTTTGTTTGCTATAAGTCTGGGTATTTAAAAAGTATGAATGGCAATGTCATTCACTGTATTTATTTTTTTTTTAAACACAAATTTTTATTCTATTTTTTTTTATGTGTTGGATGAGGATAGAACCCACGTGAGACTTTACTCTTACCAATACATCCCAACCCTCAAATGATCCATTAATGGGTGAGTTTAATTACTTATAACAGACAAAAACCATCTTCTTCACCTCCGTAGCATTTCCGCTCCAATCTCCCTTCACCTTTGTTGGAGCGGCTCATCAACGCTTGGTGACGGAAAAGCTATTTATAGACGCTGGAGAATGATGATTGTGAGCCGATGCGTTGCTTCACCGGAAAGACTCGATATATGGGTTATGCAAACTGTGTAACAACGGTCTGAATAATAGAGTTAAGAACCCGTGGATGGGAGGCGGTTATGCGATGGTTGGTTTGTTTCCATACGGCGTTAACGGTTATCCGGCGTTGATGGCGGCAGAGAGAGGTACGTTGACGGCGACAGAGAGCGTCGTTAGTAACGGTGGGATGGTGGGTGTTTTGGCGTTAACATGGACGGCGGAGGCTGAAGGGTTAGACGGGAGGCAAGGCACGGAAAAGGTAATGTGGAGAAAAGGTATATGTTTAACGGAAGGAAAGGATTAATAGGTTGTTTAACGGAGGGTATAACGGAAAAATACGCTACGGAGGAAGGAATAATAGGCTTTTAAACGGAAAAATACGCTACGGAAGGAAAGGAATAATAGGCTTTTAAACGTAGGGGTATAACAGAAAAATACGTTTTTTAAGGTTTCTTAAATAAATGTTGGTTGCAAATTGTATATATTAGTAATGACTTGTCTTTACATACAAATAAAAAGTGCTTACATAGGATATATTTTTTAACTTCTATTTACAAAGTTGTGTCTAATTTATTTTTTATGTTTAAATATACCATTTGTCCATAAAAATGTCATTAAGTCCCTATATTTGTGTAACTTTTTTAAGCATTTAGAAATTAAACAACTAATTTGAGTTAACATTATTACGGGTAAATACCATAAAAGCCAACATACTTTTTCTCCTAAAGATCCCTCAACCCAATTTTCACATATTAAAGTTCCTATAATTTGAATAAATTTGTGAAATTATTTTAGCTAAAAGAATTCCAAATAGACAAGTAGCAAGTATAACCGTACTAGATTTCTAAAAGGGGCTATGAAACTTTACTCGCTTTAGGCCCTAAGAATGGTTGAGCCGCCCCTGCACACATTCAATCATATGATTCCACATTACACATAAATAACACACATTGGGCACATATACTTCTAGGAGGTATGAACACTCACTTGGATTTCATAACATTCCTCTTTTAACTGTTCTCTTGAAGATTTATAGTTAGGATCACATGTTCCTATAGTGTGCAAGCACCTCAAAATAGTTGGGTAATTAACCCATATCTATCATGGGTATCTAACCCATGCCACTCAGGTATCTAACCCACGAGGTAACCAACCCGCATGCACCTCGGGTATCCAACCAATACCCTTTAACCTACTGAAGTCAAGGAACCTTACATTTCGGTGTCGATATCTCATGCCCCACTGGTAGTCCCCGCTTCCTCCACCCTTGTCTCCCCCCTAACCCTATGGTACGCTTTGTTTGACCGAGTATACACATGATATCCCGACACACTCAAAATAACTTAAAAATGTCTCAAAACACTCAACAGAGCATTTAAACCCCAAGAGATCCCTCACAAAGAGGACTCTCTCTACATCCTTTCTCTTAATTGAAAGATCATAATAGATGCTCAAACGAATTGCCATGGTCCTTTATTTATAGTGCAAAGTCGGCCATCAACACAGGTCGTATTACGTACGGGTTGTATGCCCTTCAAAAGTGTCGGGTGACGACGCGTGGCAAAACTCGCGATTGATGGTGGGACACGTGGAATCACAAGATTGCATCAGGTGACACACCAATACCTTGCGTACGCCATTACATGCCGTGTTGTTTGCCGACCTAGCCCAAACAGACAGTATTTTTTTTTAACCACCAAAAATTATATATAAAACCCCACCGACTAGAAAAGTTGGTTGGGGAACAACCAAAACAAATTACATGACAAGGAGCGGGTTTTTCAACCACTAGGTCCAAACAACTTTAAAGTTACACTTTCTACTCGAAAACCATAAAAACATAATTCAATCAAAGATGGAGTATATTATTTCTGTAACAAATAATATCAATTCTAAACCTCCAAATAAACCACCATGCATGTCGAAAATATGACAACTTCAACACACTCTTTTTTGGGCTTTGAAATCTATAGTGCATCTAACCAAGCACACAACACCAATGGAGATTTAGAATTACGCCATGAAAATCCAACCAACAACCAATGGTCGACCAAACAATATCCAAAATACGATTCTCGATTTGCACCTGCAAATCACAATAGGACACGCCCCCCCCCCCATGCAAAGATTACTCCTTAGTAAGTAATCGGTCCAATATCACCCTCCAAGCAGGCCGAGCCGGTCCCAAGAATTTGAGTGCCCACAAGCCGAAAAAAAAGGCCCATGTGAAGTGGCGGAGCTAGAAATTTTTTTCCAGTGGGGTCGCTTTTTTTCGATACTCAAATTTCTAAGTTTCCGACTACGATTTTTTTGGGCCGGTTCATTTCAGGTGATCAAGTCGGGTCGGGTCAGTAACACATTAGATACGAGAATGAAAATAAATTGTCAATAGAAAACAAATTATAAAAATACATTGTCATTAGAAATTAAAAAAAAAACATTGTTCCATTTGAGTTTTCATTTTTTTTTATTTTCTTTTTATAATTAGGTTTAATAATAAATTAATTAAATAACCCAATTGGGTTAATGGATTATGAACCGATCACAAATGGGAATGAGTGTGGGATTACAAATGAGCCTATTAACTAATAGGATTAGAGTTAATTAAATTATACAAATGAGACTACTAAATAAATCTAACTTATTGGTTTAAATAATATAGTTAATTATTTTTTTTTAAGGTTCGAGGTCACATTTTTTTTTATCTAAAAATCAACGAGGTCAACCTCAAAAAAAAACCGGGGTCGTTCGGCATTCGAGTAATATACCGGTATTAAAAATTTGAAATTGAGTGGGGTCGGCTGACCCCGTCTCCCATATACTAGCTCCGCCAATGCCCATGTGGAACGTATTTTTTTTTAAGTCTAATATAAAATTACAAAGTGTTGTGTTGGATTGGATTCATGAGCCTAAACACATTTAATATTTTTAAGCCTAACTTACTTTTAAAAAATGCCCAATAATTTTTTCTTGATATATTTGATCCAATATTACTTATTTGAAAAGGCCCAATTGTTTTTTTTCTTGATATATTTGATCCAATATTACTTCTTTAAAAAGGCCCAATAGTTTTATTTTTTTAAAGTCTCGAAAATTGTATATATATCCAACCAAACCTCATTCCAAAATATCCAACCAAACCTCATTCAAAAATTTTGTTTTACCACCGTTCCCTACTTTTTTCCGCGGCAAATCATAGAGAATAATATATTTTTCATCAAGAAACCAAGTTGATTTCATAATTCTCGCCCATATACCACTTGTATTACTAAACCGAACACCGTTAGTAACTCCCGCCACCTCCCCAGGGATTGCAGAAATAACCCTAACCTATAGAGTGTTGGGATTGTTAACAAATTTTCATCTCGATTTTTTAAGCAAAACATAATTAAAACCTTGGCAGATGGTCGGATCGAATTTCCAATTAATTTTTGTTTCCTTTCAAAATCTTATTTTTTAATTAATTTAGTAATTCAACTTATATATTTGATTTGTTTACGTCTTCATATGTCATTAAAATTACAAATTGTTATTAAAACCAATGTTTTCAGAACCGAACCGGACGTCGAACCGGTCTCCTTACCGGTCCACTAGCCGGACCGGTCTCCTTACCGGTCCACTGGCCGGACCGGATTTAACAACCAGATGACGTCATAAATATTATAAAAATAAATGAATTCAAACATTCATTAATCGTTTAGAAATCACCAACAAGTCAATTATAATACTGTTAGATTAATAATTAGCTATGAAATACGAATCAAAAAAACTTAAAAAGAGGGAAAAAAATAGTCAACCGGTCCGACCTCTGGGTCGCTGCAGGACCATTTCAACACACCTAACTGGACCAACCAAACCTCTGGTTCTCGGTCCGACTGTTCGGCCCGATCCAGGTTTCTAAACACTGATTATAGCACATAATATTTTTTATTTTGTATCCATATACATAATTTAACATTTATATTATTAACGTTATCCAGTTTTAAAATACGTTTTAATAATTCCGACCGGTATATCTTTAGGACAACCTGTTTATTGTCGGATATGATCCTAGAAAAATTAGTTTTGAGGTTCCAAGTCAGGAAGGAAAGAGAGGGGAACAAGCTCGGCTGCATAGACTTATTTTCTCGCGAGAATATGGATGACAGGCTGTCCAAAATGGGGTGCCACATATTGCAAAAGACGATAAAGGATAGGTCATGTTTATCCTTCTTCATTTAAGGTCCCTCGCGTTTTAGTGTTGTGACATAACATACCATCTAGTTTAGAGTGTGGCACACGTGCCCTTGGACTACAATCAAAGGATTATTTGATTAATTGATCTAGTTAATAAAGATTATCTAGTTATCTCGATATCAAAGTGATTTATTAAAATGTGTTTTTGACATAAATATCTTATAAGAGCGGTAGTTTCAAGGACATTTAAGTATATACGTTTATAACTGGTTCTATTAATTAAACCATTGTTAAAATGTGTTAAATAAACCTTTAGCATGTCAGTTTATTGGTCTAATATAAACATATGAAATATGCATATGCTGGTTGAATACATTTTTAAACTACTTTTTTAATACAAGGAATTATAGAACTTATTGCTAAATTAAGACTATGACACACGTAGTATAAACAAATTTCAACAGAACAACATACTTTAAAAAAAAATCACTTACAATACTTTAACGTACAAGATATTATTTTTCACAATAAAAGGACGTCAATGACATATTTAGTTAAACTATCTCCCGAAAAATCTTTAGATCTTTAATTTTGTGTTGAGTTGTGTGCTAATAATGTGTTGGAGATTTAATGCTCAACTATTCATGTTTCATCTTATGTGTTGCTTACACATCACCGGTCCGATGTGCTTTTTCGTAGAGATGATACTTTAAGCCGACCTTTTTCACGTGCATTAGAAAAAACGTATCACTATATACTGAAAAGTGCTTAAAAAAATTACACAATGTATGCATTTAAAGTTTAGATCTTCAACAAATAAACCCTTCGTGGTAGTTTAATAAAATAAATATAAGTGTTTGTCATCATTCAGATCACAAATATAGATTAAGTGGCAATCTTTTAGGAGGGTTAACATAGTAACATAAAAACATAAATAAATATTATTGAACTACGACATTCTTGTTATCCATATAAAATCATCTCCAAATGAAACAAAGTATAAACCAAATTGTGGTCTCAACTCTATAAATTTACAATCTTAAATCTATAAATTTATAACCATTTATACTAAAAAATACATAACTTTCAACTTTAACTTATAAAATATAGGAGTGATATTTTTAATGTAATAGTCTCCTTTTTGACCCATACTCAATTTACACTTCCAAAATTACTTTTATAGCCTCACACATATCAAATTAACAAGCATGTGAATATACATTTAAACGAGTTATAAAACTTTATAAACACAAACCCCTCAAGATTAACACCCCATTTGGTGCTTCTAAACCACTAACACAACCTACCACTTCTACATATTAAATTTGTGCCATTAATGCATCAAACTAATATCCTTTCATTCACACCAAGTATTTATGACATGCTATATCCAACCAAACTTATGAGAACTCACCCACATTATAATGAATACTACAAAATGAGAAAAAAAAAACACTAAAATGGGTTTATAAACTTGTTGGTTCAAAAAGTGTAACTTACTTTTCATTATTCTTTATTTTCAATATTACTTTTTAATATTTATCTATGGCCATGTGACTTCTCTTAATAGAAATGGCAAGTTGCAACCTATAGTTTATGTTAGGATCTATTTGGACAAGATTTAGAAATGAATCATTGTCTTTACAATTATAAGTATTACATAAATTATTTAAATATTAAAAAAAAACTAATCACTTAGATTTAAAGTAACTCAACTCTATTTAAATTCAATTTGAATTAATTCAAAATAACCATTATCAACAAACTTATTTTAACCACGTTACGTATCGATAATTCATTTAATTAATTCAAGATAGTTACACATTAACGAAATACCATTTTAATTCATTCTATTTCAGTACATTATGGTTCCGAAGAATAAATATAAATAAAAAATCAATTTATTTATTTACTTAACCAATAAAAAATATTAATATTAATTTTATTAAAAAAATAAAATAAATTATAACAAATAAAAATAATAATAATAAAATTAGAAAAGAGTAAATTGACAATCATAGATTTACATTAGATTTATACTTATTTTCACTCAAAATGATGATTTTAAATAAAATGGAGAAACATGCAAGAGAAATCAAGTGAGAATCGAGTGTAAATATATGATGATTATGCTACTAGAACTAACATTGACAACAAAAGTGAAAGTTGAAATAATCAACAGCCAAACTGTTAATTTGTATTATTATCAGCCAATTAGTTATAGTTTGGATTATTAAAAATCAATTTACCTAAAAAATATCAATATTAATTTTATTAAAATAAATTATTACAAATAAAATAAAATAAAAAAGTTATAATATAATAAAATTAAAAAAAGTGTAAATTGACAATTATTGACAGGAAAATCCTACCCAAGAGGCGTGAGGTTAAATCTGGTATATGCGAATCAACAAAAGGGGGTCAATGTCAAAAGCCACATTTGAAAACCACCGAGAGATAAAAATTAAAATTTAAAAAAAGCCCTCTTTTCATACACAACCACCGATCGCTGCGGTGGACGCCACCAACCACCACCGCCCTCGGGATTCCAACTCATATCTTCACCATTCATATCAATCAGTAAGTCTCATCTTCCTCTTTACATATCTGCATCTATATCAACGCATGTGAAATTAGGCTTGGCTTTTGGTTTTGATTTGAACTAAACTGCAATTCACACATGGGGCGTAAGAAGCGAAGCGTCGCTACTCGCTCCAAGGCGGCGGCACCTGCTGCTAATCATCCTCCGCCGTTGTTATCCGTCGGTAACAACGACGGCGATGATGTTGATGTTAGTTTGCTCGGTACGGAACAGAATTTGAGCATGAATTCGTCGATTGTACTGGAGGAAAAGCAAGTTAACCTAGAAATTGAAGCTTCGTCGGCGATTGATTCGGAAGGTTACTCTGCTGTGAAAGTTGAGTGCGAGAAGGCTCTAAATGCACTCCGGCGGGGGAATCATACGAAAGCCCTTAGGTTAATGAAGGAGATGTGTGTGAAACACGAGAACACAGCTTACTTGTCGTTGATTCATCGAGTGCAAGGTACTGTGTGTGTTAAGGTTGCGACTATAATTGATGATCCCAATGCGAAACAGCGGCATTTGAAGAACGCGATTGACTCAGCTAAAAAGGCTGTGATGCTATCCCCAAATTCGGTTGAGTTTGCTCATTTTTATGCGAATTTGCTTTATGAAACGGCAATTGATGGAAAGGATTATGAGGATTCGGTGCGTGAGTGTGAGCGTGCGCTGATGATTAAGAATCCAATAGATCCTGGGAAGGAGAGTCTGCAGGATGAGAGCCAACAGAAAATTGCTGCAGCAGATGCGAGGATTGAGCATGTGCAGAATGAGCTTCGTGCCTTGCTTCAGAGGGCCAGTCTTGGTACTATTTCGAGTTGGATGAGGAATTTAGGAAACGGGGAGGATAAATTTAGGATTATTCCTATTAGGAGGGTTCCTGATGACCCAATGGATGTAAGAGTAGTTCAAGCGAGAAGGCCAAATGACATCAAGAAAGCAAGTAAGACAGATGAGGAAAGAAAGAAAGAGATTGAAGTTAAAGTGGCTGCAGCAAGGCTGTTGCAGCAGAAACTAGAGTCTTCCCAGTCCCAAACTGAAGGAGATAAGGGACCTGAATCTTCTTCCGGGCCAGGTCAGCGAACAGGTGACAGAAGGAAAAGTGGAAAAATGAAAAAGAGTGTATCGACTTCTGAAAGAAAAGATGGCGTTCTCCATTATTGGAAGTCTATGAGCACAGATTTGAAGAAAGACTTGTACAAGATAATGATATCAGATATTCAAACCCATTTTAAATCACTAAAAGATGGGTTAGCGTATGAATTAATTACTGAAGCGCTGTCTTTTGGTGTGGATAATAATGGTTGGAGGTTCTGGATGTGCTGTAGATGCAGTGAGAAATTTACCGATCCTGATTTGCACAAGCAACACATTTTACAGGAGCACATGGAGAGCTTATCACCAAAGGTGCAGGCAGTGTTGCCTCCAAATGTTGATAGTGAGTGGACTGAAATGCTTCTGACTTATCCATGGAGAGCATTGGATGTCAATGCTGCTGTTAGAATGATTGAGTTGCGATCGAATTCCTCAGTTTCTAACTCAGAGTTAGCTAATGGCCGTTTTAGTGACTGCTATGGCTATGAGGATGCGTGGGGTTTATCATATGGACGTAAGAAGTATGAGGATGGTTGCAATGATATTAGTTTAGTGGGGAGAAAGAATGCTAAGACTGCTGACTGTGTCCCGATGGAATGCGATCAAAGTGAAGCTTGTAAGGGATATTTCAACCCTGACAGCTGGCCATTATCTGATGACATTGAGCGAACAGATCTACTTGAAAAGATAAAATCTTTATTCCATTTACTTATTAAACATAAATGCCTTGCAGCTAGTCATCTTACCAAAGTTATACAGTTTGCAGTTGAGGAGTTGCATCCTCAGCTTCTCAACTGCGGTGTAGAACAATCACCCATTTGTATATGCTTTCTTGGAGCAACAGAGCTTACAAAAGTGCTCATGTTCTTACAAGAATTATCTCGTTCATGTGGAGTAGGTAGGTATTCAGAGAAGGGTAATTCTATAGAAGAGTTAAGCAATGACACACAAGTAAATGAAATGTCTGAAAAAATAGCCTTTGATGAAGATGGTTCAAGTCTCTTGTTGGATGCAAACACTTGCCAAGATGATGATGATTCTCTGTTGTCTTGGATATTTTCGGGGCCTACAAGTCAAGAACAGTTGACATTCTGGACTAAAACTAGAGATGAAAAGATGCATAAAGGGATAGAGCTCTTAGAGATAATTGGTAAAGAGTTTTCACATTTGCAGAGCTTATGTGATAGAAAGTTGGAGCATTTAAGTTATGAGGAAGCCTTGCAGCTAATTGAAGATCTCTGCCTAGAAGAAGGTAAGAGAAGAGAAAATGCTACTGAATTTGTTCGACAAAGTTACGAGTCTGTTTTAAGGAAACGGAGAGAAGAACTTACTCAACGCGACACTGATGTTACATGTGTTAATAGGTTTGAGGTGGAAGCCTTGACAAATGTTCTAAAAGAAGTAGACTCTTTTAATGTTAATCAATTCAGGTTTGAAGATACATACGGTGTTGCGAATGTAAATTCTCATGTACATGACTTGGAATCGGGTGAAGAAGATTGGAGGGTGAATGACTATCTCCAACAGTTGGATACTTGCATAGAAATTGGAATCCAGAAACAGAAAGAACAGTTGTCTGTTGAGGTTTGTTTGATCAACGAATATATGTATTTTATATAGAAATATTATGTGGGGTCTCTCCCCTTTATCTTACTTTCTCAGAAAAATGCAGCTTAGCAAAATCGATGCACGGATCATGCGAAATCTCTCTGGAATGCTGCAGTTGGAAGCCAAGTTAGGTCCTGTATCTGCTCATGATTTTGGACTCATAGTTGTGCCCCTTGTAAAGTCATATTTGCGGGTTCGTATACGCTTTCTATACAGGTGATTAAAAGTGAAAATATATTTGTTTACATTTTTTCATCTTTTCTTTAGGCGCACCTAGAGAATTTAGCAGAGAAATATGCCACAGAGAAATCAGATGCTGCCAGAGAAGCTTTCTTGGCTGAACTTTCTTTAGATTCTAAAAAGGGGTCCGGTTATATTCCAAAGCATCTTAATGATAAACTAAAGGATAAAAGAAAGAACAAGGAATATAGAAAAACAAAGGATTCCAAGGTTTGAGATATATTCTAATAACTTCTTATCTATTATTAGATTATAGATTGAGAATACATTGTTACATGTGCAGGCTACAAGCATTGTTGAATTACATGTTTTATCCAATGAGACTGCAGAAATGGCGTATGTGGCTTCTTTACCATGCTTTGATGCTCGCTATGTGAATTTACTTTATTATCCTTGTTCTGATGTTTGTTTTTCTCAGTTCCCCAGCAGCAATTGTGATAGATGAACAACTGAATGAAAGTGTGGCTGAAGTTGGTGTTTTCCATCAGGAGGAAGATGAAGCAAGGCGTAGAAAGATTGAGCTTGAAGCTGAAGAAAGGAAGCTTGAAGAAACGTTAAAATATCAAAGAAGAATTGAGGATGAAGCTAAACAAAGACATCTTACAGAGCAACATAAAAATAGCTCAAGAACGACACCAATGAGCATGGTAATCTTCTTTGTGATTATGTTAGCTTTGGTACCCATGTTAATATTTTCCCTCTCTTTTGCAAATTTAGTACTGAATTATGAGAAAAGCGTTAAAATGATTACTTTTGGGTCCGGTTGATGAAATTACATGGTGTATGAGGTGGCTTACCATTTTTATCTTCTAGGAACCCATGAAGCAAAGCAATGGACTTTTGAGCCCTCCAGAAGATGGACTCTCGGAGAGGACTGGTATTGATTGTGCTTATAGATCACAATGCATATTAAGAGAAAGGATAACAGTAATACTAATTAAACTACAAATCATTATGTCTCTTTGTTAGGAAGAAGAAGTAGGCGGCACAAACATACAACCAAGGTAATTGATGGCAGATTGCAACCCGTGCCAGCTGGAAAGGAGCCTATAGAATTTGGACAAAATACATATAGTGACCGTCTTCAAGGTGAAAAATATATATTATGTTTGTATGTTTGTATGTTTGTGTGTGTGTGCCCAGTTCTTGACCCCTTTTGTTTTCCCTTTCTCCCTAGTGTAAATGGTCTAGTTTTGAAACTAAAACTTAATAATAGGTCTAATGGGGATGCCTTAGAACTAAATCTGAAATGAAAGAAGCTGCAGTCAATAAGAAATTCAGAACCACCAGCAAACAGCCAAACACAGATACCACCTGCTTATGCCAATTGTTTGGAACAATATTTTGTGATCTCACCTCAGTTTATTTCTTGGAACAATGTGACCTGCATTTGAAAAATTAGGATTTAGGAATAGTTTATGTTAAAGATCTGGCACCTGTCAAGTGACATGCTCACCTTGCATATGGTTAAGAACAATTAGTTGTTTAATAAATATCATTCATATATAAATAGTTGGCTCGTGTTACAACAAATTTATTTTCATATAAAATAGAAGAGGATAATCTATTAATCTCCCATAAGATTGGGGCCTAGGACACATGCACTTTCATCACCTCTCTTTTATGCCTCAATGACTCGTTCATGGGCCTCATGGCATTAGAATTTTAGGGTGTATTTGTTTTTGTTCTTTTTTATCTTGTTCTTTTTAATTTCTTTTGTTTGGAGTATAATTTAGTAAGAGGTTCATACAGTAACTCTCTGTATGGAGAGTGAGGAGGATAGACATGAGGAATACAAAACTTTTGATTTAAACAAATAGAGGCGTTTTAGCAAAATCTTATAGTTTCATTTCTTGTCATCTTATTAATGACATTAAGATCTTTGCTGATGGGTTGTACTTTGCTCTATAGCAGATACTTCTTCAGGAGATAATGAAACAAGAGTATTGATGCTGCAAGCAGAAGATGATGACGAAAAAAGGTTCCAAGCTGACCTATCAAAAGCTGTCCGCCAAAGCCTTGGTATTTATTTATTTGCTTACCTCTAACAAATATGGTAATAAGTTTGATGTTAAATGGGTCATTTTGGTTATTTTAATTCATTTTTTAAGTTGGAATTAACTTGAAAGATTAAGGTGGTGAGTTATGACATACTTAAGCCTCAATTAATGAAAGTTGGAAGAATTCGAGTTTACAGATAATGTGGGTGTTTAAGACAATATTGTAATTACTTTGATGAAGCCCATAGTTTAATCAGTTTCCAGCTATACAAATTGTTCTTGCTCTTTGGGCATTTATACTCTTTTTTCTGTTTTTGGAAAATGATCTTTCTCGTTCTTTGTTTCTGGAAGTTATGCTAAGGGTGGAAAATTGAGCAGGACAGGTGGGTTGGTAAATGGGTGAAATTGGGTTCGGATTGGAACAAGAAATTCGGGTGTGGGTCGAAACGGGCCAGGTTGGGTTGCATTGAGACCCAAAACCACTTTTGTTCAAAAAATTTTGTTTTTCTGTAAAAAAACTAGCGTGTTGATAAAATTACAGTTCAGGTGAATTTCAACTGGTTTCCTTTTTAGTTATTTTTTTTAATTTTACTCATTTGCCTCGTTAGACATAAAACCTACCCGAATTAACGTTATTCACAAGTAAATGGGCCAAACCGGCCACCTCTAAGTCATGCATGTAAGCACAATTAGTCCAGCTTGTGTGCCTGTATGTATGTTGAAACATGTACTCCTTTTTGTACAAATCTAAGTCATGCATGTAAGCACAATTAGTCCAGCTTGTGTGCCTGTAGTATGTTGAAACATATATACTCCTTTTTGTACAATTTTAGTTATGTTCAGGGAAATTTTTCTGAATTTGCTTTAAACTGGCATTTTCTTTAAAAATTGCAGATGCATTTCATTCGCATAAGCCATATTCTTCAACATCTGGATTGATGATGGCTGACAACATGCTTATAGAAGGGGAAGACTCTTGTATTACATCTATTGAAGTTGATCCAGACAATGTAAATGGAAGTGATGTGTATGGTACAGGCCTGAAGAATGAAGTTGGTGAATACAACTGTTTTTTAAATGTTATTATACAGGTTATTGTTTTTAAAATTAAGTTTTACCAATCATTTCTTGTCGTCTCAAATCTAACATTTTTTTATATTTTTCTTTAAATTGCAGTCTTTATGGCATTTGAGACGATTCCAGGAGGAATTTCTAGGCACATCTACTGGTGGCCATCTTCATGTTGGTGATCCATGTGTTACATGTGCTTTATATGATATTTTTAGTGCTTTAAACTCTGCTTCCACTGATACAAGAGTTCAAGCTGTTGCCCCTACTTCTCTTCGGATTGCTCTTAGCAATTTGTATCCAGACAGTAATTTCTTTCAGGAGGTATGTCTATTCACCCTGATCATAGCTTATATTTGCATCTTTATTGTTTTTTTATGGTCACAAACAAAACCAAATGCTATATGCTTTCGCTAAGTCCTTTTGTACATTACGTGTTACTGTGGTAGGCTGTTAGTTGTTACTAGAGAGGTAGAAAGTTGGCGGTTCGGGTACATGGCGAAACAAGTAATATTGGTACAGGTTGATTGGGTTGGGTTACTTTGTAAAGAATTAAAGATCATATTTTCAAAATTATAAGTTAAATTTTGAATTCTTTGTCTAACTTTTGACTCATTTCCATTTCAGCTAATTTTATTTGATTTTTGCGTGTTTTGACTTGTTAGAGATAAAACACAACCTGGATCGAGTTTAATGTTGTCGAAATTACCACCTGTAATAAATACGTGCTATGATTTGGCAGGCACAAATGAACGATGCCTCTGAAGTGTTGGGAGTGATATTTGATTGCTTACATCAATCATTTACATCTGGTACTGGCATTCTTGATACTGAACAAATGGAAAGCAATACAATGGGCTCTTGGGAGTGTATAAATAAAGCTTGTACAGCACATTCTCTTTTTGGAATGGACATTTTTGAACGAATGAATTGTTATTATTGTGGGTTGGAAACTAGGAGCCTCAAATACACGTCTTTCTTTCATCAAATCAATGCCAATGCGCTTCGAACCATGAAGGCATGTTTCTTATTTCTACCCGTGTGCTCAAATTTCATTGGTGAACTTTAAATACTATGCCCTGTTAAATTTTATTATTTTACCTTGGCAGGTCATGTGTCCGGAAGTTTCTTTTGATGGGCTATTAAATCATGTTGAGATGAATCACCAATTAGCTTGTGACCCTGAAGATGGTGGTTGTGGGAAGCCGAATTACATTCATCACATCCTTTCTAATCCACCTCATGTTTTCACAACAGGTGTTCCCATAAACTGAGGTGGCAACATGAGCGGGTTGGGTAATGGGTCAAAACGGGCAACCTTTAGAAGTTCTGGGCTGACCCACAAACGCTTTTGTAGCTTTTCTTTCAATTCCATAAATATTTGATGTGTTACTGATTACATAATCTATGTTGCCACGACCGTAAACCAGGCTTCTCTATTAAAGTATTTAGGAGGTTTTATGCATTTGAATACACATTGGATTACTTTTAAACCGTTTAAACCATTTGGCCTTACCCAATCGACCGATTCATAGGTAATTAAGTCAAAATTGGTACCTCTTGACAACTAACATACTGTTCTGTTTTGTAGTCCTTGGTTGGCAGAACACCTGTGAAAGTGTTGAAGACATAAAGGCGACATTGTCAGCACTATCTACCGAAATAGATTTAAGTGTACTTTATCGTGGACTTGATCCAAATAACGCACGTCGTCTGGTTTCAGTGGTATAAATCTTTAAACACAGCAATGCTAAAATTATTTACTTTAGAGCTGTCAGTATTTTAATATTTTTATTTTCTTACAAGTTTGGTTTGAAGAAGTGCGCCTCAGGCGCGAAGCGCACAGGGCGATCAGGAAAACACCTCCATGGCCTTGAGGCGGCGCCTCATAAACATCGGGGTCAAAATGCGGGTGTGTGGGTGGGTGATGTGTAAAAACAACCAAAGGGTTGAAGATTTTATTAATGGTTTACTTGATAAAAAGGCTGATATGTAAAAGAGATGAGACAGATGCAGCTTTTGGTTGTACATAAAGTTTATTCGGTTGTACATAGAGCAACACCTCCCGTAGGTGTAGCTCTCGCCTCGCACCTCGGCTTTTGGGACCTAAGCGCCTTGCGCTTTTTAAAACCAAGCTTATGAGTGGAAATATGTCATTTATCACTCATGTAGTCATTTAAATGAGAACATCAATGCTTGTAATTTCTTTTAACCATTTTGTTATATGGCTTTTGTGTTGACATTTTTTCTCCTTGCTGGCATTTAAGGTATGCTATTACGGACAACACTATCATTGCTTTGCATACAGCCACGTTCATAAACGATGGGTGATGTATGATGACAAAACAGTGAAGGTAACTCATTTTTATACAACCATTTATGATGTATGATGTATTATGATATATTTCCTATTAATAATATTTAATCTTGTAGGTTGTTGGAAGATGGGAAGATGTACTTTCTATGTGTGAAAAAGGCCATTTGCAACCTCAGGTTCTTTTTTATGAAGCTGTAAATTAGCCCTATACCTGATAGTGTTGCAGTTTTGCCCCTATAAAAATGGCGGTTTGTGGTTTGGCTCAGAAGTTATGTTGTCCCAGAAGCTTGTATTATAAAGAAATTTTGTAGAAGAGTTGACCTTCTGAGAAGTTTTTACCCATATAATTCAGATGGTTGAGGTTTCAGTCAGCAAAAGTCAAAGTATCGTCTACACCACTCTTATTATCATCTACTTCAGTATTATTACCTATTATAAAGTCGTTTTCGAGAAAAGTAAAGGACTTCTATTTTGGGTTACCTTTGCCCAAAAAGCATTTTTGGTCGAGTCCGAGTAAATCAGAAACTGGAAAATGGGCTTCTACTATTAAGAAAGGTTTGTATAGATGAATGACCCGGTGGTCACTAATGGGTCATCGGTGCATCTTGGTTTCTACTACTGCAGCCTTTAGTTATGTACTTTCCGACTTTGGGTTTGATCATTGTGATATTACTTGAACCAATGGAATTGGTGGACAACAAAGAGGTAAAAAGAGCCCCGGTGCTCATTTTTGTACTGCAAAAGTCGACTTTAATATTCAAACGTGTTATATTGGTGCCATCTAAACTGAATCGTATAGATGTTTCAGAGACATAATTACTTGCCCCCTTTCTTAAATTCTCTCTTTTCTAGTTTATGGTAGTGTTTGTGTTTTTTTTTGTGGTTAGAAGTTAGAACTCTTGTTGGGTTAGAATTCCCTCCTTATATAGAGAGGATTAAGGCTGAGAATCAGAGTAATCTTTTTTACTTTATACTCATAAAACCGGTAATTAACGCTCCCCTGTTTGAGTGCCAAAATCATCCTAGCAACAGGGAGGAGTTGCCTTTACATCTAAGAAATTTATTATAGGATGTAATAAAGGATGGGTTTTGAATAGGCTATTTATAATCTCGTGACCACCTTTTGAAAATCCTTTCTTATTTAAGTACATTGCTTGTTAAGATCTTGATGGTTGCAACACAATAATGAACTAAGTCAAAAGTATAAAGAAATTCAAATATGAACACAGATTTATGTCGTTTTGTTAGATGTTAACTAATCTATCTTACGTCAAATCCTTGATCTTTATCAAGAATTTGTTTTTATTAAGAACTGGAAAGATATTTGACTCCATTGTTTACTTTTCATTTTTATGGTATAAAATTATTCTCCTGTTAAAAAAAAGATATCAACTTTACAACTTCTCACTGATAAGGTAGTGAGCGTATCTTCTCGTGTCACTAATCTTTTTGTAGTGATCACTAATATCGTCTCATTAATCATTGTAACGATCGACAAGATAGTGAGCATATGTCACAAATCTTTTTGTAGTGATCACTAATATTTCGCTCTATCTTCTCATTAGGTAGGAGTGATCACTCATTCATTACAATTCCAAGTGTTAAAAAGAATAATACATGAAGAATATCCTACACTTCTCTTTTGCTTACTAATATTGTCTCATCAATCTTTGTGTTAAAATCATCTTTTCAAAAAGTGAACATACACTCCAGTCTCCACGGAGGATGCCACGGATCAACCGTACATCAACTTTCCTTTTACTATACCTTTTCTTTTGTGAAAGTTGTGCTCCCTACTTTTTTTAGTTTTTCAAATAAACCATTTAATTGATAATTGACATATAAGAAAACCCAAAAGTAGACAACTTTTTTGTGGTGAAGTATATTAAAACACATTGGGCATGGTTTTAAAAAAAAAACTTAGAGCAATTAGCAAATACTCAAAATGGTCAAGTCATGCATAAGTGTGTATTAGTCATTTTATAGAAGTTCCATTTTTATAAACCTCCGTTGATTTTTATAAAACTTGTTTTATTGATCATTCTAATTAAGTTATAGGTTTTAAGCCATTTCCCATTAAGCTAATAATTTTACAAGCCTTGTATTATTTTATAAAACTTTGGTTTAGTTTGTAAAAGTTGTGTTTATAAGTTCAATTAAAATGTATCATACTTTTAGTAATTTTAAGTCAATTTAACCATACACTGCTTATTTTAAATTGGTTGTCTTGAGAGATCGAAATTCAACTTGTTTTATATGTCTATGGTCGATCACACAAAAGACCGTCCATGGGCTGTGATTCTTTAACTGATTGATTCTTTACAAGTACTAAATGTCTTGTTGTGGTCAATTGATTCAAAAGTTGGCGGACTCTTACCTGGACCAACGAGATCGAGGGAAACAAGGTAGAAAAAAACCATAATTAGGGTTACGCAGTTTGACCTAGTTGTCTGACCCGAATTCCATCATTAAAGGCCTTGATTTTGTCTATCAATTATTTTCCCAAATTTTATAATTTTTCATATTCTTTCCTTTTTGGTATAAACATGTAACTCACTGATTGTCTTGATTTATACCTACCAAATTACTTGCCTATTTTCTAGACTTTAGAAATAACTACCTAACTAGTAGCAAATACATAAAACATCATAATTAAGACTTTCTAATATTTACAATTTGACCCATTAAATTTTATCCAAACTTTTATTCAACAACTAAGAACAAAATATATTTAATATAAAATCATCTCACTTAAATAGATAAAAGAAAATACAATGATCTATTTATATAGTTACAGATATAGAGGGAGGTTCAATAGTGAACGACAAAAAAAGGGGAATAGGAGGAACCAGCTCAAACGAACTTTGACCAACCTCATTCCAGCGGTGTTTGAATCGGCTCATTGAACCCTAAATATATGTACATTTAAGTTTTAGAGTTTAACTTTTAAGGTTTAGCTTTACGGTTTAGGATTTAGAGTTCAACGAGCCTATCCCAACGTCTTTGGAATGAGTACGTTCAATCGAGTTTCGTTCGAGCCGGTCCGTTCCCCAAAGAACCATACCCTATATATTATATTATATATTATTACTGTAGTTTATTTAATTAATCTGCATCGTAAATGGGAAAGAATTAAAACAAGAGTGGACATATGTAGTATACTTGCATCCATTTTAAGCTTTCATCAGTTGAAAAGCTGATATGCATGGGGTTGAACTTAATTGATGATCACCATTATGATGATGACATAGTATCACCTGACCCCTGAATTAAGACTGTGAGTTAGGTGCGGATAAATATGAAATAGGATGATTGTAGGACACTTAACTACCTTTGTACCTACACTACACACCCACATATATGCATGTGATATAACTATAGATTCAATTAATACATCGTACACTTTCATGCATGTTGTCCCAATTTATATACTTTACATGTTCTTCTTGTCTCAAAACACTAACCGAACCAAAATGACCCTCAAGGGTGCGGCATGTGCCGCATGCAAGTACCAGCGAAAGCGGTGCACCTCTGAGTGCATGCTCGCTCCGTACTTTCGCCCTGAAGACCCTGTGCTTTTCAGAAATGCACACAAGCTCTTTGGTGTAAGGAACATCCTAAGAATACTTGAGAAAATCAACCCAAACCACAGAGAAGAGGCCATGCGGTCTATAATCTACGAGGCTAACATGCGGGACCAGTTCCCAGTTCATGGTTGCCTTAATGTTATCTGTGAGCTTCAGTGTCAGATAAGGCAAGCTGAGGATGAGCTGTATAGCGTCCTTACTTGGCTTGCCTTTTGTAAACAACACCATGAGCGACAACATGTAACAACTTTGTCACATGGTGTTGATCATGGTATGTTGCAGTCTGGTAATGAAGCAGTCGTCCTTTTTCGACAGGATTCGACTGCTCTGTTGCCTGTTTCATCATGTGACAATGCTAATGTATGCATGCATGCTTCTTGGCTTCAAGATGCATATAAATTAAGTAACTCCGGCCATAAGTCTTTGGTGTCCCGACCTTTGATTATCGAAGAAGACACCATACATGATCACCATGATGAAATCTATCCTCTCTTTGATAATACTGAAGCCTAATATGTAGACATGAAAGAAGATGAATCAAGGTACTAATACCATTTCATGGAATCTGTAATAGCCACTAAAACATCTATTAACAATGTAAAACAATGGGCATTATGATGAGATTTAGGTGGTCGTGTAGTATGTTTGTATTATGTATTTATGTTACATGCCTGTATGGCATATGTAATTTCGATTTCCAGTTATATATATGGAAATTCCCAATAAAAGGTGTTTGGATTTGTGTTAAAATTGATAAGTAATTATTTATTAAGTTCTTTTATGGTGAAATATATTATGAAAACTTACTTTGTAGGGGAGTTCAAAAACTAATAAATTTAAATAAATTGTTCAAACTAAAGTAAGTTGACTGGTTTGAGATTCAAATAGTTCCTTTTGGTTTTTTCAGTTTGACGATTGGTCCGGTTTAAAACTTGAAACCATTCGTGTAAAACGAACTAGCCGTCTATCAGTTGTTGTTTGTATAATATTCAATTTTTAGAATATGTAGTTAGTTATATGTATTATAATCATGCAATATCTTTGTCATTTTGTAAATTTTAATGTAAACAGGTAATTTAAGAACAACAAAAGTGGTTAAAACCGTCAAACCACATAAATTGTCAAACCGACTGGTGTGGTTTGTTGTTTATCAACCGTAGTAAGTGGTTACATCAGGAATTTTTATCAAATTCAGTGAACCTCCTTAGTTATTTGAAAGCAAATATGATATAGTTAGAAAAACAAGTAAAAAAGTACATGCAAAAAATAAATGTAGCAATTTTTTTTAAACGGAAATGTAACAAAATTTAGTTTTTTTTTAACGGCGAACATTGATTGTTGTAACGTCGCACCCTCCGTCACATGGGAGAGCCTCGTCCAACTCCGGCTAATATGTTGTCTTAACCGGGCCCACTTGTCGTAAGAGTTGGAGAGCATTCAAGGAAAAATTCCACCCAATACGGCCTTACGGACTTGAGGGAGAGCCGATGCTTGAACCCTGGATCGGCGTGGATAAAACCCTGGTGCATCAGCCTAACAACTAGGCGTCATTTGCATGCCGCAGAAACTAATGGGAGGGCAGGATTTCGAACCTTGGTCACAAGGAACACCATATATCTTCCTTACTACTCCACCACCAGCTCATTGGCTATAAAAAAAATAGTGATTATGTAAGCTTGCTATTTGTATGTAACTCCATAGGATATGTTATTAACTGATAATAATCTATACTTACAATTTGAATAATGACGCTCCTAACTTTCATTTTAATACTCAAGAACAATCATAATAGCTAATCATCAAAGATTTATACTCGATATTGCTCAACTGATAATTATAAACAAAATGGGTGAACATACAAGCGAAATCAAGTGGAAATCGAGTGTATTCTTTTTATGATTATGCTACTGATTGCCCTTGGAAACGAAAGTTAAAATTAGAATTGTTTTTTTGTCAAATTGCCATATTATTATAAATATTACTGAGTAATATGTTATAGTTTAGATGATTAAAATCTAATTTGTCAAAAAGTAATATTGATGTGTGGTATTGTTTTATATTACTTAAACTACTGAAAGAGGTCTAAATGTTGGAAAATTTAGTGAAAATGTGGTTTTCACTAACTTTGGATATAAATAATTACATGTAACTGCGATTAATATAATTATTATTTTTGGGATTTGTGTTCTATTTTGTGAGACTTCACAATGAAACAAAACGTGTTCAAAAGAGAGCTAAAATGAATGGGATGTCGATGCTCGAAGTTAAGTGCTTGGAACGAATATTGCTAAACTTGGGCGACTATAATTGAAATTTGTTGCATCTTTTGGTTAATTGCTAACAATTTTGTCATAAAGCAATATATGTGTTTTAATTTTTGATTCATAAATTATTGTAATGAATCATTATGGAGGTTGTAGTTATGGCTCAATATATATTTAATTTGACATTAATTAATCAAATGGATGCTTTATTTGACTCATAAAAATGTTATAATTGTTTTTAAATAAAATTAATAAATATGAAGTTTTGGTATGAATATAATTAATATAATTAGAACCTTATGATTCATTTCTAGTTTAGAGGAAAAATAAGAGTAAAAGCACTATATAAAAATATTAAAGAGAATTAGAGAGTAGTACTCTCTAAAATCATTCCATCACCATTTTTTTCTATTTTTTTCCGTACACAGGAAACACACATACTTTATCCGGTAAAATATCGGCGCTCGTGGACATCTCTGGTAGTACACATACAGTTCTGGTTGTTGTACCTTAGGAGACAGACGCGTTCGTCTAAGAGGAGGTGTTCGTCTTAGAGGAGGCGCGAAATCCGTTTTAAGGGACCCGTGTTGCACACAAATCCTCAACCAAAACCGAAAACGTTTAGTTTGTTTTTTTTTGTTGTAGCTAAAGACAAAGTTGAAGACTCGAGTCAATTTTATTTCAAGAATGCGCTCGTTAGAGTACCCGTTAAACACATCGGTTCGAATCATTTATTTATATAAATTTGTATTTTATACTTATTTTCTTCCGGTTTGTAAACGGTATTTTACTAAGTTGATTTCCCACGTATGACGAGAGTATCGTTATTTTATTTTATTATTATTTTAATAAAAGTGACCCAATATTTCTACACTAACATAATACATATTATAGCTAGGGTAAGTCTGGTCGTGAATAAAACAATTAATTACATCATATTAATCTTAAATAGTTTGTGAATTCATTGAAATTGAAAGGCTTTAACAATAAAGACTTATTTAAGAAAACATGTAAACCTTTACTCTTAAGACATTAATTATAACTACATATAAAGAACATTGCTATAAATTATTTCCTTCTAATTTCAAATGGTAACGCTTCTCAACCATTAGAAATAGACAATGTTATATTATTTTAGCTAAGAGTAGACAAGAAAAGCCCTAAAACATTAATAGAGATCTCTATAAATAGTAGAAAAAATGTTAGAAGTGTAATAACATAACCCAAAAGTTACTTTAAAGGTATTTATTAGATCAGGTATCGTAAGGACAAATGTAGTGTTTAGTGGTAGGTTTACAGTTAATTAGTTTTGTGACATCAATTCCCTTTTTAGCAATGTTCTTCATTCAAAACATCCATCCAGTTACCGTATCTTGTATAATACGGAGTAGCTAGACATTCAACTGTACACATTTTCAAAACTTGCATACCCTCCCTCATAAAATCTTATTCAAGATTCTATGCTCTTCGTCAATAACCATTCTTGCTTCAAAGCTAGATCAAAGGGACATCTCATCAATGTTTTTTAGGTTATATCTTGATAATCCCAGTTAACCCATTTCAAACTGTCTCAAACCCAACACGTGACAAGCAAATCAAGTTCATCAAGCCGACGATGGCAGTCTAACAATACTAATTCAAAACACATAATGAATTCTCATGATAAATCTTGTTCCATTTTTACAGTGCTAGGGATTAAACCCCGCTTCACTTCTCAAATCCCCATCTCTAAAACCAACTTGGCTACACATGACATCAACTTTTTGTTACCTTGCCAGACCATCAACACAAATTTGGACACACATCATCGTCATTCAACTGGCTCGTTATATCTTAATATATTGTTAAATTGAAAAATGCTATTTATTAACTAAGGTCATAGATTTATTTCATAATCTTCTATTAATTTGATTAGAAAACTAGTGCTATAACAACTTGCCCAAACACTCACTTGTAGCAAGAAGTCACCAACAAAGACAACAAAATGCTATAACAACTTGCCCAAACATTCAATCTTATACCTCTGTCCTGTTTCTTGATTTATTTGCTTAACTGGTTGATCATTTGAACATTGTTTCTTGTGATTGTGGAATGTATGATATGAACATATGAATACTATTACTTTGCATTTATACCACATGTTCTGTATTGTTATCAAAACAATGTATGTATTTTAAAATGTGTGACAATGTATACATCATCAACTACCGTAAGAATTATGGAATATACGATATGAACATATGAATACAATTATTTTGCATTTGTATCACATGTTTTGTATTGTTATCAAAACAAGAAGTACATTTTACAATGTGTGACAATGTATACACCAACGGTTACCGTAAATTAAAGCCAGAACAAAACGACGGTATTACATCATACTAACCTTAATTAGTTATCAAATCCGTTAAAGATTTAACTCCACAACTTCCAAAGATTGCATCCCCTCCCTTCCAAACTCACATCCCAAAAGTGAAAGAGTTGGAAGTCATCACAAAGCGAAAGCAAAACGCTGTCGTTTCCCTGTTCAATTTGTTCCCCGTACACAAAGCCCTCACCTTTGTCGAACAGAACCTGGGTTTTCTATACACCCACTCTTTTTGCCCTAATCTTCTTCTCCTTCCATCAAACCCTGCAACTTCCCTCAATTCCAAATTGATGCATTCTAGGGTTTCATGTTTGTGATTCCAATTTCTGACTTGTATTCAAACCTACTATCACAAATCATTGATCTGTAATGTGTAGTTTTTGTGCATAATCATAAACTCGCATCTTTCCTCTTCAAGATCCCCCAATCATGTCCGGCGAACAACCTTCGTCGCCGATCCATCCCGGAGACGGAATCAAGAACACTACAAACGGCGGCAACGTCGTAGCGAGGCGAGAACGGCCGTCGCGTGCATGCACCGCTCGCTCCGCCGCTCGAATTTACGAGGCCGCGGTTGCAGAAGCGGCGGTGGTGGTTTCACGGCGGCAGAAGCCACGGCGGAGGCCCCGTCGCGAAGTGGAGGAGGATGAGGAGGAAGAAGAGGAGGAACAACCGCCGTCTCCGCCGAATCCGTACAGCGGCATCGTTACGCCGTTGGTCGGAGAGCCGGAGCCGTCGCAGTTGCCACGGTGGAATATTAGGTCTATGTGGGAGCTGGCCTCTGTTCTTAACTTTTTAAATGTGAGATTTTAAGTTTTTAACCCTAAAAATATAACTTAAACTTATAGTATTATTGAAATGTGGTTTTTGTGTTGCAGGTTTTTAGGCCTCTTTTGAATATTAAAGCTGAGTTCTCGGTGGAAGAGCTCGAGACCGCGCTTATTTCGCCCAATAATACATTGGGTGAAATTCATATTCCTTTGCTGAAGGTTGTTATTATGTTCATACTGTTGAAATTTTTATTTTTGCTAACATATTTTCTGTTATTTGAATGTGTATTTCTTGTCAATGTGGTCTTGGAGAAGAAAAAGATTGCATCTTTTTTACAGAAATAGTTTCGGTTTTTTGGAAAAAGAAAAGACTGCATCTGATTGCAGAAATAGGGTAGGCTTTGGTTTCTTGGTATATTTTGGTTTGCTTGTGTTCAATGGTCTGATTTATTAGAGAATCTTTGAGTTAGAGGAGTATAACTGATAAGAACATGAGGACAAAATTCTAGTTATTTAGGGTCAAACTATTTATCTGGTTCTTTAGTTGTGATCTGGGTTCCTTAAGTTACAGTAATAAGCTAGTTTTTTTACTTCTTTGTGGTGCGTTTAAACATATGATTTTTCATGTTTTAATTCTAGTTATTGGTCCTGCTTGCATTGTTTGAAGATATGATAAGTTTTCTGAACTTCATGTGAATGACCCAATTATTAAATTTCAGTATCTTTTATTTATTTTGTAAGATTCGAGTATAAGGGGTGTTTTTGGCTCTAGATAGAACATACCGCCAACAAAAGACAGGTCTTTTATATGAAAGTTCCATCAAATGTATTGTTTTTTTGTATTTGGGTGAAATCTTAGAAACCTTAATAAGCTACTAGCATGTTGTAAGAACCTCATGGAGAAAACCATACTAAATTACTAACTGATGTTATCATTTGAACCACTTGAAGCAAAACTTTGAAGAGGTACATATTTTAAACTAATATGCGAAGTGATCTGGCCATTATGTTCAACTAGATATAACCTAGTAGTAAACCAATTAAGAGATTAAAATTCTAAAACGTGAAAGCAAGACAATGTGTTAATGCACACTTGGGTACTTACCCTCCTTCATAGTCGTGGCGTGTCAAAACGAGTTCAAATCAAAATGGTAGTTTTTTATACGGGCTGGGTTGACCGACAAACATTTTATTTGTTCTTTTTTCCTTCAATTTTTTTAAAATATGTACCAAGTATGATTTCAAAATCTGTAATTATAAAAATACTAGTTTATTTTTATAAGAAGCTTTTTAAGGGGTTCTAAGTCTAAGCATCTACATACACTTTGCTTCGCTTTCGACTTCTTCCAGTTTCCATTTTTAACCAAGTTCCTAATTCCTAAAGTTCATAGATTGCATCCTTTGTTGGTTGTGAGGCATATGTATGATTTTCCATTTCATTTGGTTAACTCGGCTCATATTTACCATACTGTTGCACTTAATTGCAACAATAAACATTAACTTTATTATTTTTTTTGATGTTTTTTTGTCTAGGCAATACCTCCAGTTACTCGGATGGCGTTAGGGCAAAACACTTGGGTTACTGTTCTATGCCGAAAGCTAAGAGATTGGTGGCATTGGGTACTTTTGTAAATTAAGTTGATCATTTTTGGTTTTATGTAGCGTTGCTTATTACCAAATTTAACCTTGTAACTTTATTGCAGGTTTCAGAAGGAGAATTACCTATAGTTGCATCACACGGGTAGGCTATTCTTGTCATTTATATAGGTTAAAGATGCTGCAATTTCAACCCATTTTTCTGTAATGGGTTATTTGGGTTATATTTTGTTCCTGGGGTCAAATGGTTAAATATATAAAAGAAGTTGGTTTGAATGGAATGGAAATGGGAAAAGGGATGGAGCTAGTTAAATCAAAAGTCACCCAAAATGTATTTAGAACGTGTAAACCTTCCAAATCATTTTATTTCAAATTTTAGCTTTAATTCTTTTTATACGATTTTTAATCATTCTTAAAACATGTAAATTTCAAGAAATTAAGATCAAAATGCGAGTACGGTCAATCCAACCCCGAGCCAATGAGTCTTGACCCATTCCAAGAACATCTATCATGACTGATGAACACAACCTGTCTTGGCTCGTTCCCTGACCTGTGCGTTTAGAATAATAGTATTTGGCCTTTGTGCTCATGACTAATTTTCCAACTTTTGTTTCTCAGGACTGAAATTGATACATACAAGACACTTGATCCTGGTCTCCGTGTGGTGATATTGAAAGCTTTATGTGATATTCGTGTTGAGGTAACAATTTTTTTAAAGAGTGATTGATTTTTCAAACTATCATTCTTGTGAAAATGTGAATTAAATACTACTTCATACAAGAATGTGCTATTATACACACGGATTGTATCACTATATTAGTTACACTTTTGCAATTACATTTTCATAGTTCAATTAATTTCTGTTCTTTTTTTTTTTGTAAATTGTAGTGCTTTTGGCTTCATCATAAGAACGATGTCAGTTTCAGTAAAAATGACGGTTCAGAAAACCATCTTTTTCTAGGTCTTTTTAATGCTTGGTGCATTAACTACTGAAATCATATGTTTACTTGGGGTCCTCTTCTATAAAATGCATTTTTGTTTATTACATAAATTTTAGTAACCATTGGTGAAGCGTATATGCCTTAATTCTTGCAGCAAGATGATATCAGAAGCTATATAGATGACTCCATAAAACACGGTGTTCCACTTTCTGCATTTCGTAAAGAACGTACGGGTGGTGATTCTCATGGAGTTTCTTACTGGTAATATACCAATAATTCTTAATCATCTATTTATTTAAAATTATTACTTTTCAAACCATCATACTTGACTTTTCATTGCAAACAAACCATTATACATGCAAAAATCCAAAAAATAAAACTCTACACTTTGCAAGAATGAGTGGTTTTAGACAAAACATTCTTAGAACAAGTTTTGTCGTGTTCTATATACATTTCCACAAGTCGAATGATGGTTAATTTGCAATTAGAAGCAAAATATGATGGTTGCAAATATTATACTTTATATGGGTGGCATTTAGTGGTGTTAGTTTGTGCATTTTATGTGGACTTATTATGTGTATGTTGGTGAAAAGGTATGAAGATGATCCTATCATTGGTCAGAGGTTGTACCGTGAAATTAGAAAAGTTGAGGTGAAGAAAGGAAAGGGGAAAAATGTACACTCGTTTTCATCTTATCAATGGGAAACAGTTTCAACTAATTTGGATGAATTTCAAGACGTTTCCGTAAGTGTTATGACTGATTTTCTTTTATGTTCAAAACACCAAAATAAAAGTATAAAATAACAAAAGAAAACGTAGATAGTATTTTGTCCAAAAAAATTGTACTCTTTTTTTTATACATAGGTAATGGGGGTCATGCATATTTACAAAAAAAATATATTTTTTCAACAGTAATTAATTTTCAAGAATGATTTTGGAGGTTTTGTACATTAAATATACATTTTTGACTTGTGCGACCCATGTGACCCATTAGAGATAAACATAACCATAATAGGCCTGTTAATAAGTAAACGGGTCGAAATTACCACCTCTAATATTTTTGGTTAAGCATTTCATTTGTGTTCCATCAGGAAAAGCTATTTACTAGCAAAAACAGAATGGAGGCCTCTCTCGGGAAGAAACTAAAAAACGACATGCTTCCGGAGATTGAAAAAGTCCAAAAGGTAATTTTGACTTTCTAACTTTCCCTATTTGTGTCCGTGCTCATCCTCTTAGGGTGTGTTTGGATACATTATGGAAGTGATTATCTGATTGTAAATAATCTTGCACAGAGTTCTTTGATTGTATACTATAATGTTTTCATTCATGGTTTCTGTTTTGTTCTTCATTGTTGCAGAAGAAAGAGAAACTTCTAAAGAAACAACATAGAGAGGCGTTTCTTCTGGATGGTATGATTCTAGACGGATTTGGTCCGGGCCGATCCCTTCGTGGTAGAAAACAAGTGTCCTACACTTTTGGTACGATTATTTTTTAATTTTTTAAAATACTTTTTTTGTGCTTTGGTCCTATCATATTAAGCCATTACACTATTATTTTTTAGATGATTATGACCGGTCAATCAATGAGGCGATCGAGATAACCAAGTACTCATTCTTCACCTTTACTCTTTCAATTCTTATTTCTAGACGTGGTATTTTCACCTATTTACTTATTATTTATCGGGTCGATTTGGGTTCTGTTTTATCTCAAACAGGTTCAACATAGTTAACACTTTAATTTTTCATAAAATATGGTCAAAAAGTGTATGTTGGCAACCTGACATGGCGACACGGGCCTTAACAACCAGTTTCCCACCTGAACATCTTGCCACTTGTACATATTCTATTGGCTATTTTATCGATCTTTTTTCCTTTGTAGAAGTAAGCAACAGTCCCTAGAACCAGTTGTAAGAAGAGAAGGTTTGAGACATGATGCTTTCACAAATGGTAGATTGGGTGGTGGGCCCGCCCCCTTACCCAATAACCATAATACCTCCTTCAGCCCTCCATCTCCTGATTCACTCAACTATGATGAAAGTGATGATGTTCATAAATCCGAACAGCTGGACCGAAGGTACTCTGTTATTTATATATATATTTTAAATTGGATAGCAAGTGTTTGGCCCGTTTTGACCCGTTATCGTTTTTACACATAGTAGTCGAAGGAGGCAGAGGCCTCAACGATATTCTGCAGGAGAGTTTGTTGAAGCGGTTTCAGACAACGAGGCAGATATGGATGTTGATTATAATGATGCTGATGAGGACGATGATGCTGATGACGACGATGATATAGTTGGTGAAGCTGTGTATGATGAAGAATATTTAAAAAAACGAAAAGAAAGAAAGAAAATGTCAAGTAGTTCTGAAGGAGATGAGGAGTACAGATGGGATGGTGATAATGGTGAAGATGAAGAAGATGAAGATGAAGGGGAAGAGTTTTTAAGTGCAAGTGAAGATAGCGAAGAAAGGCCGAGAAGATCCAAGAATTTACAGGGCCGGACTCGACGTGAAACAAAGTTAAGATCAGCTAATGAAATGAGAACGGGTCCTAGACGTAGTAGACGGGCTGCTCAATCCCGTATAGATTACAAACAGTTTGAATTTTCAGATTCGGAGCCCGAATTAGAAAAGCCTGAGACTTCCGATAGTTCAGATAAACACTCGGAACCGAGTGAGAAATCAGGGTTTGCAATGGGAAGTAGTGACGATACCGATGCCAATAATAATGATGACGATGCTTATGATGCTCATCACAACTATAATGATAATGATGTTGATAATGATAATGATAACGATAACGATGATGATAATGATGTTGATAATGAAAATGAAAATGAAGAGATGAAGATTGACCAACCCGTTATTGAACAAGACCCGAAGATTGAACAGGAAGAACAAAATGGAACATCGATGAAGTTAGACAGCCCAGATCAAGATGAGTTTGAAACTGGTGCACGAAAAAGAAGGTTTCTTGATCTAAACGAGCTTGCACCAGGTTCGGGCTTTGAAGATGGCCCGGTAAAGGATGATGATACAGATGATTTCTAAAACCGCATTGATGGATCAGGTGAGTCATTCTTTAAGCAAGCTGCATGCTTATACCGTTTGGAATAAGGCGAGTCATTCTTCAGTGGGTGTAATATCTAGCGAGACCAGATGCCGTTGATTTAGATTTAAAAGGGTTTTATTTATCAATGATGGTTACATATCTTTTATCTCTGAGAATTTTGGCTGGTGGGATTTGTTGATATTGTCAGCATTTAGAAGCTGAATTGTTTGTTGTACTTTAGAACCTGCAGCCTCATCCAGAAAAGGTACTAATTTCTTGCATTTTAGCATAGCCTCTTAAACATTTACCTAATTGTATGTGTTTATCTATCAAATCTTACTCATCAAGATTGATGCATTAATGTTGTTTGGGTAATGGGTTGAAACATGCGTTAATACGGGTTAAAACAAACCAGAATGGGCCCGGGTTGGTCCGCTAACTGTTTTATTAGAAAATAGTTTCGGGCCACTCTCAACCCATTTTACCGTTGACCAATATAGTATGCTTGTAAACCCATCTTACTATTGCAGTTATCAGACCCATTTTATGTGTTGATATCCTAGCTAAGTAGGTGTCAAATGTGTTGGTCGCGGTGTTACAGCATTCACACAAGCCATGAAGCTGTAACTTGATACTAATGGTAACATTTGGTTCAAATTTTAAAAAATCAACAAGGATGAAACATAATGACTCATCTCAATTTCCTTCATGTTATCCTTCCCTAAATCAGGAGGGAATTTAATTGATGTTTTAAAAGCAAATAGCTTACAATCTCATGATAAAATTCTTAAAATTCTTTTATAGCATAAATAATTCCACCAAACTCACTACCAACAACTTCATATAAAGTTAAAAGGGTGAATTGTATATATCCCATTTTAAACTATATTAATTTAATATTTATCCCACTCAAACCCAAAATTGAATATATTTTCATGTAAATTTCATTAATTACATATTTACTTTAACTCCAAAATTGAAATTGCATATATATTCTCTTTTCATGAATTTTTTTATGAAATATGTCTATTTTGATTTATTTTATTAAAAAGTGACTATTTTACTATTATTTTTACTAAAACTTTAAAATTTCTAGAATTTTCACATTTATTCATTTTGAACTAATTTTTTTTGTCTTTTTATTATTATTTTTTTTGTTTTTTTATCTTTAACTTATGACTTTATTTTTAGTGTTTTTATTAAGCTTTTTTTGTGTGTTTTTTCATTATTTTCTTATGTCTATGTTTAATAATATACTTTTTAGTCACGAGTTTTTGGAGTAACAATCATAAAAATACGAATGTCATTTATCAAAATGAAAAACAAATGATACAAAAAATTATGCCAAAAAACTATTAACAAAATCGACATAACAATCTCTAAAATGTAAATAACAAATGTCAAAGTTTTGACTCATTATATTACCTGAAGAGGTAAATAACACCGCCCACCAGGTAGATGGTAGCGATCTACTATCCACAGGAGAGAGAGAGAGAGGGGATTTCCGATCACGATGTGAATTATCCGGTTGATGATCTGCAAAACTGAAGACAAACCGTTATCGGATTTGCAACCAGGTTCGCGTTACTAACCATGTTCATCATTCTTGCATCCGATTATCGTTTTGTGTTGTCATAAAGAAAAATATGCATATGTCGTTCTCCGTTCTAACCCGGGAAGAAATGGCTCGGTTTTGGTCGATTACTTTATTTCGTCGTCTTTGCATCCAACGCTTCCAAAACCCAATCAACTCATCCATCCTTTTCCTCCGATTATGTGACAGCTACTTCGGTAGACGGACGAAACGCTACTTCAGTAGGCGGGAAAAGAGGACTACGACGGTGAGACGGATGAAACGGTTACTTTGGTAAACGGATGTAAAATGGCTACTTCGGTAGACGGAAGAAACGTCTACGACGCTAAACGGATGAAACGGACTTTCACACCGTGTGTGGCAGACAGATGTTATATGACTTACGATGGTAGACAATATGTTAAACGGACTACGACGGTAGGACAGTTGAAACGGTTACTTCCGTAACGGATGTAAAACGGCTACTTCGGTAGACGAATGAAACGACTACAACGGTTACTTCGGTAAACGGACGATGAAATGGCTACTTCAGTAGATGGATGTATGAAACCTATGTGCTTAAACAAAATGAATACGCTCTATATTTATAAAAGGACATAATGTAAAAATGATGAATGAAGTATATGTATGATGATTATTTGAATGATTAAACTAGAATTCACTAGAGAAGATATGATACTTATGGGCTGGCTGGATAGGCGAATGGCTACTTGTCACAAGAATGACTTCCCGAGTTTATGTTATGGTAGATGTGTTAGACAATGAATGTTTAAAAGTTTTAATTGGTTGGTATTTTTATGTTTGAACAATGTTATGTAATTTTGATGCATGAATGTTTTAATTTATGATATTTCATTATTTGGATATATGTTTATGTGTAAATCTAACAAGTGAGGATTCTCGGTATTGTTGGGAATCATTGTAATAGTTTTAACTTTTAAAACAAATTATTTAAACCTTTAAAAAAATAAATTATATTTATTGAGCGAAAGCGGTTAGTACAAATTAACGGTTCAAAACCGGGATCCCGCCAGTGATCCAATTACACGCGTATATATCTCTCTTATAATAAAAAAAACTAAATGGTTTTGACAAGTGTCATCACCACAATTCACCACACAAATCCCCCCCCCCCCCCAAAAAAAAACACATTTATATACACTATTTAATCTTTCTATATTTAACTCAATTTTATTTTAAATTACATAAATAAACATTTAACCAAATCAATTCATAATTATTACCATTGACTCAAATTATGTTTTTTTAATCATCATCAAAAGTGAATGTTTTAAAAAAACCAAGAATTAAAAGATAGAAGATTTAAAAAAACAAGTTTTAATGTTTAATTATTAAAAACGAATTTTTAAAATTTTATTATTAGAAAACAAGATTTTTTAATTTTACATATAAAAATTAAAAATTTTCTTTTTGTATTTGAAATAAATATATGTTAGAATAAAGTTTGCTCATATTTAATTAGTAGTTTTTTTAATTAAGTTTGATATTTATAAATAAATTTTTCATTTTGATTTTGAAAATTTAATAGTTAGTTTAATTAAAATTAAGAAATTTATAAACATTTATTTTAAAAAGCGTATTATCTTATAAACTTTAATTTTTTTTAAATGACGAGTTTTTTTTTTCAAAAAAATATGTTTGTTTCAATTATAATTTATTAGTTTTAATTTTTTTCACATTTAATTTTGGAATTTTAAATTTAAACTGTTTCGATATATTAAGGAGTTTTAAATTTTGAATTTAAAATACGATATATTGTTGAAATTTAAGTTTTATTTTTATTTGTATTTTTTTTTAATTTTAAATGAGAGATTAAATATTAAAAGTTTAGCGAGATTTTCCGTATAAAAGGCGAGATTAAATATTAAAATTTTAGCGAGATTTAAAAAAATAATAATTTTGATACTTCAATTTAATTACAACTTAAATATTTGTAAATATGTTACAACATAAATATTAATGTTTCTATAAAAAGATTGATAGAGTTTCAATAAGCTAATAAAATGAAGAAACAACGTATGCAAGGAAATCGTTGACGAATTTGACTATCTTCGATTTCTTTGACTCCCTACCAACTTAAATCACATTCGCACCCTTTGTGACCTTTTTTTCAAACAGTTTTGACTATTTTGTGTTTTCAGTTATTGAGGAAAGAAACTATATTCTTTGTTGCATTTAATGGGTGTTAAACATGAAAAAGTTACTAATAACACGTCCAATATTGTATACAATGAAGTATTTTTCAAATTTGTAAATTATTGTTATAATGTTTCATTTTATATGTAATTTAATGTATTGCAAAAATTACACCACTTATGAAATGTATTTTCATGTATTTTTTGATGTTTTAATTACTTTAATCCATATAATATTAACATTTATCAAAATGAAAAAGTTACCAATACAATCTTAACGTTTCACCCTATGTAACACATGGGGTTAAAAGCTAGTAAACAATAAAATAAAATCCAACCATAACGGGTAAATAAAATATACTTTCAACGATTAACCGAAAGATCAAACACCTTGATTCAACGAGCGTCTCGCTAGTGACAGTTCACGGATACCCGCAACAACGAAAACGTCACACATTCGCGCAAACGGGAAACTACAGCGGCGACAGCAGCGATGGCTGCGACGACGACGTGCAGCGGAGTCTGGTGTACGACGACGACTTGCAGGTGGCTCACGGTGGCCGGTCGGTGGTCGCGAAACCGAGAGGTGGAGTTGGGTCTCTTCTTTGCGCAACTTTTAGGGTGGAGGCAATGGAATTATGATTAGGGTTAGAGTTAAGGTTTTATCCCTTAACTTACAACCCGCACCCTTAAGATATTAACCGTTAATTCCCAGCAATTAACTGTTAATTACTTTTAATCACTTCAATTTACTAATTACAAATAATCAGTAAAATATAAACCTCTTAAACATTAAATCCCATAATTAATTACCGAACTAACCGATAAATATTTATTAGCCGAATAATAAAACCGTGTTTCGTGAACTATAATATTTATGACTAAATATTATCAATTTGAATGAAAAAGACAAAAATGCCCCTCATGTGAGGGGCACGTGACTGCCATTTAACGGGGATAATAAACGGAGTTAGGGGCGGGGAGAATATTGGAGAAAAAAGTGTAACTACCGGGAGCAAAATGGCTATTTTCAAACTATTAGAGCAAAATGGTTAAAATGGTCAAACCATAGGGAGTAAAAAGTTTACTCTTTCATTAATATGTGACATCGCTCTAATAAACCATACGTAGTTTTTTTCATTTTCATTGATGATGTTGTAATCTACATTTTTGCCAATGATAATATGACCACACCAAGAGTCTGTTGATCCAAAAATTCTTGATCTTCATGCTTCATTTTTTTTATGATAAATGTTCTGGTATATGTAATATTTGATCAGCATATTTCAAAAACGTCAAACTTTCATTTTTTTTTTGTCATTTCCCTCAAGATGAATTCAAGAACCTAAAGGCTCTAATACTAGTTTGTTGGGGGGAAATTACATATGACCCAAGAAACAACACAATAAGAAGAACATGATCAATGGAAAACTAAAACAATAAGAACACATGAATATAACGTGGTTCACTCGATCGAAATGATCAAACTATGCCCATTACCAAACTAGAAAGATTGATTTTAAACCTTGAAACAAAAAAGTTATTTACAATTAAAAACATATGTCTATTTATAATAGTCAAATTATGGTTAATAACTTGATTCTAAGTTGTATAATGACTTCGATAAACTCTATCTTTAGAGTGATAACTCTATCTTTATCTGCGAGCTTATACTTGTTAGTGTTTATCAATCGACATAGAGAACATCAATTTACACAAGATCAACTTTAAAAGATCCCAAACACGTCTAGCGCATGCGTTGGCAAATGTTAAAGTTTCCTTAGCATGAAGACCCAAAGTCGGTGCGACTTATCCCGATCTTACACTATAAGTTGACCACTAAATTGTTAGTTCTCACTAACACTAAAACTTCATAGACTTCATAACTCAATTACTTGATACCACTTCGTATCATTCCATAACGTCATTAATTGATGAGAGTTATGTAGGTTTTGGATTTCATAATTCCTTAACAACTTTCTGAATCATGTATATATACCACTTTCAGGTTAAAATATTTCGTGGGTACATGAAATCAATAATCGGATAAGACATGATGTGTGTTTCAAAGAAAGAGTGTGAATTTAATGTGAAGTTTTATATAAAATATGGAGTAAATTTTGATTTTGCTTCCTGTGGTTTGACCATTTTTAACTATTTTATTCCAATAGTTTGAAAATGGTCATTTTGCTCCATGTGGTTACAGTTTTTACCCTAATATGCTTCCCGTCCCTAACTCCATCCAAAATTCCGATTAAGTGTTACCCACGTGCCCTTCACATGAGGGGCATTTATGTCTTTTCCATTTATAATTCCGACAAACCCTAACTGTAACATTTAGCCGGAATTATGGATGGAGTTACGGGCGGAGAGCATATTAGAGTAAAAACTGTAACCACATGGAGCAAAATGACCATTTTCAAACTATTGGAGTAAAATGGTTAAAATGATCAAACCACATGGAGACAAAAACAAAGTTTAATCTAAAAGATGTGTCATTGATGCAAATGAGTAATTTAATAATGGGTTGAATCATCACAATAATTGGGTGAAACGTTACAACTCTTCGTGAAAGAATGCAATAGATGGCGGTTATAACCGTTTTTATTTATACAATTACATTACCACTGATGACCCAGTTGTTGCTGAGTAATTTGCTTATTACTTGCCATTACCAGTGATGAGTTGCAATCGAAGCTCAATTGATATTAACTAGTCATATTATACTAAAGATCAGTTGATATTGATATGCTACTGATAATCCGTTCCAGCTCTAGCCCCGCCGGGGGTGGTGCCCCCTTGGAACCCCTTGGGCTTCACCCCTATGAACCTTAGAGCTTTCTAAGTGCCCCAAATCAGAATAGTCTTGATTGAATGTGCATTTCACATTTCCTAACTCGTATCAATGTATATTTTAATTTCTCATTTGGTTTTAAGTAAAATCAATTACACAAGAAAACACTAAAATCATCAACAAGTTTTAGATTGAAACATTGGGACGTATTCACGAAGGTGGGTGCCGATTGTGGGTCTTAGGAGCTTCTTAGATCTTGGTTTTAAGTAAATCCAATTACATAAGATGACACTAAAATCACCAACAAGTTTTAGATTTGAAACATTGGCGATTGTGGGTCTTAGGAGCTTCTTAGATCTTAGGTATGGTTGGTATCACTGGTTTAATTTCGAATGCATGTGAGTTATAAAGTGGTGTATAGTAAATGAGAAAAATGCAAACCTTAATCATGCACATAACTTTATTAATTATTAATTGGGCAAATGCTATAAAAAATCAACGTTCTTTCTGATTTTTTCTCATAAAAGTCCCTGAACAAATTTTTGCATATAAAAAACCAACATATTCTCTCTTTTTTTCTCACAAAAGTCACTTAACAAATTTTTGCACATAAAAAACCAACATACTTTCTTGTTTTTCTCACAAAAGTCCACCGACAACTATTTATCTTAGCAAATGAATCCACAAAAGTAAAGCAAATGAAATCGACCGACAGAAGCAAGAGGAAATGAATCCTTTGCCTTGCTTCTGTCGATTCATCTGCTAGGATAAATAGTTGTCGAGAGAATTTTGTGAGAAAAACAAGAAATTATGTTGGTTTTTTATGTACAAAAATTTGTTAAGTGACTTTTGTGAGAAAAAAGAGAGAATATGTTGGTTTTTTATATGCAAAAATTTGTTTAGGGAATTTTATGAGAAAAACCAGAAAGTATGTTAGTTTTTTATGGCATTTGCCCTTATTAATTTGCATTATTAACTTTCATTTATTAAATAGAAATTAGCATAAGATCAAGATTTCTGGATGTAAGATGGCTTCAAAAAGTACTCAGAAAAATATTTTCATTTTATATGAACAATTTAAAAAGGTTTAGGGTTCCACCATATAGCAAACCACATTATTAAACTATTATGGGTTTTTTAATTACTAAATATATACACTTTAAAATCCAAACTGAAATGCGGTTGCATTCTAAATATCAAATGTTTTCTTAAACCGGCCTGATATCATGCAAATATGGTGGACATATGAGCATGGCACAAAATGGGCTTCTGGTATTCCCCTTAATTAGTTGAATCATGTCTTTATCAAACTTGTGATCTCATTTGTAACTAATCAAATCACATTCAAAAGTCATTTCTACCTTTTTAATCCCAACTTAAATCAATAATGTAGGTTTGCAATTAGTTTAATCCATTGTTTAACCAAATAATCCACCCAATATAAACCTATTTCAAGATTCTTTTATCCAAATAGTTGAGCTACTAACATTTTTTTTAAAATTTTTAAAAGATAATCTTGCTTCACTTCGTGTGAATACATTCTACTTTTCAAAGTAGATGTCATTTTATCATGATCATGTAGTTAATTAGAGCATGCTTTTCTTGCCTATTCTTCAACCCTTCCATTAAACCTTCTTTTAAGTTCATCATCTTTGAGCATTTCTATTATTAGAATATGCAAGTCATAATGCAATCTTCTTTATTCTCTTGTTGTCTTTTGATCTAATCTTACACTTAGATAATGGTAAGGCCTTCATGTTGCGATAAGATCAATATGAGAAAAGGATCATGGAATGAAGAGGAGGATGCACAAATGCTTGCATTTGTAACCAAACAACCAACAAGTAGTTGGCAAGTTGGGGCTCCAAGAAAACCAGGTTATTAGTTTCTACTTCCACTATGAGTTGGTATTATTATGTATCTGCACAAAAGTTGGTCGTAAGGTTTTAATGTCTGTGTTTTTTGTGTGAGAAAAAGGATTAAGAAGGTGCACGAAGAGTTGTAGGTTAAGGAAAACAAATGTTACGAGGGATGATAACATTATGCATGAAAACTTTTCGCCTCAAGAAGAGGAGTTGATCATCAAACTTCATTCTGCTATAGGAAGCAGGTTTTTCTTTCACTTTAACCTTTTTAGGGGTTTTTTTTTAATTATTCTTCTATTTGACATATAGTTAATTGGTTATCTTGATTTCGATTAATGTTAACAAAAGGAAATTTAGAAAACATGTAAAGAATCATTGAATCAGATAATATATTGGATCCATATACGATATGGACAAGAAGCTAGCGTATTCGACATAACTTTTAATCTTTTCGCTTTATATAGAGTTATATTCGACATATCTTCCTTTCATTCGAAAACAATGTATAACATGTGATATGAATACATTCTCATATGCATTTCTTTTCTTGGTCCTATTTTGCCTTTAGAATGTTGTGACACATAAAAGTTGGACTTCTAGAAGTGGTTATTCTCCTTTATATTAAAATACTTTAGGAATTGAACAATAACACACGGTCATGCACGACCGTGCCTAGACATGAGGCACAATTGTGTCAGAGCATAAGACACGATCATGCCTAGAATTTAGGCACAACCATGCCAACTCATGAGGCATGATCGTGCGTGATCCGTTCAATTACCTAGTTACTTGAAATCTCAAACATATAAATTTATTAAAACGTCTATTTTTTGTTATAAAAGAAAAAAAAAGGATAATAACACTTGCTAATGCAACTATATTAGAGCATACATGATTCACACAAGTGGTACTGCTTGATATTGATGATGTTATATTTTCTCTAGGTGGCCTATAATAGCACAACAACTTCCAGGAAGAACGGATAATGATGTGAAGAACTATTGGAACGCTAAACTAAAGAAGAAGTTATCATCGATGGGAATCGATCCGGTAACTCACCGGCCTTTCTCTCAAATGCTGGCTGATTATGGCAACATTAGTGGACTCACAAGAACCAAAACTAGAATGGGTTCACTTGGTAGAGACAACAAGAACACATTCTTCATGTCAAGTCTAGAAAACACACAACAAGTCCCTTCAAAACAGTTATTTCCTAGTTTCAACAACAACAATGTCAAAATGGAACCACATGATCAAGTGATCAAAACCGATTCACTTGATCTTCTAACTCAATTACAAGCCATCACACACGGCAAAGATTCATCAACAACAACAACCACCCATGAAACATCTTTTACACACTTCCATGTTTCTGTCCCGCCGTCAACCTCATCATCTTCTTCTAGTACTTGTTCAACCTTGAACGAAATGACGCCGCAACAAACGTTTAACTGGCGCGACTTTCTGATTGAGAATGCACAAGATGGAAATGCTTGCAATGATGAAAAACTTAACTTTGAAGTAATGGGAGGGATTGAGCTCGTTAAAGGTAACACCCCATCAATGAATGGTGTTCAAGAAGCTATGGAAGATGCTTGTGATGGATCATTTGTGGAAGCCATGCTAGATGGAGAAGAAGACATGTTCTTGGACTTTCCCGGGCTTTTGGGTGAACAATCTTATCCCTAAAAGTCGGGTTGACTTTTAGTTTGACTTTTGGAGGGTAGGGTTAGAATAATGGTTTACTATCGTATGATCAAGTGGAATCTTTTCTCAAAAGTAATTGGTTTAAGTCTAGAGTAACAACAATTCATACCTACTTCATATTTTAAGATAATAATTGATAGTTTTTTCATATACTAGGATTCAAAGTAAGTGGTTGTTACTAGGTCGAGTCCCACAAATGCACCTTAAACCCTAGTTTCCAAGGATTATATGAAGGAAAGAGTGGAATCATTTTCAAATATATACAATGATACCCTATATTTTGGAGAGCTTACTCTCATACCCTCAAAGGGAGCCTCACATAAACTTGGTATTAGTTTTAACGACTATATAGCCATTGAGATTTAAAAAATAATAATTTAGTTTTAAATTATAAATACATATTCTTTCATTAAAAAATAAGTGATCAAATAAAACTGTCACAGAATTAGCAACCGGTAAGTCGGATACCTCGGGTTTAGCGGGTACACTGCCATATGGGGCTCGGGTATCCCTTGCGGTTATGTTGCTCGGCTACCTCTACCCTTGTGTGGAATCAATGGTGGAGCCGTTGTAACGGCTATATAGCCGTTGAGATTTTAAAAATAATAATTTAATTTGAATTATAAATACATATTCTTTCATTAAAAGTTTTACACCAAAAAACTACACTCTTTCTACTATAATTCTACACAAAAAAATACTCTGACCTTTTTACTCTCCATGGATTAAAAAAAAGCCGTAAATCGCAAAAAAACTACACTCTTTTTTACTCTCCATGGATTCATATTTCCGAAAACCCGATAATCGAAAATCAACTAAAGAAAGACGGGGTTTGGAATCAAGTGGTTCAACATTACAACTAACAAGTTGGTGGAAGCAACCGAACTTTTCACAAACTAAATTCAAAATGGACGTCTTTAAATACCCAAATGTTTTTATGTATTACTTTTGTTGGTTCAACGGTTGTTGGGTTGGTTCAAACGGTTGTTGGATCCGCACGACCATGTGACCGGACCAATGTTGAAAATAATTCTTAAATGAAAACGTGAAATAGCGAAGCGGTATGGATGGCCTTGTGATTTATAGATTTATTTTTATGTATTTTTTTATTTATTGTTATGTACCTTTTTTAACTAATGAAGTTTTTTTATTTATTGTATTTTTTTAGTTAGTTTTAATAAAGAATTAATTTAAAAAAAAAAAAAAAGCTTAAGATACTTAGGGTAATGTGCCCACCATTTCGGGCATTTGATATTGAATTCGGTTAAAATGACGTGTCACTCCTTAATTACATACATTAGGGTATTTATGGTTATGTCCCTAGTACACTTACTCCCATACCCTCAAAGGGAGCCTCACCTTCCACTGCTATAAACTTGGTATTAGTTTAAAAAATATGTGATCAAATAAAACGGTCACAGAATTAGCAACCGACAAGTGAAACTAAAACGGTCACAGAAGTAACCGACAAGTGAAACTAAAACGGTCACTGAAATAAACGACCGTAAACCAATAGCTAACTTAAAATGTTTTAGTTTGGTCTCAAATTCAATCGCAACTTAAAAAAAAGTATTATGGTTGCAAATTTGGTAACAACTTTAAAAAGTTCAAATAATATGATCGCAAATTTAAGAAAAACTGTTTGCAAAATCAATCTCAACTTTCAAAATATTGATTCATTATGACACTACAAGAAAAAGGAATATCACCAACGTACTGAATCCGTCGGTAATTATTAATCGATCAACATTGGTCCCAATAAAAAACACAAAAAGATTAAAAAAAAAGGCAAATTAAACAAAAACAACCGCTGGTAGTTCGTCATTGATTACTAAAAAATTACTCACATACACCATAACCCAGGAAAAAAGACTATGGAAGGGCCGAAACCTATGTTGTACATAATGTTACGGTTTCGATATCTTCTAGAAGAGGTTATTGATTAATGTTGGAAATGGTGGACTTGGAATTAAATGTGCCTCGTGGGTTTGCATGGGCTCGCGTCATCTGGATTACATTGTGGTGGTTATGCGAACCAGTGGTGCACATGTACTCATAATGTAAGGATATGGAAACTTACTGTGCACATGTGTTCTTGGATGTTAGAATTGGCGGTCTCGAATTAAAAGCGACCAAAGGTGGTCTTGAAGTCCTCATCTTTGTATGTGCCAACCTTGTGTGTGTTGGTCTAGACTTAAACCCTAGTTTCGAAGTATGATATAAAGGGAACTTTAGAAAGAGGGCAATCATTTTCAAATACATATGATGCCCAATATTTTGGAGAGCTTACTCTCATACCCTCAAAGGATACATCCTCATATTCCACTAAACTTGGTATTAGTTAACGAAATATGTGATCAAATAAAATGGTCACTGACATGAATTTTTTTCTAGGTCTACAAATGATCATTCATTCATAAGTTCTTTGAGAGAAACCTGGCTCAGAAATACACATGGTAATGTGTTGTCTTGTATATATTTGTAAAATTTGGAAATGTAGATGCAAAATGTCGGTTTAATATGGTAATGTGACTTCATGTAACTAAACCAACTCATTAACATATTACAAGGTCCATTAAGTCCCACTAGTATACTATTAATCACAACCATGTATTTGACACATGAATGACTTATTTTAGCCTAATGTGACTCTCTATAGCTTATACCAACTCACTAACACATTATAAGACCCATTAATGCCAACTAGTGTAATAGTCATCATAAATATGAGTCTAAAACCAAAATAACTTGTTAATGTCTAATGTGACTATATGTAACCAAACTCAATGCTAACACATTACAATGTCTATTAAGGTTCATTACTGTACTAGTCAACATAACCATGTTTGGGTCATTAAAATTCACTATGGGACATATGAGTCATTAGACATGTATAACAAAACACATTTAATCTTTGTCAATCATAAGTTAATCTTGGTCTTCTGGTCAATCATAGTCAAACATTAACATAGTTAAGCCATTATGGCCCATGAAAACCCAATAAGACTTCTCATTAAACTTTTGTGAGGGTATATGATCAATATGTTTCAATCATAGTTAAAGTTGTTCAATCATAGTTAAATATTGACATTGTTTGTGTGAATCATAGTTAAAGTTGTTCAATCATAGTTAAATATTGACATAGTTAGGTCATTAAGATTTATTATGGCTCCCTTATGACTCATTTGGACATGTATATTGAAATATGATTCATCTTAAGTTGTTACAGAAAATCATTATTGGTCGACCATAGTTAAACATTCACATAGTTAGGGTATTAAAATTCATTGTACTCAATACGGCCCCTTTTGATTCATTACATGCATGAGGGAACATAGTCAATCATAGTCAATATTGGTTAATCATAGTTAATGTTGGTTAGTCATAGTCAAACATTGACATAGTTAGATCAATAAGATTAATTATGGCCCATTAAGAGAGTACTTATAGGACTAACTTACAAGGAGAAAAAGTACTCACATAATTACTAAGCTTCCTAGTTAATAGGCATGTAAATGAACCGTATGTTCCTTGAACCACTCAACGGAAATTTTTTTATATTCGTTTATTTAATAAACGTATGAACATGAACACTTTTTTTTCATTTAATTAAATGAATGAACATGAACACATTTCTCGTTCGTTTATTTGCGCTCATGAGTGTCGGTTTATGTTTGTCCGATTATGTTTGTTTACATGCGTTTATGTTCGTTAATTTATATACATATTCATTTAAATTTAGGTAGTAGTTGTTAGTGATACGAATTGACCTATCATTTACAAATTTGTTTGTTTGTGTTCGTTATTAAAGCTTGTATTTGATTTACTTTTTGAAGTCCTAAAGGTTTTTAGACTAATTTGAATATTGTTGCTTACTTCTTAAATGTGGTATATTGTTGAATCCTATAATTATGATGCTGATATTTAGACTCTAAGTTAGATATTAATATTTACTTTGATTAATGTTTTTTGTGTTCATCTATGTTTGTTTGTGTTCGTTCAGAGCGGTATCCTGGTGACTTCCAAATGGGAGTCGGTTCGAATCCGAGGCACAACAAAGGGGGGGTTGTGGCCAGGTCAGGGGGTTTACCTTGTTGGGGCATTCCTCCTGGGGTGGGCTGCCCTGGACGTTCTATGTGTTGTCTCGGGGAAGCCCGATTATCGTAGAACATCTATGTGTTGCCGTTAAAAAAACACAAACACATTAATAATGAATGAAAAAAAATTGTTTTGAAATTCGTTCTTTTACATGTTCGTGTTAATTCAGTTAAAGTTAAATGAACAAACACAAACAAGAAAATCCGCTCGTTTAAGTGTTCGTTCTTTTGTTCAGTTAAAGTTAAATGTATGAACTCAAACAAGAAAATCTGTTCATTTAAGTGTTTGTGTTTGTGTTTATTTGTTCATTTGATTGATTAAAGTTAAACAAATAAACATGAACAAACATGTTCGTATTCGTTTGTTTCATTTACATGCGTAATAGTCAAGAAAAAATATTGTTTTTTTCCGGACTTTTTACTTAGGATATGCTTGTAACAAGAGAGAGGGCTTTGCAAGATTAACTTTGTTAGATTTTGGGTTAGAAGATGTTAGCTAAAAAGATTCTATCACAAAAAATAAAGAACATGTGGGCAAAGGGTAAATTTTGTTCATCCCTCACATGGACCACCACAATCAAAGCCAACTTCTATTTTAGGAAACTTTTGATAAGGTATTTTTAACTTTTTTTATGAAAGCCAATAAATTCTTGACACAATAAAACATCAAATAAAAGTCATAATGCACTCCACCACAATGCTCTTCTTTCACAACAAAAAATGGTGTTATTCCATGTGTGATGTTATGCCAATGTGATGGTGATGCTAATATTGATAGTGAAATTAAAGTCGCGACATACACACACTATACCCACGTCCAAATTTTTGGAACGTGTCAAGTAAACATTGATTGTTTCATGGATAATATAACAATTTGAATTATAATTATAATCATCATCCACACTACATATAAGCTTATTTTACCCTATCTTAGCACAATTTTCTTAAATTCGTTCTATGTGTTTGGCATGTAAAAAGTGACGAACTCACGATTTCTTTACTGATATCACTATTCGAACATCTTTGATGATTTTACGTCTTTTGATTGTCACATACGTAAATAACACATAAAACTTGATATTAAATACTATATAACACTTAATTATCTATTATGATGTCTAAGTATGTAAGTCATATCATGAGATATGACCAATATTTCATTGGTTTTACATGTGCCAATTTGTATGGATGTTAAATCAAATCAGTCTCCTCTCATCTAATTGGAACTTAATGAAATCTTAACTTGGAAGTCTAGTCTACTCACACAAAAACATTATCATAAAAATCAATTACACTGGTACAAAATATTTTAGATTGGGTCAGGGGTTTTCTCAATTATGGGTTTTCTCAATTATGGGTTTTCCCTTGGATGGTGTGAGGTCGGGTCACCATGCTTCTGTTACTCGGGCAGAAGGATGATCCATTTGTCAAAGTAATCCTGAGTGTCCGAGCCTTTGATGTTAAATAAAAAAAGCAAAACAAAAAAGGTAGAGCTTTTGGATTGAAATACTAAATTCTTGTAACTATTCTAGTGACGGCAATTTTTGGGGTTAGACTACAAGTAAGTATAGGTATTAGATACTTCTGTTAATTGAAAATTTTAGCTGACCAGAAGACCAACGAACCCATAAGATCTCTCTAGTTCTTCTCATACTTTACGCAACAACTCCCGTTTCATACGACTTGAAGGGAAAGATTGCATACCAAATAAGATGATTAACTAACAAGTGTGAGGCTAGATGGAATAATTAGGAGTGTGTCATTGTTTTAATTGTTCCCCATTTTCATCAAACATACATCAATGAATAAGATAGCCATGACAGGCACTAGATTGGGAATTTACCATTTTGGGCATGATTGAATTTAGGCTTTATAATGACCTCATTTGCTCAACTTCAAGTAATGAGGGCGATATTGGAAAGTTTGGCAAATAATGATCCTTATCTTATCATCTTTCGTTTGGGTTACGAACCAATTGGACATTTTAGGGCCCTTTTTAATTACTTGTACCAAATTTTGTACCTTTTTCCTTTTTTATGTATATTTAATTAATTATGTTCAAATAATAATAATCAAATGTTTACATATGTTAATGTCAAGATAATACACTCTGGGTTCTATATTAGTTGTATTACTTTGATTTTTATGTCAAACTTGTATTACCAAAATTGTAATGATTAGTTTTTCTACAATTAAACATCATTTTTTTAATTTAAAATATTTATTGCATCCTATATAAATATAAATATATTCATATAAAATAAAAATTTGCTAATCTGATATTCAAAATGAAATTAAACAATCAATAACGAACATAAGAAATAAGAAATAAAGTACTTTTCGATATATTTTCTAGAAAAGAAAAATTATCTTTAAATTATGTAACTTTGTTATGTAGCTTTATATCCATCGTTTGTATGTGATATATATGATTGTTTTTTAAATGTATTATATTTTCTCTCTTATTATATGTGATTATCTTTCGTACGTTACATGTAAGTGTTTGTACTATTATTATAGTAGTTTATGTAAAATTGGTTCTGTATTAAATGTAAACTTTTTTACTATAGTGCACATACAATACAAAACCAAGTTTATGTAAGAGTAAACTTTCTTTTTCATCCTTGAGGTTTGGTCAAAATTGACATTTTAGTCCAACCTGAAAACTTTTAACACTTTCAGTTATTGCGCTTTCATTTTTTTTAACTCTTTTAGTCCAACTGTATGACGCCATCCACACAAACCATTAAATCTAGGTTTTAAGTAAAAGAGAATCATACAATCAATAGAATCAATCTAGGTTTAAAGTAAATAAAATTTTAGAAAACAAAGAGAATCATAGAATCAATCTAGGTTTCAAGTAAAAAGAAAATTGAAGAATCAAAATTTATTCATAACTGAGTAGAGAGTCCTTCATGTCGGTCTATCCGGCTTCTCCCCTCATCTTCATGAATCTAGCTCTCTCTCCTTCCTCTCTCACGGACATTTGATTCCCACGGATACGCTTATTTGCACGGGCTTCCTCCCTCTCTCTCATCCCTGGCGATACCATCTCTCCAACTCTTCACCACATCAGACCTCGTCTGTCACGTGTCTTGCGTCACATAAAGTCTTATATTACTCACACGAAAAAATTACACTTGTTAATTTATTTTTTAAGTTTATTATGTTTTATAATCAAAACAATAATTTTATGTAATGTTATATACATGGTAATAAATAATTTATGTCTTTAAATGCATGTGTATTACACGGATTAAATAAAATATAATGTAATATTTTAACACATACACTCGACAAAATATGTCTTTAAAAATATACTTTAACATAACAGTTACAATTTATGTTAAGTTAATTTTTAAAACATTTTTTTTCAACCGAGTATCAGCTTTTTTGAATGTAATTAATAAATGTTAATTCATATAAAATTCATTTGATTAACGATATAATAATTATCTATAATTAAATTTATATAAAACGTTAGAAAATATTTTTTTTTAATATCATTAGTTAATAGAAGGAAGAGAAATGAAAACATATATTAGAATACGCCAGAAAGTGATACGTATCCGAAAATTTAGTTTTGTATTATGCGGTATAGATTTGATTTCATTAAACTTGTTTAAAATGCGCCTTCAGCGCACTAACACTTCATCCTCTCCCTCCATTACACTCTCTCTGTATATTATACACTACTATTCATGGTACCCAAAGATCTGATTATTAAATAGCTGATTTTGCAACAAAGAACCCCGAATTTCGGAATCAATCCAGATCACCTCACTCAAAACCCATATCAAAATTTCCCTCTTTAGTCTTCAACCTAACGTCAATTTAGTCCCCTAATTTTTCAATAAGCAATTACATTGTGAAATTGATCTTTATGGATCCACCTATTATCAACGAGAGCTCCTTCTCAGCAGCCAATCCTTCGTCTTACAGTTTAACTGGGATCTGGCCCTTTTCGTCTGCCAATGGCGGTCGAATTGAGGGGTTAGGGCTCAAAATGGGCGCACTTGTTGGTCGAATTGGGGAACCGAATAGTACCCGCGATGAGGAATCGACGGTGACGGAGTACAGCGGCGGCGGTGGCCGGAAGCGGAGGGATGCCAATTTTGAAGATGAGTCTTCGAAGATTGTGTCGACTAGTAGTGATGCTATTGCTTTGGTAATTTCTAAAATCCCCTTTTGAATTAATTGTGAAATTGAAGCTTTTTTTAATTTCTGAACTCCTTTGGGTCAATTTTAGTTCCCAATTATACCCTTGTGTGTGTGTTCTTCAGTTTTTGATGTGTGTCAATATGTAATGATTCAAAATCTTTTTTAAATATCTGAAAATGCGGCCATACATGTTACATCAGTCACGTCGAGACATCGTATGGCTTTCTGGTGTCTAAATAATTTGGGGCTGGTGTATTGATAAGACTGTCCATCTTAAAATGATTATTTGAATTATGAACAGTGATTTCATAATGATTGAAACTTTTGGATGAACAGTAATTGTTCTGTGATTGTGCTTTCCTGTTTGATTTGGTTCCTTTTAATGTGTTTGTGTGATGAATTTATCAAAAAAATCTAAATCTTTGATTAGTAATAGTAATTAGGGGTTGTGCTTTATTGTATTGGAATGAAATAATTTATGAAATTTGCAGAATAATTTGAATGGTAAAAGAATGAAGATATCGGGTTGGAAAGATGAACCAGGTGGTTCAAAAACAGATCAAGAAATGAGTTCAGGGTCAGGTAGCAAAGCTCCTGCAGGTCAAACTCAAACCCATAAACCATCTGAACCGCCTAAAGACTACATTCATGTTAGAGCGAGAAGGGGTCAAGCCACTGATAGACACAGTCTTGCTGAGAGAGTAATTTTTCTCCACTCTAGAAAATTCAATCTTGATCCTAATTTATCTTCAAGAATTTGATGGGTTTTTGATGATTTGAACTTTGTTTTTCAGGCTCGGAGAGAAAAGATCAGCGAAAGAATGAAACTCCTGCAAGATTTGGTTCCGGGATGCAACAAGGTGTGTATGAAATGGTTTTTTATGTTACCTAGTTTACTATAATATACACGTCAAAAAAGGTTTGTGGATACGGGGTCTCCCTGGGAGCCGCCTCTCTACCCACTGGGATATGGGAAAGGTTTGACCTCATCCCGAGCTCCCCAAATCCTACTAATAGGTCTGTTATGTGTGGGATTTTACTGGGTACGTTTGTTTTGTTACTAATGATTGATTTTGGTATTGTTTGTCAGGTTATAGGAAAAGCACTTGTTCTTGATGAGATTATTAATTACATCCAATCACTGCAACATCAAGTTGAGGTGATTTCTTGTTATTAAGTTACCCGAAGTTCTTATGCTAATTACTCATCAATTTGACCCCATACCATATGTTTTTTTTGGTGTTATAGTTCTTGTCTATGAAGCTTGAAGCTGTAAATACAAGGATGGCCTCGCCTACAGAAGGGTTTCCTACGAAAGATGTAAGTTTTATTTGTTGATATCTTTGTAACCGTAAGAACCCTTCTGGAAAAACTTATGAGCCCCATCATTACCCTGCTAACCAATGGGACAAGGTAAAGCGCAACTTATGATGGATTGGTGCCTTCAAGGGGTTAAGGTGGGTTAAGGCAGAAACTAGTAGAAGCTGGATTCGAACGTAGACCTCTGCTATAAGGCGCTTACCACTGCGCCATCTCTTAAATGGTTTTTGTTTATCAAACTTGAAACTACTTTTAAGAAAAATGTGATTGTAGTTTTTTTTATACTAATTGAAATCCAAATTGTCCAACTACGCGTGAACCCATGATCCATCTTATGGAGTGTTTGGATGTGCTATTTGTAAAGTGATAAGACTTAAAAACACAAAATCAAAGTCAAGTAATTAGTTGACTAGTTGATTAAAGTTAAGAATAGTTGGTTAAATTTTTCTTCATCTCAATAATCAATCATCTTACGCCTACTCCTAACCTGCCTCTACAATTTTGATTAATTTGACCCTAAATAACCAGAAAATCATATGATCACCACTTGTCAAATACTCAAAAACTCATATCACAATCCTCACTTTAGACACACATCCAGACACCCCCTTATTATTTTTTACCCTCTTTCAACTTTGCATACAAATGCATTTCCTGAACCATTGTTGTCCTTGCAGCTTGGACCACAACCCCTTGATGCAGCCGGACTCTTATTTGGTTCACAAACAACAAGACCGTTTGGACACGAGTCCCAACCTGAATGGCTTCATATGCAGTTAGGCAATAACTTTGGGCGAATGACATGAACCCCAGACCAGACCGCGTGCTACATTTTTAGCCAATTAGAATTCAGGAAACCTAGCAGTTGCACTGATTGACATGTGTGATTGCATTACTTTCTGTTATATATATATATATATATAGAAAATTGTATCAGAATCAGACTGAAATTGATATTTAAGGTGTTTGTACTATATCATCTGTAGAGATTTGCATTTCAGGGTTACATGTATCTTATTGACAGATCAAGTGTACTTTGACTAGCTATATTTAGAAAAAGTCTCATTTGTTCATATCTTTCACATGGTTTACTGTTTACTTGGGTTCCAAGTCATTGGTATGTTATCCTTCAAGGGATGGTGTATTTGTAAACATATGATTCCCCTCTAGCAGATATCCAGGTTCGAATCCTGCTTCCATTGATTTCCTTCCAACACAGGGTATGATTTACCGGATCCCGTTGGTTAGCAGAGTACTGGTGGGGTCCGTGAGTTTTACGGTAATGGGTTTTCATGGCTAAAAAAAGTTATTGGTATGTCATCTTGTTCATTCCAAGTTAATCTCGAATATGAATCCGGATATTCGCATACTAGACCAGGCCAGACATCATGTCCTGAGAAATCAATTTTCTGAATGTGTTATACAACATTGTAATGGAATATTTAGGCGTACAGAAAACCTCTTAAAAGGCTTAAAGTTATTGTAATTTTATAAAAGTTGTGTTGTGTTAACTTTGATTCAATTATAAGATAGGACCCACAATCAATATGTGGTGATATGTGATGACGTCCAGACGGTTTATAAAAATAACTATAAAAACCTAACTTGGACTCCTAAGTAATAAATGGAAAACCTATGAACTAAACCGCACTGACAGGCAAATGTACCTATCGAGTGTAGCACAGCTTAATGGTAAACCGGAATATCGAACCCTAGAGACACTATGAATAGCAAAACATACTCTGACTCGGACTAAAGACTTGATTGGGGGGGTTTACTACACTAAAGATTATCACTAAATAATGCAATGAACTAGAGTCGACTCAACTATCAAGACAAGAACTAAGGAATATATCAGGAATGGGAAGAATACTACCTAGGTCGGAATTCTACTTGCAAAGCACAACTTCTATCGATTCTGGAAACTAAGATAGATCTGGGTTTCTAAGGATGACAGCTATAGACTACCTAGAGGATCCCTAATCACTCTCGGGGTGTCACCAACTAGACTACCTAAAGTGTACTCACTCACCAGATGATTGGATCATCTCTCGGGTATTTCCAACAATGATAATGTACCCTAAAGACATATCACCTCTCAGTCTCACCCTCCACAATACACTCAAAGAATGCACGGGGTAATCCTAGAATAAAAATTATGATTCATAATAGCAACAATCACTAGACACCTAAACCAACTTCCTCCCAAACAGTTGACACTCGGATTCCTAATGACGAAGACTAAACGACTAATTCTCACCTCTCGGGTATTGAACTAGGACACACACTCAACTCTAATCAACAATTAATCACAACTCCTATGGTTACAACGTCAAGCAAACCACCGAAATCACAAACCCTAAGATCTATGACCTAGATACGCTAATCAAACTGGAAAACAACTACAATCAACGCAATGAATTGAAATCAATCACAAGACCAGAATTATACCATGCATATTCATCACAATTAATCAAACTAGGATTGTTACAAAATCATTAAACCATTAATTAATCCAAAAACCGGTAAAAACAGAAACTTTAATAAATATTCATCACATGACCTAGGCGGTGTATGAGTTTAGCCTAGGATCATGCTCAAAACAACTAGAACAGAAGTATCAAACTTTGACATAGTCATCCAACTCAGAAACAACCAATAAAAATCGAATCTTAAAACCCTAGAATGCTAAATTAACAAACCCGGAATCCAAAAGCCTCAAATTTATGCTTAATTCTTCTTCCTTGCTCCCAAAATCGCCTCTGGACTCTCCTTAGACGGCTGGAAAACGAACCCCTTGCATAATGGGATTACAATTTGATTTACAAGTCGATTAGGGCTTTTTTCGGATTTCACAGGCCTCTCGCGTACCGCGAGAGGTGGGACATGGTTTATCGCGTACCGCGAGAACCAAAATAGTCGCGCTCGGTTTTCAGTTCCTTCGCGTACCGCGAAAGGATGCTCTCTGGTCTTCTCGTACCGCGAAGACTTGATTTTCCAGATTTTTGACCTTTGTTTCTTTGGGCTTCATTCTCGTGCTCTGTTTCTAAGGGTTTTCACTTATAATCATGATGAGCACCTGAGAACATAACAAAGACTTAATACAGACCAAAAACGACTCAAAACGAATAGAAAACTAGTTAAAACGACTCGAAAACACATGAATAAAGATGTGTGCTTTGCACTACATCAAACATCCTCACACTTAACCTTTTTTCGTCCTCGAAAAGTCTGCAATGGAATCATAAACAATTACCAATTAGTTAAACATACTCACGCGTTAAAAAGCAATAATCGGTATTTTCGTCCGATTAAACACAAGCACCAACTATCTAGCCCCTGTGATGTGTTCTAATTCCATTTTATACAACAATCAATCAACCTATGTGACTCACACTTAGAAGTTACCGCTCTACCTATTCCTGTCTCAAGGTCATGTTTAGACACGGGTTAAACCATGTAGATTTGCCCACCACGTTAAACTAAGATTTACATGTTTTTAGAAATCAATGGATTATGGAATGAATGAGCATTAATTAAAGCATAAGAAATTTCATCTAGAGGTGTCTCAACCAAGTCACTATCCCAGAAGCTAACACATAGACTAGATTCTAAACGTTTAAGCACATAAATCTCACTTAGGGGTGTATTCTTCAAGTCGTCATCCCAGAGGGAAACACATAAGCAAGACTCATATTTCAAAGTAATTAAGCTCATAGTTATGGAATTATGAATTTATGGAATGGGCGCCACCGAAACTCAGATTTATTCTCATAAAAAGAGAGTGGTGTGCCATGAAAATTTTTAAAAACCTCTAAATTTTAACTTAACGTGGCACCTGTCACCCTATGTTGACAGTTTCAGTATTACCGACACCCTAAGATGAGTACTCACAAGATATCATGAATTTATTACGTGATTAATCCTAAGTAACACTCATATGTTATTTAAGCTATTCAAGTCGGTTGGGTCTACCAAAACATCACTAATTAGACGCGTTTTCAATTATTTATATCATTTAAACAAACAAGTAGATCCAGTTATACTATCATTTTCCATTTATTATGCAAAAACTCATGTTTTCAAATGACATTTTTTTCAAATTTTTTTTTTTGTATTTTTGGAATTTTATAAAATACACAACTAAGACACTCACATCCCCACACTTGAAAGACACATTGTACTCAATGTGAAGCAAAACACAACGAAAATTAAAAATACAAAAATAAACAGGAAGCGACTTAGCCGGTAATGGTATGTGCAAACAAACGTGCAGCTTCGTTCTTCCTTGTGTGCACCATATAGCATTTCGGTCGAGGTTGCACATCTCTGCTGGGTTGCTTTTACAAAGTGATAGAAGCATCTGTCCCGTCCGAATGGAGATTGAGTACTGACAAGACAAAGAATACCTGCAAATTAAACCACACAACAAACCCGCTGCATTAAACTGACACAAATAAAAGACTCAAACTAACTCTGGATAGATATGCAAGGACACGTACTCGATGTGTGGCAATCACATAGACATAAAAGCCACAAGCAAGGTGTGTCTTCGGTTACGAATGGTTTAAAAGTTCCCCATAGTCATGGTGGTCGGGAATGAATGAAATGTGATGGTATAATGTGATGTATGGAGATGATGGATGATGGTGGTGGTGATAATGGTAAGATAGGTGGTGATGGGAATGATGGTAGGATAGGTGGTGGTGAAGGGCGGTGGTGATGAGGGCTACCATAGGGAACTAGGGCAAGAAAGTCAAGTCCATGGCTCCCCCGCGTACCGTGAAGGAACAGGAGCCACTCCTCGCGTACCGCAAGGAGTTAAATATCAGCCGGCCAAAAGTGTCTGTCCCTCGCGTACCGCGAGGGGACTTCCATCACAGAAACTTAAGAAGTTTTTTCACATTTTATACTTAGAATATTTTTGACTCCTGAAAATTTTTCTTCACCCATTTTTTTCAAAACCCGTTCCAATGATAAAAAACCAATGTAAAACATACCTGGAAATTCGTTCCCGATGATTTTCCTCACCGAATCAAGCGCGAATCTCTGCAAGACACAACACAAACAAAACACAATACCGAAAAACACAGAAAATGACACGGACACGGACCACGTAAGCATACAAACTCTACATCCCAGGCACTTGCCCGAGAATCAAACAAGCCTATCAGGAGGCTTCTCCTTGATCCTAACCGGTACCGCCTTCATCCTACGCGGGCTCCCGGCTGTGCACAATCTCATCACATACCTACCTCTCACAAACTTCGAACTCATATCACATTTGTCACACCAATCTTTCCACCAAAGCTTGAATCTACCCGGTCTAAAAGTAATGTAATTCAAATAGCCAAGCAGTCTATTTTCCTTAAACGTCCCCACACTTGGGGTTTGCATTACCCTCAACCTAGATGAATCTATTGAAGTACGGGTTCTCTTACGGGGCGGCCTAGACCTAGGGATACTAGAACTATGGGCTGGCTTAACTGCTCTCCCCTCAGCACAAATAACATGTAGAGGTTTAGGAATAAGTATTTCTAAAGGCACGACCTCTACACTATCAACCGCGGGTGATTCACAAACTATCTTCTCCACCTGAGCTAAAATGTCACTTAAACTGAACTCATTATCGCTAGCACTTAAAAATGAGGAACCTACCAGTTTCTTTTCAAACTCCTACAACCAATCCGGAGGCGCCTCCCTCTTCTCTCCCTCATCTCTATCAACAGTGTTCGCTATTGGATTTGAGTCCCGATGATCATCCATGGAGGCATCAAGTATGCACACGGAATGGCTATGCTCGCCAACATCCTCCCTGGATTTTATGGTATCAAATATAACTGACTCATCCCCCACACGAAGTGTGAGTTTCCCGTCAAAGGCATCGATTACTGCCTTGGCGGTGTGCAGGAATGGGCGCCCTAAGATGAGTGGGACTCCATCATCCACTTCCGTATCCAGAATGACGAAATCCACGGGGAAGACAAATTTACCTACTTTCACTAGGAGATTTTCCATAATTCCCCGTGGATACTTAACTGAGCAGTCAGCCAAGGCTATGCTCATGCGCGTCAGCTGTGGTTCACCTAGGTCTAGCTTCTTATATAAGGAATAGGGCATCAGATTGATGCCAGCACCTAGATCGGCCAACGCGTGATGCAAAGGAAAACTGCCTAGGTGACATGGGATCGTGAAACGACCAGAATATCCCAGTCTCTCTGGTAGCTTGTTCTGCACCACCGTAGAACATTGCTCATTAAGTGATAATTTAGAGACATCCTCGAGCTTCTTCTTGTTGGAAAGAATATCTTTAAGGAACTTGCCATACTTTGGCATGCGCTGGAGGGTCTCTATCAGCGGAAGATTGACATTTAGTTGTTTAAACAAGTCAAGGAAGTGACTGTGTTCCCTGGCTTGCTTGAATGGCAGCAAACGTGCTGGATAGGGAACACTAGTCAGGTCAATCTCGGAGGTCTTCATCTCCACCCCTTCTTCTTCTCCTCTGCCTTCTTGGTTGGCACCTCAACTACTATCTCCTCGTCTACCTGCTACTCGGTCATCCTGGCATTGATCTCCGTGAGTCTAGCCCTCAAGTCAATCTTCTTGACCTCCTCAAGTGACAGAATGTTATACTTGCTGGAGTGGGAGTCATCCTCGACAACCTCTTTCTCCTCCACACTCTTGACCGACACAGCCATCACTGAAGCGTTGGAGCCTTAAGATTGACCTCCCTGTCGATCCTACAGACTCTTAGCGTTGTCCTCAACCGTGCGTTTCAGATCATGGAATGTCGACTGTTGATTCTTCAATAGAGCGTCGTGGCTATCCAGTCTCAGCCTATCATCCCTGTCCTGCTGGACTAAGTGGGCAAGCAACTGTGTCTGCGTCTCAAGCATCTCCTTTACCGTGGTTGTGTCGACACTGCTTCCCGTGCTAGGTCCTGTATCTCCTCCTCCCTGTTGCTGATCCTGACGACCGTTAAACCCCGGTAGGTTGTTTCCATATCTCCATCCCGAGCCAAAAGAATTGTAGTTGTTGTACCCTCGGTTCTGGTATTGGTTGCCAGCATAGCTCACTTGCTCTTGATTATTCACTGGGCAATCACGGGTGCCGTGGCCTCCCCTACACACTTGACACCGCTGAGCACTGAGCTTCAGCTCCTTAATCTCATTAGCCATTGAGGTAAGTGCAGCAGCCACGCTAGAATTAGGGGTGACCTGATGCACACCTCTAGAAGATGAGGTGGATGATCTAGCACTAGGAATGGAAGTCCTAGTAGATGGATGTTGTTGTTCGTCTTGAGCCAAGCTCTCGAACATTTCCTCGCATTCAGCAGGCTCGAGTCTATCCATGATATGGCCTCCCGTAGCTGTATTGAACATCTGCTGCTTCTCGAAGGTAAGACCATTATAGAACTTCTCCACTATCGCCCAATCAGGCAGACCATGCTGGGTACATCAGCTCAACAGCGTGTTGAACCGCTCCCAGTCCAAGTGATAAGGCTCGTCGGGATCCATCTGGAAGGAGTGGATTTGATCCCTGAGGCGAGCGGCCTTGGAAGGTGGATAATACTTCTTGTAGAACTTGGCTTGAAGATACTCCCAGGTGGTGATAGAATTTTCAGGAAGGGTGTCAAGCCAAGCAGATGCACGCCTAGAGAGCGAGAATGGAAATAAACGCAAGTAGATAGCGTCTTCAGATACACCCGTGATGTTAAAGGTATCACATATACGAACAAAGCGGGACAGGTGTTCGGGTGTATCCTCATCCTCAAGGCCATGGAACTGAGTAGCATGAGTGATCGTACTCATGACATGTGATGGGATCTGCCAGGAATTGACATTTGGAATGGCGAGGCAGGTGATCGGAGATCTCGCGCCCCCCGTGACCCCATCACTGGCCCTCTGGTGTACTGTACGACTCGCTGGAGGATCAGCGTCGCCCATAGTAGGAAATGGAATAGGGCTAATAGGACGTACCTGGTTTTCGCACAATTGCTTCAAACGCTCCCGAAAGTCGCGGGTGCGCTCGTGTAGTTCTCGCTCAGGCTCTAAGAAAGCAGAATAAGATGGTGATCCATGCGAGCGAGTGTTGTGCATAAACAGAAAGACTCAATAGGAAAAAGAAACGGAGACTCAAGAACGGAAAGACTCGATTCTAAGTTAGACACACAGATAGACAAAGAAGACAAGCACGTAAGCACAGAAGATAAGCACACAGAACAGACTCAAAGAAAAACAAATAAACCAAAAATCAAAAAAAGAACTAGTCAAAGCTAATATTGCTATTGCAAAGTGTCCCCGGCAACGGCGCCAAAAACTTGATGTCGTATAGACGGTCTATAAAAATAACTATAAAAACCTAACCTAGACTCCTAAGTAATAAATGGAAAACCTATGAACTAAATCGCACTGACATGCAAGTGTACCTATCGAGTGTAGCACATCTTAATGGTAAAACGGAATATCGAACCCTAGAGACACTATGAATAACAAAACTAACTCTGACTCGGACTAAAGATTTGATTGGGGGGTTTACTACACTAAAGAATATTTCTAAATAATGCAATGAACTAAAGTCGACTCGACTATCAAAACAAGAACTAAGGAAGAAATCAGGAATGGGAAGAATACTACCTAGGTTAGAATCCTACTTGCAAAGCACAACTTCTACCAGTTCTAGAAACAAATATGGATCTGGGTTTCTAAGGATGACAACTATAGATTACCTAGTGGATCCCTAATCACTCTCAGGGTGTCACCAACTAGACTACCTAAAGTGTACTAACTCACCAGATGGTTGGATCACCTCTAGGGTATTTCCAACAATGATAATGTACCCTAAAGACATATCACCTCTCAATCTCACCATCCACAATACACTCAAAGAATGCACGGGGTAATCCTAGAATAACAATTATGATTCAGAATAGCAACAATCACTAGACACCTAAACCAACTTTTTCTCAAACAGTTGACACTCGGATTCCTAATGACGAAGACTAAACGACTAATTCTCACCTCTTGGGTATTGAACTAGGACACACACTCAACTCTAATCAGTAATTAATCACAACTCCTATGGTTACTATGTCTAGAAAACCACCTAAGTCACAAACCCTAAGATCTATGACCTAGATACGCTAATCAAACTGGCAGACAACCACAATCAACGCAAGGAATTGAAATCAATCACAAGACCAGAATTATAGCATGCATATTCATCACAATTAATCAAACTAGGATTGTTACAAAATCATTAAACCATTAACTAATCCAGAAACCAGTAAAAATGAAAGCTTTAACAAATATTTATCACGTGACCTAGGCAGTATATGAGTTTAGCCTAGGATCATGCTCAAAACGACTAGAACAAAAGTATCAAACATTGACATAGTCATCCAACTCAGAAACAACCAATAAAAATCAAACGTTGAAACCCTAGAATGCTAAATTAACAAACCCGGAATCCAAATGCCTCAACTTTATGCTTAATTCTTTTTCCTTGCTCCCAAAATCGCCTCTGGACTCTCCTTAGACGGCTGGAAATCGAACCCCTTGCATAATGGGATTACAATTTGATTTAAAAGTCGATTAAGGATTTTTTTTTCAGATTCCACAGACCTCTCGTGTACCGCGAAAGGTGGGACATGGTTTCTCGCGTACCGCGAGAACCAAAATAGTTGCGCTCGGTTTTTAGTTCCTTCACGTACCGCGAAAGGATGCTCTCTGGTCTTCGCGTACTTCGAAGACTTGATTTTCTAGATTTTTTACCTTTGTTTCTTCGGGCTTCATTCTCGTGCTCGGTTTCTTTGGGTTTTCACTTATAATCATCATGAGCACCTGAGAACATAACAAAGACTTACTACAGACCAAAACGAATCGAAAACTAGTTAAAACGACTCGAAAAAACAGGAATAAAGATGTGTGCTTTGCACTACATCAAACATCTACACACTTAACCTTTTTTCGTCCTCGAAATGTCTGCGATGGAATCATAACTGAGATCTAACTTTACAAACAATTACCAATTAGTTAAACATATTCACGCGTTAAAAAGCAATAATCAGTATTTTCGTCCGATTAAACCCAAGCACCAACTATCTAGCCCCCGTGATGTGTTCTAATTCCATTTTATACAGCAATCAATCAATCTATGTGACTCACACTTAGAAGTTACCGCTCTACCTAATCCCGTCTCAAGGTCATGTTTAGGCACGGGTTAAACCATGTAGATTTGCCCACCACGTTAAACTAAGATTTACATGTTTTTAGTAATTAATGGATTATGGAATGAATGTAATGAATGAGCATTAATTAAAGCATAAGAACTTTCGTCTAGAGGTGTCTCAACCAAGTCACTATCCCAGAAACTAACACATAGACTAGATTCTAAACGTTTAAGCACATAAATCTCATTTAGGGGTGTATTCTCCAAGTCGCCATCTCAGAGGAAAACACATAAGCAAGACTCATATTTCAAAGTAATTAAGCTCATAGTTATGGAATTATGAATTTATGGAATGGGCGCCACCGAAACTCGGATTTATTCTCATAAAAAGATAGTGGTGTGCCATGAAAATTTTCAAAAACCTCTAAATTTTAACTTAACGTGATACCTGTCACCCTATGTTGACAGTTTCAGTATTACCGACACCCTAAGATGAGTACCCACAAGATATCATGAATTTATTACGTGATTAATCCTAAATAACACTCACAGGTTATTTAAGCTATTCAAGTCGGATGGGTCTACCAAAACGCGTTTTCAATTATTTATATCATTTAAACAAACAAGTAGATCCATTTGTACTATCATTTTTCATTTATTATGCAAAAACTCATGTTTTCAAAGGACATTTTTTTTCAACTTTTTTTTGTATTTTTGGAATTTTATAAAAGACAAACTAAGACACTCACATCCCCATACTTGAAAGACACATTGTCCTCAATGTGAAGCAAAACACGACGAAAATTAAAAATGCAAAAATAAACAGGAAGTGACTTAACTAGTAATGGTATGTGCAAACAAACGTGCAGCTTCGTTCTTCCTTGTGTGCACCGTATAGCATTTTGGTCGTGGTTGCGCATCTCTGTTGGGTTGCCTTTACAAAGTGATAGAAGCATATGTCCCGTCCGAATGGATATTAAGTACAGACAAGACAAAGAATACATGCAAAATAAACCTCACAACAAACCCACATCATTAAACTGACACAAATAAAAGACTCAAACTGACTCTGGATAGATTTGCAAGGACACGTACTCGATGTGTGGCAATCACATAGACATAAAAGCCACAAGCAAGGTGTGTCATCGGTTACGAATGGTTTAAAAGTTTCCCATGGTCACGGTGGTCGGGAATGAATGAAATGAATTGGTAGAATGTGATGTATGGAGATGATGGATGATGGTGGTGGTGATAATGGTAGGATAGGTGGTGATGGGAATGATGGTGGGATAGGTGATGGTGAAGGGCGGTGGTGATGAGGGCTACCATGGGGAACTAGGGCAAGAAGGTCAAGTCCATGGCTCCCCCGCGTATCGCGAAGGAGCATGAGCCACTCCTCGCGTACCGCGAGGAGTTGAAGATCAGCCGACCAAAAGTGTCTGTCCCTCGCGTACCGCGAGGGAATCCCTTTCCTTCTTCGCGTACCGCGAGGGGACTTCCATCACAGAAAGTTAAGAAGTTTTTTCACATTTTATACTTAGAATATTTTTTACCCCTGAAAATTTTTCTTCACCCATTTTTTTCAAAACCCGTTCCAATGATAAAAAAAACAATGTAAAACATACATGGAAATTCGTTCCCGATGATTTTCCTCACCGAATCAAGCGCAAATCCCTGCAAGACACGACGCAAACAAAACACATTACCGAAAAACACAGAAAATGACACTGACATGAACCACGTAAGCATACAAACTCTACATCCCGGGCACTTGCCCGAGAATCAAACAAGTCTATCAGGAGGCTTCTCCTTGATCCTAACCGGTACCGCCTTCATCCTATGCGGGCTCCCGGTTGTGCACAAACTCATCACATACTTAACTCACAAACTTCGAACTCATATCACATTTGTCACACCAATCTTTCCACCAAAGCTTGAATCTACCCGGTCTAAAAGTAATGTAATTCAAATAGCCAAGCAGTCTATTTTCCCTAAATGTCCCCACACTTGGGGTTTGCATTACCCTCAACCTAGATGAATCTATTGAAGTACGGGTTCTCTTACGGGGCGGCCTAGACCTAGGTATACTAGAACTATGGGATGGCTTAACTGCTTTCCCCTCAGCACAAATAACATGTAGAGGTTTAGGAATAGGTATTTCTAAAGGCACGACCTCTACACTATCAACCACGGGTGATTCACGAACTATCTTCTCCACCTGAGCTAAAATGTCACTTAAATTGAACTCATTATCGCTAGCACTTAAAAATGAGGAACCTACCAGTTTCTTTTCAAATTCCTCCAACCAATCCGGAGGCTCCTCCCTCGTCTCTCCCTCATCTCTATCAACAGTGTTCGCTATTGGATTTGAGTCCCGATGATCATCCATGGAGGCATCAAGTATGCACACGGAGTGGCTATGCTCGCCAACATCCTCCCCGGATTTTATGGTATCAAATATAACTGACTCATACCCCACACGAAGTGTGAGTTTCCCGTCAAAGACATCGATTACTGCCTTGGCGGTGCGCAGGAATGGGCGCCCTGAGATGAGTGGGACTCCATCATCCACTTCCATATCCAGAATTACGAAATCCTCGGGGAAGACAAATTTACCTACTTTCACTAGGAGATTTTCCACAATTCCCCGTGGATACTTGACTGAGCGGTCAGCCAAGGCTATGCTCATGCGCGTCAGCTGTGGTTCACCTAGGTCTAGCTGCTTATATAAGGAATAGGGCATCAGATTGATGACAGCACCCAGATCGGCCAACGCGTGGTGCAAAGGCAAACTGCCTAGGTGACATGGGATTGTGAAACGACCTGAATCTCCCAGTATCTCTGGCAGCTTGTTCTGCACCACCGCAGAATATTGCTCACTAAGTGAGACTTTGCCCCACGATTATGGCACTGCAGAACAACCTAGATCGTGAAAAGATACGGCTGCATGAAAGAAGTGTGAGGTTAATTATGAAATTCCCTAGATCTGTAAACAGATTATACAAAATCAGTTTGAAAATAGGGAGTCCTAAGATCTGGGAAGTTCGAAACATTTAAGCCTCAAGTGCCCAAGCGGGTCAGGGACAAGAACGTTAGACATCCCGTGACTCATAAAAGCTTAAAGAAACTGGTATACAAGCCAGTGTTGTGTGAAACCAAGATTCCCCTGAGCAAGTTATCTCAGGATATCCTCGGTAACATATGGTACTGGTACGTAGATCCTAAATCGGGCGAGGCAGTGGTGATTGCAAAGGTGTGGCACTAGAGTGGAAGCTTAGTGTCAAAGGAACTGATCAGAGTTTTTGATGAAGTCTGCTTCATAAACTATTATGTGAAAGATCTGGAGGCGCTAGCTGATAAGTACTGCATGTACACGGACGAGTGGACAAAGTTCCTTGCTTCTAAATACGACAAGGTGGTCAAGTTCTGCCTTGATTACAAGAAGAAGATGGAAGCTAAAGTTGGGGAGCTGTAAAGACCGAAGACAATCCAGAGCTGTTGTTAAGGGGGAGTTTGTTGAAGCACTTTTGTGTGACAAACACTCTGGATACTGTCTTAGCTTTTGTACTTGTCTTGTATGTAGTTGTCTTTGTATGTTAGTGTCTGTATGTATTAGTTATCGAGTTGTAATTACTAATGTATGTACTAGTCGTCTGTTTTCTCTAAGTGTTTTGCGCACTTAGCAAGTGCGCAGGAATTACTTCCTGCATACCTAGCAAGTACGCAAGAATACTCTGCGTACTTGTTAAGTACGCAAGAACAATTTGCCCTGCGCACTTGTTAAGTGCGCAGAGATCAGGTCTAGTATAAATATGTTGTGGTGACAGAAGTTATGTACGCACTCATTTGTAACATCTCTGTAACCTACAAGTTTTATAATAGACGAAGTTTGAAAGTGTTTTTGTTGTCGGTTTACTTTGTGTTACTTGATTCTCCACCTAGTCACGGGTATTCCGCACCCGTTCCGACTAGTCACACACCCACACGTAACGATCCGAGACACCTGGGGACCTACATAAATAATTATATTTTTTTAAGTGATTTATTTTACAAGGTCAGGTTTTAAATTTGTAAATTAAAATGATAATTACGTTAACTTAAAACACACACTATAGGCAAGTGTACCAATCGCAGCGTAATATAGTCAGGTAAGAACCAAGTATCGAACCAATGGACACAGTCGAGTTCCAATACTCAACTTTTGTTATCGTTTAGCCGGATTAATTAGTAGGTGGGTTTTGTGTGCTTGTGAAGCAGAAAAGTAAATGATGGTAAAGTAAATAACATAAAAGTAAAAATGTGCGTGAAGTGTGTAACAGAAATGTAACTAGCAGAATAGTATATAGCAGAAAAGTAAATAAAGCGAAAATGGTCAGATTATGAAATGTATTGCTTCGGGATTCGAATCAGCTTGGTACGTGATAATGTTAAGTTAACTAATTCGATGGTATGACTACTACAAACTTGTGAATCGGGTCACCGCTAGAGCCTCGTCCTCACAACATTTGATTTGCAAATTATATTATTTAAAAAGTGTAGTGCCTCCCGTTAGGGACAACATTTACCCTCAAACCATCGAATGGTCATCTCCGGGTTGGATAAAGACATCGGACTCAAAATGCTTTATATTAAGTTAAATAGGTGATTATATTTTGCTCACCGGGAGGCTATGAAACAATGGGACCAAGTATAAAGACGTACCGTTCCCAACACGAGTTCACCAATTCTTGGTCGCATAATAATCTCGTATAAAGACATACGATCTTAGAAGTATAGACCAAGCCTTGGCTTATCACTCTCTGATCGTATAAAGACGTACGAGTTTCAAAGGAAGTTTGATTAAAAAGGGTTTTACGATCTTACTCTTTAAAATCAAGACAAATATAAAGACGGATTTAGACATTAATAAAAACCCATCAAAAGATGGTTTTTGAGGACGAATTAATTAAAGACATAAACATACCACTTCATTAAAAGATTAAACATTAACATGCACCAAACATCATCTTCATCCTAGCAATACAAAGAAGTTTTAGCCACGAATGGCCATAACGACTAGCGTAATGATGAGTTTCATAGGATCCCCTATTATGAGACAAGGAGGACGAGCCCCTCTACTCTCAACTCTCTACTCTAACTATGAAAATGCTCTCTTCTTGAGTGTAATTTTGCTCTGGATTGGTGTGTGAAATGAAGAACCCAAGCCTCCTATTTATAGGTCTCAAAATGTGCAATGCACGGTCGTGCAAAGGCCCAGAGAATCAAACAGGGTACAGAGGACATGGTACCGGGTCATGGGGAGCAGAGAAAGGAAATTCACGACCGTGCATTAGGATGCACGACCGTGCATCCCTCTCTTTTTCCCCAGCTTTGTCTTGTAGCTTCTTGTTGACTATTGTTGACCAATTTTGACTTCTTGGGGGTTAATGCTCCGAGAATAAACCTTCTAGAAGCTTGAATACTTGGTGTTCTTGATAGAATTTAACTTGATTTGTATTTTTAACGCCGAATAACCTACAATTACAAAAATATTTGTGTTTTAAGCATAAATTGCAAGGTTATTATTCAATTTAGTACCATAATGTGGGATTATTATGTATGTAAAATATGTATAAATGATGACATATCACTATGGGTTATGTTAGTAGGTTTATGCAACAACCTAGAGAAGATCATTTAAAGACAGTCAAGCACTTAATCTTGTAAGTTAAATGGACTTTGCATTTTGGTTTAAAGTATGGCAGGAATGAAGGAGGAGAATTAATTGGGTATAGTGATGGTAATCACTTAACTGATAGTGATGATGGCAAGTCTACATCAGGGAATGTCTTTTTCTATAATGGTTCAATTGTTTCATGGCACTCACAAAAGCAACCTACTGTTGCTTTCTCAAGTTGTGAGGCAAAATTTATGGCAGCTGCATCTGCAGCTTGTCAAGCTTTATGGTTGCAGGGTGTTTTAGAAGAATTAACAGGAATTAAACAAGGTGCAGTGGTGTTATTGGTGGATAACAAGTCAGCTATTGCTTTGATGAAAAACCTAGTTTTTCATGGAAGATCAAAACACATTAGTACCATATTTCATTTCATAAGGGAGTGCATTGAAAGAAATCAATTTTTTTATTGATTTTGTAAATGGTGATCTGCAGAAAGCAGATGTTTTGACAAAAGCTTTGCATAGAGTAAAGTTTGCATAAATGAGGCACTTACTTGGTGTAGAGGATTTGCAAGAAAATGCTTGGAATTAGAGGGGAGTAATGTTGAAGGGCTATTCTATAGTTCCAAGTTTGTACAGGGGTGTAATGTGTAATTCTGTTTTTCTGTTTTGTTAATCAAGAGGTTTGTTATAAACCTCAGTTAGTTAGTCATCTTTGTTGTAATCTTTTAGAATCAAGTTCTTAATAAAATTCTCTCAAGTGTGGAAATTGATTTCTCAATTTATTGTTCATTGATTTTGGTACCTGTTTACATGTTAGAAATCTACCTCATAACCAGCTTATAATACATAAATAATATGTGTAGATGTCACATTAAAGCATCATCGTTTAAAGGAGCTAAAATCAAATAATTCGCTTGCAAAGACAAAGTGTTCCATCAAATGAACAAACAAAATGTATTTTTAAACGAATATAATCAAAATGTCACATCTCAAAGAGTGAACTAATAATTAAATTAAAATCATAATTGATTTTTGTTTTCATTTTAAATACACGGGTTCTAACACTAGATAATTAAAAATCAATAGCAGTGGGATGTTTTGATTTCAAATTAATCAGAATGAGGTAACTAAAATTTACCATAAATATGTTTTAAACAATATTAGTTGCTAAAATGAATGGCACTAAGAGGGCGTTTGAGATTGCTTATTTAACTTCAAAAGTGTTTTTTTATTAAACTTGCTTATTAGATTATGATTTTTTGAAAAATAGTTTTTAAAAAAGTGTTTAGATTAACTTTTGTGGTTGGAAAAGTTAATAAGTCAATAAATTATTTTTTAAAAAGTGTTTGGCTATGGTTATTCACGTAAAATGACCAAAAATGACATTTTTATATTTTATATAAGTATTTGTTAGAAATTGATAGAGGTAGATTGGTAATATTTTATTACAAAAGTAATTTAAAAAGCCAGAAATTTATGGCTTCTTAAAAAACAACTTTTTAGCTTTATCAAAAAGTTAAAACAAAACGTGCTTTTATGTTTGTCAAACACTTTTTTTAGCTTATTGACTTTTGAAAAAAACCAATAAGTCAATAAATAGTTTTCCAACGCAATCCCAAACACCCTCTAAATGATGAAAATTAATGATACGAAAAATTGAAAAAAATATCAAGAAATAAAAAACTGTTTGTAATTCGTAATCATTTATTTTTGAAAAAAGTTAATGATATAAATTTCATTTAATACAAAAGTCAAACATATTAAATTCTAATTTCATTTTAAAAGTTAATAATATAAATTTCATTTAAGGTAAAAAAATCTCATTTTTTAAGTCAAATATATTAAAAACACCATATATAATTTAAAATCAATATATGTTACTTTAAATAAGGGAACAAAAATATGGAATATAAAGAAAAGAATAATTGTATTTTTGATAAATAATGAAACGCATAATATAGAGTTATTATCTAAAGCAGTTTTAAATAAATTAAATTAAAGTCATCATAATTGATTTTTGTTTTCATTTTAAATACACGGGTTCTAACACTAGATAATTAAAAATCAATAGCAGTGGAATGTTTTGATTTCAAATTAATCACAATGAAGTAATTAAAATTTACCATAAATAATTTTTAAACAATATTAGTTGCTAAAATGAATGACATTAAAATATGAAAATTAATGATACGAAAAATTGAAAAAAATATCAAGAAATAAAAAATGGTTTGTATTTCGTAGGTATAAATTTCATTTAATACAAAAGTCAAACATATTAAATTCTAATCTCATTTTAAAAGTTAATAATATAAATTTCATTTAAGGTAAAGGATCTTATTTTTTAAGTCAAATATATTAAAAACATCATATATAATTTAAAATCAATATCAGTTACTAAAAATTTGGAATGCATAAATTACGTAATTATTAAATCCAAACTTTCCTTAATAGGTAATTAATCAATTATCTAAATAAAATGCTCAATCAAATCAATAATATCTTTTTTTGAATTTGAATTCCTAATTTAGGGACCTTTAAAACACGTGAATGATTTCTATGTGATTTGGAATGCATAAATTAAGTAATTATTCATTGATTATTATGGAATAAATGCACTGGAATATTATTATGACTTTTTTTGAATTTGAAAATGCAGCGAGGAAAATGTTTGTTAATCTTTTACTGTCTTCTGATGTGATAAAATGCAGCGAGAAACAGGTTTGTCAATTCCTCTGACCACATGCTTCAAATTTAATCTGCACAAGAGTTGGTTGATTACTTGAAATACTTTCTGGCAGTTAACATCGTGAATGATGCTAAATTTTTTAGAAAACTACTGAAAATATTGATCAGAAAAATGGGTTATGTAATGGAACTAGATTACAAGTCAAATCTCTTGGTAATCGTGTTATCGAGGCGGAGATCATTTCTGGAAGCAATATTGGAACTCGCACATTTATTCGAAGAATCAATTTGACGCCTTCAGACAAAAGAATCCCTTTAAAGCTACAAAGAAGACAGTTTCCACTCTCGGTTTGATTCGCCATGACAATAATTAAGAGCCAGATTCAGTCACTATCAAGGGTTGGATTGTTCTTGAGGCAACCGGTTTTCACTCTTGGTCAATTATATGTTGCACTTTCAAGAGTTAAAAGCAGAGACGGGTTAAAAATTTTAGCCTTAGACAAGGATGAAAAATTTTCAAACAAAACATCCAACGTTGTATACAAAGAAATATTTACTGATTTATGAATTGTATTTATCATTTTTTTAGTATCAAATTGTATTTTATTTTAAATTTATTTTATTTATAATCTCGTGTAATACACAGGTTCTAACACTAGTCAATAATATCAATAGATGTCACATTAAAGCATCATCGTTTAAATGAGCTAAAATCAAATAGTTCGCTTGCAAAGACAAAGTGTTCCATCAAATGATAAATGAACAAACAAAATGTATTTTTAAACGAATATATAAAGAGAATATAATCAAAATGTCACATCTAAAGAGTGAACTAATAAATTTATAATTATCATAGATCTTTAACAAAATAACATATATTTTTTTTCCATTTTTCTATGAAAACCAACAAAGGTCCAAATGTTTACAAATATGTCACTCGAATTTTCTTCCTTCAATTTGTTTTTGAAACTTAAAGAAACTCATATATATTCTATTAACACAGATTTTAAAATTACTATCACTTATAACTATCAAAAAAATATTATTGTTAAAATTAACAAAAGATCGTTTAACAATATAAAGTTCAAGAAAAACTTATACTTACTGCAAATGATAGAGATAGGAATTTTCATTAGTGGTAAAAAAAAGACAAATCAAATAGCCAAATAAGGGGTAACTTTTGGGTCGTGTCAAAGAAAATAACAAATGATGATAAAATAACATGAAACAATGTATTCAACAAAAAAACTAATTATATTAATTATTCCAACAGATTAATTAACAAATCATTATTCATAACATTTATCTGATATACAGTAGATCACTAAGATGTCGTATGTGGTCATGGACTTATGGTCTTCGAAAATCATAAAAAACGAAAGTCTTGTTTTTATACGATGTAATGTGTTAAATAGTAAGATGAATAATGTCGTATATAAAAGTAACATATTTTTAAAAGAATTCATTGTTAGAAAAAGTACTCAAATTAAGAAAAAAAAACCCTATAAAATAGTGATTATTTAGAGTAATTATTTTTAAATGGCACACACAAAAGTTTCACAATTATGTTTCATGATTAGTACTTATATATGTAAAAAGTAGCTTAAAATCTCATGTATTATACGAATTGAATAAATAAAATGTTATATACTTAATGATAAATTTTATATTTTTAAAAACACGTGTACTATACGGGTTGAATAAACAGATATATTACATCGGTTGAACTATTTATAATTAAATAATAAGTATCCGTAAGATTTATATTAAAAGTCTAAAAATAAATTATTTTAACATCATTATTCAATATAAGGGATAAAGGCGGGAAAAAATGATACAAATGAACCAGAAAGTGACACGTGTTCATAGAACTTTATTTATTAATATAAAGATTGTTATTTGATATAATTATTAATAAAAGAGAGAAACAGAAAAATTAATATTTAATTGAAGAGATAGGCGGAAAATAAATATAAGAAGTAACCAGAGAGTGACACGTATCCCCTATGGTTTTCATTTATTATATAGTATAGATATAGATATAGATATAGATAATTAAAATCTTGTGCATAAAGTGAAAAGTTAGATAAATAGGAGGACCGCATCTAAGAAAGTAACTAAAATAAGTAGTTTAACTTTAACGACCCCCATAATATAAAACAATTCAAAAAGCCACCCCTCCCTCTCTCCAGAAACCTAAATTATCTCCCTCCGCCGGCACCTATGAGCGAACCTTGACCAAATTCTCCGGCGACTCCGGTCGAGCTCCGTACAACCTAAATGCTAATCTTCCTTCCAGATCTTCAAATCCGAACAAACAAATTCCGTGAAAATGCCGTCGCAATCGGATCTAGACCGTCAGATCGAGCACTTGATGGATTGCAAGCCGCTGCCGGAGGCGGAGGTGAGGACGCTCTGTGATCAGGCGAGGACCATTTTAGTGGAAGAGTGGAATGTACAACCTGTCAAATGTCCGGTGACTGTTTGCGGCGATATACACGGACAATTTCACGACTTACTCGAGCTTTTTCGCATCGGCGGCAGTGCTCCGGACACGAATTACTTGTTTATGGGAGATTACGTCGGTTAGTAATGTGTATTTTAAAATTAATTGTAGTAGATATTGCTGATTTGCTGTGCTCGCACATATGTTACTGGTATTGTTGATTAGGTCAACTTTGATTAGTGATTCTGGCTGATGCAATGTGAATTGATGATGTGTGGTTAAATCTGGTTAGCTGTTGAGTATGTTGTTATTAATTGATGCAGATCGAGGTTATTACTCGGTGGAGACTGTCACACTTCTTGTGGCATTGAAAGTTCGCTATAGAGATAGGATTACCATTCTTAGAGGAAACCATGAGAGCCGGCAAATAACTCAAGTGTGAGACTTCATTTTATGCCTTTTAATTCCCTTATAACTAGAAAGTTTATTTTATGCCATGTTCAGTTGTCTAGATCAATATTTTTTAACCTTCAAGAGTGTGTAGTGGTAAGCGATTGAGGTCTTAGGTTCAAATTCCCTTGAAAGCCACCTGATCAGTGTAAGCTGCGTTTTATGGTAAAGTTGGTCTGAAACATCTAAAAACGGTCTGAAACATGTCCAAACTAGCCTAGACCAGCTTAAAACATGTCTAAAACCCCTAAAATTGGTCTGTTTATATCGTGTGTCTTGCTTAAAATAGACTTTACTTTTTAAGTGTCTTGCACCTAGGCCCAAGGCTCACCTTTTGCACCTTGAGTGCGCCTTGAGCCTTTGATTACTATGGTTTTATGGATCCCACCGGTTATCAGGGTATTAATGGAGTCAGTGCGTATCACCTGAACAAACTTTGGCAAAACCACATTTCATAGTTGCATGAAAAGATCAGTCTAGTTGTTTCTTATTTTAAGTGGTAAAGATGGTCTTTCCCTAACCTTAATATCTCTTTTCAGGTATGGATTTTATGATGAATGCTTGAGGAAGTATGGAAATGCAAATGTATGGAAACATTTTACTGACCTTTTTGATTATCTACCTCTCACTGCCCTTATTGAGAGCCAGGTTCAGATATCTATATTGCCTTTTGTTTTTAGCTTGGAGTCTCCTTTTAATAAGTTTGTTTATTTGATAATAGTTTTCTGATTGCAGATTTTCTGTCTTCACGGTGGTTTGTCTCCGTCTTTGGATACACTAGATAACATACGCGCATTAGATCGCATACAAGAGGTTGTAACCTTAATCTATAAAACTGGGAACCATACATAGAACTTCTTTATGATGCCATGTGTTAACAATTTTGATTCTATGATAATGTTTCTTCTCTTGTATTGTTGGAATTCAGGTTCCTCATGAGGGGCCAATGTGTGACCTTTTGTGGTCTGATCCTGATGACCGGTGTGGTTGGGGAATCTCTCCTCGTGGAGCTGGGTACACTTTTGGGCAGGATATAGCTGCACAATTTAACCATACAAATGGGCTCACTCTTATTTCTAGGGCTCATCAGCTTGTCATGGAAGGTTACAATTGGTCTCAGGTTTGTAACATGAGTTATCTTATAACCAGTTCATTACGTGTACTTATAATGGGTCGACTTGCATAGTGTGTTATCTCAAACGGGTCAAGCATATAAAAATTTCCTAAAAGTGGAGGGGTTGAAAGTTGTCCAAAGTCTATTTTTGATACATACATTTGAAATTGTTGTTATTAAAGATTCATATTGTTATTGTAATAATATTGTTTTATAATAGTAACAAAAACAAAAAAGGTTTTGCGGGTCATCATAAACCAATATGATATGTTTCCACCCGAACCATTACTAACCCACCCATCTTGCCATCGGGCACATATTCCCTTTCTGAAACTTAACATTTCATTTTGCAGGAGAACAATGTTGTAACCATATTTAGTGCACCAAACTACTGCTATAGATGTGGAAATATGGCTGCGATACTTGAGGTTGGAGAGAATATGGACCAGAATTTCTTACAATTTGACCCAGCGCCTCGCCAGGTTGAGCCGGATGTTGCACGGAGAACTCCAGATTACTTCTTGTAAATTTGTGTTTGAGAAAATGACCTTTGCATGCTAATTATTTATGTTGTTACAATTTCCCCTTCCCCCTTGGTAGAGAGAGTACCTTGTTTCTTGAGAATTAAAGACAAAATGAATGATTGTTTGTCCCTTGTTCTATTTGAGATTATCTGTTTCGCACTTTGGCCCTAGTTTTCATGTATCTTCTTTAAAAAGCGGAATGTTTCATTTGACCGTTTTTATTATATGGGACTATGGGAGTACACATGGAGCCGCTCATCTGAATGTTTATAAATTGAAACCACAGTACTTCTGTTCTTTTTTTATATCAGCAGAAATCGAAACAAAATTATCAACATTTCGGGAAACATACCGAAGTTATGAGCCATTGAAAATCTGTGGGTTCTTTAAGTTTTTTTTTGCAGAAATCATTGGAGGCTTGGAGCAGTTTACTCAGAACCTACTAAGGATCCAATCAGACAGACTCTAAGCAGCATGAAACAAGTCTCAGGTTGGATTGACCTGAAACCAGTGTTGTAAAAATCGCTAGACGCTAGTCAGGCGGTGGGGTAGGGCCTAGGCCTAGGCGAGATTAATCGGATTGGAATTTTTATATGTAATTTTCAGTTTTTTATATATATACACAGTTTTATATGTAATTTTTATAAAAATGTTCATTTTTAAATATTTATACACATATTTGGCTGGAATTTGAAGAGTTTGGCTGGAAAATCCAAAGTTTTGCCGGAAAATCTAAGGTTTTTGCCGGAATTTTAGCCGGAATCTGGCCGCCTAGGACCGCCTATGCGAGATTTGGACCGCCTAGCGATTTTTGGACCCACTAGGCCAAAATTAATCCTTAACGAACCGCCTAGCGACTAATCGGCGCCTAGGCGCGATTTTTACAACACTGCGTGAAACACTTACGTCTTATCTTTGCTTTTTAAATAATTAGTTTGCTAAATATGATTACAATAATAATTATATTATTCCAATAACAAATATAAAGTAGTTTGAATAAAATGATTCAGATGTTATGCATTAAATACACACTTGGGCATCTTTTGACCCGTTCGACTTGTTTCTATTTTGGTTTTTCCTTGTTTTAACTTTTACCCATATGAACTGTTAGAGATAAAAACATAACCCGTGCTGACCCATTTATAAGCAAACGGGTCAAAATTGCCACCTTTTCTTGGAGCGTTATTAACTTGGCCGCAGCTTGTCTAGTTACAAAATTCTAGCTTTTAGATGCTAAATGCTGCCCCCCCAAGATATAAAACTTGTAATATTTTCAGGTTTATGTAAATTTATGTCCTGAGCTTTCGAAGATTTTGAGCAATCTCGGTAAGAAGGTCAGCCCTTTCATCACCCTTTTGAAGAGTCATTGTGGTGTTCTTCAGGTATCCACTGTCGGCTTCCATCACACTCATTTTTTCCTTGATTATCGACATCTCTCTTTCCAGAGTAGCCTTCTTTTCTTCTCCTATTAATCCACATGCAAGGAAAATTAGTTTAAATAAGGATTAAGCTGACTCCTAAATCGGCGTATAAGCTGTTAATTTTATTTCTGTTTTATAAACATAAATAAATCCAGCTAGGGGTGTAAATGAGCCGAGCTCGGCTCGTTTAACTTAAGAGAGCTCGAGCTCAACTCATTTAGACAAGTTTATAGGTAACAGGTTCTCACGATTTCCCAAAAATAATTCTAGACAAGTTGGATAGCGGGTCAAAACAAGTTGTGTTATGTTTATTCTGAAACATTGTTTCCATTACTTGAACTTTTTATATATAATGAATCTATTTTAAAAGTATTATAGTTATAATAACAATCAAAATCTTTTAAATAAACTGTTTTAGGAAGTTGTATGCATTAGTTTGACTTGACATGAACATGAAAACAATTAATATGAAAATAAAGAGATTATAGAACTACCTCTATCATCTTCATGATCCTCTGCATCTGAAGATGATTGTATAAGATTTTCCAAGTTATTCAACATACCCGAAATCTGATACCTTTCGGTTTCTAAATCCGATCTTTTCATCTCGCTTTTGGTTTCCTGGTAATCACAATCACCCACAAATTCATCAATTTTTTCTTTCTTAATTTCACCATATTTTTCTCTAAAAGTCTCGAGTTCGGCTTCCATAACCTTAATATCTTTCTCCTTCTGAATAAGCATATCTTTTAGTATCTGAATTGCTTCATCATCATACTCAGCTTGTTCCTCCATCATTCTCTGATACTGCAAAGCTTCCATTTCAATGGAAGCTTTCTCAGCTTGCAATCGCGTGATCATAGCCATTGAATTATTAGCTGCAACAGCCGAAGCGCTTCTTTCTGCATTAAGTTCTTGATACAACACCATCAGCATTCGTTTATCTGAACGAACCTGTCTTTTTAAAACCTGAAGAGTTGAGTCGCCTTCTACTGGTGTGTCATCATTTAAATCAGAAACTAAATCGGATCTTTCTGTTGGGAATTTTTGTGTGAGCTTGCTGGCAAATCTTGGACTGTTTGCAACTGCTGATTCTGCAAGCGGTACACCGAAGAATTTGTTTCCTTTTCCGTAACTCGGGGTTTTCAAAGATTCTTCGACTAGTTCTTCTGAATCTGGCAGCATTGATGCTGTTGTAGATTTCGTGTCGTCTTTAACTACTGCATCCATCAAATTGTTTTGAGATAAGGATTGAATTAGATACTAAATCAGAGGTCGTACTAGAGATGCACAAATCGGTTTCAAACCCTAAGCCGGTTCGGGTTTGGTCAACAAAAGTCAAAGCCGGTTTTTGGTCAAAAAGGTTTGGGTTGAAACCGGTTCTTGAGGGGATTTTGACCGGTTTGGTTCGGTTTCAAACCGCCGGTTTCAATCTGTTTTAAACCGGTTTCACCCAAACCGCTTCTGCTTTTTGTTCGGGTCGGTTTCTAAGCCGGTTTTGGTTCACAAACCGGTTTTTTGTTCACCTCTAGGTTATACTCAGGTTTTGAGTTGGGCTTAAACGAAACTGAAAAGCAAACCAACCCGTAAAAGAGGTTAACCGTTAAATGTGGATCGTTTTAAGTTGGAAAACATTTGGCATGTAAGTTTAAAAATTTTTGTACTTAAGCTCGGGCTTGTTTAAGTTCCCCCTTGATATGAGCTTTTAACAAGCTGATCTCGAGCAGATTACAAGCAGCTTGGCTGATTTGCATCCATGAATATACATAACATGAACATGCTAAACTGTCTAAACTTAATGACAGCGAAAAGAACTCACTTTTGGAATCTGTGTTCAATCCATAGTCATCCTCAGGCCCATCTGGTTCATTATCAGATACAAACTTGAGCTCTGTATACCTCATTTGAGACAATTCCGCATTCTTTGCATCATCAGTTCTCCACCCCATCGGTGTCAACGGTGCCCGGGGCGAGAAGGCTGGTGCGGTCAATGAAGCACGAAGGTTCGATGGAGTCCTAACAAACACTTTAGAAGACGTTCTCTTCACAAACGTTTCACCACAACACGAACACTTACTCATCCTAGCAGCCTGCTTTTTAACACTCGTCTCCTTTCCCGTCTTCACCTGTTTTGGTTTCATTTCCTGAAAACCATCTTTATAACCGTTTGATTCTCTTTGCTCGACGGGTTTTTTGGTATCAAGAGAATCCGATTCTTTGTCGGTTTGAAACGAGATCAGACAACCGTCACACATGTTTCGGATATCAGACAGTTTTCTATGGACGTGACAATAAGCCAATGAAGATATGTCCTTTTTGTGAGATTCACATATTGAGTTGTTGTAGTAGGAGCTCGGGTTAGTAGCTGCTAGGGATTGGTCGATTCGCGTGCAGAGCACGCACGGTGGGTCCAATTGGAAGATCATCGCGAATTTGTACGAGAGGAACGCAATGAACCCGTCAATGAACAGAGATGCGATTAGGAACCATTCGAGTATAGCTCCGACTACAAAATGCGGGAATTCGCCCAATTCTTCCTCGACGAACATCCGGAATGTTCTTTTCGACATTTTCGGGTTTGGAGGAAAGAAATCAAGGAACAAAAGGAAAGCAAATTTGAGAATGTTGAGAAGAAAGCAATGTGCATAGTAAGGTAGGTTAAGATCCAGTTTTTCTCTCTCTAGAAATGTTTTTTACTAAACAAGGTTTGAAGTGATGGGTGAGTGAGAGTTTCCCATGCTTTTGGTTACCTAAATATATTATTGGTTTGTTTCTAACTAAATTAACGGTCAATCATGCACTTTTCAACCAAATCTTAGCAGCTTACGACGACGTTTCTTGTTTGATTATTTCAAAATTCACTAATCAGGTAATTCATGTTGCCATTTTTATTTATTTTAACGAATTATATTACGTTCTGTGGTTTTTAATTAAGTTACGTCAATTAGAATAGAAATGACGAGGATTATAATACTTGAGGTCGTTTACGTTAGTTCAAAATGAAAGATTGTAAATGTTGTGATTATTTTACTTATTTAATTGTGTAAAACTTAAAATTACAAAAGCTTAGTATTTAATTTATATGTTTTGAGTGTAAATAATAAATAAAACATAGGTCTATTTTTTTTTTCTTTTTTAACGGCTCCTAAACAACTTTTATTAAATTCATATAATACCCCATTATAGGAATCAAACCCTCTTCCCTTAATACCGCGGGCCAAAGCCCTTTTGTTCAAGAGAGAGCGTCCTTAAAAAGAAAAATGTTGAATGGTGTCGTCTTTTATCTCACTTTTGTGTCTCATCTTTGTTTTGCCGCGTATAACATAATGTTATATTATATTATACAGTCTAACACTATTTCTCACTTTTGTGTCTCATCTTTATTTTACCACGTACAACATAATATTATGTTATATTGTACAGTCCAACCCTATCCAAAGTTGAGCAACACAAAATACAAGAAATCAACATTTTCAAGCAAATCTCTGCAATCATACTTAATATAATAGAAAAGTTGACATTTTCAACCATTGAGAAAAGTTTGTCCTACAATACAAGTTAGAAATATTTAAATTCTAATAAACCATAAAGAAATTGCTAAATAGTATTCCAGTGTTGCAGTAAATAACGTTAGAGGTATATATTTGGTTAGCTAAGAAAGGTGATAAGTGATAACTATCATCTCTTAATTTGTAATTGTAAGCATAGTATTTGAAGCCATTTGTCGCTGCACCTGAATCAGCGGAAGAAATCAGGGTGATCGTGCATTAATAATCAAGATCAGAGCTTTACCAGGGGATTTATAAGGTATAGTGGCTGAGGTTGGGTGGTTTGGTTGGACCCTCTAACGGGCCAAGTGACTAAAATTACATCCATAGGTTGGATTGGTTTGGTTTGGGTTGGGTTGACCCACAATTAGTATCTTTCTTCATGTTTTATAAAAAATATAATAGTCAAATCAGTTGTGATTATAAAAGTATTGTTAACATAATAGTCTAAAACTTTAAGTAGAAGAACATTGTATATTGAAACAAGAAGATGTCTAGGCGAATGTCAAGGTCAAGCCCGTTTGACTCATTTGACATGTTCCCCTTTCAGGGTTTGTGATAAAAACATAACATAATCGACCGGTTCATAATTAAATTGGTCGAAAGTGACCCCTCTACTATAAAATATTCAACATATTATGACATGATTCTGGTTTCTTATTATGTTTGCCTGTGGTACCAAGGCCAACACAGCAGGGTAAACCTTCAGAAGTTGATGAACTAACAGCCAATCCGACTATAATGTTATCTGATGTGTCCGCCCGTGGAATCTACATAATTTGGCTTATGTTTTATCAAACATGTCAAATTGGTTAAATTACACGATTCAAGTAAATAGATAGGAAATTATTTGTGGCCTGGCCAGACCCGACCCGTTTTGGCATGCACAAACCTCAGGATGAAGTTGTTTGAATGTGACTGAAGAGATGAGAATTTCATAAGGAGGGTGTACAGCCAATTCATGATCAAGCTCCTCAACTGTGGTTAAACTCATGTTATTTGGAACACATTTTCTAAAATACGCTAACAAACGAATATCCCTTAGAAGATGTTCATCATTCTGTGGCTGCACCCTGCATAATTATGAATCAATTCTTTGTATCTAGTAACTGAATTGACCAAACAATGGAATATGATACCAGATGGAATCCAATTATTTCATAAAGGGATGCTTGCAGTTTCTTTAAAGAGTTTTGGAAGTTTGAATTGATTTCTACTAGGGTCACTTCCTGATGACCGTCTTTTAACCAAAACAGGCCAGGCGGTAGGTTCATATTTTCAGCAGATACACGGATTTTAACCACTTGGGTAGGAGCAATATGTTTTAACATCTCCACCAGTATATCAAATCCGATACCTGGCATACGATCAGTAAATCTCAGAAACTAAACTTGTATAAAAGAGAGACATAACTCATAACCATACCTTTGGTCCAACCAAGAGTATTGACAACCAGGGGAACCCCGATTTTAACAACAGCTTGTTGATATTTTTCATGGTAGTAATCATACAACGCTTATCTTTGGATCACTTGTTGGGGTAATATCACCAAAAAAGTAGCACCTGCAGAGGTTCACAACACGCATATGTTTAACATACTTTGAAGGACAACCAACATGCCCGAGGGGGACTAATACGGAGCGTAAAGAGACAAGTTTTATGTGTCAGGCCCATTACTAATTGTGCTTTCTAAAGCTTGGTTTTAAAAAGCACGTGGCCCAGGAGGTGATTTGAAAAACGCCTCAGGGACTTGCTTCATGCACTTTTGGGTCAAAACTAGAATTTTGAGGAGGCTGATATGGAAAAACGAACAAAAAAAATGCAGAGCGCTTCTCGTCTCAGTCCACATGCCTCGGCTTTCGGGACCAAAACGCCCGAAATTTTAAAACCAAGCTCTAAAGTGTATATTAAAGTAAATCTACTACAAGTCATGTAGTCATGGCATACATTATACAAAAATATATTCAATCCAAATTACAGATATAATCAATACATACCTCTCCGGTGTTCTCAAACATGGAATTGCAAGATCTAGCTTAAAGCAAAGAGGACAATTAATTAATCCGATTTCAGAAACATTAGATTAGGGTTTGATAATAACAGAAATCGAATCGATGATACCTAGGGTTTCTTCGTCAATAACAGTGAGAGACAAACAGCCTGAGATAGTGAACTCAGGTTGCCCTACATCTGCATCCATGTACGCTACTCTCCGGTACCTGAATTTCAAAAACGATCAAACCAAAATTCGCTAATCTATGCATGTGATATATTGAAATGTGTGTGAATAATGAATATACCGGCGGATGAGAACATTAACAAGGTGTCTAGAGAAGGTTGATTTGCCGCTCTTCGGAGGACCGCAAATAACACAAATCGGTGGCGGCGAAGTAATTGAATCGTAAGCAACCGCGTTGGCTGCTTCTTCCCACTCTACCGGTAAGAAGTGGTGATTATCGTCGGCGATTTCCGGTGATAAAGTGAAGGCCATTACCATACCAGGGGTTTGTGAGATCAACTGTGTGTCTGGAGGTTTTAATTGCGCGGGAGGGAGAGGGAGCAGTGGCGAAGCTTGAAGAAAACCCCGGGGGGGTTCGGGATTTTTTTTGCTATCATGGGGGTGCCAGAACTATAAAATTTTCACCCGAATACATATAAATTAACACTATTGAGCGAAAAATCGACCGAATACGTATAAATTAACACTAGTGAGCGAAAAATCGGGATGGGCCGGGGCCCATCCGGGCCCCAACAAAGATTCGCCCCTGGGAGGGAGGCAGGCGTTCTGTGATGTGACCCTGCCTGTCTTCTTTCTGCGATTGGTTGAATAAGTACGGAAAAAAGAAATGTACATTATACTATTTTTAACCAAATCTGTTACATGTCATGAAACGTTAACATTATATTGATAATTATCTTAATATTTTCTTTTATATAAATTTGATATCAAATTAGTAACTTTTTTATTTTATTAAATATAAAAGTTTATGGATGTTAGTAATCAAAACATAAAAAATACATGAAAATACATTTCATAAGTGGTGTATTTTTATAATATATTAAATTACATGTCAAATGAAACTTTACAATGATGATTTACAGATTTAAAAATAATTCATTGTATACAACATTTGACGTGATATTGGTAACTTTTCAATGTTTAACACCCACTAAATGCAACAAAGAATATAGTTTCTTTTCCTCAATGACTGAAACCACAAAATAGCAAAAACCGTTCAAAAAATAGGGCACAAACGGTGCTAACCTGATTGAAGCCAATAAGGAGTTAAAGAAATCGAAGATAATCAAATTGGTTAACGATTTCCTTGCATACGTTGTTTCTCCATTTGATTACTTTCTTGAACTCTATCAGCTTTTTTGTATAAACTTTAAGGTAAACATATTTACAAATACTTAAGGTGTGATTAAATTTACGTATCAAAATTAAGTTACTTTTTATAAATCTCGTATTTTATATGAAAAATCTCGGTAAACCTTTAATATTTAATCTCTCATTTAAAAGAAAATAAAATTTAAATTTCAACAATATATCGTCTTTTAATTTCAAAATTTTAAACTCCAAAATTTAAAAATCGCACTCCTTAATATATCGACACGATTTAAATTTAAAATTCCAAAATTAAATATGAAAAAACTTAAAACTAATAAATTAGAGTTGAAGCCAAACATATTTTTTAAAAATAAATATTTATAAGTTTCTTATTTCTAATTAAAAACTAACTATTAAAATTTTAAAATCAAAATAAAAAATTTATTTATAAATATTAAACGTAATTAAAAAACTACTAATTAATTATTAGTACACTTTATTTTAACACGTTATTATTTAAATACAAAAATAGTCTTTTTCAAATCTCCTATTTTTTTAATTTTTTATTCTTTTTAAATATTCACTTTTGATAATAATTTAAAAATAAATATGAGTCAATGGCAAAAATGAAGAATTAATTTGGTAAAATGTTTATTTATGTAATTTTTCAAAAAAGTTAATCAAAATATGGAAAGATTGAATAGTTGGTGTAAATGTGGTTTTGAAGTGAAAAAAGTTGTGGGGATGAATATGTTGATGACAAGTGACAAAAGATTTAGTTTTTTTTTATTATAATAAGGATATATGATATAAATTTGATGCAAAAAATCTCCTTGGCTTGAGCCGAAGACTTGAGTACGGGGTGACTCCTCAGGTTTGGATCTGCATTGTCGGTTGTGTAGCGTCAAATCTCGGCTTCCCAGGCCAATGATATAACTTTGGACATGAGAAACCCGTTAGAGGGGCCTTGAACAATCTGAAGCTTGAGTCAGTAACATATATGAGAGAGAAACAAATATCAAAGTAATAGAAGTAAATCATCAACAAATGTGTATAAGATGGAGACAACTACTAGAGAAATGAAGGAGGAGCCACCGTTAATTGTATTTGATTTTATGGTCTACTGGTATTGGTGATTATCCACATAAAATTAGACTATTAGAGTGTGTTTAAATTATGTAGGTGTAGGTGTATATGGTATTTAGGAGTAAAAAAAATAGATGTTAAAAAAAAATAAGGCTAATCTAGAGGTGTACAAACTGGGCTTTTTGGCCAAGTCAGAATGGGTTGTAACCCGAGTCGGTTTGCTCAAACTTAGTCAAAACCTGTTGAAACCCAAACCGGTTCGGGCCTGGGTCGGGTCGGGTTAAAAACCAATTTTTCCAAAGGAAAAATTATTTTATTTAATAAAATACAAATTAAACAAATAAACTTCGAATTTTTATTAAATATTTTAAATATTGCAAAAACATAAATTGTAATACGTTACAAAAAAAATTACATAGTTGTCTGTCGATAATCGTAATAAAAAAATAAACTTTTATGACAACCAACACCTATTTATACAAACATAGGGGGCAAAACAGTAAAAAAAGATTCTAACGGCTATATTAACCGTCAAATAACGACCTAGTGTTTTTTAGAAGTATGAAACCAGTTTGAACCTTTTGAACCGACTCGGGTCGTGTTTAAAAAAAAACTCCAATCCTATCCTACACCGGCGGGTTCCAGACCGGTTTCACTTTCAAATCGGGTTGGGTTTCAAACTGGTTTACCGGGTCCAAACCGATTTTTTTCTCCACCTTTAGGATAACCATTAATAACGGAGAACTGAGAAATGGCTAGAGAAGTTTGGGCCGAAGCCCACTGGACCGACCCAAAAGTGAATATATACTTTTTATAAATATAAAGTTAGTCTTACATAAGTTACTAGAGAACTCCAAAAGTATTTACGCTTTGTTGTGAATCATATAACGCCACTACCTATTTATACCACGTATACTTTAAAATTCATGACTAATGTTTAATTTTATTTGCATACGTCTCATATTGGAATGAAATTACTATTTAGGTTTAGGATTGAATGTTTTATATTAGTTATTTAAAATAATACCGTAAGACATCTAGCCCAATAGTACCCTGATATTGAGTTAGAGCTCAGGGTCTTACAGGTCTTGAGTTAGAATCTTGGTGTTTAAGTCTTGCTTTCAGCCTAGGTTGGGCGAGTTGGGTTGGTTTACTCTGGCCCTGGATAGGAGGTTTAGATTTCCTTCCTAAAAAAATGTTATATAAAATTATGTAGTTTTCTTATTTCGTTATAGATTAACTGCTATCTGTCTTTCTAAATTTAAATTAATTACTTTGATTGTTCATATGAATTTAACTTTGATTTTCTTCACTATAGCCGGTTCACATAAAATTTCATGGTTTAAATAGTTATATTATAGAATTTTAAAAGTAACAAAATTGCTGATTAAATTACATTTAATCTTGAATCCAGTAAAATTGTGTTGATAAATTTCATCATAGGGATTTTTTTCACTAATTCTTTAGTTGAATAAAAGGGAAAACACTACAAAATAGTAACCAAGTTTTAAAAGTGTTCCAATTAGGTTCAAAAGAAGTCTGCCGACCAGAATCGTTAACCACACAATACTGATTAAGTTAGGTCACGCCATGATTCCCATTCGAGGAAGTGCCTATTCGCCTAGCGTTTAATCCAAATAAATGTGTTCGTCTTGATTCATCAAAAACTATTGGAGGCGGCTTTGATTTGTCGTTGAACACTTTATCATTTCGTGCATACCAAATCAGCCAGATTGTTTTGCCTCTCGAACCTCAAATGTAATCACTGATCACTCCACAATTAGATCATCATTTTATGCAAGTTTCCCTACTATTTGTTAACTAATCAATAATCATAACCACCAAGATTCTGGTCACTCCAATAGTTCTGCTATGTGGCATATATAAAAAGAATATGCCAATATGAAAGGAATGAAAAACATCTATATATAATTAAGAGTGATTGGAACTCAATTTCAAAGCATAAACTTTAAGAATATTTATCCACCTTTATATAAATAATTAAGAGTGATTGAACATTTGAACATTTGTTGGGAATCCAGAGAGAGGTTTCATTATAGAACAAAAGTCTTGGTAGTTTTCACAAAGTACAAAATTCTTAACATCTAGCATCTATATAGCTTTTGTAAAGATGATTCGACTAGCAGCGTGATACACACTATCGTGAATCAACTAGTGACACCTCCATAAAAGATCCATTTGTTGCGCGCTATGCTCCACACGACACTCATACACACAAACATATAAACACATATATGTGTTGTTATCTAGAGTTGCCATGAACAGAAACAGGAGAAGCAACAAATCCATTTGTGAGAAGTCAATGAAGCTTATGACAAACATAGTGAAAGTATCTTACATATCTATAGCCAAGATCGGGTTTAGGACCCACGCACCACCACAACCACAGGCTCGAGCCACACATAACCCTGCACCTAGGTACCCAAGAAACCTTAGACCACAAGAACCAACAGTTTCTTATTTCATACATCCTGGTGGCACAAACAGGTCTAACATGAGCATGGTTAAAGATGATGAAAGTGTTGATCGCGAAGCAGGGGATTTCATCAAGAAAGTGCGTGCGAAAAACATGAAGGATGCAAGTGAGATAACCAATTTTTATGAGAGTATATTGCCGCCACCACCTCATATTATGTTGCAATCATCATCATCATCTTACTAGCTTCTTAGCTGAATTTGTTCAGCGTGAAGAGAGAATAACAATTGGATGAATAATTCAAGTTTGTGTGTTTTAAAAGAAGTATTTCAACTCTATAAATGTTTTTGGCTACACGAAATTAGCTTTTGGAGTAATTCAAGAACATTGTTTGTATGTGCATTTGATTATGATATAAATTGTAAGTGTGTATGTAAATTTGATTGTGATGTTTTAGTTATGTTCTCTTTCATATTGAGACCAATACTTAGTATATGAACATCTATATATATGATGAACTCATCCCATGTCTTTTTATGAAAGATTACACTCTTTTATGAAAAGTTAGTTAAGTGTTATTATAGAAAAAAGCAGTTAGGTCATGTCATGTATAACGATTCTACCACCATTTTGTGCATTTAGGTCACGAATAACATTAGATTATCATCTTGGATAGTCAGATTCTACACTGACCGTCCATGATGATAATCAAGTTATGATCCGGTAACAATCAAAACCTGATATACTTCACTATAACCATTATTCGTGACTCAAAATCGACCCATGCACACCTCTACTATAGATGTTCTTTTTCATACGTGTAGGATGAGTAACCTTTGTGTGTTGGATGATCAAGCTTTTTAAGGTCAACATTGTAAGATAAATAAGGAAGTAGTATGTATTTAATGTTTCCCTTATAAACCCTATTGGGTTTATCTTTCTCCTATATGAGACAAAAACCACATAAAATTTTATATCCTTCAAACTTTTAAGACTCAAACCAAAACTACTTTTAACTCTTAAACTTTTTCCAGCAAGAACAGCCACATACAATAAAAAGGTATTTTGCTTGCTATAAAGTTTCATGTATGCTTTGAAGTGGATTACAAATGGATTCTTTTGAACTACTTAATTGTTAAGGAAAAAGGAGTGCACTATCTCAAGGAAAGTAAAGTAAAAAGGATGAGTCGCCGATATTCTTTTTAGACATGTGCTTCCACATTTATACTCCTAAAAACAATATATATATATATATATATATATATATTATTAAGTTCATGTAATGTAATGCAAGGATAGATGTTAAAAATAACAACTTACTTTCACTTTATTATAGTATAATACAATGTTCTTTTTAAATTCTTCTTAACATGGTCATTGAAATTTGTAGAACTATATTATAATTTTCAGAGTAAATTACACTTTATGTCGTTTAGGTATTTATCAAATTTCAGATAATGGTTTTAAACTAATTAAGGAGATTTCAAATAATGTTCTTAAACTAATTAACCAAATTTCAGAGGGAGGGAGAGAGGGGAATTTGTTTTAAACCCAAAAATTTAAGTTAACTACACAAATAGTCTCTGGAAAGGTTAAATTACCATAATGCCCTTATGTACATGGCACATGAGTGTATTTGACGTCAAAAACTTGATAGAGGAAAGGATGAAACGTGGAAGCAAATTTAAACATAAAGAACGCTTTCTATAATTTCATGGTTTAAGGACGTAAACTAAAACTTAGTAAACACCTAAATAACGTAGAATGTAATTTACTCATTTTTAAGAACATAACATTATTGATGTGACATTTTTATAAAACTAAATGTTGTTGCTAATTCCAATATTTGATTATCAGTTGGAACTTGTGAATACACTTTAATAATAACAAAAACAAAACTATATAGATCAAGAAAACAAAAACAGTTATTTTTGTCATAAATATCTCACTTGGTTAAAAATGTGCATTTTTTTGGATGGAGAAGTTTGAGGGAATCCACTCAATAAAGATCATCTTTTGAGCTGCAATAAAGCAGTCATCTACTGAAACTCTATTCCATATACTTGATTTGGAAAAAGCAAGAAGCTTTAAAAAGTTATAGTAAAGGTGGTAATATGAGTAATCAACATCTCCCATCAGGGTTCTATCTTGGTGGTCAGGGGGGTTTTTCAAAGAGTTTTCTCTCTGTGGAGGTCATGGGTTCAAATTGCAAGGTGCACTTCATAAAAACTAGGAACACCTTCTGCAGATTTCGAATTCCTTGGGGGATGTTTGGGTAGACTGATGTACGAGTCTCCCTTGGTGGGACGTGCCAGCTAAGCCCACGCCATTCAAAAAAATAATCAACATCGGTTAAGTAAGGGGTTAGGAATTAAAGTGAGTAACTTTTTGACACGGTTCAAATTGGTTGGGTTAACAAACAATTTTTTTTCAGTTTGTTATATATGATTATAAACTATAATATTATTACAATAATGATTTAAATTTTAAATGAATGATTTAAATCTTGAATGAAGTGGTTTAGGAGAACGCATAGAGCCAAAAAAAAAAAATTATAGTCGACTTTTAACCTGTTTGTATATGAGTCTTTTACGTACTTCTTTTAATTTACCAATTAAATATAAAATAAATCTCAGATGAGTCGAAACCATCTCCCTTATATTTTTAGTAGAAGGCGAAAAAATAGTTCGTTTTGTGTTCGTTGCATGGCCGTGTGTCTCCCTTATATTTGAAGTCTGTTTGGTTTGAAATCATCATATGATTGTCATTAAAAAAAAAGATAAAACTCTCTTTTTAAACTTTTTCTATAAAGTTTCCTACGATTTGATAAAAGATTAAAAGGGTAAATTGTATATATTCGATTGTTTAAGGATTTATGTTAAGTTTTCATGAAAAAAAGTTATCTAAAGATATAATATCAGTCGTGAAAAGCAATGGAGCCAGTTCTGGAAACTATTGCACCTTGCAAGGATGCAATATGTGGCTAGTTGGATGTTTGGCGATATGCATAACTTTTGTATGTGGTTATACTTTAACTAATTTCGGACTTGTATAAAAGTTTTCGATGATTTTAGTGTATATCAAGCTCATTTTAGTGTAGTTAGATTTCTTTAAAAACAAGAATTTAGAATATACATTGATAGGAGTAATGAGATGCGGAGTGCACAATCGATCAAGACTATTATAACTTCGGTGCTTAATAGACTTTAAAGTTGATTAGGGGCGAAGCCCCTAGACCACAGGGGGTCTGTGGGTAGGGTCCAAGGGGTAACACCCCTGGTGGAGGTCGAGCAGCCCAGTTAGCACCGAAAAGTTTTTTTTTGACATTTAGTTATATACTAAAAGTTGCTTTGGATTTTCTAGATTGAAGGAAAGTTGCTTGGAACTGATTGTCGGCAAAAACCGATGTTTGGTAGCAACTTTGTCATTAGGTAGCAAGTGAGCAATCAATAGTAGTTTTGCTACTACTATTGGATAGTAGTAACTTTGTTACTACTGATAGTCGATGGTAACTAAGTTATTACCGATGGTGCTTTCAACTCAAGTTCCTACTGATTTAACTGCAAGCGTTTATAACTGTCACTTGTTATCCCCTTTCATGAAGCGTTGCAACGATCTGTTGTAACTGTATACAAGATTCGTTTGGTCTGGTTTAGTTTGTAGAATTGAAATAAATTCACTTAGAGCTCTAGTACATTTTTTCATACTATAAGCATACTTGTTCTTTTACGCTTTTGTCTATCCGATTAAAGATTTAAAATTACTTTAATCTGAAAGTGATTCACACGATTCAAAAGTCTATCTAGGAAACTTCAAACTGACAAAACTTTGCTGATATATTTTTCTAGAGTTGAAATCGATTGCCTCGGTTTGTGTATTTACCTTTATCTCTCCTGTATAGTATAGTTATATTGTAAACATAAACAACGTAAGCAACATAATGTGTTATACAATATAACCCTATAATACAAGTGAGGGTGTAGGGGCAAGGATGTAACATACAAATTGGGGTAAAAAAATCCAACCTCTATTGCAGTTCAAGTAAATCTGAAATAGAGGACTTAAATGTTAACGACTTCCGCTTACATGATTGAATATGTTTTACATAGGGTATAAACAAGTCGAGTCGCTTGTAAGCTACTCAATATCTACTAGCTAAAAGATCGAAGCAAGTTGAGCCTAGCTTAAAAAGTTAAACCTAAATTGAATCCACTTTAATAAACGAGTTCTACTCTGAACTTCGTGCATCAAGCTTAATTAAGCTGAATCTTATTACTTGTATATTTATTAATAATATTTATGTAATATAATTTAGTGAGTTAGAAATTCGATTGACTGGTTACACATTAACTTTTTTTTTGGTATAATTTGATTCACTTGACTCAAATCTCGATCAATATACACAATTTATTATTAGGTTGTCCACTTGTACGAGAATAGAAGAGAGAGGAGTACTGGTAGAGAGAGCATTTGTTGGGTCTTGCAAGTACGAGGAGCAGTTCGAGAAGGTTAAGGTTAAACACCTTCGCATGATTCATGGAGAAGATAACACCTCAAATGTACATCTCGAGACTCAAATTAGTCAACATTTCCTCTATGTTTTCTAGAACCTAACCTTTTTGAATTGATGTATAAACGAGAAGTGCCCGCGCTTCACGGTGTGAGGTGGGACCTTCAACGGTTAAGACAGTGACATTAATGTGGCTAAGCACGAAAAGAAACGTCGTTAAATACATAAAATAAATGTATAAAGTTACGGCGACTCGGTTGTCAAGATCGAAAGATAGATAATTGACAGTTATATAACAGTACTGATATCTTCAAACGGTGTCGGTCTCATTCTTCACGGTAGCAACACGTTACCTTTAGTCTATATAACTCACGATACCTAAAAAATATCATAATTTGAATACAACTCCGTTTTTAATAGAATTCATACCAGGACGCCAAGAGAAAGAACTAAACACAACCATAAATTATTTTATTACAATTTATAAAATCGAGGGGCTAATTTTGACATTATATTAAAGTTGGGGGTTGATGGTGTCGATGGAAAACTCCACCGACATTGGTTTTTAAGTTAGTATTAATGATAAGAAATACTGAAATAGGGTGTTCATAGGAGGAATGGACTCGGAAAACCGAAAATTTTATTCTAACCGGATATGAATTCAAGTTTCGAATATTTGAATCGGATCCTTACTCGAACCAAATTTCAAATCTATGAATTACGAACCAAATAACTCAACTATTCGAATTCGACTTTTTAATACATATATCTTTTATTATTATTATTATTATATAAATATATAATTTATTTATTTTTTTCATAATCGGGTGAATTCGAATTACCCAGAATTCGAACTTTTGAATTCAAAATAATTTTCAAAAATGTCAAACCCGAATAACCTGAAACTCGATTCGTTGAACACCTATACGATGAAATCATGTATCGTATAATCCAGAAAACAATAATTGGAATATTACTTATTTACATATTCTGGGTTGAAATAATGGTGGTACGTTAAATACGTGTCTAAACAATATTTTCAAGATCGGTCCGGACAAGCCGACCGAATGAGTCAGGCTAGAAACTAGTTTTATAACCACTCATGTTGAGTGTATTTAAACCGGACCGAACCGGACTTCAATATTTTTTTAAATCTCATTTATTGATACGTTTACTACTTTAGACTCATTTTTTATTTATTTAAAACTTCACGTTTTATTAAAATTATCAACTCACACCAAAAGATAAAATAATTTCGTATTTTGTTTTAAATTAAATAATTATATATATATATATAACTTTAAATTTTAAGTTATTTATGACGTTATCCAGTTTTTGAAACCGGTTCGACTAGTCCATCTGATGGACAAGTTAAGAAGGCCGGTTATGAAAACACGGGGACTAGATTTGTTAAGATGTATGTGATAGCACGTGCAACATGTCAAATTTTACCATGTAATGAAGAATTTGATCCGGGTATTATAATACTTTTAATATAATATTGTACTACTGGTTATAATTTGAACACTGTGACCCTTTGTAAATGATAAGACTAAAAGAACTCATCTGCTTATATGTGATTTTCTGGTTTTATGAATTTGTCATTCATGTTTTACTGTTTGTTTGCATTTTTATTCAACCAAGTTGTTAAATATTTAAAATTAACCATTTTAGATTTCGAAACCACATCACCTTTCCTCAAGCCAACCTAAAACATACATAAAGAGATACAATACCGACCCAAGTTCAAACGTTGCTAGCATAAAGTAAACGTTGCTAGCATAAAGTAGATGTAACCAAACTTTTGTGCATCTTTTTTTTTATCAAGGCAATGAGGTTCTAGACCTAACTTTAGCCATAAAACTTAAAAGCTTAGAATAGTAGCATAGCATGGGTGGCATATGACCTAACACCCCATATTGGTTGTGTCAAAAGGTAATCCTCATTGGATGGCTAGATAACATTATCCACCATCTTTCCATACCACCACACAATCATGACCAACCCCACATGTAACCTAACATCCCCATAGACTTAGCCAATCCATAAATATAAGATACCACCATTGTTAATATTATCTCTTAGCTTTATATATTGTTTAATATCCGATTCATTATAATTATTGTGTGAAACTTCACGGTTACACGGTGGTAAGCGTCTAATTCCTTTAAACAGTAACCGCCTAATTTTCCTATAAAATAGGTCATCTAGTGTTATGTCAAGTGACGGAACTTGAACAATTAAAGTGGAAGGCCGAAAATATTACACATAAAAACCATTTTTTTTTTCACCACATAAAGACCTTAAATCCAAAAAACGGAGCGATTGTTTGGATTTGTGAAACAAATTTGGGCTTTTGGTCCAGATTAGAAGGGGACCAAACACTATAACTAATATGAATTAAACCTAGTGAAACAAAACCAATACTTCTAAACAAAAAACAGGAGACATGCCCCCTCTGACCCTTTAAATGTTCCGCCCCTGCTTCCGTTTTAACCCCTAAAAGCCCACACCTCCCATATAAGACAAGCTGCCGTTTACTTGATCATACTGGTTAACAGGATATTAGTGCCTCCCCGGCCCCCTCTAGAGAACCACCCGCTATATTTTAATTGGTTAAGCCTTCTCCACTTTATGAATTCTGCATGTTTGATGATAAAAGGCTAAAAATTGTTTTATTTAATATTATATCAAATAAAAGGCTTATAGTGAATGACTCACCACATGTGATCTCCACTAGTAGATATTTCACCTCATGCTCTATAAACCATCCATTAGATCAACCCCACTGACATCCAACCCCACCTCCCAAAACAACCAAATGGCACTAGTGTTGTATTCATTATTTTCCCTTTTTCCATTTAAAAAACAAATATTAGAGATATAAGGGTAAACATACAACAGCATAATAAACTTTAAACACATACTTAGCATAAGATTAACTATAAGTTAAGTAACTACTTTCCCTATTCTTATTCTTGCTGCACTTAACATCTTTAATTAACACTGATCATGCTATCTCCATTGTTGAATCCTGATGAAATTACTTGATACGAAGACGATTGGTTCGGGTTAAACGATAGAGATAGATTCAGAGATACTGATAACGGGTCTGTTTCATATTTCTGATTCTTGTTCTGGTTATGGTTCTGATTCAGATCCATCCTTGTTGATGGATTAGGAGGTGGATTGACTGCGAACGGGCGGGCAATTTGCATTGACCCGCCATTGTTCAAGGCCATCATTTCTGCCGGATTCTGGAGCTGCACTGGTGGTATGGATGGCTGCACGACAACACCTTGACCCTTGTTGTGTTCTTCAACTTCTTGCTCTGTTGGCATAGCAGCAACCTAATCATAATGTATGAAAGTGTTAGATGAATTACTGTTTCTATGAACTAATAATAATCATGAGTATTGATTTGACTATTTTGAGACTCACTGAATCAGTAGTGATGTCAAACAGGCTAGATCTCCTGCGGCGGCGATTGAGGTTGCTCCGGCGGAGGAAGTATTTCTGAGCATGGCTTGCAACTTGTGTAGGAGTGCGAGTCTTCACAAAGTTTCTTGAAATTCCTCTCCAGTCTCCTTTACCTACTTTCTGTAACCCTAGGAGGAACAGCTTGTGTTCATCCTCAGTCCATGGAATCCCTGTAGATCATCAATGTTGACATAATTATTATTTATCAGTTTAATCTCACAAATAACAAATTTAATACTTGTTAGGGCACAGGATATAATCAACAAACCCTAGGTCACAATAGGAACGATCAATGTTCATCCAGATGCACAAATCTTACTTTAATTTGGAAATTAAATGTGAACTTATCATGAATTTGTTCATACACAACTACCACAGCAATCAATTTAATGAAAACGAAACGATGACGGAGATCGGTGAAATACGATAACATCGAACAAAACTGATATTTTAGGGCTAAACTGTGATCTAACCTCGTTTCCGCTCCCTGCTACCATTGGATTGGTTGCGGACGGCGTCGTCGGCGGAGGCGTAGCCGGTGTTTGCAGCGGCAGCGACAGCATCGAGATTGTTATTAACCGATTCACGCGTCGCAGGCTGTTCATACTGCGATAGATTGTTCATACTCACACTTTTCCTCATCGGATCAATCTGCACTCTCACGCCAAACAACATAATCTCGCCGGCGCCGATGCCGGATCCATCGGAAGACGAATCATCCGCCGCCGATGAAGCCATGATTTTTCCACCCTGCGAAATCATCAATCGATCAATCAACCAATCCGTACAACCGATTGATTTCAAAATGAATAAATCGAAACGAAATGAAATGAATTGAGGATTGTTACCTGGTGATTATGAGGTGATTGTGAAAAAAATCTGGTGTGAATGTTGAAGGCGTACAAGTGTTTTGTGAGATAGCAGGGGAGTATGTATGTATAGGTGGTATATATAAAAAGATAAATGACAGGTGGTGTGTGGTGTTGGTGTTTGTAACCGAAAGACGCGGTAGTCAATGTACGGATTTTATCGTTCCAATTTTGTATATATTTATTTAAGACAGACAAATTCGAATATGCTTCGTTTTCACATACTCTAGAGTTGAAGTTAATGAAAACAAATACGCTTTATATATTTATTTATGTTATAAAAATTATAAAGTATATATTTTAATCCTTTTATATTTAAAAAAATGTAAGCCGAACACAAGCATGTAATCTATTTTTACGGTCAAACAGTTGACTGGTTGTAACTGGTGTTTTTATAACTGGACGGATCAACCGGTCGGACTGAGAACCGGATACATAACCGGTCCGGTTGTTTGTAGTTGAACCACTTTTATTTGAACCGGTCAACTGGACTGGGGTCGGAACGTATTTCAAAAAAAAATCAAAATGTTCTTTCCTAATTAATTTAGTATTTCAAGTTACATATTTTATTTATTTAAAACTTTATATTTAATTAAAATTGTAAATTTACATGATAATAAAAAAATATTTTATATTTTGTATCTGTGTACATAGTTTTAATTTTTATATTATTTATGACGTCATCCGATCCTTAAATCTGTTTCAATCAGACTAACTGGTTCGACCAATAGATTCTAAGACGACCAGTTCGTTGTTCAGTACGGTTCTGAAAACTTTAGTTATAACAAAGTTGCAAACATATTGATGGGTTATATTCAGGAACAATAGGCTGTGAACGGATTATAATTTTACTTCAACAAATTGTATTATTTTTAGTTCATTTTTTTTAATGTTTTGCTTGTTAACATGCATAAAGTAAATGGAAATATTAATCACTAGGTTAGGATCCCGTGAATTACACGGGTTAAAAAATATAATTTTATATAATTAGTAAATAAAAAATTACGTTTTTAAAAACCCGTGTTTACACGAGTTGAATAAAATATAATGTAAATTTTTAACACATACATTCGTCAAAATATGTCTTAATGTGACAGTTATAAATTATGTTAAGTTAATTTTTAAAACATTTTTTAACACGATATTAATTTTTTTTATGTAATTGATAAATAGTAATCCATATTAAATTCATTTGTTTAATGATATAATAACAATCTATAATTAGATTAATATTAAATATTTAAAATATTTTTTTTTAATTTAGAATTTAATAGGTGAGAGATGCGGTAAAAGTTATGCTAAGAGTGTATCAGAAGTTGACATGTGTCTAATAATTTTATTTGTTTATTAATTAGTATAGATAGATATACATGTAATTAAGGCATGCTTCATTTACTTTTCATGAAAGAAATTTATAAGATGTGAGTCTATTGCCATTAGAGGATTATAAAATGTTTGGTAAACATTAATTTTAATTCTAGTTTCTTATGTCTATGGATAAACCATGTGAGGTTATATATTTATTGTAAGAAAATTAATGTTAAGTTAATATAATAGATAGCAAATAACAAGAAATGGATAACACAGTTGTCATACAGATATAATAATTAAAGTCGATGTTAAAATATCAAATTATCTCAATCTTATATTTATTTCTGTACTTATATTTTAAGAGACGTTTGAGTCACCTAATTTTTTTTAATAAATTAAAATTTGTCCAAATTTTGGAATTTGAAGATGACTATATCGTAAGGTAGATCGTGGTGGCTGTGACGTCAGTGGCGGAACTTGATCGCGTGTCGAAGGCTAATAAAAAACTATATTAAAATCTACCCATTAGCTACTTTAGACTGTAGTACAGAAAGTAAGGTTGTCGAACCCACAAGAAGTTCGTGGAAATGCTATTTAATTGTTACTTAATCAAAACACAGAAATTACTAGACTTTGATTACTGATTCAGAAAACTATTGCCAAAGCAACAAACTTTAACCGACTTAAAAGTGATTATGAGAAAAGGGATCGCTCCCGGGTTCAGATTACACACCTTAATGATAAACCTAGAGAGATACTCGTTGAACTCCACATAGACATAGATTGTAAAACACCAATAATTGATAAATAGGTAAAAGCCGAAATATTTGACTGTGCTGATTAACGATGTAACACCGAATAATTGACACCTGTTGAATAACTAGCTATTTAATTACCAATTTTAGAACATAAGACTTAATGAATTCAATGGTTCACGATTAGAAAACCAAGTAACGTATGACAACACCAAATCTCAATGAACAAAACTGTTTAATCAAAAAAGTAAAAACAAAAAACTGCGATTAACCAAACGATTGAATCACAAGTCTAATCCAACAAAGTATAAACCTAGAAAAACCATCAAACACAAGTAATCCTACACCCGGTAACAACCACGGGTGATTTAGCTACGCATAAACATTATTGTACCTTCAAAACTTAACCCGGAGTTACAAAACATCAACGAACGAATTAGAAAGCTTCTCAACACCCAAGATCGCCCAAAAGTCATCCAATAAGCTCCAGGGAATGAATGATGACGGCCATAGGGTTTAGATTTCAATACAAGGCAAAAAATCTCAAGTTTCCTAAGTTTTCTCACTTTTGGCGTAAGCAACTCCGATTTGGCGTAGGTTACGCCAAAATCCAAACTCCTACGCTGACTCCCCTGATCAACACCGACTCAAACGCCAAAATTGTTTCCAGCGTAAGCTACGCCGGGTTGGCGTAGGCTACGCCAAAACCTAAAATTCATACATGGTTCGATGAGCTACCCCAAATCGATATATTATGGGCTCCGTGATTCAATTTCTAGCTCAAGATATGCTTCTTTGAAGTTTTGCACTGTAGAACTTCATGATAAGTCGCCATCTTTGCATAGTTTCGCATTCAATTCTTCTACTTCATCCCAAATGCTTCCCGAAACGTGTACTTAGCATCCAATTAACTGTAATAGACATAAATACAAATATCAATGTAAAACCGACTCGATATACAAAGTAACACCCATAAAACTTTACGAACTAGACTCTTAAACACGGGATATTTGACCTAGCTCCACTCTGCTGATTCTATGGTTAATAGTTCCTCGAATAACCTTGTTGACTCCCTTGTTGATACCCACCTTGATTATTTGGACCTCTTTGATATCCTTGATTGTACCCCTGCTGGCGGTTCTGGTATTGCTGCTGTTGTGGTTGTCCTCCACCCTGCACATTAGAACCCTGAAAGTTAGGATTCAATTGATTAGAAGCATTACCGTACCTGAAGTTCGGGTGATTTCTGAGTTCTGGATGATAATGGGTCACAGTTGTATCCTGTTTTCTTTGTTCACCACCAAGCTGATTTACCTCTTCAGCCTTTCCTTGCTCCCTTAGACAATTTACCACAATATGGCCTAAGTCACCACACCCATCACAAACTGGATATCCCTGTGACACATTGGATACCTCCTTTCCGCCTGATCTGCAAGCCTTGACATTTGAAGTTCCATGGCATCTAGACACTTCTGAGTCTCATAATCCACTGCCTTGACAGATGCTCCATTCTTAGCTCTCCTACTGGCATGAGCCTGCCTCTTTGATGTTACCGCCATCTTTTCCAGAATATCCCAGTTGTCATCCACATGATTTGAAAAGAAGGACCCGTTAATGGTCGAGTTAACATCCCTTACATCCTCCGGTAACAATCCATCATAAAATGCCTGAATGTTTTTATATCCCGTGATGCGGGCAATTCCTCAGTAGCTCCTTGAATCTCTTGAATGCCTCATAGAATGGCTCCCAGATTGCTGCCTGAAATCTCTGATTGTAGCTCGGGCCTCATTGGTTTTATGAGGTGGGAAATACTCATCCAAAAATTGCTGTTGTAACTCTGCCCAGGTGGCAATGCTTGCAGACGGTAGAGATAAGAACCACTGCTTTGCCCGGTCCTTTAGTGAAAACTGAAAAAGCACAAGTTTCACTTCATCTGTGGTGAACCCTTGACCACCTATGGTTGGCTTCATACTCGGAGAGATGGGTATAAGGCTCTTCAGTAGCTCTCCCAAAGAAATGTGGGAGGATCCCTAAACATCCAGGTCCGATCTCGAATGCATTCCCCCTACGAATTGGTGGTATGACGGGGGATGCATTCAGGGCTAAGGCGGGGCGGAAATGGCTATCCACCCCCTGGTCTTGTCTGGCCATGTTTCTGTGTCTAGGTGGCCCCTCTCTAAAGTTTTGTCTGTTTTGTAGAGGCTGCCTGTACTGATTCTCTCTCTCAAAATTACCCAGATTATCCTGGTGGTGATTTCTTGGTTGATACCCATAGTTTGCCCTCGGCGGTGGTTGAACCCAGCCATCCACACCATCTACTCTCTGATTTTTGTGAGGGAATGCCTCATGGCGGTTCATGTCGTACCACTCTTCTTCTTCATCCCAGTTCTCATGTTGAGAACCGTGCTCTGTTATGTAACTTTGTCCCGGTGACACAAGTTCATTATCCCCAAAGTCTGAATGGCTCGGGAAGCTATTATATTGATGGTATTGGTGATCATGGAAAGGTGGTAGTGGTGGTTATCGGTTGTGTGGGAGTGGTTGATTTTGTGGAGGTTGTTGTGCGGGTGGTTGTTGGTTTGGAAACAAAAGATCGGGAAGTGGTGGAATAGATGGGTTTGGTCCCTCACCTTGATTTGGGTCTGGATTTGCTGGTTGGTGGTGTGACATCCTTGGACTGTCAAGCTTCTCAAGAATGGTTTGAATGGTGCCCTTGAGTTTTCGGTTAGCTTTTGCTGCCTTTTCTATTTCTGGATCAAATAAAAGTGGGATGTTCTTCCTGAACGTCGTGTATGCATAAACCTGTAGACCTGCACAAGTCAACACACTAAAGTAGTACTGCACTAAACAATGTAAATCAAAAATAGCACTTTACGCACGTATTCCCCGGCAACGGCGCCATTTTGATCGCGTGTCAAAGGCTAATAAAAAACTATATTAAAATCTACTCCTTAGCTACTTTAGACTGTAGTACGGAAAGTAAGGTTGTCAAACCCACAAGGAATTCGTGGAAAAAGCTATTTAATTGTTACTTAATCAAAACACAGAAATTACTAGACTTTGATTACTGATTCAGAAAACTATTGCCAAAGCAACAAACTTTAACCGACTTAAAAGTGATTATGAGAAAAGGGATCGCTCCCAGGTTCAGATTACACACCTTAATGATAAACCTAGAGAGATACTCGTTGAACTCCACATAGACATGGATTGTAAAACACCAATAATTGATAAATAGGTAAAAGCCGGAATATTTGACTGTGCTGATTAACGATGTAACACCGAATAATTGACACCTGTTGAATAACTAGCTATTTAATTACCAATTTTAGAACATAAGACTTAATGAATTCAATGGTTCACGAATAGAAAACCGAGTAACTTATGACAACACCAAATCTCAATGAACAAAACTGTTTAATCAAAAAAGTAAAAACAAAAAACTGCGATTAACCAAACGATTGAATCACAAGTCTAATCCAACAAAGTATAAACCTAGAAAAACCATCAAACACAAGCAATCCTACACCCGGTAACAACCACGGGTGATTTAGCTACGCATAAACGTTATTGTACCTTCAAAACTTAACCCGGAGTTACAAAACATCAACGAACGAATTAGAAAGCTTCTCAACACCCAAGATCGCCCAAAAGTCATCCAATAAGCTCCAGGGAATGAATGATGACGGCCATAGGGTTTAGATTTCAATACAAGGCAAAAAATCTCAAGTTTCCTAAGTTTTCTCATTTTTGGCGTAAGCAACTCCGATTTGGCGTAGGTTACGCCAAAAGCCAAACTCCTACGCTGACTCCCCTGATCAACACCGACTCAAACGCCAAAATTGTTTCCAGCGTAAGCTACGCCGGGTTGGCGTAGGCTACGCCAAAACCTAAAATTCATACCTGGCTCGATGAGCTACCCCAAATCGATATATTATGGGCTCCGTGATTCAATTTCTAGCTCAAGATATGCTTCTTTGAAGTTTTGCACTGTAGAACTTCATGATAAGCCGCCATCTTTGCATTGTTTCGCATCCAATTCTTCTACTTCATCCCAAATGCTTCCTGAAACGCGTACTTAGCATCCAATTACCTGTAATAGACACAAATACAAATACCAACGTAAAACCAACTTGATATACAAAGTAACACCCATAAAACTTTACGAACTAGACTCTTAAACACGAGATGTTTGACCTTACATCAGAACTTGAACAATTAAATTGGGGGCTAAAATTTTTTTTATGGATTTGTGGAACATATTGATCTTTTGATCAGGATTAGGAGAGACCCAAAAACCATAACTAATATGAAAAAAACGTAGTGAGTCAAAATCAATACTTCTAAGCAAAAAATTAGGGAAAACCAATTTTTATGGATTTATGGATTTAGATTTTTTTTATCTGGATTTGGAGGGGTCAAAACAATATCTATCATATATAATAAACAAATAAAACATTGTGTCATTTGTCAGCACCACGTTTCACCTCAGCTTTTGGATCCACCAAAAACCATATGGACATAAAACTGGTTAACACGTGGGTCGAGAAGCGTGTTAAAAACCACCCGAATTAATACCCTATAAAAACCTTTTAAACCCGGTCAGACCTTTATCACATCACTTCCCTTTCAAAACAAAACCCTAATCGCCTTCATGATCGAAGCTCTCTCTCTTTCATCTTCAACAACCGAACTACAAAATCAAATCAAGAATCGGTATGTAATCTATACTCTTCATCGATCTTACCTTTACGCATCGATCACTTTTTATGAAATTATTATGTCTAATCTCATTGAATCTGGAGATTTTATGAATCTCTTTTCAACTTATTGAAAATTCTTACCTTTACATGATCAAAATACCACCATAAAGTTTTCAAAAAATGGTAAGACTTTTAATAGGGCTAACGTTCCGTACAGCAGATACCTTTACGCATCGATCAATTTTTTTCTAATTATTATGTCTAATCTCATTGAATCTGGAGATTTTTTTGAATCTGGAGATTTTTTTGAATCTATTTTCAAATTTGTTAGGTTGTGAATCTTTAGAAAATTTAAGTTTTTGATGATAATCATGTCGAATTGATCTTACATTCTTATTGTATTTTGACCTCACATCCCCTAAAATTTGTATATTTTGACAGCTTACACATTTTAAAGTTACAGTTATATATTAATTTATGTTAAAGTTGAATCCTTTGTATTATCAATCTTTTATGAATGAGTTTTTATTTCCATTGTATCAGGGTTATACTAAAGATGCATCCGTCATTCTTCAAATTTGTAAAGTACCCGGCAACCCCATATTTGGTCATTTTCTCATTCAAAACTATTTATTTATTATTTTTCAAAAAATTGTGTTAACACGGAATTTTTTTTAATAAAGTCATTGCCTCAAGTTTTAATACAACAATTAATGACTCGTTATACATGTTACACAATTACATCAACAAACTCTTTATTTATTTAAATTTACAATTATACCAAAAAAACATGAATGTAATTATTTAACATTTTAAAATGTATGATTTACTAAAACAATTACCAACAATCCAATATTGTCAAACTTTGATTCAAAATTAATCATTCCCGTTTTTTAAAAAGAATTGAAGATTATGAAGTAAAAAATGAAAACTTTAACAATTAAATGACTAATTTATTTGTTAAATTGAATATTTTTCTAATCTATTTATATTAGCAAATAAATGTTAGTTATATACGGTATACTTTTACGAATTATATTAGTCATTTGAATTTTATCAATTAATAGTTAATATTTTTTTTTGATTTGAAATTACTAAAAATAAGTCCCATGATTGAGATTTTTTATATTATTACAAAAATTTAAGTATTGATTATTATCATTTAGAAAAACATCCATCTGGTTGTCAATTAAAATCATTTTTCATATTTACATCAAATTCAAAATGTTAGTTACCTATTATCAAAATTTAAAAATTTACAATTTAACAAAATACCATGTAAAAAAGTATTCTTTGGTTAATTATTCAAAATTTGGGAACGATTTAAAAAATTAAAGTTTCACTATTGGTATAACAGACATATTAAAATCTCAAATTTTGAAAATTACATTAATTTGATAAAGATTTCAAATTTAATTACAATCTAACAAAAGACCATGTAAAAAAGGCAACCTTAGTTAATTATTCAAAATTTGTGAACGATTTCAAAAATTAAAGTTTCACTATTGGTGTAACATATATATTAAAATCTCAAATTTTGAACATTATATTAATTTGGTAAAGATTTCAAATTTAATGTTTGCAATTGTGTTAAATTTGAAAAAATATCATTAACTAATTATTTTAAATTTGAAAAAATATCATTAACTAATTACTTGCTCCGACAAATGAAGTAGTGCAGGAGATTAATGATCGTTTGTTGTCAATGTTCCTCGGTGAATAAAAAGAATATCTAAGTTCAGATAACATATGCCAGTCAGAACAGTTGAACGATAATCTCTAACAAAATTTATACTCGCCAGATGTTCTTAATGGTCTTAAACTTTCAGGATTGCCAAATCATAGTTTAGTTTTGAAGGTATGTGTGCCTGTAATGTTGCTGAGAAATATTTATCAAAAAAATGGGTTATGTAATGGAACTAGATTACAAGTCAAATCTCTTGGTAATCGTGTTATCGAGGCGGAGATCATTTCTGAAAGCAATATTAGAACTCACACATTTATTCCAAGAATCAATTTGACGCCTTCAGACAAAAGAATCACTTTCAAGCTACAAAGAAGACAGTTTTCACTCTCAGTTTGTTTCGCCATAACAATAAATAAGAGTCATGGTCAGTCACTATCAATGGTTGGATTGTTTTTTAGGCAACCGGTTTTCACTCATGGTCAATTATATGCTGTGCTTTCAAGAGTTAAAAGCAGAGACGAGTTAAATTTTTTAACCTTAGATAAGGATGAAAAAATTTCAAACAAAACATTCAACGTTGTATACAAAGAAATATTTACTGATTTATGAATTATGAATTGTATTCATCATTTTTTAGTCTCAAATTGTATTTTATTTTAAATTTATTTTATTTATAACCTCATGTAATACACGGGTTCTAACACTAGTAACTAATATAAAATAAACCTACTAAGCCGAAATCAGTAAATTTGAGCAAAAAATAGGGGGCCTAGGCCGCCTCTGGACCCAATTAAGTTTCTCCTCTGGTTACGACAACGATGACGACCTGATGTCGATGGGGAGGTTATGAAAATCTGAAGTCACATGGAAAATTAAGAGATGAAAATTAGATAGAAAAAAAAAAGAAAGATGAAGAACATATTCATGAAATTAAAAATGTTACACGAGTTTGTGATCGTGTATCATATGTATATAGATATGAGTGAATAAAGTTGAATACATGGAAAAAAATAGATACGGCAACCATAGAGTTACATTCTAATTATAATAAATGATTTTAAAAAATGTCACGTGTTATTATCACATTTTTTCCTCATTAAAATCTTCTAATTTTTCCTATTTTAAGTAAGTTTGAATTTTAAAATCTAATTATGTTAATGTTTTTTTCATAAAAAATAATATAAAATTTAAATTATAATTATTACATAATTAAGGAAACATTAACATAATATAAAATTTTACAAACATATAAAGTTTTATAATTGTAGAGTATATAAAACTTACAATACTCAACAACCCCATGTAATACATGGGTATATAACATTTTTTTTAGAACAACATGTTGGTTAGGATGACGCTAACCCCTCCTAGCACAGAGTTCAAGTCCTGCTACCTACACAGGAGGAAAACCTTATAGCAAAATCCCATGACCACCAGACCAAAGACCTGATGACCCATGAGTATATAACTAGTATCATATAACCATAGATATTATTTTTCTTTGATGTGATTGTAGACGTATAACCCCCCAAGAAAAGTGTTACTTTTGTTATTTTCTCTTAATAAAACCTTAGTTTTAAAAAAATACGGTGATTATAAGAAATATCCAACTATAGCATTTCTAAAAAATATTCTTTGATTATTGTTTAGGAGTTATGAAACTATATATCCATATATCAAATTAAATGTTATACTTTTTATAGAATAAATGTAATTTTTTTTATCATGGTCCAACAACTATGAAGAGATAAGTTACAATAATCATATAGATCAAACTTTTCAACAACTATATGGAGATAAGTTAATCAATTAACTAATCTTGGTTCTTATTATTTTATAAATTTGGTTTTATAATCTCCTATTTGCTAGCCATCAATGTACTTAAAAGGATTTACAACCTTGTTGTATTATCTTCTTATATATCATTTACTTAGACAAAACCTGTTAAATAACTTAGATTTAGAGGTCTTAAGTTCAAGTTTCACAAGAATATAAAAAAATCCTCGTTCTAACAAAAGTTACTTAGATTCATTTCTTTTTCAATATAAATATATAAACGTTTCAAATCAATATCAATTTGTGCATAAAAAATGTCAGCCTAATTCAAAGGATACAAAAATAGAGTATTCAACTTGGTAAAAGAAGTTCTATCTCTTATTTGTACATACATACTTATACCCAATAAATAAGCAATTGTTTTCTTCACGTGTTATAATTCTATTAACATAAAATTCTTTTTGTCCGTTATCGTTATTTCACTATTCGTATTCTATTTCGTAAAATTAAACCTTTTATCATCACATTAGCAACATTTCCTTATTTCATCATATCCTATATCTCAGAATATCGTTTTATAATTCATAAATATTTATTACCAACTATTTAATATATTTTTATTTAATATGTGTAATACATTAGTTTTTAACCGAGTATATTTAATAAATATGTACAGCTATTAATAAAGTATTTAACATAATGTTCAATAATCTTACTTCTAATAAACAATTCCACTTAATGCCACGTGACAACACTAGACTTTTTCTCATTAAAATCTTTTAATTTTTTCTTTTTTAAATAAGTTTAAATTTTAGTATCTAATTATGTTATTGTTGTTATTTTTTAAAAAAATAATATAAAATTTGAATTCTAATTATTACTTAATTTGATATCTAATATAAAATTTGAAATCTAATTTTTCCTACACATTATTGTATTTTTTATTTTTCTATTAAACAATCTCATATAATACATGGGTATATAACATAGTTTAAAATAAATAAATAAAATGTATTTTATTTTTAATACATTAGATTAGATTTTTTATATGTGTGTCACTGTCAACTTCCTAAAATTATTGTGGGGACACATATATCTTTCAAATCTCAAATCCAAATCACCAAACAAAATGATGCCTCTCATTTCAAGATTCTCTTATCCTCGCCTTCGTCGCTACATAATTTTAGAAAATCAACAAAATAATTATTGTTTTAGACTTTTATACACCACAATTTAATTAGACATGTTTTAATCATTATAATTACAAAAAAAAGTTGTTCTACATACCCCTTCTTATTTTTATTAAATGTAACAACATTCTCTTATTAAATCTCTACATTTACTCAATAGAGGTTAGTATTGTAAAAATCGTTATTAATCGATGATTAAGCGCTAATTTATAAAACACTTTGTAATTTTGAGCAAATCAGTCAATTAATCAGAAATTGGTCCTAGTCGGCCCTAATTGGAGCTAATCGACCCAAATCGACCCATTCCGGCGAAACTCTAGAAATTTCGACGAGTTTAACCTATTTTCTATATATAATTTTGAAAATTACATATAAAATTCTAATCTGACTAATCGCCATCTGATACCTCTCCTTTTGATTGTTTGGGGTCATGTTATGGCGGCTTTAGTTGTGTTATCTCTCACAATCATATTGAAAACCCAATGCCAAACACCTCACTTGGTAATTTCTTCTTATTGACGTGGATAGACACGTGTATCTATATGCTGACATGGCAACAGAAGGGCATCATCATGTGTAAATGTAAATTCATATTATTCACTCAAGTTTCATAAAATTCATTTTTTTTTATCATATTCAAAAAATAAAATCCAAAAAAGTAAAATGTTAGCCTTGTAATTACGCAAGATTAGAACAACATGTGAAACTTGAGTGACTAAAATAAGATAAAAAAAATTAAGTGACTAAAATGGAACATATGAAAAACTTAAGTGACTAAATGAAACAAAAAAAGTTTGAATAACTAAAACTAAACAGATGAAAAACTTGATTACTATTATGTAAAGTTGCACATTTTACTTTAATTATACAAAAATACCATGAAAAAATCACTTATATTTAATTAAATTTGAACATGTGCTGTGAGTAATATTAATAGCTTATATTAGCATTTATTATTTCAAGTTGTAGTTATTAAGTATTAACCAATATTTGGACCACTAATCTTGTTTTTAATTAAAGATAAACCCCACATGAAATTTGCAGATTTGTCTCCAACTTTTTTTTCTCACACAAGATCACAATCTTTTGAAAATATCGATTTAACCTTTTCTTTTAATTTTAGAAAACACTGACTTACATTAATAGTGTAGATAGTGTAGATAATATATAAAAAAAAGTCGAACTATTAAAATTATATAGATATCTTATTTGAGATGTGTGAACAAGTTAAACATGTTCAAATTTTATTATTATAGTCTGTTCCTGTTTATAAATCTTATAACATTGTTAATTTATATATTGCCCTTTTTACAAAATTCGTTTCTATATATAAAAATGAAAAAGACAAAGAAAGAAAATATTCAATCTTGAACAACCATTTCTTGTAAATTGGGATTTTTTTAAAAGAAATAAATGTTTTTCATGTCAAGTGTCGTCTTCATATTCATTATCATTATTTTTTTTCTCTTTCTTTTATTAAATACACATCTATCTTTTAATAATAATAATAATAATATATTTTAAAAAATATACCAATTATACTAATAAAACATATTTATTTTAAATTATCACTTATTATAAGAAACTTTAAAATCTAATTATATAACTTTTATTTTCAATCAAATAGTAAAACGAAAGTCAAATTATATTAAATAGTAATTAACGTACTTTCAAAACTCAATTTTATATTAATTTTTATATTGTTTGAATTTTGTTTTCTATACTTAACATATGTAATACATTTTTACATATCTATACTATATAATAAATAAAAGTTTTTTCATACCACGTGTTGCCTCCATATTCATTTTTATTATTTTTTTCTCGCGTCTCTGTCTTATTAAATACATCTATGTCTATATCTTTTAATAATGATATATTTTAATGAAAATACTAATTATAGTAGTAAAACAAATTTATTTTAAATTATTTCTTATTATAAGAAACATTGAAATCTAATTATGTAACTTTTATTTTCACTCAAATAGTAAATGAAAGTCAACTTACATTAAATAGTAATTAACGTATTTTTGAAACCTAATTATTATTAATTTTTACATATTTTGAATTTTGTTTCCTATTCTTAATATATGTGATACATTTTTATCCTGTAAATATATATAGATAAAGATTTAAGAAAAATTTATATATTGATATTTTTCACTCCATGTATATTACACGGATTCTAAGATAGTCTATACTATATAATAAATAAATGTTTTCTTATGCCAAGTGTCGCATTCGTATTCATTCTCATCATTTTTTCTCGTCTCTCTCTTATTAAATACAACTATATTTTTTAATAATAATATATTATTAAAACAAAATGCTAATTATATTAATAAAACATATTTATTTTAAATTATCTCTTATTATACGAAACTTTGAAATCTAATTATGTAACTTTTTTTTATTTCAATCAAATAGTAAATGAAAATCAAATTATATTAAATAACAATTAACATATTTTCAAAACTCAATTTTATATTAATTTTTACATCTTTTGAATTTTGTTTTCTATTCTTAATATATGTGATACATTTTTATCCCTGTATAATATATACATAAAAATTTAAGAATTTTATGTACATTGAAATCTAATTATATAACTTTTATTTTCAATCAAATAGTAAATGAAAGTCAAATTATATTAAATAACAATTAACATATTTTAAAAATCCAATTATATATTAGTTTTTACATATTTTGAATTTTATTTTCTATTCTTAATATATGTGATACATTTTTATACCTGTAAAATATATATATATATATAATTAAAAATTTTATGTAGTGATATTTTTCACCACGTGTATAGACATGTACCATACCTAGGAATGAGTAAACAGATATTACCCGGCCCGTAAGAGTTTACCGACCCATACCCGAAAATGTTTGAGGGATAAATGAAAACCCGTGAACCGTATAGTAGGTGACGGATCGGTTACGGGTAAGGGGTAAAATGGGTACGGGTTCACGAGTAAAGACGTTGGAACCGTTTACTGTCGTAACAACTTAATGGGAGTATACAAAATTCAAAATATTGATTATTTTGTGGTGGGGGCTAATCTTTCTATTCAACATTTTACACCAAATACTGTGTTTGACTATTTTTCTAGTCAGAAAATTCATTATAGAATATGAATTTGAGGTGGCTTCTTATGGGAATTAACACCATAATTATAAATTACACAGGAAGACATATGAACATTACTTGCCTAAAATGAATGGGATGGGATTGATATAAGAAGTCACAAACTGAATTATACAGAAAGACATATGAACATTACTTGCATATGAATTATATATGTCACTTCACTTGGTCGCCTTCTGTTTTGGTGATCAGGGGTCTGTGGAGATCATGAGTTTGAATCTTGTAAGATACACTTCATAAAAACTAAGAACATTTTCTGCAGTATGGGTAGACTGATGTACTAGCCTCTCCTGATGGGACGTGTCAGTTGAGCCCACGCCGTTCAAAAAAAAATATGTCACTTGGTCAGAGTATGGGGATAAATATAATTGTTTGAATTTTGATTGGACTGGAAAAAATCAACTACTTTTTTTTAAAGGCAATTTTCTTAACTCCTATTGAGAGTGGGACTTGAACCCATGACCTCTCCAAACCTTGGTGTTCTTTAGATGATTTTCCTCTACCATTGGGCCACAAACCCCAATGTATTTGAAAAAAAATCAACTACTTGAAGATTGTATTTGGAAAATTAAGTCGATTAATTGTTCTCACGGGATTTATGAAAGCCCACAAATTGTTCTTACGGTTTATGATACTCCACAAATTGTTCTTAAGATTTATGAAAGTCCACGAATTGTTCTTACGGATACACGGTTTCTTTGGTTGCTGTACCCGTACCCGTTTGTTAATTTTATGAAACCCGTAACCTTCATTGCTAAAACATGTAATCACTGGTCGAGTACGGTTTCTTTTACAAGTATTTAGTTCTAAACTCATTTCTTGCTCACCCCTACAAACGAGCTTGACCTGGGTTAATTAGGGGCTTGGCCCGGGTCGACCGGGGTCAACCAGGCTTGGGCTAGGTCATTGATCAGGGTTAAAAGGCTTGAACCGGATCATTAACCGGGTTAAGAAACATGAACGATGAAATTATATTAACTTTTGATGTAGGGTTAAGAGGGTGTTTGGGATTGCTTATTTAATTCCAAAAGTGTTTTTTGTTAAAAGTGTTTATTAGCTTTTGACTTTTTGAAAATGAGTTTTTAAAAAAGTGTTTGGATTAGCTTTGAGGATTCCGGCGAAGACTTGCGATTGACAAACGTTGGTGGCAGACGTGAATTTGTTCTCTCTAGGGTTAATGATCGATGATAATGATATATATATGTATTTGTTATAAATTGTTAGGGGTAGATTGGTAATATTTTATTGCAAAAGCCAAAAACTATTTGAAAACCAGGAATTTGTGGTTTCTTAAAAAATAACTTTTTAGCTTTATCAAAAAACTAAAACAAAAGGTGCTTTTATGTTTGCCAAACACTTTTTTAGCTTATTAGTTTTTGAAAAAATCAATAAATCAATAAGCAGTTTTCCAACGCAATCCTAATCACCCTCTAAGTTTTTAAGAAGGATAAGAAAATAAATGTATGGGCAGTGAACCTTGGACATTCTGGCCTAAATTGAGCAGAATGATGGGCACTATTCTTTCTATATAGGATAGGGCTAGTGTGTTTGGGCTTTTAATACTTGGGCCAGTTAGGATTAAGTGGGGTATATGATACTATGATAGAACGATGGTTCAAAACTTAGGATTTTTATACAAGGCTTTTTAATTGAACCAAATTGAAACCGAACTTTAAATTTTGAATTCGATTCTTGGGTTAACTTTGGTTATTAAACGAAACATATTATAAAATTCGTATGCGAAACACAAAATATTTTTAATTATAAAAATTAAAATAACTAAAAAACTCTAAAAACTTTTTTTTAAAAATATTTAAGAGAAAATTAGAATAATTAAGAAAGTAAAAAAATTGTCATTGTTGTTTATATTCCCTTGTAGCATCAGGTTTGTGTGTACTGCAAACAGTTTTTACGCATTATGCTCAAATGCACAAATATGCATATCAAAGGGAGACGTTATGACTTCACGAAACTTTTGTTTGTTTTGTTTAATAAAATAAATGACTATATGGAGCCCTATATTTGTAATGATGTAAAGTCCATATATTGCTAGTGATTAGTTACTTAAACATTTTAATTGAATTTATTGCTTGGAGCTTGATATACGAAAAACTTCTGATTTAGCTAATAAGAACATATCAAGCAGTTTTATGTTTTTTATATTTTATACATAAATGATCAATAAGCCTTAACTTGTGAAATTAAACCGTTTGTACGAGTTGAGGGCCATGCACGCTGACAACGGTTCTGTAAAAATGTAAAAAACTATACAAAATGTTCACATCACACATCGGTTTTGTAAAAAAATCAAAATAGTATCCAACTCTTATATAAAGAACCCTTTATCCAAAGTTAAAAGAGAAGTAGTGTTTCACGTACAACTATTACTAATACCCAGTAAACTTTTGTTGCAATTTAAAAAAAAAAATTGAAGTTTTATGGCAAATCTGTGAAAACAAAAAAACTTTGAGTAAAAAGAAATTTGTGCCAAATGTGTAAATACACAAACTTTTGTGCCAAAATAAAACCCATTTAAATTCCTAAGGTTTTGTGTCAAATGTGTAAATACACAAACTTTTGTGCCAATTTGAAAACCACAAACTTGTGTGGCCAAAACATAAACCACTAAAATGTTTTTGTGCCAATTTGAAAAACACAAAGTTGTGTGGCCAAAACATTAACCACTAAAACTTTACTATTGAATTCCTAATGTAATTCAATATAAAGGAGAATATGTTGTATGTTATGGAGAAGGTTTAAAATAACATAAAGTGAAGAAACTATATAGATATGTATTATGTCAAGCCAAATTGAATCTTAATAATGTAAAGTATGACCGTTTCGTAGATAATAATCCGTCATGCTCAATTTAATCAATGGTACTCCTAACTCTCATTTATTTGTCAAAGGTAATTCAACTATGTTTTGAGAATTCTCGTGACCGTGCCTATTTATCATTAAAGATTTACACTTGATTTCCTCTTATTTTCTCTCACAGTGATGACAAAGAATTAAATGGGGGAAACGCACAAGCGAGGTCGAGTGAAAATCAAATGAAAATCTATGATAATATGGTACTGGATTGTTCTTGGCATGGAAATTAAAAGTTATGAGTGCCATTAATCAAATTGTTAGTGTGTATTATCTTTGGTTATCAGTCATAGTTTATATTATTAAAACCAATTTACCTTATTTTAAATATGATAATTATACTATACGTATCTTTCTTATTACTTTTGATTATCTTCCATACATTACATACACATCATAGTTCTCTACTTAAATTTAGTTTTTCTGATATAGACGTCCCTCTTTATCAAAGATATGGTTTCTCAAAATCATATTATTATAAAAAGTCACTATGTTAATAATAACATGAATGATTTGTGATGCCAACTACAAGTATTCAACGCCTTCTACACCGTTTCACTGCTACGTGATAAAGACATAAACATAAACAAACACAATATAATATACACGTGAGATCACGGACAAAGTGCCGTCACGTGACATCACGGACAAAGTGCCGTCACGTGACATGAAAAAGAGAGCGGTAAATGGCGTACCAATTAAGGACTATCGTTAAAGACGTACCAAAAGTGAACATGTATCATGGAAAAGATATAGTTGAAAAAGTATAACACTTTTCTAGTGTAATCATTTTTACAATTATTATTTTTATTATATTTAAAACATAAACTAATTTTAAAAAATAACAAAAAGAAAACAAAGTTTCGGATCAACCCAACCCAACCCAACCCGTTTAATGGGATTAAAACTATTTATTTTGAACCAAACTGTTTTTTATATATACACAAAATCTACTCTAAACACAAGTAGCAACATTTTAGGCGATGTTAAACTTAAATCGAGTGATCACATTTGGCGCGCTTCGGCTAGTGGGTTCTTCATTAACCCACTAGGACCGCCACGGAGATGAAATCCAGTCGTTTGAAAGTTATATGATTCAAGATCTGTGTTATCGACAGATGGGGGTGAATAATACCTCATGTTTGACTGTTGGATTTCTGATTTCTTCCATAGTTTAGAGCTAAGAAGATCTGCTCCTGGTAACTTGCAGCACAAGGTTCGTTCAGAATTTGATACCTGTAGAGTTGACTTTGACAAGTCAAATGAAATCTCACCGAGTGTTGACTCTACACTGTGCACACGAGACTCGAGTGACTGCATCCCGTTCATCGAGCTTCCGATAAATTTCTACAGTTTAGGATGAATAAAATAAATCTATCATCAAAATTTGTAATATATTCAAACTAGAAATGAATTTAATTACAGCAGATTACATTCGAATTACCTCGAGGAGATCAAACAAATTGGACTGTTGGTTCTCGATTTGAACAAGCTGATTGCGGATCAAGGATAAGTCCTCAGAATCTTGTTGAATGGAGTCGGTATTCAAACCGCCATTGCTCACTGCAACTCTGGAACTTGATCTATCTTCATGATATTGAGATTCATGCATCTGTTCATCAGAAATTTCACCAAAAAGGACTCGTTTTGTTTCGTGTTTCATAGATCTTTGTTTTGTATGAACCTCAGCAGTGTCGAGTTTCTGATTGTTCGGCTTCTTGCGATCCAGCTTACTAAACATTGCTTGACCAGTTTTCGTGCTGCTAGTTTCAAGTGAATTTCTTCTTGTTGCAGTTCGGTTATTGGTTATATGAGGTGTTCTTGGTGGATTTTGTATGTCAGGTTCTTCTGCTATATGACAAAATCACACATCAGGAATCAGATTATTCGGGAAATTATAAAGACTATGAACAAGACAATCAAATCTTTTTTGTTATTTTATCTCAAGCTTGAATATTAGGATAGTTATTCACGTTTTATCATCATCATCATCATTGTTATTTTTTCATTGTAATCTCTGTATAAATAGATCTGATGTTCAGTTATTCAAAAGAGAAACTGTCATTCATCAATAATATTGCTTTGATTCTCTCTAAATTCTTTCACATACACATTGTGAAATTTGGGGATTTATGAATCAAAACTTGTTCAAATCATCCACCGGTCGATTTCATTGTTCTATTTTGATTATGCATTTGTAACTTTGAAATCACAGATATAAGAAATATTCATACCTTTAAGAGAATGTGATTCCGGCGGTGACGATACCGCCTCCGGCAAATCTGGAATCGCATTCCAAGCTGTGACCATCTGATTCATTGTCTCCCTTACACTTTTAACCTAGAAATTGATTAATACACTTCATGAAAATGCACATAATTACAATTAAGAAGATAATAAATCAATTAGGGATTATACATTTATACCTTATCAAATTTCTTCGCCTCAAATGTTTTCAAGCATGAAGCCTTGAATTCCGGCAACAAATCGGTCTCCACAACCGCCAGTTTTTCCAGCACCACCGCTGCCGCCTTTCTAACAGACCAATCCTCACTTTTCGCCACAAATTCAGTCATAATCTTCACCAAATTCCTCACTATTGCCGGACTCGAAGCAGCACCGACGCTAATTACACTCGCTACGACCGTCAGCAACGCCGCTTTTGCCTTAAAACTTTCGCTCTTCAACAGCTTCTCGATTCTCGGTAGCAACCTCCTCAAGTAATCCGTATCTGGATCCGGTACGCCGTTGACAACCGAAGCAATGCACAAAGCCGCGCCGATCTGAGAGTTCAAATCCTGTTCGGTAACCAACGCGTCAACGAACGGTTTAGCTACCGACATAAACGGAGGCTTGGTGACGTGAGAAGCGACGGAGCCGGCAGCGGCAACGCAGGCGGTACGGACCGCGGTGTCCGGATCACGGAGTCGGCGCACAATAGCAGAGAGGAGTTTTGACAAATAAGGCGATAATACATCGCCGTGAGATTCGGATAAGGTAGAAATTAAACGAACGCATTGTTTACGTACCGGAGACTTGTCGGAGGAGTCGGTAACGGAGATTGATGAGAGGAACGGAGGAATTGAGTCGTGAGTTAGGGATTTGGCGATGGACTCGAGCTCTGTGGCAGCGGCGGAGTGTGTATCGCGGTCGGAGAGTTTGTGGAGGCATACGAGTACTCGGTGATTGAAGTCCCGTGCTGAAGACTGGTTGCTGGTAGTGTGTTTAGCTAGTGGCATTTTGGAAGTTTTCAGAAGAATGGAGGTCTATTACGGTGGTGGTGACGGTGGTTTATCTATAATTTCCGGCAGCATAGCCGGGAGGCGAAATTCGGTGTGGCGGTTCCCCGTGTGGGTTCTGAAAGCAGACATATATGTTTGTTCAAGAAAGACCATGAAATTGCAGTAAGCCTGCGACGTCGTTTCTACTTTACTCATTTATTTATTCTTTATTTTAGTTATCAACTTATATATATGGCAATGTGTTGGTGGTGGAGTGGTAAGGAAGAGACCTAGTGTTTCTTGTGACCCAGGTTCAATTCCTGCTCTCCCCATTACTTTCTGAGGCATGCAAATGAGGCCTAAGTTACCCACGCCGATCCAGGGTTCGAGTCTCGGCTCTCTCTCAAGCCCGGAAGGGCCGTATTGGGTGGGATTTTTTCTTGGATGCTCTCCAACTCTGACGCAAAGTGGGTCCGGTTAAGACAACATATGGGCCGAGTTGGACGAGGCTCTCCATGTGAAGGGGGTGCAATGTCACAAGATTCAATGTTCGCCGTTCAAAAAAAACTTATCGATTTCTTTTTCACCATAGTATTTTTAAGCAAATTCTTTTTATTTAGACAAATTTGATTTTAATAATTTAATTATGACATATGGTCGATAACAATTCATATCGAAAATGTGTCTTTTATAGTCGTAACATGTATTTTCATTGCCAAAGACGATCCAACTTTAAGGGCATGAGGTAGAACCATATGAATGTTTCTACTTTACCCATATGAACTAAGAACGTGTTAATCTATATTTTTTTTCTTTTTATTTGTAAACATTATATATATGCTGATTTGATCTCCAACGGTATCATTTATAAAAGGATAGCGTAAATAAAGTTATAGTTTCTATATAATAAATTAGAAGCTAGATTAAAGAAAAACGCACATGAATAGTGCATGTCTCTCTCAATTTGTGATATCCTTTTTTTTTTTAATTTTTATATATTTTTATTTTTATCACTTATACTATATATAATATTCGTTTTTAACCAGTTTTATTTTCTAATAATTTTGTTTTCCTTTAATAATTTTCGTTATCCAACTTAAAAAAAACAGAGTGTACGTATGTTTTTAGTTTTTTTGTTACCGTTCCGATATAATTTTTTTGTTACACTTAATTGGCAAGGTCGGTGGGGAAACTCACCTGGCTAGGGGTGAGCAAATTTCGGGTATACCCGTTTAAGACCGAAGTCCAGCCCGAAAAAACCCTTAACCCAGACCGAATTATAGTACACGGGTTTTCATTCGGTTTTGTTATTTTCCAGTTTTCGGGCTCGGGTTCGGGCCCGGGTTTAATCCATTAACCCGAATAAATGTTCAGGCCCGATTTAGTATAACAAAATCCTTATTTTATGTTCAGCACAAGCGTAAATGCTTCAAATTCAAACTTTCATTCGGTTTTAGTATAACAAGCACAAAATCCTTATTTTATTTGAATTGTTTAGTCCTCAATTACAAAATCCTTATATTATCTTTTAGAGACTTAGAATTTTTTAGATTAAGAATAAAGATAACTACAAATCACAATCATATCCTAAAATAAATTTAAAAAAAACACCCTACATATGCATTATATATTCAATCAGAAACCTGTTAATGTGCATTAACACATAAAACTGGTATCACAACAGAAAGCAACAATAGAGGTTACAAAAACTTACCTTCCGGCTTCAGCACAAAAAAGAAGAAAAAAGGTTAGTTTATGATTTTAAAACTAATATACAACTTGTTTTGATTGGCATGCCTTTTAGATTTAAAACCTTGACTGTTCTTTGACAATCACAAAAACCTTACAATAGACTTTCGACCTTACAATAGAAGAAAAATAGTTAGTTTATGATTTTAAAACTAAAGCAACAATAGACTTTCGACCCGTTTGACCCGATTTACCAGTTTCTTTTTTGGTTAAATCTTTTTAGCTTAATCCATCTGAACAGTTAAGAAAAACCTTAAAAATTGAATCAACCCATTTGCAGGTAAATGGGTTGAAACTGCCAACTCTAATTATAGCTCATAAACCTTACAAGAAGAAAAGTTACATGTTTCGTCCCTCACATAACTTCGAAAACATGAATACCCATTTGCAACAACATCAAGATCATCAATACTGAAATTGTATCTCTTTTCAAGAGCCAAATATAGTACCTGAAATTAGAACATGTTATCCAATATCCAAATTCAAAATTATATTTAGAAATTAAACAAATTCAGAACCTGTGACTTTGGTTTATAATTTTGAAAAGTAATATAACTAGGAAAATATGAGACTTGTATTTTAAGCCAACGAAATTGCAGGACTTGGTTGATAAACCCAAAACTTGTACTTCTTAGTCATGTTACCTATTTAAAGTTATTTTATAGTTTTCTTGGTTGAATTACACATTTGAAATTATCATATACATAGTAATTATGAAATTGCACTTTATCACATAGAATTCTAACTTAATGTTAAAATTGCTAGACTCAGGTTACATTTTGGTTTTATTTATAAACGTGTAATTAGTTATACTCATAAAATTCTAATACTAATTTTGGCACAAGTTGAGCAAGTGTGATTTGGGTTTTTTCTGAGTAAATGAAAGACTGAAAATGAGTTTGGACAGGTGGGCTCGGATCAATGAAGGTGGATCAACAGTGGACAGTTCTTAGAGCTTCCATGAACTCTTAGTCTTTATGAATTGTATTATTTGGGATTTGCATATATTGCTTATAAATACAGTGCATGGAAGCGATTGTGTTTACAATTTTCCCACGAAAAACATGTTCTGAACCAAACCCATTTTGACATGTGCAACCTGCCCATTTTGCCAACTCTAGAGCGCATGTGAAGAAGATATGAATAGACAAAAATAACATACCTTGTGGAGTATGAGAACAGATCCTACACAAATACCCTTTCTAAAGTCTCCCTTTGTAAGGACTTTGTGATTAATAGTGCCAGAAACTGTACCTGTAGGATACTAAAGCTTATAACATACAAATAAACAACAGAATATTAACTTAACCTGTGCTGACATACAAAATTTAACAAATCCTTACTTTCAATGCTACCATCATATCACCAAGCTCATTTGGAGTACAGGACTTGATAACAGCAGCAACCTGATACATACCAAATATAATTTATAACTAACGCATGAAAGAATGACAGATTGTGCTCATTTGATTGTGAATCTATGATGGTAGCTACAATCACATCTAAAATAAAAATCCAACCCCCTAATGAATTTTATAACCATTTGAACATGTTTCAAATAAAAGAGCTAATAACAGAAAATCAATCCCCATAGCGAACAACAAATTCAGCTAACTAGCACAATTAAATTAGAGCTTTTTTATATGAAAGTAACCAAAAATGAAATCACATGAAAATATGATTGATGATCAGAAGTGAGAAGCATGAAACCTGATTAATACAAGATTGAAGCAGAAGGGAGGTTGGAAGTACAAGTCGGCTACCGAAAGTAGTCTCCAATTGTGTATTCGGTGATGGAGAAATCAGGCGATTGAGGATGAAAACGGTCGGTCTGTGGCTCTCACATGGATTTGCATTCAGGCGATTGAGGATGAAAACGGGTTTTTAAACAAAACCCTAACCCGAGAAACCCGAACCCGAAAAACCCGTTAACCCGTATATATGCTTAGGTCCGGTCTTTGGGTGCTAAATCTCTGTCAAACGGGTTTCGGTCCGGGTCGGGTATTGCACATTCGGGTCGGGTTTCACCGAGAGCTCACCCTTACACCTGGCCAATGCCACCTCTCCACTTTTGAATATTGCACTTTTAGCCCTTCCAATTTATAAAATGTTTGTAAAATGTCATTTTCACCCCTTTCGAGTTTCTAAAGTTTCAGGTTTATCCATGTACGTTTTTATTTAAAAAAAACCAATTTCTTGTGTTCTTATTTTTATGCACATGTTAGTATAAATTCAAGTTACTTGGAAACGAGTCGGTCAAATATGATACGTTTTCATTCGACGGTATAATCGATGTAAATTTAGTTTGAAAACGAGTCGGGTCAATTATAGTCTATACTTTATCACACATCGTTTAGCGCCGTCGCAACGCGCGACGGTTAAAAAAACTAGTTAGAAATAATTAACGATGATCGTTTTTATCCATTAAAGGTTTTTAAATGTAATAGTGAAATTTAAATCACTCAAAAAAGTATTATAAACAATTATATATTCGAAGTAAATCAGTACATTAAATTGCCTTCCAACAAAATTGCATGGTCAAAAGTGTGAACGTCATTCAACATGCAATTTGGTGCAACTACCATATAAATGCAAGAAAATACATCAATAGTGGTGTTAAACCTTGAATGGCCTTGTGCACTTATTGGATTATTCTTTATAAAAGTGTGATATATGTTTAAATCCTATAAATACATGTTAGTGATAGTTATGAGTAAAAAAGTTGTTAAGAAAATATAGTTGTAAACCATATTAATCTACTTACACGGGACGAATACAAGCATAAATTATTTACGTGTTATGGATGTATGTCCAGGTTTTTAATTGCATATTATGTAGTGTTTTTGGATTTCATCTGACTATATATCTTTCTGAATCGCCTAGTACGTTTTTACATTAAATCATTTTGCCTAACACGAAATCAATAATCATGTAATGATACCAAATGATTTCTTTATAAAGTTTCTCAAAGAACGAAAGTTTTTTTCTATGAAATTCGAATATATGAAATTCAATCATGTAATGATACGAAATGATTTCTTTATATAAGGGGTTAACATATGCAACACCCTTTCACGAAATTTCATGACTATTAACATAAATAGCTGACAAACTTTCAATCGTTGAATTCTTTTTCTTAACCAATGTTTCAGTTGGTATTGAAGAACAATTTGGTATGGAAAACCAAATTTGATACGAATGGCCAAATTTGGTGCGTATGACCAAAATGATACGTACAACCAAAATTGGAATGGAAGACCAAATTTAATACGGACGACCAAAGTTGGTATGGACATTCAGTTTTGATACTGAAGATCAAATTCCATCAACTTGTTGGCAACTTTGCGATTCCGTAGCAATTTCCAATGCATAGCAAAATAAGAAAAAAATATTTTTTTCCAAGCTAACATGGTTGCTTAACCCGAACTAGGGGCATTGCCCCTTAGACCCTACCAGGGGATGCCGCCACTGGGTCCTCGCTAACAGGGGGTGCTGCACCTAGACTCATGTTCTTGGTGGGTTTGGCCCACTTGAACAATGAACGTATATTAGCATCATAAACTTGAACAATCTTGATTAAATGTGCACCCTACACCTTCTAACTTAGATTAATGTATATTCTATTTCTTCATTTTGTCTTAAGTGAGTCTAGTTACATGATATGTTGAAAATTTTACAAGTTTTACACAAATAGTTATCTCCATATTTGATTAGCTTTTGAGCAATCTCACTCGAAAATAGACTAAATTGCTTCCATTTTGATTTTTTATAAATTATTTGACCTCCCGTACAGAAAGGAACGCAAAGTCAAAAAAAAGTCAACACACTATGAAAATAAGAGGAAAGCATGCTCATGCACGGCCTAGCACGATCGTGCCCCCTTGGGATCAAGTAGGAACATTTAGGAAGCTTTCAAGAAAACAGTCAACGCACGATCAACCTCATGCACAGACGTGCATAGGTGTGCACGACCGTACACTTTCCCAAGTTTGCCATAAAAAGGCGATCATCATATAACAGAGATTCACACGGACCAACCGTGCGCATGCCCATGGTCGTGCCTCAATCCGGATTTAGCTTATAAATAGAGGCTATTGCCTCCTCATTTGACAAGTAACAAATTGGAAGAGCTCCCACATGTCTCTTCCACGAAGAGTAGCAGAGAGAGAGAGAGGAAGTTAATCATTTCACCCAAGATCAAGAAGCATTTCATAATCACAACACTTTGCTTTGGTTTGATTACTAGTTTTCATTGCATGCATTCGTATTATCAAATGTTTGTGTATTCATATTTATGGTCATTATTGGCTAGTCTTCTTGTATCACTTTGGTGGAGATGAAACTTGGTGTAAAACATATATTTTAAATTAATGAATAGTTTGTTTAAGTTTCTTGGTTATTTTTTACTATGATCTTCCATTATGGACGCGAGTACTTGATTTTCGGTTATTTAAAGTTTTAAATCTTGTGGATGTCCTAAGCAAGATCTCTTGTTTGAGCATCCATTCAAAGTTGTACGTCTTTATACAAGCCTTTGATACTATACTAGCCCAGATGGTAAAAGATTTAAACTTTTGGATGGTTGAGATTGGGTATTCAAGCAAGACATTTTGAGTTTTAGCTATCCTTATGTTCGTTATCTTTAAATGGTCAGAATTTTAAGATCTGGTTCTCGATTACTTTCTTCTTCACACGATCGAGCTACAAAACTCTAATACCAATAGAAGGCTTAGAATTGAATTAAACACACAAGAACACCAGAATTTAGAAGACAATCTGTCTAAACTCTAAGAATTTTATTATGAACAAAAACCATACAATAGCTCATAAACCCTATATTTATACTAAATATTAACTTAATCATCAAGCTAAATCAAAAAATTTTGACTCCAGAAACAATTCCTCTAAACTAGGAATGAATTACAACTTAAAAATAAAACAAATAAATAAATAAAAACTACTTAGTCAAATAAAATTTCTACTGTCATCTTTCTTTATAAAAGTCCGTACATAAAGTTATATTTATTTAATAAACAATCCATCTCATAAAGTTAATAAATAATGATGGGTTGACATTTTAAAACAATTCCGTTCATATCACATATTTGAACACTTTGAAAAATAACTAAAAATGACATATTAATTAGTCAATTTGTAAAATTTTAAAAGCCTGTCATTAACCCCAATGTAGTTAGGTTAGTGGATAATTTTGTATGTTCTAACACACAGAAATATAATTTCACCTAATAATGTTTTTAAGATAGAAACTTTACTTCCTTTTTTTCTAAACAAGCATGACATTGATACACATACAACATTTAAACATAGGTTAACCTCGGGGTTAGCTAAACAACTTGTGCATTCAAGCTACAAATCTAGTGTGAGTTTACATACCCCCCCCCCCCCTTTTTCATATTTACATCTTGGGGTGTAACATGATTTTCATTTGAAACTATTTGCAACTTATACAATTCAAGCATTATGATCATGTGTGCAATTTGTGCCTTATGCTTGAAAACTATTTGTGCAAACAACATTTACATACTTTTGTGTATAGTGCAAGTGCAATCATTAACTCTGTACAAGCCGACGGTAAGTTAACTCTTATAAGATATTTGCAGTTCGCTAACATTGAACCTATAGTAACATGTGAAAACCCTGAAATTGAGAACGTTGATGTTAATTTATTTATTTAATTGAATAAAGTTTTCAGAACGTTAACTTTAACGGTTTAGCGCCGCAACACGCGTGGATATAAAACTAGTATATATATATATGCATGTGTGTATCATGGACCAATAATATAAGACATTTATAATTGTATGTGCACCCATCCTCTCCATGTGCAATAAGATGGAAAACCATACGCCACAAATTGAAAAAGACAAGTTTTATATGTGTTGCTATACAGAGTACTGAGGCAACAAAAATGAATTTTAATTTTAGTTTTTTTTGTTGGCTTCATCATTTATTATTTATTTAAAATGTATAAATAACTATGATACAAAAAAAGTTACGTGACGAAAAATTCAGGAACATGTAAAAATAAAACAAAAATGTATAGTGACCAAATGTTGGCCATCATGTTCTAAATAATTTCAGATAACCGTTAACAATGTACAATATTCAAAATTTATATCCAACAAAATTACCAATACATTATACACTCATGTGATGTAATTAATAAAGTAATTTTAAAAATATAACTTTTGAATTTAATAAATTGTTTAATAAAGTTTCAAACAATTACATAAGTTGAATTGCATTTTTATTATTGTCTATTATATGTTTTTTTAACGATAAATTTGAATCACTGGAGTACTATCGTGCCATCAGCGGTACCACCCGATCATATTCCAATACCAAGTCACTAATTTAGTAGGAAACTCAATTTTTCTAGGAAAACCTCTTATGAGATTCAAATCCAGGACCTATAGTCTCTGAGGCTTATCCCACCACCAAAATACCGTTAGCTATTATCCCACCATTGTCTATTATATGAACACTTGAATACACAAACCAAAAACATTCCTTGGACTTGGGATAATTGGCACCTATATCAAAGTGGTCCATAAAGTTTAACGATCCCAACTCCGAGGTTGATTAGCTAAATAATGTCATATATAAATATAGAAGGTTAGACATCTGTAATTAGGGCTAGCAATTCCTACCTGTTTAAAACACGATTAAACCTGTTTAAGAAAAAGTACATTATGTAACTTTATACATTTTTAAAAATAAGTAAAATTAATATGCTAGACTCTATCATTTCTCATTCTTGTAACATAAAAGATACAACTGTCTTATATACATTAGATATAAAGAAGTTAAACGAGTCGTATTCATATTTGATACTTGTGTTATCCGCGTCGTCTATGACCTGTTTAAACACGAATTACCTGTTTTTCCAGCCCTATGTGTAATCACGACTCACGAGTTAAATAAAAAATTATTAAATAATTAATAATAATTGAAAATAGTTGATAAAGAAAATATTAATAAAAAAGGTAAATTGGTTTTTAATAATTCAAACTATGGCTCGTTGGTTAATAATAATAATCTAAACTAACAGTTTGACTGGTGATAATCTCAACTTTCATTTTTATTGTCAATGGCAGTCTTGGTAGCATATTCATTATAGATTTACATTTAATTTACACTTATTTTCGCTCAAAATAATGATTTTAAATTAAATGGAGAAACGTACAAACGAAAAGGAGTGTAAATATATGATGATCATGCTACTACGAGTGTCATTGACAACAAAAGTGAAAGTTGAGATTATCACCAGCTAAACTTTAGTTTGGATTTATATCAGTCAATGAGTCATAGTTTGAATTATTAAAAACCAATTTGTCTAAAGAAAATATTAAATAGTTGAGATAAAATAAACGGGAAAAATAAACTTAGGCTCATAGAATTGTGACGCATGACGCAGTTAGTTACTTATTTATCAGGTATAGATTAGTGTGCCAAATATGACTAAAAGTTTATATTATTTGAAATAGAATATAATAATATGAATATAATTATTTGCACTAAATTAAACTTAAACGCATTTCAACCGGTCTGTCTTCTCATTTTAAATTACTTTTATTTAATTTTTAATCGTTTGACCCGCTATAGATAAAACATAATCCAAATCGACTCGCTCATAAGAAAATAGATCGAAGTTGCTACATCTACCAAACATATGTAAGCATATGCAAAAAACTAAAATAATCATAGTATAAACTCACATCAAGAAAAGTCTCAAATGCCACATATGTGTATATATTCGCCGACATAATATTTAAAAACTAAGTAAGACATTTCAAACCCTATTCAATTCAATGCAGATTCCAGTTACTGTTACCTTCAATCTAAAAATTAAATTAAAAAGTAAATTTTTTTTCTTTAAGCAGCGGTATAAATTTGTTTTTTACTTATAATAAAAATGATTAACTGTTTATGAAATAAAGCCCTGTATAGTTTCATATGTTGTGTTAATCTTGTTACACAACCATCATTTCTAAAAAAATAAAAATAAAAATTTTGATTTCTTTTCAATTGTCTATTTTATTTTAGAGTAAATTACACAAATCGTCCTTTATGTTTATACACTTTTTCAGATATTGTCCTTTAGCCAAAAAATTGTCAGATATCGTCCTTTGTGTTTATAAATCTTGCACGTTACGTCCTTTGACTCTAACCCAGTTAAACTTCTCAGTTAAGTTTGGTCATGTACTTTTATAATTTTATCAATTAATTAATAATTAACAAATATATTAATTAAAATAACTATAATCTCTCTCTCACACACAAACCAAGTATGCTTGAAAAACTTCTCCAGATCTTCAAAACTATGAAGAAAATCATACAATTTCACCTGATTCCAAACCACATGTATCCCTTCATACTCATCAAAAACCCTAAAAATGTAAAAACCAAATCACACCGAAAAAACCCTAAATCCCCAAACTAAACGAGGAAAACTACTTACACTGTCTTCGAAGCTCCTTTGCCCAAGATTTCATTATACTATAACAACAAATTGGAGTTCAAAACTTGAAATTGATGAAAAATGAAGTGAAAAGGGGGTAGGTGAAGGTTTTAAGTTTTATCCGTTCGTATCTTCCGGTAGGATCTATTTCAACGAATACGAATTGATCTGATTCGGATGCGGAGGTGGATCTAGATCTCCAAACCTCCACATCCACCTCCATCGCCGCCGGAATCCTGCCACTGAAAACCTCCATCTTCTGCTGAAGAACAGAAATGGTGATGCTATGGTTGGCTTCTTCGTGTCTGGATGTAGATCTCCAAACCTCCATGATGTGGTCGGCTTCTTCGGAACGAAAACGGTGATGCCGGTGGCTGGTTGTGATGGTGGTATGGTGGTGGTGGTGGTGGGCACAGAAGTTAGAGAGAGAGAGAGAGAGAGAAAGAGTAGAGATAAACACACGAGAGAGAGGTAATTTGTCTTTATACATATGTATATATAAATATATATATATATATATATATGGGTGAAAAGACCAAAACATCCTCATGTGCAAGGCACATGACTGGAGTTAACTGAAAAAAGTAACGCCCGTTAGGCCAAAGGACATAAACCGCAACAAATTTAAACGTAAAAGACGATATCTGACAATTTTTGGGCTAAAGGACAATATCTGAAAAAGTGTATAAACATAAAAGACGATTTCTGTAATTTACTCTTTATTTTATTTTTTTTTAAATTCCTAAACTGATTCATTAAAACTTATACGTTTTCACATTTTGTTATTATTTAAATTCTTAAATCACGGAGAACGGTTGTTGTATAAATACCTTTCATCTTTAATAGAATTAGGACAAAAAAATAATTATATTTTAAAACACTTTTTTCAAAAACTTGATTTATTGAATCAATAAAAATGGGAATAAAATAAAATAAATTAGTTGAAAACTTTCGGCTATAATGATATGACAAAAAATTATTGCGAGATCTAAAAATTCATAACACATATTTTATCTTTGAACGTGTAAATATATGATTAAATGTTCTTTATTTGGATCCTACCCCGCTATAGAATTGTTTTTAGTTTGTAGAATTTATAAAAATATGATTGAACAATTTAATTGACAATAAACACAATATTAAATTAAAAAAATATGTAGATAAAAATTAAAACAAATAATTGATTTAGTTGCCTAGAATAGTGGTTTTGGTTATTAAAAGTAGAGAGAGACAAGAAAATGCGAGTGAGAAGACCGAGAAATGTAACAAGTGTACTCATAGTTGGTCATCTTATCTTACTATTCTAATAAATAAAAATCTTTGGTGACACGTGTCACTCTCTGGTTACTTCTTACCCTTATTTTACCGCATCTCTCATATTAATTATTAATTTTTTCGTTTCTCTCTCGTACTAAATAATGAATATTAAATAATAATCTTTGTATTAATAAATAAAATTCATATGGACACGTGTCACTTTCTGGTTAATATCATTTTGTTTTCTCTTCTATCTTTTATTAAATAATGATATTAAAATAATTTAATTTTAGATTTTTAATACAAATCTAATTACGAATACTTATTAATATCAACAATAAAATGAATTAACATTTATCAATTAAATAAAAAAATTAATACTCAGATGAAAAAAAGAGTTTTAGAAACTAACTTAACAAAGTTTATAACTGTCACGACAAATTACATTTTTTAAAGACATATTTTGACTAGTGTGTGTTAACAAATTACATTATATTTTATTCAAACGATGTAATACACCGGTTTATTCAAATCGTGTATTGCACGGGTTTTTAAAAATATAAATTTTTTATTACTAAGTATATATCATTTTATTTATTCAACCCGTGTAATACACATGATTTTAACGTAGTTTATTATTTAGTATAGAAGTATATATAGATATGATTTCTTAATTAGGTTTTATATATAGTTTTTTTCATGTTCATCAAGCTAATTTAAAAATATTGTAAAATACAAAATAAAAATTCTATTTTGTCGATAAACAATCATTATAATCATCAAATGCAGTGTAACGCAAGCAGTGTTAAAGTACTCTATTACAACTCTTTTTCTGTTTAATATAATTAAGTAATGTAACTATGATAATAGTACGCTTCTTCTTGTTGTTGTTGTATTGCTATCACTGTTGCTACTACAGATGCTGATGTTGCTGCTGCTATTGTACTGTTAATGCTTCTATTACTACTGCTACTGTTACTACTGCTACCACCACCAGCACACTACTACTATGACTACTGCTACTGCTATTACTACTGCTGATATTGCTACTCCCACCACCACCTACCGTCGCCGCTACCACTACAACTACTACTATTGCTGTTCAATAAAAAATTTATCGTTATCATTATCATCATCGTCGTCATAGTAAGAAAAAAACAACTATAAACAAATAACCCCGTTGGCCTTTCCCTTTCCCTTTCACCCTCTATTTATTACAGTGTCGCCCACATCCCCACATTTTCACCACCAAATAATTCTTCCCCCACGCTTTGACCTCTCACTTCTTCCTTCGCCTTCTATTTACAATTGTGACACCCCAAACCACCATTGTTGTCACCACCAAATCACCACCGCTACAACATTATCCCTCTTTTCTATCCCCCTCTATAGATCTATGTTTTCTTTTTTACATGATGCTATACAACTGTCAACCTAGACCTCAATTTCGTTTATATTTTGAGTTTTCCAAACTTGATTTATAGGTTTAAGTAAGTTTTATGATAACAATCCTAGATTTTGGGATAATGTCGGTTGAAGGATGTGATATAGGGAATAGTGATGATACAAGTTATGGTTGGTAGCGTTTGGATGGTGGGGGGTCATGTTTGAACGGTGTTGGATGGTGTAGCTTTAATCATGATATTGATGCATGTACAATAAAAAGAATACATTACTAGTTTACAAATCTATCTTTTAGAATTATATTTGATATTTTATATTATGTTTATCTATATCTATTTAGGGTGAGGTTCAAATGGTAAACAATATTTATGTGATAACTATGATAACCACTCTCAAATATAGTGGTACGTATACGTACCAAAAAATGTTACACATATGTAAACACTATGTGTCACGTATATGTAACATTATTTGGTACGTATACGTAAGACTCATCATTTCCGTATTTACGTTCAAAAAATTTATTCAAGATACTTAAATATTATTTTAACAATTAAAAGAAAAAATAATTTATAAATTATATGATTGTTTTATAGTAGTTAGCACGGTTATCACATAAAAAGTTGGTTAGTATTTGAACCCTTCCCTATCTATATATATATTATGTTTAATAGATTAAAACTAACATGTTTAGAATACATTACTAGTTTATAAATATAGTTTTTATAATTATAGTTTTTATAATTATACATTAACACTCTTTTGTATTTAATAGAATTTGAACTTACAACACTTACAAACAATCTTATACCGCTGAATAAAAGTTGAAATTTTTTTTACGGGTCAACTCGATCCAACTCATTTTAATCAAAACAAATTATTCCACTTTGAGTTGAGTTCATTCTGATTTTATACTTAATCCACACTGTCTTACCACCTCTAACAATGATAATATAATGTTACAAAACGTGAATTCGACTAAGGATGATAATGGAACGGATTTGTGACGGTTTTTGATAATCCTGATATCATACTCGATTGTGAAATTGTACCCTTACACTAGTGTTTTGGGAATCTAGGAAGTTAATGAATTTGAATCGGGGAATGAAGACGAAATTGAATAAAAATCTTAGAACTTGAAGAAACTGAATAAACACCTCACTTTCCACTGACTAATCGGAACAAATCAATCACCATCTAATCAAATTTGTATCTTCCTAGAAGTGGTGTGTCGGCAGAGTAGCAAACCATTGTTGGAGAAATCAACGTGGTCAGCAATATTTTAGGTAGGGACACTAATTGATATCTCTTTAAGCTCAACACAATTAATCTAAACAATATATATTGTATCAAATGAATAAATTAACTTAGAATATATTATAAATTTGTTTTTTGCTAAAATCACTATCTTACCAATGATAATGATGAATTGAATTTGTAAATTTGATATGAAGGTGTGTTACATGTATAGTCATTGTGGTTACAGACGGGTTCTATTTCCGATTCAATCGATCTAGTAATTAAGAAATAATACATTTGTATACTATTTCATTAAACTTTGAATATCAAAGGTCCGTGGTGTCACATCCCAACCGACGGCGTAATACGTCGGAGCGGGACATGTAGACTGTTCAAAAGCTCAAAGTTTACTAAAGTTTAAATAATTAAACAACCAATTTCATATCACAAATAAACATAAATCCAACAATATAAGGAAAATAGAAATACATAAATAGTCTCTTTAAATTAAATTCTAGGTCATCGGTCCTAAGTGAAGCATCTTGTACTTATTCTCAAGCATTAGTACCTGAAACAAGATGAAAACAAGGTCAACTAAAAAGTTGGTGAGCATACATAGGTTTTGACACATAACCAAGTTTAAAGTGTTTTATACAATTCATACGATACACGTGTATAAGGCATTTATGGAGAATCTATAGTTAAACTAAGTGTGTACAATCAAACCTTGTGACTGAGGCATAACACGCAGATTACCCTAATGTAAAGTCGGTAACAAACACCCTAACCGGGTGGGTTTGTTAGACTCAATAGATCTATCAATGTTAACCGTTGGCTTGTACGGAGTTAATGATTATACTAAAGTCATGTATATGTAGTCTTAACTCATAGCATTCAAACATAAAGCACATAACACATAATATCATATTATTGAATTGTATTTAAGTCTATGCAAAAAGTTTCAAAAGTAAATCATATTTCACCCCAAAAGTATAAAATAAAAAGGGGGCTATGTAAACTCACTTGAATCAAGAGTGTAGCTAGCACGCGAGTCTAGGTGGCAAAACGATCCTTGTAACTCACCACGTTAACCTAGTGTATAATGTGTATTGAGTTAATAGTGTGTACAAAAGCCTATGTCTAAGTCTAGGGTTCAACGGGTTTTGATGTGTGTGTGTTGGTACAAATAGATTTGTGTTATTCCATGTAAAGGCATACTATACTTAAATACGAATTTAATGTGTATTATGAGTTCAATGTATATATGTATGAATTTAATAGTCACTGACATAGGATTAGATTAAAATAAATAAATAATTTTATTTATTTATTTGTGAAAATACGTTAAATTATATGGAATGTAAATATATGTTTAGAAATTCTACTTATGTGATTAGTGTTTAATTTAAATAAATAAAATAAATAAATAATTTTATTTATTTAAATAGATTAAATAAATAAATAATTTTTATTTATTTATTTGTGAAAATATGTTAAAATATATGGAATGTAAATATATGTTTAGAAATTCTACTTATGTGATTAGTGTTTAATTTAAATAAATAAAATAACCAAATAATTTTATTTATTTAAATAGATTAAATAAATAAATAATTTTTATTTATTTATTTGTGAAAAATAGGTTAAAATTTGTAGAATATAAATATATGTTTAAAAAAAAGGAAACGAAAACCCTTTTTTTTATTTGTGTATTATAATAAATTTTTATTTATTTATTATCTCTAAAATAAATACTAGTTTGCTTTAAATGAGTTAATATTTTATAAACTCTTATAAAATTTAATGCTTTTATTTAGAAATTAATTTTAGATATTTAAAGTTTTTGTTTTAAAAGTTAAATGTGTAATTTTAACCATTTTATTTGGATTAAAATCTGAATTTATATTGAAATTTATAAATTCTGGTTTTATTCTGTTGTAAATATCTTAGGATTTATAAAAATATTTTTTTACAAAGTTTTTGAAGCTTTAAAACTGGTTTTAAAAATTTAAACAGGCCACCCGGTTTGAACCCGGGTGGTTCCTGTGTGTGTAATTTCGTTGTACCGCTGGACCAGTGGAGCTATTCGTGTACAAGTACGGTCCGGTGGGTTATTAACATGACAGGAAGGGAAGCCGGGTTTGATTTTTCAGGGTATGCGCAAAAAGGCCGGCCGGACACAGGCCGTGGGTTTCGAACCCACACCATTTAGTCCGATGGCGCAATGACATAGCCAGTCGGACCAGATGGTTTCGCTGATTAAATATGAAATCCGTTAAACTAAATACGTAAAAATAATCGATCGAAATCCCCGAATCAAAATCTTATGAACAAGTTTAAGAATTCGACAGAAATCGAACCCGATACAAAAGTTGGATACGAATTGATAAGGGGCTTTTGATGTACGTTTGAAAACGAATCGAAAAAGACTAACCTCACTCGATTTGGCTGGGTATCGAAGGCTGACGGCTACGAGTTTAGTTCCGATGTTCTTGGTGCTCGATCGGTGATTAGAGGTGATATGCAGATTGATAGGAAGTTCAGAGAGTTTGTAACAAGTTATGTGAAGGTGAATGAGGGGTTTAATTCAATTAATTTCACTCAAATCAGCAGACTTGATTGTGATTCGGTGGTAATGGCTGTCACGTTTTGATTGTGATTCGGGGGTTTAATTCAATTAATTTCACTCAAATTAACGCGTGATTTCGACTAATTGGGAGTGAATTGGGTCACGTTTTGATACCAGGTACATGCGAGATGTATTAGAGCGTGATTTACGGGATTGATTACTCATCGATTTGTATGGATTGAGGGTGAGTTACTACGGGTTTGACTAATTGAGTCAAACTCGTTTGAGTTTCAATTGTGTCACGCAAGTGAATGAATTGGGCTGGTAATCGAGTCGATTCTTGTTTGGGCAACCGTGTGGAGTCCAATTCAACAGAAACCCGTCGATGGCTGCCTCGAATTTACAAGGTTTGGGCTGCTTTGACTTTTGAAAGTCAATGGAGTTCAAGAAAGTCAAAATTAATGTTTTAAAAGTCAAATTTAGTGTGTGGGGTTTAATTTAGGGTTCAATCGGTTAGGGTTCAAACTAGTGTGCATGTATATGTGTATGTACTTGTATAATGTTTGAGTATGTATATATATATGTATATATATGTGTATATGTACTTGTATGATGTATAAATGTATATATATATATATATATATACATATGTGTTCAAATATTTATATGTATATAGGGAATTTAGAACAAATGCGGGTGGGAATTGTGAAGCTGTAATTTATAAAAGTAGGGCTTGATATAATCATTTCACTAAGATTGAAATTCATACATGTCTTATTATACCAAAATGAAAACGTGAAAATCAGAAAGGTTACAGTATCCCCATGTTGTGGGAATTTCGTCCCGAAATTTTAGCTAGTTGAGGCGACTGTATCAGCAAAGAGGTGAGGGTACTTGAGCTTCATTTGGTCCTCACGTTCCCAAGTAAATTCAGGTCCACGCTTAGATTCCCATCGTACTTTGACAATAGGGATACGGCTTCGCTTGAGTTGCTTGATCTCGCGACCCATGATCTCCACTGGTCTCTCCACGAAGTGCATCGTTTCGTCAATGCGCACATCGTCAAGAGGTATATGGAGATTCTCATCAGCAAGACATTTCTTTAGGTTGGACACGTGGAAAGTAGGATGTACATTAGCAAGTGATGGAGGTAATTCGAGTTTGTAAGCCACTTTCCCGATCCTTTCGAGGATCTTGAATGGACCCACATAGCGAGGTGCTAGTTTACCCTTCTTCCCGGAGCGAATCACTCCCTTCCAAGGAGATACCTTTAGAAGTACAAGATCACCGACTTGAAATTCCAAGGGTTTACGTCTCTTGTCGGCATAGCTCTTTTGCCGACTCCTTGCTACTTGAATGTTGTTGCGGATCTGTAGGATCTTGTCGGACTTTTCTTGGATTAATTCGGGACCGGTGATTTGTGCTTCACCAATCTCGTTCCAACAGATAGGAGAGCGACACTTCCGACCATAGAGAGCTTCAAATGGAGCCATGTTGATGCTTGTGTGGTAGCTATTGTTGTAAGAGAACTCAATGAGGGATAGATGTGAATCCCAATTGCCATCAAAATCAATTACACAAGCTCTAAGCATGTCCTCGAGCGTCTGGATTGTTCGCTCGGTCTGACCATCGGTTTAGGGATGGTAAGCCGTGCTTAAATCCAAGCGTGTACCAAGAGCAGTTTGGAGGGATTGCCAAAAGTGGGAGGTGAAACGAGCATCCCTATAAGATATTATGTTAAGTGGGACCCCGTGACGACTCACAATTTCGTCAATGTAGATTCGGGCTAGTTTTTCTATCCGATAGTCTTCTCGGATGGGTAGAAAGTGAGCAGATTTGGTGAGACGGTCAATGATCACCCAAATGCTATCATAACCTCTAGAAGTACGAGGGAGTTTGGTAGTGAAATCCATGGCTAGATTTTCCCTTTCCACATTGGAATTTCCGGTTGTTCAAGTAAACCAGAAGAACGTTGATGTTCAGCTTTGACTTTGGAGCAAGTTAGACATTTTGCAACATATAGTGCAATGTCTTTCTTCATCCCGGGCCACCAGTGTTGTTGGTGAAGACCCTTGTACATTTTATCAGCCCCGAGATGGACGGAGTAACGAGTTTTGTGTGCCTCATTCATAAGGACTGTGCGAAGGTCGTCACGATCGGGGACCCAGATATGATTCAAGTAATAGAGGAGGCCATTAGGTTTGGTTTCTAATAGGAGTTCAACACCACATGACATTTCGTTATACAGATTACCCTCGATGACTGAGACGTGTTGAGCTTCTAAGATGCGATTTTGAATATCGGTTTGAATCCTAACACAATGAAGCATAACGTGGTCCTTACGACTCAAGGCATCAACCACAACATTCTCTTTACCGGGATGGTACCGAATCTCGCAGTCGTAGTCGTTAAGGAGCTCGACCCAACGTCGTTGCCTTATGTTGAGTTCTTTTTGATTGAAGATGTGTTGGAGACTTTTGTGGTCAGTGAACACCACACATTTCGTGCCATAGAGATAATGTCTCCAAATCTTTAATGCGAAGACGACCGCACCCAACTCAAGGTCGTGCGTCGTAAAATTCTTTTCGTGAATTTTAAGTTATCTTGATGCATAAGCGATCACCTTGCCCCGTTGCATGAGAACACAACCGAGACCTTGGTTTGATGGATCGCAGTAGACCACCAAGTCATCGTTGCCATCAGGAAGAGTGAGAATAGGAGTATTGCACAATTTTTGCTTGAGGAATTGGAAGGCTTCCTCTTGCTTTGGTCCCCACTCGTAGTGTTTACCTTTATGGGTCAAGGCCGTGAGAGGGACCGCAATCTTGTAAAAGTTTGAGATGAAACGAAGGTAATAACCAGCAAGACCAAGAAATGAACGAACTTCGGTAGGGGTCTTAGGGGTACTCCAATTCTTAACGGCTTTGATCTTTGCGGGATCAACATGAATTCCCTTTTCGCTGACAATATGACCCAAAAATTGAACTTCCTTTAGCCAAAATTCACACTTGGAGAACTTAGCATATAGCTGTTCTTTTCTTAAAAGGTCTAAAACCAACTTAAGGTGTTTCTCATGATCTGATTTGGTCTTGGAGTAGATCAAGATGTCGTCAAAGAAAACGATCACGAATTTATCTAGGTATGGTTTGCATACGCAATTCATGAGATCCATGAAAACCGCGGGGGCATTGGTTAGCCCAAAAGGCATAACCATAAATTCGTAGTGACCGTATCTTGTACGAAAGGCAGTCTTTGGAATATCCTCCTCTTGTACACGAAGTTGGTGATATCCGGATCGAAGATCAATCTTCGAGAAGTAGGTGGAACCTTGGAGTTGATCAAAGAGATCATCAATCCTAGGCAAAGGATAACGGTTCTTGATGGTAAGTTTGTTAAGTTCGCGGTAGTCAATACACATCCAGAATGAGCCATCTTTCTTCTTCACGAATAGAACGGGTTCACCCCATGGTGAATGACTGGGACGAATGAAACCTTTATCGGAAAGTTCTTGGAGCTGACTTGCAAGTTCTTGCATTTCAGAAGGTGCTAGACGGTATGGAGCTTTAGCCACAGGATTAGCTCCGGGTACAAGGTCGATACGAAACTCTACTTGACGAACGGGTGGAAGACCGAATAGATCTTCAGGAAATACTTCTGGAAAGTCACAAATGATGGGGATGTCTTGAATACCCTTCTCTTGGTCCTTCTTTTGAACGATATGGGCTAGAAAGGCCACATACTTCTTCCATAAGTACTTTCGGGCCATAGTGCACGACATGAGCTTAAGACCACTACATGGTTTCTCACCAAAGACTTTTAATGTATCACCCGAGGGGAGAGGAATTCGGATGCACTTCTCGAAACAAACGACCTCGGTATGATGACTAGATAGCCAATCCATGCCTATGATGATATCAAAGCTTCCCAGTTGCATAGCTATGAGGTTGACGGGAAAGGAATATTCATTAAGTTCGATGACACAATCGCGGATAATGGAGTTAATGATGATGGGGTTTCCATCCGCTACTTCAATGGTAAACATTTTCTCTAACTTAGTTCGGGTTTTAGCAAGCAAAGGTTCAAAATTAAGTGAAACAAAACTCTTATCGGCACCGGTATCAAATAGTATGGAAGCATACTGGTTATTAACGAGGAACGTACCGTTGACCACATCATTGTTGGACTGGGCCTCATTAGCATTTATGTTGAAAGCACGCCCTCTAACTCCACCTTGATTTGGGTTGATAAGTTTTGAGCATCGGTTTCGGAAGTGGTTTGGGTTACCACATTCAAGGCAAGCATTCCCATTAGTGATAGTTGGAACCCCTTTGTTTCCCTGGTTGGCTGTATTTCCGGGTGGTTTGACTCTGCAGGTGTTGGCTAAATGTCCATATCTTCCATAGCTGGCACATATCCGACACGGTATATTTGGGAAGTGATGGTAATTGCACGTATTGCACAAAGGGCTGCTGCCCACATAATGTTTCTTGGCTGAGTTCTGAGTCATGGGAGCAACGTGATTGACTGGGGCAGCTGGGGTAACAACAACAAAGTTCCTAGTCTTTCATTTCTTGTTGTTGGAGAAAGGTTCGAGTTTGACCCCTTTGGAGGGCTCAGAAGGTGTTGCCGTGTCTAAGACTTTCTTAGCACCCTTCCTTGTTAGCGTACCCGCCTTTACATGGTTATAGGTTAATGTGGCGGATAGGTGGATGGCATCTTCAAGGGTAGCTGGGTTCCTCCCTAAAACAGTGTCTTGGATCTTCATCGGCAGACCACCGATGTACTTTTCAATACCCCGAGCCAAAGGTGTGACCATATGAGGTACTAGAAGGCTTAGCTCATGGAAACGGGTGGTGTAGGCTAAACTTTCTCCACTATCTTGGGCAAAATCCCAAAATTCGGCCTCTAACTTCTTCATTTCATTGCGAGGAAAGAACTCCTCGGTCATGAGCCGTTTGACCTTATCCCATGGCAAGGTCATTGCCACATCCATGCCCCTATTCCTCTTTTCACCATTACACCAAGTGAGCGCTCGTTTTTGGAACACGCTGGTGGCATAGCGGACCCGGAGGTTTTCGGGACAATCGCTGTTGAGAAAAGTGTTTTCAACGTTCTCGAACCATTGCAAGAGACCCGTGGCTCCTTCAGTGCCATAAAAATTAGTGGGGTTGCACGAGTTAAAGTGCTTGAAAGTGCATTGCGGTGGGTTGGCACCACCACCCCCATTAGTTCCATGGGTACCACTAATGGCTCCATTAGCTTGGGTGAGTTGAGTTACAAGTTGTGCAAAGATAGCAGCAATGTCGGTGTTGTTGTTGGTCACGGTAGCACGACGGGGAGGCATTCTACAGATTTACACAAGACAATAAAAGATGTAAGAACTTATGAAAGTTGATTGAATTTAAAAGGGAACAAAATAATAGATGAAGTAGTAAATCATAGTTTGGATTGTACTCAAATAGTGACATAATCACTTGAATACTATGACACATTAAGGTCAATTAAACTCATATAATTTTCAAGGAGACGTGCTTTAGCCTATAAGTAAACACTCATCCCGGGAATTCTCAAGAAAGCATACAGGTCCCTCGGTTGATTGAGATTTATACGAAATGCTTTCCTAGACAGAAAACCCAGAATACAGGTGTCACCCTTCCAGATTGCACATGTCCTCTAATAATTAACAAAGTTTAAAACCTTAACGAGGAAGTAAAGAAATTCTATAGATTTAAATTCATGAAGTTTCCACATGCTATGATGATGATGACAGAGAAGTAGGTAAGAAGGTTATGAGGCTTAGGGTATGGGTAGGGATATTGTTTATTTAATTTATTATTTAAGTATAGTTTAATAATTCATAAATTTTAACAAATAAGGTATCAAAATATAATAAGCAAATAACACATAGCATGTAGTATATCATATAATCATAGAGCATGGCAATTGAGGGTGTCCTAAGGTTATAGTCTAGGTCAAAGGTGTCTAATAACCTAATTCCCTATAACCAAGGCTCTGATACCATTCTGTCACACCCCAACCGACGGCGGAATACGTTGGGGCGGAACATGTAGACTGTTCAAAAGCTCACGGTTTACTAAAGTTTAAATAAATAAACAACCAATTTCATATCACAAATAAACATAAATCCAACAATACAAGGAAAATAGAAATACATAAATAGTCTCTTTAAATTAAATTCTAGGTCATCGGTCCTAAAAGAAGCATCTTTTACTTATTCTCAAGCATTAGTACCTGAAACATGATGAAAACAAGGTCAATTAAAAAGTTGGTAAGCATACATAGGTTTTGACACATAACCAAGTTTAAAGTGTTTTATACAATTCATACGATACACGTGTATAAGGCATTTATGGAGAATCTACAGTTAAACTAAGTGTGTACAATCAAACTTTGTGACTGAGGCATAACAGGCAGATTACCCTAATGTAAAGTCGGTAACAAACACCCTAACCAGGTGGGTTTGTCAGACTCAACAGATCTATCAATGTTAACCGTTGGCTGGTACGGAGTTAATGATTGTACTAAAATCATGTATATGTAGTCTTAACTCATAGCATTCAAACATAAAGCACATAACACATAATATCATATTATTGAATTGTATTTAAGTCTATGCAAAAAGTTTCAAAAGTAAATCATGTTTCACCCCAAAAGTACAAAATAAAAAGGGGCTATGTAAACTCATTTGAATCAAGAGTGTAGCTAGCACGCGAGTCTAGGTGGCAAAACGATCCTTGTAACTCACCACTTTAACCTAGTGTATAATGTGTATTGAGTTAATAGTGTGTACAAAATCTATGTCTAAGTCTAGGGTTCAACGGGTTTTGATGTGTGTGAAAATTTTTTTTTATTTATTTATGAAAAATAGGTTAAAATTTGTAGAATATAAATATATGTTTAAAAAAAAGGAAACGAAAACCCTTTTTTTTATTTGTGTATTATAATAAATTTTTATTTATTTATTATCTCTAAAATAAATACTAGTTTGCTTTAAATGAGTTAATATTTTATAAACTTTTATAAAATTTATTGCTTTTATTTAGAAATTAATTTTAGATATTTAAAGTTTTTGTTTTAAAAGTTAAATGTGTAATTTTAACCATTTTATTTGGATTAAAATCTGAATTTATATTGAAATTTATAAATTGTGGTTTTATTTTGTTGTAAATATCTTAGGATTTATAAAAATATTTTTTTACAAAGTTTTTGAAGCTTTAAAACTGGTTTTAAAAATTTAAACAGTCCACCCGGTTTGAACCCGGGTGGTTCCTGTGTGTGTAATTTCGTTGTACCGCTGGACCAGTGGAGCAATTCGTGTACAAGTACGGTCCGGTGGGTTATTAACATGACAGGAAGGGAAGCCGGGTTTGATTTTTCAGGGTATGCGCAAAAAGGCCGGCCGGACACGGGCCGTGGGTTTCGAACCCACACCATTTAGTCCGATGGCGCAATGACATAGCCAGTCGGACCAGATGGTTTCGCTGATTAAATATGAAATCCGTTAAACTAAATACGTAAAAATAATCGATCGAAATCCCCGAATCAAAATCGTATGAACAGTTTTAAGAATTCGACAGAAATCGAACCCGATACAAAAGTTGGAAACGAATTGAAAAGGGGCTTTTGATGTACGTTTGAAAACGAATCGAAAGAGACTAACCTCACTCGATTTGGCTGGGTATCGAAGGCTGACGGCTTCGAGTTTAGCTCCGATGTTCTTGGTGCTCGATCGGTGATTAGAGTTGATATGCAGATTGATAGGAAGTTCAGAAAGTTTGTAACAAGTTATGCGAAGGTGAATGAGGGGTTTAATTCAATTAATTTCACTCAAATCAGCAGACTTGATTGTGATTCGGTGGTAATGGCTGTCACGTTTTGATTGTGATTCGGGGGTTTAATTCAATTAATTTCACTCAAATTAACGCGTGATTTCGACTAATTGGGAGTGAATTGGGTCACGTTTTGATACCAGGTACATGCGAGATGTATTAGAGCGTGATTTACGGGATTGATTACTCATCGATTTGTATGGATTGAGGGTGAGTTACTACGGGTTTGACTAATTGAGTCAAACTCGTTTGAGTTTCAATTGTGTCACGCAAGTGAATGAATTGGGCTGGTAATCGAGTCGATTCTTGTTTGGGCAACCTTGTGGAGTCCAATTCAACAGAAACTCGTCGATGGCTGCCTCGAATTTACAAGGTTTGGGCTGCTTTGACTTTTGAAAGTCAATGGAGTTCAAGAAAGTCAAAATTAATGTTTTAAAAGTCAAATTTAGTGTGTGGGGTTTAATTTAGGGTTCAATCGGTTAGGGTTCAAACTAGTGTGCATGTATATGTGTATGTACTTGTATAATGTTTGAGTATGTATATATATATGTATATATATGTGTATATGTACTTGTATGATGTATAAATGTATATATATATATATATATACATATGTGTTCAAATATTTATATGTATATAGGGAATTTAGAACAAATGCGGGTGGGAATTGTGAAGCTGTAATTTATAAAAGTAGGGCTTGATATAATCATTTCACTAAGATTGAAATTCATACATGTCTTATTATACCAAAATGAAAACGTGAAAATCAGAAAGGTTACAGTATCCCCATGTTGTGGGAATTTCGTCCCGAAATTTTAGCTAGTTGAGGCGACTGTATCAGCAAAGAGGTGAGGGTACTTGAGCTTCATTTGGTCCTCACGTTCCCAAGTAAATTCAGGTCCACGCTTAGATTCCCATCGTACTTTGACAATAGGGATACGGCTTCGCTTGAGTTGCTTGATCTCGCGACCCATGATCTCCACTGGTCTCTCCACGAAGTGCATCGTTTCGTCAATGCGCACATCGTCAAGAGGTATATGGAGATTCTCATCAGCAAGACATTTCTTTAGGTTGGACACGTGGAAAGTAGGATGTACATTAGCAAGTGATGGAGGTAATTCGAGTTTGTAAGCCACTTTCCCGATCCTTTCGAGGATCTTGAATGGACCCACATAGCGAGGTGCTAGTTTACCCTTCTTCCCGAAGCGAATCACTCCCTTCCAAGGAGATACCTTTAGACGTACAAAATTGAACTTCCTTTAGCCAAAATTCACACTTGGAGAACTTAGCATATAGTTGTTCTTTTCTTAAAAGGTCTAAAACCAACTTAAGGTGTTTCTCATGATCTGATTTGGTCTTGGAGTAGATCAAGATGTCGTCAATGAAAACGATCACGAATTTATCTAGGTATGGTTTGCATACGCGATTCATGAGATCCATGAAAACCGCGGGGGCATTGGTTGGCCCAAAAGGCATAACCATAAATTCGTAGTGACCGTATCTTGTACGAAAGGCAGTCTTTGGAATATCCTCCTCTTGTACACGAAGTTGGTGATATCCGGATCGAAGATCAATCTTCGAGAAGTAGGTGGAACCTTAGAGTTGATCAAAGAGATCATCAATCCTAGGCAAAGGATAACGGTTCTTGAAGGTAAGTTTGTTAAGTTCACGGTAGTCAATACACATCCGGAATGAGCCATCTTTCTTCTTCACGAATAGAACGGGTTCACCCCATGGTGAATGACTAGGACGAATGAAACCTTTATCGGAAAGTTCTTGGAGCTGACTTCTTGCATTTCAGAAGGTGCTAGACGGTATGGAGCTTTAGCCACAGGATTAGCTCCGGGTACAAGGTCTATACGAAACTCTACTTGACGAACGGGTGGAAGACCGAATAGATCTTCAGGAAATACTTCGGGAAAGTCACAAATGATGGGGATGTCTTGAATACCCTTCTCTTGGTCCTTCTTTTGAACGATATGGGCTAGAAAGGCCACATACTTCTTCCATAAGTACTTTCGGGCCGTAGTGCACAACATGAGCTTAAGACCACTACATGGTTTCTCACCAAAGACTTTTAATGTATCACCCGAGGGGAGAGGAATTCGGATGCACTTCTCGAAAGACACGACCTCGGTATGATGACTAGATAGCCAATCCATGCCTATGATGATATCAAAGCTTCCCAGTTGCATAGCTATAAGGTTGACGGGAAAGGAATATTCATTAAGTTCGTTGACACAATCGCGGATAATGGAGTCAATGATGATGGGGTTTCCATCCGCTACTTCAATGGTAAACATTTTCTCTAACTTAGTTCGAGTTTTAGCAAGCAAAGGTTCAAAATTAAGTGAAACAAAACTCTTATCGGCACCGGTATCAAATAGTATGGAAGCATACTGGTTATTAACGAGGAACGTACCGTTGACCACATCATTGTTGGCCTGGGCCTCATTAGCATTTATGTTGAAAGCACGCCCTCTAGCTCCACCTTGATTTGGGTTGATAAGTTTTGGGCATCGGTTTCGGAAGTGGTTTGGGTTACCACATTCAAAGCAAGCATTCCCATTAGTGATAGTTGGAACCCCCTTTGTTTCCCTGGTTGGCTGTATTGCCGGGTGGTTTGACTCTGCAAGTGTTGGCTAAATGTCCATATCTTCCATAGCTGGCACATATCCGACACGGTATATTTGGGAAGTGATGGTAATTGCACGTATTGCACAAAGGGCTGCTGCCCACATAATGTTTCTTGGCTGAGTTCTGAGTCATGGGAGCAACGTGATTGACTGGGGCAGCTGGGGTAACAACAGCAAAGTTCCTAGTCTTTCATTTCTTGTTGTTGGAGAAAGGTTCGAGTTTGACCCCTTTGGAGGGCTCAGAAGGTGTTGCCGTGTGTGACAATCCGACTTTCCAATGTTAACTCCGTTAACAATATCGTTAAATATTCTGTTAAAACCTAACCCTGTTAACTCAACATTAAATTTCAGGGACTGTTTCTGTCAATATTCCAAACTTACACTTCAGGGACTAGTTATGTCATAACCCTAAACTATTCTGTTGACTTTTGGAAAGTCAAAATCAATTCTGTTGACTTTAAAAGTCAAATTTAACCAACAGTTAACTCCATTTAAACTTGAGGGACTTAAGCTGCCAAGTCTCAAACTTCAATTCTGCAGGAAACCTCAAGGACCAATTCTGCAATTCTCACATTCTTGATTTTTGACTTCAGAAAGTCAAACACCTCGGATTCGCTTGAAATTGATCGATTCTAGTCGGGATTCTTCGATGTTGAAACCGTTTGCCCGACTAAATGCCATTAACGATCATCATTGGCGCCTTAACGTCATAATTAATCAAATTAAATCCAAATTAAAGACACCCACTCCATAACCGTCGACCACGATCTGATTAACATCAATTCGCTTCATTTCGATAATTGTTCTACGAATTGAGTCATTTCTCACAGTCGTCAAACCTCTCTGAAGCTTTCGCAAATCCTGCACTGGCCGGAGAAGCAGTAGAACTCGCCGGAGATTAGCCTGTGCAGCCGACACCTGCAAGAACTCGATCTCAGCCAATTCGACACGAATTCTGGTAAATTCATAACCCAATTGCTTCATTTTCATTCTGTGAAGGTAAGCCCTATGTTAATTCAGGCTTACACTATCAATTCGATCGAATTTCTGATATTAGGGTTCATCATCAGACTGGTTTAGTCGAACCCTAATCTAGACCCATTAAAAATGAAATTAAACTATGCATATAGATTCGCAAAGTCATCTTCCTTGAAAGCCCTTTATCAATTTCAAATTTCATTATCAAAATCTCTGTAACCCGTAATTAGGGTTCATATGAACCCAGATTGTCGAATTCGATTCAATTCTGTTTTTAAATCAAATTAATCTACTCCTCTAGACTCGAAATCGTCGGTAGAGTGAAAGCCCTATGAAATATCGGGCTTCCACTATCGAATTGATCATGAACCCGCAATTAGGGTTCATCTGTATTCTGAATTGGGTTTTTCGACCTTAGAATCAAAAGAAATGAAATTAAATTACTTCATAAGTATCGTAACAACCCGATTATCAAAAGCCCTATGGTTTCAATCGTTTTTAACATCAGAATTCTTTGAATCGATCCTAAGTCTATGAAATACGTTTTCGATCTGTTTTCGATAAATAAGCAATCTAATCTTGATCGTTTTCGAAATGGATTGTATGCTCAGGTTCGTAATCCTCTGAGCAACAAAACTTGTTTCTGTATTAGTCAATCCATCATCGAAATCATCGGATTCTGACCGGATTCGATCGCGGGCGATTTAGGGAGGGAGACCTCTTGAAACTGGATGTTAAAACCATTCTGATCCGAGTTCTTTCGCGATGACCCTAGCGGGCGTGATGGTTAAGCTCGAGTGCGTGTGTGGGAGAGACCCGGGTTCGAGGCCGGGCTCCCACACTATTTTTTTTGGGGCGATTTTTATTAAATAAAAATATATATATATTAAACCTATATTAATATAAACCCGTTTAAACGCGTTCTAGCCCGGGATTTAACCCGTGGGCTCGGGTTTGAATTTAATGAAAAATTATATTATTTTTACCATTTTTAAAATAATAAACTCTTCGCATTTCCAACCCGCAATCCCGTGAAAAATAATATTATTATATTATTTTGAACCCGTATTAAATATTTTGAACTATTATAATCGTTATATTGTTTTTAGTCCGTTCGTGACTATTGTTTTAAACTAAATAATATAAAAGTATATTATTTACCTACGTCCTTTATCCGATTTAAAAATAATATAAATTATTATTTTCCACTCCGAGAATAAATTGTCTAAATCATTCGTATTTAAAATAATATATTATTATATTATTTCCTAACCTTCGTAAGCGACTCAATCTAAAGAAAATAATTATCCTATTAGTATTCATTGTCGGCGTTGGACACGTTCGTCTACTCTTAAACCCTTAGAAAGCGTTAAGATGTTCTAAATTCCGTGTCGTCGTCACAAATCCCATATGTCCCTAACTTATGTGTTATAATTATAGGGCATACATAATCCGTGCAGACTAACACTTGAGATTCTAAATCTCATACTTGTGCGATACTACCTACTACGCAACGCAGGTGAGTTTCACGGCCCCTTTTTACTGTTTTTATTTGGGGGAGAAAACATGTCACAACTTTTTGGTTTATTGAAATTCATATGATATCACTATTGAGGCTAAGCGTAACACACTATCATGAAAAGTCCTCACACACATCGGACCGTTAATATGGTATGAACGGGGTAATTTTGGTAGTACTACTGGGTTTGACAAGCCCCACCCGTGTTAGTCGCGCTAACTCGATTGGAGGTCGAACGGGTGTTATATTGACCTTAACACATTAGTCAGAGTTGATAGACCTGGCTGGAGGCAAACAAACAAACAAACACACTGTCACTTTCGGTTGCGAGCGCTTTAGCAAAACATGAATATAGGCATGCAACCTATTGATATGCATATTGAATGTACATAATCCGCAAATGCTTTTACTTTAAATGATTGAAACCTGTGAACTCACCAACCTAGTGTTGACTCGTTTTCTTACATGTTTTCTCAGGTTGGCACTCAGGATCACGTTAAGTCATGCATGTGTCATGGACTTCAATTGAAATAATTATCTATTGAATAATATTTATGTTTTGTTTGTAATTGAACTTGGGCGCGTTGTTTTGCGCATTTACTTTTGTTTAACGCTTCCGCATATACACTCTGAACCTTGATCTTTTATGTTATTACATTTCAAGTCCCATATAGTGTCGTTTGAAGTAACTGATGTCTGAGATCCTGGTTTGTCACCTTCCAAAACGGTAAAACTCCGTTAGTGGAATTTAGGGGTGTGACACTGTGTCTAGGACTTTCTTAGTACCCTTCCTTGTTAGCGTACCCGCCTTTACATGGTTATCGGTTAATGTGGCGTATAGGTGGATGACATCTTCAAGGGTAGCTGGGTTCCTCCCTAAAACAGTGTCTTGGATCTTCATCGGCAGACCACCGATGTACTTTTCAATACCCCGAGCCAAAGGTGTGACCATATGAGGTACTAGAAGGCTTAGCTCATGGAAACGGGTGGTGTAGGCTAAACTTTCTCCACTATCTTGGGCAAGATCCCAAAATTCGGCCTCTAACTTCTTCATTTCATTGCGAGGAAAGAACTCCTCGGTCATGAGCCGTTTGACCTTATCCCATGGCAAGGTCATTGCCACATCCATGCCCCTATTCCTCTTTTCACCATTACACCAAGTGAGCGCTCGTTTTTGGAACACGCTGGTGGCATAGCGGACCCGGAGGTTTTCGGGACAATCGCTGTTGAGAAAAATGCTTTCAATGCTCTCGAACCATTGCAAGAGACCCGTGGCTCCTTCAGTGCCATAAAACTTAGTGGGGTTGCACGAGTTAAAGTGCTTGAAAGTGCATTGCGGTGGGTTGGCACCACCACCCCCATTAGTTCCATGGGTACCACTAATGGCTCCATTAGCTTGGGTGAGTTGAGTTACAAGTTGTGCAAGGATAGCCGCAATGTCGGTGTTGTTGTTGGTCACGGTAGCACGACGGGGAGGCATTCTACATATTTACACAAGACAATAAAAGATGTAAGAACTTATGAAAGTTGATTGAATTTAAAAGGGAACAAAATAATAGATGAAGTAGTAAATCATAGTTTGGATTGTACTCAAATAGTGACATAATCACTTGAATACTATGACACATTAAGGTCAATTAAACTCATATAATTTTCAAGGAAACGTGCTTTAGCCTATAAGTAAACGCTCATCCCGGGAATTCCCAGGAAAGCATACAGGTCCCTCGGTTGATTGGGATTTATACGAAATGCTTTCCTAGACAGAAAACCCAGAATACAGGTGTCACCCTTCCAGATTGCACATGTCCTATAATAATTAACAAAGTTTAAAACCTTAACGAGGAAGTAAAGAAATTCTATAGATTTAAATTCATGAAGTTTTCACATGCTATGATGATGATGACAGAGAAGTAGGTAAGAAGGTTATGAGGCTTAGGGTATGGGTAGGGATATTGTTTATTTAATTTATTATTTAAGTATAGTTTAATAATTCATAAATTTTAACAAAATAAGGTATCAAAATATAATAAACATATAACACATAGCATGTAGTATATCATATAATCATAGAGCATGGCAATTGTGGGTGTCCTAAGGTTATAGTCTAGGTCAAAGGTGTCTAATAACCTAATTCCCTATAACCAAGGCTCTGATACCAATCTGTCACACCCCAACCGACGGCGGAATACGTCGGGGCGGGACATGTAGACTGTTCAAAAGCTCAAGGTTTACTAAAGTTTAAATAATTAAACAACCAATTTCATATCACAAATAAACATAAATCCAGCAATACAAGGAAAATAGAAATACATAAATAGTCTCTTTAAATTAAATTCTAGGTCATCGGTCCTAAGTGAAGCATCTTGTACTTATTCTCAAGCATTAGTACCTGAAACATGATGAAAACAAGGTCAACTAAAAAGTTGGTGAGCATACATAGGTTTTGACACATAACCAAGTTTAAAGTGTTTTATACAATTCATACGATACACGTGTATAAGGCATTTATGGAGAATCTATAGTTAAACTAAGTGTGTACAATCAAACCTTGTGACTAAGGCATAACACGCAGATTACCCTAATGTAAATTCGGTAACAAACACCCTAACCAGGTGGGTTTGTCAGACTCAACAGATTTATCAATGTTAACTGTTGGCTTGTACGGAGTTAATGATTGTACAAAAGTCATGTATATGTAGTCTTAACTCATAGCATTCAAACATAAAGCACATAACACATAATATCATATTATTGAATTGTATTTAAGTCTATGCAAAAAGTTTCAAAAGTAAATCATGTTTCACCCCAAAAGTATAAAATAAAAAGGGGCTATGTAAACTCACTTGAATCAAGAGTGTAGCTAGCACGCGAGTCAAGGTGGCAAAACGATCCTTGTAACTCACCACTTTAACCTAGTGTATAATGTGTATTGAGTTAATAGTGTGTACAAAAGTCTATGTCTAAGTCTAGGGTTCAACGGGTTTTGATGTGTGTGGGTTGGTACAAATAGATTTGTGTTATTCAATGTAAAGGCATACTGTGCTTAAATACGAATTTAATGTGTATTATGAGTTTAAGGTATATATGTATGAATTTAATAGTCACTGACATAGGATTGGATTAAAATAGATAAATAATTTTATTTATTTATTTGTGAAAATACGTTAAATTATATGGAATGTAAATATATGTTTAGAAATTCTACTTATGTGATTAGTGTTTAATTTAAATAAATAAAATAAATAAATAATTTTTATTTATTTATTTGTGAAAATATGTTAAAATATATAGAATGTAAATATATGTTTAGAAATTCTACTTATGTGATTAGTGTTTAATTTAAATAAATAAAATAACCAAATAATTTCATTTATTTAAATAGATTAAATAAATAAATAATTTTTTTTTATTTATTTATGAAAAATAGGTTAAAATTTGTAGAATATAAATATATGTTTAAAAAAAGGAAACGAAAACCCTTTTTTTTATTTGTGTATTATAATAAATTTTTATTTATTTATTATCTCTAAAATAAATACTAGTTTGCTTTAAATGAGTTAATATTTTATAAACTCTTATAAAATTTATTGCTTTTATTTAGAAATTAATTTTAGATATTTAAAGTTTTTGTTTTAAAAGTTAAATGTGTAATTTTAACCATTTTATTTGGATTAAAATCTGAATTTATATTGAAATTTATAAATTCTGGTTTTATTCTGTTGTAAATATCTTAGGATTTATAAAAATATTTTTTTACAAAGTTTTTGAAGCTTTAAAACTGGTTTTAAAAATTTAAACAGGCCACCCGGTTTGAACCCGGGTGGTTCCTGTGTGTGTAATTTCGTTGTACCGCTGGACCAGTGGAGCTATTCGTGTACAAGTACGGTCCGGTGGGTTATTAACATGACAGGAAGGGAAGCCAGGTTTGATTTTTCAGGGTATGCGCAAAAAGGCCGGCCGGACACGGGCCGTGGGTTTCGAACCCACACCATTTAGTCCGATGGCGCAATGACATAGCCAATCGGACCAGATGGTTTCGCTGATTAAATATGAAATCCGTTAAACTAAATACGTAAAAATAATCGATCGAAATCCCCGAATCAAAATCGTATGAACAGGTTTAAGAATTCGACAGAAATCGAACCCGATACAAAAGTTGGATACGAATTGATAAGGGGCTTTTGATGTACGTTTGAAAACGAATCGAAAGAGACTAACCTCACTCGATTTGGCTGGGTATCGAAGGCTGACGGCTACGATTTTAGTTCCGATGTTCTTGGTGTTCGATCGGTGATTAGAGGTGATATGCAGATTGATAGGAAGTTCAGAGAGTTTGTGACAAGTTATGCGAAGGTGAATGAGGGGTTTAATTCAATTAATTTCACTCAAATCAGCAGACTTGATTGTGATTCGGTGGTAATGGCTGTCGAAGCGATTAACGCGTGATTTCGACTAATTGGGAGTGAATTGGGTCACATTTTGATACCAGGTACATGCGAGATGTATTAGAGCGTGATTTACGGGATTGATTACTCATCGATTTGTATAGATTGAGGGTGAGTTATTACGGGTTTGACTAATTGAGTCAAACTCGTTTGAGTTTCAATTGTGCCGCGCAAGTGAATGAATTGGGCTGGTAATCGAGTCGATTCTTGTTTAGGCAACCGTGTGGAGTCCAATTCAACAGAAACCCGTCGATGGCTGCCTTGAATTTACAAGGTTTGGGCTGCTTTGACTTTTGAAAGTCAATGGAGTTCAAGAAAGTCAAAATTAATGTTTTAAAAGTCAAATTTAGTGTGTGGGGTTTAATTTAGGGTTCAATCGGTTAGGGTTCAAACTAGTATGCATGTATATGTGTATGTACTTGTATAATGTTTGAGTATGTATATATATATGTATATATATGTGTATATGTACTTGTATGATGTATAAATGTATATATATATATATATATATATATACATATGTGTTCAAATATTTATATGTATATAGGGATTTTAGAACAAATGCGGGTGGGAATTGTGAAGCTGTAATTTATAAAAGTAGGGCTTGATATAATCATTTCACTAAGATTGAAATTCATACATGTCTTATTGTACCAAAATGAAAACGTGAAAATCAGAAAGGTTACACGTGGTAGGCAAGGATGTATTCTAGATGGAACCACCGATGTTTAAAATACATTCATAAAAAGGATTTAACTAGGGCGGGAGTATGAAACAAATGGAGGGTCAAGAGGGTCCATCGATCATTAGAATTTGTCATTTTTTATACATAAAAGCTGATTTAAAATAACTTGAGTTGGACCCCTTAGTTCTAGTTAGTAGAGAAGGAAATTTTATGATAACTTTCAAACTAAAAAGTTATGTTTTCACCACTAAGACCACTCCGAACCAGAAACGACTCACTTTCGATACGCTGCTACAGATATCTAGCTTAGATGCGTGAATTTTACCCAGCAAACAACTATGATTAGTTATATATATAATATATATGTCTGAAAGTTTCTTATTCTTGTAAAAAGAGTTGTCTTAAAGACCATTATTGTTCATCTAAAAAATCATACAATGGACATAGGTCCATAACATTTAATTATTATTGAGTGAGGTGTAATGCACATTTCACATGATAAATAATCAGTTTTATTTGTTTAAAACCTTTTAATTTTTACTCTCCTTTCTAAACGATTAAATTTAGAGAAATATTTTAGAATTTGTTGTCATTAAGATAAATTTGGCGAACTATCATCAACTTTAAACCATGTGATATAAAAAGGATTATTTCATACAAATAAACTTATTATGTGGGTACATGTTAATATTGTATTCTTGTTTGTGAAAGTTTCTTATATGTAAAATTTAATTAAATTAGTTTACCAATGAAATAAAAAGGCAAAAAGTGGCCATTTCATGTAACAAGCATGTAACAAATAAAGTCTAACCTTTGTTTCACCATCTGTACAACATCCCAGACATATTTCATCTCACACAAACAACAAAAAAGTGTACATCTTCTCAACAGCAGAATCATAACCAATATCCATAGGATACTCTTTACCTTACTAGAATTTTTATTTTTTTACTTTCTTTCACCTCTTTGCATCCTCAATATCTAGGTGGTAATAAAAAAGAGGCCATGAAACTTGAATAAAGTGGAATAGTGAAACACCCTTTCATAGTTATGGGCTCCATCTGATTCTTGTAAGAGTTGGTTAACTAGATACTTTCGAGAGTTCAAATCATATAAGGTATATGTATAGATGGTTTATATGAGTATATTAAAAGTTGTTCTAAAGAAAAGCAGATACTTGGATGGACAGTAAAGTTGTTTATAATTCCGGAGTTACTGAAAACTTCATAATACTTTCGTAACATGTATATATATTTTTAACATTTAAACTTTTAGAGTAAGTCTCTGCGTGAAGGAGTAAAGGATTTTCGTTCGGTTTTATACAAGGCCATATGAACCAAGCCTATACTCGAGCCATGGAAGACCATAAGAGGAAGACCATAAAGTAGAAACCAAACCTATTCGAATTGAACCCGAGCTTACATTTTTCATAGGGGCTCAAGTTGAGCCAAACGTATTCAAACTTGATTTGGGTAGGCTCAATAACTTTTTTTTAAAGAGAAATTTCTTAATTTTTGTCGGGAGTGGAAATTGAACCCATGACATCCTCAAACATTAGTATTCATAAAAGATTTTTCTCGACCACTGGGACACCAATCCCAATGTCTTTGTATCAATAATTGAATGGCAATAATTTGATCATCACATAAATGGGGCGAAGCTTAGTGAGGGCCCAGGGGGCTGGCTTCCCCCCCGATTTTTTCGCTAAGTAGTGTTAATTTATACGTATTATAACCGATTTTTCGCTCAATAGTGTTAATTTACACGTATTCGGCCAAAAATTTTATAGTTCTGGTCCCCCCTGATAGGAAAAAAAAGCCTGGCCCCCATGCATTTTTTTTCAAGTTTCGCCACTTATCACATATATATATATATGTATGTTTCTCGGGTCTTAAAATAATATTATCAATACACTTAATCTTAAGTGTCGATGCTTAAACTTTTCTATTTAGCCCTAAACTTTATTAAAGGGGACTACAAATGGCACACAAGAATTGCTAAATGGACCGGACCTATACGCCTCGTATAGGCCAATACGAGGCGTATAACCCCTAACCTTAAAAATCAGACCTGCAGGTGGCAGTTCTGGTCTGGCGGCTGACGCTATACGACCCATATAGGCCTATACGTCGCGTATAGACCTATACGACCCATATAGGTCTATACGCCACCTCTTTTTTTCAAACTTGAACAAGTTTTGATTTGTATATGGTGAGTATAGCCCTATACGCAGAAGTCTATACGCCCCGCCCCATATAGGCCTATACGACCCCTATACGACCCATATAGGTCCATACGCCATCTATTTTTTCAAATTTGAGCAAATTTTAATTTGTATATGGTGAGTATAGCCCTATACGCATAAGTCTATACGCCCCATATAGGCCTATACGACCCTTATACGTCACCTATGAGATTTTGAAGCATGTTAATGTTTGATGTATTAATCTAGTGGTATGGTTATTTTTTTAATTATTCACTCCTAAAAACACCTCTTGATGGGCTTTACTATACGAGACGGTACGATATTATACTATACTATATTATACTAAGCTATACTATACTTAGCTATACTATCCTATACTAAGCTATACTATACGATACTACACTAAGCTATACTATACTAAGCAATACTATAATATACTATATTTTATACTAAGCTATACTATACTATACTATCATATACTAAGGTATACTATACTATCATATACTTAGTATAGCTTAGTATATTATAGTATAGTATATTATAGCTTAGTATAGGATAATATAGCTTAGTGTAGCTTAGTATAAGATAGTATAACTTAGTACAGTATAGTATAGTATAGGATTGTATAATATAGTATAATATAGTTTAGTATAGCTTGGTAATAACTTAGTATAGTATAGTACAGTATAGTTTAGCTTAGTATAGTATAGCTTAGTGTAGTATAGCTTAGTGTAGTATAGTATAGTATACCTTAGTATAACTTAGTATCGTATCGCATAGTAAAGCCCACCAAGAGGTGGTTTTAAAAGCGAATAATTAAAAAAATAAACATACCACTAGATTAATACGTCAAACATTAACATGCATCAAAATCTCATAGGTGGTGTATAGGGGTCGTATAGGCCTATATGGTGCGTATAGGCTTTTAAGTATAGGGCTATAATCTTCATATACAAATCAAAATTTACTTAAGTTTCAAAAAAAGAGGTGGCATATAGACCTATATGGGTCATATAGCTTAGTATAGTATAGGATAGTATAGCTTAGTATAGGATAGTATAGCTTAGTATAGTATAGTATAGCTTAGCTTAGTATATTATAGTATAGGATAGCTTAGTATAGTCTAGTATAGGATAGCTTAGTATATTATAGTATAGGATAGTATAATATAGTATAGTATAGTACAATACAGTACAGTACAGTACAGTACAGTACAGTATAGTATAGTATAGCTTAGTATAGTCTAGCTTAGTATAGTTTAGCTTAGTGTAGTATAGTATAATATACCTTAGTATAGCTTAGCATCGTATCGTATCGCATCGTATAGTAAATCCCACCAAGAGGTGGTTTTAAAAGCGAATAATTAAAGAAATAAACATACAACTAGATTAATACGTCAAACATTAACATGTATCAAAATCTCATATGTGGCGTATAGAGGTCGTATAGGCCTATATGGTACGTATAGACTTCTGCGTATAGGGCTATACTCGCTATTTACAAATCAAAATTTGCTCAAGTTTGAAAAAAGAGGTGGCGTATAGACCTATATGGGTCGTATAGGTCTATATGCGACGTATAGGTCTATATGGTGCGTATAGGCTTCTACGTATAGGGCTATACTCGCCATATACAGATCAAAATTTGCTCAAGTTTGAAAAAAAGAGGTGGCGTATAGACCTATATGGGTCGTATAGGTCTATACGCGGCGTATAGGCCTATATGATGCGTATAAGCTTCTGCGTATATGGCTATACTCGTTATATACATATCAAAATTTGCTCAAGTTTGAAAAAGAGGTGGCGTATAGACCTATATGGGTCGTATAAGCTTCTACGTATAGGGCTATACTCGCCATATACAGATCAAAATTTGCTCAAGTTTGAAAAAAAGATGTGGCGTATAGACCTATATGGGTCGTATAGGTCTATACGCGGCGTATAGGCCTATATGTTGCGTATAAGCTTCTACGTATAGGGCTCTAATCGTCATATACAGATCAAAATTTGCTCAAGTTTGAAAAAAAGAGGTGGCGTATAGACCTATATGGGTCGTATAGGTCTATACGCGGCGTATAGAACAATATGGGTCGTATAGTGTCAGCCGTCAGACCAGAACTGACACCTGCAAGTCTTGTTTTTAAGGTTATGGGCTATACGCCCCGTATTGACCTATACGAGGCGTATAGGTTCGGCGGCGTGTCCAAATAGCAATATTCCGTGTCCCATTAGAATCTCACTTATTAAATGTTAAAAGTGGCCTCTTAATTATGTTAGATATCACTTTTACCCCTTCAAGTATGTAAAGTTTCAAGTTTACCCCTATAATATATATAATTTGATTTTTTTTTGACGTCGCGTTACAAATTTTGTTAAAAACGGAGTAGTATTTAAAATAACGTATTTTTATGTAGTATGAGTTATAGAGACTAACGGTAACGTGTCCGTACCGTGAAGAATGACACCGACTGAAAAACATCGGTACCGTTATATAACTGTCTTTTATCTATGTTTCGATCTCCACAACCGAGTCGCCGTAACTTCATACGTTTCTTTTATATGTTTAACCACGTTTTTATTGTGCTTTGCCACGTTAATATCACCGCCTAAACCGTTTAAGGTCAGCCTCCTGCCGCAGAGCGAGGGGAAAACTTATTTAAACACAATTGTTTGTTTTGTGTTTAACCACATTAATGTCACCGACTTAATCGTTTAAGTTCCGTTTCCTGTCACTAAGTGTGGGGAAACATTTCTAGTTAAAAGTTAAATTATATATCCTGGAAATGGGTTCAATCAATATAAGCCCAAATCCGGCCCAGAATCATATCTTCAAAGACAAAATTTGTCATACAAAAATGGATTTAAAATGTAAGTGATGACATGGGCCGTTTCAGCTAATAGTTTGGTCTCGTTTTAACTCTCAATAATGGCCCCAGATATTTTGTAGGGGCGGCCGGGTGGCAATTCCTGAGACGATCCGAATACGACACAAAGAAAATACAGGTTCTGAGTTGGCTAACATGACCATTCTTTTAAACAGGTGAAACCCGAACACATCCCATTTAAAAAATAGGTCAACCCGAACACGACCCTCTTGAAAAATGGGTTGACATGTTAACCTGTTTAAGAGTTTTTAAAAGTTTAGTATTTATATTTTAGAGATGAAAAGTGTAAATATTTTTATTTTTTCTCTAACTATTAAATTATATAGTAAACTACCATTTTCTTCCCAGTAATTTGGTCAATTTCGTCACTTTCATCCAAATTTTTTTTTCACCCGGTTATCACTTGGGTTTCAAAACTTGACATTTCAGTTCAAATCACTAATACCATTAGTTATGTTTCGTTAAGTTAGTGCAAAATTACCAAAATACCCTCGCCAACACCCTTATCATTTTGAGTACTTCATAAGATACCCTCACTAACAACCCCCCTCCCTTATATCTCCACACCACCAGAAAAGCCACCTCCAACCACCACACCACCGAAAAAACAACATTCGCCATGACACCACCTGAACACCATCGCCTGGACACCACCACCACATTTATCTGTCTCCTTCCTCATCGATTCCCCAACCAAGATTTCAGTTCTGCCTTCTCGATCTTTGTTTTCCGATTTCACCCAAAACATAATATGAAACCGAAATAATTTCCTTTTCCACTAACCCCCTTTTCAATCTGCTCCAGGCTCGAGTCAAACCCGGCCCGATGATGTATCTACAGTGTGTTTGCGGCTGAGATTAGCTGGAATTTTTGGGTTTGCAGGGGGAAGTGGTTGCGGTGTGTGTTGAGGGTTTGGATATGTAAATGACCCAAAAATTGGAGAGAGAAAGATTCGACAGTGTGGGGAAGATGAAGTCGCCAGTGTTCGGCGCTGGTGAGGATAAAGTCGTCGACAAACGACGGTGAGGGTGGGGACCGGGGAAGACGAAATTTGTGTGAGTGTGTATTATTTATTAAAATCGGTGTTAGTGAGTGTATTTTGGTCGTTTTACAATAACTTAACGGAACACAACTTATAATGTTAATGAGTTGGACCGAAATGGCAAGTTTTTTAAACCTTAGGGAAAGCCAGACAAAAAAAAAGGAATTTGAATGAAAGTTACCAAACCACATGGACGAAAATGAAAGTTTATTCTAACTTATTAAACCGAAATTAGTTCTCTTTTGAACCCTTTTATCAACTATTCACTTTTAACAATTTTATTTTATTAGTTCAAACCACCCATTTGACCAAACCACATGAACTTGGCACGAAATGACCTGACTTTAAGTGGGTCTGACACGACACAAATAAGTATATGTTGAGTTGAGTTAGGGTTGAAGAATTCAACTCGTCAACCCAAAACCCATTAACCCGTCAACCGCCAATCAGAGACGATTGACACCCGTAATATTTTTAAACTGGGTGAGCTCTATCATATGTAACAATTATTTCTTAAATGATTATCGGATTTTAATAATCTCACCTTTTATCAATTGACCAATAATCATCCCAACTGATAATATTCTTACAACTGGTCCCCACTTTCAAACTATTTTCTTACATTGGACCCCCCGTTAAAAAACTTAACGCTGTTAGATTTTATATGACGTGAACATCTGCAATCCGTCAGAAAGTCAAGTCATGCTAGCAGTGGTCTCGTAGTGGGTTTTGAAATTGGCTCTGATGGTGAGATTCTTAACAAACTTGTGTCCAGTTTCTTACCTTCCAAGGTTCATAAATAATTATCACGGCTTTGTCTCAGCCAGTGAGCCACCAAGCCTAGTAAAATTCCTATCATTTGTTTGGTTCAACCAACACAAACTTGTTTTAATTTTAATGGTATGCCAACAAACAAGATTAATGAAACATAAGATTTGGTAAATCAATTATCAATGAACTACCAAATTACCATTTGAAGTAATCCAAAACCAAGATAAGTTGTTGGCATTCAAAGTCTAGAGAGAGAGAAGAGAGAGTAAGCATACCCTAGAACATGGCGCCCACCATCATGAACTGCCTGAGAAACAAGACCCATCAGACCCACGCTGCCACCTCCAATTTGGACCAAGACATTTAGTTCATAAACGACCAATACTTGATCATGAATTACACTTAACTCATGATAATCGCGTGTGTGTTCTTTTTTTGAAGGGGCAACACTTTTTATTAAGAAAGTGGTTAAGTCTTTAATCTTTATGTGGAATAGAAGATTTGCATCAAGTCCATAACTCATATGAATCAAACGTCAATACCATAGGGTTCCAAATAAAGAAAATTAGTTTAGTTCTTTCGTTTTGCTCATGTCTTTAAATCTTAAATGTTTTGAGGACGTCTTTTTATAAATATGGATTAATTCTTTAGGATAATGAAGAATATCCTTTCTCTTACCTTTTTTTTGTTCTTAAGCATATGGTTGTAAAAAAAAAGCTCGAATCAAATAGCTTGAAAAATATATACAAAATTAGATAATGAAACTCATTTTAGATATATATTCAAAGGCGAGTTTGGTTCTAATAACTAAAAATATAACTGTATCTACATATTACTTAGGCAAATTGGTTTTTAATAATCCAAACTACTCAAACTAATAGTTTGGCTAGCAGCAGTCTCAACTTTCATTTTTGTTATTAAGGACAGTTTAAAAAATGATCTATCCATGTTAAGGATTTTTGTGTTTGGGACATGGGTTTTTACGAAACCGCCGCCGTCGCTGACCGACGATAAAAGTTCAGATCTATCTCAGATGATACGTGCTTGATTATGCGATTAGGCTTTTTGTATGCGTATTTGAAATCAACATCTTCATGTTATTTTGATTTACAATGGTTTATTGAATCTTCGTATATGTAATAATTATAGCAACCTCCACCACTATCGTCGTCCTGAATGACAACACTCACACAGACCTCCACCTCCCCGAAAAGAAACCAACACTAGAACTGCCACCTACCCCATTCAAACTTTAATTACAGTCCATCGATCTTTAAAACAAATCCGAGTCTTTTGCTTAGGTTCTCTGACATTTTCTTAAATCAGGACCAAAATTAAATCTTCACAACCCATTTCTGAAAAAGTTAGGCATCTGATTAGGGCATCTTATTGCCTCTTGATTCAAGAACTAGTTTTCTTGGTTATGTCCTTGAAAATACTGCTCAAGTTGGTCGAAGAAGAAGTGAAAAGTTGCGCCCATGAAGAAGATGAGATTAAGAGAAGAAAAAAGTGAGCATTTGGTAATTTGATCCGGAGGCTGTGATAATTTTGCTGACATTACATTCTTTTTTTTTAAGGCAAATTTCTTTATTTGTTACGTGAGTGGGACTTGAATCCATGACCTTCTTAATCTTTAGTGTTACTAGAGGATTTTCCTGTATCAATGAGCCACCAGCCCCATTGGGTAAAATTATTCAGGTTCCTTTGTGAAAAAGTAGTAGAAATATGTTGGTGAAAAGCAATTGTCACCCGAGACTGTTTCAAAGGTTTAGTTGGAAAAACAAATGGAATAATTGTTTGGGCAAGGAGCTAAGTTATATGAACGGAATAATTGAATGCCACAAAAAATAAACTTTCTAGGATGGAGAGCGGTCATAGGGCGCATTCCATCTAAAGAAGAACTAATCAAAAGGAACATACATGTCAACTCACCCCTATCTGACTCCTGCAATGCCCATCCTGAAACCGTTGACCACATCTTGGTGGGATGCCCATTCGCAAAGGGCATATGGGAGAAAGTGTTAAGGTGGATCAAAATGGGTTTCACGTTGGGAGACTTTATCCGAGATTTTTACAAAGGTGAATTCGATTATTGGTGAAAAGACTTTCAAGAAAACAATTCATTCAATCATGTTGGGTACCCTTTGGTTCATGTGGAAGGCTATGAATGAGAAAACTTTTGGGGGAAACACGTGGAATGAAGACGGTCTTCGAAGAGATCACGGCGACAACTTATTTATGGGTCAAAAATAGAGCGAATTGGATTGGGTTAGATTGGAATCATTGGGTTTCTTTCCAAATGTTTTAGAAAAATTGTTATTTGATTCACTCGGCTTTATCGCACTGTTAGAGCCAATTTTCTTTTCTTTGTATTACTTTTCCCCCTCTAATAAAATTCTTCTACCGCCGTTCAAAAAAAAAGTTGGAAAAACGAGCCGGAGTGTTGCCGGAAACAAAGAGGAAAAGCTGGAGATGCAATGTGTGGGGCCACATTAATAACTGTCTCGAAAAAAGTGAGGTTTTGTGAAGAAATTTTTTTTTTCATTAGAAAGGGTACATTGGTCATTTAAAAAAACTAACGAAAAATTTAACTGTCATTCAATTTATGGATCATGGGTGTTGCGCTTTGACAAAAAATTGGACCACCAGTGAAGTTTTTCAAAATTAAGGACTAAACATACAATATTGATATACCACACGGACTATCCATGTAATTAACTACAACATTTAATGCCTTGTTTGGTAGACTTTTAATGACATTAAAAGGCTACCTCTTAATGGTTCAATGCTTCTTGATGGTTAAGAGGTAGCCTTAAGTCTGAATGGTTAAGAGGTAACCTCTTAATGGTAAGTCCTCACAAGTTACATGGCCCCTTATTTTTTAACCATTAAGAAACTTTGAACCATAAAGAGGTAGCCCCTTAATGTCATTAAGAGGCTACCAGTGACGAATCTAGGAAAAAATTCAGGGGTATCGGGCCAAAATTTTTTTTTTCCAGTAAATGAAATAAAATTTTTTTTCCCGTACATTCAAGTAAATGAAACAAATTTATTTTTGGGTATTGAAGTAAATGAAACAAATTTTTTTATGGGTATTGAAGTAAATGAAACAAAAAAAAATCATTACATTCAAGTAAATAAAACAATTTTTTTTCGTACTCCATCTACTTGATTAGGGTGATAATTAACGATAGGTGGCTTCATCTTCACTATAATCAAAATATCAAATACACAATAACAAGTTGTTATAACAACTAAAAAAAAGCCACTAAACTCTATTTTAAAGTCCAATTTCACACAATTGCACTTATAAACCCTAAATCAAAAATTGCATTTTTTAAGCCGATGGTGAATATAGATGGATCAACAATTTGGGTTTTCGATTAACAAATGTTTAATTTGGGTTTTATAAAGTGTTATAATTTTCATTTAAACATTTGGGTTTTAAATTAAACCCCAAATGTTTAATTAAAGCCCAAATGTCAAGTTTAATTAGTAGAATAATGTTTTTATTAAAAAATTTTGGGTTTTTATAAAGTGTTATGCTTTTTATAAAATTTAAAGGTTAGTGTTGGGATTTGTTTGTAAGAAAATTTTAGGGGTATCTAAAATTTCATTCAGGGGTATCGGGAAACATAAAACAGTTAAAAAAAAATTTTCCACTGTGCGTCGAAAGTTGAGGGGTAGCGGCAGGTACCCCTGCCCCTATGCTAGATCCGCCCCTGGAGGCTACCGAACAGCCCCTAAATTGTACGAAAGATCGACTTCACATGCAACTTACGTCATCTAAATTGGTGTCACGATCTGTAAATGAACCCGAAATCAAAGGGCACAACTGTAAATATCGAACCATAAAACAACGAGTTCAGTGCGAACGAAGCAGAGACCAAATTCCGTTATCCATCCACACCAAAATTCAATCTTCACTCTCTCAATTCCTCAAATCGGTCCCGTCAATCGATCAATCTCTTCGATTTTAGAGATAATTCATTGCTAGTTGATCTGCGGTTTATTCGAATCTGGTTTTCTAGGGTTTTTTTCCGAGAATTCAACAGCCATGGTTTACGATTCAACCGCCAATGCTTCGATCTCGGCCACGGCTTCCAATCCGAAGGAATTGGGGAAGAAAAGGCGGGTACATTTATCATATCGTATTCAATTTTGTGTTATTCTTGTTTTTCGTTGCGATTTTGATGAATTTTTTATTTTTATTTTTTATTTTTGAAGGTAAATAGGACTGCGAAATTGAAGCAGTGCAAGCTTGATGTTCGTCGTGAGCAGTGGCTTTCGCAAGGTGATTTTTCTTAATTTTTTAAGTTTATTTGTGTATTTTGTAATTGTTGTATTTGCTTTGTAGTCACTTGTATGTGTTTATGTGTGTTTATGTTACTCTTGTGACCAATCAGTTGTTTGGTACTTTTCCAGTGAGGAAGAAGGGGTTTAAGGAGGAAAATAAAGATGCCGATCTTCAGAAAATGGCTGTTTCGGACATGCGTGGCCCGAATAAGGGGGAAAACCAATCGACGGTGAAATTGGGGATTAGTTGTAGTGGTGAGGAGAATGATGGTTTGATGAATCATTACAGTGAGTGGGAGTCTCCATCTAACAGCCCCATTGGTCATACTAGTAGTTTGGCCAGTAATGCATCAGTCACTAATTTCACTGGTAGTAGTAGCAGCAGTAGCAGTAGTGGTGACAGTGGAGGTTGTTATTCAGGAAGTATGACAGAAGAAGATGACGGTGACGATGGTTGCTTGGATGATTGGGAGGCTATGGCTGATGCTTTGGCAGCTGATGAGATGAAAAATGATCATAACTCCAATCTGGAGCCCCAAGTGCATGACCATTCCCCACAGTTGGTCCCTGTGGAGACGGTCAAAGATGATCGAGTAAATTGCCACGCACAAGTGAATTATCGGGCATGGAGATCAGATGATTGTTTTCGTCCACAGGGTCTGCCAAATTTGATGAAACAAATCAGTTTTCCCATGAACTCAGAGAGAAGCTATGGAGGAACTGCATGGGGTTTTAAGAATGTTGGGTTTACTTCAATAGCGTGCCCGATATGCTGTGAAGATCTGGATTTAACAGATTCAAGTTTTCTTCCTTGCCCGTGTGGCTACAGACTCTGTCTTTTCTGCTACAAAAGGATTCTTGAAGATAATGGTCGTTGTCCAGGGTGCAGGAAGCAGTATGAACAGTTTGATCATGGGAATACAACTTCTAAACTGGCTCGTTTTTACAGTATGATCCCCAGGCATTAGGTTGATACGTATGTGGGACCCCTTTTCATGTCTTTTTTGTTTAATGTTAGAAACTGATATTAGTCCTAGGTTGTGTCGATAGACCTCGTCTCTTAGTGTTTGGGAAATATGTTCGTGTGAGTTTGGCCTATAGGACTAGTTGGCTGTGTCGGTATGTTAATACATAAGGGCATATATAAATCAAATACATCATTTCAACTGCATTGCAAGCTGTCTTTTAGGCAATTCTTTAAACCTTTTTGAGTTGATTCATCGTTACTGTTTACTACTTTAGTGAGTGTTTATGCTTATGGTATGATCACTTGTTGGAACATTTTCCATGGTATTTATGTATCAATAAATTCATCAGCATAAGAAATAGTTATTGTGAAATGCCCTTCTGAGTGACGTGTTACTTGAGGGGTTCTTTTGTTTCCATTGTGTTTACTGTTTACGATTTATAGAATTTATCTTTTATGACAAATGGAATGTTACAGGGATCTTCTCTAATATGTATATATGAAGACAAATGGAATCCTACTCACAGGATCAATACGTATTATACAGTTCTATATGATCTGCATTGGATCTTTTATCTTTGTGTGTAGAGTTTATAGCTCCAAAATATGTAACTGCATGAACAGAAAGACCTTCTTGCTGGTGTTTGGTGACATAACAACCGACTGATGGGACAAAAGATTATGATTTTGAGATTTATATAGGGATCTCCTGCAAGTCTTGACAAGAAAAGCCTCTTTTGTTTATTTCAGTTTGTACATCACAAGAAAGCTTAATTTCCATTTTATAGTTTTAAGTGAATCTATGGTTCAGTTTGGTCTGATTCATAGTTCATCAATGTGTATGGTGTATTTTATTTCAGGAGTTTAGCGCCACAGAAGCACCTTTGTAAGTTGTGCTTCACTCCCAAGAGGATTTCCCCTATTTCTGTTAAATGCTAGCTTGCACACTTTTTTTTCTAGTTACCTTTTTATGGTAACAATCAGAGCAGGTGTTTTTGCAATTATTTATCAAATTTAGATATTGATATATATTAACCTTTTGGTCCTGTTTCTTTATTCTTTTAACTCAAATCTTAGCTCATTTGAAGCTTTCTGACCACTGGATAGGATGCTTACCATACTTCATGAAGAATGACTGTGAACACTATCAGCCACCTGCAAATATTAAGGTAAGACTATTAAACTTTTTTGTTTCAAGATTTCATAAGATAGCTTGTGGGTAGAATGGTAGATTCGAATCGCTCTAAAAAATACACTGCTAAATGCATTTCTGAATGATGACCTCACAGTTTAACCATCCTCATGTCTATTTATCTGTTATTTGTTTGATAGCTTCCTCCCGTATTAAATCCTACACATGATTAGTGAATTTGCTAGGAATTTAGACAATTAGCTGATATATAAGTATTGTTATAATTTATTAGAAAATCACAATCTTGAAGTGTAGTTGGAGTCTTCCTTTTGCATTTAGGAGGCTTCCTCTTTGTTTTCTGTACTGTCTTGTTAAGAGGAAAGGGCATTTAGGAAAATGACTTGTAGTTTTATGACAATTACCGACTTAAGCCTCACTAATTATCCGATCAAAGAAATGAGTGGTGGTTGACTTTATGAATTCGATCAGTTTGACTTGTGTTCATATCCCATTTTTGTATGTGATAACCCATCAATTTGAAGATACAGAGTATGTACATCTAATAGCTTACATCTATGATCATTCCTAGGATCTTAAACTGTCAGATTTTATTAAACTGAAAATGATACATACATCCAGTGACTCCAATTATAGAACTTTAGGACAACCATTACAGAATTAAAGGGGAATAACTCTAGATAATTCAAAGTTCAACCAAATCACACACAATTATTCAAACATATTACAAATAAGAAAACACAGTTTCCAACAAGAATGTCCAACATACACCACAAATCTAGTTAGTTTATGCAAGTTTTTCCTTCAACTTGGACAAAATAGAATCTCCCCAAAACACATCATCATGTGTTATATTCTCATCAGATTTCCACTTCTCAACATTATCTTTTATGCGCTCAAAGTCCTTAACCTGTTCAATCGTCTTGTATTTTGGTTTTATAACCTCTTTCATAAGTTCCTCAACTTCTGCAGCAAAATTACTCTCAGAAACCAACTCAAACTCCGTCACATTTGCATGTTCATACCATCTCTGTGTAAACTTATCTCTCTTTGATCTCACTCCCAAATAACCGTCACCTTTCAAGTGTCGGTAATAATTTGCAATATTCAACGGCTCATAAAGTCTTCTAAATTGAGTCCCTAACTTCACCAACTCATCCCACACCTCAAATTCATCAGGCAAGTCCTTACGCATCACCATTTCAACTATTACATCCCATATTTTAGCTTGTTCTAAACAATTCACGTTAGCGCCAAAATCGTTTTGAAGATCGTCTTGAAGTTTGAAAGCCTTAGAGTAATCAATTGGTCCATTCCCATGTTTTTGTTTTTACTTGAGGATTTCGTCTATCATATCTTCAATGATCTTTGGTTTTATGTTGTTTTTGGGTTTATTTGATTTATATTTTCTCATTCATTCTTTAATCTCATCCTCGTATACTTTCTTTTTCTTTTCGGCTTCTTCCCCTGCTAATAGACACCATTTCGCGCTTGGAGTCTATAAGAACATGAATACATAGTTTAGTCAAGAACCCAGAAACTAGTCAAGAAGAAGATGATTAGTGGTGGAAAAGATGATGGATCGGGTGGGTTGAGTTACGGATCTAAACTGGTTTGGGTCAAAACGAGTAACTTTTTGTAAAAGTTGAGTTGAAATGGGTTGGGTTGTATTTCCCTGAAACATTTTTTCTCGATCGTCAAATATGATGTAAAAGTTGTGTTATTTCAATAATAATCTAAAAGCAATTCTTGCTAATTTTACACATAAGTCCCTTAACTTTACCCTTAGTATCTAAATTCAACCCAACAAATGTTAACTAATATCACACAATCGTGCCCAAAACCAAGATTTTAATTTTCTAGTTTTTGCTACCCAAATTCAACTCAATATTTTATGCTAAAACATTATAAATACTTGCAAAAATAAATTACATTAATTGAGCCTAAATTTACTATGTTTTCTCAAATATTGGTCACTTTAACCAATTAAAACATTGTAAATCTAAGTCATCGTGACCATAAGATTTCAGGGACATTCCACTCACTATTAGTTATTGACTTTCCACTCACTAAATAAATATTTAGGAAGCTTGTCTCTGAAGCCAATAATTTACAATTTCTACCCCTTTATTTTAATATCATCTTAAAATCCCCAAAAGTTTCATGCAATGTCCCTGAAATCTTATGGTCACGATGACTTAGATTTACAATGTTTTAATTGGTTAAAGTGACCAATATTTGAGAAAACATAGTAAATTTAGGCTCAATTAATGTAATTTATTTTTGCAAGTATTTATAATGTTTTAGCATAAAATATTGAGTTGAATTTGGGTAGCAAAAACTAGAAAATTAAAATCTTGGTTTTGGGCACGATTGTGTGATATTAGTTAACATTTGGGTAGCAAAAACATAAAATATTGAGTTGAATTTAGATAGTCGTATTAACATCTAGGATACCATTTGCTGATTAAAGAAATATATGTGCTAGTTGTCTTTCACTAATTTGATTGATTTGACTTATGTTTATATTTATTTTCTTATGTGATAACCCCGTCACCGATGATAATTTCTTATAATCTAGCTATACAGAATAAATAAGTAACTTGTTGCGTCATGTGTCATAAGTCAAGGATTATTTTTTCCGTTTATTTTTTTATTACTAAATGTTTAATATATCCTCCTTTATTAATTTGAGTAGATTCTAGATTCAACGGTGTTACAAGGAGGCTACATCTTTGTTTCCTATATTGTGTTGTGAAGAGGAAAAGGCATCTACGTTACCATTTGTATAGTTTTATACTTTTATGATAATTACTCGCGCCTTCTAGGATACCATTTGTATGGTTTTATACTTTTATGATAATTACTCACTTGCCCCTCCCTAATTTTTCGGTTGGTTATTTTTCTTTTAACGGCCAACAAACAGAGAATTGCCTAGGTACTTCGTATGGGGTGATCTATTGGCAAAAGGCCACCGCCAGCTGGCCCAACCCAGCCGTACGGAGCCCTTAAGCGCCCCAAGTTATCTCCAGTTCCGGGGAAAACCCGCCGGCCCAAAAGTCCACTGGTGGTAAAGCCTAGACGCCCTCGGGATCGAACCGGAGATCACAAAGATCCCGGTCTTCCTTCATTGAGCCACCATGCCCCTTCCCAAAGTGATGTCAGTGGGGATAGAACCTGAGTCTTTTTTAAAGAATCCAAGCTTCCTACCACTACACCACATTGAAAGTTTTTTCGATTGGTTATTAAAGAAATATATGTGCTAGTTGACTTTGAGTGATTTGACTTATGTTTATATCTATTTTTGTATGTGATAACATGATAATTAAGTAAACTAGGATGATGCCATGACGTTGGTGGCCTATTGATAGAGGAATTGGTAGAGGAAAATTCTCTATGAACACTAATTATTGAATATGTAATGGGTTCAAGTCTCACTCCCGTAGGAATAAAGAAATTTGCCTTAAAAAAAAGTAAACTGAGATGACACGTGTCACAATTCTAGGCCTCTTTGTTCTCATTTTTTCACATTTCTCTCTCATTAATAATTAACTCTACTATTTTAAGCAACAAAAATAATTATTTGTTTCAATTTTTATTTACATATTTTTGAATTTAAAATTGTGTTTATCATCAATTAAATTGTTTAATCATATTTTTATTAATTTTATAAACTGAAAACAATTTTATAGCAAGTTAGGATTCAAATAAAAAACTTTTAATCATATATTTACATATTCACATTGTTCCATTTTGACGAGTGTATATGTTAATATATTATATCATATTGTATTTTATTCAACCCGTGTAATTCACAGGTTTAAACTCGTTTGTAAGTCCCCAAACCTCTTGGATCTTCGAATAAACACACACGATAACAACTCTTACACTTAATAGGCAGAAACTATCAAGTATGGTGATTCAAGAACACAAAGGTGGTGTAAAACTTGTATATTGCTAGAGAGAATTACAAAGAAGAAATTATCAAAAACCGCTAAATCAAGACGGCTCTCTAACTCGTCTATTCTCTCTCGGCTGCTCACTCCCAAGTCTAACCTAATAATTATACGCATTTATCTATTTACACATATACAAAAGCCCATGCGCAAATACAAGGTATCTCGGTCCAATGGCCGGCACAAGACCCAACCCGTGAACCCAGTTCACGGTTACAAATCCCGAATACCCATCTATTCGGTAACACCAACACTTGTATTTATTTGATAAGCGCCAGCCTCACATATATAGACCAAACAATCTCCCCTAGGCTGATGCTATCAAATGATCTTCATAACATGAATGCAGCACTGTGATCACCGCTTTTGGCATTCAACGTTGTCATCAAAATCTAAGGTTGTTGATGTGGCGTTGATGTTGGTGTAGGTATGTAAGGCCCCTTTCCCGGGAGGCCTCACTTGTTGGATTTACTTATAAACATAGTCATTGATCACTGAACTTTTAATTAAAAACATTCAAACACAGCGAAAGCATACATCATTCAATAACATAACATAGCAGCGGAAGTCTTAGAAATTAAAACATAACATTGTCTCAACATAAATAAAAGTGGGATGTCAGTCTTGTGCCGGGTAACCTTCACGCCTTCCCACGACCCTTCCTTTCTGTACCTGAAATGTATACTAAAAGTCAGCTAACGCTGGTGAGTTCTAGTTTAAAACTATTAAGTATGATCATTCTTTTCTTTATAAGTATACATAATTATATACATACATTTCTACAAATACGTATTCATAGCTTTTACTTTTCTTTCTTCATTCTTATGTGATTACATAGATATGTATTCACCTTTTCTTTCCTTAACATTCATTGGTCATACACATAAGGGTGATCAACCCATCTTACGGTACGTATACCACAAAGACATACGCCCTTGAGCTACCGTCGTAGCCCTTTTACTCGTCCGGTCCAAGAAACCGTCCGCCTTAACTTTGGTCCGGCCCACCTTCGGTCGTCCGTCTTACCCGTCCTACTGTCGTAGTCCGTCATATTCGCCCGTCTGCCATAAGGCATCCGTTTCCCACGCGAACTATTGTTTATGCAACCGTTATACTATTTTAGCATTTACTTCGACCGCCCTTTTATGCTTTTTGTACGTCCTAGCTTGCGGCTGGATCGTATCTTTTCCGGTTGCAAAATAGTCACGTGGTCGTCCGTCTACAGAAGTAGCCGTCAGCTTCGTTTCCATCCATAACGTATACATACATTCATAACATGCAATATAAATAATTATAAAGCAAGATTTCATTTATTTACGTTATGCCATTCTTTCCTTTATTCTTTGTAAATATATGTTTCATTCTTTGTTTATAATTCATTCTCATATATATATAAAATATATATTAGTACATCACGTATGATCACATTAGCATTCATATCATTTATTCATTTAGTGTATACATTTCAGCCCCAAAACATTTAATAAGGTTTGAACATAACATAGAAGGGGGCACATAGAACTCACCTGATAAGTTTCTCTAGGTTGTCCTAAACAAAGGTCCAACAATGTCACTTCTGATCTGAATTGAGTAGTTAAATACACATCAGACCTAATCTCGACTCTAACGGTTTAATCATTCTAAACATACTGACTTTACTTAACCATTCTGATGCTTGCGCACTTAGCAAGTGCGCAGGGCCTTGGTCATGCGTACTTGACAAGTACGCAGACTTTACTTCATGCGCACTTGGTAAGTACGCAGACTTTACTTCATGCGTGCTTGATAAGTACGCAGAACCCTTCTTCCTGCGTACTTGATAAGTACGCAGGATCTTATTCAGGCGCAAGAACCCTAACTTTTGCATGCGGGTCTGATCATGTCAATATCTAAATTTTCTTTGACCAGAATGTTCGATTTTTATTCTAGATGCTAGATCTTTGTTCATTTTCAAGTTTCATCCATAAAAACTTCACCTATTTAGCTAAAACTGAAAATCCTAAAATAATCATAAAAACTCAGATTATGATCGAACGCTTACCTGGATTGGAGTTATGATTCAGAGAAGATGATCACGAACACAGTAGCAACGTTCTCCTGAATTTCCAAGTCGATCCGTCACTTTCTCTCTCTAAACCCGTGCTCTCTTCTCTCTCTCTAGAACTTGAGATTGGTGGAAAATGAGAAGTTTGGGCAGCCCTTGCCCTTATATACTTGGGCTTCCTTCGGCCCGTTGGAGCCGAGCCCATCCATTTTCCTTTCATCATTTGAAAATTATAATTTCGATCGTGCCATTATTTATTTATTATCAGTTTTGGGATGTTACAAGTCTACCCCCCTTAAAAAGGTTTCGTCCTCGAAACCAGTTACACGTTAAACAACTGAGTGTATAGTTCCCGCATCTCGTCTTCTTTCTCCCAGGTAGCTTCCGATCCCTTTCTTTGCTTCCATTGAACTTTGACCAATGGGATTGACTTATTGCGTAGTTGTTTCTCAGATCGGTCAAGGATGGCTATTGGTTCCTCGACATAATTCAGACTGTTATCCACCTCGATCTCATCGTAAGGTATATGAGCAGTGTCGTCAGCTAGACACTTGCGTAAGTGCGACACGTGGAACGTAGGGTATATTCCGCTAAGCGCATCGGGTAGGTCGAGTCTGTAAGCAACCTGGCCCACCCTCGCTAAGATCTTAAAAGGTCCGACAAACCTTGGACTTAGTTTGCTACGTTTTCTGAATCGGATGATTCCTTTCCATGGTGATACTTTTAACAGTACTATGTCCTTGACTTGAAACTCTAACTCCCTTCTTCTCTTATCTGCGTATGATTTCTGTCTGTCTTTTGCGGCTTTCATTCGAGCCTTGATTTGATCAAATTTCTCCGAAGTAGCTTTGACCACTTCGAGACTTGCAAAATCCTTCTGTCCAATTTCGCCCCAACAAACCGGGGTCCTACATCTCCTTCCATACAACATCTCAAATGGCGGCATGCCAATCGTTGAGTGATAGCTGTTGTTATAAGAGAATTCTGCCAATGGTAGATGGCTGTCCCAGCTCCCACTGAAGTCAATGATACAAGCCCGGAGCATGTCTTCTAAGGTCTGGATTGTCCTTTCAGATTGACCATCGGTTTGAGGGTGGTAAGCGGTGCTGATGTTCAATCTAGTGCCCATCGCTTCATTGAATTTCTTCCAAAACCTTGATGTAAATCTAGTATCCCTGTCGGACACAATCGACAGCGGCATACCATGTCTGCTTACAATTTCCTTGATAAATTCTTCTGCTAGTCTTTCTGACGAAGAAGTCTCACGTATTGGCAAGAAGTGAGCACTTTTCGTCAAGCGGTCGACGATCACCCAAATGGTATCATTGCCTTTAGCTGTTCGCGGTAGCTTGGTAATGAAGTCCATCATGATCTCCTCCCACTTCCATTCCGGTATTGGTAAAGGTTGCATTTTACCGCATGGTTTCTGGTGCTCGGCCTTAACTAGAGAACACGTTAGGCACTTGCTCACGTACCCTGTCACATCATTCTTCAGGCCAGGCCACCAGTACTCCTTCTTCAAGTCTTGATACATTTTGTTTGTCCCGGGGTGGATAGAATAGCGAGACTTATGGGCCTCATCGAGTATTTTGGCTCTAAGCTCGCCAATCTTAGGTATCCACATTCGGCCAAACCTAGTTCGTACACCGTATGCATTTGCATCCAAATTCCCTTGTTGTCCTACTATTCTTTCCCGTTTAATATTTCTTTCTGATAGTGCTTCATCTTGTGCCTTTGATATTTCACCCATCAAATCTGGCGTTATAATTAGCTGACACGCTTTGATTCGGATAGGCGCCGATTCTTCCTTTCTGCTTAAAGCGTCAGCCACCACGTTTGCTTTGCTTGGATGGTACAATATCTCACAGTCATAGTCTTTCAGTAGCTCTAACCATCTCTTTTGTCTCATGTTTAATTCCTTTTGTTCGAAAAAGTACTTCAGGCTTTTGTGATCGGAGTAAATGGTGCATTTAACTCCATACAGATAGTGTCTCCATATTTTCAACGCGAAAACTACTGCAGCTAACTCCAGATCGTGTGTTGGGTAGTTAACCTCGTGAATCTTTAGTTGTCGCGAGGCATAAGCAATTACCTTTCCTCGTTGCATAAGTACGCAACCTAAACCCTGACCCGAAGCGTCAGAGTAGACTACTAAGTCTTCATTTCCCTCAGGTAGTGTCAAGACTGGAGCTTGGGTTAATCGTGCCTTAAGTTCCTCAAACGCGTTGTTTTGGGTTGGACCCCATTCATATTTCACTTCCTTTCGTGTCAACTTAGTTAGTGGCGAGGCTATTCTTGAAAAAATCTTGAATGAACCTCCGATAGTAGCCTGTCAATCCCAGAAAACTTCTTATCTCCGTTGGTGTCTTTGGGATGTTCCATTCCTTTACTGTCTCGATCTTTGCAGGATCAACCATGATTCCGTTTGGGTTTATTACATTACATGACCTAGGAATTGGACTTCCCTAAGCCAGAACGCGCATTTGGAGAATTTTGCGTACAACTTTTCCTGCTTTAGCACCTCCAGAACCTCTCTTAGGTGACAGTGGTGATCACCCTCGCTTTTCGAATATACTAGTATGTCGTCTATAAAAACTATCACCGTTCGATCCAACATTGGTCGACATACTCTATTCATCAAATCCATGAACGATGCTGGTGCGTTGGTCAATCCGAAGGACATCACGAGAAACTCATAATGCCCATAACGCGTGCGAAACACGGTCTTTGGTACGTCTTCTTCTCTTACTTTCAACTGATGGTAACCCGACCTAAGATCGATCTTTGAGAACCAACTCGCACCTTGCAGTTGATCAAAAGGTCGTCTATTCTAGGCAGTGGGTATTTTTTCTTTACTGTCCTCTTGTTCAGTTCACGATAGTCAATGCACATGCGCATGCTGCCGTCTTTCTTCTTTACAAATAGTACCGGAGCGCCCCATGGTGAAATGCTCGGTCTAATAAATCATTTTTCTGTTAATTCCTGTAGTTGAGACATCAATTCTTTCATTTCTGACTAAGCCAATCGGTAGGGGGCTTTGGCAACGGGCTCAGCTCCTGGCAGTAAATCAATCTGAAAGTTCTATTTCCCGATCGGGTGGCAACCCAGGTAGATCCTCAGGGAATACTTCCGGAAAGTTGCACACCATGGGTACATTATCGAGTGCTTTCGTTTTCATTCTATCGTCAATAACATATGCCAGATAAGCTTCGCAACCGCGCCTCATGCAACTTTCGGCCTTGATCATCGAAATGACGTTTGACATTGTGCAATTCCAATCCCCATAAACCGTAATTGGACTTTCGCTAGGAGCTTTGAGGTGTATCCTCTTACGTTTACATATGATTTGAGCTTCGTTGGCAGCTAACCAATCCATACCCAATACTATATCGAATCCTCCTAAGGTGAGAAGGAATAATCTAGAAGGAAACTCATGACCCTCTATTTCTATGATGCAATCCACTGTTACTTGGAATACTGCCGAATTTTTACCAACGGCAGTTTGTACGCTAAAGGCCTTTACTATGATGTTGATAGTGCAATCTAGTTTACGACTGGATGCATTGGATATAAAGCTTTTACCAGTACCAGAGTCAAATAAAATAGCTACATGTTCATTATTTACTAGGAACGTACCTGACACATCATCAGAGTTTCCCCTTGCTTCCTCCTCGGTCAGGGCGTAGGCTCGAGTCCTCGCCTTCGGCTGTTCCTTTTCTTTTCCCGAACCAGATTGTCTGGTTCTCCTGCAATTCTTGGTTAGATGTCCAAATAGTCCACAGCCTTGGCATTTAGTGTCTCTTAAGCATTCGCGAGAATAGTGCCCCGCCTTCCCACACCTATAACAGACGGTGGAACCAACTAGGCACTCGCCTTGGTGTTTCCTCAAACATTTCTTACAAGCTTCGTATTCTTCAGTTCTTGGCTTCTTAGCCTCAGCTGTATAGTTCCCCTTTCCAGTTCCCTTAGACGCGTTTTCCCATTTCCTTTTATGTGTCTCGGGTAACAGACCAGGCAATATGCTCTTCAGTGTCAGTACAACCTCACGGGCAATAGCATCCCTAAGTTCGGGTTCCAATCGTAGTGCCCCTTCATTGTCACCTCCCGGTGGGGTCACATTAGTGTCATGCACTCTCTCAGTGTATTTCACATGCATGCTTTCTTCTTTCTCTTGTCTTTGGTTCATTGGTGGTCTACCTACTCGGCCCGTATGGCCGCCTTGGCGTGCAGTTCTTCCTCTACTTGCCATAGTTTTCTAGAAATTTCTGATATGAACAGGGAATACATCAATGTCATTTCTTCAGATCATAGTTTGGAACAGTACGAGCAAGGTAAATTTTTAATTACAGTGACCGGTTTGTGATTACTAATTTACATTGCTTTTCGGGTTCAAAACTCTTCAAATCGGTTGTGACATTGACATCTATTTGTTCTAAGTTAAGGTATCTAACCTTATCCAAGTGTGTTAACTCTAGTACTTACTTATCGTGCTGGCGTTGGCGTTGGTTACCCATGACTGACATCCGTGCGTTGGTCCCATAATCAGCTTGAGTCCAGACATTTAGGGATGTCTGAATCTCTCAAACCTTTGCTCTGATACCAACTTGTAAGGCCTCTTTCCCGGGAGGCCTCACTTGTTGGATTTACTCATAAACATAGTCATTGATCACTGAACTTTTAATTAAAAACATTCAAACACAACGGAAGCATACATCATTCAATAACATAACATAGCAGCGGAAGTCTTAGAAATTAAAACATAACATTGTCTCAACATAAATAAAAGTGGGATGTCAGTCTTGTGCCGGGTAACCTTCACGCCTTCGCACGAACCTTCCTTTCTGTACCTGAAATGTATACTAAAAGTCAGCTAACGCTGGTGAGTTATAGTTTAAAACTATTAAGTATGATCATTCTTTTCTTTATAAGTATACATAATTATATACATACATTTCTACAAATACGTATTCATAGCTTTTACTTTTCTTTCTTCATTCTTATGTGATTACATAGATATGTATTCATCTTTTCTTTCCTTAACATTCATTGGTCATACACATAAGGGTGATCAACCCATCTTACGGTACGTATACCACAAAGACATACGCCATTGAGCTACCGTCGTAGCCCTTTTACTCATCCGGTCCTAGAAACCGTCTGCCTTAACTTTGGTCCGGCCCACCTTCGGCCGTCCGTCTTACCCGTCCTACCGTCGTAGTCCGTCATATTCGCCCGTCTGCCATAAGGCATCCGTTTCCCACGCAAACTATTGTTTATGCAACCGTTATACTATTTTAGCATTTACTTCAACCGCCCTTTTATGCTTTTTGTACGTCCTAGCTTGCGGCTGGAACGTATCTTTCCCGGTTGCAAAATAGTCACGTGGTCGTCCGTCTACAGGAGTAGCCGTCAGCTTCGTTTCCGTCCATAACGTATACATACATTCATAACATGCAAAATAAATAATTATAAAGCAAGATTTCATTTATTTACGTTATGCCATTCTTTCCTTCATTCTTTGTAAACATATGTTTCATTCTTTGTTTATAATTCATTCTCATATATATATATAAAATATATATTAGTACATCATGTATGATCACATTAGCATTCATATCATTTATTCATTTAGTGTATACATTTCAGCCCCAAAACATTTAATAAGGTTTGCACATAACATAGAAGGGGGCACATAGAACTCACCTGATAAGCTTCTCTAGGTTATCTTAAACAAATGTCCAACAATGTCACTTCTGATCTGAATTGAGTAGTTAAATACACATCAGACCTAATCTCGACTCTAACGGTTTAATCATTCTAAACATACTGACTTTACTTAACCATTCTGATGCTTGCGCATTTAGCAAGTGCGCAGGGCCTTGGTCATGCGTACTTGACAAGTACGCAGACTTTACTTCATGCGCACTTGGTAAGTACGCAGACTTTACTTCATGCACACTTGGTAAGTACGCAGACTTTACTTCATGCGCACTTGGTAAGTACGCAGAACCCTACTTCCTGCGTGCTTGATAAGTACGCAGAACCCTACTTCCTGCGTGCTTGATAAGTACGCAGAACCCTTCTTCCTGGGTACTTGATAAGTACGCAGGATCTGATTCAGGCGCAAGAACCCTAACTTTTGCATGCGGGTCTGATCATGTCAATATCTAAATTTTCTTTGACCAGAACGTTCGGTTTTTATTCTAGATGCTAGATCTTTGTTCATTTTCAAGTTTCATTCATAAAAACTTCACCTATTTAGCTAAAACCGAAAATCCTAAAATAATCATAAAAACTCAGATTATGATCGAACGCTTACCTGGATTGGAGTTATGATTCAGAGAAGATGATCACGAACACAGTAGCAACGTTCTCCTGAATTTCCAAGTCGATCCGTCACTTTCTCTCTCTAAACCCGTGCTCTCTTCTCTCTCTCTAGAACTTGAGATTGGTGAAAAATGAGAAGTTTGGGCAGCCCTTGCCCTTATATACTTGGGCTTCCTTCGGCCCGTTGGAGCCGAGCCCGAGCCCATCCATTTTCCTTTCGTCATTTGAAAATTATAATTTCGATCGTGCCATTATTTATTTATTATCAGTTTTGGGATGTTACAATGTACGGTTCAACTTTTCTAAACTCTCAAACTTAGGTCTTTCTTTTTTCTTTTGGAGATAGATCCTTATGTGGATACTAAACAGCACTTGCTTGATCATCTTGCTAAAAGAGGATGTGAGAGGAGGATTCTCAGCAGCTCTTTTTTTTTCATTCTTTCTCTTTCAAACAGATTCATGTATACTTTCATTGTCTGAATATGAAATCACATAAGGTTCTTCTGACACAAGTACGTTTTGTTGTGGTGGTACTTCAAGCTTGTCTGCAATTAACAACACTTCATTCTTCTTCAACCCCTGGATCTAGATTTGAAACAAATCCTACAAATTCTCATAAATTTTGTAAACAGACATTTATATGCAACAGGGGATCCAATATCCACACGAATACTTAGTACATTCACGTACTATCAAACTTTTGAAATTTCAATTTCTTTGATGATAAGTCTTTAAATTCAAGAATGGTAAATTTTTTATAAAGATAAAATAAAATAAAAAAGTAAAAAACTAAACTATAACTGAAGTAAAATTAAAGATAAAATTTGAAATAAAATCTTTTTGGAATTTTTTAAATGGAGTATTTTATTTTTGTTATAGTTTTCTAATGGAACATTATTTTTATTACTGTTTTTTTGATGAAATATTTTATTAAGTGAAATGTTTTATTTATATAATTTTTTTAATGAAATATTTTATATCTAGTATGTTTTTTTAAGTGAATTTCTTTTAATATTGCATGTTTTTTTTATTAATAGTTTTCATTTATAAAACCTATTATGCTTTTTTTTAAGTGAAGGGGTGGTTAGGGATGAACATTTTGATGTTTAGAGATAAGATAGAAAAAGTTGATGTGGACGAGAAAGGTGTTCGAGATGTGAAAGACGACTCCCTCTACTATTAGAGCACATCTAACACGATATACGAGTGGGCATGCCAACAGAAATTGTATGAATGACGTCTGCTTAGATATGTATTCCCGGCGTCCGAGAATCCAGAAGACTATGCTCCATATGAGGAACCAATGGATCCGTATGAAGACTATATAAACAATGTTCCATCCTTAGAACCGATTATCCTTCTATCCACCTGATCTCACCCATCGAATGTCTAGATTGTGCCTAATGGTATTAATGTGTTTCTTAATGTGTAATCTCGCCTAAGTGGTGAGGATTCAAGTCTCATTATGAATAAAACGGAGTATTTAAAAGATTATGTTAATTTGTGAGAGCGAAATTTATTTAAAATTTTAAGCAAATCATACACAAGGTCAATCAAACAAACTTGTTACAAATAAGAACACAAAGTTTACAACAAGAATTTCCAACATACCACAAATTCAACCCACCTTGTTAACTTTATTTTCTAGCGAGTTCTTCCTGCAGCTTGGACAAAATAGATTCTCCCCAAAACACATCTTCATATGCTATTTTCTCATCACATTTCCATTTCTTAACTTTATTTTCTAAGCTCTCATAATGCTTCTTAACCTCGTCAATCGTCTTGTTTTTCGGTTTTATAACGTCTTTTATAAGTTCTTCAACCTCTGCAACAAAATTACTCTCACAAACCGACGCAAAACCCGTCACATTTTCATGTTCATACCATCTCTGTGTAAACTTATACCTCTTTGGTCTCACTGCCATATACTTTATCGTATCGTCACCTTTCGAGTGCCTGTAATAGTTTCCAATATCCAACGGCTCGTAAAATCTTCTAAATCGAGTCGCTAAATCAACCACCTCACTCGACACCTCAAATTCATCAGGCAAATCCTTACGCATCACCATTTCGATAACTACATCCCATATCTTGGCTTGTTCTAAACGGTTCACGTTAGCTTCAAAGTCGGCATGCTCATTTTGAAGCTTGAAAGATTCATAGTAATCAATGTTTCCATCACCATGTTTTATTTTGTAACCCTGCATTTCTTTTAACAAGTCTTCAACACTCTTTTTTGAAGATTCTGTTTTGTTTGATGCATAATTTCTCATGGATTTTATAATCTGATCCATGTTTCTTTCCTTCCTCTTTTCGGCCTCTTCCACAGCTAACAAACACCATTTCACACTTGACGCCTATAACAACATGAGTATATAGTTTAGTTCAAGAACCCTGGAAATCAAATCAATCAAGAAAACACTACCAAAAAACTGAAAATTTTGCACACAGCAGATTTCGTGGGAAATATGTCAGAATCGACCGTTAGCGACAAGTTTCCAACGAAAAAATATTTGTTGGAAAAAACCCTGTAGGAAATGTTTTTTCTGACAAAGTCACGACTAGTTTTCTGACAAATTAACCACAAAAGCCTTTCGTCGATAATTTCTGACAATATTCCGAAGATAATATTAAATAAATAAGTTAACGGAAAGTTGTAGGAAACCTTATGGTTACTTTTTTGTTTTTGTTTTGTCGGAAAGTTGTCGCTAACTTGTGGGAATTTTCTTTTGTTGGTAATTTGTTGAAAACTTTTTAGAAAATATACATATTTTCGAGCAATGAAATCATTAATTACTCACCATTTCAAATAGAGCTTTGATATTGGTACCAACTACATCCCTATTAGATGTCAAAAGGTGTTCATTCAGGTGTTTCAGATTAACCATTTTATCCAACTGCAATCCATTCTTGTTAACTTCTTCTTCATAACTTAAACTTTCAGTTAAACTGTCAAGAGCAAATTGAGCTGCATCTTGAACTTCATTGGGCAATTGCAAGAAATAAAACAGTAACTGAAGAACAGCATTCGGGTTTTCTACAACAAGTTGTTGTCTGGGTGCAGATACGCCCAGATCTTCGTCTCGAGTGCAGAAAACGTAAACACCGAAAGGTCTGTAAGGGCTGATTTTTATAAAGTCAGATGATAACTTCTCCTTTAGAGAATTTGTAGGTTCCATGAGATCATATGCATCATGGCTTGCAACAGTTGATGCATTAATCAACACATTTTCAAGAAACTCTACAGCTTGGTTATCATCTACCAACTGATCATTATCAATGGTTCTTTGAGGAGTTTTTTTGTTGAATAATTTGGGAAATTTGTGGGATTTTGGAGTGGTGATGGGGTTGACTTTTTGTTCAAAAAATTTGAGGATATTGGGTAGGGGTTCTTGAATGGATGTTTTTGGAGCTAGCATCATACGAGGAACAATGTCATGTTCCATGACAAAATGGGTAAAATGACCCGCCCATTTCTCTCGTCGGACCGCGTGGGTGAGGGTCTCGTCACCTATTAGGGGCGACCCGAAAGTTACGCAACCAATTGGAAATCTGATTTTTCGTTTTCGCGTGTACTCATCAAGAATCCACAGTGTTGCAAGACTTGCTATTGCACCCCCGGATAAATGTCCTGTGAATAAGATCTTCTTTCCTTCTTTTACAGCTTTCTCCACCTGGAAATTCATAATTTAAATTTGAGGTTCGCCCAAATTTTAAGTTTTTAAAGTAATTTTTTTTATAAATTTTAGTTCATATGTATACAATCAAGGATTGAATCGGTCGATATAAATTAAACGATATAAGAACAAAAATGAAGACGAGGATTGGGTAACTCTGAAAAACCTCTATTACTACTCTTTTTCATTTCATTTAAAACCCTAATCCGTTAATATTTATTTATAGACTTACCCAAACTTGGTGAACAAGAAACCTAATAAAACCCTTTAACACATGAGTTGGGTCCGTTTCTTACGCCTGACAACAATTGCGCCAACATACAGACCTTCAAGTTTTTAATTTTGTTGAAATGGTCCGGGCTGGTTTGACCCGCTTTCTAGTCAAGTTTTAAAACTAAATTTAAAATACTTGATGTAATTATATGATTATGAGGACAATTTTATTTCAATTATCTAAATAAATGGACCATTATATTTATCATGTTGTATGCATTGAAAATGGATTTTGTTTGACTTTTAAACAATTTAAGAACCAATAAATTTATATCATCTTCAAAAAGAAAACATGAGAAATTGAAAGTCAATTAACTATACCTCTAATTTGAACCCAGAATTGGTCAAAAGATCCTGAAATTCTTTAAGAAATGACCCGTTGACTTTGGCAAGTTGACCCTCTCCGACACGCCGGAGCGACGGGGACAGATTACAGTCAACATCAGTTACTCCAAACTGATCATCTTGGTAGAAACCGTTGACCTCCAATGATCCTTTGAAAGCAATGATCAAAACCTCCTTTGATGATGAATCAGAACCATCTTTCTTGCTAGTAAGATAATGATGTTGAGTGCTATGAGCTTTCATGGAAAGAATGCAAGATCCATTGATAAGCTCATTACTCAGGCTTAGTTTCACTGATTCTCTCTCTACCTCCATTTTTCTCTCTCTAAAACACGCAATGAAAACACACAGTTATGATGCAAGTTGTATGCTTTGAATGTATCGCTGCTAGCTCTTGATTAACATCTAGTACGTTATTATATATATAGAAGGTAAAATAAAGAAAGACCCAAGACATTTACATGGAAATTTTCAAAGCTTTGAAATTCGTAATAATTTTTTTAGCAGAATCTTTTAAAGATCACCCCGGACAATCACGGCGTGAAAAAAGGGGGCGGCGTACCAGCTGGATCACGGCGTGATCCCTGTTGCCACATAAGATCACGCCACCCATCATATGGGTATACCGAACGACCTTAGTTAATTTGTTGATTTGTGATTGATAGGTGCATACATGACAAATTAATACTTATTTTTCCTCAAAATTATGATTTTAAATAAAGTTAAGAAACATAAGCGAAATCGAGTGAGAATTCAGTATAAATATATTATATGATAATTATGCTACTAGAACTGTTATTGACAACAAAAATGAAATTTGAGATTATCAACAATAAAACTGTTATTTTGGATTATTAATAGCCAATGAGTCATAGTTTAGATTATTAAAAACCAATTTGCCTAAAAATAAAAATCCGAGACTAGTTTTAGAGGAAAATAATATAATAATGTGTCTAAAAATAAGGATGCTATAACACGGCAAAATGTACATAAAACCAACCAAATATGAACAACTCCAATGCAACATCTTTTCTCACTTTGCATTATAATGGTGACGCTCGAGGAAATGATTTATCTAATGAGTCGGAGGAGTTATAACTCGTTTATCCACATTCAATGAAGATACAACGTGCATACCGCGTGCGCTGATCATAGATATGGAATACAAGATGAACCAGTATAATTAGCCATTTCTTCAAATTATTGGTGTAACTTCCACTTACAAGAATTTTTGTATAGCTTTCGCATTTATACATAAAGAAAGAGAGGACAACTTTATCTGGATGTTTACCAAGCTAAAAGTGATATTGGATAATGTATGCAACAACGTGTCATAGTAACAGATAAAGACATCATGAATGCATGCCAATGAGTTTTCTTGGATGATGCCCGATTAATATGTAGATGACACGTATTTGAAAATATTACTAAAAATTCTAGTAAACCTTTGCTTCGCAGCGACAATGTGATTCCTTTGATTTTATGTGGAAGATATTGAGTCTCCAATGCCGGATGCATACATACAATTGCACGCGACATCATTCGATGTTGATCACAAGATATCGAACTATTTTTCTAACTCTCTTATTCATTGTTTTTGTCCACATGAGGTGTTCTTAATCATTTTCATATACTTTCTAACGAGTTTTTCATTACTTGAATACTACTTGGTTGGAGAAGTATAAAGAGGTGTTTGTATCAACTTGGATTAATCAAAATCTCAATTTTAACCAAAGTAGAGAGCCAACATTCATCGTGAAGAAACACCCGCATTCTGTTAATTCAACTTTGAAAAAATTTGTGAGGTTAATTAATATCGTGACACATGCAAGTTATTAGTATAAAAGAAAGCTTCCAAAAAAAATAATTGTTTGAAAACATCAACACAAACTGCCATGCTTCAATTTATTACAAGGCAAAGTTTCTTTTGAAACCAAAACCTAGTTCGGTTTCGGTTTTTTTTTTCAGTTATTACAGTAAGTTCGATTTTTTTGGTTTTACCATTTAGGCTTGAGTTTTTTTTGGAAAAAAAAAAGCCCTACATAATTTTGGTTGATAAAAAGATAAATTGATCTATACACATTTGGATATATGTCTTACTAAAATAATGTTAATTATATTTTAAATATTTATTTTCTTGATTTTGCTACGGATTTCGTTTTAGACTGAATTTCCGTAGATAAACCGTTGCAGGATGTGTTCGTAGCAAATTTGTTACGAAACTAGTACCGATCTTTTATTTAGCAAATACATATTTTTAAGCAGTGAAGTCTTTTTTTTTTCTTTAGTATGATTTCTTGTTATTATCAAATATATACATCAATGGGTTTATTAATTAGTTTTTGATAGGTTGCCTTTCATTTGCACATTTTCTTTTCATGTGGCCTTCCTTGAAGTTTCCATGTCATTTACTACATAGAAATTTGAGACCCTCATTATTAAGTGTTTTATCTTATTATTTTTTCTTGTTCAATTTCTCGTGAAGCTTCAATGGGTTTGTTGGTGAGTGACTGAGAAGTGCATTACACATAACTTAAATTAATATTTTAAAGTACACATAAATTATGTATTTACTTTTGTCCAACACATTACTTCGATATGTTATTGGAATGCTGGAGGAAAAAAGATGTTAAAACAGACAAAATCAATTAAAACTTAGGTGGTGTTTGATTTCTAAGTGTAATTGATAATAACATATGTTTAGAAAGAATTGAGAAAATGTATAACTACATAAATTTTGTTTCTTTCTATAAGTTGGTATAGAAATTAAAATTGGACTTAATTATTATTCTAAAATAGGGGTAACTTTGTAAAATAGTAATCAAGTTTCAAAAGTGTTTCAATTAGATCACTCAATACGAATTTTACACGGTATACACCATCGGATATACTATGATAAGTGACCTAATTGAAATATTTTTTAAACTTGGTTACTATTTTGTGGTGCTTTCCCTTCTAAAATATGTCATGGATGTTACGATGCACCTCCCCTAACATCTATACGACTATGTGTACATCGTACACTTGATTTCTAAAGGGGCCTACTATGCGTATACCACCCTACTATCCGTGCACCACCCCTAACATCTATGCGACTCGTATAGATGTCACGGATGTTACGGTGGTATACATTTATCTGTTATCTTTCTAAAACACATCCACATTGGTCGGTTTAAAAACATATTTTATTTTCTACACGATGTATTCTAAACTTAATTAAAGCTTTCACTACAAAACAAAACAAAACAAAATCCCTCTTAATTCAATCAATGAAAGAGTGTCCCGCAATAATTTCTAAGAAAACATGGTGGGGAGGGATTATGTATTTACCGATAGGTTACTGACCAAATTATTAAGGGATCATCAACGACTGCTTCAGCGATGGTACCGATGGAAGTTTAGTCAATGTTTTCAGAACTGGATCGTACATTGAACCCGTCCATGGTCAGACCGGTAGGACCGGATTTAAAAACTGGACGTGTCATAAATATTATAAAAATATATCAATCCAAACAACCATTAATCCTTCAAAAACCACCAACAAGTGAATTCCAATAGTCTTAAACTAACAATTAGCTACGTAATACGAATCCACCAGACTTAAGATTAAAAATATATATATATATTAGCCAACCGGTCCGACCATCCGGTTTTCCGATCCGACTGCTGGGTCGCTGCAGGACCATTTCAACATACGTAACCGAACCGGCCAGACCACCGGTTCCCGGCCCGACCAATTAGAAAACTACATAGTTATGCGAAAACCACATATTTTGATTTAAATTATTTAAAAGGGTATTAATGTAATATTACACGTTTTACCAAAAAAATCATTTTACGTGCTGTGTTTTATGTATACGTAACTGTATTTTTTTGTTTTCTGTATACATATATGATACTATATGTTACTGTTACGTGTACGTAATCCAATACTTCAAATAATTTTTTTAGAAATGTTTAATATTACATAGCAACTGAAAATGTCAATTATGAAGTGGAACTATTACAGAACCAAAGGGAAGAACTTGTTAGCGAATTTACTAAGTTCGCTTGTTTAGTATAGGGGCGAACTTATTAAGTTCGTCATGTTCAGTAGTTTGTTAGCTTTGTCTATAAATAGCTTCTTTGTAACATTATTCAAGTTATCAATCAATTCATATCAGTTTTACCCCCAATTATTCTCTCTCAAATTTTTCTCTCGTTTATCATTCTCGCTTGTTTTAGCGATCTCGTTTATCATTCTCGCTTATTTTAGCGATCATTCTCGATATCATAACATGGTATCAGAGCATATATGCTCGATTCTGTGATTTTTTTCCTTTTTCCGCACTCTTTCTTTGTTGTTTCATTCCTTTTCTCATTTTTTGTGTCAATTGGGGGTTGTTTTCTGTTTTGATCCGTTCAATACCTTCGTTTTTTGTTTCTAATCATTCCTACGGTTGGATTTCTTCATATACTTCTCTGATTTTGAGTTATGATGATTTTTGGATCGATTTCACGTTTTTCTGTTCGTGCAGGCGAACTTGTCGCGATAGTTTGTTACGGGCGAACTTATTAAGTTCGCCTGTTCCTTTCCTCAGCGAACTTAACAAGTTCGTTTATTCCAGTCTTCATTTTCTTTCTAATTTTGTCATGCCTCCTACTGTTGATCCCGCAGTTGTTATTCCTATGGATTCTTCTAATCCTTTGTTCTTACATTCATCTGATCATCCAGGTCCCTTACTTGTTTCTAAAACATTTGACGGCTCTTCTTTCGGATCTTGGAAACGTGCCATGTCCATTGCCTTATCTGCTAAGAACAAACTTGGTTTTGTTGATGGGACTGTTGTCAGACCTACTTCCTCTCCTAATCTGGAGTTATGGAAAAGATGCAATGATATGGTTATTTCTTGGATTTTGAATACTTTGTCCAGTGATATCAGTGAGAGTGTTTTGTATGTTGAGACTGCTCGACAACTCTTGAAAGAGTTAACTGACCGGTATGGACAGAGTAATGGGGCCAAGTATTATCAATTGCAAAAGTCTCTTTCTGCTATTTCTCAAGGGAATGATGATGTTGCTACATATTTTACCAAAATCAAAGTTGTTTGGGATGAGCTTAATGCAATCGAGCCTATTCCTCCCTGCACATGTGGTACTTCCCAACTTATGGCTAAACGCGAAACAGATCAATGTTTGATGTAGTTTCTGATGGGTCTTAACCCTTGTTATGACATGATTCGTGGGAATATTATCACGATGAAACCTCTTCCCTCAATCAATGAAGCTTATGCTTTTCTCATTCAAGATGAGAAACAGAGGGAGCTTCATTCCTCGGCTCAGTTTATTCCTCATAATGCTTCTATGAATGTTTCTGTGCAAGTACCAAAGAATTACAGTGCTCGAAAAGGTTCTGTTTGTTCTCATTGCAAGAAGCCAGGACATGATACCAGTAAATGTTATCGTTTAATTGGGTTTCCTAAAGATTTCAAATTTACTAGACCCAAAGCTATTGCTAATGTTGTTTCTGATGTTGGGGTTACTGTTCCTACTTCCGGTGCTCCTAATGCTCTTTCTTCTGAACAGTACAACAATCTGTTGCAACTTCTTTAGCAGAATTCTGGGTTCAGGGTGGTGTTCCTAATGTTCAACCACTCAGCTTTGCAAATATTTGCAGGTATTGTTGCTTTCAATTCGACTACGGTCGATACTACTTGGATCCTTGATATCGGTACAAGTAATCATATGTGCTTTGATTTCAATTTACTTTCTGATGTTCAATTGTTTAACTCACCCGTTTATGTTCTTCTTCCAAACGGGCATGTCTTAACTGTTACGCGGGTCGGAACAATTTATCTTACCAAGACGTTTTCTATTTCTAATGTCTTCTTTGTGCCTCAGTTTAAGCACAATCTCTTATCTGTTCCTAAACTTTGTAGGGATACAAAGGGTCTTGTTCAGTTTTCTGAAACTACTTGTTTCTTGCAGGCCCCTTCGCTGAGTAGTCTGTTGGTCCTGGGAGATCTTCTCAACGGCCTTTATCTTTTGAATCCAAATAAACTTTTCTCTGTTACAGTTGATTCTTCTTCTCACTGTAATTCTGTTGTTTCTTTGAAACTTTGGCATACTCGTCTTGGTCATTTATCTTTGTACAAACTTAAGTAATTGAATGTCTTTACTGGTGTACATGATTGTTCTATTGGTGATTGTTCTGTTTGTCCTAAGGCTAGACATCATAAACTGCCTTTTGCATCTAGTAGTATATCCAGTTCTCAAATGTTTGATCTTATTCATATTGATATGTGGGGACTGTATCGATCTACTACATTTGATGGATATAAATATTTTCTCACCATTGTTGATGATTTTACTAGAACTACTTGGACTCATCTTTTGACAACTAAAGGAAATGCCTTTACTATTCTTCAAGGGTTCATTGAAATGGTTGAGACTCAGTTCAGTACCAAAGTGAAGCGTGTTTGATCTGATAATGCTTTTGAACTTGGTTCGGGTGTTCATCATGCCAAGTATTTTAAACAGAAGGGAATTATTCATCAGACTACTTGTCCTGCGGTTCCTCAATAGAATGGGGTGGTGGAACGTAAACATAAGCATCTTCTCGAAACTGCTCATGCTCTTATGTTTCAATCCAAGTTACCAATAACTTTTTGGGGTGAATGCGTTCTCACTACTACTCATTTGATTAATATTTTCCCCACACGGGTTCTTAAGAGAAAATCTCCTTCTGAGATGCTCTTTGGTAAAGCTCGTTCATACACCCACCTTCGCACTTTTGGGTGTTTGTGTTATGCTTCTACCTCTACACCCGGACGAGATAAATTTCAGCCTAGAGCTCAAGCTTGTATTTTTATTGGTTATCCTTTTGGAAAGAAAGGTTACAAGCTTTATAATATTGACACTCGACAAGTTATTGTTTCTGGGGATGTGACTTTTCTTGAGCACATTTTCCCTTCTTTACACTCTTCAGATCCTTCTTATTTGTTCCCTTCTCTAAATGATCTGTTTGAGGAGACAGATCCAACTGTTGTTCCTTCATCTTCTTCGGCTGCACCTGAAGTTGATTCCACTCCTCCTCATGTTTCTCTTATTCCTCCTCCTCCACCTCCGAAGCCCTGGATTATGTTTGTAATTCTGCTTCTTCTGTCGATTCATCTTGTTTTCATACTTTGTCGAGTGCTTGCCAAGCTTCTCATTTTGTTTCCATCACCACTCACTCCAAACTACGAGTAATTTCAACTTTTGCACTTTGTTTTTAGAGTAAATTGCATAAATCGTCCTTTATTTTTATACCATTTTTCAGATATTGTCTTTTAACCAAAAAATTGACAAAGATCATCATTTACGTTTACAAATCTTGCACGTTACGTCCTTTGTCCCTAACCCAGTTAAGTTTTTTCGTTAAGTTTGGTCATATGCAAGGCACATAGGGTACTCTAGTCTTTTTACCCATTTATATAAAAAAATAAAAATATTTAAAATAAAAAAAAACCCAAAACTCACACACACTCTCTCACTCTCTCTCAACACACACTCTCTCTTCTCTCTCTCACGACAGCAGCCACCACCGTCGCCGGGTAGGCTTCCAAATTGCTATTGGCTAATCTTAGTTTTGTTTGATTCAGTACATATTTTTAACATCCCTATGTCTCATAAGCCATCTCATTAATATGCAAAGAGTCACCCACATGAAACTCATGGACCCGAGCATCAATCTCAGTCCAACAGAACCAGGAACTTTAGTGACACCATTTAGTCTCATAAACCATCTCATCTTAGCACAATCATCCGACCTCTTTGAATTTGCATATATATGAGACGAAATTATATAATTCCCAGAAATTATATAATTCGCAGAATTCATATATGAGCAACATTTGAAACAGACGTACCAAAACCTTGTGCATCGAGAGTTAGGCCTTTGCGGATGGGTGATGCGGCGTCGTTTGGATCTAGCGAGATCGATTTATCGGCGACTGATTTGGCTAATCTAACAGAAGAGGTGTGGTCTTTTGTAGAACTAGATTTAGCTTACAATTGAGCGACGATTATGAAATGACGTTTGGCGTCGTAGCTTGACCGGTTCCTGAAACGGAATTTCGTCAACAGATTTTGAGGTATTTTTTGCATCCACAGGAATTTCATCATAGCTTGACCGGTTTATGACCTCTTTAACCTTGTCTCCAGCCACACAAAAAAGCCCCAAATGGTGGCAATATTACAAATCTGGATTTGGGGGTTATGAGATTAGGGTTTCTAATGGTTAGGGTTTTGTGAGAGAGCAGAGAGAAGTGGTGTGCCAGCGGTGGTGGTGGTTGCGAAGATGGTGGTGGTTTCAGGATGTGGTAGATGGTGGTCGAGGTTGCGAAGATGGTGGTGGTTCTCGTGGTTGCCGGAGGTTGGGCTGGTGCTACTCGTGGTTGCAGGAGGTTGGGCTGGTGGTCGGATGGTTGAGGTCGGATGGTGGTGGTAGGCTGCTGGTGGTGAAGTGGTGGTGAAAGAGGAAGTTGAGAGAGAAGGTGAAGACGGTGAGAAGAGAGAGTGTGCATCGAGAGAAAGTCATGTGTTTTTATTATTTATTATTTTTATTTTTTATATAGATGGGTAAAAAGACTAAACTATCCTCACGTGTCTTGCACATGACAATACTTAACGAAAATATTTAACTGGGTTAGGGGCAAAGGATGTAACGTGCAAGACTTGTAAACGTAAAGGATGATCTTTGTCATTTTTTTAGCTAAATGACAGTTTCTAAAAAATGTATAAACATAAAAGACGATTTATGTAATTTACTCTTGTTTTTATTAGGAAATTGCACGGCAATCTTGGACACCTATTTAAAACGCGTTATGTTATTTTATGTCGGAGTACTATGTACCTTTTGTTGATAATATATATGATTTCAGTTTGGTCCAATGTTTTAAAAACCGGACCGGCCGGTCGGACCGGGAACCGTGACCTCCACCGGTCGGGTTACATGCTCTGAGACCGTTTGCTGGTTGAACCGGGCGGTCCAAGCGATTCAGCGGTCGAACCGCGAACTGGTGGTGGAACCGGGTAGTTTAAATTTACTATTTTTTTTTGTTTTTTTTCTTACAATCCTTCTGCTTACTTATATTTACAATTTTAACTCAATTTGTCTTTTTCCTTTTAGCTTATATGCTACCCCAGATCCTCTAAAACTCTAATCAAAATCAAAATTGAAGATTCAAAAGAATCAAAATTCTACAGACCTACAACCCTCGTCCTTGACTTAAAATTGTTTAAATTGTTATATATATAGTATTTGGATTTTTTTTATATTTTTCTATATATTTTTATGTTTATTTATATTATTTATTGCGTCATCCGGTTCTTAAATCCGGTCCGACCAGTGAACCTCTAAGACGTCCGGTTCGTTGTCCGGTGCGGTTCTGAAAACATTGGTTTGGTCTTCTACCTTTTTACGTGAAAATTTATGAATTATCATTATTATTTGATGAGTGTTTTATATATGTTATTAATTATTCGCGTTATCGAATGACTCGTTAAGTTTAATGGGTTTGTTGATTAGTGACTATTAAGAGCATTACACTTTACTTAATTAATATTCAAAACATATAATTAAGTGTATTTGTTTATGTCCAAGACATCGTTACTTTGCTACTGTCCGGGCCGTCCTTGAGATTTCAAATACCTTGTCCGACTAGTAAAAATGAACCCCTAAAATGTGTAGCCTACTGTTTTGTGATTAGCAGGTCGGAGCGAAAAGATGTTAAAGGGGATCAGTTTTACGATGCAAATATCACTAAAGCTACAAATTACATGGCTCATTCTTTAAAAAAATGGCACATTATATCTATATTCAAAATAGAAATAAATGAATAGTAACATTCATTTTTTAATTTTTTTCAGTTTTTATTTTGTACCCTCATACTATTTATAATATACGTTTTTAACCCGTTTTTATTTTCTAATGGTTTCGGCTTTTTGTAATAACTTTCGCTTATTAACTTTTATTTAAAAACAAATTGTGCGGTTGTCTTTAGTTTTTTCTTTGTCAACGTTCTGATATAACTTTTTTTTTAAAATGAAGTTGTATTTAAAATAGAGTTTTTATTTTGTATCGTAGGCTATAACGGACGCCGTTATCATTGTGGTACCGTGAGGAATCGAACAAATTATGAGCGAATAACATCGTTGTCGGTATTTGTACTATTGGAGCCAGTATTGGTATTATCGGAGCCGATATTTGTCACACCCCGCCGAAGGCGGAAACACGGAGGTGAGACGACAGCGGTGCATCGAACACTTAGGCGCAAGAGAATGCTAATGGGTACACTGCAAATTTCAAAGAACCACTACGAACATATCCAAGAAAGTACAGTGTCAAACAAACCACGAAAACCAAAATACAAATTCAGGTTGTCTACATAAACCAAACATTCCAAATGCAGAATACAAAACCAACAACCAAGTCATAATCCAAAAGAAAGTCCCCAAAAGCAATTCACCAAACTAGTCATTTGCTTCAATTCTGTTTACCTGAAAAGCATGTTTCAAAAACGGTCAACTATAAAAATAGTTGGTGAGTACGCAGGTTTTACGACTCAATAAAATAAGTAAATGAATTTCAAAATGTAAAGTAGTCATCCATAGATGATAAAGTACATGTGTTAAGATTTTAGTTACCCTGAGCCACAATCAAAACCGTCAGACTAGTTGTTGCCCCTGTATCTAGGTGTTAAATGCGAACACCTATTATGGCTAATTATGAGCCCAAATGACTCTACAAGTCTGGTTGATGCGACCAACCCTGGGCGGGGGTGTCGACCAAATACTACTATTCATAATTCTTATCGGCTATTCAAGCTAATTGATTGCGTTAAAGTGGGGACTTAATGCATCTAAAAGTAAACCCAGGTAACCCTAATCCCAAGTAACAACATGTAGTGAAACAGCTTTTCCCCCGTAAAACAGTAAACATTTAAAAGTGGGGCCGCAAAACTCACCTGAGAGTGAAACGCGAAAAAGTGCAGTAAAACAGTGAAACAGCCAACGGTGGTATCCTAGCCGAGTCCTACTAATAAGTAGACACAAAATGTATTTAGGAAACCTAATATGTGTGGCTAAGTCAACAAAAGTCAAAAGTGGCTATGCAGTCAATTGTAAAGCCAAAACCCGTGCGCGTGCGTACGAACCGTTAAGAATTATAAAACCGGCTTTTATATGAATTAATAACCTTAAAATTTTAAGTTTTAGATTTTAATAAATAACATCAGTAGTTAAAAAGTCACATTTGATAAAATCTCATGTCACGGTTTCGTTTGATCAAAAACGCGATTACGCGCGTAAAGTCCGGTTTACGGTTTGAAAATCAGATTCGTCCGAAATTAGGGTTTTAGTGTGATATTAGCACCCAATTTAAAAGTCAAATTTTATGTTTTAAATGAGGTTATACTTCTGTCCAAAATTCCCTAGAATTTTTATAAAATCAATTTTATATAAAAATTTCCAAAATTAATAACTTTTTATAAAATTTAAATGGACTATAATTCCAAAATCATACTTAGACATAAAGTTACTGTTTGAAATTTATACCAATTGATCATGTATATAAATAAAAATTTCTGACCAATTTTCATATTTTTCCAATATTCATATTATTTAATATTAATTTAATTTTGTTAAAACTTTACAAATTCGAGAAAAATATTTAAACACATCAAAACTTCCCCAAATTTTTACCATATTAGTTTTAAGTCAATATAAGATCATGTACCAATTTTCAAGTCCTTATTTTATCTAGAAGTATACAAACCCTAAATCAAACGTTTAAACTTTATAAACACTAAACGTATACTTAAACAACTCCAATATTCATAAAATTTAGACAGGAGTCTTAGTTCATCATATAACAATCACTGACAAATTTCCAGAATTTTTCAATACACAGAAATATTTTTTCCAAATTTTCATGTATTAAACTTGTGTGAATTTTAATAAATAATCTATAAAGAGTTAGATAACCAAATTTTCCAGATCATCATTTTAAAACATATTCTACTGTATAAAAACAAATTTGGGTGCTAAATCAACCATTTTTAAAAATCCACCAAAAACATGTTTGTTCTTGATCATTTAAGCTAAACTACAAGTTTGATCAAGGATTATACCTTCCAAAATAAAAAAATGATGATGAAATTTGATGCTAAGCTACTGAGTTTTCCTTGATTTATAACCTACAATCACAATGTGGTTCAATTCCAAGATCAAAGACTCAAAAATCAACAAAATGCTCTTTTAATTCAAGAAAATGTAAGTGTTCATACACTTTGATCATAAAATCTTGCAAGTTTTTCACTAGATAACTCATTGTGGATGATTACAACTAGTTTTATCCACAAATCCTTGTTAAAATCACAAGATTCAAGCTAAAAACTCTTAAAAACAACAAAACTTAAAAATCAAAGTGGGTGTGTGTAGTGTGTGTGTTCTTGGTGTTCTTGAGAACACATGCAAGAATCAAAACAGAAATTTTAAAGATGAAATCATGTTAAAATACCTTTAAAATACTAGAACAAAGCTCATCAACAACTATGATACAAGGATTCAAAGTTGCAATGGATGATTTGAGCTTGTTCTTGAGTTAGATGATGAAAAATGGGATTGTTTGGGTGTGGAAAGGGTTCTCAAGGCTGGAACAAGAATGGAGAGGAGAAAAAATGGGTGGGGGTTGGGTATTTATAGTGGAAAAGCAAGTCTTGCTTTAAAAGACCATTTTTATAAAAAAAAAATACCCACTTTTTTATAAAAATTACACCCCTAAACACTCTAATAAATATTTTTATCCAAACATAAAATTCTAGTATCCAAAATAATGAATTTTAGAAAATTTTAAAACATAAAAACTCAAATATTTTCAAAAAGTTATACCGGGTAAACACCGGGTATTTAACGGAAGAACCACCTGTGATCGTTAGTTTAAATCACAAAAGTTAGCACATATAATATTATAAAACATTATTCTTAACTAAAATATAAATATAAAAATTATTTTCGAGAATTTAATTTTTACCGTTTATTTAACGCGTTCGCAGTATACGCAGTGTATGCACTTAACCGGGTTATTTAGTTCGGACCTTAGTGTTTGTCTAAGGTAGTATTCCTAGAATTCCTAGAAACACTAAAAATATATAAAATCATAATATTTAAAAATATAACGTATAAAAAATTCGAGAAACGGTAAGGACCTGAAAAACAGCGGTTATCAGTTGAAAGGAATTTCGTCCTGAAATTCAACTGGTGTTGGTAATGACCGCTTTATTCACAAAAAAGTTGAGGATATTTCTGTTTCATTTGGTCCTCTCGTTCCCATGTGAATTCGGGTCCATGCTTCGAGTTCCATCGGACCTTCACGATAGGGATACGGCTACGTTTAAGCGTATTGATCTCGCGATCCAAAATCTCGACCAGTTCTTCGATAAAGTGAAGCTTTTTATCGACACGAACTTCCTCATGTGATATTACCAAGGTTTCATCAGCTAAACACTTTTTGAGGTTTGATACGTGGAAAGTATCGTGTATACCGCCGAGTTCTTGAGGCAATTTCAATTTATACGCCACGGGACCAATTCTATCAAAAATTTCATACGGTCCAATATACCTCGGATTGAGTTTACTTCTCTTTCCTGTAATATCCAGGATTTTTCCGACCTGTTTTGCCCAAAACCTTTACACGTATTTTCAATTCAAAACTTGAAATTCTATTTTCTTAAATAAATAGTTATTAATTTAATTGAGATAAGTTACAAGGAAAAACAAGTTACACTTGTACATATATATATATATATATATGTATGTATATATGTGTGTTTTATAAATAAAATACCATCTAAATTCCTTGCAAATTTATAATTATATAAATGATTTATAAAACTATTTCATAAAATAATTAAACTTGAAAATCATAAATCTTAAAAATATTTTTATAGAATTATAAAATAGTAAAAAAATATAAAGCCTATGGAAACATAGTTGGAATTTATAAAAAAAAAAAAAAACATATTCATAAAAAGGCTAGGGACTATTCTGTCATTATCGAAACTTTCTTTTTAAAACTAAACTTCTATTTTAAACATAAAATGAAAACAACTTGAAACTGCAGGGGCCTGTTCTGCCTCAGACCCAAACCCCCGAACCCAGAATCGGTCATGGGTTCGAGTCCCGCAACCCCTCGTTTTTCAGCTCCATTATCCAAAAAACGCATTTCCGGTCAGGTTCGATGAACCTCGACCTCCTATACCCGCGTGCGACCGAAACCCGATGCATCCCGATAACCAATTTCGACTTTAATGGCCGCGTGAGGCTCGAGTGAGAAGCCGTCGGCCCAACCACCACCCGAAACCCGTTCACGCAATAAATGTTAGAAATTGGCTATAAAAATCGATTTGAACCTTCAGTAACATCACACCTCAACTTCCTTCACTCTCATTTTCTCCGATTAACACCGGCATTTGACCGATTGAAGCTGCGACAGCCGACGACAAGACCCAACTCGTTCTCACTCGTTCCTTCATCAAATCAGGTAATTCGTGTATCCACATGCGTCGTTTTTACCCAAGGATCGAAAGCCCTCTGTCCATTTACAATGACAGAAGCGAATTCGATGTGTATTTGGGGATCGAAAATCTAGGGTTCATATGGGAAATAGGGAACGATTAGAGATTACATAAATCGTCCTTTATACCATTTTTCAGATATTGTCCTTTAATCAAAAAATTGATAAAAATCATCATTTACGTTTACAAATCTTGCACGTTACGTCTTTTGTCCCTAACCCAGTTAAGTTTTTTTGTTAAGTTTGGTCATATGCAAGACACATGAGGGTACTCTGGTCTTTTAACCCATTTATATAAAAAAATAAAAATATTTAAAATAAAAAAAACCCAAAACTCACACACACTCTCTCTCTTCTCTCTCTCAAGACAGCAGCCACCACCGTCGCCGCCGGGTCGGCTTCCAAATTGCTATTGGCTAATCTTAGTTTTGTTTGATTCAGTACATATTTTTAACATCATTATGTCTCATAAGCCATCTCATTAATATGCAAAGAGTCACCCACATGAAACTCATGGACCCGACCATCAATCTCAGTCCAACAGAACCAGAAACTTTAGTGACACCATTTAGTCTCATAAACCATCTCATCTTTAGCACAATCATCCGACCTCTTTGAATTTGCATATATATGAGACGAAATTATATAATTCGCAGAATTCATATATGAGCAACATTTGAAACAGACGTACCAAAACCTTGTGCATCGAGAGTTAGGGCTTTGCGGATGTGTGATGCGGCGTCGTTTGGATCTAGCGAGATCGATTTATCGGCGACTGATTTAGCTAATCTAACAGAAGAGGTGTGGTCTTTTGTAGATCTGGATTTAGCTAACAGTTGAGCGACGATTATGAAATGACGTTTGGCGTCGTAGCTTGACCGGTTTCTGTAACGGAATTTCGTCAACAGATTTTGAGGTATTTTTTGCATCCACAGAAATTTCGTCATAGCTTGACCGGTTTATGACCTCTTTAACCTTGTCTCCAGCCACACAAAAAAGCCCTAAATGGTTGCAATATTACAAATCTGGATTTGGGGGTTATGAGATTAGGGTTTCTAATGGTTAGGGTTTTGTGAAAGAGCAGAGAGAAGTGGTGTGCCAGCGGTGGTGGTGGTTGCGAAGATGGTGGTGGTTTCAGGATGTGGTAGATGGTGGTCGAGGTTGCGAAGATAGTGGTGGTTCTCGTAGTTGCCGGAGGTTGGGTTGGTGCTACTCGTGGTTGCAGGAGGTTGGGCTGGTGGTCGGATGGTTGAGGTCGGATGGTGGTGGTAGGCTGCTGGTGGTGAAGTGGTGGTGAAAGAGGAAGTTGAGAGAGAAGGTGAAGACGGTGAGAAGAGAGAGTGTGTATTGAGAGAGAGAGAGAGTTATGTGTTTTTATTATTTATTATTTATATTTTTTATATAGATGGGTAAAAAGACTAAACTACTCTCATGTGTCTTGCACATGACAATACTTAACGAAAAAATTTAACTGAGTTAGGGGCAAAGGATGTAACGTGCAAGACTTGTAAACGTAAAGGATGATCTTTGTCAATTTTTTAGCTAAAGGACAGTTTCTGAAAAAATGTATAAACATAAAGGACGATATGTGTAATTTACTCTTGTTTTTAATAGGAAATTGCACGGCAATCTTGGACATCTATTTAAAACGCGTTATGTTATTTTATGTCGGAGTACTATGTACCTTTTGTTGATAATATATATGATTTCAGTTTGGTCCAATGTTTTTAAAACTGGACTGGACCGGCCGGTTGGACCGGGAACCGTGACCTCCACCGGTCGGGTTACATGCTCTGAGACCGTTTGCTGGTTGAACCGGGCGGTCCAAGCGATTCAGCGGTCGAACCGCGAACTGGTGGTGGAACCGGGTAGTTTAAATTTACTATTTTTTTTATCTTACGGTCCTTCTGCTTACTTATATTTACAATTTTAACTCAATTTGTCTCTTTCCTTTTAGCTTATATGCTAACCCAGATCCTCCAAAACCCTAATCAAAATCAAAATTAAAGATTCAAAAGAATCAAAATTTCTACAGACCTACAACCCTCGTCCTTGACTTAAAATTGTTTAAACGGTTGTATATATAGTATTTGGATTTTTTTTATATTTTTCTATATATTTTTATGTTTATTTATATTATTTATTGCGTCATCCGGTTCTTAAATCCGGTCCGACCAGTGAACCTCTAAGACGTCCGGTTCGTTGTCTGGTACGGTTCTGAAAACATTGGTTTGGTCTTCTACCGTTTTACGTGAAAATTTATGAATTATCATTATTATTTGATGAGTGTTTTATATATGTTATTAATTATTCGTGTTATCGAATGACTCGTTAAGTTTAATGGGTTTGTTGATTAGTGACTATTAAGAGCATTACACTTTACTTGATTGATATTCAAAACATATAATTAAGTGTATTTGTTTATATCCAAGACATCGTTACTTTGCTACTGTTAGGGCCGTCCCTGAGATTTCGAATACCCTGTCCGACTAGTAAAATGAACCTCTAAAATGTGTAGCCTACTGTTTTGTGATTAGCAGGTCAGAGCGAAAAGATGTTAAAGGGGATCAGTTTTACGATGCAAATATCACTAAAGCTACAAATTACATGGCTCATTCTTTAAAAAAATGGCACATTATATCTATATTCAAAAGAGAAATAAATGAATAGTAACATTCATTTTTTAATTTTTTTCAGTTTTTATTTTGCACCCTCATACTATTTATAATATACGTTTTTAACTCGTTTTTATTTTCTAATGGTTTCGGCTTTTTGTAATAACTTTCGCTTATTAACTTTTATTTAAAAACAGATTGTGTGGTTGTCTTTAGTTTTTTCTTTGTCAACGTTCCGATATAACTTTTTTTTTAAAACGGAGTTGTATTTAAAATAGTGTTTTTATTTTGTATCGTAGGCTATAGCGGACGCCGTTATCATAGTGGTACCGTGAGGAATCGAACAAATTATGAGCGGATAACATCGTTGTCGGTATTTGTACCATTGGAGCCAGTATTGGTATTATCGGAGCTGGTATTTGTATTCACTTTTATGCTTTCAAAGAGCCGAAAATAACATCATTGCTGATATTGGTATTATCGGAACGAGTGTCGGTATGTGCTTCTACGGTTTTTAATAATCTGCATTACGCAGGGAAAAAACGAAACTCTCACCATGAAGCGTGGGAAAAAAAACTAGTTTAGATAATTTATGTTTGATTAGTACGGAGATAGATCATAAATGGACCAGCAAGGGAGATACAATCAGCCAAAAATGAGACACTTTCCATCTTTGAGAAGGATAAATCGGCTGTTTGGCCCACATCGCAACAAGACCCATCCAAATAGAGGCAAGCCCAAATAGCAGCATGAAAAGTAGAGGTGCACAAACCTAGTTTTTGAACTGAACCGGTTCCAAACCGGCCCGAACTGGTTTGGTCAATGCAAACGTTAAACCGGTTTTGACTAAAATCGGTTCGGGTTAAACCGGTTTATAACATATAAAATCCCGAACCTGTTGAACCGGTTCAGTTCTGTTCTGGACCGGTTCGGGTTGGTGAACCGGTTTTTACAAAAAAAAAATTATTAAAATAAATTAAAAAATAAATATTTAACAGATAAAAACATAAAGTTTAACGTTTATACATATTGTAGGAGTTCGAAAATCATAAAACATTACAAAATTAAACAAGATAATTCTAAAATACGAGAAAATGAAAAATATATTTTTATTTTTTGAAGTTTTTTATGTTTAATCTTCGCCGTCATTCTCGGAGTTACTAGTGGATCCTCGTAGTTTATGATCTTCGGCGAGTTCTTCATTTGTAAGTGAGCTCGCCAATCCTTGGTTGACCTCAGATTCGTATATGAATTCTTCAACTTCAATTTCGTCTTCAAGCGGACTTCTATCTTGTCTCCTATCTACCGCATCCAAATGGTCTTTCAAGCAAATGCACATTTCCATTGCTGCGGAAGTGAGTCTAGTTCTTCGGATAGATAAAACCCTACCACTAAGAGAAAAAACGGATTTCGAAGCTACCGTGGAAGCTTTGATAGTTAGTAAATCACGGCCTATGGCGGAAATGACCGGAAAAGTAGATTTGTTTCCTTTCCAACAAGCCAAAATATCAAAGTCCTCAAAAACATCCGGACTCATAAATGATAAAAAGTTTGTTCTGATATACCTTCCGAGTTCGCTACTCAGGGTGGACCTTCTAACCCGTTTACTAAATTCATTTCTCATTTCGTTATACAAATTTAAGTTCACATTCCTCGAGCTACTACTTGATGCGCTCGTGCCCATCGTATCATGTGGGGTTTGTGTTGTATCATATTTATGTAAATAAATATCAAACAAATCTTGTAAACATTTGTTAAAATAAGTTTTTATTACGGTTGAAAAATGAATTTCTTCGGAATTCAAATCCAAATCGTAAGTTATTTTATCAATCAAGGTTTCAACACCGTAAACATTAATTGTAGGGTTTAATGCGGCGGCACAAGTTATAACCGGAGGCATTTATTTAAAATATTTAACAAATTTTTCTTTCATCGGTTTTATCATTTTCGTAAAAAGAGTATTTTTATTTTCAAGTTCGGCTAATTTGTGACACATTAGAAGTATTTGTTTAAGAGCCAAGGGACTTGTGTGGTAATAAACCCCGGATAAAAAAGTGGTGGCGGTTTTAAAAACTTCGAGCAATTCGGTTATATTTTCAAGAATGTCCCAACTCGTAGACGGAAATTTTTGAATTTTACGACGTGGTTTTGAGGAAAGCAAATCATGAAAAATTTCTAAAGTTCCTCTTTGACGTATAGCACTATGAAACATTTTATGAGTTGAATTCCATCTTGTTGGGAGGTCCAGATTGGGACCTAAGCAAATCAAACCCGTTTCATCCCAAAATCTAATATATTCATGGTATCTTTTTTTGCTACTACTAAAAACGTCTTTAAGCATGACTCGAAATGCATTACTTAATTCAATAACGGGTTCAACCGCAAGCCCGTCTTGCACGGCTAAGTTGATGATGTGTGCAATACATCGACTATGGAAAAAAAAGTCGTTGCAAATCGGTTTATATTTTAATATTAATTTTTGAACCGCAATTGTATTATTTGAGGCATTATCAAAAGATATTGAAAATAATTTATTTTGTAATTTAAAATCGATTATCACATCATCTAAAATGTGAAATAAATTTTGACCCGTGTGCGGATATTCAAACATATCAAACGCGATTGTACGTTTCATCATTTGCCACGTATTGGTATCAACCCAATGAGCGGTAACGCAAATATATGAGTCAGGAATACCATGTGGAGCCGACCAAACGTCGGTGGTTAAGTTCACACCGGTTTCCAATTTTTCAAAACCTAAAATTAATTCTTTTTTTGTTTTTTTCCACATTTTTAGACAATCACGTCTAAGAGTACTACGACTTACTTAATGATAACGTGGTTGAAGGGCTTCTTGAATCATCATCGTCATGAGCGGGTTGTCGAAGTGGTTGAACGGCAAACCTCTTTGAATAACTAATTTCGCCATTCTATCTCGAACAATATTTGGATCGAAGTTCCAAATTCCACCCTCGCTTGTCATAGATGCTTGACTCTCACCTGGAATTTTCTTCAAACTCGGGCAAGATTTTTCCATATGAGTTCTTAGAGTAGAGTTTGAATCATTTTTAAAAAACCCACCACAATTTTTGCAACGAGCACGTTCCATCCCGTTAGACATCTCACATAGATCGTAGTTTGACCAAATTGCGGGGTCCCTCGTTGTTAGTATGATTTTCACAACGCTAACTTCGGAAGAGGAAACACCAAAACTTGAATCGGCCATAGCGTTTTTTGAGTGTTTTCGAGTGTTTTTTATAAACGAGAGTGTAGAGAGCGGGTTTGAGAAGTGTGATTTAACCAAAACACCCACTACCTATTTATAATATGTTTGGGGGTTAAAATGGGTGAAAAAAAGGACAAAATAACGGCTCCAAACGGCTATATATAGCCATTTTCCCAACGGCTAGTTTTCGAAGTTGACCGTTAAACCGGTTTGCCAAACCGGTTCCTCAAACCGGTTCTCAAAAAACCGGTCCTAAACCGCTCATTCGCAGGGAACAGTTAACCGGTTCAAAACCGGCGGTTCACACCAGTTTGAAACCGGTTTCCCCTAAACTGGTTTAGTCTCGGATCGGGTTTCGGTTTGAAGCCGGTTTGGATTTCCAAACCGGTTTTTTTTGTTCACCTCTAATGAAAAGAAAGCAAAAACATCTTAGGATAAAAAAGAAAAATAACGTCATTGAACTGTACATTTTTTATCATCCCATCAATTGAGTGGAATTGAGTGGCCAATTACATCAAACATGTTTAAAAACTTTATAAAGATTCATGTTGATTTACCTAACAATTCTTTAGTAAAAATGTCTGTCAATTGATTTTTTCATTCAGTTGAAGATTTTTATAGCTCAAGAAGTAACTTTTCTCTAAGAAAAAATAGGTTAATTTTAATATGTTTTGTTCTAACATGAAAGACGGGATTGCGGAGATAGAGATGGCATCATTGTTATCGCACATTAAAGGAATGGGAAGATTGATTTCAACATTTAATTCTTTTTAAAATGTTAACAAGCCATAAGACATCACATGTAGTTGAACACATGGCACGACACTCTTCCGTGTTTTTTGCTTTTCCATGAGATAAGGCAACTACCCAGGAAAATGCAATCGCTGGTAACATATCTTCTAGATCCAACAAACTTACCTCAATCTGAGTCATAGTAGGCAACAAAATTGAAATACGTACTTTTTTAGAAAAGAATGCCTATACCTGGAGAGTTCTTGAGACACCTTAGCAATGTCAAACCAGAAATATGCAAAAAGGCACTAAGAAAACAAGTTCGATATGCGAAACAGGTGGGAGCTTTATATGCTCAGGTTGTGATGTAGCTAGCAGCAGTGGAGCTTTGTATGCTCCGACTGTGATATAGCTAGCAGCGGTGGAGCTTTGTATGCTCAGGTTGTGATGTAGCTAGCAGCAGTGGAGCTTTGTATGCTTCGGCTGTGATATAGCTAGCAGTGGTGGAGCTTTGTATGATTCGATTGTGAACGGTGGTGATGGTTGAACCAATGAGGCTCTGATATCAAGTTAAACATATTAAGTAGCGTAAATGTGATTGTATTGATAAATTATAAAATGATTAGGGATAGAATGAAGGTTATATATGATATTTATATTTACATAATATTACATTCTACTATAACTAATTACAACATGATCCGATAAATATATATTTTTGTTTTTCTATCATAGCTGTTAATATATAATGTTCTATAAAAATGGGCATGATGTTGCGATATATAATGTTACAAAATGAAGTCGTATAAAATATATCGGGCAACAATTTTTTCTATTTGATAAGGTTTTATTTTTATAAAATCTATATCAAAATGTAGATAAAAATAAATAAATCATTACACTGCATTATTTAAATCATTATTTTGTTTAAACCGTTTTACATTAAAATAAAAATGAAACCCTAAATATGAGCATGCAAACAGAGATCATATGTTAATATGTCTGATGTTACACTATTTTTCTTGTACATGCACTTTGACAATTTTGTTGGTAAGGGTCTATCTGATCAGTTGTTTGGATCAAAAATTAACAAAAATAATTGGTTAATAATGCTACACTGATTGTCCACAGGCCGAGCTTCGACTCGTGTGGACCGGATCCTTTCATTTTCCGAACTTGAGATGAAGCTGTAACATGAAATAACCCGTTAGAAAAGCCCGATGGCATATTTTGAAATGGTTACAATCTAGCGCGCTTGGTTTGTTCTTGTTGAGGTGAAGATGGGCTAAGGTCAAGGCAATCGGAAGGTTTATGTTTTCTATTTCGGGTTAGTATTTGCCCCGTATGTTCGGATCCAGATTTAAGAATGGAGTCTTTCAAGCGTTTAAGATCCGAGAGCTTCACTGGTTTTAGTAAATAATCCTCGGCTCCTTCTTCTAAACATCTGTTTAGGGTTTAAACAAATCAGGAAACAATTAATTAGCAAATAAGCGTATAGATATCGTAGATCGTAATCAATTAATCATACCGGTCGATACGAATTAGACTGTTTTCAGATGACATGATCACCACTGGTATATCTCTAAATGTTGAAGAATTCTGTTAATTAACGGTAACAACTTCCATCTTTAGATGATGAATGCACAAACAAGAATCAAATTAAAACATTGATAGGTATTAGATAACTTCACTAACCTTGATTTTCTTGAGCAGTTCAAATCCGGTCATTCCTGGCATGGAGTAATCTGTCATGATCAGATTCACCTTCAAATCCTGCATTCAAACGAATCAGATACACTCAAAAATTGAAATCGATGGAGAATCCATAGCGAAAAATGTTTCAGAAGCTCAAACCGTTTCAAAATTAGGGGAAAAAACGAATCAGATTGAATTCAAATGAAACTCAGGGCCTGTTTGGTCAGCAGAAATTCATGTGAATTCAATGAAATTAGAATTTAAATTTCGTTTTATTTACATGTTTGGTTGGCTAATAAAAGAAATTGAAATTAATTCTAACCAAATCCTTCGATCGATAGAATTCGGAATCCCTCAATATTTCAAAAGAAAACTACAAGAATGTTTACGATTTACATAATAACCATATCCGTTTTTTGTTTTTTTCAGAACATTTTTCGATATTTGAGTTTGGATCTTTGTTTTATATTTTGTTAATTTTAAAGGGTAATTTTGTCATTTTAGTTATTTTTACATTCCAATTCCGTTACCAAATATATCAATGATACTCATTATAGTTTTTCAATAGAATCTTTTTTTTTAATGACGGTGTTATTGGGCTCAGTGGCATTCCTCTTCATAGCCCAGGTTTATATCCATACCTAATACGAAATTACAACCGTCCATTTTTAGTTTGACGCTCTAGGATGGTGCCAACCGTTCCAGGAGGAAATCAACTGGCTCGTAAACACTAATAGAAAACATGTATATATTTTCTACAAAAGTTTCCGACAAACTACAATCAAAATAAATCTTTCACAAGTTAGCAACAACTTTCCGATAAAACAAAAATAAAAAAGTAACCATAAGATGTCATATAATTTTCCGACAAATTTACTAAATTGGTTAACTTATTTATTTAATATAACTGTCGGAATATTGTCGGAAATTACCGACGAAAGGCTTTTGTCGCTAATTCGTCGAAAAATTAATTGGGACATTGTTGGAAAAAACATTTCTTACGGGTTTTTCCAACTAACACTTTTTGTCGAAAAATTGCCGCTAACAGGTAATTACGATAAATTTCTCACGAAATCTTTTGTCGCAAATTTTTCAGTTTTTTGATAGTAAAAACCCCTTGAATTGCCCCGGAGAAATCCCGCTGGCAACAACGTTCAATAGAATCTTTTAAATTCCATTTTCAATTCTAAAACATTCCGCGAACCAAACCCTGTTGGTCACAAACAACTGAATTACTTACATCGAATCGAGGCGATTTCTTCTCTTGATCTAAACCTAGATATTGTAAAGCTCTGCTTCCACTCTCAACAACAGTAACTAAAAAGTTTTCAGTTCAAAATCAATGTAACATTTCAACGGAAAATGAAATTTAAAAGCTCAAAATATGACGGTTACCTTTGAAGGAGGAGATCCGGAGGAGCTTCTCGATGACTTTCCGATCGACATTGCTGTCATCGACGGCGAGAACATGCAACTCCGGTGCGTCGGAGCTGAGGTTGATGGTGTCCATTTAGCAAATTGAAGAATGATGGAGAGAAAAGAGAGATTTATAGAATGTAGTGGTGGGGCAGGAGACAGTTGACAGAATTGGAAAGTGGCGGTTTGATGAAAGTGGTTGAGAGATTTATTTATAGGGTGGTTGAAAGGGGACAAATCTACATTAAAGAAGAAAAAGGATTAAAAGCAGATATCTTGAGATCCATGGCAAATCTTGTGACAAATATATAAGATATGGAAAATCATATTTCCATCTATTATTTTAAATGCAAATCACATAAACATTATGTCTATTATTTTAAATGTAATTTATCACGGCTTTTATAATTTTCTATGCTCTTAAAATTCTCTAATTTAAAAGTAATCATCATTTTACACGTAACTATAAGATTAGGTTCAGGTAAAAAGATTTTAACTGTAAGAAGAGTGAGAGGATTTATGGCCATTAGATTAAATTGTAGAAAAGATTTAATGGTTGAGATTAATTGTAGGAGAAAAGTTGTTGGAAGAGTATTTTATTCTTGCCCACTTTTGTTGACTTTTTATCAAGTTCCCCCCTCATTTTTAAACGTTCATAACTTTTATATACGACATTATTTTTTCAAAAAAATTACACCATAAAAACGAGTGTTTTTTTATCTTTAAAACGAGTATAGTGTCATTATAAACAAAAACAAATTTTTTTTTACGTGTTTCAGCTCATTGTGTAATTAGTCAGGTCATTGTGTAATTAGTCTGGTCAATGTGTAATACAAGTTCATTGTGTAATACAAGTTCATTGTGTAATACAAGTTTAGTGGGTAATATAAGTTCATTGTGTAATACCACGTCTGGTCATTGTGTAATACAAGTTCATTGTGTTATATGTATTTATCATTGTGTTTTACGTTTTTCAGCTCATTGTGTAGTTAGTCAGGTCATTGTGTAATACAAGTTCATCGTGTAATACAAATTCATTGTGTAATACCACGTCTGGTCATTGTATAATTAGTCAGGTCATTGTGTAATTAGTCAGGTCACTGTGTAATACAAGTTCATTGTGTAATACAAGTTCATTGTGTTATACAAGTTCAATGTGTAATACAAGTTCATTGTGTTATATGTATTTATCATTGTATTTTACGTTTTCTAGCTCATTTTGTAGTTAGTCAGGTCATTGTGTATTATAAGTTCATCGTGTAATACAAGTTCATTGCGTAATACAAGTTCATTGTGTAATACAAGTTCATTGTGTCACACCCCCAAATTCCACTAACGGAGTTTTACCGTTTTGGAAGGTGACAAACCAGGATCTCAGACATCAGTTACTTCAAACGACACTATATGGGACTTGAAATGTAATAACATAAAAGATCAAGGTTCAGAGTGTATATGCGGAAGCGTTAAACGAAAGTAAATGCGCAAAACAACGCGCCCAAGTTCAATTACAAACAAAACATAAATATTATTCAATAGATAATTATTTCAATTGAAGTCCAAGACACATGCATGACTTAACGTGATCCTGAGTGCCAACCTGAGAAAACATGTAAGAAAACGAGTCAACACTAGGTTGGTGAGTTCACAGGTTTCAATCATTTCAAATAAAGCATTTGCGGATTATGTACATTCAATATGCTAAAGCGCTCGCAACCGAAACTGACAGTGTGTTTGTTTGTTTGCCTCCAGCCAAGTCTATCAACTCTGACTAATGTGTTAAGGTCAATATAACACCCGTTCGACCTCCAATCGAGTTAGCGCGACTAACACGGGTGGGGTTTGTCAAACCCAGTAGTACTACCAAAATTACCTCGTTCATACCATATTAACGGTCTGATGTGTGTGAGGACTTTTCATGATAGTGTGTTACGCTTAGCCTCAACAGTGATATCATATGAATTACAATAAACCAAAAAGGTTGTGACATGTTTTCTCCCCCAAATAAAAACAGAAAAAAGGGGCCGTGAAACTCACCTGCGTTGCGTAGTAGGTAGTATCACACAAGTATGAGATTTAGAATCTCAAGTGTTAGCCTGCATGGCTTACGTATGCCCTATAATTATAACACATAAATTAGGGACATATGGGATTTGTGACGACGACACGGAAGTTAGAACATCTTAACGCTTTCTAAGGATTTGAGAGTAGACGAACGGGTCTACGGAATTATATAAATTTCTTAATATAATCATTAAGGGAAAAGCGTTACGTGTCGTACGTTAATAACGAATAATAAATAAATAAATACATTCGTACGTTAAAGTCGTTTACAAAAGTTAGGAAAATAAAATAATTTAATATATTATTTTTAGGTTCAAATGATTAACTAAATAGTCATTTGTGTGGAAAAATAATAAATATATTATTTTTAATCGAGTATATAAACGTGGGTAAATAATATAACAATTATATTATTAATTGGTTTGAAACGTCACACGAGGTATAAAACGATACAAAATAATATACACATATATATTATTTAATAAGATTAGTCACGGTTTGAAAATAATATAAACATATTATTTTATACGAAGTTACGGTTTGAAAATAATATAAATATATTATTTTTATTCGATAATAACATAAATATATTATTTATAAAAGTGGGGAAAGATAATAAAAATAGGTTAATAATTCAAACCCGAGCCTACGGGTTGTTTCCCGGGCTTAAACTCATTTATATAATAATATAATATTATAGGGTTTGATTTTTATATTAAAATAATACAAGAAAATGCTCCAAAAATAAAATGTGGGAGCCCGGTCTCGAACCCGGGTCTCTCCTACACACGCACACAGCTTTAACCATCTCAGCCGCTAGGCCATCGCAACAGGAATTGAAATGGATGGGTTTTAACACTCAGTCAAAGTGTTCACCCTCCCCCTATCGAGGCCGAAATCGATTCCCAGCCCCAATCCATCGAATCCGCCCACGATTTGAATCAAATGTATAGGGGTTTCGTTCAACAGATGTTTGCGAATCTATATGCGAATTTAATTGCAAATCTAACAAGTTTAAAGCCGTTAATTCTCGTTTGAAAACACCGAAAACCCTAGGTTGAACTTGGAATTAAATTGAACGAATCCGATAATAAAACTTGTTGGAATCATGGGACTTTTAACAAAAAGGGAATTTCGAATCTGTTAGTATAATTTAATTGGATTTAAAAAGTGTCTAGACTAGTATCCGATTAAACCCGAAACGTATGAACCCTAGGTTCTGGATTTTGAAGGATTTGATGTTGTGAGATCAAATTAACATAGGGCTATTAATGAGTAAATGTTTGCGAATCTGCCCATATGATTTAATTTCATTTTGGTTAGGTCTAGAGTTAAAACCCCTAAATCGAACTTATGATGAACCCTAGATTACGGATTTTAATCAATTCGATATTTTTTGATTCAATTGATGTGAGGCTTTCAAAGAGTAGGTAATTGCGAATCTATCCATGTAATTCAATTGAATTTTAATCAAGTTTAGGATCGAAAGCCCCAAATTGGGTTTCGTATGAACCCTAGGTTACGGTTTGAGTTCAATTCGGTGTTATACGATCCAATTAACATAGGGTTATTGATTTAGACACAGAAACGAAACTGTAGGTGCAAGTAATTACCAGAATTCGTGATGGATTGATAGCGTTCGACTAAAACGATTGTCGTCGGCAACGGGGTTGATCTCCGGCGATTACGGCTGTGTCTCCGACCCGATTGGTGTGTGAAAAAGCTTAAGTGGAACTCGTTTGATGTGCGCAGACGATCAATTGGGGGAGTGATAACTGATTTAGTCGGATTTGGTTGATAATAAACCGAGAGTCGACGGTTTCGACATAAACACCCATAATTGGGTTTAATTCGCACAATTATTGTTCAGTAATGATCCCATAATGGGAGTTAGTAGCATTAAGGTGAATTTCCGTTACCATATCAAACGAATTTCGGTTAAGGATTAGGTTTGGATTCAAGGATTTGTGAATTTTGACTTACAAAAGTCAACGAGAACAAATCAAACGAATTTTGACTTTTGAGAGGTCAACAGGAACAAGGTTTCTAAATTTTGACTTCATAAAGTCAACAGAATGAGTTTAGAGTAATTATGCAACTAGTCCCTGCAGTTTTAAATCAAACAATGACAGAAACAGTCCCTGAGATTTAATATTGGGTTAACTGGGTTAGGACTTAACAGAAAATTTAACAGAAATCGAACTGAGTTATCTTGAAAAGTCGGATTGTCACATCATCCCCTAGTTAAAAGAATTTTCGTCCCGAAAATTAAATAAACTTTTTTTTTCTGGATGTCACATCATCCCCTAGTTGAAAGAATTTTTGTCCCGAAAATTAGGATAGTATTTTAAGAGTTTGAAGTGGATTGCTTGAACATATGCGGATACTTGCGTATCATCTGATCCTCGCGCTCCCACGTGAATTCCGGTCCGCGTTTCGAATTCCAACGAACTCTGACAATAGGGATTTTACTGCGTTTCAGCGTTTTAATTTTCCTATCCATGATTTCTATCGGTTCTTCAACGAACTGCAGTTGTTCATCGGTTTGTAGTTCCTCAAGAGGAACTACGAGTGTTTCGTCTGCTAGACATTTCTTCAAGTTCGAGACATGAAAGACATCGTGTACACCACTAAGTCCTTCAGGTAGGTCCAGTTGATACGCTACTGGGCCAATTATCTTCACTATCTTGAATGGTCCAACATAACGGGCATTCAGTTTGCCTCGTTTCCCGAAGCGAATTACACCCTTCCAAGGTGAGACTTTTGAATAGAAACATGTCGCCTATTTGAAACTCTAACAGTTTACGACGCTTATCGGCATAACCCTTTTGACGATCACGAACTGCCGCCATACGGTTTCGGATTTGAACGATCTTTTCAGAGGTTTCGAATACAAGTTCGGGACTTGTAAGTTGGCTATCCCCAATTTCAGCCCAATAGATAAGGGATGGCATTTACGTCCGTACAATGACTCGAATTGTGCCGCCCTGATACTAGTGTGGTAACTATTATATAGGAGAACTCCACTAGAGGTAAGTGAGACTATTATTTGTTCATTCATGAAGGGTATAATGCCCATAACAGCACCACTCCTTTCGCCTTGGACGGAGAGGGTTCCTCCATTAGGAAGAGGAAAGCGAACGATTTTCTCGCGACAGATAATCTCAGCTTGGTTCTTAGATAATCAGTCCATTCCGACAATCACGTCGAAACTACCGAGTGTGACCGGTATGAGATCAAAGTCAAATTTATGACTAGTCAGTTCAAGTTTACAACCCTTAAGATCATGGGTTGCTTATGTTACTTGTCCGTTGGTTATTTCTATGGTGTATCTGTTTTCTAACAGGGTTGGGGTTTTTCTTAGTAGGTTACTAAGTTTATTAGTTATGGAATTCCCATCAACATCAGTGTCAAATAGTACAGAAGCAAAATAGTTGTTTAGAAGGAACTTACCGGTAACCACGTTGTGGTCATAACGAGCTTCTCCGGATCCTAGCACAAAGGCTCGCCCCTTTGCACCATTCCCTGCATTATTTCCGTGGTTGTTATTATCGCCTTGGTGGCTGTTGTTGTTGTTGTTGTCGTTTCCACCCCTCTTTAATTGTGGACAATCCTTTCGGAAGTGTCCCTCTTTTCCACATTCAAAACAACCCTTGGTAAAACTCGGTTGTTGGAAAGGCTGCTTGGCTTGTAATTCCCCTCTGCAGTCTTTGGCAGCATGCCCCACCTTGCCACACCGCTGGCAACAGTTTTTGTCACAAGAACCGAGGTGGTGGTAGTTACATTTGTTACACCTGGGGTGTCTCCCAATATAACCACTTTGATGCTGACCCGAAGAGGTCGACTGGTTGAAGTTCTTCGTAGGTTCAAACCTACGATGTTGTTGTTGCTGTGGCTGATTTGACTGAAATCCCATGTTGTTATTGCTACTGTCAAACTTCCTCTTGTAGTTGTCAGTAGACTTGGATGCTGACTTCCTGGGAGGTAGTGTCCCTTGGGTAACGGCTTGGTCCGTCAGTTTGTGAGCAAGACGGATGGTTTGTTGAATGGTAGTGGGGTTGGATGAAGTAACCATGCTCTGGATTTGTGGTACTAATCCACTTATGAACATTTCAATTCTCTTGTAGGGTGGTGTGACCATGTGAGGACACATCCCCGCTAGTTCATGCGAGCGAGTGGTGTAGAGTTCTATTTCAGAACCTTCCATTTTCAGATTCCAGAATTCTCCTCGAGTTTCTGAATTTCATCCCTGGGACAGTACTCTTCCTTCATCAGGATCTTGAAGTCTTCCCATGGTGATGCATTGGCCATGTCCAGACCTAGCATCTGGACCTGTGCATTCCACCATGTGAGGGCAGGACCCTCTAGAGTTCCCGATGCAAATTTGACTCGGTCGGCCACAGGGCAGTTACACATGGAGAACACAGATTCAATCTTTTCAAACCATCGGAGTAATCCGACAGCTCCCTCAACTCCACTGAATGTGTGGGGCTTGCAGTCCATAAATGTCTTGAAGGTACAGACATGCTGACTGTTCGGTGGATTGTTCGCTTGCCCTGGATTGGAGAGAGTAGGTTGGGTTTAGGAAAGAGTGGAATAAATGTGTACAGTTGGTTGTCTAGAGTTAACGGTTGACAGGTTTACCTGCAATGTGTGCTGCTAAGGCTTCAACAACACTGTCATTAATCAACGCGGCCAGTTCGGCTGGTGTCAGGTTGATATTTCCACGACCACCGTTGCGACCGCCACGTCCACTGTCACACCCCGCCAAGGCGGAATACGCGAGGTGTCACACATATAGTACATAGCACAAGGTATAAAGACAAATACTAAGGCATTACAAAATTTTATTAATTTCATAATTGATTGTTCAATACATGTTAAAATAAATAAACAAAATCCCAAACAAAACATTGTAATTATTTCTTTAACTAGGTCCATAAGCAATCCTACATGATCCTCTCTCTCTTAGTTATTATTTCCTGAAACATGTAAGAAAATGGGTCAACATAAAGTTGGTGAGAGACATAGGTTTTAAATGTTATAAAGATAAATTGTCATAAAAGATATAAACAAATTCAAACCAAGTTCAAAAAAATGTACAAGCATATTAACACAAACGTTTTGCAATCAACCCTAAATGTTATATGTTATAAGCATCCACAATCCACGATTGTGCCGTAAAAAGTTATATGCATCCACAATCCCTAAGATTGTGCCGTTGTTATATCGGTTTCCCCCATATGGCCATACTAGTACTTCCTTAGGCTTATGATCAAGTTAATGATTGCAATTTGTTATAAGTGTTCAAATATCAAGCACATAATTGAAATTACCTGTTTGAGAATTTGTTTTGGTAAATAAAGTTTAAGTTATCAAGCCATAAAAAAAATATACATGTTTCACCCCAAAAGTTAAAAAGAAAAAGGGGCTATGATCTCACCTTGATAAGTAGGGGGATTTATCTTGCAACTTGTATAAATCCGAAGTTTAAGGAAGTCCTAAATAATAATTATACATATTTTAATACGTAGAAACGATTAAGAGAAAACAAGAACGGAATGATTGGGACTCCAGGATTTTGGAACGAACGAGAATACGAATAAAGTTTATGAATGATGTTTTATAAACTTTACTTATAAAAGAAAACTATGTGTTAATAAGTATTATTTGCAAGATATTAAATGTCTTAATGCAATATTTACATTACTAAGACAAAGTCGAAGGTGATAAAAAAATTAGGTGAAATAAAGTAATCATCTCTTTTAAATATTAATATTTGTAAATCTATTAATAGGACGGGGCCATTAACGATCAAAATTAATTTGTTAATACGTAATAGTCACGTTTAAAATTTATTATTTGTATGTAAAACCCTAACCGATCCTAAGGAATATGATCGTGACGTTTAATATAAAACGTTTAGGTTAATAAAATATTTTTAGAAGTGATTCATAATTCCCATATAAATTAACAGGAAAATATATATATTTATGGCCCTTTTTGTTTAATAAAACTCCTAACTTTTAAAAATAAATAACGATTATATTTATTCTTTTTAAGAATTACATTATACTACTAATCATTAAACGGTCTAAAACCTCACACAAAACATAAATCGTTTTTGCTATGGTAAAATACATGATTTCAATAACTTTTAAAAAGTATACATTTTATTTTTAATCAAAATGAACATTATACATAACATCTTGAGATTTCAGAAAATGTTTATAATTTATTTATTTAGAAAATCAGATTATTAATTATATAAAAAAAATGTATTACTGTGTGAATGAAATGTGTTAAAACTCAAAAAGGGCAAGGGAGGAGGGAAAGGCGCAGGTGCCAGGTCTAGAACCTGCGACCTGTCCTTTGTTGCACAAGGGTTTACCACCGGACCAAGTCCCCATCATGTGCAAAGTTTAGAAAATTAAATAGTAAACTCGAATGAGCCTGAGTCATCTTCCCCAAACACAACTCAGATTAAAAACCCTAACCCCAAAACAGATTTGTAAATCTCAAAATCAGTCTTTCGCGGGTATTGTTTGCGATCAGAAGTTTGGGGCTATTGTTTAGAAGATCAAAACGAGTAGAAAGATGGTTAACATACCTTGATTCGCTGCCGATTGAAGGGTTCGAACTCCCTGTCGCCGAAAGTGAACCGAGAGGAACAAAAGATGGAACTTGAGGATGATTTCGAGCATTAGATGGTAAGGGATATATATAGGATGTTTAGGAACGCGTTTTACAGCTACAATGGGATGAGATTCGCGAGATTTGGACTTTATTTGTGGGTTCCGAAACCCACGACCGAGATATTTGTTCATCTCCAAAGAATTTGTTTTTTTTTTTTGGTAATGATTTGTCAATTAAAGGCTTGATTCACGGTCCTTATCGCTTAGAAAAGATTTAATCCGAGGAAGGAAACTTTTCTTTACGGATTTAGAGGGATTTGAGGTCGATTCATATGATTTTGACTTATCAAAGTCAAAATTGAGATGTAATGTTTATTCAAGGGTTCACAAGTGAAGAAAGGGGTTCAAGGTTTATTTCCATTAAGTTATAAAATTTATTTTATAACACTTATCAAACTTAAACTTATATATCATTATTTATTTTCTTATGATTAACTTTTATAAAAAAAAATAATAATACTAATATAGAATCTCATTTTTATCAATACATATATACATATATATATATATATATATATGTATAAAAAATGAAATTTTGAAACTACGGATCGTTTACACGTTTGCAATAATAATTGGTATGACAAAACGTACATACGAGATAACGAGATTGAACTAATATGGCGGTCATAAATGTTATTAAGGTACAAAATGAAATAAAATATTACATGAAAAAGTCACGGATGTTACAGTATCCCCAAGTTGAAGGAATTTCGTCCCCGAAATTCAACTAGTGGAGGCTACTGAATTAGAAAAGAGATGAGGGTACTTAAGTTTCATTTGGTCTTCACGCTCCCAAGTGAACTCAGGGCCGCGCTTAGAATTCCAACGGACTTTCACGATAGGTATACGGCTACGCTTGAGTTGTTTAACATTACGGTCCATGATCTCAACGGGTTGTTCAATGAAGTTCAACTTGTCATCAACACGGACTTCATCTAGTGGGATATGAAGAGTGTCGTCAACCAGACACTTCTTGAGATTCGACACGTGAAAAGTGTCATGTACTCCATTGAGTTCGGCCGGCAGCTTGAGCTTGTAAGCTACAGGGCCAATCCTTTCAAGGATTTCAAAAGGACCCACATATCTTGGTACCAATTTCCCCTTCTTCCCGAAACGGACCACGCCCTTCCAAGGGGAAACTTTGAGTAAGACTTTATCCCCGACTTGGAATTCGAGGGGTTTCCTTCGATTATCAGCATAACTCTTTTGGCGAGCACGGGTAGCCTTAAGTCTTTCTTGAATCTTGAAGATCTTATCGGAAGTCTCTTGAATAAGCTCGGGTCCGGTTATTTGAGCGTCACCGATCTCGGTCCAACATACCGGGGAGCGGCATTTTCTACCATATAAGGCTTCGAAAGGAGCACATTTAATGCTAGCATGGTAGCTGTTGTTGTAAGAGAATTCCACGAGAGGCAAATGGTTATCCCAATTTCCGCCGAAATCGATCACACAAGTGCGAAGCATATCCTCCAGGGTTTGGATAGTCCTTTCGCTTTGGCCATCAGTTTGAGGATGATAAGCCGTGCTAAGGTCCAAACGAGTCCCTAAGGATTTTTGTAAGGATCGCCAGAAGTTGGAAGTAAAACGACCGTCACGATCGGAGATAATGGACAAGGGCACACCGTGACGAGTCACGATTTCACTGATATAGAGATTTGACAGCTTTTCCATCTTGAAATCTTCACGAATAGGGATAAAATGAGCGGATTTGGTCAAGCGATCAACTATGACCCAAATCGAATCGTGCCCACGAGGAGTTCTTGGGAGTTTGGTGATAAAATCCATAGAGATTTTCTCCCATTTCCAAATAGGGATCTCGGGTTGTTGGAGAAGACCCGAGGGTTTTTGATGTTCGGCTTTAACCTTTAGGCACGTAAGACACTTGTTCACAAATAAAGCTATATCCTTCTTCATTCCGGGCCACCAATAAAACTCCTTGAGATCGTGATACATTTTATCGGCACCGGGATGAATAGAATACCGGGATTTATGTGCCTCATCGAGGATAAGCTCACGAAGGGGTTGAGAGTCAGGAATCCACCTACGTCCCATGAAATAAAGAATTTCGTCGGACTTGGGCTGTAAATGTTTTTCGGCGCCACAATCTAACTGTTGCGTTAACTCACCCTTGGCAAGAACCTCTTTTTGAGCTTGAAGAACCATGGCTTTGAGGCTAGTTTGGACGATCATTCCCATGGCCTGAATGCGAGAGGGTTTGATCCGATCTTTCCGGCTAAGGGCGTCAGCAACCACATTGGCTTTTCCCGGGTGATAGCGAATTTCACAATCATAATCGCTTAAAAGTTCAACCCAACGCCGTTGCCTCATGTTGAGATCCTTTTGATCAAGGATACGTTGAAGGCTTTTATGATCAGTGAAGATGACACATTTTGTACCATAGAGGTAGTGTCTCCAGATTTTCAAAGCAAAGACCACTGCACCTAACTCGAGGTCATGTGTAGTGTAGTTTCTTTCATGGACCTTGAGTTGTCTTGATGCGTAGGCAATGACTTTGCCGCGTTGCATCAACACGCAACCGAGACTTTGATTTGAGGCGTCACAATAAACGACGAAGTCATCGTTGCCATCTGGAAGACTTAGGATAGGAGAGTCACACAATTTCTGCTTAAGGAGTTGGAAAGCATCTTCTTGTTTCTGCTCCCAAACGAACGGTTTATCCTTTTGGGTTAGAGTTGTGAGTGATAGGGCGACCTTTGAAAAGTTCGAGATGAACCTTCGATAGTAGCCGGCTAAACCCAGAAAGGAACGGATTTCTGAGGGAGTCTTGGGCGTACTCCAGTTCTTGATAGCTTCGATTTTGGATGGGTCAACATGAATACCCTTCTCGTTGATAACATGACCCAAGAAATGGACTTCTTTTAGCCAAAACTCGCATTTGGAGAATTTCGCATAAAGATTTTCCTTCTTCAAAAGCTCCAAGATTTGTCTTAGGTGATTCTCATGTTCTTTGGCAGTTCGAGAGTAGATCAATATGTCGTCAATGAAGACAATGACAAATTGATCTAAGTAGGGTCTACAAACCCGGTTCATAAGATCCATGAATACTGCGGGTGCATTGGTTAACCCGAAAGGCATAACCACGAACTCATAGTGTCCATATCGAGTTCTGAAAGCGGTCTTCGGGATGTCATCGTCATGGACTCGTAATTGGTGATAACCGGATCGGAGATCAATCTTTGAGAAACAAGTTGCTCCTTGCAATTGATCGAATAAGTCATCAATTCTCGGAAGAGGATATCGGTTCTTGGTAGTCAGCTTGTTGAGCTCACGATAATCAAAGCACATCCTAAAGGTTCCATCTTTCTTCTTGACAAAAAGGACCGGGGCTCCCCAAGGGGAGAAGCTCGGTCTAATGAAACCTTTGTCTAGTAGCTCCTGCAATTAACTAGACAATTCTTGCAATTCGGATGGTGCGAGACGGTAAGGAGACTTAGCAATAGGATTTGCTCCAGGAACAAGATCAATACGGAATTCAACTTGTCGAACAGGTGGGAGTCCGGGCAGATCGTCACGGAATACTTCGGGAAAGTCTCGAATAACGGGTATGTCTTGAATGGTTCTATTCTCGGGTTTCTTTTCAACAATGTGAGCCAAGAAAGCACAGCATTGCTTCCTTAAGTAGCTACGAGCCTTCATGCAAGAAATAATCTTTAGGCCACGACAAGGCTTGTCTCCAAGGATTTCCAAGATTTCACCTGCAGGTAGAGGAATACGAATAAGTTTCTCCGAGCATACGATTTCGGCATTGTTTTCGGATATCCAGTCCATACCTACAGCTATGTCAAAGCTTCCAAGAGTCATAGGAATAAGGTCGATGATGAACGGGTGATCGTTGAGAGTTAAGGTACAACCGCGAACAACCGTACGAACATAGGTTAGTTTGCCATCGGCTATTTCAACCGTGTAAGGAGGTTCTAACACACTAGCGCATTTACCAAGCAAAGGTTCTAATTTGGTGGAAACAAAACTCTTGTCGGCACCGGTGTCAAATAAAATTGATGCATAGACATTATTGACAAGAAAAGTACCTGTAACAACGGCAGGTTCCTCAAGTGCTTCAGTGGTACCAATAACAAAAGCCCGACCACGTGCCCCTTGTGTGTTAGCCAATTTGGGGCAACGGTTCCTGAGATGGTCGGTAGCACCACACTGGTAGCAAGCTCTACCATTTGCAATTGCGGGGACCGTAGTAGGAGTAGCATTAACGACACGGCAAGTAGCTGCCAAGTGACCTCCTTTACCACACTTAGTGCATATGCGGCAAGGGTAGGTAGCATCATGATGATATTGGCACTTAGCACACCAAGGGTAAGACCCGCCATAAGATTTCTTTGTCGAAGCTTGTGCTTGCGTTGGTGCCACTTGGGTAGTTGGAGTAGCAGGGGTTACCATAGCGAAGTTCTTTGCCACCTTCTGTTTCTTGAAGTGGCGTTCAGGCTTCTTGGTTTCCTCAACCCGACCTTTCTTTCCACCCTTTTGGGTCAGAATACCTTCTTTCACGAGATCATCCGTGAGGGACGCAGCTAGACGGATGGCAGCCTCAAGAGTAGCAGGGTTGCTGCCCATGACGGTACCCCTAACTTGATGAGGTAGGCCGCCAATGTAACGGTCAATTTGGCGACTCAACGGGGTGACCATGTGTGGGACCAATGTGCTCAGTTCATGAAAACGGTTGTTGTATGCTTCATTTTCACCGCTATCTTGAACAAGATCCCACATTTCCACCTCAAGCTTTTTCATTTCATTCTTTGGGCAGAATTCCTCAACCATGAGCTCCTTAAGTTGATCCCATGTCAAGGCCAAGGCTGCGGCTAATCCCCGAGTTCGCTTCTCGCCATTCCACCAAGTAAGCGCCCTCTTTTGGAAGGCACTTGAAGCATACTTCACTTTCAGGTCATCGGGGCATTCACTCATTACCAGGGTTGACTCCATGCTTTCAAACCACTGAAGTAAGCCAGTGGCACCCTCAGATCCATTGTACTTTAGAGGGTTGCACGAGTTGAAGTGCTTGTACGTGCAGGTGGTTCCTTCGGTATTTTTCATAGTGTTTGTGAGTCGAGTAACCATATCAGGTAACACAGCAGCAAGTTGCTGAGTTAGGAGTGTGGCTATGGCAGTGGTATCCATAGTCGGAGCAGTCAAGGTGGTATCACTGGTTCCAGAATTGGTGGCGTCATTGGTTTCACGTCGAGGAGGCATTCTACGAAGACAAGATTATTAATCGAGTTAGAGATAGACATATAAATAATAGAAGTGATATATTCATAAAATAGAAATTCACTTGCATTAATGTCATACAAAGGTAGAATTGAAATAGATAAACACTAGCTTATATAATGCTTAGTGTTAAGTACAAATGAATTTTAAATTTTGACTAATCATAACACCGAGTTCTCACAATAGCGTGTTAGAAGTATACTTGACCTATAAGTAGTGCAGCCACCAAAAGGATTCCCAGGAAAGAGAGGTGGGTCACAAGGGACACACTTAAGTACCAAGTCTTTCCTTAGTCAGAACCTTTTATGCGCCTACACCCACTCTTCCAGCCATCATATACTACTAACATCTATCACTTGAACCCATGGTTATGATGAGAATAATGGATTGGGCTTTGAGGCCCAAGAGTGAGATCCATCTTCTCGAGCAAGCTTCCTTTTCTTGAGTGGTAAGTGGTTAGAGGAAGATCCGAGTGGACATACGTGTGATGACATGGCTAAGAAGAGATAAGGTTAGCACATAAATCACATATAGTTCCTATGAAAGTGTAAGGGAGTCTTAGGTTATAGTCTAGGTCTTTCTAAGCCTAATTCTCTATAACCAAGGCTCTGATACCAATCTGTCACACCCCGCCAAGGCGGAATACGCGAGGTGTCACACATATAGTACATAGCACAAGGTATAAAGACAAATACTAAGGCATTACAAAATTTTATTAATTTCATAATTGATTGTTCAATACATGTTAAAATAAATAAACAAAATCCCAAACAAAACATTGTAATTATTTCTTTAACTAGGTCCATAAGCAATCCTACATGATCCTCTCTCTCTTAGTTATTATTTCCTGAAACATGTAAGAAAATGGGTCAACATAAAGTTGGTGAGAGACATAGGTTTTAAATGTTATAAAGATAAATTGTCATAAAAGATATAAACAAATTCAAACCAAGTTCAAAAAAATGTACAAGCATATTAACACAAACGTTTTGCAATCAACCCTAAATGTTATATGTTATAAGCATCCACAATCCACGATTGTGCCGTAAAAAGTTATATGCATCCACAATCCCTAAGATTGTGCCGTTGTTATATCGGTTTCCCCCATATGGCCATACTAGTACTTCCTTAGGCTTATGATCAAGTTAATGATTGCAATTTGTTATAAGTGTTCAAATATCAAGCACATAATTGAAATTACCTGTTTGAGAATTTGTTTTGGTAAATAAAGTTTAAGTTATCAAGCCATAAAAAAAATATACATGTTTCACCCCAAAAGTTAAAAAGAAAAAGGGGCTATGATCTCACCTTGATAAGTAGGGGGATTTATCTTGCAACTTGTATAAATCCGAAGTTTAAGGAAGTCCTAAATAATAATTATACATATTTTAATACGTAGAAACGATTAAGAGAAAACAAGAACGGAATGATTGGGACTCCAGGATTTTGGAACGAACGAGAATACGAATAAAGTTTATGAATGATGTTTTATAAACTTTACTTATAAAAGAAAACTATGTGTTAATAAGTATTATTTGCAAGATATTAAATGTCTTAATGCAATATTTACATTACTAAGACAAAGTCGAAGGTGATAAAAAAATTAGGTGAAATAAAGTAATCATCTCTCTTAAATATTAATATTTGTAAATCTATTAATAGGACGGGGCCATTAACGATCAAAATTAATTTGTTAATACGTAATAGTCACGTTTAAAATTTATTATTTGTATGTAAAACCCTAACCGATCCTAAGGAATATGATCGTGACGTTTAATATAAAACGTTTAGGTTAATAAAATATTTTTAGAAGTGATTCATAATTCCCATATAAATTAACAGGAAAATATATATTTATGGCCCTTTTTGTTTAATAAAACTCCTAACTTTTAAAAATAAATAACGATTATATTTATACTTTTTAAGAATTACATTATACTACTAATCATTAAACGGTCTAAAACCTCACACAAAACATAAATCGTTTTTGCTATGGTAAAATACATGATTTCAATAACTTTTAAAAAGTATACATTTTATTTTTAATCAAAATGAACATTATACATAACATCTTGAGATTTCAGAAAATGTTTATAATTTATTTATTTAGAAAATCAGATTATTAATTATATAAAAAAAATGTATTACTGTGTGAATGAAATGTGTTAAAACTCAAAAAGGGCAAGGGAGGAGGGAAAGGCGCAGGTGCCAGGTCTAGAACCTGCGACCTGTCCTTTGTTGCACAAGGGTTTACCACCGGACCAAGTCCCCATCATGTGCAAAGTTTAGAAAATTAAATAGTAAACTCGAATGAGCCTGAGTCATCTTCCCCAAACACAACTCAGATTAAAAACCCTAACCCCAAAACAGATTTGTAAATCTCAAAATCAGTCTTTCGCGGGTATTGTTTGCGATCAGAAGTTTGGGGCTATTGTTTAGAAGATCAAAACGAGTAGAAAGATGGTTAACATACCTTGATTTGCTGCCGATTGAAGGGTTCGAACTCCCTGTCGCCGAAAGTGAACCGAGAGGAACAAAAGATGGAACTTGAGGATGATTTCGAGCATTAGATGGTAAGGGATATATATAGGATGTTTAGGAACGCGTTTTACAGCTACAATGGGATGAGATTCGCGAGATTTGGACTTGATTTGTGGGTTCCGAAACCCACGACCGAGATATTTGTTCATCTCCAAAGAATTCGTTTTTTTTTTTTGGTAATGATTTGTCAATTAAAGGCTTGATTCACGGTCCTTATCGATTAGAAAAGATTTAATCCGAGGAAGGAAACTTTTCTTTACGGATTTAGAGGGATTTGAGGTCGATTCATATGATTTTGACTTATCAAAGTCAAAATTGAGATGTAATGTTTATTCAAGGGTTCACAAGTGAAGAAAGGGGTTCAAGGTTTATTTCCATTAAGTTATAAAATTTATTTTATAACACTTATCAAACTTAAACTTATATATCATTATTTATTTTCTTATGATTAACTTTTATAAAAAAAAATAATAAGACTAATATAGAATCTCATTTTTATCAATACATATATACATATATATATATATATATATGTATAAAAAATGAAATTTTGAAACTACGGATCGTTTACACGTTTGCAATAATAATTGGTACGACAAAACGTACATACGAGATAACGAGATTGAACTAATATGGCGGTCATAAATGTTATTAAGGTACAAAATGAAATAAAATATTACATGAAAAAGTCACGGATGTTACAGTATCCCCAAGTTGAAATTCAATTAGTGGAGGCTACTGAATTAGAAAAGAGATGAGGGTACTTAAGTTTCATTTGGTCTTCACGCTCCCAAGTGAACTCAGGGCCGCGCTTAGAATTCCAACGGACTTTCACGATAGGTATACGGCTACGCTTGAGTTGTTTAACATTACGGTCCATGATCTCAACGGGTTGTTCAATGAAGTTCAACTTGTCATCAACACGGACTTCATCTAGTGGGATATGAAGAGTGTCGTCAACCAGACACTTCTTGAGATTCGACACGTGAAAAGTGTCATGTACTCCATTGAGTTCGGCCGGCAGCTTGAGCTTGTAAGCTACAGGGCCAATCCTTTCAAGGATTTCAAAAGGACCCACATATCTTGGTACCAATTTCCCCTTCTTCCCGAAACGGACCACGCCCTTCCAAGGGGAAACTTTGAGTAAGACTTTATCCCCGACTTGGAATTCGAGGGGTTTCCTTCGATTATCAGCATAACTCTTTTTGGCGAGCACGGGTAGCCTTAAGTCTTTCTTGAATCTTGAAGATCTTATCGGAAGTCTCTTGAATAAGCTCGGGTCCGGTTATTTGAGCGTCACCGATCTCGGTCCAACATACCGGGGAGCGGCATTTTCTACCATATAAGGCTTCGAAAGGAGCACATTTAATGCTAGCATGGTAGCTGTTGTTGTAAGAGAATTCCACGAGAGGCAAATGGTTATCCTAATTTTCGCCGAAATCGATCACACAAGTGCGAAACATATCCTCCAGGGTTTGGATAGTCCTTTCGATTTGGCCATCAGTTTGAGGATGATAAGCCGTGCTAAGGTCCAAACGAGTCCCTAAGGATTTTTGTAAGGATCGCCAGAAGTTGGAAGTAAAACGACCGTCACGATCGGAGATAATGGACAAGGGCACACCGTGACGAGTCACGATTTCACTGATATAGAGATTTGACAGCTTTTCCATCTTGAAATCTTCACGAATAGGGATAAAATGAGCGGATTTGGTCAAGCGATCAACTATGACCCAAATCGAATCGTGCCCACGAGGAGTTCTTGGGAGTTTGGTGATAAAATCCATAGAGATTTTCTCCCATTTCCAAATAGGGATCTCGGGTTGTTGGAGAAGACCCGAGGGTTTTTGATGTTCGGCTTTAACCTTTAGGCACGTAAGACACTTGTTCACAAATAAAGCTATATCCTTCTTCATTCCGGGCCACCAATAAAACTCCTTGAGATCGTGATACATTTTATCGGCACCGGGATGAATAGAATACCGGGATTTGTGTGCCTCATCGAGGATAAGCTCACGAAGGGGTTGAGAGTCAGGAATCCACATACGTCCCATGAAATAAAGAATTTCGTCGGACTTGGGCTGTAAATGTTTTTCGGCGCCACAATCTAACTGTTGCGTTAACTCACCCTTGGCAAGAACCTCTTTTTGAGCTTGAAGAACCATGGCTTTGAGGCTAGTTTGGACGATCATTCCCATGGCCTGAATGCGAGAGGGTTTGATCCGATCTTTCCGGCTAAGGGCGTCAGCAACCACATTGGCTTTTCCCGGGTGATAGCGAATTTCACAATCATAATCGCTTAAAAGTTCAACCCAACGCCGTTGCCTCATGTTGAGATCCTTTTGATCAAGGATACGTTGAAGGCTTTTATGATCAGTGAAGATGACACATTTTGTACCATAGAGGTAGTGTCTCCAGATTTTCAAAGCAAAGACCACTGCACCTAACTCGAGGTCATGTGTAGTGTAGTTTCTTTCATGGACCTTGAGTTGTCTTGATGCGTAGGCAATGACTTTGCCGCGTTGCATCAACACGCAACCGAGACTTTGATTTGAGGCGTCACAATAAACGACGAAGTCATCGTTGCCATCTGGAAGACTTAGGATAGGAGAGTCACACAATTTCTGCTTAAGGAGTTGGAAAGCATCTTCTTGTTTCTGCTCCCAAACGAACGGTTTATCCTTTTGGGTTAGAGTTGTGAGTGGTAGGGCGACCTTTGAAAAGTTTGAGATGAACCTTCGATAGTAGCCGGCTAAACCCAGAAAGGAACGGATTTCTGAGGGAGTCTTGGGCGTACTCCAGTTCTTGATAGCTTCGATTTTGGATGGGTCAACATGAATACCCTTCTCGTTGATAACATGACCCAAGAAATGGACTTCTTTTAGCCAAAACTCGCATTTGGAGAATTTCGCATAAAGATTTTCCTTCTTCAAAAGCTCCAAGATTTGTCTTAGGTGATTCTCATGTTCTTTGGCAGTTCGAGAGTAGATCAATATGTCGTCAATGAAGACAATGACAAATTGATCTAAGTAGGGTCTACAAACCCGGTTCATAAGATCCATGAATACTGCGGGTGCATTGGTTAACCCGAAAGGCATAACCACGAACTCATAGTGTCCATATCGAGTTCTGAAAGCGGTCTTCGGGATGTCATCGTCATGGACTCGTAATTGGTGATAACCGGATCGGAGATCAATCTTTGAGAAACAAGTTGCTCCTTGCAATTGATCGAATAAGTCATCAATTCTCGGAAGAGGATATCTGTTCTTGGTAGTCAGCTTGTTGAGCTCACGATAATCAATGCACATCCTAAAGGTTCCATCTTTCTTCTTGACAAAAAGGACCGGGGCTCCCCAAGGTGAGAAGCTCGGTCTAATGAAACCTTTGTCTAGTAGCTCTTGCAATTGACTAGACAATTCTTGCAATTCGGATGGTGCGAGACGGTAAGGAGACTTAGCAATAGGATTTGCTCCAGGAACAAGATCAATACGGAATTCAACTTGTCGAACAGGCGGGAGTCCGGGCAGATCGTCAGGGAATACTTCGGGAAAGTCTCGAATAACGGGTATGTCTTGAATGGTTCTATTCTCGGGTTTCTTTTCAACAATGTGAGCCAAGAAAGCACAGCATTGCTTCCTTAAGTAGCTACGAGCCTTCATGCAAGAAATAATCTTTAGGCCACGACAAGGCTTGTCTCCAAGGATTTCCAAGATTTCACCGGCAGGTAGAGGAATACGAATAAGTTTCTCCGAGCATACGATTTCGGCATTGTTGCCGGATATCCAGTCCATACCTACACCTATGTCAAAGCTTCCAAGAGTCATAGGAATAAGGTCGATGATGAACGGGTGATCGTTGAGAGTTAAGGTACAACCGCGAACAACCGTACGAACATAGGTTAGTTTGCCATCGGCTATTTCAACCGTGTAAGGAGGTTCTAACACACTAGCGCATTTACCAAGCAAAGGTTCTAATTTGGTGGAAACAAAACTCTTGTCGGCACCGGTGTCAAATAAAATTGATGCATAGACATTATTGACAAGAAAAGTACCTGTAACGACGGCAGGTTCCTCAAGTGCTTCAGTGGTACCAATAACAAAAGCCCGACCACGTGCCCCTTGTGTGTTAGCCAATTTGGGGCAACGGTTCCTGAGATGGTCGGTAGCACCACACTGGTAGCAAGCTCTACCATTTGCAATTGCGGGGACCGTAGTTGGAGTAGCATTAACGACACGGCAAGTAGCTGCCAAGTGACCTCCTTTACCACACTTAGTGCATATGCGGCAAGGGTAGGTAGCATCATGATGATATTGGCACTTAGCACACCAAGGGTAAGACCCGCCATAAGATTTCTTTGTCGAAGCTTGTGCTTGCGTTGGTGCCACTTGGGTAGTTGGAGTAGCAGGGGTTACCATAGCGAAGTTCTTTGCCACCTTCTGTTTCTTGAAGTGGCGTTCAGGCTTCTTGGTTTCCTCAACCCGACCTTTCTTTCCACCCTTTTGGGTCAGAATACCTTCTTTCACGAGATCATCCGTGAGGGACGCAGCTAGACGGATGGCAGCCTCAAGAGTAGCAGGGTTGCTGCCCATGACGGTACCCCTAACTTGATGAGGTAGGCCGCCAATGTAACGGTCAATTTGGCGACTCAACGGGGTGACCATGTGTGGGACCAATGTGCTCAGTTCATGAAAACGGTTGTTGTATGCTTCATTTTCACCGCTATCTTGAACAAGATCCCACATTTCCACCTCAAGCTTTTTCATTTCATTCTTTGGGCAGAATTCCTCAACCATGAGCTCCTTAAGTTGATCCCATGTCAAGGCCAAGGCTGCGGCTAATCCCCGAGTTCGCTTCTCGCCATTCCACCAAGTAAGCGCCCTCTTTTGGAAGGCACTTGAAGCATACTTCACTTTCAGGTCATCGGGGCATTCACTCATTACCAGGGTTGACTCCATGCTTTCAAACCACTGAAGTAAGCCAGTGGCACCCTCAGATCCATTGTACTTTAGAGGGTTGCACGAGTTGAAGTGCTTGTACGTGCAGGTGGTTCCTTCGGTATTTTTCATAGTGTTTGTGAGTCGAGTAACCATATCAGGTAACACAGCAGCAAGTTGCTGAGTTAGGAGTGTGGCTATGGCAGTGGTATCCATAGTCGGAGCAGTCAAGGTGGTATCACTGGTTCCAGAATTGGTGGCGTCATTGGTTTCACGTCGAGGAGGCATTCTACGAAGACAAGATTATTAATCGAGTTAGAGATAGACATATAAATAATAGAAGTGATATATTCATAAAATAGAAATTCACTTGCATTAATGTCATACAAAGGTAGAATTGAAATAGATAAACACTAGCTTATATAATGCTTAGTGTTAAGTACAAATGAATTTTAAATTTTGACTAATCATAACACCGAGTTCTCACAATAGCGTGTTAGAAGTATACTTGACCTATAAGTAGTGCAGCCACCAAAAGGATTCCCAGGAAAGAGAGGTGGGTCACAAGGGACACACTTAAGTACCAAGTCTTTCCTTAGTCAGAACCTTTTATGCGCCTACACCCACTCTTCCAGCCATCATATACTACTAACATCTATCACTTGAACCCATGGTTATGATGAGAATAATGGATTGGGCTTTGAGGCCCAAGAGTGAGATCCATCTTCTCGAGCAAGCTTCCTTTTCTTGAGTGGTAAGTGGTTAGAGGAAGATCCGAGTGGACATACGTGTGATGACATGGCTAAGAAGAGATAAGGTTAGCACATAAATCACATATAGTTCCTATGAAAGTGTAAGGGAGTCTTAGGTTATAGTCTAGGTCTTTCTAAGCCTAATTCTCTATAACCAAGGCTCTGATACCAATCTGTCACACCCCGCCAAGGCGGAATACGCGAGGTGTCACACATATAGTACATAGCACAAGGTATAAAGACAAATACTAAGGCATTACAAAATTTTATTAATTTCATAATTGATTGTTCAATACATGTTAAAATAAATAAACAAAATCCCAAACAAAACATTGTAATTATTTCTTTAACTAGGTCCATAAGCAATCCTACATGATCCTCTCTCTCTTAGTTATTATTTCCTGAAACATGTAAGAAAATGGGTCAACATAAAGTTGGTGAGAGACATAGGTTTTAAATGTTATAAAGATAAATTGTCATAAAAGATATAAACAAATTCAAACCAAGTTCAAACAAATGTACAAGCATATTAACACAAACGTTTTGCAATCAACCCTAAATGTTATATGTTATAAGCATCCACAATCCACGATTGTGCCGTAAAAAGTTATATGCATCCACAATCCCTAAGATTGTGCCGTTGTTATATCGGTTTCCCCCATATGGCCATACTAGTACTTCCTTAGGCTTATGATCAAGTTAATGATTGCAATTTGTTATAAGTGTTCAAATATCAAGCACATAATTGAAATTACCTGTTTGAGAATTTGTTTTGGTAAATAAAGTTTAAGTTATCAAGCCATAAAAAAAATATACATGTTTCACCCCAAAAGTTAAAAAGAAAAAGGGGCTATGATCTCACCTTGATAAGTAGGGGGATTTATCTTGCAACTTGTATAAATCCGAAGTTTAAGGAAGTCCTAAATAATAATTATACATATTTTAATACGTAGAAACGATTAAGAGAAAACAAGAACGGAATGATTGGGACTCCAGGATTTTGGAACGAACGAGAATACGAATAAAGTTTATGAATGATGTTTTATAAACTTTACTTATAAAAGAAAACTATGTGTTAATAAGTATTATTTGCAAGATATTAAATGTCTTAATGCAATATTTACATTACTAAGACAAAGTCGAAGGTGATAAAAAAATTAGGTGAAATAAAGTAATCATCTCTCTTAAATATTAATATTTGTAAATCTATTAATAGGACGGGGCCATTAACGATCAAAATTAATTTGTTAATACGTAATAGTCATGTTTAAAATTTATTATTTGTATGTAAAACCCTAACCGATCCTAAGGAATATGATCGTGACGTTTAATATAAAACGTTTAGGTTAATAAAATATTTTTAGAAGTGATTCATAATTCCCATATAAATTAACAGGAAAATATATATTTATGGCCCTTTTTGTTTAATAAAACTCCTAACTTTTAAAAATAAATAACGATTATATTTATACTTTTTAAGAATTACATTATACTACTAATCATTAAACGGTCTAAAACCTCACACAAAACATAAATCGTTTTTGCTATGGTAAAATACATGATTTCAATAACTTTTAAAAAGTATACATTTTATTTTTAATCAAAATGAACATTATACATAACATCTTGAGATTTTAGAAAATGTTTATAATTTATTTATTTAGAAAATCAGATTATTAATTATATAAAAAAAATGTATTACTGTGTGAATGAAATGTGTTAAAACTCAAAAAGGGCAAGGGAGGAGGGAAAGGCGCAGGTGCCAGGTCTAGAACCTGCGACCTGTCCTTTGTTGCACAAGGGTTTACCACCGGACCAAGTCCCCATCATGTGCAAAGTTTAGAAAATTAAATAGTAAACTCGAATGAGCCTGAGTCATCTTCCCCAAACACAACTCAGATTAAAAACCCTAACCCCAAAACAGATTTGTAAATCTCAAAATCAGTCTTTCGCGGGTATTGTTTGCGATCAGAAGTTTGGGGCTATTGTTTAGAAGATCAAAACGAGTAGAAAGATGGTTAACATACCTTGATTCGCTGCCGATTGAAGGGTTCGAACTCCCTGTCGTCGAAAGTGAACCGAGAGGAACAAAAGATGGAACTTGAGGATGATTTCGAGCATTAGATGGTAAGGGATATATATAGGATGTTTAGGAACGCGTTTTACAGCTACAATGGGATGAGATTCGCGAGATTTGGACTTGATTTGTAGGTTCCGAAACCCACGACCGAGATATTTGTTCATCTCCAAAGAATTCGTTTTTTTTTTTGGTAATGATTTGTCAATTAAAGGCTTGATTCACGGTCCTTATCGATTAGAAAAGATTTAATCCGAGGAAGGAAACTTTTCTTTACGGATTTAGAGGGATTTGAGGTCGATTCATATGATTTTGACTTATCAAAGTCAAAATTGAGATGTAATGTTTATTCAAGGGTTCACAAGTGAAGAAAGGGGTTCAAGGTTTATTTCCATTAAGTTATAAAATTTATTTTATAACACTTATCAAACTTAAACTTATATATCATTATTTATTTTCTTATGATTAACTTTTATAAAAAAAAATAATAATACTAATATAGAATCTCATTTTTATCAATACATATATACATATATATATATATGTATAAAAAATGAAATTTTGAAACTACGGATCGTTTACACGTTTGCAATAATAATTGGTACGACAAAACGTACATACGAGATAACGAGATTGAACTAATATGGCGGTCATAAATGTTATTAAGGTACAAAATGAAATAAAATATTACATGAAAAAGTCACGGATGTTACAGTATCCCCAAGTTGAAATTCAATTAGTGGAGGCTACTGAATTAGAAAAGAGATGAGGGTACTTAAGTTTCATTTGGTCTTCACGCTCCCAAGTGAACTCAGGGCCGCGCTTAGAATTCCAACGGACTTTCACGATAGGTATACGGCTACGCTTGAGTTGTTTAACATTACGGTCCATGATCTCAACGGGTTGTTCAATGAAGTTCAACTTGTCATCAACACGGACTTCATCTAGTGGGATATGAAGAGTGTCGTCAACCAGACACTTCTTGAGATTCGACACGTGAAAAGTGTCATGTACTCCATTGAGTTCGGCCGGCAGCTTGAGCTTGTAAGCTACAGGGCCAATCCTTTCAAGGATTTCAAAAGGACCCACATATCTTGGTACCAATTTCCCCTTCTTCCCGAAACGGACCACGCCCTTCCAAGGGGAAACTTTGAGTAAGACTTTATCCCCGACTTGGAATTCGAGGGGTTTCCTTCGATTATCAGCATAACTCTTTTGGCGAGCACGGGTAGCCTTAAGTCTTTCTTGAATCTTGAAGATCTTATCGGAAGTCTCTTGAATAAGCTCGGGTCCGGTTATTTGAGCGTCACCGATCTCGGTCCAACATACCGGGGAGCGGCATTTTCTACCATATAAGGCTTCAAAAGGAGCACATTTAATGCTAGCATGGTAGCTGTTGTTGTAAGAGAATTCCACGAGAGGCAAATGGTTATCCCAATTTTCGCCGAAATCGATCACACAAGTGCGAAGCATATCCTCCAGGGTTTGGATAGTCCTTTCGATTTGGCCATCAGTTTGAGGATGATAAGCCGTGCTAAGGTCCAAACGAGTCCCTAAGGATTTTTGTAAGGATCGCCAGAAGTTGGAAGTAAAACGACCGTCACGATCGGAGATAATGGACAAGGGCACACCGTGACGAGTCACGATTTCACTGATATAGAGATTTGACAGCTTTTCCATCTTGAAATCTTCACGAATAGGGATAAAATGAGCGGATTTGGTCAAGCGATCAACTATGACCCAAATCGAATCGTGCCCACGAGGAGTTCTTGGGAGTTTGGTGATAAAATCCATAGAGATTTTCTCCCATTTCCAAATAGGGATCTCGGGTTGTTGGAGAAGACCCGAGGGTTTTTGATGTTCGGCTTTAACCTTTAGGCACGTAAGACACTTGTTCACAAATAAAGCTATATCCTTCTTCATTCCGGGCCACCAATAAAACTCCTTGAGATCGTGATACATTTTATCGGCACCGGGATGAATAGAATACCGGGATTTGTGTGCCTCATCGAGGATAAGCTCACGAAGGGGTTGAGAGTCAGGAATCCACATACGTCCCATGAAATAAAGAATTTCGTCGGACTTGGGCTGTAAATGTTTTTCGGCGCCACAATCTAACTGTTGCGTTAACTCACCCTTGGCAAGAACCTCTTTTTGAGCTTGAAGAACCATGGCTTTGAGGCTAGTTTGGACGATCATTCCCATGGCCTGAATGCGAGAGGGTTTGATCCGATCTTTCCGGCTAAGGGCGTCAGCAACCACATTGGCTTTTCCCGGGTGATAGCGAATTTCACAATCATAATCGCTTAAAAGTTCAACCCAACGCCGTTGCCTCATGTTGAGATCCTTTTGATCAAGGATACGTTGAAGGCTTTTATGATCAGTGAAGATGACACATTTTGTACCATAGAGGTAGTGTCTCCAGATTTTCAAAGCAAAGACCACTGCACCTAACTCGAGGTCATGTGTAGTGTAGTTTCTTTCATGGACCTTGAGTTGTCTTGATGCGTAGGCAATGACTTTGCCGCGTTGCATCAACACGCAACCGAGACTTTGATTTGAGGCGTCACAATAAACGACGAAGTCATCGTTGCCATCTGGAAGACTTAGGATAGGAGAGTCACACAATTTCTGCTTAAGGAGTTGGAAAGCATCTTCTTGTTTCTGCTCCCAAACGAACGGTTTATCCTTTTGGGTTAGAGTTGTGAGTGGTAGGGCGACCTTTGAAAAGTTTGAGATGAACCTTCGATAGTAGCCGGCTAAACCCAGAAAGGAACGGATTTCTGAGGGAGTCTTGGGCGTACTCCAGTTCTTGATAGCTTCGATTTTGGATGGGTCAACATGAATACCCTTCTCGTTGATAACATGACCCAAGAAATGGACTTCTTTTAGCCAAAACTCGCATTTGGAGAATTTCGCATAAAGATTTTCCTTCTTCAAAAGCTCCAAGATTTGTCTTAGGTGATTCTCATGTTCTTTGGCAGTTCGAGAGTAGATCAATATGTCGTCAATGAAGACAATGACAAATTGATCTAAGTAGGGTCTACAAACCCGGTTCATAAGATCCATGAATACTGCGGGTGCATTGGTTAACCCGAAAGGCATAACCACGAACTCATAGTGTCCATATCGAGTTCTGAAAGCGGTCTTCGGGATGTCATCGTCATGGACTCGTAATTGGTGATAACCGGATCGGAGATCAATCTTTGAGAAACAAGTTGCTCCTTGCAATTGATCGAATAAGTCATCAATTCTCGGAAGAGGATATCTGTTCTTGGTAGTCAGCTTGTTGAGCTCACGATAATCAATGCACATCCTAAAGGTTCCATCTTTCTTCTTGACAAAAAGGACCGGGGCTCCCCAAGGTGAGAAGCTCGGTCTAATGAAACCTTTGTCTAGTAGCTCTTGCAATTGACTAGACAATTCTTGCAATTCGGATGGTGCGAGACGGTAAGGAGACTTAGCAATAGGATTTGCTCCAGGAACAAGATCAATACGGAATTCAACTTGTCGAACAGGCGGGAGTCCGGGCAGATCGTCAGGGAATACTTCGGGAAAGTCTCGAATAACGGGTATGTCTTGAATGGTTCTATTCTCGGGTTTCTTTTCAACAATGTGAGCCAAGAAAGCACAGCATTGCTTCCTTAAGTAGCTACGAGCCTTCATGCAAGAAATAATCTTTAGGCCACGACAAGGCTTGTCTCCAAGGATTTCCAAGATTTCACCTGCAGGTAGAGGAATACGAATAAGTTTCTCCGAGCATACGATTTCGGCATTGTTTTCGGATATCCAGTCCATACCTACAGCTATGTCAAAGCTTCCAAGAGTCATAGGAATAAGGTCGATGATGAACGGGTGATCGTTGAGAGTTAAGGTACAACCGCGAACAACCGTACGAACATAGGTTAGTTTGCCATCGGCTATTTCAACCGTGTAAGGAGGTTCTAACACACTAGCGCATTTACCAAGCAAAGGTTCTAATTTGGTGGAAACAAAACTCTTGTCGGCACCGGTGTCAAATAAAATTGATGCATAGACATTATTGACAAGAAAAGTACCTGTAACGACGGCAGGTTCCTCAAGTGCTTCAGTGGTACCAATAACAAAAGCCCGACCACGTGCCCCTTGTGTGTTAGCCAATTTGGGGCAACGGTTCCTGAGATGGTCGGTAGCACCACACTGGTAGCAAGCTCTACCATTTGCAATTGCGGGGACCGTAGTAGGAGTAGCATTAACGACACGGCAAGTAGCTGCCAAGTGACCTCCTTTACCACACTTAGTGCATATGCGGCAAGGGTAGGTAGCATCATGATGATATTGGCACTTAGCACACCAAGGGTAAGACCCGCCATAAGATTTCTTTGTCGAAGCTTGTGCTTGCGTTGGTGCCACTTGGGTAGTTGGAGTAGCAGGGGTTACCATAGCGAAGTTCTTTGCCACCTTCTGTTTCTTGAAGTGGCGTTCAGGCTTCTTGGTTTCCTCAACCCGACCTTTCTTTCCACCCTTTTGGGTCAGAATACCTTCTTTCACGAGATCATCCGTGAGGGACGCAGCTAGACGGATGGCAGCCTCAAGAGTAGCAGGGTTGCTGCCCATGACGGTACCCCTAACTTGATGAGGTAGGCCGCCAATGTAACGGTCAATTTGGCGACTCAACGGGGTGACCATGTGTGGGACCAATGTGCTCAGTTCATGAAAACGGTTGTTGTATGCTTCATTTTCACCGCTATCTTGAACAAGATCCCACATTTCCACCTCAAGCTTTTTCATTTCATTCTTTGGGCAGAATTCCTCAACCATGAGCTCCTTAAGTTGATCCCATGTCAAGGCCAAGGCTGCGGCTAATCCCCGAGTTCGCTTCTCGCCATTCCACCAAGTAAGCGCCCTCTTTTGGAAGGCACTTGAAGCATACTTCACTTTCAGGTCATCGGGGCATTCACTCATTACCAGGGTTGACTCCATGCTTTCAAACCACTGAAGTAAGCCAGTGGCACCCTCAGATCCATTGTACTTTAGAGGGTTGCACGAGTTGAAGTGCTTGTACGTGCAGGTGGTTCCTTCGGTATTTTTCATAGTGTTTGTGAGTCGAGTAACCATATCAGGTAACACAGCAGCAAGTTGCTGAGTTAGGTGTGTGGCTATGGCAGTGGTATCCATAGTCGGAGCAGTCAAGGTGGTATCACTGGTTCCAGAATTGGTGGCGTCAGTGGTTTCACGTCGAGGAGGCATTCTACGAAGACAAGATTATTAATCGAGTTAGAGATAGACATATAAATAATAGAAGTGATATATTCATAAAATAGAAATTCACTTGCATTAATGTCATACAAAGGTAGAATTGAAATATATAAACACTAGCTTATATAATGCTTAGTGTTAAGTACAAATGAATTTTAAATTTTGACTAATCATAACACCGAGTTCTCACAATAGCGTGTTAGAAGTATACTTGACCTATAAGTAGTGCAGCCACCAAAAGGATTCCCAGGAAAGAGAGGTGGGTCACAAGGGACACACTTAAGTACCAAGTCTTTCCTTAGTCAGAACCTTTTATGGGCCTACACCCACTCTTCCGGCCATCATATACTACTAACATCTATCACTTGAACCCATGGTTATGATGAGAATAATGGATTGGGCTTTGAGGCCCAAGAGTGAGATCCATCTTCTCGAGCAAGCTTCCTTTTCTTGAGTGGTAAGTGGTTAGAGGAAGATCCGAGTGGACATACGTGTGATGACATGGCTAAGAAGAGATAAGGTTAGCACATAAATCACATATAGTTCCTATGAAAGTGTAAGGGAGTCTTAGGTTATAGTCTAGGTCTTTCTAAGCCTAATTCTCTATAACCAAGGCTCTGATACCAATCTGTCACACCCCGCCAAGGCGGAATACGCGAGGTGTCACACATATAGTACATAGCACAAGGTATAAAGACAAATACTAAGGCATTACAAAATTTTATTAATTTCATAATTGATTGTTCAATACATGTTAAAATAAATAAACAAAATCCCAAACAAAACATTGTAATTATTTCTTTAACTAGGTCCATAAGCAATCCTACATGATCCTGTCTCTCTTAGTTATTATTTCCTGAAACATGTAAAAAAATGGGTCAACATAAAGTTGGTGAGAGACATAGGTTTTAAATGTTATAAAGATAAATTGTCATAAAAGATATAAACAAATTCAAACCAAGTTCAAACAAATGTACAAGCATATTAACACAAACGTTTTGCAATCAACCCTAAATGTTATATGTTATAAGCATCCACAATCCACGATTGTGCCGTAAAAAGTTATATGCATCCACAATCCCTAAGATTGTGCCGTTGTTATATCGGTTTCCCCCATATGGCCATACTAGTACTTCCTTAGGCTTATGATCAAGTTAATGATTGCAATTTGTTATAAGTGTTCAAATATCAAGCACATAATTGAAATTACCTGTTTGAGAATTTGTTTTGGTAAATAAAGTTTAAGTTATCAAGCCATAAAAAAAATATACATGTTTCACCCCAAAAGTTAAAAAGAAAAAGGGGCTATGATCTCACCTTGATAAGTAGGGGGATTTATCTTGCAACTTGTATAAATCCGAAGTTTAAGGAAATCCTAAATAATAATTATACATATTTTAATACGTAGAAACGATTAAGAGAAAACAAGAACGGAATGATTGGGACTCCAGGATTTTGGAACGAACGAGAATACGAATAAAGTTTATGAATGATGTTTTATAAACTTTACTTATAAAAGAAAACTATGTGTTAATAAGTATTATTTGCAAGATATTAAATGTCTTAATGCAATATTTACATTACTAAGACAAAGTCGAAGGTGATAAAAAAATTAGGTGAAATAAAGTAATCATCTCTTTTAAATATTAATATTTGTAAATCTATTAATAGGACGGGGCCATTAATGATCAAAATTAATTTGTTAATACGTAATAGTCACGTTTAAAATTTATTATTTGTATGTAAAACCCTAACCGATCCTAAGGAATATGATCGTGACGTTTAATATAAAACGTTTAGGTTAATAAAATATTTTTAGAAGTGATTCATAATTCCCATATAAATTAACAGGAAAATATATATTTATGGCCCTTTTTGTTTAATAAAACTCCTAACTTTTAAAAATAAATAACGATTATATTTATACTTTTTAAGAATTACATTATACTACTAATCATTAAACGGTCTAAAACCTCACACAAAACATAAATCGTTTTTGCTATGGTAAAATACATTATTTCAATAACTTTTAAAAAGTATACATTTTATTTTTAATCAAAATGAACATTATACATAACATCTTGAGATTTCAGAAAATGTTTATAATTTATTTATTTAGAAAATCAGATTATTAATTATATAAAAAAAATGTATTACTGTGTGAATGAAATGTGTTAAAACTCAAAAAGGGCAAGGGAGGAGGGAAAGGCGCAGGTGCCAGGTCTAGAACCTGCGACCTGTCCTTTGTTGCACAAGGGTTTACCACCGGACCAAGTCCCCATCATGTGCAAAGTTTAGAAAATTAAATAGTAAACTCGAATGAGCCTGAGTCATCTTCCCCAAACACAACTCAGATTAAAAACCCTAACCCCAAAACAGATTTGTAAATCTCAAAATCAGTCTTTCGCGGGTATTGTTTGCGATCAGAAGTTTGGGGCTATTGTTTAGAAGATCAAAACGAGTAGAAAGATGGTTAACATACCTTGATTCGCTGCCGATTGAAGGGTTCGAACTCCCTGTCGCCGAAAGTGAACCGAGAGGAACAAAAGATGGAACTTGAGGATGATTTCGAGCATTAGATGGTAAGGGATATATATAGGATGTTTAGGAACGCGTTTTACAGCTACAATGGGATGAGATTCGCGAGATTTGGACTTGATTTGTGGGTTCCGAAACCCACGACCGAGATATTTGTTCATCTCCAAAGAATTCATTTTTTTTTTTGGTAATGATTTGTCAATTAAAGGCTTGATTCACGGTCCTTATCGATTTGAAAAGATTTAATCCGAGGAAGGAAACTTTTCTTTACGGATTTAGAGGGATTTGAGGTCGATTCATATGATTTTGACTTATCAAAGTCAAAATTGAGATGTAATGTTTATTCAAGGGTTCACAAGTGAAGAAAGGGGTTCAAGGTTTATTTCCATTAAGTTATAAAATTTATTTTATAACACTTATCAAACTTAAACTTATATATCATTATTTATTTTCTTATGATTAACTTTTATAAAAAAAAATAATAATACTAATATAGAATCTCATTTTTATCAATACATATATACATATATATATATATATACGTATAAAAAATGAAATTTTGAAACTACGGATCGTTTACACGTTTGCAATAATAATTGGTACGACAAAACGTACATACGAGATAACGAGATTGAACTAATATGGCGGTCATAAATGTTATTAAGGTACAAAATGAAATAAAATATTACATGAAAAAGTCACGGATGTTACATCCACGTCCGGCCATGATTCTTCATATTCACAAACACAAGAAATGAGTAACTATATCGCATATTAACATCATTCAAGTGTAAGCAAACAGAAGGAGATGTGTAAAGACATGCAGGTTTATGATTTTAGTACAAGGCTAACTTAAATCATAAGGCCATAGAATAAATAGTTCAACTCAAACAGTTTACTAAGATTTTATTGGAATGGGAACATCCTTACCCATTTAGGTTTTTATTTGAAACATAGAGAAATGACAAATTAAGATAAGATAGAATAGAATGGAATATCAAGCTCCACTGCCGGCGGATGAGATGACTGATTCAGCATCATCCTCCTTTACTTCCTCGGGCTCATCCTCAGGCTCAAAATCGGGTATTTCAGCTGGCTCTAGAGCTGCTGCAAGTTGTATCTCTAACTCTCCAATTCTTTCCTGAGATTCTACTTCAGCCTCCTCGAGTACATTCACTCTAGCCTGTAACGCCCTTACCTCGTCCACTAATGCATTATGCAAGCGGTCAGTGCTTGCTAGTTCTGCTACTAGCAGATCTATCCTGTGATCCGTTTGTTTCTCTCCTCTTAACAGACCTGTGATCGCTCCTGCCGCGTCTCTCATATTTCGGATCTCTCGATCCATAGTTGCTACAAATGCTGCAAAGGCTTGCTCCAAGTGACAAGGTAGCAATGGTAAACGTGGTTCTGATGACGATGAAGCTCCAAAGTAAGGTGATGGAACTCGTTCCTGTCTAACCCATTTGCTCAGTAAACCGGGGTACCAATCCCAGTCACTCCCATTCCGGATATGCATGGGCTCTCCATACACAATAGAGTTATCAATGGGCTTAAGCCTATGCCTCTTGGGCTCCGGTGATGCAATGGCAGGAATGTCATGTTCCTGATTGGTAGGTGGTGAAGATGGTGGTGTAGACATAATTCCTGAAACATAAGGAGTAAGTGTCTATGCCAAGTAACTAATGTGTGTGGCTATAGTCTAGAATGCAGTCCTAGTTCTCTATAACCAATGTCTCTGATACCAATCTGTCACACCCCCAAATTCCACTAACGGAGTTTTACCGTTTTAGAAGGTGACAAACCAGGATCTCAGACATCAGTTACTTCAAACGACACTATATGGGACTTGAAATGTAATAACATAAAAGATCAAGGTTCAGAGTGTATATGCGAAAGCGTTAAACGAAAGTAAATGCGCAAAACAACGCGCCCAAGTTCAATTACAAACAAAACATAAATATTATTCAATAGATAATTATTTCAATTGAAGTCCAAGACACATGCATGACTTAACGTGATCCTGAGTGCCAACCTGAGAAAACATGTAAGAAAACGAGTCAACACTAGGTTGGTGAGTTCACAGGTTTCAATCATTTCAAATAAAGCATTTGCGGATTATGTACATTCAATATGCATATCAATAGGTTGCATGCCTATATTCATGTTTTGCTAAAGCGCTCGCAACCGAAACTGACAGTGTGTTTGTTTGTTTGCCTCCAGCCAGGTCTATCAACTCTGACTAATGTGTTAAGGTCAATATAACACCCGTTCGACCTCCAATCGAGTTAGCGCGACTAACACGGGTGGGGTTTGTCAAACCCAGTAGTACTACCAAAATTACCTCGTTCATACCATATTAACGGTCCGATGTGTGTGAGGACTTTTCATGATAGTGTGTTACGCTTAGCCTCAACAGTGATATCATATGAATTACAATAAACCAAAAAGGTTGTGACATGTTTTCTCCCCCAAATAAAAACAGAAAAAAAGGGCCGTGAAACTCACCTGCGTTGCGTAGTAGGTAGTATCACACAAGTATGAGATTTAGAATCTCAAGTGTTAGCCTGCACGGCTTACGTATGCCCTATAATTATAACACATAAGTTAGGGACATATGGGATTTGTGACGACGACACGGAAGTTAGAACATCTTAACGCTTTCTAAGGATTTGAGAGTAGACGAACGTGTCTACGGAATTATATAAATTTCTTAATATAATCATTAAGGGAAAAGCGTTACGTGTCGTACGTTAATAACGAATAATAAATAAATAAATACATTCGTACGTTAAAGTCGTTTACAAAAGTTAGGAAAATAATATAATTTAATATATTATTTTTAGGTTCGAAGGATTAACTAAATAGTCATTTGTGTGGAAAAATAATAAATATATTATTTTTAATCGAGTATATAAACGTGGGTAAATAATATAACAATTATATTATTAATTGGTTTGAAACATCACACGAGGTATAAAACGATACAATATAATATACACATATATACTATTTAATAAGATTAGTCACGGTTTGAAAATAATATAAACATATTATTTAATACGAAGTTACGGTTTGAAAATAATATAAATATATTATTTTTATTCGATAATAACATGAATATATTATTTATAAAAGTGGGGAAAGATAATAAAAATAGGTTAATAATTCAAACCCGAGCCTACGGGTTGTTTCCCGGGCTTAAACTCATTTATATAATAATATAATATTATAGGGTTTGATTTTTATATTAAAATAATACAAGAAAATGCTCCAAAAATAAAATGTGGGAGCCCGGTCTCGAACCCGGGTCTCTCCTACACACGCACACAGCTTTAACCATCTCAGCCGCTAGGCCATCGCAACAGGAATTGAAATGGATGGGTTTTAACACTCAGTCAAAGTGTTCACCCTCCCCCTATCGAGGCCGAAATCGATTCCCAGCCCCAATCCATCGAATCCGCCCACGATTTGAATCAAATGTATAGGGGTTTCGTTCAACAGATGTTTGTGAATCTATATGCGAATTTAATTGCAAATCTAACAAGTTTAAAGCCGTTAATTCTCGTTTGAAAACACCGAAAACCCTAGGTTGAACTTGGAATTAAATTGAACGAATCCGATAATAAAACTTGTTGGAATCATGGGGCTTTTAACAAAAAGGGAATTTCGAATCTGTTAGTATAATTTAATTGGATTTAAAAAGTGTCTAGACTATTATCCGATTAAACCCGAAACGTATGAACCCTAGGTTCTGGATTTTGAAGGATTTGATGTTGTGAGATCAAATTAACATAGGGCTATTAATGAGTAAATGTTTGCGAATCTGCCAATATGATTTAATTTCATTTTGGTTAGGTCTAGAGTTAAAACCCCCAAATCGAACTTATGATGAACCCTAGATTACGGATTTTAATCAATTCGATATTTTTTGATTCAATTGATGTGAGGCTTTCAAAGAGTAGGTAATTGCGAATCTATCCATGTAATTCAATTGAATTTTAATCAAGTTTAGGATCGAAAGCCCCAAATTGGGTTTCGTATGAACCCTAGGTTACGGTTTGAGTTCAATTCGGTGTTATACGATCCAATTAACATAGGGTTATTGATCTAGACACAGAAACGAAACTGTAGGTGCAAGTAATTACCAGAATTCGTGATGGATTGATAGCGTTCGACTAAAACGATTGTCGTCGGCAACGGGGTTGATCTCCGGCGATTACGGCTGTGTCTCCGACCCGATTGGTGTGTGAAAAAGCTTGAGTGGAACTCGTTTGATGTGCGCAGACGATCAATTGGGGGAGTGATAACTGATTTAGTCGGATTTGGTTGATAATAAACCGAGAGTCGACGGTTTCGACATAAACACCCATAATTGGGTTTAATTCGCACAATTATTGTTCAGTAATGATCCCATAATGGGAGTTAGTAGCATTAAGGTGAATTTCCGTTACCATATCAAACGAATTTCGGTTAAGGATTAGGTTTGGATTCAAGGATTTGCGAATTTTGACTTACAAAAGTCAACGAGAACAAATCAAACGAATTTTGACTTTTGAGAGGTCAATAGGAACAAGGTTTCTAAATTTTGACTTCATAAAGTCAACAGAATGAGTTTAGAGTAATTATGCAACTAGTCCCTGCAGTTTTAAATCAAACAATGACAGAAACAGTCCCTGAGATTTAATATTGGGTTAACTGGGTTAGGACTTAACAGAAAATTTAACAGAAATCTAACTGAGTTATCTTGAAAAGTCGGATTGTCACACATTGTGTAATACCACGTCTGGTCATTGTGTAATATCTGGTCATTATGTAATACAAGTTCATTGTGTAATATCTGGTCATTATGTAATACAAGTTCATTGTGTAATTAGTCAAGTCATTGAGTAATACAAGTTCATTGTGTAATACAAGTTCATTGTGTAATACAAGTTCATTGTGTTATACAAGTTCAATGTATAATACAAGTTCATTGTGTTATATGTATTTATCATTGTGTTTTACGTTTTCCAGCTCATTGTGTAGTTAGTCAGGTCATTGTGTAGTTAGTCAGGTCATTGTGTAATACAAGTTCATTGTGTAATACAAGTTCATTGTGTTATACAAGTTCAATGTGTAATACAAGTTCATTGTGTTATATGTATTTATCATTGTGTTTTACATTTTCCAGCTCATTGTGTAGTTAGTCTGGTCATTGTGTAATACAAGTTCATTGTGTAATACAAGTTCATTGTGTAATACAAGTTCATTATGTAATACCACGTCTGGTCATTGTGTAATACAAGTTCATTGTGTAATACAAGTTCATTGTGTAATTAGTCAAGTCATTGTGTAATACAAGTTCATTGTGTAATTAGTCAGGTCATTGTGTAATACAAGTTCATTGTGCCAAATATTTTCCATCATTGTGTTATATGTTTTCATCATTGTGTTTTACGTTTTCCAGCTCATTGTGTAGTTCGCTCATTATTGTGTAATTCGCTCAAATATGTCAGGTCATTGTGTAATATGCTAATTGTGTAATATCACTTCATTGTGTAATATCAGGTCTGATCATTGTGTAATATCATACCTTGTATTACACATTGACCTGGTGTATTACACATTGACCTGGTATATTACACATTAACCATTATGCCCTCCCTTTAAAAACAATAAAATGACACATGTCAAGCTTAGAATCCTTCTTACGCTTCTTATTTTTAAAACCCTTTTTACTATAACCTAACCACGTAACTATAAACTTATATATTATACTAGGTTAAAACTCGTGTTTTTACATAGGTTTAATAAAAAAAATATTAAATAGTTAGTAGTGAAAATTTAGAGTTATAAAGAAAATATTAAATAATTAGTAACGAAATATTAAATAGTTACTAATGGATAAAAATAAGCGACAAAAATAATGTTAGGCTTACAAAATAAGGTAAGAGGCTTTTGGCCTAATGGTATTGGTGAATTGCCCTCAGCCAAATGATGGGGGTTCAAATAGAGCTGACAATTTTTGTCACGGGCCTATTAACACGACACGTAATTAACATGTCCCGTGTTTGACCTTAACAGGTTTCGTGTCTTAAACAGGTCGACACGTTAGGGACATGTTAAATTCATGTCTTAACAAGTTAAAGACATGTTAACCTGTTAAGCCTCGTTAGGGACATGTTAACACTTAAAATCTTATTTGCATCTAGATTCTAGGCCTATTCCATTAATTAATTTCGCTTTTATGGTTTTTTGTTTCAAAAGGTTCTTGATTTATTATGTTAATGGATGTTATGATTAGACTTTTTAAAATTTTATTAAGTTTTGACAATTTTTTTCTTTTATTACATATGTTATATTTATTCCCTCTTTAAACAGGTTTCTAAACAGGTCCCGTAACAGGTGACCTGTTTCTAAACATGTCGTGTTCGTATTTGGAAAAAATGGCACGGTTAGTTATCGTGTTGTGTTCGTGTTGAACACAACAGGTTATCGTATCTTATCATGCCGTGTATTATCGTGTCGTGTCTGACATGCTATGACAGTCCTAGGTTCAAACATCATTGTGAGTATTTAGGTGGATTTTAGCTGATGTGAAATTAGAGAGTGTGTCGTCGCTAAAAAAAACTTATTTAGTAGTTATAGATTCAAGCATCATTTATCTTTAAACAATGAGATAACAATCTCTAACTTAATGAGTAATTATTTTTACATAAGCTATGTGTAATATTCCACGCATAGGGCGTGGAGGAAGTGTATGTGACACAAAAAGAAGCAAGAAGCAGTCTCAGTCATATCTATCAGGGGCAACGCCCGTGACCTCTCTCACGCCACCCCTCTCACGGTTGGGCGGCGAGGTGTTCTATACCCCTCACACTTGCCACCTCAGCTCACGTCCCTCCTCACAAAATCATTACACGTAGTCTTAAAATATCTTCTTTTCTCCTTCAACCGCAACCATTACCACCTCGGACACCATAGACATAGTCACCATATATTAATTTTAAGAAATTAAAAGATATATCTCTTTATATATTATTTTTCAATGTTCAAATGTTTTAGTTTTATAGTTCAAATATCATAAAAAAATATAAAATCCATTTAAATTTCGTTGTCTTTAAAATTCTATTCCACTTGTTGAAAAGAAAAATCTTGTCAGCACTTTATTTTATGATTCTTCAGAATGTGCTTTCGAAAAGCTGGTCTAGTATATTATATTTTTTCGAATGAACTTTTTGACATAAAAGTAAAGGTGTATACACCAAATTGTTTTTTGATTTGAGTGAGGTTTTGTACATTTGAAGAAAATTCTCATTTAGATAGTTAAAATTTATTAAGAAAATCTTATGATGATTTCTAGAAGTATGGATTATAAAAACTTGTGTGACATGAAAATTAACTTGAAAATACGATATATTTATGAGTTTATCTTAAATATGTCGTCCATTAAGCTAATGAAGTTGTTTCTAACAACAATATATCCTTAGAAGATGAAAAGGAGACAGAAAAAAAAGTATATTCTTCGTCTTTTTAAAAGAAAAGAAAATAAACCTGATAAACTCATAAATATCAGGTTTGATTATAAGATCTATAGCGGATTTCGAAGTTATATTCGAATTTCCATCGTTACCTTAAACATTTTGAATAACAATGGAAAAGAATCAAATCAGAGAGTATAAAATCATAAAAATCATGTTTGATTATAAGATCTATAACGGATTTCGAAGTTATATTCAAATTCCATCGTTACCTTAAACATTTTGAATAACAATGGAAAAGAATCAAATCAGAGAGTACAAACTCAAAAAAATCATGTTTGATTATAAGATCTATAACGGATTTCGATGTTATATTCGAATTTCCATCGTTACCTTAAACATTTCAAATAACAATGGAGAAGAATCAAAGCAAAAGTATAAACTCAAAAAAATCATGTTTGATTATAAGATCTATAACGGATTTCAATGTTATATTCGAATTTCCATCGTTACCTTAAACATTTCAAATAACAATGGAGAAGAATCAAAGCAAAAGTATAAACTCAAAAATATCAGGTTTGATTATAAGATCTATAACAGATTTCGATGTTATATTCGAACTTCCGTCATCACCTTCAACATTTTGAAGAACAATGGAGAATAATCAAAGCAAAAGTATAAACTCAAAAATATCAGGTTTGATTTTAAGATCTATAACGGATTTCAAAGTTAGATTCGAACTTCCGTCACCACCTTCATCATATTTTTTATTCTTTTAAGTTTTTGTCAGACCCCATAAACAAATCACATATATTATACTAAACAAAAGCCAACCGATGAATAGTGAAGCAGACAATCTGCTGAACCAAGCATGTTGTTAAATTTTTTATTTTCACCCCTTTATACTATATATAATTTACGCTTTTAACCTGTTTAATTACATGTTTAATTTGGTTTCTCTATAAGTACTTTCGTCCGGTAACTTAAAAAAAAATGGATTGCGTGGCTGCTTTTACTTTATTTTTTTGTCAACATTCCAGTATCATTTTTTTAAACAGTGTTGTTTTCAAAATCAGTTTTTTTGGTATCGCAGCCTATACCGATTATCGTTACCGTGATGATACCGTGACGACCCGAACCTATTATGAGCGAACATTATCGGTGTTCGCTTTTATCTTTTTCGACGACCCGAACTAATACAATCAAACTTATGCCGCATGGTTTTGGCGAAAAATGACCAGGCTTCCGTGCTGAGACGCGAGTGTTCGTTTATACATGTTTATTCAACTATTTTTTTTCCGTTTTATGTGAATATGTCCCGCCGTAAAGCGCGGAGAGAACTAACTGGTTACTAACAAAAGGCAAAATGGTAAGAGTCCATGCCTATGATACAAGTCTCTAAAGCATAGTATTTTGTCTTATTCAGTGACATAATCGTAAATTTATGAAACCGGCCCCATTCTTTGTTTACCACTCACAAGCATACAAACTCATACATATCTTTTTTTCATTTGTTTTTCCTTACCACTCACACACTAACACATGCATACACACTCACACATATTTATATTCTCAAACATTATTTAATTTTTCTAGATTATATTTATAATATAATTATATTTTTTTCTCTTTAATTTACATGTCCCTTTCTCCTTTTTAGTTTTTTTTTTGCAAATAAGACAATGACACGTGTCTCTTTTCTTTTTTCCGTTTATAACTTTTAAACTATAATGTTTTATAAAATTCTAAATATACCGTTGTGACGTATTTACTTTTATCTAAGTATCGATGTAATTTTCATTCAAAACGGAGTTACGTGTAATAATGTAAACGTTATTTAAGCACACTTACATACAATATCGTTATGAATTTTTCACTTTTAACTTTTTTAACGGTTTTCCTTTATTTTTCTAATTTTTAACGGTTAACTTGGAATATTACTAACTATTTTGCTGCAATACATGGATTTACGTAAAGGTTTTTGCTTTTTTATATAAGGTTCTAAATGCGTTTATTATTTTGTAAACGGTAACTTTTTGAACGGTTTCATTTTTCTGTGACTTTATTTTACAAGCTTTCGAGAGCGTTAATTTCTTCCGCGGTTTAACATTTTGACATGAAATTTTTTAACGGTTTCTTTTTTATATAAAGTTTCAAATATTATCAACCTTGCACCTCAAGGCACGGCTTTGTGACGATTTCACTTGTCTTTATATAAGGTTTCGATTTTTATCAACGACGTTCATGTTTTGTTTTTCTTACCTTTAATGTAAGAGCTCGTGATAAGCTTTCGACGTTAATTTTTTTTTTTTACAGTTTTGTGCTCCACAACGCAGGGTCTTTATGCTAGTTAATATATACCAGTGAATGTCTAAATAATTTTCTTTATAGAAGTACACTTTGATAAACCCTATTTATAACTATGATAGCATCAAATTTTAGCATTTTTTGTATAGACTCGTTAGACTTATTTTATACGAGCAAGCTAATGCATATATTTTTTTTTATCTATTTTGCTATGATGAAGATGGTATACGTTGACGGTATTAAACCTATATTAAATTGTGTATCATAGTTATAGCATGTTATTTTATAATTACAAGGTGCATATTTTATACCATGATCGTGTTTATAACATACCAAATTGGTACATCATAATAAGTAGAAGTTATACATAATCTCATTCAAGATATTACAATGAACATGAGTGCGAATTTTTATAAATACATGATTTATTAGTTTTTTTTTACATTGTTGTTTGAAAAACTAATAACAAAACTAAAAAGATCATAATATATTATGCAATTTTTTTTGAACGGCGAGCATTGAATGTTGTGACGTCGCATCCCCCGTCACATGGGAGAGCCTCGTCCAACTCCGGCTAATATGTTGTCTTAACCGGGCCCACTTGATGTCAGAGTTGGAGAGCATACAAAGAAAAATCTCACCAATACGGCCCCTTTCGGGCTTGAGGGAGAGCCGAGGCTCGAACCCTGGATCGGCTTACAGGTGCATCAGCCTAAGCTAGGCCTCATTTGCATGCCGCAGAAACTAATGTGGGGGGTAGAGATTGAACCTAGGTCACTAGGAACACAAGTATCTCCCTTACCATTACACCACTGGCTCATTGGCTATGATGCAATTATATTCAAATTTATTTCCTAGCTTGATTTTTAATAAGGTATCCGTTAGCCTTGTTTTATTACTGATTTTTAAAGACGATGACGAAAAAGACTTTAGTTCTTTTTATTCACTAGCTCTGTTCTATTTATGTAAGAGTATTTTGAAGAGTAAATTATACAGATTGTCCTTTAATTATACTATAAATTACACTCTATGTCCTTTGACTTCAATAAGTACACCACAAGTCCTTTTTTTAGACACTTTTGCACACTCTATGTCCTTTACGCTAACTGGTGTTAAGTTTTTCTGTTAAGTTTTGACATGTGCTTTGCACATGAGGCTATAATAGTCATTTTACCAAAAAATGACACCTTATGTAATTTATTAAAACCTTACCAACTTAACTGAATATCGTAATCCTCCCTTGCAAACCACGAGACAACTTCTTCCCTCAATTAGGGTTGCCCCAAAATCCATGGCTTGAGAGATAAGGAGTGATTACAGTTCTAGACAGAGAAAGAATCTATTAGAATTATAAACTATACTTTTATTATTATTGTTTTTATGTATTATTCTATCTTAGATTTAGTTAACCGTCACACCCTTTGTCAAGTGATACGACGTTTCAAGATTAGGGTTATTTATACCTACCCTCATATGTAAACATATTATGTACTTTTTGGTTGTATTCCCAAATTTCTCAATAAAATCCCCCGCATCAATTTTATCACCTTATCTTTTACCTCTTTCTTCCTCATGATTCTCTCCGCCAATGAAGTCAGCGGCAGCGATAATGTCAAGCCTTTCTCTAAAACATCTCCACCTCTCAATGCCGCTTCCACCTACTCTCTCTATCACTTCCGCTTTACCGTTCTTTCACCACCAAGCCCTCGTCGTGGATAAATTATGTAAATTGTCCTTTAATAGGTAAAAAGACAATTATACCCTCATATGATGTCAATACTTAACACCAGTTAGTGTAAAGGACATAGGGTGTGCAAAAGTGTCTAAAAAAAATTTGTGATGTACTTATTAAAGTCAAATAACATAAAGTGTAATTTCCAGTATAATTAAAGAAGAATATATATAATTTACTCTATTTTGAATTATGATTTGTTCATAGTTACAAAAAATAAATTCAGAAGAAAATATTCTAATAATTATTTCAGTAAAAGAAAGGGAAAAAAATTGATGGTTGATGCATGCACATCATCATGTTTATATGAATAAGGACAACTCATCTTTTGGTGGTCCATAATATTGACAAGTCAACAAAATATATCAAAAATTCCTATTTTGACATAATCATTTGTTCACACACCATTCAAGACAAAATATATTAAAAATTCCTATTTACTGATCCTTTTATCTTTTTTAATAAACATAACATTATTTTTGTTTACATTAGTTTAACTATCCATACTATATAGTAAAAGAGTAAATTAGATGACACGTGTTATCTTCTGGTGCATCTTTATCATTATTTTTTTGCTCTCTCTTCTATTAAATAATAATATTAAATGTATCAATCTAATTATGGATACTTTTTATTTAATTATGGATTGTTATTTTATCATTTAACGAATAAACTTAATATAAATTAACATTTATCAATTGCATAAAAAAAATTAACACCAAGTTGGAAAAAATGTTTTAAAAATTAGCTTAATACAATTTATAACTGTCACGTTAAAGTAGAAATATTTTGACGAGTTTATGTGCTAACAAACTACATTGTATTTTATTCAACACGTGTATTACACGGATTTTTAAAGACGTGGTTTTTTTATTACTAAGTATATAACATTATATTTATTTAACTCGTGTAATACATGAGATTCTAATATAGTTTTATTATATATGATGATTTAAAACTCCTACAAGAAATTAACTGACATCATATACATCTATTAATAGAAAGTCTAGTCATCCCTTTAGCTCCGTTTAGCATTTAAAGAGCGAGGTAGTTTTTCTATACGTAGGTTACTTTGATTGATTATCCGTCTGATTGTAAGTGTTGTGAGAATTAATTATTTTTATAAAATTTAACTGAGTAGTGTGTGTGTATGAGAGAGAGAGTCGCTTTCACGCCCGGTATACTCCTTACGCGGGGGAGAATTCTCAAGCCAAGGGCCTTCACACCCCTCACATGTTTCACGCCCGGTATACTCTTACACTACCGTTTCACGCCTAGTATACTCCTTACCCTTTATTTAAATTTAATTTTATATTCCAATTATTTCAAAATATTATAAATACAAGCTAGCCTTTATTTCATACACAAACATGAACAATAGATGAATCATGAAAGCCTTAAAGACTATGTTCCGGAGGGAACATTGGATTCATAATCCTTTTAATTTTTGGGCTTTTATTTTATGTATTTAAGTCAAGTTGGGTCGAGTACAATTTATGTTTTATATTTAGTTGGGTCTAAAGTCTAGTATGGGATTGAGTTTGGTTGGGCTAGAGGCCATCTTATTTACTTGTACCGATCAAAACATAAGTCACGTATGCTAGAATGAAACGACGGCAGTTTCTACCCTCGTTCAAACGACAAAACTGTTTATCAAGGCGACGTTTCGTTATCTAGCATATGTTGAAGTCGTCGTGTCAAATAAACAAGTTGTTGTAATTCGCGCGCTTTTGTATTCAAAACGTACGAATCAAAAGCATTGTTGGTTATATTCAAGTTGTTTCAAATTGTTGGATATTGTTTTCTTGTTTTGGTTCTTTAATCGATTCATGGAAGGGACCACTAACAATGACCCTTGATAAAAGTACATACGATTTAATTTGACCCAAAAATTATATAGTCGTGACATGCCAAAAATTATATAGTCGTGATAAAAGCTTAACTTGCCCAACCCTACGCAGATTTAATTGTTTCATACTACTAAGTGTCCATTCTGAAATGCTGCCAATATTGTTGGGCGAAACTATCAAAATGATAGCTTCGCTTTGATAGTTTTGCTTGAACTGAAAATGATAGTTTCGCCCAACGAACTCAAAACCCTAAACTTGAAGTTTGAAATCCATAAATCTTCAAAACAAGCAAAACGAAGAAATCCTCCCATAGGAACAAGTAAAAACCCCAAATGACAAGAAAAGAATGAGTAAAAGATGTTAAAACATGAAAACGAGAGCAAGTGACGAAGAAGAGAAAAGAAGCCACTGAAACAAGAAGATTCAAGTGGAACCTCGTCAATGAATGCGGAAAAAGAAGATGAAATCACATAATCAAACAAAAATGCTCTGATATCATGTTGTAATAGTGAAACAGACTGAAAAAGAGAGAGAAAATGGGGGGAAAATAATTTTGATTGATAACTCAAATAATAATCATAAAAATATTTATATAGTAAAAAAAATGAAACTAGCTAAACAATCCAAAGGAAACTATTATTTTCACCGAACATGTTCAAATACAAAAACACCTCTCAAATCATAGAATTAAAGCAAACTAGTTGATTACAAGCCCGTGCATTGCGGCGGGCTAGTATTCTCTCAATCTCGACGTGCGTTACGGCGTAAATTTCATCACCATCCCACATATCAAAACACGTATACGAAAAACCTAAATGCTTGATCACTTTCTGTGCACCCACTATAGCAACGAAAATAGGAAACAAAAAATTATATAGTCGTGACATGCCAAAAACGTGTGCGGTTCATTTTTTTAATTGAATTTTAGTTAGATTATAATAGGGAAAAAACCATCTAAAAAGTTATTAAAAATTGTTTAGTTAAACATTTCAAGTTAAACTGTAAAAAAATGAAAAGGAAAAATCATTTCGGTAAAAGAAATAAAATTCAAATTAAAGAAGGAAATTTAAATTTCTTTAAAAACCAACATAAAAAAGAAAAAAAAAGGATGAAGTTTGAGGCTAATTTGCAAATTATAAAAGTTTGGTGGTCAATTTATAATGACTTAAAATTATACTATATCTAAGATCTTGTACTTTAAAGGTATTTAAATAAATTTCTTTAAAAAAAAACAACACAAAAAAGAAGAAGAAAAAGGATGAAGTTTGAGGCTACATTACAAATTATAAAAATTTAACGATCAATTTATAATAACTTAAAACTATATTAAAACCATACTATAGCTAAGATCTTGTACTTTAAAGGTTTCTTTATAATTGATTTTAAAAATATAAAATTTTTATTACTAAATATATAACATGTTATTTATTTAACACGTGTAATACACGAGATTTTAACCTAGTATCATAATAAAACAAATACAAATATGTAAAGTAAATAATTAAATCTAGTCTAGATACATGTTACAAATTAAATAAATAAACAAAGAACCGAAGAAGAAATGACTAAGGGATCTCGTTTGACACTGGTCCTTTAAGCCAGATTCCATGTCTCCACAAAGAGAATAGGATGCAACAACCGGAGTAATAGTTGTACTAACGGCGATGAACTCACGAGCCTGGAATGTAACATCCTAAAAATAAAGACGTTTCACTAAACGAGGTTCGGGAAATAAAAGAATTGTATGGTCGGGGACTATTCGGGACAATTTGAGAAAGAAGGAATAAGGAAAGGGGAGGGTTCATAAACCCTAGCCACTCCTTTAGCCTCCTCGCTTCACCGTCTTCACCTTCAAGTTTAGAGAGAGAAAGAGAGAGAACTTAGAGAGAAAGAGCTCCACGATCTCCATTCTTGTCTTTCTTGCACCAAGATCGTTGTCGGAACATTGTTGAAGATTAGAGAAGAAGAATCACGTGAAAACGGGTAACAAATCCTTCCAGACGCGAGTTTCTATTTGAAAAAGTGGGTTTTAGGGTTATATGGGTTTTTAACATAAAGATCGCATTTTTACCTGTGTTTAACCCTTAAAACCTTGAATTTAGCTTCATGGGAAGTAATCAAACAGTCTGGACATAAAAAATTGGAAACTTGGATCGAAAACAATGATTTTGGCCAAGAACGTTTGAATGATCTAAAAAGTGGTTGAAGGGGCTGAAAAGGGGTTTTTGACCGAAAACGATTTCAGTCGAAATGAGGAACTTTGTGTTTCGGTCGAAAAGCTATCTCGGACGAAATAGTTTTCGGACGAAAGACATTTCGGGCGAAAGAGATTTCGACCGAAAGGGATTTCGGTCGAAAAGGTTTTCGACCAAGGATGGTTTTTGGACGAAGCATATTGATAAGCTTGTGTGATTCTTTTCTGAACAAGGGATTGCATCTTTTTAATGAGGTGCCTCAATTCTATTATCGTATTCTTGTGGATTTGACCTACTAGTAGGAAATTAGTGACGGCCGAGACGAAGAACGTCGACAAGGGATGCCTAAAGTTGGGTTTATTGAAGAACCTGAGTTAGGGAGAGAATATGACCTATTATCTTTTAAAATTTTGGTGTCACATAAGCAAAGGGATGGTAGTATAGGGTCCATTTGTGTGTGGCACACTCCCTTGATAAAATTGCTCACCTTCATTTGCATGTGGCGCACCCCATCGATAAAACTGCTCACCTTCATTTGCTCTGGAACGTCTTCGATTAACAAGATTTTTTTTGATAAACCGCTCCATGTATTGCTGTACGCTTTCGTTCTCCGCTTTTCTAATGTGCATGATTTCATTAGTGTTCTTGAACCATTTTTTCTGTTGCCCAAAGTTTCGGAGAAATTTTTCTTTCAACTGGCTAAAATTGTCAATGCTCTGTAGAGGTAAGGAGTCAAACTATACTCTTGTCGGGCCTGTCAGTGTTTGTACAAACATGTGGCACTAGACAGGCAGGTACCACTGTTCAACATGAGCTGCGTCGTCAAAGGTGTGTAAGTGATCGTCCGGGTCTTGGTTGCCATCATACATGCTGATACACATCGACATCTTGAGCTTGGATGGGAGTGGTGCACCCGTCAATCAAGATGTAAACTTGGACTGCTCGACCAGGTGATCTGGCCTATATGGCTTGGTGAGGTCACCTTCAACTTTCTTCTCGTTTGGGCCATGTTGGTTCTTATCACTCGAGACATTTGTGGTAACATGTTTAATTGTTGTTAAGTGTGGTGTTAGTACTGCCAGTAACTGATTCAAGAGGTCGGTGTGCTGGATGCTGGGGTTTCAAGTATTTGCGTAGTAGTGTATGGTTGTTTGGTTAGCCGAGCTACATTAGTCTCCGTCGGGCCTCCGGGCTTCTAGTTTCCTTCTTTTGTGTCCTCCGGATGAATCAAACACCAACATTGTCCGCACGCCATCGAGCCTATTCTCTCTATCTAAGGCTGCCAGCTCCGCCCTGAGTCTATCACGGTTGTGTCGGACGAATTCCGGGGTGATCTGGGTTGTTGCTCTGAATATTTCTTGATCCGAGTCATCCGGTACGTCTTCCACTAGAACATAGGTCTCCAATGGCTCCTCTACTTGCTTCCCCTTCCTTTGGCAACACTCATGTTAAGGATGCCCCAGTATCGGTCTGAGGAGAAGGTGGATGTGGTAGTGTTGCGTCCACATATAGGTTTTTCTGTTGATTCGACATTACTATCGGGTTTGATAATGATGGGTGGTGGGGTGATTTTGATTTTCTAGCTAAGTTGGTTTAGCTTTGGTCCGATTTGGATGGCGCCACTGTAAAATCCAAGACCTCCGGATTGGATTCAGATGATAGCGGAGTTTCCAGACGATGCTTGCTGAGCTTAACCTAGCAAAACATAACAGCGTTAGCCTCGTCACAGTGAGGACCCCGGGGGGTGTCACTGTGACCAGCCTCCGATGTGAGAATAAGAATGAGTTTTGAGAGTGATTGAGTATATAGATTAAATAAGGGAATTGGAGAGAATCCCTCTTTACCTTACAGTTTTTGAGTATTTTTACTTAGGGTAATTGTCTTTAGTTGTAAGTTGTCTTATTGTGACGTTTCGAATTTTTCGTTCTCGCACTTGTATTATAATTATCGTGTAATCATTCTCTATTTTAATAAAGCGTAAGAGTTTTATTTGGTTTTATACAAATAGGTATTTTATTTTACGGATTTAAACTAATTAGAATTTTATAAATTTTAAAATTAATATAAAGTTTTATATAAAAATCTAAAGTTAAAAAGTTGTATATTTAATAAATTAACCTAATTAAATAAGATAAATAACTTTTATAAAAATTATTTATAATAATAAAGAATAAAATAAGTTATAAAAACATTTTTAAATTAATTTGATTTAAAAGAAATTAAATTAATTTATTTAAATAAAAGTTCAGGGGCTGTTTTGTAATTAATCAAACTAGAAGGTTTTAAAACTGAAATCGGTTGAGGGGCTGTTTCTAGACAATTTAAACTACAAGGACCCATCCGTATTTATTTGAAGGGCTAATTTAAGTCAAACTAAACTCTAGGGACTAAAACTGCCAATTCCCAAATCGTTTATTCGGTCACCCCCTTCGTTGGTCCGGCGGGTAAAGCCATTTTCCGGCGAACCCCCGACAGGGCTGTCCCCTGCACCTCGACAGCCGCTACAGGCATCCCTGAGCTCGTCTTCTCCACGCGAACAGAAGGCCCCTACCAATTGGTCTCCCCAACATAAGGATCGTCTGATCCTGTTGGTGGCCGAGAAACCCAAAACCATCAGTTACCAGACAAACTAATGTTCTAAAAGAATTACTGTTTTAATTGCTAAAATCTGGGCCATCGAAACTACTTAGTTTCGATTGAGTAAATGGTCAATCGAAACTAATAGTTTCGATAGATGGTAGTTTCGACAGCCTGTGTATCACTTATAAATGATCAATCGAAACTAGTAGTTTCGATAAAAGGTAGTTTCGACAGCCTGAATATCACTTATAAATGATCAATCGAAACTAGTGGTTTCGATAGATGGTAGTTTCGACAGCCTGGGTATCACTTATAAATGGTCAATCGAAACTAGTAGTTTCGACTGAACATAGTTTCGATACATGTCACAACTATAAAGCAGTTTCGATCAAATCAGTAATTTCAAGTAAATCTGGACCAACTTTTATGCAATTAACACTGAGAAATGCTATCATAAACCTATACACAATTAAATACTAATACGCACATGTAAACATACAATGATACCCATTTATCTACATAAGGTATCAACGTGCTTAGGCTTCCACATACTTATCACCTACACGCGTGGAAGAATACCCGCTTGCAAGGTGAGTTACATAGCCCCTATTTTACATTTTTATACGTTTTGGGGTGAAACATTATACATGCTACTCACATTGTTTGTACGTGTTATATATTAGACTATATGCTTATTCTTTGGATGTACATACATTTAAACACAAGACAACTGTCACACCCCAACCGACGGCGGATTATACGTCGGGGCGGACGCGGTTGTTCAATAGCACAAGGTTGACTATTAAAGTTTCAATATTTCATTTATAATAGATTCAAAGATTTAATACAAAGGAAATAACAAGTATACAACATTTATTTAATAAGTAGTCTAGGTCCAAAGCATCCTATGTGATCACAAACGAGTCTCATGATGTAGAACCTGAAACATGTGAAAGAATCTGTCAACTACAAAATAGTTGGTGAGATACAAAGGTTTTGACACCATTTAACAAGTATTTGAGAAGAATTACAATTCACTATGATATATGCATTCTATAATGTAAGTATGAGAAACAAGTATCTTAAACGTTGTGCATGTCAAACCTCCAAACCAAGTGTAGGCATAACCCGCAGGTTACCCTTATAGTATCAAGTTTAATAGTTTAAGTAACAAACACCAAGGGCTCCCCCCGAAGGGTCAATCAATCAAGGTGGATTGGTTAAATGCAATAGATCTATCATTGTTACTATCGGCTTGATCAAAGTTAATGAACATGCTAGAATTAAGTTTAATCTAAGCATACAAGTCTCAAGTTTAACATAAGAATAAGCATCTAGTCATAGTTTGTACAAGAATTGTATAAGTTTGAAGTTTGAACATGTTTTACCCCAAAAGAATGTAAAATGAAAAAGGGGCTAAGTATACTCACTTGGATTTGGATGAAGTGTATCTGACGAGAGTAAGTTTGCAAGACTTTGAGGGAGAATATCCTCATAATAAGCCTAAGAATATAAGTCTAAAGTTTCAAGTTTATTTCTATAAGTCTAAGACAAGGATCTAGGATTTCAAGATCGACTAGGGTTCCAAGTGGGAGGTGGGCATGATTGTGTTTTGTAAAGTTTAAACAAAAGTTTCAATGAAGGTTTTGAATGAATGTCGCAAGGTTTGAATACCGAAGTTTCATAAGTTTATAGTTTAGAATAATTATTAATTAAAATAATTATTTAAAAGTTTCACAATTATTCATTATACGAAAATAATCAAAATAGTTTTCTAAGCATCTGGAAATAAGTTGAAGCAATTGAAAGATCAAATAATTATTAAAGTTTAACAATAATTATTCAAGAAATAAATAATTATTAAGGATTTATAATAATTATTTAAAGGATATATAATAATAATTATTATTTTGAATAATAATTAAGGTTTTATTACAATCGTTTCAAGGATGCATAATTATTACAAATAGATAATTAAAAATTATTTATCTAATTGAAAGAATTAATATAAATCACTTACGATTTATTAATGCATTTAAGTATTAAGTATTTATTGAAATATGTATAGTTAAATAATGTTTAAAATGTTTTCTTAAGTTTAAATATAGTTATAAGTTTATAACTAATAAGGGTTCTTTTAGGATTTATAAAGTTTACAAATATTTTACAATGAATAAATGCACAAGTCTTATGTTTTATAAAATTGATTTTATAGAAGGTTCACGTTTTCAAATTCTATAAAATATTTCCTATTCCGAATATAACTTTTATAAAATTTAAAGGTGGTTTTTATACTTTTTAAATATTCATTATCAAAGATTAAACAAGTTTTAACTAATTTTAATTAATTAAAAATTGTTCCAGAATATAAAAGTATAAATAAAAATTGTTTTTTAAGTTTATAAAAGTTTAATAGATTTTATAAAAATTATTAAAAGTGTTAAAAATCGTTTTAAAGGCTAAAAAAAATAAAAAGGAAGCAAAACTGGTTTACCCGGCTCGAACTCGGGTCTGGGACCGGGTCGAGACACACACACGCTTAAACCATCCCAACCACTGCCTTATTAGCTTATAACATGAAAAAGAAATTTCTTAAACAGAACCCCAAACCAACCCCAAATCCCCGTATGAACCCTAGATCAAGAATTCATAAATGCACATCGATTAGCCCTTTGTTCATCAAATTAAACATAGGGCTTCTGATCTATGCAAGATTTCGAGTAGAATTGCCATTTGAATTACCTGAAATGATATAGAAATGGGTGAGAACGAGCTTGAGTTTCACGTTCGGCTGACCAAGGATCGGGTCGAGCACTGCAGGTACGAATCGAGGGAATTGAGAGTATGAGGAGGAATGGTGTGATGTCGTTAGGCTGAGGGAGTCGATATTTATAGTCGATTTCGTGATTTAATGCCCGGTTAGGTGGGAAGAGGACGGTTGGGCCGATCGGAGTAAAATCTGGCTTCACGCGTTGTCTCGGCCGAAATGGGTCATCAAGACACCTCGGGGACGGGTCGCACGCCTGATTCGGAGCTCGAGGTTCAGTGAATCTAGCCTGGAACGCGATTTGGAACGAAAAGGGTGAAAAAACGGGTGTGGCCGGGATCGAACTCGGGACCGATTCTGAGTCTCGGGAGTTTGGATCTCTGGCCAAACAGGCCCCTGAAGTTTCTAGTTTTGTTATTTTATGTTTAAAAGTTAAGTTTTTGTTTAAAACAAGTTTTGGAATTAACAGTTTTGGTCCCTGTACTTTTATAAAAGTAATTATGTTTTTTTTTATAAAATCCAACTATGTTTCTATAAGTTTTATACCTTTATTATTTTATAATTTTATAAAATAATTCCTAAGGTTTATGGTTTTCAGGTTTAAGTATTTTATGAAATAAGTTTATAAATTATTTTATATAATTATAAACTCGCAAAGAATTTAAATGGTATTTTATTTATAAAATACACACATATAAGTATGATCGTTTTTCCTTAAATCCATATTAATTAATTTAATATTTCAAGAAAATAGTTTTAATAAAAATTTAAGTTTTTAACGTGTAGAAGTTTAAGAAAAGTTACGTCGTAAAAATCCCGGATATTACAACAACCAACTGTAATATTGATAGATCTATTGTGGCTGACCAGCCCACCCGGTTAGGGTGTTCATTACTGTATACTCGGATATAACCGCGTGTTATATTCAATCATATCGGATATAGTGGGTAACTATATTCAAACATACCGGACTTAGCTGTTGTGCTCTGTTCAAGCGCGTCAAACTCGGTTTGAATTTTGATTAAATAAATGGTACATCATACATACTATGTTTAACAAGATAAACAATGAGTTGCAAAACGATTTACAACTACTGTTTACCGGAATTACTAAACATATGTACTCACCAACTTTTTAGTTGACACTTGATTTAAATAATGTTTCAGGTTTGGATATGTGACTACTTGCCGAAGATTTCTTCACATAAGGACTATGGACCTAGTTAAATAAATCAATGTTTTGAACTAGACTAGGTTATTTGGAATGTATCGTATTTGGATCTTGTTGTCTTTAAATTTAATTAATGAATTATGCAACCTTTTAGCTATCATGTGCTTTTGAACAATCATTCCATTGTCCGCCTCGATGATTCCGCCATCGGTCGGGGTGTGACAGATTGGTATCAGAGCCATAGTTATAGGGAATTAGGTTATTAGACACGATGACCTAGACTATAACCCTAGGACTCCCTTTTATGTGTTATGTGCTAAATGATTAATTGCTATGTGAAATTATTTGTAGTTAGGTATTATTTGAATTTTCCTGAGTTTGGTACATGAGACTTATACACATACATACAAGACTTTGATACATGATACATACTTTACATACACATTTGACAAACAAACTTATGCAAACAAATATACTACTCATCCTTATCCGTACTCTTTTCTAATCCATATTAATTGCAACATTCCTACACATTTTATATTCATAGACTCTCAAGTCTATTAAAATCTTGAAAATCCCGTCAACGACTTAATTTCTTGAAACCAGTAAAGGACACGTGCAATCTGGAAGGGTGACACATGTACATTGGGTTTTCTGTCTAGGAAAGCATTTCGTATAAATCCAAATAAACGGACCCGTATGCTTTCCTGGGAATTCCTGAAGTGAGTGTTTACCTATAGGCTAAAGCATGTCTCCTTAAAAGTTTTGAGGAATTATTTAACGTTGATAAGTCAATGTATTCGCGAGGATACGATCCGGACTTAAACTCAAAATGTGGGGACGTTATAGCAAGATAGGAAGAACTAGACGAACATGCAAAGAAAATCGTTATTACGGGTGCACACGTAATAACAATTTGTAATGCATGCAAGTCCCGACAATTCCTATTACGCAAATAATGATCTATAACATCATGTTCTACCCGGAATAGATGGCTTAGTTTTCCCCATCAACTTTGAATAAATACACATGCACTGGCACGCGTCATGATGAATCCCGTTTTTCTGCTTAAATTATTTCCCGCTATAACTCATAAATATCCATCTTATCTAAAATATCATTGTCTTTTCTTATGGTGTTAGAATGCCTCCTCGACGTACTCTAGCACCTCCAACCCGGATCTTGCTACTCTTCTTGCCCAACTGGTAGGGCAAATGACCCAAGCAAATAACAACAGTGACGGGTCTCACAACATCCAAGGGAACGGTGGTACCAACCCACCTCACTGCACGTTTAAGCACTTTAACTCGTGCAATCCTACAAAATTCTTCGGGACTGAAGGTGCTACCGGCCTACTGCAATGGTTTGAAAGCATGGAAAGCACATTCCTAAACAGCGACTGTCCCGATAATCTTCGGGTTCGTTATGCCACAAGTGTACTCCAAAAGAGAGCCCTCACCTGGTGGAACGGTGAGAAACACACTCGTGGTGCTGAGGTTGCTACATCCTTGTCATGGGATGATCTGAAGAAGGCCATGACTGATGAATTCTGCCTCGGAATGAAATGAGGAAACTCGAGGCTGAGTTTTGGGATCTTGCCCAAGACAGCGGGGATAATCTGGCCTACACCACCCGGTTTCAAGAGCTAAGTCTGCTGGTGCCTCATATGATCACTCCCCTTACTCGGGGGATTGAAAAATACATAGGCGGCCTGCCTATGCAAATTCAAGATGCTGTGCTAGGAAGCAATCCTCCTACACTTGAAGCTGCTATCCGCCTATCTGCTACACTATCCGACAACCATGTCAAAGCCGGGACCTTAACAAGAAAGGGTTCCAAGAAGGTTGTTTCTACTCTTGCGGCCGTCAAGGATGTAAAACCCGAGTCTTCTAACCGCAACAAGAAACAAAAGGGTCGAAACTTCACAGCCGTAACTCCCGTTGTGCCTGCTATTCAAGCGGCCCCTTTGGGTCAAAACCCGAAAACTTATCAGGGCCCGAATCCCCAATGTCAGACCTGCAAGTACCATCATCCTGCCAACCTACCATGCCGATTGTGTTCAAGTTGCGGACGTTATGGACACGTGGTCACTACTTGCCGTACTCGTCCTCCCGCCCATCAAGCTGCTCCAGCCAACCGCCCAATCTATCCGGCACCTTTCAATGGTCGGGCATGTTACGAATGTGGAGACCCAAACCATTTCCGTGACCGATGCCCAAAACTTCATCATCAAGGTGGTCCTCAAGGACGAGCGTTTAACATAAATGCTAATGAGGCTCAACCAAACAACGACGTGATAAACGGTACGTTTCTCGTAAACAATCATTATGCATCCGTTTTATTTGATACTAGTGCCGATAGGAGTTTTGTATCTCTTACCTTTGAATCTCGACTTGCTAAACAAAGAACGAAACTTGACAATTCTTATTCCGTGGAGATAGCAAACGGAAAATCTATTACTATAAATTCTGTAATCCGTGACTGTAATCTCGAGCTTGATAATCACAATTTCTCTGTTGATCTCCTTCCAATGCAATTGGGAAGCTTCGATATTATAATTGGCATGGACTGGTTATCCAAGCACCATGCCGAGGTTATTTGCTACGAAAAGTGTATTCGTATACCTCTCTCTTCGGGCGACACGTTAGTTATGTTCGGTGAAAAACCATATCGTGGTCTTCAACTCATGTCTTGCACATTAGCACAAAAGTACTTTCGGAAAAAGTACGTTGCTTTCTTGGCCCACGTAGTTGACACGAAAGATAAGGGTAAGAAATTGCAAGATATTCCGATCATTCGAGACTTTCCCGAGGTATTCCCCGAGGATCTACCCGGTCTTCCTCCTCCTAGACAATTGGAGTTTCGTATTGACCTTGTGCCTGGAGCAACTCCCGTGACAAAAGCTCCCTATCGTCTTGCACCTTCCGAGATGCAAGAGCTTGCAAGTCAATTACAAGAACTCTCATCCAAAGGATTCATCCGCCCGAGCCATTCACCTTGGGGTGCTCCCGTACTGTTCGTAAAGAAAAAGGACGGATCGTTTCGAATGTGCATCGATTATCGTGAACTCAACAAGCTTACAATTAAGAACCGTTATCCTTTACCCCGTATCGACGATCTTTTCGATCAGCTTCAAGGTTCAACATGTTTCTCCAAGATTGACCTTCGTTTCGGGTACCATCAACTTCGTGTTCTAGATGAAGACATTCCGAGGACTGCCTTTCGGACTAGGTACGGTCACTACGAGTTCATGGTCATGCCATTCAGTTTGACTAATGCACCTGTGGTCTTCATGGACCTCATGAACCGTGTATGCAAACCTTATTTGGACAAGTTCGTGATCGTTTTCATTGACGACATCCTCGTCTATTCTAAAACGAAAGCGGGACATGAACAACATCTTCGTTTGATCTTAGAACTCTTAAAGAAAGAACAACTATACGCCAAGCTCTCCAAGTGTGAATTCTGGCTAAAAGAGGTTCAATTTTTGGGACACATAGTCAACGATAAGGGAATTCATGTGGACCCGGCAAAGATCGAGGCTGTAAAGAATTGGAGTACTCCTAAGAATCCTACCGAGATTCGTTCATTCCTTGGACTAGCAGGTTACTATCGTCGCTTCATCTCAAATTTCTCCAAGATTGCAGTTCCACTCACTGCCTTGACTCACAAAGGTAAACCTTACGAGTGGGGACCCAAGCAAGAAGAAGCTTTTCAAACTCTCAAACTCAAGCTCTGCAATGCTCCTATTCTAACTCTTCCTAGTGGTAATGACGACTTTGTCGTTTATTGTGATGCATCCAACCAAGGTCTTGGTTGTGTTCTAATGCAACGTGGCCAAGTAATTGCATACGCATCACGTCAGCTCAAAATCCATGAGAAGAACTATACGACTCATGATCTCGAGCTTGGTGCTGTCGTTTTCGCCTTGAAAATTTGGAGACACTACCTTTATGGCACCAAATGCGTGGTTTTCACCGACCACAAAAGTCTCCAGCATATTTTCAATCAAAAAGAGCTTAATATGAGGCAACGGCGATGGGTTGAACTTCTTAACGACTACGACTGCGAGATTCGCTACCACCCCGGCAAAGCAAACGTTGTAGCCGACGCCTTGAGTCGTAAAGAACGTATCATGCTTCATAGTGTTCATATTCATAACGATATCCAAGCCCGTATTCTCAAAGCACAACACACCTCGGTTACCGAGGGAAACATGTATCAAGAGATGGCATGTGGCGTAGAACTCTTGCTAGAAACCAAAGCCAACGGTCTATTGTATTACTTGGACCGTATCTGGGTTCCCTATCGCGACGACCTTCGTATATTTTTTATGAACGGGTCCCACAAAACTCGATATTCGGTACATCCCGGAGCTGATAAGATGTACATGGGTCTTCGTCAGCAATATTGGTGGCCCGGCATGAAAAAGGAATTGCCCTCTTTGTGGCAAAATGCTTAACTTGTTCTAAAGTAAAGGCCGAACACCAGAAGCCTTCCGGACTCCTCGAACAACCGGAAATTCCCGTGTGGAAGTGGGAGAACCTTGCTATGGACTTCATCACCAAACTCCCACGCACTTCTAGTGGGCACGATAGTATCTGGGTTATCATCGACCGACTTACAAAGTCTGCTCATTTCTTGCCTATTCGTGAGGACTATCGAGTCGAGAAATTGGCTCGGATCTACATTGATGAAATTGTGAGTCGTCACGGAATCCCTTTGAACATCATCTCCGATCGTGATTCGCGTTTTACTTCCCGATTTTGGCAATCATTACAATCTGCGCTTGGTACTCGTTTGGATCTAAGTATGGCTTACCATCCTCAAACCGATGGACAAACCGAGCGAACAATCCAAACTCTCGAGGATATGCTTAGAGCTTGTGTCATTGACTTTGGTAGCAATTGGAATTCTCACCTGCCACTGATCGAATTTTCCTACAACAACAGCTACCACACAAGTATTAACATGGCACCGTTTGAAGCTCTTTATGGACGAAGATGTCGTTCACCGATTTGTTGGAACGAAATTGGTGACGCACAAATCACCGGTCTCGAGCTTATCCAAGAGACCACCGATAAAATCTTTCTTATTCGTGACAACATTCGAGTAGCAAGGAGTCGGCAAAAGAGCTATGCCGATAAAAGACGAAAACCCTTGGAATTTCAAGTTGGGGATATGGTTCTCCTAAAGGTATCACCTTGGAAGGGCGTAGTCCGATTTGGAAAGAAAGGAAAACTCGCACCTCGATATGTGGGTCCATTCAAAATACTCGAAAGGGTAGGAAAAGTGGCCTACAAACTCGATCTTCCTTCAGAACTCATCAACGTTCATCCGACTTTTCATGTATCTAATTTGAAAAAGTGTCTAGCCGACGAGAATCTCCACATCCCTCTTGATGAAGTGCACATTGACAAGAAAATGCACTTTGTTGAGAAACCCGTGGAAATCATGGACCGAGAAGTTAAGAAACTCAAGCGTAGCCGCATCCCCATTGTCAAGGTCCGTTGGGAATCTAAACGTGGACCCGAGTTCACTTGGGAACGTGAAGACCAAATGAAGACCAAGTATCCGCATCTCTTTTCATAGCCTCCACTAGTTGAATTTCGGGGCGAAATTCCTCTAACATGGGGAGACTGTGACGTTTCGGATTTTTCGTTCTCGCACATGTATTATAATTATCGTGTAATCATTCTCTATTTTAATAAAGCGTAAGAGTTTTATTTGGTTTTATACAAATAGGTATTTTATTTTACGGATTTAAACTAATTAGAATTTTATAAATTTTAAAATTAATATAAAGTTTTATATAAAAATCTAAAGTTAAAAAGTTGTATATTTAATAAAATAACCTATTTAAATAAGATAAATAACTTTTATAAAAATTATTTATAATAACAAAGAATAAAATAAGTTATAAAAACATTTTTAAATTAATTTGATTTAAAAGAAATTAAATTAATTTATTTAAATAAAAGTTCAGGGATTGTTTTGTAATTAATCAAACTAGAAGGTTTTAAAACTGAAATCGGTTGAGGGGCTGTTTCTGGACAATTTAAACTACAAGGACCCATCCGTATTTATTTCAAGGGCTAATTTAAGTCAAACTAAACTCCAGGGACTAAAACTGCCAATTCCCAAATCGTTTATCCGGTCACCCCCTTCGTTGGTCCGGCGGGTAAAGCCATTTTCCGGCGAACCCCCGACAGGGCTGTCCCCTGCACCTCGACAGCCGCTACAGGCATCCCTGAGCTCGTCTTCCCCACGCGAACAGAAGGCCCCTACCAATTGGTCTCCCCAACATAAGGATCGTCTGATCCTGTTGGTGGCCGAGAAACCCACTTTCGAATTCGCGCCCGACAGACCACCTCCACGCATGTTGAATGTCTGGGTAGTTTCGTCTCGTCCAGACTAGTGTCGGAACGTGCCCAATCGCACGTTTTAACAAAGAAATCAAGCTCGGCTATAAATAGCTATAGTCGGACCTGCTCGAGCTCGCGACCCCTTTTCACCCACTCTCACTTCAAATTGAAGACGGCATTGTGTTCGTCGCCTCTGAGTGAAGCTGTGACCAGAGTCTTAGAGCCCAATTCCATCTCAAAGCTTGAATTCCCATTCTTGATATTCTCGGATTAAAAGCTCTGTCGTTTGACCCTTTGCGACCACGTAAGAATCCTCAACTTCATTTCTTTACTTTCTGTTATCATAAGGCAAACTGAACCAATCGAAGTTACGACTCCAAAACCATCAGTTACCAGACAAACTAATGTTCTAAAAGAATTACTGTTTTAATTGCTAAAATCTGGGCCATCGAAACTACTTAGTTTCGATTGAGTAAATGGTCAATCGAAACTAATAGTTTCGATAGATGGTAGTTTCGACAGCCTGTGTATCACTTATAAATGATCAATCGAAACTAGTAGTTTCGATAAAAGATAGTTTCGACAGCCTGAATATCACTTATAAATGATCAATCGAAACTAGTGGTTTCGATAGATGGTAGTTTCGACAGCCTGGGTATCACTTATAAATGGTCAATCGAAACTAGTAGTTTCGACTGAACATAGTTTCGATACCTGTCACAACTATAAAGCAGTTTCGATCAAATCAGTAATTTCAAGTAAATCTGGACCAACTTTTATGCAATTAACACTGAGAAATGCTATCATAAACCTATACACAATTAAATACTAATACGCACATGTAAACATACAATGATACCCATTTATCTACATAGGGTATCAACGTGCTTAGGCTTCCACATACTTATCACCTACACGCGTGGAAGAATACCCGCTTGCAAGGTGAGTTACATAGCCCCTATTTTACATTTTTATACGTTTTGGGGTGAAACATTATACATGCTACTCACATTGTTTGTACGTGTTATACATGAGACTATATGCTTATTCTTTGGATGTACATACATTTAAACACAAGACAACCAACTGTAATATTGATAGATCTATTGTGCCTGACCAGCCCACCCGGTTAGGGTGTTTATTACTGTATACTCGGATATAACCGCGTGTTATATTCAATCATATCGGATATAGTGGGTAACTATATTCAAACATACCGGACTTAGCTGTTGTGCTCTGTTCAAGCGCGTCAAACTCGGTTTGAATTGTGATTAAATAAATGGTACATCATACATACTATGTTTAACAAGATAAACAATGAGTTGCAAAACGATTTACAACTACTGTTTACCGGAATTAGTAAACCTATGTACTCACCAACTTTTTAGTTGACACTTGATTTAAATAATGTTTCAGGTTTGGATATGTGACTACTTGCCGAAGATTTCTCCACATAAGGACTATGGACCTAGTTAAATAAATCAATGTTTTGAACTAGACTAAGTTATTTGAAATGTATCGTATTTGGATCTTGTTGTCTTTAAATTTAATTAATGAATTATGCAACCTTTTAGCTATCATGTGCTTTTGAACAATCATTCCATTGTCCGCCTCGATGATTCCGCCATCGGTCGGGGTGTGACACTTATGCTTATTGGCTGAGCCAAATAATGCATGAGCCATTTATCCGGATGTTCGTAATGGCCTTCGCATTATCGTGTTCTTTTGCTTATTGGGTCATACTTTGACATGTTGATCATGTGGAATCTTTACCGTTACTCGTCTGTGGTTTTCCTTGGTAAGTCCGGGCCTTTTCTTTCTCGTATAAAATTGACTAAGGCCCGGATGTTGGGTCCATTGGTCCGACTGTTGACTGTTTTACCTTTGTGGATTATTATCCGGACATGGGCTTTGGGATATGTCCTGGCCTCTGCCGGGTCATATCCCAACAAATATTATTTTATAAATTGTCCATATCTATAAATAATCAAATTATCAATTTTGTTACTATCAAATTCAAATATTCACAATTAGAATCCCAGTGACCAAACATTAAAGAACCTATTAGTATGAATTTAATTCTTAATATAATCAATTTATAAAACACATCCTAATATAAAATCGTCAAAATTACTTAACACCCCAATGTCTAAACGAAGAGATGCTAACAATATACTACTTTTTGGACGTGTTGTATCTTCCATGCACCCCGCACGTTTTCTTGTCGTCCAGCTGACTTGATCAAGGGGTAAAAGTGAGATTCCAATAATACTATTAAAATAATAAAAATATTATGTGATAAATTGTATAACTTGGCTATTTAACTTTTCAATAAATTCAAAAACCTACTATATTTCTCAACTACTCCAAATTAACTTCATCTGTGGTAATGGTGTTGGGGGTGGGACGACTCTATCATTTTGGTGGCTTAAAGCGAACTAAAAGTTTAAGGTCACTTTCCACGTTTATAGGTGTATCTATATCTAGAGGTGTATTATCTTTTTAAGATTGTTACGAATTTTAGTAAAAAACTTTTGTGATTCCATTTAAGCTTTTAGCTTTTGTTTCTTTTTTCTTTTAGAATCATTGGATTCATTCTTTCTAATTCGATTCGACATAATTAGAGCAAGATTTATCACATATTACAGTCAATTTATAAATTAATAAATTCAATTTAATCAATTAATTAAAAAATCCAGTTGAATTATACATGAGAATTGTGATTACAAGTAGAACTACAGAAATCTTAGGTTTTTACCTTCCAAGTATAATTGCTCTTGTAAATGAAAATGCAAGTTTCCATCTTCCAAGTTCCAAGCAAAATTCGATTATAACTACAGAATTAAAGTCCAAGTTTCCAACTCCAATCGATTATTAAAGGATAAATAGAGAGCAGATTTTGAATTTCAAAAGAAAAAAAATGCAATAGAGTGAAGATTAGAGAGACATATTTAGCTATTTAAGATTACAGATATAAAGAAAACAAACCTTTCATTCTTCAAAAATAGAGACGTTAGAAGGTTAGAGTGACAATGATGTGTTAGCATAATAAGTCTGATATGGGCCTTAGCTCATTTAGCCCATTTAGCTTTCTATTTAATGTTTGCTTTGAGTTCATTTGTAAGTTAATCTTCATTTGTGTAATATACAGAATCCATCTTTTCTCTGTCATGTTCATTTGTTAACATGATGTTCTTCATCATCGCCGTCGGTTGTCAGGTTGAGCCGTTGAGGTCGTTTTCCAAGGTAAGTCTTCGCCCTTGCCCTAAATCCCTTAAGATGTTCGACATTTTGGCGTTCCCTAATCCTCGCTTCAGCCTTCAGCGAATAAGTCATCAAGTATTAGAATGCAGGTCGGTGCTTGATCTTGTTCAGTCGTTCCATTAAGCCCAGCCTAAACCACACACATGTATATAAAAAAAAAATTAAAATTTGAGGCTCTTATCATTTGGTAGCTCAAATATAGAGCTTTACTTGCTTTCTCCAAGTAGTGGTGGGGATGATGGGGTGAGAGGGGGGCCTTAGGCTAAGCGGTGTACCACTCTTCATTCTCAACTCATTATCACATCAACTTTCACTGCCCCATCACTAGATATACATAATTTTTTTAATACACATAATATGATTATATTTTAAAACAATATAAATGTAGATAATATTATACACAAGAACACCAAAACTGGAATGTGGTGGGGCAAGTTTTTTTTTTAATTATATATATATAGAGATAAGTATTTAATAAGTGACGATACTGATAATGTTTTTTGGTCTCTTTATTGTTGTCTTTTAATGTTTTAAAAAAAGACAATTATATATATATAACTTCATTAATTATATATATATATATATATATATATATTCTCAGTTTAAAATTTTATTTACGTATATCATTTTCATTAATTACATATATACCCAACTAGATAATGGAATCGATCAGAAACAACGATATGTGTTGGAATCATTCGGAAGCGGGAATCGGAAGATTGGGGTTGGGGTCGATGGAATAAGAATGGTTGTATTTCTTGTAAGGTTAAAGGGTAATTTTTTAAAAGAGAGGGACATGTAATTTAAATTTTGAGTTAGATATATATGTAATTAGGGTTGAAAATAGAGGAATATATGTAATTAGGAATATATGTAATTTAAATGATTATAGTTTAGTCTTTAATAGCGAGTGGTGACCAGGTCATTGTAGTCATTTCTTGCAAAGATAGGTGACACTAACCAAAGAAATCGTCAAAGCTTCCATTATTAACGCGTAATCATGACACAAAGTCACTAACCCCAGCTTCTATAAATAAGTCACGCACACATAACATTCATTATTTTCATATCTACAACACACGTTTAAAAAAAAAAAAAAGGAGATGTGTGACTTGGGAAAGCAACCGAACCGTACCGGAGGAGGCGGTCAGAAGGCTGCCGGAACTTCTTTTGCCAAGCTTCCGGTGAGCAGATGGAAGATTAAGAAAAAACTTTTGTTTGGAAACCGGAAACAAGCAACGGGAGGCGGATCCACCAATCTTCCACCAAACAGATGGCAGATCAAGAAGCGACTACTTAAAGAACTGTTTTCGACCAACACTAGTCATGTTTAGTGTCAGGGCCGGTCCCGAGAATTTTTAAAACGTTTGTATAAATATAAACTTAATACTCATATATAAAAAAATATAATACGGGATTATATGTATAGATTTTTTTTTTAAATTGGGCTTTTATATATATATATATATATATATATATTATAAAAAATTGGGCTTATATATATAGTTTTTAAAAAAACATATGTATATAATATAAAAAAAATTAAAAGACCGTGGCCCTCCTCGACCTCCCTCTGGGCTGGCCCTGTTTAGTGTGAATAATATCCCGCTTGACAACATAGCGGAACCCTAGTAACACGTTAGTATATAATCAAATAAATTCGTGGTACGTTTCGAACGTTGTACATTATTTTCGGTTTGTTGCAAATTCCTTTGTAATTGTTCTTGAGAAAACGTAATAAACACTGATCTATAGTTTACACTAACGTGTGGATTTCAAGAAATTGTGGAAGGTAAATGCATAATGTAATATTTTCACAAAAAAACGATGCCTGGTTTGCAACAATCAGTCATCACTCTCATTAATGTTGTTGGAATGGTTAGCCACCGGTGGGTGGCCACAAAAGCCCATGCGAGGCCCAAGGGGGAGCCATAATCAAAAACAAGAATTACGGGGTCCAACTTCTTTGGATTTTTTTGTCCCATATGTAACTTCTAAATACAACCTTATGTAATTGTAAACAAATTAATAAGAAAAACTTTGAAGTTTATATGGTAGATAATTTCCTGGATGATTTTTTGAATCATGTTTTAACTGTTCGATTGAAGTATTCGATGGGCCACTCGAAATCTCAGTTGGATACTTCAGAAAAATCAAGAGCTCGCATGTATTTTCTGTTATTGGTCATGAATCAACAAAACGTTTTGTTGAAATGGCATAATGCTTCATGAAACAGTGAGTCAACTTTGATGGTTAAAACAAGGGAAACAATTGGTGGTTAATTGATGTGCTATAAATTAAGCATCTTTTTAGCATTAAATTAATCCCAATAAATAAACGATTTTACTGTAAAGTACTATTATCTATGCTAAGTTGCATTATCAGTAAATTTATAGATTTACTTGGTAAAAAGAAATAATATGAGGAAAAACCGGTAGATATCGAAGTTTGAGGACTTGGAAGAAAAAAGAGAAAAACCGTAGAAGACCCCATATGGGCCGTATGATTCTATGTGGGACGTACGAGTACCCAAGTTCCTGACTTGTAACTGTGTCTGAAGGTTGTACAGTTGTATGATAGTATACAGGTCGTACGAGAAAGCCCTAATCTAATATAAAGAGATTGGCGGCCATAGAAGAAAGTGTGCAGAAATATACCATACAAATACTTCAAAAGTACAGAACAATACCAAAAGGAGGATGCAGACTGAAGCATTAAAGAGAGAAATCATCATCGGGGAGAAGCATCGAAGATTGGAGCCCTACATTTAGTTCTATTTTCTTTGTCTATCTTTAATAATGTTCTTCTGTTTGTTGTGTTTCCTTTTCAAAACTATGAGCAAGTAGACTCATTTGTGACGTATATATGTAGATGAATTTTGACTATGAATGTTTATTTGTTTGATTGATTTTACAAAGCTTTAATGATTTGATTGATCTTTTATCAAGATCCTATGTTGCATATGTGTTTCTATTTTTATCTAATTCATCTTTGATCTGGTTTGATTCTAGAGGGTAAAACCTGCCCTTTAGAGTTATTACTCAATGTTTTTATGTTATAACCTTAAGTCTATGGTCTGGGTATTCTTACTATGACTAAAGCAAGATAGGTCCAAGTTTTTAGGGTAAGGGTAAAAGCACTGCTTAATTATTAATTCTGAATAAAAGGAATTAAAAGTTTATTATAGTTTTTCTTGTGTATTTTGGTACTAGTAAATTACATATGGTGAGTGATACTTGTTTTGAATATGTATTGGAGGTTCTAAAACATAAGATATTTCATTAAGATTTTTTAGGTTGTTAGTGTTGTCTATAACATGACCATTTCTTCGATTTCCAATAACCCTAATGGAACCTACTTAAAGCGTTAACACGAGGTTGGTGAGTTCACCACTTTTTTTGCCATGAAGGCTATCTTGAAACTTGAACCCCACCACTTTTTTGGGAACCTTCACTTCTTATCTTGATTCCACTTGCCACTTGTGAATTTACATCTTTACCCTTAGTAGACCAACGCTAACAAATTATGGTTTAACTCCTTCACATACTACCTTGAACTTGATTGGTTCATTTCTAATAGCCTTAAGTTGCCTTATACTATCCACACTCAAATTATTCACATCTGTCTTGATTTCATCCCAGTTAGCAAACCGTTGGCTCACAAAGAAGAGTTCTACAACTGCATCTTTTCTCTTATCATGTTTATTTATTTCTTTTCTCAAAGCTCTCTTTAAAGGCGGGGCATTTTCCTCATATGTAAGACTATCAAAATCATCTAGGTCAACATGCAATCCCTGTTTGTCATCTTCACTAAGTTCTTCTAAAGACTCTTCAACAATGTCAACGTCCAATGTTCACATAACTTCTGTATTTTTCCATATCAACCTCCACATCGTAAATCATGTTATTTTCATCAACAAGAAATTTTGATCCTCTTCTTTGTCTTCCAATACATCACCATAAGTAGATTCATCATCCTCAACATGTACATCATGATAGTGGTGCTCATATGAGATATATTCATTATACTGCCCAACACCTTGACTAGGTCCAATAGTGCACTCTAATGCTAATATCCCAATATAAGCATTTGTGATGATTTCTTGTGTGGTCCTAAATGGTTGATATTTTCGAGGCACGTCATGTACCTCCTCAATCCTAACTTTAGTAGTTGGAGGAGACATAAAATAGGTTTCCAGTCCTTTTTTCCTATGCTCAATGTATATTTTCATAATCTTATGGTCACCAACACATCCCAAGAAATATATTACATCAAAGTTGTTCCCTAAGACCCTCAAACCAAAGTTTAAATCTTTATTAAATAACCCGAATTGGTAAAACATGATTTCATTTTTTGGATAACCTAGTTTTGTCATCATTGCATTAATGTTATGGATTGAAAATCCATCTGTGTCAACTAAATCAACATACGTAACCCGTCCATTCACATACCTTCTATTATGGATTTTTGTGAAATTTCTTCCATGGTGAAGCTTGATTGAGAACAGTGTAGGGTTCCCACCTACATAAAAATCAACCAAAAAACACATAATAATATTTAGATAAGCCAAATAACACTGTAATAAGCAAAATATACAAGCTTTGGACTTGAAACTCACGACAAAGATATTTAACGTCAACTTATTGTTGCTGGAGAACAAATGTACCAAAGCGACATTGCATGGGGAATCAACGATTTGAAAGATTTCAAGCAGGAATGTTGATGATCAAGAGTGGAATTGTGTTTAGGTTTGATGATTGAAAGTGGAATTGTGTTTAGGTTTGATGATCGAGAGTGGGAATGTAATTAGGTTTGATGACCGATATTGAAATTTTGGTTTATTAAGGGTTTTTGAGAAGATGGGCTTGAAAGGCAAATAAACACAAATGCCCATCACGTGAGGGGCACGTGGGTGACGGTTAACCATCTTTTTGGACAGCGTATGGGAAGCTGATTGTAACAATCAAGTATCACATGGAGGGAAAAAAGTCAAATTAAAATTAATAGAGCAAAATCGTTATTTTGACCAAAATACACGCGACAAAAATGAAGTTTACTCTAAATTAAATATGCCATGTTTCTTTTTTATTTCAAATGTTTTTTGTAATGAAATAAAATTTAAAATAATAAATAAGTTTCAGTATTGTCATAATAAAGTAAATCATACATTTATAACTATAAATCACTTAATTTTTATCATTGTTATAACTATAAATCACTTAATTGTTATCATTGTTCAAGTGTTGTGTAATTTCTTATAAATGTTAATTTTTAAAAATAAAATTACTTAAGTAAAACACATACAAAAACTGCTTACTATTTAATGAGTATTTTTTGTCTTCTTAACTTAAATAGAAAAACTTTATTATTATTTGTTGATCTTTTTTTTACTCTTTATCTTTTTTACTTCATGTTAAATTGAACAAAATACTCTCTAAATATCACCTAATTTTAATACATGTCACTTTATTTAACGCTAACCAAATTTGCTTAAAATATTCCCTTTTATAAATATTAAATTTGTCATTCAAAAAATAATGTTAAATTTATTCAAACTGAATAATTTAAAACGGAACAAATTTCCAAATGACACGTGATACGCTTGACCACCCACGTGATCCCAATCCACCAATCATGTTGAGACGAAAAGCAAGGGCAAATCGGTCCACCCAAAAAAAAAACAACTGAAATCAAAAGAGTTCCCGCCTGCAACCGGAAACTAGCCCTCCATGCTTTTCTGCTCAAATTTCAAATTTTCAAAACCCTAATTTCCAAATCCCTCCCAAACACCAACCACTTAAACCCCCAATCTCCCCGCCATTGTCAACGACCAAATCCACACACTGCCTGCAACATGTCGCTACCGTCGCCGTCACCTTCCGCCTCCGGATCCACCACCTACTGCCGGAAACAGAAGTCTCTCGGTCTTTTATGCTCCAAGTACTAAATTAACCGTTTTATCGGATCAATTTTGTAGCGTAATTGATAATTCCTTCTTATTTACACGTTTATGTTTTTGATTTACAGTTTTTTAAGCTTGTACAATCGAGACGGAATTGAAACTGTTGGATTGGACGAAGCAGCAGCGAGATTAGGTGATTTACTCTCTTCGATTTTGTATGAATTGTTGAATTCGTGTGTCAGTTTCGTAGATCGTGTACTTGACGTTAATCTTTTGGATTTTAGGTGTTGAGAGGCGACGGATTTACGATATCGTCAATGTTTTGGAAAGTGTTGGTGTAAGATTCTGTTTATGTTTTGTTATTTTTAAGTTTCGTGAGCGAATTTGAGAATTTATCAGATCTGATATTATTAGGTTTTTGATTATGCAGGTTCTTGTAAGAAAGGCCAAAAACACGTATCATTGGAGAGGTTTGGGATCTATTCCAATAGCTTTAGAGCAGTTACAGGTGATTAATACTGTTTTAGTTGCATAACTTGATACAAATTGGTTAGATCCATTTGCTTACCATTTTGCTTAATGTGTGACAGGAAGAAGGTTTCAGGAATAATGATGAACAGATTGATGTTAAATCTGGAAAGGTGGTTTCACTATGGATTTACTTTTAGTTATTGTTTATTTCCATGGTTGAATTTGAAAGAAGAATTAGAAAACTGAAATTAGGGTTTCATTTTGTTTGATGCTAGGTTTCTGATGATGAAGAAGATGAGAGAATCTCCAACCATAGTGCTTCTTTACAGGATAAAGTAGATCTTGATTTGATGCATAAAACTCCAGGGTTGTTAAAATCAGGTATTAATATTATCTTATTTCATCTAAATTGCAATCTAGTAGTATTATGAATGTATGGTGTCTCTCCTAGTGAGGCTGAGGGTATGAGTCTTATGATGGACAACAATGTAGATTTAGATGGGTGTGTGTGTTTGCCATTCTAAAAAAACTTTATAAATTGCAACAATTATTTATTGATTCTTTAAATTCCTTTATAAAATTGAAACAGAGAATCGAAAGGAGAAATCTTTAGGGCTTCTTACCAAGAATTTCATCAAGCTTTTCCTGTGCACCAATGTGAGTGAATTCTTATGTTTCTCTCTTTTTTTTTTTTAACTATTATGCTACAAAATGTTCATCAATAAGCATTGCTTTAATTATATGCACAATCTTTTGTAGTCGGATGTGCTTTCTCTTGATGACGCTGCAAAAATCTTGCTTGGGGATGCTCAGAATCCATCATTGACAAGAAGTAAAACTTCTCAAAAATTGTTTCAATTAATTGATTTGAAATAGTAGTTATGACACTATTGCTTATGGTATTTTGGAATTATTGCTGCAGCTAAAGTCAGACGGCTATATGATATTGCCAATGTCTTGTCTTCCATGAACTTCATTGAGAAGGTAACTACACCCTGGATACTTCTCTTGTTGACTTTTTGTATTTGTGTGATGTTTTTGACATCTAGATTTTTCTAACCCAAAGTCTATTTTGCATGATGAGCAGACCCATCACCCTGAAACCCGAAAGCCTGCATTTAGGTGGTTGGGGATGAAAAATCAAACAAATTGTCAAACAGGAAAACCAAATGCCGTAGCTCATAACGAATCCAAAAAGAGGGCATTTGGGACTGAGCTTACAAACATTTGTTTCAAAAGAAACAAGTTGGATGACCAAGAGGTGAAACTGACTGACCTTCAAGGTCAACGCCAGCCTGTCAAACCCAACACTACCGTGCGCAATTCAAATCAGGGTCCTGACCCGTTTGGTCACTCGGATCTGAGTGTGCCTAAATCCTGTGATGGTGAGAGTAACAAAGTAAACAAGACTCAAGATTTGGAAAACCTAGCTTCAAATTATCAGCCACAGTATCACAATCAAGGTATCTTTCGATTTTACATGGTTTATAGTTATATTATTTTTTTTGCCATTGGTGAATGCCGCATCAACATGATTCGTGAATCACGCATGTTGACTTATAGTTGACCAACTATGGAAATATTGACTATGTTTCTTCTTGGTGGAATTGCAGCTTTGAGAGATCTGTTTGTTCATTACATGGATGCATGGAAAACTTGGTATTCTGAAGTTGCTGAAATGGATCCGATTGGAGTAATTTAATTTAGAGTGCAGATCAAATAGTCATTGAAATTGATCAAAAGTGATGGCTAGAAATGGCCATCCTCATAGTCCAAGTCTTTTACATGCATGTTGTCTGTCTGATTAATTTAGAGTAGCCCCAAACAAAGATTGTTCATTGTAGATTTTTATGGTCATTTTTTTTCTTGGTCCAAAATGCTATGGTTTGGCAAACAATGTACACCGAATCTGTAAATTTTAAAAAGAAAAGGACCAAATTCGTAATATAGGTGACTTGTTTGAAAATTAGGCTTCCTTTATCGAGTGAAAGTGAATGAATATATGCACTATTTATGTATTAGTAAGGCATATAAAACAAAAGTCGTGAAAAATTAGAGATTTTGTTTATGTTTTAAGAAAATTATTATGTTAGATATAAAAGGCTAGGCAACTTGACTTTTTAAGCGTTTATATTTATAAAACCACGCCTATTTAAAAGTTTCACTCCAAAAGTTTGAAAAATAAGACTTAAAAGCAAATCACAAAAAGGAGAGTGACAACTTTACAGTCTTTTTTAAAATTGAAAAAAACCTTAAATTTACAAACCTATTAATACTAGCTTAAAACTTTAAAAGAGAACTGTGGGTGTCGAATATCATTGACCACGTTTCTTTTTGTGTTTAACCACGTTAATGCCATCGCGTCAACCATTTAAGGTCCGTCTCTCGTCGCGAGGTGCAAAGGTCTCCCGCCACGGAACGCGGGGCTAATTTTCTTGGTATATTTAAATATCATGAATCATATATACATGATGAAATTTAAAAATATATAGACTAAATTACATAAAACAACCTTTATCTTTATACATATTTGCATCTATAGACCTTAATGTTTAATAATTACGCTAGACACCCTTTATGTACATTGTTTGTAACAAATTAGGACCTTTAGTCTAACTTCCGTTAATTATTTCCGTTAAACCTATGTTAAATGACTAATTTACCCTTTGTTAAAAACCATACTTCTCCAACCCATCTTTACAAGAACCCTAATCTAAATATAAAATACTTTGAAACTCATGAAACCTCTGATATGAAGAAGAAAGTGCTTCAATTATATATCCTAGCCTCCATCTATGCTATTGTCAAATAACCCTTATTTCTCCTTTCTCCGTTTTTCGCAAAAGCCCATCTTGGCAGTTTTCAGTGGCCACTCCGACGAACTCCCAAACCAACTAAACAGCCCCGACCTTCAAATTTATAGTAGGTTTATACCCCTCCGCCCTGTACGGACCTACAACACGAAGTTTGCTAACGGCCAATAACCTCGTTTGTAAGCTTCGATCGAAATACATAAGAGGAGATTATGGTAGAAAGAAAGGCCATAAACTTACCGATGAAGAGGCGAAAGGGTGATGTGGCTTGTTACAGAGCTTGAGATATATATATATATATATATAAGGTTGAGTTCCAGAGAAAAACACATAGTTAGGCGAAAACCGAGAAAACCATTAAAAAAAACCAATTTTAACCAATCATATGGTAATATTTATTTTATGTTTTATTTTATTTCTATTTATTTATAAGAGTATCAATGTAATATTACACATTTTTATCAAAAAATCATTTAAATATTAGCTTACGTATACGTAACCCATAGTATTACGTATACGTAAACAGAAAACTAAAAAATTGCGGTTACGTATACGTAGTCCATAGTATTACACATTGTTTTAGTGGTTTTCTTGGTTTTCGTCTAATTTTATGGTTTTCTCTTGATTCTTCCCCTATATATATATATATATATTAATATAAGAATGGAGGGTAAATTAGTCATTTACATGTTAATTAACTGAAAAATCTAACGTCCGTTAGTTTAAAGGTTATAACTTGATACAAACCATATAGATAAAGGGTGTTCAGCGTAATTAACGAAGATTAAGGTTTGTGGGTGTAATTTGGTATATACTTAAATGTTGTTTTTTGCAATTTAGTCAAATATCTATACTATATAATAAATAAAGGTTTTTCCATGCCACGTGTCGCCTCCACATTCATTCTCATCAATTTTTTCCCGTATCTCTCTCTCTTATTAAATGCACCTAAATCTTTTAACAATAATATATATTTAAAGAAAACATTAATTATAGTAATAAAAACATTTATTTTAAATTATCCCTTATGAAATTTTGAAATCTAATTATGTAACTTTTATCAAATTACATTAAATAGTACTTAATTATTTTTGAAACCTAATTATATATTAGTTTACATATTTTGAGTTTTGTTTTCTATCCTTAGTATATGATACATTTTTACACATGTAAAATATACACATAAAAATTTAAAAATTTTATTTATTGATATTTCTCCCGTGTGTATACTAGTTATATACATATATACTCTTTTACACTAAATAAAATATCAAATTTACATGTCTTAATTTACTATGATTCATAACTAGAAGAAGACCCCGCGCGTTACGGCAGCTTCCAGGCAATAATGCTAGCTTTTACCAACGCACATTGCGGCGTGTTAAACTGCAGGAGAAATTAACGTCTTCGAAAGCTTATAAAATAAAACTAAAGCCTTTATGTAAACTCACTATGCGCGAGGACAGCGTATATGATTATAAATTATAAAAAAGAAAAAAAAAACACGACGAAAAGGTGGGTTGCAGGTTTCTAACACACGTCTGCTACCTAAGGTTAAAGTGCAGAAACCATTGCTCCAAACACATCTTTCTTTTTTATTTCCTGAAGCATTTTTTTTAATCAAAGTTACGTATGACAAGTTAAAAGAAAACAAAAGCATGTGAGGAAATATAGTAAGACTTGTAACTCTCCTACCTATGACAAATTTAAAAAGAAAATAACAAAGGGAAAAGGATATACCATAGGCATCAAAAGATGGATAACATCTACAATGAAATCTTCTCAGATAGGCCTTTTAATTCTTATTGAATTTAATATAGTCATTTATATTTTAGAACACCTTTTCTTAAATCTTTAATAACTAGTAAGATGTATGCGCGCTTTGCGGTGCCCTAAACCGCGGGAAAAAATTGACTTCGTCGAAAGTCTAGAAAAGTTTTAAACGTTAAGCGCAAGTATCAAGATCGACGTAGTTGAACGCTGAATAAAATCCGCGCCGAAACGTTGTAAATACGTCAAGTGGATGTTGATAATATTGAAAACTTTAGATAAAAAAGAAGAAATCGTTAAAAAAATACATTCTTAAAAAACACACAACGTCTATAATAAAATTGAGTAATTAAAAAAGTCAACATTCTTAAAAAAGCACAACCCGTGGGTCGCGGCGCGTTAAAACGCGATTAAAAATGACGTTTTTAAGAAGATTGAGTGACTAAAAAAAGAATAAAAAAATGGCGTAACCCGCATAAAATTTGTAAGACTCGATTTCGACAACCTATACATAATCACACTAAAGAAAAAAATTATGTTGAAACGCCGAGAGAAATAAGCATGTCGAAACGGTAAATCCGGAATTTTCTAAAACATCATATTTTAAAGGTTGTAATTGGAGAAGCACAAAATATTGTAAAAAAAACATGAAGCAATTTCGACGGCCTGTACGCTCTTGTTTCGATGACTTGTACAAAGAAAACTCGGTTTCGAATTAAATTTATATCCGAACCTAGATAACAAAATTAAGAAATTAAAAATTAAAAAAAACTGGGTAAAAGTTCATTTGCGTTTTTATTTAGAGAGAAATAAAAATAAATAAAAACAAATTAAGTTGAAAGTCCTAAAATGATTTTAAACACATGTTTCTGAATTAAAAATAAAATAAAATAAATAAACAGTGAGTGGGTTAAAAAGATAACAGTAATACAAAAACTTAAAAATAAAAAGAAATAGAAGGAAAAAAATGGAGCATGGAATAGAACCCAGGTATGTAGGTAAGGAAATAGAACTCCTTACCATTGGTATAAAGCACTTTTATTGTTATGATTTTGATTCTAATGAATCTATACTATATAATAAAGGAAAAATTATATGACCCACGTATCATTCTCTGGTTACTTCTCACATTTATTTTCCTGCCTATCTCTCCTATTAAATACTAATTTTTCTATTTCTCTCTCCTATTAAATAATAATATCAAATAATAATCTTTATATTAATAAATAAAATTCTATGGACACGTGTCTCTTTCTGGTTATTTGTATCATTTTTTCTCACCTCTCTCTCATATTGAATAATGATACTAAAAGAATTTATTTTTAGATTTTTAATATAAATCTAATTACGGATATTTATTATTTAATTATAAATAATCCAGCCGATGTAATATACCAGTTTATCCAACCCGTGTATTACACGGATTTTTAAAAATATATTTTTTTTATTACTAAGTATATAACATTTTATTTATTTAACCCGTGTAATACACGAGATTTTAACCTAGTTTAATATATAACAAAACGGAGACCGCCCAAATGGACCAGCAACGATTAAGTACTGTACATCCACTCCTTAATTGTTATTAGTTTCAATTTTATATTTAAAAATTATAAAAGCATCAAGCCATTTCCAACAACGATCGTAAAGACAAACTATACCTCTATCCAAAAGGATAGAGAGACGGCTTGCAGGAAAACTCCCGGCTCCAAAAACCTTATCAAGACATGAAAAAGTAGTTTAGTACCATAGAGTTTATCACATTAAGCACCAATAACAAAAAGATGAAAAAGTGTAACTAATGAAAAAGTGAAGATAACATGCATAACATCATACCGATACACAAAGCCAAAAATATGATAACATGTGTATAACCAAACACCTAAGATAAAGCTAAGACTCAATAATTCCCCTCTCCTAAAAGTATTTAATCTTAAACATATGCCTCCATAAACTCCGATCCTCGACCATGTCCTCGTAGAGATGCTAGTCTAACAAACCATGTCTAATCTGATCATTTCAAGTCAGTTGGTCTGCCTCTGCCCCTCATTCCTTCTACAATGAATGTTTCCGCTGAGCGTCGTCATGTCTCCTCTTCACATGCCTAAGCGATCTCAATCTTCCTTCCTTTATCTTATCCGATATACTAGTCACCCCCAATCTTTCCCTAAAAACCTCATTTCGTACCCGGTCCAACCTTGCGTGTCCATACATCCATCTCATCATCCTCATCTCCGCCACCTTCATCCATCTCAACATCTTCATGGCCTAACATCTTGTTCCATGTAATAAATCCGGTCTAATTGCAACCCTATAGAACTTTCTCTTTACTTTAGTTGGGACCTTTTGTCACACAATACACCTGTGGCTACTCTCCACCAACAGCAGTCTGTTTGGACGCGGTGGGCTACATCACTGTCTAAGTCCCAATGGGCATGTACAAACGATCTCAAATACTTTAATTTGGTTACCCGTGGGACCACTTGACCTTCGATGTTGATTTGGAAGTCCTCAACTTTGTTTACGCCACTGAAGTCACAATAAAGGTACTCCGTCTTGGAGCGACTAATCCGTAAACCTTTGCTCTCTAACGCTACTTGCCACTCCTTTAGCCTCTCATTCAGACTCTGTTTACTCTATGCGACTAGCACAATATCGTCCGCAAGAGCATGCATCACGGGACAACCTCTTGGATCGACTTTGACAACTCGTCTAAAACTACAACAAAGAGAAACAAGCTCAATGCGGTTAATGGAGACCTACCTTCACAGAGAAAATGTCAGTATCCTCAACAGATGCACAAACGCTCGTTTTAGTTTAGCATTATACCCAACGATTTCATTTCTTTTTGGTATGCTTCTGTTCTCATCACATGTTTATTACACCACGTGCTACTATTTTTTAAATCCACAAAGCATGCTATTCTGATCAACATAAATTGATTGTTTGGATCGAATGGTTTTTCGATCATATTTTTAGGGAAGAAAGGGCTAGTCGTTATTCCCCGAACCAGAAATAGATTAAGCGACCCCACAGTCTATTAAACAATTATGATTACTAACTGAAAACAACAAATTAAAAACAAGCAATCACTACAGTAACAAATTCAGCCAAATCCAGCAAGCCTAAAACCCCATCATCCATTTAAAATTAACAGTCATGTGGTTGATCATAGAATGTCTAAACAAATTAGATGAACATGAAAAAGAGATACATTAGATCTTTCACAATACGATCTTCACACATCGAATATGCTTGTGGCATGTCGCGTACAACCTATAAGGTTATATCCAAATATCGGTTCGCCTTCTTTATCATTATTCTGGTAAATTGGCTTTTTTATTTATAGAATTATACCAATTCACACGGTTCGTTGCTACAAGATTAAGCTCATACAGCTAATGAGTTGGAGGCTTATACCAACCCCATGCTTCATCAGAAGTATACCGAGTCACCTGCTTCACATTCTGGTAGATCTCTAGACCACTGGAAAAGAGACAGATGGGCCAAATGCAGAAAATATAAAAGTCAACTTGATTATAATGATATATATATATATATATATATATAGGGGTGAGTTCACTAGAAAATTCATTTTCATGATAAAACCAAAAAACTCCTACTGCATATGTGTAGTACACAAAAAAACCCAACCCACCCCCAAAAACCTAAACCCCCCACCCAAAAACCTAAACCCACCCCCTCACCCACCCCCCAAAAACCTAAACTTCCCACCCCACCCCACCCTTCCAAAAACCTAAACTAAACCCAAAAACTAATCCAAAAAGCTTAACCTACCCCCAAAAACCTAAACCCCCCCACCCCACCCCCCACCCAAAAACCTAACCCCACCCCACCTACCCCCTCACCCACCCCCCAAAAACCTAAACCCCCCACCCCGCCCCTCCAAAAACCTAACCTAAAAGCTAAACTAAACCCAAAAGCTAAACCCACTACTTTTCGAGTTTTTTTTTTCGAACGAGGACGACACGGGAAACAAGGTCTCCGAAGCAGTGTTTTAATTTTTGATTTATTTTTTGAGTTATGATTTTTTTATTATTATTTTTTTACCTTAAATAAGTAGTTTTTTGGTTTTCTCATGAATATTGAGTTTTCTTATGATCCTTCCCCTATATATATATATTATTTATATTTAATAGTATATAATTAATGGAGGTTTCTTAATCTCACCATTGTCCTAGTTCACGACCAAAACCGCTACGCTTTTTTCCTCCCCATGGAGCTTGACAGAAGCATGGCTGTGAGCAGTTGACCCATACAACACCTACTTCCAAAGCCTGCAAAATGGGAAAAAAAATAAAATAAAAAAAAGTCAAGAAATTGGGTAATAGAATCATCTCATGAAGCACACCAGTTTGTAAGTCACAGTCTTTAAAGATGCCAAATTGGGATGATAATTATATTATAAATACTTAGTGTGGTAAATATGATTACATAAGCTATTATTTTAATAGCAATCTAACATTTAAAGTAAAAAGATTAAGATGATATATGCATTAAAAGTAGGGGTAATTGGAAATAACAATATTTTCACCCTTTAATCAATAATGGCAGCCTACTTTGAAGATTAACTACTTTCATTTTTGTTTACTAATCTTAGCAATACTTTATCAATATAGCAACACACTTCCAACAGTAATCGCAATGTAACTTGCCTGATCATTGCGATGATTGGTGAAAAAATGAATATTTTGCTATTTTTTATGAATATTAAGATATGTGTGAGAGCATGTTGCTATCTTGTGTATGCGTAATTATGTCTTAGAAATACACTTTGGGGGACTTTTTTGACCTATTTCACAGATTTGACCGGTTTATTTTTAGCTAACTTTTGGAATTTACCAGTTTGTTAGAGCTAAAACACAACCCGAATCAATCCATTTATAAGTAAAAGGGTCAAAATGACCGCCTCTGACTTTGCCATCAAATGCAAAATCGAATTATTTTCTTTCAAGAAAAATTTCATATTCAAAGTAATCCCCATGCTCATTGTTACAGATGTATTTGTGACATTGAGCTAGTTCACAAGAATCCTTTACAGTTATGGATTTGATTATTTGTACTTTTTACTTGAACCACAAGTATGCAAACTTTGCAACTTTCATAGGATGGAAGAAGTCATAATTTTATTTTGTGGGTTCTAAATATATGGTTTGATGAGAACTAAATTTTTTTATTTTGGGCGTCATTTACCCTAACTGGATACTTGCTACTTTAGTTATATGAACGTATGGAAACTAATAATATTATTCCATTACCTTTGGTACACGGTCACACCTTTCCAGATCATTAGATATCACCGCTGCAGCCAATCCATAACTGTAAAAAACCATGAAATAAATTGAGAAGAACAAACACCAAATATGAAAAATCAAATGAAGTTAACTTACCGAGTATCATTTGCTAATTCAATAGCTTCTTCTTCTGTTGCAAATGTTTTTACACAAATAACGGGGCCGAAAACTTCCTCTTTCCAAATTTGCATGGATCTGGTAACATTAGTAATAATGGCTGGCTCGATATAAAATCCTTTTTCCAAATGCTGCATTTAACACCCTTTTGAGTTTTAATCTTATGCTGCGAGACACAAAAAAACTAAAATTAAAAAATTACTTACCGGAGGACGTTCCCCTCCACATAAAACAGTCGCGCCTTCACTTTTGGCTGTTGATACAAACTTTAACACCTTTTCATACTGCAAAAATATCAAAAACTAAGCATTAGACACTTAACAAAATTATATTAAAATAAATATAAGTATATTTCAGTGATTCGTTTATTACCTGACTGCCACTAACTATAGGGCCAAGCCTACAACCATCCTCCAAGGGTTCTGAAATCTTGATGTTTTTTGTCCACTTAACAAGCTTGGCTACAAACTCCTCAGCAATACTTTCCTGCAGCAAATAAAATAAATATTAGAACTATTTTATTCCACCGAATATCTATAAGTATGATATACTTATTAGAGGTGGAAATGTGATTTTTAGCTAAAACTGAACTGGGTCAAATGGGTTGAAAGACGTCTGAAGTCTAACTCTAATGCAAACAATCTCTAAATCGTTTTATTAAAAGATTCAGATTATAATAATATTGTTTTTGTTATCACACTGAACACATTATTTACATACAAAATAAATATAAAATAGACAAAAAGTGTTGCGGGTCAACACAACCAGACCTGGACTGTTTTGACCGATACAAAAATGACATGTTTCAACTCAAACCCGTTTGACCTATTGCCAGCAACCCCCACCCAAACCCACCCATCTCTGCATCTCTAACTTACATGCACTAGAAGGCGGGAGGTAGCACTGCATATTTGACCATTTGTCCAGAAACAACCAAAGAGAGTCCACTCAACAGCTGTTTAAATGACAATTCAGAAAAAAATACATCATTTCATCATAAACACAATGATTGAGATGATATCTCATCTGTTCTATCTTGAAAAAAAAAACAAATTTGGCATAAAGATTAAGCGAGAGAGAGAGAGAGGACCGGAAACTTAAAATCCAGAAGGAACAAACCTTTATCAATGTCAACATCATCAAATACCACTATTGGACTTTTTCCACCAAGTTCAAGTGTAACGGGCTGCCAAACGAACAGAGCATTAAGACAATACAATAAGAACAAAATCCAAGTTTGACCAAAAGACTACATGATGCCGATCACAAATTGGATCCATGGTTTCTGTTCATATAACCAATGCTAGTTTCTTATTTCTCCACATTCTCTCTAAAAATTGAATTGAAATAGATGTTGAATGGCATTGGATGATACCTTAAGATTCTGAGCTGCAGCAGTCATAACTTTGCTTCCTGTGACACTGCTTCCAGTAAATGCAATCTGTAAAAGAATTATAACCATTTTAGGAACACCATTATAATTTATTAGAGTAGGAAATGTTAGAAGTGATAATTTTTTGGGTTATGCTTTATCTCTAATGGGTCAAACGAGTAAAATCAAAGCTTTATCTGTAAAAGAATCATAACCATTTGGGTTATGCTTTACCCAAATAAGATGTAATTTAATGTATAAAACTTACTAAATCTTTTATTCAAAACATTAGATTATTATTGTGACAATATACTTTTTCTAATCATTTTTGGCAGAGTAACTCTTTATAAAAAAGAAAATTCTTAGCCAAAAACAATTCAGGTCAACCTGACCAGACCCAACATGTTTTTACTAGAACCCATTTTGACAAGTTACCCAACACCCGCCTGACCCAACATGTAAAAAGTGGTAAACAACATGCAAAAAAAATTGAGAACTAGACCTTGTCAACATCAGGATGAGATGCCAATGATGCACCAGCTTCTGGACCTAATCCAGTCAAAATACTGAGAACACCAGGAGGGAGGCCTACCTCTCTGCATATTTCACCTAATTCCAAGCAAGTACTGAAATTGGATAATTAACATGTCATTAATACAAGCAAGTGTACCTAATTTCAGAAATGGAGAAAACGGTTATCCATCAATAACAACTTACAGAGACGCCAATTCTGATGGTTTAAGTATAGCAGCACATCCAGCTGCCAGTGCAGGAGCAACTTTCCATGTAGCCATCAGCAGAGGGTAATTCCTATAGATTAATTATAGCATAATAAAATCAAGTTAGGGGAAATTAAACACGACATTAAAATGATAATCAAGCATAACACGGAGGAGAGAAGGTATACCATGGAGTAATTAACCCAACTACACCAATAGGTTCCTTAATAAGATGACATTTAAACGTGTCCATCGGAAGAGGAACAGACGTGTTTTGCTTTTTATCCAATTCTTCAGCCAGATACGCATTATACTCAAAACATCCAGCTACATCATCCTAAATGAATAAAACATACATCCAATTATGTAACGAACCAAAATCCGGGTTTTGTTTTCAAATAAATAATAAAATATTATGATGAAAATAATATTTTAGAAATAAGTTGAAACAAGTGGGTTTCAAGTTAGTAATGGGGTTATATTAGTTTTAACTAGTTTTGAAATGAAATGGGTGAAATGAAAGTTAAGGGGCCACAAGTGTAACATGGCAAATCTGCCATTTTGACTAGCAAGTGTGTTTGGGGTCGTTCATCTCAAGAGAGAAAAGGAGAAAAGTGGTGTTGGAGCAAAATCGTGCATTTTGAGCTTGAATTGGTGAAGGTTTTGGCTTGCACATCATCCTTCATAACATCAAGTAAGTGTTAATCACTCTTTGATTCCATCTTTGAATGTGTTAGTGAGTGGGTGTTGGAGAAATCCGAAAATTTAGTATGCATGTGGTGAATTAGTGTTAGATTGTGAATAATCTAGCTAAACTAAAGGTAAAGAGAGGTGATTAACATCCTAGAGCCCTTTGATTTTGATTTTGAAAAGTTAGGGTTCATATGATGAAAATTAAGGGTGTTTGGATCATTATGCTAGAATGATGAATTAGTGATGATTAAGTGTTTAGGTGGTAATAGACACTTGAACAAACACCAAATTGACCTAATAAAAGTTATTAAGAGATAAATTAGTGTCAAGGTATTGGAAAGAAAACTCAAGTGGGTGAGTTTGTATTGAAAGGGGGTGTTTGGTTGTGGGAATAACCCAAACGGGTCAATTTGGGTTGGAAGTAAAAATTGAGTTGTGGACTCAATTGTAATGTGTTGGTGGTGAATGTTAGATTACTAAACTAGGTGTATATGTTTAGGTAATCAACTTGTGACCCGAGGAGGAGGCACGGGATCTTCCAACTCTAAAGGTAAGTGCCTTTGCACTTAGTAATGTAGATAAATGTGTGGTGTATGTAATATGTATGCATACTATAAGTTGAAATGAATGTTATGCCTATTGCTTGAATGTAATATGTGTGGAATTGTATTAGTTTGACTTTAGTGGTAGAAGGTCAAACTTATATGTTGGAAGTGGTGAAATTAGACTATATGGTTAAGAGTCCAAACTTGATTGTGCAATGGGGTAAATATGTGTAATTGACTTTTGTGGTAAATAGTCAAACCAATATGTGAATGTGGTGAAATTGGTGTCATTGACTTATGTGGTAAATAGTTAAACAAATTTCTTAAATGTGGAGAATTTGGTGTATTTGACATATGTGGTATATAGTCAATAATAATATGATATTTTGGTGAATTGGTGATAGAAGTGTGGAATACTTCAAAAGGTGGACTTGAAGCCAAATACTCCAAGTGTGGGTAAGACGAGTTGTGGTACTCGCGCCAAGAGGTTGCAAACTAGATAGAAGTGTGGAATACTTCAAAGGGTGGACTTTGAGTCAAATACTACAAGTGCGGGTAAGACGAGTTGTGGTACTCGCACCAAGAGGTCGTGAACCTAAATAGAAGTGTGGAATACTTAAAATGGGTGAATGTGTGGTGGTAAATGAATGTAATATGAAAAGAATGAGACTTGTAGTGGAAATGCAAGTGTTAAGAACCTTAAATGACCAAATGGGTGCAAACGGGTCAAATGGGTCAAAGGGGTGAAAGGGGTGGAAAATAAGTGTAAATACTTGTTGAATGTGTTTATCGTCATTACTAACGGTAATTTATATATGTGGTTATGTAGGGAAAGCTCTGATATAGCTCCAAGTCAAGTCCAAGGCGTGAAGGGTTCTCGTATGCATTTTTGGGTGTTTTGGGATTTAAAGAAAAATCCGTTAATTGTGGTGTAATTAGACACATGAACTTTATTTTGGTGTTTATATATGTGATAGATATGTTTTTGAACCAAAACCCATGTATTGGTAAATTTTGGTGTCATGTGGAATTGAAAAATGGTGAAAAATGGCTAGGTGTTTGAACTGGGCAAACTTTCTGTTTACTCAGGTCCCCCGCGGTACGCGAGAGCCAGAAAGGTTTTTCTCGCGGTACGCGAGAGGAGTTGTCCAGAATCTCGCGGTACGCGAGAAGGTAAAAAAAAAATTTCTGGGAAAAAAGCTTCCGTGTGCGTTTAAATGTTTTATTAATTGGTTTTCCAATTAAGGGTGTAACAAATTATCACACATTTAACTCTTCAAAAAACCTAACTTCTTTCAACTAGTTTATAACAAAAATACCATATCCCATGCTGCTTCTTCAAGCGGTTTACCACAATCGATAGCTTCAAGTTTTGCCAGTTCAGATTTTTTCTCCAATATCTAGCACATTGACAGAGGCCTCATGAATTTCAGAAAATTGAAATAGCAGATAATAATAATATCACCAAACATGAACACACACTTTTGAAGCAATAGCGCGTAAATACTTAGCGCGATGAGCTCCTGAAGCCGACGCCCAATCTTTTCCGCCATTTCGTTTAAGAGCTTTCCGAGCAGCTTCCACAGCAACATCAACATCTTCTGCTGTAGCAGCTGGAATATCCCCTGAACACAAATGTGATCCGAACAGACACAAGTAAACACATCAAAACTCAAATTACACAATACAAAACAATGAATCCGCATTTTGCGGATTCCTAATTTTTTAGAGAACTGAAACGTAACAAACATCTAGACGTAACTGAATTTGTTACGATCTGAAAAATGCGACAAACAGAAACTTATTATTACGATTTCGATAAGTAATAAAAAACTGAATCTACAATTTAAACTACGTCGTTTTGATCTGGGGTAAAGGGAGGTAGATCTACAATACCGATGACGTGTTCGGTGGCCGGATTGATGACGGGGATGCGGTTCCTCTTAACAGGTTCTCTCCATTCGCCGTCGATGAATAACTGCCGTGACGGTATCGGAATCGCCATCGCAGGCTTACAGCTGAGTGAGTGAAGTGTGTAAGCAGCTCCGATTACTGATTCAAAGTTTAGAAAGGTTATCTGATAACTCCGTTAGAGATCGTAACGGATGACCGCTAGTCAAATGCAGACGGATGTGAAGTTAACGATGCGAGACGTCGGAGAGTAAAAATCAGGTGTAGATTGGTTCATTGGAAGATATGTTTAGTTATGTAAAACCAGACTCTAGGGGTACTTTGGTCACATCCAAATGAAAGGTTGCTAGATCGAATTATAAGGTTAATGAGTTTCTCCTGTGTTAAACTATTCTGAATAATTTAGGTGTTGCCTCAGAGAAACCAAATTATGCTATAATATATAGGTGTTGTCATTAAAAAAACACAAATCTAAACATATTATCTACACTTGGTATTGTTATTTTGTGTCTATAAATTGGAACCTTGAGCTCGGCCATTTTACATCCATCCGCACACATTACACCATTCCAAACACGCACATACTCTCTGATTCCAATTATATTGAGTCCGGTTCGTATCCGCAAGTGAGAATTCCACAACACACGCAGTAAATAGTTTTGAGGTAAGTTTTATCCGACCGTTTAAGATTTGATTATTTACCACTAAGCTAGGTACGTGTAATTAAGAAATATTGGTATAATTTATGAATTATACGAGGTGATTATTGCAGTTAAACAAGTTGAGGTACTGTCCACGTTAGTTTCTTTGATAAGCGTTTTATACGTTCCAAGTGGATGAGACCTACGGGTGGGATTACTCGTCCCATTATGTTGTGCAGTGTGTGCCAGTGGCGGGTAAAGTCGCTACCTATATATATACTAAAAGCTCACAACCGTCATGCTAGTAGGTGGGAAATGGAACATTACTTGTGTTTCAAATTATAACCATTTATGATTTATGAACTCATCAACTTAAGCTAGTGACGGGGACTAGGGTGTGACAGCATCAAGGCTCTGATTCCATATAAATCTTCAAGAGGTTTGTGATGTATATTCATTGAGTGATTACTAGGCATCCTTGATTTATAGGAGCCATGAGAAAATGAAAGAGACATAAAATCACTAATTAAGACACAATATACTCCAAACCAAAAATACATCTTGACTATACAAATAAACTCTAAACCCTAAACACTAAATTTTGTATGAGTTTCCGTACAACAGATTATCTGACGGTTTACTTGTCTATGTTCGTTTGTTATTTATATATTAGTCGGTTTGTATATATAGATTGTTTTAATTTTTTTTTTAAATTTCATTATAGGCCCAACGGCTAGTTGAAATACAGAAAGTGACGAGTGTAATTAATTCTGGGATTTACAAACTTTATGTTAAATGCTTTGGATCCCCACAATCAAAAGTTGGTGGAGGAGCTTGTTCCTGATGCAATAAAGGTAGAATTGAATGCCAATCACAAACAACAAAGAACAACTAGTTTTATACCCGTCCGAGTCCGGGTTTTTCATATGAAAGAAAGTAAAACTTAACTCAAAAGCATTCGGTCCACACTTGACCACCAAATTTCTCTTGCTCAACAGTATAATAGAATCTTACCAAAATTAGTGAAGAAAGGATGGACCATCACACCAATTGTTGCTAACCAAGAGAAAAAATATTAAAATTATCAACCTAAAGTTTGTTACAAAAACTTATTAAAAATATATATCTTTTATAAATTCTTACGTTCATATTTCTTCTCAAATTCTCTTTTCAAATGTCCTTACAAAGGTAGTTTTCCCTGCAGAACCAAAACATCAAAAGCCTTTAGCACCATAATTCCAATCTGTAAACATAAAAGGTAGAAAAATGATAAATGATTGAGGCAAAACCAAATCATTGAGGTGTGATCCTTTGGTTCAATGTACGGCCAAAGAGCAACCAAAAAATAGGTGATCTTTTCAAAGAGATGCAGAGAATTATTTTTTATTGCTTGCATAAATCATTGTATTGCTTGTTACTTTACAAAGAAAAAGATACAAATAAATAGATGGATACTAGAAGCTTGAACAAGGAAAGAAAAACCAATTACTATGACTTGAAATCTTCTCAACGGTCCTTAATTGGGTGGCTAAAGGCTGTCACAAACTCTTAAAATAGGAAATGATGATTAATGCTGATCCTATTATTTTTCTATAAAATATTTCTTTTATTTTTCTAACACTCCCCCTCAAGTTGAGTAGTGGGATCTCCGATGCTCAACTTGTCAAGACAACTGCTAAAGATTCTCCCGTTGACGACTTTTGTTAATATATCTGCTAATTGGTCTTCTGATCGAACGAATGGTAGCTCTATAATTCCCGCTTCAAGTTTTTCTTTGATGAAGTGTCTATCAACCTCCACATGTTTTGTACGATCGTGTTGAACAGGGTTTTTTGAAATTTGTATGGCTGCTTCATTATCACACATGATCCTACTAGCTGACACTTGGGGAAACCCGATCTTAGTCAAAAGTTTTCGTAACCATAGAACTTCAGCCAAACCTCGTGCAATTCCTCGAAACTCAGATTCAGCACTTGATAGGGATACCAACTTTTGTTTTTTACTTCTCCATGTGACCAGGTTTCCACCAACTAGAGTGAAGTATCCTGATGTTGATCTCCGATTTCCTTTGTCTCCTGCCCAATCTGCATCGGTGTATGATTGGATCTTTAGATGTTTGTTTGGTTGAAAGAGAACCCCATGACTTGCTGTGCCTTTGAGATATCTCATAATCCTCCATACTACTTCCATGTGAGTTGCTTGAGGTTGATGCATAAATTGGCTAACCACCCCAACCGCATATGCAACATCTGGGCGGGTATGTGAGAGGTATATAAGTTTACCTACCAGGCGTTGATATTTTTCTTTGTCTGCCAATTCTGCTCCTTCCATACAGAGTTTATGGTTAACCATCATTGGGGTGTCGACAGGCTTGCAATCGACCATTCCTGTCTCGGCTAGGAGATCAAGAATATATTTCTTCTGACATATAAAGATCCCTTTTTTAGACCTTAGTACTTCAATTCCAAGAAAGTACTTAAGTCTTCCTAGGTCCTTCATTTCGAATTCTGTGAATAACTTTGTCTTCAATCTATTCATTTCTTCCTCATCGTTTCCTGTAATGATCATGTCATCAACATATATAATTAAACAAGTCACAAGTTTACCTCTTTGTTTAAGGAAAAGCGTATGGTCGGAGTTGCTTTGGCGAAATCCATATCCTTTCATTGCTAGAGTAAATCTGCCGAACCATGCTCGAGGAGATTGTTTAAGCCCGTAGAGAGACTTTTTTAACCGACATACTTTCTTTACCTTGAATTTTTCTGTGAATCCGGGTGGAGCTTCCATATATACTTCTTCCTTTAGCTCTCCATGTAGGAAGGCATTCTTAACATCAAATTGATGAAGAGGCCATCCTTCATTTGCGGCGATCGAAAAAAGTACCCTGATTGTGTCAATTTTGGCTACCGGGGAAAATGTCTATGAGTAGTCAATTCCATACGTTTGGGTATAGCCTTTAGCCACTAAACGGGCTTTATATCTTTCAATAGTTCCATCTGGTTTATGTTTAATTGTGAAGACCCATCGACATCCTACCCGTTTCTTTCCTGGGGGACGGTCACACTTTTCCCATGCGTCATTTTTCATTAGTGCCTTCATCTCTGTTTCCATTGCATCCTTCCAGTTCTTTGATTCTAAGGCTTGTTCCACAGAGGTTGGATTTTGTTCAACGTATAGGGAAGAGTTAAAGGCCTTAGCTTCTTCGGATAAGTTCCCCTCGACTATGTTTGCCATGGGATACCTAGACGACCTGGTTTGTTTTTCTGGAGAGTATCGTTTAGGTGGGACTCCTATGTTGACTCTTGGTGGTAGAACATATCCCTCGGTCATTTCTTCTTGTGTTGTTTCTTCTTGAATTTGTTCCCCATGCACTGTTTGTTCTATTTCTATCTCATGGTTATCAGATATATCAATATTTTGATTTTCATGAGATTCTATATCTTGAAAGTTACATACCTCGGACGTCAGGTTGGGGGGATTTTGGTTTGGATCACTGATTGTTGGCCCATCAGATTGTTGTGAAGCCAGTGACTAATCTTGGGTACTGTGATTAATTTCTTCTGATGATTCAGCCCACTTTGGGACCCATTTTAGCCAACTCAGTGTGTCATTATACTCTTTCTCCCCTTGACCACTGTGTTGGGAAGTATAGAAGAATTCGGTTTCAAGGAAGTCACAATTCATGGTGGTGTACATATGACGTCTTTTTGGGCTATAGCATCGATATCCTTTTTGGTTGACACCATAGCCCACAAACACACATTTTTCAGCACAAGGGTCGAGTTTGGACCGATTTATTTTTGGTATGTGAACAAAGACGGAGCACCCAAATATTCGCGGTTGTAATGCCAGGGCAGGCGGGAGTTTGGTAAATTCAGAAAGAGTTTGGAGAGGGGTTTTTAGATCAAGAGCCTTGGTTGGTAGTCGATTTATAAGATAAGTAGCAGTAGCGAGGGCTTCAGGCCAGAAGGATTTAGGAGTTTGAGATTCAATTAGAAGGGCTCGAGTTATTTCTAAAAGAATTCGGTTTTTCCGTTCAACCGTCCCGTTTTGTTCAGGAGTGTGGGAGCAAGACGTTTGGTGAATTATCCCTTTTGTTTGACAAAATTGTCTCATAGAGGTGTTGACGAATTCCCCCCCATTATCAGATCGAAGGGTTTGGATATTGGTTTTAAATTGAGTTTGTATCATGACATAAAACATAGTAAATTTATCAAAAACTTCCGATTTGTGTTTTAGAAAATAAATCCATGTCATACGAGTGCAATCATTATCAAAGAGAACGAAAAAACGAAAGTTTTGTCCTCCAATAACTTCCGCCGGTCCCCATACGTCCGAATGGATAAGAGAAAAAGGTAAGTTAACTTTTGTGTTATTCGGTTTAAAGGTATGTATATGACTTTTAGCCAAAACACAAGTTTCACAGTTTAGTGTTTCATTTAACGGAAATAATTTAGGAAATAAAAGATGTAAATAACCGATAGATGGGTGTCCCAATCTTCTATGCCATAACCAAGCTTCTCTATTCGTAGTTCCATGAGCAAGCATCACAGTATCTTGTTGAGTCACTTCGTCCACATAATACAATCCTTGGCGTTCAGTGCCACGCCCAATAATCACTCCCGTCTTGATGTCCTGTAAAATACAAAAGGTGAGATGCATTGATACTGAGCAGTTTAATTCTTTTGTAACATGACTAATAGATAATAATTTATGTGACAGGGACGGATCATAAAGACAATTTGAAAGTTTTAAAGTCGGAGAAATTTCAATAGTTCCTCCTCTCTTTATGGGAACTATTCCCCCATTAGCGGTTTTGATGTGGTTAATTTTAGGTTTAGAGTTTAAAATTATGTCGGATAGTTCGAACGTCATGGTGTCGGTAGCACCACAATCAAATATCCATATTTTGTTTAAATTTTCACATGTTCTAGCCATATTTACTTGTCCGACTTTATTTTGGTTATTTTTTGAAACAACAAAATTTGGTATAGCTTTATTTTTAAAATCTTTAAAAAATACAGATTCATTATTTTTTAAATCCATATATATTTGGCCAGTATCGAAATTGGTTTTTTCTTTGGGAGGATTATTTAATATTTCTAGAATATGTGGATTAAAAAAGATAGGGTTACAAAGAGAAAGGCTTGAGGATAGTCCCCCAAACCCATTACCTTTGTCGATGTCAGTAGGATCGGCGCCTCCTTCTCCGGCAGATGCGATACCACCGAATCCACTGCCTCTTTCTCTATCATCTGGCCGGTCGCCTCCAGTTCCGGTAGCCTCTGAGTTGCCGACGGCGGTAGTTGCTCTTCCCCCTTCCTTATTCCCTGTTTGTGACTGTCGTTCCACCACTCGGGAAAGCCAACGAGTTTGAAACATTGATCCTTGGTATGTTTCGACATACCACAATGACTGCATTTTAATCTTGTTTCATCGATCCGGGATGATGATCCAATGTTTGAGTTCTTGTAACCGGTTCGCCCCTTTGACAGGAAGCCTAGCCCTTCCGATTCATGTGACCCGTTGGCAGCCAGTCCTGCCGCCACACCGTTCTGAGTAGATGAGTTGTCTGTAATGGTTCCTAGTATGACTTGATGTGCCATCTCTTTCCGAACGGCTGAATATTCGCCCTCAGCCGAGGGTAGCGGGTCCAATCGAAGGATTTCCCTTTTTATAGCATCGTATTGTCGGTCATCACTGTTGTTGTTGTTGTCTTCAGGCATGGTGGGTTTTTTTTTACGAGATGGAAAGGTTTGAATATTGAATTGAGAAGAGGTAGATGATGAGTAGTTTTGAGCAGGTTGATCCTAAGATCATATACACTGCTCTGATACCATCTTTTCAAAGAGATGTAGAGAATTATTTTCTATTGCTTGCATAAATCGTTGTATTGCTTGTTACTTTACAAAGAAAAAGATACAAATAAATAGATGGATACTAGAAGCTTAAACAAGGAAAGAACAACCAATTACTATGACTTGAAATCTTCTCAACGGTCCTTAATTGGGTGGCTAAAGGCTGTCACAAACTCTTAAAATAGGAAATGATGATTAATGCTGATTCTATTATTTTTCCATAAAATATTTCTTTTATTTTTCTAACAGGTGAAACAACTAATAAGCAGATCGAGTAAACCTGCATATTGACTACTTTGACTTTTTCAAGTACCTGAATTAACAAATTAATAATTGTTCTTACATGCAACCAGAAGAATAAAAACAAAAGCATTTCACAATATGAGAGTTTCTTGGTCTAAAACAGATTCCAAATAAAGTTTCTTGGTATCAATTTCAAAAACTCAAAATCAAAGTAAGACAGATTAATAGAAAAAGATAAAGTGCCTGTTACAATAATTTTGTATGTTGTGGGAGATGTAGTTCGAGTTCCCCATCATGGATGTAAAGCCATATGACTCAAACTGCCACCTAGACCCAATAATAAGCATACCTTCCAATTGAGAAATGCTTCGCAGAAGATGACTTATGCCTGTGCATTCTATGTTGAACAGTTTAGACTTCTATTTCCTCACGCAATTTCTCAACTACAATGGTAATTCCGTTCTTTCCCTAAACATATGAGATCAAAAATAACAATAGAACATACTCTTCTATCAAGCCAGAGAAAAAAACTCACCAAAAAGGATACATACTACATCCTCAAAACATAAAACAGATCCTATTTTTTATTAATATCTTGAAAAAGAGTTTATTGGGTTCAATCATATTCTTCAACCGAATTTGAAGTAACTAATTTATGTGTAGTTCAAAAGACAAAAGCTTTTGGAAAACCAAACAATTGATCAAATCCAAACTTTCATTCATTTAACAAAATGAAAATATAAGAGATTTTGGTACCGCCCACTGAAAATAAAATAAACATCCTTTTCTTGTAATATAGCTCCAGAAAAACCTAAATAAAATCATTGATTTATAAAGAACCCTTGAATCAAGATGGAATCTTGAAACAATTCAATCACCCAACAATGATGACACGAACTAACAAATCTGAACCAAAAAAATATATGTGGAGCAGTAGTTAGTTTAAAAACATAACGAACCTGATAATTCAGCAAGTCATATGCCATTTTGCAGTCCAATTTTGGACTTGAAAAATCAGCCCTGTAGCCATTACATCAAATACTCGCACAAAAATAATATACCAACTTTGTGTTTGAAACTCAATGTGGTGTGCACGTAAATAAACATACGAGTCAGTTGAATTGCTAGATTTTTGAACAAATAATCATAAATTTGCAGGCAATTACAGGTCGGAGTAGGAAAACGAAACCCTATATCATTATCGTTATCGTCATCATTGGTAGTCTATGAGGCCATAACCTGCCCCCAAACGTTGCGCCACGGCTTTAGCTACAAACTTCTGTATCCTCCTTATAGTTGGATATCAAGAAGGTTGACCTAATCTCGATTGAGGATGCGCCGGAGACCTCGCCGGTGACAATGAAACAATTCTACAAGAACCGCCGCTGCACTGACTCTCAGTCCACTTCTGCTCCATTTGAAAGAAACAGCACAAATATATCAAATTACGGTAAAAGTTCGATAAATTGTGGAAGGATTGGGTGAATTGCTAGATTTTTTGGATACGATAATTAAGATTTTGAGGAGAGAAAGAGCACCGGAGATTTGGGCGTCTCTGCAATTTAGTCGGTTTCTTGAGAAATGAGGTATAGGGTTTTTTGTATGCGTGATTACCAGCGATGATCTAGGCGAGGGGAGAACGTGGGGAAGGAACGTGTTTAATCTGTGTGAAATCAATCAACCACTGCTCCGAAAACTGTCCTTGGAAATAGGATTTCATAATTAATACGGTCGAGATTAAATCTAAATCAGATCTGACGGTGGAGATTAGTTATGACAGCGGTTACACTCACCGCTGTCATTATAATATATAATATTGTAAACTCTAAGGGCTCTTGATGGGTCTTTAGGCTCCGAGGAATTTCCAGAAAAGTGAAGACACGCTTGACCTAGCAAAACAGAAACACCGTTAGTCTCGTCACAGTGAGGACCCTGAGGGGTGTCGCTGTGACTAGCCTCCGGCGTGAGAAAAAGTATCGGGTTTTGATCGGAGAAAAATAGCTAAGGGGGAGCCTTTCTTAGAGAAGAAGACGGAATCCTTTTACCTTGTCTTGAATGGAATATTTATACCTCAGTGTGGTTTGTCTCTAGCTCTTGGTTGTCTCCTATTCATTGGTTGAGTCATGTAACGCCTAGCCCATTTTTAAGGTTGTTAGTAATGGTCTGTGCATTGTCGGGTCTCAAGCATTGATTGGTTCGTACTCTGAGGCATTATTTCTTGTCTCCCTTTATCGTTTATCTTTTTTGTAGTTTTCCTTTACACCTAATCCGGGTCTTGTTCAGTCCACCGGATTCTTTTGGGTTATCCTGACTTCCGGGTGTATGAACTTGGACCTGGATCGCCATTTTCCGAGATGCTTACCCGGATTATTGTTTCCCTGAGATATGTTCGGTTTCCCTTTCTGGATCATATCCCAACAAATACGTAGGGTAATTTTTTTTAACGGCAACATCTAGATATTGTATGATAATTGGGTTTATTTGGGGCAACACCTAGAACATGTATGGCAGTCAACCACATGAGAAACCCTCCAACTGGGTAAACCCACTGACCTGACCACATACCTCTTTTTTGCTGTTGCTAGGATTTGAACCCAAGACCTCCACTATGGAAAATCTTGGAACCACCATTGCACCAAATGACCAACGGTATACGTACGGTAATTAATTCTAGATTCATTATATTCTCTTCTCCGTGAGCCGTTTGTTATATTTATGTTCGACATGATTTGATTTTTTATTATACAGGTCAATTATTTGGTTCATCTATGATATGCAGATTGTTCAATATATTACCTTAAAAATCATGTATTTAGAGCATTCATAGCCGGTTAAGTATATGTTTGTGACGGGTTATGTATATATTTTAAAGAGTAGTTTAAAGTGGTTGTGATGAGTGAAAGGAGAAAAAATGTATAAATTTTTTATATATTTGTGAAAACACTGTTCACATGTATACATTTTTTAATATTTTTGAAATTGATTGTGAGTGGAGGAGATAGAAAATTTAATGATAAAGGTATAAAAAAATATTATTTAATTAAAAAAAAAGAGAAAATTTAGTGATTTTTAGTGTAATTATAAGGATAATGAACAGCCTGTAAATGCTTTAGATATACATATGTAGACCTTGAGATCTGTTTCTTTCAAGCAATCCAGAGTCGGCTCAACGTAAGGAAAAAAAAATAAGCGCTTAGCCCCCAAATTTTTGTCATTTAGAAAAGAAAACGGGTTAACGGGGTTAGCCCACTTGATAGAGGCGCATGTCTATTTGAAGGGAGGTCACATCTTCAAATCTAGGCAATGAATGTAACGTAAAATATGAGTAACATTTATTGATTAAAAAAGTTCTTTGTATTTAATTTCAGGAACCATAATGACCATATTGAAGGACATAATGAAGCCATCTTCTCTTCCCCAATAGCTGGAAACTGGCTGAGATTTTCACCACCAAGGTGGTTCTTGGTAGTTACTTAGCCATGATGACGGTTATATTTTTCTAGACGGGCTATAAAACAAACTTCTTTCTGGTATGTGCATTTATGCTTTAGCATCTTACAAAATTGGTGGGCCGGGACGGATGGGTTGCTTGGCGCGAAACACTTAAAAACCCGTGTTTATCAAACTTTATATAAGAATGCATGTTCAGAAATTCATTAGTCTAATATTAAGATTTATACCGTGTAACACAAATGCATACATGCATCCTTACTTTATATATGCACAAATGCATATATGCATCCTTATATTTGTGTAGAAATATATGGTTCTTTTGGTTCTCGCCAAAATGATGGTTCTTAATTGAACATGTCCCTATATATATATATATATATATATATATATATATTGGCTTTTTTACATGTTTTTTGTTTTATTTTTACTTGATATAATAAGACGGATCCAACTGAAAAGACCTTGCAGGCTAAAAAACTGTTTTCTTTAATGGAATATAACTCCTCACATAAAAAGTAGGCATAATTTCAAAATTTTAGTTCATTTTCTTAATGTTTACGTACTAATAAATAAAGGTTTTGTATTTTTACATGTCACTCCTTCATGTCTCTTCACATTAGTTTTTTCGCCTCTCTCTCCTAATAAATGCACATATATCTTATTAAATAATAATGATATTATAAATATATTATTAAAGAAGAATAATAATTATATTAAATAAGAATATATAATAAGAATTCAAAATATAACTAATTAAAGAAAAATACTAATCTATATCTACACTATATAATAAATAAAAGTTTCTTCATGCCACGTGTCGCCTCTATATTCATCCTCACCATTTTTTCCCGCCTCTCTCTCTTATTTAATGCATTTCTATCTTTAACTAATAATATATATTTAAAGAAAAAATACTAATTATACTAATAAAAAAAAATTATTTTAAATTATCTGTTATTATAAGAAACTTTGAAAATTTAATTATGTAACTTCTATTTCCAATCAAATAGTAAATGAAAATCAAATTATATTAAATAGTAGTTAACGTATTTTCGAAACTCAATTATATATAATTTTTACATATTTTGAATTTGTTTTCTATCTTAAGTATAGGTAGTATATTTTTACAGTTGTAAAATATATACATAAATATTTAAAAAGTTTATATATTGATATTTTTCATCCCGTGTGTAGACACGGGATCTAAACTAGTTACCTAATAAATAAAGGTTTTAGTAAAATGGTTTTCCCACCTAAAGTTTAATTATAATTTAAGATTTTAAACCTCTCACAAATAATAAATGCTTAACAAATATAATTGCTAAAATTATTTAATATCATTTGACTAGAACGTAAAAACCGTTTGATTTGAAAATTTTGAACTTTGTATTATTTAAATTATAACAAAATCAATAAATTAACTCTCACAAATTTACTATAATTTGAGAATTAAATTGACAATTTTTAAAAAAAATTAACAACTTATCTTTGTTAAGCAAATAACAATTAATCAAAATCAACTTTTTAGAATCTAAAAAATTTACCTTATGTAATTTGGTTTTGTGAATGTAATTATAAATTTATTTTTTTTCACTATGTAAAGTAATTATTATTTAAACACTTATAAATAATATATGTTTCTTTTCATTAACCGTGTAATACACGGGAACTAATCTAGTATTTTAATATAACTAGAAATAATGACCCGCGCGTTGTGGCGGGACTCTACGATTACATTAACGTGTTTAAATACATAATTAAAGCCCACACGATGCGACGGGTTTGCGTATCTTGTTACGTGTGCAGCGCAAAGATAATAACGTGACTAAGTACATAAAATAAACATATCACGACTCGGTTCTGAAGATCGAAAAATAGATAAATTACGGCGCGAATAGAACTTAACATTGAAACGACAAATTCACTAAAGAAAAAACAAATTAAAAATAGAATATTTGAGGGTTTAAATAGTAAGCCTCACTAAGTTAAAGGACTAAATTTGTCACGTTGCAATTTGAGTTATTAGGTAATATATTGTTTTCTTTCTCGACGCATTTTGAATCGTCCTGTTTTGAAAAAAGCCCTCAGATTTAATTTCGCTATACAACTCAAAATAGTTAAACCATCCCTAAATCCACCATCGTCGTTAAAACGGTCAATGTTTTAAAAACCGGTTTTTAAATTGTACCGGATTAGGCTCAGAAATGATTTAACCGGTTGTATCGGGTTGTACCGAGTGGTTCAACCGGGTTGACTAGTAAACCTATAATTTCATAAAAATATAACTCTAACTCAAAAAATAATCCAAAAATACATGATTACATGCTAAAAGTTAATTCATAATCAAAAGATAATCCAAAATCAATCATTTTTTTGATAAAAGGCTTTTTTTTAAATAAAAGTGCATAATTGCTTTATGTCATTGGAGTGTTTGATGTATTAATTTCATGATTGATTAAAAGATAAAAATTCACCATCATCGTCAACAATAGCATAACTATTTTCGTTTCTTACAATATTAAATAAAAAGTTTTATCGCTTAAATATTTTTAACGGCAAGCAGAAGGATGATGGTTAAACATAGTTTTACATAGTCCGCTATTTTTTGAAGAGGAGCATATCAATTGATTTTTTTTTCTAAACTGGGTTGTAAGTAAGGTAATTAATCCACAAGCCTTCTGTTGGTGACTTTGTGTATCCCCACAAACAATTTTTTTTTAAGTTTAAACATAAAATTTTACTTATAACTAAAACCGGTACAACGGTATAACCCGGTATTACCAGTAATACCGACGGTTCAACTAACATACTGGTTTTCAAACTTACCAGGCTAGTGGCCGAGACCTGGTTCAACCGGTATTATTCTACTTAAATGGAAGTGTCAGTGACATTTAACTTTATTAAAATGACAAAAGCCACCTCTTGTAATATCCAAGATTTCCGGCAAAATATCCGTTCTAAATCCGTTATAAATATAAGTATTTAGAACCAATATTTATCTAATTTATATAATTTTGCTTATGTAATTACAATTGAGGCTTATTTTAATATAAATACATGTATAAATATAGATGTATCCTATGGATAAAGGGTATTAAATTCCTAAAACATTATAGATTTATAAATAATCTAAATTCATTTAACTATTTAAATTTATAACAAACCCATTTAAATTATAAATTTTGGGATTTGTTTATATGGATTTATAAAATGATAAAAACTATAGAAAAACATCTTAATTCTTATAAAACAATAAAACATATAAAACTTTAAAGGAAATTTTAAAGATAAAACATATTCATTTTATAAAAGTCCAGGGGCTTATCTGTCATTTCTGAAACTTGTTTTAAACTAAAAACCTAACTTTAAGCATAACGTGATAAAACTTGGAAACCTCAAGGGCCTGTTTTGCCTTTCCTCCAAACCCCCGGAACTCAGAAACATCACGAGTTCGAGTCCCACAGATCACGTTTCTCCACCCTTTTCCTTTGAAAACGCGTTTTTCTGTCCGGATTCATTGAACCTCGGGTTCGCATCCCGCGTGCGATCGAAACCCAAGAACCTTCAATGCTTGGCCGGCCCGAGACACGCATAAATTTAATGTTGAGCCGTTCGAACCCAACCGAAACCGTCCCACCTAATTCAAGCAATTAAGACGGAAATCGGGTATAAATACTCGTTGCCATAGCTCAACATCTTCACACTCAAACACTCTCAACCCTCAATTCGATCTAAACGAACCTCCATTCGCCGATTAGGAGTCGCGACAGCCGACGACCACCACCATCTCGTTCTCCCTCGTTTCTACATCAAATCAGGGAATCCTTGTATGCATCACGATCGTTTTCACGAGAGGATCAGAAGCCCTCTGTTTAATTTCATAAACAGAGGGTGATTCGATTCGTATTTGAGCAATTTCGATTCTAGGGTTCATACGGTTTGGGGTTTGATTCGGGAATCTGTTTAACTATTTCTTTTTCCGCGTATTAAACTAACAAGACCAGTAGATCAGTTGGTTAAGTGGTTGTGTGCGAGGTTGACCCGGGGCAGACCCGAGTTCGATTCGGTCTGGCCCCAGGTTTTTGTTTTTATTTATTTTTTTGGCATTTTAAAACAGTTTTAAACTTTTAACAATTTTTATAAATTATGTGGAATCTTTATAAACTTAAAAATAATTTTGACTTATACTTTTATTTTCCAGAACCATTTTAATTAATTAAACTTATAAACTTATACTTCATAATCCTTTATAAACTTAAATACTTAAAAACTATAAAAGTGTCTTTATACTTTTATAAAACTTATGACTTCGCCGAATCTATTTATTTAAAACTTATATTATTATTCATGTTTTAAAGAATTCTTTTATCCGAATCGGTGACTTAAACTTATAAACTTTTAAACTTATATAACTCTTGTAAACTCATAAAAGTTTATAAAAAAAAACTTACTTAAAAAGCATAAACTTATAAATTATTAAATTTATACACTTTGTAATATTTAGAAACATAAATCTACTTGTCTATACAAAACGAGAGGAATAATTGTACTTTATTTATACATTATTTATAAACTTTATACACTTGTAAACCTTAAAATCTATAACTTAAAAATATGTATTTTTATCTTAATAAAACTACAAGATAATAAATGCCCAAATGTTTTAATAGATGGTTAAATCAAATAATTATTCTTATAGAATAATTATTCATCTATACTTTAAATGATTATTATTAAACTTTAACCATTATATACTCTTTAAATAATTATTATAAATCTTTAATAATTATTTATCTCTTGAATAATTATTATTAAACTTTAACAATTATTTAGTCTTTTATTTAACAAATACTTCAACTCTATTTTCAAATGCTTAGAAAACTATTTTGATTATTCTTGTATAATGAATAATTGTGAAACTTTTGAATAATTATTTTAATCATTCTAAACTATAAACTTATTAGACTTCGATATTTAAATCTTGCGTCATTCATTTAAAACCTTTACTATAAACTTGATGTTATAAACACAAATCGTTCCCATCTCCCGTTGTAACCCTAGTCGATCTAGAAATCCTAGATCCTTACCATAGACTTATAGGATCATACTTAAAATCTTTAAACTTTCATACTTAGGCTTATCGTGAGGATATTCTCCCTCCAAGTCTTGCAAATACTTATCCGTGTCGGATACTATTCATCATCCAAGTGAGTATACTTAGCCCCTTTTTCATTTACATTCTTTTGGGGTGAAACATGTTCAAACTTCAAACTTATACAATTCTTGTACAACTATGACTAGATGCTTATTCTTATGTTAAACTTGAGACTTGTATGCTTAGATTAAACTTAAAACTAGCATATTCATTAACTTTGATCAAGCCTATGGTAACAATGATAGATCTATTGTATTTGACCAATCCACCTTGATTGATTGACCCTTCGGGGGGAGCCCTTGGTGTTTGTTACTAAACCAAAACTTTGAGACTTGAGACTTATAAGGGTAACCTGCGGGTTATGCCTAAACTTGGTTGAGGATTGAATGTGCACAATGTTTAAGATACTTGTTTTCTCATACTTACATTAAAGAATGCATATATCATAGTGAATTGTAATACTTTTCAAATACTTGTTAAACTGTGTCAAAACCTTTGTATCTCACCAACTATTTTGTAGTTGACAGATTCTTTCACATGTTTCAGGTTCTACATCATGAGGCTTATTTGTGATCACATAGGATGCTTTGGACCTAGTCTACTTATAAATTGAACGTCGTATTCTTGTTATGTTCCTTGTATTGAATCTTAAATTATTATTTAAATGAAATATCGAAACTTTAATAGTCAACCTTGTGCTATTGAACAACCGCGTCCGCCCCGACGTATAATCCGCCGTCGGTTGGGGTGTGACAGATTGGTATCAGAGCCTTGGTTATAGGGAATTAGGTTATTAGACACATGACCTAGACTATAACTTAGGAGACCCAAACATGAGCTATCTCATGTCCTTTACTAGGAACTTTCTCCTCATTCTATTCTTAAATCTTATACGTGAACGCTTGGAGATTCTACGATTCTACATATCTACGTGCTACAAGGAGTCTGCTACATCGAGGACACGTTCTTAGGCTTTAAGTCTAATCCTCCACTAAACTCTCGTCAAGGATATTTAAGTTCTAGATAATGTGTGAGAACCTGTGCGGACCGGAAGGGTGAATACTTGTATTCTGGGAAATTCTGTCAAGGAAAGCATTTCGTATAAATCCAAATCAACCGTTGGACCCGTATGCTTTCCTGGGAATTCTTGGGATGAGTATCCACTTATAGGAATGCATGACTTCTCTAAACATTAGTGGCTTAAATTCCTCTTGATATGTCAAGATACTTATTTAGTGATATGCACTAAATGAGTACCATCTCAAATACTATACACTTCATAAGTTCATGATTCAAAAACTTTCCTCTAATCCTTATTATATGATTCTTAAGTCTCGTTACATGACAGCATGATTACTCGTCATGACCTGAAGGAGTTACCTTCAAGGAGAAATTCTTACGAGATTATACTTAAATACATAAGCTTATATTTATATATACTACCCAATAAACTTCGTGATCGTCGTAATACAACCCTTAAAACTATGTATTACTCTACAAATTCTCCTATAAACTTCATTATTTTATGAACATAACACTTAAAAGGAAACCCTTGTGTTTCATCTTATTTTCATCACTCAATCGAACTACTCTAAATGACTCACTCAAACTTTTGCTACACTTTTATACATCTCAAAGTGTTTATACATCTTTAAACTTCATGATCCTTGTAATACCAGCACATTTAAAACTATGTATTGACCTACAAGTCCTTTTACAAACTTCATTATTTTATAAACTTGGCACATAAGGGGAAACCCTTGTGTCTCATCTCACTTTCGTCACTCAAACAAACTTCATTTTATGACTAACTCAAAACTTTGTTACACTTTTAATCTGAAAACCTTCATACGCCCTTAAAACTTGCACGTCACCGTTTCTTGTAAACAAAACTTAACGTCTTTTAAACCTAAAGTACCTTAACAAAGAAGCTCGTGACCTAAGCAATTTCCTTGTAGAAGAAGAAGCCTACCCTAGGATAAACAAGCTCCACGTTTAAAGACTCTAAGCCCGCAAAGAAACCTTGACATAGTACCTTAGACCCAAACATCGATGACAATAACTGAGAAGAGTTGTAGGCCCATGAGGAAGTTCTGGCTAGGGAAATAGGGTACTTAAGTGAGTCTTTGTGACCACCCCTTCTTCCGGGAATCCTCCTCGTTAGCCCATCAACTTCCAATCAAAACTATTTAAAATATATATATATATATATATATATATATATATATATATATTACTGCGATGACTCAGTATTATAGATAAAAGCCTTTTTCATCAACTTACTTTAATTCCCCGTTTAAAATGTATTATGCAAGGGCAAACGTTTAAGGGGAGTTATTTTGAAATATCATCTCATTATCACTTACTAAATCGATTTTCTTTTCATCGATTTTTTTAAACAGAGTCGTATTCAAAATAGTGTATTTTTAGGAACCATGGGTTATATCAACTGATGGTGATGTGCTAGCATCATAAATAATGAGACCGACACCGACTGAAAAGTATCGGTACCGTTATCTAACTGTCTTTCAACCGTTTAAGGACCTCATCCAGCTGCAAAGCGCGAGACAAAATTTATTTAACCATGTTTTCATTTTATGTTTATCTACATTATTATCATCGCTTCAGTTGTTTAAGATCCTGTTCCGTCACGAAACGCACTGCAAATTGGGAGTAAATTCTCAAATTCACTTAAAAGATTTACAAACCACACATGTGGTGGCCCATAAATATGATGCTTAGCTGGTTTTTACATGATATGAATCTGGCCTACACATAAAGAGGGATGTGGTTTTTTATTTAAATTATGATTTATTGCTTTTGCTTTTGGTCTCGGCAAAGGGTGGGCATAGGGCCTTGTCAACCTAAACTTTCTTCTTTGTAATCATTACATTATATATATATATATATATATTTCTCATGAGGATGAATAGTGATTTTTTTTGTTGTTTTATTTTTCTTATAAAATTTTATTTTTATTTTTATTTTTTTATTTTTCTTACAATTTTTTTTTTATAAACTAGCCACTAAAGTTTAAAACAAGCTTTAATTTTTTTTTCTTTACTCAAAACTCTGTTTTTTTATAGATTTGCCACATAAGTTCAATAAACTTTCGTTCGTTAACTTTTTTCAAAATACGGGTGCGCAGTTGTTTTTTTTTTCAACGTTCTGACATAAATTTGTTTTAAAACGGAATTGTATTCAAAATCGATTTTTTTTATCGTTGCCTGTATCGAGTGCCGTTACCGTTGTGGTACCATGATGAACCTAACATATTATTGGCGAACAACATCATTGTCGATATTGGTATTATCGATTCGCCTCCCATGGGGATGAATAGAAGTTTTTTTTTTCATTTTTTTTTTAATTTTTCTTACAAAAGTTTTTTTTTTATAAACTGGCCACTAAAGTTCAAAACAGGCTTTAATTTTTTTTTCTTTACTCAAAACTCTGTTTTTTTTATAGATTTGCCACATAAGTTCAATAAACTTTCACTCGTTAACTTTTTTCAAAATACGGGTGCGCAGTTGTTTTTTTGTCAACGTTCTGACATAAATTTGTTTTAAAACGGAGTTGTATTCAAAATCGATTTTTTTTATCGTTGCCTGTATCGAGGGCCGTTACCATTATGGTACCATGATGAACCGAACATATTATGGGCGAACAACATCATTGTCGATATTGGTATTATCGATTCGCCTTATGGTTTTCGACGAACCAAACCGGTAATTTTTTTAATTTGTTTTCCCCTTTTTTATTATTTAGTTTTATGTTTCATTTCTATTAACATTATTTTTACCGTTGTGCCTATGATTTTGTTTAAATTTTATTAACGATGGGCCACACAACGTTATCTATGATAACTTTCGTTCGTTATGTTTTTTTAAATAATGGAATGCGCCGTTTTCTTAATAATTTCTTTTGTTAACGTTCTGGTTTAAATTTTATTGGAGACAAAGTTGTATTCAACTTCGAGTGTTTTTGGGTATCGTACATTATAACGAGTTTGCGATTCCACGCAAACGAGCCAAACCAATAACGACCAGACTCCCGCCGCGAAGCGCGGGGGGTAAAAACTAGTTATTATGTAGTCCACATGGGCGCCAATGACCCAAAATTATCAGCCACCACATATCCTTTTCTTTATCAATTTCATCTTTCAAATTGAAATGTTTCATTTACAAAATCGGATGTATTTTTGATCTTTCAAAGGGTTGTTTCGATCTATAATTGCAGATTAAACCTAGAATGATTAGAACTTAAGACCATTTATATTATAGACTCATGCATGCGAAGTAGTAAATAACTAAATATCATGGATTATATCTTTAATTGTGTCAATCGATTTCAGATTAAAATATTTTGATTATACACTTAAAATCTTAGTATATGTCATGGATTATCTCTCGGATAGTTTCTACTCATGGATCAATCAACCAGATAAGATGCGCATTTCAGAGGCTTTCAACTACTGTAATCAAATTTTCGCTCGTCCCTTTGCTGCCTCTTGAACCCGAGGTTTGTCAGTACCAGAAATCATAATAATCCTGAATGGGCGTTCAGGATGTAAATCCCAATTAACTAAAATAATTTGATGTCACTAAAACTACCAATATTGTAAATGATAAAATCAATACGCGAACAATAACGCACACACGAATTTTGAAAAACATTGTAAATGACGTTCCAAACCAAGATCAATATGTATCATTTGCAAAACTTAAATTCCACATCATAGAATGCTTAGATTCATACAGTAGCAACCACACTAATGTAAGGATGAATCAATTCAATGGATGTATAGCACCAAAAGCCACTTTGGAGAGTAGTCAATCCTCACAATCTCACAAGATGATAAAAAACTAGATCAATTTTTAGACCATACACAATTCCTCATAGAGATTAGGGTTTTGTATGTGTTTACACTATGAAAATGAAGCTTCTAAACTAATCACCCATGAGTAGGTTTTGCAATTTATAATAACACTAGCAGGTTACGCCTGCGTATTGCGGTGACTCGGTTTTAAATAAAATTCACATCGAAACGTAGGAAAAAATAAGAATGTCGCTACGGTATATTCATAATTTTATAAAATATTATATACTTAAAGTTATTAAAGAAAACCAAATTTGACCCGACTTGATTTTGAGTAAAAACTATATCCAATCATAAATAAAATTAGACGGAGGTAGTAGGCACTTTTACCTTTATAATGCGCTCATCGTCCAAATATAGAAAAACGACATAACAACAATAATAATAAAGCAAAAAAATAAAAAAAAGACAAAAACAACAATAAAATTAGGTGGAGGTAGTAGGCACTTTTAACTTTTTACTCGTTTTCTACGGTGGAACCCTAATGCTTCACTTTGATCTCTTGAAGCTCATAACACCATGTATGTGTATTTAAAAGCTTGAACTTGTGTAACCGTTTTCATTAGTCTTTTTTTTTCAACCTACGTCTTGTGGGTATTTATAATTAAGATTTTTGACGGATCACTTACATCTCGATTTGTTGCAATTTTCTTCGGCCGACGACTACTGACACTTATCCTCACATTTTCTGATGGATAATCGACGAAGCATTCGTCACAAATACGAAGTCACCGATAACACCTAAAAACCCTAAGAAATCTTACAGGGAATCCTTACTGTAAAAAAAGGCGCTAATACGTTGGTTATCATCGACGAATCTCTGACACCATTTAGAAATTTTCCTTTTTTACTTTACCTTTTTGAAATTTTGAACGTTCTTGTCGATCCTTTGGTGATATCTAATGGATCATCTACACAGATTTAAACTTCTCTTTTTTGTAATTTCTCTATTGGTTGGTTAGTTAATAACATATATATATTTGGAACATTGGTGGACCTACCCCTAACCAGGGTCGGCCAACACTCATGAAAGAAAAAAATTATTTGTTATATATGCGGTATAATCTCGATCCACCCTGAAGAAATTTGATACCGACACCCATAAAATTTTAACCGACCACAAGAAAAAAATAATTTTTAACATCGACCCTCATTTAGACTAAAACTTAATTGGATTAAAAGCTTAGCTATTTATATAATTAAGTCCACATTTAATTAACCCATTACCTAGTTAAACAATTAAGCATAGTTCACTCATTACCCATTTAAAATTTTAAACAGTTTAGCCAAATAAAAATCTAAGAAATGGTTTGGCTCGTTTACAAACCGAGCCGATTTTGAGCAAGTTTTTTTCAAGTGGGCCATGAGTCAATTTTTTTTAATAACCCTATATGTGTGTTTATTTTGATTTTTGACTATGTAGTATACTAGTAGTGATTATTTGATTATTGTAATTAGTGACATTGTGTGTATTATATGACCCGACATGACTTAAACCGAACCAAAAAAATTATTATTTAGCGTTATACAACCGACCTAATAAAAAAATGTATAGGTCGGTCGCTGATTTGGGTTTGACTAAACCTTCGATGATCCGTTTGTAATAATGATTCATCGAGTGAAACGTCTGAATAGTCAAATTTCTAGTAGTCTTCTCTCTCAAGGTTGATTTGGGTTTGACTAAACCTTCGATGATCCGTTTGGGATTTTATTTCAAGAATTTAAATCGATTTCTTATTCCTTATTTATGGTTGATTTTCGGATTAACCTTGACGTATATTATTACTCAATAAGAATGAATCTATACTATATAATAAATAAATGTTTTGGTTGTATGTTTTTTCGTCTCTCTCCTATCTAATGATGATAGTAAAGTAGTACATTGTTTTTAAATATTTGATATAAATCTATTTATGAATACTTATTAACCAAATAAAGTTAATATAAATTAACATTTATCAATTACATAAAAAATATTAATACCCAGTTAAAAAAAATGTTTATAAATTAACTTATCGTAATTTATAATTGTCACGTCAAAGTATATTTTTTAAAACATATTTTGGTGAGTGTATGTCTTAACATATTATATTTTATTCAAGCATAATAAACGAGTTTATTCAACCCGTGTAATAACATGTTTTAAAGAAATACAATTTTTATTTCTAAGTATATAAAATTATATTCAAAGTACTTGTGTATTACACGAGATTCTAACCTAATTATTTTAATAAAACAAGAAAATAACCATTTTAGTGCAATTCCATCATCTTTTGCTAAACCCGATAAAGTTGATAGATGGACTAGATAAGCATTTTTTTCATCAACTTCGTCCGATATACAGCCTTTTTATTACTAAGAATTATATTTAATTAATTACCCACTTAATAAAGCTCCGGCCATCAGGTCTTTGGTCTGGTGGTCAGGAGGTTTTTTCATAAAGCTTTTTTTCTATGAAGATTTCGGGTTCAATCCTTATAAGGTACACTTCATAATTTTAGAAACACCCCCTGTGACAGGAATTGAACTTAATAAAGCCCCTTAATCTGCTTAAACTAATAGAGTAAACTAACTAGTCTAATATTTTAACCTAAACATGCATTAGATTAATCTTTTCCCACTTAAAATCGTCTATAGTCTCACCATGTTAATGGAATGTCAGTGACACAAGTAGTAAATTCATTCGTTGACAGGAGCGAGCAGAAAGAGAGAGCGTAAAGAGTGTCTTATCATGAATATTGGCATGCTTTCCTTTCTCCTGTTGAACCCTCTCAAGAAACACGATCGGCCACCTATCGGTGGCAGACCGCGGATCAAAAGAGAACGATTGTCATTATTATTCCTAACATATATATTTTTTTAACAACATACACCACTTTTGGGAGGGGGAGGGGGAGGGGGAGGGGGAGGGGGTGGGGTTGGAGGAGGGGGAGGGGCGGGGGAAAACATTATATCACTAGACCACTAGTCACTAGGGCATGAGTATTATTTTTTTAACATATAATCAGTTTTTATTGGTTTTTGATGGACCTCATTGTACCTTTAAAGGTTTTATATATGCTAAAATCTAGTCTTTTTAGCATATTACTATATATCTTAATCATCAATGCTAGTGGGGTTTCCCACCTACACAACCACCCCTCAACTTTAGCATAATGCTAAAACTAGCCTCTAGATTTTGTAAATTGTCCCTTTAACAACTCAAGTTTTTACACTTTTAAGTTTACCCATATAGTATGTATAATCTGATTTATTCTCAATAATTTTCGTTCGTTAATTAAAAATAATAATAATAATTTGTGATTGTGTTAAGTTCTTTCTCTTTACGTCCCGGTACAAATTCTGTTAAAAACAGAGTTGTATTTAAAATAGAGTATTTTTAGGTATCGTGGGTTATATTGACTAACGGTAACGTATTGGTACCGTGAACAATGAGACCGGCACCGACTGAAAAACATCAATACCATTATATAAATGTTTTTTATCCATGTTTCGATCTTCACAACCGAGTCGCCGTAACTTCATACGTTTTCTTTTATGTACTTACTGATGTTTTCTTTTCGTGATTAGCCACGTTAATGTCACCGTCTCAAACGTTTAAACTCCGCCCCCGCCGTAGAGCGCGGGCACAAATTTCTCGTTAAACTTATATGGCGTTTTATAATTGATACTTTAGATAATGTTTATTTTGGAATGAGCTCAAAGTTTATATTTTGAAGTTAATTGGTCTACATTTGGTTGATTTTCCTGAAATATCAAACATGTTATCATTAACTTTTAACTTATAGTAGCATGTTCGAGTATAAAAGACAGGAGATTACTTTTGAATTTTTGTGGTCATGCTTTCAAACAACAATCATGATGATGACTTCCTCCACCACCTACAAACACTCCACCATGATCATATATAACTCCTCATTATCATTCACCAACCCATTGTCATTATTATATATGATTATATGAAGATAAATGAAGTTGAAGGTGAGATGAAGAAACCCTACAAATCTTCAAAGGTCTCCCTCTCTCACTTGGGGGAATCAAGCGAACCGGTCCGATTAATGTTTGGTAGATCAAACATATCATATGGTTTAGTTAATTTGCATATGATTTAAGTTAACATGGGTTTTTCTTTTTTCTTATTTTCTTCTTCACTCGAAACCCTAATTTCTAGGGTTTTGAAGCTTTTAGCTCAACAACAAAAAACCAAAGTGAAACGAAATATTTTCATTATTCTTGTTATGTTAAGAAGTTGTTAATCAAGATCTTCAGCATGTGTGTGTGGGGGGCACTACAAGAAAAAGACCCTATGCCGACGGAACCTATCCCGACGACATTTGTCGTCGGCATAGGTCACCCTGTGCCGACGACATGTCGTCGGGATAGGTTAATCACAAATTTTGAGAAGTGAGACCCTATACCGACGACATGTCGTCGGCACAGGGTTGAGCCATATGGAGGGAAAATTGGCGCCCGGTGAAAAATTGGGGAAAACCCTATACCGACGACAAGGTTAAATTCTATTTTTTTTTCTTTTATTAAAACGTTTTCGTCGGTGGGTTTTTTTTTTAATTAAAAACAATTTTGGGAAAACCCTATACCGACGACATGTCGTCGGTATAGGGCATTTACTTTATTGACCGGTCAAAACTCTAAGAAGACCTATACCGACGACATGTCATCGGCACAGGATCCTATGATGCCGATTATCTAGGCTATACCGACGACATATCGTCGGTATAGGTCTCAGCGTCCCCTAACCCAGCAGACAGGTTTCTGCTTCCCATTTTCACCCAAAAACAAAACAAAACTCTCTCATCTCTCTCTTTGGCGATTTCGCGTTTTTGAAGTGTTTTGTGGTGCAATTTTCACTAGTCTCTCGGTTTTTAAGGTTAGTTAACATATATATTTCAATTTTGACAATAAAATCAAAATTTTTGGGTATTTTGGTTAATTTCTTTGTTTTTGGTTAGGTGTTTGAAGATTTGACAAGTGTTTGAGGATTTCAAGCTATTTGAAGATATTTGCAAACTTGGTTAGTAATTTTTTTATAAATTATGTTTAGATTATGTTTGTATGTATATTGTTATGTTTATTTTGTATGTATGTATATATGATTTTATAAATATTTATGAAATTTTATTATGAAATTAGGTTTAGATGAAATTTGGATGTATGTTTGTATGTATATTGTTGTGTTTATTTTTATGTATGTATATATGATTTAGATGTATGATTTTAAAAATATTTATGAAATTTTATGATTAAATTAGGTTTAGATGAAAATTTGGGAAATTTGTATGGAATTGTATGGAATTGTGTTTATATATGTAATTTGAGAATTTGACAATTGTTTATGTATGTTTGTAAAGGATATGTATGTATATTATGTTTATAAATATTTATTTGGCCATTTTTTATGTATGTTTGTAAAGGCTATGTATGTAATTGTGTTTGTGTATATAATTTTAGAATTTGGGCATTATTTAGGATAACTATTTAGAATATACCCGTCCGAAATTTGGGCATTATGTAATTATGAATGTATGTATATATCTTTGTATGTATATGTAACTTTATTTAATTTTGTTGCAAGTTCGGAACTCATTGCGGTTGGAGAGGTGTGAATAATATCTTATTTGTGTTTTATTGAATTTTTTTAAGGTACGCATCCCGACTTTTTTACCTTTATGTACGTATCATGTTGTGTACACTAGTATGTTTATTTAGGATAACTATTTAGAATAAACCCGTCCGAAATTTATCTGATAGAGATAAATTTTGGATTGTCCCCTTTGGGACTGCTTTTTGAATATTCTATCTTATTTAGGATATGTATACATTTTAACGGGTTGACATTTAAGAAAAAAATTGGTAGCTATTTCTCTTTACTCCTTCGAGGTTGCGGTTTATCTGCATACTTGGAGAGTTAAGGGGAAATGTTGCTGATTTGTTCTTAAATAGTCAACTCGTTAAAATGTATACATATAAGATACTTGTTAAAATCACACGGTGGTGATGGTGGAGACGATGGATATGGGGGTCCGTACAACTTAGAATCGGGTTGTGCGAGTGGTAAGTTACTTGTTAGTGTTTAATAGATGTCTTTATAATTGCCTAACTTTCATGTGTCAATATAGGTAGTGCCTCACAAAAGAGGCGTTCTAAAGGAAAAAACATCAAATTATATAAGAAATTTGAGGAAAATGGGAGGAAGCCTCTTGACATTGATGTTGAACTTCATGGCGGTGGCTACAAGTTCGTGGGTCCTAATGCAACTGATTTTATACGTGCTATCTCTTTGGAGGTTGAGAAAGTTGTCCCGCCATATTATCCTAACTGGGCCAAGGTTCCAAATGAGAAGAAACAGACAGTATATCCCACTCTATTAGTAAGTATAGATGTTTTATAATTACTTACAATTTCATAACTATTAGATTTTTTCTAATTACTTTCCACTTGTAGGAATATTTTAATCTGGACGCCTGGAGAAACACTGAAAAGTGGCAAGGCGTTCAACTCGGAATCACCGCCGAGTGTCAAAGGGCTTATAAAGACCGCAAGGGAGAGATGAAAGTTCATTTCGACGAGAATGGGGGATACGCTGATGTGGAGGCGGCGAGGAGTAATCCACCACAAGATGTTGATCAAGAAACTTGAGATATTTTGATTAATTAGCTGTTTTTAAGTGCGGGCTATAAAAACCGCTCGGAGAAGAACAAACAAAACCGAGCAAAAAAACGCTACCCATGTTTCCATGGCAGCAAATCATACGCCCAACGCTGACACATGGAGGTGTGAAATACATTTGTTATTATTATACAAACATGCTTATTAATTCTTAGTGATATTATTTTTATTTTTCACAGGGTACCGGCCCTATTGACGTGTTCAGATCGACCCATTATAAAGAAGGGACGGGTTGGGCCAATGATTTTGCATCAACAGATTATGTAAGTGAAATTATTTTTTTGTTAAAACATCCAAGTTTGACTTTAACGGGTCAAAATGACCCAAACACAATTTAATAGACTTAAAACAAAATACTTTAACTTAAACGGGTCAAAATGACCCAAACACACTTTCATATACTTGGAACATCCAACTGTAACTTTAAACGGGTCAAAATGACCCAAACACACTTTAATAGACTTAGTACATTCAACTCGAGACCAATTGTTGAATATGTTTGCTAGTATTATTAGTATTTGTTGTTATTAGTGTTGGTTGATTGGAATTTGTGAATTTGGGTCGTCTATTACTTATAGTTTAAAAGGTTGGTTATCTATTTTACAGCAGTTATGCTGTCGAATTTTAGTAAAATAGTCAACTGATTGTTTATTACATTGTTTAATGCAGGACCGAATACAAGAGGAGTATACAATATCATCTGCTGAGTCTGGTGGTGACACATCCACTATTGATGAGTTTGCATGCATGGAGCGTGCCTTAGGTCATCGGCGTGGCCATATCCGGGGTGTTGGTCGTGTGGTGAGTAATCCCACACCGGATGTGTTCGGTACTCCCCCTCCACAACCACATTGGCAAGACGTTGATCAACGTGTGGCTAGTCTTCAACAACAATTCCAAGAACAACAATAACGCGAAGCCCAACGAGAGGAAGAACAACGATTGCAAAATCAACAACTAGAGGAAGAACGTTGTGTGCATAATCAACAAATGCTTGAAATGCAACGACAAATGGATCAAATGCGTCAAATGTGGGAGCGCCGAACTAGTAGCGATGATAACTAGCTTGGAGTTGTTGAGCCTTTGTAGTTGGTGTGGTGTTGTCTTTAACAATTTGCATATTTTTGTGTTTTGAATGTTTGATTTGTCGGACAAGTTTGTGGGTCGAACAATTTGTATGCTTGTTTTACGTTTCGGATATTAGTTTTTATTGGATTTGAATGTTTGAATGGTTTATATATAATTATTTGCAGGTTTTTGTTTTAGAAATTTAATATTTCTGGAAAAATATTAAAAATTAAAAAAAAAAAAAACAGAAAGACCTATACCGGATAGGTCTTTTTTTTTAAAATTATTAAAAAAAATGAAAAAAACCCTATACCGACGACATGTCGTCGGTATAGAATTTCTTTTTGAATTATTTAATTAGAACTTATACCGACGACATGTCGTCGGTATAGAATTTCTTTTTGAATTATTTAATTAGACCCTATAGTCGTCGGTATAGGCTGACCTATACCGACGACAGCTATACCGACGACAATCTTGGGCTATTGGGACGAAGCAATCCCGACGACACCTATCCTGACTACAAGTCGTCGGGATAGCTTATGCCGACGACAAGTCGTCGCTATAGGGTCAAAAAAAGTCGTCGGTATAGGGTGAAATTGTTGTAGTGGGGGGGGGGGGTCAATTACTTAATCTCGATGTATCTCTAAACAGGAAATGCAAACATGTTGTTCTTCTACATTTGTTGTGACTTGTGAGGTTTGCTAGTTTTGCATGTATGATAGTTTTGCTATGTATGATAGTTTTGGTTAGTATGTTGAAATATATTTGATGCAATATTCTTTTTGTATGAGAAACTGGAATTAATTTATCGTGTTTGCTTTTCATTGTTAGAAATTAAACTGGCGATATTGCTCAGAGTCAAACATATCCATAATTAGTCATGTAACATAGTCACTAATAGCCAAAGATTGCCATTGTTAGTTAAACATAGTCATATGGTTGATCATAGCCATAACTTGTCAACATAAGCAATATTTGGTCAAACATATCAATGATCGGTTCAAATAGTGTTTTTTTTTATAAGAATCCTACCTGATTATTGACCCAAATAAGATTCAGGTTAATCGGTTTCGGGTTTATTTCGGATCAGGTTAATCAGTATTATTCGGGTTTCTAAGTATAAGTTGCAATGTATACTTTACAATTTAACTCAAAATGATATTTATTAAATAATAAGCTTAAAATGTCAAACAAAAACATTCCTAATATGATCTTTCGTTCAAACTCATGCACTAAACACATATATATTAAATAAAAAAACACCAAATAAAATAAGCTAGGGGGTTTTCTCACCTACGACGAGTCTCATCCTGAGGATGGTGGGGATGATCGGGTGAGCCAGTGACCTATCAGTGATCCAAATTGTCATTAAAAAAAACATAAAACCAAACCATATCAACCAATCGTATAAATAAACTTATTAACAATGTTCACTCTTCAAATTGCAACGTTCATGTTCGCTCGTCCGTTTCTAACAATATATTAAAAAAGTCATAAAATAAGCATTAAAAATGGTTAGATATATATTGAGCTAATATTACAAATAAATATTAATAAAAAATATATATATTTATTATTATTCGGGTTAACCCGATTAACCTTTTTTTAACCCAATTACCAAACCGAATACTACCTTCGGGTTCCATCTTAAACGGGTTCGGTTTGGTCAGGTTAATTCGAGTCGGATACGATATTCGGATTTCGGGTAAAAACGACACCCGAAGGTCCAACATAGCCATCCATACACGATCAAACATGACCATATAAATACAATAAAACTGACTAAAGTATTAAACATAGTCATAACTGGTTAAACAAATATATATATATATATATATATATATATATATATATATATATGGGAAGGTTCCATTAAAAAGTGGTTTTTTGCTAAGAAACGCTAAGAAGTGGGTCAAACGAACTCCGATTCAGCTCATTACAGCGGCGTTGAAACCGTCTTATCGAACTCTAATCCGGACCCAAAAACCTAAACCCCCTCCACCCGCATCCCCAAAAACCTAAACCCCCCTCCAACCCCACCCCAAAAAGCCTAAAACGACCACCCCCACCCCCGAAAAACCTAAACCCCCCACCCCACCCCCCCCCCCCAAAAAAAACCACCCCCACTCACCCCCAAAAACCTAAACCCCCACCCCCCAAAAAAACCTACACCATAAAATCTAAACCCTAAAAGCTAAATCTTAAGACTAAACCATAAGGCTAAAACCCTAAAATTCAAACGTAAAATCTAAATCTTAAAAGCTAAACCCTAAAAGCTAAGATGATACGCCGCTGAAATGAGCTCAATCGGAGTTCGTTTGATATCGTTTCTAAGCGTTTTCATCATTTCTTAGAGTTATTAGCGAAAACATACTTTTTATTTGATTCTCCCCTATGTATATATATATATACACACACCTCATGACTTCGTGAAAATATCCCTTGCATAGTTGCATTACATTGCATGAGTCTAAACTCTGAATCCAAAAAATATAAAATTAAAATTGGGCCTTAAAAGAAGCCTAGCCGAAGATGCAACATTACTAAACTCTGAAATCTGAATCCATACAGGTATATAACTCATACAAGTAGAGGTGCACAAACCGGGTTTTTTGAACCGAACCGGTTCCAAACCGGCCCGGACCGGTTTGCGTTGACCAAACCTTAAACCGGTTTTGACTAAACCGGTTCGGGTTAAACCGGTTTATTTAATATAAAATCTCGAACCTGTTGAACCGGTTCAGTTCGGTTCTGGACCGGTTCGGGTTGGTGAACCGGTTTAAACCGAATTTATTAAAAAAAATTTAAAAAATAAATATTTAACAAATAAAAACATAAAGTTCAACGTTTATTCATATTGTAGGAGTTCGAAAATCACAAAACATTACAAAATTAAACATTACAATTCGACAAAAAGAAAAATATATTTTTTTTTGGAGTTTTTTTGTTTAATTTTCGCCGTCATTCTCGGAGTTACTAGTGGATCCTCGTAGTCTATCATCTTCGGCGAGTTCTTCATTTGTAAGTGGGCTCGCCAATCCTTGGTTGACCTCAGATTCGTGTATGAATTCTTCAACTTCAATTTCGTCTTCAAGCGAACTCATATCTTGTCTCCTATCTACCGCATCCAAATGGTCTTTCAAGCAAATGCACATTTCCATTGCCGCGGGAGTGAGTCTAGTTCTTCGAATAGATAAAACCCTGCCACTAATAGAAAAAACGGATTCCGAAGCTACCGTGGAAGCTTGGACGGTTAGTAAATCACGGGCCATGGCGGAAAGGACTGGAAAAGTAGATTCGTTTCCTTTCCACCAAGCCAAAATATCAAAGTCCTCAAAAACATTCGGACTCATAAATGATAAAAAGTTTGTTCCCGTATACCTTCCGAGTTCGCTACTCGGGGTGGACCCTCTAGCTCGTTTAGTAAGTTCATTTCTCATTTCGTTATACAAATTTAAGTTCACATTCCTCGAGCTGCTACTTGATGCGCCAAATTGCGGGGTTCCTCATTGTTGGTATGATTTTCACAACGCCAACTTCGTTAGAGGAAACACCAAAACTTGAATCTGCCATAGCGTTTTTTTCAGAGTTTTTTTGAGCGTTTTTTGAACGTTTTCGAGCGTTTTTTTATAAACGAGAGTGTAGAGAGCGGGTTTGAGAAGTGTGATTTAACCAAAACACCCACTACCTATTTATAATGTGTTTGGGGGTTAAAATAGGTGAAAAAACGGTCAAAAAAAGGGTCTAACGGTCAAAAACGGCTATATAGCCGTTATCCCAACGGTTAGTTTTTGAAAGTTATTGTTAAACCGGTTAAAAAAAAACCGTTCCTAAACCGGTAAATCGTATGTATAAGTAAACCGGTTCAAAACCACCGGTTCCCACTAAACCGGTTTGAAGTCGGGTCGGGTTTCGGTTTGAAACCGGTTTGGATTTCCAAACCGGTTTTTTTGCCCACCTCTACATACAAGTGTATACATACACCACCATTTACCCAATCTACTAAATAAGCCCATTAATATCAATCTAAGAAACAAACATACGAATCCTAAGACTATTATTAGATGAATATGTAGAATTACATACATGAATAACATATAGAAAACAATCACATTTAGATACGATTTTAAATAACTTCCTAAGTGTTTATAAAATACAACCATTTAAATTTTAAATTATTTAATAAATACAAAACTAATTTTCTTTGAACCGCAAAGACATTCATCCCTAAAATCTAGTTATTACCTATTTTATGGAACTTAAACCCACGTCATTTTAATAAAGATATATACGGTGCCACAAGTCCAAGAGACCATCGACAATAGGAACTAATTATATGTTAAAATGACTACAAAGCCTTCTGGTGAAGTGGAACATGGGTTCGAGTCTCGCTTAGGACAAATTGTTCCAGGTTGAGCTAGCGGGTTATTTTTCTCATTTGTGGGTTTCCTCCTAGGTGGGTCCTGGGTTCGAGTCTGCTGCGATTACAACCTATTAGAAAAGACATGCATGAATCACAGGATCACACAGACTTCTCTCAAAAGAAGTAGGGTTTAAAAAAAGTTACCTTCAAAAAATGTTATATGTTAAAACAAGAAGATTTTTCTATATTTAGGATGATACATCATTTAAAGAACCCCCTAAGTTTTTGTGGATCAAATAGGTGCAGAAAATCCTTCTAAAACACAATTCCGGCAATATCTCCCCGCCGTGAATTCCGATCACCGGTTCACTTATCTTTTCTCAACCTCTTTCCCCTTCTCTTTCTCTTAACCATGGCTAATTCACCATTATTACTTCAACTAATAATCCTCCTCCTCTCGTCTCTTTCTTCCGCCAAAACCAGCACCCAAAACCGCCCCCTTCCGCCACCCCTCACCACCGACTACTACGCCAAATCATGCCCCCGCTTCCACCAAGTCGTCCAAACCATCGTCATCCCCAAACAATCCTCCACCCCCACCACCGCCGCCGCCACCCTCCGCCTCTTCTTCCATGACTGCATGGTTGGCGGCTGCGACGCCTCCGTCCTCATCGCCTCCAACGCCTACAACAAAGCCGAACGAGACATGGACATCAACGAATCCCTCGCCGGAGACGGCTTCGACATCGTCACACGTGTCAAAACGGCACTCGAAATCGAATGCCCCGGCGTCGTTTCATGCTCCGACGTCCTCGCCGTCGCCACCAGAGACTTAATCCTTCAAATCGGAGGCCCACATTACGAAATCAAATTCGGCCGGAAAGATGGATTGGAATCCAAAGCAACAAACGTCGAGGGTAAACTCGGAAGAGCAAATATGACGATGAATGACATCATCCGAATATTCGAATCTCATAAATACAACATTAGAGAAATGGTGGCGTTAATGGGCGGCGGGCACACCATCGGGTTCGCCCATTGTAAAGAATTCCGAAGCCGGTTGTTCGGACCCAAACCCGACCCGTCTGTGCACCCGAAATTATTGGAGAGGTTGAAAGCCATGTGTGCGAACAGCTCGTCGGATCCGACGGTGTCCGCGTTTCTCGACCCGATTTCGGCGGGGAATTTTGATAATATGATATTTAAAAATTTGTTAAACGGGCTTGGGGTGTTGGGTACGGATCAGGCTATGGCGTCCGACCCGAGAACCCGACCGTTTGTGGAGGAATACGCTAGGGATCAGGTGGTGTTTTTTCGTGACTTCGCACGTGCGATGGAGAAGACAAGCGTGTACCAGGTGAAGACCGGAAATCAAGGGGAGGTTAGACGCAGATGTGATGCGTTTAATAATCATCCAAAGGGGGGTAAAAGTGCGTAATTATGTTTGTTAATTTTTTAAATGATTTATTATTAAAAGATGTGTGTTTGATAAATGTTTTTTTTTTCTAGAATTTGTGTAACGTTTCTCTAGAGTTGTTCTCGTAAATTTTATTTTGACAAAAATGTAGGTTAACATTTAAGCAAGGTTTGATTTGGGTGGTTAAACTGAAATCGCGAGTTTTTCAATTTAGGTTCCTAAGCGTTTAGAATATTCACATTCGTGAAGGCTCAAAGACATCTCCACGTCGGTAATCCTCTCTCCTATACGTGGTAAAACAGTGGGTTGGGTCGAGCGGGTTATCAAGTCATTTCTGGTTCAGTTTAAAACATTCCATTTTATAAAGGATTATTGGATTTTAATAATCCAACCTTTTACCAATTGTTCAATAATAATCCCAACTGAGAATATTCTTATCATCGATCCCTACTTTCAAAGTATTTTTTACAATGGGCACCCCGTTAAAAAAACTTAACGCCGTTAGAGTTTATATGACGTGGACATCTACAAACCGTTGGAAAGTCGAGCCAAGCTAGCAGTGGTCTCGTGGTGACTTTTGAAATTGGCTCTGGTGGTGTTTAACTGGTCTCGTGGGTCCGGAAAGTCCAAACAGAGACAACGGTGGTGTTTAACGAGACCAGTTAAACACCACTAAAGCCAATTTCAAAAGCCAACACGAGACCACTGCTAGCTTGTCTCGACTTTCCGACTGTTTGTAGATGTCCACGTCATATAAACTCTAACGACGTTAAGTTTTTTTAACGGGGGGTTTAATGTACAAAAATAGTTTGAAAGTAGGGACCGGTGATAAGAATAATCTCAGTTGATATTATTATTGGCCAACTGATAAAATATGAGATTATTAAAATCCAATAATCCTTTTATAAAATGGTATTTTGATTTGTGATTTTGACTAAAAAAAATGAGTACGTGTCAAAACAAACCATTTAAAAAAAGTATTAAATTTAATAACCTCTTAACTTATCACACCTAGTGTTTAATTAGAAACTACGATTAAAATGAAAGTGGAGGGAATAGTGTACTTTCCATCTTTTCAAATTTGACCACTAAATTTTTTTTTTCATACTTTGAAATGAGTAAGAATTAATAGTTAACTTTCATTCTTTTCATTTCTGTCACGAAACTTTTTTTTTCAACATTTTCATTTTCAACTCTTATACTATATAATATACGTTTTTAGCCCGTTTCATTTTCTATTAATTTTATTTTTCTTTAATAACTTTCGTTCGTTAACTTTTTTCAAAATACGGAGGGGCGCGGCTGTTTTTAGTTTTTTTGTCAACGTTCCGATATAATTTTTTATAAACGGAGTTGTATTTAAAATCTAAGGTTTTTTTTTTATCGTTACCTATAGCGAGAGTCGTTACCGTTGTCGTACCGTGACCAGCCGAAACTCAAAAGACATCATTTTCAGTATTCATATTATCGGAAACCGTATCGTTATTCGCTTTTATGGTTTTCGACGACCCGATCCATTAGTTTTTTATTTTATTATTTCTTTTTTATTATTTAGTTTTATGTTTTTCTTTGATTAATATTATTTTTATCGTTGAAGTTACGTTTTAAAATTGCCAACATTCTGCTTTAAATTTTATTGAAAACGGAGTTGTATTCAAATTCGAGTGTTTTTTTCGTATCATACACTATAACGAGTCTACCATTCGATTTAAATTTTATCCACGCAAACAAGTCAAACCAATAACAACCAGGCTCCCACCGCAAAGTGAGGGAGTTAAAAACTAGTTTGTACAATTCTAAATTACTTTATTGTAGAAAAACATAGACTTTAGAGTTGTAAAGTGAAATTTCTATTTGTCCATAAATTAGTTAGTTTTTGAATATTGAAAATTATTATATTTGACTTTAAAAGATTATATTTGACTTTAAAAGATAATTTGTATACTTTGAAGTATGTGATATGTTGGTTCGACATAATAATTTTTATTATTTAAGCTCATTCATAATTAGTTTAATTTGGTGTTTAGTCTGGTAAAGATTTAGCTAAATTCATTGAATTTGATGAAGATATTCTTTGCTAAATTTTAAGTTTATATAAACATCCCTATTATAATAAAAAACTAAATTTTGTGTCACTTGTCAACACTATATTCATCCTTACATCCATTTTTTCAACAAAAACACATTTACATCATCCATCCAATATTTTCATATTTACTTTATTTAAAAAAAAACATTACATAAATAAACATTTTACCAAATCAATTTCATCATTATAACCATTGACTAACATTTATCATCAAAAGTGAATATAAAAAAAAAGAATAAAAAATAGGATATTAAAAATAAGGAGTTTTTAAAGTTTATTATCTAAAAGCGAGTTTTTAAAATTTTATCAATAAAAAACTAAAATTTTAATTTTACATATAAAATTGACAATAATACTTTTGTATTTTAAATAAATATGTGTTAGAATAAAGTTTACTAATATTTAATTAGTAGTTTTTTAAATTAAGTTTGATATCAAATTTATATAAAAAAATATGTTAAAATATTTATCAATATAATTTTAACGTTTCATCTCGTGTGTATTTAAAACTAGTGATATAAGGTACTAGATGTTTGATTAAAAATTCAAGATTTTTCAAATGTTTAGTAGCTTTGTTATATTTACATAGATTTTTCTTGATATCATTTGTGTTAATTATTAACTAAACACAACAAAATCGAAGACAAAAGAACGAACGAAAGTGAAACTCACATTACAGAACGATCGCATCGGAGAAGACGAAGAGGGAAAGGAAAGAAATATAAGGAAATTAGGTTATAAGAAAAGAAAGAGAAGAAGACACATGTAGCAAATACGTGTCAAAAAAAGAAACACTGTTCCTAACAGTTTTGTATTTGTCAACACTAAAAGTGATTTCCAATGTAACGAGTCATGTGAAATTCAATAATAATGATAAAAACAATTATTTTATTACGAAAAGAAATTAACTTTATATATAAAAGTTTAACCTCAGCTATGAAAGAGATGCGTGTGGTCATCAAACCATCATTCTTAGAGGATTCGATTTGTTTTTTATTTTTATCCTTATAATTAAATTAAAAATTATTATTTTTTCTCTTTTATTTTTAATTAAATAATATTTTTTATACCTTTATCATTACATTTTATTTTTCCTCTACTCACAATCATTTTCATAAAATAATAAAAAACTTATACATGTGAACAATGTTTTAATAAATATACAAAAAGTTTATACATTTTGTATCTCATCCACTCACAAACACTTTAAACCACTACTTCAAATATACAGAACCAACTCAAAAACATACACAGAACCGGCTGTAAATGCTCTTAGATCACCAAAACATCCATGTAGCTTCAAATTATAATCAATTGTTGTAAAAAGAAAAATAAATGATTTTAATTTGTAAATGTTTTGAATTTTTTTTGACTTACAGTTTAAAACCTATACCGACGACGTGTCGTCGGTATAGATTTTAATTTAGAATTTTTAAATTAACCTTATACCGACGACACCCTTAACCTATTGCTTCGAAGCATTACCGACTAAACCTGTCCCGACGACATGTCGTCAATATAGGTCAAAACACCCTATCCCGACGAGATGTCGTCGGTATAGGGTGAGATTTTTTCGTTCCTATAGGGTGTTACTGTTGTAATGGTGTGTGAACATTGATCGACTAATTATTATTTGACACGCTTCATTGCATGATTGACATTTCACATTTGCAACGGGGTTTCACATATTGGATGAAAATATTGGATGAAAATAGGTATAGCAAGTATCACTAAGTTGTGTCACAATTTCCATAATATATTAATAGTTGTAAAAACACTTTGATCACAAGGTCAGCCTTTGAATTTTGTGGTATGTAATTTCCAGGTTGATGACCTTTTTTTTGTATTCTTCTTTATTTTTTAAGGGTTTTCTTGCTTTACAAAAAATGTGTCATTAATTATGAAAATATCATTAATGAGAAGTTTTTTGATTTTCTCTCAAACAATGAATTTTCTTATGATCCTTCCCCTATATATACATGGGAAGGTTCAAATAAGAAATGATATTTCGTTATAAAGCCTAAGAAATGATAAAACCTTAAGAAACAATATCAAACGAATTTCGATTGAGCTCATTTCAGCGGCGTTGGAACCGATTGTAGAACTCTACCATTTTAGCTTTTAGGGTTTAGATTTTAGCGTTGAATTTTATTATTTTAATCTTAGGATTTAGCCTTAGGGTTTAGGTTTTTTTGGGGGGTGGGGGTTTAGGTTTTTGGGGGTGGGTGTGGGTGGGTTTAGGTTTTTAGGGGGGTGGGGTGGGGGTTTAGGTTTTTGGGGTCGGGTTAGGGTTCGATGAGACAGTTTCAACGCCGCTGAAATGAGATCAATCGGAGTTCGTTTGATCCACTTCTTAAGATTTCTTAGCGAAAAGCTACTTCTTATGATTTCTTAGCGGAAAACCGATGAAATAAGAAATGTTTTTTTTGCTAAGAAAACTAAGAAACGATAAAAACCTTAAGAAACGATATCAAATGAACTCCGATTGAGCTCATTCCGGTGGTGTTGGAACCGTCTCGTCGAACTCTACCATCTTAGCTTTTAGGGTTTAGATTTCAGCGTTGAATTTTATGGTTTTAACCTTAGGTTTTACTTTTTTTTTCGGGGATGGGGGAATGCCACATGTCGATTAAAAAAAATATATTTTCATTTTTAACCCTTATAGTATATGCTTTTAGCCCGTTTCATTTTCTATTAATTTCGTTTTTCTTTAGTGCTTTACGTTCATTAACTTTTTTCAAAATATGTCGTGCGCAACTATTAATAGTTTTTTGTTAACGTTTCGATACAATTTTTTTTAAACGGAGTTGTATTCAAAATCAATTTTATTTTTGTTGTCTATAGCGAGTGTCGTTACCGTTGTGGTACCGTTATGAGCCGAACCTATTATGGGCGAACAACATCATTGTCGATAGTGGTATTATCGGAATCCTTATTGGTATTTGCCTTATGGTTTTTCGACGACCTTAAGCGGTATTTTTTTAATTCATTTTCCCTTTTTTTATCATTTAGCTTTATGTTTCCTTTCTATTAACATTATTTTTACCGTTGCGCCTACGTTTTCGTTTAAATTTTATTAACAATGGGCCCGACACCATTTTCTATGATAACTATCGTTCGTTAAGTTTTTTTAATAGCGGAATGCGTTGCTTTATTAAAAGTTTTTGGTTAACGTTCTGGTTTAAATTTTATTGAAGACTAAGTTTAATTCAAATTCGATTGTTTTTTGGTATCGTACGTTATAACGAGTTTGAGATTTGATATAAGTTTTATTCACGTAAACGAGTCAAACCAACCCGCCGTGAAATGCGAAGGGTAAAAACTAGTTATATTTATTTCTTAGATAATCATATTCTTTAATATGATGATTAAGAGGAACACAAAGTAATAAAATAAATTTCTAGTGGCAAAGGTGTGTCCAAGACTTCTTTAAAATGGGGAGGTATTGGGTTCAAGTCTCACTTGTGACAAAAAAAGGGTGCAAGTTAGGTCAGGGGGTTTTCTCACCTATAATGGGTTTCCTCATGCGGGGTAGAGATGTTCATGTGGTCCAATGACCCGTCAGTGATCCAAATTACCGTTCAAAAATAAAATAAAATAAATTTCATAGGTATAGAAAACCACCAGGGTAGCCGCCATATAAAAGCAAAAGACAAAAACGTAAAGTAAAATAAAGATAAAATAAGTTGTTGCATTAGCAACTTGTACATGATTCTTCCGCTGCTAGTACGATGGCACTATAACTACGGATCAGCAAACTTAAAGGTTATATAATTTCTAGAACAATTGGTCATTTGGTGCAATATTAGCCTTAAAATTTTTCATAGTGGAGATATTGGGTTCGAATCCTGACAACAGCACAAAAGGGGTCTGTGGTCAGGTCAGGGGGTTTACCCAGTTGAAGAGTTCCTCCTGTGGTGGGTTGCCCTAGATGTTCTAGGTGTTGCCCCGGGAAAACCCTATTATCATAGAATATCTAGTGTTGCCGCTTAAAAAAAATATAATTTCTAGAATTAATTACACGGATGATCCCTCTGGTTTGGTCAAATTACAGTTTTGGTCCATAAGTTTGAAAATTACAGGTTTAATCCTAAAAACTTTCACTTTGTTTCACTGACGGTCCCTGAAGTGGATGTAGGTTTACTTTTCTGTTAATGTTTTTTAAAATGACCAAATAACCCTTATCTTAAAAATACAAAAATAAAATAAACTCAAATTTATATATTAATATTTTGTGGGACCCACCAATACTCTCCCCAATGGCATCATCTTCCCTGCCTCCGTCACCACCGCCGCCGCCACGATCTTCTCCGGTGATACCTGCAACTTGCGGCGACACAAAACTCCTTAGATTTTCCCCATGTATCTCTGTCTACCACAAATTTCCAGTTTTGACAGAATCTTCTTGATAAATATATTAAAAAAACCAAGCAATTAAATAATCTAATTTAGAATCCAATTCGATCAGAGACAACTTTTTTTTTATTCTATTAATATTTTTTAGGACTGAATTGATTGACTACAAGCTGGACATAAGGGCTGATGATGATGGTGAATTAGGGCAGAACTCAGTACCAATACCCCTCAAAGATCATCTCCCCAAATACCACCACACCATATGATAAACCCTAAATACATTTAAAAAATAAAACAACTTCATTAATATGCATAATTCTGACCGAGATTGAAAAGGAGATTGAAACTTCAATTTCATTAATAAGCAATATTCATTACGGCGGGATTATGAATACTTGCTTGTGAAACTTCAATTTCTTTTAAAATGCAAAAGTATATGATATACAAATCGTGAAAAGCTTGATATTAAGATGGTACAGTAAGATGGTACAGGAGACTGTGGCGGCGGCACCCTTGTGGTCGGGGGAGGTGTTGGAGCTGGACGAGGCTATGGACGAGGGGAAGGAGGCGATGCGGGCAGGGCCGGTCTTGAGATTCCTTAAAACGTTTTGGGTCCGGAACATTTAAAAAAAACGGGCCCCATAATATAAACTAATAATAGCATAATAAAAAACAATAACACACGAATAACGATTATTTTGTTATTTTTTAATAAGTTTGAAAATCTAGTGGACTTTTTTTAATTTCTAAGTGGGTTAATAAGATAAATGAATAATACAAGTAGTGGACATTTTTTTAATTTCTAAGTGGGCTAATAATATAAATGGATAATACAAGTTGTACCTTTTATAAATATCTATATACTAGAAAATATGACCCGCGCGTTGCGGCGGGTTTGCAAACCTCGTTACGCGCATTGCGGCGAGAACAATAACGTCACTAACTACATAAAAGAAACATATAAAGTTGCCACGACTCGGTCGTGGATTTCAAAAAATAGATAAATTGTGGTGCGAATAGGAGTTAACACTGAAACGATAAATTCGTTAAACTTGAGGTGGTAAAATTAACAATTTACAAAGTTATGGGTGAGTTTTGCCATTTTACCAAAGTGGGGAGGGGGGGGGAGTGTCAAATTACCAATTTATAAAGTTAGGGGTTAGTTATGCCATTTTCGCAAAGTCAGGGGTGTCAGATTAATAATTACAAAGTTGTGGGTGACTTTTGTAATTTAACTAAATTTAGGGGGAGCAATGATCTATTTTAAAAAGAAGAAAAATAAAAAGGAGGGCTGTAGGAATCGAACCTGCAACCTCCTTAAATGGAAGAGCATAACAGGTAATTTTAAAACAACCCATCTAACTCTAGCTTTTGTAATATTCTAAAACATGAAATATGTAACTGATGGAGACAATCTAGAGGATCGAACTCAAGTAATTTTTTTTAAAAACTACGGGCCCCTTAAGAGACCGGGCCCCGGACGGTCGCCCTCCCCCCCCCCCCCGTAAGGGCCGCCCCTGGATGCGGGTGGTGGTGAAGGAGGTGGATGGTCTACGGGGGATGGCGGTGATGGAGATCCAGATTGAGATGATGTTGGTGGTTGCAGGGAGATGGTGTGCGGTGGTGAGCAAATCGTTGTCGGTGTTGCAAATTCTCCGGCGGGTGGATAGGGTTGTCGGCAATGTTTTAAAAACCGGTTTTTAAATTGTACCGGATTAGGCTCAGAAATGGTTCAACCGGTTATATCGGGTTGTAGCGGGTGGTTCAACCGGGTTGACTAGTAAACCTATAATTTCATAAAAATACAATTCTAACTAAAAAAATAATCCAAAATACATGATTCCATGATGAAAATTAATTCAAAAGTTAACATAATCAAAATATAACCCAAAAAACACTCAATTTTTCAATAAAGTTTTTTTTAAATAAAAGTGCATGATTGTTTATTGTCATTAGAGTGTTGAATGTATTAATTTCATGATTGCTTAAAAGATAAAAATTCACCATCATCGTCATCCTCATCCTCATCAACAATAGCATAACTATTTTCTACATAATTAAATAAGAAGTTTTATAGCTTAAATGTTTTTAACGGCAAGCAGAATGTTGATGGTTAAACATAGTTTTTACATGGGACAATATTTTCTAAAGAGCAGCATATCAATTGATTTTTTTTTCAAAACCGGGCTGTAGGTAAGGTAATTGATCAACAAGCCTTTTGTTTGTGACTTTGTGTGTATCCCGGCAAACAATTTTTTTTTAAAGTTTAAACATAAAATTTTACTTGTAACTAAAACCGGTACAACAGTATAACCGGGTATTACCGTTTATACCGACAATTCAACTAACATACCAGTTTTTCAATTTACCGGGCTCAACCTTACCGGGCTAGTGGCCGGGACCCGGTTCAACTGGTCGGTTTAAACATGTTTTTAAAACATTGGCTGTGAGGGCTATAAAGTTAACATCCATTTATTAATTTTAATATTATTTTTTTAACAATAAAGGGTATTTTGGTAATTTTACACCCATTTAACATAAAAAGTTAATCTATGTCCAATCTAGGGACCATCAGTGTAACAAAATAAAAGTTTCTTGGATTAAACCCGTAATTTTTAAAACCTAAGGACCAAAACCGTAATTTGAGCAAACCACTAGACCATCCATGTAATTAATTCTAATTTCTATTACGAGTAATGCATACTTTTTTGTTTTTGTTTCCTTTTAAAGCTAGTTTTCTAGGTTGATTAAATAACATTAATCTATTATTTAACTACGTTAGAATTTCGTGTATTACATGGACTGAATAATTATAATGTTATATACTTAGTAACAAAAAAAATTATGTTTTTAAAAACCCGTGTATTACACAAGTTAAATAAAATTTTACGTGACACTTATAAATTATGTTAAGTTAATTTTGAAAACATTTTTAGCTAAGTATTAACTTTTTTTATGTAACTGATAAATGTTAATTCATATTAAACTTTAGAAACCCGGTGTATTACACGTATTAAATAAATACAATAGTATATATACTTAGTAATAAAAATTTACATATTACATATTCATGAAAAATGTTTTATAAAAAAAAATTAAAAGTAATTATTATTTAATAGGAGAGAGAAAAAATAATTAAAAATTTTGTATAATTAATAGGAGAGAGACGAAAAAAAACTTAAGAATGCATGAGAGAGTGATAAGTGACACATCAAAATCTTTATTTATTATATAGTATAGATTAACTAACTTTTTTATTTTATTTTCAAAGTCACGTGTTAATTAATAAACGCATGATATAAAGTCTTGGTCATGTTTGTTCCAATCATTCAATAGGTGACCAATTAGTCTAATTTCAGAAACGACTAGAATACTATGTTAAATCGGTTATAAAATATGTTTGTACGTGTTTTGGAAAATAATATCATTTTATAGTAATGTTTTCGTTATTTGGAAAAAGTAGAAAAAAAAATAACTACATAGATAAATTTGATTGACAAGCATTTACGTTTCTTTCTAATGGAGATGATTCGGCTAAGAAACTATGATGAAATTACGATATGGAAAAGAGACAAAACTATCAAGTGGCATGTAGACCACCTCTAACATTAAAACATGTTTCATATACTAGCAGGGAACTCGTATGCGGTCCCGACAAATTAATTCTATGTAAATATTTGTTTAATTAAACGTTTTTTTATAAATTACACCTCATTTGCAAACGCAAATGCAAATTAAAGTTGCTTATAAAATATTTATATGAGGTACAACCACACATAAAAAGTATCTCGTGCGTTGCCGTGGAGAATTGAACGTCTTTAATTCATTTTTCCTATTTAATATAGTGTCAATTTAACCATGGGTTAAATTATAGACATGGGTTGGTAAAAAATTGTAAATAACTTAGACATTGCTAATTTGTGCACAATGTAAAAAACAATTGTGCTAGGTGTCTTAATTTTTTCAGTAAATGAGAGAATTAAGTGTATGAGTTAGTAGAGAATGGTTTAAATACAAAGTGTTTTAACGTGTGAAGCGTAAGAAGTATTTTGAAGCGTTGATCTAGGAAATCAGTGCATACCGAAAAACCAGTGCATATGCGTATTAACCGCTTAAAATTATAAAACGGCTTTTATATAAATTCGTGACTTTAAACTTTAAAACTAATATCTTATTAAAGTATATCAATAGTTATAATGTTTATTATAAAAATCTTAAGTCACGGTGTCGCTTTGCCCAAAAACGTCGTTACGCGCGTAAAGTTTGGTCTACGGTTTAAATACGATTCGTCCAAAAATTAGGGTTTTAGTGTGATATTAAGCACCTAAATTAAATGACCAAATTTAAGTTTCAATTAAGCATATACTTCTGTCCAAAATCCTTAAAAACCTTTATAAAAATATTTTTATACAAAAATTTTCAAAATAGTAGTTTTTATAAAGTTTTAATGGACCAAAATTATATAATCATACTTAGACATAAAATTAGTTTTTGAAACTTTTACTAACTGTTCATATATATAAATAAAAATTTCTGACCAAGTTTTATAATTTTTCAAAATCCAGATTATTTATTATAAATATAATATTGTTATATTTTATAAAATTTGGGAAAAATAGTTAGACTTGTCCAAACTTAACGAAATTCTTACTAGGTTGGTTTTAGGTCCATATGAGATTTCATTAAAAATTTCAAGTCCAAAGGTTATCCAGAAGTATAAGATCTCTAATTCATTTGATTAAACTTTAAAAATACCAAACACTTACTTAAACAACTCCAAAAATCACAAAATTTGGAAAGGAGTCTTATTTTATCATATACTAACTACTGATCAAAATCCAGAATTTTATAAAATGCAGAGGTATTTTTCTCAATTTCCATGTATTAAACTTGTGTGAATTTTAATAAATAATATATAAAGAGTTTAGTTGCCAAACTTTCCAGATTTTCATTTTTGATCACAAACTACTGATTAAAACCACTTTTGGGTGCTGGATCAACAATTTTTAAAAATTCATCAAGAACATGCTTGTTCTTGAGAACATTCAACAACTAACAAGTTCAAACACCAATATACCTTCAAATTCATCAAATGGAGGGTGAAATATGATGCTTTTATCCTGTGATTCTTTAACTTAACAACCTACAATCACAATGTGGTTCAATCCATGATTAAAGACTCAAAATCATTAAAATTCCAAGAAAACTCAAATGATCAACATCAAATGTTCATACTCTTGAACATCAAAGTTTTTGCAAGATTTTTACTATATAACTCATTGTGGATGTTTATAACAAGTTTCCATCTACAAATCCTTGTTAAAAATGCAAACTTTGAGCTTGAAACACTTGAAATCATCAAAAATTGAAAAACAAAGTGAGTGTGTTCTTGGTGTTCATGAGAACACATGCAAGACCAAAACAGAAAAATCAACCATAAAAACTATGATGAAATACCTTAAAATCCCTGGAATGATGCTCATAAACATCTAGAAACCAAGAATTAAGGGTGGATGGTAGTGTTCTTGAAGTAGAATTTCAAAATAGGGGTGTTTGGATGTGGTGGTGGTGGTTTACGACAAAGAGGGAGGAGGAGGAAGAGAGAAAATGGGGGTGGAGTAGGGTATTTATAGGGGAGAGTGAAATCTCTTGATTTTTAAAATAAAGGTTTATAAAAATTACACACTTTTTATAAAAAATACACCCCTAAACACTAAAATAAACATTTTTATCCAAACATAAAATTCTTGTATCAAAAATAATGAATTTTAGAAAATTTTAAAACATAAAAACTCAAAATATTTCAAAATGTTATACCGGGTAAACACCGGGGTTTTAACGGAAAAACCACTTGTGATCGTTAGTTTAAATCAAGAATCACAAAAGTTAACACATATAACATTATAAAACATCATTCTTAACTAAAATATAAATATAAAAATTATTTTCGAGAATTTAAATTTTACCGTTTATTTAGCGCGAATACGGTATACGCGGTGTATGCACTTAACCGGGCTTTCGAGTTCGGACCTTAATGTTTGTCTAAGGAAAAGTTCCTATAATCCATAGAAACACTTAATAATATATAAAACCATAAAATTTAAAAATATAAACGTATGAAAGTCGAGAAACGGTAAGGACCTGAAAAACCGCAGTTGTCACATGTTTATAACCTAATAACCACTCAAAATATCAAATATTTCAATACTAAATATTTTCGGGTTCAATTCCCAACCAATGATTCATAAAACTATTCTAACATAAAATTAAATCTTAACGGGTAAAGTTTATACCTTTCTTATAAATGGTTCGCGTACGCGGAACCTCCCGTATTTCACATGCAATACAAACCAAAAACACCATTAGGATCGTTTTTATCTCCCGAGCATTTCCATATGCTCAAAATTGACATGCAATGCCGTTTGGATGGCCACGCAACCCGATCAATTTTCTGTTTCGGTCCTATAAACTGTTACAATCTATTCGTATTAAAAAATATAGTTCCCAATATCTGATCGGAATTTCCTACGAAAGCATAACTATTTTCGTTTTCTACAATATTAAATAAAAAGTTTTATCGCTTAAATGTTTTTAAATGGCAAGCAGAAGGGTGATAGTTAAACATAGTTTTTACATGGGCCGCTATTTTCTAAAGAGCAGCATATTAATTGATTTTTTTTTCTAAACCGGGCTGTAGGTAAGGTAATTGATCAACAAGCTTTTTGTTTGTGACTTTGTGTGTATCCCGACAAACAATTTTTTTTAAAGTTTAAACATAAAATTTTACTTGTAACTAAAACCGGTACAACGGTATAACCGGGTATTACCGTTTATACCTGTCACACCCCAACCGACGGCGGATTATACGTCGGGGCGGACGCGGTTGTTCAATAGCACAAGGTTGACTATTAAAGTTTAAATAGTTTTATTAAATAACTTCAAGGTTCCAATACAAGGAATAAATCAAATACATAGCAAGAATACAAGTCTAATTGATTAAGCATTCTAGGTCCAAGCATCCTATGTGATCACGATAAAGTCTCATGTTGTAGAACCTGAAACATGTGAAAGATTCTGTCAACTACAAAATAGTTGGTGAGATACAAAGGTTTTGACACAGTTTAACAAGGATTTGAAAAGAATTACAATTCACTATGATATATGCATTCTATAATGTAAGTATGAGAAACAAGTATCTTAAACATTGTGCACTTCAACCCTGCAACCAAGTTTAGGCATAACCCGCAGGTTACCCTTATAAGTCTCAAGTTTAAAGTTTAATTCAGTAACAATCACCAAGGGCTCCCCCCGAAGGGTCAATCAATCAAGGTGGATTGGTCAAATGCAATAGATCTATCATTGTTACCATAGGCTTGATCAAAGTTAATGAATATGCTAGTTTTAAGTTTAATCTAAGCATACAAGTCTCAAGTTTAACATAAGAATAAGCATCTAGTCATAGTTGTACAAGAATTGTATAAGTTTAAAGTTTTGAACATGTTTCACCCCAAAAGTATAGAAAGGAAAAAGGGGCTAAGTATACTCACTTGGATGATGAAGAGTATCCGATAAGAGTAAGTTTGCAAGACTTTGAGGGAGAATATCCTCACAATATGCTTAAGAATATAAGTCTAAAGTTTCAAGTTTACTTCTATAAGTCTAAGCTAAAGGATCTAGGATTTCAAGATTGACTAGGGTTCCAAGTGGGAGACGGGAATGGTTTGTGTTTATGAAGTTTAAATCAAGTTTATAATAAAGGTTTTGAAGGAATGATACAAGACTTGTATGTCAAATTTTAATAGATTTATATATTAGAATATTTATTAATTAAAATAATTATCTAAAAGTTTCACAATTACAATCAAAATAGTTTTCTAAGTATTTAGAAATAAATAATTTACAAGAACAATTACTTATTTAATCAACATAAATCATTCGAGATTTGATTAAGTTTCTAAGTATTAAGTATTTATAATACAAATTAATTTGTAATATAAATACGTTTAAGTAAATAATAACACTTATAAGTTTATAAGCGTTAAATAAAGTTTGTGTTCAAAATTATAAGTTTATAAGTAATAAAGTTTATGTTTAAGGTTATAAGTTTATAAATATTCCTAATTTATATGAGTTCATAAACTATAAGTTTCTTTTAACTTTAGGATTTATGAAATTTATAAACATTCTACAAATAAATAAAGTATATTTATTTTGTTTTAAAATAAATAAATGCGTAAGTTTTATATAGAATATGGATTTTATAGAAGGTACAAGTTTTCAATTTCTATAAAATATTTCCTATTCAGAATATAAATTTTTATAAAATTTAAACGTGTTTTTATAGTTTTTAAATATTTACAACTATTTTTAAAGAATTAGTTTTTTATAAATTTTAACTAAGTTTAATTTAGTTAAAATAGTTTCAGAATACAAAAGTGTAGATAAAAGCCATTTCTGGGTTTATATGAATTTAACAGATTTTATAAAATATTTTAGAAATTTTAATTCTGATTAAATAGGCATAAAAAATGAAACAAAATAAAACGGGCCGCCCGGATTGAACTCGGGTCCCGCCCGGTTCACCAATGCACACACACAAGCACTAACCATCCCAACTACGGGTTCGTTAGTGTTATACCTGTAAAAATAAATTAATAAACACATTTTCAAACCATCCCCAAATCCATATGAACCCTAGAATCAATCTCGCCAAATTCGTGTCGATTTGCCCTCTGTTAATGCAATTAAACAGAGGGCTTTCGATCCTCAGAGTGCAACGATAATGTTAGTCACAAGAATTACCTCAAATGGTTTCGGATTGAGGGAGGACGAGTCCGATTTAAGCGTCGGCTGTCGGGAGCAAAATCGTGTAATGTAGATGATGATCGTTCGAATTGAGAGTGAAGAAAGTTGTGGTGTGATGCTACTGAGGTTTCTAATCGGTATTTATAGCCAATGTCGCGATTTAAAGCCGGATTAGGTGGGGAGGTCTCGGGAGTAAATGCCGAATTCAAACTTGAACCCACGCCGCATTAATGTTGGTATCGAGTGTTGGGATACCTCGGGTTAGGGTCGCACGCCTGAGGCGAGACCCGAGGTTCGTCGAATGTGAACGTTTACGCAGTTTTGAGTAAAAAGGGCAACGGGGGGATGCGGGACTCGAACCCATGACTGGTTCTGGGTTCGGGAGTTTGGGTTTGTGGCAGAGCAGGCCCTTGAGGTTTCTAGTGGTACCATTTTATGTTAAAAAGTTAAGTTTTTTGTTTAAAACGAGTTTTCCAAAATGACAGTTTTGGTCCCCGGGGTATCTATAAAATAAAAGTTTAACGAGTTTTCCCATTGGATTAAAATTTTATAAAACGAGTTATATGGTTCGTTTGCTTAGAAATTTAAATAATTAAAATGAGGTTACAAACTCATTAAAATTTTCAAGAGTATATGTATATATATGTATCATTTTTTTATAAAATTCTCATGTATATATATATGTATATATATACCTATATATATGTATGGGTTTCAAGTATAAAAGGAAATAAATATCTATTAAACGGGTTTGGGAAATCCATGATATTACAATACCGACGGTTCAACTAACATACCGGTTTTCTAATTTACCGGGCTCAACCTTACCGGGCTAGTCGCCGGGACCCAGTTCAACCGGCCAGTTTAAACCGGTTTTTAAAACATTGGTTGTGAGGGCTATAAAGTTAACATCCATTTATTAATTTTAATATTATTTTTTAACAATAAGGGGTATTTTGGTAATTTTACTCCCATTTAACTTAAAAAGTTAACCTATGTCCACTCTAGGGACCATCAGTGTAACAAAATGTAAGTTTCTTGGACCAATACAGTAATTTGAGCAAACCACAGAACCATCCGTGTAATTAATTCTAATTTCTATTACGAGTAATGCATACTTTTTTGTTTTTGTTTCCTTTTAAAGCTAGTTTTCTAGGTTGATTAAATAACATTAATCTATTATTTAACCACGTTAGAATTTCGTGTATTACACAGGCAAAATAATTGTAATGTTATATACTTAGTAAAAAAAATCTATGTTTTTAAAAACTCGTGTATTGCACGAGTTAAATAAAATTTTACGTGACACTTATAAATTATGTTAAGTTAATTTTGAAAACATTTTTAGCTAAGTATTAACTTTTTTTATGTAACTGATAAATGTTAATTCATATTAAACTTTAGAAACCCGGTGTATTACACGTATTAAATAAATATAATAGTATATATACTTAGTAATAAAAATTTACATATTACATATTCATGAAAAACGTTTTATAAAAAAAAATTAAAAGTAATTATTATTTAATAGGAGAGAGAAAAAATAATTAAAAAATTTATATAATTAATAGGATAGAGATGCGGAAAAAAAATTTAAGAATGCTTGAGAGAGTGATAAGTGACATATCAAAATCTTTATTTATTATATAGTATTAACTAACTTTTTTATTTTATTTTCAAAGTCAAGTGTTCAATAATAAACGCATGATATAAAGTCTTGGTCATGTTTGTTCCAATCATTCAATAGGTGACCAATTAGTCTAATTTCAGAAACGACTAGAATACTATGTTAAATCGGTTATAAAATATGTTTGTACGTGTTTTGGAAAATAATATCATTTTATAGTAATGTTTTCGTTATTTGGAAAAAGTAGAAAAAAAAAATAACTACATAGATAAATTTGATTGACAAGCATTTACGTTTCTTTCTAATGGAGATGATTTGGCTAAGAAACTATGATGAAATTACGATATGGAAAAGAGACAAAACTATCAAGTGGCATGTAGACCACCTCTAACATTAAAACATGTTTCATATACTAGCAGGGAACTCGTATGATATGCGGTCCCGACAAATTAATTTTGTGAAAATATTTGCGTAATTAAACGTTTTTTTTATAAATTACACCTCATTTGTAAACGCAAATGCAAATGCAAGTTGATTATAAAATATTTATATGAGGAACAACCACACATAAAAAGTATCCCGCGCATTGTCGTAGACGTCTTTAATTGATTTTTTCTATTTAATATAGTGTCAATTTAACCATGGGTTAAATTATAGACATGTGTTGGTAAAAAATTGTAAATAACTTAGACATTGCTAATTTGTGCACAATGCAAAAAACAATTGTGCTAGTTGTCTTATTTTTTTTCAGTAAATGAGAGAATTAAGTGTATGAGTTTGTAGAGAATGGTTTAAATACAAAGTGTTTTAACGTGAGAAGCGTAAGAAGTATTTTGAAGCGTTGATTTAGGAAATCAATGGTTAAGATCAAATGTGTTTGTTTTAAGCGTGAAAACATTCCGATAAGGATAAATTGGAATAGCCTACTTTTGTTGAATTTTTACAAGTTCCCCATTTTTTTAAAACAAGCATAACTTTTTTATACGACATTATTTTTTTTAAATTACGCCATAAAATCGAACATTTTATTCTCTTTAATTTGAGTATACTTTTGCTATACTTTTATTAAAAAACGACTTTTTTTAAAAGGTTGATATACTGTGCGTATACCAAGCGTGATTATGGTCATGATTATAACATGCGTGGTTACATGATTACGTGATTATGGTCATGATTATAACATGCGTGATTACGTTATTATGGTCATACGTTATTATAAATCATGCGTGATTATAACGCGGACGCATTTACCCTCGCCCACTGAACACGTGTCACATGCTGGTGACTTCGTACGCTTCGTACGTTAAAACACTTTGTACGATAACCGGCCCCTGAGTTAGTAAATGAGAGAATTAAGTGTATGAGTTAAAGGGTAATTATTAGGCTATAATTATAAAATGGGGTGGAAGGTAATTGTACACATTTGATGCATTGCTAATTTATACACTATGCAAAAAAAATGTACTAGGTGTCTTAATTTTTTGAGTAAATTACAACAATATCTTTCAAATATATATTATATAGTAGTATAGATAAGTAGGAATTTTATAAATATCTTGAATCGAATGGTGCAATTAATTCAAATTCAAATACTACCTGGTGCCAACAAAAGAACAATTTCTAACGAATTCATTCTAATTCTAGTTCTAGTGAATTACACGAACTGAAGGAGAACTTAGTTAATTGGTGTAGAAAAACACTGTACAAACCATGTATTGATAGTCTCGTCACACATGATCCACAAGGAGCTCACTGGTCACAAAAAAATTAACCAGTGTACATGTAGAGCCCCTTTGGACACATTGTCGATGAGGCCAAACCTTCAACATGGAGGGTTCAAACACCATCCTTAAATTATCCAATATTAAGAGAACCCATCAAACACTTCCTACTCAATGTTAAAAATATCAACTCCATAGGATGCAAGTTCAATAGTAGGTGGAACTGATCGTCCTTCGATATATGTGTGCTCAACAACTTTTGTTATATCATTTCCAAAGGTGCGGTAACAAGTTTAACTAACTTCAAAGACTATTGTTCACTGGTATTGGAATAAATGTTAAGAGGACAAAATTCGGTTATATATATCAATGGTAAAGCCAACTAGTGAAGTTCAAGGTTACTACCAATTCCACATGACACTCTCAACAATTAGCATCATGGCATGGTAATTGGATCAATTCAAAAAAGGAGATTCCGAATCAATCAAGATTGAAGAATGGTGTTGACGAAATCCAATGGTAAAAACGACTTTGGTTTATGGAGGGTTTATGGAGGGTATTATGGACGTCTCACAGACAAGAAAAAGAAGGATATTATGGAGAAGGGTCATAATGCTATAATTTTAGCCTTGGAGATAGAGTGCCGAGGGAGGTGTCAAAAGAACTCACAACAACATGAGTTTGATCCAAATTGAAGAGTTTATACATGACCAAGTGATGTGTCATTATTTATACATAATAATTCTCATATTATGATACTAATTGAATAATAACCTTGCAATTGATACGTAAAACATTTATATTTTATAATTGTAGGTTATTCGATGTTTTAAAGATAAAAAAAGATAAAACTTATCAAAAAGACCAAGAAACCAAACTTCTAGAAGGATCATTCCCGAGCTTTGACCCCCAAGAAGTCAACAAAGGTCAACAAAAGTCAACCAACAGCTAAAAGACAAAAGTGGGCAGCAGGTAGGGGGATGCATGGCCGTGCATCCCAATGCCCGGGCATGCATCAACCCTGCTTGCTCCCCACGGCTCCCAATAAACTGCCACTAATACCTTATGATTCCCTAGGTGTTTGCATGTCCATGCATTGCTCACTCTGAGGCCTATAAATAGGAGGCTTGGGTTTTTCATTCCACACACCTCAAGAACTATCAAGACACTATCCAGAGAGAGTATTTCGTAGTTTAGAGTAGAGAGTAGAAAGGCTCCTCCTCCTTGTTCCACAATAGGAGAGCCTACGAAACTCAGCGTTACGCTAGTTAATATGACCATTTGTGGCAAGACTCTTTGTATTGCTCTAGTGGTATGTTTATGTCTTTAATTATTTGTACTTAAAACCACCTTCTAGGTGGGATTTTTATTATTATATGATTATGTGTTTACACTTGTGAGTGTTCTTGATTTCAAAGCGTAAGACCGTAAAACCTTTTTAATCAAACTTATTTTAATACTTGTACGTCTTTATATAAATAGAGATTGATAAGCCAAAGCTTGGTCAACATTAATAAGGTCATACATCTTTATACGAACTTGTTATAAGACTAAGAATTGATGAACTCATGTTGGGAACGGTACGTCTTTATACATGGTTCCATTGTTACACCGCCTCTCAGTGAGCAAAGTCTAATCACCTTTTTGATAATAATAATAATTAAACATTTAAGTTCGATGTTCTAAATCAGCTTGGAGATAGCATTCAAAAGTTGAGTATTTGAACTTGACCGTGCTCATTGGTTTGATACTTGGTTTTTACCTAAACTATATTACGTTGTGATAAGTACACTTTCCTATTGTGTGTTTTCATATATCACACACGTTATCACAAGCTATCAAGTTTTTGACGTCTTTGTCGGGGACACACACACACACATATATATATATATGTGTGTGTGTGTGTGTATATATATATATTTATAACCACACTAAAAACACACTATCAAGTTTTTGGCGCCGTTGCCGGAAAAACGGTGATTTCAAGAAAAATTCGAGTTAACGGATTAACCTTATCATTTTCCGTCTGTTTTTCTGTTACGTTTTGTTACAGGTAGTGTATGATCCATAGCTCCACTACTGGTTTATATCAACCTTTAGCAGAGTCCGAAAGATTCTTTCACCGCCAAATACTAGAAAACCGTGCTAGAAAAATGGCTATAGAAAATCACACTATTTTCGAGTTTGCAAAACCGTCACTTGAGGCTTTAGGGTCTAGTATCACAAGACCAATAGTTGACTCTAACAACTTTGAGATCAAATCGCATGAAACGCCCCAAAACGGGTACATCTCATAGTTGGCACACAACATAACAAACATAGTTCTTAAACCGGAAATCAGAATCTATTACAGCGGAAGTCTTTAATTCAAATCATTCATCAAACTATAACATGAAATATTGTCTATAACATGAACTATCAGGATTGGAAATGTCAGTCTTCAGTGCTGCAGCCCGAAGTCCATACTATCCAGCCCCACGGCTCTTTCACTTTTCTTTCGCTTTACCCTTTCTACCTGTCATGCATACTAAAAGTCAGCTAACGCTGGTGAGTTCCCTCTTTACTTTAAACTGTAAACTTTATCTTTGGTAGCTTAGTTTTATTAAAATAAAATAAGCTTTACTTTCACTTTCTTTGAAATAAACTTTTAACTATTACTTTAAAACTTTACAACGTTACAATTATAAATCTGTTACGTTACTATCTGTCATTAAAACTTTATCTTTAAGGAAACCCGTTAGGGTGTCCCACTGTACTCTGTCTATCATTTCACTTATACTTGACAAGTGACTTTATCATACTTTAACTATCACATATGGATCGTGGTCCGAGGACCAGATCCCTATCTTGCTTACACCTCAGGGTAAGACTTTTACTTTAGCGCTGCCCACACCTCAGGGTAGGACTTTCTTTCTCGCTTGCACGTTAGTGCAAGACTCCTTTAGCATTGCTCACACCTCAGGGTGAGACTTTCTCGCTTACACCGAAGTGAAGACTCCTTTAGCATTGCTTACACCGAAGTGTAAGACTCCTTTAGCATTGCTTACACCGAAGTGTAAGACTCCTTTAGCATTGCTCACACCTCAGGGTAAGACTTTCTCGCTTACACCGAAGTGTAAGACTCCTTTAGCATTGCTCACACCTCAGGGTGAGACTTCTACTTTAGCATGCCTGCAGGACTTTCTACTATGCAACTACTATGCAATGCAATTACACTATTACACAAATAGAAATGCAATCATATAACTTTCATATAGACAAATAACACATATTAACACATAAGCATATAACATGGTATTTGTCACTGTCACTGTCACTGTCACTGTCGAGCTGTACCGAAGTACGGCTCCTTTATCGTTCTTTCTTTAGCTCATTGTTATCTTTCAAAAACTTGTTTAAAAGATAATACTATGCTCTTTTGTTCTTTATCTTTCATTTTATAAAAATAACATTTTTATAAAATACTATACTTTGCCTTTCATTTTATAAAAATAACATTTTTATAAAATACTATACTTTGCCTTTCATTTTATAAAAATAACATTTTTATAAAATACTATACTTTGCCTTTCATTTTATAAAAATAACATTTTTATAAAATACTATACCAGTATGCATGCCAGCCCAAAACCATTAGGAAAAAGGGCAATAAGAACTCACCAGATGAATCGTTTCTGTTTACACCTAGCCGGTTCCTGAATGTCACTATGGTCACCCACAATCTGTATAATCAAGTCATAGGCGTAAGGCTGTGTTCCTAGGGGACACTTAGACATTACTAGGCTTGACTCAGATGTTTCGGGTCATGGTTTCATTATCGAAACTAGGTAGTTTCGAGTCCTGGCTCCTTATCGAAACTATGTAGTTTCGAGCCCTGGCTTCTTATCGAAACTAAGTAGTTTCGAGTCACTGCTTCTTATCGAAACTAAGTAGTTTCGAGTCACTGCTTCTTATCGAAACTAAGTAGTTTCGAGTCGTATGACTTATAAAAATTCTTAGTTAAGGTCTTGGGTCTATATCGAAACTATGGTAGTTTCGATGGGTCTGCCCCTGTCGAAACTAGGTAGTTTCGATAGATGCGTCCATATCGAAACTAGTAGTTTCGACTGTGCAGTCTTCCTCCCCAAACAGAACCCTAGATCTGGTCCCTTTGTTCTAATCGATCAAGCTTTGAACTTTTTACGTTCGAGATGTTCCATTTTTCCCCATGAACCCAAACCCGTGGTTTGTTTCCAGTTTCACACGTAAAAATCTAAACCTTTACTCGATTATTAACCCGAAACCCGAAAGTTACAAAAACTCAGATTTAGGCATAATAATTACCTGTTACAGCTTCCTTCTCGTTTCTTTATGCTCCAGAGATGTTGAGCAACAATCCTCGAGACTTTGAGCTTGATCCCGAGCTTTCTCTCTCTAGACCCAAACTCTCACTCTCTCTTTCTCTCACTAGAAACTTGCGTGACAAGTGTGGTGAATGAGGGAGAGGCTGATGGCTGCTGCTATGAAGGCTCCCTGTCATTTTTCGGGCCCATGGGCCGAAACTTTGGCCAAGCCCACTTTGTTTCCTTTATTTGGGTTTCTATTTATTTTGGGATGTTACAAGTCTACCCCTCTTACGAAAGGTTTCGTCCTCGAAACCTGTTATAAGTCAAACAGGTGCGGGTACGACTCTTTCATTTCTGTCTCGGTTTCCCATGTAGCTTCCGAACCTTTACGATGCTTCCATTGTACTTTGACTAACTGTATCACTTTATTCCGTAACCGCTTTTCTTTCCTGTCTAATATGGCGACGGGTTCCTCGATGTAATTGAGGCTATTATCTATCTCGATGTCGTCAAGTGTCACGTGTGCCGATTCGTCGGCCAGGCACTTGCGCAAGTGCGACACGTGGAAGGTTGGGTGAATTCCACTCAGCTCATCAGGTAATTCTAACCGGTAAGCGACTTCACCAACCCGTGCTAGTATTTTGAAAGGCCCGACGAATCTTGGGCTTAACTTCCCTCTCTTTCTGAATCGTATGATCCCCTTCCAGGGAGATACTTTCAATAGTACTTGATCCCCGACCTTGAATTCGATTGGTCTTCGCCTTTTATCCGCGTAGGACTTTTGACGGTCCTGTGCAGCTTTCATTCTGGCCTTGATCTGGTCAATCTTTTCAGAGGTTGTTGTGACTACCTCTAAACTCCCCAACTCTTTCTGTCCTACCTCGCCCCAACAGACCGGGGTTCGGCATCTTCTACCATACAACATTTCGTAGGGCGGCATACCAATCGTGGTGTGGTGACTGTTGTTGTAGGAGAATTCTGCCAACGGTAGGTGACTATCCCAACTGCCACCGAAGTCTATAATGCATGCGCGGAGCATATCCTCTAACGTCTGGATGGTCCTTTCTGATTGACCATCCGTCTGTGGATGATAAGCCGTGCTGATGTTCAGTCTTGTACCCATTGACTCGTGAAATCTTTTCCAGAACCTCGATGTAAATCGGGTGTCCCGGTCAGATACAATTGATAACGGTACGCCATGTCGAGAGACAATTTCATTGATAAATACTTCTGCCAACTTCTCAGATGAATACGTTTCGCGAATTGGCAAGAAATGTGCACTCTTTGTCAGACGATCCACTATAACCCAAATCGTATCATGGCCTTTTGCTGTGCGGGGCAGCTTTGTAATAAAGTCCATGGTGATACGCTCCCACTTCCATTCGGGTATTTCCAGTGGCTGGATCTTCCCGTACGGTTTCTGATGCTCTGCTTTAACTTGTGAGCAAGTCAGACACTTGCTTACATATCCGGTCACGTCATTCTTCATGTTAGGCCACCAATACTCTTTCTTCAAATCCTGGTACATTTTCGTGGTTCCTGGGTGGATGGAATATCGAGACTTATGGGCCTCGTCAAGTACTTTGGCCCTAAGCTCTCCGCCCTTCGGTACCCACATGCGACCACACCTGGTCCTCACTCCATGAGTGTTTAACTCTAACTTTGTCTGTTGACCGACCATTCTTTCTTTCTTTATGTTCTCTTCCTTTAGTGCTTCCTTCTGTGCTGCTTCTAGCTCTGTCATAAAATCTGGGGTTATCACTAACTGGTACGCTTTTACCCTAATAGGAGAATGATTCTCCTTACGACTTAGGGCATCAGCGACCACATTCGCCTTTCCCGGGTGGTATAGGATCTCACAGTCATAGTCTTTCAGCAATTCTAACCACCGCCTTTGCCGCATATTCAGGTCTTTCTGTTCGAAGAAATACTTCAAGCTCTTGTGATCCGAATAAATCGTGCATTTCACCCCGTAGAGGTAATGCCTCCAAATCTTTAACGCAAAAACAACTGCCGCGAGCTCCAAATCGTGAGTCGGGTAGTTAATTTCGTGGATCTTTAGCTGTCGTGACGCATACGCGATCACCTTTCCCCTCTGCATCAAAACACACCCTAACCCTTGTCCCGATGCGTCAGAATATACCACCAGGTCCTCGTTACCGTTGGGTAGTGCTAACACTGGGGCTTGGGTCAACTTCTTCTTTAACTCTTCAAATGCTTTGGACTGAGCCTGACCCCATTCGTACTTTACTTCTTTACGTGTCAACTTTGTCAGTGGCGAAGCTATCCTCGAGAAGTCCTGAATGAACCTTCGATAGTAACCTGCCAATCCCAGAAAACTCCGAATCTCGGTTGGCGTCTTCGGGGTTTCCCATTCCTGTACTGCCTCTATCTTAGCCGGGTCAACCATAATGCCGTCTGCGTTGATAACGTGACCTAAGAATTGGACTTCCTTAAGCCAGAACGCGCATTTGGAGAACTTGGCATACAACTTTTCTTTTTGTAGCGTCTCTAGTACTTCTCGAAGATGACAAGCATGATCACCTTCACTTTTCGAATAAATGAGTATGTCGTCTATAAACACTATCACCGACCTATCTAGCATCGGTCTACACACCTGGTTCATCATACTCATGAATGCTGCCGGAGCGTTCGTCAAGCCGAAAGACATCACGCGAAACTCGTAATGCCCATAACGCGTGCGAAACGCTGTCTTAGGTATGTCCTCTTCTCTTACCTTTAACTGATGATATCCCGACCGCAGATCGATCTTGGAGAACCATCTGGCGCCCTGTAGTTGGTCGAACAGATCATCGATCCTTGGTAGCGGATATTTGTTCTTTACTGTACGCTTGTTCAACTCTCTGTAGTCGATGCACATTCTCATGGCACCATCTTTCTTCTTTACGAACAGAACCGGAGCACCCCATGGAGAAATGCTTGGTCTGATAAATCCTCTATCCAAAAGTTCTTCCAACTGTACCATCAGCTCTTTCATCTCCAGAGGTGCAAGTCGGTACGGTGCTTTAGCCACGGGCTGGGCACCTGGCACTAAGTCTATCTGGAACTCTGTCTCCCGGTCAGGTGGTAACCCAGGCAACTCCTCAGGAAACACCCCCGGAAAATTACATACAACTGGTACGTCTTTTAACTCTCTCACCTTTACATCATTGTCTATCACATAGGCCAGGTAGGCCTCGCATCCGCGCCCTATATACTTCTCTGCCTTTATCATTGATATGACGTTCGTTAGTGAACCGTCGCGATCCCCGTACACCAAAACCTCGCCACCGTCTGGAGCTTTGAGCTGAACTATCTTTCGTCTACATATTATCCGGGCTTCGTTGGCAGCTAACCAATCCATACCCAAAACTATATCGAATCCTCCCAAGGTCATAACATACAACCTAACTGGGAATCTATGGCCATTAATCTTTATCGTGCAATTATCTACCAATTCACTTACTATCGTGGTCTTGCCCACTGCGGTTTCCACATTAAAGTCCTGCTCTACTCTAGTAACTTTGCATTTCATTCTTTTACACTTAGAAGATGATATAAAACTCCTACTGGCACCCGAATCAAATAATACTGAAACATAAGTGTGGTCAAGGATGAACGTACCTGACACAACATCTGGGTCTCCCCTAGCCTCCTCCTGTGTCAGTGCATACGCCCGGGTCCTTGCCTTCGGCTTCTCAGGTTCTTTACCCTTCTCGGTGCCAGTAGCCTTGGGTTTCCGACAGTCTTTGGCCATGTGGCCAGGTATCCCGCAGTTATAACAAGACTGTGCCCCGGGACACTCTCGAGAGTAGTGTCCGGTCTTTCCGCACCTATAGCACATATTTAACCCAACTCGGCACTCGCCCGAGTGCTTCCTGCCACACTTAGCACATTCAACCCCATCTTCAATCCTCAGTTTCTTCGTCTCCGGCCCCGCCCACTCTTTAGCTGGCCGTTTAACGGCATTGGTCACTTTCTTCTCAGTAGGCAGTGGGTCTGCGGATTCGAAGTCATCATAAACTATCCCAGCAAGTGATACCACAGATTCAAAACTCGTGGGAGCATTAGCTTTCACGTGCACACGGACTTTCTGTGGTAGTCCCTTGATGTAGTACTTAATCCTCTTTTCCTCAGTGTCCACCAGATGTGGAACCAGCTGAGCCAACTCTTGATATTTGGAGGTATACTGGCGATGAGTCATACTACCAGCACAGAGCCCCAGAAATTCCCTCTCAACTCTGTCAATCTCGTTCTGCGGGCAGAACTTAGTGATTAGCAGCTTTTTCATGTCGTCCCATTTCATCTTTTTCATCTCAGCGGAAGACTTGATTCTTTCGATCGATCTCCACCAGCTTAATGCCTCATTAGTGAATGAGTGAGCGGCAAACTTGACCGCTTGATCATCACGGCACTCACTAATGTTGATCACCCCATTCATTCTCTCTATCCACTCAAAAGTGGCAACAGCATCTTTCCGTCCATCATACTTCGGCGGGTCACACCCCCGAAAGGACTTATAGTTGCAACCCCGGGTTGCCATTTCACAATCAGAATCATCACTGTCAGTGACTCCAAGTCTCTTGCTGCTTTCCTCTTTCGTTTCTTTCTTCCCTATATTAAACTCTTTAAGGGCCTCGCCCAATGCTTCTGGTAGAACTTTCTTCAAGATTGAAGTAACCTCTGCCGCTATAGCTTCTTTCACAATCGGTTCCAACTCAAGCTCCTCATTAGGGGCATTGTTAGGAGCCGACACATGGTTCCCACTATCATTAAGCTCCACATGCACCGATTCAGCTTCGTTGCGGGAGTGCTCACTTTCTTCAGGACGGTTCCGGTTACCTGGAGGTCGGCCTCGACGACCAGTACGACCCCCAGTGCGACCTCCTCTCTTTGCTCTAGCCATTTAGTGTCTACTGTGGACAAAGATAGCTCGTGTTATCAAGATAGGTAACAATTTAGAACACCTCGAGTACTGTAAATTACTAATTACAGAGACCGGTATGAAATTACTAATTTACTTTACTACTCGGGTTCTGAACATTTCCTTTCCGAGTAACATTTGCATCCAAGTTCAGAGTTTCTACTATAAGGCACGTACTATCTACTGTCTGTGCTAAGGCATGTACTATGTACTATTTATGCTAAAGCACCCACTTTCTGCTATCTGTACTAAGGCATTACTGTCTATGTTCTATGTAAGGACATTGACTACCTTCTGTCTACTATCTGTACTAAGGCATTATTGTCTATGTTCTATGTAAGGACATTGACTACCTTCTGTCAACTATCTTTCCATGGACGGGCTGCTCGGACTGACATTCCTTTCCTTCCTTTGCTTTGTCCCATTCTCAGTTTAAGTTCAGACATTATCGCAAATGTCTGAATCTCTCAAACTATGGCTCTGATACCAACTTGAAACGCCCCAAAACGGGTACATCTCATAGTTGGCACACAACATAACAAACATAGTTCTTAAACCGGAAATCAGAATCTATTACAGCGGAAGTCTTTAATTCAAATCATTCATCAAACTATAACATGAAATATTGTCTATAACATGAACTATCAGGATTGGAAATGTCAGTCTTCAGTGCTGCAGCCCGAAGTCCATACTATCCAGCCCCACGGCTCTTTCACTTTTCTTTCGCTTTACCCTTTCTACCTGTCATGCATACTAAAAGTCAGCTAACGCTGGTGAGTTCCCTCTTTACTTTAAACTGTAAACTTTATCTTTGGTAGCTTAGTTTTATTAAAATAAAATAAGCTTTACTTTCACTTTCTTTGAAATAAACTTTTAACTATTACTTTAAAACTTTACAACGTTACAATTATAAATCTGTTACGTTACTATCTGTCATTAAAACTTTATCTTTAAGGAAACCCGTTAGGGTGTCCCACTGTACTCTGTCTATCATTTCACTTATACTTGACAAGTGACTTTATCATACTTTAACTATCACATATGGATCGTGGTCCGAGGACCAGATCCCTATCTTGCTTACACCTCAGGGTAAGACTTTTACTTTAGCGCTGCCCACACCTCAGGGTAGGACTTTCTTTCTCGCTTGCACGTTAGTGCAAGACTCCTTTAGCATTGCTCACACCTCAGGGTGAGACTTTCTCGCTTACACCGAAGTGAAGACTCCTTTAGCATTGCTTACACCGAAGTGTAAGACTCCTTTAGCATTGCTTACACCGAAGTGTAAGACTCCTTTAGCATTGCTCACACCTCAGGGTAAGACTTTCTCGCTTACACCGAAGTGTAAGACTCCTTTAGCATTGCTCACACCTCAGGGTGAGACTTCTACTTTAGCATGCCTGCAGGACTTTCTACTATGCAACTACTATGCAATGCAATTACACTATTACACAAATAGAAATGCAATCATATAACTTTCATATAGACAAATAACACATATTAACACATAAGCATATAACATGGTATTTGTCACTGTCACTGTCACTGTCACTGTCGAGCTGTACCGAAGTACGGCTCCTTTATCGTTCTTTCTTTAGCTCATTGTTATCTTTCAAAAACTTGTTTAAAAGATAATACTATGCTCTTTTGTTCTTTATCTTTCATTTTATAAAAATAACATTTTTATAAAATACTATACTTTGCCTTTCATTTTATAAAAATAACATTTTTATAAAATACTATACTTTGCCTTTCATTTTATAAAAATAACATTTTTATAAAATACTATACTTTGCCTTTCATTTTATAAAAATAACATTTTTATAAAATACTATACCAGTATGCATGCCAGCCCAAAACCATTAGGAAAAAGGGCAATAAGAACTCACCAGATGAATCGTTTCTGTTTACACCTAGCCGGTTCCTGAATGTCACTATGGTCACCCACAATCTGTATAATCAAGTCATAGGCGTAAGGCTGTGTTCCTAGGGGACACTTAGACATTACTAGGCTTGACTCAGATGTTTCGGGTCATGGTTTCATTATCGAAACTAGGTAGTTTCGAGTCCTGGCTCCTTATCGAAACTATGTAGTTTCGAGCCCTGGCTTCTTATCGAAACTAAGTAGTTTCGAGTCACTGCTTCTTATCGAAACTAAGTAGTTTCGAGTCACTGCTTCTTATCGAAACTAAGTAGTTTCGAGTCGTATGACTTATAAAAATTCTTAGTTAAGGTCTTGGGTCTATATCGAAACTATGGTAGTTTCGATGGGTCTGCCCCTGTCGAAACTAGGTAGTTTCGATAGATGCGTCCATATCGAAACTAGTAGTTTCGACTGTGCAGTCTTCCTCCCCAAACAGAACCCTAGATCTGGTCCCTTTGTTCTAATCGATCAAGCTTTGAACTTTTTACGTTCGAGATGTTCCATTTTTCCCCATGAACCCAAACCCGTGGTTTGTTTCCAGTTTCACACGTAAAAATCTAAACCTTTACTCGATTATTAACCCGAAACCCGAAAGTTACAAAAACTCAGATTTAGGCATAATAATTACCTGTTACAGCTTCCTTCTCGTTTCTTTATGCTCCAGAGATGTTGAGCAACAATCCTCGAGACTTTGAGCTTGATCCCGAGCTTTCTCTCTCTAGACCCAAACTCTCACTCTCTCTTTCTCTCACTAGAAACTTGCGTGACAAGTGTGGTGAATGAGGGAGAGGCTGATGGCTGCTGCTATGAAGGCTCCCTGTCATTTTTCGGGCCCATGGGCCGAAACTTTGGCCAAGCCCACTTTGTTTCCTTTATTTGGGTTTCTATTTATTTTGGGATGTTACATCGCATGTCATTCACATGATCCAATCATCATGCACTTTCCGATAACTAGGCACGCGAGCCAACTCAAACTCGATAACTGGATCTTGCGAGCACGAAGATCCACTCAAACTCGATAACTTAAACTCGATAACTAGTTAATTAAATAAATTTATAAATAACAGGCTTGTTTAAACTCGTGAGCCAACTCAAACTCGATAACTGAAGCTCGCTCGGGCTCGTTTATTAAAACAGACTTATTTTTAGGCTTGAGCCTCGTTTAAGCTCGGCCCGATTCGAGTTTTTAGCGAGTCGGTCTCGAGTAGCTCGCGAGCCGACTTGGCTCGTTTACACCACGAAATAATAATAATAATATTATTAAAGGAATATATTTTTAGATATTTAGTATAAATTTAATTATAAATAGTTATTATATCATTAACTATATAAATTTAATATGAAATTATTTGTGGAAAGTTAAAATTTCGGACGATACTTATCAATTTCGAAAAATAAATTTGTATTATGGATAATTGTTATATAATCAAAACAGTTTTTATATTTTAATTAAGTCCATTATTATAGACGACTAGATCAATGATTCATTTGAATTTTTATTTATAAATTTTTTAATTCAAAATTTTGTTTATCGTCAATTAAATTGTTTAATCATTTTATAATTTCTAAATCATTATTTAATTTATTTCTTTATTTAGCTCGAGTAATACACGAGTTTTCTAACCTAGTAACGGATCAAACACTATTAAACAAAATCTATATAACATTTTTATAAAACGTTTTTTATTTTTAAAAAATAGGTTTCTTTATAAAATATTTTTATAATTTGAACATTTCTTCATTGTTTTTATAAAACATATTTAAAAAATAACTATATAACATTTTTAGAATTTATAAATCTTCATAGAAACAGATATTTTATAACAAGTTCTATTTATTCAACTCATATAAATAATGGGTTTTAACCTAGTTAACTGATAGATTAGGACAACCACTAGCTTAGTCAAAATGGTGAGGTCTTGAGTTCAAGTCCCACTTGTGACAAAAAAAATAGGGGGTCCAAGTTGGGACAGGGGTTTTCTCACCTATGGTGGGTTTCCTCCCGTGAGGGTGGAGATGATCGGGTATGCCAGTGACACGTCAGTGATCCAAATTGCTGTTCAAAAAAAAAAACTGATAGATTAGGGCTGGCTTGTAAGTTTTATAAAATAAGCTGACGCTTTATACTTTTGAAGGCCCAACTTATAAAAAAAATTATATATATTGAAGGTTTAAATCTATTTGATTTAAAGTGAATATATTTTAAACTAACAAAAAAAAATAATAATTACTTGAGTTATTATAGAAAATTTATAAATTATTTTAAATCTAGTATAACAAATTTAAAAATTAAATAAAATATGAAAATAATTTTAGAATTTATTTCTCTATTACTCTTATAGATTATCCAAATTTAAAAGTGTTTATGCTCTTTATAAATATTATAATTTAAAAATAAAAGAAATATTTGTTATTTACTTTCGATCTTAGATAACTTATCGTTTCAAAGAAAATACCGACGCATTTCACGATTTATAAACCTAATAATCGATGTATTTTAAGATTTCAAATAAATGCTTGTGTATTTAAGCTTGGTTTTTTAGTTAACTAGTTAACTAGATTTCAAATATTTTTTTATAAAAAAAGTGTAAGAAATCTCAATTTATAAAAATATTCTATGAACAAACATATTTTTTAAATAAAAAACGTTTTATAAAAATAATTATAGAAATCTTTATTATTTAATAGGAGAGAGAGAGATGGGAAACAAAAAAATTTAAAAATAAATAAAGCAATTTATATAATTAATAGGCGAGAGGCGGTAAAAAATGTTAAGGGTAAATATGAGAGTGACAAGTGTCACAATAAAACGTTTATTTATCTATATCTATACTATATAATAAATAAAGGTTTTTACATGTCACTTGTCGTCTCCATATTCATTTTAATCATTTTTTTCCCGCATCATTTTTTTTCGCATCTCCATATTCAATACACTTTTATATTTTAATAATATATATCATTAAAGAAAATACTAATTATACTAATAAAACGCATCTATTTTAAATTACCCCTTATTATAAGAAATTTTGAACTATAATTATGTAATTTTTATTTTGAATCAAATAATAATGAAAGTCAAATTGCATTAAATAATATTTGGCGTATTTTCGAATTCCAATTATATATTAATTTTTACATATTTTAAATTTTGTTTTTTATCCTTCGTATATGTAATACATTTTTACACATGTAAAATATATATATATATAAAAAATTAAGAATTCTATTTATTGATATTTTTCACCACGTGTCTTCTAAACTAGTTTATTATATCTAAAGAGATTTAGATTACCATATTAGTTGCTTTTCAAATTATAAAATTAATGCATATCCAAAAGTGTAATTTTAATAATAATAAAAAAAAATCCTAAAACTAATAGAGATAAACACCCCTTTTATACATAATCTAACGGTATGTTTTTGTGCGTGATTAGTACGTAATCTTTTTAAGGTAAATATAGCGTAATTCTATTTTCCCTTCTTTTTCTTTTGTTGGATGTAGACACTCTTTTTTCCTGTTTGTGAAAACGAATAGCACATAAAGTTCAATACATTTATTGTGATATTAAAGTCTCCTAAACTTTAATCAATCTATAATTTTGTTTTATATTGTGGTGTAAATATTTTATTTACACCCGTAGTACACTTTAATCAATCTATTTTTTCTTTAACCAATTTACATTGCTACCTTTAGACTTTAACAAACTTATCATACAACCTCTACACTCTAATAAAGTTTTTGTTTTTTCTTCATTTAACAAATTGACAATACAACCAATGGAATTTAATAAAGTTAACATTTACATGCTAAATGTTTTTTTCCTTGTTTTTATAGGTAAAATACATGGTTATATATTTTTCTCTCTCTTTTCTTTAAGATTTTTTTTTATTTTTTTCCTTTTCTATTTACTTTTAATTTTTGGCTTATTTTTACTTACCTTTTTTTATTTTTTTTTCCTTCAAATGTTAAAATATCGCCATCGCTCTCAAGAAATGGAAGTATCTTTTGAACGGTTTCGGACCCACAAGTATCCCAAGATTTTTATTTCTTCAATCAACATGGTAATAGAAGTCTGTTTTTGTTCATGCACCATTTCATTGCGAACTTTCCAAATGCACCATAATGTTGTTAGAATTATAGATTGGACCGCCTTCTTCTTCTTGTTGTTTGAGACTCGGATTGAGCTATGTATATTTGCAACATGTCTCTAATTCCAAAAGCAGAGATTGGTTGTAAGTTACACCATTGTGATATGAATTCCCACGTCGTTTGCGCAAGGCTACATGATATGAAAATATATTCCGATGTTTCATCTAGATAACCACAGAATAAACATCTAGTGGATGGAATATTAACTCTTCTTGAAGTCAAGGATAACAGAGTAGGCAGCCTGTCCAGATTTGCCCGCGAAGCCAGAAAACTAACTTTAGGCGGGACCCAATTATTCCAAGGGAATTTAAAGTCTAGGTCTTCAAAGTTAATGAAATGGATTTTTTTGTTTAATGTTAATGGTAGAAAAAGACTCGGTTCCACTCGGAACCCAACTCCACCGATCTTTACATTGGGTTGAATTAACCGACAAGTATTGAGGGTAGCATATTTGATTCACCGATCTCAACTGGTGAGCAGGTAGCTCGGTTCCAGCATTTTGATATAAGTATTCAAGGAAATGACACCATTGTTCATGCTGAGTGTGTTTGCAACCGTGCACCATTTTGATGCTTCGAGCATGAATAAATTTGGGAATTTGACAAATAATGGTTCTGAGTCGATCCAACAATCTAACCAAAATGAGTTGTCGTTCCCACGTCCTGGCGAGCTTCTGATTGACTTGTTAAGGTCAATGCCTAGAAGAAGTAAGTCCCGCGAGATCTTAAATATGCATTTCCATGGGCATGTGTTTGATATTTTGGTAGGGATTATATTCCAAGCTCTTGAGTTGTACATGATGAATAGACCAAATCACTTATGACTATATTTCTTGGTTTTCTTCCTTAATTTTTCACCACTGGCTAACATCGCTAGATCATTGTAGGAAATCTATTTGTCCAAAACATTGTAGGTTTCTTTTATAATTACCACGATTACCGATTAGTGGACTTATGTGCAATAATCTAAAGATAGTTGCAGCCTTTTCAAGCTCACAAAATCACATTTTATTATGTAAAGATTTAATGTAATATTTATAGTTAACTTCTTAAACATATATATGAAATTCATTGATAATTTTGGTTACAATTAACCTAGCTATTAATAAAGTAAAACAATAAAAAAAAAAGTTATGTACAAAGAAAATGGTCAAACAATATGAAAAGAACAAAATTTGTTTAACTTGAAATATATTCAAGTATTTTAGGCTCTTAAATTGTCATATTGTATTTAAATACATACAAAAGCCATAATGCAACTCCTTATGTCCTATGTACAATACTTCAATGCAACATGATATGGCTATGACATCATCATCTAATCATCAATTTTGTTTCTTTATGAAATAATCAATTTATTTTGTTTCTTCTGCAAGGTAACCATTTGCCCAATTCGTTTTTTTTTAAATTACTATACATTACTTGAAGTTTAAAGAGGTAAATTTTATATGTATTTTTTTAATCCTTTTAAATTTTTTAATTTGCTTTTTTCTTTGTTTTTTACTTTTATTTTTTCTTTTTATCAATGTTTCCACTCTTTTCACGTATTTGTTTTGCGGGGTTAGTACTAATATACCGTCGCGTCCTACTTAATTTTATCTACGTTTTTAACCTGCTACCAAACGTGACACATACACAATTGTAACTTAATTGTGCTTGATATGGTACAAGTTATCTATGCACTTGCGTACAACGTCAATATTAACCATTTTAATTTTTACCCTTTTAAATGGTTTTGTTTTCTTTTTCTAATTTTTTACTGGTTAACTTTTTTTTAAATATTTTGTTACGGTTTCGCCTTTTTTTAATTATTAGGTTGTAATGTACGACGTATAATACTTTTTTTCTATATATGTTTCAATCTCTAAAACCGATCCGCCTCAACTTCATACGTTTCTTTTATTTACTTAACCAAGTGAATGTTACCTCCATAACACGTGTAACGAAGTTCACAAACGCACCCTTAGACATGTAATGTGATCGTATGGCTCCACCGAACGCGCGGCTTTTACAGTTTTCGATGAGCCGAACCGATAACAACCGGGAAAAAAACAAACAAACCTCTGCCGCGAAGCGCTGGAAAAAAACTAGTTACTTACAAAATACAAAATGGTTAGTCTACATGCAAAAGTTACAAATAGTCTATGCATGCACCACATGTTAGTTTTTATTATAATTAATTATTTTATTATTAATATTATAATTAATTTTAAATTATTATGTTTTTCTCTATAACTTTTAAAATATAATATTTTATAAATTTCGAATATACCGTTGTGACGTGCTTATTTTTATTTACATTTTGGTGTAAATTTTTATCTACGCGTTTATTTTTATATACGTGCTTATTTTTATCTAACGTTGCGACGTGATTATTTTTAATTAAATTGCGACGTGACAATTTTTATTTACGTTTCGACTTGAATTTTCTTAACATTATTTTTAAACACATCTTAAAATACATCGTTGTGACGTTTTTTTATCTACGTTTAAACCGACCCGCGTAATGCGCCGTCAGCGTGTTTATTTTTATCTATATTTCGGTGTAATTTTTTTCCGAATTACTTCACTTTTGTATAGAACGATGTAAAGTTTTCGTGACTATCGAATATACTGTTGTAACATGTTTTTTTTTCTTAAGGTCACGTTTAATTTACCGTCACGATTTATTTATTTTTATCTATATTTTGAACCCGTCGCGGAGCACGGTGTAATCCACTAGTTTTTAACAAATATAATATTAATTCTAAAATATAGTTTTTGTAATATTTAAACCACAAGCAATAATTAAATTTGTCCATAATCTAAATATCTAACACTTTGCGACTCAAGTCATGTTGGTGTGAATGAGGATGTTGATGTCTTATCCACGAAATTACGAGGTTATTTCGATATTTTCTTCTTTAAATTCACCAAGAAGCTCTAATCCCTTTGTTCTTTACTATAGTCTTCAAACCCTAAAACTAAACCAAAAGTTTTTTAGAAACCCCTTATGTTTTTATCTGAAACAAGTTCTTAAAACCATAAAATACTTTTGTAAGATAGAAAAGACTAAAACCCTAGCTTTGTTTTCTTTCTGTTCTTCATTCTTCAATCTTCATTTTATAATGATGGATAGTACTCATGATCATCAGAATCTTCGATATGTAAGTTAGTTATATTCTTCTTTCTTCAATCTCTTCTTTAACATTTACTCGATCCTACTCATGTGATCCTCTTCAGAATCTCTTGAAAACTCTCGATCAATCGCCAACTCCGGGTGTCAATGGACCCTTTTGCGAGCTTTCTGGTGACTCATGAGTTTTCAAGATAATTCTGTCAATGGTATAAGCGTGTTATGCTGCAGTTGACCAGCTGACTGGCCGGCCGTTAATTGATCTCAAGCAGCACACCTTTAATTACCAAACATGTCAATGTTTTTTCTTTTCCAAATATACAACTTTTTAGATTTATAGGGACTTAAGGATTGTATGTGAATTTTATAAAGGATTTTGGTTTTAGACAAGCGGATTCAAGCAAATCTGCTACTTACACGAGCAGATTAATTCTACTCGCATGAATTTCTTGAATATCCGCTGAGCGGATTTGTCCAACCAGGATGTTACCTAGAAAGCAAAATGTTTCCAGAATTCTCCTATAAACCAAAATTAGTCCTCCAAGTTCCTTATGAATCTAAAAAAAATTGCCAAATTTTCATTTAATTTTATTTCATTGTAGCGGAATGATGTTATTTTGTTGGATTCTACTCGCATGAATTTCTTGAATCCGTTTATCCAACGAGCGGATAGGTCCAGCCAACATGTTACCTGGAAACCAAAATCTTTTCAGAATGCTCATGTAAACCAAAATTAATTCTCTAAGTTCCCTATGAATCTAAAAAAATACGCCAAGTATATGTTTACTTTTATTTAGCGGAATGATGTTATTTTGTTGGGTCGAAACATGTCTACATGTATCATCTTATTCAGATAAACTGTTGGTATTCTCAGTTAGCGAAACTGATGTTTTCATTTAGTGCGAAACTATTTAGTAGATTTGCTAGGTTCACTTAGTTTGTTGTTAGGCGAAATCAATTGATTTGTTTCGCTGTCTTCTTCTTCTTTCTTTGTAATTTTGTTTTAATTTGAATGAGATTAATCAACATAAACAACTCACTTCTTCTACCTTTAATTTGCAGGATTACGAGGCCTCGTCAAGTTCAAAGTTACCAGTAAACTTGAAACTCGTATTTTTAAATGAAGTGGCTTCTCCAGTGTTCACTAAACAAAAGATCACTGGAAAAGCCAGTGACGGTGATGAAAATAAGTCCATTGAAGTCATGTTAATTGATAGTAACACAGGGAGAAGGATCACCTCCGGGACGGTAGCCTCAGCAAAGGTAAAGATCGTACTTCTTCGTGGAGATTACGGTGGTTCCGCCACAAGAGAGTTTCAAAACAATATAGTGGTAGACTGGAAGAAAAAGAAAAATATTCTTCTAGGTGATCTCTATGTAGATCTTCAAAACGGGTTCGGGACGGTTGGTGAAATAAGAATTAAACATGATAGTAATTCTCTTAAGAATGTTAAATTTAGATTAGGTGCAATGGTGGTTGATTGTCTGTATGAGATTGAAGTAGCAATAACAAACCCATTTGAAGTTAAGGATCACCGTAATTTACCAAAGTACCTAAGACCATTGTCACTAGAAGATAAAGTGGGCAGGATGATCCATATATCGAATAAGGGCAAGGGCAAGATCCGTATTCGTCTCGAGAGCAAAAACATTCGGATAGTGAGGGATTTTCTTGATATGTACTCTTCAAGCCCCCGGGAACTCCAAGAGGTAATTAACACTAATGTTCTTATTCAATTCCCCTCAAAAATTTATTTTGTTGATAACTTATCAGAAACTTTTGTAGAAAATATATATGTTTTCTAGTAGTGTTATTCCTCCCAAAATTGCATTAATCTGATATGCAGTTTAAACCGTAGATATGTGGTATCAAAGGCAAAAAGTGGGAGACCACGGTGAATCATGCGAAAACAAGCCTCACACGAAACGTGGTATGCCTCTCATTTAGCGATATATCGATCAATATATAACTTTAACAAATCTTTCAACATGTAATGTTTTGGGTGAAAACTGGTGTATATGTTTTGTAGCACATTAACTCCATCTCTCAACAAATAATTAATACTTTGGCTTCCGATGATTATGAAGATAGCATTGAGTTTGACAACAAATGTTATGAACCGCAGCCATGTGAAGATGAGCATTCAAGTATACCTATGATAGAAGATTCAAAATTTTCAATCGAGGATGTTGAAATATGTGATGCATATTTTAATATGTTCGAGCCAGATCAAGAAGGCGAAATGAATAATGGTACATCGGCTTTGGTTGGTAATGGTGTGAAAGGCAGTGGCGATAAGGCGAAAAAGAGATGGATGAAACTGCGTCTTTTTTCGTACTCGATTGTGACTTTCACTAAGAAGCTAGGTTGGGGCCGGTATGGGCGTGGTTTCGGGTGTAAATGAGTTGAGCCGCGTGTGAACTACTTGAAATAATCGTTTTGTTAAAAACTCGAATTGAGTCGAGATTAAACGAGGGATCTAGCCTAAACTCAAGAACAAATTGGAGCTCATACTATAAATGGGTTGTAACATCCCAATTTTAGGTCTGGTAATTTAAAATCATATTATATAATGATGCCATCTTAAATAAAAGTGTTATCTTCTATTTTATATCCTTAATTGGAAATTCTAGTAATGAAACCAAAGATGAGTTGGACATATTTAATACCTAGGGTCACCATACAACCCGTTGGAACGCTAAGTCTGGACCTTTCCATAGGAATATATTTTCACGAGACATCTCTGAGATTTTAAATGTCCAGCATAACTACAGAGACAGACCTATAGAATATGAACTTATATTTACAAAAAAGCTCATTAAATTTAGACCAAAATAAATTTGAATTTTAATGGGTTTAAAATTTATAGTTTTTTTATAAAATATAATTTTATATAATATATATATATATATATATATAATTTAAAAATTTTATGCCCCTAAAAAACCATCAAAATTACATGTCCCGTGCGACACCACATGCACATGCCACTGAACCACCTCTGTATTTTCGAAGATGTGTTTCCATCCTTCCTTATTAGCTAGCTAGTTTGACTTTATGCAGATGAATACTATCAAGGGCCGAGCTAGTGCTATAAAAACGCCCCGGGATCTAGCAAGACTAAAAAGATTCGGGTTTTGATTGGTTACAGAACATGTTGGACGATTTGGAAAGCAAGGAACCGTTGGCTCTTCTCAAACGCTAGATCATCGGTGGAAAACATGGTGGAAGAGATAAAATTGCAAGCATTTACACGGATGAAAGCAAGAGGAAAAAGTTCACATTGTACATGGGAGGAATGGTTAATTAACCCTACTACGGGTGTCGAATAAAAATGGTTCCTATTGGGTTGATTGAATTTTTTGTTTTATCTTTTGGTGTATAAGCCTTATGGGCGAATATTGTATTGAGGGTTTTGCTAGTTCCCCGCTAGTTTATCTATGAGAATTTCTCATTTTTGTCGTTAAAAAAAACTAGCTTAATGATTGGGGGGGGGGGGGTTAAGGATAATAATCTTATGCCCCTCAAATACTCTAAGCCCTCCGATATATTTCAGACTTATAGAATAGTTCTCGTCTTTAGAAAGCAAGTTAAACATGTTTATTGTTGATAGATTTTGGGCTTCCCCAATCAGAAACATTGTACCACTTTTCATGTTTAATTATTGCATGAATATTGTCGGGAGAAAAAATCACCAGAGTCAACAAATCTATACTATGTAATAAATAAAGATTTTCTAATGACACGTGACACCTCCATATTCAACCTAATAACAATTTTTTCGCCCCTCTCTCATAATAAATACATTTCTATATTTTTAATAATATATATTTTTAAATAAATTATTAATTATACTAATAAAACATATTTATTTTAAATTATCTCATATTATAAGAAACTTTAAAATGTAATTATTTATGAAAGTCAAATTACATTGAATAATATTTAATTTATTTTTAAACTCAATTATATATTAATTTTTATATATTTTTTTATTTTGTTTTTTTATTGTTACTATATGTAATACATTTTCCATCTATAAGATATATATATATAAAGATTTAAGAATTTTATGTATTGATATTTTTCATCAAACAATATAATCTATATCTATACCATATAATAAATAAAGTATTTTTAATATCACGTATTCATATTCATTTTTATAATTTTTTTCCTGCCCTCTCTTTTATTAAATACATTTCCATCTTTTTAATAAAAATGTATTTTTAATAAATTATTAATTATACTAAATAAAACACATTTATTTCAAATTATCTCATATAATAAAAAACTTTAAAATCTAATTACTTAGCTTATTTTTCAATCAAATATTAAATAAAAGTCAAATTATATTAAATATTAATTAATGTATTTTTTAAACGTAATTATATATTAATATTAACATATTTTTGGATTTTTTTTTCTATTGTTAATATATGTAATACATTTTTCCACCTATCTATCTTACTACTCTAATAAATTAAAATCTATTAAGGACACATGTCACTCTCTGGTTACTCATTGATCGATGTCGTTTGGTCAATCAAAAACATTTATAAAAACTACTACTTATCTACCTTGGACTGTAGACGGGGAAGTATGGTTGTCGAATCCACAGTGAATCAGTGGAAAATTTAATTGCTTAGATTAGAAAATAATAATTAAAAACACAGATCAAATAAAGAAGCAACTCCCTCCCAAACTTCAGGTTCTAGGTTTCACATATAATCCAGTTATTCAGTTTAGACACCATATAGAAATAGTGTTAAAAAGTCAATTGAATTAGTAATTGAAGACAGATTCTTTGTCAGAAAACCTATGCAACTAGTTTGTCATAACCAGTATCATTCAAATACCCAATTAATCAGTATCAAGTTATCTACTTTAGTCACCCAACCCTGCTACTAAGTTTTGTCATCAACCGAACAAGATTGTAAAGCAAACAAACTCAAAACACATAGATAAAATTGTCTAGCTCAACCAATACATCAATCAATCAGTTATTGTTAGAAACTAATCAATCTAAAACAGATGAACAACTGAATCAAATACGAAAACCTAAACGAACCATCCGCTGGGAGGAAGCCACACGCAGCCTAGCCACGCAAGCATAGTTTCAATAGATGATCTGGAACTGTTCTTGCCTCTAAAAATCGCCCTTAGTTGCTCTGAAATCAGCTGAATGAAAGTTAATTACGACTTAGGGCGTGAATTCCTTTTAATTAGAAAATTAGGGCTTTTTCCTGATCCGTCTGCCCTTCGTGTGTCGCGAAAGTCCTTGGCCCATTATTCGTGTGGCGCGAAGAACAATTTAGTCGCTCGCCCCTTTTCTCTTTCTCGCGTGGCGCGAACATCCTCTTTCCGGTCTTCGCGTGTCGCGAAGATCACTTTTCTAGAACTTTGACATTTTTACACTTTAACCCCCTGTACTTTCGTGCCTTCTCAATTATGCTTCGTTATCTGCTCATTTTGCAGTTTAACATATCATAGACTCATATACACATACCAACATAAAACTGACTCTATAAACAAAGTAAAAAGTATAAAACTATATAAATTAGACTCTTAGACACGGGATATTTGACCTCACATCAAATCCCCACACTTGAACTTTTTCGTCCCGAAAAATAATAATGCAATGGAATCATAATCAGGAAATTTGCACTTTACTTTCATTTTTCACAGCACAGACTCTCATAACACGTTAACCGTAACACTCGGTATTTCTGTCCGATTAAACCCAGCCACCGACTCTCGAGCCCCCAATTATGTGATCTATATATTCTACATTACCAAACAGACAGTCAATCTATGGGTCTCACACTCAGAAATCTACGTCTCAGACTAATCCCATCTCAAGGTCATGTTTAGGCCCGGGTTAAACCATATAGATTTACCACCATTATAAACACTAATCTATAAGTTTTAAAAATTAAAATGGATAATTGATCGATGAACGAATGATATGAGCTTTTATTAACACTTATGAATAAACCTAACCCAGTGGTGTTTCAATCACACTGGAACACGATATATGACACGTAGGCTACAGTTTTTAAGCAATGAAGTACATAAGCTTCGGAACATAGGTGTATCCTTCAAGTCACCATCCCGAAGGGAAACACATAAACCTAGCTTAGATATCCAATTATTATTGATCGCTTAAGTCTCGCCCATGGGTGTATCAACCAAGTCACTATCCCAGAGGGCAACATTTAGGCGAAACCTAAGATTTCAATTTTTAATTAATTAAAGCTCATTAAATGATGGATTATGGAATGCAGGCGCCACCAACTTTCGGACTTATTTTCATAAAAAAAAAAAGCAGTGTGCCAAATAATTTTTCAACTTTCGGACTTATTTTCACCAACTTTCGGACCTTACCGACACCCCTAAGATGAGAACCCATGAGATATCCTGGATTAATTATCCATTTAAACTAAATTCACTGTCAGGATGTTTAAGCTCTTAAGTCGACTGGGCCTACCAAAACGTTACAAATTAGACATATTTGATCATCTTTATTATTCAATTACATTACACACGCAACTTTTTGGTTGTACTGTCATTTTCCATTTAATTGCAAACATTCTAATCCAAAGACATTTTTCGAAATTTTTACATTTTTATGTGTTTTTACGACTCAAAACTGACTCAAACTAGACCTAGACAAGGTCTCCCCTCCCCACACTTAAACTCTGCATTGTACTCAATGTAGGAAGAGCGACACTAAAACGAAAACAAAATACAGGAAATAAGAAAACTTAGATGGACAGACGATCGTATATCATTTCATTCGCGATCGTGCTCCATGGATACAAACGGTTGCCTTGTACAAAAGAATCAAGCTAAAGTCGGATTATCTACCCCCGAATGAAGATTGAGTACGGGAAATTGAAATCCACACCTGCAAAATAAGCACGAAACAAACCCACAACCATCATATCGACTCAATATAATGACTCAAAGAAAAATAAAAGACCCGACGGACTCGAACGACTAAACAAATAATAAATAAAAAAAAAATCAAAAATTAGGGTTTCAGGGTCCCTTCGCGTGTCGCGAAAACCTGGGACCAGTTCTTTGCGTGTCACGAAGAACCAATAGCCGTTCGGGTTATTACTTTTGTTCTTCGTGTGTCGCGAAGATTGAAGGAGGGTTCTTCGCGTGGCGCGAAGACCCTGTGTTCACAGAAACTTTTGAACTATTTTATACTTAGAAAAATTTTCCAACTCAAAATCCTATTTTTCGTCCAAATCATCCAAAAACTTTCACACGCTCCCAATTGCACCCCATGTGCAAGAAAACCCATGGGACTTCCCACACTTGGCCGGTTCACACACAAAACACACAAAACAAAGATAAAACCTAACTCGCTTTCGTAGGAATCACGGATGCATTTAGTGTATGCATCAAGCCTTTAAACCTAGCCCGAGTGGACGAGTTTAGTCTCGTGAGGGTTTCTATTGAACACACCCGCAAAGTTCATTTAACTAGACATGAAATTAAAACATACCTTAGGCTACCTGCTAAGAGTGTTAAGTTTAATGTTTTCAGCCAGACGCGGTGTACCTTACTGATGTCATGGTGGTCGGGTGGGATGCTTGCAATCGTCCTTCCCCACACTTAAGTTCCTTTCCTCATCGAATTTTCTCCATGCTTGAACAAACAAAGCAAGGAGTTCCTACTCTGCATCCGGAACTTGCGGTTTCTGCCCTTTCCGCCTTCTCTTTTTGACCATCTTCTTCCCCTTATCCGGAGTCTCACCATCCTTCTGCTCAGCTGATCTGTCACCTACAAAACAAGTATTCTCGACTGTGTTATTCACCTTTTCAGGTGATCCACATTTATTAGCTTTCGGGATTAGCAAGTTTGAAAATATTTTAAGACTCATTTTCTGAGCCCCAAACCTCATCCTTACCGTTCCCTCAGCACAGTTAATATCTGCCTGCGCAGTGGCCAAGAACGGTCTATCCAAAATAATTGTTGGTTCTGTGTTCTTTACACAGTCCTACACCAAGAAATCCACTGGGTAGTAAAACTCTTTTACCTTCACAGTCATATCCTTTACAATCCCCCGATGATGTGTGGAAGTCTGATCAGCCAACACCACAAATGGTGTTAACTCTCTGTAATAGACCAAAATCATGCTGATCATGTTGTTGATAAAGTGGTGTTTTCATTAACCAAATTGTTGTGTGTTTAAATCTTGTGTAATGCAGATCAGAGCCGTCCTGAGGATTTAAGTATCCTGACCAAGCTTGAAGAAAGAGGCCTCTACGAAAAAAAATATATAAACTATTTTTTTAAATGACGATTAACGTAATAGTAATAAACATTGAAAAAATATAGGGCTCAACCAATCAACCGTTATATATTTCTTTATAAAGATTATGACCCAAACATTACATATTTACATTATAAAGATTAAATGGATTACTGGATTATGACCCAACCAATCAACCATTACATATTTACATTATAAAGATTAAACGGATTATGGCCCAACAACTATATTATAAATATTAAACAGGGCTCCACCATTACATTATAAAGATCAAAGAAGGCCTAACCTTTATAAAGATTAAAAAAGGCTCAACCATTATAAAAAAGTCTAGTATGTTTTAAAGTTTTTATAAAAATATCCCAATATATAAAACCGGTATATAAAATTTTAGGCCCCTAAAAAAATGGGTTATGGCCGGCTGCCTAGCTTGGCCTACCCCAAGGCCGGCTATGGTGCAGATGTGATTTTAGGAGCAAAGCATGTCTAGACCATATAGGGTATGTGTGTTCGCCGATCAAGAAAACTTCAAACTTGTTTGGTTTATTCGGCTTTTAACCTGAAAACCGAACACTAATTTTTTATTTCTTTAAAAACTAATTTAACTTGGGCTTTAGCCCGAAAATACGTTAGTTTTTCAATATGTTACTTTTTTAATAGCACTTAATCTAATTCTGTTAGCTAAACCCATCAAACGTCACACTGCTGGATTTTAACTCTCACCGGTCACTAGTTGGAGAAAAAACACATCATTTATCACTTTGAATATTCCCTTGATGACTTTTCGATATGTTATTACAAAGACTAGAAGTCTGTTTGAAATCTATTACGTATAATAAATAAAAGTTTTTTAAAGATACATGTCATCTCTATATTTAATCTTATTATTTTTTTTTTACTCTCTCTCTTATTAAATACACTTCTATATTTTCATTAAATACACCCCTCTCTTATTAAATCTATACTATATGATAAATAAATGTTTTTCAATGCCACATGTTACCTTCATATTCAATCTCATTATTTTTTTTTCCGCATCTCTCTCTTATTAAATACACCTCTATATTTTCATTAAATACACATCTCTCTTATTAAATACATCTCTATATTTTATTAATAATATTTTTTTAAAGAAAATACTAATCTTTGTATTAATAAATCTCCCGACATATTTTGACGAGTGTATGTGTTAACAGATTATATTATATTTCATGGGTTATTCAACCCGTATAAAAACACGAGTTTTTATAAAATAAATTTTTTATTACTTAATATATAATATTATAATTATATTTATTTAACCCGTGTAACACACGGGAATTTAAACTAGTTAATAATAGATAAACCCTAAACTGTCAATGAGCTGGTGGTGGAGTGGTAAAGGAGAGACCTGGTGTTCGTTGTGACCCAGGTTCAATCTCTGCTATCCCCATTAGTTTCTAAGGCATGCAAATAAAGTCTAGCTCTTAGGCTGATGCACTTGGGTTTTACCCACGCCGATCCAGGGTTCGAGCATCGGCTCTCCCTCAAGCCCGGAATGGGCCGTATTGGGTGGGATTTTTCCTTGAATGCTCTCCAACTCTGACGCGAAGTTGGCCCGGTTAAGACAACATATTGACGGAGTTGACGAGACACTCCCATGTAACGAAGGGTACGACATCACAACATTCAATGTTCGTCATTAAAAAAAAAGATAAACCCTAAACTAACATATGTTAACAATTTTGGAGTGTTTGTTACGTAATCTTAACTTCTTAAGGTAATTACATTGTAATTCAACCTTTTCACTCTTTATCATTATGTAGACACTCTTCTTGTGTTGTTTAATACTAAAGCTTGGCCCTTTAAAACATATAAAGTTAATCTGTCAAATAACTTAATAATTTTCTCTCCGATTTCCGTTGGATTTATTAAAAAACATCTATATCTATACTATTTAATAAACAAGTAAATTAACGATACATTTGTTATAATTCTAGGCATTCTCATTCTCATTTTCCCTCTCACTCCTATTAAAAAGCAACTCCACTATTTTAGGCTATAAAATTAATTATTTGTTTCAATTTTTATCTATACACATTTTTTAATTTAAATTTGTGTTTGTCATCAATTAATTTGTTTAATTATATTTTTATAAATTCTACAAACTGAAATCAATTTTATAACAAACTAGGATTCAGATAAAAAAAATTAATCATATATTTACATAGTCACATTGTTCCATTTTGACGAGTGTATATACTTATAGATTACATTATATTTTATTCAACCTTTGTAATACACGGGTTTATTCAACTCGTGTATTACGAGGATTTTAAAAACATAATTTTTTATTAATAAGTATATAATATTATATTTTAACCCGTGTAATAAACGAGATTCTAATTTAGTAAATAAATAAAAAACTAAAAACGTTTTGATGGATACAGATTGAGGTCAGAAACATCATAATTTTTTGAGTAAATTTCGTTTTACGTTCATGTGATTTGGTCAAATAATTGCTTTGAATCCAAAGCTTTTAATTGGACTTTTTGCGTCCTTGTGGATTTATTTTCGTTTCAATTAAACCCATGATACTAACACCGTGAGTATGATTCTGTTAAGTAGTTGTAAATTGACTAAAATACCCATCTTTCTCCAAAAACCCTACTCTCTCCAAAAACACACACAAACTCTGCTCATTCTACTAATCATCGCCGGCACCATCTCCGGCCACCGATCCGTCTCCGGCCACCACTGATCCATCTCCGGCCAACACCATCGATTGCCCCTTAATCTTCACTGATCTGCCTTTAATTTACTCAAAAATACATAAATCAAACATACGCTACCATCGTCATCTCTCCAGTGGAAACCTAACTGTTCATCTGACCTTTGCCCCTTTTCTAACAGAAGAAAACGTCGTCGGCCGGTGGTGGTGTTGGTCAGTGGGGTGGCCGACTCATCACAATCGCGACTTCATCTTGCTTCGGTTGCTTTGATTCACAAAATTAGGGTTTTGCTCAATTGGGGTTGAATCGGAGGTGGGTTTCCAGGCGGGAAGTTCAGCAAACCTGGACCAAAACTCATCGGTGGTGGAGTCGGTAATAGCGGTGGTGGTTTTGCTCAATCGGGGTTGAATCGGAGATGGGTTTGTCGTCTCGTTTTTCTGGCCAGCATGGTTTGTCGTCTCGTTTTTCCGGCAATCGTGAGAGGGGGGGCTGCCTTCATCCCCTCAAGTGCAGATCTGGAAAATCCATAAAATCGAGAACAGATATGAGGTTGTGGCCGGTGACAGAGGTGTGGCCGACGACGGGAAGTGGCCGGCGACGGAGGAGTGGCTGACGGGAGTGGCTTTCTTAAGGATTTTAGGTTTGGATAGAAAAATGATATAGAGAGAGAAAAAGAGAGACAAGAGGTTTTTATTATAAAATATTTTTGTTTTTTTATTAAGGAGAGTATTTTGGTACTTTTAAAAAAGTTAACGGAATCATCTTAACAGCATTAGTGACTTGTAGTTGATTTGGACAATTAACAAATCATAAGAACGCAAAAAGTCCAATTGAAACATTTGGATTCAAAGCGATTATTTGACCAAACCACAGAGACCCAAAACAAAATTTACTCTAATTTTTTTGTGACAACATTCATAAATCCGTTACTATTTTTTTTCTGAAAGTAAATATGTTAGAGAAATATAGCTTTCTATTTTTTTTTTGAAAGGCGAACATTGAATGATGTGATGTCGTACCACCTGTCACATGGGAGAGTCTCGTCCAACTCAGGCCAATATGTTGTCTTAATCGGGCCTATTTGGCGTCGAGTTGGAGAGCTTTCAAGGAAAAACCTCACTCAATACGGCCTCTTCCGGACTTAAGGGAGAGCCGAGACTCGAACCCTGGATTGGCGTGAGTAAAACCCTGGTGCATCAGCATAAGAGCTAGGCCTCATTTGAGATGCCGCAGAAACTAATGGTTGTGGCAGAGATCGAACACGGGTCCCTTGGAACTTCGAGCCTTACCTCAACCGCTACATCATAACCTCTTTAACAGAAATCTGGCTTTCTAGTACAACGTATTAGATCATACATGCATTAACTTTGGAGTACTCCCACACCATAAGTTCCAAATCCAATATATGCAAACTATAAGCTATCTATGGTAGATTCTTTTAAATGTTATTATCCTAAAGAATTATATGGCTTCTAGTCTCTTGAGTGATAAGATAAAATATAGCTTATGTTTAATAATGACATTAAAGACCACTTTACTATTCTTTTAAAGGTTTACATAAACAGGTTCACGTCAATATTAGTATATTCTCATAAAAATTGCTTTAACTGAAATTCTGAAAACATGTAAACGATATAGTTCAATAAATTACTATAATATTTATAGCCAATAAAAGGCAAGTTTTAAATGTTTCTCAATTCATTTATTACAACAAAAAGGAAAAAAAAAACGAAACGAAAATGAGATATGTGTGATCAACATCGAACTAGATGCAAACACTAGACAAGTTGGCAAGTTGCAACTTTAAATTCTATTTATTTATTTCTTTTTTTTTCTCTTTAATTCGTATATATATCGTTTGATGAAAATTCAGGTTTTCTGTTTTTTGATTATTAAAAATGTTTATAACGTAAATATTTTTAATACAACAAAATAGATACTCAAATTGCGGCTTAATTAGGAAAATTAAATAACATATGTTGATATGTACAATCATCTGAATTAATCATTCCAAAAGAAATTAAAGTTGCGGAGCGGGTCGTCCCTGAGATTTCGGATGCCCTGTGTGACTCATAAAAATGAGCCCTTATAATAGAAAATTATATTAAAAAAAATTATTTATACCACGATAATTGTTATAACAATAAACAAAACAAAATTATTATACCAAAATAATATATTTTACATAATTAAACGAATCTTGAGGCTTTCCTAGTGTACTAGTGGAGGAACTAGAACTCTTAAGCTCGAGGGCGGAGGGTCCTACTATAAAGTTTTTTATATTTTCTAATGTATATTAGTAATTCATCTCGACATTTTTTATTATTACTTTTATTGATATTTAACATATGATAAAGTCATTTGAGGTTATTTTTTACCAAGGTATCTTTATGATAAACATTTTTACATTCTTAAAATCGTTATGTACATTTTAAAAAATAACATAAAGTTTATGATAGAAAGTTATATAAAATACTAGGTTAGAATCCCGTGTATTACACGGTCTGAATAAACATAATGTTATATACTTATTAATAAAAAACATATGTTTTTAAAAACCCGTGTATTAAATGAGTTGAATAAAATTTTACGTGACAATTGTAAATTATGTTTAAGTTAATTCTTAAAACATTTTTAGCTGAGTATTAACTTTTTTTATGTAACTGATAAATGTTAATTCATATTAAACTTTAGAAACCTTGTGTATTACACGTGTAAAATAAATGCAATGTTATATATATACTTAATAATACAAATTTACATATTAAATATTCATGAAAAACGTTTTATAAAAAAATTATAGAAGTCGTTATTATTTAATATGAGAGAGAAAAAATAATTAATAGGAGAGAGAGGCGGGAAAAAAACTTAAGGATACATGAGAGAGTGACAAATCAAAACCTTTATTTATTATATAGTATAGATTAAGCTACAAATTAAATAAGAGTAATAATAAGTAAAATAATAGATAATAAGTTGATTAAATAGTTACAACTAAACAAAATAAAGTATACAAATTAATGTTCTCAAGTGAAAATCTTGATGATTAAATAGTGTGTCTTATAACAAAAATATTTTGAGTTAAAATCCTACTTGTAGGTTGATGTATTTTTTTTTTTAATCTAGGTGTTTTCAAAACAAATTAATAAAAAAAACATTCAAAGTTAAATCTATACTCTGTAATAAATAAAGGTTTTGTTAAGAAAAATTTTTCCGCCTCCTTCTCTTATTAATTGCACAAGTTTTTTTTAATTGTTTTTTAATATTTTTTGTTTTCCACCAATCTCTCTCTTATTAAATAATAATAATTTATATAACTCTTTTTATAAAACATTTTTATTTAAAATTTTACAAATTGAACATTTATTTCAATCTTTTTATAAAACATTTTTAAAAAGTAACCATATGACGTTTCGAAAACTTGTATTAAAAAACTATGTAATCTATATCTATACTATATAATAAAGGACACTTGTCACTCATACGTGCATCTTTAACATTTTTTATCGTCTCTCTCTCCTATTAATTATACAATTTTATTTTTAAATTTTGTTTCTCATCTCTCTCCTATTAAATAATAATGATTTATATAATTACTTTTATAAAAAGTCTTTTACTTTTAAAAAAATAGGTTTGTTCATAAAACATTTTTATAATTTGAATATTTCTTCATTCTTTTGATAAAATATTTTTAAAAAATAACTATATAACATTTTTAGAATCACAAATCTTTATAAAAACTGATGTTTTATAACAAGTTGTATTTTTTCAACCCATGTAATACATTGGTTTTAACCTAGTTGTTAAATAAAAGATAAATTAAATAAATAATGAATATTGTACTCGTGGAATTTTTATTTATTTTTATTATTTTTTTAGAACGGCAAGTTTCTTCAATTACCATTAGGCCACCAACCCCAATAGTAATTGAAGTGGCTCTAGTCCCTAGAAAAATGATTTTATAATTAATAAAATATTGCTCTTTCTTTTTCAAAAAGAAAACAAATCAGCTTCTTCATCATTTAACCTGGAGTTGCAAAAAACTCCCGATAATTTCCTCTCCGTCTAGAAAAAAATCTGACGATGGCGTTTTTATTCTCCCTTCTTTCTTTTAACATACGATTTAGAAGGTTAAACTATAAAAAAAACATGTCATTTATTTTAAGGCCTTGGAAAATTTAGGGCCTGAGCGGTCGTCCACCCAACACACCCTAAGGGCCGACTTTGTTGCGGAATTTTCACGCGCTTAAGAAATAAACATGACTTGCTTTTATTTATAGAAACACCAGGTGATTTGTATATCGCTACATACTAACCACATTATGTTTGTCAATTAACAAGAGAAAGAGGCGGAAAAATATTTAAGCAATAGAACATTTTTCATCAACTGAGTTTTATTAGCCCGATAAAGAAAAATGGACGCATAAATAAATACTAGTGTTATATATGTGCGTGTTGCGGTCCTAAACCGTCAAAATTAACGTCCTGAAAACTTTATACAATAAAATAAAAAAATTAATATCGACGTTCTAAATTCAAGGGTTTACACATGTTACTATAGGTTCAGTGTTGGCGAACTGTAAAAATCTTGTAAGGGTTAACTTTATTAATCATATTTAATTACAAATTGTTTAGGAAAAAAGGAAGTAAAGTTTCTTTCTTAAAAACATTATTAGGTAAAATTATATTTCAGTGCATTAGAACATACATAATTATTCACTAACCTAACTACGTTGGGGCAAATGACGGGCTTTTAAAATTTAACAAATTAACCAATTAATATGTCATTCTTATTTATTTTTCAAAGTGCTGATATGAACGGAATTGTTTTAAAATAACAACCCATCATTATTTATTAACTTTATGAGATGGGTTGTTTATTAACGAAATATAACTTTATGTACAAACTTTTATAAATTGTTTTGTTAGTGGGTGGATGCTGATTATACGAATACCTAAAAACTGAGAGTACGGTTGTTTTGCTATGTGTGTACTTGAAAAACGGTCAAAGTAGTCAGATCATATATCAATGAATTTAAGATTTTTATTTTAGCGGCGTTTGGAGAATTTTAGAATTTTTCGGGATTGTCGCGCAGATACCGTCAATTACTATAGAGTAAACAAAAACGGAGGTATTGATATGTAATCACGTAACATACTAATTTTAAAAAAAAAATATAGTAATATCATAGTCAAATTAAAGAGAATAAAATGTTCGTTTTTATGGTGTAACTTTTTATAAAAAAATATCAAGGTATATAAAAGTTATGGTCGTTTAAAAATCATGAAGGTTAGTTATTTTAAAAATCTAATTATTGTTTGAATAACCAAAAGTTGAATAAAGTTGAGGGGACAAAGATAAAAGTATTATTTAAAAGACATATTTATCCGTAAAAAGTTTTTAACACATGTATTAAGTGTTGTACCTTAAAAAATGATAATCATAATATAGTATAGATTAGAAACATTACACGGTTACTCAACCTAAAAGTCTAATTATTGTTACTATATATATATATATATATATATATATATATATATATATATGGTTAGATTTATGAGAAAACTTATTTTAATGAAAAAACTAGAGAATCACTAAAAAGAGAAGGGGTGAGATTTTAAAGAGAAAGAGTAAAACTGGAAATTAAAATATATAAATCTTTAATCATTTTTATCTTTTGCATACGTTATTATTATTATTTTTTAAATTGCACCATTAAATCAAAAATTTATTTATCTTTCATTTAAGTATAAATAACGTTATAAAAAATATGAATTAACTCGTCTTTTTTTTTCTTCTTACTTTCAATACTGCATATGTGTATTATCACCCCCAAAAACCTAAACCCCCACCCCACTCCACCCCCACCCCACCCAAAAACCTAAACCCCCCCACACCTACCCCCAAAAACCTAAACCCACCACACACCTCAAATATCTAAACCCCCCACACACCCTCACCCAAAAACCTAAACCCACCCCCCCCCCCAAAAAAAAACCTAAACCCACCCACCCCACCCCCACCCAAAAACCTAAACCCACCCACCCCCACCAAAAAACTTAAACCCACTGCACCCACCCCTTATCCTCAAAAACCTAACCCTAAACGTAATACTGCATATGTGTAGTACCACCCTAAAAACCTAACCCAACCCCCACCCAAAAACCTAACCCCGCCCCACCTCACCCACCCCCTAAAAACCTAAACCTCCCACCCACCCCTAATAAACCTAACCCCCCTCCCCACCCACCCACCCTCTCTCCAAAAACCTAACCTAAACCTTAAAACTAAATCTTAAAACTAAACCTACTATTTTTTCGAGTTTTTTTTAACGATGACGACGTGGGAAACAAGGTCTCCGAACCACTTTTTTAGTTTTTGATTTATATTTTGAGTTATGATTTTTTTTTTATTATTATTTTTACCTTTAAAGATTAGTTCTTTAGTTATCTTCCTAAATGTTAGTTTTCTTATTAACTTCACCCTATATATATATATATATATGTGTGTGTGTGTGTGTGATTAGTGTAATATCCGAGATATTCCGACGTATTAAAAAGGTCGATTTCGTGTTAAAGCCATTCCTTAAAACAATAGATATTAATTTTAAAATAATTCATACTTGAACCATATATATATAAATATGTATATGTATATGTGGAAAGTATAAATATATATATGTATCTATATAAAATCCTTAAAACATTACAAGGTGGTAAGTTTATAAATAAAATTTCCCTAAACACTAGAAATTATCTTATGAACTCATAAAATAATAAAAACTTATATAACAATTTAAATTTTATGAAAATAAAACATATTTATTTTATATAAAAGGATCGGATACTAAAACTGTCATTTTTAAATCTTGTTATAATCAGAAAGTTAACTGTTAACATAATATGTTAACCTTAGTACTTCATAGACGAATTGTGTCATTCCACCAAAGTCCCAAAACCCATTCCAGTCAAGGGTTCGACTCCCGCAAGGGGCGGTTTGGGGCTCGATTTATCCAAAACGCGAATTTGTCCAGATTCAGCGAACCTCGGTCCTCGCCTCACTCGTGCGATCCCAGCCCAAGGCATCCCGACACCCAATTTCGACGCTAGTGGCCGCGTGATCCACATTTAAGCCCGGCGTGCTTATCCGAATAACCCCCACCTAATCTAGCAATTAATGCCCAAATCGTGTATAAATACCAGTTCCTATTGCTCAACAACATCACACTCAAACTAAACAAACACTCAATTTAGTCGATCATCCCCTGCATTTGCTGATTAAAACCCACGACCGCCGACGACGAGGCCCGACTCGTTCTCCCTCAATTGGGGTTTTGATAAAAAATTGATAAATTGATGATGATTAAGTGTTATAAAGGTGTTAGACACTTAAACAAACCCCAAATTAACTTAAAGAAACTAGTTTGATAAAAATTAGTGTCAAGGTATTGGAAAGAGAATTCTAGTGGTTGAGTTGAGTTCTTGATTAAAGGGGGTGTTTGGATATGGAAATAACCCAAACGGGTCAATTTGGGTTAAAAATGGAAATTTGGGTGGTAAACTCAATTGTATGTGTTTTGAATGAATGATTAGATTACTAAACTAGGTGTGTATGTTTAGGCAATCTAATTGTGGGTCTAGAAGGCGGAGCGGAGTCGTCTAACCCAAAAGGTAAGTGCCTATGCACTTACTTAGTATTGATGATAAATGGTAAATTTTATGGATTATGTGTTATGTGATTGTGTGCATACTTGTGATATGATAAATTATGAATGATTTAGTATGTGCAATGAATGAATGTAGTTATAGTGTTAACCTATATTGGAAATGGATCATGTGTTGATCATAAATAAAACGGAGATATGGCCTTGTGCCATATTGGAAATGGATCATGTGTTGATCATAAATGAAACGGAGATATGGCCTTGTGCCATATTGGAAATGGATCATGTGTTGATCATAAATGAAAAGGAGTTATGGCCTTTGTGCCATAATGGAAATGGATCATGTGTTGATCATAATTGAAACTTGTAGTAAGGGTGCAAGAATATGTAGCCTAAATGACAATTTGGGTGGAAACGGGTCAAATGGGTGAATGGGTGAAACAAGTAGGAATTTACTTGTTTGTTATGAATTTATCTTCATTACTAATGGTGATATGTGTGGTGAATGTAGGAAAAGCTCCGAGGTAGTCGAAGTCAAGTCCAAGGCGTTGGCGGATCCTCGTATGCATATTTTCATGTTTTGATGATTTGGTGTAATTTCCTCCTTTTTGATTGTAATTTGATAAACAAAACATGTTTTTGGGTTATGATCATGTTGTTGAAGGGGTTTTTGGTTAAAACCCATGTGTTAGGCAAAATTGTTGTCTTGTATTTTGGAAAAAGTTGGAAAAATGGCTAAGTATGAAAACCTGCTGAAACCTGAGAAAATTTCTGAGTTTTTGACTCCCTCGCGTATCGCGAGGGAGGAAGCTTGTTTTCTCGCGCTACGCGAGATGGTAAAATTTTTTTTTTTCTGGGTTAAGACTTCCGCGCGTTAAAGTTTTGTTTTTTTTAAAAGTGGTGTGTTTCATAGTGATATGCACTAAATGAGTACTATCTCAAATACTATACACTTCATAAATTCATGATTCAAAAACTTTCCTCTGTAACCTTTACTCTATGATTCTTATGTTCCGTTTTTTCAAGAATGGTCACATGACAGCATGCTTACTCGTCATGACCTGAAGGAGTTACCTTCAAGGAGAAATTCTTACGAGATTATACTTAAAAACTATATACATAAACTTATATTTATAGATACTACCCAATAAACTTCGTGATCATTGTAATATAACCCTTAAAACTATGTATTACCCTACAAATTCTTCTATAAAGCTTCATTATTTTATAAATATGACACCTAAGAGGTAACCCTTGTATTCTTACCTTACCTCCTTAGCACTTAACCAAGTTTCATTTGATAACTAACTCAAAACTTTTGTTACACTTTTATACATCTCAAAACTTTCATACGTCCTTAAACTTCATGATCCTTGTAATACCAGCACATTTAAAACCATGTATTATCCTACAAGTCCTTTTACGAACTTCATTACTTTATAAACTTGACACTTAAGGAGAAACTCTTGCGTTTTCATTTTTCATTTGATGATTTACTCAAACTTTGTTACACATTTATATATCTCAAAACTTTCATTACATCCTTAAAACTTACACATCACCGTTCCTGTAAACAAAACTTAACGTCTTTTAAACCTAAAGTACAATAACAAATGGATTAGTAACCTGATTGTTTTCCCCGTAAGAGAAGGAGCCTACTGTAGAATAAACAAGCTCCACGTTTAAGACTCTAAACCCACAATGAACCTCGACATAGTACCATAAACCCAAACATCGGTGACAATAACTGAGAGAAGTTGTAGGCCCATGAGGAAGTTCTGGCTAGGGAAATAGGTTACTTAAGTGAGTCTTTGTGACCACCCCTTCTTCCGGGAATCCTCCTCGTTAGCCCATAAACTTCTAATCAAAACTATTTTTGAAAATATTACTGTGATAACTCAGTATTATGAATAAAAACCTTTTGAACATATTAAATCAACTTACTTACACACTTTAATTTTCCGTTTAAATTGTATTATGTAAGGGCTAGAAGTCCCAATTTTGAAACATTTAACGAAAGTTATTTTGAAATTTATCTTGTTATCACTTACTAGCTTGACTTTCCTTCTAGCACTACAAAACACTTCTACCCAAACACTTTCGTCAAGAGTAGCTCACGTTACTACTTGAGATAATTAGCAACGTCACATTAAACTATAAAAATCCTAAGTGACACACGCATACTTGAAGAATAAACTGTGAACAAACCTTCTAATTCGTAAGCACTCTTTTAAAACAACCGGACTTATGAACCACTGCCGTAATCAACTATGGTCCTTACCTCTTATATAGACTTCACACTTCTAAATTTGACCAACTTTTCATTTGACAATCATACATACCTTTTCATAAGTCTTACTTATACTATTTATCAATGTCCAACTCGTCATTTTTAAACATCTTAATTACACTCTATATAAAAGAAAACTATACCTGCTGTTATGAAACGAGATAAAATCATTTATAAACACACTATCATAAACCTTATCGAAACTTTTCTCGTTACCCTATGCTTGGAGACTTTCCTCATTCAACTCTTGTCACGTAAAAGACTTACTATAAATCACAACGGGGACTAAAAGCTTAAATACACGTTGCTAAAACATTAAACTTCGTATACACCACTATAAGGTCGGAGACTTTTGAGTCATGTAAAACTTGTACAAATACTCAATCCCGTATTCCTGAAACTAAACACCTTCTAAACCACCAAAGGAAGCATGTCCAATAAGGGATCATGTGAAGCTTAATACTGAAACTTGAAACTCAACTGACTTATCCTATTTTCAAACTTATACTTGGATTCTTAGTCTTGAAAACTTTGTGTGTCCATCTTAACCAAACTCTATAAGACTTGATAAACGTACATTCCATATATACGAGAAAACTTCACTCTTGATACTAGACACTAGCAGGAAGGAGGACATTACTCTCTTTAGCAGAGTACATCCCCTGACTCCTATCTAAACCAAACATCGGGATCCACAAATCTTCTGGACAACTCGAATCTTCTGTGAGAAAGCGTATAACGGTTAATCCTGTTCCAAACGCTGTCCCATACCTCTCTTAAATACTAGAGTATTTAGATAACCGCTTTATACTCAAAACGTAATCGTATACTCCTACACACTGAAGCTAAACTAAGAGACTTTAAGCTATTCTATGTTTGATGTATTCTTGTTCAAACACAATTTAAACTATTCTATGTTTGACGTATTCTTGTTCAAACACACTTTAAACCGTTCTATGTTTGACGTATTCTTGTTCAAACACAATTCTATGTTTTACGTATTCTTGTTCAAACACAATATACACAATTCTATGTTTGACGTATTCTTGTTCAAACACAATTTAAACTATTCTATGTTTGACGTATTCTTGTTCAAACACAATTTAAACTATTCTATGTTTGACGTATTCTTGTTCAAACACGATTTGAGCTACCCCATGTTTGACGTATTCTTGTTCAAACATGATGAACGTATGAGACTTTAAACTACTCCATGTTTGACGTATGCTTGTTCAAACATGATGAACGTATAAGACTTTTAAATTACTCAAGGTTTGATGAATTCTTTATCAAACGCGAGGAAAGTGTAAAGACTTTAAACTACTCGATGATTGAGGTATTCTTATTCAATCACGAGAAAACTTTGAAACTCTAAATCTTGTCACATTCTTCTCTCTTTAATCATTGAATGACGTTTCTCTCTAAGGGACTCGTTAATCAATGATCACTCTTATGTGGAAACCTTAGTCGTGTGTTAAACAAATTCTTGTACTCTTTCTTGATCCACACACAAACAGAAGGACCTATGCGGACTATGCGACGATTTAAATGCTTGCGGGTGCACACGTAAGTATGAAAATCAGCGTATGGGAAGACATAGTAAACTCTGTCGTGTGCTATGATCTAAGTCTTATCGTAAGAGGTAGCCACGGAACTTAGGTACCGTAGCAATCCTTAGACGTATTAATCTACAAACTCAAATCATTACACTATCGTCGCATCCATCCTGAGTGATGCATTTCACTGTAAATGTTGAGTGAAAATTCATCAGTCATTCTCTCAAATATACTTCTGAAAAACAAATCTTCATATGCTTCGATGAAACAATATACTTACTAGGGAAACATCTGACAGGCATGGGTTGTGAAGCTTATAAACTCAAGCGTTTTCTTATTCCTATCATTACAATCCGGTTAGAATTCTAAACGTAATCCAAGGGATTTCTTATCTTCCTCGTTACCCTTGCACATATCAATTCTTAAAAACAGTAAATTTCCTACTTTAATTTCGGGACGAAATTTCCTCAAGTAGGGGAGACTGTAATATCCGAGATATTCCGACGTATTAAAAAGGTCGATTTCGTGTTAAAGCCATTCCTTAAAACAATAGATATTAATTTTAAAATAATTCATACTTGAACCATATATATAAATATGTATATGTATATGTGGAAAGTATAAATATATATATGTATCTATATAAAATCCTTAAAACATTACAAGGTGGTAATTTTATAAATAAAATTTCCCTAAACACTAGAAATTATCTTATGAACTCATAAAATAATAAAAACTTATATAACAATTTAAATTTTATGAAAATAAAACATATTTATTTTATATAAAAGGATCGGGGACAAAAACTGTCATTTTCGAATCTTGTTATAATCTGAAAGTTAACAGTTAACATAATATGTTAACCTTAGATACTTCAGGGACGAATTGTGTCATTCCACCAAAGTCCCAAAACCCATTCCAGTCAAGGGTTCGACTCCCGCAAGGGGCGGTTTGGGGATCGATTTATCCAAAACGCGAATTTGTCCAGATTCAGCGAACCTCGGTCCTATCCTCACGCGTGCGACCCCAGCCCAAGGCATCCCGACACCCAATTTCGACGATAGTGGCCGCGTGATCCACATTTAAGCCCGGCGTGCTTATCCGAATAACCCCCACCTAATCTAGCAATTAATGCCCAAATCGTGTATAAATACCAGTTCCTATTGCTTAACAACATCACACTCAAACTAAACAAACACTCAATTTAGTCGATCATCCCCTGCATTTGCGGATTAAAACCCACGACCGCCGCCGACGAGGCCCGACTCGTTCTCCCTCAATTCGACACCAAATCAGGTAATTCTTGTAACCATTGTCTTCGTATTCCTTCCAATATCAATAGCCCTCTGTCAATTCACGAAGACAGGAGGAATTTTGACTCGTATTTAAAGGAAATCGACTCTAGGGTTCAAATGGGATTCTGGGTTGGTTTGGGATTGTGTTTAACTTCTTATTTTTCCAGTCATACCATCACCGAGACCCGTAGGTGGGATGGTTAAGGCAGTGTGTGTGTTTGTGAACCGGGCGACCCGGGTTCGAATCCGGTTAGCCCGGTTTTGCCTCCTTTTATTTTTGCAGCCTTTTTAAACAGTTTTTAATACTCTTAATAATTTTTATAAACTTTCTAATGCTTTTATAAACTTGAATTGGATTTTTATTTACACTTTTATATTTTTGAACCATTCTAATTCATTTAAACTTGGTTAAAACTTATAATATTTAATACTTTAAAAACAATTTTAAATACTTAAAAACTAAATAAATGCTTCTAAACTTTTATAAAAGTTACATTTACACAGAAACTTTAATTTAATAAATTATAAACTTATACATTTTATATTTCATCCATTTGTTTATATAAATTTAAAACATGAGAAAATAAATATACTTTATTTATCTTCAAATATTTATAAAACTTTATAAGATAAAGACCTTAAAACAATTATAGACTTATACTTTTGAAACATAAACTTTAATTAAATACTTATACTTATAAACTTCTAATTTGAAGTAAACATTGTAAACTTATTTAAACTTTAAAGACTTATAATCAAAATACCCATTTGAAAAGAGAATTATTCATACTTTATTTATTTAATTATAAAACTTTATAAACTTGTAAACCTTGAAACTTATAACTTAAAAATATATATGTTATCTTATTGAAACTACAAGATAATAAATATTAATACCTAAATGCTTTGATAAATCTTAAATGATTTATATTAATTAGATAAATATTTAGATAATTATCTATCCTTAATAGTCATGTATTCTTGAAGTAATTATTATAAAATCTTAATTTTTACTTATCCTTTAAAATAATAATTATCATTTTGTATATTCTTTAAATAATTTTATTATAAATCTTTAATAATTATTTATTTCTTTGAATAATTATTGTTAAAACTTTAATAATTATTTAGTCTCCATTTAACAAATACCCTAATTTCATTTACGAATACTTAGAAAACTATTTGGATCATTATTACCTAACTAGAGTAATTATAAGACTTCTAAATAATTATTTTAATTAATGATTATTCTAAATCTACAAACTTATGAAACTTTGGTATTCAAGTCTTGTGACATTCATTCAAAACCTTTATTATAAACTTGGGTTAAAATTGATTTAAACTTCACAAACACAATCAATTCCATCGCCCACTTGGAACCCTAGTCAAATCCTAAATTATTAAGAATTCTTGCCCTAGTCTTATGAGATCATACTTGAAACTTTAGACTTATATTCCTAGGCTTATTGTGAGGATATTCTCCCTCTCGAAGTCTTGCAAACTTACTCTTATCGGATACTCTTCATCAATCCAAGTGAGTATACTTAGCCCCTTTTTCCTTTCTATACTTTTGGGGTGAAACATGTTCAAAAACATTAAACTTATACAATTCTTGTACAACTATGACTAGATGATTATTCTTATGTTAAACTTGAGACTTGTATGCTTAGATTAAACTTAAAACTAGCATATTCATTAACTTTGATCAAGCCTATGGTAACAATGATAGATCTATTGTATTTGACCAATCCACCTTGATTGATTGACCTCTTCGGGGGGGAGCCCTTAGTGATTGTTACTGAATTAAACTTTAAACTTGAGACTTATAAGGGTAACCTGCGGGTTATGCCTAAACTTGGTTGGAGGATTGATATGCACAATGTCTAACATGCTTGTTTCTCATACTTACATTATAGAATGCATAAATCATAGTGAATTGTAATTTTTTTCAAATCCTTGTTAAACTATGTCAAAACCTTTGTATCTCACCAACTATTTTGTAGTTGACAGATTCTTTCACATGTTTCAGGTTCTACAACATGAGACTTTATCGTGATCACATAGGATGCTTGGACCTAGAATGCTTAATCAGTTAGACTTGTATTCTTGCTATGTATTTGATTTATTCCTTGTATTGGAACCTTGAAGTTATTTAATAAAACTATTTAAACTTTAATAGTCAACCTTGTGCTATTGAACAACCGCGTCCGCCCCGACGTATAATCCACCGTCGGTTGGGGTGTGACAATTAGGTTCTGGTAAAAAACATTTTAATTGTAAGAAGGGTGAGAAGGATTTATGGCCATTAGATCAAACTGTAGAAAAGATTTAATGGTTGAGATTAAATTGTAGGAGAAAAAGTTGTTGGAAGGGTATTTTAGTTTTGGCCACTTTTGTTGACTTTTATCAAGTCCCCCCCCCCCCTCATTTTTAAACGTTCATAACTTTTACATATGACATTATTTTTTCAAAAAAATTACACCATAAAAATGAGCGTTTTTTATCTTTTAAACGAGTATAGTGTCGTTATAAACAAAAACGAATTTTTTTTACGTTTTCCAGTTCATTGTATAATTAGTTAGGTCAATGTGTAATACAAGTTCATTGTGTAATACAAGTTCAATGTGTAATACAAGTTCATTGTGTAACACAAGTTCAATGTGTAATACAAGTTCATTGTGTAATCATTATGTTTTACGTTTTCCAGCTCATTGTGTAGTTAGTCAGGTCATTGAGTAATACAAGTTTATTGTGTAATACAAGTTCATTGTGTAATACCACGTCTGGTCATTGTGTAATATCTGGTCATTGTGTAATACAAGTTCATTGTGTAATACAAGTTCATTGTGTAATTAGTCAAGTCATTGTTTAATACAAGTTCATTGTGTAGTTAGTCAGGTCATTGTGTAATACAAGTTCATTGTGTAATACAAGTTCATTGTGTTATACAAGTTCAATGTGTAATACAGGTTCATTGTGTTATATGTATTTATCATTGTGTTTTACGTTTTTCAGCTCAATGTGTAGTTAATCAGGTCATTGTGTAATACAAGTTCATCGTGTAATACAAGTTCATTGTGTAATACCATGTCTGGTCATTGTGTAATACAAGTTCATTGTGTAATACAAATTCATTGTGTAATTAGTCAAGTCATTGTGTAATACAAGTTCATTGTGTAATTAGTCAGGTCATTGTGTAATACAAGTTCATTGTGTCAAATATTTTTCATCATTGTATTATATGTTTTCATCATTGTGTTTTACGTTTTCCAGCTTATTGTGTAATTCGCTCAAATATGTCATGTCATTGTGTAATATCAGTTCATTGTGTAATAATATTAGGTCTGATCATTGTGTAATATCAGACCTTGTATTACACATTGACCTGGTATATTACACATTGACCTGGTATATTACACATTGACCATTATGCCCTCCCTTTAAAAACAATAAAATAACACATGTCAAGCTTAGAATCCTTCTTACCCTTCTTATTTTTAAAACCCTTTTTACTATAACCTAACCCTATATATATATATATGAAAACTACAAGTTAGGCGAAAACCAAGAAAACCACTAAAAAACCAATTTTACACAATCATATAATAATATTTTTGTTTTGTTTTGTTTTATTTTTATTTATTTATAAGAGTATCAATGTAATATTAAACATTTTTACCAAAAAACATTTTTACACATAGTGTTACGTATACGTAAAATAAAACAAACAAATTGTGGTTACATATACGTAAATCAAAAAAATGGTTTTCAGATACTTATACGTATATAAAAAAATTGCCTGAAATGTTGTGGTTTTCTCGGTTTTCGCCTAACTTTGTGGTTTTCTCTTGATCTCTCCCCTATATATATATATACTAGGTTAAAATCCTGTGTATTACACAGGTTGATAAAACATAATATTATGTATTTTAAAAAACCCATGTAAATGTAATGTTATATACTTATTAATAAAAAAATTATATCTTTAAAAACCCGTATATTACCATATATTACACAGTTTGAATACATTAATTTATATTTATTATAATTTGATTTACATCACTATTCAGTTAAAAAAATATAATTAAATTTCAAAGTTTCTTAAAATAAGAGATAATTTAAAATAAATATGTTTTATTAGTATATGAATATTTTTCTTTAAATAAAAATCATTATTACAAAAAGAGAGATGCATTTAATAAGAGAGAGAGGCGAGAAAAAAATGGTGAGAAGAGATATTGACGCGACACGTGGCATAAATTATTTTTATTTATTATATAGCATAGATTTATATACAAACAAGTTTTGTTTATGTATGTAACATACGTCCTACACATGTGTAATTCATATGCAGATTATGTTATCTATACATATGTAGGTAAACGTTTAAATATATAAAACATATGAAAAATTAGTTTAATGGTATTTTATGTACATAAACAAACATATTTGTATCTAAGTACACATTTTTTAAAATATAAACCTTGGATAAAAACCTGAAGATTTAAGTTTGTTCTTTACTCTTTCAAACTTTATTTTTCACTCGTACATGATAAGTGGCTATCACATACTTCAACTATCACATATGAATCATTGTTCAAGGACAAGCTTTCTTTCACGCTTACAACTCGGGGTAAGACTTTTACTTTAGATGAACGCCTCAAATCATTCAGATTCATCATGCAAACACATTGATCTTTGATCACAGTCATCTCCCCTTTCTCTCCTCTCTTTCAAGACACAAACACACACACCATGTGTGCTTTGCGATCCCCCACCCTTCATCCAGAACTTTCACAAGTTACATTTCAGCCCCTGAACTTTCAAAACATATTATATTAAAAACCTGAAAGTTGATCTGTTACATAAAAATATATTTAAGTTTAACTTTTTATAAAAAATAATAAATTTATCAACTAACTGTCACTTATGTGTCAGTAAAGAGTTTTAAGTGTCACGGTAGAAGACTTGTGACCTGTCGATAATCCGTCCCTAAAGTTGTCCGTCGGTAACACCCGTCAGTATTCCTTCAGATATCATATGACATAAAGTCATATTTTTGACGTAGTATCACCAACACATTCTCGTCGGTAACCACCTTTACCGACGGTTTACCTATGAAACCGTAAGCGAGTGATACTCCCTTAATTTGCATTCTTACTTCTTGCTATGAAAAGGTGTGGGTTTTAGACATTTTCCAGGAAATGGTATTTCTTCTTCTTTTTTTTTATTAAATCTTTTTCAATCGTTCAAAACTTTCAAACCCTAGATCTGGACAGAAAGTTTCAGAAACCCTTTGATCTTATTATCATCTTGCTCCTTCCAAATCTTCAAGCCGTGGAAACAATCCTATATGTAAAACATGCCCATAAAACTTTGTAAGATTAAAACCCTCCCTTTGTTCTCTCTCTGTTCTTCGAATCCTTTTAACTGTTTTTCTATCAGGTGGGATCGAGGTGGCTTTCATGATTTCTTCATCACTTCTGACAGGAATTTGATCTTACACACAACCATATATACCTCGTTAAGTTGGGATGGACCCTAATTATCAGATTCTTGGATATGTGAGTATTACTATTTTCTTCTTTCTTCAACTCTTTTTCATTAACATTTTCTCTTTTGGCCGCCGCCGGCGTTGTAATCCTTGTCGGAATACCTTGTTACAATTCAGCTGGCCGGAATCCGGTCAGTAAGCGTATACTGCAATTGGCCAGTCAATTATGAATTTATGATTGATGTTCCAGTTTTTGTCTGCACGGTTACTCCCAACCAATGTTTTCAGAACCGGACCGGACGTCGAACCGGTCTCCTTACCGGTCCACTGGTCGGACCGGTCCGACCGGTCGGACCGGATTTAAGAACCGGACGACGTCATAAATATTATAAAAATATATCAGTCTAAATAGTCATTAATCCTTTCAAAAACCACCAACAAGTCAATTCCAATAATTTTAAACCAACAATTACCTACGAAATACGAAGCCAAGAGACTTAAAAAAGATTAAAAAAAAAAAAAAATAGTCAAGCGGTTCAACCGGTCCGACCACCCGGTTCAACCGGTCCGACCGCCGGTTCAACCGGTCCGACCACCGGTTCGCTGCAGAAACGGTTCAACACATGTAACCGGACCGGTCAGACCACCGGTTCCCGGTCCGATCGGCCGGTCCGGTCCGGGTTTCAAAACATTGCTCCCAACTGCCTTGCATCAATTAATCATTGATTTTATTATTTTTTTGGAATATTTTATGATAAGATATTTAATATATTTTTTTTGTATTTTTTCAAACAGTCAAAATCGATTTATTACTATTTTAATAACTAATCTTTTATGTGTACTAGATTAAAATCTCGAGTATTACATGGATTAAATAAATATAATATTATATATTAAGTAATAAAAATTTTATTTAAAACTCGTATTTTACACAGGTTGAATAGACCCGTGGAATACAATATAATCTGTTAACACATACACTTATCAAAATATATCAGAAGATTTATTAGTATAAAGATTAATATTTTCTTTAAAAATATATCATTATTAAAAGTTAGAGCTGCATTTTATAAGAGAGAGAGATGTGAAAAAAAAATGATAAGAATAAATATGGTGGCGACACGTGGAATGAAAAAACTTTATTTATTATATAGTACAGATATAGATATTTTAACATAAATAATATTAATAGTAATAATAATAATAATAGTAAGAATAATTTTGCCAAGCAATTTAGGTTCCATAAAAATTTCGAATTTGATTATGACATTTCTGTATTTTATGAAACTAATTTATTAGTTTATTTGGAATATTTTATGATAAGATATTTAGTACTTTTTTTGTATTTTTCCACACAGTCAAAATCGATTTATTACTATTTTAATATTTAACGTTGAATGTATATATTTTAACATAAATAATAATAATTTTGCAATAAAAATTTCGAATTTGATTATGACATTTCTATATTTTATGAAACTATGTTGTATTAATTTAGCTTAAAAATTATGCAATTAGGAAAAGTCAAAAGGAAATATAAAATAATTTCCTTAATTTTTTTAATTGAAGTTGTTAAAAATACTTTTATAATCCTCCTCAAGAAATATTTAACCTAAATTAATGTAATGTCACACCTGACTTCATTAGCAGGAGGCATCAAGTTCAAAGTCACCAATAAGTAGATTCTCCGCTGTACACCGGCGAATGTAATGTCACAAACTGATATTTTCAAACGAAGTAGATTCTCCGCTGTACACCGGCGAATGTATCATCGGAAAAGCCAGTGGCGGCGGCGGTGGTGGAAATAAGCCCATAGAAGTCATCTTGGTTGATAGCAAGACAAAAAAAAAATCACCACCGGACCGGCAGCCTCAGCTAAGGTGAAGATGGTACTTCTCCGTGGAGATTATGGTGGCTCCACCACAAGAGAGTTTGAAAAAAACATTGTGGTTGATTGGAAAAAGAAGAAAAACATTTTTTCTAGGTCATGGTCTCTATTTGGATCTTAAACAAGGGTGTGGGGTGGTTGGTGAAATTAAAATTAAACATGATAGAAATGCTATTAAGAATGTTAAGTTTAGATTAGGTGCAATGGTGGTTGGTTGTCCCTATGAAGTTAAAGAAGCTGTAACAGACCCGTTTCAAGTTAAGGATCGACGTAATAAACCAAAGACGTTAAGACCGTTGTCACCAGAAGATAACGTGGCGAGTTTAAGTAACATATCGGGTAAGGGCAACGGTACGATCCGTAAGCGTCTCGAGAGCGAAAACATTCGCACCGTGAAGAAGTTTACACATATGTACTTTTCAAACCCTCAGAAACTCCAAGAGGTAATTAGTGGTCTTAGTCCTCTCAAACCAATGTATTAATTATATATATGTGTGCGCGCGCTCATGTGTGTGACATTTGATAAGATGTATTTGAATTGTAGATATGTGGAGTCAAAGGCAAAAATTGGGAGAAAATTGTGAATCATGCGAAAACAAGCCTCATGGGAAATACGGTATGTCTCACTTAGCGATCAATATAACTTATAATGTCTTGTCGCGTTTAGCATTTATCAAACTTTTTAACAACTTTATTGGGTCAAAAACCGGTGTATGTTTTGTAAAGCATTGGATTCATGTCTCAGCAATCAAACGCTTTGGCTTCCGATGATTATGATGGTAGCATTGAGTTTGACAACGATGGTTATGTGCCGCAATCATGTGAAGTTGAACATTTAAGTATTGATCCGGGTTTTTCGATCGACGATTTGCCAATATCGGATATGTATTTCAATGTGTTCGAGTTAGGTCAAGTCAAAGAAGAAAGCGGAATGAATGTTGTAGTGGCTTTGGTTGGCAACAGTATAGAAGCGAATGGTTTTACGGCTAAAAAGAGATGGATGAAGATGTTATTTGTGTCTATCTCGATTGGGACTTTCGCTAAGAAGATTACATTGTATGTGACTGATCTAATCGGTTAAGTTGGTTTGTTTGTAGGTGGTGTCGGATTAAAAAGTTGTGTGCTAGGTTTTAAATAAAGGAAAAATCACCAAAATGTATATTTTGACCAATTGTTTGGACAAGATGTGCATTGACTTTTAGCAGGCGTTAAAATAAACATATTCAAAATCAGCCACTCAGAAAACGTCACGTAATCTAACCTGGCTTAGAAATACTAAATTTTAACTGGCACAGAAGATGAGAAAAAATACATAGGATCCACAAAACCAACCAATCAAAATAAGCATGTGTACTTGTCGGCTAGATCTTATTAGTTTACGTGGAGTATTCTTATTGGTTGGTCTTCTGGACCTAATAGCTTTTTCACCTTTTCAGTGCCTGCTAAAGTCTAGCATTCTAATTAGCCAAGTTAGCATATTTGACATTTTCTGATTATTTGTTTTTTGATATGGTTAATTTTTTCGTGGGTTATAAAATAATGTTTAACTTGAACAAAATGGGTTAAAACATGTATTCTCGTGATTTTCACTTAAATAAAGTAAATACTAAACCGTATTTTATGCGTATTATTGTAACCGTACATATGAATGCAAGATTGGATATGTTTTTTTTGGCTCACTTCGTACCAGTTTTCATTTGGTCGGGCCTTCTGTTGGTGTACACGTACAACAAACCAGCCCAATACATATGACTGTTTGAATCAATGTCTCACAAACAGCTTAATATCTAGTCATGATCCCTCTTCTAAAATGAGAACCACTTAAATTACAAGAGATCATTTAGAAATGTATTGTGTAAAGAGATGCCCCTGAACTTTGACTACCTTGCTGAATGAGACATAAACTTCTTATTTTGACTTCTTGACTTTGACTTAAACTCTCACATATATATAAAGGTTGAATGATGAAAAGGTGTCTAAAAGTTTGGTTTTAAGTGTAAAAGATATGGTTGCATAAGCAAAGAGATGAAGCAACAATCATGAAAGTGACTAGAAATACGGACGATGCACGATCCGACCAATCTTGTGTCATCCATGTTTCTGTATATATATAACATTTTGTCAAAGAAAGATTAAACTTGTTGCGCCTTTATAATTCAAACCACACTTAAAAATCTTTCACGTTTTGAAACACCAACTTTAAACATCCAAGAAAGACGGTATTTAAATTTAACCTAAAAATGTTAATCATTGGTGAAAGGTTGAATGATCAGTATATATAAACATGTTGGTTGTTAACTCAAAATAAAAGAATTTTTTTTCTCATTTGGTTTAATTTTCTTTTTCATTACAACCATGTTTGGATAATCACCAATTAATAAAATTATGAAAGATTCCTCTCGGCTCTTATCTTGACCAAATCCACATTTTGTAATTCTTGATTTGTTATGACTTGCGTTAAAGTTCAGGGACTTTTCTTGCCAATTACCAATTCTTATAGTTTAGGTTCCGATATTGTTCAAGGGCTATTATTGTCTTGTTAAAGGCTCAGGGACTTGCGTTGTAATTTTCTGTTTTCTAAATATAAGACCTGCAATTAGGTCACTAGAGTTGGTTGTTGATTTTCATCCCAGTTTGGGGTTTTTCTTTCAAGTTCATAATAATACGAAACCGTTTGGTTTTGTCTTTACAATTGATTGTTCATAGATTCTTGGTGACCGAGTCTTGAGAGAAGTCTCTAAAGAAGCAACAACTGGAATTTAGTCTAAACTAGAGAGCCTCTACATGACCAAGTCATTGGCAAAACAGCTCTACTTGAAGAAGAGGTTGTATACGTTCCACATGACATCAGGTAAGTCAATATTTATGTTGATTTGGATGATGAAGATCAGGCTGTGATATTTCTGACTTCATTGCCTCATTCCTATGAGCACTTTGTGGACACCCTTATGTATGGAAGGGAAATCTTGACCATGGAGGAGGTCTTGTCTGCAGTAAACTCTAGCCAAGAAGAATCTGGTGGTGATTTGTTGGTTAAGGACTGAACATAGAACAGAACATAGGTCCTTCAAGCAAAAGGGACCAAAAGTAGGTCAAAATCAAGATTCAAGATGAGATGCTATGTTTGCAATTTAAAGAAATATCTCAAAAGGGATTGTGTAGAAAGAAAGAACAAGAAAGGGAAATCAAGCAATTTCAAGAACCAAGGCAATTCTTCCCTTGATGGGTCTGTAGAAGGTTATGATAGTGTGGTTTTTATATCTTTTGAAACGTTTTTCACTTTAGTCTAGCTTTCCATAACATGTAATCATTACAATACACTCTACAACTGAAGTTAAGTATTGTTAAGCATTCGTGTATGTACAACTTTTTATCTTGGTCATTTAAGCGCAAGACTATTATCTTTTGCTCTAGTGCTGAAGTTGGACATTGCAGAGGAGCTAATGATGTTGCTGAAACATGTTGGATACATATTCTTCTTGTGTGCTTCATTTTCATCTACTTCATTCATCCATTATGTACTGTGACGATGTCAATGCCATCTATTTGTATACTAACCCGATACAAATGAGACTGACATTCACTTTGTCCAGGAAAAGTGGCAACACAATTTCACAGTCTTCATGTTTCATCAACATCCCAATGTGCTAACATCTTTAACATTGGTTTGTTGTCATCTCTTTTTACCGGTTTTCCCTCAAGTTTGAATGTACATCCGTTGGGTATTTTGGCTAGTGGTGATCAGTTAGATTAGTTATCAAAAACGGTTGATAAATAATTTTAGATTAATAATAATTATTTAGTAATTATTAATACGCAGCGGAACGAAACCGATCCAACACAAAATAAAAACCCGACAGGATCTGGGTTACAAAACATACGAACACGGTAATAAATATTTAATCTACCAATGAGATTAATTATACCTTAGTGGTTAATGATTAACCGATCGAGACACCGAGGTACAACGAACCGATGCTAGATCACGAACCGAATACGAAAGAACGGGAAGCGCCGGGGATAGCCGATTCGCGCAAGGCAGCGGCGGCTGATACGGTAGCGGCGGATGATTGCGGTAGGCCGGAAATTACAGAAGCACTCATCTTGCTAGCTTTAGTCGCAAGCTGCTTTAAAAAAAAACAAAGAAGTCCACGACTTCCACTTTGCTTCTTGATTTGCGGCTGGCAATTTTAGGGTTAAAAACAAAACTAGGATTATAATTCATATATATAATAATTATAAACCTTATTAATTGTTTCCGGGATCAAAGTCTAATAAGATAAAAAGCCCGTACCCATTTAATTGTTTTAATAAAATGATTAAAACAATAAATATGAATTATTATTTATAAACTTGTATAAATAATAAATCCCGTGTAACGAATATATATATATATATAATATATCGTCTCGCTAACAGTTCGTAATTACCAGTTAAGCGGGTTAAGTGGATTTAATGTTCATTGCCCTAGGTGTAACTCTTACGGGTCACAACTCAGTTAGTAGCGTTAAATAATCGTGACCGGACATATAATTCCAACAGCCTCCCACTTGGACGTCCTTCGATTAAGTTCCTTAACGCAGACAACCAGCGGTGTTCTAGCTACACATGGTTGCCCCCAACAAGGTATGACACTTTAAAGTCATTAACCAAAACATCTTGCTATTGCAAGACAATAGACTTATGGTAATAATCGTCATTTATCCTTTCTGTAAAAGACATCAATTGAATCAATGAGACATGGATTAGATTCATTCTCATATAGCGTTCAATCATTATTGTTCTCGTTCCAGATTCATAGTGGTCCAATCAAACACACAGTCAGTTTGGGTAAGGCCTTACACTTCACCAGTTTGAATCACGAGGGCGCCACGATGTCTAACTGTTACATATCATGTAAGAGTATAGAATCCCTTATCGACTACATACAACTCCCACTGAACTTCAGATCTGTTACTAACCAATGCCTTTATGACTGGCAGTTACGCGACAGCGGTTGACAGTGATTAAAGAACAGTCCTTGGTAAACGAAAGTTCTAGTATGCATCTCAAGTCTGAGGATACTAAATGAGTATACCAATATCAAAAACATCTTATGATTAAAATCCATGAAGATGATTTGAAATGAGTTAAATCCAACGTCATCCAAGATGAGGTCTGTGAAATTGGAAGTCAACTACTTGAGTCCAAGTTCAGAATAGTCTTAATTCAGAGTCGTTCCCACGATTCTGATCAACTACGGATGATTAAGAATACAAGATTCATGGATTAAACGTATTAAAATCGAACACAGTTATAAGAATTCAGAATTGCATTTAAATCAGTAAACCAAAAAGAATTCAAAAGTACAACTGTTTAATTGTTCACACATTCAAAATACTAAATCAAAACATATCACTAGCAAATCTAAGACCAATAACATCTCTTTGAAGATCATGATTGTCCTGAGTAATGGGCTTAGTAAACGGGTCCGCTAGGTTTTGATCTGTGTCTACTTTGCTTATCACGATGTCACCACGTTCCACAATTTCCCGTATGTAGCTTGGCTTTGTGATGAGATCTGGGCTCTTTGGCTTGAGCTATAGCACTTGTGTTATCACAAAGTATCTCGATTGGTTGGCGAATACTCGGAACCACATCGAGGTCAGTAATGAATTTCTTCATCCAAGAAGCTTCCTTTGCAGCATCTGATGCAGCTATATACTCAGATTCGGTGGTTGAATCCGCCACCACACTCTACTTGGAGCTCTTCCAGGAGATAGCTCCTCCGTTTAGAGTGAATACGAATCCTGATTATGAGCGAGAGTCATCTCGGTCAGTTTGGAAGCTGGCGTCAGTGTAACATCTTATAGTGAGCTCTTCTTCCACTTCTCCAAATATTAAGAACATGTCTTTAGTCCTTCTCAAGTACTTCAGGATGTTCTTGACTGCAGTCCAATGGGCAATGCCAGGACTTTGCTGAAAATGACTGGTCATGCTTAAAGCATACGAGACGTCAGGCCTGGTACATAACATAGCATACATGATAGAACCAATCACCGAAGCATATGGAATTGCTTCCATACGCTTGGTTTCAATGTTCGTTGAAGGAGATTGCGATTTGTTCAACACGGTGCCTTTAGTCATAGGAACACCTCCTTTCTTGGAGTTTTCCATATGAAAGCGTGCCATGACTTTGTCTATGTATGTGCCTTGACTTAGCCCTAGAAGCCGCTTAGATCTATCCCTATAGATCTTGATTCCTAGAATGTAAGCTGCTTCTCCAAGATCTTTCATTGCAAAACAAGTTCCCAACCGGTGTTTAACATCGTTAAGCATAGGGATGTTGTTTCCAATGATAAGTATATCATCCACATACAAGATGAGGAATGATAAAGTGCTCCCACTAGCCTTTCTGTAAACACAAGGCTCATCTTCATTTTTGACAAAACCAAACTCTTTGATCTTTTGGTCAAAACGAAGATTCCAGCTTCGAGATGCTTGTTTGAGTCCATAAATAGACTTATTCAGTTTACATACCCTATTAGGATATTTTGGATCAACAAAACCATCAGGTTGTACCATATAGACATCTTCAGAGAGATGCCCATTAAGGAAAGCGGTTTTGACATCCATTTGCCATATCTCGCAGTCATAGTACGCGGCTATGGCAAACAATATCCTGATCGATTTGATCATAGCAATGGGCGAGAAGGTTTCATCATAGTCAATGCCTTGAGTCTGAGTAAAACCTTTCGCAACTAGCCGTGCTTTATAGGTGTCTATATTTCCATGCATGTCGGTTTTTCTCTTAAAAATCCATTTGCTCCCTACTGCCCGAGATTCGGGGGGTAGCTCAACCAAGTCCCAGACTTGATTATCACGCATAGATTGCATCTCGGCGTTCATGGCTTCTAGCCATTTTGCAGATTCTGGATCTGAAATAGAAGATTTGTAGTTAGTAGGTTCGTCATTAGATTCGGCTACTAATAGGACCTCGGTACCCTCAAGATGCCATAGGTATCTGTCAGGTTCTTTGCGAGTCCTTACACTTCTACGAACGCTTGTGTTTATGTCTGATTCACCAGCAACAACTTCTTGTTGTTTAGACGCTCCGACTTCATCAGCGGTTGTTTGTGGTTCTCGAATTTCTTTAAGATCCACTATATTATCTCCAGTTCCTCGTTCAAGAATTTCTTTCTCGAGGAAGTGTGCCTTCCTTTTGATGGAAATAACGTTTGCATGAGGATGGTAGAAATAATATCCGCTTCTGTTATAGTATCCAACGAAAACGACCTTTTCGCCTCTAGGATCGAGCTTGTCATCAGAATCGCTGGTGACATATGCATCACATCCCCATACTCTAAGGTAAGACAGATTGGGTTTAGACCCATGCCATATCACATATGGAGTCTTGTTTACCTTCTTAGTCGGTGCCAGATTGACAATGCGGGCGGCGGTCATAAGAGCATAACTCCAGAAGGAGTGAGGCAAGTTTGTTCTACACATCATCGATCGAACCATATTAAGTAGGGTTCGATTTCTCCTCTCGCTCACGCCATTAAGTTGGGGTGTGCCAGGTGGAGTAGGTTGTGAAACTATTCCACGCTCCTTGAGATGATTTATGAACTCTGTGCTGAGATATTCACCACCTCGATCTGATCGAAGTGTCTTTATCATTTTACCGAGTTGGTTTTCCACTTCGTTTTGAGACTCTTTGAACTTTTCAAAAGTTTCATGCTTGTGTTTCATAAGATAGACATAAGCATATCGACTATAATCGTCGATGAATGAAACGAAGTATCTTTCATGATTTCTAGGCATGCTTCTGAAAGGGCCACATACATCAGTGTGTATGAGTCCTAGCAGATCCTTGGCTCGTTCACCAACGCCGGTGAAGGATCCTTTAGTGAGTTTTCCAGCTAAGAAAGACTTGCAGTCTTCAAAGGATTCTTGTCCGGTGGATTCAAGGATCCCTTCGGATTGGAGCCTTTTCATGCGGGCCTTGCTTATGTGACCAAGTCTACAATGCCATAGAAATGTATCATTAATGCTAGATTTGATACGTTTAGAAAGATTGTATATGTTATTATTAGTTTGAATATAAACCTCATAAATTCCATTTCGAGGTTTAGCCTCAAAATAGAAAATATCATTTAAGTAAGTAGAAATATTAATTCCATTAAAAACGTACTTAAAACCTTGTTCAAACAATAAGGAAACTGAAATAATGTTTCTGGTTAAACCAGGTGCAAACAAACAGTTATTTAAGATACCTACAAGGCCAGAAGGACATGAAAGGTGAAATGTTCCAGTTGTAAGAACTGGTACTCTCTTCCCATCACCAACGATGAGTTTCATGTCGCCTTGTTTCAGCTTTTTCCACTTTTCAGGCTCGTGCAATACATTAACGATGTGATAAGCACATCCGGTATCAAATACCCATGTGTCGCTAGAGATAGTGAAAATTCAATAACATAGATAGAAATACCAGAAGAGATGCCTTCACCATTTGCTCTCTTCGATCTCAACTTAGCTAGATATTCAGGGCAGATACGTTTCCAGTGCCCCATATTGTTGCATTCAAAACACTGACGCTCCTTGGGAGGGGGTGCTTTTGCAACTTGCTTGTTTTTGTTGGTGGCATTCTTGGCAGCAACAATAACTTGCTTCTTACCTTTGTTGTTATAACCCCTTTTCTTGGTTTTGGGCTTGTTAACACCAGCAGATTTGACCATCAACTCTTGATTAGTCTCACTTGATATTCTCATCTCGGCCGTTTCCTGCATGCCGTGCAGTTCGGGCATAGTCTTCTCCCATGTGTTCATATTTAAGTTCATTACGAAGTTGTCATAAGAACTAGGGAGAGAGTTCAAGATGAGGTTGGTGTCATTCGGTTTTTCATTCTCAAGCAAAGACTTGAGAGAGAAGGAGGAGTGAGATTCCTTTTCAGTAGACATCTGTTAAATAAGCAAATTAAATGTTAATTAGTATTTTGGATGTAATAAATTCTTATATTAATGACCCATGGCAAGAATAGATTAAGAATAGAGAATCTGGTTATATCAATTAGTAATGGCGACTGTGGCACGCAACATTAGTAAGTGATTTAGGCAGACTGACAATAATTGCCAATTGTGGAAAAATGCACAATTCTCAAGTATGAGGCCGCTAAGACAACTCTTGTCTATGCATTGATACGTTTAGCCTCATCTATGCCCACTTTTGGTCTCCATACAGCTGGGGCATGTAATAGAGAGAAAAGTAATGGTCGCCCTAGTACAGGTACATGTGGAAGGGCCGGATGTGTCAACGAAACCCTTGCACCTTGGAGGGATAGGTTACGCACCAAGTGCGGTGCTGTGGCTCCAAACACTGGTGTTTCACGTTATGCCCCAAGTGTTCCTTATAGTAGGATGACATAGACTAAAGATTTTAAATATGGGATTTAATTTTAGTGTTTACCGAATAGGGTCAAACACAACGAATGATAAATCATACGTGTGTTGTAAAATCCAGTTTTACTATATATTAGATCGTGACAACGTGATGAACCCTTTCATCTATCAGGAGACTTAATTTTAAATAACCTATTAAAACTAAGTTTGTCGCGATGTAATTAACCAATTAAAAGTTAGAAGTTTAAATGAACTATTAAGTTATTCGTTTTGAAAATTTAAAATTAATTTAAATTGCAAAACTTTATTGGTTATCATTTATTTTAAAAACAAACTGTTTGTTTTAATATAAAGTATCCACAAGTTGTAAAAAAAAGTTTAGAAATTGTTATTAATTTTATTGTGAAAATTTTGATATTTGGTCGGTACGTTATAACATTTATAAGATAAAAGCAACCACAATAGCAAACACAAAAATATGTAAATCATATGGCCAAGGAAAAAGTGTTTGATCTTGCTAGAGCCTAATAGCATGACCAAACTAGGTCACGGGGTCACAACACACAAACAACCACAAGGATGAACTTCATGCATGCATCTAGCTGTTCCGTGTGACTCCCACTAAATCCAAGATCCTGTCTCCGTCTTCTGTTTTGTCTTCGGGTCTTTATCTTTACAATATTTATACAGAATACAAAAAAATAAAACCCTAAGTTATTACAACTTTGAGCCATCAAAGTGGACCAAAACATAAAAACTAATCTATTATAATTTTGAGCCATCAAATGGGCCAAACCAAAAAACCAAAAACAGAAAACAAACACAAGACAGGGTCGAGCCAGATTTACATATTTAATACAATCAAATAACTGGGCAATTCTTTTGGTCAAATAAAATAAATAAAAATTTTTTGACCAAAATAAATAAATAAAAATTGCCCTAAAAAGATCTAGATCAGAAACTTTAAACAAGTTAAAGTTTGTGATCTATAACCGGTTAAAAGACCGGATCCGATTCGTATGTCGCAACCAAGGCTCTGATACAACTGTTGGGAATTTTGGCCAGTGGTGATCAGTTAGATTAGTTATAAAAAACGGTTGATAAATAATTTTAGATTAATAATAATTATTTAGTAATTTTTAATACGTAGCGGAACGAAACCGATCCAACACAAAATAAAAACCCGACTGGATCTGGGTTACAAAACATACGAACTCGGTAATAAATATTTAATCTACCAATGAGATTAATTATATCTTAGTGGTTAATGATTAACCGATCGAGACACCGAGGTACAACGAACCGATGCTAGATCACGAACCGAATACGGAAGAACGGGAAGAGCCGGGGATAGCCGATTCGCGCAAGGCAGCGGCGGCTGATACGGTAGCGGCGGATAATTGCGGTTGGCCGGAAATTACAGAAGCAGTCATCTTGCTAGCTTTAGTCGCAATCTGTGACATCCGACATTTTCAGGTTAACTCCGTTAACTCAAACCTCGTTAGTTCAAACATTTTTCGTTACAAACTCAGTTATCTCAGTAGTCGCATGTACATTGCATTTAATTAGGATTAATTAAATGTGTCAGTCAGTTCGCACGCATCGGATCGCACTCGAGTCTAACCCGGAACGTTGGTGATTAATCGAAATTTACATTACGAACATTTAATAATTTATATTTAATATAAATTATGAGTTTTTATGATTTATATGTGATTACGTGAATTATGTGAATGTTATTGTTTTCGTACGTGTTTATCGTGTGTTAATCGTGTTTATTATTTTTATAAATATTAGAGTTTTTATAAAAATAATAATTGGAAGTTTTTAATCATTATTAGTTATTATTTAATTAATAGAGTCTATGGGCTTTAATTAAGCCAGAAGCCCAACTTAAAAACCCATAAACACAATTAAGGATATATATATAAAATTAAAAAAAAAAAGATAAACCCTAATCCTTTTTTGTTGGAGCCGTCGACCCCCCCCCCCCTTTCTCCTTTGAGACGAGACCTTCAAGGCACCCAAACACCCTCGTTTGATCTTCAATCGTGAATCCGGAAGTGGATACATGCTAGTCTAGGCGTTTCCAACGTCTCTACGTAAGTCGTTTCGTTCAATTTCATCACTTTTTGATTCCTAAATTTTAGATCAAAACCCTAGTTCATCCAAACATGGAATTTTATAATAAAAATGTTAACTTTATTATTGTTTTACATGTATTTGTTGATTATATGGTTATTTGTAAAACCCTAGATCCATGTGATTAGTAACGTGTTAAATATTGGAACTTTTTGATTATGTAATGGTGTAGAATCGCATGTTAGAGATGTTTGACACTTGTTATGATTATAATTATGTTAGATAAATCATACGTGATGGATTTGGTGCTTTAAATCTCGTTAAACAAGCTTAAAAACCCTAACTTACTTATAATGGAAACTTTTTAGGAATTCTATCTTGCATACTAGAAGTGATTTGAATGATATGAGGATGTTCATATGTTACTTGATACATGTTGACATGATTTGTGAAATCAGATTTTGAATACGTAACCCGGTTTTACCAACTTTCCAAATAAGGAAACTTTAATTGTTAAAAGTGGTTATAACTTACTATTTAGACATGCATGATATGGTTGATGATCGATCTATGTTAGATAGGACACAATGACTGGTTGTAACGTGTTAGGTGTTTGAAATCACGCATGTTAGTCATAGGTTACTAAAGTTGGAAACTTTGTCTTGAATTATGATTTGCATGTTTAGGTTCTAGACAATTGTTATGTGATGTAATGATCTAGAACATGTTAGAGTGATACTACAAACATATCAATGATGATAGTTTCCAGGAAACACGAGTCCCGAACAAACCTGCTATTTATAGAAACCCGCTATTTATAGAAACCTGTTATTTATAGAAATCTGCTATTTATAGAAACCTGCTATTTTTGGAAACTTTCTATTTTTGGAAACTTTCTATTTTTGGAAAATTTCTAATTTTGGAAACTTTCTATTTTTGGAAACTTTCTATTTTTGGAAATCATGCTTGTTTGTTAGAACAATAAGGAATTGTTGCTAAGTGTTACCTGCATGATCTTATGTGTGTAATATGGAAGTATTATATTAATCAAACACTATTTCATACATCATGTCACCAACGGGTCGTCGGGTCAAACTTGGTCAAACATGAGTCAAACTTACAAACCTTTTCTAAACCCTTAAAACAATGAGATTGTTTGGATACTTAGGGTTCGTATCATCTTGCACAAACACACACTTATAAACCGGTGTTTATAGGTGGCAGTTAGTCGTCAAGCATTTTAAGTTCGCTTTCTTTCGCACATACTCTAAGGTGAGTTTCACGGCCCCTTTTCTTACGTTTTAAACTTGGGGGAGAAAACATGGGTATGAACATTTAGATCTTACGTTTCTTTTATATCACTTGTGTACTAAGCGCAAACATATCATGAAAGTCCTTACTTATCGAACCGTTAGTATATGGGTTAGCGAGGTAATCTTGAGTAGTACTACTGGGCATTGACAAGCCCCACCCGCGTTAGTCGCGCTAACACGACAGGTAGTCGAACGGGTGTAACATTGACCTAATCATTCACCATTGATTATGATAGTCATGGTGGGAGGCAGTACAAACATAAACAGTCAGCTTCGGTGTCGAAACGCTTTAGTAACATGTACTAGGTTAGCTACCTATGATATAATTGTAAATTGTATTATCTAGTAAACTTTACAAACATTGAAACCTGTGAACTCACCAACCTAGTGTTGACACGTTTTAGCATGTTTTCTCAGGTAATTAAGGTACAAGCACGAGCTAAGGCATGCATGCATTCGAAGTCTATCACTTTCAAACTCAAGAATTATTTATTTTAATTATCGTTGAATTGTTTATTTTGGCGCATGTTTTTCATTTAACTTTTCGCTTCCGCAAGTCTTACATTTAATCAGTGTTTTCATTTCTAGTGTTGCATCGTGACTATGAGCAATACTAGTGGTTTTCTTAAACTCATATAGAGTCGTTCAACATAACTAATGACTGAGATTCTGGTATGTCACGCTCCTAACGATAAAACTCTGTTAGTGGATTTTGGGTGTGTGACAGATTGGTATCAGCGACATTGGTTATAGAGAACTAGGAAATGCATACTAGACTATAACCACGTACATGCATTAGTTATACATCACTTACACTCATACATGGCACTCACTCATCCCGTTACAGGAAATGTCGACCCCGCCTAATTCACCCGCATCCCTAGTCGTTCAGGAGCACGATGTTCCTACCGTACCTTTGCCAGAGCCGAGGAGACGTCGACTCAACCCGATCAATACCGCTGTAGGGTGTGACGAGCCTATTCATGTGCGTGTCAGAGGCAACACGCAGGACTGGGATTGGTATCCCGATAGGATCAGGAACTGGATCCGCGAGGAGGAAGTCCCACCTCCACTCACTGCTGACATTGCTTCTTCTTCATCATCTTCTGTGCGAGCTTTGCCACCATTACAATACCCCTTTGAGCTGGTGTTTGCTGCATTTGTAGCTAGGATGGACCGGGAGATCCGGAACATGAGAGATGCAGCAGGGGAGATTTCAGGTATATTAGAGCGACAGATTCTGATGAATCATAAAATTAACAAACTAACTTCAGATTTGGCACTCACTGATAAAGTCCATGAGAATTTGGCAAATGGATGTGTGGATATGGAAGACCGGCTGAACACTGCAGAGTGGAACCTAGATATACTCCACACTAGGATTTAGCAATTGGAGGCTCGACTTGCAGCTGCTGAAGCAGCAGGAGTTGCACCAGAGGATGCACCTGCAGGAGACCAGGATGAGGACGATGATGCAGCATCTGATGTTACATCAGCTAGCAGTGGCATTTGATACCTTATCTTCATTACTTATTTACGTCTTTCCTTTTGAACCTAGATAGGCAAGGTTGTTCCCATCCAACAGATGTTTCTAGAATTTTGATGTTTGGTTGAATTTAGTTGTAATCGTTACAATTTATTTTATCAAGTATTAACTATTATTGAAATGTTAGATGTTGTGGTTTGAATTTCTTTTGTTTACTGGTACTTGTATGATGATAAAATGCGATGTATTTTTCTCATTATTGTATGTTGTGAATGTAAAGATAATGTCTGGAAGAGGAAATGGATGTGGTGGACACGCCGGAGGACGCGGTGGTCGCGGAAACATTAACATAACTGCAGCCGAGCTCACGGCACTCATAAATGAGCGTGTGGCTGAAGCAGTAGCAGCTACTCAAGCCGCTATTAATGCTGAAGGTAAAGCAACATATTATCGACTCTAGTGAGTCATCATTCATCCTAAACTCAAATTCGAATATGGTATTCTTAAAGCGCATTCTTGTTTACAATTTAGGTCAGCATAACCACCAGCAGGTTTGTACTTTCAAGGCGTACATGGATTGCAAGCCTCACTCGTTTAGTGGAGCCGAAGGGGCTGTTGGCTTACTCCGCTGGATGGAGAAATCTAAATCCGCATTCGCGATGTGCAATTGTCCACCGAATAATCAGGTGAAATATGCATCTGGCACACTTGAGGGTCCGGCCCTTACTTGGTGGAACTCTCAGGTGCAAATGCTAACTCTTGAGATGGAAAATGCATTGCCATGGGACGAATTTAAGACTATGCTGCGGGAGGAGTATTGTCCCCGCGATGAAGTGCAGAAACTTAAGGGCGAGTTCTGGAAGCTCAAGATGGAGGGGTCTGAAATTGAAGCCTACACTACTCGTTCGCATGAACTGGCGAACTTGTGTCCACAAATGGTAACACCTCCCTATAAGAGGATCGAGAAATTCATTGATGGTTTAGTCCCGCAAATTCAGATCATGGTGACATCTTCTAATCCTACTACTATCCAACAAGCAATCAAGTTGGCTCACAGGCTAACCGATCAGGCAGTCGCTCAGGGCACCCTACCCCTAGAGGTGCGTTATCAAAGACAACTGACAACAAGCAGAAGTTTGACAAACCTTCAAGTCAAACCCACCTTCTCAGCAGCAACAACAACATCGTAAGCTTGAATCTTCAAAGAACAACAATCAGTCTAACTCTTCTCAGCATAATCAGGGTTCTTATGTTGGCAAGTACCCGAAGTGCAACAAATGTAACTTCCACCATCATGGAGCATGTGACCGGTACCGTTGCCAACGGTGTGGAAAGATGGGTCATTTGGCCAAAGACTGTAGAGTAGATCTACAGAACAAACAGACACCACCTGGAAACGCACCCAAAGGTTGTTTTGAGTGCGGTAAGGAAGGGCATTTCAAGAAAGATTGTCCGCAGTTGAGGAGAAACGGAAACGGGAATGGAAATGGCAACAATCATCAGGGCGGTAATGGAAATGGTAATAACCACCAGGGTGGATGAAATAACCCTAGAAAAATAAATAAATATTATTCTATTATATATATATATATATATATATGAAAACCAATTAATAATTAATAATAAAGACTATAGCATTGAGTGAAATACATCTCCTTCGTTGAAAAATCACCACCGCGTTTCCAATTCCACCAAATCTTAAATGGCTCTATAATCTCCCATAGCCATACGAGATATCAAATATCACTTCTAAAAATAAATCGAGGCTATTAAATGAAATTGAAACCAACCGTAAACCCTCGCAAATAGCCGCCTCTCATCCAATCTCTCTGTTCTTGTTTAATATCACCGTCAGCGCACCATCGTGAAGAACCATCGGGGTGTTCAATACGAACCAGACGTAGCGACAGTTGACGGATTCTGTTCGACCCAAGGAAACGGTAAGTCTCTGTTTTAGTTCAACTTCCTTTGTATCGCCACACATTATTCCGACGACTAATAGCCTTGATCTACCACCGCTAGGCATTCCTGCAAAAGAACAAGTTTCTATTGGTGACCCAGTTGTACTCACGTCCGTTTCTGATCGTACTATGTTCTGAACCGAAACGGACCACCGACGCGCTACCGCTGCAACTAATTCAACCTTCGCAGGCTTCGACTGAGTGATTCCATCCGCTTTTCTCTGTTGTTCGATCACTCTTCGTTACTAAGGTATCAATCGAATCATTATGTATAGTGTACGCTGAGTTCAGTCAATAAAATTTGGGATAATGAATTTTGTCAAAATCCGACGAAACGGGATGGAAACCGGAGAAGACGATCCCTATGTTTTTACTTTGAACCAAAACATTCTTCTACCCACCTGTCATTTTGGTCAAAGAAGAATTATGTATTTTGTTAAGTTTAAAATTAGTTTATTAATTTACTAAAGAAGTGATGAATATTTCATTTATCTATTTTGTTTATTCTTTCTTCTGTTTATTTTGGTTTGAGATGTTAAACAAAGGAATTACTATAGAAACAATTTATAACTATTGTGATTGAATAGATTTATAAATTCCAACAGACTTGACGAAAATTTTAAATAAAGATTTATAGATTTTTGTGTTTTAATGAGCTGGATAATTTGAATTATGTTTTAAAGTTTCCATCGCCTCTTGTGGCAAACCAAACTAATACATGAGACCTGAAAAATAAAATCTAATTAAAAACAGCACAAATGTAGGTTTGTGACCGATCGAGAACAAGTTAACTTCGCATAATTCTTGTGGCCGTTACTTAAGGTACGGATAATCTAATCCATTCTACTATAAGTAGTGGATTTTTCTGAACTCTCTGTTGTATATTTAAATTCAGTGACACTGTGTTTAACCCTATGCGTTAGTTAGGATTAAATGCTTCTAATATGAGTTTATATCTGTGCATATCTGATACATGATATGTCTATGCTGTTCGTTTTATTATTGGTCTACACTAGGAAATAGTTTTATTTTGTTACTACCCTTGTATGATAATTTACGTCCTTATGTCTTCTTGTTAAACTTGTTTGACTATGAAATTATTTGAATTTGGTTGCGTTCATTTATTTTATTGATTACATTAATTTTACCCGCTACTTGGAACTCTAAATTCTGATACCCGAGCACACTTTCTATGGGGGTTCCATAGACTTGTCATTGCAGCATCGATGGCTTGGCACTATCCGTGGCAGTGTGATTAGACCACGGCGTCTCTATTTTATCTGTATATCTATGTGCTCGGAGAAGTACTTAGCTATATCTGTTAGGAGGCGTATGGACTGGTCCTAGGATATATCTGCATCTGGTGGATGGTGAGTGTATGCCAACACCCCATCGCACACATCTGGTACTTAGGGACTGCAGCCCTTTGTACACTATGGTTACTATTGTAATTCTGATATCTGAATCTGGCTCGTTGGGTATTTTTGTAAATCTGAACATGTTAATCTGTCTGAAATCTATTAATATGAATTATGTTAATGAGCTAAATTTGTATAATGAGTTGATATGGAATCTGTTATTATGAGATTTACTATGACACGTTAATATGGATTTGAAATCTGATATCTGAGGTCTATATAAGAAACTGATAATATGATATGTTGATATAAAATCTGAATAAGCAACGTGTAAATGATAATGTTGTGTGATACTATGGTATTATATGTTGTGTGCTTGATTATATCATAACAGTTCTACTTGTTACGATATTTGTGACTGCTCTATTTTATCTGTTCACTGAGCTTCGCTCAGCCGCTTCTTTCTTCGCGGTAGGTATGCAGGGAAATCATGGGAATGTGTGAAGAGGACTAATGGACAAGCTAGGAACTGAAGAGACCTGAAATTAACAAGAGATTAATATATATTCTAAGACATTTTGAATTTGTTTTTAAGACTTTAATAAGTTTGGTATTTGGTTTTAAAACTTATGTAAGGATCTGAGCTTTCTTATCGTTTATTTCAGCCTTTATTAGTATATCTGATTTCTGTATAAGTGACACGTCAGCCCTATCACGGGCGGGGTGTTACAGTTATGGTATCAGAGCTCAGGCTCTTTCCTGTAGAAAACTTAAACTAAATAATTACGACATGTGAGGAATTGGGTAGACGATGGGTTAGGTTTCCGTATCTAATGATTTTATTTTGTGTAACTACTCTGATCTGGTAAACTTTGTGTGTATTTATAGATGCCTCCACGTAGACAGACTCGTCATAACTCTGCTGGGTCGGGCCCGACTGAACCAAACCTCTTGGCGACGATTAATCAAGCTTTTGCCACCATGTTGCCGACTCTCATTGATGCTATACGGAACCCGAACCCGAACCTGAATCCTAATCCGAACCCAAATCTGAACCCTAATCCGAACCCAAATCCGAACCCTAATCCGAACCCGAATCCCAATCCAAATCCGAATATAACTGGGATACGTTTTTGGCTAAAGGAGTTTCAAAAACAGAACCCGAGATCATTCACTAAGGCAGCCACTCCTGTAGTGGCGAAAGATTGGATTTCTCACATTGAAAAGATTTTCATTGTGCTTGGAGTAGAGGAGCAGTATAAAGCTAGATTAGCTGCCTACAGGTTGGAAGAAGATGCCCAAGTTTGGTGGGAGAGTGTGTTAGAGGAAAGGGGCGGTGCTCCATTCGTAGAGTCTTTACCTTGGGCAGAGTTTCGCACTATCTTCTTTGAAAAGTATTTCACTAATGTGGATAAAGGGGCGTATAGACGGGAATACCATAATATCCGCCAGCGAAATGACGAATCACTTTCTGACTTCACAGATCGGTTTTATAGGCTTGTGGGATTTCTAGGAGCTACTGCAGGGCCACCTGAAGAACAAGCAGAAAAATATCAGTGGGCTGTTTGTGACAGGATCCGAAGGGCAATCATTGATTCAACATTCACTACTGTTGCACAAGCTGTTAATGCTGCAAAGAAGGTTGACATGGAGAGGAAAGAGTTCTTTGGGAATTCAGACGATAATAGAAAGAGGAACAGAGACGGAAACCGTATTCAGCCCTCCAGTCAATCGTCGACTCAGGGTTCCACTCAAAATAATAATGATCGTCGCATTCAAGTGAACCACACCTTTGGAAATCAAGCCAAACCATGGAAGGGTAAGAATCAGAATCATGGTCAAACCAAGCCTTACCAACCACCTATCCGGGCCCAACCACTAAACCAGAGGGGAAACCTGAACTTGGTTCCCGCTCCCATATGTAACCAGTGTGGTAATCGACACCCAGGCCCTTGTCGCCGGTCTACCGGGGCTTGTTTTCGTTGTGGAGAAATCGGACACTTGGTGAAGGATTGTCCCAAACCAGGAAACACACAGGATGGTAATAAAGGAATGATTGTTCCCCGTACTACCGGGGGACGAGTATTTTCTCTAACTGCTGGCGAGGCCGCTAACACTCCAGGTACCAATTCGAGAACTATTTATCTGGATAAATTTGATGTTTATGTGCTATGTGATACCGGAGCAATTTATCATTTAGCTTCTCGTCTATTTGTTAGATACCTAAATATTGTGCCTGAAATTCTTGTTGAACACTCTAGGTACCGTTTCGGGAACTATTTATCTTGATGAACGTGATGTTTATGTGCTATTTGATACTGGGGCAACTCATTCTGTGGTTTCTCATCTATTTGTTAGACACCTTAATGTTGAGCCTAAATTGCTTGATTCTGCATTAGTAATTTCGACTCCAGTTGGGAATTCTATTATTATCACTTACATCTATCGAGACTGTCCGTTACAAATCGGAAGGATTATCCGTAAAGCGAATCTGCTCCCCATGCAAATGGGTGACTTCGACATGATTCTGGGCATGGATTGGTTGACTCAGCACCGGGCAACCATTGATTGCCATTCTAAACGTGTCCTATTCGGAGATATTTCGCACCCTGAATTTGTTTATCATGGAACTCAACCTCGGAAACCTATTAAGGTTATATCTGCATTAAAGGCCCAAAAACTCATGTCTCACGGATGTCAAGGATTCTTAGCTTCGATTAAGGATGTATCGGCAGAGACACCTCGTATAGAAGACTTTCCGGTTGTCCGAGATTTTCCCGACGTCTTTCCGGAAGAATTACCAGGGATACCACCTGAACGTGAGGTAGAATTCACCATCGACTTAATTCCCGGATCTGAACCTGTATCTAAGACACCCTATCAGATGGCACCATTAGAGTTGAAGGAATTGAAAGAGCAGTTACAAGAACTATTGGAACTTGGATTCATCAGACCAAGTGTTTCACCATGGGGCGCACCCGTGCTATTTGTGAAGAAGAAAGATGGTAGCATGCGTTTGTGCATTGACTACCGAGAGCTCAATAAAATCACAATCCGGAACCGGTATCCCCTACCACGTATTGACGACCTCTTCGATCAACTTCAAGGCGCCCAGTTTTTCTCAAAGATTGATTTAAGATCAGGTTATCATCAGCTGAGGGTCAGAGATCAGGATGTCTCTAAAACAGCATTCCGGACACGTTACGGTCATTACGAATTCTTAGTCATGCCTTTAAATTTGACAAATGCTCCGGCTGTTTTCATGGATCTCATGAACAGAGTGTTTCACGAGTATCTGGATCGTTTCGTGATCGTCTTTATCGATGATATCTTGGTATTTTCTAAAAGTAGAGGAGAACATGAAGACCACCTTCGTACTATTCTCGAGACCTTACGCCCGAAAAAGTTATATGCGAAGTTTTCTAAGTGTGACTTTTGGCTCGAACGAGTGGCATTTCTAGGCCACGTGGTATCGGCTAAAGGAATCACTATGGATCCAGCAAAGGTGGAAGCTATTACTAAGTGGCCCAGACCAACCTCGGTTACCGAAATTCGAAGTTTTCTTGGTTTAGCAGGATATTACCGACGTTTTGTAGAGGGATTCTCTAGCTTGGCTTTACCCCTCACTCAACTCATGAGGAAGGGTGTTAAGTTTTCTTCGAATGATGACCGAGAAAGGAGCTTTGAAGAACTGAAGAAAAGATTAGTGTCTGCTCCTATTCTTACTCTACCGTCAGGTTCAGGCGGTTATCAAATCTATAGTGATGCCTCAAAGAAAGGACTTGGTTGTGTTCTTATGCAACATGGAAAGGTCATTGCTTATGCTTCTCGTCAGCTTAAGCCTTATGAATTAAATTACCTGACACACGATCTGGAGTTGGCAGCTGTGATATTTGCACTCAAGATTTGGAGACACTACCTATATGGAGAGACGTGTGACATCTTCACCGACCATAAGAGCCTCAAGTACATTTTCACTCAGAAGGAACTTAACATGAGACAAAGGAGATGGTTGGAACTACTCAAAGATTATGATGCCAACATTCAGTACCATCCTGGTAAGGCGAATGTTGTAGCAGATGCACTGAGTAGGAATAATTCGGGTAACCTAGCTGTAACACACCACTTTCAATAACAAAAGTTTAACGCGCGGAAGAAAAATCCCAGAATTTTTTTTTTTTTTTTTTTTTTTTTTTTTTTTTTTTTTTACTCCTCGCGTACCGCGAGACAAACTAGCCACCTCCCTCGCGTACCGCGAGGGAGTCTCAGAAACGCAAACCCGGAAACCCGGTCTCTCGCGTACCGCGAGAGAATCCTCTAAGGGCTCTCGCGTACCGCGAGGGACTCAAAACTCAGAGAGTTTCAGTTTCCTGCAGGTTTTCATACTTAACCATTTTTCCAACTTTTTCACTTCACTTGACAACCAAAAATTCCCATATCACTTGGGTTTTGACAAAAAGCATTCATACTACATATTTTAACATAAACAACATTGTTTATGAACCAAAATACACGTCAAAAAAACGGATTTCAAACAAAAACCCATAATCACCATAAAGCATACGAGAATCCTCTTTTCGCCAATGAACTTGACCTTGACCTACTTCGGAGCTTTCCCTACATAACCACATTAACATAACACCATTAGTAATGAAATAACCAAAACAAACAAGTATATAAAACTTGTTTTCACCACTTTCACCCATTTGACCCGTTTACACACAATAAGTCAATTAAGGGTTTCATTATCACATTATCATTTCCATTATGGCACGTAGGCCATAACTTCATATCCATTTAGGATACGAGATCATAACTCCATAACCGTTCTATCCATTATGGTACTTAGACCATAACTCCATATCCATTCTATCCATTATGGTTCATAGACCATAACTCCATATCCATTCTATCCATTATGGTTCGTAGACCATAACTCCATATCCATTCTATCCATTATGGTACTTAGACCATAACTCCATATTCACATATCCATTATAGTACACATACTATAACTACATACATTCTATCATTTACACACTTCCATATACGTTCATACCACATATCAAATTATGCAACTATATACATCATACATACAACATTGCATACAAACACCATATCATCAAAACTAAGTAAGTGCTAAAGCACTTACCTTTCGGGTTAGAAGGTCCCGCACCGGCTTTTAGCTTTGCAACTTGATTACCTAAACACATTCACCTAGTTTAGTAATCTAACATACACCAAAATCATATTACAATTGGGTTCACAACCCAATTTCCCATTTCCAACCCAAATTGACCCGTTTTGGGTTATCCTCATAACCAAACACCCTCTTTCACCACAAACTCACCTACTTGAGTTTCATTATCTTAACCTTAACACTAATCTTTCTTTCAAAAATTATTATAAAGTTAATTTGGTGTTTGTTCAAGTGTCTAACATCCCAAAAACACTTAATCATCACTAGATCACCATTCTATCTTCATTTTACAAAAACCCCCAATTTTTCTCATATGAACCCTAACTTCTCATAATCAAAATCAAGGGTTCTAGGATGTTAATCATCACTCTTTAACTTTAGTTAAGTTAGATTATCAACAATCTAACACCAATTTACCACATGCATCCAAATTTTCGGATTTCACCCAACACCCACCAAGAACACATCAAAAGTGAAATCAAAAGGATGTTTAACACTTACTTGATGTTAGAAGGTTGATGTGCAAGCCAACACCTTCTCAAAACGAGCCTAAAACGCAAGATTTGGCTTCAAATTGGATTTTCTTCTTTTTCTCCTCTCTTGCTCAAGAACGACCCAAGCATGCAAAATGACCAATTTTGACTTCTCCAAGTCAATATGGCAGATTTTGCCCATTTACACAATTAGTCCTTCAACTTCCATTTCACCATTTCCTTTCCAAAACTAGTTAAAAACTAGCCTAACCCCATTACTAACTTGAAACCCGCTTGTTTCAATTTATTTCAAAATATTATTTTCAACATAATATTTATTTAGAAATATATTTATTTATAACGAGACCCGGATTTTGGTTCGTTACAAATCACCTCCCCTTATTTGGGTTTCGTCCCCGAAACCCGTCTTCACATAAAAAGGTTTGGGTAAAACTTGAGCATTTCTTCCTCGGTTTCCCAAGTCATTTCCGCTCCCTTTCTATGTTTCCACTTCACCAATACTTGGCTAATCTCTTTATTACGTAAACGCTTCACTTTTCTATCCAAGATTGCCACCGGTTCTTCAACATAATTCAACTTTTCATCCAATTCGATATCATCTAATGGAACAAAAGTAGACTCGTCCGCTAAACATTTTCGCAAATGTGACACGTGAAACGTGTTATGAAGTCTACTTAACTCCTCCGGTAGCTCCAAGCGATAAGCTACCGTACCCACCTTTGCTATCACCTCAAACGGCCCGATGAAACGAGGACTTAACTTCCCCCGTTTTCTAAACCGTATCACACCTTTCCAAGGAGAGACTTTCAAAAGTACAAAGTCCCCCACTTGAAACTCAATCGCCCGCTTCCTATTATCCGCATAGGACTTTTGGCGATCTTGAGCCGCCTTCAAGCGTGCTCTAATTTGGTCAATACTATCATTAGTTTCCAAGACCACCTCTTTACTACCTAGTTCCCGTTGACCGATTTCACCCCAACACACGGGTGTTCGACACTTTCTCCCGTACAATGCCTCAAAAGGCGGCATACCAATACTAGAATGATAACTATTGTTATACGAAAATTCCGCCAACGGTAAATGGTCATCCCAACTACCACCAAAATCTAAAGCACACGCTCGCAACATATCTTCGAGCGTTTGAATCGTTCGCTCGCTTTGACCATCCGTTTGTGGATGATAAGCAGTGCTAAGATTCAATCTAGTCCCCATATCCTCATGGAATTTCTTCCAAAATCGAGAAGTAAATCTCGTATCACGATCCGATATAATCGACACCGGCACACCATGACGTGACACAATTTCCTTCACATACATTTCCGCCAATCTATCCGAAGAGTATGTTTCCTTTATAGGTAGGAAATGTGCACTCTTCGTCAACCGATCCACTACTACCCATATCGCATCATAACCCTTTCGAGTCTTTGGTAGTTTAGTGATCAAATCCATAGCTATATTCTCCCATTTCCAAAGCGGTATTTCAAGCGGTTGGAGCTTTCCATACGGCTTTTGGTGTTCCGCCTTCACCCTTAAGCATGTGAGACACCTCTCAACATACTTAACAACATCACGCCTCATACCCGGCCACCAAAAATGACACCTCAAATCGTAAAACATCTTTGTGGCCCCCGGATGGATAGAATATTTGGATTTATGCGCCTCATCTAAAATAGTTGTCAAAATACTTGACAACCTAGGAATCCAAATCCTACCAAAGCATGTCTTCAAGCCCATGCTATTTTCACCAAGTTTATCAACATAAGCAACCATCCGCTCTTTCTTCAAGTCACCACCAAGTGCTAACACTTGAGCCTCCCGGATTTCATCAATTAGGGATGATGAAATTGTCATCTTGAATGACTTCACCTTGATAGGTGCATGACTTGACTTCCTACTAAGCGCATCCGCCACAACATTCGCTTTACCCGGATGATAAAGTATGTCACAATCATAATCCTTGACCAATTCAAGCCACCGCCTTTGCCTCATGTTGAGGTCCTTTTGGTCAAAGAAGTACTTGAGACTTTTGTGATCCGTGTAGATCGTACACTTAACCCCATACAAATAATGCCTCCAAATCTTAAGTGCGAAAACCACGGCCGCAAGCTCTAGATCATGGGTAGGGTAATTCACCTCGTGAACCTTCAATTGCCTAGACGCGTAGGCAATTACTTTCCCCCTTTGCATCAAAACACACCCCAACCCCGAATGCGAGGCATCCGAATACACAACAAAATCTTCGGTCCCGTCCGGCAAGGATAAAACAGGCGCCTTTGTCAACTTTTCTTTCAAGAGTTGAAAGGCAGATTCTTGCTCGGAACCCCAAACAAACTTAGTCTCTTTACGGGTCAACTTCGTCATCGGTAAGGCAATCCGAGAGAAGTTTTCAATAAACCGCCGGTAATAACCCGCCAACCCCAAGAAACTTCTAATCTCCGAAGGCGTCTTCGGTGGAAACCAATCTTTAACCGCCACTATCTTGGATGGGTCGACAGTAATCCCTTTATCATTAATCACGTGACCCAAGAATTGAATTTCGCGTAACCAAAAGGCACACTTGGAGAATTTAGCATAAAGTTTCTCCTTTTGCAAGACTTCGAGAATTTCACGCAAATGGCAAGCGTGATCACCTTCGCTCCTTGAATAGATGAGAAGATCGTCAATGAAAACAATGACCGAGCGGTCGAGGAACGGTCTACACACCCGGTTCATAAGATCCATGAAAACCGCGGGTGCGTTGGTTAAGCCGAAAGGCATAACTGTAAATTCATAGTGACCGTAACGAGTGCGAAAAGCGGTTTTAGGAATGTCATCTTCTTTCACTTTCAGTTGATGGTACCCGGATTTCAAATCAATCTTAGAGAACCACGACGCCCCTTGTAATTGATCGAAAAGATCATCAATCCTAGGTAAAGGGTACCTATTCTTCACCGTCAACTTATTCAACTCCCGATAATCCATACACATCCTCATGCTCCCATCCTTCTTTTTAACGAAGAGAATGGGCGCACCCCAAGGTGAGACACTTGGGCGTATGAAACCTTTATCAAGCAATTCTTGTAATTGCTCCATCAACTCTTTCATTTCTGGCGGTGCCAATCTATAAGGCGCTTTAGCTACCGGTTTAGCACCCGGCATCAAGTCGATCCCAAACTCAATCTCCCTATCAGGCGGAACCCCCGGTAACTCGTCAGGAAACACATCCGCAAACTGATTCACGACCGGCACGTCGTGAATCTCTTTTACCTTTCCATCCACATCCGTAACACATGCCATGAACGCCTTGCACCCACGCGCCATGTACTTGGTTGCCTTCACAAAGGAGCACAACCTCACCTTACCTTTCTTATCACCTTCAATGTAGATGGACTCTCCCGACGGGGAATCAAGTTGGATCGCCTTTGGTCCACATAATATACTCGCCTTATTCTTTGACAACCAATCCATCCCCACAATAACATCAAAATCCCCCATAGACATAGGAATTAAATCAATATGGAACGTTTCACCCCCCGCCTTTAATTTGCAATTCCTATAAACATCAAACACTAGGAAGCTCTTATCGTTTGCCGCCTCAATTTCTAAGGGTTCGTCTAACTTGCTACTTATAAAAGAAGAATGCTTAACAAATTTCAAAGACACAAACGAACGACTAGCCCCCGAATCGAAAAGAACTAGTGCAGGTAAAGAGTTAATCCTGAATGTACCTGACACCACCTCCGAGTCGTTCTTTGCTTCCTCCGCAGATATGTGGAAGGCTCTACCCTTAGGCCTGGGTATCTCAACTTTTCTTTCGCTTCCACCTTGCTTCAAATCCGGGCAATCCGCCCTAAGGTGTCCTGGCTTGTAACAATTATAGCATATACGAATCTGGCTTGGACACTGATTTGCCATATGCCCCGGCTTTCCACACTTGTAACAATTTGACGTTCCCTTCTTACAATCCCCATAGTGCTCCTTCCCACAAACTTTGCATCCTTGAGAAGAGAACTTGGTAAAAGGCTTCTTACTAGGGCTCCCGCCCTTTATCTTGCTCACCACTTGATCCACAATTTCCCTTTTTCTCTTCTCTCCCCTAGCCTCTTGTCTCCTCAACTCCACTTCCCTTTCCCGACACCTGTTTATTAAATCCACAAGTGTGGTGAAAGAAGATGGAGATATGCTATCTCTGAATTCCACAGTCAACATAGCATAAAATCTGTCAATCTTCGCCTTCTCGGTCGACACCACGTCCGGACAGAACTTGGCGCGATCAAAGAAAGCTCCAGCCAATTCATCTATTGACTCATTCTTTTGCCTCATGAGGAGAAACTCCTCAGTCATTCTATCAACTGCGGCTTGCGGGCAATGATACTTCAGAAAAGCCGCCTTAAACTCCTCCCAAGTCATGGAGGTCACACCCAAATCACCTCTCTCCTTGCGGAGATTCAACAACCACTCTTTCGCCCTTCCAGTCAATAAAGGCACACTGAACATCACCCTATCCTCAGGCTTACATTTAGTAGTCTCGAAATTAGACTCCATATCCACCACCCACCTGTGGCTCAGAATCGGGTCCACTTGCCCGTTATACTCCTTGGGTTTAATTACCATAAACTCCTTTAGAGTACAACCCTGTGGCACCCTTTCCTTCTCCTTTAACACGTCTTCGAGGGTAAGCTTGATAGCCCCTCTCATTTCTTCCATTAACAAGGTTGTGGCTTGCTCGAAGGCCTTAGCCACTTCCTCTTTTATCATATCTTGGATTCTTGGATCCAATGGTTCATTACTTGCATCTTCTGCCATCTCTAAACTGAGAAAATGAACCACAAACACTTTAATACCCTTTCACTTTCAATACCCTAGGTATCCATTACACATTCACTATTATATGTATTAAGTATATATATACCTACCTATATACATACATACATATATAACCACCTTCACCTAATCCTTGCAAATGTTCATTGTTATATGGTTATCATAAAGTCTCTTGCACATTTCATCTTATTAAACATATTGGCCAGACATGTTTAATAGTACGCCATGCCCAATTGTAATTACCATCTCCATATAACAAGTCACAAAACAAGTTTCGGTACACATAACACCTTAACAACATTCATCATACATATATACATACACCATATATATATATATTATCATTTTATCAAATCATTACTAACCTTTCATTTCAGCAAGCTCCGAGTCTTAGTCAAGTCCTACTTGGATTCTCGTATCATCCCCCCATATCAAGAGCATCCGGTTTGAGTTTAGTGTCTCGCACACCAAATCCCTCAAACCATTGCTCTGATACCAAGTTGTAACACACCACTTTCAATAACAAAAGTTTAACGCGCGGAAGACTAAATCCCAGAAATTTTTTTTTTTTTTTTTTTTTTTTTTTACTCCTCGCGTACCGCGAGACAAACTAGCCACCTCCCTCGCGTACCGCGAGGGAGTCTCAGAAACGCAAACCCGGAAACCCGGTCTCTCGCGTACCGCGAGAGAATCCTCTAAGGGCTCTCGCGTACCGCGAGGGACTCAAAACTCAGAGAGTTTCAGTTTCCTGCAGGTTTTCATACTTAACCATTTTTCCAACTTTTTCACTTCACTTGACAACCAAAAATTCCCATATCACTTGGGTTTTGACAAAAAGCATTCATACTACATATTTTAACATAAACAACATTGTTTATGAACCAAAATACACGTCAAAAAAACGGATTTCAAACAAAAACCCATAATCACCATAAAGCATACGAGAATCCTCTTTTCGCCAATGAACTTGACCTTGACCTACTTCGGAGCTTTCCCTACATAACCACATTAACATAACACCATTAGTAATGAAATAACCAAAACAAACAAGTATATAAAACTTGTTTTCACCACTTTCACCCATTTGACCCGTTTACACACAATAAGTCAATTAAGGGTTTCATTATCACATTATCATTTCCATTATGGCACGTAGGCCATAACTTCATATCCATTTAGGATACGAGATCATAACTCCATAACCGTTCTATCCATTATGGTACTTAGACCATAACTCCATATCCATTCTATCCATTATGGTTCATAGACCATAACTCCATATCCATTCTATCCATTATGGTTCGTAGACCATAACTCCATATCCATTCTATCCATTATGGTACTTAGACCATAACTCCATATTCACATATCCATTATAGTACACATACTATAACTACATACATTCTATCATTTACACACTTCCATATACGTTCATACCACATATCAAATTATGCAACTATATACATCATACATACAACATTGCATACAAACACCATATCATCAAAACTAAGTAAGTGCTAAAGCACTTACCTTTCGGGTTAGAAGGTCCCGCACCGGCTTTTAGCTTTGCAACTTGATTACCTAAACACATTCACCTAGTTTAGTAATCTAACATACACCAAAATCATATTACAATTGGGTTCACAACCCAATTTCCCATTTCCAACCCAAATTGACCCGTTTTGGGTTATCCTCATAACCAAACACCCTCTTTCACCACAAACTCACCTACTTGAGTTTCATTATCTTAACCTTAACACTAATCTTTCTTTCAAAAATTATTATAAAGTTAATTTGGTGTTTGTTCAAGTGTCTAACATCCCAAAAACACTTAATCATCACTAGATCACCATTCTATCTTCATTTTACAAAAACCCCCAATTTTTCTCATATGAACCCTAACTTCTCATAATCAAAATCAAGGGTTCTAGGATGTTAATCATCACTCTTTAACTTTAGTTAAGTTAGATTATCAACAATCTAACACCAATTTACCACATGCATCCAAATTTTCGGATTTCACCCAACACCCACCAAGAACACATCAAAAGTGAAATCAAAAGGATGTTTAACACTTACTTGATGTTAGAAGGTTGATGTGCAAGCCAACACCTTCTCAAAACGAGCCTAAAACGCAAGATTTGGCTTCAAATTGGATTTTCTCCTTTTTCTCCTCTCTTGCTCAAGAACGACCCAAGCATGCAAAATGACCAATTTTGACTTCTCCAAGTCAATATGGCAGATTTTGCCCATTTACACAATTAGTCCTTCAACTTCCATTTCACCATTTCCTTTCCAAAACTAGTTAAAAACTAGCCTAACCCCATTACTAACTTGAAACCCGCTTGTTTCAATTTATTTCAAAATATTATTTTCAACATAATATTTATTTAGAAATATATTTATTTATAACGAGACCCGGATTTTGGTTCGTTACACTAGCATGTCTAAGCATTCAACCCCATATTATCTCGGACCTGGAGAGAATGCAAATTGGGTGGAAATTCGGTGAGTCTGGCGGTTATCTAGCCAAACTTAAGTTAGAGCCGAACCTTATTACACAGATTAAGGAAGCTCAGAAACATGATGGTGAGCTTTGGGCTATATTACAGAACTTGGAAGTGGGTAAACAATCTGAATTTCTAGTTGACGAGAAAGGAGTTGTTTGGTGTGGGAAGAGATTATGTGTGCCAGATGATTCCACGCTTCGTGAATCACTATTAGCTGAAGCACACAATTCGCCATTTTCTATCCACCCAGGATCCACCAAGATGTATAGAGATTTAAGGCAAAACTTTTGGTGGAACGGTATGAAAGAAGACGTAGCTAAGTATGTCGGTCAATGTTTAACTTGCCAGCAAGTAAAGATCGAGCATCAGAGAGCCAGTGGATTGCTGCAATCATTGGACATTCCAGTTTGGAAATGGGATGATGTCTCTATGGATTTTGTGACAGGTCTACCGAAAACTCTTAAGAAGAACGACGCCATTTGGGTTGTAGTCGACAGACTCACAAAGTCAGCTCATTTCTTGCCTATCCAGAAGGGGTACTCAGTGGGTAAACTGTCAGAGATTTTCCTTCGCAATATTGTTCGACTTCATGGCACACCGTCTTCTATAGTTTGTGACAGAGATCCACGCTTCACGTCACGTTTCTGGAAAGGTTTCCAAAAGGCTTGGGGAACAAAGTTAAGATTTAGCACTGCCTTCCATCCACAGACCGACGGACAGTCCGAGCGCACCATCCAGACATTGGAGGATATGCTTAGGGCATGCGCACTTGAATGGACGGGAAATTGGGACGAATACTTGTTTTTAGTCGAGTTTTCATACAATAATAGTTGGCAGGCCAGTATCGACATGGCTCCGTTTGAACTGTTATATGGTCGGAAGTGTAGGGCACCACTATGTTGGAATGAGGTCGGGGAAAAGATGATTGAGGGTCCGGAACTTGTACATATTACGAATGAAAAAGTTTCTATTGCACGTGAGAAACTAAAAGAGGCTCAAAGTAGGCAAAAGAGTTATGCGGACCGACATCGACGAGCTTTAGAGTTTATTGTTGGTGATAAAGTATTTTTAAAAGTTTCGCCGTGTAGAGGTGTTCGACGCTTTGGTATTAAAGGGAAACTTAGCCCTCGTTATATTGGACCGTTTGATATTCTCGAAAGAGTTGGAGAAGTCTCCTACCGTTTGGCACTACCACCACAACTCTCTCATGTTCATAACGTGTTTCATGTATCTTTATTGAGGGGGTACAACTACCATCCGTTACATGTTATCAATTACCCTCTGCATGAAATTCAGGAAGACCTATCTTATGAAGAAGAACCTGAGGCCATTCTTGACCGTCAGGAACGAGTTATGAGACGCAAGTCAATACCATTTGTTAAGGTTCTATGGAAGAATCATTCTGAGCGAGAAGCGACATGGGAAACAGAGGAAATGATTCGTTCGCAATACCCTAATCTATTTGAGAACTAATTTATGTTTGTCGGATTTCTGAGTATTTTTGGTTTTCTTTTTAAGAACAGAGTTATGCTTATCTGATTTTTAAGTATTTTTAATTATTCTGTTCGAGGATTAAATTATGTTCATCTGATTCCTAATTAGTGATAGTTATTCTACTTTATGGTTATGTGATTTCTTGGTTTAGAACCTAAGTTATGTTTATGTGGCTTTCAATTACTTGCTATTGATTTATTTGAAACTTGTGATAGTTCATAAATTACTTGTTTCAATTACTATGTATATACATATAAGTTTGTTTATACTTTACCTAAAATTTCGAGGACGAAATTAAATTTAAGGGGAGTAGAGTTGAAATAACCCTAGAAAAATAAATAAATATTATTCTATTATATATATATATATATATATATGAAAACTAATTAATAATAAAGACTATAGCATTGAGTGAAATACATCTCCTTCGTTGAAAAATCACCACCGCGTTTCCAATTCCTCCAAATCTTAAATGGCTCTATAATCTCCCATAGCCATACGAGATATCAAATATCACTTCTAAAAATAAATCGAGGCTATTAAATGAAATTGAAACCAACCGTAAACCCTCGCAAATAGCCGCCTCTCATCCAATCTCTCTGTTCTTGTTTAATATCACCGTCAGCGCACCATCGTGAAGAACCATCGGGGTGTTCAATACGAACCAGACGTAGCGACAGTTGACGGATTCTGTTCGACCCAAGGAAACGGTAAGTCTCTGTTTTAGTTCAACTTCCTTTGTATCGCCACACATTATTCCGACGACTAATAGCCTTGATCTACCACCGCTAGGCATTCCTGCAAAAGAACAAGTTTCTATTGGTGACCCAGTTGTACTCACGTCCGTTTCTGATCGTACTATGTTCTGAACCGAAACGGACCACCGACGCGCTACCGCTGCAACTAATTCAACCTTCGCAGGCTTCGACTGAGTGATTCCATCCGCTTTTCTCTGTTGTTCGATCACTCTTCGTTACTAAGGTATCAATCGAATCATTATGTATAGTGTACGCTGAGTTCAGTCAATAAAATTTGGGATAATGAATTTTGTCAAAATCCGACGAAACGGGATGGAAACCGGAGAAGACAATCCCTGTGTTTTTACTTTGAACCAAAACATTCTTCTACCCACCTGTCATTTTGGTCAAAGAAGAATTATGTATTTTGTTAAGTTTAAAATTAGTTTATTAATTTACTAAAGAAGTGATGAATATTTCATTTATCTATTTTGTTTATTCTTTCTTCTGTTTATTTTGGTTTGAGATGTTAAACAAAGGAATTACTATAGAAACAATTTATAACTATTGTGATTGAATAGATTTATAAATTCCAACAGACTTGACGAAAATTTTAAATAAAGATTTATAGATTTTTGTGTTTTAATGAGCTGGATAATTTGAATTATGTTTTAAAGTTTCCATCGCCTCTTGTGGCAAACCAAACTAATACATGAGACCTGAAAAATAAAATCTAATTAAAAACAACACAAATGTAGGTTTGTGACCGATCGAGAACAAGTTAACTTCGCATAATTCTTGTGGCCGTTACTTAAGGTACGGATAATCTAATCCATTCTACTATAAGTAGTGGATTTTTCTGAACTCTCTGTTGTATATTTAAATTCAGTGACACTGTGTTTAACCCTATGCGTTAGTTAGGATTAAATGCTTCTAATATGAGTTTATATCTGTGCATATCTGATACATGATATGTCTATGCTGTTCGTTTTATTATTGGTCTACACTAGGAAATAGTTTTATTTTGTTACTACCCTTGTATGATAATTTACGTCCTTATGTCTTCTTGTTAAACTTGTTTGACTATGAAATTATTTGAATTTGGTTGCGTTCATTTATTTTATTGATTACATTAATTTTACCCGCTACTTGGAACTCTAAATTCTGATACCCGAGCACACTTTCTATGGGGGTTCCATAGACTTGTCATTGCGGCATCGATGGCTTGGCACTATCCGTGGCAGTGTGATTAGACCACGGCGTCTCTATTTTATCTGTATATCTATGTGTTCGGAGAAGTACTTAGCTATATCTGTTAGGAGGCGTATGGACTGGTCCTAGGATATATCTGCATCTGGTGGATGGTGAGTGTATGCCAACACCCCATCGCACACATCTGGTACTTAGGGACTGCAGCCCTTTGTACACTATGGTTACTATTGTAATTCTGATATCTGAATCTGGCTCGTTGGGTATTTCTGTAAATCTGAACATGTTAATCTGTCTGAAATCTATTAATATGAATTATGTTAATGAGCTAAATTTGTATAATGAGTTGATATGGAATCTGTTATTATGAGATTTACTATGACACGTTAATATGGATTTGAAATCTGATATCTGAGGTCTATATAAGAAACTGATAATATGATATGTTGATATAAAATCTGAATAAGCAACGTGTAAATGATAATGTTGTGTGATACTATGGTATTATATGTTGTGTGCTTGATTATATCATAACAGTTCTACTTGTTACGATATTTGTGACTGCTCTATTTTATCTGTTCACTGAGCTTCGCTCAGCCGCTTCTTTCTTCGCGGTAGGTATGCAGGGAAATCATGGGAATGTGTGAAGAGGACTAATGGACAAGCTAGGAACTGAAGAGACCTGAAATTAACAAGAGATTAATATATATTCTAAGACATTTTGAATTTATTTTTAAGACTTTAATAAGTTTGGTATTTGGTTTTAAAACTTATGTATGGATCTGAGCTTTCTTATCGTTTATTTCAGCCTTTATTAGTATATCTGATTTCTGTATAAGTGACACGTCAGCCCTATCACGGGCGGGGTGTTACAGTGGAAATGGTAATAACAACGGAAATGGTGCAAAGGGCCGAGCATTTGTGATTGGATCGGGAGAAGCTCGGAATGATCAGAACGTGGTGAACGGTATGTTTCTCTTAAACGATCATTATGCTTCTGTACTTTTTTATACTGGCGCCGATAGAAGTTTTATATCTAGAGAACTTAGTGGTCAATTAGGAATAAACCCATCTTTACAAGAACATTATTATACCGTAGAGATAGCAGACGGTAAAGTAATCGAGGCAACCCACATTTTCAAGGGATGTCAGTTAGAACTTTCTGGTCACAAACTCGACATCGATCTCATGCCAGTTACACTTGGCAGTTTTGACATAATTGTGGGCATGGATTGGTTGTCTAAAAACCAAGCTGAGATCATCTGTAGTGAGAAGATCGTTCGTACCCCTTCTTAGTGGAAAAATCCTATCCGTTCAGGGCGAAAGAAGTGGTGCAGTGATGGGCATCATATCTTTCATGAAGGCTCAGAAGTGTCTGCGTAAGGGTCATACCGCAATTCTAGCCCTTGTCGCTAACAAGTCCACTGAGGAGAAAAAGTTAGAAGATATCCCTATCGTTCGCGAATTCCCAGAAGTATTCCCTGAAGACCTACCTGGTCTTCCACCTCATCGTCAGGTCGAATTTCAGATTGACCTAACACCCGGAGCAGCGCTTATTGCTCGGGCACCTTATAGACTGGCACCGAGCGAGTTGCAAGAGCTATCCACACAACTGCAAGAGTTGTTGGATAAAGGTTTCATCCGACCGAGCTCATCGCCATGGGGAGCTCCAGTCCTATTTGTTAAAAAGAAAGATGGAACTTTTCGCATGTGCATTGATTACCGAACGTTAAACAAGGTAACAGTCAAGAACCGCTACCCACTACCCCGCATTGACGATCTATTCGACCAACTTCAAGGGTCAAGTTTCTACTCTAAAATTGACTTAAGATCTGGATATCATCAGCTGAGAGTTCGAGATGAAGATATATCCAAGACTGCGTTCAAAACCCGGTACGGCCATTTCGAGTTTTTGGTCATGCCATTTGGATTAACCAACGCACCCGCGGTGTTCATGGACCTCATGAACCGTGTGTGTAAACCTTATCTGGATCAATTCATCATTGTTTTTATTGACGATATTCTCATATACTCTAAGAGTCAGGAAGAGCATGAGGAGCATCTACGTTTGATCCTTGAACTACTGAAGCAGGAACCGTTGTACGCAAAGTTTTCCAAATGCGATTTTTGGATTCGCGAGGTTCAATTTTTAGGACATGTGATCAATGAGAAAAGAATACATGTCGATCCAGCCAAAGTGGAAGCTATCAAGAATTGGGCAGCACCAACAACTCCAACTGAAGTTCGGCAATTCCTAGGATTGGCAGGATACTACCGTCGTTTTATCGAGGGATTCTCAAAGATTGCCCAACCCCTCACTCCTTAACCCAAAAAGATAAACCCTATAATTGGAGCGATACTCAAGAATCAGCATTCCAGCTACTGAAGCAGAAACTATGTAGCCACCTATCTTATCTCTACCAGAGGGAACGGATGACTTCGTGGTGTATTGCGATGCCTCCATCCAAGGTCTCGGTTGTGTGTTGATGCAACGCGACAAGGTTATCGCATACGCTTCTCGACAGCTAAAAATCCACGAAAAGAACTACACGACTCACGATTTGGAGTTAGGAGCCGTGGTGTTTGCACTCAAGATATGGAGACATTACTTGTACTGTACCAAGTGCACCATCTACACCGATCACAAGAGTCTTCAACATATTTTTTAGCAGAAAGAGTTGAACATGCGTCAACGTCGTTGGATCGAGTTACTAAACGATTATGATTGTGCAATCAAGTACCATCCGGGAAAAGCTAATGTGGTAGCCGATGCCTTAAGCAGAAAAGAAACCAAACCCCGACGAGTTAGAGCATTACAACTCACTATTCATACAGGATTACCCGAACAAATCCGCAATGCCCAACTCGAAGCCTTAAAAGAGGAGAACTTACCATTGGAATCCACTCGTGGTATGGAGAAACAACTGGAGGTTAAATCAGATGGTATTCGTTACTTCGCGGAACGAATATGGATACCAGTATATGGAAACCTAAGAGATCTAGTCATGGATGAAGCTCACAAATCCCGATACTCTATCCATCCGGGATCCGACAAGATGTATCACGATCTCAAGGTTTTGTATTGGTGGCCGAACATGAAAGCCGACATAGCCACCTACGTGAGCAAGTGCCTGACTTGTTCCAAGGTCAAGGTGGAGTACCAAAAGCCATCCGAATTACTTCAACAACCGCAAATACCAAAGTGGAAATGGGAACAAATTTCTATGGATTTCATAACCAAATTACCCCGAATCCCTACTGGATGTGACACGATCTGGGTGATAGTGGATCGCCTAACCAAATCCCCTAACCAAATCCGCTCATTTCCTTGCTATCAAAAAGACCGACAAAATGGAAAAGTTAACTCGCCTCTATCTTAAAGAAGTAGTATCCCGACATGGAGTGCCAATCTCCATCATTTCCGACAGAGACGCCCGATTCACCTCACGTTTCTGGCAATCGTTACAGAAAGCACTAGGCACGCGCCTGGATATGAGCACAGCGTACCATCCTCAAACAGATGGCCAGAGTGAGCGTACCATTCAAACCCTAGAAGACATGTTAAGGGCTTGTGTGATCGATTTCGGAAACCGTTCGAGGCTTTGTATGGACGGAAATGCCGATCACCAATTTGTTGGGCTGAAGTTGGAGATAGCCAACTTACGGGTCCTGAACTTGTGTATGAAACCTCAGAGAAAATCGTGCAAATCCGAAACCGTATGGCGGCAGCTCGAGACCGTCAAAAGAGTTATGCAGACAAGCGTAGAAAACCGCTAGAATTTCAAGTGGGCGACAAAGTATTATTAAAGGTCTCACCGTGGAAAGGTGTGATTCGTTTCGGGAAACGAGGAAAATTAAACCCGCGTTACGTTGGACCATTCGAGATAGAGAAAAGGATCGGTCCAGTAGCATACCAACTGAACCTACCGGATACACTCAATGGAGTGCATAATGTCTTTCATGTCTCAAACCTAAAGAAGTGCCTATCAGATGAGACACTTGTAGTTCCACTCGAGGAGTTGGAAATTGATGAACAACTACGTTTCATTGAGGAACCCGTTGAGATCATGGACCGAGAGGTCAAGACACTCAAGCGCAGTAAGATACCTATTGTCAAAGTTCGCTGGAACTCGAAGCGTGGACCGGAGTTCACGTGGGAACGCGATCAAATGATGAAAAAGTATCCTCACCTGTTCAAACATTCAACGGCAAACACGGAAGGTACTAACTAAATTTCGAGACGAAATTTATTTCAACAAGGGGATGATGTGACAAACCTAAACTTTTTGTTTCAGACGTTACGGACTTCGTTTAATTTTCAGGACAAAAATTCTTTCAACAAGGGGATGATGTGACATCCGGCATTTTCAGGTTAACTCCGTTAACTCAAACCTTGTTAGTTCAAACATTTTTCGTTACAAACTCAGTTATCTCAGTAGTCGCATGTACATTGCATTTAATTAGGATTAATTAAATGTGTCAGTCAGTTCGCACACATCGGATCGCACTCGAGTCTAACCCGGAACGTTGGTGATTAATCGAAATTTACATTACGAACATTTAATAATTTATATTTAATATAAATTATGAGTTTTTATGATTTATATGTGATTACGTGAATTATGTGAATGTTATTGTTTTCGTACGTGTTTATCGTGTGTTAATCGTGTTTATTATTTTTATAAATATTAGAGTTTTTATAAAAATAATAATTGGAAGTTTTTAATCATTATTAGTTATTATTTAATTAATTAGAGTCTATGGGCTTTAATTAAGCCAGAAGCCCAACTTAAAAACCCATAAACACAATTAAGGATATATATAAAATTTAAAAAAAAAAGATAAACCCTAATCCTTTTTTGTTGGAACCGTCGACCCCCCCCCTCCCTTCTCCTTTGAGCCGAGACCTTCAAGGCACCCAAACACCCTCGTTTGATCTTCGATCGTGAATCCGGAAGTGGATACGTGCTAGTCTAGGCGTTTCCAACGTCTCTACGTAAGTCGTTTCGTTCAATTTCATCACTTTTTTGATTCCTAAATTTTAGATCAAAACCCTAGTTCATCCAAACATGGATTTTTATAATAAAAATGTTAACTTTATTATTGTTTTACATGTATTTGTTGATTATATGGTTATTTGTAAAACCCTAGATCCATGTGATTAGTAACGTGTTAAATATTGGAACTTTTTGATTATGTAATGGTGTAGAATCGCATGTTAGAGATGTTTGACACTTGTTATGATTATAATTATGTTAGATAAATCATACGTGATGGATTTGGTGCTTTAAATCTCGTTAAACAAACTTAAAAACCCTAACTTACTTATAATGGAAACTTTTTAGGAATTCTATCTTGCATACTAGAAGTGATTTGAATGATATGAGGATGTTCATATGTTACTTGATACATGTTGACATGATTTGTGAAATCAGATTTTGAATACGTAACCCGGTTTTACCAACTTTCCAAATAAGGAAACTTTAATTGTTAAAAATGGTTATAACTTACTATTTAGACATGCATGATATGGTTGATGATAGATCTATGTTAGATAGGACACAATGACTGGTTGTAACGTGTTAGGTGTTTGAAATCACGCATGCTAGTCATAGGTTACTAAAGTTGGAAACTTTGTCTTGAATTATGATTTGCATGTTTAGGTTCTAGACAATTGTTATGTAATGTAATGATCTAGAACATGTTAGAGTGATACTACAAACATATCAATGATGATAGTTTCCAGGAAACACGAGTCCCGAACAAACCTGCTATTTATAGAACCCTGCTATTTATAGAAACCCGCTATTTATAGAAACCTGCTATTTATAGAAACCTGCTATTTTTGGAAACTTTCTATTTTTGAAAACTTTCTATTTTTGAAAACTTTCTATTTTTGGAAATCATGCTTGTTTGTTAGAACAATAAGGAATTGTTGCTAAGTGTTACCTGCATGATCTTATGTGTGTAATATGGAAGTATTATATTAATCAAACACTATTTCATACATCGTGTCACCAACGGGTCGTCGGGTCAAACTTGGTCAAACATGAGTCAAACTTACAAACCTTTTCTAAACCCTTAAAACAATGAGATTGTTTGGATACTTAGGGTTCGTATCATCTTGCACAAACACACACTTATAAACCGGTGTTTATAGGTGGCAGTTAGTCGTCAAGCATTTTAAGTTCGCTTTCTTTCGCACATACTCTAAGGTGAGTTTCACGACCCCTTTTCTTACGTTTTAAACTTGGGGGAGAAAACATGGGTACGAACATTTAGATCTTACGTTTCTTTTATATCACTTGTGTACTAAGCGCAAACATATCATGAAAGTCCTTACTTATCGAACCGTTAGTATATGGGTTAGCGAGGTAATCTTGAGTAGTACTACTGGGCATTGACAAGCCCCACCCGCGTTAGTCGCGCTAACACGACAGGTAGTCGAACGGGTGTAACATTAACCTAAACATTCACCATTGATTATGATAGTCATGGTGGGAGGCAGTACAAACATAAACAGTCAGCTTCGGTGTCGAAACGCTTTAGTAACATGTACTAGGTTAGCTACCTATGATATAATTGTAAATGGTATTATCTAGTAAACTTTACAAACATTGAAACCTGTGAACTCACCAACCTAGTGTTGACACGTTTTAGCATGTTTTCTCAGGTAATTAAGGTACAAGCACGAGCTAAGGCATGCATGCATTCGAAGTCTATCACTTTCAAACTCAAGAATTATTTATTTTAATTATCGTTGAATTGTTTATTTTGGCGCAACTGTTTTGGTGCATGTTTTTCATTTAACTTTTCGCTTCCGCAAGTCTTACATTTAATCAGTGTTTTCATTTCTAGTGTTGCATCGTGACTATGAGCAATACTAGTGGTTTTCTTAAACTCATATAGAGTCGTTCAACGTAACTAATGACTGAGATCCTGGTATGTCACGCTCCTAACGTTAAAACTCCGTTAATGGATTTTGGGGGTGTGACACAAGCTGCTTTAAAAAAAACAAAGAAGTCCACGACTTCCACTTTGCTTCTTGATTTGCGGCTGGCAATTTTAGGGTTATAAACAAAATTAGGATTATAATTCATATATATAATAATTATAAACCTTATTAATTGTTTTCGGGCTCAAAGTCTAATAAGATAAAAAGCACGTACCCATTTAATTGTTTTAATAAAATGATTAAAACAATAAATATGAATTATTATTTATAAACTTGTATAAATAATAAATCCCGTGCAACGAATATATATATAAAATATATCGTCTCGCTAACAGTTCGTAATTACCAGTTAAGCGGGTTAAGTGGATTTAATGTTCATTGCCCTAGGTGTAACTCTTACGGGTCACAACTCAGTTAGTAGCGTTAAATAATCGTGACCGGACATATAATTCCAACAACATCTTCCTACCGCCCAAATTGTGGGGGTATAATAGATATTGTAAACTATGGTTAACACCATCATGGTTACGCATTAGAGTGTCATATCAGAGTCCGCTTATGGAAGAAGCGGACTCTGAGGAAATGACTTATGTGGTAATCGAAGAAATGATGGAGAAGTCAGCTTGTGGGAGGAGGGGACTCCATGTATACCAAAATAGTTTCAAAAATCACCCATAAACCAAATCATTCATGCTAATGTCGTCATTTTTTTTCTTAAATTATTATCATGGATGTTTAGACAACTAATAAACTAGTATCATATAAATATATAAGCTTACAAATGAGACCAAGTTAACCAACTCCCATAACAATATATTAGTTATAGTGTGAACATCCGAATCTGCATTGCTTGCGGTACTTTTTGGTGGGAAGGAGGACATGATTCCCTCCTAAAACAACTCAAAGACATGTATACATGTAACAGCATTCACAACCTGTTTGGTATAATTATGTGGGTAAGTTTTGTATATTTTAAGGAGTGGTTATGAGTGGAGGAAAGAGAAAAGATATAAGATTTTTGTAAATATAAGGATAAAAGTAGTGGTTTTTAGTATAATTAGAGCATTCATAGGCCGTTCCTTATAATTATGTGAGTGCGTTTTGTATATTTTATGGAGTTGTTTAAAGTGGTTGTGAGTGGAGGAGAGATAAAAGATATAAGGTTTTTGTAAATATAAGGATAAAAGTAGTGGTTTTTAGTATAATTATAAGGATAAAGATAAGGAAAGAGAAAAAGTAAAGATAAAAGGTAGAAAAAGTAGTGTTTTTTAGTGTAATTATAAGGATAAAGATATGAAATATAAAGAACGGGCCGGGAATGCTCTTATAAGGATAAAGATATGGAGAAAGAAAAGTAGAGATAAAAGGTAAAAAAAATAGTGTTTTTTAGTGTAATTATAAGGATAAGGATACGAAATATAAAGAACAGTCTGAAAATGATGTAAAGGGCAATACCGTAGAACCACACCTAATAATCACCCCCAAACTCTCACATAATTACATATTTACCCCACAATTGACGCTAAACACCAGTGTCTGACTCCCCTCTTCTCTTCTGACGATCTTGTTCTAAAACTAAAACCCCTTCTCATAAAAAGTAGTTTCCTTTTCTTGATCCATCACATAATTCTGATTCTTTCTTGATTCGATCTCTGTTTTGGGTGTTGAATCTTTAAAAGATCATACACAAAAAGATCATAAAAATGGCTTCATATGGTGGAACAACACAAAAGTGCAAGGCTTGTGAGAAGACTGTATACTTGGTTGATGAACTCACTGTTGATAATAAAGTGTATCACAGGGCTTGTTTCAGATGCCACCATTGCAAGAGCACCCTTAAGGTTTTTTTTTCATTTCTTTTGATGGTTTTTTGTCATGATCCCACTTTGATTTCATCTTTATGTGTTGAATTATGCTTCTGGGTGTATCAGATGTTGGTGTCTTGGTCTGATTCTTGAGGTTTAAAGACTGTTTTTTTATGGATTTGATCTGGGTTTTTGTTTGATTGTTATTTGAAGTCAACAGAGTTGATGTTTTGGTTGGTTTGATATGAATTTGTTGATGATTGTGGGAACTTTAGTTGGGAATCTTTTTGCTGCTTTGATCTGGGGTTGGTGTGATTATTGATTTAAAGTAAATAAAGTTGATATTTTGGTTGGTTTGTTAAAAGTTTCTTGATAATTTGATGGTATTTTCAGTTGATAAATCTTTTTTTTTTGCTGTTTGTGATATGGGTTTGTGTGATTATTGGTTTGAAGTAACAAGAATTGATCTTTTTGTTTGTCTGCCATAGATCTAATAACAAATTTGAGGGTTTTTTGTTACTTTTAATGAATCTTTTTTGCTATTTTATGATCTGGTTTTGTGTGATTATTGATTTAAGGTAACAAAGTGAAAGATTTGCTTCATCTGCTAGAGATTTCTTGATAATTGGAGGGTTCTTTTTTGGCTTTATGATTTATGTTTTCTTTAGTTATTGATTTTAAATAACCACAAACTAATATAGTTTTTATTGAATATTTGAGGGTTTATTTAGTTCATGTGTTTTAATTGCAGTTAAGTAATTACAGCTCTTTTGAAGGAGTGTTATACTGCCAACCTCACTTTGATCAACTCTTCAAAATGACTGGCAGTTTGGACAAGAGTTTTGAAGGTTAGTTTAGTCCATTCAACTGTAACATTTTATTATCAACCGCCGTGTCTTAAATCCCTTCCATTATGTCAAAATATGATAATCTTATATCGTGAAATTGATATAATCCATTGTTTTGTCATGTAGGTGCCCCGAAAACTGCTAGATCATCTGATCAGGTACTCTACAATTAAGATCATAATACACATATGTATTAGGTTTTGAATTTTCAGAATTGTTGGTAATACGCACGCGATTATCAACTTGTGTGTTTGATTACCGGGGTGCTAATACTTGAAGTTTCAGGGTCAGTCTAACAGCAAAGTATCAAGCATGTTTGGTGGGACGCAAGACAAGTGTGTCACTTGCAAGAAAACCGTCTACCCCCTTGAAAAGGTAAAATGAACCCGTAAAAAATATTTCACCTAATTGTAACAAATTTCGTCAATGTTCCATTAAAGTCACTCACTTTTTTCTAACAACAAAAGTTTTAATATTGTTCCAATTTTGTGAATTTTTTTTATAAATGTTAAAAAAACTAAACATTAATTAACCTAAATGGAAGATATATGAGTCACTATTTGGTGATTATTTTTCGCAAGTTTAACAAAATAGGAGGTAATTGTGAAGAAAAAAATTTACTAAATAATAACCAGATTTCATAAATGTTCCATTTAAATCGACTTGAAAAAAATAAGCACTAACTAATAACCAAGGTCGATATATCTTCCATTTAGGTCACTTAATTCTATAAAAAGTCTTTAACATTTATAGAAAAATTTCACAAGATTAGAACAATACTAAAACTTGAGTAGTTTTTTTGTTAGAAAAAAGTGTGAGTGACTTGATTAAAACAATATTTAAACTTGGCTATTAATTCAACAAAGTATCAACAATTCAAACAATTAGACACCTCGAAATATATATCAACACACGTTTATATACGAAAGTTGTAACCTTTATTGATCTTGATGGTTATTTTTCAGGTGGGTGTTGATGGAAGTGCATACCACAAGGCCTGTTTCAAATGCAGCTATGGTGGGTGCCACATAAGTTCATCAAACTACGTGACTCATGAACATCAACTTTACTGCAAGCATCATCACGCGCAGCTTTTCATGGCTAAGGGAGATTTCAGCCAATTTGACAAGCAACATGAACCAGAGAACGGGGTGGCTGAGAACACGACAGAAGTTTGATGATTTGAGGTCAGATTCGATAATGAGGTTTTGGAAAATCTTGAATATGCAGAGCGGAGTTTTTGCAGTCGTTTTCTTATGTTGTTCAAAGAAGATAATTACAAGATATGAACTTTTTGCCTGCACGTGTTGAGTGAATAACTTGTTTTTGAATGAGTGTGTTTTGGAGTTGAAACCTGTTATATAAACGTTTGAGGATGTTTGGTTCTTGTGATTATTTGAGGCTTTCGAGTGATTTGTTCTATTGTTTCATTGTTTTCCATTCTTGTTTGCCTATACTACAACAATTTGGAAACCCCGAATTACTTGCTTTTAACTCCTTTGAAGACCATTTATCTGGCGCAATCTGTGTTTTACCTGATCTTATTGGTGGATCCTGTGAAATTTCGATTCCAGTGAAATCTATGTTTTACCTAATCCCGTCAGTGGGTCCTGGGAGTTCTCCTGTAACGGGTTTAGTTAACAAAATGATTGTTAGATGATTCATTTGAAAAGTCAAAAATACTAATAAGTGCATCTATTCCGCCAAGGTCATATGATGTGTGGACAATTTCAATCACCAACATCATTTAATTCACACATTAGATATAATACGGGTCGTATTATCTTTTTTCGCCTACAATACGGGTCATATTACCTTTTTAGACTGACATAGAAACAACTGATGTGACGTGTCCACCACTGACAAATAACATGTTGGCCGTATTATCTTTTTTCGCCTACAATATGGGTCGTATTACCTTTTTAGTCTGACACAGAAACAATTGATGTGACCCGTATACCACAGATACCATACGGGTCGTATTACCTTTTTCACCTACAATACGGATCGTATTACCTTTTCAGACTGATACGGAAACAACTGATGTGACGCATACACCATTGACAGATACCATACAGGCCGTATTACCTTTTTCTCACCAACCATACGGACCGTATGACATAACAGCATGCAGACATAACAGCATACTTCAGGTATTTGTTTAAGGCATTTCATCAAGCACCTTTGGTACAACCTATGAGCCAGCTAAAGATTCGTCTCTATCATCTGTTAAAACACGGACCATCACTGAAACAAATTAAGCAAATTCACGCCCAAATCATAGTCAGATCATTAGGTGGAACCAATAATCTCGTCGGAGCATTGATTCGATCATACAGCGCCTATGGAAAACTTAAATCTGCTCGGAAAGTATTCAGCAAATACCCAACCCTACCACCAACGTTTCTATGGAATCTCCTCATCCAAGCTTATTCCAAAACAGCGTTTACTGAACAATCACTCCATCTTTTCAAGCAGATGCTTCTGCTAGCAGTTCCAGATGATTACACCTTTACATTTACCATCACAGCTTGTTCACGCCATCGGACATCGTTAGGTTACGGTCAAAACTGTCAGACGATGGTGATTAAATTAGGGTTTGATTCAGATGTTTGTGTAGGGAATGCGTTAGTTAGTATGTATTTTGTGTATTCAAAAACAGTTTCTGCTCGGAAGGTGTTTGATGAAATGCCTCAACGAGATACAATAACCTGGACTAGTCTGGTTAAAGGGTGTGTGATGAGTGGCAAGATATTAGAAGCAGAACAAGTGTTTGTGAAAATGCCTGAGAGAAATGAGGTGTCGTGGGCGGTGATGATCGCTGGTTACATCGGGCACAAGATGTATAATGATGCTTTAAGGTGTTTTAATGACATGTTGGTTGATGATAATGTGAAGCCTAATGAAGCCATTCTTGTTAGTGTTCTATCAGCTTGTGCTCATCTTGGTCAACTGAATCAAGGAAAATGGATACATTTTTACATAGACAAAACGCGGTTTCCGAAAAGCTCAAACATATCAACTGCTTTGATTGATATGTATGCAAAATGCGGGAAAATCGATTATGCAAAACAGGTTTTTAACAAGACTGAAAAACGCGATCTTTTGACATGGACGAGTATGATTTCAGGGTTATCTATGCATGGATTGGGAGAAGAAGCACTCAAGGTGTTCGATGAAATGCTAGTGGAAGGAATCAAACCAGATAACATCACACTTGTTGGTGTTCTTAATGCTTGTAGTCATTCGGGTCAAGTTAAAGAGGGGATTTTGATCTTCAACGATATGGAACGAGTATGGGGGATTTCACCCAAGATTGAGCATTTTGGATGCTTGGTAGATCTTCTAAGCCGTGCGGGAAGGCTTGAAGATGCATTCAAAGCTGTGAAAACAATGCAAATGGAGCCTGATGATGTGATCTGGAGAGCGCTTTTGAGTGCTTGTAGAATACATGGAAATGTAGGTCTTGCAGAGAGAGTTATAGAACATGTTAAGAAAACAGGCGGTGGAGGCCGTTTGCTGCTTTCAAACTTGCACGCGTCTTTTGGGCAATGGGACAATGTAAGACGAATAAGGGAATCCAAGATTCACAAAGAGGATGATTCGACTCCGGGTTGTAGTTATATTGAAATAGATGGTGTTGTGCATGAATTTCTTGCTGCAGATAAGCTGCATCCAAGGATCATGGAGATATCTTTGAAGTTAAATGAGGTTATGAAGAGAATAAGCTTAGATGGAGATTGTATTCCTGCCAGAAAGTTTAATTCTGAGTTAAGCATTTAACAATATGTGAACTTATGTTGGGGGTACAGAAGGCTCATGTTAGCATTTGTTCTATCTTAGGTTTTTCAGGTTATAACTCTTATGCCCTCCTGTTTTAGCATTTTATTAAATAATCTGGGTTTTAAAATGCACACCATGATGTGGTATCGTCGCTACAGTTGATGTGATTCGATTCCATATGCACATATGATGCGTCTGATACGACGCATCATGCAGTCGACCATAAACAAATTAGACCATCTATTGCAATGGCTCTAAGCTTTTCAAATCTTATTGAACAAATATAACCATCAATTGAACAAAGAGTAAAGTACACGGATGGTCCATGTGGTTTACCAAAATTTTGAATTTGTTCCCTATCTTTTCAAAAGTACATGGATGGTCCATGTGGTTTGCAATTCGTAATGCATTTAGTCCCCAACCAACAAATCTATAAGTTTTAGAAGGTCCAAGGTAGAGACTAAATGCGTTACAAAGTGCAAACCATAGGGAACATACATGTACTTTTGGCAAAGTTTGGGGACTAAATGCGTTATAAAGTGTAAACCCCATGGACCATCCGTGTACTTTTGAAAAGCTAGGGACCAAATCCAAAATTTTGATAAACCACAGGGACCATCCATGTACTTTACTCTTGAACAAATTAAACCATTGAACAATTCTTACCAAAGATTATGAGAATGTCTTATATTTCGTTGTTTAAAAGTTAACAATTTAAAATATTATCTATAAATAATTTTTCAATGTTTTTCTAATAACGAACGTCTCACGTTCGCATATGTAATGTGCATGCATCAGCTTCTGGGATCAAAACACATTGTAGCGGCACACGCTTTTTAAAACCAAGATATTCATACACTCTTAATAAATTGCATGTTAAATGAAGTATTACAGTTCTTAGACAGAATGTAGGAAGCATGTAAACTGTTAATGAGAACATTATCTAAACGCAAGTGAACATTTAGGAATCAAGATTTCTATTACAAAAGTGGGATATAATATTCTTAAGAAGTTCAAAGCAACAAAATTGATCCTTTCTGCTTCACTTCCATAATTCTTACCCATTAGATTTACAGCAAAAAAACGACTACCCGCAAACATTCTAATAAATCACTCGAGGGAGAAATGATTAAACTTGAACTATGATTAAATACATAATTGAAACCAAAAAGAACCAACAGATGTTGCTACTTGTGTTCTTCACCTCAAACAGCTGGGAAATATTTGTTGAGGTTAAATGGCAATGAGTAGAATTCTTCACTTCTTGAGTCGGTGTGGAATGAACGGAATTTGTCCCACCAATGTTTACCTCTGTCTTTTCTTACCGAACTATCTTTCCTGTCAAGTGTGTTATCCAGAAAATATGCCACAATTCCAGCCACAAAAGCTTCAGATGAAAATGGAACATTCACCATGTTGTTGAACTACAAAACAGCAACAAAATATGAGATTAATAATGTTAGAAGAAGGCCAAGATTGGAACTTTTTTTTCTGGGATCTCTTAAAACTGAAATCCAATATGGCTTTAGGGTCTCAAAATCAACTTCAACAACTTTAACTGTCGTGTTTGAAAAATTTTTTTTATTTTTTTTAAATCTTGAGAATTCGTTGGAGATGGAAGTTTCAACCCATTTATTTATGTGTGGGTTGATTCGGGTTGTGTTTTAATTCAAAAGGATCAAATAAAAAAGAATTAGCAGAAAGGGAACATGTGGTTGAAAGTTTCCCACCTCCTAAACCATTTTCTATTTAAAGATTTAGATTATTTTGTGATGATGTTTTACTAATCACATTAAGTGTGTACAAAAAAATGGACAAAAAGGTGTTTATGGGTCATCTCAACCCGTATTGGAATGACCCATTTTGACCCAAATTGTTTTGACCCGTTACCCAGTCCACAATTATTATTTTTGCACGTACCCATCTACCAGAAGTGTGGACAGGACCATAACCATTGATAGCTTCATATTCATTGAAATATTGGGGAATAGACAAGCCCAGAAAGAGTGAAAAGCCCAGTATGAACTTTGTTCTGAAGCTGTTGAGGTTGCAGAACTGAAGGAGACTCAAACCAGATGAACCTACACATATATGAAAAGACATAATCACCCTTGAATACCACCAAATAAAATGAGGAAAAGGCTTATGGATTGGGTAAACATGTAAAGTTACCAACAAAAGCGAAGAATAGGCAATACAGAGCAGCAACAATGGGTGCAGGGATTGAAGCAAAGACCGCGCCAAATTTACCTGCAATTTTGAAATTAGAATTAGCAATTTTGACCTGTTTTATACATAAACAGGTCTATATGGGTTATTTTAAACCTCAAAAATGGGTAAACTCAAAATTACTAGCCAAAAAGGAAACTTGTCAAAAAGGCTGAACGGGTCAAACGGGTAGAAAGTTGCACAAAGCAGGCCTCTAAAATCATTGTATCCAAGAAACTAGATTGTTATTTGTAATATTTTAATAATATAGTTTTACAATCAATTTTCAAACAACCAATTACTTATAAGATCTAAAATATTGGAAAAAGAAAACTGATTCCAGTCAACCCTTCCTGTTTTGAGTGGCACCAAAAATTCACCTGTTTGGCCCGTTACCCAACCCACCATAATGACCCATTTTGACACCTGTTAGAAAATTTTAGCAAACAAGAACAATCTAGCTTAGGGCTGGGAAATTCTGACACAACCCATTTACAAGACACGACGGGACACGAAGTTAAGCGGGTATGGGTTTGAGTTAAACGGATATTGGTCATAAATGGTTCGACACGATTAAAATTGTGCCTAAGTAGGTTCAACCCCCCTAACTTGTTTATGAGACGATTAGACCCGTTTAACTAATCGGGTTAAATGGGTTAACAGGTTAACGCAACATGTTTATATCCCATTTATCAAAACTGTGTAATTTTTATTTTTAAATGATTATATATATAATTTTATGGGTTTTTATTTAAATATGGATTGTAAGGATATTATGGATTATAATTTCTTGATTTAAAAAATATTATAGATTGTACTTTCGGGTTCAAGGATATTATGGTTTTTATTTTGTTGTTTGTTAACTGTGTTAAACGGGCTGGGTCGGGTCATTCGTGTTACTGAACATGTGACATTTAATCGTGTTAAACAGGTCATGTTCGTGTAACCCGTTTATTAACAGGTTTGTGTTCTTGTTTGGGTAATTGGCATGCTTAGTTAAACGGGTCGTGTTCGTGTTTGGTACCTGTGTTAACCGTGTCGTGTCGGACCCGTTTAACACGACTAGACACGTTTTATTGCCAGCCCTAATCTAGCTTTAAGTCTTTAGAAGATGAAGCCCTATAAAGGATCAATTTGATCGATTAACTACTTGAGAGTGAGAAGGCTAAATAAAAAGAAAAATATATAAAAAATTGCATACCAAGAACCGAGAAGAAGATCATGAACCCAGCAGAGATCTGTACAACTCTTCGACTACCAACACGGGTCACAGCCAAGAGACCAGCATTCTCACTGACATTACACAAACAAGTAACTTAATGTCAAAGGAGGCTTTTTTTTAATTAAAAAAAAAGTTATTATTATTTTCAAACAAAAATGTAAAATTTTGTTACTCACATAGATACAGAAGATCCATTCACAGTTCCAAACAAGCCAGACAATAAAATGCCAATCCCCTGTCAACAAAAGACAACATATACAGTATACTTAATAAATGCAACAGTTTCCATTTTGGGATGTCTTAATTTCAAGCTTAACTTCACCTGGTCCACAAGACATTTGACTTCTTTTTATAAATTTATATCATGCCCATACAGTAACTATTTTTGGATTGAGGAAGTATCATTTATTGTTTATTTCTTTACATAACAGGTTACAGGTCTTCAGTTTTTATTTCTATTTTAATGTAATGATCTATCAACCAAAGGGTTAAAATAGTATTTAACCATTCTTTAAATGCAGGTATTAAGTAATGAATTACCTGCCAACCGACACCACGGCTAAGAACAGATGGAGGCAAGGGGGTGGCACTAGCATATCTTGAAACCGCAATGAAGCCGCCAGTTGACTGATATTAGTTACATGTAAGTATGTTTTAGAACAAATTTATAACAAAAAAAACGAATGAAATTGTATTTTTAAAGGTTAGTGAGACGGATATTAAGTAATCCCGTCAACCAATAAGAAATGTTGAAAACCAAAGACGGACCTCTACAAGAGCAACAAAAGCTGTCATCATCATTGCGAAAGCTTCACCAGCATCAAATGAAGGTGCTCCCCATTGAAATGGATATGGTACTCTTATCCTGAATTTTTTTTTAAATCATGATACAATATATTTGTCAGTTATTTATAACAACATTCTCTTTATTTATCTATGCTTAATATTTCTAATTTGAGGACATTGATTCATTCAATACTACAAGATATAGAAAATAATAAAGGTACTTAACTACTTATTGAATTCAATATTTATATTCATAAAGATATAAATCTACTGAAATTTAAGGTCAATTCAATCTACTAACCATGGTGCAGCATCTATTAATCCAGCACGATCAGTACGACAGCTTGTTTGTGTCTTAGGTGGCGTGTGATTGTAGGCCCCACCAACAGTAAGAAGGTGAGCATAAATCCAAACAATTGCAATTGACATTAAAACAGAGAATTTCTCAAAGATGGCCTTTCCTGAATGTATCATATGAGATGCATACTGCACATTAAGAAACCAAAATCTTGAAATTAATATATTTAGCCTGCTAAGATTTGACCCATTTACTCGACCCCACAAAATGGACATAATTTATCAATGAAGAGTTAATATTACCTGAGACAAGATAACTACAAAGATGAGTTGAGGCAACCCGATTTCAACACATCTGGCAACCTAAAAAACAAGTATAGTTCACATAGATAAGCAAACACGCGCCCATGAGAATTTGAATGATTTAAGTTATAAGCATATATGTATTTATATACTTATACTTACCCCAGGGAATCCAAATTCATAGAGCCCAAAACCAGCAAGCGCGACCAAAGGAGTAGCCGAAAGAGGACTCAAGAATCTATGATGAAATTCAAGAAACAAAAAGTAACTTTTAGCAAGTTGCTGCAAGAAAACTGATTATTTGATTATCATTTTCAAATTGCAAGAATCAGTTTCAACATGCAAATCCAAACACCTTTAATTTAATCATTCAAACCAACCTTGCAACATTTCTCCAAAGACCACTGAACCCTAAAACAATTTGAAGTGTTGAAGCAACAATCATAGCACCCTGAATTGCGCGCATTGTTTTCTTGAATTTCTGAGCAGTAAAAAATTTAATTAGCATAAACTTAATATGGGCTTTTTCAAGATTTTGTTTCTTTTTCACAAATTACTCATTCCAAATTGCAATATCCATTTTAACACTCAAACACCGAATAAAGATTCTAAGAGATTAAGTTAACCAACCTCAATCGGATCCGGATCATTCCATCGGTTATTCAAGATAATCGAAATCGTGGGTGCAACAAAAGTATATGAGCCCCCAATCACAGCAGGCAACATAGTACCAAACAAACTTTGTAACAGAGTGTTCCAACCCGCCACGAAAAGTAGAGTTTGGATGACTTCTGCTTTTTCAACCTGATAAAAGTCATTAACACATAATTTATTCTCTATTAATTACCAAAACCCATCTCTCTCACAAAACTACACTATTCATAAATGTACAAGTCTAACAACACATAGTACAAGCAAGCAATGCATGTTTTTTTTTTTTTTTCACTTTGAATAGTGACTCATCCATTCAACAACTAACACCTAAGCTTTTTTTTTTAATATTTTCATTTTCAACCCTTATACTATATATAATATACGCTTTTAGTCCGTTTCATTTTCTATTAATTTCGTTTTCCTTTAATAACTTTCGTTCGTTAATTTTTTTCCAGAATACAGAGTGTGCGGCTGTTTTTAGTTTTTTTTTGTCAATGTTCCGATATAATTTTTTTTAAAAACGGAGTTGTATTCAAAATGGAGTTTTTTCGTATCGTTGTGTATAGCGAGTGCCGTTACCGTTGTGGTACCGTGACGATTCGAACATATTATGAGCGACCAACATCATTGTTGGTATTGATATTATCGGAACCCATATCGGTATTCGATTTTATGGTTTTCGACGATAATGAACACGACACCCACCGCGGAGCGCGGGTATAACCATCTAGTTACCATCAAATTACAATAATTCAAGAAACATCAAAACACATATTTATTCAAATGTCTTACATCTCCGCCACCCATTTGGGGAACGAGAGCAGTGGGAATGATAACCGTTGTGCCAAGCATTACCAAGTAATGCTGAAAACCAAGCAGAATAGCCTCGGCTGCAACAAATATACACATGTTTAAACTAAATAAACAGACATACCCAGTATAATCTCATCTCATTCACAGTAGACGTGTTTAAATTAAACAAATAATGAAATAAATACCTTGGTTATTTCCAAAAATATCATGATAAATAAATTATGTATTCTTGAAAAATATTTTTTTGTTAGAAAATTTGGTAGAACAAAAATACAATCTTTTACAATAGATCAAGAATATCAAAATAAACCAACTAGAATCTTGGAGTGTTACAAAAGTAGCTACTTTTTAGAACCCAAAATCAGATTCTACAAAAAAAATGAAGAAATGGGTCAAAAAATATAAAAACATGATTTAATTTCCCCCAATTGTAAAGAACAAAATTGGAAAGTAGATACCAAGAACATAAAGAACATGTGTAGCAATCAACAAAAGTAGATTTCAAACTATAAATTAAACAAGAATCAGAATGAATTGGTACCAGATATCTTAAAGAAACCCTAGAACCAACAACCTAATTTAGAACCACCATTTGCCATATAAAGAATTTAAAGTTACCTTTTTCACAAAAAAACATAAAAAGAAAAGATAAACAAGAACAATATCTACAAGAATATACTAAAAGAAACAAGAAACTGACGCCATGGGGGTGGACTATTAATGCAGTAAGCTACACCAAGCAGCTGATCTTTTGGTGGGTGTGGCGCCGGCTCGTTGGACTTTCCTCCTCCTCCGGCCATCTCTGTTTTCCGGCGAAGTTATAAACTAAAAAATAGCCCTTAAATCTGTAAAATAAAGAAAACCCAGATCGAAAAATGGTTTATTTTGTAAACATTTGTGTGGGATTGGTAGTGACAGTGCATAAAGAAGCTACAATGGAATGTTTTTTTTTATAAAGAAACACAAGAACAAATGATAAAGGTCACTCACATGGAGCAATAGTAATGGAGACACCCACTACAGAGGTGTAATTTGTGGAGATTGAGTAACGACAAAGAGGTAACTAATGAGTTGGTGTGTGTTTTTATATTAGTGACTGAATTGTAATTATTATCTTTTATTCAACCATCCTAATATTTACTCCAAGAAAGCTACATTTCATATTTTTTTTTTTTTTATTTGTATTTTTAACAGAGGGAGCAAATTCAAGAGGGTGGACCAGGAGGCACCGGTTGAATTTAAGGGTAGTTATTATTATGATTTGGATTTGTGTTTTTATAAATGGATGAATAAATTTTAATTCTAGATATTAAAGTTAAATAAATATGTATCATTGAACATTATTATTAAATTTTTTTAGGACAATTAACTCATGGACTCTAAAGTCTAAACTACCCTTAAATGTATACTAATATTTATCATGAAACTAAAATTATCAGTCACTTAAGGAAGAACACATTTACTATATATTATAATACTATTAGGTTGTCTTTGGTTATTAACTATTTTTGCATATACTGAAATTACATTATAGGTTATTGAGTAAATTTCGTTTTGAGTCACTGTGGTTTGCTTAAAAAATCGCGTTGAGTCCTTTCAAGTAGACTTTTTGAGTCCTCGTGGTTTCATTTTTGTCCCAATCGACTACACGACCCTAACGTCATCCAACTTTTCTGTTAACTTTTTGTACAAAGACAAATATACCCCTTAGCTCCTTTTATGCTGCTCAATTCTCTGTTACAAACCCTAAAACCCACCACCCCCACCTCTCCCATCCGGTCATCAAGAACATCCCCTTTTTTTGCCTGCTACTTGATCTAAGGACAGGGAAAAGTTATGTGGCATTCAAAGTAAACTAAGCAATAAATAAAAAATGAAACCTACCCAAAATACTTCTAGCATTTATTAACTAAAGGCTAAGTGTTTGCTACGGAAACTAACGCGCAAAGTAGGGAGCGGTGGTGGCTAATACAGTATTAAGAAACAAGATTTCGGCTATGGCGTTTGGAAGCGTGTCCTTGATTCGATAATGAATGAACTCGATGGATTTGTGTCAGAAAGATGTTTTGAACGCAATGATGATAGGAGTGTTGGCTAAATTTGCGTGTAGTAAGAGAGATCTAAAGCAAAAAAGAAAGACTTCTAGAGAGAGATAGTGAGTAGGGGTGTTGTTCGGGTAATTTAATCGGGTTTCGGGTAGATCGGTTCGGGTTAATCGGTTTTTTCGTGTGTGAAAATTTATCCGATAACCGATCCGAATAACATTCGGGTAGACCGGGTTCGGGTTATTCGGTTTTCGGTTTAATCGGGTCGGGTTTCGGGTAGGACACGTTGTTGAAAAAAATAAATGAATCAAGTTTATAAACATAAAATAAAGGCGTATGTGAAACAAAAATAAGCATATTTCTTAGAGATTAAAGCTTCAAATAACAAGTGTTTTGTCCTAGTCTAACAATAATCAATCAAAGGTATACTAGATAAAAAAATATTAAGAAATAGATTAATGAATAAGTATTAGATTATGCGAACCTATGTTGGTATCATTGTTTCTTCAACTTCATGAAAAATTAAATGTTCGGCTATAGTAATAAGATTATAATTTGTAAATAGAAAGGTATGAACAATTCCGTAATAATGATCTATTAATTTAGTGATGTAGTAATAAGATTGTAATTTATAAACCATGTTTATAAATGTTCGGTTTATTCGGGTTAATCGGTTCGGGTTATTCAGGTTTTTGATGTTTGAAAGTCTAACCGAAACCCGACCCGAATAACAATCGGTTTAAACGGTTTTCGGGTTAATCGGTTACGGGTTATTCGGGTACGGGTTTAATCGGTTCGGGTGAAGGTTATTCGGGTCGGGTTAACCGGGTACGGGTAAAATCAACGGGCCTAATAGTGAGTGTGGGGAAAGGGAGATGGTCGTCAAAGAAAGATTACATGTACCTCCACTCATGTGATAACAAAACTCGTGCGTTTGTATCATATAAACCAGGTACAACAAGCAATAAATAATAGATGAAACTCAACCAACCTATAACTACCGATGTAAACAAGCACAGTCGTTTGTGAGCTACTCGGGATTGGATCAGTAAAAACTCTAATGAGCCCAAACTCGGGATTGGATCGGTAAAACTACCGATGGTGTTGCCGCTAATGTGTTATGGTGAGTGAGCATTCCTAATTGCGATAAGAACACCCACGAGGCAAAAAGAGAACACCAACAAATAAAGTTTGATGTAAGAACCTTCGCCACACCCTTTTTGTATCATACGGAGTGTTCAGTTTACACTAGTTTGTCAAGCCGAGACCGAGTTAAAAGTTTTAAGCCCTAACATTTGAAATTTTAATAAGCCGGACTTAAATAGTGTGAGGCTTAGGCTCATTACACACCTCTACCTACAACTCACTTATATTAACATAAACTAAACGTCGAAGTATATCTATAATAAACATAAGTGATTTGTCTTTATACAATTAGTAGTCCTGAGACATCAAAAGCAACAAGTTGTAAAGAAGAATGTGATTTTTGGTTATTTTACAATAGTTCCATATTGTTGGATTTTAATATTTTATTATAATATTAAAATTCTTTTTTTTTTCTAAATCTATATTTATCACTAATCTCTCAATATAAGACTGATCCATTTGATAGAGACACATGCTTATTAGAAGGGAGATCCCATATTCAAACATGAACAGTTAGATAGTGTAGAATTACTGATGTAAAGTAAAATAATAATAATAAGATTTACCGTTTAAAAAAAATTATCACTAACCTCATTGTAAACTAAAAGCATCGAAAACATACGGTGAACTTGATAAAATAAATAAAAACTTATGTAACCATGTAACATATTATCCTAATAACTAGTTTCGAAAAATCAGTTCTACGTCATCAACAAAAATCAATGGTAAATAACTTTTTATTATCTATACTATATAATAAATAAAGGTTTTCCAATGCCACGTGTCACCTCAATATTCATCCTCATGAAAATTTTCCCGCTTCTCTCTCATAATAAATGTATTTCCATATTTTCAATAATAATATTTTTAAACAAATTATTAATTATACTAATAAAACACATTTATTTTAAATTATCTCATATTATAAGAAATTTTAAAATGTAATTATTTAGCTTATGTTTTCAATCAAATTGTAAATGAAAATCAAATTACATTGATTAATATTTAATGTATTTTTAAACTCAATTATATATTAATTTTTACATATTTTTTTTTGTTTTCTATTGTTAGTATATGCAATATATTTTTCCACCTATAAGATACATATATAAAAATTTAAGAATTTTATATATTAATATTTTTCACTCTGTGTAAGACACGAGTTCTAAGCTAGTTTCTAATATAATATAGTATTGGATACTTTTACTACAATAACAAAACCTCGTTTAAACATCTCTTATGATTTGCTAATTATTTGATTATCATCTTATCATTACTTTTAAAGTAAATTGCTCTTTTAGTTCTTCTTGCTTAGCTTAAGTTACGAGTTAGATCTCTGAGTCGTTAACTTTACGGCTCAGTTCTCTAACACTATTTGCTCTCGTCCATATGACCACGACCTACGTAAAAACGATGACTTACATAAACATTATTCATGTTTCTTGTTACCGATCCCTATAACTATCGTTAAAATAATAAACTAAAGAATAATTTTATAATTACATCCAGACAATCCCTCGAAAGATAATAAATTCGAGGATATATTAGTAATGCTTTAAAATAAAATTAAAAATAAAGTGGGGCATTGCTAAAATCAATAAAATTATTCTAAATATTTTCCGAAATAAACGTATATCCTTTTCCATGATTTGTCAACCAATTTATGCAAAAGTGGGGAATAAAGAGCAATTGTCAAAAAGTCTCTTTTGTAAAGAAAATGTAGCTTTAAAAACAATAATGGTTAACAATAAACAGGCAAAACATATACAAACAAAATTAATATTAGGTAACACTAAATATTGATGAAGTCATTAAAAGGTATATTGTATACACTCATGAATGTTTTTTAAATATTTAATGATTTTTATTTAAACTCGTCATATACAAAAGTTAAATACGAAAATAAATAAAACATAGATAAAGTATTTGACAGCAACGTCTCCATCTCCAACTTCTCGTAGCTTAGCAAAAATGTAAGAGATATTTAAAATTTGTGATACATGTTCAATTTAATGATCTATTAAGTAACTGTTGAATGCATGTTTAAGATAACATTTAAATCGAAATTGAGTAATATTACTATTATAGAAGTGTTTTAAAAGTTAAGCTCAAGTATCTAATTAGTGAAATTGGAGTTTTTGAAGAAATTGATGGTTTTAGTTAATGAGTGAATTAACATCAACTTGAAATTGAGTTTATAAACTGTTCAAGTTGATAAAGAGTATGATGAGTTGGTAGAAAATTGGTTATAATATATATATATATATATATATATATATATATATATATTGTTGGTAATTTCTTTTGGGTTTACCTTCGGGATTCATAAAACTGTTATCTTATTTTTTATAAAAGTCTGAGATCATCGTGTCTCCTTTGACTATACTATTTACTAAAGGTAAATTAAAATCTTCTTGTAAAGTACTCTGTAGAATAGGGGTTCTTTGTACCAGAGCCGCTTGTCTAGAACTGTTTATTTTTTCGGCTTTTATGGATTGACCGAGTAATTTCTCTGTGTCCTCATTGTCACTGGAAGAAATATGTGGTTGTAATTCTATTTTTCCATTACCTATTTCTAATCCCAAAAACGAAATTTTTCTTTTAAATAATTCTATTTTTCTTTTGGATACTACTATCCCATTCTTTTTTATTTCTTCAAATACTTGTTGCAAGTGTTTTTCATGTTCTTGAACTGTTTCACTTGCTACTAGTATGTCATCAATATAAACTAAGCAAAATTTGTATTTGAGAAATATACTGTCCATAAATCTTTGAAAAATTGAAGGAGCATTCTTTAGTCCGAAGCTAAGAACATTCCATTCATAAAGGCCTTCTGAACATGTAAAGGCTGTCCATTTTTTGAAATCTTCGCTTTACAGACGAAAGGTTATGAAAATTATGAAGGAAACAATATAGTAATAAGTATAGGAGTCTTAGGCAAAGCTAGTAATAGATCAGGAATGAAATACAAAGTAAATATAGAAGGAATAGTAAATACAATAGCATCCAAGTCTATACAAATGATAGAACCAGTTAAAATAGATCCTGAAGAATTAGCAGGATTAGAATGGCAAATAAATGATTTAAAAGAAGTAGAAAACTCAACATTAGTTCCTAAACAAAGTCATATATATGAAAACGTAGACGGTACACAGAGTCTAAGATTTACAGATTTTAAAAGAGAGGAAAAATATGAAGAAAGTACTTGTTCAGAAGAACAACCTCCTCAAGAACCTCCTCAAGAACCACAATACAATTTTATGACCATAGAATCAGATGACGAATCTGAGTATGGACAACCAATATATGATACAGAAAATGAAGAAGAAGATGAATACTTATTAGATTCAGAATTCTTAAAATTTGAACAAGAAGATATAGATTACAGCTTACTAGAAGAGATAAGACAAGAAACAAACACAATCTTTAAATCAGAAGAAATAAACAAAACCTACGAACAAATAATAAATAGGAAATTCACAGAAGTAAACATATTAGAAGAAGTAGACGATATGATAGTAGAATGTATGTTAAACTTAAAGATGACATATGAAGAAAGTTATAAAAAATTACAAGAAGATTTTAATTTACCTTTAGTAAATAGTATAGTCAAAGGAGACACGATGATCTCAGACTTTTATAAAAAACAAGATAACAGTTTTATGAATCCCGAAGGTAAACCCAAAAGAAATTACCAACAATACGATTTAGGACAAACATCGAATGACACTATGGGTAGAGAAACTTGGACAAAACCAGTCACAAGTTATCAACAAGAATCTGGTTACAATGGAACCGGAAGAAGGTTACCTATAGGACAAATTTACAGTGGTAATATGTTATTATTAGAACAACAAAAACCACAATTATGGATAGATGAAGTTCTCATATGGGAACAGACAGTAGTAAGAATGTGGGAAACAAATAAGAAAGACAGTATGGACATGTTTGCATATTTAGAAACAACTTTAGGCCCAACAGCCCTAGGCATATGGCAAAGTAAGAAAGCCCATAGCCCAGATCAGATAAACAGGCTAAAAGCTATAGGAGATAATCCCTATAATTTCACCTCCCAAATAAGAGTTCTTATTTTAGGAGTTGATCCAGCAAAAAACAACAGCTTATTACAAGACACAGCCATTAGAAACCTAGAACAATTAAGTATAGCAGACATGAAATACATAAATGAATTTACATTAGACTTTACTAGATTATTAGCACAAACAGGACAAGCTATGGATGATAGCTTATGTGATAAATACTTCATAAAATTACCAGGAGACTTAGGAAAACATGTACATGAAGCATGGAAATTACAATATGGAGATATGCAAAACTTAGGAATTGGACCTAGGATAACATTCACATTCGGTATATTAGAAGAAAAATGTAAAGAAGTAGCATTACAAGAACAGCTAAAAAGAAATGCTTTCGCATTCTGTAAAACAGCCATATACACTCCACAAGCCTATGGATATTATGACAAAAGTAGAAAAAAGAAAATTAGGAAAAGGACTACCTATGATAAAGAATACAAACCATATAAAAAATACCAAAATAAGTATGTTAAAAAACCCCACACTAGGACATGTAAATGTTTTATATGTGGAGATACAGAACATTTGGCCAATAGATGCCCAAATAGAAATAGAAATATAGAAAGAAGTAATTTAATAGAACAAATAAAAGATTATGAAATAGAAGCCATAGACACAGACCATACAGATAATGAGTCAATATACAGTATATATAGTGAAGAAGAAGAACCAATAGCAAAAATCTCATATACATACACAAATCCTGAAGAATGTAACCATGACTGGAAACATAGGAAAGGAAATAATCACATTAAATGTTATATATGCGAATATTACCCTAGCATAGAAAAAAGATCACAATGTAACATATGCTTTAAAGAAATTTGTCATATTTGTATAAAAGACATTTATAACATAGAACCACCCAGTACTAGTCAAGATATAAATAAAAATTCTAGTAATTATGAAGAAAAAATAGAAAAATTAGAATTAGCCATAGAATTAAATAAATTAAAAATAGAACTTCTTAAAGATAGGGTTCTTAGACTTGAAAACCATATAGAAAAGAAGAAAGAAAAAGAATTTCCAGAATTAAATAATATGGCCACAGAACAAAACGCTATAATACAAACTGGAGAAGAAACACTTATACAGACCAGTGGATCGATAAGCATGATAAATATACAATGTAGATTATGGCTAGACGCCAATACACCTATAGACTTAACAGCCTTAGTAGACACAGGAGCAACAAAAAGTGTAATCTCACATAGTTTAGCCCCTGAAAAATTTCATAAGTTACTTACATATAAACTCATGACAAGAACCGTAGAAAATAGATTAATAGAAATAACACATCACTTAGACCCTTCAGGAATACAATTCCGAGACTTTTCAGGAAATTACAGCATAAAATATGAAATGCCATAAATAAACATAAATCCTCAACACATAAAATCTAGAGACTTTGTCTTAGGACTAAACTTTATATTAGGATTAAATGGTGCTATTACCATAACTAGAAATTATATAACAATTAGTAAACAAATTTACAGTTTTCCAACACTTAGATATAAAAGCATAGAAAATATTTCCAATAAAAAAGGAGAAAAAGGAAGTTTAGAATTCTTAAATAAAAATAGAAAAAAGAATGTAGAAAATGAAGCTATGCAATTTCTTGTAAATTTTATAAATCACGAATTAGAAAAAGGTCAAGACATTACAAAAAGTATAAATCATCCTATAATAATCCACTTAGAAAAAATAGGATTCATAGGAGAAGATATTACAAAGTCTAAAGTTAAGTATGTATGCAAATTCAAGATAAAAAATCCTGATATTACCATAAGAAATATAAACATAGATTATAGTCCTTTAGATAAAGAAGAATTTAAAAAACAAATAATAGAAATGACTAAACAAGGATTAATTAGAAAATCCGAAAGTCCACATAGATCAGCAGCTTTTATAGTTAAAAATCACAGTGAAATAAAAAGAGGAAAAGCAAGAATAGTTTATAATTATAAACGATTAAATGATAACACAGAAGATGATGGTTACAATATTCCTAATAAAGACAGTTTGATTCAGTTAATACAAAATAATAAAGTATTTTCAAAATTCGATTTAAAATCAGGTTATAATCAATTACATTTAGAAGAAGATTTCAAAAAATGGACAGCCTTTACATGTTCAGAAGGCCTTTATGAATGGAATGTTCTTAGCTTCGGACTAAAGAATGCTCCTTCAATTTTTCAAAGATTTATGGACAGTATATTTCTCAAATACAAATTTTGCTTAGTTTATATTGATGACATACTAGTAGCAAGTGAAACAGTTCAAGAACATGAAAAACACTTGCAACAAGTATTTGAAGAAATAAAAAAGAATGGGATAGTAGTATCCAAAAGAAAAATGGAATTATTTAAAAGAAAATTTTCGTTTTTGGGATTAGAAATAGGTAATGGAAAAATAGAATTACAACCACATATTTCTACAAAAATTTTAGATTTTCCAGAAAAAATGACAAGTCTAAAACAGATACAGGCTTTTTTAGGCTTAGTAAACTATGCCAGCAAGTTTATACCAAATCTTTCAAAACTAGTTGGACCATTGTATAGTAAAACCACAAAAAACGGCCAAAGACACTTCAATAATGAGGATATAATTTTGATAAAAAAGATTAAAGAAAAAGTTAAAGAAATAAAACCTTTAGAACTACCTCTTTTAACAGATCACATTATTATAGAAGTTGATGGATGCAAAGATGGATGGGGAGCAGTCCTCCTTTGCAAACCAGATATACACAGTTACAAAAAAGAAGAAAAAATTTGCTCTTATTATAGCGGAAGTTTTAAAACTGGATCCACTTGGACCAGCCTAGATTTCGAAATACAAGCTTTGATTAATGCTTTAGACAAATTTAAATTATTTTTACATAAAGATTTTACAGTCAGAACAGACTGTGAAGCCATAGTTAAATTTATTAAAAACAATCAAAGTAAAAAGATAAATAGAACAAGATGGGTGAATTTACAAAATATTATACAGGGAAACGGGTATTCAATACATTTTGAACACATAAAAGGAAAAGATAACGGAATAGCGGATTTATTATCTCGTAACATTAATAAACTTTTTTGTACAGATGGATAGAAAAAACAAAGGAAAAGAAAAAGTGGTCATCAGACCATTACAGAATAGACAGACTCCTTCACCAATGAGTATTTCTTCCAGTGACAATGAGGACACAGAGAAATTACTCGGTCAATCCATAAAAGCCGAAAAAATAAACAGTTCTAGACAAGCGGCTCTGGTACAAAGAACCCCTATTCTACAGAGTACTAGACAGCTCCCAGATTATTTTCTTTCACAGTTTACACATATCCCTCAAAGCCCAAACTCTGTCCGAGACATGCTAAACAAAAAACCAGCCCATAAACATAAGCCAGCCCAAAAGCCCACTACATCACAAAATCTTCCTACACTCTCTTTTGGCACTTACAACCTACAAACCTGTAATGATATACACATGAAATTCCGCCCAAACCACGGAATAATTCTTACAGATAAACAGCAGTGTCTTTTAGACAATCTGTGGCATATACAAACCATGCCACATGCATCCTCCTTTAAAGTACAAGTTTTAAATGCTCTTAGTACATATTTTAGTGAACAGGGAACAAAATGTCCTGAAAAAACCCAGCCTCCACCAAAGTTTACACATTACATAATTTTTAGAGGTACAAAAATTGGGATTTTTAACAAATGGGAAACAGTTGCAAAGCATATACAGTGTCATGGTCCTATTTATAAAGGATACCATAGCTTCTCTGAAGCTTTAAACACAGCCAGAAATCATTTTGGCCTAGACAATTTTTTCATTGAACCAGAAGAGGTACAGACCTTCTCTCAAGTTATAAAAAAGAGTCATGAACAGATTATAAAGACTCAAGAAGAAATTATTGCAAAATTGCAAGAACAACTGTTACAACAAGGAAAGAATACACAGTTGGTTCAAGAACACATTGAAACCAGTAAATTAAAGCAGAAAGTAGAAATACTTGAAGCTAAAAATGGGATGCTCATAGAACAGTTAAACAAAAAAGAAAACAACAATGTAAACAGCTACAGAAGTTATGATGCTTTCAGAGCAAGAATGCTCGATACACCTTGGAAGACCTGTCTCCAAACAGTGTTCGATCAATTTCCTGAATTTGAACAGATCATTTCTCAGAAGATAAGCACAGAGTTTCCTTTCATATTATATGAATTACAGCTCAGACTGATGTCCATAGCCCTCAACGAAGAGAAATACAAAGGAATAAAGATCGTTGAGAAAACAGATGAAGATGGAGAAGGCACCTGCTTGCTGCTTCTTCAGATAAATCTAAAAGAAACAGATATGCCAAATGATTTGATTTTACAATTCTATCATAATGGAATGATAGATTACATTGAATTAGTGTTAAACCCAAAAACAGAAGGTATCATAAATCTCTTCGGAGAAAAATTTGTGATAACCACAGGAAACATCTCTTCTCATAACAATACCCCTTTTATCGGTTGCAAAATCTTTAATTCATTCCCCTTTGCAAATGATCATACATATAGACCTGCTAGAAAAAGAATATTCATCAGCCACAAAAACTCCACAAACAACTACCTAAAAAACCTAGCAGTACAGACAGAAATCCAGTTTTCAGAACTATACTGGGTTGATAATCTTGCCAGCCTTGTCTCAAAAGATAAACAGAAAGACACCAAATATTTCATTTCTTTACACCAAAAAACCCCAGCCCTTCCTTCTAATTTTTATTGGGACTGCTACCACTTATTAGCAGAAGGACATTATGTACAAATCTGGAGTTTCAAAAACTGGAACATGCTCCTACCATTCATCGGAGAAGGAGAGTCTCTCCAGTTAAATCACATAATAGATCAAGAAGATGATTATTACAAAAACCCAGACGACTTCAGCGACACAGACACAATCCCAGACACACACAGGGATTTCTAGAAGACAGACGTAAGCCATGACGTCAAAATACACAAGATAGTCTACCGACGCTCCACCCTGCAGACAGCTAAAAAAGTTTTTGTCGTTTTTACTTTTTCTTTTGAAAAGATAGTGCGCCATGTGCGCTTTGTAATTATTTCGGTACGATAGATAGATAGTGCGCTTAGTGCGCTTTTATTTTATTATATCTTTGTACGATAGATAGATAGTGCGCTTAGTGCGCTCTTTTTAGTTTTGTTTGATTGTAGAGTCTTCTGCCTATTTAAAGGCAAGAAGTCATTTGTAAAAAATATAGAAGCAATATCAGAGAAAATTTTCAATACTTATTCTCTCCATGAATACTTAAAATCTCTATCTGATTTCTTCCCCGAAACCTTCAATCTCTTATTAGTTTCTCTAGCCCTTCATATTATATCCCAAATATTAAAAAAAAAAAAAAAAAAATCATCCGCTGTGCAAATCAACTCAACCTCTGCAGATATTATCAACCTTCAACCGCTACTAAACACTGTAAGTTTTAAACTATGTTTTATTTTAATGTTTCTACAGTATATAGGCTGGAAACCCGAGTTCGCAGGGCTACTGGTCCGAAGGAAGATAAACTTCTTTTTAGATAACATTCTTCATAACTCTGGTATAACAACGCCACGTACTAAAGAAACCTTTTATTTTCAATGTTGTTTTTAATATTTTACTGTTAATATTACCCAGTGTTTGAAAAAGTGTTTGTATATATATATATATATATATATATATATATATATATATATATATATATATGTATGGAAGGGTGATTTGATCATGTTAAGGGGATTATGGGATTATAGACCATAAATTATAAAGTTTTTATGTTGACAAGTATTTTTATGATATCCTATGAACAGTGGTAAACCCATAAAAAAAATTTATAGGGGTCGGAGATTTATTGGGTCGATTGTCAATAATTAAATATTATTTTTTTAGACCGAGTCGGGTCACACAATAAAACGATGAAAACTAACAAAATTATAAACGAACAATAATAATACGATGTTTGTCATTAGAAATTCATAATTACAAACAATATCCCTATAATTGTTCTCTACGAGTTTTCATTTTTTGATACCGAACCATTACATCATCTATAGGAACATTTCTACGCAACTATTTTTCAATATAACAAAAACAACTATCAACTTTTTTTTCAATAGTTAATTATGTTTAAAATATTTAAATGGGTATTGGATTTATTTATGTTTTATTTGGGCGTATTTTGTTTAAAGGTTATTGGATTAAACTTGTGATAAACCTAAACTTTTTGTTTCAGACGTTACCGACTTCGTTTAATTTTCGGGACGAAAATTCTTTAAACAAGGGGATGATGTGACATCCGGCAAATTCAGGTTAACTCCGTTAACACAAACATCGTTAGTTCAAACATTGTTTATACAAACTCAATTATCTCAAACATTCACTCATGCGTTACATTTAATTAGGGTTAATTAATTGTGTCAGTTATTGCACAAACACTCACGTAACGGTAATTCGGAGAATTACCGAATCGCACGAGTCGATCCCCGAACGTTGGTGACAATTAAAAATAATATTTCAAACAATAAATAATTTATAATTAATATAAATTATGTGCTTTTACGTGTTATGTGATTTTATGCGTAAACTGTAGACTTTCGTGAAATCGCGTACGTTTACGCGGAACGTTGTGACTTTTATTGCTTTAGTAATTTTTATAAATAAGTTTTATAAAAATATTTATTAGAAACTATCTTAATCAGTTACATTTAATTAAAATAGTTTTAAACTTATTTAATTAGTCAACGGGCCTCCTAGACTTACATTTTTATCCATTTTTGAGCCCATGGAGTGAATATATAAGGATTTTATAAAAACCCTAACCCCATAACTCCATATTTTCAAAAATATTCAGCCCCCACCTCCCTTGAAATCGAAAATTCTCTCTTCATGTTTAAACCATTCTTAGATCGATCTCCTTCTTGCAATCGTTGGTGTTCTTGAGCAATCCTAGCATCAATCTTCGTTTCTATCGGATCAAGTAAGATTTCATGTATATTTATTTATATATTTTTCGAAAATATGGTTATGTGAAACCCTAGTTGTCATCCAAACAATAATCCATTGAATAAAGATGCAAACTTTGATAAATAATTGTGTATTATGATGATAGTTGTTAGTTTTGTTGATTTGGTGAAACGCTAGATGTCTAGAACCGAGAGTTACTATATAAGAAAACTTTTTTGTGTTTTCTATCTTGCATGTTAGACATGATTAGGATGATATGATGATATTTATACGTTACTTAATGTATGTTTAAGTGAATTGTGAAGTTAGATTTTGAATACCTAGTCCGGTTTTACAAACTTGCTAAATAAGGAAACTTTAATCGACTAAAGTAGTCATAACTTGCTAGTTTGATATGTATGTTAGTATATTATGATAGTTATATGTTAACAATGATGAAATAACGTGTTGTAACGTGTTAAATCTCAGAAACCATGCATGTTATCTTTAGCCGAATATAAAAGGAAACCCTAAATTGAAATGTGATCAACATGTTAAAGATCAAGATGTGTGTTACATGTTTAACCATCTAAGACGTATTAGATTCATATTATGAACTGTCACACCCCCAAATTCCACTAACGGAGTTTTACCGTTTTGGAAGGTGACAAACCAGGATCTCAGACATCAGTTACTTCAAACGACACTATATGGGACTTGAAATGTAATAATATAAAAGATCAAGTTTCAGAGAGTATATGCGGAAGCGTTAAATGAAAGTAAATGCGCAAAACAACGCGCCCAAGTCCAATTACAAACAAAACATAAATATTATTCAATAGATAATTATTTCAATTGGAGTCCAAGACACATGCATGACTTAACGTGATCCTGAGTGCCAACCTGAGAAAACATGTAAGAAAATGAGTCAACACTAGGTTGATGAGTTCACAGGTTTCAATCATTTCAAATAAAAGCATTTGCGGATTATGTACATTCAATATGCATATCAATAGGTTGCATGTCTATATTCATGTTTTGCTAAAGCGCTCGCAACCGAAATGACAGTGTGTTTGTTTGTTTGCCTCCAGCCAGGTCTATCAACTCTGACTAATGTGTTAAGGTCAATATAACACCCGTTCGACCTCCAATCGAGTTAGCGCGACTAACACGGGTGGGGTTTGTCAAACCCAGTAGTACTACCAAAATTACCTCGTTCATACCATATTAACGGTCCGATGTGTGTGAGGACTTTTCATGATAGTGTGTTACGCTTAGCCTCAACAGTGATATCATATGAATTACAATAAACCAAAAAGGTTGTGACATGTTTTCTCCCCCAAATAAAAACAGTAAAAGGGGCCGTGAAACTCACCTGCGTTGCGTAGTAGGTAGTATCACACAAGTATGAGATTTGGAACCTCAAATGTTAGCCTGCACGGCTTACGTATGCCCTAGAATTATAAACACATAAATTAGGGGCAAGTTGGGATTTGTGACGATGACACGGAAAGTTAGAACGTCTTAACGCATTCTAAGGATCTAAGAGTAGACGAACGTGTCTACGGGAATAAAGATTTCTTAATTAATTAATTATTAAGATAAATACGTTTGGTGTCGAACGTTTCTAATAACGGATAATAATAACTAATTATATTCGTGTGTTTGTGCCATTTAAAATGGTTAGGAAAATAATATAACTATATATATTCTTTTTAAGTTCGTATGATTAACAAAATAATCATTTGTGTGGAAAATAATAGATATATTATTTTTGATCGAGGATAAAACCGAGGGTAAATAATATAATAACTTATATTATTTACAAGTTTGAAACGTTTCATTGAGTTTATAAACGTGGGTAAATAATATAACAATTATATTATTAATTGGTTTGAAAACATCACATGAGGTATAAAACGATACGAAATAATATAAACATATATATTATTTAATAAGATTAGTCACGGGTTGAAAATAATATAAACATATCATTTTATACGAAGTTACGGTTTGAAAATAATATAAATATATTATTTTTATTTGATAATAACATAAATATATTATTTATAAAAGTGGGAAAACTAATAAAATGGATTAATAAATTAAACCCGAGTCTACGGGTCGTTTTTCAGAATAAAACACTTTTATATATTAATATAATAATATTGGGTTGGGTTTTAATATCAAAATAATATTAAAAATTTGTTTTAAAAATAAAATTGTGGGGAGGGATTCGAACCCGGGTCTCTCCCCTACCAGCACCAAGACTTAAACAGTTCACCTGCTAAGGCAATCACAACACAAGTCGGATTTAAATGGTTTTAACCATAAGCCACAGTTGGCTCTCCCCCCACCCGCGATCGAATCCAACTCCAAACCATCCAATCCGGTCGCGGTTTGCCAAGGTATCAAAGGGGTTTTGTTAAACGAAGGTTTGCGAATCTTTGAATGAGTTTAATTTCAAAAACAAGCATTTTTGGATCGTTAGATTTGGTTTAAGAAAGCCGAAACCCTAGAAATAGAACTTGGATTCTATTTGGTTAAATCTTGTAATGAAACTTTTTAAATTTATGGGGCTTTTACTAAACAGAACATTGCGAATTATCCCCCGTGGTTTAATTTGATTTCAATTAGGTCTAGAGTCAAAAGCCCCAAAACGTTTTTGTGATGAACCCTAGCTTAGGGATCATAATCAAATCGATGTTATCCTTTCAAATTACCATAGGGCTTTCACGTTACAAAGGATTACGAATCTAGTGGTATAGTTTGATTTTGTTTTGGTTGAATGTAAGTAGGGTCTCGATTAAACTAAAAACCTATGAACCCTAGGTTCTGAATCTTGATCGAATTGATGTAGAAAGCCCAAATTTTCATAGGGCTTTTGTTCCAATGATTAAAACGAAACTCCAGGTGTGATTTGTTACCTCAATTGGATTCGAATTGACAGAGATCGAGTAAAACAGTTCCGACGGTGACGTGCTCGTTCTCCGGCAACTCCTGCTTCAACTCCAGTGAAATTGACTTGCGTAACAGCTTCAGAGAGGAGCGATTTAGGTGTGAGATAACTCGGATTGTGAAAATCATACACGAATTTACCTATTTTGGTGAAGGGGTCGACGGTTTCGACCGATTTGGTTTCATTAGCCATTAATTGGATTAATTCGAAATTGATTAGGCTGTTAATGGTCGTGATGATTGTTGTTAAAGACATGAATGTTTTTCAGTTACAATATCAACCGAGAATTGATAGTGGGATTCGAATTTTGAATCAATGGTAGTGATTTTGACTCTATAAAAGTCAACAAGAACGAAATTTGATTAATCTTGACTTTGAGAAGTCAATGGATTAGATTTTTGGTAATTACATACAAGTCCCTGTGGTTCTAAGATTAAATATTGGCAGGAATGATCCCTGAGGTTTAATTTTGTTAAATAAGTTAAGATTTAACTAGGCTAATTTAACGGGGTTAAGATTTTAACAGAATAGTTAACGGAATTTACTAACTGAGTTAACTTGAAAAGTCGGATTGTCACATGAACAATAAGGAATTGTTACTAAGTGTTACCTGCATGATCTTATGTGTGTAATAGGGAAGTATTATATTAATCAAACACTATTTCATACATTGAGTCACCAACGGGTCGTCGGGTCAAACTTGGTCAAACATGAGTCAAACTTGTAAACTCTTTTCAAACACATAAACAATGGGATTGTTTGGATGCAAGGGTCTTACGAACCAACACGAACACACACTCATAAACTTATGAAATATAGGTAGCTGTTAGCAGGTCACCTATCTTTCACTTGTCATTCTAGCACACATTCTAAGGTGAGTTTCAGGGCCCCTTTTCTTATGATTTAAACTTGGGGGAGAAAACATGGGTACAAACATTTAGATCTTACATTTCATTTATATCACTTGTTGTACTAAGCACAAACATATCATGTAAGTCCTTACTTATCGAACCGTTTAATATATGGGATAGTGTAGGATCATGAAAGTACAAGATGGTTCTGTTCTTAGTTGAAATTGGCGGAAACAATAGCAACTACTCAAGTATAATCGAGTAAACAGAAAGAATACTAATAAGAACACTGTTGTATTAAGCTTTTGCAGATAAACGATTACAAATGAAACTCAATCAAAAAGCACACTTACAATGAAGTGTTTACACAGTATTTATACTCACTTAGAATCACAGACCCTTGATTCTAAGGATCAGATCTAACACAGACCGTTGATCTGTTGTATATAGCTAACTATTACACGTTTAGTCTAAAACTAGTTAACTTTATTGAAGCGTCTTTTTTGTGCATTATTACTTGAATGCTTGAAAAGAGCATTGTCGTCTTTCATTGGTTGTGCCATTGAGGTTCCTTCTGCTTTGAGTGTGTCAGTTGCTTTTGCAGAAAGTTGTCAGTGACGCTTGGCATGGATAGTCAGCTGCAACGATTTGTCTTTAAGGCACGCGGCTGTCAGCAGCAAAGATGAGGATCATCAGCAAGATGTAACCATCCAAAGCTGCTGATGATTTGCCTGTCAGCAGCATCAAGTGTTGATGCTGCTGAGAAGCCTATTCGCAACAACTTTGGTCTTCAGCAGATAAGGCTATCCGCAGCAGATTTGTTCTTCAGCAGGAGAACAGGTATCCGCAGCAGTTAAGCTTGCCCGCAGCAATTAAGCTTGTCCGCAGCAGTTTGTTGGTCAGCAGCAAACTCTGAGATCAGCAGCATTTGTACTTAGAGAATTTTGTAGCCATCAGTCTTTGTTTCTACAAACTCCCCCTAGACTGATGCTACCAAAATTCTCTTACTGCCTTTGTTGCTGAAGCTTTTGCATGTTTCTGTCTATCCTTTCAACCTCATATCCTCTCTGGTCCATGCTGGGATTGTTAAGAGGAAGCTCAGATAGAGTCTTGATGTCTTTGCTTGCCTTTTGAAGATAGCTTTGCTTGAACACCTCATCTTCTGTCCTTTAACATATGTCAGAGTGAATTCATTCTTCTCAGCATTGTAGGACCAGCTGATGAATGGAGAGTGGGATTGAAGAGGGTTGGCATCAATGATTTCATCTTTGTTGGGGTTGAAGTAATGTCTGATTGCCAGCAATAGATGTCTCCCACCTTCATTCTCAGGCTCAGAGGATTCACCCAGCTCCATCATTCTTCTTAGATCAGAATCTGGAAGCTGCAGTACCTCATCAACAGATATATAGATTGATCTTTTAGGTTCTGTCCTCCCCCTAAACACTTCAAACCATTGGTCTTGAGGGCTGTATGACCATTTGATTATTTCTCTTGAGTCTTCTGGTTTGGAAGTGGGTTTGTTTTTCTTTTTAGGAGGTTGTTGATGAGTAGGAGCTGGGTGTGAGGATTTGGACTTTGAGGGAGGAGAGGAGGGAGGTCTAGGAAGGAGAGTGGAAGGTTGTTGGATTGAGGAAGTGTTGGGTGAGAGAGAAGGCTTGGGTTTCTTTGATTTTCTTTCTTCTTCTTGAATGTTTACCCTTTTCTTGGAGCCTTTCTTCTCCAATCTTTCTTCCTCATCCTTCTTTACTTTAAAATAGAGGGCTTGCAGGTTCATGAAATTCATGGGACCTAGCCTCTTTCCACTCTCTCCTCTAGCCTTAAGGAAGTCAATCATGACCTTCCTTTCTTCATGGGTCCTTTAATTAAAGGCAATGGTCTTTTTGGACTTTTGTTTGGCTTTTTCTTCTTCATCCTTCTTCTTCTTTGCCAATTAACCCTACTGACCCATGAAGGCTCTATAAATTTCTTTGTTTGATAGTTTCTCAAGGTAGTCTGCATCCTCACCTTGAGAAACTAGAGCCTTTACCCACTCCTCTCTCATTTCTTTGGCTAGTTCAGAATCAGTTATTCTGAACTTAGCCTCTTCCTTCTTTTTCTTCTCTAGTTCTTTTTCTTCCTTGTCAAATTGTTCATGCAGTTGAAGAGCAAGAGCTTCATCTTCTTCAATCTGATAAACTGTAGGAATCTTTACTTTGAGCTCATCCAGCTGTTTTGCATACATCTGGATTTGTTGTTCTCTGAGGAGAATGGCTGTGAGTCTATCTTGAGCTTTCTTTGTTTCAGCTATCTCCTCTTCTTCTTTCTTCTTTCTCTTTCTTTTCTCTTAGCAGCCTCTCTTCATCTTCTTTGGTCATAATTTCCTTTCCCTTATCTTTGTTGGATGCCTCTGCTTCGGCTTCACTGATCACAACAGCAGATGATGGTGCTACTGTTGGAATCTCAGCTTCAACTTCATTGGCAATTTGTGGAATGGATAAGGGAGGGGAACTGACTTCATCTTCTTCCCATTCCATACCTGTCACATCCTTCCATGCCTCTTTCATTTTTTCCTCTTCTCTTTTTTTTGATTCTTCTTCTGTGTTCAGTCTGACTGTTGGAGAAGATAGAAAGGATAGGTCTGAGTCAGATCCAGATTCCTCCTTATACAAAGAAGCCTTGATGATCTTGATCATTTCTTGACTTTCTAAGGAGTTAACATTGAAGATGAGTGATCTGAGCTCAAAGACCTTGTGCAGGAAGGCTGAAGGTAGAAGCAAGATTTTACTTGATGTTGACTGTTAGAGAAGATCCATTGCTCAGGAAGAAGGTAAAGTCATGGGAGTCAGTGCTTGTCCATCCTTGCACTTCGACATCCCTGACCATTCTATTGTACAGGAATCTTCTCCAGCACAGAACTTCTTCTTTTGTGAGAAGACTGCTCCTTATTATTTCAAGTCTTCTAGGAGACAGTCTTCTTTCTGCTGCTGTTGAAGATTCAGGATAGGCTATCCTTTTTGCTGCTTATATTTATCTTTGAAAGTTGGGTAGATTATCCTCCATCAAGTCATAGAACCTTCCAATGGCAAGTTCTGCTGAGAGGTCCGTTAAGTTGTTGATGCATTATAGATGGTATAGGTGAAGGACTTGGATAGTGTTGGAAAGTCCCAGTTTAGCTCTTCTACTCCACCAAACTCCCAACCAATCCAGAACCTCTCAGACTTTCCATCATACCCCCAAGCTAGTATTGTATCAAACTCTAGCTGTGTTGAAGTCAGTGGAAATTGGGGGGCAGTGGAGTGACTTATGATAGTTGCTGCTTCAGGGATGATGCTGAAAGATGCATATGTTTGTTCTGTGTCTTCGGCATCATTCAGCATCTCATCAACAGCCCTGACGACTAACTTCCAGTATTCAGATGTCTCTTCTTCTTCGTTATCTGAAGCTGGCAAGTCATGAACCTGTACAAAAGCTAGCTTGAAAAGTGTACTTTGAAATACAGCTTACTCTTGAATCCAGTCGTCAAGACTGTCTGAGTCTTCGTCCATTGGGACCATCTCCCCCTTTTTGGTTGCATCAGTGGACAAATAAGCATCAGTTTGGGTGCCCACTGATACAAGGGAGGGAGTAGGTACAGTTGGGCATTGATAGGCTTCATGCATAGAGACTTGGTGTCTTAGTTTGGACACTTCAGCCTCTAGCATAGCCACCCTGGCCGTCAATTCCAAGTTATGAAGTTTCAGTCTGTCCTCATCCACAGTTGTGGAATCCTGGGATCCAGATGGGGCCTTAGGCTTAGCCTCTTCATCCCCATCACCCATGGTTTCTTGGCACCTGGGATTCCTCTCAGTGAGGAGAGTTTCCAAGGAAGCATCCTCACTTTGAGTTGCTGTGGTTGAGGTCTTAGCAATGTTGTCACTGTCCTCCTGGTCATTTGATGGACTAGCAGTAGTGACAGCCTCTTCCACATCCACTTTTTCATAACTCCTAGAGTGGACCTTCAGGGTAGAAGAACTTAGGTTGGGTGTGTTGGAAGTAAGATCAATCAGTACCTCCGAGATAGTGGTAGTTGGAGAAGGTACACCATCTTGATCAGGTTCCTCAACACTTAAGTTCAGAAGAGAAAGGAAAGGCTCAGGGGATTGTTCTATGGATCCGGGAAGTGATCCTGATCCTAATAGAGAGACATCCAAAGGAGTCTCCCTAATAATGTGGCTGTCTCTTATGATATTATCACCAGAATGTTGTGATTCTGAGTGAGGGCTGTTAGGTTGGGTTTGGGCCTTGGAGGCAAGAGAAGAAGGAGTTCTCTTGCCCCTTTTCCTAGTATATGTCGTTGCAACCGGGGCCCTGTGTTCCGGTTGAACGATAACATCCAAAAGAGGGGTAAGTAATTTTTGTGCCTGTGCATCCTTAGTAGTATGCACAGGGGTTCGAATGGTAGAAGCAGATTGTTATTCAGGATGTGAGGTGGAGGGTGTGGGACTAGTATCAGCTGGGATTGCTGAACTGTCACCCGGGGTACTCTGTATGTTCAGCATTGTAGATAACAATGGAACATTGACCCCTGAGAACTTTTTGGAAACAGTTCTCATGCTTTGAAAAATATTATTTTTATATCCCAACATGATGTAGATTCTTGCAGGTTTTGAAAGTTCTTTTAGTTCTTGATTGAAAACTTCCTGCAAGAATCTTGGGTACATAAAAAATTGTTGCTTTGCACCCTCTTGAAGGTTATATCTCAAACCCTCAAAGATGAGGTGTGCAAAGTTGAAGCCTTGGTTAGTGACCATACCATGGAAGGCGGAGGCAAGTGCGGAGCTCACCTGATGCCATCCACTCCTCTTCTGGGATATGCATTGGAGAAGAGTGTGGCAAAGATACTTCCATGGAGGGCCCATCAGCGCCTTCTCGATCGTATACTCGGTCTGATTTCCAGTGTATCCAATGGATACAAAGGTCCTCATGTATTCGTCCTTCGAGTATGAGATGGCTGCTCCCTCATCTTGAAGCTTAAGATGTTTTCTGAGTGTGGCTTCCAAGATGGTGATATCATTGCCGTCTACTTTGGCTTTAATTTGAGGAATCCCCTGTTCGGTTGAGTAGACGGCGGTACTCCAAAAATCCTTCATATGAGGGATATATATGGTAGGGTTGGTTGTGAGGGCAAAGTAGATTTTTGATCGACATAAGAAGTCGATCATATCATTAAATCCTTCGGATTTCTTTCCTTTGGTAAGATATGCTGTAAGGTTGTGGTATGGGGAGAACTTATCATCAAGGTTATTGATGTCTGCCATTGTCGTTTGATTTGGAGGGAAGGTTAGAATATGAGAGGCTTTGAATGTTTTAAAGATGAAGGGCTTGAATATGGTGGGGACTTGAGAGAAAGTGATGTGGGTTTAGGGTGAAATTGAAGGTGAAGAGGTGGTAAGGAAATTTGATTTGTTTTTATAACGGCAGAGGAGAGAAAAAGCAAGATGACTTGTACAGTACAACCTTATTTACTTTTTATTGTTACAGCTGTAATACACCGAGGCAGTCATGATAAAGATTGACGTTAATTTTTACAGCGGGTAAAAGTTAATTTTGACTTAAATTTACCCATCAACAGCAAACTTGGTTGCTGTGGATGAGGAAGCCTGTCCGCTGCAACCTTAATTGCTGCGGAAGGTTAAGTCTGTCAGCAGCAAACTCATCTGCTGCTGATGGATTTAATAATCCGCCGCAAGGATGTTGTTGCTGACAGCCTTAAAGAAATCCGCAGGAAACCTGTTCCTGCTGATAACTTAAAGCAGTCAGCTGCAAATCTTTTGCTGCTGAAGATTAAACCTGTCAGCAGCTGAAGGACAAAAATGCTGCTGACATATAACTTTTATTTACAACAAAGGACAAACACATTTACAACAAAGGATAAACACATTCAACTGAACCAATGATGATGCTTGGTGGTTTCTTTGCCTTCCATTGTTGAGTTAGTGGTTTTCCAGCTCTCTTTGCCTTCTCAGCAGCAGAAGCTGCATCTGAGGACTTTGACTTATCAGCAGCAGATTTTGTTGCTGCTGATGGTTTTACTTGAGCAGCTGCAGACTTTGTTGCTGCTGAAGGCTTTCCTTTTGGTTGCTTGGGTTTTACTCGATCAGCAGCAGTTTTGTTGGCAGCTGAAGGTTTAAGAACAGACGTATGCCTATCCTTCTTCACCTTACTGATAGGCTTTTGTATAATTGGGGTTGGAAGAAGAATCTGATTGAAAGGATTAAACTTACAATTTACAGCAAAGTGGTCTGATTCACCACAGTTGATACAAGATTGTTGAGGTTTTGACAACTGATCCCTTGGTGGTGAAAGAGAGTTTCTGAATTGAGTTGTCTTGGCTTCAAACCTTCTTACCTGTTTGTTCTTCTTTGTCTTCTCAAAAGCATGTTCTTTGAGGTTTCTTTGCTGCTGAAGGTAGTAGAAGCAGGTGCTGGCAGTGTGGTTGTATTTTCCACAGACAAAGCATGATTAGGCTAGTTTGTCCCTTGAAAGGTAAACATAGTCCTTTCTTTTGAATAGGTCTTTAAAGTTCCATGGTTGAGCTTTGTTGTGCTCAAAGGTGGCTTCTTCTAATGTCTTTTGAACATGTGGAACTCTTTCTCCAGGCGCATGACATATGTCAAACACCTTTCTCTTTGGCTTTGAGGTTGAAGACTGCCCCTTTTCAACATTTAGCTTTCTTCCTTCTGGAGGATAACTAATTTTGATTTGGTTGAAAGATATAGGAACCGAAACAGCTGGTAAAGGAACAGGAGTACTTGTTTGAATGACTTCAAGAACAGGCGGTTCTGGTACTTGTATTGGTGATGAGACCTCCTCAGTTTTATTGGACTCTGTGCAAGTTGACTCAGATTCTGACGAGGTAGTGTATTCTTGCACCAGTGGTTCATGTATTGAAGGATCAACATCTCGGTTGGCCTTTTCAAGATTTGAGAGATTGAAGCTTGGTTCATGGATGGTAACGTAGTCAGCAGGAGGTGCAACGGCTTGATATTGTTCAGCATGATACCCCATACCAGTTTTTACCTTTGCATGAATTTGAGCATCCAAAAGTCTTTGCAGCTTTTTGGATGCAATTTCATATTTGTCAACATGAACTTTCTGTTCTGCCAATTCTGCTCTAGTAGCTTTTAATCTGGCCAGTAGATCATCAATCTGAGTTTCAAAATTGGTTTGTTCATGTTTTAGTGATGAAATCTCTTTCTTTAGGCAGTTAATTTTTTCTTTGTAACTGTCTTCGACCTTTTTGAATTCAGATTTCATTTGATGAAACTCTTCATTTTGATCTATGAGGTTTTGATTATGCTTTCTGTAGCCTAAAACCTTATCAATACAGGCTTGGGAACATATATGTTCATATACCTGAGGCGGTATCTCGGTTGTGTCTGCCATAAGAGCTTGGTTGTTAGCAGGCAGATCTTCATATTGGAAGCTCCAGTCAAAGTCAGATGTTCCAACAGCTGCACACGCTGCAGTTTGAGCTGGAGGAGTAGCTTGTTGCTGTTGTTGTCTTGGTTGGGCTTGGTGAGCTGCTGGGTTTGCCCTAGGTGCCTTGCATTCTCTAGCAAAATGACCCAGTTGGTTACAATTGTAACATCTTAGTTTGCTTTTATCCAAGCCAACTCTGGTGTTGGAGTTATTACTTGGAATGGGTCTTCCAGTTCTAGAGTAGAACCTTTTTGCTCTTATAGATAACATGGCATACGAGTGTTGTATGTCCATTTCTTCTAAGTCATATGGATGGAAGCATTCCAGATCCTCCTTGATAAAGGACATGTTGCTTGAGTTTTCAGAAACAAAAGCCGCAGAGGTTGAGGCTTGAGGAGGAGCTTCAAGAAGAAATGGTAAGGTATTTGATTGAGAGGTAGGAGTTTGAGGATGTGTGACTATGGGAGGATAGTAGTTGCTAGCACTAGGACCTGAGTGGTCAGAGTGAAAAGCAGAAGAGGTGGTGGTGGATGTTGAAGCTGTTTGGTAGCTTGAGCTCCTTTCATTGGCCTGAATCATCTCTAATTCGTAGGTTTTGAGCATACCGAATAGCTCAGTCATATGAAGAGTCTTCAGATTCTCCGTTCTTCTTATAGACATTGTGTATAGTGTCCAGCAGCTTGGGAGAGATCTGATAAACTTTTTGAGAATATCTTCATTCTCTAGCTTTACTTTGGAGCACTGCAGTTTTCCTACCAGGTAAGTGTACCTGTTATACAAAACGGTTATTGACTCACCTTCCTTCCATACGAAGTTTTCGTATTGCTGCTTCAGGATGTCTCTTCTGTTTTCTTTGACTTCCTCTGAGCCAGCAAACATCTTCTCAAGAGCCTCCCAGAGCTCTTTAGCAGTTTTGTAACTTCTGAAGTTATGAAAAACTTCATTTGGAATGCACATTTGAATAGCTCCTAGTGCCTTGAAATCCACCTCCATCTTCTTTATATCCTCTTCTGAGTACTTGGAGGGCTCCTTTGGAACTGGTGGTCCTCCAGAGTCAGCAGAGGCCACCATGGGAGTGTAGGGTCCAACCCCTGATGGATTTCCACATTCCGTACTCCTGATAACAGAAAAAGATTTCCATGCGATTCTTCCACATGTCGTAGTCTTCCCCAGATACCAATCTTGGTGGTCGGTTGATGCTGCCGATGTCTTCAAATCCATTGCTCTGTGCCATCTTTGTTTTTGGTGACTTGATGAAAGAGAGAGTTTAGAATAGAACCATAAGTGATTAAACAAGTGTGAGTTTGTTTAATCTGAGCCAAAGCTCTGATACCACTTGTAGGATCGTGAAAGTACAAGATGGTTCTGTTCTTAGTTGAAATTGGCGGAAACAATAGCAACTACACAAGTATAATCGAGTAAACAGAAAGAATACTAATAAGAACACTGTTGTATTAAGCTTTTGCAGATAAACGATTACAAATGAAACTCAATCAAAAAGCACACTTACAATGAAGTGTTTACACAGTATTTATACTCACTTAGAATCAAGACAGACCCTTGATTCTAAGGATCAGATCTAACACAGACCGTTGATCTGTTGTATATAGCTAACTATTACACGTTTAGTCTAAAACTAGTTAACTTTATTGAAGCGTCTTTTTTGTGCATTATTACTTGCATGCTTGAAAAGAGCATTGTAGTCTTTCATTGGTTGTGCCATTGAGGTTCCTTCTACTTTGAGTGTGTCAGTTGCTTTTGCAGAAAGTTGTCAGTGACGCTTGGCATGGATAGTCAGCTGCAACGATTTGTCTTCAAGGCAAGCGGCTGTCAGCAGCAAAGATGAGGATCAGCAGCAAGATGTAACCATCCAAAGCTGCTGATGATTTGCCTGTCAGCAGCATCAAGTGTTGATGCTGCTGAGAAGCCTATCCGCAGCAACTTTGGTCTTCAGCAGATAAGGCTATCCGCAGCAGATTTGTTCTTCAGCAGGAGAACAGGTATCCGCAGCAGTTAAGCTTGTCCGCAGCAGTTTGTTGGTCAGCAGCAAACTCTGAGATCAGCAGCATTTATACTTAGAGAATTTTGTAGCCATCAGTCTTTGTTTCTATAGATAGCGAGGTAATCTTGAGTAGTACTACTGGGCATTGACAAGCCCCACCCGCGTTAGTCGCGCTAACACGACAGGAAGTCGAACGGGTGTAACATTGACCTAAACAGTTTACCATTGTTCATGATAGACATGGTAGGAAGCAGATCAAACATAAACAGTCAGCTTCGGTGTCGAAACACTTTAGTAACATGTTATTAGGTTAGCTACCTATTGATATAATTTAAATTGTTTTATCTAGTAAACTTTACTTACATTTGAAACCTGTGAACTCACCAACCTAGTGTTGACACGTTTTAGCATGTTTTCTCAGGTCGTTAAGGTACGAGCACGAGATAGGGCATGCATGCATTGGAGTTTCATTATTTATCAAACGCAGGATTTACTTATTTATTTATTTATTTTTGAATTGCATGTTTTGGGCGCAATTGTTTTTGGCGCATGTTTTTCCTTCAATCTTTACGCTTCCGCATTTCGCATTAACTCAGTATTTTCATTTACTAGTGTTTCATCGTGACTATGAGCAATGCTAGTGTTTTTATTAAACTCATATAGTCATTCAACGTAACTAATGACTGAGATCCTGGTATGTCACGCTCCTAACGGTAAAACTCCGTTAGTGGATTTTGAGGGTGTGACAAAACTATTAAACGTTTGATTTAAGAGTTTTATAATTAAATCGATTCGCGGGGATTCTTCCCCTACGGCCACCCTCTCTCATCCGAAGCCATCGTACTTGCTCTGCTATCCTGCCCCATCCTGGCTGAGGAACCATTTCGTATTTTTGGTCTCATTTAACATATACTAATAGTAAAATTCTTCTAGAAGGGGTGGGTTATCTAATAGGGTTCTTCCTTCACTAGTTGATACTTCAAGGAGGTTTTACCTGGAATGAAAAAACAAAAATGGGTCAATTGTTATAGGGTTAAAGGTTTGGTTTAATTGGTTTTTTTATTAAATCTAAAATCCTAAAAAAATATTTCTTGAGGGTTGGTGTCAAAATTTATGGGGGTCGGTGTCAAAATTTTATGGAGGTCGCTCGAAAATATACCATACATATAACAAAACAAAACAAAATTAACGGTGTCGGCGTAGGTCCACCAATGCCTATGAATATATACGAAATAAATGTGGCTAGATCACAATTGGCCTTCTGGTCCAATGACATGGAGGGTGATGGTAAGGGCTTGGAATCTTTGAGGTCTCAGGTTCAAACTTGACTCAAGTGAGGTTTTTCCCACAATGGTGGGTTTCCTCCTTAATGGTGTTCATGTGTGAGTCAGGTCTGGAACGTCAAAATCAGTATGGACGGTTGACATCCCGTCTCAGAAAGACTCACTCGGGCAGGGGCGGATGTAATAAGACCCCAAGGGTGGGGAAGGCACCCCCTCAATAAATAACTTTTAGTGTTAAATTGGGTTAAAAAATGTTTGGGCACCTACATGTTTTGTCAAATAGTTCTAAGAAGGCACCCAATGTCCAATGACCCAAAGTAAACTAAAAAAAGAAAATTGAAAGTCCAATAAAACCCAATGTCAAATGACCCAAAGTTACTTCCGTTTGCTTCTGCCTGATCGTTTTCCAATTTCTATAATTCCACTCTAAAAAATTGAAACGACCTTCGACCCTTCCATTTTTCCAAAATCAGGGATTATCGCCGTTCCAAAATGTCGACTATTATCATTCCAAAATTGAAGGTTCATCATTAAACCCAAAATTTCAGGTAAGTAGGCTTATCGTCAAATCCAACTATCGTTATTCCAAAATCGTTTGCAGGTCATGTTATTATCTTCATTTGTATTCATGTTTTTTCCTTTTGTGATTGGAGTGGGTCTTTTTTTTTACTTAGAAATATTCGAAAAGAAAAAAAGGAGAACAATAACGATGAATAAGGTCCACATGTTCATCTATGGAAAAAAAGGTATGCAACTTTCTTTTATACCCTTTTGCTTCTGTATTTCAATTTGGAATTTAGAAAATAATTATAAATGTTAAGATTTTATAAGCATATCTTAATTTATTGATGCAATTTGGAATTTATTGTTGATGCTAAAATTAGGATTTAAACATGTATAAATAAGTTAAATATAGGTGTACTCAAATTGGTTTATTATTATTCCAAGTATCTATATCGGTTAGATTGTCCCAATTTAAGTCCCGAGATGATGTTTTGTTGTAATAGTTTTACTGTAATTAGGCAGTATATCAATTCGCAACTATTAGAATTTAGGGTATTTGTAGGAGCTCAATGTGAAATGTGAATCTTTTATTGCTTTTAGAAATTAACCGAATAAATTATTATTATTTGATCTTTTTTGCCCGGTTCATTTTTAGCATATGTGAGATGTCTTGACCGATCCATTTTTAGCATATTTCACGTCTTGACCAGTCCATTTTTGGCACCCGCTGACTAAAAATCTTGGATCCGTCACTGCACTCGGGTATTGTGGTTAGTACCAAACACAGTTAAAAAAAATGTGGCAAGATCGTTGAAATTGAAACATTTTGATGAGTAAATTTGAATAAATAGTACTTGATCGTTACACTAATAAGATCCACATAAACGCATTCATAAGTTAAAAATCTATTTATTCTTTTGAAACCAACAACTAAAAATTAATTGACTTTGAGGTATCATTTAGGTTTAAATGTGTTTAATCACGTATAAACTAACCTTTGATATTTCACCTCATACATTAGTATAGATGAAATAAATATGAAATTCATCGAGTTTATATCCTAAAACAATTCTATAATTCATGTTTTCAATTTTAATGGAATGTGCTAAATATTTACAAAATAGTTTATGTGATTCTTTGAAGTGACGGTTTGGGAGCATGACAAACCAAACCGGTTAGTTGGATGGGTTGATCGAACTGGCTGGTTTTACTGGTTTGACGGTTCTGTTTTGACCATTGATTACACGGGTTGGGTGGGTCGACCGGTCGGGTTGGACGGGTCAACCGAACTGGCTGATATATATCTTTCATGATTATAATACATATACATAAATAAGTAAAATAACTATGGTTTGACGGTTATGTTTTGACCGTTAATTACACGGATTGGGTGGGTCGACCGGTCGGGTTGGGGGGTCAACCGGACCGGTTGATATATATCTTTAATGATTATAATACATATATATAAATAAGTAACATAACTATATATTCTTAAAAAAACATATATATTTATTTAGACTTAATTACATGATTGTCATGTGGTAGGGAAATATTACAAATTCGGTACCTAACTTTTACTTTTTACACATATTGTGCTCATTTTAAGAAATAACTAACATAACCTTTAATATTAAAAATAAAGGTTATAAATTAAAACAGTGGGCCCATAAGGAATATCCGAATGAAATTAGTTTTAAATTTTTTTACGGGGATGGAATTTTGTGATACCCGAAACCATATACCTCAAACAAATTAACTTTCATTTTCTTTTTCTCTTAACCATTGTCTATCGATTATTTATTCTAGTAACTTTATTATGTGGAAAGTTAATCTTTTTCTTTAGAGATACGTATTTGATAATATTATTTTATTTTGTATGTAACTTATCATACTTTAATTTGTAATATACATAAAATATATAAAAAATTAGAGTGGTAAGAAAAAAATAAATGTATCTGAAAATTTCAACATGTATTTTTAAACAAACTAGTGGGTATACTTGAAACCCGCAGGTATGCTCGATACCTGTCGTGTAATCACATGAATAATACCCGACGAGTATTGGGTCGCGTATGTGACAATATTGCACAATCGGGCATGGGAATAGAATTACCAATACCCATCCCAACCTTATTTCGTCTTCGCTTCTAGTGATCCCTGCCAATCCGACAACCCCTCCCACGCCAAGTACTTGCCGCCCAAACCCATCCAATCTATCTCTATGTCACACCCGAATTTCGAGGCCAGACGAACAGTTGGATTTACACAAAAACAATCGGTTCTTATTTAACCACAACATAAGTCTTATGGTGCACGATATTTTTAAGTACAATGTTTCTAAACCTTGATGCTTACCCGATGCGATCCAAGACTGATTACATCAGGTTTTGTTTCAATAGTGGTTCTATTTCACTTACAACTTGGACCCTTGAGCATGCACAACCAAATCTCCATGAAATTTAGAGGGTTTTTTTAGTGAGAGAGCAGAGAGAGTAAGAGCATTAGAGAGAGAGTGGTTTGATCGAATGGAAGTTCCAGATGATTTTCCGATCTGGTTAATGCACCATGGGTCTGGTTCAACGATTCAAACACGATTGAATCAACCTATGATATTGCTATACTCAACAATCGAACTAGTTTTTGTCTGCTAGTATCGATGCACGGTCATGCTTTTCCAAGCACAAGCATGCTGATCCAAAGTCCTCGACGTCAACACATTTTTCTCGGCAACCGTGTTGGTCTTTTTTTTAATGACAAATCTACCATACTCATACTCCTAAATTACATCAAATAATTCACCACATGCCTTGGTTTACCCCAAGACTTCCAATAAAAAATGCAAGAGCCTCTACCAACTGTGTTGGTCTTTCTGACTGGCACAGTAATGCTCCATCCTGGCATGGTTTTGCCTAAGGTTTAGGTGTTAAACTCTCTGTCAATATCTCACTCTATTTTTCGATGACCCCTCCCACCTCAAGCACTTTTTGGCGACTAAGACCTACAACTTATCTCTCTATGTCTCTCTATCTTGGTTATTAAAAAACATAGAAAATTTAACGTCCATGTATTCCACAAGTTATCGGTGTTACCCGTGAGCAATAATGTGGGACCAAAAGTGTAATAAATGAAAGTTACAGACCAAATCCTTAATATACCAATACCACGTATACCATTCATGTAATTAACTCTATATAATAAAAGTTAAATAGTGGGTTCGATTTACATGACTTGTTCAAAATTCCAAATTGAACCGCACCATGAAACATGCAAAATTGATGGCGAGCCAAACCTTTGGATCTCAAACCGACCAAACCGTCCGACTTGCTTTAGTTTGAGCGATCTAGTTGTTTAATCTTAATACAACTCAAACAAAAATAAATTATTAACGGTTTAGACATGTCAACTCAAATATGATTCATTCAATAAATGAGTTACACTAAGCGTCAAGGTGGTGGTGTATTACGGTTCATGTAGTTATGAGTTTTTCAATCATATTTTTTATTGTTTATTTGTTACCATATTTCTTGTATTTGACATTTGATTAAATGCATCATATTACGGTTGAAGCATTATTGTTGACCTTGAAATAGAATGGTGAGTTTACGTGTCCCTTTATAAGTTGGAATTATATATAAAAGTTTGCCTTTCTTGCTTTATTCTTTTCATCAAAAAGTGATCGTGACGCGGAATGGGTTAAATCGGGCTCGTCAATTATTGTTATTTTTCACGTTAAGAAAGTTTTTTTTTCTAGAAATTAAATATAATAAATAAAAAAAATACACATTACAACCATCACAAGACCACATTATTATGTTGGCATAGATGTATTTTACATCGAACAACCTAACTTTTTTTGAAGCAAAGTTATTGATCAACTCTTTTTAATCCGTACTCTTTATATAATCATTCTCAAAAGCTATCATTCCATTAAGTATTTATTAAGACAACTAGCTTTAACCCCGTGTGTTACATGTGTTGAAACGTTATATTGATAAATATTTTAACAACTTTTTATGCAAATTTGATATTGTATTTGTAACCTTTTCATTTTGTTATATGTTAAGATTATATGGATGAGAATAATCAAAACATCAAAAAATATATGAAAATACATTTCATAACAACATGACTGTTACATTACCTAAACCATTTTTTCTTCAATATTTCTTAATAGCATGACTGGAACACCGACACTTAAAACTAATTTATGGTTTGACAAATATGATAATGTAAGTCCATTTAGAAAATCAGAAGATTATAAACATTCATCAAAATCATCATCAAGATGCTCTGATTGACGGATACTATTTGTACTTGTATGCGAAAAATCTCGCTAAAGTTTTAATATTAAATCTCTCATTAAAAAATACTAAATCTCTCATTGTACTTGTGTACAAATAAAATTTAAATTTCAAAAATATATCGTCTTTTAAATTCAAAATTTAAAACTCCAAATTTTAAAAATTTCACTCCTTAATATTTTGACACAATTAAATTTAAAATCCTAAAATTAAATATGAAAAAAAATTAAAACTAATAAATTAGAATTGAAACTTGTAAACATATTTTTTGAAAAAAAAATCTGGTCATTTAAAATATTAAAGTTTAAAATATAATACACTTTTAAAAATAAATATTTACAAGTTTCTTAATTTTATTAAAAACAAAGTATTAAAATTTTTAAATCAAAATAAAAAAATTATTTATAAATATCAAAATTAAAAAACTACTAATTAAATATCAGTAAACTTTATTGTAACACATTTATTTAAAATTTCCTATTTTTTAATTCTTGAGTTTTTTTAAATATTAACTTTTGATGATAATTTAGAAAAAAGAATTTGGCGGGATTGCAAGAGTTGAAATGCTTAAAGGTACACGGAGAGTTTGAACCAGACTGGAGGGATCCAGAGTTAGCACTGTTGTTAGCTGCAGCTTGGTTTAGTTCAGTAACCAGGGTAGGTAGGACCTTAGCCATTTGTTGAGCAATAAGGTTGCAATGGTTCTGCTTCGGCTACGACGGGGAGTCATACTATAAATAGGCAAACAACGAAAAGTTTGAACGTAAGAATCATAGAGTAAGGAGTTTAGACGAGGATATAAATCATGAAGTACAAAACATTTAGATGGTACCCACTTAGTTTGCATCACCAAACAGGTACTTTGACATGTCAAAAGTAATTTAATTTCAATAATGTTAGAGAAGTCGTGCATTCCTATAAGTGGACACTCATCCCAAGAATTCCCAAGAAAACATACGGGTCCAACGGTTGATCTGGATTTGTACGAAATGCTTTCCTTGACAGAATTTCCCAGAATACAGGCATTTTCCCTTCCGGTTCGCATAAGTTCTCATACATTGTTTAGAACTCAAATACTTTTGACGAGAGTTAGTTTTTGGATCAGACTTGAAACCTAAGTATATAACTTCGATGTAGTAGATTCTCGTAATACGGGAATAGATTGGAGTATAAGTTTCCAAGTATAAGTATTTACGTGTAGGGTTTAAGTTTTTAGGAATAGAGATGAGATTCCTAGTAGGTACATGAGATGACTTATGTTTGGGGAATCCTAAGTTATAGTCTAGGTCATGTGTCTAATAATTTAATTCCCTATAACCAAGGCTCTGATATCAATCTTTCACACCCCAACCGACGACGGATTATACGTCGGGGCGGACGCGGTTGTTCAAAAGCACAAGGTTAACTAATAAGGTTGAAGTATTCCATTAATAAAATTAAAAGGTTCAAATATATGGAAAAACAGTAACATATTGTTCAACATCATAAAAGAAACATAAGTTCAGATTGATAGATATTCTAGGTCCAAGCATCCTACATGTTCACAAGATAAGCTTCATACTTGAGCACCTGAAACATGTTAAGTAAACTGTCAACTAAAAATAGTTGGTGAGATACAAAGGTTTTGACACCGTTTAACAAAGTCTTTAAAAGTTTTACAATTCACTATGTTAATGCATCTAAGTATAAATGTGAGAGCAAGCAAGTTAAACATTTTGCATTTCAAACCTCCAACCAAGTTTAGGCATAACCTGAGGGTTACCCTTAGAAGTTTAAGTTTAAATCCAGCAACAATCACCATGGGCTCCCCCTCCCCCGAAGGGTCAATCAATCTAGGTGGATTGGTAAAAAACAATAGATCTATCATTGTCACTGTAGGCTCGGCCAAAGTTAATGAACATGCTAGTCTTAAGTTTAATTTAAGCATGCAAGTCTCAAAAGAATATAACACATAGAAAGCATATAAGCATAGTTGAGTTTGAATTGTATAAGTCTAAAAGTTGATACATGTTCCACCCCAAGTTTATAAAACAAAAAGGGGCTAAGTATACTCATTTGAAAAGATGCAAGAGTGTCCGATAAGGAAATAGTGTAGCAAGGCTTTGAAGAAGGATATCCTCACCACAAGCCTAATGACAAGTCTAAAGTTTAAGGTTTGATTCTACAATCTATGACAAGGATCCAAGATTCTGGGTTTTAACTAGGGTTTCAAATGGGAGGCGAGAATGATTGTGTTATAAAGTTTGAGTCATAACAAGTTTTAAATAAACATTTTAAAGTTTATTAAGTTTGAAGTTCAAATAAATAATTATAGTCTACACATGATAAATAATAGTTTTTCAAGTGTCATAAAATATTAGTTAAGTAAAGAATAAACATGTATTAGGGATAATAAATAATTATTAAAGAGGTTAAATAATTATTTAGGTTAAATCATAGTTATCTAAAAGAATAATATTTATTAATAATAATTACCTAATTTCATAAACAATTATTAAGTATAAAAAAATAATAAATAATTATTAAGGGTAGCTATTATTTAAAGAGTTTGAAAATATTTTTATCTAATTAAAATGATTATCATGAATCAATTAAAATTATTTAAAGTATTTAATCATTAAGTATTTATTTTCTAAAATACAACTTGTAATAACCCTAACTAATATTTAGAAAGTGTTTAAAAGTTTTAAACAAGTAAAACACAAATATCAATTTATAACAATGGTTAATTACAAGTGTAGGATTATTTAATTAATGTCTTAAAGTTTTTGTAGAGTTTTTAAGTTTATAAATATTCAATTTTTTTTTAAATAAACAAAAGAGTATTTATTTTTCTGTTTTAAATAAATATTTAAGCTTTAAGTTTTAAATCAGTATAAGTTTTATAATTTTTTAAAAGTTTGTACGTTTTTCTGAATTTTCAAACTCGAAAATATAAATATTATAAAATTTATACAAGTCTTCTGTTTAATTAAAGTTTATAAAATAATTTAAAGTTTAAAACAAAAATATTCTTGTTTATTTTAGAAATAAATAATAATTTAAAGTTTATGATTTTATAAAACAGTTCCTGTTTGAAATATAGGTTTTATAAGTATTTTTATAGTTTTAAGTATTTAAAATTTATATTTAAAGATTAAATACTTATAAGTTTTAGCTAAGTTTTTTTATTAATTAAAATAGTTTCTGGAAATAAAAGTATAAATTAATTTCAGTTCTAAGTCTATAAATGCATGACAGATTTTATAAAAATAAAATGAATTTTTAAAACTAAGTAAAAATGCATAAAAAAATAAAAGTACAAAACTCAGGTCGGCTGGATTCGAACCCGGGCCGCCTGAGCCAACACAAACCACCCGACTACGGGCCTCGTTGAGTTATAACCTGGAAAATAAAATACTTAAACACATTCTCAAATCAACCCCCAAATCCGTATGAACCCTAGAGTTAAAACCCTTGAATACGAATCGAAATCCCCTCTGTCATTGCAAATTGACAGAGGGCTTTTGATTCTTGGATGGAAATGAAGATAGCCATTCGAATTACCTGAAATGGAGTTGAAATGAGGGAGATCGAGTCCTTGGTTCAAAGACGGCAGACGCGATTTAAATCGGGCAATGCTGGGGACGAACGACCAAATTGAGTGTTTAGGTAGTTTGAGGGTGATGTCGTTGAGGTTTTGTAACTGATATTTATAGCCAATTTTTCCATTTAATGCCAGAACCGCTGGGGAGATGGTGGATGCGTTCGACGGGTTTAAAGTCGGATCACACGGCCGCTAAAGGTGGAATCGAGCTTCGATACACCTCGGGCTTGAGTCGCATGCGCGTAGGGAAGATCAAGGTTCGATGAATCTGGCCAGAAATGCGCTTTCAAATAAAGAGGGAGGAAAGTCTGGCTTAGCCGGGATCGAACTCACGACCGGTTGAAGGTTCTGGATGTTTGGGTTAATTACACAACAGGTCCTGAGGTTTCCAGTTTTTAACATTTTATGTTAAAACTTGGGTTTTAGTTTTTAATTATGTTTCAAGAATAACAGTTTAGCCCCTAGACTTTATAAATAAATAATATGTTTTATTTTATAAATTTAAATAAGTTTCATATCTTTTTAAGTTTGTAATAATTTATGGGTTTATAAACTTTAAGGATTTAAAGTTTATTATTTATATTATTTACAAAATAAAAAATATAAACTTATAAAGTTTCTTTAGGGGTTTTAAACATATTTTTTTTTGTAGAATACATATATACACATATTTTTAGGTATATATAAGTCTATTTACTAATACGTGTCAAGATTTGGAAATGATACGTTCATTAGAATCTGGAATAAATGGGTTACAATGGATTTAAACAAATTGATAACCGGAATTGATACATCGAAAAATCCTGGATCTTACAATAATGATAAATTGATTTGATAAAATGTTTATTTATGTAATTTTTTTTTGTTAAAAATGCTAAATATGGAAATATTAAATGTGGTTATGGGAGGAAAAGTTTATGAGAGTGAATGTGGTGATGCCAAGTGGCAAAAACATTTAGTCTTTTATTAGTATAGGGATGTGGATCATAAGTAGATTTCAATAACTTATATTTTGAAAAGTTTCTTTCAACATATGTCATTGTTACTTGAATAATCAACAAGACTCTATATGTAATTAAGTTTTTAGAAAAACAATCGACTTGTTTCAAATACTTTAAAACATCAATACGACTTTTTTATGTATTGAAAAAATCTTCAATCGTCAATCTCAATCAACCTAGGTTTTTTCATTTATCAACAGTCAACTATCGTAGTTTTTTTGATGTACCGACTATCATCATACGCTAATCACAATCATCAATCCCGTAATCTATGTCCTTTTTTGTTTTTTAGAGAATAAACATATGTTAACCAAATTGGTAAACAATTTGACTTATTGGAGCCCTCTAGAATACCATTTCAACAAAAAAATAGATTTATTGGGCTTCCTCTAGAACATGTAATTACTAATAAGTTTATAAATTTTTTATATATGTCAATCGACCTACGTACCTAAACGAGAATATTTTTGACCACCTTAAAATGTGAGCCCTGTACGATCGTCCACCCTACACACCGTTAAAGCCTCCTGGACCCAACATTAAGTCCTTCATGTGTGTATTGTACATGAAGACGTTAACTTTTGTTACAATTACACAACTTCATTTTCAACCTCCAAGAAGCTCGTTGACATTAGATAAGAAAATTCTTTAACTTAAAATAACGATCTGCAAAACAACCCATTCCTTGTCTTTTGTCTCCTCCCAAATCCCAACAAACTTCAAATGACATACATGGCAATGCTAATTGCTTCCCCAACCATTCTCACTTTCAACTAACCTAGCACAAACACCCTTCTTCATATTCTTCGTTCACCAACACCATCCCAACTATATTTTCACCGTGGAGGATGATGTGGCGAGAATTCCGTAAACCTTACAGATGAACCATGTGTAACGGAACCCCATGGTCTCAAACCAAACCAAACCAAACCAAACCAAACGTACCCAGTATAATCCTACACATAGCTAACGCTATTAGTAGGGTCTGGGGAGGGTGTGATGAGGGCAAACCTTACCCCTATCCCAAGGGATAGAGAGGCTGCTCCCGTTTAGACCCCCGGCTCCATGGGAAAGAAAAAGATAAAAATATAAATAAAATTAATGAGTAATAAAGTAAAATAAATCTAACAGTAATCTAACAATTAGCAGTGTATGACTAGAGTATATTAGTCACAAGAAACACAACACACCTACAAGAAACAAGACATACGCAAAATCTTTGCTAAACAACTCTACTCTCCCACACAACGGGTCACTCATCCTAAAACCCTAATACGACGTCTCCATAAAATCCTATCATTGATCATGTCCTCTGAGAGGTGTAAATCTATCAAATCAAGCCTAATCCTCTCATCCCACGTTAATTTCGGTCTCCCCCTGCTCCTTTTCCCCTCTACAACGAGAGTTTCCACCGTTCTCACTGGATCTGTGCTCTGTCTCCTCTTGACATGTCCAAACCATCTCAATCTTCCTTCTCTTATCTTATGTGAGATACATGTGACTCCCAATCTCTTCCGAACAACTTCATTTCTTATTCGGTCCTTTCTTGTGTGTCCACACATCCACCTCAACATCCTCATCTCAGCTACATCCATTTTTCGAGCTTGTGTCTTCTTGATGGCCCAACACTCGGTTCCATATAGCATCGCTGGGCGAACTGCTACCCTATAAAATTTACCCTTTAACCCTATTGGGAACCTCTTGTCGCACAAAACACCTGAGGCCGCTCTCCATTTACACCAACCAGCCTGCACCCGGTGGACTACATCATTGTCGATGTCCCCGTTACTCTGGATGACAGATCCTAGATACTTGAACTTCAGTGTCTTACCTTCAATAGAAATCTGGGTCTCCTCGTTGACGTTTGCACCACTAAAGTTGCAGTGAAGGTACTCGGTTTTAGATCGGCTTATCTTCAAACCTTTGTGCTCTAAGACTGTTCTCCATTCCTCTAGTCTGTTGTTCAATGTCTCTTTACTTTCTGCAATCAACACGATATCATCAGCAAAAAGCATGCACCATGGAATTGCATCTTGAATCGATTTTGACAACTCATCCAAAACTACTGCAAAGAGAAAGGGGCTTAGTGCCGACCCCTGGTGAACTCCCACTTCCACCGGAAAAAAGTCTGTATCCCCCACGGGTGCTCGGACGCATGTCTTAGCCTCATGATACATATCCCTAATTGCCTCAATATATTTACTAGGGATCCCTCTTCCCTCCAGACTTTCCCAGATCAATCTTCTAGGCACACTATCGTACGCCTTTTCAAGATCGATGAACACCATGGTCTCAATAGAACCTTTTTACATTCGTTAGCGTGAGTGTTAAATTGTAGCCTTTAAAGTCATAGTTTGAAATGGTAATAAAGTTGATTCAGCTTTAATACTTGCAAAAAGAGCTTTAATACTGGCAAAAACATCTTTATCTTAATATGACATATTGATGAATTTATAAAAGAAATGTTCCCCATCTTATTGCGTAAATCAATATTGATTATAAACTTTTCATACGTAAAGATATATTTCTAAAAAGATACTTCTACATGATAATGTGCCCCGATTAGGCGATTATATATACTTCTAAAAGAAGATAGAACCATCAAATAAAATAATAAATTATGAATCAAATAAAATTATAAAGTAAAAAATAATACATAACGAAATTACATAAAAACCTAAATAATATTTTATAGTACTAAATCTATACTAAGTAAAAGTTTTGATGGGACACTTGTTACTCTCCTATGCATTCTAATCCTTTTTTCCCCGACTTGTTTTCCTATTAATTATACAAATTTTCTTTAATTGTTTTTTATAATTTTTTGTTTGTTTCTCACCTCCCTCTCCTATTAAATAGTAATGATTTCTATAATTCTTTTTATAAAACGTTTTTTATTTAAAAAAATATAGGTTTGTTCATAAAACATTTTTAGAAATTGAACATTTCTTTCATTCTTTTTATAAAAAATATTAAAAAATAACTATAAGACGTTTCTAAAATTTGTATTAAAAACTGTGTAATATGTCATAAATATTTATTATTAAGTATATAATATTGCATTTATTCAACGCGTGTAATACACAGAATTTCTAACCTAGTTAGAAATAAATAAAAGAAACTAAACTTAACCTTACATTTTGCCATATCATTATAGAAAACCCCAAATTACTTTTGAAACATACATTGTCCTTTGAGTGTGAAGGTTAATAATATAAAGGTGACAAAGTCCTATATTATCTTTATGTATTTAATTAAATCTTCTTAATTGAGTATTACTTTATTTCATTACCATTAGAGGTGTAAAAAAAACCGATTCTTGATCTGAGCCAGAACCGATTTGACAAGAACCAATTAAAGAAATCAAACTGTCAGTTTATTATCGGTTTGTAAGCTATCATGCTCGAACCAGTTTAAACTGAACCGAACCCTCTATAAAAACCGGTTCTAACCCAAAACGATTTTACCAAGAATCATTAACTTTCGTTGACCAAAACCAAAACTGAACCGGAAAAAAAGCCGATTCGTAGTCTTATCTCGAATTATTTACCATTATTGTGATTTGTAAATGAAACCTAGGATGTGGCCCATAAATACGGCCCATTTACAAACGCATTGTATGTTGGGCCGTCACACACATTAAGCTTTTGGGTTTCTCGCGAAGAAGGCTCAGGAGTAGCAGAGCCGATCTTGAACCCTTCTCCGCATCGTCATTTTAGAGTGATCGCCGGCATCGATTGATTGTGAAGAACGCATCTGCAGCAGGTTTCCTTCTCTCTTGAACGCATCGGCTTCATGATTCTACTTTATTTCTCTTTCATTTATGCGTTTCTTAGATTGGATTCATATCTAGAATAAAAGGTTCTTGATTCTCTTCACGATTCATATTTGATTCAAGTTTAGTGTAAAGGGTTACCAGTTTCTCAGTATTTGTTCCATTTTGAAAATTGATTTTAAATTTTTATTAGAACAATACCCACATTGCAGCTAATTTCTCTCCTTTTATTGCTTTTCTGCCTCTAGATCAATTATTTGCAATATATATTTTATTTTAATCTCCTGAATTTTATCAAATTCGTGTGTTTTTTTCGTCTTTTCCATGATGTATGATCAATTTATTTCTTTTTTTTTTGTTCTTGTTAATGCCCACCAACTGTTCGACGATTTGTTTTTGACAGTTTTACCTTTGGGGCTTTACCCAAAGATTTAGGAGGATTATGCATTTAACGAAAATTGAATGTCCATTAGCTGTTTGTTACCAGATGATAAGTTGAAAAAAATCAAGAATAAATAAGTGAAAGAATGAAAATCAGGAAGATCAACAACAAATCGAAAATAGATACGGTAAAAAAAAATCAAAATTGAATTTAGGCAATGGCAGACCTGAGCATCAGCAGATGAGTGACGGAGATTACAAGTTTAGAGAGTTAAGGGACTGTAATTGTCATAAGTAGAAGTTTAGGGTTTGCCATTTTTGTGATTTGTAAATACAAAGTGGCCTTGTATCACACACATTTAGGTCTCAGGAGTAGCAGCACTCGCAGAAGCAGAGCCGATATCGTGATTATAGAGTGATTTGCATACTCATAATCCAACTATTTGTCTGCAGCCATCTGATTTTGGTTAGTCTCTCTTTAACCCTAAATCACATCCATTCCGAGTTCATCCAACATGCTCGTCATTATACCCTCTCCATAAATCTCGTTTCAGTGCTTCTTCAGAATATTCGCGTGTTTATTTTTCAGTGATGTACGATCGAAGTTTTTTTTTCTTCTTGTTAATGCCTACCAACTGTTCGACGATTTGTTCTTGACAGTTTTGTCTTTAGGGTTTTACTCTAAGCTCTAGGAGGATTATGCATTTAACGAAAATTGGATTACTTACAACTGTTATATGCTTGTTACCAGATAATAAGTTAAAAATTTGTTTGGTCTCTTATGCAGTGTAATCATGTTTTTGACGAGAGTTTTTGGAAGGAGACTCTTTTCAACAGCAAGATCAGAGACTTCTGCAGCTGGGGCTGCAGTTAGAACTGCACATAACCCTCTTGAGGAGTTCTTTGAGGCAGATAGAAATCCAGAGGAGGAGAAGCCTGTTGTCTATGGTACACGCTTTGACACCCGTCTTCTATTTATGTTTTAGTATGTGTTTTGTGTCTTGCTTTATGTGATTAATTCTTCTTGTGATAATTGCATATGTATAATTCTATCTAACTGTGGGTCTGGCTGCTAGATATTACTAGTGTGAATGTGTAATACCCATGGGTCATAGTTTGCTCCATATACGACATATAAACACTTGACAAAGTTTTAACATGGCATCATCATCCTTTTAGAATCATGAACTTTTATCAACTTTGCTACTGGCTCTTGTGTTTTTTTTGTGCATTGTTTTAACTTGCACAACTTTAGCATTCACATACTAAGCTTTGTACCAGTAAGTTCTCAATACCAAGAGCTCTCTTAGGTAATGTAACACTTTTCTTTTTTTATATATTTAAACTCTTGGAAAAAGATCTGGGGAAAGTAGCATCATAAAGTTGAATTTGTTGATCTTCTATTAAAATATGCGTCTATTCATTTGAAGAACATATTTAGGCTTGAAGTGGGGAGACACTAATTACTTGATGTGATGTATGCTCATATTTCTTGAGATATAAAGATTAAGTATTGTTTGCAGAAAAGATTTGGCCTATCGTAGGAAACATGTCCACCGTATATGTACTTGAGATGGACATCAATATTTAAGACATTTATCATCCTTTTTCAATCTAGCGAACCTTAGTTCCTTTTACATATATCACTATTTCACTTCCATAGAATTTTGTTAAAGCAAATGCAACAAATCCGTATAACACTCTTTCTGAGCAACTAAGATTAATTTCTGTGTAGCACCTGAACTGAAGCTGTAAGAAAGTAATCTTGATAACCACAAGCTATAACAAAGACTTTGGCTTCTTCCACAAATACATAAAGATTGTAAATACTTAAGCCAAAAATTACACGAATCTCCACCATCATTTTACTCCACATTGTATTTGAAAGACAGTGAAGAAGTCAAAACAGAATCACATCATGAAGCAGGGTAAACATTGGACTTCACAACAACAAATAGCAAAAAATTCAGGCAAAATATCCTACATGGAAATAAAAGCTGATCAAATCATGCATACCCACTTATAACAATTTTTTCTTATTTAAAAGTTACCTTGTGTAACGCCATAAGATAAGACTTTCAGTTGACAAGCATATAACTTCTAACTGATAAAATTTCATGAGAGGAAAATTTACTCAAGCAAGTGCTTTTGTTCAGCAAGAATAGCAATCATAGCATCATTAGCTTTATATAACATCTAACATACCAGAGGATGAGATAGTTAGATGGAAAAAAGTCGAGTTCACTTATGCAGCCGGTTATGAATAAAATTATATATTTGAGGCGCTTCCAACAGGAGAAAAGAATATAGGTTTTAAACGTCTTACGAAATAGAAGGTTTTCAAAAACAATGAACATAAACAGCCTGGTATATTCTAGCTTTGAACGATGGCCAGAAATCGTCTACACGTTTCTCTTTCCTGACTGCCTGTCAACAATATGTAGTTACTAGAAATCCTTACAATGGTGGAACAGTTGTTTAATGCAAGAAAAATGAAGTCAAATTTAGAGTTAGATACAAGAGTTATTGGATGGTGTGTTGCTTGATTTATGTAGCATTACTGATGAAATGATGATTAAAAAGTAAGTATACATTAGGAAAGGGCACAACACCAACCCTACTCGTTGAAGTGAGATGCCGGCTTTTCTGATATTAGATATATAGATTTGCTCCTCAGTCCCTTTGGCTCTCTGTTAAATATTTCACTTTTTAATGTTTAGCTAGGAGTGAACAAGTGTTGGGATACAATTGACACTTTTATTTTAAAGTTGTCTAATATATTAACAAAAACAAATATAGTATTCTCACCACAAAAAATATGACTGATTTTATATTTAATTTAGAAATGTTTCACTGTGGACAAAATATTGAAAATACCACTCAACAAGAACAAAATGAAGACAACCTGTTAACTAAAAATCTCAAGCAACTCTTAGTAACAGGCAAAAAGGTGAGCTCAGATTAAAATGGCACCAAAAAAAAGGAAAATTTTACATTATTCGTGACAACCCAAAAATTTGAGATATTTTTTTTTCACTCATTAGTAATTCCATCTATTAAACATAGTATATATAGTATAATAAATGATAACATGTAGATATGATTGTTAACAACCTAGGCTGCACTTTAGGACCAGTTTCCACTTTCCATTGAAGTAAAGCTACATCATGTGTATGTTTATCATGTGCATACTGTATTGATCTGTGCCTGTGGTTTTTTTCTTTCCTTTAGCACATTAATATAATTTGGTTTAAAAATAATAATAATTCAGGACGTAGTTGGAAGGCTTCAGAACTGCGTCTCAAGTCATGGGACGATCTAAATAAGTTATGGTATGTCCTGCTTAAGGAAAAGAACATGCTGATGACTCAGCGCCAGATGCTTCATGCTCAAAACTTAAGGTTTCCTAATCCAGAACGCCTACCTAAGGTTTGACCCATTTCATCTGATTTCTCATTTTCGTGATACTATTCAGATAAATACCATGTTAATGAGGACTTTTTTTTCAAATTAGTATTTATTTAAAAAAAAATTAGGATAATAGGGAAAGTCAAAAAAAAATTCGGATAATGGTTAAACCGCTATTAGCAATGGCGGATTAGGAGCAATATTTTCAAAAAAAACTGACACCACTGGTGTCCGCTATTAGCAATCGCTGATTACAAAAAAAACTGACACCCACTGTATCCGCGTTTAGCAATCGCGGATTAGGAACAAGCTCTGTAACCATGGTTAACTTCAACCCAGGCCGTGAATGAACAACACAAAAGAAGCCACTTTGGATTCTTTGAACAATAGAAATGCCTTCACATGGTTCTTTCAATTCTGAAAAGCATTAACCCACTCTCTAAAACATGAACCCACTTCTGAAAAGCTTTCATTATTGAGACTGAAAACTTAGAACAGTAAGGATTCCTGCAAAAGACTGAACCCATGTGACTAGGTTCCATTATTGAGTCTGAAACTTGCAACAGGAAGATGAGTTTGAATTTTTAATGAGTTTGGTGATGAGGAAGATGAGCTGTGATGTGATGAAGAAGATATAAAAAAATGGAGTTTGCAGGTTTGAGATGCGAGGAAGACGAAGAAGAAAAAAAAAAAAATTTGTCCTTATCCGCTAGTAGTATAAGCGGATTAGGTTTTTTATTTATACTTTATCCGCTTTTACTAATAGCGGATTAGGTGTAATTTTTTTTTTATTTCTGCCTTCTCGAAACCCTAATATACATTTATAGTTTTTTTAGTTTTTGTTAATTTTTTTTTTCAAAAAACTAAATATATATAACAATTCATTTTAAAAAAAAAGTATAACTAGACATTGATATATAACATAGATGACTTATGTGTAAATAAAAATAAAAAATAAGATATCTAACATTTGTTCTTAATGCAAACACTATTAATGGATACACCAACTAACCAAAGACATTAAACACAATTAATGGATACACCAACCAACCAAAGACATTTTTTAACATTTTTTAACTTAGGTTATAAAAAAACAGAAGGTCAAATACATGAAAAAAAATACAGCCATTAACGTTGTCGGTTTGGACAACTGCTGATGTTGTGACCCGTTTTTTTACAACCGGAACACTTGCGACCAGTCCTCTCGTCTGCGTAGCTGGCGTCCATCTCGTTATGCATCCTCCTCGCACGTCGTCTTCCTCTAACTACAGTTATTTTTGATGGGTCCCCAATAATTTTCCAACCGGCGTACAACCAAGTTTCTTTATGGGGCACCGGAAAATACTCGTTGTACTGTGCACGGTATGTTTCCGTATGAAACCTTGGATCCGCGATAGTTTTTGGACTTAAACGTAGGTCGTGGCAAACCCTAATTGCATGGCTACACGGGAACCGGTAAATTTGCCACTTACCACACGAGCAGGTTTGTTCTTGGAATTCTACCGTATAAGGACTAAAGCCAGTTTCATCCGATGTTTGTAGTGGTGTCTCCACCATGTACCTTTGATGATGTGCTGAATAAGGGAATACCCGGTGCTGTCGAGACCTTATTTCACGATTATGGAACAACGTCCACATCCGTGCAGGAAAATCCGTTGAACAATTATACGCGGTTGTGTAGTGTTTTACGTATTGTTCAACGTCTCTTTTAAAAGTATATTCAATCATTGCCTTTATCGGGAGCATCCTAGCACCACGTAACACATTGTTCATGCTTTTGGATATGTTCGTGGTGAGGATACCCCATCTGCGATTCCCCCGGTCATGCAGGACCGTCCATTTTGTTTTATCAATTTCTTGCAGGTACTTCCAGGCTTGTCTATTTGTTCTTTTAAGCTCTTCCATCAGACGTTCGTACTTCCGTTCTTGTGTTGTGCTTCCGATGTCCCAACACATCCTTTTTAGGCTCACACTCTTGAATTTCGCCATGAAATTGCTTCTTATATGCCTTAGACAAAATCGGTGGTAGGCGTTTGGTTGCTTCCAGGATTCTAATTTACGGACTGGGTTGAAGTTAACCATGGTTACAGAGCTTGTTCCTAATCCGCGATTGCTAAACGCGGATACAGTGGGTGTCAGTTTTTTTTGTCCTAATCAGCGATTGCTAATAGCGGACACCAGTGGTGTCAGTTTTTTTTGAAAATATTGCTCCTAATCCGCCATTGCTAATAGCGGTTTAACCATTATCCGAATTTTTTTTTGACTTTCCCTATTATCCTAATTTTTTTTTAAATAAATACTAATTTGAAAAAAAATTCTGTTAATGAGAGAGATCCTAATAATAAGGTTTTGACTTCTGGTCAATGTGCAGGTTAGAAAATCAATGTGTAGAATCAAGCATGTACTCACTGAAAGAGCTATTGAAGATCCTGATCCTCGGAGGACTGCTGAAATGAAGCGAATGATAAACGCTCTATAATGATTTTCTGCTTGTAAGGTTTGTTCTTGTTTAGACATTAACGCGTATTAGTATTTAATAAACTGCACTGGTAATCATTGATGTAGTTGTGAAATGGGAATCCTTTGTCTTTATGGGTCTATGCAGTAGTTTGTTGCAACTATGCGTAGTTGTAACTTGCAATCGCCTGTTTTTTCATGGAACTGTGTAGTACAAGTTGAAAGTCGTACGCGCATATTAAGCACTCTTATATCCTCGAGTTATGAGTATTATAATCTGGCTCGATTAGAAGGAACTTGATTTATTTTGGTTGGACCACCATCTGAATGGACCGTCTAGTGAGCTTGATTGAATTCTCATGTGATAGTCTTAGCCAGTTTCGTGTGACTCGGCTCGATTGTAAAGTATAGTAACTATGTAAATATATAGAGTAAAAGCGTAATATATACGCAAGTATTTTAATATTCGAGCTTGACTAGAATGCATACTAGAGATCGAGATTTAACTAAAATCGAGTCGGGTTTTAAATATTATAGAGTTAAGAATGGACTAGCGAGTGAGGTGGTGCAGTTGAATTATTTGTTGGTACCTTTCTATTATTGCACTATATGACATTATACAGTACACTTTAAAAAACAAGTGTCTAATTATTAAAACATTCACCGTCAGGAACATTATTTAATAGTTTATAAATTTGTCGCGTTATGCTACGTTGCCAAGTATTATTTAGTAATTATGTTTTGTTAACTTTTCGTGATCATTCATTGACCTTTCAAAGCTTTATAAATAAAATAGATTTTAAATTAGTATTAATGAATTGATGTATTTTTGATAATATAAAATAAGGAAAATTTTTGTGGTCGGTTCGAATTCGATGGCAGAAAATTCATTGGATTTTTTTTCGGAGAAAGTAATGGCTCCTATATGTAAGGGTGGTTTGGAAATTGGTTCATTTAGAGAGATGAATATTTTTCTTTTAGCTAAATGATGGTGGAGAGCGAAAGATGGATATACTTCTCTTTGGTTTAGAGTTATTGTTACAATTAGAGATGCACAAAAAAACCGGTTTGAAAACCTAAACCGGTTTCAAACCGATACCCGAACCGGTCGTGAACCGGTTTAGACCAAACCGGTTTCAAACTGGTTCAAACCGTCGGTTTAAAACCGGTTTGAAACCTATACATTTAAACCGGTTTGAAACTGGTTTAACCCGAACCGAACCATTTAAAAACTGCTTAAAAACTGGTTTCAAACCGGTCAAACCCGGTCAACGACCCATCTCAAACCGGTTTCAAACCGGTCCGGGTTAAAAAAAACCGGTTTTGACTTTTTGTTGACCAAACCGGTTCGGTTCGGTTTTGAACCGGTTCGGGTTAAAAAACCGTTTTGTGCACCACTAGTTACAATTCATGCCAATACTTAGTTGAATACTCTTTTGCCTTTAAACCCGAGTATCACGGGCACTTGAAGAATATTATGGTTATTGATGATGATTTTACTAAATCCAATATCGATCTTAAAACTATTTGTTAAAGTGTGTGTCCTTTTCTACTAAAGATCTTCACACCAAATTGGAGAAGTTTGGGTTTGATTCATTTTAATTGGTATAAATGGGATTTTTGGGTTCTGAAAATGGTTGTAAAACAAGGTCTCCGAGGCCGAGTACTCCCCGAGTAATCACTACAAGGCAGGTTGTCGAGGCCGAGTACTTCCCGAGTACTCTCCGCCTAGGCCGAGTACTTCCCGAGTACTCCCGACTCCGACTAAGGAGCGCCTAGCGACTTTTGCGACCATGGTTCTGATTAAAGTTAATTTTTTTGGCTGGAGAGTTTCTATGGACCGTCTTCCTACTCTTTTGGCATTCTTTAGAAGAGGCGTTAATAATAATGATGCGAGTTTATGCCCAATTTGTGATCGTTATAGCGAAGCCTTGGACCATATTTTAAAGTAAAAAGACAAACACAATTTATTATATCTTACTATTGTATATTTTTACAAGATTTATTGAAAGAAAATTCCAAGTTAAACATCTAATCAGGCTTTGAGAAACGACAAATGAAATAAGTCGGCTTAGGCGGGCCAGTCGGGCCGATCAATTTAACTAGTTTGATGATTTAACGGTTTAGTTTTGACGATTTGAATCGTTTTTTCTTAAATTATTAGTTTGTATTGATTTTTTAAAATGATAAATACGGTTCATGATTATTATATATATATCTTTTAATACTAATAAAAGAATACTTTTTGGTGCCACTTGACAACTTCTTAATACATTTTTCCCTCCAAATCTTCTATCAACTATTATTATTATTAATATTAAAAATATTAATACTAATACTAATACTAATTATAACTATTACTAATACTATATACTAATCAATAATAATAATACTAATTACTAAAATCTTTGACTCCAATGATTTGAATACATTTTCCACCGTTTCAAGCCGTGTGTAATTAATGACCTTTTTTTTAATTTAACTAATAAACACTATTATAACTTCTTATATAATTATATTTAGCTTTAAATCGTTAAATTTAAATTTAAACTAAAATACTGAGATATTTTCATGTGTCAAATATCTTAATATATTAGGAAGGCGATATTTATAAAAATTTATAAAATAAAAGTAAATATCTTGTTATGTTATCTAAGACTTCTAAAAATACCATATTTAATATTAACAATCAAATTTGATTATTTATTACTAATAATAATAAACATGTTATGATTCCTAACATTAAATTTTTGATCATTTACAAATGTAATTATTAGCACATTTATGGAAATTAATTCATGAAACCTATGGAAGTTTTGTGCTCCATCCCAACAAAAAAACAGAAATTATGTTGATAAAAAAATATTTCATTTCTAATAAGTTTTCGAATATTGAAATAATCTTTTAAATAAAAATCAAATTAGGAGATAGTATATCATTTAAGATGAATAATATTGTTGTACTTAAAAATAGTTAGTTATAGTTGAATTTTTTTTAATCCTATCTATCTAATATATTTTGAAAGACATTTTGACAAGTCAAATGGATGAAGACGCAGACTTGTCGTTTGGAGGTAAAGTTAATGTTTTTGGAGGAGATTTTAGGAAATTCTACCCGTTGTTCCCACTGGAACTAGGCAAGACATTGTAATTTCTTCTTTAAGTTCCTCTTATGTTTGACAAAAATGCAAAGTCCTTAGATTAACTAAGAACATGCGATTAAGTATAGGAAGCGAAACAACATATAGTGAACAAACACGTTTATTTGCAAAATTACTCTTGGATATAGGGGAAGGAAACATTGATGATTTTAATGATGGTGAGACAGTTATTGATATTCCAGAGGATATTCTAATTACTGATTCATTGGATCCCATTTCAACTCTAATTGACTTTGTATATCCTTCTATTCTTGAAAATATAAAAAATCCAAGATTTTTTCAAAAAAGAGCAATACTTGCACAAAAAAATGAAGTCGTTCAAGAGATTAATGATCGCTTGCTATCAATGTTTCCTGAAGATGAAAATAAATACCTAAGTTCAGATAGTATATGTCAGTTATAGTATATAAATGGGAATATTGATGAATGCTTATACTCACCTGATGTTTTAAATGGACTGAAAATATCAGAATTGTCAAACCATAGCTTAGTTCTAAAGGTCGGTGTTCCGGTGATGCTACTAAGAAATATTGTTCAAAAAAGTGGTTTATGTAATGGGACGAGACTACAAGTTATATCGTTGGGAAATCGTGTTATCGAGGCAGAGATAATATCCGGAAGTAATATTGGTAATCGTACTTTTATCCCCAGAATAACTTTGACGCATTCAGACAAGAGGATTCCTTTTAAGTTTGAAAGAAGACAATTTCCACTGGCTGTGTGTTTTGCAATGACGATAAATAAGAGTCAAGGGCAGTCGTTATCACGTGTAGGTTTATTTTTGAAACAACCGGTTTTTACACATGGTCAATTGTATGTCGTCTTATCCAGAGTTAAAAGTAGAGATGAGTTCAAACTTTTAATATTAGATAAAGATGAAAAACTTAACAATCAAACAACAAATCTATATTATATAATAAATAAAGGTTTATGTTGGACACTTGTCACATCCTCGTGCCTCCTTACATTAGTTTTCCCTCCTCTCTCTCCTAATAAATGCGCATCTATCTTATTAAATAATAATGATATTATAAATATATTATTAAAGAAGTACTAATTATATTAAATAAGAATATATAATAGAAATCAAAATATAACTAATTAAAGAAAAATACTAATTTGTACACATTTTTACTTGATATATCTCAAGACGATCATAATAGTCTGACAATTTAGGACTTATTTACAAATTTATAAGTTTTATCCTTTTTAATATACAATCTCGTGTAATACACGTGATTCTAACCTAGTGTTGTATACAAAGAAGTATTTGTATATTTGTAATTGCCAATTAACGTTTTTTTTTGTTGTGTACAAGTGCGTTTTGTACCTTTTGATATCAATCATTAATAAGTTCTTTTTTACATTTTTTACGTGTTGGAGTATTGATTTTCCATTCTTGTAGAACACGGGTCATTAACCTGGTATATATATATATATATATATATAACTACGTATTTGAAAAATAAAAACAAAAATATATAAAGTTAAACAACAAGTTTCAAGTTTCATACTCTGTCAAACCCTTAAACTGTTAGACCATAAAAACTGAACCATTTGAAACTCAAACCGATTGCTTAGAGCATTCACAACAGTTTCCTCATATATTTGTGAGTAGGGTTTCCTATATTTTAGGTAGTGGTTTAAAGTGGTTGTGAGTGGAGGAGAGAAAAAATATATTTTTTTTGTATATTTGAGGAAAACACTGTTCACATGCATAAATTTTTTAATATATTTTTAAAGTGTTGTGAGTGGAGGAGAGAGAAAAGGTAATGATAAACGTATAAAAAAAATATTATTTAATTAAAAATGAGAGAGCAAATATAGTAATTTTTAGTATAATTATAAAGATGAGGATAGGGAAACTGATAAAAATGCTCTTAGAGCATTCACAACCCGTTTGGTATAATTATGTGAGTGAGTTTTGTATATTTTAAGAAATGTTTTAAAGTGGTTGTGAGTGAAGGAGAGAGAAAAGATATAAAGTTTTTGTAAATATAAGGATAAAAGTAGTGGTTTTTAATATAATTATAAGGATAAGGAGAGAGAAAAGTAGAGATAAAAGGTAGAAAAAGTAGTGTTTTTTAGTGTAATTATAAGAATAAGGATACGGAATATAAAGAACGGGTTAAGAATGCTCTTAGCTTTTAACATAGATAACTTTTAATGGTTTTCTAAAACCCTTACTTGATTTGATATTGATATGTAACTAGCAAAAGTACCCCGCGTTGCGGCGGGCTTTTGTGAGTTGCTACTTTTACGCTTCGTCTCAGCTTCGCAGCTTCCATTCGCTTGAACCATTACGAAGGATTTGAAACACACAAATTTAGATCCAAATTATTGGTGTATATTTTTAACCATCTACTGAGACATACTCCACTGGCTCGTTAATGGATGCCCTCCTATGAACACGAACCTCAACAATTTCGACCTGTTATTCCATACATTCGGACCATCCCCATGGGTCAACACTAAAATATGATGAGTAATTGATCCCTGAAAGAATACAGCTAGTTCATGTAACCAAAGATGTATACAAAATAGTTAATTAAGAATGGGTACCTCTAGCATGTATGTAACAGTCTCAAATCCTGCACATAATAAACAATTATTTGGTTATAAACTGTTAATCGCATTGGACCTTTACAAATTAAATCCAACCCGAATCGACCCGTTTTCAAACAATCTGGTTAAAAATTCCTCCTCTACCGTAAACAGTCATGGAGCAAGAGTTAACGAAATTACATAAGCTTAAACACTGTTTTTGAGTTTGATCAGTAATATTTTTAAATCAAATCAACATATATACTAAAATAAAATATTAAAGATATCAGCTGATTGATGTAGAACAGTAGCAAAAAAAAAAAAAAATTCCACTTCTACCCCCCAAAATCCATGCAACCACATAACCCGCCTTATACCCATGGTCGTACTACGGGTTAAGTAAAGCCACACATTGCTAAAAGTCAATAACAGTTTTACCCCTATAGTTTTCAGTAAGAATATGGAGAGATATGCAGTTCTTAGAACTTCAATAAAAGAGCCTCTTTCATTCGCATCATCATCCATGTCATCATAAAAATCACGCAATTTGTGATATTTCTGGCGCCCCATTTCGTACCTCAACATGTCATATGTCCTCCATGTTGGGTGATTGTCTGGTTGAAATTGAAGTGATATGTCATACTGGTTTCTCGTGGTGTACCTGTGTTATTAGACAAAACCTGTAGTGTATTACAGTAAAAGTATATAATTATCATAGTAACCAGTTTGTTACTTGCCAATATTTATTAAAACTTTTGATGAATGATAATGAAAATAAGAGTAGGTTAGTTTAGCATAAATAATCAAATAGAGTATGAATCATTTGATTAACAATTTTAATATAAAATATGCATCATCAACCACATAACATTTTGGTAGATTGATTAAATGACAATTCTTAGGACGGTGAAGCCCTATCATAAGTCTGCAAACTATCAGCAGAATCATAATTATTAAAAACATTGAAAAAAAATAAGAGCAACACAAAAACGACGGTGAAGACCTTCAATCGCAAAACGAAGGCAGTGGCAGATTCAAAAGACCATGTCACTTACCGATGCATACAGATGCGAGAAGGGAGAAAGGTTACGAAGCCATCGTCATCTCCATCATCAGTGGGACCAGCTGCGGATAAAGCAAAAAGCCTAGATAAAGAGATCGAAGCAATTTACCTCAAGTAACAGATGAAACGACCCTGGTAGCGACGCATACGTGACGTTAAAAGCATGTCACCACCGCCACCAATCAGAAAAAGGTAATGTTCACGTCTCTCTAAAACTCGTTTTCAATTGTAGAGTTGATAATATAAAAAAAATGTATATTTTATAATAATCAAACATTTAAATTTGACAAAAAGAAAAAACTAGAACTTGTTTGATTTTGAGACAGACAATGTCTTCCATCGGAAGGAACTTGTTAAATGGTTTACACAAAATTTCCACGGTAGTCTTCCTTCCATATAAAACGACAACGTTCCATATCAATCTGAACCTTCCCTCCTTTGGGACTTGTAATAATATCTCCTCCTCCTCCTCCGCCTCCCATCGCCATCGCCGCTGCCGTCTCACCGGAGTTTTCGTCCTTCCGATACTGCACAATCACAGATTCACTCCATAACCCCCAATCAATTCATCCAAAAACAAATTCAAAGATGGTCGATAACAAGCGGAAACGAGGCCGTAAACCTAAATCTGGAGTCCCCGAAACCCTAGATCTCCAAACCTCCAAAGCGACCTCCTCTTCCACCTCCATCGAAGATCTCACTCTCAACAATGACACTCCCAAATCCAGTCACCACCTCCGTCGCCGCCGTAATCCTTCCGTTCGCGCCGTCGAAAACCCCGAAAAAACCCTAATTTCTGCTTCTCAGTGTTTGGAGAACGGAAACGGTAATTCCAACGGTTTGATGCTTGATAGTGTGGTCATGGCGATGGCTAGGGTCGTGCCGGCGATGGACGCCGTCGTGAAGGTGTTCTGCACGCATACCGAGCCTAATTTCTCGTTGCCTTGGCAGAGGAAGAGGCAATTTAGCTCCAGTAGCAGTGGATTTGTGATCAGTGGAAGGAGGGTTTTGACTAATGCGCACTCTGTGGAACATTATACCCAAGTTAAGCTGAAGAAACGCGGCTCCGATAGTAAATATGTGGCCACGGTTCTCGCAATTGGTACCGAATGTGATATCGGTGAGCTTTCCCCCTTTCTCTTTTCATTTGATGCTCGGTTATAATATGCGCGCATAATGCGGTAATTAGATTGCATAATGCGGTTGATGTGATGCGATTCCATGATGTGACGAGTCATGCAGATGACCAGTATATGAATAAACTAGACTAATGACCAAAGAAATTTGACCAGAGATGATGAAAATATCTTACACATGTTAAAAGTTAACAATTTATGAACTACCGGCTTTTGGGATCAAAACGTGTTGGAGGGCCATAAGCTTTTTCAAACCAAGATTTGATGATCATGTGATTGACATTTACAAGGTGTCATTGATGCCATTTCCATGTTAATAGATCTTACACATGATATTGTTCATACAACTATGCAGCATTGCTTACGGTGGAGGATGATGAATTTTGGCTGGGTGTATCGCCTGTGGAATTTGGGGATTTGCCTGCACTTCAAGATGCTGTTACGGTTGTGGGGTATCCGATTGGAGGGGACACTATATCTGTTACTAGCGGGGTTGTTTCACGTATAGAGATACTATCTTATGTTCATGGGTCCACTGAGCTTTTGGGGTTGCAGGTTAATGAAGTCTCTTTAACCATTTACTGCTGTTCTTTTTGGTATTTTCTAATGAAAAATAAAAAAAATGTTAACTGAATTTGATACATATAGACATTGCAATTAACTCGGGCTATCTATTTACTAATGAAAAATTAAAACTGTTAACTGAATGTGATGCAGATAGACGCTGCAATTAATTAACTCAAGCTTTCTATTTACTAATGAAAATTGAAAATGTTAACTGAATTTGATGCAGATAGACCTTGCAATTAACACGGTGATATCTTTTTACTATTGAAAAATTAAATCTGTTAACTGAATGTGATGCAAATAGATGCTGCAATTAACCAAGAGCTTTCTATTTACTAGTGAAAAAATTAAAATGTTATCTGAATTTGATGCAGATAGACGATGAAATTAACTCGGGGATATCATTTTACTAATGAAAAAAAAATGTTATAACTGAATTTGATGCAGATAGACGCTGCTATTAACTCAGGGAATTCTGGTGGACCTGCCTTTAATGACAAAGGAAATTGTGTTGGTATCGCATTTCAGTCTCTTAAACATGATGATGCTGAAAACATTGGGTATGTGATACCGACACCCGTAATAAAGCACTTTATCCAAGATTATGAGAAAAACGGATCGTATACCGGTAAATATTCGTTCAATTTCAATCTTTTTTGCTTTTGTGTAATCTCAAATTCTCAAGCGACTGTGTTATAATGCAAATCAGGATTTCCCATTCTTGGAGTTGAATGGCAGAAGATGGAAAATCCTGATCTGCGTAAGTCGACAGGGATGAAAGATAACCAAAAAGGTGTTCGTATTCGAAGAATTGATCCCACGTCTCCTGAATATAAAGTTTTAAAAACGGCTGATATTATTCTTAGTTTTGATGGGGTTGATATTGCAAACGATGGAACAGGTAACATTGTATACTATAAAGCATCTTCATTTGTGAGTGGATATTGAGTTTGTTGTCCTTCTGTGTTGACTACTTTTGGTGAATTTCAGTTCCTTTTAGGCATGGAGAGAGGATAGGTTTTAGCTATCTTGTATCCCATAAATACACTGGCGATACAGCTCAAATCAAAGTCCTTCGCGATTCAAAAATCTTGAAATTTAATATCAAGTTTGAGACTCACGGAAAGCTAATTCCAGCACACAACAAGGGTAGACCTCCCTCTTATTACATCATTGCAGGATTGGTTTTTACAACTGTATCTGTTCCATATCTTCGTTCTGAGGTACTTAAAAAATCTGTATGAATGTATTGGCTATATGGTTATGTAGTAGAAATATAGGTTTTGCTGTTTTAGTCACATTTAATTTAGTGATCGTGCATATTTCAGTATGGAAAGGACTATGGATATGATGCTCCAGTTAAGCTGTTGGACAAACTTCTGCATGAATTGCCAAAGTCACCAGATGAACAGATTGTAGTTGTTTCACAGGTTTTTAACCGCTCTCCTTGATTTTTGTTTTCCTTATCTTTCTTGGTATATCCAGATAATAAACATTCTGGAGCTACAAAGAAAGTTATTAAATCGTTGCACCGCATAAAGAATTCTTTTCTTATTTATTTTTCATATCATTATGTAGTAATGAAAGTTACATACTGATATTTGGCACATTTATTGAAGGTACTTGTGGCTGATATCAACATAGGATACGAGGAGATTGTCAATACTCAGGTTAGTATTGTTTTCAGTTGGTTATTTGCTGGATCAACTGCCATACTATTCCCTCAAAAACATGGATTTATGTTTTTTATTTTTTAAAATTTAAGACACCATCATAATAGTTTTCTGTTATCTATTTCTCCTTGCAATAGAGTAGGACTGCGTTTTTCGGTTTTCTTGTTCGGTTAATTGTATTCACTGCATTATACATGATACAAAAGCAATGTTGAAAACTAAAACAGAAAATCAGTTAATCATGATATAAGTAGAAGGTCGAAAGACAGTTTTTAAACAAGACTTCAGTAAGTGACAGCATCAGTGGGTATCCTTAAATCTTTAAACTAGTAAGTAAACCAAATTTTAGTTGTGTTAAGAGGGGAGTGTTGCCCAATGTTGAATGCTATTGTTTGAAAATTCATTTTATTTTTACAAAGAAAATATGAACAATTCTTGTAAGTTGTAACAAGACAAATTCTTAGCTCTGAATGCTTTCGTAATAAAATTTTGTAAAATATTTTTATTATGTAAAAGATGAAAATTGAATACACTGCATTATAATACAAAAGCAATGCTATGAAACTAGAACAGAAGATTAGCTAATCAGGATTAAGACAGAAGGTCAAAAGACAGTTTCTAAACAAGACTTCAGTAGGTAAAAGCATCAGTGAGTAATCTTAAATCTTAAAGTAGTAAGGAAACCTAAATTTGGTTGTGGTAAGAGTGTAGTTTTGCATGATGTTGAATGCGCTTGTTTGAAAATTCAGTTTATTTTACAAAGAAAGGATACATGATTCTTTCAACTTTTAAGCTGTTAAAAGACAAAATCTTAGCTCTAAAATCTTTCCCAATTAAAGTTCTCTAAAAGAATTGGCGAATTGCCATATGTAAATTATGCTATTTAGTGGCAAGATAGGTGATTAATTTACATAGTGAAAGTGCCTGGTGACAGCTAGTTATCTTGATATATAATCTCTTGCTTGGAAAGTTGAGATACCTTACAACGTCTTATTTCATGTGACGTTGTTCCACATTGATCCTGATTCATAGCTCTATTTAAATGTCCATGATTTCTGTCTTGGTTTAACACTTTAACCAAACTTGATTCTATGCAAAACCTCTATGCATTAGGCTAGATCTTTGACCATTTTTTTCTATTAAAGATCCGAGCTTTGTTGATATCAAGCTAACTGTAACGGTTTTATTTTTCATATGTTTAAGGGTTAAGAAATATATATTGTGAGAACTGATCTCGTGGTGTATTCCATACATATTTTTTTTCATTCATCTTATTTTAAATTGGTTTATTAGGTTCTTGCTTTCAATGGTCAACAAGTGAAGAATCTGAAGAGCTTAGCCAACATGGTAGAGAGCTGCACCGACGAATATCTGAAGTTCGAATTGGAATATCAACAGGTAGCTTTTGTTCTCCCCTTTCGCAAATTGCAAGAATGATATTTATTGTCAAGAACAAGTCAAATACAGTGTTCCAAAAAGTCAAAATAACTCATTATTTTGTACAAACTCGATATGAATTCTGCAGATAGTGGTACTCCAAACAAAAACCGCCAAAGCAGCAACTGTGGACATCCTTTCAACTCATTGTATACCTTCTGCCATGTCAGATGATCTCAAGGCATGAGAGACGAACTTAATGGTATGCTGCAGTGTTTTTACTGTAGTTGACTTTTGTCGGGTCAAAGGAAGTTCACGGGAGCCCGTATTTTGGGTTTTGGCGAACTGGGTTAGCTGTATTTAATCTTCATGAGCGGGAATATACACGGGTATGGCATGATGATGTAGGAAGAAATGTTGCAGGTATTGCTTTATCTTCCATTTTGATATTATTACCATTGCCCATTTAAATTATTTTTCTTCATAAATGCATGTTTTCGGATGGAGCTAGCGGTTATTGGTAGTTAAAATTTAGAGATAAAGGTTGACTGTATTATTGATATTATTATGATTATTTGTATGATTTTTAATGATGGAATATTGAAATTATAAATCTGTAGGAGAACCTTTCTTTGAAACTGGTGAAAAGGTTTCATGGTGTGTCTTTCTTCTCTGTGAGTGAAATCATTAAGAAACAAATCTAGCTTTTGGTTTAAACCTGTCTTTTTGAAAGAATCCACCAATCACACAAAATTTCAGCATGCAGCAATTTGGTAATCTAAAATTAAAACCCTAAGGAAAGAAGGGGAAAATCATGTGCTTAAACGAAACCGGTCCAAATAGACATAACCGGACTTGTTCTATGACCGGTTCCTGGTTCGGTCCAGTTCTGAAAACACTGATTATATGATCATGGCTGGCCCTAGAGGTGCTCAAAAGAACCGGAACCGAATCCGATCCGATGGATTATCCGAAACCGGATCCGTCTGGAACCGGTTTTTTTTGGGACCGGACCGGATTTTGTGAGAACCGGCGGATCCAGAACCGGTTCTGGTTTTTTTGACGGACCGGATAAAAATCGGACAAAATGGAACCGGTTTTTTTCGGACAATTTGGAACCGGTTCGGAACCGGTTCTAGCCGTTGGAAGAAAAAAAACCGGCTATATAGCCGTTTTTTTTGTTTTTTTTTTGTTTTTAAGGCTTGAAACTTAGTATAAATAGGTATTGGGTGTATGGGTTAGCTCACCACAACATTTTAGCTCTCAAAACTCAAAAACGCTCTCAAAACGCAAAAAAAGCTCACTTTACGCAAAAAAAAACGCTCTCATGGTTTCCGCTTCCGCAAGCACTCAAAATTCGGTTGGTGGTTCTACTAGCGATGTCACGGTGGTGTCAATACTTCCTTGCTCCCGAAACCAAGAGATATGAGCTTATTTCGATTTATGCGAAATGTCGAACGGTTCGCAAAAGGCTCGTTGCAAACGTTGTGGTAGAATTTTGGGTGCGGCGGGAAATAGCACTTTGAGGAAACATATTGCTAGTCACGCAAAACACACTCAAGGTGAAGATCAAACTCAAATTGGTAGGGATGGAGGAGTTTGACAATACAATGTCGAGAGGGTTCGTGAGAGAATGACACATTTCGTCATTCAAGAAGGATTGCCTTTTGATCACTTTGATAATCCGCGCTTGACGAGAATGATACAAGAGACGCTTCAACCGAGTTACACAAATGTAAGTCGTTCTACTTTGAGAAGAGATTGTTTAAAAATGTGGAAAAGAGCTAAAAAATAATTAATTTTAGGTTTTGAAAATTTAAATACCGGCATTAACTTAACAACGGACGTTTGGTTCGCTCCACATGGTTTACCCGAATCGTACCTTTGCGTTACCGCACATTGGGTTCAACCGGAGTCGTGGCAAATGATGAAGCGTACGATTGCGTTTGATTATTTTGGATATCCACATACCGGTGAAAACTTATTTTATATTTTAGACTCGGTCATTCAAACTTATAAAATTCAACCAAAAATATTTTCAATATCTTTTGATAACGCTTCAAATAACACAAACGCGGTGAAAAAATTAAAAATAAAATATGAACCGTCTTTTAACGGTGTTTTCTTTCATAGTCGATGTGTTGCACACATCATTAACTTGGTTGTGCAAGACGGTCTAAACGTCCAAGAAATAAGAGACGTAAAAGAAAATTTTAAAGTGATGTTACGTGAAGTTTTTAGCACAAGCAAAAAAAGATATATAAACTATAGAAACTTGTGCCAACAAACGGATTCCATCTTTTTAGGTCCGAATTGGGACGTACCTACTAGATGGAACTCGACATGGAAAATGTTTGAATCGGCCTTAAAGCAAAGAGTTACTTTAAAACATTTTCATGATAAACTTCTACAAAAGAAACGTTCACAAAAAATGATAATATAAGTTGGGATATGATCGAGAAACTAACTAATTTGCTTGAGGTTTTTAAAAATGCAACTACATGTTTATCGGGAGTTTATTATCCCACGTCTTCGCTAATACTTCAACAATTATACTTAATATGTAATAAATTAAAAGAGTTTGAATATCACGGCCCTATTTTTGAAAAAAATGGTAAAACCTATGAAAGCTAAATTTAAAAAATATTTTTCGGAAATTCCGGCTGTTGTTACATGTTCGGCCGCCTTAAACCCAACGATTAATGTAACCGGTGTTGAAACATTAATTGGATCAATATCGGATGATTTAAATATGTTCGAGGAAGACCCAGATTTTGAATCAAAGGCAATAAGGGATTTCAATTCGGCTTTTAATAATATGTTTGATTATTATTTACGCAAATATGGTGGAAGTGGTGATCCATCAAATATACGTGAATCAATGGGTTCGGGTTCAAGTTCTAGTAGTTCAAGGAACCCGATGCTAAATTTATTTAACACTTTAAGAAACGAAAATACTAAATGAGCTCGTGGAACCACACCAAGTAGCGAGCTTGGGAGATATCAAGCAACCGACTTTATTTCAACTCTAAGATCCGAAGAGTTTGAAAACTTTGATATCTTGAGTTGGTGGCAAGGAAGGGAATCCCAATATCCCGTTCTAGCCGCAATGGCCCGTGACCTACTAACCGTCCAAGCTTCTACGGTAGCTTCGGAATCTGCTTTTTTTCTTAGTGGCAGGGTTTTATCTATTCGAAGAACGAGGCTTACACCGGAATCTATGGAGATGTGTATTTGCTTGAAGGACCATTTGGATGCCGCCGAACGTTTACAACATGTTGCAAAACTAGAAGGCGAGCTTGACATTGAACAAGAAATACATGAATTCGAAGTAGAACAAGGGGCGGCGAATCCACTTTCGGACGAAGAACAAGCTTATGATGAAGCCCAACGTATCTCAAGCGAAGAAGAATGAAAACCGATGTTACGAAAACTACGACGAAGAAGATTGAAAACATAATAAATAATATATATTTTTTGATTCAATTATGTTTTTTGTATTTATTTTTTACGAACTATTGTTAAATCACTTAAAAAAAGCTACAAAATAAATAAAACATGTATTTTATAGAGTATCTTTGTTAATTTTTTAAAAAAAAAAAAAATCCGGTGGAACCGGTTTTTTTTTGTCCGGTCCGGTTCCATAAATCCGGTCCGGTCCCAATAGGTTCCAAGTCTCCACTCTCTTAACCGGATCCGATCCGGAACCGGTTCCATTGGATCCGGTTGTTGACCATCGTTGACGGAACCGGTCCGGATCCGGTTCCGGAAAAAAAACCGGTTTGTGCACCTCTAGCTGGCCCTGTGTAGGCTCAGTCGGGCCGCCGGTCAGGGCCTCCCTTTTTAGGGCCCTAAAATTTGTATATATGTTGTATAAATACATATGTTATTTTTTTATAAAATTTTATATACCGGTTTTTTATGTTGGGACCTTTTTACAAAAAAAACTTAAAAATTTATTGAGTCCTTTTTTATAATTGTTGGGCCCTTTTAATCTTTATAATGGTTGGGATCTCTTTAATCTTTAGGGTGTAATGGTCGGGTTCTCTTTAATCTTTATAATGTAATGGTTGGAACCTAATTCGTTTAATCTTTGTAATGTAAATATGTAATGGCTGATTGGTTGGATTCTAATCCCGTAATCCATTTAATCTTTATAATGTAAATATGTAATCGTTGGGCCCTAATTTTTATAAAGAAATATGTAACGGTTGATTGGTTAGGCTTTATATTTTTTCTATGTTTATTTATATAATGTTAATCGTCGTTTAAAAAAAATGTAGTTTGTATATTTTGTTTGTAGATGCCCTTTTTTTCCGAGCTCGTCTTGGATACTTAAATTCTCATGACCGGCCAAATAATATGATTAATAATTTAGCGTAGATGATTATACATATAGTTTGGTCAACCATAATGATTAATAATGAAATTACATACGAAGTAACGTCCCAAACTTCGCGGTGATGATGGTGACATGGATGAATTGTCAAAAAAAAATCAAAGTTCCAAGTGTGATAACATGCTTCTCTAATCCTTAAACTGACACCTTATCTTACATTATTAACCTAAGTAATTATTAAAACGAGATTACACGTAAGCATTTGAAAATACATTTGTTACTCATGTCAACACTTTCCCATTCACAAGTCTAACATGTCCATATCTCTTCTTCAACGTGACCTTTGAATGAAAGTTTGTATAAATACAATAGTTTTATTCAAATTTATTTATCAAAGCAAATAATTTTATATGTAATTTAAGAAAATATTATGTATACCTATAAGTCTGACTGTAAAACGTAAGATATAAAATTCATGATCGATAAACGTTAGTAATTGAAAATTTAAAAAAATAAAAGAAAGGTTGATGATAGTTGGTTTTCTGACTGTCATTCACGTATCATATGTATTTACGTATAAACATAAAGTAATGGAGAAAAAATGTTATATGCAAATAAAATGGTGATACAAAAGTCGTCCAGGAAAATGGTTATATTAAAAACTAAAAAAGAGAAAAAAATGAAGTTTTTAATAAGGGACGAACCTATGAACTTTTTTCCACCGGGTCATTTTTTTTTACTCGAATATCTATTTACTAACCGTCAGAATTTGAAGATTAGTGATAATATGTGCAAAATATGGAGCAACTCCAGGATAACTCATGGGTCGGGACATTAACTCCCTCAACATTGGAAAGTTGCTAACATAAAAACCACCTCAATGTCGAAATTAAAGTATCAAAATTGTCTTTAGACAACTGACTTTACACACTAGTTATTATATAAACCATTTGATTTGATTCCTCAAAGATAATGGTAGTGTAAAAATTCAAGTCTTACACGGGTCGAAAAAAAGGCCCAATAATTTTTTTTCTAAAACCTTGAAAATTGTATATATATATAGGGTATATATTCGTTGAAATCTCTATTGAGTTGTGAAAACTCTAGAAACTCTTTTTGTGATCCATATTTTATCACATCCATTTTTTCCACCACTTTTATTTTTATTCGTTAAGAGTATAATAGACTTTTACTCACCTACAAACAATCCTACATTCTCTTTACTATTTATGTTACTTTGGGGGTGTTTGGATGTGCTTTTGGAAATGACTTATTGACTTTTTGAAAAGCTAATAAGTCAATAAGTTATTTCTAAAAGTGAGGATTTCTTGGTTTTTGAGAATGACTTATTGGCTTATTGACTTTTTAAAATAAAAAGTGCTAATTTTTTTGACCTATCGACTTTTTAAAAAAGCCAATAAATCAATAAGCACTTTTCCACCACACTCCCAAACAATCTTTATCTCCGTCTGTATCTACTTTTTGTTCTCAAAAGCTTGACCATCACAATTTTTCTCTCGACCTCTCTCTCTCATAAAACCACCGGCCAACAGTTCGCTTGCAAGTCGATTGTGATGCGTAAGCTGATTAACAAGGATGACATCGAAGATGTCCGGCGAGAGGTTCAGATCTGCATCACTTGACCGGACACCGGAATATCGTCGAGCTCAAAGGCGCCTACGAAGATCGGCACTCTGTTAACCTAATCATAGAGCTGTGCGCCGGCGGTGAGCTGTTTGGTCGGATTATTGCCAAGGGGCATTATTCGGAGCGTGCGGCGGCTAATATGTGTGCCGGCAGATTGTGACGGTGGTGCATAATTGTCATACGATGCTAGTGTTTCATAGAGACTTGAAACCTGAGAACTTCTTGCTGTTGAATACTGATGAAGACTCGCCGTTGAAGGCTACTGACTTCGGTGTTTTTCAAACCAGGTATTCTTTGTGAGTGATGTAACATATTTTCTAAATACATATTCAATCACATTACAACAAGGGGATAACCAATATAACATTTTCCATTCAGATTTAAACACATTGACTGAATTAGGGTTTCAATTTTGAACTGCACCAAATGTACACTTACGTGTAGAATTATTAATTGTAGGTGTACCTTGGCTTGGTATTAACTGGACTCTAGAATTGCCTTCTGTTTACCAGTTGTAACAAGTTGGTTGAGTCTGTTATTTGTTCAGTATTTTGGATGAATATGCGAGACGACGTTGAGGGTTTAGTACATATGTGACTGCGCAGAATTAGGGTTCCGGTTCCAGCCCCTTCTAAGAATATGTTAGTTTTTATAATCGTCAGGAAGCTTGCTTTTTAAAACCAAGCTTCACGAGTCACGACTTACACTTATCTCTTCCCGGTCCACCTACTTTTGAAGAGACATACGACGCAACACCAAAATTCAGTCCCATAAGTAGTAACCACCACCACGATGACGGAACCTTCTTATGCTTCTATGGGGGTGGATTCTTTCTTGGTTGAGGCTCTTCAGAACCCTCTCACCATTCTTCAAATATATTATGAAATTCATCCAAAAAACAGAAACAGTTACCATCTCAGTTACTAACTACTCTAATAGAAGATGTATTTAGAGACCTTTTGGGGAGGTATGTATGCTTTATAAGTTTGATTTTGCTAAGTTTATCATCATAGAACGAATCTTCCACTCACTAATTAAGTTTCCAAGTTTTGTTTCTTCACCTGCTCGGTAAAGACAATAATTATATCACTTCTGTTAAAGTTCTTGAAGTTATGATATTCTTTAATTTTTGTGTTACGTATCTAAAACGTGCTGTTACATATAAAAACGGGTAACATTTTTCTAGTTTTTTTGTGTTGTTACGTATGTACCACGTGTAAATAAAATTTTCCTTTTTTTGTGTTGTTACGTATGTAACAATTGTAAAAATTCACGTGTAAAAAAAATGTAACAATTGTAAAAAATTCTCGTTTTTTTTGTGTTGTTACGTTTGTAACACGTGCTGTAACATTTTTCTAGTTACATAATGTATCCCGCAGAGTTGAACTAATCGCCCCAAATTGGAACCCATGAGATGAGAAAGAAAAGAGTGTGGTAAAAAGATAAAGATAGACTGATGATTGGTTGTACAAGAAATGAAGACACATTTGTAATGGATTGTATGTATGAGTTACATATGTAACAATTGTCAATTACATAATGTAAATATTCTAATGAGAATAGGATACAAGAGAAAAGTAATTGACTGTAATTTTGAAATTTGAATTTTTAGGGTATAATGAGAATAAGATTTGATGAGATTGATGAGGTACCCAACACAATTTTTTGGCAATGTCAAAAGTCTTTAATACCCTTTTTATACTTTTATCTAATAAACTAATAAAAAAAAGCTGATCAATTGTTTAAGACAATCTTAGCCATAGATTAAAATCCAATCAAGGGCCCATATAGGGTTTTCAGGGTTTTCATAACCCAATTGAGTTTTCAATCTAACTTAACCTTATATATATATAATTCTTTTTTGGGTCCCTCGAAATATTATTTTACCAAAGGAGGGTTACTGGCGGAAGCGGAATGTGGTAAATGATCGGTTAGCTGGCCCAATTTTCTCTCAAGGCAGGCCTACGATTAAAAATTCAATTCAGCTGAAAGCTGAGCCTAATTTTCGGCTGTTGGGCTTTATCAGAATTAGATTTCATATTTGTTTGACCATGCTTAAAGGGGCCGGCTTTTGGGGTTTTAGTAAAGCCCGTTTTGTTTGGTTTTGGAATAGATGTAATGTAAGCCCATCCGCGGGCCCAATCCCATCCTTGTTTTAACCTACCAGATGGCCCAAAGATGTTTGTTTAGCTGGGCTAGTGTTTCAGATAACTGGAAGGCCCAGAGCAAGGCTAATTTGGATCTTCGGAAGGCCCAAGCAGGGTCCATTATTCTGGTTCTCGAGAACAATGTTTTAAAACCCGGACCGGACCGGCCTGTCGGACCGGTCGGACCGGGAACCGTGACCTCCACCGGTCCGGTTACATGCTCTGAGACCGTTTGCTGGTTGAACCGGGCGGTCCAAGCGATTCAGCGGTCGAACCGCGAACCGGTGGTCGAACCGGGTAGTTTATTTATATATTTTTTTTACTATTTTCTTTTATCTTTTTTATCCTATAGTCCTTCTACTTACTTCTATTTACAATTTTAACCCAATTTGGCTCTTTCCTTTTAACTTATACGCTGCCACAGGTTCTCCAAAACCCTATTCAAAATTAAAATTGAAGATTCAAAAGAATTAAAATTCCTACAGACCTACAACCCTCGTCCTTGACTCAAAATTGTTTAAATGGTTGTATATGTAGTATTTGAATTTTTTTATATTTTTCTATATATTTTTATGAATATTTATATTATTTATTGTGTCATCCGGTTCTTGAATCCGGTCCGACCTGTCCGACCAGTGAACCTCTAAGACGTCCGGTTCGTTGTCCGGTCCGGTTCTGAAAACATTGCTCGAGAATGTCAACCATGCATATTCCGATGGCCTGAATAGTGGAATTTGTAGGCGGCCTGAATAGAGGAATATTTTGGACCCCTCAAAATGTTAGGCCCACTACAGGTATGTTGCCCGCAAGCCCAATGGACGGGCCCTGCTATATGATCAAAAAAATCTCTAAAAATGTAAAACATAACATGTTAGTTAACACTCAAGTGCGGGATAATAAGACAGGAGGTGTAATCTGTAGTGGTGTAGAAGTACCGTTTGGTTAGCATGCTTGACCACAAAAGGACAATGCTAAATCATTTGCCAGAATGTGCTCCTGCCGATGGTTGCTTCTTTCCCAGCAAGCGATCGATCGCCACCATCATATCAAACTTGAAACCTTGTTATTCTCAAGCATGCACACCCACTTTAATCACACTCTTCTTTTCAATATTTTATTTAGAGGAACTAGCTAGCCATTTTCTATTTTTATTTAGTCCATGGTAGTATATGAATTTAGGGGGTGTCAATCGTATATGACTAACACGTTCAGGGGTGTTTCGGAGTCCAAGCTGACATCGGCGGTTACTTGGGGCCGTTTTCGCAGAGGGCCCAAATTAAAAAAAAAATATGTGTATATATAAATATATTTTTTTAATTAGAACCAAAATAAGTAGATGAAAATTTTGTTAAGATGCCCGTAAATAAAAACCCCCAAAAATATTTAAATATAAACTTATTATCAACTATTTAACTATTATCATACTCATTTAAACAAATAACTTAATTTTGTTGAGACTTAATGTATTGACAATGATAGCTATCGAGAACGATGTATTAGATAGTATCAATTGTGAATAATTGATCAACAATTTTGCTTCGAAAAATGTTAGAAGAGACTCTCGATTCGTTTAACTTTGTTCTGTTTATTGTGTAACTTTGTTTTGTATTTTTTTATCGCTACAATAACGTTTTTTTGTTTATTGTTATTACAATTATCATCGATTTGGGAAAAAAAATTATATTTAAGAGCCCATTTTTTAGTACTCGTCTGGGACACCCGAAATCTCGGAGACGTCATTGATTACACGTTAAATGATAGAACTCGAACATAACCCATATATTTATTTGTATCAAAATATCAACCATAACCTGTACATATTTAAAATCGTGTAACTTGAACACGGCTTGTTGTAACATATTTATCTAAACATGCAGACGGTTTGTAAATGAGTTGTAATCAATTTGTAAATGAGTTACGAAGGGTTGGTGAGTTGTAATAAATAGTTTATACGAGTTGACGTAATGACTTTTTATCCTAATTTTAAATGGATTGACATGTTAACATGCTTCATTAAATAGGTTAAACAGATTAACCCAAACACGCACTATTTATAAGGTTGAAAATATCGACCCACCTTTCTTGAAAAAATACGTTACTTAATTATTCACATGTTTCACATTTAAATTTAACTCAGTACGATATACAAATATGTTGTATGGTTTAACTTTTTGCGAATTTTACCAAAAAACAGAAAAAAACAAACTAAGTAACGTTTTTATTTCGAGAAAGGTGGTTGGTTATACACATGTACTGTGAAATATTTTTATAAAACACATATATACCTTTAAATTTGGGACGAATATTTTCGTTATTATGTCAGTGAAATATAAAAAAAACATAAAACTTTTCATTTACACTTACATTTATTTTTAATTTATATTTCAGAAAACAACGTTATTTTAATAAAGATAAATTATTTAAAACTAATTAAAAGTTATATAATGAAAAAAAAAACTCCGTACACTTAATGCAAATGAATACAAAGTTAAATTTAAATACTCATGATGGTTGCATTGTTAAATTACCAATAATCTTAGGTTTTTGAGTGGGGTTGGGGTGTTTGGGTGGGGGTTGAGATTTTGGGTGTACTACACATATGCGGTAGGGGTTTTTTGGTTTTCTCATGAAAATGAGTTTTCTAGTAAACTCACCCCTATATATATATAATATATTTTTTTCTTAATAACTTTCGCGTTTGTTTGTTATATTTTTTTTTCTTGACTTACAAGTATAATTTATTTTAAAAACGCAATCGCATTTAAGATAACGAATTTTTTAGGTATCGTGTACTCTAGTATCGAACTTATATGGAAATTAAAATCTATATGAACATAAACGTTAGATTTTTATTTTATTTAAGGTGTCCATGTATATAACACGTGATTAAAAGCTAGTTTATTTGACTAAAAACATTAAAACTATGGGAAAAAAATCAAATTTAAAATCATCGACGACAATGAAGTTCTCAAATCAAATCTCAAACGACAACGCTACTATAAATTTTAAATGAAAACAAACAAACAAACATAATTTCGTCTTCAGTCAGCAGTAGTCCACGTCATGTCATTCTCAAATATCCAATGGCAAACTTCAATGCGACCCGGACCCGGTCCAAGTGCTATGAATGCTCCATGTCCGGGGCTCCATGATGACGTGTCTATATGACATATAGCAACACCTGTATTTATCTTTTCCTTACTCGCCACGTCAAGTATATTCGCCACGTAGACCCTCACTTTCGGGACAGAGTGGCAGTAATACAATAGGTAAGGGTACAAGCTTTGATGACACGACACTGACTTCGTGAGTTTCCCTTCATTGATCCCTTTGACTTCCCCGATCATCACCTCCTTCTTTGACCCTCTAACATTCTCAGTGGTCCTCGCTACTACATCACGACCCAAAACAGAAACTGAAAAATCAATCATGTCCTCAATCGAGCCCACGCATTGCTTGGTCTCACCTGGGCTCGGGGCCCGCTCACATTCTTGGAGCGTGTTGGATAACATACGTTCCAGAATCGAGTTGTCCTGAGCCTGGAAAACCTCTTTCACGTCGGACAGTTTGCTACTAGCAAACGGTAATTTTGACGTGATGGCTCGTGGCAAAAACGAGCGTCGAGGCATTTTATCCACGATGTCAGGCATCATCATAACCGTCCCTTTCTTTAACATTTTCTCTCTAAAGAATTTGACCGGCTCGCTCCATTTATTTACAAAACTGCCACTAAACTTCTTGGAAATATCGTCTTTTGACCCCGACTTTGTGTATTGACTAAACCTAACACCGGTTTCAGAATACTCTTTGAATGTGGTATTCAAAGCGTATATACTGAAACCAGTGCTTTGACCCGTGGATCCTTTACCGTATTCTCTAAACGAATCAGATCCCGGGTTAAATGATCTCCCATAATTCACAAAATCCGTCTTGTGCGAATTCGATTTCCTACCGTACGACACAAACGTGTCAGCACCCGAGTTTGCACTATCGCGATAACTCACAAAAGTATCCGACCCCGCATTTCCGCCACTACCACCGTACGCTTTAAAATCGTTTTTCGGGTTATTCGCGTTAGTCGTATACGCTTTAAAACTATCATTCGCCCCATTTGCCAGCTCAGCATAGTGCGAAAAACTGGACCCCATCACATTCGACGTGTCGCCATAGCTCGTAAACCCCACCGGAACACCGTTACCGTTTTTCGCGTAGTTGGAGAACCGTTGGTTCCCGGAGTTTGTATCATCTGCATAGCTATTGAATGACATGGGATGGTTGTTCCCGTTGCCGGAGTACGATGCAAACCCTAGGTCCGGGATATTGACACGTGGCATGTATGTGTTGAAGTCACCGTTACCACCGGTGGCATCAGTGGCGTAGCTGGTGAAGTTTGAGGTAGCGACATTGGCGCCGCCGGCGTAGGAGCTGAAGCCTTCACGGTGGCCGGTGGATTCGCCGCTGTATTTCGCAAACCCACTCGACGCAAAGTTGACGTTTTCCGAGTAGTTTTTGAAGGTGTCGCCGCCGCCAACGCGGGCGGCGCCGTAGCCGGAGAAGCGTTTGCCGTCGTAAACGGCGAAGTTGGAGTCTTTAGGTCGGCCGGAGTTGGTAGAAATGGAGTCGGAGAAGCAGAAGAGATCGGCGGAAGAACAGAAGGAAGAAAGGTGGGATGAAAGAGAGTGGTTGGAGGCTAGTTTGGTAAATAATGAGAACTCCGAGGGTAGAAGTGGAGATGCTTTTGAGAGGAGGAAAGAAGGGATGGGGAGTTTGTTGGAGATTTGTGTCTTCCAGTAACGAGTTAAGGAAGATTTAGGTGTGAAAGGGTTTGATTTAGTTAATGAATTTGATATGTTTAAGGTTGTTGTACGACCACCACTGTTGTTGCTGCTGCTGCTGCTGGCGGCGGTGAAAGGGGTTGTTTTGGATAAGGAAATTACCTGCATGGGTTGGGTTTGATTGGGTTAATTATTATTATGAAATTAAGGTAAAGACAATTAATGGAAGAAGATGAAGCCAAATGTGTGGAATTACTTACATTGAAGGATGAAAGAAACAAGAAGAAGAAGAAGCAGAAGAGGTTGAGTTTGACTCTTTTGTCCATCTTGATTTGTCTGTGTGTGTAGAGTGTGTGTGTTTGGTTTGGTGATGGTGAGATTTATGGAGGCGAGTGGGATCCTATAAATTAATATAATTTCTTTCAATTTATTTAAAAAAGATATTAGTAGCTCTTTTTGTTTTTATTTTTTTAAATTGATTTTTAATAATTCAGATTATTACTAATAATTCATATTTAATATTTTTACTTTTTACTTTTGTTGCTATCAGGCTTCTGGTCTGATAGTCAGGTTGTATAGGGTAGGGATGGCAATGGGTCGGGTTCGGGCCGGGTATCGGTAATCCCAAACCCATACCCGGTTGTAAAATTGTGTCCCATACCCGGCCCATTACCCGTCGGGTAATTACCCGTCGGGTATCGGGTATACCCGCGGGTAACGGGCATACCCGTTAGTATCGGGTATCGGGTATCGGGCATACTCATGGGTATTGGCCAATAACCGTCGGCTATGTGTCGTGTACTTTTCTATGACTCTATTTTTTATATTTATAAATACATATTTCAAAAGAAAAAATAATTTTTCACATAATAAACTTACTAAAATGAAGCATTAATAGCCATTAGTTAAGAGAAAATAAAATTATAAATTACAAATTTTCGGGTATATGGTTCGGGTAAACGGGTATGTGATTTCGGGTAATCGGGTCGGGTATCACCTAATCCCATACCCGTCCCATACCCGCGAAATTTTTAAAAATTAATCCCATACCCGGCCCCGTACCCGTCGGGTTTCGGGTATACCCGCCCCGAACTCGTCGGGTTTCGGGTATACCCGTCGGGCTCGGGTTATTTTGCCATCCCTAGTATAGGGTTCTCTCCTGTGGAGGTTATGAGTTTGAAGGAGGAATTTTGACGTTATCATCAACAGGACTAGAAGTTAGCCGTTAAAAAAATTGTATAAATTGTGTGTAAATCCCTATTATAATAAAAAACTAAATTTTATGTCACTTGTCAAAACCATATTCATCCTCACATTCATTTTCCCCCTAAAACCACATTTACATCCTTCATCCAATATTTTCATATTTAACTCATTTAAAAAAAAATACATAAACAAACATTTTACCAAATCAATTTCATCATTATAATTATTAACTCACATTTTTTTTAAATTTATCATTAAACGTGAATATTTAAAAAAAAATAGGATATTTAAAAAAACGAGTTTTTAAAGTTTATTATATAAAAGCGAGATTTTAAAAATTTATCAATAAAAAACCAAAATTTTAATTTTACATATAAATTTTAAAAATACTACTTTTGTATTTTAAATAAATATGTGTTAGAATAAAGTTTGCTAATATTTAATTACTAGTTTTTTAATTAAGTTTGATATCAAATTTATTTTAGAAAAATGTGTAAAGATATTTGTCAATATAATCTTAACGTTTCACCTCGTGTGTTACACGGGGTTTAAAACTAGTATATAATAATTATGCAAATAAGATTACACTTGGTATTAGTTATGATTTTTTTAAGAGCAAATGAGTTATAATTTGTATTAATGAAATTAAATTCACCTTTTATATATAGAAAAAGTATGAGATATAGGTCACTAGAACAAGAATATCACTCTTTTTTTTAAAGAACTACTCAAATTTTGTACTTTGTTTTTTTACTTCTTTTCCAAGCAATGGTTTGAACAAGTGAAGTACAAGTTTGTAGACTAAGTATGGTTTGAGTGACTCATTTTCATTTCATTGTGTAGTTGGAGAGAGTATGGGCATATGTTTTTTTAAAACAAAAGCTTGATATCAAAGGACCAATATGGACGCCTTCTTCGGGACACTTTCTTTCTACTTTCACTTTTAGGTCTTCTTTTACAGAAATGGTGAAAAAGACCCCTCTAGGGACCATGTTTTTTTTATTTTTGTAATATAGAGCCCAGTTACACGTTTCTGATTCTTCCTCATAATAATTACTTGTAAGATTTACTAGTGTAACTGAGTCGAGCCGAGTTTAAGTTCCTTTAAACTTGAGCTTGAATTGTTTAGTTTAAAAGAGTTCGAGCTCTACTCACTAATACTTTTTCAACCTCGAGCTTGAATCGGGCATTAATCTTTTTTTACTTACTATATATTTAATTATTTTATTTATAATATATAATTATGTATAAATATAACTTTGTAAAATGGTAACCAAGTTTTAAAAGTGTTATAATTATATCACCCAAGTTTAAAATTAAGTGTTTCAATTAAGTTACCCAGCTTTTATGTTTTATTTAAATTATAGGTTTTAACATAGTTTTTAGCATGTTTTTTTTGTTTCAATTAGGATTTTTTTTTCGTTTTTTTTATACAGATGTGGAGTGGTGACGTGAATTTTAGGTTTTTTTTTTAATATAATTAACATTTTAAATTTCTTTTTAATATAATTACATGTATTGGTAATCCCGACCCCCACATCTTCTCCTCAGTTTCTTTCTTGACACAAAAAAATCCGATGATAGCTTGATTTGAAGGTTTAGTGACCCAGTTTGGACAAAAAATGCATGAGTGAATTAATTGAAACACTTCTAAAACTTAATTATTATTTGTGACATTTTCCCTTAATTTTATTATATATATAACAATATTTTGTTATTTAATGATATACTTATTATATAAAAAAATTATTATATTTATATAAACTATGGCCTCGTTTAGGCTCACTAGCTTAGTCAAGTTCGGTACGTGAAGCTTGAGTTTGAGCTCGTTTAAACTCACCACGGTTCGAGTTTTTAACGAGCCAATATCACGTAACTCCTAAGTGACTAAACTCGTTTACACTGTAATCAACTTAATGTACTTTTTAAAATATATATACCGGTACTAAAATGGGTTATAAGTAGAGAGTATGATCACCCAATCAACCGACAATGTAAGACTAGCCAATAGATATAGGATCTCGCCTCTTAAACGGGAGGTAACATGGAGTTAATTATCTGGTGTAATTTAAGATTAGAAGTATGATAGATTTGTCATTAAAAAAACATGACTCTATCAACTAAACATGCCAGATTACTTGACCATCAAATGATTAGCATTTATTATCACTCCCTTAGTTAAGTTTCTCTCACCTTGATCCATCAACATTCACTGACATGGTTGGTTACCACCAAGATCTAGACAATAAACATTATTTCATCAACTGGATGTGAAGTCACCCCTCTGAGCTTCAGGTTTCAAACCCTAAAATAGATATAAAATTCATCAAACAAGATGGATAATAGTTAAAACAAATGACAAGTATCTTAGTGATGCTCAGAAATCAATGTATGAGGAATAGTTTAATGGTTATTCTGTGGATTAGCAGGATCAACCAAGAGTGGAATAGATTCCTTCTGCAACATGCACCAATTTCAATGACCATAAAGTATGGGAGGATGAATGTATGAGACAAAACATAAAAGGAATCTTAATGAAAGTTTGCCATCACCCTAGCTTAATTAAAATCTGTAAATAGTAAAAAACATGTTTGAATAATCAGTATAATTGTCATTCAGTTAAATTGTATAAATACATTAAAGTATATCTTCATGAAAAAGAAGTCATTCATGCTTAAAGCAATATCTTTATCTAGTACAAGATTCAGATATGCAGAAGCAGCTTTATTTATGCCTTTATCTCAAAAACAAAATCAAGAATATCAAATACTAGGCAACAAAGAATTATATTTCACAACATAATATAATTTCGTTTTTAAATTTTGAAATCACTAAACTGTTTCAAAATTTTGAAATTTCGTTTTACCTTGTTTAAAGGCAGATAAATAACATATCTCCAAAAGACTTCTGAACTTGTGTTCTAAGTTAATGTCCTGGAGCTCCACTATCATCTAATGGAAGCTTGTCATTAACATTCATGGATGTTGAGACTTTTTAAACCTTACCAAAACTTATTTAGAAGATATGTTGCATTCTTTTGAGATAAGAACATCCCATTGGACATCTAAAAAATCTCTTAACCAAGGAAATATTGAAGTGTACATATCACAACTGCAATATATTATTGGCAAGAACCAAGTATTGATGATCCTCAAGACACGGTGATACTAAACAATCTGTCAATATTTAACCGATGAAAAGAAGTGATTTGATTAAACTAAATATTAAAGACTAAGAAACTAGAGCACTACTAGAGAAGTCCTTGGGAATCAGATAGAGAAAATAACCACATAGGCATCGAATCCTCTTGACTCGAATGACTAACCAGAATGATTATGCATATGATGATTGTTCCCTAAATAGACTAATCCCCCACTAAGGATGCAACTTAGTTGAATAGAACCTAAGGCCTTGTGTCTTGCTGCTTGGTTCCCTAGATCCTACTACAATGAAGATCCAACAGTTGCGTGAAGCGTTAGAACAAACCAGAACTTGGTAGGGCTTGTAGTCTCAAGTCAAAAGAAGGATAATGCCATAGACACGTTAACATCCTAATATCAAGAAGCAAACTCAAACCAATGCTACGTATGACTTAGAATCTTTTGGTCACAACTGAATAGATAAGCGCCCTAGCTATTTACAGTTTACCCACCAGGTGAACAGGAAGACCTAACAAACTCTTGGATCCTTTTATTCAAACCCAATCCTAAGGTAGAACACCAAATTAGCCAACTATACTTCTAAAAAGTCTATTACCCGTTAGTGATTTAAGCCAAAGATCGAAAAGTGTCAATTAATTAATCTAAAGATAACTATAATCAACCAAGGAGCATAACTTCTCTCAAGATCAAAGATAACCACACAAATAAGAAGTATAATAAATATAAAATGTTATTGATACACATCATAAGACAATAGAATCCAAGTTTTACTAAAATCACACAAACATAAGTATTTAGTCAAACCGAAAAGTCAAACAAAAACAAGATTCATCTAAACCTAGATGATTACAAAAGTTTAGCCAATCATAGTCAAGAACATAACAAACTCAGTAGCAAACATCTCTGAAATCGAAAGAAAACAAAAGACGAATAACAAATCAAGCCGATTAACACATATAAACATTAACCGAATGATAGATCTTCACTTCGGGCTTCAAGATATCTTTATTTAAGCTCTAAGTTGCTCCAAAATTACTCGATAAACATGTTGGACGTGTCATCACATGGGAAAAAGGGAGATTCATAAAAAGCCCTAAAAATAAAATAATTACTCATGTTGAGGTGGCACACCTCACGAAAATCATGGCAATGTGACCAGCAATAGGAGGCGAGATGTCAAAATCAATTCGGTTATCACCAATGGGCCCCACGTCACTTACGATAGTGATAGGTAAAAACCTAGTATAAACCCTGTGACGGGGTTAACGATGTTTTCCGTTTTACAGCGACGACCGGTCAATGTCATTACCGATTTGCATAGATGATCCATTAGCAGAAACCATGATTCGATCATCATTGTCGGGTTGTGTTTCATCAATATGTTTAACGTAAAAATGAATTAAGACGAATCAGTTATGTTATGAAGGAGATGGAAGACACGTAGACGAAAGAAAATGAATCAACACAGTTCTAAATTAGGAGATCAAGCTCGTGGTTTCTATTTGAGGAGATAATTTAGAGAGCTAAATGGTGTGATCAATTTAAGTTGGTTTAACATCATCACCATGTAAGAGCTAAATGTAAGATTTCAATTATTTATTAGAAGTAGATGTAGAAAGAACAAATGAAAGTGGGTTAAATTGGAGTTATTGGGTCGACCCATCATAAAACGAGAAGGGTACATTAATTGGGCTTATGCAGCCCAAGAGAAGTTGAGGATAATTAGAAGAACAAGACAGCAGTTTTCAAAGGGGACGGCGGCATTTTGAAGGAGTGCTAAACTTAGTTGGGCTTGGTTACATTCATTGTTTAATTTTAACTAGAAGTTTAGAGGCCGCGCGTTGCGGCGGGATCTAAGCGTGGGTTTGAGAGATCGAATACATAAAATATAAAAACGCGTGTCTGGAAAACATAAGGAACATGAGAAGTACAAATAAAGTAAATCCACAAATATCTTAAGTAAACGTAAAGCAGTGAATTTTTTTTTAATTAAAGTGGGGGGAAAATGGAAAAAAGAAGGGAGAAACAATGGTATTTATCAAATTGTTATTTCGAAAAAAAATAAATAAAAGACTAACTGTATCTAAGCAAGTTGCCTTTTATATAGGTTTATAATTATAATGAGTAATATTTATATTTTACATTTGAATGTTTATCAGATTTTAACAATGTGAATGTGTATATATTTTTGTAATGTTGTTTCGTTTTGTTAATACAGATTGTGTTGATGTCCCATTGGTGTGTTTTAGTATTACATGTGTCTAAAGTTAATTAATCAATATATGTTATATTTATATAACGAATCAAATATTTATACCGGAGATCTGAGTTAACAATTTGTAATCTCACTTACTAAATAATAATTGTGTTTAAACATTTAAACGAGTTTTAATCATATGCATGTGATTTGTATTCATTTTAGTGTTACTGGTCATGTGTTGATTCAATAAGCGGTTTATAGAACGCCACCCGATCGTGCCCAGTACACCCTAGTTAATCTAGTTAAGGATAACACGGGTGGTGTGTAAGTACATGGTTCATGTTCTATGTCGGTGGTAGGATCAAGATAAGTTGTGTTTATGTAGCCGACTAAACATTGTTATCACCAATCTTGCAACTAAGTAACCACACTCGAAACCGGAAATGACTGCTTGTTTCTTGTCTTTGTAACCGATTCTAATTCATGTGTCTTTATGTTTTTATTGCCTTTTAATTTTACCACTAGTTAGTGTCATTTTAATTAACACAATATTCTCCCCGGCCCCTGCCGTTTTTTCCGTTAGTAGTGTTAATTTTTCCGTTTTCGTCCGAAATTTTTTTTACGTATAGAGCCGGCCCCTGCTTATTTTTTTCGGCCCCCGCTTCTTAGATTTTCAAGCTCCGCCACTGATTAGGTTCATAGTCATCAAATTAGGCCTCCTATATTATGCCTACCTAAGGGTTGTATTTAGAAACATATACTCATTTCCTCATTGTATCAAGCTTATACCCATAATACAAAACGATTCCTGAGTGCATATGATACATCTTCTTGTCATGTGAAATATTATTTCATCATAATAAACCAAAAATATATATTTTCATAGAGAATAGAAGAAAAAAGAGGAATATTTGGGTAAAATGGTGTATTTGAAGAAATTGAAATGGTTTTCGGTGTTTACATGGGACTTTTTTTAGAAATAGGGGAGTCCGCTATTTAAGATAGCGAATTCTAAGAAAATGACATTTGAGTCCGCTTGTGGAGATAGCGGATTCAGAGTCCGCTCGTGTAGATAGCGGAGTCAAGGGACTTCTTGCCGGAGATTGTGTTCTTGATGAGGTGGCAGCTGGAGGAAAGATTCAAGTGAAAAAAAAAACAACTAGAATTAAAAAAAAAATGCTTGATGATATGTAATGAAGAGGTAGGATTCTAATTGTTTTGTTTAAAAAAAATAGTTTTTTTAAACTTAATCATCCCTCTGGCTGTCATCTCATCAAGAAGACAAGACCACAGTCTCCGGCAAGAAGTCCTTTGACTCCGTTATCTCTACGAGCGGACTCTGAATCCGCTATCTCCATCGGCAGACTCAAATGTCATTGTCTTAGAATCCGCTATCTCAAATAGCTGACTCCTATTTCCAAAACAATCATATGCAAACACCGGAACCATTTTAATTCCTCAAAATACACCATTATGTCAAAAAAATTCGAAAAAAGAGCATTAATTCATGACTTTTAAGGCATTATCATCAAACTTAGGACTTTATAGCTAAATTAAATAGTGAAATGTCCGTTTTTTAAAATGAAAGTAAGAAAGTATTATTATTGGCCGTTTTAAATAGTGACATGTCCGCTTTTTAAAATGAAAGTAAGAAAATATTATTACTTGGTTTTATATAATGACAAGCCCGCTTAATTTTTAAAATGAAAGCAAGAAAATATTATTACAAATACTACGACCATTTATAAGGTATATATTTATCTACTTAATATCTTAGATCCATTCTCTTTACCGTGTAAAAAACCTCTGCGATTTCATAGTAAAGTGAAACAAATCAAGATAAAACAATGATTTTTAATGAATAATAACTAGAATTGATGCCTCAATAATAACTAAATTCTCGTAATTATTATAGAGATAAACACGCTAATATTAAGATAACTTGTTACTACTCAGTCAGTTGGTTATAACGAGTTGCGGTATCCAAAAAAATCTTTCCTTATCTTCTTATCTTATGATGATACTCATTTGACGAAGATGTGCGATTCACGCATTTAGATTTTGACGCGCGTATATGTTGATATCATTTTATTATTAAAATAATAAGTTTAGAATATATAAAAAGATCACTACCAAAATACTAAACAACAACCCCAACTAAATGAAAAGCACTCAATACTAGACAAGAAAGAGCAAAAGTCGGCTAACCAATCTCCACACATGGACCCACGAAGAATCAACTTAGATTCTTGATAGTGAGATGAGAGTATAAACATTATAGACAAAAAGTGAAAGTCAACACTACCTCAGGGACCTGTTTTGTAACTTCCAATCACATAGATTTACAAATGTGATCGATATATTTTGCACCTTTTTAATGGAAGAATTTATTTATAATTGGAATTTAAACTTTTTATTTTCCATTTAATTAAAGTATAATTATATTTTTTTATAACTTTTAATATATAATGTTTTATATAACTTCAAATATACGATGTGTTTATTATGATATACATATTGTTATAAATTTTACTGGATAACAATAAATGTATCAAAACAACATATTTAAATTTATATAAAATAATATATTATAATGTAATAAAATAAAAACAAAAAGAAATTATAAAGGTCGAATGTCAACTTTAAAAGGTCTCGATGGTACTTTTATTTTAATGCTATATAATAGGATGTGCTTTAGATTATTAGATATTGATGTGATTATTTTATTCTTTTTTAGCTTTTTTCTATCTTTTATTTAAAGTACATGACTACTTTTTTATGGTTCTTAAAATGCTTTATATAACTGCAAATACACTATTATGGTGCATTATTTTTATATATATTCAAAAATAAATTATATCATAAATTAAACTGTATCCAATTTAGAAAAAAAGATTAAATACGGTTTCTAGTAAAAACTTATATTAAAATCTACATAAAAATAAACACATCAAACAATGTATTCAAGTTTATATAATACATTAAAAGATGTGATAAAAAAACTATAATTTAAAATAATAAAAAAATAAAGAAATCAAATGGTCAGAACATAAGTCAGAAGTGTTTATTTCACAATTCATGGGGTGCGAAGAGAAGGCGTTTCACAAATGACAATGACATATGTTTCAACTTTAATCGATTAAATCTGTTGAATTAAACAATTAATATTTTTATAATTTAAATAAATTTTATGTAACCCATTATTTTTTTTTATGTATATCCCCTTCATAGTTACAAATATACCAAACTGAATAATAGAATCGATCAGAAGTGACACTGAATGTTGGAATCGATTGCAAGCGACGCTGGATGTTGAATCGATTGCAAGCGACGCTGGATGTTGGATCGATTGAAAGCGACGCTGGATGTTGGATCGATCGGAAGCGAGAATCAAAAGGTTAGGGTTGTGATCAATAGAATAAGAATAGTTGTATTTCTTGTAAGGTTAAAATGCTAATTTTATAAAAGAGGAGGATATATAACTTAAGTTTTGGGTTAAGTATATATGTAATTAAGGTTGAAAATATAGGATATATGTAATTTCTACCTCAAAATATTATATACACATGCATACACAATATATGTATTTAAAACTTTGTTCTTACTGTATAAAATACATATTAGATACATAAAATATTTTATGAATTACTATACGGGTTAATGTTATAAAAAACAACATACTTTCTTACTTTTACAAAAAAAAAATCTCTTAACATAATTCTGACATATTAAAATCCTTAAATAAGTAAAAAAAACATTTTTTAGTATGCGAAACAACATTTAGCTTAATAGTATCAATATGTGTACATAGTGTTATTTTCTAATAGTTAAAAGTTCTAATCCTCTAATATAGATAAAGATGTAGATATAGAAACATGATTAATGGGTGCCTAAGCGGATGTTATTGACTTATTTGCAAATTCAACGGTTGTGGATGTTTACCATACGTCTTATGCAAGTATCAGCTTCTTTTTCCTTACACTTATTTCTTTTATCACATTACATACAATGGTACACCGAGAGGGAAATATACAATCCAAGTGTAAAAATAAAACTTATTACATTTTACTTGTCTCATGTTTTATCACTACTCATATTCGTAATTCAACCCGCTTAAGTCGGTCATGAACCGCTCTAAAAAAAATAATAATAAAATATACATAAATTAGACGTTAAGAAATGGACTTATAGAAGTTAGAACCATAAACCAAAAAAAGCCCAATAAATTCCACCGCCACTTCGTCACCTTCCCTGAATTCGGGTTAACAAAATTGACATCACCATTTTCTACCCCCTCTCTCTCTCTCACACACACACACACACACACACTACTGTGTGCAGTGCGTTACTCTCTTCTTTCCCTCCCTCTTATCAATCGGTGGAGTTTTCGAATTTTGCAATTTTAACCCCAAGAAAACGATCATGTCAGATTACTAATCCACTCAACCCTAGGGCTTTCTCCAACTACTTCAATGGCGATCAGAGGTGCAGGCATCAAGTGGTTAGTTAGTTCCATCCTTTATCCAATTCCGCCTTTTACTTCCCCAAATTCCTCCCTGTTTTGATCGTGATTTCATTTGTTTTCCATAATTTGAAATTATGCAGGTACGATGGATTCTTTCTATCAATGCTTGCGTTTAGCATGTATCCTTTTGCAATTCAAATCAATTTACGCCTAATTGTTTTGTGTAATTGTTTCGTTTTGTTTTGTTTACTTGACGATCGGTTAGAATCATGGTGTTCTTAAGTTGGCGGCGTTATCATCGTTGTAAATTACCATTGCACCTCTGGATTGCGGTTTGTGATTTTTTTTTTTTTTTTTTAATTTTGGACTCTAATTTGTGTTTTTTTCTTGTATGAATTAGGTTGATTATGCTGCTGTGTTTGTGAATTTTTTTTTGTGAAATTTTGCTCAATTTAGGACTCTAATTTGTGTTTTTTGTTGTATGAATTAGGTTGATTATGTTGCTGTGTTTGTTTTCAGACTCCTGATGTTTGTGGACAATTGGATTGCATCTGCAGTTAGATTGTAAGTTAGCAACATTCGGAAATCGATTAGTTATAATCATAATTCATAGATTAATATTATTTTGTTGGAAATTGGCAAATTGAAAGGGGGATTTGTCATTTGTAGTCATAATTGAATAATTAATATTTGTATAGGGATTACGGTCGGGAGCTAAGGGGCAATCGATTATTTGGAAGATTGGCGGTAATATCTATTTTATATGGAGTGTTGTACCCCTTTCTTTGGGCGTGGAGTGTTATCGGGGCTTTATGGTTTGCGGGTGCAAGAAGCTGTGTATGTGCACCATTTCGGTTTCTTTACTTAGTTAATGACCCCTTAGCTTGTCAACCCGCGAACGATGATTGTAATGTGATGCTTGTATCTGTTTTTGTTGCAGTTGCCTGAGAAAAACCAGAAATGGGGATTTCTTGTATGGTTACTTTTCAGCTTTTGTGGGCTCATTTGCCTTGCTGGTAATTTTGGGAAAAAGGTATTACATAATCTTGGTTTTTATAATGTAGATTTACAAATTACAAAGATTTGAATTTTATTATTTTCTGTTTTTTTCAGTGGTTAATAAGACGGCAAGCTCATGTACGACGTGCTCCACAGGGGACTCGCGTTTCCGAACATATGGTAATATCAAGAAACTATGAACTACTTTCTTGAAAAGCATATAAGCTGCATGAGAAGTATCCGTGGCGCGCATAAGTGACGTATAATGTATTAATGTTATTAAGAAAACGTCACCATATTAAAAAAGATGAGTAGGTTTACATATCATTTGAAATATCGTAATCTATGTGCCATTTTTTATGCATATCGGGAGTTATTTCACTTTCTTTTGTTAATACTTAATAGTTTGTTAAATAACAGGAATAGTTTCTACTTTCTAGTTGCATTCTTTCGAATTTTACACTTTATTCTTTTAGAGGGGCGTTCATTTCAAAACCAGTAGTATGTTGGGAACTACGAGAACCTCATAATGTACTTGTATGAAGTGTTTTAACTTTTAAGTGTAATACATAAGACGGTTACCTAACTGCCAGACTTTCTCTCTCGCACTACTTTGATTATCTTTTGTGCACTATGTGCAAGTGTATCATGCGGTTCTTGCAGTTCTCAACATATTATTGGTTTTGAAATGAAAATGCGTACATTCTTTTATTGGTATTATCTTGTGTAATCTAATGTTATTCGGAAGCTATTTTTTTATCCCGTTCTGTGATAAAAAAAAACTGTATATTTTCCAGGTGTTGCTAAACATGATTCGTCAACCAGATTGGGTATATGAAGTTGCTGCTCATGAGGCGAGAGTGTTTGAACAAGAGGCCAACCCGTATAATACGGGAATGAATTTTAATGCAACTCAGGTAACAACTAAATGTGAAACTACATATATAAACGAGTAGTTTAAACCAAAAATTTGTAATCTTTTACATTTATTATTTGTTTATTTTAGTAAAAACTTTCTAATTTTTGCATGTAGAGGGCAGCAGTAGAAACCGCGATTCAACAGCTTCCGATTTTTATTTTAAAAGGTGTCCCGACCGACTGCAGTGACTGTCCGATTTGTTTGGAAGATTTCGTTGTTGGTCAAGGGGTAACATATAAACCTTATTACAATATTACTTGCCAAATTGATTCTGAACCGAATTAATTAATTTTAGGTTCGCGGGCTTCCCTGTGCTCATAATTTCCATGTGGCATGCATCGATAAATGGCTTGGATTAAACATAAAATGCCCTCGATGTCGTTGTGTAGTCTTTCCCTTTTTACACCTAAACAACCCGTCCACCACCCCGGTTGATCATGACCCTTCATCCATCTCAACAACTCAGCACATGAGATCACAACCGTCTAGCTCAAGTTACCTTACGAGAATGCAAGTTTTTCTCGTGCCAGCACAAGCAGAAGATGCACTGCCATCCGATTCCAGCCCAATCCCTACCTCCAGAAACGGTCCCGATACTGCTATGGAAATTGTAGAAGATGGAGGTGAACCATCTGAGCCCATACAGTAACTGTTTCGGGCCACAAACTGTAAAAATACTTTTTTGGTGCATTTTTACAGTTTGTATAAGTTTTAGGACTCAGAAAGTTTACTTATTTGGTAAAAACAAATGCTTGTTTGGTTACCCTAATGTATGGTTCCAAAAGCATGTTCATACTTTAAAACTAGTAATGACATGACTTTTATCTTACAAGTTTGTAGATTTTGCTTCTGTCTGATCACTTCTGAGGAGAGCTGGTAATTTTAACCTCTTTCGAGTCGGGTTATATTCTACCCGTAACGGGTCAGGTAGGTCAAATGAAAAATTAGTTAAAAAAGAAACTGATCAAATGGGTTAAAAGTTTTATACCTGTAACTGTCCAGGTAACTTCTAGGAAGTGTAAATTTAGTGCCTTTTTGGAAAGATATTACTAACATATCTTTTGTAACAATATTTAAAACATTAAATCCCAAGAGTAAGTCTAGCAATTTGCTAAACAAGTAGATGTATTAAATCAGTGTTCATAAAGATGTCAAAAAAGTGTTTTGTCAACCAACCAGATTTGACTCGACTCGTTTACATACACTAAAACTTTATTTTAACCTGAACTCATTTTGACCCGTTCGACCAAGATATCTAGCATCTTGAATGCAACTAGATGAGATAGAAGTAAAGTTTTATTCATTCATAGTGACAGAAATTGTAAGATTCAACTTGGATTGAATCCCGAAACCCGAAACGTACACGGGTTGTTCTTAACCGGTTTCTTCATCAGTAGTGGCGGTTGTATCCGCCACCCAGCCAAGATCAATGGCAACATCAAGAAAATACAGCATAAAAACCAAGAAAATGGAGCAAACAAACATGGGTATAGCTCCAAACAACCACAAGAACAGCGGAAACGAGAAGTAGAACGCTCGAAGGCCGAGTGACCAGAAGTAACTTCCCAGATTCATTGTGGCAGTGACGTACTCTGCCGTGAGGCGGTGGCTGGTGAAATTGGTGTAGTTTTTGTACGGAACATTGATGAGCATGCTGGCATGGCTGTAGTATCTAATTGATTGAATGTTCATCAAGAAGGATGCTAAGAAGCAGACCAATATGCTAAAGAACTTTATCGTTAACCGGAGCTTGGTTCCTTCACCAAAGGTTATGCCAATCGTGTGGTGGTTGTTGGCGGTGTTGTTGCTGTGTGTGGTTAAGCCTCCGGTCATGAGGACCGCGATTAAGGAGCTGAGCATGATCGCGGTTGAGGCTAAAAGTGTTGATGCCATAATGTTGTTTCTTAGTGTTTGGACAGCTAGAACTCCTGTCTTCTGTGTATCCTGTTATAAACAGTATATAATAATTTAGTGTTATGTAATGATACTAAATATACACTGTAGAATAATAGACAAACCTCCATCATGGAGCGGACCCAGAATCTGCGATTGATCGCATTCATGCCTATAACCGTGTGGACAGGTTTACGACGTATCTGGTAAAGAAGCCAAACGTGGTAAACCGCCATTACAAGCATCCCCAAGGGCACCAACACAAAATCCAAATTGTTTTCTTTCATTTTTTTTATTAATTTTAGATGAATGAGACACTATGAAAGTATTGACAAAAGATGAAAGAAAATAGGTGCGGTGGTAGTTGTTATATAGTGACCCGGGTCACATTCCAAAAGTTTGCAGGATCTTTCTGGGAAGCATGCAGAGATTCCTAAGGTTATATTTGCATCAACAATTGACAATAAAAATATTGGGATGATGGATAATATAAACTAGTTTTTTTCACCCATACTACGTGGCGCGACTTTGATCGTTACTAGTTCGACTGGTTTGTGGAGATAAAACTTACGTCATACAAAAAAAAGGTACTCGATTTTGAATACAGCTCCATTTTCAATAAAATTTATGTCGGAACGTAAATAAAAAAAACTAAAGAAAGTAGTTATTCCGTTTTTCTTAATTAATGAGCAATAGTTATTACAGAAAAATAAAATTATTAGAAAATTAAACTGGTTAAAAGTGTATATTATATATAATATGAGGGGTGATTATTCCCTCCTAATGCTCTTTAAATAGTTAATACTAATAATAGGGTCATAACTATTTTTACATTTTTGACAAAAATCGCGTAATCATATAAGATTTTTCATAAGTTTAGAGATAACGGATTTTATAAATTTTACATAAATAGAAAGTTTTTGGACTCTTTTTCAACAGAGGTTGGTGGACATGTTACATGGGAACAAAGAAACCAAGACAAAAGTTAGTGGACTCATCAATAAATCCCATGTAAGAGCACAAAAAGATTTCTTTTTATATGCACGCATGTCTACATGTGTGTGGGTTTTTACAGAACTATAAATATTGTGAGTATTTACGAGAGTCAATTTTAATAATTCATTTTACGACTAAAAGTTCGATGAAAATGTATAGTTTTAAAGGATTAAATAAGTTCTATGTCTAGTTTTTTTTTAAATCTTCTACTTTTTATCATCTATCTATTGCTCGTAACAAGTTTTTACACATATGTAGATTAGAGAATTACATGCAAATTTACGGTTCACATAACAATGATATTTAATAATAATGATAAAATCTAAAATAAATACACAAATAAATGAGTTATTTTTATTGGTTCTATTAGTTCTGGCAATATTTGTAGTTGCGTAAAAAAAGGTCGTTCATGTGATTGTATATTATTTGATTTTTGTGTACTTGGAAAACAAAAGGTGTTTGGAAAATTCAATACAAGTGTACCCAATTGTGCTTGATCAACTACCATCACCATGAGAAAGTGGGCATTACAAAACAATTTACAAATACATTCACCGACTGAAAAAGTAATAATTTATATGCTTTGTTTGGTATAGCATAATAAAATATACAAAGTTAAATGTAAATTTTTCCGTTTAGAGAAATTTCAAAATCAATTATTTAACAAAAGAATTTAATTTTTTATAAACGGGTTTCTTCGAATATAGTAATTTACATATTAGTAACTAGCTTAGAAATCTGTCTACCACATGGTGTGAACAATATTAATACATAAAATTTTTAAATCTAACATATACGAACAATAGAAAACAAAAATCCAAAAATATGTAAAAGTTAATATATAATTGAGTTTTGAAAATAAATTAATTACTATTCAAAATAATTTGACTTTTATTTACTGTTTGAATGAAAACATAAATTAGATAATTATATTTTAAAGTTTCTTATAATATTAGATAATTTAAAATAAATTTGTTTTATTAATATAACTATGTTAGAATCCTGTGTATTACACAAGTTGAATAAATGTAATATTAAATACATAGTAATAAAAAGTTTATGTTTTTAAAACCCGTGTTGAATAAACTCGTGTATTACATGGGTTGAATAAAATATAATGTAATCTTTTAACACATACACTCGTCAAAATGGAACAATTTGAATATGTAAATATATGATTAAAAACTTTTTATTTGAATCGTAGCTGACTATAAAATTGTTTTCAGTTTGTAAAGTTTATAAAAATATGATTGAGCAAATTAATTAATGATAAACATATTTTTAAATTAAAAAATATGTAGATAAAAATTGAAACAAATAATTAATTTAGTTGCCTAATATAGTATAGTTGATTATTAATAGGAGAGAGAGGCGAAATAATGAGAATGATGAGGCCTAGAATTGTGACAAGTGTCCTTCTATTTTACTTATTTATTATGTAGTATAGATTAATAACTTGTTTAAAATATATTATTATTATTGGAAAGATGTATGTGTATTTAATAAGAGAGGGAGTCAGGAAAAAAAGTTATAATAATGAATGTGAAGGCGACACGTGACATTGAGAAACCTTTATTTATTATATTGTATAGATTATTAAAGTATATTATTAACTAACTTAGAACCTGTGTACTACACAGGTTGAAAAAATATCAATACATAAAATTTTTAAATCTTTATATATATATATATATAGGGGCATGTTCTTTTGAGAACCAACCATATGTTGAGAACCGAAAGAACCGCAAAAAACGTGTACATATATCTTTAGTGAAAAAAGTAAAATTCAACAACAATGTTTTTCTTATCTCTTCCCACTCTTTGTTTGAGTTTATCTCCCCTCTCCTGAATTTTTTTAAGAAAAGTATAAAAATATGCATATATGCATTCATTTGTGCACATAGTGTGAGTGCATATATGCATTTAAAAAAACGACTATAAATTCGAGGGCTTTTAAAACCAAACCCTAAACATATTGAAATAAACATGAATTCTAGTTAATTTATATTATAAATAGAGCAAGAGTTAATGCGATTCTCATGGTTCTTAACATATTATTGGTTCTCAAAAGAACATACCCCTATATATATATATATCTTAGGTGGAAAAATGTATTACATATATACTAACAATAGAAAACAAAATAAAAAAATATAAAAATTAATATATAACTGAGTTTCAAAAATACATTAAATACTATTAAATGTAATTTGACTTTCATTTACTATTTGATTGTAAACATAAGCTAGATAATTACATTTCAAAGTTTCTTATTATATGAGTTAATTTAAAATAAATATGTTTTATTAGTATAATTAATAATTTGTTTAAAAATATATTATTATTAAAAATATGAAAGTGTATTTATTAGGAGATAAAAGCGGGAAAAAATTATAAGATTGAATATGGAGTCGACACATGACATTGTAAAACCTTTATTTATTATATAGTATAGATTTGAATTTGGTTTACAAACTTTTTTTTAAATGGCAACTCAGACTCCTATTTATTCCTACTTCAAAGCTAAAACCAATTCATAATCTACTTCATTTAAGGATTTGAACTCTTTTCTTTTTAAATATTAAACAGTTAAAAACAATAAGCGGGAAAAATAAACCTATACTCACATAATTGTTAAATGAGGCGTAACTAATTACTTATTTATTAAATATATTTTTTATATCAAGATAGAACAAAAGATTTAATTTTTTAACGCATTGGTTGTAGACTTATTTTTGTTTAGTTGAAATCTTGAATTTCGTAATATGGTAAACCGCTTAGGTTAGTTGTAAACATGAATCCTTCTTCTAATCTTACTACTCTAATAAATGAAAATATATTCAGGACATGTGTCACTATCTGGTTACTCCTCATATTTATTTTCTCGTATCTCTCTCCTATTAAATATTAGATTTTCCATTTATCTCTCCTATTAAATAATAATATTTATATTAATAAGTCTAATTACGAATACTTATTATTTAATTATAAATAGTTATTATATCATCAATCAAATAAACTTAATATGAATTAACATTTATCAATTAAATTAAAAAATTAATACCCAGTTAAAAAAAATGTTTTAAAAACTAACTTAACAGACCTTATAATTGTCACGACAAATTACATTTTTTAAAAACATATTTTGACAAATGTGTTTGTTAACAAATTACATTATATTTCATTCAACCGATGTAATATACTAGTTTATTCAACCCGTGTATTTCACGGGGTTTTAAAAATATAAATTTTTTATTACTAAATGTATAACATTTTATTTATTTAACCCGTGTAATACACATGATTTTAACCTAGTTTATACTATATAATAAATAAAGGTTTCTTAATGCCACATGTCGCCTTCGTATTCGATCTTATAAATTTTTTCCCGCATCACTCTCTCTTAATAAATACACTTCCATATTTCCAATTATAAATTATACTAATAAAACATATTTGTTTTAAATTATCTTATCTATACTATATAATAAATAAAGGTTTCTCAATGCCACGTGTCGTCTCCATATTCATCCTTATAAATTTTTTCCCGCCTCTCTCTCATAATAAATACACTTCCATATTTCAATAATAATATATTTTTAAACAAATTATTAATCTATACTAATAAAACACATTTATTTTAAATTATCTCTTAATTTAAGAAACTTTGAAATTTATTTATGTAACTTTTGTTTTTAACTAAATAGTGATGTAAGTCAAATTTTTTCCCGCCTCTCTCTCATAATAAATACACTTCCATATTTCAATAATAATATATTTTTAAACAAATTATTAATCTATACTAATAAAACACATTTATTTTAAATTATCTCTTAATTTAAGAAACTTTGAAATTTATTTATGTAACTTTTGTTTTTAACTAAATAGTGATGTAAGTCAAATTATATTAAATAGAAATTAATGTATTCAAACTTGTAATACTGTAATATACAGGTTTTTAAAAGTATAAACTTTTTATTACTAAGTATATAACATTACATTTTATTAACCCGTGTAACACACGTTTTTTTTAAATACAAATTTTTTGTTACTAAATATATAATATTAAATTTTATCAACCCGTGTAATACACGGAATTTTAACCTAGTATATATTATAAGAAACTTTAAAATGTAATTACATAGCTTATTATTTCAATCAAATAATAAATAAAAGTCAAATTACATTAAATAGTATTTAATGTGTTTTTGAAACTCAACTATATATTAATTTTTACATATTTTTTTAATTTTGTTTTCTATTATTAGTACATGTATATATTTTTTCGTCTATAAGATATATTTATAAAGATTTAAAAATTTTACGTATTGATATTTTTTCACCCGATGTATTACACAGGTTCTAAGTTAGTAAAATACTAAATAAATTTACCACTTGTCATCATGTGGTTCATTCTCAGCCATCTTTTCTCGTCAAAAACATTCTTCACAAATTCTCATTATGATTATATATGTTTATTATTATTGGTAATGTTAATAAATAGCTAATTAAATGCAATTACGGTTTTTAAAATTTATGTTATTATTAAACTATGGACCTCAATTTAGTCAACCTTTCTTAAATAAATTTCAAATTAATATTCAAAATACCAAAAAGTTACATTCCAAATTTTATTTTTAGAATCTTATAACTTTATTTTATTGCATTTCCAATCATAAATCACTTAAAAATATGAAATCTTTAATTTAAAATCATGTATTTTACTATTTCATATATCTATTTTGCATAATATAACGTTTCAGTATTATATTGTATATGTTTTGAGAGGACAATAGCAGCTGAACTACTAAAGTATCAATATTCTTTTAATCTATTTCTTTAAAGTATTCTTTTAATTTATTTCTTAAAGATATATCGTAATTTTTTAGGATAAACTCTATATATAATTTGAACACTTTTTATAAAAAAAAAATTAAAAAAGTGCCGACCGGTTTTTTATAAACTTTTTTACACATGTAACTGAAAATGTTATGTAACATGACCCAAAACGAGGTTTTTTCCATTTTTACATATCAAAAAAGTACTCGGCATTTTTTTTATTTTTTTAATAAAGAGTGACGAAAATATATAACAAACCTACCATTTAAAAACAAATTATTACATAGGGTTTTTTTTTTCTTAACTCAAATGGGTTTTCACAATTGTATATATATCAATACATATACATTTCCAACCCCACATTTATTTACATTGGATACATTATACAAGTGTATGTGTATAACAACTACAATAACAACTATAGTTTGCATCTTTTTTCTCAACTTTTATTTTTCACTAATTAAACATGTTTTAATTTTTGACAAACACAAATATCATCAAATGTTGTATAAGAAGATATGTTCAAATATTCATGAATTTAATATTAAGATTTACACCGTATAACATACGAGATTAAAGCTAGTATACAAAATAAATAAATAATAACTAGGTAATTGAACGGGGATGTAAGGTTGTGCCTCCTGCTTTGGCACGGTTGTGCCTAAAGGCGAGACACGATCGTGTCTCATGCTCTGGCACGGTTGTGCCTCATGGCTAGGCACGGCCGTGTCTGGCCGTGTGTTACTATTCAATTCATAAGGTCTTTCAATATAAAGGAGAATAATAATTTAAATAAAAAGTCAATTTAATGGTTAGAATTTGATTGTTTGACCACCTCCTTTTCAAGTGCAGGCTCTCGTTTGCAATTCGGAGTTCGGTTATTTTTGATGGAGAGGCCTCTCCATCACCGTCTTGTAATAGGTTGTAGTTACTTAGCTCGTTAACGATTTCTATGGGGTTTTCAGAAAAAAAATGTAGATGACTATATAGCATTTTTTTTAATGGCAATACCTAGATATTGTAGACAGTGACGGACCCAGAATTTTTTAGTATGGGGGTCGGAGATTTTTTGGGTTCGATTGTAAATAATTAAATATTAGTTTTTTCCGGGCCGAGTCGGGTCGGGTTACACAATAAAACAATGAAAACTGACAATTATAAATGAACAATAATAATACGATGTTTGTCATTAGAAATGCATAATTAAAAAATAATATCCGTATAATTGTTCTATACATGTTTTCATTTCTTGAAACCGAACCATTACATAATCTATACGAACTTTCCCGAGCAATTTATTTTAACTATAACAAACACAACTATCAACTATTTTTTTAATATTTAATTAAGTTTAAAATATTTAAATTAGTATTAGGTTTATTTATGGATTTATGTTTTATTTGGGCCTATTTTGTTTAAATGGGATTGGTTACTATTAAAGGTTTGGTTTAAAATTTTTATAATTAATGGGTTATATGTCAATTGTTATAAGGTTAAAGCCTAAAGGTTTGGTTTAGTTAGTTTTTATTTATAAAATCTATAATCCTAAAAAAATATTTCTTGACGGTCGGTGTCAAAATTTTATGGGGGTCGTTTGGAAATATACCATCTATATAACAAAAAAAAATTAACCGGTGTCGGCCGACCTGACGACACCTAACTGGGTCCGCCAACGATTCTAGGATAATTGGGTTTCCTTGGGGAAACACCATACAGGGCAGCCCACAACAGGAGGAACACCCGAACTGGGTAAAACCCATGACCTGGCTACATACCCTTTTTTGATGTGGCTAGGATTCAAACCCAGGAGTTTTGGGGCTACCATTGCACCAAATGGCCAACGGTGTTGACTATATAGCTAACTTGGAAAGTTAAGAACTCTCTACTTTTCAAGATGGAAGCTTGATTGTCTCTTATGGAACGAAGTTCACTACCCTAACAAAAAAAAATATGTTAAGAAAATATCTAATTAGGGAGTGACACCTCATTTTTAATAAAATCCAACCTCAAGTACTCTAAGATTATCTGTAGTACCTTGGTGATGATGATTGATATTCTATGCCACGTAGATAGGGGTGAGTAAAAAACCGAATTAACCGAAAAACCGAAATAACCGGCCCAAACTAAAACCGACGGTTTTGGTTTTGTATTTTTTGAAAACCGAAAATTACGGTTTGGTTTCGGTTTTGTATTTAACCGAAAAAACGAACCGAACCGAACATGTACATATACTTTAATTATATATTATGTGCATACACATTTCATTATATATATATATGTTGTGTTGTGTTGTGTTGTGTGCTTGTATGTTAAAAAATGTATACATATTTATGTTACACGTATTTGCATTAATTGTAGGTTATTATTTATATTTATTGAATTTTTAAATTATCATGTTTATTTTTTATGTTTAGTATTTTTTTTATAATAAAACTAATAATTTTTATAGCTCAAAATATTTAGGCTAAAATATGTGATTATCATTAGTTAATAAAAAAAATATAGGCTCAAAATTTCAAACTTATGTTCATTATTTTGGGTTATTTTTCTTTTACCCAAAAATATTCAAACCCAATTGGTTTTAAAACCGAAACCGAACCCATTGTAAAAATCGAAAAACCCGAAATCGAACGATTTTAAAAAAACCAAAAACCGAACTTTCGGTTTTGGTTTGGTTTTACCACAAACCGAGCCATACACACCCCTACACGTAGACACTGTCTTCCCTCACCCTCACCAGGTGTATAATGGTAGGGTGAGGATGACCAAGCAAGAAATAAAACTTTTATGGTTTTAAAGATCCCCAACGCCTGTGAACACAATCACCCAGCACCCGCCTTCACTCGTACCCGGCGCGGTGTTTCACGTCCGTGGTGGGTGAGATGGCACCACGCCCCCCCCACCACCCTACCATTACGGATAGTCTAAGTGGTGGAGGCATTACCCTACGTATCCTAAGCATTTTTTTATTTTTTAAATTAATTCTTTATTAAAACTAACTAAAAAACTTCATTATTTAAAAAAAAGGTACATAAAAATAAATAAAAAGTACATAAAAATAAATCTAGAAATCACAAGGCCACTGATCGATGTCGTTTGGTCGGTCAAAAACAATGCTTAAACACCTTAACTAGTAAGGGTAAGTAGAGTATCGTATCCACGAGGAGTTTGTGGAAAGTGTCACTTTATTACAAATATTGAAAGTGTCACACCCCGCCTCAGGCATCCCTTGGACTTGTGTGAGTCCGATTGGTATCACTTGGTTAATTGATTTCAGAGTTTTTTGTAAAACACAGCGGAAATCTTTTTCAAAAGATTGTTTCATCATTCTTTCAATCTCAAGGGTCGTATTTATAAATATCAAAACTCAGTTGGAAAACACAAGACTTGTATTTACTTTTATAAACACAGGGTCTCAATACCCTTCTCATTCGATTACAAAACATTGTTTGAAATCAAATGCATGATGAGCCACTGAAAATAGTTCCAAACAGGGTTGATCAGATCACTGGTCCAATCTCCTTTATTAAGATTTCCCTTTACACGAGGCCTGGGAATCTTACGTGCATTCCATCCTTTTTTTTCCTGGGTCAGATCTCACGTCTGCCCGTAAACCCTTCTCATCATATTTTAATCATTACCTGGAAAACATTTTGAAAATAAAACGTCAGCGCGAACGATGGTGAATACAATATCTTGACATAAAATCATTTTGGCATAAACAAGTATTAATTTCGTAATCACAACTTCCTGTTCAATCTACACACTCAGCAGGCCGCAATCCGGGAACTCCATGTCCCTCACTTGTTATAAAGGGAAGCACCAGCCGCAATCCGGGAATTTCACCCGAGACCCGTGTATCCCTTGCAAATTTTACGTATACCTATGGCTTGAATGCTTGTTCGTAGAAGAATGTTGAGCATTACTTCATTAACCTTTATTTGGCCATTTTCATAAATAAAATGTTTGACATAAGTTTTAAAAGAGATAAAGTATTCACCTTGTTTGTAGGATTGAGCCTCTAAAGTCCAAAGCTTAGCTTCTAGCTTCTTAACCTGATTTCTCTAACGTCTTGACCTTTCTACGATCACTTCTTCTTACACTTGGCACTAGATCGTCGGGAGTTGTCTACAGAAGCTCTAGAACAAGAATTGAGAGTTGGAATCTTGTTTGGGATGTGGAAAATCGAACGAGATCGTCCAACTATTTATAGGCTGTCATTTGGGTCCATGTCGGACCGATATGGCTGGAGATGTCGGTTCGATATCCGACTTAGCCCACGTCAGCCCTAGATATCCACTTCTGATTAGACCGAATATATTTGGTGGCATATCGGCCCGATATGTGGACCATGTCGGTCCGATATCCAGACCCGTGTCCCATCATTAGGGCTGAGCCATTGGACACGTGTCGACACCACAAATTGCGGTTACAAGGAGGTTTTCGGACCGTTATGGATCAATGTCGGTCCGATAACCGACTTAGCAACTCATTACGGATCGATATAAGACTGGATGTCGGTCCGCTATTTACTCCTATTTCACTTCGGACCGATATGGACTTAGACGTCGGTCCGTTATGCGACTTAATTTAACCTTGGTCCGATATCATAACTTAGTTTACTTCGGACGAATATGAAGTACGATGTCGGTCCGATATCAAATTAATTTCACAAGTTTCCTTTATTTTCAACCCTTGACTTTGGTGTATTTACACTTATAGTCCCTAGGTTTACCTTTCGTCAAATCTTGGACATTTTTGTGGCAGGTGTTACAGAAAGACAGAAAATAGTAAATATTGATTTAGATTGGGTTTTAAACAATAAAGAGAAAGTTAATCCTCTCTGGGGTTCAGGTTTGCAAACACAAGTCACATCTAATTAAGTAGCAAGCAATTACATAGACATAATAGCACCCGGTTCAATTGAATTAAGTGAAAATGGAAGAACGAGTTGTAAAGAAAACCTTGTCACACCCCCAAAATCCACTAACGGAGTTTTACCGTTAGAAGCGTGACATACCAGGATCTCAGTCATTAGTTACTTTGAACGGCTCTATATGAGTTTAAGAAAACCACTAGTATTGTTCATAGTCACGATGCAACACTAGTAATGAAAACACTGATTTAATGTAAGACTGCGGAAGCAAAAAGTTAAATGAAAAACATACGCCAAAACAGTCGCGCCAAAAATAAATAGTCCAACAATAAATTAAATAACTAGTTCTTGAGTTTGAAAATGATGGACTTCAAATGCATGCATGTCGTAGCTTGTGCTTGTACCTTAATGACCTGAGAAAACATGCTAAAACGTGTCAACACTAGGTTGGTGAGTTCACAGGTTTCAATGTTTGTAAAGTTTACTAGATAAAACAATTTACAATTTATATCATAGGTAGCTAACCTAGTTACATGTTACTAAAGCGTTTCGACACCGAAGCTGACTGTTTATGTTTGAACTGCCTCCTACCATGACTATCATGATCAATGGTAAATGTTTAGGTCAATGTTACACCCGTTCGACTACCTGTCGTGTTAGCGCGACTAACGCGGGTGGGGCTTGTCAATGCCCAGTAGTACTACTCAAGATTATCTCGCTATCCCATATATTAAACGGTTCGATATGTAAGGACTTGCATGATATGTTTGCGCTTAGTACAACAAGTGATATAAATGAAATGTAAGATCTAAATGTTTGTACCCATGTTTTCTCCCCCAAGTTTAAATCATAAGAAAAGGGGCCGTGAAAACTCACCTTAGAGTGCGTGCGAAAGAAAGCGAACTTAGAATGCTTGACGACTAACTGCCACCTATAAACACCGGTTTATAAGTGTGTGTTTGTGCAAGTTGATATGAACCCTAAGTATCCAAACAATCTCATTGTTTTAAGGGTTTAGAAAATATTTATTAGTTTGACCAAGTTTGACTAAGTTTGACCAAGTTTGACTCGACGACCCGTTGGTGACCCGTTTAGTGATTAAATGGTTGACTTGTATAACAACACGTTTAGCACACAAATAATTCACGTTTCATGCTACCTAAGTCATAACTAATTTAGCATGGCAAACTACGTCAACAATACACGTTACATTAATTTATTATTTTTAATAAATAATATAAACTCATGTTTGCTTTCAAATGAATCACATTATTTATAACACGTTCGTATCATCATTCCATGTCTATCTACACATGCTAATACATAACAGATTATCATGACACACATCATTAAGTTTAGACATCAAATTCCAAATCACAAAAGTTTCCACGTTTAGTAACCTATGATCTATTTAAGCTATTTGCATTCAATAATCCTTTAACAAGCCTCATTACAATCGTACTAACATACTAGAGTAAATTTATAACATCATACACACCTAGAAACCTTCACATTCAAAAATCACTTTTTAACAAAGTTTTCTCTTTTAGTAAGTCGTCCATTACACGGTTTGTTTACACAATTAACACGTCTAATCAATCCCAAATCTTTCAACTAATATAATTACAACTATATTAATCATAATTCACGTCTAGCATGCAATTCCTATACTTCACATAATCAACAAATCTCAATTTACACCTCGTATGAAAACTAGGGTTTCACATATTTTCATAAAATCACCAAATCGATACAATACTATCAATCAATTAACCAATTCATTAATATATTTCGAAAATATCAAGTTTGGATGAACTAGGGTTTTGATCTTAAAAATAATAATGAAATAACGACGGAATTCGATGAGATAACTTACTTAGGAATGTTAAGAATGCCTAGACTAGCTCGTATCTGCTTCCGGATTCACGATCGAAGATCAAACGAGGGTGTTTGGGTGGTTTATTGATCTCGGCCGAATGGGATGGTGAGGGGTGGGAGTCGCGACGGCAAGGGGTGGGGGTAGGGTTTATGTTTATTTTTTTTTTAAGTTCTTTATATAATACAGCACTAATGGGTTTTTAAGTGTGGCTTCGGGTTTAATTAAGGCCCATAGGCTATTATTATTAACTAACACTTAATAATAATTAAAACTATCAATTATTATTTTTATAAAAAACTCTAACTTTTATAAAAATACTTCATACGATTAACATTCGATAAACATGCACGATAACCAGAATATTCACATAGTTCACGTAAAGTCACGTAATCACATAAAACTTATATAATTTATATTAAATATAAATTATTAAATGTTTGTAATATTAATCTTGATTAATCACCAACGTTCCGGGTTAGACTCGAGTGTGATCCGGTAATTCTACGGATTGCCGTTGTGTGTGAAATAACTGACACATTTAATTAACCTTATTAAATGTCATGCACGTGTGACTAACTGAGATAACTGAGTTTGCAATGAATAATGTTTGAACTAACGAGGTTTGAGTTAACGGAGTTAACCTGAAATTGTTGGATGTCATATCATCCCCTTGTTGATAGAATTTTCGTCCTGAAAATTAAACGAAGTCGGTCACGTCTGAAACAAAAAGTTTAGGTTTGTCACATCATCCCCTTGTTGAAATAAATTTCGTCTCGAAATTTAGTTAGTACCTTCCGTGTTTGCTGTCGACTGTTTGAAAAGGTGAGGATACTTTTTCATCATTTGATCCTCGCATTCCCACGTGAACTCCGGTCCACGCTTCGAGTTCCAGCGAACTCTGACAATAGTGTGATAATCCAGATTTTTCAGTTAATTCCGTTAACTATTCCGTTAAGTTTCTTATGAAAAACTTAACCCCGTTAATCAAATCTAACCACAAAGACTAATTCGGTCACAAAATCAACTCAAAACTGCAGGGACTAGTTGTGTAAATATGCCAAATCGAATTGTTGACTCCCAAAGTCAAAATCAAACTTGAATTAACTCTGTTGACTTTCTGAAAGTCAAACTTGCAACCAACAATTCAAATTCAAGTTCTATAACCGAAATTCGTTTGAGATAGTAACGAAAATACACTTTAATGCTATGATCGCTCATTATAGGATCATTATTAAACAATAATCGTACGAGTTAAACCAATTATGGGTGTTTATGTCGAAACTGTCGACCTCCCCGTCGACATCTATCAAAATCTCACAATTCGATTACCATTATCACGATTTCGCATCTCATCACCTCAAACGAGTTACTGTCTAGCTTCTGCACACACTAATTCAACCGAATTCAAGCCCGAAGTCGCCGGAACCTAACTCGCAAGCCGTTGGCAATTGGTCTAGTCGAACTCTATCAATTCTCCATCGATTCTGGTAACTTCTTACATCAACACTTTCGTATTTACCCTCTGAATGAAAGCCCTATGATTATTGGGGCTCATACCATCGAATTTAACACGACCCAATACCTAGGGTTCATACAATTTCGAGTTAATCGAACCCTAGCCTAGATACGGTCTTAATCCAGTTAAATGGTGTGGTTAGAATCGTAATCCCTCACTGATTTATAGCCCCATGAATCCAGCAACTAACATTACAAGAATTAAACGAATCGATCTAAAGTTCTAACCTAGGGTTCGGTTTCTAAAAACAAAAATTAATCGAAATTGAAACTTGTTTTTTTGAAATTTAACCCACCCACAGGTTCGAAATCTCCTAATGATCAAAACCCTTATACTTACTGGTTCAACCGAAGTCGGATTCACCGGATTTGAACATGGATTTGGGTTCGAAATCGCGTTTGGGGTAGGGACTTGATAATCGTAAGGATTAAAACCATTCTGGTTTGAGTTATATCGCGATTCCCCTAGCGGGTGAGATGGTTAAAGCCTTGGACTGAAAGGGAGGAGACCCGGGTTCGAGTCTCCCTCCCCCCTGTTTTGGTTTTATTAATTTTAAGCCACTATTTTAATATTAAACATATATATATATATATATTAAAATGTTTCTAAACCGGGAAAACACCCGTAGGCTCGGGTTTGATTTGTAAACCGCATTTATTTAAAATAACCACTTTTAAAATATCATATTTATATCATTTTCAAACCCCGACTTCTCATGAAATAATATATTAATATTATTTTTAATTCGTGACTCCTATTTCTAAATAATATATATTTATGTTATTTCACTTTGTTTAAACATCTCGTATAATGTTTTAAACCGTTTAATAATATAAATTGTTATATTATTTACCTACGTTATTTACTCGAATAAAAATAACATGTTTATTATTTTCGCCAATGATTAAGTATTAATCTTACGAATCTAAAATAATATATTAGATTATATTATTTTCCTAACTTTTGTAAACGACTCGAACGTACGAATCTAGTTAATTAATTGTTTCTTATTCGTTATTAACATTCGACACGTAACGCATTTACCTTAATTATTATATATATAATTCCGTAGACACGTTCGTCTACTCTTAAATTCCTAGAATGCGTTAAGACGTTAAATCTTTCGTGTCGTCGTCACAAATCCTAACTTGTCCCTAATTTATATGTTTATAATTTTAGGGCATACGTAAGTCGTCTGAGACTTACACTCGTGGTTCTGACTTTTTCCCTTGTCTGATTCAAATCCTTACTCAAGCTCAGGTGAGTTTTCACGGCCCCTTTTACTGCTTTTAAACTGGGGAAGAAAACATGATACAAACTCTTTTGATTTTTGTACTTCATTTTATATCAATTGTTATGACTATGCGTAAACTCTATCACAAAAGTCCTCACATCGAACCGTTTAAATATGAATATAGCGAGGTATGTTGGGTAGTACTACTGGGTTTGACAAACCTCACCCGCGTTAGTCGCGCTAACACGATTAGATATCGAACGGGTGCAATATTGACCTAAACGTGCACCGTGGTTGATAGACCTGGTGGGAGGCAATACAAACAGTCAGTTTACGGTTGCGAGCGTAATAACAAACAATGAACATGGGTTAGCTACTCATTTGGTATTTATGTTGATTGTACAATAAATCTGGTAAACGTTTATTTATATATTGAAACCTGTGAACTCACCAACCTCGTGTTGACACTTTTTCTTACATGTTTTCTCAGGACGCTAAGCTAAGACACAAGTGCACGTTAGGGCATGCATGGGATTCAACTGCTTTGCTTTGTGTCTATTTATATTGATTGAATTATTTTAATGTACTTTGTTTGGTTGGACGTTTGGACTTTTGGACTTTGGTTTTGGGCGCGTATATTTTGCGCATTTACTTTCTTTACGCTTCCGCATTGATACTCTGATTTAAAAGATATTTTCATTTTGAGTCCCATGTAGAGTCGTTCAATGTAACTAGTGTCTGAGATCCTGGTTTGTCACTTCCCAAACGGTAATACTCCGTTAGTTGAAATTGGGGGTGTGACAGATTGGTATCAGAGCCATTGGTTATAGAGAACTAGGATTGCATACTAGACTATAGCCTCACACATTAGTTACATGTCATTTGAGTTACATGTCATTTGGATGTTGGCACTTATACAAATTGTTGCAGGATCATGTCGTCAACACCACCTCCATCACCTAACGCATCAGGGCATAAGGCACCTGTACCCTCATCCCCGAAGCCCAAAAGGCGCCGGACTACCTCAATTGAGCAAGGAGAACCGAGCAACGCACGGGCATTGGAGTACGCTCTAAATTGGGATATGTACCCACATATGATCCAAAGGTGGATCGAAATGGGAGATGTTCCATCACCGTACTTTGCATCCACATCTTCATCGTCTACACTGCCTAGCTTACCATGTACCATGGAACAAGCCTTCGCAGCATTTGTGTCCTATATGTTAAAGGAATTAAGTTTTGTACAAGATGCCACCGAGGAGATACCTAAACTCCTGGAGAATGGAACACAAGTGGAAAAGAATAGGGTAGGAATAGAAGATTTGACTACCGAACTAGCTGCAACGGACCATGTCCACAACCTTTTAGTGAATCGTGTAGCATACCTAGAGACGAGGGATGAAATTATGGATGATGATATGCAAGGAGTTCTGGAGAGATTAGCTGCTATGGAAGCTCAGCTACATGTGGCTAACCACACTACTGAAGGCCTTCAAGAGAGGGTGACTCACTTGGAAGCCCAACTGCAAGCGGCCCTACACCCGGAAGACATTCCAGTATCTGACGATGAGGAGGAACCCTTTGAGGAAGAGCTCTTTGAGGAGGAGCCCTTCGAGGAGGAACTCTTAGAGGGGGAACCAGCTGAGGAAGAGCCAGTGGAGATTGATGATGCACAGTCATATGTCTCTTCTGATGACGAGGATATTTGAGGATCTTCCTATTCTATCTTCCTTTTCATGTTTGTTTTTGCTTATGTTATTTCCCTTTTCAAACCTAGATGGGTAAGGTTGTTCCCATCCAATAAAAGCATGAGAAGTTTAATATTTGAGTTATTTATTTTGTAGCCTTACAATTTATTTAATTTTTAAAATATTAGATGTTGTATTTCCTTACCCGTACCTGAATAATGTTTAATATGCGATATATTTCTCATTGTTTTCATTTGTGATTGTGAAGAAATATGTCTGGGAGAGGACGAGGAGGCCGTACCGGTGGTCGTGGTACCATCAACATGACGGCAGCAGAACTAGCAGCTTTGATAAACAATAGTGTGGCAGAGGCCCTAGCAGCACAGAATGCTGCAGGTAAATGCTTTCAACTATTGACTAGTAGTGTCAATCCCTTTTTCCTAAGAATATCTTTCTAAACTCTATAATTCCAATTCAATTCGTATTTCTAAATCCAGGCCAGCAAAATCAGCAAAATCAACAGCCAGCCTGCACTTTCAAGGCATTCATGGACTGCAAGCCCCACACCTTTAGTGGAGCTGAATGAGCAGTTGGATTACTTCGCTGGTTTGAGAAGGTTGAATCAGTAATAGCCATGTGCAACTGCCCCGTGGCTAACCAAGTGAAATTTGCTGCTGGAACTTTAGAAGGCCCGGCCCTAACATGGTGGAATGCCCAAGTGCAAATGTTAGGACTAGCAATGGCAAATGGACTCCCGTGGGAGGAATTTAAAACCATGATGAAAGAAGAATACTGTCCACGAGATGAAATTCAAAAGCTAGAAGGAGAGTTCTGGAACCTTAAGATGGAGGGTTCAGAAATTGAACTCTACACCACCCGTTCGCACGAACTTGCCACCATGTGCCCACATATGGTGACTCCGGATTACAAACGGATTGAACTATATATTGGAGGTTTGGTACCTCAGATTCAAAGCATGGTGACCTCATCCAACCCTACCACCATCCAACAGACCATCAGACTTGCTCACAAATTGACCGATCAGGCAGTGACACAGGGAACTTTACCTCCAAGAGGTTCGGTTTCTAAACCCACCGACAACAATAAGCGCAAGTTCGACCATCACTCCCACTCACACAACCACTCAAATTCTAAAGGATCCCAACCCAATCAACCTCAGCACCAACAACAGCGAAAGTTTAAGCATGCTGGAAACTTTAATCAAACGACCTCATCAGGTCCGAATCAAGGGGAATATGCTGGGAGGTACCCCAAATGCAACAAATGTGGCTATCACCACACGGGCACTTGTGACCGACAACGTTGCCAGCGTTGTGGTAAGATGGGCCACGCTGCAAAGGACTGTAGAGTTGCACTCCCGAACAAACAACCATTTCAATCACAAGGATTCACGAGGGGATGTTTTCAGTGCGGTAAAGAGGGACACATTCAAAGGAATTGTCCTCAGTTGAAAAATGGTGGAAATGGTAATGGCAGTGGTAGTGGTAACGGTAATAACCAGGGCAACAATGGTAATAACCCCAATCAAAACAACAATGGTGGGAATAACGGTAATAACGGTGGTAATGGAGGAAATGGGGCGAAAGGAAGAGCTTTTGTACTGGGATCCGGAGAGGCTCGCTACGATCATAACGTGGTCACCGGTAAATTTCTCTTAAATAATTACTTTGCTTCTGTCCTTTTTGACACTGGTGCTGATAGGAGTTTTATATCTAAGAAACTTAGTGATATGATAAAAGGAACTCCAACTCTGTTAGAAGCTAAGTATGTGATATAGATAGCTGACGGCCAAATAATTGAAGCAACCCACATTCTTAAGGGTTGTAAGCTTGATCTAACTAGCCATATTCTAGATATCGACCTTATGCCGGTCACACTTGGTAGTTTTGATGTGATCGTCGGCATGGATTGGTTGTCTAGAAACCAAGCGGAAATCATTTGTCATGAGAAAATCGTTCGCATACCCCTCCCGAGTGGAGAAATTCTTTCAGTTCAGGGCGAAAGAGTTGGTGCAGTCATGGGCATTATATCCTTCATGAAAGCACAAAAATGTCTTCGAAAGGGACATACGGCCATTTTGGCCCTTGTTGCTGAACAGCCGTCAGAAGAGAAGAAGATCGAAGATATTCCCGTTGTGCGTGAATTTTTGGAAGTATTTCCCGAGGATCTGCCCGGTCTGCCACCACACCGTCAGGTTGAATTCCAAATTGACCTAGCACCCGGAGCAGCACCGATTGCTCGGGCACCTTATCGATTAGCACCCAGTGAATTGCAGGAACTGTCCACTCAGTTGCAAGACTTATTGGATAAAGGTTTCATCCGACCTAGTTCATCACCGTGGGGAGCTCCGGTATTATTTGTCAAGAAGAAGGACGGTACGTTCCGTATGTGTATTGACTACCGGGAGCTGAACAAAGTTACAATCAAGAACCGCTACCCTTTACCTCGTATTGATGACCTTTTTGACCAACTCCAAGGATCAAGTTTCTATTCCAAAATAGATCTTAGGTCCGGCTATCATCAGTTAAGAGTCCGAGAAGAAGATATCTCTAAAACTGCATTCAGGACAAGGTACGGCCATTACGAATTTATGGTCATGCCTTTCGGTTTAACCAACGCACCTGCGGTATTCATGGACCTCATGAACCGTGTGTGTAAGCCTTACCTTGACCAGTTTGTTATCGTTTTCATCGATGACATCCTTATTTATTCCAAGAACGAGGAAGAACATGAGGAACATCTGCGTCTAATTTTGGAACTACTTAAGCAAGAACAACTTTATGCTAAGTTTTCCAAATGTGAATTTTGGATTCGAGAGGTTCAGTTCCTGGGACATGTAGTAAATGAAAAAGGAATACATGTCGACCCATCCAAAATAGAAGCCATCAAGAATTGGGCAGCACCGACGACTCCGACTGAGGTGCGACAATTTCTGGGATTGGCTGGATATTACCGTCGTTTTATCGAAGGATTTTCAAATATTGCACAACATCTCACCGCCCTAACCCAAAAAGGAAAAGCCTATAATTGGGGTGATAACCAAGAGTCAGCTTTCCAACACCTCAAACAGAAACTTTGCAGTGCACCTATTTTAGCTCTTCCGGAAGGAACCGATGATTTTGTGGTGTATTGTGATGCATCTATTCAAGGTCTGGGTTGTGTCTTAATGCAACGCGAAAAGGTAATCGCATACGCTTCATGTCAGTTAAAGGTTCACGAGAAAAACTACACCACTCATGACCTAGAGTTGGGAGCAGTAGTTTTTGCACTTAAGATATGGAGACATTACTTGTACGGTACCAAATGCACCATCTACACCGACCACAAGAGCCTCCAGCATATCTTCGAGCAGAAGGAGTTGAACATGCGACAACGTCGTTGGGTTGAACTTTTAAATGATTACGACTGTGCGATCCGGTATCATCCGGGTAAAGCTAAAGTTGTGGCTGATGCACTAAGCCGAAAGGAAACGAAACCCAAACGAATTCGAGCGTTACAACTTACTATCCACCCTGGATTGCCTGACAGAATCCGTAGTGCTCAACTTGAAGCCTTGAAAGAAGATAACCTACCGTTAGAAGGTACACGCGGCATGGAAGCACAACTTGAAGTAAAATCTGACGGAATTCGTTACTTTGTCGAACGAATATGGGTTCCAGTGTTCGGAAATTTAAGGGAACTAATCATGGATGAAGCTCATAAATCTCGTTACTCCATTCACCCGGGTTCCGATAAAATGTACCATGATCTAAAAGTACTATATTGGTGGCCAAAGATGAAGGCCGACATAGCCACTTATGTTAGTAAGTGTCTGACTTGCGCGAAGGTCAAAGTTGAATACCAAAAACCGTCCGGTCTCCTGCAACAACCTGAAATTCCCATGTGGAAATGGGAACAAATATCCGTGGACTTCATTACCAAATTACCCCGAACTCCTACCGGATGTGATACTATATGGGTAATTGTTGATCGCCTAACAAAATCTGCCCACTTCCTAGCCATCAAAGAAACTGACAAAATGGATAAACTCACTCGAGTATACTTGAAAGAAGTGGTCTCTCGGCACGGAGTGCCAATCTCTATTATTTCGGATCGTGATGCACGATTCACTTCCCGTTTCTGGCAATCATTGCATAAAGCATTAGGCACGCGTCTAGATATGAGCACAGCATACCATCCTCAAACTGATGGCCAAACTGAACGTACTATCCAAACTCTGGAGGACATGCTACGAGCTTGTGTGATCGATTTCGGTAACACTTGGGAGTCTCACCTACCATTGGTGGAGTTCTCCTACAACAACAGTTATCACACTAGCATCAAGGCAGCTCCATTTGAAGCACTTTATGGACGAAAATGCCGTTCTCCCATTTGTTGGACCGAGGTTGGGGATAGCCAACTCACAGGTCCTGAACTTGTATTTGAAACTTCCGAAAATATCGTTCAAATTAGAAACCGTATGGCGGCAGCTCGTGATCGTCAAAAGAGCTATGCCGACAAGCTTCGTAAACCTTTGGAATTTCAAATAGGTGACATGGTTTTACTCAAAGTCTCACCTTGGAAAGGTGTCATTCGTTTCGGGAAACGAGGAAAACTGAATCCTCGTTATGTTGGACCTTTCAAAATATTAAAGAGAATCGGACCAGTCGCGTACCGGCTGGACCTACCTGAAAGACTTAGTGGTGTACACAACGTCTTTCACGTCTCAAATTTAAAGAAATTCCTGGCAGACGAATCACTCGCAGTTCCTCTGGAGGAACTACATGTTGATGAACAATTACGTTTCATTGAAGAACCTGTCGAAATTATGGATAGGGAAGTAAAAACGTTAAAGCGCAGCAAAATCCCTATTGTTAGAGTCCGTTGGAACTCGAAATGCGGACCGGAATTCACGTGGGAGCGCGAGGATCAGATGATGCGCAAATATCCTAATTTGTTCAAGCACTCCACGTCAAACTCTTAAGGTACTATTTTAATTTTCGGGACGAAAATTCTTTCAACTAGGGAATGATGTGAAGCCCTAAAATTTTTTTTTGTTGTTGTTATTTTAATTTTCGGGACGAAAATTCTTTCAACTAGGGAATGATGTGACAATCCAGATTTTTCAGTTAATTTCGTTAACTATTCCGTTAAGTTTCTTATGAAAAACTTAACCCCGTTAATCAAATCTAACCACAAGGACTAATTCGGTTACAAAATCAACTCAAAACTGCAGGGACTAGTTGTGTAAATATGCCAAATCGAATTGTTGACTCCCAAAGTCAAAATCAAACTTGAATTAACTCTGTTGACTTTCTGAAAGTCAAACTTGCAACCAACAATTCAAATTCAAGTTCTATAACCGAAATTCGTTTGAGATAGTAACGAAAATACACTTTAATGCTATGATCGCTCATTATAGGATCATTATTAAACAATAATCGTACGAGTTAAACCAATTATGGGTGTTTATGTCGAAACTGTCGACCTCCCCGTCGACATCTATCAAAATCTCACAATTCGATTACCATTATCACGATTTCGCATCTCATCACCTCAAACGAGTTACTGTCTAGCTTCTGCACACACTAATTCAACCGAATTCAAGCCCGAAGTCGCCGGAACCTAACTCGCAAGCCGTTGGCAATTGGTCTAGTCGAACTCTATCAATTCTCCATCGATTCTGGTAACTTCTTACATCAACACTTTCGTATTTACCCTCTGAATGAAAGCCCTATGATTATTGGGGCTCATACCATCGAATTCAACACAACCCAATACCTAGGGTTCATACAATTTCTAGTTAATCGAACCCTAGCCTAGACACGGTCTTAATCCAATTAAATGGTGTGGTTAGAATCGTAATCCCTCTCTGATTTATAGCCCCATGAATCCATCAACTAACATTACAAGAATTAAACGAATCGATCTAAAGTTCTAACCTAGGGTTCGGTTTCTAAAAAAAAAAATTAATTGAAATTGAAACTTGTGTTTTTGAAATTTAACCCACCCACAGGTTCGAAATCTCCTAATGATCAAAACCCCTATACTTACTGGTTCAACCGAAGTCGGATTCACCGGATTTGAACATGGATTTGGGTTCGAAATCGCGTTTGGGGTAGGGACTTGATAATCGTAAGGATTAAAACCATTCTGGTTTGAGTTATATCGCGATTCCCCTAGCGGGTGAGATGGTTAAAGCCTTGGACTGAGAGGGAGGAGACCCGGGTTCGAGTCTCCCTCCCCCCCTGTTTTGGTTTTATTAATTTTAAGCTACTATTTTAATATTAAACATATATATATATATATTATATTAATATATTAAAATGTTTCTAAACCGGGAAAACACCCGTAGGCTCGGGTTTGATTTGTAAACCGCATTTATTTAAAATAACCACTTTAAAAATATCATATTTATATCATTTTCAAACCCCGACTTCTCATGAAATAATATATTAATATTATTTTTAATTCGTGACTCCTATTTCTAAATAATATATATTTATGTTATTTCACTTTGTTTAAACACCTCGTATAATGTTTTAAACCGTTTAATAATATAAATTGTTATATTATTTACCTACGTTATTTACTCGAATAAAAATAACATGTTTATTATTTTCGCCAATGATTAATTATTAATCTTACGAATCTAAAATAATATATTAGATTATATTATTTTCCTAACTTTTGTAAACGACTCGAACGTACGAATCTAGTTAATTAATTGTTTCTTATTCGTTATTAACATTCGACACGTAACGCATTTACCTTAATTATTATATATATAATTCCGTAGACACGTTCGTCTACTCTTAAATTCCTAGAATGCGTTAAGACGTTAAATCTTTCGTGTCGTCGTCACAAATCCTAACTTGTCCCTAATTTATATGTTTATAATTTTAGGGCATACGTAAGTCGTCTGAGACTTACACTCGTGGTTCCGACTTTTTCCCTTGTGTGATTCAAATCCTTACTCAAGCTCAGGTGAGTTTTCACGGCCCCTTTTACTGCTTTTAAACTGGGGGAGAAAACATGATACAAACTCTTTTGATTTTTGTACTTCATTTTATATCAATTGTTATGACTATGCGTAAACTCTATCACAAAAGTCCTCACATCGAACCGTTTAAATATGAATATAGCGAGGTATGTTGGGTAGTACTACTGGGTTTGACAAACCTCACCCGCGTTAGTCGCGCTAACACGATTGGATTTCGAACGGGTGCAATATTGACCTAAACGTGCACCGTGGTTGATAGACATGGTGGGAGGCAATACAAACAATCAGTTTACGGTTGCGAGCGTAATAACAAACAATGAACATGGGTTAGCTACTCATTTGGTATTTATGTTGATTGTACAATAAATCTGGTAAACGTTTATTTATATATTGAAACCTGTGAACTCACCAACCTCGTGTTGACACTTTTTCTTACATGTTTTCTCAGGACGCTAAGCTAAGACACAGGTGCACGTTAGGGCATGCATGGGATTCAACTGCTTTGCTTTGTGTCTATTTATATTGATTGAATTATTTTAATGTACTTTGTTTGGTTGGACGTTTGGACTTTGGTTTTGGGCGCGTGTATTTTGCGCATTTACTTTCTTTACGCTTCCGCATTGATACTCTGATTTAAAAGATATTTTCATTTTGAGTCCCATGTAGAGTCGTTCAATGTAACTAGTGTCTGAGATCTTGGTTTGTCACTTCCCAAACGGTAATACTCCGTTAGTTGAAATTGGGGGTGTGACAAATAGGTAACTTACTGCGTTTGAGAGTTTTGACCTCTCGGTTCATGATTTCGACTGGTTCCTCAATGAAACGTAGCTGTTCATCAATTTCCAACTCCTCGAGTGGAACTACAAGCGTCTCATCTGTTAGGCATTTCTTTAGGTTTGAGACATGAAAGACATTGTGCACTCCATTGAGTGTATCTGGTAGGTTCAGTTGGTATGCTACTGGACCGATCATTTTCTCTATCTCGAATGGTCCAACATAACGCGGATTTAACTTTCCTCGTTTTCCAAAACGAATCACACCTTTCCACAGTGAGACCTTTAATAATACTTTGTCGCCCACTTGGAATTCTAGCGATTTTCTGCGCTTGTCTGCATAACTCTTTTGACGGTCACGAGCTGCCGCCATACGGTTTCGGATTTGCACGATTTTCTCTGAGGTTTCGTGCACAAGTTCAGGACCCGTAAGTTGACTATCTCCAACTTCAGCCCAACAAAGTGGTGATCGACACTTTCTCCCGTACAAAGCCTCAAACGGTGCTGCTTTGATGCTAGTATGATAGTTGTTATTGTAGGAGAATTTCACTAAAGGCAGGTGAGTCTCCCAACTGTTACCGAAGTCGATCACACAAGCTAGTAGCATGTCTTCTAGGGTTTGAATGGTACGCTCGCTCTGGCCATCTGTTTGAGGATGATACGATGTGCTCATATCCAGGCGCGTGCCTAGAGCTTTCTGTAACGATTGTCAGAAACGTGAGGTGAATCGGGCGTCTCTATCGGAAATGATGGAGATTGGCACTCCATGTCAGGATACTACTTCTTTAAGATAGAGGCGACTTAACTTTTTCATTTTATCGGTCTCTTTGATAGCAAGAAAATGTGCAGATTTGGTTAGGCGATCCACTTGTGTCACATCCCGTAGGGGTTCGGGTTTGGTTATGAAATCCATGGAAATCTGCTCCCATTTCCACATCGGGATTTCCGGTTATTGAAGTAATCCGGATGGCTTTTGGTACTCCACCTTGACCTTTGAACAAGTGAGACACTTGCTCACGTAGGTGGCTATGTCGGCTTTCATGTTCGGCCACCAATACAAAACTTTAAGATCGTGATACATCTTGTCGGATCCCAGATGGATAGAGTATCGGGATTTGTGAGCTTCATCCATGACTAGATCTCTTAGGTTTCCATATACTGGTATCCATATTCGTTCCGCGAAGTAGTGAATACCATCTGCTTTAACCTCAAGTTGTTTCTCCATACCACGAGTGGATTTCAATGATAAGTTCTCCTCTTTTAAGGATTCGAGTTGGGCATTGCGGATTTGTTCGGGTAATCCTGTATGAATAGTGAGTTGTAATGCTCTAACCCATCGGGATTTGGTTTCTTTTCTGCTTAGGGCATCGGCTACCACATTAGCTTTGCCCGGATGGTACTTGATTGCACAATCATAATCGATTAATAACTCGATCCAACGACGTTGACGCATGTTCAACTCTTTCTGCTAAAAAATATGCTGAAGACTCTTGTGATCGGTGTAGATGGTGCACTTGGTACCGTACAAGTAATGTCTCCATATCTTGAGTGCAAACACCACGGCTCCTAACTCCAAATCGTGAGTTGTGTAATTCTTTTCGTGGATTTTAACTGTCGAGAAGCGTATGTGATAACCTTGTCGCGTTGCATCAACACACAACCGAGACCTTGGATGGAGGCATCACAATACACCACGAAGTCATCTGTTCCCTCCGGTAGAGATAGGATGGGTGCGCTACATAGTTTCTACTTCAGTAACTGGAATGATGATTCTTGAGTCTCGCTCCAATTATAGGGTTTATCTTTTTGGGTTAAGGCGGTGAGAGGTTGGGCAATCTTTGAGAATCCCTCGATAAAGCGACGGTAGTATCCGACAAATCCTAGAAATTGTCGAACTTCGGTTGGAGTTGTTGGTGCTGCCCAATTCTTGATGGCTTCCACTTTGGCTAGATCGACATGTATTCCTTTCTCATTGATCACATGTCCTAGAAATTGAACCTCGCGAATACAAAAGTTGCATTTGGAAAACTTAGCGTACAGCTGCTCCTGTTTCAGTAGCTTAAGGATCAAACGCAGATGCTCCTCATGCTCTTCCCGACTCTTAGAGTATATGAGGATGTCTTCAATGAAGACAATGACGAATTGGTCAAGGTAAGGTTTACACACACGGTTCATGAGGTCCATGAACACCGCGGGTGCGTTGGTTAATCCAAATGGCATGACCAAAAACTCGAAATGGTCGTACCGGGTTCTGAATGCAGTCTTGGATATATCTTCATCTCGAACTCTCAGCTGATGATAACCAGATCTCAAATCGATTTTTAAGTAGAAACTTGACCCTTGAAGTTGGTCGAATAGATCGTCAATGCGGGGTAGTCGGTAGCGGTTCTTGACTGTTACCTTGTTTAACTCTCGGAAATCAATGCACATGCGGAAAGTTCCAGCTTTCTTTTTGACAAATAGGACTGGAGCTCCTCATGGCGATGAGCTCGGTCAGATGAAACCTTTATCCAACAACTCTTGCAGTTGTGTAGATAGCTCTTGCAACTCACTTGGTGCTAGTCTATAAGGTGCTCGAGCAATAGGTGCTGCTCCGGGTGTTAGGTCAATCTGAAATTCGACCTGACAATGAGGTGGAAGACCAGGTAGGTCTTCAGGAAATACTTATGGGAATTCGCGAACGATATATCTTCTAACTTTTTCTCCTCGGTGGACTTGTCAGCGACAAGGGCTAGAATTGCGGTATGACCCTTACGCAAACACTTCTGCGCCTTCATGAAAGATATGATGCCCATCACTGCACCACTTCTTTCGCCCTGTACGGATAGGATCTCTCCACTAGGAAGGGGTATACGGACGATCTTCTCACTACAGATGATCTCGGCTTGGTTTTTAGACAACCAATCCATACCCACAATTATGTCAAAACTGTCGAGTGTAACTGGCATGAGATCGATGTCGAGTTTGTGACCAGATAGTTCTAACTTACATCCCTTGAGAATGTGGGTTGCCTCGATTACTTTACCGTCTGCTATTTCTACGGTATAATGGTGTTCTAGTAAAGTTGGGTTTATTCCTAACCGACTATTAAGTTCTCTAAATATAAAACTTCTATCGGCGCCAGTATCAAAAAGCACAGAAGCAAAATGATCGTTTAAGAGAAACATACCGTTAACCACGTTCCGATCATTCCGAGCTTCTCCCGATCCAATCACAAATGCTCGGCCCTTTGCACCATTTCCGTTGTTATTACCATTTCCACCCTGGTGGTTATTACCATTTCCATTACCGCCCTGATGATTGTTGCCATTTCCATTCCCGTTTCCGTTTCTCCTCAACTGTGGGTAATTTTTCTTGAAATGCCCTTCTTTACCACACTCAAAACATCCTTTGGGTGCGTCTCCAGGTGGTGTCTGTTTGTTCTACAGATCTACTCTACAGTCTTTGGCCAAATGACCCATCTTTCCACACCGGTGGCAACGGTACCGGTCACACGCTCCATGATGGTGAAAATTACATTTGTTGCACTTCGGGTACTTGCCAACATATGAACCCTGATTCTGTTGAGAAGAGGTAGACTGATTGTTGTTCTTTGAAGGTTCAAGCTTACGATGTTGCTGCTGTTACTGAGAAGGTGGGTTTGACTGGAAGGTTTTGGGGAATGAACTGTCAAACTTCCGCTTGTTTTCAGTTGTCTTTGATAACGCACCTCTAGGGGGTAGGGTGCCCTGAGCGACTGCCTGATCGGTTAGCCTGTGAGCCAACCTGATTGCTTGCTGGATTGTAGTAGGATTAGAAGATGTCACCATGCTCTGAATTTGCGGAACCAAACCATCAATGAATTTCTCGATCCTCTTATAGGGAGGTGTTACCATTTGCGGACATAAGTTCTCCAGGTCGTGTGAACGAGTAGTGTAGGCTTCAATTTCAGATCCTTCCATCTTTAGGTTCCAGAACTCGCCCTCAAGTTTCTGCACTTCATCACGGGGACAATACTCCTCCCGCAACATAGTCTTAAATTCATCCCATGGCAATGCGCTTGCCATCTCAAGAGTTAGCATTTGCACTTAAGAGTTCCACCAATTAAGGGCCGGACCCTCAAGTGTGCCAGATGCATACTTCACCTGATTGTTTGGCGGACAAATGCACATGGCAAAAGCGGATTCAGATTTCTCCATCCATCGGAGTAAGCCAACAGCCCCTTCGGCTCCACTGAATGAGTGAAGCTTGCAATCCATGTACGCCTTGAAAGTGCAAACCTGTTGGTGGTTGTGTTGACCTGAATTGTAAACAAGAATGTGCTTAGGGATACCGTATTCGAATTTGAGTTTAGGATGAATGATGACTCACTAGAGTCGATAATATTTTGCTTTACCTCCAGCATTAACAGCGGCTTGACTAGCTGCTATGGCTTCAGCCACACGCTCGTTTATGAGTGCCGCGAGCTCGGCTGCAGTCATGTTAATGTTTCCGCGTCCTCCGGAGCGTCCACCACGTCCATTTCCTCTTCCAGACATTATCTTTACATTCACAACATACAATAATGAGAAAAATACATCGCATTTTTATCATCATACAAGTACCAGTAAATAAAGAAATTCAAACCACAACATCTAATATTTCAATAATAGTAATACTTGATAAAATAAATTGTAACGATTACAACTAAATTCAACCAAACATCAAAATTCTAGAAACATCTGTTGGATGGGAACAACCCTGCCCATCTTGGTTCAAAAGAAAAGACGTAAATAAGTAATGAAGATAAGATATCAAATGCCACTGCTAGCTGATGTAACATCAGATGCTGCATCATCGTCCTCATCCTGGTCTCCTGTAGGTGCATCCTCTGGTGCAACTCCTGCTGCTTCAGCAGCTGCAAGTCGAGCCTCCACTTGCTCAATCCTGGTGTGGAGTATATCTAGGTTCCACTCTGCAGTGTTCAGCCGGTCTTCCATATCGACACATCCATTTGCCAAATTCTCATGGACTTTAACAGTGACTGCTAAATCTGAAGTCAGTTTGTCATTTTTCTGATTCATCAGAATCTGTCGCTCTAATATACCAGAAATCTCCCCTGATGCATCTCTCATGTTCCGGATCTCCCGGTCCATCCTAGCTACAAATGCAGCTAACACCTGCTCAAAGGGGTACTGCAATGGTGGCAAAGCTCGCACAGAAGATGATGAAGAAGAAGCAATGTCAGCAGTGAGTGGAGGTGGGACTTCCTCCTCGCGGATCCAGTTCCTGATCCTATCGGGATACCAATCCCAGTCCTGCGTGTTACCTCTGACACGCACATGAATAGGCTCATCGTACCCTACAGTGGTGTTGATTGGGTTAAGTCGACGTCTCCTCGGCTCTGGCAAAGGTACGGTAGGAACATCGTGCTCCTGAACGACTGGGGATGCGGGTGAATTAGGCGGGGTCGACATTTCCTGTAACGGGATGAGTGAGTGCCATGTATGAGTGTAAGTGCTGTGTAACTAATGCATGTACGTGGTTATAGTCTAGTACGCATTTCCTAGTTCTCTATAACCAATGGCTCTGATACCAATCTGTCACACCCCCAAAATCCACTAACGGAGTTTTACCGTTAGGAGCGTGACATACCAGGATCTCAGTCATTAGTTACTTTGAACGACTCTATATGAGTTTAAGAAAACCACTAGTATTGCTCATAGTCACGATGCAACACTAGTAATGAAAACACTGATTTAATGTAAGACTGCGGAAGCGAAAAGTTAAATGAAAAACATGCGCCAAAACAGTCGCGCCAAAAATAAATAGTCCAACAATAAATTAAATAACTAGTTCTTGAGTTTGAAAATGATGGACTTCGAATGCATGCATGTCTTAGCTTATGCTTGAACCTTAATGACATGAGAAAACATGCTAAAACGTGTCAACACTAGGTTGGTGAGTTCACAGGTTTCAATGTTTGTAAAGTTTACTAGATAAAATGATTTACAATTTATATCATAGGTAGCTAACCTAGTTACATGTTACTAAAGCGTTTCGACACCGAAGCTGACGGTTTATGTTTGAACTGCCTCCTACCATGACTATCATGATCAATGGTAAATGTTTAGGTCAATGTTACACCCGTTCGACTACCTGTCGTGTTAGCGCGACTAACGCGAGTGGGGCTTGTCAATGCCCAGTAGTACTACTCAAGATTACCTCGCTATCCCATATATTAAACGGTTCGATATGTAAGGACTTGCATGATATGTTTGCGCTTAGTACAACAAGTGATATAAATGAAATGTAAGATCTAAATGTTTGTACCCATGTTTTCTCCCCCAAGTTTAAATCATAAGAAAATGGGCCGTGAAAACTCACCTTAGAGTGCGTGCGAAAGAAAGCGAACTTAGAATGTTTGACGACTAACTGCCACCTATAAACACCGGTTTATAAGTGTGTGTTTGTGCAAGTTGATATGAACCCTAAGTATCCAAACAATCTCATTGTTTTAAGGGTTTAGAAAATATTTATTAGTTTGACCAAGTTTGACTAAGTTTGACCAAGTTTGACTAAGTTCGACCAAGTTTGACTCGACGACCCGTTGGTGACCCGTTTAGTGATTAAATGGTTGACTTGTATAACAACACGCTTAGCACACAAATAATTCATGTTTCATGCTACCTAAGTCATAACTAATTTAGCATGGTAAACTACGTCAACAATGCACGTTACATTAATTTATTATTTTTAATAAATAATATAAACTCATGTTTTCTTTCAAATGAATCACATTATTTATAACACGTTTGTATCATCATTCCATGTCTATCTACACATGCTAATACATAACAGATTATCATGACACACATCATTAAGTTTAGACATCAAATTCCAAATCACAAAAGTTTTCACTTTTAGTAACCTATGATCTATTTAAGCTATTTGCATTCAATAATCCTTTAACAAGCCTCATTACAATCGTACTAACATACTAGAGTAAATTTATAACATCATACACACCTAGAAACCTTCACATTCAAAAATCACTTTTTAACAAAGTTTTCTCTTTTAGGAAGTCGTCCATTACACGCTTTCTTTACACAATTAACACGTCTAATCAATCCCAAATCTTTCAACTAATATAATTACAACTATATTAATCATAATTCACGTCTATCATGCAATTCCTATACTTCACATAATCAACAAATCTCAATTTACACCTCGTATGAAAACTAGGGTTTCACATATTTTCATAAAATCACCAAATCGATACAATACTATCAATCAATTAACCAATTCATTAATATATTTCGAAAATATCAAGTTTGGATGAATTAGGGTTTCGATCTTAAAAATAATAATGAAATAACGACGGAATTCGATGAGATAACTTACGTAGGAATGTTAGGAATGCCTAGACTAGCTCGTATCTGCTTCCGGATTCACGATCGAAGATCAAACGAGGGTGTTTGGGTGGTTTATTGATCTCGGCCGAATGGGATGGTGAGGGGTGGGAGTCGCGACGGCAAGGGGTGGGGGTAGGGTTTATGTTTAATTTTTTTTTAAGTTCTTTATATAATACATGCACTAATGGGTTTTTAAGTTGGGCTTCGGGTTTAATTAAGGCCCATAGGCTATTATTATTAACTAACACTTAATTATAATTAAAACTATCAATTATTATTTTTATAAAAAACTCTAACTTTTATAAAAATACTACATACGATTAACATTCGATAAACATGCACGATAACCAGAATATTCACATAGTTCACGTAAAGTCACGTAATCACATAAAACTCATATAATTTATATTAAATATAAATTATTAAATGTTTGTAATATTAATCTTGATTAATCACCAATGTTCCGGGTTAGACTCGAGTGTGATCCGGTAATTCTACGGATTGCCGTTGTGTGTGAAATAACTGACACATTTAATTAACCTAATTAAATACCATGCACGTGTGACTAACTGAGATAATTGAGTTTGCAATGAATAATGTTTGAACTAACGAGGTTTGAGTTAACGGAGTTAACCTGAAATTGTCGGATGTCACAAACCTATTCTTGCATAATAAATTTAGATTAACCAACTATCATCCAACCCCTACAATATCCCTGATGTAAAGAAACCTGAGACTGATGAGACTTGAACTACAATTCGAAATCAACCAAAACATTTAAAGCATTCAATCGATTAATGAAATCATATGGCTTAACATGCCAATCAAGATTATAAACCAAGACTAACCATTCAAGAAAGTAACAGGTGTAGTACAAAACCCTACACCCAGAGAAGACCACAAGTGATTTAGCTACTAATACTCATCACAATAATCAAAACTAATGTAATGGAATTTACAATCATCAAACTTTAAGAACAATCCACCTAAGAACAGTGGGAATCGCCCTCTTGAAGCTCTAGAACGGCTGGAATCGAGAATAGAATGGTCATGGGGGCTGAGAATGGTGAAAACCTAATTTAGATTAATTTTCCTGTAAAACACACTTTTCGCGTACCGCGAAGTGTCCTGGCCAAGTCCTTCGCATACCGCGAAGGGCAGAATAGTCGGGGCGCCTCTTTGCTTCTTCGCGTACCGCGAACAATACTCCCCACGTCTTCGCGTACCGCGAAGAACAAAATTTTCAGAATTTTGACTTTTGACTTTTAATCCCCCGTGCTTCGTGTCCAACTGCTTTGCTTCCGTTTCCCGCTCATTTAGCACTTAAACCTGGGAAGGGGTGTTCACGGTCCGGTTTCGCGGTTTTTAGGTCAAACCGTTAGTAACGGTTTTTTATCACTAAAAACCAAAACTGGACCGTTGAAAATAAAAACCAAACCAAACCATTATTACCGGTTTGGTTTCACGGTTTATGCTTTTTAGGCCCATTTAAGCTAAGCCCGTGAGCTATAAAAAAACTAACAAAGTACAGCCCAAAAACAAAATTAAAAAAAAAACTAACAGGACAATTAACAAAAAAGGTTGGCCATAATCAATTATATTAAATTCAATCTCATAAAACGGGTATTAAAAAATAAGTGAACTATAATAAAAAGAAGTTTGACATAGTGAATTAATTGATGAGTGATTCTAGAAACAAAGTGAATACGTAAGTATGATATCATAACAATAATGCAATTGCAATTATCTTCAGTGTTCAATGTTCATACACAAAACAAACCAAAGGAACAATAAAAAGAAAACATACAAATGCTAAGGTTATAAAAATATATGAATAAATAATATATACATATATATATATATATGGTCTGGTTCGGTTTTTTACAACCGGTTTATGGTATAAACCGTAAACCAAACCGTTTACTATGGTTTGAAACTTTTGAAATCGACCGACCAAAATTTATAAAAAAAAACCGACCGCGAAACCAAACCGATGACCGGTTTGGACGGTTTCACGGTTTGAAACCGAACCGTAAACACCCCTAGAGGCGGTGCAGGTGCGGCGGTGAGTGTGTAGCGGCGTCGGAGGTAAAAAGACGAGGAAGATGACTGGAGTGGATGAGCATTTTTAAAGAATTTAGGTTTAGTTAATATATATATATATATATATATATATATATATATATATATATATATATATATATATATATAGGGAGATGATCAAGAGAAAACCAAAAAGTTAGACGAAAACCACTCTGAACCGATCAAAACATTTTCATTTAAATTTTTTATTTAGAAGGTTAATTTGGTAATTTAACACTTATTAATTATGGTAATTATGTACTATTTTTGAATTCCTATATACACTCATTAAATAATTGATTTGGTTGACTAACTGATTACATATTTCTCTTTTAAATGACTACCATTCTCAATCGATTCATCATAAAAAATATTGATTCTTCATCTCAATTCTTATGTTTAATTTTTCATCACTTCAATCAATTAAAAATATTCATGATGTTCAGCAAGTTCAAGAGGCTTCAGATTTTTCATCAATTCACCAGTTTCATATCTAAAGGATTTTCAGAGATTGAAATGATTACAAGAATCATAACACGGTTACAGTTTAATATCGAAAGGAAAATCATATTTAACGGATTTTCATAGCAAGGTGGTTGTTTGGTTCAACATGTGGTTGCGTCCCCACGACAGCGATGAAGGAGGATGGTGGCTCGGTCAAGGTGAAGATGACGGCGAGGGAGGATGGTGGCTCGGTCAAGTGACGGTTAAGGAATAGATTGAAGTTTATGAACAAGGGGTTAAAATGATGGTGAATTCAATGGATTAGGTACATAAAGCTTCGGTTGTGAATTTTGATTATGGTGGTTAAGATGATGTTCATCATGATGATCTTCATTTATTTTTCGTATGAGCTACGTATACGTAACTCGTTAGAGCTGCGTATATGTAACTCAATTCTTTTTTTTGGTTATGTTTACCAATGTTTACGTGTTAGCTACGTATACGTAACTCGTAACATCACCATCATCTTAACTCGTAACATCCACATCATCTCCACACGTAACTTGTTTACATATATGTAAACACATATGTTAACTTACATATATATTTACAGTTACGTAAGCATATATATGTAAGTTTGTTTAAATATACGTAAGCATATATGTAATGTGTTTACATACAGGTACACATATATTTAGCTACTATATGATTAGATGTACGTAACTTTTGTAAACTAGTTATTTCTACCAAAATTATTGTTTCTAGTGGGTTATTTTGTGATCATTACTAGATGTAAATATGTTTTTATTGATTTGTTTGATCATAATTAATTAGAGAGGAGAGATAACAATGAATTTAGGATATTTAATTAGTTAATTAAAGATGACGGATTAAAATTAGTATCTTTTTCTTTTTTCATATTACCCTTCAAAGCCTTATAAAATTCTCAAATTATTAATTTAACTACAATCATGTCACTAATCAATCTTAACCATAGATCAAATAAATCAAGGGCTATAAAGTGGTTTTCTTGGTTTTCGCATAAAATTGAGTTTTCTCTTGAACCCTCCCCTATAGGGTATGGTTCCATTCAAAACCCATCTTTATTGTAAAAACCTTAAAACCTTTATTCAATGGCTAATCTTAATTCAAACACACAAGATGTTGTCAAGTCTCACTAAATTTGTTTTACATGAAAAAGGCAAAATGGACATTTTACTAACACACATAAATCAGATTCAACAAGAAGGCGACATGTGTCACCTCCTTATCAACTACACTTTCTCTTTTTTTTAATAAAAAGATTTCCTATGTTTTTAAAACATTTATAACTTTTTTATATTATGTTTTTTGTTTATAAAAATTATATCATTAAATCGATCACATTTTTATCTTTAATTTGATTATAATATCAAAAAAAATTACGAACGTCAGTTTTTTACATCAATGTAACGAAACATTTTCTATCTAACAGATCGTTACATTGGTTTAATACTATAGTTACATTAGTATTAAACTATTTTTTAGGACGTCTATAATTACATTGGTATAACTACCAATTACATTAGTGTAACGCACATGAATTATATGAATGCAAACTACCATTCATTAATAGATTGACTTTAACCAAATTAACTGAAATTCAACAAGAACACAGCAACCAAAATTAATTCAACAAAAATGCATTTCAAAATATGAAAAATACATCAGATGGCAACCAAAATTAATTCATTAGACAAACAGAAACATGTTTGCTCAATTAGAAATTCCCAAATAGGGTATTTACCAATTTCCCAATAGGGTATTTACTTTAAATGCAAGCAGAAAGATGTTTGCCCACTTGAGAATTTTTTCTTCTTTTCGTACACTCTAAAACTAAAATCAATATGCCTTTAACTGTCAGACAAATATCACTCATGTAGCCACATAACAACAGTAAATCTTGAATCTTCAAAAAAAAGATTGAAATTAGAAGAAAACTTACAATTTCTATTCATACCTTGGCATAAACATTAGAAGAAAGACTTTTACAATTTCTTGTAATACCCCTAAACCAGATAAAGATTGAAATCAATGCCTCCTTTGTTTAATCGATTCTGGAAGATGACGAAAAAAGGCTCTAATAAATCTTGAATCTCCCGAACAGAGATGGAGTCGCCCAGCAAGACCCGTATGCACAGATCCGTTGCGAGTTGTACTTGTTGGGGTTCAGTGGTGATCAGATTGACTTTTTATCAAAAACGGGTTTTGACAGAGAAATTAATTAATTCAGTTAACTAATAAATACGCAGCGGAAAATAAAATCATAACCTATTTAACAGCACTGACAAACCGAACAGGATCTGGTTATGAACACGCAAACACACAAAAAAACAGTTAATCTACTGATGAGATTAATTATACCTTTGTGGTTAATGATTAACCGGTTGAGACACCGAGGTACAACGAACCGATGCTAGATCACGAACCGATAAGACGAGAGAACGGGAAGCGTCGGGGCTGGCCGGAAACGGGACAGCAGCGGGGCAGGGTTCGGCTTAAACTGGTTTGGAGGTTGCCAGAAACGCCAAAGAGAATATGGTTTTTTTTTTGTTTGGTGGCTGTTCTGCACGAAAAGAGAAAAAAAAACCACTTGGCATTTGCGGCTGAGCTCTTGTTCCCTTCAAAACATATTTTTATGTTTATTATATATAATAACTAGCTTAGACCCCGTGTAACACACACGGGGTGCAAAATATCAATACACAAATTTCTTAAATTTTATTTATATATTTTACAAGTGTAAAAATATATTACTATATATAGTAAGGATAGAAAATAAAATTCAAAATATGTAAAAAATAATAATATATAATTGGGTTTAAAAAATACGTCTATTACTATTTAATCTAAATTGACTTTCATTAATATTTGATTGAAAATAAAAATTATATAATTAGGCTTTAAAGTTTTTTTTATAATAAAGGATAGTTTAAAGTAAATGTGTTTTATTAGTATAATTTTTAATTAATTAAAAGATATTGGTGCATTTAATAAGAGAGAGAAGCGGGAAAAAAATGATGAGATTGAATATGATGGCGACATGTGGCATACAAAAACCTTTATTTATTATATAGTATAGATAATAAACCCTACTAATTGTTTCCGGGCCCATAGTCCAATACGAGATGCAAAAGCCCGAACCCATTTAATTGTTTTAATTAAAGATTAAAACAATATATATAATTATTATTTATAAACTAGTATAAATAATAATTTCCGTCTAACAAATATATATAAAATATACCGTCTAGCTAACAGTTCGTAATTACCAGTTAAGCAGGTTAAGTGGATTTAATGTTCGTTGCCCTAGGTATAACTCTTACGGGTCATAGCTCGGTCAGCCGCGTTGTCCATCGGGTAGGTCCATAAAATCCAACAATCTCTCACTTGGACGATCCACGATAAATCAACGCAAACAGTCAGCGACGCTCTAGCTGCACATGGTTGTCCCTAACAAGGTATGACGCTTTAAAGTCATTAACCAAATATCTCGGTGTTAGTAACAGCTAACTAAAGCAAAACAATAGACTTATAGCAATAGTTATCATTCATCCTTTCCGTATAAAACATCAATTGAATCAATGAGACATGGATTTAGTTCATTCTCATATGGCGTTAAATTATTATTGTTCTCGATCAAGAATCAAAGTGGTTCAATCAAACACACAGTAAGTTTGGGTAAGGCCTTACACTTCACCAGTTTGAATCAACGAGGGCGCCACGATGCCTATCTGTTACATATAATGTAAGAGTACAGAATCCCTTATTGACTACATACAACTCCCACTGAACTTCAGAACTATTCCTAATCAAAGTCTTTATGACTGGCAGTTACGCGACAACGTTTGACAGCGATTAAAGAATGGTTCTTAGTAACCGACAGTTCTAGCACGTATCTCAGGTCAGAGGATACTAATGAGTATACCAATAGCAAAACATCTTATGACAAAGATCCATGAAGATGATTTGATGCGAGTTACATCCAACGTCATTCAAAATGAGGCATGTGAAGTTCGGAGTCAATTCCTTGAGCCGAAGTTTAGAAAAGTCTTAATTCAGAGACGTTCCCACGAGTCTGACCGACTACGGATAATTAAGAATACAAGATTCATGGATTAAACGTATTAAAATCGAACACAGTTATAAGAATTCAGAATTGCATTTAAATCAGTAAACCAAAAAGAATTCAAAAGTACAACTGTTTAAATGTTCGCACATTCAAAATAGTAAATCAAAACATACCACTAGCAAATCTAAGACCAATAGCATCTCTGTGAAGATCATGCTTGTCCTGAGTCATGGGCTTAGTAAACGGGTCCGCTAGGTTTTGATCTGTGTCTACTTTGCTTATCACGACGTCTCCATGTTCCACAATTTCCCGTATATAGTGGAACTTCCTTTGAATGTGCTTGGCTTTGTGATGAGATCTGGGCTCTTTGGCTTGAGCTATAGTACCTGTGTTATCACAAAGTATCTCGATTGGTTGGCGAATACTCGGAACCACATCGAGGTCAGTAATGAATTTCTTCATCCAAGCAGCTTCCTCAGCAGCATCTGATGCGGCTATATACTCAGATTCAGTGGTTGAATCCGCCACTACACTCTGCTTGGAGCTTTTCCATGAGACAGCTCCTCCATTAAGAGTGAATACGAAACCCGACTGTGAGCGAGAGTCATCTCGATCAATTTGAAAGCTAGCATCAGTGTAACACCGTATAGTGAGCTCCTCTTTCACTCCTCCAAATATTAAAAACATGTCTTTGGTCCTTCTTAAGTACCTCAGGATGTTCTTGACTGCAGTCCAATGGGCAATGCCAGGACTTTGCTGGAAACGGCTGGTCATGCTTAAAGCATACGAGACATCAGGTCTAGTGCATAACATAGCATACATGATAGAACCAATCGCTGAGGCATATGGAATTGCTTCCATTTCCTTAATTTCAATGTCCGTGGAAGGAGATTGTGATTTGTTCAACACAGTGCCTTAAGTCATCGGAACACCTCCTTTCTTGGAGTTTTCCATCCTAAAGTGTGTCATCATTTTGTCTATGTAAGTACTCTGACTTAGCCCTAGAAGTCGCTTAGATCTATCTCTGTAGATCTTGATTCCTAGAATGTAAGCAGCTTTTCCAAGATCCTTCATTGCAAAACAAGATCCTAACCATTGTTTGACTTTGTCAAGCACAGTGATGTTGTTTCCAATGATCAGTATATCATCCACATACAAGATGAGAAATGATATAGTGCTCCCACTAGCCTTTCTGTAAACACAAGGCTCATCTTCATTCTTGACAAAAACAAATTCTTTGATTTTCTGATCAAAATGAAGATTCCAGCTTTGAGATGTCTGTTTAAGTCCATAAATGGACTTATTCAGTTTGCAGACCCTACTAGGATACTTTGGATCAACAAAACCGTCAGGCTGAACCATATAGACATCTTCAGAGAGATGTCCATTAAGAAAAGCGGTTTTGACATCCATTTGCCATATCTCGTAATCATGGTACGCGGCTATGGCAAGCAGTATCCTGATCTATTTGATCATAGCAACGGGTGAGAAAGTTTCATCATAGTCAATACCTTGAGTTTGAGTGAAACCCTTTGCAACTAGCCGTGCTTTATAGGTTTTACATTACCATGCATGTCGGTTTTTCTTTTGAAAATCCATTTGCTCCCTATTGCCCGAGAACCGGGGGGTAGCTCAATCAAGTCCCAGACCTGATTATCACGCATAGATTATATCTCGGCGTTCATGGCTTCAAGCCATTTCTCGGATTCAAGATCTGAGATAGCAGATTTGTAGTTTGTAGGTTCGTCATTTGACTCAGCTACTAACAGGACTTCAGAAGCTTCAAGATGTCATAGGTATCTATTAGGTTCTTTACGAGACCTGCTACTTCTGCGAACGCTTGTGTTTATGTCTGATTCATCTGCAAAAACTTCTTGTTGATCAGACACTCCGATTTCCTCAGCGGTTGTTTGTGTTTCTCGAATTTCTTCAAGATCCATAATATTATTTCCGGTTCCTCGATTTAGAAGATCTTCCTCGAGAAAGCGTCCTTCCTTTTGAAGGAAACAAGGTTTGCATCAGGATGATAGAAATAATATCCGCTTTTGTTGTAGTAACCGACGAAAACAACTTTTTCGCCTCTGGGATCGAGTTTGTCATCAGAATCGCTAGTAACATATGCATCACATCCCCATACTCTAAGGTAAGACAAATTGGGTTTAGACCCGTGCCATATCTCATATGGAGTTTTGTCCACCTTCTTAGTCGGTTCCAGATTTACAAGGCGGGCGGCGGTCATAAGAGCATAACTCCAGAAGGAATGAGGCAAGTTAGTTCTACACATCATCGATCGAACCATATTAAGTAGGGTTCGATTTCTCCTCTCGTTCACTCCATTAAGTTGGGGTGTGCCAGGAGGAGTGGGCAGAGAAATAATTCCGTGCTCCTTCAGATGATTAAGAAATTCTAAGCTGAGATACTCGCCACCTCGATCTGATCGAAGTGTCTTGATAGATTTATCGAGTTGTTTCTCTACTTCGTTTTGAAACTCTTTGAACTTTTCAAATGTTTCATGCTTATGTTTCATAAGATAGACATAAACATATCGACTATAATCGTCAATAAATGAAACGAAGTATCTTTCATGATTTCTAGACATGGTTCTGAAAGGGCCACACACATCAGTGTGTATAAGGCCTAGCAGATCCTTGGCTCGTTCACCAACATGAGTGAAGGGGTCCCTTGTGAGTTTGCCAGCTAAACAAGACTCGCAATTATCAAATGAGTCATGTCCGGTAGGTTCAAGAATTCCCTCGGATTAGAATCTTTTAATGCGTGCCTTGCTTAGGTGGCCAAGTCGACAATGCCATAGAAAAGTATCATTAATGCCAGATTTGATACGTGTAGAAAGATTATATATGTTATTGTCAGTTTGAACGTCAATCTCATAAATACCGTTTTGAGGTTTAGCCTCAAAATAAAAGATATCATTTAAGTAGGTAGAAATAGCAATACCATTAAAAACGTACTTAAATCCTTGTTCAAACAATAAAGAAACTGAAATAATATTTCTGGTTAAACCAGGTGCAAACAAAAAATTGTTCAAAACAACCACAAGGCCAGAAGGACATGAGATATGCTATGTTCCAGTTGCAAGAACTGGTACTCTTTTCCCATCACCAACGATGAGCTCCATGCCACCTTGTTTCAGCTTCCTCCAACTTTTAGGCTCCTACAAGACATTAATGATGTCGTATCCACATCCAGTATCAAATACCCGTGTGTTGCTAGAAACAGTAAAAATTTCATATTTAAAGGAAGAGGTGCCCTCACCACTGGCTCTCTGCAGCTTTTGCTTGGATAGATATTCAGGACAGTTACGTTTCCAGTGCCCCATTTTGTTGCATTCAAAGCATTGGCGCTCCTCAGGAGGGGGTGCTTTTGAAGCTTTCTTGTAATTGTTGGTGGCAAGCTTGGCAGCAACATTAACCTTCTTCTTGCCTTTGCTATTATAACCTCTTTTCTTGGGGTTAGGTTTTTTAACACCAGCATATCTGACCATCAGAACTTGATTTTTCTTTCCTTGGATATTCATCTCGGCCGTTTTGAGCATACCATGTAGCTCGGCCACTATCTTCTGCAAGCCATTCATGTTGAAATTCATTACGAATTGAGCATAGGAGCTTGGGAGAGAGTTTAAGATGAAATCAGTAGTCATGTCATCCTTCATGGGATATCCAAGTTTGTTCATCTGGTCGATGTACCCGTTCATCTTAAGTACATGAGCACTAACAGGCGTGCCCTCTTGCATCGTGCAACGAATAAGCTGAGACATGGTTTCATAGCGTTCTTGTCGGGCTTGTTTCAGGAACATGCCCTTAAGTTGCTCAATCATGTCAAAGGCACTCAGGTCCTCCATGATCTTTGGGAGCTCACGGGACATGCAGGCTAGCATAAGGCAGGACACCTCAGTGGCATCATCTCTTTGTTTTTCCCAGACCTTACGAGCGGCAGCCGTGTTACCATCGGGTGCCTCAGGGACTGGTGCATCGAGAACATAGAGCTTCTTAGCCATATTGAGAACTATTCTCAGATTGCACTGCCACGAGAGAAAGTTGGTGTTATCCAGCTTTTCATTCTCAAGGATATACTTGAGAGCGAAGGAGTTATTAGTATTATTATTTTCAGTAGACAACTGTCAAGAAAAGCAAATAAAGTAAATTAGTATAAAGAAAGTGAAAAATCCTTATTAATTTATGACCCAATTACAGAAATTAGCATAATGAGTGAGAATCTAGCTAAATCAGTCACTAATGGTAGCTATGGCATACAACATTAGTAAGTGGGTAACTAGACTGACAATTAGTGTCAATTGTGGAAAGATGCACAACTCTCGTGTATGAGGCCGCTAAGACAAGACATGTCTATGCATTGATACGTTTAGCCTCATCTATGCCCACTTTTAATCTCTTGACAGCTGGGGCATGTAACAAGAGAGAAAAGTAATAGTCGTCCTAAAACAGGTACTTGCGGAAGGGCCGGATGTGTCAACGAAACCCTTACGCCTTGGAAGGATAAACTACGCATCCAGTGCGGTGCTGTGGCTCCAAACACCGATGTTTCGTTTTATTCTCCAAGTGTTCCTTATAATAGGATGGCATAGACCATTGGTTTTAAATATGGGTTCCAATTTTAGTGTTTACCGAATAGGGTCAAACACAACGAATGATTAAATCATACGTGTGATGTAAAAGCCAGTTTTACCATTTAAAGTCATGACAAATTTGATGAACCCTTTCATCTCTCAGGACACTTAATTTTAAATAACCTATTAAAACTAAGTTTGTCGCGACTTAAATAACCAGTTAAAGTTAATAGTTGAAAACTATTAAGTTATAAGTTTTGAAATTAAATTTAGTTTAAATTGCAAAACTTTAGCGGTTATTTATTTTATAAAAACAAGTCAGTTGTTATTTTTATAAAATTCTACAAGTTGTAAAATTAGAACTTGTGGTGACAGATTGTGACATTTTAAAACTCATTTTAAAATGTTTGGTGTTTGGTTGGTTTATAATAAATTTAAGTTATAAAAAATTAAAAAGCAACCATAAAGTAAATAAATATATAAATCTTTTAGGGTCAAGTTTGTTTGATCTTGCTAGAGCCAGTTAGCAAGACCAAATGGGTCACAGGGTCCACAAAATTAAAACAACCACAATGATGGACTTCCGTGCATCTAGTCGTCTCGGATGACTCCCACTGAATCCATGATTCCTGTTGCGTCTTCAGATTTGTGTTCGGGTTTTTATTACATTACATAAAATAAAATAAAAAACATATTCTATTACAACTTTGAGCTATCAAAAGTGGGTTAAAACCATAAAACCAAAAACTAAATAATAAACACAAACAACTCAATCACATGGGTCGGGCCAGATTTACATATTCAACACAATCACATATGGGCAATATATTTGGTCAAATAAAATAAAAAATCGACCAAATTAATAAATAAAAAAATTACCCCAAAAAAACAGATCAGATCAGAAACTTCAACATAGTTAAAGTTTGTGATTAATCTAACCGGTGAAACCAGACCGGTTCCGATTTGCGTGTTATAACCCAGGCTCTGATACCACTGTTGGGGTTCAGTGGTGATCAGATTGACTTTTTATCAAAAACGGGTTGTGACAGAGAAATTAATTAATTCAGTTAATTAATAAATACGCAGCGGAAAATAAAATCATAACCTATTTAACAGCACTGACAAACCGAACAGGATCTGGTTATGAACACACAAACACACAAAAAAAAAACAGTTAATCTACTGATGAGATTAATTATACCTTTGTGGTTAATGATTAACCGGTTGAGACACCGAGGTACAACGAACCGATGCTAGATCACGAATCGATAAGGCGAGAGAACGGGAAGCGTCGGGGCTGGCCGGAAACGGGACAACAGCGGGGCAGGGTCCGGCTTAAACTGGTTTGGAGGTTGCCGGAAACGCCAAAGAGAATATGGTTTTTTTTGTTTGGTGGCTGTTCTGCACGAAAAGAGAAGAAAAAACCACTTGGCCTTTGCGACTGAGCTCTTGTTCCCTTCAAAACATATTTTTAGGTTTATTATATATAATAATAAACCATACTAATTGTTTCCGAGCCCATAATCCAATACAAGATGCAAAAGCCCGAACCCATTTAATTGTTTTAATTAAAGATTAAAACAATATATATAATTATTATTTATAAACTAGTATAAATAATAATTCCCGTCTAACAAATATATATAAAATATATCGTCTCGCTAACAGTTCGTAATTACCAGTTAAGCAGGTTAAGTGGATTTAATGTTCGTTTCCCTAGGTGTAACTCTTACGGGTCATAGCTCGGTCAGCAGCGTTGTCCATCGGGTCGGTCCATAAAATCCAACAGTACTTGGTTGCAGGGATGGAGTCCCCAAACAGATCCATCGCAAGTTGTTCTTGGTTGCAGGGAAGAAGAAGAATCAACGACCATCCTCGAGCGCTGCAACCTTCGCCACTATAGCGAGTCCCCAAACAGATCCGCCACTGTCTTCGTCCTCGAGTAACCTTCATCCCAGGCGGTGGTGATCGGCGGTGGTCTCCTGGATTTCTAGAGAGTGGTTGAAGAAATTGGGGATCGAATTTAGAGAAAGAAAGATGTATGTACTGATTTGAAAGAAAATAGGGGTGAGGGTGGGGTAAATAGGGGTGAGGTGGGGTTTGGGGTAGGAGGTGAAAATGAGATTATACCCTTTCACTCATCTCAACTATTCATCTCAAATTTTATTATTATATATTAAATTAATGGTTGTGGTTGAGTTTTAAGGTTTTTAAATAAGGAGTGGGTTTTGATTTGAACACTATATATATATATATATATATATATATATATATAGGGGCATGTTCTTTTGAGAACCAACCATATGTTGAGAACCGAAAGAACCACACAAAACGTGTACATATCGCTTTAGTGAAAAAAGTAAAATTCAACAACAATGTTTTATTTATCTCTTCCCACTCTTAGTTTGGTTTTATCTCCTCTCTCCTGAATTTTTTTAAGAAAAGTATAAAAATATGCATATATGCATTCATTTGTGCATATAGTGTGAGTGCATATATGCATTTAAAAAACGACCATAAATTCGAGATCTTTTAAAACTAAACCTTAAACATATTGAAATGTACATGAATTCTAGTCAATTTATATTATAAATAGAGGAAGAGTTAATGCGGTTCTCACGGTTCTTAACATATTGTTGGTTCTCAAAAGAACATACCCCTATATATATGTTAGTAATTAAAATAATTTATTAAATTTATAAAATATAATTAAATTATAACGATTATCCTTTAGACGTAAAAAGACTAAAATTTCCTCATGTGCAGTACACATGGGGTGACTTAACTGTTGTTAGTGAAAATGACAAAATTCGTAAGTACTTTTGCAAATAAAGGACAATGAGTGAAAGTCAAAATTTTAAAAGACCCATTCCATAATTTTGAAAAACGTACAGGACAAAAGTTGTAATTTAGTTAAAACAATTCCTAGAATTTCTTAACAAAATTTAAAGAATCTAATTTTATATCAGAGTTAATTACATTTATCTACCGATTAACTTAAATAAAAAATGTCCATTGCTTGTGTTAATTTCTTGGTTATTTTGTACGTCCCGGGGGCCTCGGTTCGAGCACAGCAGAAGACTGATTAGTGCAATGTAAGACCTGCTCATTGATTCGTGGGGAGAAAAGATGAAGGAAACGATGGACCAGAGCATATGAACAATAGGAACAGATAAACAAGAGAATCGATAATCCATAACAACGTTATCATTACAGATTACATACCGAAGGACTATACATCTCTAGTTTAAGCTCAAGGTCCAGGGGTTGGGAGAGCTCATCCCGACCCGACCTCTCTCAGAATCTCACATCTCTTCTCTGCACTTTACAAATGAGCCCTACATCTCTATTTATAGAGGCAGGAACAACTTGTCATGCACACTTAACAAGTACGCATGACATTTGGTCATGCGTACTTATTTAGAACGCAAGGCAAATGCCTTGTGCACTTGTTAAGTGCGCATGAACAAGTGGTGAACTTGCTAAGTACGCAGAAACATTCTCCTGCGTACTAGCTGAGTACACCGATACATAGAATTTTATCTATAGTTACCAAAACATGCTTCAACAGACTCCCTCTTAACTATAACATCAAATTCTATCTATCACTAACACTGATATTCATCAGTTTACAAAGAATATCTTAACAGACTCCCTCTAAACTAATGACATCAAGTGTCTTCTGGCGAGACTTGATCTTCTGGCATTCCACTTGAGATCTTCAAATCTTCAAACTTCAGTCTTCAGTTGCCGAGTGATGACGAACACAACTCCCTCTTAACTGTAGCTTTCTTTGTAGAGCAAAACAAGTGCTTCAATAAGAACCAACTAACCCAACACAACTCATTGTAGTTCATTTTCTCAGCAGTAGCTTCCTCCAATCTGACTTAGACTTCCACCAAATCAGCTGGCATATGATAGAGAGTTTGAATTTTCAATAACATGCATCAAGCTAATCAGCTCCCAAAGGAATTCCAGTAAGATAAAACTTTTTAGTCTTTAAGCCAGATGTGGGAATGTGATGTAAGGGTGAAAGTTTGCTGTTTAACATGCTTAAAAACACATAATTGTTTGTATTTCAATGTGGAACATGGTAACTATTGAGATATTTGTTGTTTGCAGGAAAGTTGAGGTTAAGGAGCAGATATGATGATGAAACAGAAACAAGAAAGATGTTATGAGGATGGAGGATGATTAAGGATCAAAAGAATCAAAAATAAGGAGGAGCGTAAGCTACGCCCTCCTCGGCGTAGCTTACGCTTGGTAGCGTTTTTCAGAGGAGCGTTTGTGGAGTGTAGCACAGAGGAAAGAGCGTATGGAAATCAAGAGAGAGCGTAGCTTACGCTCCTGAGGAGTTTTTTTAGGAAATTTGGGATTTTTGACTATATATTCAATTCTAAACCCTAGGGCCGTGATAATTCGATCTTGGGAGCTTCTTGGACGACCAGAGGGCGATTTTGTGTATTCCGAAGAGTTTCTAATTCGCTCGTTAATGTTTTGTAACTCCGGATTAAGTTTTGAAGGTACGATCATGTTTATGCGTAGCTAAATCACTCGTGGTTTTTCCCGGGTGTAGGATTACTTTCGTTTGGTGACTTTTTCTGGGTTTAAACTTCGTTGGATTAGTTTGTGATTCAATCGTTTGGTTAATCTCATGATTTTGTTTTCCCTTTATTGATTAAACGATTTGGTTCTTAGGATTTTGTGCATTCATCAGTTACTCGGTTTTCTAATCGTGAACCACTGAAGTCATTGAGTCTTATGTTCTAAAATTGGTAATGAAGTAACTAGTTATTCAACAGGTGTCAATTATTCGGTTTTATATCGTTAATCAACACAGTCAAATATTCCGGCTTTTATCTATTTATCAGTAATTGGTGTTTTGCAATTCATGTCTATGTGAAGTTCTAACAAGTTTCTAACCGGTTTTATCATTAACGTGTGTAGTCTGAACCCGGTGTCACACCCCAACCGACGGCGGATTATACGTCGGGGCGGACGCGGTTGTTCAATAGCACAAGGTTGACTATTAAAGTTTCAATATTTCATTAATAAATAGATTCAAAGGTTCAATACAAAGGAAATAACAAGTATACAACATTTATTTAATAAGTAGTCTAGGTCCAAAGCGTCCTATGTGATCACAAACAAGTCTCATGATGTAGAACCTGAAACATGTGAAAGAATCTGTCAACTATAAAATAGTTGGTGAGATACAAAGGTTTTGACACAGTTTAACAAGTATTTGGAAAGAATTACAATTCACTATGATATATGCATTCTATAATGTAAGTATGAGAACAAGTATCTTAAACATTGTGCACTTCAATCCTCCAACCAAGTTTAGGCATAACCCGCAGGTTACCCTTATAAGTCACAAGTTTAAAGTTTAATTCAGTAACAATCACCAAGGGCTCCCCCCCCCCCCCCCCCGAAGGGGTCAATCAATCAAGGTGGATTGGTCAAATACAATAGATCTATCATTGTTACTATAGGCTTGATCAAAGTTAATGAATGTGCTAGTTTTAAGTTTAATCTAAGCATACAAGTCTCAAGTTTAACATAAGAATAAACATCTAGTCATAGTTGTACAAGAATTGCATAAGTTTAATATTTTTGAACATGTTTCACCCCAAAAGTATAGAAAGGAAAAAGGGGCTAAGTATACCCACTTGGATTGATGAAGGGTATCCGACAAGAGTAGGTGTTTGCAAGACTTGGAGAGGGAGAATATCCTCACAATAAGCCTAAGAATATAAGTCTAAAGTTTCAAGTATGATCTTATAAGTTTAGGACAAGAATTCTAAGATTTTCAGGATTTTGACTAGGGTTCCAATGGGAGACGGGATTGATTGTGTTTATAAAGTTTAAATTAAGTTTATAATAAAGGTTTTGAAGGAATGATACAAGACTTGTATATCAAAGCTTAATAAGTTTATAGCTTAGAATGATTTATTAAGATAATTATTTAAAGCCTCAAAATTATTAATTACACACAATAGGTAATAATAATTAAAAATAGATTTGTACATTTTGTTAAATGAAGGACTAAACAATTATTTAAAGCTTCATAATAATTATTTAAGGTATGAATAATTATTAAAGAATATTGTAAGGATAAATAATAAGTATTTAGAGAATAAATAATCTTTAAGGATTGACACTAACATTTAAAGGATAAAAAGATTGATAGAAATTAGTTGAAGAGTGGATAATTATTAAGGATAAATAATTATCAAAAGGATGGTTATTAATATAAATCATTTAAGATTTATTAATGTATTTAAGTGTTAAGTATTTATTTTATAGTTTTATTTGTAACCAAATACTGTTTATAAGTTTTAATAATTGTCAAGTTCCCATAAGTTTATATAAAACTAGAATTTTTATAAAGTCTATGCATTAAATTATAATTCTTTAAAGTTTAAAGGTTTATAATAAAGTTTTCTAAAGTATGTAAAATAAGTTTGCAAGTTTAACAAGGTTTAAATGAAAGTGAAAGTTTATAAAAGTATTGAATAAGATTGTTAAATTAACAAATATATAAATGTTTCTATTTAACTTTGTAAAGTTTATAAATGTATAAACATTTAGAAAATTAATAAACAAGGTATAGTTATTCCTCCTGTTTTATAGACACAAAATAGATTTATGTTTATATAAGTTTTATAAAGTTTATAAATTATAAGTTTCTTGTTATTTAAATTGATAAACTTTTCTGATTTCCTTTATAAAATAATTTGTGATGAAAGTATAGATTTTATAAAACTTTAGAGTTATTTTTATAGTTTTTAAGAATTAAAAACCATTAATAAGGATTAACTAATCCCTTTTTTTATAGACTTTAACTAAGTTTAATTAGTTAAAAATAGTTTTAGAATATAAAAGTAGGATAAAAATCTATTTTTAAGTTTATAAAAGTATCTCAGGTTTTATAAAAATAATTTAGAGTTTAAAAACTGTTTGGGAAGGGCAAAATAAAATAAAATGGACAAAACCCGGCTCCCCGGATTCAAACTCGGGTCCCTGTCCGGGTCGCGCATACACACACGAATTAACCAGCCCGACTACGGGTTCGTTAGCTTAAAGCACATAAAAGTAAATACCTAAACAGATTCTCAAAACTCCCACATTTTCCTTATAAACCCTAGAATCAAATCCCCGAAATACACCCGGTTAATCCCTCTGTCTCTATCAATAGACAGAGGGCAAATGATTTCCAAATGAAACCGAGACTGTTGGTTTTTCGAATTACCTGAAATGGTGTTGTAACGAAGGAGATCGAGTTGGTCCTTGTCGTCGACGGTCGCGAGTTCAAATCGGGAATACAGGTTTGCTTTCGACGAAATGAGGGTTTAGGGAGTATTGGTGTGATGTCGTTGAGTTGTAGCTACGAGTACTTATAGTCGATTTTAGTCTTAAATGTCGAATTAGGTGGGGGTTAACGGTTGGCGTTCACGCGGATCAATTACGTAATAGCACATGGTTATAGTTGGAATCGAACAATGAATGTTGTCTGGCAAGGGTCGCATGCGGGAGTCGAACCCGAGGTTCAACGAATTTGGACGGGAAACGCGATTTGGGATAAAGCGGACTCAAAACCGGCCTCCATGGGACTCGGACTCGAGGCCTGTTGCTAATTCGGAGGTTTGGGTTTGAGGCAGAACAGGTCCCTGATGTTTTATGGGTTTAACTGTTTGTGTTAGAAAGTAGTTTCAAGTTTAAAATAAGTTTTGAAAATTGACAGTCTTAGTCCCTTGACTTTATAAAATAAAATAAATGAGTTTCTTTTTATAAAAATATATAAACATTTAATAAGTTTTCTCAAATGATTTTTTTTTAAAATTTTATAAGATTTGTTATAACTTTAAGTGGTTAAAATAAATCTTATTATTTATAAATTTACAAGGTTTTAAGAATCTATATACATACATATATATAGATATATTCATACCTTTAAATCAATTTCACATATATATATATATACGTATATATATATATATGTTTTAAGTATAAATTATTTATAAATTAATATTTATTGTTTTAAGGAAATAGTTTTAACACGAAATCGAGTTTTAATTTAGTAACACGTGCAAAAGATAGGTCGGAAAATCTCGGACATTACAGTCTCCCCTACTTTAGAAAATTTCATCCCGAAATTAAAGTAGAAGGGTTTAGTTTAGGATTGGAATCTATGATACGCACACGTATAATGAGAAAGATACTTTACGTTTCCAAGTAAACCCTGGGTTACGTTTAGAGTTCTGAAGGGAAAATATCTATAGGAATAAGATTTCGCTTGAGTTTCTAAGTTTTCAAAGTGTATGGTTACCAAGAGTCTCCCTAAGAAGTATATAGTTTCGTTGAAATATGTGAAGATTTGTTTTCAGAAATGTATTTGAGAGGATAACTGCTGAATTTCCATTCAAGGTTTAAAGTGAGATGCATCACTCGGGATGGATTCGATGATAGTGTAATGATTTGAGTTGGTAGTCTAATACGTCTAAGGATTTGCTACGGCACCTAAGTTCCGTGGCTACCTCTTATGATAAGTCTTAGATCATAGCACACTACAGAGTTTACTATGTCTTCCCATACGTTGATTTTCATACTTACGTGTGCACCCGCAAGCATTTAAATCATCGCATAGTCCGCATAGGTCCTTCCGTTTGTGTGTGGATCAAGAAAGAGTACGAGAATTTGTTTAATTCATGACTAGTGTTTCCACGTAAGAGTGATCATTGGTTAACGAGTCCCTTAGAGAGAAACGTCATTCAATAATTAAAGAGAGAAGGAAGTGACAAGATTTAGAGTTTCAAAGTTTCCTCATGATTGAATAAGAATACCTCAATCATCGAGTAGTTTAAAGTCTTTACACTTTCCTCGTGTTTGATCAAGAATTCATCAAACCTTGGGTAATTTTAAAAGTCTTATACGCTCATCATGTTTGAACAAGCATACGTCAAACATGGAGTAGTTTAAAGTCTCATACGTTCATCATGTTTGAACAAGAATACGTCAAACATGGGGTAGCTCAAATTGTGTTTGAACAAGAATACGTCAAACATAGAATAGTTTAAATTGTGTTTGAACAAGAATACGTCAAACATAGAATAGTTTAAATTGTGTTTGAACAAAAATACGTCAAACATATAATTGTGTATATTGTGTTTGAACAAGAATACGTCAAACATAGAATTGTGTTTGAACAAGAATACGTCAAACATAGAATAGTTTAAATTGTGTTTGAACAAGAATACGTCAAACATAAAATAGTTTAAAGTGTGTTTGAACAAGAATACGTCAAACATAGAATTGTGTATATTGTGTTTGAACAAGAATACGTCAAACATAGAATTGTGTTTGAACAAGAATACGTCAAACATAGAATTGTGTTTGAACAAGAATACGTCAAACATAGAATAGTTTAAATTGTGTTTGAACAAGAATACGTCAAACATAAAATAGTTTAAAGTGTGTTTGAACAAGAATACGTCAAACATAAAATAGTTTAAAGTGTGTTTGAACAATAATACGTCAAACATAGGATTGTGTATATTGTGTTTGAACAAGAATACGCCAAACATCGAATTGTGTTTGAACAAGAATACGTCAAACATAGAATAGTTTAAATTGAGTTTGAACAAGAATACGTCAAACATAAAATAGTTTAAAGTGTGTTTGAACAAGAATACGTCAAACATAGAATAGCTTAAAGTCTCTTAGTTTAGCTTCAGTGTGTAGGAGTATACGATTATGTTTTGAGTATAAAGCGGTTATCTAAATACTCTTGTATTTAAGAGAGGTATGGGACAACGTTTGGAACAGGATTAACCGTTATACGCTTTCTCACAGAAGATTCGAGTTGTCTAGAAGATTAGTGGATCCCGATTATGTTGGTTTTGTGAATAAGGCATGGGAGGTACTCTGCTAAGAGAGCAATGTCCTCCTTCATGCTAGTTTCTAGTATCAAGAGTGAAATTTTCTCGTGTATCCGAAATGAACGTTCATAAAGTTTTATAAGGGTTAGTTAGGACGAACACAAAAAGTTTTCAAGACTAAGAATCCAAGTATGAGTTTGATTATAAGGTAGGTCAGTTGGTTTCAAGTTTCAATATTGAAACCAAGTTTTACATGACGTTTTGTTGTACATGCTTACTTTGGTTTAGAAGCTGTTCAGTTTTCAAGTATACGGTTTCGAATGTTTGTATAAGTTTTTACATGGCTCAAAAGTCTCTGACCTTATAGTTGTGTATACGAAATTTGATGTTTTAGCAACGTGCATTTACGATTTTAGTTCCAGTTGTGATTTATAGCAAATCTTTTACGTGACAAGAGTTGGATGAGGAAAGTCTCCTAGCATAGGGTAACGGGAAAAGTTTTGATAAGGTTTATGATAGTGTGTTTACAGTTGATTTATCTTGGTTCATAAAAGTATACGTAGTTTCCTTTGTGAAATTAGTATGTTCAAGGATGACGAGTTAGACAACAATGAGTAGCATACGTAGGACTCATAGAGAGGTATGTATGATTGTCAAACGAAGAGTTGGTCAAGTTTAGAAGTGTTAAGTCTATATAAAGGGTAAGGATCATAGTTGATTACGGCAGTGGTTCGTAAGTCGTGTTGTTTTAAAAGAGTGCTTACAAATTAGAAGGTTTGTTCAAAGTTTATTCTTCAAGTATGCGTGTGTCACTTAGGATTTTTTTTTATAGTTTAATGCAACGTTGTTAATTATCTCAAGTACTAACGTGAGCTACTCTTGACGAAAGTGTTTGGGTAGAAGTGTTAAGTTTGTAGTGCTAGAAGGAAAGTCAAGCTAGTAAGTGATAACAAGATAAATTTCAAAATAACTTTTTAATAAATGTTTCAAAATTGGGACTTCTAGCCCTTACATAATACAATTTAAACGGAAAATTAAAGTGTGTAAGTAAGTTGATTTAATATGTTCAAAGGTTTTTTATTCATAATACTGAGTTATCACAGTAATACTTTCAAAAATGGTTTTGATTGGAGGTTGATGGGCTAACGAGGAGGATTCCCGGAAGAAGGGGTGGTCACAAGGACTCACTTAAGTACCCTATTTCCCTAGCCAGAACTTCCTCATGGGCCTACAACTTCTCTCAGTTGTTGTCACCGATGTTTGGGTTTATGGTACTATGTCGAGGTTCATTATGGGTTTAGAGTCTTAAACGTGGAGCTTGTTTGTTCTATAGTAGGATTCTTCCTCTACAAGGAAATTACTTAGGTTACAAATTTCTTTGTTAATGTACTTTAGATTTTAAAAGACGTTAAGTTTTGTTTACAAGAAACGGTGATGTGTAAGTTTTAAAGATGTAATGAAAGTTTTGAGATATACAAGTGTGACAAAGTTTGAGTAAATCATCAAATGAAGTTTTGAGTGGTAAAATGAAAACACAAGAGTTTCCCCTTAGGTGTCAAGTTTATGAAGTTTGTAAAAGGACTTGTAGGGCAATACATAGTTTTAATGGGCTGTTAGTTCAAGGATCATGAATTTTAAGGAGGTATGAAAACTTTGAGATGTATAAAAGTGTAACAAAAGTTTTTGAGTTAGTTATCAAATGAAACTTGGTTAAGTGATAAAGAGGTAAGGTAAAATTACAGGGTTACCTCTTAGGTATAAAATAATGAAGCTTTATAGAAGAATTTGTAGGGTAATACATAGTTTTAAGGGTTATATTACAACAATCACGAAGTTTATTGGGTAGCATCTGCATAAATATAAGTTTATGTATATAGTCTTTAAGTATAGTCTCGTAAGAATTTCTTCTTGAAGGTAACTCCTTTAGGTCATGACGAGTAAGCATGCTGTCATGTGACAAGACGGGACTTAAGAATCATAGAATAAAGGTTATAGAGGAAAGTTTTTGAATCATGAATTTATGAAGTGTATAGTATTTGAGATGGTACTCATTTAGTGCATATCACTAAGTAAGTACTTTGACATATCAAGAGAGATCTAAGCTCACTAATGTTTAGAGAAGTCGTGCATTCCTATAAGTGGATACTCATCCCAAGAATTCCCAGGAAAGCATACGGGTCCAACGGTTGATTTGGATTTGTACGAAATGCTTTCCTTGACAGAATTTCTCAGGATACAGGTATCCACCCTTCCGGTCCGCACAAGTTCTCATACATTGTCTAGAACTTAAATACTCTTGACGAGAATTTATTAGGGGATTAGACTTAAAGCCTAAGAATGTATCCTCGACGTAGTAGACTCTTGTAGCACGTAGGTAAGTAGAAACGTAGAATCTCCAAGCGTTCACGTATAAGATTTAAGAATAGAATGAGGAGATAATTCCTAGTAAAGGACATGAGATAACTCATGTTTGGGTCTCCTAAGTTATAGTCTAGGCCATGTGTCTAATAACCTAATTCCCTATAACCAAGGTTCTGATACCAATCTGTCACTCCCAAACCGACGGCGGATTATACGTCGGGGCGGACGCGGTTGTTCAATAGCACAAGGTTGATTATTAAAGTTTCAATATTTCATTAATAAATAGATTCAAAGGTTCAATACAAAGGAAATAACAAGTATACAACATTTATTTGATAAGTAGTATAGGTCCAAAGCGTCCTATGTGATCACAAACAAGTCTCATGATGTAGAACCTGAAACATGTGAAAGAATCTGTCAACTATAAAATAGTTGGTGAGATACAAAGGTTTTGACACAGTTTAACAAGTATTTGGAAAGAATTACAATTCACTATGATATATGCATTCTATAATGTAAGTATGAGAACAAGTATCTTAAACATTGTGCACTTCAATCCTCCAACCAAGTTTAGGCATAACCCGCAGGTTACCCTTATAAGTCACAAGTTTAAAGTTTAATTCAGTAACAATCACCAAGGGCTCCCCCCCCCCCCCCCGAAGGGGTCAATCAATCAAGGTGGATTGGTCAAATACAATAGATCTATCATTGTTACTATATGCTTGATCAAAGTTAATGAATGTGCTAGTTTTAAGCTTAATCTAAGCATACAAGTCTCAAGTTTAACATAAGAATAAGCATCTAGTCATAGTTGTACAAGAATTGCATAAGTTTAATATTTTTGAACATGTTTCACCCCAAAAGTATAGAAAGGAAAAAGGGGCTAAGTATACCCACTTGGATTGATGAAGGGTATCCGACAAGAGTAGGTGTTTGCAAGACTTGGAGAGGGAGAATATCCTCACAATAAGCCTAAGAATATAAGTCTAAAGTTTCAAGTATGATCTTATAAGTTTAGGACAAGAATTCTAAGATTTTCAGGATTTTGACTAGGGTTCCAATGGGAGACGGGATTGATTGTGTTTATAAAGTTTAAATTAAGTTTATAATAAAGGTTTTGAAGGAATGATACAAGACTTATATATCAAAGCTTAATAAGTTTATAGCTTAGAATGATTTATTAAGATAATTATTTAAAGCCTCAAAATTATTAATTACACACAATTGGTAATAATAATTAAAAATAGATTTGTACATTTTGTTAAATGAAGGACTAAACAATTATTTAAAGCTTCATAATAATTATTTAAGGTATGAATAATTATTAAAGAATATTGTAAGGATAAATAATAAGTATTTAGAGAATAAATAATCTTTAAGGATTAACACTAACATTTAAAGGATAAAAAGATTGATAGAAATTAGTTGAAGAGTGGATAATTATTAAGGATAAATAATTATCAAAAGGATGGTTATTAATATAAATCATTTAAGATTTATTAATGTATTTAAGTGTTAAGTATTTATTTTATAGTTTTATTTGTAACCAAATACTGTTTATAAGTTTTAATAATTGTCAAGTTTCCATAAGTTTATATAAAACTAGAATTTTTATAAAGTCTATGCATTAAATTATAATTCTTTAAAGTTTAAAGGTTTATAATAAAGTTTTCTAAAGTATGTAAAATAAGTTTGCAAGTTTAACAAGGTTTAAATGAAAGTGAAAGTTTATAAAAGTATTGAATAAGATTGTTAAATTAACAAATATATAAATGTTTCTATTTAACTTTGTAAAGTTTATAAATGTATAAACATTTAGAAAATTAATAAACAAGGTATAGTTATTCCTCCTGTTTTATAGACACAAAATAGATTTATGTTTATATAAGTTTTATAAAGTTTATAAATTATAAGTTTCTTGTTATTTAAATTGATAAACTTTTCTGATTTCCTTTATAAAATAATTTGTGATGAAAGTATAGATTTTATAAAACTTTAGAGTTATTTTTATAGTTTTTAAGAATTAAAAACCATTAATAAGGATTAACTAATCCCTTTTTTTATAGACTTTAACTAAGTTTAATTAGTTAAAAATAGTTTTAGAATATAAAAGTAGGATAAAAATCTATTTTTAAGTTTATAAAAGTATCTCAGGTTTTATAAAAATAATTTAGAGTTTAAAAACTGTTTGGGAAGGGCAAAATAAAATAAAATGGACAAAACCCGGCTCCCCGGATTCGAACTTGGGTCCCTGTCCGGGTCGCGCATACACACACGAATTAACCAGCCTGACTACAGGTTCGTTAGCTTAAAGCACAGAAAAATAAATACCTAAACAGATTCTCAAAACACCCCATTTTCCTTATGAACCCTAGAATCAAATCCTCGAAATACATCCGGTTAATCCCTCTGTCTCTCTATCAATAGACAGAGGGCAAATGATTTCCAAATGAAACCGAGACTGTTGGTTTTTCGAATTACCTGAAATGGTGCCGTAACGAAGGAGATCGAGTCGACGGTCGCGAGTTCAAATAGGGATTACAGGTTTGCTTTCGACGAATTAAGGGTTTAGGGAGTATTGGTGTGATGTCGTTGAGTTGTAGCTACGAGTACTTATAGTCGATTTTAGTCTTAAATGTCGAATTAGGTGGGGGTTAACGGTTGGCGTTCACGCGGATCAAATACGTAATAGCGCATGGTTATAGTTGGAATCGAACAATGAATGTTGTCTGGCAAGGGTCGCATGCGGGAGTCGAACCCGAGGTTCAACGAATTTGGATGGGAAACGCGATTTGGGATAAAGCAGACTCAAAACCGGCCTCCATGGGACTCGAACTCGAGGCCTGTTGCTGATTCGGAGGTTTGGGTTTGAGGCAGAACAGGTCCCTGATGTTTTATGGGTTTAACTGTTTGTGTTAGAAAGTAGTTTCAAGTTTAAAATAAGTTTCGGAAATTGACAGTCTTAGTCCCTTGACTTTATAAAATAAATGAGTTTCTTTTTATAAAAATATATAAACATTTAATAAGTTTTCTCAAATGATTTTTTTTTTATAAATTTTATAAGATTTGTTATAACTTTAAGTGGTTAAAATAAATCTTATTATTTATAAATTTACAAGGTTTTAAGAATCTATAAGCATACATATATATAGATATATTCATATCTTTAAATCAATTTCACATATATATATATATATATATATATATACGTATATATATATATATATATGTTTTAAGTATAAATTATTTATAAATTAATATTTATTGTTTTAAGGAAATAGTTTTAACACGAAATCGAGTTTTAATTTAGTAACACGTGCAAAAGATAGGTCGAAAAATCTCGGACATTACACCCGGGAGCGATCCATTTTCTCATAATCACTTTTAATTCAATTAAAGTTTGTTGCTTTGGCAATAGTTTTCTGAATCCGTAATCAAAGTCTAGTAGTTTCTGTGTTTTCGTTAAATAATAATTAAATAGCATTCTCCACGAATTCCTTGTGGGTTCGACAACCTTACTTTCCGTACTACAGTCTAAAGTAGCTAAGAAGTAGATTTTAATATAGTTTTTGATTAGCCTTCGACACACGATCAGTTAACTCTATCTTGTATCTTCACGAGTCAACCAAATTCCCGAAGATGTTCATTTCCAATTTCCCCTTTTCCATGTAAGCTCCATATGACTTGACCAGAAACAAGAGATTGTTTCCTATCCCGTCAGCAAATGATAAAGGTTCTGTCTTCAACTAATAATCTCACGGATATCCAGCTTTATCTTGAAAACACTCGATAAAATCAAACACAAATTCATGCTCAATAGTGATCATCATGTATCCAATCTCCAATATTCTTCAGTTAGATCTTCATTCCTGATTAACATCTCCTAATCGGTAACATTCAGCATGATGAAGTCCCATAACTAGGTTGTATCCGGATTCCGCCCAGATCCCAAATGAGAAATCCAATCATAACTAAAACACATCAAATCTTGAACACACTCTTGACCAATGAGCATGGAAAAGAAAAATAAAATATAGTTTACATGAGAATCATAGTTAAGATTCATGTTACTTTAAAAGTCCCATGAATATTCTTAAAAAATTTATCCCCCTCATTTCTCTATAAACTATGACCAGTTTCATCACCGCTTTACCCGATTCCTCAAAAACCACGTCTAGTCAAGACTTGGATTTTATTTCTTTGTAAAGATGTAATAACAAAACTATGGGTTCAAATTGTTATAGTATTCATCCCCTATTAAATAAATATCCCAGATACTCATTGCCTACATTTTCAGGTTTGAATACGCAAACAATATGATTCAAAGACCCAGAGCACCACATCTTCACAAATAAATCGAGACCTTTAGCCGATGACGACCAGTTGTTCAAATTGATTTAGCAGTCATTCTCTATTATAGAAGTATGCAAGATACTCGTAGCCAACATTTTTAGGTTTGAACAACTAAGCAAAATGACAACTGGTATCATCCAGCAAAAAATCTCGACCTTGTTTCGCCATGATATTTTATATACAAAATTCTAGTCCCGAAAAACCAAAATTACTATCTTTTGAAAAATTGCCTGAAACAAGTATACAAATGATTCCTAAAAAATTTGGCCAATAAAAGTTTTTCCGCCAAAAACTAGTACGTATTTGGTAAGTATGCAGACCAAAATAGTCCTGCGTATTTAACATGTTCGAAGTGTAATATCTAGGGTTTTTCCCGATGTATCATTTCCTATTACAAGATGTAACCCGTTGAAACTCACCTATTTCAGATTATAATGAATGTATCATTACCTAAATCTTTACCCGTGTTATTAAACTTGATAAATACAAATAGTGTAACATCCCAAAAATAATAAAACGAATAAAAAATAGCGAGACCGGTGTTTTAGCCAGAGTATTTAAACAAAGGGAACGGGCTTGGGCTCGGCCTCAATGGGCCGAGGGAAGCCCAGTCGCATAAGAGGCAAGGCAGCCCCTCTTCCCTGCTCATTTCCCCACTCACGCAACTTTTAGAGAGAGAAAGGAGAGCTCGGGTCTAGAGAGAGAAAGTGACGGATCAACTCGGGAATTCAAGAGGACGTTGCTGCTGTGCTCGTGATCATATCCTCTGAATCAGAAATCCAATCCAGGTAACAATTCGATCACATTATGAGTTTTTGCTCGTTTTGGGAGTTTTCGGGTTTTGGCTAAAAAGATAGCGATTTTGCGGATGAAACATGAAAATGAGCTTAGATATAGCATCTAGAATGAAAACCCAACGTTTTGATCTTGGAAAAACCGAGATATCGACTCGAATCAGACCTGCATGCAAAACTTCAGATTTTTGGAAATGGCGATCTGTGCAGACCCATCGAAACTACTCTAGTTTCGATAGTCATGTTTGACTCGAAACTATCTAGTTTCGATAGCAGCCAATGACTCGAAACTACCATAGTTTCGATAGGAACTCAGGACTCGAAACTACCTAGTTTCGAGTGTCACCTTGAACCTAAACTAAGATTTTTCATAAGTTAATGACTCGAAACTGCCATAGTTTCGATAGAAGGATTATGACTCGAAACTACCTAGTTTCGAGTGTAAGACCATAGCTCGAAACTACCATAGTTTCGATGCGACCCACCTCTCGAAACTACTGAGTTCAAGCATAGTAATGTCTAGTGTCATCTAGGAGCACCATCTTATGTGTATGACTTTATTATACAGATCGTGAGTGACATCAGTGAAGCCCAGTAGCCAGCTTAGTGTATTACAGAAACTACTCATCAGGTGAGTTCTATGTGCCCCTTTTTATGTTATGTGCAAATGTTTTCAAATGTTTTGGGGCTGAAGTGTATACACTAAGTGAATAAAGTTTATGAATGTTAATGTGATCATATGTGTTATACAAGTATATATATATATACCTATACACGAAAGAGAAATTATGAATAAAGAATGAAAGGCATGATTATAAAGAATGAATGAAAGTATAACACAAAATGAAAGAATGAAATCTTGCTTTATATCCATGTATATATTGCTTGCAAAGAATGAATTGAATGAATGTCATAACATATAAGAATGAAATCTTGCTTTATATCCATGTATATATTGCTTGCAAAGTACAGAAAATGTTATGGACGCTTCGATGATAACGGCTACTTCGGTAGACGGACGACCATGTGACTATTTTACAACCGGGACAAGTGCGTTCCTTCATCAGCTAGGACGTACGAATGCCATTAAAGGACGGTCGAAGCAATTGGCATATTATAGTAGAACGGTTGTATAAATAATAGTCGCATGGGAAACGGCTGCCTTAGGGCAGACGGGCGAATATGACGGACTACGACGGTAGGACGGTTAAGGCGGACGGCCGAAGGTTGGCCGGACGGAAAAGTTAAGGCGGACGGTTTCTAGGACCGGACGAGTAAAAGGGCTACGACGGTAGCTTAAGGGCGTATGTCTTTGTGACATACGCAGTAAAAGACGGGTTGATCACTCTTATAGAGTATGACCCATGAATGTAAAGAAAGAAAGAAAAAAAAAGGGTGAATGCACATATATATATATATATGTATGAAATCACAAAAATACAGAAAAAGAAAATACAGAAAAGAAAGATGAAAGAAAGGCAAAAGTTATGAATACGTATTTATATCAATGATTATACAGTAATGCACACTTATACCTATAAAGAAAAGAATGTTTACAGTAAATTGCATTAAACTAGAACTCACCAGCGTTAGCTGACTTTTAGTATACATTTCAGGTAACAAAGGAAAAGGCCGTGCGAAGGCGTGAAGGTTACCCGGCACAAGACTGACATCCCACTTTTGTTTCTTAAGAATATGATGTGTTTTCTTTTAACTGTTAAGACTTCCGCTGTTATGTAATGAAATTGAATGATGAATGTTTTAATTTAATTTAAGTTCAGTATTTATGACTATGTTTATGAGTAAATCCAACAAGTGAGGTTATCCGGGAATCGGGCCTTACAAGTTGGTATCAGAGCAATAGTTTGAGAGATTCAGACATCCCTAAATGTCTGGACTCAAACTGATTATGGGACCAACGCACGGATGTCAGTATGGGTAACCAACGCCAACGCAGCACGGTAAGTAAGTACTAAAGCTAATGCTCTAAATAAGGATAGATACCTTAACTTAGAACAAATAGATGTCAATGTCACAACCGATTTGAAGAGTTTTGAACCCGAAAAGCAATGTAAATTAGTAATCACAAACCGGTCACTGTAATTAAAAATTTACCTTGCTCGTACTGTTCCAAACTATGATCTGAAGTAATGACATTGATGTATTCCCTTTATGACTATCAGGAAATTAAGAAATTATGGCTGGCGGAGGAAGAACTGGACGCCGAGGCGGTCGCACTGGCCGACGAGGTAGACCTCCGTTGAACCCAAGATTTGAAGAAGAAGAGAGTGTGCACGCAGAGCACACCGAAAGTGTGCACGAAACAGAAGTGACCCCAATTATGAACGACAGTCCAGGGCCTATACAGTTGGAACCTGAAGTCAGGGATGCTATTGCCCGTGAAGTTGTGCTCACTTTGAAGAAGGTATTGCCTGATCTACTATCCGAGGCAATGAAGAAAAGTAAAGAGGAGGATGAAGGAAACAAGGAAGAGAAAATTTATGACAGTGACGGGGATGAAGTAAAAGTGGCATCAAGCAACCGTGGGTGTACTTACAAAGGTTTCAAGGATGGAGACCCACCCAAGTTTGATGGAACCAAGGATTCAGTGGCTACGTTCGAATGGATTGAGAGGATGAATGCTGTAATCAACATCAGTGAGTGTCGCCCGGACCAGGCTGTTAAGTATGTCGCTCATTCTTTCACCAATGAGGCACTAAGTTGGTGGAGGAATATTCAAAGAACAAAGTCGCCAAATGCTATTGCCAGAATGACATGGGAAGACCTGAAGAAGCTCATAATCCAAAAGTTCTGCCCACAAAATGAGATTGATCGTGTGGAGAACGAGTTCTTAAACTTCAAAGCTGGCAGCAAGACTCATCGCCAGTATACCTCAAGATTCAATGAGCTGGCTCAACTGGTACCACACTTGGTGGAAACTGAAGATCGTCTGATCAAATACTATGTCAAAGGTCTACCACAAAGGGTCCGTGTTCATGTAAAAGCTAACCTACCTTCGACCTTCGAGTCGGTAGTGAATCTGAGCGGAATCGTCTACGACGATTATGCCAATGAGGACCCACCAACAGAGACCCAAAAGAGAAAGTGGGAGAACCCGTCTAGAGGCACAGGAAGAGGGAACGTAACAACTGAAACTAAGAAGCCAAGGTCGGACGAATATGAAACATGCAAGAAATGTGGAAGGCAACATCTTGGCGAATGTAAAATCGGCACCACCACATGCTATAAGTGCGGGAAGCCGGGGCACTTCTCTCGAGAATGTTTGAAGGATGTCAAATGTCAAATATGTGGATTGTTTGGACATCTGACAAAGAACTGCAGGAAGGCCGGCCAATCTGGTTCGGGAAAGGAGAGGGAACAGGAACAACAAAAGGCAAGGACTCGGGCCTATGCCTTAACTGAGGAAGAGGCAAGGGGAAATCCTGATGTCGTGTCAGGTACGTTTCTAGTTAATGATGAACGTGCTGCTATCTTATTTGATTCTGGTGCTAGTAAAAGCTTCATATCAAATGCATTTAGTCGTAAACTGGATTGCTCTATCAACACCATAGTAAAGGCCTTTAGCGTACAAACTGCCGTTGGTAAAAATTCGGCAGTATTCCAAGTAACAGAGGATTGCATCATAGAAATAGAGGGACATAAGTTTCCTTCTAGACTATTCCTTCTCACCTTAGGAGGATTCGATATAGTATTGGGTATGGATTGGCTAGCTGCCAACGAAGCTCAAATCATATGTAAACGTAAGAGGATACACCTCAAGGCTCCAAGCGGCAGTCCAATTACGGTTTATGGGGATTGGAATTGCACAATGCCGAACGTCATTTCGATGATCAAGGCCGAAAGTTACATGAGGCGCGGTTGCGAAGCTTATCTGGCGTATGTCATTGATGATAGAATGAAAACGAAAGAACTCAAGAATGTACCCGTGGTGTGCAACTTTCCGGAAGTATTCCCTGAGGATCTACCGGGGTTACCACCCGATCGGGAAATAGAATTTCAGATTGACTTACTGCCAGGAGCTGAACCCGTTGCCAAAGCCCCCTACCGATTGGCTCCGTCAGAAATGAAAGAATTAATGTCTCAACTAGAGGAACTAACCGAGAAAGGATTTATTAGACCGAGCATCTCACCATGGGGCGCTCCGGTACTATTCGTAAAGAAGAAAGACGGCAGCATGCGCATGTGCATTGACTACCGTGAACTGAACAAGAGGACAGTAAAGAACAAATACCCACTGCCTAGAATAGACGACCTTTTTGATCAACTGCAAGGTGCGAGTTGGTTCTCAAAGATCGATCTTAGGTCAGGTTATCATCAGTTGAAGGTAAGGGAGGAAGACGTACCAAAGACCGCGTTTCGTACGCGTTATGGGCATTATGAGTTTCTCGTGATGTCCTTCGGATTGACTAACGCTCCGGCAGCGTTCATGGATTTGATGAATAGAGTATGTCGATCAATGTTGGATCGATCGGTGATAGTTTTTATAGACGACATACTAGTATATTCGAAAAGCGAGGGTGATCACCACTGTCACCTAAGAGAAGTACTGGAGGTGCTGAAGAAGGAAACGTTGTATGCAAAATTCTCCAAATGCGCGTTTTGGCTTAGGGAAGTCCAATTCCTAGGTCATGTGATAAACCCAAACGGCATCATGGTGGATCCTGCAAAGATAGAGACAGTAAAAGAATGGAACATCCCAAAGACACCAACAGAGATACGAAGTTTTCTGGGATTGGCAGGCTACTATAGAAGGTTCATTCAAGATTTCTCAAGGATAGCCTCGCCATTAACTAAACTGACACGGAAGGAAGTGAAATATGAATGGGGTCAAACCCAAAATAACGCGTTCGAGGAACTAAAGACACGATTAACACACGCTCCAGTCTTAACACTACCTGAGGGAAATGAAGACTTGGTAGTCTACTCTGACGCTTCAGGTCAGGGATTAGGGTGCGTACTTATGCAACGAGGGAAGGTAATTGCTTATGCATCGCGACAACTAAAGATTCACGAGGTTAACTACCCAACCCATGATCTAGAGTTAGCAGCAGTGGTTTTCGCGTTGAAAATATGGAGGCACTACTTGTATGGAGTTAAATGCACCATCTACTCCGATCACAAAAGCTTGAAATACTTTTTCGAACAAAAGGAACTAAACATGAGGCAAAGAAGATGGTTAGAGCTACTGAAAGATTATGACTGTGAAATATTGTACCATCCAGGCAAGGCAAACGTAGTAGCTGACGCCTTGAGTAGAAAGGAAGAATCGGCACCTATCCGGATCAAAGCGTGTCAGCTGATTATAACACCAGATTTGATAGGAGAAATAACAAAGGCTCAAGATGAAGCTCTGTTAGAAAGAAATGTGAAACGGGAAAGAATAGTAGGACAACAAGGGAACTTAAGTGCAAATACATACGGTGTACGAACCAGGTTTGGCCGGATGTGGATACCTAAGATTGGCGAACTTAGAGCCAAAATACTCGATGAGGCCCATAAGTCTCGCTATTCTATCCACCCCGGGGCAAACAAAATGTATCAAGACTTGAAGAAAGAGTACTGGTGGCCTGGCATGAAGAATGATGTGACTGAATACGTGAACAAGTGCTTAACGTGTTCACTAGTTAAGGCCGAGCACCAGAAGCCATGTGGTAAGATGCAACCTTTACCTATACCGGAATGGAAATGGGAAGAGATCACAATGGACTTCATTACCAAGCTACCGCGAACAGCTAAAGGCAATGATACCATTTGGGTGATCGTCGACCGCTTGACAAAGAGTGCTCACTTCTTGCCAATACGTGAGACTTCTTCGTCCGAAAAACTAGCAGAAGTATTTATCAAAGAAATTGTGAGCAGACATGGTATGCCGCTGTCAATTGTGTCCGACAGGGATACTAGATTCACGTCAAGGTTTTGGAAGAAATTCAATGAAGCGATGGGCACTAGATTGAACATCAGCACCGCTTACCATCCTCAAACCGATGGTCAATCTGAAAGGACCATTCAGACCTTGGAGGACATGCTCCGGGCCTGTATCATTGACTTCGGGGGAAGCTGGGACAGCCATCTACCATTGGCAGAATTTTCATATAACAACAGCTATCACTCAACTATTGGCATGCCGCCATTTGAAATGTTGTATGGGAGGAAATGTAGGACCCCGGTTTGTTGGGGGGAAATTGGACAGAAGGATTTTGCAAGTCTCGAAGTGGTCAAAGCTACTTCTGAGAAATTTGATCAAATCAAGGCTCGTATGAAAGCCGCAAAAGACAGACAGAAATCATACGCGGATAAGAGAAGGAGGGATTTAGAGTTTCAAGTAGGGGACATGGTACTGTTGAAAGTATCACCGTGGAAAGGAATCATTCGGTTCAGAAAGCGTGGCAAACTAAGTCCAAGGTTTGTCGGACCTTTCAAGATTGTAGCAAGAGTGGGTCAAGTTGCTTACAGACTCGACTTACCCGTTGAGCTTAGTGGAATACACCCTACGTTTCACGTGTCACACTTACGCAAGTGCCTAGCTGACGACACAGCTCACATACCTTACGACGAGATCGAAGTGGATAACAGTCTAAATTATATAGAGGAACCGATAGCCATTCTTGACCGAGCTGAGAAACGACTACGCAATAAGTCGATATCGTTAGTCAAGATACAATGGAAGCACAGAAAAGGGTCGGAAGCTACGTGGGAAAAAGAAGACGAGATGAGGGGACTATACCCTCAATTATTTAACGTATAAGCAGTTTCGAGGACGAAACCTCTTTAAGGAGGGTAGACTTGTAACATCCCAAAAATAATAAAACGAATAAAAAATAGCGAGACCGGTGTTTTAGCCAGAGTATTTAAACAAAGGGAACGGGCTTGGGCTCGGCCTCAATGGGCCGAGGGAAGCCCAGTCGCATAAGAGGCAAGGCAGCCCCTCTTCCCTGCTCATTTCCCCACTCACGCAACTTTTAGAGAGAGAAAGGAGAGCTCGGGTCTAGAGAGAGAAAGTGACGGATCAACTCGGGAATTCAAGAGGACGTTGCTGCTGTGCTCGTGATCATATCCTCTGAATCAGAAATCCAATCCAGGTAACAATTCGATCACATTATGAGTTTTTGCTCGTTTTGGGAGTTTTCGGGTTTTGGCTAAAAAGATAGCGATTTTGCGGATGAAACATGAAAATGAGCTTAGATATAGCATCTAGAATGAAAACCCAACGTTTTGATCTTGGAAAAACCGAGATATCGACTCGAATCAGACCTGCATGCAAAACTTCAGATTTTTGGAAATGGCGATCTGTGCAGACCCATCGAAACTACTCTAGTTTCGATAGTCATGTTTGACTCGAAACTATCTAGTTTCGATAGCAGCCAATGACTCGAAACTACCATAGTTTCGATAGGAACTCAGGACTCGAAACTACCTAGTTTCGAGTGTCACCTTGAACCTAAACTAAGATTTTTCATAAGTTAATGACTCGAAACTGCCATAGTTTCGATAGAAGGATTATGACTCGAAACTACCTAGTTTCGAGTGTAAGACCATAGCTCGAAACTACCATAGTTTCGATGCGACCCACCTCTCGAAACTACTGAGTTCAAGCATAGTAATGTCTAGTGTCATCTAGGAGCACCATCTTATGTGTATGACTTTATTATACAGATCGTGAGTGACATCAGTGAAGCCCAGTAGCCAGCTTAGTGTATTACAGAAACTACTCATCAGGTGAGTTCTATGTGCCCCTTTTTATGTTATGTGCAAATGTTTTCAAATGTTTTGGGGCTGAAGTGTATACACTAAGTGAATAAAGTTTATGAATGTTAATGTGATCATATGTGTTATACAAGTATATATATATATACCTATACACGAAAGAGAAATTATGAATAAAGAATGAAAGGCATGATTATAAAGAATGAATGAAAGTATAACACAAAATGAAAGAATGAAATCTTGCTTTATATCCATGTATATATTGCTTGCAAAGAATGAATTGAATGAATGTCATAACATATAAGAATGAAATCTTGCTTTATATCCATGTATATATTGCTTGCAAAGTACAGAAAATGTTATGGACGCTTCGATGATAACGGCTACTTCGGTAGACGGACGACCATGTGACTATTTTACAACCGGGACAAGTGCGTTCCTTCATCAGCTAGGACGTACGAATGCCATTAAAGGACGGTCGAAGCAATTGGCATATTATAGTAGAACGGTTGTATAAATAATAGTCGCATGGGAAACGGCTGCCTTAGGGCAGACGGGCGAATATGACGGACTACGACGGTAGGACGGTTAAGGCGGACGGCCGAAGGTTGGCCGGACGGAAAAGTTAAGGCGGACGGTTTCTAGGACCGGACGAGTAAAAGGGCTACGACGGTAGCTTAAGGGCGTATGTCTTTGTGACATACGCAGTAAAAGACGGGTTGATCACTCTTATAGAGTATGACCCATGAATGTAAAGAAAGAAAGAAAAAAAAAGGGTGAATGCACATATATATATATATATGTATGAAATCACAAAAATACAGAAAAAGAAAATACAGAAAAGAAAGATGAAAGAAAGGCAAAAGTTATGAATACGTATTTATATCAATGATTATACAGTAATGCACACTTATACCTATAAAGAAAAGAATGCTTACAGTAAATTGCATTAAACTAGAACTCACCAGCGTTAGCTGACTTTTAGTATACATTTCAGGTAACAAAGGAAAAGGCCGTGCGAAGGCGTGAAGGTTACCCGGCACAAGACTGACATCCCACTTTTGTTTCTTAAGAATATGATGTGTTTTCTTTTAACTGTTAAGACTTCCGCTGTTATGTAATGAAATTGAATGATGAATGTTTTAATTTAATTTAAGTTCAGTATTTATGACTATGTTTATGAGTAAATCCAACAAGTGAGGTTATCCGGGAATCGGGCCTTACAAATAGATTTATATATCTAAATATATGTGTATATATGTATTCTACAAAAATAGATAGAAACTTTATAAGTTTATATTTATCATTGTGTAAATAATAAACTTATTAATTATAAATACTTAAACTTGTAAAATAATGAACCTCTAAATTATTTCAAACTTGAAAAGGGTATAAAACTTATTTGATTTTATAAAATAAAATATTTTTATTTATTTTATAAAGTCCAGGGTCTAAACTGTCAACATCTGAAACTTGTTTTAACAAAAACTCATATTTTAACATAAAATGTTAAAACCTTTAAACCTCAGGGGCATGTGTGTAATTAACTCAAACTCCCAGAACTCGGATCAGTCGCGAGTTCGAGTCTCGCAACACCCGGTTCTCGCCCTTTTTCATTCGAAATCGCGATTCTGGCCAGATTCACTGAACCTCGATCATCCCTTCGCGCATGCGGCCCGAACCCCAGGTGCATTAACTCTCAATTTCAACTGTAATCACGCGTGAAGCCGGATTCGATCCACTTAAACCCAACTGTAAACTCTCAACTGTCCCGACATTTATTGACGAAATCGGCTATAAATCCCGACTTAGAAACCTCAACGACATCACTCCACAACTCCTTAAACTCTCAATTCGTTCATAATAAAACCACATTGCCTGATTGAATTCGCATCAGCCGTTTCTAAAACTCATACCCAATATCGCTCAATCCGACTTCGTTTCAGGTAATTCCACAGGCCAAAGGCCTCGTTTTCATGTGTAGATCAAAAGCCCTTTGTTTAATTTCATTAACAGAGGAAAAATCGATTCGTATTTGGTGTTTTGATTTCTAGGGTTCATCCGATTTGGGTGCTGGCTTGGGATTGTGTTTAAGTATTTCTTTTCCCGGATAAAACACTAGCGGGTGGTCTGTGCACGTGTGTGTTGGCTCAGGAGGCCCAGGTTCGAATCCGGCCGGCCTGAGTTTTGGATTTTTATTTTTTATACACTTTTAAATAGTTTTACAAATTCCTTTCATTTTTATAAAATATGTTATGCTTTTATAAACTTAAAACTGAAATTTATTTATACTTTTGTTTTCCAGAAAACTTTTATTTAATTAAAAACTTAACTAAAACTTAAAAATAATAAATCCTAAAAATTTTGTTTAAGTACTTGGAACTATAAAACACTTTTAAAACTTTATAAAACTTATATTTCAAGCATAAACTATTTTATAAAATTAGAAATATAACTTGTGATTATTTTTTTTTTAAATAAATAAAACGGTTTTTGTTTAAAACTTTAAATAATATTTATAAACTTTAATTAAACAGAAAGTTTATATAATGTTATAAAATCAGAAAAATTTATAAAACATATATCCCTATTTTAGAAACTTATAAACTTGTACGTTTTATAAAATTTATAGAATTAAAAACTTAAAACTTATTTATTTATTTAGTTTGTAAACAGAAAATAAATATACATTATTTATTTGAACTTACAAATAATTTTTAAACATTATTTAGAATAATTATAAAATGAATACTTGCATACTTTAAATAAACTTAATTGATACTTCCTTTTAAAATGTGATAAAACATTTATTTATAAATTCTTTTAAATAATTATTATTCGTTTAGATAGCTATTACTTATTTTAAATAATTATTCAACCCTTCTAGATAAGTATTTATTATCCTAAATACTTGTTTATTCTTCACTAAATTAATATTTTCGAAGGAACTATTTAAGTTATTAAATATCATGTGTAGACAATAATTAACTTATAATTACTTTATAAACTTCAAACTAGATAAACTGTATATTAATCACGTAAGACTTGTTACAACTTAAACTTTACAACACAATAATTCCCGATTCCTATTTGAAACCCTAGTCAATCCTTAATTTTGAATCCTTGTCCTAGATTTCTATGATCAATCCTTAAACTTTAGACTTGTCATTTAGGCTTGTTGTGAGAATATCTTTCCTCGAAGCTTCACTACATTTAACCTTTGTTGGATACTCTTACATCCTTCTCAAGGTGAGTATACTTAGCCCATTTTTGTTTTGTTTTTTGATTTATAAACTTGGGGTGGAACATGTTCAAACTTTTAGACTTATACAATTCAAACACAACTATGCTTATATGCTTTCTATGTGTTATATGCTTCTAAGACTAGCATTTTAAATTAAACTTAAAACTAGCATGTTCATTAACTTTGGCTGAGCCTATGGTAACAATAATAGATCTATTGTATTTGACCAATCCTCCTTGATTGATTGACCCTTCGGGGGGAGCCCATGGTGATTGTTACTAAACTTAAACTTTAAACTTTTAAGGGTAACCCTCAGGTTATGCCTAAACTTGGTTGAAGGTTTGAAATGCATAATGTTTAACTTGCATGTTCTCACATTTATACTTAGATGCATTAATCATACTGAATTGTAAAACTTTCAAAGACTTTATTAAACGGTGTCAAAACATTTGTATCTCACCAACTATTTTTAGTTGACACTTTACTTAACATGTTTCAGGTGCTCAAGTTTGATGCTTATCTTGTGAACACATAGGATGCTTGGATCTAGAAAGACTATCAATTAAATCTTATGTTTTATTATTATTGCTGAACAATATGTTTTTCCTTGTTATGTTTGAACCTTTAAAATTCCATTAATGAAATATTGAAACTTTATTAGTCAACCTTGTGCTTTTGAACAACCGCGTCCGCCCCGGCGTATAATCCGCCGTCGGTTGGGGTGTGACACGCAGCCCAACTTTTCATGTGTACTTGATAAGTACGCAGAGCAAAAATGCTCTTGCGTATTTGTTTCCATGCGTACATGTAAGTACGCATAGTTTGTACATCATGCGTATTTGTTCATCAGCAAACCAGCGAACTTGTCTGATCTTTGAGGGAGATTTCAGAAACTGTTGGATTTCTGAAATTGATATTTCCAAATGCTTAGTAATCATATTATAGCAAACCAGTAGCTTTCCAAACATCAAATGAAGCGATAACAAAGACGAATTTTAGGATTCTGTTCTGAACAAGTTGAAACTTTCATAAGTACGCAGAAGCTAAAATTCGAATCTGGAGCACAAATCAACGAACACCGAGGCTCTGATACCAGTTTTAGTTCCCGGGGGCCTCGGTTCAAGCACAGCGGAAGACTGATTAATGCAATGTAAGACCTGCTCGTTGATTCGTGGGGAGAACAGATGAAGGAAACGATGGAGCAGAGCATATGAACAATAGGAACAAATAAACAAGAGAATCGATAATCCATAACAACGTTATCATCACAGATTACATACCGAAGGACTATACATCTCTAGTTTAAGCTCACGGTCCAGGGGTCAGGAGAGCTCGTCCCGACCCGACCTCTCTCAGAATCTCACATTTGTTCTCTGCACTTTACAAATGAGCCCAACAGCTCTATTTATAGAGGCAGGAACAACTTGTCATGCGCACTTAACAATTACGCATGTCATTTGGTCAATGCCTTGTGAACTTGTTAAGTGCGTATGAACAAGTGATGAACTTGCTAAGTACGCAGAAACATTATTCTACGTACTAGCTGAGTACACCGATACATAAAATTTTATCTATAGTTACCAAAATATGCTTCAACATATTTTTATCTTATATTCGGTCTTAGAGTTTGATTACAAATATGTAAAAGTTTTTGCTTATATTCTTGGTTATTTCTATCATATATTCGGTCTTGAGTTTGATTTCAAATATGTAAAAGTTTTTGTTTATAATAATTTCTATTTCTTGGAAACGTCCCCAACAAAAAAAATGATTGATATTCCCGGTATTTTTAGGGTCATGACTAGGGGTGTTAATGGTTTGGTTTCGCGGTTTTTACGTCAAACCGTAAACCAAACCGTTAGTAACGGTTTTTTATCCTTAAAAAGCAAAACCAAACCGTTGAAAATAAAAATCAAACCAAACTGAACCATTATTACTGGTTTAGGCTTTTTAGGCCAAGCCCGTGAGTCGTAAAAAAAACTAACAAATTACAACGAAAAATAAAAATGAAAAAACTAGTAGGTCATTTAACAAAAAGAGGCTGGACATAATCAATTATATTAAAAATTAATCTAATAAAATGGGTATTAAATAATAAGTGAACTATAATAGAAAGAAAGAAGTTGGACATAGTGAAGTAAGTGGTGATTGATTCCAGAAACAAAGTAAATACATAAGTATGATGTCATAACAATAATGCAATTACAAGTTACCTTCATAGTTAAATGTTCATGCACAAAACAAACCAAAGGAACAATGAAAAGAAAACATACAAAGCCAAGGTTATAAAAATATATGAATAAATAAATAATACACACATATATATATATATATATAGGGACATGTTCAAGTAAGAACCATAGTTTTGACGAGAACCAAAAGAACCATGTATTTCTACACAAATTTAAGGATGCATGGGTGCATTTTTGCATATATAAAGTAATGATGCATGTATACATTTGTGTAGAATGCATGGTTCTTTTGGTTCTCGCCAAAATTATGGTTCTCAATTGAACATGCCCCTATATATATATATATATATATATATATATATATATATATATATATATAAATGCATATATAAAGTAAGGATGCATGCATGCATTTGTGTAAGAATGTATGGTTCTTTTGGTTCTCACCAAAATGATGGTTCTCAATTGATCACGTCCCTATATATAAATATAAATATATATATATATGGTCCGGTACGGTTTTTACGACCGGTTTTTGGTATAAACCGTAAACCAAACCGTTCACTACGGTTTGAAACTTTTGAAACCAACCGACCAAAAGTTTAGAAAAAAACCCGACCACGAAACCAAAACGACGACCGGTTTGAACGGTTTCACGGTTTGACACATAAAACCAACAAATATACAAACTAAAACGAATATAATAAGAAACATAAACCGGGGTTATTAGACACTACATCAGCCACCATACGTACTAGCTATTTCACATTTTCGTTTAAGAATTATTTTCAACATCGGTTCGGTTACATTGTCGTGAGGATCCTTAAATATTATTTCCATACGATTCTCCTCGGTAGCCTCCCGTTGCTCCACGGAGTTAAGAATTTGGTCGTCTTTTTTTCTTTCTTTGTTCCAGTAGCTCTTTTTTGTGATTACCGTCCTGTGATTTTTTGGATTCCGTGGATAAAAAGAGTGTATTTTTGAAGTAGAAATACAATAGAATAGAAAGATTGTATGTTTTTTGTGTAAAAATATAATTAGAAAATGATGGAATTTATAAGATAAAAAAATTAATTATTTTTAGTAAACATAACGGCTTGAATGCCGTTAACCAACGGCTACATGATGTGAATATCCACAGACCCTACCCGTGCCCCTTGCGCTCATGCAGCCGAGGAACCCGATAACCTACCCACAAGACACCCCCTTCTCCCTTAAAACAATGGATAAACATTATGGTAGTTTCTTTTAATTAGATAGAGAAATAGATCGAAGATTTGTACCTTTTCTTATCTTGAAACACAATTTATATATGTATCTTGAAACACTTGTTTTTCTTATCTAACATCTTGTTAGTGTTTTGTATTACAAGTGTCGTTCTAAAAAAATTAAAAGAGTTTACACCAAATCTTTTATTATCGAATAACCTTTATTTACTTGTTTATTATTATAAAAAAAGCATACAATAAAATCCATTATTTTTTCTCTTTTATTTGATAATAGTCTTGCTATATATATGATCACGTTCGTTTCAAAATCAGTAATATTTTGAGAACCGTGAAAATCGCATAATGCAATTTGTTACGGTTAATTAAAAATAATCAAAGCAGTGAGGGAGAGAAAGTGAAGCAGTTTCGTGATTGTTTTAACTATCACATTTAAAACACTACGTACAAATGTAGTTCTCAATATATTCTTAGTTCTAAAATGAACGTGATACGTACCGGAGGCTATGCACAAACGGTTCGTGTGAAGAAAGTTTAGTAGTTTACTAATTTCCTTTTGTTATTTCAATTATGTTATTTTTAGTTAATTACTCCTTTTATGTGTTGCATTAGTGGGTCAAGTAGGGAGAGTAGTGGGTATCCATGATACCCATGTTCCATGTTTAGTTGGTAGTTGTTTACGTTGCTTTTGTACTACTTTTAAAGGACTTAAGTTTTTGATTAATGGACATTAAGTTGCTTTTCTCGTCCTCTTCCTACTTTCTTTTGGCCATAGCAACCGATCGAACCCACATCAGAACGCCTCTCTATGTTATCTCATTATTGTTTACAACAGTGCGTTCAATTCATTATCATTATACATCCAATTTTCCAAGTATGATCTACTATTGTAATAAGTTTTAGTTACGTACCTTCCTCGTTAGAGAGGTACCTCTGACTTATGTATATTGCTTTCAAAACTATGTATACTTAAATATAAGTACCTTTTCTCTAAAATTTAAGTATATGTACATGTTTGGAGACTAGAATATTCTTGAGTTTTCTTTTAAATAAAATGTAAAATATATCTGTCGTATGGTGTAGTTACCAAACATAACAATCATCAAATTCTTTTCATCAATTGTTGTTGCTTTAAAGCTTCTGCTGAATAAACCAGCTATAAAATAGAAAGAGAAAAATAACATAGACAATAAAAAACCCTAGCGACAGTCACATCCAACTAAACCATCGCACACACAACGGCAGAGCGCCACCTAGGGTTCCGCAAAAGAACCTGACGGCGATGTTCGTTCATGGTCACAACTAGCCGGTGGTGACACCCACCATCGAATTCGTTTGGTGAAATAGATCTGGCATCAAGGCAAACAAAGCCATAACCAGTTCCACCACCACACCACTGCCACCACCACCTAGGGTTCCGCCAAGACCAATTTATGTGGAAACATGGCGGCGATGGTACATCATGGTGAAGTCCAATCTCACAAGTCCACAATCCCTCAAAGAAAAATTAAGAGAAAACAGATTCAGAGAAAACATCATGAAAGGGCACGCGTAGGAAGGGAGAAAACAGATTCAGAGAGAAGCTCGTGAAATGAGACACGTCGAAAGATAGGTGTAAGGGAGAGACCTAAGCTACGTGGGTGGAGAAGAATGGAAAAGCTACTGTTTCTAAGAAAACTAAACAATATATAGAAGTTATGATTTGTGTGCAAACTAAATGTGAAATTAGGGTAGTCTCTCCAAAAACTCCTCAAACATCTATATGAGTTGAGAGATAAACAATATAATTTGGTGAGATCTTACTAAATTTAACAAAATCGTTTGAAAATGTAACAAAATCACAACTAATATACATTTTAGTAGATTACTGATTTTTCCTTTTACCGCATTTAGAATATCATTGATTCATTGAGCTGCAATTTATAATAAATGTAAATTAGACTATTATTAGAGAAAATTATAAAACTAATCTATACTATATAATAAATAAAGGTTTTTCCATGCCACATGTCACATCCATGTTTATTTTCATCATTATTTTCCTGTTTCTCTCTCCTATTAAATACATTTTCATATTTTAGTAATTATATGTTTTTAAAGAAAATATTAATTATATTAATAAAACAGATTTATTTTAAATTATCTCTTATTATAAGAAATTTTAAAATCTAATTATATAACTTTTATTTTCAATCAATTAGTAAATGAAAATCAAATTATATTAAATAGTAATTACCGTATTTTCGAAACTCAATTATATATTAATTTTTCTATATTTTAAATTTTATTTTATATATTTAGTATTTTTAATACACTTTTACACCTGTAAAATATATATACATGAAGATTTATAAATTTTTTATATTGATATTTTTCACCTCGTGTGTAGACACGGGTCGTAAACTAGTAATTCAAATATATCCAATCTTAAAACTAAACAATCATTTTAAGACACAAAAAACTAAGAGTGGAGGGGGTCGACTCGGGTTGAGTCGGATAAGCGGCTACACTGCGGCAACATATTTGGGTTGGGGCTCGGGTTCAGTTCACGGGTTGTACAACCACGGTGTTTTAAGCCGTGCAATTTGAATATTGGGTAGTATAGGGGTTCACGTGTTTCATCTTTTGTGAGAGCGGTAGTTTAAGATAAAAATGCCATGACAAATTTTTATTACTTATTTTAGGATCAAAAGTAATAAACAAACAATAATACATAAACCTAATAATCAACCTATGCATATTAAATTGGCATATTTATTTTTAACTATATCAATCATTTTCTTAATAAAACAAATCTAGAGTTTATTATATAATATAATAAAAAAACATTTTAATAATAATTTCCTTTTTTAAAACTTACCTGCTTAACATAACTTCCACCCACCACCTAATAATCCACCCCAATTAGAGGTCTGATATAATTTCCGATGGATTTCCTTAAAAACCAACACCGCCACCACAGCTCCGCCACCAGCCACCGATCTATCTCCGACACCGATTCCCAACCCGACGAGTTCCACTCTCCTCTCCGCGCCGACTCACCTCTCCGCTCCGACGACATCTCCTCATCCACTTCCACCGCCATCGTCGCCGTCGACAAGCTCCACACTCCGTTCAGATCTCCTCTTTCCAACAAAATCAAATCATCTCATACAATCAATGTCGCGCCTCTGGCAAAAGCTAAATCGCCTGCCGTGACGTATAACCGGCCTGCGAAGGAGGAGGCGGTGACCGGCGTTACTACTAAGGGCGGCTCCGATAACGGAATCAGCGGTGGTGACGGCGGGATTAAGAGGTCGAGAGTGCCGGTGAAGTCGATTGTGACGATTGAGAGAGCAGCGTTAGGGTTTAGGGTTTGTGAGATGATATTAAGCTTAATTGCTTTCTCCGTGATGGCTTCTGATAAAACTCAAGGATGGAGCGGTGATTCGTTCGATCGATACATGGAGTACAGGTATGCAATTATGCATGATCCAATTCATCACTAATTCACTTCAATTTTGACTATTCTCGTCAACGAGTTGATTAATTTTGACTTTTGAGATGTTTGACTTTGAAGGTACATGGTAGCAGTGAATGCTATCGCCTTCACATATGCAGCATTTCAAGCCATTGATTACACATACCTCTTAGTTTATCAAACACACATAGTCACATATCCTCTTCGTTGTCATTTTGACTTTTTGATAGATCAGGCAAGTTAATTTTGACTTTTTGATCAATGCTTAGGGGTGTAAAAGGGCCACCCCACCTCGTGAGCGACTCAAGATCGTGTCGTTAAAAACTCCAATCGAGCCTTGCTAAAACGAGCCCGAGCTCACTTATAGAGCAGGCTCGCGATCAAGCCTATAATTATAAATAATATATAGTATGTTATATTTAAAAATTATAATGAAAAATATATAAAATTAATTATAAATGTATAAAAAATGGGCGAACCAGGTGCTTGACTTAGCTCCTGCATTTGCGCAGTGTATGGGGACGGGCCGGATAGCTTTGTGTACATAGCCTTACCCTACACTTTGTGCAGGAGGCTGTTTCCACAACATATATACAAATTAATTAATAAATAATAAACGAGCCGAGCCCGAGACATGCTCGATCTTGAAAAACTACTCACGAGCCGAGCTCGAGCCTAGTCAAGCTCGTGCTCTGCTCGGCTTGTTTACACCCAATGGCATACGAATTTGACCATACGTTATGTATTTTGACTTGATCTTGATTATGAATTTTTGACAGATACTGGCTTATCTGTTGATCTCATCATCATCTTCAGCAGCCACAAGGGTTGATGATTGGGTGTTAAATTGGGGAAAAGATGAGTTTACAAAGATGGCTTCTGCATCTGTGGTGATGTCTTTCTTTGCATTTCTTAGTTTTGCATTTAGTTCTGTTTTATCTGGTTATAATCTTTGTGATCAGAACCCTATTTGATTTGATGATGATGGTAATGGAGTTCATAGAGGTGAACTGTAAAGAGTTTGTATAGACACATAGGCAGATTTGATAGAGGGGTCAAAGTAGCACCTTTTTGCTTTTTGAGTTAAATAAAATGATCATCAAATGTTGGCATTTTCTTGTTTCGGGTTCATCTATTATGTTGGATAATTGCTAATTTTAGTACATCATGTTCTAATTTTACCACACAAGTTTCTTTCTTTATAGATGAGACACCATCACTTCTTCCCCTACTATGATCAAATGACAAAACTCACTTCATAACCAACTCAACGTGGGTTGTATCAACTAAAGATAACATGCTTGTATCATGAAAAATGAGACCGACTGAAAACAATACTATGGTTATCTAAACTATCTTTTACCTATGTTTCGATCTCCACAACTGACTCACCGTAACATCATACGTTTCTATACGTTTCTATTATTATTATTAGTATTAATATAAAACCTCATTAAAATAAATAGCATTTAACCCCACCCTCCAAACAAGACAAACATAGCCCACGCCTCAGCACCTTTGTCTTCCCCGACCATTCTTGCAACTTCGACATTTTTAGAGCTGCAGGACGGTTTCAGATCTCCAACTTCAACTTCTTTCTTTCCATTCTCTCATCTCACAAAATCTCTCTCTATCAAGTATCATCGGCAACTGGTTCTTCCCGATTAGAGCTTCAATTGGGGAAGAAAAAGCAAGGATCTTTAAGGTACCCTCGTGATATCGTTGTAGAGAAAAGATGGGTAGTGAGAGGTAGGGAGTAAATGTGTACAAATCGGTTTTTTTGTCGAACCGGTTCGGGTTGTAAACCGAGTCGGTTTGGTCAAATATGGACAACACCGGTTGAGACCCAAACCGGTTCGAGTCCAACACCGTCTCCCGGGGACGACGGAGGACGTTAAAAATGATTCTTTTAATTGGCTAAGTTTAGAGCTAAAAAAGATTATCTAGTTTGGAATGTATGGTAAAGAGCTTCGATTATGTGATTTCCTTGTATTAATTTGTCTTACGGCTTGCTAGTATTTTTTTATATATTGCCGCCGTTAAAAAAATGTAATGCCAAGTGTATAATAATTACACTTTGGCCCTTCAAATTTATACTTTATCCTCCTCAAATTTAGCTACACACTCGCATTTTTTTTCTTCTCTTTATCAGTTTTTAAATTTGATATTTTATAAAATTACAAGTTTATCGTTACCACGAACGTATTTTTATCTACATTTTGCTGTAGATTTCATTCAAATAATAGAAGCATAAACATACAAGTCGTCAAAGTTGCTTCAAGGTTTTGTTTTTTACCGTTTATATTTTTTTTTCTCTTGATGTTTTATAAAATCCGGATTTGTCGTTGTGACGAGCTTATTTTTGTCAATGTCTCAACGTTAACTGTTTTAACGATTCATTTTTTCCCATTGCAACGCGCTTGTTTATATCGACGTCTCAACAAGGGCGAAGCTATGAAGGGGCCAGGGAGGGCCCCGGCCCCTGCCGTTTTTTCCGTTAGTAGTGTTAATTTTTCCGTTTTCGTCCGAAATTTTTTTTACGTATAGAGCCGGCCCCTGCTTATTTTTTTCGGCCCCCGCTTCTTAGATTTTCAAGCTCCGCCACTGCGTCTCAATGTGAATTACGTTCCTTTTCTTAGCAACTTAACGTGCCGCAACACGAGACATACTTATTATTATCAACGTTTCAACGCTAATTTTTTCAAGGTTCAACACTGGCCCTGCAAGGCGCGGGTCTTAATGTGTTTTAAAACCGAGATGTAGTAACCTCATGCGCTGGGTATTTAAGACTTTTATAGACTTTTGATGATGCCATCGGGCTCCAACCCTCATAAAGCACTTGATTTAGCTCTTCAAGCAGCATCTTGTTTCAAGAAGTCATCAAATGGGAAACCGAGTTTAGACATTGTAATGTGTTTACATGTTACAGCAGCGATATACTGCAGTTTAGGCCAGTACAATGAAGCTATACCGGTTCTTGAAGAGTCTATTGAAATCCCAGTGGTCAATGAAAGTCAAGATCATGCGCTTGCTAAATTTTCCGGTTTAATGCAGTTGGGTGATACTTATTCGATGTTGGGTCAACTTGAAAATTCACTAAAATGTTACACGTTCGGTTTGGAAGTACAACGGGAGGTTTTGGGCGATTCTGATCCAAGAATTGGTGAAACGTGTAGGTATCTTTCAGAAGCTTATGTTCAAGCACTTGAATTTAAAGAAGCCAAGAGCTTTTGTAAAATGGCGATTGATATCCATTTACAGAACGGTTTGCAAGCAGAAGAAGCAGCCGATATGCGGCTAATGGGTCTTATTTGTGAGTCAAAAGGTGACTATGAAGGTGCGCTAGAGCATCTAGTTTTGGCTAGTATGACCATGGTGGCTATCGGGCAAGAAAGCGAGGTATCACTTGTAGATTTAAGCATTGGAGACACATATTTATCATTATCTAAATATGATGAATCTATTTTCACGTATCAAAAAGTACTCAAGTCTCTTAAATCATCCAAAGGCGAAAACCATCCGTCTGTTGCTTCAGTTTTCGCCCGTTTGGCTGACTTATGTAACAAAACAGGGAAAATTAAAGAATCAAAATCATACTGTGAAAATGCGCGACATATATATGAAAACCCTGTTTCGGGCATTCCGTTAGAGGAAATTGCTTGCGGTTTCACTAACATTTCTGCTATATACGAGTCTATGGATGAGATCGACAAGGCGCTCGAGTTACTAGATAAAGCTTTAAAAATATACAACGATGTTCCAGGTCAGCAAATCACGATTGCTGGAATTGAAGCCCAAATGGGAGTTATGCATTACGTGTTGGGAAAATACTCAGAATCATATGATTCTTTCAGAAACGCCATTTTTAAGCTTCGTGTAAGTAGTGAGAAGAAATCTGCTTTTTATGGGATTGCACTTAATCAAATGGGACTCACCTGTGTCCAACGGTATGCCATAAACGAAGCTATAGAATGCTTTGAAGAAGCTAGGATCGTTTTGGAACAAGAGTGTGGTGCTTTTCACCCTGATACGCTTGCAGTTTATAGCAATCTTGCAGTCACTTATGATGCAGTTGGCAGGTATGAACTTATGCATTTCTTATTCATTTATACTATTCTGTTATACAACTGAAAATCAAACTAACTGATAGAATATCCCATTTTCTATAATGGGTAGATATGTAATTCTGATATGAAAACTTTTCATAAAAGGAAAGTGTTCAAATTTCATAATCTTGAAAATAATCTTTATCCTGCACCACCCTCTCAAAATGTGATCTTTTTGCAGGTTGGATGATGCAATCAAGATATTGGAACATATAGTTGAGGCTAGGGAGGAAAAGCTCGGGACTGCGGGTTTTGATGTGGAGGATGAGAAAAAACGATTGGCGGAATTGTTAAAAGAGGCTGGGAGAGTTAGAAGCCGAAAAGCTAGATCGTTAGAGAACCTTTTTGACTCAAATGGATCAATCAAAAACCAACAATGGTGTTATTGAGGTATGATGATCATGATGGTGGTTTGATCTGGAGAACAATGTATTATATAAGTTTATAAACACATAATTGTGTGTTTGAAGATTGGTTGTTTGATGTATTTGTATTTATATTAGGGTTTTTCTTGGTTACTGTAATTATTTGTATATGATGGGGTGGTCTTATATGGTATACATAATTATGAGAGTATCTTCAAGATTATTTTTTGTTATTATTGTTTGATAAAAGATAAGTTGAATTTTGATAAAACTTAAAGTTGATTGTCACACCCTAATTTTAGACGGGGCTGACATAGTTACGTGACTGATTGATACCAGAACTTACAACATAAGCTAATTATATTACATTAGGGTGTCCTTAGCGCATACAAAATACAATACAAATGAACTTAAAAGAAAATACATGGTACAAGAAATTTTTCTTAACAACTACCGCGAACAAACTTTGATCTTCCCGCTTCAAGCTCTTATTTATACTTCTAACGAACACTCAACGAACTTGCCTAATCCTTCAAAAATTCCTAGATATCATCCAAAATAGTTGGTTATCACCCATTTCCACTTAAAACTATTAATAGTTTTGGCCTTGGTTCAAGAACACATACTAACTTGATGTGGTTGAAGATGAAGATGGTGGCTCGCAAATTCGCAGTCTGCTCTACCTTGAACCACACCAAAAAAAAATTTGTCAGCCCCAAAATCTAACAAAATACACCAGAACTTTCTGTTGTTTGTCCCCAATAGGCCTGTAAACGAACCGAACGAACATGAACATCGATGTGTTCGTGTTCGTTTATTTAATTTTAACCGAACACGAACACATAATCGAACACATTTTTTTGTTCGTGTTTGTTCGTTTATTAAATAAACGAACTTCCCGCCGACCGAACAGTTCATGAACTGTTCGTGAACGTTCGGTTCATTTACAGGCCTAGTCCCCAATGATCTCAAATGAAACTCTAGAACACAAGAATAAGGATTTTTCGTACCAAGTACACTTGGTAGCTTCACGTTTTTCATGACATATTTTTTTAGCACATAAGTCTGCTACACGTTTTTCAGACATATATATATATATATATATATATATATATACATGGGTGGGTTCCAGAGAAAACCAGTAGTTAGGAAAAAACTGAAAAAACCAATCTAAGTCGTTGATTAATGGTGATCAATGATCATTATTGTTTAGGGGTCTGATTGTAAATTTAGATAATAAATAATAGCCAATGTGGGACTGGCTCACTTGGTAGAGGCTCTTGCCTCTTAGATGGGAGGTCCTGGGTTCAAATCTAGACATGGGGTGAAATATTTGGTGTAATTTAGAAGTAGGATAGATCTGCCGTTAAAAAAAAAAGATAATAAATAATCAATATTTTAATGCTTGAAGGGTAAAGATGGTATTCCATACACTCATAAATTTGGAATTCGTATATTTGAAAATCAAAATTCCTAAATAATCTCATATCTATTTCCTAAACCCTTTACAAAACCTCAAACGATTAAATTGGTTTCCAAAACCTCAACTATTACATTGGCTGTCAAAATCGAGAATTACAAGCACATTTTTGAGGTTACGTCTCATTCAACGATTTCGGCCAAAAAGTTGTAAGCTTGTTGATCAATTTGTGTTCCGAATCGATAATATTCATAATGTATTCCCGATTTCTCCCAAAATTAGTGTTCTAAAGCATCTGTATTAGGTTTTATTACACAGCAAACTAAGGTTTTCAAGTAATTTTTATGATTGTTAAAGAAGTATGATGTTAGTGTTTTATGTTTTTTTTAGTTTTTTTTATTACAGATTGATGAAGAAGCTATTAGTCTCTGGTTCTTTATATAATTATTGAGTATTGTATGAATAAAACAACAATAAACGTTTGTTTTTCGATTGGTTACGTATAAGTATTCAACCGGAAAAACTGAAAAAGATTTAATCAGAAGCAAAAATAGCATGTTTATTTTTATCAGTTACGTATACATATTCAAGTGAAGAATTACACCAGACATAAATACGTTATGAACGTGTACGAATACATGTTTTTTTTATCAGTATGTATTAATAATCTAATTAATATAGAGTATGACAAAAAGTGAAGAATTACAAGTGGTATGGATTTTATATTTGTTGTTACTCCACCATACATATGCAATTTATGATAATTTTATTATTATGAATATTTGAATTGTTTGGTTTTTGTTTAAAAAGATTTAAAAAAAAAGGTAAAGATGATGAAAAATTGAAGATGATGATGGAAGTTAAAGAAAACTTAAGAAAGTTATCTGAAAAAATGCAAAGGGACGCAGGTATCAACCCTTAAATGCTTGTGTATATCATTGTCTTATTTAGATTCAAGTTTATTTATGTTTTTGTTAAATTGTGAACGTGCAGAAAGGGTTATTGAGCATCGTTTGTCAGGGATCAATCAGTCTACTCTGATTAGTAAGTGTAATTAACATTAAGTATAACAATACATTTTCAAATATTAAAATATGAAGTTATCAACAACTGTATAGGCATTTCAAATTCTAATTTATATTTCATAAAACTAAGAAACAATAAGTACAGATCACAGTTTAATTGTAGTTATCATAGTTACATATATGAATTCAATAAGTTAAAGATAACACTCTTTGGGAATCAATTATGTTAGTAACATTTTTTACAATATTTAGTGTTTACATATACGTATTCATTGAGGTATTTTATGGGTACACATACGTATTCATTATGTTATTTTATGTACCTATACGTATTCAATCAGTTTTGTATTGAAATTATGTATTGTATTCAATTCAGGTAGTAAGAAACACAAGATGTCCATGCAGGTAAGTGATGGATCATTTATCAAAGGTAAATGATGGTCTTGATGATGTTGAACCGGACAAGCAAGATACAACTAGAGAAAAATAGTATGTTAAGTTACATGTTATTGATAGTAATAACTTTCTGGTTCATAATCAATGCATTTAATATTAAACCCAAATTATACATATATTGTAGCTAAATGGTAGAACAAATTAAAGTGGTACAGAATAATTTATATTATATAGACAACATATATTAGCGTATATAACAACGGTATGTTTTATTTTTTACAGAAAGATTTATTTGTGAAGTATTTAAAATGGGTTAATCATCCCAAATGGAGAGAGATAGAAGCTACACAATTGGAACGATTAATAATTGGGTGGGAAACAAAGAATAACTTCACAGATTGTGGTGTATTCGTCATGCGCCATATGGAGACCTACATGGGTAATTATGATGGGAAATGGGATTGTGGGTTCCCAAAGGTTGAAAAGAAGATGAAGTCCAAAATAACCTTGCTTAGGAAAAAATATGCGGTTAGAATTCTAACCTGTGAAGCGAACAAGTATAGGCGGAAAGTAACGAAGGAAGCACAAGATTTGTATGAGGAAAAGAAAAAGTAGAAGGATTGCAATTCATTATTTTTTTTAGTTTTTTGGTTTTATGCATAATTTTAAAACGCGAATGTCATGATTTGGGTACATATGTTTTGCTTTATTTCGATGTTTTGTTACAGCTAACATTACATATAATTTGTTTCAAGCTTAACAGTCTGCTTTTGTTTAAAGTATACTGTTGATTACGAGTAGATCACCATTATGGTTACGGTTAGCAATGCCATGTTTACACATGCGCATACGTGAAACGTACCTTGTTTACGTATACGTATACATGACATATACATATTCATTATGCACATGTATTAATCATTAGATTGTATTAATCGATACAATGGTTTTTTTTGTATTTGGTCATTGTATGAAACATACAAGTACTGATGTTATTATATTTACGATTACAAATAGATCACTATTATGTTTAAGATTAGCAATGCCATGTTTACATATACGTATACATGAACAATTACTATTTACAATAGCAGATTAACAAAAGATAAGACCACAAAATTAAAATTATACACATAAAACCCAAATTAATCATATCTAAGATCATAGCATATCTTGATGTAGGGGTCTTTGAAACATTAGTTATATTTAGAAGCATGACTGTAATTATAGAACCACAGTCTATTCGAGAATCAAGATTCACATTTTAGCTTTTGATTCTGTTGATAATAAACCATAACTGAAACCCACAAACATAAAAACTATTAATGATATGTTTGAAATCAACCAATTCGATGAAAAATAATGATTCACTGATGTACCTTGAAGATGAAAAAATCGCTAATTTGGGGATGAACTAAAACAAAATACGTAAATATATAACGGACCATATCAAAAATTGGGAGAAAAATAAGATAAAAAAACGAAAATTGGAACATATCTTTGAATCTTCATAGTTTTTTTTAATGGCTTGAATCTTCATAGTTGAGTATGAAATGGGAATACACATATGAAATGGGAGAGATATTAGGGATCACATTTGACTTAGAATTTTTATAATATATTAAATACATGTAATTTTACAGAAATACCCTTTAGTATTAAAAGTAATTGATTAAATTATAAACTCATTGATTGGTTGAGACCGGTTTTCTTGATTTTCGTCTAACTATGTGGTTTCTCTTGATCCTCTCCCTATATATATATATATATATATATATATATATATATATATATATATATATATATATATATATATATATATATATATATATATATATATATATAGGGGTATGTTCTTTTGAGAACCAACAATATGTTAAGAACCGTGAGAACCGCATTAACTCTTCCTCTATTTATAATATAAATTGACTAGAATTAATGTACATTTCAATATGTTTAAGGTTTGGTTTTAAAAGACCTCGAATTTATAGTCGTTTTTTTAAATGCATATATGCACTCACACTATATGCACAAATGAATGCATATATGCATATTTTTATACTTTTCTTAAAAAAATTCAGGAGAGATGAGATAAACTCAAACTAAGAGTGGGAAGCGATAAATAAAACATTGTTGTTGAATTTTACTTTTTTTCACTAAAGCGATATGTACACGTTTTGTGCGGTTCTTTCGGTTCTCAACATATAGTTGGTTCTCAAAAGAACATGCCCCTATATATATATATTTGTTGTTGTTGACTCAGAATTTATGTGAAACACAAAAGTATGCATTACATAAGAGCATTGACTAAAGGGGCTTTGTTCCGGCGGTACCTCGATGACTTTCAAATGTGAGGTCGTCAGTTCGAATCCGGGCCACAACAAAAAAAGGGGTTTGTGGTCAGGTAATGGGGTTTACCCAGTTGGGGTTCCTCCTAGGATGAGCTGCACTGGATGTTCTAAGTGTTGTCCCGAAAAAACTCAATTATCCTAGAATATGTAGGTGTTGCCATTCAAAAAATAGAAAGAAAAAAAACGTAAGAGCATCTCCACCGGGCTCATGGACCTCTCTCCTCTCCACTTCAGCAGCTTCCCGAAGGAAATATCACGTACGACAAGTCAAATCCTCAGACTTACCTCTCTCAAAATGGACGCTCTCTCTACGAACGGTTTGTGCCCACAAAGTTCCCTCTCTCCCCTCTCCCCTCCACCTTCAACTTTCTCTCTTCCACGTCTGAGTTCGTGAGGGTCGACAGACCCGCAGATGGTTTAAGAAGTAATTAATCTCTCACATTTTCACCTCTCTTTTTCACACACACACAGACCCTCTCTCCATCTCTGTAGTTTCATTAATAGCTTACCGATATATAAAAAATTGTATTTATAATCTTCGTACTTAAATAAACATGTCATGTTTTCTCATAAAATAATAAGTATTATCATCTACGTATTGAAATTCAATCAAGAAAAATAATAACTTTTAGAATTCTTAATTAAGAAAACTATACTTTTTTCTTGTTCTAGAATTGCCGTTCACAATGCTTACTCCTTGTCATCTATGATCGTATTCAACGACATGTCTATGCAAGTTACCAGTGGCGGATCTAGGAAAAAAATCCAGGGGTATCTAAAATTTCGTTCAGGGGTATCTGAATACATAAAACGGTAAAAAAAAAAAAAAATTCCCGCTGCGCGTCGAAAATTCCCACTACGCGTCGAAAGTTGAGGGGTACCTGACGGTACCCCTGGGCTCCTCATAGATCCGCCCCTACAAGTTACATATTATAAAATATATATTATAGTTATACTGTTTTAAAGTTTATTTATGATTTTTTATGACACAGTTTCATCATGAAATAGTACGATTAATACTCACTATCATAGCGACTTTGGATAGGTTATTAGGTTAGGTTATGTGTAGTGGAATCAATAAAAGATTATTAATGCATTGTCACGAATTACTAAACAAAACACTAAAGTGTGTAATAGTTTCATTAACCAAAATTAACTTAAAATTTGATTTTTTTATTTACTGACTTGCTGATTGGTTGTCTGCAAATGAGAAGCGTCAACGCCCGTGATCCGCCCCACGTCCTCATTCAAGTCTAAAGGGACGGTGTTCCACACCCTTTCACAGGCCATGTGAACCATGCCCCCAATCATGTTAGACATAGCCTTAGGCTTATTAAACAAAACCTAATATATTTTTGGGATTTTTCTAATCGTTTGAATATTCTAGATTTTAGAAAATCAATCATATCGATTAAACTTGTATTGTACGTACCGATAGATACCGGTACCTATTTTTTCATAAATTCGGTACCGGTACGGTACCAATATCACCTAGAGATTATTTTGAAACGTGTACCCGTACCGTACCGAACTGATAAATTCGGTACTGGTACCCACTTTTCCATAAATTTGATACCGGTATTTTTAGTACTAATCTCATCCCGAGATTCGCCTATGTGGATTTCAGATTTTTTTAAACTTCAAATAACTTCAAATCCGTTTTGTTCGTTTGAATACAGTCATAATCTTGTTGGTATATGTATGTTCACATATTATAAACTCTATTTTTATTATTATAATAAAAGAATACAATAGAAAATATAATAAAAATGTTAAATGTTGGGTGGCTCAAGTGTTATTAACCCAAACTAGGGTTTAGGGCCCATTTGAAAAGGACACCTAATTTCTTAAGAAAATGATTTTTTTATATGTGTTTATGTGCCAACGAAAGTGTTACCATTTAACCATTAAGCAACTCGTGTAAATTTGAACATTACCAGGTCTCTTGATTAAATATGTTACAATATAAGTTAACAAAATTGTTGATAAATTTGTGATAACAACCTAATCTGTGACATTGTTGATAATTGGAATTACTGATTAGTTAAATTGTTATAATTTGTGATAAATCTGTGACAAATATGTGATTGTTGATTGTTCCTCAATCCTCTCTAATTGCTTGTGGATTTTACCTAGTTTGTAATAAATTATTCTACTTTTTCATGTTAAATCGTAATCGAAATGATAAATCTGGTTATTTTAAACAAAAAATAAAACAGAAACAAGACGCTGATATGGACACAAAAAGGAGGAGAGTTTACAACATGACTTTTGAAAAATAGGTTCAAGTTTTTAGTTCGATTAGGGCCCACAAATTGGTTAAGCCGCACCTAAATATCCATATTTATTAAACAATTCGTCTATGCATATTTCAGGTTTTTAAAATTTCAAATAACTTCAAATCCATTTTATTGGTTTTAATATAGTCATAATATTATTAAAGCAAATTACATCATTTAAGTATTATCCATATTTTAGTATACGTCCTTTAATTAAGAAAATCACTGTTGCATGTTAATTATGTTTAAAACTTCTTGCACATTACGTTCTTTAGCCTAACGACTGCTAAGTCTGATCACATGCCTTGAATGTGAGAGCGTTTTGGTCTTATAACCCAGAGAAGTAAAATTAAAACACTAATTTTGTAAAATCCTCAACCCTCCTCAAATCTAAACCCGCCACCATAGAACCACCATCACCACCCCATCTCCATCACCACTTAAAGGGACAATACTTCCTGTTCAACCTTCCCGCCGCCACACCAGCCACCATTTCCGTAGCCACCATATCCTCAAGTATCCGATTTCTTTCCGTTACTTCCCCGTCATCATTTCACCTAACGTATTTATTAACGGAATTGCGCATTGGCATTATTCCCTTTTCCAAGACAAAATCGACAATTACTTCCCTTGGAAAGAAGATTTACAACAATGGCAGCTTTATCCCCACTGTTGCTCCTTAGAACCTTCACGACTACAAAACCCTACTCTACTATCGTTCTTCCCCTTGCAAATCAACTTGGGTTAGTACGAGTTTCCTCCATCTTTTCTCTAAATCAAGTAAATTTCAGAATTCTGATGTTGTTAGTGTTTTAAGATGGAAATGAGTGAAATAAAAGCGAAGAACAAGATATTTGTGTCAGGAGCCACCGGGAAGAGAATCGTTGAGCAGCTTTTGGCCAAGGATTTTGCAATCAAACTAGGTGTCCGTGAGCAGCTTCTTGCTAAGGGTTTTGCGGTCAATTCTGATGTTGTCGGATGGTTTTAGGTTTTGTGAAGGAGAAGAGAGTGGAGTGAAGGGGAGAGAAGGCAGGTGGTGGTGGTGGTGGTGGCGGGGGAGGGGGATGAAGAGAGTGGAGTGAAAGAGGGTTTGAAGAAGTTATACAAATAATCCCTAAAATGTTTAAGTTAATTACACAAATAATCCTTGGAAAGGTAAAAGTACCGATTAGCTCTGATATGCATGGCACGTGATTATACTTAATGAAAAAAACTAACGCCCGTTAGTGCAAAGAATGTAACCTTAAAATTTTTTAAAGATAAAAGACAAATTATATAATTACTTTAGTTAAATAACGTATACTAAAATTTTGTTAATACTTAAAAGACGTAATTTGTAATTTGCTTATATTATTATAATAAAAATAAAATAAAAAATGTAATGAAATGCTAAATGTAAATACTCGTATATTTATATTTTACATTTTAAAATACAACAATATATATCCAATTCATACAATTGAAAACCAAAACAAGATTGTTCAGAAAATAGACGACTGATAGACTCCCTAGTGAAACTGAATGAGTCTAACTTCGAATTTTAAGTCAGTAACAGAACCATATACATCCTTAGACATTCACGATGTATCAAATTTAAGAATAAATTAATTGTATTTAAATAGATTTTGATGATAACTTAATAATATGCAAATCTCATAAAAGGTATAACTTGCATATTCTTATAAACCAACCAACCAACCAAAGTTTTTACAACTTATTTGTCGTAATAGTAATAAAGGGTTGAAGTTAGTGATGCATGTTTTTTGGGATTTTGATTTGACTAAAAAGGTTTGGGACTTGGTGGAAGGGTGGGTTGAAGTTAAACTTCCAACTTTGCGATTTCGTGTGACTAAATGGATTGGTTGGAAAATTCTTAATTGAAGAAGACGGATAAGAAGGGTCCATTTTTTATGTTGTTTGTAGGCTCTGTATTGATATAGTGTTCATGAAGACTTGTCTTAAGAATGCGATTTGTTTAATGACGTTATCTATTTTTTTAGAGTAAATTACACATATTGTCCTTTATTTATACTAGAAATTACACTCCGTGTCCTTTGACTTCAATAATTACACCACATGTCCTTTTCTTACATACTTTTATACACCATATGTCCTTTATACTAACTTTCATCCATTTCCATCATTAAATTCCATCATGTGCCTCTCACATGATGAGTAAAATAGTCATTTCCCTTTTTTCCCTCAAAAACACATAATAGCATAAACTTGAGAGGGGAGGCCGACCACCACCCTCAGCCGGTTTCACCCCGGCGACTCACGGCAACACAAGTCAAATGGTGTCGGCGGTGGTCCTTCCGACAGTGAGACCCAAGGCGATGGTCTTGGTGACAGTTGCACGTCCAGACGCCGTCTATGAAAGAGATGAAGGAGGGTGGTGCAATCGGGAACTACGAAAAAGCCAGCGGAGATGGTAGGTTAACGGCAAAAGCCGCAAATCCGGCAGCGGCTCCGATGGTCCAGACGACGGCGGCTCAGGTGGTCCAGACGGCTATTCCGGCGGAGAAGACCTAGGGTTCAGGCCACCACCTTGGGTCTCACTTAAAGACAGGTATACGACCTCAAAAGGAAGTAATTTCTTGGTGCTAAGTTACCTGTGCTATTGCAAAACACATTTCTTATTACAAAAGCAATTCCTTTTAATAGCATAAAGCACAATTGCTTTCTTCTCTAAAAAAGCCCGAAAATTAAGAATCAAATTGGAAAAAAAAAAATGACATGTTGAAGCAGGGCTCTCTGCTTGGCCAAAAGCATTTGGGATTTCTCAATTACAGCTTGAAGCACCTCATCCGCATCGCTACTATCGTCTCCACCAGAACACTGTTGCTTTAACCCTCCATACTCAGCTTGAATAAATTGAATCAGGTGTTCTTCCTACTCCGAGACGCAAGTTCGTCAACATCGTCGGAGGTTCCGATTTTCTAGAAATTAGCCTTGATGATCTCGCGATTGAGTTGGATGATGAGAGTGTAAGCAGTAGAAGCAGGGATGTTTCATCTCAATTCATTTGAGTGGAGACGCTGGTTTAGATGAGATAGGGGTTAAGACGAGAGACGAGAGAAAAGGGGTTTTATGTTTTAGTAATTAATTACGTAAATTAATCTTTATAATGGGTAAAATGATCATTTTATCCTCATATGCAATGTACATGTGTATGTTTAACAGAAAAAGATAACATAAGTTAGTGTAAAGGACATGAGGTGTATAAAAGTATGTAAAAAAATGACATGTGGTGTACTTATTGAAGTCAAAGGACACATAGTGTAGTTTCTAGTATAATTAAAGGACAATTTGTGTAATTTACTCATTTTTTTAAACTAAATTATAATTTTTGTCTTTTATGTTTGTTAAAATTATGAAAGGGTCGTTTAAAGTTTTGACTTTCACTTATTGGCATTTATTTCAAAAGTTTCATCGTTTTTTGTTCTTTAATCTAACTGGAGTTAAGTTTTTCAGTTAATTACGATTCTTGTAATTTGATTAAATTTTATAAATTTAATATAAATTATTTTATTTGCATAATAAGCCTAATTTATTTTCATTTGGAATTGCAGGTGACATCTCATCTTCATTCCTCTCCCTATCCATATTGTCCACGGTCAACTTGTGTTTGATGCTATTAGGGATATCCAAAACAGAAAATCTGTTACTTGTATCCATGGGCTCGAGATGAGGGTGGGACTGAGATTGCTGATTAGAGCAAGATCTCTGAAGTTAGAACAGGTCGGAATCAAGGGGGCAACAGGGGGGGACTTGGGCAGGGTTTTTATCATCTGTAATTTTCTTTGAATCTATAGATCAATTTAGGGGAATCGTTGAATCTATCAAATGGGTGAGGTTGAATCGATCAATTTGTTGTACAACAGTGGAACGGGGAGAGGTAGGTGAGGATGTGAGTTCGACGGCAACAGTGACGGGTTTCAGATCTTCGGTGTAGGTGTCGGTGTCGATGCCGGCGAGTAGAACCTCAGATCTGTGCAACAGTGAAACGAGGAGAGGTAGGTGAGGATGTTTCAGGCGGAAGAGGGGGCGGTACCTTCGTGGAGAGTCGGACTCAATAGGTAGCGAATTTCTGTTGGTGGCGGTGTTTTAGTCGGCGGTGGGCGGTGGTGGCGAATTTCTGGCCGATGGTTTTCAAGGGGGAGGGATGAAGTGGTGATGTCTGCAAATACATTAGAAATAAAATTAGGGTTCTTCAAGGGGAGGGAGATAAAGGTGAAAAAGACTAAAATGCCCTCATATGCAGTGTACATGAGGTGACTTAACTGAAAAACTTAACGTCAGCTAGATTAAAGGACAAAAAATGAGAGAATTTTTGAAATAAAGGACAATAAGTGAAAGTCAAAACTTTAAAGGACACATTACATAATTTTGACAAACACAAAGGACAAAAATTATAATTTAGTCATTTTTTATTGGTACTTAAATAGGAAAAAGAAATGTAAAATTACCTCGATAGAGTGGTTGAAAAATCCTCTCCTATATATGTAATTTTCTTATTCTTTTTTACTAGCTAACAACTTGTTAGTGGATGCATTTAATAAAATTCATTCGTTAAGAAAAGTAGTTGGAAAACATCATATAAATTGGGAAACTATCAAACATCATATAAATTGGGAAACTATCAAACATGTTTTGTTGATTGACAAACCAATCTTCCAATTCAGTTTCAAATTCAAACATAACTAGTCGTGTGATGCGGCAAGTTTGCATACTTTGTTAAACGTATAGTATTTACAAAAGTTTTCAAAATACAATAAACACAGGGCCACATCAAGAAGCTAGAAAACAAAACATTACACCGAACACATACATAAAAGTTTTCAATGTACACCAAACTACCAAAGTTTATAACATATTTTTTTAACACATAAAACTTTCAAAAGCATTTTAATCAAAACAATGGTTATTATTATTAATACTTAACGGTAAAGTATTATTTAAAACATTACATTATTACCAAACTAATGTAAATTTTATAATTTTTTTTGTTGACACTAATTAATTAAAATATATATATATATATATATATATTTATTTATTGAGGGACAAAGTGTTCTCACTAGGCCTGGCAAACTAGGCCGGGGGGGGGGGGGTTTGGGTCACGGGTCAGAATGGGTTCGGGTCAGAACGGGTTGTTCTAAAAAAATGATATGTTAGTTCGGGTTAGAGCGGGCTATGACAAAAATAGTACGGGTCAAAACGGGCTATTGTAAACAATGATGTTTTGGTTCGGGTCAGACACCCGAGCAACCACGCCTACCGCTGCCAAAGACAGCAGACACCTGACCGACTGCGGCTGTCGCTGAAAACCAACCCCCGCTGCCGTCGACAGTCGACTCCCGACCGACTGCGCCGCTGACACCGGACCGGTTACAAAACTTTTAAAGGATATTTTAAAAAGTAGATTGCGATATCATGACAAGTTATGATGTTGCTTACCACCATTAACGCTCATAAATTCCTCTTCATAGTCTGAATCAAATTTTAAATCTAATCAAATAGGTTAAAACTATTTAAACCAAAAAATATTGAAAATTTTTTAGTTGAGGTGCTATTATTAATTGAGGTGAAAAACTATAGTTGAGGTGCTTGCGAATCAAAAAAACGTTTCCTCCATACTACATGCAACGTGAAACAAAATTAATGTGAAACACCTAATAACATACAACTGAAACCCAGTTTATTAAAACTATTTAAACCAAAAGATAATTGAAAGAATCAAAACCCAACACGGACGGTGGTCAGCGGCGGCGGAAGACGGTGGCGGGCCACGGTGGGCAGCGGCTGTGGGCGGCGGTCAGCGGTTTGCGACGGTGGCGGTCGGGAGGCGATGATTGGTGGTGGCGGTGGGGGCGGCCGCCGCCGCTGACGACGGTGGTCGGTTGTGATGGTCGTTCGTTGATGGCGACGGAAGACGGTGGCGGCCATAGGCGGCGGTCATAGGTTTGCGACGGTGGCGATGGCGGTGGGGGCGTCCGCCGCCGCCACTGACGACGGTGGTAGGTTGTGATAGTCGTTCCTTGAGGGCGGTGGCATCCTGACCTGTAAACAAACAAGCCCAAGGTTTGGTATTATTTTGGCTCATTCGGATAAACAAAAGTCAGTTATATCTTCTCAACCCATCCCGGCCCCTTAAATAATTATTTTGGCCCATCTTGACCCGTAAACAAAAGTCATTTATTTTTTCTCAACCCATCCTGACCCTCTTGAAAAATTATATTAACTCATCCCGACCCATTTCACTTTTAAAATTACTCATGTTGACCTAAATGAAGTTGTGTGGGTTTATTTTGCCAACCCTAGTTCTCACCAATAAAAATACTGTTTGTTTTGACTCTTTGTAAATATTTATGTATATATATTTTAGATGTGTAAAAATGTATTAAATATATTAAGGATAAAAAACAAAATTCAAAATATGTGAAAATTAATATATAATTGAGTTTCGAAAATACGTGAATTACTATTTAATGTAATTTGACTTTCATTACTATTTGATTGAAAATACAAGTTACATAATTAGATTTCAAAGTTTCTTATAATAAGAGATAAATTAAAATAATTGTGTTTTATTAGTATTTTTTAAAGACATGTTATTATTAAAAGATAGATGTGTATTTACATAGAGAGATGAGCGGGAAAAAATGATGAGAATGAATATAGAGGCGACACGTAACGTGAAAAACCTTTATTTATTATATAGTATAGATTTAGATATACGTGAATTACTATTTAATATAATTCGACTTTCATTTACTATTTGATCGAAAATACAAGTTAAATAATTAGATTTCAAAGTTTGTTATAATAAGGGATAAATTAAAATAAATGTGTTTTATTAGTATTTTTTTAAAGAAATGTTATTATTAAAAGATATATGTGTATTTAATTAGAGAGATGAGCGGGAAAAAATGATGAGAATGAATATAGAGGCGACACGTGGCGTGAAAAACCTTTATTTATTATATAATATAGATTTAGATATAGATATAGATTTTAACCATTTTTTGGGTGTAACATACTGATCGATGTCGTTTGGTCAATCAAAAACAATGTTTAAACACTTTAACTAGTAAGGGCAAGTAGAGTATCGTATCCACGAGGAGAATGTGGAAAGTGTTACTTTGTTACAATGATTCAACGACAGAAAACAATAAACTAATTTGGATTTGGGTTTAAAACAGTAATGAGAGAGGTAATCCTCTCCGGTGTTCGGGTATTCAAACACAAGTTCCTCCAAGACAATTATTAAGCGATTACATAGACATAATCATACGGTTCAATTGAATTCAATGATAATATGAGAACCCGTTGTAAATAAAACTTATTCTCATACAACCATCAATGACAAACCAACTAGAATCCAACCCCCAAATTATCCCCGATGTAAAGAAACCCGAGACTATTGAGACTTGAACAACAATTCAAAATCAATCAATTAAGTTTAAAGTATTCACTCAATAAATGAAATCATATGGCTTAACATGCCAATCAAGATTACAAACCAAGCTAAACATACAAGGATTCACAAGTGTTTAACAAAACCCTAGACCCAAAGAGGACTACAATGGATTTAGCTACTCATATCCATAACAATAATCAAATCTAATGTATTAGAACTTACAAGCATGAAATATCAAGAACAATCAGTCCAACTATGGTAGAAATCGCCTCTTGGGAGCTTTGGGACGGATGGAATCGATGATAGTCGGAATGGGGGGCTGCTAATGGTGAAAGATTGATTTAGGTTAATTTTCCCGTAAAAACAGATCTTCGCGTGTCGCGAAGATGGCAACCAAGTTCTTCGCATGGCGCGAAGAACAAATTAGTCGGGTGCGCCTCTGGAGTTCCTCGCGTGTCACGAACACTGACACGCGAAGATCTTAATTTCCAGCAATTTTGACTTTTTGATTTTTTAAACCCTTGTGCTTCGCATCCGACTGCTTCACATCCGTTATCCGCTCATTTAACACATAAAACCTGGGAGGTAGACACAACCACAAACACGTATAAAACCGAACAAATATACACATCCAAATAACTAAAATGCACACACAATGAGATATAAACACGGGTTATTAAACCCTACATCACATACCTTGGACAGTTCTATTTGATTAAAAAATCTGAGTAGACGATATTTTTTGTTATCTTAGGGGGATCTTTTTTTGGATTTTGAACGACTTGGATAGCTTTCAGAATAAAGTATTTCATGGGTATACGAAATATTCTATTAGATAAGATAGAAAGTTAATTCAAAAGAACGAGTATGGAAATCTATTTGAAATTCATATGAAAACGACGTGTATAAATCAGACCAAATGAACCCTTTATATAAGGTTGAACCATCACAATGAACCGTTGCAACTCTTCATGGATAGTGATGACAGCTGACGGTTAAATTGCTTGTAGCTAGTGCAGTTACATAAATAAGAATTTTAGTAGACAACACCATCAGTAGTAACTTAGTTACTACTAACCATCAGTTGTAATAACAAAGTTAATACCGACCATTAGTAGTAACAATGTTACTAGCCATCACTTACTACTGATCGCTTAGTTTCTACTGATATAAAGTTGTTGCTGATGCAATTAGTTACTATTGAAGTACTCAGTTACTACCGATGTTTTCAGTTTCTACCAATGATCTCAGTTACTACTGATAGTTAGTTAACTTGCTACTATTTCACTAGTTCTTAATGATCATCAGTTTCATGCAACTTTCACCATTTATGCGGATCTGAATAATTCAAATGAAGCACTTATAAGCAACTTTTCGCCATCCAACATGACCCCTGCTAGAGGCGTTGCATTGGACCCCAACGAGTGCTAGCCCCAAAACCCCACCAGGGCGCTGCCTGAATCCCGCCAAGGGGGTGGTGCTCCCTTGGAACCCCCATGGTCTAGCGTCTTTGCCCCACCAACCTTAGAGGTTCCTTGGTTCCAAATATTAGAATAGTCTTGATTAAGTGTACACTTCTCACCTCGTAACTCAACCAACATATATTTTAACTCATCATTTGATCTTAAGCAAATCTAATTACATAAGATGACATTGACGATGCAAAATCACCATCTTCTTTGCGTATATATCTTTGCTACCATAAACTCTTCACATTATCTACAAGTTTTTCAAACTAATATCTTTTCAACAAACGACAATCTCTTTGAAAACAATGGTCATCAATTAAAAACAACTTATTTACATCACTATAGTTTTATACGAGTCCTATAAATACTACAAACTTGTATGAACTTTGACCTTAGTTGTTATTCTATAATTGACTAACAATTAAAGGACATATTTTTATATGAGATTGAGTCAAAATTGAAGTAAAAATCCTCAAGAGAAAGAGGGCTTGTTTGAACTAAAGACCAAAAGCTACCGAAATTATAAATATATTTGTTATAGCGTTAGCAATATCAAAAGAAAAATGATATATCCGTTTGTTAACTATTAAGTAACGAACCTAACATCAATATTTTCTTTATACTTTATATCTTCTTTTGATTTTGCCACTTATTTTGATCTTATAGTTATGAGCCGTGATATCAAACGAAACTGCTCCGATCGGTCAGACTATAAGTCACTGGCTAGGTTACTAGATAATAGACATGCATAATTGAATTGAATAAAATCAGTGGAATTGATGAAGAACCGTCGACCTTACCTGCAAGTTGGGCCGGGCTATTAGTTTTAAGATTGGATTAAACCGTTGGTCTGATTAGTGGCGGACCCATGGTGAGCCCATGGGGGGCAGCCGTCCTTCATGAAAAAATATTGTGTTATATATCGTTAGTTAACCGTCCTAAAAAATTTCCGACTACATGAAAAAAGTTTCTGGACCCGCCACTAGGTTTGCTCATGGATCCGATTTTCAAAATATTAGTTAAAAAAATAAACAAAAATATCTTTTAGGAGTATAGCATTATCAATACCATATTGTGTAGCACTCTTTTGACTAATTATGTTTCTTTTTATTTGTTTAATTTCCTTATGAAAGTCAGAATAGCATCACAGCATCACTTGTGCGAAATCAAAATTATGGTTTCTTAAATAGTCAAGATATGCCTTCTACTAACTATTATATTTTATTTTGCTCACTTTAGTTTAAGATATATGATTAATACCATTAATACCAATTAAATTACTTAAAACTGATATAAATAATCTTTGGTATAAATTTTTATAAAGTTGAAATATATTTATTTAATAATAACATGAGTGGAGTGTTCGGCTATATGAACTCTAAATACTTATTATAACATTGTGGAGTGGTACAAATGGTATGTCCCATGCCTTACACATATGAGGTATGGGTTCTAGTCTCTCCAGAAGACTATTTACCCGGCTTAGGTTGCGTTTTACATGTTCTAACCGGTTAGTAAGGTATTGATCAGGGTTCAGGAGTTTATTACGTATACCGGTTGCCCGTCATAAAAAAAATACTTATTATGACTTCAAGAATTAAAAAAAGGATAAAAACATGACAAAAAAAGTTTGCATTAAATATTAAAAAATAGTTATTTTAAATTCAACACAATACTAACCGTTTTTTTATAGCAATCAAATTTTGAATACTTTTAATTGAAAACTTTACATGAGAAGATGATAACCAAAATTGACCCTTTTAGATAAGGACACTCTCAATGGTAGGTATTTTGTTGCCGCCTCATTTTGTCCCATGGTGTTTTTGATGGTTTGTTCTTCTTAGTTATACTAAATCAATGTTTGCGTTAAAAAATAAATAAATAAATAAATTGTTTTATAAATTAATGTATGAATTATTACCAAACTAGTTTAGATCCCGTGTATATACACGGGTGAAAAATATCAATAAATAATTTTTTTAAATTTTTATATGTATATTTTACCCGTGTAAAAATGTATCATATACTAAAGATAGAAAACAAAACTCAAAATATGCAAAAACTAATATATAATTGAGTTTTGAAAATAAATTAAATACTATTTAATGTAATTTATTTTTCATTTATTATTTGATTGAAAATAAAAGTTAAATAATTAGATTTTCAAAGTTTCATAAGGGATAATTTAAAATAAATATTTTTTATTAGTATAATTATATTTTTTTTAAAATATATATTGTTGTTAAAAATAGGAGGTGCATTTAATAAGAGAGAGAGACGAGGAAAAAATGATGAGAATAAATATGGAGGCGACACGTGACATTGAAAAATATTTATTTATTATATAGTATAGATATGGCCAGAGTTTTATAATAATTTATAAAAAAGGGTTAAAAGTGGTCGGAGTTTTATAAAAATATATATAACAAATTAACAATGATACAATTATAAATATAGGGTATGGTTCAAATGTTAACCAATATTTATGTGATAACCATGATAACCACTTTACAACATAGCGATACGTATATGTAACAATTACCATTTTTGTTAGTGTTACATGTGTAACACTAAGTGTCACGTATATGTAACATTATGTGATACGTATATGTAAGACTCCTTATTTTGTATTTATATTTAAGATATATGTTCAAAAAGTATTTAACAACTAAAAGAAAAAATAATTTATAAATTATGTGATTGTTTTATAGTGGTTAGCACAGTTATCCCATAAAAAGTTTGTTGGTATTTGAACCCTTCCCTATAATTTATATGCACTTATAATTATAAAAGTATGATTATCATTATTACTACAAGTTATATAACTATTTTATAAAAAAACTCAGTTTTTAATATTTTATAAAAATTATCAAAGAAAATCAATATTTTTTGTTTGGATACAACTTTCCTAAACCACACCGATTTCACCATTATGTCGAGGGGCAACCGGTGACCAACTACGTCGCCTTGGAGTGGACTCATAACTCCAACCGACAGTTAAACAAGTTTAAGCTTTAATGGTATCAATACACTCTTAACTTTTATTTTCTTTGCCTAAGAAAATCTCACTTGCATAATTCAGATAGATTTATGTTTGATTTACACTTCATTTCACTCACAAGGATGATTATGAGCGAAATCGGGAAACATACATTCCTTATAAGAGATATCAAGTGTAAATCTATTATACGAATGGAATTGCACTTGACAAAAAAAGATGAAAGTTGATAGTTATTAGTTAAATTGTCGACACGAATTGTTATTAGCTTGGGTCATGGTTTGAATTATTAAAATTTATTTGTTAATAAAATATTAACGAATACTAATAATTATATAGATGTATATAAATTCTTCTAGAAAATATAGAAATGATTGGTCCACACATATGATGAACGGTGAATTTTTAATGATCACAGAGGTTGTAATTTATAGAAAAGTTAATGTTGATGGACCAATAAAATCTATTTTCTGCTTTTCACTAATAACTTTGATCTAAAACTAGAGGTTTTCTCACGTGCGTTGCGCAGGAAATTACGTCACGATTTCAAATATTTAAAAGTATATAACGAAGCCTTAAAAAAATTTGAACTCAAAACACGTATAACATAACATTAAAAAAATTTAAATTCAACCTCGGCTAAAACTAACTAAATAAAAAAACAAACTTAAAAGAATTTGCCATAGTCTTAAATATTAAAATGCGTATGCTAAAAACCTAAGGCACCAATTAAAAAAATTAAATCCAATTAGATATTAATTAAGCGTAAAACAATAAAAAAAATAATAAATAAATTATAAAAAGGTAGAAAAGGAAAAAATCAGGTTGAAATTAAGGGGAGAGATTTGAACCTGGGTGGGGAGGAAGGATGAGAGTATGCTATACCATTCCAATCTAAAAACATTTTATATTTAATGTCCAACAAATAATATCAAGCAAGAAAAAAATGTGGTTTTCAAAAAAACCTCCCCAATAACAAAGTAACACGTGGCATGGTGGTCCAATAGCATCAAAACACTAGTCCTGTCAGTTTTCCTTTAATATAGATTATAATATAATTATAATATCCATGATTTAAATTATTTTTATCAAACAAATTACGCCATATAATCTAAAACTATACGCTCTTCAAATTACGCCATAATGGAGCATCAAAATACATTATATACTACTTTGGATAAAAATAAGATTATACTTCCTCATTGGCCAGAGCTATTAAGGTATTTAGGGTTGTGTCCCTAATACTCTTTTAAATTACATATATGTAACAACATATTTACACATGTAATTATACTAAAAATAAATCATCATATTCTCTGTATTCTTTATGTTCTTCATAATCAACACGTTCTTCCTTATCTTCATGTTTTTTCTATTAACCGATACTATTACATACCTTGTTGTCCTTCTTTCTTTGTGTTGTTTCCTTTGATCAGTAGTTTGAGAGGTAGTGAAAGATGATCATCGACTATGACTTAAATTGACTTAAATTAAAAAGAATATATATTTACCTTTTATAAACATGTGAGTTTATTTAATACTCTTTTAACCATCAGAAAAAATAAATAAATAAATAAATCATGTGCTTATTAAAATTTGATTTTATTATTTTTTTTATAAAAAAAATACATTGTTTATTTATTACAAAAAAATAATGACCACCACCCCTGGATTAGTAACGAACACTAATCTCAACCTGCTTATATGTGCTTCTTTCTCTGAATGATAGTCACACAATTAATCAATAATCTTTGTGCTTCACGAACTTCAAACAAAATGGCTTTGAACTTCCTATCTCCAACACAAACCAATCTCATCAATTTCTCCGACACCTGCAAATCCCAAACCCCCTTTCTCAAGCTCCAAGGTAAGTTTTTTCACCAATTCAACACCTATTTCTTTTCATAATCCGTTAATTTTTGTGTAATTTGGGGTTATTGTTAGGAGGGTTTTGTTTCAAGCGAAAAGATGTTAAGGTAACCGTCGGAAAAGGGGTTCGGTGTTCGGCGCAGGCTCCGCCACCGCCGGCGTGGCCGGGGACGGCGCTTGTGGACCCCGGGAAGAAGAATTGGGACGGTCCTAAACCTATTTCGATTGTTGGATCTACTGGTTCTATTGGGACTCAGGTGAGCATTTCGTCGAACACTTGGTGGGTGTTGAATGATGAACTTAAATTGTTGATTTTGATTGTTTTTGAGTTGTAGACACTTGATATTGTTGCGGAAAACCCGGATAAGTTTCGAGTTGTGGCACTTGCTGCTGGATCGAATGTGACTCTTCTTGCTGAACAGGTGATGATGATGTTGTATTGTATTGTGAGTTGATTAATTGTTGAAAAAGAATGCAAATGAGCACAAATTGAAAGAGAATACAGCTTGGAATGTCATAGAGTTATGCAAATTATTTGTCAAATTCTTGTTTAATTTTTCATGTTAAGATTGCCTTTTTGCTGATTATGTTGTTGTATTTTGTGAATATAGAATGAAATTTTTTAGATTTATAGGGGACTTGGGGAATTGATTTTGGTTTCTAGGTAATCTGCGGTTGGACAAGCGGATTCAACTAATCCGCCGGTTGGATTTGCAGAATCAAGAAATTCATGTGAGTAGAATCCGCTCTTGCAAGAAACAGATTTGCTTGAATCCGTTTGTCCAACCAGCAGATTACCTAGAAACTAAAAATCCTTTCAGTATTCACCTACAAATCAAAATCAATCCCTTAAATCCCCTATTAATCTAAAAAAGTTTCTATATAATGATATTTAATTGTTTGTCAAAAGTAGTCAAACAATTTCTTTGTTTCATCATGTAGGTAAAGGCATTCAAACCTCAATTAGTTTCTATTATGAACGAATCTTTAGTTGGTGAACTTAAAGAAGCTTTAGCTGATGCTGATTACATGCCTGAAATCATTCCTGGTGAGCAAGGCATCATTGAGGTCAGTACTGTCAATTCCTCATATTTTAACTTTTCATCATTTTGTAATGATATTAATTTTACTCCATACGCGTTTTGTACTCTATTGTAGGTCGCCCGCCATCCCGATTGTGTCACTGTTGTCACGGGCATAGTTGGTTGTGCTGGTTTGAAGGTATATCCTCATATTCTTGAATCTTGATACCATTTGGAAAATTTACTTATATTTTGTTTTTAGAAACTTTTTGGTTTCCATTTCAAAACCGATTGATAATCAAATGATTTTTTGAATTATTTTTCATAGCCCACGGTTGCTGCGATTGAAGCAGGGAAAAACATAGCATTAGCTAATAAAGAAACCTTAATTGCGGGGGGACCGTTTGTTCTTCCTCTTGCACGTAAACATAATGTAAAGATTCTTCCTGCTGATTCAGAACATTCTGCTATATTCCAGGTAATCCAACGAAATAAAAAACGTTCATCATGAAATGATTGAAATTGATGCTAACTGAAAAAAGTAATAGTAATTATAATAATATTAATAATAATCTTGTTTCGGTTTTTCAGTGTATTCAAGGCTTTCCGGAAGGTGCTCTGAGACGTATAATCTTGACCGCATCTGGTGGTGCTTTTAGGTATTATATCATGATTCTTTTAATCACCCATTTATGAATTTCTGGTAAGTTAAATATTTTTAATGGATTTTGGTTTTTTCTTCTGATACATTAGAGATTTACCAGTTGAAAAACTAAAAGATGTAAAAGTAGCCGATGCGTTAAAGCATCCTAACTGGAGCATGGGGAAAAAAATCACAGTTGATTCAGCAACACTTTTCAACAAAGGTCTTGAAGTTATTGAAGCCCATTATCTTTATGGATCAGATTATGATAATATTGAAATTGTTATTCACCCTCAATCCATCATACACTCCATGGTTGAAACACAGGTTGAATTCCCATCTTACCCTTTTGCTTTCTTGTCATAAGCCCACTTATGCAGGCCCGTTAATCATTTCTGTTTTATATTGGCAGGACTCTTCGGTCCTGGCCCAATTAGGTTGGCCTGACATGCGTTTGCCAATTCTTTACACTTTATCTTGGCCAGATAGAGTACCCTGCTCTGAATTTACATGGCCCCGCCTCGATCTTTGCAAGTATGTAACATGTTTTATTGTTTTTGTTTGATGTAACCAATGAATAATTATAACAAAAAACTTGAATTTATGATTAATAAATATATTTGTTAATGAATGTGATGCAGGCTGGGGTCATTAACATTCAAAGCTCCAGATAATGTGAAATACCCATCAATGGATTTGGCTTATGCCGCCGGGCGAGCTGGCGGCACGATGACCGGAGTTCTTAGTGCTGCTAACGAGAAAGCCGTTGAGATGTTCATCGATGAGAAGTAAGTAACTTTTTTAATAACATGTTTATAACTTCCTTTAGGATTTGAAATAATTGAATAAACATCATATGAATCCTTAATTACTGCTAATATCCAGGATTAAGTACTTGGACATATTTAAAGTGGTGGAGCTAACATGTGAGAAGCATCGATCCGAACTGGTGACAGCACCTTCGCTTGAAGAAATTGTACATTATGATTTGTGGGCTCGGGACTACGCTGCTAGCTTGGCGGCATCATCTCCTGGTTTGACCCCGGTAGCTGTTGTATGAGAATACATTTGATGTTGCAATTAACATGGCGGCATCGGGCAAGGCTGTAATAAAGTTAAAATGGCAACACTCTTTTTAAACCCACAATTATAAAAGAATTAGCATCTTTGCAGTTTCTTTTAACTAAAGAGCTTATTAGATACTTAATTATAACTTTTAAGGGGGGTGTTTGGCAGAGCATTTTACAAGTGATTATTGGACTGATGGAGATTGGAATCAGATAATCCTATGTGATTGACAATTTAAGCTGCAAAATAGTGTTTGGAAACAGATGTGATGCAAGCTGTTTGAAGTGATTATTCAAAAACTAATTGACTATGCTTGACCTACTAACGGCTGGACCATCCGAACTACAGGTGCACAAAAAAACCGGGTCCTGAACCGACTGGCAAACCGACCCGGACCGGAAATGGTATTGAAACCGGTTTGGCAAGAACCGGTACAAACCGTCATGCTCGAACTGGTTTAACCTGAACCGAACTGGTCAAAGAACCGTAACTGAATCGAACACTCCCCTCTCCAAAACCCTGTTCCGAACCCGAACTGGTTCCGGAAAAAAACCGGTTTGTACCTCTAATCTGAACCATGAGCCCCCGAATATAATGCATCAGATAAGATCACTTTTAAAACGATGTCCAAACACCCCATATGCTTTAAAACTAATTCCAAACACCCCATATGCTTAAAATTGTGAAGGAAATGAAACTGTTTTCGTGAGTGGGCCGGCAGTTGGGGTGTGTTTATTAGTGGGCTTTCTCTCCTGTACCTTTTGGGCTTACCTAAGAATGTTCCAAAATGGTGATCCATCATGTAAGGAATCTAGTAGTGGGCTTTTTATGAGCTCTTCTTCCCAAAAAGTGGATCCAGAGGTGTTAAAAAAAAACCGGGTTGGGCCCGACAAACCGGTTTCAAAGCCGACCCAAGTGTAGGATGAAACCTGTTTGAGTCAAGCCGGTCTGGAATCCGGCCCAATCCGTAGGTTTAGCATAACTAAATTCGAATTTGATTCACATTCGATTAGTAATTCGTTTCAAATAAGGATTCGATTTGAATAAACTGGAATTCGAATTCGGTTAGATTCGAATTTTGGGTTATTCAAGTCCGATTCGAATAATGAACAACCCTTGTATTCAAACAACATATTATAATATAATTTTATAAAATTAGACGTTATAACTAATACATGTTTTAAAAGAATATCACCATCTTAAATAATATTTAATCAGGTTTGATAGATCTGATCTTGTTATTCTTTTTCAACGAATATAACGATTTTACAAGACTACCTCCAAAAATAGAAAAGAAAATCGGTAACTATCACAAATCAAATTGATTGAGATGACATATAAATTAAAGGATGCATGTGACATTGTACCTATTGATATCGACTTAGAACTATTCATGCAACATATATGGCCACCTTTCTTTTCCACTTGCATTAAATTTCAACCCACTTCCTACTTGTGCTTACACCAATATAACCACACATATTATACACATATATAAGTATGCAAGCCTCTCTATCATTGGTGCTTTTACACTGATTAAAGGAGGTTTTGTTGAGCTGGGTGTAGCGTCTCTATCCACGGGTAAAGGTAAGATTTGTTCTTATCTCACCATCTCTATACCCTTACACCAATTAAAGGAGGTTTTGTTGAGTTGGGAGTCTCTCTGTCTGCAGGCTCTCTATCCACAGATAGAAGTAATGTTTGTCCTTATCTCACCATCCATATACTCTACTCGTTGAGTAGGATCCACCAGGTATGCTTGTTCGTACATAAAGTATGCAAGCAAACATATAACATACATATGTATGTATATACATATGAAATATTTTTTATCCATGTAAAATGTAAGTAGTAACTAGTTGGTCACGCCCCTCACTTCGTGACGGGGTGGAATTGTTTTTAGTTGGTGTCTAGATCGGGTGCTTCCTCCAAGTTGAGAATTGTAATGCTAAAGTATCTGCCCCAAAAAATTATCTCTCTTTTGATGATTTCCGATTTTCGGGTCTTCGGAAATATGGCACCCAGCCTTAAATAAAGCTTCGGTTTGTTGGGGAGTCCACGGTTGACGGGGCGCCCGGTTGGTGAATTTTCCTTTTTTGATGGTTTTTTTTTGGTCAAGTTCAACCGGCATCTCCTCCTCTTCTTCTTCAACCTCTTCGTCTTCGTTAAATGGATATATATATATATATATATATATATATATATATATATTGTCTTCGATTATGTTCTCCGCTAGGATCCTCGTCAACATGGTAATCGGCACCGTCATCATATATGGGGAGTGGACGTTCTTCTTAATGAGTGGGTTTACGGAATAGTCGGTTGTGGTATCGAGGTGCAAAATGATTAAAAGTTGCTTGATCTTGTAGGGGATAGGTGTAGTGACCCGGTGCAACTTGCGTAGGCTTTACTGACATTTGAGGATACGAAAAAAGTGGGTATGGAGTATACGGTTGTTGGGGAGTTTCTTTCTCGATGGTTGTTGATTAGAACCGCCTCTCGGTTTGGACACTTTTTTACGGCTAGAACCACCTCTCGGTTTAGAAATTTTTTGATGTATTGAGTAAAGGGCTTGAAATTACCTGTGTGCAGATTGAACCTATGTACGTTTTTTAACCATGAAGACATAAACCATTGGACCAAGTACTTCCTTTGTTAATTCTTTTGCTTGGAAATATGTATGTATTGAGATTCTTAATTTATGAAATACGTAAATATAAAAAAACTATAAAAGTTTTTATCAGACAGAAATAGTTAAACTAGTCTCTTATAAATAAAATGTCTAAAATGTATTTCAACTTAACAGAAAAAATTAACTGAGTTATTAGTAGGGCTGAAATGATTATAAAAATGTGATATGTCAAAAGATTAATTTTTGATCTGAAATAGTTAAACAGAACAAAATGAAGGAACAAAAGCGAAATTTACTCTTGTTTAATAAAAAATAAAACTATAGGTTGCCGAAATTTTCGTACGGCAGAGGACAAACCTCCGAAGAATCTCATCTACTTTAGACCATATTCATCGTATTATAAAAAAAGAAAAACAAAAAAGACAACGATCTTATTTTTGTTTCACACTAAAAATAAAGCCCCCGCGCGATGCGACGTGTTTGCAAACTTCGTTGCGGTGGATTTGCAAACTTTGTTACTGACTAAACGAAGTTGCCGTAACTCGGTTTTGGATATCGAAAAATAGATAAATTGCTGTGCGAATAGGAATTAACGTTGAAACGACAAACTCGTTAAAAAAGTTAATAAAAGCAAAAACAAAATAGAAATATAAAAAAATATTTTTTACAAAACGAATTCAAAAAAAGTAAAAGTAAAAAAAAATGAAAATACCCGGTTTGTCGATCCCTAGACTCGAACCCACGTCGACAGATATATATTACAGGGGTAAAGTTGATAGTTTAGAAATTTGAGAGGTAGAGTTGAAAATTTTGTTTAGTGATAAACTTGAAACTTTAGAAACTTAAATGAAGTTGTCGTAACTCGGTTTTGGAGAACGGAAAATATATATATAGCTGTCCGAATAGGAATTAACGTTGAAATGACAAATTCGTAAAAAAAGTTAATAAAAGTAAAAACAAAATAGAAATATAAATAATATTTTTACAAAACGAATTCAAAAAAAGTAAAAAAAAAACGAAAAAACCCGGTTTGTCAAACCCTATACTCAAACCCACGTCGACAGATATATATTACAGGGGTAAAGTTGATAGTTTATAAATTTGAGAGGTAGAGTTAAAATTTTGTTTAGTGATAAATTTAAAATTTTAGAAACTTAAGGAGTAAATTTTAAAATTTAGAAAGTTGATAGACATTATTTAAAAATATAGAAACCTTCCGACCCTAATATGATAACATGTGTATTTAAATACAAAAAAACACCATTATATATATAAAAAAAGAAAAAAGTCATTGGATACCGACATTGAGAAATAAGGGAGTAGTAATTTACGTAAAAGAAAACAAAACATGAATAATCCGAGAGATATTTTATATTTCTAAAATTGTATAAACGAATATAGAAAACAATATTACTTATATTTTTAAAAATTTTAAACAAATAAGGCAAACTTGATTTTTTTATTTATTTCAAGAAACTAAAAATACAAAGATGGTTGGTTAATCATTGATGATTATAGTATTTGTACCCTATGACAAAGAACATTAGGGTATAAGAACCTTGAGGTTTAACGGGATCATCTTGGTCACTGTCGTAATCAATTTTGAATGGCATTTTAGATGATGAATCCAAGCTTGATACCGAATGCAATTGTCCATTTTTTACCGCTCGGAGTTTTGATATAGGGATATAGAGAAAATACGGTGAAATATAATTTATGGATCGTAGAGGGGTGTATTTAATATATCAAACGAAAACTTGTTAGATTGAAATACTACAAATGAAAACTTGTTAGATTGGTTTCTTAGTTACTAACTTCCCAATGAATAACTCTTTGGTCAAAAACCAATTTAATAGGTTATTAATATGAGGATGTGAATTTCAGACACGACGTGAAAACATGACACGAACCTAACACGATATTTATGGGTTTGGTTTTGTCTAAACGGGTTTAGGTAAGTTATGGTTTGAACCCGCAAACACGTTTAGCTAGGTCATGTCCGTGTCAACCAGGCGGGTTCAGGTTCACCTGTTTAACCCATTTATTTATTTGAAATGTATTTTATTTATTAACTTAAACTATTTGTGTATTTTTATATCAAAATTTAAAGTTTAAAAGTAAAATGACATAGTTTAAATATAAATGCTTCCAAAAAATAAATAATATGAAGATTTAGAATTTTATTGTACTAATATGTAAAAAAGTAACTTTTTTTCAGGTTAAATCGTGTTCGTGTCAACCTACCTCGTTGTATATGAAAGTGAAGTTATTCAAAAAAACATTACACCAAAATGTAGATAAAAATAAGCACGCCAGCGGCGCATTACGCCGAGTCGGTTTAAACGTAGACAAAACAAACGTCGCAACAGTGTATTTTGAGATGGACGCCAGACGGTTTAAAAAACGTTTAAAATAATCAGTTGGTTAAAAATAATATTATTACGAAAATTCACGTCGAAACCTAAATAAGAATAGACACGTCGCAATGTCATCTTCGAAAATTTATAAAAACATCACAGTTTAAAAGTTGTAAAAGTAAATTATTTCATTTTTTTATTAAAATGGTGCATTAATTCCGCGATGGGTTGGAAATGTAGATATGGATGAGGTTGTAGTACGTGTACGTACGTGAATCATTGGGACAGGGACGTTATTTGTTTCTTTTTATAAAAGAAATTGTATTTAACTAACAATAAAAAAGTAGAATAAAAAAATCAAGTTACTGTTCATACGGACCACGTTGCGGTAGTAACATATAAAAAAAGGAACCCCGTAACGGTATATTTGGAGATGAGCATTGAATGGTTTAAAAAAATGTTTAAAACTGATCGGTTTAAAATGACGTTACGAAAATTCACGTCGAAACGTAGATAAACTCATAAAAGTAGGCACGTCACAACGTCAAATTTGAAAATTTTTAGAACATCATATTTTAAAAGTTGTAAGTGGAAAACAAAAAAAAATATGAAAAGGTAAAAACATTGAAGCAACTTTGATGACTCGTATGTTTAAGGTTTGTGATTGGATAACTTGTACATTATTACGCCCAAATCCGTTTCGAATTAAAATTACACCAAAACGTAGATAAAAATAAGCATGTCGCAAGGGTGTATTCTTAGTTTTATAAAACATAATATTTTAACAGATAAGGAAAAAACAAAATTGTTTTAAATATAATTATAATAATAAAATAATTAATTATAAAAAAAACGAAAAAGTAAATGGCCCAAGCAAGCATGTAATGTGAAGTTGTAAAACGTGCATAAAGAGAGTGCATTTTGGACTTTGTAAGTAATCTAATATGTGATTGTTCCTATGGGTGATCTATACCAGCAGATTAAATTAGCAACAAAAATAAAAGAGTGTAGGTGCAATTAACATATCAATATGCCATACTTGTATTAGTATCAATAGAAGCACAAAGCTTCACATTGTTCCATGATCGAACACAACATCCAAACTCATATCAACATAATAACAACCATAAACAAAGTCTTAAATCGTTTTTAAAAAATTAAAGCAACTCATTAAAAATAGTTATTTCACATTGATTTAACGGACATTTTAACGCCCGCTAGTGTTGGAGAACAAACATGTTACAATGTGACAAAATGCGAAGATCGAATCCATGAATTTTTTTAAATGTAAGGATTATATCCATAATATATTATGAATTTATGGTTATATATTTTGATTTGACTCAAGACATTTCGAATTAATAAACAAGATATGTAGACCCATGTTTGATAAGTCATGATTGTGTTTTATATATTTTAATCTATACTATATAATAAATAAAGGTTTTTTCATGTCACGTGTCGCCTCTACATTCATTCTTAACATTTTTTTCCCGCTTCTCTCTCTTATTAAATACACATTTTATCTTTTAATAATAATATATTTTTAACGAAAATACTAATTATACTAATAAAACATATTTATTTTAAATTATCCCTTATTATAAGAAATTTTGAAATCTAATTTTGTAACTTTTATTTTTAATCAAATAGTAAATGAAAGTCAAATTACATTAAATAGTAATTACCGTATTTTTGAAACCTAATTATATATTAATTTTTATATATTTTGAATTTTGTTTTCTATCCTTAGTATATGTAATATGTTTTTACACCTGTAAAATATAATCATAAATATTTAAGAATTTTATCTTTTGATATTATTCACCCCGTGTGTACTACACGGGTTCTAAGCTAGTATATTAACAAAGCAAAGATTAGCATTAAAATCGTTTAAAAGAAGTATTGAAGAGACTTCAAGATAAAACCACATACGAATTTTTGAAGCGTGTATACCATATTAAAAAAGTATGGGTGAGTATGGGTCGGTTATGGAATCAAGTTAAACAAAAAATCAAAAATTAGGTTTTTTGGGTGTTTAAAACCTTTTAGTTTCGATTTTCACGATGGGTTCAGTCTCGATTTTATCAATTGGGTTGAAATTTTTAGGCCGAAAAAAGACCCAAAATAATATATTTGGGCCTACAATGTTTTCTTAATTAATAACTAATTGATTATATTCATTTAACCAAATATAATTAATTTGGGCTATAAATCAAATACAAACAAGTTAGGTTTGGTTCGGTTCCATATCTGGTGCGGTTCTATTTGGTTTTGTTTTGAAACATGATATAACATAAACCAAAAATCATAATTTTCGGTTTTCAAATAAACAAAACCCCAAAACCGTGGGTTATTAATTTTTGACAATTATTTCAGTTAGGTTTCTTCAGTTGCAATTTGATTAATCAGTCTTTTCACACCCCTATCAAACACGCAAAATCTTTGTGATTAACAATACTTTGATACACTAGATGTACGGAAATAATATTGAAAAAAGCAATTAACTTTTGACATTTGATGCATAACACCTTAAATCCTTAATAATAAAATAATCAAGTTACAGTTAAATTCCATAACACATCGCAAATGCAATCCATATTTCAAGCCCATTAACCCATAGATAAAGACATAAATACCCCCACAAATATAGTGTGATCACACCTACCCAACACTTTTTTCCTATGCTCCGTAACCCTCAAAGAGTCAAATCACTTTTACTTTTTCAATTTTGCAGTTCTAACCCTTTAACTTTTCATTAAAGCCATTTCTAGGCCCCGCACAAAACACCGTCAATCAGACGCCGCCGGCAAGTTCACCGGCACCGGCGTTATCGCTAAATCAGTAAATCACTAAATCCACACAAAAAAGCACTCCAAATCGGCAAAATCATTCAATGAAGTATATACATGTATATACAGATTATTATACGCTAATCGTAACTGCAAATCCGATCTAATGAGGTAAAACCTGCTCTTTTTTATACCGGAGATATGATCGGAGACGATTACCTCCGGTGTTCGTTCTGTTTGCAGATTTAATCTCATCTGTTACCGGAATCAATTCACCGTCATCTTCGGCACCGGCGACTTTTGCCGTATTGTCGACCTTTTTCACCTTTTCAGATCTCTTCTTCGTCGCTGTCAGAGGACTGAAATCGACAGCCGAAGCATCCTTACCGGCGGCCATACGACTATCGCTGTTGCTCCGGTGGAGAAAGCTCCGAAACTTCCACCGTTTCGACGAATTGCCGGTCGAATTGCTCTTTTTACACCTTTCCGGTGACTCTACCTTCGGTTTCCAGATGCAGTATGTACCCGGAGCAACTCCGTCGAGATTATCCACTTCCGAAGCCGAAAACGACGCTGATTCCCGCTCCTCTCTGAACAGCTTCCCCAGCGGATTCCGCACCGCCGTAGATACTTTTTCCGGCTTCGAATTAACGACGTCGTCTAACAACAAACTCCGATCGAACAGCGGATACCGCGGCAGGATCTCGCCGTTCGAGAAAATCTCATCCGCCGTAATAGGTGATAAGTTAGGGTTTCTACAAACAACAGCAAACTCGAATTCTGCATCTTCGTCCTGTTCCACCTCATTTTCCTTCAAATTTACCGTACAATTACCATCCGGTTCATCACTGAAGCTATAAATATCATCATCGTCACCGTTTTCATTGCGAAACTCTTCAACAACCCTAGCGGCAATATCGGCAAGGTTGTTAGAAGAATTGCCGGTGAAACTGGGAGATACCGACCTCACTGAACTGAATTGCATGTCTACCGCCGGCGGTTTCCGATCAGTTTTCACAAACAGATTTAGAACCAAATTAGAGTAATGGTGGTTGAAGTGACCTGAAAATGTTTGAAAGGAAGGTGGCTGCAGCATAATATACAACAGAGAGGGGGGAGGGGGGGGGGGGGGTTGTTACGCGTTTCTAGTTGGAATGGTGCTATTCCTAGGGCAAAGGATTCTGTTATGACTTTTACTTTTATAAAACCGGATTAATTGAAAGAATTAGGTCGAGTTTTTGAACTTGTTTCTATGTATGTTTGAATATTTTTGTTTTTAGAAAGTGAGTTATTTCTACCATAGGAGGAAAAAAAACACACTGTTATTAACACATACTTTAAGTTATGCGGATGAGTAAATGACACGTTTAGTATGAAGTTGGTATTTTTGAAAGTGAAGAAGGGAAGGTATAATGGTAACGTGCTTGTACGAGATAAAGCATTACGTCTGCGTATTACACGGAGGACCATATGTTGACCACGACCACCGTCTGAAACAACTAGTCATGCGTTGAAGTGTTCCTTATCGCTATAGTAGTCTGATTAAGTGATGAGCCTTATCTAAATAGTGACCAAATCATTTATATATATAGAGAGAGAATTGGGTTATGTTAAAATTTAAAAATGTTTGGATAAAAAGGGTGAGAAGGAATTCACTATTGATAAAGGTAATTTAAGGCTCATTTGAATTGGATGCCACATGGACTCAACTTGAACTAGATATAAGACTAGTTAGGGCAAAGTAGAAAAAAAATGAACAATATTCACTTTTTTTTCAAATATAAATAACTTTTTTAGTTAAGTGCTATTTACATCCCTTTGGTTTGCTAAAAATTGTCATTTGAATTCAAAGTTTTAAATCTTGCCATTTGAATCCGAAGGTTTCACAAAAAATGTCATTTGAATCCATTTGACTATCCCTAATTAACACCGTTAAAATTTCTCGTTAAACCTTCCACACTTGAGTTGTATTTTAGTCAAAACAATTACAAAATAAAGACTCAGCCCCACGGAAAGGGTTTTGTGCATTCAACCAGCTTCAACAAAATAGCACGAGTACACAATCTCCTAAAACATGATGAAAACACCTCAAATGTGGAAGGTACACAACATCCTAAAACATGATGAAAACAACGACAACATGACATCTAATAGCGCGAGTAATGATCTATACCAGCAGATTAAATTAGCAACAAAAATCCAACAACAAAATATTACAATATCAGTTGGTAATATCAACACCAAGATCAGTGAGTGATTCTTCTCAATTACATAATTTTGCCCGATAGTAGCGCATAATCACAAAATCAAGAACAATGCACAACAGGGCCAAAACACCAAATCAGGGGCGATTACATTCAATAATGCAATGGTGGCGACGAACGAACTTACCGTAAAATTCATGTGGATCAAAATCGATCGTTCATAGGGCCACGAACAAACCAAAGTTTTTCAAACATTACTTGCGATTGTTTTGGGGACAAAATTACGATTGCGACTACTACGTTTGATATTGATTATGTGGACGAAAGATATTGATTTTGAGGGTGGGAATGCATTTTTTGTGATTACCTAAAGAGATTGAATACATAAAACCCCTCATGTGGGCTGGTTCTTTATTTTTTAATTGTTTTAACTAAAATATACTAAAGTGGGGAAGGTTTAACGGAAAATGTTAATGGTGTTAATTAGGTGTAGTCAAATGGATTCAAATGACAATTTTTATGAAACATTTGGATTCAACGGGCAAAATTTGAACCTTTGGACTCAAATGACATTTTTTAGCAAGACACAGGGATGCAAAAGACACTTAACTCTAACGTTTTTTTTTTAATTTAAACCTCGGTTAGATCCACGTGTATTACAATCACTACAACATTATCACCCTATCCCGACGATTTTATTTTACCCTATAGCGACGACTTGTCGTCGGTATAGGCTATACCGAGGACATGTCGTCGGTATAGATGTCGTCGGTATTGCCTCGTCCCAATAGGTCAAAGATGTCGTCGGTATAGGTGTCGTCGGCATAGGTCGACCTATGCCGACGACAAGTCGTCGCTATAGGGTTTCATTAAAAAATTCAAAAAGAAATTCTATACCGGCGACATGTCGTCGGTATAGGTTCTGGACTTATCAGAACGACAAGTCGTCGGGACAGACCCAACTTATCCCAACGACATGTCGTCGGTATATTCTATTTCCAATTTTTTTAATTAAATTTGGAAAAGACCTATGCCGACGACATGTCGTCGGGATAGGTTTTTCTGTTTTTTTTAATTTACAAAATTTTCCAGAAATATTTAATTTCTAATTATAAAAACCTGCAAATCAGATAATTCAAACTATTCAAAAATTGAAATCCGAAACATATTGTTCGATACAAAAACCTGTTCGACACACAAACCAAATATTCAAACATAAAGTTGTCCGACACACAAACATAAAAATTGTTCAAACATTCAACAATAATACCGACAAAAAAGGCAAAGGCGCAACAACTTCAAGCTAATTATCGTCGCTGCTAGTTCGGCGTTCCCACATTCGACGCATTTCATCCAATTGTCGTTGCATTTCAAGCATTTGTTGATTATGCACACGACGTTCTTCCTCTCGTTGGGCTTCGCGTTGTTGTTGATCTTGGACTTGTTGTTGAAGTTGAGTTACACGCTCAGCCACTTCTTGCCAATGTGGTTGTGGAGGGGGGTACTGAACAAATCCAGTGTGGGATTACTCACCACACGACCGACACCCCTGATATGGCCACGCCGATGACCCAATGCACGCACCATGCATGCAAACTCATCGACAGCAGACAAGTCACCACCAGACTCAGCAAAGGATCTTGTATACTCCTCTTGAATTTGGTCCTGCATTAAACAATATAATAAACAATCACTTGACTATTTTACTAAAATTCGACAGCATAACTGCTGTAAAATGGATAACCAACCTGTTAAACTATAAGTTATAAACGACCCAAATTCACAAATTCCAATCAACCTACACTAATAACAACAAATACTAATAATACTAGCAAAAATATTCAACAATTGGGCTCGAGTTGGATGTTCTAAGTCTATTAAAGTGTGTTTGGGTCATTTTGACTCGTGTAAAGTTACAGTTGGATCTTCTAAGTTTATCAAAGTGTGTTTGGGTCATTTTGACCCGTTTAAATTTAAAGTTGGATATTTTAAGTCTCTTAAAGTGTGTTTAGGTCATTTTGACCCGTTTAAAGTTACAGTTGGATGTTCTAAGTCTAGTAAGTCTAACAACAAAATCATTTGACTTACATAATCTGATGATGCATTCGTGTTGGCCCAACCGGTCCCTTCTTTATAATGGGTCGATTTGAACACATCAATTGGGCCGGTACCCTGTGAAAAACAAAAATAATATCACTAAGAATTAATAAGCATGTTTATATAATACTAACAATTGTATTTCATACCTCCATGCGTCGGCGCTGGGCGTATGATTTGTTGCCATAGTAACTTGGGTAACATTGTTGTGATCGGTTTTGTTTGTTCTTCTCCGAGCGGTTTTTATAGCTCGCATCTAAAAATAGCTCATTAATCAAAGTCTCCCAAGTTTCTTGATCAAGATCTTCTGGTGGATTATTCATCGCCTCCTCCACATCATCGTATCCCCCATTCTCCTCGAAGTGAACTTTCAACTCTCTCTTGTCATCTTTATACGCCCTCTGACACTCGGCGGTGATTCCGAGTTCAACGCCTCGCCAATTATCAGTGTTTCTCCAGGAGTTCAGATCAAAATAATCCTATAAATGGAAAGTAATTATAAATCTAATAGTTATGAAATTGTAAGTAATTATAAAACATCTATACTTACTGTAAGAGTGGGATATACGGCCTGTTTCTTCCCATTTGGAACGTTAGCGCAATTTGGCTAATATGGAGGAACAACCTTTTCAACCTCCAACGAGATAGCACAGATAAAATCCATGGCGTTGGGACCCACAAACTTGTACCCCTCGCCATGAAGTTCTACATCAATGGGAAGAGGCTTCCTCCCATTTTGCTCAAATTTCTTATACAATTTTAGGTTTTTGCCTTTAGATCGTCTTTTTTGGGAGGCACTACCTACATTGACATATGACATTCAAAAGTTAGGCAATTAAAAAGACATCTATTAAACAATAACAAGTAACTTACCACCAGATCCAGTCGCAAAACCCGAGTCGAAGTGATACGGACCCCCGTCTCCACCGTGTGATTGCGCCATTGTTGTCATTTTTCCTACAACTAAATTTATTAGTAAGCACAAATAATTATTAATTAACAAAGACAAATAGTACATTTTTAACATACATTCAATCAGAATCATCACTAAAATAACGTGTGTCAACAACATCATCATCTTCTTCATCGTCGTCATTTATTTCGTCTTCATCATCTGAATTGTATGCATCTTCTTCATCTTCTTCATCATCATTAATAAAACTTTCATCGAGATCAATCGAGGCAACATGACTTGGGTCACCACCCTCATTTAAAGTTGTACGCATAGGTAAGTAGCCTAAGTCGACAACCAAGTTACCAAAAAATGATTGAGTTTCCCGTGTAATAGATTGACTATCAACATGGGGAATTGAAGTTTGGTCACCACCTACATGACTTGATTCACCACCTTCGCATCCGGTGTCGACAACCAAAGTATAATCATTTGATTGAGTGTCGCGCAATATATCTATCTCATTAACAACACTAGGATGATCCCAAAGCTTCCGATGGTGAACGTCCTCAACAACCCTCCATTGGCCAGTGGTTCGAGAAGGATCTCGAAGATAGAACACTTGTTTAGCCTGTGTGGCTAATATATATTGGACATCATCATACCATTCTTTGCCAACATACCAATTACGGCCAATGTCAATTATAGTAGTATTGTTTTGCTTAATTAATCTTTTACCTCTCGTGTTGAACCATTTACAACGGAATAGTACAACCGAGTAACCATCTATGTAGTTCAACTCTATGATCTCCTCTAGTTGACCATAAAATGGAGTATCATCTTCTCCTATTGTAACCACACCACTGTTCTGAGTAGTGCGTCGGGAATCATGATTTTGTACCATAAATCTAACACCATTGACTATGAAAGCAGTGTAAGAATATGCATACAAGGGACCATGTGCCAATGCCCTTAATTCTTTGTTATCGGGTGTAGAAGATGAAGATGAAAATACATTTGCTTCATATTTTAACCATGAAGAAAAATCGGTTTGCATATTGCATTCAGGAAATTTAGATTCAAATTCATTGGTAGATGGACAAAACAAAATTTAAATTAGTAGAATTAAATGAAAATATAATAATAGTTTATCACGGGTAGATGGACAAAAAAACTTACGATTTGTAGGCTTTGATTTCATCGCAGTTGTTCAACACAAACCATTGTAATGATTTGTTGGCATGTTCAGAGAGCGCCTTGATTTTCTTTTTCGATATTGGTCGACATTGTGAAGAAAACACTTGAAACTGCCTTTTGGGAATGCCAGCATCTGCATTTCTATCTGGTCGGTTAAATTTGGCCTGCATACCGTCCAGATACATAGAGTAGAATGTCAAGGCTTTATCTGCAACATAACCCCCCGCAATTGAGCCTTCAGGTTTGGCTTTGTTTCTAACATATGCTTTGAGCTTTTTCATGTATCTTTCAAAATGATACATCCATCTCATATACACAGGGCCACCAAGAATAGCTTCTTCAGGTAAATGAAGAATGAGATGAACTATTATGTCAAAAAATGCTGGAGGATATATCATTTCTAAATTGCATAATATCTTAACCACTTCCTCATTTGCTTCATACATTTCTTTCACATCTACTGATCGTGCACAAATTTTTTGAAAGAATGTGCAAACGTCATTGATTGTTGTTGAAACATTTTTGTGCAGACCCGATCGTACCCCTATTGGCAGCAATCGTTGCATGAGGATGTGGTAATCATGGGACTTTAACCCAATTATATTTGAATCATTGGGAAGTACCTTATTTTTTAAATTCGATCCAAATCCATCAGGCAGTCTCACTCCTCGAATAAACTGACAAAAGCGTTCTCGATCACTGGGTGCGAAAGAGTAAGGAGCTTGTGGTTGGTACAACTTGTTGTTTTTTTGTGTTAGCCATAGGTTATGTCGAATACCCATATTTTCCAATTCTTTGCGGGCTTTGTGTGTGTCTTTCGATTTATCGTTCATCAACAAAGTACCCAATAAACTCTCACACACATTTTTCTCCACGTGCATAACATCAATATTGTGTTTTAAAAGCAGAGAAGACCAATAATCCAGCTCAAAGAAGATACTTCGTATAGGGTTTAGGGTTTAGGATGATCCCAAAGCTTCCGATGGTGAACGTCCTCAACAACCCTCCATTGGCCAGTGGTTCGAGAAGGATCTCGAAGATAGAACACTTGTTTAGCCTGTGTGTCTAATATATATTGGACATCATCATACCCTTCTTTGCCAACATACCAATCACGGCCAATGTCAATTATAGTAGTATTGTTTTGCTTAATTAATCTTTTACCTATCGTGTCAAACCATTTACAATGGAATAGTACAACCGAGTAACCATCTATGTAGTTCAACTCTATGATCTCCTCTAGTTGACCATAAAATGGAGTATCATCTTCTCCTATTGTAACCACACCACTGTTCTGAGTAGTGCGTCGGGAATCATGATTTTGTACCACAAATCTAACACCATTGACTATGCAAGCAGTGTAAGAAGATGCGTACAAGGGACCATGTGCCAATGCCCTTAATTCTTTGTTATCGGGTGTAGAACATGAAGATGAAGATGAAAATACATTTGCTTCATATTTTAACCATGAAGAAAAATCGGTTTGCATATTGCATTCAGGAAATTTAGATTCAAATTCACTACTCAGAAGCATATTGCTTCTGAGTAGTCCAATTCAACTCTTATGTTAGGCGCTTTCTTTTTACCCCTCCATATATTGGATGTTTCCCAGGAACACAATCTGGGAGATTTTTTAGTTGTTATAATATTTGAGCATTAGTTAATCGTCGGGGAGGATGTTTTGTCTCTTTCTTGCCATCAAACGACAGATCGTTCCTCCATTTATTCTTTCTAGGAAAGAATCTTCCGTGTCTAACAAAAGCTATCTTATTCGTTATAGCGCACGAAGGTGTGTCAACGTTACACGTAGGGCATGCTTTATAACCTTGACCACTCCATCCAGACAAGCTACTACGAGCAGGATAATCGTTGATAGTCCATAATAGTGCAGCATGCATCATAAATACAGTTTTGGTTGATGCATCTCTCACCTGGACTCCTTCAGCCCAACTCCTTCAGCCCACAACATTTTCAACTCATCAACCAAAGGCCTTAAGAATACATCAATGTCCTTACTAGGTGATTTAGGCCCGGGAATTAGCAAGGTTAACATGAAAGAAGACTCTTTCATACATAACCACGGTGGTGTATTATATGTTGTTAACACTACCGGTCACATACTGTAAGTCTGACTCATGTTACCGAACGGATTAAAACCATCGGCAGCCAAACCTAAGCGGACATTCCTTGGTTCTTTAGGAAAATCCAGATATCTCTCATCAAATTCTTGCCATGCCTTCCCATCAACCGGATGTCGCATCATACCATCCGTTGAGCGTCCAGTATAGCCAGATCATTCTTTTGCCGTTAATCTTGAACTATACATTCGTCGAAGCCGTGAAGTTAAAGGAAAGTAGCGCAACACTTTATGTGGTACTTTCTTCCCCTTTGTGTTTTTATCAACCCATCTACTCTCATTACAAACCGGACAGTTTTTCATTGATTCATTCTCATTCCAAAACAGTGCACAATCATTAATGCAAGCATGGATAGACTGATATCCTAACCCAATCTTACTCAGTTTCTTCTTAGCTTCATAGTGTGACGCTGGAACGTGATTTTCCTTCGACATTGAAATTTGTAGAAGCTCTAACAGTTGGTCAAACGAACTATTCGTCCATTTGTTGATAACTTTGATATGCATCAATTTGGCTATGAAGTTTAGGGAAGACATTTGACTACAACCAGGGTATAACTCCTTATTTAGCTCCTCAAACAACGCATCAAACTCTGGGTCTAAACCAGTTCCATCTTCATCTATATTATCCTCGTTTGTATTTTGCTCAGCCATCACATCATCTATGGCATCAAACATCTCATTATTTGTTGTTGTAGTTATTGGAGGAGTTGGTGTTGTTCTTGGGGCAAAAAGTGATGCTATCTCTGCCACACGAGGATGTTGTTTACAATGATAAATCAAATTCTAATATGATTGTAGACACTCGTGGTCATGTATGTGGCCATATATCGTGTTCAAATCATGTCGACACGCATTACAACAACATCTACAGGGGCAAAACGCTCTACCTCGACCGTCGACATGGTTCTTGGCCGTCTCTATAAAGTTGCGAAGACCGCTTAAGAAAGCCGGAGAATTCCAATTTCCCAGTGTAACCCAGCTTTTATCAATTGTCATATCTAGTGTCATATCTATTGTGTTATAAGCATACACATATACGTGCATGTAATAAATGATATAAATGAATGTATGTGATTTGATCGGTACTCTAAGGTGATGGATCCTAACCCACTTTTTGAATATTCTATCTCATATGTATACATTTTAACGAGTTGACTATTTAAGAAAAAATCAGCAGCATTTCACCTTAACTCCCCAAGTATGCAGATAAACCGCAAACTCGAAGGAGTAAGGAGAAATATCTACCATTTTTTTCTTAAATGTCAACCCGTTAAAATATATACATATCCTAAATAAGATAGAATATTCAAAAAGCAGTCCCAAATGGGACAATCCAAAATTTATCTTTATCAGATAAATTTCGGACGGGTATATTCTAAAGAGTTATCCTAAATAAACATACTAGTGTACACAACATGAAACGTACATAAAGGTATAAAAGTTGGGATGCGTACCTTAAAAAAATTCAATGAAACACAAATATGATGTTATTCACAGCTCTCCAACCGCAATGAGTTCCGAACTTGCAACAAAATTAAATAAAGTTACATATACATACAAAGATATATACATACATTCACAATTACATAAATACATACACAATTATATACATACAAATCATACAATTACATAATCATACATACGAACATACATACAAATATACATACATATTATATACAAACACACATAAATAAATGCCCAAATTCTAGAATTACATACACAAACACAATTACATACGTAAAAATACATACATACACGTATATACATACATAGCCTTTACAAACATCCATAAACAAATACCCAAATTCCCAAATTACATACATAAACACAATTCCATATATAAACATAAACATAATACAAATACATACAAACACACATACACGTATATACATACATAGCCTTTACAAACATACATAAACAAATACCCAAATTCCCAAATTACATACATAAACACAATTCCATACATAAACATAATACAAATACATACAAACACACATACACATATATACATACATATTATATACAAACATACATATATAAATGCCCAAATTTCATCTAAACCTAATTTCATCATAAAATTTTAAAAATATTTATAAAATCATACATGTAAACCATATATACATACATACATACATACAAATAAACACAACAATGCCCTAATTCTAAAATTACATACACAAACACAATTACATTCATAAAAATACATACACATATATACATACATATTATATACAAACATACATATATAAATGTCCAAATTCCTAAATTTCATCTAAACCTAATTTCTTCATAAAATTTCAAAAAATATTTATAAAATCATACATCTAAACCATATATACATACATACAAATAAACATACAACCATACATTTAAACCTAATTTTTAGAAAAATTAGTAACCAAGTTTGCAAAATAGCTTCCTCTCAGCTTGAAATCCTTTAAAAATGGTTAAAGCTTCAAACACCTAACAAAAATAAAAGAAATTAAGCAAAAAACACCAAAATGTTGACTTTCTTGTTAAGGTTGAACAATAGATGTTAACTCACTTCAAAACCGAAGAGATTGGTGAAGATTGCTCCACAAAACACAAAAAAACGGGAAATCGCCAAAGAGAGAAGATGAGAGAGTTTTGTGGTTTTTTTCGTGGAAATGGGAAGCAGAAACCTGTTTCCTGGTTTATTCACGCAGAGACCTATAGCGACGACATGTCGTCGGTATAGGCTCGAATGTCGGCGCAATAGGTCCCCTGTACCGACGACATGTCGTCGGTATAGGCTTCGTAGGGTTTTGACCAGTCAATAAAGTAAAAAATCCTATGCCGACGACATGTCGTCGGTATAGGGCATTCAAAAAATTTTTTAATTTAAAAACAAAAAATCTTTTGACCGAAGAAAAATTATTATATTAAAAAAAAACAAAAAGAAAATCAAAATTACCCTATACCGACGACATGTCGTTGCAAAAACTCATTGGGCGCCAACTTTCCCTCCAATCTGCCTCAACCCTATAGCGACAACACGTCGTCGGTATAGGCTCGAAAGTCGGCGCAATAGGTCCCCTGTACCGACGATATGTCGTCGGTATAGGCTTCGTAGGGTTTTGACCAGTCAATAAAGTAAAAATTCCTATGCCAACGACATGTCGTCGGTATAGGGCATTCAAGAATTTTTTTAATTTAAAAAAAAAACTTTTGATCGAAGAAAAATTATTATATTAAAAAAAACAAAAAGAAAATCAAAATTACCCTATACCGACGACATATCGTCGGTATAGGTTTTCTCCAAAACTTCATTGGACGCCAGCTTTCCCTCCAATCTGCCTCAACCCTATAGCGACGACATGTCGTCGGTATAGGGTGTCCCATTCAAAATTTTGGTTTTCACCTATAGCGACGACATGTCGTCGGCATAGGCGACGTCGGCACATGGTCATTTCCTTGTAGTGAATTAACGAGTTGAATTAATATAATGTTATATACATAGTAATAACTAAAAACACGTGTATTACACGTGCTGAATATATAAAATATAATGTAATCTGTTAACAAATGCACTCGTTAAAATGTCTTTAAAAAATTTACTTTGACGTGAAAGTTATAAATTATGTTAACTAATTTTTAAAACATTTTATTTCAAATGAGTATTAATTTTTTTTATGTAACTGATAAATATTAATTCATATTAAATTCATTTTGTTAGTGATATAATAACTATACATAATTAAATTTATATTAAATATTTAAAAATATATTATTTTAATATTATTATTTAATCGGAGAGAGAGACGGAAAAAGAATGATGAGTATGCATTAAAAAGTGACACGTGTCCCTCTATGATTTTTATTTATTAGTATAAAGATATTTAAAAAATATATATCATAAAATTAAACATTTTTTATCTTTAATTTAATTATAATATTGTTATATTAAAAAATCAGTTTGTAAAGCGTGTAGAACTGAATGTGTACAACTGTGCGTTAGGATTTTAGGATCACCCATAATGCACTACGTTTATTTAAAATATAGGTTCCTTGTGTTTTTTGAATCTGTCTAAATTTTTTTTATTAAAGAAAATGGATGTGTTTGCCTCTCAACTCATGGACACGTACAGTGATGGTTTCTCACACTGTTAGGGTGAAGGGGTTGGATCCCCTTCAACCTCTAAGTACCATAAGAATTATTCAATCAAAACGCGTCATGTAATGTCATATCATTTAAACCCTAAACTACCCTAATGGGTTGCGCCGGTGTTCCCTTATACCCACTTTAAGAACCCGGCTTTTTAACGACCATTCACGGCTTCGCGAACCCGTGAAATGAGTCTGTGAGCATTGTTAAGGGTAGTGCTGAATGAAGGTTGGAGATGGGTACTGAAATTGTAGTTTCATTAATTTTCTACCAAGTATAAAATATTAGATTATTAAGAAAATAAAAGTTTATTAATAATAAAGGTTCCTTTGAATTATCTATACTATATAATAAATAAATATTTTTAATGAAACGTGTCACATTCATATTCATCCTTATAAAATTTTTCCCGCCTCTCATTCATAATAAATACAATTCCATATTTTCAATTGTAATAAATTTTTAAACGAATTATTAATTATACTAATAAAATACATTTTTTTTTATTTTGTTTTCTATTGTTAGTATATGTAAAACATTTTTCTATCTATAAGATACATATATAAAGAGTTAAGAATTTTATGTATTAATATTTTTTCGCCATGTGTAATACAAATGTTCAAAGCTATTTTTAATATAAAAAAGAAAACTTTAGAATACAAAAGAGGTAGTTTAGTGTATGATTTAGTAGCATTATCCATTCATCCCCAGCAACGAGCATGTGTCATTTTTAACGTCACAACTACGGAATGAGTTTTTCTAATGAAAGTATCTATTAGGGCGTCCTCGAGAAATTAATTATCCGGCTCAATATAAGAAAAAGCCTTATTTTTTTATAAAATTTTTTAGATTTATAAGTTATTTAAAAAAAAAATTGCCCCTAGATTTTATAAAAATTTTCAGATTTTATAAGTTATTTAAAAAATAATAATTTTTGCCCCTAAATTTTATAAAATTTTTCAGATTTTATGAGTTATTTAAAAAGAAAAATTATAATATATATATATATATATATATATATATATATATAAATTTTCTTTTTTAAATTATGCCCCACTCGTAAACATGCCCTGGCGCATCGGCCCAACTTGCACACCTATCTTAGCCGACACTGGTATCTATCTATAATTCGTCAAATAACTTTTTTTAAAATCACGACTCACACGACAATCTACTACTACTTTTAAGTTACAACAAATTCTAATTTACTAGATGTCATAACTTGAACTCTAGTATTTTTTTCATAGAGTCTTTGACTTTTAATATTGTACTAACAGCTTAAGTGGCAATTCGTATTAAACTTTCCAAATATAAAAAGGGCACTCGAGCATTTTTAATGTTAAAAATTAGAATTATATATGACTATATTAGCACAACCATAAGTAACTAGGGTTAGGGATTTCCAGGGGCGAGTCTAGGCTGCGCCATTAAGAGGTTTTGTCGTTTGACCGCTAGTTAACTTAGGGGTCGTTTGGTTGACAGAATGTTTGGAATTGAAATGTTATAAAAGAATTAGAATTTAAAGGAATTGAAATTAATTCTAATAAAAACTATAAACGTGTTTGTTTGGTAAACGAAAAAATTGGAATGTTAAAAAACAGAATTTACAAAACTACCCTTTAAAAACCGTACCCCCATCTTGCCATTCGCTTCCCCTACACTAACCCTATCAAAGATCCCTTCTATTAATAAATCGAGACACCTGGAATCATCTTCTACTAATCAATCAGAGATCCTGATCAATCAAGAACGTTGAGAACCTTTCAAACCATGAAAAGGAACCTAGAATCTTACACAATAGTAATCTAGAATCGAGGATTTAACTTTTTACTTTTAAAATATGAAAAGGAACTTGGATTCGATCTTCACATCTTCTTACACATCGATTTGTTATCATGTATAAACATCATTTATTAATAAAAAAACCAAAAGGTATTAGCGGACACATTTTTACAAATCGCTCATTTTATCTGCACTGATAATTATACAACTCGTCTGATTTACCTATTTCACTAATCCTAAGCCTGTGTTTTTTTCATCAAAAAAGGCATTTAAAAATTCCTAAAATTGCTAACCCTAAACCTTAATACTTGTTTTTGAGGAACTTGTTTAAAAATATTGTAATTAAAAAAATATTAGTTTTACACATATTGTATTATTCATACATATAAGCTAATGTGGATGCATTTAGTTTAAATTTAAAGTGAATGAACAGGGGGTTTATTGAAATTCCGGTCACCGGAATTTATAGATAAAAAGTTAAGTTTTTTTAAATAAAACATGAGTTTGACCTTTAGTTATAGTTTAAAAAAAAACATTATGATCATCTCACTAAGTCATAGAAAACCTTTTTGAATACAAACGAAAAAATATATATATGTTTGGATCAGATGTGATTAACCTTCAAAATAACTTTAAGAACAAACATATTATATGTATATAGTAATTTTAGAAGTTGATGCTCTCACAATAAGTACTATTTATTCACTATATCAAATCAATGAGTACAAGAGCTTTAAGCATGAATGTACAAGTCCAATGAGACGATTAACTATGAATTTATTTTAAATTTACCATATAGCCTCCTAAAGTTTAACTAAATTTACAATATATATACATTATACTTTTCCCAACCACGTTTTAACACATGAAATCAATGAGTACACTTATTTTTATAAACGTTCAACGTGAATTTTTTTCAAAACCCAGTTGTGAATAGTAATGTGTAGGTTATCGTGGAACAAACGTATAAGCCAAAGCTACTTCAAGATTTAATTTTTTACTTTTAAAATATGATTTATTTATAAAATTCTGAATATGTTGTTTTGACGTGCTTATTTTTATTTACGTTTCAATATAAACTTTATTCAAAACCGCTATGGCGAAGGCGTGCCCAAGGCGAGAATGCTTTCATGTATCGACGGAAGTGAAGTAGCTACACTATATAAATATGTTAGGTAAAATTCGTAAGGGTATAATAGTTTAGTTATTTTTATATAACATAAATAAAGATAGTATGTATATAAATAAGCTCCCTAACCAAGAATTCATAGGGTTAAGATAAAAAAAACATCATAACCATACATATCTATCTTCATAAGCATTAACGCTACATCATGCATAATAAATAAACTTTAAAAGTTTGTGTTGAAGTAATTACACTATATATGCTTCTTTTTTTAACGGTAATTTGATAACTGACGGGTAACTGACCCACCCGATAATGTCTACTTCCATCAGAAGGAAACCCATCATATGTGAGAAAACTTTTTGACCCAACCTGAACCCAGTACACTATATATGCTAATACTAGTTTACTCCCTATACATGTGTATGGAATTGAAAGTTTTGTACACTATGGTTATACAAATAAATTTTAGGGTTAGAAATGCAAATAAACATGTGACAGAAAATTTAACTGGTTTTTTAATGATTTTATTACGTATGATACGTATTAAATTATATTTTTTTTTCAAAATAACTAAATTTAACAAGTCATATATAAGTTTTTTTTATTTAATAAAAAATTCTAAATTTGTTGTCAAATACGCAACTACAATATGAGTACACATTGGTGATTGGCCGACCAAATACTTATACTCTATTTAAATTATATTTTATTAAAGAAATGTAAACTATAATAATCATGTTTGGTCATCAAACCATTATTTTGTAACTCACCAACCACAAAACCAATGTAGTTGTGTATATATAAATCCAGAGCACCGCAATCTGCAGGGGCGACTTTTATTGGACAATATTCAAACATAAAATTAAAAAATAAAATTATAAAAAAAAAACTAAAATATTTCAAATGTTAGGGTGAAGGGGGCACCTTCGGATAAGGGGTCACAGGTATTCGGGTTAAACGGATACACCGCCGTCAATCCCACGGGTAAGACATCGGGTAGCACCATGCTGGTAAATATACCCATGTACATTTCATGAATTGTAGATGCAAGTGGGGTGGGTTATTTTTCATTTTCATCACTCTTTAATTTGCATGAAAACATAAATATAGATTATTAGTTTTTAATTCCTTCCGATATTAATTTTCAATAGAGAAAAAAAATGATTGTGATATCTAACAACACATAACTAGTTTTTTCCTCAATATTTATTTTCTATTTAATACAATAATATACGTAAAATAGTTAAGGATATTTTATCTTTTATAACTCTTTAAAAGAAAAATAAATTTTTTTAATTTTCTATTTTATTTTATGTAAAAAAAGAATTATTTTATGTAATTTTATTTTATTTAATAAAAAAATAGTTATAAATATATATTAGTTTTAATTTAAAAATGAAATAAAAAAACTTTAGGGTATTAGGGTTGTGTCCCAACACTTTAGGGTATTAGGGGGTGCGAGTGGAAGGCGGGTACCAAGCGGGTTGTGTGGAACACCGCCGCATCCTCAGCGGGTTCGGAGGGTAGTGGCCAGCGGCTATATATACCCGTTATAAATCCAAATTTAACCCGTTGAATTTAAGTGAATATAGCCGTTCAACGGCTATATAGCCGTTTTAAAAAAAAATTACCCCTATAAATACATACCCAATCATTTTATTCAGTTCACAAAAAAATACTTTCTTTCTAAAATAGAGTTAAATACGGTTTTAGTCCCTGTGATTTGTCAAAAGTAACGGTTTTAGTCCAAAAGTTTAAATTTGCTTTTTTTAGTCTAATAGTTTCAGTTTTGTCTCGGTTTTCATCCACCTCTTAAACGACATCCATTTTTGCCATTACATGAGGCCCACGTGCCCCTCACGTGAGGGGCATTTTTTTCATTTTCTATTTATTTTCCCCCTACTTTCTTTCATCGAAGAACGATAAAAACACTTTTTACATTCTCAACTTTCCTTCGTCTTCTTCATCTGCTCTTCCATCTTCTACGCCCTAAAAATCCTTCGATCATACATTCGTCTTCTTCATCTGCTTTTCAACATTCCTTCACCTTCTCAACATCTCTTCCATCTTACACGCTCCAATGATACCCAATCTGTGGTACATTCGTCCGTCAGACGAGGCTTTCGTTCCAAGCGAAGTATATGGTGAGTTTGTAGTCAATTTTTTGTACATTCTTGCACATTTTCTTTAATTATTGCTTAATCTTAGTTCAGTAATGTGTGAATTTTTTGTTTGATTTTCATTAGGTCCAAATCCAGACTATTTCTCCATGAAAATTCACCATGGAGGTAAGTTCACTAAAGCCCCAGGTAGAAGGTATGTTGATGGTCATATAGACTACGTTGACATGGTGGATTGCGACGAATTTTCAATGCACGAGTTAATGGCAATGGTTTGTGACTTAGGTTATCCTAAAACTGAATTGGTTTATTACCACTTTATGATTCCTACTCAAGATTTGGATTTTGGTCTCAGGGCCCTAGGTAATGATTCTGATGTTCTAAGTTTATTTTGCAGTATGTTAGAAAGCATAAAATCATAGACATTTACATTGAGCAACAGGTTACTAGCCTGAGTACTTATGACAGCCCTGCAAAACATATTGTAATTGAGGAAATGATATAACTTCAACCATCTAATCCTCCAAGAAGAAACTCACAAGAGATCAGTAGTGCTTCTAGAAGAATTGGTGCCCTAACTTGGCATGGTCATGAAAGTTCCATTAAGGATGTTGTAGGTAATGCAGTTAGTGATCATAATGTTGTAGGTAATGTAGTTACTGAGGTGTATGATGGAGGTCCAGTGGATGATGAAGGTACTGATTTGGATGAAGGTCTAGTGGATAATGCAGTTACTGATCATGATGTACGTAACCAGGAGGATGCAGGTAATCAAGAGGATGCATATAATGAGGATGATGTTGGTACTAAGGAGGATGTAGGTAGTGAGGATGATGTTGGTAGTGAGGAGGATGAAGGTAGTGAGGAGAATGAAGGTAATGACGCCATTGAGGATGCATATAATGAGGATGAAGATTCAGATTTTGTAGTTGATGATGTGGAGGTTGATGATGTTGCAGTTGACATGGAGGATTTTAAATCTTATGTTGACATGGATGTAGGTGAAGAACCTTTAGAGAAAAGCAGTGAAGATGATGACAATGAAATTGACTTGGATGATTTTTCAAGTGATGATGAAAATTATCCTCATTTGAAGAAAGCTTTAAAGAACCTTAGGAAGAGTAAGAGCAAAAACAAGGACCTTGTGGCAGAACCTTTCTATGTTGGTCAAAAGTTTTCAAGTAGGTGTGAGATTAGGGCTCTTGTGAAGTCCTATGCTGCTGAAACTAGAAGGCAATTGGCCTTTAAAAGAAATAATCTTTGTAGATTGTGTATAGTGTGTAAGGGTATAAATGTAAGTTCACATAACAAAAGTGGGTCCCAAACCCCAAAAGATTCTCAACTTGCGGAATGGGTCAAAAAGGAAAGGGCAAATGACCACTTGTCCATGGATACTCCATATTTCAAACCCCAATAAAGAGGGTTGTTGGATAATAAAGACATTTATTAATGAGCATACATGTCTTCAAACTAGGGAAGTGAAGATATACAATGTTAGTTTTCTGGCCAGTGTATTGGAGAGTATTATTTTAGTGAACCCTACCATTCCAATTAAAGCTCTCCAAGATCATATACAGCAAAAATATCAGATACAAGTGTCAAGACAGAAAGTTTTCAGGGCAAAGACCATGGCTATTCAGAAGATTGAAGGAGATTGTTCTACTCAGTATGGAATCTTAAGAGATTATTGTGAAGAACTGCGAAGGGCTAACCCAGGTACTACTGTCACTATTGATGTTGAAAGGGAATATAACCCAGCTAGTGAAACAAGGCAGTTCAAGAGAGTATACATATGTTTAGGGCCTTTGAAGGTTGGGTTTAAGGATTGTGGTAGGCGGTTACTAAGTTTAGATGGTTCTTTTATGAAAGGACCATTTCCTGGACAAATCTTGACTGCAGTGGGTATAGATTCAAATAATGGTATTTATCTGGTGGCATATGCATTGGTAGAAGCAGAAACCTGCAGTTCTTAGACCTGGTTTTTAGAATGCTTAGGGCATTACCTTGATTTGAATTCCATATCTAACTTAACATTTATTAGTGACAAGCAAAAGGTAATTATTTTTCTGTTTTTGCCTATATGATTTTTCTGTTTCAAGTTAATTTACTAAATCTAATGAGTTTACCATGTAGGGAATCATACCAGCTTTAGCAAAAGTATATCCTAGTGTAGAACATAGGTTTTGTTTGAGGCATATACATGAAAACATGAAGTCAAGCTAGAGAGGTCATTTGTACAAAAACCTACTTTGGAAGTGTGCAAGTTCAACTACAATTCCACACTTTGAGAGAACAATGAAGGAGATTTCCACCATTGATAGGGCACTACACGACTGGCTAAGAGAAATTCCACCAAAGCACTGGTCTAGAGCCCATTTTTCAGGTATGATTCCTTAATATGACTGAAATTCCACAATATGTAGTTTTAAATAATCTGATGTAATTTTGAATAATGCAGGAATATGTACAAGTGATGTACTTTTAAACAATGTGTGTGAGGTCTTCAACAGGCAATTAGTAGGGGGAAGGGACAAGCCTGTCATTACCTGTTTAGAGTTTGTTAGGGAGTATTTGATGAAAAGAATAATGGTTGTTCACAAAATGATTTCAAAGTGTGATGCCCATTAACTCCTGCTGCCACAAAAATGTTTGAAAAAATCAAATCTGAGGCTAGTCAATACACAGTCATTTTGAGTGGGATTGGCAAATATCAAGTTAATGGTCCTTCCCTAGAATGATATGTGGTAAATACTGATCAGAGGACTTGTTCTTGTAGAAAATGGGAGTTAACTGCCATGCCCTGTAAGCATGCAGTTGTTGTGATATGGAACATGAGACTAAATGGAATGGATGTTGGCATTCCTGAGAATTGGGTTTCTGAAGTGTACCGGTTAGACACCTAGAAGAAGGTATATGCTAATACCATTGATCCAATAAATGGGAGGGATATGTGGACACCTTCGGCCTGTCTAACAAAGCTTACACCTCCAAAACATCACAAACAGATTGGCAGGCCTAAGAAAAAGAGGAAGAAAGTTGTTGATGAAGTCAGTCAACCAGTTCAGAGAGGGAAAATGGCTAGGATTGGAAGCACAGTGGCATGTGGCAAATGCAAGAAAAAGGGTCACAACAAGAGGTCATGCAAGGGGCAGCCACCATAAAAAGCCAGAGTTGATGTTATCTTTTGTGTCATGTTATCTTTTGAACTGTTAACTTTTGGGTTTTTATTGTATGGTCATATTGAACAAGTACCATATGTTAGGTTTTTATTGTCTTTTGAACTGTTATATTTTAGGTCATATTGTATGGGTCATGTGATGTATTTGGATTATGCATTATTGTAGGGCTCATGTTAAACAAGTACCATATGTATGGGTTATGCCTTATGCAGTTTGATTGCAGATTTGTGCCTTATGCAGTCCTTTAAGCCTTATGTTTAAATGCATTTGGTTAATTTCAAATTGTAGTCATTTAAGAACCTGCAGTTTTGAAGTCATGCAGTCATTTAAGAACCTGCAGTTTTTGTATGCATTTGGTTAATTTCAAATTGTAGTCATTTAAGCAACATTATGCAATTTTGTAGTCATGCAGTCATTTAAGAACCTGCAGTTTTTGTATGCATTTGGTTAATTTCAAATTGTAGTCATTTAAGCAACATTATGCAGTCATTCAAGAACCTGCAGTTTTTGTATGCAATTACCTGATAAAAGTAAAACAATATGCAAGCCTTTAAGCTAAAACTACATTGTTGTATGCATAAGGTTCAATTTGTGCCAGCCTTTTAACCTCATAATTTGTATGCATTATTCAACAAAAAGCTTCATAAACAGATCATAATTTGTATGCATTATTCAACAAAAAGCTCATAAACAGATCATAATTTGTGTGCATTATTTAACAAAAAAGCTTCATAAACATACTTCATTATATTACTTCATTATCTTAGTACATAGAAATAAAATACCATTACAACATTTTTAGCTCTATTTAAAGAACAAAATAAAGAAAAAGAAGACCCAACTAATAACTAAGACAACTTTCATATTTTGATTTTGAACTTGCTTTTGTCTTGCAGGTTCTTCATGCTTGTTCATGGTTTTGATTAATCCAGGTATAATCTCAGCTGCTCTCACACACATTGGAGGATCTGCCCATCCAACAAATCCACATTTCGATCCCTGAGAATAACTTAGGGGAAAAAAGTTCAGCTTAAAGACGATTAACCATAAAGTAGGTCAAGCAGAAGAAGAAACCTAGGAAGAGGTACTAAACCTTTCGATTGCAACAATAAAATCGGCAACTGGGGTTAGTTGATGTCCAAGAACTGCGTAGGGTTGTTGGAGAACCACACGAACACAACACCGATGGCCTGAAATTCTCCATTGATTGAAAACGACGGAGATGCATTTAGGGTTCTTGCGATCAATTTAGGGGTCGATGAATGTAAGATAGATGAGTAGATTTGGGGTATTTAGGGTTTTTTTTATAGTGTAGAGGTGAATGGAAATGACAAAAATGTCCCTCACATGAGGGGCACGTGGGCCTCATGTAATGGCAAAAATGGATGCCGTTTAAGAGGTGGATGAAAACCGAGACAAAACTGAAACTATTGGACTAAAAAAAGAAAATTTAAACTTTTGGACTAAAACCGCTACTTTTGACAAACCACAGGGACTAAAACCGTATTTAACTCTTCTAAATATAAGCCATTTCTTTTTTATCCACTCAACCAAAATATGAATCGTACGTTATACTACCCACCCGAATAATCGGACGAATCGCTCGACTTCATGTTCGACGGTGATAGTATGCAATTCGTATGTGATATTGTCTCCCAAGCCGAAGAGGAAGACACAACTACGTCATCAAGGAAGTATGTACACCGTGATCGTGAACATTCTCTAGAGATTCTAAAAAGAGATTATTTTGACGAAAACCCAACACACGAGGAAGCGACGTTTAGAGATAGATTTCGGATGTCGAAGAGGTTATTTTTAAAAATAGTTGGCGACGTAGAGGCTAGGTTTGAATATTTTCAAGAGGGTGAAGACGCTAGGAAGAAGAAGATTTTCGCCGCGATACAAAAATGCACATCGGCGATTAAACAACTCGGACCGGTAATCCTCCCGACGAATTCGATGACTATTTAAGTATGGCTAGGAGAACCTCAAGTGAATGTCTAGAGTATTTTTGTAATGCCATAATTCAAATATACGGCAAAGAGTTCTTACGCAGACCGACAAGCCACGACATTACACTTTTGTACAACGCGCATGAAGTAAAACATGGTATTCCGGGTATGATCGGTAGCATCGATTGTACACATTTTGTTTGGAGAAATTGTTCGACAAGTTTGCGCGGACAATATATGAGAGGGATTCATTAATAACCGACGATCATGTTAGAAGCGGTAGGTTCAAATGATTTAAGGTTTTGGCATGCGTTTTGTGGTTCACCCGGCTCTAACAACGACATAAATGTTCTCCAACAATCGCCACTTTTTACCAACGAGGAGCCTAGGACCGCACCTAAGTGTCCATTTGTAGTTAATGGACGACTAGACAAACTTGGATACTATCTTACGGATGGGATATACCCTACTTGGTCTATGTTTGTTAAATCGTTTCCATATCCAACAATCCCTAAAGAAAAGGCATTCAAGAAGGTTCACGAGTCGGCAAGAAAAGATGTCGAGAGAGCTTTCAGTGTGTTAAAAGGGAAATGGGGGTATACTCCGTTGACCAAACTAGCATTTAAAATTAGCGAAGATTAGGAACGGGGTATATACGTGCATGATATTGCACAATATGATCTTAAAGGATGACGAGAACACAATATCACCTGTTTACATACGGGATCCTCCAGTCGAACCAATTATTGACGATAACGTCCTTTCGGAGTTGCACGATGTAGTTAGACATATTAGTTTTCGATTTGATCTCGTGGAACATATTGCGAGAAACACCCCAGATTTGGATGAAGAGTAAATGAATTTTTATTTATTGTTATGTATTTTTATTTATTGTCTTTTAATTTATTATGTATTTTTAATTAATTAATTAAAGTTTTAGTTTATTAAAAAAAAAAAATTTTAATAAGAGGGTTGGAGGGTACCACTCTCACCTAAAAGGGTACTTTGGGAGGGTACTTTGGCTAATTGAGGTGACATCTAATGATTGATATAATTTGAGAGTGTACTTTGTTTGTGAGGTTACCGCTCCCACTCCCACCCCCTTAGGGTTAGATTTGGGTAAAAGTGAGATAACACACCCTTATTAAATATATTTATTAAGATAATTTTTGAATGATGGTTGTGCCCCTTCACCTCTAGATTATTCAAACTATACTAAAAATCACATCAATCTTGGTGTTCTTTTTTTTTCTTTTACTTTTTGTTAATTTTTTCTTTTATTTTCTATGAATTTATTATTATCATTACCACTAGCTTGTACTTGAGTGAGTATATATAATAATAATAGGAGAGGTTCAAATAAAAAGTAATATTTTGATAACAAGTCTAAAAAATGATAAAAACCTTAAAAAATAATATCAAATGAACTCCGATTGAGCTCATTGCAGTGGCGTTGTAACCGTCTCGTCAAACTCTACTATATTAGATTTTGGGGTTTAGATTTTAGTGTTGAATTTTATAGTTTAGCCTTATGGTTTATCTTTTAAGATTTAGATTTTAGAGTTTAGGTTTTACATATTTTGGACGGAAAAAATAACCTAGCTTTACGACAAACTTGCATCAAGATAGTGACAAAAAAAAACCAATTCGTTTGTCGAAGCGTCGCAAATTTGCGAAACAATATATATAAAGTATTTTTAATCTACCGAAGTAGCACCTACCGTTTAGACCAAGTGGAGGCAATCTTACCGCTCACGGTGCTGCCGTAAACATAACGTCTACACGAAGTAACCGGATACCGTCTACCGAAGTAGTCGTTTCCCATTCGAATACATTACGCGGCCATGCATCGAAAGCTCCTACCGTCCACGTATGTGGCCGTAAATAGTCTATCGTAGGATCCTTCCAAACTATATCCTTACACCGCTTGTATCGTATTCCAACTTTTCCTATTGGCCCGTCATTCTTTCTTTCTTTATGTTTTCTTCTTTGAGTGTTTCAGTTTGTGCCTTCTCAATCTCTGTCAAAAGAATTAGTGTTACCACCAGTTGGCATGCTTTCTCACTAATTGGAGTTGACACCTTCTTTCGGCTTAAAGCGTCAGCCACCACGTTTTCACAATCATGTTCAATTCTTTTGCTTGAAGAAGTATTTCAGGCTCTTATGGTCAGAGTATGTGGTGAACTTATTTCCATTGAGATAATGTCTCCTAATTTTCAATGCAAATACTATGACAGCTAGTTCCAAGTCATGGGTCGGTAATTGACCTCGTAAATCTTTAGTTGTTGTGACGCGTAAGCAATCACCTTTCCCCTTTGCATTAGATCACAACCCAATCCCTGGCGCGAAGCGTCAGAGTAGACTATGAAGTCTTCATTGCCCTCAGGTAGAGCCAAAACTAGGGCTTGAGTTAGTCTTTCTTTTAACTATTCAAAAGCTTTAATCTTAGTGGGACCCCATTCACACTTTATCTTCTTTCGGGTCAATTTAGTCAAAGGCGAAGCTATTCTCGAGAAGTCCTGGATGAACCTTCGATAGCAACCAGCTAACCTTAGGAGACTTCGAATTTCAGTCGGGGTCTTCGAGATGTCCCAATCCCTTACTGGTTCAATCTTTGTCGAGTCAACCATAGTGCCGTCCGGGCCAATGACATCAAGTAACTGGACTTCCCAAAGTCAGAACACGCATTTAGAGAACTTGACGTATAACTTTTCCTTCTTCCAAAACTCGGTACAGTACGGGTACTCGTTACAAAATGTTCATCTTTAAATGGTATTGGTAACGTACCGGTACCAAAATTTAAAAAAAATTGATACCGGTACCGAATATATCGGTACGATACTGGTACGAGTACTCGATACCAAATACTCATCCCAGTTTGTAAGTCTTTCCCTACAAAACTTAATCTTAAAAAGCACCAAGAACCTGGTCCTTGGTCTACCGTCACATTGGCGTCATTGATTTACGGATGGTATTAAAACCTTTTACTTTTATTATTATTATTATTATTGATTAGGGAGTACATTAAAGCCTTTAATTTAAGGATTTTAGTAGTCTCACCTTTTAGTAGTTGACCAATAATAATCATAACTGAGAATATTTCTACCATCGGTCCCTATTTTTAAACTATTTTTTTACATTAGACCCCCGACGGTAAAAGATGGGATTATTAAAATCCAATAATCTTTAGTTTAAAGGTAATTATTTAGACAATAGATATTGGTGACACAATGTTGTGTCGGCACTGTGTTTTTCGACTTTTTTTTCTTGAAAATTTGGATAATCACGATGCTTAAAATACAAGTTAACTAAATAAAATATAGACACAATGAGTGGTATACGAACCACTATAAAACCCCACACAGCCAATCATGCAAGACAAAAGAAAAAAAAAAGGGTAGAAATCGTGACCTGTTGTTGTAGAAATTACAGAAAAACGGCTTAAAGACGTGTGACCAGTAGCGGACCATGAATTTTTTTCATGGGGTCGATTATAATAGTTCAATATTTTTTCCCGGTTTGGGTCGGGTTGGGTCACATAGCAAAATGATAAAATTAAATAAAATTATAAATGAATAATAATAATATGATGTTCGTCATTAGAAATATATAATTAAAACACAATATCCTTACGATTGTTCCCTGCGGGTTTTCATTTTTTAAAAACGAACCATTACATCATTTTCACAATTTTTTTGTGCATTGTTGTGTCCGCTATTTACACCCCACATGACGAACCAATTTAATTTTTTTATTCCAATCATTAAAGTTATCGGTAACAAACACTTTTTTGTGACCCAATAGGTTCTTAAACAAGTAGCAATACAAACAAAATACTCGATCGGCTTTAATATTATATTCTAACCAACTTGTGTAAGTTTCAAACCAATCACTATTAAAACGTCTTGCCTCGTGACTAACCATTATTTTTTGGAAAATCATGACTTTTTTGCTGACATGGTCTTTTAGTTAAATAAGTCTTAATTTCGTTTCATTGGTTAGGGTGATAAGATGAAATTGAAAATTTTCAACACTTGGAAAATTTGAAAACTTGATTACTATTGTGTAAACTTAACCATTTTTTAATAGTTTTATTAGGTTTAAAAGTTTAAAAATGGTTATTAGGTTGGGTTTGTTTTTTATGGGTTTAAATTGTTTAGCGTGCTTATTTTCTTTACTTGTTAGTTGGTTATTAGGTTAAAGACTTACATGTTTGGTTTAGTTATTTAAAAGATTTAATAGGTTATGAACTTATGGGCCAATCGTATTATTTATAAAATCTAAAATTTTAAATTGTTTTTTCTTGTCGGTCAGGTCAAAATTTTATGGGAGTCGGTCGGAAAATACCACATATATAACAAAGAGAATTTTTTTATGGAGGTAGTTCCGCCAATGCGTGTGATCACTTTCCGATCAAAACTATTTGGTGGTTCAGCCAAATGTTTGATCGGGTACAAATCTTAGAATTTAGAACACCAAATATGAAGAATTTTTGTGATGATATTGAACCAGAAGAAAAATCGTATGATCAATGAAGCCTTTTATCAGGGGCCACCCGTATAGCATGACATAACATGTTGTGGACGTTTCTAATCCGTTTAATAAACAAGTTGTAGTGTTTTAAATTGATCTGCTTAATTAAACACGTCATATTCACGTTAACATGTTTAACTTCTTTATTAAACAGATAAACCTGTCAAACTACCTAAATTAGAATATAATGTCACAAAAATTATATTCTATACGATTAATCCGTTTACAACATGTTTAACTCATTTATTATAACTCGTCAACCTGTTTATGACCACCCTTTAAAACAAACTAGATTACAACTCATGTGATATCCGGCATTTTCAGGTTAACTCCGTTAACTCAAACCTCGTTAGTTCAAACATTTTTCGTTACAAACTCAGTTATCTCAGTTAGTCACACGTACATTGCATTTAATTAGGATTAATTAAATGTGTCAGTTAGTTCGCACACATCGGATCGCACTCGAGTCTAACCCGGAACGTTGGTGATTAATCTAAATTAACATTACGAACATTTAATAATTTATATTTAATATAAATTATGAGTTTTTATGATTTTTATATGATTACGTGAATTATGTGAATATTATCGTTTTTGTACGTGTTATCGTGTGTAAATCGTATTTAGTATTTTTATAAAAGTTATTGTTTTTATAAAAATAAAAATCGAAAGTTGTAATTATTAATTAAGTTGTTATTTAATTAATTAGAGTTATGGACCTCTAGAAAGCCCGTAGCCCAACTTAAAACCCATTAAGGATTAGATAAGGATAAAAGTTTTTTTTTTAAAAAAAATTAAACATAAACCCTACTACCACCTTTGAAGCCGTCGACCTCAAGAACCCCCCCCCCCCCCGGGCCGAATTAACCAAGCAAACATAGAACCTTCGTTCGAGCCCCGATCGTGAATCCAGAAGTAGATACGTGCTAGTCTAGGCGTTTCTAACGTCTCTACGTAAGTCGTTTCGTTCAATTTCATCACTTTTTGATTCCTAAATTATAGATCAAAACCCTAGTTCATCCAAACATGGATTTTTATAATAAAAATGTTAACTTTATTATTGTTTTGCTTGTATTTGTTGATTATATGGTTATTTGCAAAACCCTAGATCCATGTGATTAGTAACGTATTAAATATTGAAACTTTTTTATTATGTAATGGTGTAGAATCGCATGTTAGAGATGTTTGACACTTGTTATGATTATAATTATGTTAGATAAATCATACGTGATGGATTTGGTGCTTTAAATCTCGTTAAACAAGCTTAAAAGTTCTAACTTACTTATAATTGAAACTTTTAAGAATTCTATCTTGCATACTAGAAGTGATTTGAATAATATGATGATGGTTATGAGCTACTTGATACATGTTTAGATGATTTGTGAAATCAAATTTTGAATACATAACCCGGTTTTACGAACTTTCCAAATAAGGAAACTTTAATTGTTAAAAGTGGTTAGAACTTGCTATTTAGACATGCATGATATGATTTAATGATTGGTACATGGTAGTTAAGATACAATAACCTGTTGTAACGTATTAGGTGTTTGAAATCACGCATGCTAGTCATAGGTTACTAAAGTTGGAAACTTTGTCTTGAATTATGATTTGCATGTTTAGGTTTTAGACAATTGTTATGTGATGTGATGAGCTAGGACATGTTAGAGTGATCCTATGAATATATCAATGATGATAGTTTCCAGGAAACATGAGTCCCGAACAAACCTGCTATTTTTGGAAACTTTCTATTTATAGAAACCTGCTATTTTTGGAAACTTTCTATTTATAGAAAACTGTTATTTTTGGAAACTTTCTATTTATAGAAACCTGCTATTTTTGGATACTTACTATTTATAGAAACCTGCTATTTATGGAAACTTGCTATCTGGTTAGAACAAATAGGATTTGTTGCTAAGTGTTACAGCATGATCATTTGTGTATAATATAGAAGTATTATACTGAACAAACATTTAATCACTAAACGGGTCACCAACGGGTCGTCGGGTCAAACTTGGTCAAACTTAGTCAAACTTGGTCAAACTTGCAAACTTTTCTAAACCCTTAAAACAATGAGATTGTTTGGATACTTAGTGTTCGTATCAACTTGCACAAACACACACTTATAAACCGGTGTTTATAGGTGGCAGTTAGTCGTCAAGCATTCTAAGTTCGCTTTCTTTCGCACATACTCTAAGGTGAGTTTCACGGCCCCTTTTCTTACGTTTTAAACTTGGGGGAGAAAACATGGGTACGAGCATTTAGATCTTACATTTCTTTTATATCACTTGTGTACTAAGCGCAAACATATCATGAAAGTCCTTACTTATCGAACCGTTAGTATATGGGTTAGCGAGGTAATCTTGAGTAGTACTACTGGGCATTGACAAGCCCCACCCTCGTTAGTCGCGCTAACACGACAGGTAGTCGAACGGGTGTAACATTGACCTAAACATTCACCATTGATTATGATAGTCATAGTGGGAGGCAGTACAAACATAAACAGTCAGCTTCGGTGTCAAAACGCTTTAGTAACATGTAATAGGTTAGCTACCTATGATATAAATTGTAAATGGTATTATCTAGTAAACTTTACAAACATTGAAACCTGTGAACTCACCAACCTAGTGTTGACACGTTTTAGCATGTTTTCTCAGGTAATTAAGGTACAAGCACGAGCTAAGGCATGCATGCATTCGAAGTCTATCATTTTCAAACTCAAGGATTATTTATTTTATTTATCGTTGAATTGTTTATTTTTGGCGCGACTGTTTTGGCGCATACTTTTCATCTAACTTTTCGCTTCCGCAAGTCTTACATTAAATCAGTGTTTTCATTACTAGTGTTGCATCGTGACTATGAGCAATACTAGTGGTTTTCTTAAACTCATATAGAGTCGTTCAAAGAAACTAATGACTGAGATCCTGTTAAGTCACGCCCCTAACGGTAAAACTCCGTTGGTGGATTTTGGGGGTGTGACATATTGGTATTAGAGACATTGGTTATAGAGAACTAGGAAATGCATACTAGACTATAACCACATACATGCATTAGTTACACATCACTTACACTCAAACATGGCACTCACTCATCCCGTTACAGGAAATGTCGACCCCGCCTAATTCATCCGCTTCCCCAGTCGTTCAGGAGCACGGTGTTCCTACCGTACCTTTGCCAGAGCCGAGGAGACGTCGACTCAACCCGATCAATACCGCTGTAGGGTATGACGAGCCTATTCATGTGCGTGTCAGAGGCAACACGTAGGACTGGGATTGGTATCCCGATAGGATCAGGAACTGGATCCGCGAGGAGGAAGTCCCACCTCCACTCACTGCTGACATTGCTTCTTCATCATCTTCTGTACGAGCTTTGCCACCATTGCAGTACCCCTATTAGCAGGTGATAGCTGCCTTTGTGGCTAGGATGGACCGGGAGATCCGGAACATGAGAGATGCAGCTAGAGAGATTACTAGCATACTTCAGCGAGAGATGTTGATGAATAAGAGGATCACCAAACTGACTGCAGATTTAGCAGCAACTGATACAGCTCACAAGAATTTAGCAAATGGATGTGTGGATATGGAGGACCGGCTGAACACTGCAGAGTGGAACCTGGATATACTCCACACTAGGATTGAGCAGGTTGATGCACGACTTGCAGCAGGAGTTGCACCAGAGGATGCACCTGCAGGAGACCAGAATGAGGATGATGATGCAGCATCCGATGTTACATCAGTTGGTAGTAACATTTGATCATCTATCTTCATTACTTATTTACGTCCTTTCTTTTGAACCTAGATGGGCAGGGTTGTTCCCATCCAACAGATGTTTCTAGAATTTTGATATTTGGTTGAATTTAGTTGTAATCGTTACAATTTATTTTATCAAGTATTACTATTATTGAAATGTTAGATGTTGTGGTTTGAATTTCTTTATTTACTGGTACTTGTATGATGATAAAATGCGATGTATTTTTCTCATTATTGTATGTTGTGAATGTAAAGATAATGTCTGGAAGAGGAAATGGACGTGGTGGACGCGCCGGAGGACGCGGTGGTGGCGGAAACATTAACATGACTGCATCACGACACTCATAAATGAGCGTGTGGCTGAAGCAGTAGCAGCTACTCACGCCGCTATTAATGCTGGAGGTAAAGCATAATATTATCGACTCTAGTGAGTCATCATTCATCCTAAACTCAATTTCGAATATGGTATTCTTAAAGTGCATTCTTGTTTACAATTCAGGTCAGCATAACCACTAGCAGGTTTGTACTTTCAAGGCGTACATGGATTGCAAGCCTCACTCATTCAGTGGAGCCGAAGGGGCTGTTGGCTTACTTCGCTGGATGGAGAAATCTGAATCCGCTTTTGCAATGTGCAATTGCCCGCCGCACAACCAGGTGAAGTATGCATTTGGCACACTTGAGGGTCCAGCCCTTACTTGGTGGAACTCTCAAGTGCAAATACTAACTCTTGAGATGGCAAATGCATTGCCATGGGACGAATTCAAGACTATGCTGCGGGAGGAGTATTGTCCCCGCGATGAAGTACAGAAACTTGAGAGCGAATTCTGGAATCTCAAGATGGAGGGATCTGAGATCGAAGCCTACACTACTCGTTCGCATGAACTGGAGAACTTGTGTCCACAAATGGTAACACCTCCCTATAAGAGGATTGAGAAGTTCATTGATGGTTTGGTCCCGCAAATTCAGAGCATGGTGACATCTTCTAATCCCACTACAATCCAGCAAGCAATCAGGTTGGCTCACAGGCTAACCGATCAGGCAGTCGCTCAAGGCACCCTACCACCTAGAGGTGCATTATCAAAGACAACTGACAATAAGCGGAAGTTTGACAGTTCATTCCCCAAAACCTTCCAGTCAAACCCACCTTCTCAGCAACAGCAACAGCAACAACACCGTAAGTTTGAACCGTCAAAGAACAACAGTCAATCTAACTCTTCTCAGCAGAATCAATGTTCTTATGTTGGAAAGTACCCGAAGTTCAATAAATGTAACTTTCACCATCATGGAGCATGTGACCGGTACCGTTGCCAACGGTGTGGAAAAATGGGTCATTTGGCCAAGGATTGTAGAGTAGATCTGCAGAACAAACAGACACCACCTGGAAACGCACCCAAAGGTCGTTTTGAGTGCGGTAAGGAAGGGCATTTCAAGAAAGATTGTCCGCAGTTGAGGAGAAACTGAAACGGGAATGGAAATGGCAACAATCATCAGGGCGGTAATGGAAATGGTAATAACCACCAGGGTGGAAATGGTTATAACAACGGAAATGGTGCAAAGGGCCGAGCATTTGTGATTGGATCGGGAGAAGCTCGGAATGATCGGAACGTGGTGAACGGTATGTTTCTCTTAAACGATCATTATGCTTCTGTACTTTTTGATACTGGCACCGATAGAAGTTTTATATCTAGAGAACTTAGTGGTCAGTTAGAAATAAACCCAACTTTATTAGAACCCCATTATACCGTAGAGATAGCAGACGGTAAAGTAATCGAGGCAACTCACATTCTCAAGGGATGTCAGTTAGAACTTTCTTGTCACAAACTTGACATCGATCTCATGCCAGTTACACTTGGCAGTTTGACATAATTGTGGGCATGGATTGGTTGTCTAAAAACCAAGCTGAGATCATCTGTAGTGAGAAGATCGTTCGCATACCCCTTCCTAGTGGAAAGATCCTATCTGTTCAGGGCGAAAGAAGTATCTTTCATGAAGGCCCAGAAGTGTCTGCGTAAGGGTCATACTGCAATTCTAGCCCTTGTCGCTGACAAGTCTACCGAGGAGAAAAAGTTAGAAGATATCCCTATCGTTCGCGAATTCCCAGAAGTATTCCCTGAAGACCTACCTGGTCTTCCACCTCATCGTCAGGTCGAATTTCAGATTGACCTAACACCCGGAGCAGCGTCTATTGCTCGAGCACCTTATAGACTGGCACCAAGTGAGTTGCAAGAGCTATCTACACAACTGCAAGAGTTGTTGGATAAAGGTTTCATCCGACCGAGCTCATCGCCATGGGGAACTCCAGTCCTATTTGTCAAAAAGAAATATGGAACTTTCCGTATGTGCATTGATTACCGAGAGTTAAACAAGGTAACAGTCAAGAATCGCTACCCACTACCCCGTATTGACGATTTATTCGACCAACTTCAAGGGTCAAGTTTCTACTCGAAAATCGACTTAAGATCTGGATATCATCAGCTGAGAGTTCGAGATGAAGATATATCCAAGACTGCATTCAGAACCCGGTACGGCCATTTCGAATTTTTGGTCATGCCATTTGGATTAACCAACGCACCCGCGGTGTTCATGGACCTCATGAACCGTGTGTGTAAACCTTACCTGGACCAATTTTTCATTGTCTTCATTGACGATATCCTCATATACTCTAAGAGTCAAGAAGAGCATGAGGAGCATCTGCGTTTGATCCTTGAACTACTGAAGCAGGAACAGTTGTACGCGAAGTTTTCCAAATGTGATTTTTGGATTCGCGAGGTTCAATTTTTAGGACATGTGATCAATGAGAAGGGAATACATGTCGATCCAGCCAAAGTGGAAGCTATTAAGAATTGGGTAGCACCATCAACTCCGACCGAAGTTCGGCAATTCCTAGGACTGGCCGGATACTACCGTCGTTTTATCGAAGGATTTTCAAAGATTGCCCAACCCCTCACTTCCTTAACCCAAAAAGATAAACCCTATAACTGGAGTGAGACTCAAGAATCAGCATTCCAGCTACTGAAGCAAAAACTATGTAGCGCACCCATCCTGTCTCTACCAGAGGGAACGGATGACTTCGTGGTGTATTGCGATGCCTCCATCCAAGGTCTCGGTTGTGTGTTGATGCAACGCGACAAGGTTATCACATACGCTTCTCGACAGTTAAAAATACACGAAAAGAATTACACGACTCACGATTTGGAGTTAGGAGCCGTGGTGTTTGCACTCAAGATATGGAGACATTACTTGTACGGTACCAAGTGCACCTTCTACACCGATCACAAGAGTCTTCAACATATTTTTGAGCAGAAAGAGTTGAATATGCGTCAACGTCGTTCGATCGAGTTACTAAACGATTATGATTGTGCAATCAAGTACCATCCGGGCAAAGCTAATGTGGTGGCCGATGCCCTATGTAGAAAAGAAACCAAACCCCGACGAGTTAGAGCATTACAACTCACTATTCATACATGATTACCCGAACAAATCCGCAATGCCCAACTCGAAGCCTTAAAAGAGGAGAACTTACCATTGGAATCCACTCGTGGTATGGAGAAACAACTGGAGGTTAAATCAGTTGGTATTCGTTACTTCGCGGAACGAATATGGATACCAGTATATGGAAACCTAAGAGATCTAGTCATGGATGAAGCTCACAAATCCTGATACTCTATCCATCCGGGATCCGACAAGATGTATCATGATCTCAAGGTTTTATATTGGTGGCCGAACATGAAAGCCGACATAGCCACCTACGTGAGCAAGTGTCTGACTTGTTCCAAGGTCAAGGTGGAGTACCAAAAGCCATCCGGATTACTTCAACAACCGGAAATACCGATGTGGAAATGGGAGCAGATTTCCATGGATTTCATAACCAAATTACCCCGAACCCCTACTGGATGTGACACAATCTGGGTGATAGTGGATCGCCTAACCAAATCCGCTCATTTCCTTGCTATCAAAGAGACCGATAAAATGGAAAAGTTAACTCACCTCTATCTTAAAGAAGTAGTATCCCGACATGGAGTGCCAATCTCCATCATTTCTGATAGAGACGCCCGATTCACCTCATGTTTCTGGCAATCATTACAGAAAGCTCTAGGCACGCGCCTGGACATGAGTACAGCGTATCATCCTCAAACAGATGGCCAAAGTGAGCGTACCATTCAAACCCTAGACGACATGTTAAGGGCTTGTGTGATCGATTTCGGAAACAGTTGGGAGACTCACTTTCCTTTAGTGGAATTCTCTTACAATAACAGCTACCATACTCGTATCAAAGCAGCACCGTTCGAGACTTTGTATGGACGGAAATGCCGATCACCAATTTGCTGGGCTGAAGTTGGAGATAGCCAACTTATGGGTCCTGAACTTGTGCATGAAACCTCAGAGAAAATCGTGCAAATCAGAAACCGTATGGCGGCAGCTCGTGACCGTCAAAAGAGTTATGAAGACAAGCGCAGAAAACCGCTAGAATTCCAAGTGGGCGACAAAGTATTATTAAAGGTCTCACCTTGGAAAGGTGTGATTCGTTTCGGGAATCGAGGAAAATTAAACCCGCATTACGTTGGACCATTCGAGATAGAGAAAAGGATCGGTCCAGTAGCATACCAACTGAACCTACCAGATACACTCAATGGAGTACACAATGTATTTCATGTCTCAAACCTAAAGAAGTGCCTATCAGATGAGACACTTGTAGTTCCACTCGAGGAGTTGGAAATTGATGAACAGCTACATTTCATTGAGGAACCTGTTGAAATCATGGACCGAGAGGTCAAAACTCTCAAGCGCAGTAAGATACCTATTGTCAGAGTTCGGTGGAACTCGAAGCGTGGACCGGAGTTCACGTGGGAACGCGAGGATCAGATGATGAAAAAGTATCCTCACCTATTCAAACATTCAACGGCAAACACGGAAGGTACTAACTAAATTTCGAGACGAAATTTATTTCAACAAGGGGATGATGTGACAAACCTAAACTTTTGTTTCAGACGTTACAGACTTCGTTTAGTTTTCGGGACGAAAATTCTTTCAACAAGGGGATGATGTGATATCCGGCATTTTCAGGTTAACTCCGTTAACTCAAACCTCGTTAGTTCAAACATTTTTCGTTACAAACTCAGTTAGTCACACGTACATTGCATTTAATTAGGATTAATTAAATGTGTCAGTTAGTTCGCACACATCGGATCGCACTCGAGTCTAACCCGGAACGTTGGTGATTAATCTAAATTAACATTACGAACATTTAATAATTTATATTTAATATAAATTATGAGTTTTTATGATTTTTATATGATTACGTGAATTATGTGAATATTATCGTTTTTGTACGTGTTATCGTGTGTAAATCGTATTTAGTATTTTTATAAAAGTTATTGTTTTTATAAAAATAAAAATCGAAAGTTGTAATTATTAATTAAGTTGTTATTTAATTAATTAGAGTTATGGACCTCTAGAAAGCCCGTAGCCCAACTTAAAACCCATTAAGGATTAGATAAGGATAAAAGTTTTTTTTTAAAAAAAAATTAAACATAAACCCTACTACCACCTTTGAAGCCGTCGACCTCAAGAACCCCCCCCCCCCCCCGGGCCGAATCAACCAAGCAAACATAGAACCTTCGTTTGAGCCCCGATCGTGAATCCAGAAGTAGATACGTGCTAGTCTAGGCGTTTCTAACGTCTCTACGTAAGTCGTTTCGTTCAATTTCATCACTTTTTGATTCCTAAATTTTAGATCAAAACCCTAGTTCATCCAAACATGGATTTTTATAATAAAAATGTTAACTTTATTATTGTTTTGCTTGTATTTGTTGATTATATGGTTATTTGCAAAACCCTAGATCCATGTGATTAGTAACGTGTTAAATATTGAAACTTTTTGATTATGTAATGGTGTAGAATCGCATGTTAGAGATGTTTGACACTTGTTATGATTATAATTATGTTAGATAAATCATACGTGATGGATTTGGTGCTTTAAATCTCGTTAAACAAGCTTAAAAGTTCTAACTTACTTATAATTGAAACTTTTAAGAATTCTATCTTGCATACTAGAAGTGATTTGAATAATATGATGATGGTTATGAGCTACTTGATACATGTTTAGATGATTTGTGAAATCAAATTTTGAATACATAACCCGGTTTTACGAACTTTCCAAATAAGGAAACTTTAATTGTTAAAAGTGGTTAGAACTTGCTATTTAGACATGCATGATATGATTTAATGATTGGTACATGGTAGTTAAGATACAATAACCTGTTGTAACGTATTAGGTGTTTGAAATCACGCATGCTAGTCATAGGTTACTAAAGTTGGAAACTTTGTCTTGAATTATGATTTGCATGTTTAGGTTTTAGACAATTGTTATGTGATGTGATGAGCTAGGACATGTTAGAGTGATCCTATGAATATATCAATGATGATAGTTTCCAGGAAACATGAGTCCCGAACAAACCTGCTATTTTTGGAAACTTTCTATTTATAGAAACCTGCTATTTTTGGAAACTTTCTATTTATAGAAAACTGTTATTTTTGGAAACTTTCTATTTATAGAAACCTGCTATTTTTGGATACTTACTATTTATAGAAACCTGCTATTTATGGAAACTTGCTATCTGGTTAGAACAAATAGGATTTGTTGCTAAGTGTTACAGCATGATCATTTGTGTATAATATAGAAGTATTATACTGAACAAACATTTAATCACTAAACGGGTCACCAACGGGTCGTCGGGTCAAACTTGGTCAAACTTAGTCAAACTTGGTCAAACTTGCAAACTTTTCTAAACCCTTAAAACAATGAGATTGTTTGGATACTTAGTGTTCGTATCAACTTGCACAAACACACACTTATAAACCGGTGTTTATAGGTGGCAGTTAGTCGTCAAGCATTCTAAGTTCGCTTTCTTTCGCACATACTCTAAGGTGAGTTTCACGGCCCCTTTTCTTACGTTTTAAACTTGGGGGAGAAAACATGGGTACGAGCATTTAGATCTTACATTTCTTTTATATCACTTGTGTACTAAGCGCAAACATATCATGAAAGTCCTTACTTATCGAACCGTTAGTATATGGGTTAACGAGGTAATCTTGAGTAGTACTACTGGGCGTTGACAAGCCCCACCCACGTTAGTCGCGCTAACACGACAGGTAGTCGAACGGGTGTAACATTGACCTAAACATTCACCATTGATTATGATAGTCATGGTGGGAGGCAGTACAAACATAAACAGCCAGCTTCGGTGTCGAAACGCTTTAGTAACATGTAGTAGGTTAGCTACCTATGATATAAATTGTAAATGGTATTATCTAGTAAACTTTACAAACATTGAAACCTGTGAACTCACCAACCTAGTGTTGACACGTTTTAGCATGTTTTTTCAGGTAATTAAGGTACAAGCACGAGCTAAGGCATGCATGCATTCGAAGTCTATCATTTTCAAACTCAAGGATTATTTATTTTATTTATCGTTGAATTGTTTATTTTTGGCGCGACTGTTTTGGCGCATACTTTTCATCTAACTTTTCGCTTCCGCAAGTCTTACATTAAATCAGTGTTTTCATTACTAGTGTTGCATCGTGACTATGAGCAATACTAGTGGTTTTCTTAAACTCATATAGAGTCGTTCAAAGTAACTAATGACTGAGATCCTGTTAGGTCACGCCCCTAACGGTAAAACTCCGTTGGTGGATTTTGGGGGTGTGACAACTCATATACAAAATGTCAATCTGTTTTAGATAAATGAGTTGCACATGTCGTATTCAAGTTAGAAGATTTTATCTGTGTCCGGGGTTAGGGTTAATGTATTTAATATGAATAATATATGGATGGTGTTCGGTTTTTTCCAACCAATCAACGTGTTAATGTATTTAACACGAATAATTTATGGATGGTGTTCGGTTTCTCCAACCAATCAACACGACACAATTACTATCCTAATTTTTTATCAATATTTTAGTTAAGAGATAACTTACACACTTGTCATATTTTAAATCTTTATTTATAAAAATCATGATTGTATGCAACATATAAATATTTGAGTAAAGTGCTATTTTCGTCTATATGGTTTGATCATTTTAGTCACTTTCATTTAACATCTTTTTTTAGCTTTTTCGTCCATAAGTTTTCAAAATCTAGTTATTTTTAACAAATTTTACACTGGTGTAAATTCCCCTTACATTTGTAGATTTACAAAAATACAAAAAATAGCATGACGTTGTAGTAGTATAATAATGTTATTAAAATAATAATGATTTACATTGATTTTGGCGAAGTTAATAGTATTAACACAATAACATATGGTATGAGATCCCAATCATACACAAGTATATAGAAGACGTTTATCTCACAAAGGGCCCTTAGCGTACAAAGGCTCCTCAACCGTTGATTTGATATGACCTAGGGCTTTAATTCATGCAGTGGCATAAACCTATCTATCTAGAAAACAATAAGCAAGCGTCCATGTAAAAAAAGGGTATTAAAATCAATTTCAATCAACATGCGTCAAAACCAATCTCTGTAAAAAACCGTCGTCGACGACCTGAAATCACCTTCACCCTTATGTGATAAAAGCGTATAAATCAAACTATGAAATCACGTTCACCCTTGTTTGGCATGTAATCACATTGACCCTTATTTGTATGATCACGGTTGTAGATTTGTATATGATTTATTAGTACACATACTGCTATTCTAACTAATCTTAAACACAAGAGTCGGTGGCAAAGGCCACCAACCCTTTCTCCCACTTAAAGTTTTGTCAAATGATAAAACTTATCACAAACTTTGTAAACTATTAGTTTTACCCCCCTCAAGTTTACCCCCTGTACTACACATATTCTGATTTTTCTTTAATAACTTTCACGTTTGTTTGTTTATTTTTTTTCTTGACGTCCAGTATTTAAGACGGAGTCGTGTTTAAAATAGTGTGTTTTTTAGATATCGTGGGTTATATCGACTGACGGTGATTTGCTGGTACCATGAAGAATGAGACCGATATCGACTGACTGTAATCTAACTTTCTTTTATCTATGTTTCAATCTCCACAACCGACTCGCTGTAACTACATACGTTTATTTTATGCATTTAACCACAATTCTTTTTGTGCTTGGTTACGTTAATGTCACAACCTCAACCGTTTAAGGTCCGCTTCTCGCTGCGGAGTGCGGGGCAAAATTTCTAGTTTTTATTATTAGTCAGGATTTATAGAACTTAGTGGCAGGTTGCTTGGTTTCACCAATCTAATTATCACATGGTGAAATCTTTTCTTTAGTGAAATACTGTTGGTTAGTTTTTGCATAATCATTAAACAAAGGAATGTTATGACATTGTTATTATCATCATAAAAAGTAGACTTCAAGAGGAATATTAAGCAAGTGTTGGTGGTGCCATCAATTAAAATTTCACCTTTTTGGCAAAAAAATACAAATAAACAGTAATTATACAAAGACTTCTACGGTTCAAGATAGTTAAAAATTACAAACAATCACTCATATTAACCATGGAAAAATGAATCCCAAGTTAAATAAACCATGGTAAAAAGAACGAAAGTGAAATGATTGGGTGGATAAAATCCTAAATTTCATAAGACCAATAAATTAAAGTCAATTTTTGTTTTGGTATTTATTTGTAAAGGAAATAAATAATGAAAAATACTTTAATTTTGTTCCTTGTCAACGTGGGTTTAAACCAAAATCAAATAATAATATAAGAAAGCCCAAATCAAGCAGGCCCATGGGTCAAGTTATAATTCATTATGTTTACATGAAATTTATAACCCAACATAAATTACTCCAAAACACTAGCGTTGAATAGTTTAAAGGGTTGGGTAATTATGTTTAATTTTTTACACCTAAATATTAAAAAATTTTGAACCACTAGGTCATAGGTCATAGATGGTAGTATGTTAAAATGAATCGATTTTTATATGAGTAGCTTGGGTGCATTAATCAAAATACTTTAAGTTTATAATTAATTTTGTCGATATTAATATGTTTTTAGTTATTCGAATACTGTTTTTGAATTGGGTTAACATCCAAAATCGACCTTGTGATTTTCGAACTGATTCGACGAACTATATAATTTTCATTTTATTAATAAGAAAATAGATTTTTTATTTATTTAAATTATGTATTTATATATATGTATATATACATATATATTATTTATTTATTATTATTATTTTTTTTCTCATAATTCAGGTTTTTCGTATCCATACGATTTCAAATCGTTTTTTCGAATCCTAATTCAAATTTCAGTTTCAAGAGTTTTCAAACGTTAGAGAATGTCCAAATCTCTCAAACTATAGCTCTGATACCAACTTGCAAGACCCCAATCCTGAAAAGCCTCACAACTAGTAAATCATAGCATACATAGTTGTTAAACCAAAAACTTTATTAAATAAGCAACGAAATAGAATTCAACTATTACATACATCGTCTTAAAATCATAATAAACATAAGATTCATAAACATAAAACGGGATGCCAGTTTTCTTCAGCGGGGTAGTCCTTCACCTTGAGACAAGCACCAACCTAAAACTTCATCAACCTATACTCATTCTGATAATCTGATATGCACACAAAAAGCCAGGTACACCGACTAAGTTCTTGTTTACATAAAACATGTGAAGAGTGATTCATTTATAAGCATAAAACGTATAAACCTTTCAAAATGAAACGTATGTAAAACATACATCACAAGTCATAAATAAATGTCTCGGTTTGCGCCATCTCATAAGCGTCCATATCATGTATAGTCCTTTACGGATTTTGCATGTAGACAGACAATACATTCTAGTCACGGGCTCATAGGAAAACAGTCACAAGCTCATAGGCCAACAGTCACAGGAGTCACGTTCACCCTAAATCGATTGTCATCACTTCCTTACCAGTCTATAAGGATGTTGCCAAATGTAACATAACATAGCGTCTTTCGCCGAAGGGACCATAACACATTTTAACAATGTAATGACTTTATAAAAAACGTTACCCTCTGCCATTATGAAACATTAACTTTTATCCATTCAAGCATTTGTAGATGTTTATAAACATTTGTACCATTTCATGCGTGAAAACATTTTATTTGAAAATCATTTAACAAGCATGCATATAACCCCAAAACAGTAAAAAGAGAGGTTTCTAGAACTCACATGCTAGCCTATTAAGGAAATCAACAGTAATGACTTTATGCGAAGCTTCTGACAGTCTGTACAAAGATTCACATGTGAACTATGTTAAAACATAGAAACACTTGGCCGAAACTATATTTTCGTCCGAAACTATGAACTTCCAGCGGAAACTATACTTCGGTCTGAAACTATTTTTCCGTCAGAAACTAAGAACTTTCGGCTCCTTCAGAAATTCGCTCAAACAACATTTTTGGCTCAAGATCCCAACTTTATTACCTGAAATCTTTCAAAATTATCATATACCCATAGATCATGCATAACTCGTTGCTAAAAAAAATGTAAACTTTACGTAAGCTTACCTCACCAAGACAATGTTGAATGTTCACCTGAACCTATACGAGTAGCTCGAAACTAGATCAAACGAACTCCTATTGAGGTGATTGAAATGAGACCATGTACGGTTTTTGTTAGACCTTAATATCCTTGTCTGTGAAATTAAGTAACTCACAAAAACAATTATAATGTAAACTCGTTTATAACATGTACGGATATTGACCTGAAATGTCGGGTGTCACAATATGTCTCCTAAGGCTCGTTACCTCTAGGTAGACAGAACATAACTTAGGCACTATTTCCCCGAAAGGAATAGTACCTTCCATCGGGATCCCGGTAATCCCATGGGTGACCGTCGTCACCCCATCATCAACCAGTTGTACAACCGCTAGCCAGCCACAAAGGCCCCCGTAAGGTGAGGCCAATACATACATACATACATACCTTAGCTCCCGTAGGAACTCGTGGCAGATTCATTCATTCGTGACTTTCATAAAACCTTTACCTCATTTTAGTTAAAGCATTTGTACGTTTTATTAAACAAAACATCATCTCTTTTGTAAACCTTTCGTAAACTTCATTTGGCAAAACATTTCATAAACATCATCCCGTAAACTTCATTTCGTAAACATCACATCGTAAACATTATTTCATAAACATCGTTTCGTAAACCTCATTTCAAAACATCGTTCCGTATGTATGCACACCAGCCCAAAAACATTTAATTAAAACATTTAAAGAAGGGTTTCTAGAACTCACCTGATAAGCTAATCTGGGTTGTCCTAAACAAGGTCCAACAACGTCACTTCCGATATGAATTGATTAGTTAAATACACATCAGACCCATACCGACTCTAACGGTTTAACCATTCTAAACATACTAACTTTACTTAACCAGTCTGATGCCTACGCACTTAGCAAGTGCGCAGACCCTGCTTCCTGCATACTTGATAAGTACGCAGGGTCCTCTTCCTGCGTACTTGATAAGTACGCAGTGCTCTCTTCCTGTGTACTTGATAAGTACGCAGGACCTGCTTCGTGCGTACTTGATAAGTACGCACGATCTGTTTCTTCGCAAAACCCTAACTTTCTCATTCAGGTCTGATCACGTCAAGATCCCGAACCTGTTTGCATTCAAAACGTTTGTTTTCCATTAAGGAACTCAAATCTATGTTTATCTTTCATTTTTATCCGTGAAAACGTTACCTTTTCACCCAAAACCCGAAAAAACCCAAAAACGAACAAAAACTCAGATTTAGGCCAAATCGTTACCTGAATCAAGTTTCTGATCCGGAGGTTCTTCTCACGAACTCTAGAGCAACACTTTGCTGAAATCTCAGTTCGATCCGCCAACTTTCTCTCTCTAGAAGTTGCAAATGAGAGAAATAGGTGGTGGCCTTGGCTATTTATAGGGGAGGCTCCCCTTCCAGCCCGCCGGCCCATCCGGCCCGATCCGACATGCCTCGTTCGTTTATTTCGTCATTTTAACTGTCGTTTTATTTTTGGGATGTTACAAGTCTACCCCTCTTACAATAGGTTTCGTCCCCGAAACCTATCATAAGTCAAATAGATGAGGGTACGACTCCCTCATCTCCTTCTCCATTTCCTAAGTGGCTTCCGATCCCTTTCGATGTTTCCATTGGACTTTAACCAATTGGAAAATCTTATTACGCAAACGCTTCTCCTTCTTGTCTAAGATGCCCACGGGTTCTTCGATGTAATCAAGGCTGTTGTCGACCTCGATGTCAGTAAGTGGTAGGTGAGCTGATTCATCCGCCAAATACTTTTGCAAGTGTGATACATTCAAGGTAGGATGAATCACACTTAACTCATCAGACAACTCTAACTGATAAGTGACTTCACCAACCCGTGCCATTATCCTGAATGGTCCGACAAATCTCGGACTTAACTTTCTTCTCTTCCTGAATCGTATGATCCCTTTCCAGGGTGACACTTTCAACATTACTCTATCCCCAACATCAAACTCAATAGGCCTTCGTCGTTTATCCGCGTAGGATTTCTGACGATCTTGAGCGGCCTTCATTCTTGCTTTGATTTGATCAAATCTTTCCGACGTTTCTCTTACGACTTCAAGACTTCCTAATTCCTTCTGTCCAATCTCACCCTAACAAACCGGGGTCCTACATCTTCTCCCATACAACATTTCGTAAGGCGGCATGCCTATCGTCATGTGATAACTATTTTTGTAGGAGAATTCGGCTAACGGCAGATGACTGTCCCAACTGCCACCAAAATCGATAATACAAGCACGAAGCATATCCTCCAAGGTCTGAATAGTCCTTTCGGACTGACCATCCGTTTGTGGGTGGTATGCCGTGCTGATATTAAGCCTCGTGCCCATCGCCTCGTGAAATCTTTTCCAGAACCTCGATGTGAATCGTGTGTCCCGGTCAGATACGATCGTCAAAGGCATCCCATGTCGTACTACTACTTCGTTAATAAACACTTCTGCTAACCTTTCCGAAGCGAACGTCTCGCGAATAGGTAGAAAATGAGCACTCTTCGTTAAACGGTCCACAATTACCCAAATAGTATCATGACCTTTAGCTGTGTGAGGTAGCTTAGTTATGAAGTCCATGGTAATGTGTTCCCACTTCCATTCCGGTATATCAAGTGGTTGAATCTTTCCATACGGTTTCTGGTGTTCGGCCTTTACTTGTGAGCAAGTCAAGCATTTGCTTACATACCTTGTCACCTCAAGTTTCATCCCAGGCCACCAGTATTCCTTCCTCAGATCTTGGTACATTTTATTGGTACCGGGATGGATAGAGTACCGAGACTTATGAGCCTCATCCAAGATTTTGGTTCTAAGCTCGCCACCCATAGGTATCCATACCCGTCCAAAACGTGTCCTAACACCAAGGGTGTTATATTCCAACTTGTCCTGTTGGCCAACCATCCTTTCCTTCTTTATGTTTTCTTCTTTAAGTGCCTCATCTAGAGCCTTTTCAATTTCTCTCATCACATCCGACGTTACCACCAACTGGCAAGCTTTTACCCTAATAGGAGTAGGCACATCCTTTCGGCTTAGAGCGTCAGCCACCACGTTTGCCTTTCCAGGGTGGTACATTATTTCACAGTCATAGTCTTTCAACAGTTCCAACCATCGCCTCTGCCTAATATTAAGTTCCTTTTGTTCGAAGAAGTACTTCAAACTTTTGTGGTCGGAGTAAATAGTAAACTTCACCCCGTAAAGGTAGTGCCTCCATATTTTTAATGCGAATACGACAGCAGCAAGTTCCAAATCGTGAGTCGGATAATTAGCTTCGTGAACCTTCAACTGCCGTGACGCATACGCGATCACTCTCCCGCGTTGCATCAACACGCATCCCAATCCTTGACCCGAAGCGTCAGAGTATACCACTAAGTCTTCATTGCCATCGGGAAGGGCCAAGACTGGAGCTTGGGTTAGTTTCTCCTTCAATTCCTTAAACGCCTCGTCCTGGGTGGAACCCCATTCGTACTTTACCTCCTTCCGAGTCAACTTTGTCAATGGCGAAGCTATTTTTGAGAAATTCTGGATGAATCTACGATAGTAGCCTGCCAATCCCAAGAAACTGCGGATTTCAGTTGGCGTCTTAGGGATATTCCATTCCCTTACTGTCACTATCTTTGTTGGGTCAACCATAATGCCGTTCGGGTTAATGACGTGACCTAGGAATTGGACTTCCCTAAGCCAGAACGCACATTTGGAGAACTTAGCATACAACTTTTCCTTTTTTTAGAGCTTCCAATACTTCCTTCAAGTGACACGCGTGATCACACTCATTCTTGGAGTAGATGAGGATATCATCGATGAACACGATTACCGATCGATCCAGCATTGGTCGACAAACTCTATTCATCAAATCCATGAACGCTGCGAGGGCGTTCGTCAATCCAAAAGACATTACGCGGAACTCGAAATGCCCATAACGCGTGCGAAATGCAGTTTTCGTTATGTCTTCTTCCCTCACCTTCAACTGATGGTACCCAGACCGAAGGTCGATTTTTGAGAACCAACTTGCGCCTTGCAATTGATCGAACAGGTCGTCGATCCTTGGTAAAGGATACTTGTTCTTCACCGTACGTTTATTCAACTCGCGATAATCAATACACATTCTCATCGAACCGTCTTTCTTCTTCACAAACAACACCGGGGCACCCCAAGGCGAGATGCTCGGTTGTATAAATCCCTTCTCAAGTAGTTCGTCTAATTAGGCCATAAGTTCTTTCATCTCCACCGGTGTTAGTCGATATGGAGCCTTAGCCACGGGCTGGGCATCTGGTACTAAGTCGATTCGAAATTCAATCTCTCTGTCGGGTGGTATCCCAGGCAAATCCTCTGGAAACACCTCCGGGTACTCGTGTACCACGGGTACATCGTCTAGTTCCTTCACGTCCTTACACCTGTCGATCATGTACACTAGATAAGTCTCACATCCGCGCCTCAGGTAATCTGTGTAACATCCATGATTTTTTTATATTATTTTATTTTAAAATTATACAATAATGATAATTCATTTCTATCCCGAGCTTGCTCATCGCAAAATGGCGCATTTATCTCTTTTATTTTATTTTAAACATGTATCAATTCAAAGTTTTAATATTTCAACTTCATAGTATATATAACATATATATATATATATATATATATATATATATTCATATTTATATATACTTTATTATAACAATTTACTCAAAAAAAAATATTATTAACTTAATGATGTATTTACATCCTTCCTATATATATTTATCTATTAAGTTACAAATATATATGTAGCTTTCCATATCATATTGGATGAACAAATTATACAAATTGTTTTATAAAAATAAATTAAACGAAACCTTCCTTTTATAAATTTATAAAACCGATAATGTTAAATTTTCTTATAATCTTATAAAAACTATTTTATAAATAATTTGAAAAGGTTTAAATCAAATGAAGAGACTAAACCTCCAATTATTTTCTATTGAACCCTCAAATTGAATCCCCACACCCCCCCAATTTGGACTTCTTCATAATTTTGACCCTATTCATCCGTAGGTTGACTCTGAAAAGTCAACAGGGTTGAATTCAACCAAATTCGATTTCAAAAACAGTCAAATTCGCAATTGATATCACCCACTGATCACACAAAATCATTATTCGACCAACAACAAACGATTTTAGCGAATCAATTTAGTCATAATCAAAGGTTTAAACCCATTCAAGTTTCCTTTTTGGTTATGACATTCAAATCATAATTTTTAAGTCTAAATCCCGTAAATCTCGTCGATTACAACTGTTAGACGCATTCTAATCATCCTATAGTATCCCACGAACCTATTACAACTCAAATTAATCTTCAAAACCTATTTTTCCCTGTATCCTTTCTCCTCTCGAGTCGCGACAGCAGCAGGAAACAAAGACCACCTCTTTTCAACGATTCAAAGGTCAATCCAGGTAAATCTAATCGTTTTTCACTCGTATTAGACATGCGAACAAAAGCCCTATCGTATAACTGATCATCGATGGGCGTTTCTTTTGGATTTGGGGAATAGGGTTTTGGTTAAGGGCAATTGGGGACGAAGGTTGTCTGGGACTGGTTGTTATATGTTATTTGTACAGACATTTTAACAAGGCAGGAGCCCAGATCCACTGGTTAAACACATCCCCTCTCTTTCAGAGGTCACGGGTTCAAACCCGGCTGACCAAAACGTTTTTTTTCCTTCCTGTTTTATTTCTAATACTTGTCCATGACACACACAAACACACACACATATATATACACACACACACACACATACATATAGTTATACATACACACTTACATATATGTATATTTATATTCTCATAGGGATGAAAGACTAAAATACATGTTTATAATTATAACAAAACCTTTGCTTTTAATTTTGGGGCCTAGACTACATTTATAAATTTTATGATTTTTGAAAATACATATATAGACATATATATGTGATTATTATTAAACTCGATTTTTAAATGCACAAACCTAATTTATAAAATACAATCAGAATATAATTTTGATTATTTATTTATACCCTTTTATCTTGTATTGATTTGTACAATCTTTATTATAATTCATTTTGTTATATAAAACATTTAAAACTAATTTTACATTTTTAACTAATAATTAATTATGAATTAATTAATTAGAACACTATATTTCAAACTTCGGTTTCATTGATTTTACATCATTACATTATTTATTATTTAGAATCTTGGTTTAATTACAAAATAATTAGACCATTAATTTCCGGAGAAACCCTTTTGTTTTGTTAGCTAAAATAAATAAATAAAAAGAGTTTATTTATTTACCCATTTTTTTCATTTATTTAAGTTTACTATTTTTCATTCATTTACTTATTATCAAGAACAAATAAATTATACATTCATTTACTTTTTACATAGGATGGTTATCCATAATAACACATATTCAATTTTACATGGGATTACATAACCATCTTTTGAAACTCAAACAAGTACACATTTACTCACCTAAGCCCTCATCCATTTCTTTTGCGCATTAGGATTCCCTTATTCATTTTGTACAAAATCATTAATACACTTATTCCATTAAACATAGGTTAAACTTGTGATTAGCTAGAACTTTTGTGCAACAACAACATACTTGTGTGACTTTCAAGCTACCCATTTCAAGGTGAGTTTTACATAGCCCCTTTTCCTTTTTACATTTTTGGGGTGAAACATGATTACACAATAAACATTATTTGAAATTACACACGTACAATTCTACAATATGATCATATGTGTTTATTTGCGCTTTATGCTTGAATGTTATTTGTTAAGGCTACATATACATGACATACTCGTACAATCATTAACACATTACATTAGGATAACATGTGTTGTTATGCCCTACATTTACATCAGGATAACATGTGTTGTTATGCCCTACATTTACATCAGGATAACATGTGTTGTTATGCCCTACATTTACATCAGGATAACATGTGTTGTTATGCCCTACATTAGGATAACATATGTTGTTATGCCCTTCAATTACAAAGTTTCATTTGTGCAACTAGCTTAACTTAGATTCTCCATAAATGCTTTATAAACCATGCATCATATGAATTGTACACAAACCATTTGAACTTTACGTGTGGTGTCAAAACCTATGTATGCTCACCAACTATTTATAGTTGACCCTCTCATTTTAAACATGTTTCAGGTACTAAGCTTTGAGTTCATATTCAAGATGCTACACTTAGGAATTGAGGACCTAGTCTTAAATTTTAATATGAAGATTCATGTATTCTTTAATTCTTGAAAATGTAGTAATTGATACTTGAGTTACGAAATGAAATGGATTGTTTAATTATTATAACTATAGCAAACCATGAGCTTATGAACAGTCTACATGTCCCGCCCTGACGTTTCCGCCGTCAGTTGGGGTGTGACAAATTCGTATAAGAGCCTTGGTTATAGGGAATTAGGCTATTAGACACTTTTGACCTAGACTATAACCTTAGGACACCCATCAAATGCTATGCTCTATGTTATATGATTTTTGCCACATTGCTACGTGTTACATGTTCACTACTATGTGTAATCTTCTTACATGTTATTCTAAGTGTTACATCACATGATACGATACATGATAGTTCATATGATACACTACTTGGTAACTCATATTCTTAAAAACATTGCTACCTATATAATACTTTCTTTAACACTGCTTGATTTCATGCTACTCATTTGTGGCTATTAAATGCTATCCTAAGTCTTACCACACACTTGTTTATATCTAACCCTTTATACACCTTCACACACACACCTTGAGAATTACGTCTTCATCATCATCACCTGTGATGAATTTGAACTCTTAGGCCTAAAGCCTATTAAGATTCTAAAATCTCGTCAACGTTTTGAGTTCTGAAAATTAGTAAAGAACACGTGCAATCCGGAAGGGTGAGTGTCTGTACTTTGGGTCTTCTGTCTTGGAAAGCATTTAATATAAATCCAAATCAACCGAAGGATCCGTATGCTTTCCTGGGAATTCCCAAAGTGAGTGTTCACCTATAGGCTAAAACATGTTTTCTTGAAAATATAAAGAACTTGAACTACTTTGATTTGTCAAAGTACCCACTTGGTTATGATACCAAATGAGTACAATCTAAACACCATCATTTTGTTTATTACAATTTAGTACACACACCTAAGCATTCTTTGTAAACTAATATTTTTCCTATCGGATTTAAACAACATCGTTATTTTGTCATAAACTGTTCCACTTTGTATGGAAACTTAATACAACTCGTTTTATAAAAACATTATTTTAATTAATAATTAATTATGACATTTTTTGTTAAATTAATTATTATTAAACATTGGCTTAGTTATTAAATAATTTAGCAATTATTTTCTCTTAGAAATAGTCTTCTTATAATAATTTAAAGTAAATAAAAAGTTTTTCATTTAATTATACATATAGTTAATTATTCAGCTGTTTTCACCATTTTATAAACAAGAATAAGTTACAACTACTTATTTATTTTACAAACAAAAGAGCACAAATCAGTTATTCGTAAGCACACTGCTCTACATATCTACACAACTTTCTCATTATCTTACTCCCTTAGAAATGCATGATTGTACTAAGCACTGCAATGAAATGAATAAATTCATGTAGTCATCCATATAAACACCAACAAAATTTCAAAGTTAAAATCCAACTACCCACATTATACATGAACGTCGAACAACACGCTTGTCTACAACACTCGACTACCTGCAAAATTCGATAGTTTACATTACTTATGGGATCCAATAACTTACAAATAAACACTCACATGATACATAAGAATTAGATGTTTACAATATGCATGATACTAGGATAATCACATGGTACATGAAACTTGTTCGTTTGATACATGATTGAGCACATTGTACACGATCACATGATACATGAAACTTAGTTGTTTACAATATACATAATATTACATTGATCACATAATACATGAAACTTATTTAATTGCAAAATACATGATCCCAAATTGTTCACAATATACAATATACATGATACTACGTTGCTCACATTTTACCTGAAACTCCCTTGTTTACAAAATGCGTGATACTAAATTGGTTACATTTACAAAATACAATATGCTAAATTGTTTACGTCATACATGAAAACTTATTTGGTACTAATTTGTTCACGTTATACATGAAACCTATTTGTTTACAGTGTACATGACACTAGATCATACATGGAAACTTGAGTGCTTACATTATACACAAAAATTCGATTGTTTACATTGTTGCAATTGATTAAATACATCATACACAAGACATGATTATTCACCTTATCCTTGAAAGCTACTCGGGGTTTGACGTATTCTTGTTCAAATACGAGAAAGCTATGGAACCCTAAATTATGCCACGTTATTACTCTTTATTACCTGACTGACTTTACTATATACGGATATAGTTAATTGTTAGCAACACATACGTGAAAACAATAGTTACGAATTAAGTGATTTTGTGTTACCCCCCGGACCCACACACACAATGGGATAAACTATACGGACCATGTGAGGATTTGGATAATTACGGGTGCACACGTAATTATAAAAATCAGCGCATGGAAGGCATAGTGAAATCTGTTGTGTGTTATGACATGAAACCTATTGTGGTACATAATAACAAAACTAATGTGATATGATAAGGACATGGTGGATACGCCGCTGGTACTTCCTATATATAAGTGTCCTGTCATAAAATCAGAAGTAGCGTTATTCTTCCCACGTAAAAGTTTTATGTTGTTTGACGGGGCCAATGTTTGTGAAACCTTTTTATCCACTGATAATTCCTGAACTTATTAGATTACATCTTAAACAAGTTTTGATCATCAATCCCCATCATTCTCGTTTCGAGTGATGCTGTTCAATTTTAGAGTCCATATTCCATTTAAAACAGTTTTCTCCTTAATCCTCTTCAAACTAAATCCACCACCACCATCTATGTCTGACATGATGACCTAAGTTGAATTAAGAATCCAAACCCTCACCTTTTCTGTTTCAGTAGCCTACATTAATTAAATTTCGAGACGAAATTCCTTTAACATGGGGAGACTGTAACATCCATGATTTTTTTATATTATTTTATTTTAAAATTATACAATAATGATAATTCATTTCTATCCCGAGCTTGCTCATCGCAGAATGGCGCATTTATCTCTTTTATTTTATTTTAAACATGTATCAATTCAAAGTTTCAATATTTCAACTCCATAGTATATAACACACACACACACACACCTATATATATATATATATATTCATATTTATATATACTTTATTATAACAATTTACTCAAAAAAAAATATTATTAACTTAATGATGTATTTACATCCTTCCTATATATATTTATCTATTAAGTTACAAATATATATGTAGCTTTCCATATCATATTGGATGAACAAATTATACAAATTGTTTTATAAAAATAAATTAAACAAAACCTTCCTTTTATAAATTTATAAAACCGATAATGTTAAATTTTCTTATAATCTTATAAAAACTATTTTATAAATAATTTGAAAAGGTTTAAATCAATTGAAGAGACTAAACCTCCAATTATTTTCTATTGAACCCTCAAATTGAATCCCCACACCCCCCCAATTTGGACTTCTTCATAATTTTGACCCTATTCATTCGTAGGTTGACTCTGAAAAGTCAACAGGGTAGAATTCAACCAAATTCGATTTCAAAAACAGTCAAATTCGCAATTGATATCACCCACTGATCACACAAAATCATTATTCGACCAACAACAAACGATTTTAGCGAATCAATTTAATCATAATCAAAGGTTTAAACCCATTCAAGTTTCATTTTTGGTTATGACATTCAAATCATAATTTTTAAGTCTAAATCTCGTAAATCTCGTCGATTACAACTGTTAGACGCATTCTAATCGTCCTATAGTATCCCACGAACCTATTACAACTCAAATTAATCTTCAAAACCGATTTTTCCCTGTATCCTTTCTCCTCTCGAGTCACGACAGCAGCAGGTGTCACACCCCTATATTTTATTTACTTATTAAATAAATACAGGTTGTAACGATTGGTTCATTACACGATAGCGGAAGCTGTAATAATGATTTCTAAGACTTGATTACATATACAATTACTAAAACTAAGAAATACTATGATCTAAGTTCTTCTAGATCAACGACAGACTTGAGACTTGATATTCTACGTCCTTCCAGCTACTAGGAATTGATCCAACATAGCTAGCTTATTCCAACCGTGCCATGGCTAACAGTTACCTGAGAAACATACTTGAAAGTGTCAACACAAAGGTTGGTGAGTTCACAGAGTTAGTTATATCCGTGCTTATAGTTTTTCCCGAAAACATGTACATGACTTTACTGTCATAAAACTAAGTAGTTTTTCTTTGAAAACATTATCATGACTTAACCGTCATAAATCCAATGTTTAAATCTGATCTTTTTGCCGATCAAAACTCTTTGTTAAACCTGATCATTTTAACCTGATCAGTACTCTTTCGTTTAAACCTGATCACTTTAACCTGATCAGAATTCTTTACTTTAAACCTGATCACTTTACCCTGATCAGAACTCTTTTGTGTAAAACCTGATCATTTTAACCTGATCAGAACTCTTTTGATAAACCTGATCACTTTACCCTGATCAGAACTCTTTTGTGTAAAACCTGATCACTTTACCTTGATCAGAACTCTTTTGTGTAAAACCTGATCATTTTAACCTGATCAGAACCCTTTTGTGTAAAACCTGATCACTTTACCTTGATCAGAACTCTTTTGTGTAAAACCTGATCATTTTAACCTGATCAGAACCCTTTTGTGTAAAACCTGATCATTTTAACCTGATCAGAACTCTTTTGATAAACCTGATCACTTTACCCTGATCAGAACTCTTTTGATAAACCTGATCACTTTACCCTGATCAGAACTCTTTTGTATGTATTACCAATGAATATGATTACTAATCCGATCCATTGACCCCATTTGTAAGCTTGCAAGGAATACAAAATAGTATGTAATGTACGAGACCGTAACCAAACCCCAACTTTCTGTGCCTCCCCTCGCCTTTCTGCGAGTAAGACAATATGCGGTCATTCGGCCATTTTGACCCCTGGTTAGCGCGACTAACCATGACCGGAGGCGTCACCCCCAATAGTACTATTCATATAATCCCGGGCTAAATCCATAGCTAATGGTTACTAATTTATTACGAGGACTTTAAGCGCTTTATTGTTCTCTCAATACATACATACGGTCAGATCATTAGTTCCATTCATTTATACACAAAAGTCTTTTACAAGTATGTTTCCACCCCAAATCATTTCAAAAACTTAGAAAAAGGGGGATTAGTGAAACTCACAAAGAGTTAAACCAGAGTGTTCATATTGTCAAACGTGTAAGCAATTGTATTTCATGTTTTCAAAACATAACAAGTAAGTATGTTTCTCCCCCGATGTTTACAAAACAGAAAAGAGTAAAAAGGGGGCCGTGAACTCACCTTGAGTTTGTGTATGCTTGCAATGATAATTGTTCTAGCCGAACTTGACTATTCGTACCCTAGATACCAAAGGGTAAATTGTGTTAAGACCGAACGTCTCATATTGCAAATTGTTCATCGACCTAGTAAATCTAGTTGCTTTTGTTTAAATATCCTCTTAGATTTTCAACACTTGTTTTGCTATAAAAACAGTTCTAAGTTACTGCCCAATGTGACTGATAAACAAATGTCGAAACTATCTAGTTTCGATTGGCAAGAAGGGTATCGAAACTATCTAGTTTCGATTGAGCAATATGTATCGAAACTCCTAGTTTCGATTGAATAGGTATCGAAACTCCTAGTTTCGATTGAATAACAGGTATCGAAACTCCTAGTTTCGATTGAACAGGTATCGAAACTCCTAGTTTCGATTACTGCACTTTGATTGACAGAATTCGTCCTGTATATTTTTATGTTCAAATCTTGAATTTGACACATTTTTCTTGTTATCTTACTTGCGTTTGAACGATTTGTATGTTCAGCTACGATTTTAAAGAAAATGAAATGGATAATATCGAGTTTTTACCTCAAACAGAGAATGATGATTTTCAGGGAAACAGAGAATGATCTTGAGCTCCTTATCTTGATTCTTGAGACAACACTTGGAACTCTTCTTATAGCACCGAAATACGGTGGATTTTTGCCTTAAACTGGACTTCGACTTGAAGGAGAATTGGGAATTTTCCGTAAGAAAATGAGATAAATGAAAGGGATTGTGGGATTTCGACTGAAGAGGTATGGTTCTTAATCTGAGATTGAGTGAACTTGCAAGTGGGAGAATGGCTCCCCTGACTCTCGGCCAAGAAAGTCAAGCAAGTGGGTTGGGATTTAAATAAATCAAACCATTTGATTTAAGTGTAATTTTAACCACTAGTGTTCGTATTTAGTCGGGTTATCCTGGTACGTGAACCGGTAACTCCTAGAATTACCAAAATATGAAATGAGACCATGTACGGATATTGACCTGAATTGTCGGGTGTCACATTCTCCCCATGTTAAAAGAATTTCGTCCCGAAATTCAATTTGTGTCCTCTTGAACTGTTGTATCCTTAAACAAGGATGGGTATTTTTGATTTCATTTGATCCTCTCGTTCAAATGGTTTAACGTACCTAGGATTAAGCTTGCCACGGTTGCCAAATTTTGCAACCCCTTTCCAATGAGAGACCTTTAACATGACTTTGTCTCCCACTTAGAATTCTAATGGTTTTCGTCTGTTGCTATCTCAACTCTCTTTCGTCTGTCTTGAGTGACTTTCAGACGATCTTTTATTTCGAAGATTTTGTCAACGGTTTCCTAGTCAATATCAGGACCAGTCAAATGTTTTTCGCTAGCCTCCGCCCAATATAGCGATGAGTGACACTTACAACTATACAAAGCCTCAACGGAGCGGCTTTAATGTTGGTATGGTAGTTGGTATTATATGAAAACTCATCCAACGGCGGTGAGTATCCCTATTTCCTCTGAAATCGATTATACACACACGGAGCACATCTTTTAAAGTTTGGATGGTCCTTTTACTTTGACCGTTCATCTGGGGACGATATGCAGTGGTCATGTAAAGGCGTGTGCCCAAGGCTTATTGTACAGACTGCCAGATTCTTGACATGAATCGACTGTCCCTTTTTGTGAAAATGGAAACTGGCATACCATGCCTGGCCTTAATTCCCTTAATATTTAGCCTTGCACGCTTCTTACTTTTATCTGTCTCCTTTATTGGTAGGGAATGCGCGGATTTCGTCAAACGACTGACGATTATCATATAGTATCATAGTTGCTAGGTGTTTTGGGTAACTTTGTAATGAAATCCATTGAAATTTGTTCCCATTTCCATTGAGGTATCTCGGGTTGTTATAACAATCCCGACGGTTTCTGATGTTCTGCCTTTACCTTTGAACATGTCAGGCATTTATCGACGTAATTAGCAATTTCTCATTTCATGTTCGGCCACCAGTAGAGTTCTTTCAGATCCTTATACATTTTATCCGAACCTGGGTGAATGGAGTACCTGGACTTGTGGGCTTCGTCCATAACCATCTCCCGTAAGTTACTAAAACATGGCACCCAAATTCTATTTGCAAAGTATAAAGTATCATCTGATTTTGGCTCTAATTGTCTGATCATTCTTCGTATAGCTTCACTCTGAATGTTTTCTTCTTTGATTGCCTCCTGTTGTGCCATCCGGATTTGAGTCGTGAGACTCGCATGAATTGTCAATCCTAGGGCACGAACACGGAGTGTTTTAACTCGTTCCTTACGACTCAAGGCATCTGCTATGACATTTGCCTTACCAGGGTGATACTTGATATCACAGTCGTAATCATTCAGTAGTTCTACCCAACGAAGTTGACTCATGTTGAGTTCTTTCTGATTAACGATGTGCTGGAGACTCTTGTGGTTTGTAAAGATAGTACATTTTGTACCATATAAGAAATGTCTCCAAATCTTGAGTGCAAACACGACAGCACCCAATTTCAGATCGTGAGTCGTATAATTTTTCTCATGTACTTTTAGCTGTCTGGATGCATACGCTATGACTTTTTCTTCCTGCATCAATACACATCCCAGACCTTGGTGTGATGCGTCGCAATACACGATGAAATTGTCAGTTCCTTCGGGAAGGGATAGGATTGGTGTACTGCAAATTTTTTTTTTTTTTTTTTTTTGCTTCAACAATTGAAACGCTGATTCTTGTTTATCAGTCCAATCAAACTTTTTGTCCTTCTGAGTTAACGTGGTCAAAGGCAAGGCTATCTTTGAAAAATTCTCGATAAATCGCCTGTAATATCCTGCCAAACCTAGAAATTGACGCACCTCAGTCGGAGTTCCTGGTGTTTCCCAGTTTTTGATAGCTTCAATCTTGGTTGGGACTACGTGAATACCCTTCTTATTGATGACGTGTCCGAGAAAGTGAACCTCTCGAATCCGAAACTCACACTTAGAGAATTTGGCATAACGCTTCTCATTCCGGAGTAGTTCAAAGATTGATTTCAAATGATGTTCATGTTCCTCCTTGGTTTGTGAATATATTAATATGTCATCGATAAATACAATCACGAATTTATCCAAATATAGCCTGCACACGCGGTTCATTAGATCCATGAAAACGGCCGGTGCAATAGTCAAGCCAAATGGCATAACTAGGAACTCGTAGTGACCGTAACGAGTCCTAAAAGTCGTTTTCGGTATATCTTCTTCCTTAATTTTCAGTTGAGGATACCCTGATCGTAGATCAATTTTTAGAATAGAAACTGGGCCCTGAAGTTGATCAAACAAATCGTCTACTCGAGGAAGAGGATACCGGTTTTTGATTGTCAGCTTGTTCAACTCCCGATAATTGATGCACCTTCTAAAGGTTTCATCCTTTTTCTTTACAAACAGGACCGGAACTCCCCATGGTAAGAAACTCAATCTTATGAAAGAATTACTCGACGAGGTATCCAAGTTTTTGTTGTATATTGGGTAGAAATGAAAAAGTATGAAAATGAAACTTTATGTTTGTCCCTCTTATGCTTTTCGAAAGCATTTTCCCGGACTAAGACTTTTCTCTTATTTCAGGTTTCATGTTTTCTATTATTTTCCTCTCCATGTGCCTTCATGGAGCTAGGAATTGATGTTCCTTGGGAGCTCTTATTTGCGAACTTCGAGTCTAATCACCACTTTACCCCTTTGCTCGCCCTACCTTTCGAGGCAGACTAGCCTTTGGGTTGTAGCGTCCTGATATGTAAACTCATGTCTCGACTACCATACCTTCAAAGTATGTAAGCCATACGAAGTTTGATGTTTGTTTGGGATATTCATATTCCGTCTAGCTGAGGGAATGAATATGTGAGGCCCCAAACCCGGGAGGCCCCACGCGTTGGATTTACTCATTCACAAACAGTTCTCAAACTAGAATATCAAATAACGCAGCGGAAAATTTCATTTCAAACATAACATTACATCGTTTAACATGCGGAAGCGTAACATTTTCAAATACATGTACATAACAAAAACAACTCGTAACGGGATGCCAGTCTTCATATCATCCGGGTAACTCCTCAAGCCGCCCAGCATCACCGTCCATTATCATAACTTCCTTAACCTGAATGTGCATACTAAAAAGGTCAGCTACGCTGGTGAGTTCTAGCATTTCATAAAAACTTTAACATCAACATTTGCCAAAAACGTATCATTCATTTAGTAAAAACCTTTCACAAAAGCATGTAATAATTCAACATCTTTAAAAAAAGGTTTCGTACCCATATCATCATCAACATCATAATCATAAACACCGTTAAACGGATCGTTCATTAAAACTTTTAACATTCATTTAAGTCATACATTATTATCTAAATCTGTGTTACCCTTCGTTCCGTCATTTAGTATGGTATTGCCCCTAAGGCTTAACTGCACGAAGACCGACAATACCATACATTCCGTCAATTCCCTTTTGGTATTGCCCCCAAGGCTAACTGCGCGAGGACCGACAATACCCATTCAGTTGCCCTTATGGCTCTCATGTCCATAAACCGACAACTTCCATCGACGGTTATGACTCTCAGCCATAACATCGTCGGATCATAATTTAACCTTACATGGGGTCACGTTAACCCCTGAGTAACCGTCGTTACTCCCTTTTACCAGTTGTACAACATCATAACCATTGGCATGCCACAAAGACATGCCCCTGTTGTTCTTGTAGCAACTATGGCTCGCTGTCCATAATCTACCACAAGGCTGGGAATCTCATTCCCAGACTTCATTCGTCAATTCCATTCATTCGACAGATTAGATTTGTAATGACTTCTTTAAAACCTTTACCTCTTTCTCTTCTCATTAAACATTTCCTCATTTAAACCGTTCATAAAGCATTCGTAACCCTTTTTGGCAAAAACATTTCAAAACCTTTCCTTTCGTAAACATCATTTCGTTAAAACATCATTTCGTTAAACATCATTTCGTTAAACATCATTTCGTTAAACATCATTTCGTAAGTATGCACACCAGCCCAAAAACATTAACAAAACATTTAAAAGAGGGCTCTAGAACTCACCTGATACGCTAATATGGGTTGTCCTAAACGAAGGTCCGACAACGTCACTTCCGATCTGAATTGATTAGTTAAATACACATCAGACCTAAATCCCGACTCTAACGGTTTACTCGTTCTGTTACAGGTGAATACACTGACTTCACTTACTGATGCAGACCTATCGAAACTACTTAGTTTCGACAGGTGCAGGCCCATCGAAACTTCTAGTTTCGACAACTGCAGGTCACTCGAAACTTCTAGTTTCGACAACTGCAGGTCACTCGAAACTTCTAGTTTCGACAACTGCAGGTCACTCGAAACTTCTAGTTTCGACACCTGCAGGCCACTCGAAACTCTAGTTTCGATACCTGCAGAACTCAGCTATCTTCCCCAAAAACCCTAACTTTCGCATGCAGGTCCGATCTTGTCAAGATCCGGACTTTTTACATTCAAAACGTGTATTTTCCCTTCGTGATTTCCAGATTTATAACCCTTTCCTCATTTGGTTTATAAAAACCCGTCATTTTCCCGAAAATACCCGAAAACCCAAAAACGAACAAAAACTCAGATTTGGTTCGGGTGTTACCTGATTTCGAGATTCTGATCCGGAGGTTTTGCTCACGAGTTCAGTAGCAACAAGCTCCTTCAATCTCGGGTCGATCCGCCAACTTTCTCTCTCTACGGTTTCTCTCTCTAGATTCTTGCAAATGAGAGAAATGGTGTGTATGTTGGCTATTTAAAGGGAGGAAACCCCCCCTTCCTTCAAGTTTGCCGGCCCAACCGGCCCGGCCCGCTACGCCTCGTTCTTTTATCCCGTTCGTCCCGGTTCAACCCGTTATTTAAAATCCTCATTTATTTTGGGATGTTACAAGTCTACCCCCCTTACAATAGGTTTCGTCCCCGAAACCTATCATAAGTCAAACAGTTGAGGGTACGACTCCTTCATTTCCGTCTCCGTTTCCCATGTAGCTTCCGATCCCTTCCGGTGCTTCCACTGGACTTTAACCAACTGGATAACTTTGTTACGTAAACGTTTCTCTTTCCTGTCTAGGATGGCCACAGGTTCTTCGATGTAGTTAAGGTTGTTGTCGACCTCGATGTCAGTAAGTGGTACGTGAGCCGTTTCATCCGCCAAACACTTTCGCAAGTGTGATACATGGAAGGTAGGATGAATCCCACTTAACTCATCAGGCAATTCCAACCGATAAGCGACTTCACCAACCCGTGCCATAATCCTGAATGGTCCGATAAACCTCGGACTTAACTTTCCTCTCTTCCTGAATCGTATGATTCCCTTCCAGGGCGACACTTTCAACATTACTCTGTCCCCAACATTAAATTCAATAGGCCTTCGTCGTCTATCCGCGTAGGATTTCTGACGATCTTGGGCGGCCTTCATTCGTGCTTTGATCTGATCAAACCTTTCCGACGTTTCTTTTACAACTTCAAGACTTCCCAATTCCTTCTGTCCAATCTCGCCCCAACAAACCGGGGTCCTGCATCTTCTCCCATACAACATCTCGTAAGGCGGCATGCCTATCGTCGTGTGATAACTGTTGTTGTAGGAGAATTCGGCTAACGGCAGATGACTGTCCCAACTGCCACCGAAGTCGATAATACAAGCACGAAGCATATCCTCCAATGTTTGAATGGTCCTTTCGGTCTGACCATCCGTTTGCGGGTGGTATGCCGTGCTGATATTAAGTCTCGTACCCATCGCCTCGTGAAATCTTTTCCAGAACCTCGATGTGAATCGTGTGTCCCGGTCAGATACGATCGTCTATGGCATCCCATGCCGTGCTATTATTTCATTAATAAACACTTCCGCTAACCTTTCCGACGAGAACGTCTCGCGAATAGGTAGGAAATGAGCACTCTTCGTTAAACGGTCCACAATTACCCAAATGGTGTCATGACCTTTAGCTGTGCGAGGTAGCTTAGTTATGAAGTCCATGGTAATGTGTTCCCACTTCCATTCCGGTATATCAAGTGGTTGAATCTTTCCATACGGTTTCTGGTGCTCGGCCTTTACTTGCGAGCAAGTCAAGCACTTGCTTACATACTTCGTCACGTCACATTTCATTCCAGGCCACCAGTATTCCCTCCTCAGATCTTGGTACATTTTATTGGTACCGGGATGGATAGAGTAACGAGACTTATGAGCCTCATCCAAGATTTTGGTCCTAAGCTCGCCACCCATAGGTATCCATATCCGCCCAAAACGTGTCCTAACACCAAGGGTGTTATATTCCAACTTGTCCTGTTGGCCAACCATCCTTTCCTTCTTTATGTTTTCCTCTTTAAGTGCCTCATCTTGAGCCTTTTCAATTTCTCTCATCACATCTGAAGTTACCACCAACTGGCAAGCCTTCACTCTAATAGGAGTAGGCACATCCTTTCGGCTTAGAGCGTCAGCCACCACGTTTGCCTTTCCAGGGTGGTATATGATTTCACAGTCATAATCTTTCAGAAGTTCCAACCATCGTCTCTGCCTCATATTAAGCTCTCTTTGTTCGAAGAAGTATTTCAAACTTTTGTGGTCGGAGTAAATAGTAAACTTCACCCCATAGAGGTAGTGCCTCCATATTTTCAATGCAAATACGACAGCAGTAAGTTCCAAATCATGAGTCGGATAATTGACTTCGTGAACTTTCAACTGCCGCGACGTATATGCAATCACTCTCCCGTTGACAGATCCTTGTGTAGTCTTAACTATACCTCTCTCGTTCTTGATAGACGTTATCTTTTTCAGCATCGTACATCCCTAGTCGGTCTTTCACATCTAACCGTTAGGGTTCTTATATCGTCATTCTATGTGAAATGTCTTATCAAACTCGGAGTCGTCCACAGAAGACTCCTTGGCCATAATTTCAACTCCTCGTTCAGATTATCCACCTTTCCATCTGGACGGTTCCTATCGATCGTCTCTCAACTATTTGGATCATTGTGTATACCTCATAAGCTGTCCATGGTGCATTCGTCCTTGAAGGACCATACCATGTCGTTCTCGAATGAATCATAATATCCCGTTCCTGAATGATTCCTACTATCAAGTTTCCTAAGGTACCGTACCATCTCATTCCCGAAGGAACCACATCGTCTCGTTCCCTAAGGAACCATATGCTTCATTCCAGAAGGAACCTTATCGCTTCGTTCCCGTAGGAACCGTATCGCTTCATTCCCGTTGGAACCGTATCGGGTATCCCCCAAACATATAAGGTATCCCTTATCACACTCAACTTGTCGGGAAGGTATTCATTCAGATGGCACACTAGTCACTCGAACTTTTCATTCATATCTTCATACACAATCTCCTTCTAGTCTCTCTTTCAAACGTACTTGTCAGGTTTTACGTTTCACATCGTTGGTTCATTGAACACCCTTATTCCTACATATCACTGGATGGTCTTAGGGATTGGCATCCCATCTGACCGACAATATATATTCTCTAGCTACTCGTTTCCGTTAGCCTTTTCTGCATGCATTTCTTCTAAAGTCACATTCGTTGGTCTTACTATGGATAGATGACACGTACGGTGACACTTGTACTTTCATTTCCTTTCTAGTTTCAGTGGGTCCCTCAACGGCTTTCCAATTCTAGTAACACTCGCAGCTATTGATTAGACTTAGACATAGTAGAGCGTTCTCTGAGTCGCCTTGAATTTCTTCTTAGTGCCCATGCCTTGCTTCACATTGTTAGTCAAAACTTGTCCTTCACATTCATTCTAGACAAACAATCCTTGGGTCGGATCTGGTTTGGTTTGGTTTAGTCTGCACGCCCTAATTAACATCGCGGTTTCCGTCTCTTGTTGTTGTTGGTATATCTATTTTCTCATTTCAGCAGATACCCTTATTAGTTGTCTTGGACTGTCTTCTACATGGAAAGATGCACTTTGTGCATTCGTGCACTCATATATTCTTTGGACATACACTAGTGTGGTTATTTCTTTCATGCTCATGCATACTTCAACAGTAGACCGATTCTTATTCATCAGAACGTGTTTGCGCTAAGCGTAGCCCATCCTAGCTCCTTGGCATCCTTCATACGTATGCTCGTCTGACTTAGGTAAACCGAAGTTTCATTCCTCCTCATCTTGTCTGTGGCTCGTACTTGCTGACATCATTCACCGTTGTAAGGTACACCATCTTTGACATCATTACCATTACTAATGATGTTCATCAATCTCCTTAATCGTTACTCGGGTGACTAACATCTCGTAGTCGTGGTTGAGTAATTGGATCAACTCTGATACGTAAGCATTAATCAATACCATAAGATTCACCATCATGCACGTGCACCTGTAAATTCACAATTTCGCGGATCCAAACGAAATTACCAATTTACCTTACTCGAGCATTCTAGTTCCTCTTATAACACTTTCTAATACTCGCGTCCCTTCAAAGTTGAGATTTTGTCCCGGCATTCTCATCGACACCTCTTACCACTTTCGCTCTAAGTCAACACAACGGAGGACATTTCGCATCACACTCGTACGGTCTCATGCACACTACCTTCCGGTTCCGCAAGAACTCTTGCCTTTTCACTATAAACTTGGTGGGCGGGAATCCTACCGTGTCATCCGGTACGACCCTCACCACGCCTTCCGCCTATTCTTCCCTCCATTTCGTTCTTAAAAGACAAGGAATCTAATGTCATTACGCTAGTTAACAAATAAAATTCAATAAGTACTGTAAGATGTTAATATACACTGGCCATCTGCAATTAACCATTACACTACCTCTTGATTTCGATTTGACCACCTTTGTGATTTCCATCAGAACCCAAGTCCTAACCTTAACACTTCCTAAGGCATACTATATATGTAAATATATATACACTACCTTCATACCTGATGCTGTGGCTCGAGTTACCCGTACTGGCATCCGCTTTCGGTCCCATTCTCAGTTTAAGTTCAGACACAGGGAGTGTCCAAATCTCTCAAACTATTGCTCTGATACCAACTTGTGAGGCCCCAAACCCGGGAGGCCCCACGCGTTGGATTTACTCATTCACAAACAGTTCTCAAACTAGAATATCAAATAACGCAGCGGAAAATTTCATTTCAAACATAACATTACATCGTTTAACATGCGGAAGCGTAACATTTTCAAATACATGTACATAACAAAAACAACTCGTAACGGGATGCCAGTCTTCATATCATCCGGGTAACTCCTCAAGCCGCCCAGCATCACCGTCCATTATCATAACTTCCTTAACCTGAATGTGCATACTAAAAAGGTCAGCTACGCTGGTGAGTTCTAGCATTTCATAAAAACTTTAACATCAACATTTGCCAAAAACGTATCATTCATTTAGTAAAAACCTTTCACAAAAGCATGTAATAATTCAACATCTTTAAAAAAAGGTTTCGTACCCATATCATCATCAACATCATAATCATAAACACCGTTAAACGGATCGTTCATTAAAACTTTTAACATTCATTTAAGTCATACATTATTATCTAAATCTGTGTTACCCTTCGTTCCGTCATTTAGTATGGTATTGCCCCTAAGGCTTAACTGCACGAAGACCGACAATACCATACATTCCGTCAATTCCCTTTTGGTATTGCCCCCAAGGCTAACTGCGCGAGGACCGACAATACCCATTCAGTTGCCCTTATGGCTCTCATGTCCATAAACCGACAACTTCCATCGACGGTTATGACTCTCAGCCATAACATCGTCGGATCATAATTTAACCTTACATGGGGTCACGTTAACCCCTGAGTAACCGTCGTTACTCCCTTTTACCAGTTGTACAACATCATAACCATTGGCATGCCACAAAGACATGCCCCTGTTGTTCTTGTAGCAACTATGGCTCGCTGTCCATAATCTACCACAAGGCTGGGAATCTCATTCCCAGACTTCATTCGTCAATTCCATTCATTCGACAGATTAGATTTGTAATGACTTCTTTAAAACCTTTACCTCTTTCTCTTCTCATTAAACATTTCCTCATTTAAACCGTTCATAAAGCATTCGTAACCCTTTTTGGCAAAAACATTTCAAAACCTTTCCTTTCGTAAACATCATTTCGTTAAAACATCATTTCGTTAAACATCATTTCGTTAAACATCATTTCGTTAAACATCATTTCGTAAGTATGCACACCAGCCCAAAAACATTAACAAAACATTTAAAAGAGGGCTCTAGAACTCACCTGATACGCTAATATGGGTTGTCCTAAACGAAGGTCCGACAACGTCACTTCCGATCTGAATTGATTAGTTAAATACACATCAGACCTAAATCCCGACTCTAACGGTTTACTCGTTCTGTTACAGGTGAATACACTGACTTCACTTACTGATGCAGACCTATCGAAACTACTTAGTTTCGACAGGTGCAGGCCCATCGAAACTTCTAGTTTCGACAACTGCAGGTCACTCGAAACTTCTAGTTTCGACAACTGCAGGTCACTCGAAACTTCTAGTTTCGACAACTGCAGGTCACTCGAAACTTCTAGTTTCGACACCTGCAGGCCACTCGAAACTCTAGTTTCGATACCTGCAGAACTCAGCTATCTTCCCCAAAAACCCTAACTTTCGCATGCAGGTCCGATCTTGTCAAGATCCGGACTTTTTACATTCAAAACGTGTATTTTCCCTTCGTGATTTCCAGATTTATAACCCTTTCCTCATTTGGTTTATAAAAACCCGTCATTTTCCCGAAAATACCCGAAAACCCAAAAACGAACAAAAACTCAGATTTGGTTCGGGTGTTACCTGATTTCGAGATTCTGATCCGGAGGTTTTGCTCACGAGTTCAGTAGCAACAAGCTCCTTCAATCTCGGGTCGATCCGCCAACTTTCTCTCTCTACGGTTTCTCTCTCTAGATTCTTGCAAATGAGAGAAATGGTGTGTATGTTGGCTATTTAAAGGGAGGAAACCCCCCCTTCCTTCAAGTTTGCCGGCCCAACCGGCCCGGCCCGCTACGCCTCGTTCTTTTATCCCGTTCGTCCCGGTTCAACCCGTTATTTAAAATCCTCATTTATTTTGGGATGTTACAGAATAATAATACTGTAAGAATGGTCTCATCGAATTAGTGTTTTCCCCAAAATGGGCTATGGGTTTGTCAACTCATTAAGTTGGCAGAAAGAGCTGATAGTCAACTATTAGTCATACGGTGTGTATGCACTCCCTTAGTGTTTGAATGGTACTTTGGTGACTTACCATTACGTATTCCACTCATTCAGGTTATAGCCTTAAAATCCTTAGCACAAGGATAAACTTGAGGTAATGAGTGTTGAACGTCGAGACTTTTGTATTCTAACTGAGTCTACTCTAAGAGATCATTTCTTAACAATAGATGCTCTAGAGCTTCCCAATTATAGAAAACTAGGAGTGAAAGATGCAATCACACATCTTTTCTAGGCTAAATCTGGGATCCATCCAACAAGATGAACTTTGAGGAAGTGCGAGTACAAAAGAGTAATAGATTATTCTTCTCAACTCTTTGTGGACAGTGGCCTGTTGTGAATAGCTCGAGCTTACATCCCTTATGCATATCATGAACTAAGGAGATTAGCATGAAATTCCGCATTTGGGACTCCTTTAAGAGTTTTGCATGTCGTTTTGGTTAATGCGACAATAGTCGTTAGTCCACACTTAGGTTTCTTTGGCATTCGCTCGAGCATCAAACCCGGCTTATCCATTACCGAGAGAATAGTTAGACTTAAAGGTATATTGAATGTCAATGGCTGCGAGAGCAATCCTGTTTGACCGACATTCTGAAATGTCTGATTTCCTACTTGTCTCATGTTGAGCTTCCACAATATCCATAGGTGCCATGTGTATGCGGGTCAGAATAATATCCTGCCCTATTACTGAAGTTAGTGCATAACACACTTGGCGTAACTTTCAATCAATTGTGAGATTAAACTGTATGATGGATCCTGAGGTTATGCTATAATCTCCCACAATAGTTGTGCAATTACTGTAAGTGTTAGTTGTGGTAAAGCTCAATTTGAAGCATTCCTGACAAGTAGAATCTCAAAGAATGAATGTGCGAATTTCTTCGTCGTTCAGTATTTACTAAGGATTGGTTGAATTCAATTTGAATTTCTCTCGTTCCTCCAAAACTAGGAGAATGCTTTGTGAGTACCTAATTGAGAATTCTGATTTGTTAAGATCCAATCCTTAATCAAGTGATTGAGAACATGAGTTGATCATCAGCTTAGACAGCAAGACTCACTAAAGTTCTCATGCACTGCAAATTATGATTACGTGTGCACCCGTAATGATGATTTGCCTTGCCTGATCCCTATAGTGTTTCTTCTATCCCTAGCTTTTAATCAAAAGTGATTTGAAAAGATCATTAGATTGCGTTTGAACATTTGTACAGGAGTGTGTATTGTTTTATCGGATTACTCTTAATTATGTGTACCAATACTCATGAATCTGCCGAATATGGCAGTTGTCGGATGAGGCCAAGGGTAGAGAGGCACCACCAGTGTCTCTTAAAAAAAATGTGCATGGTGAAATTCAGGCACTATGTGTTGGGCAGAGATCCTCAAACGAGTGTCGAGCAACTCATGCTCCAAGTTTGTATATATGCATGGATCCACATGATCCTGATGTATGTCTGGGTCTCCTGACCCTTGGAGTTCTCTCCCATTTAGTCCTGCTTATTCACCTTGAATTCCCTTCTGTCTGGGCAATCATGCCTGCCATACATCATGGCGAGAGTCTAGGCATCCGATCCGACAACTTATGAATGAGAGTATTTATATTGCAAATACGTTAGAAAGATAGTTGCCTCCATGGCTGGAGTAGTTGTGGTGCAGGTATAGGTACAGATTCTGGTACGAGTTCAACCTGTTATGATACCAAGATCGGTAACTGACGATCGCCGCCGTCGTCGTTCAAGCTCAGCTCGTAACTCGATCTTCTAAGGTTGCAGTATGCTGAGTACCCGTTATTCTTGACTCGTAATCCGAACAGTAACATGTTGTAAGTGTTTATTGTTTTCACATTATTGTATGTGTTTAAGTGTTCATTACATGTGCTATGTAATTGTATTAGTGTAGCTAATGGTACCCTAGTGTAACTCCATACACTAATAGTCTACACAAATTGTTCGGCAACGGTTGGAATTCCTATGCTCAAGTCTTGGGTGTTTTTAGTGTGATGCAAGTCTTAGAAATCTTGGTCCCTAAATGAGTCCGGTTAGAGCCTAGGTATCACTAAGGACACCTAATTCGCTAAAACCATTGCTCTGATACCAATCTGTCACACCCCTATATTTTATTTACTTATTAAATAAATACAGGTTGTAACGATTGATTCATTACACGATAGCGGAAGCTGTAATAATGATTTCTAAGACTTGATTACATATACAATTACTAAAACTAAGAAATACTATGATCTAAGTTCTTCTAGATCAACGACAGACTTGAGACTTGATATTCTACGTCCTTCCAGCTACTAGGAATTGATCCAACATAGCTAGCTTATTCCAACCGTGCCATGGCTAACAGTTACCTGAGAATCATACTTGAAAGTGTCAACACAAAGGTTGGTGAGTTCACAGAGTTAGTTATATCCGTGCTTATAGTTTTTCCCGAAAACATGTACATGACTTTACTGTCATAAAACTAAGTAGTTTTTCTTTGAAAACATTATCATGACTTAACCGTCATAAATCCAATGTTTAAATCTGATCTTTTTGCCGATCAAAACTCTTTGTTAAACCTGATCATTTTAACCTGATCAGTACTCTTTCGTTTAAACCTGATCACTTTAACCTGATCAGAATTCTTTACTTTAAACCTGATCACTTTACCCTGATCAGAACTCTTTTGTGTAAAACCTGATCATTTTAACCTGATCAGAACTCTTTTGATAAACCTGATCACTTTACCCTGATCAGAACTCTTTTGTGTAAAACCTGATCACTTTACCTTGATCAGAACTCTTTTGTGTAAAACCTGATCATTTTAACCTGATCAGAACCCTTTTGTGTAAAACCTGATCACTTTACCTTGATCAGAACTCTTTTGTGTAAAACCTGATCATTTTAACCTGATCAGAACCCTTTTGTGTAAAACCTGATCATTTTAACCTGATCAGAACTCTTTTGATAAACCTGATCACTTTACCCTGATCAGAACTCTTTTGATAAACCTGATCACTTTACCCTGATCAGAACTCTTTTGTATGTATTACCAATGAATATGATTACTAATCCGATCCATTGGCCCCATTTGTAAGCTTGCAAGGAATACAAAATAGTATGTAATGTACGAGACCGTAACCAAACCCCAACTTTCTGTGCCTCCCCTCGCCTTTCTGCGAGTAAGACAATATGCGGTCATTCGGCCATTTTGACCCCTGGTTAGCGCGACTAACCATGACCGGAGGCGTCACCCCCAATAGTACTATTCATATAATCCCGGGCTAAATCCATAGCTAATGGTTACTAATTTATTACGAGGACTTTAAGCGCTTTATTGTTCTCTCAATACATACATACGGTCAGATCATTAGTTCCATTCATTTATACACAAAAGTCTTTTACAAGTATGTTTCCACCCCAAATCATTTCAAAAACTTAGAAAAAGGGGGATTAGTGAAACTCACAAAGAGTTAAACCAGAGTGTTCATATTGTCAAACGTGTAAGCAATTGTATTTCATGTTTTCAAAACATAACAAGTAAGTATGTTTCTCCCCCGATGTTTACAAAACAGAAAAGAGTAAAAAGGGGGTCGTGAACTCACCTTGAGTTTGTGTATGCTTGCAATGATAATTGTTCTAGCCGAACTTGACTATTCGTACCCTAGATACCAAAGGGTAAATTGTGTTAAGACCGAACGTCTCATATTGCAAATTGTTCATCGACCTAGTAAATCTAGTTGCTTTTGTTTAAATATCCTCTTAGATTTTCAACACTTGTTTTGCTATAAAAACAGTTCTAAGTTACTGCCCAATGTGACTGATGAACAAATGTCGAAACTATCTAGTTTCGATTGGCAAGAAGGGTATCGAAACTATCTAGTTTCGATTGAGCAATATGTATCGAAACTACCTAGTTTCGATTGAACAACTAGTATCGAAACTCCCAGTTTCGATTGAGTAAACTGGTATCGAAACTCCTAGTTTCGATTGAATAGGTATCGAAACTCCTAGTTTCGATTGAATAACAGGTATCGAAACTCCTAGTTTCGATTGAACAGGTATCGAAACTCCTAGTTTCGATTACTGCACTTTGATTGACAGAATTCGTCCTGTATATTTTTATGTTCAAATCTTGAATTTGACACATTTTTCTTGTTATCTTACTTGCGTTTGAACGATTTGTATGTTCAGCTACGATTTTAAAGAAAATGAAATGGATAATATCGAGTTTTTACCTCAAACAGAGAATGATGATTTTCAGGGAAACAGAGAATGATCTTGAGCTCCTTATCTTGATTCTTGAGACAACACTTGGAACTCTTCTTATAGCACCGAAATACGGTGGATTTTTGCCTTAAACTGGACTTCGACTTGAAGGAGAATTGGGAATTTGCCGTAAGAAAATGAGATAAATGAAAGGGATTGTGGGATTTCGACTGAAGAGGTATGGTTCTTAATCTGAGATTGAGTGAACTTGCAAGTGGGAGAATGGCTCCCCTGACTCTCGGCCAAGAAAGTCAAGCAAGTGGGTTGGGATTTAAATAAATCAAACCATTTGATTTAAGTGTAATTTTAACCACTAGTGTTCGTATTTAGTCGGGTTATCCTGGTACGTGAACCGGTAACTCCTAGAATTACCAAAATATGAAATGAGACCATGTACGGATATTGACCTGAATTGTCGGGTGTCACAGCAGGAAACAAAGACCACCTCTTTTCAACGATTCAAAGGTCAATCCAGGTAAATCTAATCGTTTTTCACTCCTATTAGACATGCGAACAAAAGCCCTATCGTATAACTGATCATCGATGGGCGTTTCTTTTGGATTTGGGGGCTAGGGTTTTGGTTAGGGGCAATTGGGGACGAAGGTTGTCTGGGACTGGTTGTTATATGTTATTTGTGCAGACATTTTAACAAGGCAGGAGCCCAGATCCACTAGTTAAACACATCCCCTCTCTTTCAGAGGTCACGGGTTCAAACCCGGCTGACCAAAACGTTTTTTTGCCTTCCTGTTTTATTTCTAATACTTGTCCATGACACACACAAACACACACACACATATATATATACACACACATACATATAGTTATACATACACACTTACATATATGTATATTTATATTCTCATAGGGATGAAAGACTAAAATACATGTTTATAATTATAACAAAACCTTTGCTTTTAATTTTGGGGCCTAGACTACATTTATAAATTTTATGATTTTTGAAAATACATATATAGACATATATATGTGATTATTATTAAACTCGATTTTTAAATGCACAAACCTAATTTATAAAATACAATCAGAATATAATTTTGATTATTTATTTATACCCTTTTATCTTGTATTGATTTGTACAATCTTTATTATAATTCATTTTGTTATATAAAACATTTAAAACTAATTTTACATTTTAACTAATAATTAATTATGAATTAATTAATTAGAACACTATATTTCAAACTTTGGTTTCATTGATTTTACATCATTACATTATTTATTATTTAGAATCTTGGTTTAATTACAAAATAATTAGACCATTAATTTCCGGAGAAACCCTTTTGTTTTGTTAGCTAAAATAAATAAATAAAAAGAGTTTATTTATTTACCCATTTTTTCCATTTATTTAAGTTTACTATTTTTCATTCATTTACTTATTATCAAGAACAAATAAATTATACATTCATTTACTTTTTACATAGGATGGTTATCCATAATAACACATATTCAATTTTACATGGGATTACATAACCATCTTTTGAAACTCAAACAAGTACACATTTACTCACCTAAGCCCTCACCCATTTCCTTTGCGCATTAGGATTCCCTTATTCATTTTGTACAAAATCATTAATACACTTATTCCATTAAACATAGGTTAAACTTGTGATTAGCTAGAACTTTTGTGCAACAACAACATACTTGTGTGACTTTCAAGCTACCCATTTCAAGGTGAGTTTTACATAGCCCCTTTTCCTTTTTACATTTTTGGGGTGAAACATGATTACACAATAAACATTATTTGAAATCACACACGTACAATTCTACAATATGATCATATGTGTTTATTTGCGCTTTATGCTTGAATGCTATTTGTTAAGGCTACATATACATGACATACTCGTACAATCATTAACACATTACATTAGGATAACATGTGTTGTTATGCCCTACATTTACATCAGGATAACATGTGTTGTTATGCCCTACATTTACATCAGGATAACATGTGTTGTTATGCCCTACATTTACATCAGGATAACATGTGTTGTTATGCCCTACATTTATATCAGGATAACATGTGTTGTTATGCCCTACATTAGGATAACATGTGTTGTTATGCCCTTCAATTACAAAGTTTTATTTGTGCAACTAGCTTAACTTAGATTCTCCATAAATGCTTTATAAACCATGCATCATATGAATTGTACACAAACCATTTGAACTTTACGTGTGGTGTCAAAACCTATGTATGCTCACCAACTATTTATAGTTGACCCTCTTATTTTAAACATGTTTCAGGTACTAAGCTTTGAGTTCATATTCAAGATGCTACACTTAGGAATTGAGGACCTAGTCTTAAATTTTAATATGAAGATTCATGTATTCTTTAATTCTTGTAAATGTAGTAATTGATACTTGAGTTATGAAATGAAATGGATTGTTTAATTATTATAACTATAGCAAACCATGTGCTTATGAACAGTCTACACGTCCCACCCTGACGTTTCCGTCGTCGGTTGGGGTGTGACAATCTGTTGCCTTGATCATTGAGATGACGTTAGGCATCGGGGCGTCACGATCTCCAAAAATCTCGACTTTGCTACCATCCGGAGCCTTGAGTCGGATTATCTTTCCTTTGCATATAATTTGCGCTTCATTGGTAGTTAGCCAATCCATACCTAACACGACATCGAACCCACCCAAAACCATGACAAACAACCTGACAGGGAACCTATGACCTTCTATTTTTATCGTGGAGTTGTCAACTACATCGGTCACTCTCGCAGTTCTACCCTCAGCGGTTTCTACGCTAAAGGCCCTTTCTAACTTGCTCACAGTGTACTTCACTTGTTTACAAAAAGTCACAGATATGAAACTCTTACTGGCACCCGAATCAAATAACACAGAAACAAAAGTGTTGTCAAGGATGAACGTACCTGACGCCACGTCGGGGTCTGCCCTGGCTTGTTCTTGCGTCAGTGTGTACGCACGAGTCTTTGCTCGGGGCCTCTCTTCTTTCGTCTCCTGGCCTTTCCCTTTCCCGGCTTCACCCATTCTGGGCTTGGTGCATTCCCGACTCATATGACCACTTTCACCACAATTATAACATTTAATGTCTTGCCTGCATTCCCGGGAGTAGTGCCCAGTCTTGCCACATTTGTAGCACAGATTTGTCCTTATCCGACATTCACCCGTATGTCTCGCCCCACATCTTCCACAGACTGCCGTCTCGCCTACCCTAGCCTGTTTGTCCCGAGCCCTAAACAACTTCCCACCCGATCGCTTAGCGGGAAAACTCAGCTTCTTCTTGGGCTTTTCAATGGCAACGACATTCAGCGCCAGATCATCAAATACCACTCCGCTCAGTTCTACTACCGAATCGTAGGTAGTAGGAGCGTTTGCTTTAACATAGGTGCGGACCTGGTCCGACAGCCCTTGAATGTAGCATGCAATCTTTCTTTCCTCAGTCGTGACAAAATGTGGCACAAGACGTGCCAGTTCATTGAACCGTGTGGTGTACTGCCGGTGCGTCATGCTCCCGGCCTTCAAACCCAGAAATTCCCTCTCTACCTTCTCAATCTCGTTCCTTGGGCAGAAATTCTTGATCACCAAAGTTTTCAAGTCAGCCCACACCATCGCATCCACAACCTCGCTCCCTTTTGCTTGACGTACACCTTCCCACCATTGGGATGCTTCCTCTCTCAAGGAGTTAGCAGCAAATTTTACAACTTGATCCGTTCGACATTCGCTCAGACGAATGGCAGCTTCCATACGGATCACCCAATCAAACGTAGCCACCGCGTCTTTCTTTCCAGTGAGGACCGGTGGGTCACATGCTTTAAATGACTTGTAGTCGCATCCGCGTGCAGGCGGTGCGTTGTCGGTCTCGTTGATCTGGGCACCAGTTGCCGCGCTAGACCCACCTTCCCCATTAACCTTCTTCAATGCTTCAGCTAACAGATCTGGCAGAGAAGTCTTCATCAACTCGGTGAACTCTCGAGCTATAGCTACTCTCACTTCTGGTTCAAAAGTGAAAGTTTGTTCTTCAACCATTGTCTGCTCAGTTCCATGCACACTAACCGTCGGTTCAGTGTGAACACTTCCTTCTTCACTATACTCTTGGAGCGCAGGGGTCCTGCCACGCCCGCCATTTCGACCACCGGTACGACCCCCACCACGCCTTCCGCTCTTTCATCCCGCCATTCCGTTCTATAAGACAAGGAATCCAATGTCATCACGCTAGTTAACAAATAAAATTCAATAAGCACTGTAAGATGTTAATATACACTGGCCATCTGCAATTAACCATTACACTACCTTTTGATTTCTATTTGACCCCCTTTGTGATTCCATCAGAACACAAGTCCTTACCTAACCCTTTCTAAGGCATACTGTATATGTAAATATATACTACCTTCATACCTGATGCTGTGGCTCGAGTTACCCGTACTGGCATCCGCTTTCGGTCCCATTCACAGTTTAAGTTCAGACACTAGGAGTGTCCGAATCTCTCAAATTATTGCTCGGATACCAACTTGTAAGGCCCCAAACCCGGGAGGCCTCACTTGTTGGATTTACTCATTCACAAACAGTTCTTAAACTTGATTATCAAATAACGCAGCGGAAACTACTTCAATAAAACATAACCATTACATTGTTTAACTACGGAAGCGTAACATAGTCTATTACATAAACATAACATAATCTAATCATAACGGGATGCCATTCTTCATGATCAACCGGGTAACTCTTCTCGCTTGCCAAGCATCATCATCCATCATCCATACCTGCCTTAAACTGAATGTGTATACTAAAAAGTCAGCTACGCTGGTGAGTTCTAGCTTTACATAAAACCTTAACATAAACAGTTTGCCATAAACATAACATACATTTGTTTAACAAAAGCGTACGTAAAACATGCAATAACTTAACATCATCAAAACTTCGTAACATAGCATCATAACATAAGTCAACATGAACCGAATCTGCGCCTTCTCGTAACCGTCAATTCCATACATCGCATACCAGCGGATGAACTTAAGGCTCGTTACCTCTAAGCCATCTGTCACACAGGTCCCCTAAGGCTCGTTACCTCTAGGTGGACCAAACATATGTCTCCTAAGGCTCGTTACCTCTAGGTAGACCAAACATACGTCTCATAAGGCTCGTTACCTCTAGGTAGACAGAACATAACTTAGGCACTATTTCCCCGCAAGGAATAGTACTTTCCATCGGGATCCCGGTAATCCCATGGGTAACCGTCGTCACCCCATCATCAACCAGTTGTACAACCGTTAGCCAGCCACAAAGGCCCCCGTAAGGTGAGGCCAATACATACATACATACCTTAGCTCCCGTAGGAACTCGTGGCAGATTCGTTCATTCGTGACTTTCATAAAACCTTTAACTCATTTTAGTTAAAGCATTTGTACGTTTTATTAAACAAAACATCATCTCTTTTGTAAACCTTTCGTAAACTTCATTTGGCAAAACATTTCATAAACATCATCCCGTAAACTTCATTTCGTAAACATCACATCGTAAACATTATTTCATAAACATCGTTTCGTAAACCTCATTTCAAAACATCGTTCCGTATGTATGCACACCAGCCCAAAAACATTTAATTAAAACATTTAAAAAAGGGCTTCTAGAACTCACCTGATAAGCTAATCTGAGTTGTCCTAAACAAGGTCCAACAACGTCACTTCCGATCTGAATTGATTAGTTAAATACACATCAGACCCATACCGACTCTAACGGTTTAACCATTCTAAACATATTAACTTTACTTAACCAGTCTGATGCCTACGCACTTAGCAAGTGCGCAGACCCCGCTTCCTGCGTACTTGATAAGTACGCAGGGTCCTCTTCCTGCGTACTTGATAAGTACGCAGTGCTCTCTTGATAAGTGGCCAAAGTTTCATGTATTAAAGGGTGTAATATGTTATATTTATGCAATTTGATATGTGGAATACAAAGGTTTTGTGTAGTCATGCATGTGCAGGTGTTGGAAGCTTACAATGTGATCTTTGAAGATATTACGAGAGAGTCGGAAGAGACACGGAGAAAACGGGGCAAAAATGCAGTTCCAGCGTAAGCCTACGCCACCAGCGTAAGCTTACGCCCTTACAGCGTAGGCCTACGCCTAATTGATTTCTTCACAGCAGCTTCCAGAGTCCCGGCGTAAGCCTACGCCCTCCCAGCGTAAGCTTACGCTGGGTGCGTTTCAGACGCGGGTTTTGGGCGAAACAGCCGATTTTCAATGGTTTAATTAGGTTTTTCTTCCCCAAAATTCGAATCCATCTTTTACACCATAGTTCTTGGGCGATTTTGGAGTTCTTGGAGGCTAAAGAACACGATTCTAACATCCGATTGAAAGATTGAAGATGATTTCCACCACCATGAGCGGCTAATCCACCGGTAATCATTCCCGGGTGGATTGTTTGTAAGTTTTAGGGTTTTATCATGTGCTAGCTTTGAGAAACAATTCTTGTAATCGTTTGGTTTGAAACACTTGAATCTTTGTGTTTAGTATGGTTATGAACTCACGGGAGTCGATAAATTCTTGCACCATTGACCCCGTTAGATGATAATTGCTATGAACTTTGATTTATGTTGAATCTATTGATTAATCTAATTCTATATTGCATACATTTGTCTCGATTTCATTCGTGAATATTGTTTTACACTATTTGCCGATGATGTATGAATGTTGATGTTCTTGGTTAGATTTGGTTAATTAGATTTGGATAACCATTCGATTGTTTGAACTCAAATGTTGGTGTGATAATCCCTAATTACTTGTGAACTTGAAACCCGGGTGTGATACCCTTTTTAATTATTGTTTACAACTTAAACCGATTTGTTTGGTACTTGATTTGTTTGTTGAGTTTATAAAGTTTTCACTTAAATCATTGATTGTGTTTGGTCAGAAAGACCCGTTGTAACTTCATAATTTGCATTGTTAATTGAAGTTGAGCACCGACCACAAACTCTTCGTGGTTCGACACCCTTCTTACCCTAACTAGTTTAAGGTGATTAGGACACTCTATTTCTTTATCTTTGACCGGTCCCTTCGACACCGATCAAATTTTGGCGCCGTTGCCGGGGAGTGTGTGCGCTTGGTGTTTTATTTTAATTGACTCGTTACTATTTGTTACTTGTTTTGTTTGGTTAATCTTCTTCTATTTTTGTGTTACGCGTGGTGTTTGTTTGTGTGTGCAGGTGACAGATTAGTTCATGCGTACCCGTTCATCTAGGAGAAATTCACCACTTGTGTTTGAACCGGAAATTGAGAGGATAGCAAGGCAAATCCGAATCCAACAACAAAATTTAGAACCTATTTCATCGGAACCATCATCCATGGATGGTCGAAGCAGTCATTCTGGATCTAGCATGAGAAACCGTGGCCCAACTCCAAACAGAGGCCCTATCCCTAACCGCCCACCAACTCCACCTCACCGAACCGCAACCCAAACCCCACCTATACCTATCAATAACAACCAACCCCGTGGGTCGGGTCCAGTTCAACAAAACCGACCCATTAACATCCGTACCAATCCCACGTACCAAGGAAGAAGGGGACCACAACAAAATCAAACCCCTCCCAGAAACAATGAGAACGAGGGTTGGGAGGATGACGATGGTGAGTACTTTGGGTATGATGATAATGAAGTTGTTGGGAATGGTGAAGGGTTTGGCGATTACGAGTATGAGGATGGTGAAAGAAGCATCTATGGAGAGTACAATGAGGGGCAAGGATTTGAAGAGGAAGAAGAGGTGAATTATGTTCACCAAAGGGCGAGACAACCAATGGGTCGAACAGTTCGACCAGAGAGATTTGGGTATCCTCCTAGACAGGAAGGGAGGAGAGCTACTGGGGGCTACAATAATGAAAACCAAAGACAACCGGTAGCCCCTATGGGTGGAGTTAATGGTCGTTTTCGACCGGCTATTTCGGAGAATGCTTCTCCAATTGTTCCACCAATTCCAGGAATGAGGAGGTTCAAGTCAAGACCGAATTACATCAATGTCCTTCCACATTTTCATGGTATGGTCACCGAAGAACCATACACCCATTTAGCCGAGTTTGCTGCCATCTGTAGCACAATTGGGGATGAGAATTTTGATCAAAGCGAAGTCAAACTTAGACTTTTCCAGTTTTCTCTAAAAGATCGAGCAAAGCAATGGTTCATCACATTGCCGGCTAATAGCATCTACACATGGGATGAAATGCAACAAGTTTTCTTGGACGAATATTACTCGGTTGCGAAGACAGATGACTCCCGAATTGAGATTCGGACTTTTCAACAACAAACAGGTGAACCTTTACATGAAGCTTTTACCCGTTTCAAGGAGTTGTTGAGGAAATGCCCCCACCATCAAATTGAGTTGTGGGAACTAGTAAAGTGTTTTGTTGATGGCTTGACTCAAGAGGAGAGGAAGTACTTGAAGTCCACCAGTAATGGGACATTGTTGTCTAGTCCCGAAGAAGATGATTGGGATTTCTTAGAAAGAATGAGCCAAAGTTCAAAATCCGAGGCATCGGCTAGCCGAAGAGCCAAACACCCAATTTCAAAATCTGCCCCGGACTATGAGACGAAGGAAAGGTTAGCCTCTATGGAGAAAGAATTGGCCAATTTGAAAAGAGAAGAGAGAAAGGAAGTAGCGGGAGTGAAAACCCGTTTTGAGGTTTGTGAGAGTTGTGGGGATTTGGGACACAAGGCCATAAGTTGCCCATTGCAAGATGGTAGACAAGAAGAAGTGAACCAAGTTTTTGGTGATAGGAAACCATATGATACAAACTCAAACTCCTATCACCCGAGCTTGAGGAATCATCCCAACTTCAAATACGGGGATGCATCAAACCAATTGAACCCAAATTTCCAAGGTTCAAATCAAGGTACTTCGTCATACCAACCTCGTCAACAAGGGAATTACAATTCGGGCGGTTACCAAAGGAGTTCATATAACAATAACCGGAACACAAATTACCCCCCAAGGAATTACAATCAAGATCATCAACAACAGGGTGGATCATCGGGGGGTGATGACGCGGTTAACTCAAAACTGGATGCACTGTTGGAGATGATGAAAGAGTCAAAAAGGGAGAATGAAATGAGAGACAAGTCTTTTGTGGCGCTGGAAAGACAAGTGGAGCAAATGGCCGAAGAAATATCTTTGCTAAAACAAAATGAAGGTAAACTGCCGACTGACAACACATTGAAGCCACAACATCATGTTAGTGCAATTGATGTGGCTCATGGTAATGAAGAAGGAGAAGAGGAGGAAATCGAGTGTGGAGAACCCTTAGTGCCTATTCAAATTGGGGAATTCAAAACTAAGTTGGCACTGCTAGATTATGGAGCGGGGGTGAGCATTCTACCAGGGAGCGTGTATGACCAATACAATTTTGGTCCATTAGAAGAATACAACACCACGTTGGTGTTAGCAAATGCTACATGTACACGTCCTCGAGGGAAATTAGTGGGAGTGGCTGTGAAGATTGGAGAATTCTACTATCCTGGAGATTTCTTAGTGCTTGATTATGCACCACTTGCTAAGGAGGAGCCACGAGTGATTTTAGGAAGACCGTTTTTGGCAACCGCAAATGCAGAAATCAATTGCCGAACCGGCACTGTTGACATGACCTTTGGGAAGCGTAAGTTGAACATTAATATTTTTTGAAATTCATTTACATATTCGGTTGAAAATAAGTGTTCAAAAGCAGTCACTACTAACGTGGGTCATCCTCGCGCCAAGGCAAATGAGGGTGACACCAAAAACAAAGGTATCATGTTTGACAGGTTTAATGTGAAAGACGAGCCGAAGGCAATCGAGAAGAAAACTGAGAGATTGAAAGATGAAAAGAAACCACCCGACCATGTCCAACATCCGAACGAGAAAGTAGATTTGTGTGATGTGAATTTGCGAGAGATGAATCTTGGAGTTGGAGTGATAAGAACCGAAGTGGTGAGGGAGCTAGTGGAAGCAACTTTGTGTTTCAACCTCCATAAGGAGGTAATGTCGGGCTGAGGACAATAAACTTAGCGCTAACCGGGAGGCAACCTGGCGTGTGATTGCGTGTATTTTGTCTTTGCTTTGTTTTGTTTTGTGTGTTTTAGTTTTCGTCACCATAGCAACACTCAAGTGTGGGGAAGACTCATGGAAGACTTACGAGTCCATTTTTGGTGATGGTTCAAGCACTCTATGATCACCTCTAATCAGGTCCACGTACTCTTTCTCATATTTATGTTGCTTTGATTGAACGAATTTGTTTTTGTTTGTTTTGGGGTGTTTATGTTTGAAACTTGGTTGATTGTGATTGGGTTGGTGCTTATGGTTATGGTAATATTTGAGTTGGATATTTGAAGATATTGGGTATTGGATGTTTTTGCACCCACAAACCGCACTTTTATATTTTACAACTATTTACATTGGGACAATGTAAGGTTCAAGTGTGGGGATGTGGAAAATCTTGGAAACCATACAAATTTTTTTGAAAATTGTTTTACAAAATGTTTGATAGAGGTCTTTGGTCATGGTTAATTCATTAAGTTACTCGATTAAGTTTTTCCAACAAATAAAAATATATATATATATATATATATATATAATTAATTGGAAATGTTGGAATTGGGAGTAACAAAGTAGAAGGTGACGGTTTGCATGCACATGTCGGTAACCTATTTTCCACCGTTTCTGTGAGAATTTGAGCCAAATTGATATATATATATATATATATATTCTCTTATTTGAGTGTTTAGCCACTTTGTTTCATATTTTAGAACTTGCATATTGTTAATACATGTTGAAACCTTGAACCAATTGATTGTGCAAAAAATGATAAAGGCATTAGGAGAAACCTTTTTATTTTTAGCCATTTTTATGCCTTTACCCGTTAATATCCACTAGATACCCATTCTGAGCCTATACCTTTTCTTTTGACAAAACCCACAACATTCACCCATTCACCTTTTAGCCTTTTCTTTTTAAACCCGTGAGTTGGAATTCAATTAACTTAGATTGGTGTAGTTGCATTGAAAAAAAAAATAGTATTGGGTCAACATGTGCCCAAAGGTCTTGAATATTAGTGGAGCTACAATAAAAGATGTTATTGGGTCAGTTTAACTCAAGTTTCATTTGATAGTTCGAAGAAATAAGAAATTTAGTGTTGATGGGTCATTTATACCCATGGTAGAATTTTGAAGGTTTAAGAGTTGATTTGTAACGTTATTAGTTGAATTCCACTCACCTTTAGCCACTTTAAAAATCCTTATCCATACCCGTAACCCTAGCCTACATTACAACCCTTAAAAGACCTTTTGATTTGTGCGTTTTAGTTGTGTTAGTAGGTGGAGATGTGATCAATATGCAAGCATATAATAATGTGATTCATTGTTTGGTTTCGAGTGAAAAATACTAGCACATCATCGCTAGTCCATATATGAAGCCGAGTGGAGTGATTGAGTGTGAGGGGTGTGTGCATGCAAAGCCATAACTAGATATGAGTTAAGCACGTTCCAATATTTTCCTTTTGTTAAAAATTTATTGATGGTTTGTTGGATTGTAAAGCTGTTGAGAGTTTAATTTTTATGAATTTTGCATGACCTTGGACTTTAACTTATGTTTAGTGAAAACAATTATTTAAGAATTTGTAATGTGAATTTAAAAGAAAATGACTTTGATTGAGGGCAAGCAAAACTCAAGTGTGGGGATATGATAAGTGGCCAAAGTTTCATGTATTAAAGGGTGTAATATGTTATATTTATGCAATTTGATATGTGGAATACAAAGGTTTTGTGTAGTCATGCATGTGCAGGTGTTGGAAGCTTACAATGTGATCTTTGAAGATATTACGAGAGAGTCGGAAGAGACACGGAGAAAACGGGGCAAAAATGCAGTTCCAGCGTAAGCCTACGCCTACTGGCGTAAGCCTACGCCACCAGCGTAAGCTTACGACCTTACAGCGTAGGCCTACGCCTAATTGATTTCTTCACAGCAGCTTCCAGAGTCCCGGCGTAAGCCTACGCCCTCCCAGCGTAAGCTTACGCTGGGTGCGTTTCAGACGCGGATTTTGGGCGAAACAGCCGATTTTCAATGGTTTAATTAGGTTTTTCTTCCCCAAAATTCGAATCCATCTTTTACACCATAGTTCTTGGGCGATTTTGGAGTTCTTGGAGGCTAAAGAACACGATTCTAACATCCGATTGAAAGATTGAAGATGATTTCCACCACCATGAGCGGCTAATCCACCGGTAATCATTCCCGGGTGGATTGTTTGTAAGTTTTAGGGTTTTATCATGTGCTAGCTTTGAGAAACAATTCTTGTAATTGTTTGGTTTGAAACACTTGAATCTTTGTGTTTAGTATGGTTATGAACTCACGGGAGTCGATAAATTCTTGCACCATTGACCCCGTTAGATGATAATTGCTATGAACTTTGATTTATGTTGAATCTATTGATTAATCTAATTCTATATTGCATACATTTGTCTCGATTTCATTTGTGAATATTGTTTTACACTATTTGCCGATGATGTATGAATGTTGATGTTCTTGGTTAGATTTGGTTAATTAGATTTGGATAACCATTCGATTGTTTGAACTCAAATGTTGGTGTGATAATCCCTAATTACTTGTGAACTTGAAACCCGGGTGTGATACCCTTTTTAATTATTGTTTACAACTTAAACCGATTTGTTTGGTACTTGATTTGTTTGTTGAGTTTATAAAGTTTTCACTTAAATCATTGATTGTGTTTGGTCAGAAAGACCCGTTGTAACTTCATAATTTGCATTGTTAATTGAAGTTGAGCACCGACCACAAACTCTTCGTGGTTCGACACCCTTCTTACCCTAACTAGTTTAAGGTGATTAGGACACTCTATTTATTTATCTTTGACCGGTCCCTTCGACACCGATCATCTCTTCCTGTGTACTTGATAAGTACGCAGGACCTGCTCCGTGCGTACTTGATAAGTACGCACGATCTGTTTCTTCGCAAAACCCTAACTTTCGCATTCAGGTCTGATCACGTCAAGATCCCGAACCTGTTTGCATTCAAAACGTTTGTTTTCCATTAAGGAACTCAAATCTATGTTTATCTTTCAGTTTTATCCGTGAAAACGTTACATTTTCACCCAAACCCCGAAAAAACCCAAAAACGAACAAAAACTCAGATTTAGGCCAAATCGTTACCTGAATCAAGTTTCTGATCCGGAGGTTCTTCTCACGAGTTCTGGAGCAACACTTTGCTGAAATCTCAGGTCGATCCGCCAACTTTCTCTCTCTACGGTTTCTCTCTCTAGAAGTTGCAAATGAGAGAAATAGGTGGTGGCCTTGGCTATTTATAGGGGAGGCTCCCCTTCCAACCCGTCGGCCCATCCGGCCCGACCCGACCCGACCCGACATGCCTCGTTCGTTTATTTCGTCATTTTAACTGTCGTTTTATTTTTGGGATGTTACAAATAACGTGACTATTCTAAAGTTATTATAATTTCATGGTTTTGAATTAAATGATTTTTAAAAGGAATCCTTCTAAGTTCAAACCTTGGGGGGCCCAAAGTTCTTTTTTTCTGTTTTGGTACCGATATCGATTAACATATTTAAAGTTTCTTTTATAAACTTACTAGCTTATAACCTGTGTAGTACATAGGGTGAAAAGCTACCAATATCTAGATTACTTAAATCTATATATATATATATATATATATATATATATATATATATATATATATATATATATATATCGATATCGATTAACATATTTAAATAAACTTACTAGCTTATAACCTGTGTAGTACATAGGGTGAAAAACTACCAATATCTAGATTACTTAAATCTATATATATATATATATATATATATATATATATATATATATATATATATATATGCAAGGGTTCCTATAAAAACCTACTTTTCGCGTCAAAACCCTAAAACCCTGGCAAAAAACGATCAAATCATAATTTTTTTTTGTTTAATAAAATTATTACACGAATTCAACGTCACATCCTTTTTTGTGTTTTTGCAAATTCGTAAGTGTGAGAAAGTTTACACTGGTGTAACAAAAATAAATGTTATAAAATTTACACCAGTGTAAAACAACTTACACCGGTGTAAACTTTCTCACGGTTACGAATTTGCAAAAACACAAAAAAGATGTGACGTTGAATTCGTGTAATAATTTTATTAAACTAAAAAAATTTATGATTTGATCGATTTTTGCCAGGGTTTTAGGGTTTTGACGCGAAGAGTGGGTTTTGATTGGAACCATACCCTATATATATATATATATATATATTTGAAAAAATGTATTACATAATAACAATAGAAAACAAAATAAAAAAACATGTAAAAATTAATATATAATTGAGTTTCAAAAATACATTAAATATTATTCAATGTAATTTAATTTTCATTACTATTTGATTGAAAACATAAGTTAGGTAATTACATTTCAAAGTTTCTTATAATATGAGATAATTTAAAACAAATGTATTTTATTAGTATAATCAATAATTTATTTAAAAATATATTATTATTAAAAATATAAAAGTGCATTTATTAAGAGAGAGAGAGAAATAAAAAAAAGTTTATAAGAATGAATATAAAGACATCAGACTGAAAAACTTTTATTTATCGTATTGTATAGATTAGTAATTGTATGTTCCATTGTAGGCTCAGTAAACTTACTAACACTTAAAAGGTAAGTTCGGGGTAAGTAAAGAGCCACCACCTTACCTTAAATGTAACGTTTAAATCCAGTATTTTCAATAAGATAAATTAATATTGGTTTGGTTGGAGTGGTAGACTCCATGTGGTTTGAGTTACCTGTCCAAGGTTCAAATCTCATATTTTACATTTTTTGGTTTAATATTATTTTTTTTTTACTTTTTTTTAATTTTTTTCCCAATACCTTTTTTATTCTTAACGATTTTACGTCCTCTTTAAGTGATACTTTTTTCTATTTATACTGAAGTATCACAACTTCGTAGGTTTTTTTATTTACCTAACCACGTCTATATCATAGCCGCAGCACATATAGATATGTTCGCAAATACGCTGCATCCGTGCGGGCTTAATTTACTCATGTACAAGTGTCGTTAGATTTTTTCCACTGACAAATCTTCCCCTTAACTTTATAAGTTGGCAAAACTTACCCCTCAAGTTTCATTTTGACTCTTTAAGTTTATAAAGTTTCGAGTTTACCCCTTGCAATATATATAATCTGATTTTTCCTTAATAATTTTTGTTTGTTAATTTTAAAAAAAAAGTTTAATTTGTGGTTGTGTTTAATATTTTTTATTTGCGTCATGTTATAAACTTTGTTATACCCATTTACAAGTGTCGACTAGAACTCCTCACTCAACTTTGTAAAATGTCAAAATTAGGGATTTTTCCCTACTGCCACACTACGTGTCACCTCCCTATTCCGTCATAATTTTTTTTTGGGTTTGTAAAATAGATCATTTTTGCTATAGTAGCTTTGTCTTGTTTATTGTTATAAAAATTTATACTTTTGGTGCTCATTTTTATTAGTCACGTATGACATTCAAAATCTCAGGACGTATCTGTTATTGGATTAATGGCATGATTTTTTTCTTAAAAACATGTCGTTCTTTTAGTAGGAAATACGATGTGTTCTAAAAATACTAACACATGTCATTGTTTTTTAATGACCCGTGTTTTCAAACTTGAATTCGATTTTAAATTCTCAAATTGGGTTAGCAACCAATTCGAATTCAGAATTTGAATTTTGAATTTGTGATTTTTTATCTGAACCAATTCAAATTCGATTTATATATAATTTTTATTTTATATACATATATTAAAAACTAGGTTAGAATCTCGTGTATTACACGGGTTAAATAAATATAATGTTATATAATTAGTAGTAAAAATTACGTTTTAAAAACCTGTGTAAAACAAATAAAACATAATATAATCTTTTAACACATACAGTCGTCAAAATATGTATACTTTAACGTGACAATTATAAATGATATTAAGTTAATTTTTAAAATATTTTTTTAACTTGGTATTAGTTTTTTTTATGTAATTGATAAATGGTAATCAATATTAAATTCATTTGTTTATTGATATAATAATAATCCATATTTAAATAAAACAAATATCTATAATTAGATTGATATTAAATATTAAAAAAAATATATTATTTTAATATAGTATTTAATAGAAGAAAAAGACGGGAAAATCATGCTAAGAATACATTAGAATGTGACACTTGTCCCATAGTTTTACTTGTTTATTAAATAGTATAGATACGAGTCTATGAATCCATTTTATTAGCGTTATTCAATTAGTCTTTTTTTTCATTTTATTAATCACCTCTCCATTTTATTTGACGTGTAGATTAGGGTTTGTCATCTTTTTTATGTACGATTTGATGATCTTATGTATGATTTGGTGATTTACGAACTTGGAGCCTAAACTTGGTAGGAACCTCTTCTAGTCCTCACTAACTAGGTTGAATAGTCGATTGTGACGTAGAGCCAGAATGAATCTATTTAGTTAGTGGAACCACTCTAAAGTCTAATATCTTAACACCGTCTAAATAAATAACACTAATTCTAAACTCTTGCCTCTCGATCCTCTAGCTAATCGATCGAGAGACAAGATCTAGAAAGAAGCGAAGAACCCTAATTTTAAACTCTCGAAGGTGGATTATCGATTTCTAAACAAATATTATTTTTTCAGTCAGTTTGGTTAGGATAATTTTACACTAGAGAGATGAACCATATTATATCTAACTAAACTTGAATTTGGTTCCATTCCCATTTCAATTTTTGAGGGTAGTTTAAATGGTAAATTAGCATGCGGGGGACCCACAAAGACTAGTAGAATCAGTTTGACTGCACGAGGAACGAGGTTAGTAAAGTTTGACGACCACATACATCATCATGATGTGGACCACATCTCATCATCCATCCCCACCCCCACCCCCACCCCCACCCCCACCGTATCCATCCGGTCCTTGTCTCCCGGTTTAATAGCTTCCCAAATCCACTTTTCCCGGCAACAATTCTTCTCATAAAGCAACCCAAATCCTCATAACAATTCTACTAACTATTATTATTACTATTATTTTTTAAAGATTTTTTATTCACATGACAATCACATTTTTTATTATATATATATATATATATATATATATATATATATATATATATATATATATATATATATATTTAATTAATAAGATACCCTTTTTTTAAAATAATTTATTGCTAAAATTTCACCTAGTTTTGATGATTATAAATGGAGAAAGTTTCATTAAGAGAAAGCATAGATAGATTAAAATGAGTTTTGTTAAAATACATAATCATGTTGTTTATTACAAACGTGAAAACTTGAAACTTGTAAGTATAAAAAGTATAAAAATGCTAGTGTAAACTAAGTTATTCATTTAAAACTTGTTAGTATCATAATCATTTAAAATTATGCGTTTTGCTTACAACACATCCTCGATCGCAACAAATGAACTCAGGATATTGCCTTGTTATGGATTGAAACTATTGTAAAATATGAAATTGGTCACACGTTGGTTATATGTGTAATAAATATAGAGTTTATAACTTAAATGGCTTACTCACTCATCAAACTATTCTTTTAGATTAAGTTCTCCTATTTCAACTGCATCAACAAAATAATTTCATTTACTTTTCTGTTATAAAAGTATTCTAATATCATTTGGTTTGTAAATGAGATTAAAAAGAAATATAATGAAAAAAGGTAAAAATATTTAAAAACTTACTTGATTTAATTATTTAAGTGGTATTAGAACTAATAATCTTATCTTACTACTCTAATATATGAAAATTTCTTCAGGACACGTGTCACTCTCTGGTTACTCTTCATTTTTATTTTCCCGCCTCTCTCTCCAAATATTAGATTTTCTATTTCTCTCTTCTATTAAATAATAATCTTTATATTAATAAATCTAATTACGAATACTTATTATTTAATTATAAATAGTTATTATATCATCAAACAAATGAACTTATTATGAACAAACATTTATCAGTTAAATTAAAAAAATTAATACTCAGTTGAAAAAAAATGTTTTAAAAACTAACTTAACAGACCTTATAGCTGTCATGACAAATTATATTTTTTAAAAATATATTTTGACAAATGTGTTTGTTAAGAAACTACATTACATTTTATTCAACTGATGTAATATACTGGTTTATTCAACCCGTGTATTACACGAGTTTTAAAAAATATAAAATTTTTATTACTAAATATATAACATTTTATTTATTTAACCCGTGTAATACACGGGATTTTAACGTAGTTATTTAAAATAAATCTAAGAGAGAAATAGAAAGGATGATGAGAGGTGGTCACCACTCACTAATTTATCTGGACCCATCGAAACCCACCAAGATCAATTGATATTTTAAAATCCAAACTTTATGAAATTTTAAAACTCATAATCACAAATCAAAACAAATGCTATCACTTTCGATCTAAACCATCAAATCAAACACACCAATCATAAAAATCCATCGATAATATAACGTTTTATTTCATACACAAAACTCAAAGTAAAATCATCACATGAGAGTTCTTTTTTCTTCTTTGACATTGATAATCATTGAAAAAAAAGTTAATAGTATTAAATGTAAAGTTAATTATATAGATCATTTGATTCACATATGATTCAACCTGTTCACATGTGAAAACCATATAGATCGAGTAAATTAAATAACAAGTGAATTAAAAATAATGTAGAGTTTTAAACATATTTATACTTATTTAATTAGCCATTTAGACCTCTACGGATAGTCAGGATATGAATCAACTTAGTCAAATATAAATTAACATGCAATGCAACTTTAAAATATTCACAATTCTTAACTTTATAAAATTTTCATTTGAGATCGCCACCATATATTAAAAAGGTATGTGTCAATATATTATGAAATTTTGAAACTTTCTTCACACCCAAAGTTATATATTTTTTTTCAAAAAAGAAAAAAATAAGTGGTTGCATCATAAATACCCATATTTCTTTAGTCAAGTAAATAACTAAAAGAAGTATTTTCTCGTTATATTTCCTTCATTTGAAAATACAACAGAAAATGATAGAAACATTATAAAATAGACAATTAATTAATCATTCAAAAGATTTATGAAAATCAATGACGGATTAATAGTTACTTTTTTTTTGTTGGTATCACTATTAAAAAAATGTGTGAGAAATCAGTGTCGTTTGAGAGCTGGAAACATATATTATAAATAGAAAATGACTATCGGATAGTATAACACATAAAAAGATAGAGTTATATAATGTCACATGACACAGTACCCTTATAAAACCTATATTTATTATTTGCGAATTTTGTGTTCAAGAAGCCTTTCTATATATGCTAAAAATCATGATGAAGCAAACATTGTATCACTACATTTAGTGGCTATAGTAATGGTCCTTACTCCTTACCCACAAATCCAATTTGGGGTCCATTTTCTTTCGTCTTTTTCGTTGTTTGTTTTTGGAATATAAAAAGATAGAGTTATCCTAAAGAAGAGAGAACAAAAGAAAGAGAAGAATAACATTTATGAACGATCATTTTCAAAGTAAATTTTGAGGGTTTTTGGATCAAAATCGGGAACTTTATTTGGGAAGTGAGGTGGGGTAGGGTGGGGGTTGCATTTGATTTTGAACCCTAAAAAAAGCACAAGGAAACAAGTTTGTAGATCAAGATTCTTAACCTCTATTAGGGTTTTGTTTCCTTTTGACAGGAAAATAAAGATAGGGTGGTTAAAATTTAAAGAGGTTATGTCAAACTTAACCCTAATGAATAAAGACATTGCTCTCTTTGCTTTTTCAGGATACACTTGGTGTTCTAGGATTCTAGCATGTTACTAGGTTAGTGAAGTAGATTTACTGTTAGAACTTATCAGTACTGACAAGTGAAAAAGAAATAATTTGTATTTTTTAGTTTAAATATTAAAATGAATTGATTTTAATTTGAGGGGATATTAATGATTAATCCTACTAATATAATTCAAGAGACACTTAAAATAAGGAAGTTGGAAAAAGTAATGAATATGGCTGTAAACGAACTTATCCGAATTGAATGAAGCTTTTTCGTGTTCGTTCGTTTAACATTTAACTTGTTCATGAAAGTTTCACAAACACTAACCGAACGATATTTCATGTTCGTGTTCGTTAATTAAGGAAATTGATTTGTTCATGAACAGAACCGAACGAATACTTGTTTGGGATTTTTGATGTTAACCCTAGTGTCTTCTAAAATGAACAGTTAATAAAATCATTTTAATATCAAGTTTTACGTACCTGTATCGAACTTACTTTACTTATTTAATTGTTAAGTTAAAAAATAAAATAAAACTTAAATAATATAAAAAGTTTAGATAAAATATAATAGAAATATACAAAAATCTTTAATGAACAACATAACCAAACGAACGAACGTAAATAAACGAACGCTCACGAGCACGTTACCAACGTTCACGAAAACACTTGCACGAACGATACCTCTGTTCATGTTCGTTCATTTAGTTAATCGTATAAAATTTCTTGTTCATTTTTGTTCATTTATCAAACGAACGAACGTAAACGAACTTCCCGTCGAACGGTTCGTTAAACGTTTAGTTCGTTTACTAACCCTAAATATGAACGGATCAAGTAACATTTCAAAAGATGTACTTCATAATCTGAACCGGGGTTAGGTTGGCTAATTAAGTAAACCCGTAATATTTTTCTTTCATTTATGTACTGCGCTAAATGTTATTTTTCATAAACGTAATTTTTATAATGTATCTCAATTTTTGTCATTGTCACTGCAAGAAACTTTGGCAATTTCGTCAGGGTAACACCGACGACATTTGTCGTCGATTTTGGTCAAGCAATCCTATCGACATGTCGTCATAGATGGTGAAATGTCACTTTTTTACTGTTTTTTAGTTTGTTTCGACGACATGTCGTCGTTGATGGTCAAACGGGGAATAGTTGAAAAGTTTTAGTGCTCACCCTACCTTAGTTACGACGGCATGTCGTCGTATTTGATATTATTATTATTTTTTTTGCCCGTGAAATAAGTTTTATTTTTCTTTCTAGAAATTACCTATTGTCGACGACAGGTCATCGAGATATGTAATTAATAAAAAAATATTTTTTATTTAATAATTAAATTAATTAAAAAACGACTCAATCTCGACGACATGTCGTCTAGAAAAATCCGACCTATAATCTCACGGATCTGACCAAACAGCCTAATTTTTGCACCCTTTTCTCTCCTACTCATCCTCTCGGTTGTCACCGTCATTTCCGGCCGTTTAGTTTGTTTTGCCGTCGTGTTCCACCTCCACCACCACCACCATCACCATCACTAGTCATCTTGTTCATTACGAATGTGTACTTTGACTTTTTTTAGTAATGTTTCATAATTAGTGAATAGTTTTAATTGAAATAATGTGTAGGTTAGGTTTTTAAGAAAGTGAAAGGATTGAAAGCTAGAGTGAGGTTTTCGTGTTGACATCTCCTTGTTTCAAGAAAATTTTGAGTTTTGGTGAATTATTATGTTTATTGAGTATTGTTAAATTAGTTGATTATCCATTTTATAGTACTTATGCTGTCGGATTTAATAAAAAACTTGATATATGTTTGTTTTTTGTTTATTGCAGAATTTAATTCAAGATGAGTTGACCCGGATGCAACAAGACGTCAAAGAGGTTGATAAGGAAGATGTACTACGGCTTACCCTTGGCGAGAGACGTGGTTGGAGACGCGGTTGGAGCCGAGTGGTAAGAAAAAAAAGTGAGAAACATACTCACTAATGTCTCGTCTTTGTCCCGCTCTCAATTCAACGAACTGAAAAAACAAATCCGGCAATTGAATGAGACCGTCAAACTGATGTAGGGGACGGTTGACCAAGATTAAACTTTTGTGAAACATCCTACTTATCTTACTATTATTTTATCAGATTTTAATACGAAAAACATGTCCCAGATCCGTAAAACCTTGCCATAATGGCTAAGGTTACTTTTTCATTTAAAATAATAATTTTGTTTTACGATGATAATATATTTACATTATCCTATATAGAGATTTTCCAACTCCGACAGCTCTGTCCACAGGAAGCTTCATTCCACGTGCTTCTTTCCTGCAGTGTTTGGAAAGATTTTTGAATTAGCTTACGCTAAGTAAGTATACTGCATCGTTCATTTTATTATGAACCCTTTAGGTTCTTATTGTTCAAGTTTTCTCAGGCTCTCTGTGCCCACGTGACCATCTCCGGACGTACCTCCGGTCACGCTTTTCGTATATTTTATGGGTGTGCTAACCCCCTCGCAACCATCACAGGCCGTACCTCCTGTCCGAGAATTGGTAAGGTCCTTATACTCGTCAGTATAGACCCCTTGCTCTGTCACGAAGACTCATTTATTCCTCAGCCCCGTAGGCTTGGAATCTTTTACTCTTTCAGCCCCGTAGGCCTAGAGTTTACTCTTTCAGCCCCGTAGGCCTAGAGTTTCCTTTTTCTTTTCTTTTCTTTATTGAGATCCACCTTTCAGGTTGGGTATCTCATTTCATTTGGGACCTTGAGTGTCTTTGACTCACAGCCTCCCAAACGTATCAAACATTTGTTTTCATTTCATATATATATGCTTGATTTACTCACCAACCAGCCCTTACCTCAAAACTTCGTAATGGTTTCTCCACGATGCATTAGAAGGGTTTATATATAGAAAGTACCAGCGGTGTATCCACCAGCACTCTAACACTTCGTGAGTACTCCGTTATTTCATTTTGAGGTTTAGACTCGTTCCATCAAACTCATTCATGTTTGCACGTATCATCATGCATTCACATATTCATCATGCATTTCACGTATTCATGTTCATCACAAATTCATATTCACTATGCATGGTATACTTTTCATTTCATATTCGTATTTGTCATATACTGTAAACTGGGGTGATTTTCCTTCTAGAGCACTACCTCTAATAAAGATGTCCCCAGGAAAGAGTGACGGGTCTAGGAGGGATTTATACACCCCTCTTTCCTTAGACAGGACATTTCGTTTGTCAGATAACTACATACGATACGGTTGGATGTTCTCTCGTACGTTTACTATATTTCTTTATTCTTTATTAGTCTATACCCCTAAACATTTATAATGGTTTCACCACGAAGTACACAAGAGGTTTATATATAGGAAGTACCAGCGGCGTATCCATCACCCCTTGGATACGTCGTGACTACTCCATTATTCCCGTTTAGTGTTTAGACTAATCCGTCATTACCCCGTACCCTCGTCATACCACATAACACATATCACATAATCATATCAGCACGTATTTCACATAACCATGTCTAGGTTAGAGTACGGGTCCAGTGTACTTACATTACCCTTGGATAGTTCCTAAGTTTGTTCCTCGCTTTAAACGTTTCTCTTTCTCGAACCGTACTCGTAGCGTACCAGAACTCGTAACCACCGCGCTCATAATCGTCGTTTGTGCTCCTCGGTATTTGTGAGTGAATGTGGTGGTTGGTGTTGATCTTGTTTCAAATGAACAATGTCACACCCCGCCAGGGCGGAAACGCGAGGCGCGACTTTCACTGGTTTCCAAAGCATATGATTACCGCAAACACATACATGTAATTGGATACATAACTGAATTTAAAATATTTACATTACAAAATATCAATTTGAGTTTACAAATGTTTAAGATTTCGCAAATATGACTCAAGACCATGAGTTATACAAGAGAAATCCTCCCAAAAGCCGTATCCACGTGCATGCATGTAACCTACATTGCTAACCTGATGACCACGTTCAATTTCCTGAAAACATACTTAAAACTGTCAACACGAGGTTGGTGAGTTCACAAGTTATTATAAAGAGTTATCATAAACCCAATGTTTAAATCTGATCTTTTTGCCGATCAAAACTCTTTGTTAAACCTGATCATTTTAACCTGATCAGTACTCTTTCGTTTAAACCTTATCACTTTAACCTGATCAGAATTCTTTACTTTAAACCTGATCACTTTACCCTGATCAGAACACTTTTGTGTAAAACCTGATCATTTTAACCTGATCAGAACTCTTTTGATAAACCTGATCACTTTACCCTGATCAGAACGCTTTTGTGTAAAACCTGATCATTTTAACCTGATCAGAACTCTTTTAATAAACCTGATCACTTTACCCTGATCAGAACTCTTTTGTGTAAAACATGATCACTTTACCTTGATCAGAACTCTTTTGTGTAAAACCTGATCATTTTAACCTGATCAGAACCCTTTTGTGTAAAACCTGATCATTTTAACCTGATCAGAACCCTTTTGTGTAAACCCTGATCACTTTAACCTGATCAGAACCCTTTTGTGTAAAACCTGATCATTTTAACCTGATCAGAACTCTTTTGATAAACCTGATCATTTTACCCTGATCAGAACTCTTTTGTATGTATTACCAATGAATATGATTACTAATCCGATCTATTGACCCCATTTGTAAGCTTGCAAGGAATACAAAATAGTATGTAATGTATGAGACCGTAACCAAACCCCAACTTTCTGTGCCTCCCCTCGCCTTTCTGCGAGTAAGACAATATGCGGTCATTCGGCCATTTTGACCCCTGGTTAGCGCGACTAACCATGACCGGAGGCGTCACCCCCAATAGTACTATTCATATAATCCCGGGCTAAATCCATAGCTAATGGTTACTAATTTATTACGAGGACTTTAAGCGCTTTATTGTTCCCTCAATACATACATACGGTCAGATCATTAGTTCCATTCATTTATACACAAAAGTCTTTTACAAGTATGTTTCCACCCCAAATCATTTCAAAAACTTAGAAAAAGGGGATTAGTGAAACTCACCTCGACAGTATGAATGCTAGCAAAAATTTGAATGACGGCAGATTCGCCTATCCGTATCCTATTTACACAAGGATAACATACACGTTAAGACTACTCGTCTTAAACGCAATTTGTTCACTTGACTTAGCCGATCTGATTACTTTTGTTTTAATTATCTTTTTAGTTTTTCCAACCTTGTTTTGTTATGAAAATAGTTCTGAGTTACTGCCTTATGGGGCTGATGAACAGGTATCTAAGCTTTCTTAGTTTCGATTAAACAGAACAGATGTCGAAACTTCCTAGTTTCGACTGAGTGAAATAGGTATCGAAACTACCTAGTTTCGATTGGCAAGAATAGTATCGAAACTACCTAGTTTCGATTGTACACAGGTATCGAAACTTCCTAGTTTCGATTGAGTAAATAGATATCGAAACTCCTAGTTTCGATAGAACAACCGGTATCGAAACTCCTAGTTTCGATTGAATAACTGGTATCGAAACTCCTAGTTTCGATCAATAGGTATCGAAACTCCTAGTTTCGATTGACTAACAGGTATCGAAACTATAGTTTCGATATCTGAACTTTGATTTACAGAATTCACTCTGTATATTTTTATGTTCAAATCTTGAGTTTGACACAGTTTTCTTGTTATCTTACTTGCGTTTGAACGATTTGTATGTTTAGTTACGGTTTTAAAGCAAATAATATGGATGGTATCGAGTTTTTACCTCAAACCGAGAATGGCGATCTTTAGAGAAAAACAGAGAAGTAGTCTTGAATCTTTTGCTAAGCTTTCTTCAAGAACACTTGAAATTCTCCTTATGACACCGAATTGTGGTGATTTTCGCTTTAAAACTGGACTTCGATTTGAAAGAGAATTGTGAAATTGCCGTAAGAAAAATGAGAAAGATTGGAAGTGAAGGTGAGGTTTCGACTGAAGAGGTATGGTTTTTCCTCTGAATTTGAGTGAAATAGGCAAGTGGGAGAATGGCTCCCTGACTCTCGGCCAAGAAAGTCAAGAAATAGGTTTAGGGGTTAATGATAACCAATTTTTTTTTAAATATTAATTTATTATGGTATTAGTATCAATTAGAGTTTTAAGGGGTAATTTAATTCAGTTTCGATTCTTCACGGTATTATAATTTTTAACCATTTTATGGCTCGTTGAAGAAAATATTAGAATCTTGGCTCAACGTAAATTTTGTGTAATATATATATATATATATATATATATATATATATATATATATTTCTGGTTATTTTATTTAACCATTTACGTTCGCATTAAGTCGGGTTATCCTGCTTACTTTTTCTAGTAACTCTTTACGGTTTACTAGACTTGGAACAAACTTCTTTGCTAGACTTCTTGACTTTACTTAGTCAAAATAAAATATCAGGAAATAATAATTATGAACGTGCGTTTATGAAATGTGGATATTGATCTGAAATGCTGGGTGTCACATTCTCCCCATGTTACAGAGAATTTTGTCCCGAAATTCAGTTCTTGTCACTCTGACTTGGTGTTTTTGTAAATAATGACGGGTACTTGGATTTCATTTTATCTTCCCGCTCCCACGTATACTCAGGGCCGCGCTTTGAATTCCAACGTACCTTGACCAGCTTAACACGGTTGCGCCTTGTTCTCTGAACCTTCCAATCTGTGACTTCCATAGGTTCCTCAATGAAGTGCAACTTGTCGTCTATGTGAATCTCATCAGGCGGTATTATTAATGTCTCGTCTGATAAACACTTCTTGAGATTTGATACATGGAACGTATCATGTACATTGCTTAGTTCTTGTGGCAACTTGAGCTTGTAAGCTACAGGGCCAACCCTAGCCAATATTTCAAATGGTCCAACGTACCTAGGGTTAAGCTTGCCACGGTTGCCAAATCTTGCAACTCCTTTCCAAGGTGAGACCTTTAACATGACTTTGTCTCCTACTTGAAATTCTAAAGGTCTTCGTCTGTTATCCGCGTAACTCTTTTGTCTGTCACGGGCGGCCTTCAGACGATTCTTGATTTTGAAAATCTTATCTGTGGTCTCTTGAATAACTTCAGGACCGGTTAAATGTTTGTCGCCAACCTCTGCCCAACATAGCGGTGAACGACATTTTCGACCATACAAAGCCTCAAACGGAGCGGCTTTGATGCTGGTGTGGTAACTGTTATTGTATGAAAACTCAGCTAGTGGCAAATGAGTATCCCAATTTCCACCGAAGTCAATTGCACACGCACGGGGCATATCCTCTAAGGTTTGAATGGTTCTTTCACTTTGACCATCTGTTTGTGGGTGATATGCCGTGCTCATGTCAAGACGTGTGCCCATGGCTTCTTGTAACGATTTCCAGATTCTAGACACGAATCTGCTGTCTCTATCAGAGATAATAGAAATTGGTACTCCATGCCTAGCCACAATTTCCTTGATATAAAGCTTTGCAAGTTTCTCGGTTTTATCCGTTTCTTTGATGGGTAGAAAATGAGCTGATTTCGTCAAACGATCGACGATTACCCATATAGTGTCATACCCGCTCGACGTCTTGGGTAACTTTGTAATGAAATCCATGGAAATCTGTTCCCATTTCCATTGAGGTATCTCGGGTTGTTGTAACAATCCCGACGGTTTCTGATGTTCTGCTTTTACTTTTGAACATGTCAGGCATTTAACGACATAAATAGCAATTTCTCCTTTCATGTTTGGCCACCAGTAGAATTCTTTCAGATCCTTATACATTTTATCCGAACCTGGGTGAATGGAGTACCTGGACTTGTGGGCTTCGTCCATAACCAACTCCCGTATGTTACCAAAACATGGCACCCAAATTCTATTCATGAAGTATAAAGTGTCATCTGACTTTGGTTCCAACTGCTTTATCATTCCTCGTAAAGCTTCGTTCTGACTGTTTTCTTCTTTGATTGCTTCTTGTTGTGCCATCCGAATTTGAGTCGTGAGACTCGTATGAATTGTCAATTCTAGGGCACGAACACGTAGTGTTTTAACTCGTTCTTTACGACTTAAGGCATCTGCTACGACGTTTGCTTTGCCAGGGTGATACTTGATATCACAGTCGTGATCATTCAGTAGTTCTACCCAACGACGTTGCCTCATGTTAAGTTCTTTCTGATTAAAGATGTGCTGGAGACTCTTGTGGTCTGTAAAGATAGTACATTTTGTACCGTATAAGTAATGTCTCCAAATCTTGAGTGCAAACACAACTGCACCCAATTCCAAGTCGTGGGTCGTATAATTCTTTTCGTGCACTTTTAGTTGTCTGGATGCATATGCTATGACTTTTTCTTTCTGCATCAACACACATCCCAGACCTTGGTGTGATGCGTCACAGTACACAATGAAATTGTCAGTCCCTTCGGGAAGGGATAGGATTGGTGCACTGCAAAGTTTTTGCTTCAGCAATTGAAAAGATGATTCTTGTTTAACAGTCCAATCAAACTTTTTGTCCTTCTGGGTTAACGTGGTCAAAGGCAAGGCTATCTTTGAAAAATTCTCGATGAATCGCCTGTAATATCCTGCCAAACCCAGAAATTGACGCACCTCAGTCGGAGTTCTTGGTGCTTCCCAGTTTTTGATAGCTTCAATCTTGGATGGATCCACATGGATACCCTTCTTATTAATGACATGTCCGAGAAAGTGAACCTCTTGGATCCAAAACTCACACTTAGAGAATTTAGCATAAAGCTTCTCATTCCTGAGTAGTTCCAAGATTAATTTCAAATGATATTCATGTTCCTCCTTGGTTCGTGAATATATCAATATGTCATCGATAAACACAATCACGAATTTATCCAAGTACGGCTTGCACACGCGGTTCATGAGATCCATGAAAACAGCTGGTGCATTAGTCAAGCCAAATGGCATAACTAGGAATTCGTAGTGACCGTAACGAGTCCTAAAAGCCATTTTTGGTATGTCTTCTTCCTGAATTTTCAGTTGATGATACCCTGATCGTAGATCAATTTTAGAATAGAAACTGGAACCTTGAAGTTGATCAAACAAATCGTCTATTCGAGGAAGAGGATACCGGTTTTTGATTGTTAGCTTGTTCAATTCCCGGTAATCAATGCACATTCTAAAGGTTCCATCCTTTTTCTTTACAAATAGGACCGGAGCTCCCCATGGTGAGAAACTCGGTCTTATGAAACCTTTGTCAAGTAATTCTTGTAGTTGGCTCGACAGTTCCTGCATCTCGGAAGGGGCTAGACGATACGGAGATCGTGCAACTGGTGCGGCTCCTGGTACTAGGTCGATCCGAAACTCGACTTGTCTTGATGGTGGTATTCCTGGTAAGTCTTCGGGAAATACTTCCGAATAATCTCTGACGATTGGTATGTCCTCAAGTCGACGTTCTTCGGGTTTCTTCTATACGATGTGAGCCAGGAATGCACAATAACCCTTGCGTAGATACTTATAAGTTTTCATGCAGTTTATCGTTTTTAACATCGTTATACACCTTTCGCCTTGAATTGAAAGAATTTCTCCGCTTGGTAGAGGAATACGTACAATCTTCTCGAAGCATACTATCTCGGCACGATTCTTGGTTAACCAATCCATACCAATAACAATATCAAAACTCCCTAACTCGACGGGTAGAAGGTCTATACTGAATGTACGGTTTTCTAAACATAAAGTACAACCCCTAAAGACCTCTCCGGTTTCTATTAATTTCCCATTTGCTAATTCAATTGTATAACGTTGATCTAGTTTGCTGGCCTTAATACCGAGTAAGGATTTAAAATCATTCGACACAAAGCTCATATCCGCACCCGAATCAAAAAGTACAGAGGCATAGTGATTATTTATCGGGAACGTACCAGTGACGATGTTCGGGTCCTGGCGTGCGTCCCTTGCACCCATCACAAATGCCCTCCCTGGTGCATGAGCGTTGTTCTGATTCTTCCACTTGGGACAATCCTTCTTGAAGTGTTTTAGATCACCACATACAAAACATCCCGGTTTGATTTTCCCCAATCGGTTGTTAGTTCGACAAGCTTGAGTGGTGTGACCAAATTTGTCGCATTTTCCACACTTGATGCAAACACCGGCATGATGATTTCCACACCTCTTACATCTCGGTAGGCCCCTATCATACTCCTTTCTTTCCACTGTGTTGGCTGCAAAAGCCTTCACAGTTCCTTGTTTCTTAAACTCTTGTTTTCCAGATTTGTTACTTGAATTTCCCATCCATTTTCTTTTCTCCCCAGATCTACCTTCCTCATTCTCCTTCCTCACAAACAATTCATTACGTACTGCATCATCCTTTAGTTTGAATGCTAAAGTTATAGCACTCTTGGCATCTATTGGATTAGATGATGTTACCATGCTACGAATTTGAGGCGCAAGGCCCCACAGATACCTTTCAACACGCTTATGTTCTGGTGTGACCATATGCGGTACCAGAAGTGCCAATTCATTGAAGCGGTCGGTGTATCCCGCTACATCATCTCCTATCATCTGTAGGTTCCACATCTCAGTTTCAATCTTTTGCAATTCGTTCCGAGGACAGTATTCCTCAATCATCATGTTTTTCAAATCTTTCCAAGACAATTGGTACGCTGTCTCTCTCCCCAAAGTCTTCATTTGAGTATTCCACCAAGTTAAAGCTTTATCAGTGAGCGTGCAGGTAGAATACTTCACTACGCAATCAGCGGTGCATTCACTTATATCAATCACCGACTCCATATGTTCTATCCATCTCATTAGTCCTACTGCACCCTGGTGCCATTAAAACTGCGGGGTTTGCAGGATAGGAAGGCCTTGTAGGTACACTTCCTATTTGGAGCATCTGCAGGATCACAAGTCATAACGTCATTAATTCGGATCATGACTATGTGTTATGGCTTTTTTTTTTTTTTTTATTACCTCCGGAACCTCCTGCTGTACCGCTACCCCCTGCGGTACCGCTACCTCCTGCACCTCCTCCGCTATTTCGGTTTGCTTCATACTGCTCTATAGTGGCAGCTACTCGCTGTGCTATTAGTTGTTCCATGTTTGGGGAAATTGTCTCGTTGTTGTCACCAGTAGTGTTACGGGGTGTCCCACGCTTAGGTGCCATGACGTTCTTTCTAACATGTCAATTAAAAAGAAACAACATCATATATCAATAATGATAGATCATGACATAAGGATACCACAACATCAAACATGAACAACTATCATTACAACATAAACCATTACATACATAGTCAAAACATACATAGTACATTGTTCCCAAAAGACGAGGATACAAAAGAGATGGGTTCACATGACCTCATCAGTACTAACGTTTTAAACTACATAATGTACTATGGGCACAACCCGCCCATAATAGGTTTAAAAGAAGAAGTGGGAGTACAACCCAATCATCATGGCAAGTCCCGCCATGACAAAACTAGCTCTCGCCACAAATTCTGCAGCCAAAGTCCTCTCCTCCAGCGCCTCCACCATGTCTCGGACCGTGAGAGTGAACTGCCAGTCCATATCAGCTCTCAACTCGAGGTAGTCAGTGGCACTCTGTATGTCTCGAGTGCTATCCTCCAGAGTCTGTACTCGAGATCCGAGCCCTTGACGTAAGCGCCTGGTTGCATCCCCCTGTGCCTGAATATCATCTAGGAGATCATCAAGACGCTCCTCATGCGTACGAACGCGAGCTACCAAGGTAGGCACAGTGAGCTCTATGGCTTCCCCAGTGTGGGGTAGGGGTGTTGGGGAGTTAGAAGACTCTCCAAGCTCAAAGGTAGATGGGATGCTCTCCATCTCCCTCCAACGTGCCAGGGTACGAGGCATCCAACGGATGGTTCCCACGGTAGGGTGGTAGCAGGGTCGTTGCCTCGGTGGTTCCTCATCGGTCTCCAAGTCTTTCGGGTCACGGGCTACCAGGTTTCTCTTGCGCGGAAGTCGAACCTTCTTCCTAGCACTTTGCACCTTAACTGGTCCTCCGCTTTTCTTTCGGTAGACGATGGGCGGTTCTCCCAGAGCGACATTGGGTGGTGTCGAGCTGCGAACTTGTACTCGATTTTTAGGGCGTGAGGCGGAAAGTTCCTCGTTGGATTCAGAGTCAGAGACGGGGTCAGAGTGTGAATGTGACGACATACTTGTGACTACAATATCCACATGACATGATGACTGGTTATGCAATGCTTATGCAATGAAAACATTTTAGTGAGTCATTCTAATTATAGACTAGGTTCCGTTTTAGACACCTAGTTCGCTATAATCAATGGCTCTGATACCAAGTTCTGTCACACCCCGCCAGGGCGGAAACGCGAGGCGCGACTTTCACTGGTTTCCAAAGCATATGATTACCGCAAACACATACATGTAATTGGATACATAACTGAATTTAAAATATTTACATTACAAAATATCAATTTGAGTTTACAAATGTTTAAGATTTCGCAAATATGACTCAAGACCATGAGTTATACAAGAGAAATCCTCCCAAAAGCCGTATCCACGTGCATGCATGTAACCTACATTGCTAACCTGATGACCACGTTCAATTTCCTGAAAACATACTTAAAACTGTCAACACGAGGTTGGTGAGTTCACAAGTTATTATAAAGAGTTATCATAAACCCAATGTTTAAATCTGATCTTTTTGCCGATCAAAACTCTTTGTTAAACCTGATCATTTTAACCTGATCAGTACTCTTTCGTTTAAACCTGATCACTTTAACCTGATCAGAATTCTTTACTTTAAACCTGATCACTTTACCCTGATCAGAACACTTTTGTGTAAAACCTGATCATTTTAACCTGATCAGAACTCTTTTGATAAACCTGATCACTTTACCCTGATCAGAACTCTTTTGTGTAAAACCTGATCATTTTAACCTGATCAGAACTCTTTTGATAAACCTGATCACTTTACCCTGATCAGAACTCTTTTGTGTAAAACCTGATCACTTTACCTTGATCAGAACTCTTTTGTGTAAAACCTGATCATTTTAACCTGATCAGAACCCTTTTGTGTAAAACCTGATCATTTTAACCTGATCAGAACCCTTTTGTGTAAAACCTGATCACTTTAACCTGATCAGAACCCTTTTGTGTAAAACCTGATCATTTTAACCTGATCAGAACTCTTTTGATAAACCTGATCATTTTACCCTGATCAGAACTCTTTTGTATGTATTACCAATGAATATGATTACTAATCCGATCTATTGACCCCATTTGTAAGCTTGCAAGGAATACAAAATAGTATGTAATGTACGAGACCGTAACCAAACCCCAACTTTCTGTGCCTCCCCTCGCCTTTCTGCGAGTAAGACAATATGCGGTCATTCGGCCATTTTGACCCCTGGTTAGCGCGACTAACCATGACCGGAGGCGTCACCCCCAATAGTACTATTCATATAATCCCGGGCTAAATCCATAGCTAATGGTTACTAATTTATTACGAGGACTTTAAGCGCTTTATTGTTCCCTCAATACATACATACGGTCAGATCATTAGTTCCATTCATTTATACACAAAAGTCTTTTACAAGTATGTTTCCACCCCAAATCATTTCAAAAACTTAGAAAAAGGGGATTAGTGAAACTCACCTCGACAGTATGAATGCTAGCAAAAATTTGAATGACGGCAGATTCGCCTATCCGTATCCTATTTACACAAGGATAACATACACGTTAAGACTACTCGTCTTAAACGCAATTTGTTCACTTGACTTAGCCGATCTGATTACTTTTGTTTTAATTATCTTTTTAGTTTTTCCAACCTTGTTTTGTTATGAAAATAGTTCTGAGTTACTGCCTTATGGGGCTGATGAACAGGTATCTAAGCTTTCTTAGTTTCGATTAAACAGAACAGATGTCGAAACTTCCTAATTTCGACTGAGTGAAATAGGTATCGAAACTACCTAGTTTCGATTGGCAAGAATAGTATCGAAACTACCTAGTTTCGATTGTACACAGGTATCGAAACTTCCTAGTTTCGATTGAGTAAATAGATATCGAAACTCCTAGTTTCGATAGAACAACCGGTATCGAAACTCCTAGTTTCGATTGAATAACTGGTATCGAAACTCCTAGTTTCGATCAATAGGTATCGAAACTCCCAGTTTCGATTGACTAACAGGTATCGAAACTATAGTTTTGATATCTGCACTTTGATTTACAGAATTCACTCTGTATATTTTTATGTTCAAATCTTGAGTTTGACACAGTTTTCTTGTTATCTTACTTGCGTTTGAACGATTTGTATGTTTAGTTACGGTTTTAAAGCAAATAATATGGATGGTATCGAGTTTTTACCTCAAACCGAGAATGGCGATCTTTAGAGAAAAACAGAGAAGTAGTCTTGAATCTTTTGCTAAGCTTTCTTCAAGAACACTTGAAATTCTCCTTATGACACCGAATTGTGGTGATTTTCGCTTTAAAACTGGACTTCGATTTGAAAGAGAATTGTGAAATTGCCGTAAGAAAAATGAGAAAGATTGGAAGTGAAGGTGAGGTTTCGACTGAAGAGGTATGGTTTTTCCTCTGAATTTGAGTGAAATAGGCAAGTGGGAGAATGGCTCCCTGACTCTCGGCCAAGAAAGTCAAGAAATAGGTTTAGGGGTTAATGATAACCAATTTTTTTTTAAATATTAATTTATTATGGTATTAGTATCAATTAGAGTTTTAAGGGGTAATTTAATTCAGTTTCGATTCTTCACGGTATTATAATTTTTAACCATTTTATGGCTCGTTGAAGAAAATATTAGAATCTTGGCTCAACGTAAATTTTGTGTAATATATATATATATATATATATATATATATATATATATATATATATATATATATATATATATATATATATATTTTTCTGGTTATTTTATTTAACCATTTACGTTCGCATTAAGTCGGGTTATCCTGCTTACTTTTTCTAGTAACTCTTTACGGTTTACTAGACTTGGAACAAACTTCTTTGCTAGACTTCTTGACTTTACTTAGTCAAAATAAAATATCAGGAAATAATAATTATGAACGTGCGTTTATGAAATGTGGATATTGACCTGAAATGCTGGGTGTCACAAACAACATTGTTCAACTATTTATAGGGCTGGAACACCACCCGTAGTGGACCGCTAACCGCCTCTTGCCAGTCTTCCAACTTGTTGCACACGTAGCGGATCGCTAAGGTTCTGGGTAGCGGTCCGCTACCCAATCCTTTCTAGCGAGTCACTATACACGTGTCATACTATTATTGTCCAATCCAAATTGCGGCTGGCGGACCGTTACCCTCCTGGTGGCGGTTCGCCATAGGGCTGAGTCACCCGACATGTACCTGACACGTGTTATTCCCTCATGATTTCTTCATTCACACGTAGCGGACCGCTATGTAACCCGGTAGCGGTCCGCTACCGGCTTAAGTTTCCAATTTCTTTAATTTTAAGTCCCTTAACTTTGGGACTTTTACACTTTTAGTCCCTGGACTTTCGTTTCCTCAAAATTTGGGATGCTACATTTTGTAACATTTAATATGAACGGTTTGTAATAATTTGACACATTTTGTATATTTTGTGGAATGTTTATGTATTTTTTGAACGGTTTACAATGTATGAATAAGTTTCCATTTTATTAGTTGAATCGTTATTTAGAAAAATCTGAAAAAAAAAATTAAATAAGTAAATATTTTTTTTTTATATTTAAACTTTCGGTGAACCAGATTTAAAATTTTCATAAAAAATAAAGCTAAAAAAGTTAACCCTTTCTTGATGACATGTCGTCGCTAAAGGGATAATTTTAATTTTATTTTATCTTTATTTTTTAATTGTAAAAAACCTTTCCCGACGTCGCCGAGAAAAGGGTAATTTATGTCGAAGACTAATTCCCGACGACAATTTATCCTTTCTCGATGGAACTTTGTCGACGAGACAATTACAGAAGACATGTCGTCAAGAAATGCAATAACGACGGCATGAAAGTCGAAAAATTTGTTTAAAATTCTTGTAGTGTGTATACGATATATGTTTTTTTTCTCCTCGCATATAACATACTTAAATTATGATGTAACTAGGTTTTATCCCTCACGCTTCGCGGCGAGAGTCTGGTCGTTATTGAATCGCAGACTCATTATAGCGTGCAATACCAAAATAACACTCGAATCTGAATACAACTCCGGCTTCAATAAATATATAATCAGAACGTTGACAAAAAAAATCTAAGACATCCGCACATTCCGTTATTTAAAAAACCTAACGAAAGAAAGTTATCATATAAAACGGTGTGGGCTCATCGTTAATAAAACTTAAACGGTAAAAATAATGTTAATAAAAAAGAAATATAAAACTAAATAATAAAAAAGGGAAAATTAAAATATAAAAAGTTATGTAAAAAATGAAATTAATAAAAAATGAAATGAGATAGAAATGTATATTATATATAGTATAAGTGTTAAAATAAAAATATAAAAGAAAGAAAAATAAATAAAATAAAAAATTGACATGGCAGCATACTATTGGAAAGTCATTATTCCTTCAAAAGCTGAATACAACTTGCATCAACAACTCGTAAGTCATGCTTTAAAGGCTGTAAATTACTATTCCTTGACATGCAAGTTGTGTATAATAACATAACAATATATGTTATAGTGTAAATATTTTACGTATAATTGTATCATTACTAGTGGGATGTACACGCGTGATGCGGCGAAAATTTTGTATAACTTACAAACATAAGTTGGGAGTATAAGTTACAAACATATACATATATAGGTTTGTATTTGTTTTAATTTAAATGTATTATGTATATAGGTTGTATATGTGTATAGGGGGAAGGATCAAGAGAATTAAAACCAACAAGTTAGGCGAAAACCAAAAAAACTATTAAAAACCAATTAAATAATTTATAGATTTTTTTTATTTTTTAAATTTATTTCTAAGTCTATTATTATAATATTATACAATTTACCAAAAAATCATTTTAGATGTAGTGTTTTACGTATACATAACCGCCACATTTTTTGTTTTCTGTTTACGTGTATGTAAAACGTATATGTAAGCCAATAAACGATTTTTTGGTAAAAATGTGAAATATTACATTAATACTCTTATAAATAAATAAAAAATAAATATTATTATATTATTAATAAAATTGGTATTTTTAGTGGTTTTCTCGGTTTTCGCCTAACTATATGGTTTTCTCTGGAACCCTCCCCTATGTGTATATATCTATATGTATGTATGTATGTATAGGTTTGTATATATATATGTATATATAGGTTTGCATTTTTCTTAATTTAAATGTATTATGTATATAATTGTATATGCGTATGTATATATGTTGTATATGTGTATGTATGTATATATGTTAATAATATGAACATGAACCATTTGACTCGTTTTGACCCGAAATGTATATGTTTGAATATGTATACATGTATTTGAAGGTATAGGTTTGTGTAAATATATATGTACATATAGGTTTGCATTTTTTAATTTAAATGTATTAATTATGTATGTTTTTGTGTATGTGTATGTAGGGGTATGTTCTTTTGAGAACCAACAATATGTTAAGAACCGTGAGAACCACATTAACTCTTGCACTATTTATAATATAAATTGACTAGAATTCATGTATATTTTAATATGCTTAAGGTTTGGTTTTAAAAGACCTCGAATTTATAGTCGTTTTTTTAAATGCATATATGCACTCACACTATATGCACAAATGAATGCATATATGCATATTTTTATATTTTTCTTAAAAAAATTCAGGAGAGAGGAGATAAACTCAAACTAAGAGTGAGAAGAGATAAATAAAACATTGTTGTTGACTTTTACTTTTTTCACTAAAGCGATATGTACATGTTTTGTGCGGTACTTTCGGTTCTCAACATATGTTTAGTTCTCAAAAGAACATGCCCCTATTTATATATGTTGTATATGTGTATGCATGAATGTATGTATGTATATATGTTAATAATACGAACACGAAACGTTTGACCTATTTTGACCCGGAATTTGTATGTATGTATATGTATATATGTATATGTATGTATAGGTTTGTGTAAATATATATGTATATATAGGTTTGTATTTTTTTAATTTAAATGTATTATTTATGTATTTGTATATGTGTATGTATATATGGTGTATATGTGTATGTATGTATATATGTTAGTAATACAAATGCGAATACGAACACGAACCGTTTGATCCGTTTTGACCCGAAATGTGTATGTATGTATAGGTTTGTATAAATATATATGTGTATATATATATATATGTATGTATATCACATTTATTTAGTTAGTTTTTCTAACTTGTGTTATTCTATTAATTAACTTGTAGGTTTTCAAGATTTTTTGAGAATTACTTGTATTATTTGATTATTTAGTACTTCGATTAAGGTAACACTTAATTACTACACCAAAAATTGTTTGAATCAGGTAACACTTTTCTACTACACCGAACTCAAACACGACGCACATATTCGCGTGTTGAGCCAAACGTGACCTGTTTTACCCGACGATTTTTGTTATTATATTTTTTAAATATCAATAAAAAAAATTTATTTTATTATATGTAATATAGTTTAGTATATAAAAATATATTTTTTAAACATAAAATAAAAAATAATGAGTTAAACGGGTCAAAACGTGACTTTTTATAATACCTTTTAAAATATATCAGTCTGAAATTTATCTAATAAAGATAAATTTTGGATTGTCATCATTTGGGACTATTTTTTAAGTATTCTATCTCATTTAGGATATGTTACTTTTTAATTAAACAAATTATTTAATTATTATTTTTACCTATTATTACGACATGTTGTCGGGAAAGTTTTTTTTAAATTAATCAATTATTTATTGTTTTCACCTATTATGACAACATGTCGTCGTAAAAGGTCTTTTTTAATTTTAATTTATATTTATTTTTATTGAGAAAAAGAATCAGGGTTAAATTCGATTTAATGACCACTTTTCCGACATAATAGTCCCACTTATGCTGACGGCGCTTTTTCGGCGACTTTTAGAGGCTTTAGCGTCGGAGCTACGCCGACAAGACTATTTCCAACGACATGTCGTCGGATATGTCATCGTAATAGCCCGTCGTATCGGATAAAAAATTTTGTAGGTTAATGTGAAGTGAGAGATGCTTACCATTATTATTATGATACTTATTTAGTTAATGCATTAAAAAAGAAATCTTAAAATAAAAACTATACACAAAGATTTTGAATTGTATGATTGAGCGATTAATGATGTCCTACAAAAATTCTTGATCTATTGTTGAGTTGTCTTTTAATGATGAAAAACTCTTTTCAGTGTTAAGAAAGAACAAAGTGTCAATTTTAGACTTAGAATATAATCATTACCAAAAACTCATGGATCCCTTAATTGTTTCATGAGTAATACAACTTTTAAAATACTTCCTAATAATAGTTATAAAAAAAATCTAAATATCTTAATTATGATATTTCTTAAACATATAAAAAATTAAAATTTCTGTGGGAATTTTAACATGCTACAACTTTACCCTCTTTCTTCTTTGAATAGTACTTGTTTCGTAATAAATACATGTGCATGCTATCAACTTGTTTTTTTAAGACAATGCTATTTTATCTTTTATGGTAATTTTTTATTAATTAATACAAAATAATAACTTTTTTTAAGACGACTTTCTTAAACCCTACTCCATTCGGGAGCAGCCCGGGTGTTCCTGTGAGTCATGCATGTCTTTCCCAATGGGTTGTAACTGCAGCGGACTCAAACCCGGGACCCACCTAGGAGGAAACCCTTAACTGGAAAAAAAACCTAATGGCTCAACCTGGAACAATTTGTCCCAAACGATACTCGAATCCATTACCTTCCATTTGAAAAGTCATGAGACTACCACTCCACTAGAAGGTTTGATCAAAATTTTATAAGTTTTTTACTTCCATTTTTTGTCATATAAACCAAAAATGAATCCGTTAATTAACAAAAAGAATTCTTAAACAACGATTCAACAACAACCTTTGATGGTGATGAATCCATAAAGAATCGATGATATTGGGCAATTACGGTCGTTGATTTGGAAACTAAAAAGACATGTAAGTAAACTGAATAATGTTTAAGGAAGCTTAATGACACTACAATAACTTCACCATACACCGACGAAGAGGCTACCAAACAGCCCCTAAGTAAACTGAATAATGTTTAAGGAAGCTTAATGACACTACAATAACTTCACCATACACTGACGACGTCTATCCAGACGACATAAGTCATCGATATGGGTAACCCTATATCGACGACATCTCATCGGGATAGGTGTTCCTAAAATTTGAACCGGTGAAACCCTGTACCGACTAAATGGACAACCACACCTTCAACGGTGTACGTTGGTAGCGGTTTTAAATCAGACCATACTAAAAACCAAAAGGTATCCAAAATGTAAATCGAAAACATGACACACACTATCATATCAGTCTACCGATTCAACCGGTCTAACCAGGGTTTTCATCACACCTTTTTTTTAGTAAGCCTTTTTACTATATAAATTAAAATGTTACATTTCATTTTAACCATACGTGTCTAAACGATCTAAATGGTAAAACAAAATCATGCATTCTTCCTAGAAAGGAAATGTTTCTAATTTGCTCGGGTAAAAGTAAAATATTTCACTAGCCAATGTACCATAACTTCACTCACACAGTTTCCACGTGGCCACCATCCATCATGCCACGTCACCAAAAAGAATTTATCCCTTGCGTGTTACAAGCAACCTAGTGGACCCATCTACAGACAATCCAAGACCCCACAAAGCAGATTGATCTTTCGGTTTAAACAAAATAAAACATAATACTGTCAACATCAGTCATCTGTCCCACTTATCCAACGGCTGCGATCACACACCACAAAAAGAACACATAAGATCACACCCGTCCGTTTTTTACGACACGGTTTAGGGCCCACTTCGGGAATGTGTCACCGACGGCAGATGCAGGTCCCCGACACCCCACCCCACCCCACCCCTCCCATGGTTACTTTTTCTTCCTTCTTATTTACATCCACCATAATCTCCCCATTGCATACTTCACATTTACGCTCTAAACCACATACACACACTTACTGTGTGTAAGGGTTTTGGTTCTATATTTATAGAATCAATCCACTACTTTGTATCTTTGAATATCGAATGGGTTTAACGTCGCTTCAAGTTTGCATGGACTCGCCCGACTGGTTTCAGGTACAAATTTCTAGCTATGATCCACTGTTTTACGTATAGTAAAATAGGATCGTAAATATGATGTTATACATCTAAGATTATACTACCTAAGACGTCTCAAATTCATGTTATTTTAGTTAATTTATATAAAGAGTACATTATTTTAGTTCAACATCTACAAACTATTTTATCTAATTTTACTCTCTACATCAAAATTTCTTTCGTTCACATTTCTTATAATTAACACGACTCTTCATCAAAGTTTCTTTCGCTCACAATTCTCATATCACGAAATAAGTTTTGATGTGAAGAGTAAATTAAAAAGAAAATAGTTTTCAAGTATTTTAGTAACATATGATAGTTTTGATATAAATTAACTAAAGTGGTGTAATTTTAAGAGTTTTTTTTATCTAATTTTACGTGCACGACAACATCATATTCACTTTTATAGCAGTATCATGTTTATGTCCTTGCTCGCACGAGTTTTCATATACAAAGTTGAAGACTAGCTTTTTTTTTAAAGTTTTTAGTCTGACTTAATTAGACTCCATTTCCAACATTTTAAACGTCTAATTTTCCTAGAATATAACAAAAATTATACAAAAAACATTATATTCTAAAATATATAAAAATAATAATGCAAATTTAACAAAACTAAAATTTGGTTTCTTTGGTATTTACAAATTCAAAATCTACATAATAGAATTAGTTGCATTTCAAACTCCAAAACAAAAGATTTTCTTTTTGAATTTTGAAAATAAGTTGTAAAAAACAAATAATAAGAATGTCTTTATGTTTCTGAACCTTCAGAACAAATGTTCTAAAAGTACTATTTCTGACACACAGATTCTAACCGTTACTTTAACCAAACAAATATTTCTAGGGCACAATGCCGGAGGATACCGGACTAGACTCATCGTCACCATCAGCAATGACTGATCCTATGCTTGCATGTTCCCGGCCGTTAATGGAGCGCCGGCTCCGGCCACAACACGACCAAACCCTCAAATGCCCACGCTGCGACTCCACACACACCAAATTCTGCTACTACAACAACTACTCACTCACTCAGCCTCGTTACTTCTGCAAAACCTGCCGCCGGTACTGGACCAAAGGCGGCACTCTCCGTAACATCCCCGTCGGAGGCGGTTGCCGGAAAAACAAGAAAGTGTCGTCTGCTTCCAAAAAAACCCTCTCCAATACCACAACCAACAACAACAACAACCACAACAACTCCAACAGTAATAACAACTTCCAACAGAATAACAACAACCAGCTAAACACACATTTGATGCACGTTAACAATAATAACAACTTCCAACAGAATAACGGCCATCAGTTGGTTATGAACTCAACTGATCTCCAGCTGTCTTATCCCGAATCATCATCCATGCAGTTTGGGATTGGGAACTCGAGTAATATTCCGGGTTTTATGTTTGATCATAACATGAGTTGCAATGCGACTAGGGCGATTGATTTCATGGAGAATAGTGGTGGTGGTGGGAGTCAGTTGATGGGGATGATGGGGGGACACGGCGGTTACGCGGCGGAGATGGGTGGTGTGAATGTGATGGGGCAAGGTTATCATGGTGGTAATCTTTGTTCGCCGTTTGGAGGGATGACACTTGATTCGATTAATAATCCTTTTATGGAAAGGGGTTTGATTGCATATAATCATGAAGGAAATGATGTGAATGAAGATGTGATTAGTTCTCTTGATGTGAAGCCAAAGCTTTTGGCTTTAGACTGGCAAGATCAAAGTGGTGGTGGGAGTTCCGGTGGTGGTGGTGGTGGTGCGTACTTGACCGGGGTTGGGTCGTCATGGGGTGGGTTGATGAGTGGGTATGGACCGTCGACGACGAACCCGTTGGTGTAGTGGGTTCGAACCATGGGTGGGTAGGGTTGGAAGTTTTAGTATGAATGGGAGACCAAAAATGACTGCTTCGGAACTTTGGTGGAATTTGGATCTTGTTTTTTTTTTTTAATATATTATATTTAATGGTGTTGGTGAATGTGTTTTAATTGACATTCAAGATGGTAGGATTTTGTGACATATCGAGAAAGCTAATTATTGTGTGTTTTTTAATTATTGTTTTTTTTTCTTAAACTAATATCTAAGTAATATATATGATCTTTTTAAGATTCGATCTATCAAGAGAATGTCTTTTTCGATCATTGTGTTTTTCTAGATGAGTATTTGTCTCTTCCTGTTTTTTTTAGACTTTCCATCAATTTCATAAACAACACTTAATCAAATTTAAATGTTAGTTGATGTATGTATGAATTTGGCTAGTTGAGTGTGTAAACAACAATAAATTTATAAAAAAGAAGTTGTTTTCTTTAATCTTTAGAAATTACATCCAAATTGTTTTGTTGCTTGAGGGACTAAAATTTTAGAATGTATGATTTTGTTGGAAACATCTTCACCCCTTTACGATTACAATGTGAGAATGGTCGTTTTATTTAGTCTCACTTATCATAGAGTTAGGGGTTGTTTGGCAAAATCTGAACCTAAGTGTTGAACCATTAAGAGCTCTGAATGCTTCAACATGGTTTTATAGTTGAACCATTAAGAGGCTTGCAGAACCATTATAATTGAATCATTAAGAGGTTACCAAACAACATTTATATTCAGAGACTTTTTTTTCCAACGTTCTCATGTTTGAAGTCAAACAAACAAATAACATATGTCAAACATACTTTCATAACACATGTTTACCGTAACATGAGTAATGAAATTTTATAGTTTCATATGAAAGGACGAGTAACTTTCTTCTACTTGGTCTTTCCTAATAACAATATTTAAATTTTAAAAATAACAAATAAGATGTTAAAGGAGTATAAAAGTAAAAGGGAAGGAATAGGGTGATGAAAGCAAAAAGCCAAAATTGTCTTGAAATGTGCGTTCTCATTAGCATTTGACTCCCATGTCTCTTTGTGTTTTGACGGCTCTCGGAATTCCATAAACAATAAAACAAGGGAGGCTCTATTTATACACCCTTTTAACAAAAAGCTAAAAAAATCTAGAAACACCCATTAAAAAGCTGAATTCTTGATGTGGGACATGATGTGACATGCTTTTTATATTTTATGAACAAAAAGCTAAAAAAATCTAGAAACACCCATTAAAATTATCGTGACATGCTTTTTATATTTTATGAACAAAAAGCTAAAAAAATCTAGAAACACCCATTAAAATTATCGACAGGTTTTTACAAAGATATATGTTATCTTTGTGACCTTTTTATTGTTTAAATAGAGGTTCCCTTGATAAAACATTATGACCTTTTTACAAAGTTATCGACATATGTAAAAAAAAATTTAAGTTCATAAAATTTTATGATATATGTAAAAAAAAATTAAGTTCATAAAATATGATTAACCCAAGCCAAACAAACATTTTCGTCATAACAAAAGACCACAAAGATAACGAATCTTATGACCTTTTTACATTTTTAAGTTCTAAAAATAAATTTCACAATAAAAAATATATTTTATTCAAATAATTTATATAAAACTTTTAATGAGCATATGACCTTAGTATAGTAAATACGTGATTAGTTGACCTTCACATAATTTGTTCGTATGAAACTTTTTTTTAATATATAAGATATTTTTATGAGTTAAGTTACTAGAATTGTGACACTAAAATATCAGATTTTAAATAAAAACATGCAAGCATAATTATTTCTAGTTGTGACACTAAAACATCAGATTATTTAAATAAAAACACGCAAACATAATTATTTCTAGTTGTGACACTAAAACATCACATCATTTGACTAATCCGAAATTACACTACTCAATCTATAACTACATAACCTGTAGGTGTACGTTTACCACTTATTAAACCATTATACATTTCTAGCTATGACATGTAGGTCATTTCCCAACCTTCTGCATCTGGATATCTACAACTTTTCCACAGAATATTAACCGTCGGCATCGGATATATTCCCGTTAATTCTATCATGATGAAATGGTTAGTATAAACATGGCAAGTTGTAACTGTTCGATGAGGCACAAGATGTTCTTGACGTGTCCATAACGGGAAAACTGTTGTGCTACCATTATAAAGAGGGGTTAAAGAGATAACAATCACACCAAACCTATTAGCAATCAAGAATCCCGTGTATGGCATAAGCATCCAATGTGATTGCGGTGCAGCACCCGTTCCAAAAAAACTTAATGTATGAAGTAACTCGTCGTATGTTGTATCAAAAACTCTTCTGTATACAGCTTCATATTGGATTAGCTCGATTCGAAGTTCATTTCGGATAAAGAACCATTGCTCTTCACCATATCCTAGAGCAACAGCTACAGACCGAAATCCGCAATTTCCATCAAGGATAACATCTTGCACACGAGACACATACGGATGGAATATGGATGGAATTTGAGACTCATACTGGTTAAAGTAATAAAGATCTTGTGGAGTAACCATATTCCTATTATTAACGAATGAACCGTGTATAGAAGACTCCTCGCGACATCCCATGAAATCAATTACGTTTGATGTGGGATCCTGAGAGTTCACGAACGAATAGTGTCTAGCGGGATCCTGGGAGTCCACGAACGAACTGTGTCTAACGGGATCTTGAGAGTTCACGAATGAATTGTGTCCAGCAGGCTCTTGAAAGTTCACGAATGAACTATGTCTAGCGGGCTCTTTGTTTTTCTCCTGCTTCATCTTTAAAGTCGGACGCCCACGAGTGTTTTTGTGAACTATAGGCTCTTCAAGGTTTGTTTGGCTTGGGTTAATCATTTCTTTTATCTTCTTCAACCAAGATCTTTTCACACTTGTTGGTTGGGCTTTAATATCTTGTTTCAACACTTCAAATTCTTCATCAAGATCGATATTGTCATCTGGGTGAACAAATGACGGTGTGAAATCAATCTTCCGCCAGAAGATATCTATCGCATCCAATGGAATGGGTTGACCTACATGCAGATAATTTGCAAGAATACAAGCACATGGCAAACCACAACTTGTTTGAAGTCGACAACCACACGAGGAACAAGGCGAGTCTATCAACTCATTTAACCGATCAAGCTCTTCACATATTAGATCTAGAGCTTTAAGAGAAACATTACCTCGTAAAAGATTGAATAGTGGTCGCCTGTGTTGATTGTATACTCTGATTCGGCTTATTTCAAAGCTCTCATTTATTTACCCTTCTTGATCCTTTATGAGTTTATCAGTACCTTGCACCAATTCATGTAGACGAGAGTTAGGATTACTCACGTATTTCTTGAAAAGTGAATGTTGGCTCTCTGCTCTGTTGGTTGTTCGATTTCCAAAATTCAGATTTTTATCAATCCAAGCAGACACAAACATTTCTTTATAGTTTGACAACCACGTATCATTCAAGTAATCCAGAACTCCTGAAAAGGTACAAAAAATGTTCAAAACCTCTTACAAAATAAAAAACAATAAAAGAGAGAAATAAGATTATTACTTTGATGGGTACCACTGAACATTTGATGAAATAGCTTGTAATTGTAGTTGTATATATCCGCGGTAGGAGAATCAATTAGTACACCCCACATTGTATGAAGGACAGCCCATTCATGTGAATCGAGACCTTGCTTGCAGTGCTTTCCAATATTTTGAGATATGTGCCATCTACATAGTAATTGAACAGCTTTCGGAAATACACGTTTACAAGCATTCATCAGAGCAAGATCTCTATCAGTTATTATGACACGTGGCTCCATACACTTATTCAATGCCACCTTTAGGTTATTTAACACCCAGATAAAATTATCCTGCTTTTCTTTACTTATTAAGGCAAAAGCAACACAATAAGTTTTTTTGGTGGATGTTACACCAACAATCTCAACAAATGGCATGTTGTACCGGTTGGTTTTGTAAGTTGCGTCTATTAGCAACACATGTGGGAATGCACGCCACATCTTATACGAGGTTTTATGTATAAAGAACAATTGCTCCAAGAAACCATCAGATTCTTGATGTTCCCAAATATAACCTTTAGAATGCAAGAGTGAGAAAAGAACCTGCATTGGAGTTGATCCAATTTCTGTGGCTTTACGTATCTTTTGGCGTGCATTGTATAGGGTTTTAAGTGAAGACACATTTTCAGGGTTCTGTTCCTTTAGTGTTGCTAGAATGTTACGTGGCTGAACATCGTGCTTTGAGAGGTCCTCCAGCAAATGCATTTCTTGATCAGTTAATCTCATTGCAAATGGATGGCCCTCCAAATGTTGAGCTGGTGGATGGTTATGTTCAGCATGTTTCACCAGTAACATCCAACCATTAACATCTTTCATGTATTTCCCAATCAATTGAAACCGACAACCAGTTTTTCTTGTAGCTGAACGTCTAACTGTTGATGTTCCCTTGTATTCGCAACCACGATCACATTTAAGAAAAACTTTGGTAACATCTCGTCTTGCGTTTTTCTTCGATCTTTCGGTGACTATGACATAACCATGTTGACGTCCGGAGTTTTGCACCCACTGCATCATGTCCGGGTGAGACATGAACACCTAGAACAAAATATGTGTTATCGTCAACAATAGTATAGTTAGATATTCACGGTATAGTTAGATAATACAAACATAATCATGAACGTCACACCTGATTAGTGTAAAACTCTGATATATTGTTAGAAGATTCACCAACATTCCCTAGATGGTTTTCACCAAAACCCGTCATACTTAACTCGTTTTTATCAGATTCAGAGAGAATTCAGATTGAATGAATAAGTGAAATATTTAGTTGTTTATATAGTATGTTTTGGCAGAATCTTATGTCGTATCAAATAATTGACGGAATCTTGTATCGTTTCAAATTATTGACGGAATCTTGTGTCGTTTCAAATTATTTACACACATAACGATGAAACTAGATCGTCACGTAAAACTAGTAAAGCCACTCAATTATTATCAATGAATTCTACTATAAAACGAGTTGTCTCACATAATAATGTACTTATCAATGTATATACCTAACATAATTTTATTTATTTCTTTTTTATTTTAGTTACAATTTTTTTTTATAACCGACGGGTTTAGGTTGAGTTAGTGGCGAAACTTGAATAAAAATATAAAAGTAACTTTACAATTTACATAATTTTATAAGTTGATTTTTTTATGTTTTTATTAATTTAACTAATGATATAAATTTAATTTAAGTTAAAAAAAGTAAATAAATAAAAATACAAAGTAAATAAATAAATAATAAAAAAAATATGAATAAATTTGATGTGGCTTGATTTGAATGATTTGATGTGAGGGTGGTGTGAAAAAGGGTGGATGGATGAATGTATAAATAATAGCTCCCTAAAACAATTGCATTCTTTAATCATGAATAAAGACAAAAGATCATAGTTGTTAAAGGACGAGTTTGATTGAGAGTTTTACGATGAATTATTAGATATGAAAGATATCATAGAGTTTTGTTTTATTAAAGAACCGGTGGTTGCCCGTATAAAGCGTCGGGTATCACCAAAACTATTTTAGAGAGCGTAATTTAATCCAAATTGTTTTAACCATTGATTATATTTGAGTATTATTATTATTAAAAAAAATGAACGTCTAATATTTTAGCTTAATTTTATTTTTGCAATAATTGAAGATCTACAGTTTCAACTTCAGTTTGTGGCTTGATTTAAGCCGTAAAACCTTAACCGTTATTTCTCATTTGGTCGGCCGATCGTTTCGACTAACCTGGCGGGTTTGGTGTGAAGATTTTTAAAAATGGATGACGATAAACAGTAAACCCAACCAATGAGATGTTGCCACATAAAACTTTTATCTATGTATGTATGTGTATATATATGAAATTGATTGAGAGGAAAAGTGGTAGCCTCTTAATGGTCATTAAGAGGCTACATCTTAATGTTTCAAAGCATTTAGTGATTAAAAGGTAACCTTAAGTCTAAACGGTTAAGTGGTAACATATTAATGATAAGTTCTCACAAATTACATTGCTCATACCTCTTAACCATTAAAAGGCTTTGAACCATTAAGTGGTAGCCTCTTAATGACATTAACAGACTATCAAACAGCCCTGAGTGTTAGCGCAGTTGGTTCGCGTATCGCACTCACACGTAGGTGGCGCTGGTAAGAGCCCATACCCCAACCCCCCGCGCGCAGGGCTTGTTCTTCATTTTTCTAAGCTGCTTCATTTATTTAAATCGAAATATGAATAACAGAAAATAATTAGAGCATTCACGGTAGCTTCCCTATCTCCATCTCTATAATTACACTAAAATCATTACCTTTTGTCTCTCATTTTTAATTAAATAATAATTTTTATATTTTTATCATTACCTTTCTCTCTCCTCCACTCATAACCACTTTCAAAAAATATTAAAAATTTTATACATGAACAGTGTTTCCCTAAATAATAGAAAATTTATATATTTTCTCTTTTCCACTCACAACCATTTTAAACCACCCCTTCAAATATAGGGAACTTACTCACAAACATATGCATAACCTACTGTGAATGATCTTACATGAATATTTTCGTCTATAATGAAATGACAAAAAATATTATGGGATTCAACAAATCATAATAAACATTAGATCCTTAAATATGTAAATATATGATGGAAAGTTTTTTTGATTGGATCCTACCTGGCTATAAAATCGTTTTCGGTTTCTAGAATTCATAAAAATATGATTGAATAATTTAATTGATGATAAACAAACTTTTGAAATAAAAAAATCCGTGGATAAAAATTGAAACGAATAATTAATGTAGTTGTATAAAATAGTGGAGTTGATTAAAATGTAAAAACAGTATGATAATACAATAACTATCTATAATACAAATTTATTTTTTCAGAAATGATAAGTAACGTCAGGTATTCTAACTATCCATGATTAATTTTATTTTAAATTCGTTTATTTAATTATATAATAACCGTGGATGATTAAACTTGTTTTGTTTCTTAATGTAATTATTATTTAATAGAAGAGAGAAGCGAAAAAATTCATTGCTTTGTATATCATTATTTAATAGGAAAGATAGCTGCCAAAAAAGTGACACGTGTACCCTCAGATTTTTATTTATTAGTATAGATAGATTAGATAACATACTTAAGATCATTTTGTAATTTGTCATTGAACCCTTAGTCTAATTGTTGTTAAGTTGGATGGAATGTTCTTTACTGTTTGATAAAAATGAAATAGTAACCGTAATTGTTTTATTAGGACAAAATGAGGTTTATTAATTTATCTTTTTTTCTGGATAAAAATAAGATAACAAACTCAAAGAAGCTTCATTTTTGCAATTCAATTATCAAACATAATAATTGTGTTAAAAAAAAGATATTTTATATTATCGGATTATTACTTATTATTATTACCATCATTATCTAAAAGTAACTACAAGGCGTCACCGGTAAATGTGGCTCAAAGTATTTTCCTAAAGCACGTAAGTTTGTTGGGCTTTGCAACTTCATCATAAAGCCATGAAACCCATTTTTTACTATATGATTTCTAATTTGATCTCTCTCAAAAACATGAAGGTCCTAAATTGTCATTAGACAAACTATAAGGGCCAAAGTACAATTAAGACCAAAATTGGCAAATACATTGATTTTTCAAAAAGCCGATCTCTCCTTCTGATTTCACAGGCGGCGACTCTCCTTCAAGCTTCAATTAACTTTAATGTTCTCGATTCAACAGAGCTTCAAGCTTCATCTAATCAGGGTTTGTCGAATCATTCAATCCTTTTCTACGCCTTTAACTGTTTTATTTCTTTTTTTTTATTTTTTTAACGATGTATTTTGTTTCAAGTTGGTGTGTCAATTTTATTGTTGATAAAGTTTTTGTTTTCTGATATCTTTATGCCTTTGTTATGTACTTATGTAGACGTAAGTGTGAAATCTGTGATATGGAAGTAACCCTTTTGTGATTTCTGGCATTATTTGAGCGATGCACTCCATGTGTTCGATGAAATGTCTCCTATTATGCTCAATAAAATTTGGGGTTAGTTAATTGAGTATGTGAATGAAAACAATATACTTGCTAGGGAAAGCTAGATTAACATATGGTAATGTTATCCTTGGTGTAAAAGCTAAAGCGCTTCAGGCGCGCCTTGACGCAAGGTGACAAATTAGCAAAAGGCGCGTTTTTTTGTAAGGGGCCCGGCTGGATTTGTGATTCAGCTGATTCAAGATGTCGTACAACAGGCATTTTGGATTGTACGCATAGAGCTTATTTGTGTCTAAATTTTGAGTAAATGATGCTAAAAACCTATGAGAAGTATATTAAATTTTATATAATAAATTGCACCTCGTGTACGAAAAGCGGTGCGCTTTTGTGCTTTGCGCCTTGGTTTTGGACCCTGTTGCCTCGACTCGATGCTCTTCTCGCTTTTTTAAAACCAAGATGTTATCATATGTGAGTTTTAAGACCTCTACATAAACTATGTGTAAGTAAATTTGCTTTTCTTTCCATATGTTGTCACAAGTTGGTGTGTCAATTTGACTGTTTGTCAATGTCATTTTTGATATGTATAGGCATAAAATATGGTGCTGATTCATTTTTGTTTTGTGGTGCTGTTTGAGATGCATTACATATGTGCGATGTAATTTCTCATTTGTCGCTCAATCGATTGGTTTCATGTCTTGTTAGGTGACAAAATAAGGAATGATTGTGTGCACAATATGCAAATTTGAACTTAAAAGTGCTAAATTTCTCAAAAAGGTGTTCTGTTTGCTTGTTGCTCCAGATTCCAGATTGATTCCAGATAAAATATTTTTGGAATTTTGTCTTTTTTCAGGTGTTAGAATGTTGAGACCAGTGTCATGCATTTCAATATAAACATTTGCATTCAAAACCACTGCATTGCTTGAATCTTCTTTCACACTAAAACCAACCACAACCATGAAATCTTTAACACTCCTTAGATCCATCCGCATCCGGGCCACTCACCGTGACATAACTGGGCCCCTGCAATCTCGTTCTTTTCAACCTGATTTTGTCCCTGCGGATCCCAAAGCCAAGCCCAAAAAATACAAATTGCCCCCATTTTATGATCCATATGGCCCGAGACCACCACCTTCTGATAAAATCATTCAACTAGCTGAAAAAATTGCAGCCCTACCCACTGAAGAACGTATGCAAATCGGTCCCACTCTTAGAGAGAGATTAAGGCACCCTAAGATGCAGTCAGTTTCGGTTGAAGGGGTTGACTTGAGTGCCCAAGGTGGACCCGGGGCCGGGTCTGCCAAGACTGAGGAAAAAGTTGAGAAAACAGTGTTTGATATTAAGTTGGAGAAGTTTGATGCAGCTGCTAAAATTAAGGTGATTAAAGAGGTGCGTGCTTTCACTAATCTTGGATTAAAGGAAGCTAAAGATATGGTGGAGAAAGTTCCTGTTGTAGTAAAACAAGGGGTCACTAAAGAAGAGGCGAACGAGATCATAGAGAAGATTAAGGCTGCTGGTGGTGGTGCTGTGATGGAGTGATGGTGTTGTTTTGTATTTCTTAATTGGCAAGATTTAGGATGGAATCAAAACATTGTTTGCTTGATCTTATTTTTATTAAAGATTTTGAATTAGGATTAGCTGGAACAAATTATGTTATTAATAATATTTGTAACTTTTACCCCATTTTATCTTCTGGATTTATGCAGGATATTATGTGGGCAAGTTTCTAAGTTACTGGCTAAGTTTTTCTAATCTTTGTTCTTCTTATGATCCGTTCGCGCTATAGAATAATGAAAAATTTGTAAGGCATTATGTATTATTATTTTAATCATTTATAAGGGTATGCCGCCTTTTGACCCGGTTCGATCCAAAACTGGTACAACTCTAAGAAAACCGGACCAGGACCGTTTTAAGGTGTCCTTACTTGTAAATAATAGGGTACAGTGAGTAACAAAAGGCAGTGGTCAAACGGACACCAACTCAGTATACTTTAAGGATTTCTTCAGCAACTGTGACCATGTTGGATGTCAAATGAACCCGTATATTCGGGTATGAGATTAGTTTTAAAAAAATTTCACCGGTATAGACTTGTATGGTATTAGGTGATATCCGTCCCTGATACTTGAAATATACTTACCTATTTACTCGATCACACTCATAAACATTTTTGTTGGTAGTAAAATTATATAAAATATAGTAATCTACTAATCTCCTTTTTGGTTTTATGTTTTCAATTCCTTAGGTTAATAAAACTATAAAAAAAATTAATAGTAAGAAATGTATTTGAGAATCTCAACGGGTATTTCTTTTAATAAATTAACATGTATACCTGATGGATAACAAGTAATCAAGTACTAGACGGGTATATGTCTGGGATTACCAGGTTCAGGCGGGTATATGTCTGGGATTAGCAGTACCACACATGTACAAATTGAGAAACTTATGATGGAATCAAATTATGTCAAAAGAATCAGATTTTGGAGTTAAAGTAACAAGCATATCTCAAACAACTTAACAGTGACTCGACTCGTTTACACCCTTAACTAAAACTGGTAAAACGTGTCGTATTGTGTTAAATGGGTTGTGTTCAACAAGGCACCTTTAACACGACTATTGAACTCAAACACGGGTATGTTTAATAAGCAGGTTACATGGTACGGCATATTTAACACAATTAAATATAACCAGTTCAACAACACGAGGACACGACACACCACATTTAACTTGATTAAATACAAGTATTTCAATAACATGAATGACATCACACGTTTAACATGATTATTGACATGATACGCAATACATGATTAAGTAACAAGACATAATTACTACGATAAAGTAAAAGCCACTAAATATTACAATATATATTCAATTATTTTTAAAACTATAAAATTACATCGTTTTGTTTTGTCAACCAAATATCATATTTAGCAAAATAAGTTAAGCGGGTTAAGCCCTTGTAAGCACGTTTTGAAATCATGTCATTAATATGTTAACCTGTTTATGACCGGAACCCATTTACACCAAACACTAACATGTTTAACTTCGTGTATAAAAAAAAAACTTCGTATCAAATCATGCCGTATTAACAGGTCGATAAATTGTCAACTATAAATACCTAACTCCTAGAAACAAAAAGTAAAAAACAAAATCATTTCCCAGAATCATGAAAAAAACCTTCTGGATTCATCATGACTCCCACAATCATATTGTGGAAGCACAAGACATATATTTAACATAATCCCCTTGAACACACTCATGCTCTCTCAATGCAATACAAAACAATCACAAAGAGAGATTAAACCACAGATTTATAAAGGGCCCCCCACAGTTTAACATCTTTATTTTTAGCCCACCAACCAAAATACAAAAGAAAAAAAAACCTAACAAAAGATTACCACCATTCACCAATCATAGACAAGAGGACGAAGAAGAACCATCCATAGCACTCACTTTCTTCATCAGCCCTTTAATTTCACTCTCTAATCTCCCTCTCATCTCTGGTGACAAACCAACCCCAGATTTCTCCAACATTAAATTCATCATTTCAAGATTTTTTCTTAGAACCCCAAGATCTTGAGGTGGTTTCATCTATAAAGAAACATTCACCGGGCTTTTAGTCTGAACCGCAGATTGAACATTGTATAAATGATGAACCCGATAACTTAAAAGGGCTGGCCCGAAAGGTTGGTCTGTTTCCAATCTACGAATAGCGTCTCCAGCAGTAGACGGGTTCAAGAATACAACTTGACCCGTGAAATTTTGACCCGATATCCGAGTCTCGGATTCATTCAACTTCCCGTATTTACAAAATATCAAATTTAAATCTTGAAAACTCGGTAATGGATAATTTGGGGAGAATTTTAAAAGAAGAGCTGTACCTGTAGCTTCTTCAATACCCCGATGAACTTTACTGTAACTGAGATGATTATCATTAGCCGGTAGTCGAATTTCTTCAATCGTTTTACTTCTTTTAATGAATTGAACTTTAGTTGAATTTGTGTTCAAATCGGGTAACATGGTTGGACCAATGATGGCTTTTGAATCCATTGGTTTGGGCCCGGGTGGAGTCTTGATAGGAGTCTTGAACGGGACCATAGATTCAGAACCCGCAATTGTAATTAACAAGAACAGGCCCGAACGGTTTATCATTTTGTAATCCCCAAAATGCCCCTCCAGCACTAGAAGAATCAAGAAACACAACTTGACCACTTAGATTTTCGTTTGATACTTGGGTTTCAGATTCAATCAGTTCACCAAACTTTGAAAACACTGAATTTAAATCTTGAATAGATGGTAAAGGATAATCTGATGAAAACTTTAATAAAAAGGCAGTACCTTTAAGTTCTAAATTATCCTGCTGCACTTGGTTATAACTGAGATCGATACATGGTACCCCGACTTCTTTACTTCTTACAACTCATTTCTGTTTTTTCTGCCAGGTTATATTTTCATACATATTTGGGATTATGGTTGAACCATGGTTAGCCTGCAAGTCCATGGTTGAACCAGGGTTAGCCTGCCAGTCCACGGTTGAACCAGGGTTAGCCTGCAAGTCCATGGTTGAACCAGGGTTAACCTGCAAGTCCACGGAACCAGGGTTAGCGTGCAAGTACATGGTTGAATCAGGGTGAGCGATCAAGTCTATATTTTTCCATTCTCTCCCCCTTTTCTTGGGCACATGGCTCAAACCGGTTGGAACAAGACCCACTTGTGGTTCACCATGATTTCCTGTAAAATATGGTGGGGTTGAACCAGGGTTAGCCTGCAAGTCTATGGTTGGACCATGGTTAGCCTGCCAGTCTATGGTTGAACCAGGGTTAGCCTGAAAGTCTATGTTTTTCCTCTTTCTCCCTCTTTTCTTGGGCACTCGGGTGAAACCGGTTGGAACAAGACCCACTTGCGGTTCACCATGATGTCCTGTAAAATATGGTGGGATTGACCTAAATTCATGTGTAAAGTTAAACACAGGAGGAGCTTGATACAATCCTTCCATGTGGTTCACATTCGGGAGGGTACTGATGTCAGCATTCCAGGTGTGCATAGGAGTAAAGATGGTGCCTTGATTTGCTGGCCATTCTGTTTTCGTGTTTGCCATTGATCGAGCTTCAAAACTAAATGACCCAACATTATGGAAATCGAAAATCAGTGAACCGTGATTCAAACCGTTTCCTAATGTTGGTAAAATGACGGGTCTGTCCTTCTTTCTCACCTTCTTGGGTAAAGTTTCTTGCAAGACTTGGTGATTTAGCACCTCAACAGGGATTTCACTTGAGAAATCATTAAACGCCCATTTCCTGAACCCGGATATAAACCGTTGTACAGAATCAAAATTCTTACTTTCACATTGAAAAAGACAATCTTGACCTGCAAATTGAAGCTGTGATAGCACCTCAGTTGAACATAGACTTGCTTGTACCCCTATAATCTTTCTAGACCACTTCTTCCGTGGCTTCTTCACAAGTTGACTTTGACCATTAGTATCATGACCGAAATACCCGTTTTCCTCTTTGGTCTTTATCTTTGATGGAGTCCCGTTTTCGGGCTGGAGTTGATTCATCGGAATTTGAAGATGCCCTAATGACCGATAAAAAGCAGATAAACAACTCTGCTTCACAACATAGTCAATCCTGTCAGGCATTGAACTACCTTTTCCAAGATCTTTTATGTAATCAAGAAACATTGCAGGTTCAAACCAGGCCACTGAAAGATCATCTAAATGACCCGCTTTGTCCATTTTCACCATAGATGAACACAAACATGAACAAGTGAACTCTGTTTTCACACGGTGACCAAGCTCAGTTATAGCTATATCTAACGCATTAAGAAATTTTTTGGCTGTGCTTTGATTAGGTAAAGAGTCAAAATACCCGACAAATGGCTTCACTTCATAAGAGGAGCACCAAACAAAACTCCCATTACCGAAACATCTAACCAAAATATCATCTTCTCTTGCGGGCCCGTTTGCAGCTTCTTTTGGTGCATTGGCAGCATCACAAACGGTTCCGGGCCACCACAATTTTCTTCCTGATTATAACCCACACGAGATCCCCAACATTGACCTCAGATTCCTGTTGACCAACATCAACCTTAACTTGATTTTCGTACAATAAACAACTTTTAACATCGCGTATGCTTTCCCCATCAGGTTTATTCGCCATTACTCCACCCGTTAATTCAACAAAAAGTGAAATACCTTTTATAGAACCATCTCCATGGCTACTTGATTCAACCCGGTCAACACCCTTGACTTTATAAGAGTCAATGCAACGACTTTCTGCAAGTGGTGCAAATGCAGACTCAGCACATTTCACTTTCCCCAAATCAAATGAGTGCGAAAACTTTCCCCCAAATTGATTCCCATTTTCATCTGGTTTAGATGCCACTAAACCCTTAATTAGGGTTTCTGAGGTTTCTAGGGTTTCCATATGAACACCATTAAACAAAATCAAACACTTCCTAACCCTAAACCTATTTCAATTTCACAATTAGCGTCGTCTTCACAGCTGAACAAAAATCACATATAAAAACATTAGTCTTTCGCGATATAAACCCTAGTCGTATATCAATATCAAAAAGCTTCAATATTTCACGTAATCAGAGACGAAAAACATCGATAACTCGAAAGAAAACAGGTATATGATACAATGTTACAATTCTGTAGAACGTGAAACTAAAAGATTTAGAAATAAAGATGGATGATCAGAGAAATTGAATGCAGAAGTACCCGAAGATCAATTTGATAGGCTCAATTTTAAGAAAGACACTTTAGAGAGAGAATACCCAAAATCAAGCTAACCAATTTGATTGCTTCTAACTTAATATAACGACCTCAAAGTTACAGTTACAAGTATTGACAAAACAAGTCTCTCAACTTTGACAGAATTACAAAATGAACCCTCAACTCGTTACATATCAATACCCCACCCTTATTAAGAATCCTTGACCACAAGGATATAACAACAACAAACAACACAATTTACAAAGTAAAATCAGGAAAACGAAGTAAAAACTCTTATCTGTTTTCCCATGTAGCTTTCAGAACTGATTGACCCATCCATTGAACTAACACTTGTGCAACTCCTTTCCTGCCTTGTCTGATAAAACGTTGATCCAAGACTTTAGCAGGTTGTAAAGTGAATCGAGGAGTTTTAGGAATAGGTGTAATAGAAGCTGGGGCCCTTGTGCCTGCCTGCTTCAACAAGGATACATGAAATACCGGATGCAACTGGCATCAGAAGGCAAGTCTAGCTTATAAGCAACTTCACTAATCCTTTGAACCACCAAATAAGGCCCATAATACCTTGGAGAAAATTTGTTATAACCCACCATGCGCAAAGAAGACTGAATGTAAGGCCGCAGCTTAAGATAAACCCATGAACCTTCCTTGAAAACTCTATCAGAACGATGTTTATTGGCCTGCTGCCTCAACCTATTTTGGGCCAGATGTAAGGTTTGCCTGAGAATAGTAATAGCTTCTTCTTTAGAACACATCTCACCATCTAAAGCTTCCACATTAGTGTCTCTATGTACATAAGGCACATGAATAGGAGGTGGAAACCCATATAAAGCTTGAAAGAGAGTTGATTTGAGAGAAGAATGATAGTTAGTATTATACCACCATTCGGCCAAGGATAACCAATTGACCCATGAAGTAGCATAGTGCAGGACCATACACCTGAGGTAAGTTTCTAAACACATGTTAACCACTTCAGTTTGCCCATCAGTTTGTGGGTGGTAAGCAGTTGACATAGCCAATGAGATTCCCTGCAGCCTAGTAAATTCTTGCCAAAAATTACTGAGAAAAATAGAGTCCCAGTCAGAGACAATAGTGGATGGCCAACCATGTAATTTATACACATTATCAATGAAAACCTGAGCTACATCAGCAGCAGTAACATGCTGAGTAAGCACCATAAAATGAGCATACTTAGTCAATCTATCCACTACCACAAAGATCACATTTTTACCCTTGGATTTAGGCAATCCAATAATAAAATCCATACTAATATCAGAGAAAACACAAGTAGGAATAGGTAAGGGCTGGATCAGTCCAGGAGAAGCTACAGTTTCATACTTGGCCTGCTGACAAACATGACATTGTCTCACCACTTCTTTAACAGTTTTGTTTTGGCCTTTCCAATAGAACATACTCTTAAGTCTTTGTAAAGTGGCATGAAAGCCAGAATGACCACCCAAAGAAGAATCATGACACTGGTGAATAATGTCAAGTCTAAGGCCCTCATCATTGCCCACTACCAATTTACCCTTTCTTTTAAGTAACCCTTGCACCAAATGGAAGTGGCCACAAGTGTCACTAGACTGTAATTTAGACAAAATAGGTTGCAATTGCACATCAGTGGTCCAAGAAGTTTTGATTCTAGCAAGTAAAAGAGGTTCAAAGGTTGAGATGGACAGTTTAAATAATGCAGAACTTTGTATTCTAGATAAGGCATCTGCAACCACATTCTCTACACCCTTCTTGTATTGGATCTCAAAATCATAATGCATCAATTTCACCATCCAAGAGTGTTGTAGTGGTGTAGTAATTTTTTGTTCCAATAAGTGTTAAGACTCTTCTGATCAGTTTTGATAATGAAATGTCCAGTAATCAAGTAATAATGCCACTGTTTAATTGCCAACAAGATAGCTAATAGTTCCTTGTCATAGACAGAGAAAACCTGTTGTCTAGGAGATAAAGCCCTGCTAATAAAAGCCAAGGGATGGTGATTCTGCATTAGTGCAGCCCCAATACCCATAGCAGAAGCATTAGTCTCCACTATAAAAGTTTGAGTAAGATCAGGCAGGGCTAAGACAGGAGCAGAACTTAAGGCATGTTTCAATTGTTGAAAAGCCATTTGCGCAAAGTCAGACCATTTAAACCCATTCTTCTTGAGAAGTTCAGTTAAAGGTTTAGCAATGACCCCATAAGATTGAATAAATCCTCTGTAATACCCAGATAAACCCAAGAATCCTCTTAACTGTTTAACAGTTGTAGGAATAGGCCATTAAACTACAACTTCAATTTTGGAAGGATCAGTAGAAACCCCAGCCTTAGTGATGATATGACCCAAGTATTCAACTTGTTGACCCCCAAAACTACATTTAGACCTTTTGGCATACAATTGATGGAGTCTCATAGTTTCCAAAACTTCTTGAAGATGAATTAAATGTTGTGGCAAATCCTTACTATACACCAATATGTCATCAAAGAAAACCAAAACAAACTTCCTTAAACAATGTTTAAAAGTATGATTCATGAGAGCTTGGAAAGTAGCAGGAGCATTAGTCAACCCAAATGGCATGACTAGAAATTCAAACAGACCCTGATCTGTCCTAAAAGCAGTCTTAGGAATGTCAGGTTCATACATCCTAATTTGATGGTAACCAGACCTTAAATCTAGTTTAGAAAACACAGTATCACCCCCCCAGTTCTTCTAACAACTCATCAATAAGGAGTATAGGGAACCTGTTCTTCAATATGGCTTCATTCAATTGTCTATAATCAACACACATCCTCCAAGTACCATCTTTCTTCTTAACCAACACCACGGGAGCAGCAAAAGGACTCTTGTTGTTTCTAATCACCCCTGAATCCAACAATTCCTGAGTCATCTTCTCAATCACATCCTTCTGTAGAGATTGATATCTATAAGACTTGAGATTAATGGTTTGTCCTTCCTTATTAAGAACTATCTGATGGTCATAAGGTCTGGAAGGAGGAAGAGATGTGGGCACTTGGAAAACATCTTCATAAGAATCCAATAATTCCTGTAAGGAATCACTACTGATGGGGTCACCCACGGTAGAACCAAAAGAATTATGAGTCTCACTAGACTCAATAGACAGTAATTGTAACCCAAACATCTGAGATGGAACCACTTCAGAAGAGTTATTCAAAAGAGAAGCCATTTTTTCAGTTGAACATAAGCTCATACCATTAGAGTCAGTCCCTTTCAATGTATACACCTTTCCTTGTAAAGTAAATTGCATAGTCAACTTGGAAAAGTTCCAATTAATGTCACCCAATAATGCCAACCATTGTACCCCCAAAACCATGTCATAGTTTTCAAGTGGAATAAGCAACACATCAGCACTAAACCAAACACCTTGTATCATCCATTTAAAATCAGTGCACTTATGACTACAGTCCAATTGATTGCCATTAGCCACAGTCACTTTCATGGGAGTGACAGTTTGTAAGGCACACTACAGTTTAGTTGCTAAAGAGACATCAATGAAATTATGAGTTGAGTCAATCAAAATATGTAGTTTCCTAGTACCCATAGACCCAGTAATCTTCATAGTACAGTAAGAAGGTATACCAGTCAATGCATGGATTGAAATGTGTGGATCAGGCAACACCCCATTAGGAACTGGATCAACATCAATGCTAGGTTCATCCTAAAAAATTAACTCAATGTTAAACAGTTGTCTATTCTTGCAATTATGAGAAGGAGTAAATTTCTCCTTACACCAGAAACACTCCCCTCTTTCTCTCTTTTCAGCCATTTCTTTAGTAGATAATCTTCTAGTATTCCTCACAGGTTGAGCATTAAGTGGAGTATGTAGTAAAGGTAGACCATTAGCATTCATTGTAGATGGTGGTTTAAGGCCAGTTACAGCAGATTTAAAGGTAGAAGTAGGAGTGAAATTATAAGGGCCTTTCTTATTAGAAGCAGAGCCAAATAATGTGGCATGCACAAATTCTTGCTGTTTAGCACAAGCATATGCTTCCCTTAATGTTTTAGGCTTAAAGGTTTTGACTAAGCATCTTATTTCTAGTTTGAGGCCACCAACAAACAAACTCGTAGCATATTCTTGACAGATGATTACCTTATTCAAGAGAGCATCAAAGGCATCACAGTAATCTTGAAGTGTACTAGTCTGATGCAAATTCTTCAACTCTTCCATAGCATCCTCAAGCAGATGAACAGAAAAACGAGCAATAGCAGATCTCACATATTCATCCCAACTAATATCTTCAATAGTCAAGTTATTGTTACGAAGATAACCTTGATGCCATTGCAAAGCCTTCCCATCCAAATTAATCAGAGCAAATTGTACCTTCATATGATCAGGAGTATGATCCACATTAAAGAAATGATTGCATTTGTGCACCCAACCTTCTACATCTTCACCATTAAACTTTGGAAAATCTAATCTTCCCAATCGAACTAAACGGTTATCTCGAGCATCTCCTGCACCTACATCCGGTCCTCGATGATGTGCATTGCCCATTGTAGCCAACCGATCCAAAACAGCTTGAATTTGTAATTGCATTTGCGCCACTGCCAAACCATTTTCTTCAATATTCGTCGCCATCGTCTGAACATTTGCTGAAATTGCATGCGTATTAGCTTCCAATCCTTGAACATTCAAATCAATTCGATCAATTGACATTGCATTATCGCGAATTGCCTTTTCCATTTCTTGTTGTCTGGTCATCGTCGCCGTCGTCATGAATTCGTCAATTTAGGTCACCGAAGCTCGAATCGATCAAGCTCTGATACCAATGATAGGCTCAATTTTAAGAAAGAAACTTTAGAGAGAGAATACCCAAAATCAAGCTAACCAATTTGGTTGCTTCTAACTGAATATAACGACCTCAGAGTTATAGTTACAAGTATTGACAAAACAAGTCCCTCAACTTTGACAGAATTACAAAATGAACCCTCAACTCGTTACACATATCACAATTGCATTTACGAAGAGGTGGAAGATGAATTTAGGAATTAGGGTTTTGATCAGGGGAATGATGAGAAAAGAAAGATACGAGTACGTTGTTGTTGTTGAAGGTGGACGAGTCACGACTCACGAGTGGAGGGTTTTGAGTTGCATCCGAGTTGGAAACTGGATCTATACCTGCATTGTACTCGTCTTTTGCAACTAAACTCATTTTGATTTTTATTTTATAATAAAAGTAAAAAAAAATTTGTCAACCTTGGAAAATAGGAATATGACGCTAAGATAATAATAAAACAGACACCATTTTTTTTTCATTTTTACCTAGCAAGAGAGATAAGAAAAAGGGGCTGAAGATTATGAAAGAAATGAAGATTATGAAAGAAAGAAATCAGGTTAATTCTTTTTTGAATCTCTATACGTGCATTCCCTCGACGCCAGAGGATGTTTTCATATTTTTTTGTACATAATTATGTATATAATTTCTATTTTATGATCTTCTTGCAGATCCTCAGAATAATTTTTTGGTTGTGCGAACCAAAGCGAATGATGACCATGAGTTGTACCAAGTCTGAAACCAATTGGAAAGACTTGGTAAAAAGAAAAGGGCATCGAATCTTGGAGAGGTTTAACAAGAGTGTTCATGTATAAAAAATAAAATGTTGTATTTTTATACTTTTGGGATCTTTTTGTAAAAAATCCATCTTTGTAAATGCTATCATGAAATAGAACATTCTTTTTTTCTTAAAAATTCTTGGAGTGTTCATACTTATTTAGGGATATTTTTTCTTTAAACAGAAAAAACTCCAACCTTAAATCGTCTCTTTTTACCCTAAACCGGAGGTAGGAAACAATACAAGGTTGAAAAATAAGCATAAGTTTTAACTGATTTTTAATGCCCATTAATTGAAAAATAAGCATGTTTTAACTAAAAGTAAAGGTGTACAATCCGCTTTTTGGTCCAAATCAGTTTGGGTTTGTCAACAAAAGTCGAAACCTGTTTTTGGTCAAATAGGTTTAGGGTTGGAACCGATTATTGAGAGAGTTTGACAGGTTCGCAAACTGAATTTTGACGGGCTCAGTTCGGGTTTGATTAGGTTCACACCGATTTTAGCCTATATGATTGCAAACCGATTTCAACCCTTCGTTTAAGGTCGATTCCTAAACGATTCTTGTCAAATTGGTTTCAAAATCGATTCTCGCTTAGGTTTAAAACCGGTTCTAGTTTCAGAATCGTTTATTTAAGCCTCTCCGTTAATAATGGAAGATGGAATCCAAGTTAACTAGCTTTTCAAGACCCAAATTGAGCCTATAGACTAGAGGTGCCCAAAAGAACCGGAACCGGAACCGATCCGATGGATTATCCGAAACCGGATCCGGCGAGAACCGGTTTTTTTAGAACCGGTCCGGATATTATTAGAACCGCCGGTTCCGGGACCGGTTCTGGGTTTTTTGACGGACCGGTTAAAAATTGGATAAAAATCGGATTTTTTGGAACCGGTTTTTTTCGGACATTTTGGAACCGGTTCGGAACCGGTTCTAGCCGTTGGGGTTAAAAAAACGGCTATATAGCCGTTTTATGGCCGTTTTTTTGTTTTTTTTTTGTTTTTAAGGATTGAAATTTAGTATAAATAGGTATTGGGTGTATGTGTTAGTTCACCACAACATTCTAGCTCTCAAAACTCAAAAACGCTCTCAAAACGCAAGAAATATGGGCTTATTTCGATTTATGCGAAATGTCGAACGGCTCGCAAAAGACTCGTTGCAAACGTTGTGGTAAACTTTTGGCTGCGGCGGGAAATAGCAGTTTGAGGAAACATATTGCTAGTCACGCAAGACACACTCAAGAAGGTGAAAATCAAACTCAAATTGGTAGGGATGGAGGAGTTTGGCAATACAATGTCGAAAGTGTTCGTGAGAGAATGACACATTTCGTCATTCAAGAAGGCTTGCCTTTTGATCATTTTGATAATCCGCGCTTGACGAGGATGATACAAGAGACGCTTCAACCGAATTACACAAATGTAAGTCGTTCTACTTTGAGAAGAGATTGTTTAAAAATGTGGAAAAGAGCCAAAAAAGAATTAATTTTAGGTTTTGAAAAATTAAATACCGGCATTAACTTAACAACGGACGTTTGGTCCGCTCCACATGGTTTACCCGAATCGTACCTTTGCGTTACCGCACATTGGGTTCAACCGGAGTCGTGGCAAATGATGAAGCGTACGATTGCGTTTGATTATTTTGGATATCCACATACCGGTGAAAACTTATTTTATATTTTAGACTCGGTAATTCAAACTTATAAAATTCAACCGAAAATATTTTCAATATCTTTTGATAACGCTTCAAATAACACAAACGCGGTCGAAAAATTAAAAATAAAATATGAACCGCCTTGTAACGGTGTTTTTTTTTCATAGTCGATGTGTTGCACACATCATTAACTTGGTTGTGCAAGACGGTCTAAACGTCCAAGAAATAAGAGACGTAAAAGAAAATTTTAAAGTGATGTTACGTGAAGTTTTTAGCACAAGCAAAAAAAGATATATAAACTATAGAAACTTGTGCCAACAAACGGATTCCATCTTTTTAGGTCCGAATTGGGACGTACCTACTAGATGGAACTCGACTTGAAAAATGTTTGAATCGGCCTTAAGGCAAAGAATTACTTTAAAACATTTCCATGATGAACTTGTACAAAAGAAACGTTGTTTACAAAAATTTGATAATATAAGTTGGGATATGATCGAGAAACTAACTAATTTGCTTGAGGTTTTTAAAAATGCAACTACATGTTTATCGGGAGTTTATTATCCCACGTCTTCGCTAATACTTCAACAATTATACTTAATATGTAATAAATTAAAAGAGTTTGAATATCACGGCCCTATTTTTGAAAAAATGGTAAGCTAAATTTAAAAAATATTTTTCAGAAATGCCGGCCGTTGTTACATGTTCGGCCGCCTTAAACCCAACGATTAATGTAACCGGTGTTGAAACATTAATTGGATCAATATCGGATGATTTAAATATGTTCGAGGAAGACCCAAATTTTGAATCAAATGCAATAAGGGATTTCAATTCGGGTTTTAATAATATGTTTGATTATTATTTACGCAAATATGGTGGAAGTGGTGATCCATCAAACATACGTGAATCAATGGGTTCGGGTTCAACTTCTAGTAGTTCAAGGAACCCGATGCTAAATTTATTTAACACTTTAAGAAACGAAAATACTAAACGAGCTCGTGGAACCACACCAAGTAGCGAGCTTGGGAGATATCAAGCAACCGACTTTATTTCTACTCTAAGATCCGAAGAGTTTGAAAACTTTGATATCTTGAGTTGGTGGCAAGGAAGGGAATCCCAATATCCCGTTCTAGCCGCAATGGCCCGTGACCTACTAACCGTCCAAGCTTCCACGGTAGCTTCGGAATCCGCTTTTTCTCTTAGTGGCAGGGTTTTATCTATTCGAAGAACGAGGCTTACACCGGAATCTATGGAGATGTGTATTTGCTTGAAGGACCATTTGGATGCCGACGAACGTGTACAACATGTTGCAAAACTAGAAGGCGAGCTTGACGTTGAACAAGAAATACATGAATTCGAATTAGAACATGGGGCGGCGACTCCACTTTCGGACGAAGAACAAGCTTACGATGAAGCCCAACGTATCTCAAGCGAAGAAGAATGAAAACCGATGTTACAAAGACTACGACGAAGAATATTGAAAACATAATAAATAATTAATGCTTTGTGATTCAATTATGTTTTTTGTATTTTTTTTGTACGAACTATTGTTAAATAACTTTAAAAAATCTACAAAATAAATAAAACATGTATTTTATAGTGTATCTTTGTTAATTTTTAAAATTTTTTTTTCCGGAACCGGTGGAACCGGTTTTTTTTATCCGAACCGGTTCTAAATATCCGAACCGGTCCCAATAGGTTCCAAGTCTCCACACCCGGAACCGGATCCGAACCGGAACCGGTTCTAATGGATCCGGTTATTGACCAACGTTGACGGAACCGGTCCGGATCCGAACCGGATCCGGTTCCAAAAAAAAACCGATTTGTGCACCTCTACTATAGACCTATAGTTCCATTTGTAAATAGACCCAAATCAAACACAAATTTGTTGGGCCAACTTAACTTTTTATTTTCTAACCCAACATCCAAATCCAAGAGCCCATCATATTACTTGATTCTTGAATAAATATTAAATACATCATCAAATTTATCATGCCTAATTACTTGATGAACAAGATAACTAATTGGCCATTTAAGGAAAAAAAAGTAAGAAAGTTAGGTGGTATTTAAGAGTAAAAGTTAGGTTATTTAATTTTAATGTCTATGGTCTTATGGTATAGTGACATTGGTGATTGTCACTCACAAAAATGGTGTGAGTTTAAATACTGTAAGTATACGTTAGGAGGCATTTAAGAGTGAAAATTTGTTTTTCAAAAAAAAATTAATTTTAACAATTTATAAAGAATTTTATAATAATAAAATCATATTAGACTTGACTAATTCTTTATAAACAAAAAACGTTGCTGAACTTAGTAAAATAATGATTATTAATGATATTTTCCCTAATAAATACTTCATAATGATTAATAAAGGAGTGGATTGTAATTGTATATGAAGAAACATATGGACCTTATTTGAAAAAAACATCATAAGAACATCTTATAACCGACCAAAAACGGTCACATTGGCATCATGGACGTGCTAGCTCACAACATCGCATTGCACGGTCATGTTCATAGGCTTTTGTGGGAAACACGTTTTTTGAGGATTGTTAATGGGCTGTTTATGGAGCATATGTGACCGACTTGGAGGAGATGATGGCCGGTGTGGAAGTAAGAGAAAGAAGAGGCATTGGTGGCCTGGTGGGTAAGGGTGCCCTTGAACAGGTCATGTGGGAGTGTGAGGAGGGGGGAGCGTCCGAGCGTGTTCGTGGGGCAACCACATGTAATGTGACGTGGATGCGTTCATAGGCCAACCTCATTGATGGTACTCTTATCTTATCCCCCCTGATGTCCGATTATAACTGATTTTGTTATAATTGATATAAGACCTTTTATTTGACATATGAAGAATAAAGAAACTAAAAGTAAATTATATTTTTTAAAAGAATTAAAATTTATTTAATGATAGTCTTATGTAAGATCATAGTACCATACAATAAATAATTGTTTATACAATACCGGCATATATACATCATGGATATCATAATAATTTAAGCAATAATAGATACATATCCCTTGTTTATTGATAACTATTTTAGAACCCCGTGTCTACACAATGGGTAAAAAATATGAATAAATAAAATTCTTAATTTTTTATGTATATATATTTTACAAATGTGAAAGTGTATTATATATACGAATGATAGAAAACAAAATTCAAAATATGTAAAAATTAATATATAACTGGGTTTCGAGAATACGTTAATTAATATTTAATTCAATTTCACTTCATTACTGTTTTATTCAAAATAAAAGTTACATGATTATATTTCTAAGTTTCTTATAATAAGAGATAATTTAAAATAAATGTTTTTTATTAGTATAATTAGTATTTTCTTTAAGATGTATTATTATTATTAAAATATAGAGGTGTATTTAATAAGATAGAAAAGCGGAAAAAATATGATGAGAATGAATATGGATGCGGCACGTGGCATTGAAAAACCTTTATTTATTATATAGTATAGACTAGGTTACAATCCCGTGTATTATACGGGTTGATAAAATATAATATTATATACTTAGTAATAAAAAATTTTATTAAAAAAAACCGTGTATTACACGGGTTAATAAAATGTAATGTTATATACTTAGTGATCGATGTCGTTAGGTCGGTCAAAAACAATCCTTAAACACTTAACTAGTAAGGGTAAGAAAAGTATCGTATCCACGAGGAATCAGTGGTTAGTGGAATTGCTTAATTTGATAGTGAGAATGTAGACACAGATCAAATAAAAATGCAACCTCCTCCAAACTTCAGATTCTAGGTTTATGCAAAACTCGGTTATTTAATTGGACACCACATAGACATAGTGTTGGAAAATCAGTTAAAATAGTAATTGAAGACAGATTGTTGTCAGCAACCTATACAACCAGTTCCGTCACAAACTAGTATAATTCAATCACCCAATTCATGAATGTCAAGTTACCCCCTTTAGTCACCCGACCCTGCTACTAGGTTTTGTCATCAACCGAACAAGATCGTAAAGCAAGCAAACTCAAAGCACTCAAATAAACTGTTTAACATAACTAATACATCAATCTACTCAGTTATTGTCAGAAACTAAATAGATCCAAAAACATAAATAAACTGAATCAAAACATGAAACCTATATGAACCGTCCGTCTGGAGGAAGCCACAAGTGAATTACCCGCTCATGGTGATGGGGATCATCTTCAATCTTCAAGTGGATGTTAGAATCCCCCAAATCGCCCCAAGAACTGATGCTAAAATATGATTTCGAATTTGGGGAGGAAACCCCCAATTAAACACCAAAAATCGGCTGTTTCCCGAAAATTCGCGTCCATAAAACGTAACCAGCATAGGCTTACGCTGGGAGGGCGTAGGCCTACGCCGGTCCCCTGATGCTTGCTGTGAAGAAATTACTTAGGCGTAGGCCTACGCTGTAAGGGCGTAAGCTTACGCTGGTGGCGTAGGCTTACGCCAGTATGCGTAGGCTTACGCTGGACCTGCATTTTGCCCCGTTTTCTCCGTATCTCTTCCGACTCTTGCATCTCTCGCCTAATATCTTCCAAAATCATACTTTAAGCTTCCAACACCTGCACATGCACGGCTACACAAAACCTTTGTATTCCACATATCAAATTGCATAAATATAACATATTGCACCTCTTAATACATGAAACTTTGGTCACTTATCACTTAGTAATAAAAAGTTTATATATTTAAAAACTTGTATATTACACGGTTTGAATACATTAATTTCTATTTAATATAATTTGACTTACAATACTATTTTGTTAATAAGGGTTAGGTTATAGTAAAAAGATTTTTAAAAATAAGAAGGATTCTAAGCTTGACATGTGTCATTTTATTGTTTTTAAAGGGACGGCATAATGGTTAATGTGTAATATGACAGGTCAATGTGTAATACAAGGTCTGATATTACACAATGACCAGACCTGATATTACACAATAAACTGATATTGCACAATGAGCATATTACACAATGACCTGACATATTTGAGGGAATTACACAATAATGAGCGAATTACACAGTGAGTTGTAAACGTAAAGCACAATGATGAATACATATAACACAATGATGAAAAATATTTGACACAATGACCTGAGTAATTACATAATGAACTTATATTACACAATGACCTGACTAATTACACAATGACCAGACGTGGTATTACACGATGAATTTGTATTACAAAATGACCTGACGTATTACACAATGAACTTGTATTACTCAATAACCTGACTAATTACACAATGAACTTGTATTACACAATGACCTAACTAATTACACAATGACTAGATATTACACAATGACTAGACGTTGTATTACATAATGAACTTGTATTACACAATGACCTGACTAATTACACAATTAGCTGGAAACGTAAATCACAATGATAAATACATATAACACTGTGAACTTGTATTACACAATGAACTTGTATTACACAATGACCTGACTAATTACGCAATGAGTGGAAATCGTAATTTTTCGTTTTTGTTTATAACGACACTATACTCGTTTTAAAGATAAAAAACGCTCGTTTTTATGGTGTAATTTTTTTGAAAAAATAATGTCGTATGTAAAAGTTATGAACGTTTAAAATGAAAGGGGAGGACTTGATAAAAAGTCAAGAAAAGTGGTCAAGACTAAAATACCATTCCAACAACTTTTCTTCTACAATTTAATCTCAACCATTAAATATTTTCTACAATTTGATCTAATGACCCTAAATCCTTCTCACCGTTTCTTAGAATTAGAATCATTTTTAACTGAACCTAATCCTAGTTAACAAAACATAATTAAATTTCAAAGTTTCTTAAAATAAGATATAATTTAAATTAAATGTGTGTTATTAGTATAATTAATATTTTTATTTTAATATAAATCATTATTAAAAAAAAGAGGTGCATTTAATAAGAAAAGACGAGAAAAAATGGTAAGAAGATATGTGGAAAAGCGACATGTGGCATAAGTTATTTTTATTTATTATATAGTATATATTTAAGTGTAATTGCTCAAGTTGACTTTTAAAATTGTATTTTATTTATAATTATTTAAAACTTTAAACGATAGAGGAAAGGGAGTGGTGAAATAAAAAATAAAAACTATAAAGAGCAAATAGTGCGACAGTTCATTTTATAAAATTGTGAAAATTTTCGTTTTAAAATTGCAAAAATCTTATTCATGAAAACATTCCTCAAAAACTATTTAATTTCTTGTTGTTAACATCCCTTATTAAATAATAATAGTAGTAGCTTAGATCCCATGTACTACATACATGGTTAAATCTTTATGTATATATATTTTACAGGTATAAAAATGCAATACATATATTAAAGATGGAAAACAAAATTCAAAATATGTAAAAATTAATATATAATAGAGTTTCAAAAATACGTTAATTATTATTTAATTTGATTTTTATTTATTATTTGATTGAAAATAAAAGTTACATAAATAGATTTCAAAATTTCTTATAATAAGAGATAATTTAAAATAAATGTGTTGTATTAGTATAAATTACTATTTTTTAAATTCATTATTATTAAAAGATATAGAAAATATATTTAATAAAAGAGATAGAGACGAAAAAAAATGATAAGAATGAATATGGAGGCGACACGTGGCATTAAAAACCTTTATTTATTATATAGTATAGATATAGATTTATTATTTGAATCCCTATGATAATTTAATATGCAGTTAAACCTTATTTTTAATGGCAATATGTTAATCTATCATACTTCTACTTCTAAATTAAACCAAATAAATTCACCCCATGCCTAAGATTAAACTCAAGACTTTTCATCTAAAAAGCAAGAGTCTCTACAAAATGGGCTAGTCCCAGATTAACAATATACACTTAAAGTTAATTTGTAACTTAAATCAAACTAATAATAAAATCGAGGCAAACAATAAAACGTAAAGAAGTGATAAGCGAGAGAAATTGATAAAACGTTATTTCTTTGTTTGAGAAATAATAATTGTTTACAAAGTGATGGTGATGCATTTAGTCCTTTAGACTATGTGTAGTACCATGTGTGATCGTGGGCGTGGTGCCATCTCACCCCACCATAGGCGTGGAACACCACGCCGAGGTGGGCGTGGGAGAGACAAGTGATGGTGTTCATGGCGTGGAAGGGGTTAACTTTTTGACCGTTTGAGATTTTAATTTTTTTTTACCGTTGTTTTTGACCGTTTGAAGCATTTAGACTTTTTTTTTAATTTAACTTATATAAATACTAACCTAAACAATCAATTTTATACACAATATTTTCTTTATTCTCCCATCTATACCAATTTCTACCAAGTTTAACCATTTTTTATACAATGTTTCCATGGCAATTTGTAAACAATCCTAACCCCACCCGAACAACCCGAACCGGCCGAACAACCCGATGGGGGGTACGTTCCACAACCCCCAGACAACACGAACCCGTTGTTAACGTTTGCAAATTGGAGTCATTACCCGACTAATTACCCGACTTCAAATCCTTCTACACCCGATTTTTTATCCGACTATATGCAAGACTACGTAACCCCCTAACCATCACCCGACATTGTACCCGAGACTCAACCCTACCCCGAAAGTGTACCAGAGACTCAACCACCACGATATCTTTCAAGAAGCGTTACAAGCATATAAAGACGATAATAATGGTTCGGTGTTTAAAATGATTCCACTTTGGGAACTATTGAGAAAGCACGAAGTTTGAACCAATCTCGTTAATGGGACAATCATCATCTAAACAATAAAAAAGCTCATCCGACCATGACGTTAGCCAATCTAATTCTAGTAGGCGTAGCATTAATCTCAACAAGTCGGGCGACGAGTTTCCAGAAGAAGCCGCCCGCCCTATCAGAAGAGACAGAGCAAAACGAGCCGCATCATCGTCATCAACCCAAACCAACGAGTACAAGGAGAGTTTAAACACTATATCCGACCGGATGGCCAAGTTCAACGAGATATCCGAGAGGAAGCTCAAAATAAAGGAGGAAAAACAAAAGGCGAGCGATATGCGACTTTATTTCATGAACATCGATCATTTGGACGGCGACGAGCGAGAGAAATTAATTAAATTGAAGAAAAATATAATATGTAGTTTAGTAGTTTTATTTAGTATTATGCTTTTTTTTAAATTATGTTGTTTTTTTAGTATTATGTTTTTTTTTAATAATATGTTTTTTTAGTATTATGTTTTTTTAATAGTATGTTGTTTTTTTTAATATTATGTTATTTTTTTAATATTATTTAATATTAAAACTAATAATTATGTAATTGTTACAAAACTATTCACCCTCACCCCACCATTACACCCCTGGGTGAAGGTGAGGGTAAAATCTGGCATAGTCTACGTGGCGTGAGATGTGCTCTCGCCTTCACCCGGGTACTACGGATAGTCTTAGCATACTAGATACATATTCTGAGAAGATTGTAAAAGTAATATATTTCAGGTGGTACTATGTTTTTATAGTCGCATCAGAGTACAATGTTGTCTTTACTCATCATATACATTACTCTTTTTTACTCATGTATCGAACTTTCCTTGCATTATGAGTCAATAGCACATGATACGTGACAACCGTCACATATAGAGGAAGGTTTAAGTATACAGTTTATTTTTCCTAAAAAGTGTGGGAAGTAATTTAAGTGTTTGATTAAACTAATCTAATAGCTAAAATTAATTTAGAAGTTAATTAATGCTAGAAGGATAAAATAGAAAATTTTATCATTGTGTTGATTTTCCTTTTGCATTGAATAGTAGTTTCACCATCATTTTTAAATTAAAATAACTTTTTTTATACATTATTTTTTAAAAAAAAATTACACCATAAAATCGATCATATCCATGTCTGTTGTGTTCTAATTCCTAAAGCAATCACCAAGTTTTGCTTCAATTAAACGTCATAGCCTCCTCTATTTCTCTTTCTCAACTCATTTCCTCAACTCCTTTCCTCACTGACTATTTCAACTTAATCGCTTAAATAGTTAAAATACCATCTGCGTTTATCGTAATTATGGAGAAAAAACATTGCTTTTTTTTCAACATTGAAGGAGAAGGTAGTCAGAGGCTTAACTCCCGGGGGTTTAGGTTTTTGTGGGGTGGGGTGGGGGGTTTAGGTTTTTGAGGGGTGGGGTGGTGGTTTTAGGCTTTTTGAGGTGGGGTTGGAGGGAGTTTAGGTTTTTGGGGGTGCGGGTGGAGGGGGTTTAGGTTTTTGGGTCCGAATTAGAGTTTGATGAGACGGTTCCAACGCCGCTGGAATGAGCTCAATCGGAGTTCGTTTGACCCACTTCTTAGCGTTTCTTAGCGAAAAACCACTTCTTAGTGGAACATTCCCCCACATATATATATACTTAATCTTACATCGTGAAATTACCAAAATGCCCTTAATTTAACTGAATCATTTAACGGAGTTAGTGTCAGGGAGCAAAATAACAATAAAATGTTAAATCCAATAAGTGTTTTGACCATTTTTAAACTATTAGAGCAAAATAACTAAAATGATCAGACCATAAGAAGCAAAAACAAGTTTACTCTTTAAATTTTCATTTATCTAAGCATTTAAATCAAGTCTCACATTGGTTTAAATGTATGGGAAAGAGATTGTTGTAAATGAAATATAGAAAGTGCAAAGAGAGACACGACAAGAAAGATAAATAATTATTTATCTATTTTATTATAAAATAAGAAATCATTTTTTTAATCTTTAATGTTTGAAGTTCGTACGTCATAATGTTGACCTAAAACGTTGGGATTGGCATAAAAAGTAAAAACACTTCAATATATTATTGACAAATATACCAATCGTGTGTGTTTTTAATAGTTTCTTAGACTATCACTAATCCTACCGTGAGCGTGAGCGTGAGCGTGAGGGTGAGAGTGAGGGCGAGGGCGTGGGCGTGATGCCATCTCACCCCATCACAGGCGTGAAATATCACGTCGGGTGGAGGTGAGGGGGCCATGAGGGGGTCACTGTGGTGGTGTTCACGGCGTGGAGGGGGGATTTTTTTACTGTTGAAAGGGGTGTTCAAAATAAAAAAAAAATTTAACCTATATATACCTTACAAAACAACCAATTTTCTACACGATTCTTCTTCTTTCTCCTATCTATTTTTTTTATAAAAATCCCAAACATGCTTCTATGACAACTTGTAAACAACCCGAACCATCCAAACAGCCTGAACCACCCGAACAAACCGATAGGGGGGTTACGTTCCAGAACCCCCGGAGTCGAACCCGTTGTTGACGTTTGCAAATTGGAGTCATTACCCGATTCATTACCTGACTTTCAAATCCTTCTACACCCGATTTTTATCCGACTATATACAAGACTTTGTAACCCTCCAACCGTAACCCGACATTGTACCCGAGACTCAACTGTCACCCGACAGTGTACCCGAGACTCAACCGCCACCACAAATAAAAAGAAGAACACATAAAAAGAAAGCCACTACTACACCAGAAGCATGTACGGTTAAAGGGCGTTTCGAAAAGTGGTCGTCGTCGGAGGTAGCTTTGCTGAAAGCGTGGATCAATGTGTCGGAGGATCCAATAGTTGGTACGTTTTTTATAAAAGTATTATTATTTTTTGTAATGTTTTTTTATTATTAAAGGTTATGTTATTTAATTTTATAGGACGTAACAAAAAAGCCGAATTTTTTTGGAAAAAAATATACGAACAATTTTGTGAAGCAATGGGTAAAGGCGGATACTGTACGGAGGACATGTTAACCGACAAGTGGAGGGTTGAAGGGTGGCAAGTTTTTTAGAAACTACAAAAACAAGTTAAAAAACAGTGGGAGTGGTCAAAGTGACCTTGATATCTTTCAAGAAGCGTTAGAAACGTATAAAGAAGATAATAATGGAACGGTGTTTAAAATGGTTTCACTTTAAGAATTATTGAGAAAGTGTACAAAGTTTGAACAAGTCCCGTTAATGGGACAATCATTGTATAAATGATCAAAAACGTCATCCGGCAATGACGTTAGCCAATCTAATTCGGATAGGCGTGGCATAATCTCAACGAGTCAGGCGATGAGCTTGAGTTTCCGAAAGAAGCCACCCGCCCTATCGGAAGGGCCAAAGCAAAACGAGTCGCATCATCGTCATCAACCCAAACCAAACGAGTACAAGAAGAGTTTAGCCGCTATATCCAACCGGATGACCAAGTTGAACGAGTTATCCGAGAGGAAGATCAAAATAAAAGAGGCAAAACGAAATTCTAGCGATATGAGACTTTATTTCATGAACATCGATCATTTGGTCGACGACGAGTGGGAAAAATTCATTAAATTAAAGAAAGAAATTGAAGAAAAATATAATATGTAGTTTAATATTTTTTTATAATGTTTTTTTTAATATTATGTTGTTTTTAGTATTACTTTATTTATTTAATTAAATTAAAAAATAATAATTATGTAATTAGTACAAAATTGATCATCATCACCCCATCATTACACACCTGGATGAAGATGAATGTGAGAAAAGCCAGTGTCTACGTAGCACGAGGTGTATTCTTACCTTTACCCTATCACTAGACATATTCTTAGCATTGAGCCTACGGTTATTAGTTTATCACCACGACCAACCCACCTACATAAAAATATAGCCTAGGGCTTTGGCACCAAAACTTTCTAGGGTCTCATTTTTTCAAAAACATTACATAAAATAAAATGTATATATTAGACAATCTTTCATAAATTAAAATTCATTTAAGAGTTGTAGTGTGATGGTAAAAGGTTAATATTTTGATCTTGGAAATAATTGTTCGAATCCCACCATAAAACATTCTTTTTTTTTCATGTTCTTTATTTTAATTTTGACACAATTTAACATTTTATGTTCTTAAATTCCTGACATAATTTTTTATGTTCTGTTTGTTTTTTATCATGTTTTTCTATTTTCTTACATAGTTTTGTATGTCTTTTTTTACACATTATTTTTTACCTTTTTATCATTTTTTTTTACTATTTAGACCCTTTCTGTATATTTTTTTTCTTGACACATTTTTTACTCTCTACGTGTAAACTCTCTTAACCATTTTTGGTTTGATTTCCATTTTAGATAATCAACTTTATTTGTCCAGAAAACCACCTATTTAAATTGATTGTCATATAAATTTCTTCTTAGCAATTTCCATGTAAAATAGAACTCAAAAGCACGACCTCAAGAAAGAAAAATTAAAAAGGGTCTCAAATTTTTGCTTTCCTTTGCGTCATAAAAATAATTGAGCCGTCCCTATTTATCAAAATGGATGTAATACATATTCTTTTTAGGAGATATATATTATTTTCCAAACTATTACATTAACCTTAATTTAAAAAATATAATATTTATTAATATATCATGAAAATTAACATATGTCAAAAAGAAGCTCTTAAAATAGTTAGTTTCTTATTATCATTATCGTAAATAAATAGAGATTAACTACACCAAAATGGTCAAAACTGTAATGTTCTCTGGTAAAAATAAATAGAGGAAGGAAGGAACCCAATTTTGTCTAAGTAAGCTAAAAGAATTTTTAAAAACTCAATATCCGGATCAATCGAACTCTAATTGAGCTCATTCCAACGACGTTTCAATTGGCTCGTCGAACCCTAAATCCAAATCCCTAAACCCTAAAGCTTATCTTATGGAGTGGTGCAAGTGGTAAGCCTCATGGCTCACAAGCATGAGGTACTGGATCCTAGTATCTCCACAAGGCCACCTACCCTGCTTAGGCCGTGATTTACCTTGTACTAGGTACCAAATGCTCATCTCTAGGTGTCCTTTAACTCTATCAACACGAGATCTCTCTTGGCAACAGCCCGTCCAGATGCGTCTCCGAAATTTCAAATGTCCACTATAAAGAAAGACCCCTCGAAAACCATCAAAATATATTATATATAGTTTAAAAATTGTATACCCCTCGAAAACCATCAAAATTACATGCTCCGCGTGGCAACACATGCCACATATGCCGCTGAGCCACCTCTAAACCCGTCCAAACGACATCCAACAAGATCTAAATGTTCTTAAAAACGTTATTTTGCATACAACTTTAAGTAACATTCTTTCTAACTTCAAAACACATAAAGCATACAAATAACATTTTAAAACTTCAACTTTTGTATGTATCTCAACCAAAAATGTTTAAAAATGGGCATTAAATCTTACTTTAAATCCCGATCTGTTGAAACGATCAAACATGCTCTTGAAACGAATCTAAAGCTTGCCTAAATTCATAGGCTAAATTCGACGCAAGTCCTAGATTACTGCCTCGATTTCTTGCCGAACTAAATTTTTCATGAATGTCATTAAAATAAACATAATATTAATATTTGGTATTATATATATTGAGTAAGGTTCCACTAATAAGTGGTTTTCGCTAAAAAAACGCTAAGAAATGGGTCAAACGAACACCGATTGAGCTCATTTCAGAAGTGTTGGAACCGTCTCATCGAACCCTAATCCGGACCCAAAAACCTAAACTCCCCTCTACCCGCACCCCCAAAAAACTAAACCCCCCTCGAACCTCACCCCGAACAGCCTAAAACCACCACCCCAACCCCCAAAAACATAAACCCCCTACCCCTAAAAAAACTAAACCCACCCCATCCCAAAAAAAAACCTACACCATAAAATCTAAACCCTAAAAGCTACCCTAAGGCTAAAATCATAAAATTCAAACGTAAAATCTAAACCCTAAAAGCTAAGATGATAGAGTTCGGTGAGACGGTTTCAACGCCGCTGAAATGAGCTCAATCAGAGTTCGTTTGATATCGTTTCTTAGCGTTTTTATCATTTCTTAGATTTTTTAGCGAAAAACTACTTCTTATTTGAACCTCACCTATATATATATATATATATATATATATATATATATATATATATATATATATATTGCTTTTTTATATTGTCTATGGTTGCTATAAGTATGTTTATTATTCTTTAGATAACAAAGATAATATATTGTAAACATGTACACAAGAGAGAATAATGTAAGACGAGATTTAATATGTGGCTCTTATAATCATTTATCTTATTATTAAATGATCAAATATAATTACTTATTTATTTAATAACCTATGGCTAGTAATTATTCGATGGGCCTAATTACTCTTAATGTGTCACTAATGGGTTTCCCCTTGGGTGTACATATAAATAGAGAGATTACTAGAGGGATTAGACTAATCGATAATCGATCACCACTAACAGAAATCATCCCTCTCTCTCTACTAGAACCGTGAGTCTCAAGAACTCACCTAATACTATCATAATCGTACACCCTAAATGGGAACCCGAACCAGATCAGAGATCATGCCGTCTTCCCTATCATCAGTGAACTTAGTAGGTATGTTATTATTGTTTTCCATTACATAGTCACAAGAACTGATCAACATTTGATATCAGAGCAGATGTTGATAAATCAGTTATTGTTTCTTTCCCTTATCTGGAATTAGAATCGGAGAACAAAAGTTCTGCTAAAATCCATAAGAAAACCGTTTTTACTAACTTCACGGTTTTCTGTTTTACTAAAATATCACGTTTTTGATCTCATAAAAAATTCGAGATCCATTAGAATTTTCGAAATTTGTTAAATGTAATGTTCAAGATTTCGAATTCCATGTTTTATCTGATATTAGTGAAGAACAGTTCATAAACTGTTCTTCGTGTTCATCGTTAATGAAAAATCCCCTTAATTTGGGATGAATAATTAATTTTTATTGTGTTTTTATTAAAAATCTTGTAACTTAATATCCAAGATTTCGAATTAAAATATTAATTATTATTTTAAATAAAGAAACTTGGATATACTTAATAACTTATAAAGATTTTCGAAATTTGAAAATACAATCAAAATCCCTTAAATTTCGCACTGCCTTATTAGAATCACTTTCACAGTTTAGACTTCATAGTTATAATTCACGGGTTGTGTTTACGGGTATTGTAAGTTCACGGGTTTTTTGCTTCACGGTTTATCATTCACGGGTAAAGATCACGGTTGAGTTTACGGTTCAAGTTCACGATTTTTCTACAGTTCACAGATTTATACAAAAATGGAACCGTGAACCTTATTGAAGCCGTGAACCTCTGCTGAACCGTAAACCCTTCATGAATCGTGATCTTTTTCTGAACCGTGAACATTAACTCAAACCGTGAACCTTAGCTGAACCGTGAACCCTTACCTGAACCGTGAACCTTACCATGAGCCGTGAACCATTATAGAACCGTGAACCCTTAAGGAACCGTGAACCTTGCCTTATACATGCCTAACAGGGGGTTTGCTATTAATAAATGCTTTAGTTTTAGTTTTGTTAAACCTTTAAAACTTACTTGAATAACACCTAATGCTTCACTTATGTCTAAAGGTGATGTGATGCATGTGTATACTTATTCAAGCTTAAATAAGCATTACAACTTAGTGCTTGTCATGATATTAACTTAGAAAACATGATAAACTTAAATAACACCTAAAGTTTTACTTCTGCCCAAAGGTGATATGTCACGCTTGTAAAGTTATATAAGTCTAATTAAGCACTACTTTGTCTAAAATAACTTAGTGTTTCTACTTCTGCCCAAAGGTGATGTGTCACACTTAGTTTTCGCGAAGCTAATTATGTGCGTACTAAACAAATGTTTCACTTCTGTCCAAAGGTGATGTGTTACATTCTTACTGCACATACTTAAAATTGTTCCTAATACTAAACAATTGTTTCACTTCTATCCAAAGGTGATGTGTTACATTGTTTAAGTAGAACCTAATTAATCTATTATTTTGGTGATTGTAATAGATATTTATCACATCTTCATTAATATAATGGTCCTTAATTCCGCCTGCCTTAGTTTAAGTTACCCCATAGACACTCTAAGTTCTTCTTTAGCAATTAGTATCTTATTCTTTCTCGTATAAAATCCACTTCAGCCCCTAACTTGGGAATCGAAACTTTGAATGGCACGAACTTTTCTGCTTGAAAAGATTCCCTGATGCTGTCTCTCGGCTTGATGGAATTCAATCACGCACTCGACAAGCCTGCACCTGTTGATCTTACTGACAAAAGCACTGCTCAAGACATTATCAAACATGAGAAATGGTCAAGGTGTAACCGCATGGCTCTTGTCCTAATGAAGAACTCAATTAGTTCGATCATCAGAGGAGCTATACCTGATTCTAAAGATGCCAAGACTTATCTAGCTTCCGTGGAGGATCAATTCAAGGGAACTTCTAAGGCGCATGCTAGCACTTTAATTCTGAAGTTGGTGTCTGCAAAGTATGACGAGATCAGCGGTATTCGTGAGCACATCATGATGATGAATGACATGTCCCGTAAGCTCAAGGGATTAGACATGGAAATCAGTGACGGCTTTCTAGTGCACTTTATCATGACCTCTCTTCCTAAGTCTTTTGAAGCTTTCAAGATCAACTACAACATACAGAAAGACAAATGGACGACGAGTGAGTTGATTGTAATGTGCGTCCAAGAAGAAGAGCGTCTGAAGCTAGATAGACCGGATGCTTCTTATCTCATGTCCGCTGATTCAAAGAAAAGGAAGGGCAATTTTCGTAAGAAGGAAACTTATAAGGTCCAGAAACAAGATGCAAATGGTGCTTCCAGCTCTAAGAACTTCAAAGGGAAGTCTTGCTGCAAGTTCTGTCGCAAGGATGGACATAGGCAGAAAGACTGCCCGGACTTTAAGGAGTGGCTGAGCAAGAGAGGTAATCATCTTTATATGATACTTGAGTCCTATAATTTAAATGTTCCAACTAATACATGGTGGTTTGATTCTGGTTCTATGGTTCATGTAACCAACTCTTTACAGGGATTCCTTACAATCCAGAAGCTGGAAAGAAACCGAAGAACACTTAAGATGGGGAATGGAGAATAACTAGTTGTCAAAGCTGTGGGAACTTTATAATTAATTATGAAAACTGTTTTATGTATTAAACTTTATGATACCTTATATATTCCTGAGATTACTCGAAATCTAGTATCAGGACCAAAGTTAGGCATTGACGTTTTTGTTTGTTCTCATGGTCATGGCAAACTTTCTATTATGTTAAATTCTCAAGTGTTTGGACATGGTTATCTAGATGATGGTCTCTATAGATTAGAACTAGATGATAATTTTTCCAAGTCTTTGTTATCATATAATATTAATGAAAACTTAACAAAGACTAAACGAAAGCGAGACTTAGAAGCTTCATCTATGTTGTGGCATCAACGCTTAGGCCACATTTCACGAGATCGCTTATCTCGTCTCGTGAAGGATGAAGTGTTACCATCTCTTGATTTCAATGATTTTGGAACATGTGTCAAATGCCTTAAAGGTAAAATGACATCAACAAATAAAAAAGGTGCCACTAGGAGCTCTAATTTATTAGAACTCATTCACACTGATATTAGTGGCCCTTACCCCATTGCTGGTATAACAGGACATACTTCATTTATCACTTTTATTGAAGATTATTCTCGTTATATGTACTTGTATCTTATTAAAAAAAAATCTGAATCACTTGCGACTTTTAAAGATTATAAAACTGAAGTTGAAAAACAACTTGATCTTCAAATAAAAGTTGTGAGATATTATGGCAGACATACTGATGTGGGTCAGGCTCCTAGTTCATTTTATGAGTTTTGTAAGGGCCAGGGGATCATGAACCAGTACACCATGCCCAGTACTCCTCAGCGGAATGGTGTTGCTGAGAGAAGAAATAGGACCCTAATGAACATGGTACGCAATATGTTAGCCAACTCAGGTTTACCCTCATTCCTCTGCACCGATGCCTTAAAAGCAGCCGTTCATATACTCAATAGAGTTCCTTCAAAGTCTGTCCCTAAAACTCCTTATGAACTCTGGACAGGAAGGAAACCGAGTCTTAGATATATGAAAGTATGGGGCTGTCTTGCCGAAGCTAAACTCTATAATCCTTTCTTAAAGAAACTTGACATGAAAACTGTCACTTGTTACTTCATCGGTTATCCCGATCACTCAAAGGGTTATAGATTCTACTATCCTTCTCATGTCACTCGTATTGTAGAAACCCAGCATGCCAAATTCCTTAAGGATTTTAAGGTCAGTGGAAGCAGTGAAAATCCTTATCCATATTTAGAAGAAGTATAAGACGCACGGGGGAGAGATTCGTCGCTTACCTTAACTCCGATTACTCCTCTTGTACACCACGCTGCACCGCACGTCACTGCACCACTTCCTCCTCCTTCAGATCTTAATGCTACTCCTTTTATACCAGATAATGAAGGCACATCAAACGACCGCCATGAAGACAATGTCGAACCCGATAATTAACTCAGGAGGTCGTCTAGGTCTAAAAGGCCTACTAACTTTGATGATTTTGTTACTTACCTGACTGAAGCTGAAATGGATGCCGGAAAGTTTACAGATCCTACTTCTTATCATGAAACCATTAGCAGTGATCAGTCTTCTGAATGGAACAAAGCTATGATTGACGAGCTTGACTCCATGAAGAAAAATGATGTTTGGGATTTAGTTGAATTACCCAACGGTGCTAAACCCGTAGGATGTAAATGGGTATACAAAACTAAGCTAGATCCGAATGGAAACATTGAACGCTATAAAGCGAGATTGGTTGCAAAGGGTTTCACTCAGAAAGAAGGAATCGACTATCAAGAGACCTTTTCTCCTAATTCTTGAAAGGATTCATTAAGGATCGTGATGGCCCTAGTAGCTCATTTCGACTTAGAGCTACATCAAATGGACGTCAAAACCGCTTTCCTCAACGGCGACTTGAATGAAGACGTATTCATGAAACAGCCTGAAGTTTTCAACCTGAAGGTCAAGAACATCTAGTCTATAAGTTGAAGAAATCCATATACGGGTTGAAGCAGACATCACGTCAATGGTACCTAAATTTTGATGAAGTCATGAAGAAACAAAGTTTCCTGAATAATCAAGTGGATAAATGCACCTACCTCAAGATGAGTGGAAGCAACTTTACTATACTTGTCCTATACGTAGATGACGTTCTATTGGCAAGTAATAGTTTAGACATGTTGCACGAGTCGAAGCGTTTACTTTTGCATAACTTCGACATGAAGGATCTCTGAGAGGCTTCTTATGTTATAGGCATCGAAATACACCGAGATAGATCTAAGGGCATTTTGGGATTATCTCAGAAATTCTACATCGAAAGGGTCCTCACACGTTACAATATGCAACACTGCTCTCCTTCTGTAGCTCCAGTAGTTAAGGGAGATGTTTTCGGTTGTTTCCAATGTCCGAAAACAGAGGTTGAAAAGGAGCAAATGAGAATGATACCTTATGCATCAGTAGTTGGGAGCGTCATGTATGCTCAAATTTGTACTCGTCCGAATATCGCTTATATTACTGGAATGCTTGGCCGTTATCAGACTAATCCTGGCCTTGATCACTGGAAAGCAACTAAGAAAGTACTTCGATGTCTGCAAGGGACGAAAGACTATAAACTGACTTATAGAAGAAGTGATAATTTAGAAGTGGTTGATTATTCTGATTCTGATTTTACTAAGTGCAAAGATGACAAGAAATCCACTTCAGGGTACATCTTTATGTTAGCTGGCGGACCTATATCTTGGAGAGTCATAAGTAACAGTTGACCACAACATCCACTAAGATGGCAGAATACATAGATGTGTATAACGCGACCTGTCATGGAATGTTGCTAAAGAATCTGATCACTGGACTCAAAATAGTTAATTCCATTTCTAGACCATTGAAGCTTTATTGTGATAACTCAGCTGCCGTTAGTTTCTCGAACAGTAACAGTTCGATTGGAGCTGGATTATATCTTGATACAAAGTACTTGTTCGTACGTGAGCGAGTTGAGGAAAATAATCTTTGTATTGAGTATATACGTACGAAAGTTATGCTTGCGGATCCGATGACTAAAGGTCTCTCACCTAAAGTTTTCGAAGAACATGTTTCGAAGATGGAATTTTCTAAAGACCTTATTTAGTAGCATAATCTACTTACTTACGTTTATTAATGAAATTTCCTCGGTTATTTAAATTTGTTTGTCTCTAAATATGTTATGCATGCCTAACGACATATAGACACTGATTATACAAATCAACGTTAAAGGGCTTACTTATAAGTTTGATCCTAAATTTACTTAAGTTTTAAATAGGGATTGTAGTATGATTAATGAGGGTCTTGAGTTGGATATCAATTCAATGACTGTATTTCTCTGCTACAGTTTTGGTTTAAAACTAAAATGAGTATTAAATCTACAGACTTACTAATGCTCATAATAAATGATTACTCAGCCAAGTGGTAGAATGTAAGACGCGATTTAATATGTGGCTCTTATAATCATTTATCTTATTATTAAATGATCAAATATAATTACTTATTTATTTAATAACCTATGGCTAGTAATTAGTCGATGGGCCTAATTACTCTTAATGGGCCACTAATGGGTTTTCCCTTGGGTGTACATATAAATAGAGAGATTACTAGAGGGATTAGACTAATCGATAATCTATCACCACTAATAGAAATCGTCCCTCTCTCTACTAGAACCGTGAGTCTCAAGAACTCACCTAATACCATCCTAATCGTACACCCTAAACGGGAACCCGAACCAGATCAAAGATCATGTCGTCTTCCCTATCATCGGTGAACTTAATAGGTATGTTATTATTATTGATTTTCATTACATAGTCACAAGAACTGATCAACAAATAAACTATACAAACATCTTTTACACACGCTATTAATTTACGAGAATTTGAATCTCATCAAGTGAATGTCTATTCTTCCCCTACCTAGGGAGGGCCTAGGAGTGGCCAAATGAAATGGAGGTCTTTATTAGAAGAAGACGATTCCTAAAGATTATATCCTATATATAATAACTTTTATAAAAAAGGTAAAGTAGTTTTCATAATTAAAAGATTAAATACTAATCTATACATATATATCTATACTTAATAAATAAGTAACTGGTTACGTTATGTGTCATAATTTTGTGAGTTTAAAATTCCACTTATATTTTTTTATTACTAACAATTTAATATTTTCTTTATTAGTTTTAAATCTGCATTAGTATTTAATATTTTTTAAATAATTATTACTAACTATTTAGTATTTCCTTTATACAATATATACGTGTGTATTCATAAATAATTTAATTCCTATAAATCTTAATATTAACTACAAATTGTTTAGCGTATACGTTATAGCAAATAAAGTTTTTGTATAACAATATTTTAAAAGAATTATCGTCTATACTAATTTATTGTAACCTTTAAATGTGCCCAATATTTTTTCAACACATTATTGTTTTTTTTTGTTTGCTTGGCATTTTCAAATAATTAACCACATGTTCCATCAATGTCTTTCTTCTTTATCTTGATGTCCTCTCATGTTTTCATCTACCTTCATACGAATCATGCACTCATTTTAATTCACTTTTTTCTATTTTGTTTGGATGCCCATTGTCTTGAGCTTGATGCGTATGCCATATTAAAGCATTCATGATCTTTAAAGTATATCATGTTTTTATATAAAATTCCTACAACTAATCTAACTTAAATAAAATTAACAGATTGTCATACCAACATTCTACACTAAACAATTATCTAGTATTTTAATAACCGAATCGCTAATCAAACCGACATATGTACTAATGCACTAATCAAATTGGTTTCAAAACCGAATGACGTCATAAATAAATTGTAGTATATATATATATACTAGCTTAGAACCCCGTGTCTACACATGGGGTGGAATGTATCAATACATAAAATTCTTAATTTTTTATCATATAATTTACATGTGTAAAAATGTATTACATATACGAAGAATAGAAAACAGAATTCAAAATATGTAAAAATTAATATATAATTAGGTTTCGAAGATACGTTAATTAATATTTAATGCAATTTGACTTTTATTACTATTTGATTCAAAATAAAGGTTAAATATTTATATTTCAAAGTTTCTTATAATAAGAGATAATTTAAAATAAATGTGTTTTATTATTATAATTAGTATTTTTATTAACGATATATTTTATTAAAATACAAAGGTGTATTTAATAAGAGAGAGAGAGACATAAAAAATTGATGAAAATGAATATGGAGGCGACACGTGCCATGTAAAACCTTTATTTATTATAGTACTAGGTTAAAATCCCGTGCAATATACGAGATTGAATAAACCAGTGTATTACATTGGTTGATTAAAATATAATGTAATTTGTTAACACACAATCTTCAAAATATGTCTTTAAAAATGTAATTTGTCGTGACAGTTATAAGCTCTGTTAATTCATATTAAATTCATTTGATTGATGATACAATAAATATTTATAATGAAATAAATAGCATCTGTAATTAAACTTATATTAAACATCTAAAAATAAATTTTTTTGATATCATTATTTAATAGGAGAGAGAGGACTATAAAAAATAATAAAAATGAACCAAAAAGTGATACGTGACCATAAGATTTTTATTTATTAATACAAAGATTATTATTTAATAGAAGAGAGAAATGAAATAATTAATAAAAGAAAGAGACGAGAAAATGAAGTTAGAAAGTAATCAAAGAGTGACACTTGACACAATTTTTATTTATTTATTTTGTTAGTAAGATGGATAAATTAAAACAAAATATGAACCACTTTATCTTTTGTCGTGCATGTGTACCACAACAAACTTAATTAATGAGATTTAAAAAAAATGTATATATTTCTTTTAACAATACCAGTCCTAGCTACCACTGATCCAGTTTGTCAGTTTAATCGGTCACCGTTATAACCTGCCCGGCCACCCAACTTAAAGAAGGTCAATAGTAGTCAACTAGGTTTGTTGTGTAGCGGTTCATGACCCTACCGGTCCAATTATGAAAACTGTCTAATTATCCTTTAATTTGATACATGTAAATTGTTTAATATTGTTAAATTCAACACATCTGCAAATTTTACATAGAGTCGTAAGTTAACTCATGATCTGTTAACCTAATCTATACACTCTAATAATACTCTGGAAAACCTATGAACTATATCAAACTAACAGGCAAGTGTACCTATTGAATGTAGTTAAGCTTAACGGTAAATCGGATATCAAACCCTAAGGACACTATTTAAAACTAAACTAGACTCTGACTAGAACTGAAATAATTGGTTTTGAGGGAAATTCTATGACTAAGATTTAACTAATGAAATCAAGAATACTAAGAACTCACGATTGACAACTAACTATCAGACAAAAGACTCAAATGATATCAAGAATTGAGGAAAGCACTACCTATGTCAGAATCCTACTTGTCTAAGGATAACAACCCTAGACAACCTAGTGGATCCCTAATCAATCTCAGGGCGTGACCAGAAGGAAACTCTAAAGCTGTAAAACGCTCACCAGAAGTTGGATTACCTTTCAGTCTCTCCAACGACAATAACGTACCCTACAAAAAAATCACCTTTCAGTTTCACTGTCATAGTACATTCAAGGAATGCAAGGGGTAATCTCAGAACAAAACGATAAGACACGGACTAGCAAAGAATACTAAATACCTAGGGGAAACCTCCTTTCAGAGCGTTTACAACTAGACACCTAACACCGAAGACTAACCGACTACCTCTCACCTTTCAGCTATCGAGATAGGAAGAACACTCGAATCTAATTAACTCTCAATCAACGCTACTATGGATTACTTAGCTTTAGCAAAACCATAAACTATCACAAACACATAGTAAATGACCTAAATATGCAACTATAACTGAAAGACATTCAACAAGAAGTATATGAAACGATGATCAATCATAAATCAGTATGAAGCATGCATATACATCAAATCAATTGAACCAGGATCATTACAATAATGTCAAACCATCAAACGAATCCAAAAACCGATAAAAATATGAACTTTATCAAGTATTCATCATTAACCTATGCAGTATTTAAAGTCTAGCCAACAACCTTGATCAACCAGAAGTAAAAGTTATAATCATAGTGTCAATCAAACTGAACTGTAACATCCTAAAAATAATAAAACGAATAAATATAGCGAGACCGGTGGTTTAGTTGGAATATTTAAACAAAAAGGGAGCAGGCCTGGGCCCGGCTTCAATGGGCCGAGGGAAGCCCATGCGCATAAGAGGCAAGGCAGCCCTCTTTCCTGCTCATTTCCCCAACTCACGCAGCTTTTAGAGAGAGAAAGGAGAGCTCGGGTCTAGAGAGAGAAAGTGACGGATCAACTCGGGAATTCAGGAGAACGTTGCTGCTGTTCTCGTGATCATATCCTCTGAATCAGAAATCCAATCCAGGTAACGATTCGATCACATTATGAGTTTTTGTTCGTTTTGGGAGTTTTCGGGTTTTGGCTAAAAGATAACGATTTTTGCGGATGAAACTTGAAAGTGAACTTAGGTATAGCATCTAGAATGAAAAACGAACGTTTTGATCAAAGAAAATCTAGATATCGACATGATCAGATTCGCATGCAGAACATTCGGATTTTTGGGGAAGGCGATAAGTGCAGACCCATCGAAACTACTTAGTTTCGATATGTGCAGACCCATCGAAACTACTTAGTTTCGATATGTGCAGACCTATCGAAACTACCCAGTTTCGATATATGCAGGCCCAATCGAAACTACCATAGTTTCGATATGAGCCCCCGATCCGAAGCTAAGATAATACATAAGCTACCTATCGAAACTACCTATCGAAACTACCTATCGAAACTACCAAGTTTCGACAGAAACAACCTATCGAAACTACCAAGTTTCGATATAAGCTAATCAATCGAAACTACTATGTTCAAGCATAGTAATGTCTAGTGTCATCTAGGAGCACCATCTTATGTGTATGACTTTATTATACAGATCGAGAGTGACATTAGTGAAGCCCAGTAGCCAGCTTAGTGTATTACAGAAACTACTCATCAGGTGAGTTCTATGTGCCCCCTTCTATGTTATGTGCAAATGTTTTCAAATGTTTTGGGGCTGAGATGTATACACTAAGTGAATAAATGTTATGAATGTCAAGGTGATCATATGTGTTATACAAGTATATATATATATACCTATACATGAAAGAGAAATTATGAATAAAGAATGAAAAGCATGATTATCAAGAATGAATGAAAGTATAACACAATATGAAAGAATGAAATCCTGCTTTATATCCATGTATATATTGCTTGCCAAGTACAGAAAATGTTATGGACGCTTCGATGATAACGGCTACTTCGGTAGACGGACGACCATGTGATTATTTTACAACCGGGACAAGTGCGTTCCTTCATCAGCTAGGACGTACGAATGCCATTAAAGGACGGTCGAAGCAATTGGCATATTATAGTAGAACGGTTGTATAAATAATAGTCGCATGGGAAACGGATACCTTCGGGTAGACGGGCGAATTACGGCCTACGACGGTAGGACGGTTGTAAGTCATGACGGACGGACAAAGATTGTCGGACGGTTGTAAGAATAAAATGACGGACGGCACTAGTTGCCGGACGGTTGTAAGTATAGGTGGGCCATGACGATGGACCACGGCGATTGTCTTTGTGACATTCGTAAGCAAATGACGGGTTGATCACCCTTATATAGTATGACCCATGAAATTAAAGAAAGAAAGAAAAGAAAGAAAAGGGTGAATGCATATATATATATATATGAAATCACAAAAATACAGAAAAGAAAGATGAAAAGAAAGACAAAAGTTATGAATACGTATTTATATGAATGACTATACAGTAATGCATACTTATAAAGTAAAGAATAGAATGTTTATATCAAATTGCATTAAACTAGAACTCACCAGCGTTAGCTGACTTTTAGTATACATTTCAGGTAAAGGAAGAAAAGGTCGTGCGATGGCGTGAAGGTTACCCGGCACAAGACTGACATCCCACTTTTGTTTGTTAAGACAATGTTGTGTTTTTAATTGTTAAGACTTCCGCTGTTATGTAATGTAATTGAATGATGAATGTTTTAAATTTAAGTTCAGTATTTATGGCTATGTTTATGAGTAAATCCAACAAGTGAGGTCACCCGGGAAAGGGGCCTTACAAGTTGGTATCAGAGCAATAGTTTGAGAGATTTAGACATCCCTAAATGTCTAGACTCAAACTGATTATGGGACCAACGCACGGATGTCAGTATGGGTAACCAACGCCAACGCTAGCACGGTAAGTAAGTCATAAAGTTAATACTCTTGCATAGGAATAGATACCTTAACTTAGAACAAATAGATGTTAATGCCACGACTGATTTGAAGAGTTTCGAACCCGAAAAGCAATGTAAATTAGTAATCACAAACCGGTCACTGTAATTAAGAATTTACCTTGCTCGTACTGTTCCAAACTATGATCTGAAGAAATGACATTGATGTATTCCCTTTTTAACTATCAGGAAATTAAGAACTATGGCTGGTGGAGGAAGAACAGGACCTCGAGGCGGTCGCACTGGCCGACGAGGTAGACCTCCGTTGAACCCAAGATTTGAAGAAGAAGAGAGTGTGCACGCAGAGCACACCGAAAGTGTGCACGAAACAGAAGTGACCCCAATTATGAACGACAGTCCAGGGCCTATACAGTTGGAACCTGAAGTCAGGGATGCTATTGCCCGTGAAGTTGTGCTCACTTTGAAAAAGGTATTGCCTGATCTACTATCCGAGGCAATAAAGAAAAGTAAGGAGGAGGATGAAGGAGACAATGAAGAGAAAGTATATGACAGTGATGGGGATGAAATAAAGATTGGATCGAGCAATCGTGGGTGCACTTACAAAGGTTTCAAGGACGGAGACCCACCCAAGTTCGATGGGAGCAAAGATTCAGTGGCAACGCTTGAATGGATTGAGAGGATGAGTGCTGTAATCAACATCAGCGAGTGTCGACCAGACCAGGCTGTTAAATATGTTGCTCATTCTTTCACCAACGAAGCCTTAGGTTGGTGGAGGAACATTCAGAGGACAAAGTCCCCAAACGCTCTTGCAAGAATGACATGGGAAGAACTGAAAAAGCTGGTAATTCAAAAGTTCTGTCCCCAGAACGAAATTGATCGAGTGGAAAATGAATTCCTAAACCTTAAAGCTGGCAACAAGACACACCGCCAGTATACTTCTAGATTCAATGAGTTGGCACAGCTGGTACCCCACCTGGTGGAGACAGAAGAGCGAATGATCAAGTATTATGTGAAGGGCCTACCTCAAAGGGTCCGTGTCCACGTGAAAGCCAACCTACCCTCGACCTTCGAGTCGGTAGTGAATTTGAGCGGAATCGTCTACGACGATTATGCCAATGAGGACCCACCAACAGAAACCCAAAAGAGAAAGTGGGAGAACCCGTCTAGAGGCACCGGAAGAGGGAACGTAATAACTGAAAATAAGAAACCAAGGTCGGACAAATATGAAACCTGCAAGAAATGCGGAAGGCAACATTTTGGCGAGTGCCGGGTCGGCTCCACCACATGTTACAGGTGTGGGAAGGCGGGGCACTACTCTCGTGACTGCTTGAGAGACACTAAATGCCAAGTATGTGGACTGTTTGGTCACCTGACTAAGGATTGCAGAAAAGCCAAACAATCTGGTTCGGGAAAAGAAAAGGAACAGGAACAACCAAAGACTAGGACTCGAGCTTACGCCCTGACTGAGGAGGAAGCAAGGGGAAATCCTGATGTTGTGTCAGGTACGTTCCTAGTTAATGATGAACATGCGGCTATATTATTTGACTCGGGTGCTAGTAAAAGCTTTATATCAAATGCCTTTAGTCGAAAACTGAATTGCACTATCAACACAGTAGTAAAGGCCTTTAGTGTACAAACTGTCGTTGGTAAAAATTCGGCAGTATTCCAAGTAACAGAGGATTGCATAATAGAAATAGAGGGTCATAAATTTCCTTCTAGATTATTCCTTCTCACCTTAGGAGGATTCGATATAGTATTGGGTATGGATTGGCTAGCTGCCAACGAAGCTCAAATCATATGTAAACGTAAGAGGATACACCTCAAAGGTCCTAGCGGCAGTCCAATTACGGTTTATGGGGATTGGAATTGCACAATGCCGAACGTCATCTCGATGATTAAGGCCGAAAGTTACATGAGGCGCGGCTGCGTAGCTTATCTGGCATATGTTATAGATGATAGAATGAAAACGAAAGAACTCAAGAATGTACCCGTGGTGTGCAATTTTCCGGAAGTATTCCCTGAGGATCTACCTGGGTTGCCACCCGATCGGGAAATAGAATTTCAGATTGATTTACTGCCAGGAGCTGAGCCCGTTGCCAAAGCCCCCTACCGATTGGCTCCGTCAGAAATGAAGGAATTGATGTCCCAACTAGAGGAACTAACCGAGAAAGGATTTATTAGGCCGAGCATCTCACCATGGGGCGCTCCGGTACTATTTGTAAAGAAGAAGGACGGCAGTATGCGCATGTGTATCGACTACCGCGAATTGAACAAGAGAACAGTAAAGAACAAATACCCACTGCCTAGAATAGACGACCTTTTTGATCAACTGCAAGGTGCGAGTTGGTTCTCAAAGATCGATCTTAGGTCGGGTTACCATCAGTTGAAAGTAAGAGAAGAAGACGTTCCAAAGACCGCATTTCGCACGCGTTATGGGCATTATGAGTTTCTCGTGATGTCCTTCGGATTGACCAACGCACCAGCAGCGTTCATGGATTTGATGAATAGAGTATGTCGACCAATGTTGGATCGATCGGTGATAGTCTTTATAGATGACATACTGGTGTATTCAAAAAGCGAGGGTGATCACCACTGTCACCTAAGAGAGGTTCTGGAGGTGCTAAAGCAGGAAAAGTTGTACGTAAAATTCTCCAAATGCGCGTTCTGGCTTAGGGAAGTCCAATTCCTAGGTCATGTAATAAACCCAAACGGCATCATGGTGGATCCTGCAAAGATCGAGACAGTAAAGGAATGGAACATCCCAAAGACACCAACAGAGATACGAAGCTTTCTAGGGTTGGCAGGCTACTATCGAAGGTTCATCCAAGATTTCTCAAGAATTGCCTCGCCGCTAACCAAATTGACACGGAAGGAAGTAAAGTATGAATGGGGTCCAACCCAAAACAACGCGTTTGAGGAACTTAAGACACGATTAACTCAAGCTCCAGTATTAACACTACCTGAGGGAAATGAAGACTTAGTAGTCTACTCTGACGCTTCAGGGCAAGGTTTAGGGTGCGTACTCATGCAACGAGGAAAGGTAATTTCTTATGCATCGCGGCAACTAAAGGTTCATGAAGTTAACTACCCAACACACGATCTAGAATTAGCAGCAGTAGTTTTCGCGTTGAAAATATGGAGACACTACTTGTATGGAGTTAAATGCACCATCTACTCCGATCACAAAAGCTTGAAATACTTTTTCGAACAAAAGGAACTAAACATGAGGCAAAGAAGATGGTTAGAGCTACTGAAAGACTATGACTGTGAGATATTGTACCATCCAGGCAAGGCAAACGTAGTGGCTGACGCTTTAAGTAGAAAGGAAGAATCGGCACCTATCCGGATCAAAGCGTGTCAGTTAATTATAACGCCAGACTTAATGGGTGAAATATCAAAGGCACAAGATGAAGCATTGTTAGAAAGAAATGTGAAACGGGAAAGAATAGTAGGACAACAAGGGAACTTAGATGCGAATGCATACGGAGTACGAACTAGGTTTGGCCGGATGTGGATACCTAAGATTGGTGAGCTTAGAGCCAAAATACTCGATGAGGCCCATAAGTCTCGCTATTCTATCCACCCCGGGACAAACAAAATGTATCAAGACTTGAAGAAAGAATACTGGTGGCCTGGCATGAAGAATGATGTGACAGAATACGTGAGCAAGTGCCTAACGTGTTCTCTAGTTAAGGCCGAGCACCAGAAACCATGCGGCAAAATGCAACCTTTACCAATACCGGAATGGAAGTGGGAAGAGATCACAATGGACTTCATTACCAAGCTACCGCGAACAGCTAAAGGCAATGATACCATTTGGGTGATCGTCGACCGCTTGACAAAGAGTGCTCACTTCTTGCCAATACGAGAAACTTCTTCTTCTGAAAAGCTAGCAGAAGTATTTATCAAGGAAATTGTGAGCAGACATGGTATGCCGCTGTCGATTGTGTCTGACAGGGATACTAGATTCACGTCAAGGTTTTGGAAGAAATTCAATGAAGCAATGGGCACTAGACTGAACATCAGCACCGCTTACCACCCCCAAACCGATGGACAATCGGAAAGGACCATTCAGACCTTGGAGGACATGCTCCGGGCCTGTATCATTGACTTCGGTGGGAGTTGGGACAGCCATCTACCATTGGCAGAATTTTCATATAACAACAGCTATCACTCGACTATTGGCATGCCGCCATTTGAAATGTTGTATGGGAGGAAATGTAGGACCCCGGTTTGTTGGGGGGAAATTGGACAGAAGGATTTTGCAAGTCTCGAAGTGGTCAAAGCTACTTCTGAGAAATTTGATCAAATCAAGGCTCGTATGAAAGCCGCAAAAGACAGACAGAAATCATACGCGGATAAGAGAAGGAGGGATTTAGAGTTTCAAGTAGGGGACATGGTACTGTTGAAAGTATCACCGTGGAAAGGAATCATTCGGTTCAGAAAGCGTGGCAAACTAAGTCCAAGGTTTGTCGGACCTTTCAAGATTGTAGCAAGAGTGGGTCAAGTTGCTTACAGACTCGACCTACCCGTCGAGCTTAGTGGAATACACCCTACGTTCCACGTGTCGCACTTACGCAAGTGCCTAGCTGACGACACAGCTCACATACCTTACGACGAGATCTAAGTGGATAACAGTCTAAATTATGTAGAGGAACCAATAGCCATTCTTGACCGAGCTGAGAAACGACTACGCAATAAGTCGATACCGTTAGTCAAGATACAATGGAAGCACAGAAAAGGGTCAGAAGCTACGTGGGAAAAAGAAGACGAGATGAAGGGACTATACCCTCAATTGTTTAACGTATGAACAGTTTCGAGGACGAAACCTCTTTAAGGAGGGTAGACTTGTAACATCCTAAAAATAATAAAACGAATAAATATAGCGAGACCGGTGGTTTAGTTGGAATATTTAAACAAAAAGGGAGCAGGCCTGGGCCCGGCTTCAATGGGCCGAGGGAAGCCCATGCGCATAAGAGGCAAGGCAGCCCTCTTCCCTGCTCATTTCCCCAACTCACGCAGCTTTTAGAGAGAGAAAGGAGAGCTCGGGTCTAGAGAGAGAAAGTGACGGATCAACTCGGGAATTCAGGAGAACGTTGCTGCTGTTCTCGTGATCATATCCTCTGAATCAGAAATCCAATCCAGGTAACGATTCGATCACATTATGAGTTTTTGTTCGTTCTGGGAGTTTTCGGGTTTTGGCTAAAAGATAACGATTTTTGTGGATGAAACTTGAAAGTGAACTTAGGTATAGCATCTAGAATGAAAAACGAACGTTTTGATCAAAGAAAATCTAGATATCGACATGATCAGATTCGCATGCAGAACATTCGGATTTTTGGGGAAGGCGATAAGTGCAGACCCATCGAAACTACTTAGTTTCGATATGTGCAGACCCATCGAAACTACTTAGTTTCGATATGTGCAGACCTATCGAAACTACCCAGTTTCGATATATGCAGGCCCAATCGAAACTACCATAGTTTCGATATGAGCCCCCGATCCGAAGCTAAGATAATACATAAGCTACCTATCGAAACTACCTATCGAAACTACCAAGTTTCGACAGAAACAACCTATCGAAACTACCAAGTTTCGATATAAGCTAATCAATCGAAACTACTATGTTCAAGCATAGTAATGTCTAGTGTCATCTAGGAGCACCATCTTATGTGTATGACTTTATTATACAGATCGAGAGTGACATTAGTGAAGCCCAGTAGCCAGCTTAGTGTATTACAGAAACTACTCATCAGGTGAGTTCTATGTGCCCCCTTCTATGTTATGTGCAAATGTTTTCAAATGTTTTGGGGCTGAGATGTATACACTAAGTGAATAAATGTTATGAATGTCAAGGTGATCATATGTGTTATACAAGTATATATATATATATACCTATACATGAAAGAGAAATTATGAATAAAGAATGAAAAGCATGATTATCAAGAATGAATGAAAGTATAACACAATATGAAAGAATGAAATCCTGCTTTATATCCATGTATATATTGCTTGCCAAGTACAGAAAATGTTATGGACGCTTCGATGATAACGGCTACTTCGGTAGACGGACGACCATGTGATTATTTTACAACCGGGACAAGTGCGTTCCTTCATCAGCTAGGACGTACGAATGCCATTAAAGGACGGTCGAAGCAATTGGCATATTATAGTAGAACGGTTGTATAAATAATAGTCGCATGGGAAACGGATACCTTCGGGTAGACGGGCGAATTACGGCCTACGACGGTAGGACGGTTGTAAGTCATGACGGACGGACAAAGATTGTCGGACGGTTGTAAGAATAAAATGACGGACGGCACTAGTTGCCGGACGGTTGTAAGTATAGGTGGGCCATGACGATGGACCACGGCGATTGTCTTTGTGACATTCGTAAGCAAATGACGGGTTAATCACCCTTATATAGTATGACCCATGAAATTAAAGAAAGAAAGAAAAGAAAGAAAAGGGTGAATGCATATATATATATATGAAATCACAAAAATACAGAAAAGAAAGATGAAAAGAAAGACAAAAGTTATGAATACGTATTTATATGAATGACTATACAGTAATGCATACTTATAAAGTAAAGAATAGAATGTTTATATCAAATTGCATTAAACTAGAACTCACCAGCGTTAGCTGACTTTTAGTATACATTTCAGGTAAAGGAAGAAAAGGTCGTGCGATGGCGTGAAGGTTACCCGGCACAAGACTGACATCCCACTTTTGTTTGTTAAGACAATGTTGTGTTTTTAATTGTTAAGACTTCCGCTGTTATGTAATGTAATTGAATGATGAATGTTTTAAATTTAAGTTCAGTATTTATGGCTATGTTTATGAGTAAATCCAACAAGTGAGGTCACCCGGGAAAGGGGCCTTACATGAACGAATATAAAAGAACGAGAATTGAAAACCAAACGATTGATTTCTAACAAAATCGATCTCTAAAGCTCCAACCTTTGGTTTCCGATTGCTTCTCTACTCTAGAAATCGCCTGAGAATTATGCTCTGATGGCCAAAAGTCCAACTCCCTCAAAGAATGGCAATCAAAATTTTTTAATAAACGAAACTTAGGGTTTTGCGGAATTTAAGGTTTTCGCGTACCGCGAAACAAAGCACTCAGCTCTTCGCGTGGCGTGAAGGCCAAATTAGTCGGGCCGGTTTCTAAGATCCTCGCGTACCGCGAACACCAGAACCTCCCTCTTCGCGTACCTAGAAGATCCAAAAATCCAACTTTTTGTATTCTTTTTCTTGGATTTCCTCTTGTGCTCGAATTCTTCATGATAAAACTTCTTATTCCACACGAGCACCTGTAAACATAACGCAGACTCAATACGAACTAAAATTGAATAAAAACTAATACAAAAATTACCTAAAACACACAAATACAAAATGATAAAAGACATGTGTTTTGCAACACATCAATCAGCTCGCACCATAACTTGGTGCAAGTAAAATTAAATATTATACATTCGAATAATTTAATATAACCATTTTTTCAAAAATTATTACCATCAATTTATCCGTTATAATATTAACTAGTTAACGTCAGCATGTGCGTTGCGGCGGGATAATTTTAGAAACTTGGTTAAACACGTAAAAAGAATTTACGTCGAAATGTAGACCGACTTGGCTTTAGATAACTTTTTAACGAAATGTATAAGCATGTTGCAACCGTATATTCGAAGTGTAAAAAAAACATAATATTTTTAAAGGTATAAGAGGGGGGGGGGGGGAAATGTGTAAATTATATATATATATATATATATATATATTAATATAATTAAAAAAGAAAATATCTTTGTTGTGTAAAGTGGGATTCAAACCTGGGGAAGGAACTTCAGCAAGCGAGGCAGTCACCGCCGCTGCGCTGTATCCAAGTTGTTTAAATCTATTGTGTAAAATTTATTTATCAAATAAGTAGGTTAAATTCTCCATTGAATAAATATAATGTTATATATTAAGTAATAAAAAATTTATGTCTTTAAAAACCTATGTATTACACCGGTTGAATAAATCCGTGTATTACACATATAATATAATTTGTTAACAAATGTGCGCGTCAAAATATGTCTTTAAAAATCTATTTTGACGTGACAGTTACAAATTCTGTTAAGTTATTTTTTAAAATATTTTTTTCCAATCGGGTATTATTTTTTTTATATAATTGATAAATGTTAGTTCATATTAAATCCATTTAGTTAATGTATAATAATTATTATCCATAATTAAATAATTAGTATCCATAATTAGATTAATATTTAATAGCAGAGAGAGAGGGGAAAAACATGATGAGAATTAATATGGAAGCAACACGTGACACTAAAAAACCTTTATTTATTATATAATATGGATATTGATGATTTCGAGTACTGTAGCCTAGGCTCGTTACCCCTACTTTGGAGGAGTTTTTTTTCTAAAATGGTGTTGGTGGAAAACTTATTTACCAAAATGGGTGATTTGAAAAATATTTACCAAAATGGGTGTTTTTTGAAAACTTTCTTTTTTGACTCCTAATTTTATTATTTAAAAACAATTTCTATTTAAAATAATGTTATTTAAAAGATTAAAGTAAAAAAGTTTTTAATAAATAAATAAAATTTGTTGGATCATCATATTTTTTAAAATATTTTTGTTATGTTTTTCATTTCTTTTATAAATGTTTTCTTTAACTTTTTTTTAAATGTTTTTTTAGAATTGCAACGTTTTTATTTTCTCATACGTTTTTTTTAAATTGAAATAGCAATGCACTTGATCTGTAGGTTTTGTTGATTTTTTAAATTTCAATTTATCTAAACAAACTAATACTTAACTACTATGACTAAACCATTTTTTTAACCAAAAATTGATTAAAAAAAGGGAATGATATATTATCTAAATTAAAGTTAAGTTGATATCATTCTAAAATTTAGAAATTAAGGATATTAAACTTTACAGTAATAGATGTATATAATATTCTCTCAATCAGAAAGATTATAAATTCCTTTCGTAAAAAAATAGTTTGTTTTATCGTAATATTTTATAAAACGTTTTTAAATAATGCATTTTTATTTTCTATTAGAAAAGCTTTTCCTTATTATATTCTTTAAATTATATAAACAACTTTTAAAAGAAAAAAACGTTTATAATATCTTTAAATAAATTAAAAACACATTTATGAAAACTAAAAATGTTTAAAAAGGTTAAATAAAACGTTTATAAAATAACAAAAAAAACATTATTTTTTTTAATAAAATATGGCGATCCAATTTTATGGTTTTTTTTTATTTTATTAGAAACCTTTTCCTTTACTCTTTAAAATAACATTACTTTAAATGTAATATTTAATTCTAATCTTTTTATCCAATAAGATTAGGAGTGAAAAAATAATGTTTTTAGAAAAACACCAATTTTAGTAATTATTTTTCAAATCACCCATTTTAGTAAATAAGTTTTCTATTAACCCTCATTTGGAAAAAAAAACTCTACTTTGGAGATAGACCGTTACATGAATGTTAGGTTCGTTAATCCTACTTATATTTGACCCCTAATCTATTGAAACTTGACATTATTATCTAGCTAACTATTATCACCTAACAATACTTCCCCTTCTAAACATTAATCTAGCTTCCTAATCTAAAACATGGTTGAGTAGCCACCAATTATTTCCCATCCATTAACACATAAGTAGAACATTAGGCTTCCATCGTTAGGACCTATCAGTACATTAACACGAAGTTTAGGAACTTTAGTAGCCTTCAAAAGTAAGTCATTAGCAGGAACTTGAAGAACCATTATTATAGATGTTTGTCCGCGGTGTGTTTTTGTGTCATGTGTCGACCCAAAAGCTAAATGCAATTGCATTGGTGACAAGATTATGCCCACTATTATAAGCACCATCCTCTTCATTACCCAAGCAGAAGTTATATTATGATCTTTCTTGTGTACTTAACTAACCAACTTTTTACACCCTCTTTTTTGTACTTAAACCTCACTTTGCTTAGCAAAAACATTAGGATAGTCATAACCATATATAGAACTCTAGTAATCTACCTACAACTACTTATATACAAGGCTCAATTTCATCAACCATGCATATATAAAGACTTGTTCCTAAACATATTCTCAAATTGTAACCAATTATTAATCTCCGGAAAACATTTTCATCATCATTCCTCGAGTTCTAATTTGATCTACGAGTTTGTTTACCAGAAATACAAACCATCTTATTGCTATAGAAATAAGATTTTGTATAATCGAAATCCTTGAAATCACTAGTTCTTTTGCTATAGAAATATGATTTTGTATAATAGAAATCCTTGAAATCACTAGTTCTTTTGGATATCTTCTCTACCGTGCAAGAGTTGATTATAAATCTACATACATTGTTTCATTGTACCTTGGGAGGCAATTCGCCATCAAATTTTACACATTTGGAACAAAAGGGGGGAAATTGCTTTAAAGAAATATGGTAGTCGCCTCAAAGTAACAAATAGTAATCATACAATTCAGAAAACAGAAACAACATTATGTTGTTTTTGAATTACATCCAAGTCTTCAAACTTCGAAGTATTTCCACATTATTATTTTGACTCGTCTTTTGTAGTTCAAAAATACCGTTATTTTGACCGTCTTTAACCTGGACGAAACTTTCGTCCTAAACTCCTGATGAAACCACTTCAAACTAGATAAAGACATCTCTTTTCTCACACTCCTATCAGAATACAAGTCCAGCTACGCAGATTTTTGTAGCAAAACGAAATGTATATGTTACGAAATTATATTATTAAAAATAGTTGTTACCTCCTCAAATACAATTTACGTGTGCTAAAACAAAATTGAAAATTAAATATTAAAACTTAAAGGAAAATAAAAAGCAAAACGTGAGAGTTCAAGAAATATAAGAGCATTCACACCAGCTTCTCCATCTCTATCCGTATCTTTAAATTATAAAAGAAACATGAAAACAGCTCTCTCATCCCCATCTCTATATTCATCCTTTATATTTTTAGAAGAAACTATAACCACTCTTTATATTTAGAAGGTTATCATTCACCCCTTATTCATTATTATATAGTTTTTGTAAGTGTGTGTGAGTGAAAGAAAGAAAAATAATAATAAATAAATAAGTATTATTTAATTAAAATAAGTGATATGATATGAAATCTTTTTGAAAAATGAAAAATAAATTTAAGAAATCTTTTTTAGTTAAATTATAAGAATAAAAATTAAAAAACTGATATGAATGCTTTAACCGGAGTCAATTTTCCTCAAAGGTTAAGTGAATAAAAAATGAGTTTTTTTATAATAAAGTAAGGAGCAGTTAACCGCCTGCTCAAATTAGTTGGTCCAACCGCTTGAAACGTGAACATCTTGTATGGGGTAGTTATTATTAGAGGCGACAATTGAACAATTTTAGATAAAAATAAATCAATTTGACTTATTTTTTTCATTGGTAACAAAATTAAATGAAAATATTAAAACAGAAAATAGATTATTAATGACATGAATCGAGCGCTTGTGTTTACGACATTTAAACTTATTTTGTTTAAAAGATAATATATTGTTTTCATAATTCATATATAAGTTATTATTAAATTTAAAAAAATAATAAAATTATTTTCAATTGAAATGAATTTTCTCAGATTTTAAATTTAAGATAAACGGGACATTAGAGGTGCGTTTAACACAAAACTAATTTTAAAACGAGAATAATGTTAATCACATAATGCGGTTTAGAATGAGTATGGAATAAGCGGTGGTGTCATCTATCACGTTAAAGTAACATATACAAGTTTTTATACAGTTTTTTATTTAAATTGTTTCTTATCGAACAACCATCCAGGTCATCATTATTTATATTTTTTTTTCTCATTTCAAGTATATATTGTATTTTTAACTCCTATTAAATGTCTTATAACAAAACATTGTTTTTAAAAATATGGGGTTGGTGATTTTTTGTGTTGTTGTTTCATTGTAAGTCTATAGTCTAGAATTTAAGTTAGTGTCATCATTCTGGTTTTTTATTCTCTTTTACTCAACGGTGATGGTAGAGAGGACGGTGGTAAATGGTTATAGGATGTGCTTTACCGATGGTGATGGAGATGACTAGACTTTGATGGAGGTGGATTCATGTTAGCATATAGTGATGAGATGTGGACATATAGTTAACATGATGTGATGATGATTAAAGACCAAAATGGATATAGTGATCATGGGGGCTTTGTGTGTATATGGTGGGTGATCGGAGAGGGCACACGTTTTAAAGAGGGCCTAAATTTTTTTTCTTATTCAGGTATTGTGGTTTGATTAACATATATATAAAAAAATTAACTTATTAGTAATTACATGGTATAGAGAGGTTCAAAAGTATCGTTTTTGCTGAAAGGTTGCTTTTGTTGAAAGAGTATTGTAGAGGGTGCCCATTAAATCAAGTTGTTTATCAATTAGGTTAAAATATATTTATTCTTTAATCTTTACTTTTTTTTAAAACAAAAAAGGAGATCGACTACAAGATTGGCGGTTGCTATTAGCGTCTAGTGATAGTCAATACATAAAAAAATCATGATAGTCGACTGTTGATAAATATAAAAACCCAGGCTGATTGCGATTGAAGATTGTTCCATGCATAAAAAAACTTACTGTTGTTTTAATATATTTGAAACAGTTCGATTGTTTTCCTAATGCATTAATTGCATTTAGAGTATTGTTGACTATTCCTGTAACGTTGACATTTGCAAAAATAATCTTTTCAAAATTGAAGTTGTTGAAGTCTACTTACGATCCACATTGTCACAAGAAAGATTTAATGGATTGGTAATGATAGCTATTGAGAACGATTATTTAGATACTATGAATTATGAAGAGTTGATAAAAAAATTTGCTTTAAAAAAATACTAGAAGAGCTTCACGATTCGTTTAACTATGTAAAATAGATCATCTGCTACATTAATTTATTTGGTTTATAGTCATAACAATTATCGTTGTTTTAATGATTTTTTTATACATATAAGTTTATATATCAGGGCCCACACTAGTACACAAATGTTTATTTGGAGCGATTGGATTTTTTCTTTTGAATCGGTTTTATTAAAAACCGCCTCAAAAAATAGATTCCAAAGAATAAATAGCATTAAAAAATAATAACCGCTTTAAAAATGATTTTTAGAATACCGCCTCAAAAAATATATGATTTGGAGCGGTTTTCACCCCCAAACGCTTTATAAAATCATATCTTACAAAAATCACCTACTTAATAAGAAACTCGATCCCTTCTCTCTCTCTTTACAAACATCCGGTGACTCCAAGCATTCCAAAATCCGGCGACTCCTATTCGGCTTTCTCCATCTCACTTCTCCCAGATCTATTCATCATTCCAAACATCAGGCGACTCCTATTCCTTTTCCTCCATCCAGCTACTCCTTTTCATCTTAGGGTTTTTCACTTCTCCCAGATCTGTTCATCATTTTCAAAGAGTTTTCTCACCTCCCAGAATCGCTGCCGGTCTTTGGCCGTTCATCCCTTCAAAGGTCCTCAGAAAGTGTGCCATTGATGGAGTTGTTATACATAGAGATAAAACTTCAGACCGGTAAGTCGGCAGAGAACCGACGGAAAAGGTCCGACGACATTCGTGTTTGACAAATCAACCGCTTCAGCAAAACCACTCCCCTGTTCCGAACAGAAAAACCCATCGAGGTCGTCAAACCCTAGCTTCAATTGCTGCAGAAGACGGCGATGGTGGTGGTTTAAGCCGGAATCTAACCGGTTTTTTTTATTTTTTATTTTAATTGCCTTAACCTTTTTAGAGCGGTTTTAGAACATTTTTCAGAGCGGTTTCAAAATCCTCAGGCTGTTAATGATGGCGTGGCGATGATGGTAGGATGAATATGAGGATGGTGATGATGATAATGATGATAGGAAGCAAAGGAAATAAAAATTAGTGAACATGATATTTGATATCCATAAATAAGAATAACGGTAATCAATAATACGAATTTTTAAAAGAAAATATATAATCATTGCACAAAAAAATCAATAAACTACTTTTTTATATATTAATGTATCTAAAATTGTTTAAAATATACGTGCTTATGGTTTTTTAAATAATGTAAATCGGTGAAAATTTAAGTGTGACATTTAACTTTTTGGAGGAAAAAAAACCATCTTTAAAAAAAGGTTAACAAGTCATTATTAGAAAGAAAAAAAACTTAGACAAGTTTTGAGACTTTAAATTAGTCCATTAACTTTATCATATATTTTTACAAGCTGTACGATTTTAATATACCAAAATTAAATGAAAGAACTTTTTCATATGAGAAGTAAGAAAGAATATTGTTTTTTTAATGATAGTTAACTCTTAAAAAAAACATGCACATATTCAAAACTTGATTTTTAATAATACTTGAACAAATATATGAAACATTTGGTTGAGTAAACAAGATAATATTTTAAGCTTATAAATTATAAATACTAAAAATAAATTTCACACCTATAAACGAATAAAAATAACAAAAAATATACTTATAAAAGTTGAAAGTATGTATATATCATTAATATATTTGGTGTATGTGTAAAGTTTGAGGGTAGTGTGTCAAATGAAGTAAACGTTAACCTTTTGAGTTGTGAGTAATGGAATGCACAATGATTGATCATGGCTTTAAAAGAGTAGTTATATATGGCTAACACTTCTAAGTAAGAAAACAAGAGAAACGAACCAATCGTTGAGTATGTAAGTCCTTGTACTTGTTCATAAATCCATAGTTGGGATTTAGCTTTACAAAATAGAAGCCAAAGTCTCACTACATAAATTGAGATTAACCAAAGAGGTTGTGGTGTAGTGGTTGAGGTAAGACCCAAAGTTTTAAGGCACCCGGGTTCAATCCCTGCCACCACCATTAATTTCCGCAGCATCGCAAATGAGGCCTAGCTCTTAGACTGATGCACATGGGTTTTACCTACGCCGATCCAGAGTTCGAGCATCGGCTCTCCCTCAAGCCCGAAGGGGCCGTATTGGGTGAGATTTTTCTTTGAAAGCTCTCCAAACACCGACGCCAAGTGAGCCTAGTTAAGACAACATATTGGACGAAGTTGGACGAGACTCTCCCATATAACGGGAGGTGCGACGTCACAACATTCAATGTTCGCCTTAAAAAAAACTAAAATTTATAGTGTTTATTTTAATAACCTTCCATTCCACACATTAACTCGATAATGACATAATTAGAGCCATTTATTGTTAAGGCTAACGTCAACATCATGATCGCACGTCTTTCAATTTGATTATCTTCTGGATTTCTACTTATTTTTGCCATTACGGTTTCAACAATAAACATATAGAAATCTATATATATGGCTAATGCCAACATCATGATCTTGAGTCTTTCAATTATATTTTTCCTTATACTTAAATTATAAGGATAATATATATAAATTGAATTATAATTTCTTATATTTGTCAATTCAATATCATCCCTTATAATTTTTTTTTTGAGTGGAAAAAAGAGAAAATAATTAAAAAAAAATGATTAAAAGAGTATTTATTTAATTGAATAGAGATAAAGTTGTATCAATCATATAATTGTATTGTTGTACTGTTGTACACATGCACATCGACTGCAATATACATATATGACATATCTTTATAATTACAAAATCAAATTCTACGAATAGCAAATCTAAGTATAGATTTAAATGGCATACCTTTATGTAGAAATCGGGTATCAAAAACTGGATATTCTGAGAAGCGTGAATCACTTTCATACTGAAACAATTCAATGGTTCATTCGAATTTTTCAATCGAATAAAACTTAGAATTGTAATTTGAATAGACGATGAATCTCAGTTATATATTTTGGTTAGTATTAGATCATATTGTAAACAATGAATCTCATTTATATATTTTGGATAGGAAGTGCTTGTACACATACCGCATCCCCCGGGTCGAGAGTTAGTTTGTACAAACAATAAACACCTTTTCACAAAGGTTATAGTTAGTGGCAAATTCAAGAGTTGGGTATGAGTGTCAAACCGAAGAATGACGACCTTTCATAGCTTCTTTTTCAAAAGATCAATGATTGAATGTTAAAGAAACTATTTTTACGTGGGACTCATATATTTATTCGTGTAAAAAACATCAACCTAACCCGAATACATTTCGTATAACCCAAACATGACTATTTAGCCCATTTATTTGAATGTGTAACATGATAACGGGTCGGCATGTAGTAATCAAGTTATAAACGTGTTAACCGGGTTGATGGGTTGTAATTAATGAGTTAAAAGGGTTGTAAATGGAATAACGAATTGGCGGGTCGACATTTTTAATTAAACAGGTTAAACGTCAACCCGACCACGGCCCATTTAGTTAACATGTTAATTAAACATACATTTTTAATTAAACAGGCGAAACCTCTTATTCTCAGCCAAGGAGGCGATGCCTTTTTGTAACCGTGGTCACTAGTGGCTTGAAGGCTTCACCCCCCTTGAACAACTAGTTTGTTGGTCTCGATACTCACATAATGTATGTCTACTCCACACAACTTGAGTTATATAAATCTACTTCCTTCCCTAGATAAATGCACAGAAAATCATCAAAATAGACAAGTTACCATGAAAATCACCAAATTGAACATTGACTTTTAAAACCGCCGACTGAAAATCTTGTTTCCGATACAACTAATCAGAACAGGACACGTGACTTAGCTAGCACTTTTTCATTTTGTAGGATTTTATAAACCGCCAGCTAAAATTAACCGTCTTAACCGACGATTTTAAAATTCAATATTTTGATGATTTTGTATGTCTAACTTGTCTAATTAGATGATTTTCCATACATCTATCAATCGTCACTTTCGCCATTGTTTCTGGTCTTTTTAACTGAAATCTCCAACTTTCTCCCTAACTTTTCCTTCTCTCTCTAATTATGCGTGTTGGGTTTGTTTTCTCTTTAACAGTTGCATAACAAAGTGTTTATTCATTTATAAATATTCACTCATCACTCACCTCTCTCTCTCTCTTATTCCACACCAATTTCTTCCCAAAACACAACTTTTGCTCTCTTTTCTTCATGTAATTTCCAGGTTATGTAACCAAATCTTCTCATCATTACAATGCATTCTCGTTAATTTCACATAAACATCAATCTTTCTTGTGCTTCATAACATGTAATTGTTCTTGTCGTTTCACTGCACTCCAACTGTTCGATGAAATTCCCATGTTTTTGCTCTGTCAAATAACTGTAGTGTGGTGATGGGTCTGTTTCTTGATCAAGTCAACCGTTAGTTGAGGGATCTTACTAGATGGAGAACACTTTGTTACTTCGTTAGTTGATCAGTTTACAATGAATTCATTCCGTTAAATGTTTTAACATATTTGCTGATGGAGTTTAGAGATGAACAGCTTTTTCTGGTTCAAATTCATTACTTGATTCTTTGATTATTCTTAACAATATATACTCATTGATTGTTTACTGGTCTCATGAGATGTAATGATCAGCAATTGCAGATATTAGATCTTTCATGGGTCTCATGGGGATCATTATTATATAATAAAGAAAAGTGATGTAGCAAAAATCCTTGTATTTCTGCCCATTTCTACACATATTTTCTGTATACATGTTTGAATCTTGTGTTTTTCGCCTCTCAAGCGTTTTTAATATCCTTATCCTTCGTGTTTCAAAGACCGTTTGTCGAATAATATAACCAAAATATTTCATATTATGGAAGAAACTTTCGTTCCCTTTCGTGGGATTAGTAATGATCTTAAAGGAAGATTACTGTGCTACAAACAAGACTGGACAGGGGGCATCCGGGCTGGTATCAGGTTCATGATTCTTTCATAAGTGGAATTACAGTTGAATTTTGTTTAAAACAAGTTAGTGTTATTATGCTTTTGATTACAAGATTCTGATTTATTTGTTAGGATTCTGGCTCCAACGACGTATATATTCTTTGCGTCTGCGATACCGGTTATATCTTTTGGGGAACAACTAGAAAGAGATACTGGTTAGTGGTTAGAAACTTTATTAAGTGTCAAGATGATCATATTCTCACTTGTTACAAAAATTAAATTTTAATGTTTATTTGATACAGAGGGAAGTCTAACTGCAGTCCAAACTCTTGCATCGACTGCACTTTGTGGGATTATTCACTCTATAATTGGAGGGCAACCACTTCTTATATTAGGTGTTGCTGAACCAACAGTGTTAATGTACACTTTTATGTTCAACTTTGCTAAAGATCAAAAGGACTTAGGGAAGCCTCTTTTCTTAGCCTGGACTGGATGGTATGTTTTTTTCAACTCTCTTGGCTTAAAACTAGAGGAAAAATGGGTGGGATGGGTTGACCCGAAAACCCTCTTTGTACAAAAATAATTTTATAACAAATTGTCTTTAAATTCTCTGTTATTACAATATTATATTAATTGTTTTTAATAAAATGATTTTACGTTGTATGCATTAAAAACAGACTTAATAATGGTAAAAACCAGCAAACTTTCGACAATTTGGTGGTTTAACTCACTTATTTTTTTTTTTGTGTGGTGTTTTGTCACTTAAGTTTTGTTTTTGACTTATTCAAACCTATATATTAAGGGTTTATAATTCAACCAACCTACTTCTAGTATTTTACAGATCGGGTCCCTTAACAAATTTAATTTAATGTTGTGGTGTCCTAAACTCTTTTTTTCTTTGTATTGGTTTAATCACTGTTTCTTTTAGTTCAGTTAGTTTTTTTTATCAAGTCTTGAAAAGTTAAGGGCCGAAACCACTGCGGAAAAATTTCAAGGCTTAAACTGTCAAAATGTTGAAAGTAGTTTTGTTACCATCATTAATCCTTAAAAAGTACACTTTAAGTGACTTTCAACTTGTTTTTCCATCTAAACTGATTCTTTGATATGTCCCATTTGACATGTTAGAAATAAAACATAACCCAAATCGAGCGGTTCATGAGTAAATGGGTTGAAATTGTCACCTCTACTTCAAACTAACATATTCTTGAAAAAAGAACGGGTTTCAAGAAAGTTATTATTGTTTCAATGAGAACAGGGTTTGTGTGTGGACGGCTTTTCTGTTGGTCTTGTTGTCTATTTTGGGTGCGTGCTCAATCATCAATAGATTCACACGAGTAGCTGGTGAATTATTCGGTCTTTTAATTGCAATGCTCTTTATGCAGCAAGCTATTAAAGTAAGTACAATTACCTTCTATTTTGATTTGAATGAAACTTACTAAACCAATGTTGATTAATGCAACCTGAGTATTCATAATAAGATTATGAACCATCAAATCTAACATTTAATTTTATAGGGAGTTGTAGAGGAGTTTGGTATACCAAAAAGTGAAGACCCTAATCAACCTGCTATGCAAACTTCATGGCGTTTTGCAAATGGAATGTTTGCTTTGGTTTTATCTTTTGGCCTTCTTCTTACTTCTTTAAAAAGCCGTAAAGCAAGATCCTGGCGATATGGAACAGGTTAGTTTCTCAGCTTTGGTCTTTGTGACTAACGGAGTGTTTGGATTCGCGTTTAAAAGTCGTTACGTGATATCATATAATCCGAATCAAATAATCAGCTCTAAAGAAGGGGTTGTAGTAGATAGCATTTGGATGTACTTCTAATGTATGAAGTTGTAATAATAATCGAAGACAATAATATGTTCGAGTGTTTGGTAACATCTTATTATTTAATTCATTAATAAATAAAACGACCAAAAATTATATTTCTTATGAGTAAAAGGAGAGACATCTAGTAAAATATGTAACTTTATTTTACCCTTAGAAATCATTTTCGCGGCATGCATTATCTAAAACTAACTAAACAATCAGATTATCAGAATCTGTTTATCCAAACACCCCCTCAAAATGAATGTCAGATCTTGTTGAAGTCAAAACATTTGTTGACTTCTGATTCTTAACTCAAGGGTGGCTAAGGGGATTCATTGCGGATTATGGGGTCCCACTTATGGTGGTTGTTTGGACCGGTGTGTCATACATACCAACTAATGGTGTCCCAAAAGGAATACCGAGACGGCTTTTTAGTCCAAATCCATGGTCTCCTGGTGCTTACTCAAATTGGACCATTGCAAAGGTGTTTTTATATACTTATAACTTGCATTAATAGGAACATGCTTTTTTTTCTTAAAATCTTTAATATCGCATTTCTTGCAGGATATGCTGAATGTCCCACTTGTTTATATACTTGGAGCTGTTGTTCCAGCTACCATGATTGCAGTTCTTTACTATTTTGATCACAGTGTTGCATCTCAACTCTCACAACAAAAAGAGTTTAATTTAAAGAAACCACCTTCATATCATTATGACCTTCTTCTTTTAGGTTTTTTGGTAAGTGAATTTTCATGCGAATTTACTCCTATTTCTTTCTTTATTATATTTATATATTTATTTTATATTTGTGTGTATATACATTTACATATATATATATTTTTCTTGAACAGACCTTACTTTGTGGGCTAATTGGCATTCCTCCTGCCAATGGAGTTATTCCACAATCTCCTATGCACACAAAGAGCTTAGCCACCTTGAAGCATCAGGTTTTTTTTTATTCAAAATAAATTGAAATGTTTTCCCTTTTTTCTCTCTTATTTTATCACAACAGGATGATGCAGTCGTCTTAAATTTATTGCTTAACTTAGTGGTGATGTGTGATTGTTAATAGACACTCGTGTATGCGTAATATATATTTAAAATTTTTTTTGTTTTGTACACATCTAAGCCGTCCTTCTCTTTACAACACTTACATATGACCATTACTTCATAGCAATTTATAAATAACAAGCTTTGGACCCCAAAAGAGCCCCACTTCTGATATTAATGATTCAAAAATAGCATCTTTTTAGTTTTATCTTAATTTTCAATTCGTTTCCGTACTCCTCGCATAGTTCAACTAGTCATCAATTTAAAGTTCAAATGGCTCATATGATACTTAAAAGTCAACTGCTTACTCTTTCTTTAGGTTGGAGGTAGTTTATATTATCTTCATTTGTCTGTTTCCTTTCCAACTACTTCCTTTTTCTAATGCTATAATTTATCTTATCCTAATTGTCGGCTAACTTAGAAATTTATCTCAAATTAGTGATGTAATAAATCATAAATTTAATTGACTAGAAATAACCTACTATAAAATTGTTTTGGGGAAAGCTAGTGTAAATGTTCCAAAAAAGATTTATTATATGCTAGACTATAATATTTTATTCCAATGATGTGTAAATATAAAAAAATATATTTTCCTTGTGATTTTTTTCTATAACTAAATTATTTTTTTTAAACAGCTACTACGAAATAAACTTGTATCTACAGCAAGAAGAAGCATCCGTCAAAACTCAAATTTGGGTGATTTATACCGAAACATGCAACAAGCATACAATGAAATGCAGACTCCACTCATTTATCAAAATTCATCAACTCTGGTACATAATGAAATAACTTCAATCTATTTAAACTTCATTTTGCTATATATATCTAGATGATTATCTTTTAAACAGGGACTAAAAGAGCTCAAAGAAACAACAATACAACAAGCTACAAGTGCTGGTTACATTGATGCACCCATTGATGAAACCGTCTTTGATGTGAATAAAGATGTTGATGATCTGTTGAATGTTGAAGTAAAGGAACAACGTTTGAGCAATCTGTTACAAGCATTGATGGTTGGTGGTTGTGTTGCTGCTATGCCAGTTCTTAAAAAGATTCCCACTTCGGTTCTTTGGGGTTATTTTGCTTTTATGGCTGTTGAGAGCTTGCCCGGTAATCAATTTTGGGAGAGAATATTGTTACTTTTTACAGCTCCAAGTCGAAGATACAAGTAAGTTCTAAGCTCCACCAGTTGCATCTAAAATAGTTAAATTTTTACAGCTCCAAGTCGAAGATACGAGTAAGTTCTAAGGTCAAAATAGTTAAATTTTTTTGTACACAGTGAAAATCGTCTTCTCGAGTTGTCCCAAAACACTTTTGTGTCCAAAAGTTTCAAATTTTTTAGATATGACTAGAAAATTTATATTATTTATGTAATAATTTACATAATCGAATAAAATATTTAGAAGGGCTTATGCTTAAAAATACACTTTGGGGCTTTGGGCAACTTTCGACCCATTAATTCTTTTTTTCCATCATTTTTTTAGTTTACTTGTGTTAACCTGTTAGAGATAAAACTTAACGTGGAATTGATATTAGACTAAGTATTCAAAACCTTTTATCCAAACATTAGAAATTGATTCTTGTGACTTCAAGTCGCATTAATATGTATATGTTATAATATTTTGTTAATGGCATTGTAATCAGGGTTCTGGAAGAAAATCATGCTACTTTTGTAGAAACGGTGCCTTTCAAGACGGTTGCATTTTTCACGGTTTTTCAAACGGTTTACTTGCTTGCTTGTTTTGGCATAACATGGATCCCAATTGCTAGTGTTCTTTTCCCACTTTTGATCATGCTTCTTGTTCCTGCAAGACAATATTTGCTTCCCAAATTTTTCAAAGGTGCACATCTTCAAGATTTGGATGCTGCTGAATATGAAGAAGCACCTCCCACAACCCACAATATGGCATTTGCTGTAAGTCGACCTTTTCTTTTTATAAACCCATTAAAAATAAAATAAAATAAAATAAAATAAAATAAAAAACAGTAATTGATCGATGAAGTCTAGCGAACAATAAACACATGTTTTGTGAGAAAAATAATGTTCCACTAAAGTAACCAAGTTTCCCATTTGTTCCACTAAAGTCACTCAGTTTTTTGTTTCTCTAAAGTCACTCAACTTTCATAAGGTGTTCCAGTTTTGTGAAAGTTGTAAATATTAATTTTTTAAAACTAAGTGAGCTAAATGGAACATATATGAATCTTTGTTACTATTTAGCGACTACTTTTTCCGATTTGACTTAAATTAAACAATTTGAAACTTTGGTTAATACTTAGTGAAGTATAAAAAATTTAATCACTAAATTGTAACAAAGATTCATATATGTTCATTTAGGTCACTTAACTTTAGTTTTTTTTAATATTTATAAAAATTTCATAAGATGGAACACTTGATGAAAGTTGAGTGACTTTATAGTGACAAAAAGAACTTCGAGTGACTTTAGTAGAACACGTAGGAAACTTGGTTACTACTGGGTGAATGTTACCCATTTTCTAATAATCTTTTTAAGCATGTGGCGGGTCTTTATGGAGGAAAATGCTATTTTTTTGGCGGGAAATCATGGTTATAACTAGGGTCTCCTTTAGAGATTTTATGGCTTTGCTAAAAACCCTTTATAATGTGTACACTTGCAGGAGGAAGAGGATGTTCATTCAAGAACATCTCAAATTGATAGTGGGGAAGTTCTTGATGGAATTATAACAAGAAGCCGAGGAGAGATCCTTCATTCTAACAGTCCAAAAGTAACAAGTTTGACCCAAACCCCACGAGAAATGCAGCCTTCATATAGCCCACGTGTATCGCAACAGGCTTTTAGCCCACATTTGCATGATTTATGGGTCGATAGGAGCCCTAGATCACCTGGAAAAGGGCTAGAAATCAAGCAGACTCCAAGTCCTGGCCCATCTAATCTTGGTGAAACTAGTAAAGGTTCTTCCTCATGAAACTTATGCAATTTCAATGGTGCTTGAGAGGTTTCTGTCATAATTATGTGTTTAAATGTTTCTTTTGTAATGTGTAAACAGTTGGATAATTTCTGCATGTTTTTATTTTATTGTATGTGTATGGTATGGGCAGAAAACAAGTAATTAAACTTATAATGAAATAATGTTTTTTTCTTTCTTTCTAATTTGTGTTTAAATCATAGCTTCACACACATGCTCATATCCCCCTCCCTCTTCATCTTATTTTCATTTTAAAATAATTTTTATTAAGTTGCAAGTAAAATGTTTAAATATTGCACAAATTTATAACGTTTTGTATGCCTTTTGACATACCTTGTACAAAAATTATGAAATAAAAACTTATGAGTTCTCTATTCATGGGTTCAAGCCGTCGGAAACAGTCTCCCACACAAAGTGTTGGGTAAAGCTATGTATGCGATCTGGTCCCTCCCAGAACCCTGTGTAAATGCGGGAGCTAAGTCAAGCATCGGGTACGCAATTTTGTATGTCTAATATTAGTAACTTAGAGTGGGTGAATAAATTCTTATTATTTTCTTGACTATTTTTGAAAATCTTTTGTATGGTAGAAAATATTTGTTGTGAAATATTTATACATTAAGTATTTAAGTATAAGAAAATGACCATTATACAAAGAGAAAGATGGGTTGTTTCTTTCTTAGTTTGATGGTAGTTTCCTCATTTGTCTATACGTTTTTTTAACTCATTTTCAATTTCTAAAACATCTCGTTAGAGAAGAATCCTTTGAGATTTCGAACTCATATTATAAAAAACAAAGTGTTATAAGAGTCTAATGTTTTATAACCACATGAATAACTACAAAATAAATTTGTTTACACTAATGAGTGATTATTTTGTGCAACTTAGTTTTCCTCGATTTGAACGTATGTTTAGGCTATCGAGTAGTCGATCATGTACCTATTGTGTTGTTCCAAGTCCCTAAACTTGTTACTTTAAACATATTAGTACCCAAACATATTACTTTAAACCTTTAGTATCTAAACTTGTTATTTTTTACAAACCACATAGACTATCTGTGTAATTAACTCTAATATTTATGTGGTGCCTTTGCATGTTTAGTAACTGAAATTTTGGTTAAATCGCACAAGTTCTTAAAGAATGTACTATGCAGAACATTAAAAGGTATTATTTTGGTGTACAAAAATCAAACCTATTTTTAACACACTTTTGTTTTGTAACCATTAAAAAATTAGTGGTTAACTAATTATAAAATGTAAATAAATATACGAGTAAAGAGATTTTTCAAAAACTTATCCATTAAAATACTTATATTTAAAATTACGCTCTAGTTTTAGACATCCAGCCCAATTATTATTATTTTTTAACGTCGAACTAACACATCCACTAAACTACCCACTTCTAAATTTACGTCATTTGTTCACAACGAATTTGAACCCTCAACTTTTTTAAAGGAATATCATTTCAACACCTTGGTATCATCGAGGTACATGTACTTTGTTTGCCAATTCTCTTCATGTTTCTTTATTCTGGTTTGTTTCAAAGAATTAATAAATAAAAATAGATTATTAAGTGTGTAATAAAGAAGATTTGGTTTATGTATTTAATTTTAAATTAATGGTCAAATGTAACTCTAATCTCATTTACTAGTTGTTAATGAAAAGACAATTAATTCATATTCGATACTTGACCAATTTTTAAATTTTTTTTCTCACCTCAATTAAAAGACTAAAGGGTATAATAGTCAATTGTAGTTTTTGTTCAAATAATAACTATAGCTTTCTATTTTTGTCATTAAATTATTGTTTAAAGTATTTAATTTCATAACTTTTTTACTTTTCTCGATTATTAACTATTAGTTCAGACATTTTATATGCTAAATTTATTATAAACAAAAGCTATAATTACTTTTTGTAAAAAAAAAACTAAAATTATAGATACTTTATAAAAAGGCAAACTACACAAAACTAAGATCTACTTTGACAACTAATTTTAAAATACATAAAAAATAAAATGCATAAACCTTTTATTGGTTACATATTTTTATTTAACTTCATATCAAGAAATGGTAATATAACTTTCTGAATAACAATTTGATAATGAAAAGTTATCACCATCACAACTGTTGATGATTTCTGTTGCATAATTTGGTTGAAGTTGAATAGAAAATAATATAGTTTGTGAAATTAATATATAGTAATAAAAAAATAATAATTAAAAATCTAAAAATAATCACATTTATATTGGTTTATTGCATTCATGTTCAAGTTTTAAAGAAAAGATTTAGTGTATTTTGACCAGTTTAAAGTTTGGTCATAAACTAATCCTAACCATTGGATTGTCATAAACATCATTAATGTTTCCCCTTAATTAATTTTTAACCTATTAATGACAACAAAATGAATAAATTGGAATTTAAGCTAAAGAGAGAAGACTCCAACATCACTCTCTCTAAGCTTTGTGTTGTTCCAAATCTCTCTCATGGATATTGTTCATGAAACTTATTTGAAACCTGAATTAGAATCCGAATTCAAATTCGTAGATGATTTTCCCATCGACACAAAAGGAGTCTTTCAAGATCTTCACTCACTCGCGGGTTCATCTTTCAACCCGGATTACATAACTCATGTTGTGGGATACGACCCGTTTGGGTTACTACCATATGGCTTGGGCTTGAATGATCATTTTTATGAGTTTAAGCCCGTTGAACAAGTAAACGATGGTGGAATGGTGGTGAATTTAACCAACCAGAACAAAAGTTGTACTGGTTGGACACAGGTGGATCTGCCATCCCGTTTAGGGTTGATGGAACGCCCAATTCTTAATCCAAAGCCGATGGGTTTCTATGTGGCGGATGAAGGATCGTGTGTCACGGCTGACAATGGAACGAAGAAAGGTGATAGAAAGATTAGTAAAGGGAAAATGAAGTCGAATTCGTCCAAAGGGCAATGGACCAAAGAAGAAGATAGGTAATGCATCATTTATTTGCAACTAATGAATTATATGTACAAAGTTAAAGGATCAATGTCGAAAACATGCAGAGTTTTGAAAGACATGGTGGAGAAATATGGGGTGCGAAAATGGTCATATATCGCGCAGATGTTGAGAGGGCGGATTGGGAAGCAGTGCAGGGAGCGATGGCACAACCATCTTCGACCCGACATCAAGGTTTGTTTTATGTTATATTATATGAATTATTTTATAAAATACGTATATAACACATAAAAACGAGTATTTTATGTGTGACCATTGGTTATATATACTCGATTAAATGAAAAACCAATTCGCAGAAGGATTTCTGGACAGAGGAAGAAGACCGAATACTGATCGCAGCACACACAGAGGTCGGAAACAAATGGTCAGAAATAGCAAAGAAACTCCCCGGAAGAACCGAAAATTCGACCAAAAACCACTGGAACGCAACCAAAAGGCGGCAATACACGAAGCGAAAATGCCGATCAAAATGGCCAAAACCAAGCCCTACTTTGCAAAACTACATAAAGAGCTTGAACTTACCAAGGGGAAGAACAAATTCAACCCGTAGTCACGGTCACAGCATGGCGGTGGTTAAATCACTGCCATCGGTGGCGGACCAAATGGATTTTGATTTTAGCGAGGTGCCGGAACTAGCCATGGATGAGAGGCTGCTTGAATGGGATGATAATATTGAATCGTTGCTTGACGATTTACCTTGTAATAATGGTGGCGGTGAAGAGGCGGATTCGTATCTGCAGGGTGAAATGAAGGAGATGGATCTGATGGAGATGATTTCACAGGTTAATCTTTAGATTTCTTCTTATATGTTTAATAAATTTGAGTGTTTGTAAAAGAATAAAAGATTTGAAGGATTTTGAAAGCAATAAAGGATTGCACATTGTGCTTCAAAAGTGGTACCTTTATAAGATAGAATTAAGTCCCAAAAACCAAACTGAATAAAATCTAAGATACAGAAAAAATATCACCCAAAATCTCCTTTTATGCAGCAGGCATAGCTTCAAGCTTTCTTTGGCTTTATGCGTTTAACCTGCGAGTACAGGAATACTCCAGCAAGGGCCACTCCGGTGCCTGAAGATTAAAAAATAACCACAATCATGTATAAATTACTTGGGTTGAGATACGGATCAGAATGTTCCTGGTCGGGTCAGTTGGCCCGTAAACCTTCTCCCAAAAATGTATACCTTTCCCCAATTTTTTATATACAAATTAATATGTCAAATACGATTAGGTGGGTGACTTTTGAGCCGTTTCAGTTATAGCTAACTTTTTAACTTCTAATACACATTTGACCCGTTAAGAAATTAAATATTAACCCGAATCGAACCCGTTTAACTATAAACGGGTTGAAATGTTTGCTCTAGAAAAGATAAGGGGCATTATTGTAAAATGTCCAAGCATTACCTATGGAATTGATAGGGGAAACAGGTGTTCGGAAGAACAGAACAGAGGTCACGATCACCACCACACGTTTCACGCAGTTACCAACAGAGTGTGTGACTGGAGATACCCTTTGTAGGATCATATAAGAAACCTGTAAAAACATTAATTTTAGCTTATCTGAGCTGTACTGTTAATTTCTATTAGCTGAAGGGTAAAATTGTTCAATGGTTGACTTTTAAGTTCCATCAAAATAGAAAAGTCAACTTCAATACAAGTTATCATGTAATGGTTACCAGAGATAAATATTTGAAGATTACCTGCTGATAGGCATGGAAGCAGATTGCAGCAAGAAGAGACCTAATGTAAACTTGTTTCACATTCAATCCCTGAAAAGATTATTAAAAAAATCAACAGCCAAAAATAATTAAGCGTAAAAGTATAAGCTAAAATAAAATAACAACAGTTAAATTTGAGAAATACTCACAGCAGATTGGAGGTATGCAGGGGTAACCCTCACTCCTTCAGTTAAGAGAGTAACAGGGGCCAACAAGAAAAATGACATAATCGTTATAATTGAGAACAGTGTAATGTTATCCAATGATTCCTACAAAAAAAACATATAATTGTTACAAAAAGAAAAATAAATAAATGCATACACGCAAAATCAATTTCACTACATCAAGAAGTGTGATAATAAAAATAAAATAAATAAAAAGCATGTCTGCCAAAGATACCTCTTTCTTAACCATAAATTTCTTGCTGAGGACATTACGCGATTGATTCGATAAATTGGATGCCATTGCACTCCAGAACCCAGCCCTGTTTACCAAATGCAATGATCAGATAATAGAAATAATAAAGAAATATCCCTAAATAATTAAAAAGCATGTTTTTCTTGAACAAATAATCATGAGAATATCAAAATGTTATGAAATGTTTATTTTGTGTCTATACCAATTGAATGAGGCTTCCGTCATTGATGCAAGGGCCACTCCACCAGCAATTGGTAGAAGGGATGTAACCACCCATGGTGTTGGCATCTGTCAGTAAATACCAGAATAAATTCAATTTTAAATTCTTTTAAATTAAATCATGAGCATAAAGTACCATAATATAATGTAGATAATAAAAATATACCTCTCCTAGGAACATAGCAGATAATACAACTGAGAAAAATGGTTCCATAGCTTTGATTGTGTGCGTAAATGAAACAGCAACTTTTCCAAGACTCATGTTTGTGAAAAGATTGCCCAAGGTGTGTACCATAGCCAATGGCAGGATTGCTAAAAGCTGCATGTTAGCAAGTAATTAGTACCGAAAATAAATTATTAAGAGAGAAATATATTCTCCATAACATGGAAGTACCTGTGAACCGCTAATTTTTGGTCGTTTGTGAAGATTTAATGTCCACATAAAAAACACAAGGACGCTCCCAACAGCAAACTGTACTGTAGTCACGGTTATTGGATTTGGGAAGACTTTCAAAACCTGCAGCATTTGATCACAGAAAATGAAATTACTTTTCAATTAGAAATTTATAGCAGCCTAATAAGTGTAGTCACGGTTGAATCAAAACTCGAAGTAGTACTACCTTTATGTATGTTGTTGCTATTTGGTACTATATTACAACTAAAAGCAGTGTTGTAAAAATCGTTAGGCGCTAGTCTGGCCGCTGCCGGTGGGGTACCGACTAGCGATTGATCGGGATTAATCGGATTGGAATTTTTAAATGTTTTTAGAATTATTTACCAAAAATTGAGCTATAAATAAGCTTTATATATGTTTTAGCATATAAAAAATATATATGTACAACATCTTGATGCACACACATGTAAAAGTCTTGGTCAATTTTGTTAAAACTATAATTTTGAGGATGAAACCTGTAATTTTATTAAAGAATAAGTGATAAATGAAAAAAAAATGTAAAATTCTTAGTCAATTTTGTTAAAACTATAATTTTGAGGATGAAACTCGTAATTTTATTAAAAAATACGTGAAAAAACAAAAAATAAAAATAAAAAATTTGGGCCGATTTGGACCGCCTGGGACCGACCAGCGATTAGTGGACCGATTACATGAAAAATTCAAGGTGATTATCTGATTAGCGATTAATCCCAATTTTTGCAACACTGACTAAAAGTGGACTAAAAAGTTGCAAACATATTCCACGTTGTCCAAATTTCATCAATAAAAATTCTAAATCAGTTAATTACATGTCAAGCAAATGACAAGATTATAAACAAACAAACACCAGAAGTTCTAACTAATTTTAAGGTTACACATTAGCAATTAAATAGTCAAAGATGACCAAACTAAGCCAATTTTCCCTGTGATTTATGGATCTCCAAAGTCATCAAAGCATACATGAATAGGATCCACATAGTCATTACATCTCTAACTGTATGAATATCAAAACAAGCATAAAAATTAGGGGTAATGGCATGTAATAGCAACGAATTGTTAAAATTCATAAATGATTTTCTTGTGCACCCTAATTCATTGAATTTTCACAAGTGTCTACAATTGTAACAGTAAGGATCTGTTTGGTTGGCTAAGAAAAGGAATTGGAATTAATTCCAATCAAATCCTTCAATTGATGGAATCAAGAATCCCTCAACATTACCTCAAGAATGTTTATAATTTACGTGATAACCCTAGCTGTTTTTTTTGTTTTTCTAGAAACATTTTCTTAACATATATGAGTTTCGATCTTTGTTTGTTAAGTTTAAGGGGTAATTTTGTCATTTTACATATGTTTACATTACAATTCCATTAACAAATGTATCAACCAAACACATTATGGATTTTCAAATGAATCCTTTAAATTTCGATTACAAAACATTCCGCAAACCTAACGGATTCAAATCAAGCATCTATATTATTATAAACGTAAATCATGTCAACTGAGCATAAACATCAAGCATCTATGTTATTATAAACGCAAATCATGTCAATTGAACATAAACATAATTAACATACGCAGGTGTATTATACGCATAAACGAATGCATCACTTAACGAACTCAGAAGATAACAAACAATAGATCAAACCTGCTTGTTATAGATATTGAAGTAGATGTTGAAAAGGTACCAAAGTCCAAACAACGATCCAAGCACAATCGTTTCTCCAAGCTTCGACTTCCCCAACGCCGCCTCTCCGCCGTCGGCACTGTCCGGAACAGACGCCCTAACCTCGAAACCATCCGATTCACGCTCCAGCACCGGCGCAGGAGTTGAAATCCAGTCACCTAGCTTCCTAGGCGAAGACGAAGAACAGCAGATTGACGGCAATCGAGTCGAAACACCGTTAATCAGGCGGAAATTGACGGATGATTTCAGAGGCGAGGGAAGGTGAGCTAGATTGAGCCGGTGATTGCGAGGCTTGAGATTTGAAATTGAATTGGAGAGATTGAAAGAAGAGGTCTGCATTTTTGGAGATCTGAGACCGACGATGGAGGTTGGTGGAGGGCGTCTTGGAGGCTCAGCCGATGCAGTGGAGGGAGGTTTGTTGGGAGGGTGGGGGCGCTTTTGAAGTGTTAATTTGTTTTATTTTTTATTTTTTATTTTAATTTTGTATCATTTTTCCGGTGTTTTTAATAGGGATATTCTTTGGGATATCAGATTTGCCCCCACTATAGAACCTAACTACTACTTTTTTTTATATTTTACTAAAATATAACAAAGTTTTTATGGAATTTTTATTACATGTAATTAAATTCTTTTATCATAAGTTTTAATTTGGTATTAATAATGTATAAAAATAAGTTATGTTAGGGTATGTGTATTACGTGTATTTATACAGTTTTCTATTTTAAAATATTAAGAAAGTAATTTAATTTTATCTCAAAATTAAAGAAAAAGCATGTGCATAAAAGGAATTTCCTACTTCCCTCACCAAACTTTCACCAACCCTCAAGTCCTCAACCTAGAAAATTCTACCTCTCATCCATGGATATCACATTTACAACACTATGAAGAGACAGGGCCCATTCCATATTTAATGAGAAAATGGTGAAAGTAACATTTTTTAGGTGTATTATGTCTTAAGAAACTTTTAGGCGTATTGATAGAACTAGGGGATTTACCCGCCTCGTGTTGCGACGGCGTCGAAACGTACAACAACTCGAACCGTCTCGTGTTGCGGCGGATTCAAAACGTACAGTAACTCGAACCACCCCGCGTCACGGCGGCGTCAAAACGTAGACTAACTCTACCACCCCACGTTGCGACGAAGTCAAAACGTATAGTAACTCGAACCACCTCGCGTTACAGCGGCGTCTAAATGTAGGTCGTAATTTAATTTAGTTACAAAAAAAGGTTTATTAAAGTTGAGGGACCAAATATTAAACTTAGATGAGGGGGCTAAATAGAAAAATTATTTATTGTCTTTTACTACTTATAAATTGGGGTTTAAGTTGATAATAATTACTATTTTTCCATCATCCATATTTTATCTTTTACAATGAAAGATACATTCTTGTAATTAATCTCAAATGAAGGGCAAATTTGTAATTTCACATAAGTTACTATTTATTTCGCATGGTTAATCAATAACAAGGAGAATGGTTATAAAAGTTAATTCTAGCATTCCTGATTTCTATGTCTGTTCTTATGATTCTACCTTATAACCTTTATTGAATTCTTATACTATGAACCTATTGATGTCTCCTATCATTTGTGAGATCATTTCATTTTAAACTTCTGAGTCTATCTTAAAGTGAGTATTCTATTGCGTTTTAGAACGTCTTGCTTATTTTATTTTAATTCTATCTGATTCTTGTACTTGTTACTTATAGTAACTTTGGATGTTTTAGACTCTAACCTAATCAAAATAATTCAAGTTTGTAACTTCGTTTGACTAAAATAAAATTTCATGGGTGAAATTTACACATACGTACATTCTAGGGTTTCTTTTGTAACGTCTTCGAAATTTGTTTAATTTTTTTAATTTTAATTATTACAAATTTCAGATTTATATATATATATATATATTATTTAATTTATTAAATCATTTAAAAACCTTGAACTTATCTAAAACCATTATTTTTATTCCTTAATCCTATCATAATCCTTTTCATACATTAACTAACAAAATTTGAACTCAAAATGTGTTCCCTCAAAATTTCATGACCTACCCCCTCCCCCTCTCCTATTATATTTGATTTTTTTTTATTAAAATTTAACAAACTATCTTTATCTTTTTGTGTTCTAGTCATTTTTAATTAATTGATAATAAACACAATTTTAAATTAAAAATGTGTAGATAAAAATTGAAAGAAATAATTAATTTAGTTGACTAAAATAGTGGAGTGATTATTAATAGTAGAGAGAGTCGAGAAAATAAAAATGAGAAGACCTAAAATTGTGATAAGTATTCTTGTATTTTACTTATTTATTATATAGTATAGATTGAATGTGGAGCACACGTTCATTTTGACGACCCACTAAAAATGATACCAATTGATATCATGGACACGAGTAATTGTGTGTGATTTAAGCCAAAAATCTATTATCCATTAACATTAATAATACCAAATCTTCCACCACGTCCTTCCAACATTCGAATTCCCTCCGGATCCTTGCCCTAATTAACAAATCGTCTTTCATTTCCGTAAAATCAAAGAACAAATCGCACTAATTTCAGCACAAACTATGCATTCGGTAAGCTTAAAGTTGTTTATGGAATTTAATTGCGTTGAATCAAGGCACACGACGCTAGGTCGGGCAAGTTTTGGTGCCGGAGATCGTCCGGTTAGGTTGAATTGTGGAGATTGGGGGAGGAGGAGTTGTAGAATAATTGCTCGTGCTTCGGAGAGAGACGCCGACGCCGGTGCCGGTGCCGGAGCAGAGAGTCAGAGTCAGCAGAATTCGAGTTCGTTTTTTGCACGGAATCAAACTTATGCTTTGCTGAAACAACAAATGGAACTTGCCGCCAAGTCGGAGGTTAGGTTTACTTTCAGTTGATTTTGAATTTATGAAAATCAAATTATCAGTTCGATTAATGCAAAATTATGATTATTGCTTCCTGTATTTGATTGTAAAAACTTTATTTTGATTGAAGTGCAAAAAATAACTGATAACTTTAAGTTGCTAAAGGAACACCATCAATGTAAGATATGGTGAAAATTGTCACACGGCCCGTATGATGGACATTTAAATGACATATATGACCACTAATAAAGTCATATGGGCTTTATGATCATTTTTCACCAAATCATACAGCTCGAATGACTCATACGGCCCGTATGAATTATGATGTGACAGGGGCGGGGTGTACACTTTTAGAGGTGGTGTCTGTATAGCAGCCCCTAATTCTATTGTCAATATGATATTCCTGTAGGATTATGAAGAGGCTGCTAGGCTTCGCGATTCTTTGAAATCATTCGAAGAGGAGGAACCTGTGTTACGGCTTCGAGGTTTGATGAGGGAAGCCATTGCAAACGAGAGGTTTGAGGTACTGTTTCCTCTTATGTTGCTGTTTGATTTACTCACAAAAGCAAGCATTTCTAGTGTTTGGAAGTATCTTTGTTCAAATTTAATCTTCAACTTTAAAATTGTGAAGTTGTGGTATACCAATTTGGGGTGAAGTTATTCATATTTGATGGTGTGTTTCTTGTATGTCATATATTGGAGTCATTTTTTTTTCTATTTTGTAAACCAGTTACATGCTCCATTGTTGAGGATTATCTGCTCATTGTTGTCTCCTTTTATGCCGTTTTAGGATGCAGCAAGATATCGCGATCAGATAAAAGAAATTGCTCCTCACTACCTACTGAAATGTTCTAGTGATGCAACAACCTTGGTATTCTAACTATCTCCTCTTTATCATATTTTTTGTTATGTCCCTTTTTGTACTCTTTATATCTCCTTCCTCTCTCTTCTTTCTCCTAAGTAGTGGTGGGGGTTAATCATCACTTTTATTTTGTATCTTTGAACTTAACCAATTCTCATCTTTTCGGAAAACTTGGACTAAAATATGAAGACTACTATGATGGAACATGTATTTTTCTCATTTCTTATGCTTGGTATATTATTTGATGTGAAGTTTGTGTGATTTAGGTTTTCAAATATTTTTCTCATTTCTTATGCTTGCTTGGTATATTATGCTTTTCCCGTCAATGAAATACCATTAACAAATTATGGGATTTAGGTTTTCAAATGTCTATAGTTTGTGTGACATCTTAGGCAAATCCCTTATTGTTTTGTCCACAAGAGAGATACTGGGGTGTAAGGAATGCCCCATGCCCCCGTCTCAAATACCACCAATATGTTTTGGGCACATTGGTTGTGTGTGAGAGAACTCCATAGTTAAGTGTGTTTGGATGAGTAATTTCAGGATTGGTGACCTCTCGAAAATTCTCTACTTGGGCAAATAAAAACAAAGTCATGTGGTCCTTGTAGGTAAAGCGGACAGTATTGGCTGGTATGAGGGGTTGGATGTTACAATTTGAGTCTGGTTATGTGTGCATTGAATTGAAATTAGACCCTTTTGTTCTTTTAAATATAATCTTTTGTAGTATTTTAGGGTACCAATTTAATTTTAATACAAATTAACATATCAACACAAGCCACAAGGTAGTAGGTTCCCATCATACTATCCATCAAAGTTTATAGTGAAAGCATTAAGTAGGTGGTGATGTTGTATTTTCATTCCTGATGAACTTGAGTTATGTCTCTTTCTTATTATTAAAAATCTTAAACTTTGCAATTAATTAATGAATTAACAAAGAAAAAATATTATTTATTTTAGGGGATCAGGGTTCAAGTTAAGAGTGTGTACATTGAAGGGCGCAGTCAACCTTTGAGAGACCAATATTTCTTTGCCTACCGAATACGAATTACTAATAATTCAAACCGACCCGTTCAACTTCTTAAGAGACACTGGATAATCACCAATGCTAATGAGAAATCTGAGGATGTTTGGTATGATCTCTCCCCATTGCTGAGATGTTTTTTTTCTTTTTATGCAGTGTATTTTGAATTTTTAATAAACTTTTTTTTATAGGGGTATTGGAGTTATTGGTGAACAACCAGTTATACTTCCTAATAACAGTTTTGAATATTCATCAGCATGCCCACTAACCACTCCTAGTGGAAGGATGGTGAGTATATATTTGCATCCATGAACATCTATTCAAATTTTCATCATTTCAACATTTGTTGATCTATTTTTTCGTGATTATTTTATTAATTACATGTAGGAGGGTGACTTTGAAATGAAGCATATTGATAAAGTAGGGTCAGAGACATTTAATGTGGCTGTTGCCCCCTTTGCTCTTTCAACATTAGGTGATGCTACAGATAACATTTGAGGTGTGTGTTTGTGTGTATTTACACACACATGATGATGCTCTACCATGTTCTACTTCACTTCAATTCTTGAAGAAGTTGAACATTTGAAGGAAGTGAAGATTGGCTTGTGTATTTGGTATATGTCAGATTAAAGAATTTTGTTAAATATTTGTGGAATGACTTGACTGTAGAGTTAAACATGTATAGAATTTTGAATTCCAAAAATATTCTGAATTTTGAAGTTTGAAAATGTGTTTTATCAGATAGGTTGAATGTTGAATCAATAAGATGGTGAAGATGATGCAACGATTTTCATAAATTTATAAGTACTTTCCACAATTGATTTTGCAGCAAAACCAGTTCCAAACCATTTAATATTGAATCGCTAAATCTACTTTTGTTCACAGTGATTGTTGTTTGGTTTGGTTTGATTTCGGTTTATGAAGTTGTAAACCACGCTGTTTGATTTGGTATGTGATTTGTGATACCAAACCGATTGAAAGAACTCATGTATAAAACTAATTTTAAGTAAAGAATTATGAGTACCACATTAACACCTATGCATATTGTTTTAACTATGATCATAAGACGGTTATTTAAGCACTTTAGTTTTAAAAAAAATGCGAGGCACTCCGTGACGGGTCAAAGCTTAGGCGCGAGGGGTGAAATGAGAGTTTCATATACGTATGTCGTTGCTATGTAAACCAAATAAGCTTTATGTATAGTCAATGCTATGTGAACCAAATAAGCTTTATGTATAGTTAGAAGCTACATGTATCCCGTATCTCTTACATGCCAACATTTTAATCAAGCAAACAATCCATAATCTCTTAATCCTTCATTTTTACATATTAGCCTCATCTAGAACCTATATTTGACCAATTTTGAACCATACGTACATGAAGTGATGCCTCAAGGCCCTAAGGCATTTCTGCTATCGCCTTGCGCCTCATACGCCTTTTATATAACCAAGGTAATTGAAGGGGTTTAAGATATCAAAACCCTATATAAGAACCAAACGAACCGGATCTCCGGTTTAAGGGGTTTAGGATATTAAAACCCAATGTAAGAACCAAACGAACCGGATCTCCGGTTCAAGGGGTTTAGGATATTAAAACCCAATGTAAGAACCAAACGAACCGGATCTTCGGTTCAAGGGGTTTAAGATATTAAAACCCAATATAAGAAACAAACGAACCGGATCTCCGGTTTAAGGGGTTTAAAATATTAAAACCAACATAAGAATCAAACGAACCGGATCTCTGGTTTAGGGACTTGAAGGGGATTAAGCAATCAAAGGAACGATGGCAAGCCTGCCGCGGCTGAGAGCCACCGACTGCGGCTCACCAAGACCTGTGACCATCATCATGGCCACCTGCCGCGGTTGAGAAGCTTATGAATAGACGATCAGACCTGAGAGCCACCAATGGAGCCACCTGCCGCGGCTGAGAGTGTGCCGTGCCATCAAAGCGTACCCGTACATCGCTGAAGGTGTGCCGCGGCTGAAGGCATGCCACGGCTGAGAACCTAGCGCTACGGTTAAGAATCCTCCTCAGGAAAATCGAGTTTCTAAAGATGACGGCTAGAAGTAAAAAACAAGGACGGAGCCAAAACCCAACCCCAGCCGCGGCTGAGGCCGTGCCGCGGCTCAAAGGGATCCTGACCGAAAGATGGACTCGTTTGACAACGGACGACAGCTCCCACTCAACACTTAGAAAATATCAAAGAAGTTGCGAGGGAAATAATCTCATACCAGAAAATAATACTAAATAACTAAGATAAAGTCCCATTGGGCATAAGAGTCAACTATAAAGACAACACCAATGGGGAAACCTGAACCCATGATAGAAAGAGGTCAGGTAAGAACCAGTAACACAAAAAGGGAAGTCAGATAACAAGACAAGATATGTCAGGAACAGAACCTGTGCACAAGGAACACGGGTCAACTATATAGACAAAGGTAATTAAACACACCCTGAACTCTCTAAGCACGAAAGGGGAAATAACAGTCATATTAGCAGAAGCAGGGAAAGATGTTTGACTGCAGACAACCTATAATAGACATTCAGTCCAAACATCTTGACCATGGATACCTTATAAATAGTCTGGCCGATTTCAAAGGACGGACTCATGTTTTAACACACAGATTCATAATATCATAATTTACTTATCTCTCCTTTCTCACCTTTTACCTCTCACTATACACATACTTGTTCTCACGCCGGAGGGTGGTCACGAGGAGAAAACCCCTTCTGCTCGTGGCGAGGCTCACGGTGTTTCCTGTTTTGCAGAACATCCTTTCAAGACCTGGAGATCCCGTTCGTTCTTCCAAACCCAAGCCCAGAAGTTCCAGCTTAACTTGTCCATCCAGCACTGCTTCAAGACTTCCGCCCCTAGGTGATAAGTTTTGTAGCAACATTTGGCGCCATCCCGTGCTCTAAAACAAAAACAAAAAAGAGAAAAAAGCAAAAAAAGCAAAAAAAAAAAAACGATGGGCGAGGGCGAGGAAACTCCTCACAATGAAACCAGAAGTTATGATGTCCTGTACCAAGACGGTAGCAATGTTACCGGGGGGAGGGAAGCAAGAACCCGAAGAGTCGTCTTAACGATTCTGAAAAACAAAGTACTGACAAGGTAGTCGTTACACCAGAGTTCTTACGACAGAACCGTCAACAGATCCTCGCTATGTTACAGGAGGAGGAAAAAGATCGCCAATTGAAAGAAATCCGAACCCGTCTAGAGTTCGGAGACAACGAGGATGACGACTCACTAAAGAAAAACGAAGAAGAGAAGGATAAGCTACGTAACACTGAGGTTGTGCGTCAGGAGACAATCAAGAGGAAGAAAGATTTCGAAGATGACTACAGCAAACCATACCGACCGTCCACGGCGCGATCAAGATCCAAGTTTATCAACAAAATTGCAGAGTTTACTTTTCCCCCAAAACTAAAAATGCCATCAAACGTGGGGAAATACGATGGTTTGGGTGATCCAGATGACCATCTCGCAATTTCCATAGGTGCGGCCGAGGTGGAACAATGGTCTATCCCGGTATGGTGTCACATGTTTATGCAGACGCTGACGGGAGCAGCGAGGGTATGGTTCGACAGTCTCCCAATCGGAGAGATAGGGAGCTTCGAGCAACTGGAAGATAGCTTCTTAAAGAACTTCAGCCAACAAAGAAGGTCCATAAAGGATCCAACAGAGTTGCACAACATTAAAAGGGGTGATGGTGAGTCAGTGGAAGATTTCATTACAAGATTCGTAAGAGAGAGCATGCAAGTCAAAGGAGCTGGAGAAGATATACGTATCTCAGCGTTTATTCATGGTGTTCGGAGCGAGCAGTTGGTGGAAAGATTCCATGAAAGCCATCCAAAAAAGGTGGAAGAAATGCTAGAGAGAGCAAAGGCGTTTGTACGAGGAAGAAAAGCGAGCAACCAACTGAAAGACCGCACACAAAAGAAGCCGTTGAATTGGGAAAACTCAAGGAAACAAGGACCACCAAAGATGTGGGATAAGCCACATTCTCAACCGTGTTTCCAACAAAGGAACGTGGCGCCCTCTCAGTTTTCAACACCACGAAGACACGTCGATGGACCAACGGTTAGTCTTCCACCATTAACCAAAACACCAACTGAAATTCTCGCAACCGAGAACGTCAACTTTGTGAAACCTGCACCCATGAGACCAGGCCCTAAGAAGGCCACCGACAAGTATTGTGAATTTCATAAAGATAATGGGCACACCACTGATGAGTGTTTCTCCCTGAAAAGACAAATCGAATCAACAATAAAAACAGGTAAACTGTCACACCTGTTGAAGGAGCTTAACGCAACACCTCAGGCCGGCGGAAGGAGAAAGGAGATCCTAATGGTAAACCAACCATCAAGTAATGCAGGCATGAAACGAAATAATGACCACATGGAGCCGTGGATGGAGCAAGAAATCAGTTTCCCTCCGATAAGAGGTGGAGATTTTGCTAGAGGGGCGCTTCATGTAACTGCTGACATTGCCGGTCATCAGGTACGAAGGGTTTATGTTGATACCGGAAGTGCATCCGAAATCATGTATGAACGTTGCTTCATGCAACTAGATGAAGAAGTACATAAAGGCCTCGTCACACAAGTACACCAGCTAACAGGCTTTTCCGGAGAAGTAGTGCAGCCGCTGGGCAAAATACAACTTCAGGTGACAATGGGGAACGAAACGGGAATTCGTACGGTTCCAATGACCTTCCTCATAGTACGCTCTCAGTCAAGCCACAACGTAATTTTGGGAAGGCCAGGTTTATGTGCACTTGGAGCAGTCATATCTACCATTCACGCGGCAATCAAATTCCCAACCCCAGACGGTGTGGTAACTCTATTATCAAGTAAGGAATGTAAAAGCATAAAAGCTATAGCGCCAGATACTTCAAACAACACAGATGAACAACACAATACGAGGCTAAAGCAACCCTCAGACATGGTGGGGGGTATTAAGAGATACAGCGGAGCGGATAAGGTAACACGTTTGGACAGAGTAGATGTACCACGAAAATGTAACGGAGTCTAACTCCGAAAGTGCTATAAGTAATCAACACGCAAGGAACCATTGTAATCAATTTTCAAAGAAGGTGTACGCGAACACCAAAGATTGCATTCACATTTGGTTATTTCATACCCATTGTCGTAACCACAAAGACAACAATACCCCAAAAATGAAAGAAGGTATACGCGAAAAATAATATAAGTCTTCCAGTCGCGACTGGACAGACAAGCCACCTGACCAAGTTCAGGTTGGAAAATAATCTAAGTCTTCCAGCCGCGACTGGAAAGACGAGTCACCTGACCAAGTTCAGGTTGAAAAATAATCTAAGTCTTCCAGCCGCGACTGGACAGACGAGTCACCTGACCAAGTTCAGGTTGAAAAATAATCTAAGTCTTCCAGCCGCGACTGGACAGACGAGTCACCTGACCAAGTTCAGGTTGAAAAATAATCTAAGTCTTCCAGCCGCGACTGGACAGACGAGTCAGCTGACCAAGTTCAGCTGAAAAATAATCTAAGTCTTCCAGCCGCGACTTGAAAGACGAGTCACCTGACCAAGTTCAGGTTGAAAAATAATCTAAGTCTTCCAGCCGCGACTGGACAGACGAGTCACCTGACCAAGTTCAGGTTGAAAAATAATCTAAGTCTTCCAGCCGCGACTGGAAAGACGAGTCACCTGACCAAGTTCAGGTTGAAAAATAATCTAAGTCTTCCAGCCGCGACTGGAAAGACGAGTCACCTGACCAAGTTCAGGTTGAAAAATAAACTAAGTCTTCCAGCCGCGACTGGAAAGACGAGTCAACTGACCAAGTTCAGGTTGAAAAATAATCTAAGTCTTCCAGCCGCGACTGGACAGACGAGTCACCTGACCAAGTTCAGGTTGAAAAATAATCTAAATCTTCCAGCCGCGACTGGAAAGACGAGTCACCTGACCAAGTTCAGGTTGAAAAATAATCTAAGTCTTCCAGCCGCGACTGGACAGACGAGTCACCTGACCAAGTTCAGGTTGAAAAATAATCTAAGTCTTCCAGCCGCGACCGGAAAGACGAGTCACCTGACCAAGTTCAGGTTGAAAAATAATCTAAGTCTTCCAGCCGCGACCGGATAGACGAGTCAGCTGACCAAGTTCAGCTGAAAAATAATCTAAGTCTTCCAGCCGCGACTTGAAAGACGAGTCACCTGACCAAGTTCAGGTTGAAAAATAATCTAAGTCTTCCAGCCGCGACTGGACAGACGAGTCACCTGACCAAGTTCAGGTTGAAAAATAATCTAAGTCTTCCAGCCGCGACTGGACAGACGAGTCACCTGACCAAGTTCAGGTTGAAAAATAATCTAAGTCTTCCAGCCGCGACTGGAAAGACGAGTCACCTGACCAAGTTCAGGTTGAAAAATAATCTAAGTCTTCCAGCCACGACTGTAAAGACGAGTTACCTGACCAAGTTCAGGTTGAAAAATAATCTAAGTCTTCAAGCCGCGACTGGACAGACGAGTCACCTGACCAAGTGCAGGTTGAAAAATAATCTAAGTATTCTAGCCGCGACCGGACAGACGAGTCAGCTGACCAAGTTCAGCTGAAAAATAATCTAAGTCTTCCAGCCGCGACTGGAAAGACGAGTCACCTGACCATGTTCAGGTTGAAAAATAATCTAAGTCTTCCAGCCGCGACTGGACAGACGAGTTACCTGACCAAGTTCAGGTTGAAAAATAATCTAAGTCTTTCAGCCGCGACAGGAAAGACGAGTCACCTGCCAAGTTTAGGTTGAAAAATAATCCAATATCATGGTATGAACACCATAATAATGGACTGGGGGGACATGAAGGGGTTTAAGATATCAAAACCCTATATAAGAACCAAACGAACCGGATCTCCGGTTTAAGGGGTTTAGGATATTAAAACCCAATGTAAGAACCAAACGAACCGGATCTCCGGTTCAAGGGGTTTAGGATATTAAAACCCAATGTAAGAACCAAACGAACCGGATCTTCGGTTTAAGGGGTTTAAGATATTAAAACCCAATATAAGAAACAAACGAACCGGATCTCCGGTTTAAGGGGTTTAAAATATTAAAATCAACATAAGAATCAAACGAACCGGATCTCTGGTTTAGGGACTTGAAGGGGATTAAGCAATCAAAGGAACGATGGCAAGCCTGCCGCGGCTGAGAGCCACCGACTGCGGCTCACCAAGACCTGTGACCATCATCATGGCCACCTGCCGCGGCTGAGAAGCTTATGAATAGACGATCAGACCTGAGAGCCACCAATGGAGCCACCTGCCGCGGCTGAGAGCCTGCCGCGGCTGAGAGTGTGCCGTGCCATCAAAGCGTACCCGTACATCGCTGAAGGTGTGCCGCGGCTGAAGGCATGCCACGGCTGAGAACCTAGCGCTACGGTTAAGAATCCTCCTCAGGAAAATCGAGTTTCTAAAGATGACGGCTAGAAGTAAAAAACAAGGACGGAGCCAAAACCCAACCCCAGCCGCGGCTGAGGCCGTGCCGCGGCTCAAAGGGATCCTGACCGAAAGATGGACTCGTTTGACAACGGACGACAGCTCCCACTCAACACTTAGAAAATATCAAAGAAGTTGCGAGGGAAATAATCTCATACCAGAAAATAATACTAAATAACTAAGATAAAGTCCCATTGAGCATAAGAGTCAACTATAAAGACAACACCAATGGGGAAACCTGAACCCATGATAGAAAGAGGTCAGGTAAGAACCAGTAACACAAAAAGGGAAGTCAGCTAACAAGACAAGATATGTCAGGAACAGAACCTGTGCACAAGGAACACGGGTCAACTATATAGACAAAGGTAATTAAACACACCCTGAACTCTCTAAGCACGAAAGGGGAAATAACAGTCATATTAGCAGAAGCAGGGAAAGATGTTTGACTGCAGACAACCTCTAATAGACATTCAGTCCAAACATCTTGACCATGGATACCTTATAAATAGTCTGGCCGATTTCAAAGGACGGACTCATGTTTTAACACACAGATTCATAATATCATAATTTACTTATCTCTCCTTTCTCACCTTTTACCTCTCACTATACACATACTTGTTCTCACGCCGGAGGGTGGTCACGAGGAGAAAACCCCTTCTGCTCGTGGCGAGGCTCACGGTGTTTCCTGTTTTGCAGAACATCCTTTCAAGACCTGGAGATCCCGTTCGTTCTTCCAAACCCAAGCCCAGAAGTTCCAGCTTAACTTGTCCATCCAGCACTGCTTCAAGACTTCCGCCCCTAGGTGATAAGTTTTGTAGCAACAGTAATTGCATAATCAACTCTTTCTTTCTCTCATTATATTTGGTTAGAACTACGTAGAATGTTTATGTTATTCTCATAGTATAGTACATATAATTGGTTTTGTATTAAATGTAGAGGTGTGCAAACCGGTTTTGGGCCCAATATAGTTCAGGTTGGGTCAAAGATGGTCAGATCGGGTTTTTGTCCATACCAGCTTGGGTTGAAACTGGTTTTTGAGGAGGAAATGATCGGTTTAATCAGTTTGAAACCGGGTTTTAACTGGTTTGATTCGGGTTTGACCGGTTTCAAAGTATAAGGTTATAGATCGGTTTCACGTATGAATACAGTTATATGTGTGCGTAGATCCAATAACTAATTTCAACCATTCTTGTGAATGTGCTCACTTCGGCCATGTACAAACAAATGCTTGACAAGAATTAAGAGTATACAAGTTTCTCAAATATACCGTGAATTCAAAATTTATAACATTTTATAAAATACAAGTAAAATAATCAAAGTGAAGAGCTTGGTAAAGAACCCATTGGGATTACTGTATTATCATCATCGTCTTTCGCCCCCCAGAATTTTGAAGAGCTAGCCTTCGACAACAGCCCTGAAAGGAACCCCATTGAAGACTTTGACTCTGTATCCTGACCCAAATTGTTTGGAGCGACCCGAACCTCATTCCGGCTGACATCCGGGTTTCTCATGGATCCAGTCCCAAGACCCACACCACATGGGCAGGTAGCCATCTTCTTGAAGCAGGCCTTGTGGTAAACCAATTCACAAGATTTACATCTTTCAACCTCACCTTCCTGTAGAAACATAATATCCCATTTGTCAACATGAAATTCTCTTTTTCCCCCCCTTTTCTTTATGGTAACCATGAGAACCCATTACTAGAAAGCTCATGAGGCCCCTCAATACCCTGCTAACCATCAAGAGAGGTGGCCTTCAAGAGGTTATTGTAGGAAACCAGTGGAAGCAGGATTGGAATCTGAGACCTCTGCTAAACGAGAAGCAGGTATTTACCGCTGCGCCACCCCTTTTTGGTAGAGTTTGAAGATGTTTTTTTGTAATTTTACTAGGTTATTTGTAGTATTTTAAAAATTCTAGTTTATAGGTTTTTCTTTTACAATTGTGCAATTCTATAAGGCAAAACCTTCAAGCCGCACATCAGAAAGTCAACTCGGTCAAAGAAACTGCCAAGTCATCATTTTGATCGGCTCACGGGTGAGATGCGAAATTTGTTACCTTTTTATTTAGCAACACCATGAAAAGAAATCTAATGTTTTCGTTAACATGGATATAAAAAGATGTGGATAGATGCTTAATACATTACCCATTTGTCAACATAACATTTGTTCTTTTCATGGTGTTTGGGGGGTGTTTTTGTCATTTTCACAAGCTCATTAATAGTACTTTCAATATTTTGAAAATATGGATAAATGGTTTACCTGAAAAGGGAATATAAGAGAAGATGGATCATTACAAGCTTGTCTAGCACCACACGGGACACCCACATCATAGCATATTAAACATTCATCGGTAATATGATTCACAATTTTCTTGGAAATAGTTTCTACCATCACAGGCAGTGCTGCAAGAAATTATGAAAATCAAAAGTTAACAAGAAAGCAAATCGCTATAAAGTCCATAACTCCGTATATGATTAGTTTGACAAATACGGCTTCAAAAACTATATTATTATAATAACAATATAATATTTTGAACAGAGTGAGCATTTGCGCAGTGTTGTATGTATTAAAAACACATTTGGGTGTGTTTCTACCCGTTTCCTTTTTAGCATCTTTTGTTTAACCCATTTGACCCATTAAAAATAAGTCATGACCCAAGTCAACCAGTTTATAAGTAAAACCCGAAAGAAAGTCGACATCTTTTGTCCAATTTAAAATGTTTCTTTAAGTGAATCTTTTTGCCCTTGACTAGTGTTATCTTATGATGTAGGGTTCCGACTTAGATATGTTATGATCTATTAAATAATCCACATGAAACAGAAATCATACAAGTACATAGGCCTCGGACATTATCATTTGACTGAATCATTTGATGTAAAATAAAAAAGAAATTACATAAACTGTATGACAAATCGGCTACTAACCTGCAAATACCCCTTTGGAAAGATCAACTAGGTCTTTTAGAGCAAAAAAATCACTGCTTTCAAGAATATATCTCCTGGATCCAACTCCTTTGTATATGGACCTACGAAATGGGCAGCGAACATATGGAAGCATTCTCCCAATTCTTTTTCTGACATTTATAACATGCTGTAAAGGTGGAATTTTGGAAAACAGAAACGGGTTCACAGCGCTTACACACAGCATTGGCTGAAAAAAAACAGAACAAATAAAATAAAAGATAATTAATCATACTTTTAAAGTAGGGAAAATACACTATAGCTGAAACTTTAGAAATAACAGACATGAACAAATGATGATGTTACTAGTTCATTAGATGATGTTTACTCTTCTTTTTTCATACCTTTTTCAATCATGCTAGCATATTTTTGTCATTTCTTACATCCAACCTTGATAACCTCTAAAATATACACATTTTAAAGAATGGGTGAGAAAGAAAAATGAGCAGAAATCACTAGTGACGTAGTGACATGGGCTGGAGATACACTTGTTAGCGAATTATAGTATTTTGACATGATTATGTAATTGTTCTATGTTAGATACACCAAGCTATTAATTTCAGCTGATGATTTATGCCTGTTAACTGATTGTTCCTTTTTGCTATTTATTATAACTTTCTCAACTATAGTGCTATTTAGCCATTTAAAGAAGTATGATGGTTCATTTCATAAGTTTTAAGTGCGGGTTGACATGGAACACGTTTGTCCAAACTTTTTATAAACAAATAACGTGTCAAATATGACTACCAAATTTCTATTATTCAATATTACCAAACTTTTTGAATAAAATGATTTAGTAGGTTTTATGCATTAAAAGTACTTTGAGCGACTTTCAACTCGTTCGACAAATTCGGCCCACTGACCCATTTCCTTTCTAGCAACTTTTATATATTATACCCATTATAGATAGAATATAACTTGAACATCGCCACATCTAAGTAAATATCTCAACATCCAAAGATAAAGTATAAATATTAAAAATTACCTTGTCATGAATAGAATCAAGATATGATTTAGCAAGCTGGGACACGGGATATTCTTTAAAATCCCACCAATGCAAAACCCTAGCAGGCAATATCGCGGTTTCATTTATATGACAAGATGAACAAAAAACCTGACCACTATATTCACAAACACGAGGCTTGCCCCATCCAAATGTCTGTACAAATTCCCATAACCGAGTTTTCCCCTCATCAAAATATTTATGACAACCTGCACAAGTATAATGTTGACCTTCTAACATCTGTCTCATTGATTTATGAGGCCTAATGTCAACAATAAGTGATATCGACTGGCCCAGTGTGTATATAGGCTTGTTTCCGACTTGTGATGAAATATCGGGCCCATTTTTTGGTGGGGCTAAGAACCATATGATAGAAGTAGGGAGATTGGATGAAAATTTGGAATGTAAAAGAGATTGTAAGCATTCTTGTATAAGGGCACTTCTCTCTAAAACGACATCTGGAGATGAATTCCCAAAATATTTTCTTGACTCACGCTCAACCGTCGACCAAGGAGAAGGAAGGTCAAGACCTTTATTGGCAAATGATGATTTTAAACGGCGATAAAGAGTAAAAAAATCACGGTATCGCCGTTCCACTTCCCATTGGTGGATCCCACTCCATACGCTTAATCTGTAAACAGTGTATTCCTTAACTCCCACTAATCTTTCACCTAATGAGACATCCCCTTTCTTCTGTTTTGCCCCAATTACTTCGATGCCATCAATTTTGTAGGGATTATGAATAGATGAGTGAAAGGTGTCAATACTAGAAGTGGAAGCAGTAGAGCCACCGTCTCTTGAAGGGAGAGAAACCTGATTATGATGTTCCCTACTACGGGTGAATCTAGCTGCAGGAGACTCACCAGAATTAAGTAGTATCTCTTCCATTTCAAAAACAACTTCATCAAAGAATTCATTCAGTTCATGGTTTTCAGCCTGTGAAAATGTACTTAGCAAAGTTACTATAATTTACTACAAAATAGTTTACTGCTAAAAGAAATTACACAAAAAGTAGCGAAAACCAAAACTGACCTTACTTGCCATTTCAATATCTTCACGAATATTCAATGAAATTGGAGTAGCATTTTGTCTTTTCTCTACATTAGCAATTGGCAATGACTGGAGTGAATATGTAATGCCTTCAGCGTCTTGAGTCAAAGCTGACCGAACATGACCAAGCGTAATATCATCTGTGCTTCCATTTAAAATTGTATTTTCAGGCTTTTTAGGCAGCACATCTTGAGAAACCTCTTCAGTCTTGAGTTGACTAAAGTCTTCTGCTTGTTCAGAAATGACATATATATCTGTCACGTTTTCTTGTTCATGTGATGCGTCAATACTTTCACACACAACAGTGGATTTTGAGGCGTGATCTTCACTTCCAAATTCATTTTGGTTGTGTTTTGGGATTTCATCTTTGACAAATAAATCTTGAGGGTTTTCCATGGTTTCTTGCGTGTAATCATTCCAATCATCTGAACCATATGCTACTGTTGAAGTCATTAGCAATGGATTCTCGTCATCTTTTTTCTTTTCCTGTGAATAATTGGTGTAACCTCTAAAGGGCAAACCAATCATTTCGTCATCATCTGTGCCATAACCATACATAGAACCTTCAGATTCAGAATGTTCTACTTGAGATGACGTTTCCCCTTCAAATACATTGTTGACCACATCAACACCAGTACAAGACTCAGAACCTTCTTCCACCCCTACATTTACCATATGCTCTTCCATTGTTTCTTTATCTGTAGAAGTACTTTGCATTCTTCTGGAAGTAATTTCGGATTTCGATGTAACCACACCTCCTCCATCTTCCAAATCTGATAAAGAAGTTTTCATTTCCATTTCATCATACGGGTTCATTTCATTTTCAATCACCACCGACCTTTGTTCAGATTTTTCACTGGGTTTCTGACTATATTCACCTAATTTCCCCAAGGCTAATGAATTTTTATTCTCAAACTTCCCACCCAAACTGAAATTCTCCAAACTACCAAAATCTCCAAATCTGGAACTTTTTACAGAGCCAATATCAGAGTCAGCGAAGTCCTGAAATGTACCAACAGAACCACACAAACTAGGTGTACCCATAACAGAATTAGCACTACAATACCTATCAAATTCTGACTCACCATACGACGAGTAACGCGATGACACTGGTGATGCCTCATTACTTATATTATTCAACAATTTTGCGTCTGCAACTTTCCAGTTTGATATCTCATCATCAAATCTATCATTCAAGGAGACAGTTTCACTACTCCCCTCTCCATTCATCATCCTATTGTACAGTGTACACACAGGTTTATCAAACATATATAAATAATCAAACTAAGAACACAGCAGTTTCAATTAATACCATCAGAAATTAATAGGCACAAACTACAAAGCTTTTTTCTCACCAGGAAAGGAGATTGGAGTATTGAACCCTTGACCTTCTGACTCCAGAAATTAAATGAACCAGTATCAACCTAACAATCGATAACAACAAAAACAACCTAACAATCGATAACAACAAAAACAAAACCTAAAATCACACACTGAGTCTGGAGAATCAGAGGATCTAAATCTAATAATCGTTAATCTAGTGACCTAAACGACCTAATTGACATGTCAGCTATCAAAAACGGAAGATGATGATATAATAATTCAAAACATTGATATATGAAAGTGAAATTACGATCGGAAAATTGAACGGAGGGCTAGGATTATGAATATATGGTGAAAAGTCATGAATATCGGAAATTCATACAGTTGAATAGATGGAAAACGAACCTTACTGGTGAATCGAGTGATTGATTACAAGGTGAGAGTGAAACGGAATCTGAAAATTGGGGTTGTTGGAGTTCAGATACGATCGATGTTATTGTAGGTGGATGTTGTTGCATGGTTACTCACGAAAATGAAAATGAAAATGAAAATGAAAAGATAATATCTAGTTGGCTGTGTTTGGAATTACTTATTTAAAACTCCTTATGACTTATTCAAAAAGGTAATAAGTCATAAGTCATAAGTCACAATTTGTAACTTCTCAAAAACTTTAGGATTTTCTTTGAAAACTACTTATTGACTTATGCTATAAGTTAATAAGTTATAAGTAATAAGTAAGGATAGACTTACTTCTTAAAAAATGGTATAAATAGGCTAAATAAGTAGCTTTCCCAAACACCTTATTAACTTATATAAGTTAATAAGTTAATAACTAGAGTAAATAAGTAATCCCAAACACCAATAACACTACATTTTAAAATGAATTTTACTCATACGTGAATAGTGAATCCATTTGATTTGTTACGAGGGGCGGTCACATGAATTTAGTCTAATTACAGTATTGCGCATGGCACTTCAAGATCCAACTTTTATTTAATGATTCATCTTCATGCTTTATATTTATTATATATATTAATCTATTAGATGAAATAAAAATACACGGGTCTCGTGGTCCACAACCCACGTACCCTCCCGTTCTCCTATTGTCCGGTTAGTTGGCAAATTTATTTTCTAAATTGTTTAAAAGTTTTTTTTTAACATATTTTTTTATTTTTTTTTAAATTATGTAGCGTTTCTCTTTACACAATATTTTTTTATTTATTTTTATGCCAACTTTATGTGTTTTTCTTTACGCACTTCACCACGTCAATGTCACCGTCGTATGCGTTTAAAACGTCGTCGAGGACGTTGATTTTTCTTATAACTTTTCTATTAAATTACCTTTTTAAATTCTTATATCATAATGTTTGGGACATGATAATTTTTTTTTATATGTTTAATCTCCATAATTGATCCATCGTAACTTCATACGTTTCTTTTAATCCTACCATCCCGCCATAACACGCGAGTACCGTGAAAATAAGACTGACACCGATTGAAAAACATCGATACCGTTATATAACTTTATTTTATATATGTTTCAATCTCCACAACCGAGTTGTCGTAACTTCATACATTTCTTTTATGTATTTAACAAAGTACCTTTTTTACTTAGCCACGTTAATTACACCGCCTCAATTGTTTAAGGTTAGTCTCCCGTCGCGAAGCGCGGAGCAAAATTTCTAGTTTCTAACAAATATGACATTTCCTCCAATGCAGTCTATATAGTCGTGAATTTAAAAAATCTTTTTTTACTCTGGAAATTATAGCCGTGATGATCTTATTTTATTTTTATTTTTGTTCAGATTTATCTCAACATTATCTAAATAACATTTTAGAAGGTCAATCTCAACATCATCTAAATAACATTTTAGAACGTCGATGAACTCCTGTTCATCGTAAGGGTTTTGATTGGTCCACTAATACTAAAAAAATGTTAATTAAATAATACCTTTATTCAAAAAAAGTCATTGGCTCAAAAGTTATTATTATCTATATAACATTTTAGAACGTCGATGAACCTCGTGAGGGTTTTGAATGGTCCACTAATGCTAAAGATTTGTTAATTAAATAATACCTTTATCGAAAAAAAGTCATTGGCTCAAAAGTTCTTATTATTAACCTTTTATTTAAAGACCTCCTTCACACTTTGTGATTCCTCTGTTTTTTTATATTTTAAATTAAACCCTCATAATATATATAATATACGTTTTTAACCTATTTCATTTTCAATTAATTTCATTTAATTTAATAACTTTTGTTTGTTAACTTTTTTTCAAAATACATAGTGCACAACAATTTGTAGTTTTTTACGGCAACCTTCTAATATGATTTTTTTTAAACGGAATTGTATTCAAAATTAAGTTTTTTTTTATCATTGCCTATAGCGGGTTCCGTTACCGTTGTGGTACCGTGACGAGCAGAACTTATTATGGGCGAACAATATCATTGTCGATATTGGTATTATATGAACCCGTATCGGCATTCAGCTTATGATTTTCGACGAACTGAACCGGTAATTTTCTTAATTTGTTTTTTCCCTTTTTTATTATTTAGTTTTATGTTTCCTTTCTATTAGCATTATTTTTATCGTTGCGCCTACATTTTTGTTTAAATTTTATTAACGATGGGTCCAACACCGTTCGTTAATTTTTTTTAAATAATGGAATGTGCCGTTTTCTTAAATTATTTTTGTCAACGTTCTGGTTTAAATTTTATTGAACACAGAGTTGTATTCAAATTCGAGTGTTTTTTTGGTATCGTAGGCTATAACGAGTCTCCGATTTTATGTAAGTTTTATCCACGTAAACGAGTCAAACCAATAATGAAGAGACTCTCGCAGTGAAGCGCGGGGGTAAATACTAGTAATCAACATTTACGAGTCATGATAATGCAACTTAAGAGGGTGTCATTATCGGTATATTCAAATCGTTCATTGGACTTGAACGTCTCAAATACGGCTCGTATAGGTACTTTTTCCACCTACAGATCTATAGCACGTATAATCTGTTATTCATGTTTATTCTATACGACTCGTGTAGACATATATGGGTCGTATAGGTTACAAATACGACCTGTATACACTTATGAGTCGTATGGGTTAGTTTTTGTAATAAATAACAATTTTGGACGGAAGATGTCTTGATATGTGTGCGTATTATTTGACTCGATATACATGTCTATTATTTGGTGCGATATAAGATTTCTCGATATGTGTGCGTATTATTTGACTTGACGTAAGATTCCTTGTAATACGTGCTGATTCTTTGACGGGATATAAGATTCCTCGATATGGTTTTGAATTATTTGGCAGAACGTAAGATTTTGTAAAAAACTTATATATAAAGAGTTATATGTTTATTTATTTTCTTCCTTCGTTCTTTCATTACTTGAATCTTGAGGATAAGATTGGAATGGTATGAACACTCAAGAATATGAAATAATGTGCAAGAGGTTAGTCAAAATGTTAGAAAGAGATGTTTAAATATCCCAAGAGAAAAAAGAGTGATAAAAGTGGACATAACTCGTACGATCGTTCCACGGCTCGAGCCGTGCACTAACCGTGGACCTTTCACTCTCAAGAGTGAATCCGTTACAGATAGTCCTAAAATGATTTTTGCTTTGTGATCAAACCTTTTTCATTGTGAGAATATAAGCAAATCAAGTAGGATTAAGTTCGACAACGATAGAGAGACAAGAGCTTGAAGAGCAAATTATCTTTGATTACATATTGATTTGGGTTTCGTCTCTTTTGGTCCATTTATGTAAACTTAGTTTGACGTAATTAATTTTAAAAGAACTCTTGGGAAAAATCTCTTTAGTTTATAAATTATATTCATGAGTGATTATATTTTATATCATAAACATGTTGCTTTGATTATCTTGTAATTGCATATAATTTGGCTTCTTTGAACGTTGTGCTCATTATTGAAAACTTGTCTCAGAGATGACACGGTCACTTCATGGTATGACTGCTTGTGCATGTTTTGGTTGATCTTGGAGAGAATGTTGGCGATCGGTCCACGTTTGCACTGTGTACCGATCGCTTCAGTTTGTTCCCCCGCCATCGGCAACTGCCATGGATGCGGAAAAATCGTCCACCACCATATGTAACGTCGTCGCCATTGGTCATACCACCTTACGTACACCTTGTGCTCCTTCTGCAAAAGAATAACACCACACGATAGTTGAATCATTGCACGTTTGTCAAAAACAGTTGTGTTGTCTCATTTTGGTTCTATTTTGCCCCCTTCTAAACGCTTGTTTCGTATCCTCGAGTCTTCCGATTGATCTCTCCTGGTAGGTTCGAAACCGGTCCGATTACATGTTTATGGTCCGGTCTTGGGTCTTAGATTTGGAGTGAACTCGGTTCTCAGTCCGGTTAAAACCCAAAACCAAAGTAGCCCGATTAAAAAACCAAATATTTATTGTGGTTGATCCACTTGGTTGAAGCACTTCTTGGGATATAGCAACTCGTTCAATCGTCTTTGAGATGCAACATTTCATTTAAATCAGTTTCGGTTCAACGTATTAAACCTGAAACCGACCGAAAGCTGAATGACCTATGGTGTTTGGTCCTCGGGTTCAATGTTCCTGGTATTAAACCCGCCTATGCGGTTGGTGTTTAATAGAGTTTTTGTCATGTTGACAACGATGACAGTAGACGACTGAGAGTAATGATGTAGTGAGGATTAAACCCGAAGACAGTGAAGCCAAATTAATAATATTCCAGGATTATTTTTAAACAAAAAATGACCATCAATGTTACTTTAAAAAATCAACTATAGTAGTCTAAAATATTATATTCTCATGCCACAAACATTGTTACATTCCTTGCTAGGATCTTATTACATGAAAAGAAGCACCTTTTATTACGAAAATACAAACCAAATATCAAAAGAAGACATCAAAACTACACTCCTTAACTATGCTAACAGCTTTAACCGCAAAATTTATATCATAAGAATCATTTTCATCATCAAACTAGACTTCATGTCCTATTTTACAGTTTCAGAGTTACCTATTGATCACCCGTACTCCCGCCAAGCCCTTTGATTGCAGCACATACACTCGGCTTTGCTTTGTTGCTTTCACTCAAATCCGGGTTATTTTCATTTGCTTTCTCCACTAGTTTCAAATGAAGCCAGCCTATCACCAAAACATTTCACCGATCATAATTGAAGGGTCTATGTGTAATTTCATAGAAGTTAATGGTCCAAATGAATCACCTAATGGGAAGCAAAATGTTGCACCCAAAACTGAACCCAACAGCACGTTTCTTCCACGCCAAGCAAGTGATCCAGGCACTGAAAACATCAAAGAAAGAACATTAGTATTAGTAATATTGAAACTTCTTAGGATTTCGGATAGAAACCAATCAAATATTCTACCGTGCATTACGGGGTGTTTGGATGTGTGTTTCCAAAGTGATTATGTGAAAAATTGAATAATAAAAAATCAGATAATCGGGTATTAAGGGGGTGTTTGGATGTGTTTTTTCAAAGTGAATATGTGATACTAAATAATCAAGAACCAGATAATTGTGTATTGAGGGGGTGTTTGGATGTACGTTTTCAAAGTGATTATGTGATACTGAATAATCAAGAATAAGATAAGAAGCGACTATTAAGGGGGGCGTTTGGAAGTGCGTTTTCATAGAGTGGGGATGTGTTTCTGCTGCTACTTGAAGCTGTAATATTCACCCAATTAACTGTTTCTTAGTGGTTTCAAGCATTAGAAACTGAACCTTGCAACTTCAAATCACTTTCCAGAACACAAATCCAAACACGGGCCATAAGATTTGGCAGTTTTGAGATATAAATGCTTGAAACTTCTTACTGATTAGACCAAATGTAGCAGCAGTAACAGAACCAGCTCCAACAATGTTATACACGTCATGTACTCCTCTTTTATCAGCAAGAATATTCTGCAACCCGTAAAATGTAGCTGTAAACACTCCAAGGCGAACACCACCAACAATTGAACCACGTGTAATATTAATGAATCTTTTCTCCATTGCATCTCTCATTAATCGATATTGTTCTCGTTTGTCACTCGTGCTCCCTAGTTTCAATGTTACTTCTGCATCCTTGCTCTGAGAATATTTGCAGAAATGCCACATTCCATAATATATCATCAGAAACTTTAGAATAAAAAAATAGGCAAGTATTCATTTTTTTCAATTTTGGCATTAGCTTATTAAAGGGTCGTGTTTTGTTGGTTTATGTTTTACCTCAAAAGAATCAAATAAATAAAGTGAACCCAAAAGAAACGGGCTAAACAGGAAGAAAGTTACATACAACCTTCTAAATAGCTTTCTTCAGAAAATTTAGATCTTTATTCTAACAATAATGCTTTTGAAACCGTATTTACAAATTTAGCTGTTTTCTAGTCCATATTTTCAATTCAGCTTCCTGGCCCAAGTTATCAGACTGCTGTTGGGATGTGTAGGCTTCGACCTAGAGCAGCCGGCCCTAGCCCGGCCCGTTAACTTGTTTACCCTAATTTCGTTTAGTCTATATATATGATCATATGTACTTGTAATTCCTTGAACACAGAAATAATATAAACCATGTTGCAGAGTAGACGTAGGTCAAACTGACCGCACCACTATAAATCTCTTGTGTTCGTTTACCGCTTTCGTGTGGGTGTGTTTGCGTGTTTGTGTTTGTGTGATACCTAACAACTGCTAGTATTCTTAAGGGTATAACAGTAGAGTATTTGAAGATATATGAAACCCCTTGATTTAAAAATTAATGAACTTGTGCACAAGAAAACTTACAACAGAGGCAGAGGCTTCCTTCATGCCTCCATATAACATGCCAGCAAATACTCCAACTATAGTTGCTGTACCCCAATTGACAGTTCCATCCAATTTTGAAGTTCTCTGTGTTCGAAGTGCAAAAAGTATATATTTAATAACTTACGGTGACAGATTATCTTTAATGAATACAACTTGGACTGTCTTTGGATCATTAAGATTTGAAGGTTATATGATGCTGAGTGAATGTGAACTAATTAATACGGGCCTTGTGCTAAACAAAAAATAACCTAAATCACTTCCCCAAAAAACAAGTATTAGGCTCGAGAAAAGACACAAAACTTTCACTTGCTTAGCACTAAAAGATTTATCACTTCCCCAAAAATAACCTAAATCACTTCCCCAAAAATAACCTCCAGATAAATCCTTTTCTAGGCTTGAAAATAGAACTATGAAAGTTGAATGCACCTTATCTATTTTGATTTGATTTTGTTTATCTTGATTTCTCCCATGACTTACAACTGTATAATCATAGTTTCCCCTCTCAATATTACACACAACATTACAACCCTCATTATTACAACTATGAACACTCAAAACTTACAGAAACTAGCTCAAACCTAACTGTTCCAGTATGCAAAGACACTTACAAACAAGAACAAAATGAGAGCATAAGCGGCATAGTTCTCAATATCGAATAGCGGTAAACAGCGACAAGCTACCTATGTGCTATGTAACGACGCATTTTCATGTTTAGCAGTAGAAAATTTTATGAAATAAAAACCCTAAATTAGTCAACTACTGTAGCAATTATAATCAACAAAAAAACAGCCATACCACCAAAATAGCTAAAATACGCTATATCTAATCATCTAATGAAATAAAAACCCTAAATCGCTATTCGCTACTGCTTTTATATTAAAAAAATCGCTATTTTCACGCTATGTAGCTGCTATTCACCATATAGCGCCACTTGACCGCTTCGCTACGTAGCACGCTATAGTGGTCGCTATTGAAAACTATGATAACCGCATATGCCAACAGTGATCAAGATCTCTAAACTCTAAACCACTTGAAACCAAAAAAGATACTTAAATTAAAAAACAAACTGATAATCAGAAAAGTAAGTCTTACATGAGAAACATTTTCTTGTGGTTCTTTGTGGACTTCCATTGTGAAATATAAAATTCCCCTGCAAACCAAGGAAATCATTCAATGGCTATAACTTACATAGTTATGCTAAACCAAAATTAACCCCTGTATGACAATTCGACAAGTAACAATTTAATATAACAAAGTGCACTCTGTTAAGTTTGGTTACTGTAATTGAGAAATCTATTCAATATAATATAAATTCATTTATAGGCTGAGAATCTGAATTTGAAATAAATGAGCTTCAACATGCACTTAGGTCTATCATTCAATTCAACAATATGGATAACGAGATGATTCGATTTCGAGCATGATACCTGATTCCAGCGAAGAAGAAGAAGAAGGTGAACCGGTGATTGATGATTCGATTTAGAGCAGGCGTTGCGTTTAACGAAGAAGACGGTCCAATTTGGGGAATTTGGGCGAACGGCCGAGGTTATGATCCGTTTCAGTCCGATTGAGGATTCTAATTTGGCCCGAATAAGCCCATGGAATTAAATTGACCCGTTTATATGAACTAGTGGGTTGGTCCGTGTAAAACGTCGGACATCACCGAGGCTATTTTGGAAAACTCAATCTAACCCGAACTGTCTTAAACACTGATTATATTTGGGTAATAATGTTATTATTATTATAACTATATAAATGTTTAGTAATTATATAAATAAACATTTAAATAATTATAAATAGTTAACATCTAATATTTTAGCTTCATTTCATTTATACAATATTTGAAGATTCACAGTTTCAACTTCAGTTCGTGGCTTGATTTAAGCCGTAAAACTTTAAATGTTATTTCCCGTTTGGTCGGCCGGTTGTTCCGACCAACCTAGCGGGTTTGGTGTGAATATTTTTAAAAAGGTAGTTAACGGTTTGTCTATAAAAGTTTACATTTTAATTATTATACACTTTATTATAAATGGATGACAATGAACATTAAACCCAACCAATGGTGTGATGCCACGTAAAAACTTTATCTATGTATGTACGTGTGTGTATATATATGAAATTGATTGAGAGCAAGAGTGAGCTTTAGCGCAGTTGATTCGCATGTCACACCCACACGTAGGTGGCGCTGGTTCGAGCCCAAACCCCACCCCCACCCCCACCCCCACCCCCCGCGCACAGTCACTGCTTCCCTTTTCCAAGCTGCTTTATTTATTTATTTATTTGTTATATGCATATACAAGCGGAAGCGGATGTAGATCTGAAATGGGCGCCGACCCAGGTGGTTTGCGGGGCACACCCACATGCGCACACACACGACGCAGGTTCGAGGACCCCCGTGCTAGTTCTTTCCTTTTGCAAGTATTATTATTGTTTATTTCCTTATTATTTAACTAAAAATACAAATGCAGATTTTGAAATGCTAAATTAACTTAATTAATCATCTATTATTTTTATAAAAAAAATTATAATTTTAGTTTTTAAATATATCAAGTATGTGAAGTTGTTTGCAAACAAACTTTTAAGATTAAAGTATTGTGAGTTCAAGGTTCTCATGGAGGTCGTGAGAACTTGAACCTCGCGGATGTGAAACAAATTCATAGTCCTCATGGATGTTGTGAGGATATAAATGTAATGGTGTAATCATGATCAAGGTTCTCATGGAGGTTGTGAGAACTTGATCTTTATGTAGATGAAACAAAGTCATGGTTCTCATGGATGTTATGAGGACATGAACTTAAATTTGTGAAATATGAGTTCATGGTTCTCATGAAGGTTACGAGGACATGAATATCATGAGAATAATTTTGAAGCTTGACTTCATAAATGTACAAGAGACTTAGATCTCATGGATTGATGTGTGTTCTTTATTGGACATTGTGTGGTTAGAAAATAGGTATGTGTGATTAGATAATTGTTATATGCAAAAACTTGTAGAAATTGTGTGAATGAAATATGCTTTCAAGGATAATGGTTGTGTTCATTATGAACATGGCCATGTCAGAAACTTTGTTTTTTCAGGTGTTGTCAGGGGAAACACGTCGTGTTCATTCTAAACATGGTCATGTCAGAAACTTTTGTTCATACATAATTTCCTTTTTTTAGGTATTCTTTGACGGTAACCATAAGGGGTGACATATTTGTATCATTACTAATATGAATTGTTGGAGGACAAGAAAAATTATATTGAGTATATAATAAAAAAAAATGTAAAGACAGAAAAACAAAAAAAATGTAAAGAGGACAAGAAAAATTAGTTAAAAATGAGTATATATGAAAATTTGAGAAACTTTTAAGTTTTAGTAAAAATTTTAAAGCTTTGTCTATGTCGTTGGACTATCAACCCGGTGGTGTATGATTTTATTAGAAGTCTAAATAAAGTATTACTTTTACTATGAGTTAGTGTAATTGTTTTTACTTAACTTATTTTAGCTTTGTTTGTTTATGTCTTAATAGATCCGTCACCATTTACAAATCTACATCCATATTTACTAAAATTTCGGATAATTTTAGCAAATCGAAATAGATTAAAAAAAACACCGTAAAGCAAAATAAATATTAATAAAACGATATAAATTTTATAAATTTACAATCAATATAGTTACCGAGAACAAAAATCAAACGTTGTAGTCTACTAGTCTTGTAGCAAAAGCATCATCATCTATGAGACTAACGAGTGTACAATTGCTACTTAAAAACATTTTAAAGCTAAAAATCCAAAAAATAGAATGGTCCGAAACATTAGAAAACCAAAAAACTCATGAATGTTTCACCAAAGTTCTTCATTAAATCACAACACTTCGACGTAGCATCCCCACTTGTTATTCTATTGGAGCATTGGCGGGCTTCATGCTTGAAACCAAGCAAATATAATGTACATCTTATGTGTCGTTCGACCTAGGAATGTTAAAAAAAACCATCGAAACCAACTGAATTGCTTAAACCGAGCAAATTGGTTGGTTCAGTAAAGTTAGGAGTAATACGGTCGATTTACAATTTAAAAAACTGGCTTTCACGGGTTAACCCACGGTGTGTGGTTTGGAACCGGCGGGGTAAACCAATCGAGATATTACATTATATACTTTTCATTTATAAAATATACTTTCTCTTAGATAGAACTAGAAAACACGACCCGCGCGTTGCGCCGAGGCTGTACGGTGACATTAACGTGTTTAAGTACATAACTAAAGACCATGTGATGCGACGGTTTTGCGAACCTCGTTACGTGTGTCGCGGCGAAGACAATAACGTCACTAAGTACATAAAAGAAACGTATGAAGTTGTCACGACCCGGTTCTGGAGATCGAAAGATTAATAAATTCCGACGCCAATAAATGACAAATTCATCAAAGAAGAATATAAAAAAAGTAAAAGAAAAAAGAAACGAAATTTGAGGGTAAACTTGAGAGTTTGAAAATTTAAGAAGTAGAGTTGAGAATTTTGTACAAGGGTAAAATTGAAACTTTAGAAACTTGAGAGATATGTTTAAAATTTAGAAAGTTGAAGGGTAGTATATGAAAATGAAGAAAGCCAGAGGGTTATTATTAAACCAGGTGTCATAAACGTGACTAAGCACATAAAAAACGTATAAATTAACGTTGCGACGTAAATATTACTTAACATTGAAACGACAAACTCGTTAAAACACTTAGTAAAAAGACAGTTATACAACGGTACCGATGTTATTCGGTCGGTGTCGATCTCATTGTTCTAGGTACCAGCATTTTACCGCTAGTTGATATAACCAACGATACTTAAAAAAATATATTTAATGATTTAAAAAAAATTAACGAACGAAAGTTATTGAAGAAAAGAAAATTTAGTAAAAAAATTAATAGAGTTAAAAGCATATATTATACATAGTACATGGGTCAAACCAAAAATTTAAAAAGTTAAGGGTCTATATGGTAGTTATAATAAACTTGAAGGGTTAAAATTGTCGGTAGCCACGGAGGTTAGTAAATGAGATAGCAAGGGAATGACAACATTCAAACTCTAAACTTCTCTTTTTTTTGACCCGCGAACATTTAATGTTGTGACGTCGTACCCCCCGTCACATGGGAGAGACTCGTTCAACTCCGGCCTATATGTTGTTTTAACCGGGCCCACTTGACGTCAGAATTGGAGAGCATCCAAAGAAAAATCCCACCCAATACGGCACCTTCCGGGCTTGAGGGAGAGCCGAGGCTCGAACCCTGGATCGGCGTGGGTAAAACCCTGGTGCATCAGCCTAAGAACTAAGCCTCATTTGCATGCCTCAGAAATTAATGGTGATGACAGAGATTGAACCCGGTCCCTTGGGACTTCAGGTCTCACCTCAACCACTACACCAGAACTTTTTGGCCTAAACTTCTCTTAAGACATCTCCTTTTCTCCTTTTTAAATATTTTTTTTCTTTTTTTAAATAAATATTTTAATAATAATATAAAGTCAAACTTTGTGAAGCCGATTTATAAATAAAAATACGACATTTTATTTACTTTTTGTGCTATTAAGTTTTTTATTTTTATTTTTACGTAAATTCCCTTAATACTTAAAAGGTCACACAGTCTGTTTTTTTAACCACACTATTTTGCTGGACTTTCGAAACATTAAAAATGATATTAATCGTGTAAAGCAAAATAATATGTGGCCAAACATCCAAAACAACGTGTGCCCTAGTTTAACCCAACCGGTTTGCTTTAGTTTATCCAAAAACCGTAATTACAACTTCAGCCTAGAAATCATATCACAACCCAGAAAACTGTGAATAGCCCAAGTTCAACCTAGTCACCACCATTTCAACGGTTCCAACTCGGAACCATATATTAGACATGTACCATGTACAGTTGTAGTTTTAGGAATGTACGTGTTGTCATGTATTAGACATGTACCTCGTAGAATTGTAGAAATGTTTTGGGAATGTGTTGTCAAGAGTACTATGCTTGTCAAGATCAGATGTATCATGGGCTAACTCGTATGTACTTAGCATCTAGGATAGACCCACCTATTTTTCATCGTTCAAGAATGTGAATCTTAGTAAACTAGACAGTCATAGGTATAGGAGTGCATATACCCATGCATCTAAGAGCATGTGGTATACTCAAATGAGTAAGGGTTTAGTGAGGGAAAAAGTGGTTTTCATGTGACGCCACGTCATTTTCTTCAACTTTCACACCACACTCACTTGGCAAAGGAAATAACCAAGTGAATGAATGAGTGTAGTGTGAGTATTAAATGCATTTTAAAATTTATTAATAAAATAATATATTAATTTTATATAAATAAAATTACATTAAATAAAGTTATATATAAAATTACATAAATTTAAAAAAAAAACTATGATTTTTTGTATAAAACTTATACAATAAAATACTAAGCGCATTAAGTTTGTTCGTAAAATAACCAAATGAGTTAGTAAACGACAACTAACAAAATAATAGCTTAAAAACCTTTTGATTTTACAAACAAAATATTATAAGAAAAAAAATGAAAGAAATAAGCATCAATTATCTTTTAGTTCCTTCTTTCATTCATTCTCAGCCTCCGTGAAGATCTTCACGCCACCATCTCACCCACCCCCTCACGCCATCAAGGGGGTGGTGTTGCATACACCATCACGTCGTAAGTCATGCTCACGAGACCCTCTCACCCATGTATACCACACACTCTAAGGACAGGTCTATTGTTTGCTTGACGGGGAAAATACCCATCTCAAGTTTGTAAATTATTTTCAAATATACACGAGGGTCATTACCAAAATATAAAATGGTCTAAAAATTATGTATCAACGCAATCCCGATCTTCCAATCTACCTTAAATCATGACACATTCATGGATCTTCACTAACCCCTAAATTGCAGCTTGTTCACTCGGGCAACAACATAAACAATTGTCGATGTTCACGTTAACATGTTTCATTCTTAACCGCATGTGTTGTCTCATACATTACAAATACACCCTTTTGCTGAGAATTGTTGTTTCACGAGGTTTATTCTCATTACCGTTTTATCCAATGAATTTTGATAAAGGTTTAAATTTTGACCCATTTTTTTTATAAACAAATAGGTTAAAATATAAACAACAACCGAGTGTCGATCAACACGAAGTGGGAGAGAAATATGCGAAAGAGTTGGAGGTTCCTGTGAAAAGTTGTTCACATTGCTTGTTTCATTTGTCTTTGTCAAACTGTAGTAGAAAGCTATATAGGGCCGGGGGGGGTCCGGACCCCCCTCCCCCCTCGCGAGTTTTAAAATTGTAGTAGAAAACTATATAGAAAAACTATGGTGAACCCTTCAAACAAACTGAAACTAATCATATAGTAGAGTGTAAAGAGAAGAGTGAGATGAACGCAGACGACGAGCTTGTTGGTGCTGGTTATTAGTTTTTCATACGAAGTAAGAAAAAGGAAGACACTGAAGTAAAATGTGAGCTATTTTAGTTTTAAAAGAACTTGATATACCTCGTAAAAGCAAACCCTTGATGTATAGCTTTCTTTCACTCTTCACTATAAAAGATTATCATGGAGTTGACAAGTTAGAAAACATATATTTATTTAATTAATTTTTTTAGTTTTTACTTATTGTTTATTATTCTTTAATTTTTTTAATTTAATGAGATTACATATAAATTTAAGATTTATTTTATCTTTATATTCTTAAATTATATATAATTTTATTAGTTATTTTTTATTATTAGTCATTATTTTACATAACTTGTTTGTTTCATTTCTAAAAATATGTAATACAAAGTTTTTTTTTAAATACACTTCACTAAAAAAACGAATACCAATCATTTATCATGAAATTTTTTATATATTAATGAAAGTAATAATAAATTTTTTCTTTAACCTGTGTGTTGTGAGGTGAGATAGAAGACCAGCAACTGATTTTGAATGAGGTTTGGTTTTATGAAACTAGGTTTACAATCAAGTAGATTGCCCATTGTTTTATTACATAGAAAATGAGTTCTTTCAACAAGTTTCGGTCAAAGATGTAATGCAACGATTTCAAAAGATAGAAACTAATAGGGAACAACTATAGGTACTTTTTTGATTCGTAAATACCATTTTATATATATTATGTGTTTTTTTAATTTATAATGACGATGTTTTTTTTTTATTATTGTATCGTATTTTTATTATGTGATAAACCTTACCCGACCCGAACCATCGAACCGAGCCGAAATTTTTTATGTCCGACTTTATGATATTAGAGCATCTAAAAACAGTGAACATCTGGAAAAAATTCTTAGATCCGCCACTGCCCACATAGGTGGGATGACAAACCTTTAAATGGGTTACAAGGTAGAATAACTCCTTTAGGAGTGTTATCTTATAAGGAATGACACTCAATATAAACCAGGAGGGTGCGAAGCACCTAACGCTCTCCCGCCTATGCACGGGCTTGGGGCGAGGGCGATGAGTGTAATGTGGCGTTTTGAACGCGCATTTTGCACCCTTATTTCCATTGTAATGTTGCGTTTCAAGGCTAACCTACACGTGGCAGCGCGGGTGACCCATGGGTGAGTGGCCTGGCAGTCGAATTCCGGTCCGCGTGGCCTAGCGGGTGCATTTTGCGTCCCTGGCGTGTCTGCGTATGCGTGTCTAGATATACGCACACGGCCTGGCGAGTGGATATTGGTCTGCGCGGCGTGTCTGGCTATAAGTGCGGGTCCATGTCTCACTGCAGCAGTCTGTAACTGCTGAACATTTTCATGTTGACCAGCTATTCAGAGTTAAGAATTTGACAATTACGAATCAGAATTCAAAAAACAAATAAATAAGCATTGAAGACACTTAATTTTCTTTATTTTCGTTTTTAAAATTTTTCAGCTGTTACGATTCTCAATTCCTGTATACCAAGACATGCTTGGTATTGCAACACACCAGAAATTATCTCAGAACAAAGCAAGAAACTCTCTGACTTTTACTTTATTCTTCTCAATGTACTATTTCAGTTTAGAGTTCTCATCGGTTGTACACACAGTTTCGGCCGTTGTATCATGGAAACATTCAAGTTCTCTTAGGAGACTCGGAATTTGTTTTAAGAGACCTGTGTTAAACATGAAGCCTCGGTCACGAATTCTGTATTCGTTTTCTATTTTGTATTTTTACTTTATTTCCATTATAAAAGTACTATAGTTTACTGTTTTCTTACTTCTTGTATTGTAATTTAGAATTATATAAATATTAGTATTTTTATTTTGACGAACGGCTCTTACAGAACAAACACTATGAGAGCTATACTTTGACTTTTAGATGTTAGAGATACTATTTATTAACATGCTTTAACGAACTTCTTAGTTGAAGTAACCCGTTAGGTGTATTGCCTAGTCAACTCCCAAATCAAATACTTTGATGTTCCATTATTTACTTTCTTTTTTTTTCCTTTCTTTCTTAGGGTTCATAAGTTCAATATATTGTTAATTTAATTATTTTGATCTCTTTCAACCGACTTGTATTAACCAATCTATTTTTACTCCAACTGACGAAAAATCATGAATAAGTCACTTCTTGTACCTATGCGAGTGAGTGGGCAGTCTCGCTAGACTCACGGGATATGAGTTAAGTATAACATGATAATTCATTTAATAAAACGTATGAGACAACATGTGGTTTATTTATTATCGTCTTTTAAAATAAATCCTGACTAGAAAAAAGCAAATGCACACCATGACACCAATCATGAGGAAGTACCAATGGTCCTCGTCAACATTCAATGCTTAAAGCAAGGCCTATGGTTATTTGTAATCCAATTATAGGAAAAGAAAGTCTACCTAATTGAGTGGGAGGTTCTACTTGGTGAAGTTTTGTTTGATAACATTTTGTGTATGCTTTTTAACCTTTTAACTTGTCATGTCTATAGAGGAAACATATGAATCTTTTTATAATGTAACAATAAAAATGAAAGATATCATGATAATATTTAGATGTGATCATGATAATTAGATGTGACCGCGCATGAAAATTTGGCCGACCATCGAAAAGACGACTCTAGTTTTTTCTTTTCTTTTAGGATATGAAATGTTTCAACGTGCCAATAGAATCAATTCGTACAAGCAATGAGACTTCTAGCATCGTCTATAACCATAGACCGGATTATAATGTCGGAAAATGGTTTCGTTTGTTGATTTTCAATCTTTGATATATCATGACCTGAACAAGCAACAAAATGAAATTTGAAGCGTTGGGATGCATGTTTTCAAAGTGATTATTGAAATTTTTTGACGTGTAAGCAAGTTGAGTCAAGTTATATTTATAAATATCGAGCTCGTCTAGTGAGTAGTTTTTCAAACTCTAGCTCGACCATATACGGCTCGTTGGTTATATATTAATTATTTTATTTATATATGCATATTTATAATTATTATATATGTATTTATTTATAACTATAGTTTTTATATAACATAATATATATATTATTTTTATCATAATTTCTATACAATAATTATTATTACGTAAAAACATATTTTATATATAAATGAAAACTATATAAATAATACGCTCGTTTAGACTCGCGGGTCTAATTAAGCTTGATACACGAAGCTCGACTCGTTTATTAAACGCATGGACGTCTCTACATTACAAACAACAAAAGCAAGTGCTCTGGGCACCCAAATTTTAAAAGCCTTAAAAAGTTAAAAAAACTACTTTAATCTATATCCGAAGCTGAAAATATATGTGATAATCCATCATTTTTTTTTGTTTTTAGAGAGAAATGAGAAAAGAAAACAAAATAATTAAAGGTTTATTTATAGGGTTATTGTAATAACATTCGGGCTAAATATTAATATTATACATTTTGACGCTCTATAAAATCACATTTTAAAAACTTTTATGCTCCAAAATATGTTGAGACATCCATGATAAAATTAGCCCCAATATAAGCTTGAGCTCGGCTCATGCGAGTTTCTAATGAACCTATCTCGAGTAGCTTACAAGTTGTTCGACTCGTTTACACCCTTACTTTTATAATCTAAAAGCAAATAATCATCGGAATCAAGTTATTTTTCTGAACAATAATTTTTTACATCTAAATTACCACCTAATTAACTTTGTACTTGCAAAAATTTAAACTCACACCATTTTTGTTGGACAAGCACCATACCACTAGATCATTTATCTCAAAAAAAATTGCATGTTTTTTAATCTAATTATTTTAACCACAAATAATAACTAAAAGTGTAGCTTCCCAACTATTGTTACGTGACGTATCACTCTTACATAAATCTAAATAAAGCATGCTTTCTTATTGTTCAACGAACTACTATAATGATATGCATAAACGAGTGAGAAAAGTTTTATTTTCTCGTATGTGATTTCTTTGTCTAAATGATTAAAAAACTGACATTTATTATTAAATTAATACACACTCCAAAAAACCAATCATAGAAGCAAAAAGAAATCTGCCCCTCAAGTTATGTGAATAGAAGTACTAGATATATGATGTTGACTAGAGAGATGACAAAGTCCATGTATCATAGAGATATTATTATGTTGAAGTGAGACCATAGTTTAAGAATTATTACATGTATGTTTGAACACAAGAAAGTGATTTCTCATTCAATGTACCTAATATTGATTCTTGACACTTAAAAGAAATTATAAATAATAATTTTGAATAATTACATATATGTGATTTAGGGTTAATATTATAAAAAAACTAATTTTCTTTAATTTTATATGAATATTTCTAAACTTTTTTAAAATACACGTATTTATAAAATCCATCAATAATAAACGTTAGCCACTAGCACAACCATTACATATATGGAAGTTGCCTAAACATTTTTTGGTGGATGTGAACGTTATGTTGAGTTTTTTTTTATGATGTGATATACTATCTTAGGCTATGTGTAATGGTTTCACTAAAAGTAAAAAAAAAACGTCTCGCTACGTCACTGTCACATTAACAGGAAGGCAATCACTAAATACAATCACTAAGATGTGTAATTATTTTACTATCCACATATACACACACATATACATCCGTCGCGCCCTGCGTTCGTGGTTCAAATCACGCTTGTACCCGTAACACCCCACATGGGCGGTGTTTCATGCTCAGAAAGACTGATGTGAATGGAGGTGTGAGCCTATTACGGATGTCCTTGTAGACTTTTTTTTTTGTTTTAAGTGCAAAATTATATAATCTTATACAACAAAAAAAATTATAATTTGCATACCTAGAATGCCACTTAATCAAATTTTAACACGTTAAAAGGGATAATAAGTTTTTATTTTTAATTCTTACATGTTTGTAAATTAAAAGAAAATAGTACTTTTTCATACAAAATAACAAAGCAACTTGTTTTTTTTTTATAATATTAACCATTCTTTAAATAATCAAATTATTTAGATTTAACAAATCAGTTTAAAATCAAACTAAGTTAAAAGTCGTATAAAGTATACACAAATGTGTGTAACTTCCCAAGTCAATTTAGTAAGATAAGTTTATCGTTTAATAAAACCAAAACCATTAAACTTATCAAATGAACATAGTTGATTCCATCTTTCTTAAATTGAAGAGTTGATTGTGATTTTCTAATTAAATCATATGCAAGTCAATGATAAACATCTTGATTATATAGTCTAAGATTATAGGGCATTATCATCTTTACTCCCTAGCTAGACTTTATTTGATATTAGACCCAAAATACATAATAGTGATATAGATATACAATTATTTACACATGTGTTATCTACTTAATACTGTGTTTGTACATGGTGTGTAATTCAATTGTATCGCTCTCCCATTTCAACTATAAACAGGAATGAAAAAAAAAATTGACAAGAAAAATTTAAAATTTGAAACATTTAAGACGGGTATTTGGGTATATTATTAGTTATGACATTGTTCACGGTTTAGCAATGTGTTGGTATTAGGTGAAACCCATCCACTTATCCGAAACCGAGCTCATACTTGTTTACCCTCATATACATACTAGGGGTGTGAATTCCTAACAAGACACAAAAATACGACACAAACCTAACAAGAAATTCACATGTTTGGGTTTAGCATAAATGAGTTCGGGCTATACTTACGAACACATTTAGTTAAACGGTTTGTGTTAGGTCAACTTGATGGGTTCACAGGTTGACCGGTTTAACCCTTTTTCTTTGTCTAAAAATATGTTTTATGTCTTTAATTCAATGGGTTTGAGCATTTTATGACAAAAATTAGAAGTTAATACATAAATTGACATAAGATTTTACAATTAACATGTAATGTATCATATATATTTGTATTTTTTGTTGTAAAGTTGTAAAAATAAAATCGGGTTAAACGGTTCATACCCGTGTCAATCTGTGAATGTTCGTTTTGTGTTGAGGTTCATATGTTTAACAAGATTTTCGGGTTCGTATCAAATTTTCAGGCTCGTGAATGGTTAAACACGCCAACCCATAAACATGACCCGTTTAACACACTTAATACAAATCAAATATATTAACATATTATATAACTAACTCTATAAGTATTGAAATCAAAATCATAAACTATGAAATCCAAAACTTAATTTATTTTTGGTACGTCGTAAATTAATTAAATAATCATCTCTGGAAATGAAAAAAAGAAAAGAAAAGGTTCTTGTATAATTCAATTCCATTACGGTATAAAAAAATACTTGAACAATCATTTCAAGAAAGGAAAAAAATAAATTAAAAATGATTTTGAAACCTAAATGGGTTAACGGGTCAACATGTTTTTAATGGATCAACCAAAATACTTCCCATTTTTTAAAACATGTTAAAATAGCCAAACCAAACTTGATTATCTTCGGATCGTTTTAGCATCGTGTTAAGAATTTCCACCCTGGTTATAATCACAAATATAGAAAACTAAAAGAATAAGAGCAAGAATTTTCTATTTATTTTTTGAGAAAAATATCAAAATGGATATAGTTCTCTTAAAAATACCAAAATGGACATTTAGCCTTTTCGAAGCCGGCTAAAGACGGCTAAGCCTTTGAGTTCAAAAGGCTTAGTCTCCGAATTTTTTTTTGGATGGACAAAATGTTCATTTTGATATTTTTCCCTTTTTTAAATTTTTTCTCTGGTTCGACATCATCACGTATTATTATATATATTTACTTTGCATGGTGGATGGCTCAGCTACGCTTTATTAGCACAAAATATTATTTAACCAAAACATAAGTAACTCGTGTTTTAATAACAAAAAAATATTCACTACACGTTAATATTGATGAATACAGAATATATATAGTTACGAACATAAAGTGATTTATGCAAAATTATTACATGAAAACCGTGAAGTCATTGCAAAGTATTAAGGAGTCATATTAAACCTTAGTGATATAACTAGTAATCACTTAAAAAGATAATATAACCTTCAACGAGTTAGTGTAGTGTTAAACACCAAATTCTCTTTTAGGAAACATATTAGTTTCGAATCTTATTTCTACTGGTTTTCTACTGTAATATTTTGAAGGGCATATACCCAATGCAAGTTGTAGTTTACCTCATCTCATTGGTTAACAGAGCATTGATAGTGTTCCGTAATTTTATTGTAATGAGTTCTCATGCTGAAATAAATAAATAACAATAATAATAAAAATAACCAGTTAAAAAAATTATAAGTACTTATTAAGTTTTAACATTTATAAAACCAATCAAACTTTTATAAAACTATATATCTGATTTAGAAAGACAAAGTGAAACTTATATACCGAATTCTCATATTTTCATTACAAAAATCATAAAATTTTAAGATTAAGTTGCAGTGACACAATAGTATTCGTTTGAGTCACTCTAACAAAAGCCTCATCTTCGAATCCAACTTTCATTGATTTCCACCCTTAACCTTTTAAAGTCAAATGTTTAACGCAAGCGAAGTACTAATAAGATCCCGTAAATTACCTCATTAGGCCACCCGTAACGTGCATTAATCAGGCGTGAAACACATCCACATCCGTAAAACACCGCCCCACGTGGGGCGTTAATCAGGTGTGAATGTGTGGTTTTAACCACGGACGTTTTTTATACAGGTGTGTGTGTATGGATAGCGAAACCATTACTAATCTTAGTAATTAGTTTTTGTGATTACCTTTCTAATAAAGTGACGAGACGTTTTTCATTTTTTAATTAAGCCTTTAGATATATTAATAATTACTATTAAAAAGTTTAATAGTTTAATTTAATAAGGTTCCAGACCCTAACCTCCATTGGTCACACACAAAGCACATCGAACGGACCATAACTTACCTGACCCCACTACCCTAACCGGAAACCAACGCGCATAAGCAGCGCGTGAACTATACCAAAAAAGGTAGGATAGAAGTGAAAGAAGGTGAAGATGGTGCATGACGAGGGATAAGACGAGACATTCAGGTGCTGCTGTGACTTTCTTCTTCTTGTTTGTACGCTAAATTCACCCTCCTACTCCCTCCTGCCCCCTCCATTTCCGATCATATTCAATCCCCCTATCCTTCCTTCTCAAATTCATTCATATAATCTCAATCACATGTAAAAAGCCTTTTTAATTAGTTACCTATTGAAGATGGAAGAAATGTACGGATTAATGAATCAGCAGCAAGTTCCAGCGGTGGATGCAGATTCGTCAAGAGAGAACTATCGCCGTTGTTTTGATGATCAGTCGCCGGAGTTTCGCCACAAACGAACTGTTCCGCCGGTGTATGTGTCAGGTAATTCCAGTATTCATACCAGCAGTAGTAATTATAATAACAACCGATTAGCTGAAGAGGTAGAAGATCATTTTTCAACCGCAAATCGAGCCAAAATCGTTTCACATCCGCTGTACCCTAGGTTGCTTCAAGCTTACATCGCTTGCCAAAAGGTACGATTATGACTGTATTTCCGTGTTCTTATGTGTGTGTGAGTGAGAGAGAGAGAGGAGATTGAACGTATACGCATTTATGATTGCTCCGGTTATAATTTTTTACTCAGTTATGGTTGGATCTGCAATAGAAAGGCATACAACTTGTTTAGCTAGCTCATGTATTTGATGTGTATGTACGCGCTTGGAAGACGTAAATCATGATCATGATTTGATGTGTTGATTGTGATATCAGGTCGGAGCTCCAGCGGATATAGCGAATCTGTTTGATGAGATTTTCAGAGATAATGATTTCTGCCGGAGTTCCAGCGCCAGCGACTGTTCTTGCCTCGGTGACGATCCAGAGCTTGACGAATTCATGGTCCGTTAAATCGTTGTAATTGCTACTACTTCCGTTAACTGTGTGTTTGTGCGTGATTATCTAACAATTTGTGGTTGTTTTGAAGGAAACTTACTGTGAGTTGCTGGATAAGTACAGATCGGATCTCGCTAGACCTTTCGATGAAGCAACCACGTTTTTGAACAATATGCAAAATCAACTCACCAGTCTATGCAAGGGAGCTTCTATAACCTACAACACAGGTCTCGAAAACTCTCTCTCTCTCTCTCTCTCCGTACTATTTCAGTCATGGAAGTGTGAATTTCACCGTCTTCTATGTCCCACCTTGATTTATTTATCATTTTATCGTGCATCTCATAGTCTCGTTTATATTTTATTCCGTCGGAATTTCGTTTTACATCTCCTTTTCGCCGCCGGAGGGACCGGAGACGGCGGTTTTATACCTCGTCCGAATACTCGCCGGCGGTGGCGGAATTGAGGTAGCCGCTGATTACAGTGTTTTGATTCGGCGGTTATAACAGCTAGAAGAGGAATCGGAAATTAGAAACCCTAGATTTACTCGGTTCTTAATTTAGGATATTCGCCGGTCATCCCTGATCTTTCACTCGTTTTCATGTTCAAGGTCTGATCTGTTTTAATTTCGCAAATGAGTCCAAACGCCTAGAAATCCCAATTTGTTCAAGGTGATTGAGTTTATAGACACAAAATTAGAAAGAAATCACTTTAGGTAATAACTAATAAAATATCCATTGAATTACCACAACTATATAACAATAGATTAGAGATATGTTATACATTATAAGATTTTACTGAATAAAATAATACTATATATTGAAAATTTGATATATCTTCGTGGTAAGGAAATAAAAGTTATGAGGTTAGTTGTGTTAATGAAACTATTATGGTAAAAAAAATTTGTAAATATTTGAAAAAACAAGTGATCAAACAGTTATCTGTTTATTTATTTTTAATTCATAAGGCTAAGTAGAAATCATCTACTTTAAAGGAAAAAAGCATTTTTCAGCAGATAATTAGAAAGAGTCCCATAAATTTTATAAAGTATTTCAGAATGTTTATCATATTTTGCATTTAGGCTTAAACCATGCAACATTAGTAGTTATTACTAAAAAGATGTGTAAAATAACTGTTGCAGTTAAGTTCTTGATACACCTTAATTAATTTAACTATCCTAAGGACCAATTTCTCTAAAAAGACTTCAATTCTAGCTGCACATCAACCCATTTGAATCATCAATATTCCATCCTGTATAACTGGTGGTTAATGAAATAGGAAGCTTCAAGCTTCTATATTTAGTTAGGAACTTTGTTAATTTATGTTAAGTTACACAATTTTTGTTTTGAGAGTAGGTTTTTTTTTAACTTTTTGGGAGTGTGATAAGATGAGATAAAAATGATTGCAATTGTTTTGTTGATGGTTTACTTTTAGAATAAAAGTATAAAACTATTTAACTAGGGGTGTTAATTGTTTTAGGTTGGTGGGTTTCATTCATCCTAAACATGACCGATATATTTGTTTATGTCAAAGACATGAACCTTAATCCAACGCACACACTTAAAATTTTGTAACCTGAATACAACCGACTTAATCCATTTATCTAAACAAGTCAAACGCAATTACTTGTTGGCGGGAAGTAAATTAACGGGTTGTAATTAATTTGTAAATGTGCTAAACGGGTTGGAGGGTTCTAATAAATGGGTTAAATTTATCGTAAAGGAGTTGACAGGTCGACCCCATTTGATCAAACGTGTTAAACAAGTACTCCGATCACGACCCATTTAATAAATAGTTTTTAATTGGCCCTTCTCTTCTCCTTTATATAAAACAAATAGACTTTTTAAATAATTGACGTCTTGATTTTCTCAATTTATGATAGAAAACATCTTTCAGTAGTAGGGCTACATATCTTTCACCATTGTAGTGTTCTTACTGGTTTGCTTGTTTTCCGATTGCATGGGAAAGATAGGGCAGGAAACTCAGAACCATTTTGTTTTCTCCACATAGAAATGGTGATATCTTATTAAAATACAAATCTGATGCTAAGATCTTGTACCCAAAGGCAAAATCTTTTCCGATTAAGTGTTTCATACTTTCAGTTAAATAAATAAATAATCAAATAAATAAATAAACTGCAGCTACCTTGAGAGTCATGAACTGGTTAGTACAACAGTGAGCTTCTTAAAAAAATTTATTGGTTTGGCCAATGGGAGCTCATACACATGCTTTTTATAAAAGGCTGATTCATCTAACACACTTTATCTGAATACTAGTACGTTCTTCTTATTTGAGTTGAAGTGTCTTCATTTTGTGTAATAAAAAGTTTATTTATCACATCAACTTTTTGAAAATGATAAGTTTTATAGATTATAATTTAAAATAATTAAAGTTAAACATTAGTGTTAGGGTTAGCGTTATATCTCTGTTATAAATATGCAAACTTTTATGGTATTAGAGCCAGAATATACAGCCCTTCTTAGTTGTTCCGGCTTCTTTGTGTTTCTAAGAACGACAAGCCCACGGGTCGAGTTACACGATGCTACCACCACCATTGGATATGACCACCATTCTAGCCGACCTTAAAAAAAATTCAAACGAATAATAATAATGATCTAACTTTAAGGATTGAATTGATAAACAAAAATGCAAACATATACACACCATATCAGTTAAACTCTCGTATTATTATAACTAAGAAACTACTCAAAACGTAGTTACATTATACAATAAACCTAAACATGGTTATGTATTTTAGGGTAACCCAAACTTAACCAACAAGAAACAATTAAACCCTAATTGCACCACATAAACTCATTAACATTTAATAAAACTTCACTGATCCATTGGGTCGGGCCCTCCACCAACTCGTGCCGGGCCTCATTAGGTCGTAAATTATCAACATAACTTTTTTTCCCTTTTTTTCCTATTATTTAGCCAAGATACCACTTTCTGGAACATGTATAGGCAGTGGCGGATCTAGAACATAATTTCAGTGTTAGCAATTTTTTTTACCGTGCATTAAAAAAAACGATAATAAACACAGTAATTTTTTTTTTGCAAATCTATCATCCTCCTTTATAGTGATAAAAAAACCTTTAGAACACCCGAAAGACACCCTTTTTCATCTGTACTAAAATCATTCAGATACATTTAAAAAAATGTCACTATCTTAAAGATGTCAAACTTAGAAAACTAATCAAAGGATTTAAACCAGACATCTCAGAAAAATGCATCTTAAAGATGTCAAACTTAGTCAAACTTGGTCTTTTTAGTTTTATAAACTTGAGCTTTAGGTAGTTAATCAATAATTAGTTTTGTGCTTTTAAAAAAATATTGAGAGATAACCAAATATAATTTCAGAGATAACATAATACACAAAACGTACAAAAATATTGAGGGTAGCGGGTGCTACCGCTACACATCACATAGAACCGCCACTTGGTATATATAATAGAATACGTTCCACCTTTATTTTTTTGGCAAATTGGTCTTGAATAATACAAACTATAACTCATTGGCTAATAATAATAATCCAAACAAATGTTTGGCTGATGATAATCTCAACTTTTACTTTTGTGTCAATCGCAGTCCCAGTAGCATAATCATCATATATTTACAATCAATTTACACTCTCACTCGATTTCGCTTGTATGTTTCTCTATATCATTTAAAATCGTAATTTTTGAGCGAAAATAAATGTAAATCGAGTGTAAATTTATGAAGATTATGCTACTGGGTCTGTCATTGACAACAAAAGTAAAAGTTAGGTTACTGTTAGTTTGTATTATTATCAGTCAATGAGCTATAGTTTGAATTATTAAAACCAATTTACCTTATTTTTTTTTCTTTACAAACCTAACGGGTAATGGACTCGAACACGATTTTACAATCGGATAAAAGACTAGAATTACCCATCCCTAATTTTTTCTTAGGTTTTAAGTGTAGTTGAAAATTTTAAGCGCCAAACAATAAAAAGATGATTTGTTTTTTTTTTATATAATTTAATTTTTAATTCGACAGTGTTGAGTCTGGGAAAAGCTATTGGAATAGTTGTTATTATGAAGTGTTGCTAGGAGGAGTAAGTGAATATGAAACTTTTTTTCAAACATCATAAAGTGTTCTGTCAGGGTTACCTTAATTACTTATATAAAAACATTTTTCCTGTACTTCATGGGTGTTTACGTTAGGGTTTGTACGTACTTAAGTCATTAGTAAAATAAGGTAACAGGCAAACCTGGTAGGTCATAGGTGCGTGCTTTCCGGGTTATCTCCCTTTGTCTTCTTTTTATTGAAAGTCCGTACAAATTAAAAGACTCATAGACTCTCTGGGCTCTGCGTGCGATTCGACGCAACGAACGTTGTATTATCATTTCTTGTTTCTTTTTTTCGTCAGTTTTGTTTTCTTGTGGTCCCCACCTACCATTCAGTCTTTCGTGTTTTCACATCCCTCAAATCATTCAACACTATATATTGTACTGTACATCCTAATTCTTTTTTTTTTTTTTTTTCAGTCCTGAATATATTTTTATTATACATGTAACACATGTATACAAGTATATAATGCATGTATACACATTTTAGTCTTATTGTTATATATTACTGGTAGAAAGTGTGTGGACATGAGCCAGTTTACAATTCAGAATAATTTTTATACAAATGTAACACACAAAAAAATATTACATACATGTATGTGTATTCATATTTCTGAACAATCTTTGATATGTTAGTACCCAATAGTTATTACCAATCAGGTTCGAGGGTATACCCGTTTAGGGTCTTGTATGGTTAAAAAAATTACCCATTGGTTGCCCATATTATCTGAAGCCTGGTCTTAAACTTTTTAACATTTATGGTTTGTATAATTTCAAGTTTATAAACACTTTAAAATACTACGTATTATATTTTTAATATTATATAATGTATTCAGTCTAGACACAAGTGCGTTAGTTCAGGTAATCGGGTAGTTATCACCTTAATCGCAAACGCGTCCTAAATTTGTGAAAATTTTAACACTCTAATTTATACCCTAATACACGTTCTAAATATTGCGGGTTCTCTTGTCATCTATACCTTGGTGGACAAATGATTTCTTTTTTTGTTTTAAGAATTTATAATAATTACTAAAAAAATTAAGTATAAAAATCCAAACAAATGCTGTCAAGCTGAAAATGTAATAGAAAAATTCAAGGATTCATAAGTGGTTCATTTACGTTTGGATGATAATGTATTTGTAAAATGTGAGTTTGGAAAACACTTTTATTTTATAAATAAAACTAAAGCGTACTTTAAACTCTACAAATATTAACCAAAAAGTGTTATGCCAAATAGTTGTGGGATGCAATTTGTGCTCATAACATTGTTCAAAAGTATATTGTGATACATAAGCATATACAAAATAAACTTGTATACACGATAATAACATATGAGACTTGACTTATCTTGGCTTTATTATATCTTTTGCTTTAAAGTATTCAACATAGGTACATTCACAAAACCACTTAAAGCTTTTATACCTTTATAAAAACAATAAGAAACATGTAAAACCTTTCTCTTTGAGACTATCGTTGACCTATGGTATAATCTCTTTTTTTTACCATAAGATCACTTTAACATAGGTGAAAATCCATACACACAATATATTAAGCCAGATATTGTTTATTAACATATAGGTAATATTTTAGCACACAATACACATAATTTTTTTCCATGAGAATCAGTTATAACTAGTGAGTCGGCCCGCGCAAAGCGACGAGCGCAACGCAATCGAACCCGACATGCCTTAAATATTGATTATATTTGGGTATTATTATTATTTATATTATTATAACTATGTAAATATTTAGTTGGTGATTTTAAGAGCGTGGATGGGACGGTTCGGTTTTGAGCCACAACCATAACCAATACCAAAATTTTTGTTTAACAATCTGTCTAGCCTGCAAGCAAATTTTACGCAAATAGATTTTTAGCAATGTTAGAACAAAATGGTACTCCCTCTTTATAGTAGGTTCCCCCACTAAAGTTCTCTAACCATCAATGTGGGATGAAAATAAAAAAAACAAACCTCTACTTATCAAATATTAACATTTGTTTTTTTCCTCCCATTAGATGTGGGATGAAAGTTTAAAAGGAGCTTAGATAGTTGAAGGACAGAACACCCTCATTTTACTTCGTTAAGTAGTAGTTAACTCTGTTAAGTGTCTTAGAAGTGTCATAAAATGTGGGTAAATTACCATCTCATCCTTCCAATACGTTTAATTTATAAATAGTGGGTTGTCTCACACAAAGCGGCGAGTGGCATCGAGGCTCTTTTCGAGAGCGTAACCTAACCCAACATGCCTTAAACACTGAATATATTTGAGTATTCTTATTATTGTTACTATAATCAAACCTAGCTCAACAAGCTCACGAGCCAAGCCAAGCCTAGCTTGGGCTCAGCTTGTTTACAAACCAAGCCGATCCAACTCCGTAGGTTTACAACTGGAACGATTTCAAGATGAGCTTGTTTCAAGCCAGATTCGAACCTCGGCTAAATACCTAATTTTTGCACTAAAAAATACTTGTTGTTTACCAAATCTTGCCAAAAGGGCATGAAGGGCATGGAACACATGGTTTAATTTCCTTAAGTAAGGAGATTTTTCTATTTATAGTGGTTTGCTTTATGATTAGGTTAGGTAAACCAACAATGTGGGACAAGCTAAAAAGTAATTTTTTTGTGTAGATTTAAAGTATTAGGCTTTGATATACTTGTACATTGTGTTTAACAAATGTTATTTAAGATGGTGTCTTAAAATTGAATAAAATTACCCTTTTACCCACCTAATATGCTTTATATAGTAGTATAGATATAGATATAGATATAAGTAAACTCACAAGACCTTATCAATACCTTGTTAGCCAACGGGATTAGATAAACCACATCTTACGCTAAACAGGTGCCCTTTAAAAAATTATGATAAGAAACCAGTGAAAATAAAATTCAAGTATAAGACCTCTTTTAGAGAGGATACCGATTCCCAAACCTTATAGGAGATACCACCTTGGTAATCATGTGTTGCACAAATTGGTGCCACGTGTATGTATTATCTAACTATTTGTAGGAAATATAATATAAATAATTACAAATGAAATCTAATCAAATCATATCTCCAATAAATTCAATCTAATAATAGTAATTAAGGAGCATGCATCTCTATGTCCGCCGGTTCCTTTAATTCCTATTTATTTAATTAGCGTGTGTATAAACTGTCGATTTGTTAACAGGTTTACGTGTAAACGTATCTATAATCTATGTACAATAAACTTTTGCATATTGATCTTAGGTTTGATTTTTTGAAAAGCAGATGAAAGTGTAGAGAGGTCAGAAGAAGATTTAAGTAGCAGAGGGGAAGCAGAAGTGCTGAAATCCAGCTGGACAACAAATGAAGATCGAGCTCTCAAGGATAAACTCTTACAAAAATACAGTAAATATATTAGTTCTCTGAAGCATGAATTTTCAAACAAGAAGAAGAAAGGAAAATTACCAAAAGAAGCAAGACAAGTACTGCTTGATTGGTGGAATATTCACTACAGATGGCCTTATCCAACTGTAAGTATACCACTACATTTAAAATCATGCATAATACAACACATATTTAACTTGTTAAGTTTTTAACAATCTATCACACTAGTAACATTAAATATAAACCAAAGTGATATATCAATACCAGATCTTGGATGTTGTCTTTTAGGTGACAAAACGAAAGGTTTGGGTAAGGTTGGAACCAGTTATATCAAAACTAGTATAACAAGTCGAGTGGAGCCCGAACTCGTTTAAGCTCGAGCTTGACTCGTTTAACTTAAGTGAGAGCTCGAGCTCGACTCATTTAAAGCTCTATCTCTAAAGCTCAAGTTTGCTCATGAGTAATATTTCAAACAGTCAAGCTCGAGTTCTCGTGAGTAGTTTTTCAACTTGAGCTCAACTCATTTGTTATTTATTAATTTTCAGCTCGTTTATTATTTATTAATTATTTAATTATATACATACATATATATCGTTGTTTTTATATGTATTTATAATTTTAATTTTTATATATTATTTAATTATTTTTGTCATAATTTTATATATAATAATATTTGTTATGTTAGTATATTAATGAAAATTATATAAATAAAAGTCTTAGACTCACAAACCTAGTCAAGCTTGATATGTGAAACTTGGGAGATCGTCTATTAAATAAATCCTACTATAAGCTCAAGCAGGGCGTAAGCTCGTTTAAACTCAAATTGGTTCAAGCTTTTAACGAGCAGATTTGGAGTAGCTCACGAGTAAACTCGTCTCTTTGAACAAAAAAATTCTCTAGAGTGGGCAACTAAGAACTTATAAGTCAATAGTAACCTATACCATGTATATGGAACAAAATCAGCATGCAACTTGACCAGTGGTGAAGAAGTTTAAGAACGATAACACCGCCATGAGCGGAACTAGAGCCGGTCCGGGTCCGTCAACCCCCAAAAATGATATTAATAAAGTGTCATATCTTATCGCTTTATTATGGTCTGATTTTTTAAATTGTCGATAGAGTAACTGTAACAAATATAAAAAGAAATTTATTACAAGACTTTGTTACAAAATATATATATAGGGGTGTAAACGAACCAAGTCGCTCATGGGCTATTCGAGATTAGCTCGCTAAAAGCTTAAAAGAGCCAAGTTTAAACGAGCTCGAGCTCAATTGAAGCCTGTTCATTAAATGTGCATGAAACTGAGCTTTGTATATCAAGTTTGACTAACCTAAACAAGCATATTTTTTTGTATAAGTTTAATATTTTTTATTTGTTATAATAAATATATATTATGTAATAAACATTAATATATATAATTATATCAAAATAACTCTCTCTCTCTCTCTCTCTATATATATATATATATATATATATAGGGTGTGGTTCATATCAAAACCCACTTTTTATATAAAAACCTTAAAACCCATTTCAACCAATCAGAATTTGACACATCATTTTTTACTTTTTCTTATGAAAAGGATAATTTGGACTTTTTACTCACCACCAAAAAATCAGATTTAATATCAAGGTGACAAGTGTCACCTTTTAAATATATTTCATTTACTTCTTTTTTTATAAAAGATTCACTCCATTTTTTTTAAAACCTTCATAACTTTTATATACTTTGTTATTTTTTTATAAAAATTGCACCATTAAACTTATCGCATTTTTCTCTTTAATTCCATTATAGTCTCGCAATTTTTTTATGGATTTCGTTTATTACATTAATGTAACGAACGCTTACATTGGTGTAACGAACATAGTTTACATAAATGCAAACTACCATTCATCAATAAAACTTAGTGACAAATACTTAAATCGGTGTAACGAACATAGATTACATAAATGTAAACTAACATTAACAAAAAAAAAATACATAGATCCATGGGGGTACATAAATGTTACAGGGTGTAACTGAATCAAAGCTCACTAGGGGTTACATTGATGTAGAACAAATACTAATGCAACAACAAGGGATATTACATTAATGTAACGAATGTAAACCAAACATAAAAAAATTAAGTTGTTTTGAACACTAATGTAAACCGAACATAAAAAATTTATACGTGGGTATTACACTAATTTAAACCATACATAAAAAAATTATACATGGGTATTACACTAGTGTAAACGATACATAAAAAAATTAAATTGTTTTGAACAAACCCAAACAAACCATAAATCATAAGACCAAATGTTTTCTAATCAATCTTGGACACTAAATTTGCATATCAAATAACAACCAATTATACGTGTAACAAAACAACAAAGTAAAAATAAAAATAATAATAATAATAATAATAATAAAACAATTAAACAAAGTTTTGAACAAAAAATAAAAAAAGACCAGTGAAAGAAAGAACTTTAATAAGCAAGAGTGAACAAACCCAAACACATGATCTCGATTATTCCTAAAAACCATCAAAACTTTAATAAGCAAAAGTGAAAGAAAGAACCAGTCACCGAACTTCATCACCTCTCATTTTTCCCAAAAAACCATCAACACTTTAATAAGCAACCCCAAACCAACAATTACCAGAGATCAACATGAAAATATTTGCCGATCGAAAGAAAGAGTGAAAGAAAGAACCAGTCACAGATCTCGATTTACATGATCCTCATCTACTGTCTCTGTTTCTGTAAGGAAAGAGAGGAGGCAACCATCCTTTTAAAACCGAAGAACTCATCCTTGGTGGATCGACATCCAATTTTTAGAGAGAGAGAGAGGGAAGGGGGTGAAGGTGGATCGAGAATTCCGTAAAAGCCGCCTCCAAAGAAATCGACGATCTGCTACTGTTATCTTGGATCCACAGAAATGATAAAACAGAAATCGCCTCCTCAGATCTCACTCCGATGGACGTCCGTCATTAAGCATACGCGTCGGCTCCTCAGTTTGTAGTTCCCGCTGTTACGCCTCCTTGAGCTCGCCGTCGATGGAGCCGTTCGCGTCATCAGGCTCGCCGTTACAGGATTTGGAGGGTTTTGATTTTGGTGGATTTGGAGGGTTTGATTTTGAAGAAGATAGAGAGTTGTCTTTTAAGGGGATAGATTTTGAAGGAGAGTGAGGTTTGAATTTTAATAAATGAAGAGAAAGAAAATGTATCTATATCTGTGTTTGTGTCGGAAAAGCAGGTGGGGTAGGGGAATGTCGAAACTGCCCTTCACACTTTTAAAATGAATTTAAATAATATGATTTATTCTTGGCCCTTGGATCAAAAATTGTAAAGCTAATCCTTGATTCCTGTTGGGTTTTAAGGTTTTTATATGAAAAGTGGGTTTTGATATGAACCCCTCCCTATATATATATATATATATATATATATATATATATATATATATATATATATATATATATATATATTTGGTCATTTCTTAGAATTCTTAGCGAAAACATACTTCTTATTTGATCATTCCCGTGTGTATATATATATATATATATATATATATATGAAAATGATCAAATGTAAACCATGTTTAAATGTGTAAACTAAAAAATCAAATCTTTGCCACATATTTATTATAGTTAATAGGATGTTTGACTTTTGGGGAATGAATTAAAATATGATGAAAATAAATGTGGTCAGAATTTGGTTTTTTGGTTTACGAGTTAACAATTGATCCTTACTATGGATCAAAATAATTTTATATGTATATAAACAGAACTAATAAATAAATGATCTATATCTATATCTACTATATTATAAATAAAGGTTTTTCAGGCCACGTGTCGTCTTCATATTCATTCTTATAAATTTTTCTCGCATCTCTCTCTTATTAAATACTCATTTGTCTTTTAATAATAATATTTTTTTAAAAGATACTAATCATACTAATAAAACGCATTAATTTTAATTATCCCTTATTATAAGAAATTTTAAAATTTAATTATGTAACTTTTATTTTCAATCAAATAGTAAATGAAAATCAAGTTACATTAAATAATAATTAATATATTTTCGAAACCCAATTATATATTAATTTTTATATATTTTGAATTTTGTTTTATAACCTTAGTGCATGTAATACATTTTTACACCCGTAAAATATATACATAAAGATTTAAGAATTTTATGTATTGGTATTTTTCACCTCGTGTGTAATATACGGGTTCTAAGCTAGTATATATAGTATAGATGAGTTGAACTTGAGTTTAATTTTTTTTCCTCGTAAACTAACCTCGCCTTGACTCGCTTACACTTATTTGTATATGTATGTTGACATTTACGTTAGAGTAACGTGTGGATTATGGTTTGTAGGAAGCAGATAAAATCGCGCTAGCAGAATCAACGGGGTTGGACCAGAAACAAATAAATAATTGGTTCATAAATCAAAGAAAACGTCACTGGAAACCATCAGAAAACATGCAGTTTGCAGTGATGGATAATTTGTGTGGATCTTTTCTGGTCAACAACTGATCGAGGTTCCCTCTCTATTAATCATGTCGACATATATGATATCATCATGATCAATAATCTTATATTCATCCATTTCAACATTAACGACTTTTAGGTTACTTCCCATTATGTTTTGAGTTAACTTAAGGTGGTTCTAAACACATGACATATTAATTTGCCTCGGAGATTCTTAGTATCATACAACATGTAGAATCCAGACATGACACCTAACTTTAATGGTAGATTGTATTATATATTATTTATCATTATAAATACATACTATATATGTTCTCGAATTAAAGTATTTTAGTAAAAGTTATCGTTAATCCGTCGATGAAGTTTTATAAAAAATAGACGTACTTCACCCACATATTTTATTGATGTTTCACCACACCGGCGGATTCTTGTTAAAGACTACGAGTTTGAATTGTTTAACCTAGCAGTATCAAGGTGACTTAGTTCAAACACATTAATGGAAACGGGTGTATGAAGGGGTGTGTATTTGATTACTTCTATTAAAAGAAAACGAGCGCATAACTATGAAGTTCGAAATCACAATCTTTGTGTTGTTCTTGTTCTGAAGTTCTAAACACTTGGAACAAGTCTACTAAACTTGAATAATCTTTGGCACCCATTGCCAACAATCTATTCCATTACCACAACCTCTACATCTATTTACGCGTTCTTGTTTTATCTTTAAGTGGAGAAGTTTCTTTAAATACTTAAAAGGCTTTTATATCATTTTATCTTAAAAAATATGATATCATTATTTTGATAATGTTATAAATGTAGACTATTTTATAGTCAAAGCCACTATTTGTGGATTTAGGGTTTCATCTTGTATTATGCATATATTATTATGGGGAAGGTTCAAATAAGAAGTTTAATTTGGTTAAGAAGTCTAAGAAGCAATCTCATCCATTCAATTGGATGATCAAGGGTAGAGATTTAAGTGTAGAAAAAATAAGGGTGGAAGGGTATTTAAGTAATAACCACTTTTGTTGACTTTTTTTAACTTTCCTCAATTTTTTAAACGTTAATAACTTTTTCATAGGACATTATTTTTTTTTAAATTACACCATAAAATCGAGCGTTTTTTATCTTTAATTTGAGTATAGTATTGCTATATTTTTTTATAAAAACAAAATCGACACGAAATTATGCTAATTTACGTAAATGTGCTGGTTTATAGTAAAACAACACAATTTAGCACATTAAAAATTTGTTGGTTTCTGTTAAAACAGCACACTTTACGTAAATGTGCTGGTTTCTTTAACTTGTGCTACTTTTTGTCAATTATTATATACCTAATTTGGTATCATTCTTTAAAAATAAAAATTTAAAGCAATCATACACCAACAAAACGGTTCAGTGGTAGGCAACAAAAACCTTATGCATCAAAATTTTGTTTTGTGCTGGTTTGTTTTATGCTGGTTTGATGTACTAGTTTTGTTATGCTGGTTTTGTTTGTGCTGATTTTGTTTGTGCTTGGTTAGCTAAGAAGAGCAAGTTAAACAATTAACCGTGTTATTTTAGTGTTGTTTTATAGTAAAATAACACAATTAATTGTTATGCTTGGTGTTGTTTTATGATAAACCAGCACAGTTAATTATGTTGTTTTAAAATACAGCACAGTTAATTGTGCTGTTTTACAAGAAACCAACACATTTACGTAAAGTAGCGCAATTTCATTAAGTGTCGATTTTGTTTTTACAAGAAAATATAGCAATACTATACTCGAATTAAAGGTAAAAAATGCTCGATTTTATGGTGTAATTTTTTTTAAAAATAAGGTCGTATGAAAAAGTTATGTACGTTTAAAAAAATGGGGGAAGTTGAAAAAAGTCAACAATTGTGGGTTTTCCAAGAATGCCCCTCCACCCTTTATTTCCTCTACACTTAAATCTCTACCATTAATCATCCAACTGAATGGATAAGATTGTTTCTTAGGCTTCTTAACCAAAATAGATTTCTTAGGATAACTATCCCCTATTATTATGTATATATTATGTATGATATATAATTAGTTTTCATCTCTCAATTGAACTACTTTTTCTCTCTCTATTTTTCTCAGATAATATATTTTTCGTGTTTATAAATATCACAATATTCCGAAAAGTTGTTGAGCAAAACCCATGCAATCCATTTTGAACCTGTTTAGGAAACAAAAAAAATACTCATTTTAACGTGGTATCCTGCCCAATTGGACTTGTTCATTTATACAATTGGATTTGTCCACTACATTTGAATTTTATTAAAAAATTTTATTTGAATAAGTAATAATAATTTAGAAATTATAAAACGATTCAACAATTTAATTAATGATAAACAAAATTTTGAATTGAAAAAATTTGTAGATAAAAACTGAAACGAATTATTAATCTAATTGTCTAAAATAATAGAGTTGATTAAAAAGTATAAACAGTCTTGATGATATAAAAACCATCCACAATACAATTTTTTTTTAAATTTGATAAGTAACGTCGGAAATTATAACTATCCATAACTAATTGTTGACGAGGCAACCGTACCAACATTTATAACCATCAACCGACACTCTTTCATGAAGTGTTGCGTCATTTCAACTTAAATGTTATGATCATTCCCTGCCTATAAAAGGGAAGTCTTTGGTTCATTTTTCATGAAAACGTTGGTTAACATAATTTTAACATCGTAAAGTCAATAAATAAACATGTAAGGAAAACAAGAAAAAGTACCGCAACCTCATCTTTCTATATTAAAGTCGCTACACTTGTCTAAAATGCATGTACATTTTATTTCGTTACCCCTTAAATTGGTTAAAATTTGATAACGTGAAATCTAATTTTTTACACAGTTTTATTTTGATCAGTTTAAGAGTTAACGAGTCGGTATACATATTCTAAAAAATATAAATACTTTAATATTACAAAATTAGGGTGAATTTTTGTTTGTGTGTGTTCTATTAATGTACAAAAATTGATAATTTTTTTTATAAAAAAGCATAATGTTGTTTTTTTAATGATATTGACCAACTATTAAACTTTTCATTTTCTAAATTATTTTGTTAAGTTAGAAGACTGTTTACGATAAATCCTTAAAGTCTGGGGGCTATTTCCGGAAACACGTATAACTAGTAGAATGTCTCGCTGGCGCCGACGTGGCTAGTGGTACAATGCGCACAGCCGGCGCTGTTTAGCACATGTATATATTCCAGGATCAACAAGAAGACGACAAAAACACACTCGTGGCTAACGAGAATCAAACTAAAATTTCGAAAGAATCGAGTGGATAAGACCAAATTTAAGCAGATTCATTAACATTCTTTACAAATTCTCCGAAGAATTTCGTTGAATCTTCGCCGGTGACGTCTCCGATGAGTTCTCCGGCAGGCTCGTCGTCTTCACCTCTCCACTGGCAATTTTCTCAGGTTTTTGGCGAACGTAGCCCCGGTGAAGAAGTCGAAAACAGTAATTTCTGTGTTTTCTTTTGGTTTCCGATCATGATTCAACACTTTAATCTCTGATTTTCCATAATAGGTTTTGTTTGAAGTTGATTAAAAAGTTTTTTAGGGTTTGTATATCTCGAAATTCAAGTTTTAATTAAGCACCACATTCCGGTTCCAAATTGGGGGAACACCATCCCTAATTTGTACACTGGCATATCTGTCACATCATTCAGACGTATGATGTCATACGGATAGTGTTCACATCAATCATTTCTGTCATACAGGGTGAATGATTTGTATGATAACCGTATGATAGGATGAAAAATGATCATACAAGCCAAATGATTTGTTAGTAGTCACTTCAGTCAGTGTCAATCAAACACATCATACGAGCCAATTAATAGGGTGAAAAATGATCATACGGGCTCAATGATTTATTGGTGGTTACATCAGTTATTTCAATGTCAGTCAACCACATCGTAAGAGCACATAATAGCATGAAAAATGATCATATGGGGCGAATGATTTGTCAGTCGTATCAGTGTCGGTCAAACACATCATATGGGCCATATGATAAGGTGAAAAATGATAATATGGGCCGAATGATTAGTTGGTGGTCACATCAGTCATTTCAGTGTCAGATAAACACATCATACGAGCCCATAATAGGGTGAAAATGATCATACGGGCCGAATGATTTGTCAGTGGCAAGTCAGTTATTTCAGTGTCAGTCAAACACATCATACGGGTCATATGATAAGGTGAAAATGATCATACGAGCCGAATGATTTGTCAGTGGTCACGTCAGTCATTTCAGTGTCAGTCAAACATATTATACGGGCCATTTGATTTGGCGAACACCACCTCATAACCATACGGCCCGTATGACCATTTTCGCCCTATCATACCGGTTGGTGTCTAGATAATACGTGTGTGATGTCTCTTTAGCTCTGACCTTCAGATTTTGTCAATATTTTGATGTGAAATCTGTCATTCTTCTTTAGTTGATATCATATCCGCAATTGAATTTGACAAAAGCGGTGATTATCTTGCTGTTGGTGATCGAGGAGGACGTGTTGTAATTTTTGAAATGGAGACTGGTAAAGATGTGCGAACCACAATCTTATTTCTTTTCAAGAACCAATTTTCATGAATACTGCTTCTTTTTAAGGGATGTTTGGATGTAAGTTTTGAATGTGCTTGTAATAATTACAAAATTGATTATCCAAACTTCAAAAACAGGTTATTGCCACTTCAAATCAGGATAATTAGATATCATTAGTTAACAAAATGAAAATCCAAACACCCTGTTAATGTGTTTAGTTCCTGTTTTAATCATACTGCGCATGTGATTACACTCGTAGGTGATGAGTAAGCACCCTGAGTATCGATACAAGACTGAATTCCAGAGTCATGAGCCAGAGGTGTGTTATTATTGCATTTATGATAATGAAATACAACATTCATATGTATTTGATTTTGAAATTATTTATTGTATTATTACTTGTTTTACAGTTTGATTATTTAAAAAGTATTGAAATTGAAGAGAAGATTAACAAGATGAAATGGTGCACAACCTTGAATGGATCTCTCTTTGTACTTTCAACAAACGACAAAACGATCAAACTTTGGAAGGTATAATCTTCTCGAGTTTTGACTTTTACTATCTGTATGTAAAAGAAACACGCCAAACGGGTCAAAAGTGACACAAAGTGTATTTTAAATTCCTAAATCATCTTTGAAATCATATTTGTGCACTCTAGTTTTTATGTAAAAAGATTGAGACAAAATGTGTTTTGAGGTCAACCTGGCCTGACGCGTTTCAACCAATACTATAGTTACCTGTTTTGGCCCGTTACACAACTGCCCATTTTGTCACCTTTACATTTATTGAAAAAGGTAAACTTCAGTATATGCATGTTTCCCAATTCAAAACACATAGTGATGCTAATATACATATTTATTGTTTATAAAGCCAGGTTAAGGAACGAAAAGTTAAGAAAGTCAAAGAAATGGACCTTAATCCACTCGTTTCTTCAGAAAGTTCTCTTTTGTCAGAAAGCAGTTTTGTAAGAGGGGAACCTAAATCATCGGTTTCCAACGGTCATCTTCTAGAATGGATTGATAATAAGGGGACAAACATCTCACCTTCTAACGTAGGATATGTTAGTCTTAGAATAAATTGATATCATTTTATATTAATTTTCAACTTGAAATTGAATAGAAACTAATACATTATGAATCCCATTTTGTTTAGGGGCAAAAAATTGGGGATGCTGCATTTGCAAGATGTCGGAAGATGTATGCACATGCTCATGATTATAATATCAACTCAGTTTCTATAAATAGGTAAAACAATTCACTTGGTATTCTAATCTACATATTTTTTCTTAATTAAGTTCATTGGTTTACAACAATTTGTTTTGTGACTTTTAACTGTTGATATCATGATATGACATTGGTTAACTTTTTATAGTGACGGGGAAACATTTATTTCTGCGGATGACCTTAGAATAAACTTATGGAGTCTTGAGGTTAGTGATAAATGTTTCAATATTATTGACATGAAGCCATCAAATATGGATGATCTTACAGGTAATTAGTATTTTAATGTTGCTTTTTGATTCGCGTATTTAAAAACCTTAAGATTACTTAACAATTAATTTGTTATGTTTATTTCACAAACAGAGGTGATAACATCAGCTGAATTCCATCTCCTGCATTGTAATTTGCTTGCTTATAGTAGTTCAAGGGGTTTTATTCGGCTAGTAGACATGCGGCAATCAGCATTATGTGATCGTAGTGCTATATTGTAAGTTTTATGATTTTTTATACTTTAGTTTATAATGTTTGGATAAACGATAGGGGTGTAAACAAGCCCAGCCGCTTGTGACCCGTTAGCTACTCGAGATCGGCTCACTGAAAGTTTGAATCGAGCCAGAGCTTCATTTACGAGATTGATTAGGCTCGCGAGCCTAAACAAGCCTGAGTTGAGCTGAGCTAGACACGAGCTTCATTATACTTATTATATAAATAAGTATAATAAGTTTAATATAATATAGTAAATATTATTATATATAATTATGATAAAGAGAATTAAATAATATATTATATAACATAAAGAAAAATATAAATATATATAAAAGCTATTACGTGTGTATGTATTTAAATAATTAATAAATAATAAATGAGTTGAGCCTGAGCTGAGCAGAGCTAGACACGAGTTGAATCGAGTTGAGCTCCAAATTGATCCCTCTTAAGTTAAACAAGCCGAGCTCGAGCTTAGGTGAACTCAGGCTTGACTTGTTTACACGCCTAGTAAACACATACTACTTCTGTCTATCTTATTATTTAGTACTTGAATAATTTTTATGGATAATTCTTTTCTTTCATACTAGCTGCATTAAAACTAATTATTAAGGGTAAAACAAATTGTTTATTTACCTCCTCTTTTAACCTAATTTGGAGTACTTCTATTTTTATTTCATAAACCGTTTCATTTTCTTTCTTCCCAAATATGTCATTTTTGCTCATCTTATTTATTAGTTTACTAGGTTAGAATCCCGTGTATTACACGGGTTGTATATTGAAAACGATATAACTTGTAAATTTGTAAATAAATCCTAACTTGTCAGACTATTATGATCGTCTCGAAATATTAAGTAGAAATGTGTGTACATATCAAATTAGTGTTTTTCTTTACTTAGTTATATTTTGATTTCCTATTATATATTCTTATTTAATATAATTAGTATTTTTTTAATAATATATTTATAATATCATTATTATTTTATAAGATACTTGCGTATTAATTAGGAGAGAGAGGCGGGAAACCAATGTAAGAAAGTACGAGGAAGTGACAAGTGTCCATCTTAAACCTTTATTTATTAGTATAGATTTAATATTCACATGTTATCAAACACTTAAACATCTGATTATGTGGTTATTACAACTCAGGTTGCAGGATGCTGATCACCGAGGGCATAAAACATTTTTTACAGAAATCATAGCATCAATTTCTAATGTAAAATTTGCAGCAGATGGAAGACACATCTTAAGTCGTGACTACATGAATTTAAAGGTTTTTTTTATATTAAATTATTTTTCTTATGCTAACTTTAATGGTTATATTTTCCTGTTAAACTTTTAATAGCGGTGTACTTATAGATGCTTCTTTTCAGCTGTGGGATATGCGGATGTCGACCTCACCAGTTGTCACTTATAAAGTTCATGAGCATCTTAACCCAAAGGTCAAATTTCTTTCATTAAAGTGCTACTGGCATGAAAATAGTTTTAGTTTTAATTTGTTTATTTATGTATTCTTGTACAGTTATGTGACTTGTATAATAATGACGCCATATTTGATAAGTTTGATTGTTGCATTAGTGGAGACGGGAGTCACTTTGCAACCGGATCATATAGGTAGGTCCACTATCAAAAGTGTTCTTCTAGAGGTGGCAGTTTTGACCCGTTTACTTATCAGTGGACCGATTCAGGTTATGTTTATCTCTAACGGGTCAAACTGGGAAAATAAAAAAATTGCCTAAAAAGAGAAGGGTCAAATGGGTCGGAAATTGCCCAAAGTGTAATTTATAATGCATAAAACCTCCTAAATTATTTTATTAAAAAAGTTCGATCACTGTTGAAAAAATATAAATTGTTGTAATTATAGTGCACACATTATTGTGTTTCTGTAAAAAAAAAAAACGACAATTATCCGTTTGACCGTTTCCCTGACCCGGCCCGTTCATTGTGCCACCTCCCAATTAATTTTCTGCAGCTTCTTCTTGCATTTTGACCGGTCAACTTATGCAGCTCTATGCACTTGCGATTTTCTCTTATTTGAATTAGCGATCATATGAGAATATTCCGTAATGGAGTTGGAAGCGAAGAAGGAACTACAGTTGAAGCCAAAAGAAACTCTTACCGGTATCTTATACTTAAATCATCTACAATTTTTTTTTTAAAATGGACAAAAAAGAGTAACGGGTCGGTCCAACCCGACCCGTTTGACCCAACCCATTTTGACCCGCTCCATTTTTTATTGCCACTGGCTACAGAAAGCAGCCACAAAAAACAGCTTCAAGGCCTAGGAGATCATCCCTGAGCAACTTGACACGTGGATTTTACCGACAAGGTTCTTATTATTTTCTAACTATCCATATTTTTAAAATTTTACTAATATGTTTACAAGTTTCATTCTTCATATCCTTTGTTCTTCAGGGAATGATGTTTCAGACATAGGAATTAACGAATTTTCATGCGACTTCAATTCAAAGTTGCTGCATTTAGCTTGGCACCCGAAGACGAATCTGATTGCATGCTCTACTGGAAACAGTTTGTTCATGTACTATGCATAGAGTTAAAAGAAAGAAGGTAAATTCAACAAAATATCAAGAAATATTTTGACATTTTGTAAATTTGTTTTGACATTTTTGAGTCAAATGCTCTCGATCGTGAGAATTAAGCTTACAATTGTGATTTTGTAACCATGATACGAGACAATACTTGAACATTATAGAAATCTAAATAATTTTCTTTTTCATTTTTATTTTTGATAATAGATGCAATCTTGCAGATTTGTTAAATCAGTTGTTTGACTTTTGGGGCATTTGGGGTATTTGGTGATGTATTTTGGGGTCTTTCTTTTTCATTTTTATGTTTGATAATTGATGCAATCTTGCAAATTTGTTGAATCAATTGTTTGACTTTTGGGGTATTTGGTGATGTATTTTGGGGGTGTTTTTGTGTATTTGGTGATGTATTAATTGATGCAATCATGCAAATTTTTGGTGATGTATTTTAGTTTTAGGGTCTTTTTCTAGTTTCTCGCTAACGTTTATATGAGTATGCTCATTATTGTTGTTCAAAAAAAGAGTTGTTCGACTTTTGAGTCGACTTTTTGCTTGAGTTTTATGGTTACATGCTTTGTAGGTTATCATGGTGCTCTTTTTGCATGATTCTATTACAATAGCAAACACTTAAATTCGTTGTATGATGCTAGGAGTGTATGTACGCGCGCATGATTAATACCCGTCGACTTAGTATCAAATTAAACAACTAACGACTCAAACTCTTATGAACATTTCTTTGTAGTTTGTTTCTTCTTAATTGCTTTTAATTCTGATATCTCATTCTCAATTAACAAACTTGAGTTTATATATTTAGTTTGAAAAACCAGGTGAAAAGGATTGAAAAATGAGAAAATGAGTTGTTAGGACTTATTAGGAGTAAGGAAGAGTACGTAAAGAGTTGAATACTATTCACTCCTACAAATGAATAGTGAGAGAAAAAAAATAAAAATCAGAGTATCGAACTTTAAATGTTGACGCTTTAAATTAACCTCCTCTAAGATCTAAATATGAATTTTTTTTAAAACCCTAAAACTTAAACGGGTTAACTGGTCAGCCCATTTATTAAACGGGTTGTGTTTGGTTACCTATTATTAAACGGGTCATGTTCGGATTGACCCACTTAATAAAAAGGTCAGAAAGCCCTAATCAACATTACTACGAATGAATGTTGATGAATGTTCTGATACACATATTTTCTCATAGGTCCCCGGGCCCGGCCTATTGTTTTTTGGATGTAACATTAAAATAAAGATTAAAATAAAACGTCGGGGAATAGTGAAGTTTTAGAATCTATGAAATTGGCCACCAAACTTCTCCTTTTTCACTTGCATGAATTGTGGCTTGTACTTTTCTTCTTTTGACGAGTGCCACACCATCAAAACTCTAACTCCACCTCATACCTTCTTAATCGCAATTTTTCTTTCTTTTGTTTTTAGCTTCCTGGTTATATAACTATAATTCACCGTGAGGTGGAATAGTTATGTTTTTAAAAAAAAAATTTACCCTAAAAGTTTTGTTTTTTAGAGAAATGTCACAAAAAGTTTATCTTTTAATTATTTTTTCACAATAAAGTTTTTTTTAGATTTGTCACAAAACTTTAATAGAGTAAACTTTAGTTTTCTTTCCTCAAATTTGATTTTTTTTTTAAATTATAACAAAAGTTCAATGGGTTCATTTTTTTAGTTAACTTTCTTTTTAAACAGTATGCATGACTTTGTTTAGTTTTTTTTTGTGAGCGATCCGAGTTTTTTTTTGTATCGTACACTATAACGAGTCTATATTTCGACGTAAGTTTTATCACCGTGGACGAGCCGAACCGATAACTATCAAACTCAAGCCACGTAGCGCGGGGGAGTTGTCGTGGGATTGAATAGTCGTTTTTAACTTCTTTTTTTACCCTAAAAGTATTTTTTTATAGATATGGCCCAAAAGATTTAACCTTTTATTTTATTTTGACAAAAAAGTTCTTTTCTTTTTAGATTTGGCACAAAACTTCGATAGAGTAAACTTTAGTTATTTTTTGTAAATTTTGATTTTTTTTAAACATGTAACAAAAGTTCAGTGGGTTTATTTTTTAGTAAGCTTTCGTTAACCTTTTTTTCAAACGGTATGCACTGCTTTGTTTAGTTTTTTTTGTGAGCGATCCGAGTTTTTTTTTTGTATCATACGCTATAGCGAGTCTGTGTAACGACGTAAGTTTTATTACCGTGGACGAGCCGAACCGATAACTACCAAACTCCCGCCGCGTAACGCGGGGGAAAAAATCTAGTTGAATGTATTAGCTAGTGTATTGTGTTACAAACAAATATCTTTTTTTTGGCATTTATATATTTTTTTCCTGCTACAATCCTTTACTATATATTTCTTTAAGTTAAAAAATTAATTACATATTTCCCTTTCCTAACACACAAGTCAAAAGGTCAATTACTTAATTCCCCTTCCTAAAACATATACAAAACTTTCTTTATACTAGGGTGTGACGATACAAATATATAACAAAATTTATGAATTTAGGTTGTCTAAACGAGTTGCGTTTAGGTTCGTGTCGAACCCACGAACACGTTTAGCTAACGAGTCATGTTCAAACTGGTATGAGGGGTTCGTGGCTGACACGTTTAAGTCTTTTGTTTTTTTAAATTAAAAAAAATGAAGTTTTAACATAAAACTTAAATCGATTTGATATTTTATGTCAAATTTTGAACATGCAATAGGTTTAATAGTTTAAATGTAATTCTTTTATATACGTTTTCTGTGATTTTATAATATTATTAGACAAAAAAATATCAGGTTAAATAGGCCACTCTCGTGTCAACCCACGAATAAGTTTATGTTAGGATTTATGTATTTAACATAATTTTTAGGCTCATATCAAATTTTAGATCCATGTTAAGTTTGGTCCATTAACCCATAAACACGAACCATTTGCACTCTGCTTTAAGTTAGAGGTGCATAAAAAAATCAGAACCGGAATCGAACTTGCCCAAATGCCCGGACCGGAACTGGTTCTTGAATACCCGGAACCGGTACATAGGGTATGACTTTTCAACCAAGGACCGGAAACGGTTCCTTCTAATACCCGGTTTTCCGGAACATATCATACCCGGACCGGTCCCGAAAAGTGCACCTCTAACCCTAAAACCATACTCGGTTCTGGAAACAATCTAGGTGTTTTATATAATTTATCTTTGTTTTATGACTTTATGTTTTAAACATTTATCTATTTTGTAACATTTTAAGTTTTAATGTTATTGGACTTTTTAAGTTAGTTATTTATATGTTTAATTAATGTATTTATATGTTTAAATAAGTTTTTCGAATACCCGGAAATAAGTTCTTGAAATACCCGCCTTGAATACCCGGAACCGGATACATAAGGTATGGTTTTCAACCAAGAATCGTACCCGGAACCGGTTCCTTCTAATACCCAATTTTCCAAAACCAATCATATACGAAACCGGTTCCGAAACCTAAACCGGTTCTTAAAAATACCCGAAATGTGCTCCTCTAGTTTAAGTACATCAATGTGAACACAAAAGATAGACCTTTTACCTTTACGCATTACCTTTCTGTCTTTCATCTAAAATTACAAAGAAAACCAACGCCTTCAACAAGGCCCATTTTTTATTTCAGTATACTTATCGAAAAAAATCAATATCAAAAGGCGTTTTAGTTTAACGAGATTGTGTTGGTAGTTTTAGTGCCAGCTATTTTGTGTAATTAGACTTACTTAATAACAAAATGAAAAGTCAGAATAAAATATTAAACAAGTTGGTAACTATAGGATGCATACTTGTTTTGAGAATCTTATGATTTCTTGTGCTAAAAACACTTTGTTGTTTGACGAAGCCCATTAAACAATGGGGTCCTAGGACCTTAGCAGGGTCATAGGGGCGGCAACCCCTAATAGGGTCCAAGGGACGCCCCTGGTTAGCAGGGTCCTAGGGGCGGTAGTCCCTAACGAGGTCCACGGACTCCTAGCTAAAAGTGACTTTGGAAGTGAAAATCGTTAAAAGTCGGTTAAAATTGATCTTTGGAAATGATTGAAGAGCAGTAGCAATTTTGGTCATCCAGACCAAATTGAAACAGTGGTTAAGAAAACTTCCAAACTGTTGACGATTATCAACCAATAATCATGACGTTTCATTGCATATGTTCACTCCTATAAAAATAATCATTTTGGTCAATTCTACACAGACAAATAACAGAATAACCATTGAGTTTTGATGTCTAATGTTATGTGCCAAACACTAAATGAATTATACATGCCTTCAATAACTAAATGATAGGTAAGACCAACCCTTTAAGCCAATTTGAATTCATTTTGACCCGATACCTATCCACCATGTTTTATTTAGTTACAACCCGATCCGGCCTGTTTTAACCTTATACCGTATAAGTTTCAAAACATAAACCAAATCAACCCATCAAGATATAAAAACCGAAATCAAACCCATAACAAATCTATGTAAAAAATGGTTAATCTCATAAGACTGAGAATCAAAAACTAAAATACAATGTATTTCAAGATAAAAAAAACCTTTTTTTGCTTGTAATCCCCAAGACTGAGATGAACTCCAATTCAAAATAGGGTTTCCTACCTCTTGTCTCAAATCTGCCTATTCGAAAACATTATGCGAATAAAAAAGAGGATTGAAACGAAAATAAAATACCGTCTTCCAAACACTAGATGAAATTGGCCCTCTTCAGAAACCTGATCAGTTTGCAATAATGAGGCCATATTGATTCAATGTAGTCCAAATACTTGTCGATTATCCATTCTTGAACACGTTTCCATATTCCTTTGTAGCCTAAGTTTCTAAAATCCACAACGGGTTGCCATACACGAGCATGTATGGTCTCTTTGAGCTTACCACTGATGACGTAATCATAATAAACGGGCAAGTTTTTTACCAGATTGACCGATTGCTTGAAGCTATAGACATAGAGTAAGCATAACCCTTGTATGATTTTGATGTAAAGTGCAACGAGAATGGGCCCAAATATCCATAATGGAGTCAGTTCCTTTGCAACCTCGGGTCCATATTTCATATTGACTGCTAGGTACATGGGTATGCTGCAGATTAAGTTACACAAATTAATAAAATGATGACAAGTGGATCAACTTCATGTTAAGTAAATGGATATGTGAAATATGAAATGAGATTTCGATTTTAGATGATGTGAATAATCAAATACGGGTCAGAACCAAATTGGTAATAATGACCATAATTCAGTGGACAAGAGTGGCTCATGTCGATTCAGACCAATCCCAAAAACTAAAGGTGGTGATTCGACCTATTTACTTATAAATGGTCATTCAAGTATATTATATCATTAACAAGCCAAACAGGTAATTAAAGGAAAACCAAATACGGGTCAAATGGAGGCGGAAGTACACCCAAGTACCCAACTGGTATTTTGATGCATAGAACCTCCTAAATCAACTTGTTCAACGTATTGATTATCAGAACAATATAACTTTTGTGATCATATTAACAACAAGCTATTTACAGAAATAAAAAAAAACTGTTTTGGGCCTACCCAACCCAACACATCATGTAACCGGAAGTTTTTGCTGATTGCCCAACCCACCCATTTTTCCACCTCTACCAAGAACAACTCTTACATTTAAAAATGGTATTTTCAGGGAAGACTAGATGTGGCTATTTTGACACATTTACTTGTAAATGGGTCAATTCTGGTTATGTTTTATATCTAACAAAAGAAAACGGGCCGGCCAAGTAAAAAGTCACCCCAAGTGTACTTCTGAAGACCATTATACGCATATGAATCCAGCAGAAACTGTTTATTTATGAAAAGAACAGCATTTCTGTATAAGAAAACTCTCATGATTAGAAGTAATAAACTGTTTGTGACGTCTGGGGCAACAATAGACTCAAGAAAGTAGCTCAAAAGTTCAATCTAAGTCAAGCTCAAAAGACCAATAAAGGTGAATAAGTATATTCCGACTTACAATATCATTGCAGGTATCTTTATTGCAGGATCCAGACCCGTAAAGCTAGCCCAAACGGCTTTCAAAATCACACTTCGCCCACTGTTTTGAATCTTACAGTCCGTTTCAACCATTTCATTCGAAGATGGGCCTTCCTCCAATGTTCCATCTGGTATTTGACTTTGTGGAGAAGGTGTGTGTAACAAAGTCAACCAGCTTTTAAATAGTTGTATGGCTTGAGACCCTGCAGTAGTCTCATCCATATTAGAATTAGAGATGTGGGTGGGGGTAGCATGATTGTTTTTCAGTTTTGATGATTCAGCAAAGGTTTCATTTCGATCCTTTGGCACATAGGAAAGTTTCACCGCATTCTTTGTTGACTTTGACCCTTTCTCTCGGCTTCCTGATTCATCATTCTGGACATTACCTTTAAAAGATGATATTTTTAATGATTTCCTCTTTGATAGAGGTGCCTTTAGACTGTTATTAAATGAGTTAATTAGTATACAAAATAGGGAAGAGCACAAACAAAAAATAAATCATCATTTTGCATCTAGGGTAATAACTTGGTTGAATTCAGGTTGTGTTGTATCTCTAACCAATCAAAAAATAAAGATTAGCTTAAATAGACACGGGCCAAAAGTCACTAAATGTGCATTTAATGCATAAAACCTCCAAAATAGTTTTTTCAATGATTATGTTATTATTGAAGTACTACCATCTTTGTAATCATACATGACCACACTAACCATTTATAAAAAAGGACAAAAAAATGTTAACCTGTAGCGGAAAATTACCAGTCTCGACCCCAACCCGCGTATTTTATGAATGTTTTAAGAAAACACAACAATATTTATAGGGTCGAAATGTGATATTACAAGCCAACCACATCAACTACTGATGATTGTAAAGTAAGTCACGGGCATCAAGAATTAAACCTTTAAAGTAAATGAACATTATACACAGAGTATCAGAACAGGCATGGACTATTATTATACTTCAATAAAAGTTTTGATAGGATATGGACCCTATTTTACTTCCATTTTCAATCTTTTAAACCACTTGTAAGTAGCCGATGCTCTAGTTTAAATTCAACTCAAATTAAACAATTCAATACCACACATGGTTTCCATAAGAAATATAAGACATTTCCAAATCGATAGACGGCTTAAATGTTGAAAAGTAATAATATGCATAAATACTTACCATAAACAAGATCTATGCTTCAATAAAATAATATCCGTTCTCTTAACAGTTGGAAATGCTACTAAAAAATTCTTAGATTCAATACCCTTCTTCAAAAATAAAGGTCTTGGAACAGCATATGAACCCTTCAAAAGCAAATATAAAAATTCATTAGAAGATATGTATCATGCACGCACAATACTAGTCATCTATCCATAAAATGGTTCCCGTTAAGAAACACAGTTAATAAGAATCAATTGTCAACGCTCTAATATTATTTGTAACTGCGTTAATAACTTAGTATACACCCAATGATGACTTTCTAACTGACAAAAAGAATTTTAACTTTCCAAGAAATGACTCCTTAAAAAGCTTGCATTTTCTACTTTTCAATGACGACATAATAACATATGCAAAACAAACTTGCTAAACAGTAGAACATGAAAAAAATGGTAAATATTATTACGAACACTCGATACTAAAATTTAGCCAAAAATACTGTGCAGTAACAATATGCTCATGATTCATCCTGTCCAAAAATAAGGGCACAGTCAGGAATTCTGATATAGTTTTAAGTTCTAACTTACATCCGCCACTATTTCAGGTTTCATAAATTAAACATCACACGTTCCTTATCATCATACAGTCCTCATAAGAACACGAATTCGAGTAAATTCCCAAACATCTAAACCAAAAACAACATGGGTTGCATCCAGGAGAGTTAGAACATAACACAGAATTTTACAGAAGCTATGACAACAAAAGACATGGAACAAGATTTGACTGATTCGCCAATGTTTTCATTTACTCTTACCAAATTATTATCGATGCCAACTACCAAATACAAACAATTTTATTCTTTACTCTTGCAATAGATTCATTCATAAATAAACTCCTGATCTTAACAAATGACGGCAGTATAACAAACCGACGATCGTTTTTCTTTTACCTGAACCTGGTGGGTTACTAATGCCATCATCCCCTTGTAAAGCACCCTACCATTTAATCAGCAGCATCACACATAGCACCTGGAAATGTAACAATTCACTAATATTAGACTACTAGTTAATGAAATCCACAAGTAACCATTGGAGATTTCTTCAAGTGCATACTCAATAAACACAATATTCTAGCATGAATCACCTATCCAATCAAACAAAACTTCAATTGCCCCAAATCCAAATATTATCCAAAATAATACAAAAATATTGCAGCCTTCACATTATCAAAATATCATAACATTAATTTGCACGAGACAAAGAAACTTTACCCTTCCACTTGCTCCATAATCCCCAAATTAAACATGACGAAAATTAACAGAAAAAGATAATCCAGGAAACTCCGCAATATCGAGCAACAAGCCTACACCTATAAACATGAATATAAAACTGGAAATCTGATTATACACGAGCAATCACAAACTCATAATTTCACAATTCGCATCACTAAACTATAAAATCCTAAAAAACGACTTGAAATTAAACCAATCTAGAAATTCATACCTGTAACTATCAAAAACCGATTCGTATCCGTAGAAAATACCCAAAAACAACAAAGAATTTGAAGTAATATAGAAGCGGTGATGAATTTGTGGAAATTATCGAAGATAGATGTACGGATGGTTAGGGCGGATAGGCTTGCTTGTTTGGAAAGAATTGACGAGAATATTGTGGTGAATTTGGAGATGAAAGAGAGGGAAATGAAAGCTTTATCTGTTATCTTCCAATGGAGTTCTGGGAGGAAAGATTAGGATAAAGACAGGATGACGAAAGTGATGAAATTTGGGGTCAAAATTAGGGTTTTAAGCGATTTTATTTTTATTTTTTCAGTTTCTTTTTGGGGCGAATTTAAGGAGTGAAAAGAATGAAAAATAAATGAATGAGAAATAATCTTTTATTTTAGAGTTTTTTTTAAGGAGGAAAAAAAAAAGAAAATAAGAGAAAGTGTGTTCCCTGGTTTTTGTTAAAGAGGGAAATGTAGAGAAATGAAGGGAAAACAAAGCTAATTTTCATCCTTCTAAATTGAAAAGATTTGAAGATAAAGGAAAATAATGAAAAAGAAGAGAAAATAAAAGAATACATTCTTTTCTTTTCTTCTCTTTAATAATCTGAGGAACACAGCGTTGATGAAGTTTCTTAGGGATAAAAGTGATAGGCGATCGATAATTGTGAAGTTGTTTGTTTCAACATATGCCACATAACTTTAGCTATATTACATTTCATACTTTAATTTAAAAGATTGTCATACCAGCGTTATTTTATATGTGGTGACCTATTACTTTTATACATTTTTATTTATAACTATCATCAGTTGTCTTACATATTTCATGTTTTCATCTGTTTAATGTCTACATGTTTTGTATTTCCAATATATATATATGGTGTTCATTGACTTGGAAAAACATACGATAGTGTGTCACATCGACTGATTTGGGATATTTTCGGGGCCAGAGGGGTCCGTAAAAAATATACAGAGATAATTAAGTATATGTATGCTAAGACTGAAACAAGCGTTCATGCACCTGTGGGGACACCGAGTTCTTTCCTATGGAGGTAAGCCTCCATCAGGGTCTGGATTGAGCTTGTTTCTCTTTGTAATAGTTATGGACTAGTTGTCAAGGTCGATCCAGGAGCTTGCCCCATGGAGCATGCTCTTTGCTGATGATATTGTGTTAGTCGCAAAGAGTAAACAAAGTCTGTATGGGAGGCTAGAGGAGTGGCGAGCAGCTTTAGAGAGCAAAGGTTTAAAGATTAGTCGATATATGACAGAGTACCTTTATTGTGACTTCAGTGGCATAAAAAAGGTTGAGGACGTCCATATCACTATCGAAGGTCAGGGTGTCACGCATGTAACCAAGTTTAAATATTTAAGACTGTAAAAGTCGACGGGGACTTAAATTGTGATGTTGCCCAACGCGCCTGAGCAGGCTAGTGTCAGTGGAGAGCAGCGACAAGGCTATTGTGCGACGGAAGGTTCCTAGCTAAACTAAAAGGGAAGTTCTATAGGGTTGCAGTTAGACCGACTTTGTTATACAGAACAAAATATTGGGCCATCAAGAAGACACGGTCGCGTAAGATGAAGGTAGCGGAAATGAGTATGTTGAGTTGAACGTGTGGAAAAACAAGGTTGGACCGGGTAAAAAATGAGTTTTTTTGGGAAAGATTAGGGGAGACTAGTATATCAGACAAGATAAGGGAGGGATATTAAGATTGTTTGCATAAATGGCCCTTGTGGTTTGATCAAATTGCATGTTTGGTCCATATGTTTTAAAAATTGCAAATTTAGTCCAAAATTTAGAGACATGGTTGCGCTTTTAGCCCTTGATGTTAAAATCAGTAAACATTAGTAATATCAGTAAAAAGTACTGATTTTTGCTTTTTTTAGGAATTTTTACTCGTTTTTACTCATTTTTTTAATGACTTTAACTCTTTTTTAGAGTTAGGTTTGCAATCATATGTCACGTGGATGACACATGGGCTAACTTACCATTAAAAACTATTTGGTATTAACATCAAGGGCTAAAGGCGTAACCAGGTCTCAAAAGTTTGGGCTAAATTTGTAATTTTTAAAACATGAGGGCAAAACATGTAATTTGATCAAATCACATGGGCCATTTATGCAATTAACTCAAAACTAAATTAATAGAAAATAAAACGAGTTAAAAACGTATATTATATATAGTATAAGGTGTGAAACGAATATGTAAAAAAATGTATCAAATTTTGAATTTTAAAAAATTAATATTGAACCTTTTTAAAGCCGACTAATACATGCTAAGATTAGTCAATTAAATGAAGGTGACTACAAACTACAATAAATAGTACATACATATTTTAAGGTATTACATAAACATCAAATTGATCATTTGATGGTATACTTAAAGTTTCACCTTCAATTAATCCAAAATTCGAACGCATAGTTTGTAAAACATAAGATAAAAACCATTTAGTGAGATTTGAGACTGAATCATTTACTTTTTACTGTTTAAAATAGCTCCGATGAAGGTTTTGATTATGTGATAACTCTAGTCTTTATACTTTGAAACTTGATATTCTCAACTTAAACTCACATAAACTAAACTAGTTGAATCATCGTGATTTATGACGGGTGTCAGGTCGTCTAATTTGCTCATGATAGATTATGTTTGACACACTACTTACACTTTTGCAGTGAGCAATAATAGAGTGTGTAGACCAATCATTTTTATGTACATTTAATTTGACTTTATTTTTTTGTCCTTTAATTTCTACAACAATAAGTTTATGGGGTTTTATATCAAACATTCAATTTTGAAAAACAAATAAAGAGCCAATTTTGAGAGCGCACCAGTTTCAAACTTCACCTCTCTCACACAGACACAACACACAGCATCGCCGGTGACGATGCAAAAGGGAAGAGTCGGAGATCGTGAAACTAGGGCTAAAATGGCGGAACTTAGGATGATTTGCGGCAAAGAAATCGAGATTCAGCAGCATAGGATGGAAAACACCGCTCTTTCGATCCATAAATCTCTTCAGTCAATTAATTCGAGCGCACAGGAAACTGTGCTAAATGAAGGTATGATTGTGTTTTAGAAACCCTAAATTGGGTGAAATCTGGAGGTTTTTTGTTCAATTGGCGTATGTACAGTTGATTCACATAAAAAACTAGGGTTTTGTTCAGAGTAGTTGTTAAATTGAACCGCACAAATGTGAATCATGAATTTGTATTCCGTAGATTTGAAAAATAGGGAAGAATTTACTGGAGTAAAGAACTACTACACATGAAGTTAATATTTGATTTGGTTATTTCAGGGAAGATAGGGATGCTTAAAGCTCAACTGAGGGCGGTTGAGGATGACTTGGTGAAAGCTATTTCTGGTACTCTTTATAGTGTTGTAACAGTGCTACATATTTTTCTTTTTCTTCAAATTACACATGCAGGCATGTGTGAGCCTAATTGATCAGGGAGTTAATTTGGCTATTAGAAGTTTTAAAATTTAACTGCATTTCTTTTTCTGCATTGCAAGGGTTCATTTTATTTTGTAATACCTCTTAACACGTGTAACATACTGTGCTTTTGTGTTTTTAATCTTTTTATTGACAATTAGTGCACAAAAATGCTCCAGAGTTTTAGCTAATGTATTAGTATGCCTATCTGAACGGGAATTCTTCTACCATTTTCTAGTCTTTCTGGGCATATTTTTTTTTTGGTCTTTTAACCATAACATGAATGAGAAATGGCTTATACGTACTATTGTGTTATTTGTATCAGCATGAAAAGTAACAAATTTACATCAGTGTATATGTGTTTCTCTTTGCTAATGGATTTGTAGTTAAGACTCGACAAGAGGCAAAAAAGATGGCTATTGCAGACTCCATTTCTGCTGTGAAAGCTAGAAACGAAGAACTTAAAAAAATTGTGGTTGATCAGAGGACCAGAAAGGAGGAATATGCCGAAATTTTATCACACCAGTCTGAAGGTATTCAATTTGTATTCTGTACTGATGAGTTTTGATATTGTTCATTTACTGCATAAGTGTCTACTATAATATTTAGCCTTCCATGATGCAAGAGATAGGAAAACATGAGAGACCCACATATGATATATTATAGCAAACATCTGTATACACCCATGATTAGATTAGATTACATTGTAGCTTAATGTCAACCATTTTATTTTAGGTACAACTGTATTTCGATGGAAGATGATTTTAATATCCGAATGGCTAACAACTCTGACTAAATAATCTGTAACAAACCTGAACGTCTAGGTACACATATGTGGCACAAAAAGGTTTCTTGCATATGTTAAAATTCATGTAGTTGAGGATTGGCTTTATGCATGTATTATGTGAACTGGCTTTTGTAGTCATAGGCCATTATATTACCAACCTTTGTCTATAATATAGCTGACCTCGTTAGTTTCATCATCTTAATTTTCGTTCTTCTATATAAATTTGCTTCCTTGAACAACACAATTCGGTTCTTTTACAATCTAGACTGTTTTGTAAATGCTCCCTTGGTTTTAAATGTGCGTTGCGCTCCGATGCGTTTTGATCCCTAAAGCCGATGTGCGCACCACACGTGTGCTAGGCGTGCGTTATTAAAAAAAAATACTAAAACATTATTTATAGATAGTATTTAAATTGTTAACTTTTAAACACTATAATATCTGATATTCTAATCATCCCTGGTCAGATTTGTTTGATTGATGGTCTAATTTGTTTAAATACTCAAACCCATTGCTCAATCGATCGTCAGATTTGTTCAAATAGATTTGAAAAACTCAGAACTGTTGCAATCGATGGTATGGTTTGTTCAAATACTGGTCATCTGCATAATGCACCACATCAGGATCGTGTCACACATAAGATCTCATCAGCCACATCACATGCACATAATGGAATCACATCGCCTCAATTGGAGCGATTCAATCTCATCACCGCATGCGCATCGCATATTATGCGCCCATGTAACACGCATTTTAAAACCAATAATGCTCCTATGCTTACTATCTTATCCTTATGTAATTTTAACTACCTTGTAAACTATACCAATTCTAACGGTGTCTAAGAAAGGTTCAATATTGATCAAAATTGGGAGTGTACATGAAACGGTTGGAACCTTAAGTTGGCCGGGTTGCTAGGTTTAGTAGTATAGTCTTGGACTTAGTCAGTTGGTTTGTAAAGATGGGAAACCATGAAACCCAGTTAGACCAACGGTTGAATCGGCCGTGTTAATATTTAATTATACATACATACATACACACAGTTACATACATATATATATATATATATGTGTGTGTGTGTGTGTGTGTTTAACTTTTTATTACCTTCATTGGTAGTTAATGAGAATTATTTTTATCCTTCAAGTCAGATGATGCATCTTCGTGTTTTGTTAACACAAGAAAACAACAGATGCAACAATTTAAACCATGATTATATATAACTGATACCCATGAAACTCTTTGAAAAACAATCTGTTAGATGAATAGCAAGTTCAGGCACTCGTAAAAGTAAGATGCCTTTTTTACTTTGACTAGTTTGTGTAGAAAGGAGTCATCACCACCTCCCACTATGACCCTTCCAGCTGCAATTTAATCTCTATCAACTGAGTATGCATATTACTAGTTTATTGTAATAGTTGATTTCATTTGGAAAGACCTAGTCGTTCTATTATAATATTTGCTTTTATTTTGTGCTACTTATTTGTTTTTAGTGGTCAGAATTTATATATCTAAAGTTGACTAAAAAAGACTATTTTTTTAAATGACCTAAGGACCTAAACCGCCAGACTGGCCTAACTCGATCTGTTTATTGGACAATTTGGTCTCCTCCAGCCTACTCACCCAAACCAGCTGGTTTGGTTTAACGTTTTCCCAAACCTTAGTTACCGGTTTGGCCTGAATATTACGTCCAAAACCAGCCAGATTGGTTTATGTACACCCCTAACCAAATTTGGAATCAAATGGTTTTTATCCTTTTGGGTAATAGAAGTTTCAAACAATGTTACTAACTTTTTATGTATTTGTCTAGATTTGCAGATATTAGATGATTTTTTAATGGACATTGAGTTTTATGTTTGGTTACTGCTGTTATTTTGGATTAGTTTTGTGACGTTACATGATGTTGACTTGCTTAGTATTCTAATACTGATCCCAAAAATATTATCAAGGAAATCATTTTTTTCTCTTGTCTTTTTTGTTAAAAGCTCTGAAAGAATGTGAGGAAAAACACAAGCAAGACGCAGAGCGTAGAGAAGAAATAGAAGAGGCAATTTCATGGTACAATAAGGTGCTTGGCTTCAGAGTTGAAAGGGGACGTGGTACATACCTTACTTTTTTTTTGGACAAAAAGTTTACCGGGAAAAATCTATCTCAGTTCTGATATTATTATTTCAGGAATAAAATTTATATTCACCAATATAAATATGAAGAAACCAAACGAGGAGTATTTCTTCACCATTCGCCTCGAGAACGATAGTTATTCTTGTAAGTAATGCAAGCATTGCTATTATGTTCCCACTTGCTTATTTTTTGCTTTGGTTAAAGTTATATTAACAAGACTCTAATTCCTTGCTTCTGTTGTTTGCAGTGCTTGATTGTCATCCACATGTGACCGAGGTCACAAAACTAGTCCAGGAACTTAATATTACTAATGGCTTGTATAATTTTGTCAGAGTTATGAGAACAAAATTTCAAGAGGTTTCAGCTGGCGGTAATGGCTTGATCTCTTGCACTATTTACTTTTACGGTTTTACCAAGTTGGGCGGGTTGGTTAACGGATCAAGACAGCTTTCTGCACAAGTTAAAACAGGTCGTGTTGGATTGACCGGAAACATTTTTTTGTCCATTTTTTAAAACTAAATTTAGTATGTCAAATATGATTATAATAATATAGTTTTTTAATAAAAAGATTTAGGAGGTTTTATGCATTAAATTTACACTTCGGGCACTTTCGAGTTTTGACCCGTTGACCCGTTTTCTTTTACATTATTCTTTATTTTACTAGTTTGATCCGTTAGAGATAAAACATAACCCAGATCAACCAATTCATTAGTAAATAGATAGAAATCGCCGCCTCTATTTTAGGGTATGGCTCCCTGTGGAATGCTTGATGTAATTTCTTAGTCTATTTTGCAGGAAATTTACCCGAAACTGCTTCTCATCCTCAAGAAACTACCATAATATCCATGTCAGCACCAATATCTTCAGTCTCCACCAACAGTGGAAGTGGGTCCCCTTCAGAGGAGCATCACTTTAGACAAGCAGATAGAGTTGGCAGGAAAGCTAGACATGTTCAAGGGGTACAATCATCAATTAAGTCCCCTGGATCTGCTTCATCTCTTCGCCGATCACCAAGGTTTAAGGTACAACGGTGCAGCTATTAATTTAGGTAATGAGATTTGAACTATTAATTTATGTAATAACTGAGCAAAGGTGTCTGATGTGGCAGGTAAAAAAATGAAGATGAAGGTTGCTGTTATGTTATTACAATCTGACTTTTGCTTCTTGTTATGTGCGTTTTGTAATCAGCGGTAAACTCACTTGTTTGCTTGTAATTAAGAATATTTATGAAGATAAATGCAATCTCAAGTGATCAAGCTATAGGATGTGTGCAAAAGACAGTGTGATTTGATTATTATTTTTTCTTTTTTTAATGGTATCATGATATAATCAGCTGCTAATTTATATAACAATGTTTTGCTTTCCCCTTAAATATCACTCTTAAAAAATGTATATCTGCAAGTTTTAAACTGTCTCATTGTATTTGATTGTTTGTGCCTAATGGCAGAGAAGGGTAATTCAGTCATTTCTCGTTTCTTTACTTCTGTGTATGTTATGTGATGACTCAGGCGGGTTGGTGTGGGCCAGTTTGGGTTGCCATGATTCAACCTTTTGAGAATGCTTACTTGAATATTTTAATTTTTAGGAGAAATAAAAACGGTTTAATAGAATGTTTTGACTAACCTAAATGACATGGTCCAGATCGTAATCTTTTGTGTGGGTCGTGTTTGTAGACATCTGGTCTGGATCATGATCCTCACCGTGTTATTCTCACTAAATTGTTTACCAAATCAATCCCAAAAAAATGGGCTCGTGTTGGAATTTACTTATAAGTGTTGTTGTTTCCAAGTCATATTCACATATACAACGTCAACTGTTCATAAAAGTAAGAGATAAAAAAGAAGACCAGAAAGTGTCCTAGAGGTAAACCAACTCTCCAAACGACAACTGAAAATAACGAATCAGTTTGATCAAATCAAACATTATAAAACAGTTTTGAAGGTACAGAAAGAATATTTTTGATCTTTTCTATGCTGCATTAAGGGTATAATAAATCAACAACATTGTCACTACTTAATGATTTGGGCTGTTTTATCTTCCATCAAACAACCCACTGAACACTTGGCTTGACCCACCAAGTGATGCTTCCCATTCTATAGAGGCCATAACAATTTGACCCAATATTGTGACAACGTCGTCGCACATTTCTGGTCTATTAGCCGGATCTTCGCTCAGGCACTTTCAGTCATCTGACACACGTGTAAATTTATGTTAATAGAAAAGGAACAAAAAAGGCGATTTATTTCATTTTATGGACTACTGTTTTGATTACAGACGTTTGGTTATTTATCTATTAATTTTTAAAATAGTCAGAAACTATTGAACACTTAAACTCTTATGATTACAACTTCCAGCAACACAAACACACATGACCTTTATTTTTTGCGACCCGATTTATGATGGTTTGTTAATGATTACGCCTAAGACTGCTTGTTTTTCCATTCAAACGCATGGTTGATCTTGTTTGATATATCATAATGATTCATTAAAAGATACAAAACCATCTAGAACCATTCAGCACACTTCTTTAAATTTATCAAATATTACCTTGAAAAAAAAACCAAAAAAATGACTACTTTTGGGGTGAGAAACCTTGCATTTTGGGTTGTTAGATTGGATATGAATACCGCCATCAGGCTTCTGGTTTGGTGATCAAGGGTTTTCCAGTAAAAGGTTTTCTTCTGTGGAGATCATGGGTTCGAATTTTGACGAGGGGAATTTTACCAGTACCCTTCACAGGACTAGGAGTTAGCCGTTCAAAAAAAAAGATGGATATGAATACTACAATTTACTAACCTTAAACATTTCTTCTATAGGGTAGCTTCCTTTCAGTTTGCTGTCAACTTGAGCTTCCAGTGCTGCTGCTGAATCTTGATCTTGGAATATTGCGCGTATCTGGCCGTTTTGAAACAGAAAATGGTTAACTGTATCAGAAGATTAAATTGATAATTTTTTTAATTTTGAATCCACTAACAATAACTAGTTTGAAATAAACAATCTCAAACTGCTGATTGAAAGCAGATAAACACTTTTCATAATTCAAACACTCAAAAGGTATTACCACTGAAACTAGTGTCTTGAGCTTGTTTGGTTCCTGCTTATCACGTGCAAGTGCGTGCTGACCCGTTATCAACTCTGCTAGAACTACCCCGAAAGCAAAAACATCAGTTTTTGATGTGGTTTGCATTTCACTTATTGACATTGCATAAGAAAAATTGAAGAAAAAGTTACGAAAATGACCATTAGTTCATATCCATTTGTAATTTTTACCAAGTTATTAACAACAAACTTGAAATCACTAGTAACAAGTTGCTTAATGTTTGGATAAATGGATTCTGCATCTGGGTATCTTATTATTTATGATTATCTGTTTATTACAACTTCAAGCAACATATGCACACATCCAAACACTATCTTTGATAACCTTTTTTTTATTGCATTAGATTATCTTATTATGATTTTTCAATATCGTGCAGTCACTTTCAAAACGCACATCCAAGCACCCTTAATACTCAGTAGATACATGCTATTATTAAGCAAAGATCACAAACATACTCAGGAGCTAGATAGCCAGGTGTACCCACAACTCTTGTGGCTATTAAACCGTCTTCATTTGCGCGTTCAATCAACTTAGTAAGCCCAAAATCTGCAACCTACAGGACCAACTTAGTGTTGTTAGTTTGTAATGTGATAGTTCATCTTCCAAATCATGCAATTCTAAAAAGAAAAATGAAAAAAAATAATAAATAAAAAGCAAATATATGTATGTTCAACTGATGTAATATTCTTTTACACATACCTTTGCTTTGAGTCCGAGGTCAAGAAGTATATTACTTGTCTTAATATCTCGATGGACATAGCGTGCCTTTGTATGATCATGAATGTATTCGATTCCCCTAGCAGCATCAAGTGCAATATTTGCTCTTGCTGTCCATGAAAGTGGTTGGTGACCTGATAACCAAAATGGGTGGGTTGAGTAACATGTCAAATCGGGTTCAGGTCAGAATGGGTAATTTTTAATACCAAATGGCTGACCCGTATGCATTTCTTTTTTATCTTTATTTTCTTCAACACTGTAAACAATTAATGTATTAAATATGATTATAAAATTTAAAATAAAATGATTTAGGATAAAATATAACTCGAATCACCCCGTTTAACTAGTTTTCTAAGTTTCATCCATTTGAACACTTAGAGAAAAAGTATAACTTATATCAACCCGTTTACCAATAACGGGTTGTGGTTGCCACCAATGAATTGAAATATTCAATATATATATACACACATAAATATTTTAGAGATGGGGTCACATGAATTTTACCTTTTAGTAAAGGGTCCTGAAGATGATCGCCAAATGTTCCATTCGGGACATATTCATACACCAAATAAAGATGGTTGTCACCACTTGCATATCCCAGTAGTTGCACCTAGAAAGAAAAGGGCAAAACTAAGCCTGGAAAAATGGGCGAGTCAGGTCGGGTAACGGGTCAAACCGGGTATGGATAAAAAATATCAATCTGGTTTGGGTCAAAAAGGGATCAGACCAAAACATGCTCGGGTTGAAACGAGTCGTGTTAGAAAAAAGAAGTATCGGAATGGGTTCACACGCTATATTTGTTTTTATGGCGGCTGATGACCCATTGTATAATTTGAGTAGACCCAAATCAACCCATTTAGCAAACAAAAATACTCAAATCAACCTATATCTCAAAGAATGGGTCATGACTGACACATGGAGATAAAACCATCCAAATTTCAACATTTTATGGTTTTGTCCTTTGACTTTTTTTTAGCTGCTTATATTCCTTACTTTTTCCTAGCACTTATCCTTGTTTTTAGTATAATGTTCTTACCACATTATTATGATGTATCCTACAAAGAACCTTAAGTTCTGCAAAGAACTCCTTTGACTTGTTAGATCTCATTTTCTTTATTGCAGCTTCCTGTTAAACACACAATTCACCAATAATGTTAGATTAATGTGTAAAAAAATAAAAAAAATTATATGAATTATTATCATACATCCATAACTCATACCCTCTCTTATTATGCCAAAGTACACACTACTATATCCACCTTCTCCTATTTTTCTGGCTTCATCAAAATTATTTGTGGCATGCTCAATCTCCTCCAAACTAATTATAACCGGTTTTTCAGACTCGATGTTCGATGCTGCCTCTGCATCATTCAAATATATAATCAGACCTTTTTCGATGCTGCTCTGATACCATGAAGATTTGTATATTTCTGTGCGTTCAGTAAAACAATATACAAGGTATATTGCTAAACCCTAACGGGCTTATTCCTAATGTACAATATTTAATATTTAGAAGCTACTAACATTAAACTAACCTTCCATATCTACATTAAAAAAATGATTTACGAGGGTCGTCTTCCCAACATTTATTTTTCTTCTGATGGTTTTTGATTCATCTTTCTTCATCTTCCGAGCCCGTTTTCTATGAAGATACAAGACCAAGAAAGCCACCATAACCAAAACCGGTAACACTATAAAGATGATTATCTTCCAAGTCTTCATCCTCCCTGTTGTACACAATCATAAACTTAAAGTTGATACACAAAACTACAGTTGGCAAAATGAGTGGAAACGGGCTGGGTTGATCCGAAACACTTTTTTGCACAACTTTTCTTTATAACTTTTATAAAAAGTTGGTGTGATGATTACATAAACAATATTGTTATAGTATGCATTAAACATACACTTGACTGTTTCCTTTTTAGCTTAACTTTTTTAACTCGACCCGTTTGACCCGTTAGAGATAAAACATAGCCATGTGAAATGGATACTCACATTTCTTCGAAGCTCGAATCTTGTTCTTCTCTTGAGGCACAAATAACACCCACCCGATATCCACATAATTAGGATCTTTAGTCAAAACCTTGTTCAGATTCTCAACTTCATTCTCTTTTGCAGAAAGAAGCCCAGAAATCCCAATCAAAGTGTCTTGAGCTTGAATAGTATACGTAACAACTTCTCGAGTTTCATTTTCCAAACACCCGCAAACAAGATGCACAGTAAGTTGTTCTTCATCTTCTCCACTAACATACCACACTTGCCCACTGTAATACTCTTCTGATATGTATCCAACACTCTCTCCTGGTTTCCGTTTATAAACCGAATCATACAAATAATACGCGTTATTACTTTTATTATCTTTCTCACAAGCACATCGAACGGAGACTAGATAATCAAGATTAGAGTTGTGTTCAATTGGTGTGATTCTTGAAGTGTTAACTGAGTAGAAAGAGGCGATTTCTTCGATCTTATGGCCTTTAGAGATGTGGTAGAGATAGGAATCTGAAAGTTATTATCCCGCATCCCTTTTCATTGATAACCATTGGTTTATATAATACAATGATGACCCTATCACTCACTATGAAAGTTTGTTACAAATATTAAATACATATCAATCACAATCAATTACAATATTTTAGGAGATATATACGGATGGTGATTGATTGGGTCTATTATACCCCCACAGTCGAAACGGGGAGTTCACGGACATTGAGACTGGATCTGAAATCTTCAAAAAGTATACGGGGAAGTCCTTTGGTAAAAATATCGGCTATTTGAAACCGAGATGGGACATGAAGTACTCGAATGAGACCTTTGGCAACTTTCTCTCTTACAAAATGGATATCCATTTCAATATGTTTAGTGCGTTGATGTTGGACCGGATTCCCGGCTAAGTAGATGGCACTAATATTGTCACAAAAGACGATGGACGCTCGGATTAATGGATGGTGGAGTTCAAGTAATAAGTTCCTTAACCAACATAATTCCGAAACAACGTTGGCTACCCCTCTGTATTCGGCTTCCGCACTTGACCGCGATAATGTAGATTGTCTTTTTGATGACCAAGATAAAAGGTTGCCACCGAGGTAGACACAGTAACCAGATGTTGATCGTCTTGTGTCTGGGCATCCACCCCAATCTGCATCGGTGTAAGATGTGAGTGTGGAAGCTGAGGATTGCGAGATTTCAAGACCGTAGGAAAGCGTCCCCTGAACATAGCGGATGATGCGCTTTAAAGCGTGCATGTGATCGGTTCTTGGAGCATGCATGTGGCGGCATATTTGTTGAACCGCATAGGTGAGATCTGGCCTTGTGAACGTTAAGTATTGCAACGCTCCCGCAAGACTCCGATAGTGAGTGGGATCGTCGATAGGGGTTCCTGCTAAGTCACTTAGTTTTGCATTAGTATCGATGGGAGTGAGAGACGGTTTGCATGAGGCCATTCCTGCTCGTTCAATTATTTCTGAGGCATATTTCTTTTGAGACAAGAACAGTGAGTTACCTCTTCTTTGAACTGCTATACCCAAGAAGTAACTGAGGGGTCCCAAGTCTTTCATTGCAAACTCATTCCTTAGCCTAGTCATTAACGTTTGGCGAAGGAGGTCAGATGATGTGGTAAGAATAATGTCATCGACGTATAGTAGAAGATACGCCATGTCGTGACCATGTTTATACACGAACAAGGAATTGTCACATATGCTTTGTCGAAATCCAATTGTAGTGACAAAATCCGTGAAACGTTGATACCAAGCTCGCGGCGCTTGTTTTAATCCATAGAGTGACCGCTTGAGGCGGCATACATGATCTGGAAATCTGTTATCTCGAAAACCATACGGTTGATGCATGAAAACAGTTTCTTCGAGATTGCCATGAAGAAACGCATTTTTGACGTCAAGTTGATGGATTGGCCATGCAAGTGAAACTGCCAATGAGAGAACCGTACGTATTGTTGCCGGTTTGACGACCGGCCTGAAGGTCTCTCCACAATCTATGCCGACCTGTTGAGTCCTGCCATCACAAACCAAGCGAGCCTTATAGCGCTCAAAAGAACCGTCAGAATTAGTTTTATGACGAAATATCCACATGCACCTAATGACATTCATGTGGTGTTGTCTAGGTATTAATTCCCATGTCTTATTTTCAATCAAGGCTTCGAACTCGTCGTTCATGGCTCGTTTCCAATTTGGATCACGGATAGCCTCGGTTGGGGTACGAGGGAGAGGTGATATAGGAGTAGAAGTCGCATGAAGATTGAAAAATTGTCTGGGTTTTGAAGTACCAGCCATGCTCCGGGTTGTCATGGAGCGGGTCGGCGGAGGTGGAGGAGGTGGCGGTGGTGTAGGTGTGGGATGCGCAGGTAACGAAGTAGGTGGTGGTGGTGTAGGTATGGGCTGGACAGTGGATGAAGTAGGTGTTGGAGTTGCTTTTGTGCGACGGGAGTAAGTTAGAACTGGAGGGGTGGGTGGATTTGTTTGGGCTGGTGGAGTGGTGAAAGAGGATTTGCTGATGTGGGATGGATCAGGGGGATGTGATGAGTTGGAGGGAGCTGAGTGGGTCATAGAAATGTTAGGAATTGGTGGTGTATTAGGTTGAGCAGATTGGGTCGATGAGGTGGGTTGAATGTGGGTCCATAAGGAGGGAGGGAATTCATTTTGGAGAAAATCATAAGATAGAGGAGAGGTGTTTTTGGTAGCAAATGGAAAAACTGATTCTTCAAAAATTACGTGTCTAGAGATGATGAGTTGGCGGGTAGAGATATTATAGCATTTGTACCCCCGATGGTTGGAGGGATACCCGAGAAATACGCAAGGAGTGGAACGTTTTTCTAGTTTATTAATGGACGTGGAAGGAAAAAGAGGGTAGCAAAGGCACCCAAAAACCCGTAGATGGTCATATGAAGGCCGTCGATGGTAGAGTTTTTGTGTGGGTGTTAGATGGTTGATGAGTTTATTTGGTAAGATGTTGAGTATGTATGTAGCCATCTCTAATGCATGATGCCAAAAATTGGGGGGGACTGAAGAATGCGCCAAAAGGGTTCGGATTATATTATTAATGGAGCGTATTTTTCGCTCCGCCTTACCATTTTGAGACGAAGTATGAGGACAAGAGAAGCGGAAAAGTATTCCGTGTTGAGTGAAGAAATTTGAGAAAGATTTGTTTGTGTATTCCGTGCCATTATCACATTGAAAGGTTTTTATGTTTTGATGAAATTGATTTTGTATGAGGCTATGAAAATTTAAGAAAGTGGAGAATGTTTGAGATTTATGGGCAAGCGGATATGTCCACAAGAAATTGGTGTAATCATCCAAAAACAAAATGTAATATCTATGTCCGCACAAACTTGCAACCGGTGATGTCCATAAATCACTATGGATTATGTCAAAAGGAGATAATGTATAAGAATTAGAACTAATAAATGGCAATTTGATATGCTTTCCAAAAACACATGATTGACATATAGTTTTTGGTTTATTAGAATTACAAGAAATAGAAGATTGTTTATTCAAAGTACGTAGTAAATTAAAACCGGGATGGCCTAATCTTTGATGCCAAATGTCTTGAGAAATTGCAGTGAATGCAGATGGTGGCTGGATAGACTTGAGAAGTGAAGGTGAAAGTGGATAGAGATCGCCTGGACTATCACATCGGAGGATAGGGGTACGTGTCCGGAGGTCCTTCACAAGAAAACCAAAAGGGTCAAACTCGATAGAAATACTGTTGTCACGTGACAAACGTCGGACAGATAACAAATTTTTAATTATATGAGGAGTATGAAAAACGTTATTAAGTTTAAAAGGTGGAAACGGGAAGGAAAGCGTTTGGTTACCCGTGCCCGAAATGGGAATGGTCGAGCCATTTCCAACAATAATGTTCTTATGAAAACCGTTATTGAAATAAGTGGAAAAATTACCAGTCGAATTTGTCATATGCGCGGTGGCTCCCGAGTCTAGGTACCAATTTTGATCCGGAGGGTTAAGTGACATTGTGTGAAGAGCTTGGTCTATATCTGTGGGCGCATAAGAGGCTTCAGAAGAGGCATAAGCTTGATGTGGTCGTGGACCCAGAATGCCACGAGAATCTGGTCTAGGAACTGGAGCAGCCGGAGCAGTCGGGTAGGGACATGGTGGGTATGAAGGTCCCCACTGTGTCATAGGCCACTGCCATTGATTCGGGTGAGTCGGCCAGGAATACCTTTGAGTTGGAGGCTGAGAACTATAGGGTTGTTGGCCGCGACCACGACCTTGATTGTTTCTACCACGGCCACGTCCCCGACCCCTATAATTCTGTCCGCGTCCCTGTGATAAGCGATTTCTCTGATCAGACTGAGCCGGCTGCTGATCTGTAGGCTGCACAGGTGTTAGTAGGGCTGTTCCAGCCGTGACAGCAGCAGAGGCGGCTTGATTCGCCTTTCTTGTTTCTTCTAGGATCAACTTGGAACGTGCCTCGTAAAATTCCGGTAGTGGGGATGTCTGTTGTAGAAGCATAGCGACTCCATCATATGAGTCATTCAAGCCGGCGATGAGTTGCAAGACAAGCCTGTTATTGGAGATGGGAGCACCAACATTTGCTAACTGATCGGACAACATTTTAAGAGCTTGACAGTAGGAGGATACATTGGAGAAAGTATCCAATTTCAGATTAGAAAATTTGTGTTCCAAATACACCGCCCTGGAGTTTTTGTTGTCTTGGAAAATATTGGCTAGAACTGTCCAAGCCTGGGCTGCAGTGGAGTCGGGTTTTAGAATAGTGTGGAGAAGATCATTGGAGATGGTCCCGTTAATCCATTGTAGCACAATGGCGTCAATACGGGTCCATAGATCGGCTGCTTTTTGTTTCTGTAGTGCATGGGCTGCTTTCTCAGCATCAGTTGCAGCTGGTGCAAGAGAGGAGGCGGAAGCAGGGATTTGTGGTGGGATGATATGTTCAAGAACCTCAAATGCTCGACAATGAATTTTGAACAATTTCGCCCAAGAGGAGTATTGTCCATTTTCCATCTCAAGCATAATGGGAATGAAGTTCTTGATGTTTGACACAGTTACTGCAGGGTGGAGTTTGGTGTCCATTTGAGAGTTGGAAGAAAAGAGAAAAAAATGATAGCAGAGGGATAGGGCTGCGAGAAAAGCAAGGTAGATACCTATGCTCTGATACCATGAAAGTTATTATCCCGCATCCCTTTTCATTGATAACCATTGGTTTATATAATACAATGATGACCCTATCACTCACTATGGAAGTTTGTTACAAATATTAAATACATATCAATCACAATCAATTACAATATTTTAGGAGATATATACGGATGGTGATTGATTGGGTCTATTAGAATCACATGTATGTGTGTAATCAAAACAAGTTAATGGGTACATAAGTGTTGATTTCATGACCACATTGAGGGGAATAACTTGTGTGAAAGAAGTAATGAAGAAAGTAAGATACAGAAAGTGAGTTGATGAGGCCATGACCATGAGCATCTTTCAAGAACAAATGAAATTGTTGGATATGCAAAGTAGTATAAAGTATAGTTAGCTAGAGTTTGTACTTGCACATTTGTCATCTAGTTAAAAACAGAACAAAATGGATCTTTTCTAACCACCTCAGGTGGCAAAATGGACTGGTTAGATAACGGGTCAAAATTTTGAAATGGGTCAACAGGGTTGGGTTGACCCGCATACATGCCTTTAGTATTGCATGTTTTGTTGAAACTGAACGGTTAGATAACGGGTCAACATTTTGAAATGGGTCAACAGGGTTGAGTTGACCCGCATACACTTTATCTCTTAGAATACTTTTTATAAACCGAATTTGCATCCAGGCTGTTACATACATATATGCCAATTTTTTGAATCAAGTAAATGCACCATTGACTTTTATGTGTTGAAATTTCCTAGTATGATCATCCTACTAATAATCTTCTTTTACTCATTGAGTAATTTCTCAGAAAATGACTTCCAGATGTCAAAGTCAACATCTTCATGAAAGTTTTGTATTGAACTTCTTGGGATCTTGGCAGGATGACAAAATAAAATTCCAACATATACATACATACATATGATACACACATATATGTATATATTGTAATGAATATGTCTATATATGTTGTATATTATAAGCATGGCCTGCTATATGTCTCCATCATCATTGGGAATTCCTCCTACAATCATGAGAATGTTGAGATCACATATTTGGGCCCAAAAGGATTAAATAAGATGATCTGGGAAATTTAATTTTAACATATTGAGAATATTCTTTTTGGGTTAGCAATATTCAATATAGATATGAGGTGATAATAATATTTATTTGTTTTAATTATTAACGAGCTCATTTCATAAATAAAAAAAAACAAGGCCCAAGCTTTTATGCTCAATATAGATTTTGAAAAGGCCTTCGATTGTTTAAATTGGAAACTCTTGACCTCGATTATGGACCAAATGGGCTTTCCTTCTATATGGTGCTGATGGATCTCAAGCATCCTTTCATCCACCCGGTCTTCGGTCCTGGTCAATGGCTCCCCAACTTTTGAGTTTCAATGTGAATGTGGGGTCAGACAAGGCGACCCCCTTTCGCCTTTCCTCTTCATAATCGCAATGGAAGGTCTATCATGCATGATCCAACAAGCCTGCGACATTGGTATATTTCACAGTATTAATACCCCATACAATGGGCCTACACTTTCACACTTGTTCTACGCGGATGATGCAATCATTATTGGCAACTGGTCCCACTCAAATTCTAGTAATATTGTCAGAATCTTGCGTTACGCCTCAAAATCAATTTACAAAAGTCAAGTCTTTACGGAATTGGAGTAGGCACGGTTGAAACACAAAGGATGGCAAATAAACTGGGATGCAATATGGCCAACCTCCCTTTCAAATGCCTAGGCTTAACAGTAGGGGCAAATATGAACAAGATAAGCAACAAGAATCCAGTTTTCGAGACATTCGAGTCAAGGTTATCCCTATGGAAATCTAAAACATTATCTATAGGCGGCAGACTCACGTTACTCAAATCCGTTCTAGAATGTTTTCCGACTTATTACTTTTCACTCTACAAGGCTCCATGCAAAGTGTTGGAAAAGTTGGAAAGCATTCGAAAAAAATTCCTTTGGGGAGGCTGTGAGGAGAAAAGGAAAACTCATTGGGTAGCATGGGAGAGGGTAACTAACCCTAAGAAGTCCGGAGGTTTGGGTATTTTTTCATTAAAAAATATAAACTCGACGCTACTTACAAAATGGGTATGGCGGTTCAAAAACGAACCACACTACCTATAACGAAAAGTAATTGCATCTTTTCACACTAACAATTCATCTTGGTTTGTTATACCTATGTAGAAATCTCTTACAGGTACATGGAACACCATCGCTAGATTCGAAAGCAAATGAGTCATTGCTGGCCAAAAGGTACAAAGCTTAATCAAGGTCAAGCTTGGAAACGGTGAAGCAATCGGTTTCTGGACTGACCCGTGTATCACTGACGTTTCACTCAAGACAACATTCCCACTACGTTTTCCTTTGGAAAACAACAAGAAATGTAGATTTTAGAGCGTTACACAACTGAAAACTAGATTACCATTTGGCATTGGAGTTGGAAACGTGAACCACAAACGACGACCAAGATCATCGAATGGCAAAAACTGCATTTGGCTCCTTAGCCAAGTCTAGCCAACATAAGAGAAAGACATATGGCTATGGTTGGGTGACAAATCAAACGAATTCTTAACTAAATCGGTGAAGGAACTAATTTCGGCGAGGCAAATGCAAGTACGACAACCCCTCTAAAATGATGTAAATAGATCCCTATTACGTGCAATATCTTTGTATGGCGGATAAAGATGGATAGGCTCCCAACCTTGGTGGAACTAAGCAAAAGAAACGTTCCGGTCCCCTCCCAAGATTGTCCTCACTATGGCGAGATTCCAAAAACTCAGATCATTTATTCTCCTCATGCTTGATCGTCACGGTGGTTTGGCAACACATTAGTACTTGGTGTAATTGTCAACAATTATTCGCCTTCTCTACAAAAGACTTAATTATATGTTGGAGTATTTGAAAAGCTGGAAACGATGTCATCTTCTCAAACTTAATGGTCAACATCGGAATAATACTAAAAGAAATAAATTATTTTGGATTCTTATGGATCAAAATTAGATCAAAGCATACATCTATCACTTGAAAAGATTGATATACCTTTAATATCATGTAATCGTTGTCCTCAGTTTTGTATCATTCATAAACGTCTTTGTCATTTGACGAGTGCCCTTTTGTTACTAATATTTACATTTAAAAAAAAACTAAACTTTCTTTTTTCTAAAAGAGTTAAAAGATGAAATAATTTTGAATTTTGTTTTAGAAGTTAGTTGAGTACAAAGAAATTCTTTTAACAATTTGGATTTTTTTTTCTTATCTTGATTCTCATTTTTGAACTACTAAAAATCAAAAGTCAAAATCAAAATTTAACACCATTATTCAACACCACATCTTTATTTTCTTGGGTTACTTTTAGTATTACGCTATTAGCCATGAATATCGTTGATATTTTTGGCCTTCACGATCCATGATAAACAATCCAACGGTCCGTGATGCAGCATAACCTGAACACCCCCGTCACGGTAGCAAACCAGTGATTTTATCCTCGTGTTCCACCGGATGAGTCCCTGAACCGTATAATAATCAATGCGTGGTAGTTTGAACAAGATATAGATTCACCTCCTGTTATCACCCACATCTCTTCAATCCGCCGGTCAGCTTCCGATTAACCGGAATCTTCTCTTCCGGACCGGAAAACGTTTCTTCTATCCTGTTAGGTACATAATTACACCTAAATTGTATGTTTTCTGTGCTTTACGTATATGTTCGCTGCTATGTTAGGGTTTCGATTTCACTTTCTCTGAAGTATGTGTTTATGTTGTTTTCTGTTGAAATTAATTCGTTTTTTTGTTGAATTTTGAGCGATGTGTGAATAAATTAATTGTTCTCTCTCTCGAAGATGCATCGTTGATAATCTCGCGATCCGAACTTTTGGTATTTACAAGTTGTTTGTGATTATGCGGATGAGCTGAGTGATTTTCTGGAAGCTTGTCTTCATGCTTAGTCTTATTTTGATATGATGATTCTATTGATGAGTTGCTTTTGTTGCTTCAGATGAGTATACTAAAGGCTAAATTATAAGGTGGTAATTTAGATTTTAGGCATCAGAAACAAGTTGTTTGAAAGCTTTTTGAAAGAAGAAACTATTCGTTTTAAAGGAACATTTAATTCTGGATTTTGTTTGCTTTCTTATGACCCAAATTTTCTTGAGTTATCCTATGGTCTTGTAGTTTGTGAATAGAACATGATAATTCGTGCTAACTTGGACATTGGTGCGTTATCTCATATGCATTAATGAACACTCAACATGAAGGGAAATATATTGCTATAGTTGGAAGTTTGTGTAGTTACTAAAGGAAGTTTATTTTCGTCGTTTGAGGCTTGTGCACATTATCAGAATTATGGTATTGTTCATTTTGAAAGTTTGACGCGAGTACACACTATCAGAATTATGTGCAACATTAGTAACGTTGGAAGAAAAGCTGAGCTGGATTCTCTTTTAGCTTGCTGACCTGATATGGGATAACAACTTGTGTATGATATTGGTTTTTATAGTATTGTCGCACCCCCATGCTTTTAATGCATAAGTTATGCTTTTACCACTATTTCTTCTTAGCATTTATGTGTTATTTACACCCTGAGAAGAACTATTGCAAGTTTGTTCATGCTACAACAACTAGATTTTTCATTTATATCTGGTCCCTAATATCAATCCTTCTGAATATTAGAGAACACATGGTATGTAATCCAGATAAAATCTATTTTTTAGCAGAATTCGCTGGTTGCAATCATGGCGGGGGCTTTGGTGCAATCTACCAGCTTTCCTTCTGCAGTTTCAAGTGAAAGCAAAGTCCGTTCAAAGCGACCTGGTAATACAAAAAGAGCAGTCAATATGATGTGTGGCTTACAAGCTCCTCCGATGAGGGTGAGGACTTTTTCTGGTTTGCGGGGAGCCAATGCTTTGGACAATTTGGTCAAAAGAGGCCAAGATTTCCACTCAAAAGTTTCAGCTGCCACCTCCATTCGAAAAGCAAAGCCTTCTAGAATTGTACCAAAGGCTATGTTTGAACGCTTCACTGAGAAGGCTATTAAAGTAATTATGCTTGCACAAGAGGAAGCAAGAAGGCTTGGCCACAATTTTGTGGGTACAGAGCAGATTTTATTAGGTCTTATTGGTGAGGGCACTGGCATTGCAGCAAAGGTTCTGAAATCAATGGGAATTAATTTGAAAGATGCACGTGTTGAGGTGGAAAAGATTATTGGTAGGGGTAGTGGATTTGTTGCTGTAGAGATTCCATTTACTCCACGTGCCAAACGTGTACTGGAACTCTCACTAGAGGAGGCCCGACAACTTGGTAATCCCCTTGTCCAAACAATATGTATGTTGTTGAAACATCATAAATTTAAATCTGAGCAACTTATTTCCACCATGGATTTGTTTCAGGTCATAATTATATTGGATCAGAGCATTTGCTTCTTGGTTTGCTTCGAGAGGGTGAAGGTGTAGCCGCTCGTGTTCTTGAGAATTTAGGTGCAGACCCAAATAACATTCGCACACAGGCAAGTTATCTTGATTATATCTTCATCTATACTCTAATTGTAATTTCATTTATCAAAATTCGTGCTTTATTATTATTATTATCATTATTATTATTTTTTCCAATCTTCAACTCCTTGAGTAGGTTATCAGAATGGTTGGCGAGAGTGCAGAAGCCGTGGGTGCTGGAGTTGGTGGTGGGACCTCTGGTAATAAGATGCCAACACTCGAGGAGTATGGTACCAACTTAACAAAGCTAGCAGAGGAGGTATTATTGTCTCTTATCAGAGTTATGTACCTTCTTTAAGCAATTTTTTTTTGTGTTGTTTTTTTACAATTAGTTTCTTTGATTATGTAGGGTAAGCTGGATCCTGTTGTTGGAAGGCAACCACAAATTGAAAGAGTTACTCAAATTCTTGGGCGTCGTACAAAAAACAACCCCTGTTTAATTGGAGAACCTGGTGTTGGAAAGACTGCTATCGCAGAAGGTCTTGCACAAAGAATTGCTAATGGTGATGTTCCAGAAACAATTGAGGGGAAGAAAGTGGGTTTGTTTGTTTTTTTTTGTGTGTTTTACTTTTTAAATAGAAGGGTGTTTGTGATTTATGCTTTTGATTTTCAGGTGATAACTTTGGATATGGGTCTACTTGTTGCTGGCACAAAGTACCGTGGGGAGTTTGAAGAGAGACTAAAGAAGCTGATGGAGGAAATCAAGCAAAGTGATGAAATTATCCTTTTTATTGATGAGGTCCATACATTAATTGGAGCAGGAGCAGCAGAGGGAGCTATTGATGCTGCTAACATCTTGAAACCTGCTCTTGCTCGAGGTGAATTACAGGCAAGTGAAAGCTTAATATCTAGATGTCATCATCAATTGCACGTGATGATTAAAATGATGAATTCATTCTTACAAAACGTTATGTGTTGATTATCAATTGGTGCAGTGTATTGGGGCTACAACCCTTGATGAGTACCGAAAGCATATTGAGAAGGACCCAGCACTGGAGAGACGGTTCCAGCCCGTTAAGGTGCCCGAGCCCACAGTTGATGAAACCATACAGATTTTACAGGGGCTTCGAGAACGATATGAAATTCACCACAAACTCCGTTACACCGATGATGCACTAGTAGCTGCTGCCCAGCTGTCATATCAGTACATAAGGTATAAGAATACAATTTAATTATCTTTTGATTTCTTGCAGATTATCATCGGTTATATTTTTTATAACGTGATAAACAATTGTATTTTTTACCTGTTATGTGTCTAATGATTTATCTATACCTGCAGTGACCGTTTTCTGCCTGATAAAGCTATTGATTTAATCGATGAAGCTGGTTCTCGCGTTAGACTTCGTCATGCACAAGTATGTATATTTCTTTGTCTATTTATTTTGTTTGGTTTACTTTAATCAGTCATTAATTTGTTGCCCTTCAGCTCCCAGAAGAAGCTAGAGAGCTTGAGAAAGAACTTAGGCAGATAACAAAAGAAAAGAATGAAGCAGTTCGTGGCCAAGACTTTGAAAAGGTACCGTGCTTGTAATGTTGATTTTTAATGGGTCGATTCAAGGTTATATTTTATCTCTAACGGGTTAAATGGGTAAATTCAAAAAATTAACTTAAACTGAAATGCTCAAGTGATAAATTAGCCAATCCATCCATGTTGTCACATATGTTTTTTTTCTATACACTTGATATGCTAATTTTATACTCTTAATAGGCTGGGGAGTTGCGTGATCGGGAAATGGATCTTAAAACTCAGATATCCGCTCTTGTGGACAAGAACAAAGAGATGAGCAAAGCTGAGACCGAGGCGGGAGAGGAGGGCCCCACTGTAACCGAAGCGGACATTCAGCACATTGTCTCATCATGGACCGGCATACCGGTTGAAAAAGTGTCCACAGACGAATCAGACCGCCTCCTAAAAATGGAAGAAACACTCCACACACGAATCATCGGTCAAGACGAAGCAGTCAAAGCTATCAGCCGTGCCATCCGCCGTGCTCGTGTAGGACTCAAAAACCCTAACCGCCCCATCGCCAGTTTCATCTTTTCGGGACCCACCGGTGTCGGTAAATCTGAACTCGCGAAAGCTTTAGCCACTTACTATTTCGGCTCGGAAGAAGCCATGATTCGGCTAGATATGAGTGAGTTTATGGAACGACACACCGTCTCAAAGCTCATTGGTTCACCTCCTGGTTACGTCGGCTACACGGAAGGTGGTCAGTTAACGGAGGCGGTCCGTCGCCGCCCTTACACCGTCGTCCTATTCGACGAAATCGAGAAAGCTCATCCCGACGTCTTCAACATGATGCTTCAAATCCTTGAAGACGGAAGGTTGACCGACAGCAAAGGGCGAACAGTTGACTTCAAGAACACGCTTCTAATCATGACTTCAAATGTGGGTAGCAGTGTAATCGAGAAAGGTGGACGGAGAATCGGGTTTGACCTCGACTATGATGAGAAAGATAGCAGCTACAACAGAATCAAAAGCCTGGTGACTGAAGAACTAAAACAATACTTCAGGCCCGAATTCTTGAACAGGTTAGACGAGATGATCGTGTTCAGACAGTTGACCAAACTGGAAGTCAAAGAGATCGCTGACATAATGTTGAAGGAAGTTTTCGAGAGGCTAAAAGGTAAAGAAATCGAACTTCAAGTGACAGAGCGGTTTAGGGACCGGGTTGTGGAGGAAGGTTACAACCCGAGCTATGGTGCAAGGCCGCTTAGACGGGCGATCATGAGGCTGTTGGAAGACAGCATGGCGGAGAAGATGCTGGCACGCGATATCAAGGAGGGCGATTCTGTAATTGTTGATGTTGATTCTGATGGTAATGTCACAGTCCTCAACGGCAGCAGTGGTGCTCCACCGGAGGCATTGCCGGAACCCATCTCCGTGTAGACAAAGGCTAGTAATTTCTTATCTCTGAACTTAAATCATGTATTATGTTGTTATGCACTGGTGCGTTTCCTTCAGTAGTTGTCATATAAAACATATAACAGGGTCAATAGATGCTGCAGTTTTTTTTTCCATAATTAAAGATCCTTTACAGTTGATATCAGGAATTAAATTTAATTATCTTCCATCTCAATTGATTGTTGGATCATCCCTTAGACAATATGAGGGTGTGTTTGGTTGAAACTTCCAGGAAAAAACTTTGAATTGGGAGGGCGGAAATTGTCCTGTTTGCATTATCAGGTGTCTTGACCCGGTCTTTGAGAACAGAATCTCTGGAATAGGATTTCTGTTGAGCTTCCTTCATCTCTTGCGAGCGTAAAAGGAATTCAATCACTACTAATTGGTATCTTTAGGGGGCTAGAAATCCACAGATATTCTTTTTTTTTGGCGTAACTTTTTTTTTATCCATACCAAAGAAATGCAACAGGAAATGTTGGCGGAACTTTTTTTTATGGAATTGAATTTTGTTAAAGGATTTAGAGTTTCAAACTTGAGCAAACTTCTTTTTTGTTCATGTGGTTTGGCCATTTTAACCATTTTGCTCCAATAGTTTGAAAATGGTCATTTTGCTCCTTGTGGTTACAATTTTTACTCTAATATGCTTTCTGCCCCCAACTCCATTCATAATTCTTGTTAAATGTTACCCACATGCCCTTAGGGGCATTTATGTCTTGTCTATGTCCCTCACATGGGTAACATTTAACCGGAATTATGGATGGAGTTAGGGGCGGGGAGCATATTTGAGTAAAAACTATAACCACAAGGAGCAAAATGATCATTTTCAAACTATTGGAGCAAAATGGTTAAAATGGTCAAACCACATGCAACAAAATGGTTAAAATGGTCAAACCACATGAAGCAAAAACGAATTTACTCTTCAAACTTTGAATGAATTGGAATTTGAATTTGTTAAAATGGATTTAGAATTAAATGAATTGGAATCTATCAAAATAATTTGAATTTGTAATACATTTTAGCTATAAAACAATCATAAATTAATTGAAATCTATCACCATAGCTACCACCTGACGCCGTCTGCCGTCCTCCCCCATCTTTTTTTTTTGAAAGGTAAACTTCAATAGAAAACGCTACAACCCAAAATAGGCTGAGCAAGAAAACACAACACTTACAAATTTACATCAATTTTTCCAAGATAAATCCTTATGTTTAGATCTACACGAGAACCATAGAAAACCCACCGCTTTAATGTGACTAATGATATTCTCAATTTTTATCTTCTTGCCCGAGAATTTGAAATCATTCCCCGCCTTCCAAATGCTCCAACACGTAATCATGACAATACCGTGAATCGCCTTCTTGAGATGATCCGCGATACCCGCCAACTTATGAAATTCAAGAAGATATTTGAAAGAGAACGCGTACAAGTATGGGACCTTACACCACATGCTTATATGATGCCAAATGATCGCCGCCGTGGCGCATGAAGTGAAAACATGCTCGACAGATTCTTCCCCGTCGTTACAAAAAGGACACATAGTGTCGTTTACCTGGATATTTCTTTTCCTCAGAGCAGTGGTAGTCGGAATTTTACTCATCTCCGCCAGCCACGCGAAGATGTTACACTTCAACGGGACCCATTTGCTCCACCGCATCACAAATCTTTGACTAACATCCACACCGCCGGACATCTTCCTAACGTTACTAACCGAGAAGTCACCGGAAGAGTCCGCCGCCCACCGCCAGCGGTCCGGCGAGCCACAGAGATTGACCCCACTTAACAATGCCAACAGAAGCTGCAGATCACAGTTTTCTTCCATCGACGATGGGAGTCTCTTCCACCTCCAGCCAGACCGCTGAATCACATCGTTGGCCCCACTCTCTCATTAACTTTGCATCTTTTGGCTGCCTCGAGACTGAAAAGAGCAGGAAATTTGTACCGCAGGGGCTCTTCGGCAATCCATGAGTCCAGCCAGAACGCTACATCTTTCCCATCGCCAACCATGCCTTTGAAAAAAATACGGACGGTTCTGACTACTACCCTAGCAATGTTGCACCAAACTCCCCCTAGAGATTTTTTTGAAGGGATACAATCCTAGCTCGATCGGCTAGAGTGGAGGGATGCAATGGTTTTTCTCCATAAAACTGTTAACCTCATTCTTAAATCCCCATTTAATCAATAAAGCCTCATTTACGTCTTTAAGCTTACTCAACTCTAGGCCTCCTAGTTCTTTAGGCAAAGCCACCCGATCCCAAGCGACCCAATGAATCTTCTTGGTTAGAACCGACCCACCCCAGAGGAATCTTTTTATCAAGGATTCGAGATCTTTAATAACTTTTATAGGAGCCTGAGAAGTAGTAATTTGGGAGGCTCTCCAAAACCGATTTTATCAACGTAATTCTCCCTCCAATGGATAAAAGGGAGGACTTCCAAACCGCAAGACGACTTTCAAAAATATCATAAACCGGTTTCCGGTTATTGATTCGATTCATATTGGCCCCAACCGAAATGCCAAGGTATTTAAAAGGAGGAGCATCCGGCTTACACCCCACCACACTAGCCATAGCATCGATCTCAGCAGTCCCCACCCCTATACCGTAAATATTAGATTTGGCAATATTGATTTTTAAACCTGAGCACATGTGGAAGCATCTCAGAATTCTAACTACATTCATCACCTCTTCCTTAGACCAATCTCCAAGGATGATCGCATCATCCGCATACAAGAGATGAGAGACCACCGGTCCATCGTTTGGGAGCCCAATACCGTTAATTGCCCCCGCATTACACGCCTTATCGAGCATGCAAGATAAAGCCTCCATCACAACCAAGAAAAGAAAGGGAAAGAGAGGGTCTCCTTGTCTCATACCTTTACCACATTGGAACTCAAAAGTCGGGGATCCGTTAACTAAAACAGAAGATCTAGCCGACTTCAGAATCCCACTAACCCAATTACACCAACGAAGCGAGAACCCCATCTGGTTGAGAATGGCTATCACAAAATTCCAGTTAACATTGTCATAAGCTCTTTCAAAATCAATCTTCAAAATAAACGCCTTAGTTAAGATTGTCCCCCATCTTTAGCTGCACCAACTGATGCTTGGCAATACATAGATGCACACACCTCGATGCTTACTTTTTTTTTTGAGAATAATCCATGTTTGGATCATTTTATGAAGCTGTACATCAGGAAAACTGTTCTTTATGTCCCTCAAAAATTGCAGGGCTTGACTTAGCATTTTAATACAAAGTGTTTGGTAGGGGGAGGTCGGCGGTGACAGGGGTGGAGGTGGCGGTAACAACGACGACAACGGGGGTGGGGGACTGAGGGTGACGACGACGGCCGGGGGGAAGGGGTTGCGGATGCGAAGATGGTGAGTGGTCGGAGATTCCAGTTAATGCTGGTATCCTTTAGTTTAAGGAATTTGAGGGTTCCAATTTCAATTCATGTCTCAACTGAACACATTAAAAATAGAACTCAGATTCTAATTTCAATAAATTGTACAAACCAAATATATTGACAAATAAAATTCAGATTCAAATTCAGATTAAATTTTGCAAACCAAACGCGCACTTAGTTTTCAGATTCCCTTATTCCTTTACGGATTGTTACAGCTAAAACAATATTGGTAGTAAAACTATAAAAATAGAAATAAATGAAAAATATAATTATAAAGTTAACTCTAATGTTTTTTTTTAACTATTTATCTATATCTATGCTACTATATAATGGAGATTAGAAGGATAGACATATAATTTACTTAAAAAATTAAGACACCTTATATCTATTTTATTGCCTAATGAACATACTGACAAAACCTCAAATGTGTATAATTACTTTGTAACCTTTATTTATAATCATAAAACCTATTAATTATCATTTAACTCATTCCATTAAAGATTAGGTAAAAGGAAATGAACAATTTGTGGAGCACTAATCATTCATATACAAGTTTCATTATTTTTATTTTAACCACCAAAACTTTTCATTTTGTAAAATCTTACTCATTTTACTTTTTAAACACTACGTGTCTGTGTTTAATTTGAACATAGATATCGATTCATGATAGTAGATGGTATTTGTAATTATGAGGGTATGATTTTGTATTTTATAGGGGCGATGGTTGGCTTGTGGTTATGTTTTTTAATCTAATAAATGAAGTAGTTGAAAAAAAATTCAAAACGAAATAATAGATATCACGTACAATAATAACAATTTTATCTTTTGCTTGAAACTTTTTTAATACATTTCTATTGGAATATTGGGATACATTTATATGAGAACTTTTCATATTTTCATTGAAATTGTTTTCTAAACTTATTATACACTTAATAAATAAGGATATGAACATTTATGAAGTTTGTGAATTTATTAAGTGATTTTTATTGTCCGAATTCAAATATTTAATCACCTTAGATATATTTTTATTTTATACTAAATTGTTGTGGTAGTGAAAGTATGTCAATTTTTACATATTTGTTCTAAATAAAACTTAGTGGTTTAGAAATAGTAGCAAAGTTTAAATAAATTTAATATCCTTTGTTTTGTGTGGTTTGATTTTTAAATCTCGGTTGTGATATCTTTTATTATATTCATCTTGGGATACATAATCAATGTTTGTGTTAGAAAATAATAGTTATGTCATTTTTTACACATAATGCAATGAATAAGTAAGAGAATAGTGGCTTTGTTTGTATGCTTAAATGTATTGCCAAAAGACGGTTGATACTTTGGTTCCAAGCGGTTACCGTAACGAACTGAACCAACATCAATCGAATTCTCGCTGCGTAGCGCGGGGACCCCACTAGTATTTTACAACAGGTCTAATTTAAAATGAGCATAGAGGTGGCTATTTTTCATTTTCATAAGGAGACTTCAAATCAGATATTAACTCGACTATCAACTATTAAACTCATACATTAACAGATTCATACTCTACTCTTCCAGAGATGCATCTTATGCATAACTCTCTTTCTACTTTAAAATTTAAAAAAGAAACAAATTTGCTTAAACAATTTAACACCCTAATTTCTTGTAATACTTTTCAAACTTTTCATATATATCGACACATACATACTTTTCCAGAAATAAAAATATGCATCACTCTCTTTCTACTTTAAAATTTAAACAAGAAACAAATTTGATGTTAGATGTGATGTAGCTGAAAACAAAACGAACAAATAGGGTGTCCGGAGATACTAATGTAGGAAATTGGGTCATTTTTTTTATTAAAACAATAATAAAATAATAATAACGATAGTCTCGTTGGAAAACAAAATAGTACAATACAGTTTACAAACATTGAATGAAAAGTGTAAGCCTCAAACCTGGGAGGCCTCACTTATTGGATTTACTTACTAACACATAGCTCGTAAACATAAAACATTCAACACATCGCAGCGGAAACGATTAAAACTTTAACATAAATAGCGGAAGAATAACATGTCTTAACATAACTTGCCTAGTACAAATTAAAATTGTCTTAAAATAACATAAACTTCAACACAAATGGGATGCCAGACACTGATCTTCGGGTAACTCTCCTCGCCAAGCCAAGCATCATCATCCATCAACAACCACTTTCACTTAACTGATGTGCATACTAAAAATCAGCAATGCTGAGTGAGTTCTAACGTGTACTTTAATCAATCATACAAAAGATTTTAATAATACATACATACTGTCATTAATACAAAAATTTACATGCTTTACTTTAAAACAATTTAAAAGATAAGATAGCCGTCAATTCCTTGTCACTGGTGGTATTGTCCTCGTGATCAATACCGCTTAACCATTAATTCCCTTGTCACAACTGGTATTGTCCTTGTGATCGATACCTGGTATTGTCTTCGTGATCAATACCGCTTAACATGGTATGACCCTCGTGACCATATCGCGTAACATGGTGTTGTCCTCGTGATCAACACCGCTTAACATGGTATGACCCTCGCGACCATACTGCTTAACATGGTGTTGTCCTCGTGATCAACACCTTTTAACAGGTACATGAAGGTTACGTAGACCCCCCCGAGTAACCACTGTCACTCATCCCAGTTGTACTAACGAACCACAAAGGCTCTTACTAATGGGCATAACACATAATTGACATCTTGTACAAGTAACATCTGTCCCCGAAGGACCTTAACAAGCTGGTACAAATTCCCGTAGGAAAATTGTTCACTTTCTTTTCATAAAAAACTTTCTTTAACTTGTTTAAAACTTAACATATAATATGTCTTTGTTTATGTATATAAAATATAATAAACGCTTGCCCTAAAATATCTTTTCTTTACTAAATATAACCTAACATATATATTATGCCTCTGTTTATATACATAAAATATAATTAACGTTTACCATAAATATAACTATACTTTTCTTAAAACATACTTTGCACATATATCATGCATTTGTTTATGTATATGAAAGTATAATAAACGCTTGCCAATAGTATAGCTATACTTTACATAAATCTTGCTTTTGCCTCTTTTAAACATTTCTCTAAAACATGTCATTCGCTTTTGTTTATTAATAGAACATATGTAATAAACACTTTTCACTAAGTATGCACACCACCCCTAAAGCAGGCAAAAAAAGGATTAGAACTCACCTAGTATCTTAGTTGGAACGTATTACTTGAATCTCACACAATCAGAATAATCATAACAATTCAACGCATATCAGACTTAACCCGACACTTAATGGTTTCACTACTTCTGATCAGGCGAACTTAGGTTAAGTTCGCTTCTTATGGACACAACGAACTTACCAAGCGAATTGTATAGTTTCACTAAGTTATACCTAGCGAACAAACCAAGCGAACTTGATAGCTTCGCTATACAACACTCAGCGAACTTGTTATGTTCGTTTGTTTCCTGCCCGACGAACTTATCAAGTTTGCTTATCTTCTCCCCCAACAAACCCTAATTCTGCATGAACAATGGCGACTAAGATCTAAGTTGTCAAGACTCGAAATTTTTACGTCCAAAACGTTCGTTAGGTATCGTAGAGTATAGATGTATGGTTTGTTTTGCATAAAACATGTAAAAATTGTTGCTTTCCTTACCAAACCCGAAACCCTCCAAAACCCGATATGAAAAATGAGTTCATGGGCCGATGACTTACCTCCACGAGTTCCTAGTTCGAGGGTGATGTACCTTGCTCTTGTAGCTAACCCGACCCTAATCCGAGCTCGATCCTTGACTTCCTGCACCACTCTCTCCACTTTCTCATAACTTCTCCCTAGTTTTGCTTGAAATGAGGAAATGGTATAAATGGGTAGACTTGCACAAACGGAACCAGAACCGGCTGAACCAGCCCGAACCGGACCCGAACCGTTTCCGGTTCCTACCCGGCCCAAACAAGAACCGATTACTACCCGTTTGTACCCGCCTGTTCCTACCCGATTCCTAGATTTTTCCACGCGATCGGTTCCTACCTGGATCGGAACCGGACCGGTTTCTACCCAGACCCGGCTAGAAGCGGTTCCTACCCGGTTCTAGCCGTTATGCGTGTTTTAACAAACAAAAAGACCGTTTTTAACGGTCATATGACCATTATATGCATTTTTTTGACCTTTTTTGTGGTATTTTAGCCCCACTAAGTTAGTATAAATATATGTTGGATGAATTGGTTGAGTACCCAACTTGAAAACACAAAACCGAGAGAAAAAATGTAAAAAAATACTCGTTTTACCTTCATTCCCGACTTTCTACTCTCAATTAAAAGCTTTTTTTTTGTTCAAGTCTACTCTCAATGACTCAGACACAATCACAATCATCTGTTGCTCAACAACCAACTGTTGTTCGGAGCTCATGATAATAAAGGACTTATAGTATTGTTTTAATTAATAATAGTGAGACATGACATTGTTTGGATAAACAATAGATAGACTGAAATCTTGTGGTCCAACGGAAAAATTTTGACTTATCTAAACCTGTGAACTCACCAACAATTATGTTGACTTTTTAAGCATGGTTTTCTCAAGTAACTAGGAATCTTGGAGCACAGGACATGCATGCATTTTAGGACTCTTTTGGAGTTTCTCTTTTATAATCTAAGGAGATTTTAGGTCATAATTGATAAAGTCATTGTATGACAAATCGTACGAACTTGTCTTTTGAGTACGACTTTTGAGCATGTTATGTCTTTAGAAACGACTTATGCTTTGTAATTGTAATATCTTAAAACCTTTGATTAATGAATGTCATTTTGTGGTCGTTTGATGTAATAAAAGGCTATGAAAACCATGACCCGTTACACCTCATGTTTCCGCCTAGACGGGGTGTGACAGTATACATTAAGACCGCTTGATTACCTAAACAATTTCACAATTGTTTAGTAATCTAAAGGTCTAAGTAATCACTAATTAAGGTTTCTACACCCTCCCAAGAGCTTATAATCTTTACCCTCAATCAAGACTTGGTTTATTAAGCTCCACACACGCTTTTAACCATTCTAAACCAATTTCCACCCATTTGGACCTTTAAGGTTTTCACTCATTTCTTCCCAATTTCATACAATTCAAAATTCACCAATTCAATTGAGTTTTCTACATTAAATTATGTTTATCTAACCCCATAAACACTTATACGTACTCAATTAACCAATCAAACACCCCAATTGCAAAAACCCCAATTTGGGTCCTCAAGAACCTTGATTTCAAAGCCTTTAATTTGGTGAAATTAACATAAATTGGTTGAACCTCTAGCTTTAGTAATGCAAGATTATCAATCCCTTTCAACAATAAATCCATTACAACCCCAATTCCGGTCCATTAGGGTTCATCCACCCAAACCTCTTTCAAGAACAAGAATATACGGAGGACTAAATAGAAAATATGATACTTACTTGATTATTAGGAAGGATTGTGCAGACCAAAGCTTCCAATTCAAGCGTGCAACCTCAGATTCGAAGTTTTTGAACAAGATCCTCTTTTTCCTCTCTTTTCTCTCTATCGCACGACACACACACATACCTCTGATGTGTGTGTCGCCACCTCCCAACACATATAACCACATTTGGTTATTTATCAAATCAGTTCCTCCAATTTGTAATTTAATTCCTTCAACCTAAACTAGGTGGTTTTAACTAAATAAAAGGAATCATCAACTTTTATTTTTTTAAATACACCCCTATAATATAATAAATATATTATAAGAGAATCCTAAAGTTGATTTGTTACATTTTAAATTGAGTTTTAAAAGTTAGTTAAGAGTACAAACGAAAAGAAAATTAACAATTTGGATTTTTTTGATCTTGATTCTCAATTTTGAACTTCTAAAAATCAAATTTTGATCTTGATTCTCAATTTTGAACTTCAAAAAATCAAATTCAACACCACATCTTTTTATTTTTAGTTTTTAGCCATGGATATCGTTGATATTTTTGGCCTTAACGATCAATGATAAACAATCCAACGGTCCGTGATGCAGCATAACCTGAACGGCCCCGTCACGGTAGCAAACCAAGTGATTTTATCCTCGTGTTCCACCAGATGAGTCCCTGATCCGTATGGAGTTGCGTGTACAAATAATCAATGCGTGGTAGTTTGAACAAGATATAGATTCACCTCCTGTTATCATCCACATCTCTTCAATCCGCCGGTCAGCTTCCGATTAACCGGAATCTTCTCTTCCGGACCGGAAAACGTTTCTTCTATCCTGTTAGGTACATAATTACACCTAAATTGTATGTTTTCTGTGCTTTACGTATATGTTCGCTGCTATGTTAGGGTTTCGATTTCACTTTCTCTGAAGTATGTGTTTATGTTGTTTTCTGTTGAAATTAATTCTTTTTTTTGTTAAATTTTGAGCGATGTGTGAATAAATTAATTGTTCTCTCTCTCGAAGATGCATCATTGATAATCTCGCCGTCTCAGTGTTTGATCCAAACTTTTAGTGTATACAAGTTGTTTGTGATTATGCGATGAGCTGAATGATTTTCTGGAAGCTTGTGTTCTTGCTTAATCTTATTTTGATATGATAATTCTATTGATGAGTTGTTTTTGCTGCTTCAGATGATTACATTAAAGGCCAAATTATAAGGTCGTAATGTAGACCTAGGAAACAAGCTGTTTGAAAGCTTTTTCAAAGAGAAATGATTCAATTTAAAGGAACATTTAATTCGGGATTTTGTTTACTTTCTTATGCCCCGAATTTTCTTGAGTTATACTATAGTCTTGTAGTTTGTGATTAGAACGTGATAATACGAAATTGGTGCATCATCTCATGCATTATTAAACACTCATCATGAAGGGAGATATATTGCCATAGTTGGAAGCTTGTATAGTTACTAAAGAAAAATTATTTTCACAGTTAGAAGCTTATGCATGTTAACAGAATTATGGTATTGTACACATTATCAGAATTTTGTGCAAAGGTACTGTTAGAATAAAAGCTGAGATGGATTCTCTTTTAGCATGCTGACCTGATATCGGGATAACAACTTGTGTAAGATATGATTTCTGTAGTATTGTAGCGCCCCCCCATGCTTTTAATGCACAAGTTCTACATTTATCACTATTTCTCCTTAGCGTTTGTATGTTATTTACGCCTTGAGAAGAACTGTTGCAAGTTTGTTCATGCTACAACAACTAGATTTTCACTTATGTTTGTCCCCTAATATCGATCTTCCCGAATATTAGAGCAATATGGTGTGTAAATCTAGATAAAATCTTTCTGTTTTTGGCAGAATTTTCTGGTTGCAATCATGGCGGGGGCTTTGGTGCAATCTACCAGCTTTCCTTCTGCAGTTTCTAGTGAAAGCAAAGTCCGTTCAAAACGATCTGGTAATACAAAAAGAGCAGTCAAGATGATGTGTGGCTTACAAGCTCCTCCGATGAGGGTGAGGACTTTTTCTGGTTTGCGGGGAGCCAATGCTTTGGACAATTTGGTCAAAAGAGGCCAAGATTTCCACTCAAAAGTTTCAGCTGCCACCTCCATTCGAAAAGCAAAGCCTTCTAGAATTGTACCAAAGGCTATGTTTGAACGCTTCACTGAGAAGGCTATTAAAGTAATTATGCTTGCACAAGAGGAAGCAAGGAGGCTTGGCCACAATTTTGTGGGTACAGAACAGATTTTATTAGGTCTTATTGGTGAGGGCACTGGCATTGCAGCAAAGGTTCTGAAGTCAATGGGAATTAATTTGAAAGATGCACGTGTTGAGGTGGAAAAGATTATTGGTAGGGGTAGTGGATTTGTTGCTGTAGAGATTCCATTTACTCCTCGTGCCAAACGTGTACTGGAACTCTCACTAGAGGAGGCCCGACAACTTGGTAATCCCCCTGTCCAAACAATATGTATGTTGTTGAAACATTATAAATTTAAATACGTGATAACTTATTTCCACCATGTATTTGTTTCAGGTCATAATTATATTGGATCAGAGCATTTGCTTCTTGGTTTGCTTCGAGAGGGTGAAGGTGTAGCAGCTCGTGTTCTTGAGAATTTAGGTGCAGACCCAAATAACATTCGCACACAGGCAAGTAATTTTCACTATACATTCATCTCGGTACTCTAAACTAAATTTTACTTATCAAAGTTTGTGCTTTGTTTTTTTTTCCCCCCAATCTTCAACTCTTTGAGCAGGTGATCAGGATGGTTGGCGAGAGTGCAGAAGCCGTGGGTGCTGGAGTTGGTGGTGGGACCTCTGGTAACAAGATGCCAACACTGGAGGAATATGGTACCAACTTAACAAAGCTAGCAGAGGAGGTAATTATTGTCTGTTATCTGTGTTGTGTACCTACTTTATTTCTTTAAGCAATTTTTTTTTGTTTTTTTATAATTAGTTTCATTGATTATGTAGGGTAAGCTGGATCCTGTTGTTGGAAGGCAGCCACAAATTGAAAGAGTTACTCAAATTCTTGGACGTCGTACAAAAAACAACCCCTGTTTAATTGGAGAACCTGGTGTTGGAAAGACTGCTATCGCAGAAGGCCTTGCACAAAGAATTGCTAATGGTGATGTTCCAGAAACAATTGAGGGGAAGAAAGTGGGTTGCAAACACGCGTGCTTGGTTTTTTTTGTTGTTTTACTTTTTTAAATAGAAGGTTGTTTGTGATTTATGCTTTTGATTTTCAGGTGATAACTTTGGATATGGGTCTACTTGTTGCTGGCACAAAGTACCGTGGGGAGTTTGAAGAGAGACTAAAGAAGCTGATGGAGGAAATCAAGCAAAGTGATGAAATTATCCTTTTTATTGATGAGGTCCATACATTAATTGGAGCAGGAGCAGCAGAGGGAGCTATTGATGCTGCTAACATCTTGAAACCTGCTCTTGCTCGAGGTGAATTACAGGCAAGTGAAAGCTTAATATCTAGATGTCATCGTCAATTGCACGTGATGATTAAAATGATGAATTCATTCTTACAAAACGTTATGTGTTGATTATCAATTGGTGCAGTGTATTGGGGCTACAACCCTTGATGAGTACCGAAAGCATATTGAGAAGGACCCAGCACTGGAGAGACGGTTCCAGCCCGTAAAGGTGCCCGAGCCCACAGTTGATGAAACCATACAGATTTTACAGGGGCTTCGAGAACGATATGAAATTCACCACAAACTCCGTTACACCGATGATGCACTAGTAGCTGCTGCCCAGCTGTCATATCAGTACATAAGGTATAAGAATACAATGCCTGATTATCACTGGTTATATTTTTATAATGTGATAAACAGTCGTTTTGTTTTTTTTTCTTGTGATGCCTCTGATGATTTATCTATATACCTGCAGTGACCGTTTTTTGCCTGATAAAGCAATTGATTTAATCGATGAAGCTGGTTCTCGCGTTAGACTTCGTCATGCACAAGTATGTATATTTCCATGTCTATTTATTTTGTTTGGTTTACTTTAATCAGTCATTAATTTGTTATCTATGCCCTTCAGCTTCCAGAAGAAGCTAGAGAGCTTGAGAAAGAACTTAGGCAAATAACAAAAGAAAAGAATGAAGCAGTTCGTGGCCAAGACTTTGAAAAGGTACCATGCTTGTTTTGAATTTTATGGAGGTGGCTACATGATGCGTTTACTTATGAATGGGTCGATTCGGGTATATATTTTTATTCTGACGGGTTAAATGGGTAAATTCAAAAAATTAACTTAAAATGAAAAGTTCAGATGCCAATGGGTTAGAGGGTTGAAATTTCAATGTATATTCGATTATTCTTAAGATATAGTTTTAATTTTGTGATTTACAATGCTAACTATTCATGATGAAGTTTCTAATGGTTTGGATGGTGTAACCAAACCTGATGGGTCAACCAAGTTTTAACTCAAACCTGTTTTGACTTAACAGTCAGTCCACCCATGTCTTAACATCTGGTTTTTTTTCGGTACACTTGATATGCTAATTTTATACTCTTGACAGGCTGGGGAGCTGCGTGATCGGGAAATGGATCTTAAAACTCAAATATCTGCTCTTGTGGATAAGAACAAAGAGATGAGCAAAGCTGAGACCGAGGCGGGAGAGGAGGGCCCCACTGTAACCGAAGCGGACATTCAGCACATTGTCTCATCATGGACCGGCATACCTGTCGAAAAAGTTTCTACAGATGAATCCGACCGCCTCCTCAAAATGGAAGAAACACTGCACACACGAATCATCGGTCAAGACGAAGCGGTCAAAGCCATTAGCCGTGCCATCCGCCGTGCTCGTGTAGGACTCAAAAACCCTAACCGTCCCATCGCCAGTTTCATATTTTCAGGACCCACCGGTGTCGGTAAATCCGAACTCGCGAAAGCTTTAGCCACCTACTACTTCGGCTCGGAGGAAGCCATGATCCGGCTGGACATGAGTGAGTTCATGGAGAGACACACCGTCTCTAAGCTCATTGGTTCACCTCCTGGTTACGTCGGCTACACGGAAGGTGGTCAGTTAACGGAGGCGGTCCGTCGCCGCCCTTACACCGTCGTCCTATTCGACGAAATCGAGAAAGCTCACCCCGACGTCTTCAACATGATGCTTCAAATTCTTGAAGACGGAAGGTTGACCGACAGCAAAGGACGAACAGTTGACTTCAAGAACACGCTTCTAATCATGACTTCAAACGTGGGTAGCAGTGTAATCGAGAAAGGTGGACGGAGAATCGGGTTCGACCTCGACTATGACGAGAAAGACAGCAGCTACAACAGAATCAAGAGCCTGGTGACTGAAGAACTAAAACAATATTTCAGGCCCGAATTCTTGAACAGATTAGACGAGATGATCGTGTTCAGACAGTTGACCAAACTGGAAGTCAAAGAGATCGCTGACATAATGTTGAAGGAAGTTTTCGAAAGGCTTAAAGGTAAAGAAATCGAACTTCAAGTGACAGAGCGGTTTAGGGACCGGGTTGTGGAAGAAGGTTACAACCCGAGCTACGGTGCAAGGCCATTAAGACGGGCGATCATGAGGCTATTGGAAGACAGCATGGCGGAGAAGATGCTGGCACGCGATATCAAGGCGGGCGATTCTGTAATTGTTGATGTTGATTCTGATGGTAATGTCACAGTTCTCAATGGCAGCAGTGGTGCTCCACCGGAGGCATTGCCGGAACCCATCTCCGTGTAGACTTAAAGGCTAGTAATCTCTTTTCTCTGAACTTAAATCATGTATTATGTTGTTTTATACTGTGGTGCTTTAATATCTGTCATATAAAACATATAACAGGGTCAATAGATGTTGAAGATTTTTATTTTTATTTTTCCATAATAAAAGATCCTTTAAAGTTTCTATAAGAACATATAACATAGTCAACAGATGTTGCAGATTCCAATATTAGAAGGTACACTCGACGCATATTCAAATGCACAAATGTTCGATGTAGATTCTAGCCGTAACGAACCGTTGAGCGTTCAATGCGTTTCAAATATTTTGAAATGCATACAGACACTATATGTTACCAAAACACAAACCGAAAATTCAGTGAACAGTTTGGCGGAAAGTTCGTTTATCTACGTTCATTTAATAAATGAACGAACATGAACAAGAAATTTTATTCGTTTAGCTAAATGAACGAACATGAATAGATGTCGTTTTCGTTCATTTATGCTCGTAAACGTTTGGTAATGTGTTCGTTCATATTTGTTCATGTTGATTAGGTCTTTAAATTCTTTTATATTTTATCAATTAAAAACATTTGTTAATTGTATTTATGATAATTATTTCAAGTATTTGGAGATAACTATGTCAATTGTTAATTACTTTATATTTATTTTTGGTGGATTTTGTGCAATGTTAATTTGAGATGATAATGTTGTTTTTAGTTTCAAATGAATTTGTGTTTGTTTGTATTCATGAACGTTCGTTTGTGTTCGTTACATAGACTTATCGGACGAACCATGAACAAGTTAATTTCCTTAATGAACGAACATGAACATTGAATGGACCTGAACCGGGTACCTCTCATGCTGGCACACATAAGCATAACATAGTTCGTAAACCTTGAATAAACATTAAAACTAACAACGAAGTCTATTATAATTCAAATTCAATTAAAACATTCAACATAACAATGTTCAATATTCTTAAATTGAAGTAAAATGGAGATGTTAGTCTTGATCAGCAACAACTATCAAGCCATTCCTTCCAAGCTTTTTCGTTTCTTTCCTTTATTATTTGATGTGCATACTAAAAAACCAGCTAACATTGGTGAGTTCAAGTTTTTAAAACATTTATTAAGTAACTTTTCTTTCACATATTCATATAAAAAGCCGTTTAATGAAAACATACTTTATACTACTAAGTAAATACATTACAATACAACATGTAAATTTATATTTAGCCATTTCTGTACTCAGTAAGAGGATTCATAGTAGGCGATCCATCTCCATCCATAAAAAATCATCATTAACTCTAAATTTTATATATGTAAATTTATATTTAACCATTTCTGTACTCTTTGAAGCCTCCTACATTCCACTCACCATCTCTATGTGGAGATGGAGAGACGAGTAAAACCTCCAAATATGGAAGACTACTCTCATTTTTCTATAAATTTTGAAGTATGAGGATGGGGAATGGGATGAAGTGATTATTTTGTTGTTTTTTTAAAACTTTGGAGACGAGGAGAAGAATGGGGGATGACTTGTGAATGCTCTTATTTCATAAATTCACTTTCTTTCATTAAAGTCCTTAAAGGACACTTTCGTTCTTTAGTCCACAAAGGACCCATTTGTGAGGCCCCGAACCTGGGAGGCCTCACTTATTGGATTTACTCATCATCACATAGCACTTTAAACATAAGACATTCAATAACACAACGGAAACGATTTAAACTTCTTTACATACGCAGCGGAAACATAACATGTCTAGACATAACTTGCCAAATACAACTGAAACTAATCTTAATCAACATAATCAAAAGAAACATAAACAAGATGCCAGATGCTGATCTTCGGGTAACTCTTCTCGCCAAGCCAAGCATCCACTTCCATCTACTGCCACCTACACTTAACTGATGTGCATACTAAAAATCAGCAACGCTGAGTGAGTTCTAACGTTTACTTTAAATCATTTATATAAAATATTTACTAATACATACTTACTGCCCTTAAGGCAAAACTTTACAAAACTTTACATACTTCACTTTTCAAAAACATAATTTAAAACATTCATAAAGTATCCGTCAATTCCTTGTCACTGTTGGTACTGTCCTCGTGATCAATACCGCTTAACCGTCAATTCTTATCACTGCTGGTATTGTCCTCGTGATCAGTACCACTTAACCGTCAATTCCTTGTCACTGTACTGCCCTCATGGCTTACATCCATGAACCGACAAGTACCTGGTCAATGCCCCTGGCTTACACCATGAACCGACACTACCGCTTATCCGTCAATTCTGTTACATACTGGTATTGTCCTCGTGATCAATACCTTCTGGGTCCTCGTGACCCAATGATGCTGTCCTTACGGGCAACACCACATGACACGATGTTGTCCTCGTGATCAACACCGGGTATTGTCCTCGTGATCAATACCTCTTAACTGGTACATGGGGGATTGCGTAGTCCCCCGAGCAACCGCCGTCACTCATTCCAATTGTACAACTGTTAACGAGCCACCGAGACTCTTACTAATGGGTAGAACCCATATCTGACATCTTGTACAAGTAACATCTGTCCCAAGGACCTTTACAAACTGGTACTCATTCCCGAAGGAAAGCTGTTCACTTTACTGTCATAAAACTTTCTGTAAATCTTGTTCATAACTTTCATATATAATATGCCTTTGTTTATGTATATAAAATATAGTAAACGTTTGCCATAAAATATAACTTGCTTTCTGAAACATAGCTTATCATAAAATACATCTTACTTTCTGAAACATAGCTTATCATAAAATACATCTTACTTTCTGAAACATAGCTTATCATAAAATACATCTTACTTTCTGAAACATAGCTTATCATATATATATCATGCCTTTGTTTATGTATATGAAAATATAGTAAACGCTTGCCAAATGATATATCTTACTTTACTGAAAACATACTAGCACATATATCATGCCTTTGTTTATGTATATGAAAATATAGTAAACGCTTGCCAAATGATATATCTTACTTTACTGAAAACATACTTTTGCCTCTTTTAAACCTTTCACAAAAACATAGTTTTTCACTTCAGTTTATGATATATAAAATATAATAAACATTTTACACTAAGTATGCACACCACCCCTAAAGAAGGCAAAAAGGGGATTAGAACTCACCTGGTAAGCTAATTCGGGTTGTCCTAAACAAAGTCCAACAACGTCACTTCCGATCTGAATTGATTAGTCAAATACATATCAGACCACTACCGACTCTAATGGTTTAACTACTCTAACATACTGACTTCACTTAATCAGATCTGATGCCTGCGTACTTATCAAGTGCGCAGACACTGCTTCCTGCGCACTTAGCAAGTGCGCAGACTTTCCTTCCTGCGCACTTAGCAAGTGCGCAGGTCCTCTTCCTGCGCACTTAGCAAGTGCGCAGGACCTGCTCTGTGCGCACTTAGCAAGTGCGCACGACCTGTTCTTTGGCGAAAAACCCTAACTTTCGCATTCGGGTCTGATCAGTTCAAGATCCCGAACCTGGTTGCATTCAAAACGTTCGTTTTCCATTAAGGAACTCAAATCTATGCTTACCTTTCAGTTTCATCCGATTAAACATAACCTTTTCACCCAAAACCCGAAAAACCCAAAAACTAACTAAAACTCAGATCTAGGAGAATCGGTTACCTGTAATCACTTCCTTTTCGTTTCTAAACACCCACGAGACTCTTGCTAACGATCCTTGAAGCTTAAATCCAAAAACCGGGACTTTCTCTCTCTAGGCTCTCTCTCACTCTCTCTCTCTAGAATCCAAAAAATCTGGATGGAAATGGGGCTTTTGGGCAGGTCTTGAGGTTTATAAGGGCCCATACTTGCCCCTTTCGGCCCATACGCCCCGGCCCAAGCCCGCTTCCTTTCTTTTTATTTAAGTTTTAATTCCTCGTGAATTCTCTCTCGCGCCCTAAAACTCGGGATGTTACACCATTACTTTAGAGTCCACGAAGGACTCGTTACTTCTACGAGGAACCATCCGTTATCCACGAAGGATTCTTTCGTCCACGAAAGGGTCTCTTTCTTTTGGTGAGAGTCCCTAAGTCTCAACGTCCAAAGGCCAAACTTACCGGACTTCCACGAAGGACATTCTTGTTTTTGGTGACCGTCATAACCCCAGTTAAACAGTTGCAACATCCCGGTTACATTGCCTTGTCAAGCACTGTACCCGTTATTCATACAACATGCATGCAAATTGTTTTTCAGATTCTCTTGTTCCTTTACAAATTGTTAGATCATCCGTCACGGATATGGTATTTTCCCTTAACTCATGTCTATTAATATTTCATTTTAATAGGTTTATTATATTATTTTTTTTATTTGATGATATTATTTATAGTTTGTATGATACAAAATATATATGTAAAAACTAAATAAAAATTATATGATATTATTTACTAATTTTTGATAGCACTTATATGTGCATAATATATCATATTTTAATTTATAATAGGTGTTATATAAATAAAAATTATACAATAACTACAGTGGTAAAAAAAACTAAGTGTACTTTGAAATCCCAATGGGTATTTTTTGACTAGCTTCATGAACCTATTATTTATATAATTTCAACTAATTTTATACTCGTCCATAGTTCGGGTCTTTCAATGTAATATCAAAAGGCTATACGCCTAGTAAGTAAAACTGAAATTAACAAATGTAAGCCAACATTTTGGTTCAAATTAATAAACAAAAATGTGATCTAGTCCTTAAATCGCTTACACTTATGCATAATCCTTCTCGGTCTCGACTTGTAGCTTGATCAATGTTGATTGGTAGCTTCATTGTCTTGAAGATGACTTGATTTCAACTTGTGTGTTTGTGTGAATGATCATTGATATGCTGAATTATTAGGTTCACAATTTGTCTCTACATTGTGATTTTTCTACTACATGCATAACTGAAAATCAAGTTGGCACCGGTTCTACTCCACACACACTCACAATTGAAAACAAGAATAAAAGAAGAAAACTTTCAATTGAGAGATGAAACAAAAAACAATTTACGTGAACTCCATAAGATTAATTCATAAAAGCTTCTATAGACTCCTATTAATAACTAAACAAACCTCAAACATACTAGAACTCAACTTACCTAGGAGATAACCCAAACATGTTTGGTATTATCCGTAACTCCTACTACATAAAGATATACTAATAATTAAATAAAACCTTAACTAACTTTCAAACAAACAAATAAAACTCAAACTTATCTACTAAACAATTAAAAACTTATTTTAATTCAAACATCATCTTCTCGAAAACTTGACACCAACAAATTCAAAACCTTCAGTTTCCAAAATAACCCCTTGAACTTATGTCAACATAACCATTAAACCCTTCATTCACCCCCTTAATGGTTAAGTTCAAAATCTTTAATCACATTATTGACGCTCCTTTTTGATTAACCTCTTGAGTGAGGTTAGCTTATTGCTTTTTGTCATTCCACTTGGTGCACTCATATGCAAAGTGACCAAACTCACCACATTCAAAACACCTATAATCACTTTTTTCTCCTCTTCCATATCCTCTTCCACGTCCTCTCCCAAAACCTTGACCACGACCTTGATTTCCATCACCTCGACCCTTACCATAATGCCAACTGTCTTGATCTTCCACTTTCTGATTACTCGCTCTTGCCATAAGCAACTTACTCTGATCGTTCTCTTCCGGTGCTTCAAACGTTTTGAGGCGTTATTCAAATGCCTTCACCCTACCCACTGCATCTTCAAAGAGGATCTTGTCAATATCACAATACTGTTCCATCGAGGCTATAAGGGGTAGAAAAATCTTTGGAACTGAACTGAGTAACTTTCTCACGATCACCCTGTCTTTCAGAACAGATCCAAGAGATCTGAACTTGGCTCTCACCCCACTTAGTTTTCCGGCAAAGACATCCACCGTTTCATTCTCTTTCATCTTCATAGCTTCTAGTTCATTCCTCAGCGTTTGCAACCATGCTTTCTGAACCATCTCTGCTCCTAGATGTAGGACCTTGATCAAATCCCACACTTCTTTCGCGCTTTGATACTGAGCCACCTGCATCAGAATGTCTTCAGGTAGTGTCTGAAAGATCATTGCCTTTGTAGTAGCCACTTTCTTCTCTTCCACTTCTGTACCTACTGCTGCATTAAAAACCTTCCAAAAGCCATAGGCCCTCAAGATTTGCTCCATGAGAATCGACCACGTGGTGTAGTTTGATTCAATAAACTTCAGGCATTGAAGTGACACATTCCCTTGCTCAAGTACTGGACCCACTGCTCCGTCTACCATTCTTTCTCTTTCTTTTCTTTCTCCTTTCTACTTTTTTTTCTTTCTACTTCTTTCTTTCTGTTTCTTTCTTCTTTCTCTTTCTTTCTCTACGTACTCTTTTTCTTTCTCTCTGAACATTCAATCTTCTATTCAAATCATCAAGAAAGATTGTTCTTGATTAAACTACTCACCTTCAGAGAACACACACCAACCTTGCTATGATACCAATTGTTGGCACATGTTCTACTCCACACACACTCACAATTGAAAACAAGAATAAAAGAAGAAAACTTTCAATTGAGAAAGATGAAACAAAAAACAATTTACGTGAACTCCATAAGATTAATTCATAAAAGCTTCCATAATAACTAAACAAACCCAAACATACTAGGACTCAACTTACCTAGGAGATAACCTAAACATGCTTGGTATTATCACTAACTCCTGCTAGATAAAGATATACTAATAATTAAATAAAACCTTAACTAACTTTCAAACAAATAAATGAAACTCAAACTTATCTGCTAAACAATTAAAGACTTATTTTAATTCAAACATCATCTTCTCGGAAACTTTTGACACCAACAAATTCAAAACCTTCAATTTCCAAATTAACTCCTTAAACTTATGTGAACATAACCATTAAACCCTTCAGACTATACGCCTAGTAAGTAAAACTGAAATTAACAAATGTAAGCCAACATTTTGGTTCAAATTAATAAACAGAAATGTGATCTAGTCCTTAAATCACTTGCGCTTATGCATAATCCTTCTCGGTCTCGACTTGTAGCTTGATCAATGTTGATTGGTAGCTTCATTGTCTTGAAGATGACTTGATTTCAACTTGTGTGTTTGTGTGAATGATCTTTAATATGCTGAATTATCAGGTTCAAAATTTGTCTCTACATTGTGATTTTTCTACTACATGCATAACTGAAAATCAACAAAATTAAAAGTTGAACACAAGTTTTTATTATGAAAAAGGGAAATTAATACAATAAACAAATATAAGATTTAATAAAAGCAAGTACTTTGTTAGGTTGTTGTGCAGTTTTGTTCGTGATGTGCTCCATCATAGTTTATGTTATAGACTTGTAGTATCTGTGTAAGAATGCTACTATTGAGACAATTTTAGATTGGATGCCGAATATATATACACTTAATTAGAAGACCCCCTACCCCAACGGTCTAAGTGCCCCCACTCCCCCACTTCACTACTAACCCTCTTCAATTTGATGCACATGTTTAGCATACAATTCCAAGTTGATGCATGTAGTGGGATAGTGGGAAGTTGGAAAGGGAGTTGAAAAGGGGGTTGAAACTCATCTTAAATACGAAATGGAACTGCCAAAAAGTTAGCATAACCGCATACTTTAAATGGTCATGAAAAAAAGTGGGGGTGGATTTTGCCTGATCCGACGGTAAGGATCATTTAGACCAGCGGTTACACTTATCGCGGTCTATCTTATACATAATATAATAACATTTATTTAATATAAAAAGATATTACATAAGACTATGTGTAATACCCTTCACGTCCCCACGCCTCCCTGTCATTGAGTCACCTCTGCCAGCTGTAGCTTCTCCCCCTTGCGCTCGTGACCACCCTCACGCTTCCTCACAATTGCCCCCCACGCCCGGGCGGCGTGGTGTTTCACGCCGCTCACCCCTTCCACGTGGCTCACGCCCCCTTCCTCACCCTTGTATTACAGATAGCCTAATAGCTAGTCGATACAGGTGACCTTGTGATTTCTAGATTTATTTTTTATTTATTTATTGTTAATGTACTTTTTTTTATGAATGAAGTTGTTTTTATTATTATTATTATTATTTGTTTTAACTTAAAAAAGAATTAATTTAAAAAATGAATTTTTTTAGGGTATTAGGGTTGTATCCCAACATTTTAGGGTATTAGATTAGTATTTGGGTAAAAGTGAGGTGACACACTCATTGGATGATTTTGTTAGAATACTTTTTTGATAAGTGTTGTGTCCCCTATACCCTAAAATCTAATTGAAATAACGTTTGTAAAGATTAGAAAAAGAACATTTTGACTGTATCAAGCATTACTATGGTCTAAATCAACCCGATTCATAAAACCTTTGATCATTTATTGTCAACATAACGTAGGTCTCTCCTTTTATGTGCATATTTGTATTTGTTGGGTCGGCCCCTACCTAATAGAGGTGCATAAATCGGGTATTTTCAACTCTCAAGAACCGGTTCCGGGTATGATTGATTCTGAAAAACCGAGTATTAGAAGGAACCGGTTCTGGTTTCGGGTCTGGGTCCCGTTCTTGGTTGAAAAACCATACCCTATGTACCTGGTTCCAGGTATTCAAGAACCGGTTCCGGTTCTTACTTGTTCTGGGTATTCAAGGCGGGTATATTTCAAGATGCTATTTCCGGGTATTCGAAAAACTTAATTAAACATATAAATACATTAATTAAAATATAAATAACTAAATTAAAAAGTCCAATATAACATTAAATGTTACAAAATAGATAAATGTTTAAAACATAAAGTCATAAAACATAGATAAATTATATAAAAAACTATATTGTTTCCAGAACCGGATATGGTTTTAGGCTTTAGGGTTAGAGGTGCACATTTTAGGTATTCTCAAGAACCGGTTCCGGAACCGGTTCCAGGTATGATCGGTTCCGGAAAACCATTAGAAGGAACCGCTTCCGGGTCCGGTTCTTGGTTGAAAAACAATACCCTGTGTACCCCATTTAAGGTATTCAAGAACCGGTTCCGGTTTTTATCGGTTCCGGGTAATTAAGCTGTTTCGGTTATGGTTTTTTTGTGCACCTATACTACCTAAGCACTTCTTGGATTTAGAATTTAGAAGGTACACAACATGGGCTAGGTTTTCATACTAATTGGATTGATAGTTTATTACATCTGGGCTCTTCAAAAACTATGATTTCATTCCAACCTTCTTATTACAAAGGTATTAGGTATCATTTGACTAATGAGAAATCTTAAATTCTTCCAAGTATCTTTCTAATCATCCTCTTATACGTAGTGATAACAAATCATTACATATATTGTTGTCAAAGTGCCCATTAGAAGGATGATTAGGAGTATTTTTAACATTTCTTGTTAGATAGAAATTGGGAAACGGAAAAGGTTAAATCAATGAACTACTCTGAACTATAATTCGATGTCACAAGAAAAGTTTAAAGTTGTTTAATTCCTAGTAATTAAATACGTATTGTATTTACAAGGATATATAACATTTAATTTAAGACATAAATATTCTTAGCTCCCACATTTGTGCAAGGTCCGGGCCAGTGGCGGAGCTTGAAAATCTAAGAAGCGGGGGCCGAAAAAAATAAGCAGGGGCCGAAAAAAATAAGCAGGGGCCGGCTCTATACGTAAAAAAAATTTCGGAAGAAAACGAAAAAATTAACACTACTAACGGAAAAAATGGCAGGGGCCGGGGCCCTCCCTGGCCCCTTCATAGCTTCGCCCTTGGTCCGGGGAGGGGCCGGATCGTTTCGTGATTTGATATATGTAGCCTTACCCTACACTCTATGCAGAAGGCTGTTTCCACAGCTCGAACCCGTGACCTCAAGGTAACAAAGCAGCAACCTTACCGGTTGCTCCAAGGCCTGCCCTCATATATATATATATATAACCCTATAATGATCAAATTTGATTTATACCGGCTCAAACCTAAGATATCACATACATATCCTGAAGCACACACATGGACGAAGCTAGAGTGGGGTTTAGGGTAGGCCCCGCTGGCAAAATTTTCTGTTAATTGAGGTATAAAGTATTACCATTTTTTTGGTAACTTGACCCCATATCATGGTTTGGTTCGCAAAAATATTTGAAAGGAATTGAAATGTTTAATTGGAATTAGAATTTGATGGAATTTGAATTAATTCCACTAAAAAGTTAGATTGTGTTTGGTTAGTAAATTTGTAAACGGAATTGTAGTGTAATAAATCTGAAAGGACCAAATTGCCCATGTCTCCACCCCAATTCATCCCCATCCTCAGTTTACCAGACTTTTACAATCGAAGAAAACCCATTAGATTTCATTTTTAGGATTTTAATTCTTACAACTTTGGTTCACCGTTGCATGAAATTCGGCTTGTATTTCGTCACTATCCCATGGAATCGAATCTGTTTTAAGAAGATGGCGCAACATTTTTTGTAAAAAAGAAGACGAAGTTATTTCCATGGAATCGTTGAACATCGTTGCTTGGTTTCAACGAACTGATAGAGTTATTTCTTCTGAATCGATGTGTTCCATTCGATGAACATCGCTTCTTCCAATAGATGAAACTATTCCAATGAACATCGCTTCTATTCTAATGGATGGGTCTGAGTTTCTGAAAAAAATGTTTTTTTAATTTTCATCAAGATTTCAGCGGACGCCGCTCATCGAGGTTTCATGGGTTTTTGAAAATTTTTTTTGGTGGTGGTAGGTTCTTCGATTTTGAAGTGATGGTTTCTAAAAGAATGGGTTTTTGACTTGATTGTTTATGTTTTTGTTTGTTTATGATTCCGAGTCTTGTTTAATCTACTGGTAGAACTAGTGTTGGAAGAGGAAGAAATGAGGACATTTTAGTAATCCATAAATATTCCGTGGAAAAATTAGAATTCCATCTCATATAGGAAGGAATCTTAAATTCCTTTGATTGAAGGAATTTGATGGAATATTTTCTAATTCCAATTCCAATTCTATCAAAAAGCAACAAAACATAATTTTTGACGGAAAGTTTTCCAATTTCAATTCCTTTAAATTCCATGAACCAAACGGGACCTAAAAGTATTTTCTACTGTGACTTATTGGTTCCGTCACTAAACATGCATTCAATATGTTTATATGAGTAATGATACTTCTTCCTGATATATGTTTTTATCTCATCATTCTCAGGGCCGGAGATGACCATGGGCGAGGAGGGCGACCGCCCAGGGCCCGCTCTCACGGAGGGGCCCAAATATTTTAATTTTTTAATTATAAGTTTTATATATATATATATATATATATATATATATATATATATATATATATAGCTTTAACCCCGTGTGTTACACAGGCTGAAATGTTAAGATTATATAAATATCTTAATTACTTTTTTCATATACAAATTTGATATTGTATTTATAAATTTTTCATTTTGTTACATGTTAAGATTATACATAAAAAATACATGAAAATTATACAAATTTGTAATTTTTTTCATTTTGTTACATCTTAATTACTCTTTTTATACAAATTTAATATTGCATTTGTAATCTTTTCTTTTTATACAACTTTGATATTGGATGAGAGTAATTAAAACATAAAAAATACATGAAAATTCATTTAATAAGTTGTGCACTTTTTACAATACATTAAACTGCATGACAAATGAAACCTTACAATAATTATTTACAAATATGAAAATACTTCATTGTATGTATCATTTGACGTGGTATTGGTAATTTTTTCATGTTTACCAAAGATTAATAGTTTGAGACAATCTCTACTTTTAACTCTTGATAATGCAACATACAGCTGATCATAAATAAACACTGGATCTTTTAATACAAACCAAGATTTGAAAGTGATTGTGCTAAACTTTTATTCATGGTCATTGCAAAAATACAACAATTGTATATTTTTTCTTTGAAGTTTTAATAAAATTCTGTTGTCTGAATATGTTAACTCAATTATAGGGATTGTGATGATCAATGTTGCTTCAAAATATAATCTTCGCTTCTATAACGTGATTACCTTGTGGTTTGACCTAAAGACTTGTTACATTACATAAACCATTTTTTCATCAATACTTGTTAATAGCATAACTGAAACACTGACAATTAAAACTAATTTATGGTTTGACAAAACTGATAATGTAAGTCCATTTAAAAAATCGAGAGATTAACTTTCATTAAAATAATCATCAAGATGCTCTGACTGACGAATACTATTTGTACTTGTATGCGAAAAATCTCGCTAAAGTTTTAATACTAAATCTCTTATTAAATAAAATTTAAATTTCATTAAAATCGTTTTTAATAATAAAACTTTAAAAACTATTTTTTTAAATGTGACACCTCAGAAATTTTTTTTATTTACTTATTTAATTTTCGGGACGGAAATTCTTTTAACTAGGGGATGATGTCACAACCTGAAATTTTTAGGATTTATTTCGTTAGTAAATTCCGTTAAAACCTAACCCCGTTAACTAAATCCAGTTAAATATTAACTTATTTAACAAAATTAAATCCCAAGGACTATTTCTGCCAATCTACTAAACCTAGATACAATAAATCGCAGGGACTGATCATGTAATTACCCAAAACTTGTTCTGTTGACTTTTAAAAAGTCAAAAATCACAATTCTAAGTTCGGTTGACTTCTGGGAGTCAAACCCGTAGCCTTTGATCACAAATTCAAATCCTATAACCGAAATCTATTCGATTCCGTAACTGATTACACACGTCTAAGGCATTAACAGTCATAACTAACGGATTAATCATCATCATTTATTCGAATTAACTCTAATTATGAGGATTAAACAAGAAACCGTCGACTTCATGAACTTATACTATCGAATTCTTCGAATTAGGATACCAATTCCCAAATTGAACCCCTGCGCACCTTAGACGATCCCCACTGTAGTTTCTACACGCGTTGAATCAATCGGAGGGGTAGCCGGAGATTCCAAGGATCAAACCCGTCATCGTCGAACGAGCTCTAGCCGTTCACTGTCAATCCGTCAACGTTTCTGGTAATTACCTATACCCTTAGTTTCGTTTCAATCTCTAGAATAAAAGCCCTATGCTAATTAGGGTGTACATTATCAGAATCATCATGATCCCAATTCTAGGGTTCATCGCAAACCGTTTTGATCGAACTCTACCCTAAACCCATTTTCAATTCAATTAAATCAAACTATTAGTTTCGCAATTCTCATTCTAATGAAAACCCTATGATAATTGTAACAAACAACATCGATTTTGTCAAGATCCGTAATCTAGGGTTTGTTCTTAAAACATTTTGGGGGTTTTGATCTTAACGACGATCTCAATGAAATTAATTTATATCAGTGGCTTTGCAATGTTCTATTAAGTAAAAACCCTATGAATCCAACCATTTTTAACATCGAATTCAACTGAATTGATTCTGTGTTCATACCTAGGGTTTCGATTCTTATTTCCATAATTAAACGATCCTAAACTTGCTAGATTTACAATTAAACGAGTTCACTAATTCGAAATACCCTGATTTACAAAACCCCTTTGCTTCTGTTCCAATTCGTATTCGAAATCGTGGGGTTTGGCTTGGGATTCGATCGCGAGTGGTTATGGGAGAAGAACCCACTGAAATTTTTGATTAAAACCATTCTCGATCCGAGATCTGTTGCGATAGCCTAGCGGCCGGGACTGGTTAGAACTGTGTGTGTGTGTGGGAGAGACCCGGGTTCGAGACCGGGCTCCCACATTTTATTTTTGAAACATTTTTAATTATATTTAATTATTAAAAATCAAACCTTATATTATTATATTAAAGAGTTTTACCCCGGAAAACAACCCGTAGGCTCGGGTTTGGTTTCATAACCTATTTTTATATTGTTCCCACTTTTATAAATAATATATTTATGTTATTATCATATATCTATATTATTTTCAAACCGTAACTACGTATAAAATAATATGTTTATATTATTTTCAACTCATGGCTCATATTATTAAATAATATATATTTTATATTATTTCGTATCGTTTTATAACCTCGTGTAACATTTGAAACTAAATAATGATATAATCGTTTACTCACGTTTATTATCTTGAATAAAAATAACATATTATTATTTTTGCCGCAATGATTATTTAGTTAATCCGACGAACCTAAAAATAATATATTAAATTATATTATTTTCCTAACATTTGTAAACGACCCAAACGTACGAACTTATTTATTTATCTATTTAATATTATTCGTTATTAACGTTCGACACGTAACAAATTGATCTTAATTATTATATTAAGAAATCTATTTTCCCGTAGACACGTTCGTCTACCCCTTAATCCTTAGAATGTTTTAAGATGTTCTAATCTTCCGTGTCGTCGTCACAAATCCCATATGTCCCTAACTTATGTGTTTATAATTCTAGGGCATACGTAAGCCGTGCAGGCTAATATTTGAGATTTCAAATCTCATACTTGTGTGATACTACCTACTACGCAACGCAGGTGAGTTTCACAGCCCCTTTTACTGTTTTTATTTGGGGGAGAAAACATGTCACAACCTTTTTGGTTTATTGTAATTCATATGATATCACTGTTGAGGCTAAGCGTAACACACTATCATGAAAAGTCCTCACACACATCGGACCGTTAATATGGTATGAACGAGGTAATTTTGGTAGTACTACTGGGTTTGACAAACCCCACCCGTGTTAGTCGCGCTAACTCGATTGGAGGTCGAACGAGTGTTATATTGACCTTAACACATTAGTCAGAGTTGATAGACCTGGCTGGAGGCAAACAAACAAACACACTGTCATTTTCGGTTGCGAGCGCTTTAGCAAAACATGAATATAGGCATGCAACCTATTGATATGCATATTGAATGTACATAATCCGTAAACGCTTTACTTTAAATGATTGAAACCTGTGAACTCACCAACCTAGTGTTGACTCGTTTTCTTACATGTTTTCTCAGGTTGGCACTCAGGATCACGTTAAGTCATGCATGTGTCTTGGACTCCAATTAAAATAATTATCTATTGAATAATATTTATGTTTTGTTTGTAATTGGACTTGGGCGCGTTGTTTTGCGCATTTACTTTCGGTTAACGCTTCCGCAAATACACTCTGAACCTTAATCTTTTATGTTATTACATTTCTAGCCCCATATAGTGTCGTTTGAAGTAACTGATGTCTGAGATCCTGGTTTGTCACCTTCCAAAACGGTAAAACTCCGTTAGTGGAATTTGGGGGTGTGACATTAAATCTCTTGTTTTTTAATTCTTGACTTTTTAAAAATATTAACTTTTGATGATAGTTTTAAAAAAAAATGTGAGCAAATGGTAATAATGATGAAAATTTATTTATGTATTTTAAAAAAAAAAAATGTTAAATATGGAAGTATTAAATGGAGGATGTAAATGTGTTTTTGAGAGAAAAAAGTTATGAGATTGAATATGGTGATGCCAAGTGGTAAAACCATTTAGTTTTTTATTATAAAAGATTTTTTTAAAACTATTACAGTATATCATTTTTAAATTTTTTTGTCTTAATAAAGTTTTTTTTATTTACAATTTTTATCATTTAGGGCCCATTTTGCTAGATCGCCCGGACCCTAAATCCTCAGCTCCAGCCTTGATCATTCTAATAATAAGATGCCAATACTCTACAAAATCACTTCTCATATAATGTATGTTACATACAATGATATGTTGTTTGGTTAAACTGTTAAAGAATGATTATTGTTTATGAATTTTTGAATAATTTTATTTTAAAAGTAGAATGTTATTTTATCAATCAGTTAAAATTTCATAACCATATTTAATATATCGTTAAGTATTTATTAAAATTAAAACAAATAAAAATGATTCATGAACCAATCCAACCTTATTCGCCCCTATTAAAAATCATTTGTTTCAACCTAAGTTTTGATAGTCAATCAACTTAACCAACACTTTGCATTTTATCATCTTTGAGTGTAATGGGTCCTTTGTGATAGTCTTAATATATGATGACTTCAATTATTGGTGTACTACTAAAGACCACCTTCGGCTTTTAAACTTGGGGATGCACCAAGTTATTGAGGATGGTGTATCTAAGTGATTACATTGGTTTAAATAAGATCATAACATCATATCATTTGACGATCTAAATGACAACTTCAAATGATTGTTGGTCCACTTAGGTTTAGATTCAATTTATTCTTTGGTCAAAATTCAAAATCAATTTTATTATTTAATACTTTAAATATACATAGTTAATATAGATAAAAGCAATTTGATTATTTTACCTAACCGAAACTCGTATATAACATTGTATTGTATAACGATATGCAATATTATGTTATACAATATATGTAGTGATTCGAGATCGTTTTTTCTGGAGATCTCTAAGAATCGTGTATCATTTTCAGATTGAAACAATTCAACAGTATTATCGTATTTTCAATTAGATAAGACTCAGAGAGAGAACACCAACAATATAACCCTATAATACAAGTAAGATAAAAATGCGACATAAAGAGTATGACTACATTATTACAACTTTTTTCGATTGTTGTAAGGAAAAAGAAAGCCAAAATTGTGCATTTCAAGTTTCATAGCTCGACATGAAGAGAAATAAACGAAACTCGTATGTTAAGTATAAAATGAAAATTGAACTAGTATAAATTATATAAAGAATAGGAAAATCATTCTAGCCATAAACTTCAAGTAATTACATTAATCATAAATCCTATACGACACAAGATCGTTTGAAACTGCTTAAGAAAATTGTATAGTTATCTCCATCTAATAAACACTTGCAGTTGCGGATCTAGGATTTTTTGTCAGCGGGTGCAAAAAATAGATCAGTCAAAACGAATCAAATATGTCAAAAATCACTACTACAAAAAACATGCATTTGCTATAGATTTTTGCTACGGACAAAATCGGTCGCTAATTTTGCTACGAATTAGCTACAGATTTGCTATGAATGCAGTTAGCTACGGTTTAGCCACGGTATTCCGTCGCAATCGAAATCCATAGCAAAATCCATAGCAAATTCCATCGCAAAATCAAGAAAAATAATATTATAATATATGTTAATAAAGCCGGTAGCAAAATCCGTAGCAAATATATATTAAAAAAATAATTTAGGAAAATACGTAGCAAAATCCATTGCAAAATCGAGAAAACAAATACTATAAAAATATTTTAATATTATCGGTAACAAAACCCGTAGCAAATCTGACAAAATAAATATTCATGACATAGTTTAATAAAATTCGTAGCAAAATCAATAAAATAAGTATTAAAAACAATTAAAACTAATTAATAAAATGTACATCAACATCGAGAAAATAAATTAAAAAAAAATAATTTAACGAAGATGGAAAAAAGTCAATTTTAGTATTTCAAAAACACTATTTATGAATTAAAGACAAACTTGGTCAATTTTGATCAATTATGTATGTGATTCGTCAACTTAGGTGAAGCAAAGTCACTATTGATCAATCAAAACTACTAATTGGTAAATCAAAGACACTAATTGATCAATCAAAGATAAACTTAGCATCTTACTGCCAATCATGTAAACGGTTTATACAATAAAACATATTAAAACTTAATATGACACGATAAGTTTAATCATGTCATATCAAGAACTATCACGACTCTTAAGACCCAAAATGTCGTATTAAGACATATTTGACACATTACAAATCATTAGAATTTATCTTAGACAATCAAAGTCAATATTGGCACATTAATACATGTAGTGCCCTTATAACTAATTACGAACTAATTTAAATCTTATAAATCAAATCTAACATTTTAAAACCAAACAGTACCTAATAAATCTCATCATGCTCCATTATATCCTATTACGACTCTTACAAATCAATATGACCTATTGAAGTTCATCATGCCTCATTAAGAGCTACTAGAACTCTTAGAACCTAATATAGTGCATTAATACACATATGACCCATCATAACACATTATAACATAATATGACTTCTTAAAATCCAATCTAACTTGTTAAGACCTAATATAATCCAATAAGGCCCAACATGACCCATTAAAAGCTATTATAACTCTTAAGAGCAAACATATCTCGTTAAGACATGTTTGACTCATTATAACTTATTACAAACTTCGTCAATTATGGTCAATCATGGACAATCGTGGATATATTTATAGACAATCATAAATTTATATAAATCATGGTCAATAATGAACAATTTGGGGCAATTATAGTGAATTAGGGTTAATATTTGTCTATGATGATCATATATGTACGATACTAGGCTCAATTGTCAGTTAGTGTCAGTTATGATTACTATTTGTCAATGATGATCATATACATGATCAATTAGGCTCATTTTTCAATTAGTGTTAATTAGGGTGACTCGTGGTCAATTATAGTTAATCATGTAGGTTAGGGTTAAGTAGTGCCATATTGGGCATTAGTAGTTAACCATAGTCAAAATTTGGTGTATATAACCTATTATGACTTATTATGTATCATTATAATTTATAATGACAAATTATGACTAATTATAACCTGTTGCGAGACTTATGGCATAATATTGCAGGTAAGGTCAAACATAGTCGTTGTAAGTCAAACTTGGTTAAACACAATGATTCTTGGTCAAACATAGTTAATGTAGCTCGAATAATGGTTAGTAGAGGTATATCCTAGTCAAACATAGTTAATACAGTCAAATAGTGGTATACCCCTCAACTTTTACACGCAGTGTAATATATTTACGGTTTTATGTATCTGGTTACATCTGAGCAAAAATTACGTTACCTCTCAATTTTTTTTAAAGTTTAACGCTTCATAAAAAGTCCTCACATTTTATTAAAAAGCCCCAATGTTTTATTAAAACCCAATACCTCAAAGTCTCAATTATAAAACTCAAATTACCTAAGCGGCCGGCCAAGAAGAAAGACAGTCTCAATTATAAAACTCAAATTACCTAAGCGGCTGGCCAAGAAGAAAGACAGAGAGCGGGAACTGTGAGACTGTGAGAGTTAGAGACCGACCACTCTATCAGCCGCTCGACCTGAGCTGAGACCACTGCCCGGCGCCGTCTTCGCGAAACCCCAGTCCTCCGCCTCTGCAGTCCGCCTCACCAGTCGCGTGTTACCGTAAAAAAAATTGTTCACATGAAAGTATGGTCAAGAAAATTTTGGTAAAAAAAAAATTCGTAATTCCTGAACTTTTGTTCTAGATAGCCACTGATGAATGATTCTTGAAACTTCAAAAAATAATAATAGTAAACGGATAAAAAAATTTAAATACTAACATTAAACTAGTGAAAATGAAATAAAATAAACAAGAGAATGAAATGATCGTGGATGACCTCAAAATCCTCCGTTATGTGCACGTAACCAACACCCGAAAGATCAGGAAACCGAAGCCTCATACCCAACCCACTCAACCCTCGTTCTCACCTCTGTGAAATTTTCTGATGTAAACAAGTAAGTATATATGGTTGGTTTCTTGTATGTAATTATATACACTCGATTGAACGAACCTTTTTGTTAACATGTACATATGTTAATATGGATTGTGGTTTTAGTTTGCAGGGTTCTTGAGCTTTATAGATTATCAGAAACAAGCCATTTTACTGAAAGATACTTTCTAATTAACCAGGTAAGGTTTTCCCTCTGTTTTCTTTATTTTCAGAGTTTTGTGATTCCAGCTTTTGTGTGAAAGATCTTGAACCCACTGTTTACCCCCATACGTTGATTTTCCTAAATTGAGTTTCCTTTTGAAGTTAGGATTAAAAAGTTTGAATATAATTTAGGTAAGCTTGTCCCATTGTGAACTTTTTGTAGAACAGAGTACCAACAGATCAATAGCCATTCACGTGTCCCATTAGTTATTGTTTTGTTGAATTTGTCCATTGGATATTATTTGTTAGTAGATCTGTATTTTCAGAGTTTAGTGATTAACGGGTCAAAACAGGACCGGAATATAAGAACCATGAACCGCACCGTTAGTTAATGGGACGGTTCTGGGTATGGCGGGTTTGATGATACGGGTTGACATGTTTACAAAGGGTGGACCGTTTATGTATCTGGACTGCAACTTATCATTTTTGCAAACTTATGATCTTCAAAACCAAATGCAATTTTTAGAACAGAACGAAATAAATATGAATTCCACCATGTAAAAATGAGCAAGTATTTGGGCTGCATTTTGAGATGCTGCAATTAATATGAGTGATGTGTAAAAAAACCATTTAATTGCAATTCCAACTAGTAAAAATGTACTCGACATAAAAAAACCATAACAATGCAATTCCTAACTTGTGAAAATGCACTAGACATAAAAAACCATAACAATACAATTATATTAAACTCCATAGCTTGGAATGTATTATAATAGGTATAAATGATTCATATTTTTATGTAATAGCTTATATTAATTTGTTTGTTAAAAAGGGTAATAATTTATTTGGTATTAATGTTTTATTAAGGGTATTATGCTAATATATTATTTATAGGTACAACGGTTGAAGTAACAAATACTGGAGTTGGAATGAGATAGAGTAAAGAAACAAGCTATGATGGAGAAAATTGAAGAAAATACGAGGTTATACACTGAAATGAATGAGATGTTTTACAATCTATGTCATAAAACATGTCACAAAACTTTCCACCAAGTTAAGATATGTTTATGTTGATAAACACTATAGTTCTAATATTATTGTAATACTTTTGGATAGTTTGGATTTAGATTGTGCTACATTTGAAAGTTGATATTTTATTTTGTTTGGTTTGAATATTTAACTTTGGTATGATTTTTTTTAATATTTATTGAGATTTAAATATAATGTTTACAAATAAAAAATAGGAAAATAATTCAAAAAACGAATTTTTTTTGAAAAATTCCCAACAAATTTCGTAGCTAAATGTGTAGCAAAAACCTTACAAAATCTGTTGCAAAAGCCTTCCAAATATGTAGTTACATTCATAGCAAAAAAGAATTTCTCGCAGTAAAATTGGTAGCAAAAACGTAGCAAACTTTATAGCTAAAAATTCGTAGCAAACTCCGTAGCTAAAAATTCGTAGCAAAATTCCGTAGCTAAAAATCGATAGCAAAATCCGTAGCGAACATTTTCGTAGCAAAATCTGTAGCTAAAATAGCTATGTCCCATTTTATAGCTAAAACCGTAGAAAAAATATGTTCCGTAGCAAAATCCATAGCAAACCAAATTAGCGACGATACTTATAGCTACAGACCAAATCCGTAGCAAAATGGGTCTTTGCTACGGATTTAGCCGTAGCAAATGCCTGTTTTTGTAGTAGTGAATGAACTGCTTAAAACGGGTAAAATATGTCAAAAATGGACGATCATAATGGGTCAAGCCGCCAAATAATGATAATTTATTCGGCTAATTACTAAAAAGAAAATGTCGACCTCGACTGTTTTTATTTGTTTTTCGTGAAATATGTAATTAAAATGAGTTATATTGTTCCAATTTCTTAGACTTAGTGTTGATTTTAGTATTTTACAACGGTAAAAAAAAAGTTTACGTTAAACTCATATAATTCCTTGTACTTCCAACCGTTGAGTATTGAGACACTTCCTAATCACAATAAAACTATTAAAACAATTTCTCTAAATACATAATTTCATACTTTAGGGTTATTAAAAATTCAAATCAAACTTAAAGGTTTAATTTGTAAGTTTTAATCAACTAAAGGGGGGGGGGGGGGGAGGGGGGGGGGGGGTAACTTTTAGTTTTGAAAAATAAAATTAGTAAATGAGTTCCTGACAACTTTACTTTCCTTTACTTTCTTAACATCATCTTCTTCATTACTTATCTTTTTCCTCTTTTTCTTCACAAAGCTTGTGTTCTCCATTAAAACTTCTTGCAAAAAATCACCAAAATCTTCGGTTTCCCTCCTTCTCCCTTTTTGTTTGTTGGTGTCACATGTGCATCTCAAGTATTTACGAAAGTGCCTAGTTAAAGAAACCAAAAATTTTCCATTACTCAGATAAATTCCAGCGGGCCGCTGGATAACATATGAATTCGCCCCTGAACACTTGTGTCATATAATCATGGGAAATTTAGCCGGTCTGTCGAGTTGGTTCAGTTTTTAAAACATCGACGAAGAAATATTTTTTTTCTAAGAAATTCAAAATATCTATCATAGTAACTTTATATACGTAAGAATAGAGAAACCTTAAATACATAAAGTTTATTCATACATAATGAAGGCAGTGTGGGACTAGCCCATTTGATAGACTCTCGTCTTTTAGATGAGAGGTATTGAGTTTAAACTCAGACATGAGGTGATTATTTTATGCAATTTAGGAGTACAAGTATGATAGATTTGTCGTTAAAAAATCATGCATAATAAAGGCAGGTAAAGAGATTAATATTCATAATTTCATCTATTTTCTTTAAATTCAAAATGAATAGAGATGTTATTGTACTTTACATCTTTTAACAAAAAAAATATTGTCTTTATACGCTAAAATCGTTATTATGTTAGTATTTGTACACATTTGTTTGATCTTAATTAACAGGCCCGGTTTCGGGAATTTTTAAAACGTTTTAGGCCAGGGACATGTAAAAAAAATCCGGGCCTCTTTATATTGAATTTTTTTTTGTTTACAATATATATTGAATTTTTTTTTAAAAACACACATATATGTAAAAAATTAGCTTCGGGTCTCGGGGGTTATCGGGTCTGGAGCCGTAGCCCACTTTGTCCCCCCTTGGGGGCCGGCCTTGTTAATTAAACTACCACATATGTTTATTGTATTTCTCTCCATATGGATGTTTGATGTTAAAATTTGAGTTAGCGACATCAATTATCTTGTGTTTTAGGCTCTTAAAGCGTTCCCATAATATAATTCTATGTTAGTCTTGTCATGTGTATTGATATCGGATTAGACTCTAGCGTGAGAATATGTATAAATGTGAAAAAATAAGTGTAAAAAATAAGTGTATTGAATGAACTTACTTATCAAGTGGGTCTCTCGTATTTGTGGTGTTAGTTGGAGCAATTATGATTAGTATTGTAGCAAGTATGAGTGACATCTAACTCCGGGTAGAGGTGCACAAACAAACCGGATCTAATCCGAAAGATAATCCAAAACCGGATCCGACCCTAACCGGATAAAAAAGAACCGGACCGGATTTTTTAGGATCCGCCGGATCCAGAACCGGTTCCACGGATTTATGCGGACCGGATAAAAATCGGACAAAATGGAACCGGACAAAATCGGACACAAAAAATCCGGATCCAATCGGATAAAATCGGATATTTAGTTGGATCCGGTTCCAAACAGGTTCCAAAGCTCATACCCCAAAGCCGGATCCGATCCGGAACCGGTTCTACCGGATCCTGTCATTGACCATGTTTGACTTATCCGATCCGGATCCGGTTCCAAAAAAAAAAAAACCGATTTGTGCATCTCTAACTCCGGGTGAGAGGTTGGGTGTAGTGGTAAATAGATAAGAGTCAGAATGACGTTCTCACCTTAACCAAAGGTTATGGATTCGAGTCTTAGGGATGAGGGTTTCATTCTAGATTATCTAGATGTTGTTCTTTGTATCCTAGATAATCTAGGTGTTGCTATTAAAAAAAATCTAAGTTAGCCGATGACGTTATTGAAACGGTCAAACAAGATATCCATCAACTATAGATTTAAACTGTTGTACACAACCCTTGTTTTTTAAAACTTTTTTTATATAAACTTATTACAATAAAGTGACAGGTAAACGGGTAATAAACTACGCCGTAACCAACTTTTGGATAGTAAAACCGATCATACTAAAAATAAATTGTTATATAGTAAGAATGTCACTATTATATTTCATACATGGTGAATACCTTTTTTCTTTGATTCAGATCGATCTACATCTACACAAGTCTATATCCATATATGGGAGAACAAGGGCGAAGCTTAGCTGTACCTTTATTATATTAGAGCACTAGTTTAGATCCCGTGATACATGGGTGAAAAATATCAATAAATAAAATTTTTGAATCTTTATGTGTATATTTCACACGTGTAAAAATGTATCATATACTAAATACAGAAAATAAAACTCAAAATATGCAAAAACTAATATATAATTTAGTTTTGAAAATAAATTAAATACTATTTAATGCAATTTGTTTTTCATTTATTATTTGATTGAAAATAAAAGTTAAATAAATAGATTTTCAAAGTTTTATAAGAGATAATTTAAAATAAATGTGTTTTATTAAGTATAATTGATATTTTCTTTAAATATATATTGTTGTTAAAAAATATGAGGTGCATTTAATAAGAGAGGAAAATGGGAAAAAATGATGAGAATGAATGTGGAGGCGACACGTGACATTGAGAAACCTTTATTTATTATATAATATAGATTCACAATGGAATCTCTATCCTCGTCCATATAATTTAACTAAAATAAATATTTATCTCTAAAATTGTTTATATTTTGAAAAACTTTTATATCCGATTCTTCATATATATCTTTAATCAATTAAATAATACGTTTTTTTTTCTTTCTTTCACTTACAACCGATTAAAATATGAGATAGGGGATGAACAATGAACCCCAAGTATGAGGTTTACTTTAGTTTTTCTATATAGTTTGGGATATGAGGGTGAAGAATACAAAATTATCCTTAAATGAGTGTGGGTTGGACATGGAGGGATTGAAATAAAATTAAGTTTAAGAACAAGGACTAAAAGAGAAAAACGCATTATTTGGGTGGCCCCCAGTGTAAAAACAGAGTTAAAGCCAAAAGAACAAAGCCTGGCAATTTACAACTGCACCCCCTTTGCTTCTAAAACACGTCAAAACAGACCTACAAAATCTCTGCTACTTTTACTGTTGCCATATCCTCTTAGCTTTTCTACATAATTCATACATGATTTGACTTCTACTTTCATTGTGTGTTTTAAAAATATTTTTACTACCCGAAAGAGAAAAAGCAACATTGTCCTTTTCTAATAAATAAATATTTAAAAATATATTAACTTTACCGCATTTTATCATGTTTTAGAGTATTCACAGCAGGTTTCCTATATTTATGTGAGTGAGTTCCTTATATTTTAGGAGGTGGTTTAAAGTGGTTGTGAGTGTAAGAGAGAGAAAATGTATAAATTTTCTGTATATTTGGAAGGAAACAATGTTCATCTGCATAATTTTTTTAATATTTTTTGAAAGTGGTTGTGAGTGGTGGAAAAAGAAAAGGTAATGATAAATGTATAAAAAATATTATTTAATTGAAAAAGGAAAGAGAAAAATTAGTGATTTTAGTGTAATTATGGGGATGGAGATAGGGATGCTATTGTGAATGCTATGCAAAGCACGTGATCTGAAATGTAATAGGTACGCCGTTACCTCCGCCTCAATCGGTGTAATTCTAGTACCCAAAAGGTTTGACTTATGCAATTGTTTTTTAGCCCAAAATCTAGATAAAAGCATCCCATCTACCTGGCAATATTAAGGGCGTTTGAGACCGACCATTCCCCATAAACAATAACATCTTCAACATAAATAAGGTGAGAGATGATAGGATAGTTATCGGGAGTTTGGATACCGTGGAGAACCCCCATGCTACAAGATTTTGAGATTATGTCCAAAAAGGCTTCCATTACAAGAATGAAGATATACACGGATAGCGGGTTCACTTGGCGAACATCTATGAAACAGAGAAATTCTGAGTTAAGGGAACCGTTGACTAAAATCGAGGACTTGGAGAATGCCATGATGTCCTGAACCCAAGATCTCCAAATAGGTGGAAAAGTCATCTTTTGTATAATAGAATCAATAAAGTCCCAATTAGGAAGTCAAAGGCTTTTTCGAAGTATATCTTGAAAAGCATCACCTGATCTCACTACAAAAAAAGTTACCATTAGGGACTAAAGTATCAGGGACTGTTGTATCAGTCTCAAATACATGGTATCGAGGACTGATTTATTAGTTACTGATAATAATGGGGACTAATTTATATGCGACTTATGTTAGTGACTGATAATTAGTCGCTAATATTTTTTACCTTACTTGAGACTAAATTTCAATTATAAATATGTCTAGGTAATATAAGGTTTTGGAGGGAACCCTTTTCGTGACTGGATTTTAGTCCCAAATATTTTTCCTCTATAATAAAAAGTGACACAAATGTATTGGCAATTGATCTTCAATCTCTAATATGAAGGGAACATATTAGACACTAAAAATCAGTTTTTAATGTTAAAAAAAAATGGATCGAATTAGGGACCGACATTTAATCTTGTACGCCTTTTACTTGAAAGGATTAAGGACTTATTTTTAGTATCAAATTATTTGGCTCAAGTTCTACCGTTTTAAAGAAAGTATTGGAGACTGCAAACTAGTCTCAAACATCCTGTAAGTGACCTTATTCGAAATTAAAATTTAGTTTCCTAAGAGTTTTGTAGAAAAAATAATTATGGAATGATATTCAGTCTTCAATACTCGATGCATATTCTACCATTTCGATGAATTATATTAGAGACTGAAATTCAGTCATAACAATTCTCGTTAGAGACCGTAGATTGATAGTTAGTCTCGAATACATTTTTAATAGGAAATGTTTAAAGACTGATTTTTGGCCTCTTATATGTCGTCGTCAATTCAACCATTACTGACTAAAGTATAAACGACTGATGTACAGTTTCAAATATATAGTATCAAGTACTAATTTACCAGTTAGGGATGGTATTAGGGATTTGTTTTTTTTACTTCTTACGTTAAGCTACTTTTTTAGTCTCTGTTAAGGAGGTAACATATTAGAGACTGAAAACCGGTTTTTAATATTTCTAAAATGGATCGAATTAGAGACTGGTATTCAGTCTTCGAAGTTTTTGTAGATGAAAGAATTAAGAACTGATTTTTAGTCTCCAATAATCGACGTCTATTCTACGATTTCGAGGAAATATATTAGAGACTAAGATCATTTAAGGTCACTAATAACAAATTAGGGTTGTTGATGGTTAATTATGGTAAATGATGGTTAATTAAAGTGAATAATAGCCAATTAAGGTAATTGATTGTCAACTATGACCATTCATGATCAATTAGAGACTGGTATTCAGTCTTTGAAGTTTTTGTAGATGAAAGAATTAGGGAATGATTTTTAGTTTCCAATAATCGACGTCTATTCTACGATTTCGAGGAAATATATTAGAGACTAAGATCATTTAAGGTCACTAATAACAAATTAGGGTTGTTGATGGTTAATTATGGTAAATGATGGTTAATTAAAGTGAATAATAGCCAATTAAGGTAATTGATTTTCAACTATGACCATTCATGATCAATTAGGGTATTATTGCTCGATGATGGTCATTTAGGGTCATTATTTGTCAACGACGGTCAAGTATGACCAATATTGGTAATTGATGGCAAATGACGACAAATGTTCTTAATTAGGGTCAATGATGGTTAGGGCTGTAAACGAACCGAACCGAACCGAATGAACCCTTGTTCGTGTTCATTCGTTAAGCATTTAACTTGTTCATGAACGGTTCACGAACACTAACCGAACGAAATTTCATGTCCATGTTCGTTCATTAAGGAAATGTATTTGTTCACGAACGGAACCGAACGAAGGCTAGTTTGAGACTTTTGATGTCAACCCTAATGTCTTTCGAAATAAACATTTAATAAGATCATTTTAATATCAAGTTTTTTGTACTTGTATCGAACTTACTTTACTTAGTTAACTTTAGGGTAAAAAATAAAATAAAAATTAAAGAATATATAAAGTTTAGATAAAATAAAATAGAAATATACAAAAATATTTAATGAACAACATAAACAAACGACACATGAACGAACACGAACATAAACGAACGAATTTTAATAAACGAATGTTCACGAACACGTTACCGAACGTTCACGAACGCAATTGAACGAACGAGACAATTGTTCATGTTCGTTCATTTAGTTAATCGGACGAAATTCCTTGTTCATGTTCGTTCACTTATTAAACGAACGAACGTAAACGAACTTCCCGCCGAACAGTTTACAAACTGTTCGCTGAACGTTCGCTTCGTTTACAGCCCTAATGATGGTAACTTAGGGTCCGTGATAGTCATTTAAGGTCATTGATTGTTCATTAGAGCCAATGATGGTAAGTTAAAGCCACCTATTGTCAATTTGGATAATATATGGTCAATTAGGTTCATTTATGGTCAATTAGGGTCGTTATTGGCCAATATGGTCCATTAAAGCTATAATGGGCCATTAAGAGCTAATATGACATATTAAAGACTATAATGGGCCATGAAGAGCTATCAAGACACCCAATATGATCCATTAAGGGAAGTATGACCTTTTGTTATGCATTGTGATTTAATATGACTAACTACAACCCGATACAACCGTTCAAGACCTAACATGATATATTAAAGGCCATAATGGGCCATGCTAGTTATTTTTCTTAAGTCAAGAGATAGTCTCATTGGGGATCAACAACCCATGTAGAATATTCCAATTAGAAAGAAAGGTCGATTGATTGACAGATATCACATAATTAATGACTAGCTTGAGCCCGTAAGCTAGCACTTTAGAGATTAATTTTACAATGGCATTAATCAAGGAAATGAGATGATAATCATTCAATGAGGAAGGATAATCTACTTTGAGAATCATGTGTAACACCCCAATTTTCATAAGAAATACACCAAAAGGACTAAAACGGACAATAGCTCAAGAATCATTGGCTAAAAGTGCGTGGTGACGGACCATCACCACCCTGTAACGGTCCGTTACGACTTGAAATTTGGCTTATAAATAGATGGTTGTTGTGAGTTTTATCTTACACCTCAAACAAACATCAAACACACACATACATTCTGTAATCGAGATTCCCGAGTCGGGTTCGCCTTCGCAACTCCGATTTCCCGTGTTTGGCCTACAACTCACAGTAGATAGTTTCGAGGTAAGGTTCCGACTAATTCCTTACGACTTGGTTATTACCTCTATGATAGGTGTGCTTATCTAAGTAATGTTGTAATGGCCTATGACCTTAAACCAAGTGGTTATGCGATTACCAATAGTAAAGTAAAGATACCACAAGAAAGAGAGAAGGCTAAATGCAAGTTCTATGAAGCCCTCATTTTAAATACTTTTAATGTTTTAGGCTGATATACATGATGAGAAAGATTTTATGTGAGTTCTATGATGCCCACTCTTTAAATTGTTTTAAATATTTTGGGTTGATATACAGTCACACAATGAAAATATAGTAAAGATATTAAAGTATTAAGTCATAAAGGATAATAGAGATTTATTGCGTGTAAAGTTAACGCTAGTGTGTAAAGTTAACACTGAAGTCTCCATAGCATCCAAACTTTAGGTCGATGTCTAAAGTTAACACCGAGGTCTCAACAACATCTAAAGGTAACACTGCTTTCTTTAAAGGCGTTTAAAGTTAACGCTGATGTCTAAAGTTAACACCATGACCACAAGGAGGCAGGGTAGTGCCTTTGTGGCTTGCTAAATAGTTATACGTATAGTATAATGTATATGTTATAATGAAGTCTTTAGTATAAAATGGTGTGGTAGTAACCATATATACCCGTATGATAAGGTATGCTAAAGAAGTTTGGAGTTTCCCGCTCAAACTCATATAAACAAGTCTTGTACGAGTACACACATAAAGTCTTGTAAGAAATGGTCCATTGAGCACATTCATGTTACAAGCACAAGGATGAGTCTTGTAGGAATACAAGAGCTAAGGAAAGGCGATTATGTAACGAAGATAAAGTTTTATGAATATGATAAAGATGCTTTTAAAACATACCGAATTACCATTCGGTTAATCCAAAGATAGAACTCACCAACGTAAGCTGATATATGACTCTAGTGTGTATATCATATTGAACATGTTAGAAGAACTGAAGGAGATGACCAAGACTAAAGGATGAAGACTACTCGACGAGAAGACTGACATCCTTAGTAGTGATAGTTACAGACAATATATGTTGTATGTTATCAACATGTTTGTAACGAACAAAGTTTCCACTGCAATATAAAGATTTTTACAGTTTTTGAATCACGTTGTTAAAGAGCAAATCCAACATACGAGGCAACCTGGGTTCAGGGCGTCTAATCATGTCAATAAACGAAGAGCACATCTATTACTAACCCGGTAAAAGTAAACCCAACATACGAGGAAACCACATTTCTCAAAGATAGCGACTCTAATCTCCTCCGTCTTAAATGGTTACGCAAGTAAAAGTATATAAATGGTCATAAAATAGCTAATCTCGTTGATGTATAAGTGTTATGATACAACGAAAAATAATCACTTCCATGGCTTTTTTGTTAAATTTATTGTCATCTTTACTCATCTCAGAACATGGTTCCACCCGAGGGTCACCTACCACCGACTTAGGTTCATATATTTGGATCAAATAAGGTTTTCTACGAAATTGTCTTTTTGAATTTTATATAGGCAATATCATAAGGATTAACAAATAAGAATTAGGGGTGTTTTGATTACTTACTAAATCTGCTAATCTGATTGCTTTAAGTATTTTAATATTGCAAAGAGAAACGTTTATCTGATTATAATTTGTTTAAAATCAATAGCTTAGACCTACATATTTAAAAGTTCTTATTTTAGCAAATAAAGAGTTTTAACAAACAATCACAAAGTTAATGTGGAGCTAGCCCACTTGATAGAGGCACATGCATCTTAGAGGGGACGTCCTATGTTCAAACCTATCAATAAAATAGTTTAGAATTATTGTTGTAAAATAGAGTATGAGTAACATTTGTCATTAAAATAAACAAAAAATCACAAACACCATCTTTGACCTTGTAAAAGGATTTAGTTATAAAAGAATAAATAATAAACGTAAGCACATGCTTCACTATGTTTTATTGGACGGTGCCTTGTAGTTAGATATGATGGACGAAACATGTCTCTTAGAGGGGTGATCAAAGGTTGGTAGAGGCACATGTAGGACTAACCCATTTGGTAGTGAGAGGAAAATGCCTCTTAGATAGAAGGTTTCATAACCACTGGCTTTGGTCCAGTGGTTAATGGCGATGAAGATTCAACCTGCCCACGCAGGTTTGAATCCGAGCCAAACCGGGTTTTAGTCCGGAGTGCGTTACGCTAGCGGGGTTTGGCCCGTGTAGCTGCGCAACTGCTGTCAAGTGGCAGCAGGCTCCATGGTTTCCCGGTGAAAGCCTAAGCCTCTCGTTCTGAACCCGTGGGCCCGGTTCAGACAACGTAGTGGTCAGGTTGAGGGGTAACGGATCTCCGATTCAGAGATGCGACTGCCACTTAAAAATGAAAGTCGCCTTTCAAAAAAAAAAAAGAAAAAAAAAAGATAGAAGGTTTCATATTTAAAGTGATTGTAAGTAAAGTAGCAGTAATATTTGTCAATAAAAAAGAAAAAAAAAAGTTGGATAGAACCTACACTGTAACTCTAGCTAAATTAAATGATTTGTTTCTAACTTCTTTTTGGTTGTTTTTGAGAATAACCACAAACCTTCTGCATGAGTGCATGCGTTGTCCAGCAAAAAGGTGGGGTTACAAGAGAAGGGGGTGGGGTAGGGCCTGAGGAGGGGGCGGTTGAAAAAGCTGAAAAAGTCCTTACATGGGAACAAATACAGACATTCCTCAATTTGCTTTAATTTCTGGATCCAATAAAACCACATCAACTCTTAGACTCTTAGCGGCTACACATGCATATAAATTTTTTTAAACGGTGTAAAGTTACAAGGAGCCAAACAGATATTGGAGTATGTTTACCGGGCTAACGTGCTTTTACTCATCACCCTCTTAACGTTTTGAACACCATTACAAGGGCGTCATTGTGGGGTGCGAAAGCTTGGGGCATTGCCCTGTTAACGGGCGTGCAGAGAAGTTGCTAGCCGTTGGGATGTGGTGAGTTTGAGGATATAGCCGTTAGGATTAAATAATATTTTTTCTAATTTAAACACACATATATACACAAACCTTTCTAATTTTAACCATAACTCTCTCATTCTTTTCTATCAAAAACTCTCTAATTCTCTCCATTTAAAAAAAATGGATTTGCCACATACTTGGAAGATGAGTAGATCGTTTTTACGGTTCGAGCGGGGATCCAACTTTTAGGCGAAACCTCACAACCACGTACATGACAAGTTGCACTTGAACGAGATCGTGAGCATCACATAACTATTTAGTAAAAGACTATTTTTCTGAAAATCCTGTGTAGAACCTGAAAACTTTTTGGCGCCATTTTCGCATGAATCCCTCACTATTTTTACGAATTGTTGGTGATTTAGAGTGCACCTTTCCATATTTCCAACAAAAAGAAGATGCTAAGAGTAAACTAGGATTCACAAGTTTGTAAAAGTGCATGGCGGCAATTCATCAACCGGGGTACGTCACTTCGCATGATTCATTGGACGATTATTTGAAGATCTTGGAAAAAGCGCGTCGAGATAGTTTTCACAATTTTTCTGAAGGTATTATTATTATTAGTGTTATTACGATTGTTATTATTATTGTTATTAACGTTATCAATATATTTATGACAAATTTTAAGGTGTGATTAATCTATGTGGCAAGAGATATTTGAGAAACCCAACATTTGACGATATCCAAAAAATATTAGAGATCCATGAACATGTACACGACTTTCCCGGGATGCTTGGTAGCATTGATTGCAAACACTAGGAGTGAGCCGCCTGTCCAATTGGTTGGCAAGGTCAACATCATCATGGTGATCATGTCAGCCCAATCGGAATACTATAAGCAGTGGTATCATATGATCTTTGGATTTGACATGTGTTCTTTGGTGTGGCCGACTCAAGCAATGATATTATTGTTACAGACCTATATTCAACGACGTCATAAATGAAGTTGCATCCTGGATCTTCATTTTATGCTAATGATGTGGAGTACGAGTACATGCATTATCTTACCGATCGTATTTATTAGGAGTGAGGCAAGTTGGTGAAAGCATTTTCTAGCCCCATTGAGGATAAAAGAAAATATTTTAGGAAAAAACAAAAATCAGCAAGAAAAGATATTGAACGGGAATTAGGAGTTTAGAAGAAAAAGTGGGGTATCATTGCCCAACCGATAAAAATGTGGTCAAAAGAAAAACTAAGGAATGTTATGTATGCTTGTTTGATTTTACATAATATGATATTGGAGGGAAAAGGGAAAGTGACCTGTCAAGACTATCAAGATGACATCCAACCGGCGATTGTGCCACTAAACCCTGAAGAGAAACTAGCTCTTCTAAGGAAAATACGCAACTCAGAAACACATATTAATCTTCGATCGAAATTGGTAGATCTATTGAACTTGTATGCCTAAGTAACGATATTTAACAGTAACGCTAAAGAGATAAGATTTAAAGGGTTACACTTTGGGCAACGGTTATAAAGGATAGATGTTTTAAGTGTAAAACTGCTGTTACACAAATATATAAAGAGACGAAATAATTATTTGTGAAACAAATATTAAGGCGAATAACCGGTAACAGTTGGATACGATAATAATTTATCAAATAATAATTATTATTAATATTAATGGTATTAATAATAGACTGATGGAAAATATGTTCGGAACATATTTATTGTCACACCCCAACCGACGACGGATTATACGTCGGGGCGGACGCGATTGTAAGTAATGAAACTCCAATGCATGCATGCCCTATCTCGTGCTCGTACCTTAACGACCTGAGAAAACATGCTAAAATGTGTCAACACTAGGTTGGTGAGTTCACAGGTTTCAAATGTAAGTAAAGTTTACTAGATAAAACAATTTACAATTATATCAATAGGTAGCTAACCTAATAACATGTTACTAAAGCGTTTCGACACCGAAGCTGACTGTTTATGTTTGATCTGCCTCCTACCATGTCTATCATGAACAATGGTAAACTGTTTAGGTCAATGTTACACCCGTTCGACTTCCTGTCGTGTTAGCGCGACTAATGCGGGTGGGGCTTGTCAATGCCCAGTAGTACTACTCAAGATTACCTCGCTATCCCATATATTAAACGGTTCGATAAGTAAGGACTTACATGATATGTTTGCGCTTAGTACAACAAGTGATATAAATGAAACGTAAGATCTAAATGTTTGTACCCATGTTTTCTCCCCCAAGTTTAAACCATAAAAAAAGGGGCCGTGAAACCCACCTTAGAGTGTGTGCTAGAATGACAAGTGAAAGACAGGTGACCCGCTAACGGCTACCTATATTTCATAAGTTTATGAGTGTGTGTTCGTGTTGGTTCGTAAGACCCTTGCATCCAAACAATCCCATTGTTTATGTGTTTGAAAAGAGTTTACAAGTTTGACTCATGTTTGACCAAGTTTGACCCGACGACCCGTTGGTGACTCAATGTATGAAATAGTGTTTGATTAAAATAATACTGCCATATTACACACATAAGATCATGCAGGTAACACTTAGCAACAATTCCTTATTGTTCTAGTATGCTAGCATAGTTACCACATATAATAAGTTTCTATATTTAACAGCTTTCCATAAGTAGCAGGTTTCCATAAATAGTATTTTTTTTATAAATGACAGTTATGTTCGAGACTCGTGTTTTCTAGAAACTATCGTTAATAATTATGTTCATAATATGAATCTAATACGTCTTAGACGGTTAAACATGTAACACACACCTTGATCTTTAACATGTTGATCACATTTCAGTTTAGGGTTTCCTTTTATAGTCGGCTAAAGATAGCATGCATGGTTTCTGATATTTAACACATTATAACACGTTATTTCATCATTGTTAACATATAACTATCATAATATACTAACATGCATATCAAACTAGCAAGTTATGACTACTTTAGTCGATTAAAGTTTCCTTATTTAGCAAGTTTGGAAAACCGGACTAGGTATTCAAAATCTAACTTCACAATTCACTTAGAAATGCATCAAGTAATGTATAAATATCATCATATCATCCTAATCATGTCTAACATGCAAGATAGAAAACACAAAAAAGTTTCCTTATATAGTAACTCTCGGTTCCAGACATCTAGAGTTTCACCAAATCAACAAAACTAACAACTATCATCATAATATACAATTAATTATCAAAGTTTGCATCTTTATTCAATGGATTCTTGTTTGGATGAAAACTAGGGTTTATCAAAACCATATTTTTGAAAATATATATAAATAAACATGAAAAATCTTACTTGATTCGATAGAAACGATCTAAGAACGGTTTGAAGATGGATAGGTGGTTTGTGATTTAGAGAGGGTGTGGGGGCTGAATTATTTTCAAAATTTAGAGGAATGGGAGTTCGGGTTTTATAATTTCTTTATATATGCACTCCATGGGCCCCTCCATAGATTTAAAAATTGATTTATGTGGCCCATGGACTAATTAAATGAATTTAAAACACATTTAATTAAATGTAACTAATTAAAATAGTTTCTAATAAATATTTTTATAAAACTTATTTATAAAAATCACTAAAGCAGTAAAAGTCACAACGTTCCGCGTAAACGTACGCGATTTTATGAAAGTATACAATTTGCGAATAAAATCACATAACACGTAAAATCACATAATTTATATCAATTATAAATTATTTATTGTTCGAAATATTATTTTTAATCATCACCAAAGTTCGGGGATCGACTCGTGCGATTAGGTAATTCTTCGAATTACCGTTACGTGAGTGTTTGTGTAATAACTGACACAATTAATTAACCCTAATTAAATGTAACGCATGAGTGAATGTTTGAGATAAGTGAGTTTGTATAAACAATGTTTGAACTAACGATGTTTGTGTTAACGGAGTTAACCTGAATTTGCTGGATGTCACAGTAAGCCTAAGAACATAAGTCTAAAGTTTGATCCTATAAGTCTATGGCAAAAAAAAAAGATCTAGGATTCTAAGATTAACAGGGGTTCCAAATGAGAGACGGGAATAGTTGTGTTCATAAAGTTTAAATAAATTTCTCAGTAGGGTGTCACAAAACTTGAATATCAAAGTTTAATAAGTTTATAGTTTAGAATAATTATTAATTAAAATAATTACTTAAAAAGTCTTACAATTATTAATTACACAAAATAGGTAATAAAAATTTAAGGTAGTTTTCTAAGTATTTATAAATAAATAAATTAAGTGTAAGGCTAAATAATTATTAAAGATTTATAATAATTATTTTAAGAATAAATAGTTATTAAAGAATAATATTTATTTAGAGGATAAATAATATTTAATAATAATTAATTAAAAACTACCTAATGGTTAAGGGTTAATAAACATTATTTCAAGAATACAACAATTATTAAGGTTAAATAATTATCTATAAGAATTATTATTTTATTTAATCAATATAAACCATTTAAGATTTATTAAAGAATTTAAGTGTTAAGCATTTATTTTGTAATGTAACTTGTAAATAAATCAAAATGTAGTTATAAGTTTAAATAAATAATATGTGATTATAAGTTTATAAAAAGATTAAATAGAATTTCTTATAAGGATTATATTTTAATTATAAGTTTATAAATGTTTTTAAGGTTCAAATGCAACCATAAATTTCTAAAGTGTTACATTATAAGTTTTATAAATATTCTAACTTTACATACAAGTTTATAAATGTTTTGATATTAAAATTAAGTTTTATAAAGTTTACAAATTTATAAGTATCATGATTCTTTAAATAAATAATTAAACAACTTTTCTGTTTTATAAAAAGAATAAACAGGGGTTTTATAAAATGCATAAGTTTCTAATTTACTAAGTTTAAAAATCCTGTTTTTGGAAAGTTTATAAGTTTACAAAAATACATTTATTTTCTTGTTTTAAATAAATAAATAAACAAGAGTTTATACCATTTGCTTTTGACACTTTTGGTTTCCTTGCACCAGAGGCCGTGAAGTTACTTAACCGAGTACAGCGGGTCATGCATAGTAATGTTATGACCCCAAGATCTGTAGATGTAATTTTTAAAAGACTTGGTTTTGCTATTCAAAAAGGGTTGGCGGCGCAGCCTGTTGCCCGTTTACCTTCTATCTCTATGTATTTTCCCTTTGGGAGTTGTGTTTTGAATATTATAGTACTTCATATAAAAAAAAAAATAAACAAGTCTTGAACTTAATATATATAAATTTTTTTACAGAATGTACAAGTTTATAAGTTTTCTATATAAGTTTTATAATTTTTTCTGATTTTATAAAGATTATATAAGTTTTTTTTTGTTTAAATTTATAAGTTTAACACAAATAACTAAGATAAAAGAATCCCTTTAAATTTAGAATGCGAATAATAAATATAGTTTACTGTTACAATTAAATATAGTTGTATAAATATAAGTTTTATAAAAGTTTAAAAGGATTTTTATGGTTTTTAAGTATTTAAAACTAATTTTTAAAGATAAATCTTTTTATAAGTTTTAACAAAGTTTAATTAATTAAAATAGTTTCAGAACGTAAAAGTGTAAATAAAAATCAGGCTCAAGTTTATAAAAGTATAACTGAATATATGAAAATTGTTACAAGTATTAAGACTGAGTAAAAAGGCTTAAAAAAATCAAAACATAAAAACTTGGGCTGGCCGGATTCGAACCCGGGCCACCTAAGTCCACACACAAGAGCACAAACCACTCGACTACGAGCCTCGTTAAGGTTTTACTCAGAAAATCAAATAGATAAATATATTCCCAAATCGATCCCAATTTCGTATGAACCCTAGAATCAAAATCCTATAAATACGAATCGATTAGCAATCTGTTTATGAAATATTACAAAGGGCTATTGATCTATGAGTAAAGACGAAGGATTTGAGCATTTGAATTACCTGTTTTGATATCGAATCGGGAGAGAACAGGTCTGCGTTCGAAGTCGGCTGTCCAAGAATCAATTGAGCAATGAGGGTGTTGAACGACGAAATTGGAAGTTCAGAGAGGTTGTGTTTGATGTCTCCTACGCGTTTCAACAGGTATTTATAATCGATTTCAGTCTTAAAGGCTTAAACCGTTGGGGAGTTTACGGATGGGAAAGACGAGTTCAAAATCGAACCACGCAGGAGTTTAACATTGAATTTGTTCATTGAATATCTCGGGTTTGGGTCGCACGCTCGAGTCGAAGCTCGAGGTTCGTTGAATTTGGCCGGAAACGCGTTTCTCATTTCATGCGCAAACATGGATTTGAGTTTAAAGTTTAAAGAGGATGAAAAACAGTCTCGGTGAGGTTCGGACCGGTGAGGTTCGGACCTGTGACTGGTTTGGATCTTGGGGGTTTGGTCGAATTACACAACAAGTCCCTGAAGTTTAAGAGTTTTATCATTTCTTGCGCAAACGTGGATTTTAGTTTAAATAAGTTCCAGCCTTTGGCAGTTTTAGTCCCTTGTCTTTTATAAGGATAAATATGTTTTTTTTTTATAAACTAGATAAGTCTTACAAGTTTTATATCTTTTATTTTTAAAATTTTATAAAATAATTTATTGATTTAATAGTTTACAAGCTTATGAAATAGTGTTTGATTAATATAATACTTCCATATTACACACATAAGATCATGCAGGTAACACTTAGCAACAATTCCTTATTGTTCTAGTATGCTAGCATAGTTACCACATATAGTAAGTTTCTATATTTAACAGCTTTCCATAAGTAGCAGGTTTCCATAAATAGTAATTTTTTATAAATGACAGTTATGTTCGAGACTCGTGTTTTCTAGAAACTATCGTTAATAATTATGTTCATAATATGAATCTAATACGTCTTAGACGGTTAAACATGTAACACACACCTTGATCTTTAACATGTTGATCACATTTCAGTTTATGGTTTCCTTTTATAGTCGGCTAAAGTTAACATGTATGGTTTCTGAGATTTAACACATTATAACATGTTATTTCATCATTGTTAACATATAACTATCATAATATACTAAGATGCATATCAAACTAGCAAGTTATGACTACTTTAGTCGATTAAAGTTTCCTTATTTAGCAAGTTTGTAAAACCGGACTAGGTTTTCAAAATATAACTTCACAATTCACTTAGACATGCATCATGTAACGTATAAATATCATCATATCATCCTAATCTTGTCTAACATGCAAGATAGAAAACACAAAAAAGTTTTCTTATATAGTAACTCTCGGTTCCAGACATCTAGAGTTTCACCAAATCAACAAAACTAACAACTATCATCATAATACACAATTAATTATCAAAGTTTGCATCTTTATTCAATGGATCCTTGTTTGGATGAAAACTAGGGTTTATCAAAACCATATTTTCAAAAATATATATAAATAAACATGAAAAATCTTACTTGATCTGATAGAAACGAAAGTTGATGCTAGAATTGCTCAAGAACACCAACAATTGCAAGAAAGTGATCGATCTAAGAACGGTTTGAAGATGGATAGGTGGTTTACGATTTAGAGAGGGTGTGGGGGCTGAATTATTTTTGAAATTTAGAGGAATGGGAGTTAGGGTTTTATAATTTCTTTATATATACACTCCATGGGCCCCTCCATAGATTTAAAAATTGATTTATGTGGCCCATGGACTAATTAAATGAATTTAAAACACATTTAATTAAATGTAACTAATTAAAATAGTTTCTAATAAATATTTTTACAAAACTTATTTATAAAAATCACTAAAGCAGTAAAAGTCACACGTTCCGCGTAAACGTACGCGATTTCACGAAAGTCTACAGTTTGCGAATAAAATCACATAACACGTAAAATCACATAATTTATATCAATTATAAATTATTTATTGTTCGAAATATTATTTTTAATCATCACCAATGTTTAAGGATCGACTCGTGCGATTCGGTAATTCTCCGAATTACCGTTACGTGAGTGTTTGTGCAATAAATGACACAATTAATTAACCCTAATTAAATGTAATGCATGAGTGAATGCTTGAGATAACTGAGTTTGTATAAACAATGTTTGAACTAACGATGTTTGTGTTAACGGAGTTAACCTGAATTTGCCGGATGTCACATCATCCACTTGTTGAAAGAATTTTCATCCCGAAAATTAAACGAAGTCGGTAACGTCTGAAACAAAAATTTTAGGTTTATCACATCATCCCCTTGTTGAAATAAATTTCGTCTCGAAATTTAGTTAGTACTTTTCGTGTTTGCCGTTGACTGTTTGAAAAGGTGAGGATACTTTTTCATCATTTGATCCTCGCGTTCCCATGTGAACTCCGGTCCACGCTTCGAGTTCCAGCGAACTCTGACAATAGGTATCTTACAGCGCTTGAGAGTTTTGACCTCTCGGTCCATGATTTCGACTGGTTCCTCAATGAAAGGTAGCTGTTCATCAATTTTCAACTCCTCGAGTGGAACTACAAGTGTCTCATCTGATAGGCACTTCTTTAGGTTTGAGACATGAAAGACGTTGTGTACTCCATTGAGCGTATCTGGTAGGTTCAGTTGATATGCTACTGGACCGATCCTTTTCTCTATCTCGAATGGTCCAACATAACGCGGGTTTAATTTTCCTCGTTTCTCGAAACGAATCACACCTTTTCAAGGTGAAACCTTTAATAACACTTTGTCGCCCACTTGAAATTCTAGCGGTTTTCTACGCTTGTCTGCATAACTCTTTTGACGGTCACGAGCTGCCGTCATACGGTTTCGGATTTGCATGATTTTCTCTGAGGTTTCGTGCACAAGTTCGGGACCCGTAAGTTGGCTATCTCCAATTTCAGCCCAACAAATTGGTGATCGGAATTTTTGCCGTACTAGGCTTCGAATGGTGCTGCTTTGATGCTAGTATGATAGCTGTTATTGTAGGAGAATTCCACTAAAGGCAAGTGAGTCTCCCAACTGTTTCCGAAATCGATCACACAAGCTCGTAGCATGTCTTCTAGGGTTTGTATGGTACGTTCACTCTGGCCATCTGTTTGAGGATGGTACGCTGTGCTCATGTCCAGGCGCATGCCTAGAGCTTTCTGTAATGATTGCCAGAAATGTGAGGTGAATCAGGCGTCTCTACCGGAAATGATGGAGATTGGCATTCCATGTCGGGATACTACTTCTTTAAGATAGAGGCGAGTTAACTTTTCCATTTTGTCGGTCTCTTTGATAGCAAGGAAATAAGCGGATTTGGTTAGGCGATCCACTATCATCCAGATTGTGTCACATCCAGTAAGGGTTCGGGGTAATTTGGTTATGAAATCCATAGAAATCTGCTCCCATTTCCACATCGGGATTTCTGGTTGTTGAAGTAATCCGGATACCTTTTGGTACTCCACCTTGACCTTTGAACAAGTCAGACACTGGTTCACGTAGGTGGCTATGTCGGCTTTCATGTTCGGCCACCAATACAAACTTTGAGATCGTGATACATCTTGTCGGATCCCGGATGGATAGAGTATCCGGATTTGTGAGCTTCATCCATGACTAGATCTCTTAGGTTTCCATATACTGGTTTCCATATTCATTCCGCGAAGTAGCGAATACCATCTGCTTTAGCCTCAAGTTGTTTCTCCATACCACGAGTGGATTCCAATGATAAGTTCTCCTCTTTTAAGGCTTCGAGTTGGGCATTGCGGATTTGTTCGGGTAATCCTGTATGAATAGTGAGTTATAATGCTCTAACCCGTCGGGGTTTGGTTTCTTTTCTTCTTAGGACATCGACCACCACATTAGCTTTGCCCGGATGGTACTTGATTGCATAATCATAATCGTTTAATAACTCGATCCAACGACGTTGACGCATGTTCAACTCTTTCTGCTCAAAAATATGCTGAAGACTTTTGTGATTGGTGTAGATGGTGCACTTGGTACCTTACAAGTAATGTCTCCATATCTTGAGTGCAAACACCACGACTCCTAACTCCAAATCGTGAGTTGTGTAATTCTTTTCGTGGATTTTTAACTGTCGAGAAGCGTATGCGATAACCTTGTCGCGTTGCATCAACACAAAGCCGAGACCTTGGATGGAGGCATCGCAATACACCACGAAGTCATCCGTTCCCTCCGGTAGAGATAGGATGGGTGCGCTACATAGTTTCTGCTTCAGTAGCTGGAATGCTGATTCTTGAGTCTCGCTCTAATTATAGGGTTTATCTTTTTGGGTTAAGGCGGTGAGAGGTTGGGCAATCTTTGAGAATCCCTCGATAATGCGACGGTAGTATCCGGCCAATCCTAGAAATTGTCGAACTTCGGTTGGAGTTGTTGGTGCTGCCCAATTCTTGATAGCTTCCACTTTGGCTGGATCGACATGTATTCCTTTCTCATTGATCACATGTCCTAGAAATTGAACCTCGCGAATCCAAAAATTGCATTTGGAAAACTTAGCGTACAGTTGCTCCTGTTTCAGTAGCTCAAGGATCAAACGCAGATGCTCCTCATGCTCTTCCCAACTCTTAGAGTATATGACAATATCGTCAATGAAGACAATGACGAATTGGTCAAGGTAAGGTTTACACACACGGTTCATGAGGTCCATGAACACCGCGGGTGCGTTGGTTAATCCAAATAGCATGACCAAAAATTCGAAATGGCCGTACCGGGTTCTGAATGCAGTCTTGGATACATCTTCATCTCGAACTCTCAGCTGATGATAACCAGATCTCAAATCGATTTTTGAGTAGAAGCTTGACCCTTGAAGTTGGTCGAATAAATCGTCAATGCGGGGTAGTGGGTAGCGGTTGTTGACTGTTACTTTGTTTAACTTTCTGTAATTATTGCACATACGGAAAGTTCCATCTTTCTTTTTGACAAATAGGACTGGGGCTCCCCATGGTGATGAGCTAGGTCGGATGAAACCTTTATCTAACAACTCTTGTAGTTGAGTGGATAGCTCTTGCAACTCACTTGGTGTAAGTCTATATGGTGCTCGAGCAATAGGCGCTGCTCCGGGTGTTAGGTCGATCTGGAATTCGACTTGACGATGAGGTGGAAGGCCAGGTAGGTCTTAAGGAAATACTTCTGGGAATTCACGAACGATCGGGATATCTTCTAACTTCTTCTCCTCGGTAGACTTGTCAGCGACAAGGGCTAATATCGCGGTATGACCCTTACGAAGACACTTCTGAGCCTTCATGAATGATATGATGCCCACGAATGCACCACTTCTTTCGCCCTGAATGGATAGGATATCTCCACTAGGAAGGGGTATACGAACGATCTTCTCACTACAGATGATCTCAGCTTGGTTTTTAGATAACCAATCCATGCCCACAATTATGTCAAAACTGCCTACTGTAACTGACATGAGATCGATGTCGAGTTTGTGACCAGATAGTTCTAACTTACGTCCTTGAGAAAGTGGGTTGCCTCGATTGCTTTACCGCCTGCCATCTCTATGGTATAATTATGTTCTAGTAAAGTTGGGTTTATTCCTAACCGACTACTAAGTTCTCTAGATATAAAACTTCTATCGGCGCCAGTATCAAAAAGTACAGAAGCAAAATGATCATTTAAAGGAAACATATCGTTAACAACGTTCCGATCATTCCTAGCTTCCCCCGAGCCAATCACGAAGGCTCGACCTTTAGCACCGTTGTTGTTATTGTTGCCGTTACCACCCTGGTTGTTGTTACCATTTCCATTATCGCCCTGATAATTGTTACTATTGCCATTCCCGTTTCCATTTCTCTTTAACTACGAGCAATTTTTCCTCAAATGCCCTTCTTTCCCGCACTCAAAACAGCCTTTGGGTGCTTCACCAGGTGGTGCCTGTTTGTTCTGCAGATCTACCCTACAATCTTTGGCCACATGACCCATCTTTCCACAGCGGTGGCAACGGTACCGGTCGCATGCTCCATGATGGTGAAAATTACATTTGTTGCACTTCGGGTACTTGCCAACATATGAACCCTGATTCTGTTGAGAAGAGGTAGACTGATTGTTGTTCTTTGACGGTTCAAGCTTACGGTGTTGCTGTTGTTGTTGCTGAGGAGGTGAGTTTGACTGGAAAGTTTTGGGGAATGAACTATCAAACTTCTGTTTGTTGTCAGTTATCTTTGATAATGCACCTCTAGGGGGTAGAGTGCCCTGAGCGACTGCCTGATCAGTTAGCCTGTGAGCCAACCTGATAGTTTGCTGGATTGTAGTAGGATTAGAAGATGTCACCATGCTCTGAATTTGCGAAACCAAACCATCAATGAATTTCTCAATTCTCTTATAGGGAGGTGTTACCATTTGTGGACATAAGTTCGTCAGTTCATGCGAACGAGTAGTGTAGGTTTCAATATCAGATCCTTCCATCTTTAGGTTCCAGAACTCTCCCTCAAGTTTCTGCACTTCATCGTGGGGACAATACTCCTCCCGCAACATAGTCTTAAATTCGTCCCATGGCAATGCATTTGCCATCTCGAGAGTTAGCATTTGCACCTGGGAGTTCCACCAAGTAAGGGCCGGACCCTCAAGTGTGCCAGATGCATACTTCACCTGATTGTTCGACGGGCAATTGCACATTGCAAAGGCGGATTCAGATTTCTCCATCCAGTGGAGTAAGCCAACAGCCCCTTCGGCTCCACTGAATGAGTGAGGCTTGCAATCCATGTAAGCTTTAAAAGTACAGGCATGTTGGTGGTTGTGCTGACATGAATTGTAAACACGAATGCGCTTTAAGAATACCATATTCGAATTTGAGTTTAGGATGAATGATGACTCACTAGAGTCGATAATATTTTGCTTTACCTCCAGCATTAACAGTGGCTTGACTAGCTGCTACGGCTTCAGCCACACGCTCATTTATGAGTGCCGTGAGCTCAGCTGCAGTCATGTTGACATCTTCGCGACCGCCACGTCCTCCGGCGCATCCACCACGTCCATTTCCACGTCCAGACGTTATCTTTTCATTCACAACATACGATAATGAGAAAAATACATCGCATTTTGTCATCATACAAGTACAAGTAAACAAAAAAAATTTAAACCATAACATCTAACATTTCAATAATAATAATCCTTGATAAAATAAATTGTAAGGGCTACAAAGTAAATTCAATCAAACATCAAAATCCAGAAACATCTGTTGGATGGGAACAACCCTGCCCATCTAGGTTTAAAGAAAAGACGTAAATAAGTAATGAAGATAAGATATCAAATGCCACTGCTAGCTGATGTAACATCAGATGCTCCATCCTCTTCCTCGGCCTGATCTCCTGCGGGTGCATCATCTGGTGCAACTCCTACTGCTTCAGCAGCTGCAAGTCGAGCCTCCAGTTGCTCAATCCTGGTGTGGAGTATATCTAGGTTCCACTCTGTAGTGTTCAGCCGGTCTTCCATATCCACACATCCATTTGCCAAATTCTCATGGACTTTATCAGTGACTGCTAAATCTGAAGTCAGTTTGTCAATTTTCTGATTCATCATAATCTGTCGCTCTAATATGCCAGAAATCTCCCCCGCTGCATCCCTCATGTTCCGGATTTCCCAGTCCATCCTAGCTACAAATGCAGCTAACACCTTCTCAAAGGGGTACTGCAATGGTGGCAAAGCTCGCACAGAAGATGATGAAGAAGAAGCAATGTCAGTAGTGAGTGGAGGTGGTACTTCCTCCTCGCGGATCCAGTTCCTGATCCTATCGGGATACCAATCCCAGTCCTGCGTGTTACCTCTGACACGCACATGAATAGGCTCATCATACCCTACAGTGGTGTTAATCGGGTTGAGTCGACGTCTCCTTGGCTTTGGCAAAAGTACGGTAGGAACATCTTGCTCCTGAACGACTGGGGATGCGGGTGAATTAGGCGGTGTCGACATTTCCTGTAACGGGATGAGTGAGTGCCATGTCTGAGTGTAAGTGTTGTGTAACTAATGCATGTGCGTGGTTATAGTCTAGTATGCATTTCCTAGTTCTCTATAAACCTGGCTCTGATACCAATCTATCACACCCCCAAAATCCACTAACGGAGTTTTACCGTTAGGAGCGTGACATACCAGGATCTCAGTCATTAGTTACGTTAAACGACACTATATGAGTTTAATAAAAACACTAGTATTGCTCATAGTCACGATGCAACACTAGTAAATGAAAATACTGAGTTAATGCGAAATGCGGAAGCGTAAAGATTGAAGGAAAAACATGCGCCAAAAACAATTGCGCCCAAAACATGTAATTCGAAAATAAATAAATAAGTAAGTCCTACGTTTGATAAATAATGAAACTCCAATGCATGCATGCCCTATCTCGTGCTCGTACCTTAACGACTTGAGAAAACATGCTAAAATGTGTCAACACTAGGTTGGTGAGTTCACATGTTTCAAATGTAAGTAAAGTTTACTAGATAAAACAATTTACAATTATATCAATAGGTAGCTAACCTAATAACATGCTACTAAAGTGTTTCGACACCGAAGCTGACTGTTTATGTTTGATCTGCCTCCTACCATGTCTATCATGAACAATGGTAAACTGTTTAGGTCAATGTTACGCTCGTTCCACTTCCTGTTTAGAAAATATTTTAGGAAAAAACAAAAATCAGCAAGAAAAGACATTGAATGGGAATTAGGAGTTTAGAAGAAAAAGTGGGGTATCATTGCCCAACCGATAAAAATGTGGTCAAAAGAAAAACTAAGGAATGTTATGTATGCTTGTTTGATTTTACATAATATGATAGTGGAGGGAAAAGGGAAAGTGATCTGTCAAGACTATCAAGATGACATCCAACCGGCGATTGTGCCACTAAACCCTGAAGAGAAACTAACTCTTCTTAGGAAAATACGCGACTCAGAAACGCATATTAATCTTCGATCGAAATTGGTAGATCTATTGGACTTGTATGCCTAAGTAACGATATTTAACAGTAACGCTAAAGAAATAAGATTTAAAGGGTTACACTTTGGGCAACGGTTATAAAGGATAGATGTTTTAAGTGTAAAACTGCTGTTACACAAATATATAAAGAGACAGAATAATTATTTGTGAAACAATTATTAAGGCGAATAACCGGTAACAGTTGGATGCGATAATAATTTATCAAATAATTATTATTATTAATATTAATGGTATTAATAATAGACTGATGGAAAATATGTTCGGAACATATTTATTTTCACACCCCAACCGACGACGGATTATACGTCGGGGCGGACGCGGTTGTTCAAAACCACAAGGTTGACTATTAAAGTTTAAATATACCATTAATAATTTTCAAAGGTTCAATACAAGAAATGAATAGAATACAACAAGAATACAAGTTTAATTTGATAAGTATTCTAGGTCCAAAGCATCCTATATGTTCACAATAAAGTCTTATGCGTGTGTACCTGAAACATGTTAAGTAAATTGTCAACTAAAAATAGTTGGTGAGATACAAAGGTTTTGACACAGTTTAACAAAGTCTTTGAAAAGTTTTACAATTCACTATGTCATGCATTCTATAATATAAGTGTGAGAGAAAACATGTTAAACATTGTGCATATCAATCCTCCAACCAAGTTTAGGCATAACCCGAAGGTTACCCTTAAAAGTTTAAAGTTTAAATTTTCAGTAACAATCACCATGGGCTCCCCCTGAAGGGTCAATCAAACTAGGTGGATTGGTCAAATACAATAGATCTATCATTGTTACCATAGGCTTGATCAAAGTTAATTGATATGCTAGTATTATGTCTAATTTAAGCATGCAAGTCTCAAACATAATAACACAAGATTAAGCATATATGCATAGTTGTACAAGAATTGTATAAGTGTTGATACATGTTTCACCCCAAGTTTATAAAGAATGTAAAACAAAAAGGGGCTAAGTATACCCACTTGGATGATGAAGAGTGTCCGACAAAGATTAAGTGTAGCAAAGTTTGGAGAGAGAATATGTCACACCCCTAAAATCCACTAACGAAGTTTTACCGTTAGGAGCGTGACATACCAGGATCTCAGTCATTAGCTACGTTGAACGACTCTATATGAGTTTAATAAAAACACTAGTATTGCTCATAGTCACGATGCAACACTAGTAAATGAAAATACTGAGTTAATGCGAAATGCGGAAGCGTAAAGATTGAAGGAAAAACATGCGCAAAAAACAATTGCGCCCAAAACATGTAATTCGAAAATAAATCAATAAGTAAGTCCTGCGTTTGATAAATAATGAAACTCCACTGCATACATGCCCTATCTCGTGCTCGTACCTTAACAACTTAAGAAAACATGCTAAAACGTGTCAACACTAGGTTGGTGAGTTCACAGGTTTCAAATGTAAGTAAAGTTTACTAGATAAAACAATTTACAATTATATCAATAGGTAGCAAATTTAATAACATGTTACTAAAGCGTTTCGACACCGAAGCTTTTCGACACCGAAGCTGACTGATTATGTTTGATCTGCCTCCTACCATGTCTACATGAACAATGGTAAACTGTTTAGGTCAATGTTACACCCGTTCGACTTCGTGTCGTGTTAGCGCGACTAATGCGGGTGGGGCTTGTCAATGCCCAGTAGTACTACTCAAGATTACCTCGCTATCCCATATATTAAACGGTTCGATAAGTAAGGACTTACATGATATGTTTGTGCTTAGTACAACAAGTGATATAAATGAAACGTAAGATCTAAATGTTTGTACCCATGTTTTCTCCCCAAGTTTATACCATAAGAAAAGGGGCCGTGAAACGCACCTTAGAGTGTGTGCTAGAATGACAAGTGAAAGACACGTGACCCGCTAACGGCTACCTATATTTCATAAGTTTATGAGTGTGTGTTCGTGTTGGTTCGTAAGACCCTTGCATCCAAACAATCCCATTGTTTATGTGTTTGAAAAGATTTTACAAGTTTGACTCATGTTTGACCAAGTTTGACCCGACGACCCGTTGGTGACTCAATGTATGAAATAGTGTTTGATTAAAATAATACTTCCATATTACACACATAAGATCATGCAGGTAACACTTAGCAACAATTCCTTATTATTCTAGTATGCTAGCATAGTTACCACATATAGTAAATTTCTATATTTAGCATCTTTCCATAATTAGCAGGTTTTCATAAATAGTAATTTTCTATAAATGGCAGTTATGTTCGAGACTTGTGTTTTCTAGAAACTATAGTTACTAATTATGTTCATAATATGAATCTAATACGTCTTAGATGGTTAAACATGTAACACACACCTTGATCTTTAACATGTTGATCACATTTCAGTTTAGGGTTTCCTTTTATAGTCGGCTAAAGATAGCATGCATGGTTTCTGAGATTTAACACATTATAACATGTTATTTCATCATTGTTAACATATAACTATCATAATATACTAACATGCATATCAAACTAGCAAGTTATGACTACTTTAGTCGATTAAAGTTTCCTTATTTAGCAAGTTTGTAAAACCGGAATAGGTATTCAAAATCTAACTTCACAATTCACTTAGACATGCATCAAGTAACGTATAAATATCATCATATCATCCTAATCATGTCTAACATGCAAGATAGAAAACACAAAAAGTTTTCTTATATAGTAACTCTCGGTTCCAGACATCTAGAGTTTCACCAAATCAACAAAACTAACAACTATCATCATAATACACAGTTAATTATCAAAGTTTGCATCTTTATTCAATGGATTCTTGTTTGGATGAAAACTAGGGTTTATCAAAACCATATTTTCGAAAATATATATAAATAAACACGAAAAATCTTACTTCATCCGATAGAAACGATCTAAGAACGGTTTAAAGATGGATAGGTGGTTTGCGATTTAGAGAGGGGTGGGGGCTGAATTATTTTCGAAATTTAGAGGAATGGGAGTTAGGGTTTAAAAATTTCTTTATATATGCACTCCATGGGCCCCTCCATAGATTTAAAAATTGATTTATGTGGCCCATAGACTAATTAAATGAATTTAAAACACATTTAATTAAATGTAACTAATTAAAATAGTTTCTAATAAATATTTTTATAAAAATCACTAAAGCAGTAAAAGTCACAACGTTCCGCGTAAACGTACGCGATTTCACGGAAGTATACAGGTTGCGAATAAAATCACATAACACGTAAAATCACATAATTTATATCAATTATAAATTATTTATTGTTCGAAATATTATTTTTAATCATCACCAACGTTCGGGGATTGACTCGTGCGATTCGGTAATTCTCTGAATTACCGTTACGTGAGTGTTTGTACAATAACTGACACAATTAATTAACCCTAATTAAATGTAATGCATGAGTGAATGTTTGAGATAACTGAGTTTGTCTAAACAATGTTTGAACTAACGCTGTTTGTGTTAACAGAGTTAACCTGAATTTGCCGGATGTCACAGAATATCCTCACAGTAAGTTTAAGAACATAAGTCTAAAGTTTGATCCTATAAGTCTATGGCAAAAAAAAAGTTCTAGGATTCTAAGATTAATAAGGGTTCCAAATGAGAGACGGGAATTGTTGTGTTCATAAAGTTTAAATAAATTTCTCAGTAGGGTGTCACAAGACTTGAATATCAAAGTTTAATAAGTTTATAGTTTAGAATAATTATTAATTAAAATAATTACTTAGAAAGTCTTACAATTATTAATTACACAAAATAGGTAATAATAATTTAAGGTAGTTTTCTAAGTATTTATAAATAAATAAATTAAGTGTAAGGCTAAATAATTATTAAAGATTTATAATAATTATTTAAGGAATAAATAGTTATTAAAGAGTAATAATTATTTAGAGGATAAATAATATTTAATAATAATTAATTAAAGACTAGCTAATGGTTAAGGGTTAATAAACATTATTTCAAGAATACAACAATTATTAAGGTTAAATAATTATCTATAAGAATTATTATTTTATTTAATCTATATAAATCATTTAAGATTTATTAAAGTATTTAAGTGTTAAACATTTATTTTGTAATGTAACTTGTAAATAAATCAAAATGTAGTTATAAGTTTAAATAAATAATATGTGATTATAAGTTTATAAAAAGATTAAATAGAATTTCTTATAAGGATTATATTTTAATTATAAGTTTATAAATGTTTTTAAGGTTCAAATGCAACCATAAATTTCTAAAGTGTTACATTATAAGTTTTATAAATATTCTAACTTTACATACAAGTTTATAAATGTTTTGATATTAAAATTAAGTTTTATACAGTTTACAAATTTATAAGTATCATGATTCTTTAAATAAATAATTAAACAACTTTTCTGTTTTATAAAAAGAATAAACAGGGGTTTTATAAAATGCACAAGTTTCTAATTTACTAAGTTTAAAAATCCTGTTTTTGGAAAGTTTACAAGTTTACAACAATATATTTATTTTCTTGTTTTAAATAAATAAATAAACAAGTCTTGAACTTATATATATAATTTTTTTTACAGAATGTACAAGTTTATAAGTTTTCTATATAAGTTTTATAATTTTTTCTGATTTTATAAAGATTAGATATGTTTTTTTTTTGTTTAAATTTATAAGTTTAACACAATTAACTATGATAAAAGAATCCCTTTAAATTCAGAATGCGAATAATAAATATAGTTTACTGTTACAATTAAATATAGTTGTATAAATATAAGTTTTATAAAAGTTTAAAAGGATTTTTATGGTTTTTAAGTATTTAAAACTAATTTTTAAAGATAAATCTTTTTATAAGTTTTAACTATGTTTAATTAATTAAAATAGTTTCAGAACGTAAAAGTGTAAATAAAAATCAAGCTCAAGTTTATAAAAGTATAAATGAATTTATGAAAATTGTTACAAGTATTAACACTGAGTAAAAAGGCTTAAAAAAATCAAAACATAAACACTTGGGCTGGCCGGATTCGACCCCGGGCCACCTAAGTCCACACACAAGAGCACAAACCACTCGACTACGGGCCTTGTTAAGGTTTTACTCAGAAAATCAAATAGATAAATATATTCCCAAATCGATCCCAATTTCGTATGAACCTAGAATCAAAATCCTATAAATACGAATCGATTAGCCCTCTGTTTATGAAATATTACAAAGGGCTATTGATCTATGAGTAAAGACGAAGGATTTGAGCATTTGAATTACCTGTTTTGATATCAAATCGGGAGAGAACAGGTCTGCGTTTGAAGTCGGCTGTCCAAGAATCAATTGAGCAATGAGGGTGTTGAACGACGAAATTGGAAGTTCCGAGAGGTTGTGTTTGATGTGGCCTACGCGTTTCAACAGGTATTTATAATCGATTTCAGTCTTAAAGGCTTGAACCGTTGGGGAGTTTACGGATGGGAAAGACGAGTTCAAAATCGAACCACGCAGGAGTTTAACATTGAATTTGTTCATTGAATATCTCGGGTTTGGGTCGCACGCTCGAGTCGAAGCTCGAGGTTCGTTGAATTTGGCCGGAAACGCGTTTTTCATTTCATGCGCAAACATGGATCTGAGTTTAAAATTTAAAGAGGATGAAAAACGGTCTCGGTGAGGTTCGGACCTGTGACCGGTTTGGATCTTGGGGGTTTGGTCGAATTACACAACAAGTCCCTGAAGTTTAAGAGTTTTATCTTTTCATGAGCAAACATGGATTTGAGTTTAAAATAAGTTCCAGCCTTTGGCAGTTTTAGTCCCTTGTCTTTTATAAGGATAAATTTGTTTTTTTTATAAACTAGATAAGTCTTACAAGTTTGATATCTGTTATTTTTAAAATTTTATAAAATAATTTATTGATTTATTAGTTTACAAGCTTATGTATTTAAAAGTAAGTTTATAATTAAATCTCTTTATATAATTATAAACTTATAAAGTTTTAAGAATTTTATACATTTCATTTATAAAATAAATGTATATATATATATATATTTTTAAATGAGTTTTATGTATATATATGTATATATATCAAGTATAATCAAAATAAATTAATACTTATTATTTTAGAACATAAATTTTTAAATAACATTCAGGCTTTGGATTACTAACACGTGCAAGGGTTTAGGACAAGTTAGGTCGGAAAAATCTTGGATATTTCATTTATTAACTACAAGTTGTTTTAATTGAAGTCTTAATCATATTATATAATTAAGTGATTAATTAAATGTTAGTTAAATGACAATTATAATAGTAGGTACTGATTAATGTAAATATGAGATAGTACTTGTAAAAAAAAATTATTAAGTTTTTAATTTTTTTTTAATAATTATATTTTTTTTATCTTTGTAACATCCCAAAAATAATAAAACGAATAAATATAGCGAGACCGGTGACTTAGTCGGAATATTTAAACAAAAGGGAGCGGGCTTGGGCTCGGCTTCAATGGGCCGAGGGAAGCCCAGGCATATAAGAGGCAAGGCAGTCGTCTTCTCTGCTCATTTCCCCACTCACGCAAGTTCTAGAGAGAGAGAAGAGAGCTCGGGTCTAGAGAGAGAAAGTGACGGATCAACTCGGGAATTCAGGAGAACGTTTCTGCTGTGCTCGTGACCATCTTCTCCGAATCAGAAATCCAATCCAGGTAAGCGTTCGATCATAATCTGAGTTTTATGATTTTTTAGGATTTTCGGTTTTAGCCCATTAGATGACGATTTTGCTGATGAAACTTTAAAATGAGCTTAGGTATAGCATCTAGAATGAAAACCGAACGTTATGATCTAAGAAAAATCGAGATATTGGCACGATTAGATTCGCATGTAGAAACTTCAGATTTTTGGGGAAGATGGTTTGTGCAGACCCATCGAAACTACTTAGTTTCGATATGTACAGACCCATCGAAACTACTTAGTTTCGATATGTGCAGACCCATCGAAACTACTTAGTTTCGATATGTGCAGACCCATCGAAACTACTTAGTTTCGATATGTGTAGACCCATCGAAACTACTTAGTTTCGATATGTGCAGACCCATCGAAACTACCATAGTTTCGGTATGCCCACGATCTGAAGCTAAGATTACACCTAAGTTACCTATCGAAACTACCAAGTTCGATATAAACGAATCCATCGAAACTACTAGATTCAAGCATAGTAATGTCTAGTGTCATCTAGGAGCACTACCTTACGTGTATGACTTTATTATACAGATCGTGAGTGACATTAGTGATGCTCAGTAGCCAGCTAAGTGTATTTCAGAAACTACTCATCAGGTGAGTTCTATGTGCCCCCCCCTTCTATGTTATGTGCAAATCATTTTAAATGTTTTGGGACTGAAGTGTATACACTAAATGATTAAATGTTATAAATGTCAATGTGATCATACGTATATATATAAATACTTATATATGAAAATGAATTATGAATAAAGAAAGAAGCGTATGATTTTAAAGAATGAATGAAAGAAGGACATAACGTAAAAAAATGAAATCTTGCTTTATATTACATATATATTGCATGTAATGAATGAATGTAAACGTTATAAACCCTTCTATGACAACGGCTACTTCGGTAGACGGACGACCACGTGACTATTTTGCAACCGGGACAAAAACGTTCCTTCGCAAGCTAGGACGTATGAAAATGTATTAATGGACGGTCGAAGCACAAGCCCTTGGGCAGACGGACAAAAAGACGGACTACGACGGTAGGACGGTTTAGGAGCGGACGGACAAAGGTTGTCGGACGGATTAATGAATGACGGACGGTTTTCTAGAGCCGGACGATAATGAAATGGGCTACGACGGTAGTTCTGACAGCGATGTCTTCGTGACATTCGCGACAAGTATGACGGGTTGATCTCCCTTAAGATTATGGCCAATATGTGTTCTCTCAAAGAAAGTATGTATGTACATATGTATATACCCTCAATGAATGTTATGTGAGAACAGTAAAGTAAAGAATATTTAAAAGTACGAATATAAATATATACATTATATTCATGATAAGATAAATATTATGTATGATTGTCTTTAAACTAGAACACACCAGCGTTAGCTGACTTTTATTATACATTTCAGGTAAAGGAAGAAAGGGTCGTACGATGGCGTGAAGGTTACCCGACTCAAGACTGACATCCCACTTTAATATATGTGTTAAGACTTCCGCTGTCAAGTTATGTTATATTATGTAATTGAATGACGAATGATTTGTAATTGAATGATGAATGTTTTTAATTTAAGTTCAATATTTATGACTATGTTTATGAGTAAATCTAACAAGTGAGGTTACCCGGGAAAGGGGCCTTACAAGTTGGTATCAGAGCAATAGTTTGAGAGATTCAGACATCCCTAAATGTCTGGACTCAAGCTGATTATGGGACCAACGCACAGATGTCAGTCTGGGTAGCCAACGCCAACGCAGGCACAGTAAGTAAGTACTAAGGCTAATACACTTGGGTAAGAATAGATACTCAAACCTAGAACCAATAGATGTCAATGTCATGACCAATTTGAAGAGTTTAGAACCCGAAAAGCAATGTAAATTTCTAATCACAAACCGGTCACTGTAATTAAAAATTTACCTTGTTCGTACTGTTCTAAGACTATGATCTGAGAGAATGACATTGATGTATTCCCTTTATGACCATCAGGAAACTAGGAACTATGGCTGGAGGAGGAAGAACTGGACGCCGAGGCGGTCGCACTGGCCGAGTGGGTAGACCTCCATTGAATCGAAGAAGTGAAGAGGAAGAGAGCGTGCACGCAGAACACACTGAAAGTGTGCACGAAACTAATGTGACCCCAACTGGGGACGGCAATCAAGGGCCTATACAGTTGGAACCCGAGGTTAGGGATGCTATTGCCCGCGAGGTTGTACTTACTTTGAGGAACATATTGCCTGACCTATTATCTGAGGCACTAAAGAAAAGCAAAGAAGAGGATGAAGGGAAAAATGAAGAGAAAATTTATGACAGTGACGGGGATGAAGTAAAAGTGGCATCAAGCAATCGTGGGTGTACTTACAAAGGTTTCAAGGACGGAGACCCACCCAAGTTTGATGGTAGCAAGGATTCGGTGGCTACTTTCGAATGGATTGAGAGGTTGAACGCTGTAATCAACATCAGCGAGTGCCGACCGGACCAGGTGATCAAATATGTTGCTCATTCTTTCACCAATGAAGCACTAGGTTGGTGGAGAAACATCCAAAGAACAAATTCGCCAAATGCTCTTGCCAGAATGACATGGGAAGACCTAAAAAAGCTCATAATCCAGAAGTTCTGCCCACAGAACGAGATTGATCGTGTGGAGAACGAGTTCCTAAACTTCAAGGCTGGTAACAAGACTCATCGCCAGTATACTTCAAGATTCAACGAGTTGGCCCAACTGGTACCACACTTGGTGGAAACTGAAGAGCGTATGATCAAATACTATGTCAAGGGTCTGCCGCAAAGGGTCCGTGTTCATGTAAAAGCTAATCTACCATCGACCTTCGAGTCGGTAGTCAACTTGTCTGGAATCGTCTACGACGATTATGCCAATGAGGACCCGGCACCTGAGACACAAAAGAGAAAGTAGGAGAACACGTCTAGAGGCACCGGAAAAGGGAATGTAACAACTGAAATTAAGAAACCAAGGTTGGAGAAATATGAAACATGTAAAAAATGTGGGAGGCAACATCTTGGCGAGTGTCGAATCAGCACCACCGTGTGTTATAAGTGCGGGAGGCCGGGGCACTACTCCCGAGATTGTTTAAAGGACGTCAAATGTCAAGTGTGTGGATTGTTTGGACATCTGACAAAGAACTACAAGAAGGCCGGCCAATCTGGTTCGGGAAAGGAGAGGGAACATGAACAACAAAAGGCAAGGACTCGGGCCTATGCCTTAACTGAGGAAGAAGCAAGGGGAAATCCTGATGTCGTGTCAGGTACGTTTCTAGTTAATGACGAACGTGCTGCTATTTTATTTGATTCTGGTGCTAGTAAAAGCTTCATATCAAATGCATTTAGTCGTAAACTGGATTGCTCTATCAACACCATAGTAAAGGCCTTTAGCGTACAAACTGCCGTTGGTAAAAATTCGGCAGTATTCCAAGTAACAGAGGATTGCATCATAGAAATAGAGGGACATAAGTTTCCTTCTAGATTATTCCTTCTCACCTTAGGAGGATTCGATATAGTATTGGGTATGGATTGGCTAGCTGCCAACGAAGCTCAAATCATATGTAAACGTAAGAGGATACACCTCAAGGCTCCAATCGGCAGCCCAATTACGGTTTATGGGGATTGAAATTGCACGATGCCGAACATCATCTCGATGATCAAGGCCGAAAGTTACATGAGGCGCGGTTGCAAAGCTTATCTGGCATATGTTATTGATGATAGAACGAAAATGAATGAACTCAAGAATGTACCCGTGGTGTGCAACTTTTCGAAAGTATTCCCTGAGGATCTACCTGGGTTACCACCCGATCGGGAAATAGAATTTCAGATTGACTTACTGCCAGGAGCTGAGCCCGTTGCCAAAGCCCCCTACCGATTGGCTCCGTCAGAAATGAAAGAATTGATGTCTCAACTAGAGGAACTAACCAAGAAAGGATTTATTAGACCGAGCATCTCACCATGGGGCGCTCCGGTACTATTTGTAAAGAAGAAGGACGGCAGTATGCGCATGTGCATCGACTACCGCGAATTGAACAAGAGAACAGTAAAGAACAAATACCCACTACCTAGAATAGACGACCTTTTTGATCAACTGCAAGGTGCGAGTTGGTTCTCAAAGATCGATCTTAGGTCGGGTTACCATCAGTTGAAAGTAAGAGAAGAAGACGTACCAAAGACCGCGTTTCGCACGCGTTATGGGCATTATGAGTTTCTCGTGATGTCCTTCGGATTGACCAACGCACCAGCAGCGTTCATGGATTTGATGAATAGAGTATGTCGACCAATGTTGGATCGATCGATGATAGTTTTTATAGATGACATACCGGTGTATTAAAAAAGCGAGGGTGATCACCACTGTCACCTAAGAGAGGTTCTGGAGGTGTTAAAGCAGGAAAAGTTATACGCAAAGTTCTCCAAATGCGCGTTCTGGCTTAGGGAAGTCCAATTCCCAGGTCACGTAATAAACCCAAACGGAATCATGATAGATCCTGCAAAGATCGAGACAGTAAAGGAATGGAACGTCCCAAAGACACCAACAGAGATACGAAGTTTTCTGGGATTGGCAGGCTACTATCGAAGGTTCATTCAATATTTCTCAAGGATAGCCTCGCCACTAACTAAACTGACACGGAAGGAAGTGAAATATGAATGGGGTCAAACCCAAAACAACGCGTTTGAGGAACTTAAGGCACGATTAACCCAAGCTCCAGTCTTAACACTACCTGAGGGAAATGAAGACTTGGTAGTCTACTCTGACGCTTCAGGGCAGGGTTTAGGGTGCGTACTCATGCAACGAGGAAAGGTAATTTCTTATGCATCGCGGCAACTAAAGATTCACGAGGTTAACTACCCAACACACGATCTAGAATTAGCAGCAGTAGTTTTCGCGTTGAAAATATGGAGACACTATCTGTATGGAGTTAAATGCACCATTTACTCCGATCACAAAAGCCTGAAGTACTTTTTCGAACAAAAGGAATTAAACATGAGACAAAGGAGATGGTTAGAGCTACTGAAAGACTATGACTGTGAGATATTGTACCATCCAGGCAAGGGAAACATAGTGGCTGACGCTTTAAGTAGAAAGGAAGAATCGGCACCTATCCGGATCAAAGCGTGTCAGCTGATTATAACACCAGACTTGATGGGTGAAATATCAAAGGCACAAGATGAAGCACTGTTAGAAAGAAATGTGAAACGGGAAAGAATAGTAGGACAACAAGGGAACTTAGATGCAAATGCATACAGAGTACGAACTAGGTTTGGCAGGATGTGGATACCTAAGATTGGCGAGCTTAGAGCCAAAATACTCGATGAGGCCCATAAGTCTCGTTATTCTATCCACCCCAGGACAAACAAAATGTATCAAGACTTGAAGAAAGAGTACTGGTGGCCTGGCATGAAGAGTGATGTGACTGAATACGTGAACAAGTGCTTAACGTGTTCACTAGTTAAGGCCGAGCACCAGAAACCATGCGGTAAAATGCAACCTTTACCTATACCGGAATGGAAGTGGGAAGAGATCACAATGGACTTCATTACCAAGCTACCGCGAACAGCTAAAGGCAATGATACCATTTGGGTGATCGTCAACCGCTTGACGAAAAGTGCTCACTTCTTGCCAATACGTGAGACTTCTTCGTCAGAAAGACTAGCAGAAGTATTTATCAAGGAAATTGTGAGCAGACATGGTATGCCGCTGTCAATTGTGTCCGACAGGGATACTAGATTCACATCAAGGTTTTGGAAGAAATTCAATGAAGCAATGGGCACTAGACTGAACATCAGCACCGCTTACCACCCCCAAACCGATGGACAATCGGAAAGGACCATTCAGACCTTGGAGGATATGCTCCGGGCCTGTATCATTGACTTCAGTGGGAGTTGGGACAGCCATCTACCATTGGCAGAATTTTCATATAACAACAGTTATCACACAACTATTGGCATGCCGCCGTTTGAAATGTTGTATGGGAGGAAATGTAGGACCCTGGTTTGTTGGGGGGAAATTGGACAGAAGTATTTTGCAAGTCTCGAAGTGGTCAAAGCTACTTCCGAGAAATTTGATCAAATCAAGGCTCGAATGAAAGCCGCAAAAGACAGACAGAAATCATACGCGGATAAGAGAAGGAGGGATTTAGAGTTTCAAGTAGGGGACATGGTACTGTTGAAAGTATCACCGTGGAAAGGAATCATTCGGTTCAGAAAACGTGGCAAACTAAGTCCACGGTTTGTCGGACCTTTCAAGATTTTAGCGAGAGTGGGTCAAGTTGCTTACAGACTCGACCTACCCGTCGAGCTTAGCGAAATACACCCTACGTTCCACGTGTCGCACCTACGCAAGTGCCTAGCTGACGACAAAGCTCACATACCTTACGACGAGATCGAAGTGGATAATAGTCTAAATTATATAGAGGAACCGATAGCCATTATTGACCGAGCTGGGAAACGACTACGCAATAAGTCAATCCCATTAGTAAAAGTACAATGGAAACACAGAAAGGGTTCAGAAGCTACTTGGGAAAAATAAGACGAAATGAGAGGACTATATCCCCAGCTGTTTAACGATTAACAGGTTTCGAGGACGAAACCTTTCTAAGGAGGGTAGACTTGTAACATCCCAAAAATAATAAAACGAATAAATATAGCGAGACCGGTGACTTAGTCGGAATATTTAAACAAAAGGGAGCGGGCTTGGGCTCGGCTTCAATGGGCCAAGGGAAGCCCAGGCATATAAGAGGCAAGGCAGCCCTCTTCTCTGCTCATTTCCCCACTCACGCAAGTTCTAGAGAGAGAAAGTGACGGATCAACTCGGGAATTCAGGAGAACGTTGCTGCTGTGCTCGTGACCATCTTCTCCGAATCAGAAATCCAATCCAGGTAAGCGTTCGATCATAATCTGAGTTTTATGATTTTTTAGGATTTTTGGTTTTAGCCCATTAGATGACGATTTTGCGGATGAAACTTTAAAATGAGCTTAGGTATAGCATCTAGAATGAAAACCGAACGTTATGATCTAAGAAAAATCGAGATATTGGCACGATTAGATTCGCATGCAGAAACTTCAGATTTTTGGGGAAGATGGTTTGTGCAGACCCATCGAAACTACTTAGTTTCGATATGTACAGACCCATCGAAACTACTTAGTTTCGATATGTGCAGACCCATCGAAACTACTTAGTTTCGATATGTATAGACCCATCGAAACTACTTAGTTTCGATATGTGCAGACCCATCGAAACTACCATAGTTTCGGTATGCCCACGATCTGAAGCTAAGATTACACCTAAGTTACCTATCGAAACTACCAAGTTCGATATAAACGAATCCATCGAAACTACTAGATTCAAGCATAGTAATGTCTAGTGTCATCTAGGAGCACTACCTTACGTGTATGACTTTATTATACAGATCGTGAGTGACATTAGTGATGCTCAGTAGCCAGCTAAGTGTATTTCAGAAACTACTCATCAGGTGAGTTCTATGTGCCCCCCCTTCTATGTTATGTGCAAATCATTTTAAATGTTTTGGGACTGAAGTGTATACACTAAATGATTAAATGTTATAAATGTCAATGTGATCATACGTATATATATAAATACTTATATATGAAAATGAATTATGAATAAAGAAAGAAGCGTATGATTTTAAAGAATGAATGAAAGAAGGACATAACGTAAAAGAATGAAATCTTGCTTTATATTACATATATATTGCATGTTATGAATGAATGTAAACGTTATAAACCCTTCTATGACAACGGCTACTTCGGTAGACGGACGACCACGTGACTATTTTGCAACCGGGACAAAAACGTTCATTCGCAAGCTAGGACGTATGAAAAGGTATTAATGGACGGTCGAAGCACATGCCTTAACTAATATAGAACGGTTGCATACATAATGGTCGCGTGGGAAACGGATGCCCTAGGGCAGACGGACAAAAAGACGGACTACGACGGTAGGACGGTTTAAGAGCGGACGGACAAAGGTTGTCGGACGGATTAATGAATGACGGACGGTTTTCTAGAGCCGGACGGTAATGAAATGGGATACAACGGTAGTTCTGACAGCGATGTCTTCGTGACATTCGCGACAAGTATGACGGGTTGATCTCCCTTAAGATTATGGCCAATATGTGTTCTCTCAAAGAAAGTATGTATGTACATATGTATATACCCTCAATGAATGTTATGTGAGAACAGTAAAGTAAAGAATATTTAAAAGTACGAATATACATATATACATTATATTCATGATAAGATAAATATTATGTATGATTGTCTTTAAAGTAGAACTCACCAGCGTTAGCTGACTTTTATTATACATTTCAGGTAAAGGAAGAAAGGGTCGTACGATGGCGTGAATGTTACCCGACACAAGACTGACATCCCACTTTAATATATGTGTTAAGACTTCCGCTGTCAAGTTATGTTATATTATGTAATTGAATGACGAATGATTTGTAATTGAATGATGAATGTTTTTAATTTAAGTTCAGTATTTATGACTATGTTTATGAGTAAATCCAACAAGTGAGGTTACCCGGAAAAGGGGCCTTACAATCTTATGCTATAATTAATTAGAAATTAAGCCCGCGCGATGCGGCGAATTTGCCAACTTCATTACACAGTTACAACGGTGACATTAACGTGAGTAAGTACATAAAAACGTATGAAGTTGCCGCGACTTTGTTATGGAGATCAAAATAAATAGATTGCGACGCGAATATGAGTTAACATTGAAATAAAAATTTCGTTAAGGAAGTTAATAACAAAGTAAAAACAAAATAGAATTAAAAAAAATATTTTTTACAAACGTATATAAAAAAAATAAATGAAAAAAACAAAAAAATCCGATTTGTCAAACCCTAGACTCAAATCCACGTAAGCGGATATTTATTATATGGTTAGTTATCACGCGTTAATAAAAAAAGTAATAAAAAGTAAAAGAAATAAGATTTCTAAATAAAAAAAGAAACAAAAAATGGGGAAAAAAATGTTGCCAGAGCTTTAACTTGCGACTAGAAGAATGGAAGGAGTTTAAACACAACCCAACAAAACCAACCCATCAAAGAGAAGGTTTAATCAAAATTTAGGAAATCAATTATTAATATAAGAGTTTTTGTCGGTGACTTCCTATCGGTCAACAACATTACTTCTTAAGGTTTTAAGAATATTAGATTTTAATGAAAACAGTATATTTAAATAAATAAAAATTATTGAAAAACAAATGATTGAAAAATAATTATCATAATTAATAAAGTTTTTATCACAAATGTGTTGCAAATTGCGACACATTTGCGACAAAGCCTTTATTAATTATGACAATTACATAAAACAATATTTTTATTATAATTATTAAGATTATTGTTGATTTTATCACAAATATGTCACAACTTTCGACACATTTGCGACAATCATCATGGTTTTCTAGGGTTTTCATTTTTGACACTATTTGGTCTCAAATATGTCGCAATTTACGATACATTTTTGCTTCGGAAATTTTTGGTGGTCTAACGCCTTTTTTTTTTCTAGTAGTGTAGTAATTGATAAATTGAGGATTTTACTGTCTTTCTTTTAGAGGGTTTTCATAATTTATTATGTTATCCAATATATATCATGGACTATAACAGTTCAACACCCTTAATTTTACTGATCTTATTTAGGTAATTCTAGTTTCATATTAGATGAGATATCATCAATGATGATTGAGATTCACACACTACTACAAAAAAACAAAGCTTTTAAAACGGTATTTTTAGTTTTTAAAACGGTTAGTGAACCGTTTTAAATAGGTGCGTTTTAAATGATGGTTTTGTCTTTTAAAACGATTCATGACCGCCTTAAATGATTCTGTTTAATTCACATATTAGTATAAATAAAGCGGTTAATAAATAATAAGACCGCTTTATATGAGTTATAACAATCGTTTTAAATGAGTTTTGCAAATCGCTTTAAAAGGTATTATTTGATGTTTACAAACCGTTTTAAATGATACATTGCAAACGTTTTAAATGATACTACAGACCAAACGTTTTAAATGATACTATAGACCGTTTTAAATGAGTATTCGTTTTAAATGGTATTATTTAAAAAGAAAAAAAAAATCCACAGGTGAAATTAATAATGAAAAAATTCAAATTAAAATGGTTCTATGAATTCACAAATAACAATACAGCTCAAATGCATGTGAAATTGATAACGAACTAAACCCAAATCAGCTTTGAACTGGAATACAAGTTTCAAAAATAACCATGTCTGCAAATACAAATATTTCCTAAGCTTTGAAGCCCACCGGGTGAAGTAATAGTTTTTCTTCTATATCTCTATCATTCATAAATCTCTATCATCCTTTCTCAATCTAGAAAAAAGCTAAAATTTCACCATTAACCAAGTGCACTTATAAGCAATATTTTTTTCTAAGTAAAAATAACACAAATTAAAGAAGTTAAAACCACATACAAACGTATAATTTTTCCGGTTGATATGAAAAGAAGTTAAAGTAAAATTTTATTTTATTATAAATGTGTTACGTAATTTTCATTTCATTCCATGATGGAAGATAAAGAAAAACAATCATTGGTTATGGAATGAAAATTGAAATCAAGTGGAAAGGAATCACATATCCATTCAACATTCCATCCGTAGGATTTGGTCATTTACCAAACACTAGCCAAATAAAATATATTTGGTGAAGTTTGAGAACTTAAGAAATAAATCTAAGAAAAATAATTGGAATAGCTATGACTTTTATCTGTCACAAGTCTTGAATTTGAACTTACACCACTAAAAGAGAACATAAAGAGATAAAGCTCTCTAATACATGCTCTACAAATTGGTCAATTTCAAGTTGACTAAGTGCTCTATTGTTGTGCATAATCTAAAATAGATAAAAGTTAGATTACAATTCAATATAAATATATATATATATATATATAACGTATAAATATACATAAATATTAGTATATATAATATACTTACAAGATGTTCATCGCATTCCATCACAAATTCATACATGGCGTTCATTACGTAATATCCACATTCCCAGGTACTTGATTGTTGATGGCACTAAATACATTAAATTAATAATTTATTATATATTTTACTAAATTAAACAAATAATAATGCGAGAAAAAGAAAACTTACATTAACCATTTTCCATAAAATACTCTTTCCAATAGTCTTTTCTAGTAAATTAGCAATGGTGTAACACTTGGCATTCTTTCCTTTGTTAATTGAGTCAATAATATGTCCATACAATTTATGATCCGTGTGATTGTTATGGATAAAAATCAACGACGAATGGCCCCTACAAAAATGAAAAAAAAATAGAACATTAATATTTTAGTATTATAATAAATTAAACAATTAACAAATATAATATAAACGAAATAGAAAATGTAGACATAATACTCGGCTACATACGGTGCCATAAAATATCGCTTGTCTTTGTGATACTCCATAACAGCTTTAATATGATCGATGACAAAATTACTATCAATATTGCAATAACTAAGTTCGATCATTCGAGGATTGAAATATGTCGTATAGCCCCCCACTGTATATAAATACCTAAAATATAAAAAATAGATAAAGTTAATAACACTCGGTTATACTTAAGAAATATGTTACCATAAAATAATAATAAAAAAAATCAAACGTACATTGTATACAAATGCAAAACTCCGACATCTGCGCAGTCATTGACACATAACTTCAACATCGACTCTACTTCAACATTCTCAGTACAATTTGACATATACATCCCACTCGGTGAATTAACAGTTACTGAGATGGTTTGGCTATATATATGCTCAAGTTTTTTCGCTAGCCTGTATATTTTTTTAGGCCTTGACTTTGCCAAAGTCAAAAGTGGAGCTATATTTTTAGGATCAGGAAGAACCTCAGTAGCCTTAGGATCATGAACAATCTCAGTATGAGTCGTTTGATGATCAGTAACATCCTCATTATGATGCGATCCTATGGGAAACTGGTCATTCAACTACATCAACAAATGGAATTAGCAAACCATTTAGTATACCATATTAATATATATATATATATATATATATGTGTGTGTGTGTGTATTATATAAAATAGATTGATTACCATATCCAAAAAAGTCAAATCAACGTTTCCTTCTCCTTGAAACGTCATGGGTCCTTCATCACGCTATATTGGCGAAACAAATTTATTTTTATTTCAACTAAATATAATATGCAAAAAAACCAAATTACCGGTACTGGCCTATAATATCCAGAATGTTGGGGCGGTTGTTGATGTAGGGGAATTGATTGCCGTGAAGAATCAGTGTTTAAAAGCTATGCATTACCAAAAAATATTAATATAAAAAAACAAAAGGTAATATACCATTAATTTCATACCAGTTACTCCCACACCTGCAAGTCGACCCGAATGACGAGTTATAGGAACACTGATACTTTTGACACCTTCCAAATAACCTGTGAATAAATCAATTATTACATTGTAAATTATATTTAACAAAACTAATTTATATTATAAATGGTATTACCTGTGCAGAACTCAGTCACCTCTTCAGAAGTATATCCTTTAACAATACTGCCCTTAGGTCGATAACGGTTTCTTACATAACCTTTTAAAAATCCCATATATCTTTCAAAAGGGTACATGTAACGTAGGAATACAGGACCACAAAACTTAATCTTTTGTATGATATGAGATACCAGGTGAACCATTATATCAAAAAATGATGGCGGAAAGTACATCTCTAGCTCACAAAGGGTAATGATAATTTCCTTTTGCCATTCATCCAAGTCTTCGGGATCAATAACCTTTGAGTGAATCTTATTAAAAAACAAACAAAGTTTTGTGATTGTATGTCGGATGTTCTCCGGTAACAATCAACGAACTGCAATAGGAATCATGTGTGTCATCAAAACATGACAATCATGAGACTTCATACCAAGCAATTTACAGTTTTTCATCGACACCAACCTTTTAATGTTTGCAGAATAGTTAGATGGAACTTTAATATCGTGCAAACATTTACAAAACTTTGTTTTCTCTGCTTTTGACATGGTATAACACGCAGGCGGCAGATAAATACCATTGGCTCTCTCAATAGGGGCAAGCTCTTTATGTATTCCCATCTCTTCCATGTCTTTACGAACTTTAATCCCATCTTTAGTTTTATCGAAAATGTTTAACAACAAGCCTAACAAACTATCACATACATTTTTTTCAATATGCATAACATCTAGGCAATGTCGAACGTCCAAACATTTCCAGTAAGGTAAATCCCAAAAAATTAACCTCTTTTTCCAACTGCCTCCTTTCTCATTACTAGTTCTTTTTCCCAACACGGTATTTATGTTTTCAACTCATGAAAATGCATCAAAACCTCTCCTAACTCTTCTCAGCTCGGTTTTTCCATCAAACTCTTTTGTTTTTCTTCGATAACGGTGATTATACGGAAGAAATCGTCGATGTCCCATATATACTGTTTTTTTTGCAATTATTTAACCATATCGAACTTGTTTCATCTTCACATATAGGGCAAGCTTGTTTACCTTTCGTACTATATCCTGACAAATTGACGTATGCTGAAAAATCACTTATGGTGCAAAAAACCATGGCTCTTAAATTAAAGTTCTCCTTTTTATAATCGTCATAAACGTTTATGCCTGTAGTCCATAGTGTTTTCAAGTCATCAATTAGAGGAGATAAATAAACGTCAATGTCATTACCAGGCTGTTTTGAACCCTGAATCAATAATGACATCATTATATATTTTCGTTTCATGCATAACCATGGTGGAAGGTTGTAGATACATAAAAGAACCGACCAAGTACTATGACAACTACTCATGTTTCCAAAAGGATTGATACCGTCTGAACTAAGACCAAACCGTATATTTCTAATGTCGTTACCAAAATCTGGAAATTTATAATCAATATTTTTCCACTGAGGTGAATCCACCACATGTCTTAAATTTTCCATCATTTTTACGCTAATCACAAAGCCAACGCAATAATTTTGATTCCTTAGCATTATCAAATAAATGTTTCAGTCTCGGTATAATGGGCAAATACCACAATAATTTAGCCGGTGGTCTATTTTTCGTCACATCGTTATCATATTCATCAGTTTCATTTTTCCGCTTGTACCTCAATTCACCACATGTAACACATTTATGACATTTTTCAAACTCATTTCTATATAGCATACAATCATTCGGACATGCATGTATTCTTTTAACTTTCAATCCCATTGGTCACATCAATTTTCTAGCTTGGTATAAGGATATGGGTAACTCATTGTCTTTGGGAAGCATGTCAAGCAAAATCACTAATAGACTTGTAAAACTCTTATCACTCCATCCGTTGTTTGACTTTAAGCTAAACAGTTTCAACACGGCACCGAGTTTAGAAAAGTTCTCACAACCGGCATATAACGGTTTTTCCGAATCAGCAAATATCTGTTGCAATTTTTCTTGATCACTGTCACCGATATTAGTTTCCAAATCATTGAACATGTCGTTTAAATTATCATTGTCCTCATTTAAATTGTTATTATCATCACTAAAGTACGGATCATTGTTCTCATAATTATTACCGACTAAATTAGTCGGCGTTGCCATACGATTAGCAAGTGACTCCCCATGTTTTGACCAACAAGTATAATTATACATAAAACCATGTCTGAACAAATGATACTCGATATCTTTTATTTCCTTAAATTCGGTAAAATTTTTGCATTCCATACAAGGACACGGAATGGATACATTTCCTTTTATCACACGATCATCTTCAGCAACCTTAAGAAAACTTTGCACGCCACTCAAATATGTTGGGTGACAACGTCCAATTTTGTACATCTAATGACTACGACCATCCATCTGAAATTTTTAAATAAAAAAATTATATAAATGCATATATATGATGTGAATGAAAAAATCTAAAGTAATCTAAGGCGGTGGATCCTAACCCACTTTTTGATTATTCTATCTGATTGATATATATATATATATATATATATATACGTTTTAACGGGTTGATTATTTTAAAAAAATCGACAGTATTTCCCTTTAACTCCTCAAGTACGCGTATAAAAAGCATACTCGATGGAGTATAAAGAGAAATTTATCGATTTTTTTTTAAATAATCAACCCGTTAAAACATATATATATATCCTAAATGAGATAGAACAATCAAAAAGTAGTCTCAAAAGGGGACAATCTAAAATTAATCTCTAATAGGTTAATTTTAGACGGGTATAATCTAAAAGGTTTGTAAATCTAGATGATTAGTCACAAGCAATGATCACATAACAATACATAGATAATCTAAATAAAGGTGAAATTAGAAAATAAAGAATATTACCTAGAGAATTTGTTAAATCAATCTGAATCTGAAATCAAAGTATGATCCTTTAATAATGATCTTATAACAAATAACAAATATGAATGAATGAAAAATTCATGAATCGCAAAGATGAAGCAGAGAAAAAGGAAGAGATGATATTTAAATTTATGAATTAGGTTAAGTATTATAGGTGGTTAAATATTATAGGCTAACAAATCAGTAAATAAATTCAAATAACTTTTAAAATATATATTAGGATAGTTTCAAAATTATATTGATGTTAATTCCTAATTAATAAGAAAAACTAAAGTTATATTAGGATAGTTATAGGATATATATTAGTATATTACGATATATATTAATATATTAGGATAGTTTCAAAATAAAACACCAGATAAAACGGTTCCTTCCTAATACACCGTTTTAAATGTTATTGTTATTCCAAATTTAAACTTACTTTTTACAGCGGTTCTAAATTATTAATATACTAGGTTAGAATCCCGTGTATTATACGGGTTGAATAAATGTAATGTTATATACTTAGTAATAAAAAAACATGTCTTTAAAAACCCGTGTATTACATGAGTTGAATAAAATATTACGTGACAGTTATAGATTCTGTTAAGTCAATTTTTAAATCATTTTTTAGTTGGTTATTAATTTTTTTTATGTAACTGATAAATGTTAATTCATATTAAACTTTAGAAACCCGGTGTATTACACGGGTTGAATAAATGCAATGTTAGTAATAATGATATACATATTACATATTTATGAAAAACGTTTTTTAAAAAAACTATAGAAATCATTATTATTTAATAAGAGAGAGTGGTGGTAAACAAAAAATTATAAAAACAATTAAAAAAATATGTATACTTAATAAGAGAGAGAGGCGAGAAAAAAAGTTAAGGATGTATGAGAGAGTGACAAGTGTTTTATCAAAACATTTATTTATTATATAGTATAGATTTAAATATCAAAACCGTTTTAAATGTTATTTACGTTAAAATCGCTTTATAATTGTAATCAAATTCTAATTATTTAACCCTTTTAAATGTTATTTACAACGGTTGGAAAAAATAATATAAATTTAAATTTAAAAACCGTTTTAAATGATCACAAATCAATTAAATTGAATTTTCTGTAAATTTAAAAAGTATAGAAATAAAAAAACCGCTTTAAATGATTGTCTTAAAACCTTCCGTCAAAAGCTACAAACGAATTTAAAGCGGTCAATTTCTTTTTTAGAGCGGTTTAATGTACAACCGTTTTAATTAAAACTTTTAACCGTTTTAAATGAACATTTTTGTAGTAGTGACATATATTATAGTTCTTAATATAATCGTGAACCATAAAATGTATGAATTTAGGTTTATTATTATTTTTTTTTTAAAATAAGGTGTGAAACTAACCTTGTACAAAAGATAAGTAAATTTATGTTCTTATAGGAATAGAGTGAGAATTTTGTGTTTTTAGTTCATGCATCTCTTAGCAATCATAAACGTGCCTAATTAAGTAAATATAATCTGATTTTTTTTTTGAACGGCGAACATATGTACTTTTCCTCTTTGGTGCATGCTTTTATACATCGTATATTTGCTGACTTTTTTTGCAGTTTCACTTATTAAATGAAATTATATTCATAGGAACTTTAGCAACCATAGGCTTAAATTAATCAATTAAAAAAATAAAGTCTGAATTAAAAGGAGAAGGTGGTCCAAACAAGAACAAAACCCATATATTATGAAGTTTAAAGGCGAGAATATTAACTACTTAGTGCCTAATGGAGGACTCAGTCTTAGACCCCTATACTTCAACAGAATCCTTCTTTTTTTTTGAACGCCGAAAATTGAATGTTTTGACGTCACACCCCTCTGTTATATGGGGGAGCCTCGTCCAACTCCGGCCAATATGTTGTCTTAACCGGGCCCACTTGGTGTCAGAGTTGGAGAGCATCCAAGGAAAAATCCCACCCAATATGGTCCCTTCCGGGCTTGAGGGAGAGCCGAGGATCGAAACCTGGATCGGCGTGGGTAAAACCCTAGTGCATCAGACTAAGAACTAGGCCTCATTTGCATACCTCATAAATTAATGGTGGTGGCAGAGATTGAACCCGGGTCCCTTGAAACTTCAGGCCTCGCCTCAACCACTACACCACAACCTCTTTGGCCAGAATCCTTCTTTAATTAATCCTATAATCACATGTTCTTTAATTTATATTCTTTAATATATTTTCTGGATGTTTAATTAATCCTATAATCACATGTTCTTTAATTTATATTCTTTAATATATTTTCTGGATGTCAAAATTTCATTTTTTTAATATAGTTTGTAATTTTAGAAATAAAATGGGGAAAATTACTATAATGAACATTATTGAAAAGTTTTTCCAAAAATAAATAAAGACAAGTCAACTACTCCAAAATGAACATGAATTTTCGTCGAGATACTACCTAAACTTGGTGACTTCGCCGAGTTCACGTGGTTTCGTACTTTAGCTTACACATGTCAATTTCGACGGAAAATTTTAAAAACTCGACAAAATTGCCAAACATGTTTCCGTCGATTTTTATTTATAACTAGGCGTTTCACCGAGTTTTATTCATAACTAGGCGTTTCGTCGAGTTTTGTTCATAACTAGGCGTTTTAGCGGGATTTGTTCATAACTAGGCGTTTCGCCGGTATTTGTTTATAATTAGGAGAAAACGTCGAGATTTGTTCATAAGTAGGCGAAATCGCCTAGAATGCTATCTAGGCGAAATGCCGAGTTTTGGACGTATTTTGGCGAAAAATGACACGTGTAAGTTAAAGGACGAAACCACGTGAACTCGCGAAGTCGCCGAGTTTTGGTAGTATCTCGGTGAAAATGATGTTTACTTTGGGGAGTTGACTTTTTTTTGTTTATTTTTGAAAAAGCAATAATAAAAATGTTTATTTTAGGAATTTTCCCAATAAAATGAAAACAATATATCTACATACTGTGAAAAGGCAGCATTGTATGGACATTCATTAGATTCTTAATTTCATGATTTTTTTTAATTTTTTTGGGCAAAATTTTATTTTATTTTATTTTGTCTTAGTAAGGTTTAAAATCCACAACATCTTGGTTGTGAAACTTCCCTTTTACCACTAGATCCCAACCCCACCTCTAATTTCATGATTAATTATTTTGTTTCGTAAAATGATCCAGGTAAATAATAAAACATATAATCGTTTAAAATCTTAGCATGGTTATTTTCATTATAACCTTAAAATTTGAAGTATTAGGTATTTTTAAAAAATACTAATCTAATTAAAAATATATATCAAGTGCATATAATTTTCTAATATATAAAAGAAACTCTATGTACTAAAAGTGAAAATATATGCATATATTTATGCATGTATATATGTATTGCTAGGTAACATTCTTACATATACATACACATGTAAATATATGTATGAGGAATGATCTATGTAGGCAGAACACTACAGAACAAGATATATATTTTATTTTTTCAATTTCAAAACTTTCTGAAATATAATAAAATGGTTAAAAGCAATGTTTATTCATATCTTTTGAAATTAATTTTTTTTTAATAAATTTCATTTAACCTACACATTTATAGGTTATATGTATATTACCTACACATTTATAGATTATGTGTACGTAAATGGTTAAAAAGAAACATATGAACAAACTAATTTAATGATTTTTATATACAAGACATATGCATTGTATTGTATTTAAGAAGTAACAAATTTAATAATATGAACCACTAATAAAAAAAAATTAAGCAATTTTGTTTGTTTTCACAATAATTTTGCCTATATTTACATATTATCAAAATAACTTTAGACGTAAGGACATAATTTCAATCATATGCAACTTAAAGCGCCAAAAATACCTAATGTATTGATGAAACCAAAAAACCAACTTAATATATTATAAGGGAGTTGCTAGCATTAGAAAAAAATGATCCCAATGTTGTTCACTCTTAAACACCACCGAAAGTAACAAATATATAAGTAGTTATTATTATGGGGGAGGAGTAGGGATTGGTGGTCTAGCTAGATGACTCGCATGTGATGATATATAGATATATACACACATATCATATAGCTTAGCTAGCCATAGAGTTCAACTTATAAACCACTTTGTCTCAAATAATATATGTAGAACACACACCCAAAAGAGGGTTTTATAACATGCATCTGGCTTTCAATTAGAGATTGAAAGAAATTCATATGTTACCTTGTCCTCCTCCTCCACCACCAAAATTTCCACCGGAACTAGATGGGTTCCATTGAAAATTAGCATAAGGGTAAGGATTATAAGATGGAGGTGATTGGTAGAATCCACCACCACCACCATCAATATCTCCAAACCTCCTAGTATGGTTTTGAGGTGGAGTAATTGGCTGGATTGAACTCAAATGAGGCAACACACTAGGAACCTCATTGCATGCATATCGAATCAAATCGGCATTAGCGGCATCAAGCTCCTTTTGAAGCCTATCAACCTGCCTTTGAAGAAAAGAGATGGCTCCAACACACCCATAAACAGGATCACGAACGCGTGCCTCGGCTTCATATGCGAGTGAATTCACTGCATCCTCTCTCTGGTGAGGCATGATGTCATTCAGAAGCTTAGTCACGTTACTGGCACCGAAGATTTTGTGAACATTTGCAAATTTCTGTGGTTCCTCTGGTGGGAAGTACGGTGCAAATATGCAACCAGGCATGCACTTTCTCCTCAAGAACTTGCAAGCAGCACAAGGAGAGTTGTAAGAGCTTGATGAGGCCATTATCCCTCTTCTCCTTTAACTGAATTCAAGAATATATCTAGTTATTAAAGAATATGTGCTAAATATATATATTTTATTATGCACACACACACACACTACACACTTTTTTAATGTTATGCAATCTAAATAAGTTTGATGCTCTTGCTTATACTTTAATTTTTCCTTGTAGGTTTGTACTTGAGATTCAAATAACTAAGTTTGAAATTTGAGAAGAAAAACTATTTTTCTTATAAAGTAATAGTCTATTTACATTAAATCAATCAAGAATGTGTTATGTAGATCTTGAATATGTAACCTACTATATGCAGATATTTAAATCAAAAGTAGACTCTTTAGTATCAATATTTTGTCATATATATCATTAACTTGGAGTTTTATTTTGAGTTTGGTTTCATATAGACACAGAGCAATATCTTAAGTTAATCATTAAATGCAGAAGAAGGCTGACCTGTGTGTTTACACACGCACACACATGTATGTGTACATATGTCTATGACAATTTGAATAATCAATAGATTGGATTGCTTGCAGGATATGTTTGCTTCTAGGAGACACAGAACTGATGAATTCAAGTTGTCTACAACAGTCTTTTTACAGAATTCTCTAATCCAAAGCCCAAATCTCTCTCTCTCTCTCTCTCTCTCTCTCTCTCTCTCTCTCCTCACTTCTGAACTATACACACATGCATACTTAAAAAGCTGCTCAAATCCATATATATTAGTTGTTCAGATTCCAATTGGTTGAACTAATATTATCATGATAAGTCATCATAGTGATCTAAACACACACACACAAGCACTCTCTCTCTCTATACTTTTCTCACTTTCAAATTGGAATTTTGTTTTAGACATGGGATCTGGGACACTTTTGAAATTGTTGAACATAATGCTTCATTGTGTTAACTACTTGATCTTGTATTCTCACAATTAAAGAAGAAAAAACCCTAGCAGATTAGACACACTTTCAATCTTTACAAGTAAAGTAAAGACAAAAGGGAGAATGACCCAAAAAGAAACAAACATATATATGGAGCTTCAAGTGATTACATTTTGTATGGATTTATTGGCTAATTAATTAACTATGCTCTTTCATCTTAAGATCACAAAAGATCAAAAAAGACAAGCACCTTTTTTTCTTGCTCTTGTGTTCAAAGAGCTACTTTCAATTCAAGATAAAAAGTTTATGCAAGTATACATGTGCTTCAAAAAAAGAAAGTTTGAAACTTCACCTCAATAAAGAAAGATTTAGGAAACCCTAATTTGAGGGGGGAAAAGAAGAGGACAGACCTGCAAATTGATGAGTAGCTTCTGTAGCTTGCAAAAGGTAAAAGACAGGAGAGAGAGAGGAGGGAAACAAAGGGTATTTAGTGGATGGAAGAAGGGAATGGAGCCAAAAGAACAAAGGTAACACATCTAAAATATAAGTGGTACATTTCAAAATATTAAAAAAAGATGATTTGACATGCCATCTACAATGAATTGTTTGATATTATTGTGATAATATTACATCACCTGTGGCTAGAGTAATAAACAATCCATTGAGTACTGAGGTTCACTTAAATCAGAACCGAAGCATTAATATTGAAACAAAGTCACTTCTTTATTTTGTTTATTTCCAGTTGCCATTCCTTTTATACAACATGCAATAGTTGTATCTATTCTTCTTTGTAGGCTATTCTTGCTATTTTATGATAATACAAAGTAATACATGTTACATCCCGATCAACAAATTGTAGTGATATATTATAGAACTAGCTTAGAGCCCGTGTAATACACACAGGTTGAGAATATATATACATAAAATTCTTAAATCTTTACTATATATATTTTACACGTGTAAAAATGTATTACATATAATAAGGATGGAAAACAAAATTCAAAATATGTAAAAACTAATATATTATTTGGTTTTGAAAATATGTTAATTACTACTTAATTTAATTTTTTGACTTTCATTTACTATTTGATTGAAAATAAAAGTTATATAATTAAATTTTAAAGTTTCTTATAATAAGAGATAATCCTAATTTTAATAAATGATTTCAAATAATGGCACGTGTTATCATCGTATTTTTTCTCACCAAAATCTTCTAATTTTCCCTATTTTAAGTAAGCTTGAATTTTGAAATTTAATTATGTTGATGTTTTAATTTTTCAAAAAAGATAATATAAAATTTGAAATCTAATTATTACTTAATTAAAGAAACAAAGAATTTTATTTCTTGTAATACACATTATTTTAAATTTTTTACAGATTAATTTTTTTTATCAAACAACCCATGTAATAAATGGGTATGTAACCTAGTTTAAAATAAATGTGTTTTATTAGTATTTTAAAAAAAATATATTATTATTAAAAGATAGAGGTGTATTTTAATAAGAGATGGAGACAGAAAAAAAGTAATGAGAATAAATATGAATGCGACACGTGGTATAAAAAACATTTATTTATTAGATAGAATAGAAGTATAGATTTGTTCAAAGGCCCAACTCAGGCATACTGCTTTCCTAAAACAAATTCGTCAACACAGTTGGAAAGTATTAGCTCAACATCTCTCTTTGTCGATGTGACATTTATCTAAGTTGTCGTTATAAGCTTCTCTCCTTAGAGACTTATCATCTTTGATAAGGTTTGTCCTAACATCCGAAAATTCACAAGAGTTAGTCATTTTGCAACACCAAATCAATAAAATGGTATTTGTTGCTTCTTAATTCGACATAAAAACACACACAAAACACAACTGTATTTGTAGAAATTTAGAGAGAATTTACAGAAATTAAACGTGATTTTCGGATACAACCGACCGTATTTATATACACCCTAAGAAGCAGTTATGTTGAACCGTCGTAACGTTTGACATAAACGATGTATCCCATAATATATTCACACATATATATAGACAGACTCTCATACTTTAGAGTTTTACATATTTGACCCGTAATTACTAATAATAATAATAATAATAATATAATGTTTTGGCTTCTGAAAAGCTAAGTTTAATTCAAACTCTAAGTGTAATAATTTAATTAATTTCAATTTATAAAGACCTTTATATCCTCCTCTGTTAAAAAGCAAGTTAGAGATTTTTGAGAAGTGCAAAATCTTTAAGGTCATGTGTTTTATGATAGAAGCATGCCACCGTTGAAGTTCTTGTAGTGACAAAGCCATAGCATTGAGAAAGTCATGTGTTTTATGATAGAAGCATGCCCGTTGATATGACATTTCATTTCATAAGATAATCAAGCTTAAGTATGTGAACTCTCAAGATTAAGTTCATGATATTAATTATGATGTTACACCACCATTTTCGATTTTTAAGTTTCTTTGAATAAATGATTAGTGACTCATTAGAGCATAAATAATATGACAATTCGTGAGTCGGTTGATTTTGCATTTGGTTTTCTTATTATTATTAATAATAATAATAATACAAATATATTAGAAAAATCTATATCTATATCTATATCTATACTACCTAATAAACAAGTAAATTAGGGGACATGTCACTTTCTAGTGTATTCTTAACATGTTTTTCCTTTCCCCCTCTCCTATTAAATAATGATATTAAAAGAATATATTTTTATAATATTTAATATAAATCTAATTATGAATACTTATTATTTAATTGGATAGTTATTATTTCATTAATCAAATTAATTTATTATTAATTAACATTTATCAATTACATTAAAACAAATAATAACTAATTGAAGAAAAATGTTTTGATAATTAACTTAACAGAATTTATAATTGTCAGGTCAATTTACATTTTTTAAAGATATTTTTTTACGAGTGTATGTGTTAACAAACTACATTAATTTTATTCAACCCGTGTAATACACGGGTTTAATCAACTCATGTAATACACGAGTTTTTAAAAACATATATACTTTTTATTACTAAGTATATAACTTACATTTATTTAACTCGTGTAATACATGAGATTCTAACCTAGTTAATAATACAACACCACCATCATATCATTTTTTCAGTCTTTTTAACTTTAAAAATATTTTATTTTAAAGAAATATATGTTGTAGTTGATTATTACCAATGAAGTGTATGGTATCTAAAGAATCTATATCTAATAAATAACTAACTAATAGTACACTTGTCATATTTTTAGGTTTTTTTATTCTTATTTTTTCACATCTCTCTCTCTTATTAATAATCAACTTCACTATTTTAATCAACTAAAAGAACTGTCTTTCAATTTTTATCTACAAATATTTTAATTTATAATTATGTTTATCATCAATCAAGTTGTTCAATCATATTTTTATGAAATACAAACTGAAAACAATTATATATCAAGGTATGATCCAAATAAAAATCATTTAATCATATATTTACACATTCAAAATCTAATATTTGTTATTGATTTTTTAGATCCCATTGTATTTTATTCATATAATTATAGTCAAAAGTTTTCAAGTAATTTATTTTCTTTTATTACCATTTTGATTGATTCGTTAAATTAAATTTTCAAAAAAGTGTTTTAAAGTATAATATAATTAATTTTTGGTCCTAATTCTATTAAAAATCAGGGATATTTTATACAACCAGCGTTCTACGCGATTTAAAATTTTAAATTTGAAATCATAACAAATATAAAATATATAAATTTTAACGAATGAATTTAGGAATTAAAAAAACAAAACATAATAAACAACCGGAAAGAAATCAAAGTTTTTATTTTCTTATTTTTTTAACAATGATGATTATGTAGCAAGATTAACTCAAAATATGAAATTATATTGAGGTCTAATTCAAATACATCTCTAAAAGCTAATCATTTTTATTATAAGTATAATTTTTTTAATACTACTGCTTAAATTAATAAAAATACATTTTTAATTTAATATTTTAGACTGAAGTTAACGGTATCCGAAATCTACATTAAATTGAAGATGTTTGGAAGTGGATTGCTAGGTTTTTAAATACTATGGCGGCAAATATATACACCTTAGTGACACTTTGAGGCTTTCCTTGAGGTGAGTATATACCATACGGCTTATTTTAGCTTTTTTCATATGTTTATATATGTTTTGTAGATGTGACCGGTTCAACCTATTTCCTTATCAACAGGCCGATTTGGGTTTTGTTTTACTTCTTGCGGGTCAGACGGTTTAAATAAAAGTAGTCTAAAATGAGAAGACATATCATTTGCAAGTCGCCTAAGTTTAAATTTCATGCAGATAATTATATTCAGATTATTATAATCATAATAATATAGTTTTTTTGTCATATTTGACACATTAATTTTGTGAGCCTAAAATTCTTTTTCTCGTTTATTTTATCTCAACTATATAATATTTTCTTTATTAATATTTACTTTGTTTAATATTTTTTTCCAACTATTTATGATTATTAATAATTATTTAATATTTATTTTATTTAACTCGAATAGTACATGGGTTTCTAACCTAATGAGTAAATAAATTTAACTAATACTTAATCACAAGTGTCGGTGACTTTTTGCCACCGACCACTTGCACCCCTTACTTTTAAAAAAATGACACTTGCACCTCTTACTTTTAAAAAATGACAATATTAACAATTAACTTTGTAAACAAGAACTTTAACCCCTTCAAGTGTCTAAAGGTTCGCGTTTACTCCTTGTAGTATATATAATATAGTTTTTCCTAATAACTTTCATTCGTTAATTAATTTTTCATTAAAAACGGAGTTGTATTCAATGTAAGATATTTTTTAGGTGTCATGGGTTATATCGACTAACGGTAATATGATGGTACCGTAAATAATGAGACCGACACCGACTGAAAAACATCGGTTCCATTATATAACTGTCTGTTATATATGTTTCGCCACAACCAAGTCGCTGTAACTTCATACGTTTATTTTATGTACTTAACCATGTTTCTTTTTGTGTTTAGCCATGTTAATGTCACCATCTCAACTGTTTAAGGACCGTCTCTCGTCGCCGCGGAATGCGGGGGCTAATTTTCTATAGTTGTTAATCATTTTGAACCTCTTGTTGGTTATTATTTTTGGATAAGATTTTTTTTGGCTGGATTTTCCTTCAAGAAAGCTTGATAGGAGGTTTTCTAGCAAACGATTTAATGTTTAGAACACAGAGAAATTAAAAATGATAACAATCAATAAATAAATATTAATTATTATTTTACATTACTGAATTACTGATATAAAGCATTGTATTGTAATTATTATGTGATCATGTGACTTCAATTTGAATATTTGAATCATGATGATTCTCACCTAATATATATCGAATTGTCATTTTCCTTGCTTTCTACAAGTTTAATCACATAAACTTCTAGACATGACTTTTATCCATCAATTCTAGAAAATAAATAACACAATGTTTGAGTGAAGTAGTGGTGATTTTGCTGCATATTTTTATTATGCGTATGTATTACACAGGTTCTAAATTATTATTTTAATAATTAAAGTTAAAAGAGATTATGAATATATCAAATATGGTATTTAAGAGATTTATTGATATATAAAATAAGGATAAAATTATAAATAATAATCAAGTTTCAATTAATATACTTTCAATTAAAGTACGTCTCAAACCGGGTATATCTCATACTTGGTCCAAAACATAAATACATAGTTCTTAAACTAAGCGGCAAAACATAAATGCATAGTTCTTAAACTCAACGGAAGACATATTAAACATTACAAAATTCATAACCAAATAAAAGTTTCATAATTTGTTCAGATACTATCAATCTATCCGCATGTCAGTCCTCATTGTTGAGCAACCCACCAATCCATGCTATCTCAGCTCTAACATCTTTTTTCTACTATCCATTACTAACCTTATGTGCATACTAAAACTCAGATATACTGAGTGAATTCTATAGTTTATTTCATAGTTATAAACTTTATCTCTCATTAAGTATATTTCTTTATATAAGTTAAACTTTCCCTATGCCATGGTTTTAACAAAAAAAAAATTACTTTTACTTGGACCTTGTCCAAATATCTTTCAAAACACTTTCTTATTATTATCAACAATACATCTCGCACTCATGCAAGACTATTAAAACATATCCGAGCCTTTGCCTTATGGCAAGGCTCCTCTGTGCTTGCACAAAGCAAGACTCCTTTCGGCTTGTGTAAAAACAAGACTCCTTTTGACTTGTATGAAAAAAAGACTTATATCGGCTTGTTTGAAACAAGACTCCTATCAGCTTGCACAAAGCAAGACTTCTTTCGGCTTGCAAGGCTCCTTTCAGTGCTTGTAACAAAACTCCTCTCTAATTTCTATCACTATTAATAACTTTACATTTGCACTATCAATTACTTAACTTTCACATTACACATAAGCAATTAGTTCAAATAGCACATACTATCATATAAGTTCATATCTATTATAAGTTAAACAAATGATTGTACTACTCTTTCATTTCTTCCTCAGCTTCCTACGTAGACTTTAACCTTTTTCTATGTCTCCATTGTACTTTAACTTATCGGATCACATTGTTTCACAATTGTTTCTCTTTTCTATCCAGGATGGCCATGAGCTTTTCAATGTAGTTTAAACTGTTAAATACCACGATGTCAGTAAGTGGCACGTGCGCTGACTCCTCAACTAGACACTTTCGCAAGTGTGACACGTGAAATGTAGGATGGATTCCACTTAGTTCCTCGAGCAGTTTCAGTTTATATGCGACCTCTCCAACCTGTGCCGATATCTTGAAAGGTCCGACAAACCTCGGATTCAATTTTCCCCTTTTTCTAAATCGTATTATTCTTTTCGAAGGAGATACCTTTAACATTACTTTCTCTCCAACATTTAATTCAGCAAGTCTCCGTCTCTTATCAGCGTCAGATTTCTTTCTATCTTGTGCGGCTTTCATACGGGCTTTGATATGGTCGAACATTTCTGAAGTCTCCTTAACGACTTCTAAACCACTAAGTTCTTTCTGGCCAATCTCACCCCTACACACCGGAGTTCTATATCTCCTACCATATAGCATTTCGTAGGGCGACGTGTGTATAGTCGTGTGATATCTATTGTTGTAGAAGAACTCTGCCAATGTAGGTGGTTGTCCTAACCGCCACTGAAGTTGATAATACACGCATGAAGCATGTCCTCTACAGTTTGGACGGTCTTTTCGGACTGACCATCCGTCTGCGGGTGATAAGCTGTGTGGATGTTCAATCTCGTGCCCATCGTTTAATGGAATCTTTTCTAGAGTCTAGATGTATCCGTGTGTCACGGTCAGACACAATTGATAATGGAACCCCGTTTCGTGCTACTATCTCTTTGATAAATACTTCGGCTAACTTCTATGATGAGAATGTCTCACGAATGGGTAAGAAATGTGCACTATTCGTCAAGCGGTCCATGATTACCCAAATGGTGTCATAACATTTAGCTATGCGGGGTAGCTTGGTTATGAAGTCCATGGTAATTGACAAATAGTGTCAAGCCTTTGCCTTATGACAAGGCTCCTATGTGGTTGCACAAAGCAAGAATCCTTTCAGCTTGTGTAAAAACAATACTCCTTTCCTCTTATATGAAACAAGACTTCTATCAGCTTGTATGAAACAAGACTCCTATCGGATTGCACAAAGCAAGACTCATCTCAGCTTGTATGAAACGAGACTCCTGTCGTCTTGTAAGAAACAAGACTCCTATCGGGTTGCACAAATCAAGACTCCTTTCAGTGCTTGTAACAAAACTCCTATCTACGTTTTATCAATATCAATAACTTTTCCCTTTACAGTATTCATTACATAACTTTCACATTACACATAAGCAAACAATTCAAATAGCACATAAGATATTATTGTAAAATGTAAAAGCTGATGAAAAACAAAAGAGAAAGTGAGAAGTGATATATTCTATTCATTTCATAACATCAAACTATAACACCCTATTTTCATACACCGGTTATTTAATTATTAAAACATGGGGAAGCATTCGTCCCAAGGAATTTTTTTAAATCCTCGCGTACCGCGAAGGATCAGGGACATCCCTTCGTTAACCGTGAGGGAGTCACCAAACACCAGTCCGGGAACCTGGTTCTTAGCGTGGTGCGAAGAACTCTCTTTCCTTCTTCGCATACCACGAGGCCCTTCAGTAAACAGAAAGTTGGGTTTTTCTCCCAGATTCAACACTTAGCCAAATTTACACCCTTTACCATTTCATCTTGACACAAAATTATCCCCAACACTTGGGTTTTGTTTCAAAACGTTCATACATCATGACCATACACCAAAACATAAATCCTTGTATCAATTTACATCATTTTTAAGGATTTTCTATTAAACCCCAAAAACACTAATTATGCATACGAGAATCATCCTTTCGTCATTTGGACTTGACATTGACTAAATCGGAGCTTTTCCTACATAACACCACATATATCACCATTACTAATGAAGATAAAACATTACAACATGTAAAATCTACTTGTTTTCACCCATTTGACCCGTTTACACCCATTTAGTCATTAGGCTACATATCACTTGCATATCACCAACAAGTTTCATTCTTTTCATTTATCATTCATAAATACACATTTTCATTTCCATTATGGTACATAGGCCATAACTTCATCACCACATTTCCATTATGATTCTTAGATTATAACTTCATCACCCATTTCCATTATGGTATTTAAACCATAACCTTACCACATTTCCATTATGATACTTAGATCATAACCTCATATCCCATTTCCATTATGATTCTTAGATCGTAACCTCATATACACATTTCCATTATAGTAATACAACTATAACTACATTCATTCACATTCATAACACTTAACACATTATGCATACAATAATTGCATATAACACCATTTATCATCAATACTATGTAAGTGCAAAAGCACTTACATGTAACACCCTTAATTGGAAAACCAATTAATAAAACATTTAAACGCACACATAAATTTTTGTCCCAGAATTTTTTTTTAACCTTCTCGCGTACCGCGAGATTCTGGACATTTCCTCTCGCGTACCACAAGGGATCTCCAAAGTCTGTCACCGAGAACCAGGTCTCTCGTGTACCGTGAGAGAACCCACCCTGGTTCTCGCGTACCGCGAGGGACCTGAGTAAACAGAAAGTTTACTCAGTTTGCCCAGTTCCATAATTAGCCATTTTTCAACAAATTTTCCATTTTTCACCTATTCAACATGACCCAAAAATTACCAACACTTAGGTAATTGTTTCAAAACATATATACAACATTATTAGACACCAAAACATAGTTCATGTGTCTAATTACACCGCAATTAACAGATTTTTCTTTAAATCCCAAAACACCTAAGAACGCATACGAGAACCCTTCACGCATTGGACTTGACTTGGACCTATATCGGAGCTTTCCCTGCATAACCACATTTATAAATCACCGTTAGTAATGACGATAAACACATTTAACAAGTATTTACACTTGTTTTCACCCCTTTCACCCATTTGACCCGTTTGCACCTATTTGGTCAATTATGGTTCTTAACACTTGCATTTCCACTATAAGTCTCATTCTTTTCATATTACATTAATTTACCACCACCCATTCACCCATTTGAAGTATTCCACACTTCTAATTAGGTTCACGACCTCTTAGTGCGAGTACCACAACTCGTCTTACCCGTACTTGGAGTATTTGACTCCATGTCCACCCTTTGAAGTATTCCACACTTCTTATTAGGTTTACTACCTCTTGGTGCGAGTACCACAACTCGTCTTACCCGTACTTGGAGTATTTGATTCCAAGTCCACCATTTGAAGTATTCCGCACTTCTTATTGGGTTTACTACCTCTTGGTGAGAGTACCATAACTCGTCTTACCCGCACTTGGAGTATTTGACTCTAAGTCCACCATTTGAAGTATTCCACACTTCAACCCACCATTTCACCAAATTATCACATTTTGTTTGACTATATACCACATAAGTCAATTACACCAAATTCACCACATTTACATATTAGTTTGACCATTTACCTCATAAGTCAATTTCATCAAATTCACCACATTTACATATTAGATTGACTATTTTCCACTTAAGTCAATTACACCAAATTCACTACATTTACATATTAGATTGACTATTTTTCACATAAGTCAATTACACCAAATTCACTACATTTACATATTTAGATTGACTATTTTCCACATAAGTCAATTACACCAAATTCATTACATTTACATATTAGATTAACTATTTTCCACATAAGTCAATTACACCAAATTCTAGATTGACTATTTTCCACATAAGTCAATTACACCAAATTCACTACATTTACATATTAGATTGACTATTTTCCACATAAGTCAATTACACCAAATTCACTACATTTACATATTAGATTGACTATTTTTCACATAAGTCAATTACACCAAATTCACTATATTTACATATTAGATTGACTATTTTCCACATAAGTCAATTACACCAAATTCTAGATTGACTATTTTCCACATAAGTCAATTACACCAAATTCACTACATTTACATATTAGATTGACTATTTTCCACATAAGTCAATTACACCAAATTCACTACATTTACATATTAGATTGACTATTTTTCACATAAGTCAATTACACCAAATTCACTATATTTACATATTAGATTGACTATTTTCCACATAAGTCAATTACACCAAATTCACTATATTTACATATTAGATTGACTATTTTCCACGTAAGTCAATTACACCAATTTCACCACATTCACATATTTATTTGACTATTTACCACAAAAGTCAATTACACATATTTACCCCATTGCACAATCAAGTTTGGACTATTAACCACATAGTCTAATTTCACCACTTCCAACATATAAGTTTGACCTTCTACCACTAAAGTCAAATTAATACAATTCCAAACATACTACATTCAAGCAATAGCCATGCACATTCATTTCAACTTATAGTATGCATACATATCACATACACCACACATTTATCAACATTACTAAGTAAGTACAAAGACACTTACCTTTTGAGTTGGAAGATCCCGTGCCTCCTCCTCGGTTCACAATTTGATTACCTAAACATATACACCTAGTTTAGTAATCAAACATTCATCACCCACACAAAAATAATTGAGTCCACAACTCAATTTTCATTTCCAACCCAAACTAACACTTTTGGGTTATCCCCATAACCAAACACCCTCTTTCAATACAAACTTATTCACTTGAGTTTTCTTTCCAATACCTTGACACTAATTTCTCATTCACTAACTTTTATTAGGTAAATTTGGTGTTTGTTCAAGTGTCTAATATCACCTAAACACTTAATCATCACTAATTCAACAATCTAGCATCATGATCCAAACACCCCCAATTTTCACTATATGAACCCTAACTTTTCAAAATCAAAATCAAAGGGTTCTAGGATGTTAATCACCGCCCTTTACCTTTTGTTTAGCTAGATTATCCACAATCTAATACCAATTTACCACATGCAAACTCAAATTTTGGATTTCTACAAAACCCATCATCTAACACATTCAAAGTGAATTCAAAGGAAGGAAATCACTTACTTGATGTTAGGAGAGTGACGTGTGAGCCAAAACCCCCTCAAATCAAGCTCCAAATGCACGTTTTAGCTCCAATTTCAGATTTCTCCTTTTTCCTCTTGCTCCCAAACGACCAACTCAACAAATGAGTTTAATTTTGACTTTCCTCAAGTCAAAATGGCAGAATTTTGCCATTTACACCTTTGGCCCCTCAACTTTCATTTCACCCATTTCATTCCAAAACTAGTTAAAACTAGTATAACCTCATTACCAATTTGAAACCCACTTGTTTCAACTTAAATCTAAAATATTATTTTCACCATAATATTTATTAAAATATTTTATTTATTTGAAAACGAAACCCGGATTTTGGTTCGTTACACAATCATAATCATAATCACATTTCGGGTTTGAAGATCCTGTTCCACTTTCTCGATTGACAATTTGATTACCTAAACATATACACCTAGTTTAGTAATCTATCATACATCATAATCACATTATAATTGGGTTCACAACCCAATTTTCCATTCCCAACCCAAACTGACCCGTTTGGGTTATTCCCATATTCAAACATCCTCTTTCCATCCAAACTCACCTACTTGAGTTTCATTACCATTTTCTTAACACTAATTTTTTATTTAATCTTTAACATTAGATTAGTTTAGTGTTCTTTCAAGTGTCTAACATCATATAAACACTTAATCATTCATTAAATCATCATCCTAACATCATAATTCAAAAACCCTCAATTCTCTCCATATGAACCCTAACTTCTCATAATCAAAATCAAAGGGTTCTAGGATGTTATTCACCATTCTTTACCTTTAGTTTAGCTAGATTATCAACAATCTAACACTAATTTACCCTATGCATTCATAATTTTGGATTTCTACAAAACCCACAAACTAACACATCAATGGTGAAATCAAAAGGAAGATAATCACTTACTTGATGTTAGAAAGGTAATATGCAAGTCAAAATCTTCACAATTCAAGCTCCAAATGCATGATTTTGCTTCAACACCCTTTTCTCTCTTGCAAATGAACGACCCACACCAAATGAAGACCAATTTTGACTTCAATACGTCAAATATGGCAGATTTGCCATATTTACACCTTCAACCCCTCAACTTCTATTTCACCATTTTCATTCCAAAATTAGTTAAAAACTAATATAACTCCATCACTAACTTGAAACCCACTTGTTTCAACTTATTTCTAAAATATTATTTTCATCATAATATTAATTAGAAATATTTATTTATTTAAAAACGGTACCCGAATTTTGGTTCATTAAACAAACCTATAGAACACATATATAGTACGTGATACACTATAACAGGGGCGGACCTATGGCTACATGAGGGGTAGCCTCTGCTACCCCTCAACTTTGTACGCGTAGTGGAAATTTTTTTTAACGGTTTTATGTATCCCGTTACTCCTTAGGCAAAAATTATGTTACCCCTGAGCAAAAAATATGTTACCCCTCCTCAAATCTTTTTAAAAAGTTTAACACTTAATAAAAATTATGTTACCCGTCGTCAAATTTATTAAAAAAACCCACTACTTAAAAAATTAGTGAGTGGGCTTAAATTTTCGGGAGTGGGCTTTAAGCATTTTCGGAGTGGGCTCAAATTAAACAAACCCACTCTTTTTCATCCTCTCATTTGGAGTGTGGTGGGCTCAATTAAATCAAGACAGACAGAGGAGGGAACCGAACCGGAGGAGGAGGAAAAAGAAAATGAAGACATCAGCTTTTTCATTCATCCCCTCCTCTCGCTCGCTCGCCCACTACTCCGACGAGGACCGCCTCCGCTTCGCCCCTGGTCTCGGCTCCGCCCGACGCCTGCGCCCCTGTCGCCCCCCTCTCGGCACTGTCGCCTCCGCCCCTGTGCTCCGCCCCCTCTCCGATTTAAGAAAGGTAAATTTCAAATTATAAAATTTGTTTTTTATTTTGATTTTGTTTGTTTGTTATAAAATGAGGGGATTTGACTTTGTTTTGTTTGTTATAAAATTAGGGTTTTGATTTTGTTGTTATAAAATTAGGGATTTGTTTGTTATAAAATTAGGGGATTTGATTTTGTTATGTTTGTTATAAAATTAGTGTTTTGATTTTGTTGTTATAAAATTAAGGGTTTGATTGATTATGTTTTGTTTTGTTTTGAAAGATGAAAAAACAAGCTCTATTTGAAAAAACTTTTGAAAGAAAATTTCAAGAGGATGATAACAATGACATTGCTGCAACTCAATCAACTCATGGTAGTTCTAATATTGATAAGGATGTTAACAATGACATTGATGGAACTCAATCAAGTCATGAAATTGATGATATTGGTCCAAGTATTCATTCGGCTTCAATTCCTACAATCCCAAGTCATGAAATTGATTTGAATGATCTTTCTTCGGATCCCTTTGACAGACCACCTATAGCTCGTTATCACCCAAATAAAATGGATGACATAAGAAGACATTATCTTGTCAAAAATGCCTTTCAACCACGAAGTCATAAATTTCCATTCACAGAGTATTCTGGTGCAAAGAGACGTTTTAATGTAAAATGGTTTGATACATATCCGTGGTTAGAGTATAGCACTAAGGTAGACAAAGCATATTGCTTATGTTGTTACTTGTTTAAAGAAACCGTTGGTAATCAAGGTGGAAGAGATACTTTTTCAACCGAAGGTTTTTGTAATTGGAGTAAACCGGGTGCCTTAAAAGAGCATATTGTGTTAGTTAACAGTCATCATAATAAGGCGATGCAAAAATGTGACGATCTCTTGAAACAAAAGAGATCCATTGAAGTGAAATTAAATAAGGTAAGTGAAGAAGAAAAGGTTGCAAATCGGTTAAGATTAAGTGGTTCTGTTCGTAGTGCTAGATTCTTGCTAGAAAATTCTTTAACCTTTCGTGGTCATGATGAATCGGAGAAATCTCATTCGAAGGGTCTCTTTCTTTCAGTTTTGAGGTTGATTAGTGATAACAACCCAGATATTGGTAAACACACATTAGGGAATGCAAAGAAAAATAATAAATTGACGGCTCCATCAATACAAAAAGAGATCACTGAATGCTTTGCTAAAGAAGTAACCAATAGGATTTGCGAAGAAATAAAAGATGACGTGTTTGGGTTGTTAGTGGATGAGTCTAGTGATGTATCTTTAAAGGAACAAATGACTGTAGTTGTGAGATATGTTGATAAACTCGGAGTTGTTAAAGAGAGTTTTATTGGAATTGCTCATGTGAAAGATACATCTTCTTCAACTCTTAAACAAGTCATTGTTTCTTTATTAGCAAATAACCAGTTGAGCATAAAACAAGTGAGTAATAAGTTTCATAGCATCATTACATTAACTTTAATAGAGATGATTGGATTTATCTTAATGTTTATTTTTGTTAAAACAGGTAAGGGGTCAAGGTTATGATGGTGCAAGCAACATGCGAGGAGAGTTTAATGGCTTAAAAGCTTTGATTTTGAGAGATAATCCATCAACCCATTACATACACTTCTTTGCTCATCAACTACAGTTAGTGATTGTGGCGGTTGCAAAAAAACATCCCGGTGTTAACACGTTTTATGAATACCTTTCCATGGTTGTTAATACCGTTTCTGCTTCTTGTAAAAGAAAAGATATGATACAGGAGGCAAAAAGAAAGAGAGTTTGAAGAAGGAATTCTTGAAGGTGAAATTAAGACCGGAAAAGGATTAAACCAAGAGGTTTCCCTTGTACGAGCCGGGGATACACGATGGGGTTCTCATCATGGAACAATCATAAGTGTGATTAAGTTATTTCCCGAAGTTGTTGACGTGCTTCGTTATGTTAAAGAAGAAGGAGATGGCACTCAACAACGAACTATTGCAAAAGGTATTCTATCCTATTTTAAAAAACTTGAGTTTGTTTTTTATGCACACTTGATGAGAGATGTTTTAGGCATCACAAATACACTCTCTAAGCATCTTCAAAAAAAAAAGTCAAGACTTATTAGAAGCGACTAAGATGATAAATGGAACAAAATGAGCATTGAATGATTTAAGACAAAATGGGTTTGATGATATGTTGAAAACAGTGACTTCTTTTTGTGAAAAGAACAATATTAAGGTGTTGGATATGACGGAAAGTTATGGTAACTCAAGAAATAGAAAGAATGTCATTACTAATCGACATCATTTTGAAGTTGAGGTTTTTAATACGGTTTTGGATATGCAAATTCAAGAATTGGGAAATCGTTTCAATGAGGTATCAACTACATTGATAGAAAATATGTCGGGTTTAAATCCTTGTGATTGGTTTTCTAAGTTTGACATATCTAAGATTGTGGTGTTTTCTGAGATGTATCCGGATGATTTTAATGTGAATGATAGAGAGTGTCTTTTGGGTGAGCTTAAGGTCTTTTATCATTGCATAAAGGAAGATGATAGATTTGCAAAATTGGATGGAATATGTGACCTTGCTCGTCTAATGGTGGAAACCGGAAAAGATCGTTATTATTATTTGATTTATCGGGTATTGAAGCTAGCGTTGGTTCTACCGGTGGCAACCGCAACCGTTGAAAGATGTTTTTCTAAATTGAAGCTTATCAAGACAGATTTACGTAATAGAATGGGAGACGAGTATTTGAACAATGCTTTAGTTTGTGCGATCGAAAGAGAAATATTTGACAAAGTAACGGATGACGATGTAATGATTCGATTTCAAGCTTTCAAAAACTGAAGAGGAGAGATCTAACATATTAGGTACTCGTTTTACTTCGTTTATTATCGTGTTTTTATTTGTGTTCATTAACATGAATGTACGGTAAAAGAAAATTTTGCTACCCCTAAACTATTTTTCTAGATCCGCCACTGCACTGTAAACCCTAAAATACATAAATATTGAGCTGGCCATAAATTAAATACTCATTATTATGACTAAAAGCTAATAAATAGATAACATAGAGGGAGAAAATATAAGACGGAGCTGGAACTCCTTAATTTCCTGTTCAAGTGGCAACGGCCTTGCGCTGAATCAAATAATTTGTTTTCTTTTTGTGTTTTTTTTGAACAGCCATTTTTTCGTTTTTATTTACCTATTATAAAACAGAACTTAGAAAAAAAAAGACAAAATGGTTACTATTTATGATGTCCCATCAATCTTCAATAATATATATGATTATTATAAAAATTGTTTATATTAAAGACGGTGGAAAGAATTTTTGTATTCAATTCCATCAAATAATGAAAATTGTTTTGATACAATATTGTAATTATCAAGAAAAAATAGATATGTTTGAAATGATAAAAGAGGTATTGGAAAAAGAATAAATACACGTAGTAACTTGTTGATTTTAGTTTTATGAAATACAGAAAAAAAAAAATTCTAATCTCAAATATACCAGAAAGTTAAAATTTGTGTATTAGCCATTAGGTCTTGAGGCATGAGTGCATTAATCCCATTACAAAGGTGCCTCAAACGTTGCACGTTGTATTTAGAGCAGTTTCTGTATATGTTTGTGAGTGGTTTCTGTTTATTTTAGAGAGTGGTTTAAAGTGGTTGTGAGTGGAGGAGAGATAAAATAATACTGTTCACCTGTATATTTGTGAAAACACTGTTCAGCTATATAAAATTTTAATATTTTTTTGAAAATGGTGGTGAGTTAAGGAAAGAGAAAAGATAATGATAAATGTATAAAAAATATTATTTAATTGAAAGGAAAAAAGAAAAGGTATTGATATTTAGTGTAATTATAAAGATGATTATAAAGAAGCTGCTGGGAATGCTCTTATTATTGGGTTTTGATTTTTTTTGAACGGCAACACCTAGATATTCTAAGATAATTGGGTTTCCCCGGGGCAACACCTAGAATATCCAGAACAGTCCACCCCAGGAGGAACCCCCAACAGGGTAAACCCCCTGACCTGGCTTCAGACCCCCCTTTTTTGCTGTGGCAAAGATTCGAACCTAAGACCTTCACTATGAGTAGTCTTAGGGCTATCATTGCACCAAATGGTCAACAGTTATTATTGGGTTTTGATGCATATGCTTATTTTGGTGCGAAAGAACTATTACAAATGTACGTTTAACTTTGCAAAGTTTGGTTCATTGTTGTAAAGGTTTTTGATGTTCATGTTTGTAATGATTCGTTAAAACCAGGTATGTCAAAACAACTACGATGTTGCGTCAAATTTTGCAACTTTGTTGAGCATAAGACTTTTTTCAAACGATGAATGATGAAGACAACTTTGATGAAGACAACTATTGGACAAGAATCCCTAGTTGAGAGTGTTGTACATTAATGGTGAAACAAGTGAGAGAACATCGAAGAAGAGAATGAACACATTATGTTATTAATGAAGGATGTCTTCCTTAGAAGGGGAGGAATATATCTTGTGTTGCCTGTACTACCCTTAAATATAAAAATAAAGTAAGAATGATACAAGATGTAGTTTGTAATTCCTTCCTATACATAAACAAATTCTTTTTCTTTTGACCTTCACACACATATAAAAGTTTGAGCTAGACTTGTTTTACATTTAAGCTTATATTCTTCACGATCCTAGCACGAATTACTTGATAAAAACTCAAGTCATTTACAACTCTATAGAGACGGTAACTCTTTCTTTTAAGTGGTGAAGTGATAGGGTGTGCCCCTAACAGTATAAAGCTTAAATGGCCGGTTCGGTTTACACGGACGGTTCATGTTTCAAACCGGACTGAACCATCAAAACAGTTAAATCGTGGAAACTAACCCGTTGGGATCTTAAACTTGCCAACTTGCTTAATTTAGAAGGCTGAAAGAGTTTCAATGATTTTTAAACACCCTATGTATAAAAACTTGAATTACCTTTTGAATTTTACTTTGTATTTTATATGTGCGATTCGGCGTACCCTTAAAATACCTTTCATTCTTTTGGAATCATTATATCCTGGTGTTTATACATTATGTATAATATAAATATTCTTGTCATTTATTATTCAATCAATTTAACATCATAAACAATTTAAAATCATAAAGGGAATTAAAAAATTAAACTTTTCGTGTGTATTTTATACATACAAATCACACTAGCCCATAAGTCCAAAATCGTATCCAACAAATATCAATACTTAAAGTTCTCGAAGTTGACCAAAATCATTTTTATGAGATTCAGTTATAAAGTTGATAAAATTAATTAATCAAGGGGAAAAAGAAAGAGGATAAATTAGAGAATAATATCTAAAGAGATCTTATTCTTAATTCCTTTGAAGAATGTGAGTTCTTATGCAAATCAAATTGATGTATTAAAGAATTCTTGATCCACTCCAAAAGACACGCATATGCATTAATTAATGCATGCAAATTATGTCTTTTGATTATTGGAATTTAAAGTATTATTTTTCATCAAAAAACGTCTAGAAAAGCTAAAATTTAAATAAAAATGAATAAATCGTTGATGTTGTGCAACAACCTGGCCAGTAACAAAATCTAAGTAACATATTATTATAGAGAGAATCTCGAAGAACCCATTTCATTGAGATGTATATCAAATACAAAAACTATTAAATTGACAGGAATTTAACATTAATACAAATATAATACAGATATCAGAGTTTGATAGGTGCATAGTAATTGTAATATAATGACTATGTTCGTAACATAGCTCCTTGAGTATCCACATGATTAAAGAAAATAATATATTATTCTTTTTATAGCTTTTGTAATGTTGGATTGTTACAAACTTTGCCAGAAAAAACTTTATTACCGCCAATCGTTTAGTTTCTACAGGTGCACTCAATTACTAATGAAGTATTCGGTTGCTACTGATGCTTCAGTTGTTGCTGATACTTTAGCTGCTACCGATAATCACAGTTACCACTGATGATCAGTAGTAACTTATTATTGTTTCACCAGTTCTCTATGACAATCAATTTCAACTCGACCCTCGCAAAGGGCGTTGCCCTTGGGCTCCATCCAGCCCCCGATGCCCCGCCAAGGCGCTTCCACGGACACTGCCAAGGAGGTAGTGACCCCTTGGAACCCCCACAGTCTAGGGGTTTCTCCCCTAACAAACTTAGAGGTTCCATGGTTTTAGAAATTAGAATAATCTTAATTTAGTATGTACTCCACACATTCTAACTCAACAAATTATATTCCAAGTTCCCATTTGATTTCAAGTAAATCTAATTACATATAACATTGATGAATGTGCAATCAAAATTATATACATAGTTCAGTTTAGGTTTTTTTGTTTTGACCTATAAATGTATAATCATAGTCCAACCCTATCTTAACAACAACAAAAAATTGGGACTAATTCTTTTTGTATATACATAGTCCATCCTTCTTTATTGAACCCGTGTTTTTAGCCCCCTCATAAAAAAATTCCTAGATCCGTATTTGTTTAAAACGATGACCATTGAAAAAAGACCCTAAGTTTTTACATTTGTTTCGGGGCATCAAAATAATTGAGCCGCCCTTGCTTACCATGACCATACTCCTACAATATGGGTACATGTCGTGTGCACGCTTTAGTAACTAATTAATATTTTGGTTTATCAACCTTGATTTTATAAATTTATATATCTTTTTTATTTTGTTTGTGTTTAAAAAACATTTGAAATATAGCAAGTCATCAACGCTCCTTTCGTTCCAAAAAAGAAAAAAATTACAAATTACAAAATTAAATTGAACATATAGTTTAATAAAACAAATTCTCAAACTTAGATATGCAATTTTGCAAATATAAAACATAAAATATGTAAACTAAATTTGAAAATGTAATACATTAAAGTTATAAAAATAATTTGAAACTGAAAAAGCAAAAAGAAAGAGATGGATGTGGTACTATGATTGAGAGATAGATTCTGAGGTCTATGATTGATGAGAGAGATTCTAAGTTTGAGTAGGAACCCGACGAGGGACGACTCTCTTAAAAGAGCAAATCTATTATTGTATTATAAATTTCATAAAAATTAACAATGGTTTTTATTAAATTGAATAATTGTATGATAAATTAATTTGTATTACTTTTGAATATTAATTATTTTGGTTTTCGTATAAAAAGATGACGTGCTTTATCGTTTTAGAAAGATTATAAGAACGTACGTTGACTTAAGAATGATAGTGTGTTATTAACGTAAACTACTGTAACCGTTAGACACTGGATGAGTCGACTTATGCTAACGTAGACGTTATGCCATAACATATTGAAGAGGAGAGGACCAGAGAGGACCAGAAAGGCCCATCAGGATAACTTCTAGCCCAAGTTCATAGGGACCACCTCAAGCGGTTACGCCACATGGTAGACCCCTATTGGGTAGAGGCGTGTCCACCAATAGGGAGAAGGAGGAATTTCCCATGACCGTCAAGTGAGCCCCATTACCTTCACACCTTTTAGGCGAGGTCACTGTAAAATTCATCCCATATATATAGGTAGAAAAAGATCAACCACAAATATGCACATTCACTCTTACTTAATCTTAATATTTTCAGTCATCCTTTACCTATTTCATTCACCGGGGACCCTGATTCTCATGTCAGAGAGGTTACATAGATTATCTCTTCCCTGTGACGCCTTAACGTGTTGTTTTGATGTAAGAAAGCTACAGGAAAAGATAAGGAGTCGATCGTCAGGCTTGACTGGAGGGGCTTTCATTAACATGGTTACTGGTTGAAGAGTCCTTCACAAGGAATCGTGTTTACACATGTACAAGCACATTATATAATAATGGTATATGATATATTGTTCAGTAAGAAACGACATACTCTAGCTATGATGCAACTTATGTTAAAATTTTACTAGTCCGACTAATAAAATAATAAAACATAACTCAAATCGAGTTGTTGAAGAGAATTGAAAGAACACTCTCTATTTCATATCAAATAATACATTTTATTGGTTCAGTACAGATTATTGATTGATATAATAGTTTGTTTTTGTCTTGTTTTACTTGTAAGATTGTGTTGTTTTCAAAAGGGCCCTTGGATTTCTTGAGTTGTCAAAGTATAACAAGTGGGTATGTATACATATCTCAACAGTTGCTCTCTATGATTAGAATTTAAAAGAATGTTATCCTTTTTAAGCCTTAAGGTAAACATAGTCCACATCTTTTTTGGCTAATGAGCCTGTAGCCCAACAGCAACCATTAGGCCCATGTGTCACATGTGATTCATTAGTTTTACTTGGAATTTTAGGCAACTTCCAACATGGATTAGTTATAAAAATTATAGTTAATCCATGATTTTTGACCTAGATATTATTATCATTAAAAAAAATTTAGTTTTATTATAACGAGGGAGGATCCATTAAAAAGAAGATTTTGCCTAAGTAGTCTAAAAATGATTTAAAAAAAATTAAATATCCGGCTCTAACGAACTTCGACATAACTCATTTCAGCAGCGTTGGAACTACGTCGAACCCTAAACACAAATCCTTAAACCCTAAACTTTGACACTAAACCCTAAGGCTAAAACCTAAAGACTAAAACCTAAGAGCTAAAACCTAAAAGTTAAACCCTAAAAGCTAAACCTAAAAGCTAAAAACGCTAAAACATAAAGGTAAATCCTAAAATTAAACCCTAAAAGATAGCTAAATCCTAAAAGCTAAACGCACAAACCTAAACTGTAAAGCTAAATCTTAAAGCTAAAGCCTAAAAAATAAACCCTTAATGCTAAAACCCAAAAGGCAAACTCCAAAAGCTAAGATGGCAAAGCTCGAGAAGCCGATTCCAATGCCGCTGGAATGAGTTCAATCGAAATTCGTATGAGTCGAATATCTAGTTTTTAAAAATCTTTTTTATGCTACTCAAGCAAAACTCACTTTTTATTTGATGCTCCCTCTTATTATAATACCATGTTTGTACTCTCTTTTTGAGTAAATTACATAAAACAACATTTATGTATACACCAAGTTACACACTTAGATCTTAATCTTTACTAATTATATTGGACACCCTTTATGTATATGGTTTGTATCAAATTATAATCTTTACACTAACAAACGTTAGATTTTCTAGTTAAATAACATGTAAATAACCAATCTACCCTCATTCTCGTATATTACCGGTGGGATGAAAATGATGGAGTTAGGCCCACGATACTTTTGTTTTTATTTTTATTTTATTTTATAATAAGTATTTTTTGGTCATTTAAAATAAACTCTGAAAAATATAACATATGTTATTCTAAATGTTATAATTTGATGCAAACCATATATACATAAAGGGTGTCCAACATAACTAGTAAAGATTAAAAGTCCGCAAATGTAATTTGGTATATACACAAAAGCTGTTTTTTTGTAATTTACTCTATCTCGTTTGACACTAAGATGGTTTTCTTATGCATGTATGGTTTTACACAGTAGAAAAAACGAATGCGGGTGATGATCATAAAAGAACGTCATCATACGACATAGGTCCCCATGAAGGTGGGTGGCGATTAGACTAGAACGGAAACAAACAACGTAGGACCGCCCTTGATGGGAAAATAGTGATGGGTGATGACTAGAGATAGGTATACAAATTAAAAACGGCAATCTTGTATATATGTTCAAAAGAGTAGATATATTTGTTATGCATATGCCTAAAACACATACTAAAAATATGTAAGATATTTTTAGTTTACCATGTTTGTTAGCCCCTTAGATATATTTTTTCAAGTTTGCCATGTTTGTTAGCCTTAGATACTTTTGTTTTTCAAGTTTACCATGTTTGTTAGCCTTTTTGTTAGACTATTCTAGGGTGGCTTTTAGGCATGGTGTTTAAATGTCTTTTAGGCATGTAACGGTATACATTTATGGCTTTGGTACTTTTTTGGAAGTTATAGTGTAGATACTTAACTTAGTGGGTGGTTTTATGATACAAGGAGAATAGTTATTTATAGATAAGACTATTTTTTTGCATATATTATTTTTAGATAAATCATTTTATAATGGAACCAAAACTATGATAATCACTCATTTTGTATTTTAGTTTTATTTTGAATTTTAAATATCAAACTTTTAATTTCAAATTAAAATTCACACATGTATACAAGATGTTTCTAGAAAAAAAAACCTATAATTGCATCAAACTATTAGGAGGAGAAAAAAAGAATCAATGTTAAAAAAATGAAAGAATGAATAATACTTACAATTTCAATATATAAATGCTTGACATTTAAAGTGGTGTGTGAAATTTCACAACACAACCACATAAATAACTTTTATTTATTATGGCACGTTTTATTGATAGAAATTCATAGGAATTCAATGTTTACCAGCTACAAACTAGAAGCCCTAGAAATTGGAGATAATTTCCCCGAAAACATATACCACCGACGATTGGGAACCTATCGGCGTTGATTTCATTGCATATGTACTTGAATCTGTTTAATGGTACTATACCTCCGGAGATTGGTAGCTTATCAAATATGAAATATTAGGGTTGGTGTATAACGTGAGGTGGAGGACCTGAGATGAGAAAGCACTTGAAAAACAAGAATGAACTTGGGGGGAATTCACCCAACTTCATCAATTGTTTGCACAATCATTTCATCAAACAAGTAAGTTCTAAACTATTCTATATGAGACTGTTGTTATTGATTGAACATTCATATCTGCAGATGGAATTCACCCAACTTCATCAATTGTTTACAAAAATCATTACATCAAACAAGTAAGTTCTAAACTATTCTATAATGTGACGTGACTTGCTTTTGAATAATAAACTGCTATTTGGATCAAATTGCTACAATAAACATTTATGCATTTATTACGGTTGCTAGTTATTTAATCCTATTGTTCCTTTTTATCTCTTCTGATAGATCATTTAATCAATTTCTTAGTGTGACTAGTATGCTATATTCCTTTTAGCTGTAGTTATAACATTTTCCTTACAACATCATAGATCTGATAAGGAGTAAAACATTTTCACGTTTTCTACTCAATGTTTTACATAATCAATTTAGTGAAATTTGGTAGCAGAAGAGTCGATGTGACTTTCTCGATTTTGGATAAGACACCCCGTAGCATCGTGGCTTTGCTTGTGGTCCTAGGTGGGAATTAAATTGAATTTAATCTTGCAATTTGATGGTGTATTACAATATATTTAATGGTTTCACCACACCCTCTCACGCCGCACATCACACAAGATCGGGGCGGTGTTTGTCGTGTGCCACATCGACCACAGAACCGCGCACCTCTTCTTCTTCTTTGCTATTCACCAACTCCGGTGATAAGCCACCATACTTTTTGCATTGTGTTGGGGAGGTGCTACCATGAGCCACCGCTACCACCACGTCACCATCACCGCACCTTGTGATTAAACCATTACACATAGTTTTATGGCTCTTACATAATAGGTTTTACTTAAAATAGTCTTTAGAGTTATGTTTAAGAGTTTTGAAAATAAACAAATTGTTATATTTTAGGGTTTTTTTACATATTTCCCCTATTAACATTCTAAATTACATATATCTCCAACCCTAACTTTAATTATATATTTTATCAATTAACTTAAAATTACCTAATTGCTCCTGACAAATAATGATTTTTTTTGAAGCTAAATGATTAAATAGTGATTAATTCATTAATCTTGTGTTAACGATTAAAAAGTTCGACTCCAATTGGATTTATTAGCTTTCGATAAGTTTGTGTTAACATCGACTTGGTTTGGTTTGAAATTGGGATATATGTAATTGATATATTTAGGAAGAGGATATATGTAAATAGTTTTTTAATTGGTTCATTAAGGGTAAAATGATAATAAAATAAGTTATTTTAAATGAATTGAATAAATATGTAATATATATGTTTTAGAAAGAGAAAATATCTAATTAAATTTTAAAGTATGAATCTAAACGAAACCCTATTATAACTATGTCCAAACAGTTCTATCACATAAAAGAATCCAAATATTTCATTTCAAAATCAAATTAACTCTTAGAAAATACCAAAGTATTTCTAACAAACTAATCCCTTAGAGTGTGAGCCTATACACTATCCTTAAAAAATAAAATGTACTTATGTAATATCATTAAAGAGTGTGCAACTATCGGCCAAGGTAGCCAAAGTAAACCAGTAAGATCAATACCAACCATTTTTTTTAATACAAAAGATTTCAAGTGACCTTTGCAAGGGGGAGAGGGTCGTGAGGCCACTCATGCTTGAGCCCCACTACCGTGAACCACGCTTGGGGCGTGGCGCGGCGTGGTGTGTCACTCGTGGTTCGATGCCAACGTACGACAACGACATGATCACCATGAGGAGTAGGCCGGATGGTCTAACTAATGCATGAACTAATTTGGACGACAAAACTTAACGTATAATAAAAATGAATTAACATAGCAAAAAGTAATAATGTTTTAACACTATAGTACTAGTACGAATCAAAGGACTAATATACAAGTTGTACAAGATACATATTAAACGGTCTATGTATTTATTATCCTATGATCAACCCATATGTCTCATATAGTATTCAATTAGTCAAAAGTAGTGATAGGAGACATCGTTTTCAAATACATCGCCCACGAAAAGTGCCACAATATGAATTGACATTGTTGTTTGCCTATGCGACACGTAGGGCCATCATAGAGAATCAAAGGTAAATTTGTGAATTCTCACTAAACATTTAGCACGTGACACGGTGAGATATGCTCAGACTGGCATTGGCTAAAGCTACATTTTCACTTGGAGATCTTAATCAAGCTAATGTTATTCTAAGAAAGTTTGATCAAGTTAAAGATTTAAGGTGAGTTTAAATATTGTTATTATCAATATATGAAGATCATGATCTATATATTTAGGCGGATAAATATTTAGACTTCCATTTATTATTAATAAGCTGCTTTGGTTGTGTGTCAACAATATCCAACAAATTGAAACAAAAATATATTGATGCCAAAAACAATTACCGACATTAATAAGTTGTCAAACATTTACATGAGTCGTCTATAAAAGTTAATCTTATCCACTGACATTGGCGCGACTCTAATATCATTGACATCTTCATCATATCTTTAGTACAAGATACATCACCCTCTATTAACCTATAATATCTTGGGTCTTATCTTTATGATAGAAATTCTTATTGTACATTGAGAGAATCTCAAGTTAGATGTTACGTTTTCTATTTGTTTATCTCTATGTGTGTTCTAAGAGGTAAGTTGTTGGTATTAAACAAGTTTGTGATTCAAATTCCAAATCACCTTTATTATATGATTTGACATATGGTGGTGGTGGGGTGGAGGTATTTGATCAATCCAAAGTGTGAAATCCGACAATTTCATAATTAAATAGAAGTTCGTTAAGGTTGTAATATAACAAAGCAGGATATACTTCATTATTTTAAAAAATATATATATCATAAGTTCGAGCATTTTATCCTCAATAAATTGAGTATAGTATTTTTTGTTTATTTAGAAAAAAAACTACGTTTTTAAGCGTTGATAATGAATTGGTGCATATAATACTTCACCAGAAACCATTTAAAAGATGTGTCTTTCATATTGTTTCTCACGCTTTTATGAATTCTGATCTTTTTACAATAGTGCCCAACTTCCCATCAACCCCCACACAACCACAAGCATATATAAGAGAGAGAGATATTTAGAAAAACAAAATTAAAATTAAATAGTTACTAACAAAATTATAATTTCCTTTTAAATAACGAAATGTTTTAATTGAACTTATATAAAATGTTTTTTATATAATTGTGATTTAATTTAATAAAACATTTTTTAAGAAATCATTTTCTTTAAATAAAACTTCATGTTAATTAATTTTAAAATTTGATTAGCAAACAATTAAATATGGGTCGCATTTGAGTTCAGGTTGGAAGCACCAGACGAGTCGGTAATGTCTGATACGCTTATCCTAATGAAACAACGAAACTAAAAAAATATGTCACTCTAAGGGTAAGGGAAGGTGATCGGTTCGAAACCAAAACCTATAGTTATCATGAACGATGGATTGCCAAATGAGCAAACATAATTAAGTTATTTATTAAGAAGTGATAAGTTCCTCTTACAAAATAACCACTGTCATATTCAGATTTTAGGTTTCGTGTTTTTAATTTCCTGGATAGTTTTTCTAATTCATGCATGAATTTTACTTTCAAATTAAAGTATTTTATAGGTACACGAAATCAATAATCAGATAAGAAATAAAGTTAATTTCAAAGAACAAGATCATCTTTGTGACGAAGTTGTGATTTTGATGTTGAAACAAACCAAATGAAACCATTTATATAGGAGTCGGGTCATCACATTGATTGGGGTGAACCTTCGCAACTATCATGAAAGAGTGCAATAAGTAATAGTTATAACCGTTATAGTTACGCAGTTACATGAAGAGGAAAATACCAATGATCGCCTAGTACCACTAATGTTCAGTTGCTATTTGTCGATGATTTGCTCTCGATGATTAGTTCCAACTAATCATCATTTTCTGCAAGGGTTCTGCCCCTTAGAGCATGAAACGCCCCAAAACGGGTACATCTCATAGTTGGCACACAACCTAACAAACATAGTTCTTAAACCGGAAATCAGAATCTATTACAGCGGAAGTCTTTAATTCAAATCATTCATCAAACTATAACATGAAATATTGTCTATAACATGAACTATCAGGATTGGAAATGTCAGTCTTCAGTGCTGCAGCCCGAAGTCCATACTATCCAGCCCCACGGCTCTTTCACTTTTCTTTCGCTTTACCCTTTCTACCTGTCATGCATACTAAAAGTCAGCTAACGCTGGTGAGTTCTCTCTTTACTTTAAACTGTAAACTTTATCTTTGGTAGCTTAGTTTTATTAAAATAAAATAAGCTTTACTCTCACTTTCTTTAAAATAAACTTTTAACTATTACTTTAAAACTTTACAACGTTACAGTTATAAATCTGTTACGTTACTATCTGTCATTAAAACTTTATCTTTAAGGAAACCCGTTAGGGTGTCCCACTGTACTCTGTCTATCATTTCACTTATACTTGACAAGTGACTTTATCATACTTTAACTATCACATATGGATCGTGGTCCGAGGACCAGATCCCTATCTTGCTTACACCTCAGGGTAAGACTTTTACTTTAGCGCTGCCCACACCTCAGGGTGGGACTTTCTTTCTCGCTTGCACGTTAGTGCAAGACTCCTTTAGCATTGCTCACACCTCAGGGTGAGACTTTCTCGCTTACACCGAAGTGAAGACTCCTTTAGCATTGCTTACACCGAAGTGTAAGACTCCTTTAGCATTGCTTACACCGAAGTGTAAGACTCCTTTAGCATTGCTCACACCTCAGGGTGAGACTTCTACTTTAGCATGCCTGCAGGACTTTCTACTATGCAACTACTATGCAATGCAATTACACTATTACACAAATAGAAATGCAATCACATAACTTTCATATAGACAAATAACACATATTAACACATAAGCATATAACATGGTATTTGTCACTGTCACTGTCACTGTCACTGTCGAGCTGTACCGAAGTACGGCTCCTTTATCATTCTTTCTTTAGCTCATTGTTATCTTTCAAAAACTTGTTTAAAAGATAATACTATGCTCTTTTGTTCTTTATCTTTCATTTTATAAAAATAACATTTTTATAAAATACTTTACTTTGCCTTTCATTTTATAAAAATAACATTTTTATAAAATACTATACTTTGCCTTTCATTTTATAAAAATAACATTTTTATAAAATACTATACCAGTATGCATGCCAGCCCAAAACCATTAGGAAAAAGGGCAATAAGAACTCACCAGATGAATCGTTTCTGTTTACACCTAGCCGGTTCCTGAATGTCACTATGGTCACCCACAATCTGTATAATCAAGTCATAGGCGTAAGGCTGTGTTCCTAGGGGACACTTAGACATTACTAGGCTTGACTCAGATGTTTCGGGTCATGGTTTCATTATCGAAACTAGGTAGTTTCGAGTCCTGGCTCCTTATCGAAACTATGTAGTTTCGAGTCACTGCTTCTTATCGAAACTAAGTAGTTTCGAGTCACTGCTTCTTATCGAAACTAAGTAGTTTCGAGTCACTGCTTCTTATCGAAACTAAGTAGTTTCGAGTCACTGCTTCTTATCGAAACTAAGTAGTTTCGAGTCACTGCTTCTTATCGAAACTAAGTAGTTTCGAGTCGTATGACTTATATAAATTCTTAGTTAAGGTCTTGGGTCTATATTGAAACTATGGTAGTTTCGATGGGTCTGCCCCTGTCGAAACTAGGTAGTTTCGATAGATGCGTCCATATCGAAACTAGTAGTTTCGACTGTGCAGTCTCCTTCCCCAAACAGAACCCTAGATCTGGTCCCTTTGTTCTAATCGATCAAGCTTTGAACTTTTTACGTTCGAAATGTTCCATTTTCCCCCATGAACCCAAACCCGTGGTTTGTTTCCAGTTTCACACGTAAAAATCTAAACCTTTACTCGATTATTAACCCGAAACCCGAAAGTTACAAAAACTCAGATTTAGGCATAATAATTACCTGTTACAGCTTCCTTCTCGTTTCTTTATGCTCCAGAGATGTTGAGCAACAATCCTCGAGACTTTGAGCTTGATCCCGAGCTTTCTCTCTCTAGACCCAAACTCTCACTCTCTCTTTCTCTCACTAGAAACTTGCGTGACAAGTGTGGTGAATGAGGGAGAGGCTGATGGCTGCTGCTATGAAGGCTCCCTGTCATTTTTCGGGCCCATGGGCCGAAACTTTGGCCAAGCCCACTTTGTTTCCTTTATTTGGGTTTCTATTTATTTTGGGATGTTACAAGTCTACCCCTCTTACGAAAGGTTTCGTCCTCGAAACCTGTTATAAGTCAAACAGGTGCGGGTACGACTCTTTCATTTCTGTCTCGGTTTCCCATGTAGCTTCCGAACCTTTACGATGCTTCCATTGTACTTTGACTAACTGTATCACTTTATTCCGTAACCGCTTTTCTTTCCTGTCTAATATGGCGACGGGTTCCTCGATGTAATTGAGGCTATTATCTATCTCGATGTCGTCAAGTGTCACGTGTGCCGATTCGTCGGCCAGGCACTTGCGCAAGTGCGACACGTGGAAGGTTGGGTGAATTCCACTCAGCTCATCAGGTAATTCTAACCGGTAAGCGACTTCACCAACCCGTGCTAGTATTTTGAAAGGCCCGACGAATCTTGGGCTTAACTTCCCTCTCTTTCTGAATCGTATGATCCCCTTCCAGGGAGATACTTTCAATAGTACTTGATCCCCGACCTTGAATTCGATTGGTCTTCGCCTTTTATCCGCGTAGGACTTTTGACGGTCCTGTGCAGCTTTCATTCTGGCCTTGATCTGGTCAATCTTTTCAGAGGTTGTTGTGACTACCTCTAAACTCCCCAACTCTTTCTGTCCTACCTCGCCCCAACAGACCGGGGTTCGGCATCTTCTACCATACAACATTTCGTAGGGCGGCATACTAATCGTGGTGTGGTGACTGTTGTTGTAGGAGAATTCTGCCAACGGTAGGTGACTATCCCAACTGCCACCGAAGTCTATAATGCATGCGCGGAGCATATCCTCTAACGTCTGGATGGTCCTTTCTGATTGACCATCCGTCTGTGGATGATAAGCCGTGCTGATGTTCAGTCTTGTACCCATTGACTCGTGAAATCTTTTCCAGAACCTCGATGTAAATCGGGTGTCCCGGTCAGATACAATTGATAACGGTACGCCATGTCGAGAGACAATTTCATTGATAAATACTTCTGCCAACTTCTCAGATGAATACGTTTCGCGAATTGGCAAGAAATGTGCACTCTTTGTCAGACGATCCACTATAACCCAAATCGTATCATGGCCTTTTGCTGTGCGGGGCAGCTTTGTAATAAAGTCCATGGTGATACGTTCCCACTTCCATTCGGGTATTTCCAGAGGCTGGATCTTCCCGTACGGTTTCTGATGCTCTGCTTTAACTTGTGAGCAAGTCAGACACTTGCTTACATATCCGGTCACATCATTCTTCATGTTAGGCCACCAATACTCTTTCTTCAAATCCTGGTACATTTTCGTGGTTCCTGGGTGGATGGAATATCGAGACTTATGGGCCTCGTCAAGTACTTTGGCCCTAAGCTCTCCGCCCTTCGGTACCCACATGCGACCACACCTGGTCCTCACTCCATGAGTGTTTAACTCTAACTTTGTCTGTTGACCGACCATTCTTTCTTTCTTTATGTTCTCTTCCTTTAGTGCTTCCTTCTGTGCTGCTTCTAGCTCTGTCATAAAATCTGGGGTTATCACTAACTGGTACGCTTTTACCCTAATAGGAGAATGATTCTCCTTACGACTTAGGGCATCAGCGACCACATTCGCCTTTCCCGGGTGGTATAGGATCTCACAGTCATAGTCTTTCAGCAATTCTAACCACCGCCTTTGCCGCATATTCAGGTCTTTCTGTTCGAAGAAATACTTCAAGCTCTTGTGATCCGAATAAATCGTGCATTTCACCCCGTAGAGGTAATGCCTCCAAATCTTTAACGCAAAAACAACTGCCGCGAGCTCCAAATCGTGAGTCGGGTAGTTAATTTCGTGGATCTTTAGCTGTCGTGACGCATACGCGATCACCTTTCCCCTCTGCATCAAAACACACCCTAACCCTTGTCCCGATGCGTCAGAATATACCACCAGGTCCTCGTTACCGTCGGGTAGTGCTAACACTGGGGCTTGGGTCAACTTCTTCTTTAACTCTTCAAATGCTTTGGACTGAGCCTGACCCCATTCGTACTTTACTTCTTTACGTGTCAACTTTGTCAGTGGCGAAGCTATTCTCGAGAAGTCCTGAATGAACCTTCGATAGTAACCTGCCAATCCCAGAAAACTCCGGATCTCGGTTGGCGTCTTCGGGGTTTCCCATTCCTGTACTGCCTCTATCTTAGCCGGGTCAACCATAATGCCGTCTGCGTTGATAACGTGACCTAAGAATTGGACTTCCTTAAGCCAGAACGCGCATTTGGAGAACTTGGCATACAACTTTTCTTTTTGTAGCGTCTCTAGTACTTCTCGAAGATGACAAGCATGATCACCTTCACTTTTCGAATAAATGAGTATGTCGTCTATAAACACTGTCACCGACCTATCTAGCATCGGTCTACACACCTGGTTCATCATACTCATGAATGCTGCCGGAGCGTTCGTCAAGCCGAAAGACATCACGCGAAACTCGTAATGCCCATAACGCGTGCGAAACGCTGTCTTAGGTATGTCCTCTTCTCTTACCTTTAACTGATGATATCCCGACCGCAGATCGATCTTGGAGAACCATCTGGCGCCCTGTAGTTGGTCGAACAGATCATCGATCCTTGGTAGCGGATATTTGTTCTTTACTGTACGCTTGTTCAACTCTCTGTAGTCGATGCACATTCTCATGGCACCATCTTTCTTCTTTACGAACAGAACCGGAGCACCCCAGGGAGAAATGCTTGGTCTGATAAATCCTCTATCCAAAAGTTCTTCCAACTGTACCATCAGCTCTTTCATCTCCAGAGGTGCAAGTCGGTACGGTGCTTTAGCCACGGGCTGGGCACCTGGCACTAAGTCTATCTGGAACTCTGTCTCCCGGTCAGGTGGTAACCCAGGCAACTCCTCAGGAAACACCCCCGGAAAATTACATACAACTGGTACGTCTTTTAACTCTCTCACCTTTACATCATTGTCTATCACATAGGCCAGGTAGGCCTCGCATCCGCGCCCTATATACTTCTCTGCCTTTATCATTGATATGACGTTCGTTAGTGAACCGTCGCGATCCCCGTACACCAAAACCTCGCCACCGTCTGGAGCTTTGAGCTGAACTATCTTTCGTCTACATATTATCCGGGCTTCGTTGGCAGCTAACCAATCCATACCCAAAACTATATCGAATCCTCCCAAGGTCATAACATACAACCTAACTGGGAATCTATGGCCATGAATCTTTATCGTGCAATTATCTACCAATTCACTTACTATCGTGGTCTTGCCCACTGCGGTTTCCACATTAAAGGCCTGCTCTACTCTAGTAACTTTGCATTTCATTCTTTTACACTTAGAAGATGATATAAAACTCCTACTGGCACCCGAATCAAATAATACTGAAACATAAGTGTGGTCAAGGATGAACGTACCTGACACAACATCTGGGTCTCCCCTAGCCTCCTCCTGTGTCAGTGCATACGCCCGGGTCCTTGCCTTCGGCTTCTCAGGTTCTTTACCCTTCTCGGTGCCAGTAGCCTTGGGTTTCCGACAGTCTTTGGCCATGTGGCCAGGTATCCCGCAGTTATAACAAGACTGTGCCCCGGGACACTCTCGAGAGTAGTGTCCGGTCTTTCCGCACCTATAGCACATATTTAACCCAACTCGGCACTCGCCCGAGTGCTTCCTGCCACACTTAGCACATTCAACCCCATCTTCAATCCTCAGTTTCTTCGTCTCCGGCCCCGCCCACTCTTTAGCTGGCCGTTTAACGGCATTGGTCACTTTCTTCTCAGTAGGCAGTGGGTCTGCGGATTCGAAGTCATCATAAACTATTCCAGCAAGTGATACCACAGATTCAAAACTCGTGGGAGCATTAGCTTTCACGTGCACACGGACTTTCTGTGGTAGTCCCTTGATGTAGTACTTAATCCTCTTTTCCTCAGTGTCCACCAGATGTGGAACCAGCTGAGCCAACTCTTGATATTTGGAGGTATACTGGCGATGAGTCATACTACCAGCACAGAGCCCCAGAAATTCCCTCTCAACTCTGTCAATCTCGTTCTGCGGGCAGAACTTAGTGATTAGCAGCTTTTTCATGTCGTCCCATTTCATCTTTTTCATCTCAGCAGAAGACTTGATTCTTTCGATCGATCTCCACCAGCTTAATGCCTCATTAGTGAATGAGTGAGCGGCAAACTTGACCGCTTGATCATCACGGCACTCACTAATGTTGATCACCCCATTCATTCTCTCTATCCACTCAAAAGTGGCAACAGCATCTTTCCGTCCATCATACTTCGGCGGGTCACACCCCCGAAAGGACTTATAGTTGCAACCCCGGGTTGCCATTTCATAATCAGAATCATCACTGTCAGTGACTCCAAGTCTCTTGCTGCTTTCCTCTTTCGTTTCTTTCTTCCCTATATTAAACTCTTTAAGGGCCTCGCCCAATGCTTCCGGTAGAACTTTCTTCAAGATTGAAGTAACCTCTGCCGCTATAGCTTCTTTCACAATCGGTTCCAACTCAAGCGCCTCATTAGGGGCATCGTTAGGAGCCGACACATGGTTCCCACTATCAATATGCTCCACATGCACCGATTCAGCTTCGTTGCGGGAGTGCTCACTTTCTTCAGGACGGTTCCGGTTACCTGGAGGTCGGCCTCGACGACCAGTACGACCCCCAGTGCGACCTCCTCTCTTTGCTCTAGCCATTTAGTGTCTACTGTGAACAAAGATAGCTCGTGTTATCAAGATAGGTAACAATTTAGAACACCTCGAGTACTGTAAATTACTAATTACAGAGACCGGTATGAAATTACTAATTTACTTTACTACTCGGGTTCTGAACGTTTCCTTTCCGAGTAACATTTGCATCCAAGTTCAGAGTTTCTACTATAAGGCACGTACTATCTACTGTCTGTGCTAAGGCATGTACTATGTACTATTTATGCTAAAGCACCCACTTTCTGCTATCTGTACTAAGGCATTACTGTCTATGTTCTATGTAAGGACATTGACTACCTTCTGTCTACTATCTGTACTAAGGCATTATTGTCTATGTTCTATGTAAGGACATTGACTACCTTCTGTCTACTATCTTTCCATGGACGGGCTGCTCGGACTGACATTCCTTTCCTTCCTTTGCTTTGTCCCATTCTCAGTTTAAGTTCAGACATTATCGCAAATGTCTGAATCTCTCAAACTATGGCTCTGATACCAACTTGAAACGCCCCAAAACGGGTACATCTCATAGTTGGCACACAACCTAACAAACATAGTTCTTAAACCGGAAATCAGAATCTATTACAGCGGAAGTCTTTAATTCAAATCATTCATCAAACTATAACATGAAATATTGTCTATAACATGAACTATCAGGATTGGAAATGTCAGTCTTCAGTGCTGCAGCCCGAAGTCCATACTATCCAGCCCCACGGCTCTTTCACTTTTCTTTCGCTTTACCCTTTCTACCTGTCATGCATACTAAAAGTCAGCTAACGCTGGTGAGTTCTCTCTTTACTTTAAACTGTAAACTTTATCTTTGGTAGCTTAGTTTTATTAAAATAAAATAAGCTTTACTCTCACTTTCTTTAAAATAAACTTTTAACTATTACTTTAAAACTTTACAACGTTACAGTTATAAATCTGTTACGTTACTATCTGTCATTAAAACTTTATCTTTAAGGAAACCCGTTAGGGTGTCCCACTGTACTCTGTCTATCATTTCACTTATACTTGACAAGTGACTTTATCATACTTTAACTATCACATATGGATCGTGGTCCGAGGACCAGATCCCTATCTTGCTTACACCTCAGGGTAAGACTTTTACTTTAGCGCTGCCCACACCTCAGGGTGGGACTTTCTTTCTCGCTTGCACGTTAGTGCAAGACTCCTTTAGCATTGCTCACACCTCAGGGTGAGACTTTCTCGCTTACACCGAAGTGAAGACTCCTTTAGCATTGCTTACACCGAAGTGTAAGACTCCTTTAGCATTGCTTACACCGAAGTGTAAGACTCCTTTAGCATTGCTCACACCTCAGGGTGAGACTTCTACTTTAGCATGCCTGCAGGACTTTCTACTATGCAACTACTATGCAATGCAATTACACTATTACACAAATAGAAATGCAATCACATAACTTTCATATAGACAAATAACACATATTAACACATAAGCATATAACATGGTATTTGTCACTGTCACTGTCACTGTCACTGTCGAGCTGTACCGAAGTACGGCTCCTTTATCATTCTTTCTTTAGCTCATTGTTATCTTTCAAAAACTTGTTTAAAAGATAATACTATGCTCTTTTGTTCTTTATCTTTCATTTTATAAAAATAACATTTTTATAAAATACTTTACTTTGCCTTTCATTTTATAAAAATAACATTTTTATAAAATACTATACTTTGCCTTTCATTTTATAAAAATAACATTTTTATAAAATACTATACCAGTATGCATGCCAGCCCAAAACCATTAGGAAAAAGGGCAATAAGAACTCACCAGATGAATCGTTTCTGTTTACACCTAGCCGGTTCCTGAATGTCACTATGGTCACCCACAATCTGTATAATCAAGTCATAGGCGTAAGGCTGTGTTCCTAGGGGACACTTAGACATTACTAGGCTTGACTCAGATGTTTCGGGTCATGGTTTCATTATCGAAACTAGGTAGTTTCGAGTCCTGGCTCCTTATCGAAACTATGTAGTTTCGAGTCACTGCTTCTTATCGAAACTAAGTAGTTTCGAGTCACTGCTTCTTATCGAAACTAAGTAGTTTCGAGTCACTGCTTCTTATCGAAACTAAGTAGTTTCGAGTCACTGCTTCTTATCGAAACTAAGTAGTTTCGAGTCACTGCTTCTTATCGAAACTAAGTAGTTTCGAGTCGTATGACTTATATAAATTCTTAGTTAAGGTCTTGGGTCTATATTGAAACTATGGTAGTTTCGATGGGTCTGCCCCTGTCGAAACTAGGTAGTTTCGATAGATGCGTCCATATCGAAACTAGTAGTTTCGACTGTGCAGTCTCCTTCCCCAAACAGAACCCTAGATCTGGTCCCTTTGTTCTAATCGATCAAGCTTTGAACTTTTTACGTTCGAAATGTTCCATTTTCCCCCATGAACCCAAACCCGTGGTTTGTTTCCAGTTTCACACGTAAAAATCTAAACCTTTACTCGATTATTAACCCGAAACCCGAAAGTTACAAAAACTCAGATTTAGGCATAATAATTACCTGTTACAGCTTCCTTCTCGTTTCTTTATGCTCCAGAGATGTTGAGCAACAATCCTCGAGACTTTGAGCTTGATCCCGAGCTTTCTCTCTCTAGACCCAAACTCTCACTCTCTCTTTCTCTCACTAGAAACTTGCGTGACAAGTGTGGTGAATGAGGGAGAGGCTGATGGCTGCTGCTATGAAGGCTCCCTGTCATTTTTCGGGCCCATGGGCCGAAACTTTGGCCAAGCCCACTTTGTTTCCTTTATTTGGGTTTCTATTTATTTTGGGATGTTACAGAGCATCCACATTGCCGCTCCATCTCCATCTCCATCTCTAAAATTTAACTAAAAACATATTTATATCTAAAATTTAAATATTTTTTAAAACATCTCACATCTCAATCCCCATATCTATCACAGTTTAATTAAATAGTAATTTTTTTAATTCTTTTTATTACTTTTTCTCTTTCATCCACTCACAACCACTTATAAAAAAATATAAAAAAGGTTGAATAGTACCTCACTATATTTTAGGAGCTCATAAACTTTTCCTTTAAATTTTAGGGATGAGGTATGGGGATCCTGATATGGAATGAAAAAATAATATTTCGTTGTATTCTCACTAAATTTTAAAGATAGGGATGAGAATAGAGGACCCGATGTGATTGTTCTTAGGCCATGTTAGTATGTTGCCTCTTGGATCCCATCAGGGCGCTGTCTCTGGACCCCTATAGGGCTTTGCTCATATGAACCGTAAAGGTTCAATTGTGTTCAAAATCACAATAGTCAATGAGCATACACTCTACAACTCCTAATTTGTATTATTATATATTTTAATCTCACACTTGTTCTTAAATAAATCCAATTATATAAAATGACACTAAAATTACAAACATAAACTTGTAGTCGGAATCTTATGCATAACTTGTTAAGTTCTTTTCTTTGAGACTCATTGTGTACGTATATTTTCACTCACCAATACAAATTCGTTGAAGTTCAAAAATCAAATACTTGAAAAGTTTTGAACCATAAGTAGCATTCGTTGAACTTAGTAAAATGCATTTGCTATGGACCTTTATAAGGTCTTTTACAGGTATATAAATATTGCTCAAAATAAACCACACAAATCAGATTTTGAACCAATTGACATTGTTGGTTCAGGCCCCTCCAAACACACACACTACACACACAATTTACGTATAGAGGAGATCTAATTTACTGCTTGAAAAACCCACATTTACAATAAAGAGTTACAAGAGATTAAATAGGAAAAACTAAGACTCTTTGCATGACTCAATTAATACAATAATTAAACACATACTAATTAAAACATATCTCCAGATCCATGAGGCGCTGGACGGTTCAAACCCTGACCCGTGTGACCCGCGACCCAATAATCTTTAACCCGTTGACCCGCGACCCGTGACCCGTGAACAAACGATTAACCCAACAGACATAACCTAAGATCAAACAATAAAACATATATAAGTTTCAGGAACCAACCGATATACGCGTTCTCAGCGAAAATTCACAAAAGTAACAACAATTGCAAAGCGGTACTCATGAGGGAGCATCTCCATCCATCATATATTCTTCTTTTATGTTAGCCCTTGAACAATCTGTGAATTTGTATACTTTGACTTCTTGAGGTAAACCAAATTACATCTAATGTTCATGTTATATGTTTCACACAAGCTAGTGGCTTCTCCATTTGTGGTAACAAGTCAAAATGGCTAATTTTGGTGTGGGTCGGGTAAAGTTGGGTTGAACTGGAACACCTTTTTGTTAAAGAAAAAAAAATTATCTTTTTTATTTTCATTTTATAATACACGTTATCTGTTAAAGATAAAACATAAGTACATAACTCTAATCGACCCTTTGTAAATAAACTCCTATAATTTCAATAACATTACACTTACACACGAAATAAACAAGAGAGAAAAATTAAGGTGAATATTCTGAATAAAATGGAAATTTACTTACTTGGGGGGGGGGGGGGTGACAGGTGTGGTGTTATCTGAAATGACACACTAGGAGAATGTAGTAATCTAAACAGTTGTTCCAACAGGATGTTCTTAATGTTTTAATATTCATGTCAAAATATCTTAAATTGTATATTAACTACTATGAACCGTTTACCCTCAAACTAATAGCGCATGCTAAAAATGAGATAAAATTAGTTGAAATATAGAAAAAATTGGAATTCTGTAAAAAAAATAGGTGAAAAAAGCAAGTGAATCAAGGGTCTTGAACACAAACTGCATTTGGTACAAAGTTTTTGATGAGATGGAATTGAATATTCCCCTATTTTGACATTATTGAAGGTCATTTTAGACATTTTGTTTTTACCCAAATATTTCACTCAAGGCAAACCCTCCAAACAACTAACAAGCCTAGTTATAGGTGTCTCATCCTGCAGATATTGCCGGTACTATGTAGCTTTAAAAAATTTGTATCCATAGTTCATAACTTCATCAATAGTGCAAAAATGGGTGAAGGAATAATAATTAAAAATAATAATAACAAAAAGGTAGCCCCACATTCAAAGAAAAAATAATGAAAAAACATTCCATCTTTTTGACATAGTGAAGTTAGTCTTGTGAAAACCTAATTATAATGTTTTATGAGATTTCATATTTGTAACCTACAATAATGATATCAGAAGAAAGATTATGTTTTGGAGAATAATTTGGCACAAAAATGATGTATATTATTAGGGAAACACTGTGATTTCAATGAGGACCAAAAACAATGAATCATAAAAATTCCATAAGAAAATTTGTATAACGATACAACATAATTTCCAATTAGTAGTGTATATGTCGTTCATGGAGATTCTATCGTATCAGTTGTGAAGAAAGCATTTTCAACACCATCTCCATGGTGGATGTCTATATCTATATATAATACACGCTGCATAGTAATATTTCCAACAATATTGAATTAGATACTGGTAAAATGAAGAAAAAACAGTTAAATGTTAACTGTTAAAACACATTTTATATTGCAGACTCACATGAAATGAAATTCATGAAACCAATTGTTTAAAGTATATAAATCCCAGATTCCTATACCAACAGAAACTTCTTATAATCTTGATCACCAAACTTCATATTAGGATGCACTCTATACCGACACCACTAACATACTATACCATACACCAGAGGTAATACGGCTCGTATGATATGGAGAAAATATTCATACTAAGACATGTATGATGTTTTTATATGCCCCGTATGACGTGTTCGCGAAATCATACAACCTGGCCGTATGATTTGATTGATTGACATTAAAATGACCGATACCTGTATACTATACATACACTAGAGATCATACGATCTGTATGATATGGCGGGAATATTCATACGGCAGGTATGATGTTTTTATATGGCCCGTACGCGCGAGGTGATGTTCACCAAATCAAACAGCACGTATGATGTGATTGATTGACATTAAAATGACTGATGTGACCACTGACATACTACACATACACAAGATGTCATATGGCCCGTATGATATGGTGAAAATATTCATATGGCATGTATGATGTTTTTATATGGTCCGTACGAGGTGATGTTCACCAAATCAAAAGGCACATATGATAGGATTGATTGACATTAAAATGACTGATGTGATCACTGACATATTATACAGGCACACGAGGGTCATATGGCCTGTATGATATGTTGAAAATGTTCATATGACATGTATAATGTTTTATATGGCATTTGGCTTAAACCCTAAAAAAATAGTAATCATAATAAATAATATATGAAAGAGTTGACACGATAAAAGAAAAAATAATACATATAATATTTTAAATATGGATTCGATGTCACTAAAAATTAAAACATTTTTGTTTATAACTTTAATACTATTTTAATTAATGTTTTATTAGTTCTAGTTATATGTATATCAAAATGTTTAAAGAATACGAAATTAAAAAAATCAACTTTTTTAAATTATCGAGTTGGCTCTAGCATTTTAAGAGCTGAGTTCGAGCTCAACTTTCCAGCTTGTTAAAATTAATAAGGCGAGATGAGCCAACTCGTTTTACTTTGAGCATGTGTCCATCCTGGCTCGGCTAGGCACGGCTCGTTTATAGCTCTACTCAATTTTTTGGGAGGTAATCACCAATGTTGTTAGGTCACAAAAAAAAGCCATCGACGAGTGCATGGTTATTGATGTTAGACCATTAAAGGACTAGGCTTTAACCATTGCCATATGAATTGTATTTTAATTTTCAAGTTGTATAGTATGCACTTTATGACGATTAAGGATTATTTTAGGGCATGTTTGGTTTTTTAAAATTTTCCGCTTTTATATATATATATATTTATCTTTAGGTCTAATTCTTGGGAGATTAACACTATAGCCCACCTGGTTTTGACGCGTTGCACTCTTTACACTCCACCCCATCCAGCCGGGTTTCAACTTTGGGGGTGGGTTTTTTTACCCTTTTTTGTTATTTTTTATTTTTTTTCATTTGGTTTTTTTTTTCCAGTTTTTATTCACCTTATTTTTACGTTTCAAATCTTAAGGTACCGTTTCGTTAACATTACCGCGAGTTACGTCATCGCCGTGGAACGCGGGGTATCCTTCTAATTATTATTATTATTATAGTAATATTTGTAAACACTATCGATGAGTAATGGAATGCTTTGGATATAAGCAAAGTTGGTAGAAATGATGCACAAAACAAGACAAAGATGTTAAAAGAATGCTCAAGAGGAAGGTATTTGCAGATTTTGTAGACAACACCCTAAGATTGGGCTGATCAGAAGGGCCTAGTCAACAGCCCATTAAGGTTAGCCCACTGACTTGTAAAACGAGAATGAATTAAGTTTCACTACTTGCCCTTTCTCTATTCTCTTACAATATTACACCAACACGTATGATGTAAAACCATTAGCTACTACTAAGTGAATACACAAGATAATATACATATATGCGTTTAGAATTCATTTATAAAATAGTTTTAAACTATTACATTGTTGGTCAACTCTGGCACTTTTTAGTGTCATCCAACGTTGATTAGAGGATTGGTTCCCCTTCTAGCGTTCACCAACTTTCTCTTCAACTTGTAAAACCTCAAAATCAGGAGATCTCACTTGATTAATTTACTTATAAACATTGTAATCAAAATACTGAACCTAAATTAAAACGTGCAATCGTAGCGGAAGCATACATCATTCAGTTACATAAACAACGGAAGTCTTAACATTAAAAGAAACATTGTCTTAACACATAATCAAATAAACAGGATGTCAATCTTGAGCTAGGTACCCTTCATGCGTTTGCCCGTCCTTTCCTTTTGCTACCTAAAGTGTATACTAAAAGTCAACTTACGCAGGTGATTTGGGCTAGATGGTTACCTCTTGGAATCTGCATTTTGTTGCTATGTGCAGATGGCTATCTCAGCTCCCACCGAAATCAATGATATAAGCCCCGAGCATGTCTTCCAAGGTTTGGATGGTCCTTTCGGATTAACCATCAATTTGAGGGTGATAAGCAGTGTTGATGTTTAGCCTTGTACCCATCGCTTCTTTGAATATGAATCGAGTGTCCCTGTCGGACACAATCACTACCAAAAAACTGAAAAGTTTGCGACCGCAGGTTTTGTCGGAAATTTGTCGGAATTGCCTGTTAGCGACAAGTTTCCGACAAAAACTGTTTGTCGGAAAAACCCTCGTAGGAAAAAAAAACTCCGACAAAGTTCCGACTAATATTCCAACGAATTAGCGACAAAGGTCTTTCGTCGGTAATCTCCGACAATATTCCGACGATTATATTCTTTAAGGTCTGTGACGAAATTGCGACAAGTTTCCCACAAAATAGTTTTTTAAATATTATAATTTTTTAATTTATTAATAATAATACAAACATTAATAATAACTAATCAGTCATATTAGTATTTAATTATCATTATTTAAGTTTTTATTTATTATGATACCAACAAATTTCCAACAACTTTAAAAAAAAATTCCTACATTTTTTCAACAATTCTAAATTTTGAAATTTATTTTATATTTTTTTCTAATAATACAATTCCTACAAATTTCCGACAACTTTTTCAAAAAATTTCCAACAATTTTCCTACAATCTTAAACTTTTTTCTGGTTTACAATACCGACAAGTTTCCGACAATTCTAAATTAAAAAAAAAAAAAAAACTACAATTGCAGAAAAATAGCAAAAAAATTTGCAGAAAAATAGTAAAAAAGATTGCAGAAAAATAGGAGAAAAATTATCAAAAAACATGTTTTAATATATTATCAATCACAATTTACAACCAAAAAACATGTTTTAACGATTACTTAATCGGCTAATTTTTTCAAAATTTCTTCAAGTTTTTTTGTAAATTTTGCTCCTTTGCATCTCGTTCGGCCCGTTCTTCTTCCCGCTCAACCCGTTCTTGTTCTCGTTCTCGATCTCTTTCCATTTGTTTCAAACGGTTTTCCAAATTTTCTCGGGCCTCCCGTTCTTTTTGTAGTTCAGATCGAATATCTTGGACCTAAAATTTGTTAAAACATATATAATTAATACATAATACATACTTACATACATGCATATGCTCAAAATAGATACGGGTCAAGACGGGTTGTGCTCAAAATATGTACGGATCAAAACAAGTTGTGATCAAAATAGGTATGGGTCAAAACGGGCCGATCTAGAAAATATCAAATAAGCAACTTTCAACTTAAATGGGTCAAAATTACCCAAACCCGTTCTATGAAACTATAACAATCAATTTTTTTTATAAAACTATAACAATCAACTTTTAATTTAAATGAGTCAAAATAACCCAAATCCATTTTATGAAACTTTAACAATCAACTTTAAATTAAAATGGTCAAAATGAACCAAACCAACTTTATAAAACTATAACAGTCAACTTTAAATTTAAACGGGTCACTTTATGAAACTATAAAAATCAACTTTCAATTTAAATGAGTCAAAATGACCCAAACCCAATTTATGAAACTATAACAATCAACTTTCAATTTAAATGGGTCAAAATGACCCGAACACACTTTATGAAACTATAACATTCAACTTTCAATCTAAATGGGACAAAATGACCCGAACCCACTTTATGAAACTATAACATTCAACTTTCAATCTAAATGGGACAAAATGACCCGAACCCACTTTATGAAACTATAACAAAATGTGAAGTGTAATGCCTAAACAACAACAATAATAATAATGATACCTCTTGTGATGGTCGGGCATCACCGTAAGATCTAGACCCGCAAGTTGTAGATGACGGTGTCCCGGCCACCATGAAATGTGGATCAGAAGATTCTATCCCGAACAGCTTATAGCCACGACTGTTGGGATGCACATTCTTCCACACGGCAAGATCATCGCGATCCTCCAGATATTGGTTGCGATCCTTCCCGTACAACCTCTCAAGTTCCCCCGTGAATACATTTTATGAAAACAAAGCAAGTCATACTACACTTAATGTTGTTATAATAATTATATATAAACGATAAAGTTAACTTACAAATGATTCTTTTGATCATTCCGTAACAAACTCTAACTGATCCACGTCATTAACATCGATTTCCCCATCCCGTAATCTCTTTTTGCACTCCTTGGTGGCTTGGGTATCAATGAAGACCGGGTAAGTAAAGCCTATTAAATCATATTGAGTAAATAAAGAATAAATTCAGGAGCACCATTCAAACGAAATGTAAATAAATAATAAATTCAAAATTGTAAAGAGGAAACAAAGTCAAAGCAACATTTGATTTGATTAACTGTATTATTTTATACACAAATCCTATTCATATTTAACATCCAGAGTAAAACATGTAACTTTTCACAACAAAATCAAAACACATATTGCATAAAAACGTACTGCACTGCAGGTAACCGTCTCTGAAAACATTATAACATAAAACAATTACAAACACCTGAAAGTTGAAAATTATGCACGAAAAGATGTAACTTTTAAGTACACACAAATTACATCTTCTAACATTCAAAGAAGAAAATGCAATATATAGCAGAGCGGAAAAAGCTAATTCTAATCGCTTACACATAAAAGTAAGTTGCTCTAAAACATTTAACCAAAAAAAGGCCCTGACAGCAAAAATCATCCTTGAGAAAAGCATAGGAATCAATAAACTTAAGAAATAGCTGCAGATTTTGAACCAAACGCATTATTATAAAATAATACTAAAGAAACATATATGTACTCAACCATATGCAGGAGAATTTATTTTGCTATAACCAAATGTGATACTGACCAAAATCCAAATATATTAAGCAATCTGCAGACTGCAGAAAGAACATCAGAATGAAGCTCGCAATCAAAATGAAAAGTTCAATCTTGTTGCAGAACCCAAAACAGAAAATGAAAGGTCTGAAAGGGAAAATGTAATCTCTTTATATTCAGTTTCATTTTAAACTTTATTACTTAATAAATGAATATTAAACACCCGTACCTCAAGCCCAAAGTAATATTCATCCGATCCACGTTGAGTTTTGTTGAAAACTAAAACTTCAAACAAAGAATTACCGGAGAAACACACTAATATATGATTAAAAAGTCAAATGGCGCAGAACACACAAAGTCATCGGAATGAAGTCAAAAGCAGAATCTGAGAGAGAATAGAGAACCTTACCAGCAAATAGAAGGCTTTTGTGTTGTATGTAATATTATCTGTTCCATCTCTATCATCAAGAACGTATTCCTTATCCTGCAACGTCTTTTTATACGAACCCTAATCTAGGCGTGTTCTAAGCGAGATTAGGATCAATCGAGAGAGAAAGAGACGTACCAACAATAATCGGAGAGAAAGACGACCGATATGTAAGACGGGGACGGAGCGGTCTAGATCTCTGTTGAAGATGAAGGTTGGGGGTGAAGAATCGTTTGCCAAACCGAGAGAGAAAGAAAAGAAGAGCCCTAAATTAGGATATGGAGGGAAAGTGAAAATATTTGGGGGAAAAGTAAACATGAAGCAAGAGTGGGAAAATCAAGAAATTTCAGCAAGGAAGCGGGAAAATCAAGAAATTTTACTTTCTCATTTACTAGGTTAAAATCTCGTGTATTACACGAGAATAAATAAAATGTTATATACTTAGTAATAAAAATTTTATATTTTAAAAACCCATGTTTATTAATAAAAATTTTATATTTTTAAAAACTCGTGTAATACACGGGTTGAATAAACCGGTATATTAGATCGGTTGAATAAACTCTGAATCCATGTAAATTTTGCATGTCGCGAAGAACGGATTAAACCCACTAGTTATTAACATTACAAATGAAAACTATATTTTTAAGATTATGATTTATGACTGTAGGCTTAATGGACCCTATTTGACCATCAACGACCATAATTAACCATCAACAACTCTAATTCAACGGTGTTGTGATTATCGATAACTCTAATTAAAAATCATTGGTCATAATTGACCTTACTTAACTATCAGCGACCCTAAATAACCATCAATAGCTCTAGTTGACCATCATTGACTCTAACCGACCTTAAATAACTCTAATTAATCATCATTAAACCTGATTACCTAATAATGACTCTAATTGACCAACAATGACCGTAATTACTCATGAATAACCATAATTGACCATGAATCACCATAATTGACCATCAACAATCCTATGATGAAGTGTTTTGACAAACAAGAAGAGTTATTGAGAAAAGATTGTAAAGGTTATGATGATATAACAGTCAAAGACATCTATCTTAAGAGTTAAGATAAGAACACCAAAAGGGTAATCATTAAGAATGGTTAAATGCACCATAAGACTATCAAAGTTACCAATGAACAGTGGCGGAGCTTGAAAATTTTCGCAGGGGAGCCGGGAATTTTTTTTCATATAGGGGGGGCCGGAACTATAAAATTTTCAGGCGAATACATATAAATTAACACTACTGAGCGAAAAAACGGCCAAATACGTATATATTAACACTTCTGAGCGAAAAATCAGGGGGGGAGGGGGTGGGGGGGCCCTCGGGCCCTTTATATCCTCCGTCCCTGCCAATGAAAGAGTTCTATTAGTAACTGCGATGCAACATGAGATGTTATAGTTTGGAAACATTAGAAAGCGGTATTCTGCAAAAGTTCAGATAGCTTCTAAGAATTGAAAAGAGTTCCCCAAGGATTTTCCTTAGAGATATTGTAGTTTGGAAACATTAGAAGACGTTATTCTAAAAGAGTTCAGATAGCTTATGAGAGACAGAAATAATGGTATGATTGGGAATAAATATGAAGTTAAGTGGGAGTTGTACACCGTTGGCCATTTGGTGCAATGGTAGCCCCAAGACTTTCCATTGTGCAGGTCTTGGGTTCGAAACCTGGCAACAACAAAAAAAGGGTCTGTGGCCAGGTCAGGGGGTTTACCCAGTTGGGGGGTTCCTCCTGTGGTGGGCTGCCCTGGATGTTCTAGGTGTTGCCCCAGGAAAACCCGATTATCCTAGAATATCTAGGTGCTGCCGTTTAAAAAAAAAGTGGGAGTTGTATGTGGCTAAAAGAATTATGTTCCCCTTTAATTAGGAGTTGGCCATTGTGGAGCCGTCGTTAATCCGAACTAGTATAAAATGTGTGGCCACGCTCAGACTTAGAGTAGTTTGTTTAAACCACTTTGAATTAGAGATGAGAACAAGAATGGTTGAACAATATATAAGAAATGACTAGTATCCATGTCTCATGTTTAACGTATACCCTAAACAGTAATGATAAATAAATATGTTTACCATGACTGTTATACTTGGTTAAGTAACGGTTACTTGAACACAAGAAAATAGTTGACGATTGTAATAAGTCATACCTTGCTAGGGGCAGTGAGATGCAACTAGGCATCCATCACTGTCTAAGTTGAAACGATTAATCGATGAATCATCCAAGTGGGAGACTGTTGGACATTAGATGTCCGATCGTCACTAACACACATATACACACACAGTAACACACTAACACACATACCATACACACACTAACATACTAACACACTAACACACATGCATATACACATACAATAGCGCACACACTCATACACGTACATATACTAACACATATGCATATACACATACAATAATATACATATACATATTATGTTAATAATAATTTCAATTCTTAACTATTATTAAAGTATTTAATTATTAATATTATGTTAAATAATAATAACTACTAACGATTTTAGTTACTAATATTATAAAATTTAAAAAACGATATATTTATGTTTTTAAATAAAATTTAGTAAACATAATGTTACATTATATATATTCCGACGATTTTAAAGAAAACTTATTTTTTAAAATATTAAATGAATAAATAAGCTTATATAATAAATATATTAAATGAATTTAAAAATAAAAATATAAATTTGTGGGAAACTTGTCAGAAATAATTATATATTTCGACGATTTTCCGACAATTTTGAAGAAAACCTAATTTTTAAAATACTAAATAAATAAATAAGCTTATTTAATAAATATATTAAACGAATTTAAAAAGAAAAAATTAAATTTGTTGGAAACTTGTCGAAAATAATTATATATTCCGACGATTTTCCGACAATTTTGAAGAAAACCTATTTTTTAAAATACTAAATAAATAAATAAGCTTATTTAATAAATATGTTAAACGAATTAAAAAAACAAAATAAATACTTTTGTGGGAAACTTGTCGGAAATATTTATATATTCCGACGAATTTCCGACAATTTTGAACAAGCCTATTTTTAAATATCAAATAAATAAGTTAACTTTATTAATAAATATGTTAAACGAATTAAAAAAATAAAATAAATACTTTTGTGGGAAACTTGTCGGAAATATTTATATATTCCGACGATTTTCTGACAATATTAAAAAAAACCAATTTTTTAAATATTAAATAAATAAGTTACCTTATTAATAAATATATGAAACGAATTTAAAAATAAAAAATTACATTTGTGGGAAACTTGTCGAAAATAATCATATATTCCGACAAATTTCCTACAATTTGGGAAAACTTGTTTTTTAAATATTAAATAAATAAGTTAACTTATTTAATAAATATGTCTAACGAATTAAAAAAATAAAAAAAAACTACTTTTGTGGTAAACTTGTCGGAAATACTTATTTAATAAATATATTAAATAGATTAAAAAATAAAAAAAATACTTTTGTGGGAAAACTGTCGGTATATCGTTGGAAGTAGCTTATAATTGGCGACGGAATAGCGACAACTTTATTTTTGTTGGGATTTTGTCGGAAAATTGTAGGAAATCATATGGTTACTTTTTTGTTTTTTGTTTTGTTGGAAAGTTGTCGTTAACTCGTGAGAAATTTCTTTCGTTGGTAATTTGTCGGAAACTTTTGTAGGAAAAACACTTGTTTTCTAGTAGTGAATTGTCAATGGAATGTCGTGCCTACTTACTATTTCACTGATAAATAATTCCGCCAACTTCTTGGATGAGAAGTGACCACTTTTCTTTAAACGAATAACGATCACCCAAATAGTATCATTGCATTTAGTTGTCGGTATCTTGGTAAAGAAGTCTATTGTGATCTCTTCACGTTTCCATTCTGGTATTGGCAAGGGTTGCATTTTTCCACATGGATTCTGGTGTTCGGGCTTAATCAGCGAACAAGTCAGGCATTTGCTACGTATTTTGTCACATTGTTCTTCATGTCGGGCCACCGGTATTCTTTCTTCAAGTCCTGATACGTCTTGTTCGTCCCGGGGTGGATAGAGCAGCGAGACTTATGGGCCTCATCGAGGATCTTGGCTCTAAGTTCACCAATGTTAGGTATCCACATCCGGTTAAACCTGGTTCATACCCTGTACGCATTAGTCCCCAGCTTTGCTTGTTGACCTGTCATTCTTTCCCTTTTTAAGTTCCTTTTCAACAACGCCTCTTCCTGTATCATTGCTATTTCACCGATCATGTCCGACGTTATAATCAACTGACATGCCTTAACCTGAATAGGAGTCGTGTCTTCTTTTCAACTCAAGGCGTTAGCTACCACGTTTGCCTTACTTGGATGGTACAATATTTCGCAGTCGTAATCCTTTAGTAATTCTAGCCACCTTCTTTGTCTCATGTTCAACTCCTTTCGTTTGAAAAAAGTACTTAAGTCTGTTATGATTGGAGTAAATGGTATACTTAACTCCGTACATGTAGTGACTCAAAATCTTTAATGCGAAAACTACCGCCGCCAACTCTAGATCGTGAGTCGGGTAGTTTACTTCGTGCACCTTTAATTAACTGTCACGAGGCGTAAGCAATTACCTTTCCTCGTGAGGCGTAAGCAGTGCCTCCATTTTATTTTTCTTCAAAACGACCGGTAATTGCTTATAATACAGACCGATGTATTTGATTTATTTGGCGGGGTTGATTTTTACAGCGGTCATGGAACATCTATAAATAAATTATCTTTTCTTTTTATTTGGAACTTTTTTATAGCGGTCCCAGACCTTTTAAAACGGATATATTTACAGCAGTTGTGGAACCACTTTAAAAGACATAACTAACCGATGTTTTTAACTTTGTTTATGTACTAGTAACTATAAGGTTTTTAGTTTATTTTCGTTCCCTGCTCGGATGTAAAAGGGTTGATAACAATAACTTTTTTTTTAAAAGACCTAATTTTAAATTTAACCTAAGAAAGTTGAGCACCGTGGGTGATGCTTTATATTTTTGTGAGACATATGCCATAGGTCAACTAATGTACGATGATTAATCAGAGGAATAGAGATTAGAGAGGATGAATGTCTTTTACTTGTAAACTGGGCTAATTAATTAGTCTTATCACTTATGGAATTTGGGCTTAGTAAAGAAAAGAAAAGTATTAAAGGTTACACAGTTATTATTAATAATTTGAATTTGGAGATGTAAATAGTTTTAGAGAATTAAAAAGAAATATCTCAGATTTACTGTCATCTTGATTCATATGTGTAAATTTCGGATTTTACCAAAATGATTTGATAATTATTTGATTCATATGTGGCTTAGCCGGCCGTTACAAGTCTTAGCCTTAGCCATGAGCCTAGGCGCCGGCTTAGCCGGCCGTTCATTGTACCAGTACTCTGTTGTGCACTGAAATTTAGGCCGACTAATTAGCAGACTTTAACTGTCTGTTCAAAGAGAACATATATGAATTCGTAGGCTAAAAGTCAAAGTCTATTTTAAGAAAATTGGTTGATCAAATGTCTATTTTGGTAATTTTCCCTAAATAACTTCAGAACATTGGTTATTTATCCGATAACAAGTAAATTTTTATTGTTAGTAGGGCTGTAAACGAGCCGAGCCGAGCCAGGCATGGCTCGAGCTCGAAATTAAACGAGCCAGCTTGGCTCGGCTCGATTTTTTTTTTGATCTGAAAAGTTGAGCTCGAGCTCGGCTCGTAAAAAGCTCGAGCCAGCTAGTTTTTTTTTTACATATTAATATATATATAAACAACAAAAAAAATATTTTATTCTCGGTTTGAAGTTGATTGTCTTCAAAAACTAAATAGATGGAAGAGACAATATATAAAACACAAAAAAAAAACATAGATAACCCAAAACTTACAAAGTAGAAAGTAAATACAATGGTAGATAAAGTAAAATTTTAGTCCAAAACTTGTAGTCCTTGAAAACAAATGAACTTAAAACATCATATTTCAAATATAACACATATATATATATATATATATATATATATATATATATATATATATATATATATATATATATATATATATATATATTAGTTATTTAGACGAGCCGAGCTCGAGCCGAGCCAACCCTAGCTCGAGCTCGGCTCGATTACAATTCGAGCCAGCTCGGCTCGGCTCGTTTACAACCGAGCTTTTTTCGAACCGAGCTTTTTTCGAGCCGAGCTTTTTTTCGAGCCGAGCTTTTTGAACAGCCCTAATTGTTAGTTATTTTTCTTTCAGAAAGATGATTTCCTTGCATGCCAGTGTATTTTTATCAAAGAATATTTTTACGTATCATCAAACCATGAACTCATGAGACTTGGTTAATTAACTTCACCACATATATAAGGAAATATAAGTAATCTAGCTCTATGACAAAAGAGAAGGGTTAAAAACCATAGTTTGAACTAATTATTTTTGGACTCCATTGCCTTGAGGTGATGTAAATTGGATTATAAATCATAAATCATCAAACAAATTAAAATTGCTGGATTTTTGCATGAAGTAGTTGTACTTGTGCTATGCAATGACTTAATACGTGTACACTAGCTTAGGTGATTCTGTTTTTGTGCAAAACAGTTCTCTTAATTTTATCTAGTTCCATATATAAGATGATTCTTTTCAATCCACCTAACATAATCTGATGTGCCTTTTGTGTAGTTTCTAGAACCCCCCCCCCCCCCACCCAACAAACACATTGCACACATAAAAAATATAATTAAAGTAAGGAAGGTGATTTATGCATGTATTGAGAGCTATGCTGTCACTATTTTACAACAAAAATTAATTGTTATTTTAGTATGTCACATTAAACATATGTTATTGGTCTCATCCAAGAACGCTTAGAGATGTTCTTGGATATCTCATCCATGACCAATGTACTCAAAATGCATTGATAGTATTTGAGGTGAGATGTATCTTTTTGGTAGACAACAACAGATTAATGTGGGATTCACCTCAGGTGTCATAGTCACAGTACAACGTCACGGTTATTATTATATACATGCAGGATGCTAAAAGTAGTATGTAAGAAATGGAACACTACATGATATCAGCGGCAAACTTGACCGGCAACAGTGGTGGTGGAAAGTATATGCAATGTTTTCCTTGCTAGAAAGGCATGGTTCTTTTCAAACCAATCACAATCAACCAACAGAAAAAGCTTATTTTCCAAGTGATGATGATGATGATGATGATGATGAAACTAAAGTTGTTTTTTGAGAGAATAGAAACTCCCTTTTGATCACATCTTTCTTGAATCCTTTGCCCCCCACTCATGATTTAGTCTCTTTGCCCATGGCTGTCCCAAACCTTTTGCTTGCCTCAATAGAAAGAAAAGGAATATTTAATCCTGTCTGCTTAAAGTTCATAATAATCCTATGTATCTACCTTCATATTTCTTGTCACATGTACTAAAAGTTATATTTTTAGATACATACTCGTATCATAAAATAGCCCCAAAATTTCTTTATCTTTTTTCTTTAATAATGTCCCACATCAATATGACATTTCAAATGATTAATTCGTCGTAAATTTCAAACGTTTTAGGTATGAGAACAACCAGAGTCATGATCGGCCATTCAAAGGTGATCCGCCGCTGATTTGAAGCATTTTTGGTCATAAAACGCCTGGAGTGGTCGTAGACCGGTCATATCGTTTTCCATATCCAAAACATATAAAATACGCAAATTATAGTATATAACGGGTTATAATCATGTAGAAAAATATAAGGAATATTTCATATTTGTTGTGAATGTATAATATTAATTTTTTTTAATTAGTAATTATAGCAGAAGATAAATCATTATATGCTAACCATAAAATAAAGAATTAATTACACGGATGGCCCCTGTGGTTTAAACGAATTTCACTTTTGGCCCCTAGGAATGATAAATTACATGTTTGGACCAATAGTTTGCACACTTATTTCACTTTTGGCCCCTGAAGTGGATGTCAGTTAAGTTTTTCAGTTAAGTGCATGTTAAATGACTAAAATACCCTTAATTTAAAATAAAAAAACTCACTCACTTCATCTTCTCCATATCAAAATACCTCTCCCATAAAACCATAGCTTCCACCTCCCCTTCTAACCACCACCGACCACCATTCTCCGGTCAACCTGATTTTCCGGCCGAACCCGTTTTTCCGGGAGTGAGCATTCCGGTAGTATCCAATGAATGCTTTGAACCCATTTGAAATGGATCTAGAAAAAAATTATTCAATAATGTTTTCATGTCTCGTTTGAAATAGATCTGGAAAAACCCACTAAATTTTCATATTGCGAATTTCTTTTTTGCTGATTATAAGGTTCTACACACCGAAGAAGCTGCTCCGGCGCAGGCGGTGGTTGAAGCGGCGAAAGAGGAGAATGAGGAGGTGGTGGAGGAGGAGCCACAGCCTCTCACCATCGTATGCAAGTCCCAATCAACCTCCATTTCTTGAGCTTTTAGCTGGTTTTTAGAGAGTCTTTACCTTTAGTTTAGCTAGATTATCAACAATCTAACACTAATTTACCCAGCGGCGAAAGAGGAGAATGAGGAGGTGGTGGTAGAGGAGCCACAACCTTTGACCACCGTATGCAAGTCCCAATCAACCTCCATTTCTTGAGCTTTTGGTTGGTTTTTAGAGAGAGAAACCATGGCACTGACTTTTGAGAGAGAGAAGGTCTGCAAGAGATTTTGGGGTTGAAATGGAAAAGAGGTTCAATTTATAAAAGCCTAACCTAAGTGTCTTCTCTATGATCTTCGTCTTTCACCATCGGGACTTTGTCGAGAAAACTCAGGTCGTCGCCCCTTTGCCTTTCGTCGTTGTCGTTGCCGCCGTGTAAACCTCGCCACCCTCCAACCGCCCCACTTCAGTATCATTAGGAATGTAAGTGAGGGTGGTGGATCTGGGATTGTAGCAGAGGGTGGGTGTGGGTATTCAGGAAGAAGAAGAAGATGGAGTATTTTGAACACTACAATTTTTTTTTTCGTATTAAGGGTATTTTAGTCATTTAACATGTACTTAACTGAAAAACTTAACTGGCATCCACTTCATGCGCCAAAAGTAAAATAAGTGTGCAAACTATTGGTCCAAACATGTAATTTCTCATTCCTAGGGGCCAAAAGTGAAATTCGTGTAAACCACAGGAGCCATCCGTGTAATTAATTCTAAAATAACTTATCTTGAAGGTTTGTATTTAATTACACATGATCTCTATAGTAATTATATTTTCATCTTTTCGCTTAATGGCTTTTCATCATATTGACTTTTGTGTTCGGTTAATCAAAACCCATAATTCTTAACACGACTTGAAAGATGGTACGGAAATCATTAAATTTTGAATTAGTTGATAAAACGTTTTTATTAAATGGGTTAGCCTAGACACAACTTGTACGTTTGATAATCAGTTTGAGCCTAAGTTTAAAGAATTTAGAAAGTTTCTTATTTAGATTTTAATGACTTTTTTTTAACGTTGACGGTCTCGCACCCGGGGAAGAGATGGGTTTTATATTTGCAGATCCGCCGGACGAGGCAGCAAAGGAGTCTGTCCCGACTTACGGGGTGCAAAGGTTGAAAGAAACTGAACCAGAGTTCCAAGTCCGGGACTGAAGCTTTGGGGACTTGGAACTCTGGGGAGAAAGAGTATCCTTTCAATGGATGCAATCTTTTCAAATAATGAAAAAATAATTAAAAAAATAGTGTATTGGTTGCTTGAAGTTTGGCCACCAGAATCATTCATCCATATGAATGTGTGTTGAGTGGATTGCGACATCATTTAGGAAAAGCAAATCGATGATTGAAGATCTGATTCGTAGGCTTGAGGGATTCTAGTCGATAGTGACCAAGAAGCGACCCGTTGTTCCCTTTCGACCTAGGTGGTTTTGGTCAGAAGGTAAAACTCGATGACGAGTTTTTTTTAAGACAGAGGGTATGATGCAGGAGTATTTGAATTTCAAGTATTTTAGGCTATATTTGGAATTTGAATTTCAAATATCTTCTTTAATATTTATTTTGTTTTGAAATATTTAGTTTCTATTTAAAGTATGATTTCTCACCTATAAGTAGATCTATGGTTATTGTTTAAGGAGACTTTGTTTTTTTATAAGAGGATTGTAATCGAGACCTTTGGGGCTTGAGACAGCCGACTTGGCTGGAACCTTCGAGTTCAAGGCTGTTGAATAAAATCATATGTTACTGAGCCATTTGAGTATTACCGTGGATTTGGTATCATTTGCTCTGATACAAAATGATACCGAATCCACGGTAATACTCAAATGGCTCAGTAACATATGATTTTATTCAACGGCCTTGAACCCGAAGGTTCCAGCCAAATTGGTTGACTCAAGCCCCAAGGGTCTCGATTACAATCTCTTGATCAAAACAAAGTCTTCCAAACAATAAACCCTAACCCCCTATTTATACTAAATAATTAATAGATTAAATAGGTAATAAGATATCCTAAAAACTGGAAACAAATAATTTTAAATAACTAAAAGATCATCTGAATCTTTAATTTGCTCCCTACTCCAAGCTTTCTCCATACGGGTCGGACGTTAAATGGTTTGAATGCTCCCGTATCATAAATATATTAATGTAAGTTTATTATTTGAAAACGAGAGATAAGGAACAATAACAACTAAAGATACTAATTACAAGAAAAAAGTTTATCTGACCTAGAGTTAGTGGTTGAGTTTATTCGAGTTGGAGTTAATGAATGTTTAATTTTTACAAGTCATCCGTTATTACTCATAGTTTATCTTATGAGTTTTTGTTACATTTATGTAATGTGAGAACTTAACTTTTGATGATTACTTTTAATTATACATGTTACAACATGATAAAAGTTTAATTTTTTGTTTGCATATAAATGGGTGGAAGAACATTATTATTCCCACTCCATTTAGATCATTGTATAATTTATATCTTAAACCTAATTTTATAAATTCTCTCTTGCAGCCTCATTACTCTTCGTAAATAGAGGGACGACAATTTCTAATAGACACCAACACAACATAACACAATAGTGTCCGTGTCATGTTGATGTCACTTCCACCCACCAATGTGACATTAACATCCCTACTTTCAACTATAACTAAATTTCCATATAAATCATTTTCTTATTAAAAACATGCCAGATAAGAACACTTACAGTTATAATACATTTTGTAATTCAAAGAATAAAGTTTACGTATGGTTCTCGTGGTTTTCATAAATTTTGGATTTGGTCTATGAAAAAGTACACAGATAGTCCAAACTTATGCACACACGTAATATGTGTTGATCTCTGAAGTGGATAACAATTAACTATTTTGTTAAATATTTTAAAAATGATCAAAATACCTCTATATTAAAAAATAAAAAAGCCATTTATATACACAGGAAACCCTACTTCTTAAATCAATGGAAGCAACACCACCACCACCTGGCTGCAACCACCGTCTCAAAGTCTTCGACCAACCCACCTACTTGCAACCCCTCACCGCCTCAGTTTGCTTATATCTTCCGAAAAAACAAGAGAGAGAGAGAGTATTCGTTGCTCACATTTGTAGAAGAAAATGAGAGAGAAAAAGAGAGCCGATGGAGGTGAGGGTTGGCGGAGGAAGGGCAGCTGGTGCAAGCGAGGTGGTGGCTAGCGGTGGGGGGTAACTATTTCATGTGAGGGGGTCGCTAGCGAAGGGGGGCGACTGTTTCAGGGATGGTGGTGAATGCCGGATCTTGGGTGGTACGATGGTGCTAGTGGTGGTGGGTTTGAATCAGAAAGAAAAAAGAGGGGGTGAAGACTGTGTCTGTAACATCCGGTCTCTCGTACCAACGATATTGTTCTCTTTGCCCCCTAATAGCTCATGGATTTGTTTTTGTTTGCAAGGGTGAAAACATCCCCAGGGTCACCCATCCCTGGATTACTCTCACCCGAGCAGGCTTAACAGTGGAGTTCTGCTCTCATCCATTACGTTAAGCCCTAGAACGCGTTGTGGTATTTGAGGTAGAGCATTCCTTATGAACCCAACATCTCTCCTGTGAAAAAAATATAATAGAACGATATGAGATTTGCCTAAGATGTTACAATGTCGTTTGCGGTGGTTGCGCACGGTAGTTGCAGGCGGTGGTTGTAGGAGAGTGGTGGTGGTTCCATGGTGTGCTGGTGGTGTTTAAGGTGGTTAGCAACTAGATTTTCTTTAATGGAAGTGATAAGGATGTTTTCGTAATTTCACACACTTAATAGAAAAAATTAACCCTATTCAAGTTAAGAACCAAACGTATCACGTGTGTGCAGACTAATAAAAGGATGATAACATAAGTATTAAGCATAGCAGACTAATGTTTGAATATAAAATTTCGATACAGAAGTGCTTGGACTGAATAATGCAAAAAAAACATATCAAAACATTATAGGTAAGTGTGTAAATCCTATGATGATTATAAGTTTTAATTTTTTACAGGGCGGGCATTTTGAGGTAACCGAACCCAGTTATATTGCACAAAACCGGGCACTATATGTGTTAAAAAAATTTAATTGGTGCTGTACATGTTTTGGGGTAAGGCAGCCAGGTTACTTGGTAAAAAACATGGTTTTATTACATTAAAATTTCTAAGTAATGGATTTCTACTACTTAGTAATAAACCAGAATCCATTATATTAAAAAAATATATGAATGTAATAGAGACCACTAGTTTATTAAAAATACAAAGTTAGATTACATTTCAAAAGTAATTTAAAAGGTAAAGAGTTGGAATGCTACTAAATAATTTATTAAAAAACAAACTTAGATTACATTTCAAAAGTAATTTAAAAGGTAATAGAGTTGGAATGTTACTAAATAATTATATTTCTCTTACATTTAAAATTTTATATTTAATAGGGCGTAACCGGCCAACCAGGTTCGATTTGTTGATTTTCTTTATGCAATTACGTCTTTTTTACACAATTATAATACATAATGTAACACATTTTTATTAGTTTAAAAGGTTAAATCGCATAAATATCGAGTTGATGTGTTAGTTTTTAGTTGGCTATATTTATGAAATCATGTAATTTCAATATATATCGCATAAAAATCATAGACATGCGTTGGTTTCTATTTCGATATATTAATGAACATATATATCTTGTCAATATAAATATTGTAATCGTGTTTAATACGACGGTTAATATATGACTACTTCTGACACATGTATGATTTTTGGTTAGTAATTATCAAATTAAGCCACAAGTAAAACATTCTTCATAAAATTATAGTCTTTGTTTCTCAACCAAGAAATTACAATATATATTTCTTCATAGCCATGTTAATACAGTGGTGATCATGAGAGTATGCATTAACATACGGAAGCGATTTCTTAAAATTAAAATATATATGTATGTATATGATCAAAAAGCATAAAAAATAAAATATTTTTGATAGGCTGTTTGTGATATGATGCTTCAACAGGTATGTGACAATAGGACCCATAAATTAACACCTTGGTTTAGTGGGATTCATCTTATCAAATTATTGTGATCACTTAACTTCATAAATAAATAATTAACTTTAAAATAACCAATATTTAAAATATAGAAATTATAATTGTAAAAAGAAATCAAGATTTGAGAGGAGAATAATGATTATCTTGGGTTTTTTCATGTTATATGTCTCAAAGGCCACTAATTGTCAAAAGGTGTAATTACAACTTCTACATTCTAATCATTCATAATTACTATAGTAATTATAGTTAGTAAAACCCTAATCATTTCTTTTAACTAATTTCTGGTTTTGATATCACTCTTTTGCATGATCAAATAAATAAAAGGTTTAAGTTGTTCTAGAGAATTTATAATATATATATATATATATATATACACATATATTTAAATGATTCTTATCTCAATGTTACAAACTTTTATTTATTTATATTTTTTTGGTGAAATAACACAACATCATGAAAATGAGAATAAGAAAGCTAGAAAAAAAAATCTAGAAATTACTATTAAGAAAACCTAAATTTAATTAACTTCATGTGAACCAACACCTCAAGACTTCACATGGCGGCACTTGGCATCTTGATTTATCCCCCTTGATTGAAACAGAATCAATAAAATGTTACCTTTTTTAATGCACAACTATTTATGTACTTATCATTTATTTACGTAGAAAATCGTAAGCATATTATGTATACTATTTTCTGTCTAATTTCTTATTTTCAACTAAGTTAATTAATTAAAGTCAATATTATTATATTTTAATTTTTCAAAATATTGAAGTACCGTTATGCTTTGTAAAGTAGAGCATGGCATATTAAAATTCTCACTTAAATCTGTGAAATTAAACCTAATTATTAAATTGAATAAAAGGGATATAACTGAAATAAAGGCGAAATTAAAGTGATGCAAGGTCAATGGTTAATTATTTGCTTTGTATATTTTTACGTCACACCACAAAAGAAATATTTAAGCAAATTATATTTTCATTTTTTCTTCAAAATGATATGACGAAAGAAAAATGATATGAATCATCTTTAAACTTCATTAAATTCAAGTATAATCTCAATTTTTAGACGTGTTCTATTTTGGAATTTCAAGAGGTTTTACCTGTTATTAATACATATTTACATTAACTATTTTGACTAAATATTTTATCTTAATTATTATAAATATTTTTTTAATCTTTTATTATGAATAGTCTGATTGAGAAATCACTTTATCAAACATTTTCAAGTATCGGTGTAGTTGGTTCATCTATGATTTATTCTTTTCACGATAACTTTCTTATTAAAAATCAACTCAACCATATTACTAAATTTCTTATTAAAAATCAACTCAACCATATTACTAAAGTAGTTTAATATCCAAGGTAGTTTAATCTATTATTTAAATATTTATCATACTCACAACCAATTACTATTAAATTAATTTAAACTTAATTACGGGTGAAGTCAGTTATCATTCTTGGTATAGTAAAATTTGTACCCGAGGATATCCCATGGCTATCTTGGATGTAAAAAATGTAATAGGAAGGTGTAAATAAAAAACCTTCTGAATTAAGCTGAGAAATCTCCTCATCTTAAAGAGGATGATACTTACGAATGCAACAATTACAAATGCAAAGAAGCTGAAATATCTGTTGTAACAATGTTTGAAATAATTACGGGTGAGGTCAGGTGTGAAAAAAAAAAGTCAGCGGTGTCCCAGCACAACCCATATTAAATGTTTTCGTTATCAGTTGATTAAAGTTATGGGTAAGATGTGTAAATATGCAAATATGTCGGTCTTTAGTTTTTAGGATAAAACCATGGAAGTGTAGTCGTAGCGCTGTGTCCTTCAATAGGTGTCATTTAATGATGTATATATAAGGTAATCCAACAAGAAATCAAGTGTCATTATATTCATATCATCATATGCAATCACATATTGAATTAAAAGTGTAGTTTGCCAAACTATGCAATGGTGTTTAGTGATTTGGCTTCTTGGTTTCCAACGATTGATATCAGGGCCAGGTTATTCAAAGATAGAGAAATCAAAGAAGACGAAGGTTTTAACATTGCAGACGAGAAGGATCAAACAAAGAATCAACAGTCCTAGATATCTTGATCAAGAATAAGAAATGATATATAATCATATTGAATGTTTTTCGACTCCGGTCTAATCAGAATTCAAAGTAATAAAATCACTACGCATCATCACTTTTATCTAGGAACGATTCACGGCATTTGTTTCTAGGCGAATCCAAATACAAAACGTCATTCTGATCAAGAAAACTCCGTTTTTGAAAAGACAAATTATCGGAATGTTGACAAAAAAAAAACTAAAGACAGCAGTGCATTCTGTTTAAAAAAAAGTAAACGAACAAACGTTGTTACATGAAAACGAAAATAACAGAAAATGGAACTTGTTAAAAGCGTATATATATGATGTATAATACAAGGGTAAAATTAAAAATTTTTAAAAATAGTTTCACTGTTCATGAGCTATGAAAATGTATTTATTATATATATATATATATATATATATATATATAATACTAATATTTTTGTGTCTTTAGTTTTAATAAATAGATGATAAATCATAAAAAATAAAAGAAAATTCAAACTAAGTTTATACATACATAAAAGCCACCTACTCACTGTTCTCGTTGCAATTCGTTGTATTTTCAAATAATTATCAACCTTGATTTCATCATCGGTTTATTTTATTTTTTTAATTTAACCTATAACACTCGAACAATAAGTTACTTAATCATTAAATACGATTAAAGAAAAATTAAACATCGAAGGTATTAAAATCCGATGTGCACAAAACAAAGAAAGCAATAAAGAAGCCATCATATGATGGCCGGTGAACCTCTCATGTATAGAAGCTAAGATATACAAAACAAAGAAAGCAATAAATACAATTTATCATCTTTGCCACTTTTTCATGTCTTTTCCCATGATGGCCGGTGAACCTCTCTCAGATTGTATCTTTATTTTTTTAGGAAAGCCAAATTCTATAAACACAACCCAACCCTAACCAATCTTGGGCTGGGGAAAGAAACCGTTATCCCATCCTGTTATTGAATGAATTTGAATTTTGATCTATTCTTTAGCCATGAGAACCCGAGTGACTTGATGTCTTCGATATTTTCTCCACCTTAACCTCTTTATTTGAGAAGTGAGTTTCATTTCTTGCCTTCAAAATCCACCAACAAACGACTAGAATAATTCCGTGAATTACGCCCATTTGAGTTTCATCTTTCCTGATCGTCTTTGAGTTTCATCTTACCTAATCGTCTCTCAGATTGTATCTTGACCTTGCTTTTTATATTAACTAGAAATGTTGCCCCAAGCTTCACAGCGGGAGTCGAACCTTAAACGGTTGAAGTGTTGACATTAATATGGCTAAGCAAAAAAAAGAAACGTGGTTAAACAAATTTTGCCTTGCGCTGTGCGGTGGGAAGCGTACTTTAAACGTTTGAGAAGATGACATTAACGTGGCAAAGCATAAAAAAGAAGCGGGGTCAAATACATAAAAAAACGTATGAAGTTACGGCGACTCGATCGGTTGTGGAGATCGAAAATAGATAAAAGACAACGGTACCAATGTTTTTAAGTCGGTGTTGGTCTCATTTTTCACAGTACCAGCACGTCAATACCAAAAAAAAATATATTCTATTTTGAAGACGAATTCGTTTTTAACAAAATTTATACGGGGACGTTAAAAAAAAGATTAAACAAACAAACAAAAATAATTAAGGAAAAATCATATTATATATACTATAGGGAGTAAACTTAAAACTTTAAAAAATTAAGGGAATCAATATGATATTTTATAAAGTTGAGGGGCTATTTTTGTCATTTCACCAAAGTTAAGGGGTGAAGTGGTCAGTGACATTTTTCACCGACACTTCTCTTTAAGTAATAAGTAATTATATCATATTATAAAACATTGTTGTAATCAGAGGTATCAGGATGTTTTTAAACTAAATTTGATGAAGTTGTTGAGTGCATAACTCCCAATTTGGATAAAGGTGCGTGTAGTGTAGATAGTAATTTATACCACTTTATACATGCCGACATTACTTTTTAGTCAATTTCATAATTTAATTTGATTCTTTGACCACCTCGAACGATATTTTGGATTCTCTTTCAAACTAATGTGTATTTTAGTTTAAACAAACAATAACTTTAGTTAAGTAAGTAAATAACAGATCGAACTATAGAAGTTGAGGTAATTATAAAACATAAAAAAGTTTGAGTGGACTATCTCCAACTATGTGGTGAGGGACCCGCGTGCTAAGGTGTAGAGAAGACGCGCAAGTTTTAGTGAAGACGCGCAAGTGGACAGTCCATGTGTATACGACGGAGTCGGGCATGTTCAATGAGAGGGGAGGAGAGAAAGCTAAATTGGTGGGGAGAAGAGAGAGAGAGAGAGAGAGAGAGAGAGAGAGAGAGAGAGAGAGAGAGAGCTGAACAAGCCGACGTATAGGACGGTTAGGTCCCCCGTCTCACGTCCACTTTGGAGATGGTCTAAATTTTCTGTACGCTTGCATAAAAGTTTTAGAGTGTCATTTTCGTCTTTGTGCTTTAACCATTTTAGCCAGTGTCATTCAAAAAATTTTTTTTAGCTTTTTCGTCCTTAGTTTTTTAAAATCTAGTCATTTCCATGTTACTAACTAACTCCTTCTACATTTTAACATTAAATCAGGGAAAATTTTGGTTAAATTAGGAGTAATTTAGTTAGATTTTAACCTATGAAGTTCAAACTGACCCTTGATTTAATGTTAAAATGTTGACGGAGTTAGTAGTTGAATGAAAATGGCTAGATTTTGAAAAGTCGGAGACGAAAAAGCTAAAAAAAAAGTTTTTGTATGAAACTGGCTAAAATAGCTAAACAACAAAAACGATAATGACACTTTAATCAAAATTATCAATAATCTTAATCCCAAGTGTTTGTGTATTTTACTAAATGTAATTTTAGCCCCTAAAATTTCTTAGATATGAAAAATGACCCCTTAAATCTATTAAATATAAAAAATATCTCTCAATTTTGTAAAATGTCACTTTAACACCCCCTATCTTTTTTAAAGTTCTAAGTTTATACCTTGTAGTATATATAATTTGATTTTTCCTTAATAATTTTAGTTAGTTTGTTATTTTTTTCTTGATGTCGCGGTATAACTTTTATTAAAAACGATGTCGTATTCAAAATAAAGTAATTTTTATGCATCATAAGTTATATCGACTGACAGTAACGTGATGGTGTCATGAAGAACGAGACCGACACTGAATGAAAAACATCGGTACCTTTATATAACTATCTTTTATATATGTTTCGATATCCATAATCGAGTCGCAGTAACTTCATACGTTTCTTTTATGTATTTAACCACGTTTCTTTTTTTGTGCTCAGCCACGTTAATGTTATCGCCTAAACCGTTTGGCCTACCGTCATGGAACGAGTGACAAAATTTATTTAACCACGTTTCTTTTTGTGCTTAACCACGTTAATATCACCGCCTCAACCATTTAAAATGTATCTCCCGTCGCGAAGCGCGAGGTAACATTTCCCATTTTAATTATATACCATTTCTACTTATGGTTGTCTAAATGGAATCTGAATTTAGTCGACTGTCTTTGGATGTCAACCTGAAAAAAAAAACATATATATAATTAAAATTTCTTTTATATTTTTTACTAAGGTTAGAAACCAGGTACATTATACAGATTGAATAAATGTAATGTTGTATACTTAATAATAATGAACTTACATATTACATATTTATAACATATTAGATAGTTTTTTCAATGCAAATTATAGAAACGTTATATAATTATCTTTTAAAAATGTGTTATAAAAATAATGAAATGAATGTTCAACTTATAAAATGTTTTATGAACAAACATTACTTAAAAAAAACAAAATTGTTAACGGGAAATAGTTAGTGCTGATAAGTGTACTTACTATTGATAGTACTTACTATTGTTTTTCTGTTAGAAACCTTTTGTTACCAGAATTCTTAGATAGACTCGGAGTTCATTTTCATTATTTATTTCTCTGTCGTCATTGGAATTCAATTTCAATAGTCATTAATAAATGATGGTTTATTATTTTTCATTCTTTATCTATAATTATTTGGTGTTCTAAGTGAATCAAATCTGAGATTCATTTTCGACAAGCAGAGTCTTGAGGAGTTCGATAGAGAATGGAGCTTGGAGGAAGAGTTTTATTTACTAATTTCATTACTGACATCTATTTGACGTTTTAAATTTAAATCAAGATAAGAGAAATGAAGAGATGTAAAGTGTAGGTTTTCTGGATTTCGTAATACTTGGATAGCTTTCAGAGAGAGTCAAGAACGAGTATGCAATTATCTGTGAAAATTCATATATAAACTATGATATGAAATCAGACTAAAATGAATAATTTATGTAGTGGTTAAACCATTACAAAGAATCATTGCAACTATTTATTAAAGGATATGACAGCCGACAGTTATAACCGTCAGTAGTAAATATGTTGCTAATGATGGCTTGCCATCAGCAACAACTTGGTTGCTACTATAATACTTGTTGCTCGCCCATTTCCAATTTTGACCAAGTTGCTACTTATCTGTCATTGATTTGCGTGAGCTCCGCAGGGGCGTTGTCCTTGGGTCCTATTAGGGCGCTGCCTTGAACCCTACCTCAAACCCTGCCCCAGAAGTCCCTATGAACTTTAATGGTTTAATGGTGTCCGGAATTAAAATAGTATTAATTGAATTTACAAAAAAAGATTATTAAAATCACTCACATTAATGTTTATCTATTAGAATCAATCTAGACCAAAGAACATGGCTAATGGACTATGTATTTATCCAAGTCAATTGCCAAAGCCAAGACGTAATACATCATATGTAAATGAGCTATTTTTTTGGCACCATTACGTGCACAAAGTAATTTATCATTGGCTATCACGTAAGTCCAACACCTATACGTGTCCTAGTTTGATAGTTAGACGTGCCAATATTAAATATATCCATTAAAATCTCGTGAGCCCCACCTAAAGCTCTACATACAAACCTCTTTGATTTGACCTAACCAACGGGCCACATTCTATTATTTCTAGGCATTAATATTGATTTTCTCTAATTTTTCAAGATTTTTCATGTTTATTTTTATTTTGTTGTAATCAAAATTATTTGAAAGAGTAATGTAATGACACATAACTTCTTCTTTACTTATGTATACTTCTTTTCATGGTATATTATGAATTATTACACGTATTTAACATATTTCTTTTATATGTTTAGTCTTTTTTATTAGATCTTATTATGTATATAATCCTAAAAGGTATTCTAAAATATTATAATTTTCCTGTAAGCTTGTCAAGTATCATAAATTCTGTTAGTTTTAATATTAATTATTTAATTTAAGCTTGAAGGGTTAACAAGTTTTAGTATTATTATTATTATTATTATTATTATTATTATTATTTCAAAAATATAAAAGAAAATATTTTATGGCATGTCCTCGCACGCAAACATAACATGTATATATGTGGTACAAAATTTATGTGTCCCCCCACAAAACACAAAAATGGACATTTTTTGTGTCGGTGTCAATGTGTATGTACTTTAAAAAATATAATCATTACGAGGAAATACATGTTTTTAGTTAATATATTATTGAATAAAATACAAAAATAATTTAGATGGTGTCTGGATATATATGTTGAGAAGTGGTTATAAAAAGGAGGAATCTAAACTTTTAATAAAAAGAAAAGTAAAATAAAGCCAACGCAATAAAATTCGAGGGGTTGCCTCTCATCTCCCGTAAACCTCACAAAATTTTCTAGTGATGTCTAGCCATGAACATTTTGTATGAGTAGTAGAGATTCAATGTTTCAATCTGAATTCGCTTCCCAGAATAGCGAATCTTATATTCGCTTGCCCTTGGGAAGATCTTTGAATGGTCATCATGCACTACCAGAAAACATGGGCTTCATTGACTGGAATTTATCGATGGATCACCGACGGTTTCCATCTAATTCCACATTTTCAATAATTTTTTTGGAATTTAGGTTAGACCACGTCAAAATTTCGTCGGTAGTCACTGAAGGATAAGTGGTACGTCGGTAACTCTCTGGTTATATCAGACTAATAGTTCCTTAGTTAGAGCCTTTTTTTCATAAAGATTCCAACTAGTTTGTTTGGGATGTGGTTTTCGACCGATGATCCGTCGAAAATTTTGAATTTCCCAAAAAAAAACACACGTCCTTATAATCAGACTTTTCAAGAAAGAATTCGTCTTTTGTTGATCAAAAAGGCTTTGGTAATCCGTCGGTAATGAACCAAAATTTGGCCGGAGAAAAAGGCGTCGGCAATCCCTTGGAAAATTTATCGTTTGTGATTCGTCGGTAATAACCGACATAATTCCATCGGAAAACGTATTACCCATGGTCATTTTACCGATGGAGCATTACCGGCAGATTCTCGTCGGTGATGACTTTCACCAGCGGTTTTCCGACGAAACTATCCATCACCTTTGTTCATGCGGTATATCTAACCACTTTCTCCGCCGTCTCTACCCCGTACACATCTCCCACCACCTTTGGACCACTGCATGCGACACCACACAACAACCATATATTCTAGAAACGTATTCACGTTCTCTTATTTGCTCTCCCCTTGTTTGAGATTGTAGCCGATCTTGTAAGTTTTGAAAATACGATATAATATTTATAAATATGTGTATGTATTGTTATATGTATTCTTAAAATATAACACAGTGATAATATGCATGTTAATAAATTAAGAATGAACGGGTCAAGAACTCAACAACAATCTAATAAAGATTTTATAAATTGGTATTGTACTGCATTCCGTATAACCTAGTTTACTAACTAGAAAAGTTACATAGACATAACTTTTTTTCACAACTAATGTTGAAGGATAACAAGACTAAGAAATCTTGCAGTATTGATCTACTATCCTAAACCTAATAAGAGCACGTCCTAAGATGTTATCTAGATGACTATCAATCTAACCCTATCAAACCCAATTAAACTCACGATTATTAATGATTCAAAGACCAATGTTTAGCAGAACATACAATTGAAAAAGATAAAAGTTAAATCGTTTCATTCAAATCAATTGTAAAGCACATAAACCTGATAAAATCAAAGATCAAACAAGATTCATGTTCAATAAAAGTAAAAACGTTGATTGAATACAATTACTAGCTCAAATCCTACACTCGGGGGATGACCACGGGTGGATTAGTCTCTCATGATAATGGTGGATCTTGATTCTTGATGCTTTCTGGATGGAATTCATGTTTGGAATAATGACTTGTTGTTTACTAATCACCCTGATTCATCCAAAGTCGCCCCTCAACGCCTAGGGATGGATGATCTTCGAAGCCCTGGCCTCCAGGGTTAAATAGGCGTCAAAGCCCTGGCTCCATGTCACTAGCGTAAGCTACGTTGGTCTTGACCCATAGGCTACAAACCATCTGTGATACGCTGCAAAATACACTAATTCGTAAGTTGGACGGCTCTCAGCGTAAGCTTCTGCGGGCCTTTATCAGCAAGTTCATTTTCGCATCCAATCTTGTTATAGTAACCAATATTGATCGATTTCTTCTTTCTACAACACCATTTAATTGTAGGGAGTAAGGTGTTGTAAGTTGGCATAGAACTCCTTCATCTTCACAAAATTTTGTTAATATTTTAGAAGTGAATTCTCCTCCACGATCAATTCTTAATTGCTTCTTCTTTGCTCCTATTTCTAATTTGGCTTCTTTCTTGAATCTTTTGAAAGTAATCATCGAGCAAAAGAAATAAATAGTTGTTACCTGATTTTTTGTAGGCGATATTGGTCCACATAAATCTGCATGGATTGGTTTAATGGTTGGGTTGCTCTAAATGTGGCTTGTGTTGGAAATGCCATTCTGCTTTGTTTTCCAACAAGACATGCATCACATAGTTATGGTGGATGTGATATATTTGGAATTCCACATGTCATTCCTTTTGATGTGAGAAGTTTTAGTGAGTTAAAGTTTAGATGGCCTAACCGGGTTGCCATAACTAAGCTTTATCTTCATTTTTTAGTAAGGAGACATGTTAGTGATCCAATAGATAGTTCTATTATATATAGTTTTTTCCTTGTTCTAGAAACCTTTAGAGTAATTTCCAAATTGAGTCTCAAATCCAAATGTATTCGTTCTTCATTAGTTTAGTACTTCCAGCTTCAATAATTTATCCAAGACTGATAATATTGCTTCATAGATTGGATTGTAATAGATTTCAGATATCATCCTTTAGAATGGATCCTTTCCCTTTAGTTTCTATGTAGGATTCATCGCTAAACTTAACATTTCCAGTGATATCTTCATCTAATTCTATAAAGTATGATCGGTGTCCTGTCATGTGTTTACTTGCACCTATTACATGGAAATGTGTGTTATTAATGTAGCATTGGCATACATAATAGATACTGGCGAAATACGATACAAATAGCTAAAAGATGACGAACAAGGTGACATATGAGGGGACACGTTAGAATCTAAAATCCATAAGGATGATGGAATACCTGAGGTACTAGATAAGGATAGACCTGAATAAGACATGGAAGTGGACATGGCAGTAGCATTAGTAGCAAGAAAAGCAACATTGTTGTTTCCTGGATTGATATGTTCTAGTTCAGACAACCTTCTGATATCCTAATGTGGCGGAGATTGAAGAGCATGCTTGTTCTTGAAATACTGAATCACTCCCCCGCGATGCTTGACTACATACATATTTCTTTGATGATCAAACTTTCAGCTGATGATCTTCTTAGTTGATTCTCTAGTTTAAATAGCCATGTTTTGATGAACCTTCGGTAATTCCATATCGGAGGCCTTAAACCATCCAGTTCGATCAAGATTTTCTTTAGAGGATTCAGCTAGAGGAGTTTGTTTTGCTTTTTCATCTTAAGGATGTAGTCAAGCATCGACCACCCTCATACGATTATAATTCGCATGAATTTCGATCCTACAGTTTAGCCCAACGTAACCCCTTTTGTATTTGGTATGTCGACCACCCTCATACGTTTATGGTGATCATCAATGATATTACAAATTCAACAGTTAAATGCCTCTTAAATAGGCATGAGAACATAACATAATTCAAAATTGTAATCTAAACAACCTACCTCTTATTCAACAACTAGCTCCTATTAACTAGCAACTGTGTTGATTAAATCCTTCACGGGAGAAGCTTATCGGGTACCTTCATGGGGAGAAGGTACCTTCGGTAAGAGGATGAAGCTCATGCATTTTGAAAATATGCCTTTTTTCTACCCCGCTTGCCTTTGTTTACTTGGCTCAAGTAAAGTTACGCTAACTCTAGGATCAACTTTGTATCTGTTTGCCTATGTCGTTTCGGTTTACTAAATATAAACCCAGAGCCGGAGCTGACCATGGGCGAGGAGGGCGACCGCCCAGGGCCCGCTTTCCCAAAGGGCTCAAAATTTTTAAATTTATATATATATATATATATATATATATATATTTAAAACTATAGTTTTGTTATGTTTATTATTATCAATTATTTTGTCATAATAAAGAGTTTTTTATTTAAATTTTTTATCGTTTGGAGTCCATTTTTCTAGCTCGTCCTGGCCCCTAAATGTTCAGCTCCGTCCCGTATAAAACCCAAATCCCTAATTTAAATACTCCTTTACATAGTTAAAGCTTTGATAAATTCGTAGAAGATACCATCAATAACAGATATTTTCTTTACCCATTTAGATATTTTGTGCAAAAATATTTAAAATTAAAGAGACAAAGATATCTTCAAATATAATTCAATAGCTACAAATTTTTGCATCAACCCCACTTGATTTTTCTCTTTCTTTATTTCATCCTCTTAACTTCATCTCTAAGTATGATTTTCTTCATCTTTGTTACTTTTAATATATTACTAAACTTAATTATTTGTGATTTTCTTTATTTATTTTAATTTATATCTTAATTTGTCACATGTAAAAAGACGCAACTTTTATAATCTAAATATATTTTTATTATAATCCCATACATCTCCCTGCCCCTTTGCTTGCTTATATATGTAGTGATAACAACAGCTAGCAGCTTCTTCTTTAAACATACACTCATGGGTCGCCATTCATGTTGTGTGAAGCAAAAGCTTAGAAAAGGATTGTGGTCTCCTGAAGAAGACGAAAAACTTCTAAAACACATTACAAGATTTGGTGTTGGTTGCTGGAGTTCTGTTCCTAAACATGCTGGTTGTTATCTCTTTTCTTCTCTGGACTGTTTCCATACTGCAATTTGCAACAGAAAAGATGAGTTTCCGTTGTTTGCGGTTTTCTTGGATAGAAAACTGATTCATTTTTGTTGCAAATTGTAGGAAAAGAATCAGATTTTTGTGTTCTGTGTGTATTTATAATACTTATAGATATAAAGTTTGAAACATTTTGACTCATTTTGGAATCTTGAACAAAAAGCAGGATTGCAAAGATGTGGCAAGAGTTGTAGGCTCCGGTGGATAAATTATTTGAGGCCTGATCTAAAAAGAGGAATGTTTTCGCAACAAGAAGAAGATCATATACTTAATCTTCATCAAGTTCTTGGCAATAGGTAACAAAATTCGAAACAAAAACTATTTGATTATTCAATTACAAGAAATGGGTGTACATTTTTGTTGAATCTTGAAGAGAACTTTGCTGAAATTGGTATCCAGGTGGGCTCAAATTGCTGTGCAGTTGCCTGGAAGAACAGATAACGAGATCAAGAATTTCTGGAACTCGTGTTTGAAGAAGAAACTAATGAAACAAGGGATTGATCCCAACACCCACAAGCCGATTACCGATAAAGATTATGTTAAAGACAAAAAGATGGAGTTTTTCGAAAAGAAGTCTGAATTTTTCACGAGTTCTTCATCATCAATGCCAATGGCAGCTGAATTGGAGCATGCTTTTCATTTCAACAATGGTGGATTAATGTTGTCTTCATCGATGGAAACTGGTTTGATACGCGACAGTTTGTTGAGTAAATCGATTTGTGATCCATTGTTCTTTGTTGAATTCCAGTCGGGTTTGGATCCAATCGGCTACAACTCAAATCTTTTAGCTCAATTTCACCAAACAAGCTATGAAACCTCATTGCCAATTTTAGCAAGTTTTGATCATCAGAACACAGACTTTTCTGATCATTCTGGTTCAAAATTGACCACAAACTCATTCATGATCAATGAAGGTAGAGAAAGTTCAAGTACTACCAATAGTTCAAACATGAACACAAGTCTTTCTGCAGGGTTTCAACCAATGACATTTGAAGGTGAAATGTTTCAATTCAATGGGGTTAATGTCAAATCTGAAGAAAGGAGTGTAGGGCAATGGGAACATCATATGCATGAGGTGCAAGTCAATAATGCATCAGAGTTCAATATCTACCAAATGGGGTCACTGCCTGGGGAATACACTCATGTCTACCATCAGATATGATAATTGACCCATGTAAATTCCAATATCCCATTTATTTCATCTTATCAACAGATAAAAGGTTGATGGATTTAGATACCCAAGTAAGTAATCGCGGGTATAAAACTAGTTCTATACTATAAGGTTTGCGTAACCGTATAATATTTTTGTTATTGTTTTTCTTTTGGTTTTCGGTATAGAGATATGACTAAAGGCATTGTAAAGTTTTCTTGCTATTTCTTGGATTGTTCAAAGGGTGGGTACAACATTTTGATGTGGTTTTGGTCTAATAAGACATATTGAAGTGTCAACTCGCGTGTAGTATCTCTTTTTTAATATGGAATTAAGTGACTTACGCTCGACAATTGTTTACTAGTGATATCCTTCGTGTTATGAAGTAACGTCATACGATTGTCTAGAGATTTAACTCATGCGCGGATATTCTACATATATGCTTGTCAAAATCTTGATTTGGTATGCATGTAGCATAAAGTTAACTTTAGGGGTAAAAACGTTTTTACAAGTAAATTAATTTTAGAGACAGAAAACTGAAAACCAGACATAGATTTTGGAAAACATGGTTTAGAAAGAAGTATTTGATGGGACCCAAACTTGGAAGAATTTGAGCATACACACTTTAGACAGGAGGTGTGGCCAAGTTTCCTTATGTGTAACAAAAGTTCATAAAAAATATGCTAATTGACAGCAACTGCAAGAAGTATTAATTACTCAAATAATTGAACTTAAATTTACCACTTTTACATTTCTTTAAGAGCAAATGAGAAAACACCAAATAAAATCATATTTTATATCTAAAGTTATTGAAAAAATGTATGAGCAATTAAAATCTTGAAACCAGTCTCTTTATAAATGTAGTTGTGAAAACACATGGTGAGTAGATGCGCACACAACATCAAAAATACTTCACTTGCCAACTTTATAAAGTTTAAACGTCTTGGTGTAGGGGTCGTCGATTAATAACTGAGGTTAAGTAGACGCACATGCAAGATCAACATCTCGCTATCAAAGAAGATAGTGACAGGCTTAAAATGTGAAAAATATGAAAGCTTAAATGGCAAAAGCCCAAACAAACTAAACTTTCCCATTTGTGTTAGTAAGTTAACCAGCAAAGAACCAAAACTTTTGCAATAAGTTTTTGGGAACATAATAGCCAAGGTAAATAAAGCACCCCTTCATTATTCCTCAACTGTTCTTAAAGTAACAAGCCAGCCTAGCAATAATAATCACTTTAAATTCGATACTTAATGATGTACATAAAAGAATCTTTATAGAAGTCATAGCTTTCGACTATGTAAGCTTGTTCAAACGGCCGACACTTTTTCACCGACAATTTTTCACCATGATCAAAGGTTTCAAATCTCGTGTTTGGATACTGAGCCGTTAACTATGAGGGGTATTGTCGATGGTCATACTATAACTATTGATAAGGGACAAACAACCCAATTAATAGATTCATACACAGATTAGTGGGAGTGTGGAAGACCCATGAGAAAACGACAATAAATCTTGTTTTTAAAAAATTTCTTGGTTTTAACTCAATAAGCTAATCACGAGTTTTCACCAATTCATGTGGTTGATTACACTACCAAAAAAACTAAAAAATTTGCGACAACAGATTTTGTAGAAAAATTTGTCGGAATTGGCCGTTAGCAAGTTTAATTAGTTTCACATTAAATATCTTAATTTTCGTACTTAATTTCTTAATGAGTTGATAAAATATTATTACAATCTCCTATAAAAACAACATATTATAACCTTTATATCAGTTTTCCATTGAACAACATTTTTCTCTTTGAAAACTACCAAAATGGACATTTCGCCGGCTAATTTAAAAAGGCGCCGGCTAAATTCAAAGGCTTAGCCGGCAAAAACTAAAGGCTTAGCCGGCTTAGTAACGACTAAATGTACATTTTGACATTTTTTTACAGAACTATGTCCATTTTAGTATTTTTCCCTTTAATTAGCCTTGCCTTTAGAATTGCAGTCCATCTTGCATCGATTATTATCACCTCTAGCGTTGTTAATGAAATGGAATGAAAACATAAAAATCTTGCAAAATAGGGAAAGTTAAAACCAGGGCCCCAAACTATGGAATTCTGGATCCAACGGTGGACAAAAGTTATGACATTTTAAAGTTAGGATCATACTTTTTACATGTTTATATTGTTTTATATACAAATTTATGAATCTTTTTGTTCCATGTCTTTCAAGAAAGAACCAAAACTTACAGCAGTTTAAAGAACCTCATGTGATCATACTTTAAAAATCAGAAATTTATCACTTGGATAAGATAAGGTTATGATAGTTGACAAACTCCCAGTCATTTGATAAACATTAAAATCACTTTAAATTTTGCCATTAATGGTATATTTAATAGATGCTATCTTAAAAATCAAAACTTGCAGTAATTCAAAGAACCCAATTTCATTTGAATAATCTAATTCTCATTGGAGTTCAATAGTGGAACTCAATGTTTCTGATAATCTTTCACAGGCAAACCTAAAAAACAAAACTCAGCTAAAAACAACAGCATGTATTTTGTGGTTTCAATATTCAGATTTCAAACAGTTAATCATGTGAAAGGGGTTGTTCCAATTATGGGTTTGACAAGAAACGTTTCTGAAACGAGCCGAATCTTGAAAAGATAGTTCACTACCTGAATATAGACAGCCTTAAAAGCGAAAGAGACATTGGTTTAGTTAAGAACGCCACGAAAGTTAATGCACAGGCAAGGTTTGGAACGTGAAAAGGTAAGATCAATGAGACATGTAACATCTTTATATAGTTATAACTAACATGAAGTTTATGGGAAAAACAACTACAACTTGTGAAATAATTAATAAATGCATAATATACCTCCTTTTGGCATAATTTTCATTAGTTGAGAATGTAACCAAATAGAGTATCAAATCAATGCAATTATAATAATCCCCAAATTTAACAGGAACAGTAAATCAACAACAAGAAAGACACTAAACTCTTAGCATAAAGCTATCGCGGCGGGAATAAAAACAGGTAGATTCAGAAAAGCCTGTTTATTGACTCTAAATGTGTATAATGAATCATATTTCTACTACTAAACATTAAGATACAAGGTATTTATACCTTCTTGTATACTATCTTATTTGTTGGGTCATTTAATATTTTCCTGTGGCTCAGAAACTTATTTAAAAGCCCAACAAAATCTAACAACAAAGAGTGTCTTTCGGGTTCTTGTTAGTTTCTTAAGAAGAAAGAATCAAGTCACTACGTTGATTTCTATTTTCTATGTCTATAGTCCCATGAATATGTACACTAAATCATTAGGGATCAAAAGGGGTGCATGGATTGGTTTTGGGCCCTAATTACCGAACCAAAACTGAAATTTTGGGTTATGGGATTTTGTAAACCGGACGGCTTTGGTTATTTCAGTTAATCTGTTATGACCATTAGTTCAGATTAGTTGTGGTTCGATCACTATCAAAAAACTGAAAAATTTACGACAACAGATTTTGTGAGAAATTTGCATTTGCGTGGGACTAGCAACCATGGACATCTCATTCATTAGAATTCTAGTGTGACACTACATGTCTTCTCAACGTTTTTCTTTGATGTGTATTGACTCGGTTTTCCAAAAGATTATCGATCTACATGAGGGTTTGTAATATTTCTTAATTTAAATTTAGTTTTGTGGTATTCAAGAAAGCAATGAATAGTCTTTCATTTGTCTACTAAAATGTAGTATAAGGCTCCTACTATACCACAATTGAACCCACAAGGCTTCAAACTCTTGGTGAATTTAGCATTCATGTGCCCCTCCTTCAACCTTATGGTGTGATCATGTTGCAGACATATTGTTACAGAATGTTTACATCATAGTTTCTTTTCTCAAGTCCAAGCACCAAAGCATCTTCGTCTTTAGCTTACGTAGGAATATTATAGAAGAATCCTAGAGTTTGTTAGGATTCGATTGTGATAATCTTTAGTGCATTTAGATATTATTTATCCTTAGTTACTTACTAAATAGTCCATGTTACCAAGACCATCTATGTATATAAATATGACCATTAGTTTCAATTGAATCAATAACATTTTCCCTTATGAAAAAGTATGAATGGATTGATTGAATCATTTATATACATTTGATGATTTACATAAAGTATGAATGGATTGATTAAATCATTTATCTACATTTGATCATCAAAAACCTTTGCATAACGCACAACAAGTTGAAGTTGTCATGATTAATTAATTTGGCCATTGCCATGACAACTTCATAAGGGGTGTCTCGGAGCCCAAGCTGGCATCGGCGGTCGCTTGGGGCCCATTTTCGCAAGGGCCCAAATTTTGAAAACATTTATGTGTATATATATAAATAATTTTTTTTAATTATAGTTATTACAGTTATCATCGGTCTTTGGGAAAAAAATTATATTTAAGAGCCCACTTTTTAGTAGTTGTCTGGGACACCCGAAATCTCGAAGACGTTTCTGAACTTCATTAGCAATATTGCTAACTTTATTGTCCAAGTCTTCTAGTTTCTTTGTGGGTCCCAGCCATGGGTCTACTCTTGGATTTCCATGACTCTTTAATAGGAATTAGCATATTTAAATGGATGTGTAAGTTTTTCAACGTTTAAATTTATATGTTAGAAAAAAAAAGTAACATTCGTTTGGCAGAAACATGTAAACTATTAAAAGAAACATAATGATTCTAGAACACAAGGTTTGTATACCGATTGCAAACTCTTTTGGGACTTTTCTAGGGATTTCAGTCTATGTAACTATCCCCACAAAACTCTTTAAAAGAAACATGTATTTATAAAATGATTTTCCTGATTTTTAGCAACCATAAATACATCTTGAGATATTGTTTCCTATCAAATAGGCGAGTTTTCTTGAAGATATGAACTAATTGTGTGATTGCAACGTACACACTTTAAAAAAAAAAAATGTTCTAGTAATATTTGAGTGTTTACTTGACAAGGTCTATCTTTCAATCTTCACTATTAATTAAAATGTTTGAACTTTGTAGTATTGAGTATAAGATATTAGCTGTGGAGTGACTCCTTTACTTGTTCTCTAAAGAGTGGTAATAAAGTCAACAAGATTGGAGAATATGACTATAAGGTCACCCTATAGAGAATTTCAACAAGCATTTTGTATACCAACACACATTCAGACTAGGGCTGTTCACGAACCGAACCAAGTGGACCTTTGCTCGTGCTCGGTTTGTTTACAAACCGAACCGAGCCGATCGGCTTGTTTACAACCGAGCGGAAAATCGAACGAGTATTATCCGAGCATTAATTTTCCGAGCAAAATTCGAGCGAGCGGCGAGCGATTAGGACAACCCTACTGTCTAATGTACCCTTCGAATTGCAGAGCCGCAAAAGCTGCTCGTCGCTTGGCGTCGTTGATCATGAGGCGCAAAGGCTGATTGGCTGACCAAGAGGGAGAGACGATTTAAGACTTGAATCGCATAGTTGCAAAGGCTGCCTGTGGAGGCAGCGTCCGATTAGGGTTAGGGATTTTAGGCATAGATGATTTGAGACTTGAATTGATGAGAGCGCTCTCATGGTGGAGTAGTGAAATAACGTAATTACTAAAAAAGGGTTTTTTTTAGATTTTATTTTGGGCTACTCTTGACTCACTATAGGAAGTTTCATGTTGGATTGGGAAAAAAGAGTTATTTATAAATATATAAAATATTAATTTATTAATTATATATATATATTAAAAATCAATTCGAGCCAAACCGAACGAGCAACGAGCGAGCGTACCTTTGCTCGTGCTCGGTTCGTTTACAAAAAAAAGCAAACCACCGAAAGCATAAAGCCAAGTCTTTCAGATTTCGGGTGTCATGTGCGACTTTAAAAAAATAGACCCTAAAATATAAAATTATATATATGAAAAAAATTCATTAATACGATGAAATTGCAATGGCAATAAATAAAACAAAGTCATCTACTAATGGAAAACCTATAAATGAATCTTGTATTATTGTTTTGTACATTGATGAGATGTGGAATGATATATTATTCCCCGTTGATCCTTATGTTAGAAGTCAAGTTAGGTTTTGAGCTGACTATGTCACCAAAAAGTTACATATAAGTATATAACTAATCTTTCTTTTTTTCATAATAGTTATGGGTTTGTAGACATAAAAAGTGTCACTAGTGAAAATAAACTGTCACTAGTTAGGGTTATGATTTTAATTAATTATTGATTAAATCTTTTATTATTTCTTTTTAAATAGTGGTTAAACTAGGGATGGCAATGGGTCGGGTTTGGGACGGGTTTAGGTAATCCCAACCCCATACCTGGTTATAAAATCTTGTCCCATACCCGGCCCAAAACCCGTCGGGTTTCTATCGGGTAATTACCCGTCGGGTATCGGGTATACCCGCGGGTTTCGGGTAAACCCGTTAGTTTCTAAAAAATACCTGTTGGGTATACTCGACCTAAACCCGTCAGGTATTTATCGGGTATACATAAAAATTGTAACTAAAATAAGAAAAGAAAGAAACCAAATCATGTTTGGTATATACATTTAAAATAAATACGCTATATATACTTAAAATAAATCATACCTCTAATAAACAATTCCACTTAATGTCAAATGTTAACACCATATTTTTTTTTCACTAAAATATTTTAATTTTTCATATAGTAAGTTTGAATTTTAATATCTAGTTATGTTAATGTTGTTTTTTTTTCAAAACAAAAAATAATATAAGATTTGAGTTCTAACTATTACTTAATTTGAATTCTAATTTAAAATTTAAAATCTAATTTTCCTACACATTATTGTATTTTTATTTTTCTATTAAACAAAACCATGTAATACATGAGTATATAACCTAGTACGATATATATACTTAGAACGAACAAAAAAGAAACAAAAACTATATAGGGTAAACGGGTATACGTTATCGGGTAATCGGGGCGGGTAAACGGGTATATCACCATATCTCATACCCGTCTCAAACCCGTGAAAAATTTCAAAAGTAATCCCGAACCCGGTCTCATACCCGATTACCTGACCCTATACCCGTCTTAAATGTTTTGAGTTTGAGGTTTTCTCATCGGGTTCAAACCGTGGACATTAAAGGGTGAAGAGAATGAAAGGGCAAAGAAGGAATTCATAGAGATTTTGATTGGAAGGGCAGACCGGGGAAAACCAACCGTATTTTATGGGGAGTCCTTTAGGTATGCAGATATTGCACTTGTGACCATTTAATGCTGGTTTTATACATTTAAGACCCTTGGGAATTTTAGTATTGAAAAAGACTTCCGTATGGAATTTGTATTCATATATTTGGATCCTTCTTGGGCTTGGGTCCATAACGAGATAATCTTCTAAACTGGAAACATGATGAGTAGTAACGGATTCAAGATTTTTTATCAGCAGTAGTGAAAAACGGACAGGTAAACAAAAACTATACTAATTCGTAACAAAACCAATGGCACGAGAACTAAAATCTAAAGCAATTGGACAATTGGACCTACATTTTTGGACTTTGATAAACTGGCCCAGCAAAAACCTATGGCTCACTTTGGTTTCATTATATATGATATTTGTATATATGTGAAATTTCCCCAACTTATTATGACCGGAAAAAGAAAAGAAACAACACGGCTCAAACCTTCGTTTTGAAAAAGCATGCATCGAAGGCGCTTAAGGCGTGAGGTGCGCTATGTGGGCGCACTTAACGCATATTTGGGTCAAAATTAAGGTTTGTATGAGGCTCGTATTTAAAACCACCAAAGGATGAAGAGCTTATGGATGGTTAACTTAATAAAAAGGCTTTTATGTAAATGTGATGAGATAGATGCAACTTTTAATTGCACATAAAGCGTATTTGGTTGTATATAGAGGATATAATCACGTAAGTGGGGCTCTTAGCCTAACGTTAGGTTTTCAGGACCTAAACGTCTTGGTGTGTTTCATGATTTTTAAAACCAAGACAATTTACTTCTTTTACAACTTGAATTAAACAAGAAGTAAAGCTATCATTGCTTGTATCCATTGTATGTATTATGTAGGGATTATGAAATAATGATTTTTTAAGGTCATGTGACCTATACACATACACAAAGGCATCCTCTTATCCTTAACCTTTTAGAACCTTTTAATTTTAATATATCTATGTACCAGTAACCTGTATCTCTGTACATGAATTCTTGCAGCATAATAAACTTTTTTTTATCTCAAATTTTTACATAAAAGTATTTTGTGTTATTTTTGTCCATTTAACATTTGTTTTTGCAACCAAGAACAAAAATGACTAGTTCGGTGAAGTTAAAATGAAACCATTTCGTTAGTCATTAAGTTTGTTAAATGAAAAAAAATATGTATCAAAAGATTACATAAAATTTACTTGTATACAAAAATTTACATAAATCAATATTTATAAGCATTTTGTAAAATATATATAAATTGTATAATGATTCCATCTCAATTATATAATTGTATGCATACCAATTATAGTGAATAATATTTATTTACCTTTGTCAAAAGTTGTTAATAACTCTCCATCATTTTGCCAGAATTGTTTACATGGGACATTGTCAATGTTTTTAAAACCGAACCGGTTGCTCTAGAGGTTCGCTGGCCGGACCGGTCGGACCGTATTAAAGAACCGGATAACATTAATATATTATAAATAATTTAAAAATATAAAATAAAACTTTGATTTTTTTAATAGAAAACTAAACTTTATAAAGTTTAAAATTAAAAATCAGTCTACTCAATAGTGTTCCTGACTTCTTACCATTGAAAAACTTAACCCTATAGTGTACTCAACCTATACCACTGGCTTGGTCCAGTGGTTAAGGCGATGAAGGACGAACTTGCCCACGTAGGTTCGATCCCGAGCCAACCCGGGTTTTAGTTCGGAGTGCGTTACGCTAGCAGGTCTTGGCCCGTGTTGTCAAGTGGCAGCAGGCTCCATGGTTTCCCGGTGATAGCCTATGCCCCTCGTACTGAACACGCGGGCCCAGTTCAGACAACGTAGTGATCAGGTTGTGGGGTACGGGTCTCCGATTTGAAGATGTAACTGCTACGTAAAAAATGAAAGTTACCTATCAAAAAAAAATAGTGTACTCAACCTAATTTAATAGTCTACTCAAATATATCTAGCCAAATTGAAATAACTAGTCATCGACTCCTCAAACCCCTCATTTTTAAATTTCAACACACAATTTCACTCCTCTTTCACTTTCTTCTCCGGAAATAGTGAACATGTCTGATCCCGACACTCCGACGACAACCATAAACTCCGGCAAGAACCTCTTTGCTGTTCATTCAGATCTAAACATTTGACGGGAATCGTTTCTTCCTTTCGCATCTCCTAGATCCGGTATCATCTCGGATTTTTCTTCTTTCTTTTCTAAAATAGCCATCGGTCCAACCGCCATCAATAATACGGTTTCCGGTTCGACCACCGGTTCCTGACCCAACCGGTTGTGTCACTGCAGGACCGTTTCAACACACTCAACCGGACCGCTCAGACCACCGGTTCCCAATCCGACCAGTCTGACCGGCAGGTCCGGGTTTGAAAACATTGCACATTGTTTGATCATATGGCATTAGTAAGACTCTCATTTTAAACAAATATGACTAATTATAAGAAATGCCTATATGAACAACGTAAAAAGAATATATAATTAAATATAGGGGCTAACATGACAAACTCATAAGCAGAATGTGGACATAAAAAGCAAGAAAAATCACTAGACATAAGGCAGAGCCTCATATCCTCAATGGCATCCTGAGCCGTTTTTTGGCGCCACCTTTGAACCACATGGACAACCTAAAAAAGCATGATATACAACAAATACCTAATGCACCTCCATGGCGCCTTTAGCTGGCTTTTTAAGGCAATCTGTAGGGATGAGATTGGTATGGGTACCATACCGGTACCAGTATCGAATTTATATGAAAGTGGGTACTGGTACTGATACAGAACCTTTCAGTATGGTATAGTTTTGGTAACGTATTGGTACAAAGTACCAAATGCTTATCCCTAACTCACATTCACGTCGCCACGTCACCACCACGTCAACATAAGGCAACCACTTAACCAAATTACGAAGGTGCATTTTGGTTTTACTATCCACACACAAATATATAGACACATGTATATACATAAAACACAAATCACGAGCATTTGGTACCAGTTTTTAAAATCGTTTATTTTTAAACCTTTATTAATATCGTTTGTTTCCCACACAACCCCTGTGATTTCCCTCATGCCAAGCGCCCACGACCACATTCATGCCCTAGGACCAGCCAAATAAGATCACACTCCCATTACACATACTCTAACGGCTTTTGGACCTGCCCCTATTATTGCTTTGGACCGGCGCCTAATGGCGTTTTGGATCTATGCAACCTCACAAGGTCATTCTAAAACAGAGATTGATATCAAAGCAGGCCACTAAAATTTGGGAAATCAAGGTCACACATTTAGAGACAACCTACCGGTTAACGTTTTGATGTTGCAACACAGATGCAACATCTAGATTGACATTACATTATTACGAAATCCAATTCCATAAACAACTAGCACCAGAAAATAAGCAGAAAACAGAACACAATTAAATGGTTCAGAACCAAAACTTTGATCAAATGTGAGTTCAAACTCAGCAAAACAGAGCAATCTCATAATAAACCTAACAGTAATAACCATACTGAGCATCAAAAATCAAGAAACAAACCTAAGCAGTAAGCAGCACAGCACCACCGGCTTCCTTAATCTTCTTCTCAGCAGTCTTCGAAATAAGTTTCGCCTTCACAACAAACGGCTGAGAAGCAGGAACAGTTCCCTTTCCCAACACCTTGAAGTAACCGTGCTGAGTCACATCAATAACCGGCACCTTATCGGCGGTAGCCTTCTCCTTCACGTCCTGCGGTACCAGCGACCAGAGCTTGTCCACGTTGACGATAGGGCAGTAGAATTTGTTACGGAGCTTGTGAAAGTATCTCATACCGACTTTACCGAAGTATCCTGGATGATACTTGTCGAAGAGGATCCGGTGGTGATGCATACCTCCGGCGTTACCACGACCTCCGGGATGCTTGCGGTGCTTTCCGATACGACCGTGACCGGCACTCACGTGACCGCGCTTCTTACGGTTCTTCCTCAAACTCGTCGTCATTATTCCCTACGGAAAATGATGAATACAGATCTCAAATTTCGATTCAAGCAGGTAATCAATCAAATCATACATACGCGTTAATTATCTGTATCTATAGCACGAAATGTAAGGAAATCTACCGGTTTAGATCTAAATATCAATTGAAAAATGATAAATTAGAATGAAAAGTTCAGATCGTGACGATACATCGATCGTCGGAACAGAATGCACATATAGACGGAAAGATACGTTGAAGGCCGTCGATTAAACATACCTGGCGGCAGAAACCCTTGGTGGCAGTCGATCGGAGAAAATGAAACCCTAGCTTGCTTATATAGAAAAGTAACAAGGTGTATGAGAAAAGAAATAGTGCGTAGAAACGTATGGGCTTGATTATGTGGGCTTTACTTATCCAATTGACTTGACCAAATAATCATCATGCTCTCTGTATTCAAAGCCCAACTTAAACCAATGTGTTTTTACACTATTACCGTAACCAAATTTATAAGGTGTGTGAAATTTATATGTGTGTCTAGATATTCCACGTTAGAAAACATGTTTATTATATGTGTTGAATAAATGGTTTTAAAAAAATATAAGAGTAACTTTGCTTTTGCTCCATGTGGTTTAGTCAAATTTTGTTTTTTGTGGTTACCGAATTGTCGTAGTCGGCTCCTTGGCACTAACGTCATCTAAATATTTCTTTTTTTCCCAAAGACCGATGACAACTACTAAATTTAAATGTGTAATTTTTCTGTCCCAGAAACGTCTTCGAGATTTCGGGTGTCCCAGAAAACTTACACTATTACCCACCAAACCTACACAGTGGCGGATCTAGGAAAAAAATTCAGGGGTATCAGTCCAAAAAATTTTTTCCGTACATTCAAGTAAATGAAACATTTTTTTTGTATTAAAGTAAATAAAACAAAATTTTTTTTCTGTACATTCAATTAAATGAAACAAATTTTTTTTTTTGGTATTGAAGTAAATTTAAGGAAATTTTTTTTCGTATATTCAAGTAAATGAAACCCAATTATATGTTAATTGATTAGGGTGATAGATAGCAATATGTGGCCTATCAACGGGATCCGAAGGAAGATCTTTCAAATCAATTCACCTTCCCTATAATCAAAATATCAAATACACAATAACAACTAAAAAAAACAACTAAACTCTAACCTAAAGTTCAATTTCACCCAATTGTACATTTACACACAAATACTAAAATTGCATATAAACCCTAAATCAAAATTAGTAGAATACCTTAATGAGGATTAAGAAAATGATTGGAATAGCGGAAGCCGGACGGTTGTGCGATGGTGGTGCATGTGGTGCAATGGTGAGCGATGGCCAATGGCCCCTGGTGGTGTGCGCCTGCTGATGCTGCTGGCTGTGCTCGTCCTCGTCTCAGCCTGAGAACAGGTCTGCGCCTTTTTATTTTGTTTTGGTCGATTGTGAGTAATGAAGATGGATTGGATTATGGATTGGATTATGGATTGGAATTTAGGTATTGGTTTTTGGGGATTGGGCTATAATTAAAATGTTTTTTGGGTTTTTATAAAGTTTATATAATTAAAGCCCAATTTGCAAATTTAATTAGTAGAATACTTTTTTTTAAATTTCTTGGGTTATTATAAAGTTTATGATTTTAATAAAATTTTAAGAGTGTTGGGATTTATATGAAAATTTTAGGGGTATTTAAAATTTCGTTCAGAGGTATCGGGAAACATAAAACGGTAAAAAAAAAAAAAAAAATCCCACTACGCGTCAAAAGTTGAGTACCCTACCCTCCACTTACATCCACCCCTGAACCTAAACCCACTTAATCTTCTTCATCATTTGACCTCCACCACCACCATCTCAGATGTCATTTCCGGTGACAACAACCACCATGAGTAACAGTGTTTGGGTTGAATTTTGCAACCTATTCCACTTACCTATGGTTATATAATTTTCCTTACCATTATTTTGAATCAAACACAGAGACCATCACGCTTTTTCCTTGCCTTGTTTCTTTACCATTATGGCTGATCTCTTTTCCCAAACCATGTATTTTCAAACAAACATTTCACTTTTTTTTTCAAAAAGTTTCATATGACTTATAATCTTTAAGTTAAAAAGGTGAATTAAAAAAAAGATCTGACACTGTTACTCATGGTGAAATCGAGCTCCAAACCGTCGACGTTTGATTAGAGAGAGAGATCGCGTGAAATCGACTTCAGATCTGCAATGGTGGCAGCAGTCTGGCGACTGGTTCGAAGAAGCTTTTTGCGGACAATTCGAAGGGGAACAAGTTTGAACAGAGAAGGCAACGCGTGGTAGCTTTCAGGCGAGGTGGTGGCGGCGGGGATATCCGTCTGCTTCATATTTCATCTTCATTCCGCCGGAGTGGCTTGCTGGAAAAACGTGGGTGAAGGTAGGAAGATGAAGTGTGGGAGTGGGAGTTAAAGGGGAAGGAGTGGGGACCACAAGTATTTATTAGTTTTCTTTTTCTTTTTTTTAACTCTAAGGGCATTTTAGTCATTTTACATTCAATTAACAGAAAACTCTAACGTCCATCCACTTCAAGGGCCAAATGTGTTACAATCGTGCAAACTATTGAGCCAAAGTTGTAGTTTCCTATTCCTAAGAAACAAAAGTAAAATCCGTGTAAACCACAGGAGTCATCCATGTAATTAGTTCTACAAAATAATGCCTTTTTTATGTGAAGTATTATAAGATGAAGCATACCTTGGCATCCGTACAAAGGCGTGTGTACTTTTGTAGGACACTTCTTTTATTATTTTCTTCGTTTATATAAATTTGAACTTGCTCTTTGCTCAATTGGCTCCTTGATAGCTTTTCAACTTTTTATTTCATCAAAACATCTATGTGAGATAATGTTATCAAATAAATATATCATATACATATACATACATAATACATGATGTAGTAATGTAACTTGGTCAAGTAACCAAAACAACAATCTATATTTAAGCGCTTTTTAATCGTTTTTTTTTTAATACGCCAACTCACAAATTTATGGTGTGTGTGTATATACTAGGTTAGAAACTCGTTTATTATACGAGTTGAATAAATGTTTTTTAAAAAGTATAAGAGTAACTTCGCTTTTGCTTCCTGTGGTTTAGTCAATGTTTGCTCCCTATGGTTCCCTAACTGTCGCAATCGTCTCCCTGGCACTAATGTCGTCTAATTTTTCTGTAAACATTTTATGAAACGACTAAAATGCCCCCTAATATTAAAAATTATAATATATATAAATTAAATAAAAACAAACCCTCACCCCTCTTTTCTAATCTTCCTCAACTCTCTCTACCCCCAAAGCCTCAAAATCTGTTGCTAATGTACTGAGTAAATCAAAACCACAAAATCACAACTTGTAAAAATCCATATCCCTGAACCAAATCCAACTCCCTACTATGGTTTTGAAGCATTAACCGGAAAAACCAAACTCGCCGGAGAAGGTACGGTGTCGCTGATTTGGTGGGGAAGAGGTGGGGCGGTGCCAGCGATTGAATCGCGTCTGTGTTACGAGAGTGATGAAGGGTAGTGTTTAAATGTTTTTTATTTTAATTATTTTGAGTAAACTGCACAAATGGTCCTTTAACTATTTGAGTAAATTACAAAAATAGAACTAAAATATTGTTACCTTTAATAGAAAAAACTAACGGTATTAGTAGGTTGGAGTTAATTGAGACAGATTACATACCATGAGGAGGAAAAAAGTCAAATTGAAACTAATAGACCAAAATTGTTATTTTGACCAAACCAAATGGAGCAAAAGCGAAGTTTACTCTAAGTATAAATATTAATAGAAGAGAGAGACGGAAAAACAATTCTGATGATTCGTAGAAACGTGACATCTGTCTCAAAAGTTAACATTTTATTAGGTATAAAAGATATATATTCTTATATGGTAAAAATAATGCACTTGACTAAAATTGAAAACATGCTAAACGGGTATGATTTTAAAACGGTGATAAGTTCATACAATAGTAACTAAATTTTTAAATTGTTCTAATTAAATCACTTAAAAAAAATTTCAATTATTTTACTCAAGTTTCAAGTAATGTGTCAATCATAAGTTTGTTTACCTATTCAACAAGTTATCATGCTTATATGGTATAATTTTTTTTTATTATGCTTACGTGGATATCAACATTTTTCTAAAATTTAAAATATCAAAAAGGTTTAAATAAAATTAATTTTATTTTTTAAAATTTTAAATTTAAATAATTAAAAAAATGTAAATTTTATAAAAATTAAAAAAATATATTTTTAATTGTCGATTAAAATTTCATCTTTTGGGGTTTATCTTTCAAGTAGGGTTATTGAACAAGTATGATTTACATTTGGTTTTGTTGGTTTTGTCATGTTTAATTAGGGCTAACAATTTTTGAGACCCGTCTAACAATTTTTGAGACCCGTTTAAATGATGATATGATTATAGATTCAAATTGTCTAACCCAACTAAATACGTTTTTGAGCCCTATGTTTAAGAAGGGGGTGAGTGGTTATTTTATATGTGTTTATGAATTTCTTCAATCAAAAAGGAAAAGGGGAAACAGTCTATAGTTTCGTTTGGGTGTATTTGACTATTTGTTGTGTTTGGTTACAAATATATAAAAAAAAAAAGGGTAAAAGTGACTTTTAAAAATATTTAACGGTATTATTTAATGACCGTCCATTTACGGACCAAATGAATACAAATTTTAAAATTAAAGACACTAACCTAATTTTAGTATTTAAAAACTAATATAACTCTAGACAAAACAAGGAGACACCCATACCAAAGGTATAATAAAATTATTATTAAATACAAAAACTAACTTATAATACACTTATAATTAATAATTAGTATTTAGATATAAACCGTTATATTATATATAATAATTGTCTTATGTATCATAATTAATTTAATATTTATTTAAATATGATTTAATTAATTATTAATGATGTGGCAACATTCTTTAAATCATTATTTCATTTTATACTTTAAACATAAAAAAAAACAAAGTTGTGACAAGTAATTGGGTACCAGGAGTCTGAATATGAGTCACCGGCGGGAAGACATGAACGAGATAAACCCTAGCTCCGGGAGCCACAACATGATCAACAGCCCATTTCACGACGTCCAAATCATGTTTCCCGACGGCAACAAAGACGTCGACGGCTTCTCTGCAGCTAGCAACGCTCCGGCTCTCCTGATCTTCAACCTCCACAATTTCCGGCGACATGACTCGCCGCCACGATTGCCGGGAGCTTTCTTCTTCGATCTCCGGCGACTCATGATCATGGTTTGTCTCTTGTGACATAACAATTGGCAGAAGATAGATGAAAACAATGGTTTGTGAATTGTGAGAGTGGTGGCGGTGGCTTCTTGTGAAATTTGAATCTGTCTCGTTGCTATCAAAGCCTTTTTTTCATATAAATAAATGGCTTTAAAGTTTAATCTTTCTTTCTATATCAATTTTTTTTCTTCATATTTTATACACATGACAGTATATATGTCACACGTATACATACACCAAACAATTATTTATTTATTTTATTTACATTACTTATAAAAATGGTCTTTAAAAGTATATCACTAGGCGTATTTCTTCGTATTCTTGGTTATAAGTATATATGTATATTCGATCATGAAATGAAAGATGCTGAATTCATAAGAAATGTATATGCATGTTTTGAAAAGAAAATTAGCGAACGACTATATAAATTATTGGTAGTTTTATAGAAAAAAATATAAAAGATTCGACTTTGACCTTCTATCATGACGTATTGAATACTTCTAATTAATACGTTACAAAATAGATGTAGGTTGCAAAATTTGGTATACCAGTAAATTTTTAAATGCGATACGATCTTTTTCCCACCAAACATGCCTGATCTATTGGACGAACATGCAGGCTTGGCTTATTCGTTAATATCGTAAAAATTGCTTGAACTTTTGTAGTAATATAACATTTGGATTTAAAAAGTGATTAATATCTTGTTGTATCAAAGGGGTTGTCTATTATTGACCATTTTAGTTAGGCTTGTGCACATGTAAAATGTCTGGAGTGATGATTTATGACTATTGAAGTTGTACATTTTTTGTGTTGTCAACTTCTATTACATTCCAATATTTGATTTTTATCTTGTTTCAACAAATCAATCTTTTTGAATCATTACAGATTGACTAGACATGTGAAAGAACATTAAATCCTAAAATGGCTACAATAAAATATACAAATCGCGTATGTCCCATCTCTCTCTCTCACACACATTTAGAGGAGAGAAATAAAGGCTTATTTGATACCGTAGTCCCACATATTCAAGTGTGTGATACAGTTTACGTGAGATAAAAGTGTGTTGGTTGGATTAATGTGTCCTTTCTAGATAAAATCAAAGTGATTTGCAGTTCAAAAATTATGGGTTTTTGAAATGATGGAAGCTCCAACAAGTTTTGATTTATGAATAATGCCCTAGATTTGCTTCTACTTAATTAGTAAGTAGCAAATTTTGATAGTGCTCCTCACAATTATTTTGGTTTTTGTGAAAAATATGTAATGTCTTCGCTTTAATTTGATTTTCTTTCTTTCAATTCATTTTGCAAACACTAATGTGGGTTATTTCATTTTTATGTGGGCTTCTGCTGATTATATGATTAATGGGCTTGGAGCTTTATTGCTGAGCTTATAGATGGATAGCTGGGCTTGTAGATGGATAGTTGGGCTTGAAGTTTCCTGAACTAGGACATCTGTTCGTTGATATATATAGCATCTCTTTCTTCATTTGAAAAGAAGAAAAACTTTTATCTCTTTGATTGAGTTCGCCTCTTTTCTGTTAGGGTTTGATACGTTATTTCACTGGTCTAGGGTTTTTATATGATTCATCACAACGATGAATCATTCAGTGTAAATAGATCGTAGTGAAGTTGTATCTGTTGTTTTTCATCTTGTTAATGATCTTCGAGAAAGAGTGTATGAGAGTTTTGGTTAAATACAAATTTGTGAAGTTCTTTCTTGTTTGGATTATCAAAAACTGACATGGTATCAGAGCTATTATAGCTCTGATCGAGTGTTTTATGTTGATTCTGGTTCTTCCGCTGGTTGTTACCGTATCAGATCTCTAGATCTGGTGGTGGCTGTTTCTGATCTATACACATCAAGTTGGAGTGGTTGTGGATCTGTCTTGATATAAGGATTCTTGCTCGCCTAAGGTTCCGATTGAAGAAAAAAATCTAGCATCTGTTTCTGATCTATTAACATCGACTTGGATTGGGTGTGGATCTGTCTTGATCTAAGGATTCTTCCTCGCTACGGTTCTTCTTGATTTGTTTTTCTTTGGAGCTTTGGAGTACCCTAACTTGGGCGCCCCTGGGTGAGATCCTTTCATATTAGCTCTTTAATTGTTTTGTTTACTATCACACGACATCTGTTTGTTACACTTTGGTAGTCTTATTTCATAATATTACTGTGCATCACTTGTGTGGTATTTCTTGAGTTTAAATCTGCATTCACCACTTTTGTTGGTCCTTAATCTGCCAACTTGATTGGTGTGAAACCCTGTGACTGACTCCAGTGGGGTGCTTGTGCGTGTGCCTGAGTGTTTACATCTGCATTTGCTATTTGTTTGACTGAAATATGGCTGAAGGTGTTATAGTTGGTACTTTGATTAGCAAACTTGATGCTAGTGATCCTCTCTATCTTCATGCTAGTGACTCTAGTAGTTTGAGTATTGTAAATGTGAAATTAAAAGGCACCGAGAATTATACTGTGTGGTGTAATGCTATGAGTCTAGCTCTTCAAGTTAAAAACAAAATAGGCTTTATTGATGGTACTTGTGTTAAATCTGATGATGATGATGTTCTTGCTAGACAATGGGATAGATGTAATTCTGTTGTGCTTACCTGGATTTTGAATTCTGTGAGTGAGGAACTTTATCTAGGACAGGTGTATTCTAAACTTGCCTCTGAAGTATGGAAAGATTTAAAAGAAACCTATGATAAAGTAGATGGGTCTATTGTGTTTGATATGTATCAAAAGATTAATTCATTTGCTCAAAATGGTCAGTCTGTATCTGAATACTATCACAGATTAAATATAATGTGGAAACAACTTGACCAGATCCTTCAATTACCTGCATGTACTTGTAATGCTTCTAAGGAGTTTAATAACTTCAATCATCTGATAAAGTTAATGCAGTTCTTGATGGGTCTCGACAGTGTGTATCAATCTGTTAGAACTAGTTTACTTATCAAAGATGAACTTCCCTCTGTAAAAGAAGCTTTTGCTATAATCTCTAGAGAAGAATCACATAGGAATTCTAATAATGGAGCTCAAAAGGGGCAAGTTCAGGCATCTGGTTTTGTTTCTAAAACAAATCAATTTTTTGATAAAAAGGGAAAATCTCCCAGAGTTCCAAATCAGAATTTACAATGTACTAAGTGTAATAAAGCTGGTCATACTATTGAAAGATGTTTTGAAATTGTAGGGTATCCTTCATGGATGAAACCCAGAAATGGTCAGAATAAGAAAGTTGGAACTAGCAATAGCTCTATCATTGAAAATGCTAATGCCTCTGTCTCTATTCCAAGTAGTGTTCTTACCTCTGATCAGGTGGCTAAACTGCTAAGTCTTCTAAATGAGAAACCTGTTGATAACACTCAAAGTAATAATGTTTCTGGTAGGTCTATTGATCCATTCTGTTCTATGGGTTTTACAAAAAGAATATTTGGTTTTTCTAATATGGTTGGAACTAGTAATGGAATGGGTTGGGTGGTTGACTCTGGTGCTAATCAGCATATGGTTATGACTTATAAAGATTTAATAAATCAGATTGATGTTTCCGAATTAAATATAAAAGTTAAACATCCAAATGGTACTAGTGCTGCTGTGACCAAAATTGGAAATATAAAACTAAGTAACAGGGTCACCTTGTATGATGTATTTGTTGTTCCAAATTATTGTGTTAACTTGATGTCTGTTTATAAGTTAGCCAAGGATAGTAAACTGACTGTATCATTTGATGAATATAATTGTCATATTCAGGATTCCTTAACAAAGAGTGTCCTGGTGACTGGTAGCCAACTTGATGGTCTCTATGTGTGTGGTGATTCTTCTGTGAATTCTAAGGTGTGTTATAGTAGTCATAATATAACAAACTTATGGCATGCTAGATTAGGACATCCATCTGAGAATGTTCTAAAAGTTTTAAAAGAAAATTTAAACCTAAGAACTGTTGAAAATGATTCGCCATGTGAAATTTGTCATAGAGCTAAGCAACATAGGGAGCCATTCCCTTTGAGTGATCATAAGTCAATTCAATTGGGTGAACTTGTTCACTTGGATGTATGGGGTCCGTATAAAGTCCTAACTAAATATGGCTTCAGGATGTTTCTTACTATAGTAGATGACTTCTCTAGGGCTGTGTGGGTCTATCTATTGAAACATAAGGATGAAGTGTTTGAAAATGTTAAATGTTTTTTTCATTTAATTAAAAATCAGTTTGGTAAAACAGTGAAAGTGTTTAGAAGTGACAATGGAACTGAGTTTTTAAATAAACAAATGAAAGAGTTTTTTGATTCTGAAGGAATACTTCATCAAACATCTTGTGTTTATACTCCACAGCAAAATGGTATTGCTGAAAGAAAGCATAGGCATTTGTTGAATGTTGCTAGGGCATTGTTGTTTCAAGGAGGCTTGCCTCTTAGGTTTTGGTCTGAATGTGTGCTGACTGCTGCTTATCTGATTAACAGGATACCAAGTTCCGTGCTAAATGGTAGATCTCCGTATGAACTAGTGTATGGCTTTAAGCCCTCTTTGAATCACTTAAAAATGTTTGGTTGTTTAGGATTCAGTGCAGTTTTAAATAACAAAAACAAATTTTCTAGTCATTCTGAAAAATGTGTTTTTATTGGATATTCCAATCAGAAAAAAGGTTATAAATTGTGGAGTCTTGATAATAAAGTGGTTATTTTCTCTAGAGATGTGAAGTTTTATGAAACCGTTTTTCCTTTTAAAGAAAATACAAGTTTACAAGACAATAATCCTGTTATTGATAAAAACGTTAACACTTTAACTTTTTTTGATCTGTTTGAATCCAACATAACTAGTCATTTTGAAATTGAAAAAAATCCCAATGATGATGAGGGGGCTGGAAAAGAAAATGAGTCTGTGTTACATAGGTCTCAGCAGTCAGGGGAAGGAGTTAGAATTGTTACAGATGGGGCTGTGACTCAGCAGTCTGATAGTTCTAGTTCCCAACCTGGCGGGGTTGAGGGTGTAAACAGTATTAGTGATGAAAACACCTCTTCTGAGGGTAATTTGTTAAATCAACACTCTGTTCCTACTGTTCTCAGGAGGTCTACCAGAAACGTGTCATTTCCTAGGAAGTTAGGTGATTTTGTTGTTGAAGGAAAGGTCAAATATGGGTTCTGTATTCTGTTGGGTAACTCTTTAATTTCTTGGAAAAGTAAAAAGCAGCCCACTGTATCTCGGTCTACAGCTGAGGCCGAGTACAGAGCTATGTGTGCTGCGACATGTGAAATAACGTGGTTAGTAAACGTTCTTCGTGAATTAAAGGTTAATATTAGCACTCCTGTGACTTTGTACTGTGATAATTCTGCAGCGTTGTCTATTGCTCGAAATCCTGTATTTCATGACAGGACTAAGCATTTTGAGATTGATTTATTTTTCTTAAGGGAAAAAATATCTAGTGGTTATATCAGGACTGAAGGTGTAGATTCCAAGAACCAACTTGCTGACATTTTTACTAAGGGTTTGTTAATGGGCCAGCATGATTTTTTGTGTTCTTTGCTGCATATGTTTGATATGTTTGCATAATTGAATTGTGGGGGTGTGTGAAAAATATGTAATGTCTTCGCTTTAATTTGATTTTCTTTCTTTCAATTCATTTTGCAAACACTAATGTGGGTTATTTCATTTTCATGTGGGCTTCTGCTGATTATATGATTAATGGGCTTGGAGCTTTATTGCTGAGCTTATAGATGGATAGCTGGGCTTGTAGATGGATAGTTGGGCTTGAAGTTTCCTGAACTAGGGCATCTGTTCGTTGATATATATAGCATCTCTTTCTTCATTTGAAAAGAAGAAAAACTTTTATCTCTTTGATTGAGTTCGCCTCTTTTCTGTTAGGGTTTGATACGTTATTTCACTGGTCTAGGGTTTTTATATGATTCATCACAACGATGAATCATTCAGTGTAAATAGATCGTAGTGAAGTTGTATATGTTGTTTTTCATCTTGTTGATGATCTTCAAGAAAGAGTGTATGAGAGTTTTGGTTAAATACAAATTTGTGAAGTTCTTTCTTGTTTGGATTATCAAAAACTGACAGTTTTCAATTTGACAAAACCCACCATCGGCATTAACACAACTATTGTGCTATCCTTGTTTGAAGTATAACCAACAAGAAAGAATCACATTTTATTACACAATTTACAAGCTAAGTTGTATAAATTACAATATTATTACATGACACATTAACCTTCAAAAAACATGTTAAAAGCCTAATTTCAACTACCGGAGCAAACACCCTTTTAAAGTAGTAAGGATAGTAAGATATCTCCAACTCCACCTTATCTATGAACCAACTCCCAAAAGAGATTTTAGTAACTCAAAAGAAACGACTTTAATTTCATCTCAAATAACTAGTGACACACACTATATCAACTAGATCTTATCTTTTTTACCTACTATACAACCTTCCATTGGAAGTGAAACATCATTCATGTCCATCTTGTTTCAAGTCGTGTGCTTAGAATAGGACCGGACCGGTTGGATAAGTCGTACAATCCGCGCCCAAGTTTTCACCGTGTAGAATGTGTGTTATGATGAAACATGGAAAGGGTGAAGATGATGGTGAAGGAAGAACAATTTAGAGAGTGCTTCTCTCTAATTAAATTCTATAAAACTAGTTGACCAAATGATTTCTTTGTTTTTGCACTCTTTTTCGTCTCTCTTAGAAAAAGCATCATATGGTTAATTTTATGTTCATTCTAAAACCTCCATATTTAATACTTTATTTAAACCACTATTCATGATATTTTATGACAATTTTATGAATCAAAATCATAACTCATTTGATTCATTACATGGTTTATTAGACGAAACAAAACTTCCTTTTAATTTATGTCAAAAAATGAAACAACCATATTTCTTAATAACAAAGATTGTTAGCATTAAACCAAAAGATGCCACAAATTTCTACTACACTCACTCAAGTTTCAAAATTTTTATTTCAATCACTCAACTTCGAGCGTCGATATCTCATTCATCTTAGCTCTGTTTTGGACATGGTTTGTTCCGTTATGAAGCTCTCACATTATAGAACACAAACCCAAAAAATAATTATTATATTAATCATAATTACATATAATTATTTGTATCCAAAGTTAATGAAAAACCACATTTTCACTAAATTTTTTTTAACAATTCTTTCACTAAGATTTGTGTCGTTCTAACTACACATTGTAATAGTTCCCTAATTATATAGAGAAATCTTTTCTCTATTTCTGGTACTCATTTTCACAATAGAAATTGCATATTCGTTGTTTCTTTTTAAATTATCCGAATGAATTTTCGAGACCATCTAAATATTTTAATCTGAAAGTGAACATACACAATTCAGATAGACATCAAGGCAATTACGAAATACAAAACCTACGTATATGACGTCATCATATTTTTAAAATTGATCCGATTAGTGGACCTGTAAGGCGGCCGATTTGATTATCGGTCCAGTTATAAAAAAACATTGACGATTCTTGAACAACTTAAAGTTACAAGATCTAGCATTATCAGTATACCACTACCACAAAAGAACCATTACTTTCGAAAAGAGTTCAACTACTAGTGTCTCATGTCTGTCCTTATTGTTGTTATGGACAACTTGAAGGTATGGCAACCTGTTAGTGAAATGCAGGACCACCCACGCATATGATGCGCACATGTGATCTTAGGTTCCAGACAACTTGACGTTTAACACGATCATTGCGGTTCCAAATCGGCTTTCTTAGTTAAAATCTAGCCAAATTCTGATTTCTTTATATGATACCAACATATGAAAGTTTCTTAAATGTTAAAAAGGAGAAAACCGCAGAGGTTATTCTTGTAAAGATAGCTATATATTTGAGATTGTGATCAAGATATGAATGAAAAAGATTGAAAACACCAAAAGTAAAGTGACAACAAGTGGAGGGGACCGAGAATCCACTTTACAAATGCGGGTCAATTATGCTACAAGTATATACATCACAAGGGAAAGAGATGGGAAATATCATGAAGCTGACAACGTGCTAATGCCAAAGACTCCCATGGCATCATCTACATGTCATAACATAGTATTGGCACCGTTATTCTTGCACTTAATTACTCTCATGGGTATGGTAGGACCCACCAAGAATAATATGTACGTATACGGTTGAGATTCTTTGAATATTTATGACCAATGTTTTAAAAAAATGTTCGGCCCTATCTCAAAACCGACTAACCGACACAAGGAGGAGGCAAGCATCTGTGATTTTTCACTCGTTTTACTACGTGTTTCACCACTTTTGTGTGTCAATTGATTTATTTGTGTTTGGTTCATTAGCTAATAACCTAACTGCAACACCAACAATTCCCAGTTTAAACGAGACGGGCTGACACAATCCAATCCAGTTTTCAACACACTCATTATGTTTGTTGTAAAGCAAACCGGTTATTGAGATAAATGTGAAATTATTTAACTGCCCTAGCTTTTATATAACTAATTATCTGAAAGGAATAATTACTTAATATATATATATATACACACTAGCTTTAATCTCGTGTGTTACACGATATAAACCTTAATATTACATTAATGAATATCTGAACATGTTTCTTATACAATATTTGATAATGTATTGGGAAAAATACGAAAATGGACATTTGACCACATATTAGAAGGCAAAAACTATATATTTTTGTGTTACACGATGTAAACCTTAATATTAGATTAATAAATACCTTAGCCAATAAGTATGTGACACGTGGCAGGCTTAGCCGTCTAATAGACGGCTATAACTGTTTATTTAGACGGCTAAATGCATTAGAAGACTAAAACTGTTTATTTAGACGGCTAAGCCTGCCACGTGTCACATGCTTATTGGCTCGTACTTTGACAAATGGAATGTTTGCACAGAAATTTTAGCCGGCTAGCTTAGCCGTCTTTAGCCTTTTCGCAAGAACAATGTTCATGAAACAGTAGGCTAAATAAGGATTTCCATTTTTGAGTATTTTCTTGGTCAAATGTCTGTTTTCGTATTTTTCCCTAATGTATTGGTAGTTTTTTCATATTGTCAAACTTTAAGACTATATTGATTAGAGTAATAAAAACATAAATACATTATAAGATTGTAAATACATTTTACGACTGAAAGTATGTTTTACAATTATAATTTACAAATCGGCAAATATTTTTTTGTCTAAGATTAAAAGTTACAATGTAAAATCAAAAAAGTATAATTTACGAATCGGCAAAATGAAAAGTTACAATTATAATTTACATATGATGATCAGTTTTGACTTTAAAAATCAAAATGCATATTTAAGAAGCAAAGAAAATATAATATTAAACCGTGTAACTTACGTATTGAAAACGATATAACTTATAAATCTCAAAATATTTCTTATAACTGAAATTACGCATTAAATATAATAATAAAAATTAAAAATTACAGTTATAATTTACAAATATCCAAATACTTGTTTTTATGCATTTGATTTTCTATTGGTAAGTTTATCATCTTTATATAAGATTAAAAATATGAACTAAATTTTATTGTGGAAATAGTTTTCAATAAAAAATCTCTTATATTCTCTTTTCTTTTCTTGTAGAATGCATTTGATATATAAAAAAAGCGACGGAATTTGTTTCTTTTATGAGTTTTCGTATAAGAAAATACTATAATAATCACTTGGTTATGTAATTCATTAGTATAAATATTTAATTATAAGTTAAATGTATTTTTATTGAAAGTAATAAAATCTTGTATAAATCATATAGTTAGCAACTTTAAACAATAAATAAGATAAAATAATGTATATAAAACTAACAATTTATCAAAAAAAAAACCACCACAAATATGAGACGCCTTATAATATATTAAAAATGTTACATTTTAATAAATTGATTTTTCTCGTAACGTATGTCACTTTTTAAAGTAAGAATCAAATATTCATTGCCTTCCAAAAAAATCCTTTATTTCATTCTTACGAAAAAAAAGATGGTCCATTATACTGAAGAATAGATCTTAACTTATTAAAGTAAATAACCTGGGTTTGTGATAATTTTAAAAATACATATTTTTGTGACAAGTAAGAGAAATAAAAAAAATATGTGACTTCCGTTTACTATTTCTAAGATTATCAAAAGCCTTTTTTATAGCCAAAGTCGAAATGAAGTCAATTTTATTTTGTTTTGTTTTATTCATCTTTTCTTGATTTGTTTCGTTATTGTCAATGTATTTCTCAATCATTTTTTTTTGTTGATTCCATAAAAAGTTGTAGAGCGATTCTGCGCATATTAATGATACATAGAAAGATAAACTAAATTGGATATTAATATGGGGTAAATAAAAGAATGATCCTAAATTTACTTTGTGGTATTATAACGATTTTGATGGTAAATTGTCAAGTTCTAAAATCAATCATCTAAATTTAATATGTTTAAAAGTGTATTTTTAATTTTTGATTCAGTTAATTTTGAAAATGATTGAAAAATTAATATGATTTTAAATAAATATTCATCATTTTGCTTTTGAAAGTTACCATCATCAGTACGGAAGTCAAAATCATTTAAAAAATGAGAGTTGAAATTTGTGTGAGTGAAAAATTAAAACATATTTAATTAGTGAAAAAAGATTAATTAGTGAAAAAAGAAAGTTGAGAATACAGACAGGGGCGGATGTATGTGGAGGGCAGGGGTAGGCCCGTCGATTTTACCCGTACCCGATTTCACCCGAACCGATTAAACTCATACCCGAATAACCCGTAACCGATTAACCTGAAAACCGATCAAACCGATTGTTATTAGGGTCGGGTATCGGTTAGACTTTCAAACATCAAAAACCCGAATAACCCGAACCGATTAAACCGAATAACCCGATTAATATCCCACTATATAGTTTTCATTGAGCTGCCGCGTTTAACCGGGTTTCATCACCGTTGATATCAGAGTTCCGTTAGCTAATAACCACCACCGTCGTAGAAACACCTCTAAACACCACCGATTATCTCCACCACTTATTTTTCTTCTCTCTCAGTTATATCCACGAAACAGAGAATCACACAACTGAATTATTTATATCCATTTATGAAAATCATACAATTGATTTGTATATATAATTCGATCGAGAAAGTTGGTGATTAAACAAGTGACAAAGAAAATGGTGAGTGGTGGTGCTACGTGGGAAAATCACAGAAGCAAAATCATTTTTTTGTTTCGACACTAACAATCGTTTCATTTAGCAACTTAACCGTTAAACGGACGTTTAAGTTGAGGGTGGGTAGAAATTTGTTTGTTATAAACTGATAACTTGCAATCTATGAAAAACTATAGATTAACGTAAAACCCGAACTACCCGACTCGATCTACCCGACAACCGAACTACCCGAACCCGCTCTACCCGAGAACCGAACTACCCGAACCCGATCTACCCGACAAGCATACGGATCGGTTATCAGTTATAATATGAAACATGAAAAACCCGAACAACCCGACCCGATCTACCCGAAACCCGATTAACAAACCCGAAGAACACCCCTAGGCAGGGGTACCTGTCGGTACCCCTCAACTTTCGACGCGTAGTGGGAATTTTCGACGCGCAGCGGGAATTTTTTTTTTTTTTTACCGTTTTATGTATCCAGATACACCTGAACGAAATTTTAGATACCCCTGGATTTTTTTTCTAGATCCGCCACTGAATACATATATACATTACGAAGGATACGTAGAATGAAATTTGAACTTTACTATGGCAATTATGATGATTGTACTTAAACACACGGTGTAATTTGATTTTTCCTTAATAGTTTTTGCTTGTTTGTTGTATTCAAAATAGATTATTTTTTTAGCCATCGAAGGTTATTTGATAGTAACGTGATGGTATAGTGAAGAATGAGGCGAACAATATCGTTATCTAACTGTCTTTTATCTATGTTTCGATCTCCACAACCGAATAGCTGTAACTTCATACGTGTCTTTTATGTATTTAAGTACGAGCTTTTTTGTATTTAGTAAAGTTAATGTCACCACCTCAACCGTTTAAGGTCCAACTCCCTCCGCGAAACGCGGGGTAAAATTTATTTAAACACGTTTATTTTTGTGCTTAGCCACGTTAGTGTCACCGTGTTAACCGTTTAAGGTCCACTTCCCGCCGCGAAGCGCGGGGTAAAATTTCTAGTTATATAATTAAATATTAAATAAATTGAATTGAGTTAGTGAATTGTATTTGGGTTTATTAGAAATCAACCAAAACAGTAACTTAGGTTAAGATTAAATCATTTGTTTAATAAAATTAATCAAAGCATTAATTTAGGTTAACAATTTAGGAAATAGGTGAAGATAAAATAAATAATCAAATTTCAAATTAAAACTCATTAATTACAATTAATGATCCATTTAAATTATTAATTACAAATCAAGATAAAGATGGGTCAAATATTCGGTTTTTTATCGCGTGTGATTCTAACGGGTTAAAATGATCCGTGAATTGAGAATTTTGTATGAAATAATGGGTGTGAGAAGAATAAATGTATATATATATATACACACACACATATATATATATATATATATATAGGGTGAGGTTCAAATGCTAACCAATATTTATGTGATAACCATGATAACCACTGTCAAACATAGTGTTACGTATATGTAACAATGATCATTATGTTAATGTTACATATATGTAAACACTATGTGTCACGTATATTTAACATTATTTTCTAGTTATATAATTAAATATTAAATAAATTGAATTGAGTTAGTGAATTGTATTTGGGTTTATTAGAAATCAACCAAAACAGTAACTTAGGTTAAGATTAAATCATTTGTTTAATAAAATTAATCAAAGCATTAATTTAGGTTAACAATTTAGGAAATTGGTGAAGATAAAATAAATAATCAAATTTCAAATTAAAACTCATTAATTACAATTAATGATCCATTTAAATTATTAATTACAAATCAAGATAAAGATGGGTCAAATATTCGGTTTTTTATCGCGTGTGATTCTAACGGGTTAAAATGATCCGTGAATTGAGAATTTTGTATGAAATAATGGGTGTGAGAAGAATAAATGTATATATATATATATACACACACACACATATATATATATATATATATATATATATATAGGGTGAGGTTCAAATGCTAACCAATATTTATGTGATAACCATGATAACCACTGTCAAACATAGTGTTACGTATATGTAACAATGATCATTATGTTAATGTTACATATATGTAAACACTATGTGTCACGTATATTTAACATTATTTTCTAGTTATATAATTAAATATTAAATAAATTGAATTGAGTTAGTGAATTGTATTTGGGTTTATTAGAAATCAACCAAAACAGTAACTTAGGTTAAGATTAAATCATTTGTTTAATAAAATTAATCAAAGCATTAATTTAGGTTAACAATTTAGGAAATTGGTGAAGATAAAATAAATAATCAAATTTCAAATTAAAACTCATTAATTACAATTAATGATCCATTTAAATTATTAATTACAAATCAAGATAAAGATGGGTCAAATATTCGGTTTTTTATCGCGTGTGATTCTAACGGGTTAAAATGATCCGTGAATTGAGAATTTTGTATGAAATAATGGGTGTGAGAAGAATAAATGTAGTGTTAACAAGTGATAAAAATTTACTCTTTTATTAGAATAGGGATACTCCTAGTAGGGTTTCATCTAAACTAAACATATTAGTTTCTCGTTTATTAGGTCCAAAAATAAATATTTATGTTTGTAACAATATAAAATATATCAATTCTCAAAAAATATAATTTAATTTTCTTCTTCAACTTATTTTATGCTAGGCATGGTTCATAAGATTTGATAGCAAATTAAGCCATGTGTAGAATTCCAACACAATTGGGATCAAGATATACAAATGATCATCATGATGCAAACTGCACTAATTGTGGGGTGTACTAATAATATCTATATCCATATATATCCAATTGATCATATATAAATATGCATATCTTCAACTTTGTTTGCCACCAACTCCTACACAATGGCAAAATCTTTTCTTCTTCTTCTTCTCAAGTTTTTGATGATCTTACTAGCCGGTGTTTGGGTGTGTGTTTGGGTTATGAAACCGACTCAAATATGGACACGAAAATGGAAAAAAGCCGAAGATGCCGCAAGAACTACTGTTTTTGGTTCAAATGGTAAGATCCTGATGTCATAAATAATTTAAAAATTAAAATAACGACGTTCTTACATGGTACAATACTTTTACTTGCAGGTCTAGATTTTGCTGTTTATTCGTTCCCGATTATGGTTTCTGTGATGATTGGATTTGTTTACTTACATTTCAAACCGAAAGAACAAAGGGGAAGGTAATTAGAGACAAGATTATATGATGTTAAACTTGTTGAGTATTAGTTTGTTAATTATAACTTTTGGGTTGTCTGTTTGGATACCAGATCACGAAGGAGGAGTTTGATCTCGTCTTTGTCGAATCCGATCATCGTGAATAGTTTTGTTGGTGTTTTGTCTGCCATGGAAGTTGTTGTGAGCTTCATCTTCATTGTCTTTCTAGCATGGACGTTCTATATACGTGTATCTAATGATTACAAGAAGATGATGCCAGCTAGATCATTAATGAAGTTAAACGTGTGAGTATTCTTCATACTAACAACTTGACATTCTTATAAATGTTTGAAATTTGGAAAAGAAGTTATTATGTTAACTGTAAGAGCTGTTACTGGAAAACTCACCGGACCCTACCAATACTCTGATAAAACGTAGCTTGCGTTTCGAGGTGGCGTTCAAGGGGATTAAATGCAGAAAACCAATGAAAACTATATTCGACCTCTATAAGACTCAAACGCTTACCACTGTACTATCCCTTGAAGGATTTTAGAAATAAGTTTGATCCCGCTTATCGCTAACCGCGACAATTTGATTATCAAATAATAAAATAAATCTTTTCAACATAATTTGAGAGACTTCAACTCTCATCTCACAAGAAGTATCATTTCATCACTTTATATGTTAACTTCTTAAATAATCAGTGAAATATAAAACGGCTTAGTATCTGATTATTACAACTTCAAATTACCGGTTGTACATGCAAACACTATCCTAAAACCCTTTTTACTAAAACTGATAAAGTGATTCTGATTATTCAAAATCACATAATCACTTTCAAAACATAATCCTAAACAAGACATGATCTCATCGCGCGTTTCTTTGTCCAGATGGCAATATATGACATTTAGGATGGCCATGCGATGTGGGTTGTTGGCAGAAGCATGCCTAGCGTTGCTTCTATTCCCTATCATGAAGGGAATGACTGTTTTCCGATTATTCGGTATCCAATTCGAAGCATTTGTTCGATACCATATCTGGCTTGGGACGATGATTTTATCGTTCGCGACTTTACATGGTGTGGCCACTTTGTTCATATGGGGTATCAAAAACATGCTTCAAGATGAGGTAATCTACCTTCATTTCTTTAGTTCTACAAAATTTTGAAGCTAATAATGATATTTTTTTATCATTTTAAGTTTCAACACAAATAATAATATTAACTGATATTTTTTGACCATGTTTTAATTTTCAACAAAGTTAGTGAGAGATGCATTGAAATTTTATGATAAACTACAAATAGAAAACGTTGGTAATATGAACATTATAGCAAATTTTCTGTCACTTTTCAAAATGAAAAGTCATAGGGTTTGACCAAAAAAAGTTAAAGTGGATCTTTTTTGAAGTAGAAGTGTTTACATTTGGTAGCTCTCTTTATAAACCGTTGAAAACGGGGCGGAAATCAAATCAAGTCGACCGGTTTAGCTAGCTTGATATGTATGTGGGTTCGTTTTGGGAGTGTGAAAGTCGGAACAAGTTGTGTAAACCTAGCACGCCGTTTAATCTTTCTTATTTATTTATTTTTAGAATATAAGTTATGTATATGTATTTACTGATGAACAATCTTTTATTATTATAAACTTTTTTAATATAAACTAAGTAGTTTAGAAAAATCAGTTCAAATTCCTATAAACTGTCAAAATCGAACCGTCAAACTGTTAAAACCGGCTAGTCGAGCCCGAGTCACCCAACATAACAGGTTTGGTTTGCTGTTTTCCTTTGTTAGCTAACAGTTTGGCATAGAATTTTCCTCAAAACCAATCAAACCTTACCATGAAAACAGAATCTAAACCTAACATTTAGTTTACCTTCATTTTGGGAACAAAAAAGAACTTAGAAGATCCAAACCTAACCTTAGTTTGCATGTAACCATTGGTTTAACAATAAAACAGATCCTTGATTATCAACACTAACTGTAATTAGTTATCTTTATCATAATTAGCAGTCATGACTTGTTTAGTTTTCTTTTTAATTATTCTCATTATACGAATATAAAATAATAATGAATTTAATTATTGTATAACTATGTGAGTTCAACAGTAACTTTTTTTAACTTCATATATAACTTCTCATTTTTTATGTTTTCACTGTTGAAATAGATGTTGCAATGGCAGAAAACTGGAAGAATATATCTAGCAGGGGAAATTTCACTTGTTATAGGGTTAGTCATTTGGATAACATCACTTCCACAAGTGAGAAGAAAAAGATTTGAAATCTTTTACTACACACATCACTTATACACCATTTTCATGATATTCTTCTTGTTTCATACCGGAGACCGTCACTTCTACATGGTGTTACCCGCGATTTTTATTTTTGTCATCGAGAGGTTACTTAGAATAATTCAGTCGAGGCCAGAAACGTGCATTCTTTCTGCTCGAGTCTTTCCATTGAAAGCTATTGAAGTTATACTGCCCAAAGAACCAGGTAAGATTCCTTGAGTTATCAGTCGTTTGCTTGTGAATGAGTCAATTTAGATTATGTCATATTTATGTTGGGTCAACATATCAAAACTCACCAAAAGTGTATATTTTGCAAATATAAAACATACTAAATCAATTCATTCAAAATATTAGGTTACTACTTAAATTACAAGATGAGATAACAAAATTACAGGATAACTTTTTATCCGGTTTGAGTCATCAGTTAAAACCATTAAGAATGTAAAATGACAAGTTATCTTATAACAAGACATTTTCTTAATTATTTGACGTTTTATTCTAGTTTATCAGTTATTTAACGTTTTATGCTATTTAATAACGCTGATGTGACATTTTCTTGATTATTTAGTTTTTTTTTTCATTTTGTTATATATTATTATTGTTATTTGAAAAAAAGTGATTCACCAACTATTTATAAGAAAAATGTAAAACTTCTAATAAAAGGTGTTTCTCAAATCAATCAGTATCCAAAGTATCAAAATTATCTGTTTAGACCCGCTATCTCACATAAATTGAAAAAGTGATATTTTCATAAATGCCATATGCAGGATTGAAGTATACACCAACAAGTATAATCTTCATAAAGATACCTAGCATTTCCAAACTTCAATGGCATTCATTTAGTATAGCTTCAAGCTCCTTGCTTGATGATGATACAATGTCTATAATCATAAAATGTGATGGATCATGGACAAATTCTCTTTATGACATAATCCAAGGAATGCTCATTGTTGGGCCTGATCAAAGAGCCCAAAGATGCATTCCAGTTTTAGTTGAAGGCCCGTATGGGCCCGCCTCAACTGAGTTCCTAAGGTACGTATATGTAAGATAACCATTCGTTACTAAGATTTGAGGTGATAGAATGGGCGTGCTAGACACATTGAGTGATGGGTCAAAACAGTCAGGCTCAGGTTAACTTGAACACATTTAACCTAAGCCTGACAAAACATGTGGGTCGGGTCGGGCTGGGTAACAGGTCAACACGAGTTCTGACCAAAACGGGCCCAGGTTGAAATAGTCGTTCTAACCCAAAAAAGTTCATATTTTTATAAATAACTAGAGTGTCAAATATTGACAGTCCTATTAAGCCTGTTTTAGGCAAAACATAACCTGGATCGACTTGTTTATAAGAATACGGGTCAAAACCGTCACCTCTTTGTCTTGTACTTCTCTTCCATTTAACTTTAAACTGTTATACTTTCAGCAAATACGACAGTCTGCTTCTGGTAGCCGGAGGGATCGGTGTGACTCCATTTTTGATCATATTGCAAGAAATTTCTTCTACCAGGAAAAACAGTTTCCCAACAAAAATACAACTTATTTACATCATGAAGAAAAACAACAGTATCAGTATTCTAAATTCCATCCTACCTCTTATCACAAACAAAAATACCAAGGGATTAAATTTCAAGTTGAAAATATATGTGACCCAAGAAACACAATCGGGTGCAACGATTAGTGAACTGATACGCGAGTTTTCTCAAGTGGAAACGGTTAATTTTGAAACGGGTCAAATAAGTTACTCTCCAAACGGCTATGGGAGTTCACTTTCGAAGGCTGCTATTATCGGGTTCACATCGTGTTTGTTTTTTGTTCTTTTGATTACTTTCAGCCATGTTTTCTTGCCTCGGCCTAAGAAAGCTTCTTCGAAAGAGAAAAACGCATCAACGTTAGTTGATCTTATTGTTATATTCGCCTTCTTTCTATCCATCGTCATTAGCATAACGGTGTTTTCGGTTTTGAGATTAAAAAATTTGAGGAAATGGGATCCGCTGATGGAATTTAAGCATAAAGGAAAAGAAATGCAAGCAAGTTCATTGCACTTGAATCGAAATCTTGATGAACATGAACTACATTTTGGAGCAAGACCCAACTTCCATGGTATGTTTTCTCATTTTGTGTTTTTTTACTTATGGATGGGCTGATTTTGGTTGTGGTTTATCTAAAACGGGTCAAATAAATGAAAATCATAAAAATAAAAAGGGTCAAACGGGCTGAAATCATAGTAGTCAAAGGCTCAAGGCGCAAAGGGTGAGCCTTGGGCACGCCTAAGACAAACATAATGCACGTGCATTCCAGACCATTTTTAGCAGTTTTAGACATGTTTTAGGTTGATTTAGACCTTTTTTTGGGCTTGTTTAGACCGCTTTCGACTAGCTTATTTCAAACAGGTTTATTTTACATATTAAAGCATGTTTTTTTTTCAAAATTTTTGCGCCTATGCGCCTCGCCTGGTGCCTTTGACTACACTAAATATTGTAAAAATATCGTCATTGTAATTGTAAAACATTAAATATTTACAGAAAAAAGATCTAGAAAAGTTTCCAGGTCAACCCAAACCGAACCGGCCCATTTAAACTTGGCCTATTTTGACCCGTTACCTAAAAGATCTATGCTTAATTCAACCCCCAACTTTTGCTACCTAAAAGCTCTGTAACCGGGAATGAATTTTTTTTAAGAACCTAACTTAGTGTGCTCGGTAAACTAATCATGTAACATGTAAATTTTTGCAGATATATTTTCAAAATTCCCGAATGAAACGGGCGGATCTTATGTGGGAGTCTTGGTATGTGGGCCCGAAAAGATGAAGGAATCAGTAGCTTCAATCTGCAGGTTAAGTTCTCAAGGTTCAATCAGTGGTGCTCAAACAAAGAAGCCATACTTCAATTTTCACTCCCTAAACTTTACTCTTTAGGAATGTATGTATTAGCGTAATGACACAAGCAGACTGTTTGGTTGCAAGGATAAAAGTTAATCCATCAAGCATATATCATTAAGTAGTTTTCTTTACATTATTGTTATTGTCTGGAGATGCACAAGTAGGCCAGGGGACTGTAGTTGTGTCTGGGGCCCAGGCCTGGTCTCGGTTAATGGTTGAACCCGAAAGTCATAGTTACGGCCCACAATACGATGGGAAACATGTTATGGGATGGCCCTGTGACAGGACCGGTCTGACCCGACCCTTTCAGATTTTTAGGTTCATACTTCCGGGTGGCTAACAAACTAAAAAAACTCCATATAATAACCTTTCCTTTCCAGGTTTTGGCTTGTTAGTATGCATAATTGTATATTTCAAAAATGAATAAATAAATAAGTTAAATTACTTGTTCGGTTTACACGGCTGGTTCCAAGTTCTAAACCATCGGTCAAACCGTTAAACCGCCAAACATTCAAAACCAAACTGTGAACCAAACCATATAGATCTCAAACCGGCCGACTTGTTTCTGTTTGGACGGTTTGATTGGTTTCCATGGTTTATGAACACCCTATAACCGGTCCTTGTGCCTTGTGCCTTGTGCATCTTCATTCTTGCCCATTTAGTTTCACACATTAATAAGTTTAAATTCGATTAGCAAGATGGGGACACATGACTAGTTCAAATGGGGTCCAAGAATGCAGCAATCAGGGTTGACCTTTATCTTTCAAAGAGAAAATGACAGCCAGAAAAGATCAAAGATGAGAGGCATATTTAAACTTAGTGCCTATTAGTCTATTTCTAACTTCATACCCTTATCTTTTTGATCAACTTGATATCTAGAAATTGACCAGAAAGGTGTCACTGGTACTCTTTTTGGGTCGGGTTGGCTTGGCCAATAAGCCCTTTGTTTCCTTTTCTTGAGTTTTATACTTTTATAAATAGTCAAGTGTATTAAAAAGATTTGGAAAACCAAACTATTAAAAGAATTTAACCTTTAATAAAACAATTTCGGAGGTTGCAAGTATTTGAATACATTTTGGTCTACTTTCAACCGGTTGGCAGGGCCATTTTTAGATATGTTTTTAAATATTTTACCCATTTGACCCGTTAGAATAAAACATAACCCAATTGACCCATTGCTAAGTAGATGGATCAAAAATCCCTCATCTACAATTTTGCAAGAAAACAATACGAAATTACAAAAAAAAAATCAAGATATATTGATATAATAAACAAAGATACAATCAGCATTTCCCTACATGCGATATTGCTTGTATCAACAAGTAAAATATAATACAACAGAGAAGGCAAAGTATAGTTACAATGGAAGTGGCGGTGATGACGGTGGCGAGGTGGCAGTGGTGGTTGGTGGTGGTTATGGTGACGGCTCTTTCTTGCTCTCTTGTAACACAACTCTTGGAGAAACAGCGGTATCCTCACCCAACAAGAGTGCCACCACCTCCTTCATAGTCGGCCTGAGCAGCGGATCAGGGTGGCAACAACTTAACCCTAGCTTCAACACCGCCTCCATCTCTGCCATATCATATTCCCCCTTAATCCTCCCATCCGCAAGCTCCACTAGCTTCCCCTCTATGTACTTCTCTCTGACCAAATCAACCAAAATCATATCCTCCTCCCTCTCCTGCCATGTCTCAATAGGTTTCCGCCCACACGCCACCTCTAGCACCACCACTCCAAAGCTATAAACATCACTAGCCGTTGTTGGTGACGCCAGCATAGCTAGCTCAGGCACCAAATACCCAAGTGTACCCACCACTCGCGTAGTCCCTGGCTCCTCACCTTGTGTATACAACTTAGCCAACCCAAAATCACCCAACCTCCCTCTCATATCAAAATCCAACAACACATTACTCGACTTAATATCTCTATGCACCACCACTTTTTCCCACCCGTGATGCAAATAGTTCAAACCCTCCGCTACATCAGTCAACACTCCCTTCCGCCCCGCCCAACCCAACAAGCGCTTCGGTTTATCAAAAATTCAATTATTCAAACTCCCATTAGCCATGTAATCATATACAAGAAGCAATTCATTACCTTTCCTACACCAACCTCTCATTTGCACCAAATTCTTATGTAGTCTACCCATACTCGAAATCTCAGCCATAAACTCCTTCAACCCTTGCTTCGAATCATGATTCACACACTTTATAGCCACTTCTGTCTTGTTACTCAATGTTCCCTTGTAAACCTTACCAAACCCACCCGGCCCAAGAACTTGATCGTCTGAAAACTCGTTCGTGGCTGCTTTCAGCTCTTCGTACGCATACCGATGTGGCCAGCATTCAAGCTCCCAATCTTCAACCTCATTTTCTTCATTCTTGGATTGTGTTTTCAGCCAGACATAATAACAAACACCTAGCAGGCATAAAAAAACCCCACTGAACCACAAATAACACCCACCTTAGCTCCAGTGGATAAACCGGAACTCGACTCCGATCGAGCCAAGAAAACCGGTAAACCTGTAGTATTAATGTTTCTCGCGACACCGGTGTCGCTAAAACTCCATGCCAGAACCCTCTGTGCTTCAATCCAAGTGGTTTTACCAGAAGAAAACCCAACATACATTTCAGAAGATACATAATTAGCAATAACTGAATTTCTAAAAGTGAGCAACGGTGTAACTGGTCTAGACATGCCCGCCGGAGTATGTTCAATTTGAGATTGTTTCTCCTTCAAGTAATTGATTGACGACAAAGGTTTGAATGATTGTGTTTTGAAGAATGATGGCGTGAATTTCAAATATGTGTTGGTGTTCTATTGGAATTTGGATTAAACTTATGATTTTTTATAGATTTTTTTTTATTTTTTTATGGTTTGCCTGCCAACTTTGGTTTATGAAAAAGATATGCCTGATTTAGAAAAGTCAAATCATATTATACAAGTGATGTTATCATACGTAAGGTATGATTAGCAAAAAAAGATCTATGATTTACCAGAAAACTATACGGCATTTATAACTTTATATCATACTCAATAAGAGGAAATTCAATACGCGAAAACTATTAATAACGGCTAGTGTCGCCTACAAAGACATTATGGCATATGACAGTGTCGCCATAACTTGCGTTATGGGCTTTTAGTGTTGTAATAACTTGTGTTATGGACTTTCATCAATCATTAGTGTCTTATCTTAGTTTCGCCTTTTTAGTGTCACTCATTAGTGTCACCTCATGAATATTTACCAACCAGTCGTGCTTTTTTTATTATCCAAAAATCATAAGTTTTCTACACGAAATCTCTTGAAATCATTATATATCCACAACTCATACATAACACATTACTAAAAACGTAAACGTTAAGTAAAATTATTACCTTGCCAAGTCCAATGTTGCAAGTCTCCAAATCCTCATACGAATAGCTCGAAACCATATCAAACGGATTCCGACTGAGATGATTCAAGCGGCCATAGAACTACCAGATCCCCACTTAGCCACCGCCGAAAACCGCATCCTAGGTCGTCGGAGAGCGCAACAGTCGTCAGAAAACCTTCCAGCCTCATTATTCTGTTTGGAATAGTAAAACCACGAATTCCAGGCCTTTAAATCAAAAACACAACGGTGAAAGTCTCCGTCTATGTGTCGTGAAGCTCCTGTAAAAATTTTGAGCCCGATTGGATGGTTCGATCTCCGAGGATCGTTCGATCTTCGCTGCTAGGTATCACAAAAAACGGGAATTTCCCTTCTCCTCTTCTCCCTCCCCTCATGGGTGAAAATAATGAAAGAAAAAAAGGATGAGCCACTCTTTTAAAACCACCTAGGGTAAACTTAGCTTCCCCTCCAAGTTTGTTCCTACTTTTACGTTGTCTACCCCAGAATTTGAAATAATATACAAGTTCCTCCTTATTCACATACTTATTGAAATGAGATGTTACGGTTGTTACAAAATTATCGTCGTATTAATGAATTTTATGATATATAACTTTATATTTACAATTGTTCTACTTGCATAGGACACTCGAAATCTTTTATATTTACAATTGTTCTACTTGCATAGGACACTCGAAATCTTAGTGACAACCCTACATGTAGTGGGTTTGAGCCTACACTAGTTAGACTTATTCAGATTTGACGATGACCTATCATTATAAAAAGAAACGTGATATTCATCATTGCTCACGGATACTCAAATGATGTTTATGTGGACCATATTGTTAAAACACAGTTAAAAAAATATTATATTTGAACATAAAAATATTATATTTGAACATAAAAATATATTTATAATTTACTACTCCTAAAAAGATTATGATATTATATTATAGCAAATATATTAGTAGTTAATTATATTTATTTTCATGGAATTAGGAAAATCTAAAACAAGAATCTAACAATACCTTGTTTAAAACCATAAAAAAGATGTATTCTATTCTCTAGCTACCTTCAATCTAGAAGGACAAGAGTTCCAAACATGAATAACACATGTATTCTCAAGGGCAAATATGCATCTTTTAATAATACAAAAAGAACCTTTTTTACATTAAAAATTCCACAAGTATCCGGATTTCAAAACCATCGATCCGGTGAACGTCACCAATTTTTACGTTACCGATCAACGATTGAAGAGAGTTGATCTAAAATTTGTCAAACATAAAAAAACCTATTATTTCGATTTCAATTCACAAACTCAAAAGATCTTAAACACGAATCTTACACTTGTAAAGTTGTAATTAAGTTGCATAATTATGACAATATCATGTATAAGGTAAGAGTTTAATGATAACCAGTTTTTTATGTGATAACCGTGACAACTAATCTCAAACAATCACGTAATTTATAAATTATTTTTTCTTTTAATTGTTGAATACTCTTTGAAGTTTGAACATATATTTTGAACATAATTACAGAAATGAAGAATCTTACATATACGTACCAAATAATGTTACATATATGTAACACTAATAAAATAATAATTGTTACATATACATAACACTATGTTTAAGAATGATTATCACAGTTATCACATAAATATTGTTATCATTTGAATCACACCCTCATGTATAGTTGGATGATATATATGCTTTCTTTCTTTCTTGCTCTTCTCAGTATTCCAAAGATTACGCTTCACAGATTTGTAAGGGTGAGAATGAGTCGGTTTAGTTCGATTATGGGCTAAAACCGAACATATGATCGATGTTTTGGTTTTTATATCTTAATAACCGATTGTTTCACTTATAAATGGTTCATTAATTCGGTTAACTGACAATTTCAGGCGTGGATGGATTCAAGCAAATTTCGATTGATAAGTTCTATTATATCTTTGGTAAAATAAAATGTTATCAGTTCTTTTTAATTTATAAAGAATAATAAGCGACAACTAATATGTAAAGAAATATAACAAAATTTTTCAAGATATAAGATATTATTTATAAAAAGGTTAAAAAATAAAGGTTGGTTTTAGTGCTTGTCGGTTCAAACGTTCGATACTATTATAAACATATAACCATAATTGAACCATAAAAGCCTGTTATAAAAAAGTGATAACCAAACCAAACTATCACGGTTTCTCAATCAGTTTGATTATTTCAGATTGAATTTTCAGTCATGACTCGGTTATTCGGATTTAATTTATGTTATCTTTAACATTTTTTTTTGAACGACAATCTGTCGAATAGAGTGACGCACCACCCCCACCCCCGGGTCACATGGGGAAGCATCAACCAACCCTGGCCAGTATGTTGTCTAAACCGGGCCCACCTGACATCGAGGTTGACGAGCGTTCAAAGAGAAAACCCCACAGAGAATGGCCCTGATAGCTTGAGGGATAAAACCCCTCTACAGGGATCGAACTCTGATCATTTGTAAATAAAAACCATTGGTGCATCAGTCTTAACTCAGGGTGAATGACCAACTGAGCTAGACATCATTTGCCATGTTATCTTTAACTACTTGACATTCATCTTGCTTGGTCCCCACATATTTCCATGTCACTAGTTTCAATTCCATCTTCCATCGTTTCAAATTTAGGATCACTAGCCCAAGTTCTTGTTAAAGTTATTCACAAGTGATGATCGAACCGGACTCAAACACGACTCACGGGTTTGTAACCTGACTCACGACTCACGGGTTTGCTCAACAAACGAGCAACTCTTTTGTGTTTTATTGACTTACGAAAAACAGACAGAGAACATTCATGAAAATAAAGCTAATTCCTAAGGGTTTATATAACACCCTCAATTCTATTCCTAAAGAAATACTAAACAAGGAATTCAAAAATCAAAAAGAGAAGAAAATAACTAAAGATAAAGATAGCTTGATAACAACCACTTGATCATTATCTTTTGACCTCCACCTCTGCCCCACGAGATCAAGCCTTCACCGCCTTTCATTTGCATGTGTTGTATTCCATTTAAAAGTTTTGACAAAAATTCTTAGTGAACTCAATAATTGTATGTTATATGGAAGAAATCTTGACTTTTTGAACAAAATTGATTAAACTTGTTGAAATATTTAGTTTATCTATAGTGAGAACTTGTTGATAAAAAAACAATAATTAAAGTTCTGGTTGGTAATACTGAGAACATATTACCGAAAAACTTACGTTACCCTGTAAAATTATCATAGACTGCTGACAAACGCGATCAAGTATATTGTATATTGCACTGACATTGTGGAACTAGCTATATTAAAGTTGAAGAAGTTGTAGGGATTTTGAATCCGTGTAAGGAATGATTCAAGAGAAAGAAAATTGAAAATTGATGGTCAAAATGAACACAATGCACTAAATTATAAAGTCAAAATTGGACTTCTAGTTTTAACAAGAAAAGGCCGTAGCCATTATTTAGTCAAATTATTTAAATAAAAATTCAATTTTTATTAAAACTAAAATAATGACTTATATATTACACAGATAATCCAAATAAAAGGCTGAATTTAAACAATATAGATTTATTAAAACTAGACATGTTTCTCCGCGCTTTGCGGCGGGAGACGGAGCTTAAACGGTTTAGGTGGTAACATTAAAGTGCTAAGAAAAAAAAACGTAGCTAAATAAATTTTACCCCGCACTCCGTGGCAAGAGGCGGCCCTTAAATGTTTGAGGCGGTGACATTAACATGGCTAAGTACAAAAAAAACGTGGTTAAATACATAAAAGAAACATATGAAGTTACGACGACTCGATTTTGGAGATCGAAACATAGATAAAAGACAATTATATAACGGTACCGATATTTTTCAGTCGGTGTCGTCTCATTTTTCACGGTATCAGAACGTCACCGTTAGTCTATATATCCCACGATACCTAAACATACTCTATTTTGAATACGATTCCGTTTTTAATTTTTTTTTACAGGGACGTATAGAATTTTTTTTTAAAAAGTATTAAGGAAAAATTAGATTATATATATTACATGGGGTAAATTTAAAACTTTAAAAACTTGAGGAATCAAAGTGATATTTTGTAAAGTTAAGGGACTACTTTTGCCATTTAATAAAAGTTGAGGGGTGAAGATGTCGGTGAAAAATGCCACCGACACTTCATTTTTAAGTATAACTAGAAGGAGGCCCCACGCATTGCGGCGGCCTCCGGACGATAATGCTAGCTTTTATCAACGTGCGTTGCGGTATGTTAAACCGTAAAAAAAATTAACGTTCTCGAAAGCTTATAAAATAAAACCAAAACCTTTGGATAAACTTACCTGAGCGAGAAGAGTGTATAAAATTTATTGTTATAAATTAAAACATAAATAAAAAATAAAGCAAGAAAAAAAATAACATTAAATACCTTAAAACCGATCAAAATGTTGACTCCGAGTCCCGAACCCTAGTCGGTCTGCTAGATAAGCCTAAGCGATGAAACCACTCCACCAAACATATTTAGTTTTCATTTTCTAAATTAAACTTTAATAGCTACATATGATAATTAGAAAATTAAGTATGACTTACTTTGTTTGTACACAAAGCTTAAAGAAATGTACAAAAGCTACAGTAAATTTTGTCTCACAAATGATACTTGCTTTTTAATATTAATATATAATTATTTTTATAAGTAAGTTATAACAATGTAAAAGTAATAATAGTACCTTTTAGAAAAAGCCAAATACTCTTAACAAATAAAAAAAAACTAATCCTTAATAACAACACAATCTATTTTATACTATATAATAAATAAAGGTTTTAATTGTATGTTTTCTCGCCTATCTCTCATATTTAATGATGATATTAAATTAATACATTTTTTTAAGTATTTAATTTAAATCTATTTATTGATACTTATTAACCAAATAAAGTTAATATAAATTAACATTTATCCATTACATAAAAAAGATTAATACCCAGTTAAAAAAATATTTTTTAAATTAACTTAACGTAATTTATAATTTTCACCTCAAAGTACATTTTTTAAAAACATATTTTGAGGAGTGTATGTGTTAACATATTACATTTTATTTAACACACATAATAAACGAGTTTATTCAACCTGTGTAATAACAAGTTTTAAAAAAATACAACTTTTATTTCTAATTATATAACATTATATTCAAATTACTCGTGTATTACACGAGATTTTAACCTAGTAATCTTAATAAATTAAAAAGAAAATCCTTAATAACAACACAATACAACATAATTAAAACTGATTTAGTGATTTACAACTCCGTAAAAAATAAAGAAAATAACAGTAAATCATAAACCATATTTATTACAACGACATCAGTATATCTTCTTAAACAAATCATAAAGTTATCTTCTTTAGCTTAAATAAACTATATTACATTATAAACAACTTTGCGTATCAAACATTTAAATGTGTTACAAATAAATTATAATTTAAATATGTTTTTACTTGTCAATTGAAATACGCACTTGTATAAATAAAAAAACGTGACGATACAATAAGAATAAAAAAAAAGGTTTTATCTCTTTTATACACTTGATGGCTTTATGCCATTTCTCTCTTTATTTTTGGGACACATATTTTTATTCAAAAAGTCTTTGAGCATGTAAAAACGTTACAAACGAATATCGGAATAATTTGTATATATAATTCCTAGAAATTAAGAAAAGTAGCCTTCGGTCGTATTTTGCGTGTCGAGACTGGAATCTCTATTTGTGAATTATAAATTAGTCCCTCAACTATTTGTTAATTTACAACTTATATGCATCAATTCTTTTATCTATTAGTTCCGTTCAAGGTTGTTGACGGTTTTAAGTTAAACCCGTTAATAACGGGTGTGACAACCGTAAACCAAAATTAAACCATTGAAAATTAAAATCGAAACAAACCAAATTATTACTAATGATTTGAGTTTGATTTCATGGTTTGAGATTATTGGGCTTATATAATATAAAAATATTAAAAAAAAAAATCAATACAAGGAAGTAATAATGTCCGAACACTTACAACTTAAAAGTCCGAGTCTTTGTATCGTATTGTTAAGCAATGTCCAATCACGTGTATGGTGTAACTTAAAATAATTAAAAGCTCAAGTAAAATATAATATTACATAACTTAAAATCCTATTGTCCGATCCGGTTTTCTCCAATCAATTTCGAGTATAAACCGCAAACCAAATCGTTAGGTACAGTTTGAAAGTTCCTAAACCCACCAACCGAGTTTTTTTTTATAAATCGGAACGCGAAACTATGTTGATAACTAGTTTCATGGTTTAAAACGGAACCACCTCTGTTTTCTATCAACGAGTGTAATTTACATCCAACTTTTGCTAGTCATTATGTTAATTTGTTCAACATCAACAACAATAACAACCGAACTCAATATAATCCCGTCAATAACAAGGCTAATATAAGGGTCTGGTGATGATGAGATGTAAGCAAACTATACATTTATCTCTAAGGATAGAGATGCTACTTTCAGGGAGACCCAAACTAAAAAAATAAAACCTTAAATTTTTATTTGTTCATCAATGGTAGAAAAAAACTTATTAAATGTATTTAACCATCGTTTCATTAAAGCTTAGTGTATTCTAAGAGTTTAATGTCATTGAATGAGTTTACAACTTCTGTTGAAAACGGAATAAAAGAAAACGAAATCCCTCGTTGTAATAAGATAATCAGAGGTGTTTCATAAACCGCTAAAAATCAACCGAACCATCCATAACCAAGTAAAATAGTCAATTCTAGATTTATACGGTTCAATTCACAATTCTAAACTTAAAATAGTCCGTGTAAACCGAACCTCCTATTTACCTTTATTATTTTCTTTTTAATGTATGCAGTCATGTATTTTTAAATCATTAACACAAACAAACAATTCGAAGAGAATTAAAAAAAAACTAGTTCAAAGTGAGTTGTTCTGACTTCTGATAAATCCAGCCAACCCAACCAACCTGACAGTATAGCTTCCCGTCTTCTAAAATCGTAATCAATGATTTAACCTTGATTTTTTATTAAAACCAACTGAACCTGACCTTAAACACTTTAATGACAACAATCCAAACGTGAAAAGTTATACTCAAAGCACAAAGCTCAGGGACCAAAACCACATACTAAATATATTCAAGGGGACTAAATTTGTAATTTAAGATTCCTTCTTTAACAACAAACTCTATGCCCTATAAATTGACCCATTCTTTCACATGAAACTTCAAAAATCGCCCATCAATTCTTCTAGCATCTTCTAGTCTTTCACAATTCAAGCATGACTCGCATCCCTAATTCCGTCAACAAGTCCTCGTCTCCGGCGACTATCAAGTTCCTTTACAGCTACGGCGGAAAAATTCTTCCTCGTAAGACCGACGGCAAACTCCGATACGTCGGCGGCCACACCAGAGTCCTCACCGCAGATCGTTCCGTCACGTACGCCGAATTGATCGTTAGGTTTTTGGAAGCGTGTGGATTCTCCGTGAATTTGAAGTGTAAGTTGCCGTCGGAAGATCTGGACGTGTTAGTGTCCGTTACTTCCGATGAGGATCTCGCCGCCATTATGGAGGAGTACGATCGAGTCTCGCCGGAATCGAAGATCCGAGCCGTACTTTTTCCTGTGAATTCGTTGAAGACGATTTCTCCGGTTCCGTCCGCTGAATCGCTCGTCGATTTTTCAGCCGCGAAGCGTTTGGCGTATCCGAGAAGATCAGAGCATCGTCGGAATCTTCCCGCCGGACCTTGCCGTGATAATCCGCTGTTGCCGGATCGGAAGAGTTTGTTGGTTCATGATTCGAACATCCAATGGTTGAACAAGAAACGGTTAAGTGGTAGATAACATACAAAATTAATCAATTATGATTTATGAATCAACATTGTTGATAAGAAATTTTGATTCATGGCTTCAATTTTAATCAGATTGAGATATTAATTCAATTTTGATTTGTTTTTAACGCCGTTTTGAGTATTTGATTGCTTGAATTTGCAAATTCCAAATTCCAATTTCAAATTTTTCGAGTTGATTCATATGTTGAACACTCGAGACTTTTTTTTATGGTAAGAGTAATGAAAGTAACAAATTTTATTCTTTAATGACGTAACTCTAAGAGATTAGTTACGGTAGGAGTTATATCAAATTACGGTAACATACACATTTTGGCTCGCGTATCCTACTTTTTTCCATCAATGTTGGCTGAAAATCATTGTCTTACGTGAATACCCTAGCATCTATCACCTTTTGTTTGCGTATCATCGACTATTACTAAACATGAGTCATGTGGTGATCGTTTTGTCACGTATCTAGATGGTAGTATTACTATTTAATGCATGAAGTTTAAATGCGTGTAAAGCATTGAGTCATAACTCTTCTAGGAATATCCCGATAGAGAGATCGGTATATGTCCATGGTATTTTATTAATTACAGTGATCTCGTAAGTGTATCAATGATCTTTATAATCATAAGATCAATTGTTGTTTATGATTGATTTTAAAGATTAATTATACGAGTGGTGTTGTGCAACGTTATCAAAAGGTCAGAGCACGAGTGGTGCCACTTTATAGTTGCAGATATTTATGACACTGTACGGAAAAGGGTGGGGCCTTCGCCCAGTTCGTTGCTCGTTGACCAAGAATTGTGTCTTTTTGGCATTTTGCAATGTAGTTCTTATACTTCTTTGCATGTGAGGTCAACACGGTTGATAAGCCTCTAAACGCCTCTTAACCATAGATCATATGAAGAGCGCAAAGACAGTGCAGACTAGTGGCCAGAAGTTATATTTACAATTTGTTATCATGATCATAAATTGACAACAAACATATCAAGCCGGTGTATATTTCTAACATGTTGTATATCCTTTCAATGATTTTTATGTTGAACACGTTATTAACCAACGTTCATACCTTCTAGTGTTCTAGTAAGTTAATAATGTCTAGAAATTGGTTTCACCTTATTAATTTAGTTATTGTTGTTAATAACATAATGCAACATTAGTAGCCGGCCGTTCTTGTTTGTTATACATTTTTCCTGATAAAAGATATGTTGAGGAAAAACCACAAATATATTAACCTAGTAGGGTTAATATATTCTTCTTGAGCAAAATGATTCGTTTAGTAGAGGTTTGTACATTGTTAAAATAAGTTGGTATAAATACATAATTAATGCAGTTCTTACTTAAGATCTTCTACCACCAATGACTTTTCCTTTTAGTAAAACATGCATCCATTCAAGCTATGTTATGCTACCAATATCCCGTTATTCTCTCCATCTCATAATATACTTATTAATCCATATACACATATGCGTGCTTAAATTGAGAAGATGAAGTACGACGCTACAACATCACCGAGATGAATTAAAATCGAAAAAAAATATTTTGACACGCCCTCATGTCCAGCATTAGATGTAGAAGTTTATATAGCAACAATTTATCAATACTCTTAAAAGGAAGTGTCGGTGGCCTTTGCCGATGACTATAACCTCCCCTAAACTTTGTAATTCTGAAGAAAAAAAAAATGACCCCTTAAGTTTCACACCTCCCTCTCAACTTTGTAACCTGACAAAACTGACCCCTCAAGTTTATAAAGTTTCGATTTTACACCCTGCAATATAGATAATATGATTTATTTTCTCAATAACTTCCGCTTGTTAATTAAAAAAAACACATAATAATTTATGGTTGTGTCATACTCATTTAAAAGTGTCGGTGGCCTTTTCCACCCCACAACTCCCTCCTCAACTTTGTTAAATGTCAAAACTTGGTGGGTTTCCCCATTGCCACTCCAGTTGGTGCGTTATATATTTTTTTTGGTTTTTTTCGCAGCGTGAATTTTATACATTTTTTTTTGTACTTAGCCATGTTAATGTGACTGACTCAACCGTTTAAATTTTCTAAAAAATATGTCCGCCTCCCGCCGCAAAGCACATGGCTAACCTGAGTCGCCGTAACTTAATTCGTTTTTTCTTACTTAACCATGTTTTTTTTGCTTAGCCACATTAATATAACAATTTTGACCGTTTAAAGTACGTCTCCACGGCGATACATAAAGACTAATTTTCTGGTTTAAATCATATACTAAAGTAAAAATAAATATATTAAAAATAATTAATATCTAAAATAGTTTACATTAACTTTTCTATTTTTCTGCAATTTTTTATACATGCAAGGTGACACCATCAAGACTACCCTGACAAAACCGCCATACTCTTCCTTTCTTTTTCTTCCAACCTCAAAAACACCCCACGTGTCACCACTTTCCTCACTCCACGTAACTTCCCCTTTCAATTCCCGTCTTCATCCCCATCTTCATCCACCGCATCACCACCATCAAAATCAAAACCCTTCATTCCCATTTCAACAACTCAAAATCCCATCTCATTTTCAACAAAATTTCGATCATAGAATGAAGCTCGACGTGTATGTATTGGAGGGTAGAGACTTGCCACTTGAAGAATCTTTTCTAAAACTCAAAGTTGGAAAGTTCAAAACAAGAACTAGGGTTTTGAACAACACAAAAAACCCAGTTTGGAATGAGGAGTTTGCTTTCAGAGTTCGTTCTTTAGATGATGATGAGCTTATTGTGTCTGTTTATCATCATCATGATGATGCTGGTGGTGATGATGATGGATCTAGTGGTTTCTTTAAGGATAGGTTTAGGGATTTGGTGGGTCGGGTTCGGATCCCTTTGTGGTCGGTTGCTGCCGAAGAGGATCATCATTTGCAACCCACTTGGTTTTCTATTGAAAGTCACAAATCTAATAAATCAATGAAGAAAGAATGTGGTTAGTATTTCATGCCTTTCTTTGTGATCATGATTATGATATTTGATTAGGGAAAATCAAAAATAATATTTGTTGTTTTCATCTTGACAAGTTATATAGTTAGAGCTATGAAATATGCAAATAAATTTGATCCATTGCCTTTAATTTAACTAAAAAACGTCATTTTATAAATTTATCTCTTATTTTGTAAAATCTCTTACATCTCATTCCACATATCTGTTTCTATTCAATTATACCCTTTTTTTTTTTCCTTTTTCTAATTATTTTTTCTTTCCCACATCCGTTCAAAAAAATATAAAAAATACCTAGGGTCGATGAATAGTGACTCCTCCTCGTATATATGAGGATGGGTTTGCTTTCCCAAAAAAAAAAATATAAGGCTAGGATCCCAAAAAAAAATATAAGGATAGGATACAGGGATGAAGTGAATTTTTAGGCTATTTTGTTAAAATATGGGCTGGGGTTCTTATCATGTGTGTTTATAAGAAAATACTTTGAAACATAAAATGGATACTTGAAAAATAGATATGTGAAAGGGAGAATAGTATTAATGATTATACGCAAAAATATATATGTACGCTAAATAATTTAATGACCAAACTGCATGTAGATCATGAATGGTATCGAGGTGTTGGAATTGTGTCCTCAACTATTGTTGAGGGTTCAAGTCCCATTTTGACAAACGGTGTAGATTTTTTTTATAGGGATAAAGAGTGTGTTCGTCGTTAAAAAAAAGCGAAATAAAAATATATTAAGGTACTTTTTGCTCAGACGTAAAAGGTTGGTATGGACAATGCCATATAAATATAACTAAAAAATATGGCGATTTTCTCGTACAACTCTCAAATCTTAGAGAGAGTTTCTAAATTTGTAAACTTAGGTACTGTTTGGTATGCATGAATGGACGATGGAATGAAAAAAAAAACATGTTTGGCAAACACATAGGAATGAAATGTACAATTACATAAGGAATGTGATTCCTTCCCTTTTAATGATTTTCATTCCTTGGGTGAGGGGTGTGTTTTTTTCATTCCTTCAAGGAATGGAATGAATTTGTTTAACTAGTTACCCGAACCATGGCCCGACCCAAACACTAACCCATGATCCGATCCACGACTCGACCCATGCCATGAACCATGACCCAACCCATGCCCCGTCCCATGATGCAAACCACGATCCGACCCATGACTCGACCCATGACCCGTCCCATGTCCCGACCCATGACACGTCACATACCCTCACCCATAACCCGAACCATGACCCATCCATGCGTTGATCCATTACCTGACCCATGACCTTATTATCCTATGGTATTTATTTATATTTTTATGAATTGTATTTCATTTCTTCGTCTTTTCCCTCCTAACAAACAATGCTATAAGTACTGATTCATTTCATTTCCATAGGGTAACAAAAAATGACAATGAAATGGTAATGATTCATTCCTTTCCCTCACCCATTCCATTCACTCGTCCATTTCATTCCCTCATCCATTCCATTACTGTTGGCGCAGGTTCTACTCCACACACACTCACAATTGAAAACAAGAATAAAAGAAGAAAACTTTAAATTGAGAAAGATGAAACAAAAAACAATTTACGTGAACTCTATAAGATTAATTCATAAAAGCTTCCATAGACTCCTATTAATAACTAAACAAACCCAAACATGCTTGGTATTATCCCTAACTCCTACTAGATAAAGATATACTAATAATTAAATAAAACCTTAACTAACTTTCAAACAAATAAATAAAACTCAAACTTATCTACTAAACAATTAAAGGCTCTTATTTTAATTCAAACATTATCTTCTCGGAAACTTTTGACACCAACAAATTCAAAACCCTCAATTTCCAAATTAGCCCCTTGAACTTATGTGAACATAACCATTAAACCCTTCAATTACGTGCCTAATACCAAACAAACCCTTAAAGTTGAAATGATCATCTTAGTTTTTCAGTTTCAAAACACGTAATGATCGATGTTATTAGGTGTTATATTTAGTATAATAATATTTAATTCTTGATTTACAATAAAAACAATTGTTACGATTTGTGAAATTATAAACCTTTAATTTGATTCCCAAAAGTAGAATTTGAAACTTTACTTTGGAGTGAGGGAGTAGTACTATATGCATTATTATAGTGTAATTTTGTAACACCCTTAATTTGAAAACCAATTAATAAACATTTAAACGCACACGGAAGCTTTTGTCCTAGAAATTATTTTTTTTATTTTTTTTTACCTTCTCGCGTACCGCGAGATTCTGGACAACTCCCCTCGCGTACCGCGAGGGAGTTCAGAAAATCCTGACCGAGAGCCAGGTCTCTCGCGTACCGCGAGAGAAACCTTCCTGGCTCTCGCGTACTGCGGGGGACCACTCAGTTTGCCCAGTTCTAACACTTAGCCATTTTTCACCATTTTTCAATTCCACATGACAACAAAATTTACTAATACATGGGTTTTAGTTCAAAAACATATCTACCACATATATAAACACCAAAATAAAGTTCATGTGTCTAATTACACCACAATTAACGGATTTTCCTTTAAATCTCAAAACACCCAAAATTGCATACGAGAACCCTTCACGCCTTGGACTTGACTTGGACCTATATCGGAGCTAACCACATATATAAATCACCGTTAGTAATGACGATAAACACATTCAATGAGTATTTACACTTGTTTTCCACACCTTTGACCCATTTGACCCGTTTGCACCCATTTGGTCATTTAAGGTTCTTAACACTTGCATTTCCACTACAAGTCTCAATATTTTCATATTACATTCATTTACCACCACACATTCACCCATTTGAAGTATTCCACACTTCTATATAGGTTCACGACCTCTTGGTGCGAGTACCACAACTCGTCTTACCCGCACTTGGAGTATTTGACTCCAAGTCCACCCTTTGAAGTATTCCACACTTCTATCTAGTTTGCAACCTCTTGGGGCGAGTACCACAACTCGTCTTACCCACACTTGGAGTATTTGACTCCAAGTCCACCTTTTGAAGTATTCCACACTTCTATCATCAATTCACCAAAATATCTTATTATTATTGACTATATACCACATATGTCAAATACACCAAATTCTCCACATTTAAGAAATTTGTTTGACTATTTACCATATAAGTCAATGACACCAATTTCACTACATTCACATATTTATTTGACTATTTACCACAAAAGTCAATTACACATATTTACCCCATTGTACAATCAAGTTTGGACTATTAACCACATAGTCTAATTTCACCACTTCCAACATATAAGTTTGACCTTCTACCACTAAAGTCAAATTAATACAATTCCACACATATTACATTCAAGCAATAGGCATAACATTCATTTCAACTTATAGTATGCATACATATTACATACACCACACATTTATCTACATTACTAAGTAAGTACAAAGACACTTACCTTTAGAGTTGGAAGATCCCGTGCCTCCTCCTCGGTTCACAATTTGATTACCTAAACATATACACCTAGTTTAGTAATCTAACATTCATCACCAACACAATATAATTAAGTCCACAACTCAATTTTCATTTCCAACCCAAACTGACCCGTTTGAGTTATCCCCATAACCAAACACCCCATTTCAATACAAACTCAACTACTTGAGTTTTCTTTCCAATATCTTGACACTAATTTCTCATTCAATAACTTTTATTAGGTCAATTTGGTGTTTGTTCAAGTGTCTAATACCACATAAACACTTAATCATCGCTAATTCAACAATCTAGCATAATGATCCAAACACCCCTAATTTTCACCATATGAACCCTAACTTTTCAAAATCAAAATCAAAGGGTTCTAAGATGTTAATCACCACCATTTACCTTTAGTTTAGCTAGATTATCACAATCTAACACCAATTTATCACATGCATACACAATTTTCGGATTTCTACTAAGCCCACCTATAAACACATTCAAAGGTGAAATCAATGAAAGATTACACTTGATGTTAGAAGGATGATGTGCAAGCCAAAACCTTCACCAATTCAAGCTCAAAATGCACGATTTTGCTCCAACACCACTTTTCTCCTTTTCTCTTTTGAGATGAACGACCCCAAACACACAAATGAGCTTAATTTTGACTTTTGCTAATCAAAATGGCAGATTTGTCATGTTACACTTTTGGCCCCTTAACTTTCATTTCACCCATTTCATTCCAAACTAGTTAAAACTAGTATAACCCCATTACTAACTTGAAACCCACTTGTTTCAACTTATTTCTAAAATATTATTTTCACCATAATATTTTATTATTTATTTGAAAACGAAACCCGGATTTTGGTTCGTTACAAATTTTGTAGCCCTTTTCTTTAACCAGGGAGTATAGATGTGAATATCTATATAAAGTGGTTGGTTGATGTACACATTCAATGTGCTTCTTGTAATTTAAAGAAACTAAATCCGGTTAGAGATTGTTCAATGTGCTTACATTTGTTGTATTTATTTGAGTTCAACTTGCAAGTTTGTATGATTCACTTGAAGTAATCTATAGTTGAAATATCTTTTTGACTCTTATAGAATTTGACAGTATCTATTCAAGTCTCTAGACTCTATGTTTGTCTTATTTTTTTTTTTTTTGAAAGGCGACCTTCATTTTTAAGTGGCAGTCGCATCTCCGAATCGGAGACCCGTTACCCCTCAGCCTGACCACTACGTTGTCTGAACCGGGCCCGCGGGTTCAGAACGAGAGGCTTAGGCTTTCACCGGGAAACCATGGAGCCTGCTGCCACTTGACAACAGTTGCGCCGCTACACAGGCCAAACCCCGCTAGCGTAACGCACTCCGGACTAAAACCCGGCTCGGCTCGGATTCGAACCTGCGTGGGCAGGTTGAATCTTCATTGCCACCTTAACTTTTATAACTTAACCATAAAGTCCCAAGATTTTATTTTTAACAAAAGAAATCCTTATTTTCATCTTTTTAGAAAATATAATTTTTTTTTTCTTTTGTAAACAATAAGCTCCAAACGTCATAAAAGGACATTTTGTTAAGTTTTATCACCTTTAAATTTATCGAATTATTGTCTGTTCACTTAGTTGTTGCCTTGTTTTCAGGTAAGCTTCTTCTTGCTCTCTCGTTACACGAGAGAAACGAAGATATATCCAACGGTAATCAATTCTTCTTACAACCCAACATCACTGATCACTATGGTGATAAATATGATAGCAAACAAAGTCCGTCACACGATTCTAATTCTTCTAAATCACCACGAAAGATGATAAAATCCATTACTAGAAGATTTGGGAAGCTTTTTAATAAACACAGTCATTCCTCAGTTATAGACGATTCATCCGACTTGCCAACAACTTCATCCGACAATGGCGAGTCATTCGAAGAACCTCCCCTCACTACTACCTTTGAAGATTCAATGGAAACCATGGAGTCAATATCTGACCAAAAGGAAATGCCCAAAAATCTACAAGGAGGGGTTCTTATTGATGAAACATATGTAGTACCTCCTAAAGATCTCAATCATTTCTTATTTGCACCCGATTCACAATTTCTGAAAGAGTTAGCAGCAATTCAAGGTACGACAGACTTACACGAGAGCCCATGGACATGGGAATCCGGTCAAATGTCATCTTTGACCCGTACGGTTACTTATACAAAAGGCGCAACAAAATTGGTAAAAGCTTCTAAAGTTACCGAAGACCATACTTACATCAAAGCAAATGGGAACGAATTTGCGGTTTTTGTAAGAGTGGATACACCTGATGTTCCTTATGGGAGTACCTTTCGAGTTAAATTACTCTACAAGATAATGCATGGGCCCGAGATCAGAGGAGATGAAACTTCACGGATTATAGTTTCTTGGGGAATTGATTTTCATCAAAGTACAATGATGAAGAGTATGATCGAACACGGAGCTAAACAAGGATTGAAAGAGAGTTTTGACCAGTTTGCGGAATTGCTTAGTCAAACATTCAAGCCAGTCAAACAGTTGACTGTATTAGACAAAAGTCAAACGTTGGCGACGTTGCAAAATGAGCATCAATCAGACTGGAATTTAGCAATGGGGTATTTTTGTAACTTCACTGTGGTTTCCGCCGTTTTTATGGTTCTTTATGCTTTTGTTCATGTCTTACTATGCGAGCCAAGTCGAATTCAAGGTTTAGAGTTTAACGGTTTAGAATTGCCGGATAGTTTTGGTGAATTTATCACTTGTGGTATAATTTTATTCAACTTGGAACGCGTTTATGTCATGGCTTCACATTTCATACAAGCCAGGCTGCGTAGAGGTAAACTTCTCCTCTTGTTCATAATAATTCTTTAGATATCCAGGATTTGCGTTTTGAGACTAATTATTTAATTATTGTGACTTGTAGTCGTGAATTTAAGTTTTTAATGTGTACATAAACAAATTTAACTTGTAATCATCTAATTACTTGAGGGTCTAAATAAATAGATTTGGATACACAATTTTTTCTTGCTTTTATTTGATTATTTAGGGATCTAAATAATTAACGTTGATAAATTAATAAGTTTCACGTATAAAACGGATGACATAAAACTCATTGATTGTGCAGGAAATGATCACGGTGTCAAAGCTCAAGGTGAAGGGTGGGTGGTTACTGTTGCAATCATCGAGGGAACCAATTTAGCCCCACTGGATTCTTCGGGTTTCTCAGATCCGTATGTAGTATTGACATGCAACGGAAAGACGAGAACGAGCTCTGTCAAGCTTCAAACACTTGATCCTCAGTGGAATGGTGAGATTACTCATTTTATGTTTTTGTTTGATTTTAACTCATTTTTGTCATTCTTGAAACTTAATATCGTTCATTTGTTAAAATCTTGTAGAGAGACTCGAGTTTGATGCTGCAGAAGAACCTCCATCACTATTGGATGTTGAGGTTTTCGACTTTGATGGTCCCTTTGGTCAAGCAGCTTCACTTGGCCACAAGGAGATTAGGTTCTTGAGACATACATCAGAAGAATTGGCGGACATGTGGGTCCCACTTGAAGGAAGACTTGCACAGTCTTTACAGTCGAAGTTGCATTTAAGAATTTTCTTGGATAATAACAATGGAGTCGAAACGATAAAAGAATACTTAACAAAAGTCGAGAAAGAAGCTGGGAAAAAGGTACGCTATGATATATATCTCGTGTGTTTTGCCCCTTTCTGATTTTGATAAATGTAGGGGTGGTATTTTTGATTCATTTAGTTATGAATAGGTTGATTTGGTTACGCTTTATTTGTATCAGGCCAAGTGTAGCTGAAAAGGAAATGGGTCCAAACCTAAATCATTTTATCCAACACAATAATTTTATTATTTAGTTTTGGCAACTATATTTGAACTAAAAATCTATAAATTTTGGACATAAGATGTCTCGGGTTTTCGGGCCAACATGAGCTATACCAAATACCCGTTTTTATTTGTTATCCAAACCTTCTGACCCACCCATTTTTCCACCTAAAATGTATAGATCTAATGACATTAACTACTTGACAGCTCAATGTGAAGTCGCCTCATAGGAACTCGACATTTCAGAAGCTTTTTAGCTTGCCACCCGAGGAATTTCTCGTTAGTGATTTCTCGTGTTCTCTCAAAAGAAAATTGCCCCTTCAGGTACACTCAAGAACATTAATAAAATCCCAAATTTAAGTGGTTAGTTTTTAACATATTATTGTTTCTAATCTCATACTTATAGGGTCGACTGTTTGTATCTTCACGAATAGTCGGGTTTTATACTAACTTATTCGGACACAAAACAAAATTTTCATTCTTGTGGGAAGACGTGGAAGACATTCACGTCCTTCCACCGACACTGACATCAGTCGGGAGCCCGATACTTGTGATGGTTCTGCTCAAAGGTCGAGGCGTAGATGCTAGGCATGGTGCAAAGTCTCAAGATGAGAAGGGCAGGCTTTGTTTTTACTTCCATTCATTTGTGTCATTTAGCTCAGCAAGCCGGTAAATATAAGCAAAAGCGACGATACATTTCTTAACCTTTTAGTTAAATGATCTTTAATAATCTTTTTGTACAAATCAGGACAAGTATCGCGTTATGGAGAACAAGATCATCAAGCCCGGGTCAGAAAACCGACACGTTTGAGGGTAAAACCGTCACAAATCAAGATCAACAAGAAAAAGATGATAAGTGTTCATGTGAAGACATTACTTCCCATTTGGTCGTTGAAGATGCGAAGATGTCCAAGATCTATTCAAAAGAACTTCCGATCAATGTGAGTACTTGGAAAAACATTTGCATGTGTACGTTAATTGAATCCGACTTTGACTTTTTCTCATAGATGGAGTCAATTATGGAAATCTTTGAAGGAGGAGATTTGGATAAAAAAGTTATGGGAAAATTGTGTCGTTTGAATTACAACACAACCGATTGGGAACCCGTTACGGGTCGTTCCGATATGCTTGAAAGACGTTTATGTTGGAAGTTCAATAGAAAGGTATCGAGTTTTGGCGGTGATGTTACGTGCACGCAACAGAAGTCCCCGATTACTGGCGGGAAAGGGTGGACTGTGAACGAGTCTATGTCTCTCCATGACGTGCCATTTGGCGATCACTTTTACGTGAGTTAATTTCAATGAAAGCAAAATCATGTAAAGTTATAGTTTCCCCAAAAGGCCAGTATGGTTTTACTATACCTTTGATTTGGAATACAGGTTCAGGTAAAGTATGAGATCGTTGATTGTAGACCGGGGTGGTGTGCATGCGATGTTTTCATCGGGGTCGTGTGGCTCAAAAGTTGCAAATTTGAGCAACGAATAACTCGAAACGTTGTTGTAAAGTTTGGCGATTGGGTGCGGGAGATGTTCGAGTCGGTTGAAAGAGGTGATGGTCTTAGTTGATAAAAGATTGTATTCTTGTGGTTTACGGCTTATTTGTGTCTTGAAATGTAAGTGTTGTTGTTTTGTCATTTTTGTAACAATAAAGGTTCCGTTGAGAATATAACAACTCAATGGGTGTCTCATGTCATTATTTTAGTATGTTGATATTTTGTTTCAGTTCCAGTCACTTACACTCTAATATATATACCTACTATTTGGTAAATTATTAATCCAAGACATGCTAGTTGATATGACCATGGGTCTACAGGAGGGTTTTCCGATGTGTCAACATGAGGGTTTTCAGGTGCGTCAAACGAAGGGTTTACCGGTGCGTCTACCGGAGGCGGTTTCAAGACTGTCTATCCGGTTGTTAGTCTAACCCCGAGCTTGGGGTGTGACAAGAATCCTATCCAAAACCTATCCTTAAATTAGTGACGGGTCAGTGATAGGCCATCCATAAAAAGTTCACAAACAATGACGTACGACCATGCTAGGACTTGCCCACGTCGGAGCCTGTGGTAATAGTCCTTTTACCTTTTTTTCTGAACGACAATTTGGATCACTAATGGGACACTGTCCCACCCGATCATCTTCATTCCCACAGGAGTAAGCCCACCATAGGTGAGAAAACCCTCTGGTCTAACTTGGACCCTCCTTTTTTTTGTCACAAGCGGGACTTGAACCCAAGATCTTTCTATTTTGATGAAGTTTTGGTAATATACCTTTGCCACTATAGTCCTTTTACCTGAGTGATGGATTACCTACATTTCTTAGTTTTTCTTTTTGAGTATTTTTTGGGTTCCGTCCATGATTTCTCGGTAATTAGCAACTGATCTTAATAAGTGGTCAGAGATCCTAATTTTTCTTGTAACGTATTAAATAAAATAGTTATTACATATTTAATGTTTTTCTTTTAAAAAACTCACCCTTATAAATATACGGTGAGGTTCAAATACTAATCAATATTTATATGATAACAATGATAACCACTCTCAAACATAGTGTTACGTATATGTTTCAATTATCATTGTGTTAATGTTACATATATGTAAACATTTTGTGTCACGTATATGTAACATTATTTGGTACGTATACGTATGACTAATCATTTCCTTATTTACGTTCAAAGTATTTATTTAATATACTTAAGTACTATTCTAACAATCAAAAGAAAAAATAATTTATAAATTATGTGATTGTTTTATAGTGGTTAGCACGATTATCACATAAAAAATTAGTTAGCATTTGAACCCTTACCTATATATATAATGATATCACCATACTGAGTTTCCGTTTTGATATACTAAAGCATCAAATAATTAAACATGATAATACCATGCTTGAGACCAAATTTGTGCATACGCTCTTAGAATTAATAATTGACAAAAATTAAGATTAATCACCGAAAAGATGCTTTTCGTTTTTATACTAAGATACGTAAGCGAGAATCAAGGGTGCATGTGTTTTTAACATCGAATATGAGAAAAATAATTGGCACAACGTTAATTGTATCGCACGTACTAGCTACTTCGTATACAAAACTTTATAAACAGATAATAATACATTATTATACTGTTTTCAACTAATCAATTTTGGAGCAGAAGGTTTCTATTAAACACACCCATGGACTGACTCACACTCCATCAACATTGGAAAAATGACACCAGTAAATAATCTTGTGTCATGGTGGTGGGGAGAGAGCAACAACGTTAACATCAACGACCTAATTGTGTTGGTTGTCACCATTTCAGTACTAATCTTGGCTATTTTATGGTTCAAGTCAAGACTTTCAAACTCTTCAAATGGTGCACCATCATTGCCACCAGGTCCCCTTTCATTCCCAATAGTTGGGTACATTCCATTTCTAAGTCCCAACTTGCACACACAGTTCACCAACATGGCTCACACCTACGGCCCTATCTTCAAGTTGAAGTTGGGAAGCAAACTTCACGTTGTCATAAATACCCCCGAGTTAGTAAAGGCGGTGGTTCGTGACCAAGATGAGGCCTTTTCCAACCGTGACCAATCGGCTGCGGCCTTAGCAATAACTTACGACGGGCAAGATATCGTGTTTGCAAACAATAACCACAACTGGCGTAAGCTTCGTAAGCTATTTGTCCATGAGGTCCTAAGCAACAAGAATCTTGAAGCAAGTGGTTATTTTCGAAGGGACGAAGTTAGAAAGGCTATCAAGAATGTTTTTGGTAAAATTGGTACGGCGATCAACATTCGTGAGATTGCCTTCGCTACAGAGACAAATGTCCTAACAAGGACAATATGGGAAAACACATCATATGAAGGGGTCAAACACCGAAATCTTGGAGCTGAGATAGATAATGTGGCTGCAAACATCGTTAAGATTTTTGGACGGGTGAATTTATCTGATTTTTTCCCGAGTCTAGCCCGGTTTGATCTACAAGGTGTTGAGCGGGACATGAAGATGCAACGCGACAAGATGGATAAAATTTTCACTAGCATCATTGAAGATCGAATCAAATCTGACTTCGAAAGGTCACAACATGAAGTAGGCCATGAAGGAAAGAAAGATTTTGTACAGATCTTACTAGATCACAGGGACGAAAAAGATGGAACCACGCTTAGCATGACCCAAATGAAAGCACTTCTCTTGGTAAGATTTATTCTTCATATTTTGTGTGTTGCTTGATATAAAATAGATCCAATAGAATGAAATCGACTCTAATTACCTTATTTTATCAGGACGTTATGATTGCGGGAACTGAAACAACGGCTACAACTGCCGAATGGGCAATGACATGTATTATGCATGATCATAATGTAATGAAAAAGGTTCAAGAAGAATTAGTTGAAATTGTAGGACTAAACAACATAGTAGAAGAATCTCACCTCCCAAAACTAAAATACCTAGATGCAACAATTAAGGAAACATTACGCATGTATCCTACAGTCCCTTTCCTAATCCCACGATCACCAAGCAAGGCATGCACGGTAGGTGGATATACAATCCCAAAGGGTTGTACTGTCATTATGAATGCTTGGTCAATCCATCGGGATCCTCGGTACTGGGACAATCCCATGAAATTCAATCCCGAGAGGTTCTTGGCCGACAATTGGGATTATATGGGAAACAATTTGGTGTATTTCCCGTTTGGATCAGGGAGAAGAGTGTGTGCAGGTCTTCCACTAGCCGAGAAAATGTTGATGCTTATCTTGGCTTCACTCTTACACTCGTTTGACTGGAGCTTGCCTAAGGGTGAAGAGCATGACCTTACCGAAATATTTGGCATTGCATTAAAGAAACGAAAACCACTCATTGCTATCCCATCTCATAGGTTTGTGAAAGTATAATTCAATTTGTATGTTATGAGGAATGAAGAAGCATTAAGTTGATGTTATTGATGAATATCATGGTGAAACAACCCCGTTATGAGCCATTACAGCAAATATTGAGGAGTTCATTAACTTTAGTTGATTTTTATGTCAGTTTTAAGTGTCTGGTTTTCTTTTCATTCAGTTACTTTTTTTTTCTTATTTAAAGGCTTCGTGTCCTCAATAAAACAAGTGAATTCTTCTTGGTATCTAGCATTTTCGTTTAGGCCTATATACATAAAATCCAACTACCCTAAGGTATTAGATTCAGTGGCGGACCCAGAAATTTTTTTCATGGGGTCGGAAATTCGTGGGGTCAATTGACTAGACGCTATATAATAATTTTTTCGGTCCATTTCAAGTCAAATCGGTTCGGATAATATAAAAAAAGATAATGAAACTAAGTTTCATATAATCAACAAAATGTACATCAAACGTCATTACAAATTGGCATACATAAAAGTTTAAAACAAATAAATATAGAGTTAAGGATATTGTTAATTAAACTAAAAGTCCAAATTCCAATATGTATTAGTCAAACAAAGTGGCAAATACCTGTGTCTGCATCGTCGTCGTTTCTGTTTCAGTGAAGTGACTGAATTCAATCGTCTGCTTCTAGAATTCAAAGGAAGCTCTGTTCCAGTCTCTGTTCTTCGTCTCTGTTCCACAATTCCAGAATTCAATCGCCTGCTTCCTTAGGTGCTTCCCTTTTTTTTTTTTAGATAAGTGTCGTTTCATTGACTGAATTAATATTTGATTATTAGAATTAGGGTGGGTGTAAGACTTGAATTTGAGAATAGGGTTGGGATTAGGTGTGTGCTAATGGACTTAAGAATTAAGACTTGAATTTGAAATTTAGGATTGTAATTGGGCTTATGACTAAATTTATAAACATGTAATTTAATTAGTTAGTTCTCATTTTATATAAACTATTATATTAGTGTTTTATTGAGATTAATTATTTATATTTAAAAACTTAAAAATTTCTAATTTGGTTTTTCTTAGGGATGGGTTTCAAAATTCATGGGGTAAATCATGAAAGTTCATGGGGGGCGTTTGCAAAATTTTAATGGTGACTCGGGATTTTATCGCGTATATAACACTAATTTTTTTTTTATGAAGGGCGGCTGCCCACATTCCTAAAAGCTAGATACGTCCCTAATTAGACTAAGCATGTTGTTCACATACATTTTTGATCTACGGTGATTACCAATGCATCTGCTAATACACTAATTCAAGTATTAACCCCTTGATTGTGGACGATGGAAGTTTAATTGATGACGATGCAGGAGATAAAGGTACATACACTTAAGATGAGAAAGACGAAATAAATTATGATATAAGGACGACAACGATGATGATCCTATAGACACACATTATATTAGTGATGATTCCGATTGATTTATAATGTATGTAGACACTTGTAGGTATGTATCTACAACACGTTATTCTATTTCTTATTAATTGGTAAATATGTATTTATTAGTTATTTTTTGTTGAAGGAATGGCAACCTATGCCCGATCGCACAGGGGAGACGATGGGGATGAGCCTCCCCATGGGCATTCGACTAGTATCCCTAGTGGTCACAGGTCTTGTAAGTTACTTGTTATAGTTAATTACTTGTCTTTATATTTGATATACTTTCAATTTTATAATTTCTCAATTTCATATATCAATGTAGCTCAACCATGAAAAGTGTGAAGACGTGGTAAAAATAAGAATTTAATAGAAAAGTTTGAATCACATAACAACATTCTACTAACCTTAGAGATTGATCTCACGTGGGATACTTTTAAATTTGTTGAAGAAAATGCCAACATATTTATATGGTGTATCTCCAATGAGCTTCTTCTAGTTTCTTTTCACTATGCTAATTAGGACAGAGTTCCTGAGGAGTACATAGATGACATATATCACACACTTCATGTACATATACAATATAATGTTTGATTTGTATTTCCATTTAGCCACTCTTAGATTTTTTTTAATTACTTATTTTTGTAGCATTATTTTGATCTCACGAGTTGGCACAATACGGAGCAATGGAATGGAATAGAAGCGAGAATTAATGAGGATTGTACTAGAAGATACCAAGACATTAAAATATCTTAAAAAAAGCATTTTGTTCACATGCAAGTTATGATGATGTTGAAACTGCAACGATGTATCCCCCTAAAATACAAACTCCAGAGGCGTGAGGCAAAGTTATTGATGAGCTGTTCCTCAATCCCGAATATACGAAGCGCTCTGAAAAGAATACAAATAATAGATCAAGACAACTTTATTCAAGTTTTGGTGGAAGCATGTCATATGTCGAAAGGTGACATGAGGAGGTAAGCAAAATATGTTAGTATTATCTAAAAATATATTAAGTTCATTCAAATCTTAGTAAATAGTATTTTGTTGTTTATAGATTCAAGCAACCGGAAGCACGAGTCTTATTGAGGGTTAGAGAGCAATGCATTTCAAGATGTCAAATGTGTAACGAACCAAAATCCGGGTTTCGTTATAAATAAATGAATATTCTAATAAATATTATGGTGAAAATAATATATTACAAATAAGTTGAAACAAGTGGGTTTCAAGTTAGTAATGGGGTTATGTTAGTTTTTAACTAATTATAGAATGAAATGGGTGAAATAAAAGTTGAGGGGCCAAAAGTGTAAATGGTAAAATCTGTCATATTCACTAGCAAAAGTCAAAATTGAGCTCATTTGGTGTTTGGGGTCGTTTGTGTTCAAGAGGAGAAAAAGGAGAAAACGCAATTGAAGCCTAAATCGTGCATTTGAGCTTGGATTTGTGAAGGTTTTGGCTCACACAACACCTTCCTAACATCAAGTAAGTGATTATCTTCCTTTGATTTCACTTTTGAATGTGATAGTTGGTGGGTTTTGTAGAAATCCAAAAATTATGAATGCATGTGGTTAATTGGTGTTAGATTGTTGTAAAGTTCAGAAAAGATTAGCTAAGAAATATTAGAGAAGCGAACAATATGTTGTAAAGTTGAAACCAAACAAACTAACAAATAAGACCAAACTGGTAATTTGATATGATTTTACTTTTAAAATATAGTTCTCTTTTAGTAAGCATAGCTTTAGATAGGTTGAAGTGTATATTGAGAGTGTGTGTGTGTGTGTGTGTTGGGGTGGGTGGGGTAACTTGTGAACACACCTGTGATCTCCCATAGCGTGAAGTAGTAGTCCACGTAGGTGATGTCCTTTAGCAAACCTATTTAAGAATCACAAAATTTTGTATCAGAGAAGATTAGCTAGAGGTAACTCGAGGCTAAAGTTCATCTTACATTTATTCAACAGTATAATGATCACAGAAAAGTGGGCAATGAGAAGGGTTCATTAAAGTTCACTGAATCTTTACCTTGCATCAATTTGAAAAACTTGTTTAAGGCAATCCAAAGCCTTTGTTGAATCTTGATAAAAATAAGTACCCACACTTCAGCACATTGTCTACCTACTTACAGGGTGTAAAAGGAAAGAGTGACAATTCAAACACTATGATATTTGTTATTATTTATTAATACAAACCATATAAACTCAGAAGAGGATTCCAGGTCCCTGCCAAATTGTAATTAGGGAGAAAGAAATAAAGTGATTCAACATCTTATGTACCTGCGCTAAATGACTCATGCCTCAAGAAACTTTTCATCAATTTGAATTGCTTTTTTTGTATTCGTCAACTGATGACAGTGTCAGACCCCTGTAAAATCATGTCTTAGTCAGCATAGCTGTATATAATACAATGTAAAAAAGTAAAGATTCACTTCCATGCACTAACCAAGTATGTGTAAGCTGACTTATTATCCTTAGCAAGTTTTGCACATGCAGACGATGTCCTCTATGGCAGCATAGAAATCCTTGAGCTTAAAACTGACAACTCCTGCATCAGATTTACTGCTTCAGATTTAATGACACGGGTTGACAATGAAAACTGAACAAATTAATTTTTTTTGGTGATGATATAGAGTAACAAATTAATTTTTTAGCTATCTACAGATTGAACTTTTTATATATACTTAATGAGTCGATAATGAATCTGTTTTAGGCTATGAATCTTCCTAGCACAAAGAATCAAACAACTATTAATGCTTTCTAGAAGACTTTGTACCCATATCTGAGTTTGTGTTGCCATATGTATGACAATGCCAACTGGAATCACTTCTTTCGTATATCTCGTGTCTTGAACAACTGTATTATGTAACATTAATTAAGTCACTTTGTGAAGCAAATATTCAACATAGATCAAAAATCCTTACAGAAACAACTACCAAGTGGAGAATAACTATCATTATTTTTACTTACTTATCGAAAGTATTTCAAAAACATACATGATATTAAGCTTACCGTAATTATCAGTCAATACCTTGGAGTTGCATAATTAGTCATGAAAAAACCTAGTAGACCTTTGAAACAGACAAATGTGGTAATTTTTGATCAAATTTTTTACCTCGTCGTTAAATTTAGATAAAAAAAAGTTTTGTGAAAAACACTTGTGGTTCAACCAACCTGTTTCACCAAGAACCTATATTAATCCGTTACCCGGACAGACAATTTTAGCACCCTCTAATAACTGTGTATAAAAAAGTGAAATTTATCAAAACCAAGAATGTTTTTAGAATGTCATGTTTCTGCATCTCATCACTTGTTGGTATTTCATATTCGCCATCGCGTGAAAAATATATTCATTAAATCATCGTAAATTGAAAGAAAGAAATTACCTTGTTAGTATTCCTAAATCACCAAATTGGCTTCTGTCTCTATCTAAATCTCCACTTCTCAGTTGCACCTCTCTGTATCCTCAATCTCTTCTCCTGCCTACAGTTAAAAGACATACAAGAATAAAACATAACCAGAAAAGCAATAATAAACCCTAACTTTACTTCAATATAATCAAGAGGTGCAAGAATATGGTGATACATTTGTGGCGGCCACGAAGATGTCTCAGTTATATGTATCCCATTCATGCCTGATAACTCGAAGATGAGTAAGCAATTAGTAGTAATAGCCAGAAATGGCTTGCAATTTACACACACCCTAAAATAGTAACTTAAGAGAATAGTAGCAATACATTAAACAAAAAAAAACCAAAATATTGTACCGAATTAGTGAAGTTTAGGCTTTTGTTAATCCTAATATCAATTACAACAAATGTAATTACAACAAATGCAATCAGACGTATAAGAAGTTTAATATTGAAATCAAGAGGGACACATATCAAGTGTACTGTCATCGTGGGAACTTAAAAGAGAAAAAACGGAACCCTAATTTGGCGTACCTGGTTCATGAATCCGAAACGAATCGAAGGTTAATGATTCTTATTTGAAAAATATTTAGATTTCAAGAATCTCATACCATCAACGTAAAATCCACATCAGAGCCGATAAAACCCGTCAACGCTGCCACCGGAGGAAGTTAACCTCTGGATTTGTCGACGAAGAACATAGAATATTTAGGAACTTCGGTGAGAGAACCTCCAGAGAAGACGTCTTTGCGAGATTCCTGCTGAAGATCGAGGAGCGGCCGAAGAGTTGTGAGATGGAATTCGTGAAAAGAAAAAATGAAATTAGGGTTAGTAAGTCAGGAGCTAAACGGGTTGGAGACGGGTATTAGAAAGATTCGCGTGTAGATTAGAGAATGAAAGTTTAGACGGGAAAACACAAATCTACATGACCTGAACAAGTGTCAAATGTCCTATAAAACCTTCATTTATTAAGTAGTATAGATATAGATTAAGGAGGTTAAGAGGGAAAAATATATCAAAAAACTCTAAAACAAAAAACAAATAAATAAAAAAAACATTTTTATAAAGCAAAAGAAATGAACCTAGAAAACTAAATTGTAAATAAGAATCTTTTGAAATCTGTATATATCTTGATAGATAGAATAATGTAGTGTTTAACGTAAAGCTGACCGGTAGAAATCTTAGTCTAATTAATTGGTTCGATTCGGTTTTCATTTGTAAGAAACTATGTTAGACACACGGGTTGAATAAATACAATGTTATATATACTTAATAATAAATATTTATGACATATTATATAGTTTTTTAATACAAATATTATAAACATATAGTTACTTTTTAAAAATCTTATATAAAAAGAATGAAATTATTGTTTAATTTTTAAAAATGTTTTATGAACAAACCTATATTTTTTTAAATAAAAAACGTTTATAAAAACAATTATACAAAATCATTATTATTTAACAGGAGAGAGACGTAAAAAATAATAATTAAAAAATAATTAAAGAAAACTTATGCAATTAATAGAAAAGAGAGACGGGAAAACTTGTTTTATCAAAACCTTTATTTATTATAGAGTATAGATATAGATACTTTGTTTGTTAATAGACAAAATACTTGTTCAAAAAAAAAGTAGACCAAAGACTAGATATACACCGTCTTGAGAAAAAAAAAAAGAGTAATTGAAAACGATAAACGATTATAAAAAAAACACATGGTGGAATAACAAATGAAATTTTTCTGAGCGAGTCAAGGGGAATTACATCTTGCAATAGTCAAATGCCGATGAGTTATGATCTAACAATTACTTGTATAGAAAACTATAAGATCGAGGCAGATGAGATACGATGCCGTTGCTTGATTTTCACGCTTACATTTTTATTTTAATATAAAAACAAAAAAAAACATATTTTAGTGATTAATCTTAGTTTTACAATTTTCATTCTTGATAACATTAACGAATTTTATACCCGTCGCAGCCCAATTTTCATTCTTGATAACATTAACTAATCTTATACCTGTCGCAGCCCAAGTAGCGTAATATACATTAAACAAAATTATACTTCTTTATTTAAATTTGTCTGTTACATTAGTATTCCAAAACAACAATTCTAAAATTTAAATTGCATATAATAGTCAAACGGTATCATCGCTTGCCATTAAATGCAGATTATAAAAAAAAAATTTCTATACAAAACTCGATGTTCGGTATCTGCAACATGAGGTGGACGATTAGCTCTAAACGTTCAATCAACAGCTTCAAATGCATGACAATGTTGTAATGGTGCCTCATCCCAAATGATAAGTTCCGAAGAGTTAATCAATTCACCAAGATCTGAACCAACATCAATGGAACATCACGAGTCCTTATCAATCGAACATCACGAGTCTGTATAAGCAACATGAGGTTCGATCAACTGCTTCAAAATTTATCCGCGAGGTCGGAGTCATATCAGTCAGGGCTGGTCCCGAGAATCCTAGAAACTTTTTGAGCCTGGGACAAGTGATAAAAAAGCGAGCCTCAATAAAAAAAATTATATGTAATGGTTTTAAATATATACATTTTTGTGTCTTTTTTTAGTTTTGGTTTAATAATTTAAACAATTATGGTTTTCGTGGGACAACCTTTTAAAAATTGAAAAAAAAGAGAAGAGAAAAGAAGAAATATGACACATGAAAAATAAATAATGTTGTTGCCAAGACTTGAACCCATAACGGATTATAAAGAAACTTTGATATACATATAATAGATGTATAAACTAGATATATTATTTAAAACATATACAAAAATTTTAAAAACTTCGGGCCTCTCGAAAGACTGGGTCTGGAGCCGTCGCCCACCCTGCCCCTCCCTCCGGGCCGGGCCTGATATCAGTTCTACAACATGTAGAGGTCGGAATCCTTATCACGGGTCCTTAAATCAGACATCTCATCTCCACACATTAGATTCTCAACGATGTAATCTTGCATGAGAAGATAATGTGCAACTTCATGGATTGTTCTTACATAATTTCTTGAACGTGTACTTTAACAATTGTTGAGAGAAAATTAAATTTATCCACATTTGTATGTTGATGAACTAGATAATAAAAATAGAGCAAGATACATGATCTAAAACGTGAGTTGGAATTTGGGGGAGAGTGTTTAAAGTTTTAAAAATGGAATGAAAAATAAGAAAATTTGAGTTGGTACTTATAAGATTTGATTTAAAAAATATATATATTATTTTTAAATAAATATAGCCGTTGAACGGCTAGCAGTTTAACAACGTTGTGACTGTTTCACGCGGTACGGATTCAGTGTGTTGACCCCCAAGCTGAGCAGAAAACTAGCGGTATCGATGGAGTTGGCAGGTCTTCCCCCCGGTCCCGCGGCTCTCTAAAAGCCATCGCATTGACACGGCTGCCAGTATGGGAATGGTCATTTGAAAAAACAAGCTGTCTACTCTTTATCTATTTATTTTATACTTCATTATTAATGATTTATTTGTTTTCATGAATTATTCCTTGAGATTTTATTTTATTCTAAACGTTATGATTTTTATAAATTTACCTACAACCTTCATTCTCGTTTAAATAGGTTGACATGATGTGCACGTTAACTAATATATAATTGGGGAAATTGTAATTGGTTTTAAGGGTTAGATAAATATGTAATTTATAATCTTAAAAACTTAAAGTCATGGGATATAAAAGTCACAATGGACTTGCTCCATTTCATCATCCGCAAAAATGAGACAAATAAAAGATCTTGTGTCATGGTGGTGGGGAGAAAGCTACAACGATAACATCAACGAGTTACCTGTGTTAGCCGCCACCATTTCAGTACTAATCTTGGCTATTTTATGGTTCAAGTCAAGACCTTCAAACTCCTCTAATGGTGCACCATCATTGCCACCAGGGCCCCGTTCATTCCCAATAGTTGGGTACCTTCCATTTCTTAGTCCCAACTTGCACACACAGTTCACCAACATGGCTCACACCTACGGTCCTATCTTCAAGTTGAAGTTGGGAAGCAAACTTCATGTGGTGATAAATACCCCTGAGTTAGCAAAGGTGGTGGTTCGTGACCAAGATAAGGCCTTTTCTAACCGTGACCAATCAGTTGCGGCCTTAGCAATAACTTATGGCGGGCAAGATATAGTATTTTCGAACAACAACCACAACTGGAGTAAGCTTCGTAAGCTATTTGTCCATGAGCTCCTAAGCAACAAGAATCTTGAAGCAAGTGGTTATTTTCGAAGGGACGAAGTTAGAAAGGCTATCAAAAATGTTTTTGGTAAAATTGGTACGACGATCAACATTCATGAGATTGCCTTCGCTACAGAGACAAATGTCCTAACAAGGACAATCTGGGAAAACACATCAGATGAAGGGGTGAAACGTCGAAATCTTGCAGCTGAGATAGATGATGTGGCTTCAAATATCATTAAGAATTTTGGACGAGTTAATTTGTCAGATTTCTTCCCGAGTCTAGCCCGGTTTGATCTACAAGGTGTTGAGCGGGACATGAAGATGCAACGCGACAAGATGGATAAACTGTTCACTAGCATCATTGAAGATCGAATCAAATCCGACTCCGAAAGGTCACAACATGAAGTAGGGCATGAAGGAAAGAAAGATTTTGTACAGATCTTACTAGATCACAGGGACGAAAAAGATGGAACGTCGCTTAGCATGACCCAAATGAAAGCACTTCTCGTGGTAAGATTCATTCTTCATATTTCGTGTGTTGTTTGATATAAAATAGATACAATAAAATGAAATCGACTCTATTTACCTTATTTTATCAGGACGTTCTGATTGCGGGAACCGAAACAACGGCTACAACTGTAGAATGGGCAATGGCATGTATTATGCGTGATCATAATGTAATGAAAAAGGTTCAAGAAGAATTAGTTGAAATTGTAGGACTAAACAACATGGTAGAAGAATCTCACCTCCCAAAACTAAAATACCTAGATGCAATAATTAAGGAAACATTACGTATGTATCCTACAATCCCTTTCCTAGTCCCACGATCACCAAGCAAGGCATGTACGGTAGGTGGATATGCAATCCCAAAGGGTTGTACGGTCATTCTTAATGCTTGGTCAATCCATCGGGATCCTCGGTACTGGGACAATCCCATGAAATTCAATCCCGAGAGGTTCTTGGCCGACAATTGGGATTATGTGGGAAACAATTTGGTGTATTTCCCGTTTGGATCAGGGAGAAGAATGTGTGCAGGTCTTCCACTAGCCGAGAAAATGTTGATGCTTATCTTGGCTTCACTCTTACACTCGTTTGATTGGAGCTTGCCTAAGGGTGAAGAGCATGACCTTGAAGAAATATTTGGCATTGCATTAAAGAAACGAAAACCACTAATTGCTATCCCATCTCAAAGGTATGTTAAAGTATAATTCAATTTGTATGTTATGAGGAATGAAGAAGCATTAAGTTGATGTTATTGATGAATATCCTTGTGAAGTTTAGTTGATTTTTATTCACTTTCAATTGTCATGTTTTCTTTTCATTCTGTTACTTTATTTTCCTATTTAAAGGCATTGTGTCCTTAATAAGATAAGTGAATTCTTCTTGGTATCTAGCATTTTCGTTTATGCCTATATACATAAAACCCAAGGTATCTGAGTAAGCACGTTGTTCGCATACATTCATGATCTACAATGATTAACAATGCATCTGCATTCCAGAGTTCAAAGGCGAGGGCTATGAGTTCTGGACTCTGGAGTACACGGGTTTAAACCCTACTACGATCTCAGGACTTATAGGAATCTGAGGACGTAGGTTTCACGGAAGAAGATGATGATCAACTATTGTTGAAGGAAAATAGGAAGAAAGGCCCAATGGCTTTAGATATTATCAAGAGGTTCTTCACGACAACATGTTCTCAATGATAGCACAAAGTAATCTTGAATCTAATTAAATCAACGAAAACAAACAACACAATGTAACCTTGAATATCAACAAAGATTTCGTAATTGATTGTTCTTGGAATACAAAAAGCGACACACCACACCTACCTTTGTTTGACATATTGACTTCAATTTAAACTTGATGAAACGTCGCCATGAAAGTTGTTTGCTTCGTTTAGATGATAGCATAACTGCCTCCACGACATGGTTTCATTTTAGGACTTGATAACTACTTTTGGATGGGTACAAATTGATAGACTTCGACTTACACAAACATAAACATAAGAATAAACTGTAGTTTTCGTCCCTGAGGTTTGACCCGATTAACAGGTTCAGTCCCTGCTTAACAGTATGGGTCCTTGAGGTTACATTTCTTAACAGTTTTTGTCCAATTTTATTAACTTCGTTAATTTTTTTAGTTAAATCATGTTAAATGACCAAAATACCCTCTTCATCCCCACTCCACCACCACCTCCGGCCGACCACCACCTCATGGACGAACAACAAAGATTTCGTAATTGATTGTTCTTGGAATACAAAAAGCGACACACCACACCTACCTTTGTTTGACATATTGACTTCAATTTAAACTTGATGAAACGTCGCCATGAAAGTTGTTTGCTTCGTTTAGATGATAGCATAACTGCCTCCACGACATGGTTTCATTTTAGGACTTGATAACTACTTTTGGATGGGTACAAATCGATAGACTTCGACTTACACAAACATAAACATAAGAATAAACTGTAGTTTTCGTCCCTGAGGTTTGACCCGATTAACAGGTTCAGTCCCTGCTTAACAGTATGGGTCCTTAAGGTTACATTTCTTAACAGTTTTCATCCAATTTCGTTAACTTCGTTAATTTTTTCAGTTAAATCATGTTAAATGATCAAAATACCCTCTTCATCTTCACTCCACCACCACCACCACCACCACCACCACCACCACCACCACCACCACCACCGACCAACCACCACCTCATGGACGAAATCTATTCTTTTTCATAGTCTATTAAAAAATGAACCCCACTAACCTTCCACTCTCATCCATCAAATGTTAACTTCCTTATCAGATTATTAATATTTTCAAATTCAATTTGGTTTCAACCTTTCGTGGTGCCTACTTCTTTCATCAAAATTGGAACTCTAAATGATGCCAATCAGACCTAGGGCTTAGGGTTTCTGGATGGTTTCGTCGATATCAAGCAATAGGTTGGATAATCCGGCGCGGCGGCGCTCAGGTGAGGAAGGAGCAGCATTCGGCGGCATTCGGGCGTTTGTTTGGGTTCTATACGCGGTGTCCAGATACACAAGGAACCAATACATTACCAATTGCCACCAGAACAGGAAGCGATACCGTTCCGGTAGCCATACCGTTCCAACAATCAGGAGATCTGAGATTGAAGAATGAAAAAAATGGAAACCCTAGCCGATGCCAGATGAAGATGCGGCGGCGTCTCAACCATGTAAAGTGGAGCGATTGCCGGCGAATAGGCTTTCGATTTGTGTGGAATCAAACGGAGGGCATGTCCAGGTTTAGGGTTAGGGTTTGGAAAGGAGGTTGAAAAAGAGGGATTTGAAAGAGGAGAGGAGAGGTCTGGTTAATTTCGACAGAAAGGAGCACTTTCTCTTGTTGGTTGTTGTAGGTATCCAGATCTGAATAGATCCTCACCTTGATGGGTGTCTTGAATCTTTTTTATTTTTGAATTAATTTTGTGGGTTTAGGGTATATCTTGATTTTGTTTCTTGGATTGTTTCCAGAAATGGAAATCTTTGAAGCCAAGATGATGAAATATGAAACCCTAAGTTGGAATGATGATGATAGAATCTTGAAACCAGAGGAAACAGTTGGTGTGATTTGGGGGTGGTGGTGGGCGGCCGGAGGTGGTGGCGGCTGATGGTGGTGGAGTGGGATGACGAGGGTATTTTGGTCATTTAACATTATTTAACCGGAAAAATTAACGAAGTTAACAAAATTGGACGAAAACTGTTAAGAAATGTAACCTCAAGAACCCATACTGTTAAGAAGGGACTGAATCTGTTAATCAGGTCAAACCTCAGGACGAAAACTACATTTTACTCTAAACATAAATTGTTCTTGATCCACTTAATTTAAATTGTTAAAGTAAAAGGCCCAAGGATTAAAAAGGGTTATAATCCAATTCACCAATCCTTTTAATCTTTGTTTCTTCATCTTTCAACCTCTTGCCCCAAGCTTTCTGCTTCATCAACTCGAATGTAGTCTTCTAGGCTTTCATCTTCATCATTTTCTTTCGAGATTGGTCCACAACCCGGCGGGAAATCACGTATTGGACTAAACTTCCTTCTCTTGAAACTTCCATCAGTTGGTTTACTTGGTTCGACTTCCTCCTTTTGTAAGTCATCCATATGCATTTTCTTTTGTAAGAAAAAATTGCATTTGTTTTTCCAATTCCATGAGTGAAGATCCATATCACTTTCTTGTGTTCTAGTCTCAATATCAAAGGTATTATTAAAACATACAAACAAGTATTGTTCCCTGTTATGTGTTTCTTAAATAGGCTAAGAAACCAAATTTCATCCCAAGTTTTGGAATCAGTTCCTTCAATTAAAAATTACATATTTTATTAGAATGGACAAAGGAAATTAAATTTGGATTCTTTGTTGGACACAAGAAAGAATAATGATCAATATCTTGACAATGGTAACACCGAATTAAGAACTTGTCTTTTGTATTTTGTATGGACCGCATATTCCATCTTTCTTTCTGATGTGAGCAAGGCCTATAGTTCCTTGCAATCTTCGACAGTAGATCCACATATTCTTGGATTGAAGTTTGAACTGACTTGCTATATTCCAAATTCGATTTGCCGTTGCGTCCTTCAAGTTTGATGTGCTTGAAATTACACATATTTATTGCACAAATTATCCCCGTTTCATGCACATTTGTAGGAAATTTTATAAGTTCAGACACTTATTTGCTTTATTTGTAGGAAATTACACATATTTATTGCACGGATTTTTCTTTTAATTCATGTGCTGGGCCTATTTTTTTAATTCCATTTGTGGCCTGCGACTTTCATGAGCCTATTTGATTTTATTTTGAACTTGAGTTAGAAGTTTCTTTTTTTCTTGTTGTACTCTAGTCCACATCCACGTGAATCACCTGAAAGAAATATGGATCAAGAGTTCAATTGTCCTTTTACTTTAACTATTATTTACTACTTATTTTCTTATTTATTATATATGTATTTTAGTATTTTTAATGCATTATATATGAAAATCTAAAATATATAAAAACAAGTCAAAGTAAATTGATTCTCATATAATTAGGGTTAAAAACATATATTTATATACAATTAGAACGTGTAAATTAACCACTCATCGGAAATTTCAGGTTTTTTGTGAAGTAAAAAGTGCATTATGGAAGTTCCAAGAGATTTTTAGGGTTTCTTGTGCACTCCACAAAGTAGGCATGGTCGTGTACCCCTGTTGGGCGCGGTCGTGGCTAAACCTAACCCTAAATCAACATGTGCCTTGCTTCCCACGATCGTGTCTTCGTCTCGAGATCCCAAAGTGAATAATGAAAAGTCGTCTCGGAGAATGAAGGACTAATGGGCTTTGCAGATCGGTCAACATCCTAACCATGGTCGCGCCCAAGACATGGCACGATCGTGCCAAAATCCCAGGCATGACCGCGCCTCCTGCCTTGGAACGGTCGTGCTTCCTCATCTTTTATAAAAAGCTCAGCAGTTCTCCAGGGAAAAAGGGGGAGCCCGGGAGAAAAAAAGCCACTGCTTTCAACTCCGAACCTTGGTATTTTCCACTCAAATTCAAGCTTCTAGGAAGGATTCTAATATCAAAAGGATCATTAGTCATCATCATCATCAGCTACCATGGATTGTTGGTTTGATTCTTGTTAATTTTATCATGAATCTTGTACAATTTCCTTGCTTGTATTTTATTTTTGAGCTCATGGTAATCTAAAATCTTTGTATCACTTTGGTTTATATGATGTTTATTAACATTTGACTACATTGTGGATTATTGGCAAGTTTATGTTAATGTTATAGCAATGGCAATATTATTCTTCAATGATCTTGTATACTTGAGAGTTTGATTATATTTTCAAGACTAGTGAATGTTTAAGCTATGTTATGTTGGAAAAATCTTGGTGTATGCATGTATTCATAGATTGGTGTATGTTTATGCTAGTTTATGGCTTTTGAATTTGGAATGATGAATAAAGTCTTGGTTATATTTGAAAACTCTTGAACGTGCATCCTTATGCTTATGTTTGAAAAGACAAAGTCGAACTCCAAATTTCATCCCAAGTTTTGAAATCAGTTCCTTCAATTAAAAATTCCATATTTTATTAGGGACAAAGGAAATTATATATGGATTCTTTGTTGGACACAGGAAAGCATAATGACCAATATCTTGACAATGGTAACACCGAATTAAGGACTCATCTTTTGTCTAGGCAGTTTCGCTTCATGTACTTCAGCGGAACTAGGTTACTTACTTCGGCGGAACTAAGTTACTTTCACTTTCAGATATCTCAACGAAACTACGTAGTTTAGTTTCCTTATTGGTTTAGCCTGATAGTTTCGCTTTGTCGTCTTCTTCGTGCAGAAACCCTAGTTTCACTACGCCAAAATAGGCCTACGGCCACACTTTTTCTAAAACCGCCCTGCCACACTTTCGATTAAATGTGTGGCTAAAAGTCATTAATCACAATTCCAAACCTTCTAGCCTACTTTTAGCCACACATTTTATTTATTCATATGACCATTGTATATATGTTCAAAACTTTTAGCCACACCTAATGAAAAAAATGTGATATTTTGTAGCCACACTATAAAAGTGTAGCCAAATTTGATATATGGCCACAATATTTGTTTGATTTTTGATTCATGTGACCAAAAACACATCTTTTTGAAACCTTTAGCCACACTTTATGAAAAAATTATGTCATTTAGTATATGATCTACGGCCACAATATTTGTTTCATGTGACCAAAAGAACATCATTTCGAAACATTTAGTCACACTTCAAGAAAAAACTGTGACATTTAGTAGTCACGCTAGAAAAGTGTGGCTAAATGTGACCAACTGCCATATTGGTATTTGTTTGAATTTATGTGTGGCTAAAAGTGATAAGTGGTCACGGTAAAATGTTTTACGTGTGACTAAAAGTAATAAATGGACACGTTTAAAATTTGTATGTGTGGCTAAAGTAATCAATGATAAAGTGTGGCCAAATATGACCAACTGTCATGATATTTGTTTGATGATATGACTAAAAGCTAATACATATGGCCACATATATTATTTTGTGTGACCAAAGAGTAGTATTTATTAGTCACTTAATGAAAGAAACAAAACTAGTAACTATAAGTATTTTATGGTCACGGTTAAAATTTTTATGTGTGGCTAAAATTAATCATTGATCACAGTAAAACTTTTTAATATGTGGCTATAAGGAATCAATAGTCAAGATAGACTTTGCAAATGATCTTTGATGTTTTGTTATGCATTTATTTTTGTTTTTTTATTAAGGAATCGGTGTTTTTGATTTTTTCTATACTATCTGATAAATAAAAATAATATGTGACACTTGGCAGGCCATCTATTTTCTGATTTTCCCGCCTAATGCCCAGTTACCCGTTTTCCCTTTCACGCGGATCTGATTGATCCGATTACCTTTTTAATGTGAAACCCTAACTATGTTCTTCATTCACCTCCTCTATATCGCCCTATCTTCACAATCAAACCCTAATTCCTCTTCCTCCGTCTCTGACATTTCACTCCATTTCGCAAAGCATGTATCAATCGTTCATCATCGCAAACCCTAATCACGATCAACAATTGAAAATTTCTGAACATGTTAGTTTACTTGGCTTCAATCAGAAGATTTGAGTTTCAAATAGGTTCACTGCAAAAATTGGCACATAAATTTCGTTGATTTTCTTCTTTAATTGATTTGATGTACAACCAACAGGACGCATAATTATCTCCCGACACAAACTCACGCCCTCGCCATCGCTACCGGCCACCACTTTCATTCACTTTGGATTCAGATTCAGGTTCTTTCTCTTCTGTCACACTCTCTATTTTTTTAGGGAAATTTACTATTTATATTTAAGATTTATGAGACCAAATCATCGAAACCTCAAATCCAACATAATTTTGTTTGTCAATTTATGTTCACAATTGTAGTTTCAAATTCCTTTTCTTTGCAAGTTCTATAGGGTTAGAAACATAGTGTCCTTTTTGTTTGCAGGTTCAATAGGGGTTTAGAAACACTAAACACGGTTAGAGGTGTTTGATTTTTAGATGAGGTGGTCCATTTAGGAGTCAATAGGTTATTTGTGATCATTTTAATTTTGATAAATAAATTGACAGGTTATTTTGATTTAACAAACTAACACTAACAAAGAAAAAACTGCATTTTTATGATAGATTACAGTACAAAGGATACTCTAAACTTATGTACCAATACAAACCCTAAACTGTGACAAATTTGTCAACAGATTTGAAGGTAACCACTACCTTTTCATTGAGTTTTGACATATCTGTATAGTTTAACAAGGTCTCATTATGAAAAAACTCCAATAAAAAAGTAATAACAAGTTAGTGTTTAGTCTGGATGTGAAAAAATTGATTGTTTAAAAGTGTAGTGGTAATCTTTCTACTTAAGGGGTGGTTGATGTCAGTTTTCAAAGTGATTGTATGACTTAATGAATCATAATCATGTAAGCAGTTGATCACTTGATTGGATGATGTTGGTTACTAAGTGTAGACTGTAGAGTATTCTTTGTACTGTAATCTCTCTGAAAATGTAGTTTTTTTGTTTGGGATTATTGTTTATGTATATGAAGCTAGCACCAAAAGGAGGAGATGCTTTGACAATAACTGTGATTCCTGGCGATGTCCGGAAACCAATAGCAAGATTAGACAAAACAAAAGTTAGAGATGGAAATTGCTACTGGGAAAACACATTCTGAAACTGTGAAATCACTCGGGATCAGAAAACCGGGATAATCAATGAGAAAATCTATCGTTTTGTGGTGGCAACGGTACAAGTTGTTGCATATTCATTTAGATTGTGTCTAAGCTTCTAAATCAAAACTTGATTGAAAGTTTGTTTTAGTCTTATGAGTTTTTTTGTTCATTTTGCAGGTTATCTAAAAAAAACTACTTATACCTTTGACTTACATCCCCAAATTCACGCCTTTTGAATCCAAATTTACTACTCACGCCCCAAAATTCATATTGTAGTTTGAAGTGTGGATAAAATTTTGAATTCTCTTTCAGATTCAATTCGATTTTATCTCCATCTAACAACTTTGGCAAACAAATAGGCCCCATGGATTGCTTTATAAGCATTATGTGTTTCTTCAATACTATGTACTTCTTTGTTTGGCGATTGTTTTCAAGTTCCTCCTACCGGCATTGAAGTTCTTCATCTTCAGAATTCAAGTCCGTTTTTATTTCATCGATGCTTATGTTGTGTTAATTTTTAATTAGGTTATGTAATTATTTGGGTTAATTTGTAATTACACTTCAGCGTTGCTAATTTATTATCCATCGATTTCTTATTAGTTTATTGTAAGGAGCGGAGTGTTGTAGTTGGGACATGATCTATCATATGTTTACTTTTTGCACCAAATATGAGGATTGCAATTTGGCATCTGACTGCAGTACCATTTCATTTTAAATGAGATCGTCTTCTATCTCTTGATATAAATTGAATGCCATTTTCAGCTTTATCTATTTGTGATCTTCATATATTTACAAACTCAGATTAATGCTCATGGCTGCAGGCACTTTGTCATTGAGAGCTTGTACTCTACAAGTTGTGTTATTGGGCCAACAATTTAGAATTTTATTCAACATTATGACCCATAGTTTGTGTTTTTATCTGTGTGGGTTTAGACTAGCAGTTTAGAATTTGACCCAAAGTTCGTTTATTTTTCTTTCTGTTTTTTGTTTTTTTATCTGTGGGCTTGGGTCAACAATAGCCACACTAAAAATTATAAAATTTCATGTGGCTTTACATAATCATTTGTCACACCATCCTAACTTTGTTGTTTTTTTTGTTTGACGGAATGATAACAAACGTTATGGGTAAAATGAATTATGTGTGACCAAAGGTTAGACAATAGTCACACTAAAAATTATAAAATTTTATGTAGTTTTACATAACCATTAGCCACACCGTCCTAACTTTGTTTGTTTTGTATGACGGAATGATAGCAAACGTCATGTGTAAAATGAATTATGTGTGACAAAAGGTTAGATAATAGCCACACTAAAAATTATAGAATTTCATGTGGCTTACATAGCCATTAGCCACACCATCCGGACTTTGATTATTACGTGTGACGTAATGATAGAAAACGTCATGTGCAAAATGAATTATGTGTGACCAAATGTTAGACAATAGTGACACTAAAAGTTATACAATTTCATGTGGCTTTACATAACAGTTAGCCACACTATTGTCACTTTGTTATTTTTTTATGTGACGGAATGATACCAAATGTCATGGGAGAAAAACTATGTGTGACCAAATGTTAGACAATAGCTACACTTAAAATTAAAAAAAATTGTTTTATGTGTCTAGAAATAGTGTTTAGCCACTGACTATATAATAGAAACGGCCACACTTAGTGAATTCAAGTGGCTGTTTCTACCCTTTAGGCATACTTAATAGACGGAATGCTTGATTATAACAACCCATTTTGCCACTTTTTTTAATTGATGTGGCTAAAACAAAATTTTTAGTGACTATATAATATAAACGGCCACACTTAGAGTAAATTCATGTGGCCGTCACGACCTTTTAGCAACACTTAATGGATATAATGATTGATTTTAGCAAGAAATATTGGTATCTTTTAGCCACACTTTTAAGTCGCTACAACCACTAAACGTGAATGTGGTCGTATGATACCTATGATGACTCGACCTTTGGTCACACTTGAGATAAAAAAAAACGTGTGACGAAAGGCATATGATCACACTTTTTTAGTGTGGCCGTAGGCCTATTTTGGCATAGTGTTTCTGCATCAGAGGGAAGGAGGGAGGAAAACAACTTTACAATCACAAAATTAAGAGAAATGAGCAGCCCTTTTTGTTCTAGAAAAACAGAGAGTACTCTCTACTCCTTCCATCACCACCACTAAACCTTTTTTCACATAATACTAAAACACAAAAGAGCCCGGGTGCTATATCGGACACGTGAGCCATCAGCAGTATAATACTAAAACACAAAAGAGCCCGGGTTCATCTTAGTTTTAACACAAGCTTGTATCTAGTTTTGAAATGTTAATATGTACCCATCCTGCTTTTCTTGGTTTTCAATGTATATTTCTCTTTACGTGTCTAGCTTCTTGGGCCGGTTCATCTGGTGGAGGCAACTATAATATATACGTATTTAGGTGCGTTAATCTCTCATTCAAACTTTTGTTTTAATCTAGCAGCTTCTAGTATATATGCCTATCCATAGAAGCCAAGAAGGAATTCCATGGTAACTCTATAACATAAATTGAGGTGCTTTTGGTAGACTTTTATACATGGTACATGATTGATAGACTGGTATTTTTTTCTTCTTGAACTATAGTAAATTCAAGTCTTAACATAAGAAAGAAATTCTACAAGATTACATATAGAGGCTCGCATCAGACAACCTTTTGGACGGGATAGCAATGAGTGGTTCTTTTTTCTTTAATACAATGCCAAATTTTTCGCTAAGGTCATGCTCTTCACCCTTTGGCAACTTCCAGTCAAAGGAGTGCAAGAGTGAAGCCAAGATAAACATTACCATTTTCTCGGCCAACATAACACCTGCACACAATCTTCTCCCTGATCCAAAAGGAAAGAATGTCAAATTGTTTCCCTTAAAATCCCATTTGTTTGTCAAGAACCTCTCGGGGTTGAATTCCAATGGTTGGTCCCAGTACCGAGGATCCCGATGGATTGACCAAACATTTAGAAAGATAGTACAACCCTTTGGGATTGTATATCCACCGACTGTGCACGTCTTGCTTGGCGATCGAGGGACTAGGAAAGGGACTATAGGATACAACCGTAATGTTTCCTTGATTGTTGCATCAAGATAATGTAGTTTTGGGAGATGAGATTCTTCGACGGTGTTGCTTAGTCCTACAATTTCTACTAGTTCTTCTTGAACCCTTTTCATTACGTTATGATTTTGCATGATGGTTGCCATTGCCAATTCTACGGTTGTTGCCGTTGTGTCGGTTCCTGCAATCATAACGTTCTAACACAACAAAGTAATTAGACTCCATTTCATTTTCCTTCGATCAATTCATATGAAGAACAAATCTTACCATGAGAAGTGCCTTCATTTGGATCATATTAAGCGACGTTACATCCTTTTCTTCATTGTGATCTAGTAAGATCTGTACAAAATCTTTCTTTCCTTCATACTCCACTTCATCTTGTGACCTTTTGAAGTTGGATTCGATGCGATCTTCAATGATGCCACTGAAAAGTTTGTCCAAGTTGTTAAGTTGCATCTTCATGTCCCGCTCAACACCTTGTAGATCAAACCGGGCAAGACTGGGGAAGAAATCGGACAAATTCACCCGTCCAAAAATCTTAACGATGTTTGAAGCCACCATATCTATCTCCGCTCCAAGATTCCTATTTATTGCCTTATTATCTCTCGTGTTTTCACATATCAATCTCGTTAGGACAATTGTCTCTGTATTAAAAACCATCTCACGAATATCAACGATGGTACCGATTTTACCAAAAACATTTTTGATTGTCTTTCTAACTTCATCCTTTCTAAAAGAACCAGATGCTTTAAGATTCTTGCTGCTTTGGATCTCATGGACAAATAACTTACGAAGCTTACGCAAGTTTGGGTTGTTTTTGGAAAATATTATATCTTGGCCTCCATAAGATATTGCTAAGGCCGCGACTGATTGATCGCGGTCAGAGAAGGCCTCATCTTGGTCACGGACCACTACTTTTGCTAACTCCGGGGTGTTTATGACAACGTAAAGTTTGCTTCCCAACTTGAACTTAAAGATGGGGCCGTAGGTGCGAGCCATGTCGGTGAACTGTTTGTGCAGGTCGGGACTAAGAAACGGAAGGTACCCAACGATTGGGAACGAACGGGGACCTGGTGGTAACGGTGGTGCACCATTTGAGGAGTTTGAAAGTCTGAACTTGTACCATGAAATAGCCAAGATTAGTAATGAAATGGTGAGAAATAACACCTGTAGCTCGTTGTGGTCGCTCTCTTGCCACAACCATGACACCAAATTGTTTAGTCGTGACATTTTGAAGATGATGAAAGGTGAGCAAGGTGCACTTATAGCCCGTGCTCACGTGTGCTACATATTCGTATATTCTTTTGTAGATTGATCAAGAAAAAATTTAATTGTAATCTATATTAGCAGTCACATGAATGGAATGGCCTATTGTTAACTGTTGTTAACTATTTATATAATTGGGATGTCTACTATTTTACACAATTTGCCATCATGTCATCATATTTGACCGGGTGATAAAGATCGTAAGTTGATTTTTTATGCATAAAAAAAGTAATATAGCACCTTTAAAATACACTTAAATTTTAGTGTTTAATCCTCTAAGAAAATTTCAAATGACTGACATTTGTGTTAATATAATAAGCAAATAAAAAGTTTTTTTTTATGCCAAGTCTATATGGTTGAAAATGAATGGTTAGGAAGTTATAAATGACTCAAATTAAAAATAATGAATAAACTTATTGCTAAAATATTTTAATTGAAGTCTAGTGCTATCAAATTTTTTAAACTTCAATAATTTTTATATAATTTTTTAAAATACCATAAAATCAAGAATTTTGTTATCTTTAATTTGAGTATTTAAATATATTAGCTAAATTTTTTAGAAAATACAACACTTATTTTTAAATGTTGATATACAATTGATTATAACGTTGTCTCTAAACTAGTTATAACAACACTCCGTCTTGCATATAATATTGCATTCAAGTTGCCGAGGTCTCATGAATGAAAGGATTGTGCATTTTATAATGGTGTGTCCAAAACATTACAATAGTGTGTCTAAAACCATCTATTAATTAATGAACACATATACTCTCATCCTAAAATACATGTGTCACGTACAGGATAATTCTTACGCTTCGCATATTTCAAAACATTAGTAAAAAAATCATTTACTACGTGTTAACCATATTTCAATTAAAGATAGAGATAATCTCTAGCATGTTTATTTTTATCTCTATTTATGTCATAACAATATATTTTGTAATTATCTCTTGTACCAATATGTTATGTATACAAGTTCATATCTCATCAAATTCATCGGTGATGATTTCCATACCTTACATGGTATCAGCTTAATCCATCTCAAACTCTAAAGTAGCTGCCACCCTTCTTCCCCTTTTCGACATCTTTTTGTCCACTTCTACCTCTCCCAAACCGATTTTTTGCTTCAATGGCGACCGATTCATCCTCTAATGATGGAACCCTTATTCGAAACATTGTCTTGCATATGTTAACCATCAAACTCTCCTCCTCCAACTATCTTCTATGGGGTGATCCTTTGGTCCTTCTACTTTCTTTTTAGAAACACATGGGACATGTTGATGGTACCATTGAAGAACCTCTTTCTTGTAACATCCCAAAAGTATTAATAAACGAAGCGTTGAATTAAACGGGTCACTAAAGGTATTAAACGAATAAACATGCAAAGACAACGAGGACTAAAAGTAGCAACGAGGGGAAGTGAAACTGAGAAGAGGCTTAACTAGCTGCCATCCCCAATCCCTCCTCATTTTTCATTGTTGTAACGAAACCAGAGAAAGAGATAGTGTAGATCAAGCTGGAGAGAGAAAGTCACAAAGGAGAGAAATTATGCATCAAGAGTTGTTCATCATCATCGGGTGAAGCTAAGCATCCGGTTTTCGAGCTCAGACAGGTAATCGTTTCCCCCGAATATGAGTTTTTCATGTATAAGGGTTTTCATGTTAAATCAATGAAAAGGATGGGCTTTTATGAGGTAAACATGAAACCAACCTTAGATCTTGAACCACGAGTGGAAAACGAGTTGTTTGATTTTAAAAGTATGGAGTTTGGACGTGTGAAGCCACCATCTCCATGCAGAAATTAGGGATTCTACTGAAAAAGACGATCAGGCGAAACTACCGGGTGACACTGACCTAGTTTCGCCTGATCAATAGTGTCACCTAATTCATAGTTTCGTTTAATAGAACAATTTCACCTGGATTGATTAATTACACTTAAGTATAGTTTCGCCTGGTTCTAGTTTCGCTAAGACCAATGAAAAGTTTCGCTTGGATCAAGAAAGCGAAATTGCTTGTTTCGCTTAAACATATGAGCACTTAGGATTAATGATGCATTATTATCAATTCAGATAGAGTGTGACGGTTACTAGACCAGTTCTCGTATTTGCAGGATAGCTTGACAGGTGAGTTCTTATTTTCATTTTTTATGGTTTTAGGCTGACATGTATACGGATAGAAAGTTTTGAAAGACAAATTAGAGTTTTAATAAAAATTTCATTTTTATAAAATGAAAGAGAAAGTTATAGTTTTTATAAAAATGTTATTTTTATAAAAATGAAAGGGAAAGTGTTAAAGAGTATAGTGCTATTTTTGAAACATATTTTTAAAGAAAGTACATAGTTAAAGTAAATAAGGTAAAGAAGCTCTACTTCGGTGTAGCTTGACAGTGATAGTAACAATGACATATGTCATATTATATGCTTATGTGTTAATATGTGTTATTTGTCTATGTGTTATGTGTTTCAGTGACCTTATATTACGTGATGTAGTATAATTGCATATTAGTTGCACAGTAGAAAGCGCTGCAGACAAGCAAAGTAGAAGTCTCACCCCAGGTGTGAGCAAACAAAGTAGAAGTCTCACCCCGAGGTGTGAGCAAACAAAGTAGAAAGTCTCACCTTGAGGTGTGAGCAAGCAAAGGAGTCTTACCCTGAGGTATAAGTGAGAAAGTCCCACCCTGAGGTGTGGGCACAACAAAGTAAAAGTGTTACCCTGAGGTTTAAGCAAGAAAAGGGATATTATCCTCGGACATTGATCCATATATGATAATTAAAGTATGTGACAGTTACTTTTCCTGTAAGAGTGAAAAGTAAAGTTTTAAAGAGTAAAGGAGGACACATTAACTGGTTTCCTCAAAAGCAAAGTTTTAATGAAAGAAAGAAATAGACAGATTTATAAATTGTAACGTTGTAAAGTTTTAAAGTAATTTAAAGTTGTTTTTAAAAGTATAGAAAAGGAAGCTTATTTTATTTATAAAACTAAGCTACCTAAAACAAAGTTTATAGTTTAAAGTAAAGATAGAACTCACAAGCGTTATGTGTCTTTTTAGTGTGCATGTTACGTAGCAAAATTAAAGCAAAAGAAAAGTAAAGGAGCCGTGAGATACGGATATCATAGACATCGGTGTACACCTAAGTAACTTTCTTTTACTTGAAGGGTTCGTCTGTAGCATGGCAGATCAAACTCTATTTATATATAAGCAAGGCTCATGTATTTAATATCTTCTTGTGTATCTGGATGATCTAATTCTTACCGGGAATGATTCTAAAATCATCGAACGATTCACTTCCTGTTTGAACAAAGAAATTGATGTTAAAGACCTTGGATTTCTAAATTATTTCCTTAGTTTAGGAATCCTATGTCATGCAAAATATGCAAATGACATTCACACGCGTGCTAGTTTACGTGACGCCAAGCATGTTTCTACTCCCCCTTCCAGTTCACGAGGCATTGTTTATATACACAAGGAACTCCCTTTGCAGACCAAACATTATATCGATCTCTTGTTGGAGCATTTCAGTATCTTACCATTACCCGACATGATATCGCATATGCAGTAAATCAAGTTAGCCAATTCTTACATGCTCCCACTATAGCTCATTTTCAAGAGGTTAAATTCATATTGATATACGTTAAAGGTAATGTTCATTTTGGTGTCTCCATAGGGGGAGGGATCTCCGATGACTTCTGCGTTTCCCTTGTATCCTAATCAACGCTCAAACCCTCGTCGAATTTGATTTCCTTCTTAGCATCATAGTCATCCATGGTGTTGTTGAAATTGATATAAAGTTAAGATCGTAGAAGAAAGAGGGGCGATGATCTTGGATTGAGAGAGAGAGAGAGAGAGAGAGAGAGAGAGAGAGAGAGAAAGAGAGAGAGTGGGTAGGAGAATTTAGGGTTTTTTTTGTTTTTTTAAATTATATTTTTTTATAAAGAGGGTATATTCTTCATTTTACAAAAATAGTGCCAAAAATACGAGGGGACGAAAATGCCCTCACGTGGGAGACACTTGAGGGAAAGTTAACGGCAAAAACAGATCGTGTTGTTTAAAAGGACTCAAAGGGTTATAAGATAGAGCCTCAGGTCTTGAATACTTGAAATATCGAACTCCTCTTATTAATCCTACTCTTGATGACCAGAGTTGGATAGTGAATTATGTCACTTTATAGACCCCCCCCCCACCCTCGGGCAATAACGGGGTGTGAAGGGCACACTGGTGAAGCAACCTATGTCGGGCAAAAAAGATTCGTTATGGCTCAAAAACCTATTTTAAAAAATAGCCGTTGGGCTCCACTTCAAATAAAAAAATAATGTGTAAATAATCCAACCTCCAACATTCAAATAATAAAATTAATGCTGATAGTAAAACTATTACATACCTTAGTAGTTCTGTTTAGTGGTTTCACTCCTGACTACGTGACAGGATGTTTCACACTTCTTAGTAAAACTATTACACATAGCCTAACTATTTATAACATGGTTAGTTTAATTAAGTACTCAATTTCTTAGACTAAATGTGACGGTTTCATTAAAAAGTGAATCACGTCTGCCACGTCAGCATTACGGGAATCACTACAGTGTGTAATGGTTTCATTATCCACATATATACATATACATGTATACATATGCATAAAACACACACACTTGCCCCACGCCCCGTGATTTGAATGTTGCACCCCCCCCCTTCTCGCCCCGAGGGCGGTGTTCCATGCACATTCATGCGCCAAGTGGATCCCGCCACCCCTTTTTACGCCCATTACGCTTAGCCTTAGACAATTACCTAAACCGTTAGTTATCATAAACTTAAGTTGTTTTGTAGATCTCATTGTGCTTTGTTTTTAAACAACAAACTCACATACACTAATATACTCCTAAATTATACCACTTTATTCACAATGAGATTTGAACCCTCATCACTTGAGAGAGAATTTCACTAACACCTTGATACCATTAGATTACAACCTCTGTAGTCGAGATCTCATGTTGCTACACACAACAAATTAACTATGAAAAAGTTTTGAGTAAAGTTAGTTACACGAAAAAGTTCTCTTTGTGAATTAGTTAGTTCTAATTATTCACAAATAACTATTATTTATAAATTTACCATCAATTTATTTCAAAACATAAGTGTCAATTAAATATGATGCATCATCAACCCAAACAAATGGAAAGGAACCAAGTATTCATATTAGATAATAATCCAATTAAAGGTTCAACAGAAAGTAAAATCTAGTCTTCTTTCGTACATGTTCATATCATCTACGAAAATAAAAATAAACTACTCTACAATCATGGAGTAAAACAAAAAACAAATAAACAAAAGACATATTTTTATAAAAGAAAAAAAACTTACAAAACTGCTGTCGCAAAATTTTCAATTTTTTAGTAGTGAGATTTCGTGGGAAATTTGTCAGAATTCGTCGTTAGCGATAAGTTTCCGACAAAAAAATGTTTGTTGGAAAAAACTCCGTAGGAAATGTTTTTCTGACAGTCCCGACTAATTTTCCGACGAATTAGCGACAAAAGTCTTTCGTCGGTAATTTCCGACAATATTCCGACGATTATAGTAAATAAATAAGTTAACTTATTTAATAAATTTGTCGGAAAATTGTAGGAAATCGTATAGTTACTTTTTTTGTTTTTGTTTTGTCGGAAATTTGTCGCTAACTTGTAAGAAATTTATTTTGTTAGTAATTTATCGAAAACTCTTGTAGGAAATATATATGTTTTCTAGTAGTGTATCTTGATAGAAATAGTAGTGTTTAACGTAATCTTAGTCTAATTAATTGGTTCGATTTAGTTTCATTTATAAAAAATACTTTGTTTGTTAATAAACCAAAGACTAGATATCAATATTATAAAAACCAGTTTTTAAACCGTATCGGGTTGGGCTCATAAATGGTTCAACCAGTTGTACCGGACGGTTCATCCGGGTTGACTAGTTAACCCTATAATTCCATAAAAATACAACTTTAACTCAGAAAATAATAAAAAAGTACATGATAGTATAATAAAAATAATATAAAAGTTAATCCATAGTTAAGAAATAATACGAAATCACTCAATTTTTAACAAAGTTTTTTCAAATAAAAATGTACAATTGCTTTATGTTATTAGAGTGTTGAACTGATCAATCGATGAAACTGATAAATGAACTATTTTTGAAGAGGAACTGATCAATTGATGTCTAGGTTACACAAATTTTAACAGCAAGCAGAAGAATGATGGTTACACGTTTTGTTTTCTAAACTGGATTGCTAACTTTTTTGAAAAGGAACTGAACAATTTTTTTTTAAAGTTCAAACCAAAAACTGGTACAACGGTCTAACCCGGTATTGCCGGTGATACCGGTGGTACAGCTAACACACTATTCTTCCCAGGCTAGTGATCGAAACCCGATTCAATCGGTATTATTGACCGGTATCTAAAACATTGCTAGATACAGGGGCAGACCTACCTTGTATCCACCGGGGTCAAGTGACCCCATTGATTTTTAAAATTTTAGTAGAGCGTATAACACCGAAAATTTGAGTGACCCCATAGTTTTTCTGCAATGACCCCATAAATATAATCTGAGTGAAAATACTAATAATTCATAAGCTTGCCTCAATGGTTTATTCCCTTGTTCACGCGTTCACCTGTTTAAAAAGGTCACGGGTTCGAGTCCTTTTGGTGACATTTGTTTCCTTATTTTTTTTTGCCTTTTACTCTAAAACTAAAGATCTTATTAATTCACAAAATCTCAAACCTAATACCTCCCTTTTCAGCCGTCACAGACAAATAAACAATTTTCCCACATTTTTGTATAATCAAACTTAATCAAAAGAGAAAATCACCATATGCCTTATCATCCGAGTTCGTTAATCTTAATCGTAGCACACAACAGAATTTCTCACAATTGTTACAGAAAGATATAAGGTTTTTTTCTTTTTCCCCAATATTTGTTTATTCTCACAATTGTTTATATGTTAACCTTTGTTTAATCCCACAATTGTTTATTTGTTTGCATTTGTTTAATCATAAGCACAGAGAAAGAAGATTGAGATTTTGTTTTTCAAAATTATTCCTAAATTTCCACTGACAATAACATCGAACTCATTAGAAGCCAAAAAGCACTTGATTTTTTAATCAGAAATCAAAATGAATGAGAAAGAAGGTTAGTGTCATTTTTTTCCTTTTCCAAATTAATATTGTTGAAACTTGATTAGTAAACTTTTGAAACTTGATTCTTTAAACATGAAACTTGAATTTTAGGGATTAATCCGATTATGGAATGATTTTTGAAAAGAAAGTCATCAAATCTAGCTTCGAGTATGTTATTATTTTTACCCGATCAACCCGACCCGAAAATTTTAACGTCTAGGTTGATAGAAATAAGAGACAAAAAAAGTGACCCCATAAGGAAAAAATCCTGAGTCCGCCACCGGCTAGATATACAAAGTATTGGTAAAAAGATAGTAACTGAAAACGGTAAATGATTATAGAAAAACACCTGGTGGAATAACAAATGAAATCTGTGAGCGAGTCAAGGGGAAATACATCTTGCAATAGTCAAATGCTGATGAGTTGTAATCTAACAATTACTTGTATAGAAGAAACTATAAGATCGAGGCAGATGAGATACGATGACGTTGCTTAATTGATTTTCACGCTTACATTTTTTATTTTAATATAAAAACAAAAAAACATATTTTTAATAATTGATCAGAGTTTTACAATTATCAACCTTCATCATATTAACTAGTTTTATGCCCGTCTCACCTCAGATAACGTAATGTACTTTAAAAAAAAACTTCTTTATTTTTTATTTTGTCTGTTACATTAGTATTCCAAAACAACAAATCTAAAATTTAAATTACATATATAGTCAAATGGTATCATTGCTTACCAGTAACGACAGATTATAAAAACACTTTTCTATACACAACATTCTTAGTTTCTTCTTGCACTTTCCTTTGTTGTCCACATAAAACTTGTGGCAAGCACGAGAAATTACACGCGATGCAGCCACATAGAACTGAGTGTGTGTCGGAGAGCATAACCGCAACTGGATCATCAACAATATAAATCAACAGATAATTGAAGGATTAATCTTGATTATAATTAATTATTAATACTAGTTTATTAATTGTTTGTTTGAGTTCGTATTAGACTAGGAGTGAGATGTTTATTTATTTGATTATTTAATTGAGTTTGAGTTGAATGGGGTTGGTGGTCTATTGGTAGAGGAAAATCCTCTAGGAACACTAAGGTTTGAGGAGGTCATGGGTTCAAGTTCCACCGAAAACTCGATGTTCGGTATCAACAACATGAGGTGGACAATTATCTCTAAAGGTTCAATCAACGCCTCAAATGCATGACGAAGTTGTAATGGTGCCTCATCCCAAATGATAAGTTCCGAAGAGTTGATCAATTCAGCAAGATCTGAACCAACATCAATCGAACATCATGAGTACGTATCAGCAACATCAACTGCTTCAAGTTTCATCAGCGAGGTCGGAGTCCTTATCACGAGTCCTTAAATCGGACATCTCATCCCCACACATTACATTCTCAACGAAGTATAATCTTGCATGAGAAGATCATGCGCAACTTCACGAATTGTTCTTACATAATTTCTTGAACTTGTAGTATCTTCAACTTGATTATTTAACGATACTTGAACAATTGTAGAGAAAAAAAAAATTATCTACATTTGTATCTTGAACTTGATAATGATGAACTAGATAGTAAAAATTGAGGAAGTGACATGCTCTAAAACGTGAGTTGGAATTTGAGGGAGAGCGCTTAAAAATGGAACGAAAAATATAAAAATTTGAGTTGATATATTTATAAGATTTGTTTTTTTTTTAAATATTATTTTTAAATGAATATAGCCGTTGAACGGCTAGCATTTTAACAACGTTGTGACTCTTTAACGAGGACTAGCGGTATGGAGCGGGCCGCGCTGGTCCCGCGGCTTTCAAAAGGCCATCTCGCATCGACACGGCTGCGATAAAGAATCCATATATCCCGTATCGACACGAAAGAATCCATGTGTCAGTTAACGCCATTAAATGAAAATAGTTTAACATTTATGCATCGCACCAGTCTGTCATACAACTTACTGTTTTCAACTACTTGATTTGAAGCAACAGCTGTCTAATCTTTATATGTTTGTTTTATATTTCATTATTGATACATCTAGACAATTTAACCTTTTTAATTATTAATTCCTTGAGTTTTTATTTAGTTCTAAAAGTTATGATTTTTATAAATTTACCTACTACCTTCATTCTCGTTTAAATGGGTTGACATGAATCATGATGTGCAAGTTAAGTAATACAGAAGACATGACTGGTGTGTGATTGTATAAAATCGATGACTTTAACGCCTATTATCACTAGTGTAGGAGTATTACCGATGCACCATTATCGACAGATAACAGTCGTAAGTGATTACTGACGGAACTTAAATGGACATCGACAAAAACAAAAAAAAGGTGAAAATGGTAAATTAAATAAAACCATTGGTAATCCGTCGGTAATTACCGACATATTGCCAATGAAAACTATGTCTAAGGTCACACCACCGACATATTACCAATGGAAACTATGTCTAAGGTCACACGGACTGTTACCGAAGGAACATAGGAGCGAGAAACACAAGGATTTTTTTGTTTTTGGGAGAAACATTTTTGTCATGGCGGTGGGGAGAAGGCAACAACGTTAACATCAACGACCTAATTGTGTTGGTTGTCACCATTTCAGTACAAATCTTGGCTATTTTATGATTTAAGTCAAGACTTTCAAAGTCCTCAAATGGTGCACCATCATTGCCACCAGGTCCTCGTTCATTCCCAATAGTTGGATACATTCCATTTCTTAGTCCCAACTTGCACACACAGTTCACCAACATGGCTCACACTTATGGCCCTATATTCAAATTGAAGTTGGGAAGCAAACTTCATGTTGTGATAAATACCCCCGAGTTAGCAAAGGCGGTCGTTCGTGACCATGATGAGGCCTTTTCTAACCGTGACCAATCGGCTGTGGCCTTGGCAATAACTTACGACGGGCAAGATATTGTGTTTGCAAACAATAACCACAATTGGCGTAAGCTTCGTAAGCTATTTGTCCATGAGGTCCTAAGCAACAAGAATCTTGAAGCAAGTGGTTGTTTTAGAAGGGACGATGTTAGAAAGGCTATAAAGAATGTTTTTGATAAAATTGGTACGGCGATCAACATTTGTGAGATTGCCTTCGCTACAGAGACAAATGTCCTACCAAGGACAATCTGGGAAAACACATCAGATGAAGGTATGAAACACCGAAATCTTGCGGTTGAGATAGATGATGTGGCTGCAAACATCGTTAAGAATTTTGGACGAGTGAATTTATCTGATTTCTTCCCGAGTCTAGCCCGGTTTGATCTACAAGGTGTTGAGAGGGACATGAAGATGCAACGTGACAAGATGGACAAACTTTTCACTAGCATCATTGAAGATCGAATTGAATCCAACTTGAAAAGGTCACAAGATGAAGTGGGGTATGAAGGAAAGAAAGATTTTGTACAGATTTTACTAGATCACAAGGACGAAAAAGATGAAACTTCACTTAGCATGACCCAAATGAAGGCAGTTCTCTTGGTAACATTTATTCTTCATATTTCATGTGTTGTTTCATATAAAATAGATACAATAAAATGAAATCGACTCTAATTACCTTATTTTATCAGGACGTTATGATTGCGGGAACCGAAACAATGGCTACAGCTGTAGAATGGGCAATGGCATGTATTATGCGTGATCATAATGTAATGAAAAATGTTCAAGAAGAATTAGTTGAAATTGTAGGAGTAAACAACATTGTAGAAGAATCTCACCTCCCAAAACTAAAATACCTAGATGCAATAATTAAGGAAACATTACGTATGTATCCTACAGTCCCTTTCCGAGTCCCACGATCACCAAGCAAGACATGCATAGTAGGAGGATATACAATCCCAAAGGGTTGTACTGCATTCTGAATGCTTGGTCAATCCATCGGGATCCTCGATACTAGGACAATCCCAAGATTTTCAATCCTGGGAGGTTCTTGACAGACAAATGGGATTATAAGGGAAACAATTTGGTGTATTTCCCATTTGGATCAGGGAGAAGAATGTGTGCAGGTCTTCCATTAGCGGAGAAAATGCTAATGCTTATCTTGTCTTCACTCTTGCACTCGTTTGATTGGAGCTTGCCCGAGAGTGAAGAGCATGACCTTACCGAAATATTTAGCATTGCATTAAAGAAAAGAAAGCCACTCATTGCTATCCCATCTCAAAGGTTAGATTTGAGCCTCTATATGTAATCTTGTAGGGTTTCTTTCTTCTGTTGATTACATGTTTACCGATTTCAGGTATAACCGTTTACTGTTTCTGATTATGGAATATTTTCTATGTTCAAAACGTTATTCTTAGTAAGGTAGCTACTTGATGCATTGGAAACTATGATGGAAAGAAGTACTTGAACTAAACTATGAATGATGTGTCCGTGTGCGTTGTGCTGCAAATCAACAAATCATAATATTAGACCGGTCAAAGTAATTGAATGCAGTGGCGAAGCTTGAAGAAAACCCCCGGGGGGTCGGGATTTTTTTTCCTATCATGGGGGTGCCAGAACTATAAAATTTTCACCCGAATACTTATAAATTAACACTATTGAGCGAAAAATCGACCGAATACGTATAAATTAACACTAGTGAGCGAAAAATCGGGATGGGCCAGGGCCAAAGATTCGCCCCTGATTGAATGTGCATAGCATATATATATATATATATATATATATATATATATATATATATATATATATAGTTCCCACACGGTGCACAAAGTTTCCACTTAGGCCATCCGTAGTGGTTTCACGCCCCTCTCTTTCACACCCTTCCACGTCAGCGCCACATCAGTACAGGAGTTTTCACTGCCCATTTTCACTAAGGCGCGTAATGGTTTCACGTCCCGCATTTAATTTTTAATCATTAACTAATAATTAACTAAATACCAATAAAATAAAATAAAATAAATTAAAAAAGTACATTCATTAAAAAAATTAAAAAAAAAACTACATTAAAAAATTAAAAAAAACTACATTAAAAAAAATAAAAAACGACATTAATAAAATAAACTACATTCATAAAAATTAAAAAAAACTAATCGTCCTCATCCTCATCCTCGTCGTTCATGTTTTGGCGTTCGTATGTTTTTTTTTTCGCCTCTCCGCTAGTTTACGAGCAGCTCCGGTAAGGTGGTCGAAGTTCATACTTAGAAACTTGATATCCTGTAGATGTTGTTTATCTTGTCTAAAAGACGGTAGCTTTTCAAGCTTCGAGACTAATTTTTCAAAGTGGGTGTCCGGTGTTGACGAAGAAGCAACCCGTTTTGTTTCTTCCGGGCGGACGAACCGGTTCTTCCGGTGCTTCAACTTCATCATCGGTATCATTTAGATTAATTATTGAATTTATACCAGACGAATAATCACCAGTAGACGGCGTTTTAGTTTGTTTAGACGATGAGGACATCAACGGGACTTGGCCCCACTTGGGAGAATTTCTAATAATCTCTCATGATTTATGGGAAGTAAAAGCCGAACCCACGACGGCTTTGTACTCCTCACAAGCTTCTAAGTATATATATCGTGGTCACTTTGACCACTTTTATGATTGTTGTAGTGTTTGTTGTAAAAGTTGTTAAACTTAGTAAGCTTGCGGTTATAGTCCCGCCATTTACCCGAGATCTTGTCCGGGTTCCGGTGTTCTCCCCCCTCCCCATTGCCGCGTGAAATTTCGCACGAACACACACCCAAAAATCATTTCCTGTTTGATTATTTCCTAAACAAAAAATATTAAACAAATTAGTACAAATTTTATTAAAAATAACATAACAATTTATATAAAAAAAATTAAACGCCTTACCAATTTTTGGGTTCTCCGACACGTCTACCCAAGCTTTAGTCAAAACAAATTCTTCTTCCGGCGTCCACCTTTCAACAACACGAATCGGTTTTTTTTGTTGTGTCGACGGTCGATGGTTGTTTCTTTCTATGTGAACGTTTCTTCGGTTTATTAGACGGTTGTGTCTCGGGAATGGTAAATTCTTGTGTTTCGGGTATTGAATCCGGTGTGAGAGGGGTTTGTGTAGGAGTGGGCATTTGTTGAAAGCTAAATCCACAAGGAATTTGTTGAAAAATGTTTTGTTCCGGTGACGTACTCGGAACGTAAACATCCTGAACATTTGGATTGAAAAAGTTGCTCGGGTTGAAAGGGTTATTTGGGTTGTTACGAAGGTTTTAAAAAAATGGATTATTTGCATTCCAATGATTCATTGTGAGGTTTGGAGAAAAAAATGAGACATTGGTTTGATGATTTAGTGAGAAGTTGGTTTGATGATTAGGTGAGTAAAAATTGGTTGGTATTTATATTAGATTTTGAATTAAATTATATTTATTTTTTTTAAAAGGTAATTTTTTTTAAACGGTAATATTACCGTTGGAGGGGTGTTGAGTTGGTGAGATTGAGTTGCGCCCGTGAAATGCCCCACGCCCCCCTTTTCACGCCTAGGGGGGCGGTGTTCCTGGGCATGAAAGGTTGATGTGGCACACGCCACCCCTCTTCACGCCTGTGCTACGGATGCTCTTATGTTTGCATTTCCACTCATAAATGCGTTCTTAATTGAAGAAGAAACAATCTAGAAATGGAGGTCCTCAAAAGAAGTTGTCACTCATCTCTCAGTCATACGAGTTTAATGTTCATTCAGTGTCATCCTAATGAAATGAGTTTATAGTTTAGAGGTGTCAATCGTTTTAGTTTAACAAGTTGACATCTTCAACCCGAATGCAACCCATATATCTAGTTTATTTTGCTAAAGGGGACAAGAGGTTGACAAATTTTATTAATATAAAGAATAAAGAATAAAGAATACAGTATTCAGGCAAACAGGCTATCCGAGGATATACCCCCAAGGACTCACCCTACCCCAAATCGAGCCTTAACTTTGGACCTCACAATCCCAAAGTATCTACTAGTTCAATTGAGCTTTATACTAAATATATGGATAACTTAGTGGGCGCAGCTGCGCGCTACGACGGTTTAGTACGTAAAGAGAAGCGTATGAAGTTGCGGATGCTTGGTTTTGAATATCGAAACGTAAATAAAATAAGCAAGTCACAACGGTATATTTGGAAATCAATCAGAAAAAGTCACGCCATTGTAAAAATGAGTATTAAGAAACACAAAAATAAATTATTAAGAAAAATATCTATATTATATTTAACCTCGCTTGGTTTTAAATAAAACTTAGATGTAATTACATAATACGGTCTCGTATAACAAAAGATAAAATCATGATCTACCGATGTTTAGCATTTGAAAATGTTGTTTGTAGGGTGTTGAAAATTGTAAGGCTTGGTTTCAACAACTTGTACATTAGCATTCACCCCGCGGTTTCGAATAAAATTTACGTCGGCAACTTGGTTTTGAAAAAAACTCATGTCAAAAAGTTGATAGAAATAATTAGGTTACAGCGACAAATTTGGATTTTATAAAACATCATATTTTAGAAGTTGTAAGAAGAAAAACAAAAAAAACAATCAAAAAATCAAAACATTAAAGCAACTTTTATGCTTTGTACGTTTATCCTTCGATCACTTGTATATTATTACACACAACTCCGTTTCGAATGAAATATACATCGAAACATAGACAAAAATAACCACGTCACAACGGCATATTTGGAATTTTATGAAAATCATATTTTAAAAGTTATAAGAGAAAAACATAAAATAACAAAAAAAAATTGTGATGGGTTACGTGTTAAAAGGTGGATGGCTAAAAAAAGAAAAAAAATTCAAAAGTATAAGATAAAAACGGTAAGTATACTTGTGTTACCACACATTGGGTTGACACTGAACAAGAAATACACGAGTTCAAAGTACAACAAGGGGCGGCAAATCAATTTTTGGACGAAGCCCAACGTATCTCAAGCGATTCAGATTGAAAAACGATGTTACAAAGACTAGGACGACGAAGAACGAGTCACAATAAATAGAATATATTTTGTGACTTTATTTTAATTTTTGTACTTTTTTTAACGAACTTGTGTTGAATAACTTATAAAAACTAAAAAAATAAATAAAAGTTATATTTTTTTTAATTTATATGTGGTTATTTTAAAAAATCTGAGTTGTGCACCTCTAACTTGAGGTAACATATTGTAATTTTAATTTTAATTTTATATAGATCTTGAGACCTAGCTCAATTAGTAAAACTATTATGGACTAACGTCCAAGCACACATGTAATTATTTTTTTCATTTTCGCTCTATACTATATATAATTTATGTTTTTATCCATTTAATTATTTATTAGTTTCGTTTTTCTATAATAACTTTCGTTTGTCAATTTTTTTAAAAGGAGGCGTCGTTTTTATTATTTTTTTTGTCAACGTTACGATATAGTTTTTTTTAAACGGAGTTGTACTCAAAATTGAGTATTTTTTGGTATCGTAGCCCATAACGAGTGTCATTGCCGTTATGGTAGCATAAAGACCCGAACCTATTAGTAGTGAATATTATTGTCTGTATTAGTTTATCGGAACCGGTGTCGGTATTCGTTTTTATGTTTTACGACGGCTCGAACCAATAACGACCAAACTCATGTCGTTGGGCGTTAGCAAAAAACGAGCACACTCTCGCGACGAGGTGTGGGTGTTCGTTTATACAAATTTAATCAGCTCCTTTTTTCATTTTACGTAGATACATCCCGCCGTGAAGCGCGGGGCCCGAAAACAACTAGTTATAACCATTATACCCCTCAAAATACTAGAAGTCCAAGTAAATCATAAATTGGGCTAATTTGAACCCAATCAATAATCCAACTACGGGCAGTTGGTCCAACATAAAACCTATTAGCATGTAAATATCAAGTGTCACACTTATTGCATATAATATAATCCCCCAAGCCCAAACCCAACTTGATTCTTTTGTGCCCGATATCAGTCAAAATGAAATACAAGTATATAATCTATAGCCTCCAACCATCATCAACTCTGTCTCCGATGCTTGACCAAATATTATTGATATTTGACCACACGTGATCAACTCATTTCGGATAATCAAACCTCCACATGCCTCCCTTAACTGTTTTAACTGCTATACCCAATCGTAACATAAAAAATATGTATTTTTTAATGTGTATTAAACAAAACACATCCCACGTATATCTATTCATGCCATGTTATGCCAAACCCACTCAAAACCGTGTTGTGTTAGGGAAGCGGATCGGGTTAACTCGTTTAATATTTATTTGTGAATATGAGTAATACATAGTGAGTTGGTAACAATGTGAACAATCAATTACTCCCGCTCAAATGAACTTTTTTTGTTGTTGGTGAAGTTTTAATTGTTTTTGTTTCTGCATTTCTAGTTCCCAGTTAACAAACATGGTTTTACATGGTTAACACGGGATTAAAAGAAGCGAATGGAAAATATTGAAGAATGAGTTGTTAGAACTAATGAAATTACTACGGCTCAAATTAAACTTTTTTTGTAATTGTTTTTGTTTCTTCGATCTCTTATTTGTTGAAAATGTATATATTATACTCGCTCACAATTTTATAACATATTTGTTAATTGTTTCATGTGCATGGATATGTAATAAGGCTCATCTTTGAATACAAGACTAGCTTAGTGGACGTGGACTTGCCGGTAGATGGGCTACATTGTTGGGCTGCTTTGGATTGGAGTTGGGCTGTTGATTTTGACCCGGAGCTTATTAAATAATATAGAGAGAGAGAGATCGCAAGTTAAAATGGATGATACTTTTTTCTCTCACGTAAGAAACAACTCACACTCTTTCTCTCTGGATTTTACATAGGGTTTCACTGATGTGGTGATTCCTATTTTCTTGTCTCTGGTAGTATTTTGTTCGAGAGTCACGGTGATGATCTTATCGTGACTGTATCTCTTTTTATGATCTCTTGTTTTCTATCTGTTGGTTGTTACCAGTTAGGGTTGTTTCCAAAATAGAAGGATTTGTTTTGAATGAGTATCGCAAATAATGGTTCAGATCTATGTTTTGTGACATTATTCCTAATTAACAAACTTGGTTTTACAAAGTTAGCTCGAGATTAAAAGAAGAAAAAGGAGCAATAGCTTCCCTCTTGTTTTAATAGTAACTAGTTAGAATTAATGAATGGGAAATTAGGAGGCGATAAACATTTTATGACTGAAAGTTAATTTCACTATTCAAAAATAATAGTTAGAAAGAAAATTAAAAATCAAAAATTTAAATTTTTACACTTTTTCAATAACTCCCTCTAAAATCTAAATAGAAAAAAATTAGAAACACTTAAATGGGTGATGCTCGGGCTCGGATTAATCCATAAAGTGTCACGTTGGGTTAACATGTTTAAGAAAACATGTTATATTATCTCATTAAAAACCTGTTTATTTTTGTGTTGTGTTTCGAACAGTGTAAGAAATTGTCGTCGGTAGTATTCATAGTCTTGTGTAAATTCTCATTATCCATAACTCAAAAATACATAAACACAAGGCAAATGGTCTCCAAAAAAAGATTGCAACAACAGGATTTAAAGAAAGTGCATATTTAACAACAATTTTCTTCAAAATATTAGCTAACATGTAAAACAGGATTTAAACCTACTATCACCGGGGTCGGAGCTAAGGATTTAGGGACCCGGGATGATCTAGAAAAATGGGCCCTAGAACGATAAAAAAATCCTTTTTGAACCATCATTTTTCTTCTCGTGGGCTCTATTCTTTTATGGGTTGCCAAAACCAATATGAGTAAACGGATTAAAAAAATTATATATATATATATATAATTGAAAATTTGGGCCCCTGTGAAAAACGGGCCATGGGCGATTGCCCCTCCGCCACCGCCCATGATCAGCTCCGGCCCTGACTATCACCATTGAGGGTAATTATCAATGTCATTAGAGGAAAGAAAAAATATATGACTATAAGTACACTTACACTTCTAACACCACTCAACAAAATTATAACCTTTATCTACCCCTAAACTAACTAATAGTTCTTACATAATTTTAGCTCAAATATCACCTTTTAAAAACTTTTTTTTCTAACAATGACGCAATTCCTTAAACAAATAAGTAAAATTACATCAATATTTTAATAATAATTTTTTTATTTAGTTAAACAAATAAGTAAAATTAATCTGAAAACTAATCAAACAAGAACTAATTATCTAAATAAAATTAGATAATGAAAAACCCTCGAACAAATAAATCTTATCTTATTATTCTAATAAAGGAACATAATTTTGTCACTTGTCACCTTTTTAACCCACTTCTGTCACATGTCAATTTCCGAATTATTTGGAAGACAAAATTACAGAAATCAACCTTTAAGTTTGTATCAAGTTTCACCTTAATCTTTATTAATTACACCAGACACCCTTTATATACAAACATTGTAACAAATCTACCCCTTTCCTCTAACTTCCATTAAAAATTTCTGTTAAATCATATCACATGCATACCATGTGAGGGTAAAAATGTAATTTTCCCTCCCCAATATTTCACCTGACTTAAAACCCTTCCCCTTCATTTCTCTGGTCTAACCGTTCTTCTCAGAAACCTAACATTTTGTATTAGCTTCTCTCCTTGAATCGATTCAAGCATGGCAAACTATCATATTCGGAAACCAACTGATGATTATGATATTAACCAACTTTATGGTACTGATTCTACTCGACTGATTGATTATTGAATTTTAATATTAGGGCATTTCATTGATTGCTCTTGTTTGTTTGATTTTGAAAATGTAGCCATGTATACCAGTCTTTTCTCTATCAAGATGTATCATGGAGGTTCTTTTACATATTTTCCAGGTCGTAGGTATGAGAATGGGCAAGTAAATTTTGTTGATTTGGTTGATGTTTTCAATTTCTCTACAAGTGCTCTAGATCAGGTGAGGGTAGAGTTAGGTTATGAAAAAGAACAACGTACTTATTATCATTTTTTAGTTCCTGGAAATGATTTAGACTTTGGCATTAAAGCATTATGTAATGATGAAGATGTATTAAAATTGTGCAACATTGTGTCTGATCAAAAGGTTATTGATATATATGTGGAACATGGAATCACAAAAGTGAAGTAAGGTGAAGAGGGTGAACCAAGTTGCACAAAATAACATGAAGTGCATACTGTTACTATTGATGAAGATCTTATCAATGATTTTAATCCTTTCTTTAATGCTGAAGTTGAAAGTGAGGATGCAGAGATTGACAAAAATGAAGATGTTGTTGATGAAATTCAGGAACAAAGCAATGATGTTGGAGTTGAGTGTGAGAATGTAGGGATTGATAAAAATGAAGAAGATGCTGATGATATTCAAGAACAAAGCAATGATGATGATGATGATGACAATGATTTTGTTGTAGATAATGAAAATGATATAGATGATGTGTTGATCAAGATGATGTAGAAACTGATCTTGTGAATAATGAAGATATTAATAATGAAGTATTGGACAATGAAAACTTTGATAGTGGATGTGAATCTGATGAAAATATTGGTAGTATTAGAAAAATAAATTTGGACGTGGATAACTTTGGGATGATTATGTGTCTTTTGTTACTTTTGTTTGGGACTACATTTTGTTACTGTTAGTTTGGTTATGTAATTGTAATTTGGAAATGCAAATGTTTATGGTTATGTTTTATTGTTGTTTGGGACTGCAGTGTGTAATTTGGAATTGCAGTAATATGGTCAAAATGTAATTGCATCATTTGGTCAAAAATAACATTTTTTTACCATTTCATACATTACTGTAATGTGTAATTTGGAAGTGCAATATGTAATTTGGAATTGCAGTAATATGGTAACATGGAACTACATACAAATGGTCATTACAGTAATGAAACTGCAATTTAGGAACTGCATATGAGCAATAATGAAACATCATAATAGTTCATACATCATAACTGATCAAAATGGTTCATACATCGTAAGTGATCATTTTTTTACCATTTCAAACTGATCAAAATACATACCACAATTCTACTTCTGAATATAAATTAGATAGACTTAAAACTAATAAGAACAATAAAAAAACCTATCCAATTATAAATCAAATATTTCCTCATTCGACTTGCTTTTTCTTCACTCAGTTTAACTTCATGTTGATCCCTTAAAGCTTCAAGATGATTCTTTGATCTTAGTAGACCGGGTATAATCTCCAAGACCTTTGACACATTTCAGGGTCATACCATCCAACGAATTTGCATTTTGAGCCCTAATTTCAAATTAAAAAAATAAAATTAGGGAAGATGAATAATATGGGGTAATTATGAAGGAGGACACCATACCTCTTGAGGACAAGAATAAAAGTGTCAACCTGGATTGCATGAGGTCCATGAGGTCCTGATTGTAGCTGAATTGAGAAAGAGGAATGAAGGGGAAGGGTTTTAAGTCAGATGAAATATTAGGGAGGGAAAATTACATTTTTACCCTCACATGGTATGCATATGATATGATTTAACAGAAATTTTTAACGAAAGTTAGAGGAAAGGGGTAGATTTGTTATAATGTTTGTATATAAAGGGTGTCGGTGTAATTAATAAAGATTAAGGTCTGTGGGTGAAACTTGATACAAACTTAAAGATTGATTTCTGTAATTTTGTCTATTTGGAATTTAAGTTCATTTTTTAAATTTCATATTCCAAATTTAAGTTCACATTAATTATAATCATTATTTATAATTTATTGATATAAAAATCACATGCACATTTAACCAACTACCTTAGTAATTTATCTTACTACTCTAATAAATAAAAATATCTTTAGGACACGTGTCACTCTCTGGTTACTCCTCACTTTTATTTTCCCGCCTCTCTCTCCTATTAAATATTAGATTTTCTATTTCTCTCTCCTATTAAATAATAATCTTTATATTAATAAATCTAATTACGGATAGTTATTATTTAATTATAAATAGTTATTATATCATCAATCAAATGAACTTAATATGAACTAATATTTATCAATTAAATAAAAAATTAACACTCAGTTAAAAAAAAAATATTTTAAAAACTAACTTAACAGATCTTATAACTGTCACGACAAATTACATTTTTTAAAAACAAATTTTGAAAAATGTATTTGTTAACAAATTACATTATATTTTATTCAACTGATGTAATATACTGGTTTATTCAACCCGTTTATTACACGGGTTTTTAAAAATATAAAATTTTTATTACTAAATATATAACATTTTATTTATTTAACCCGTGTAATACACGGGATTTTAATCTAGTGTATAATATAAATTAATCGACACTAATTTACTAATTGTTTTTATTTGAATCCATTCTTTAAAAATTACAATCAAACTTTAATATTTTTTAGGGATTTGATTTTCCTTTACCCGAATTTAATTACCATCTAAAATCTCTTAATGTTTGTATACTTAGAAGCTTTCCAATAATCCTTTAATTAAAGGATTAAACTAAAAATGAAACATGTCAGCCATATGTGCATTGTTGAATTATAACTGTAACTTTTTATTTTTCATTATTATATGTAATATCTAATATACGTTATTAGAAGTATTTAAGAATTACGAATTATATCGTTTTCCAAATATATCCGAGAGATATTCTATGTCATATTACAAACTTTTTTTTGTACTTCATGTTGTATCATTTATTCAACCCGTCTATTAGATCATATTATGAACATTATTTTTTACTTTACATTTTATCCCTTATTTAACTCGTGTAGTACACGGGCCTCTAACCTAGTAACTCTTATAAACCAGAAACAAGGTAACCTATCATTTGGGGTGGAGGGGTGAATCATCTTAAGGCTTAACCTAAACTAAACTAAAGTTTAACTAATTAAAACATGACATATAATTTAATGTTATTTTTACTATAAACTATCTTAAACATAAGAGGTATAACCCTTAGGTATAACTTAATTAGACTGAACAAATAAAAACTACATTCAAGTTCAAGTTAAAATTTACAGATAACATAATTTTCATTAAAAAAAATACACAAATAATCGGAAAAAACGAAACCGAAAGGTCTAAGTTTGCTGCAACGTGTTCCATAATATCAAATTTAAGTCTAAAATGTGTGTTTTGATCATGCAACTCCAAAATAGTATTATCATCAACCACTACATTGGTCGAAGGATCGGGAATGTACACCGGTGATATGACATTCCCGTCATCTTTTAAAATTATATTGTGTGGTATAAGGCACGCGCACATCTTATTTCGTATCTTCTCACATTTAATCGCATGAGCCGGTCGTTGATTTATTTCTCACTTAGCTTTTAAAACATTAAAAGCGCGTTCAACATCTTTTCTTGTCGAATCTTGCATCTTTTAAAGATTTTTTCCCTTGACTGTTGGATAAGAATAAGATTTCACAAAAGTTGACCCAGAAGGGTAAATCCCATCAACGTTAACCTGAAATGGACACCTATGAGCGGTTCCATACACATCGTTAGTAAATAGTGGAGATTGACTGGGAACAAAGATGTGCTTATTCAAACTAGCAATCCCAAAGTACGCATTCCAAAAACATAAATCATGTGACGCCACCGCTTTGAGCGTGATCATTGGGTATTGGTGATCACCTCGGTGATATTGTTCTCACAAACGCGTTGGACAATTTTTTCAAACCTAATGTGTACAGGTGATGCTACCGAGTATCCCTGTCGTGTCTACTTTCATCTTATCGTATAAAATAATGTTGTGACTTGTGGGTGCACGTAAAAATTTATTACCATATAAAATAACAATAGCATTGTATAACTATTATAGGCGTTCACCTGAGGTCCTAGCAGACATAGCTAAATATTCATTGTATTCCTCGAGAAGATTAGCGGAAGCGACTTGACGAATCACTTATGTGCATTCTTGTAATGGTATGAAACTTTCATTCATCCTCGCATCAAGCCCTATTTGAAACCATTCAAAACTATCGCGTATATCCGCGACAATCCTTAGAAATAAATCCTTCGACATCCGAAATCTCGTTCTAAATGTGTCGACGTCGTATTTTGGATTATCGACAAAGTAATCTTTCATAAGAACCTTATAAACCTTTGCATGATCACGTCGCACATATCTTTTTTCTACTTTTTGTACGTGTTGTATCTTCAATTTCGGATGCAGCTGCGGCAACATGGGTTAGAAATTCAACCTCGCTATATTCAGAACTACTAGACGATGGTGGGGGGAAATAATATTGTGTCTCATTTTGTTTAAAAAAAGTAGTAGAGAATTAGAGTACTAGTGGTAGAGTATTTGTTTGGTATAAAATTTGGGTATAAAAGGTTGGTATTTATAGGAAATAAAAAATCTATTAAAAACAAGCAACGACTAGTGCAACGGTCACCTTTCAAACTCCACCCACGGCTTCAAGAACCCGTGCCACAACACGAATGAGTTGCGGCGGTGGGACCCTGAGCCCGATGGAACTCGATCTCCATCCCTTTCACCCTTAGGCTGCACGTGTGATGGCCGCCAGGTGAGGTGGCCGGCGTGCCTCCAAAATTACACACTACAAAAAAATGAGCCTATTGCAACTTTTTTTGTCAAAAAAATGTTGTATTAGGTAATGCAACTTTTTGTTACCTAATTCAACTTTTTTTTCAAAGAGTTGCATCCTAAAAGGGTTGCATTTGAAAAAAAAGAGTTGCATCCTAAAAGGGTTGCATTAGGTCTAGTGCAACTTCACCTAATGCAACATTTTTCTGACAATAAAAGTTGCATTAGGCTTATTTGTTGTAGTGAAAGAAGAAACTGGTGTGTTTAAAAGAGTCTTGTAAACGAACCAAATGAACGTGAACATGGCATGTTCCTGTTCATACGTTTATATAGAAAGCACATATTTTATAAACGAACCGAATGACCGTGAACATGGCCTGTTCCTGTTCATACGTTTATATAGAAAGCACATATTTTATAAATGAATCGAATGAACGTGAACCTGGCCTGTTCCCATGGACAAAAATACAAAATGCACTCTCTCTTCTTGTCCGTAGCCTCTCTTCTTGTCGGAACAACACGAACTTTTAACCTTTATTAACACAACTTTTCTTGGCCAATTTATCGTCTTTTATCTTTAAAATACAAAAAAATTAGATCGGGCTTATAAAATATGTGCCTTCGGTATAACTTGAATAAAAAACTACAACTCGTTTAAACTTTATTAACTGACTAGGTTAGAATTTCGTGTATTACACGAGTTGAATAAATGTAATATTATATACATAGTAATAAAAAGTTTATGTTTTTAAAACCCGTGTAATACACGGGTTGAATAAACCCATGTATTAAATGGGTTGAATAAAATATTATCTAATTTTTTAACACATACACTCGTCAAAATGGAACATTGTGAATATGTGAATATATGATTAAAAACATTTTATTTGAATCCTAGTTGGATATAAAATTGTTTTCAGTTTGTAGAGTTCATAAAAATTTGGTTAAACAATTAATTGATGAAAACACATTTTTAAATTAAAATATGTGTAGATAAAAATTGAAATAAATAATTAATTTAGTTGCCTAAAATAGTGAAGTTGATTATTAATAGGAGAAATAGACGTGAAAATGAGAATGATGAGACCTAGAATTATGACAAGTATCCTCCTATTTTAATTATTTTTATTTGAGTTTAAAGTCAAATATGTGACACTTCTAATTAAAAAAAATATAGAAATATTGTTATTGTTTATTTTTAGAAATAATGTGTCTATATTGGGTTTGGGGTCAAATATGCAACACTTCTATTTTTCCACTTAACCTACCAAATATTACTTTGAACAATACAGCCTTTTGTGGCCCAAAAGTCGTTATAATTAATAAAATAATTATTTTATATTTTTATTATTTAAATTTTACATATATAAAGGGTTTAAAGTCAAAGAAAAGTCACACTTCCCTGTGAGGACTTTAATGTCTTTTGAATAATCGTGTGTTTGAGTCTTGAACTAGTGAAGGAAAACGACCTTCTTTTCTTTCGGAAGATACTAGCACGGCGTCTTAATCATATTGGTTATTTAAAGTGATTAAAATATTGAGGCTCTTTTAACAAAGGTAATGTCATAAACCCTCCTATTTTATACGGGCTTTGAACCGACAATAATAAACTAAAAAGTTTATATTTGGCGGAGTTAAAAAAAATTCGTTTTCTTTTAATAATTTTGTTCTTTTATAAAATGTTTGGATTAAGTTTATTTTTCTAGTTATTTGAAAAGTAAACTATTTAATAAAAAATTTCAAATCAATTTTCTTTTAACAAATTTTTTTTAATTGACAAAATAGCTAACTCGTTTAATCGTTTTTGTGACATAATCGATCTTAAATGATTTTTCAACAATTTTAATTTGGAAAAGATTCTTTCTTCGGAAGCAACCGTTATAACAATAGTTAACATAACTCTATAGACAATATATGCATTTAAAAAAGAATTAAACTTTTTAATATAACTAAGTATATTAATAAATGTGTCGCATTCTAAATGTATAACATGTCTTAAAATTTTTACTTCTTGAAATAAATCTAAACCATCGATATCTAAGCTAGCATTATGTTTTAAATATTTTTGAAGATCAATACAATGTTGTTTTAATCTGTTATCATTGAATAATTTTAATTTCTTTATACTATATAGAAACCAAAAATACTTTCAAACTTTTTAAATTGATTAAAAATACTTTTAATTGAAGAAATAACTTGATCTACTATATATAAAAAGTAATCAGTCTTAAAACAATTAATATGAGTTTTTAAATATAAAAAATAAAAAGTGAGGCCCTTAGATTTTGTGGTACAAAGATAAGACTTTACTTGCTTTATCCAAAAGCCGCCACTGGATAGTAATAACAATTCTAATATGTTAAATATGAAAAGCTGTTAAGATTAGTGTAAAATAACGATTTACTATTCTTCTATATATTCTTATGGGCCGGTTTAGGGTGTGGAGGACAGGCGTCCGCATGAAGCCAATGTTATAGAGGGGATCAATTTTTTTTAGTCGTTTAGTTACTTTAGGTTTAGGTTGATTAACATATAAAAAAAATACACATTTGTTAGCCAATAAGTTGAGTTCTTTGTTGAAATTGTGTTTTTTGAGAAAACTATTTACCAATATGGAAAAAATATATTTATTCTTTATTTAAATAAAAAACAAAAGGAGACTCAGAAACATAAACGTGTAAAGTCTGTCGTCGACGGATGATGTGTGAATTTGATATAGTTAAATATTATATAATAATATTTATAGATTATGGTTTCACGAGATGAGGTTTTAAATTTATAAAATGATAATTACTTTAACTTAAAACACCCACAATAGACAACTGTATATATCGCAGCGTAATATAGTTTAGGAAAGAACCAAGTATCGAACCAATAGACACGATCGAGTTCCAATACTCAACTTCTGTTATCGTTTAGCTGGATTAATTAGTGAGTGAGTTTTGTGTGCTTGTGAAACAGAATAGTAAATGACAGAAAAGTAAATAACAGTAAAGTGATAGCAAAAAAGTAAAAACATGTGTAACAGAAATGTAAGTGCAGAAAAGTAAATATGTCGGAAATGATCAGGTTACGGATAGTATTGTTTCGGGCTTTGAATCAGCTTGATACCTAATAATGTTAAGTTGGCTAATTCAGTGGTATGACTACTACAAACTTGTGACCCGGGTCACCGCTAGAGCCTCATCCTCACGAAATTTGATTCACGAATTATAATCTTTAAATTAAAATAGTAGTGCCTCCCGTTAAGGACAACAATTACCCTCAACTCTTCGAATGGTCATCTCCGGGTTGGTTTAAGACATCGAACTTAAAATGCTTTATATTAGAGTTAAATAGGTGATTATATTTTGCTCACCGAAAGGCGGTGTAACAATGTGACCAAGTATAAACACGTACCGTTCCCAACATTAGTTCACCAATTCCGACATATTTAATTTTCTGCTATTTACTATTCTGCTATTAATTCTCAGTGACCATAATGTTTTAGAAAGACGTAAGTGCAAGATTTGGTTTTACAATCCAGTTGTAAATAAGTTGTTCGACGATTTTAAAATTAAACAACTAATTAACATTCATTGGAGAATGAATGTGCTAAATTTAATTAGATTACAAAGATATATGTGGATAAGTTTACACACATATGTAGCTTTGAAATTATCACCAATCGCATTTGGCTTTACAACCCAGTTGTAAAGAAATTACTCGACTTTAAAAGATTTTAAAGTATAGCAACTGATTAACGATCATTGGAGAATGAATGTGTTTTGGGTTGGAGGTTGTTCCAAAGGAAATGCACATAATATAACTTTTGAAATAAATATTGATGATTATATTTGGTTTCACAATCAAACAGGGTACATAGGACGGTGTATTGGAGCTTGGGGAGGAAGTTAGGGTTTGCACGACCGTGCATCCCCCTATTTTCCTTCAAGTTTGTCTTTTAGCTTATTGGTTGACTCTTGTTGACCAATTTTGACTTCTTGGGGGTTAAAACTCGAGAATGAACCTTCTAGAAGCTTGAATTCTTGGTGTTTTTGATATGATTTAGCTTGATTTATATTTTCAACACCAAATAACATGCAATTACAAAATATAAACGTTTTAAGTATAAATTGCAAGGTTATTATTCAATTAGTACCATAATATGGAGATTATTATGCATGTAAAACATGTATAAATGATGACATATCAACGGAGAATAATTCCTCTCCTTGTCTGCCTCGATACATAGAAAAAACCAAACCCCATAACTAGTTCCTCTCATTTTCTCCAGCCATAATTGAACTCATTATCGGCGCCATTTCTCGGGCCAAAATTTGACTTATTACCGACGGATTATTGGCGCCATTTCTCAGGGCTCATTACCGAGGGTAGGCGTGAGCGGTTAAAGGTTCCTATCCTCCAGAACCTTGAACCCGAACCTTTAGAACCGTTGGTAAGAACCGTTATAGCCACAAGGGTCGGTCTGTGGTTCTTGCAATACACTAGTTCAAGGTTCCGGTCGGGTAAGGGTCGGAGCCACTGTCACACCCCGCCTCCTTTCTTGAAATAGTACAACTAAGGGTTGGTCAATTCCCTGGTCCTATCTCCTTTCTTTAGGATTTCCCTTTATACGAGGCCTAAGAATCCTACGTGCATTCCTCTCTTTTATTTCATGGGTCAGATCTCATGTATGCCCGCCCTATTCCTGTTTCCATCACATTTTTATTAGTTACCTGAAAAACATTTTGAAAATAAATCGCCAGTGCGAACGTCGGTGAATACAACACCTTGACACAAAAATCATTTGGCACAACACAAGTATTAATTCGATAATCACAACTTTATGTTCAATCAACATATTCAACCGGCACATGTCCTAACTGTATGCAACACTGTATACACTAGTAGTATGTCTTTATAACTGCGAGGGCTCATGCCTCCTCATTTGTTAGAAAGGGAAGTACCAGCCGCGATCCGAGACTTTCACCCGAGACCCGTGTATCCCTCGCAAGTTTTACGTATACCTATGTCCCGAATGCTTAACCGTAAATGAACGTTGAGCATTATTCCCTTAACCTTTATTTGGCCATTTCCGTAAATAAAATGTTTGACACAAGTTTTGATTTGAAAGAGATAAAATATTCACCTTGTAATAGGAATGAGCCTCTAAAGTTGAAAGCTTAACGTCTAGCTTCTTACCCTGGTTTCTCTAGCGTTTCGACCTTTCTACAAGCGTTTCTTGCTTAATCGGGCACTACGAGGAGTAGGAATCGAACCGGGAACGTCGGGAGTCATCTATGGAAGCTCTGGAGCACAAATGTGAAGTGAAGATCGAAGTTTGAAGTGAGGAATGAAGCTGAATTCGTTCATCTATTTATAGGGCCTGACCTGGGTCCGTGACGGACCGTTACATCTGGTGACGGTCCATCACCAGATTAGGGTTTCGCGAGTCATCAAACACGTGTCACGTTCTGGTTAGTTTGCGGCGTGACGGACCGTAACAGGGCGTGACGGTCCGTTATGGAATGATACGTGGTGCACCCTTATAGTTTTGCGGCTGTGACAGACCGTTATCAGTCGTAACGGTCCGTTAGAGGGTTTCCACGCATCAGAATTTGCCCATTAGTCACTAGACACGTGGCGTGTCATCATTGTCTGCGTGTTCTTCCTGTAGCGGACCTTTACCGTCCATGACGGTCCGTTACCATTGATTTTCATGTTTTCTATTTTTTTTGGTCCTTGAACTCTGGTTTATTTACACTTATAGTCTATAGGGTTTACCTTTTGTTAATTCTTGAACATTTTTGTGGCAGGTGTTACAGCCACCGTTGTAGAATCGTGAGAATACAAGATGGTTCTGTTCTTAGTTGAGGTTGGCGGAAACAAAATCAACTACACAATTTATAATCAAGTAAACACAAAGAATACTGATAAACACTGTTGTATTAAGCTTTTGTGAATGCAAAGATTACAAGTGAGAAACTCAATGAATAAGTATGACAAGCACTACTAGCACTATCAAGACACACTCAAGTCACACTTACAATGAAGTGGCAACTCAGTATTTATAGTAACTTAGAATCAAGACAGACCCTTGATTCTAAGGATCAGATCGAACACAAGCCGTTGATCTTGTTTATTAATTTACATTACACGTAAAGGCTAATCTAGTTAACTTTACTGAAACGTTTTCTTTATTCATGATTGTTTGCATGCTTGGAGAAGTGTATTATTGTCCGTCATTGGTTGACCATAGCGGTTCCTTCTGCTTTGAGTCTGTCAGATGCTTTTGCAGAAAGGTGTCAGAGACGCTTGGCCTGGATAGTCAGCTGCAACGTTTGGTCTTCAGTGAATAAGGCTATCAGCTGCAAAGAGTGAAGGTTGCTGCTGGTAAGCCTATCAGCAGCAAACATGGATGACCGCTGCTGATAAGCCTATCAGCAGCAACTTGTACAGAATGCTGCTGATAAGCCTATCAGCAGCAACAAGTGTTGAATGCTGCTGATAAGCCTATCAGCAGCAACTTATCAGCAGCATTTGTACTTAGAATAATTTGGTAGCAATCAGTCTTTGGTTCTACAAACTCCCCCTAGACTGATGCAACCAAAAATTCTTCTAATCACTTTGCTGCTGAAGCTTTTGCATGTGGTTGACTATCCTTTCAACCTCATAGCCTCTTAGATCCTTGCTGGGATTGTTCAGTGGAAGTTCAGACAGAGTCTTGATGTCTTTGTGTTGCATTTTGTAGATTGCTTTGCTTGAACATCTCATCTGCTGCTTCTTTACATCAGTCAGTGTGAACTCATCCAAATCAGCATTGTAGGTCCAAGATACAAATGGAGAGTGGGACTTGAGTGGTTTGATGTTTATGATCACATCTTTGCTAGGGTTGAAGTAGTGTTTGATTGCTAGCACAAGACGTTTCCCACTCTCATTTGCAGGCTCATTAGCTTCACCCAGCTCTAAAATTCTTTGAAGATCAGAATCAGGTAGTTGCAGAACCTCATCAACAGACCTGTAAGTGGATCTTCTTTTCTCAGTTCTCCCCCTGAAGATCTCAAACACTTGATCTTGTGAATTGTGGAACCAGTTAACTATATTTCTTGAGTCTTCTGGTTTAGGAGTGGGTTTGGGTATCTTCAAGGGAGGCTGTTGATGAGTGGGAGCTGGGTGGGATGACTTGGACTTTTTGGGTGGAGGGGTGGAAGGTTTGGGGAGGAGAGTGGAAGGATGATGGACTGAGGAAGAGGTAGGTGAGGAAGAAGGCTTGGGTTTCTTTGTCTTTGGTTCTTCATCTTCTTTGATAAGTACCCTTTTCTTGGAGCCCTTCTTCCCTAGTCTTTCTTCCTCATCCTTTTTAACTTTAAAGTAGAGGGCTTGCAGGTTCATGAAATTCATAGGACCTAGCCTCTTTCCACTATCTCCTCTGGCCTTAAGGAAGTCAATCATGACCTTCCTTTCTTCATGGGTCCTTTTATTGAAGGCAATGGTCTTTTTGGACTGTTGTTTGGCTTTTTCTTCTTCTTCAGCCTTTTTCTTCTTTGCCAACTGACCTTGCTGACCCATGAAGGCTCTGTAGATCTCTTTGTTTGAAAGTTTTTCAAGGTAGTCTTCATCCTCACCTTGAGAGATCAGAGCTTCAGTCCACTCCTCCCTTAATTCTTTTGCTAATTTAGAATCAGTGATTCTAAACTTAGCATCTTCCTTCCTTTTCTCTTTAGCTTCTTATTCTTATTCTTTTGCAAACTGTTCCTGCAGCTGTCTAGCAAGTTGTTCATCTTCCTCAACTTGAGACCCTGCAAGGACTTTTACCTTCATTTCATCCAGCTGTTTGGCATACAGCTGGATTGTCTGTTGTCTGAGAAGTATGGCTGCCTTTCTATCTTCATGCCTTTGTTTTTGAGCCATCTCTTCAGCCAACTCTTCTTCTTCTCTTTTCCTTCTTCTCTCTTCTTTCTCTTTCTTTTCCTTTCCCAACCTCTCTTCATCCTCTTTTGTCATGATGCCCTTCCCTTTATTAACATTGGATGCCTCTGCTCTGGCTTCACTGATCACAGAAACAGCTGATTGTTGTGCTGTTGGGATCTCTGCCTCGGCTTCATTGGCAATTTGAGATGTGAATAGGGGAAGGTCATCGTCTTCATCAAGTTGATACTCAGGACCTTCTATTTCTCTCAGTTTTTCTTTGATAGTTGATCTTGACTCATAAGCTGCATTGCAGATGTTGACTCGAGGGGAAGCTGAGTCAGTGTCAGTGTCAGAGTTTGACACATATACTGCCTCAGTAATTCTTCCTACTTGTTCAAGTTTGGCTCTGACAGTATCTATCATTGCCTGGCTTTCAAGTGAGTTGACATTGCAGATGTTTGTTCTGAGTTGATAGATCTTGAGGAGAAAGTCTAAGGGCAGATGAAGGATGTTTCTGGTGTTGATGATGAGAGAGGAGCCGTTGCTGAGCAGAAAAGTGTGGTCAAGAGACTTAGTGCTCACCCAACCTAGCACATCTAAGTCCTTGACCAGGAAGGCATACAGGAACCTTCGAAGACCCAGAACTTCTTCTTCAGTGAGAAGACTGCTCCTTGTTATTTCAAGATTGCTAGGAGTCAGTCTTCTTTCTGCGGCCGCCGAGGTTTCAGGATAAGCTACCCGATGTGCTGCTTGTAGGAATCTTTGGAACCTGGGTAGATTATCCTCCATCAGGTCATGGAACCTGCCAATGGCAAGTTCAGCTGAGAGATCTGCTGAAGTGTTGATGCAGTCAGTTAGATGCAGTTCTAGGACTTGGAGGGCATTGAGAGAGTTCCAGTTCAGCTCTTCTACTCCGCTGAACTCCCATCCAATCCAAAACCTCTCAGCTAATCCATCATACCCCCAAGCTAGAATAGAGTCAAACTCTAGATTCTTTGAAGATTTGAAGATTTGGGGGGTAGTGGATTGACCTATGATGGCTGCTGCTTGTGGAAGGATGCTGAATGATGCATTTGTTTGTTCTGTGTCTTCAGCATCATTCAGCATTTCATCGACAGCCCTGACGACCAACTGCCAGTCTTCAGATATTTCTTCGTCTTCGTTATCTGGGGCTGGCAGGTCATGAACTGGGACAAAAGCTGGCTTGTATTGTGAGCTTTGAAGTACAAACTGCTCTTGAATCCAGTCGTCAAGACTGTCTGTATCATCTTCCATAGAAACCATCTCCCCCTTTTTGGTTGCATCAGCAGACAGGTAAGCATCAGTTTGGGTGCCTACTGATACAAGAGAGGGAGAGGCCAGAGTTGGGCATTGATGGGCTTCATGCATAGCGACTTGGTGTCTTAGTTTGGACATTTCAGCCTCTAGCATAGCCACCCTGGCCGTCAATTCCATGTTATGAAGTTTCAGTCTGTCCTCATCCACATTTGTAGAATCCTTGGACCCAGATGGGGCCGTAGGCCTAGCCTCAGCATCCCCATCACCCGCGGTTTCTTGGCGCCTGGGATTCCTCTCAGTGAAGGGAGTTTCCAAGGAAACACCCTCACCGTGAGTTTCCGTGGTTGAGGTCTTAAAGATGTTGTCACTGTCCTCCTGGTCAGTTGATGGACCAGCAGTAGTGACAGCCTCGTCCACATCCACTCTTTCAATACTCCCAGAGTGGACCTTCAAGGGTGAGGAACTTGGGTTGGGTGTTTCGGAAGCAAGACCAATCAGTACCTCCTTGATAGTGGTAGTTGGAGAAGGTACATCACTTTGGTCAGGTTCCTCTACACTTAAGTTCAGTGAAGAGAGGAATGGCTCGAAGGGCTGTTCTATGGATCCGGGAAGTGATCCTAATCCTAATAGAGAGACTTCCGAAGGAGTCTCCCTAGCAATGTGGCTTTCCCTTATGATATTCTCACTAGAATGTTGTGATTCTGAGTGAGGGATGTTGGCTTGGGTTTGGGCCTTGGAGGCAAGAGAAGAGGAGTTCTCTTGCCCCTCTTCCTTGTATACTTGGCTGCAACCGGGGCCCTGTGTTCCGGTTGAGCAATCAAACTGGGGTGAGTAATGTATGTGCCTGTGCATCCTCAGTAGAATGCACAGGGGTTCGATCAAGGGGAACAGTAGGTTGAGTTTGTGGCAGTGAGGTGGAGGGTGTGGGATCAGTATCAGCTAGGTTTGCTGAACTGTCACCCTGGGCACTATGTGTGTTCAACATTGTAGATAACAATGGAACATCGGCCCCTGAGAACTTTGATGAAACTGTTCTCATGCTTTGAAAAATGTTGTTCTTATGTCCCAGTATTGAGTAGATTCTTGCAGTTTTTGAAAGATCTTGGTGCTCAAAATTGAACACTTCCTGCAAGAATCTTGGGTACATGAAGAACTGTGATTTCACCCCTTCTTGAAGGTTGTATCTCAAACCTTCAAGAATGAGGTGGGAAAAATTGAAACATGCTCCTGTTATCATACCGTGAACTGCCGACGCAAGTCCGGAGCTGAGTTGGTTCCAGCCACTCCTCTTTTGAGATATGCATTGGAGAAGAGTGTGGCAGAGATACTTCCATTTGGGACCCATGAGTGCCTTCTCTATCGTATACTTTGTTTGATTCCCAGTGTACCCTATGGATACAAAGGTCCTCATGTATACGTCTCTTGGGTAAGAGAGGGCGTCCCCTTCATCCTTAAGCTTGAGGTGTTGGCGGAGTTTTGCTTCAGTGATGATCATTTCCTTACCGTCAACTGTGCCTCTGATTTGAGGAGTGCCCTGTTCAGTAGAATACACGGCTGAGCTCCAAAAATCTTCCATGTGTATAGTGTATATGGTTGGGTTGACGGTTAGGGCATGGTAAATTTTGGACCGACAGAGGAAGTCGATCATACCGTCAAAACCTTTGGATTTCTTGCCCTTGATTAGGTATGCAGTTAGGTTGTGATATGGGGAGAACTTGTCGTTGGGGTTGTTTATGTCTGCGCCTGCCATTGTGATTGATTTGGAGGGAAAGGAGAAAGGTGTTTGAATGGTGGTTGATTATGGAGAGCTTTGAATGCTGTGGGGATGGGAGAGAAAGTGATGGGAGATAGGTTTGAAATAGAATGTGAAGAGGTAGAGGGATGATTTGAGTTGGTGATATAACGGCAGACGGGGAAAAATCAACTCTACTTGTACAGTACAACCTGTTTCACTTTTCATTGTTACAGCTGTAAAACACTCGAGCAGTCATGGTGAAGACTGACGATATTTACTTTTACAGCGGGTAAAAGTTAATTTAGACTTAAGTTCACCCATCAGCAGCAAACTTGGTTGCTGCTGATGATGTGCTATTAGCTGCAAACTTGGTTGCTGCTGATAGTTAAGTCTTTCAGCAGCAGATTTGGTAGCTGCTGACTGTTGTATTCATTCCGCAGCAAAACGGTTGCTGCTGACTGCCTTAAAGCTATCCGCAGGAAACTTGTTCCTGCTGATAACTTAAGGTGATCAGTGGCAAGGACTTTGCTGCTGAAGAGTAAAACTGTCAGCAGTGAAAAAGGTGCTGCTGACTATACCCTTTATTTACAACATTAGACAGACATATTTACAATAGAAGATAGATGCATTCAGCTTAACCGATGATGATGCTTGGTGTTTTCTTTACCTTCCATTGTTGAGATGGTGGTTTTCCATCTTTCTTTGTCTTTTCAGTAACAGACGCTGTATCTGATAATTTGGATTTCCATTGCATTATTGGTGTTTTTCTAGTTTTTCTCATACTACCAGCAGCGGAGGATTTTAGCTTATCAGCATCAGACTTGGTTGCTGCTGAAGGTCTTGGCCTTTCAGCAGCAGATTTTGCTTTTGCTGCTGACTGCTTTGTTTGAGCAGCAGCAGATTTGGTGGCTGCTGAAGGCTTCTGCTTTGTTTTCTTGGGTTTAGCTGGACTAACAGCTGATGTATGCTGATTCTTCTTTACCCTTTGTCCTTGATGGGCTTGATGAAGAATTTGGTTGAAAGGGTTGAACTTACAGTTTGCAGCAAAGTGGTCTGATTCTCCACAGATGATGCAGGATTTTTGAGGTTTTGACAACTGCTCCCTTGGTGGAGAAAGAGATTTTCTGAATTGAGTTGTCTTAGCTTCAAAGCTTCTTACCTGTTTGTTCTTCCTTGTCTTCTCAAAAGCATGTTGCTTGAGGTTTCTTTGTTGTTGTAGGTAGTAGAAGCAGGTGCTGGCAGTGTGGTTATATTTTCCACAGACAAAACATGATTTTGCCAGTTTATCCTTTGAAAGATACACATAATCCTTTCTTTTGAAAAGGTCTTTGAAATTCCAAAGGTGAGCTTTGTTGTGCTCAAAAGTAGCTTCTTCCAATGTTTTTTGAACATATGGACCCCTTTCTCCAGACGCATGATATGTGTCAAACACCTTCCTTGGCTGGACTGAATTGGAGGAAGGCTTTGAGTTGGTGGAGGTGGAAGACTGTCCCTTTTCAATAGTTAGCTTTCTTCCTTCTGGAGGATAGCTAATTCTGATTTGTTTGACGGGTTTAGGAACTGGTATTGAAGGGATAATGGGGACTTCATCTTTAGTGACTATCACTTGAGGGGCAGGAGGATATGAGGCATTACTTGTTTCAGTGGAGTCTGAGCAAGTTGACTCAGTCTCTGATGAAGTAGTGCATTCTTGCACAGGGATTTCTTTGACAGTAGGGTCAAGATTTTGGTTGGCCATGTCAAGATTTGCTAGATTGAAGCTTGGTTCATGGATGGCAACGTAATCAGCAGGAGGTGCGACGGTTTTATATTGGTCAGTATGATATCCCAGCCCAGTTTTTACATTTTCATGGATTTGAATATTCAAAAGTCTTTGCAGCTTTTTGGATGCAAATTCATATTTTTCCACATGGACCTTTTGGTCTGCCAATTCAGCCCTTGCAGCTTTCAACTTAACCAGAATATCATCAATTTGAGTTTCAAGGTTTGTTTGTTCATGTTTTAATGATGAAATTTCTTTCTTTAAACAATCATTCTTTTCCTTGTAACTATTTTCAACCTTTTTAAATTCAGATTTCATTTGGTGAAATTCTTCATTTTGATCTATGAGCTTCTGGTTATGTTTCCTATATCCAAGGACCTTATCAATGCACTCTTGAGTACATAGATTTTCATATACCTTTGGTGGTACCTCTGATGTGTCTGAAGTTAGAGAGGATACCTCTGATGTGTCTGCCATGAGAGCTTGATTGTTGGTAGAAAGATCCTCAGGCTGGAAGCTCCAGTCAAAGTCATTAGTTCCAACATTTGCACAGGCTGTAGTTTGTGCTGGAGAATAGTAGTCGCTTGAACTAGGACCAGAGTAGCGCGTGAGAGGTGGAGGAAGAGGCTAATTGATGGCTTGAGCTTCTTTCTTTGTCTTGAATTATTTCTAATTCATAGGCTTTTAGTATACAAAAGAGCCCGGTCATCTGCAAAGTCTTCAGATTCGCAGTTCTTCTTATTGACACTGTGTAAAGTGTCCAGCAACTAGGAAGAGATCTGATGAACCTTTTGAGAATGTCCTCATTCTCCAATTTCACCTTAGAGCACTGCAGCTCTCCTACCAAGTAAGTGTACCTGTTATACACACTGGTTAGTGACTCACCTTCATTGCAGACAAAGTTGTTGTATTGCTGCTTCAGGATGTCTTTAGGCTCGTTGCTTTGTGCCATTTTTGTTTTTGATTTTGGGTGACTTGATCAAAGAGAGAGTTTAGAATAGAACCAGAGATGATTAAACAAATGTTAGTTTGTTTAATCTGAGCCAAAGCTCTGATACCACTTGTAGGATCGTGAGAATACAAGATGGTTCTGTTCTTAGTTGAGGTTGGCGGAAACAAAATCAACTACACAATTTATAATCAAGTAAACACAAAGAATACTGATAAACATTGTTGTATTAAGCTTTTGTGAATGAAAAGATTACAAGTGAGAAACTCAATGAATAAGTATGACAAGCACTACTAGCACTATCAAGACACACTCAAGTCACACTTACAATGAAGTGGCAACTCAGTATTTATAGTAACTTAGAATCAAGACAGACCCTTGATTCTAAGGATCAGATCGAACACAAGCCGTTGATCTTGTTTATTAATTTACATTACACGTAAAGGCTAATCTAGTTAACTTTACTGAAACGTTTTCTTTATTCATGATTGTTTGCATGCTTGGAGAAGTGTATTATTGTCCGTCATTGGTTGACCATAGCGGTTCCTTCTGCTTTGAGTCTGTCAGATGCTTTTGCAGAAAGGTGTCAGAGACGCTTGGCCTGGATAGTCAGCTGCAACGTTTGGTGTGACAACCCGACATTTCAGGTCAATATCCGTACACATTATAAACAAGTTTACATAATAATTATTTTTGTGATTTATTTAATTTCACAAACAAGGACTTTAGAGTCTAACAAAAACCGAGCATTGTCTCAGTTCACATTTGGTAATTCTAGGAGTTACCGGATCACGTGTTATATACACCGACAAATTCGAACAATAGTGGATAAATTAAATATCCAGGCATATATATTACACAAATTTTAAGTTGGTCAATAAATTATTTTTAGAATAAAATTATAATACTGTGGGGAAAATAAACCGAATTAAACTACCCCTTTAAAACTCTAATAGATGTTAATACCATTAATAAATTAGTGGTAAAAACAAATTGTTTGATTTAATTTGACCCAAACCACCCACCCTTGACTATTCGGCCGAAATGCAGAGAAAACCATCCCTTCCCCCCCCCATTCTCACGTCCCATTTTACCATATTTTCAGATATAACCCATACCCTTTCACTCAAAACTCTCACAAACCTTTTATCTCTCTCATTTTCATACGGCAAACTTCCATTTCTCTTCAAAATCGAAGCCGAGTTTTTAAGCGAAGTCCTACCACAATCCAGTGTTTTAAGAAGAATTTTAAGAGTTTCTGCAAAAGAGTCAAGACCATTCTCTGTTTTCTTCATCATTTTCATCTCGGTTTTAAAGGTAAAAACTCGATATTTTTCATATTATGTTCTTTAAAACCGTAGCTAAACTTACATCTTATTTAAACGCAAGAAAGATAACAAGAAGAGTGTGTCGAATTCAAGTTTAAAACATCAAAATATGCCGGACTGATTCTGTCAAAACAGAAGTCCAGCAATCGAAACTAGGAGTTTCGACTGTTTCTCAATCGAAACTAGGAGTTTCGATACCTGTTGCTCAATCGAAACTAGAAGTTTCGATACCTGTCTCTCAATCGAAACTAGGAGTTTCGATACCTGTTTCTCAATCGAAACTAGGAGTTTCGATACCTGTTGCTCAATCGAAACTAGAAGTTTCGATACCTGTTTCTCAATCGAAACTAGGAGTTTCGATACCTGTTTCTCAATCGAAACTAGGAGTTTCGATACCTGTTTCTCAATCGAAACTAGGAGTTTCGATACCTGTTGGTCAATCGAAACTAGGAGTTTCGATACCTTTTACTCAATCGAAACTAGGTTGTTTCGACTCCTGACCACTCCATCGAAACTAAGTAGTTTCGACACACATATGCCCAATCGAAACTAAGAAGTTTCGACACCTGTACAACAGTCCCAGTTGGGCAGTAACTCAAAACTATTTTATAACAAAACATGTGTTGGAAAACTAAAACGATATTTAAACAAACATAATCAGATTTACAAGGTCGGTGAACAATTTACAATTAAGACGTTGGTCTTAACAACAATTTACCCTTGGTATCTAGGGTACAAACAGTCAAGGTTGACTACAACAAATATTATTACAAGTATATACACAAACACAAGGTGAGTTTCACGGCCCCTTTCTTTTTACTGCTTTCTAATATTTGGGGGAAAAACATACTTCCACTATTTTATGGGATAACAAGAGAATAAGACACGACTTTTATGTTTACATGGGATGAGAACAACACAATGGAGGCCGCGAAAGTCCCCTGGAACAACATAGTAACCATTAACTGTAGCCTAGGGTCCTATGAATAGTACTATGGAGAGTGACGTCTCCCGGTCATGGTTAGTCGCGCTAACCACAATCTGGAGGATTTATGGCCGCATAGAACTGAATAACGAAATTAGGGGCGTGTACACATGTCAAGGTTTGGTTACGCCCCATGTATGAACATATTATTTGTATTCCTAGCTAGTTTACAAATGGGTCAACAATTCTTATTCTGTTTATCACATACAACTGAAACTATTTACGAACAATTGAATTTTACAAAGAACTATTTGATTAAACCTGTGAACTCACCAACCTCGTGTTGACGATTTTAAGTATGTTTTTCAGGTAACTGAACGTGATTTCAAGGTTAGCAATGTAGATTACATGCATGCACGATGGATACTACTCAAGGAGGATTTCCCTTGTATAACTCATTGAGTTGAGTCATATTGGTGAAATCTTAACTTTTTGTAAACTCAGATTATGTTTTGTAATGTAAAACATTAAACTTGTTAATGTATCCATTTATCATGTATGTGTTTGCGGTAATCATATGCTTTGGAAACCATGAACGTTGCGCCTCGCGTTTCCGCCTTGGCGGGGTGTGACAGAACTTGGTATCAGAGCCATTGATTATAGTGAACTAGGAATCTAAATTGGAACCTAGTCTATAATCTAAATGACTCACTAAAACGTTTTCATTGCATAAGCATTGCATGACCAGTCATTTTGTCATATGGATATTGTAGTCACAAGCATGTCGTCACATTCACATTCTGATCCCGTCTCTGACACTGAATCAAATGAGGAATTTTCCGCCTCATGTCCCAAAAATCAAGTACAAACCCGTAGCTCCACACCACCTAAAGTCGCCTTGGGAAAACCGCCTATCGTCTACCGAAAGAAAAGCGGAGGACCAGTTAAGGTGCAAAGCGCTAGGAAGAAGGTTCGACTTCCACGCAAAAGGAATCTAGCAGCCCGTGACCCAGAAGACTTGGTGGCTGGTGAAGAACCACCTAGGCAAAGACCCTGCTACCACCCTACTGTGGGAACCATCCGTTGGATGCCTCGTACCCTGGCACGTTGGAGGGAGATGGAGAGCATTCCATCTACCTTTGAGCTTGGAGAGTCTTCTAACTCCCCAACACCCCTACCCCACACTGGGGAAGCCATAGAGCTCACTGTGCCTACCTTGGTAGCTCGCGTTCGTACGCATGAGGAGCGTCTTGATGATCTCCTAGATGACATCCGGGCACAGGGGGATGCAGCCACGCGACTTCGTCAAGGACTCGGATCTCGAGTTCAGACTCTAGATAACCGCACCCGAAACATACAGGATGCCACTAACTATCTAGAGTTGAGAGCTGACATGGATTGGCAGTTCACTGTTACGGTCCGAGACATGGTGGAGGCTCTGGAAGAAAGGACGTTGGCTGCAGAATTTGTGGCGAGAGCTAGTTTTGTCATGGCAGGACTTGCCATGATGATTGGATTGTACTCTCACTTCTTCTTTTAAACCTATTACGGGCGGGTTGTGCCCGTAGTACATTAAGTAGTTTAAAACTTTAGTACTGATGAGGTCATGTGAACCCATCTCTTTTGTATCCTTGTCTTTTGGAACAATGTACTATGAATGTTTTGACTATGTATGTAATGGTTTATGTTGTGATAATGGTTGTTACATTTGACGTTGTTGTATCCTTATGTCATGAGCTATCATTATTGTCATATAATGTTGTTTCTTTTTAATTGATATGTTAGAAAGAACGTCATGGCACCTAAGCGTAGGACAACCCGTAACACTACTGGTGACAACAACGAGGCGATTTCCCCAAATGTGGAACAACTTATAGCACAACGAGTAGCTGCTGCCATGGAGCAGTATGAAGCCAATCGAAATAATGGAGGAGGTGTAGGAGGTAGCGGTACAGCTGGAGGTTCCGGAGGTGCAGGAGGTAGCGGTACAGCTGGAGGTTCCGGAGGTAATAAAATAAATAAGCCATAACATATAGTCATGATTCAAATTAATGACGTTATGACTTGTAATTCTATAGATGCTCCAATTAGAAAGTGCTCCTACAAGACCTTTCTGTCTTGCAAACCCCGTAACTTCAATGGCACCGAGGGTGCAGTTGGACTAATGAGATGGATAGAGAAGATGGAATCGGTGATTGATATTAGTGAATGCACCGCTGACTGCATGGTGAAGTATTCTACATGCTCACTCACTGATAAAGCTTTAACCTGGTGGAATTCACAAGTAAAGACTTTGGGAAGGCAGACATCATATGAGTTGTCATGGGAAGACTTAAAAGCCATGATGATCGAGGAATACTGTCCTCGAAATGAGTTGCAAAAGATCGAATCTGAAATGTGGAATTTACAAATGGCAGGAGATGATGTTGCTGGCTACACTGACCGATTCAATGAGTTAGCAATCTTGGTTCCACACATGGTCACCCCAGAATACAAGAAGGTTGAAAGATACTTGTGGGGTCTCGCACCTCAAATCCGAGGTCTGGTGACTTCATCGAACCCTATGGATGCCAAGAGCGCCATAACTCTGGCTTTCAAACTAAGGGATAATGCTGTACGTGATGGTTTGTTTAAGAAGAAGGAGACCGAGGAAGGAAGGTCTGGGGAAAAGAGGAAATGGTTTGGAAAACCAATTAACCAAAACAAGAATCAAATTTACAAGAGACCTGAAACTACGAAAGCCTTTGTCGCCAACACTGTGGGACAAAATGTATATCTTGGAACATTACCGAGGTGTGACAAGTGTGGATATCATCACAGCGAAAAGTGTATCCAATGTGGGAAGTGTAAAAAGTATGGGCACCTGGCCCATAACTGTAGGAGCAATACGAACCCTAACAAGATAAATCAAGTAGCAGGAAAAGTCAACCCAGGAACAGAAAGGATGAATCAAGGATGCTTTGAGTGTGGAGATCCAAAGCACTTCAGAAAAGACTGTCCAAAGTTGAAGAACCGAAACGACAATCAGGCCCGTGGAAGAGCATTTGTGATGGGAGCTGGTGACGCACGACAAGATCCAAACATTGTCACTGGTACGTTCCCGATAAATAATCACTATGCCTCTATACTTTTCGATACGGGTGCTGATTTGAGTTTTGTGTCAAATGACTTTAAGTCCCTACTCGGTATTAAGCCCAGCAAACTAGAACAAAAGTATACAATTGAATTAGCGAACGGAAAATTAATTAATACCGAAGAAGTCATTCAGGGTTGTACCTTATGTCTTAAAAACCACACATTTAGTATAGATCTGTTACCCGTTGATTTAGGAAGCTTTGACGTTGTTATTGGCATGGATTGGTTGTCGAAGAATCACGCCGAGATTGTTTGTTTTGAGAAAATTGTCCAAATCCCACTCCCAAACGGAGAAGTTCTTTCGATTCAAGGTGAGAAGAGTGGAGTAACATTAAGGATGATAAACTGCATGAAAACTCGTAAGTATCTACGTAAAGGCTATTGCGTATTCCTGGCTCACGTCGTCGAGAAGAAACCCGAGGAACGTCGACTTGAGGATATACCAATCGTTAAGGATTATCCTGAAGTTTTCCCTGAAGACTTACCGGGATTACCACCACCGAGGCAAGTCAAATTCCGAATCGATTTGGTACCAGGATCCGCACCGATTGCGCGATCGCCGTATCGATTAGCACCTTCTGAAATGCAAGAGTTATCAAATCAACTACAAGAGTTGCTTGATAAAGGTTTCATAAGACCGAGTTTCTCACCTTGGGGAGCTCCGGTCTTATTCGTAAAGAAAAAGGATGGAACCTTTAGGATGTGTATAGATTACCGAGAATTAAACAAGCTTACAATCAAAAACCGATACCCACTACCTCGAATAGATGATTTGTTCGATCAACTACAAGGTTCTAGCTTCTACTCTAAGATCGATCTACGGTCAGGGTATCATCAACTAAGAATCCAAGAAGAAGATGTACCAAAGACAGCATTTAGGACTCGTTATGGTCACTACGAATTCCTAGTTATGCCATTTGGTTTGACAAACGCACCAGCTGTTTTCATGGATCTCATGAACCGCGTGTGCAAACCATACTTGGATAAATTCGTGATTGTGTTTATCGATGACATATTAATATATTCACGAACCAAGGAGGATCATGAACATCATCTTAAATTAATCTTAGAACTACTCAGAAACGAGAAACTTTACGCTAAATTCTCTAAGTGTGAGTTTTGGATACAAGAAGTGCATTTTCTTGGACATGTCATCAACAAGGAAGGAATTCACGTTGATCCATCTAAAATTGAAGCGATCAAAAACTGGGAAGCACCAAAGACTCCGACAGAAGTACGTCAATTTTTAGGTTTGGCCGGCTATTACAGACGATTCATTGAGAATTTTTCAAAAATAGCCCTGCCTTTAACCAAATTAACCCAGAAAGAAAATAAGTATGATTGGAATGACAAGCAAGAGTCAGCTTTTCAAATACTAAAGCAGAAGCTGTGTAGTGCACCAATTCTATCCCTTCCTGAGGGAATCGACAATTTTGTCGTATACTGCGATGCATCACACCAAGGACTGGGTTGTGTGTTAATGCAAAGAGACAAAGTCATCGCATATGCCTCACGACAACTAAAAGTGCACGAAAAGAATTATACGACCCACGACTTGGAATTGGGTGCAGTTGTGTTTGCGCTCAAAATTTGGAGACATTACCTTTACGGTACAAGATGTACTATCTTTACTGATCACAAGAGTCTCCAGCATATCTTTGATCAAAAGGAGCTTAACATGAGACAACTTCGTTGGGTAGAACTACTAAACGATTATGATTGTGATATCAAGTACCATCCCGGGAAAGCCAATGTCGTAGCGGACGCTTTAAGTCGCAAAGAACTAGTTAAAACTCTTCGTGTTCGTGCCTTAGAATTGACAATTCATACGAATCTTACTACTCAAATTCGGATGGCACAACATGAGGCAATCAAAGAAGAAAACATTCAGAATGAAGCTTTACGAGGAATGATAAAGCAATTGGAGCCAAAGTCAGATGACACTTTATACTTCATGAATAGAATTTGGGTGACACGTTTTGGTAACTTACGGGAGTTAGTTATGGACGAAGCCCACAAGTCCAGGTACTCCATTCACCCGGGTTCAGATAAAATGTATAAAGATCTAAAAGAATTATATTGGTGGCCCAATATGAAAGGAGATATTGCCACATATGTCAGTAAATGCTTAACGTGTTCAAAAGTAAAAGCCGAACATCAGAAACCGTCTGGTTTGTTACAACAACCTGAAATTCCCCAATGGAAATGGGAACAGATTTCTATGGATTTCATCACAAAATTACCCAGGACTTCCAGTGGTTATGATACCATATGGGTTATTGTCGACCGATTAACAAAATCTGCTCACTTTCTGCCAATGAAAGAAACTGACAAAACCGAGAAACTTGCAAAGCTTTATATCAAGGAAATTGTGGCTAGGCATGGAGTGCCAATTTCTATTATCTCCGATAGAGACAGCAGATTCGTGTCTAGGATCTGGAAATCATTACAAGAAGCAATGGGCACACGTCTTGACATGAGCACGGCATATCACCCACAAACAGATGGTCAAAGCGAAAGGACCATTCAGACATTAGAAGATATGCTCCGTGCATGTGTAATTGATTTCGAAGGAAATTGGGATACTCATTTACCATTAGCTGAGTTTTCCTATAATAACAGCTACCATACGAGCATTAAAGCAGCACCGTTTGAAGCTTTATATGGTCGTAAATGCCGCTCACCGTTATGTTGGGCGGAAGTTGGTGAAAAACATTTGACAGGCCCTGAGATTGTCCAGGAAACCACTGATAAGATTTTCAAAATTAAGGACCGTTTGAAAGCGGCCCGAGATAGACAAAAGAGCTACGCTGACAACAGACGAAAACCATTAGAATTTCAAATTGGTGACCGAGTAATGTTAAAAGTCTCACCATGGAAAGGCGTTGCAAGGTTTGGTAACCGTGGTAAGCTCAACCCTAGATACGTTGGTCCGTTCGAAATACTGGCTAGGGTTGGCCCTGTAGCTTACAAACTCAAGCTACCACAAGAACTAAACAATGTACACAATACATTTCATGTGTCAAATCTCAAAAAGTGTCTATCAGACGAGACTTTGATCATACCGCCTGATGAAATTCACATTGACGATAAACTTCATTTCATCGAGCAACCAATTGAGATATCAGATTGGAAGGTTCAAAAGCTGAGACGTAGTCGAATCAAACTGGTTAAAGTACGTTGGAACTCAAAGCGTGGTCCTGAGTATACATGGGAACGAGAGGACCAAATGAAAACAAAATACCCATCCTTGTTTGAGGATGCCCCAGTTCAAGAGGACACGAATTGAATTTCGGGACGAAATTCTGTTAACATGGGGAGAATGTGACAACCCGACATTTCAGGTCAATATCCGTACACATTATAAACAAGTTTACATAATAATTATTTTTGTGATTTATTTAATTTCACAAACAAGGACTTTAGAGTCTAACAAAAACCGAGCATTGTCTCAGTTCACATTTGGTAATTCTAGGAGTTACCGGATCACGTGTTATATACACCGACAAATTCGAACAATAGTGGATAAATTAAATATCCAGGCATATATATTACACAAATTTTAAGTTGGTCAATAAATTATTTTTAGAATAAAATTATAATACTGTGGGGAAAATAAACCGAATTAAACTACCCCTTTAAAACTCTAATAGATGTTAATACCATTAATAAATTAGTGGTAAAAACAAATTGTTTGATTTAATTTGACCCAAACCACCCACCCTTGACTATTCGGCCGAAATGCAGAGAAAACCATCCCTTCCCCCCCCCATTCTCACGTCCCATTTTACCATATTTTCAGATATAACCCATACCCTTTCACTCAAAACTCTCACAAACCTTTTATCTCTCTCATTTTCATACGGCAAACTTCCATTTCTCTTCAAAATCGAAGCCGAGTTTTTAAGCGAAGTCCTACCACAATCCAGTGTTTTAAGAAGAATTTTAAGAGTTTCTGCAAAAGAGTCAAGACCATTCTCTGTTTTCTTCATCATTTTCATCTCGGTTTTAAAGGTAAAAACTCGATATTTTTCATATTATGTTCTTTAAAACCGTAGCTAAACTTACATCTTATTTAAACGCAAGAAAGATAACAAGAAGAGTGTGTCGAATTCAAGTTTAAAACATCAAAATATGCCGGACTGATTCTGTCAAAACAGAAGTCCAGCAATCGAAACTAGGAGTTTCGACTGTTTCTCAATCGAAACTAGGAGTTTCGATACCTGTTGCTCAATCGAAACTAGAAGTTTCGATACCTGTCTCTCAATCGAAACTAGGAGTTTCGATACCTGTTTCTCAATCGAAACTAGGAGTTTCGATACCTGTTGCTCAATCGAAACTAGAAGTTTCGATACCTGTTTCTCAATCGAAACTAGGAGTTTCGATACCTGTTTCTCAATCGAAACTAGGAGTTTCGATACCTGTTTCTCAATCGAAACTAGGAGTTTCGATACCTGTTGGTCAATCGAAACTAGGAGTTTCGATACCTTTTACTCAATCGAAACTAGGTTGTTTCGACTCCTGACCACTCCATCGAAACTAAGTAGTTTCGACACACATATGCCCAATCGAAACTAAGAAGTTTCGACACCTGTACAACAGTCCCAGTTGGGCAGTAACTCAAAACTATTTTATAACAAAACATGTGTTGGAAAACTAAAACGATATTTAAACAAACATAATCAGATTTACAAGGTCGGTGAACAATTTACAATTAAGACGTTGGTCTTAACAACAATTTACCCTTGGTATCTAGGGTACAAACAGTCAAGGTTGACTACAACAAATATTATTACAAGTATATACACAAACACAAGGTGAGTTTCACGGCCCCTTTCTTTTTACTGCTTTCTAATATTTGGGGGAAAAACATACTTCCACTATTTTATGGGATAACAAGAGAATAAGACACGACTTTTATGTTTACATGGGATGAGAACAACACAATGGAGGCCGCGAAAGTCCCCTGGAACAACATAGTAACCATTAACTGTAGCCTAGGGTCCTATGAATAGTACTATGGAGAGTGACGTCTCCCGGTCATGGTTAGTCGCGCTAACCACAATCTGGAGGATTTATGGCCGCATAGAACTGAATAACGAAATTAGGGGCGTGTACACATGTCAAGGTTTGGTTACGCCCCATGTATGAACATATTATTTGTATTCCTAGCTAGTTTACAAATGGGTCAACAATTCTTATTCTGTTTATCACATACAACTGAAACTATTTACGAACAATTGAATTTTACAAAGAACTATTTGATTAAACCTGTGAACTCACCAACCTCGTGTTGACGATTTTAAGTATGTTTTTCAGGTAACTGAACGTGATTTCAAGGTTAGCAATGTAGATTACATGCATGCACGATGGATACTACTCAAGGAGGATTTCCCTTGTATAACTCATTGAGTTGAGTCATATTGGTGAAATCTTAACTTTTTGTAAACTCAGATTATGTTTTGTAATGTAAAACATTAAACTTGTTAATGTATCCATTTATCATGTATGTGTTTGCGGTAATCATATGCTTTGGAAACCATGAACGTTGCGCCTCGCGTTTCCGCCTTGGCGGGGTGTGACATTTGGTCTTCAGTGAATAAGGCTATCAGCTGCAAAGAGTGAAGGTTGTTGCTGGTAAGCCTATCAGCAGCAAACATGGATGACCGCTGCTGATAAGCCTATCAGCAGCAACTTGTACAGAATGCTGCTGATATGCCTATCAGCAGCAACAAGTGTTGAATGCTGCTGATAAGCTTATCAGCAGCATTTGTACTTAGAATAATTTGGTAGCAATCAGTCTTTGGTTCTACAACCGTACTACTACAAAAACAGGTATTTGCTACGGCAAAAATCGGTAGCAAATTTTGCTACGAATTAGCTAGGGATTAGCTGCGGACATATTTTGCTATGGTTTAGCTACGAATCTTCCGTAGCAAATGAAATTCATAGCAAAATCCATAGCAATATCAATAAAACAAATATTTGAAAAATACTTTAGTAAATTTCGCAACAAAATCCGTAGCAAAGTCAATAAAATAAATATTTAAAAAAAAATAAATAAAATTACTAAATTCCGTAGCAACATCCATAGCAAATTCTAGAAAATATACATTTAAAAATAATTTACTAAAATGCGTAGCAAAATCGAAAAAATATAAATAATATATTAAAAAAATCCGTAGCAAATCCAAAAAACTAATGTAACATCCGTGACTTTTGCGTATATTAATTATTTCATTTTCGTGCAATAATAACATTCGTGACCACCACATTAATCAACCTCGTTATAACATACCCGTACATTTCATTATGCCGTTACTTTCAAACAAATAACGATTTAGAGTTTTTGAGATTTTTAAACTTTTATTTTGTATTTTCCTTATATATATATATTTCTTTTGTTAAATTAAATAGACAAATTATAAACTTTAAAGGTTATAAAATGAGATTTTATTTTAAAATAAACAATAAGTTTTAAAGTTTTTTTTTTATAAAGAGAAAGAGTTATAATTTATTAAATTTTTTTAAAGGGAAATTGAATCCCTCATTTCCTTTGAACCCATCTTATAGCTCTTGAACCCTCTTAATAAGCCTTGAAACTTTTTTTTTACATTTGAACCCTCCTCTAAAACCCTAATTTTGAACCTCCCATTCTTGAGCCCTGGAACAATGATTTCATCCCAATTTTGACTTTGATAAAGTCAAAGTCGTGAGAATCCCAATCAATCCCTTAAATCCGCTATCTAATCTCTCCTATTAGGGTCCATATCATTTCGCGATCCATTCTTGAATGTGTATCAGTTAATGGATTCAAAATCAAAACCGAATTCAATGGGATTGAAACCCACTTTTGGCAAGTCGTATATGGTAAAAAAATATGCAATCCCGCAAATCCCGTCAATTAACCACTGTAAACGCGTTCAGATTTAACCCTTTATATACCTAACTCGTTCAAAACTCGTAATCATCCACGAATTCGAAATTCTCCTTTGCTTTTCCTCTCTCTCGGTTCGATCGGCTCAGGCAAAGGAGGAGCCTCCCTAAGCGACGGTGGTGGTGACACTTTCTAGTCCGAATCTTTTATTCCAGGTATTTCCTCCTCTATAATCGCGTCTCCTTCCTTGCCTCAATCTGATTTTGTTTGTTTAGGGTTTGAGGGGAGGGGCTGGTTACGATGACCGGAAGGGATGAAGATGTAGTGGGATGGTGTTATTTTTATATTTGTGTTTATGTTGAATACAAGGCTGAGACAGCAGGTCCACTGGTTAGATACTTTCACACTTAAAGTCAAGGTCACGGGTTCTAACCCCGTGACTGACATATTTTTTTCCGTTGTATTTGTTTTGATTCCACCTATTTCTCACACACACACACACACACTTATATAATTATGATTAAACCTACCCTTTTAATAAATTAAGAGATTAATAATTATTACCCCTTTGTAAATTTCATTACCACTAAATAAATATATGTCGAACCCCATTATATAACTTTTAAAAACTATAAATTGATCGTATCATTTAAAACGAAAGGGATTTATATATATACATGTTTAATTATATATATAATACTTAAACCTTAAACGACATACTATTAATAATACGATTTTAATTGCATTATTAATAATATAATTTTTTTAATGATTGTTATATTAGTATATTTATCTCATTTATGTAATTAGTGTTTACTAAACATGCAACCCCCACTATTTAGGCTTTCATAAATAACAAAATTACAAATTACTTAACTAATCTATTTATTTTAAATTATATCTTTATATTATTATCTTATGATATTTCAAATGAAGATAGTTTAATTCTATTCACTTTTGACATCATCTTAATATACAAAGGTAGTAATAAGCTATATTTGATAATATATTTTATATTTAACACCAAGTTTGCTTTTATAAATAAAAAGTTTATAAACATTATTTCATATATTATCACCTTATTTATTTGATATCGTTAAAATTCGAATCTTTAATATTTTCTCGTTCGTTTATTCGTTCCAAATCCTAATGTCCCAAATCGTTCCGTCTTTATTCCTTTTAATCGTTCCTATATATTAAATTACATATCTTATTTATTTAGGGCGTCGTTAAACCGGTTCGCCCGTTCTCCCATTCTAGTTCAAGTTTAAGACTCAATATCAATGTGAGATTCATAGCCCCATTTTCCTTTTTACTTTTGGGGTGAAACATGTATACATGTAACTTGATAACTCAAACTTTTTTTATCAAAACAAATTCTTAAACAAGTATTTCAACTATGTGCTTGATATTTGAACACTAATGATGACATTGCAATCATTAACTTGTTTACAAGCCTAAGGTAGTACTAATATGGCCATATAGGGGAAACCGATATAACAACGGCACAATCTTTGGGATTGTAGATGCAATAACATTTCAACGGCACAATCGTTGGGATTGTGGATGCAATAACATTTCAACGGCACAATCTTTGGGATTGTGGATGCATATAACATTAAGGGTTAATTGCAATAAATTTGGTGTTGATATGCTTGCACACTTGTTTGAACTTGTACTGAATTTGTTTTATATCTTTTATGGCAATTTATCTTTATAGCTTATAAAACCTATGTCTCTCACCAACTTTATGTTGACCCATTTTACTTTACATGTTTTAGGAAACAATAACTAAGAGATGAAGATTGCTTATGGACCTAGTTAAAGAAATTTGAACAATGTTTTTAGGATTGTTTGTTTGTCTATTTTAACAAGTGTTGAACATTAATTATGAAATTAATAAATTTTGTGATGCCTTAGTAATTGTCTTTGTACCTTGTGCTATAAACTAAATGTGTGACACCTCGCGTTTCCGCCTTGGCGGGGTGTGACAACTAAATAGAGTTAATTACACATATTTCCTGTGGTTTGTCAAAAGTAACAGGTATGGTACTAAGGGTTTCAAGTTACAAGTATGTATATTATGTTTTTAATTTTGTAACGAGTATAGGTATTAAGACTAACTGACATTAGTTTTTATGTTAAGAGACCATATTAGGGACTTATAGTTAGTCTCAAATACATTTTAAATAGGAAATGATTGAATACTGATTTTTAGTTTCTTATATGTCATCGTCAATTCAACCATTAAAGTGTTAACAACTAATGTACATTTTCAAATATATAGTAACTGATACTGATTTATCAGTTACCGACACTATCGTTGACTTTAATTGACCATCATTTACCAATAGTCGACACATATTCTACGGTTTCGAGTAAATATATTATAGACTATGGTCATTTAAGGTCAATTATGGCCTGTTGTAATCATTAACTGTTATTTAGGGTTGTAGATGGTTAATTAAGGTCACTAATAATCATTTATGGTAAATAGTGGTCAATTAAAGTCAATAATATCAAATTAGGGTCGTTCATTATTAGTTAGGTTACTATTGCTCAATGATGGTCAACTAGGATCGTTTATTGTAATCTAGGGTCATTATTGGTCAACGATGGTTAAGTATGACCAATATTTGTCAATAATTGTCAACTAAGGGAAATTACAATGACTTAGGTTAATTGATGGCCAATGACAACAAATGTTCTTAAATTATGGTCACTTAGGGTTCATGATGGTCACTTAGGGTGTGTGATAGTTGTTTAAGGTAATTAATGGTTAATTAGAGCTAATGATGGCCAATTTGAAGAAGGATGGGTCCCTCATTAAAGATAAAACTAAGATATATCATCAAATAAAACTAAAACACACCTCCTTATAAGTTATTTGAAGGTTAAGTTCATCAAGGATAGGAATGTGGCAATAGCATTTGTAAACCCATAGGGAAGAACTAAGATTTCATAATGTGCTTGATTGTTTTGAATATTTTTTTGTAAATGTCTTGTTCACGCATCCAGATTTGATGGTAACCCGAATGGATTTGCTTTTTTTAGATGTTTAGTATATCAAAGTTTTAGATCAAATTTGAATATTGTTTTGTAAATGTTTTGTTTTGTTTTGAAAATGTCTTGTTCCCACGGCTTCGACAACTAGTTCACGCATCCGGATTTGATGGTTTATGTATTAAACTTTATGATACCTTATATATTCATGAGATTACTCGGAATCTAGTATCAAGACCAAAGTTAGACGTAGACAGTTTTGTTTGTTCTCATGCTCATGGCAAACTTTCTGTTATGTTAAATTCTCAAACAGTTTGGACGTGGTTTTCTAGATGGTGGTCTCTATAGATTAGAACTAGATGATGAATTTTCCAAGTCTTTGTTATCATATAATACCAATGAGAACTTAACAAATACTAAACGAAAATGAGACTTAGAAACTTCATCCATGTTGTGGCATCAACACTTAGGCCACATTTCACGAGAACGCTTATCTCGACTCCTGAAGGATGAAGTGTTATCATCTCTCGATTTCAATGATTTTGGAACGTGTGTCAAATGCCTTAAAGGTAAAATGACATTATCAAATAAGAAAGGTGCCACTAGGAGCTCTAATTTATTAGAACTCATTACCCTGATATTGGTGTAACCGGACATAATTCAATTATAACTTTTATCGATGATTATTCTCGTTATATTTACTTGTATCTTATTTAGGAAAAAATTGAATCACTTAAGACTTTTAAAGATTATAAAACTGAAGTTGAAAAACAACTTGATCTTCAAATAAAAGTTGTGAGATCAGATAGAGGAAGTGAATATTATGGTAGACATACTGATGTGAGTCAGGCTCCTAGTTCATTTTATGAGTTTTGTAAGGCCAGGGGATCGTGAACCGGTACACTATGCCTGGTACTCCGTAGCAGAATGGTGTTGTTGAGAGAAGAAATAGGACCCTAATGAACATGCTACGCAGTATGTTAGCCAACTCAGGTTTACCCTCATTCCTCTAGACCGAGGCCTTAAAAGCAGTTGTTCACATACTCACTAGGGTTCCTTCAAAATCTGTCCCTAAAACTCCTTATGAAATCTGGACAGAAAAGAAACCGAGTCTAAGATATATGAAAGTATGGGGTTGTCTTGCCAAAGCGATCATTCTCGATATCATAACAAATTATGTTTCCTTCTATTCTCCTTTGCTTTTCTAATGTTTTTCTACCCCATACTTTGCTAGTTATTGGCTAGCTTCTTGTGTTTTATGAAATCTACCTTTTAAAGAAAAATGAAAAAAAAAATTTCTTTTCAAGATGTGTTTGGGTTAGAAAGGGTCACTTGAAAAACTAAATATTTTGAATCGTGCCAAAATAGTTTTTGATAAAAATGACATCAAAGTTGAAGGAAATAAGTATAAGTCCCTCGACAAAAACCAATCACGCCATAAAATATTATTATTCTACTTAAATTAGGAAGGGTTCAAATAGTAATCAATTTTTTATTTGATAACGGTGCTAACCACTATAAAACAATCACATAATTTATAATTTTTTTTTCTTTTAATTGTTAAAATAGTATTTAAATATCTTGAATAAATATTTTGAACGTAAATAGGGAAATGATGAGTCTTACGTATATGTATCAAATAATGTTACATATATGTGAAACATAGTATTTACTTATATGTAACATTAATATAATGATAATTGTTATATATATATGTAACACTATGTTTGAGAGTGATTATCATGGTTATCACATAAATATTGGTTAGCATTTGAACCTCAGCCCTACTTAAATATTACAACACAATATCTTAACATATTATTTTTCAATTAAATAAAAAAAATTAATATCAAATGATAAAATTGTCATACATATATAAGATGGAAAGTCAGATTTGAATTATGTCCGAAAAAGTGGACAACTCACTGTAATCAGACATTTACTCACTATAATCATACATTTGAATTAATGGAGAAAAGATTTACCATCACAACTACATTTACACTAACATTTTTTTTAGTTTTCTTTTATATGTTTTGGATTTATCTTTAGCGTTTAGCTTTTAGGTACTGTTTGGTATGCATGAATGGAGGGTGGAACCAAGGACTGACCCACGACCAGTCCCGTGACCCGACCTATGGACCAACCATGACCCGACTCATGACTCAACCTGTGACCTGACCCATGCCCGCACCCATGACCCATCCCATGGCCCGAACCATGACCAAACCTATGCCCCGACCTATGGCCTGGTCCATGACACGTCCCATGACCCGACCCGACCCATAGTATAAATTTATTAATTACAAATATTTTATTTTTCATAAAATATTTTCCTGACAACCAAACAGCACGAATTAATGATTTATTTCATTCTCATAGGGTAGCCAAACATGCCAAGGGAATGGTAATTGTCCATTCTATTCACCCGTCTATTCCATTAACTTGTCCATTATATTCCTTTGTGTATTCCATTACATCATACCAAACAGACCCTTAGAGTTTAGCTTTAGGGTTTATGGTTTATGATTTAGCTTTAGGCTTTATTTAGACGAGCCGGTTCCAATGCCACTGGAATTAGTTCAATCGGAGTTCGTTTGACACTGTTTTTTAGGTTTTTTTAGTGAAAATTCACTTATTAGTGGAACCTTTCCCTAAATACATATAATTTATATAAACAAACTCACTAATCGAATATATATGTAAGAAACCATCCTTAGATCTCCCATTTTTGTTCATGACGGGTTTAAGTGGATAAATGGAGTTTTATCTATAAATCTTACATTTTTATGCATCAAAAGACCTAAAAGCAGTAGATATGGTAACATGGGATCAAAACAAACACCTTGAATGATTAAAGTAGGAAGCTTTACATATTTCCATATCAGAAGCCATCATGCAGAAACTAGGGTTTCTGCGTGAAGAAAGAACTGAGTATTCGCAAAGAGCACTTGAGTGAATCCCCAGGGTTTTCGTAGAGAGTACCCGCATGCAAGGATTAGAGTATTCGTCTGGATACTCTTATGCGAGTACTCAGACCATTCGCATGACCCCTAGTGTGAATACTTGGAAGTAATAATAGAAATACTTGTGTGAATAATAAAGTATTCGCAAGGGGCGAGTACTTAGGTATTTCAAATGAAAACTTAGTGCGATTACTCGTCCATTGAACTTAATTTTCATTTAATGAACTTATACATATTTGACATAGTCGATAGAGCCTACAGCTAAACCAGAATCCGACCCTGATAGTCAAGTTACCACATGTGAGTTTATATTGCCTATTTTCATATGTTTTTGGGTAGATGTGTATACTTACCGAGAATATGAAGTTAATGAAAGATTTGTAAAGACAAGTAACATTTTTTAAAATATACCTTTTATAAAGTGTAAAGAGAAACGGAGACAGAGTAAACAGATATTGCAAGGCCTCTTTCCCGCGAGACCTCACTTGTTGGATTTACTCATAAACATAGTTATCAAAGTGCTCAACTTAAATTAAAATATTCATAAAGTAGCGTAAGCATACATCATTCAATTACATAATAGCGAAAGTCTTAAACATAACATAACATTGTCTTAACATAAAACTCAAATAGATGGGATGTCAGTTGCCAGGTAACCATCACGCCTTACCATGCTCCTTCTTCTGTTACCTGAAGTGCATACTAAAAGTCAGCTAATGCTGGTGAGTTCTAGTGTACCACAAGAAGACATAAACATTGTAGGTCCTGATTTCACTCGGAAATCACTCAGATGATCGATTACACCCACACAGGCGGAAACTGTGTGTATGGTGGTGAAATAGAGGATAGAATAAGAATTGGCGAAGATAACAGGCTAACCACACTTGAATCAACATAAAATGATATGAAAATGCAAGAACACAGTGTAAAAACAACTATAAATGTATTGATTCAGGAACAATGTGAAAGAGAGAATGTCAGGGTTACAACCGCTACTCACACCCTAAACATTCTCAAACTAGGCTATTTATAGTAGTTGACAGGTATTGAAACTATATCAACCGAAACTACTAGTTTCGGTTGAACATTTACAAGTGATAAACAAACCTGTCGAAACTACTATCTATCGAAACTACTAGTTTCGATTGAACAAATCTCAATCGAAACTAAGTAGTTTCGATGGCCCAGACTTAGACTAAAAAACATAAAGTTACAACACTGAAATTACAATACTTAAATTACAAATAAGGAAACTAAACTAACATTGTTCAAGATACAATAATGACAACAGCTTAATAAAGTTACATGACTCTACAATCTCCCCCTAAGCTGTTGCATTACTGTCTTCAGCCCTCCTCTAAGCAGCTGGTCCTTCAGTAGGCTTCTGGATGTAAGGCTTGACATTAGGGTCACAACCCGTTGATATGCCTTGGCATCCGCCTCATCTTCATCGTTGTAGGCCTGAATATGATTCTTGAAGAGCACCTCCGGACCATCCGGTTGGAACTTCAGCAACTCCATTGGTTCGAAGATCACCATATCTTTCTTGCCTTCACACTCTATCACGACACTTCCAATATTTGGATTGTAGTACCATTTCTTGTAGGTTTGGAGTTGAACATGCACTGATTTGGGAAGAGTGATGGTCTTGTGGGTTTGTGCGGGTTTGTACCTCAAGAAGACATAAGGTTTTTGGTCTTTGGGTGAAACCTAGTCTTTGAAATCTTCTTCTTTGTCTTCCTAGGCTTCATCCCCTTAAAGTCACAATTGACCTGGGTGTGCAGGAAGTGGTCAAAGTATGAAGTCATCATCACCTTTCCTGGATTTTGAAGGGGAAGCTTGGCCAGATCTCTCAGGTCATAGAAAGGAAGAGTTTGGAAGTCAGTCGTATTCTTGAAGTGCTGAACTCCTCCCTTATATCTTCTAATGATGAATAACTTCCTCTTTGCATCATACTTCCATCCAACATGAGGCCTTTTAATCTCTTGGTTCTCAGCTATCCATTCATAGGTTTGTGGGCTCTCCTCTGCTACAATCTTTCCCAACCAAGTTTTCTTCGGGTTTGGGTAGTTAGGATTAATAGGAGGTTGAGTTGGAGCTTGAGTGGCTTCAGATACTGTTGGAGTTGGTTCATGAGTAACATCAGGCTTTACGATGTTCACCTAGACATCTTCTTCATCTTGGTTTTCATTTGATAGAGCTTGAATTTCATCTCCTTCTTCTGTAAAGTATCAGACTCTTTCAGTCTCTAGCTCTTCAATAGGTAAGATTTCTGGATAAAGATCATTGTAACCAAAGTTGTCTATTTCATTTAGGAGGGCATTGAGCTCATCGTAAGATGCCACATCCTCTTCATCCAGAATCAACGTTTCAACCTCCGTCTCAGTTCCCTTCCCTCTCTTCCTGGCTTCTCTTCTTTCACTTGCAGAAGGGAGGTCAAACTCTTGTTCTTCAATTTTAACCTCCACATCTTCCTTTGGTTTAGTAGCAGGTTCGGAGAAGATGGTCAACGCAGATTCAGGATACGTGACCAAGGCAGGGGAAGAGGGTTCCACACCCGAAGTGGTCTCCCCCTGAGCTGTGGAGGTGGTTGCTTGTTGCTGAATAGGCTTTGCCAGAGAAGCCTTGAGTTGTTCAACGATTTCAGCTAAGGCTTTGAATTCTTCATGTTGTTTTGAAATGAGCTTTTGTTGGGTTTCGAGTTAAGTTTACTAGACTTCAAGCTGGGTATGTAATCCCCCAACTTCCAGCTTCAGGTCTTTAACCTCTTCTTTACATTCATTTAGCTCGGTTCTTAAACCTTCAATCACTGTCTCCTTTTCTTTGACATGATCCTGTAGCTTCTTCACTTCAAGACTTAAGGTTTTGACTTTTGGCACTGATGAAGTTGGCTCATGAGATGGTGATGTAGGTGGAGTAGGAATGTGTACATGTTGTGGAGATGGAGGTGGTGTGGGAATGTGTACATGATGAGGTGATGGTGGTGGTGTAGGGATGGGTGCATGTTGTGGAGATGGAGGTGGTGTAGGTTGTGGTGTTGGCTATGGGGATGGTGGAGGTGTGGGTTGTGGTGTATCAAAAATGGAATCAGAGGAAGATGATAGATCTTCAAAGCCGATCTTTATTTTCTTGGCCTTAGGCTCTTCAAGTTCATAATCAGAGTCTGAGTCAGCTTGTCTCTTGGAGGATGATGCAGGGGGTTCAGTTTGAGTATCATAGTCTGACTTGTAGTAGTCTGGCCCATATATTCCTGCATCTAGAGTCCCACTTGACTCACCAATCTCCTCCTCATCACCTTGAATACCAGCTTTAACATTAACCACTGGCTCAACAGGGATGTGTACTTCCTCAACAAAATCAGCCTCTAGCACAGGCTCATCAGCAAGTTGTTCTTCTTCTTGAATAATGGGAATTTCAATATCAGCTTCATCATCAGCCTCTTGTTGATTCCCTTCATCCTGTTCTACCTCTACTTCTTCTACGTCAGCCAATTCATCATCTTCTTCAACTGGTAGATCAGGGTCAATATCAGGTACAAATTCAAGCAGGGTATGTAAGCCCCCAACTTCCATCTTCAGGTCTTTAACCTCTTCTTTACATTAATTTAGCTCGGTTCTTAAACCTTCAATCACTGTCTCATTTTCTTTGACATGATCCTGTAGCTTCTTCACTTCAAGACTTAAGGTTTTGACTTTTGGCACTGATGAAGTTGGCTCATGAGATGGTGATGTAGGTGGAGTAGGAATGTGTACATGTTGTGGAGATGGAGGTGGTGTGGGAATGTGTTCATGATGAGGTGATGGTGGTGGTGTAGGGATGGGTGCATGTTGTGGAGATGAAGGTGGTGTAGGTTGTGGTGTTGGCTATGAGGATGGTGGAAGTGTGGGTTGTGGTGTATCAAAAATGGAATCAGAGGAAGATGATAGATCTTCAAACCCGATCTTTATTTTCTTGGCCTTAGGCTCTTCAAGTTCATAATCGGAGTCTGAGTCAGCTTGTCTCTTGGAGGATGATGCAGGGGTTCAATTTAAGCATCAAAGTCTGACTTGTAGTAGTCTGGCCCATATATTCCTGCATCTAGAGTCGTACTTGACTCTGCAATCTCCTCCTTGTCTCCTTGAATACCAGCTTCAACATTAACCACTGGCTCACCAGGGATTTGTACTTCCTCAACAAAAGCAGCCTCTAGCACATGCTCATCAACAAGTTGTTCTTCTTCTTGAATAATGGGATTTTCAATATCAGCTTCATCTTTAGCCTCTTGCTGGTTCCCTTCATCCTATTCTACCTCTACTTCTTCTACCTCAGCCAATTCATCATCTTCTTCAACTGGTAGATCAGGGTCAATATCAGGTACCAATTCTTCTTCCTCACCAATTACATGACCAAATAAGGGGATATCAGCAATGACTCTATTTGTTCTCTTGTTTTTCCTTTTCATGTAGCTTAGAGTCTTTGCTCCCATATGATCAAATACCAAGAAGTTTCCTCCCTGTTGAAGATTTGGATGGAAGTGATTTATGATGATCTGAAGAAATCTTGGGTAGACTAGAAACTTTTCTTTCACAACTCTGGTTAGATTTTCTTTGAGTTGTGTGAATACCAATCCAGAAAAATTGTAGTTCATGCCTTTGACCAACCCTAATACAGCAGATGCCACCATTGCATTTGCAGAGTCAAAACCACCCTTTCGAATGGACAAGTAGTGAATGAAGATGTGCACAAAATATCTCCAGTGTGAAGGTAGGGAATTCTTAATAATCTGGCCACTCTTGAATTCATCTGGATGGCCTATTCTTCTAAAGCATTCCTTTATGTAGAAGCTTGGAAACTCTATTGGTGCCTCTGGATTATCGTTGAACATCAGCACTTGTCTTATTGTGGCTTCAGAAAATAAAACCTCTTATTCACGAACTGTGGCCCTTATGTGCTTCACATTGTTAACAGTAACTAATTCAGTTGTTTCCCAAAACTCTCTGATGGATGCTTCAAAAACTGGAAGGTTGTGACTGATGGCAAAGCTTATGTTTGAATTAGCCAGGAAGTTCAAAACAGGAACGAACTCGACACTTTTTGGATCGTTAGCATCAAAGAAGTCACAGAAATTGTGCCTCTTCACAAATAAGAGATCCATATATGCAAACACACAAGATTAATAAAGCTTGATACTTATAGAAATTTCAGATAAAAACATGATCGAAACTATTTGACCCAACACTTAGACAAATTCAGAAACAAGTCATATCGAAACTACTAGTTTCGATCGAAACAACAAGTTTCGGTCAACACTTAGAAAATTTCAGAAAAGGCCTTATCGAAACTACTAGTTTCGATCGAAACAACAAGTTTCGATCAACACATAGAGAATTTCATAATAAGCTTTATCGAAACTACTAGTTTCGATCGAAACAACTAGTTTCGATCGAAACAACAAGTTTCGGTCAACACTTAAAATCTCATAAAAGGATGACCGAAACTACTGGTACGCGATGAATGGAATTGACGGTTACGAGAAGGCGCAGATTCGGTTCATGTTGACTTATGTGTTATGTTGCGATGTTATGATGATGTTAAGTTATTGCATGTTTTACGTACGCTTTTGTTAAATAAATATATGTTATATTTTTGGCAAAATGTTTATGTTAAGGTTTTATGTAAAGCTATAACTCACCGGCGTAGCTGACTTTTTAAGTGTGCACATTCAGGTTAAGGCAGGTTACGAGGATGGACGGTGATGCTTGGCTAGAGATGAAGAGTTACCCGACTACTTTTGAAGACTGGCATCCCGTTATGTTTAGTTATGATGTAATTATGTTTTAATCAATGTTTATGCTTTCGCATGTATGAACAACGATTAAGTTATGTTTAAATGAAATTTTCCGCTGCGTTATTTGATATTCATGTTTAAGAACTGTTTGTGAATGAGTAAATCCAACAAGTGAGGCCTCCCGGGTTTGGGGCCTTACAAGTTGGTATCAGAGCAATAGTTTGAGAGATTCGGACACTCCTAGTGTCTGAACTTAAACTTTGAATGGGACCGAAAGCGGATGCCAGTACGGGTAACTTGAGCCACAGCATCAGGTATGAAGTTAGTATGTATTTACGTATATAGTATGCCTTAGAAAGGGTTAGGTAAGGACTTGTGTTCTGATGGAATCACAAAGGTGGTCAAATAGAAATCGAAAGGTAGTGTAATGGTTAATTACAGATGGCCAGTGTATATTAACATCTTACAGTACTTATTGAATTTTATTTGTTAACTAGCGTGATAACATTGGATTTCTTGTCTTATAGAACGTAATGGCAAGGAGAGGAAACGGAACGCGTGGTGGCCGTACCGGCGGTCGAAATGGTGGGCGTGGCAGGATCCCTGCGCGCCAAGAGTATAGTGAAGAAGGAAGTGTTCACACTGAACCGACGGTTAGTGTGCGTGGAGCTGAGCAGACACAGGTTGAAGAACAACCTTTCACTTTTGAACCAGAAATGAGGGCAGCTATAGCTCGAGAGTTCACAGAGTTGATGAAGACTTCTCTGCCAGGTCTGTTAGCAGAAGCATTGAAGCAGGTTAATGGGGAGGGTGGTTCTAATGCGGCAATTGGTGCCTAGAACAATGAGACCGACAACGCACCGCCTGCTCGCGGATGCGACTATAAGTCCTTTAAGGCATGTGACCCACCGGTCCTCACTGGAAAGAAAGACGCGGTGGCTACGTTTGATTGGGTGATCCGTATGGAAGCTGCCATTCGTCTGAGCGAGTGTCGAACGGATCAAGTTGTAAAATTTGCTGCTAACTCCTTGAGGGAGGAAGCATCTCATTGGTGGGAAGGTATACGTCAGGCAAAAGGGAGCGAGATTGTGGATGCGATGATGTGGGCTGACTTGAAAACTTTGGTGATCAAGAATTTCTGCCCAAGGAATGAGATTGAGAAGGTAGAGAGGGAATTTCTGGGTTTGAAAGCCGGGAGCATGACGCATCGGCAGTACACCACACGGTTCAATGAACTGGCACGTCTGGTGCCACACCTTGTCATAACAGAGGAAAGAAAGATTGCATGCTACATTCAAGGGCTGCCGGACCAGGTTCGTACCTATGTTAAAGCAAACGCCCCTACTACCTACGATTCGGTAGTAGAACTGAGCGGAGTGGTATTTGATGATCTGGCGCTGAATGTCGTTGCCATTGAAGAGCCCAAGAGGAAGCTGAGTTTTCCCGCTAAGCGATCGGGTGGGAAGTTGTTTGGGGCTCGGGACAAACAGGCCAGGGTAGGCGAGACGTCAGTTTGTGGAAAATGTGGGGTAAGACATACAGGTGAATGTCGGATAGGGACAAATCTATGCTACAAATATGGCAAGACTGGGCACTACTCCTGCGAATGTAGGCAAGGCATTAAATGTTATAATTGTGGTGAAAGCAGCCACATGAGCCAAGAATGCACGAAGCCCAGAATGGGTGAAGCCGGGAAAGGAAAAGGCCCAGAAAAGAAGGGAGAGGGATCTCGTGCGAAGACGCGGGCGTACGCACTGACGCATGATCAGGCTAGGAAGGACCCTGATGTGGCGTCAGGTACGTTCATTCTTGACAACACTTTTGTTTCTGTGTTATTTGATTCGGGTTCTAGTAAGAGTTTTATATCTGCGACTTTCTGTAAACGAGTGAAGTACACTGTTAGTAAGCTAGAAAAGGCCTTTAGCGTAGAAACCGCTGAGGGTAGAACTGCAAGAGTAACCGATGTAGTTGACAACTCCACGATAAAGATAGAAGGTCATAGATTCCCTGTCAGATTGTTCGTTATGGTTTTGGGAGGGTTCGATGTTGTGTTGGGTATCTGCCAATGAAGCACAAATTATATGTAAACGAAAGATAATCCAACTCAAGGCTCCGGATGGTAGCAAAGTCGAGGTCTTTGGAGATCGTGACGCCCTGATGCCAAACGTCATCTCAATGATTAAGGAAACAAATTACTTGAGGCGCGGATGCGAGGCTTATCTGGTGTATGTGATTGACAAGTGTAAGGAAGTGAAGGAACTAGACGATGTACCCGTGGTACGCGAGTACCCGGAGGTGTTTCCAGAGGATTTGCCTGGGATACCACCCGATAGAGAAATTGAGTTCCGAATTGACTTAGTACCAGATGCCCAGCCCATGGCTAAGGCTCCATATCGACTAGCACTGGTGGAAATGAAAGAACTTATGGTCCAACTAGACGAGTTACTTGAGAAAGGATTTATCCAACCGAGCATCTCGCCGTGGGGTACTCCGGTGTTGTTTGTGAAGAAGAAAGACGGTTCGATGAGAATGTGTATTGATTATCGCGAGTTAAACAAACGAACGGTGAAGAACAAGTACCCTTTACCAAGGATCGATGACCTGTTTGACCAATTACAAGGCGCAAGTTGGTTCTCGAAAATCGACCTTCGGTCCGGGTACCATCAGTTGAAGGTAAGTGAAGAAGACATACCGAAAACTGCCTTTCGCACGCGTTATGGACATTTCGAGTTCCGCGTAATGTCTTTCGGATTGACGAACGCCCCCGCAACGTTCATGGATTTAATGAATAGGGTGTGTCGACCGATGCTGGATCGATCGGTAATAGTGTTCATCGATGACATCCTTATCTACTCCAAGAATGAGGGTGATCACGCGTGTCACTTAAAGGAAGTATTGGAAGCTCTGAAGAAGGAAAAGTTGTATGCTAAGTTCTCCAAATGCGCGTTCTGGCTTAGGGAAGTCCAATTCCTAGGTCACGTCATTGGCCCGAACGGCATTATGGTTGACCCAGCAAAGATAGTGACGGTAAGAGAATGGGATATTCCTAAGACGCCAACTGAAATCCGTAGTTTCTTGGGATTGGCGGGCTACTATCGGAGATTCATCCAGCATTTCTCGAAAATAGCTTCACCATTAACAAAGTTGACTCGGAAGGAGGTAAAGTACGAATGGGGTTCGACCCAGGATGAGGCGTTTAAGGAATTGAAAGAGAAGCTAACCCAAGCTCCAGTCTTGGCCCTTCCTGAGGGCAGTGAAGACCTGGTGGTATACTCTGACGCGTCGGGTCAGGGATTAGGGTGTGTGTTGATGCAACGCGGTAGAGTGATTGCATATGCGTCGCAGCAGTTGAAAGTTCACGAAGTCAACTATCCGACTCACGATTTGGAACTTGCTGCTGTCGTATTTGCATTGAAAATCTGGAGGCACTACCTGTACGGGGTGAAGTTTACTATTTACTCCGACCACAAAAGTTTGAAGTACTTCTTTGAACAAAAAGAACTTAATATGAGGCAGAGGCGATGGTTAGAACTGTTGAAGGACTATGACTGTGAAATAATGTACCATCCTGGAAAGGCAAACGTGGTGGCTGACGCTCTAAGCCGAAAGGATGTGCCTACTCCTATTAGAGTGAAAGCTTGCCAGTTGGTGGTAACATCGGATGTGATGAGAGAAATCGAAAGAGCTCAAGATGAGGCACTTAAAGAAGAAAACATAAAGAAGGAAAGGATGGTTGGCCAACATGACAAGTTGGAATATAACACCCTTGGTGTTAGAACACGTTATGGACGGGTATGGATACCTATGGATGGCGAGCTTAGAACCAAAATCTTGGATGAGGCTCATAAGTCTCGTTACTCTATCCATCCTGGTACCAACAAAATGTACCAAGACCTGAAGAAGGACTACTGGTGGCCTGGAATGAAATATGAGGTGACAAAGTATGTAAGCAAGTGTTTGACTTGCTCGCAAGTAAAGGCTGAACACCAGAAACCGTATGGAAAGATTCAACCACTTGATATACCAGAATGGAAGTGGGAACACATTACCATGGACTTCATAACCAAGCTACCCCGCACAGCTAAAGGTCATGACACCATTTGGGTAATTGTGGACCGATTAACGAAGAGTGCTCATTTCCTACCTATTCGCGAGACGTTCTTGTCGGAAAGGTTAGCAGAAGTGTTTATCAACGAAGTAGTAGCACGGCATGGAATGCCTTTGACGATCATATCTGACCGGGACACCCGATTCACATCGAGGTTCTGGAAAAGATTTCATGAAGCGATGGGCACGAGACTTAATATCAGCACGGTATACCACCCGCAAATGGATGGTCAGTCCGAAAGGATCATTCAGACATTGGAAGATATGCTCCGTGCTTGTATTATCGACTTTGGTGGCAGTTGGGACAGTCATCTGCCGTTAGCCGAATTCTCCTACAACAATAGTCATCACTCGACGATAGGCATGCCGCCTTACGAAATGTTGTATGGTAGAAGATGCAGGACCCCAGTTTGTTGGGGTGAGATTGGACGGATGGAATTAGGAAGTCTTGAAGTTATAAAAGAAACGTCGGAAAGGTTTGATCAAATCAAAGCTCGAATGAAGGCCGCACAAGATCGTCAGAAATCCTATGCGGATAAACGACGAAGGCCTATTGAGTTTGATGTTGGGGACAGAGTAATGTTGAAAGTGTCTCCCTGGAAGGGAATCATTTGATTCAGGAAGAGAGGAAAGTTAAGTCCGAGGTTTGTCGGACCTTTTAAGATAGCGGCACTGGTTGGTGAAGTCGCATATCGGTTGGAGTTGCCTAATGAGTTAAGTGGGATTCATCCTACCTTCCATGTATCACACTTGCGAAAGTGTTTGGCGGATGAATCGGCTCACGTACCACTTACTGACATCGAGGTCGACAACAACCTTAATTACATCGAAGAACCCGTGGCTATCTTAGACCGAAAGGAGAAGCGTTTGCGTAACAAAGTGATCCAATTGGTTAAAGTCCAATGGAGGCACCGAAAGGGATCGGAGGCTACATGGGAAACGGAGGCGGAAATGAGGGAGTCGTACCCTCAATTATTTGACTTGTGATAGGTTTCGGGGACGAAACCTATTATAAGGGGGTAGACTTGTAACATCCCAAAATGACGAAAAATAAAGTTAGCGAGTTCAAGCGGGCCAGAGTCGGGCCGGGTCAGTCGCGAACCGGGCTTGGGGAGGTCTCCCCTATAAATAGCATAAAGCCCATCACTTCTCCTCTTTGCCATTCTAGAGAGAGAAAACCGTAGAGAGAGAAAGTGTCAGAATCGCACAAGATTGCACTAGATCGTGTCTCTTGCACTCGTGAAGGAAACCTCCAAATCAGAAGCTCGATTCAGGTAACGATCCGACCTAAATCTGATTTTTGTTCGTTTTTGGGTTTTGGGTGAAAATAGGACGTTTTTACGGATGAAACTTGAGAATAATCTTAGGTTTAGTATCTGGAATGAAAACCGGTTGTTTTGAGCAAAGAAAGTTGAAGTTTTGACATAACCGAACCCAAATCCACGAATTTCGGGACTTTTTGGGAAGATGACTGATGGTGCAGGCGAACTTAGCAAGTTCGCCTGTCAAGTTCGCTTGGTGGAGGCGAACTTATCAAGTTCGCCTGATTATGTTCGCTTGGCAAGTTCGCTTGGCCAAAGGTAAGCGAACTTATCAAGTTCGCTTGAGTTAAGTTCGCCTGGCCAGAAGGGTAAGCGAACTTATTATGTTCGCTTGAGTTAAGTTCGCCTGGCTAGAAGGGTAAGCGAACTTATTATGTTCGCTTGAGTTATGTTTGCTTGAGTTAAGTTCGCTTGGCCAAAGGGTAAGCGAACTTATTAAGTTCGCTTATAAGTTCGCCTAAGCCAGTGGAGGCGAACTTAGCATTTAGTTCGCCTATATTAGCTGAGTAAAGTGTGAATCGAGGTTAGGTATGATATATGTGTTTTGTAACCAATTCAGATCGGAAGTGATGTTGTTGGGCCTTTGATTAGGACAACCGAGACTAGCTTATAAGGTGAGTTCTAGAAGCCTTCTTTTAAATGTTTTATATAATATTTTTGGGCTGGTGTGCATACATACGAAATGATGTTTACGAAAGGATGTTTACGAAAGGATGTTTACGAGATGATGTTTATGAAATGTTTTGCCAAATGAAGTTTACGAAAGGTTTACGAAAGAGATGATGTTTTGTTTAATAAAACGTACGAATGCTTTAACTAAAATGAAGTAAAGGTTTTATGAAAGTCACGAATGAACGAATCTGCCACGAGTTCCTACGGGAGCTAAGGTATGTATGTATGTATTGGCCTCACCCTTACGGGGGGCCTTTGTGGCTGGCTAACGGTTGTACAACTGGTTGATGATGGGGTGACGACGGTCACCCATGGGAATGCCGGGATCCCGATGGAAGGTACTATTCCTTACGGGGAAATAGTGCCTATGTTATGTTCTGTCTTCCTAGAGGTAACGAGCCTTAGGAGACATATCTTTGGTCTACCTAGAGGTAAAGAGCCTTAGGAGACATATGTTTGGTCTACCTAGAGGTAACGAGCCTTAGGAGACGTATGTTTGGTCCACCTAGAGGTAACGAGCCTTAGGGGACCTGTGTGACGGATGACTTAGAGGTAACGAGCCTTAAGTTCATCCGCTGGTACGCGATGAATGGAATTGACGGTTACGAGAAGGCGCAGATTCGGTTCATGTTGACTTATGTGTTATGTTGCGATGTTATGATGATGTTAAGTTATTGCATGTTTTACGTACGCTTTTGTTAAATAAATGTATGTTATGTTTTTGGCAAAATGTTTATGTTAAGGTTTTATGTAAAGCTAGAACTCACGAGCGTAGCTGACTTTTTAAGTGTTCACATTCAGGTTAAGGCAGGTTACGGGGATGGATGATGATGCTTGGATAGAGATGAAGAGTTACCCGACTACTTTTGAAGACTGGCATCCCGTTATGTTTAGTTATGATGTAATTATGTTTTAATCAATGTTTATGCTTCCGCATGTATGAACAACGATTAAGTTATGTTTAAATGAAATTTTCCGCTGCGTTATTTGATATTCATGTTTAAGAACTGTTTGTGAATGAGTAAATCCAACAAGTGAGGCCTCCCGGGTTTGGGGCCTTACAAGAAGATTTAAAATGAAAGATATCCAAGTAGATATTAAAAGGTACGAACATTCTAGATCTTTGCGTAAGCAAAACAGAAGAAGTCGTAAAGTTATCAAAGCGGATAGGAAAATGTTGAACATCTGAGATATTTGCATAAGCAAAACAGGCGGGGTCAAATCATCCAAGTGGATGGGAAAAAGATAAACACCCCATTCGGGGTCATCGGTGGTAAATATCGTTACTTTGACGGTCACCTGGCGTATGAATAGGAATCCAACACGTAGGACTGTATCTGATTGAATTGGTTTTCTTAATAGACAAAATGGGTTAGATGTTTCAATAAAGGGTTCAAACACACAAGTGTGAGATAGGATTTAGGTTTTCACACTACTTACAAGTTTTAACCATATGCCGGGCCTACCAGCTATACCTCATTAAACACCATCGCTTTTGGTCCATTCCATGTTCAAGACATGTGATGTCGGGTCTGCTGGCAGTGAGATACATGAGAGATCCTATCATAGAGCGATAGAGGTGCTGATTAATGCTTTCACCATCCAAATCGGGAGACAGACAATGTCGAACTTCCACGGGAGTTTTGACTGGATGGGAATTAGCCATTTTGAACTTGGTTAGGATTTCTTTCACATATTTCTCTTGATGAATGAGAATTCCTGAATCGGACTGATCAACTTGCAATCCCAAAAAGAACTTCATTTCTCCCATAGAGCTCATTTCAAACTTAGAACGCATCACTTCTTCGAATTCTTTGCACAACCGAGGATTTGTGGATCCAAAGATGATATCGTCCACATAAATTTGCACCATGATTGTATTCTTTCCATCTTTCCGTTTAAACAGAGTTTGGTCAATCGCACCTCGACATTATTTCTTGTTAGTATAAATATATTTATATGTATATATATATATATATATATATATCATTTCAATTATTTCTTTCATATTTCATTTATATGTGGGTAAGTATATAAATACATAAGTTCTTACATTCATTTGAACATTCATTTACCTTATACATAAGGGTGATCAACCCGTCATTGATTACGTAAGTCACAAAGACAAACATTCCATCCTACCGTCATAGTCCGTCCTCCATAACCGTCCGACCAACCTTCGGTCGTCCGTCATGCAATACCGTCCGACCAACCTTCGGCCGTCCGTCTTAATGTCCTACCGACGTAGTCCGTCTAATTCACTCGTCTGTCCTAAGTCATCTGTTTCCCACCCGAACTATTTATGCACCCGTGCTTCGATCTAGGGACTGACTCTACCGAAGTAGCCTTTTTTAGTCTACCTTTCTAAACTTTTAATTCTGCTTGCATAATAGTCGAGTGGTCATCCGTCTAGCGAAATAGCCGTTATCATCGTTTCTATCCATAGCATTTGCATACATTCATAACATGCAATATATATAAATAAAAAGCAAGACTTCATTCATTTACATTATGTCATTTATTCATTTCATTCTTTGTATACATATGTTTCATTCTTTGTTCATCATTCATTTTCATATATCACGCATGATCACATTAGCATTAATAACATCCATTCATCTAATGTATACACTTCAGCCTTAAAACATTTAAAATAATTTGCACGTAACATATAGGGGGCACATAGAACTCACTTGGTTAGTGGTTCTCAAAGTATATTAGATGGTTAAAGAGTGTCACTATGGTTACACACAATCTGTATAATCAAGTCATACAAGATAAGATAATGAACCTAAACGACACTAAACGTTTCTATTCTTAGGGTTAGGCGAACTTAGGCAAGTTCACCATTTTGGACATAGGCGAGCATGGCAAGTTCGCTCCTAATAAGTTCGCCAACATTGGCTTAGGCGAACATGTGATACGTTTGCTAACATTGGCTAAGCTGAACTTATGATAAGTTCGCTAACATTTAGCTTAAGCAAACATATGGTAAGTTCTCTCTCATTGTATGGGCGAACATGTATTAGCGAACTTGATAAGTTCGCTTAAACGGTTCCAAAGTTCTCCTGCGCAAGTTTCTTCTTCACAGAAAACCCTAGATCTGGTTTCAGATTTCTATTCGTTCAAGTTCCGAACTTTTTACGTTCAAAACGTTCTGTTTTAATTCATGGACTTAAATATATGGTTTGTTTTGTATTTCATACGTAAAAACTGTGCCTTTATGTGATTTAAACCCGAAACCCCAAAATGTGTAAAAACTCAGATCTAGAGGCGATGTTTTACCTGTTGGGGTCCGTTTTCTGTTGATTCTCGTTGCTGTGATGGTGCGTGACACTCCCCGAGATTTAGAGCCGATCCCCACGCCCTTTCTCTTCGGAACCCGAGACCTCTCTCTAGCCTTTGCAAAAATGGGATGAATGAGGGGAGAGAGCTGGTCTTACCCCTTATATACTTGGGATCTTATTGGCCCGTTAAGGTCAAGCCCAAGCCCACTCCCTTTTCTTTTCTTTTTTGTTTTTTCCATTCTAGCTTGCGAATTGTTCCAAACTTATTCCTTTTGTTTGTTTTTATTAATTTAGGGATGTTACAAATATAATATTTGATATGAATATTTTAAAGAAAGAAATGATATACAAAGACAAAGTGAATGAACAAAGAAAACAATACCTTAGTGTTGTATCAATGTGATAGATACCATGTTATTTACTTATGTGATAATGCGTGCTAATTTTTATGTATTATGTGACAATGTAAATGTTTATGTGAAAGACAGATTAAATGTATAGTTATGTTATTGTATAGAAAGTACAGTGGAGTTTTGTTACAAGCAACAGAAGAGCGTTGTTCTCGTAACAAGCATACGGAGGCCTGCCGTGCTTTGTGCAAGCATACAGAGGAGTCTTGCCTTGTGCAAGAAAAACAAAGGATTCTTGCTTTATGCAAGCAAAAACATAGGAGTCTTACCTTGTGTAAACAAACAGAGGAGTCTTGCTTCGTGCAAACACAAAAGGACCTTGCCCTTAGACAAAGAACGAATGATAGAAACATAGTGGGACACCATAACTAGTTTCCCTAAAACGAAGTTTTAATAAAGAAAGTAATGAAAGGATCTTCTATTTTGTGAAACTACCGGGTTTAAAGAACATAAATTGTTTTGTTAAAACATAACCGAAATAGAGCTTATTTTATATTAATAATTAAGCTGTACAAGATGAAATAGACAAAGTTTACGGTTAATAATGTAAAGATAGAACTCACTCAGTATATCTGACTTTTAATATACACACCAGGTTAGAGAAGAGTTGTGAGATCTTGTAATGCATGGAATGAAGGGCTACTCAGCGTTGATGACTGACATTCCAATGATAAAAGATGTTTTATGAACAATTACATTAAAAGTTTTAATTCGTTGTGCAATTTGCATGATTTACCAAAGACTTTCGTTGTAATAAATTGAATGATTCTGGTTTAAGAACTATGAATTTCATGCTTTTCGCCAACTATGAGATGTACCGAGTTTGGGACATTTTAACAAAGGCGAGAGATAGAGCAACGTCCAATTCAAGTACCAAATACGAGTGATGATGATGATGTTGAAGGTTTCACACAAATGGTATTTTATCATATGGTATATATAACTCCACAGGAGGAGGAGGAAGAACCTAATCCAACGCATAAGGAATACATTGACATGTTGGAAGACGCCGACGAGCCTTTATGCAATAGTTTTTAGAATGTTGCAAAATTAGAAGTTGCAACTAATTTGTTGAACTGGAATGCGTCATAGTGGCGTTTGTGTGAGGGATGCTTCTTACAACGCACAAGATTCTGACTATTATGGAATGCTTAAGGGCGTCATAGAGGTGGAATATTATAGCCTTGACCTTGGTCGTTGCGTTGCTGTGATGTTTAAGTGTGGATGGTATGTGCCATGGGGTTAGAGTGGACCAAAACATGGTTTGTCCGATATCAAATACAAATCAAAACTGAAGACCAATGACCCGTTCATTCTAGCATCATAAGTAGAATAAGTGGTTTATGCATTGAATCCTTCGACATCAAATGATTTGAAAAATTGGTGGGATGTATTCTAGACGAAGCCAAGGGGGGCATATGAGCTAAAACAATGTGTTGATTAAGTCCCTGATGGTGATAACGAAGAATGTGAACAATTTTTTCAAAATCAACAAAAAGGTAACCCTTCATTATTGGAAGATATGAACAAATATATGTAACTAGTTTGCCATTCTACGAGAGACGTAGTGGAATTTTATGTGACGATGACGGAGAGCATGCTGACAAGGAGGAAGAAGATGATGAAGGTACCTATGAAGAAAAAGAAAGCGAAAATGAGCCCCTTTAGTCAGAGCATTCTTCTGATGACTAGCGATTTGAGTTGCATTTTGGTTATTATAACATCATTAAGTGGGTATGGGTTGTTTTGACCCATTTAAGTTGTATTTTGGTGATTATAACATCATAAAGTGGGTAGGGGTTGTTTTGGCCAATTTAAGTTGCATTTTGGTTATTATAACATCATCAAGTGGGTACATGTCGTTTTGACCTATTTAACAAGCTAATGCTGTCTTTTCTTAAATTGTAGGATTGGTCTCACATGGTAGAACGAGTCCAACCCATTACAAGTTGGTCGCGAGGAATATCTTCTTAATTTTATAGTTTTTTTATGTAATTTGAAATTCGTGAATTTGTAAATGTAATTTCCAGATTTGTGGTATTTGTATTACTGGAAATGAGATAATATATTTAGTTTTTTTAAAGAAATTAGTGACGGATATCCGTCAGAAACCTATAAAAGGATCCGTTGGTAATCCGAAACAAATGTGAAATAGGCAGGAGAAATGAGAAGTTGGGCAGAGAATTATCAGTCAGTAATTTGTCAGAAATCCATCATAAGATTACCGACTGTATTTCTTAAGAAAATGGGTTTCCCTCGAGCACTTTGCCAACGGTACATTTCCGAATAGCTTTACCACTGACGGATTCCAGACGGAAACCTGTGTCGGTTATAGGGCTATGTTTTCTATATTAAATTATCATGAATGTTCGGATTTTAGTAATACTATTATTAAGAAGCAACTTTTATGAATAGTGAAGCTAGTTGGTTGTTGAAGCAAACAGACTGTTGAATATATTTTTTTCCATTTTCACCCATTATACTTTATATAATTAACGTTTTTAAACTGTTTAATTATGTATTACGTTCTTCTATAATTACTTTCGTTCGTTTACTTTTTTTTAAATGGATTACATGTTTTTTTTAACGTTCCGGTATATTTTATGTATCGTAGCCTATAATAATTGTCGTTACCGTTACGGCTCGAACATATTATGAGCGAGCATTATCAGTATTCGATTTTATGGTTTTCGACGACACGAACCGATAACAACATGGGCATTTGAACGACCACTGTAGCTATTATTATTATTATGGCAGGAGGAGAGGGAAGGCGATGGCATGAGGTAAGAAGAAGAATATCCGACGGCTATAATGGTCCAATCAATGGGAGGAACAGAACAGGTAACAACCGCGAGACCACCTTCTTTGTCTCAAATTTGGGGAGGTGGCGGATTGTTACCTGTTCTTTTCCTCCCATTGATTGGAGACCTGCTTTCGGCCATATAGGGAGGTGGCGGATTCGTATGTGGCTGCAAAGAGAACACAAAGCTGGGGATCTGTTTGGGTTTGTGAGATTCTACGATGCGGAAAACAAATGGGAAATGGAATGCTCCATGGGTATGGTAGTTTTGAACAATGCCAAACTATCTGTTAACTTGGCAAAGTTTGACAAAGACGGTAAACCAAATGGAAGACCTAAGGTTAGTAATCCTCATCAAAACTATGTTGGGACGCACCAACATGTTCAAGATAATATTGGGGAGGATAGGGGGAGAACCAGTATGTCCTATAAGGAGGTTCTAACCTGGAACCCCGACTTGGCCTCTGAGGTAACGGTGCTTGAGGATGCCGACTTTGATACTGTCCAGTGGTACGACTAATCGGTGCTGGGGAAAATGAACGATTTCATGCAACTTTGTTGTCTCCATCAGGCAATGGAATGTATCAGGGATAAGATCGTAAAGATGAGATACCGGGGGGCTTGCGGGTGATAATCACCTTCAGGAAGGAAACTGAAGCGATAGCTTTTGCATCAGACAGGGAATCATGGGGTACATGGTTCTCCTCGCTAGAAGTTTGGAAGGGTCAATCGTACGCATATGAAAAAATAGTATGGCTTCGGATTTTCGGCGTACCTTCTCACCTTTGGGAATCCCAAGTTATTAACTCCGTTGCGTCTAAGGTGGGAACATTGATAGCTCCATCTCAGGCAGAATTCGCTGACAAGGTGCTAACCTATGACACGGTTGGCATACTGGCTGGAGAAGACTGGTGGAGGCCGAAAGTGGTGGTTCTTAAATGGAGGAACAAGGATTACAAATGTTGGTTCCAGGAGGAGGCACTACAACAAATTGACCCTGTCCCGACGCCACCTGTACCGACGACATTTGTCGTCGGGATAGGTCACCCTATACCGACGACATGTCGTCGGTATAGGTCAAAACCAAAATTTTGGTAGGGAGACCCTATAGCGACGACATGTCGTCGTTATAGGGTTGAGGCAGGTTGGAGGGAAAACTGGCGCCCAATGATTTTTTGGGGAAAAACCTATAGCGACGACATGTCGTCGCTATAGGTTAATTTTGATTTTTTTTTATTTAATAAATTTTCGTCGGTCAAATTTTTTTTTTTTTTAAATTAAAAAAAATTCTGGAAAACCCTATAGCGACGACATGTCGTCACTATAAGTTAATTTTGATTTTTTTTATTTAATAAATTTTCGTCGGTCAAAATTTGTTTTTAAATTAAAAAAAATTCTGAAAAAATTGTTTGTGTAATTAACGGGTTCCGGGCTTCCTCATGCCTCGTCGGACACCCATCCCCCCAACCGGCCACCTCTAGGGTTCGGCCGAACCCATGCACACACATGAAGGTTCCCTACGATCACAAACAAGCATTTAAACATGAAAATGGGTCTCTCCCTCTCCTCCTTGCTCTTCGACGGCTGAATGTGAAAATGGGGTCTCCATATTTGCGTTGCACCCTAAAGGGTGTTCTTCACTAGGGCCAGGCTTGGCGCACGCTCACCCAAGGTCTCCCGGGCTTGGTTTTGTTCACGTTTTTAAATAAAACCCGCCAAAACCCCGTTAATTACCCGTTAACCTTTACAATAATTTACATAATTACAAACCAGTTATTTTATGAAAAACCGGGATGTTACATCTTGGGTCGTTGAACCCTTATGGGTTAGTGTTGAAGTGTGGGTTATTAACATGTCAATAAACGACAAACCGTTTTATAAAGGATTGTAATGTTCTGAGTTCAATCGAATGGTATTTCTTGTTTGCAGGTGAGGTATCTTGGCTAGGGAGCGGTGCTACTCAGATTGGTGTGTAGGCATTTGTAAGATAAGATTAAGATTGATATTGAGTTTATAAAGGGTTACAACTATTTTAAATTAAGACTTCCACTGATTGTTTGTAATAAAGCGAGTATATTTAAAGAGAACACCCAGTGATGAGAACCAACTGTAGGGTACCCAGTTTGGGGCCATACAGGCTGGTCTTGGGTCGTTGAACCCTTATGGGTTAGTGTTGAAGTGTGGGTTATTAACATGTCAATAAACGACAAACTGTTTTATAAAGGATTGTAATGTTCTGAGTTCAATCAAATGGTATTTCTTGTTTGCAGGTGAGGTATCTTGGCTAGGGAGCGGTGCTACTCGGATTGGTGTGTAGGCATTTGTAAGATAAGATTAAGATTGATATTGAGTTTATAAAGGGTTACAACTATTTTAAATTAAGACTTCCACTGATTGTTTGTAATAAAGCGAGTATATTTAAAGAGAACACCCAGTGATGAGAACCAACTGTAGGGTACCCAGTTTGGGGCCATACAGGCTGGTCTTGGGTGTTTCACAAACGTCCGAGACATCGTGAAGGCAATCAACAGACTTCTAATGTCTTGCACGGTGGGGTTCCGATTAAAAATTCTTCTTATTCCATGAATCTTGCTCAGGTAACGGTTTCGATTTTTCTCACGAATTTCCCACTTAATTCTTCAGTGAATGAGATTTGGAAGTTCTGCTAGAATGGGAGGTTGAGGATTAGAGTTTTGCTTGACAATGATAAATCCTTTGCGTCTGATCTGACCCGACCCAACCCGAAAAGTATGTAAATAGAGTTCATAGATGATCCAACAGCAACTATGTTTATATTTGTGTTTGAACTCGATTTGACCATCTTCATAAAATCGTATCAGCTTAAACCTACAATTAGGTTTAATGTCTTGTTGTTTAGTGTTGATTACACATAGTTGGTTATGATAGAAAAGAGTTGTGAACATCGGTTTTATTTTGCAACAGAAATTTAGATATTACATTGTATTAGTTTGTTGATAATTTTATAATTTTATAGAAATTTTTGGTTTAATTTGTTTTTTTATATATTTATGTGCTATTGGATATATATTGATTATAAAATAAATTTTGTATTTTAAACAGAAAAATATGGATTTCAAAACTTTAATTTTTTTATCTTAATAATTTTTTTTTTAAATTAAAAAAAATTCTGGAAAACCCTATGGCGACGACATGTCGTCGGGATAAGGTTTTTCCAAAATTTTGAATGGGACATTGTATTAGTTTGTTGATAATTTTATAATTTTGTAGAAATTTTTGGTTTGATTTGTTTTTTTATATATTTATGTGCTATTGGATATATATTGATTATAAAATAATTTTTTTATTTTAAACAGAAAAATATGGATTTCAAAACTTTAATTTTTTTATCTTAATAATTTTTTTTTAAATTAAAAAAAATTCTGAAAAACCCTATGGCGACGACATGTCGTTGGGATAGGGTTTTTCCAAAATTTTGAATGGGACACCCTATAGCGACGACATGTCGTCGCTATAGGGTTGAGGCAGGTTGGAGGGAAAACTGGCGCCCAATGAATTTTTGGGGAAAACATATAGCGACAACATGTCGTCGCTATAGGTTAATTTTGATTTTCTTTTTGTTTTTTTTTATTTAATATTTTTTTTTAAATTAAAAAAAATTCGGGAAAACCCTATGGCGACGACATGTCGTCGGGATAGTGTTTTTACCTTTATTGACTGGTCAATATCCTGCGAAACCTGTGCCGACAACGTGTCGTCGCTATAGGCCACTGTACCAATGACAAGTGGACCTATGCCGACGACATGTCGTCGCTATAGGGTGCAGCGCGAACAAATAGGGAAACAGACGGTAGAACTTCATTTTCAGCCAAAACTCTCCAAAACTCCCCCAATTCTGTCTCTCCGGCGATTTCAGCGTTTTTGGGCTATTTGGAAGCAACTTTCACACAAACTTTCGGGATTTAAGGTGAGCTAACATCCGGGTTCATATTTTAGCTAATTTTTTAAGATTTTGAAGTTTTGTTTGTTTATTTTGGTTAGGTTTTGGAGGAATTTCACAATTTCTTGAATTTCTAGCTTTGTGAAGGTAAATACTCGTTTTAATTACTAATTTGTGTTGAAATTTGGTTTATAACAAAGATTTTTATGATTTTATATGTATGTGTTATGTTTGTATGTTTTTATGTATAAGTATGTATATTTGTATGATGGAATTATTAAATTATGATTAGTTTATGTCATTTGGTTTAGATGTGTGTTTATTTTATATAATTTAGTTTATGTAAACTAGTGTTTGTATGTATGTGTATGTATGTGTGTAATTTGTGTTTATGATAATTAGTTTTAATGTTTAGTTTGTATGTATGTGTGTAATTTGTGTTTATGATGACTAGTTTGAATGTTTAGTTGGTATGTATGTGTGTAATTTGTGTTTATGATGAAATTTGGTTTAGATCTAAGATTTTTATGATTTTGTATGTATGTGTATGTATATATGTTTGTATGTATGAGTATGTATGATGGAATTATTAAATTATGATTAGTTTAGGTCATTTGGTTTAGATGTGTGCTTATTTTATATAATTTAGTTTATGTAAATTAGTGTTTGTATGTATATGTATGTATGTGTGTATTTTGTGTTTATAATGATTAGTTTGAATGTTTAGTTTGTATGTATGTGTGCAATTTGTGTTTATGATGATTAGTTTGGATGATTAGTTTGTATGTATGTGTGTAATTTGTGTTTATGATGATTAGTTAATATGAATGTATATATGTGTATGTATGTTTGTATGTATATGTTTGTAATTATGTAATTGGACATTTATTTATGTTTGTATGTATATGTTTGTAATTATGTAATTGGGCTTTTATTTATATATTTGTGATGTGTAGGTATATAAGATGGTATTTATTGGGAGCAACTTTCACAAAAACTCTCGGGATTTAAGGTGAGGTAACATCCGGGTTTCATATTTTAGCTACTTTTTCAAGATTTTGAAGTTTTGTTTGTTTATTTTGGTTAGGTTTTGGAGGAATTTCACCATTTCTTGATTTTTAGCTTTGTGAAGGTAAGTACTCGTTTTAATTACTAATTTGTGATGAAATTTGATTTAGATCTAAGATTTTTATGATTTTGTATGTATGTGTTATGTATGTGTATGTATGTATGAATATGTATATTTGTATGTATGATGGAATTATTAAATTATGATTAGTTTAGGTCATTTGGTTTAGATGTGTGATTATTTTATATAATTTAGTTTATGTAATTTAGTGTTTGTATGTGTGTAATTTGTCTTTATGATGATTAGTTTGAATGTTTAGTTTGTATGTATGTGTATGTATGTGTGTAATTTATGTTTTTGATGATTGGTTTTGATGATTAGGTTGTATGTATGTGTGTAATTTGTGTTTATGATGATTAGTTAATATGAATGTATATACGTGTATGTATGTTTGTAATTATGTAATTGGACATTTATTTATGTATGTATGTTTGTGTGTATATATTTGTAATTATGTAATTGGGCTTTTATTTATGTATGTATGTATGTATGTAATTGTGATGTATAGGTATGTAAGAGAGTATTTATTCATATGCTTATGTATGTTTGTATGTATATGTAACTTTATTTAATTTTGTTACAAGTTCGAAACTCGTTGCGGTTGACGAGAGGAAGAACGTCGTACACATAATCAACAAATGTTTGAAATGCAACGACAAATGGATGAAATGCGTCGAATGTGGGATCGCCGAACTAGCAGCGATGATAATTAGCTTGGAGTTGTTGAGCCTTTGCCTTTTTTGTTGGTATTTGTCTTGAACAATTTGCATATTTGTGTGTCGAACAAGTTTATGTTTTGAATGTTTGATTTGTCGAACAAATTTGTGTGCCGAACAAGTTTGTGTGTCGAACAATTTGGATGTTTGGTTTATGTTTCGGATATTAATTTTTATCCGATTTGAATGTTTGAATGGTTTATATTTATGTTTTGCAGGGTTTTGTTTTTAGAAATTTAATATTTCTGGATAAAATATTAAAAATAAAAAAAAATAAAATAAAAACAGAAAAAACCTATACCGACGACATGTCGTTGCTATAGGCCTTTTTAAAAAATTATTAAAAAAAACAAAAAAACCCTATTCCGACGACATGTCATCGGTACAAGGTTGGAATCTATACCGACGACATGTCGTCGGTATAGAATTTCTTTTTGAATTATTTAATTAGACCCTATAGCGACGACATGTCGTCGGTATAGGCTGACCTATACCGACGACACCTATCCCGACGACAATCTTGGGCTATTGGTACGACTCAATCCCGACGACATGTCGTCGTTATAAGCTATCCCGACGACAAGTCGTCGCTATAGGGTCAAAAAAAGTCGTCGGTATAGGGTGATATTGTTGTAGTGAGGACTCGAACTGGGTCCCCGGCTGGATAGATACGCCGGTAAGGAAAAGTATCTCTATCGTAAACCATGGTATCTCCGACGAAGAACTTGAAGAGTCGCCGGAGCATATTGAGGTGGTACCGGTGGAGTCAGGGAGTAACAAACGGGTTGAGGTGCATGGGGAATGTCAACCGGACTGCATGGGGGTGGGAAATAATACCAATAATAATAACAAGGGGAATAAAGTTAATAACAATGCAAACTCCAAGGGGATGACACGTCCTGGGATATTTTGGATTAATTCCAAAAATGAAAATGGTCACGAGGCCCAAAATACTACCTCCAGCCCAAATGTAAACGAGGTGGCCCAAAGACTAAACATCGTTGGTGGGCCGGTCTCACGAAAAAGGCAAAGGATTGAGCCGCTGACCCCTTTGACATTGATAGATTAATCTCTGGGGTTCCTAACCCTCATAACCCCATAACGGAGGTCAACAACTACAGGTTTCAAGTATAAATAAAGTCAAATGACACATAGTGTAATTTCTAGTATAAATAAAGAAAAATTTGTGTAATTTACTCATACATCCCATAACGACACTCTCATCCGCATCCCCGATCTAAACTCGCAACTAAGCAGCTCGCAATCGGAAGGAGGTTGGGAGTCCGCGTCTGGGGAGTAATCCCTGAATCGGATGGCTCAGAAGGTGTCGTTGAGTTAAGCCAAGAGGGGTACAGGTTTCAATCGGAAGTGTAAGCTACAATTAAAATGGGCAAACAACTAGGGGTGAACTGCAATAACATTGAAGATATGATTCGTAAGGTTATTTAGTAGGAAAGGGAGACAGAGGTTTGCCAATGAATTGCCTCTCTTTAAATTGTAGGGGGATCTGAGAAGAGTGAATGGATCTGCACCATCAAGAGGAAGAATGGTATTCAATTTATAGGGTTACAAGAGACGCAATTTGAATGTACTGATAAGATTCCTTTCGAGAAGATGTAGGGGGCGGGGAAGACTATGAAGCTGTCGGTGTCAAATCAGAAGGTAGATCGGGTGGACTCTGCTGTCTTTGGAACAAGAATTTGTTCAAGGTAAAGTATTCCAAATCAAGCTCAAACTTCATTGTTATTAATGGGATTTGGAAAGGGATGGAAAAACACATCAACTTGGTAAATGTTTATGGCCCTCAAAACACTAGTAGGAAAAAAGAGCTATGGCAAAAACTAATGGGCCTAAAAAATGATGTAACGGCTGCCAAGGATCTATGGATCTTTATGGGGGATTTTAATGCAATTCGGGAGAAAGGGGAGAGATCTACGATAACTACTGTTGATCCAAGCATGGCAGATTTTAACGAGTTCATATCAGAAGCCCATCTGTGTGAATTCGGAATGGGTGGTGCAAAATTTACATGTATGCGAAGTGATGTCTAAGTCTTAAGTAAATTGGATAGGTATTTGGTTTGTGAGTCGTTCCAATGCTTATGGTTGTTGGCTTCGGTTACGGCCCTTGATAGCATTTGATCAGATCATAGGCCAATTATCGTTTCTTGTTGCAACTGGGACTTCGGGCCTACTCCTTTCAGATTTTACAATTCTTGGTTGAACCATGAGGAACTCCCGATGATAGTTTACAACTCCTGGACATCTAAAGTGGTGCTCGAACGTCCGTACTTTGTCTTATAAAAAACTATCAATTCTAAAGAATGACATTAAGCGGTGGTGCTCTAGGAAAAATATGGAAAATGAAAAGGAAATAAACTCGAAAATTAGGGTGCTTGAGAAAAAAAGCCGAGGATGTGGGGTTATCAAGATAGGAAAGGGAAACGAGAATCTCTTTTTAAAAAAAGGTGGGAGATGGAGCATAAGAACAAAATGGACCGTAAACAAAAATCAAGGATAAAATGGATGGTGGAGGGGGATGAAATCTCTGCCTTTTTTCATGGGATCATAAATGGGTGGTTGAAGAATAATAGAATTAATGGTCTTATTATTGACAAGACATGGGTTACTGATCCTGACCGGATAAAGATGGAGGTCTTCAGCCATTTTAAAGAAAAATCCTCGGAAACCTATCGGGATCGTCCAGCTTTATCAAATAGTCACTTAAGAGTTCTCTCGGGGTCGGAGAGTATCGAGCTTGATGCTGATTTTTCTGAAGCTAAAATAAGGTATGCCGTGTGGCAGTGCGCAGGATCTAAACGGGTCCGGATGGATTCTCCTTTGATTTTACAAGAAAATTCTGGAATACCCTTAAACACAAATATTATGGGGTTTTTTAAATGCTTCTAAGCTAGGAAGTCCATGGCTAAAGGTTGTAATCCCTCATTCATTACTTTAGCCCCCAAAGGTTGCGACCCAGTATCCATAAACGAGTTTAGACCTATCTCCCTTTTTGGTATCATGGCTAAATCCTTGGGCAAGCTACTTGCACTAAGAATCCAGAAAGTGGTGACCTCGATAGTGGGGAATGAACAAACGGCATTCATCTAAGGAAGAAACATTTTTGACGGGCATATATTGGTTAACACAATTCAAAGTTGGGCTGAAAAAGGTGAAAATAATGTTGTTTAAGGTGGACTTCGCAAAAGCGTTTGACTCAATAAACTGGAACTACTTGGGATCCATAATGGAACAAATGGGGTTTGGCCCAAGGTGGCGAAATTGGATAATAGGATACCTTAGATCGGGGAGATCATCCGTTCTGGTAAAAGGTGCTCCAACGGATGAGTTCCCCATGGAGCGGGGTGTTAGGCAAGGAGACCCGATTTCTCCCTTTTTATTCATTGTGGCCATAGAAGGTTTATCGGCCATGATGAAATATTCTACACAATGGGTCTGTTTAAAGGAGTATGTTTGTCGAACAATGGACCTTTAATTACACATACGATGTACGCGGACGACGTATTCTTTATGGGCAAATGGGATAAAGAAAACATCATTAATCTAAAAAGAATGTTGAGATACTTTTTCCTAGTTTCTGGGCTCAAGATTAACTACCACAAAAGTAAATTAATTGGGGTTGGGTCTTGTGATCAGGAGTGTAATGAATTTGCATCCATAATGGGGTGTAAGAAGGAATCCCTTCCTATCTCCCATCTTGGCATGCCGATTGGGGCAAACATGAGACTATCAAAAAATTGGGAACCGGTGGTGAATAAACTAAAAGCGAAACTTAATTCCTGGAAAGCCAAAACTCTGTCATTTGGGGGAAGACTCACTCTGGTTAAAGCGGTGCTGGGCAGTCTACCATTGTATTTTCTGTCAATGTTAAAGGCACCAAGTATGACTATAAAAGTGCTTGAATCTATTAGAAGAAGATTTTTATGGGGGGGGGGGGATGCAGCTACAAGAAGAAAATTTACTGGGTGGCGTGGGATAATGTCATTAAACCTAGAAGGATGGGGGGCCTGGGCGTAGGTGGCCTCTCAACAATGAATCAGGCCCTGTTGTCAAAATGGAAATGGAAGGCTCTATCGGATCCAACAAGTTTATGGGCTAGCTGTATAAAGGCGATGCACAATGTCTCGCTAGAGGACCAATTCAAGCTTAACCGGTCATCAAGAATTGATAACTGGTCGGCGATTATTACGGCGGGGGAAGGTATGGGTTTGGTGGGGGATTCCTTAAGTAATTTATTCCGGAAGCACATCGGAGATGGCTCCACCTCTTCGTTCTGGGATTTGGACTGGTTTGGTAAGACTCCATTCAGAAACATGTTTCCGGCTCTATTTGATAGGGACACAAATCAGAAATGTAGCATTGCTGACAGAGTGAATCACACGTCATCGGGTGAAGTGCTGTTTAAGTGGGATTGGAAAAAGGGAGGTGCAAATGGTAATCGGGTGGGTGAAATTGGGGACTTAGAAGAGATGATAAAAGAGTATCGTTTCGTCGAGGGGCCGGATAAATGGGTTTAGGCTGGAGATCCTCAAGGTAGGTTCACCACTGCGGCTTGTAGAAGATGGATTGAAGACAAATTGGGACAGGGTGGATCAGTAGAGGTTAAATGGTTAAGATGGCTCCCTCTCTCTGTACGTTGTTTCATGTGGCGATTACTTCTTCACAGACTCCCGATGGCAAAAGCGCTAGGGTGAGAGGGATCCCCCTCCAATCTGTCCGTTGCTCGTTATGTCTTCCGGAGGACGAGGATGAAGATCACACATTGATTCGATGTCCTGTGGCAGTAAAGACATGGAGCTTAATTTCAAAATGGTGCAAATTAGATGTATCGGCTCTGCCATCCATTAAGGAGAGACTTAAATTTCTTTCTACAGTGCAGGGAACGGGTAAGTATCGGCCGATTAGAGTGTTAATTGGATACTGCACGTGCCGGGTAATTTGGACATCAAGGAATAGGTGGATATTCTCCAACGATAGGACTCTGGTGGAAAAAATGGAGGATATAAAAATCCTTGCCTTTATGTGGATGGAAACTAGACGTAATAAAAATCACTACTCTTGGGACGAATGGGTAGCATACCCTTCAACAGGTGTAGGGTGAAAAAGAAAAAAAAATCCGGAATATTGTCACTTTTGTATTTGTTTTAGTTATATGGTAGGTATGAATAGCTTGGTGGAATTGCTCTTCGAGCGTGTGCTGTAACTGGGGTATTGCTATCTCCACGCTAGCTTTTCTTTAAGTATACATCTCATTGTCGTTGTTAAAAAAAAACTATTATTATTATTATTATTATTATTATTATTATTATTAATTGTTTGTAATTTGTACCTTATTGGAAATCATAAAAGCTATTTGTTATTTTCCAAATAAGTCGGGACGGCGACTAAACGACCACTGTAGCTCCGGTCTGTATTTGCTCTACTTATTTATTCCACAATGTACGGCACGGGCGTTTGACCATTTATTGTGGACTAGTTTTTTTTAAAACCAAAACACTTAGATATTATAGGATAATTTGTTTTTACAGAAGGAGGAATCCCAACTGAGTAAACCACCTGAGCTAGCCCCGGAGTCAAACCAAAGACCTCCACTATGAGAATAAATAAACGAATATAAATGAACTTACATATTACATTAAGAAAAGATAATCATAGACTCATATTAAATGTAATTTCTACAAAAAGTTGGTTTATATTTGAAAGATCTAGTGTTTATTCATGGTCATCTTTATGTTGCATCATCAAGAGTTAAAAGTAGAGATTGACTAAAACTATTAATCTTTAATAAACATGGACAAGTTACCAATACCACGTCAAATGTTGTATACAATGAAGTATTTTTCAAATTTGTAAATCATCACTGTAATGATTTATTTGACATGTAATTTAATGTATTGTAAAAAGTACACCACTAATGAAATGTATTTTCATGTAATTTTTTGATGTTTTGATTACTTCCATCTATATAATCTTAACATTTAACAAAATGAAAAAGTTACTAATACAAAATCAAATTTGTAAAAAAAAAGGTGTTAATATATTTATCAACTAGGTTAAAATCCCGTGTATTACACGAGTTGAATAAATAAAATGTTATATACTTAATTAATAATAATAAAAATTTATATTTTTAAAACTCGTGCAATACATGGGTTGAGTATACTAGTGTATTACATCGGTTAATTAAAATATAATGTAATTTGTTAACACACTCGTCAAAATATGTATTTAAAAATGTAATTTGTCATGACAATTATAAGCTCTGTGAATTCATATTAAATTCATTTGATTGATGATAAAATAATTGTTTATAATCAAATAATAAGTATGTGTAATTAGATTTATATTAAACATCTAAAAATAAATTCTTTTGATATAATTATTTAATAGGAAAGGAGGCGGAATAATAATGATAAAAATGAACCAGAAAGTGACACATGTCCATATGATTTTTATTTGTTAATACTAAGATTATTATTTAATAGGAGAGAGAAACAGAATAATTAATAATTAATAATTAAAAGAAGAGAGAGACGGAAAAATAAGGATGAGCAGTAACCAGAGAGTGACACGTGTCACAAAATATTTTTATTTATTATGTTAGTAAGATATAATCTTAACATTTCACCCGTGTAACACACGCGTTCTAAGTTAGTTCTTAATAAAACAATATTTAATGATTCCATTTGGAAGTCCCACATTTTTCAACCGTGGGCAAAATTCAGTACATTTTACCATACACCATAAACAACCAACATGAGTTTAAAACATTGCTCATATCGAAAGCTTAGAAATTTGTATGCAAGATGCTTCCTTAAACAGTGTACAACCGACATAATTTGTATGGAAGATGAACCAAAAATCAACATAACCCCTTTAAGTTCCATTAAGTTAAATAAACAGAAAGAATAGCAATAGACCTTCAGGAAGTTTCCAAGTGTATCAGTAGTTCCATAAGAAGACGTAAACACATCATCGATCCCAGCAAAAAGAAGCAACTTATTCGGAACCCTGGCCGTAACAATCCCCGTCGTACGTGGCGACGGAACCAACTTAACCGTAAGCGAACCACATTTCCCGGTAACCTTCGTCGGCAAAGTATGGACCTTCCCAATCTAATTAACGGGACGGGTATAATTGGTTTAAAGATCCACGTTTTTTACCGACAATGATCTATGGGTAATAGGTAGGAAAAACACACAAATGGATGCCCTTTTATGATGCCACGCGTCCCACAATATTTTCTTTTACAATATGTTATATCGATATATAGATTCTATAGATTATAGATTTGCATTTTGGCAAACTATTCCACATTTTCACCGTATTATAATCATAAAAAAAAACATAGGTTCATTGTAACTGAAAACACACATGGGATCTATTAAAAAGAGAGGGGTAGCTCAACTTTTCCGGCAAAGATAAAAAAAATTTACGTTTTTTGTATTACGTTACCCTTGAAAATATATTTGGCTACCTCTTAATATTTTTTTTTAAAAGGCCAAAACTAATTATTGATTAAAACTCTAAAGCCAAAGTATATAAAACTAAAAAACCTAAGTTAATTAAAAAATTTAAAATCCAAAAACCAAAATTAATTTAAACTTAAAGTCAAATCCCAAAATAAACTTATCTAACAATTCACAAAATAAAAAAGATCGAGACTTTATATTCACTCCCAGCCACCCACCCATGTCATGTTGCCACTCGCTACCGCCCATCGGAGTCGCCGGTTGCCAGCCACAGCTTTTTTAATGTACGGTAAAAAAATGTGCTACCCCTGAAATTATGGTTTAAATCCACCACTACACATAGTAGACTAGACGAGGGAACGACTAAACTTATTTTGAGACCTCAACTAAAACTTCAATTTCTGGTCTTTTTTTAAAGAATTTTCAGGATGTATAACAATTATTAGTAACCTTATTCTAAAAAGAAACGGGGTCTTTTTATAAAGAATTTTCAGGATGTATAAGAACTAGGTTTTTTTCCGCGTAACGTGGCGAGAGTTTGGTAGTTATCGATTCGGCTCATCCACGAACGTAGGTGTAACGGTAAAAATAATGTTAATAAAAAAGAAACATAAAACTAAATGATAAAAAAGGAAAAAATAAAATAATAAAAAAATACCGGTTAGAGTCGTCGAAAACCATAAAAGCGAAGACCGATATGGGTTCCGATAATACCAATACCGACAATGATATTGTTCGCTCATAATAAGTTCGGCTCGTCACGGTACTACAACGGTAACGACACTCGCTAAATGTAAAATTAAAAGAAAATTAAAACGTAAGTGCAACGACACTCGTATAATTTAATAATTAATAATTAAATTTAAACATATTTTATTTTTCTTTTATACCTTTTAAAATATAACTAGGTATTATACCCGCGCTTCGCGGCGGTGTGTCAGATCCATCGTTAATAAAATTTAAATGAAAACGTAGGCACAACTTTAAAAATAATGTCATAAAAAAGAAACATAAAACTAAATAATATAAAAGGAAAAAAAATTAAATATTATTGGTTCGGGTCATCGAAAACTATAAAACCGAATATAGAAACTGGTTCCGATAATAGCAATACAGACAATAATGTTATTCGTTTATAATAGGTTCGGCTCGTCATGGTACAATAACGGTACCGACACTCGTTATAGATACCAAAAGAAAAACTCGATTTTGAATACAACTCCGTTTAAAAAATTTTATTGGAATGTTTACAAAAAAAAAAGTAAAAGAAAACGCGCGTTCCGTTTTTTTGAAAAAAGTTAACGAACGAATGTTATTGAATGAAAATAAAATTTTAAGAAAATGAAACGGGTTTAAAACGTATCTTATATATATTATAAGGAGTGAAAATGAAAATATATAAAACTTCTGTGATGAAAATCGAAAACATGAAAAGTAAAATAAAATTATTAGAAAATGAAACGGGTTTAAAAAGTATGTTATAAAGGGGAGAAAAAGAAAATATATAAAACTTCTGTGACGAAAATAGAAAACATGAAAAGTATACTATTCATAAGACTTTTAATTTAATCTATATTATAATATAATGTTTTCATACAATCCGAATATAACTAAGTCGGTCAATGTTTCGATGCAAATTTTAATCAAAATCAAATGTGATAAAATATGATATTTTTTTAATTCTTTTTTTTATTTTGTGTTTTTGGCGCTCATTTTTACAATGATCTTACGTTTTCTTGATTTGTGACGTGTTTTTTTATCTATATTTTGATATTAAGAATTAAGCAGCCGTAACATATGCGCTACACAAAATTACAGACGCAACGCACGGCTAATGTCTAGTAGTTCTTATTATTTAGGTTTGTCATCCCATAATTGTGAATAAGAAAAAAATAATGTAAATTTTAAAATATGAAAATAATTAAATAATCTTTCACTACAAGTTAAATGTGGAAGAAAATGATATTAGATAAATATCTATAAAACAATCACTACCTTTCCGAAGTTAACCTTAAAAGAGAAAAAAAAACTAATCTTTTAAATCTTTAAAGTTGACTTTTGACTTGAAATTTATGTACATAATTAGTCAACAAATGACATCTTAAAAAAATTAAAATAATACATGTTTAAACAAATAATCAACCACTGAAAATATAATTTTATTTAAATACTGAGTTTTTTAATAACGGAATTACACAAGCCATGGGCTATAAAGGCACTCATGGACTTGTAGCATTCTACTCACTACTCACCTTCCATCATCAGAAAAATGGCACCACAAAATATTTATCTATCAGCAGGAATGTGGGAAGTGAGAAACAACAACGAGCTAACCGTGTTAGTTGCAACCATTTCAGTACTGATCTTGGTTATCTTGTGGTACACACTTCCGAACTCCTCAAATGGTGCAAAACCATTGCCACCAGGTCCCCGCTCGTTCCCAATCATCGGGGACCTTCCGTATCTTACTCCAGATATGCACATACAACTCACCAACATGGCTCACACCTACGGCCCTATCTTCAAGTTGAAGTTGGGAAGCAAACTTCATGTGGTGATAAATACTCCCGAGTTAGCAAAGGTGGTGGTTCGCGACCAAGATGAGGCCTTTTCTAACCGCGACCAACCCAAGGCGGCCTTAGCATTAACTTACGGAGGCCGAGATATTGTGTTTGCAAACAACAACCCTGACTGGCGTAAGCTTCGAAAGATATTTGTCCATGAGATCCTAAGCACCAAGAATCTTAAAGCAGCTGGTTCTTTTCGAAGAGACGAAGTTAGAAACACAATCAAAGATGTTTTTGGTAAAACTGGTACCAAAGTCAACATTCGTGAGATTGCCTTCTCAACAGAGACAAATGTCCTAACAAGGACAATTTGGGAAAACACATCGGATAAAGGGGTGGAAACCAACAATCTTGGAGCTGAGATAGATGAGGTGGCTTCAAACATCGTTAAGATTTTGGGACGGTTGAATTTCTCTGATTACTTCCCGATTCTTGCCATGTTTGATCTACAAGGTGTTGAGCGGGAGATGAAGACCCAACTTAACAAGTTGGATAAACTTTTCACTGGCATCATTGAACATCGAATCGAATCCAACTTGAAAAGGCAACAAGATGAAGTGGGTCATGAAGGAAAGAAAGATTTTGTACAGATGTTACTAGAGCACAGGGACGAAAAAGATGGAACGCCGCTTAGCATGACCCAAATGAAGGCACTTCTCTTAGTAAGATCTATTCTTTCATATATTATATTCCGTATCATATAAATAGGTTTGATAAAATGAAATCGAGTCTAATTTCTTTATTTTATCAGGACGTTATGATTGCAGGGACGGAAACAACTGCAACAACCATAGAATGGGCTATGGCAAGTATTATGCACAATCGTATCGTAATGAAAAAGGTTCAAGAAGAATTAGTAGAAGTTGTAGGACTACACAACATGGTTGAAGAATCTCATCTCCCAAATTTAAAATACCTAGATGCAACGATTAAGGAAACATTACGTATGTATCCTATAGTCCCTTTTCTAATCCCACGAGCACCAAACAAAACATGCACGGTAGGTGGATATACCATCCCAAAGGATTGTAGTATCCTTCTAAATGTTTGGTCAATCCATCGGGATCCTAGGTACTGGGAAAATCCATTAGAATTCAATCCCGAGAGGTTCTTGACAGACAAATGGGATTACAAGGGAAACAACTTGACGTATTTCCCATTTGGATCAGGGAGAAGATTGTGTGCAGGTCTTCCATTGGCTGAGAAAATGGTATTGCTTATCTTGGCTGCACTCTTGCACTCATTTGATTGGAGCTTACCCAATGGTGAAGAACATGATCTTACTGAACTATTTGGCCTTGCACTAAAGAAAAGAAAACCCCTCGCAGCGATCCCGTCTCAAAGGTTGTCCGATGTAAGCCTCTATATGTAATCTTATAGGACTTGTCCATATGGTTAAGATCCTATCAAAATAATGGTGTCAATAAGTTTGCTTGTATGCTCATCAAATGCATACCCATTAGTACGTATAAACATTTTTCGGACGCGTGTCGTGGACATTTATCATGTTACCAATATATATAAACATTTATGTGAACACTTATCGTATGTAAGTGATTAAAATATTCCTTGTGTGTATATGTATGTACTTAATTCTGTTTTTATAAATAAGTTACATAAATTGTCTCTTACTCTCCTATGTGTAACATAAGTGAAATGGCCTTCTATTTAACAAAGAATTGTAACGGTTAGTTCAGGGACTAATATGATAAAAAATGAAAACCACACCGTGTCGAATAAAAAATATGGTTTAGAGACTGAAAATATAAAAAAATGATTCACAAATTATAGAAAAGTTAACTCTGAAGTGATTATGAAAACAATACGCGATCGTAACGTGTGATCAGCGCCGGTCCTGAGAATCATCAAAACGTTTTGGGCCCGAGACATGTAAGAAAAACGTGTCTCATAATATAAACTCATAATGACGTAATAAAAAACACAAAAAACGAATAGCCGATTCGACGATTCCCTTCTCGCTTGCCCCATCCTACTTATTTTGTTATATTTTAATAAATTTGAAAATGTAGAGTGACTTTTTTTAATTTCTAAGTGGGTTAATAGGATAAATGGATAATACAACTGTGGGCCTTTTTTTAATTTTAAGTGAGTTAATAGGATAAATGGATAATATAAGTCGGACCTTTTATTAAAATATATATTAAAAAATAAAAACTACGGGCCCTTAGGAGACCAGGCCCCGGACGGTCGCCCTCCCCGCCCCCCTTAAGGGCCGCCCCAGCGTGTGACACGTGACACAATTTCACATATACATTAAATACGTACTTTATAGGTAACTCAACTCAGTGATCAGCATTTTAACAGTTATCCGAAGCTATAGACCAAGAAACTAATGGACACGATTTTAGTCATAAAGAGACTATGAAGCATGGGGTTCTTAGCTGGTGTACCACAATGTTAACCAAGAAAGAACAATATGTACTACAGTATATCTAAGTTTCTAACAAATACGATTTGATGATTGACCACACACTACAATATAGATTTATTTTTTAATTGGAAAAAACTATTTCACGACGACCCTATGGCGACCACATGTCGTCGGGATAGGTTGGTCTATGACGACGACTTATTCCCCTATAGTGACGAAGCAACATGTCGTTGTAGACTCCCCCAACGACATTTGGGGTCTATAGCGGCGACATGTTTCATCGGGAAATGGAATTTTTCTTGAAGTCGCAAGGACGTTGTGTACAACAGTGCCGCCGCGGATGCACCTTAGATGTATGGAGTGGAACACCGATAGGCCCAGCTGATCCTTCACAAAAATTTCTATCTGTTATAAATGTTTAGATCAACTTTGAAGCCTTCTCGGGGACAAAATGCTTTTGTCAAGGGGCCCACACAAGTCAACATTCAGTTATTTTTTATGTTAATTTTTTGTTTGTGTTATGTTAACTTGATTGTTTATTAGGAGCTATGGGTACACATATATCATCATTTGTTGGTTTTTTTTATTCGACCCATTTTTTACCCAACCCAAATTTTATCACCCCTACTGAAATTTTTTGTATTCGCCACGGCAAGAGTGAATCATCTCAAATTGATCGATGTCAAGCTTCTTATTGCAAAATGTTTAACACAAACTAAAGAGAGAAAAAAGTTCAACAAATCCAAGCTATCTGTTATTAGTTGTAAACCAGTATTAACAGTCGTTAATTGTGATTTAATGACTTTTACAAATGTTACTGGTTAGCCCCTCAACTTTATCTATTTGCCAGTTCAGCCCCTCAACTATAAATATTTGATCATAGAAGACTAAACCTATTTACAATGTAACAATACTCCCCGGCCTCCTAAACAACATTTTTGATGTGGGGGAACCGAAGTTTAAATTCTTAAAGAAATTCCCATGTTGTCTTAGGCATGTTCTCCCCAATGAACAAGCACTTGCATAGAGGTAATCAGGAAAATAAATTTTCAAACTTTAATAATCATAGTCATGTGCCTCTCAAATCTGAACATGACTCTTCTTCCTTCTTCATCTTCGATGCTAACTCCTGAGCAAATATCAAAGCTGCTAGGTTTACTGTAACACCCTGACCCAACTAGGGCCGACGTATCACTTTTACAGAATCAGATTACAAACATCATTCCATAACTGTCTAAACGATACATAATTCAACATGAACACTTAATATGAATTATTGAAATTATTACCTATAGTGTCTTTTTAACTCTCGAGATCTCTTCTATATGTCTCGTCCCCAAAAGCTTGATAACCTAACGTACAAAGGGAAAAACATAAAAAGTACGTTTGAGCAAAATAAAAATAATTTTGCCCAGTGAGCGGATAGTGGGTAATAAAATGACATATTTTAATAAAAGAAAAAAAACTTAAATAGTTTTCAAAATCATATCATTAAAAGAAATGCATATGACGATCATAAAGTTTCATACATATGTACCCATAGTCGTAATTTAACTTATCATAAATTTAACAGAACACAGGTCGCGAACATGCGTAACAGAAGTGAAATGGTGCATGGGCATTTCATACAAACCATTCACTAAATACATGTAATTAATGTCCTAGGATTGATCCATACACCTCTGAATAAACAGAAGTCCTTAGACTAAAACAGAAGAGACGTCGTGAACTCAACTCACCGTCACGGATGATGCCACATCATTTTATGCCACAACGATGGGTCTGTGGTCTTCCTCACAGAAAAGTGAATGACTTGGGTAACAAAGTACTTGCACATATATAAACTTGCTTGTAAAATTATAATCATTCAAAACTTATAAGTTGTAAACATGTAAGCTCGTAACTTGTAAACTAGTAAGCATGCAATCCCGTAAACATGCAAACTGGTAAACTCGTAGACTCGTAAACAAGTAACTTGCAATCGTGTGAACTCATAAACATGTAGACAACAAATTTCGTAAACCTTTTCCAAATAACATATGTAAAACATTTTAAAATACCTTTAACTTTCAAAATCCATTTTTTTAAAACATGAACTTGATATAGATTTAGGAATCAGATGCCTGAAGGCCAAACGTCACGTATCAAATGAAAGGGTTTCAAACTATTCGTACCTTAAGCGATACTCACAAAATTGAGTTAATAGATTTCGTCTAGACGATTACGGAATCCTACAATATCATTGTATTTAAAATTTATACGCATTAGATTCGGATTATGGTATTTTGGTTTGTTCGTTTGTTAATTGCCGCCGACAACTGAATCTTTAGAGATTTTAATTATCCCCTTTATTAGTAGCATAAAACCATTTAAAAGTTAAATTACTAATAACTATATTAAAGCTCTAGTTAGTTGATTAAGTTTCAAATACACTTATATTTATAAAAACTATGGCCATAATTAATTAACTTAACATCTATATCTATACTACTTAATAAACAAGTAAATTAGGTGAACACTTGTCACAATTATAGACCTCCTCATTCTAATTTTTTTTTGACACTTTCTTCTATTAATAATCAACTCCACTATTTTAGAAAACTAAATTAATTATTTGTTTCAATTTTTATCTACATATTTTTTTAATTTAAAATTATATTTATCATCAATTAATTTGTTCAACATATTTTTATGAACTCTACAAACTAAAAACAATTTTATAGGCACCTACGATTAAAAAAAACCTTGTAATCATATATTTATATATTCACATTGTTTCATTTTGACGAGTGTATGTGTTAATGGATTACATTATATTTTATTTAACTCATGTATTACACGGGTTTATTCAATATGTGTATTACACGGGTTTTAAAAACATAAACTTCTATTTACTACACGGGATTCTAACCTAGTTTTTAATATGTCGAAACATCCTTATTCTATTAGTAGAGTGTTAAATATATATTAGTGTATAGACAATGTCATCTTCTTCATTTATGATCAACAGTTCGTCGGAAAAACAATATAAATAGTTTCAGGTTACATAGGACAGCAATGAGCATAAAAATGTGTTAAACATCAAATAAGGTTAAGAGGTCGAAATGGATACCTTGGTTGCGATAAAAGACTCAAACCGGAGTTCTCCTTGAATCGCCGGAAAATCTAACGGGGCGCCTTGGTGGTATTTCTTCAGTCCAGAGTGTTGGTGTACATAAGACGTGGTGGAGACGAATGATGGGTGTTCCAGAGGTGTTTCGTGGTGGTTCACGGTTGCCGAAAACCCGTCAGGTTCACCGGAAAACGAGTCGGAGAGATATAAATCAGGACAGAGGGAGAGAGGCAAGTGAAGGAACGAAATTATGGCTTGAGAATCAAGACTCGACTTTATAGCCGAGTTCACGTGATGTAAGTATGGAGTCGACGAGAATTCTTGCCACCATACTCCGGTGGAGTGCATGAAACGTAAGAAGGTAGAGTGTACTAGTTACTCAGAAGTGTGCAGACTCCCATGCTTTTCATAATTTATTTTTTTATTTTTTTAATACTAATTCTTTAAATTGTAAATAATTTTTATATTTATTAATAATTGTTTAATTTATTTAAGTAAACTTAGTTATTTAGTTCTATTACCTATATTATGTTTTTAGTTATTTATTTTTACATTTTAAATTATTGTAATTTTTTTTGCTTATTACATTTACTAAACGAAACAAATGGAGAGAGTTCACAAAGTGCTAACATGGGAGGTAATTATTTCCATGCAAATGTGTTTAGTAAACGTATTTTTGGTTTCGCTCGTAGCGTTTCTTATTTAAAAGGTCATAGTTAGTTTCTTTATTCCGGTGCAAATCAACACATTGTTATGTCTGAAAAAAATATTTTTGATAAAATAGATGTTTATGAATATAACATTAAAACTAAACATCCAAATGACACTAATGCTACGGGTTACAAAAATTTGAAATTTTAAACTTAGTGATAAAGTAATTCTTTATGATGTGTTTGTTGTACCAGAGTATCTGATGGGGGCTTGATGGTTTGATTATTATTGTGTCTAAAGTGTTGTTTATAGCACTTAATTGAAGATAGAATACATTGAATTGGTGTGATGTTGGAAATTGCAGGTTAATGAGAAAAGGCATAACAGGAGTGTTAGTAACAGAAGAATGATGATATGTCATCATTTATACATATTACATGAATAACAATCCCCATATTATGGTACTAATTGAATAATAACATTGCAATTGATGCTTAAAACATTTATATTTTATAATTGCAGGTTATTCGGTGTTGAAATTATAAATCAAGCTAAATCCTATAACAAAACATCAAGAATTCAAGCTTCTAAAAGGTTTATTCTCGAGGATTGACCCCCAAGAGGTTAAAATTGGTCAACAAAAGTCAACCCAACAGATAAAAGAAAAAGATGGAAGAAAACAGGGGGATGCACGGTCGTGCAACCCATTGCATGGCCGTGCAAACCCTTACTTCTCCTCCACGACCCAGTATAGTGTCATGTGTACCATGTTTGATTCCCTAGGCCTTTGCACGACCGTGCATTGCACATTTTGAGGCCTATAAATAGGAGGCTTGAGTTCTACATTCCATACACCATTCCACACCTCAAGAACATTTCAGAATAGAGCATTTTTCGTAGTTAGAGTAGAGAGTAGAGGGGCTCTTTCTCCTTGTTCCACAATAGGGGAGCCCATGAAACTCATTATTACGCTAGTCGTTATGGCTATTTGTGGCTAAAAGCTCTTTGTATTGCTACAGTGAAGATGATGTTTGGTGCATGTTAATGTTTAACGTATTAATTTAGTTGTATGTTTATGTGTTTAACTAATTCGTTCTTAAAAACCATCTTTCGTTGGGCTTTTATTATTGTCTAAATCCTTCTTTATATTTGTGAGTGTCTTGATTTTAAAGAGTAAGATCGTAAAACCTTTTTTAATCAAACTTCCTTTGAAACTCGCACGTCTTTTGTACGAGCAGAGTTTGATAAGCCAAGGCTTGGTCTATACTTCTAAGGTCGTACGTCTTTATACGAACTTATTATGCGACCAAGAATTGGTGAACTCATGTTGGGAACGGTACGTCTTTATACTTGGTCCTACTGTTACACCGTCTCCCGGTGAGCAAAATATAATCACCTATTTAACTTTAATATAAAGCATTTTAAGTCCGATGTCCTAAACCAACCCGGAGATGACCATTCGATGGGTTAAGGGTAACTGTTGTCCCTAACGGGAGGCACTACTATTTTAATTTAAAGAACATAATTTGTGAATCAAATGTAGTGAGGACGAGGCTCTAGCGGTGACCCGGGTCACAAGTTTGTAGTAGTCATACCACTGAACTAATCAACCTAACATTATCACGTACCAAGATGATTCGAAACCTGAAGCAATACTATCCGTAATCTGATCATTTTTGCCTTATTTACTTTTCTACTATTTACTATTCTACTAGTTACATTTCTGTTACACACATCACGCACGTTTCTACTAGTTACATTTCTGTTACACACATCACGCACGTTACATTTCGATACTTGGTTCTCACCTAAACTATATTACGCTGCGATAGCTACACTTGCCTATTGTGTGTGTTTTAAGTTAAAGTAATTATCTTTTTATAAATTTAAAACCTGATCTTGTGAAACCATCGTAAAAATATATTTATTTATATTTTTATATTAAAACAAGCACATTAAATGACAAAGTGGCTAAAGATGAGAGAGCGGGAGCATGCACTCTAGTGAAGATAAAAGAAGCAAAATGAGAGAAAATGAGACCATCGTATCATACGTTGGTATGAATACGTGTAAGAATATAGTTATAGTTAAAATACTATAATGTAAATGTGATGAATTTATGGTCTAAGTATCATAATGGAAATGTGGTGAATTTATGGTCTAAGTATCATAAAGGAAATGTAGTGAAGTTATGGTCTAAGTACCATGTTGGAAATGTAAAGAAGTTATGGTCTTGTGCCATAAGGGAAATGAAATTTGACCAAATATGGGATGATTATTAAGGAAAGAAAGAAACTTGCATAGTGTTATGCAAGTGTTAAATTGATTAAAGAGAGTGATTGGGTGGAAACGGGTCAAATGGGTGAATGAGTGAAAATGAGAATGTTTTACCTTGTTGTTATGATTTGTCTTCATTACTAATGGTGAATAATTATGTGGTGTTTTGTAGGTAAAGCTCCGTTGTAGTCAAGGTCAAGTCTATGGTAAAATGTTGGATTCTCGTATACGCTTTTGTTGGTTTTGGGTGAAATTAGATGTTCAACAAATGGTTGTAAAACAATGCATGAAATTGTAATTTTTGGTTCATAAATTTAGTGTTTTAAATGTTTGAACCCAAACCTAAGTGTAGGCAAATTTTATGGCAAATGGGTAAAAGTTGGAAATTTGGCTAAGGATTGAAAGCTGCAAAAATTTAGAAACTTTCTGTGAATACAGGTGCCTCGTGGTACGCGAGAACCAGGGAAGGTTCTCTCACGGTACACGAGAGACCCGGTTCCCGGACAGGTTATTTTAGGGCTCCCTCGCGGTACGCGAAGGGAGGGGTCATGGTCCCTCACGGTACGCGAGGGACGTATATATATATAAAAAAATTTAAATTAATTCTTGGGACAAGATGCTTCCGCTTGTTTAATAATTAAATAATCGGTGTTATGAAATTAGGGTGTTATATTCGCCGTGAACCACCACCACCATGAATCACCACTATGTTTCGTCATCCCGCATCACCCTCGTGTCCCTATCACTTCCTTGACATTAGAAACCCTAGTTGGGTTCTCCTTCACGTGGAAGTACCGCTAACACCGTCACCTCGTCGTCCGCCGTTGTTAAGTGCCACCACAGCCGCCCCCATGATCACCGACACCACCTCCTGTGGCCGTCGTCGTTTCCAGCTACTTCTGAGACCCCCATCACGCTACTCGACCTTTCTCTCCCTCTCTCTTTCCCTCTTCTCCTTCTCGGTCATCGGCCTCCGCCCTACTCCAACTATCGCCACCGCACGCCTCCCACATAGTCAACTACCACCACCAGTCGGCCACCTCCTCCACCGTAACCGCCACTCATGTCCAAGTCACACCATCCAAACCCTAATCAAGTTTCATCTTTGCATGCATACACGTAAAAGACACAAACGGAGATTAAATAAAGATTACCTGACCAAGATTTTGATGTCACGTAGCCTTAAACCACCTCCAATCGCCCCTTCGTCGGCTTTTCCTCTCGTCGCTCTCTTAGCCGAATGGAGATTAAACGAAGATTGTCTGACCAATATTAAACGAAGATTACCTGACCAAGATTAAACGAAGATTACCTAACCAAGACACAAACGGAGATTAAACAAAGATTACCTGACCAAGATTTTGATGTCACGTAGCCGTACACCACCGCCAATCGCCCCTCCGTCGGTTGTTGACAGGCCTCCTTGGCTGTCCCTGCATGATAGAACACTTTAATTAGTGACTTGGGTTGCCCTGACTCATCCAAATATGAGACTTCTTGCAATCTCATATCTCTTTTATCAATGAACTCAACTGGTGCTTTTTGTGCAATTGGTTTTCGTGTCCACACAATCTTTGGTTTTTGAAAATTTGAGCTTACTGTTGGAGTGACGACCTTTTCTTTACCCTTTTCCGATTTGATGGGTTTCTCAACTTTCTTTTGTTTATGCTTGAAAACATTATTTTCTGTAACATGGCGTTGAGTTTTATGCACATCACCGGTTTTTCTATCCGATTGTTTATCTTTGGGCATTTTGTGATCTTGGGCCTTAGGTCTTTTAGACATGTTTTTACATTTTTACATCGAGAAACATTCGGATATCTACCGGAGTGTTCCCGGTTGTGAACACAGTTTTGAGCTAAGTGTCTGGGATTCCCATAGACATAGCACGTTTGTCTTCTCGGATACGGGGCATAGTATCCGGTGTCCGATGATGATGACCATTGAGGATAACTTGTGAAGTAACCTACACTTTCACAGTTCCTAGAAAACCTTCTATCGAACATTTGATCATCATTTATATTATTTTTGTTATTTGATTTGAAGCAATTCCTATCAAAATTCCTAACATTTTGTTCAAAAGCACGATGATGATTATCGAAATTTGCATAAAATTTACTTTTGGTAAAACGTTAAGGCAATTGCTTCGAATTTGACTGACTCGTTGACGGTTTGCTACTTTCACGATTAGAAGAACAATTTTTGTTTTTGACGAATTAATGATTTTTACCATTCACAATTTGCTTTTCTTCTTTCTCTAAAGTTCCACCATTCACAAAAGTGGATTTTAAAAGTACCATTGTTTAAGCCAACATTCAAACCAGAACCAACAAAAGTAGAAGAATTTTGAAAACCAGACAAAACATTTTTAAAAGACAAAGACTTGGAATTTGAATTAAAAACATGACTCTCCTCCTCATCATCACTGCCACAATCCTCCACTATGCCCTCTACTAATCATGTTGTTTCACAAGACTTAGACGGGGTAGTAACGTTCGCATGTTTTACTGTGGGACCAATAGTCACGGGCGTGGACTGTGTGGATGAAGAAGGTTGATTTGGTTTACGACCTACACATTATTCCATTTCAACTTCTTCATGTTGAACACTTGGCATTGAAGTAAAATTTCCATTGAATGGATGCTCAACTGCATGATAACCAATTCCTAGATTCCCTTTCTTTCTTACTTGAGAATCTACCATGTCATAAACTACTGATCGAGAGTGTTCAATTTTCTCGATTGTTAGTTTAGTGTTTACCAATTGAGTCACAGTGTCATTTAGCTTTAAACTAAGGTCGTCTATTCGTTTTAAAGCATCACGATAAAGACATCCCTTATTGCTAAAGTCCATTTCAAGTTTAGAGAAATCATTTTACTTGCTTCAATTTTATCTTTAAAAATGTTTTCAGATCGCTTGTGCTCAGCATTGGCATACCGAAGTTGAGTAATTTCTTTAATTAACATTTCATTATCACACTTATATCTATTTACTTTTTCTACGCAATTTTGAATACATGTATATGTGTGTACCTTAGCTTCTTCAAATTTTGCCATGAGAGCATGATTCGACACCTACACAGCAACTCATGAATCTGGTCTCCCCAATCATATCTAGTAGTCAGCTGACAGACCAATGCTTTGCTATCACTTGTTGTAGTTGCTACCTTTTCTTTTGAGCTATTTGATGAACTTCCCTTTTCAACTTTAGGCTTGGGGAATTCCCTAGCAAAGTGCCTCGACTTGCTGCAGTTGTAGCACCTCAAGTTGGACTTGTCAAAACCAATCTTCTTTGTGATTGACTCCATCCCATCAAATTAGTTTCTCCCAGTTCTCTTGATGAAATTCTTAGCACGGTGCACTGCCATTGCCATGTGCCACTTGATATCCATCTCTTCCAAGTCATCATGATGAATTCTGACTCCATCCCATAAAATGATTTTCTCCCAGTTTTCTTGATGAATTTCTTAGCACGGTGCACTGCCATTGCCATGTGCTACTTGATATCCATCTCTTCCAAGTCATCAGGATGAATTTGTTCCATGTTATCTTGTATCAGATTGGCAGGAGAGAGTTTTCCAGCCAGCATTGCATTATAGCTATTTAAGAAAACACTAAACAATGCAACATTCATTTCAACAGGTTTGACAATGTAATTGTGCAGTTGATATTGTTTCCGCCGATCTCAACTAAGAACAGAACCATCTTGTAATTTCACGATCCTACAAGTGGTATCAGAGCTTTGGCTCAGATTAAACAAATTCACACTTGTTTAATCACTTCTGGTTCTATTCTAAACTCTCTCTTTCATTAAGTCACCAAACACAAAGATGGCACAAAGCAATGTGTTTGAAGACATTGGCAGCATCAACCGACCACCAAGGTTGGTATCTGGGGAAGACTATGACATGTGGAAAAATCGCATGGAAAGTTTCTTCTGCTATCAAGAGTACGGAATGTGTAAATCCATCAGGGATGGACCCTACACTCCCATGGTGGCATCTGCTGACTCTGGAGGACCATCAGTTCCAAAGGATCCCTCCAAATACTCAGAAGAGGATATAAAAAAGATGGAGGTGGACCTCAAGGCACTAGGAGCTATCCAAATGTGCCTTCCAAATGAAGTTTTTCATAACTTCAGAAGTCACAAAACTGCTAAAGAGCTCTGTTTGGCTCTTGAAAAGATGTTTGCTGGCTCTGAAGAAGTCAAAGAAAACAGAAGAGACATACTGAAGCAGCAGTATGAAAACTTTGTCTGGAAGGAAGGTGAGTCTCTAACTATTCTATACAACAGATTTACCTATCTTGTAGGTGAGCTGCAGTGCTCAAAGGTTAAGCTAGAGAATGAAGATATTCTCAAAAAGTTCATCAGGTCTCTACCAAGCTGCTGGACACTTTACAAAGTGTCAATCAGAAGAACAGAGAATCTGAAGACTCTCCAAATGACTGAGCTCTTTGGAATGCTAAAAACCTATGAGCTAGAGATGATTCAGGCAAAAGAACGAAGCTCAAGCTATCAAAATGCCTCAACATCCACCACCACCTCTGCCTTCCACTCTGACCTCTCAGGTCCTAGTTCCAGCAACTACTATCCTCCCATTGTCACCCATCCACAAACTCCCACATCTCAAACAAACAGCTCACCATTTCTCCTAGAAGCTCCTCCTCAAACATCAACCTCTGCTGCTTTTGTTTCTGGAAACTCAAGCAACATGTTCTTTATCAAGGAGGATCTGGAATGCTTTCATCCAGATGATTTAGAAGAAATGAACATACAACACTCATATGCCATGCTCTCTATAAGAGCAAAAAGGTTCTACTCTAGAACCGGAAGACCCATTCCAAGTAACAACTCCAACACCAGAGTTGGCTTGGATAAAAGCAAACTAAGATGTTACAACTGTAACCTACTGGGTCACTTTGCTAGAGAATGCAAGGCACCAAGAGCAAATTCAGCTACCACTCAATCAAGACAAGCTCACCAAGCCCAACCCAGACAGCAACAACACTAAGCTACTCCTCCAGTTCAAACTGCAGCCTGTGCAACTGTTGGAACTTCTGACTGGAGCTTCCAGTATGAAGAACTGCCTGTCAACAATCAAGCTCTTATGGCAGACACTACAGAGATACCACCTCAGGTATTTGAACATCTTTGCTCTCAAGCCTGTATTGATAAAGTTCTGGGTTATAGAAAGCATAACCAAAACCTGATAGATCAAAATGAAGAGTTTCATCAAATGAAATCTGAGTTCAAAAAGGTTGAAAACACTTATAAAGAAAAGATTAACTGCCTTAAGAAAGAGATTTCATCACTAAAACACGAACAAACTAATCTGGAAACTCAGATTGATGATCTACTGGTCAAACTAAAAGCTACCAGAGCTGAACTGGCAGAACAGAGAGTTCATGTTGAAAAATATGAATTTTCCTCCAAAAAGCTACAAAGACTTTTAGATATTCAAGTCCATGAGAAGGTAAAAACTGGAATTGGGTATAACACTGATCAGTACAAATCTGTTCCTCCTCCTGCTGACTACATTGCCATCTACGAACCAAGCTTCAATGTTGTAAATCTTGACTCTGCAAACCGAAATCTTGATCCTTCAACGGATGAACCCTTCGTTGTAGAATGCACTACCTCATCAGAATCTGAGTCAACCTACTCAGACCATGATGAAACCAGTGCATCCCCATCTAAAGCTACTCTGAATAGAGTTGAAGTTCCTGCTGTCCTTCCAGCTATACCAGTCCCTGTACCATTCAAACAGATCAAGATCAGCTATCCTCCAGATGGAAGAAGGCTAAACATTAAAAAGGAACAGACATCAGGACCTATAGACCCCAACCCTCAGTCAAAGCCGATCCCAAAAAGGAAGGTATTTGATATATGTCGTAAGCCTGAAGAAAAAGTTCCATATGTTCAAAAGACCCTAGAAGAAGTCACTTTTGAACATAACAAAGCTCATCCATGGAACTTCAAGGATCTGTTCCAAAGAAAGGACTATGTCTACCTTTCAAGAGACAAACTGGTAAGATCATGCTTTGTGTGTGGAAGATACAACCATACTGCCAGCACCTGCTTTCATTACCTGGAATATCAAAGAAACTCAAAGCAGCATGCCTTTGAAAAGACTAACAAAAACAAGAAGGTGAGAAGCTACGAAGTCAAAGCAACCAAGTTCAGGGAGTCTCTATCTCCCCCAAGAGTGAAGCTGCCTAAATCTCAACAAACATGCATCATTTGTGGTGAATCAAACCACTTTGCTGCAAACTGTCAGTTTAACCCCTTTAACCAGATCCTTCATCAAGCTCCTCAAAGACAAAAAGTACTGAAGGATCAGCATACATCGGTTGTTAGTCAAGTCAAGCCCAACAAAACAAAGCAGAAGCTTTCAGCAGCAACCAAGACTGCTGCTGATAAGCTAAAATCATCCGCAGCAAAAACTGCTGCTCATCAGGCAAAGCCATCAGCAGCAAGAGTGTCCACTGCTGCTAAGGCAAAATCCAAGGCAAAGAATGCTGACACTTCAACAAAGCCAACAGCAGCAGGATCTACTGTTGACAAGCCAGAAACATCAGTAGAAAAATCTGCTGATGACAATGCGAGGAAAACTAAAAAATCACCAACAAAGCAATGGAAAGCCAAACCATCTCCAAGCATTGTCATTGGTTCCATTGACTGCAAACATACTGAAAAGGATAAACTAACAACCATCTTTTTCAAGTCTGCAGACTCTTGGGTTCCTCTTACTAATTAGAAATCTATCATGTGCAGGGACAGCCAGGTTACAAGAATAACACTTGGGTGGTAGATAGTGGTTGTTCCAGGCACATGACAGGCAACAGATCCATCCTCTCAAATTTCAGACACTTCAATGGAGGATATGTTGCCTTTGGAAGTGATTCAAAAGGAGGATCCATTACTGGACAAGGAACTGTGTCCAATGAAAGAATGAGCATTGACAAGGTCAACTATGTCAAAGAATTGGACTTCAATCTCATGATTGGTTCCCAGGTCTGTGATCAAAAGCATTGGATGCTCTTCACAGAAGGATGCTTTGTACTGTCTCCAGGCTTATCCACACCTCCTCCAGAAAGCATTCTACTGACGGCCCAGAGAAAAGAAAATCTCTATGTACTGGACATGAATAAGGCCACTCCATCTGGGAGCGTCTCCTGCTTTTTATCAAAAGCCTCAGTTGATGAATCAGCTCTCTGGCACAAGAGATTAAGCCATGTTAATATCAAAACAATTAACAAATTGGTGAAGAATAATCTTGTCAGAGGGATTACTGACAAAGAATTTCAGCTGAAAGACCACTGCATAGCATGCCTAAAGGGGAAGCAACACAAGAGTTCTCATAAGCCCAAGACCCTGAACTCAAATGACACTCCACTGTAACTGCTGCATATGGATCTTTTCGGTCCTACAAATGTCATGTCTATGGGCAAAAAGTCATACTGTCTGGTGATAACAGATGACTACACCAGATTCTCATGGGTATTCTTCTTGAGAACTAAAGATGAAACTGCTGAAATTCTCAAAACCTACATTCTCAGGGTAGAGAATCAAAGCAATCAAAAGGTGAAGATCATAAGGTGTGACCAGGGCACAGAGTTCAAGAACCACACCTTGAACTGTTTCTGTGAAAGCAAGGGGATAGAAAGACAATACAGTGCTCCTAGAACTCCTCAACAAAATGGAGTTGCTGAAAGAAGAAACATAACTCTTATTGAGTCAGCACGGTCTATGTTGGCCGACTCTAAACTGCCACTCACATTCTGGGCAGAAGCGGTTAGCACAGCCTGCTATGTGCAAAACTGAGTTCAAATTGTCAAACCCTTCAACAAGACACCCTATGAACTTTGGTTCCAAAGAATTCCCTACATTGGGTTTCTAAAACCTTTTAGGTGTCCATGCACAATTCTAATCACACATGGTATTCTTCCTAAGTTTGGTGCAAAATCTAATGAAGGATATTTCATAGGCTATTCCTCTCAATCAAAGGCCTATAGAGTATTCAACTCAAGAACAAGAATTGTAGAAGAATCTGCAAATGTGGAATGCAGAGAACACATTGTCTGTGAGCAGGGAAGATGACCAAACTGGCTCTTTGACATAGATTCTTTCTCCTAGATATTTGAGCCTCTCACCTTCTCAAACATGGAGTCTACGTCTACACAATCTCCTGCCTCCACTTCATCCACTGACTACAGAATGGATTTTCCCAAATCTTCTCTCAGTCTGAGAAAACCATCAGTTGATCCTCCAGCAGTTGTGGAAGCAATTGAAGCAAGTGAAGCAGGAACAAGACTGTCTGACGTAACCAGCAGCAGTCTGTCTGATACTGAAAATCTAAATGAAGACTCTTCGGTAAATGCTGTAAATGCTGATAATGCTATTGCTGAAAATATTGAACTGGACAATGCTGTTGAAGACTCTTCCACCTTTGAATGAAGAGTCCCCTGATCAAAATCAAAGTAATCTGGAAGAAGGGATACAGCTGGAGGTGGTACCAGCACAAAGGATCCACAAAGAACATCCTCAAGAGAATATTATTGGCCAAATACACCAAGGAGTTCTCACAAGAAACAAATCTCACGAGGCCAATATATGCTTGTTTTCATGTTTCCTATCTCAGGTGGAACCCAAGAAGATAGATGAAGCACTCAAACACAACAGCTGGATTGAAGCAATGCAGGAAGAATTGCTGCAATTCAAGAGGCAGGATGTCTGGAAACTTGTTGATCTTCCACCAGGCAAATATGCCATCGGCACACAATGGGTTTTCAGGAACAAGCAAGACGAGAGAGGCATTGTAGTAAAAAACAAAGCCAGACTTGTAGCTCAGGGCTACACTCAGGAAGAAGGAATTGACTATGACGAAGTCTTTGCTCCTGTTGCCAGACTGGAGGCCATCAGAATCTTCCTGGCATATGCTGCATCCAAGAATTTCACTGTCTATCAAATGGATGTAAAAAGTGCCTTTCTGTATGGGAAGATTGGTGAGGAAGTATATGTCAAACAGCCTCCAGGCTTTATAGATCCTGCATATCCTACTCAAGTGTTCAAACTAGACAAAGCTCTATATGGCCTACATCAGGCACTGAGGGCCTGGTATGAAACCTTATCAGGATATCTACTAAGCAACAATTTCAGAAGAGGTGCCATAGACCAGACCTTGTTTATCAAAGATGAAGGGGGAGAAATCTTACTATTTCAAATTTATGTTGATGATATCATCTTTGGATCAACAAGGAAACAACTGTGCAAAGACTTTGAGATTCTGATGCACTCAAAGTTTGAAATGAGTTCAATGGGTGAACTAAATTTCTTTTTGGGTCTACAAGTCAAACAGGTCCTAAATGGAATATTCATCAGCCAATCCAAATATGTAAAAAAGCATTTTGGAAAGATTCAAAATGGCTGACTGCTCTGCTGCAAGAACCGCTATGCAAGTTCATCATCAACTGACTCCAGACAAAGATGGCCAAGATACTGATCAACATCAGTACCGTGCAATGATAGGGTCTCTCATGTATCTCACTGCCTCAAGGCTAGATATCATGTTTGCATTATGTCTCTGTGCAAGATTTCAAGCAACTCCAAAAGCTTCACATCTTCAGGCTGTCAAGAGAATCTTTAGATACCTAAAGGGTGCCTCAAGACTTGGACTATGGTACTTAAAAAATGACATGTTTAATCTGTATGCGTACACTGACAGTGACTATGGGGGATGCAACTTGGACAAAAAGTCCACTTCAGGGGGATGTCAGTTTTTGGGAGGGAGGTTAATTTCATGGCAGTGCAAGAAGCAAACATGTGTTTCAACTTCTACAGCTGAAGCAGAATACGTTGCAGCTTCAAGTTGCTGTGCACAAGACATTTGGATACAAAATCAAATGTTGGACTATGGGATGAGTTTTATGGCAACTCCAATTCACATTGACAACATGAGTGCTATCTCAATCACAAACAATCCGGTGAAGCACTCAAAGACAAAGCACATTGACATCAGGTATCATTTCATAAGAGATCAAGCTGAGAAAAAGAGGATTATTCTAACTAAAGTTCATACAAATGAGCAATATGCTGATTTGTTTACAAAACCTTTTGATGAAGCCAGATTTAAATATTTAGTTGAATTCATTGGTATGATGAACTTTGATTAAAATTTTTCTCTAAAATTTCTATTTAAAATGTGTTTTGTCTTATGTTGTAAATAAAAGTTATAAGTGAGCAGCATTTTTGTCCTTCCGCGGCTGACAGGTTTAATCATCAGAAGCAAAGGATTTGCCACTGACTGCCTTAATTTATCAGTAGGAACAAGTTTCCTGCGGATAGCTTTAAAGCCATCAGCAGCAACATCCTTGCTGCAGATCATTGAATCCATCAGCAACAATTGAGTTTGCTGCTGACAGACTTAACCTTCCGCAGCAACCAAGCTTGCAGCGGACAGGCTTATCCATCCACAGCAACCAAGTTTGCTGCTGATGGGTAAATTTAAGTCCAAATTAACTTTTACCCGCTGTAAAAGAAATCAACGTCAGTCTTTACCATGACTGCCTCGGTGCATTACAGCTGTAACAATAAAAGGTAATTAAGGTTGTACGGTACAAGTCATTTTGCTTTTTCTCACCTCTGCCGTTATAAAAACAAAATCAAATTTCCTTACCACCTCTTCACCTTCCTCCATAAACCAACATCACTTTCTCATAGAAGTCCCCACCAACCTCCACCCACCAGCATCACTTTCTCACAAGTCCCAACCAACCCTCATCCACCAACCTTCAAACCTTCCCTCCATAGAAGTATCTCTGGAAATCAATCGGGTACACTGGAAATCAAAATGGGTATACAGTAGAGAAGGCGCTGATGGGCCCTCCATGGAAGTATCTCTGTCACACTCTTCTCCAATGCATATCTCAGAAGAAAAGCAGATGGCATCAAGTAAGCTCCGCTCTTGCCACCACAAAGAAGAAGGACAAGGTGGAGAGTTGACTCATTCCGGATGTTGTAATCGGCTAAGGCTCTGCCGTCCTCGAGCTGTTTTCTGGCAAAGATTAGACGCTGTTGGTCTGACAGGATGCCTTCCTTGTCCTGGATCTTTGCCTTCACGTTGTCGATTGTGTCAAAGGATTCGACCTCAAACGTGATCGTCTTACCAGTTAGGGTTTTCACAAAGATCTGCATTTTCGCCGATTTGGAGTGATAAGATGAAGCTGTTTCCAAAAAGGTACTCAGGGTTCAATTTTCCATTGTTATCTACAATGCCAAACATACAAAGTACCCCGGGTGACAGTTCAGCAATCCCGGCTGATACTGATCCCACACTGATGTATTGCAAAATACATCCATTTATCGTGTTCAGTTTGAGTGGTTTTGTTTAGTTTTCTTTTAGTTTTTAGTTAGAATATGTTACTGCTGATCCATTTGTGTTTACCAGGTCTCGAGTGATAGTTGTTGCTGAAATGAGCAGAAAACGAGTCAAAAATATGAAAAACCGAGTACCGGAAGAGATCGGGAGGTCAAGAGTCAATTAAAAGCATGAAATTCGAGAAGAAACACCTTCTCGCCACCCGCGAGAAGGTCAGGAGTTGTCCCTCGCGGGCCGCGAGGGAGTTGCATCACAACACACAGAAATTAACTCCTCGCCACCCGCGAGAATGGAAGCCAATGGGCTCCGCGGGTGGCGAAAGCCTATTTTCCATAGAATGTTTCAACTTTCAGGTGGGTTGATGCTAGATTGGGGTATAAATACATCTCAATCATATTCTTGTAAAACGTAGCCGATTTTGAAGAATCTAGGACGAATTTTGGAGAGATTTTGGAGCAATTTCAAGCAAGAAGGAGAAACGATCGAAAGTTGGAGTCATAGGATCGATCAAGCTCGTGGTTTGGCTATCCGGGTTTATCATTTCTTTGTTTTCTTAATTTTTACCATGTTTTTCCACTTTGTTGAAATTGCGTCTTTGATTTGGATAATGATGAGTAGCTAAATTAGATAAACTACCTAGATTATGATGAATGGGATGCTAAAGTTGTGATTTTATATTGGATGCTTGTTAATTTTGGATTTCATGATAAAGTAGCAAACTTGATTATTGATTCGTTGAATATGCATGCTTATAATTATTCTAATTGTTATATATTGCTTCGTATGATCTTTCGTGAATGCCTTTTGCGTAATAGGGTCATGCTAAATCATTAACTTGCGTTGTGATTTGTTGGGTTAATTGGCCAAAATACCTTAGAAGCTATATTTGATAATTGAATAGGTCTAGGTGTTATACTAATCTTAATAGCCGAGAAGTGCAAGATTATTGATAGGTCTAAATTGGTAAATTGCTAGGGTGGTCTTTGAGAGAAGTCTGTCGTAGTTGCCTTGCTAATATTTGTCTATCGAGTCGAATCAAGAACCCAAGTCATCCTAGGTTTATAACCCGAGAGGGAGTAGGTCATATTAGGGTACTTTACATAAACATTTAGATAACCGAGAGGAAGTCTAGAACAACCGGTGTTTTCAGCAGCCTTCAGAGTTCCTTAGGTGTCTTCCCGAAAAGGGTCGGGAGTCCTGTTTGGTGTCTCAAGAGGTTAGAAATTTATGATCCCGGTTCCTTATTAACTTCCATCCATTAAAAGTATAGCTCGAAGTATCCCAGGATTCCGGTCTAGATAGTTACCCATCATCATCTGAAGTAAAACCCAAAATCACCTTTGTGGCTTAGGTAATTTAGTTAATTGATAGTAATTTAATCGCTTTTCTCTTAGGATTTTAGACAAACCCCCCCCCCCCCCCAAATATAAAAAAAAATTAGTCGTGTCAGTCAGTCTGTTTAAGTGAGTCTAATTTACGTAATAAATAGAGTTTCGTGGGTTCGATTTCCGGACTTATTTAGCTATACTAGAGTCGATCGGTTCACTTGCCGGTTAGTAGTTTAGTCGAGTTTTAGAGAGTCTAGAGTATAACTTAGTTTCTAGAATAGGTTAATTTAGTTAATAATTTAATAACTATAGTTTAGAACATCAAGTTTTTGGCGCCGTTGTTGGGGACTCTTGGCGATTGCGTTCATTAGCTTTGATCAGACTGCATAATAAATACGTACTACTTGTGTAATATTTTGAGTCGTAAGTATCTAATCAGACGTGTCATTTTAGTTATCTTTCGTAAATTTTTTTTTTAGTATAATAATAGAGTCTTCTCACCTGTTTCCTTGTGTTAGTTTTGCAGTTTTTGAGAACCAAGTTTATGCATACGCGCTCAAAGGGGCCGCTACCTAAGCCAAAGAAGGAGAACAACTTCCCGCTAACGGATATCGCGTCGTAGGTTAGTATTTTTTCTTCACCACCATCCAGCCCACCACCTTTCCGAGTCGACCAAATGGCCGACCGTCAGACTGTTCACCAACAATCCACCCTAGGATTCACTGGTGTAAACTCACCCATCACTATTCCACCCATCGCCAATGAAAATTCGTGGCAAATCCCCTCGTACATCATGACCGCCATCTCTAACACGTGTCAATTTCACGGTCGTGATGATGAGGACGCACCTGCACATATCGCCCGCCTCACTCGCATTTTAGGTACGTTCCGGCTACAAGGAGCCACCAATGATGCCATCTTTCTTGTAATATCTGTACTTTTCCGTTTACAATTTCCGGCCATTTGGCATTTATTGTAAACCCTAATTATCCATATTTAATAATATGTGAAAATTCTTAAATGAATTGCTTAAACTATGTGGCTAAAAACCATACTCAAACTATGTTTTAGGGCTAATATTCATGGTATTTGAATAAAGTCCCTAAACTATATAAAATAAATCTCATAAATTATCTAAGTGTAAAAAAAAATTTATACTTATTTAATTTGAGAAAAAAAAATCCTAATGTGTTTTATTTAAATTAAAACACAAATTATATAAATTAAAATGACTTTTATAAATTTTTATGAATTTTTAAGAAATAATAAGATTTATTTCTAAATAAATCAAATAAATAAAGTTTAATTAAATAAATATATATATATTTTTTTTAAAATAAAGTTTTATAAAAATATGTCATTTTATATCATTTTTATAGAAATAAACAATTCTTTTATAATTTATACATTTAAATATATCAAATTAATTAACTAAAAACCCTACTTAACCTAACTAACAAATTCTAAACCCTAAGGACCTTTTCTGCCTAAAGAACAAGAAACTAGAGGGACTAGTAGTGTATTTAACCCATTCTTGATTTCTGTTGACTTTTGAAAGTCAACACATTCGAGCCTTTGATCCAAATTCGAATCGTATAACCTCGAATTCGTCCGATTTTGTAACCGATATGCACGTCTCAGACATTAACGACCATTATCAGGTCATTAAACCCCGTCATTGATTCGAATTAAATCCATTTACAATCCTTTAAACCATAACCGTCGACTCCTAATCATGAGACCATCAAATTGATTCGTTTCGATCTTTAAGCTCACAATTCAACACCTGCACACCTTATTCGAACTTCCCCGAACCTGTTGCACCACTCGATTTGGTCGGAGACGCAGCCGTAAACGTCGGGGAGTAACCGTTGAAGCCGCGACTGACATTTAGTCGATCCCCGCATTTCCGATATCATTTCAGGTAATTGAAACTCCTATCACCTTCGTTCTCATCTATAGAACAGAAGCCCTAACCTTTTTGGGGCTGATATCATCGAATCGATCATGAACCCAATTCTAGGGTTCTTATGAAACCGGTTTAATCGAACACCACTTTAGACCCTTTTTAAATTCAATTAAATTATACCATTAGCTTCGAAATCAATCACTCCTTAAAAGCCCTTTATCAATTTAAACTGTTATTATCGAATTGATCATAACCAGTAACCTAGGGTTTGTTCATAATCCATTTTGGGGTTTTTGATCCTAGACACGATTAAAATGAAATTAAATCATACGAATAGATTCGCAATAACCTAAGCAATGAAAGCCCTATGATTCCAACGAGTTTCACTATCGAAATTGATCAAATTGATTTGATGCTCATATCTAGGGTTTCGGCCTTTCATCGAGTAATTAAACCATTCTAAACCTAACGTTTTTGCAATTAAACTCACCCTCGAAATCGCAGGCACCCGATTAACAAAACCCCTATGCCCCCAGATTCGATCGAAGTCTAAATCGGGAGTATTGAGACTGGTTTTGATTCGGTCTGTTAAGGGGGGGGAGAACACTGGTGCCATCCGTGTTAATACCAATTGAAACCGGATCATTTGTGCGATACCCTAGCGGGCGTGATGGTTAAACCGGTGTGTGTGTGCAGGGGAGACCCGGGTTCGAGACCGGGCTCCTGCATATATATTTTTTTGGATTTTTTCTGGTTAATTTAATTAATAAAAATTGTTTTATTAATTATTATTATATATAAATGTGTTTTAACCCGGGAAACGACCCGTAGACTCGGGTATGAATTTATTAACTTATTTTTATTAATATACCCACTTTTATAAATAATATATTTATGTTATTATCAAATAAAAATAATATATTTATATTATTTTCGAAACTGTAACTTTGGATAAAAATAATATGTTTTATTATTTTTAACCCGTGACTTTTATAATTAGATAATATATGTTTATATATTATTTCGTATCATTTTTGTACCACGTGTGACGTTTTAAAACTATTAAATGATATAAATAGTTATATTATTTACTCTCGTTATTATTTTGACTAAAAATAATATATTTATTATTTTTGACGTAAATGGTTATTTATTTATCTAGAGAACTTAAAAAAAAGATATATTAAATTATATTATCTTCCTAACCATTTTAAATGACACGAACAAACCTTAGCTTATTTCTTTAAACTAAATGACTAAACTACAACTATAATAGGTTAATTGTGACCTACTTTGGATTATATCTTTGGATCAAACTTAGCTCGGAAACTACTTACAAACCATGTGAGTTTTCATGCCCCTCTTTATACATTTTATCACTTTTGGGGTGAAACATGTTCCTATATAATTACACTTACACTATTGACAAATCTCACAACTTGAAACAAATTCCCTTATGTTAGACTTGTTTAATTGCATTATGTGGCTTATTTGTTGATTACACTAGTTCATATTATTCACTGTTTCGACAGCCTATGAATGGAATTAGTGGTACCATGTGGGTTAGCTACCCCATGCATTTCTTTGATCTAGGATGCATGTAATGAATTCTGAAACTGAAAAACTGTTAACTATATGTTGGACAATCTGAATTGGATAAATCTTAAAAGGAAGGTTTAACTTGGACTGTGTGTATATACAATAAGACTATAATGTATTACTTGTCTTAGCATGGAATTTGTACTTTATCTAAACTACTATATCTATATCTACCATGATTGCTCACCAACAATTCATTTTGTTGATAACTCTTATTTTAAACATGTTTCAGGTGCACCAAGTTCAAGCAACGCTTGATTTATGTTCAACACTTAGGCTTGGACTTAGAAATTAGAAATCTGATTTTATCTTGTTTGGAACTATGTTTTGTCTTGTTTATTTGAACTAATTGTAGCCTTTGAGGCACTTTTAATATTATTGAATAAAATTATGAAATTTTAATAGTTCCAAGTGCTACGAGCAATCTGGTTACAACTCGGGTCATACTCCGACGTGTTCCGCCGCCCGGTTGGGGTGTGACAGATTGGTATCAGAGCCTTGGTTATAGGGATTTAGGTTATTAGAAATCTTTAACCTAGACTATAACTTTAGGACCCTCTTTTAGTCTTGCATGATTAGGAACTTATGTGTTTATTTGTCAAATTCTAAATCTTTAACACAAATCTTACAAATCCTCAAAATTCTAAGACTTTACCTTATATTTCCATCAATATTCTTTTATATGAAATTCTTCAATGTTTTAAAATATTTTATAAAACCCCCTAGACTTTGTAAGTCTATCCAAAGTCTCGTTAAGGTTTAAGACTTTGACAATGTTCAGAAACTCGTGCAATCTGGAAGGGTGAATGCCTGTATTCTGAGTTTCCTGTCTAGGCAAGCGTATTCGTACAAATCCAAATTACTGGACCTGTTACGCTTACCTGGGGATTCTCGGGATGAGTGTTCACTTATAGGCTAAAGCATGACTTTCTCAAATATTGTTGAAATCTTATTAACCTTGATATGTCCTAAGTAATTGTGTGGTAAAACCCAACCAACACAATTACTAACTATGTGTTTAAACTTAAGCCTATCTTTACTTTCAAAGCTAACTCTTGAATATTATTATTCATCTCAAACTTGCATTTTACTTTATTTTCTTATAGAATGTCTGATCCCGTTGATACAAATCCGGCACTCACACAACAAATTGTTGATCGGATTGCTGCAATACTACCAGCTCTGTTTCAACATCGTGATCAAAGCTCTTCTAATAACAACAACAACAATGCTTGCAACTTCAAATACTTTAATTCGTGTTCACCACCAAAGTTTTCGGGTCATGAAGGAGCCACTGGACTACTCCAATGGTTTGAGGGCATTGAGAACACCTTCCTTAATGCTGGTGTTCCCGAGGCACTCAAGGTTCAATATGGCTCAAGCGTCTTTCAAAAGCGTGCACTAACTTGGTGGAACGGCGAGAAAACTACTCGCACCGTTCTTGTTGCTATGGCTCTTCCTTGGGCTGAATTCAAGGAACTCATGATCAATGAGTTCTGTCCTCGAAACGAAATGATGAAGATCGAGGAGGAATTTTGGACTCTCTCCCAAGATAGTGGTGACAATTCTGCTTATGTCACTCGTTTTTATGAGCTTTGTCTACTCGTTCCTCACCTAGTCGACACCTTGGCTAGGAAGATTGAGAAATTCTGCAAGGGACTCCCAATTCAAATCAGGAGTGCTGTTCTTAGTAGTAGACCTGCTACTATCGAAGAAGCTGTTCGTCTTTCAGCCACACTTACCGACACTTATGTCGATGCGGGAATCCTTCACCGCAAAGGAGGGAAGAAACCTGCTGTGGTTGCTGCTGTGACTTCTAAACCTGAACCTACTGGTAGAAACAGGAAGAGAAAGTCCAACCATAAACAAAATTATGGGACTGTTACACCTGCTCAACCTGTGAGCCAAGTAGCACCTGCTACTACTACTACCTTCAGTCCAACCAAGAAGGCTTATTCGGGGAGTTATCCTCAATGTGATATTTGCAAGTCTCACCATCTTCCCAATGCACCATGTTGGGTTTGCACAAAGTGCAAAAGGTTGGGACATACTCAAGATCGTTGCCGAACCCCAAGCAACACTCAATCTCAAGTGCAAGGCCATAACGTGATACAAAACACACCATCCTTAACTGTTAAGGCTTGTTTCCAATGTGGAGATCCAAGTCACTTCAAGGATAAATGTCCGTTACTGGCCAATGCAATAAAAGCTTCAATCTCTGCTTCCAAAGGCCGAGTCTACACCATTACTGCTAGTCAAGATCAAGCCGACAACGATGTTGTCAATGGTACGTATCTGATCAATAATCAATATACTACTATTTTGTTTGATTCTGGTGCGATAAAAGTTTCGTGTCCTTTGAATTTGAACCAATGCTTGCTAAGACTAGAACCCAACTAGACAAAACTTATAATGTAGAAGTAGCTAACGGGAAATCCGTTAAAGTTGACTCAATTATTGCAAACAATAAACTACAACTTAACGAACATACTTTCTCTATTGACTTAACTCCTATGCAACTTGGGAGTTTCGACGTGATCGTCGGCATGGATTGGTTATCCAAACATCGTGCTGAGATCGTTTGTGCCGACAAATTCATAAAGATTCCTCTGCCGTCTGGTGAAGTACTACACGTGTATGGAGAGAAACAACCCAAAGGCTTAAAACTGATGACTATAACAAAAGCTCAGAAGTACCTCAACAAGAATTATCCAGTTTTTCTAGCTCACGTTGTGAAAAAGAAGGACAAGGGTAAACTTATGGCTGATATTCCTGTGATTAAGGACTTTGCTGAAGTATTTCATGAAGACCTACCGGGAATTGCCCCTACACGACAAGTCGAGTTTCGTATCGACCTTGTGCCTGGTGCAACTCCTGTGGCAAGAGCACCATATCGTCTTGCACCATCTGAAATGCAAGAACTTGCTAGTCAACTTCAAGAACTCTCTGATAAAGGATTCATACGTCCTAGTTCCTCACCATGGGGAGCACCTGTCTTATTCGTCAAGAAGAAGGATGGATCTTTTAGGATGTGTATCGACTATCGGGAACTCAACAAATTGACTGTCAAGAATCGATACCCACTTCCAAGGATTGACGATTTATTTGATCAACTCCAAGGAGCTTCTATTTTCTCAAAGATCGATCTTCGTTCGGGTTATCACCAACTACGTGTTAAGGAGGAAGACATTCCCAAAACAGCTTTTAGAACTCGCTATGGACACTACGAGTTTGTTGTCATGCCATTCGGTTTGACTAACGCACCTGCCGTGTTCATGGATTTGATGAATCGTGTTTGTCGACCTTATTTGGATAAATTCGTCATTGTCTTCATTGACGATATTCTTATCTACTCAAAATCTAAGCAAGAACATGAAGAACATCTTCGTTTAGTACTTGATCTTCTTAAACAGGAACAACTTTATGCTAAATTCTCCAAATGTGAATTCTGGCTAAAGGAAGTCCAATTCCTAGGTCATGTTATTAACGAGGCTGGGATTCATGTTGATCCTGCTAAAATTGAAGCTATAAAGAATTGGATTGCTCCTAAAACACCAACAGAAATCCGTTCTTTTCTTGGACTAGCAGGATATTATCGACGCTTTATTTCTAACTTTTCCAAGATTGCTGTTCCTCTCACTGCCCTAACTCATAAGGGTAGGATCTTTGAATGGGGACAAGAGCAAGAAGAAGCGTTCCAAACTCTTAAAGAAAAACTGTGCCATGCTCCAGTCCTATCTCTTCCCGATGGCAGCGACGACTTCGTTGTTTTCTGTGATGCTTCAAAGCAAGGACTTGGATGCGTTCTCATGCAAAGGGGTAAGGTGATTGCTTATGCCTCAAGACAACTTAAGGTTCATGAAGATAACTACACCACTCACGACCTCGAACTTGGTGCGGTCGTGTTTGCTCTCAAGATTTGGAGACATTATCTCTATGGAACCAAATGTGAAATCTTTACCGATCACAAGAGTTTGCAACATATATTCAACCAAAAAGACTTAAACATGAGACAACGTCGTTGGATGGAACTGTTAAATGATTATGATTGCAAAATCAAATATCATCCAGGGAAAGCTAACGTGGTGGCTGATGCGTTAAGTCGGAAAGAATATCCTAACATATGTTGTGCTCTTATTCAATCGGATATCGAGACCAAAATTCTTAAAGCTCAACAAAAGGTTCTTTCCGAGGACAACATGCAAAAAGAATTGGGTTGTGGAGTTGAAAAACAATTGGAGACTCGACCCAATGGGTTACTACACTTCTTAAACCGCTTATGGGTTCCTGATCGGGATGATCTTCGTACTTTAATTTTTGACGAGTCTCACAAAACCCGTTATTCTATACACCCAGGAGCCGATAAAATGTACAAAGGCCTTCGCCAACACTATTGGTGGCCCGGCATGAAGAAAGATGTTGCCGTGTACGTTTCAAAATGTCTTACTTGTTCTAAGGTCAAGATTGAACATCAACGACCTTCGGGTTTGCTTGAACAACCCGAGATTCCAATGTGGAAATGGGAGTGTATTTCCATGGATTTTATCACCAAACTTCCAAGAACACCTCGAGGATTTGATAGCATTTGGGTAATCGTGGACCGACTCACGAAATCAGCTCATTTTCTCGCAATTCGAGATGATTGGGGAGCTGAGAAGTTGGCTCAAGTTTATTTGGATGAGATCGTTCGTCTACATGGCGTTCCTCTTAATATCATATCTGATCGTGATAGTCGTTTCACTTCCCGTTTTTGGGGATCTCTACAATCGTTCATGGGTACTCAATTGAATTTGAGTACAGCTTACCATCCCCAAACTGATGGTCAAACGGAAAGAACGATTCAAACTCTTGAAGATATGTTACGTGCTTGCGTCCTTGACTTTGGAGGCAATTGGGACAAATATCTTCCACTAGCTGAGTTTTCGTATAACAACAGCTACCATGCTAGTATCGAGATGGCACCCTTCAAAGCTTTATATGGTCGCCATTGTCGTTCTCCTCTTGGCTGGGATGAGGTCGGTGAAGCACAAATCACTGGTCCCGCTCTAGTCCAAGACACCACTGATCGAATCATCCAAGTTCGCGACAATCTTCGTTTGGCTCGGGAGAGACAAAAGAAGAATGCTGATATTCGTAGAAGACCTCTTGAATTCCAAGTTGGTGACATGGTTCTTTTAAAGGTATCACCTTGGAAAGGCGTTGTCCGGTTTGGGAAGAAAGGGAAATTCACACCGCGATACGTTGGACCTTTCAAAATCATCAAACGTATCGGGAAAGTTGCTTACGAGTTGGAATTACCCGACAAGCTTAGCAATGTACATCCCACGTTTCATGTATCTAACCTCAAGAAGTGTCTTGCCGAGGGAAACCTCCAAGTTCCTCTTGACGAAGTTCACATTGACGAGTCGATGCACTTCGTGGAAAAGCCTATTGAAATCATGGATCGAGAGATCAAACAACTTAAAAGAAGCCGAATTCCGATTGTGAAAGTACGTTGGCAATCTAAACGAGGACCCGAGTTCACTTGGGAACGTGAAGATCAAATGAAGGCCAAGTACCCACACCTGTTCACAAACTCCACTACTTAATTTCGGGACGAAATTTCCTAAAGTCGGGGAGACTGTAATATCTGTACTTTTCCGTTTACAATTTCCGGCCATTTGGCATTTATTGTAAACCCTAATTATCCATATTTAATAATATGTGAAAATTCTTAAATGAATTGCTTAAACTATGTGGCTAAAAACCATACTCAAACTATGTTTTAGGGCTAATATTCATGGTATTTGAATAAAGTCCCTAAACTATATAAAATAAATCTCATAAATTATCTAATTGTAAAAAAAAATTTATACTTATTTAATTTGAGAAAAAAAAATCCTAATGTGTTTTATTTAAATTAAAACACAAATTATATAAATTAAAATGACTTTTATAATTTTTTATGAATTTTTAAGAAATAATAAGATTTATTTCAAAATAAATCAAATAAATAAAGTTTAATTAAATAAATATATATATATTTTTTTTTAAAATAAAGTTTTATAAAAATATGTCATTTTATATCATTTTTATAGAAATAAACAATTCTTTTATAATTTATACATTTAAATATATCAAATTAATTAACTAAAAACCCTACTTAACCTAACTAACAAATTCTAAACCCTAAGGACCTTTTCTGCCTAAAGAACAAGAAACTAGAGGGACTAGTAGTGTATTTAACCCATTCTTGATTTCTGTTGACTTTTGAAAGTCAACACATTCGAGCCTTTGATCCAAATTCGAATCGTATAACCTCGAATTCGTCCGATTTTGTAACCGATATGCACGTCTCAGACATTAACGACCATTATCAGGTCATTAAACCCCGTCATTGATTCGAATTAAATCCATTTACAATCCTTTAAACCATAACCGTCGACTCCTAATCATGAGACCATCAAATTGATTCGTTTCGATCTTTAAGCTCACAATTCAACACCTGCACACCTTATTCGAACTTCCCCGAACCTGTTGCACCACTCGATTTGGTCGGAGACGCAGCCGTAAACGTCGGGGAGTAACCGTTGAAGCCGCGACTGACATTTAGTCGATCCCCGCATTTCCGATATCATTTCAGGTAATTGAAACTCCTATCACCTTCGTTCTCATCTGTAGAACAGAAGCCCTAACCTTTTTGGGGCTGATATCATCGAATCGATCATGAACCCAATTCTAGGGTTCTTATGAAACCGGTTTAATCGAACACCACTTTAGACCCTTTTTAAATTCAATTAAATTATACCATTAGCTTCGAAATCAATCACTCCTTAAAAGCCCTTTATCAATTTAAACTGTTATTATCGAATTGATCATAACCAGTAACCTAGGGTTTGTTCATAATCCATTTTGGGGTTTTTGATCCTAGACACGATTAAAATGAAATTAAATCATACGAATAGATTCGCAATAACCTAAGCAATGAAAGCCCTATGATTCCAACGAGTTTCACTATCGAAATTGATCAAATTGATTTGATGCTCATATCTAGGGTTTCGGCCTTTCATCGAGTAATTAAACCATTCTAAACCTAACGTTTTTGCAATTAAACTCACCCTCGAAATCGCAGGCACCCGATTAACAAAACCCCTATGCCCCCAGATTCGATCGAAGTCTAAATCGGGAGTATTGGGACTGGTTTTGATTCGGTCTGTTAAGGGGGGGGAGAACACTGGTGCCATCCGTGTTAATACCAATTGAAACCGGATCATTTGTGCGATACCCTAGCGGGCGTGATGGTTAAACCGGTGTGTGTGTGCAGGGGAGACCCGGGTTCGAGACCGGGCTCCTGCATATATATTTTTTTGGATTTTTTCTGGTTAATTTAATTAATAAAAATTGTTTTATTAATTATTATTATATATAAATGTGTTTTAACCCGGGAAACGACCCGTAGACTCGGGTATGAATTTATTAACTTATTTTTATTAATATACCCACTTTTATAAATAATATATTTATGTTATTATCAAATAAAAATAATATATTTATATTATTTTCGAAACTGTAACTTTGGATAAAAATAATATGTTTTATTATTTTTAACCCGTGACTTTTATAATTAGATAATATATGTTTATATATTATTTCGTATCATTTTTGTACCACGTGTGACGTTTTAAAACTATTAAATGATATAAATAGTTATATTATTTACTCTCGTTATTATTTTGACTAAAAATAATATATTTATTATTTTTGACGTAAATGGTTATTTATTTATCTAGAGAACTTAAAAAAAAGATATATTAAATTATATTATCTTCCTAACCATTTTAAATGACACGAACAAACCTTAGCTTATTTCTTTAAACTAAATGACTAAACTACAACTATAATAGGTTAATTGTGACCTACTTTGGATTATATCTTTGGATCAAACTTAGCTCGGAAACTACTTACAAACCATGTGAGTTTTCATGCCCCTCTTTATACATTTTATCACTTTTGGGGTGAAACATGTTCCTATATAATTACACTTACACTATTGACAAATCTCACAACTTGAAACAAATTCCCTTATGTTAGACTTGTTTAATTGCATTATGTGGCTTATTTGTTGATTACACTAGTTCATATTATTCACTGTTTCGACAGCCTATGAATGGAATTAGTGGTACCATGTGGGTTAGCTACCCCATGCATTTCTTTGATCTAGGATGCATGTAATGAATTCTGAAACTGAAAAACTGTTAACTATATGTTGGACAATCTGAATTGGATAAATCTTAAAAGGAAGGTTTAACTTGGACTGTGTGTATATACAATAAGACTATAATGTATTACTTGTCTTAGCATGGAATTTGTACTTTATCTAAACTACTATATCTATATCTACCATGATTGCTCACCAACAATTCATTTTGTTGATAACTCTTATTTTAAACATGTTTCAGGTGCACCAAGTTCAAGCAACGCTTGATTTATGTTCAACACTTAGGCTTGGACTTAGAAATTAGAAATCTGATTTTATCTTGTTTGGAACTATGTTTTGTCTTGTTTATTTGAACTAATTGTAGCCTTTGAGGCACTTTTAATATTATTGAATAAAATTATGAAATTTTAATAGTTCCAAGTGCTACGAGCAATCTGGTTACAACTCGGGTCATACTCCGACGTGTTCCGCCGCCCGGTTGGGGTGTGACAGATTGGTATCAGAGCCTTGGTTATAGGGATTTAGGTTATTAGAAATCTTTAACCTAGACTATAACTTTAGGACCCTCTTTTAGTCTTGCATGATTAGGAACTTATGTGTTTATTTGTCAAATTCTAAATCTTTAACACAAATCTTACAAATCCTCAAAATTCTAAGACTTTACCTTATATTTCCATCAATATTCTTTTATATGAAATTCTTCAATGTTTTAAAATATTTTATAAAACCCCCTAGACTTTGTAAGTCTATCCAAAGTCTCGTTAAGGTTTAAGACTTTGACAATGTTCAGAAACTCGTGCAATCTGGAAGGGTGAATGCCTGTATTCTGAGTTTCCTGTCTAGGCAAGCGTATTCGTACAAATCCAAATTACTGGACCTGTTACGCTTACCTGGGGATTCTCGGGATGAGTGTTCACTTATAGGCTAAAGCATGACTTTCTCAAATATTGTTGAAATCTTATTAACCTTGATATGTCCTAAGTAATTGTGTGGTAAAACCCAACCAACACAATTACTAACTATGTGTTTAAACTTAAGCCTATCTTTACTTTCAAAGCTAACTCTTGAATATTATTATTCATCTCAAACTTGCATTTTACTTTATTTTCTTATAGAATGTCTGATCCCGTTGATACAAATCCGGCACTCACACAACAAATTGTTGATCGGATTGCTGCAATACTACCAGCTCTGTTTCAACATCGTGATCAAAGCTCTTCTAATAACAACAACAACAATGCTTGCAACTTCAAATACTTTAATTCGTGTTCACCACCAAAGTTTTCGGGTCATGAAGGAGCCACTGGACTACTCCAATGGTTTGAGGGCATTGAGAACACCTTCCTTAATGCTGGTGTTCCCGAGGCACTCAAGGTTCAATATGGCTCAAGCGTCTTTCAAAAGCGTGCACTAACTTGGTGGAACGGCGAGAAAACTACTCGCACCGTTCTTGTTGCTATGGCTCTTCCTTGGGCTGAATTCAAGGAACTCATGATCAATGAGTTCTGTCCTCGAAACGAAATGATGAAGATCGAGGAGGAATTTTGGACTCTCTCCCAAGATAGTGGTGACAATTCTGCTTATGTCACTCGTTTTTATGAGCTTTGTCTACTCGTTCCTCACCTAGTCGACACCTTGGCTAGGAAGATTGAGAAATTCTGCAAGGGACTCCCAATTCAAATCAGGAGTGCTGTTCTTAGTAGTAGACCTGCTACTATCGAAGAAGCTGTTCGTCTTTCAGCCACACTTACCGACACTTATGTCGATGCGGGAATCCTTCACCGCAAAGGAGGGAAGAAACCTGCTGTGGTTGCTGCTGTGACTTCTAAACCTGAACCTACTGGTAGAAACAGGAAGAGAAAGTCCAACCATAAACAAAATTATGGGACTGTTACACCTGCTCAACCTGTGAGCCAAGTAGCACCTGCTACTACTACTACCTTCAGTCCAACCAAGAAGGCTTATTCGGGGAGTTATCCTCAATGTGATATTTGCAAGTCTCACCATCTTCCCAATGCACCATGTTGGGTTTGCACAAAGTGCAAAAGGTTGGGACATACTCAAGATCGTTGCCGAACCCCAAGCAACACTCAATCTCAAGTGCAAGGCCATAACGTGATACAAAACACACCATCCTTAACTGTTAAGGCTTGTTTCCAATGTGGAGATCCAAGTCACTTCAAGGATAAATGTCCGTTACTGGCCAATGCAATAAAAGCTTCAATCTCTGCTTCCAAAGGCCGAGTCTACACCATTACTGCTAGTCAAGATCAAGCCGACAACGATGTTGTCAATGGTACGTATCTGATCAATAATCAATATACTACTATTTTGTTTGATTCTGGTGCGATAAAAGTTTCGTGTCCTTTGAATTTGAACCAATGCTTGCTAAGACTAGAACCCAACTAGACAAAACTTATAATGTAGAAGTAGCTAACGGGAAATCCGTTAAAGTTGACTCAATTATTGCAAACAATAAACTACAACTTAACGAACATACTTTCTCTATTGACTTAACTCCTATGCAACTTGGGAGTTTCGACGTGATCGTCGGCATGGATTGGTTATCCAAACATCGTGCTGAGATCGTTTGTGCCGACAAATTCATAAAGATTCCTCTGCCGTCTGGTGAAGTACTACACGTGTATGGAGAGAAACAACCCAAAGGCTTAAAACTGATGACTATAACAAAAGCTCAGAAGTACCTCAACAAGAATTATCCAGTTTTTCTAGCTCACGTTGTGAAAAAGAAGGACAAGGGTAAACTTATGGCTGATATTCCTGTGATTAAGGACTTTGCTGAAGTATTTCATGAAGACCTACCGGGAATTGCCCCTACACGACAAGTCGAGTTTCGTATCGACCTTGTGCCTGGTGCAACTCCTGTGGCAAGAGCACCATATCGTCTTGCACCATCTGAAATGCAAGAACTTGCTAGTCAACTTCAAGAACTCTCTGATAAAGGATTCATACGTCCTAGTTCCTCACCATGGGGAGCACCTGTCTTATTCGTCAAGAAGAAGGATGGATCTTTTAGGATGTGTATCGACTATCGGGAACTCAACAAATTGACTGTCAAGAATCGATACCCACTTCCAAGGATTGACGATTTATTTGATCAACTCCAAGGAGCTTCTATTTTCTCAAAGATCGATCTTCGTTCGGGTTATCACCAACTACGTGTTAAGGAGGAAGACATTCCCAAAACAGCTTTTAGAACTCGCTATGGACACTACGAGTTTGTTGTCATGCCATTCGGTTTGACTAACGCACCTGCCGTGTTCATGGATTTGATGAATCGTGTTTGTCGACCTTATTTGGATAAATTCGTCATTGTCTTCATTGACGATATTCTTATCTACTCAAAATCTAAGCAAGAACATGAAGAACATCTTCGTTTAGTACTTGATCTTCTTAAACAGGAACAACTTTATGCTAAATTCTCCAAATGTGAATTCTGGCTAAAGGAAGTCCAATTCCTAGGTCATGTTATTAACGAGGCTGGGATTCATGTTGATCCTGCTAAAATTGAAGCTATAAAGAATTGGATTGCTCCTAAAACACCAACAGAAATCCGTTCTTTTCTTGGACTAGCAGGATATTATCGACGCTTTATTTCTAACTTTTCCAAGATTGCTGTTCCTCTCACTGCCCTAACTCATAAGGGTAGGATCTTTGAATGGGGACAAGAGCAAGAAGAAGCGTTCCAAACTCTTAAAGAAAAACTGTGCCATGCTCCAGTCCTATCTCTTCCCGATGGCAGCGACGACTTCGTTGTTTTCTGTGATGCTTCAAAGCAAGGACTTGGATGCGTTCTCATGCAAAGGGGTAAGGTGATTGCTTATGCCTCAAGACAACTTAAGGTTCATGAAGATAACTACACCACTCACGACCTCGAACTTGGTGCGGTCGTGTTTGCTCTCAAGATTTGGAGACATTATCTCTATGGAACCAAATGTGAAATCTTTACCGATCACAAGAGTTTGCAACATATATTCAACCAAAAAGACTTAAACATGAGACAACGTCGTTGGATGGAACTGTTAAATGATTATGATTGCAAAATCAAATATCATCCAGGGAAAGCTAACGTGGTGGCTGATGCGTTAAGTCGGAAAGAATATCCTAACATATGTTGTGCTCTTATTCAATCGGATATCGAGACCAAAATTCTTAAAGCTCAACAAAAGGTTCTTTCCGAGGACAACATGCAAAAAGAATTGGGTTGTGGAGTTGAAAAACAATTGGAGACTCGACCCAATGGGTTACTACACTTCTTAAACCGCTTATGGGTTCCTGATCGGGATGATCTTCGTACTTTAATTTTTGACGAGTCTCACAAAACCCGTTATTCTATACACCCAGGAGCCGATAAAATGTACAAAGGCCTTCGCCAACACTATTGGTGGCCCGGCATGAAGAAAGATGTTGCCGTGTACGTTTCAAAATGTCTTACTTGTTCTAAGGTCAAGATTGAACATCAACGACCTTCGGGTTTGCTTGAACAACCCGAGATTCCAATGTGGAAATGGGAGTGTATTTCCATGGATTTTATCACCAAACTTCCAAGAACACCTCGAGGATTTGATAGCATTTGGGTAATCGTGGACCGACTCACGAAATCAGCTCATTTTCTCGCAATTCGAGATGATTGGGGAGCTGAGAAGTTGGCTCAAGTTTATTTGGATGAGATCGTTCGTCTACATGGCGTTCCTCTTAATATCATATCTGATCGTGATAGTCGTTTCACTTCCCGTTTTTGGGGATCTCTACAATCGTTCATGGGTACTCAATTGAATTTGAGTACAGCTTACCATCCCCAAACTGATGGTCAAACGGAAAGAACGATTCAAACTCTTGAAGATATGTTACGTGCTTGCGTCCTTGACTTTGGAGGCAATTGGGACAAATATCTTCCACTAGCTGAGTTTTCGTATAACAACAGCTACCATGCTAGTATCGAGATGGCACCCTTCAAAGCTTTATATGGTCGCCATTGTCGTTCTCCTCTTGGCTGGGATGAGGTCGGTGAAGCACAAATCACTGGTCCCGCTCTAGTCCAAGACACCACTGATCGAATCATCCAAGTTCGCGACAATCTTCGTTTGGCTCGGGAGAGACAAAAGAAGAATGCTGATATTCGTAGAAGACCTCTTGAATTCCAAGTTGGTGACATGGTTCTTTTAAAGGTATCACCTTGGAAAGGCGTTGTCCGGTTTGGGAAGAAAGGGAAATTCACACCGCGATACGTTGGACCTTTCAAAATCATCAAACGTATCGGGAAAGTTGCTTACGAGTTGGAATTACCCGACAAGCTTAGCAATGTACATCCCACGTTTCATGTATCTAACCTCAAGAAGTGTCTTGCCGAGGGAAACCTCCAAGTTCCTCTTGACGAAGTTCACATTGACGAGTCGATGCACTTCGTGGAAAAGCCTATTGAAATCATGGATCGAGAGATCAAACAACTTAAAAGAAGCCGAATTCCGATTGTGAAAGTACGTTGGCAATCTAAACGAGGACCCGAGTTCACTTGGGAACGTGAAGATCAAATGAAGGCCAAGTACCCACACCTGTTCACAAACTCCACTACTTAATTTCGGGACGAAATTTCCTAAAGTCGGGGAGACTGTAATATCTGTACTTTTCCGTTTACAATTTCCGGCCATTTGGCATTTATTGTAAACCCTAATTATCCATATTTAATAATATGTGAAAATTCTTAAATGAATTGCTTAAACTATGTGGCTAAAAACCATACTCAAACTATGTTTTAGGGCTAATATTCATGGTATTTGAATAAAGTCCCTAAACTATATAAAATAAATCTCATAAATTATCTAATTGTAAAAAAAAATTTATACTTATTTAATTTGAGAAAAAAAAATCCTAATGTGTTTTATTTAAATTAAAACACAAATTATATAAATTAAAATGACTTTTATAATTTTTTATGAATTTTTAAGAAATAATAAGATTTATTTCAAAATAAATCAAATAAATAAAGTTTAATTAAATAAATATATATATATTTTTTTTTAAAATAAAGTTTTATAAAAATATGTCATTTTATATCATTTTTATAGAAATAAACAATTCTTTTATAATTTATACATTTAAATATATCAAATTAATTAACTAAAAACCCTACTTAACCTAACTAACAAATTCTAAACCCTAAGGACCTTTTCTGCCTAAAGAACAAGAAACTAGAGGGACTAGTAGTGTATTTAACCCATTCTTGATTTCTGTTGACTTTTGAAAGTCAACACATTCGAGCCTTTGATCCAAATTCGAATCGTATAACCTCGAATTCGTCCGATTTTGTAACCGATATGCACGTCTCAGACATTAACGACCATTATCAGGTCATTAAACCCCGTCATTGATTCGAATTAAATCCATTTACAATCCTTTAAACCATAACCGTCGACTCCTAATCATGAGACCATCAAATTGATTCGTTTCGATCTTTAAGCTCACAATTCAACACCTGCACACCTTATTCGAACTTCCCCGAACCTGTTGCACCACTCGATTTGGTCGGAGACGCAGCCGTAAACGTCGGGGAGTAACCGTTGAAGCCGCGACTGACATTTAGTCGATCCCCGCATTTCCGATATCATTTCAGGTAATTGAAACTCCTATCACCTTCGTTCTCATCTGTAGAACAGAAGCCCTAACCTTTTTGGGGCTGATATCATCGAATCGATCATGAACCCAATTCTAGGGTTCTTATGAAACCGGTTTAATCGAACACCACTTTAGACCCTTTTTAAATTCAATTAAATTATACCATTAGCTTCGAAATCAATCACTCCTTAAAAGCCCTTTATCAATTTAAACTGTTATTATCGAATTGATCATAACCAGTAACCTAGGGTTTGTTCATAATCCATTTTGGGGTTTTTGATCCTAGACACGATTAAAATGAAATTAAATCATACGAATAGATTCGCAATAACCTAAGCAATGAAAGCCCTATGATTCCAACGAGTTTCACTATCGAAATTGATCAAATTGATTTGATGCTCATATCTAGGGTTTCGGCCTTTCATCGAGTAATTAAACCATTCTAAACCTAACGTTTTTGCAATTAAACTCACCCTCGAAATCGCAGGCACCCGATTAACAAAACCCCTATGCCCCCAGATTCGATCGAAGTCTAAATCGGGAGTATTGGGACTGGTTTTGATTCGGTCTGTTAAGGGGGGGGAGAACACTGGTGCCATCCGTGTTAATACCAATTGAAACCGGATCATTTGTGCGATACCCTAGCGGGCGTGATGGTTAAACCGGTGTGTGTGTGCAGGGGAGACCCGGGTTCGAGACCGGGCTCCTGCATATATATTTTTTTGGATTTTTTCTGGTTAATTTAATTAATAAAAATTGTTTTATTAATTATTATTATATATAAATGTGTTTTAACCCGGGAAACGACCCGTAGACTCGGGTATGAATTTATTAACTTATTTTTATTAATATACCCACTTTTATAAATAATATATTTATGTTATTATCAAATAAAAATAATATATTTATATTATTTTCGAAACTGTAACTTTGGATAAAAATAATATGTTTTATTATTTTTAACCCGTGACTTTTATAATTAGATAATATATGTTTATATATTATTTCGTATCATTTTTGTACCACGTGTGACGTTTTAAAACTATTAAATGATATAAATAGTTATATTATTTACTCTCGTTATTATTTTGACTAAAAATAATATATTTATTATTTTTGACGTAAATGGTTATTTATTTATCTAGAGAACTTAAAAAAAAGATATATTAAATTATATTATCTTCCTAACCATTTTAAATGACACGAACAAACCTTAGCTTATTTCTTTAAACTAAATGACTAAACTACAACTATAATAGGTTAATTGTGACCTACTTTGGATTATATCTTTGGATCAAACTTAGCTCGGAAACTACTTACAAACCATGTGAGTTTTCATGCCCCTCTTTATACATTTTATCACTTTTGGGGTGAAACATGTTCCTATATAATTACACTTACACTATTGACAAATCTCACAACTTGAAACAAATTCCCTTATGTTAGACTTGTTTAATTGCATTATGTGGCTTATTTGTTGATTACACTAGTTCATATTATTCACTGTTTCGACAGCCTATGAATGGAATTAGTGGTACCATGTGGGTTAGCTACCCCATGCATTTCTTTGATCTAGGATGCATGTAATGAATTCTGAAACTGAAAAACTGTTAACTATATGTTGGACAATCTGAATTGGATAAATCTTAAAAGGAAGGTTTAACTTGGACTGTGTGTATATACAATAAGACTATAATGTATTACTTGTCTTAGCATGGAATTTGTACTTTATCTAAACTACTATATCTATATCTACCATGATTGCTCACCAACAATTCATTTTGTTGATAACTCTTATTTTAAACATGTTTCAGGTGCACCAAGTTCAAGCAACGCTTGATTTATGTTCAACACTTAGGCTTGGACTTAGAAATTTGAAATCTGATTTTATCTTGTTTGGAACTATGTTTTGTCTTGTTTATTTGAACTATTTGTAGCCTTTGAGGCACTTTTAATATTATTGAATAAAATTATGAAATTTTAATAGTTCCAAGTGCTACGAGCAATCTGGTTACAACTCGGGTCATACTCCGACGTGTTCCGCCGCCCGGTTGGGGTGTGACATTTCTCCAACTTTTCCCGTTCACTCTAGCCGATCGAGCTGCCACTTGGCTCGATTCTCAACCCGCAGGCACATACACTACTTGGGCCACACTTAGGGATGGATTTCTCAAGAAGTATTTCCCACCCGCTAAGGCATCTCGCCTCCGTGATCAGATTCACCCGTTCCGCATGGAACCCGATGAGTCCTATTACCTTGCTTGGGAGCGTTTCCAAAACCTACTCGCTCGATGCTCCCAGCATGGTCTCTCTGATTGGGCCCTTGTAGAGAAATTCTATAATGGTCTCAATTATGACACGAAAGCTCGTTTCGATAATTCAGCGGGAGGACACCTCATGGGTAAGAAATCAGTAACCGAATGCCTAGATATGTTTGAGAGTTTTGCCCAATCTGAGTCTGAGCAGCAGTCAGCAAATAGGAATACCACTCCTATCACTAGTGCAACCTCATCTACCAGAGGTGTTCACCAGGTCACACTGGATACTAGTGTTGCTGCTGCTCTAGAGAACTTGCACCGTGAGATGAAAGAGATAAAAGCCAAGGTAGACAAATGTGAGTTCTGTAGGGGAGGTCATAGCACTTTACATTGACCGTTGATGAGTGAGGAACAAGCCGATTTCATAGCCGGCCAGTCGAGAGGTCCAATAAATGCTTTTAATAATAATAACTATAATTCGAACTGGCGTAATAATAATAATTCAAATTGGCGTTCTTCCGGTAACCCCCCTGGTTTCCAATCTAATTTTAATCGGGGTCAAGGTCAGTTCAGTTCTAGGAGTTCAGGTGGACAGGGTCAGTTTGGAAATCAGTTTAACAACCAGGGACAGGGTAATGGTAATGGAGGTTCAGTTGGTCAGGGATCATCTAGTGGCCAGGGTTCAAACAAGGGTTTAGATAGAATTGAGGAACTCCTGTCACAGTTAGTTGTTAAGGATCAGGTCACCCAGAAAACTCTTTCTGAACACGATATTCTTCTTAAGAATCAGCAGTCCGCTTTCCTTGACCTTCAAAGGTCCGTTGGTGACATGGCTAGAAAACTTGAGGAGAGGTTACCCGGTCAATTTTCGGGTGGCACTCAACTCAATCCGAATGCTCATGCTCATGCGAAAGCCATCACCACTCGTATCGGAAGAATTTTAGGTGAACCGAAAGTGAGAGAAGGGCAAGAGGTAGAGGAGGAGGAGCCAGTTGATAAAAAAATTGAGTTGAAGGCTCCCGGTAAAGTGTAATCTAGGCTAGACCCAACAATTACCGCACACACCGTCGAGCCCCAAGTGGAGAGGAGCGTTGAGAAGAGACCGATAGAGTCTAGGCCTTCACCAGTTATAGATCTTTCACGAGTCCCGTATCCTGCCCGCCTTAAGCAACAGAAATATGCCAAGGAATACGGGCATTTTCTCGACATGTTCAAACAACTAAAAATTAATCTCCCGTTCATTGAGGCTCTCCAATGCATGCCCAAATATGCCAAGTTTTTAAAGGACCTTCTTAAAAGAAAGGATCGATTGGGGGAGCTCTCAAACATTCCATTGACCGGAGGTTGTTCCGCGGTTTTTTTGAACAAATTGCCGGAAAAACTGACGGATCCGGGTATCTTCACCATTCCATGCCTATTCGGTAGTGATACCCAATGTAGAGCTTTAGCCGACCTAGATGCTAGCATCAACCTGATGCCGTTTTCCCTCTATGAGAAGCTAGACCTAGGTGAACTTTCACCCACTCGTATGACTTTATCCTTAGCCGATCGTTCCGTCAAATACCCTCGTGGTATCATTGAAAATTTACTTGTTAAGGTCGATAAGTTTGTCTTCCCGATCGATTTTGTCATTCTTGATATGGAAGCTGATGAGGGAGTTCCTATCATTCTAGGCCGTCCATTTTTACGCACCGCAAAGGCACTCATCGATGTTTATGATGGAAAATTTTCACTCTGCGTTGGTGACGAGAAGGTCACATTTGAGGTAGCTAGATCCATGCAACACCCAAACGATTCTAGTGATTTTAGCGGCCCATGCCACTCCGTCTATTTCTTGAATTCATTCATGTCGGGCGTGGACCAATGTCTCGAGTATATCAGTGGAGTCGATTTGTTGGGAGGGGGAGTGCTTGATGAATTGGAGGAGAGTGAAGAAGAAGAAGAGGAGGAAACCATGTGGTTTCCCGAGGTGATGGAGCTTAGTGAGGTTAGGAATGAGAGTGAGAGAGCTCCCTTAGAGATACCAACCCCTTTAGAACTAAAGGTTTTGCCTTCACACCTAGAGTATGCTTATTTAGGTGAGGGTTCGAGTCTTCCCGTTATTATCTCCTCTAAGTTGATGGAGGAGGAGAAGTTGAGGTTGTTAGAGGTGCTGAAGTTGCACAAAGAGGCAATTGCATGGAGCATTTTGGATATTAAGGGCATAAGCCCCGCCTATTGTACTCACCGGATTCTTATGGTGGATGAATATAAGCCGGTGGTGCAACCTCAAAGGCGTCTCGATCCAAACATGCAAGAGGTAGTGAAGAAGGAGGTTTTGAAGTTGCTAGATGTCGGGGTGATTTACCCAATTTCTTTATTCCCCATGGGTGAGCCCGACCCAAGTTGTCCCGAAGAAAGGGGGATGACAGTGGTCATGAATGAGAAGAATTCGCGTACAGTCACCGGTTGGCGTGTGTGCATTGATTACCAAAAATTAAACGACGCCACCTAAAGAGACCATTTCCCTCTACCGTTCATCGATCAGATGTTGGAGCGTCTGGCGGGTCAACAGTTTTACTGTTTTCTCGACGAATTTTTGGGATATTTCCAGATTCCCATCACACCGGAGGATCAGGATAAGACGACATTTACATGCCCTTATGGCACATATGCGTACCGCCGTATGCCATTCGGGTTATGTAACGCTACGGCTACCTTCCAGCGTTGTATGGTCGCTATATTCCAGGATATGATTGAGACTTCCATGGAAGTTTTCATGGATGACTTCTCGGTTTATGGAGGCTCCTTTGACCAGTGTTTGATTAATTTGGGGAAGATGTTGAAGCGGTGTACGGAGACGAAATTGATGTTGAATTAGGAGAAATGTCACTTCATGGTGACGCAAGGGATAGTGTTAGGCCATAAGATCTCACGAGATGGCATAGAGGTGGATATAGCCAAAATAGATACAATCAGCAGGTTACCCCCACCGACGAGTGTTAGGTTGATCCGTAGTTTTCTAGGTCATGCGGGCTTTTATAGGCGTTTTATCAAGATTTTTCCAAAATTACTCGGCCCATGACCCGACTCCTCGAGAAGGATGCCCCGTTTGTCTTCGATGAGGAGTGTCTCAAAGCCTTTGATTTTTTGAAAGAAAAGTTAATCAGTGCCCCCATTCTTATATCACCCGACTGGAGCTTGCTTTTGAGCTCATGTGTGATGCGAGTGACAGTTTTGGGGCAAAGGCGGGATAAGCACTTCCACCCCATCTACTACGCGAGCAAAACTCTAAATGATGCTCAAGAAAACTATACCTCCACAGAGAAAGAGCTCCTAGCCGTAGTATTCGCATTCGATAAATTCCGTTCATACCTCGTGCTTTCGAAAACCACCGTTTTCACTGATCATTCTGCTTTGCGTTTTCTCTTCCAAAAGAAAGATGCTAAGCCATGTCTCATACGATGGATCCTATTGGTCTCCGAGTTCGATATAGAAATTAAGGATAAGAAAGGAGCGGAGAATGTCGCGGTCGACCATTTGTCACGGTTGGAGGACCCGAAGAGAGAGGAGATTCGTGAGGAGGTGATAGGTGATAAATTCCCTCACGAGTCGGTTGAGTTTGTGGCAGCGGAGAAGGAAGGTATGCCATGGTTCTCCGATTTGGCAAATTACCTAGCGAATGGAGTTGTGTTGAAAGGTATGACAACCCAACAGAGGAAGAAATTTTTTAGGGATGCTAGGAGGTACATTTGGGATGACCCTTTTCTTTTTAGGATAGGAGGAGATAGGATTCTTAGGAGGTGTGTGACGAAGGAGGAAGGTAATGAGATCCTTAGGCATGTTCATGAGGGTTTAACGGGAGGTCACCATGGTCCTCACACCACCGCCCAAAAGGTGTTTGATTGTGGGTTTTATTGGCCTTCGGTAGTTAAGGATGCCTTAGAGTTCGTTAGGAGATGTGATGCGTGCCAACGTACTGGCAATTTCTCATCCAAGAACGAGATGCCTCAAAATCCAATCCAGATCCTTGAAATATTCGACGTTTGGGGCATTGACTTCATGGGACCATTCCCCATCTCTAGCGGGAATCGGTACATCCTCATGGCGATTGACTATGTTTCAAAGTGGGTAGAGGCTCAAGCTCTTCCCACAAATGATGGCCGAGTGGTGGTGAGATTCCTAAAGAAGTTATTCACTCGTTTTGGTACACCTAGAGCTCTCATAAGTGACCGTGGCACTCATTTTTGCAACGCCGTGATGGAAAAAGCGTTAGCACGCTACGGGGTCACTCATCGTTTGTCCACCGCATATCACCCCCAAACAAGCGGTCAAGTTGAGAATGCCAATCGAGGAGTGAAGCGAATCCTAGAAAAACCGTAGGAAAAAATAGGAAAGATTGGTCCGAGAAGCTAGATGATGCTTTATGGGCGTTCCGAACCGCATACAAAACACCCTTAGGAACCACCCCGTTTATGGTCGTTTATGGAAAAGCATGTCACCTACCCGTAGAATTGGAACATCGTGCGCTTTGGGCTCTCAAAACCGTGAACCTAGACTTAACCGAAGCCGCTCGGAAATGATTTTTCCAAATTCATGAGTTAGAGGAGCTTAGGGATGCGGCATATGCACGTTCATGGAATATTAAGGAGAAAACTAAGGCATTGCACGATAGGAGGCTTAGGAGAGTGAGGGAGTTTAGAAAGGGGTATAAGGTACTTGTTTATAACTCCCGGTTGAAGTTGTTTGGGGGGAAGTTGAAGTCCAAGTGGTCGGGACCATATGTGGTCAAGGAGGTTTTTCCATACGGGACGATTGAGTTGTTAGATGAAGCCGATGGGAATACATGGAAAGTAAATGGCCACCGTTTGAAACACTATGTAGGGGGACCCATATATCTTACCGAAGTGGAGGAAACTCCTCTCGAAATACCTCCTAACAACGCCCAAGTATAGAGTCTTGAGTGAAAGCTCAAGTGTAAAGTTTGTAATTTTTCATAGTTTTTGTTTTTGTGTCTTGTGTTTTTGAGTCTTGTGCAGGAAAACATCACCGTTGGGAGCAACGATCGACAGGAAAACGAATTTCCAGGTAAGTCTTAGTGTTAGATTTTATTTTGAATGGGTTTTTGGGAGGTTTGGAAAACTTAAAATTTTTTCTAAGGCATGGAGCTGGCAAAATCTCGAAACTTTCTGTTGAAATAGGCCCCTCGCCACCCGCGAGGGATTGAATATTTACGTCGCGAGCCGCGAGGCTCCTAGCCACCTGCGAGACACATCCCCACACTCGCCGCGGGCCGCGAGCCCCCCTTCTCTTCAGAACAAAACCTCTCTTCCCCAAACCTGCAGTCACTTTTATCCTTACAAACCCTAAAATACCTTACGGCCTCCACCACCAACCCACCACAAATCCACCATTTTTACACCCCATTCACCATTTTTGACCCTCTTACACCTATCATATCAGCCTACACCTGAAACCCACCAGAAACTACTCATTTGTTCACTCACCAGCATATATTTTCACGGGGTTCTGGGTGTACCTCTTGTTTCTTAGTTTTCTCACTGATTAACTCGCTCTCCAGGTATGTATTCTTGTATTTTTTAATTTTGTAATCTTTTAGTCTTCGAGTTTTGATCGGTAGTGGGTAGTTTTGCATGTTTAGGTGTCGGTTCTTCATCGTATCGTTTAGTTAGTTTGGGTCTTTGATGATAAATGCAGTGCGGATGGGTAAGTTCGGGGCTGTTTTGGTTATGTCTGTGCCGGTGGCTTGGTTTGGGAACATTCGGAAATTGAGGTGGTTTGGCTCGGGATAACTTAAGCTCGGTACTCAATGTCGGTTTGTTGTGGCACTTAGGTTTAATTGGGGACAATTAAAGTGTCGAGGGAGGTAATGTACATTGAGTCTAGTTAGTGAGTCGTTTTTTTTGTTTCGGGTTAGTTTTTGGGTAATTTTATGTTTTGACAGGTTAAAGGCTACTCGCCCGTACTTAATCTCCATTCGGGCGAGTTTGGTCTAAACTTATAATTAGTTCTTGTAAATTGTCACCCAAAGTGTTTGTAACTTCAGGTTTTCTGGTACAACCTCGAATGAAATGCTATACGGTTGATTATTTATAAAAAAAACAAAAAAAAATAGTTTGTGAATAATGACTTTCTGCTTTTCTTTTCTTTGTTTGATTATTCATGTGCAGATATGTCAGGTGAAGGTTCGTCAAGCAACGTCAGGAGGAGGCATTGAGGTATATGATGGGAAACATGAATATGAATGTCCCGAGTTTTTTCGCGCCTCAGGGGTCGAGTGGTCAGCAGTACAGTGGTTATGGTCAGTATGGTTCTTATGGACAACCGGGCAGCTCAGGTCAGTATGGTGTCGACCGCTCACCACCAGAGTTTCCGATTTTTGAAGCTGAGAGTGAAGAGGATGAAGAATAGTGTGGGGATGATGCAGCTGTTATTGTGTCCTTTCTATTTATTTTTTGTTTATGATGTTTTCAGTATCTATGGGTTGTGATGTTTTAATACATTGATACATTGGGTGGGTTGGTTTGGTTGGTTTGTGTTTGGCTTGAACAAACTGAATGGTTTTCTCTGCGAGTATTTTGATTATGTTTAGGTTGTTGTGATGTTGCCGCTTCCATTCGTGTGTGATAAATGAGGATTGTTGGCTGGGCACGTTCGGTATGGAGGGCACTAGTGGAAATTGACTGGCACGTTGATAGTCTTGCTTTATTACCAGCTAAGTCTTTTCCAGTTGTATATCTTGTATTTTCATTTCTTTTCGTTCCTGCATTAGGGACAATTCAACATTTAAGTGTGGGGATGAGACATTTAATTTTTCATTGATAAAAAAAATAATAATAATAAAAAAAATAAATAAATAAATAAATAAATATATAAAATTGGAAAATGTCTCTGTTTTAGAAGTTTGCAATTACAAGCACGGGAAATGATAGTAAAGTCGGGTTTTTACTTGGTTTTTGAATATGAGATTATAAATAAAGTGAAAGCGTGTCTAGTTTGGGATATGTGGGTAGGCCCGACCAGTTGAGAAGTTTCCTTTGAGCTTAAATATATCTAATGTTGGGACATTTGTGGGTTATCATCTAGGAGAAGTAGGGAAGTCGATACCGCCACAAATAGTATAAGGAATGCCGTTATAAGTTTTAAAATCTTAGAATTTTTATCGAAAAAAAATAGCATATAAAATAACGATGCCTATGGAATTGCTCTTGGGGATGGTGACTTTGATTAAAATTCCCGCTAGGATAAGTTAAAATAAAATGATATGATTACCGACGTTCACGTTGTCGCTCTTGGGGATGGCGACTCTGATTGAAACAACCTGTGGGTTAGGTATGAATATTGTGTGCTCGTGATTTCTCTAAAAAAAAAAAAAGAGAAAATTTTGATGTTAATTCTTTTGATTTTTAAAGCATGAGACGGTTAGGAAATAATCAATTGGTTGTTCCTTTTGTTCCATAAGCTTGAGGTGGGGTTAGATGAAACTATAGCTTCCGATGCGTGAAACCCTAGATAATCTGATTGAACTTAAATTAAATAAACATGATAAGGAACTTGGATACCGGATTTGGGTTTAAGAGGATAATATATTTGCAATCGCAGCTAACACGTCACTAAGCTTTAATTAAAATAACTGAGATTTTGAGAACCAAGTTTCTACCTGACTAAGATTCTATATACATAATTCTTTTTCAGGGACGAAAAAAGGTTAAGTGTGGGGATATTTTATGTATTGCAAAATACACCCATTTATCGTGTCCAGTTTGAGTGGTTTTGTTTAGTTTTCTTTTAGGTTTTAGTTAGAATATGTTACTGCTGATTTATTTGTGTTTACCAGGTCTCGAGTGATAGTTGTTGCTGAAATGGGTAGAAAACGAGTCAAAAATATGCAAAACCGAGTACCGGAAGAGATCAGGAGGTCAAGAGTCAATTAAAAGCATGAAATTCGAGAAGAAACACGAGTTGTCCCTCGCGGGCCGCGATGGAGTTGCATCACAACACACAGAAATTAACTCCTCGCCACCCGCGAGAATGGAAGCCAATGGGCTCCGCGGGTGGCGAAAGCCTATTTTCCACATAATGTTTCGAATTTCAGGTGGGTTGATGCTAGATTGGGGTATAAATACATGTCAATCATATTCTTGTAAAACGTAGCCGATTTTAAAGAATCTAGGACGAATTTTGGAGAGATTTCAAGCAAGAAGGAGAAACGGTCGAAGGTTGGAGTCATAGGATCGATCAAGCTCGTGGTTTGGCTATCCGGGTCTATCAATTCTTTGTTTTCTTAATTTTTACCATATTTTTCCACTTTGTTGAAATTGCGTCTTTGATTTGGATAATGATGAGTAGCTAAATTAGATAAACTACCTAGATTATGATGAATGGGATGCTAAAGTTGTGATTTTATATTGGATGCTTGTTAATTTTGGATTTCATGATAAAGTAGCAAACTTGATTATTGATTCGTTGAATATGCATGCTTAGAATTATTCTAATTGTTATATATTGCTTCGTATGATCTTTGGTGAATGTCTTTTGCGTAATAGGGTCATGCTAAATTATTAACTTGCGTTGTGATTTGTTGGGTTAATTGGCCAAAATACCTTAGAAGCTATATTTGATAATTGAATAGGTCTAGGTGTTATACTAATCTTAATAGCCGAGAGGTGCGAGATTATTGATAGGTCTAAATTGGTAAATTGCTAGGGTGGTCTTTGAGAGAAGTCTGTCGTAGTTGCCTTGCTAATATTTGTCTTTCGAGTCGAATCAAGAACCCAAGTCATCCTAGGTTTACAACCCGAGAGGGAGTAGGTCATATTAGGGTACTTTACATAAACATTTAGATAACCGAGAGGAAGTCTAGATCAACCGGTGTTTTTAGCAGCCTTCAGAGTTCCTTAGGTGTCTTCCCGAAAAGGGTCGGGAGTCCTGTTCGGTGTCTCAAGAGGTTAGAAATTTATGATCCCGATTCCTTATTAACTTGCATCCGTTAAAAGTATAGCTCGAAGTATCCCAGGATTCCAGTCTAGGTAGTTACCCATCATCATCTGAAGTAAAACCCAAAATCACCTTCGTGTCTTAGGTAATTTAGTTAATTGATAGTAATTTAATCGCTTTTCTCTTAGGATTTTAGACAAACCCCCCCCCAAAATATAAAAACAATTAGTCGTGTCAGTCGGTCTGTTTAAGTGAGTCTAATTTACGTAATAAATAGAGTTTCGTGGGTTCGATTTCCGGACTTATTTAGCTGTACTAGAGTTGATCGGTTCACTTGCCGGTTAGTACTTTAGTCGAGTTTTAGAGAGTCTAGAATATAACTTAGTTTCTAGAATAGGTTAATTTAGTTAATAATTTAATAACTATAGTTTAGAACATCACACACCCTCCACCTCACAACCTGAACAACAGTCTGCTTCTACCTTTCGAACCCCTGTGCATACCACTAAGGATGCACAGGTACAAAAAATCACTTCACCTCTTTTGGATGTTATCGTTCAACCGGAATACAGGGTCCCGGTTGCGACGACTAGGAAAAGGGGCAAGGAATCTCCTTCTTCTCTTGCCTCAAAGGCCCAAACCCAACCTAACAGCCCTCACTCAGAATCACAACATTCTGGTGAGAATATCATAAGGGACAGCCACATTATTAGGGAGACTCCTTTGGATGTCTCTCTATTAGGATCAGGATCACTTCCCGGATCCATAGAACAGCCCCCTGAGCTTTTCCTTTTTCTTTTGAACTTAAGTGTTGAGGAACCTGATCAAAATGATGTACCTTCTCCAACTACTACTAACTCGGAGGTACTGATTGATCTTGTTTCCAACACACCCAACCCAAGTTCGTCTACCCTGAAGGTCCACTCTAGGAGCCATGAAAGAGTGGATGTGGAAGAGGCTGTCACTACTGCTGGTCCATCAAATGACCAGGAGGACAGTGACAACATTGCTAAGACCTCAACCACGGCAACTCACAGTGAGGATGTTTCCTTGGAAACTCCCTTCACTGAGAGGAATCCCAGGTGCCAAGAAACCATGGGTGATGGGGACGAAGAGGCCAGGCCAAAGGCCCCATCTGGATCCAAGGATTCTACAGCTGTTGATGAGGACAGACTGTAACTTCATATCTTGAAATTGACGGCCAGGATGGTCATGCTAGAGGCTGAAGTGTCCAAATTAAGACAAAAAGTCTCTATGCATGAAGCTCATAAATTCCAAACTTTACCTACTTTCTCCCTTGTATCAATGGGCACCCAAACTGATGCTTATTCGTCCACTGATGCACCCAAAAAGGGGGAGATGGTCCCAATGGAGGATATAAGGTTGAAAGGATAGTCAGAAACTTGCAAAAGCTTCAGCAACAAAGACAGTAAGAGAATTTTGGTAGCATCAGTCTAGGGGGAGTTTGTAGAAACAAAGACTGATGGCTACAAAATTCTTTAAGTATAAATACAGCTGATCTCAGAGTTTGCTGCTGACCAACAAACTGCTGCGGACAAGCTTATCTGCTGTGGATACTTGTTCTCCTGCTGAAGAACAAATCTGCTGCGCATAGCCTTATCTGCTGAAGACCAATGTTGCTGCTGATAGGCTTATCAGCAGCATCATTCTCATTCTTGCTGCTGATAGCTATGTTCCTTGAAGACAAATCGTTGCAGCCGACTATCCATGCCAAGCGTCACTGATAACTTTCTGCAAAAGCAACTGACACACTCAAAGCAGAAGGAACCTCAATGGCACAACCAATGAAACTCAGCAATGCTCTTCTCCAGACATGCAAGCAATGATGCATAAATAAGACGCTTCAATAAAGTTAGCTAGTTTAGCTTTAACGTGTATTATTAGCTTTTGTATAAAAGATCAACGGTCTGTGTTCGATCTGATCCTTAGAATCAAGGGTCTGTCTTGATTCTAAGTTAGTATAAATACTGTGTAAACACTTCATTGTAAGTGTGCTTTGAATTAGAGTTTTCATTTGTAATCGTTTATTCACAAAAGCTTAATACAACAGTGTTCTTATCAGTATTCTTTCTGTTTACTCGATTGTAATTGTGCAGTTGATATTGTTTCCGCCGATCTCAACTAAGAACAGAACCATCTTGTAATTTCACGATCCTACACATTGCCATGTGCCACTTGATATCCATCTCTTCCAAGTCATCAGGATGAATTTGTTCCAAGTTATCTTGTATCAGATTGGCAGGAGAGAGTTTTCCAGCCAGCATTGCATTATAGCTATTTAAGAAAATACTAAATAATGCAACATTCATTTCAACAGGTTTGACAATATTTGTGGGTGGTGGATTATTCTGTTGAACTGGTGTAGACAATGTTGTTTCTTTTGAAACAACATGCATATTCAGAGTATGAGCAGATGACATGCTTGAAAGTAAAGTACTACCTTGAGACACTAAGTGATCTGTCTCAGACATAAACATGAGATGCCTCTACTGATCATCCATCTCACAAGACCTCAGAATAGAGATTAATTCACCGAGTGAGGTGGTATACATGTCTTTGGTTCTCTTAATTGTGGTGATGTTGAAGTTCCAGTTTATTGGTAGAGAGTTGAGCAACTTCTTGTTTATCTCACCATTGGTCATTTCAATTCCAGCACTGCTCATTTCAGTCATTAGATGAGTGAACCTGTTTATCTGTGATTCAAGGCTTGCCCCTTTCACATACTTGAACATGTTAAATTTTTGTCTTGACATGTCCTTCCGACTCTCTCGCATATCTAAATTACCTTCAAATCTTTCAACCAAATCATCCCAGAGTGATTTTGCAGTTTTGTACTCCTTGAAACCTTGAGCAATTTATGTTGACAACGCCATTGTCATACCCGCGTAATCTTTCTCATCCTTTTGTTTCTGAAGAATTTCTTCACCAACATAGAGATCAGGGTCCTTAGGAACAAACTTGTTGTTTGCATTTCTAACTATAGGAATTGTAGGGCCCTTCTCAATAAACTTCCATATAGATAAATCCTTATAACTAGCAAAATTTCCATATCTATATTTCCAGTTATCAAAATCATCTGCACTGGTGAGACGAGGAGGTCTATTAGTGGTACCAATCTTGTTGTCCATGGCATTAGTATTAGTCGTGATTTATACAGCTGAGGAACGCACGAGATTTGCAATAATAATAGCTAACATAGAAATCCGCAAACTTGAAGTAAAGTTGGCACAAACTTGAAGTAATCGCAAACTTGAGTAACTGCAAACTTGAGGAACCGCAAACGCAAACTTGACAAACCGTAAAGTTCAAGAACCGCAAACTTGACACTCGCAATCTTCCAGATGAATAAATAACCGAAAACTTTGATTTTTCTAGCAAAAAAATCAACTGGTCAAATCGAATCTTCAACAAACGCGATAGAAACAAGTTCCAAAACATGTCAATCTGACAAGCAACTCTTCCAAACACACAAGTCAGTTCAAATAAAAGCGAAACCAGTAACTTTGATACCTCAGGAGTTAAAGAAATCCGTTGTAAGTTTCACCGAATGAGCGTTAAGGCTCTGATACCAATTGTAAGGTCCGAAATCTTGAGGATCTTTAATCAACGGATTCAACAGCGTGTTGAACCCGGCGGAAACAAACTCAACACGTGACTTGTAGATAGAAACAAAGAAGATGAGACACAATCAAATATCAAATGATAAAAAGCATTAGGAAATTGGGTGATAAAAACCATCAGGAAAGCCACTCCAGGTATGTGGGTATATAATCTTAGTGTTGGAATGAGTTTTTAAAGAAGTTGAAAAATTGGAAAATTTCGTTTTCTTTCCGTGATGGGAGCCTCTTCGCGTACCGCGAAGAGTTGCCTTCCCATCTTCGCGACACGCAAAAGACAAGCAGAAGGGCCAGACTTAATTTTGTCCCTCGCGGTACGCGAGGGACTGCCCCCTGGTTTTCGCAGTACGCGAGGGACTCAAAAACCCTAATTTTTTTTTATTTTTTATTTTTCATTATTTGAGTCGTTCGAGTCCGCCGGGTCTTTTAATTTGCTTTGAGTTGTTATATTGAGTCGATATGATGCTTGTGGGTTTGTTTCGAGCTTAATTTGGAGGTTTGGATTTCAACTTCCCATACTCAATCTCCATTTGGGGGACGATAATCCGACTTTCACTTAATTCTTTTGTACAAGGAAACCCGCTTGTATCCATGGATCACAATCGCGAATGAAATGCTATACGATCATCTTTCTAGCTAGGTTTTAATTTTTGTATTTTGTTTCGTTTTGAGTCGCTCTTCTTATATTGAGGATAATACATAGTTTAAGTGTGGGGAGGGGAGACCTTGTCCGGGTTTAGTTTGAGTCTTTTGTTTTGAGTGAGTTTTGAATCGTCAATATCATAAAATTTTAACTAGACCTGGACAAGGTCTCCGGATTTAAGCCTTTTGGCCAATTTAAATTAAATTTTTAAACATCATTTACTACACGTCTTTCGCATAATCAACTGTTTTCGCAGTTACTCCGGTCTTTGCTCTTCTGCTGGCATTGGCTTGCCTCTTTGATGTTACTGTCATCTTCTCCAAAATATCCCAGTCAACATCCACATGATTATCGAAGAATGAACCTGCACTGGTTGCATTAACATCTCTAACATCTTCAGGTAGCAACCCATCATAAAAGGCATGAATTAGCCTTCTGTATCCCATGATGGACAAAAATTAAAAAAATTTGAAAAATGTCCTTGGAATAGAATGTTTGCAATTAAATGGAAAATGATAGTACAATCAGGAATTTGCATGTGGAATTTAATTGAATAATAATGATGATCAAACACGTCTAATCTGTATCGTTTTGGTTGGCCCAACCGACTTAAGAGCTTAAACATCCTGATAGTGAATCTATTTAAATGAATAATTAATTCAGGATGTCTTGTGGGTTCTCATCTTAGGGGTGTCGGTAAGGTCGAAACTGTCAATATAGGGTGATAGGTACCTTTATAAACAAAAATTTATAAGTTTTTAAAATATTTTGGCACGTCGCTTTCTTTTTATGAAAATAAATCCGAAAGTTGGGTGGCGTCGCAATCCATAATCCATCAAATTGAATGAACTTAATTAATTAAAAATTAAGATCTTGAGTTCAGCCTACGTGTTACCCTTTGGGATGGTGACTTAGAGGATACACCCATGGGCGGGACTTAAGTGATCAATAACATTGGATGACTAAGTTAGGTATACGTGTTTCCCTTAGGGATTGTGACTTGAAGGATACACCCATGTTCTGAAGCTTATGTACTTCATTGCTTAAAAACTTCAGCCTACTTGTCATATATCGTGTTCCAGCGTGATTGAAACACCGCTGGGTTAGGTTTATTCATAAGTATTAATAAAAGCTAAAACATTTAACCATCGATCCACAATTCATCTAATTTTCAAAAACATATAAATTTGTGTTTATAATGGTGGGAAATCTATATGGTTTAACGCGGGCCTAAACATGACTTTGAGATGGGATTAGGCTGAGTCGTAACTTTCTAAGTGTGAGAGCCATAGTTTGACTGCTTGCTTGGTATTGTATAATATATTAGATCACATAAGTGGGGGCTCGAGAGTCGGTGGCTGGGTTTAATCGGATAGAAATTCCGATTGTTACGGTTAACATGTTATGAAAATTTGTGTTGTGTAAAATGAAAGTAAAGTTGCAAGTTTCCCAGTTATGATTCCATTGCATTATTCTTTTTCTAGATGAAAAAGGTCAAGTGTGGGGATGTGATGTATGGTTAAATATCTCATGTATAAGTGTCGGTTTTTTGTACATTTTAATAGTTAATTGTGTTTATCGACTCAGTTTTATGTGGGTTTCGTAGTTTGATGTGTTACATGATATTTGTGCTAAAGAGCGAAACTTTACGCGTCATATATATGAAGGAATGAAGCTCGAAAAGTCAAGAAAGTCAAAGTCAAAGATCAAAAGTCAAAATTCTTGAAATTAGGATCTCCGCGGTACGCGAAGATCAGAGGAACATTGTTCACGGTACGCAAGAAACCAGAAAAGGCCGCGCGACTAAAGTGTCGTTTGCGCCACGTGAAGGACTGACCAGAATGTTTCGCAGTACGCGAAGAAACCTTATTACGGCAAATTAAACATAATTTCAATTATAAAGTCATTGTGACTCCAATTCTCAAATTACCTTCTTCCCTGCCATCCCAGAGCTTCCTTAAGGCGATTCCAGAGCTTGTTTGGCCAATTGTTCTTAGTTTTGAATACTTGTAAGTTTAAAGTTTAGATCTTTAATGTTTTCGACAATCATGAGCGGCTAAACGATTTCGTGATCACTCCGGGTTAACGATTTATGCCTGTACTCGTATGATCTTATCGAATGAACAGTATTAGATTGAAGTTTTGTGAACCTATTAAGTTCTTTGAATTCAATTGTATGTTTGATTTATGAACAATTGCATGTTTTCAATTTATCGCATCTATCATCGTTTCTTGGTTTACTTGCATCAGGAATAATCTGATTTTTTGATTGAATTGACTATTGTGTGATTGGGTTAAATAATTAAAGAAGGTTATGTCTATGTAATCTCAGATCTGGTTTGAAACTAAAATTGTGCGTGTGCTTTGCTAAATCTAAAACCCAGAGTGGTCATTCTTCTCCAATATTTTTTACAACTCAAATTAAGTGCTTTTGATAACTCTAAGTGTTTTAAGTAATAAAGTTTAGAACTTTAGTAGTAATTGAATCAGTTAGTTTAAATAGCATTCTCACTGGTTCCCTGTGGATTCGACAACCCTACTTTTCTGTCTACAGTTTAAGGTAGCTAAGTAGTGAATTTTATAACTATTTTTCATTGATCTTGACACCGCGATCAAAATGGCGCCGTTGCCGGGGAACTTGTGTGCAAAGTGCTATTTTTGATTTATTTTGTTTAGTGCTACTAATTTTGTGCTTACGTGTGCATGGACAGTTTTTATGCATACTAGGCGCTCAGGAAGAACTTCACCATTGCTTTTTGATTCAGAAATAGAAAGAGCAGTAAGAGCTAACAGAAAACTTATAGGAACAGTCCAAACAATACTTGAAAAGCTCGACAGTCCTTCGGTAAGGATGTCATAGAATCAACCCGCTAATCAAGATCCAAATCAAGGTGGGGAACAAAACCCACATATTCCACCTCTACCAAATCTTCTATTTCCCAACCAACCATAAAATCAACCAAACCCACCTCAAAACTAACAACCACCTATTCCACCAAATCAAAACCAACACCACCCAGATTCCAACAACCCTTACCTTAACCCGTATTTCGAAATCAACCATACCAATCACATGATAGCTGCCCAAGCTACTTTGATTATGAAGATGAAGATAGCCACCATCCACAACATGGGTCTCAACCTGAGAATTGGAATGAAGAAGAAGAGTGGTATGAATTAAACCACTCGGAGGCATTCCCTCCCCGAGATCAGAGGCAGAACATATATGGAAGGGTTCAACCACTACCAAGAGCAGATTATAGGTTTCCACCGAGGAACAACCGGTAAGGGTATTTGGGTAATTTTGAATGAGAGAACATGTACAGACAGCCCGAAAACATACAACCACCAAGACATGATCAAGGGGTGGACAGTCACTTCCGCCTCGCTCTAGCTTTGAATGCATGCCGTGTCATCCCACCGGTTCGTAGGGGGAATGCATTCGAGATCAGACCGGGTTGTCTTGGGATCCTCTCCCACTTCCATGGGAGAGCTACTGAAGAGCCTTACACACATTTGTTTGAATATGAGGCTACTTGCGGGACCATATGTGGTCAGGGATTTACAGCAGATGAGGTGAAACTGGTACTCTTCCAGCTTTCACTTAAGGACAGGGTGAAACAGTGGTTCTTATCTCTACCATCTGCAAGCATTACCACCTGGGTAGAATTACTGCAGTTCCTGGATGAATACTTCCCACCTCACAAAACCAATGAGGCCCGAGCTGCTATACAGGATTTCAAGCAACAATCAGGGGAGGCTTTCTATGAGGCATTCAAAAGATTCAAAGTGTTGCTTCGAAACTGCCTACATCATGGGATACAGAAGTGGGAGCTGATTCAAGCCTTTTATGATGGATTGCTACCTGAAGATGTTAGAGATGTTAATGCAACCAGTGCAGGTTCATTATTAGAGAATCAAGTGGATGATGACTGGGATATTTTGGAGAAGATGGCAGTAACATCAAAGAGGCAAGCCAATGCCAGCAAAAGAGCAAAGACCGGAGTAACTGCGAAAGAAATTGATTATGAGACGCAAAAGCGTCTGGATGCCATGGAAATTCAAATGGAAAGGCTTGGTAGACCTAGTGGAAGAGAGGTGTCCAATGTCTCACAGGGATACCCGGTGTGTGAGGGATGTGGTGATCTGGGCCATACTGTGGAGAGTTGTCCAAGAGAATAGGGCAGGCTAGAGGAAGTGAACCAAATTGTGGGAGATAGGAAGCATGACATGAATGCAACTCACTGCCATCCGGGACTCCGGAATCATCATAATTTTAGGTATGGTAGTGCAACTAATCAACTTAATCCTAACTTTCAGGTTCCTGATATGCAGGTTGGAAATCAGCAGCAGTACCAGAACCGCCAACAAAGCTTCAATCAAGGCGGGTACCAAAGAAACTCAGGTAATTAGGGGTACCAACAGGGGGGATATCAACAAAGAAACTACCAACATAATCAAGAAAACAAACCTGCAGCTTGCAGTGACCCGCAGCTTGCAGCCATATTGGAATCCATGAAAAGACTTAAACAAGACAAAAAGATCCAAATCAAAACAAATGAGTCGTTTGAACGACAACTGGGTCAGTTGCCTGAGAAATTGTCAGAGGTAGTGGGACGAGCACCGGGGCAACTCCAAAGCGATACAAAATTAAACCCGCAAAATCAAGGAGCAAGCTCCCCTGGGTCAAAGAATGCTTATGTTAGTGCAGTTAGCATCCAGGAAGCCAGTGAAGAAAGTGAGTCAAAGGATGAAGATGAGCAGGGTGAACCCATTATCCCCACTAAAGTGGGAGGTTTGCAGATTGAGCAGGCTCTGTAAGATTATGGGTCCAGTGTCAGCATCTTACCAAGAAACTTATACGACTAGTTAACCTTGGCCCACTAGAAAAAGTTGACACTATGGTGGTGTTAGATGACTTAACAAGGAAAAGGGCTCGAGGAATGGATAGAGGTGTTGCTGTGAAGGTAGGGGGAATTCTATTACCCTGAAGACTTTCTGGTGGTTGAGTATGAACAGACGGTGAGGGAGAAACAACATAGGGTAATCCTGGGCAGACCATTCTTGGCAACTGCCAATGCTTTGATCAACTGCAGAGACAACACGGTCAGAATGTCATTCGGTAACATGGAGTTTAACTTAGACATTCGTTCTCTTACTTTTACATACTTTTATAAAGTTAAATGTCCTAAAACAGGTGTTACTATGTAACATCCCGAAAATTTATAAACTAGTAGTTCGGGTTAGAGGACGACCCGAGCCCATATTAATTGAGAAGAGATTGAAAGGATTTTTATACGAGGTGCATTTAAACTACCCGTAACGTCACGTTTGGTTGTTTTAAAAAGATAGTTCGGGATCAAGGGGTGCAATTCGGAACTGGAAGGACCCGAGGCGTAACTCTTAGGGATATTTAAACATATTTAGCACAAACCCTAGGTCATTATTGACCTAGGTGGTGCGACGGCAGAGAAGAGAATGCAAGGGAGAGGTTCCGGCGAAGAGTGGCTCTCGGTTGTGGTTCAACGGCTCCGACACAATAAAGTAAGTCAAGTTTATGTCTTTGTATTGTCATATATGTACGGTTACGCATGGAAATCCATTTAGGGTTGATCCTCGTTATGGCAAGTATAGGATGGGGTGAGGGCGGTGGTCCGGTGGCAGTCGTGGACAGCGGCAGCACCGTGCGGAGCAGGGTAGTTCGGCGAAGGTGTGACGAGGTTGTAATGACTGTTGGCAGCGGTGGTTCGCGAAGGATTTCGGCTGGATGCAGAAGGGGGACTTAGGAGTGAAGACGACCTACGAAGACAACGGAAACTCATGGCGGTTCCGGTGACTATGAAACGCGGCGACAATGGAGGAGGCTGTAGTGGTGTGATGAAGAGTCGGCAGTGGCCAGGGGTGGTCGTGGAAGCGCGGTGGCGATGCGAGGTGACAACCGGTGATGATGGAGAGGGTGTTCTATGACGATCGAAGGAAGGACTATCGGGGTGGTGGTGCTCGACGGACGCAAGTGCGCATGCGGCGGTGATGAGGATGGCAGTGGTGGTTAGACGAGGAGTACGTCAACGGGACGCAACGATAGTGCACGCCGGGCTGGGTTAGGGTCTCGTAAGGTGCACACGCAAGGAGGACCTGACACTGGTTCATATGTTAGCATGGTTAGGCTTTTACGCTGCATGGCTTGCATGTGGGTATGAGACCCGGTTCGAGTACTTGTGCTCTCGGGGGAGTCAAGTTGCATGGTCAGGGTGTGCATGCATGGGATGAAGCAGGTTCGGTTATGCGAGTCCCAAGTAAGTCAACGACGGTCCGGGTTACATGAACGTGTGGAACTAGGGTTACTTAGGGGATATATGTCAAGCTTATGAGACTAAGTATCAGGATCTATTTTATTTATACGATATGCAACATATGTCCAGAACGTTTTCTGATCACGTGATTGATCGATGTCGTTAGGTCGGTCAAAAACAATCCTTAAACACTTAACTAGTAAGGGTAAGAAGAGTATCGTATCCACGAGGAATCAGTGGTTAGTGAAATTGCTTAGTTTGATAATTAGAATGAAAACACATATCAAATAAAAATGCAACCTCCTCCAAACTTCAGATTCTAGGTTTATGCAAAACTCAGTTATTTAATTGGACACCACATAGACATAGTGTTGGAAAATCAGTTAAAATAGTAATTGAAGACAGGCTGTTGTCAGCAACCTATACAACCAATTCCGTCACAAACCAGTGAAATTCAATCACCCAATTTATGAATGCCAAGTTGCCCCCTTTAGTCACCCAACCCTGCTACTAGGTTATGTCATCAACCGAACAAGATCGTAAAGCAAGCAAACTCAAAGCACTCAAATAAACTGTTTAAAATAACTAATACATCAATCTACTCAGTTATTGTCACAAACTAAATAGATCCAAAAACATAAATAAACTGAATCAAAACATGAAACCTATATGAACCGTCCGCCTGGAGGAAGCCACAAGTGAATTAGCCGCTCATGGTGATGGAGATCATCTTCAATCTTCAAGTGGATGTTAGAATCGTGTTCCTTAGCCTCCCAGAACTCCCCAAAATCGCCCAAGAACTGATGTCCAAAAGAGAATTTCGAATTTGGGGAAGAAACCCCCAATTAAACACTGAAAATCGGCTGTTTCACTAAAAATCCGCGTCTGAAACGTAACCAGCGTAAGCTTACGCTGGGAGCGTAAGCTTACGCCCCTAGTGTATTTTTTATAACCAAATATTTGGATTCGGCTTCTCGAGCTACCCAAGATTCATATATTATGGGTCTCGTAACTCATTTTCTAGCTCGAGATATGTCTGTTTCAAGATTCAGCTTCCAAAACTTCCACATCAGCCTCCATCTTTTGCATAGTTTCCGATCCAAACCCTCTACTTCCTCTCTAATGCTTCCAAAACACGTACTTAGCATCCAAACACCTACAAATCATAAACACATGCAAAGTAAACGCGTTCCATGCTAAATCACACATAAAAACGTATAGTTAAGCATCATAAACACCCAACGAACACCTACACATCACATCCCCACACTTATCTTTTTTCGTCCCGAAAAATATTTGCAATGGAATCATAATTGGGAATCTGCTTTTCACACTCTCATTCATTTAATCATTTCAAATATAATCACGCGCTAACTGTAACAATTGATATTTCTATCCGACTAAACCTAACCACCGACTCTCGAGAACCCGATTATGTGATCTATTATTCTATCTATTACCAAGCCAAAAATCTATCTATGGGTCTCATACTCAGAAAACTACGACTTAGCCTAATTCTATCTCTAGGTCATGTTTAGGCATGGGTTAAACCATATAGATTTCCCACCATTATAAACACCAATTTATAAGTTTTTGAAAATTATGGAATTATGGATCGATGGGTGCATGTTTTTAGCTTTTATTATTATTTTATGAATGAACCTAACCCAGTGGTGTTTCAATCACGCTGGAACACGATATATGACACGTAGGCTACAGTTCTTAAGCAATGAAATTCATAAGCTTCGGAATAGGGGTGTATCCTTCAGGATGTTTAAGCTCTTAAGTCGGTTGGGCCTACCAAAACATTACAAATTAGACGCACTTTCTATTCTTTATTTATTTATTTATTTTTTATTTCAATTCACAAGCAGTTTCCAATTCTACCTATCATTTTTCATTTATTTGCAAAAATTCTAATTCAATGACATTTTTGAATTTTTTTTTTAATTTTTATGGATATTATTTTTTATGACTCAAAATACAGACTCAGTTTTATGACTCAAAATACAGACTCGGTCTCCCCTCCCCACACTTAAACACTACATTGTCCTCAATGTAGGATGAGAGATTATGCACATATATAAAAAATTAAATAAATAAATAAACAAAACTATACAGAGAATTGGAAAGGACTTAGCTGGTTTCGAACTGTAACTGTCTTCAATCCAACCTCACACGATCGTATAGCATTTCTTTCGCGATCGTATTCAAAATCTGCTATTGGGTTGCCTTTTACATGAATACGAAGCTCGAACATCACCACCCGAATGGAGATTGAGTACGGGAGGATCAATCTAAACCTGCAAAGTTAAACTCGAACCAACCTAAGAGCATCAAACTGACTTGAAAACCCATGAAACTTCCCCACACTTGGCCGGCTCGCACACAAAAACACAATAAATAAATAAATCAAACAAAGTCCTAACTCACTTTTCGTAGGAATCACGAATGCATTTAGCATATGCATCAAGCCTTTTAAACCCCTCGGTAGCCCGAGTGGACGAGTTGAGTCTCGTGAGGGTTTCTATTGAACACACCCGCAAAGTTCATTTAACTAGACATGAATGTAAAACATACCTTAGGCTACCTCCTAAGAGTGATAAGTTTAACGTCCTCAGCCAGACGCAGTGTACCTTACTTAGGTCATGGTGGTCGGGTGGGATGCTTGCAGTCCTCCTTCCCCGCACTCTAGTTCCTCTCATCATCAAATTTTCTCCAAGCCTTCATAAACAAAGAAAAGAGTTCTTGATCTACATCATGAACTCACGGTTTCTTCCTTTTCCGCCTTCTCTTTCTAACCCGTTTAGTTCTTCCACTGTCTGGCGTTTCACCATCCTTCTGCTCAGCTAACCTGTCATTCACAAAACAAGCATTCTCGACTGTGTGATTCACCTTTTCAGGTGATCCACACTTGTTAGCTTTCGGGTTTGGCAAGTTTGGAAATATTTTAAGACTCATTTTCTGAGCCCCAAACCTCATCCATATCTGTAACCTTTCTGATTTTCATGTTTTTCCTATTTATTTTATGCCGTGCAATAAAAGACGATTCCGATTCCAACCTTACATTCATTGTTCATGTGCAATAACAAATATACACGCGTTTATTATATTACAATATTAACTAAAACCATCTTGCAAACCTCGAGGACCAAACTTGACCAATACTCAAAACAACATCAATATTACAAAACTACAAGGACTAGTCTTGAAACTTCCAAAAACCTACACAAGCACGGTCGTGCTTAGTCCTAAGCACGGTCGCGCTTGTTCCATGACCACGGTCGTGCTTATCATTAAGCACGGTCGCGCCTGAGATACAGTTTGACTCCGTAAAAGTCAAACCGACACAAATCTTTTACAAAAATAGGTTTCAAACCTGTTTTAGAAATCGCGGGACTTGTAGAAGAAGTTATTCGACCAATTAAGCCTAAGACCCGATCCAAACACGCATACAATCGTCCGAATTCGCGTACCTTTAGACCGACCTTCCCTTTTAAATCAAATCTTGTAATTTGAGCAAGAATCAAACGCATTAAGTTAATCCAATACCTACCCGCGACTTATATAAGTCTCCTTAAACCCTAAATCCATCATTACATCGTCCCTATCTCGTCTGTCGATCAAGAAAAGCCGCGAAGTCTCACCGTAGCCGTCTGCACTGGTTGCCCGTTCAAAACAGGTTAGTAATAGGTCATTAGGATCGTCTCTCCAAGCTAATCGAAAGCCCTAACTTAATTCGTAACCGCATTACACGATTTTACCGAATTGAATCTGAGTTTTTATAAATAAATGGTTTTAATCAAACTACACGCTAGACGTGTTATAAATCCAATTAAATAGTATGGTTGGATTCGCAAACACTCTCTCAATGAAAACCCTAAGTTTCTAATCAGTTTTATTACAAGAACTAGAATAATTGCTTCTGAAATTGACCAGACACGGTCGCGCTAACCTATGAGCGCGGTCGTGCCTGATCAAGCACAGTCGTGCCCGAGAAAGGCCCGGTCGTGTTTATCGAACAAACTAAGTCCGGACCTAGTCAAACCCTAGACGCGGTCGTGCCGGGTACGAGCACGGTCGTGTCTTATGAACAGACTCTTGTTGTGACTTCTGACCAAACACGGGCGCGTTACCGACCAAGCGCGGTCGCGTACGAGCTGAGCACGGTCGTGCCATATATGAGCACGGTCGTGTTCATCCTTTAACAAAATCTTTTATTTAATATATTTTATATTTTAATCAGTTTTAATGTTATAAAAATTATTTTATAAAATATCCAGAACCAAGTATTGTTTATTAAAGATCGATTACTTAATCTTTCTTTAAATTAAAATCAATAAAATACTACAAGTTTATGTAATTATTTTTATCAGGATGTTTAAGCTCTTAAGTCGGTTGGGCCTACCAAAACATTACAAATTAGACGCACTTTCTATTCTTTATTTATTTATTTATTTTTTATTTCAATTCACAAGCAGTTTCCAATTCTACCTATTATTTTCCATTTATTTGCAAAAATTCTAATTCAATGACATTTTTGAATTTTTTTTTTTTAATTTTTATGGATATTATTTTTTATGACTCAAAATACAGACTCAGTTTTATGACTCAAAATACAGACTCGGTCTCCCCTCCCCACACTTAAACACTACATTGTCCTCAATGTAGGATGAGAGATTATGCACATATATAAAAAATTAAATAAATAAATAAACAAAACTATACAGAGAATTGGAAAGGACTTAGCTGGTTTCGAACTGTAACTGTCTTCAATCCAACCTCACACGATCGTATAGCATTTCTTTCGCGATCGTATTCAAAATCTGCTATTGGGTTGCCTTTTACATGAATACGAAGCTCGAACATCACCACCCGAATGGAGATTGAGTACGGGAGGATCAATCTAAACCTGCAAAGTTAAACTCGAACCAACCTAAGAGCATCAAACTGACTTGAAAACCCATGAAACTTCCCCACACTTGGCCGGCTCGCACACAAAAACACAATAAATAAATAAATCAAACAAAGTCCTAACTCACTTTTCGTAGGAATCACGAATGCATTTAGCATATGCATCAAGCCTTTTAAACCCCTCGGTAGCCCGAGTGGACGAGTTGAGTCTCGTGAGGGTTTCTATTGAACACACCCGCAAAGTTCATTTAACTAGACATGAATGTAAAACATACCTTAGGCTACCTCCTAAGAGTGATAAGTTTAACGTCCTCAGCCAGACGCAGTGTACCTTACTTAGGTCATGGTGGTCGGGTGGGATGCTTGCAGTCCTCCTTCCCCGCACTCAAGTTCCTCTCATCATCAAATTTTCTCCAAGCCTTCATAAACAAAGAAAAGAGTTCTTGATCTACATCATGAACTCACGGTTTCTTCCTTTTCCGCCTTCTCTTTCTAACCCGTTTAGTTCTTCCACTGTCTGGCGTTTCACCATCCTTCTGCTCAGCTAACCTGTCATTCACAAAACAAGCATTCTCGACTGTGTGATTCACCTTTTCAGGTGATCCACACTTGTTAGCTTTCGGGTTTGGCAAGTTTGAAAATATTTTAAGACTCATTTTCTGAGCCCCAAACCTCATCCATATCTGTAACCTTTCTGATTTTCATGTTTTTCCTATTTATTTTATGCCGTGCAATAAAAGACGATTCCGATTCCAACCTTACATTCATTGTTCATGTGCAATAACAAATATACACGCGTTTATTATATTACAATATTAACTAAAACCATCTTGCAAACCTCGAGGACCAAACTTGACCAATACTCAAAACAACATCAATATTACAAAACTACAAGGACTAGTCTTGAAACTTCCAAAAACCTACACAAACACGGTCGTGCTTAGTCCTAAGCACGGTCGCGCTTGTTCCATGACCACGGTCGTGCTTATCATTAAGCACGGTCGCGCCTGAGATACAGTTTGACTCCGTAAAAGTCAAACCGACACAAATCTTTTCCAAAAATAGGTTTCAAACCTGTTTTAGAAATCGCGGGACTTGTAGAAGAAGTTATTCGACCAATTAAGCCTAAGACCCGATCCAAACACGCATACAATCGTCCGAATTCGCGTACCTTTAGACCGACCTTCCCTTTTAAATCAAATCTTGTAATTTGAGCAAGAATCAAACGCATTAAGTTAATCCAATACCTACCCGCGACTTATATAAGTCTCCTTAAACCCTAAATCCATCATTACATCGTCCCTATCTCGTCTGTCGATCAAGAAAAGCCGCGAAGTCTCACCGTAGCCGTCTGCACTGGTTGCCCGTTCAAAACAGGTTAGTAATAGGTCATTAGGATCGTCTCTCCAAGCTAATCGAAAGCCCTAACTTAATTCGTAACCGCATTACACGATTTTACCGAATTGAATCTGAGTTTTTATAAATAAATGGTTTTAATCAAACTACACGATAGACGTGTTATAAATCCAATTAAATAGTATGGTTGGATTCGCAAACACTCTCTCAATGAAAACCCTAAGTTTCTAATCAGTTTTATTACAAGAACTAGAATAATTGCTTCTGAAATTGACCAGACACGGTCGCGCTAACCTATGAGCGCGGTCGTGCCTGACCAAGCACAGTCGTGCCCGAGAAAGGCCCGGTCGTGTTTATCGAACAAACTAAGTCCGGACCTAGTCAAACCCTAGACGCGGTCGTGCCGGGTACGAGCACGGTCGTGTCTTATGAACAGACTCTTGTTGTGACTTCTGACCAACCACGGGCGCGTTACCGACCAAGCGCGGTCGCGTACGAGCTGAGCACGGTCGTGCCATATACGAGCACGGTCGTGTTCATCCTTTAACAGAATCTTTTATTTAATATATTTTATATTTTAATCAGTTTTAATGTTATAAAAATTATTTTATAAAATATCCAGAACCTAGTATTGTTTATTAAAGATCGATTACTTAATCTTTCTTTAAATTAAAATCAATAAAATACTACAAGTTTATGTAATTATTTTTATCAGGATGTTTAAGCCCTTAAGTCGGTTGGGCCTACCAAAACATTACAAATTAGACGCACTTTCTATTCTTTATTTATTTATTTATTTTTTATTTCAATTCACAAGCAGTTTCCAATTCTACCTATCATTTTCCATTTATTTGCAAAAATTCTAATTCAATGACATTTTTGAATTTTTTTTTTTTAATTTTTATGGATATTATTTTTTATGACTCAAAATACAGACTCAGTTTTATGACTCAAAATACAGACTCGGTCTCCCCTCCCCACACTTAAACACTACATTGTCCTCAATGTAGGATGAGAGATTATGCACATATATAAAAAATTAAATAAATAAATAAACAAAACTATACAGAGAATTGGAAAGGACTTAGCTGGTTTCGAACTGTAACTGTCTTCAATCCAACCTCACACGATCGTATAGCATTTCTTTCGCGATCGTATTCAAAATCTGCTATTGGGTTGCCTTTTACATGAATACGAAGCTCGAACATCACCACCCGAATGGAGATTGAGTACGGGAGGATCAATCTAAACCTGCAAAGTTAAACTCGAACCAACCTAAGAGCATCAAACTGACTTGAAAACCCATGAAACTTCCCCACACTTGGCCGGCTCGCACACAAAAACACAATAAATAAATAAATCAAACAAAGTCCTAACTCACTTTTCGTAGGAATCACGAATGCATTTAGCATATGCATCAAGCCTTTTAAACCCCTCGGTAGCCCGAGTGGACGAGTTGAGTCTCGTGAGGGTTTCTATTGAACACACCCGCAAAGTTCATTTAACTAGACATGAATGTAAAACATACCTTAGGCTACCTCCTAAGAGTGATAAGTTTAACGTCCTCAGCCAGACGCAGTGTACCTTACTTAGGTCATGGTGGTCGGGTGGGATGCTTGCAGTCCTCCTTCCCCGCACTCAAGTTCCTCTCATCATCAAATTTTCTCCAAGCCTTCATAAACAAAGAAAAGAGTTCTTGATCTACATCATGAACTCACGGTTTCTTCCTTTTCCGCCTTCTCTTTCTAACCCGTTTAGTTCTTCCACTGTCTGGCGTTTCACCATCCTTCTGCTCAGCTAACCTGTCATTCACAAAACAAGCATTCTCGACTGTGTGATTCACCTTTTCAGGTGATCCACACTTGTTAGCTTTCGGGTTTGGCAAGTTTGGAAATATTTTAAGACTCATTTTCTGAGCCCCAAACCTCATCCATATCTGTAACCTTTCTGATTTTCATGTTTTTCCTATTTATTTTATGCCGTGCAATAAAAGACGATTCCGATTCCAACCTTACATTCATTGTTCATGTGCAATAACAAATATACACGCGTTTATTATATTACAATATTAACTAAAACCATCTTGCAAACCTCGAGGACCAAACTTGACCAATACTCAAAACAACATCAATATTACAAAACTACAAGGACTAGTCTTGAAACTTCCAAAAACCTACACAAGCACGGTCGTGCTTAGTCCTAAGCACGGTCGCGCTTGTTCCATGACCACGGTCGTGCTTATCATTAAGCACGGTCGCGCCTGAGATACAGTTTGACTCCGTAAAAGTCAAACCGACACAAATCTTTTACAAAAATAGGTTTCAAACCTGTTTTAGAAATCGCGGGACTTGTAGAAGAAGTTATTCGACCAATTAAGCCTAAGACCCGATCCAAACACGCATACAATCGTCCGAATTCGCGTACCTTTAGACCGACCTTCCCTTTTAAATCAAATCTTGTAATTTGAGCAAGAATCAAACGCATTAAGTTAATCCAATACCTACCCGCGACTTATATAAGTCTCCTTAAACCCTAAATCCATCATTACATCGTCCCTATCTCGTCTGTCGATCAAGAAAAGCCGCGAAGTCTCACCGTAGCCGTCTGCACTGGTTGCCCGTTCAAAACAGGTTAGTAATAGGTCATTAGGATCGTCTCTCCAAGCTAATCGAAAGCCCTAACTTAATTCGTAACCGCATTACACGATTTTACCGAATTGAATCTGAGTTTTTATAAATTAATGGTTTTAATCAAACTACACGCTAGACGTGTTATAAATCCAATTAAATAGTATGGTTGGATTCGCAAACACTCTCTCAATGAAAACCCTAAGTTTCTAATCAGTTTTATTACAAGAACTAGAATAATTGCTTCTGAAATTGACCAGACACGGTCGCGCTAACCTATGAGCGCGGTCGTGCCTGACCAAGCACAGTCGTGCCCGAGAAAGGCCCGGTCGTGTTTATCGAACAAACTAAGTCCGGACCTAGTCAAACCCTAGACGCGGTCGTGCCGGGTACGAGCACGGTCGTGTCTTATGAACAGACTCTTGTTGTGACTTCTGACCAACCACGGGCGCGTTACCAACCAAGCGCGGTCGCGTACGAGCTGAGCACGGTCGTGCCATATACGAGCACGGTCGTGTTCATCCTTTAACAGAATCTTTTATTTAATATATTTTATATTTTAATCAGTTTTAATGTTATAAAAATTATTTTATAAAATATCCAGAACCAAGTATTGTTTATTAAAGATCGATTACTTAATCTTTCTTTAAATTAAAATCAATAAAATACTACAAGTTTATGTAATTATTTTTATGAACAACAATATATTCCATACGTTTTGTCTTTAACAAATATTATTTATTTAAACTTATATTTTAAATAAATGTATATTCTATTACTATTGATTAAATAAATAGTATATTTAAACAAACCTTAAACTTAAACAAATCCGCTTCCGACATCGAATAACGCAACTCAATAATGCGTAATCATATATTGTTCAATAGGTCGAACCTAGCAATCCACAACACACCGCCGTTTCCCATTTGCTTGTGCAATCTATACGCTACATAACACGTGAGTTACATAGCCCCTCTTTTACTCTATTTTACAAACTTTTGGGGTGGAACATGCGTTCTATTTACATGTTTTCAATTATACACATATACAGTTCCATCCTATGCATATACAATTTTGCGCTTTGTGCTTGAGTACTAGGTGTGTAGACCAATTATTATGCTCTTCATGTACAATCATTAACTATCAGCCGACAGTAAACAGTGGTAGATCTACTGAGTCTGACAAACCCACCCAGGTAGGGTGACTGTTACTGACAACACTATTTTGCGTGCAAGTTACAAAGGTTTGATTGTATAGGTCACCCGATAGTTTCTCTCCATAATTGCCTTAATTGACATGTTGTATTGAACTGTATGCACACAACACGTATTTTGCTATCACACAATAAAACCTATGTATTCTCACCAACTTTTTTAGTTGACTCTGTTTTAACCATGTTTCAGGTACCAATGTTTGAAGTAATCAAGATATGCTACACATAGGATTTTTGGACCTAGAATTCAATTAAACCAGTTTATTCTATGTAATTTACATTTTTGTTTTATGGATTGGTTGTGTTTTGATTGAACTTATTGATTGCAATGAAAACAATTATCAAATATTCAAACTTTAGCAAACCATGAGCAATGAACAGTCGGCAAGCTTCACGCCCCGACGTTTCCGCCGTAGGTTGGGGTGTGACAGATTGGTATCAGAGCCTTGGTTATAGGGAATTAGGTTATTAGACACCTTTGACCTAGACTATAACTTTAGGATACCCACTTATGCCATGCTTCATGATTTACATGCTATGTGCTACATGCTATATGATATATGCTACATGTTTTATATGTATATATAAATAACAACTTAAATAAACAATATCCCTACCCATATCCTAAACCACATATCCTTCATGCCTGCTTCCATGTCATCATCAACATAACTTGAATCATATTCTTAGACTTTGGTCTATAAAATTTTCTTTTACACCCGTTAAGGTTTTTAGACTTTGTTTAATTGTTAAAGGACACGTGCAATCTGGAAGAGTGACACCTGTATTCTGGGCTTTCTGTCTAGGAAAGTATTTCATATAAATCCCAATCTACCGAGGGATCCGTATCCTTTCCTGGGAATTCCCGGAATGAGTGTTTACTTATAGGCTAAAGCACGTCTTCTTGATAATTATATAAGTTTAAATTAACCTTAATATGTCATAGTACTCGAGTGATTATGTCACTATTTGAGTACAATCCAAACTATGAACTACTTATATCTATTTATCCTTCTATTTAATCCAAGAAATTCTCACCAACTCTTATTGTGTCTAAATCTGTAGAATGCCTCCCCGTCGTGACAACAGCAACAACAACAATAACACTGACCTGGCTGCTCTACTCACACAGCTGGTGAATCAAATTACCCAAGCCAACAACAACACTAATGGTCATGCCAGTGGGAGTGCTAATACTGGAGGTGGTGGTGGTGCCAACCCGCCACAATGCACCTTCAAACACTTCAACTCCTGTAATCCCCTCAAATTATATGGCAACGAAGGAGCCACGGGACTCCTTCAATGGTTTGAAAGCATTGAGAGCACTTTCCTCAATAGCGACTGTCCCGACAACCTCCGTGTTCGTCATGCTACTAGTGTCTTTCAAAAAAGGGCGCTTACTTGGTGGAATGGTGAGAAAAGGACTAGGGGAGTGGATGTAGCAATGGCACTGCCGTGGGATGAGTTGAAGAGGATCATGACTGAGGAATTCTGTCCTCGAAATGAGATGAAGAAGCTGGAAGCGGAATTTTGGGATCTTGCTCAAGATAGTGGTGAAAGCTTAGCATACACCACCCGTTTCCACGAGCTGAGTCTACTTGTGCCACACATGGTTACACCTCTGTCTACGTGTATTGAAAAGTACATTGGTGGTCTACCTAGACAAATTCAAGATACTGTGGTAGGAGGAAATCCTGCTACTCTGGAGGATGCTATCCGCTTGTCAGCCACACTTACTGACAACCATGTTAAAGCGGGTACACTTACAAGAAAGGGTGCCAAGAAAGCTCCTGACACAACAACACCTCCCGCTCATGTCAAAGAAGTCCAAACTGAACCATACCGCAACACTAGGAAGAGAAAGGTCAAGAACTGTGCTGTAATCACTCCGGCTGCTCCAGTAAATCAAGTTGCACTCATGGCTCAAAACCCAGCAAAGAAACCCTATGGGGGCAGCCACCCACTTTGCAACACCTGCAACTATCATCACCCTCTAGGCATACCTTGTCGTCTTTGCAACCACTGCGGGAAACATGGCCACACAGCCAATATTTGTCGAGCCAAGGCACTTGCCAACCAAACCAACCCAGCAAATCAAGCCAATCAACAACCAACTAACCAAGTCATCCCAGCCGTTGCAAATGGACGTGCTTGCTTCGAATGTGGCGACCCGAACCACTTCCGTAACCAGTGCCCAAGACTGGTCAATGTTAACCAAGGCGGAGCTCGTGGGCGTGCTTTCAACATCAACGCCAATGAGGCTCAGGCCAACACTGATGTGGTTAACGGTACGTTCCTTATGAATAATCGTTATGCTTCTATACTATTTGATACCGGAGCCGATAAAAGTTTTGTGTCACTAGACTTCGAACCGTTACTTGCAAAAACCCGGTCTAAACTAGAGAAAACCTTTACCGTTGAGGTAGCTGATGGTAACATCGTTACAATTGACACCATCATTTATGATTGCTCCCTAGAGCTAAATAAACACATTTTTCCAATCGACCTCGTACCAATGCCATTAGGGAGTTTTGACGTCATCATAGGTATGGATTGGTTGTCAAAGCACCATGCCGAAGTCATGTGCTTTGAAAAATGCATCCGTCTACCACTCCCATCTGGTGAAACGTTGAAGGTCTTTGGTGAGAAACCTTGCAAAGGACTCAAACTAATGTCATGCATTACCGTCCAAAAGTATATACGAAAGAAGTGCATGGTTTTCCTAGCCCATGTTATCCAAAAAGAAAACAAAAAGAGGAGTGTACAAGACATCCCCATCGTTCGGGATTTTCCCGAAGTCTTTCCTGATGACTTTCCAGGTCTTCCACCTGTTCGGCAAGTGGAATTTCGCATCGATCTTGTACCTGGAGCAAACCCGGTGGCTAAAGCTCCATACCGGCTTGCACCTTCCGAGATGCAAGAACTTGCAAGCCAACTTCAAGAACTCGCTGACAAAGGTTTCATATGGCCGAGTCATTCACCGTGGGGTGCGCCAGTCTTGTTTGTTAAAAAGAAGGATGGTTCATTCCGCATGTGTATTGACTATCGAGAACTCAACAAACTTACAATCAAAAACCGCTACCCTTTACCTAGGATTGACGATCTCTTCGATCAACTCCAAGGTTCTACCTACTTCTCGAAGATTGATCTTCGATCTAGTTATGATCAACTCCGTGTGCAAGAGGAGGATATTCCCAAGACCGCCTTCCGAACGAGATACGGTCACTACGAGTTCATGGTTATGCCTTTTGGGCTAACCAATGCACCTGCTGTCTTCATGGACCTCATGAATCGCATGTGCAAACGATACCTTGATAAATTTGTTATCGTGTTCATTGATGACATCTTGATCTATTCAAGGACTAAGGAAGATCATGAACAACACCTTAGGTTGATTTTGGATCTCTTGAAAACCGAACAGCTATACGCCAAGTTCTCCAAGTGTGATTTTTGGCTAAAAGAAGTGCAATTTTTGGGTCACGTTGTCAATAAAAAGGGAATCCATGTTGACCCCGCCAAAATTGAAGCTGTTAAGAATTGGAAAGCTCCTAAAACCCCTACCGAAGTTCGTTCGTTTCTTGGCTTAGCAGGTTACTATCGAAGGTTCATCTCTAATTTCTCCAAGATCGCTATTCCCCTCACTGCCTTAACCCAAAAAGGTAAACCTTATGAGTGGGGACCGAAACAAGAAGAAGCCTTTCAAATTCTCAAGCAAAAGTTTTGCAATGCTCCTATCCTCACCCTTCCTGAAGGTGAAGATGATCTAGTTGTTTACTGTGATGCTTCAAACCAAGGTCTTGGTTACGTTCTCATGCAACGAGGCAATGTGATCGCTTATGCATCAAGACAACTCAAAATCCATGAGAAGAATTATACGACGCATGATCTGGAGTTGGGTGCTGTCGTATTTGCGTTGAAGATTTGGAGACATTATCTCTATGGGACGAAATGTGTGGTGTTCACCGACCACAAAAGCCTCCAACACATCTTCAACCAAAAGGAACTCAACATGAGACAACGACGTTGGGTTGAACTCCTCAACGATTACGATTGCGAGATTTGTTATCATCCCGGCAAGGCTAATGTTGTAGCCGATGCACTAAGCCGCAAGGAACATGTCATGCTTCAAAGTGTCAAGATCCATTCTGATATTCAAGTTCGTATTCTAGAAGCTCAACATGTCTCGGTTACCGAGGGCAATATGTATATGGAAATGTCTTGTGGTGCTGAATTCCAATTAGAAACTAAAACCAATGGCTTGCTTTATTTTCTAAATCGTCTTTGGGTTCCCGATCGTGACGATCTCCGAGCATTCATCATGACCGAAGCACACAAGTCTCGATATTCTATCCATCCTGGTGCGGATAAAATGTACCAAAATCTTCGTCCACAATATTGGTGGCCTGGTATGAAGAAAGACATTGCTTTGTTCGTAGCAAAATGTCTCACATGTTCTAAAGTCAAAGCTGAGCATCAACGTCCTTCTGGTTTACTTGAACAACCGGAAATCCCCGTGTGGAAATGGGAGAATCTAGCTATGGATTTCATCACTAAACTCCCTCGCACTTCGAGCGGTTATGACAGCATCTGGGTGATCATTGACCGTCTCACTAAGTCCGCACACTTCTTGCCTATCCGTGAAGACTATAAGGTTGAGAAATTGGCCCGAATTTACATTGACGAGATCGTGAGTCGTCACGGTGTTCCTTTGAACATAATCTCCGATAGAGATGCTCGTTTCACTTCTCGGTTTTGGCAATCTCTCCAAAAGGCACTTGGTACACGACTGGATTTGAGCACGGCCTACCATCCCCAAACTGATGGTCAGACCGAGCGAACAATCCAAACCCTGGAAGACATGCTGAGAGCCTGTGTCATCGACTTTGGTGGCAATTGGGATTCACATTTGACACTTATCGAATTTTCCTACAACAATAGTTACCACACCAGCATCGACATGGCTCCGTTTGGAGCTCTCTACGGTCGTAAGTGTCGTTCTCCCATCTGTTGGAACGAGATTGGTGAAGCACAAATCACCGGTCCCGAGTTAATTCAAGAAACCTCCGACAAGATTATTCAAATCCGTGACAACATTCGAGTTGCGAGAAGTCGACAAAAGAGCTATGCCGACAAACGACGCAAACCCTTGGAATTCCAAATCGGTGATCTTGTACTTCTAAAGGTGTCTCCTTGGAAGGGGGTGATCCGTTTTGGGAAGAAAGGCAAGCTAGCACCTCGCTATGTGGGTCCATTCAAGATCCTTGAAAGGATTGGGAAAGTGGCTTACAAGCTCGAGTTACCTCCATCACTTGGCAACGTACATCCTACATTCCACGTATCCAACCTCAAGAAGTGTCTTGCTGATGAAAACCTTCATATACCTCTTGACGATGTGCGCATTGATGAGACGATGCACTTCGTTGAAAAACCAGTCGAGATTATGGATCGTGAGATAAAACAACTCAAGCGCAGCCGTATTCCTATTGTCAAGGTTCGTTGGGAATCTAAACGAGGACCCGAGTTTACTTGGGAACGAGAAGACCAAATGAAGCTCAAGTACCCACATCTTTTTGCTGAAGCAGTAGCCTCAACTAGTTGAATTTCGGGACGAAATTCCCTCAACATGGGGATACTGTAACCTTTCTGATTTTCATGTTTTTCCTATTTATTTTATGCCGTGCAATAAAAGACGATTCCGATTCCAACCTTACATTCATTGTTCATGTGCAATAACAAATATACACGCGTTTATTATATTACAATATTAACTAAAACCATCTTGCAAACCTCGAGGACCAAACTTGACCAATACTCAAAACAACATCAATAATACAAAACTACAAGGACTAGTCTTGAAACTTCCAAAAACCTACACAAGCACGGTCGTGCTTAGTCCTAAGCACGGTCGCGCTTGTGCCATGACCACGGTCGTGCTTATCATTAAGCACGGTCGCGCCTGAGATACAGTTTGACTCCGTAAAAGTCAAACCGACACAAATCTTTTCCAAAAATAGGTTTCAAACCTGTTTTAGAAATCGCGGGACTTGTAGAAGAAGTTATTCGACCAATTAAGCCTAAGACCCGATCCAAACACGCATACAATCGTTCGAATTCGCGTACCTTTAGACCGACCTTCCCTTTTAAATCAAATCTTGTAATTTGAGCAAGAATCAAACGCATTAAGTTAATCCAATACCTACCCGCGACTTATATAAGTCTCCTTAAACCCTAAATCCATCATTACATCGTCCCTATCTCGTCTGTCGATCAAGAAAAGCCGCGAAGTCTCACCGTAGCCGTCTGCACTGGTTGCCCGTTCAAAACAGGTTAGTAATAGGTCATTAGGATCTTCTCTCCAAGCTAATCGAAAGCCCTAACTTAATTCGTAACCGCATTACACGATTTTACCGAATTGAATCTGAGTTTTTATAAATAAATGGTTTTAATCAAACTACACGCTAGACGTGTTATAAATCCAATTAAATAGTATGGTTGGATTCGCAAACACTCTCTCAATGAAAACCCTAAGTTTCTAATCAGTTTTATTACAAGAACTAGAATAATTGCTTCTGAAATTGACCAGACACGGTCGCGCTAACCTATGAGCGCGGTCGTGCCTGACCAAGCACAGTCGTGCCCGAGAAAGGCCCGGTCGTGTTTATCGAACAAACTAAGTCCGGACCTAGTCAAACCCTAGACGCGGTCGTGCCGGGTACGAGCACGGTCGTGTCTTATGAACAGACTCTTGTTGTGACTTCTGACCAACCACGGGCGCGTTACCGACCAAGCGCGGTCGCGTACGAGCTGAGCACGGTCGTGCCATATACGAGCACGGTCGTGTTCATCCTTTAACAGAATCTTTTATTTAATATATTTTATATTTTAATCAGTTTTAATGTTATAAAAATTATTTTATAAAATATCCAGAACCAAGTATTGTTTATTAAAGATCGATTACTTAATCTTTCTTTAAATTAAAATCAATAAAATACTACAAGTTTATGTAATTATTTTTATGAACAACAATATATTCCATACGTTTTGTCTTTAACAAATATTATTTATTTAAACTTATATTTTAAATAAATGTATATTCTATTACTATTGATTAAATAAATAGTATATTTAAACAAACCTTAAACTTAAACAAATCCGCTTCCGACATCGAATAACGCAACTCAATAATACGTAATCATATATTGTTCAATAGGTCGAACCTAGCAATCCACAACACACCGCCGTTTCCCATTTGCTTGTGCAATCTATACGCTACATAACACGTGAGTTACATAGCCCCTCTTTTACTCTATTTTACAAACTTTTGGGGTGGAACATGCGTTCTATTTACATGTTTTCAATTATACACATATACAGTTCCATCCTATGCATATACAATTTTGCGCTTTGTGCTTGAGTACTAGGTGTGTAGACCAATTATTATGCTCTTCATGTACAATCATTAACTATCAGCCGACAGTAAACAGTGGTAGATCTACTGAGTCTGACAAATCCACCCAGGTAGGGTGACTGTTACTGACAACACTATTTTGCGTGCAAGTTACAAAGGTTTGATTGTATAGGTCACCCGATAGTTTCTCTCCATAATTGCCTTAATTGACATGTTGTATTGAACTGTATGCACACAACACGTATTTTGCTATCACACAATAAAACCTATGTATTCTCACCAACTTTTTTAGTTGACTCTGTTTTAACCATGTTTCAGGTACCAATGTTTGAAGTAATCAAGATATGCTACACATAGGATTTTTGGACCTAGAATTCAATTAAACCAGTTTATTCTATGTAATTTACATTTTTGTTTTATGGATTGGTTGTGTTTTGATTGAACTTATTGATTGCAATGAAAACAATTATCAAATATTCAAACTTTAGCAAACCATGAGCAATGAATAGTCGGCAAGCTTCACGCCCCGACGTTTCCGCCGTAGGTTGGGGTGTGACAGATTGGTATCAGAGCCTTGGTTATAGGGAATTAGGTTATTAGACACCTTTGACCTAGACTATAACTTTAGGATACCCACTTATGCCATGCTTCATGATTTACATGCTATGTGCTACATGCTATATGATATATGCTACATGTTTTATATGTATATATAAATAACAACTTAAATAAACAATATCCCTACCCATATCCTAAACCACATATCCTTCATGCCTGCTTCCATGTCATCATCAACATAACTTGAATCATATTCTTAGACTTTGGTCTATAAAATTTTCTTTTACACCCGTTAAGGTTTTTAGACTTTGTTTAATTGTTAAAGGACACGTGCAATCTGGAAGAGTGACACCTGTATTCTGGGCTTTCTGTCTAGGAAAGTATTTCATATAAATCCCAATCAACCGAGGGATCCGTATCCTTTCCTGGGAATTCCCGGAATGAGTGTTTACTTATAGGCTAAAGCACGTCTTCTTGATAATTATATAAGTTTAAATTAACCTTAATATGTCATAGTACTCGAGTGATTATGTCACTATTTGAGTACAATCCAAACTATGAACTACTTATATCTATTTATCCTTCTATTTAATCCAAGAAATTCTCACCAACTCTTATTGTGTCTAAATCTGTAGAATGCCTCCCCGTCGTGACAACAGCAACAACAACAATAACACTGACCTGGCTGCTCTACTCACACAGCTGGTGAATCAAATTACCCAAGCCAACAACAACACTAATGGTCATGCCAGTGGGAGTGCTAATACTGGAGGTGGTGGTGGTGCCAACCCGCCACAATGCACCTTCAAACACTTCAACTCCTGTAATCCCCTCAAATTATATGGCAACGAAGGAGCCACGGGACTCCTTCAATGGTTTGAAAGCATTGAGAGCACTTTCCTCAATAGCGACTGTCCCGACAACCTCCGTGTTCGTCATGCTACTAGTGTCTTTCAAAAAAGGGCGCTTACTTGGTGGAATGGTGAGAAAAGGACTAGGGGAGTGGATGTAGCAATGGCACTGCCGTGGGATGAGTTGAAGAGGATCATGACTGAGGAATTCTGTCCTCGAAATGAGATGAAGAAGCTGGAAGCGGAATTTTGGGATCTTGCTCAAGATAGTGGTGAAAGCTTAGCATACACCACCCGTTTCCACGAGCTGAGTCTACTTGTGCCACACATGGTTACACCTCTGTCTACGTGTATTGAAAAGTACATTGGTGGTCTACCTAGACAAATTCAAGATACTGTGGTAGGAGGAAATCCTGCTACTCTGGAGGATGCTATCCGCTTGTCAGCCACACTTACTGACAACCATGTTAAAGCGGGTACACTTACAAGAAAGGGTGCCAAGAAAGCTCCTGACACAACAACACCTCCCGCTCATGTCAAAGAAGTCCAAACTGAACCATACCGCAACACTAGGAAGAGAAAGGTCAAGAACTGTGCTGTAATCACTCCGGCTGCTCCAGTAAATCAAGTTGCACTCATGGCTCAAAACCCAGCAAAGAAACCCTATGGGGGCAGCCACCCACTTTGCAACACCTGCAACTATCATCACCCTCTAGGCATACCTTGTCGTCTTTGCAACCACTGCGGGAAACATGGCCACACAGCCAATATTTGTCGAGCCAAGGCACTTGCCAACCAAACCAACCCAGCAAATCAAGCCAATCAACAACCAACTAACCAAGTCATCCCAGCCGTTGCAAATGGACGTGCTTGCTTCGAATGTGGCGACCCGAACCACTTCCGTAACCAGTGCCCAAGACTGGTCAATGTTAACCAAGGCGGAGCTCGTGGGCGTGCTTTCAACATCAACGCCAATGAGGCTCAGGCCAACACTGATGTGGTTAACGGTACGTTCCTTATGAATAATCGTTATGCTTCTATACTATTTGATACCGGAGCCGATAAAAGTTTTGTGTCACTAGACTTCGAACCGTTACTTGCAAAAACCCGGTCTAAACTAGAGAAAACCTTTACCGTTGAGGTAGCTGATGGTAACATCGTTACAATTGACACCATCATTTATGATTGCTCCCTAGAGCTAAATAAACACATTTTTCCAATCGACCTCGTACCAATGCCATTAGGGAGTTTTGACGTCATCATAGGTATGGATTGGTTGTCAAAGCACCATGCCGAAGTCATGTGCTTTGAAAAATGCATCCGTCTACCACTCCCATCTGGTGAAACGTTGAAGGTCTTTGGTGAGAAACCTTGCAAAGGACTCAAACTAATGTCATGCATTACCGTCCAAAAGTATATACGAAAGAAGTGCATGGTTTTCCTAGCCCATGTTATCCAAAAAGAAAACAAAAAGAGGAGTGTACAAGACATCCCCATCGTTCGGGATTTTCCCGAAGTCTTTCCTGATGACTTGCCAGGTCTTCCACCTGTTCGGCAAGTGGAATTTCGCATCGATCTTGTACCTGGAGCAAACCCGGTGGCTAAAGCTCCATACCGGCTTGCACCTTCCGAGATGCAAGAACTTGCAAGCCAACTTCAAGAACTCGCCGACAAAGGTTTCATACGGCCGAGTCATTCACCGTGGGGTGCGCCAGTCTTGTTTGTTAAAAAGAAGGATGGTTCATTCCGCATGTGTATTGACTATCGAGAACTCAACAAACTTACAATCAAAAACCGCTACCCTTTACCTAGGATTGACGATCTCTTCGATCAACTCCAAGGTTCTACCTACTTCTCGAAGATTGATCTTCGATCTAGTTATGATCAACTCCGTGTGCAAGAGGAGGATATTCCCAAGACCGCCTTCCGAACGAGATACGGTCACTACGAGTTCATGGTTATGCCTTTTGGGCTAACCAATGCACCTGCTGTCTTCATGGACCTCATGAATCGCATGTGCAACCGATACCTTGATAAATTTGTTATCGTGTTCATTGATGACATCTTGATCTATTCAAGGACTAAGGAAGATCATGAACAACACCTTAGGTTGATTTTGGATCTCTTGAAAACCGAACAGCTATACGCCAAGTTCTCCAAGTGTGATTTTTGGCTAAAAGAAGTGCAATTTTTGGGTCACGTTGTCAATAAAAAGGGAATCCATGTTGACCCCGCCAAAATTGAAGCTGTTAAGAATTGGAAAGCTCCTAAAACCCCTACCGAAGTTCGTTCGTTTCTTGGCTTAGCAGGTTACTATCGAAGGTTCATCTCTAATTTCTCCAAGATCGCTATTCCCCTCACTGCCTTAACCCAAAAAGGTAAACCTTATGAGTGGGGACCGAAACAAGAAGAAGCCTTTCAAATTCTCAAGCAAAAGTTTTGCAATGCTCCTATCCTCACCCTTCCTGAAGGTGAAGATGATCTAGTTGTTTACTGTGATGCTTCAAACCAAGGTCTTGGTTACGTTCTCATGCAACGAGGCAATGTGATCGCTTATGCATCAAGACAACTCAAAATCCATGAGAAGAATTATACGACGCATGATCTGGAGTTGGGTGCTGTCGTATTTGCGTTGAAGATTTGGAGACATTATCTCTATGGGACGAAATGTGTGGTGTTCACCGACCACAAAAGCCTCCAACACATCTTCAACCAAAAGGAACTCAACATGAGACAACGACGTTGGGTTGAACTCCTCAACGATTACGATTGCGAGATTCGTTATCATCCCGGCAAGGCTAATGTTGTAGCCGATGCACTAAGCCGCAAGGAACATGTCATGCTTCAAAGTGTCAAGATCCATTCTGATATTCAAGTTCGTATTCTAGAAGCTCAACATGTCTCGGTTACCGAGGGCAATATGTATATGGAAATGTCTTGTGGTGCTGAATTCCAATTAGAAACTAAAACCAATGGCTTGCTTTATTTTCTAAATCGTCTTTGGGTTCCCGATCGTGACGATCTCCGAGCATTCATCATGACCGAAGCACACAAGTCTCGATATTCTATCCATCCTGGTGCGGATAAAATGTACCAAAATCTTCGTCCACAATATTGGTGGCCTGGTATGAAGAAAGACATTGCTTTGTTCGTAGCAAAATGTCTCACATGTTCTAAAGTCAAAGCTGAGCATCAACGTCCTTCTGGTTTACTTGAACAACCGGAAATCCCCGTGTGGAAATGGGAGAATCTAGCTATGGATTTCATCACTAAACTCCCTCGCACTTCGAGCGGTTATGACAGCATCTGGGTGATCATTGACCGTCTCACTAAGTCCGCACACTTCTTGCCTATCCGTGAAGACTATAAGGTTGAGAAATTGGCCCGAATTTACATTGACGAGATCGTGAGTCGTCACGGTGTTCCTTTGAACATAATCTCCGATAGAGATGCTCGTTTCACTTCTCGGTTTTGGCAATCTCTCCAAAAGGCACTTGGTACACGACTGGATTTGAGCACGGCCTACCATCCCCAAACTGATGGTCAGACCGAGCGAACAATCCAAACCCTGGAAGACATGCTGAGAGCCTGTGTCATCGACTTTGGTGGCAATTGGGATTCACATTTGACACTTATCGAATTTTCCTACAACAATAGTTACCACACCAGCATCGACATGGCTCCGTTTGGAGCTCTCTACGGTCGTAAGTGTCGTTCTCCCATCTGTTGGAACGAGATTGGTGAAGCACAAATCACCGGTCCCGAGTTAATTCAAGAAACCTCCGACAAGATTATTCAAATCCGTGACAACATTCGAGTTGCGAGAAGTCGGCAAAAGAGCTATGCCGACAAACGACGCAAACCCTTGGAATTCCAAATCGGTGATCTTGTACTTCTAAAGGTGTCTCCTTGGAAGGAGGTGATCCGTTTTGGGAAGAAAGGCAAGCTAGCACCTCGCTATGTGGGTCCATTCAAGATCCTTGAAAGGATTGGGAAAGTGGCTTACAAGCTCGAGTTACCTCCATCACTTGGCAACGTACATCCTACATTCCACGTATCCAACCTCAAGAAGTGTCTTGCTGATGAAAACCTTCATATACCTCTTGACGATGTGCGCATTGATGAGACGATGCACTTCGTTGAAAAACCAGTCGAGATTATGGATCGTGAGATAAAACAACTCAAGCGCAGCCGTATTCCTATTGTCAAGGTTCGTTGGGAATCTAAACGAGGACCCGAGTTTACTTGGGAACGAGAAGACCAAATGAAGCTCAAGTACCCACATCTTTTTGCTGAAGCAGTAGCCTCAACTAGTTGAATTTCGGGACGAAATTCCCTCAACATGGGGATACTGTAACCTTTCTGATTTTCATGTTTTTCCTATTTATTTTATGCCGTGCAATAAAAGACGATTCCGATTCCAACCTTACATTCATTGTTCATGTGCAATAACAAATATACACGCGTTTATTATATTACAATATTAACTAAAACCATCTTGCAAACCTCGAGGACCAAACTTGACCAATACTCAAAACAACATCAATAATACAAAACTACAAGGACTAGTCTTGAAACTTCCAAAAACCTACACAAGCACGGTCGTGCTTAGTCCTAAGCACGGTCGCGCTTGTGCCATGACCACGGTCGTGCTTATCATTAAGCACGGTCGCGCCTGAGATACAGTTTGACTCCGTAAAAGTCAAACCGACACAAATCTTTTCCAAAAATAGGTTTCAAACCTGTTTTAGAAATCGCGGGACTTGTAGAAGAAGTTATTCGACCAATTAAGCCTAAGACCCGATCCAAACACGCATACAATCGTCCGAATTCGCGTACCTTTAGACCGACCTTCCCTTTTAAATCAAATCTTGTAATTTGAGCAAGAATCAAACGCATTAAGTTAATCCAATACCTACCCGCGACTTATATAAGTCTCCTTAAACCCTAAATCCATCATTACATCGTCCCTATCTCGTCTGTCGATCAAGAAAAGCCGCGAAGTCTCACCGTAGCCGTCTGCACTGGTTGCCCGTTCAAAACAGGTTAGTAATAGGTCATTAGGATCTTCTCTCCAAGCTAATCGAAAGCCCTAACTTAATTCGTAACCGCATTACACGATTTTACCGAATTGAATCTGAGTTTTTATAAAGAAATGGTTTTAATCAAACTACACGCTAGACGTGTTATAAATCCAATTAAATAGTATGGTTGGATTCGCAAACACTCTCTCAATGAAAACCCTAAGTTTCTAATCAGTTTTATTACAAGAACTAGAATAATTGCTTCTGAAATTGACCAGACACGGTCGCGCTAACCTATGAGCGCGGTCGTGCCTGACCAAGCACAGTCGTGCCCGAGAAAGGCCCGGTCGTGTTTATCGAACAAACTAAGTCCGGACCTAGTCAAACCCTAGACGCGGTCGTGCCGGGTACGAGCACGGTCGTGTCTTATGAACAGACTCTTGTTGTGACTTCTGACCAACCACGGGCGCGTTACCGACCAAGCGCGGTCGCGTACGAGCTGAGCACGGTCGTGCCATATACGAGCACGGTCGTGTTCATCCTTTAACAGAATCTTTTATTTAATATATTTTATATTTTAATCAGTTTTAATGTTATAAAAATTATTTTATAAAATATCCAGAACCAAGTATTGTTTATTAAAGATCGATTACTTAATCTTTCTTTAAATTAAAATCAATAAAATACTACAAGTTTATGTAATTATTTTTATGAACAACAATATATTCCATACGTTTTGTCTTTAACAAATATTATTTATTTAAACTTATATTTTAAATAAATGTATATTCTATTACTATTGATTAAATAAATAGTATATTTAAACAAACCTTAAACTTAAACAAATCCGCTTCCGACATCGAATAACGCAACTCAATAATACGTAATCATATATTGTTCAATAGGTCGAACCTAGCAATCCACAACACACCGCCGTTTCCCATTTGCTTGTGCAATCTATACGCTACATAACACGTGAGTTACATAGCCCCTCTTTTACTCTATTTTACAAACTTTTGGGGTGGAACATGCGTTCTATTTACATGTTTTCAATTATACACATATACAGTTCCATCCTATGCATATACAATTTTGCGCTTTGTGCTTGAGTACTAGGTGTGTAGACCAATTATTATGCTCTTCATGTACAATCATTAACTATCAGCCGACAGTAAACAGTGGTAGATCTACTGAGTCTGACAAATCCACCCAGGTAGGGTGACTGTTACTGACAACACTATTTTGCGTGCAAGTTACAAAGGTTTGATTGTATAGGTCACCCGATAGTTTCTCTCCATAATTGCCTTAATTGACATGTTGTATTGAACTGTATGCACACAACACGTATTTTGCTATCACACAATAAAACCTATGTATTCTCACCAACTTTTTTAGTTGACTCTGTTTTAACCATGTTTCAGGTACCAATGTTTGAAGTAATCAAGATATGCTACACATAGGATTTTTGGACCTAGAATTCAATTAAACCAGTTTATTCTATGTAATTTACATTTTTGTTTTATGGATTGGTTGTGTTTTGATTGAACTTATTGATTGCAATGAAAACAATTATCAAATATTCAAACTTTAGCAAACCATGAGCAATGAACAGTCTGCACGCTTCACGCCCCGACGTTTCCGCCGTCAGTTGGGGTGTGACAATATCATTCCCTCAGCACAATTAATATTTTCCTGAGCAGTGGCCAAGAATGGTCTACCCAAAATGATAGTTGGTTCTGTGTTCTTCACACAATCCAACACCAAGAAATCCACTGGGTAATAAAACTCTCCTACTTTCACAATCACATCCTTTACAATCCCCCGAGAATGTGCGGGAGTCTGATCAGCTAACACCACGGTGGTGTTAACTCTCTGTAATGGACCAAATTCATGCTGATCATACAGACTCTCTGGAATTATGCTCACAGATGCTCCAAGATCCAGTAATGCTCTATTCAATGTAATTTCACCTATTTGAATTGAAATAATAGGTGCCCCTGGATCTTGGAGCTTCGGGGGAAGGGTACCCTTAAACACGGCATTCACACTGACACTTAATTTTACTTGCTCGGGACATTTGTGCCGTCGTTTTCGGGTACTCACCTCCTTTTAGACATTCAACATTATCAGGATCTTGTTTAAGCGTATTTAAAAATAATGAGTTAATTTTACGCTTCTCAAACTTTTCCCATCGTTCATCCTGTGTTGGATCTTTTTCTTTTAAAAATGGTTTGATTAGAGCATCTGGAAACGGGATTTTTACAGGTTTAGTAACATTTTCAGTTTTCAAATTATTCTGTGAAATAAAATCCTGATTAGGGTCGGCCTCAGATTCACTATGCTCCACCACTCTTTCTACAACCGGTGGTGGAGTCTGTTCATGAGCAGGATATTCAAATGAAGAATGGAAACTTACATCATTGAGGTGTGCACTGGTTGTGGTTTCAGAACAGGAGGACTGATGTGAACAGCGAGGCTTACCTACTTCCTTGATGAGTGACCCGACAATCCCAGTTAGGTTAGCAACTAGATCTACCAAAGCTTGATGAGCTTTGTCCTGGCTCTCCTGTTGCTGCACCACTGCTTGTATCATCTTGGCCATCTCCTTCATGTTTGACCGGATGGCATCCAGTTCATAATGATAGTTGTCTTGATCAGGTGGCCTGCTTGGGTGGTAGTCTTGGTTGTAATCGTCCTGATAGTTTGGGTACTCAGGACCACCACCATATTGATTGTATCTTGGGCAATCTTGTGCCCAGTGGCCAGTGATGCCACAGTTGTTGCATGGTTCATAGTAGTCTTGGTCACCATAATAATTACTGTCCATGTCGACCTGCACACGTAGCACAACCGAGTAGCTCTGAACAAAGAAATAAACAAAATAAACAAAAAATAAAAACAGAAGTAAAGAAAACCTTTTTGGGTGTTTGATAAGAATTAAAATCAACTAAAGACAATAAACTAAATCAATAGAACTAAGCGCACCGATTCCCCGGCAACGGCGCCATTTTAATCGATGTCGTTAGGTCGGTCAAAAACAATCCTTAAACACTTAACTAGTAAGGGTAAGAAGAGTATCGTATCCACGAGGAATCAGTGGTTAGTGAAATTGCTTAGTTTGATAATTAGAATGAAAACACAGATAAAATAAAAATGCAACCTCCTCCAAACTTCAGATTCTAGGTTTATGCAAAACTCAGTTATTTAATTGGACACCACATAGACATAGTGTTGGAAAATCAGTTAAAATAGTAATTGAAGACAGGCTGTTGTCAGCAACCTATACAACCAGTTCCGTCACAAACCAGTATAATTCAATCACCCAATTTATGAATGCCAAGTTGCCCCCTTTAGTCACCCAACCCTGCTACTAGGTTTTGTCATCAACCGAACAAGATCGTAAAGCAAGCAAACTCAAAGCACTCAAATAAACTGTTTAAAATAACTAATACATCAATCTACTCAGTTATTGTCACAAACTAAATAGATCCAAAAACATAAATAAACTGAATCAAAACATGAAACCTATATGAACCGTCCGCCTGGAGGAAGCCACAAGTGAATTAGCCGCTCATGGTGATGGAGATCATCTTCAATCTTCAAGTGGATGTTAGAATCGTGTTCCTTAGCCTCCCAGAACTCCCCAAAATCGCCCAAGAACTGATGTCCAAAAGAGAATTTCGAATTTGGGGAAGAAACCCCCAATTAAACACTGAAAATCGGCTGTTTCACTAAAAATCCGCGTCTGAAACGTAACCAGCGTAAGCTTACTCCGTCGAGCTGAAGCTTCTGTTCAGAAAATGTTACCGGCGTAAGCTTACGCTCCTAGGGCGTAAGCTTACGCCCCTAGTGTATTTTTTATAACCAAATATTTGGATTCAGCTTCTCGAGCTACCCAAGATTCATATATTATGGGTCTCGTAACTCATTTTCTAGCTCGAGATATGTCTGTTTCAAGATTCAGCTTCCAGAACTTCCACATCAGCCTCCATCTTTTGCATAGTTTCCGATCCAAACCCTCTACTTCCTCTCTAATGCTTCCAAAACACGTACTTAGCATCCAAACACATGCAAAGTAAACGCGTTCCATGCTAAATCACACATAAAAACGTATAGTTAAGCATCATAAACACCCAACGAACACCTACACATCAGTGATCACACGTTTGTCTGGTGCGCATTCAAGCATGGACGGACGAATTGCAAAGCAAGGACTGAGACTCGGCATAACCGGTGAGTTTCTAATCCCCCTCTTTTAAACGTTTTACTGTTTTGGGGCTATCGTACACGCATTCGTGAGGTATTAATACAACTAATAGTGTTAAGGGGCACAAGTTATAAACCAATATGATTTGAGTATAAATTGTTTAATTGAGAGTCGTAGGGCTTATGGCGTGTTCATAGAAATGTGTGAGTTATAGAGATGAGAAATTATTGTGCGACATGTTAAGGGTTGGACAAGGAGAGTAAGGCTTAAAGTCTAAAAGGTTATGATTGCACATGGGATATGTTGTGTTAGTGTCATGTGCAAGATGCAGGTGTAGTTTAGGAGTCCTGCATACGATGTGTGTTATTAAATGTTCATACTTGTGTTGTGTGCTTCTGTCGTTGTCCACGAGAGACGACGAGTATTGTGTTTGCGTTTTAGTCTTTATGACATGGTAAACGGGATCGTGGAGGACGGGGTCCTTCGGGAAGTCACAAGGGGTGACATTTATTTAACAGGTTAATGATGAGCTCGGGGTGTGTTGATGCCCTGACGAGGGTGCAGTGATGAGGTATGTGTTTGCATGCGTACATATATGTGTTAATTTGCATGCTAGTGATCAGTCATATTTATTGTGTATGAGATTGTGTTGAATGTGACGTGTAGAGTTAGACTGGCCGTTGAGTCAGGACTTGTGATGTGACGTGTGTAAGAGTCGTGTTAGTTATTTGTGAGAGCCTTGGTTAAGGCCGGATGTGTTAATGTCTAGTGTAGGGTGTGTTAACCCAGGGTCGATTTAATATGTTTTCTTAGATATGAGTTGTTAGCATATTATGTTGAGTCTGTTTGGTTGTGATTGTAAGGTTACTACTGTTATATTGGTAGTACGTGTTGAGTCTCGGGAGATAAACGGTTATGGGATGTCGGCGGATGACAAGGGATTAGTCATTTGTTAATAAAGCGTAAGTATATTTTATAAGGACCGGAGGGTCTTAGGTAAATTAAACCGAAGAACTTGTTGTGATGGTTTTTATTTCAATTAAACTATTAGAACTCACTCAGCGTAGTTGACTTTGTGTGTACGTTAGATTGTTTGCAGGTAAGCGGTGTATTGACGTATGTTTGCTTGGAAGCGGCGTTACTCGGATCGGTGTGCAGGCATTCGTAAAGTAAACCTAATAACATTAAATGGTCATAAATGAGTTTGAAAGACTTTCACAGTAGTTTGAATGGTAATAAATGTGTTTTTAATGAAAACGACCCGTTATGAGAACCAACTGTAGGATGCCCGGGTTGGGGTCTTACATACTAACAAGTTTCACCGTCGAACCAAGGTGGATGAGGATGGCAAAGATAAAAGTGTTGTGCTTTACAGGTTAGAATTGAAGAATGTGATGATTGAGGAAGTGAATGCAGCAAACCCCAAGTGTGGGGAAGTTAGAATACAAGTACGAAAGCCACCATGGAAGCCTCAGGTGGAAAGCATAAGTGATAATAGCAAATCGGGCACAACACCGTCAAGGTCACCAAGGGGGTCAAAGAAACCTCCTAAATTCTTCAAGATTTCATATGAAACCGGTGATCCTTGGGTACTGAAGGATGAAGAAGAAATGAAGAACCTGAATCTGAATGGTAATAACTACCAAAGGGCATGTGCAAAAGCATTTGGTAAGGAGTTCGTGTTCCAACCACCTTAACCATACTAAGGCACACCGCGTCCGGCTGAAGAAGTTAAACTTAGCGCTACTAGGAGGCAACCTAAGGTTAGTTAACTTTAATTCATGTCTAGTTAAATGAACATTGTGGGTGTGTTCCCTAGAAACCCTCACGAGACTAAACTCGTCCACTCGGGCTACCTAGAGGTTTAAAAGGCTTGTTTCATATGCTAAATGCCTCAGTGATTCATACGAAAGTGAGTTAGGTTGTCATTTCTTTATTCTAGTTAAATTGTATGCAATTGGCTAATTGTGGGGACGTCTCTGGGAGATTATGATTGGATAAAGTGTGATTGAGGGCAATACACAAACCTGTGGGGGTAGGATGCCGTTGTAGAGTCTGTATAAAATTTTATGTTTTTCGGAATAGTTTTAGGTTTTTCTAAGTTTTTGCAGGGTTTCGTGGCAAATTGGGTGATAAAAACATCAGGAAAGCCATTCCACGTATGTGGGCATATAATCTAAGTGTTGGAATGAGTTTTCAAAGAAGTTGAAAAATTTGAGTTTTAAGAGTTGAAAATTTTTCCAAGGCAAAAAATTGGAAAATTTCGTTTCTTTCTGTGATGGGAGCCTCTTCGCCTACCGCGAAGAGTTGCCTTCCCATCTTCGCGACACGCGAAAGACAAACACAAGGGCCGGACTTAATTTTGTCCGCGAAGAATGAACCTGCACCGGTTGCATTAACATCTCTAATATCTTCAGGTAGCAACCCATCATAAAAAGGCATGAATTAGCCTTCTGTATCCCATGATGGACAAAAATTTTAAAAATTTGAAAAATGTCCTTGTAATAGAATGTTTGCAATTAAATGGAAAATGATAGTACAATCGGGAATTTGCATGTGGAATTTAATTGAATAATAATGATGATCAAACACGTCTAATCTGTATTGTTTTGGTAGGCTCAATCGACTTAAGAGCTTAAACATTCTGATAGTGAATCTATTTAAATGAATAATTTATTAAGGATGTCTTGTGGGTTCTCTCATCTTAGGGTGTCGGTAAGGTCGAAACTGTCAATATAGGGTGATAGGTACCTTTATAAACAAAATTTTATAAGTTTTTAAAATTTTTTGGCACGTCGCTTTCTTTTTATGAAAATAAATCTGGAAGTTGGGTGGCGCCGCAATCCATAATCCATCAAATTGAATGAACTTAATTAATTAAAAAATTGAGATCTTGAGTTCAGCCTACCTGTTACCCTTCGAGATGGTGACTTAGAGGATACATCCATGGGCGGGACTTAAGTGATCAATAACATTGGATGACTAAGTTAGGTTTACGTGTTTCCCTTCGGGATGGTGACTTGAAGGATACACCCATGTTCCGAAGCTTATGTACTTGATTGCTTAAAAACTTCAGCCTACGTGTCATATATCGTGTTCCAGCGTGATTGAATGGGTTAGGTTTATTCATAAGTATTAATAAAAGCTAAAACATTCAACCATCGTTCCACAATTCATCTAATTTTCAAAAACATATAAATTTTTGTTTATAATGGTGGGAAATCTATATGGTTTAACGCGAGCCTAAACATGACTTTGAGATGGGATTAGGCTGAGTCGTAACTTTCTAAGTGTGAGACCCATAGATTGACTGCTTGCTTGGTAATGTATAATATATTAGATCACATAAGTGGGGGCTCGAGAGTCGGTGGCTGGGTTTAATCGGATAGAAATACCGATTGTTACGGTTAACGTGTTATGAAAATTTGTGCTTTGTAAAATGAAAGTAAAGTTGCAAGTTTCCCGGTTATGATTTCATTGCATTATTCTTTTTCTGGACAAAAAGGGTCAAGTGTGGGGATATGATGTAGGGTTAAATATCTGATGTATAAGTGTCGGTTTTTTGTACATTTTAATAGTTAATTGTGTTTATCGAGTCAGTTTTATGTGGGTTTTGTAGTTTGATGTGTTACAGGATATTTGTGCTAAAGAGCGGAACTTTACGCATCATATATATGAAGGCACGAAGCTCGGGAAGTCAAGAAAGTCAAAGTCAAAGATCAAAAGTCAAAATTCTTGAAATTAGGATCTTCGCGGTACGCGAGAAACCAGAAAAGGCCGCGCGACTAAAATGTCCTTCGCGCCACGTGAAGGACTGTCCAGAATGATTCGCGGTACGCGAAGAAACCTTGTTACGGCAAATTAAACCTAATTTCAATTATAAAGTCATTGTGACTCCAATTCTCAAATTACCTTCTTCCCTGCCATCCCAGAGCTTCCTTAAGGCGATTCCAGAGCTTGTTTGGCCAATTGTTCTTAGTTTTGAATACTTGTAAGTGTAAAGTTTAGATCTTTAATGTTTTCGACAATCATGAGCGGCTAAACGCTTTCGTGATCACTCCAGGTGAACGATTTATGCCTGTACTCGTATGATTTTATTGAATGAACAGTATTAGATTGAAGTTTTGTGAACCTATTAAGTTCTTTGAATTCAATTGTATGTTTAATTTATGAACAATTGCATGTTTTCAATTTATCGCATCTATCATCGTTTCTTGGTTTACTTGCATCAGGAATAATCTGATTTTGTGATTGAATTGACTATTGTGTGATTCGGTTAAACAATTAAAGAAGGTTATGTCTATGTAATCTCTGATCTGGTTTGAAACTAAAATTGTGCGTGTGCTTTGCTAAATCTAAAACCCAGAGTGGTCATTCTTCTCCAATATTTTTTACAACTCAAATTAAGTGCTTTTGATAACTCTAAGTGTTTTAAGTAATAAAGTTTAGAACTTTAGTAGTAATTGAATCAGTTAGTTTAAATAGCAATCTCACTGGTTCCCTGTGGATTCGACAACCCTACTTTTCTGTCTACAGTTTAAGGTAGCTAAGTAGTGAATTTTATAACTATTTTTTATTGACCTTGACACCGCGATCAAAATGGCGCCGTTGCCGGGGAACTTGTGCGTAAAGTGTTATTTTTGATTTATTTTGTTTAGTGCTACTAATTTTAGGCTTACGTGTGTAGGGACAGTTTTCACGTGACGGTTATAAATTTTGTTAAGTTCATTTTAAAAATATTTTTTTTTTAACTGAGTATTAATTTTTTTTATGTAATTGATAAATGTTAATTTATATTAAATTCATTTGTCGAATGATATAATAACTATCTATTATTAAATAATAAGTATTTATAGTTAGATTTATATTAAATATTTAAAAATATATATTCTTTTAATATAACTATTTAATAGGAGAGATAGGCGGGAAAAGTATACTAAGGATGCACCAGAAAATGACATGTGTCGCATCAAAACCTTTATATATTAGTATAGACTAGGTTATGAATCTCGTGTATTACACGGGTTGAATAAATACAATATTATACATCTATTAAAAAAATTTATATATTACATATTTATAATATATTATATAGTTTTTTAATACAAATCCTAGAAACGTTATATAGTTATTTTTATAAAATATTTTATAAAAAGAATGAAAGAAATGTTCAATTTATAAAAATATTTTATAAACAAACCTTTTTTTAAATAAAAAAACATTTTATCAAAAGAATTATAAAAAATCATTATCATTTAATATGAGAGAGAGAGGCGGGAAACAAAAAATTATAAAAAAATAATGAAACGTGTATAATTAATAAGAGAGATGCGAGAAAAAAATGTTAAGCATGCATAAGACAGTGACAAGTGTCTAATAAAAACATTTATTATTATATAGTGTAGATATAGATTTAGACCTTTATTTAGGCATTTAGTTTCAATTCTATGTTTCCAATTTTGAATTCATAAGATTTAACGTTACATGTAAAATTTAAAAGTTCTGCATAAAACAATTTAATGTACATAGTTTTAGGTATTAAAAAGAGTTAATTGTATAAATGGCTCATGTGGTTTGATCAGATTGTATAATTGGCTCTCGGGTTTTAAAAATTGCAAGCTTAGCCCAAACTTTTATAACTGGTTACGCACTGAGCCCTGACGTTAATACCAAATAGTCTTTAACGTAAAATTAACCCATGTGTCATCCGTATGACTTGCAATTGCAAACTTTAACTCAAAAAATAAGTTAAAGTTAGTAAAGTACTAAAACCACCAACAAAATAGAGGTGAATCTAGCTTTAATAAGAGAACATGAACTTATTTTAGAAGCAAAAGTAATATTACAGCATTCTCATTAGTTTTTTTATCCCTATCTTTATAATTACATTAAAAATTACTATTTTTTCTTTCTTATTTTTAATTAAATAATACTTTTTATATCTTTATAATTATCTTTTCTCTCTTCTCCACTCACAACCACTGTAAAAAATTATGCGGATGAACAGTGTTTTCCCTAAGTATGCAAAAAAATCATACATTTTCTCTCTCCTACACTTACAATTACTTTAAACCATTATCTAAAATATGCAAAACACATTCACAAAAATATACAGAAACTGATATGAATGCTCTTAAGAATCAAAGCTATACAAAATTGACAAATTCCTTAAAATGCTAGAAAAACAACTCTTTCTTTTCTTACATGTAAGGTAAAACTCTTTTTTTCCACAGATTTCGTTCGTGTGGTCGAAAAAAAATGAAAAATCCAATGAATGACATTGCAAAATTTTAACTTTTGGAAAAAACCCGTCAGAAAGACAAAAGAATGGTCCTGGCTTAAACAAAAAACTTTAAAAGTACTATTCTGTGGAAAATCTATCTAAAAAAATTATACTTAGTTTTTTCTCAATTTTGGTTATATTTATATGTACATATGCATATACAAGAAATAACTAACAAGACATATACAGATATACATACATATACAAATGGGTCTAAAGAGATGAAATATACAAGAGTCATTATTCATAAATTCTAGAGAATATTATTTGGAGCAACTAGCAAATCACAAGATTAAAATTAAAACTACAATTTAAAAGTTTTCAGCTTTCTATGCTTCATACTTTTAGGAACTGCACCATATTTCGTTAAAATGATTCAAGAAACCAACTAAATTCGTTCAAAATGATTGCTATTCTTTTGGATATAAAAAAAACTCTAACTTGTAACTCATTTTTAGGGTTAAGTTTGCAATCGTAAATCACGTGTATGACACTTGGGTTAATTTTCCATTAAAAACTAACTTATATTAACGTCAGGAGTTAAAGGCACAATCATATCAAAAAGTTTAAGCTAAGTTTATAATTTTTAAAATCTGGGACCAAACATGTAATTTGATCAAACCACGGGGCCATTTATGATACTAACCCTATTAAAAAATATAAATTTTCTCTTAATAATTTGTTTTTATCTTTTGGGTGACGAAGTAGGTTTTTTCTTCAGTGTGTGTTACGTAGAGTATCTTTTGTTTGTCAAATTGAAATTAAAAATTGAAATTTTTTTTTGATGTTTGTTAAAGTCAATGTGGGCAACTGATGGCCAAACTTGAATTTCGTATCCTATACAAGAAAAATACAATCCCACGATGTTTCAGTTGGACAAACTTATATTTATGTTTGACTACTATTTTTTGGCTACTTATTTTTATATTTTGTCACAGACAGTTTAGTATTTATGTTCATTAATTATGCTAATATAGTATTTATTAGAGAAAATCATGAAAAAGAATATTTTTAGGGTTTTCATACCGAGAGTACCTTAGAGTATGTGGTATACTTTAGTGAGTGAGACTTTAGTAAGAGGAAAAAGGGTTGCCACGTGGGCTCACGTCATCTACATCAACTCTCACATCAATATCACTTGGTAATGAAAATACTCAAGTGAGTGAAAGTGGTGCAAGCATTAAATGAATTTTTTTATTAATATTCATTTAAATAATATTGATAATCAAAATTGTATTAAAAAAACATAAATAAAATTTCAAAAAATAAAACTACTTGATTCCATATTTTGCCCTGATCCATTTTGTTTCTTCTCGAGAAAGGCTCGTCGGAGGCCGGTGATCTGATCAAGGTTGAGGGCGAGAATTTTCATCTCTTCTTTTTCTCTGTTCCGATTAAACTTCTCTCTTTCTCTCAGGTTACATTCTTGCATTTGTTCGGCCATTTGTTGGCCGATGTCGACGTGAGTGGGAACCGAGCCCGATGCTCGAGCCTTTGCTTTTTTTTTTCTTTCCGATCGGTCGTGGTATGCCGTCCTCATCATCCAATGCATCTTGGTTGAGATCATACATAGATTTTCCGCCAGACGCGGTCGGACTAGCATCAAATCGTTTCTTTGACGATCCGTCTTCACTTGGATTGACGTACAATTTTTGCCATTTCGGCGATTTCCTCAATAGTTTCCAAGTCGCTCTTGGAGCTTGGCCTCCTCCATCGTCTTTATAGTGGGACGTTACTTGGATCAAAATGTCGGTATCATTACAACTGCTTTTTCGGCTCATATCACATTGTTGGTAGATCACGTGAAACTTTAAGACCTTTCGGTTTATATGAGTCCATTTAGAACTCAATTGGTCCATACTTCGGTACTCGAGGGTACGCCCATTAAGGCTTCATATTTTTTACCAAAATGTTTCCATAACGTTTCTTTTGTTTTGAGACAAAAAGTTAAATGCATGGTGTATAACCTTTGGTTCCATTGCTGATGTCTTCAGGTCTCTCTTCAATTACTATACTATAATTTGAATGTTTTGGCTTTTGGGAATTGTGTTAAGGAAACTAGCATTGACTTTATTGCTAAAATATAATAATTTTTTCCTTTACAATCATTTTCAAAAATTGGGTAAAATTTATCCACGTTTCACACCTTTATGTTTCTTATTTCACCCGTATTTTAGTTGTAGTGTATAATAGTTAATAACAAATATATTTCTAACTAAATAGATTTAAATAGGATTCTACAGTATTAAATCATGATTGGTTTGTGTGGGCGGCTTTGTCACATGTCATGTGGTAATTGAACCAATTTTTTATTTCTCATGATTTTGTGTTTGTATAAAGGGTTAAACAGAGAAGCTTAAACACAAATGATCTCCTAGCCTAGAGGAAAGGCCGCGCCCTGTGCTCCCCATCCACCTGGGTTTAAGACTTGGGGTGACATTTTTATGTTGTTTTTTTTGCTATTTTTTAATTCAATTTTTTTTTACGTTCATCTTTCTAAACATGTTATCGCTTATATTTTGTTCAAGCCCACGACTCCGCCGCGAAGCGCATGCATCGTATCGCAAACATCTTAATCTTATAGTACAACACTTTAGTGCGTAGATGACGTCATAATTTTTTTTCTTTTCTAATTTAACAATTTAATCTAAATTTTTTTTCATTACCTTATATCTTAATTTTTAACACGTGAGAGTAGGCATCTAACGATTCGAACTATTATGGATGAGTAACAAGACTTTTTTTTTTTGTTTGTTTAGCTTTAACCGAACAACGAGCAAATACAAAAAAGTTAAACACACAAAAAAAAAATTCCTTATTTGTTTATAAAGAAAATAAACATAAATACTTAATACTTATTAAATATTTTATTATCATTTTTAAAGAAAGTAATTAAGTATTTTATTTTATTATATTATTATGTTTGCTTGACCTAAAATAAATATAAGATAATGTAAACTTTTATAAAAAATAAAGTAGAACTTTATATGAAATAATATAAACTTTGATTTAGTTTTTGATTTTTTAAATTCTTTTTTTTAAATCTCAAACATATCCTTACGACTTTTTATTCTTTTTCCACACTAACATATAAAACTTAATCAGGCGATAGTTATATTTTTACCTATATCTTGACATAAGGTTTATTCTAAATCAAGCATTACATATTTCTCACCAAGTTGTCGCACCGCTGTGCCTTCAATCTACATTTCAACGTGAAAGTTTTTTATATTAGCAACGCCCCCGTCGCAATGTGTGTTTACGTATGCCATGGTTTTGTTTTTCTTTTTTTATAAAGTTTTGAATATTATCGGTGTCTACGACACAACATATTGGTTTGAATATTTTAAATATTAATTTTTTGTACACCACGAGTATACCGTTACATCGTACTTATTTTTATCTGCATTTCAATAAAAAATTTATCCACATTTGATCTGGTCTACGTTTTGACGTCAGTTTTATTAAAAACCGAACCATGTGCGACATGTTTTTTATATGTATTTTTAATTAACATAGAAACTTCCTATGCTTCTCTAAGCGTGCTTAACCACATCAATGTGATCGCCTTCTTTCTATGTTTCGATAATGTCTTAGCAACGTCATTGCTGCAATGTGTGTGTTTACGTCACCGTTTTATTTTTTTATCAGCGACTCCGTGGCAATTGACGTTTAAGAGCCAAATCGCCGATGTGCGCGCCCCGCCGTAGCGCGCGGGATATTATACTAGTTAATATTAATTTGTATTAAGTAATAAAAAAATAAATTGAATTAATTTTAATTTGTATAATATTTTACATAACGATAACGGGACCCTCCGAGACGTCGACAAACGCCCTAACCAAATTTAACTCTCTGTCCAAATCCCACTTCTTTGTAATCCGTGAGACTGTTTTTGTTTGTGGATATTTCTTTTTGCCTTTACTTTTTTACGCACGGGTTGCGTTTCCTCAACGGCTTCTTCTTCCTCCTCCGGTACTTCTTGAGTTTCCGGAACAAAATCCGGATATGGTGAGTATCCTACGGTTATATTTGGCATGTTTGGGACATACTCGAGTGATCTGATCTGGTTTTGGTTGAACGGTTGTGATTGGGTGAACGCGTTTGGGGTTTTTTGGAGACGGCATGTTGAACGTATTTTGTTGTGACGCGTAATGAAGCAAAACATGTTCGGATCATTAGGATTCATGATTTATAGAAAGGAAAGTGAGATTTGTTAGTGTAAAATATATTTTGTAAAAGAGTTATTTATAGTGTTTTAATTGAGAAAAAAAATAAATTTGTTTATTTCATTTGTTACGGTAACATTGAAAAAAAAGAGTTGTTTGATCTCGTTTTGTCCTCTCCTTCTCGTGAGAAATCTCACGAGTCACCCTCATCGCCCCTCACAAAAACGAGGGGACGGTATGCCATATGTCTTACGACGTGAGCCATGCTCACATAAGAGGTTCACGATACGCATACTACTTTTCTCAGTTTCTCACCCGTTTGGGGGTGGTCGGAGCACGCTATCCACCCTTATTATTTAAGTTTCTTCTTTATATTTTATGTTCTTTCAATGTTATCATAATAGATTTTCTTGTATTTACTCTCTCTTGAAAGGGAATGTCGACGTCACAAGGGATTTTTTTTTAATTTCTTTTTTCATGTCTTATACAATTTTTTTTTTATAAACATCAACAAAGTTGGTTTACTCCCTTGCCAATGAATGAAGCAACCTGGGTTCGATCGTCACACCCTTTTCTTTTGGTCTGTTAACCCTTTTTTATAACTCTTTTATTTTAAATTCTTTGATTTTTTTTTCTTTTTTCCCGAAAACTTTCCGTTCTTTTTTAACGGTTTTGTTACCGTTGTGCTATGCTTATTTTTATCAACGTTTAGACGTTATTTTTTTAACAGTTTTGTTTCTTTATATAACCTTTTGGATATTATTAACGCTTTCTTAGCAACGTGCAAGTTTTTTTATTTTTTTATATATAGTTTCAAAGACGTTATCCCTTAACTTTCTATATTTTCAAATAATACCCCTAAAATTTCTAAAAAATTTAAATTTAAATGGCAAAAATGGCCCCCTCAACTTTGTAAAATGTCACTTTAATCTTCTCAGGTTTACCACATGTAGTATATATAATATCATTTTCCTTAATAATTTTCATTTCTTTGCTTAATTTTTTTTCTATAAATTTTGTTAAAAACGGAGTTGTATTCAAAATATAGTATTTTTTAGGTATCATTGATTATATCATATGACGGTGACGTACTGGTACTGTAAAAAATGAGACCGACACCGACTGAAAAACATCAGTACCGTTATATAAATGTCTTTTATCTATGTTTCGATCTCCACAACCGAGTCGACATAACTTGATATGTTTCTTTTATGCATTTAACTACGTTTCTTTGTGTGCTTAGCCACGCTAATATCACCGACTTAACCGTTTAAGGTCCAACTTCCGTCGCGAAGCACGGGACAACATTTCTAGTTATTCTTAATTTCATGTATCATTTTCTTTTTCTCACAGGGTTTTAAATATCTTCATGTTTTATCTATTTGATGTTTTCTTATTTTATTCATTCTTCCTATTTCTTACTTTCCATCTTTAAAATACCATTCTTATTTTTAAAACAAAAATAAATGGCTAATTAGTGTCAAACTAGTAGAGGTAAACCCGCGAGTTGCGGAGGGTGTTGATGCTGCGAGAAATCTGTAACGCTTGGTTTAGAATAAACTTAATGTCAAGACGTAGATAAAAAGAAGAACATCGCAACGACATATTTTGAATTTCATAAAATGATAAGATTAAACATTGTCACTTTATACAAAAAAACAAAATCATGCAGTAGTTTTTGATAACTTGTGTGTTTGTACTTCGATTAAAATTTGCGGTGAAACGTATGATAAGAGTGGTTAAAAACTTCCACATAATGTAAATTTAGTTAAAGTTGAGGGGATAAAAAAACTCTGTGGCCAAACTTCGAAGAAAAAAAGTTTTGTGAATAATTTAAAAAAAAATAATAGGTTGATAAATGTATATTGTAAGTTTAATTAAAGTTGATGGGCTATACGTTAATTATTCAAAATTTTAAAGAAGAAAACATTGTGGCCAAACTTCAAAGTATAAAAGTTTTATGATCAATTTGTAAAAAATAAAAGGTTGTGATCAATTTATAAAATATGAAAAGTATACCAATCATAATAGTGACTATTTGTGGTTATATATAAGTAGTATAAGAAATTTTTTATATCTCTAACATCAAATATAAATTAATAATCCAATAGTGGATGACGAGAACTACCATTCAAAGCATGTGATGTCTAACATCTTGTATGATCGTAATACCCCAAAAATTCATATAAAATTTTAACTTATTACATTACAAAAAAAAAAGACAGGATTATGTAAGTTATACGTAAATAGTTGCGTTAATCTTTTTATAAAAGCTATTTCATAGAAACAGTAAGACAAGGCCATGTAGAGCTTTCTTACAAAACCTTTTTAACTTTTTGAGTAATTTGAAATGCTGGGGTCGATAAATATTTTTTCATATTGGGATTTATAATATAATATAAACCAATTGAGGGGCCGCATCATTCTTACCAAGATAATTGATAGAAAAATAAAATAAAAGAAAGGTTTAACCTTAGTCTAATAGCAAGGGTATGCCCAAATAACAAGGGTATTAATTGATGGAAAAGTGCATCTCACGTGACATCACGTTATTTCCTTCAATTAACACATCATTCATCACTTGACAATAGAAATACCTAAGTGATTGAAGTGATCTGATTATTAAATGTTTTTTTTAAATTAAACATATTTATTTTTTCTTTATTTGAATCATTAGGATGTACCTTATTTTTGAAATTCGATCCAAATCCATCAGGCAATCTCACTCCTCTAATAAACTGACAAAAGAATTCTCAATCACCGGGTGTGAAAGAGTAAGGAGCTTGTGGTTGGTACAACTTGTTTTTTTGTGTTAGCCATAGGTTATGTCGAATACCCATATTTTTCAAGTCTTTGCGGGCTTTGTGTGTGTCTTTTGATTTATATTTCATCAACAAAGCACCCAATAAACTCTCACACACATTTTTCTCCACGTGCATAACATCAAAATTGTGTTTTAAAAGCAGAGAAGACCAATAATCCAGCTCAAAGAAGATACCTCGTTTAGTCTAATTCAACTCTGACGCAACACGCTTTCTTTTTACACCTCCATGCCTTCGATGTTTCCCCGGAACACGACCGGGGAGACTTTTTAGTTGTTCTAATATTTGAGCATTACTCAATCGTCGGGAGGATCTCTTGTCTCTTTCTTTCCATTATCGTTCCTCCATTTATTCTTTCTATGCAAGAATCTTCTATGGGCAACAAAAGCTACCTTATTCGTTGTAGAGCACGAAGGTGTGTCAACGTTACACGTAGGGCATACTTTATAACCTTGACCACTCCATCCAGACAAACTACTACGAGCATGATAATCGTTGATAGTCCATAACAGTGCGACATGCATCATAAATACAGTTTTGGTTTATGCATCTCTCACCGGGACTCCTCCAGCCCACAACATTTTCAACTCATCGACCAAATGGCTTAAAAAAACATCAATGTCCTTACAAGGTGATTTAGGCCCGAGAATTAGCAAGGTTGATGTCGTCTAGACGACCTATAAAAAAACTACTAAAACCTAACCTAGAGTCCTAAGTAATAAGATGGAAAACCTATGAACTAAACCGCACTGACAAGCAGGTGTACCTATCGAGTGTAGCACAGCTTAATGGTAAATCAGAATATCGAACTAGAGACACTGAATAACAAAACAGACTCTGAATCGGACTAAAGATTGATGATTGGGGGTTGACTACACTACTGATTATCACTAAAATAATGTAGAATACAAGATCGAATCCAACTATCAAGAGAAAGAACTAAGGAAATATCAAGATACGGGAAGAATACCACCTAGGTCGGAATCCTACTTGCAAAGCACAACTTCTACCGGTTCTGGAAACTATGATGGATCTGGGTTTCTTAGGAGGACAGCTCTAGACAACCTAGTGGGTCCCTAATCACTCTTAGTGTGTCACCAACTAAGGAACCTACAGATGTAATAACTCACCAGATTGTTGGATCACCTCTCGGGTATTTCCAACTATGACAAAGTACCCAAATAGACAGATTACATCTCAGTCTCACCGCCTACAATACATTCAAGGAATGCACGGGGTATCCTAGGCTGAAAACTATGATTTGAACTAGCAACAATCACTAGACACCTAATATTAACGCCCTCTCAGACTGTTAACACTCAGATTCCTAATGACGAAGACTGGACAACTAATTCTCACCTCTCGGGTATTGAACTAGGACACACACTCAATTCAAATCAAGGATCAATGACAACTCGTATGGCTCCTATGTCTAGCATAAACCATACACAATCACAAACCCTAAGATCTATGATCAATATACGCTAATCGAACTGGCAGACAACCACAATCAACATACGGAATTGAAAACAATCATACAATCAGAATTTAGCATGCATATTCACCATACTAATCAACATAAGATCTTTACAAAATCATTAAAACATCATTCAAATCCAAAAACGATAAAAGTTGCAAACTTTAACAAGTATTCATCATACCTAGGAAGTATCAATGAGTTTAGCCTACGACCATACTCAAAACAACCATAACAACAATAATTAAGCAAAACATAGGTTCAATCACAGAAAACAATGACAAAGATCGAATCTTGAAAACTGAATAAGCTAGAATTAACCAACCCGAATCCAAAGCTTCAATCTTGCACTTGATTCTTCTTCCTTCCCCAAAATCGCCTTAGAATATGCTTTGGACGGCAAGAATACAAACTCCTCTGATAATGGCATTAAAATTCTATTTAATACGAATTTAGGGTTTTTTCACGGATTTTCTATCTCTCACGTACCGCGATAGAAGTTGCTTGTTTCTTTGCGTACCGCGAAGGACAATTTAGTCGCGGTTGGATTTGCTTTCCCTCGCGTACCGCGAGGGATCTTCCTCTGCTCTTCGTGTACCGCGAGAGACATGTTTTCACCATTTTTTACTTTTTAACTTTGGGCTTCAATCTCGTGCTCGGTTTCTTTGGGTTTTCACTCATTATTACCTCTCATTACAAACCGGACAGTTTTTCATTGATTCATTATCCTTCCAAAACATAGCACAATCATTAATGCAAGCATGGATAGACTGATATCCTAATTCAATCTTACTCAGTTTCTTCTTAGCTTCATAGTGTGACGCTGGAATGTGATTTTCCTTCGGTAATGCAATTTGTAGAAGCTCTAACAGTTGGTCAAACGAACTATTCGTCCATTTGTTGATAACTTTAATATGCATCAATTTGGCTAGGAAGTTTAGCGAAGACATTTAACTACAACCGGGGTATAACTCCTTATTTAGCTCCTCAAACAACGCATCAAACTCAGGGTCTAAACCAGTTCCATCTTCATCTATATTATCCTCTTTTGTATTTTGCTCTGCCATCACATCATCTATGGCATCAAACATCTCATTATTTGTTGTTGTAGTTATTGACGGAGTATGTGTTCTATTTGGGGCAAAAAGTGATACTATCTTCGCAGCACGAGGATGTTGTTCAGCGTGACAAATCCAATTCTGATATGATTATAAAAACCCACGGTCATTTATGTGGCTATATATCGTGTTCAAATCCTATCGACACGCATTACAACAACGTCTATACGGGCAAAACGCTCTACCTCGACTGTCGACATGGTTCTTGTCAGTCTCTGTAAAGTTGCGAAGACCTCTTAAGAAAGTCGGAGAATTCCGATTTCCCAGTGTAACCCAGCTTTTATCAATTGTCATATTGTGTTATAAACATACACATATACGTGCATACAATAAATGATATAAATGAATGTATATGATTTGATCGGTACTCTAAGGCAGTGGATCCTAAACCACTTTTTGAATATTCTATCTCATATGTATACATTTTAACGAGTTGACTATTTAAGAAAAAAATCAACAGCATTTCCCCTTAACTCCCCAAGTTTGCAGATAAACCGTAAACTCGAAGGAGTAAGGAGAAATAGCTACAGATTTTTTCTTAAATGTCAACCTGTTAAAATGTAACATGTCCTAAATGAGATAGAATATTCAAAAAGCAGTCCGAAAGGGGACAATCCAAAATTTATCTCTATCAGATAAATTTCGGACGGCTATATTCTAAGGGTTATCCTAAATAAACATTGTAACACCTTAGGCAAATCCCATATCGTTATGTTCTGTCCACGGGAGAGATTCTTGGTTCATAAGGAATGCCCCGCCTAAAATACCACAACGCGTTTTGGGGCTTAATGTTAGTGAATGAGAGGAGAACTCCACAGTTAAGCATGCTCGGGTGGGAGTAATTCAAGGATGGGTGACCCCCGGAAGTTTTCACCCGGCAATCAAAAACAAATCCGTGAGCTTTTAGGGGCAATGCGGACAATATTGTTGGTACGAGAGGCCGGATGTTACAAACATACTAGTGTACACAACACGAGACATGACATACATAAACAAAGACGTACATAAATGACATTAGGGGTGTAACCCTTTTTCTTATTTATTTTTTAAAATTATAAAATATATATTTTTAATATAAAAGTAATAGTATTTATAAAATCATGATAAACGAGCCGTTTACACCCTAAATGAAATAAAAAATTAACTACACAAACAAAAATATACAAAGGTAAAAAAGTCAGGATACGTACCTTAAATAAGTTTAATGAAACACAAATACAATGTTATTCCCACCTCGTCAACCGCAACGAGTTTCGAACTTGTAACAAAATTAAATAAAGTTACATATACATACAAACATATATACATACATACACACTTACATATATACATACACAGTTATATAGATAGAAATCATACAAGTACATACATACACATATAAACATAAACAAACATACATACAATTACATATATAAACCTATGAATAAATACACAATTATATACATACAAATCATACAAATACATACATAAATAAATAGAAATATACATACAAAACATACATACATCCGTTGAACATAAACAAACATACATATATAAACATATGAATAAATACACAATTATATACATACAAATCATACTAATACATAAACATACATACATAAATAAATGCCAAATTACACAATTACAAACATATACATACAAACATACATACACATATATACATTCATATTAACTAATCATCATAAACACAAATTACACACATACATACACATACATACAAACTAATCATCATAAACACAAATTACACACATACATACAAACTAACCATACAAACTAATCACCATAAACACAAATTACACACATACATACACATACATACAAACTAAGCATCATAAACACAAATTACACACATACATACAAACTAATCATCATAAGCTCAAATTACACACATACATACAAACACTAATTTACACAAACTAAATTATATAAACTAATCACACATCTAAACCAAATTACATAAACTAATCATAAATTACTAATTCCATCATACATACAAACATACATACTCATACATACAAACATACATACAAAATCATAAAAATCTTAGATCTAAACCAAATTTCACCACAAGCTAGTAATTAAAACAAGTAATTACCTTCACAAAGCTACAAATCCAAGAAATGTTGAAATTCTTCAAAAACCTAACCAAATTAAACAAACAAAACTTCAAAATCTTGAACAATTAGCTAAAATATGAAATCCGGATGTTACCTCACCTTAAATCCCGAGAGTTTTTTTTTTGGAGGGGGGGGGGGGGTTTGGGTAGAAATGAGGGGCCGCCTGCTGTTTTCCTTATTTGTTCCCGCTAAGACCTATACCGACGACATGTCGTCGGTATAGGTCTGTTTGTCGTCGGCAAAGGGATCCTATACCGACGACATGTCGTCGGTATAGGCTTTACTTGTCAACAAACTAAAGACCCTATCCCGATGACATATCGTCGATATAGGGTTTTCCATATTTTTTTAGTTTAAGTCGTCGGTATAGGCTTTTGTAGGATGTTGACCGGTCGACAAATTAAAGACCCTATCCCGATGACATATCGTCGGTATAGGGTTTTCCAGAATTTTTTTTAATTTTAAAAAAAATACCATGAAAAATTTAATAAATAAAAAAAGGAAAAAGAAAATGAAAATTGGCCTGTACCGACGACATGTCGTCGGTACAGGTTTTCCCAATAATTCATTGGACGTCAGCTTTCTCTCCATCTGGCTCAACCCTGTACCGACGACATGTCGTTGGTATAGGGTCTCCCCTACCAAAATTTGGGTTTGGCCTATCCCGATTACATGTTGTCGGTATAGGGTGACCTATCCCGACGACAAATGTCGTCTGGACAAGCGTCGTCGGCTTAGAGTGAAATCCTTGTAGTGACTTTTAATAAGAAAATTCTATCAGAGGTAAGTGGTCGTCCTAACTTGCTCCAAGGTCAATCGCACACACTCTTAACATATCTTCCAGAGTTTGAATAGTTCTTTCGTTCTGCCCGTCCTTTTATGGATGATAGAAAACGTCCTTTAACTAATCACAAATTATGTCCTTCAAGTATTACCTAAATTTCAATATACGTCCTTTAAGTAAGGAAATTACATAAAATGTCCTTTATGTTTAAAAAACCTTGCACGTTACGTACTTTAGCCTAACGACCGTTAAATTTACTGTTTAGTCAGGTCATGTGCAAGGAACATGAGGGTATTTTGGTCTTTTTATCATAAAAGTACTATTTCTGTAAACCCTAATTCATAAAAACAAATTATAAGAATAGTCCTTTTATGTGTGAAAGCCCGGAAATACCCTCATGTGCATGGCACGTGACTAGACTTAATGGTAAAATTTAATGGTCGTTAGGCCAAATGACATAACATGCAAGGTTTTTTAAATATAAAGGACGTTTTCTGTAATTTTCTTAGTTAAAGGACGTATACTGAAATTTAGGTAATACTTAAAGGACATAATTTGTAATTTTCTCAAGAGAATAAGAAGAAAGAGGACATTCAATTTAATAAGAACGACACCAAGCAATCGGAAGGGAACTTCAATTGTAAGGACACTCGTACCTCAATTCCAGAATGTCGGCTCTGCAAGAAGAGGCATTTTGGTAAATGTGGATCTAGGCCTTTTTGCAACACCCGCAAAATCTCATGACATTCTACCGAGAATTGTTTCAAAAATAAGAAACCAATAATTTGTTACGGATATGGGGAGCCAGGACATATTAGAACTCAGGGACATTCGAAGCATAACCTGCTAAAGGCGTTATAAAGAACGTTTAGGGAATTTGTCCTAAATACTCATGTGGCAGGTAAGATACCGGACGTCATTACCGGTACGTTTCTTATAAAACCTTAGCTAGATTAGAAAAATCTTATGAATTCGAGACTACGAACAGAGATTTTGTAGGTCCCAAGAGCCTCGTTGCGCAGCGGAAAAACAAAGATCAGATCATCGATTCGTGTGGGAACAGTGAAGAACAGATAGAGAAAAGTAAAGATAAAAGACAATAGAATCAAATGATACATAATCCATAACAAAGAAGTCATCCCGTATTACAGACCACATACCGAAGGAGTACACATCTCTCGTCTATGCTCACGGTCTAGGGGTGGGAGAGCTCATCCCGCCCAGACACCTCTCAACCTAGTTCCAAAGTTTACACCTACAAATGAAGACAAGTCTTCTATTTATAGGGGTAGGAACACTAAGTACGCAGGTGATTGGTCATGCGTACTTGACAAATACGCAAGGCAAAAGCTTTGTGTACTTACTAAGTACGCGGGACCAATCTGGTGTATAAGATAAGTACTCAGGAACACCCTCCTTCGTACTAGCTACGTACACCGATACATAGAATTTTATCTATAGTTACTAAAACATGCTTCTAATCTCTAATTCTTTGAACATGTAATATTACTCTATCCGAAAATGTCTTACATGTGAAATAGTTACAAATGACATTGTCGGGGTTTGATATTGTTCTGGGAATGGATTAGCTATCTGCTAACCGGGCCCGTATATTGTGTGACAAGAAATCTATTGAACTTCGTATGCGAAACGGTAAAATGATACCTATCATTGGAGAAAAATGTTCCAATCCTGTTGGAATAATATCACTTCTTAAGGCAAGGAAGTATCTTAACAAGGGATGTTTAGCATACCTTGTATCGGTCACAACTAGCAAGAAGGAAATGAAGCTATCCGAATATGCCGAGGTATTTCCTGATGAGTTACTAGGCTTACCGAAAAATCAAAAAGTGGAGTTTAGAATTAATTTGATACTGGGAACAACTCCGATAGCTAAATCCCCGTACAGACTACCTCCGACGAAAATGGCGGAATTGAAGAATTAGAAAAAGGTTTTATAAGGCCGAGTTCTTCACCGTGGGGAGCTCTAGTATTATTCGTTAAGAAGAAAGATGGGTCAATGCGCATGTGTATTGACTATGTGAGTTAAACAAGGTCACAATCAAGAATAGATATCCACTCCCTCCTATTGACGATCTATTTGATCAACTATAGGGAGCCTATTGCTTTTCCAAAATTGACCTCCGTTAAGGTTATCATTAATTGAATGTACAAGAAGATGATATATCCATAACAACTTTTCAAACAATATATGGATATTATGAGTTCACTATGAAGCCTTTTGGACTCACTAATACTCCGACAGCTTTCATGGATATGATGAATAGAATTTGCAAACCCTATCTGGATAAATTCGTTATCGTATTAATAGACGATATACTAATTTACTCCAAGAATAAGAGAGAACATGCAGATCATCTGAGAGCGATACTTTAATTGTTGAGAAACGAGAAACTATATGCCAAATTCTCGAAATGTGAATTTTGGTTATCCGAGGTATAATTTCTCAGGCATGTGATTAACACAAATAGGATTCAAGTAGATCCTACAAAGATTGAGGCAATCACCAAATGGGAAATCCTGAAATCGCCAACCAAAGTTCGAAGTTTCTTAGGTCTAACGGCATATTATAGAAGATTTATTCAAGATTTTTCCCGGATTGTCGTCCCTCTCACATCCTTAACTAGAAAATATTTGAAATGTGAGTGGGGACCGAAGCAAACAGAAGCTTTCGATACGCTTTAGAAGATGTTGATAAATACTCCAATTCTGGATTTGTTAGATGGAACTGAAGACTTTGTGGCTTATTGTGATACCTCACACACCGGTCTCGGTTGTATGCTAAAGAAATGAAACAAATTCATAGTGTAAGCGTCCCAACAGTTGAAAACTCATCAACGGAACTACATGACTCATGATTTAGAGTTAGATTCCATAATATTCGCGTTGAAGTTATGGAGCCACTATCTCTATGGAGTCAGGTTTGCTTTTTTCACTGACCATAGGAGTTTGAAATATATCTTCGATCAGTAAGAGTTAAACACGAGGAAGAGAAAATGGTTAGAAATTCTAAGTGATTATGACTGTGAAATCTGCTACCATGAAGTCAAGGCGAATGTAGTAGCCAATGCCTTAAGTCAAAGGGACGAGAGAAGCCAAAAAAAGTTCGTGCCTTAAGACTTGATCTACAGTTTGATCCCATGATGCCGATTAAAGAGGCACATAAATCAGCATTGGAAGAAACAAACCAAGAAAAAGAAGGTACGAAAGGAATGATTGACCAACTGGTTAAAGGAAACGGTGACATCTTACGTATGAACAAACGAATTTGGGTGCCTATTATCAGAGATCTTCGAGAATGAATTCTATAAGAGGCTCATCAATCCAAATATACCATGCACCCTGGAAGCGATAAAATGTACACGAACTTGAAAACCACTTATTGGTGGATTGGAATGAAAAAGCATATTGCTTTATACGTTGCAAAGTGTCTAACATGTTCTCAGGTTAAGGAAAAACACCAGATTCCGTCTGGGTTATTTCAATAACTCGAACTTCTTGTATGGAAATGGGAAAGGATAACTATGGGTTCTATTTGGGTTATCATTGATAAACTGACCAAGTCTGCTCATTTTCCACCGATGAAGGAAACGTTTAGTATGGATAAGTTGGCACAATTGTACATCAACAAAATTGTATCACTGCATGGTGTGCTGTTATCGATCATGTCAGATAGAGACTGCTTAGGAACTCGATTGAACCTTAGCACTGCTTATCATCCTCAAATGGATAGGTAGAGTGAAAGGACGATACAAACTCTATAAGATGTGCTTCGAGCGGGTGTATTAGACATCAGAGGAAGTTGGGATGCCCACTTACATCTGATGGAATTTTCATAAAAAAATAGTTAGCATATAAGTAACCAATCTGCCCCATTTGAAGCCTTGTATGGTAGAAAATGCAGAACTCTTGTCTGCTGGGCAGAACTTGGAGAGAATCAATTGTCACGTCTAGAGATAGTTTAGGAAACGACTGACGAAGTTTTGCAAATTAGGAAACGCTTGAAAATGGTGTGTGATAGACATAAAAGTTAATTTGATAAACGGCGTAAGTCGTTAGAATTCAGTTTAGGCGATCATGTTCTATTAAAAATCTCACCTTGGAAAGGTGTGGTTCGATTTGGGAAAAAAGGAAAACTTAGTCCAAGATTCGTTGGACCATTTAAAATTCTAAAAAGAATCCGACCGGTCAACTATCAACTAGAATTACGAGAGGATATGAACGAAGTTCATGATGTATTTCACGTGGTAAACCTACGTAAGTGTTTGGCTGATGAATCTCTAGTAATGCCTTTTTCAAGATGTAGAGGTGGATAAAAATTGAAATTCGTTGAACAACCTCTGCAAATTGAGGACCGCCATATCAAAAAATTGAAAAAGAAAAGGTTGGTGTTGGTTTAAGTGAAATGGAACTCCAAACGTGGACCAGAGTAAACGTGGAAACTGGAGACCAAAATGAAAAAGAAATACCCGCACCTATTCCAATAAATCTCGAGAACGAGATTTTAATAAAGGTGGGTAGGATGTAACACCAGGCCAATTCCGAGGTGCTCATTTGCCAAGTTTGAAACTCCAGGGATTGGATTTGCCAATTCCTAGAGTTTAAGGGTTGAAAATGAAAAATAATTGAAATTTGGGCCCGTAGCAGACTTTGACTGAGCCCTTAACGGTTCGCTGTCGAGCTCTTAACGGTCCACTATGGACGAAGGAAACCCTAATAGAATGACATGTGGTTGCTGACTATCGGACAACATTATAACGCGTGTCATGCTTAGCGGACTGTCACCCAGTCTTTATGTCACACCCCGCGATGTGTACGAGCTCGATTGGTACCTCTTTGATTTTAGAGTTTTTATGAATACAACAGAAGTCTTTTCAAAAGGATCGTTTCAACATTCTTTCAACCTCAAGGGTTGTAATTGTAAATATCAAAACTCAGTTGGAAAACAAAAGTCTTGTATTTACTTTGATAAACATAGGAATTTAAATACCCTTCTTGATTTGATTACAAACCAGAGTTTGAAACCAAATACATATAAAGCCACCAGAAATAGTACGATCCAGGGTTGATCAATTCCCCGGTTCTATCTCCTTTTCATCTCTTTAGGATTGTCAATACACGAGGCCTGAGAATCCTACGTGCATTCCATCATTTTCACATTTCATTTCATGGGATAGATCATAAGTCTTCCCTATCCCTTTTCCATCACATTTTATTGGTTACCTGAAAACATTTTGAAAATGAAACATCAGCGCGAACTCCGGTGAACACAATTATCTTGACACTAAAAAGCATTTGGCACAAACAAGTATTAATTTGATAATCACAACTTTATGTTCAATAAACACATTCAGCGGGTCCTCATGTCCTGACTGTATGCACCACTGTATACACTGGTCTTATGTCTTTAATAACAATGGGGGCTCATGCCTTCTCATTTGTTATAAAAGGAAGTACCAGCCGCGATATGAGACTTTCACCCGAGACCCGTGTATCCCTTACAAGTTTTACGTATACCTATGCCCGAATGCTTACACATAGATGAACGTTGAGCATTACTCCCTTAACCTTTATTTGGCCATTTTCGTAAATAAAATGTTTGACACAAGTTTTTAAAGAGATAAAGTATTCACCTTGATATAGGAATACTAGCTTCTTATCTTGATTTCTCTAGCGTCTCGACCTTTCTACCAGCGTTTCTTGCTTAACCGGGCACTACGAGGAGTGGGACTCGAATCGGGAATGTTTGGAGTGGGTTAGGAAGTCTTTGGAACATACCGTGAGAGTTGTAATTCATTCTTGTTGTGAGAAATGAGCTGAATTCGATCAGCTATTTATAGGCCGGAAACTAGACCCGTAGCGGACCACTACACAGACGGGTGATCGTCCGCCACCGCCATAGATGACGTCAGCCCTAAATGTCAATCGCTAATTGGACCAAACCTGGGATTGCGGCTAGCGGACCGTTACCCTAGGGCGTAGTGGTCTGCCATCCTGTTACGTGGCGAGTTTTCTGAGTTTTGCGGCTTGCGAACCGTTACCACCTGGCGTGGCGGTCCGCCACGAGTACGCGTGCCAAAATAATTCCCCATTAGTCATTGGACAAGTGTCGCACGCGGCTTTATTGCTTAACGAGTAAGTAACAGACCGTTACCACTTCTGGTGGCGGTCCGCTACTCAATGGCACAGGGTGGGGGTTCCTTAGTGGACCTCTACCAACACATTTACACCCGTAGTGGACCGTTAGGGTTAACCTTAGCGGTCCGCTAAGGTCTAAATTTCCAAATTTTCACTTTTGACCCTATTCTTTAGCATAATTACACTTATATTCCTAGGGTTTATACTTTTTTTAAATCGTGGACATTTTTGTGGCAGGTGTTACATCCTCCCCACCTTGTTTAAAATTCATCCTCGAGTTTACTCAAACAAGTAAGGGTATTTCTTTCTCATTCCAGACTCCAGTTCCCACGTGTACTCAGGTCCACGTCTGGAGTTCCATTTCACTTTCACAATCATCAATTTCTTTCTTTTCAATCTATTTTCTTGCCTGTCCTTGATTTGCAAAGGTTGTTCCACAAATCTTAACTTTTTATCTACCTCTACATCTTGTAGGGGCATTACCAGATATTTATCTACTAAACGCATATTTGATTCATGGAATACATCGTGTACTCCATTTATTTCTTCTGGTAATTCGAGTTGATAGGCCACAGGCCCAACTCTTTTCAAGATTTTGAATGATTTTACGAATCTAGGACTTAATTTCTCTTTCTTACCAAATCTTACAATGCCTTTCCATGATGAAACTTTCAACAGAACGTTATCACCGACGTTGAATTCTAACGGCTTTCGTCTCTTATCAGCATAACTCTTTAGATGATCACGAGCCGCTTTCAATCTATCTTTTATTTGAATAACTTTCTTAGTTGTTTACATAACTATTTCAGGTCCAGACAACTGATTTTCTCCTATTTCAGACCAACAGATTGGAGTTCGACATTTACGACCGTATAAGGTTTTAAAAGGAGCGGCCTATACTCGTATGATAGCTATTGTTATAGGAGAATTCCATTAGAGGTAAGTGTTATCTCTATCTGACACAATAGATAGTGGCACACCCTGTAGAGACACAATTTCATTAACGTATAATTGTGCCAACTTATCCATACTGAATGTTTCTTTCATTGGAAGAAAATGAGCAGACTTAGTAAGCCTGTCAATGATAACCCAAATAGTATCATTCCCATGACTCATTTGGGGAAGTTTTGTGATGAAATCCATGGTTATCATCTCCCATTTCCAGACAGGAATTTCAAATTGTTGTACCAAGCCAGACGGGTTCTGATGTTTAGCTTTAACTTAAGAGTAAGTTAAGCATTTTGCAACATAGATAGCGATATGCTTTTTCATCCCTATCCACCAATAATTGGCTTTTAGGTTTTTGTACATTTTATACTTAGATTTATGAGCTTCTTCAAGAATTTGTTCATGAGTATTTCCATAGATAGAACCCAGATCCTTTTATTCATTCTAAGAATTCCATCACTTCCCTTGACCAATTGGTCAATCATACCTCCCAATCCTTCTTTCTCAAGGTTGGGTTCTTGCAAAGCAAGTTTCTGAGATTCCTTAATACTAGTAACAAGATCGATTTGGAGATCGAGTCTTAAAGCACGAACTCGTTTAGGTTTCTCATGTTCTTTTCTGCTCAAGGCGTCGGCTACAACATTAGCTTTGTCTTTATATAACAAAATTCACAATCATAATCATTTAGGACTTCCATCCAACGCCTTTGCCTCATATTTAGTTCTTTCTGACTGAATATATATTTCAGGCTTTTGTAATCAGTAAAGATAGTGAATTTGACTCCATAAAGATAGTGCCTCCATAATTTCAGTGCGAAGATTACGGTGCCCAATTCTAAATCATGAGTCGTATAATTTTTTTCATGTGTTTTTCAATTGGCGGGCAGCATAAGCAATGACATTGCTTCCTTGCATTAACACGCATCCAAAGCCGGTGTGTGAAGCATCACAACATACTGAAAAGCCTTCATTTCCATCTAGCAAAGCCAGTATGGGTGCTTTGGTTAGTTTCTGTTTCAAGGTTTCAAAGGCTTCTAATTGCTTAGGACCCCATTCATACTTAATTGACTTGCGGGTCAAAGAAGTTAATGGTACAACAATTCGAGAGAAATCTTGAATAAATCTCCGATAGTAACCGGCTAATCCGAGGAAACTATGGACTTTTGTTGGCGACTTCGGGATTTCCCATTTAGATATAGCTTCAATTTTGATAGGATCAATTTGAATGCCTTTTTCGTTTATGACAAAACCAAGGAATTGGACTTTTGACAGCGAGAACTCACATTTTGAGAACTTAGCATAAATCTTTTCTGTTCTCAGGAGTTCAAGTAAGATTCTTAAATGATTGGCATGATCTTCCTTACTTCTGTAGTAAATAAGGATATCGGCAATGAATATGATAACAAATTTATCCAATTAAGTTTACAGACTTGATTCACCATATCCATGAAAGCAGCTGGAGCATTAGTAAGTCCAAACGGCATTACCGTGAACTCATAATGACCATATCGAGTTCTGAAAGCAGTTTTAGGAATATCTTCTTCCTAGACTTTCGGTTGGTGATAGCCAGAACGAAGATCGATTTTAGAAAAACAATGGGCTCCTTGGAGTTGATCGAAGGAATCATTGATTCGGGGGAGTGGATAACGGTTCTTTATCATAACTTTATTTAATTCACGATAATCGATACACATACGCATCAAACCGTCTTTCTATTTGACAAATAAGATCGGAGCACCCCAAGGCGACGAGCTTGGTCTAATGAATCCTTTCTCGAGGAGTTCATCTAACAGCTTCTTTAATTCTGTCATTTCATTTGGAGCTAATATGTACCGGGCTTTAGCAATTGGTGATGTACTGGTTACTAGATTAATTATGAACTCCATTTCTCTTTCAAGTGGAATTCCAGGCAGTTCATCAGGAAAGACATCAGGAAATTCAGCCACAACCGGCACATCTTCAATCATCTTTTTAGTTTTGGTAGTTACAGATACGAGGTATGCTAAGCATCCTTTTCGTAAGTACTTTGTGGCTTTCAACATAGAGATTATTCCAATAGAGTTGGATAATTTATCGTCATTGATGGTAAGAATGTTGCCTTTCGAGAACGAAGTTCTATTGCTTTCTTATCACATAGGATACGAGCTTCGTTAGAGACTAACCAATCCATACCTAAGACAATGTCAAAACCTGCCAAAGTCATAAGCAACAGTTTTGCAGGTATAACATTTCCCAATAGTGTGATATGGCAATCATTAAGAATTTCAGATATTTGGAGAGGTCATCGTAGGCAGTCTCCACCACATATTTCTTGTCTAATTTAGCTAGAGTTTTATTTAACAGTCTACATAATGTATGATCTATAAAACTTTGGTTTACACCAGAGTCAAATAAAACTCGAGCATAAATATCATTAACAAGAAATGTACTTGTAATTACATCGGGCATACCTGTCGCTTCATAAGTATTGAAAATGAATGCTCGTGCATTCTTCTTTACTCCATATGCAGGTTTAGGACTTGTCCCATCAGGTTTCTTTAATTTGGGGCATAAGCTTTTGATGTGGCCAGCTTCACCACACTCAAAGCAAGTGATTGGTTTCTTTCTACAACATTCTTCTGTTTTGTGTCCAGACATCTTGCAGGAGCTGCAATAAGGTCTAGTTCGACATTATCCCAAATGCCTCTTCTTACATTTTGGACACTCAGGAATAGAAGAGTTGTTATTTCGGCGAGTAAAGGTTGATTTCTTGGATCCACTTGGGCGTTGCCCAGGCATTTCCTTCTTCTTCTTCTTTCCTTCCTCCTGATTTCTAATCAGGCTACTTGTTAATGATGCTCCTAAGTCCATAGCATCATTAAGATTTTCACAATTTGCGACCTTAACCATGTCGCGAATTTCTCAGATCAAACGGAAAATATAACGCTTTATCATATTTGATTCAGGTATAGCAAGATGTGGAACTATTCGAGCATTCGAATATTCTTGATGATTTGTTCCAAGCATCTTTAGACTCATAAATTTCCCTTCGATCTGTTCCCGTTCATTCTAGGGGACATATTTCTTTTGCACTCAAGTTTTGAAAGCATTGCCTGCCCATTGCGTAGGCTGCATCTCTTCCCTTGGCAGCAACTATATTATTCCACCATTCTAATGCTTGATCTTTGAATAAGTTGGAAGCATACAGAACATTATCTTCTTCTGCACACTTGCTTATAGCCAACACAGACTCAGTCTTTTCAATCCACCTCAATGTGGCAATTCCTCCTTCTCTCCCAGAGAAGTTATATGGCTTGTAGTCTTGAAACATTTTATAGGTATAACCTATCAACTTACGTTTCTTTTCCAAGTGACCATAGTTATTACCCATTCCTTCATCTTCTGATGAGTTATGATAATATTCTTCTCTCTCTGTCTTCTTGGTCTTGTGGGTAGTAGAACCTTCAGGTTTCAAAGTAACCAGGTTTGGACTGAGTAATAGTCCTAGTATGTTGAGTCAAAGGCTGAGAAGGGGCAACTTTATGATTTGTTGGCTGAACGGATAGTTTATCAGCTTGTCTCTTTTCTAACTCAGTAAAGATCATCGAAAGAGAATCCTTGATTCCTTTCTAACTCATTTTCTGTAGTTCAGCTCGAGAAATATTATTTTCAGCAGCATTTTCAACTACTGCTTGCTTCTTCTTTCCACTTGTGTTTTGAGAAGGTCCGGTTTGTTTAGACATGCTATCAAAGGAACAAGATTAAAATTAAAAACATAACTTTTTATTGATAAAATATTTACAAGAGATAATACATACAGAAATCATTGTTCCTAAAAATTTCTAAAATTCTTCTCTTCGAGAGCTTGAACTAACAAAATGTTCCGAGCTTCAACTTCAGCTTTTTCTCATTCCAGTTCAGCTATTCGGTTCAACAACATTTGTTCCCTTTCATTTCCCAGAGCATTCTCATTTATATGCGGAGCGGGAATAGGAATCGTCTTATAGTAAGGAACGTAAGGTATATTGGAATCGACACGTTCTTCTTCTTCAAAATCACATTTATTTTCATAAGGCAATTGGGCGTATCCCTCATGAAAATATTGCGAATATATCGAAGTGATATTATAGCTTCTAGTGGAATGAAAACTTATATAAGGATTATAGGGAACACTAGGGTTTCCTATTTCTTCAAGACTTCTGAAAGTAGAACTTTCAGTTTTCTCATTATTTTCTATCATTGTTTCATTTGTCTTACGTTCATAGTAATTAGCAGGTGCGAATTTATGAATAAAGCTAGGACCTTTACCTTTTCTAACCATTCTGAAATTAAAACAAAATGATTTTATTATTAAAATATATAACATCCTGAGAACAAAGTACAATAAAAGATATTAATCCTTCATGAGCTCCTTTCCAAGGGTCATCAAGTCTTCTCCATATTCGTATACTTGTTTTCCATAGAACTTAATCCTTGCCTTATCTATTATCTTCTCCCTTGTTATTTCGTCCGTTTGGCTTAACGAACGATTTAAACATTCGATAGGGGAAGAAGGCATACTATGCTCATAACCATATTTTGGTGGAGGTTTACAGAGTCCTGCCATAATATCATTATAAGCATTTTGGTATTCTGGAGGAGCTTGAAAATAATTTTTTAAAGGACCGTCATAAGGTGGTTCAGGAAACATATAAGGATCATATAAGACTGAGGATCCAGAATTATAGGATTGATCGTCAGAACTATTTGAAATAGGATTATTGAACGGATAGTCCTTAGGGTTTTCAGAGGCATGTTCATACTAATGGGAGTCCTCAGATGGATCCTCCTCTGTTGACAAGCCTGCTTTAGCTTGACTTGACCGTGCCTCATTTTCTTGTACAGGTGGGGCACCAATATTCCAATTGCTGAAATCGGATCCAGCATCCATCCATTGATTAGAAGATTCCTGGGATTGAGGGTGGTATTCGGGAGAATTATGCTCAGGGATTATAGTAGGGTGAAGAAATAGGATTCATTTGAGATCCTAAGGGATGATATTCCGGTGATTCTTGCTTAATTGGACGATTAGGATCATAATAGACAGGAACGAAATTATCTCTAGACATCTGCAATATTAACACATTAGTACTTATCTTATTATTTTAGTCGAGACTTAGATGCTAAGGCCAATATCTTAATCTTAGCTAAAGCTCTAAAATGATGGTTATCTTTCCAGAGTAGTACCTCCAACAGATATGTTCTCTGGTAAGAGCGACAGGTCTAGGAGAGATTTATACACCGCTCTTTCCTTAGACAGAACACCCCATTTGTCAGATAACTTCATACTGGTCAGAAGGTTACCTTGTTTTCTTATCTCAAAAGCATTAATGGTTGAAGTTTAGATACTAGATCCAAGTATCTAATTCCTTGGTCGTATCTCCTTTTCTTCTCTTTAGGATTGCCAATACACAAGGCCTGAGAATCCTACGTGCATTTCATCTTTTTCACATTTCATTTCATGGGCCAGATCATATGTCTGCCCTATCCATATTCCATCACATTTTATTGGTTACAACGTCAGCGCGAACGCCGGTGAATACAATTATCTTGACATAAAAAGCATTTGGCACAAACAAGTATTAATTCGATAATCATAACTTTATGTTCAATCTATACATTCAGCATGCCCTCATGTCCTGACTGTATACACTAGTAGTATGTCTTTAATAACAACGGGGGCTCATGCCTCCTCATTTGTTATTAAGGGAAGTACCAGCCGTGATAAGAGACTTTCACCCGAGACCCGTGTATCCCTTGCAAGTTTTACGTATACCTATGGCCCAAATGCTTACACATAGATGAACGCTGAGCATTACTCCCTTAACTTTTATTTGGCCATTTTCGTAAATAAAATGTTTAACACAAGTTTTTAAAGAGATAAAGTAGTTACCTTGATATAGTAAGGAGCCTCTAGAGTCGAAAGCTTATAGACTAGCTTCTTATCTTGATTTCTCTAGCGTCTCGACCTTTCTACGAGCGTTTCTTGCTTAACCAGGCACTACGAGGTGCGGGACTCGAACCGAGAACGTCGGGAGTGGGTTGGGGAGTCTCTGGAACACAACGTGAGAGTTGGAATTCGATCAGCTATTTATAGGTTGGAAACTAGACCCATAGACCGCTTCACAGGCGGGTGGAGATCCGCCACTGCCATAGATGACGTCAGGCTTAAATGTCAATCGTTGATTGGACCAAACCTGGGATTGCGGCTAGCGGAACGCTACTCTAGGGCATAGCGGTCTGCCACCCTGCTACGTGGCGAGTTTTCTGAGTTTTGTGGCTGGCGGACCGTTACCATCTGGCGTGGCGGTCCGCCACGAGTACGTGTGTCAAAACAATTTCCCATTAGTCGTTGGACACGTGTCACACGCGGGTTTATTGTTTAACGAGTAAGTAGGGGACCGTTACCACCTATGGTGACGGTCCGCCACCCAATGACACAGGGTGGGGGTTCTTTAGTGGACCTCTACCAGCACACCTACACCTATAGCGGATCGTTAGGGTTAACCTTAGCGGTCTGATAAGGTCTAAATTTCCAAATTTTCACTTTTGACCTTAGACTTTAGTATAATTACACTTATAGTCCCTAGGGTTAATACCTTTTTCAAATCTTGGACATTTTTGTGGCACGTGTTACACTTTAGTGGCACGCTAGAGCCACCAAAATTTGGAGGCCCGCTAAGGTGGTATACCTAGGTTGAAATTGCGTGGGTGTCAGACCGCTGCCCAGATCGATAGCGGTCCGCTATGCCGCCAGGTAGCCGTAATTTCTCTGGCTGACACGTAGCCCAAATGAATCAGCGAAGCTTGGGTGGTAGTGGACCTTTACCACCTTGCTTAGCGGTCCGCTATGGGTCCAGCCAGAAAACTATAAATAGAGCCATCCAACTCTCACTTTCAATCCACACCAATTCACAACTTCACTCACATATTCTCGGAACAAGCTTTTTCTTTGTATTCGTGCCACTCCCTTAGTAATATACGACTCTTTCTTATTTCCGTAGTCTCTTTTAAACGCTCATTCGGCTAGGACGAGACACTAGGATCTTACCTAGAAGCCAGAGCTAAGAACCAAACTACTATAAGGTGAATATGTTTATTTGTTTTCCAAAACTTTGAAATGTTTTTCCTTTACGAAAATGGCAATACAAGTATTAAAAGTTTGATGCACAAGAGTATCTACATGAAACATTCAGAACATACATATACGTAAAACTTGATCGAGGGATATACGCATTGTGGGTGAAATTCCCGAAGTGTGGCTGGTATTTGTTTGTAATTTGACGTAAAACGGGGTTCGTGTGATGAAATAGCGCAGTAAGTCAGTTTAGTAATGACATCTATGTTATTACGGAAATTACCATTGTATACCAATCATTGCTTGTTGATGCAGATCCCCAATTTCCCTACACAATGTTTTCACTTTTTGAAAGTATTGTGGTATCATCATCTTTTTCTGGCTAACATGTAAAAGCTCATTTTCAAGAAACTAACGCATAGTATCGTTTTTCATTGAGAACAAAGAAGCTAGCATATCCCATGCTTGCATTGGGGTTTCAAGATCACAGATATGATCCAAGAGTTCTTCTTCAATCGTGGTTTTGAGTAGGAACATAGCTCTTCCTATCTTGATTCTCCACTTGTTGATTGCACCATTCGTGTCGATTCTAGGTATTACGATAGTTGCACCATTAGTGACTTCCCAACGGCCTTGACCTTGTAGGTAAGACATCATGCAGGTGGACCATGTGTGTAGTTGGTGTTATTTGGTTTCTTGATGTTGTCAATCAGTTGCATCTCCATCATTCTTGATTAGGTTCTGATCACGGTTCTTAATTAGATCTTCTTGTGTTATTCGATCAAGTGTTTTCAGTCCCATTAATTGGATTACCGGAGTGTACGCAATCGATTGAATCTCTGGTGATCAAAACTTCAATTTGTTGCTGCTTCTTTTTTGACCCGACTCTCTTACTATAGCGATTGTGTTCACGACTGTTGCAATAAGATTCTTCTTCTTCTTGCCAGGCTTTGATACCACTTGTTGAACCTGTACAGTATCGGAAGAAGTTAATGAACGAATCAACACACCAACTTAAACAACACGTTCGACTATTTGTATTATAAGAACAATGAAACTATTACAAGTGAATTGATTGAATATTGAATAAAATAAAACAATTAAACCTCTATTTATAATTATTCAAAACTTAGTAAGCAAGTTTTAGACTCCTTCTAGGATACTAACTAAAATAATTCAATTACCAAAAATAAACAAACTTAATGACTAAGTTATTATCATGACCCCTTCAACTTTATGAGCTCCTCCAAACCACCCCTTTGAAATCAACCATACCGCCCTTGATGTTGCTAACTGATACGTTAATAATTATACATGTTAATAATACATATTGTACCCGATTTTGAATTTTTTTTGTTGCGAATTTGTTTGAATTGATACTTATTTGGTTCATTATTGAATTTGTAGGTTTTGTTTGCCAATTGATGGAATTTGAAGATAAATTAAGACGATCGTGGGAACTTAGGAAGTAAAATTCAAAGTTAGAGTTTTGGACCCAAAACAACCGTTTACTACAAGACCAAAACAACTGTTTACCCCAAAACAATTGTTTACCATAAACTCCAAACGACCTTTTTCTCTTAAACAACCGTTTTGAATTTGTTTGATCGTTTATACCTTATCCTAACCTTATTCTTATCGTATCCGAGAAAGCCGGATTTTTAGGGAGTAAAACGGTCATTTACCGTTGTGCAAAATGATTGTTTACACCAAAACGGTCATGTTCCTTATTGTCAAATGGTCGTTTTCATGACAGATTTCATTTAAAACCCTATTTCGGCTTATTTCCAAGGAGGAACGATTTTGGGTGCAAAACTCACTGTTCCAAGCAGCTCCAAGGTCGATTTTGCCTAAGACTTCATAAAGAAAGAAGATTACCAACTCCAAAGGAAGATCTAACAATCTACAACTCATTTTAGCTTTGATTTTGGTTTGGTACATCTTGAATCTACTATGTTCCATCTCGTTTTAACAAGCTTGTTGGGTGTTTTTGTAAGGATTACGAGCTAGAATATTTTATTCACTTAGATTAGATGAATCCTAGCTAAACATTGATGATTTACATGTTATTTTTGGTGATGATTATCTTGATGACTTTAACATGTTCATTAATCTTCTTCAATGATTATGTGTGTTTTTTTATTTGATTATATGTTTGATCTCGTGGGTATCTTAACCATATTATGTTGGAAAACCGTATGTTTTAAGATATTTATTCATGGATATATATATATATATATATATTTATATATGTGTCCATGGCATTTGACTAGGAATGGTGGATGGAGATTGGAACATATAGGATTGTTATTCAAATGCGCATCCTTGTGTATATGTTTGGAAAGGCCGTTACATTCGTTGTGAATTCCTCGTGTCATTGTGTATGTGTAATTATGATTTGCTAGCGTGAATTTGTAGTTCGTATATTCGTGGTATGATATTCACAAGTTGAAGAACTTTTTGATTATGTTTTCATTACGTGATTCGAAGTGGTTAATATGTGTTTATCGTATTAGCTTTTCAAAGAGTTATGGAACTAAGAGTCTTTAGTGTGATGTTGGTTCATCTTTATATTCAACATAATGTTATCATTGGGTTTGCATAAAATGGTTTTAGCTGGGTACTGTGTTAACTTCGCTTTATCTTTCCGACAAATCATATGATTAGATAACCCTGACGGAGATCTTTTCTATTTCCGTGTTACACGGGTATAAAATGATATGATCATGAATCTTTGTATGTTGTCGTTGTTTGGCTAGGTGGATTCGAACTCTAAGTGAATATTATCTCTTGTTGGATTATCTTCCCAAACTTTTATCATTCTTTAGTTAGTTAAATTGTTACTTATTTTAGTTTAAAAATACAAAATTTTCAAATCTTCTACTTTGATCGGCTAGATAACTCCTAGTTAGTTATTAGGAGCTGTCGTGTCCACGGATCGATACACGGTTCTTTCCTAAAACTTTACTACTTATGTGATATGTGCACTTGTCTATTGTGTGTGTAATTAGCCCTAAGGTGATAATCGTTTCTTATTTTAAAACCCATGTATGAAAAATCTTTATTAAAATTTATATACACTTTACACACATCACTAACTTTATCAGGTAGGGCCTAGACGGGATCCAAGTGAGCATCACCTGGTACTAAGCAGTAGTAATTATAGCCGGTTGTAACTATTAGTAATTAACTATCTTAATAGTTACAACTGATGTAGTTTCTACTGATATAAGTGATAACCGTCAACATTTATAACCGACAACTATTGTACTCTTTTATGGAGAGATGTAACGTTTCATCCCAATTATTATGATGGTTCAACAACTATAGAAAAGAAATATTTTTGTCTAGTAAAGTACGATTGAAAATTTTCGTTTCCACAAAATGCATTCTTTGTATAATGTTCTGGCTTATAAGCAATGTTTTAAATACCAGTTCAAACCGGCCGGTAATACCGGTTGAACTGGGTTTTGGTCACTGACCCAGTAAGTTTGAGCCCGGTAAATTCGAAAAACGGTTTGTAAGTTATACAACCGGTATTACCGATAATACCGGGTTATACCGTTGTACCCGTTTTAAGTTTGAAGTTTAAAACAAAAAAAAATTTGTTCACTCCCTTTTAAAAAAAGTAAACGACCCAGTTTAGAAATTTTTTTTGTGCAACCATCATCTTTTCTACTTGCGATTAAATAATTGCTCGGTTACCTATGGCCCATTTAAGAAAAAAAAATCGCACACTTTTATTATAAATTTTTTTTGTTGGAAATTGAGTGCTTTAGGATTATTTTTTTATTATGGATATTAACTTTTAGATTATTTTTTATTATGGAATCATATACTTTTAGATTATTTTTTGAGTTGAAGTTGTATTTTTATGCAATTATAGGGTTAACTAGTCAACTCGGTTGAACCGCCCGTACAACCGGTTGAACCGCCCGGTACAACCGGTTGAACCATTTATAAACTCAACCCGATAAGTTTTAAAAACCGGTTTTTAAAACATTGCTTATAAGTATTAATTTCTTACCCTTCAAATATTTTAATCAGAATCAAAGACGACATGATGCCAAAATCTATACAAATACAATTAAAAATATCAAATCTAGAATACATATGCACATAATGTTTTTAGGGTCAAAAACGCCACACTTCAAGTGAAGACTTTAATTGCCTTCTGAATAATCGTTGTGTTAAATATGTTGACCTAACAAATGTGGTAGGAAATGAGTCTTCTTGGTCTTCAAGGAAAAAAAGTTCATTTAGTTGATTATGAAAACCGTAGGATTCATATAAAATAACAAGACTTATCATTACTATTATTATTATTATTATTATTATTATTATTATTATTATTATTATTATTATTATTATTATTATTATTATTATTATTATAATTATTAATAAATGCAATTCTTTAAATTTTTAAATATTCAATTCTCCATAAATAGTATTTAACAAATTTCAATAATTATTATTATTTCTATCCTTATCATAATCGTTATTACTACTATTGTAAAATTCGAATCCTCAATATTGTTTGTTTTGTGTATCAAGAGCTCCAATTATATTTTTAGTTACACAGATCAGGAATAATTAGGCCAACATCCTATATTTCTCACAAGTACACCTAACGATGGGGTTCAAATCTCATTCAATGTTAAAACGTCTAAACCAAGTTAGATGATATTTGACACTATGGATAAAGACCAAGCATTTTTTTATGTAGAGCAATGATGTAAGATTTGTTTACGACGCTGCAACCCACTTAGAGACTCGTCGACTTCGATGACATTTGTCAGACCATCATTACATTACAAGAGTGACTCTTATACAGTTCTTAATATCAATTGTCTCCGGGATCAAACCCGTTATAGTTTGAAAAAAAAATTGACAACCAAATCTTTAATTTTTGAAACACATGTTCAAATCCATAAAATGTGCTTGCCAAGGCATCATTATGTGATTAACTATTATTATTATTATTATTATTATTATTATTATTAGGGAGAATAGTTATTATTATTAACTTATTTAAAGGTCATGGGGAGGAATAGTAGCATAGGGGTTTACTACTTTCTTTGCATCGGGTACCACTCTCATTCCGTGTTTCCTTTTGTTAGGGTTTCCCCCATTTGTTTTCACCGGCCTTCCAGACAAGCACAGAAAGGTGAAGTGTTACTTCAGAGGGTGTTTGAGATTGCTTATTTAACTCGAAAAATATTTTTTTGTTAAAATTGCTTATTAACTTATGACTTTTCCAAAATAAGTTTTTAAAAAAGTGTTTGATTAGCTTTTGTGATAGGAAAAACCAAAAAATCGATAAGTTGTTTTTTAAAAAGTGTTTGGCTTAGATTATAATTATATTAAGGTAAAGGGTGGGTAGATTGGTAATATTTTATTGCAAAAGCCAAGAATCCATTTGAAAAGCCAGAATTTGTGACTTTTAAAAAACAAGTTTTTAGCTTTATCAAAAAATTAAAACGAAAAATGCTTTTATGTTTGTCAAACACTTTTTTTTAGCTTATTGGCTTTTGAAAAAGCCAATAAGTCAATAAGCAGTTAACGCAACCGGTTCATCTGATTTCTTCGCTTGATTATGAAGCGTGGACGAAAGGAATAGATTGAGAACGATGCTCGCGGTTGCGGAGATTGTGGTTTCGGTGCCTCAGATTAGGGTTTCCCCCATTTGTATCCATTTTAATTGGTAAATGAGTGTGTTGGGCGGATGAACAACTATTCAAAACGCTATGTGGTTGTAAATTATCTCGTCCGGGTGTAGAGGTAGAAGCATAACATAAACACCCAAAAGTGCGAAGATGGGTGTAAGAAGGAGCTTTACCAAAGAGCATCTCAGAAGGAGATTTTCTCTTAAGAAAACCTAGAAAGAAAAATCATGACAAACTACATTTATTTGACACTCGACAAGTTCTTGTTTCTAGGGATGTGACTTTTCTTTAGCACATTTTCCCTTCTTTACACTCTTCGGATGCTTCTTATTTGTTCCCTTCTCTAAATGATCTGTTTGAGGAGACAGATCCAGCTGTTGTTCCTTATCTTCTTCGGCTGCTCCTGAAGTTGATTCCACTCATCATCCTGTTTCTCATATTCCTCCTCCTCCACCTCCGGAGCCCAGGAGATCTACTCATTATTCTGTTCCTCCTTCTCATCTGCAGGATTATGTTTGTAATTCTGCTTCTTCTGTCGATTCGTCTTGTATACTTTGTCGAGTGCTTGCCAAGCTTCTCATTTTGTTAATCTTGCTGATCTTTCTCCTGGTTCCAGCAGCTCCCTTTAAATCTTGATTATGTTAAATAACCTTCTTCTTATCAGGAGGCTGCTAACCATCCTGCTTGGCAAGAAGTCTTTCTTAAGCTCAAGAAGTCTCTTTACGGTTTGAAGCAAGCTTCAAGGCAGTGGTATGGAAAGCTTTCTGATGCTCTTAAGACCAAAGGTTATATGTGGTTTCCCAATGATTATTCTTTATTCTCTAAGACGATGGGGGATTCAGTTGTTCATGTCACTGTTTATGTTGACGACATTCTTCTTACTGGTAATAATGATCAAGATATATCTGCTTTGAAGGCTTTCTTACATTCCACTTTTCAGATCAAGGATCTTGGCACTCTCAACTACTTTCTGGGCATTGAGGTTCTCAAATCTCCCTCTAGTCTTATTATGACTCAACGCAAATTTGCGAAGGATTTGCTGAATGAGTTTTCTACCGACGATGTTTCTTCTGTTTCGTCTCCTTTGCCTTTACATTTACAACTCAAGCTCAATGAAGGTCAGGTTCTTGATGATCCTTTGGCCTATCGTCGACTTGTTGGTAAACTAAATTACCTCACTCATACTCGGCCTGATCTTGCATTTGCGGTTCAGTTTCTCAGTCAGTTTATGAGTGATCCGCGTGTTCCTCATTGGGATGCTGCGTGGCATACTCTTCGTTATGTCAAAGGCACTTGTTCTCAAGGGTTGTTCTTTAATGATGGTCCTCATATCTCTTTGTCTGCTTATTGTGATTCTGATTGGGCAGTTTGTCCTAATACCCGGCGTTCTGTCAGTGGCTATTTCATTTCTCGTGGTGGCAGTCTTATTTCTTGGAAATCCAAGAAGCAACCTACTGTTTCTCTTAGTTCTGCTGAAGCTGAATATCGTTCTCTTCGCCGTGTCACACATGAACTTGCTTGGTTGACTCGCTTGTTTGTGGCGTTTCGGCTTGATAATCTTACTTCTATTCCTCTCAAATGTGACAGTCAGGCAGCTATTCATATTGTTATGAATCCAGTTTTTCATGAGTGAACTAAGCATATCGAGTTGGATTGTCATTTTGTTCGTGAGAAGCTTCAAGCTGGTTTGATTCTGCTTTCTCACACAAGGACTTCTGATCAACTTGCGGATTTATTCACAAAGAGTTTGGCTGGTCAGCCGTATTCTGATATCATTTCCAAGTTGGGGTTGTATACACCTCCAACTTGAGGGGGGTGTTAGCGAACTTAGTAGTAGGCAAACTTACTAAGTTCGCTTGTTTAGTATAGGGGCGAACTTATTAAGTTCGCCTGGTTCAGTATTAGTTTAGATTTGTCTATAAATAGCTTCTTTGTAACATTATTCAAGTTATCAATCAAATCATATCAGTTTTTACCTCCAATTATTCTCTCTCATTTTTTCTCTCGTTTATCATTCTCGCTTGTTTAGCGATCTTGTTTATCATTCTCGCTTATTTTAGCGATCATTCTCGATATCATAACAAAAAAATTGTGATTGATTTGATTCTTTGTTTGCTTTACAGGTACTAATATTCAAATGGAAGAAGTTACTATTAAGCTGGTGCGTAATCAATATGCCATTTGTAGTTTTCTTTGATTTTCTGTGAATTTTATAAATTAATTGCTTTTACATAGACAGTATAGTTGTGCTTCTAATCATAGATAAACTTATTACAGCTATACCACTAAGTATGACTTTTTTTTTGGCTTAGAAGGCATGATATGAGATTTTAGTTACTGAGATTATGGATAACGGACCGTTGGTGACATGAAGATCCCTTCGGTATAAAGTTTCCCCCCTTTGATTTACTCCTAAAGCATGATTTTAGAAGCAAAAGTTTAGGAAAAAAACACCTTAATATAATTTCTTACACCCACATAGATAATTAGCAAAATGGCAACCATATCTAAACGGGTATTAAACTGCATTTTGTGAGCCTGAATATTTTAATGTGTATCAAACTACAATTCATGAGTCTTTCATCCACCCATTTAGGCTACTAGAATCATTGCTAATTATAGACAGAATAAGTATGTATATTGAATTTTTTTATTTTCTTTCTAAAACTTGACTCAAGTGGTTTGGGCTTCACATATGCAGGTTGTTTTGGAATCGGTTAGCAATACAGTCAACATTATGGATTTGGGATTATTAAATTATGCAATTAATGCTCTGTTCTGCTAACTCACAATGGCACGAACGTAGATCTGAATTTTCAGTCAATGGCCATTTTGATAGGAAAAAAAATCAAAACGTTAGTATACGTAGCCTAATTTGTCAATAGGGTTGTTTTGATGGCCATTTTGAACACTTCTAGGTTCATTTTCAGACTCTTATCATGATCTATTGGGGTGCAAGAGTTACAGCAAATGTAATTACTTTATTTCTTTACTTCTGCTTCCATTACATTTTCCTCTTCATTTTTTTATGTGTGCTGGGTTCTGGGTTCATACAATCACTGTTGCAGCTGCAAAGCCTTAAAGTCTAAAAATAAGGTTTATGCTTCTTAGAAGGTCAGTAGGTTGCCAGAACGCTTATTGGACTGGTGAAATTATAAATTCGCATACAGGGGATTTTTGTGTTTTGATTACTTGTACTTATTTCTTCATTTAGTTTTACAAGATCTATCTTCAGTTGGATTCATATGCTTATTTACATTTCAATTTCTTCTATTTGCAAGATTAATTTCTGTGTTTTTTAGTCTTGAAATAATTGAAAACACTTGACAAGCAGTTTTTAAGCATGCTAATATGAGTGTTTTATCATTTGATTAGAAGGATGCATTGTTATCTAGGTTTACGCCAGTTTTAATTACTTTTTTCTTTTACTTATGCTTCCATTTCATTTGCATCATCTTCGATTTTCTAATGTGTGCAGGGTTAGGCTTTCTTACCTTGGTGTTTTTCATCTATACATCACATTTGGAAAATATAGATTTGTATGGGTCAAATTGTCAAAACCTTTTGCTTTAGGTATTCTCCAACTATAAGATTGTGAGTTTTTTATACTAAACTATTTCAATTCTTAGAGGTATATTTTCAAGAATTTGGGACCCCAAATTCATTCGTTTTGGACTTTCAAAGTCTCTGCCTACATTTTTATTTTCATGTCACATTAACTACATGTGTGTCCGTTTGCTTAAATGGTTCCCGTGGAGCCAAAGATTGTTACATTTTCAACAAGGGTGCTTTCATCCGATTTGAAGCCCCGCCCCCATGCAGCCAAAGATCGTCACATTTTCAGCAGTGGTTAGTCCTTTTTGTCTTTTTTTATTTTTTTTTATTTTCCATCTCCATTGATATTTTTTAATGTTCAGCCCCACCCCGACGTGAAGCCAATGGCATACGCTAGCAATTTCCTCCGCATGTTCAAGCAGTGGTTAACTCTATGGATGTGGAAAAAGAAGACTCTTTGGATGGCATATGGGAGACGAAGGTTTATGCAAGTGTTATGATGCAAATGTCATCTTCCAGGATCGCCATTAACAGCAAGGTGTATGCAAGTGTTATGATGCAACTGTCATCTTCCAGGATCGCCATTAACAGCAAGGTATATGCAAGTGTTATGATGCAAATGTCATCTTCCAGGATCGCCATTAACAGCAAGGTATATGCAAGTGTTATGATGCAACTGTCATCTTCCAGGATCGCCATTAACAGCTACACAATGGTTACGCTGATTGCTATGTTCTTGAAGAGTGTCCTAGTTTGAGGTGACATGAAGTCATTAGTTTTTAGACCGAGGATGTAATTATTTTGACATCTAAATCGAATTATAATGTAGATTAGATGTTATACTTCACAGTTTAAGGATTGTACTGTTTCTAGACCGAGGATGTAATTATTTTTTTGTGACTTAACGTGCCGCAGCGCGCGCGGGTTTAATACTAGTTATTATTATTAATATTATCAGCATGGGATTGAATAGTGTAGTTACCCTCTTTTGTTTTTTTGACACAATTTTTTCTTTTTTTATACATTTGCCACACCTTAACATTTGACTAACAAGTTGCCTTTTTTGTTTTTTGACACAAACTTTTTTTTATAAATTTGTCACAGCTTTAACTTTAGACATTTTTCTTGACATAATTTTTTTTTTATAGATTTGTCACAACTTTAATTATTTATTTTAATTTTTTTTTTTACAAATTTACCACAAAACTTCAATAGAGTAATTTTTTTATATAAAATTGCAACAAAAGTTCACTGAATAATAGTAATCATTTCATTTTTATTTAATAACTTTCGTTCGTTAACTTTTTTTAAAACAGGATGCACGGGTTTGTTTATTTTTTTGTCAGCGATCCAAGTATTTTTTTGTATCGTACGCTATAGCAAGTCTGTGTTTAGACGTATGTTTTATCCTTATCGATGAGCCGAACCGATTACTACCAAACTCCCGTCGCGTAGCGCTGGAGAAAAACCTAGTTATTATTATTTGGCATTTATATTTTCTATATCAAATTTACATTTAAATATGCATGAATTTTGAATGCAATTCTTTAAATGTTTATATATTATTTGATAAAATGTTTGAATATTATATATACACACACATAATTACATTTATAACTATTATTATTATTATTATTATTGATGAGGTATGATAATAATCGTTCTTTCCATCAAAAGGACAAAAGAGGGAATTCACTTGATAAACTTTTGCTTACATAAGGTGGAACCCACATGGTTAACAGAAGGAGAGCACGAGGAGGGAAGAAAACGTTTCCACCAATAGAAAGAGAGATATCAGTATCATTCGGTTATTAGAGTGGAGAGAGAATTCTAGAGATAACCTATAAATACTAGTGATCTCACAGATAAAGATCATCTTCATCCTTCTTGTAAGAAAAAGTATTCAAAGAATAGTAATTGAAAGTTTCTCATTCGTTTTATGTGGAGTTTTAGAACTCTTCATTGGCGCCATCCGAGGGACAAATATTTATGTTTTAAGAGAACAGTATTTTTTTTGCTGAAAATATTTTTTTTTATGTTTTCAGTAAATCTTTACATTGTTGTAAACTTCTTTTACTCTTGCGAATTTACAAAAATGCAACAAAAACATGACGTTGTAGTGGTGTAATAATGTTATTAAAAAAATAATTAGGACTGATTTTGGTGGAGTTAATTAATTGAGTAAATACAATAACGTTGGGTTAATAGTTGTAAAATTCTTAAATAGTTTAGAGATATTAAAAAGGTTTTTGATGTATGGTTTCCCAACGAATTGAATTAATGGAATGACTATAAATTTGAGAAAATCGAATCATATTTATATTATAATTATAAACTAGATGTCACACCCGCGCTTCGCGGCGGGTGTCAGACTTATCGTTAATAAAATTTAAATAAAAAATAATTGTAACGGTAAAAATATTGTTAATAACAGAGAAACATAAAACTAAATTAAAAAATACCTATTCGGGTCGTCGAAAACCATAAAAGCGAATAGCGATACGAGTTCCGATAATACCAATACCGACAATGATGTTGTTCGTTCATAATATGTTCGGCTCGTCTCGGTACCACAACGGTAACGGCACTCGCTATAGGCAACGATACAAAAAAAACTCGATTTTGAATATATCTCCGTTTTGAAAAAAAACTATATCCGAATATTGACCAAGAAAAACAGTCGTGCCCTCCGTATTCTGAAAAAAATAACGAACGCAAGTTATTAAAAGAAAATGAAATTAATTAAAAATGAAACGGGATAAAATCATATATTATATATAATATAAGGCTTTAAACTAAAAATAGAAAATAAAAAATTAGGTGTCAACTAATGATAGGAATTGCCACTATTCCTGTGACTTTTGTTTACAGTGATGCCATTCTTATTCTGAAAAAAATTAATGAATATAAATTATTAAAAGAAAAAAAAATTAATTAAAAATAAAACGGAATAAAATCATATATTATATATAAAATAAAACTTTAAACTAAAAATAAAAAAATTACGTGTCAACTAATGATAGGAATTGCCAATATTCCTGTGGCTTTTGTTTTAATCTTATTTGTAATGGGACTCTTGTTATTTCTTTAACTTTTCCCTTGTTCTTTTCTTTTATCACGAAACTAACTTGAAGTTTGGGTTTATTGCTTTTTATGATGATCACTAAATCAGTTATAAAGTACATAAAGTTGCCCATTTTTATTTTAGTTTGGTTAAGGATTACTATACCTTTTATGACTACTCTAAAATATGATTTAAAATATAAAACTGATCAATTTAAAAGCTTTAAAGATAACTGAGCAGTAATCTTTTAATTGACTATATATATATATATATATATATATATATATATATATATATATATAGGGGAGTGTTCAAATCAAAACTCACTCCAAATTTAAAAACTCTAAAACTCTACCTGATTGGTCCATATTAATTATTAAAATAATTGTGTGATCCATATTAATTCTGTAAATGATGTGTGGTTGTTATTAAGTCAAGGGTAATATAGTCATTTTGGTTATTTTCCCTTTTTTCTTTTTTTAATAATACAACATCCCATATATAGATCAGATCCCTTTTTCTCTCTCTCCATTTAAACTTCAGATCTTCATCTTAACCCTAAACCCCTCTTTCAAAAATCATCCCACACTTCTACCAGACACCACCAAGCCCTAGCCCCTCCCCTTGTTACGAATCAACTACAGATCCGACTATATTTCAAAGGTAACTCTGCTATCGACCATGATGTACACGACCAAACCCATCTCTTCCTCCATCGGGTGTCGTCTCTTCCTCCGTCGTTGTCCGCCACCATCCTCAGCTGCACCAATTACAGATCCGTCTACACTCCGGTAGCTCTTTAGCGAACGTATTCTTAGGAGGCACGTTGGACACCACCGTGATGGATATCCGGCGATTAAACGTTGGTAGTGTTGAGATCCAGATCTAGACCAAGCGGTTAGGAGAGCCACTGCGTGGCCGCTTTTTCCACGAGGATGAATACAAAATCTTGATTCAAGCTATTGGAGCATAAAAAGGTTATGATTCTTCTCATCCCTTGTTGCATTCTTGAATACAAAATCTTGATTCAAGCTATTGGAGCATGAATCCACGCTCGCTTCCTTCTGTGTTTTTCACTTGTGTAGTTGTGTGCTCCACGAATTCAAATACTTGAAGTCGGACTGCTCAACGAATCTTCATCTTTGATATGGTTAGAGTTCTATTTTAGTGATTTGATTTTCTGCCCTAATTTGATTATATTAAAGCTTTATTTTCTCTATTAATTCTATTAATTTTTGAGCAGGTCAATTTATTGTGCTCTAGATCAGAACAAACAATTTCAGCAATCTTTTGATGCTGTGATCATAACTGTACATTGGGTAGTCTTTTACTATCATTGACATAAATTTGGTTAATTTCTTGCATTCTTGATGAAGATAAGTTTTTTGTTTCATTAAATTTTTTCTGTACCCTCTTGACGGAATCTGGATCTGTAAAAAGTTGTGGAGTAGATATGAGTTTATTCACAGAATGGGAACTTTTTGATTCTTGAGTTTCTTTTAATGTAATATAATGTTCTGAATCTTATGTTGACCTTATTTTTTTAAATTGAGTTATGAGATTGTTTGTGTGTTATATAATTCATGTTCCTTACACCAGTGTACCTGGTAGCTATATTGATATAATTTAAAGACGTCTCGATTACACCGGTGTAGCTAGTAGTTACAGTGATGTAACTAGTTTTTTTGGTGTAATTGTTAATTTTGGTGTATTTGTTACATTGATGTAATCTCGTTCGTTTTTTAAAAAATAAAAAAAAATTGTCGAGACTATAACGGAATTAAAGAGAAAAATGAGACTAGTTTAAAGGTGCAATTTTTATAAAAAAATAACATAGTATAAAAAAGTTATTAAGGATATAAAAAGTAGGGGGAAGTTTTTTATAAAAAAAAGGAAAGTGTGGGGATTTTAAGAGTGACACTTGTCACACTCTTGTTGAATCTGGTTACACTAATGGTTAAAATGACATTTTTACCCTTTTTAATTAAATTATCAATGGGGACACATGGCAACATCTTCTGTGTTTAAGATTAAAGCAACCATTGGATGAGAGTTTTAGGGTTTTCTCATGAAATGTGGGTTTTGAAAGGAACCTTACCCTATATATATATATATATATATATATATATATATATTGATTTCTAGTATTTCTTATACGTTTAACTAGATGAATGTTTTTAATACTTATAAAAGATCATTTTTTTGTAACATTGTCCCAATAACATATATGATAATACGTTGAGAACTGCGAGAACGTATTAACCCTTGTATTATTTATGATATTAATTTACTAGAATGCATTTAGATTTCATTATGTTTAAGATTTTCTTTTTAAATAAGGTATTGGTAATCTTTTATGTAAACACGTATTTGTATATGTGCATATTTTTATATATATTTTTTAAGACAAGGCGATAGGACAAAATTTAAGAAACTTTAATGATGTATAAATGGGTGGCTCTACATTACAAGTAACTAAATAAACCGCTTTAGTCCCTAAATTTTAAGGGCTCCAAAAATTGAAGAAAAGAATTTCAATCTATATTTTAACATAATAATATATGTGATAATTTATCAACTTTTATGTTTTTAAAAATAAATAATAATCTATAAAATTTTGTGTGAACATTATACGTTTTCTCGCTCAATAAAATTACATTTTAGTAATTTGATATATTTAGAAAACTTAAAAAAAAAGGCATAATTTTGACGTTCGCTTTAGACCCCAAAACATGTTGAGCCGCCCCTAATGAATAGACTAGTGTGTTTCAATTTTATCGTTTTTTTTAAAACGTATGTTCACGGATTATGCGATTCTTGTAGCTCTCATAATACTATTGGTTCTGTAAATATAGCGTGCTCCACAGTCCATGGTGTATATAGCAAATATGATTACCATATAATATGCATGACCATGACCCACCCGTGGGCTATAAATGCACCCATGGACTAGTAGCATTGTACTCAAGTTCCATCATTTGCAAAATGGCACAAGGAAATTATTCTGTGTCAGGGTGGTGGGAAGTGAGAAACAACGACAACGAGCTAATCGTGTTAGTTGTGACCACTTCAGTACTGATCTTGGCTATTTTATGGTACAAGTTCAAACTTTCCAACTCCTCAAATGGTGCACCATTGCCACCCGGTCCCCGTTCGCTCCCGGTCGTCGGGTACATTCCATTTCTTAGTCCCAACTTGCACACACAGTTCACCAACATGGCTCAAACCTACGGTCCCATCTTCAAGTTCAAGATGGGAAGCAAACTTTATGTTGTCATAAATACCCCCGAGTTAGCAAAGGTGGTGGTTCGTGACCAAGACGAGACCTTTTCTAACCGTGACCAAACTGCTGCAGCCTTGGTAATAACCAATGGTGGCCAAGATATCGCCTTTTCCGACAACAACCCCAACTGGCGTAAGCTTCGTAAGATTTTTATCCACGAGATGCTAAGCAAAAATAATCTTGAAGCAAGTGGTTATTTTAGAAGGGACGAAGTTAGAAAAACTGTCAAGAATGTTTTTGGTAAAATTGGTACCAAAGTTGACATTCGCGAGATTGCTTTCTCTACAGAGACAAATGTCCTAACAAGAACAGTCTGGGATAGCACATCAGATAAAGGGGTGACAAGTAGCAATCTTGTAGCTGAGATAGATATGGTGGCTTCAAACATCGTTCGTATACTTGGACAAATGAATTTATCAGATTTGTTTCCTAGTCTTGCGCGGTTTGATCTACAAGGAGTCGCACGAGACATGAAGAAGCAAAGTGACATGTTAGATCAACTTTTTACTCGCATCATTGAAGGTCGAAACGAATCTAACCTCAAAAGGTCACAAGATGAAGTAGAGCGTGAAGGAAAGAAAGATTTTTTACAAGTCTTATTAAATTACAGGAACGAAGAAGATGCAAAGTCGCTTAACATGATCCAAATAAAGGCACTTCTTGTGGTAAGATTTATTCTTAAAGAATTAAGTCAGTATGATATTCCTTGATTGTTTTATATTAGTGTCCCATATATCTTATAAATATATCTAACAAACTGCCTGTTCTAGAAAAAAAAACTAACAAACTGGAAATAATCATTTCTATTACCTTTTTGTGACATCTTCACAAGCCTAAAAGTGTGGAATTGGAAACATTTGTGGACAAAATACGCCTACACAAATTGACTCTATGTTAGATAAAGTTTATAAGTTATATTTTTAGATCAAAGTGAACTAAATAGGAGATATGAATTGAATTTTGATGCTATTTATTGACTATTTCTTTTTAATTTGAATTAAATTCATGATTTTTTTCCTTCTCGTTATAATTTTTAAAAAACTAAAAACAATAATCATAATATATATGAATCTTGTTGCTATTTATTGACTATTTCTTTTTAATTTGACTTAAAGTCATGATTTTTTTCCTTCACGTTATAACTTTTAAAAAACTAAAAATAATAATCATATTAAGTTAAAAATAATATTCACTCATAGTAAGTAGGATTCATATCTATCATTTAGATCACATACATTTTAAAATTGTGGTTGACTTAAATATTTATTCATGGTCATTGCAAAACACATACAACAATTGTATATTTTCTTATTTGAAGTTTTGATGAAATTATTTTGTGTGAATATGTTAACCCAATTATAGGGATAAAATTGTGATTACCAATGTTGCTTCCAAACATAATATTCGCTTTCATAACGTGATTACCTAGTGATTTGACCTGAATTCTTGTTACATTGCCTAAACCATTTTTTCATCAATATTTATAAATAGCATAACTGTAACACAGACATTTAAAACTAATTTATGGTTTGACAAACCTGATAGTGTAAATCCATTTAGAAAATCAAGAGATTATAAACTTTCATCAAAATACCCTGATTGATGGATACTATTTGTACTTGTTTGCGAAAAATATCGCTAAACTTTTAATACTAAATCTCTTATTAAAAAATAATAATAAATCTCTTATTAAAAAATAGTAATAAAGATAGAAATAAAATTTAAATATCAACAATATAACGTCTTTTAAATTCAAATTTAAAACTCCAAATTTTAAAAATTTCACTCCTTAATATTTGGACACAATTAAATTTAAAATTCCAAAATTAAATACGAAAAAATTTAAAACTAATAAATTAGAACTGAAACTTGTAAACATATTTTTTGAAAAAAAAAACCTCATCATTTAAATAAAATAAAGTTTAGAATATAATACACTTTTAAAAATAAATATTTGTAAGTTTCTTAATTTTATTAAAATTTATAAATCAAAATAAAATAAATTATTTATAAATATCAAATTTATTTAAAAAACTACTAATTAAATATTGATATACTTTATTCTAACACATATTTATTTAAAATATAAACGTAGTTTTTTTAAAATTTTATACGTAAAATTAAAAAAAAAACTTGTTTTTTGATAATAAAATTTTAAAAAATCATTTTTTAATAATAAATCTTTAATGAAAATTTTAATTAATAAATCCTATTTTTAAATAAAAATTAATTCTTGATTATTTTAAAATTGTTAACTTTTGATGATAATTTAAAAAAAATGTTAGCTAGTGTTAATAATGATTAATTGATTTGTTAAATGTTAATATTAAATGAAGGATATAAATGTGGTTTTAGGGAGAAAAAGTGACAAAAGCATTTAGTTTTTTTTATTAAAATAGGGATACGACTTGAGGGTAATTACTAATGTGGCGTTTAGTATGATTTGTAAACCAACAACATTGTAAAATTTTGTTGTATCAGGATGTTATGATTGCTGGAACAGAAACCACGGCAACAATTGTAGAGTGGGTGATGTCAAATATTATGGAAAATCACAGCATAATGAAAAGGGTTCAAGAAGAACTAGAAGGAGTTGTAGGACTAAACAACATGGTTGAAGAATCTCATCTCCCAAAACTACAATACCTGGCTGCAACGATTAAAGAAACATTGCGTATGTATCCTACAGTCCCTTTTCTTATCCCACGATCGCCGAGCAAGGCATGCATGGTAGGTGGATATATGATTCCAAAAGGATGTACAGTCATTCTGAATGTTTGGTCAATCCATCGAGATCCACGGTATTGGGACAATCCCTTGGAGTTCAATCCTGAGAGGTTCTTGACACATAACTGGGATTACAAGGGAAATAATTTGATGTATTTCCCTTTTGGGTCAGGGCGAAGATTGTGTCCAGGTCTTCCATTGGCCGAGAAAATGATAATGCTTATTGTGGGTTCATTGCTGCACTCATTTGATTGGAGCTTACCAAAGGGTGAAGAGCATGACCTTATCGAAACATGTGGCATGACATTAAAGAAAAGAAAACCGCTCATTGCTATCCCATCTCAAAGGTTGTCTGATGTGGGCCTCTACATGTAATTTTATTGGGCTTATCTATATGGTTAAGGTCATATTAAAATAATGGTATGAATAAGTTCTTCGTTTTCGTTGTGCTTATCGAATATGTATCCATTTTTAGTACCCTAAAAACCTTTTTAAGGTGTATGTCGTGGAATTATATGATATTATTAATATAAGAGTAAAGTATGGTTTTAGTCCCTGTGGTGTGGGTCAACTCCCTATTTTACTCTATTAGTTCTAATTTTATTTTTTAGTCACTTTGGTTTCATTTTTGTTTCAATTAAAGTCAAATGGCTAACACCGTTAAAATTTTCCGTTAACTTTTTGTTAATTGATAAAACTACCCCTTTTAATCAAACCCTACCCACCCCACACTCTCTTAGGGATGGCAAAATAACCCGAGCCCGACGGGGATACCCGAACCCCGAAACATCCGGGGCGGGTATACCCGAAACCCGACGGGTTCGGGGCCAGGTATGGGATTAATTTTTAAAATTTTTGCGGGTATGGGATTAGGTGATACCCGACCCGATTACCCGAAACCAAATACCCGTTTACCCGAACCCGAAAATTTGTAATTTATAATTTTATTTTTCTCTTAACCCATGACTATTAATGCTTCATTTTAGTAGGTTCATTGTGTGAATTTTTTTTTTTTTTTTTTGAAACATGTATTTATAAATATAAAAAAATAGAGTCGTAGAAAAGTACACGATACATACCCGACGGGTATTAGCCGATACCCGCAAGTATGCCCGATACCCGATACTAACGGGTATGCCCGTTACCCGCGGGTATACCCGATACCCAACACAAACCCGACGGGTAATGGGCCGGGTATGGGACACAATTTTACAACCGGGTATGGGTTTGGGATTACCGATACCCGACCCGAACCCGACCCATTGCCATCCCTACACTCTCTATCTAAACACACACTCTTCATCTCTACCCTCTCTCCCTCTCTTTACCAATAACCGCCGACAACCCTCCGGCCACGCCTCCACCGCCCTTCTTTTGACCGCCGGTGTAACATCCATATTTTTTTAGACCATAATTTTGCTTTATTCATTTTATTATATAAACGCTTGAAATCCCGTACTTGTTTAACATAATATGTCACATTAATTATTACTCTAAACATGTGCCAAGTTTAAAATTTCAACTTTTTTATTTACGTATTGTTTTCTGTTATGTATAAATAATTATGTAAACTCATATAGATTTTGTTATACACCACTTATACAATTTGTTACCCCACTAAAACGAAATATATTTTCCTTTATAAATAACTACAATAACAATTAATCTTTTATAAAAACAATTTTATGTATAACTAGAATGAATTTAAAACAAATATAAAGGAATTCAAAACAATTAAACCTTGAACTCCTTATAGCAATGAACCCTATTCCTTGCATTTGAACCCCTTCACTCCAATTCAAACCCATTTTAAATGTTTTGAACCTTTAACAATTCCACCACCCCCCCCCCCCCCTTTGACTCTTGAAAGTAAACAGGAACGGATCCCTTGCAATTCATCCTTATCTCGGTCGAATCCGAATCCTTTGGACTTGCCATGTATGTTAGAATAATTATTGATCAGTTTCAAATCCATTTCACATACCAATTTCACAATTTTAGTAGTTTGATTTCAACATTCAAACTCGTTTGATTTTCATAGTCAAAACCGAGCCAAATCATTACCAAAATCACGAAATTCAATCACGTAATCGGCCGCAAATCATGCGCAGACCGTTTCCGCGTGAATGCAAGTCTAATAATGACCCGATTTACTAGAAATCAAGCAAATTAACTCGTTAATCATTTCCCGTAGCCGTTTCTGTCAACCACGAATCAATTGGACGTTTTGAATGAAATTGGTAAATAAAAAACCACTCCCAGACTTTCGCGAGGCCTTTTGAAAATACTCTGAACTCTCAAAACTTCGTCATTTTATCTCTGGAACTCGATTGAGCACTAAGAACTCCGGATCTAAAGCGTCAACCGTTCTCCTCTGTTGCTTCACCATTCCTGGTAATTATTGTGCCTCTGATTTCTTTTTGATACCAGGAACAATAGCCCATGAATTTGGGGACGATCGGGTTAATTCGGGTGGTTAGGGTTACAGTTTCACGATCGGGGAAGATGAGGGTGTGGTCTTGTGGTTTTAAGTTAAAGCAACCCAATTCTAGACATGGCTTTAAGCCCAGTCCAGTGGTTTAAGCACTTGCCCTCTGTGGCAGAGGTCACGGGTTCGACCCGACCTCTGCCCGTTTATTTTTTTCTTTTGTTTTGTCATTATATTCCGTGTTTATACACACCCACACTCATACATATACTTATGTGTATTTCTTTATAAATCGTTTTATAAATTCTATAAAACTTAGAATTGTTTTATAAACTTAATTTGTTAAATTTCCCAAAAGAAAGAACTTTATTAACTATTGAAAACCTAATAAGTTTTGATTTCTTTAATTTAATTAATTAAACAAATAAAATATGTAAAACCATTAGTTTATAATTTACAATTGAAACATAATTGTGACCATCTTTATAAACCCATCCATTTGTAAAGATTTACACACCTTCATTATAAATTATTTTAAACAATTGAAACACATTTTTTTATAAATCATTTCTTTTATACATATTAGGGTTAAACCCTATTTAAACAAATATAACTTTTCCTAAATATATGGATATATGAGTTAATCAAGACATGCTTCATTTAAGTTTGGACCTAGTTTAATTTAATAAAGAACTTATGTATTTCAATTTATGTATTTTGATTGGATGTTGTTTGGTTTGAATTATGAAATGAAATATGATGTTTAATTTATTACAATCTAGTCAACCATGTGCTCATGAACAGTCTACATGTCCCGCCCCGACGTATTCCGCTGTTTGTTGAGGTGTGACAGATTGGTATCAGAGCCTTGGTTATAAGGAATTAGGTTATTAGCCACTTTTGACCTAGACTATAACCTTAGGACACCCACAATATGCCATGCTACTATATGCAACATGATTACTACTTTGTGTGAATATTTTTACATGTTATCCTAAATAATTACACTACATGATACAATACTTAATAGTCTATGTGTCACACTACTTGATAACTCTTGTGCTTATATTCACTTCTATCTACATGCTACATAGTTGATTCATTAAGTGCTACCCTAAGTTCACCACACACTTATACACACCTAATTCTGCATACACCTTTAATCTCACACACATGATACCATCATCTTTTGTGAACAAAATTTAAACTATTGGGCCTAATACCATTAATAATAAACTAAAAAGCCCACTTATTCTCCAAGAAGAAGAAGCCTGCTGCAATAAATAAACCTTACTTTCGGGCCTCAAAGCCTAGCCCATAATGATTCTCATTATGACTGTAACATCCATGATTTTTTTTCTCTAATATTATTCTATTTTAAATTATACAATAACGACATTCTCATTATACGTATGTGTATTTATATAGAAATATAAATGTATATATTTTTTGTCAGGATAATTAAATCAATAAAACTTATGAGCCTTACAAATGTAGTCACATCTTTATATATATATATATATATATATATATATATATATATATATATATATATATATTTAATTATATTAAATGAGCATTAATAAGTTGTAAGTTTAAAAAAAATGGAAACCTTTTCTTTTATAAAATATTGATAACTAAGACAATAATAATTAGATTTTTATAAAAACAACTTTTAAGTAATTTTAAATTAAGTAGTATGAGTATTGGACCCCCCACCCCCTCTAATTACCCTTGAACCTCTCACCTTAATTTGAACCTTCCCTTAAAAATTGGACTCAATTTTTACCCCATTCAACATCTTGACCTAGTTTGATTTTTAGAAAGTCAAACAGTCCAAGTTAGTACAAATCCAACACCCTAATCGATCAATCTCGACTGATATGGACGTTCCATTCGTACTTAATCGATTCAAGACCACATCCAAGCCCATTTACAGTTTCAATTTGATCAAATTCGCGGCCATAATTCAAATTTCAAACAGTTTGACCCTGCAAGGTCAAACCGCGTTCAATCCGGTTCTCAATCACGGAATCAGACGCAATTAGCATCCACAAATCACGCACAATCAAGCCTGTCATGAATCCAAACTTGATTCGTGACCCAATTCATCCCCAATCGACCTAATTAACGCGTAAATCCGTCGAACAGCTGTCACGGTCAAGCCTTAGTCGAATCCTATATTTTAAGTGAAATTGGTCCTTTTGAATCACTCCCATACTTGCGCAAACCCTCTCACAAACCTTCTACACCTCTGCAACCATCACATTTCTTCTCCCGAACTCCGGCGAGCTCAAGGATTTCCGATTCGGTTGTTCTAGCCGTTCCCTCTCAATTTGCAACCATTCGAGGTAAAATTGGTGTTTTTAGTTTCGTTTTGATACGGGGATTAAAAGCCCCATGATATTGTGGTCGATCTGTATCGAATCGGGTGAGATTGTGGTTAGGGCTTGGGACGGTAACGATTGGGGAAGGAGACGAACGTGGGCTGGGTATTAAAACCATTTCGTGTCTGTAAATCAACAACGGAACATGCCCAGGTCCACTGGTTAAAGCGTTGTCCATTTAGGGATGAGGTCGCGGGTTCGAGACTAGCCCCACACCTCATTTCTTCCTTTTTGGCGTGCCACTGAACCCAGTTCCTTTGCTCCTCTAGTTTAAAACACTACAAACAGATCCTAATAGCACTACCGGACCACTGGTTCAGTGGTAAGCCTCTATGCACGCTCCAAACAGACTCGGGTTCTAGTCCCTTAACCCGTTTTATTTTTAAAACCATTTTTAAGTCCTTATTTCTTTAACAAAAAAAAAAATACTTTATAACACCTATAAAACTCGGAATGATTCTAATAAATCTAATTATTAATTTTTCAAGGAAAAACAATTCATTTCGTATTATTAGGTTTTAAAATCTAATAAAATCAATCAAATTATTTTTAACCCTTAATTTAAATAAAATGGTATATTTTTATAATAACATAAATAAATAACGTGTTTCCTTTAAATAGCATAAATAAATGATATTGTTTCTTATTTTTATAAAAGATTTCGTGAGAAAACAATTAAAGTTATGTTTATATTTAAAACTAATAACGTTATTTAAACTAGAAGCTATTTATATTTTATTAAACGTTATTTAAGGACTGCGTTTTCTTCTTTAAAACACAAGAATTATAAAATATATTTTATAAACCCTTAAAAACTGGCTCAACGTTCTATTTACAAACTTGATTTTCTTAATTCATTTGTACGTCTAAAACTATATTTTACTATAACTCTTGTTTTCCTATTTAAACCCTCTATTATTCAACTCCCCTATTTCAATCTTTATTAAATGTACATTTACACTTTAGTCCTAATACTTTCCCAGACTTACCAGACACATCCTAAACTCGGTTAAAGTATACGAATAGAATGACCTTCAAATTGGTATGTAGTTTTCTGACAAACAGTAAGGTTTTGGCTAGGAAAGACGGGGTTCTGATCCGGCCAACTCTTTCTTGGGAACTTTTCTGTTGGAGGTACTACTCTTGTATGATAACCACTCTAGTATACGACAACCACTTTCATCTAATTCCCATGCAACCCCTCAACTTTCCACAATTCTATAAACTAACTCAAACTCGAACTTATTTAGGGAGTCCTTTAAGCATCTCCTAAACCAAGTTACTTCAGTAATCAAGACCAACCCACCTACTGCAAGGTGAGTTTACATAGCCCCTTTTCATTTTGAACATTTTTGGGGTGAAACATGATTACTCAACAAACACTATTTGCAATTACACACGTACAATTCTACAATATGATCATATGTGTTTATTTGTGCTTTATGCTTGAATGCTAATTGTTAAGGCTACATATACATGATATACACGTGCAAACACAAATATATTACTTCAGGCTAACATGTTTTGTTAGGCCCTACATTAGGATAACATGTGTTGTTATGCCCTACATTAGGATAACATGTGTTGTTATGCCCTACATTTACATCAGGATAACATGTGTTGTTATACCCTACATTAGGATAACATGTGTTGTTATGCCCTTCAATTACAAAGTTTCATTTGTGCATCTAGCTTAACTTAGATTCTCCATAAATACTTTATAAACCATGCATCATATGAATTGTACACAAAACATTTGAACTTTACTTATGGTGTCAAAACCTATGTATGCTCACCAACTATTTATAGTTGACCCTCTCATTTTATCATGTTTCATGTACAGTGTTTGAGTTAAGATTTCAAGTCGCTTCACATATGATTGAGGACCTAGTTTTAAATTTAATAAAGTTATTCATGTATTTTTATTCTTGTAAGAGTTGTACTTGATTACTTGAGCTATGAAATAAAAGTTATTGTTTAATTATCACAACTTTAGTAAACCATGAGCTTATGAACAGTCTACATGTCCCGCCCCGCCGTTTCCGCCGTCGGTTGGGGTGTGACAATGACCATGAGCCCAACAATAGTGTTATTAGTACATGATGGCTAGAAGAGTGTGTAGACCCATGAGAGATTCTGGCTAAGGAAAGACAGGGTACTTAAGTGTGTCCTTGTGACCCACCCCTCTTTCTTAAGAATTCTCCTCATGGATGCACTACTTATAGGTCAAATGTTACTTCTAAAATACTATTGTGAAGACTCGGTGTTATGACTAGTCAAACTCTAAATCTATGAGAACTCCTATATTTAACACTCAGTATTTTATTATCGCTTACAACCCTTTCATTTTTCTCGGCTAGACATGGACTCCTACTCTCCCTCCTCTCCGGTATACCATCCCGGTGCAACGTCTAATTAGGTAGAAGACATCGGGTCACTAGTGTATCGGTCACCAACACCCCCAGCTGTTAGGCCAAGGTTCGACATAAGAGCATATTGGATAAGGAACACTGGCCCAAGACTTCGAACATCCGGATCACCCCCATCATGAAACCCGTATCAAACACCTTACCTACACAACCAGTTACCACCCCATATGAGGGATCCCTACCTAGCACCCGACCCATATCATCCTAACCCAAAGGCAAGGCATACCATGGCACCCACTAGTGCTATGGGAGTCCCATTCGATGCCATTCACCAATATGTGAGGACCTCAGAGTTCGTGAGACAAGGGATGGAGCACGGGATAAGGCACGACGTGCAGGGACAGAGAATAGATAGCCTAGCGAATCAAACATGGTACCAAAAGGAGAAAAGTTTGATCCTCGAAAAAGACAAAGAAATGCTTGAGAATCGCACGAAAGCAGCTAGAGCTGAGGCCAGATCGGCTACCCGAGCAACCATAGTGGTGCTCGTCTTGTTGATTATCTGCTTTCTAGTGGAAAGCTACCTGAGACATTAGCAGAAATTTCTATATATAGTCCTTAAATTTTCTGTTTGAGAAGCATTTCCCTATGCTTTGAATAATGTTCAACATTTTCGCATTGAATAAATTTTATAATACAACTCTAATGTTATTATTCAATGATTTGACACAGTGAGTGTGAATTACACCCGTCATATTTTCATCAGAATTCCCCAAGTATCACCTTCTTCATTCACTACAATTTAGTACACTTCCGGCTATCTCCTTCGTAAACAAATCATCATATTATTTGATTTAAACAACCACTTTATTCTGTTCAAACAAAACGTTTATCATACTTTTTATATAGTATCTGAAATATAAATTTTCTATAAACATTTTCATCTTGTAAGGAAACTTAATACAACCTGTTATATAAAAGCATTATTTTCAATTAATGATTTCTATACCTCGGCTAAATCAATATACAACTACTTGTTTAGCTATTGTAAATCATGGTTTAAGTTATTTAACCACTATTTTCTTAAATATATTTTTTTAAAAAAAGGGCTTTCGTTTAATTATCTATTTACTTATTCAACTCATTACTTTCACCCTCCTATCCAGCTACGAACAATTTCTTACTTACAAAATCGGTTATTCGTAAATGCATTACTTGGAATATTTTTTCAGAACCCACTCACTATCTTGCACCTTCGGTAACGTACTAGTATGCTTGCCACTTCAAAGATATAAATCATTTCACGTAAACGCCAACTATTCATACAAACCTCAACGGGAATTAAAAAGCTACAATCCAGCCAGTCACATATACATGAACGCCAAACAACATGCTTGTCCGCAACACTCGATCACATACAAAACCCGTTAGTATACATCACACATGAAATTCAATAACTTACGTATGCACGTTCACAAAATACACAACACGGTCACATAATACATGAAAACCTAGTTGTTTGCAATATACATGATACTAAATTGATCACATGATACACAAAAATTGTTTGTTTGGTACATAATACTAGATTGACCACATTAAACATGAAACTTATTTGGTTACATTATACACGAAACTAAATTGCTTACGATTGTTGAAATTAATTGATTACATTATACACAAGGCATAGTCATACACTTTGTTCACCAAAGTTGAAAACCATAACACATTGAAGCTACTCGGGGTTTGACGAATTCTTGTTCAAACATGAGGAAGCTGTAACAATTTAAAACAACTCGGTGTTTGACGTATTCTTGATTCAAAAACGAGAAAACTATGGAACTTTAAGTTATACTACTTTATTACTCTTTAGTTGCTAACTGACCTACCTATTTAGGGACATAGTACTTATTAGCAACTCATATGTGAAAACAATAGACATGAACTAAGTGAATTTGTGCCCTTTTTGACCCACACGCAACGGGAGGATCTATACGGACCATGCGATGATTCGAGTAATTACGGGTGCACACGTAATTATAAAAATCAACGCATGGAAAACATAGTGAATTCTGTCGTGTGTTATAACCTAAAACCTATCGTGATATATATCAACGAAACATATGAGATATAACAAGGTCATGGTGGATACGCTGATGGTACTTCCTATATATAAGTGCTCTATCATATTATCAGAAGTAACGTTGTTCGTGTCACGTGAAGTTTTGACCTAGACCAATAGTTGTGAAATCTCTTATCCACTGACAATTATTGAGCATGTTAGACTACATCTTAAATAAACCATGATCATCAAATGCCCATCACATCCATTCCAATTAATGCATATCACCTTTAGAACCCGAACTTTTATTTGACACATTCCTCCTTAAGTTCATCTCAAAACTAAATTCATTGTCATTATTCATACCCGACTTGGAGAAACACACCTGAATCTTGTTAACAATCGTACTCCTCAACCCAACTTTCAAAGTCCATTTGTTTTTCGCATTCCCAAGTAATCTCAGGGCCACACTTAGATTCTCAAACTAAACCCACTACCACCCTTTATGATTGACATGATGACCTGATCCGACCTTGTGTATCAAAATACAAATCTTGTCACCAATTATACTCCTTAAATCAACCTCATAACACATTGAGAATCCAAACCCTCACTTTTCCATGACTCAGTAGCCTCCACCAGTTCAATTTCGGGACGAAATTCCCTCAACATGAGGATACTGTAACATCCATGATTTTTTTAGACCATAATTTTGCTTTATTCATTTTATTATATAAACGCTTGAAATCCCGTACTTGTTCAACGTAATATGTCACATTAATTATTACTCAAAACATGAACCAAGTTTAAAATTTCAACTTTTTATTTACGTATTGTTTTCTGTTATGTATAAATAATTATGTAAACTCATATAGATTTTGTTATACACCACTTATACAATTTGTTACCCCACTAAAACGAAATATATTTTCCTTTATAAATAACTACAATAACAACTAATCTTTTATAAATTTTATAAAAACAATTTTATGAATAACTAGAATGAATTTAAAACAAATATAAAGGAATTCAAAACAATAAAACCTTGAACTCCTTATAGTAATGAACCCCATTCCTTGCATTTGAACCCCTTCACTCCAATTCGAACCCATTTTAAATGTTTTGAACCTTTAACAATTCCCCGCCCCCCCTGACTCTTGAAAGTCAACAGGGACGGATCCCTTGCCATTCTTCCTTATCTCGGTCGAATCCGAATCCTTTGGACTTTCCATGTAGGTTAGAATAATTATTGATTAGTTTCAAATCCATTTCACATACCAATTTCACAATTTTAGTCGTTTGATTTCAACATTCAAACTCGTTTGACTTTCATAGTCAAAACCGAGCCAAATCATTGCCAAAATCACGAAATTCAATCACGTAATCGGCCGCAAATCACGCGCAGACCGTTTCCACGTGAATGCAAGTCTAATAATGACCCAATTTACCAGTAATCAGGCAAATTAACTCGTTAATCATTTCCCGTAGCCGTTTCTGTCAACCGCGAATCAATTGGACGTTTTGAATGAAATTTGTAACAACCTTAATTGGAAAACCAATTAATAAAACATTTAAACGCGCGGAAGCTATAATCCCAATAATTTTTTTTACCTTTCGCGTGTCGCGAAAAACCAACCAGCCATCTTCGCATGCCGCGAAGAGGCTCAAAATATAAAGGCCGGATTTCCTCCTTCCATTCTTCGCGTGGTGCGAACTTTCCCAGTAAAAAGAATGTTTACTTTTTCTCCCATTTTCAACACCTAGTCAAATTTTCAAGTTTTCACCATATCAACATGAAACCAAAAACCCCCAACACTTGGGTATTTGACCAACATTCAACCATCATTTATATACACTTAAAAAAATAGTTTAAGTATCATTTTACACCACATTTCAAGGATTTTCCTTTAAATTCCCAAAACACCAAAAATTTCATACGAGAATCCTTCAACGCCTCGGACTTGACTTGGACTTACATCGGAGCTTTTCCTACATAACCACATAAACATATCACCGTTAGTAATGAAGATAAACATATCAAACAAGTATTTATTACTTGTTTTCACCCAATAATCCATTTGACCCGTTTCCACCCATTTGGTCAATTAAGGTTCTTAACACATGCATTTCCGCTACAAGTTTCATTCCTTTCATATAACATTAATATTACACCATTTCATATCCATTATGGCACTTAGGCCATAACCTCATATCCATTATGATACTTAGATCATAACCTCATATCCATTTTGGTATTTTAACCATAACCTTATATCCATTATGATTTATAGATCATAACCTCATATCCATTATGATTCATAGATCATAACCTGATATCTATTATGATTCTTAGATCATAACCTCATTCACACATATCCATTATAGTATTACACTATAACTACATTCATTCACATAACCATTATGGTATTTCCACTATAACCACATTCATTCATTTACACATATCCATAATAGTTTTATCACTATAACTACATTCATACTCTTCCATATACTAGTTCATTCAATAATCACACACATTCATTTCAACACATAGTATGCATCATAATACATATACCACTAATTTATCAACATTACTAAGTAAGTGCATAGGCACTTACCTTTTGAGTTAGAAGATCCCGCACCACCTTCTAGCTTTGCATTTTGATTACCTAAACATATACACCTAGTTTAGTAATCTAACATTCATCAAAATCACATTACAATTGAGTTTACAACCCAATTTCCATTCCCAACCCAAACTGACCCGTTTGGGTTATTCCCATAACCAAACACCCTCTTTCAATACAAACTCACCTACTTGACTTTTCTTTCCAATACCTTGACACTAATTTCTCATTCAATAACTTTTATTAGGTCAATTTGGTGTTCGTTCAAGTGTCTAATACCACCTAAACACTTAATCATCACTACTTCAACATTCTAGCATCATGATCCAAACACCCCCAATTTTCACCATATGAACCCTAACTTCTCATAATCAAAATCAAAGGGTTCTAGGATGTTAATCACCACTCTTTACCTTTAGTTTAGCTAGATTATCCACAATCTAACACCAATTAACCACATGCATATATAAAATTTTTGGATTTCTACAAAACCCATCAACTAACACATTCATGGTGAAATCAAATGGAAGATTATCACTTACTTGATGTTAGAAAGGTGATGTGTGAGCCAAAACCTTCACAATCCAAGCTTCAAATGCAAGATTTAGCTCAAAACCCGATGTTCTTCTTTTTCTCCTTGCTATGAATGATCTTGAACAAAAAATGAGTTCAATTTTGACTTCAATAAGTCAACATGGCAGATTTTTTCCATATTTACACCTTTAGCCCTTCCACTTTCATTTCACCCATTTCACACCAAATCTAGTTAACACTAGTATAACCCCATTACTAACTTGAAACCCACTTGTTTTAACTTATTTCTAATATATTATTTTCACCATAATATTTATTAGAATATTTTATTTATTTGAAAACAAAACCTGGATTTTGGTTCGTTACAAATCATCTCCCCTTATTTGAGTTTCGTCCCCGAAACCCGACTTCACATAAAAAGGTTATAGTATTTGAGCATTTCTTCCTCGGTTTCCCATGTCATATCCGCCCCCTTCTTATGTTTCCACCTCACCAAAACTTGGCTTATCTCTTTATTCCGCAATTTCTTCACCTTTCTATCCAAGATTGCCACCGGTTCCTCGATATAATTCAACTTTTCATCCAACTCAATATCATCCAATGGGACAAAAGTAGATACATCCGCCAAACATTTTCGCAAAAGAGACACATGAAATGTGTTATGAAGTCTACTTAGTCCTTCCGGTAGCTCCAACCGGTAGGCTACCGCACCCACCCTTGCTATTACTTTAAACGTTCCGATGAAACGTGGACTTAACTATTCCAACAGATTTATTCCAACAGATACGAGGCACATTTTCAATCAACTTTTTAGTTTTGGTAGTTACAAATACGAGGTATGCTAAGCATCCTTTTCGTAAGTACTTTGTGGCTTTCAACATAGAAATTATTGCAACAGATTTAGATAATTTATCGTCATTGATGGTATGAATGTTGCCTTTCGGCGAATGAAGTTCTATTGCTTTCTTATCACATAGGATACGGGCTTCGTTAGAGACTAACCAATCCATACCTAAGACAATGTCAAAACCTGCCAAAGTCATAAGCAACATTTTTCCAGGTATAACATTTCCTGATAGTGTGATATGGCAATCGTTAAGAATTTCAGAGATTTGGACGAGGTCACCGTTGGCAGTATCCACCACATATTTCTTGTCTAATTTACTAGAGTTTTATTTAACAGTCTACATAATTTATTATCTATAAAACTTTGGTTTATACCAGAGTCAAATAAAACTCGAGCATAAATATCATTAACAAGAAATGTACCTGTAATGACATCGGGCATACCTGTCACTTCATGAGTATTTAAAACGAATGCTCGTGCATTCTTCTTTACTCCATCTGCAGGTTTAGGACCTGTCCCATCAGGTTTCTTCAATTTGGGGCATAAGCTTTTGATGTGGCCAGCTTCACCACACTCAAAGCAAGTGATTGGTTTCTTTCTACAACAATCTTCTGTTTTGTGTCTAGACATCTTGTAGGAGCTGCAATAAGGTCCGGTTCGACATTATCCCAAATGCCTCTTCTTACATTTTGGACACTCAGGAATAGAAGAGTTGTTATTTCGTCGAGTAAAGGTTGATTTCTTGGATCCACTTTGGCGTTGCCCAGGCATTTCCTTCTTCTTCTTTCCTTCCTCCTGATTTCTAATCAGGCTACTTGTTAATGATGCTCCTAAGTCCATAGCATCATTAAGATTTTCACAATTTGCGACCTTAACCATGTCGCGAATTTCTCATATCAAACGGAAAATATAACGCTTTATCAGATTTGATTCAGGGATAGCAAGATGTGGAACTATTCGAGCATACTCGAGGAGCTTGGTCGAATATTCTTGATGATTTGTTCCAAGCATCTTTAGACTCAGAAATTTCCCTTCGATTTGTTCCCGTTCATTCTAGGGGACGTATTTCTTTTGCACTCAAGTTTTGAAAGCATTTCCAGCCCATTGCGTAGGCTGCATCTCTTCCCTTGGCATCAACTATATTATTCCACCATTCTAATGCTTGATCTTTGAATAAGTTGGAAGCATACAGAACTTTATCTTCTTCTGCGCACTTGCTTATAGCCAACACAAACTCAGTCTTTTCAATCTACCTCAATGTGGCAATTCCTCCTTCTCTCCCAAAGAAGTTATATGGCTTGTATTCTTGAAAAATTTTATAGGTACAACCTATCAACTTTCGTTTCTTTTCCAAGTGACCATAGTTATTACTCATTCCTTCATCTTCTGATGAGTTATGATAATATTCTTCTCTCTCTGACTTCTTGGTCTTGTGGGTAGTAGAACCTTCAGGTTTCAAAGTAACCAGGTTTGGACTGAGTAATAGTCCTAGTATGTTGAGTCAAAGGCTGAGAAGGGACAACTTTATGATTTGTTGGATGAACGGATAGTTTATCAGCTTGTCTCTTTTCCAACTCAGTAAAGATCATCGGAAGAGAATCCTTGATTCCTTTCTAACTCATTTTCTGAAGTTCAGCACGAGAAATATTATTTTCAGCAGCGTTTTCAACTACTACTTGCTTCTTCTTTCCACTTGTGTTTTGAGAAGGTCCGGTTTGTTTAGACATACTATCAAAGGAACAAGATTAAAATTAAAAACATAAATTTTTATTGATAAAATATTTACAAGAGATAATACATCCAGAAATCATTGTTCCTAGAAATTTCTAAATTTGTTCTCTTCGAGAGCTTGAACTAACAAAATGTTCCGAGCTTCAAATTCAGCTTTTTTCTCGTTCCAGTTCAGCTATTCGGTTCAACAACATTTGTTCCCTTTCATTTCCCGGAGCATTCTCATTTATATGCGGAGCGGGAATGGGAATCGTCTTATAGTAAGGAACGTAAGGTATATTGGAATCAACACGTTCTTCTTCTTCAGAATCACATTTATTTTCATAAGGAAATTCGGGGTATCTGTAAGGCCCCCAAACCCGGGTGACCTCACGTATTGGATTTACTCATCAACACATAGCACTATAAACGTAATACATTCATTAACACAGCGGAAACGATTTAAATCTTTACATACGCAGCGGAAATATAACATGTCTAAACATAACTTGCCAAATACAACTGAAACTTGTCTTAATCAACATAATCAAAGAAAACATAAACAGGATGCCAGATGCTGATCTTCGGGTAACTCTTCTTGCCAAGCCAAGCATCCACTTCCATCTACTGCCACCTACACTTAACTGATGTGCATACTAAAAATCAGCAACGCTGAGTGAGTTCTAACGTTTAATTTAAATCAATTATACAAAAGATTTACTAAAACATATGTACTGCCAATAAGGCTAAGCTTAACACACTTTACTTTTAAAAACATATATACTGCCATTAAGGCTAGACTTAACACACTTTACTTTTCAAACAGTTTAAAACGTATAATAAACCGTCAATTCCTCTTTACTGTACTGCCCTCATGGCTTACATCCATGAACCGACAAGTACCTGGTCAATGCCCCCATGATCAACGACCATGAACCGACAATACCGCTTATCCGTCAATTCCTTGTCACTACTGTACCGCCCCCATGGCTTTCATCCATGAACCGACGAGTACCTGGTCAATGCCCCCATGATCAACGGCCATGAACCGACAATACCCTGGTCAATGCCCCCATGGCTTACATCCATGAACCGACAATACCGCTTAACGCTAAGGGGAGGTTGCGTGGACCTCCCGAGCGACCGCCGTCACTCATCCCAATTGTACAACTGTTAACGAACCCTAAGGTTCTTACTAATGGGTAGAACCCATATCTGACATCTTGTACAAGTAACATCTGTCCCAAGGACCTTTACAAACTGGTACTCATTCCCGAAGGAAAGCTGTTCATTTTACTGTTCATAAAACTTTCTGTAAATCTTGTACATAGCTTATCATATATATCATGCCTTTGTTTATGTATATAACAATATAGTAAACGCTTGCCAAATGATATATCTTACTTTACTGGAAACATACTAGCACATATATCATGCCTTTGTTTATGTATATGAAAATATAGTAAACGCTTGCCAAATGATATATCTTTCTTTCTAAAACATAGCTTATCATAAAATACATCTTACTTTCTGAAACATAGCTTATCATATATATCATGCCTTTGTTTATGTATATGAAAATATAGTAAACGCTTGCCAAATGATATATCTTACTTTACTGAAAACATACTAGCACATATATCATGCCTTTGTTTATGTATATGAAAATATAGTAAACGCTTGCCAAATGATATATCTTTCTTTCTAAAACATAGCTTATCATAAAATACATCTTACTTTCTGAAACATAGCTTATCATATATATCATGCCTTTGTTTATGTATATGAAAATATAGTAAACGCTTGCCAAATGATATATCTTACTTTGCTGAAAACATACTTTTGCCTCTTTTAAACCTTTCACTAAAACATAGCTTTTCTCTTCAGTTTATAATATATAAAATATATTAAACACTTTACACTAAGTATGCACACCACCCCTAAAGAAGGCAAAAAGGGGATTAGAACTCACCTGATAAGCAGTTCTGAAATACTCTTAGCTGGTTACTGCGCGTCACTAATGTCACCCACGATCTGTTATAATAAAGCCGTACTTGTAAGGTAGTGCTCCTAGATGACACTAGACATCTCTATGCTTAAACCTAGTAGTTTCGATGGATTTGCACCTATCGAAACTAGGTAGTTTCAATGGGTCTGCACATATTGTAACTTGTAGTTTCGATGGAGTCTGAACATATCGAAACTTGTAGTTTCGATGGAGTCTGAACATATCGAAACTATGTAGTTTCGATGGAGTCTGAACATATCGAAACTTGTAGTTTCGATGGAGTCTGAACATATCGAAACTTGTAGTTTCGATGGAGTCTGAACATATCGAAACTATGTAGTTTCGATGGAGTCTGAACATATCGAAACTTGTAGTTTCGATGGAGTCTGAACATATCGAAACTTGTAGTTTCGATGGAGTCTGAACATATCGAAACTATGTAGTTTCGATGGAGTCTGAACATATCGAAACTAGGTAGTTTCGATGGGTCTGCACATATCGAAACTTGTAGTTTCGATGGGTCTGCACATATCGAAACTATGTAGTTTCGATGGGTCTGCACATATTGTCTTTCCAAAAATCTGAAGCTTTTGCATGCGAGTCTGATCGAGTCAGTATCTCAACTTTTCTTGGATCAAAATGTTCGGTTTCCATTCTAGATGCTATACCTAAGCTCATTTTCAAGTTCCATCCGCAAAATCGTTGCCTTTTTAGCCAAAACCCGAAAATCCCAAAAACGAACTAAAACTCAGATCTAAGAGAATAGGTTACCTGAAATCGCTTCTCCTTCACAGCTAAACGGTCCAGATACGTATGCCCACAGTCCTATGAGCTCGGATTTGAAAAACGGGACTTTCTCTCTCTAGACTCTCTCTCACCTCTCTCTCTAGAATTCGGAAATATGGATGAGAATGGGAGCTTTTGGCTGATCTTGAGGCCTATAAAGGCCCAAACCCTTCCCCTTTCGGCCCATACACCCCGGCCCAAGCCCGCTTCCTTTCTTTCTATTTAAGTTTTAATTCCTCGTGAATTCTCTCGTACTCTAAAACTCGGGATGTTACAGTATCCCTCATGAAAATTTTGCAAATATATCGGAGTGATATTATAGCTTCTAGTGGATAGAAAACTTATATAAGGATTATAGGGAACACTAGGGTTTCCTATTTCTCTGAGACTTCTGAAAGTAGAACTTTTAGTTTCCTCATTATTTTCTATCATTGTTTCATTTGTCTTATGTTCATAGTAATTAGCAGGTGCGAATTTTCGAATAAAGCTAGGACCTTTACCTTTTCCAACTATTCTGAAATTAAAACAAAACGATTTTATTATTAAAATATATAACATCATGAGAACAAAGTACAATAAAAGATATTAATCCTTCATGAGCTCCTTTCCAAGGGTCATCAAGTCTTCTCCATATTCGTATACTTGTTTTCCATAGAACTTAATCCTTGCCTTATCTATTATCTTCTCCCTTGTTATTTCGTCCGTTTGACGTAACGAACGATTTAAACATTCGATAGGGGAAGAAGGCATACTTTGCTCATAACAATATTTTGGTGGAGGTTCACGGAGTCCTACCATAATATCATTATAAGCATTTTGGTATTCTGGAGGAGCTTGAAAATAATTTTTTAAAGGACCGTCATAAGGTGGTTCAGGAAACATATAACGATCATATAAGACAGGGGATCCAGAATTATAGGATTGATCGTCAGAACTATTTGAAATAGGATTATTGAACGAATAGTCCTCAGGGTTTTCAGAGGCAGGTTCATACTAATGGGAGTCCTCAGATGGATCCTCCTCTATTGACAAGCCTGCTTTAGCTTGACTTGACCGTGCCTCATTTTCTTGTACGGGTGGGGAACCAGTATTCCAATTGCTGAAATCGGATCCCACATCCATCCATTGATTAGAAGATTCCTCGGATTAAGGGTGGTATTCGGGAGAATTATGCTCAGGGAGTACATCAAACGGATCGTCATTATAGTAGGGTGAAGAAATTGGATTCATTTGAGATCCTAAGGGATGATATTCCGGTGATTCTTGCTTATTTGGACGATTAGGATCATAATAGACAGGAACGGAATTATCTCTAGACATCTGCAATCTTAACACATTAGTACTTATCTTATTATTTTAGTCGAGACTTAGATACTAAGGCCAATATCTTAATCTTAGCTAAAGCTCTAAAATGATGGTTATCTTTCCAGAGTAGTACCTCCAACAGATATGTTCCCAGGTAAGAGCGACAGGTCTATGAGAGATTTATACACCGCTCTTTCCATAGACAGAACACCCCATTTGTCAGATAACTTCATACTGGTCAGAAGGTTACCTTGTTTTCTTATCTCAAAAGCATTAATGGTTGAAGTTTAGATACTAGATCCAAGTATCTAATTCCCTGGTCGTATCTCCTTTTCATCTCTTTAGGATTGCCAATACACGAGGCCTGAGAATCCTACGTGCATTCCATCTTTTTCACATTTCATTTCATTTCATGGGCCAGATCATATGTCTGCCCTATCCCTCTTCCATCACATTTTATTGGTTACAACGTCAGCGCGAACACCGGTGAATACAATTATCTTGACATAAAAATCATTTGGCACAAACAAGTATTAATTCGATAATCACAACTTTATGTTCAATCTACACATTCAGCAGGCCCTCATGTCCTGACTGTACACACTAGTAGTATATCTTTAATAACAACGGGGGAGCATGCATCCTCATTTGTTATTAAGGGAAGTACCAGCCGTGATCTGAGACTTTCACCCGAGAACCGTGTATCCCTTGCAAGTTTTACGTATACCTATGGCCCAAATGCTTACACATAGATGAACGTTGAGCATTACTCCCTTAACCTTTATTCGACCATTTTCGTAAATAAAATATTTGACACAAGTTTTTAAAGAGATAAAGTACTTACCTTGATATAGTAATGAGCCTCTAGAGTCGAAAGCTTATAGACTAGCTTCTTATCTTGATTTCTCTAGCGTCTCGACCTTTCTACGAGCGTTTCTTGCTTAACAGGGCACTACGAGGTGCGGGACTCGAACCGGGAACGTCGGGAGTGGGTTAGGGAGTCTCTGGAACACAACATGAGAGTTGGAATTCATTTTTGTTATGAGAAATGAGCTGAATTCGATCGGCTGTTTATAGGCTGGAAACTAGACCCATAGATCGCTTCACAGGCGGGTGGAGATCCGCCAATGCCATAGATGACGTCAGGCTTAAATGTCAATCGCTGATTGGACCAAACCAGGGATTGCGGATAGCGGACCGCTACCCTAGGGCATATCGATCTGCCACCTTGCTACGTGGCGAGTTTTCTGAGTTTTGCGGCTAGCAGACCGTTACCATCTGGCATGGCGGTCCGCCACGAGTACGTGTGTCAAAACAATTTCCCATTTGTTGTTGGACATGTGTCACACGCGGGTTTATTGCTTAACGAGTAAGTAGCGGACCGTTATCGCCTGTGGTGACGGTCCACCACTCAATAACACAGGGTGGGGGTTCCTTAGCAGACCTCTTCCAGCACACCTACACCTATAGCGGATCGTTAGGGTTAACCTTAGCGGTCCGATAAGATCTAAATTTCCAAATTTTCACTTTTGACCCTAGACTTTAGTTTAATTACACTTATAGTCCCTAGGGTTAATACCTTTTTCAAATCTTGGACATTTTTGTGGTAGGTGTTACACTTTAGCGGCGCACTAGAGCCACCAAAATTTGGAGGCCCGCTAAGGTGGTCTACCTAGGCTGAAATTGCATGGGTGGCAGACCGCTACCCAGATCGATAGCGGTCCGCTATGCCACCAGGTAGCCATAACTTCTCTGGCTGACACGTAGCCCAAATGAATTAGCGAAGCTTGGGCGGTAGTGGACCTCTACCACCTTGCTTAGCGGTCCGTTTCACACCCCCAAATTTCAACTAACGGAGTTTTACCGTTTGGAAAGTGACGAACCAGGATCTCAAACATTAGTTACATTGAACGACTCTACATGGGACTCAAATGAAAATGTCATATCAATCAGAGTTAATGCGGAAGCGTATAGAAAGTAAATGCGCAAAACACACGCGCCCAAAAGAATAGTCCAAAAGTTCAAACCAAACACAATTCCAAAATAGTCCGATGTTGGGTCTTGAGATTCAAGATCGACAACTTGATTTGGATAGATGAAATATGAAAGTTCAATGGATATTGAAGTACAATTTATTCGTTGAAAAGGGAGCAACGAATAACCAAACGAGCAACTGAAGTTCAAGATAGTGAAGAAACCGGATGACCCGAAGACTCGAATATCAAAATAAATGGTAAATGGAATTAATGTTTAATTATTATTATCATTTGTTGTAATTTTAATGTCTTTATTATTTCTAGGGTTTAGGTTATGTAACACTATAAATAGAGGTTAGCCTCCATTTTGTAGAGTGTGTGAGTGTGTGCTTTCTTCATGGAATCTTGAGTTGTATTCCCCCATGGTTCTTCAACCATGGGGGTGGAGGAATGAAATAAAATGAAAGATTATGTTTGTCACTTTGATTCTCTTTGTTATTTCATTTCTACAAATTCAAATATATGTTTATGTTTACGATTCTTCACCACTATACCCATCTCCTACCCTTTGAGTGTTCTTATCAAACAATCTTCTCCAAAACAAGTAGATCTATTCTGCAAGACGTTTTTACAATTGGTATCAGAGCCAAGTTCATGAGAAAATCAATTTAACCATTGATTCCTCAACTTATGCTCAGTTACCTGTTTCTGGCGAAGCTTTGTTGGAGATGAAAGAGTTTTGCTGCTGAGTTCTTAAGAAAACATCTAGGATCTCGTCTTCTGAAGTGTAGAAAACGAGGTTTTGATTCTTCCTTTTTTATCAAAACCACACTCGATATTATCTTAATGAGATGTTTTACTCAATCATTTAAGATTTATTTCTGAGTGTCTAGCTCTGTACTTAGTATTCCACTGAGATTAAAAGAAATATTAAAGGGTTGTACAATAAGCTGCTGTTCTTGTACATCTTTACCCTAAATTCTCAGTAAATGGTTCAAATCCACAATGGATTGACAAAAAGTAACAAATCTGCAACATAATAAAGTTTGATTTCAAAAGATTTGAAGAAAGAATAGCAGATCAGGTGTTGAAAATCAATTTTCTGTTCTTGATTGGTGGCGGCTGGCATATATAGCGATTAAGGTTTTGTTGTTCACAAGTTGTGGCGGCTGTGTTATTCAGATTAGGGTTTCTGGGTAGTGTTTACACCATCAGCAACAAAATTCACAAAGTGCTTGATTGGTCATCAGCAGCAAATTTGGAAAACATACCCTATCAGCAGTAAACTTAACCAACCGTAGTATGAGCAATGGTCTACGGAAAATCTTACCATCAGCTGCAAATGGTTCTATCAGCAGAAAAACTTTGCAAGCCATAGTCAGCAGCAAAATTGGCAACAACATTTACATTAGCAGCGAATCAAGTATAACGGTCAGCAGCTAACCAACCTTCCTCGTCAGCAACAAACCTGTTTACCTGGTCAGCATCAAACTTGTTCAGCAGCAAACCAAGTCCAACGGTCCGCAGCCAAATAAATAGTCAGCAGCGAAACAACAAGCTTGTTGTTCAGCTGCATTTTTTTACGGTCCGCAACAAGGATATCCCGTCAGCAGCAAGGTCCGCCACTGTTTCATCCATAGCATTCATCAACAAAGAATAAAGCACAAGTGTGTTGTCGTCTTCCTCGAGCTGTATGGAGAGCAACGAGGAGACAGCCACTTAACGGCAGAGCAACCATGACAATCACGGAAGGTCCTCTAGTTCCGTCAGCGTCGCCAGAAAGTCCGCCGCTTTCCGGAAGCTCCTCTCTGTTCTGATGGGAACAAGGTGAAGGGATTGAAAAGGAGAAAGTAAAATACCTAGAAGAGGCGTCGATTGTGGAATAGAAATTTGATGATGCGTCCTTTGTACTAGGTTTCAAAGGAAAATGAAACTCATGAGCCTATTTAAATGTAGGTCAGTAGTAAAAAATGGATATGCAATTCACATAGAGTTGGGCTTAAAAGGGGAACATAAAAATGATATCTTATTCTACTTTGAAGCTCTCAAGAATCAAAATGTTTGGATCATGTCTCTCGTTCATCTTTGAATCCTTATCCGTCACATGTCCTTAAATGGGTAGATATAGAAAGCCTACTTGGATTGACACCCTATGCTCTTATATCTTTTTATGTTGGGATAGAAGACTCTTTTACAAGATTCTTTGGGTTGAGAATCAAAAGAAGACACGCTTAATCATAGGGGGAGTTACTTTAGAGGGGGAGAAGGTAAATGGAAGACATGGAACTACAACATGGTTGTTTTGGGTTAACAAGTGGAATGAAGAGATATTCACATCGTTGTGGTGAAAGAAACATGAAATGCATCTACGCATGACAAAGGCTCGCAATAGTTCATTTGTTTATGTTTCTTTGATTTTATTTCTACATATGGTTATTACATCTAACCAAATAGGGGGAGATTGTTGGGTCTTGAGATTCAAGATCGACAACTTGATTTGGATAGATGAAATATGAAAGTTCAATAGATATTGAAGTACAATTTATTCGTTGAAAAGGGAGCAACGAATAACCAAACGAGCAACTGAAGTTCAAGATAGTGAAGAAACCGGATGACCCGAAGACTCGAATATCAAAATAAATGGTAAATGGAATTAATGTTTAATTATTATTATCATTTGTTGTAATTTTAATGTCTTTATTATTTCTAGGGTTTAGGTCATGTAACACTATAAATCGAGGTTAGCCTCCATTTTGTAGAGTGTGTGAGTGTGTGCTTTCTTCATGGAATCTTGAGTTGTATTCCCCCATGGTTCTTCAACTATGGGGGTGGATGAATGAAATAAAATGAAAGATTATGTTTGTCACTTTGATTCTCTTTGTTATTTCATTTCTACAAATTCAAATATATGTTTATGTTTACGATTCTTCACCACTATACCCATCTCCTACCCTTTGAGTGTTCTTATCAAACAATCTTCTCCAAAACAGGTAGATCTATTCCGCAAGACGTTTTTACATCCGAACAGTTTAATAAAACAGAAATCAAAGGCAGAATTCCATGCATGTCCTATTGTGTGCACATGTGCCTTATCTTAAGCGACTTGAGAAAAACATGTAAGAAAATGTCAACACGAGGTTGGTGAGTTCAAAGGTTTCAATTTATAGAAGTGTTTAACAGATTAATGTACATTCAATATATAAATCAACAGGTAGCTAACCCATAAACATGTTAACTAATGCGCTCGCAACCGACAGCTGACTGTTTATATGCCTCCCACCATCATGGTGCATGTTTAGGTCAATATTGCACCCGTTCGACCTCCAATCGAGTTAGCGCGACTAACGCGGGTGAGGTTTGTCAAACCCAGTAGTACTACTCAAATTACCTCGCTATGTTCATATTAACGGTCCGATGTGAGGACTTAAAGGATAATGTATACGCATAGTCATACAAGTGATATCATATATGAATTACAAAAATCAAAAAGCATTTACGACATGTTTTCTCCCCCAGTTTAAAACAGTAGAAATGGGCCGTGAAAACTCACCTGAATAGCATAGATAGTATCACACAAGGGATAAGTTGGAACCACGAGTGTAAGTCTCAAAAGACTTACGAATGCCCTAAAATTATAAACACATTAATTAGGAATAAGTTGGGATTTGTGACAACGACACGGAAGACTAGAATGCCCTAACGCATTCTAAGGATTTAAGAATAAACGAACGAGTCGGCGGAGTTTTACATATATATATATATATAAATATGTACATATCTTATTGTAATGATTTTAGGAAATTCGCGTTACGCGTCGAATGTTGATAACGGATAATAATTAAATAATTATTTTAATGCGTTTGAGTCGTTTACAAAGGTTAGGAAAATAATATAATTTATATATTATTTTTAAGTACGAAGGATTTACTAAATAATCCTTGGAGTGGAAAAATAATAAATATATTATTTTTAATCGGGGTAAATAACGTAGGTAAATAATATAATGTCATATATATTATTTATAGTTTTTAAAACAAATATCACACAAGGAAATTGAATGAGTTGAAAATAATATAATTTATATATTATTTTATTAACATCGAATACAGGTTGAAAATAATATTATTATATTATTTTATACGAGATTACGGTTTGAAAATAATATGAATACGTTATTTTTAAAAGTGGAAATAATAATACAATTGGTTACAAAATTCAAACCCTAGCCCACGGGTTGTTTCCCGGGCTAAAAGACGTTTATATAATCTTATAATGATATAGGGTTTGATTTTTAATAATTTAATATAATAAAAAGTCGCTCAAAAATTAATTGTGGGAGCCCGGGTCTCTCCCACACACGCACACTGTCTTAACCGGTCCGCCCACTAGGGTCATCGCGTTAGCATCCGGATTGGAATTGATTTAACATCAAGGTTCAAGTGACTTCCCTCCCAAACCCATTCGTGATCAAAACCCAGCTCTGATCCATCGATCCTGGTGTCGATCGATCGAAACAGCAAAGGGGTTTTGATACCCTGGAAATCACGAACCTGAGCATGGTTTTAATTTCAAAAACGATAGGGTTTAGGTCGTTTAATTACTGAAAATTGGATCGAAACCCTCGTTTGATAAGTCAGAATTGAATCGAAGTATTCTGATAATAAAAATTGATGAAATCATAGGGCTTTTGTTATTCGGAACATTGCGAATCTGATGATGTTATTTAATTGTATTACTTTTGAGTTTAAGATCGAGAACCCCAAATCATTCTCAGATGAACCCTGATTACAGGATTACGATCAATTCGATGATGGAAGCCCGATATTTCATAGGGCTTTCACTCTACAGACGATTACGAGTCTAATGATGTGGTTTAATTTGATTTAAAAACAGTTTAGAGTTGAATTCGACAATCTGGTTTCATAAGAACCCTAGATTACGGGTTACAATGATCCTGATAATAAAACATCGAATTGACAGAGGGATTTCAAAGAAAATGGTATTGCGAATCTGACAGTTTAGTTTAATTGTATTTTGATTGGGTCTAGACTAGGGTTCGATTAAACCGGTCAGTGATGAACCCTAGAGTCGAGATTTCGATCGAATTGATAATGTAAGCCCAAATTGACTTAGGGCTTTCGTTCTATGGATAAAAACGAAGCAATTGGAGTAAGAAATTACCAGAATGTGAGTCGAATTGATTGAGTTCGAGTACTGCAGGTGTCGGCTAAGAACTGCTTAATCTCTGATGATTTCTGCTGCTTCTCCGCCAATGTGGGTTGTGCGAAAGCTTCAGGAGAGTTCGTCGAGTGTGCGTAGTGTCTCAATTCGGGAAGTTACTACGAGGATTAAACGAATTTGATTTTTTTCGACGGTTTTGAGTACACGCTCGTTAATTGAGTTTAAACCGAATTAATGTCCGCATTTAAGATGATACTGATGATCGAAAACGGTTGAATCGTGGGGAATCAGATTCAGTTTCATCGAATTCCAATTAGAAACGGTCGAATTCGAGGGAAATCATGATGTTTGACTTTCAAGAGTCAACAATTCGGTTTCATGAATTGGCAGGACTGGTACCTGAGGTTTTGCTAAGAATTTGAGTTTGAAACTTGGCAGGATAGGTCTTTCAAGTTTGAACTTGGTTATTTAGGCTAAATTTTGGTTAATTTTGATTTCCAAAGTCAACAGGACTTGGATCTTGACTTTCCAAAGTCAACATAGAGATTAGGGTTATTACATAACTAGTCCCTGTGGTTTAAGTTTGAGGTATTGACAGAAATAGTCCCTGGAGTTTGAGTAAAGTTAATTTCAGTTAACTTTAACTAGATTTTGTTAACGGAGTTAACTAGAAAAGTCCGGATTGTCACATCATCCCCTAGTTGAAAGAATTTTCGTCCCGAAAATTAAAATAACTCAAAATTTTTTTTGAGAGTGTCACATCATTCCCTAGTTAAAAGAATTTTTGTCCCTAAAATTAGAATAGTACCTTAAGAGTTTGATGTGGATTGCTTGAACAGATGATGATACTTGCGCATCATCTAATCCTCGCGTTCCCATGTGAATTCCGGTCCGCGTTTTGAGTTCCAACGAACTTTGACAATAGGGATTTTACTGCGTTTTAACGTTTTGACTTCCCTATCCATAATTTCCATAGGTTCTTCGATTAAACATAACTGTTCATCAATGTGTAGTTCCTCGAGAGGAACCACGAGTGATTCGTCTGCTAGACATTTCTTCAAATTTGAGACGACGTTGTGTACACCACTAAGTCCTTCGGGTAGGTCCAGTTGGTACGCTACTGGCCCGATTCTTTTCAATATCTTGAATGGTCCAACATAACGAGGATTTAGTTTGCCCCGTTTCCCAAAATGAATGACACCCTTCCAAGGTGAAACTTTTAACAAGACCATATCCCCTACTTAAAATTCTAACGGTTTACGACGCTTATCGGCATCGCTCTTTTGACGATCACGAGCTGCTGCCATACGGTTTCTAATTTGAACGATTTTCTCGGAAGTTTCAAGTATGAGCTCAGGACCTGTAAGTTGACTATCCCCAACCTTGGCCCAACAAATAGGAGAACGACATTTCCGTCCATATAGTGCTTCAAATGGAGCTGCCTTGATGCTAGTGTGATAACTGTTGTTGTAGGAGAACTCCACCAATGGTAGGTGAGACTCCCAAGTGTTACCGAAATCAATCACACAAGCTCGTAGCATGTCCTCCAGAGTTTGAATAGTACGTTCTGTCTGGCCATCAGTTTGAGGATGGTACGCTGTGCTCATATCTAGACGCGTGCCTAAAGCTTTATGTAACGATTGCCAAAAACGAGAGGGTTTAGGTCGCTTAATTACTGAAAATTGGATCGAAACCCTGGCTTTCACTCTACAGACGATTACGAGTCTAATGATGTGGTTTAATTTGATTTAAAAACAGTTTAGAGTTGAATTCGACAATCTGGTTTCATAAGAACCCTAGATTACGGGTTATAATGATCCTGATAATAAAACATCGAATTGACAGAGGGCTTTCAAAGAAAATGGTATTGCGAATCTGACTGTTTAGTTTAATTGTATTTTGATTGGGTCTAGACTAGGGTTCGATTAAACCGGTCAGTGATGAACCCTAGAGTCGAGATTTCGATCGAATTGATAATGTAAGCCCAAATTGACATAGGGCTTTCATTTTATGGATAAAAACGAAGCAATTGGAGTAAGAAATTACCAGAATGTGAGTCGAATTGATAGAGTTCGAGTACTGCAGGTGTCGGCTAAGAACTGCTTGATCTTCGATGATTTTTGCTGCTTCACCGGCTAATGTGGGTTGTGCGAAAGCTTCAGGAGAGTTCGTCGAGTATGCGTAGTGTCTCAATTCGTGAAGTTACTACGAGGATTAAACGAATTTGATTTATGTCGACGGTTTTGAGTTACACGCTCGTTAATTGATTTTAAACCGAATTAATGTCCGCATTTAAGATGATAATGATGACCGAAAACGGTTGAATCGTGGGGAATCAGTTTCAGTTTCATCGAATTCCAATTAGAAACGGTCGAATTCGAGGGAAATCGCGATGTTTGACTTTCAAGAGTCAAAAATTCGGTTTCATGAATTGGAAGGACGGGTCCCTGAGGTTTTGCTAAGATTTTGAGTTTGAAACTTGGCAGGATAGGTCCTTCAAGTTTGAACTTGGTTATTTAGGTTAAATTTTGGTTAATTTTGACTTCCAAAGTCAACAGGACTTGGATCTTGACTTTCCAAAGTCAACATACAGATTAGTGTTATTACATAACTAGTCCATGTGGTTTAAGTTTGAGGTATTGACAGAAATAGTCCCTGGAGTTTGAGTAAAGTTAATTTCAGTTAACTTTAACTGGATTTTGTTAACGGAGTTAGCTAGAAAAGTCCAGATTGTCACAGTCCGCTATGGGTCCAGCCAGAAAACTATAAATAGAGCCATCCGACTCTCACTTTCAATCCACACCAATTCACAACTTCACTCCTATATTCTCGGAACAAGCTTTTTCTTTGTATTCGTGCCACTCCCTCGGTTATATATGACTCTTGCTTATTTCCGTAGTATCGCATAAACGCTCATTCAGCTAGGACGAGATGCTAGGATCTTACCTATAAGCCAGAGCTAAGAACCAAACTACTATAAGGTGAATATGTTTATTTGTTTTCCAAAACTTCGAAATGTTTTTCCTTTACGAAAATGGCAATACAAGTATTAAAAGTGTGATGCACAAGAGCATCTACATGTAACATTCAGAACATACATATACGTAAAAATTGATCGAGGGATATACGCATTATGGGTGAAATTCCCAAAGTGTGGCTGATATTTGTTTGTAATTTGACGTAAAACGGGGTTCGTGTGATGAAATAGCACAGTAAGTCAGTTTAGTAATGACATCTATGTTATTACAAAAAATTACCATTGTATACCAATCATTGCCTGTTGATGCAAATCCCCAATTTCCCTACACAATGTTTTTACTTTTTGAAAGTATTGTGGTATCATCATATTTTTCTTGCTAACATGTAAAAGCTCATTTTCAAGAAACTGACGCATAGTATCGTTTTTCATTGAGAACAAAGAAGCTAGCATATCCCATGCTTGCATTGGGGTTCAAGATCACAGATATGATCCAAGAGTTCTTCTTCAATCATGGTTTTGAGTAGGAACATAGCTCTTCCTACCTTGATTCTCCACTTGTTGATTGCACCATTTGTGTCGATTCTGGGTATTACGATAGTTGCACCATTAGTGACTTCCCAACGGCCTTGACCTTGTAGGTAAGACATCATGCGGGTGGACCATGTGTGTAGTTGGTGTTATTTGGTTTCTTGATGCTGTCAATCAGTTGCATCTCCATAATTATTGATTAGGTTCTGATCACGGTTCTTAATTAGATCTTCTTGCGTTATTCGATCAAGTGTTTTTAGTCCCATTAATTGGATTACCAGAGTGTACGCAATCGATTGAATCTCCGGTGATCAAAACTTCAATTTGTTGCTGCTTCTTTTTCGACCAGACTCTTTTACTACAGCGATCGTGTTCACGGCTGTTGCAATAAGATTCTTCTTCTTCTTGCCAGCTTTGATACCACTTGTTGAACCTGTACAGTATCGGAAGAAGGTAACGAACGAATCAACACACCAACTTAAACAACACGTTCGACTATTTGTATTATAAGAACAATGAAACTATTACAAGTGAATTGATTGAATATTGAATAAAATCAAACAATTAAACCTCTATTTATAATTATTCAAAACTTAGTAAGCAAGTTTTAGACTTCTTCTAGGATACTAACTACAATAATTCAATTACCAAAAATAAACAAACTTAATGACTAAGTTATTATTATGACCCTTTCAACTTTATGAGCTCCTCCAAACCACCCTTTTGAAATCAACCATACCGCCCTTGATGTTGCTAAATGATATGTTAATAATTATACATGTTAATAATACATATTGTCCCCCATTTTGTAGTTTTTTGTTGCGAATTCGTTTGAATTGATACTTATTTGGTTCATTATTGAATTTGTAGGTTTTGTTGGCTAATTAATGGAATTTGAAGATAAATTAAGACAATCGTGGGAACTTAGGAAGCAAAAGTCAAAGTTAGAGTTTTGGACCCAAAACAACCGTTTACTACAAGATCAAAACAACTGTTTACCCCAAAACAGTTGTTTACAATAAGCTCCAAACGACCGTTTTCTCTTAAACAACCGTTTTGACTTTGTTTGATTGTTTATACCTTATCCTAACCTTATTCTTATTGTATCCGAGAAAGCCGGATTTTTAGGGAGTAAAACGATCATTTACCGTTGTGCAAAATGATTGTTTACACCAAAACGGTCGTGTTCCTTATTGTCAAATGGTCGTTTTCATGACATATTTCATTTAAAACCCTATTTCGGCTTATTTCCAAGGAGGAACGATTTTGGGAGCAAAACTCACTGTTCCAAGCAGCTCCAAGGTCGATTTTGCCTAAGACTTCATAAAGAAAGAAGATTACCAACTCCAAAGGAAGATCTAACCATCTACAACTCATTTTAGCTTTGATTTTGGTTTGGTACATCTTGAATCTACTATGTTCCATCTCATTTTAACAAGCTTGTTGGGTGTTTTTGTAAGGATTATGAGCTAGAATATTTTATTCAGTTAGATTAGATGAATCCTAGCTAAACATTGATGATTTACATGTTATTTTTGGTGATGATTATCTTGATGACTTTAACATGTTCATTAATCTTCTTCAATGATTATGTGTGTTTTTTTATTTGACTATATGTTTGATCTCGTGGGTATCTTGACCATATTATGTTGGAAAACCGTATGTTTTTTTATTTGACTATATGTTTGATCTCATGGATATATATATTTATATATGTGTTCATGGCATTTGACTAGGAATGGTGGATGGAGATTGGAACATATAGGATTGTTATTCAAATGGGCATCCTTGTGTATATGCTTGGAAATGCCGTTACATTCGTTGTGAATTCCTCGTGTCATTGTGTATGTGTAATTATGATTTGCTGGCGTGAATTTGTAGTTCGTATATTCGTGGTATGATATTCACAAGTTGAATAACTTTTTGATTATGTTTTCATTACGTGATTCGAAGTGGTTAATATGTGTTTATCGTATTAGCTTTTCAAAGGGTTACGGAACTAAGAGTCTTTAGCGGGATATTGGTTCATCTTTATATTCAACATAATGTTATCATTGGGTTTGCATAAAATGGTTTTAGGTGGTTACTGTGTTAATCGCTTTATCTTTCCGACGAGTCATATGATTAGATAACCCTGACGGAGGTCTTTTCTCTTTCCGTGTTACACGGGTATAAAATGATTTGATCATGAATCTTTGTATGTTGTCATTGTTTGGCTATGTGGGATTATCTTCCCAAACTTTTATCGTTCTTTAATTAGTTAAATTGTTAGTTATTTTAGTTTAAAAATACAAAATTTTCAAATCTTCTACTTTGATCGGCTAGATAACTCCTAGTTAGTTATTAGGAGCTGTCGTGTCCACGGATCGATACACGGTTCTTGCCTAAAACTTTACTACTTATGCGATATGTGCACTTGTCTATTGTGTGTGTAGTTAGCCCTAAGGTGATAATCGTTTCTTATTTTAAAACCCATGTATGAAAAATCTTTATTAAAATTTATATGCACTTTACACACATCACTAACTTTATCAGGTAGAGCCCAGACGGGATCCAAGTGAGCATCAGTTGGTACTGAGTAGTAGTAATTATAGCCAGTTGTAACTATTACCAATTAACTATCTTAATAGTTACAAGTGATGTAGTTTCTACTGATATAAGTGATAACCGTCAACATTTATAACCGACAACTATTGTACTATTTTATGGAGAGATGTAACGTTTCATCCCAATTATTGTGATGGTTCAACAACTATAGAAAAGAAATATTTTTGTCTGGTAAAGTAGGATTGAAAATTTTCGTTTCCACAAAATGCATTCTTTGTATAATGTTCTGGCTTATAAGCAATGTTTTAAATACCAGTTCAAACCGGCCGGTAATACCGGTTGAACCAGGTTTTGGTCACTGACCCGATAAGTTTGAGCCCGGTAAATTCAAAAAACGGTTTGTAAGTTGTACAGCCAGTATTACCGATAATACCGGGTTATACCGTTGTACCGGTCTTAAGTTTGAACTTTAAAACAAAAAAAAATTGTTCACTCCCTTTTAAAAAAAGTTAACGACCCAGTTTAGAAATTTTTTTTGTGTAACCATCATCTTTTCTACTTGCGATTAAATAATTGCTCGGTTACCTATGACCCATTTAAGAAAAAAAAATCGCACACTTTTATTTTAAATTTTTTTTGTTGGAAATTTAGTGCTTTAGGATTATTTTTTTATTATGGATATTAACTTTTAGATTATTTTTTATTATGGAATCATATACTTTTAGATTATTTTTTGAGTTGAAGTTGTATTTTTATGCAATTATAAGGTTAACTAGTCAACCCGGTTGAACCGCCCGGTACAACCGGTTGAACCATTTCTAAACTCAACCAGATAAGGTTTAAAAACCGGTTTTTAAAACATCGCTTATAAGTATTAATTTCTTACCCTTCAAATATTTTAATCAGAATCAAAGACGACATGATGCCAAAATCTATACAAATACAATTAAAAATATCAAATCTAGAATGCATATGCACACAATGTTTTTAGGGTCAAAAACGCCACACTTCAAGTGAAGACTTTAATTGCCTTCTGAATAATCGTTGTGTTAAATATATTGACCTAACAAATGTGGTAGGAAATGAGTCTTCTTGGTCTTCAAGGAAAAAAAGTTCATTTAGTTGATTATGAAAACCGTAGGATTCATATAAAATAACAAGACTTATCATTACTGTTAATATTACTATTACTATTATTATTATTATAATTATTTATAAATGTAATTCTTTAAATTTTTAAATATTCAATTCTTCATAAAGTATTTAACAAATTTCAATAATTATTATTATTTCTATCCTTATCATAATCGTTATTACTACTATAGTAAAATTCGAATCCTCAATATTGTTTGTTTTGTGTATCAAGAGCTCCAATTATATTTTTAGTTACATGGATCAAGAATAATAAGGCCAACATCCTATATTTCTCACAAGTACACCTAACGATAGGGTTCAAATCTCATTCAATGTTAAAACGTCTAAACCAAGTTAGATGATATTTGACACTATGAATAAAGACCAAGCATTTTTTTTATGTAGAGCAATGATGTAAGATTTGTTTACGACGCTGCAACCCACTTAGAGACTCATCGACTTCGATGACATTTGTCATACTATCATTGCATTACAAGAGTAACTCTTATACCGTTTTTAATATCAATTGTCTCCGGGATCAAACTCGTTATAGTTTGAAAAAAATTTGACAACCAAATCTTTAATTTTTGAAACACATGTTCAAATCCATAAAATGTGCTTGCCAAGGCATCATTATGTGATTAACTGTTATTATTATTATTATTATTAGTAAGGAGAATAGTTATTATTATTAACTTCTTTAAAGGTCATGGGGAGGAATAGTAGCACAAGGGTTTACTACTTTCTTTGCATCGGGTACCACTCTCATTCCGTGTTTCCTTTTGTTAGGGTTTCCCCCATTTGTTTTCACCGGCCTTCCGGACAAGCACAGAAAGGTGAAGTGTTGCTTCAGAGGGTGTTTGAGATTGCTTATTTAACTCGAAAAATGTTTTTTTGGGTAAAAGTGCTTATTAACTTATGACTTTTCCAAAATAAGTTTTTATAAAAGTGTTTGAATTAGCTTTTGTGGTAGGAAAAACCAATAAATCGATAAGTTGTTTTTTAAAAAGTGTTTGGCTTAGCTTATATTTATATTAAGGTAAAGGGTTGGTAGATTGGTAATATTTTATTACAAAAGCCAAGAATCCATTTGAAAAGCCAGTAATTTGTGTCTTTTAAAAAACAAGTTTTTAGCTTTATCAAAAAATTAAAACGAAAAGTGTTTTTATGTTTACCAAACCCTTTTTTAGCTTATTAGCTTTTGAAAAAGCCAATAAGTCAATAAGCAGTTAACGCAACCGGTTCATCTGATTTCTTCGCTTGATTATGAAGCGTGGACGGAAGGAATATATTGAGAACGATGCTCGCGGCTGCGAAGATTGTGGTTTCGGTGCCGACACTCAGATTAAGGTTTCCCCCATTTGTATCCATTTTAATTGGTAAATGAGTGAGTTGGGCGGATGAACAACTATTCAAAACGCTATGTGGTTGTAAATTATTTCTTTAGTGCTTATAAATATGATAGATTTGATCGGATCTTTGTGTGGTAGCTTATGTCAAATAAATGTAGTTTGTCATGATTTTTCATTCTAGGTTTTCTTAAGGGAAAATCTCATTCTGAGATGCTCTTTGGTAAAGCTCCTTCTTACACCCATATTTGCACTTTTGGGTGTTTATGTTATGCTTCTACCTCTACACCTGGACGAGATAAATTTCAGTCTCGAGCTCAAGCTTGTATTTTTATTGGTTATCCCTTTGGAAAGAAAGGTTACAAGCTTTATAATCTTGACACTCGACAAGTTCTTGTTTCTCGGGATGTGACTTTTCTTGAGCACATTTCCCTTCTTTACACTCTTCGGATCCTTCTTATTTGTTCCCTTCTCTAAATGATCTGTTTGAGGAGACAGATCCAGTTGCTGTTCCTTCATCTTCTTCGGCTGCTCCTGAAGTTGATTCCACTCCTCCTCCTGTTTCTCATATTCCTCATCCTCCACCTCCGGAGCCCGGGAGATCTACTCGTTCTTCTGCTCATCTACAGGATTATGTTTGTAATTCTGCTTCTTCTGTCGATTCGTCTTGTATACTTTGTCGAGTGCTTGCCAAGCTTCTCATTTTGTTAATCTTGCTGATCTTTCTCCTGATTCCCAGCAGCTCCTTTTAAATCTTGATTCTGTTAAAGAACCATCTTCTTATCAGGAGGCTGCTAACCATCCTGCTTGGCAAGAAGTCTTTCTTAAGCTCAAGAAGTCTCTTTACGGTTTGAAGCAAGCTTCAAGGCAGTGGTATGGAAAGCTGTCACACCCCGCCAAGGCGGAAACGCGAGGCGCGACGTTCATGGTTTCCAAAGCATATGATTACCGCAAACACATACATGACAAATGGATACATAAACAAGTTTAATGTTTTACATTCCAAAATGTAATTGGGTTTACAAAAAGTGAAGATTTCGCAAATATGACTCTATTACAATGAGTTATACAAGAGAAATCCCCCAAAAGTTGTATCCATCGTGCATGCGTGTAATCTACATTGCTAACCTTGCGATCACGTTCAATTTCCTGAAAAACATACTTAAAATTGTCAACACGAGGTTGGTGAGTTCACAGGTTTAATCAAATAGTTCTTTGTAAAATTCAATTGTTCGTAAATAGTTTCAGGTGCATGTGATAAACAGAATAAGAATTGTTGACCCATTTGTAAACTAGCTAGGAATACAAATAATATGTTCATACATGAGGCGTAACCAAACCATGACAATTGTACACGCCCCTAATTTCGTTATCCGGTTCTATGCGGCTATAAATCCTCCGGATTGTGGTTAGCGCGACTAACCATGACCGGGAGACGTCACTCTCTATAGTACTATTCATAGGACCCTAGGCTACAGTTAATGGTTACTACGTTGTTCCAGGGGACTTTAGCGGCCTCACTTGTTGTTCTCATCTCATGTAAACATAAAAGTCATGTCCCATAAAATTGTTGTAAGTATGTTCTTCCCCCAAATATTGAAAACAGTAAAAAGGGGCCGTGAAACTCACCTTGAGTTTGTGTATACTTGTAATGATACTTGTTGGAGTCAAACTTGACTATTCGTACCCTAGATACCAAAGGGTAATTTGTGTTAAGACCGAACGTCTCATATTGCAAATTGTTCACCGACTTTGTAAATCTGGTTGCTTTGGTTTAAATATCTTTTTAGATTTTCAACATTTGTTTTGTTATAAAAACAGTTCTAAGTTACTGTCCAAATGGGACTGATGACCAGGTGTCGAAACTTCCTAGTTTCGATTGGGCAATTAAGTATCGAAACTACTTAGTTTCGATTGAGTAGTCAGGTGTCGAAACTTCCTAGTTTCGATTGAGTAATCAGGTGTCGAAACTTCCTAGTTTCGATTGAGTAGTTGAGTATCGAAACAACCTAGTTTCGATTGAGTATGACAGGTATCGAAACTCCTAGTTTCGATTGAGTTAACTGGTATCGAAACTATAGTTTCGATTACTGGACTTCTGTTTGACAGAATCAGTCCTGCATATTTTTATATTTTAAATCTTGAATTTGACACACTTTTCTTGTTACCTTACTTGCGTTTGAACATTTTGTATGATTAGCTACGGTTTTAAAGAGAATAAAGTAGATAGTTTTGAGTTTTTACCTTAAAACAGATAATGATGGTTTTGAGAGAAACAGAAGATGATCTCGACTTCTCTTATCCAGAAATCCTTGAAATCTTTACTACACTTGGATTGAATTTTTGAGAATGCGTAAAAATTGATGAGGATTTTGTTGTGGTAGAGCCGTAAGAAGATGAGAGATAAATGGGGTTCGTGAGATTTTTGATTGAAAGGGTATGGTTTATATTTGAGTTTTCTCCGGTATGGTATGGGACGAGTGAAGGGGGGGAGTGGTCTTCTCTGGCTTCGGCCGAGAAAGTCAAACAGGTGGGTTGGGTTAATTGTATAATAGAATTTAAGTGTAAGTTTATTAAGGGTATTAATATTAATTATAGTTTTACAAAGGAAATTTTAATTCGGTTTAGGTTTCTCACGGTATTATAAATTTAACACTTTTATGTCTCGTTGATGAAAAATATTGAAATCTTGAATTGTAAAATTTGTGTAATATATATTTTTCTGGTTATTTAATTTAACCACTCTCGTTAGTATTAGTCGGTTTATACGGGTATGTGAACCGGTAACTCCCAGAATTACCAAAAATATAAAATGAGACAATGTGCGGTCTTTGTTAGACCTTAATGTCTTTGTTTGTGAATTTAAGTAAATCACAAAAATAATTATAATGTAAACTTGTTTATGACATGTACGGATATTGACCTGAAATGTCGGGTGTCACATTCTCCCCATGTTAAAAGAAAACGAAATTCAATTCGTGTCATCTTGAACTGGTGCATCCTTAAACAAGGAGGGGTATTTTGTTTTCATTTGGTCCTCCCATTTCCATGTATACTCAGGACCACGTTTTGAGTTCCAACGTACTTTAACCAGTTTGATTCGACTGCGTCCCAACCTTTGAACTTTCAAATCTGAAATCTCAATCGGTTCCTCGATGAAATGCAACCTGTCGTCTATGTGAATCTCGTCAGGCGGTATAATTAACGTCTCATCTAATAAACACTTCTTAAGATTTGATACATGAAACGTATCATGTACATTGCTTAGTTCTTGTGGCAACTTGAGCTTGTAAGCTACAGGGCCAACCCTAGCCAGTATTTCAAACGGTCCAACGTATCTAGGGTTGAGCTTACCACGGTTACCAAACCTTGCAACGCCTTTCCATGGTGAGACTTTTAACATTACTCGGTCACCAATTTGAAATTCTAATGGTTTTCGTCTGTTATCAGCATAACTCTTCTGTCTATCTCGGGCCGTGTCACACCCCAACCGATGGCGGAAACGTCGGGGCGTGAAGCGTGCAGACTGTTCATTGCTCATGGTTTGCTAAAGTTTGAATATTAAATAATTGTTTTCATTGCATTCAACAAGTTTAATCAAAACACAACCGATCCACAAAACAAAAATGTAAATTACATAGAATAAACTGGTTTAATTGAATTCTAGGTCCAAAAATCCTATGTGTAGCATATCTTGATTACTTCAAACATTGGTACCTGAAACATGGTTAAAACAGAGTCAACTAAAAAGTTGGTGAGAATACATAGGTTTTATTGTGTGATAGCAAAATCGTGTTGTGTGCATACAGTTCAATACAACATGTCAATTAAGGCAATTATGGAGAGAAACTATCGGGTGACCTATACAATCAAACCTTTGTAACTTGCACGCAAAATAGTGTTGTCAGTAACAGTCACCCTACCTGGGTGGGTTTGTCAGACTCAGTAGATCTACCACTGTTTACTGTCGGCTGATAGTTAATGATTGTACATGAAGAGCATAATAATTGGTCTACACACCTAGTACTCAAGCACAAAGCGCAAAATTGTATATGCATAGGATGGAACTGTATATGTGTATAATTGAAAACATGTAAATAGAACGCATGTTCCACCCCAAAAGTTTGTAAAATAGAGTAAAAGAGGGGCTATGTAACTCATGTGTTATGCAGAGTGTAGGTTGCACAAGCAAATGTATATGTGTATAATTGAAAACATGTAAATAGAACGCATGTTCCACCCCAAAAGTTTGTAAAATAGAGTAAAAGAGGGGCTATGTAACTCACGTGTTATGCAGAGTGTAGGTTGCACAAGCAAATGGAAAACAGCGGTGTGTTGTGGATTGCTAGGTTCGACCTATTGAACAATATATGATTACGTATTATTGAGTTGCGTTATTCGATGTCGGAAGCGGATTTGTTTAAGTTTAAGGTTTGTTTAAATATACTATTTATTTAATCAATAGTAATAGAATATACATTTATTTAAAATATAAGTTTAAATAAATAATATTTGTTAAAGACAAAACGTATAGAATATATTGTTGTTTATAAAAATAATTATATAAACTTGTAATATTTTATTGATTTTATTTAAAGAAAGATTAAATAATCGATCTTTGATAAACAATACTTGGTTCTGGGTATTTTATAAAATAATACTTTTTATAATATTAGAATATAAGATATATTAAATTTGGTTAAAATAAAGATTCTGTTTTAAGACTGAGCACGACCGCGCTCATGCAGGGCACGACCGCGCTCGTTACCGGGCATGACCGTGGTGTCTGAAGCGCGCCCGTGGTTGAGAAGGGAGGCTACAACAGGGTCTGTTTACGAGACACGACCGTGCTCGTATCCGACACGACCGCGTCTAGGGTTGTTTTAGGTCAGAGTCTTGTTTGGTCGGTAAGCACGACCGGGCCTTTCTCGGGCACGACTGTGCTTGGTCAGGCACGACCGCGCTCATATGTTAGCGCGACCGTGTCATGTCAATTCCATAAACAATTTGCTTAATTCTTATATTTAAAGCTGTTGGATTTAAGGGGCTTTAATTATTTGAGTGTTTACGAATCTAACCCTACTAATTAATTGGATTTATAACACATCCATCGTGTAGTTCGATTAAATCGTTTTTATTTCAAAACCAAGTTTTAAAATCTGATTATTTGTGTAATGTAGCAACGAATTAGTTTAGGGATTTTGATCAGGGTGAAGAGACGAACCAATTGGACTACTACTAACCTGTTTAGATTGGGCAACAAGTGCAGTCGGCTTCGAAGTAGGAATTCGCGGCTTGTTTGATCGGCAGAGGAATAGAGACGATGTAATGATAGATTTAGGGTTGCGGGATATTTATAGGGGTCGTATGAATGAATTAAATTAGTTTAATTCGTCTGATATTTAAAAAATACACGATTTGATTAAGAAAGGAAGGTCCGGTTGTTTGGTGCGAGATTGCGTGTATTCGTGTGTATTTGGTCGTGTTTAAGACTTGATCCACCGAATATCGTCTTCTGCAAGTTTCGCGAATTCTAGAACACGTTTACAATTTATTTTTGGACAAGATTTGAGTCGGTTTGACCTTTTCAGAGTCAAACTATATAAGAGGCACGACCGTGCTTAATGATAAGCACGACCGTGGTCATGGCACAAGCGCGACCGTGCTTAGTACTAAGCACGACCGTGTTTGTGTAGGTTTTTGGAAGTTTCAAGACTAGTCCTTGTAGTTTTGTAATATTGATGTTGTTTTGAGTTTTGGTCAAGTTTGGTCCTCGAGGTTTGCAAGATGGTTTTAGTTAATATTGTAATATAATAAACGCGTGTATATTTGTTATTGCACATGAACAATGAATGTAAGGTTGGGATCGGAATCGTCTTTTATTGCACGGCATAAAATAAATAGGAAAAACATGAAAATCAGAAAGGTTACAGTATCCCCATGTTGAGGGAATTTCGTCCCGAAATTCAACTAGTTGAGGCTACTGCTTCAGCAAAAAGATGTGGGTACTTGAGCTTTATTTGGTCTTCTCGTTCCCAAGTAAACTCGGGTCCTCGTTTAGATTCCCAACGAACCTTGACAATAGGAATACGGCTGCGCTTGAGTTGTTTTATCTCACGATCCATAATCTCGACTGGTTTTTCAACGAAGTGCATCGTCTCATCAATGCGCACATCGTCAAGAGGTATATGAAGGTTTTCATCAGCAAGACACTTCTTGAGGTTGGATACGTGGAATGTAGGATGTACGTTGCCAAGTGATGGAGGTAACTCGAGCTTGTAAGCCACTTTCCCAATCCTTTCAAGGATCTTGAATGGACCCACATAGCGAGGTGCTAGCTTGCCTTTCTTCCCAAAACGGATCACCCCCTTCCAAGGAGACACCTTTAGAAGTACAAGATCACCGATTTGGAATTCCAAGGGTTTGCGTCGTTTGTCGGCATAGCTCTTTTGCCGACTTATCGCAACTCGAATGTTGTCACGGATTTGAATAATCTTGTCGGAGGTTTCTTGAATTAACTCGGGACCGGTGATTTGTGCTTCACCAATCTCGTTCCAACAGATGAGAGAACGACACTTACGACCGTAGAGAGCTTCAAACGGAGCCATGTCGATGCTGGTGTGGTAACTATTGTTGTAGGAAAATTCGATAAGTGTCAAATGTGAATCCCAATTGCCACCAAAGTCGATGACACAGGCTCTCAACATGTCTTCCAGGGTTTGGATTGTTCTCTCGGTCTGACCATCAGTTTGGGGATGGTAGGCCGTGCTCAAATCCAGTCGTGTACCAAGTGCCTTTTGGAGAGATTGCCAAAACCGAGAAGTGAAACGAGCATCTCTATCGGAGATTATGTTCAAAGGAACACCGTGACGACTCATGATCTCGTCAATGTAAATTCGGGCCAATTTCTCAACCTTATAGTCTTCACGGATAGGCAAGAAGTGTGCGGACTTAGTGAGATGGTCAATGATCACCCAGATGCTGTCATAACCGCTCGAAGTGCGAGGGAGTTTAGTGATGAAATCCATAGCTAGATTCTCCCATTTCCACACGGGGATTTCCGGTTGTTCAAGTAAACCAGAAGGACGTTGATGCTCAGCTTTGACTTTAGAACATGTGAGACATTTTGCTACGAACAAAGCAATGTCTTTCTTCATACCAGGCCACCAATATTGTGGACGAAGATTTTGGTACATTTTATCCGCACCAGGATGGATAGAATATCGAGACTTGTTTGCTTCGGTCATGATGAATGCTCGGAGATCGTCACGATCGGGAACCCAAAGACGATTTAGAAAATAAAGCAAGCCATTGGTTTTAGTTTCTAACTGGAATTCAGCACCACAAGACATTTCCATACACATATTGCCCTCGGTAACCGAGACATGTTGAGCTTCTAGAATACGAACTTGAATATCAGAATGGATCTTGACACTTTGAAGCATGACATGTTCCTTGCGGCTTAGTGCATCGGCTACAACATTAGCCTTGCCGGGATGATAACGAATCTCGCAATCGTAATCGTTGAGGATTTCAACCCAACGTCGTTGTCTCATGTTGAGTTCCTTTTGGTTGAAGATATGTTGGAGGCTTTTGTGGTCGGTGAACACCACACATTTCGTGCCATAGAGATAATGTCTCCAAATCTTCAACGCGAATATGACAGCACCCAACTCTAGATCATGCGTCGTATAATTCTTCTCATGGATTTTGAGTTGTCTTGATGCATAAGCGATCACCTTGCCTCGTTGCATGAGAACGCAACCAAGACCTTGGTTTGAAGCATCACAGTAAACAACTAGATCATCTTCACCTTCAGGAAGGGTGAGGATAGGAGCATTGCACAACTTTTGCTTGAGAATTTGAAAGGCTTCTTCTTGCTTCGGTCCCCACTCATAAGGTTTACCTTTTTGGGTTAAGGCAGTGAGGGGAACAACGATCTTGGAGAAATTAGAGATGAACCTTCGATAGTAACCTGCTAAGCCAAGAAACGAACGAACTTCGGTAGGGGTTTTAGGAGCTTTTCAATTCTTAACAGCTTCAATTTTGGCGGGGTCAACATGAATTCCCTTTTCATTGACAACGTGACCCAAAAATTGCACTTCTTTTAGCCAAAAATCACACTTGGAGAACTTGGCGTATAGCTGTTCGGTTTTCAAGAGATCCAAAATCAACCTAAGGTGTTGTTCATGATCTTCCTTAGTCCTTGAATAGATCAAGATGTCATCAATGAACACGATAACAAATTTATCAAGGTATGGTTTGCACATGCGATTCATGAGGTCCATGAAGACAGCAGATGCATTGGTTAGCCCAAAAGGCATAATCATGAACTCGTAGTGACCATATCTCGTTCGGAAGGAGGTCTTGGGAATATCCTCCTCTTGCACACGGAGTTGATGATAACCAGATCGAAGATCAATCTTCGAGAAGTAGGTAGAACCTTGGAGTTGATCGAAGATATCGTCAATCCTAGGTAAAGGGTAGCGGTTTTTGATTGTAAGCTTGTTGAGTTCTCGATAGTCAATACACATGCGGAATGAACCATCTTTCTTTTTAACAAACAAGACTGGCGCACCCCACGGTGAATGACTCGGCCGTATGAAACCTTTGTCGGCGAGTTCTTGAAGTTGGCTTGCAAGTTCTTGCATCTCGGAAGGTGCAAGCCGGTATGGAGCTTTAGCCATCGGGTTTGCTCCAGGTACAAGATCGATGCGAAATTCCACTTGCCGAACAGGTGGAAGACCGGGCAAGTCATCAGGAAAGACTTCGGGAAAATCCCGAACGATGGGGATGTCTTGTACACTCCTCTTTTTGTTTTCTTTTTGGATAACATGGGCTAGGAAAACCATGCACTTCTTTCGTATATACTTTTGGACGGTAATGCATGACATTAGTTTGAGTCCTTTGCAAGGTTTCTCACCAAAGACTGTCAACGTTTCACCGGATGGGAGTGGTATACGGATGCATTTTTCAAAGCACATGACTTCGGCATGGTGCTTTGACAACCAATCCATACCTATGATGACGTCAAAACTCCCTAATGGCATTGGTACGAGGTTGATTGGAAAAGTGTGTTTATTTAGTTCTAGGGAGCAATCATAAATGATGGTGTCAATTGTAACGGTGTTACCATCGGCTACCTCGACGGTAAAGGTTTTCTCTAGTTTAGACCGGGTTTTTGCAAGTAACGGTTCGAAGTCTAGTGACACAAAACTTTTATCGGCTCCGGTATCAAATAGTATAGAAGCATAACTATTATTCATAAGGAACGTACCATTAACCACATCAGTGTTGGCCTGAGCCTCATTGGCGTTGATGTTGAAAGCACGCCCACGAGCTCCGCCTTGGTTAACATTGACCAGTCTTGGGCACTGGTTACGGAAGTGGTTCGGGTTGCCACATTCGAAGCAAGCACGTCCATTTGCAACGGCTGGGATGACTTGGTTAGTTGCTTGTTGATTGGCTTGATTTGCTGGGTTGGTTTGGTTGGCAAGTGCCTTGGCTCGACAAATATTGGTTGTGTGGCCATGTTTCCCGCAGTGGTTGCAAAGACGACAAGGTATGCCTGGAGGGTGATGATAGTTGCAGGTGTTGCAAAGTGGCTGGCTGCCCCCATAGGGTTTCTTTGCTGGGTTTTGAGCCATGGGTGCAACTTGATTCACTGGAGCAGCCGGAGTGATTACAGCACAGTTATTGACCTTTCTCTTCCTAGTGTTGCGGTATGATTCAGTTTGGACTTCTTTGACATGAGCGGGAGGTGTTGTTGTGTCAGGAACTTTCTTGGCACCCTTTCTTGTAAGTGTACCCGCTTTAACATGGTTGTCAGTAAGTGTGGCTGACAAGCGGATAGCATCCTCTAGAGTAGCAGGATTTCCTCCTACCACAGTATCTTGAATTTGTCTAGGTAGACCACCAATGTACTTTTCAATACACCTAGACAGAGGTGTAACCATGTGTGGCACAAGTAGACTCAGCTCGTGGAAACGGGTGGTGTATGCTAAGCTTTCACCACTATCTTGAGCAAGATCCCAAAATTCCGCTTCCAGCTTTTTCATCTCATTTCGAGGACAGAATTCCTCAGTCATGATCCTCTTCAACTCATCCCACGGCAATGCCATTGATACATCCACTCACCTAGTCCTTTTCTCACCATTCCACCAAGTAAGCGCCCTTTTTTGAAAGACACTAGTAGCATGACGAACACGGAGGTTGTCGGGACAGTCGCTATTGAGGAAAGTGCTCTCAATGCTTTCAAACCATTGAAGGAGTCCCATGGCTCCTTCGTTGACATAGAATTTGAGGGGATTACAGGAGTTGAAGTGTTTGAAGGTGCATTGTGGCGGGTTGGCACCACCACCACCTCCAGTGTTAGCACTCCCACTGGCATGACCATTAGTGTTGTTGTTGGCTTGGGTAATTTGATTCACCTGCTGTGTGAGAAGAGCAGCCAGGTCAGTGTTATTACTGTTGTTGTTGTTGTCACGACGGGGAGGCATTCTACAGATTTAGACACAATAAGAGTTGTGAGAATTTCTTGGATTAAATAGAAGGATAAATAGATAAGTAATTCATAGTTCGGATTGTACTCAAATAGTGACATAATCACTCGAGTACTATGACATATTAAGGTTAATTTAAACTTAGATAATTATCAAGGAGACGTGCTTTAGCCTATAAGTAAACACTCATCCCGGGAATTCCCAGGAAAGCATACGGATCCCTCGGTTGATTGGGATTTATATGAAATACTTTCCTAGACAGAAAGCCCAGAATACAGGTGTCACTCTTCCAGATTGCACGTGTCCTTTAACAATTAAACAAAGTCTAAAAACCTTAACGGGTGTAAAAGGAAATTTTATAGACCAAAGTCTAGGAATATGATTCAAGTTATGTTGATGATGACATGGAAGCAGGCATGAAGGATATGTGGTTTAGGATATGGGTAGGGATATTGTTTATTTAAGTTGTTATTTATATATACATATAAAACATGTAGCATATATCATATAGCATGTAGCACATAGCATGTAAATCATGAAGCATGGCATAAGTGGGTATCCTAAAGTTATAGTCTAGGTCAAAGGTGTCTAATAACCTAATTCCCTATAACCTGGCTCTGATACCAATCTGTCACACCCCAACCGACGGCGGAAACGTCGGGGCGTGAAGCGTGCAGACTGTTCATTGCTCATGGTTTGCTAAAGTTTGAATATTAAATAATTATTTTCATTGCATTCAACAAGTTTAATCAAAACACAACCGATCCACAAAACAAAATTGTAAATTACATAGAATAAACTGGTTTAATTGAATTCTAGGTCCAAAAATCCTATGTGTAGCATATCTTGATTACTTCAAACATTGGTACCTGAAACATGGTTAAAACAGAGTCAACTAAAAAGTTGGTGAGAATACATAGGTTTTATTGTGTGATAGCAAAATCGTGTTGTGTGCATACAGTTCAATACAACATGTCAATTAAGGCAATTATGGAGAGAAACTATCGGGTGACCTATACAATCAAACCTTTGTAACTTGCACGCAAAATAGTGTTGTCAGTAACAGTCACCCTACCTGGGTGGGTTTGTCAGACTCAGTAGATCTACCACTGTTTACTGTCGGCTGATAGTTAATGATTGTACATGAAGAGCATAATAATTGGTCTACACACCTAGTACTCAAGCACAAAGCGCAAAATTGTATATGCATAGGATGGAACTGTATATGTGTATAATTGAAAACATGTAAATAGAACGCATGTTCCACCCCAAAAGTTTGTAAAATAGAGTAAAAGAGGGGCTATGTAACTCACGTGTTATGCAGAGTGTAGGTTGCACAAGCAAATGGAAAACAGCGGTGTGTTGTGGATTGCTAGGTTCGACCTATTGAACAATATATGATTACGTATTATTGAGTTGCGTTATTCGATGTCGGAAGCGGATTTGTTTAAGTTTAAGGTTTGTTTAAATATACTATTTATTTAATCAATAGTAATAGAATATACATTTATTTAAAATATAAGTTTAAATAAATAATATTTGTTAAAGACAAAACGTATAGAATATATTGTTGTTTATAAAAATAATTATATAAACTTGTAATATTTTATTGATTTTATTTAAAGAAAGATTAAATAATCGATCTTTGATAAACAATACTTGGTTCTGGGTATTTTATAAAATAATACTTTTTATAACATTAGAATATAAGATATATTAAATTTGGTTAAAATAAAGATTCTGTTTTAAGACTGAGCACGACCGCGCTCATGCAGGGCACGACCGCGCTCGTTACCGGGCATGACCGTGGTGTCTGAAGCGCGCCCGTGGTCGAGTAGGGAGGCTACAACAGGGTCTGTTTACGAGACACGACCGTGCTCGTATCCGGCACGACCGCGTCTAGGGTTGTTTTAGGTCAGAGTCTTGTTTGGTCGATAAGCACGACCGGGCCTTTCTCGGGCACGACTGTGCTTGGTCAGGCACGACCGCGCTCATAGGTTAGCGCGACCGTGTCTTGTCAATTCCATAAACAATTCGCTTAATTCTTATATTTAAAGCTGTTGGATTTAAGGGGCTTTAATTATTTGAGTGTTTACGAATCTAACCCTACTAATTAATTGGATTTATAACACATCCATCGTGTAGTTCGATTAAATCGTTTTTATTTCAAAACCAAGTTTTAAAATCTGATTATTTGTGTAATGTAGCAACGAATTAGTTTAGGGCCTTTGATCAGGGTGAAGAGACGAACCAATTGGACTACTACTAACCTGTTTAGATTGGGCAACAAGTGCAGTCGGCTTCGAAGTAGGAATTCGCGGCTTGTTTGATCGGCAGAGGAATAGAGACGATGTAATGATAGATTTAGGGTTGCGGGATATTTACAGGGGTCGTATGAATGAATTAAATTAGTTTAATTCGTCTGATATTTAAAAAATACACGATTTGATTAAGAAAGGAAGGTCCGGTTGTTTGGTGCGAGATTGCGTGTATTCGTGTGTATTTGGTCGTGTTTAAGACTTGATCCACCGAATATCGTCTTCTGCAAGTTTCGCGAATTCTAGAAGACGTTTACAATTTATTTTTGGACAAGATTTGAGTCGGTTTGACCTTTTCAGAGTCAAACTGTATAAGAGGCACGACCGTGCTTAATGATAAGCACGACCGTGGTCATGGCACAAGCGCGACCGTGCTTAGTACTAAGCACGACCGTGTTTGTGTAGGTTTTTGGAAGTTTCAAGACTAGTCCTTGTAGTTTTGTAATATTGATGTTGTTTTGAGTTTTGGTCAAGTTTGGTCCTCGAGGTTTGCAAGATGGTTTTAGTTAATATTGTAATATAATAAACGCGTGTATATTTGTTATTGCACATGAACAATGAATGTAAGGTTGGGATCGGAATCGTCTTTTATTGCACGGCATAAAATAAATAGAAAAAACATGAAAATCAGAAAGGTTATAGGCCGCTTTCAGACGGTCCTTAATTTTGAAGATCTTATCAGTGGTTTCCTGGACAATCTCAGGGCCTGTCAAATGTTTTTCACCAACTTCCGCCCAACATAGCGGTGAGCGGCATTTACGACAATATAAAGCTTCAAACGGGGCTGCCTTAATGCTCGTGTGATAGCTGTTATTATAGGAAAACTCTGCTAACGGTAAATGAGTATCCCAATTACCTTCGAAATCAATTACACACGCACGGAGCATATCCTCTAAAGTTTGAATGGTCCTTTCGCTTTGACCATCTGTTTGTGGGTGATATGCCGTGCTCATGTCAAGACGTGTGCCCATGGCTTCTTGTAATGATTTCCAGATTCTAGACACGAATCTGCTGTTTCTATCAAGGATAATAGAAATTGGCACTCCATGCCTAGCCACATATTCTTTGATATAAAGCTTTGCAAGTTTCTCGGTTTTATCCGTCTCTTTGATAGGTAGAAAATGAGCTGATTTTGTTAAACGGTCGACAATTACCCATATGGTATCATAACCACCGGACGTCTTGGGTAATTTCGTGATAAAATCCATAGAAATTTGTTCCCATTTCCATTGGGGAATTTCAGGTTGTTGTAACAAACCAGACGGTTTCTGATGTTCGGCTTTTACTTTTGAACACGTTAAGCATTTACTGACATATGTGGCAATATCTCCTTTCATATTGGGCCACCAATATAATTCTTTTAGATCCTTATACATCTTATATGAACCTGGGTGAATGGAGTACCTGGACTTGTGGGCTTCGTCCATAACCAACTCCCGTAAGTTACCAAAACATGGCACCCAAATTCTATTTGCAAAGTATAAAGTATCATCTGATTTTGGCTCTAACTGCTTTATCATTCCTCGTAAAGCTTCATTCTGAATGTTTTCTTCTTTGATTGCCACTTGTTGTGCCATCCGGATTTGAGTCGTGAGACTCGTATGAATTGTCAGTTCTAGGGCACGAACACGGAGTGTTTTAACTCGTTCTTTGCGACTTAAGGCGTCTGCTACGACATTGGCTTTACCAGGGTGATACTTGATATCACAGTCGTAATCATTCAGTAGTTCTACCCAACGACGTTGTCTCATGTTAAGTTCCTTTTGATCGAAGATATGTTGGAGACTCTTATGATCAGTAAAAATAGTGCATCTCGTACCATAAAGATAATGTCTCCAAATCTTGAGTGCAAACACAACTGCACCCAACTCCAAGTCGTGGGTCATATAATTCTTTTCGTGCACTTTTAGTTGTCGTGAGGAATATGCGATGACTTTGTCTCTTTGCATTAACACGCAACCAAGTCCTTGGTGTGATGCATCGCAATATACGACAAAATTGTCGATTCCCTCAGGAAGGGATAAAATTGGTGCACTACACAGCTTCTGCTTCAGCAATTGGAAAGCTGACTCTTACTTGTCACTCCAATCAAACTTCTTTTCTTTCTGAGTTAATGTGGTTAAAGGCAAGGCTATTTTTGAAAAATTCTCAATGAATCGTCTGTAGTAGCCTGCCAAGCCCAAAAATTGACGCACTTCTGTCGGAGTCTTTGGTGCTTCCCAGTTTTTGATAGCTTCAATCTTGGATGGGTCTAAGTGAATACCATTCTTATTGATGACGTGTCCGAGAAAGTGAACCGCTCGGATCCAAAACTCACACTTAGAGAATTTAGCATAAAGTTTCTCGTTCCTGAGTAGTTCTAAGATTAATTTCAGATGACGTTCATGATCCTCCTTAGTTCGTGAATATATCAATATGTCATCGATAAACACAATCACGAATTTATCCAAGTATGGCTTGCACACTCGGTTCATGAGATCCATAAAAACAGCTGGTGTGTTTGTCAAACCAAACGGCATAACTAGGAATTCGTAGTGGCCGTAACGAGTCCTAAATGCTGTCTTTGGTACATCTTCTTCTTGGATTCTTAGTTGATGATACCCCGAACGTAGATCGATCTTAGAGTAGAAGCTAGAACCTTGTAGTTGATCGAACAAATCATCTATTCGAGGAAGTGGGTATCGGTTTTTGATTGTAAGCTTGTTTAATTCTCGGTAATCAATACACATCCTAAAGGTTCCATCCTTTTTCTTTACGAATAGGACCGGAGCTCCCCAGGGTGAGAAACTCGGTCTTATGAAACCTTTATCAAGCAACTCCTGGAGTTGATTTGATAATTCCTGCATTTCAGAAGGTGCTAATCGATACGGTGATCGCGCAACCGGGGCGGCTCCGGGTACTAAGTCGATTCGGAATTCGACTTGCCTCGGTGGTGGTAATCCAGGTAAGTCTTTAGGAAAAACTTCAGGGTAATCCTTAACAATTGGTATATCCTCAAGTCGACGTTCCTCGGGTTTCTTCTCGATGACGTGAGCCAGGAATACGCAATAGCCTTTACGTAGATACTTACGAGCTTTCATGCAGTTTATCATTCTTAATGTTACTCCACTCTTCTCACCTTGAATCGAAATAACTTCTCCGTTTGGGAGTGGGATTTGGATAATCTTCTCAAAACAAACAATCTCGGCGTGATTCTTCGACAACCAATCCATACCAATAACAACATCAAAACTTCCCAAGTCAACAGGTAACAGATCTATACTAAATGTGTGGTTCTTAAAACATAAGGTACAATCCTGAATGACTTCTCCAGTTTTAATTAATCTCCCGTTTGCTAATTCAATTGTATAATTTTGATCTAGTTTGATGGGCTTAATACCGAGTAGGGACTTAAAGTCATTTGACACAAAACTCATATCAGCACCCGTATTGAAAAGTATAGAGGCATAGTGATTATTTATCGGGAACGTACCAGTGACAATGTTCGGATCTTGTCGTGCGTCACCAGCCCCCATCACAAATGCTCTTCCACGGGCCTGATTGTCGTTTCGGTTCTTCAGCTTTGGACAGTCTTTTCTAAAGTGCTTTGGATTTCCACACTCAAAGCATCCCTGATTCATCCTTCCTGTTCCTGGTTTGACCTTTCCCGCTACTTGATTAATCTTATTAGGGTTTGTATTGCTCCAACATTTATGGGCCATATGCCCATACTTTTTACATTTTCCACATTGGATACACTTTTCATTGTGATGATATCCACACTTGTCACACTTTGGTCGTGTTCCAAGATATCCATTTTGCCCTTCAATGTTGACAGCATAGGCTTTCATAGTTTCAGGTCTCTTGTAGGCCTGATTCTTGTTTTGATTACTTGGTTTTCCAAACCATTTCCTCTTTTCTCCAGATTTTCCTTCCTCGGTCTCCTTCTTTCCAAACAAACCATCATGCACAGCATTATCCCTTAGCTTGAATGCTAGAGTTATAGCACTCTTGGCATCCATAGGGTTCGATGAAGTCACCAGACTTCGTATTTGAGGTGCCAGACCCCACAAGTATCTTTCAACCTTCTTGTATTCTGGGGTAACCATGTGTGGAACCAAGATTGCTAACTCATTGAATCGGTCAGTGTAGCCAGCAACATCATCTCCTATCATTTGTAAATTCCACATTTCAGATTCAATCTTTTGCAACTCATTTCGAGGACAGTACTCCTCGATCATCATGGCTTTTAGGTCTTCCCATGACAACTCATATGCTGTCTGCCTTCCCAAAGTCTTTACTTGTGAATTCCACCAAGTTAAAGCTTTATCAGTGAGTGAGCATGTAGAATACTTCACCATGCAGTCAGCGGTGCATTCACTAATATCAATCACCGACTCCATCTTTTCTATCCATCTCATTAGCCCAACTGCACCCTCGGTGCCATTGAAGTTACGGGGGTTGCAAGATAGGAAGGCCTTGTAGGTGCACTTCCTACTTGGAGCATCTGTAGAATTACAAGTCATAACGTCATTAATTCAGATCATGACTAGATGTTACGGCTTATTTATTCTATTACCTCCGGAACCTCCGGCTGTACCGCTACCTCCTGCACCTCCTCCGCCGGTACCGCTGTCGTTTCCTCCTCCACTATTTCGATTTGCCTCATACTGCTCCATGGCAGCAGCTACTCGCTGTGCTATGAGTTGTTCCACATTTGGGGAAATCGCCTCGTTGTTGTCACCAGTAGTGTTACGGGTTTTCCTACGCTTAGGTGCCATGACGTTCTTTCTAACATATCAATTAAAAAGAAACAACATTATATAATAATAATGATAGATCATGACATAAGGATACAACAACATCAATCGTAAACATCCATCATGACAACATAAACCATTACATACATAGTTAAAACATACATAGTACATTGTTCCAAAAGACAAGGATACAAAAGAGATGGGTTCACATGACCACACCAGTACCAAAGTTTTAAACTACATAATGTACCCCGGGCACAACCCGCCCGTACTAGGTTTAAAAGAAGAAGTGGGAGTACAATCCAATCATCATGGCAAGTCCCGCCATGACAAAGCTAGCTCTCGCCACAAATTCTGCAGCAAAGTCCTTTCTTCCAGCGCCTTCACCATGTCTCGGACCGTGACAGTGAACTGCCAGTCCATGTCAGCTCTCAACTCGAGGTAATCAGTGACACCCTGTATGTCTCGAGTGCTGTCCTCCAAAGTCTGAACTCGAGATCCAAGCCCTTGACGTAAGCGCATGGCTGCATCCCCATGTGCCCGAATATCATCTAGGAGATCATCAAGACGCTCTTCGTGCGTACGAACGCGTGCTACCAATGTAGGCACTGTGAGCTCCATGGCTTCCCCAGTGTGGGGTAGGGGTGCTGGGGAGTTGGAAGACTCTCCGAGCTCAAAGGTAGATGGGATGCTCTCCATCTCCCTCCATCGTGCCAGATTTAGAGGCATCAAACGGATAGTTCCCACAGTAGGGTGGTAGCAGGGTCGTTGCTTAGGTGGTTCTTCACCGGTCTCCAAGTCTTCCGGGTCACGGGCTGCTAGAGTCCTTTTGCGTGGAAGTCGAACCTTCTTCTTAGCACTTTGCACCTTAACTGGTCCTCCACTTTTCTTTCGGTAGACGATATGCGGTTCTCCCAAAGCGACATTAGGTGGTGTGGAGCTGCGAACTTGTATTCGATTTTTGGGACGTGTGGCGGAAAGTTCCTCGTTTGATTCAGTGTCAGAGACGGGGTCAGAGTGTGAATGTGATGACATGCTTGTGACTACAATATCCATATGACATGTTGATTGGTTATGCAGTGCTTATGCAATGAAAACGTTTTAGTGAGTCATTTAGATTATAGACTAGGTTCCATTGTAGACTCCTAGTTCGCTATAATCAATGGCTCTGATACCAAATCTGTCACACCCCGCCAAGGCGGAAACGCGAGTCGCGACGTTCATGGTTTCCAAAGCATATGATTACCGCAAACACATACATGACAAATGGATACATAAACAAGTTTAATGTTTTACATTCCAAAATGTAATTGGGTTTACAAAAAGTGAGGATTTCGCAAATATGACTCTATTACAATGAGTTATACAAGAGAAATCCCCCAAAAGTTGTATCCATCGTGCATGCGTGTAATCTACATTGCTAACCTTGCGATCACGTTCAATTTCCTGAAAAACATACTTAAAATTGTCAACACGAGGTTGGTGAGTTCACAGGTTTAATCAAATAGTTCTTTGTAAAATTCAATTGTTCGTAAATAGTTTCAGGTGCATGTGATAAACAGAATAAGAATTGTTGACCCATTTGTAAACTAGCTAGGAATACAAATAATATGTTCATACATGAGGCGTAACCAAACCATGACAATTGTACACACCCCTAATTTCGTTATCCGGTTCTATGCGGCCATAAATCCTCCGGATTGAGGTTAGCGCGACTAACCATGACCGGGAGACGTCACTCTCCATAGTACTATTCATAGGACCCTAGGCTACAGTTAATGGTTACTACGTTATTCCAGGGGACTTTAGCGGCCTCACTTGTTGTTCTCATCTCATGTAAACATAAAAGTCATGCCTTATTCTCTTGTTATCCCATAAAATTGTTGTAAGTATGTTCTTCCCCCAAATATTGAAAACAGTAAAAAGGGGCCGTGAAACTCACCTTGAGTTTGTGTATACTTGTAATGATACTTGTTGTAGTCAAACTTGACTATTCGTACCCTAGATACCAAAGGGTAATTTGTGTTAAGACCGAACGTCTCATATTGCAAATTGTTCACTGACTTTGTAAATCTGGTTGCTTTGGTTTAAATATCTTTTTAGATTTTCAGCATTTGTTTTGTTATAAAAACAGTTCTAAGTTACTGCCCAAATGGGACTGATGACCAGGTGTCGAAACTTCCTAGTTTCGATTGGGCAATTGAGTATCGAAACTACTTAGTTTCGATTGAGTAGTCAGGTGTCGAAACTTCCTAGTTTCGATTGAGTAATCAGGTGTCGAAACTTCCTAGTTTCGATTGAGTAGTTGAGTATCGAAACAACCTAGTTTCGATTGAGTATGACAGGTATCGAAACTCCTAGTTTCGATTGAGTTAACTGGTATCGAAACTATAGTTTCGATTACTGGACTTCTGTTTGACAGAATCAGTCCTGCATATTTTTATGTTTTAAATCTTCAATTTGACACACTTTTCTTGTTACCTTACTTGCGTTTGAACATTTTGTATGATTAGCTACGGTTTTAAAGAGAATAAAGTAGATAGTTTTGAGTTTTTACCTTAAAACAGAGAATGATGGTTTTGAGAGAAACAAAAGATGATCTCGACTTCTCTTGGTTAGAAATCCTCGAAATCTTTACTACACTTGGATTGGATTTTTAAGAATGCGTAAAAATTGATGAGGATTTTGTTGTGGTAGAGCCGTAAGAAGATGAGAGATAAATGGGGTTCGTGAGATTTTTGATTGAAAGGGTATGGTTTATATTTGAGTTTTCTCAGGTACGGTATGGGACGAGTGAAGGGGGGGAGTGGTCTTCTCTGGCTTCGGCCGAGAAAGTCAAACAGGTGGGTTGGGTTAATTGTATAATAGAATTTAAGTGTAAGTTTATTAAGGGTATTAATATCAATTATAGTTTTACAAAGGAAATTTTAATTCGGTTTAGATTTCTCACGGTATTATAAATTTAACACTTTTATGTCTCGTTGATGAAAAATATTGAAATCTTGAATTGTAAAATTTGTGTAATATATATATTTTTCTGGTTATTTAATTTAACCACTCTCGTTAGTATTAGTCGGTTTATACGGGTATTTGAACCGGTAACTCCCAGAATTACCAAAAATATAAAATGAGACAATGTGCGGTCTTTGTTAGACCTTAATGTCTTTGTTTGTGAAATTAAGTAAATCACAAAAATAATTATAATGTAAACTTGTTTATGACATGTACGGATATTGACCTGAAATATCGGGTGTCACAAAAGCTTTCTGATGCTCTTAAGACCAAAGGTTATATGCGGTCTCCCAATGATTATTCTTTATTCTCTAAGACGATGGGGGATTCGGTTGTTCATGTCGCTGTTTATGTTGACGACATTCTTCTTACTGGTAATAATGATCAAGAGATATCTGCTTTGAAGGCTTTCTTACATTCCACTTTTCAGATCAAGGATCTTGGCACTCTCAACTACTTTCTGGGCATTGAGGTTCTCAAATCTCCCTCCGGTCTTATTATGACTCAACGCAAATTTGCGAAGGATTTGTTGAATGAGTTTTCTACCGACGATGTTTCTTCTATTTCGTCTCCTTTGCCTTTACATTTAGAACTCAAGCTCAACGAAGGTCAGGTTCTTGATGATCCTTTGGCCTATCGTCGACTTGTTAGTAAACTAAATTACCTCACTCGTACTCGGCCTGATCTTGCATTTGCGGTTCAGTTTCTCAGTCAGTTTATGAGTGATACGCGTGTTCCTCATTGGGATGCTGCGTGGCATACTCTTCGTTATGTCAAAGGCACTTGTTCTCAAGGGTTGTTTTTTAATGATGGTCCTCGTATGTCTTTGTGTGCTTATTGTGTTTCTGATTGGGCAGCTTGTGCTAATACTCGGCGTTTTGTCAGTGGCTATTTCATTTCTCTTGGTGGCAGTCCTATTTCTTGGAAATCCAAGAAGCAACCTACTGTTTCTCTTAGTTCTGCTGAAGCTTAATATCGTTCTCTTCGCCGTGTCACACAGGAACTTGCTTGGTTGACTCGCTTGTTTGTAGAGTTTCGGCTTGATAATCTTACTCATGTTCCTCTCAAATGTGACAGTCAGGCAGTTATTCATACCGTTAAGAATCCAGTTTTTCATGAGCGAACTAAGCATATCGAGTTGGATTGTCATTTTGTTTGTGAGAAGCTTCAAGCCGGTTAGATTCTGCTTTCTCACACAATGACTTCTGATCAACTTGCGGATTTATTCACAAAGAGTTTGGCTGGTTAACCGCATTCTGATATCATTTCCAAGTTTGGGTTGTATACACCTCCAACTTGAGGGGGGGTGTTAGCGAACTTAGTAGTAGGCGAAATTACTAAGTTCGCTTGTTTAGTATAGGGGCGAACTTATTAAGTTCGCCTGGTTCAGTATTAGTTTAGCTTTGTCTATAAATAGTTTTTTTGTAACATTATTCAAGTTATCAATCAAATCATATCAGTTTTTACCCCCAATTATTCTCTCTCATTTTTTCTCTCGTTTATAATTCTCGCTTGTTTAGCGATCTCGTTTATCATTCTCGCTTGTTTTAGCGATCATTCTTGATATCATAACAAAAAAATTGGTGATTGATTTGATTCTTTGTTTGCTTTACAGGTACTAATATTCAAATGGAAGAAGTTACTATTAAGCTGGTGCATAATCAATATGCCATTTGTAGTTTTCTTTGATTTTCTGTGAATTTTATAAATTAATTGCTTTTACATAGACAGTATAGTTGTGCTTCTAATCATAGATAAACCTATTACAGCTATATCACTAAGTATGACTTTTTTTTGGCTTAGAAGGCATAATATGAGATTTTAGTTACTGAGATTATGGATAATGGACCGTTGATGACATGAAGATCCCTTCGGTATAAAGTTTCCCCCCTTTGATTTCCTCCTAAAGCATGATTTTAGAAGCAAAAGTTTAGGAAAAAAACACCTTAATATAATTTCTTACACCCACATAGATAATTAGCAAAATGGCAACCATATCTAAACGGGTATTAAACTACATTTTGTGGCCTGAATATTTTAATGTGTATCAAACTACAATTCATGAGTCTTTCATCCACCCATTTAGGCTACTAGAATCATTGCTAATTATAGACAGAATAAGTATGTATATTGAATTTTTTGATTTTCTTTCTAAAACTTGACTCAAGTGGTTTGGGCTTCACATATGCAGGTTGTTTTGGAATCGGTTAGCAATACAGTCAACATTATGGATTTGGGATTATTAAATTATGCAATTAATGTTCTGTTCTGCTAACTCACAATGGCACGAACGTAGATCTGAATTTTCAGTCAATGGCCATTTTGATAGGAAAAAAAATCAAAACGTTAGTATACGTAGCCTAATTTGTCAATAGGGTTGTTTTGATGGCCATTTTGAACACTTCTAGGTTCATTTTCAGACTCTTATCATGATCTATTGGGGTGCAAGAGTTACAGCAAATGTAATTACTTTATTTCTTTACTTCTGCTTCCATTACATTTTCCTCTTCATTTTTTTATGTGTGCAGGGTTCTGGGTTCATACAATCACTGTTGCAGCTGCAAAGCCTTAAAGTCTAAAAATAAGGTTTATGCTTCTTAGAAGGTCAGTAGGTTGCCAGAACGCTTATTGGACCGGTGAAATTATAAATTCGCATACAGGGGATTTTTGTGTTTTGATTACTTGTACTTATTTCTTCATTTAGTTTTACAAGATCTATCTTCAGTTGGATTCATATGCTTATTTACCTTTCAATTTCTTCTATTTGAAAGATTAATTTCTGTGTTTTTTAGTCTTGAAATAATTGAAAACACTTGACAAGCAGTTTTTAAGCATGCTAATATGAGTGTTTTATCATTTGATTAGAAGGATGCATTGTTATCTAGGTTTACGCCAGTTTTAATTACTTTTTTTCTTTTACTTATGCTTCCATTTCATTCGCATCATCTTCGATTTTCTAATGTGTGCAGGGTTTCACGTTCATACAGTAACTGTCGCCATCAATAAAACATTGACGTCTAAGACAAAGTAATCGTTATTTCAGTTAAGTTTTACATAGAATACGTTACTACAAGGCTTTCTTACCTTAGTGTTTTTCATCTATACATCACATTTGGAAAATATAGATTTGTATGGGTCAGATTGTCAAAACCTTTTGCTTCATGTATTCTCCAACTATAATATTGTGAGTTTTTTATACTAAACTATTTCAATTCTTAGAGGTATATTCTCAAGAATTTGGGACCCCAAATTCATTCGTTTTGGACTTTCAAAGTCTGCCTACATTTTTATTTTCATGTCACATTAACTTCATGTGTGTCCGTTTGCTTAAATGGTTCCCGTGGAGCCAAAGATTGTTACATTTTCAACAAGGGTGCTTTCATCCTATTTGAAGCCCCGCCCCCATGCAGCCAAAGATCGTCACATTTTCAGCAGTGGTTAGTCCTTTTTGTCTTTTTTTATTTTTTTTTATTTTCCATCTCCATTGATATTTTTTAATGTTCAGCCCCACCTCGACATGAAGCCAATGGCATACGCTAGCAATTTCCTCCGCATGTTCAAAAAGAAGACTCTTTAGATGGCATATGGAAGACGAAGGTTTATGCAAGTGTTATGATGCAAATGTCATCTTCCAGGATCACCATTAACAGCAAGGTATATGCAAGTGTTATGATGCAACTGTCATCTTCCAGGATCGCCATTAACAGCTACACAATGGTTACGCTGATTGCTATGTTCTTGAAGAGTGTCCCAGTTTGAAGTGGCATGAAGTCATTAGTTTTTATTATCTTCAACTTTGAAATCTAAATCTAATTATAATGTAGATTAGATGTTATACTTTACAGTTTAAGGATTGTACTGTTCCTAGACCGAGGATGTAATTATTTTTTTGTGACTTAACACGCCGCAACGCGCGCGGGTTTAATACTAGTTATTATTATTATTAACATTATCAGCATGTGATTAAATAGTGTAGTTACCCTCTTTTGTTTTTTTGACACATTTTTTTCTTTTTTTATACATTTGCCACACCTTAACTTTTGACTAACAAGTTGCCTTTTTTGTTTTTTGACACAAACTTTTTTTTTTATAAATTTGTCACAGCTTTAACTTTAGACATTTTTCTTGACATAATTTTTTTCTTTTTTATAGATTTGTCACAACTTTAATTATTTATTAACAAATTTTTTTTTACAAATTTACCACAAAACTTCAATAGAGTAAATTTTGTTTTTTATATAAAATTGCAACAAAAGTTCACTGAATAATGGTAATCATTTCATTTTTATTTAATAACTTTCGTTCGTTAACTTTTTTTAAAACGGGATGCACGGGTTTGTTTATTTTTTTTGTCGGCGATCCGAGTATTTTTTTTTGCATCGTACGCTATAGCAAGTCTGTGTTTAGACGTAGGTTTTATCCCTATCGATGAGCCGAACCGATTACTACCAAACTCCCGCCGCGTAGCGCTGGACAAAAACCTAGTTATTATTATTTGGCATTTATATTTTCTATATCAAATTTACATTTAAATATGCATGAATTTTGAATGCTATTCTTTAAATGTTTATATATTATTTGATAAAATGTTTGAATATTCAGATTTTCCTAAATGTTATATGTATATATACACACACACACACACTGAATTACATTTATAAAACTATTATTTTTATTATTGATGAGGTATGATAATAATCGTTCTTTCCATCAAAAGGACAAAAGAGGGAATTCACTTGATAAACTTTTAGTTACATAAGGTGGAACCAACGTGGTTAACAGAAGGAGATCATGAGGAGGGAAGAAAACGTTTCCACCAATAGAAAGAGAGATATCAGTATCATTCGGTTATTAGAGTGGAGAGAAAGAATTCTAGAGATAACCTATAAATACTAGTGATCTCACAAATAAAGATCATCTTCATCCTTCTTGTAAGAAAAAAGTATTCAAAGAATAGTAATTGAAAGTTTCTCATTCGTTTTATGTGGAGTTTTAGAACTCTTCATTGGCGCCATCCGAGGGACAAATAATTATGTTTTAAGATAATAGTATTTTTTTGCTGAAAATAATTTTTTTTTTAATGTTTTCAGTAATCTTTACACTTTTGTAAACTTCTCTTACTCTTGCGAATTTATAAAAATGCAACAAAAACATGACGTTGTAGTGGTGTAATAATGTTATTAAAAAAATAATTAGGACTGATTTTGGTGGAGTTAATTAATTGAATAAATACAATAACGTTGGGTTAATTGAGTAAATACAATAACGTTGGGTTAATAGTTGTAAAATTCTTAAATAGTTTAGAGATATTAAAAAGGTTTTTGATGTATGGTTTCCCAACGAATTGAATTAATGGAATGACTATAAATTTGAGAAAATCGAATCATATTTATATTATAATTATAAACTAGATGTCACACCCGCGCTTCGCGGCGGGTGTCAGACTTATCGTTAATAAAATTTAAATAAAAAATAGGCGTAACGGTAAAAATATTGTTAATAACAGAGAAACATAAAACTAAATTAAAAAAAATTATAAAAAATACCTATTCGGGTCGTCGAAAACCATAAAAGAGAATAGCGATACGAGTTCCGATAATACCAATACCGACAATAATGTTGTTCGTTCATAATATGTTCGGCTCGTCACGGTACCACAACGGTAACGGCACTCGCTATAGGCAACAATACAAAAAAAACTCGATTTTGAATATATCTCCGTTTTGAAAAAAAAACTAAATCCGAATATTGACCAAGAAAAACAGTCGTGCCCTTCGTATTCTGAAAAAAAAAAATAACGAATGAAAGTTATTAAAAGAAAATGAAATTAATTTAAAATGAAACGGGATAAAATCATATATTATATATAATATAAGGCTTTAAACTAAAAATAAAAAATAAAAAATTAGGTGTCAACTAATGATAGGAATTGCCACTATTCCTGTGACTTTTGTTTTAATCTTATTTGTAAAATATTGAAAAAAAAAACAGTCATGCTATTCGTATTCTGAAAAAAATTAACGAACAAAAATTATTAAAAAAAACAAAATTAATTAAAAATAAAACGAGATAAAATTATATATTATATATAATATGAGACTTTACACTAAAAATAAAAAAATTTCGTGTCAACTAATGATAGGAATTGCCACTATTCTTGTGGCTTTTGTTTTAATCTTATTTGTAATGGGACTCTTGTTATTTCTTTAACTTTTCCCCTGTTCTTTTCTTTTATCACGAAACTAACCTTGAAGTTTGGGTTTATTGCTTTTTATGATGATCACTAAATCAGTTATAAAGTACATAAAGTTGCCCATTTTTATTTTAGTTTGGTTAAGGATTACTATACCTTTTATGACTACTCTAAAATATGATTTAAAATATAAAACTGATCAATTTAAAAGCTTTAAAGATAACTGAGCAGTAATCTTTTAATTGACTATATATATATTGATTTCTAGTATTTCTTATACGTTTAACTAGATGAATGTTTTTAATATTTATAAAAGATCATTTTTTTGAAACATTGTCCCAATAACATATATGATAATACGTTGAGAACTGCGAGAACGTATTAACCCTTGTATTATTTATGATATTAATTTACTAGAATGCATTTAGATTTCATTATGTTTAAGATTTTCTTTTGACCGCCGGTGTAACATCCATGATTTTTTTAACTCTTTACCAACAACCGCCGACAACCCTCCGGCCACGCCTCCACCGCCCTTCTTTTGACCGCCGGTGTAACATCCATGATTTTTTTAGACCATAATTTTTCTTTATTCATTTTATTATATAAACGCTTGAAATCCCGTACTTGTTCAACATAATATGTCACATTAATTATTACTCTAAACATGTGCCAAGTTTAAAATTTCAACTTTTTTATTTACGTATTGTTTTCTTTTATGTATAAATAATTGTAAACTCATATAGATTTTGTTATACACCACTTATACAATTTGTTACCCCACTAAAACGAAATCTATTTTCCTTTATAAATAACTACAATAACAATTAATCTTTTATAAATTTTATAAAAACAATTTTATGCATAACTAGAATGAATTTAAAACAAATATAAAGGAATTCAAAACAATTAAACCTTGAACTCCTTATAGCAATGAACCCTATTCCTTGCATTTGAACCCCTTCACTCCAATTCAAACCCATTTTAAATGTTTTGAACCTTTAACAATTCCAACCCCCCCCCCCTTTGACTCTTGAAAGTAAACAGGAACGGATCCCTTGCAATTCATCCTTATCTCGGTCGAATCCGAATCCTTTGGACTTGCCATGTATGTTAGAATAATTATTGATCAGTTTCAAATCCATTTCACATACCAATTTCACAATTTTAGTAGTTTGATTTCAACATTCAAACTCGTTTGATTTTCATAGTCAAAACCGAGCCAAATCATTGCCAAAATCATGAAATTCAATCACGTAATCGGCCGCAGGTCATGCGCAGACCGTTTCCGCGTGAATGCAAGTCTAATAATGACCCGATTTACTAGAAATCAAGCAAATTAACTCGTTAATCATTTCCCGTAGCCGTTTCTGTCAACCGCGAATCAATTGGACATTTTGAATGAAATTGGTAAATAAAAACCACTCCCAGACTTTCGCGAGGCCTTTTGAAAATACTCTAAACTCTCAAAACTTCGTCATTTTATCTTTGGAACTCGATTGAGCACTAAGAACTCCGGATCTAAAGCGTCTGCCGTTCTCCTCTTTTGCTTCACCATTCCTGGTAATTCTTGTGCCTCTGATTTCTTTTTGATACCAGGAACAATAGCCCATGAATTTGGGGACGATCGGTCGGGGTGATCGGGTTAATTCGGGTGGTTAGGGTTACAGATTCACGATTGGGGAAGATGAGGGTGTGGCCTTGTGGTTTTAAGTTAAAGCAACCCAATTCTAGACATGGCTTTAAGTCAAGTCCAGTCCAATGGTTTAAGCACTTGCCCTCTGTGGCAGAGGTCACGGGTTCGACCCGACCTCTGCCCGTTTATTTTTTTCTTTTGTTTTGTCATTATATTCCGTGTTTATACACACCCACACTCATACATATACTTATGTGTATTTCTTTATAAATCGTTTTATAAATTCTATAAAACTCAGAATTGTTTTATAAACTTAATTTGTTAAATTTCCTAAGAGAAAGAACTTTATTAACTATTGAAAACCTAATAAGTTTTGATTTCTTTAATTTAATTAATTAAACAAATAAAATATGTAAAACTATTAGTTTATAATTTACAATTGAAACATAATTGTGACCATCTTTATAAACCCATCCATTCGTAAAGATTTACAAAACTTCATTATAAATTATTTTAAACAATTGAAATGCATTTTTTTTATAAATAATTTTTTTATACATATTAGGGTTAAACCCTATTTAAACAAATATAACTTTTCCTAAATATACGGATATATATATATATATTCAATATGCTATAATTAAATAAATAAAAGAGAATTTATTTATTTAAATTTATTATTATGTGATTGTTACCAACAACACACTTTGGTTTTTGCATGCTAGTTACAAAGGTTTGATTGTATAATTTGGTTACACAATAGTTATTCTCCATAATTGCCTTATTAACCATGATATGTATGGATTGTATACACACAACACTATGATATCTATTTAAAAACCTATGTATGCTCACCAATTTTTTAGTTGACCTTATTTTAATCATGTTTCAGGTACAAATATATGAGTTGATCAAGACATGCTTCATTTAAGTTTGGACCTAGTTTAATTTAATAAAGAACTTATGTATTTCAATTTATGTATTTTGATTAGATGTTGTTTGGTTTGAATTATGAAATGAAATATGATGTTTAATTTATTACAATCTAGTCAACCATGTGCTCATGAACAGTCTACATGTCCCACCCCTAAGTATTCCGCCGTCTGTTGAGGTGTGACAGATTGGTATCAGAGCCTTGGTTATAGGGAATTAGGTTATTAGCCACTTTTGACCTAGACTATAACCTTAGGACACCCACAATATGCCATGCTACTATATGCAACATGATTACTACTTTGTGTGAATATTTTTACATGTTATCCTAAATAATTACACTACATGATACAATACTTAATAGTCTATGTGTCACACTACTTGATAACTCTTGTGCTTATATTCACTTCTATCTACATGCTACATAGTTGATTCATTAAGTGCTACCCTAAGTTCACCACACACTTATACACACCTAATTCTGCATACACCTTTAATCTCACACACATGATACCATCATCTTTTGTGAACAAAATTTAAACTATTGGGCCTAATATCCATTAATAATAAACTAAGAAGCCCACTTATCCTCCAAGAAGAAGAAGCCTGCTGCAATAAATAAACCTTATTTTCGGGCCTCAAAGCCCAGCCCACAATGATTCTCATCATGACCATGAGCCCAACAATAGTGTTATTAGTACATGATGGCTAGAAGAGTGTGTAGACCCATGAGAGATTCTGGCTAAGGAAAGACAGGGTACTAGACAGGGTACTTAAGTGTGTCATTGTGACCCACCCCTCTTTCTTGGGAATTATCCTCATGGATGCACTACTTATAGGTCAAGTGTTACTTCTAAAATACTATTGTGAAGACTCGGTGTTATGACTAGTCAAACTCTAAATCTATGAGAACTCCTATATTTAACACTCAGTATTTTATTATCGCTTACAACCCTTTCATTTTTCTCGGCTAGACATGGACTCCTACTCTCCCTCCTCCCCGGTATACCATCCCGGTGCAGCGTCTGATTAGGTAGAAGACATCGGGTCACCAGTGTATCGGTCACCAACACCCCTAGCTGTTAGGCCAAGGTTCGACATAAGAGCAGATTGGATAAGGAACACTGGCCGAAGACTTCGAACATCTGGATCACCCCTATCAAGAAACCCGTATCAGACGCCTTACCTACACAACCAGTTACCACCCCATATGAGGGACCCCTACCTAGCACCCGACCCATATCATCCTAACCCAAAGGCAAGGCATACCATGGCACCCATTAGTGCTATGGGAGTCCCATTCGATGCCATTCACTAATATGTGAGGACCTCAGAGTTCGTGAGACAAGGGATGGAGCACGGGATAAGGCACGACCTGCAAGGACAGAGAATAGATAGCCTAGCGAATCAAATATGGTACCAAAAGGAGAAAAGTTCGATCCTCGAAAAAGACAAAGAAATGCTTGAGAATCGCACGAAAGCAGCTAGAGCTGAGGCCAGATCGGCTACCCGAGCAACCATAGCGGTGCTCGTCTTGTTGATTATCTGCTTTCTAGTGGAAAGCTACCTGAGACATTAGCAGAAATTTCTATTTATTGTCCTTAAATTTTATGTTTGAGAAGCATTTCCCTATGCTTTGAATAATGTTCAACATTTCCGCATTGAATAAATTTTATAGTATAACTCTAATGTTATTATTCATTGATTTGACACAGTGAGTGTGAATTACACCCGTCATATTTTCATCAGAATTCCCCAAGTGTCACCTTCTTCATTCACTACAATTTAGTACACTACCGACTATCTCCTTCGTAAACAAATCATCATATTATTTGATTTAAACAACCTCTTTATTCTGTTCAAACAAAACGTTTATCAAACTTTTTATATAGTATCTGAAATATAAATTTTCTATAAACATTTTCATCTTGTAAGGAAACTTAATACAACCTGTTATATAAAAGCATTATTTTCAAACTGATAAATAATTATGATTTGTTCTCGTTAAATTAATGATTTCTAAACCTCGGCTAAATCAATATACAACTACTTGTTTAGCCATTGTAAATCATGGTTTAAGTTATTTAACCACTATTTTCTTAAATATTTTTTTTTAAAAGGGCTTTCGTTTAATTATCTATTTACTTATTCAACCCATTACTTTCACCCTCCTATCCAGCTACGAACAATTTCTTACTTACAAAATCGGTTATTCGTAAACGCATTACTTGGAATATTATTTTCAGAACCCACTCACTATCTTGCACCTTCGGTAACGTACTAGTATGCTTGCCACTTTAAAGATATAAATCATTTCATGTAAACGCCAACTATTCATACAAACCTCAACGGGAATTAAAAAGCTACAATCCAGCCAGTCACATATACATGAACGCCAAACAACACGCTTGTCCACAACACTCAATCACATACAAAACCCGTTAGTATACGTCACACACGAAATTCAATAACTTACGTATGCACGTTCACAAAATACACAACACGGTCACATAATACATGAAAACCTAGTTGTTTGCAATATACATGATACTAAATTGATCACATGATACACAAAAATTGTTTGATTGGTACATAATACTAGATTGACCACATTAAACATGAAACTTATTTGGTTACATTATACACGAAACTAAATTGCTTACAATTGTTGCAATTAATTGATTACATTATACACAAGGCATAGTCATACACTTTGTTCACCAAAGTTGAAAACCATAACACATTGAAGCTACTCGGGGTTTGACGAATTCTTGTTCAAATACGAGGAAGTTGTAACACTTTAAAATAACTTAGTGTTTGACGTATTCTTGATTCAAAAACCAGTAAACTATGGAACTTTAAGTTATACTACTTTATTACTCTTTAGTTGCTAACTGGCCTACCTATTTAGGGACATAGTACTTATTAGCAACTCATATGTGAAAACAATATACATGAACTAAGTGAATTTGTGCCCTTTTTGACCCACACACAACGGAAGGATCTATACGGACCATGCGATGATTCGAGTAATTACGGGTGCACACGTAATTTTAAAAATCAACGCATGGAAAACATAGTGAATTATGTCGTGTGTTATGACCTAAAACCTATCGTGTTATACATCAACGAAACATATGAGATATATCAAGGGCATGGTGGATACGCTGATGGTACTTCCTATATATAAGTGCTCTATCATATTATCAGAAGTAGCGTTGTTCGTGTCACGTGAAGTTTTGACCTAGACCAATAGTTGTGAAATCTCTTATCCACTGGCAATTATTGAGCATGTTAGACTACATCTTAAACAAACCATGTTCATCAAATGCCCATCACATCCAATTCAATTAATGCATATCACCTTTAGAACCCGAACTTTTATTTGACACATTCCTCCTTAAGTTCATCTCAAAACTAAATTCATTGTCATTATTCATACCCGACTTGGAGAAAAACACCTGAATCTTGTTAACAATCGTACTCCTCAACCCAACTTTCAAAGTCTATTTGTTTTTCGTATTCCCAAGTAATCTCAGGGCCACACTTAGATTCTCAAACTAAACCCACTACCACTCTTTATGATCGACCTGATGACCTGATCCGACCTTGTGTATCAAAACACAAATCTTGTCACCAATTATACTCCTTAAATCAACCTCATAACACATTGAGAATGCAAACCCTCACTTTTCCATGACTCAGTAGCCTCCACCAGTTCAATTTCGGGGCAAAATTCCCTCAACATGGGGATACTGTAACATCCATGATTTTTTTAGACCATAATTTTGCTTTATTCATTTTATTATATAAACGCTTGAAATCCCGTACTTGTTCAACGTAATATGTCACATTAATTATTACTCAAAACATGAACCAAGTTTAAAAATTCAACTTTTTATTTACGTATTGTTTTCTGTTATGTATAAATAATTATGTAAACTCATATAGATTTTGTTATACACCACTTATACAATTTTTTACCCCACTAAAACGAAATCTATTTTCCTTTATAAATAACTACAATAACAACTAATCTTTTATAAATTTTATAAAAACAATTTTATGAATAACTAGAATGAATTTAAAACAAATATAAAGGAATTCAAAACAATAAAACCTTGAACTCCTTATAGGAATGAACCCCATTCCTTGCATTTGAACCCCTTCACTCCAATTCGAACCCATTTTAAATGTTTTGAACCTTTAACAATTCCCCCCTCCCCTTGACTCTTGAAAGTCAACAGGGACGGATCCCTTGCAATTCATCCTCATCTCGGTCGAATCCGAATCCTTTGGACTTGCCATGTATGTTAGAATAATTATTGATTAGTTTCAAATCCATTTCACATACCAATTTCACAATTTTAGTCGTTTGATTTCAACATTCAAACTCGTTTGACTTTCATAGTCAAAACTGAGCCAAATCATTGCCAAAATCATGAAATTAAATCACGTAATCGGCCGCAAATCACGCGCAGACCGTTTCCGCGTGAATGCAAGTCTAATAATGACCCAATTTACCAGAAATCAAGCAAATTAACTCGTTAATCATTTCCCGTAGCCGTTTCTGTCAACCGCGAATCAATTGGACGTTTTGAATGAAATTTGTAACAACGTTAATTGGAAAACCAATTAATAAAACATTTAAACGCGCGGAAGCTATAATCCCAATAATTTTTTTTTCCTTTCGCGTGTCGCGAAAAACCAACCAGTCATCTCCGCGTGGCGCGAAGAGCTCAAAATATAAAGGTCGGATTTCTGAACCTCCTTCCATTCTTCGCGTGGCGCGAACTTTCCCAGTAAACAGAATGTTTACTTTTTCTCCCAGTTTCAACACCTAGCCAAATTTTTAAGTTTTCACCATATCAACATGAAACCAAAAACCCCCAACACTTGGGTATTTGACCAACATTCAACCATCATTTATATACACTTAAAAACATAGTTTAAGTATCATTTTACACCACATTTCAAGGATTTTCCTTTAAATCCCCAAAACACCAAAAATTTCATACGAGAATCCTTCAACGCCTCGGACTTGACTTGGACTTACATCGGAGCTTTTCCTACATAACCACATAAACATATCACCGTTAGTAATGAAGATAAACATATCAAACAATTATTTATTACTTGTTTTCACCCAATCGTCCATTTGACCCGTTTCCACCCATTTGGTCAATTAAGGTTCTTAACACCTGCATTTCCACTACAAGTTTCATTCCTTTCATATAACATTCATATTACACCAAATGATATCCATTATGGAACTTAGGCCATAACCTCATATCCATTATGATACTTAGATCATAACCTCATATCCATTTTGGTATTTTAACCATAACCTCATATCCATTATGATTTATAGATCATAACATCATATCCATTATGATTCATAGATCATAACCTGATATCCATTATGATTCTTAGATCATAACCTCATTCACACATATCCATTATAGTATTACACTATAACTACATTCATTCACATAACCATTATGGTATTTCCACTATAACCACATTCATTCATTTACACATATCCATAATAGTTTTATCACTATAACTACATTCATACTCTTCCACATACTAGTTCATTCAATAATCACACACATTCATTTCAACACATAGTACGCATCATAATACATATACCACTAATTTATCAACATTACTAAGTAAGTGCATAGGCACTTACCTTTTGAGTTAAAAGATCCCGCACCACCTTCTAGCTTTGCATTTTGATTACCTAAACATATACACCTAGTTTAGTAATCTAACATTCATCAAAATCACATTACAATTGAGTTTACAACCCAATTTCCATTCCCAACCCAAACTGACCCGTTTGGGTTATTCCCATAACCAAACACCCTCTTTCAATACAAACTCACCTACTTGAGTTTTCTTTCCAATACCTTGACACTAATTTCTCATTCAATAACTTTTATTAGGTCAATTTGGTGTTCGTTCAAGTGTCTAATACCACCTAAACACTTAATCATCACTAATTCAACATTCTAGCATCATGATCCAAACACCCCCAATTTTCACCATATGAACCCTTACTTCTCATAATCAAAATCAAAGGGTTCTAGGATGTTAATCACCACTCTTTACCTTTAGTTTAGCTAGATTATCCACAATCTAACACCAATTTACCACATGCATATATAAAATTTTTGGATTTCTACAAAACCCATCAACTAACACATTCATGGTGAAATCAAATGAAAGATTATCACTTACTTGATGTTAGAAAGGTGATGTGTGAGTCAAAACCTTCACAATCCAAGCTTCAAATGCAAGATTTAGCTCAAAACCCGATTTTCTTCTTTTTCTCCTTGCTATGAACGATCTTGAACTCAAAATGAGTTCAATTTTGACTTCAATAAGTCAATATGGCAGATTTTTTTCCATATTTACACCTTTAGCCCTTCCACTTTCATTTCACCCATTTCACACCAAAACTAGTTAAAACTAGTATAATCTCATTACTAACTTGAAACCCACTTGTTTCAACTTATTTCTAATATATTATTTTCACCATAATATTTATTAGAATATTTTATTTATTTGAAAACAAAACCTGGATTTTGGTTCGTTACAAATCACCTCCCCTTATTTGAGTTTCATCCCCGAAACCTGACTTCACATAAAAAGGTTTGGATAGTATTTGAGCATTTCTTCCTCGGTTTCCCATGTCATATCCACCCACTTCTTATGTTTCCACCTCACCAAAACTTGGCTAATCTCTTTATTCCGCAATTTCTTCACCTTTCTATCCAAGATTGCCACCGGTTCCTCAATATAATTCAACTTTTCATCCAACTCAATATCATCCAATGGGACAAAAGTAGATACATCCGCCAAACATTTTCGCAAATGAGACACATGAAATGTGTTATGAAGTCTACTTAGTCCTTCCTGTAGCTCCAACTTGTAGGCTACCACACCCACCCTTGCTATTACTTTAAACGGTCTGATAAAACGTGGACTTAACTTCCCCCGTTTCCTAAACCGTATCACGCCTTTCCAAGGAGAGAGTTTCAAAAGCACAAAGTCCCCTACTTGAAACTCAATCGCTTGCTTCCTATTATCCACATAGGACTTTTGGAGATCTTGAGCCGCCTTTAAACGTGCTCTTATTTGGTCAATACTACTAATAGTTTCATTGACCACCTCTTTACTTTCAAGCTCCCGTCGACCAATTTCACCCTAACACACGGGTGTTCTACATTTCCTCCCATACAATGCCTCAAAAGGCAGCATACCAATACTAGAATGGTAGCTATTGTTGTATGAAAATTCCGCTAACGGTAAATGGTTGTCCCAATTTCCCCCAAAATCCAACGCACATGCTCTTAACATATCCTCGAGCGTTTGAATAGTTCGATGGCTTTGACCATCCGTTTATGGATGATAAGCGGTGCTAAGATTCAATCTAGTCCCCATATCCTCATGGAATTTCTTCCAAAAACAAGAAGTAAATCTCATATCATGGTCCGATATAATCGACACCGGCACACCATGACGTGACACAATTTCCTTCACATAAATTTTCGCCAATCTATCTGATGAATACGTTTCCTTTATAGGAAGGAAATGTGCACTCTTTGTCAATCGATCCACTACTACCCATATCGCATCAAAACCTTTTCGAGTCTTTGGTAGTTTAGTGATCAAATCCATGGTTATGTTCTCCCATTTCCAAAGAGGTATTTCAAGCGGTTGAAGCTGTAGGATCGGTGAATACAAGATGGTTCTATTCTAGTTGAGATTGGCGGAAACAATCACAACTATACAATGTAAACAGGTAAACACAAAGAATACTGATAAATGCAAATTTTATTAAGCTTCAATGTTTACAAGATTAAAGAGAAAACTCTAAGAAAGCACACTTGTACAAATGAAGATACAATACATATAAAGGAACTTAGAATCAAGACAAACCCTTGATTCTAAGGATCATATCAAACACAGACCGTTGATCTTGGACAGTTACAAGCTATGCTACAATTGGTAGACAACTAAAAGACAAACTGCAACAAACAGTTGTGATCAGGTCAAAAGAATTCTTAGGAATCTTTGCAGGAGACTTCAGAAGTAGTAGCTTTGTCTTTAATCATCTGCACCAATAACATTCCTTCTGCTGATAGACGTGTCAGTGTTATAGCAGAGGTGTCAGTAGCAAAGTCAAAGCTGCTGATGATTTGCCTATCAGCAGCAGCAAACAATCTTATCCGCAACAGCTTGTTGGTCAGCAGCAAAATTGTGGAGTCCGCAACAGTTGTACTTAGAGATTTTTGTAGCCATCAGTCTTTATATCTACAAACTCTCCCTAGACTGATGCTACCAAAACTCTCTTACAAATTTTGTTGCTGAAGCTTGTTCATATTAGCAGCTATCCTTGCTACCGCATAGCCTCTAGGGTCCTTGCTGGGATTATCAAGAGGAAGCTCAGACAGAGACTTGATGTCCTTGCTTGGCATCTTAAAGATGGCCTTGCTAGAACATCTCATCTGCTGACCTCTGACAGCTGTTATAGTGAATTCATCCTTCTCAGCATTGTAAGACCAGCTAGTGAATGGAAAGTGGGATTGGAGAGGTTTAGCATCAATGACTACATCTTTGCTAGGGTTGAAGTGATGTTTGATCACTAGAAACAGATGTCTTCCACTTTCATTCTCAGGCTCATGAGCTTCACCCAGCTCAATCATTCTTCTAAGATCAGAATCTGGGAGCTGTATCACCTCATCAACAGTTTTATAGATTGACCTTTTTTACTTCTGCCCCCCCCCCCCCTGAGGACTTCAAACCATTGATCTTGATTACTATAAAACCAATAAACAATTTCTCTTGAATCTTCTGGTTTGGTAGTAGGCTTGGGTTTCTTTTGTTTTCTGTCATCAGTTTGAGTATTTACCCTTTTCTTTGAGCCTGTCTTCCCCACTCTCTCTTCCTCTTCCTTCTTTACTTTGACATACAAGTCTTGCAGGTTCATAAAACTTATTGGACCTAGCCTCTTTCCACTCTCTCCTCTAGCCTTCAGGAAGTCCATCATGACCTTCCTTTCTTCATAGGTCCTTATGTTAAATGCAATGGTCTTTTTGGACTTTTGTTTGGGTTTTTTTTTTCTTCATCTCTTTTCTTGTTTGCCAATTGACCTTGCTGACCCATGAAAGCTCTATAGATTTCTTTATTTGATAATTTCTCAAGGTAGTCTGCATCCTCACCTTGAGACATCAGAGCTTCTGTCCACTCCTCTCTCATCTCTTTGGCTAGTTCAGAGTCAGTTATCTTGAACTTAGCCTCTTATCTTCTTTTCTTTTCTCTTTCTTCTTCTTCTTTGTTGAGTTGTTCCTGCACCTGAAGAGCTAGAGCTTCATCTTCTTGTAATTGTGTATCTGCAGAAACTTTAACTTCCAAAGTATTCAGTTACCTAGCATGCAACTGGATCTGTTGTTCCCTAAGGAGAATGACAGCTTTCCTTTCTTGAATCTTTCTAATCTTAGCCATCTCCTCTTCTTCTCTTTCTCTTCTTCTCTTCTCCTTTTCTCTCTTCTCTTTCTCTATTCTTTCTTCTTCTTCTTCTGTCATGATGCCCTTCCCCTTGTCTTTATTGGATGCCTCTGCTTGACTTTCAAGAAATCATCCATTCCAATCCATCCCTTATTTTCAAGAAAAGCTTTGATAATCTTGATCATTGCTTGACTTTCTAAGGAGTTGATGTTGCAGATGTGTGTCCTGAGCTCAAAGACCTTATGTAGGAAATCTGGATTGAGGAGCATGATTTCTTGAATGTTGTTAATTTTGAAGGATGATCCATCACACAAGAAGAACTGAAAACCAGAGGACCCAGTGCTTGACCATCCTTGCACTTCCAGGCCCCTGACCATTTCATTATTGAAGAATCTTCTCCAACATAGAACTTATTCTTCTGTTAAAGCACTGCTCCTTATCAAGTCAAGTCTTGGAGCTAGTCTTTGTTCTGCTGTTCTTGAAGACTCCGCAGTATGTTTAGGATAGGCCACCCTATTTTCTTCTTCTAGAAACCATTCAAACCAGGGCATATTATCTTCCATCAAGACACAGAATCTATCAATTGCAAGTTCTGCTGAGAGATCTGTGGAAGTGTTGATGCATCTTGTTAAGTACAGTTCAAGGACTTAAAGTGGATTCAGTGTATTCCAATTTAGCTCTTCTATTCCACCTAATTCCCATCCAATCCAGAATCTCTCAGATAGACCATCATACCCCCAAGCTAGGATAAAGTCAAACTCTAGCTTATGTGCAGTCAGTGTGAATTGAGGGGCAATGGTCTGTCTTGATATACTTGCAGCAGCTGGCAATATGCTGAATGATAGAGGTTTGTCTTCATCTTCACTTTTATTTTCCAATACCTCATCAACAGCTCTGACCACTAACTTCCAGTCCTCAGAGATATCTTCCTCTTTATCTACTGAGTCTGGCAAGTCATGGATTTGAACAAAAGCAGGCTTGAAGAGTGTACTTTGAAATGCAGCCTGCTCTTGTATCCAGTCATCAAGACTGTCAGCATCATCTTCAGCACTAACTATCTCCCCCTTTTTGGTTTCATCAGTGCATAGAGTTTCATCTGTTTGAGTGCCCATTGATACAAGGGAAGGAGTAGTCACAGGTGGGCATTTATGGGCTTCATACATAGAGACTTGGTGTTGTAGTTTGGACGCCTTAGCCTCTAGCATTGCCACCCTGGCCGTCAATTCCATGTTTTCAAGTTTCAGTCTGTCCTCATCCACAGTTGTGGAATCCTTAGAACTAGATAGGGCCTTAGTCCTAGCCTCTGCATCCCCATCACCCTGGTTTTATTGGCACCTGGGATTCCTCTCAGTGAAGAGTCTTTTAAGAGAAACATCCTCACTGTGAGTTGTCGTGGTTGGGGACTTAATGATGTTATCACTGTCCTCCAGGTCAATTGATGTACCAGTAGTAGTGATAACCCTTTCCACATTCACTCTATCATCACTCCCAGAGTGAACCTTCTTAGGTGATGAACTTGGGCCGGGTACATTAGCAGCCAAGTCAATCAATACCTCTGAGATAGTGGTAGTTGGAGAAGGCATATCATCTTAACTAGGTGCCTCTGCACTTAAGTTCATAGAAGAAAAATAATGAAAGGGCTCAGAAGGTTGTTCTATGGATCCGGGATGTGATCCTGATCCTAATAGAGGAACTTCCAAGGAAGTCTCTCTAATAATTTGGCTATCCTTTTTGATATTCTCATCAGAATGTTGGGATTCTGAATGAGGGCTTTTAGGTTGGGATTGGGTCTGCGAGACAAGAATAGAAGGAGTCTTCTTGCTCCTTTTTCTTTTTATGGTATAGCTTGCCTCAACTGGGGCCCTGTGTTCCAGTTGGGCTTCCAAAACATGTGTAAGTATTTGTTGTGCCTGTGCACCCTCAATAGGATGTACAGGGGTTCGAACAATGGAAGTAGATTGATGTCCAGGCTTTGAAGTGGAGGGTGTGGGATCAGTATCAGCTGGGATTGCTGAACTGTCACCCTGGGTACTTTGTATGTTCCTCATTGTAGATAACAATGGAACATTGACCCCTGAGAACTTTTTGGAAACAGTTCTCATGCTTTGAAAAATATTATTTTTATGTCCCAGCATAAGGTAGATTCTTGCAGGTTTGGAAAGGTCTTTTAGCTCATTGTTGAAAACTTCATGCAAGAACCTTGGGTACATAAAGAATGCCTGATTTGCACCTTCTTGAAGGTTATATCTCAAACCTTCAAAAATGATATGTGCAAAGTTGAAACCTTGGCCAGTGACCATACCATGAACAACATAGGCGAGAGCATACTTGATGCCATCCACTTCTCTTCTGGGATATGCACTGTAGAAGAGTGTGGCATAGAAACTTCCATGGAGGGCCCATCAACGCCTTTTCAATAGTATATTCGTTTTGATTTCCAGTGTACCTTATGGATACAAAGGTCCTCATATACTCTTCCCTGGTGTATGAAATGGCAGCCCCCTCATCCTGAAGCTTGATGTGTTTTCTGTGAGTAGCTTCAGTGACGATGATGTCTTTGCCGTCTACCGTGGCTTGGATTTGGGGAATCCCCTGTTTGGTAGAGTAGACTTCGGTGTTCTAAAAATCCTCCATATGAGGGATGTATATGGTAGGGTTGACGGTTAATGCAAAATATATCTTTGATCGACAAAGAAAATTGATCATATCATCGAACCCTTCGGACTTCTTTCCTTTAACCAGGTATGCAGTGGGATTGTGGTAGGTGAAAACTTGTCATCATGATGGTTTATGTCGACCTCTACCATTGTCGTTGGATTTGGAGGGAAGGAGGAAGTTTTTGAAAGGTGGTTAAGTATGGAAAGCTTTGAATGCTTGAGAGAAAATGGTGAGAGTTAGGTTGGAATTGAATGTGAGGAGGTTAAAGAGAAATTTGATTTGTGTTATAACGACAGAGAAGGGAAAAAGCAAAGTTACTTGTACAGTACAACTGTAAGGCCCCAAACCCGGGAGGCCTCACCCGTTGGATTTACTCATTCACAAACAGTTCTTAAACATGAATATCAAATAACGCAGCGGAATCATTCATTCAACATAACTAAAAACTTGTTCATACATGCGGAAGCGTACATTGTCAATTACATAAACTTAACATAAACAACTCATAACGGGATGCCAGTCTTCATGATCGACCGGGTAACTCTTCTCGCTTGCCAAGCATCACCGTTCATCGTCCATACCTGCCTTAACCTGAATGTGCATACTAAAAAAGGTCAGCTACGCTGGTGAGTTCTAGCATTTCATAAAAACTTTAACATCAACATTTGCCAAAAACATATCATTCATTCATTAGTAAAACCTTTTACAAAAGCATGTAATAATAACATCTTTAAAAAGGTTTCGTACCCATATCATCATCAACATCATAATCATAAACACCGTTAAACGGATCGTTCATTAAAACTTTTAACATTCATTTAAGTCATACATTATTATCTAAATCTGTGTTACCCTTCGTTCCGTCATTTAGTATGGTATTGCCCCTAAGGCTAACTGCACGAAGACCGACAGTACCATACATTCCGTCAATTCCCTTTTTGGTATTGCCCCCAAGGCTAACTGCGCGAGGACCGACAATACCCATTCAGTTGCCCTTATGGCTCTCATGTCCATAAACCGACAACTTCCATCGACGGCCACGGCTCACGGCCAATGACACCGTCGGATCATAATTTAACCTTACATGGGGTCACGTTAACCCCTGAGTAACCGTCGTTACTCCCTTTACCAGTTGTACAACATCATAACCATTGGCATGCCACAAAGACATGCCCCTGTTGTTCTTGTGGCAACTATGGCTCGCTGTCCATAATCTACCACAAGGCTGGGAATCTCATTCCCAGACTTCATTCGTCAATTCCATTCATTCGACAGATTAGATTTGTAATGACTTCTTTAAAACCTTTACCTCTTTCTCTTCTCATTAAACATTTCCCCATTTAAACCGTTCATAAAGCATTCGTAACCCTTTTTGGCAAAAACATTTCAAAACCTTTCCTTTCGTAAACATCGTTTCAACATCTCAAAACCTTTCCTTTCGTTAAACATCATTTCGTTAAAACATCATTCCGTTAAACATCATTTCGTTAAAACATCATTTCGTTAAACATCATTTCGTTAAACATCGTTTCGTTAAACATCATTTCGTAAGTATGCACACCAGCCCAAAAACATTAACAAAACATTTAAAAGAGGGCTCTAGAACTCACCTGATACGCTAATATGGGTTGTCCTAAACGAAGGTCCGAAAACGTCACTTCCGATCTGAATTGATTAGTTAAATACACATCAGACCAATCCCGACTCTAACGGCTTAACCATTCTAACATACTGACTTCACTTAATCAGTTCTGATGTCTGCGCACTTAGCAAGTGCGCAGACTTCCCTTCCTGCGCACTTAGCAAGTGCGCAGGTCCCTCCTCCTGCGCACTTAGCAAGTGCGCAGGACCTGCTCCGTGCGCACTTAGCAAGTGCGCACGACTTGTTCTTCGCGAAAACCCTAACTTTCGCATTCGGGTCTGATCGTGTCAAGATCCCGAATTTGTTGCATCCAAAACGTTCGTTTTCCATTAAGGATCTCAAATCTATGTTTATTTATCAGTTTCATCCGTTCAAACCTTGCCTTTTCACCCAAAACCCGAAAAACCCAAAAACGAACTAAAACTCAGATTTAGCTCGAATGGTTACCTTGATGACGATTCCGCTTTGGAGGTTCTCTTCACGAGTGCAGGAGACACGAACGGGTGCGATCTTGTGCGATTCCGACACTTTCTCTCTCTACGGGTTTTCTCTCTCTAAAGGTTGCAAATGAGAGAAAATGGGGTGGCATAGGCTATTTATAGCCCGCTGACCCATCCGACCCGACCCGTCATACCTCGTTCGTTTATTCTGTTAATAAAATCGTCGTTTATTTTCGGGATGTTACAAGTCTACCCCCCTTACAATAGGTTTCGTCCCCGAAACCTATCATAAGTCAAATAGATGAGGGTACGACTCCCTCATTTCCTTCTCCGTTTCCCAAGTGGCTTCCGATCCCTTTTGATGCTTCCATTGGACTTTAACCAATTGGATAACTTTATTACGTAAACGTTTCTCCTTTCGATCAAGGATGGCCATAGGTTCTTCGATGTAATTAAGGCTGTTGTCGACCTCGATGTCGGTAAGTGGTACGTGAGCCGATTCATCCGCCAAACACTTTCGCAAGTGTGATACATGGAAGGTAGGATGAATCCCACTTAACTCATCAGGCAACTCCAACCGATAAGCAACTTCCCCAACCCGTGCCATTATCTTGAATGGTCCGACAAACCTCGGACTTAACTTTCCTCTCTTTCTGAATCGTATGATTCCCTTCCATGGTGACACTTTCAGCATTACTCTGTCACCAATATTAAACTCAATAGGCCTTCGTCGTTTATCCGCATAGGATTTCTGACGATCTTGTGCGGCCTTCATTCGCGCTTTGATCTGATCAAACCTTTCCGACGTCTCTCTAACGACTTCGAGACTTCCTAATTCCTTCTGTCCAATCTCACCCCAACAAACCGGGGTCCTACATCTTCTCCCATACAACATTTCGTAAGGCGGCATGCCTATCGTCGTGTGATGACTATTGTTGTAGGAGAATTCAGCTAACGGCAGATGGCTGTCCCAACTGCCACCGAAGTCGATAATACAAGCACGAAGCATATCCTCCAATGTCTGAATGGTCCTTTCGGACTGACCATCCGTTTGCGGGTGGAATGCTGTGCTGATATTAAGCCTCGTGCCCATCGCCTCGTGAAATCTTTTCCAGAACTTCGATGTGAATCGTGTGTCCCGGTCAGATACGATCGTCAATGGCATCCCATGCCGTGCTATTATTTCATTAATAAACACTTCTGCTAACCTTTCCGACGAGAACGTCTCGCGAATAGGTAGGAAATGAGCACTCTTCGTTAAACGGTCCACAATTACCCAAATGGTGTCATGACCTTTAGCTGTGCGAGGTAGCTTAGTTATGAAGTCCATACGGTTGAATCTTTCCATACGGTTTCTGGTGCTCGGCCTTTACTTGCGAGCAAGTCAAGCACTTGCTTACATACTTCGTCACGTCACATTTCATTCCAGGCCACCAGTATTCCCTCCTCAGATCTTGGTACATTTTATTGGTACCGGGATGGATAGAGTAACGAGACTTATGAGCCTCATCCAAGATTTTGGTCCTAAGCTCGCCACCCATAGGTATCCATATCCGCCCAAAACGTGTCCTAACACCAAGGGTGTTATATTCCAACTTGTCCTGTTGGCCAACCATCCTTTCCTTCTTTATGTTTTCCTCTTTAAGTGCCTCATCTTGAGCCTTTTCTATTTCTCTCATCACATCTGAAGTTACCACCAACTGGCAAGCCTTCACTCTAATAGGAGTATGCACATCCTTTCGGCTTAGAGCGTCAGCCACCACGTTTGCCTTTCCAGGATGGTATATGATTTCACAGTCATAATCTTTTAGGAGTTCTAACCATCGCCTCTGCCTCATATTAAGCTCTCTTTGTTCGAAGAAGTACTTCAAACTTTTGTGGTCAGAGTAAATAGTAAACTTCACCCCGTACAGGTAGTGCCTCCAGATTTTCAATGCAAATACTACAGCAGCAAGTTCCAAATCGTGAGTCGGATAGTTGACTTCGTGAACTTTCAACTGCCGCGACGCATATGCAATCACTCTACCGCGTTGCATCAACACACACCCTAATCCCTGACCCGACGCGTCAGAGTATACTACCAGGTCTTCACTGCCCTCGGGAAGGGCCAAGACTGGAGTTTGAGTTAGCTTTTCCTTCAACTTCTTAAACGCCTCATCCTGGGTCGAACCCCATTCGTACTTTACCTCCTTCCGAGTCAACTTCGTCAATGGCGAAGCTATTTTCGAGAAATCCTGGATGAATCTCCGATAGTAGCCTGCCAATCCCAAGAAACTGCGGACTTCAGTTGGCGTCTTAGGAATATTCCATTCCTTTATCGTCACTATCTTTGCTGGGTCAACCATAATGCCGTTCGGGTTAATGACGTGACCTAGGAATTGGACTTCCCTAAGCCAGAACGCGCATTTGGAGAACTTAGCATACAACTTTTCTTTCTTCAGAGCTTCCAATACCTCCTTCAAGTGACACGCGTGATCACCCTCATTCTTGGAGTAGATGAGGATATCGTCAATGAATACGATTACTGATCGATCCAGCATTGGTCGACACACTCTATTCATCAAATCCATGAACGCTGCAGGGGCGTTCGTCAATCCAAAAGACATTACGCGGAACTCAAAGTGTCCATAACGTGTGCGAAATGCCGTTTTCGGTATGTCTTCTTCCCTCACTTTCAACTGATGGTACCCGGATCGAAGGTCGATCTTTGAGAACCAACTTGCGCCTTGTAATTGATCGAACAAGTCGTCGATCCTTGGTAACGGGTACTTGTTCTTCACGGTACGTTTGTTCAACTCGCGATAATCAATACACATTCTCATCGAACCGTCTTTCTTCTTTACGAACAACACCGGAGCACCCCAAGGTGAGATGCTTGGTTGGATAAATCCTTTCTCAAGTAACTCGTCTAATTGTACCATAAGTTCCTTCATTTCCACTGGTGCTAGTCGATATGGAGCCTTAGCCACGGGCTGGGCATCTGGTACTAAGTCAATTCGGAACTCAATTTCTCTATTGCGTGGTATCCCAGGCAAATCCTCTGGAAACACCTCCGGGTACTCGCGTACCACGGGTACATCGTCTAGTTCCTTCACTTCCTTACACTTGTCAATTACATATACCAGATAAGCCTCGCATCCGCGCCTCAAGTAATCTGTTGCCTTAATCATCGAGATGACGTTTGGCATCGGGACGTCACGATCTCCAAAAACCTCGACTTTGCTACCATCCGGAGCCTTGAGTCGGATTATCTTTCGTTTACATATGATTTGTGCTTCGTTGGCAGTTAGCCAATCCATACCCAGCACGACATCAAACCCTCCCAAAACCATAACAAACAATCTGACAGGGAATCTATGACCTTCTATTTTTATCGTAGAGTTGTCAACTACCTCGGTCACTCTCGCAGTTCTACCCTCAGTGGTTTCTACGCTAAAGGCCCTTTCTAGTATACTTACAGCGTACTTCACTCTCTTACAAAAAGTCGCAGATATAAAACTCTTACTGGCACCCGAATCAAATAACACAGAAACAAGAGTGTTGTCAAGGACGAACGTACCTGACGCCACGTCGGGGTCCATTCTGGCCTGGTCTTGCGTCAGCGCGTACGCACGAGTCTTTGCACGAGATCCCTCTCCCTTCTTTTTCGGGCCCTTTCCCTTCCCGGTTTCCCCCATCCTTGGCTTCAGGCAGTCCCTACTCAGATGACCGAAATCCCCACAGTTGTAGCACTTGTAGTGTTGTGTGCACTCACGGGCGTAGTGTCCGGTCTTGCCACACTTAAAGCACAGGTTAGATCCCAGTCTACATTCACCTACATGCTCCTTTCCACACTTCTTACAAACAGTTGGCTCATCCACCCGAGCCCTTTTATCACGAGCCCCAAACACCTTTCCACCAGTTCGCTTGTTTGAGAAGCTCGGTCTCTTCTTTGGTTCCTCGATGGCGGCGACATTCAGTGCCAGATCATCAAATACTATGCCGCTCAGTTCTACTACCGAATCATAGGTAGTAGGGGCGTTTGCCTTAACATAGGTGCGGACCTGGTCCGGCAACCCATGAATATAGCAGGCAATCTTTCTCTCTTCAGTAGTGACAAGGTGTGGCACCAGACGTGCCAGTTCATTGAATCGGGTTGTATATTGCCGGTGCGTCATGTTTCCGGCCTTCAAACCCAGAAATTCCCTCTCTACCTTCTCAATCTCGTTCCTTGGGCAGAAATTCTTGATCACCAAAGTTTTCAAGTCAGCCCACATCATCGCATCCACAATCTCGCTCCCTTTTGCCTGACGTACACCTTCCCACCAATGGGATGCTTCCTCCCTCAAGGAGTTAGCAGCAAATTTCACAACTTGATCCGCTCGACATTCGCTGAGACGGATGGCAGCCTCCATACGGATTATCCAGTCAAACGTAGCTACTGCGTCTTTCTTTCCTGTCAGGACTGGCGGGTCACATGCCTTGAAGGACTTATAGTCGCATCCGCGAGCAGGCGGTGCGTTGATTGCCTCAGTGTTCGGGGTATCAACCGTCGGGTTAGACCCACCTTCCCCATTGACCTGCTTCAAGGCTTCTGCCAACAGACCTGGCAGAGAATTCTTCATCAACTCGGAGAACTCTCGAGCTATGGCTGCTCTCACTTCTGGTTCAAAAGTGAAAGGTTGTTCTGCAACCTGTGTCTGTTCAGTTCCATGCACACTAACCGTCGGTTCAGTGTGAACACTTCCTTCTTCGCTGTGCTCTTGGCGCGCAGGAATCCTGCCACGCCCACCATTTCGACCGGCGGTACGACCACCGGTACGGCCACCACGCCTTCCGTTCCTTCTCCTCACCATTTCGTTCTATAAGACAAGAAATCCAATGTCATCACGCTAGTTAACAAATAAAATTCAATAAGTACTGTAAGATGTTAATATACACTGGCCATCTGTAATTAACCATTACACTACCTTTCGATTTCTATTTGACCACCTTTGTGATTCCATCAAACACAAGTCCTTTCCTAACTCTTCCTAAGGCATACTACATACACATACTCTACTTTTCATACCTGATGCTGTGGCTCGAGTTACCCGTACTGGCATCCGCTTTCGGTCCCATTCAAAGTTTAAGTTCAGACACTAGGGGTGTCCGAATCTCTCAAACTATTGCTCTGATACCAACTTGTAAGGCCCCAAACCCGGGAGGCCTCACCCGTTGGATTTACTCATTCACAAACAGTTCTTAAACATGAATATCAAATAACGCAGCGGAATCATTCATTCAACATAACTAAAAACTTGTTCATACATGCGGAAGCGTACATTGTCAATTACATAAACTTAACATAAACAACTCATAACGGGATGCCAGTCTTCATGATCGACCGGGTAACTCTTCTCGCTTGCCAAGCATCACCGTCCATCGTCCATACCTGCCTTAACCTGAATGTGCATACTAAAAAAGGTCAGCTACGCTGGTGAGTTCTAGCATTTCATAAAAACTTTAACATCAACATTTGCCAAAAACATATCATTCATTCATTAGTAAAACCTTTTACAAAAGCATGTAATAATAACATCTTTAAAAAGGTTTCGTACCCATATCATCATCAACATCATAATCATAAACACCGTTAAACGGATCGTTCATTAAAACTTTTAACATTCATTTAAGTCATACATTATTATCTAAATCTGTGTTACCCTTCGTTCCGTCATTTAGTATGGTATTGCCCCTAAGGCTAACTGCACGAAGACCGACAGTACCATACATTCCGTCAATTCCCTTTTTGGTATTGCCCCCAAGGCTAACTGCGCGAGGACCGACAATACCCATTCAGTTGCCCTTATGGCTCTCATGTCCATAAACCGACAACTTCCATCGACGGCCACGGCTCACGGCCAATGACACCGTCGGATCATAATTTAACCTTACATGGGGTCACGTTAACCCCTGAGTAACCGTCGTTACTCCCTTTACCAGTTGTACAACATCATAACCATTGGCATGCCACAAAGACATGCCCCTGTTGTTCTTGTGGAAACTATGGCTCGCTGTCCATAATCTACCATAAGGCTGGGAATCTCATTCCCAGACTTCATTCGTCAATTCCATTCATTCGACAGATTAGATTTGTAATGACTTCTTTAAAACCTTTACCTCTTTCTCTTCTCATTAAACATTTCCTCATTTAAACCGTTCATAAAGCATTCGTAACCCTTTTTGGCAAAAACATTTCAAAACCTTTCCTTTCGTAAACATCGTTTCAACATTTCAAAACCTTTCCTTTCGTTAAACATCATTTCGTTAAAACATCATTCCGTTAAACATCATTTCGTTAAAACATCATTTCGTTAAACATCATTTCGTTAAACATCGTTTCGTTAAACATCATTTCGTAAGTATGCACACCAGCCCAAAAACATTAACAAAACATTTAAAAGAGGGCTCTAGAACTCACCTGATACGCTAATATGGGTTGTCCTAAACGAAGGTCCGAAAACGTCACTTCCGATCTGAATTGATTAGTTAAATACACATCAGACCAATCCCGACTCTAACGGCTTAACCATTCTAACATACTGACTTCACTTAATCAGTTCTGATGTCTGCGCACTTAGCAAGTGCGCAGACTCTGCTTCCTGCGCACTTAGCAAGTGCGTAGACTTCCCTTCCTGCGCACTTAGCAAGTGCGCAGGTTCCTCTTCCTGCGCACTTAGCAAGTGCGCAGGTCCCTCCTCCTGCGCACTTAGCAAGTGCGCAGGACCTGCTCCGTGCGCACTTAGCAAGTGCGCACGACCTGTTCTTCGCGAAAACCCTAACTTTCGCATTCGGGTCTGATCGTGTCAAGATCCCGAATTTGTTGCATCCAAAACGTTCGTTTTCCATTAAGGATCTCAAATCTATGTTTATTTATCAGTTTCATCCGTTCAAACCTTGCCTTTTCACCCAAAACCTGAAAAACCCAAAAACGAACTAAAACTCAGATTTAGCTCGAATGGTTACCTGGATGACGATTCCGCTTTGGAGGTTCTCTTCACGAGTGCAGGAGACACGAACGGGTGCGATCTTGTGCGATTCCGACACTTTCTCTCTCTACGGGTTTTCTCTCTCTAAAGGTTGCAAATGAGAGAAAATGGGGTGGCATAGGCTATTTATAGCCCGCTGACCCATCCGACCCGACCCGTCATGCCTCGTTCGTTTATTCTGTTAATAAAATCGTCGTTTATTTTCGGGATGTTACAACAACCCATTCACTTTTCACTGTTTTACAGCTGTAATACACTATAGCAGTCATGGTAAAGACTGAAAGTACTTTTTACAGTGGTTAATTTGGACTTATTTTTACCCATCAGCAGCAAACTTGGTTGTTGCGGATGGTTAAGTCTGTCAGCAGCAAACTCAATTGTTGCTGATGAATGTAATGGTCCGCAGCAAAGATGTTGCGGCTGATTACCTTAAAGCTATCCGTAGGAATCTAGTTCCTGCTGATAACTTAAAGTAGTCAATGGAAAATTCTTTGCTGCTGATGATTAGACCTGTCAGCAGCAAAAATGGTTGCTGCTGACTTATAACTTTTATTTATAACAAAAGACAAACACATTTATTAAAAAAAATATTTAGAGACAGATTTTAGTCAAAGTTCATCATACCAATGGATTCAACTAAATATCATAAAAAGGTTTTGTAAACAAGTCAGCATATTGCTCATTAGTATGAACTTTGGTTAAAATAATTCTCTTCTTCTCAGCTTGATCTCTTATGAAGTGATACCTGATGTCAATGTGCTTTGTCTTGAAGTGCTGCACCGAATTTTTTGTGATTGATATAGAACTCATGTTGTTAATGTGAATGGGAGTGGCCATGAAAGTCATCCCATAATCCAGCATTTGGTTTTGTATCCAGATGACTTATGCACAGCAACTTGAAGCTGCAATGTATTATGCTTCTGCTATAGAAGTTGATACACAGGTTTGCTTCTTGCACTGCCATGAAATCAGTCTTCCTCCCAGAAACTGACATCCCCCTGATGTGGATTTTTTGTCCAAGTTGCATCTTCCATAGTCACTGTCAGTGTATGCATACAGGTTGAACTTATCATTTTTAGAATACCATAGCCTAAGCCTTGGGGCTCCCTTTAGGTATCTAAAAATTCTCTTGACAGCTTGAAGATGTGCATTCTTTGGAGCTGCTTGGAATCTTGCACAAAGGCATACTTCAAACATGATATCTGGCCTTGAGGCAGTGAGATACATGAGTGATCTTATCATTGCACGGTACTGATGTTGATCAGTGTCTTGACCATCTTTGTCTGGAGTCAGTTGATGGTGCACTTGCATAGGAGTTCTTTCAGCAGAGTAGTCAACGATCTTGAATCTTTCCAAAATGCTCTTGACATATTTGGATTAGCTAATAAAGATTCCATTTGGAACTTGTTTGACTTGAAGACCCAAAAAGAAATTTAGTTCACCCATTGAACTTATTTCAAACTTTGAGTGCATCAGGACTTCAAAGTCTTTACACAACTGCTTCCTTGTTGATCCAAAGATGATGTCATCAACACAGATTTGTACAGTAGGATTTCTCCCCCTTCATCTTTGATAAACAAGGTCTGGTCAATGGCACCTCTTTTGAAGTTGTGGGGGGCGGGGAAGACTATGAAGCTGTCGGTGTCAAATCAGAAGGTAGATCGGGTGGACTTTGCTGTCTTTGGAACAAGAATTTATTCAAGGTAAAGTATTCCAAATCAAGCTCAAACTTCATTGTTATTAATGGGATTTGGAAAGTGATGGAAAAAACATCAACTTGGTAAATGTTTATGGTCCTCAAAACACTAGTAGGAAAAAAGAGCTATGGCAAAAACTAATGGGGCTAAAAAATGATGTAACGGCTGCCAATGATCTATGGATCTTTATGGGGGATTTTAATGCAATTCGGGAGAAAGGGGAGAAATCTACGGTAACTACTGTTGATCCAAGCATGGCAGATTTTAACGAGTTCATATCAGAAGCCCATCTGTGTGAATTCGGAATGGGTGGTGCAAAATTTACATGGATGCGAAGTGATGGCTCAGTCTTAAGTAAATTGGATAGGTATTTGGTTTGTGAGTCGTTCCAATGCTTATGGTTGTTGGCTTCGATTACGGCCCTTGATAGCATTTGGTCAGATCATAGGCCAATTATCCTTTCTTGTTGCAACTGGGACTTCGGGCCTACTCCTTTTAGATTTTACAGTTCTTGGTTGAACCATGAGGAACTCCAGATGATAGTTTACAACTCCTTGACATCTAAAGTCGTGCTTGGACGTCTGGACTTTTTCTTATAAAAAAACTATCATTTCTAAAGAATGACATTAAGCGGTGGTGCTCTAGGAAAAATATGGAAAATGAAAAGGAGCTGATGGAAATAAACTCGAAAATTAGGGTGCTTGAGAAAAAAGCCGAGGATGTGGGGTTATGAAGATAGGAAAGGGAAACGAGAATCTCTTTATAAAAAAAGGTGGGAGATGGAGCATAAGAACAAAATGGACCTTAAACAAAAATCAAGGATAAAATGGATGGTGGAGGGGGATGAAAACTCTGCCTTTTTTCATGGGATCATAAATGGGCGGTTGAAGAATAGTAGAATTAATGGTCTTATTATTGACAAGACATGGGTTACTGATCCTGACCGGATAAAGATGGAGGAATTCAGCCATTTTAAAGAAAAATCCTCGGAAACCTATCGGGATCGTACAGCTTTATCAAATAGTCACTTAAGAGTTCTCTCGGGGTCGGAGAGTATCGAGCTTGATGCTGATTTTTCTGAAGCTAAAATAAGGTATGCCGTGTGGCAGTGCGCAGGATCTAAACCACCGGGTCCGGATGGATTCTCCTTTGATTTTACAAGAAAATTCTGGAATACCCTTAAACACAAATATTATGGGGTTTTTTAAATGCTTCTAAGCTAGGAAGTCCATGGCTAAAGGTTGTAATCCCTCATTCATTACTTTAGCCCCCAAAGGTTGCGACCCAGTATCCATAAACGAGTTTAGACCTATCTCCCTTATTGGTATCATGGCTAAATCCTTGGGCAAGCTACTTGCACTAAGAATCCAGAAAGTGGTGACCTCGATAGTGGGGAATGAACAAACGGCATTCATCTAAGGAAGAAACATTTTCGATGGGCATATAATGGTTAACACAATTCAAAGTTGGGCTGAAAAGTCTAAGGTGAAAATAATGTTGTTTAAGGTGGACTTCGCAAAAGCGTTTGACTCAATAAACTGGCACTACTTGGGATCCATAATGGAACAAATGGGGTTTGGCCCAAGGTGGCGAAATTGGATATTAGGATACCTTAGATGGGGAGATCATCCGTTCTGGTAAACGGTGCTCCAATGGATGAGTTCCCCATGGAGCGGGGTGTTAGGCAAGGAGACCCGATTTCTCCATTTTTATTCATTGTGGCCATAGAAGGTTTATCGGCCATGATGAAATCTTCTACACAATGGGTCCGTTTAAAGGAGTATGTTTGTCGAACAATGGTCCTTTAATTACACATACGATGTACGCGGACGACGTATTCTTTATGGGCAAATGGGATAAAGAAAACATCATTAACCTAAAAAGAATCCTGAGATGCTTTTTCCTAGTTTCTGGGCTCAAGATTAACTACCATAAAAGTAAATTAATTGGGGTTGGGTCTTGTGATCAGGAGTGTAATGAATTTGCATCCATAATGGGGTGTAAGAAGGAATCCCTTCCTATCTCCCATCTTGGCATGCCGATTGGGCAAACATGAGACTATCAAAAAATTGGGAACCGGTGGTGAATAAACTAAAAGCAAAACTTAATTCCTGGAAAGCCAAAACTCTGTCATTTGGGGGAAGACTCACTCTGGTTAAAGCGGTGCTGGGCAGTCTACCATTGTATTTTCTGTCGATGTTAAAGGCACCAAGTATGACTATAAAAGTGCTTGAATCTATTAGAAGAAGATTTTTATTAGGGGGGGATGCAGCTCCAAGAAGAAAATTCACTGGGTGGCGTGGGATAATGTCATTAAACCTAGAAGGATGGGGGGCCTGGGCGTAGGTGGCCTCTCAACGTTGAATCAGGCCCTGTTGTCAAAATGGAAATGGAAGTCTCTATCGGATCCAACAAGTTTATGGGCTAGCTGTATAAAGGCGATACACAATGTCTCGCTAGAGGACCAATTCAAGCTTAATTGGTCATCAAGAATTGATAACTGGTCGGCGATTATTACGGCGGGGGAAGGTATGGGTTTAGTGGGGGATTCCTTAAGTAATTTATTCCAGAAGCACATCGGAGATGGCTCCACCTCTTCGTTCGTTCTGGGATTTGGCCTGGTTTGGTAAGACTCCATTCAAAAACATGTTTCCTGCTCTATTTGATAGGGACACAAATCAGAAATGTAGCATTGCTGACAGAGTGAATCGCACGTCATCGGGTGAAGTGTTGTTTAAGTGGGATTGGAAAAAGGGGGGTGCAAATTGTAATCGGGTGGGCGAAATTGGGGACTTAGAAGAGATGATAAAAGAGTATCGTTTCGTCGAGGGGCCGGATAAATGGGTTTAGGCTGGAGATCCTCAAGGTAGGTTCACCACCGCGGCTTGTAGAAGATGGATTGAAGACAAATTGGGACAGGGTGGATCAGCAGAGGTTAAATGGTTAAGATGGCTCCCTCTCTCGGTACGTTGTTTCATGTGGCGATTACTTCTTCACAGAATCCCGATGGCAAAAGCGCTAGGGTGAGAGGGATCCCCCTCCAATCCGTCCGTTGCTCGTTATGTCTTCCGGAGGACGAGGATGAAGATCACACATTGATTCGATGTCCTGTGGCAGTAAAGACATGGAGCTTAATTTCAAAATGGTGCAAATTAGATGTATCGGCTCTGCCATCCATTAAGGAGAGACTTAAATTTCTTTCTACAGTGCAGGGAACGGGTAAGTATCGGCCGATTAGAGTGTTAATTAGATACTGTACGTGCTGGGTAATTTGGACATCAAGGAATAGGTGGATATTCTCCAACGATGGGACTCCAGTGGAAAAAATGGTTGAGGAAATAAAAATCCTTGCCTTTATGTGGATGGAAACTAGACGTAATAAAAATCACTACTCTTGGGACGAATGGGTAGCATACCCTTCAACAGGTGTAGGGTGAAAAAGAAAAAAAAATCTGGAATATTGTCACTTTTGTATTTGTTTTAGTTGTATGGTAGGTATGAATAGCTTGATGGAATTGCTCTTCGAGCGTGTGCTGTAACTGGGGTACTGTTATCTCCCCGCTAGCTTTTCTTTAAATATACATCTCATTATCGTTGTTCAAAAAAAAAATATTATTATTATTATTAATTGTTTGTAATTTGTACCTTATTGGAAATCATAAAAGCTATTTGTTATTTTCCAAATAAATCGGGACGGCGACTAAACGACAACTGTAGCTCCAGTCTGTATTTGCTCTACTTATTTATTCCACAATGTACGGCACGGGCGTTTGACCATTTATTGTGGACTAGGTTTTTTTTTAAAACGAAAACACTTAAATATTATAGAATAATTAGTTTTTTATAGAAGGTGGAATCCCAACCGGGTAAATCAACTGAGCTGGTCATAAACTATTTTTTTGTTGTGCCTCGGATTCAAAACAAAGACCTCCACTATGAGAATAAATAAACGAATATAAATGAACTTACATATTACATTAAGAAAAGATAATCTTAGACTAATATTAAATGTAATTTCTACAAAAAGTTGGTTTATATTTGAAAGATCTAGTGTTTATTCATGGTCATCTTTATGTTGCATTATCAAGAGTTCAAAGTAGAGATGGACTAAAACTATTAATCTTTAATAAACATGGACAAGTTACCAATACTACGTCAAATGTTGTATACAATGAAGTATTTTTCAAATTTGTAAATCATCACTGTAATGATTTATTTGACATGTAATTTAATGTATTGTAAAAAGTACACCACTAATGAAATGTATTTTCATGTAATTTTTTGATGTTTTGATTACTTTCATCCGTATAATCTTAACATTTAACAAAATGAAAAAGTTACTAATACAAAATCAAATTTGTAGAAAAAAAGGTGTTAATATATTTATCAACTAGGTTAAAATCCCGTGTATTACACGGGTTGAATAAATAAAATGTTATATACTTAATTAATAATAATAAAAATTTATATTTTTAAAACTCGTGCAATACATGGGTTGAGTATACCAGTGTATTACATCGGTTAATTAAAATATAATGTAATTTGTTAACACACTCGTCAAAATATGTATTTAAAAATGTAATTTGTCATGACAATTATAAGCTCTATGAATTCATATTAAATTCATTTGATTGATGATAAAATAATTATTTATAATCAAATAATAAGTATGTGTAATTAGATTTATATTAAATATCTAAAAATAAATTCTTTTGATATAATTATTTAATAGGAGAGGAGGCGGAATAATAATGATAAAAATGAACCAGAAAGTGACACATGTCCATATGATTTTTATTTGTTAATACTAAGATTATTATTTAATAGGAGAGAGAAACAAAATAATTAATAGAAGAGAGAGAAGAAAAATAAGGATGAGCAGTAACCAGAGAGTGACACGTGTCACAAAATATTTTTATTTATTATGTTAGTAAGATATAATCTTAACATTTCACCCGTGTAACACAAGTGTTCTAAGTTAGTTCTTAATAAAACAATATTTAATCATTCGATTTGGAAGTCCCACATATTTTTCAACCGTGAGCAAAATTCAGTACATTCGATTTGGAAATTTGTATGCAAGATGCTTCCTTAAACAGTGTACAACCGACATAATTTGTATGGAAGATGAACCAAAAATCAACATAACCCCTTTAAGTTCCATTAAATTAAATAAACAAAAAGAATAGCATTAGACCTTCAGGAAGTTTCCAAGTGTCTCAGTAGTTCCATGAGAAGACGTAAACACATCATCAATCCCAGCAAAAAGAAGTAACTTATTCAGAACCCTGGCCGTAACAATCCCCGTCGTACGTAATGACGGAACCAACTTAACCGTAAGCGAACCACATTTCCCGGTAACCTTCGTCGGCAAAGTATGGACCTTCCCAATCTAATTAACGGGACGGGTATAATTGGTTTAAAGATCCACGTTTTTTACCGACAATGATCTATGAGTAATAGGTGAGAAAACACACAAATGGATGCCCTTATATGATGCCACGCTTCCCACAATATTTTCTTTCACAATATGTTATATCGATATATAGATTCTATAGATTATAGATTTGCATTTTGGCATATTCCACATTTTCACCGTATTATAATCATAAAGAAAACATAGGTTCATTGTAACTGAAAACACACATGGGATCTATTAAGAAGAGGGGTAGCACCCGCTACCCCCTCAACTTTTTTTTTTGGGTGGGGGTGGGGGTTTAGGTTTTTGGGGGTGGGTGGGGGGTGGGTTTAGGTTTTTTTTGGGAGGGGGGTGGGTTTAGGTTTTGGGGGGGGGTGGGGGGGTTTAGGTTTTTGGGGGTGCGGGTGGAGGGGGGTTTAGGTTTTTGGGTCCGGATTAGAGTTCGATGAGACGGTTACAACGCCGCTTGAATAAGCTCAATCGGAGTTTGTTTGACCCACTTCTTAGCGAAAAACCACTTCTTAACGGAACCTTCCCCTATATATATATATATATAAAAACATTTATGTGAACACTTATCGTATGTAAGTGATTAAAATATTCCTTGTGTGTATATTTATGTACTTAATTCTGTTTTTATAAATAAGTTACATAAATAGTCTCTTACTCTCCTATGTGTAACATAAGTGAAATGGCCTTCTATTTAACAAAGAATTGTAACGGTTAGTTCAGGGACTAATATGATAAAAAATGAAAACCACACCGTGTCGAATAAAAAATAAGGTTTAGAGACTGAAACTATAAAAAATGATTCACAAATTATAGAAAAGTTAACTCTGAAGTGATTATGAAAACGATACGCGATCGTAACGTGTGATCAGCGCCGGTTCTGAGAATCATCAAAACGTTTTGGGCCCGAGACATGTAAGAAAAATGTGTCTCATAATATAAACCCATAATGACATAATAAAAAACGCAAAAAACGAATAGCGATTAACGAATCATATATAACGATTAATGAATCATGATGCATACCTCGAATAGCCGATTCGACGATTCCCTTCTCGCTCCAGCCCCATCCTACTTATTTTGTTATATTTTAATAAATTTGAAAATGTAGAGTGACTTTTTTTAATTTCTAAGTGGGTTAATAGGATAAATGATAATACAACCGTGAACTTTTTTTAATTTTAAGTGAGTTAATAGGATAAATGGATAATATAAGTCGAACCTTTTATTAAAATATATATTAAAAAATAAAAACTGTGGGCCCTTAGGAGACCAGGCCCCGGACGGTCGCCCTCCCCGCCCCCCTTAAGGGCCACCCCTGCGTAATACGTGACACAATTTCACATATACATTAAATACGTACTTTATAGGTAACTCAACTCAGTTATCAGCATTTTAACAGTTATCCGAAGCTATAGACCAAGAAACTAATGGACACGATTTTAGTCATAAAGAGACTATGAAGCATGGGGTTCTTAGCTGGTGTACCACAATGTTAACCAAGAAAGAACAATATGTACTACAGTATTGTCACACCCCAACCGACGGCGGATTATACGTCGGGGCGGACGCGGTTGTTCAATAACACAATGTTGACTATTAAAGTTTCAATATTTCATTAATAATGGATTCAAAGGTTCAATACAAAGAAAATAACAAGTATACAACATTTATTTAATAAGTAGTCTAGGTCCGAAGCGTCCTATGTGATCACAAATAAGTCTCATGATGTATAACCTGAAACATGTGAAAGAATCTGTCAACTACAAAATAGTTGGTGAGATACAAAGGTTTTGACACGGTTTAACAAGTATTTGAAAAGAATTACAATTCACTATGATATATGCATTCTATAATGTAAGTATGAGAAACAAGTATCTTAAACATTGTGCACATTCAATCCTCCAACCATGTTTAGGCATAACCGCAGGTTTGAAAGTTTGGTTTAGTAACAATCACCAAGGGCTCCCCCCGAAGGGTCAATCAATCAAGGTGGATTGGTCAAATGCAATAGATCTATCATTGTTACCATAGGCTTGATCAAAGTTAATGAATGTGCTAGTTTTAAGTTTAATCTAAGCATACAAGTCTCAAATTTAACATAAGAATAAGCATCTAGTCATAGTTGTACAAGAATTATATAAGTTTAAAGTTTCGAACATGTTTCACCCCGAAAGTATAGAAAGGAAAAAGGGGCTAAGTATACTCACTTGGATTGATAAAGAGTATCCGACACGGATAAGTATTTGCAAGACTTGGAGAGGGAGAATATCCTCACAATAAGCCTAAGAATATACGTCTAAAGTTTTAAGTATGATCTATAAGGCTATGACGAGGATCTAGGATTCAAGTTTTGACTAGGGTTCCAAACGGGACACGGGAATTATTTGTGCGCATAAAGTTAGGATCAAGTTTCAAATAAAGGTTTTGGATATCAACGTTTAATAGATTTATAGTTTAGAATAATTATTAATTATTTAAAAGTTTTGCAATTATTGATTACACCCGTTGGGTACAATAATCAAAATAGTTTTTCTAAGTATTTAGAAGTGGTGTGGTAATAGTAGTTAAGTGGAAAACTAAATAATTATTAAAGGTTAATAATTATTATGATTATTGCTATTTAAAGGATAAATGATGATTAAGGTTTTATAATGATCATTTAAAATACATAATTAAAAACAAATAACTATCTACAAGGATAATTATTTATCTAATTGAAAACACTCAATATAAATCATTTCATGATTTATTAAAGTATTTAAGTATTAAGTAATTATTAAATCAATTTGTAGTTAAATAATATTTTAAAATGTGACTTTAAGTTTAAATAAATAATAAGTTTTTAAAATGTTGAGTAGGATTTCTTATCGAAACTATATTTTTGATTGTAAGTCTATAAAGTTTAAATAAAATTACAAGTTAGGAAGTAAATAACGCATAATCGTTTTCTCTCGTTTTATATAAATCGATAGATTTATGTTTATATAGGTTTTATAAAGTGTATAAGTTTATAAATTTATAAGTTTCTATTTTCTAAGTAGCCATGAAAGTTTTATAAAGTTTATAAGTATTTTTATAGTTTTTGAACATTTAAAACTATTTTTAAATGATTTATTTTTATAAGTTTAATTGAATTAAAATACTTCCAGACTTTAAAAGTGGAAATAAAAGTTATGCTTATGTTTATATAAGTTTAACATATTTTATAAAAATTATTAAGAATATTAAAAACTGTTTAAAATGGGTAAAAAAAGAAAAAGGGAAAAACCTGCTTGACAGGCTCGAACCCGGGTCACTGACCGGGTCGAAGCATAACACGCACGCACTAACCGCCCGACTACGGGTCTCGTTAGTTCAATTCACGGAAAATCAAATAGGTAATCAGCTTCTCAAATTGCCCCTGTTCCCCCGTATGAACCCTAGATCAATAACCCGTAAATTCGAAGTGTAAATCCCTCTGTCATTGTAATTTGACAGAGGGCAAACGATCATGGCACGAAAACGATGAGGAGGGACCTTCGAATTACCTGATATGATGCTGAATTGAGAGAGAATGGGACTGTGGTGGTCGTCGACGGTTGCAGCTCCAAATCGAAGAATGCAGGTGACGAATGTTTGAATTGAGTGTTTAGGAAGATTGAGGGTGATGTTGTTGAGGTGATTCGGTCGGTATTTATACGCAATTTCGATGTTAAATGCTCGGTTAGGTGAGGAGTTCGCGGTTAGGTTCGAACGGCTCGAATTTGAATTCACGCGTGGTTAGCATTTAATTCGATCATCACGCTTGGTTGGCTTTGGTCGCATGCGCGACTGGAACCCGAGGTTCACCGTATTTGGACGGGAAACGCGTTTTTTAACTAAAACGGCTCGAAACCGGCCACTGCGGGACTCGAACTCGTGATCTGATTCTGGTTTGAGAGTTTGGCGGAAATGGCAAAACAGGCCCTTGTAGTTTCTGTTTTAACATTTCAGGTTAAAAGTTCTTTTAAACTTAAAATAAGTTCCGGGGAATGACGGTTTAGTCCCTGAACTTTTGTGTTAAACAAAAATAGATTTATTTTACAAAATCAAATAAGTTTAGAGTTGTTTTTATTGTTATATATATATATATATATATATTATATAAATTTGTGTTATTTAAGGATCTATCTATATATATACATATATAGCCATATTTATCACATATATATATATATATATATATCCATAGGTATTTGCCGTTTTAAAGAAATAGTTTTAACACGGAGTCGAGTTTTAATTTAGATATACGTGCAAAAGATGGGTCGAAAAATCTCGGACATTACAAGTATATCCAAGTTTCTAACAAATACGATTTGATGATTGACCACACACTACAATATAGATTTATTTTTTAATTGGAAAAAAACTATTTCACGACGACCCTATGACAACGACATGTCGTCGGGATAGGTTGGTCTATGGCGAAGACTTATTCCCCTGTAGTGACGAAGCAACATGTCGTCGATGTAGACTCCCCCAACGACATTTGGGGTCTATAGCGGCGACATGTTTCATCGGGAAATGGAATTTTTCTTGAAGTGACGCAAGGACGTTTTGTGTACAACAGTGCCGCCGAGGATGCACCTTAGATGTATGGAGTGGAAAGGCACCCATAGGCCCAGCTGATCCTTCACAAATTTTTCTCTCTGTTATAAATGTTTAGATCAACTTTGAAGCCTTCTCGGGGACAAAATGCTTTTGTCAAGGGGCCCACACAAGTCAACATTCAGTTATTTTTTACGTTAATTTTTTGTTTGTGTTATGTTAACTTGATTGTTTATGTTAATTTGATTGTTTATTAGGAGCTATGGGTACACATATATCATCATTTGTTGGTTTTTTTTATTCGACCCATTTTTTACCCAACCCAAATTTTGTCACCCCTACTGAAATTTTTTGTATTCAAGAGTGAATCATCTCAAATTGATCGATGTTCAACAAATCCAAGCTATCTGTTATTAGTTGTAAACCAGTATTAACAGTCGTTAACTGTGATTTAATGACTCTTACAAATGTTACTGGTTAGCCCCTCAACTTTATCTATTTGCCAATTCAGCCCCTCAACTATAAATATTTGATCATAGAAGACTAAACCTATTTACAATGTAACAATACTCCCCGGCCTCCTAAACAACATTTTTGATGTGGGGGAACCGAAGTTTAAATTCTTAAAGAAATTCCCATGTTGTCTTAGGCATGTTCTCCCCAATGAACAAGCACTTGCATAGAGGTAATCAAGAAAATAAATTTTCAAACTTTAATAATCAGTCATGTGCCTCTCAAATCTGACCATGACCCTTCTTCCTTCTTCATCTTCGATGCTAACTCCTGAGCAAATATCAAAGCTGCTAGGTTTACTGTAACACCCCGACCCAACTAGGGCCAACGTATCACTTTTACAGAATCAGATTACAAACATCATTCAATAATTGTCTAAACGATACATAATTCAACATGAATACTTAATATGAATTATTGAAATTATTACCTATAATGTCTTTTTAACTCTCGAGATCTCTTCTATGTCCCGTCCCCAAAAGCTTGATAACCTGGCGTACAAAGGGAAAAACATAAAAAGTACGTTTGAGCAAAATAAAAATAAATTTGCCCAGTGAGCGGATAGTGGGTAATAAAATGACATATTTTAATAAAAGAAAAAAAACTTAAATAGTTTTCAAAATCATATCATTAAAAGAAATGCATATGACCATCATAAAGTTTCATACATATGTACCCATAGTCGTAATTTAACTTATTATAAATTTAAAAGAACACAGGTCGCAAACATGCGTAACAGAAGTGAAATGGTGCATGGGCATTTCATACAAACCATTCACTAAATACATGTAATTAATGTCTTAGGATTGATCCATACACCTCTGAATAAACAGAAGTCCTTAGACTAAAACAGAAGAGACGTCGTGAACTCAACTCACTGTCACGGATGGTGCCACATCATTTTATGCCACAACGATGGGTCTGTGGTCTTCCTCACAGAAAAGTGAATGACTTGGGTAACAAAGTACTTACACATATATAAACTTGCATGTAAAATTATAATCATTCAAAACTTATAAGTTGTAAACATGTAAGCTCGTAACTTGTAAACTAGTAAGCATGCAATCCCGTAAACATGCAAACTGGTAAACTCGTAGACTCGTAAACAAGTAACTTGCAATCGTGTGAACATATAAACATGTAGACAACAAATTTCGTAAACCTTTTCCAAATAACATATGTAAACATTTTAAAATACCTTTAACTTTCAAAATCCATTTTTTTTAAACATGAACTTGATATAGATTTAGGAATCAGATGCCTGAAGGCCAAACGTCACGTATCAAATGAAAGGGTTTCAAACTATCCGTACCTTAAGCGATGATCACAAAATTGAGTTAATAGATTTCGTCTAGACGATTACGGAATCCTACAATATCATTGTATTTAAAATTTATACGCATTAGATTCGGATTATGGTATTTTGGTTTGTTCGTTTGTTAATTGCCGCCGACAACTGAATCCTTAGAGATTTTAATTATCCCCTTTATTAGTAGCATAAAACCATTTAAAAGTTAAATTACTAATAACTATATTAAAGCTCTAGTTAGATGATTAAGTTTCAAATACACTTAAATTTATAAAAACTATGGCCATAATTAATTAACTTAACATCTATATCTATACTACTTAATAAATAAGTAAATTAGGTGGACACTTGTCACAATTCTAGACATCCTCATTCTAATTTTCCCGTCACTCTCTCCTATTAATAATCAACTCCACTATTTTAGGCAACTAAATTAATTATTTGTTTCAATTTTTATCTACATATTTTTTTAATTTAAAATTATGTTTATCATCAATTAATTTGTTCAACATATTTTTATGAACTCTACAAACTAAAAACAATTTTATAGGCACCTACGATTAAAAAAAACCTTATAATCATATATTTATATATACACATTGTTTCATTTTGACGAGTGTATGTGTTAATGGATTACATTATATTTTATTCAACCCATGTATTACACGGGTTTTAAAAACATAAACTTCTATTTACTACGTATTTAACATTACATTTATTCAAACCGTGTAATACACGGAATTCTAACCTAGTTTTTAATATGTCGAAACATCCTTATTCTATTAGTAGAGTGTTAAATATATATTAGTGTATAGACAATGTCATCTTCTTCATTTATGATCAACAGTTCGTCGGAAAAATAATATAAATAGTTTCAGGTTACATAGGACAGCAATGAGCATAAAAAATGTGTTAAACATCAAATAAGGTTAAGAGGTCGAAATGGATACCTTGGTTGCGATAAAAGACTCAAACCGGAGTTCTCCTTGAATCGCCGGAAAATCTAACGGGGCGCCTTGGTGGTATTTCTTCAGTCCAGAGTGTTGGTGTACATAAGACGTGGTGGAGACGAATGATGGGGGTGTTCCAGAGGTGTTTCGTGGTGGTTCACGGTTGCCGAAAACCCGTCAGGTTCACCGGAAAACGAGTCGGAGAGATAGAAATCAGGACAGAGGGAGAGAGGCAAGTGAAGGAACGAAATTATGGCTTGAGAATCAAGACTCGACTTTATAGCCGAGTTCACGTGATGTAAGTATGGAGTCGACGAGAATTCTTGCCACCATACTCAGGTGGAGTGCATGAAACGTAAGAAGGTAGAGAGTGTACTAGTTACTCAGAAGTGTGCAGACTCCCATGCTTTTCATAATTTATTTTTTTATTTTTTTAATACTAATTCTTTAAATTGTATATAATTTTTATGTTTATTAATAATTGTTTAATTTATTTAAGTAAACTTGGTTATTTAGTTCTATTACCTATATTATGTTTTTAGTTATTTATTTTTACATTTTAAATTATTGTAATTTTTTTTGCTTATAGCATTTACTAAACGAAATAAATGGAGAGAGTTCACAAAGTGCTAACATGGGAGGTAATTATTTCTGTGCAAATGTGTTTAGTAAACGTATTTTTGGTTTCGCTCGTAGAGTTTCTTATTTAAAAGGTCACAGTTAGTTTCTTTATTCTGATGCAAATCAACACATGGTTATGTCTGAAAAAAATATTTTTGATAAAATAGATGTTTATGAATATAACATTAAAACTAAACATCCAAATGACACTAATGTTACGGTTACAAAATTTTGAAATTTTAAACTTAGTGATAAAGTAATTCTTTATGATGTGTTTGTTGTACCAGAGTATCTGATGGGGGCTTGATAGTTTGATTATTATTGTGTCTAAAGTGTTGTTTATAACGCTTAATTGAAGATAGAATACATTGAATTGGTGTGATGTTGGAAATTGCAGGTTAGTGAGTAAAGAAGGCATAACAGGAGTGTTAGTAACGGAAGAATGATGATATGTCATCATTTATATATATTTTACATGCATAATAATCTCCATATTATGGTACTAATTGAATAATAACATTGCAATTGATGCTTAAAACACTTATATTTTGTAATTGCAGGTTATTCGGTGTTGAAATTATAAATCAAGCTAAATCCTATCAAAAACACCAAGAATTCAAGCTTCTAGAAGGTTCATTCTCGAGGATTGACCCCCCAAGAGGTTAAAATTGGTCAACAAAAGTCAACCCAACAGCTAAAAGACAAAGATGGAAGAAAACATGGGGATGCACGGTCGTGCATCCCATTGCATGGCCGTGCAAACCCTTACTTATCCTCCACGACCCAGTACAGTGTTCTCTGTACCCTGCTTGATTCCCTAGGCTTTTGCACGACCGTGCATTGCACATTTTGAGGCCTATAAATAGGAGTCTTGAGTTCTACATTCCATACACCATTCCACACCTCAAGAACATTTCAGAATAGAGCATTTTTCATAGTTAGAGTAGAAAGTAGAGGGGCTCTTCCTCCTTGTTCCACAATAGGGGAGCCATGAAACTCATTATTACGCTAGTCGTTATGGCTATCCGTGGCTAAAACCTCTTTGTATTGCTACGGTGAAAATGATGTTTGGTACATGTTAATGTTTAACGTATTAATTTAGTGGTATGTTTATGTGTTTAACTAATTCGTTCTTAAAAACCATCTTTCGTTGGGCTTTTATTATTGTCTAAATCCGTCTTTATATTTGTGAGTGTCTTGATTTTAAAGAGTAAGATCGTAAAACCCTTTTTAATCAAACTTCCTTTGAAACTCGCACATCTTTATGAGAGCAGAGTTTGATAAGCCAAGGCTTGGTCTATACTTCTAAGGTCGTACGTCTTTATACGAACTTATTATGCGACCAAGAATTGGTGAACTCATGTTGGGAATGGTATGTCTTTATACTTGGTCCTATTGTTACACCGTCTCCCGGTGAGCAAAATATAATCACTTATTTAAATTTAATATACAGCATTTTAAGTCCGATGTCCTAAACCAACCCGGAGATGACCATTCGATGGGTTGAGGGTAACTGTTGTCCCTAACGGGAGGCACTACTATTTTAATTTAAAGAACATAGTTTGTGAATCAAATGTAGTGAGGACGAGGCTCTAACGGTGACCCAAGTCACAAGTTTGTAGTAGTCATACCACTTAATTAATCAACATAACATTATCACGTACCAAACTGATTCGAAACCTGAAGCAATACTATCCGTAATCTGGTCATTTTTGTCTTATTTACTTTTCTGCTATTTACTATTCTGCTAGTTACATTTCTATTACACACATCACGCACGTTTTTACCTTTATGCTATTTACTTTACCGTCATATACTTTTCTGCTTCACAAGCACACAAAACCCACTTACTATTTAATCCAGCTAAATGATAACAAAAGTTGAGTATTGGAACTCGACCGTGTCCATAGGTTCGATACTTGGTTCTCACCTAAACTATATTACGCTGCGATAGGTACACTTGCCTATTGTGTGTATTTTAAGTTAAAGTAATTATCATTTTATAAATTTAAAACCTGATCTTGTGAAACCATCGTAAAAATATATTTATTTATATTTTTATACTAAAACAAGCACATCAAATGACAAAGTGGCTAAAGATGAGAGAGCGGGAGCATGCACTCTAGTGAAGATAAAAGAAGCAAAACGAGAGAAAATGAAACCAGCGTATCATACGTTGGTGGGAAACGTGTGATACGCCGACCGGCGTATGAAGACCAGCCTATGAGCAGCGTTGGCAGAGAAGATTGGGCATTTTTGGTATAGGAGTGGCGTATGATACGTTGCGGCATTATGAAGTCGGGATTTTTAGATTTTTGGCTGTATTTAAACGTTATTTTTTAGGTTTTCGATTTTATATTTTCCTGGACGAATTCCACAGCTTATGCGGTGATTTTTAGGGTTTCTAATCGTTCGGTTAACCATTCCATTCAAGATCGAAGATTCCGGGTTAATTTTTGAAGGTATAATGATGATGATGTATGGCTAGTTGTAAGACCCCGACCTGTGCATCCTACGGATGATTCTCATAACGGGTATTTCTTTTTAAAATACCTTTATTATTAATCAAACTACAGCGGAAGTCTTACTAAAAACATTAATTATTATCGTCATCAAAGTTACCTCACGAAGCTCACATCAATCCGAGTAGCACCACTCCCAAGCCAAGATACATCGACCCTAAAGCTCACCTGCAAAGCAATCTAACGTACACATAAATTCAGCTACACTGAGTGAGTTCTAATAGTTTAATTTAATGAAAAACCATCTCCTCACGAATAATATTTATCCGCACTTAGGACCCTCTCCGGTCCTTGTAGAAATAGTTTTATAAATTATCAGCATAAAGATAACCCGTGTTATCTTATTATGTCCCATTAGGTTTCCCACCCAAAACTCGCCCCACAATTATAACTCCCTAAATCTCACCAACACAGTTATATCTTTCTACACTAGTTACTCGAAATCTACTACCCATACTAACTCTTAAACCTAATTAACACTATAAATCCCTACACGCCGACTTACCCCACCTTGACTAAGGCTCTCATAAATCAACTGACACGACAGTTGTAAACACCACATCAGAATTCTGACTCAACGGTCAATCTAACACTACTAATCTTAACATTATTATCTACACATCACATTAATAATATCCTACACATAATAAATATAATTCCACATTTCAATTTAAAACATATATAGATGCACACAACACATACCTCATCACCGCACCCTCGTCGGAGCATTAAACACACCTAGAGCTCATCATTAACCTGTTAAATAAAGGTCACCATTGGTGACTTCCCAAAGGAGTTCGTCCTTCACAATCTCGTTTGTCATGTCATAAAGACAGCGATGCAAACACAATACCCGTCGTGCCACAAGGACAACGACACAAAACACACAACACAAATATAGACATATAATATCACACTACACTTATATGACTTGTTAACTACACCTGCACCTCACACATAACACTAGGACAATATATCCCACATGCAATCATAAGCATTTAGCTTAAAGCCCAACTCTCCCCGACCAACCCTTAACACGTCACCCACTATTAACTCGTACCTCTAGCTCACATATTCTTATGGACACACCATATACCCTACGACTCCTTAATAATCATTTTTATATCAAAACCCATCGGGTTAGAACCCGAAACCCTTAACACGTTTACTAGAGTAAACTTATCATATAAGCATGTACGATAGTCCAAAACTTTAAAAACATTTAAAAAGGGGAATTAGAAACTCACCGGATACTGAGTCCAAATCCTTGCTCTGCAAACCTGCACGTCCACACTTAACCCAACCTGTCAAACGAATGACCTTAGAATCAGAGCACATCCTTAACATGTGTCAATTACATTTAAATATAAATGATTCCGGCACTTGTCTCGCCCGCTTGTCCCTTCATTCACGCAACACACTAATCTATGTCTCTGCCTGATCCGAGCTATCCTGAACCCATTTAGAATCTTGCATGCATGCACGTTTACGTGCCATGCAACACATTAGTCTCGTAGGTCACACGCACATGAGCCGATACCCCCATGCACGTCCAAAAATCAACCCAATTCGTGTGTAATCCCATCCCATTCTCTTCTTTGTTCATCGCTGTAACGAACCATTTTTCGGTTATAATATGTTTAGCTTATTATTATAAACATGAGCCATAACTAGTTATAACTAGTTTGGGTGAAGGGAGTTAACTTGGAAAGTTGAGGGATTATTTGTGTAATTATGGCAGAGCTGCCATTTGGCTCATAAAAGAGTCAAAATACACACACTTGTTCATTTGTGTGTGTCGTTGAAACCAAGAGTAAGAGAAGGAGAAGGAGCTTTGATCAAGATCAAGAAATTTGGAAGTTTGCATGCTTGGATTGAAAGATGTTGGTGTATACATCTTGTTCTAATCATCATGTAAGTGTCATCTTCTCCATCTTAACTTCCATTGTTGAGTTTCTTGGTGGGTTTTAATAGAAAACGAAATTGAGTAGGAATTGGGTTAAATTGATGCTAGTTAAGTGTTAATCTAGCTTGAATGAGGGTAAAGGGAGATAAATAACATAATCTAAACATCTAATTCAAGGATTCATGAATTGGTGTTCTTGAGGATGTTATGGAGTTTTTCGCAAAATTGTCAAAATGATAAATGGGAGATTTGTAAGTGTCTAAAGATGAGAGAAGACACAATAATTGAAAGATAACTCATTTGTTTTGATGAATGATGAAAATGGTGAAATTGGAGAGTTCATATGGGTATCATAGTAGTGAGAATTAATTGTGCCCATAAGGTGTTTGATGAAATGCCTAAATGAATTGAAAAGTGGTAAATGGGTGTTTGAGGTTTGGTTAAGGGTGTAATAACCAAACAAAGATAGAATGTTGATCTTTAATAATATAAAGGTATGTTGGGTGTCAATTGGTAATCAACGGATTTCTAATTCTAAATGAGTTGTATAGGTGATCAAAGTGGAAAAAGAGGCTAGCTTGGAGGATCAAGCGGGATGCTCTCTAGCTAAAAGGTAAGTGCGTTGCACTTACTTAGTAATATTAGATGACGGTAGTTATACGTGTAAGTTATGCATATGGATAGGTAGTTTATCTTATGTGTAATTGTACGTGTATGTTGGTAAGGTTGACTAGCATATGTTATATATGTGGAAAAAAGGTGGAAATAGGAGTTGGGATTCTTGAATCCCAAATATGTGGAAGTAACCAATAGGTTACAAAGATGTTCGTGGTTAATTGTGAAAATATTAATTGCATATTAATAAGGGTGATAGTAAGTAAGTCCGTTGCGTTTACTTGGTAATGTTAGGCAATGGTTGTTAATTGAATATATGTATGATGAAAAAGTTGATAAATTATGTGTATATGTGTGAATGATGATATGTTTAAGAATGAATGATATGTTGAAAAGTGGATATGGTCTAAGAACCATAAAATGGCGGAAAATTGTGGATATGGTCTAAGAATCCTTTAAATGGTGGAAAATTGTGGATATGGTCTAAGAACCATAAAATAATGGAAAGTTATGGATATGGTCTAAGAACCATAAAATGGTAGAAAATTGTGGAATGGTCTAAGAACCATAAATAATGTCGTATGAATACGTGTAAGAATATAGTTATAGTTAAAATACTATAATGGAAACGTGGTGAATTTATGGTCTAAGTATCATAATGGAAATGTGGTGAATTTATGGTCTAAGTATCATAAAGGAAATGTGGTGAAGTTATGGTCTAAGTACCATGTTGGAAATGTAAAGAAGTTATGGTCTTGTGCCATAAGGGAAATGAAATTTGACCAAATATGGGACGATTATTAAGGAAGGAACGAAACTTGCATAATGTTATGCAAGTGTTAAATTGATTAAAGAGTAATTGGGTGGAAACGGGTCAAATGGGTGAAAATGGGAATGTTTTACCTTGTTGTTATGATTTGTCTTCATTACTAATGGTGAATAATTATGTAGGTAAAGCTCCGGTATAGTCAAGGTCAAGTCTATGGTAAAATGTTGGATTCTCGTATACGCTTTTGTTGGTTTAGGGTGAAATTAGATGTTCAACAAATGGTTGTAAAACAATGCATGAAATTGTAATTTTTGGTTCATAAATTTAGTGTTTTAAATGTTTGAACCCAAACCTAAGTGTTAGGCAAATTTTATGGCAAATGGGTAAAAGTTGAAAATTTGGCTAAGGATTGAAAGCTGCAAAAATTTAGAAACTTTCTGTGAATACAGGTGCTTCGTGGTACGTGAGAACCAGGGAAGGTTCTCTCGCGATACGCGAGAGACCCGGTTACCGGACGGGTTATTTTGGGGCTCCCTCGCGGTACGCGAAGGGAGGGGTACCGCGAGGGACGTATATATATATATATATAAATTAAAATTAATTCTTGGGACAAGATGCTTCCGCGTGTTTAATAATTAAATAATCGGTGTTCTGAAACTAGGGTGTTATAATCGTCGTGAACGACCACCACCATGAATCACCACTATGTTCTGTCATCCCGCATCACCTTCGTGTCCTTATCACTTCCTTGACATTAGAAACCCTAGTTGGGTTCTCCTTCACGTGGAAGTACCGCTAACACTGTCACCTCTTCGTCCGCCGTTGTTAAGTGCCACCACAGCCGCCCCCGTGATCACCGACACCACCTCCTGCAGCCGTTGTCGTTTCCAGCTACTTTTGAGACCCCCATCACGCTACTCGACCCCTCTCTCCCTCTCTCTTTCCCTCTTCTCCTTCTCGGTCGTCGGCCTCCGCCCTACTCCAACTATCGCCACCACACGCCTCCCACACAGTCAACTACCACCACCAGTCGGCCACCTCCTCCACCGTAATCGCCATTCATGTCTAAGTCACACCATCCAAACCCTATTCAAGTTTCATCTTTGCATGCATACACGTAAAAGACACAAACGGAGATTAAACAAAGATTTTGATGTCACATAGCCGTACACCACCGCCAATCGCCCCTCCGTCGGCTTTTCCTCTCGTCGCTCTCTCTGCCGAATGGAGATTAAATGAAGATTGTTTGACCAATATTAAATGAAGATTAAACGAAGATTACCTGACCAAGATTAAACGAAGATTACCTAACCAAGACACAAACGGGGATTAAACAAAGATTACCTGACCAAGATTTTGATGTCACGTAGCCGTACACCACCGCCAATCGCCCCTCCGTCGGCTTTTCCTCCGTCGATTGTTGACAGGCCTCCTTGGTTGTCCCTGCATGATAGAACACTTTAATTAGTGACTTGGGTTGCCCTGACTCATCCAAATATGAGACTTCTTGCAATCTCATATCTCTTTTATCATTGAACTCAAATGGTGCTTTTTGTGCAATTGGTTTTCGTGCCCACACAAGCTTTGGTTTTTTAAAAATTGAGCTTACTGTTGGAGTGAAGACCTTTTCTTTACCCTTTTCCGATTTGATGGGTTTCTCAACTTTCTTTTGTTTATGCTTGAAAACATTATTTTCTGTAACATGGCGTTGAGTTTTATGCACATCACCGGTTTTTCTATCCGATTGTTTATCTTTAGGAATTTTGTGATCTTGGGCCTTAGGTCTTTCAGACATGTTTGGCCTTTGATGCACATTTTTACATCGAGAAACATTCGGATATCTACTGGAGTGTTCCCGGTTGTGAACACAGTTTTGAGCCAAGTGTCCGGGATTCCCACAGATATAACACGTTTGTCTTCTCGGATACGGGGCATAGTATCCGGTGTCCCATGATGATGACCGTTGAGGATAACTTGTGAAGTAACCTACATTTTCACAGTTCCTAGAAAACCTTCTATCGAACATTTGATCATCATTTATATAATTTTTGTTATTTGATTTGAAGCAATTCCTATCAAAATTCCTAACATTTTGTTCAAAAGCACGATGATGATTATCGAAATTTGCATAAAATTCACTTTTGGTAAAACGTTGAGGCAATTGCTTCGAATTTAACTGACTTGTTGACGGTTTGCTACTTTCACGATTAGAAGAACGATTTTTGTTTTTGATGAATTAATGATTTTTACCATTCACAATCTGCTTTTCTTCTTTCTCCAAAGTTCCACCATTCACAAAAGTGGATTTTAAATTAGTTTTCAACTTATTCCCTTTTCAAAAGTACCATTGTTTAAGCCAACATTCAAACCAGAACCAACAAAAGTAGAAGAATTTTGAAAACCAAACAAAACATTTTTAAAAGACAAACACTTAGAATTTGAATTAAAAACATGACTCTCCTCCTCATCATCACTCCCACAATCCTCCACTATGCCCTCTACTAATCATGTTGTTTCACAAGACTTAGACGGGGTAGTAACGTTCACATGTTTTACTGTGGGACCAATAGTTATGGGCATGGACTGTGTGGTTGAAGAAGGTTGATCTGGTTTACGGCCTACACATTATTCCATTTCAACTTCTTCATGTTGAACACTTGGCATTGAAGTAAAATTGCCATTGAATGGATGCTCAACTGCATGATAACCAATTCCTGGATTCCCTTTCTTTCTTACTTGAGAATCTACCATGTCATAAACTACTGATCGAGAGTGTTGAATTTTCTCGATTGTTAGTTTAGTGTTTACCAGTTGAGTCACAACGTCATTTAGCTTTAAACTAATGTCGTCTATTCGTTTTAAAGCATCACGATAAAGACATTCCTTATTGCTAAAGTCCATTTCAAGTTTAGAAAAATCATTTTTACTTGCCTCAATTTTATCTTTAAAAATGTTTTCAGATCGCTTGTGCTCAGCATTGGCATACCGAAGTTGAGTAATTTCTTTAATTAACATTTCATTATCACACTTATATCTATTTACTTTTTCTATGCAATTTTTAATACATGTATATGTGTGTACCTTAGCTTCTTCAAATTTTGCCATGAGAGCATGATTCGACACCTGCACAGCAACTCATGAATCTGGTCTCCCCAATCATATCTAGTAGTCAGCTGACAGACCAATGCTTTGCTATCACTTGTTGTAGTTGCTACCTTTTCTTCTGAGCTATTTGATGAACTTCCCTTTTCAACTTTAGGCTCGGGGCATTCCCTAGCAAAGTGCCCCGACTTGCTACAGTTGTAGCACCTCAAGTTGGACTTGTCAAAACCAATCTTCTTTGTGCCTGACTCCATCCCATCAAATTAGTTTCTCCCAGTTCCCTTGATGAATTTCTTAGCACGGTGCACTTCCATTGCCATGTGCCACTTGATATCCATCTCTTCCAAGTCATCATGATGAATTCTGATCCCATCAAATGAGTTTCTCCCAGTTCTCTTGATGAATTTCTTAGCACGGTGCACTGCCATTGCCATGTGCCACTTGATATCCATCTCTTCCAAGTCATCAGGATGAATTTGTTCCATGTTATCTTGTATCAGATTGACAGGAGAGAGTTTTTCGGCCAGTATTGCATTATAGCTATTTAAGAAAACACTAAACAATGCAACATTCATTTCAACAGGTTTGACAGTATTTGTGGGCGGTGGATTATTCTGTTGAACTGGTGTAGACAATGTTGTTTGTTTTGAAACACCAGGCGTATTCGGAGTATGAGCAAATGACATGCTTGAAAGTAAAGTACTACCTTGAGACACTAAGTGATCTGTCTCAGACATAAACATGAGATGCATCTGTTGATCATCCATCTCATAAGACCTCAAAATAGAGATTAATTCACTGAGTGAGGTGGTATACATGTCTTTGGATCTCTTAATTGTGGTGATGTTGAAGTTCCAGTTTATTGGTAGAGAGTTGAGCAACTTCTTGTTTATCTCACCCTTGGTCATTTCAATTCCAGCACTGCTCATTTCAGTCATTAGATGAGTGAACCTGTTTATCTGTGATTCAAGGCTTTCCCCTTTCACATACTTGAACATGTTAAATTTTTGTCTTAACATGTCCTTCCGACTCTCTCGCATATCCAAATTACCTTCAAATCTTTCAACCAAAGCATCCCAGAGTGATTTTGCAGTTTTGTACTCCTTGAAACCCTAAGCAATTTATGTTGACAACGCCATTGTCATATGCGCGTAAGCTTTCTCATCCTTTTCTTTCTGAAGAATTTCTTCACCAACATAAAGATCAGGGTCCTTAGAAACAAACTCGTTGTTTGCATTTCTGACCATAGGAATTGTAGGGCCCTTCTCAATAAACTTCCATATAGATGAATCCTTATAACTAGCAAAATTTCCATATCTATATTTCCAGTTATCAAAATCATCTGCACTGGTGAGACGAGGAGGTCTATTAGTGGTACCAATCTCGTTGTCTATGGCATTAGTATCAGTCGTGATTTATACAGCTGAGGAACGCACGAGATTTGCAATAATAATAGCTAACACATAAATCCGCAAACTTGAAGTAAAGTTGGCACAAACTTGAAGTAACCGCAAACTTGAGTAACTGCAAACTTGAGGAAACGCAAACGCAAACTTGACAAACCGTAAAGTTCAAGAACCGCAAACTTGACACCCGCAATCTTCCAGATGAAGAAAAAACCGAAAACGTTGATTTTTCCAGCAAAAAAATCAACTGATCAAATCGAATCTTCAACAAACGCGATAGAAACAAGGTCCAAAATATGTTAATCTGACAAGCAACTCTTCCAAACACACACGTCAGTTCAAATAAAAGCGAAACTAGTAACTTTGATACCTCACGAGTTAAAGAAATCCGTTGTAAGTTTCACCGAATGAGCGTTAAGGCTTTGATACCAAATGTAAGGTCCGAAATCCTGAGGATCTTCAATCAACGGATTCAACAGCGTGTTTAACCTAGCGGAAACAGACTCAACACGTGACTTGTAGGTAGAAACAAAGAAGATGAGACACAATCAAATATTAAATGATAAAAACCATCAGGAAATTGGGTGATAAAAACCATCAGGAAAGCCATTCCAGGTATGTGGGAATATAATCTTAGTGTTGGAATGAGTTTTTAAAGAAGTTGAAAAATTGGAAAATTTCGTTTTCTTTATGTGATGGGAGCCTCTTCGCGTACCGCGAAGAGTTGCCTTCCCATCTTCGCGACACGCAAAAGACAAACAGAAGGGCCAAACTTAATTTTGTCCCTCGCGGTACGCGAGGGACTGCCCCCTGGTTTTCGCGGTACGCGAGGGACCCAAAAACCCTAATTTTTGATTTTTTTTTATTTTTCATTATTTGAGTCGTTCGAGTCCGCTGGGTCTTTTAATTTTCTTTGAGTTGTTATATTGAGTCGATATGATGCTTGTGGGTTTGTTTCGAGCTTAATTTGCAGGTTTGGATTTCAATTTCCCGTACTCAATCTCCATTCGGGGGACGATAATCCGACTTTCACTTAATTATTTTGTACAAGGCAATCCGCTTGTATCCATGGAGCACAATCGCGAATGAAATGCTATACGATCATCTTTCAAGCTAAGTTTTATTTTTTGTATTTTGTTTCGTTTTGAGTCGCTCTTCCTACGTTGAGGATAATGCAGAGTTTAAGTGTGAGGAGGGGAAACCTTGTCCGGGTCTAGTTTGAGTCTTTTGTTTTGAGTGAGTTTTGAATCGTCAAAATCATAAAACTTTAACTAGAACTGGACAAGGTCTCCTGATTTAAGCCTTTGGCCAATTTAAATTTAAATTTTTACACATCATTTACTCCACGTCTTTCGCATAGTCAACTGCTTTGGCATTTACTCCGGTCTTTGCTCTTCTGCTGGCATTGGCTTGCCTCTTTGATGTTACTGTCATCTTCTCCAAAATATCCCAGTCAACATCTACGTGATTCTCGATGAATGAACCTGCACTGGTTGCATTAACATCTTCAGGTAGCAACCCATCATAAAAGGCATGAATTAGCCTTCTGTATCCCATGATGGACAAAAATTTAAAAATTTTGAAAAATTTCCTTGGAATAGAATGTTTGCAATTAAATGGAAAATGATAGTACACGCGGGAATTTGCATGTGGAATTTAATTGAATAATAATGATGATCAAACACGTCTAATCTGTATCGTTTTGGTAGGCCCAACCGACTTAAGAGCTTAAACATCATGATAGTGAATCTATTTAAATGAATAATTAATTCAGGATGTCTTGTGGGTTCTCATCTTAGGGGTGTCGGTAAGATCGAAACTTTCAATATAGGGTGATAGGTACCTTTATAAACAAAAATTTATAAGTTTTTAAAATTTTTTGGAACATCGCTTTCTTTTTATGAAGATAAATCCAAAAGTTGGGTGGCGCCGCAATCCATAATCCATCAAATTGAATGACCTTAATTAATTAAAAATTGAGATCTTGAGTTTAGCCTATGTGTTACCCTTCGCAAGGGTGAATTAGAGGATACACCATGGACGGGACTTAAGTGATCAATAACATTGGATGACTAAGTTAGGTTTACGTGTTTCCCTTCGGGATGGTGACTTGAAGGATACACCCATGTTCCGAAGCTTATGTACTTCATTGCTTAAAAACTTCAGCCTACGTGTCATATATCGTGTTCCAGTGTGATTGAAACACCGTTGGGTTATGTTTATTCATAAGTATTAATAAAAGTTAAAACATTTAACCATCGATCCACAATTCATCTAATTTTCAAAAACATATAAATTTGTGTTTATAATGGTGGCAAATCTATATGGTTTAACGCGAGCCTAAACATGACTTTGAGATGGGATTAGGCTTAGTCGTAACTTTCTAAGTGTGAGACCCATAAATTGACTGCTTGCTTGGTAATGTATAATATATTAGATCACATAAGTGGGGGCTCGAGAGTCGGTGGCTGGGTTCAATCGGATAGAAATACCGATTGTTACGGTTAACGTGTTATGAAAATATGTGTTGTGTAAAATGAAAGTAAAGTTGCAAGTTTCCCGGTTATGATTCTATTGCATTATTCTTTTTCTGGACGAAAAAGGTCAAGTGTGGGGATGTGATGTAGGGTTAAATATCTCATGTATAAGTGTCGGTTTTTTGTACATTTTAATAGTTAATTGTGTTTATCGGGTCAGTTTTATGTGGGTTTCATAGTTTGATGTGTTACAGGATATTTGTGCTAAAGAGCGGAACTTTACGCGTCATATATATGAAGGCACGAAGCTCGGGAAGTCAATAAAGTCAAAGTCAAAGATCAAAAGTCAAAATTCTTGAAATTAATATCTCAGAGGAACATTGTTTGCGGTACGCAAAAAACCAGAAAAGACCGTGCGACTAAATTGTCCTTCGCGCCACGTGAAGGACTGGCCAGAATGTTTCGCGGTAAGCGAAGAAACCTTATTACGGCAAATTAAACCTAATTTCAATTATAAAGTCATTGTGACTCCAATTCTCAAATTACCTTCTTCCCTGCCGTCCCAGAGCTTCCTTAAGGCGATTCTAGAGCTTGTTTGGCCAATTGTTCTTAGTTTTGAATACTTGTAAGTTTAAAGTTTAGATCTTTAATGTTTTCGACAATCATTAGCGGCTAAACGCTTTCGTGATCCCTCCGGGTGAACGATTTATGCTTGTACTCGTATGATTTTAGTGAATGATCAGCATTAGATTGAAGTTTTGTGAACCTATTAAGTTCTTTGAATTCAATTGTATGTTTGATTTATGAACAATTACATGTTTTCAATTTATCGCATCTATCATCGTTTCTTGGTTTACTTGCATCAGGAATAATCTGATTTTGTGATTGAATTGACTATTGTGTGATTGGCTTAAACAATTAAACAAGGTTATGTCTATGTAATATTTGATCTGATTTGAAACTAAAATTGTGCATGTGCTTTGCTAAATCTAAAACCCGGAGTGGTCATTCTTCTCCAATTGTTTTTATAACTCAAATTAAGTGCTTTTGATAACTCTAAGTGTTTTAAGTAATAAAGTTTAGAACTTTTGTAGTAATTGAATCAGTTAGTTTAAATAGCATTCTCCACTGGTTCATGTGGATTCGACAACCCTACTTTCCTGTCTACAGTTTAAAGTAGCTAAGTAGTGAATTTTATAAATATTTTTTATTGACCTTGACACCGCGATCATGGGGGTGGGGGGTTTAGATTTTTGGGGGGAGTTTAGGTTTTTAGGGGGAGTGGGGTGGGGAGTTTTGGTTTTTGGGGTGTGGGGGTGGGGTTTTTAGGCTTTTCGGGGGTGAGGTTAGAGGGGGATTTAGGTTTTTGGGGGTGTGGGTGAAGGGGGTTTAGGTTTTTGGGCGAGGGTTAGGGTTCGATGAGACGGTTCCAACGCCGCTAGAATGAGCTCAATCGGGGTTCGTTTGACTCATTTCTTAGTGTTTCTTAGTGAAAACTCACTTATTAGTGAAACCTTCCCCTATATATATACACTAGAAACCTTGACCCCCGCGTTGTGGCGGGGTCGTACAGTGACATTAACGCCGTTTAGTACGATGACATGAGCAACCCGTGCTCTGCGACGAGAAGCGGACCTTAAATGGTGGAGACAGTGACAATAACATGGCTAACAACAAAAATAAACGTGATTAAATACATAAAAAAATGTATGAAGTTACGGCGACTCAGTTAGCCGAATAAAAAGAAATGTAAAAAAAAAATGTAAAAAAAACAAAGAAAAAAAAAATTATGGACCAAAAGATAGGTAACATGTGGTGTGGTGTTGAGAAAAACACTTAGTTTTGACATTTTATAATGCTAGGGAGGAGTTGTACTAGATACTTGTAAATGAGTATAACAAAATTTATAATGGGACGTAAAAAAATATATTAAACGCAACATAAATTTTTTTTTTCAAGATTTTAAATATGTTTCATAAAAAAAGAGAAAAATATTATTTCATTTATAAAGTATTGAGGCGAAACTTTTTTATAATTAAATCATAAGGGTTAAAAATGAATAAGTGATAAAACTTGGTTAATTACTTGCATATGGAGAAAAGAAAAATAAAAATAATAACTTATTGATCGCCAATATTGATGATTAGGAGTAAGTGAATATATTATATATATAGTGTGTGAGAAAAGACCCAAATGGGTGGAACTTTCTAGAGTCAATGGGCCCATAATATGGACGAAAATGGCTTAATGGGCTGGATGTTTGTAACAAATGTCCTAGCCTAGGTAGTTTGCTCAATTTCTGGACCTGGATTCACTCATTTGGAGTCTTGGATTGGAACTTTAGTTTGAATTGAAGTATTTCCTTCCAATTTTCAGTATTTGATTTGATTTTTAATTAAATTGGAAAAACATGTGTGCTTTGCATATATTTATTAACTAGGTTAGAATTATGTGTATTACACGGGTTGAATAAATATAATATTATATACTTAATAATAAAAAAATATTTTCTTTAAAACCCGTTTAATACATGAGTTGAATAAAATATAATATAGTCTGTTAACACATAAATTAGTCAAAATATGTTGTAAAAATATAAATTTTCACGTGACGGTTATAAATTCTGTTAAGTTCATTTTAAAAACATTTTTTTTCAACTGAGTATTACTTTTTTTTTATGTAATTGATAAATGTTAATTTATATTAAATTCATTTGTCGAATGATATAATAACTATCTATAATTAAATAATAAGTATCCATAGTTAGATTTATATTAAATATTTAAAAATATATATTCTTTTAATATAACTATTTAATAGGAGTGATAGGAGGGAAAAGTATACTAAGGATACACCAGAAAATGACATGTGTCGCATCAAAACCTTTATATATTAGTATAGACTAGGTTATGAATCTCGTGTATTACACATGTTGAAAAAATACAATATTATACACCTATTAAAAAAGATTTACATATTACATATTTATTATATATTATATAGTTTTTTAATACAAATCCTAGAAACGTTATATAATTATTTTTATAAAATGTTTTATAAAAAGAACGAAAGAAATGTTCAATTTATAAAAATGTTTTATAAACAAACCTTTTTTTTAAATAAAAAACATTTTATAAAAAGAATTATAAAAAATCATTATCATTTAATATGAGAGAAAGAGGCGGGAAACAAAAAATTATAAAAAATTAAAGAAACGTTTATAATTAATAAGAGTGAGAGGCGATAAAAAATGTTAAGAATACATAAGAGAGTGACAAGTATCCCACAAAAACCTTTATTTATTATATAGTGTAGATATTGATTTAGACCTTTATTTAGGCATTTAGTTTCAATTCTATGTTTCCAATTTTGAATTCATAAGATTTAACGTTACATGTAAAATTTAAAAGTTCTGCATAAAACAATTTAGTGTAAATAGTTTTAGGTATTAAAAAGAGTTAATTGCATAAATGGCTCTTTTAGTTTGATCAGATTGTATGATTAGCTCTCATATTTTAAAAATTGCAAGCTTAACCCAAACTTTTATGACTGGTTACGCACTTAGCCTTGACGTTAATACCAAATAGTCTTTAATGTAAAATTAACCCACGTGCCATCCGTATGACTTACAATTGCAAACTTTAACTCAAAAAATACGTTAAAGTTAGTAAAGTACTAAAACCACCAACAAAATAGAGGTGAATCTAGCTTTAATAAGACATGAACTTATTTTAGAAGCAAAAGTAATATTAGATTATTCTCATCAGTTTCTTTATCCCCATATTTATAATTACACTAAAAATTACTATTTTTTCTTTCTCATTTTTAATTAAATAATACTTTTTATATTATTATCATTATCTTTTCTCTCTCCTCCATTCACAACCACTTTAAAAAATTATGCGGATGAACAGTGTTTTCCCCAAGTATACAAAAAAATCATACATTTTTTCTCTCCTACACGTACAACCACTTTAAACCATTATCTAAAATATACAAAACACATTCACAAAAATATACAGAAACTGATATGAATGCTCTTAAGAATCAAAGCTATACAAAATTGACAAATTCCTTAAAATGCTAGAAAAACAACTCTTTCTTTTCTTACATGTAAGGTAAAACTCTTTTTTTCCACAGATTTCGTTCGTGTGGTCGAAAAAAAATGAAAAATCCAATGAATGACATTGCAAATTTTTAACTTTTGGAAAAAACCCGTCAGAAAGACAAAAGAATGGTCCTGGCTTAAACAAAAAACTTTAAAAGTACTATTCTGTGGAAAATCTATCTGAAAAAATTATACTTAGTTTTTTCTCAATTTTGGTTATATTTATATGTACATATGCATATACAAGAAATAACTAACAAGACATATACAGATATACATACATATACAAATGGGTCTAAAGAGATGAAATATACAAGAGTCATTATTCATAAATTCTAGAGAATATTATTTGGAGCAACTAACAAATCACAAGATTAAAATTAAAACTACAATTTAAAAGTTTTCAGCTTTCTATGCTTCATACTTTTAGGAACTGCACCATATTTCGTTAAAATGATTCAAGAAACCAACTAAATTCGTTCAAAATGATTGCTATTCTTTTGGATATAAAAAAAACTCTAACTTGTAACTCATTTTTAGGGTTAAGTTTGCAATCGTAAATCACGTGTATGACACTTGGGTTAATTTTCCATTAAAAACTAACTTATATTAACGTCAGGAGTTAAAGGCACAATCATATCAAAAAGTTTAAGCTAAGTTTATAATTTTTAAAATCTGGGACCAAACATGTAATTTGATCAAACCACGGGGCCATTTATGATACTAACCCTATTAAAAAATATAAATTTTCTCTTAATAATTTGTTTTTATCTTTTGGGTGACGAAGTAGGTTTTTTCTTCAGTGTGTGTTACGTAGAGTATCTTTTGTTTGTCAAATTGAAATTCAAAATTGAAATTTTTTTTTGATGTTTGTTAAAGTCAATGTGGGCAACTGATGGCCAAACTTGAATTTCGTATCCTATACAAGAAAAATACAATCCCACGATGTTTCAGTTGGACAAACTTATATTTATGTTTGACTACTATTTTTTGGCTACTTATTTTTATATTTTGTCACAGACAGTTTAGTATTTATGTTCATTAATTATGCTAATATAGTATTTATTAGAGAAAATCATGAAAAAGAATATTTTTAGGGTTTTCATACCGAGAGTACCTTAGAGTATGTGGTATACTTTAGTGAGTGAGACTTTAGTAAGAGGAAAAAGGGTTGCCACGTGGGCTCACGTCATCTACATCAACTCTCACATCAATATCACTTGGTAATGAAAATACTCAAGTGAGTGAAAGTGGTGCGAGCATTAAATGAATTTTTTTATTAATATTCATTTAAATAATATTGATAATCAAAATTGTATTAAAAAAACATAAATAAAAATTCAAAAAATAAAACTACTTGATTCCATATTTTGCCCTGATCCATTTTGTTTCTTCTCGAGAAAGGCTCGTCGGAGGCCGGTGATCTGATCAAGGTTGAGGGCGAAAATTTTCATCTCTTCTTTTTCTCTCTTTCGATTAAACTTCTCTCTTTCTCTCACGTTGCATTCTTGCATTTGTTCGACCATTTGTTGGCCGATGTCGACGTGAGTGGGAACCGAGCCCGATGCTCGAGCCTTTGCTTTTTTTTTTCTTTCCGACCGGTCGTGGTATGCCGTCCTCATCATCCAATGCATCTTGGTTGAGATCATACATAGATTTTCCGCCAGACGCGGTCGGACTAACATCAATGTCGGTCGAGGATCGTTTCTTTGAAGATCCGTCTTCGCTTGGATTGACGTACAATTTTTGCCATTTCGGCGATTTCCTCAATAGTTTCCAAGTCGCTCTTGGAGCTTGGCCTCCTCCGTCGTCTTGATAGTGGGACGTTACTTGGATCAAAATGTCGGTATCATTACAACTGCTTTTTCGGCTCATATCACATTGTTGGTAGATCACGTGAAACTTTAAGACCTTTCGGTTTATATGAGTCCATTTAAAACTCAATTGGTCCATACTTCGGTACTCGGGGTACGCCCATTAAGGCTTCATATTTTTTACCAAAATGTTTCCATAACGTTTCTTTTGTTTTGAGACAAAAAGTTAAATGCATGGTGTATAACCTTTGGTTCCATTGCTGATGTCTTCAGGTCTCTCTTCAATTACTATACTATAATTTGAATGTTTTGGCTTTTGGGAATTGTGTTAAGGAAACTAGCATTGACTTTATTACTAACTGAAATATAATAATTTTTTCCTTTACAATCATTTTCAAAAATTGGGTAAAATTTATCCACGTTTCACACCTTTTATGTTTCTTATTTCACCCGTATTTTAGTTGTAGTGTATAATAGTTAATAACAAGTATATTTCTAACTAAATAGATTTAAATAGGATTCTACAGTTTTAAATCATGATTGGTTTGTGTGGGCGGCTTTGTCACATGTCATGTGGTAATTGAACCAATTTTTTATTTCTCATGATTTTGTGTCTGTATAAAGGGTTAAACAAGCTTAAACACAAATGATCTCCTAGCCTAGCGGAAAGGCCGCGCCCTGTGCTCCCCATCCACCTGGGTTTAAGACTTGGGGTGACATTTTTATGTTGTTTTTTTTGCTATTTTTTAATTCAATTTTTTTTTGCGTTCATCTTTCTAAACATGTTATCGCTTATATTTTGGTTCAAGCCCACGACTCCGCCACGGAGCGCATGCATCATATCGCAAACATCTTAATCTTATAGTACAACACTTTAGTGCGTAGATGACGTCATAATTTTTTTTTCTTTTCTAATTTAACAATTTAATCTAATTTTTTTTTCATTACCTTATATCTTAATTTTTAACACGTGAGAGTAGGCATCTAACGATTCGAACGATTATGGATGAGTAACGAGACTTTTTTTTTGTTTGTTTAGCTTTAACCGAACAACGAGCAAATACAAAAAAGTTAAACACACAAAAAAAAAATCCTTATTTGTTTATAAAGAAAATAAACATAAATACTTAATACTTATTAAATATTTTATTATCATTTTTAAAGAAAGTAATTAAGTATTTTATTTTATTATATTATTATGTTTGCTTGACCTAAAATAAATATAAGATAATGTAAACTTTTATAAAAAATAAAGTAGAACTTTATATGAAATAATATAAACTTTGATTTAGTTTTTGATTTTTTAAATTCTTTTTTTTAAATCTCAAACATATCCTTACGACTTTTTTATTCTTTTTCCACACTAACATATAAAACTTCATCAGGCGATAGTTATATTTTTACCTATATCTTGACATAAGGTTTATTCTAAACCAAGCATTACATATTTCTCACCAAGCTGTCGCACCGCCGTGCCTTCAATCTATATTTCAACGTGAAAGTTTTTATATTAGCAACGCCCCCGTCGCAATGTGTGTTTACGTATGCCATGGTTTTGTTTTTCTTTTTTTTTTTATAAAGTTTTGAATATTATCAGCGTCTACGACACAACACATTGGTTTGAATATTTTAAATATTAAGTTTTTGTACACTACGAGTATACCGTTGCGTCGTACTTATTTTTATCTGCATTTCAATAAAAAATTTATCCACATTTGATCTGGTCTACGTTTTGACGTCAGTTTTATTAAAAACCTAACCATGTGCGACATGTTTTTTATATGTATTTTTAATTAACATAGAAACTTCCTATGCTTCTCTAAGCGTGCTTAACCACATCAATGTGATCGCCTTCTTTCTATGTTTCGATAATGTCTTAGCAACGTCATTGCTGCAATGTGTGTGTTTACGTCACCGTTTCATTTTTTTATCAGCGACTCCATCGAAATTGACGTTTAAGAGCCAAATCGCCGATGTGCGCGCCCCGCCGTAGCGCGGGGGATATTATACTAGTTAATATTAATTTGTATAAGTAAGTACTAAAAAAATAAATTGAATTAATTTTAATTTGTATAATATTTTACATAACGATAACGGGATCCTCCGAGACGTCGACAAACGCCCTAACCAAATTTAACTCTCTGTCCAAATCCCACTTCTTTGTAATTCGTGAGGCTGTTTTTGTTTGTGTTTGTTTCTTTTTGCCTTTACTTTTGTTACGCACGGGTATCCTCAACGGCTTCTTCTTCCTCCTCCGGTACTTCTTGAGTTTCCGGAACAAAATCCGGATATGGTGAGTATCCTACGGTTATATTTGGCATGTTTGGGACATACTCGAGTGATCTGATCTGGTTTTGGTTGAACGGTTGTGGTTGGGTGAACGCGTTTGGGGTTTTTTGAAGACGGCATGTTGAACGTATTTTGTTGTGACGCGTAATGAAGCAAAACATGTTCGGATCATTAGGATTCATGATTTATAGAGAGGAAAGTGAGATTTTTTAGTGTAAAATATATTTTGTAAAAGAGTTATTTATAGTGTTTTAATTGAGAAAAAAAAAATTTTATTTCATTTGTTACGGTAACATTGAAAAAAAAGAGGAGTTTGATCTCGTTTTGTCCTCTCCTTCTCGTGAGAAATCTCAAGAGTCACCCTCATCGCCCCTCACAAAAATGAGGGGACGGTATGCCATATGTCTTACGACGTGAGCCATGCTCACATAAGAGGTTCACGATACGCATACTACTTTTCTCAGTTTCTCACCCATTTGGGGGTGGTCGGAGCACGCTATCCACCCTTATTATTTAAGTTTCTTCTTTATATTTTATGTTCTTTCAATGTTATCATAATAGATTTTCGTGTATTTACTCTCTCTTGAAAGGGAATGTCGACGTCACAAGGGATTTTTTTTAATTTCTTTTTTCATGTCTTATACAATTTTTTTTATAAACATCAACAAAGTTGGTTTACTCCCTTGCCAATGAATGAAGCAACCTGGGTTCGATCGTCACACCCTTTTCTTTTGGTCTGTTAACCCTTTTTTATAACTCTTTTTTTTTAATTCTTTTATTTTTTTTCTTTTTTCCCGAAAACTTTCCGTTCTTTTTTTAACGGTTTTCTTACCGTTGTGCTATGCTTATTTTTATCAATGTTTAGACGTTATTTTTTTTAACAGTTTTGTTTCTTTATATAACCTTTTGGATATTATTAACGCTTTCTTAGCAATGTGCAAGTTTTTTTTATTTTTTTATATATAGTTTCGAAGACGTTATCCCTTAACTTTCTACATTTTCAAATAATACCCGTAAAATTTCTAAAAAATTCAAATTTAAATGGCAAAAATGGCCCCCTCAACTTTGTAAAATGTCACTTTAATCTCCTCAAGTTTACCACATGTAGTATATATAATATCATTTTCCTTAATAATTTTCATTTCTTTGCTTAATTTTTTTCCATAAATTTTGTTAAAAACGGAGTTGTATTCAAAATATAGTATTTTTTAGGTATCATTGATTATATCATATGACGGTGACGTACTGGTACTGTAAAAAATGAGACCGACACCGACTGAAAAACATCAGTACCGTTATATAAATGTCTTTTATCTATGTTTCGATCTCCACAACCGAGTCGACATAACTTGATATGTTTCTTTTATGCATTTAACTACGTTTCTTTGTGTGCTTAGCCACGTTAATATCACCGACTTAACCGTTTAAGGTCCAACTTCCGTCGCGAAGCACGGGACAACATTTCTAGTTATTCTTAATTTCATGTATCATTTTCTTTTTCTCACAGGGTTTTAAATATCTTCATGTTTTATCTATTTGATGTTTTCTTATTTTATTCATTCTTCCTATTTCTTACTTTCCATCTTTAAAATACCATTCTTATTTTTAAAACAAAAATAAATGGCTAATTAGTGTCAAACTAGTAGAGGTAAACCCGCGAGTTGCGGAGGGTGTCGATGCTGCGAGAAATCTGTAACGCTTGGTTTAGAATAAACTTAATGTCAAGACGTAGATAAAAAGAAGAACATCGCAACAACATATTTTGAATTTCATAAAATGATAAGATTAAACATTCTCACTTTATACAAAAAAACAAAACCATGCAGTACTTTTTGATAACTTGTGTGTTTGTACTTCGATTAAAATTTGCGGTGAAACGTATGATAAGAGTGGTTAAAAACTTCAACGTAATGTAAATTTAGTTAAAGTTGAGGGGATAAAAAAAACTCTGTGGCCAAACTTCGAAGAACAAAAGTTTTGTGAATAATTTAAAAAAAATAATAGGTTGATAAATGTATATTGTAAGTTTAATTAAAGTTGATGTGCTATACGTTAATTATTCAAAATTTTAAAGAAGAAAACATTGTGGCCAAACTTCAAAGTATAAAAGTTTTATGATCAATTTGTAAAAAATAAAAGGTTGTGATCAATTTATAAAATATGAAAAGTATACCAATCATAATAGTGACTATTTGTGGTTATATATAAGTAGTATAAGAAATTTTTTATATCTCTAACATCAAATATAAATTAATAATCCAATAGTGGATGACGAGAACTACCATTCAAAGCATGTGATGTCTAACATCTAGTATGATCGTAATACCCCAAAAATTCATATAAAATTTTAACTTGTTACATTACAAAAAAAAAGACAGGATTATGTAAGACAAGGCCATGTAGAGCTTTCTTACAAAACCTTTTTAACTTTTTGAGTAATTTGAAATGCTGGGGTCGATAAATATTTTTTCATATTGGGATTTATAATATAATATAAACCAATTGAGGGGCCGCATCATTCTTACAAAGATAATTGATAGAAAAATAAAATAAAAGAAAGGTTTAACCTTAGTCTAATAGCAAGGGTATGCCCAAATAATAAGGGTATTAATTGATGGAAAAGTGCACGTCATGTGACATCACGTTATTTCCTTCAATTAACACATCATTCATCACTTGATAATGGAAATACCTAAGTGATTGAGGTGATCTGATTATTAAATGTTTTTTTTAAATTAAACATATTTATTTTTTCTTTATTTGAATCATTAGGATGTACCTTATTTTTGAAATTCGATCCAAATCCATCAGGCAATCTTACTCCTCTAATAAACTGACAAAAGAATTCTCAATCACTGGGTGTGAAAGAGTAAGGAGCTTGTGGTTGGTACAACTTGTTTTTTTGTGTTAGCCATAAGTTATGTCGAATACCCATATTTTTCAAGTCTTTGCGGGCTTTGTGTGTGTCTTTTGATTTATTTTTCATCAACAAAGCACCCAATAAACTCTCACACACATTTTTCTCCACGTGCATAACATCAAAATTGTGTTTTAAAAGCAGAGAAGACCAATAATTCAGCTCAAAGAAGATACTTCGTTTAGTCTAATTCAACTCTGACGCAACACGCTTTCTTTTTACACCTCCATGCCTTCGATGTTTCCCCGGAACACGACCGGGGAGACTTTTTAGTTGTTCTAATATTTGAGCATTACTCAATCGTCGGGAGGATCTCTTGTCTCTTTCTTTCCATTAAACGACATATCGTTTCTCCATTTATTCTTTCTATGCAAGAATCTTCTATGGGCAACAAAAGCTACCTTATTCGTTGTAGAGCACGAAGGTGTGTCAACGTTACACGTAGGGCATACTTTATAACATTGACCACTCCATCCAGACAAACTACTACGAGCATGATAATCGTTGATAGTCCATAACAGTGCGACATGCATCATAAATACAGTTTTGGTTGATGCATCTCTCACCGGGACTCCTCCAGCCCACAACATTTTCAACTCATCGACCAAATGGCTTAAAAAAACATCAATGTCCTTACAAGGTGATTTAGGCCCGAGAATTAGCAAGGTTGATGTCGTCCAGACGACCTATAAAAAAAACTACTAAAACCTAACCTAGACTCCTAACTAAACCGCACTGACAAGCAGGTGTACCTATCGAGTGTAGCACAGCTTAATGGTAAACCAGAATATCAAACTAGAGACACTGAATAACAAAACAGACTCTGAATCGGACTAAAGATTGATGATTGGGGGTTGACTACACTACTGATTATCACTAAAATAATGTAGAATACAAGATCGAATCCAACTATCAAGAGAAAGAACTAAGGAAATATCAAGATACGGGAAGAATACCACCTAGGTCGGAATCCTACTTGCAAAGCACAACTTCTACCGGTTCTGGAAACTATGATGGATCTGGGTTTCTTAGGAGGACAGCTCTAGACAACCTAGTGGGTCCCTAATCACTCTTAGTGTGTCACCAACTAAGGAACCTACAGATGTAATAACTCACCAGATTGTTGGATCACCTCTCGGGTATTTCCAACTATGACAAAGTACCCAAATAGACAGATTACATCTCAGTCTCACCGCCTACAATACATTCAAGGAATGCACGGGGTAATCCTAGGCTGAAAACTATGATTTGAACTAGCAACAATCACTAGACACCTAATATTAACGCCCTCTCAGACTGTTAACACTCAGATTCCTAATGACGAAGACTGGACAACTAATTCTCACCTCTCGGGTGTTGAACTAGGACACACACTCAATTCAAATCAAGGATCAATGACAACTCCTATGGCTCCTATGTCTAGCATAAACCATACACAATCACAAACCCTAAGATCTATGATCAATATACGCTAACGAATTGGCAGATAACCACAATCAACATACGGAATTGAAATCAATCATACAATCAGAATTTAGCATGCATATTCACCATACTAATCAACATAAGATCTTTACAAAATCATTAAAACATCATTCAAATCCAAAAACGATAAAAGTTGCAAACTTTAACAAGTATTCATCATACCTAGGCAGTATCAATGAGTTTAGCCTACGACCATACTCAAAACAATCATAACAACAATAATTAAGCAAAGCATAGGTTCAATCACATAAAACAATGACAAAGATCGAATCTTGAAAACCGAATAAGCTAGAATTAACCAACCCGGATCCAAAGCTTCAATCTTGCACTTGATTCTTCTTCCTTCCCCAAAATCGCCTTAGAATATGCTCTGGACGGCAAGAATACAAACTCCTCTGATAATGGCATTAAAATTCTATTTAATACGAATTTAGGGTTTTTTCACGGATTTTCTATCTCTCACGTACCGCGATAGAAGTTGCTTGTTTCTATGCGTACCGCGAAGGACAATTTAGTCGCGGTCGGATTTGCTTTCCCTTGCGTACCGCGAGGGATCTTCCTCTGCTCTTCGTGTACCGCGAGAGACATGTTTTCACCATTTTTTACTTTTTAACTTTGGGCTTCAATCTCGTGCTCGGTTTCTTCGTGTTTTCACTCATTATTACCTTGAACACCTGTAAACACATAGTAGACTCAATACATAACAAAAATGACTCAAAACAAATGGAAAACTACTCAAAACGCACAAAAACATTAGGAATAAAGATGTGTGCTTTGCACCACATCAAAGATTAACATGAAAGAAGACTCTTCCATACATAACCACGGTGGTGCATTAAGTTTTTAACACTATCGGCCACATACTGTAAGTCTGAATCATGTTACCGAATGGATTAAAACCATCGGCAGTCAAACCTAACCGGACATTCCATGGTTCTTTAGCAAATTCCGGATATCTCTAATCAAATTCTTGCCATGCCTTCCCATCAACTGGATGTCGCATCATACCATCTGTTGAGGTATGCCAGATCATATCTTTTATGGTTAATCTTGAACTATACCTTCGTCGAAGCCGTGAAGTTAAATGAAAGTAACGCAACACTTTCTGTGGTACTTTCTTCACCTTTGTGTTTTTGTCAACCCATCTGCTCTCATTACAAACCGGACAGTTTTTCATTGATTCATTCTCCTTCCAAAACATAGCACAATCATTAATGCAAGCATGGATAGACTGATATCATAATCCAATCTTACTCAGTTTCTTCTTAGCTTCATAGTGTGACGCTGGAATGTGATTTTCCTTCGGTAATGCAATTTGTAGAAGCTCTAACAGTTGGTCAAACGAACTATTCGTCCATTTGTTGATAACTTTAATATGCATCAATTTGGCTAGGAAGTTTAGCGAAGACATTTAACTACAACCGGGGTATAACTCCTTATTTAGCTCCTCAAACAACGCATCAAACTCAGGGTCTAAACCAGTTCCATCTTCATCTATATTATCCTCTTTTGTATTTTGCTCTGCCATCACATCATCTATGGCATCAAACATCTCATTATTTGTTGTTGTAGTTATTGACGGAGTATGTGTTCTATTTGGGGCAAAAAGTGATACTATCTTCGCCGCACGAGGATGTTGTTCAGCATGACAAATCCAATTCTGATATGATTATAAAAACCCACGGTCATTTATGTGGTTATATATCGTGTTCAAATCCTATCGACACGCATTACAACAACGTCTACACGGGCAAAACGCTCTACCTCGACTGTCGACATGGTTCTTGTCAGTCTCTATAAAGTTGTGAAGACCTCTTAAGAAAGTCGGAGAATTTCGATTTCCCAGTGTAACCCAGCTTTTATCAATTGTCATATCTATTGTGTTATAAACATACACATATACGTGCATACAATAAATGATATAAATGAATGTATATGATTTGATCGGTACTCTAAGGCAGTGGATCCTAAACCACTTTTTGAATATTCTATCTCATATGTATACATTTTAACGAGTTGACTATTTAAGAAAAAAATCAGCATCATTTCCCCTTAACTCCCCAAGTTTGCAGATAAACCGTAAACTCGAAGGAGTAAGGAGAAATAGCTACAGATTTTTTCTTAAATGTCAACCCATTAAAATGTAACATGTCCTAAATGAGATAGAATATTCAAAAAGCAGTCCGAAATGGGACAATCCAAAATTTATCTCTATCAGATAAATTTCGGACGACTATATTCTAAGGGTTATCCTAAATAAAAATTGTAACACCTTAGGCAAATCCCATATCGTTATGTTCTGTTCTGTCCACGGGAGAGATTCTTGGTTCATAAGGAATGCCCTGCCTAAAATACCACAACGCGTTTTAGGGCTTAATGTTAGTGAATGAGAGGAGAACTCCACAGTTAAGCATGCTCGGGTGGGAGTAATTCAAGGATAGGTGACCCCCGGAAGTTTTCACCCGGCAATCAAAAACAAATCCGTGAGCTTTTAGGGGCAATGCGGACAATATTGTTGGTACGAGAGGCCGGATGTTACAAACATACTAGTGTACACAACACGAGACATGACATACATAAACAAAGACGTACATAAATGACATTAGGGGTGTAACCCTTTTTCTTATTTATTTTTTAAAATTATAAACTATATATTTTTAATATAAAAGTAATAGTATTTATAAAATCATGATAAACGAGCCGTTTACACCCTAAATGAAATAAAAAATTAACTACACAAACAAAAATATACAAAGGTAAAAAAGTCAGGATACGTATCTTAAATAAGTTTAATGAAACACAAATACAATGTTATTCCCACCTCGTCAACCGCAACGAGTTTCGAACTTGTAACAAAATTAAATAAAGTTACATATACATACAAATATATATACATACATACACACTTACATATATACATACACAATTATATAGATAGAAATCATACAAGTACATACATACACATATAAACATAAACAAACATACATACAAATACATATATAAACCTATGAATAAATACACAATTATATACATACAAATCATACAAATACATACATAAATAAATAGAAATATACATACAAAACATACATACATCCGTAGAACATAAACAAATATACATATATAAACATATGAATAAATACACAATTATATACATACAAATCATACTAATACATAAACATACATACATAAATAAATGCCAAATTACACAATTACAAACATATACATACAAACATACATACACATATATACATTCATATTAACTAATCATCATAAACATAAATTACACACATACATACACATACATACAAACTAATCATCATAAACACCAATTACACACATACATACAAACTAACCATACAAACAAATCACCATAAACACAAATTACACACATACATACAAACTAATCACCATAAACACAAATTACACACGTACATACAAACTAATCATACAAACTAGTCATCATTAGCACAAATTACACACATACATACAAACACTAATTTACACAAACTAAATTATATAAACTAATCACACATCTAAACCAAATTACATAAACTAATCATAAATTACTAATTCCATCATACATGCAAACATACATACTCATACATACAAACATACATACAAAATCATAAAAATCTTAGATCTAAACCAAATTTCACCACAAACTAGTAATTAAAACAAGTAATTACCTTCACAAAGCTACAAATCCAAGAAATGTTGAAATTCTTCAAAAACCTAACCAAATTAAACAAACAAAACTTCAAAATCTTGAACAATTAGCTAAAATATGAAATCCGGATGTTACCTCACCTTAAATCCCGAGAGTTTTGTGAAAATTGCACCCAAAAAGCCCAAAAACCTTGAAATCGTCGGAGAGAACTTTGGGGAGAGTTTTTTTTTGAGGGGGGGGGTTTGGGTAGAAATGAGGGTCCGCATGCTGTTTTCCTTATTTGTTCCCGCTAAGACCTATACCGACGACATGTCATCGGTATAGGCCTGTTTGTCGTCGGCAAAGGGATCCTATACTGACGACATGTCGTCGGTATAGGCTTTTATAGGATGTTGACTGGTCAACAAACTAAAGACCCTATCCCGATGACATATTGTCGATATAAGGTTTTCCATATTTTTTTAGTTTAAGTCGTCGGTATAGGCTTTTGTAGGATGTTGACCGGTCGACAAATTAAAGACCCTATCCCGATGACATATCGTCGGTATAGGGTTTTCCAGATTTTTTTTTAATTTAAAAAAAAATACCACGAAAAATTTAATAAATAAAAAAGGAAAAAGAAAATGAAAATTGGCCTATACCGACGACATGTTGTCGGTACAGGTTTTCCCAATAATTCATTGGACGTCAGCTTTCTCTCCATCTGACTCAACCCTGTACCGACGACATGTCGTTGGTATAGGGTCTCCCCTACCAAAATTTGGGTTTGGCCTATCCCGATTACATGTCGTCGGTATAGGGTGACCTATCCCGACGACAAATGTCGTCTGGACAAGTGTCGTCGGCTTAGAGTGAAATCCTTGTAGTGACTTTTTATAAGAAAATTCTATCAGAGGTAAGTGGTCGTCCTAACTTGCTCCAAGGTCAATCGCACACACTCTTAACATATCTTCCAGAGTTTGAATAGTTCTTTCGTTCTGCCCGTCCTTTTATGGATGATAGAAAACGTCCTTTAACTAATCACAAATTATGTCCTTCAAGTATTACCTAAATTTCAATATACGTCCTTTAAGTAAGGAAATTACATAAAATGTCCTTTATGTTTAAAAAATCTTGCACGTTACGTACTTTAGCCTAACGACTGTTAAATTTTACTGTTTAGTCAGGTCATGTGCAAGGAACATGAGGGTATTTTGGTCTTTTTATCATAAAAGTACTATTTCTGTAAACCCTAATTCATAAAAACAAATTATAAGAATAGTCCTTTTATGTGTGAAAGCCCGGAAATACCCTCATGTGCATGGCACGTGACTAGACTTAATGGTAAAATTTAATGGTCGTTAGGCCAAATGACATAACATGCAAGGTTTTTTAAATATAAAGGACGTTTTCTGTAATTTTCTTAGTTAAAGGACGTATACTGAAATTTAGGTAATACTTAAAGGACATAATTTGTAATTTTCTCAAGAGAATAAGAAGAAAGAGGACATTCAATTTAATAAGAACGACACCAAGCGATCGGAAGGGAACTTCAATTGTAAGGACACTCGTACCTCAATTCCAGAATGTCGGCTCTGCAAGAAGAGGCATTTTGGTAAATGTGGATCTAGGCATTTTGGTAAATGTGCTAACCAAAGATTTATAGACTATAAATTTTATTAACTGTTAGATAAAACCTTAGCTAGATTAGAAAAATCTTATGAATTCGAGACTACAAACAGAGATTTTGTAGGTCCCAAGAGCCTCGTTGCGCAGCGGAAAAACAAAGATCAAATCATCGATTCGTGTTGGAACAGTGAAGAACAGATAGAGAAAAAGCAAAGATAAAAGACAATAGAATCAAATGATACATAATCCATAACAAAGAAGTCATCCCGTATTACAGACCACATACCGAAGGAGTACACATCTCTTGTCTACGCTCACGGTCTAGGGGTGGGAGAGCTCATCCCGCCCGGACACCTCTCAACCTAGTTCCAAAGTTTCCACCTACAAATGAAGACAAGTCTTCTATTTATAGGGGTAGGAACACTAAGTACGCAGGTGATTGGTCTTGTGTACTTGACAAATACGCAAGGCAAAAGCTTTGTGTACTTACTAAGTACGCGGGACCAATCTGGTGTATAAGATAAGTACTCAGGAACACCCTCCTTCGTACTAGCTACGTACACCGATACATAGAATTTTATCTATAGTTACTAAAACATGCTTCTAATCTCTAATTCTTTGAACATGTAATATTACTCTATCCGAAAATGTCTTACATGTGAAAAAGTTACACATGACATTGTCGGGGTTTGACATTGTTCTGTGAATGGATTAGCTATCTGCTAACCGGGCCCGTATATTGTGTGACAAGAAATCTATTGAACTTCGTATGTGAAACGGTAAAATGATACCTATCATTGGAGAAAAATGTTCCAATCCTGTTGGAATAATATCACTTCTTAAGGCAAGGAAGTATCTTAACAAGGGATGTTTAGCATACCTTGTATCGGTCATAAATAGCAAGAAGGAAATGAAGCTATCCGAATATGCCGAGGTATTTCCTGATGAGTTACTAGGCTTACCGATAAATCAAAAAGTGGAGTTTAGAATTAATTTGATACTGGGAACAACTCCGATAGCTAAAGCCCTGTACAGACTACCTCCGACGAAAATGGCGGAATTGAAGAATTAGAAAAAGGTTTTATAAGGCTGAGTTCTTCACCGTGGGGAGCTCTAGTATTATTCGTTAAGAAGAAAGATGGGTCAATGCGCATGTGTATTGACTACGTGAGTTAAACAAGGTCACAATCAAGAATAGATATCCACTCCCTCCTATTGACGATCTATTTGATCAACTATAGGGAGCCTATTGCTTTTCCAAAATTGACCTCTGTTAAGGTTATCATTAATTGAATGTACAAGAAGATGATATATCCATAACAACTTTTCAAACAAGATATGGATATTATGAGTTCACTATGAAGCCTTTTGGACTCACTAATACTCCGCCAGCTTTCATGGATATGATTAATAGAATTTGCAAACCCTATCTGGATAAATTCGTTATCGTATTAATAGACGATATACTAATTTACTCCAAGAATAAGAGAGAACATGCAGATCATCTGAGATCGATACTTTAATTGTTGAGAAACGAGAAACTATATGCCAAATTCTCGAAATGTGAATTTTGGTTATCCGAGGTATAATTTCTCAGGCGTGTGATTAACACAAATAGGATTCAAGTAGATCCTACAAAGATTGAGGCAATCACCAAATGGGAAATCCTGAAATCTCCGACCAAAGTTCGAAGTTTCTTAGGTCTGACGGCATATTATAGAAGATTTATTCAAGATTTTTTCCCGGATTGTCATCCCTCTCACATCCTTAACTAGAAAATCTTTGAAATATGAGTGGGGACCGAAGCAAACAAAAGCTTTCGATACGCTTTAGAAGATGTTGATAAATACTCCAATTCTAGATTTGTTAGATGGAACTGAAGACTTTGTGGCTTATTGTGATACCTCACACACCGGTCTCGGTTGTATGCTAAAGCAATGAAACAAATTCATAGTGTAAGCGTCCCAACAGTTGAAAACTCATCAACGGAACTACATGACTCATGATTTAGAGTTAGATTCCATAATATTCGCGTTGAAGTTATGGAGCCACTATCTCTATGGAATCAGGTTCGCTTTTTTCACTGACCATAGGAGTTTGAAATATATCTTCGATCAGTAAGAGTTAAACACGAGGAAGAGAAAATGGTTAGAAATTCTAAGTGATTATGACTGTGAAATCTGCTACCATGAAGGCAAGGCGAATGTAGTAGCCAATGCCTTAAGTCAAAGGGACGAGAGAAGCCAAAAAAAGTTCGTGCCTTAAGACTTGATCTACAGTTTGATTCCATGACACCGATTAAAGAGGCACATAAATCAGCACTGGAAGAAACAAACCAAGAAAAAGAAGGTATGAAAGGAATGATTGACCAACTGGTTAAAGGAAACGGTGACATCTTACGTATGAACAAACGAATTTGGGTGCCTATTATCAGAGATCTTCGAGAATGAATTCTATAAGAGGCTCATCAATCCAAATATACCATGCACCCTGGAAGCGATAAGATGTACACGAACTTGAAAACCACTTATTGGTGGATTGGAATGAAAAAGCATATTGCTTTATACGTTGCAAAGTGTCTAACATGTTCTCAGGTTAAGGAAAAACACCAGATTCCGTCTGGGTTATTTCAATAACTCGAACTTCTTGTATGGAAATGGGAAAGGATAACTATGGGTTCTATTTGGGTTATCATTGATAGACTGACCAAGTCTCCTCATTTTCCACTGATGAAGGAAACGTTTAGTATGGATAAGTTGGCACAATTGTACGTCAACAAAATTGTATCACTGCATGGTGTGCTGTTATCGATCATGTCAGATAGAGACTGCTTAGGAACTCGATTGAACCTTAGCACTGCTTATCATCCTCAAATGGATAGGTAGAGTGAAAGGACGATACAAACTCTATAAGATGTGCTTCGAGCGGGTGTATTAGACATCGAAGGAAGTTGGGATGACCACTTGCATCTGATGGAATTTTCATAAAAAAATAGTTAGCATACAAGTAACCAATCTGCCCCATTTGAAGCCTTGTATGGTAGAAAATGCAGAACTCTTGTCTGCTGGTTAGAACTTGGATAGAATCAATTGTCACGTCTAGAGATAGTTCAGGAAACGACTGACGAAGTTTTGCAAATTAGGAAACGCTTGAAAATGGTGTGTGATAGACAGAAAAGTTAATTTGATAAACGGCGTAAGTCGTTAGAATTCAGTGTAGGCGATCATGTTCTATTAAAAATCTCACCTTGGAAAGGTGTGGTTCGATTTAGGAAAAAAGGAAAACTTAGTCCAAGATTCGTTGGACCATTTAAAATTCTAAAAAGAATCCGACTGGTCAACTATCAACTAGAATTACGAGAGGATATGAACGAAGTTCATGATGTATTTCACGTGGTAAACCTACGTAAGTGTTTGGCTGATGAATCTCTAGTAATGCCTTTTTCAAGATGTAGAGATGGATAAAAAATTGAAATTCGTTGAACAACCTCTGCAAATTGAGGACCGCCATATCAAAAAATTGAAAAAGAAAAGGTTGGTGTTGGTTTAAGTGAAATGGAACTCCAAACATGGACCAGAGTAAACGTGGAAACTAGAGACAAAAATGAAAAAGAAATACCCGCACCTATTCCAATAAATCTCGAGAACGAGATTTTAATAAAGGTGGGTAGGATGTAACACCAGGCCAATTCTGAGGTGCTCATTTGCCAAGTTTTAAACTCCAGGGATTGGATTTGCCACTTCCTAGAGTTTAAGGGTTGAAAATGAAAAAAATTGAAATTTGGGCCCGTAGCGGACTTCGACTGAGCCCTTAACGGTTCGCTGCCGAGCCCTTAACGGTCCACTATGGACGAAGGAAACCCTAATAGAATGACATGTGGTTGTTGACTATCGGACAACATTATAACGCGTGTCATGCTTAGCGGACTGTCACCCAGTCTTTATGTCACACCCCGCGATGTGTACGAGCTCGATTGGTACCTGCTTTGATTTTAGAGTTTTTATGAATACAACAGAAGTCTTTTCAAAAGGATCGTTTCAACATTCTTTCAACCTCAAGGGTTGTAATTGTAAATATCAAAACCCAGTTGGAAAACAAAAGTCTTGTATTTACTTTGATAAACATAGGAATTTAAATGCCCTTCTTGATTTGATTACAAACCAGAGTTTGAAACCAAATACATATAAAGCCACTAGAAATAGTACGATCCAGGGTTGATCAATTCCCCGGTTCTATCTCCTTTTCATCTCTTTAGGATTGCCAATACACGAGGCCTGAGAATCCTACATGCATTCCATCATTTTCACATTTCATTTCATGGGCTAGATCATAAGTCTTCCCTATCCCTTTTCCATCACATTTTATTGGTTACCTGAAAACATTTTGAAAATGAAACATCAGCGCGAACGCCGGTGAACACAATTATCTTGACACTAAAAAGCATTTGGCACAAACAAGTATTAATTTGATAATCACAACTTTATGTTCAATAAACACATTCAGCGGGTCCTCATGTCCTGACTGTATGCACCACTGTATACACTGGTCTTATGTCTTTAAAAAAAATGGGGGCTCATGCCTTCTCATTTGTTATAAAGGGAAGAACCAGCCGCGATATGAGACTTTCACCCGAGACCCGTGTATCCCTTGCAAGTTTTACGTATACCTATGCCCGAATGCTTACACATAGATGAACGTTGAGCATTACTCCCTTAACCTTTATTTGGCCATTTTCGTAAATAAAATGTTTGACACAAGTTTTTAAAGAGATAAAGTATTCACCTTGATATAGGAATACTAGCTTCTTATCTTGATTTCTCTAGCTTCTCGACCTTTCTACCAGCGTTTCTTGCTTAACCGGGCACTACGAGGAGTGGGACTCGAATCGGGAACGTCGGGAGTGGGTTAGGGAGTCTCTGGAACACACCGTGAGAGTTGTAATTCGTTCTTGTTGTGAGAAATGAGCTGAATTCGATCAGCTATTTATAGGCTGGAAACTAGACCCGTAGCGGACCACTACACAGGTGGCTGATCGTCCGCCACCGCCATAGATGACGTCAGCCCTAAATGTCAATCGCTGATTGGACCAAACCTGGGATTGCGGCTAGCGGACCGTTACCCTAGGGCGTAGTGGTCCGCCATCCTGTTACGTGGCGAGTTTTCTGAGTTTTGCGGCTTGCGAACCGTTACCACCTGGCGTGGCGGTCCGCCACGAGTACGCGTGCCAAAACAATTCCCCATTAGTCATTGGACAAGTGTCACACGCGGGTTTATTGCTTAACGAGTAAGTAGCAGACCGTTACCACTTCTGGTGGCGGTCCGCTACTCAATGGCACAGGGTGGGGGTTCCTTAGTGGACCTATACCAGCACATTTACACCCGTAGCGGACCGTTAGGGTTAACCTTAGCGGTCCGCTAAGGTCTAAATTTCCAATTTTTCACTTTTGACCCTATTCTTTAGTATAATTACACTTATATTCCTAGGGTTTATACTTTTTTTAAATCTTGGACATTTTGTGGCAGGTGGTACATCCTCCCCACCTTGTTTAAAATTCATCCTCGAGTTTACTCAAACAAGTAAGGGTATTTCTTTCTCATTCCAGACTCCAGTTCCCACGTGTACTCAGGTCCACGTCTGGAGTTCCATTTCACTTTCACAATCATCAATTTCTTTCTTTTCAATCTATTTTCCTGCCTGTCCTTGATTTGCAAAGGTTGTTCCACAAATCTTAACTTTTTATCTACCTCTACATATTGTAGGGGCATTACCAGATATGTATCTGCTAAACGCAGATTTGACTCATGGAATACATCGTGTACTCCATTTATTTCTTCTGGTAATTCGAGTTGATAGGCCACAGGCCCAACTCTTTTCAAGATTTTGAATGATTTTACGAATCTAGGACTTAATTTCTCTTTCTTACCAATTCTTACAATGCTTTCCATGATGAAACTTTCAACAGAACGTTATCACCGACGTTGAATTCTAACGGCTTTCGTCTCTTATCAGCATAACTCTTTAGATGATCACGAGCCGCTTTCAATCTATCTTTTATTTGAATAACTTTCTTAGTTGTTTACATAACTATTTCAGGTACAGACAACTGATTTTCTCCTATTTCAGACCAACAAATTGGAGTTCGACATTTACGACCGTATAAGGTTTTAAAAGGAGCGGCCTATACTCGTATGATAGCTATTGTTATAGGAGAATTCCATTAGAGGTAAGTGTTATCTCTATCTGACACAATAGATAGTGGCACACCGTGTAGAGACACAATTTCATTAACGTACAATTGTGCCAACTTATCCATACTTAATGTTTCTTTCATTGGAAGAAAATGAGCAGACTTAGTAAGCCTGTCAATGATAACCCAAATAGTATCATTCCCATGACTCATTTGGGGAAGTTTTGTGATGAAATCCATGGTTATCATCTCCCATTTCCAGACAGGAATTTCAAATTGTTGTACCAAGCCAGACGGATTCTGATGTTTAGCTTTAACTTAAGAATAAGTTAAGCATTTTGCAACATAGATAGCGATATGCTTTTTCATCCCTATCCACCAATAATTGGCTTTTAGGTTTTTGTACATTTTATACTTAGATTTATGAGCTTCTTCAAGAATTTGTTCATGAGTATTTCCATAGATAGGAACCCAGATCCTTTTATTCATTCTAAGAATTCCATCACTTCCCTTGACCAATTGGTCAATCATACCTCCCAATCCTTCTTTCTCAAGGTTGGGTTCTTGCAAAGCAAGTTTCTGAGATTCCTTAATACTAGTAACAAGATCGATTTGGAGATCGAGTCTTAAAGCATGAACTCGTTTAGGTTTCTCATGTTCTTTTCTGCTCAAGGCGTCGGCTACAACATTGGCTTTGTCTTTATATAACAAATTTCACAATCATAATCATTTAGGACTTCCATCCAACGCCTTTGCCTCATATTTAGTTCTTTCTGACTGAATATATATTTCAGGCTTTTGTAATCAGTAAAGATAGTGAATTTGACTCCATAAAGATAGTGCCTCCATAATTTCAGTGCGAAGATTACGGTGCCCAATTCTAAATCATGAGTCGTATAATTTTTTTCATGTGTTTTTCAATTGACGGGCAGCATAAGCAATGACATTGCTTCCTTGCATTAACACGCATCCAAAGCCGGTGTGTGAAGCATCACAACATACTGAAAAGCCTTCATTTCCATCTAGCAAAGCCAGTATGGGTGCTTTGGTTAGTTTCTATTTCAAGGTTTCAAAGGCTTCTGATTGCTTAGGACCCCATTCATACTTAATTGACTTGCGGGTCAAAGAAGTTAATGGTACAACAATTCGAGAGAAATCTTGAATAAATCTCCGATAGTAAACAGCTAATCCGAGGAAACTACGGACTTTTGTTGGCGACTTCGGGATTTCCCATTTAGATATAGCTTCAATTTTGATAGGATCAATTTGAATGCCTTTTGCGTTTATGACAAAACCAAGGAATTGGACTTTTGACAGCCAGAACTCACATTTTGAGAACTTAGCATAAATCTTTTCTGTTCTCAGGAGTTCAAGTAAGATTCTTAAATGATTGGCATGATCTTCCTTACTTCTGTAGTAAATAAGGATATCGGCAATGAATATGATAACAAATTTATCCAATTAAGTTTACAGACTCGATTCACCATATCCATGAAAGCAGCTGGAGCATTAGTAGGAATATCTTCTTCCTGGACTTTCAGTTGGTGATAGCCAGAACGAAGATCGATTTTAGAAAAACAATGGGCTCCTTGGAGTTGATCGAAGGAATCATTGATTCGGGGGAGTGGATAACGGTTCTTTATCATAACTTTATTTAATTCAAGATAATTGATACACATACGCATCGAACCGTCTTTCTTTTTGACAAATAAGATCGGAGCTCCCCAAGGCGACGAGCTTGGTCTAATGAATCCTTTCTCGAGGAGTTCATCTAACAGCTTCTTTAATTCTGTCATTTCATTTGGAGCTAATATGTACCGGGCTTTAGCAATTGGTGATGTACTGGTTACTAGATTAATTATGAACTCCATTTCTCTTTCAAGTGGAATTCTAGGCAGTTCATCAGGAAAGACATCAGGAAATTCAGCCACAACCGGCACATCTTCAATCATCTTTTTAGTTTTGGTAGTTACAGATACGAGGTATGCTAAGCATCCTTTTCATAAGTACTTTGTGGCTTTCAACATAGAGATTATTCCAATAGAGTTGGATAATTTATCTTCATTGATGGTAAGAATGTTGCCTTTCGGAGAACGAAGTTCTATTGCTTTCTTATCACATAGGATACGAGCTTCGTTAGAGACTAACCAATCCATACCTAAGACAATGTCAAAACCTGCCAAAGTTATAAGCAACAGTTTTGCAGGTATAACATTTCCCAATAGTGTGACATGGCAATCATTAAGAATTTCAGATATTTGGAGAGGTCACCGTTGGCAGTCTCCACCACATATTTCTTGTCTAATTTAGCTAGAGTTTTATTTAACAGTCTACATAATGTATGATCTATAAAACTTTGGTTTACACCAGAGTCAAATGAAACTCGAGCATAAATATCATTAACAAGAAATGTACTTGTAATGGCATCGGGCATACCTGTCGCTTCATAAGTATTGAAAACGAATGCTCGTGCATTCTTCTTTACTCCATATGCAGGTTTAGGACTTGTCCCATCAGGTTTCTTTAATTTGGGGCATAAGCTTTTGATATGGCCAGCTTCACCACACTCAAAGCAAGTGATTGGTTTCTTTCTACAACATTCTTCTGTTTTGTGTCCAGACATCTTGCAGGAGCTGCAATAAGGTCCAGTTCGACATTATCCCAAATGCCTCTTCTTACATTTTGGACACTCAGGAATAGAAGAGTTGTTATTTCGGCGAGTAAAGGTTGATTTCTTGGATCCACTTGGGCGTTGCCCAGACATTTCCTTCTTCTTCTTTCCTTCCTCCTGATTTCTAATCAGGCTACATGTTAATGATGCTCCTAAGTCCATATCATCATTAAGATTTTCACAATTTGCGACCTTAACCATGTCGCGAATTTCTCAGATCAAACGGAAAATATAACGCTTTATCATATTTGATTCAGGGATAGCAAGATGTGGAACTATTCGAGCATTCGAATATTTTTGATGATTTGTTCCAAGCATCTTTAGACTCATAAATTTCCCTTCGATCTGTTCCCGTTCATTCTAGGGGACATATTTCTTTTGCACTCAAGTTTTGAAAGCATTTCCAGCCCATTGCGTAGGCTGCATCTCTTCCCTTGGCAGCAACTATATTATTCCACCATTCTAATGCTTGATCTTTGAATAAGTTGGAAGCATACAGAACATTATATTCTTCTGCACACTTGCTTATAGCCAACACAGACTCAGTCTTTTCAATCCACCTCAATGTGGCAATTCCTCCTTCTCTTCCAGAGAAGTTATATGGCTTGTAGTCTTGAAACATTTTATAGGTATAACCTATCAACTTTCGTTTCTTTTCCAAGTGACCATAGTTATTACCCATTCCTTCATCTTTTGATGAGTTATGATAATATTCTTCTCTCTATGTCTTCTTGGTCTTGTGGGTAGTAGAACCTTCAGGTTTCAAAGTAACCAGGTTTGGACTGAGTAATAGTCCTAGTATGTTGAGTCAAAGGCTGAGAAGGGACAACTTTATGATTTGTTGGCTGAACAGATAGTTTATTAGCTTGTCTCTTTTCTAACTCAGTAAAGATCATCGGAAGAGAATCCTTGATTCCTTTCTAACTCATTTTCTGTAGTTCAGCTCGAGAAATATTATTTTCAGCAGCGTTTTCAACTACTGCTTGCTTCTTCTTTCCACTTGTGTTTTGAGAAGGTCCGGTTTGTTTAGACATACTATCAAAGGAACAAGATTAAAATTAAAAACATAACTTTTTATTGATAAAATATTTACAAGAGATAATACATACAGAAATCACTGTTCCTAAAAATTTCTAAAATTCTTTTCTTCGAGAGCTTGAACTAACAAAATGTTCCGAGCTTCAACTTCAGCTTTTTCTCATTCCAGTTCAGCTATTCGGTTCAACAACATTTGTTCCCTTTCATTTCCCAGAGCATTCTCATTTATATGCGGAGCGGGAATAGGAATCGTCTTATAGTAAGGAACGTAAGGTATATTGGAATCGACACGTTCTTCTTCTTCAAAATCACATTTATTTTCATAAGGGAATTGGGCGTATCCCTCATGAAAATATTGCGAATATATCGGAGTGATATTATAGCTTCTAGTGGAATGAAAACTTATAAAAGGATTATAGGGAACACTAGGGTTTCCTATTTCTTCAAGACTTCTGAAAGTAGAACTTTCAGTTTCCTCATTATTTTCTATCATTGTTTCATTTGTCTTACGTTCATAGTAATTAGCAGGTGCGAATTTTCGAATAAAGCTAGGACCTTTACATTTTCTAACCATTCTGAAATTAAAACAAAATGATTTTATTATTAAAATATATAACATCCTGAGAACAAAGTACAATAAAAGATATTAATCCTTCATAAGCTCCTTTCCAAGGGTCATCAAGTCTTCTCCATATTCGTATACTTGTTTTCCATAGAACTTAATCCTTGCCTTATCTATTATCTTCTCCCTTGTTATTTCGTTCGTTTGGCGTAACGAACGATTTAAACATTCTATAGGGGAAGAAGGCATACTATGCTCATAACCATATTTTGGTGGAGGTTCACAGAGTCCTGCCATAATATCATTATAAGCATTTTGGTATTCTGGAGGAGCTTGAAAATAATTTTTTAAAGGACCGTCATAAGGTGGTTCAAGAAACATATAAGGATCATATAAGACTGAGGATCCAGAATTATAGGATTGATCGTCAGAACTATTTGAAATAGGATTATTGAACGGATAGTCCTCAGGGTTTTCAGAGGCATGTTCATACTAATGGGAGTCCTCAGATGGATCCTCCTCTGTTGACAAGCCTGCTTTAGCTTGACTTAACCGTGCCTCATTTTCTTGTACAGGTGGGGCACCAATATTCCAATTGCTGAAATCGGATCCATCATCCATCCATTGATTAGAAGATTCCTGGGATTGAGGGTGGTATTCGGGAGAATTATGCTCAGGGATTACATCAAACGGATCGTCATTATAGTAGGGTGAAGAAATAGGATTCATTTGAGATCCTAAGGGATGATATTCCGGTGATTCTTGCTTAATTGGACGATTAGGATCATAATAGACAGGAACGAAATTATCTCTAGACATCTGCAATATTAACACATTAGTACTTATCTTATTATTTTAGTCGAGACTTAGATGCTAAGGCCAATATCTTAATCTTAGCTAAAGCTCTAAAATGATGGTTATCTTTCCAGAGTAGTACCTCCAACAGATATGTTCCCAGGTAAGAGCGACAGGTCTAGGAGAGATTTATACACCGCTCTTTCCTTAGACAGAACACCCCATTTGTCAGATAATTTCATACTGGTCAGAAGGTTACCTTGTTTTCTTATCTCAAAAGCATTAATGGTTGAAGTTTAGATACTAGATCCAAGTATCTAATTCCTTGGTCGTATCTCCTTTTCATCTCTTTAGGATTGCCAATACACGAGGCCTGAGAATCCTACGTGCATTCCATCTTTTTCACATTTCATTTCATGGGCCAGATCATATGTCTACCCTATCCATATTCCATCACATTTTATTGGTTACAACGTCAGCACGAACGCCGGTGAATACAATTATCTTGACATAAAAAGCATTTGGCACAAACAAGTATTAATTCGATAATCATAACTTTATGTTCAATCTACACATTCAGCATGCCCTCATGTCCTGACTGTATACACTAGTAGTATGTCTTTAATAACAACGGGGACTCATGCCTCCTCATTTGTTATTAAGGGAAGTACCAGCCGTGATAAGAGACTTTCACCCGAGACCCGTGTATCCCTTGCAAGTTTTACGTATACCTATGGCCCAAATGCTTACACATAGATGAACGTTGAGCATTACTCCCTTAACTTTTATTTTGCCATTTTCGTAAATAAAATGTTTGACACAAGTTTTTAAAGAGATAAAGTAGTTACCTTGATATAGTAAGGAGCCTCTAGAGTCGAAAGCTTATAGACTAGCTTCTTATCTTGATTTCTCTAGCGTCTCGACCTTTCTACGAGCGTTTCTTGCTTAACCAGGCACTACGAGGTGCGGGACTTGAACCGAGAACGTCGGGAGTGGGTTAGGGAGTCTCTGGAACACAACGTGAGAGTTGGAATTCGTTTTTGTTGTGAGAAATGAGCTGAATTCGATCGGCTATTTATAGGCCGGAAACTAGACCCATAGACCGCTTCACAGGCGGGTGGAGATCCGCCACTGCCATAGATGACGTCAGGCTTAAATGTCAATCATTGATTGGACCAAACCTGGGATTGCGGCTAGCGGACCGCTACCCTAGGGCATAGCGGTCTGCCACCCTGCTACGTGGCGAGTTTTCTGAGTTTTGCGGCTGGCGGACCGTTACCATCTGGCGTGGCGGTCCGCCACGAGTACGTGTGTCAAAACAATTTCCCATTAGTCGTTGGACACGTGTCACACGCGGGTTTATTGTTTAACGAGTAAGTAGGGGACCGTTACCACCTATGGTGACGGTCCGCCACCCAATGACACAGGGTGGGGGTTCCTTAGCGGACCTCTACCAGCACACCTACACCTATAGCGGATCGTTAGGGTTAACCTTAGCGGTCTGATAAGCTCTAAATTTCCAAATTTTCACTTTTGACCCTAGACTTTAGTATAATTACACTTATAGTCCCTAGGGTTAATACCTTTTTCAAATCTTGGACATTTTTATGGCAGGTGTTACACTTTAGTGGCACGCTAGAGCCACCAAAATTTGGAGGCCCGCTAAGGTGGTCTACCTAGGTTGAAATTGCATGGGTGTCAGACCGCTACCCAGATCGATAGCGGTCCGCTATGCCGCCAGGTAGCCGTAATTTCTCTGGCTGACACGTAGCCCAAATGAATCAGCGAAGCTTGGGCGGTAGTGGACCTTTACCACCTTGCTTAGCGGTCCGTTATGGGTCCAGCCAGAAAACTATAAATAGAGCCATCCAACTCTCACTTTCAATCCACACCAATTCACAACTTCACTCACATATTCTTGGAACAAGCTTTTTCTTTGTATTCGTGCCACTCCCTTAGTAATATACGACTCTTGCTTATTTCCGTAGTCTCTCTTAAACGCTCATTCGGCTAGGACGAGACGCTAGCATCTTACCTAGAAGCCAGAGCTAAGAACCAAACTACTATAAGGTGAATATGATTATTTGTTTTCCAAAACTTTGAAATGTTTTTCCTTTACGAAAATGGCAATACAAGTATTAAAAGTTTGATGCACAAGAGTATCTACATGAAACATTCAGAACATACATATACGTAAAACTTGATCGAGGGATATACGCATTGTGGGTGAAATTCCCAAAGTGTGGCTGGTATTTGTTTGTAATTTGACGTAAAACGGGGTTCGTGTGATGAAATAGCGCAGTAAGTCAGTTTAGTAATGACATCTATGTTATTACAGAAATTACCATTGTACACCAATCATTGCTTGTTAATGCAGATCCCCAATTTCCCTACACAATGTTTTCACTTTTTGAAAGTATTGTGGTATCATCATCTTTTTCTGGCTAACATGTAAAAGCTCATTTTCAAGAAACTAACGCATAGTATCGTTTTTCATTGAGAACAAAGAAGCTAGCATATCCCATGCTTGCATTGGGGTTTCAAGATCACAGATATGATCCAAGAGTTCTTCTTCAATCGTGGTTTTGAGTAGGAACATAGCTCTTCCTACCTTGATTCTCCACTTGTTGATTGCACCATTCGTGTCGATTCTGGGTATTACGATAGTTGCACCATTAGTGACTTCCCAACGGCCTTGACCTTGTAGGTAAGACATCATGCAGGTGGACCATGTGTGTAGTTGGTGTTATTTGGTTTCTTGATGTTGTCTCCATCATTATTGATTAGGTTCTGATCACGGTTCTTAATTAGATCTTCTTGCGTTATTCGATCAAGTGTTTTCAGTCCCATTAATTGGATTACCGGAGTGTATGCAATCGATTGAATCTCTGGTGATCAAAACTTCAATTTGTTGCTGCTTCTTTTTCGACCCGACTCTCTTACTACAGCGATCGTGTTCACGACTGTTGCAATAAGATTCTTCTTCTTCTTGCCAGGCTTTGATACCACTTGTTGAACCTGTACAATATCGGAAGAAGTTAACGAACGAATCAACACACCAACTTAAACAACACGTTCGACTATTTGTATTATAAGAACAATGAAACTATTACAAGTGAATTGATTGAATATTGAATAAAATCAAACAATTAAACCTCTATTTATAATTATTCAAAACTTAGTAAGCAAGTTTTAGACTCCTTCTAGGATACTAACTAAAATAATTCAATTACCAAAAATAAACAAACTTAATGACTAAGTTATTATTATGACCCCTTCAACTTTATGAGCTCCTCCAAACCACCCCTTTGAAATCAACCATACCGCCCTTGATGTTGCTAACTGATATGTTAATAATTATACATGTTAATAATACATATTGTACCCGATTTTGAATTTTTTTTGTTGCGAATTCGTTTGAATTGATACTTATTTGGTTCATTATTGAATTTGTAGGTTTTGTTTGCTAATTGATGGAATTTGAAGATAAATTAAGACGATCGTGGGAACTTAGGAAGTAAAATTCAAAGTTAGAGTTTTGGACCCAAAACAACCGTTTACTACAAGACCAAAACAACTGTTTACCCCAAAACAATTGTTTACCATAAACTCCAAACGACCTTTTTCTCTTAAACAACCGTTTTGACTTTGTTTGATCGTTTATACCTTATCCTAACCTTATTCTTATCGTATCCGAGAAAGCCGGATTTTTAGGGAGTAAAACGGTCATTTACCGTTGTGCAAAATGATTGTTTACACCAAAACGGTCATGTTCCTTATTGTCAAATGGTCGTTTTCATGACAGATTTCATTTAAAACCCTATTTCGGCTTATTTCCAAGGAGGAACGATTTTGGGTGCAAAACTCACTGTTCCAAGCAGCTCCAAGGTCGATTTTGCCTAAGACTTCATAAATAAAGAAGATTACCAACTCCAAAGGAAGATCTAACCATCTACAACTCATTTTAGCTTTGATTTTGGTTTGGTACATCTTGAATCTACTATGTTCCATTTCGTTTTAACAAGCTTGTTGGGTGTTTTTTAAGGATTATGAGCTAGAATATTTTATTCACTTAGATTAGATGAATCCTAGCTAAACATTGATGATTTACATGTTATTTTTGGTGATGATTATCTTGATGACTTTAACATGTTCATTAATCTTCTTCAATGATTATGTGTGTTTTTTTATTTGATTATATGTTTGATCTCGTGGGTATCTTGACCATATTATGTTGGAAAACCGTATGTTTTAAGATATTTATTCATGGATATATATATATATATATTTATATATGTGTCCATGGCATTTGACTAGGAATGGTGGATGGAGATTGGAACATATAGGATTGTTATTCAAATGTGCATCCTTGTGTATTCCTTGTGTCATTGTGTATGTGTAATTATGATTTGCTAGCGTGAATTTGTAGTTCGTATATTCGTGGTATGATATTCACAAGTTGAAGAACTTTTTGATTATGTTTTCATTACGTGATTCGAAGTGGTTAATATGTGTTTATCGTATTAGCTTTTCAAAGAGTTATGGAACTAAGAGTCTTTAGTGTGATGTTGGTTCATCTTTATATTCAACATAATGTTATCATTGGGTTTGCATAAAATGGTTTTAGCTGGGTACTGTGTTAACTTCGCTTTATCTTTCCGACAAATCATATGATTAGATAACCCTGACGGAGATCTTTTCTATTTCCGTGTTACACGGGTATAAAATGATATGATCATAAATCTTTATATGTTGTCATTGTTTGGCTAGGTGGATTCTAAGTCTAAGTGAATATTATCTCTTGTTGGATTATCTTCCCAAACTTTTATCATTCTTTAGTTAGTTAAATTGTTACTTATTTTAGTTTAAAAATACAAAATTTTCAAATCTTCTACTTTGATCGGCTAGATAACTCCTAGTTAGTTATTAGGAGTTGTCGTGTCCACGGATCGATACACGGTTCTTTCCTAAAACTTTACTACTTATGCGATATGTGCACTTGTCTATTGTGTGTGTAGTTAGCCCTAAGGTGATAATCGTTTCTTATTTTAAAACCCATGTATGAAAAATCTTTATTAAAATTTATATACACTTTACACACATCACTAACTTTATCAGGTAGAGCCCAGACGGGATCCAAGTGAGCATTAGCTGGTACTGAGCAGTAGTAATTATAGCCAGTTGTAACTATTACTAATTAACTATCTTAATAGTTACAAGTGATGTAGTTTCTACTGATATAAGTGATAACCGTCAACATTTATAACCGACAACTATTGTACTCTTTTATGGAGAGATGTAACGTTTCATCCCAATTATTATGATGGTTCAACAACTATAGAAAAGAAATATTTTTGTCTAGTAAAGTACGATTGAAAATTTTCGTTTCCACAAAATGCATTCTTTGTATAATGTTCTGGTTTATAAGCAATGTTTTAAATACCAGTTCAAATCGGCCGGTAATACCGGTTGAACTGGGTTTTGGTCACTAACCCGGTAAGTTTGAGCCCGGTAAATTCGAAAAACGGTTTGTAAGTTATACAACCGGTATTACCGATAATACCGGGTTATACCGTTGTACCCGTCTTAAGTTTGAACTTTAAAACAAAAAAAAATTGTTCACTCCCTTTTAAAAAAAGTTAACGACCCAGTTTAGAAATTTTTTTTGTGTAACCATCATCTTTTCTACTTGCGATTAAATAATTGCTCGGTTACCTATGACCCATTTAAGAAAAAAAAATCGCACACTTTTATTTTAAATTTTTTTTGTTGGAAATTTAGTGCTTTAGGATTATTTTTTTATTATGGATATTAACTTTTAGATTATTTTTTATTATGGAATCATATACTTTTAGATTATTTTTTGAGTTGAAGTTGTATTTTTATGCAATTATAGGGTTAACTAGTCAACCCGGTTGAACCGCCCGTACAACCGGTTGAACCGCCCGGTACAACCGGTTGAACCATTTCTAAACTCAACCCGATAAGTTTTAAAAACCGGTTTTTAAAACATTGCTTATAAGTATTAATTTCTTACCCTTCAAATATTTTAATCAGAATCAAAGACGACATGATGCCAAAATCTATACAAATACAATTAAAAATATCAAATCTAGAATACATATGCACATAATGTTTTTAGGGTCAAAAACGCCACACTTCAAGTGAAGACTTTGCCTTCTGAATAATCGTTGTGTTAAATATGTTGACCTAACAAATGTGGTAGGAAATGAGTCTTCTTGGTCTTCAAGGAAAAAAAGTTCATTTAGTTGATTATGAAAACCGTAGGATTCATATAAAATAACAAGACTTATCATTACTATTATTATTATTATTATAATTATAATTATTAATAAATGCAATTCTTTAAATTTTTAAATATTCAATTCTCCATAAATAGTATTTAACAAATTTCAATAATTATTATTATTTCTATCCTTATCATAATCGTTATTACTACTATTGTAAAATTCGAATCCTCAATATTGTTTGTTTTGTGTATCAAGAGCTCCAATTATATTTTTAGTTACACAGATCAGTAATAATAAGGCCAACATCCTATATTTCTCACAAGTACACCTAACGATGGGGTTCAAATCTCATTCAATGTTAAAACGTCTAAACCAAGTTAGATGATATTTGACACTATGGATAAAGACCAAGCATTTTTTTTATGTAGAGCAATGATGTAAGATTTGTTTACGACGCTGCAACCCACTTAGAGACTCGTCAACTTCGATGACATTTGTCATACCATCATTACATTACAAGAGTGACTCTTATACCGTTCTTAATATCAATTGTCTCCGGGATCAAACCCGTTATAGTTTGAAAAAAAATTGACAACCAAATCTTTAAGTTTTCAAACACATGTTCAAATCCATAAAATGTGTTTGCCAAGGCATCATTATGTGATTAACTATTATTATTATTATTATTATTATTATTATTATTATTATTATTAGGGAGAATAGTTATTATTATTAACTTATTTAAAGGCCATGGGGAGGAATAGTAGAATAGGGGTTTACTACTTTCTTTGCATCGGGTACCACTCTCATTCCGTGTTTCCTTTTGTTAGGGTTTCCCCCATTTGTTTTCACCGGCCTTCCAGACAAGCACAGAAAGGTGAAATGCTGCTTCAGAGGGTGTTTGAGATTGCTTATTTAACTCGAAAAATATTTTTTTGTTAAAAGTGCTTATTAACTTATGACTTTTCCAAAATAAGTTTTTAAAAAAGTGTTTGGATTAGCTTTTGTGGTAGGAAAAACCAAAAAATCGATAAGTTGTTTTTTAAAAAGTGTTTGGCTTAGATTATAATTATATTAAGGTAAAGGGTGGGTAGATTGGTAATATTTTATTGCAAAAGCCAAGAATCCATTTGAAAAGCCAGAATTTGTGACTTTTAAAAAACAAGTTTTTAGCTTTATCAAAAAATTAAAACGAAAAATGCTTTTATGTTTGCCAAACACTTTTCTTTAGCTTATTGGCTTTTGAAAAAGCCAACAAGTTAATAAGCAGTTAACGCAACCGGTTCATCTGATTTCTTCGCTTGATTATGAAGCGTGGACGAAAGGAATAGATTGAGAACGATGCTCGCGGTTGCGGAGATTGTGGTTTTGGTGCCGACACTCAGATTAGGGTTTCCCCCATTTGTATCCATTTTAATTGGTAAATGAGTGTGTTGGGCGGATGAACAACTATTCAAAACGCTATGTGGTTGTAAATTATCTCGTCCGGGTGTAGAGGTAGAAGCATAACATAAACACCCAAAAGTGCGAAGATGGGTGTAAGAAGGAGCTTTACCAAAGAGCATCTCAGAAGGAGATTTTCCCTTAAGAAAACCTAGAAAGAAAAATCATGACAAACTACATTTATTTGACACTCGACAAGTTCTTGTTTCTAGGGATGTGACTTTTCTTTAGCACATTTTCCCTTCTTTACACTCTTCGGATCCTTCTTATTTGTTCCCTTCTCTAAATGATCTGTTTGAGGAGACAGATCCAGCTGTTGTTCCTTCATCTTCTTCGGCTGCTCTTGAAGTTGATTCCACTCATCATCCTGTTTCTCATATTCCTCCTCCTCCACCTCCGGAGCTCAGGAGATCTACTCGTTCTTCTTTTCCTCCTTCTTATCTACAGGATTATGTTTGTAATTCTGCTTCTTCTGTCGATTCGTCTTGTATACTTTGTCGAGTGCTTGCCAAGCTTCTCATTTTGTTAATCTTGCTGATCTTTCTCCTGGTTCCAGCAGCTCCCTTTAAATCTTGATTATGTTAAATAACCTTCTTCTTATCCGGAGGCTGCTAACCATCCTGCTTGGCAAGAAGTCTTTCTTAAGCTCAAGAAGTCTCTTTACGGTTTGAAGCAAGCTTCAAGGCAGTGGTATGGAAAGCTTTCCGATGCTCTTAAGACCAAAGGTTATATGTGGTTTCCCAATGATTATTCTTTATTCTCTAAGACGACGGGGGATTCAGTTGTTCATGTCGCTGTTTATGTTGACGACATTCTTCTTACTGGTAATAATGATCAAGATATATCTGCTTTGAAGGCTTTCTTACATTCCAGTTTTCAGATCTTGGCACTCTCAACTACTTTCTGGGCATTGAGGTTCTCAAATCTCCCTCTAGTCTTATTATGACTCAACGCAAATTTGCGAAGGATTTGCTGAATATTTTTCTACCGACGATGTTTCTTCTGTTTCGTCTCCTTTGCCTTTACATTTACAACTCAAGCTCAATGAAGGTCAGGTTCTTGATGATCCTTTGGCCTATCGTCGACTTGTTGGAAAACTAAATTACCTCACTCAAACTCGGCCTGATCTTGCATTTGCGGTTCAGTTTCTCAGTCAGTTTATGAGTGATCCGCGTGTTCCTCATTGGGATGCTGCGTGGCATATTCTTCGTTATGTCAAAGGCACTTGTTCTTAAGGGTTGTTCTTTAATGATGGTCCTCATATCTCTTTGTCTGCTTATTGTGATTCTGATTGGGCAGCTTGTCCTAATACTCGGCGTTCTGTCAGTGGCTATTTCATTTCTCGTGGTGGCAGTCCTATTTCTTGGAAATCCAAGAAGCAACCTACTGTTTCTCTTAGTTCTGCTGAAGCTGAATATCGTTCTCTTCGCCGTGTCACACATGAACTTGCTTGGTTGACTCGCTTGTTTGTGGAGTTTCGGCTTGATAATCTTACTTCTATTCCTCTCAAATGTGACAGTCAGGCAGCTATTCATATTGTTATGAATCCAGTTTTTCATGAGTGAACTAAGCATATCGAGTTGGATTGTCATTTTGTTCGTGAGAAGCTTCAAGCTGGTTTGATTCTGCTTTCTCACACAAGGACTTCTGATCAACTTGCGGATTTATTCACAAAGAGTTTGGCTGGTCAACCGTATTCTGATATCATTTCCAAGTTGGGGTTGTATACACCTCCAACTTGAGGGGGGGTGTTAGCGAACTTAGTAGTAGGCAAACTTACTAAGTTCGCTTGTTTAGTATAGGGGCGAACTTATTAAGTTCGCCTGGTTCAGTATTAGTTTAGCTTTGTCTATAAATAGCTTCTTTGTAACATTATTCAAGTTATCAATCAAATCATATCAGTTTTTACCTCCAATTATTCTCTCTCATTTTTTCTCTCGTTTATCATTCTCGCTTGTTTAGCGATCTCGTTTATCATTCTCGCTTATTTTAGTAATCATTCTCGATATCATAACAAAAAAATTGTGATTGATTTGATTCTTTGTTTGCTTTACAGGTACTAATATTCAAATGGAAGAAGTTACTATTAAGCTGGTGCATAATCAATATGCCATTTGTAGTTTTCTTTGATTTTCTGTGAATTTTATAAATTAATTGCTTTTACTTAGACAGTATAGTTGTGCTTCTAATCATAGATAAACCTATTACAGCTATATCACTAAGTATGACTTTTTTTTGGCTTAGAAGGCATAATATGAGATTTTAGTTACTGAGATTATGATAATGGACCGTTGATGACATGAAGATCCCTCGGTATAAAGTTTCCCCCCTTTGATTTCCTCCTAAAGCATGATTTTAGAAGCAAAAGTTTAGGAAAAAAACACCTTAATATAATTTCTTACACCCAGATAGATAATTAGCAAAATGGCAACCATATCTAAACGGGTATTAAACTGCATTTTGTGAGCCTGAATATTTTAATGTGTATCAAACTACAATTCATGAGTCTTTCATCCACCCATTTAGGCTACTAGAATCATTGCTAATTATAGACAGAATAAGTATGTATATTGAATTTTTTGATTTTCTTTCTAAAACTTGACTCAAGTGGTTTGGGCTTCACATATGCAGGTTGTTTTGGAATCGGTTAGCAATACAGTCAACATTATGGATTTGGGATTATTAAATTATGCAATTAATGTTCTGTTCTGCTAACTCACAATGGCGCGAACGTAGAACTGAATTTTCAGTCAATGGCCATTTTGATAGGAAAAAAAATCAAAACGTTAGTATACGTAGCCTAATTTGTCAACAGGGTTGTTTTGATGGCCATTTTGAACACTTCTAGGTTCATTTTCAGACTCTTATCATGATCTATTGGGGTGCAAGAGTTACATCAAATGTAATTACTTTATTTCTTTACTTCTGCTTCCATTACATTTTCCTCTTCATTTTTTTCTGTGTGCAGGGTTCTGGGTTCATACAATCACTGTTGTAGCTACAAAGCCTTAAAGTCTAAAAATAAGGTTTATGTTTCTTAGAAGGTCAGTAGGTTGCCAGAATGCTTATTGGACTGGTGAAATTATAAATTCGCATACAGGGGATTTTTGTGTTTTGATTACTTGTACTTATTTCTTCATTTAGTTTTACAAGATCTATCTTCAGTTGGATTCATATGCTTATTTACCTTTCAATTTCTTCTATTTGCAAGATTAATTTATGTGTTTTTTAGTCTTGAAATAATTGAAAACACTTGACAATCAGTTTTTAAGCATGCTAATATGAGTGTTTTATCATTTGATTAGAAGGATGCATTGTTATCTAGGTTTACGCCAGTTTTAATTATTTTTCTCTTTTACTTATGCTTCCATTTCATTCGCATCATCTTCGATTTTCTAATGTGTGCAGGGTTTCACGTTCATACAGTAACTGTCGCAATCAATAAAACATTGACGGCTAAGACAAAGTAATCGTTATTTCAGTTAAGTTTTACATAGAATACGACTACAAGGCTTTCTTACCTTAGTGTTTTTCATCTATACATCACATTTGGAAAATATAGATTTGTATGGGTCAGATTGTCAAAACCTTTTGCTTCAGGTATTCTCCAACTATAATATTGTGAGTTTTTTATACTAAACTATTTCAATTCTTAGAGGTATATTTTCAAGAATTTGGGACCCCAAATTCATTCGTTTTGGACTTTCAAAGTCTCTGCCAACATTTTTATTTTCATGTCACATTAACTGCATGTGTGTCCGTTTGCTTAAATGGTTCCCGTGGAGCCAAAGATTGTTACATTTTCAACAAGGGTGCTTTCATCCGATTTGAAGCCCCGCCCCCATGCAGCCAAAGATAGTCACATTTTCAGCAGTGATTAGTCCTTTTGTCTTTTTTTTTTATTTTCCATCTCCATTGATATTTTTTAATGTTCAGCCCCACCCCGACGTGAAGCCAATGGCATACGCTAGCAATTTCCTCCGCATGTTCAAGCAGTGGTTAACTCTATGGATGTGGAAAAAGAAGACTCTTTAGATGGCATATGGGAGACGAAGGTTTATGCAAGTGTTATGATGCAAATGTCATCTTCCAGGATCGCCATTAACAGCAAGGTATATGCAAGTGTTATGATGCAACTGTCATCTTCCAGGATCGCCATTAACAGCTACACAATGGTTACGCTGATTGCTATGTTCTTGAAGAGTGTCCCAGTTTGAGGTGGCATAAAGTCATTAGTTTTTATTATCTTCAACTTTGACATCTAAATCTAATTATAATGTAGATTAGATGTTATACTTTACAGTTTAAGGATTGTACTATTTCTATGTAATTATTTTTTTGTGACTTAACGCGCCGCAGCGCGCGGGTTTAATACTAGTTATTATAATTATTAACATATCAGCATGGGATTGAATAGTGTAGTTACCCTCTTTTGTTTTCTTGACACGATTTTTTTTTTTTATATACATTTGCCACACCTTAACTTTTGACTAACAAGTTGCCTTTTTTGTTTTTTTGACACAAACTTTTTTTTTATAAATTTGTCACAGCTTTAACTTTAGACATTTTTCTTGACATAATTTTTTTCTTTTTTATAGATTTGCCACAACTTTAATTATTTATTTAAAATTTTATTTATTTACAAATTTACCACAAAACTTCAATAGAGTAAAGTTTTTTTTTATAAAATTGCAACAAAAGTTCACTGAATAATAGTAATCATTTCATTTTTATTTAATAACTTTCGTTCGTTAACTTTTTTTTAAACGGGATGCACGGGTTTGTTTATTTTTTTGTCAGTGATCCGAGTATTTTTTTGTATCGTACGCTATAGCAAGTCTGTGTTTAGACGTAGGTTTTATCCCTATCGATGAGCCGAACCGATTACTACCAAACTCCCGCCGCGTAGCGCCGGAGAAAAACCTAGTTATTATTATTTGGCATTTATATTTTCTATATCAAATTTACATTTAAGTATGCATGAATTTTGAATGCTATTCTTTAAATGTTTATATATTATTTGATAAAATGTTTGAATATTCAGATTTTCCTAAATGTTATATATATATATATATATATATATAATTACATTTATAACTATTATTATTATTATTATTATTGATGAGGTATGATAATAATCGTTCTTTCTATCAAAAGGACAAAAGAGGGAATTCACTTGATAAACTTTTGGTTACATAAGGTGGAACCCACATGGTTAACAGAAGGAAAGCATGAGGAGAGAAGAAAACGTTTCCACCAATAGAAATAGAGATATTAGCATCATTCGGTTATTAAAGTGGAGAGAAAGAATTCTAGAGATAACCTATAAATACTGGTGATCTCACAAGGAAAGATCATCTTCATCCTTCTTGTAAGAAAAAGTATTCAAAGAATAGTAATTGAAAGTTTCTCATTCGTTTTATGTGGAGTTTTAGAACTCTTTATTGGCGCCATCCGTGGGACAAATATTTATGTTTTAAGAGAATAGTAATTTTTTGCTGAAAATATTTTTTTTTTATGTTTTCAGTAAATCTTTACACTGTTGTAAACTTCTCTTACTCTTGCGAATTTACAAAAATGCAACAAAAACATGACGTTATAATGGTGTAATAATGTTATTAAAAAAATAATTAGGACTGATTTTGGTAGAGTTAATTAATTGAGTAAATACAATAACGTTGGGTTAATAGTGGATCCTTACACCTTCAACTTAATAGTTATACTTTTAAATAACATTTTCACAAAATACTAACGGAATTGTCTCCACCCAAAATAAAAGCTCATAATTAAAGTTCTAGTTGTAAAATTCTTAAATAGTTTAGAGATATTAAAAAGGTTTTTGATGTATGGTTTCCCAACGAATTGAATTAATGGAATGACTATAAATTTGAGAAAATGGAACCATATTTATATTATAATTATAAACTAGATGTCACACCCGCGTTTCGCGGCGGGTGTCAGACTCATCGTTAATAAAATTTAAATAAAAAATAGGCGTAACGGTAAAAATATTATTAACAACAGAGAAAAATAAAACTAAATTAAAAAATTAATAAAAAATACCTATTCGGGTCGTCGAAAACCATAAAAGCGAATAGCGATACGAGTTCCTATAATACCAATACCGACAATGATGTTGTTCGCTCATAATATGTTCGGCTTGTCACGGTACCACAACGGTAACGGCACTCGCTATAGGCAACGATACAAAAAAAACTCGATTTTGAATATATCTCCGTTTTGAAAAAAAAACTATATCGGAATATTGACCAAGAAAAACAGTCGTGCCCTCCGTATTCTGAAAAAAAATTAACGAACGAAAGTTATTAAAAGAAAACGAAATTAATTAAAAATGAAACGGGATAAAATCATATATTATATATAATATAAGGCTTTAAACTAAAAATAAAAAATAAAAAATTACGTGTCAACTAATGATAGGAATTGCCAGTATTCCTATGACTTTTGTTTTAATCTTATTTGTAAAATATTGACAAAAAAACAGTCGTACCCTTTGTATTCTGAAAAAAATTAACGAAAAAAAGCTATTAAAAGAAAACAAATTTAATTGAAAACAAAACGGAATAAAATCATATATTATATATAATATAAGACTTTAAACTAAAAACAAAAAATTATGTGTCAATTAACGATAGGAATGGCCACTATTCCTGTGACTTTTGTTTTAATCTTATTTGTAATGGGACTCTTGTTATTTCTTTAACTTTTCCCTTGTTCTTTTCTTTTATCACGAAACTAACCTTGAAGTTTGGGTTTATTGCTTTTTATGATGCTCACTAAATCAGTTATAAAGTACATAAAGTTGCCCATTTTTATTTTAGTTTGGTTAAGGATTACTATACCTTTTATGACTACTCTAAAATATGATTTAAAATATAAAACTGATCAATTTAAAAGCTTTAAAGATAACTGAGCAGTAATCTTTTAATTGACTATATATTTATTGATTTCTAGTATTTCTTCTACGTTTAACTAACCTTGCGGGTTAAAATTACTTATTTCCTAGTAATTCTCAAAAATTACTAATCATTTTTTTGTAACATTGTCCCAATAACATATATGATAATACGTTGAGAACTGCGAGAACGTATTAACCCTTGTATTATTTATGATATTAATTTACTAGAATGCATTTAGATTTCATTATGTTTAAGATTTTCTTTTTAAATAAGATATTGGTAGTCTTTTATGTAAACACGTATTTGCATATGTGCATATTTTTATATATATTTTTTAAGACAAGGCGATAGGACAAAATTTAAGAAACTTTGATGATGGATAAATGTGTGGCTCTACATTACAAGTAACTAATTAAACCGCTTTAGTCTCTTAATTTTAAGGGCTCCAAAAATTGAAGAAAAGTATTTCAATCTATATTTTAACATAATAATATATGTGATAATTTATCAACTTTTATGTTTTTAAAAATAAATAATAATCTATAAAATTTTGTGTGAACATTATACGTTTTCACGCTCCATAAAATTACATTTTAGTAATTTGATATACGCTTCAAACATCGTTCGTATACTTAGACAGATGAATTTATCAAATTTGTTTCCTAGTCTTGCGCGGTTTGATCTACAAGGAGTCGCGCGAGACATGAAGAAGCAAAGTGACATGTTAGATCAACTTTTTACTCCATCATTGAAGGTCGAAACTAATCTAACCTCAAAAGGTCACAAGATGAAGTAGAGCGTGAAGGAAAGAAAGATTTTTTACAAGTCTTATTAAATTACAGGAACGAAGAAGATGCAAAGTCGCTTAACATGATCCAAATAAAGGCACTTCTTGTGGTAAGATTTATTCTTAAAGAATTAACTCAGTATGATATTCCTTGATTGTTTTATATTAGTGTCCCATATATCTTATAAATATATCTAACAAACTGCCTGTTCTAGAAAAAAACTAACAAACTGGAAATAATCATTTCTATTACCTTTTTGTGACATCTTCACAAGCCTAAAAGTGTGGAATTGGAAACATTTGTGGACAAAATACGCCTACACAAATTGACTCTATGTTAGATAAAGTTTATAAGTTATATTTTTAGATTAAGTGAACTAAATAGGAGATATGAATTGAATTTTGATGCTATTTATTGACTATTTCTTTTTAATTTGAATTAAATTCATGATTTTTTTCCTTCACGTTATAATTTTTAAAAAACTAAAAACAATAATCATATTATATATGAATCTTCTTGCTATTTATTGACTATTTCTTTTTAATTTGACTTAAATTCATGATTTTTTTCCTTCACGTTATAACTTTTAAAAAACTAAAAATAATAATCATATTAAGTTAAAAATAATATTCACTCATTGTAATTAGGATTCATATCTATCATCTAGATCACATACATTTAAAAAAAAACTAAAACATTTATAAAATGTTTCATAAGGTTGGAACATCGAATAAAAGTGAATAGACTTTAAAGGAACAAAAATTACTTTAAATGACTTTAATAAAACACTTTATAAATTTAGTTAGTATTATATAAAGTTTTTTCTTTATTATATGAGTTTGACCATATAGTAGAATTTTCTACTTAACCTTGTATTTTCCTATTATTGTTTTCTGATTTCTATACTTATCATTTATTCAAACCATGTAACATGTCGGTTTATTATAACTTGCTATGATTTTCTCATATTTCAGTTCTATATCTTTCGAATAGAAATATAAAAAATTAGTAAAAGCTATATTTTAAACCATAGAAAAATTGTGTAATCTCCCACACTTTTTGAGTCTATAGAGATTTACTTGTTTTTAGAAGGGCAGTTGTCAAAATAAAAAAAAATTATCGTGTGAACTTTTGTTTTAGTATATATAGTCTTTTGGAATTTTTTTAAATAAAATCTTTTAATTTGTGAAACGTAAAAATAAGTTCGCGTACTTTATATCAACAAAACGTCTCTTTGTCATCATTAATCCTTTAAAGTTTATAAAATTAAACAAAAATAATCTTTGTTGCGTATATAACTACTTTAGAATCCGTGTAATACACACGAGGTGAAAATGAAAAATATCATTACATAAAATTTTTAAATCTTTGTTAATATATTTTTTATATGTGTAAAAATGTATTACATATACTAAAGATATGAAACAAAAATAAAAATATCTAAAAATTAATATATAATTGGGTTTCGAAAATACGTTAGTTACTATTTAATGTAATTTGACTTTCATTTACTATTTGATTGAAAAAAAGTTAAATAATTAGATTTTAAAGTTTTCTTATAACAACGGATAGTTTAAAATAAATGTGTTTTATTAGTATAATTAGTAATTTTTTGTAAATATATTATTATTAAAAGATAAAGATGTATTTAATAAGAGAAAGAGTCAGAAAAAATTATAAGAATAAACACGTGGCATTGAAAAAACTTCTATTTATTAAATAGTACAGATTAATTGCCTATTCTTCGTTACAAAAAGTTTGAGTTTTTTAAAGCACATAAATTTGACGATGAAGAAAACAGTATTCATGGGATCTGGGAAGTACATATGAACTTTCTTTTTACAATTGCCACATTCAAAATATCTAATCTACGTTTGAGCCTAGAGGTGCACAAAACGGTTTTTTAATTCGAATCGGTTCGAACCCGACCCGAACCGGTTTGGTTAACGGAAAGTCAAAACCGGTTTGGCCCTAAACCGGTTCGGGTTAACCCGGTTTGGAGGCAAGGAAATCCCTAACCTATTAAACCGGTTAGGGTTGGGTTGAAACCGGTTTGTGTGTTAAACCGGTTTAAACCGGTTTTAATTAAAAAAATTGAATAAATTCAAATAAATTCGATATTTTTAATAAAAAATATAACAAATATAAAACATAAAGTGCAACGTTTATTAATATTTGGAAAGTTCGGAAATTAAAAAACATGACAAGATAAAATTATAAAATTGTAAAACATTACAAATGATAATATATATTTTTATTTTTTGGATTATTGATTGATTAATCTTGTGCGTTGTCTTCGAAACTGGAGCTTCATAGCCTTGCATCTTCGACTAGTTCTTCATCGTTGACTGGTTCGGATATTCCAAGATCAACCTTGTTATTGTGTATGATTTCTTCGGCTTGAATTTCTTCTTCGAGAGAAGTTTGGTCTTCTATCCTTTCCATCGCATCCAAATGGTCCTTCAAACAAATGCACATTTCCATCACTAGGGGATGAGTCTAATCCTTCGTATCGATAAGACCCTGCCACTAAAAGAAAACGCAGATTCCGAAACTACCGTGGAAGCTTGGACGGTTAGTACATCACGGGCCATGGCGGAAAGAATCGGAAATGAAGCTTCGTTTTTTTTCCACCAAGCCAAAATATCAAACTCCTCAAAAACGGTAGAAGGCATAAACGCTAAAAAGTTTGTGCCAATATACCTTCCGAGTTCGCTACTCGGGGTGGTACCTCGAGCCCGTTTACTAAATTCATTTAACATTTCGTTATATAAATTTAAATTAACATCTCTCGAGCTACCACTTGATGATGCACCCGTTGTATCATGTGGAGTCGGAGTTGTACCATATTTATGTAAATAAACATCAAATAAATCTTGTAAACATTTGTTAAAATATGTTTTTGTGCCTTGTGCAAAATGGATGTCTTCACCATCCAAATTCAAAGCGTAAGTAATTCTATCAATCAACGTTTCAACCCCGAAAACATTTATGGTAGGGTTTAACGCGGCGGCACAAGTTATAACAGGAGGCATTTCTTTAAAATATTTTACTAATTTTTCTTTCATCGGTTCTATCATTTTTATAAAAAGAGTGCTTTTCTTTTCAAGTTCATACAACTTGTTAGTCATTAAATATATTTGTTTTAGAGTTAATGGACTTGTGAGATAATAAACACCGGATAAAAAATTGGTGGCGGTTTTGAAAACTTTAAGCAATTCGGTTACGTCTTTTAAAATGTCCCAACTCGTAGACGGAAACTTTAGAATTTTACGACGAGGCTTTGAGGCAAGCATTTCATTAAATATTTCTAAAGTTTCTCTTTGTCGTAATTCGGTTCCATCTTGTCTCGACGTCCCAATTCGGACCTAAGCAAAGATTATTCGTTTCACGACAAAATCTAATATAATCATGGTATCTTTTTTTGTTACTAAAAATATCTTTAAGCATTAGTCGAAAATCATATGTTAAGTTTGAAACCTCTTCAATTGCAAGCCCGGCTTGCACCGCCAAGTTAATGATGTGTGCGACACATCGACTATGGAAAAAACGCCGTTGCAAACCGGTTTATATTTAATTTTTAGTTTTTGAACTGCATTTGTATTATTAGATGCATTATCAAAAGACATTGAAAAAATTTTATTTTGTAATTTAAATTCGGTTATAACACCATCTAATATATAAAATAAATTTTCGCTGGTGTGTGGATATTCAAACAAGTCAAACGCGATTATACGCTTCATCATTTGCCACGTTTTGGGATCAACCCAATGCGCGGTAACGCAAAGGTACGAATCTGGTATACCATGTGGAGCCGACCAAACATCGGTGGTTAAGTTTACACCGGTTTTCAAATTTTCAAAACCCAAAATTAATTCTTTTTTTGCTTTTTTTCACATTTTTATACAATCTCGTCTAAGAGTGATGCAACTTACTTGATGATAACGTGGTTGGAGTGTCTCTTGAATCATCCTTGTCAAGCGCAGATTGTCAAAGTGGTTGAACAACAATCCTTCTTGAATCAGTAACCTCGCCATTCGATCTCGAACAATATTTGGATCAAAGTTCCAAATTCCTCCTTCGCTTGTCATCGAGGCTTGAGCTTCACATGGAATTCTCTTCAAGGACGGGCAAGATTTTTCTATCTGCGTTTTCAAACTAGTGTTTGAATCTTTCCCCAAAAACGCACCACACATCTTGCACCGAGCACGTTCCTTCCCGTTTGACAAGAAACATAAATCGTAATTGCACCAAATTGCCGGATTTCTTGTTGTTGGTCGAATTTCCACAACGCTAACTTCGTTTGAGGAACCACCAACACTTGACATTGTTATTTTCTTTGAGAGAGTTTAGAGATCGTTTTTGAGCGGTTAAAGAGCGGTTTTAGAGATTAGAGAGTGTAAAGAGAGGTGTGATCAACCCTAAACACCCCCCACCTATTTATAGTGTTTTAAGGGTGCAAATGGGGTCAAAAAAAGGCCAAATTCGACTCTAACGGCTATAAATCCGTTGAGTAACGGCTCTTTTTTTCAGCGAAAAAACCGGTTTGAACCGGTTTTCTGAACCGGGTTAGGAGAACCGGTCCGTAACCCGGTGGGCTCCAGAATATGACAAACCGGTTTGTAACCGGCGGTTTCACTCGGGTTTGAACCGGTTTAGGGTAAACCGGTTTAGTTTGAACCGGTTTTCGGGTTATGCCCGGTTTGAAATTTCAAACCGGTTTTTTTGCCCATCTCTATTTTAGCCTACTTTGGAGTATTTATATTATGATTTTTAAGCATCAAATTCTTCTAGTAATTTTGAAAAATTAGTTAGAGTGAAATTTTTATTAATTAGTTCCTAACACTTATATTAACAACCGTGAAAAAATCGATTATTTTTTCACATTTTTATCAAGCATTCAAAGATTTTACATATTTATTGTATACTAGCTTTAACCCCGTGTGTTACACGGGATGGAACGTTAAGATTATATTGATAAATATTTTAACAACTTTTTTTATACAAATTTGATATTGTATTTGTAACTTTTTATTTTGTTACATGTTAAGATTATATGGATGAAAGTAATCACAACATCAAAAAATACGTGAAAATACATTTCTTAAGTTGTGTACTTTTTGTAATACATTAAATTACATGTAAAATGAAACTTTACAATGATTATTTACAAATTTAAAATTACTTAATTGTATGTAACATTTAACATGGTATTGGTAACTTTTTCATGTTTACCAAAGATTAATAGTTTGAGTCCATATTTACTTTTAACTCTTTATAATATAATATACAACTGATCATGAATAAAAATTGGATATTTCAGTATAAACCAACATTTGAAAGTGGTTGACCTAAACTTTTATTCATGGTCATTGCAAAACACATACAACAATTGTATATTTTCTTATTTGAAGTTTTGATGAAATTATTTTGTCTGAATATGTTAACTCAATTATAGGGATAAAATTGTGATTACAAATGTTGCTTCCAAACATAATTTTCGCTTCTATAACGTGATTACCTAGTGATTTGACCTGAAGTCTTGTTACATTGCCTAAACCATTTTTCATCAATATTTCTAAATAGCATAACTGTAACACAGACATTTAAACTAATTTATGGTTTGACAAACCTGATAGTGTAAATCCATTTAGAAAATCAAGATATTATAGACTTTCATCAAAATCATCATCAAAATACCCTGATTGGGGATACTATTTGTACTTGTTTGCGAAAAATATCGCTAAACTTTTAATACTAAATCTCTTATTAAAAAATAATAATAAAGATAGAAATAAAATTTAAATATCAACAATATAAGGTCTATTAAATTCAAATTTAAAACTCCAAATTTTAAAAATTTCACTCCTTAATATTTGGACACAATTAAATAAAAAAATTCCAAAACTAAATACGAAAAAAATTAAAAATAATAAATTAGAATTGAAACTTGTAAACATATTTTTTGTAAAAAAAAACCTCATCATTTAAATAAAATAAAGTATAGAATATAATACACTTTTAAAAATAAATATTTGTAAGTTTCTTAATTTTATTAAAATTTATAAATCAAAATAAAAAAAATTATTTATAAATATCAAATTTACTTAAAAAACTACTAATTAAATATTGATAAACTTTATTCTAACACATATTTATTTAAAATACAAATGTAATTTTTTTAAAATTTTATACATAAAATTAAAAAAAACTTGTTTTTTGATAATAAAATTTTAAAAAATCATTTTTAATAATAAATCTTTAATGATAATTTTAATTAATAAATCCTTTTTTTTTAAATTAATTCTTGATTATTTTAAAATTATTAACTTTTGATGATAATTTAAAAAAAATGTTAGCTAGTGTTAATAATGATTAATTGATTTGTTAAATGTTAATATTAAATGAAGGATATAAATATGGTTTTAGGGAGAAAAATTTGTGAGATTAAATGTGGTGATGCCAAGTGGCAAAACCATTTAGTTTTTTTATTAAAATAGGGATACGACTTAAGGGTAATTGCTAATCTGGCGTTTAGTATGATTTGTAAACCAACAACATTGTAAAATTTTGTTGTATCAGGATGTTATGATTGCAGGAACAGAAACCACGGCAACAATTGTAGAGTGGGTGATGTCAAATATTATGGAAAATCACAGCATAATGAAAAGGGTTCAAGAAGAACTAGAAGAAGTTGTAGGACTAAACAACATGGTTGAAGAATCTCATCTCCCAAAACTACAATACCTGGCTGCAATGATTAAAGAAACATTGCGTATGTATCCTACAGTCCCTTTTCTTATCCCACGATCGCCGAGCAAGGCATGCATGGTAGGTGGATATATGATTCCAAAAGGATGTACATTCATTCTGAATGTTTGGTCAATCCATCGGGATCCACGGTACTGGGACAATCCCTTGGAGTTCAATCCTGAGAGGTTCTTGACACACAACTAGGATTACAAAGGAAATAATTTGATGTATTTCCCTTTTGGGTCAGGGCGAAGATTGTGTCTAGGTCTTCCATTGGCTGAGAAAATGATAATGCTTATTGTGGGTTCATTGCTGCACTCATTTGATTGGAGCTTACCAAAGGGTGAAGAGCATGACCTTACCGAAACATGTGACATGACATTAAAGAAAAGAAAACCGCTCATTGCTATCCCGTCTCAAAGGTTGTCTGATGTGGGCCTCTACATGTAATTTTATTGGGCTTATCTATATGGTTAAGGTCATATTAAAATAATGGTATGAACAAGTTCTTCGTTTTCGTTATGCTTATCGAATATGTATCCATTTTTAGTACCCTAAAAACCTTTTTAAGGTGTATGTCGTGGAATTATATGATATTATTAATATAAGAGTAAAGTATGGTTTTAGTCCTGGTGGTGTGGGTCAATTCCCTATTTTACTCTATTAGTTCTAATTTTATTTTTTTAGTCACTGTGGTTTCATTTTTGTTTCAATTAAAGTCAAATGGCTAACACCGTTAAAATTTTCCCTTAACTTTTTATTAATTGACAAAACTATCCCTTTTAATCAAACCCTACCCACCCCACACTCTCTATCTAAACACACACACTCTTCATCTCTACCCTCTCTCCCTCTCTTTACCAACAACCGCCGACAACCCTCTGGCCACGCCTCCACCGCCCTTCTTTTGACCGCCGGTGTAACATCCATGATTTTTTTTAGATCATAATTTTGCTTTATTCATTTTATTATATAAACGCTTGAAATCCCGTACTTGTTCAACGTAATATGTCACATTAATTATTACTCTAAACATGTACCAAGTTTAAAATTTCAACTTTTTATTTACGTATTGTTTTCTGTTATGTATAAATAATTATGTAAACTCATATAGATTTTGTTATACACCACTTATACAATTTGTTACCCCGCTAAAACGAAATCTATTTTCCTTTATAAATAATTACAATAACAATTAATCTTTTATAAATTTTATAAAAACAAATTTATGAATAACTAGAATGAATTTAAAAAAATATAAAGTAATTCAAAACAATTAAACCTTCAACTCCTTACAGCAATGAACCCTATTCCTTGCATTTGAACCCCTTCACTCCAATTCGAACCCATTTTAAATGTTTTGAACCTTTAACAATCCCCCCCCCCTTTGATTCTTGAAAGTCAACAGGGACGGATCCCTTGAAATTCAACCTTATCTCGGTCGAATCCGAATCCTTTGGACTTGCCATGTATGTTAGAATAATTATTGATGAGTTTCAAATCCATTTCACATACCAATTTCACAATTTTAGTAGTTTGATTTCAACATTAAAACTCGTTTGACTTTCATAGTCAAAACCAAGCCAAATCATTGCCAAAATAACAAAATTCATTCATGTAATCGGCCGCAAATCACGCGCAGACCTTTTCCGCGAGAATGCAAGTCTAATAATGACCCAATTTACTAGAAATCAAGCAAATTAACTCGTTAATCATTTCCCGTAGTCGTTTCTGTCAACCGCGAATCAATTGGACGTTTTGAATGAAATTGATCAATAAAAACCACTCCCAGACTTTCGCAAGGCCTTTTGAAAATACTCTGAACTCTCAAAACTTCGTCATTTTATCTCTGGAACTCGATTGAGCACTAAGAACTCCGGACCTAAAGCGTCAGCCATTCTCCTCTATTGCTTCACCATTCCTGGTAATTCTTGTGCCTCTGGTTTCTTTTTGATACCAGGAACAATAGCCCTATGAATTCAGGGATGATCGGTTGGGTGATCGGGTTAATTCGGGTGGTCAGGGTTACGGATTCGCGATTGGGGAAGATGGGGGTGTGACCTGGTGGTTTTAAGTTAAAGCAACCCAATTCTAGACAAGGCTTTAAGCCCAGTCCAGTGGTTTAAGCACTTGCCCTCTGTGGCAGAGGTCACGGGTTCGACCCGGCCTCTGCTCGTTTTATTTTTTTCTTTTGTTTTGTCATTATATTCCGTGTTTATACAGGTCCACTTCTTATCCTCCGGTTTCTTCTCTTGCACCTCAGCTCCTATGACATCATCATACAAAGTCCCACTAAGCTCCACTGCACCGTCAAAACTCGAAGGTCGCTGAGCCTTGACTAGATGCCTAACATGATCCGGTACACCGACTACATACAACTTCATCCACCGCTCATCATTTCCAGCTAAATGTGGCACTAGACGTGCCATCTCTATGAACTTCAACGTGTACTCTCGATGAGTCGATTTACCAGCCTTGAAAGTCAAAAACTCTCTCTACTTTCTCCAGCTCTCCCGGAGCACAGAACTTCTTCCTAACCAAACCCTTCAGATCCTCCCAAGTCATAGCTTCCAGCTCCTGAGCTGTCTTTCTCTCTTTCACCGAGTTCCACCAGTGCAAGGCCTCAGCAAAGAAAGAGTGAGAAACGAACTTCACTATCTGCTCCGGCTTGCACTCACGGATAGAGATGGTGAACTCCATCTCAGTAAGCCAGTGATATGTGGCCACTGCATCCTTCAACCCATCGAACCTAGGCGATCACACTTCTTAAAGTGCCCGTAGTCACAGTTGCCGCTAGTTCCTGTCGATTTCTTCTTCTTTTCGTGAGTGCTGCCTTCACTATATCCGGCAGATACTCATGGATCATCTCAGCCACTTCCTTCTTAGCCGCTTCGTGAACCTCAGGTTCGAACTAGAATCCTTCATTGTGCTCAGAATACACCGAACGTTCAGCACGCACTGACGGTTCAGTATGAACCGACACCTCCTCATGATTAGCATTCTCACCTTGAGCATTCTCACAATGCCCCTACCAGTATTATTAGCAGCAATTTGCTTCTTAGGTGCCATCAATTACTGAAAATAATAACAAACAGAGCAATACTTAGGTATCATTTAAAACAATTCGAGCAATGCAATTAGTTAATGACGGTGGCCAATCTCCATTACCCGCTTGCCTTGCCTTTCAGGTTTTAAACCATCCCTATACTGCATCTTGGCATAACGCCCCTGTCTTAGCCTACTAACACACACACATATACACTAACTCATACCTGGCGCTTCTGGTTTATGGTTACGCGTGATGACATTCCCTACACATTGGTCCCATTCTCAGTCTAAGTCTAAGCATCGAGGATGCCCAAATTATTTAAATGTAAGGCCCCAAACCCGGGAGGCCCCACTTGTTGGATTTACTCATTCACAAACAGTTCTTAAACATGAATATCAAATAACGCAGCGGAAATCTTCATTCATTCATCATAATTAAAACTTGTTCATACATGCGGAAGCGTAAACATAGTTTAAAACATATTTACATCATAACTAAACATAACGGGATGCCAGTCTTCAAAGCAGTCGGGTAACTCTTCATCTCTAGCCAAGCATCACCGTCCATCATCATAACCTACGTTAACCTGAATGTGCACACTTAAAAACGTCAGCTACGCTGGTGAGTTCTAGTTTTAACATAAAACCTTAACTCCAAATAAATTGCCAAAAACATCACTTCATACTTCATTTAATAAAAAGCGTACGTAAATAATGCAATAACAAACATAACACTTCATAAGTCAACGAACATATAGAATCTGCGCCTTCTCGTAACCGTCAAATCCAAACGTTACATACTGGTTGAATAACTTAAGGATCACCACCACTAGGCCCATCATCACCGTACTGTCCTTCGGGTGAGGAACTCCTAGGGCCCGATACTTAGGTCATCCAACCCTTCAAGCACGGCGTCCCAAAGGATAGCGCGTACCAAACTTCAAGCAATGCGCCCCGTCGGGCGCAAGTACCAAACTTCAAGCACGACTACCCCGTAAGGTAAATCGTACCAAACTTCAAGGATCACGATAATCCCCTTGGTGACCGTCATCACCCCAGTTGTACAACAGTTGGCCAGCCACAGAGGCCCCTAAAAGGTAAAGGCCCATAACATACTTCCCATCCCTTAACCTTCATTCCCTAAGGAATATTGGCAGATTCGTTCGTTTGTGACTTTCGTAAACCTTCGCTTCTTTTACTTCAAAAACTTCAGTTAAAGCATTCGTACGTTTTATAAAAAACATTCTCATTCGTTAAAACACTTCGTAAACTTCTTTTGGCAAAATATTTCATAAACACTTCCTTCATAAACCTTCCTTCTAAAACATCCTTCATAAACATCATTTTATAAAACGTTACATACATCCTTCGTAAACATCGTTTCATAACATCGTTTTATAAAATCATCACGTGTGCACACCAGCCCAAAAACATTATTAAAACATTTAAAAGAGGGCTTCTAGAACTCACCTTATAAACTAGTCTCGGTTGTCCTAACAAAGGTCCAACAACTTCACTTCCGATCTGAATTGATTAGTTAAATGCACATCAGACCAATACCGACTCTAACGGTTTAACCATTCTAACATACTGACTTTACTTAATCAGTTCTGATGTCAGCGCACTTAGCAAGTGCGCAGACCCTGCTGCCTGCGCACTTAGCAAGTGCGCAGACCATGCTTCCTGCGCACTTAGCAAGTGCGCAGGTCCTTCCTCCTGCGCACTTAGCAAGTGCGCAGGTTCCTCTTCCTGCGCACTTAGCAAGTTCGCAGGTCCCTCCTCCTGCGCACTTAGCAAGTGCGCAGGACCTGCTCCGTGCGCACTTAGCAAGTGCGCACGACCTGTTCTTCGCGAAAACCCTAACTTTCGCATTCGGGTCTGATCATGTCAAGATCCCGAACCTGTTGCATTCAAAACGTTCGTTTTCCATTAAGGAACTTAAATCTATACTCATCTTCTAGTTTCATCCGTTCAAACATAACCTTTTTACCCGAAACCCGAAAAACCCAAAAACGAACAAAAACTCAGATTTAGGTCGGATCGTTACCTGAATCGAGCTTCTGATCCGGAGGTTCTTCTCACGAGTTATGGAGCAACACACTTCTCAAATCTCGGGTCGATCCGACAACTTTCTCTCTCTACGTTTTCTCTCTCTAGAAGTTGCAAATGAGAGAAATGGGTTGTGACCTTGGCTATTTATAGGGGAGGCTCCCCTTCTAGCCCATCTGACCCGACCCGACATGCCCCGTTCGTTTATTTCGTCATTTTAACCGTCGTTTTATTTTTGGGATGTTACATTAAACCACCGCTCTGATACCAACTTGTAAGGCCCCAAACCCGGGAACCGGACACGTTGGCATACACGTAAGCACAATAGTAAATAACATCAAATTATCTCAATAAATGCAGCTGAAATCAAACAGTCAACAGTGGTCAACGACCCAAATCTCAACATAATCCAAACAAGTAATAATATCCTATTCATTCAACATCATAACGGAAAAGTAAATGTCATCACACGATCACGGTAACCAAACGCCATCCAGAAGCCACCAGCTCACGCTTTTTCCTTACCTGAAATGCATGTTAAAAATTCAGCTACGCTGAGTGAGTTCTATAGTAATTCGTTCGAAGATATTAATTCCCGAACCTTTAAAAACGATTTATGCCACAAAGGTTTTCTCAATTCTTTACCGATTAATCAATTATGTATTTTATCGACATACTCGAAGTCACGTCGACCGGTCCAAAGACTCGTACGCTCATGACTCATTGACTGATCATTTTCAGTTATAACCACACACCGACTCACACCGACTTACTATCACGATTAAGCAACCCTTTTCATCCGACTAAGGTCAGACTCAATTCCTGTCGACTAGACTCGACCCGATAACAATTAATCTCATAATATCAAAGCACTGCATTAAATAACTCGACACCAAATCCTACGTATACAATTGATAAGTGACCAAAGTTTCATGCATTAAAGGGTGTAATATGTTTTATTTATGCAAATTAATATGGAGAATACCAAAGTTTTGTGTAGCTATGCATGTGCAGGTGTTGAAAGCTTAAAGTATGATTTTGGAAGATATTAGGTGAGAGATGCAAGAGTCGGAAGAGACACGGAGAAAACGGGGCAGAAACTCAGGACCTGGCGTAAGCCTACTCCACCTGGCGTAAGCCTACTCCACCAACATAAGCCTACTCCACCTGGCGTAAGCCTACTCCACCAGCGTAAGCCTACTCCACCAGCGTAAGCCTACTCCGCCCAGCGTAGGCCTACTACGAACCAGTTCATTCACAGCAAACTTCAGTGTTGCGGAGTAAGCTTACGCCACACCAGCGTAAACGCTGGTTACGTTATTTTGACGCGGATTTTCGGGAAACTACCGAAAATGAGAATTTAAGTGGGGGTTTCTTCCCCAAATTCAAAGTCAGCGTTTTCTACACAGTTTTTGGGCGATTTTGGAGAGTTTTAGGAGGCTAGGAAACATATTCTTGAAGATTGGTATCAAGAAATTGAAGAATCGAAGATGAATTCCACAACCATGAGGGGCTAATCCACCGGTAATCATTCCCGGGTGAATTGTTTGTAAGTTTTTAGGGTTTTTATCATATACTAGCTTTGAGAAACAATTCTTGTAATCGTTTGGTTAGAAATACTTGAATCTTTGTGTTTAGTATGGTTATGAACTCGCGGGAGTCGATAAATTCTTGCACCATTGACCCCGTTAGATGATAATTGCTATGAACTTTGATTTGTGTTGAATCTATTGATTAATCTAATTCTATATTGCATACATTTGTCTCGATTTCATTCGTGAATATTGTTTTACACTATTTGCCGATGATGTATGAATGTTGATGTTCTTGGTTAGATTTGGTTAATTTGATTTGGATAACCATTTGATTGTTTGAACTCATATGTTGGTGTGATAATCCCTAATTACTTGTGAACTTGAAACCCGGGTGTGATTCCTTTTTAATTATTGTTTACACTTTAAACCGTTTATTTACTACTTGATTACTCGTGATCGTTTTTCTAGTTGATAATCATTGCTTGTTGGATTTGATAAGTTTCACCTAAATCAATGCTTGTGTTTGGTCAGAAAGACCCATTGTAACTTCATAAATCGCATTGTCAATTGAAGTTGAGCACCGACCACAAACTCTTCGTGGTTCGACACCCTTCTTACCCTAACTAGTTTAAGGTGATTAGGACACTCTAATTCTTTATCTTTGATCGGTCCCTTCGACACCGATCAACAATTATACTATCATTTCATATACAAATATCGACGTCAAAACCTTTATCATTTCGTGCCCTTACTATATGGCACGTTGCATGTATTCGAGCCCAAAACTACAAAACATTTAAACGTGGGCGATAGAAACTCACCTGTGCTAGACGTAACTTGATCCCTAGAACCCGCTAACACCTCGTACTCGTCCTTTGATTTCGCACCTATATCACACATAATTCACTAGTCAATATCATAACCCGACGATAAACCTTCATCTACTCGACTAATCTGACGTCACGCATGGTTGCATGCACGTGTATTACGCCATGCAAAGACCTTAAATGCCATGCAAACCCCCACGCGCGTACACGCACTTCATGTGTGTCTCAAGCTATTCCCGAACACACCTCGGCTAACTCGGCTATCACCTAAGGTCACCGGCACTGTCCCACCGATCTGAACCGTCTCCGGACACCACCCGAAACCCCCTCGGCCTTCGGCCACTGCTGCCACGCGCTTACCACGCTACCACCATGCGTCGCCAACCTTCCCCGGCCTTCACCTGTTGCGAACAGCCCCTGGCCGGCACCGCCGTTTCCTGCTGTCGCCACTCCCGACGCCACTGCAGCCCCGCGATCGACCTGCGGGTCCTTCTTCGTTGCTGTCACCGCCGGACAGCACCCCTTCGCTGCGTCCTGCTATCACCAAAGTCACCACCGTCACGCGTCCGCTATCCCGACCCAAACCGGTCTTTTCCCGAGTTCGCTACACTCACCGGCCACCCGTAGTGGGTTCGGCCGAACTTCCCCTAGCCCGAAAACACCCACAAAAAGAAAGTGACAATAACGTGCTAGATTCACAAGATTATACCTCTAATCCAGATGACTCGTGTGGATCGAATCACCAACGAACACGTCTTCTTCCTACTCACGTCCCATTCGAAACCCTAGAATCATAAAATGGTTATTACGATTAACCGAAACTTGAAACACATACACGAAGATTAGAGGCTCGCGATTATACCTAGATCTTTACCAAATCGCGATGAACGGCCTCCCTCTCTTTCCTTTCCTTCTCTCGGCAGCCGCAACAAGGAATGGGGGACCCCGCCCCCTTGCCGTAACCGTATAGGGGTGTTCTTACCAGACCGGGCTCGGCCCTGGCCCCTCACCCGAGCTTGGCCCGTCTCACTTTATTTTATAAAAATGACCTCGCAAGTCTTACTAATTCTATAATAACCCCCGCCTATTTATTTACATAACACTAACGTACTGTCCCCGTTTTGTTTCTTGTACCTGAGACCTTTATTTACAAAATGTACACACCCGTTTTCTAAGCGAAAAACCGGGATGTTACATCACGTGTGAGACCCATAGATAGATTGATATGTTGTATAAAATGGAATTAGAACACTTCTCGAGGGCTTGAAATTTTGTTTTTAGGTTTAGTCGGATAGAAATACCGGTTATTGCACTTTAATGCGTGATTATATTTGTGCTGAATAATAATAGAGATTGATTCTATGTCTAGTTATGATTCCATTGCAGATATCTTTTTCGAGGACGAAAAAAGAGTAAGTGTGGGGATGTTTGATGTGTTGCAAAACACATACGTTTATCCTATTGTAATGGTGCGAAATTGTATAGTTTTGTACTCGTTATATGTCGTTTTTAGTTCATTCTAAGTCTGGGTCATGTTAGCAGGTAAGAGTGTGCAAGGGAAGGGGAAAATATAGCTAAATCCTGGAGAAATCAAGCACACGTGAAAGATCAAGAATTGAAAAGGAGAAAAAATTATATTTCTGTGAAACCAAGCCCCTCGCGATACGCGAGGAGGAGAACCAAATCCCTCGCGGTACGCGAGGGAAACCAGGAGGCCACCCGACTATATTGTCCCCCGCAGTACACAAGGGACCTCCCCAAATCTCTCGCGGTACGCGAGAGGGTCGAGAATCCGTGTGAAACCCTAAATTATAGTTTTAATTGTTTTAAACGACTTTCTTCTGTGGATCTCGATACATTGCCGTCAAGAGATTGTTTTTGGGAGATTTTGAGCAAAGGAAGAAGCTTTAGATCAAGGAATTGAAGTTTTGCATTGACTCGGGTTAGACATTGAATCGTTCGGTCACGATTGATCGTAGTATTTGCTTTGATTTAATTCTGGACCTTATGTTTACTTTATTTAACTTTGAACCTTCTGTTTCTACCATGTTTCTTGGTTAAAACCATAGATCTACCAAAGTTAATGATGAATGTTTGCTAAATATTGGATTTTTATCGTTCATGTATTGTGTTTTGGATTTTATGTTTTAGACCAGATCTGATTTCACTTGTCTAATGAGTTTGCATGCTTAGTTTTGATTCTATATTAGTTTAATGTTCCTTGCACATCTTAATTGAATGTCTTTCATGTTTAGATGTGTATTAGATCACTTACTGTGTGTTTGTGGTTCATATATGGTTTGCTAGACGTCAGTGACCATAGGAATATCAATTAATCAGTTAATAAACCTAGTGTTCTTCTTATCTAAAAACATGAAAAGTGATAGGTAATCGGTTAATCTTTGGTGTTAGGATTTCTGAGAGTGAACGGTCTGAGAGGACATTTCCTTAGGGTTTTGGTATCGTTGTTAATTCGTGTTAGACAGGTTGATTTCAGATTGCTTCTTGCATCTTTGATGTATTGAGATAGTGATACCGAGAGGTGAGTTGTCTTTTGAGTTCTATAGCATAATCGATGAGACCGAGAGGTGATCCGAGCACTGGTGTTATTAGTATCCCGTGAGTTCCTTCTGGTCACATTCTGAGATTGATTAGGAATCCATTAGGTAGTTTGACGGTGTTATATCTTAGGATCTCAGTTCCATTACATGTTTCATAACCGATAGAAGCCGTGCTTAGTAAACAGGATTCACAGCCTAGGTAGTGTCTTCCTTCCTTACTGATTTCCCTAAAGCATTTGTCTTGTTGGTTAGTTGTCTTGGTAGTAATATTCAGTCAGTTTAATTAAGTTCACTAATTAACCTTAGTTCATAGAATTTCCCCCCAATCAAATAAACCAGTTAAGTCCTAGTCAGAGTCTAGTTAGTGCTATAGTCAGTGTCTCGTGGGTTCGATATCCGGACTTCCTTTAGCTGTGTTGCAATTGATAGGTACAATTGTCTGTATAGGTTTGTCTAAAGTTTAACTAGAGAGTATAGGTTAGGTTGTGTTTAATTTAATAGACCGTTTGACCGACATCAAGCACTCAACATTATCAGGATCTTGTTTAAGCGTGTTTAAAAATAGTGAGTTAATTTTACGCTTCTCAAACTTTTCCCATCGTTCATCCTGTGTTGGATCTTTTTCTTTAAAAAGTGGTTTGATTATAGCATTTGCAAACGGGATCTTCACAGGTTTGTTAACATTTTCAGTTTTCAAATTGTTTTGTGAAATAAAATCCTGATTAATGTCATACTCAGATTCACTGTACTCCTCCACTATCTCTACAACCGGTGGGGGAGTTTGTTCACAAGCAGGATATTCAAATGAGGAATTGAAACTTACAGCATTGAGGTGTGCACTGTTTGTGGTTTCAGAACTGGAGGTCTGGTGTGCACTACAAGGCCTACCTACTTCTTTGATGAGTGATCTAACTACCTCAACTAAGTGGACAGCTTGATCTAGCAAGGTTTGATGATGCTTTGCCTGGCCCTCCTGTCGTTGCACCACTTCATGGACCACTTTGGCCAGCTCCTTCATATCTGACCGGAGGGCATCCAGTTCAGACTTAGAGTTATCCTGTTTAGGTGGCCTGCCCGGGTGGTAGTCCTGGTTGTAGTCTTCTTGATAGCATGGGTATTCCGGACCACCACCATATTGATTGTATCTTGGGCAATCTTTTGCCTAGTGGCCAGTGATGCCACAGTTATTGCATGACTCATAGTAGTATTGATCACCATGATAGTTCTTGTCCATGTCAACCTACACAAGTAGCTCACCCAAGGATTCTGAACAAAGAAATAAACAAAAAATAAAATAAAAGCAATAAAAGCAATAAAAATCTTTTTGGGGTTTTGTTAAAAGAATCAAAATTAACTAAACTAGAGAATTCACTAAACTAAAGCAATAAAACTAAGTGCGCCAATTCCCCGACAACGACGCCATTTTGATCGATGTCGTCTGGTCGGTCAAAAACAATCCTTAAACACTTAACTAGTAAGGGTAAGAAGAGTATCGTATCCACGAGGAATCAGTGGATAATTAAATTGCTTAGATTGATAAATTAGAATGAAAACACAGATCAAATAAAGATGCAACTCCCTCCCAAAATTCGGATTCTAGACTTATGCAATACTCAGTCGTTCAATGGGCACCACATAGACATAGTGTTGAAAAATCAGTTGAAACAGTAATTGAAGATAAGCTGTTGTCAGCAACCTATACGACTAACTCGTCACAGCTAGCACAATTCAAATACCCAATTTATGAACACCAAGTTACCCGCTTTAGTCACCCGGCTACAAAGTCTCGTTATCAACCGAACACAAGTTGTAAAGCAAATAAACTCAAAGCATACTAATAAATTGTTAAACTCAACCAATCCATCAATCTAGCAAGCTATTGTCAGAAGCTAACAAGATCCAAACATACAAACAACTGAATATAACAAGAAACCTAAACGAACCATCCGTTTGGAGGAAGCCACACGCAGCTTAGCCGCGCATGCTTGTTAGGCACACGAACATAGCTTCAATCTCTGATCTGGAACTGACCTTGGCTCTGGAAATCGCCCCTCTCCCCTCTGAAAACGGCTGAATGGAAGATCCATGAGAATGAGGGCTGATTTTGGGTTTAATGAGAATTAGGGCTTTTTTCCTGTCTCGGCAAGTCTTCGCGTGTCGCGAACTTCTAGACCAAGTTCTTCGCGTGGCGTAAAGAACAAAACAGTCAAGGAAACTTTTGCAAATCCTCGCGTACCGCGATAAACCTACTCCCACTCTTCGCGTACCGCGAAGAGTCCAATTTCCAGGAAACTTTGGAATTTTACACTTTCACCCCTTATACTTTCATACCTTCTCCATTATGCCTTGTTATCTGAACATTTAGCACCTTTAACCTGTAATAGACTCAGACGCGAATACCAACATAAAACCGACTCTATATACAAAGTAAAACGCATAAAACTATACAAAACCGATACTTAAACATGGGACATTTGACCTTACATCATCAGTATAGACCCCTTGCATTTGTCACGAAGACTCATTCATTCCTCAGCCCCGTAAGCTTGGAATCTTTTACTCTTTCAACCCCGTAGGCCTAGAGTTTCCTTTTCTTTTCCTCTTCTTTTATTATTGATATCCACCTTGTAGGCCGGGTATCTCATTTCATTTGGGACTGAGTATCTTTAACTCACAACCTCCCAAATGTATCAAGCATTTTTTTTTCATTTCACGTATATGCTTGATTTACTCCCTAACTAGTCCTCATCATAAAACTTCATAACGGTTTCTCAGCAATGCATTAAAAGGGTTTATATATAGGAAGTACCAGCGACGTATCCACCACCCCTTTAACACTTTATGAGTACTCCGTTATTCCATTTTAGGGTTTAGACTCGTTCCATCATACTTATTCATATTTGCACGTATCATCAAGCACTCGTGTATTCATCATGCATTTCACATATTCATATTCATCACGTATACATATTCATCATGCATAGTATACTTTCCTCATATATTCATATTCGTCATATATTCTAAACTGTGGTGATTATCCTCTAGAGCAGTACCTCCAATAGAGATATTCCCAGGAAAGTGTGACGAATCTAGGAGAGATTTATACACCACTCTTTCCTTAGACAGAACATTCCGTTTTTCAGATAACTACATACCGGTTGGATGTTCTCCTGTACGTTCATTATATTTCATTATTATTTATCAGTCTATACCCCTAAACGTTCATAATGGTTTCACCACGAAGTACCCGAGGCGTATCCACCACCCCTTGGATACGTCGTGACTACTCCATTATTCCCGTTTAGTGTTTAGACTAATTCGTCATTACCACGCACCCCCGTCATATACATATCACATAACACATATCATTTAAGCACGTAATTCACATAATCGTGTCTAAGGTACGGGTCCAGTGTACTTACATTATCCCTCGATAGTTCCTAAGTTCGTTCCTTCTCTAAACGTTTCTTTGAACTCGAACCGTACTCGCAATGCACCGTACTCGTAACCACCGCGCTTGTAACCGTCGTTCGGGGCTCCTCGGTATGTGTGTGTGTGTGTTTTAGTGGTGGTGGTTTGTGTGACGCTTCTTAAATGAACGGCAAAGGCAAGTATTTATAGGGTGAAACTGCCACCCGTAGCGGACCGCTAATCCAGGTGGTGGCGGTCTGCTACCGCCTTGTTCCAGCTGTCTAACGTGACGCACACGTAGCGGACCGCTATGGTCTTTGATAGTTGTCTGCTACCCAACCTTTCTACGTGAGTCACTATACACTTGTCGCGCACTCGTTGTCCGGGCCAATTTACGGCTGGCGGACCGTTACCCACCTAGTGGCGGTCCGCCATAGGGCTGAGTCAGCGCACATGTCTCTGCCACGTGTCGTTTTCTCTTTGTTTCCTTAACCCACTCGTAGCGGACCGCTATGTAACCCGGTAGCGGTCCGCTACCGGCTCGTTCTTCCTATTTTTTTTATTTCCAGTCCTTTATCTTTGGGACATTTAAGCCTTTAGTCCCTGGGCTTTTATTTCTTAAAATTTTGGGATGTTACATTCCCCCCCCCCCCCTAAATTAGGTTTCATCCTCGAAACCTGTTAATCCTTAAACAATTCAGGATAATTCTTCCTTATTTCCTCTTCACTTTCCCCAGTCATATCCGACTCTTTTATGTGCTTCCATTGCACTAGCACTTGCTTGATTGTCTTGTGATGTAACTGCTTATCTTTTGCATCTAGAATTTTGATAGGTTCTTCAATATACGTTAGTTTATCATCTACTTCTATATCTTGCAGAGGAACAGGTGCAGTCTCATCCGCCAAACACTTTCTTAAATAAGATACATGAAATGTGTTGTGTATCTTATTCAATTCTTCAGGTAGCTCTAACTGATAAGCTACTTTTCCGACTATTTTAATGATTTTGAAAGGACCAATGAATCGTGGACTTAACTTTCCATGTTTCTTGAATCGCATTAGACCCTTCCAATGAGATACTTTCAACAAGACACAATCTCCTTCTTGGAATTCTATTGGTCTACGTCTTTTGTTTGTATGTTCCTTTGTTTTTTTAGCGAAAAATCATTTCTTATTTAGAACCAACCATATGTGTGTATTGAATCAAATTAATAACTCTGGTTCTCTACCCGTTCCTTTTTTTTATTGAAAAGACGAAGCAGTGGCAACTCAAGTATAATACCCAACAATTGTACGGTCAACGTATTCATTTTAGCCAAAAAGTACTCGGGCCTTTTTTTGGCTCTTTGTATATTTTAGGGAAAACTTCATAGAATAATAATGAAGTTTCAAAAGTGTTCCAATTATGTTACTCGTGCATTTTTTTGTCCAAATTGGGTCACTAAACCTTCAAATCAAGCCATCATCGAAACACAAAATGGGTCGACAAACTTATGGAGGAGAAGATGTGTGAGTCGGGATTTCCAATATATGTAATTTTATTTAAAAAAACATGTTAATTATATTAAAAAATAAAAAAAACAATCTAAAATCCACGTCACCATTCCACATCAGCATAAAAAAAATATTTCTAATTGAAACAAAAAAAGAACATTCTAAAAAAACATGTTAAAACCTATATTTTAAATAAAAAATGAAAGCTGAGTGACTTAATTAGAACATTTTTTAAACTTGAGTAACCTAATTGGAACACTTTTGAAACTTCAATACTTTTTTGCAAAATTACCTCTATATTTTATATGTAATTACATTTAAATTTTAGTTAGTTAAAACGAGCGGTGTGAAATATGATATATATTTTTTGTTATGTTTATTTTTTAATTTGTCTTCGTTCTTAACACTCATTTTTATAACGACGTATTTTTTTCTTGATTTTCAAATATACCGTTACGATGTGTTTTTTCCTTACATTTCAATATTCAAAATCTAGTCGTCGTAACTTCATACGATTCTCTTTACTTACCACTCTCATTTATCATATATGATTCAAGAAATCTCAATAAATATAGAGATGTTCGGGGTTACAAGATAGTAATGACTAGCTAGAATGGTTAAAATATAAATAATTGATAAAAACTACCAATACTCAATGTTTTTAGACCCGGACCGTCTTAAAGCCGTCTTAAAGGTCCGTTGGTCGGACTGGATTTAATAACATTATGACGTCATAAATAATATAAAAATTAAAACTGTATATTTCGATACAAAATATGAAAACGTTTTTTATTTTATGAAAATTTGATGACATATAAAGGTTTAAATAAATAAAATATACAACTTGAAATACTAAATTAATTAGAAAATGAGCTTTTGAGAGAAAAAAATAAAAAATAAATAAAATAAAAGAAGTTTGAAATCCGATCCGACCAACCAGTTCGGTTTTAATAAAAGTGGTTCAACCACACAAAACCTGACCGGTTATTTGTCCGGGATGTTAGAAGCGGGAGAGATCACATTGATTCGATCTGCAGTGTGTATCAACTTCAGGAATCCCAGGACTTGGATATAAGGGTTAAATGAAGGGAATTGTGTTTTTACACTAATACCCCTCAATAGTAGCTGAGAAAAGACACAAAAGCCCTTTCCTACTGACGTATGTTAGTTGAATTTGGATGGAGAGTCGTTGATTTAAAGTGAAAGACAACTTCAGGGCTCTCTATGCTATTATTTTAAACTAGTGAATCATAATAAAATTAGCCCTAAAACACGTGCACGAAAAAGCGCTTAAACTCTATTTATTTTTTATACAAAACAAATATAACAATACCATCCAAATATTTCTCCATAAAGTGAGTACAATACCGTTATCATAATAACTAGTTTCATTAATCATGATCATCACCTTCTCATTCTCTCCGACGAGACAAATGCATCTGAAACCACACCATACATTCATCAATCTCTCTAAATCTGCTTGAAATTTTTTATCCACCTTCACATACCAAAACGTACAACACTGAAATGGATCCAAACCCTAAAAATTTCCCAATCCTCTCCTACGTCATGACCCGACTCCCCACCATGAAACGCCCTCCCACGGCGGATTTCGACATCGAACAACCCCCGCCGACGCCTGTTTCCCCTTCCAAACCAATCTCAAATAAGCCCGAACCCTATTTCGAACTCACTGAACGGATGCCTCATTTAGCCGATCCTCACCTTCTGGCTTCCATGCATGCAGCCGTGGCTGATGTTTCCCAGACACGATCCCTTCTCAAGACACTAGGCGAGCGTCCCGACCATGAAGCGGTGGACATTGCGAAAGCAACGCTTGCGGAGATTAACGCAATGTTATCGAACCAGCTTGACGAGATCTCGTTATCCGATAAGGTTGACCCGGAAGATGAGAAACGGAAGAAGGCGTTCGAGAGGGAGAGACAGATGCATAAGGCGTTAATCTCGTTGGATCAGATGCACGAATCGTATGATAAGTTGTTGAGTGATGCGGAGAAGAGGCTTGAGAAGATTTATGAATCGGCTAAGATAGGGGGGAGGAAATCGGGTCCGGCTGGTGATGAATGGAGCTCGGACCAAGGTGCGGCGGTTGTGGATGATGTTAAGGAGGAAGTGGTTGCGATCTTGACGGACGCGTTGTCGAATGGTGCTCAAACGATTGATTTATCGGAGAGACGGTTGCCGTTTCTGCCGGAAGCTTTTGGGAAGATTCGTACGTTGGTTTGCCTTAACCTGTCCTCTAATCAGCTTCAGGTTAGTGTATAATTTGTTATTATGATTTTTATTTGAGTAAAGTGACATTTTTGTCCATATGATTGACGGAGTTAGTTAGTTAAATGAAAATTGCTAGATTTTGAAAAGTTAAGGAAGAAAAAACTGAAAAACGTTTTTGGATAAAACGGACTAAAATGTCCAAACCCCAGGGACGAAAATGACACTTTACTCTTTTTAATATTTGTTGTTGGACTCACATTTTATGAAAACTTAAACAAGCAAACCCTAATTCACTTTATGAATCCAAAGTAAGGGAAATTGATTGGTTTGGGTAAAAAAAAATTTGTATTTTGAGTTGAATTGGATAACACCGCGACACATAACACGTTGAAATGGATAACACCTTAAAACAATTTGTCAAGATGGGTCGCCTAAACACTATAGATTTTTAGAATGAGTTTAAACGGGTAACATATTTTGGTATTTTTTTTTCTAAAACATCTTATTTCAACCCGAGCCACTTTTTGGTTACAACTCATTCTAATCCGAAACAAACTGATATTTTTTTAAACGACCTATTTTGACCCGAACTTTTTTTTATCATAACCCATCCCGACCCCAACTCATTCTGACCTGTTACCCAACTCAACCCACCCGTTATGCCAGGCTTATTTAAAGTGTAAGTTAAAAGATATACAATTAATGGTAGTTTATGCCCACGTTAGAAACCAAACTTGGTCACAATTGGCAAAAGCCCTTTTCTTGCTAAAACAAGGAGCAAAGAGAATGGGGCTACAGATAGAATATAAGTGTTACAATTCCTGACTTCAAGTATTGACTTTTGTTGCAATGTAGCATTTTTATAATCTTCAATTTCTTTTTGTGTAACAAACTAATGAACATCATGATTTACTTTTAGAAATATCAGTTGTTGGTAGGTAGTTAAATTGGTTATTTACTTTTAGATATATGAGCTGTTGGTAGGTAGTTAAATTGGTTATTTACTACTGAAACAGGTGATTCCTGATTCTGTTGCTGGACTTGAGAATCTTGAGGAACTTAATGTTTCTTCCAATATTTTGGATTCACTACCAGATTCTATTGGATGTTTGTTCAAGTTGAAGATTCTAGATGTTTCTAGCAACAAGCTTGATTCCTTGCCTGATAGCATTGCTCATTGCAGGTATATCTGTTTCATTCTTTTCATAGCACAAATATGTAGTGTTGATAAAATTATCAAGTTGTCCGGGTTGGGTAACGCGTAAAAGTTGGTGGGATCAATCCTGTAACAAGACAGCCGAGTTGACGTGCCAACATTCTTGTCTTTTTTCCTTAAAACTTTTATAAAGTTAGTTATAGGATTTTGGTAAATTGGATTTTAATAATCTAAACTATGACTAGATGACCGATAATAATTCATTATAGTAATTTGACCGGTGACAGTTCTAACTTTCACTTTCGTTATCAACGGTAGTCACAATAGCAAAATAATCATAGATTTACACTGGATTTCCACTATATTTCTCTTTCGCGTTTCTTTTTTTCCGTTCATAATAATCATTATGAGCGAAATCAAGTGTAAACATATAATGATTATCCTATTGAGATTGCTCTTAACAACGAAAGCGAAAGTTAGGATTGTCACCGATCAAATTGTTACTGATTATTATCGGCCAATGGGTTATAAGTTGGATTATTAATATCCAATTTGCCTAAATTTATCTTAACAATATAGTTTCTTTTAAATAATTATTTAGTGTAATAAACAATTGAACGTATGTTACACAACTTTAACTTCTGACTAGTTTAACCTATTTCATTTCGGGCAGTCGTGGCTCGACTATGTAAAAAATAAACTGTCGCTCAGGGGCCCATATTTAAGGCCCCCAATTTTTAATATTAAATATCGTTTAATTTTCAGGTTGAGAAAGAGAACAAAAAATCAATATATTTGAAAGAGTTTTTTTTTTTACTAAAACTCACTTCAACTTTAATACGTATGATTGTGTGTCTTTAAGAAGTTGTATACAAAAAAATGTGTATCATCATATTCTCATATGTTATGATTCTAAAGAAAAAAAGTTTTTATTAACGAAAATGACCTCGATTTTATAATTAGTTTTGGACGACCCTGATTTCTAGCAAACTGCTATTCACTTTCTACCCATACATGATTAACTACTAATGCAACATACTTACCATTTTTATTTTTTTTGCCAAAATCTTGTTATTATAGGTCATTGTTAGAATTGGATGCTAGTTTCAATAAGCTAACATATCTCCCTACCAAAATTGGTCATGAACTAGTGAAACTAAAGAAACTTTCAATACCTTTAAACAAGGTCCGCAACTTGCCTACATCTATTGGTGAAATGGTCTCTCTTCAATTTCTAGATGCACACTTCAATGAGCTACGTGGCCTACCAAAATCCATTGGAAAATTATCAAATCTTGAGGTACTTAATTTAGGCAGTAATTTCAGTGATCTCAGAGAACTACCGGACACAATTGGTGATTTGACCAGCCTTAGAGAACTTGACGTCAGCAACAACCAAATCCAAGAACTTCCGTTGACTTTTGGTCGTCTTGACATGTTGACCAAACTCAACATTGATCAGAACCCGTTGGTGATCCCACCAAAACAAGTGGTGGAAGAAGGTATTGGAGCAGTGAAGGTGTACATGGCTCAGAGGTGGTTCGATACGCTAGTTGAGGAACAGGAAAAAAGCAGGCGCGAACAAGATGCGTTGGCTCAAGCTAGTTGGTTGAGCCGTAGCACCACGTGGTTGGCGGGTGCTGTTGTTGGTGCTGCTGGGACGGTTTCTTTGTTAATGGCAGGAGAAAACGATGACCCGTATCTTGATGAGGAACGATGAGGGTTCAACAGATTGAGTAATGGGCTAAAATATGTTCTGAGTCAAAACGAGTGCGTTTTGATGTAACCATAAACACTTTTTTATAACTTTTTCTTTAAATAAAATGAGTCAAATGTAGTTTTAAAAAGTTATGATATTTTGAAAAGAATGGTTTTAAATACAAAGGATTAATAAGGCATTTGACACGTATTTTAAGCTAAATTTTTTAGACATGCATTTAATTTTAACAAATGGTCATCTCTTGTAGCCCTAGTTTTGTTGTGTTTAATTATTGGTGAGTAGAATAATATTCATGGGATTGGCATGTATTTTTCTAAACTTGAATCCATCATAATAAAATTTCATATATCGATCTATTTTTTTATATTTATATATTATTGAATTAATTTTTTTTATTCTTGTAAATTATGTGTTAAGTATAACAACCATATGGGTTAAGGTTGGTGTGTTTATGGTGGTCAGAATGTGATATTGAATAGGGTAAGAATATCCATTGTTATAACGGGTCATAGGCGATAGTTTGTGGACTTATTTTGTTGTATGAAATTTTAGTAATTAAATGTTCAACAAATTCAGACTAGTTTAAATTAGATTAAAACTGAAGGTTATTTTATTTTACCATTTGATATTAGTTTTGTTCTAGATATAAGGTTATGTGTAATGTTTTTATTAAAAAGTGAAAAACGTCTTGTCACGTCAGTAAGAACAATCACTAAACTGAATTATTAAGGTGTGTAATGGTTTTACCACTCATATGTTTAAGGTTTGAACCCCCCTCCCCCCCCCCCCCCCCAAAAAAAAATGGCACATTCACGCCCCTAGGGGTTTTTTAAAAATGTCCTTTTAACCCATTACACAACCCGACATGATCCACCAATTTACCACTCACAAAAAAGATAAAAGAAAATTAAAACTAATCCAAAAGAATGTAAACTAATATTAGATAAGAAACAAGATGTTACAATTTTGAATATATAATTTCGATTAAATGCGAGTCTCTATTGTCGCGGATCTTGCCGCTGCCACCGTGCCTTTAGAACCGTCACTTCCGTTGTTGATATGAAGTTTTCTTACAATTCAATTTTTATAGTTATATTTTTCTTATTTATTCGAGATTGTATGTTCTTCCACCTACAAATTGATTGCTTTTTGCTTTTTGTTCTGGTGTAAGCGTTAAATTTCGTCTCACTCCAACTACACGAGAATATTAGAGAATATATTAGTTAAGATTTATTATAATAAACAATTCTTCTTTTCATTACGCACCTTCATTTCATCTCATCCCTCTCTAACCTTCACCTCAGGATTTGTGAGTGGATACGGGAATTTCAAAACGCCACCTCCGTCACTCTCTCTAAATTGATCCGTGTTTGATTAGGGCTTTCAATATTTTTAAGTTCATTTGTGTGATTAATTACGGTTCTAGATCAAGCCGGTCACAAAAATCAATAAGAAACAAAATATTAGGAGGTTTTGGAACAAGCCCATGTGTATAACATGTTTATGTCCAATTTGGATGGGCCATGTCAGAATCAGAATCCAAAATGTTCCCCTCATTAAATTAGACACCTCTTTTAAACCATATTTTATAAGTTGAGGGTCAAGGCCGAGTACCACTTATGATTCTCAAACCACAAGATTTTACTTAAGGTTGATTGGCCCTTTATTTCTAAACTTGAGATCTCACTTGAGTTGATTACTAATATTAAATCATCAATAATAATCTTGAATAGGTTTAACATGGCTTAATACTTTCAAACTTGACTAGCCTTGATGCTTTGCTCAACTCCTCTAGAATTGATTAGAAAGTACGGTAATTATTTTGATATATGTACCACGAGGGAAAGCCTCACTAAGACCATGTATCTTTTCCTTTAACTATCTTTCGTCACTTCAACATTATCATTATCATCTTTTGCTTCATCTTTTAACCTATATTATGGTCCTCTTTCACCTTCCTTTCTTTAATATCTTTTTTTTTTCAATAATCCATCTAACATATAATTTGATTTTTCTCTAATAACTTGTAGTAATTAATTTCTTTTAAATCTAAATACATAATTTATTTATTTATTTATTTATTTGTCTATATTCTGATGTAAATTCTGACCGCAACCATCAACCTATTAGAAAAACTAGAATGATAAGGCACGCTAGCTACCGCAAGTCCGGATTAAAGACATCTTGATTACAAAAAACCTTTAAATAAATAAGTATACTACCTCAAGCTTTAAACCCCATGGCTCCCGCTAGCAGTCCTCTTCGAGCCAGATACAAGAGGATAGAAGACATACCGACACAAAACACAAGGTTCAGCTAAAATTCAAAGTGTTTTGCTTGAGTACCCAACCCCAACTAACAAAAGTTAACTCTTTACCAACTGGATCTTGTATAGTATCATAGACTTGTATAATGACGTACAACATTGAACAAATGTTTAAACAAGAGGTATTGCTCAAGGCACTCATAAGATCTAAAACTCTAGTGACTGAAAATTAAGTACTCACATTCATAAAGGATGATCATATATAGTCAAGAATAATCAAGAAACATAACACATATCATTTTACTAATTTAAAATACTAATTAATTTACATCAAGTTTCATCTATACCCAAGTGATACAAGAAGACTAGTCATTTGTGGCCATACAAATGAATACACAAACACGTGTTAATATATAGATCATGGGATTAATTATAATGATCTTTTATTATGTATTTTAGTAACACCTTTTTATGCTACAAAATGTTTACAAACTCTTTTAACTTAAAGAGGCTACATTATTCCAAGCATTACGTTCTTTTCAAATACATGAATTAATAACAAATTTTGGAGTATGTTATTAAAATATTATTAATAAAGATGAAATAGGTAAAATATTAATAAAGCATTTTATTCTGTATATGTGAGTTTCTGTGGCTTAAAACTGTATCGGGAATTTTATATATGTAAAGTGATACGAAGATTTATTCCAAGTACTAAAGTCTAAAGAGACTATATTAAAAATAATTCAAAAAAGTCTGTTATGAAATTCAAATGTTTTAACGGAAGTTTATTGATCCGAAGGAAAATAAAGACTGAATTGGTTAGAATCCGACTTAGATTGCATATTTAATGATACATTCCGTATCTTTATAACAATTTATTTTTCTTTATAAAACGACTAGGTTGAATCCCGTGTATTATACGGGTTGTATATTGAAACGATATGATTCATAAATATGTTTTTTTAACAGCAATTCATAAATATGTATAAACATTTTTTAACTTAAATCATAATCCTTGATACAACTTCAATTTTGCAAATTAGAGAATAAGAAAATGAGGATCATTAGAACTTTTTGTAATATATTCAGCCAAGTTCTTAAATATAGTTTGATATAACCTATTCTAATTAAAATATAAGATGAAACAAAAAAATCGGTAATTTAAGTAAAAGCATCCCTGATTTGAAGGTATAGACAAGAGAATTGATCAAATTTAAACAGATTTTTATCAAATATAATTGGTTTACCAAAAATAATTAAAATAAAATTTTCAAAAAAGAAACGAAATTAAAATAAATTAAAATTTTAATTATTTTAAATGATATCTATAATTATAATTGTGATTGGTAATTGATCTTTATGATTAATGTAATTATTCAAATTTATTCTCTAATTTCCTTATCTGCTTAATACTTCATATGGAAAATTTTAAAAATATAGTGACGTGGTTAATAAGAGAGATGTGTAGAAAAATAATTGTGAGATTGTACCACATAGAAACACGTGCCCAATTTTATTTTTATTTATTAGAATAAATAGATTTATAAAATATATTAAAAGGTTTATTAAATATATAAAATATTAAGATTATAAATTTCAAGATTTCCTTTTGAAAACGTAAAATATTAATTTAAATTCGACACCATTACTTCCCAATTTTGTTATGTAGTTTTGTTTATTGGAAAAAAAATTCAAAAAGAGACTTGTAACGTAAATAATATAAAAAATATAATAAAAATTTTTATGTTTTCTATATTTAATTGGTTATTATATTCTTTAAATGCATAATCTTTGACCAAATTTTATAGTGTGATAATTTAGGCGGGAAAAAAAATTCCTCATACCCTCAATGAATGACACGTGTCACTTGAGATTTTCATTTGTTAGATAAGTAAAATTAACTATGTTGATTAGACTAAAAATAAATATCTAAATCATTAAGAGAATGATATCAACTACAAACCAAATCTTAAATTTCAAATAAAATACGAAGAAAACTTGCATGTTAATTTTCTATGATTTCTTCGTTGATATCAACGGTATCCTGAATTCAATCTTTGCTGGCAATAGATAGCATACAGTCAGATTATGAATCCGACGAGGATAGAAATCACATTACCAACACAGGAGCACCAACAGGAGATTCACAGTCTCAAGCTGGTATTCCTATGATTTCTTCGTTGAAGGATCGTCTGGCACAAACTCAAAACCATCAAGCAGATGTGTTGCCAGCAGCAACAGCATCTCATTTTCACACTTCGCATACTAACCTACCCACCTTATTGCCTCCTCTACTCCCAAATACCATGCCTACCCAAGTTACTCGAGATTTCCCACAACCCGCAATATTTCCCAGTTTTCCGCAGGCCACCACATCTGGCATACCCATTTATAATCTACCACAAACTCTTCCAACCATGGCTGGAATACCTTCCATACCTGTTCCCAACACCCCGTTTATTCCCGGATCTCTCCCTTACACCATGCCGTTACTCACAGGTAACGAATGGTGGATGGAACAACAACGTCGGGCCCGAATGGATGAACAATTTTGGAAAGAAATATGCCTGGCCGAACTCCGGAACCGGTTAACATTTGAAGAAACAGCTTATACCACACCAGGGGGATTAACATCTGCATGTACTATCGGTCCTTTTGCCAAAGGACAGTCCGTTCCTCCCACCAACCCATACAGTACGCAAGGGCCCCTACCCGCACTCATACCTATACATGGGACTAATCCCGTAGTGGACATCCACTGTCTGTACCGACCAACTGCCTTGTTAACACAATCAATGTTCACACCCCGAATAGCTCAAGCAAAAATACTTCGTAAGTTAAAAATGCCATCCACAGTTGGAAAATATGACGGTACTACAGACCCGAACGATCACATTAATGTCTTTATTAGTGCTGGTGGAGTAGAGAGATGGGCTCTGCATGAATGGTGTCATATGTTTGTTCAAACCTTGGTCGGGACAGCTCGCCTTTGGTACGATAGTTTACCTATAGGCCGGATCGACAGTTTTGATGAACTCGTGGAAAAGTTCATGCAACAGTTTAATCAGCAAAAACGACACACAAAAGACAAGACAGAAATACTTCACATCCGGAGACGAGACGGAGAACCGGTGGAAGATTTCATCACCCGGTATAAAAAAGAAAGTTTGCAAATAGCCGGGGCAGGGGAGGATTTAATGATAGCAGGCTTTATTCAAGGCATCCGACATGACGAGCTCATTCGTAGGCTCCACGGCCGGGACGGTTTACCAAAAACCATGGAGGAACTGATGACGGCCGCTCGTGCCTTCGTCCGGGCAGAAAGATCCGTCCGGAGCACTCATAAGTATGATAAAAAGGATCAGCGAAGTGATCGAACAGGAAAGCAGCCACACTCCTCCAGACAGACTCAACATTTTCGAGGACCTAGTACATGGACGAGGCCTCTCCCGTACACCCGCCCGGAACCTGTTAGATCTGTCAATACCTCAATAAGGTTTAAGGATAATCCGGAGAGCAAGGGAAGTGCGTGGATTAACAAGTTGGTCAAAAGCCCCCGGGAAGTTCTTTTAGCAGAAAAACTAACATTAGAACCCCCGCGACCTCTCAACCCAAAATCCATACGAGATCCCAAACGGTTTTGTGATTTCCATAAAGATACTGGGCATGACACGGATCATTGTTGGCATTTACAAAAACAAATTGACATAGCCATACAAACCGGTAAACTTTCTCATCTGTTGAAAGAAATTCACGCAAGACCACCGGGAAGAAAGAATGCAGGCAAAAAACCGGTGCGTGATTTATGCATGATAATGAATGAGGAGTCATCAAGCTCACGTGGTTATAAACGCGGGAGCGCACGACTAGAAGCTTGGATGGAACAACCGCTTACTTTCCCGCCCGTTCAAGGGGGTGCTTCATCCACCAGTCCAGTAGTAATCACCGCATTAGTAGGTGATTACCGCATCAGTCGGATTTTAGTCGACAGTGGAGCTTCAATGGACGTCATGTACGAGCAGCTTTTCCGACGTCTGGATATGGAGGATCAAAATACCTTGGAACCTACAGATGTTGATCTCATAGGGTTTTCTAGGGAATCCGTGGTCCCTCTAGGACAACTCACATTACCAATGACCCTGGAAGAAGGCGCTAAAATCCGCACGGTCCTCGTAACTTTCATAGTAATCCCGGCTGTTTCAAAAAATAACTTGATACTCGGACGACCAGGTTTGGCATCTTTTCATGCAGCAGTATCCACTGTCCACTCCGCTATCGCATTCCCAACTCCCAAGGGAGTAGCGGTGGTATATGTCGATCAAATCATGGAAGTATTACAAGCGCAAACTAGTCGGACTTCTGGTAAAGATCATTTTGACACTCACATGAAAAGTACATATGAACCGGAGAGATGGATTATGAATCCCGCATACCCGGAACAGATAATTACCATTGGACACACCCTATCCACTGTAGGGCGAGACCGTTTGAAACAATTGCTATGAAACAATATCGATGTTTTCGCATGGAAACCGGCAGATATGAAGGGGGTTCCACGGGAATTAGCCGAACATCGCCTACATGTATACAAGTCTGCTAACCCTGTAACTCAAAAACGACGGAGGATAGGCACGGATAGGAGCAGGGCAGCTGTGGATCAAGTCCGGGATCTGGTTAACACGGGGATCCTCCGAGAAGTTTGTTATCCTTCATAGATCGCCAATCCAGTAATGGTAAAGAAAGGAAATGGTACCTGGCGTATGTGTATCGACTACAAGAATCTAAATAGTGCATGTCCTAAGGACGCCTACCCTTTACCAGAAATTGATCAGAAGATCGACTCGTTAGCCTCTTTCCGTTTCAAATGTTTTTTGGACGCTTACAAAGGCTATCACCAGATCCCCATGGCCGAAGACGACGAAGAGAAAACAGCTTTTATCACTGATATCGGCGTTTTTTGTTACACAAAAATGCCGTTTGGATTAAAGAATGCAGGGGCCACTTACCAAAGGCTCATGGACAAAGTTTTCGAGCCTCAAATTGGTAAAAATTGGAAATCTACGTTGACGACTTGGTCATCAAAAGCCATGATGAAACAAATCTCCTAGCGGACATTGCTGAGACATTTTTAAGGTTGAAAGAATCCCGAATTATGTTAAACCCGGGGAAATGTTCATTTGGAGTAGAAGAAGGGAAATTCCTCGGTGTGATGGTCACCAAGTAAGGTTTCCGGTCAAATCCGGAAAAGGTTTCAGCTATCACTCGGATGCCTTCCCCGTCATCCATTAAGGAGGTGCAAGCATTGAATGGACGTTTGGTGGTAATAAATCGATTTCTGGCTAAGCATGCAGAAAGATCTCTCCCTTTCATCCAAACTCTGAAAAATTGTCTCAACAAAGCACAGTTCCAATGGACGGACCAAGCAGAGGAGGCCTTCCAGCAACTGAAACTGTACCTTATGAAACTCCCCACCCTTACGGCACCAGAAGAAGAAGAGAGGTTAACCGCATATATCGCGGCTGCGGATGCGGCCATTAGCGTTGTCCTTATGGTTAAAAGGAAAGGTGTGCAAACTCCTATCTATTATGTCAGCCGGGTGTTGACAGACCCGGAGACAAGGTACTCCCTACTAGAGAAATTAACCTTGGCCTTAGTACATGCTTCTCGAAGATTGCGTCGATACTTCCAAGCCCATCCAGTGGAAATACTAACCAATTTTCCCATCCAGCAAGTGTTAAGAAAACCTGAGCTATCCGGAAGATTAGCCAAGTGGGCGGTTGAATTAGATGCTCTTAGTCTGGAATACAAGCCTCGAACCGCATTAAAAGGGCAGGTCATTGCCGATTTCCTTGCGGAAATACCGGAGGGGCGAGAAATGGAGATCACCAATGACCCAGTTATAGCTGAAATACAGATCAAAGCACCTCAATGGTGGTCGTTATACACTGATGGGGCTTCAAGCATGGAAGGGTCCGAGGCCGGGCTTATTTTACTTAGCCCAGAGGGGGTAGAAATCACATATGCGATAAAGCTAGACTTCAAAAGCACGAACAACGAAGCTGAATATGAAGCTTTGTTATCCGGATTACGATTAGCAGCGATCATGAAAGCCCAGCACATCCGGGCACACGTGGACTCGCTCTTAGTAGCTAACCAAGTGAACAAGATTTACGAAGCCAAGGGGAAGATGATGATCGAATACTTAAAAAAGACTAAAGAGATGATGTTGCAATTCCAAGAGTGTAGCATAAAGCATATTCCTCGAAGTCAAAACCGGAAAGCAGATGCTTTAAGTAAATTGGCGTCGGTCCAGTTCGCTCACCTGGCGAAAGAAATACGAGTGCAAACATTGGATAAGCCTTCCGTTTGCACAGAAGAAATTAGTCACCTTGAGGACGTTGGCTGGACATGGATGACGCCCTTGGTGGCGTATTTGAAGGAGGGAACTTTGCTAGAAAATAGAGCAGAAGCGTTAAAGCTGCGAACAAAAGCCTTACAGTATCAGCTGGTAGACGACCGGCTCTATAGAAAAACTTTCCTAGGGCCTTTGTTAAGGTGTGTTGGTCAAAAGGAAGCCGAACTATTAGTTAAAGAGGTGCATGCAGGTTCATGTGGAATGCATGCCGGCCCAAGAATGATGGTGGCCAAGCTAATGAACATAGGATATTACTCGCTGGGAATGCATGTCACAGCAGTACAAACCTTGCAGAAGTGTTTTAGCTGTCAAAAGCACGCGCCTAAAACATTGAAGCCTAAGAATGATCTCATACCAGTGACTGGAGCATGGCCTTTCCAAAAGTGGGGAATAGACATTGTCGGACAATTCCCGGAAGCACCCGGACGCGTCAAATTCTTAATCGTCGCGGTGGATTACTTCACCAAATGGGTGGAAGCTAAGGCCGTCGTAACAATTACTACCACCCAGATCAAAAAATTTATGTGGGATCACATAATATGCCGTTTTGGCCTCCCTCTATACCTGGTGAGTGATAATGGAACACAGTTCGAATCATTAGCCGGATGGTGTGAGGAAATGGGAATCCGGCAAGTTTTTACGTCCGTCGCTCACTTGCAGGGAAACGGTCAAGTAGAACGAATCAACCAGAGCATGCTAAAGGGTATAAAAACTAGGTTCGCAACCAAAGGAAGTTCTTGGGTTGAAGAGATACCTAGTGTATTATGGGCTCATCGCACCACCCCGAAAACAAGCAACGGTGAAACTCCTTTCAGTTTAACTTATGGCCACGAAGCAGTAATCCAAGTCGAAATGGGCACGCCAACGATGCGTATTGCTACAAATGGCCGGGATAATGATCGAGAATTAAGACTGAACTTGGATCTTTTGGAAGAAAGAAGGGAACATACATTCATCCAAGAAGCTAAGTACAAGCAAGTTCTGGCCAAATACTACAACAAGAATGTTGCACTTCGCCAGTTCCGCCCGGGTGAATACGTTTTTAGAAACAATGAAGCTAGCAGGGCTGAACCCGGAGGAAAGTTGGGGCCTAACTGGGAGGGGCCTTACCAAATTAAAGAATACTTGGGAAAGGGGGCATACTCCTTGACTAGATTGGATGGAACTAACGTACCCAGGACTTGGAATGCAGCCCAACTTAGGAAATGTTATATGTAATCTCTATGGCCATGATTCATGGTTTTTCAAGAAACAAAAAAAGTAGAGCATGTTTTCAAAGACATAAATAGAATCCCCGTCTTTATAATCAAACTAACATCTTAAAAAAAAAAGGAGACCGGATCAATGTATCCTGCACCATCAAAGACCGGACCACGTGTCCGGCACCAAGAAGATTGGATTAAAATCCAACATTAAAAAAGACCGGATCAATGTATCCGGCACCACCAAGACCGGACCACATGTCCGGCACCAAGAAGATTGGATTAAAATCCAACATTAAAAAAGACCGGATCAATGTATCCGGCACCACCAAGACCGGACCAAATGTCCGGCACCAAGAAGATTGGATTAAAATCCAACATTAAAAAAGACCGGATCAATGTATCCGGCATCATCAAAGACCGGACCACGTGTCCGGCACCAAGAAGATTGGATTAAAATCCAACATTAAAAAAGTCCGGATCAATGTATCCGGCACCACCAAAGACCGGACCACGTGTCCGGCATCAAGATGATTGGATTAAAATCCAACACTAAAAAAGATCGGATCAATGTATCCGGCACCATCAAAGACCGGACCATGTGTCTGGCACCAAGAAGATTGGATTAAAATCCAACATTAAAAAAGACCGGATCAATGTATCCGGCATCATCAAAGACCGGAACACGTGTCCGGCACCAAGAAGATTGGATTAAAATCCAACATTAAAAAAGACCGGATCAATGTATCCGGCACCACCAAAGACCGGACCACGTGTCCGGCATCAAGAAGATTGGATTAAAATCCAACACTAAAAAAGATCGGATCAATGTACTCGGCACCATAAAAGACCGGACCACGAGTCCGGCACCAAGAAGATTAGATTTTAATCCAACATTAAAAAAAAGACCGGATCAATGTATCCGGCACCATAAAAGACCGGACCACGTGTCCGGAACTATGAAAAGATCGGATTTGCAAATATTTAAGGATAAAGCACAGGGAATAAAGACCGGACCCCGTGTCCGGTACAAAACCAGATCAAGACAATCAGCATGATAACAAAGCTTGTACAAATTACAAATATTCTTAAAAGTACAGATGAAAGACATAAAAAGGATACTTGCATTCAAAGGTAAATAAGTAGATACAAAAATAAGATTACAGTATCAAAAAGTAAAAGAGCACGCAGGCTCCAAAAAAGATAAATAAAAATACAAGGAGGTCAGTCTTCAATGGTAAGGGCATCCCTGATCTCCCGAAGATCTGATTGATCAGCCAAAGAGGCAAGAGTACCTACTACAGGGAACTCCATAGTGTCGAAGGCATCTTGCCTCTGAGTAAGTATGTTTCGGGCTTCCGGGCTCCAGCCAGTAAGGCTCTCCAAAGACAAACCAGTTTTCCCCGCTTGAAACCCATCGACTAGCCCATCATGATAACCCGCCGCTTCCGCAGCTCCATTCAAACCAACCACCCCGTCAATAAACTCATCACTGCCCCTGACTGCCTCCACCGCCCTAGAAAATCCTTCCGCCACCAACCACTTCCTATCCTCCTTCAACAAAGATATTTCTTTCATCATTTTAGCCTTCTCCACCTCAAAACTCTCTTTCTCCTTCTCGAAAGACACCACCTTTCCCTCCAACACATCCAACCTTCCCCGGGACACTCTCAACTCCTCATCCTTCTCCGCCACTTGACATACCAACTCCTCGGAACGTGCCTTTGCTTCACGGATAATTTGGGCACGTTTCCCAAGCTCTTTATTTGTCCGTGAGCAAGCCTCGGTGAACTCTGCTCGGGCTTTCAAGTGAGCGGCATCCCTCTCCTTCAATTGCCAATCTAGTTTCTTAACCTCCTGTGTAAGCGTCAGCACCTTACCCGCATCCTCACTTTTCTGGGCCAAAGATTTCCTCAGATGGGCAACTTCCCTGCAACCCTCATCCCATTGCCGACATATCTCGGGCATGACCGCCATGCTCTCAACCCAGCTCAATGCAGCTCTATCGGACAGCACTTCCGGGGAACAGGTTGAGTGGCGTAGTCGCTCGGCCGGGGGAAAAGCCTGCAACAAGAACGTCCGGCACAGGTGGGGATCTGTCAAACAGTCACCCTGCAAAATATTCCAGTTAGGAACATGTTTAGACTTAGAATTTGCCGGAGTCCAAGGCTCGGATTGGGTGGGCATTCTAAAGTCAGATTGACTCGTATGTACATAATAAGATTTGGGGGAGTGAACTTCCTCAGTACCCACAGGTGCCTTCTCTTTCCCTTTCCCTTTATCCCGAGGAGGGATCTGAGTTACTGTTGGCACGTCCTTGGGAACAGGGGAAGGTATGACCTTAGGGACAGAAGGTTGAAGAGTAGGACCCTCCGGGTTTTTAACAGCAGTTTCGTTTGTCTGCATGATCGGGCAAGATGGAGTAACCCCTTCACCAGTTTTTAAACCTAAAAATCACCGAAAAGAGAATATCAGGAAAACTATTTTTTTACACTCAACAAAGAAAAAACAGAACGGATACACACTTTCGGGACTCGCTCCCGGGGGTTTCTTTCCGGCAGCATAAGCATCGTCAATTTTCGCCTTTTCTTCTGAGGCGAGAGTACTTTTTCTCCGGAAGCACTCCCGGAAGCTTTTTTCCTTAATGGAACCTCTTAAGGCTCTTCTTCTTGATTCCCTGAAACAATGCATCAACTTAGAATAAGGAGCAGGAGAAAGAGAAAGGAAACAACTGAACCATTCATTGCATATCAACTAACTAGTCTCCAGATCCATAGCCTCTTGCAGACTAGCACGGGGGAAAAAGAAACGCTCATGAAAGACTTCAAGAACGTTTTTTTCACCCGGCCCCACACTCAAATATGTCCGGGTAAGGTTCTTAAAGGAGTCCGAAAAAAGGACATCATAATAACTAGCAACTGCTGCAAATGAAAAACACATAAGCATAACATATACAGAAGAGAAAGCGACATCCATCAAAGAGAAATGTAGGACAACATACACTTACGTTCTTTGCCCACAGAATAAATCGGGAGACAATCAAGTCTTCCCCAGTTCCGGCTCATACCAACACCGACCAGGGCATGTTCAGGAATCTCTTGAATGTCAGCAGGACGGGAGGTCAACAGAGAGAAAACAGGAGTTTTCTTAAAAGCGTCCAGATTTGGGGGAATGTCCACCACGGCCAATCAAAGTGACCGGATCTGCATGCTGGCAGGAACTATCCGAGCACTTACATAGAAAAACTTTTCTTTCCAACCCCGGAATCCCGGAGGGGTCTCTTTAGCATGAGGAATCACTCCGGGGCGTTTAGAAAAAGAAAACCAGCTATCTTTCAAATATAGCTTGTAGAAATGATGAAAAATAGCGACAGAAGGGTCCTGTTTCAAGGCGATACAACAGAACTCGAAATGCCTAATACGGCACATACCAAGAGGGTGAACTTGGGAAAGGTGAATTTTATAGAACTGAAGGAGATCAATAACAAAAGAGGTGATAGGAACTCTGAAATTAGCCTCTGAGAAAAAGTCAGCATATAAAGTAATCTTGCCATGAGGAGGTTTGGTCGCCGTGCCTCCTCGAGAGGGATACTCGGGTTCCACATCATTAGGAATTCCATACAAAGTTTTCAATCTCTCGAAGCGCTCCACGCTCCAATTGATAGGGATCAAAGCTACGTCGGCGTTATCACCCATTCGTCGGAAGATTTAAATAGGATCGGAAGGAATTAAAGAAACAAGATTCCAGGAGAAATCAAGAAGGTAAGATGGAAGACGAGTAAAAGGCAACAATGTCCTGCATCCCCCTTTTATAGACGGGAAGAGAAGACAGGCGGACGGATGTCGGCGCCCTAGAAAGGGCTATGAGACTGATGGATGGGACGTGCGGAAGGTTTGAAAGAAGCGTTGCCCGCACGTATTAAGTCCCTTCACTTTTGAAAAAAGCCTTTATAGTCAACTTAATTTTTTTTTGTAGAAATAAAGAAAAATCAAATTGACTAGGGGGACTTGACGACATATGATGAAAATATCATACATAAGGGGCCTAAACGAAAGAAATCTAAACTCCTTAACCACCATGAGGGCCCACAAGAAGAAGGAACCAATGAGAAAGAGGCTGTCACTATCATACGGTTAGGGGAAAGAGAATGTAAAACTCTATAAATAGAAGGTGATCTCATAGATGAAAGGGATCCAAAAACTTGTATTTGATTGAATTCGGGAATTATTATCAAAGTGAAGCTTTTACGTCTCTTCAGATATCAACTACAAACCAAATCTTAAATTTCAAATAAAATACGAAGAAAACTTGCATGTTAATTTTCTCACAAGTTTTATGTAGAAAATAAAATAAAAAACGAATTGAATATGAAATGAAAAATGTGACAGGTTTAAGAAATGGTAAATATATATATATATATATATATATATATATATATATAACAAAAAAAAAGTTTTTTTAACACCATATGATGTGCAAGCAACACGTGTTAATAATTTTTATTTTTTAACGTTCCTAAACAAATAAATAGAGTTAATTACATAAATGGTTTGATCAAACTGCAGGTTTGACCCATAGGTTTTAAAAATGCAAACATAGTCAAAGCGTTTGTGAACCGGTTATGCATTTAACCCCTGATGTTAATACCGGTCAGTTTTTAACGGAAAACTAGCCCATGTGCTATTCACATGACTGCAAACTTAACCCTAAAAATGAGTTAAAATCAGTAAAAGTCAGTAAAAAAGTTAGTGATTTTCATTGATTTTTTACAAAAAATTACTAATTTTTACATATTGTTTTACTGATTTTAACTTATTTTCAGGGTTAAGTTTGCAATTGTAAGTCACATGGATGGCACATGAGCTAACTTTTTATTAAAAACTAATTGATATTAATGTTAGAGGCTAAATACGCAACTAGGTCATAAAAATTTAGGGGCTGTTTGGTAGCATCTTATGGTCATTAAGAGGCTAACTCTTAATGGTTCAAAGCCTCTTAATGATTAAGAGGTAATTAAGAGGTAAGAGGCCATATAACTTGTGAGGACTTACCATTAAGATGTTACCTCTGAACCATTCAGACTTAAGGTTACCTCTTAACCATTAAGAGGCTTTGAACCATTAAGAGGTAGCCTCTTAATGACATTAAGAGGCTATCAAACAGGGCCTAAGGCTCATCTTTACAATTAAGTCAAATAAATATAAACCTCTTAACCATTAAGAGACTAAGTTTGAATTTTTTAAAACTTGGAGAGACAAATATACAATTTGATCAAACCATAGGATCATCTTTACAATTAAGTCAAATAAATATAAACAAAACCTTTACAGACTGACATTAAAGTATTCAAAAATCAAAACTATTGGATTAGAACTTCATATTAAGCATTTTTTATGGGCTAAGTTTGTTGTTTATTCTATATTTTATAAACTAATTTTGACTGCAGTCAACAATGGCTCCTATAATTAGGCAAAAATATTGTACTAAAAACTCAAATAATAATATATCTACATGTGACAATTTCAAGACTCCGTAATCATCAAACTATTTAAATTCAAAAATACTTATATAGCCCACCAATCTCCATGACATCAAAAAAGTACCAACAGCCACCACATCTCCGTCCAATTCCACCACACAAGAATCTAATGATCACCACCGGAACCACCATCTCATTCTTGTTCTTTCTGATCCCTTCATTGTACATCTTGTTGTCTAGTGACCACCATAATGGATCATGGGGGTTGTGGGTTTACCTTCCGGTTGCCGGTGTTTTGATGATGGGCGGGTTATTGGTTGTTATGGCAAGAGCCACCATGGTGACACTGATAACGGTGTTGGTGATGCTGGCTTGCGCGGGGAAGCGCCGCCGTGTGTTGGTGGTGGAAGGGAGGAAGATTAGTAGTGAAGTTGTAATTCATTTGTTTAAAGTTGTGGTTAAAGAGAGAAGCTTGGTGGTTGTTGCTTGTGGTGCTGTTGTAACATCAATGGCTATGATTTGGGCTTCTTAGACAAGAATGGATCATTAAATCCCATATAATTTGTGTATAATTTGTAGTTTTCATTAGTTTATTTGTGTATAATGAATGTATTCTTCTTGTTTTTCAAGGGAGGGAGTACATTGTAAGGGTGTTAAAAACCGTTCAACACGAATAAGCCGGTAAAAATTGAAGCAAGTCTTGTCGGTTTAAGATTCAAAAGGTTCGGTTCATGATTTTTTTTTCTTGACAGTTTAACCGTTAACAGTTCAATCAAGTTTGAAACTTAGAACCGGTTGCATAAGTTGAACCACTTGATTAGCCTTTATTCTTTATATATTTTTTTTTGTTTTTGGAATATGTAGTTATTTGTGTATTATAATTATGACCATCATTATCATTTTAAAAACTTTACAAAAACGATAAATATTGAAAAAAAATTTTTGCTTCAAATTGAAAAACCACTTAAACCAAACCATTAAATTGTCAAACTCATAAAATCAGTCGGTTTGACACACACCCAACCCGACGTTTCTCAAAACTGTTAGTTAGCGGTTTAATCCAGAGTTTTCGTCAAAACCAACCAACCATGAAAAATTGAAAATAAACAACATTACAAGATTTTGGTTTTCGAACTTTATGTGCAAAAATAAAATAATATCATTCATAAAACAATAATTAATAATACCCGATAAAGTACATTGTTAACCCTTGTTTAAACCATTTTCAGATACAAGCTACATATGATATACTTGACCATACCTACATCATGACATGATTCTCATGTAACCATTTTCAGCCAATATATGGGTTTCTTGGACCTAAGGTACAACATTATCGAATTGTCTCAACTCAAGAACACTCGAAAAGGGTTAAAAAAACAACAAACATATACGTTGTAGAGCATCACTCAATAAAGTAAGAAACTGCATAAATACTTGTACTCATTGCTTTAATTATGATACGATTACATTTTTGCCTATGTTTCTCTCTCCCATGAGGTTCTTACGGTTCTCTAATTAAAATTGGTTATGTAATAAACGTGTCACATACATCGTATTGCCCACAATTAAACTCAAGTTTGCAAACGAAATCAGAAAATACCATACTCGTTTGTGTTAATACATAAAGATATCCGTTCGTATGTACAAACATACATTTTAAAACAAAAACATTGCAAAACCTTTGTGAAATTTAAAACAACTATAAAGTATATATACTTTAAAAAACATTTATGTCTCTTTTTGTATTTCTATGGATGTCTTCAAATCAAACCCTATATTTATCAACTCTTGAATTTGATAGAACTTTAAAATGGAAAAACTTACATCTCATGGTCAGATGCCTCAAAGATCTCAAGTTTGCAGATGTTAACGACTTCTTGGCGCGTTTCTGGAGGAAGCTTTTTCAAGATTTCCGAAACAACCAACCCGTGTTTCCTTTTTAATTCCTCCAATTCTTTTTGCTGCTCGATTAACAAATTCTTGAGTTTTTCCACGATAATTTCAACTTTATCATCACCATCACCATCATCATTATTATCAGTATCAATATTTTCACATTCTGGTGAAGTTTCTTCTGTTTTTTGTTTGCTTTCTTCCGAGAATATTGAAGGTTTTGGTCCAAGTGGAGGAGTAAGACTTCCTTTAGGTGAATCGCTCCAATATCTTCGACCCGAAGGTAATCTTTCGAGGGATAAAAGGGTAGGTGAAGCATACGATTTAATGGACAAAGGAGATGTAGATTCGTTTTGTGGTTGGTCAGAGGTCGAGTCAGCAGAGGCTGTAGGTTCATCATCTTGATCATCAAAGTAGTCTCGTGGGACCCAATCTGGAATACATGAACGGATTTCTGCATCGATCATTTCTGCAATTGTAGAGACATCTTGATCTGTTAAGTCAAGTTCTTCAACCATTTCGCTGGCAACAGCTATTGATGTATCATTGTCTGTATCAAATGGGAAGTGAATGTTCCGAACATGGCCTGGCACACAGATGCAAAATTTCAAAGTTTCAAGATTGATAAAATCATAAAATATATATAAAAATTATGAAGGTGTATATTTACTTATGGATAGATCACTTCGGATTATATATTATTTTTAACGGGTCAAATGGGTAAAAAGCAGCTTATGGGAAACGGGTCAAATGTATGGAAAGTCAACTCAAACCAACCCGTTTCAACCCGTAACAGAAATTGACAAAGAGTCAAAGATAAACAGACAACCTGTGGTATCTTCTATTCGTAGTTTTAGGAACACCGTATTCAAGTCTCTCATTTGACCTTTGACTGTGAAATCTCTACCGATATCAGGAAAAGCTTGACTTTCACCATTGTCAAGCTTATCAGCATCATCATCTACAAAAATTCATCAGAAACTGGAAAAAGAAAATATATGAGAAATATTTTTGGAAATTCCTTGCAGATATTACCTGGAAGTGAATTGAATTGACCTGGTTTATTTACAATGTCCCTTTGCTCATCAAGGAGAAACTGATCCATTAGTAATTCCTTGGCGGATAATCTATCAGGAACCTTCGCGATACATTTCTCTACAAATGATTTGATGTCAGGATCCTTAACTTTTGCTAATGAGGCCGGTTTGACACCCTAACAAAGATTGAAAAGAAAAATGTTTTGACAAATTCTGATTATTTAAGAAATTGATAGATAAATTATTAACAAAATGATTTTGGAGATAAATAAAAAAAACAGTTTGTGAAATGGAAACAAATTAGTTTAAAATAAGGGCTAGATAAGTAATTTATGTTACCATTTGTGAAATGAAAACAAATTAAACGGTTTAGTGTTTTGGGGTAAATGGGTTCAGGTCATAAACGGGTCAACACGTTAATAAAAAGGGTACCCGATGCTTGACTTAGCTCCCACCTTTGCGCAAGGACCAGAGAGCGGCCGGATCGCTTCGTGATCTGATGTACGCAACCTTACCCTACACTTTGTGCAGGAGGTTGGTTCCCACGACTCGAACCCATGACCTCAAGGTCACAAAGTAGCAACCTTACCGGTTTCTCCAAGCCCACCCTCGGGGTCAAAGGAATTACTCTCACAAGATGGCAAAGGATGTGATATATAATAATTTTTATATAATCATTGTGGACCAAGTTGCTACACCGTGTCATCTTTAGCATGGAAAGGAGCACGGTGAACAAAAACTAGCCAGACATGACATCACTTAGAGTGCACAACCTCGTGTAAAAGACAAAAAGGATAATATGATTGTCCTACATTTTTAACTATAGCATTTTCCTATTCTAGAATGCCTCGAGCTAAATGCAAATTTTGATCTTTAGGTTCGTTTAACTTGATTTAAATAATTACTCTTACACTTCTATCATGACAGAAAGAGCAATCTTAGATTGTTAGTTTCTTAAGGGTTTCAAACGAACATACACATATGTAACTTACACTGAAAGAAAGGGGACAAACCGTATGGAAATAAAAGAGCAGGTGATCATGAATTACTTACAGATGTTACTTTCTTGTATATCTGAGCAGCATTGGAACATTCACTATAAGGATACTCAAATGTCACCAATTCCAGTAGACACATTCCAAAGGCATATATATCTACAAGTTCATTGTATTCCTCCTCATAAAGCTCTGGTGCCATGAACTCAGGAGTACCTAAATTTTATATCACAATCACCCGGAAAATCAATAAAACAAAAGAGTAAAAAAATAAAAACAAAGCATGTGCTCACCAATGACACTGTGAGCAGAACGGGCCTGGCGAAGAATGGCTGCCAATCCAAGATCCCCGATTTTAACCTCTCCTTGATTTCCATTGACAAAAATGTTGTCACACTTTAGATCACGGTGTATAACTGGTGGGTCATGACTATGAAGATACAAAAGTCCCTCCAATATTTGTTTAGACCACTTCTTCAATGCTCTTAGATCTACATGCTTATGTTTCTTGCGGTACCTGTAAATTTTAAACATGCTCAGATCTATTTGCTTATGATTCATAAGGTACCTATCAGATGTTTAGAACATGTCTACACCGAGTGCAAGATAAAAGCATATCTTGTTGACGAAAGTGACAGAACTGAAGCAAAACAGCAACTAACAACTTGAAGGTGATACAAAGATTTTAAGTGGAAACCCCCAATAGCGTAAAAATCATGAGCAGGGAAGGAAGAGTTTAACTATGTGAAAAAGTAGGAATTGCAGATAAAACATTAACTTTATCTCTTCTAATAGAAAACAAACAAACAAACATGCCTAGAAATCACATAACTCTCTAATTCTCTCTTAGTAAGCTAAAGAAGATTTGTATTTCTTTGGATTATTTTGGGATGCATAAAGTGACGTAACAAATACCCCTATTTATAGTTACGGCGGGATGGCTAAATTGTATATATCAAGAAACAATATTGGTCATTTGGTAAAGATTTGTAGGCTATGTAAGGCACCCGTCCATTAACTTTGACAATTACACAATCATCCAAGGGCAACCGTCCATGACCACCATCCAAAGCCATCATTTTTTTGCAATCTCCCGGTTGAAGATTGGACTATAACTCAAGCAATCTTCACCATCACACAATTTTTCTTCCTTAACCTTTTGCATGTTATGCTAGGTAGCATGAGGATCGGTTCAAGATAAACTTGACAAAGTTGATTGCCTTTGTTAGGAAGTTGCCACTGGTATGAGACTAGTTGGTTGCTATTTCAACACTCAACTTACTTTGCATAATCACAATTAATATATCCTCTAACAATAAAGTATGATTCCTATAACACAATGAAGCATCTAGCTCCCTTTAATGTATCTTAGGATCCTCTTAACAACGCCCAAATGCTCCCTACCAAGATTCGCCATGTACCAACTAAGTACTCCTATTGCATGTCCAATGTCTAGTCATACAAATCATAGTGAAAATTAAACTTCCTATTGCTAATGCATATGGTCCTTGAGACATCTCTATCCTCTCTTCTTCACAGCTAGGACTAATACCGGATGATGACCGGCTGATATTGGCTTACAATCTTGCATATTGAAACGCTGTAAGATTTTCTTCAAATAATTATTTTGGGTAAGTCGGATATTCATATTAACTGTCTCAGTGATTTTGCATCCCTAGAATCTTGTTTGCTGTTCCCTAAGTTCATCTCAATTTCCCTGGTCAATTGTGCCTCCGGTTTATTGATGTGATCTTTGTTAGGGACTGCTACCAACATATAGTCTACATATAACAACGAAATGACAATCATTTTCACCAAACCTCTTGAAATATGCACACAAGGCTTTGCATTAAGTCCATTATATTCAAGGCTCATGATGAATGAAGCAAATCTTTTGTACCAACACCTCGACTTGTTTTAACCTCCAAACCAAGTTCTCCTTTCATTTTTCTTCAAAACCTTTGTAGTTGGAGCATGTAAATCTCTTCTTCAAGATTTCCATGAGGAAATGCGATTTTCGCATCCATCTGCTCTAGATTTATGTCAAATATAACACATCTGTAGAACCACTCAAATTGTTGTGAGTCAAACAATAAAGGAAAGTATTTCAGTGAAGTCGATTACTTCTTTGTCAGCATATCCTTTAACCACAAATCTTACACAATACCGCTCCACTTAATCAACACCATTTCGCTTGATCTAGTACACCCATTTATTACCAATGGGATTTCTACCTTCTTGCAATGGCATAAGTTCCCATGTTTTACTTTTATGAAGAGCTTCAATTGCTTCATGCATTGTAGCTATCCACCGTCGTGTCGTCTACTATCGCGGCTTTCAAACTCGCATTAGACTTTAACCTTCATCATCATCGTGGTTTTAATTGTTGCTTTTACCACAACCAAAAAATGGCTCACAACTCCAACAAGCTCACCTTTACCCTATCTTCCATGCTCAAACAAAGCATGCGAAAGTTCATTTATGATCAACTTGTTTCTATACTTACAAAGTCGTTGCCAACTCGTAGATTTCTTTAAGATCCACGCTACCAGGTTGTTCCCAGCTCTTAGCTTGCGGGGGCATATTAGAGTAGTTATGTACGTAACTGTAATTATCATAGTCTAAAAGGTATATATGTGTAATACCAAACTCTATACATAAAGCCCTTATGTAACCCTTATCATACATACAATCAATATACAATACCTTTATGGTTTATCTCCCGCTCTGCCACTCTATTTTGTTAAGTGTATGATGTCATGAACTACGTTTATCTCTTCCTGGGTTCCTTCTTACAAAACTTATCAAATTCATCATAAGTGCATTCTCCTCCATTACAAACAAACATACCCAACGAAAATCCCACTCCAACAGTAGGATCTGGGGAGGGTGAGATGAGGGCACACCTTACATAATCACAAGAGATAAAGAGGTTGCTCCCATAAAGAACCCCGACTCATAAAATACTTAACCTTTTTTACAAAGTCAAGTTCAACCCGCACTTTAGAAACTTTGAAAACATTAAGCACGTCTATGGGTACACCCAACTTCTATTGGCATAATCAATCATCAAAGGACACAAGATACTTTCCTACTCCTAGGGATTAAACTGATGCTTGCCACACATGAGAGTGAACCAATTCAAGAATAGATTTACTCTAGAACTTGATGTGTTCAATTTTACTTGATGTTGCTTGCAAACTACACAATGCTCATGGAGACGCTTTTGTGAGTCCAGGAAGTAGCTTTTCTATCCATAAGAATCTTCATTCTTTGTTCACACATCTTGACGCTATTGATGCGATGTTATTGCAACTTTTCACTTGAACTTTTTGAAACAAAAGACGTTATGCTTCATGCACTATCTCTCCTTTTAAAAATCTTCTTTCTTCTTGACTTTGATCTATCATGATTGTGACTCCCACTCAGACCACAATTTGTTGATATCCTTGGTGTCACCGACAACACTTCCACTTATCGTGAACGGTGTCCTCCTTATTATTGCATTGATTTTCTTCCTCAAGAGCAATGGTTGCAATATCTTTGTAGACCAAATAGTTTGTGAGGACATAAAAAGTTAAGGTGTTTATGTGTTGATCATACAAATGAGGTAGACTTTGAAGTAGAAGTCCAACACATTCTTGTGGTTCTATTTTACAACTAGATAATGTGAGTTGAGAAAAGATACTCTTCAAGCTATTGATGTTCCCTCCATTGAACTAGATTTCATCATGCGAAGAGCATAAAGCTTCCTCTTAAGGATGATATTATTGCCGAGCGATTTGGTCTCAAACAATCGTGCAAGATGATCCCAAATCTCCTTTGCAATTCTCTTTTCCTCTATGCTTTACTCCATCCACGTGAAGATTTGCAAAAGCATTCCATCCATCTCATCCATAAGTGTTTAGAACATGTCTCAACACCAAGTGCATGATAACGCTATATCTTGTTGAGAAAAGGGGAACCGAATTGACGCAAAATTGCAACCAACAATTTGAGAAAGAACAATATACGAGACATGGATTTTACATTGAAAACCCAAATAAGGTAAAATTTTGCAGGCAATGAAAGAAGAGTTTCACTATGTAGGAATATAGGAATTACACCTTCTCTTTAACTACAAAGATAAAACAACAGTTTTATCTCTCTTGTAATTAGAGATATCACACAACTCTATAACTCTCTCTTAGGAAGCTAAAGAAACTGTGTTTCTTGGATGATTTTGGGATGCATAAATGAGGAAACAAATACCTATTTTTGTAGCAATGGAGGATGAATAAATTGTAAATATCAAGAAACAATATTAGTCAAAAAATTTAGGCTATGTAAGGCACTGCTCAATACTCCAATCGTCAATTAACTTTAGCAATTACCAAGCCTTTAAATTTGACAATTACACAACCATCAAAAGCCACCATTTTTTACAAGTATTAGCAATAAAATACACAACATAAAACAAATTAAACTTACTGTCTTAGCGTTCCAGATGTGAAAATCTCAGTAATAAAGTTGATGTGCTCGTTCGTTGTATCAACCCAAGAATTGTAAAATTTGATAATGTTCTTGTGCTTAAGTGTTTTAAGCAAATGAACTTCCGAGTATAGACGCTCCAGCTCCTCAGGATTCCTTAAGAAATCAGAAACCTTTATTTGATTCCAAGCAACTTCAATTCCTTCCAATTCATCAAATGCCTTGTATCTAAATTTCCAATATAGATTAAGGCATCAAAAATTTCATTTAACTACCCCATTTCAGTCTCAAACGTAATAATTTCCAACTGCAAAGTTCATATAAACTATCAACACTATCTTAGTTGAATTAATTGTTACAATAAAGTTCAAACAAGTTGAAAAGCTAACATCCAATGAAGTATAAAACAATAATACAAAAGAAGGATACACTTTTTTAAAAGCCCCTTTCCCCAGCACTTCTTTATACTGCAAATAGTCCCAATATCACCATCAGAATCCAACAAATATTAGTCAAATCTGCATTAAAAATCATTGAAATTAAACGTACTAACCCGGCCATAGCGACCGGAAGGATCGATCTCAACGAACTCTGTATCGGAATCGTCAGGTTCAAGGTCTAACATCGACGATTCCAATGGCGTTTCTGTGTGTTTTTCTTCGTAAAACCCTAACTCTTCACGAACAGAAAGCCAGATTAACTTCTAGATTGCCGTAATTTCAACAAACTTACACGAACAATTGTGACTTCTGATCGGAAAAACCTGCCGCCGGCGACCTAATCATGAACTGAGGGTTCCGAATTTTGCTAAACTTTTATGAATTATGCGTAGATTTGAAGAATTTAAATGCGGTGAAGGTGAAAGATCAAGGAGTTTGAGGAAATCAGCTTTGTGAAATGTTCCGTTTTATGCTCAGATCAAATCTAATAATTTAAGAACGCTTGAATTTGGAAGCATTATTGGAAGTCAATTTGGGGATGTGAATTTACAAGAACGGCCCCTTAATTGTGTGTCAAAAGCGGAATGAGTCGTCCCACTTTTCCAATTTTCTCCACATGCCACGTCAGCGGAACCTCCTTTCTATTTTTTTTCGTATTTGAAGAGACACTTTCTCATTTTCATTACAAGTTTTAATCCATAAAACACAACTCAAGAGGAGAGAGATGATCGGTGAGTATCGGTGAATTTTCACCGGATTTTTGAGTCCGCAGAACCAGGGGTGGTATTTCGGTTCGGTAATTGCTTTCACCGGATCGGTGAGGGTGTTTCTCTTCCACGTCTCTGCATGCCCTAACGTGCATATTTCTTCTAACAAGGAAAATTAAATGTTTCTAAAAGTTGGTTCTTTTAGCTTTTGTTTAATATTTCAAATTTGATTTTTGTTTTAACGATGGTTTGGTTTAAAAATCGAGCCAAACTTCTCTAGAATCCAATCAAGTTGACTATAATCACTTTTTTATATATCGTTTCCAATTAAAAGAATAAAGTTTATAAATAATAAATTAAAGAGGAAATTACATGGTTGCATGATTTATCAAAATTTTAGTTTTCGTCTTTAAGTTTAAAAAATAAGGCTACGATACTAACTGTTTACTCAACTATCATACTTTGGTCCTTGGGATGGATGTATTTTGTTTTTGACGTTAGCTTTTGAAAATAACCTTCGTACCGATTCAAATTCTCCAAATCATTTGAATTAATTTAACTCACAAACCATGCAAACAATCATAAATCGAGTCCCACGGTGCTGATTTAAACAAAAATCGATTCCTCAGATACAAATACAATATATGATAATGATATTCATATTCAAATCGAAAGTTGGATCATACGCACACAATCATATCATATTGTTCAAATTTGTTTCTTAAACTCAAAGGGAGATCATAATTGATGTTCCTTTAGCTTCTCGGTTTATCATCATCAATTCATCATACATAATCATTGGTTTTAATCATGTAGTTGGGTTGACGTGGGTAAGTAGAGGTGCACAAATCGGGTATTTTTAAGAATCGGTTCCTGTTTCAGGCCTGGTTTTTTGTTAAAAAACCGGAACCTATGCACCGGTTTCAGGTATTCAAGAATCGGTTCCGGTTCTTACCGATTCTTGTTAGTAATTCAAGGCGGGTATTTCAAGAACCTATTCCCGGTAATCAACTTTGCTTTTAATAGTTCATTTTTCAAAATTCTTAATTTAAACCAATTTGACTCGGTGCACTGTAAATAAGGTTGTTGTGGCACTGAAGTGTGGATAGCTTTTAACCATACATGTTATCTTCAGTAATTACTTTATATTAGTTTTTTAAAACTAAAAGTTGCTGCAATATATTAAATACAATAATACGATTCACAAGGTGATTAGCTTTCTTGTGATTAGTAAATAGTAATTACATATCTATTTTTTTTACAAAATTGCTCATGGTCTTGTTGTTTTGTCTATTAGGTTAGTGAATATGGAGATAAATTAGTTAGCTTACAAAATGATACTACAAGCACTGGTTCTTTGTAGAACCGGTTCCGGGTGTTTTTAGAACCGGTTTGATTAGAAATATTGGAACTTATCCAGAACCTATAGGTAGGGTCGGTTCTGGAAAAACCGGTTTTCGGGAAGAACCGGTTCCGGTTTCTTGGGCGGTTCCGGTTCCGATTATTTTGTTCAACTCTATGGGTGAGTGTGAAACCTTAGTTGGGTTATCGCCTTGGAGTAGAGGTGCACAAATCGGTTTTTCTGAAGAACCGATTCTGATTCCGGAACCGGTTCCTGTTCTTACCAGTTCTGTACCAGGTCAGGTTCTTTGTTAAAAAACTGGAACCCATGTACTCGGTTTCGGTTTTTCCAGAACCGGTAATTCAAGACGGGTATTTTAAGAACGTATTCCCGGGTATTCTAAAAACTTAGTTAAACATATAAATACATTAATTAAACATATAAATAACTAACTTTTCCGGGTATTCTAAAAACTTAGTTAAACATATAAATACATTAATTAAATTTATAAATAACTAACTTAAAATTTTCAATAACATTAAAAACTTAAAATGTTACAAAATAGATAAATGTTTAAAACATAAACTCATAATACATAGATAAATTATATAAAAAAACTAGATTGTCTCACCCGTTTGACTCATAAAACCTTTTTTTCTCTTTTAGTTTTAACCAGTTTAAGTTTTACCATTATTAAAATTTTAAGCATATACGCGTCACGAATTTGTAAAACATAGATGGATTAGTGTCACAAGACACAAGGGTAGAGGTGCACAAATCGGGTATTCTCAAGAACCGATCCCGGGACCGGTTCTTACCGGTTTCGGTTCTAACCGATTCCGGTTCTGGTTCTTCAAGAACCAGTTCGGTTCCGGAAGAACCGGTTTTCGGGAAGAACCGGTTCCGATTCCTTGGACGGTTCCGGTTCCAGATTTTTTGTTCACCTCTACCTTGGAGAATGTAGTCGTGGGTTATGGCACCCATGGGCCATGGATGCACAAGAAGAAATTGGGAGAGGGTGTATTTGGGCTTTTATGATTTTTAAATAATTTATGTTTGTTTTTAAGTGTGTCATTTCACACCAAACTAACAAATCTTTAACGTCCTTTAGTAAAAAGTATCAAAAGTGTGACGATCGAGTCAATAATAGGGATTATAGACGTAATTTCTCAATAAACCGCCAATGATCCGTGTAATTATTCTAAATTAAAAAAAGTTTGGTAGCTTTCAATATCACCTGATATGTATAGATGCTAGCTCATATTCATTTACATTTCTTAATATGTCCTTAAATATAAATACGATTTATATGTTAAACTGTTAAAGGCATATGCTAAACGCCTATCAAATAAATATGCAGAGTAAGTTATGTGAATTGTTCATGTGATACTATATTATAGTTTTGGTCGTTTTTTTCCTGGTAATTACATTTTTAGTCCCCATTATTTATCAATGAGTAAACACAGTTAGTTCTTTTTACTAACTGATGTATCGAAAATCTGTCAAGTTTAGAACGACCATTATACCGTTTTACTTAAAAAAAACAAAAGAAAGTACCCAACTTCCCTTCTTCCTTGACCTTGGGTTCCCTTTTCTCTATTCTATGCCCTCCACTTTTCAGGGACATCTCTCAACGTCTATATATGCCCAAAAGGGAACTGACGAGGATGATGGTTCATGGTTATTGAATCGATAGGCAAAAAGTAAAGTCGTTGTGATCGAATCGATAGACAAAAAGTGATACAACTTCAAAATACCAAAAACAAAATTCCGGGAAAAATTAAGAACAAACGACTTACAGAAATCGATGAGGGCTTATCTAGACTGGATTAAAGAGAACGGAGATTCAGAGACGAAGAACTCAAATCTTCTGAAGGCATGATCTAAAAATTGAAACGGCAATTTTGATAGTGTAGAAAGAATGAAGCGTATTAGGGTTCGTTCACATCTGAGAACAGGTTATAACAACGGGTAATAAGATCCGCATGATTTACCAGTTTGCTTAAATGGTTTAGGCGGGAAAACTTTGCTGAGAATGATTGTGAGAGTGACAAATGCCAAAAGATTTAATTTTTTTTTATTAGAATAAGGATTAGGGATAAATGAGATTGACTCTTAAATTTATTATCGAAAAAAAAAAATTACACCACCCCGCCGGCCGCCGCATGAGTTCTCAACAAGGATATCTACCATATTGCAAAAACTACGTCGCCGCAACATAGGGACGGTGTTCCCACACACCACCGATGACCAGTTCAACAACCACACACCATGGGACGCTAGAATAACATATGGTCCAAAACAATAGACTTTTAAATCATACATTAAAAAATGGAGAATTATTATGTCAATACACAATATAACAAGTGGTGATAAAAAAAATATATCCTTTCAGTTGGTGTTCACAACTATAATAGTTGATCGAAAATAAGTCAACTTTATCCTTCTTCTTCACCAATCAAAACACATTGTGGGTTTCTTCTAGGTGGTGTGGGGTGAGGTTCAAACCTAGGTGAGACTCTGGGCCTGATTAAAGATAACAAAGTCTTCCAATCGCTAGACCATCTGCTGTTAAAAAAACACAATATACTTAAAAACCAAATAAATTAATACTTATGTATTGTTCTCTACTGATTTAATAAGTTCATTGTACTAGTTCAATATTAACATGCTCGTGCCAAGACATAAACATCCTTTTTATACCCGACATGATTTATGTAGATTGACATGTTTTCAAGGAGGTAGAGACATGTTGCTTGTCTACAACATGTAATTCTTCTTGCGGGCCAAGAATAAACCTAACATAGCCCCCAAACCCATGGCCTCCCATAACTTGGAAACGCGCACATGTTATGGAACCTTTTTTTCACATAAACCGCATATCTTTAGTTCCATATGGTGCTTATTGCTTCTTAAGCGCGTTCATCTTGTCTCTCCTCACTTTCTTCTTGTCCAAACACCTTTTTCTTTTGTACATTGGATGAATAACAATCATTAAACCACTAGTTTAGGCCATTATCGGGAGGATTATTATCACTTATTAGGTTAAGATACCCGAAGGAGCCATAAAATGCACAACTCCTTGGACCCAAGAGAATAAGACTTACAAGGCTATAATAAAGAAAACATGAAAGTAAGCCCAAAAAAGGCCCAAGGGAATGTGATCCATCAGCATTTGTTGTGTGTAAAGTTAGCAAAGGCCATATTTTGGGGTTGACTTACACCTTTTTCTTTTCTTCTTGTCCAAACACCTTTTTCTTTTGTTCTATCCTATCACCTTCAACTTCTATATGGTAAAAAGGTTGTGTTGAGTAACAAGATAAAATGTGTTCGAGTTGGAATGGGTTTCAATTGACCCGTAGGCAGGGCCAGCTCATTAATGTTAGTGGGCCTAGCAAAGGCTAGGGGCCACCCTAAAACTAAGACCCCAAACTAAATATATATATATATATATTAGATTTGGGTCTCATCTCATCAGTCATACGCGTGAGACCATGAGTGAATACAGATCCACAGAAGACTTGGGCTTGGGCCTCATCAGTCTATCACTGGTGAATATAGCTCCTTCAACCTTGTACCGTTCCAAAAAAAATGATGACTTAATCCCTCTTGGTTCCTACCTACGCGTGAATACATAAACGGGAAGACACTGCGACGTGGGTTGGGGGGGGTAGGGTTCATTCATGAGTGATTACATCCAAAATCAATCAATAGCTATGAGGCGATTGAATACTAATGGTTTAGAGTCGTTAGGGTTCTTGACTATATATGGTTTTCTTTGTAATCGATCTCGAATCTCATTTGCTAATTTGCCCTAATTCAAAATCGAATCCTAGCATTTTGTTTCCGATTGTTCACTTGCTTGCGCCCAGAGTGCCAGACCAGACGACGACCAGTGAGTGGTATTTGATAAATTGGTTTGGTCCCTGAATTGCAAAGTTCGACCGGTGATCAGTCAACCAGACTAGACGACCACTCGACCAGATTTGCAAAGTCCCTGATTTGCAAAGTCTGTATTCCATCCACATAATAGTTCTTTATTCTTATTATCTTATTTGCTGGATTTTATTAGTCAACTTTTTCAAACATCCTTCTGTGGTGTTTAGCGTTGTGCCTTGCTATCAACTTATCACAATCCCTTTCATTGTTGATACAAGCCTTCAGGCGCTTCCTGTAATTACATATAATCACAAAAGAAATAAATAACGGCATTAAATAAGTTCAAATCACAAAGTTTGTGTTCCAGCCAATTCTAAAGCTAAAAGAAAATGAGTTAACTGAAAGTTACACAATGTCTCCTAAATAGTTCAGTTCAAAGATCGAGGTTATAAGTGTAATAATTAATATCACTTTTTAATCATGATCATGGTATTATATGTTCTATTTAAATAGACAAAATAAGTGCTTGGGTCAACCCGGCCCAGTCCATTTTGACCCGGACTAAAAGTTACCGGTTTTAATCCAAACCAATTTTTTGCTAGGCTTTTTCGCTGACAAGTCAAATAAAAACTAGTTGAAATGAAATAGGCCAAATGTATAAAAGTGAAGCATCTCACGTATAAAATGAAAAAAAAAACTTCATCTCTTGTATAAAAGTGAAGCATCTCACGGGAATTTGATTCGAGGTGCAACAACAATATAACACGATGGAACACTCTCATTCAATAAACCTATATAAATTCATCTACCTTATTGGTTACATATGTCCATGTATATGTAACACAACAATACATGGAGTTAAAAGTGTAAACTCGACTACATTTCAATTAATTATAGGTATAAACGTTGAAGGAAAAAACTACAGAGTTGCAATGAGAGAACGGAGTGGAATGACACGCAAACACTACTAGAAAACTGGAGTTTCATCGACGGATAATGCAGGAACCGTCTGCCAAAAATATAAGACTAACACTTGTATAATTCCAAATTATATTACAAGAAATAAAGAAAACAGTAAATTAAAATACTTTTATAATGAAAATAAAAAAGAGTACAAACAGAATACGAATTCTAAAGTCATAATCGAGGCTTCGTGAATAACATGGGTCCCTTAAAACAAATTCCGAGTCTCCCAAAAGAACGCGAATCTTTCTCATGGTATAACGGCCGAAACTGTGTGTACAACTAGGAAAGACTCTAAACCTGAAATAGTACCTTCAGAAGAAGAGAGTAGAAGTAAGAGTTCTTGCAAGTTTTGCTATTCTGTTATATGTTAATTCAGTATGTTAAAATGTCAAGCAAGTCTTGTTATTTATACAAGAATTAAGAATAGTAACAACTGATCAAATTTAAAAACAAAAATAAAGATATTAAACATCTTCAATGCACTTTATTTGGTTTTTGAATTCTGATTCGTAACGTCAAATACTGGTCAACAGGAAACTATTCAATAGTTACAGACTGATGTTGCAGTGGGATGCAGATCCGCGCGTATAGCCGAAAACGCCACTTGGACCGGGCTCCACCTGCCAGACCACGCGCTGCGTATAGCTACACGCAGACCGGGCACTGAGCCCGGATTCCACGCCACCTCATCCGCCGTGTACCCGGGGTACTGAACCCGCGTGGTCCACTAGTAGTCGGTCAAATCTACCAAGGAGGCTCGCGACGATGCGAGCATGCAAAGTGCGTCATCAAAACGCCACATGACGGCCATTGTCCTATACCCATGCCCAGGCGCGTTGGGTTCCCACTGAGTGTCCTGCAATCTGTATCCATGACCGCCAAATGAGATATTAGCGATGGAATCCAGGATGTTAAAAATGACGTGTCACTCACTTATTGGACCAAGTCATTAGGGTACTTAAGGTATTAGGGTTGTGCCCCTTGCTCCCTGTGCTTTTATAACAAACAATTTTTGATTCAACAACTAATGCCTCTAATTAAAAGATGTTGGAATTCTGGGTTTTCGTGATTGTCTGGATTCTCTGATAATCGCGTAAGAGTTCGCTCTTAGATTAGATTGAATTATATCGTAGGTACACGAATATTCAATCGGATAAGAATTAGAGATTTAATAACAGAAAATGTGAAAAACTTTTAAGAATTCGTATTTCTGATACTGACCAAATTCATATGTATATATGGGGTAAACATATGCAATGGAGCGTCATGACATTTATTGGCTGAAAATCGCCACAAACGTCAATCCATAACCGTTAAGTCATTCTACTCCGAAGAGGCAATCTACTTCGGACGGACAGTCTACTTTGGAGGAGAAATCCTACTCCGGTGGAGCAATCCTAATCCAGAGAAACCAATCTACTCTGGATAAACAAACTTACTCCGGAGGAGTAAACTGCTCCCGGACCCATGTTGTTTAGTGGACTTCGACCCCTTAATACAAATAGGTGTTTCTAACATCAGAAGTCACAAGATTATCAAACAAACTTTATTCAAAAACATGTTTGAACATATAAATTCCTAGTTATTCTTGGATATTATTTAGGAACGCCTTATCGATTAAAAAAATTTTGTGTCAAAAGTGCTTGTACTTCTCGGTACCCCCACTGGTCGGGACTCGGGAATTAGCACCACTTCCCTAATAAGTCCATGAAAAGACGACACCAGTCATCTATGATCGATTGATCGTAAATGGGACAAGTCTGTAACACAAGACTCTTATGGTATTTTCTTATGCAATTTAACTTGCAAGCTAGGTGGTCGCATATTCAGTAATGATCATAGTTTCAAGTTCTTAAACGAACTACCAAAAAGAGATCAAGTTGGGTACAGAAAACACGATTATCGTCACACTATGGTTAATAAAAATAATTCCCTTGAGAACCCCAAAAGTTTGGATCGGTTTAACATTTTAAGAAGATACGTTTGATAGATCCAATGATTGGCAGTGGAATTGTTGAACCCAAGTAGCGAAGATGACTCTGACTTGCACCAACATACCCCCTTTGTCTATACTCTAACTCTAATGTATACATTATGCATTTATGCATAAGTTTTGGTTTTGTTTATAAAAGTAATATAGCATTATTATTGGGTGGTTATGTATCGATTTTTGATAATAAAACTATATTTAGAAAAAGGATTATTAGATTTTAATAATCTCACATTTTACCAATTGACCAATAATAATCCTAACTGATAATATTCTTACCACCGGTCCATACTTTCAAACTATTTTTTTACATTGGACCCCCCATTAAAAAACTTAACGCCGTTAGAGTTTATATGATGTGGACATCTGCAAACCGTCGAAAAGTCGAGCCAATCTAGCAGTGGTCTCGTGTTGGCTTTTGAAATGGGCTTTGGTGGTGTTTAATTAGTCTCGTTAAACACCACCGTTTTCTCTGTTTGGACTTTCCGGACCCACGAGACCAGTTAAACACCACCAGAGCCAATTTCAAAAGCTACCACGAAACCACTGCTAGCTTGACTCAACTTTCCGGCTGTTTGCAGATGTCCACGTCATATAAAATCTAACGGCGTTAGGTTTTTTTAACGAAGGGTCCAATGTAAAAAAATAGTTTGAAAGTAGGGACCGGTGGTAAGAATATTCTCAGTTGTGATTATTATTGGCCAATTGGTAAAATGTGGGATTATTAAAATCCAATAATCCTTAGAAAAATAATGTAAAATATCTAGGTGGTGAAGTCATTTGGAGTTAAGTGACGAAACTCCCCTTAAGGTCAAGGCCTCGAGCGCCGTCTATGACGGATTGGTGTAAATTATTAAAATGGCCCCAAAATACAGTATTTGTTGTTTAAAAAAAACGGCTAAAAAGGTTTTAACTTTCAAGTCATTACATGTGTTAAAAACCACTTGTATAATACACACACACCATTAGCTTCTTTCAATTATAAGATTTTTTTCCCCTTAAAATGTTTGTACATTTCATATATCTTTTAATGAATTGAAAACCACTTTGTATCATATAATAATATAATATTTAAAAGTAAAAACAAAATAATATAAGGATTATTGGATTTTAATAATCCCGTCTTTTACCAATTAGCCAATAATAATTTCAACTAAAAATATTCTTATGACCGCTCCCTACTTTCAAACTATTTTTTACATTTGACCCCCCGTTAAAAAACTTAACGCCGTTAGAGTTTATATGACGTGGACATCTGCAAACCGCCAGAAAGTCGAGCCAATGTAGCAGTGGTCTCGTGTTGGCTTTTGAAATTGGCTTTGGTGGTGTTTAACTGGTCTCGTTAAACACCACCGTTGTCTCTGTTTGGACTTTCTTGACAAACAAGACCAGTTAAACACCACCAGAGCCAATTTCAAAAGTCACCACGAGACCACTGCTAGCTTGGCTCGACTTTCCTGCTGTTTGCAGATGTTCACGTCATATAAACTCTAACGGCATTAAGTTTTTTAACGAGAGTTCCAATATAAATTTTTTTTTTGAAAGTAGGGATCGGTGGTAAGAATATTCTTAGTTAGAATTATTATTGATCAACTGATAAAAAAGTAAGATTATTAAAATCCAATAATCCATAATATAATGTTCTAAGTCAATAAAACAAGAATGTAATAAAATTTCAATTAAAGACATATTGTATGTTTATAATTATAAACTAAGATTAATGAAAGCCTATGTGAATAGTTACCACTCCATTCATACTTTGCCAAATCAACTTTTATTTATTTTTATTTTTTTTCTATTTTTTTTATTTTTATTTTTAATCATTATAATATATATAATATACGCTTTTAGCCCGTTTCAGTTTTTATTAAATTCATTTTACTTTAATAACTTTCGTTCGTTAATTTTTTTTTAAAATACGAAGGGCGAGACTATTTTCAGTTTTTTTTGTCAACGTTCCGATATAGTTTTTTTTAAACGAAGTTGTATTCAAAATCAAGTTTTTTTCGTTACTTGTACCGAGTGCCGTTACTGTAGTGATACCGTGACGAGCCGAACCTATTATGAGCGACCATCATTTTTGGTATTGATATTATCGAAACCCGTATGGGTATTCATTTTATGGTTTTCGACGACCCGAACAGCTAAATTTTTTATTTTGTTTATTTCCTTTTTTGTTATTTAGTTTTATGTTTTTTGTTTAATTAACATTATTTTTATCGTTGCGCGTACGTTTTCGTTTAAATTTTATTAACGATGGACCCGACACCCGCCGGGAAGCGCGGGTATAACCATCTAGTTTATTATAAATATAAGTTTTTGTTATGAAAAGAAGAGTTAAATGCATAAATGGTCCCTGTGGTTTGATCAAATTACATGTTTGTCTCCTAGGTTATAAAAATTGTAAATTTAGCCCAAACTTTAGGACTGGTTGCGCATTTAGCCCCTGGTGTTAACACTAGTTAGTTTTTAACGGAAAGTTAACCAATGCGTCATCCACGTGACTTACGATTACAAACTTAACTATTAAAATGAGTTAAAATAAGTAAAAAAACACTAAAAATAATTAAAATATTAGTATTTTTACTGATTTTTTTATGAATTTTTATTGACTTTATGAATTTTTTTTATTTTAATGAATTTTACTTATTTTAACTTCTTTTTAGGGTTAAGTTTGTAATCGTAACTCATGTGGAGACACATGGGCTAACTTTCCATAAAAATACTAACTGGTGTTAACACCAAGGGCTAAAGGTGCAACCAGTCCAAAAAATTTGGACTAAATTTATAATTTTAAAGCGTGTGGATCAAACATGCAATTTGATTAAACCACAGAGACCATTTATGTAATTAACTAACTCTAAAAAGAATAAATATGCATTGATACCATACAGAAAATAGCGGTATGTTTCAATACTATAAAATAATAAATTTATCCATTTTTTTAATCATTCTCTATGATATAATCATGTTTTTTTGTTTCTTTTTTCGTTTGTATAAAATTTCGATATGATGTAAAATATCGATATTTTATTTGATTTATAATACTTCTTGTTTGTGATTTATTTGAAATTATACAGTTCTTTGTATAAATATATGAAACAAATAATAGTTATTTTGTGACATTTTATGCAAATTTAAAAGAATAATCTGATATTTCATGGATGCACCAATGCAACTTAATAAAACTTTAAAGACAAATACTAAAAATTCTGAATTACTTTTATATTTGCTCCTAATAATGCCTCCATGAATTGAATAGACGCGTACATGGATTAAGTAGATGCATGTATACATGTCATGTCGCCTTATCTAATTCATCATTTTTAGTTTTAAAAAGGAGATAATTTATTTAATACGTATTTTAATAAATTATTAAATAAATATCAATCAACATGACAAAAAAATACATTCTTGATGACATTTATTTTCAAAATAGTTTAGATCCCGTGTTTACACACGGGTACAAAAAATATTAATATATAAAATTTTTAAATCTTTATGTATATATTTTACATGTGTAAAAATATATTACATATACAAAGGATAGAAACAAACTCAAAATATGTAAAAATTAATATATAATTGGATTTTGAAAATACGTTAATTACTATTTAATATAATTTGAATTTCATTTACTATTTGATTGAAATAAAAGTTACATAATTAAATTTTAAAGTTTCTTAATAAGGGATAATTTAAAATAAATATGTTTTATTAATATAATTAGTACCTTCTTTAAATATACATTATTATTAAAATATAAAAGTGCATTAAATAAGAGAGAGAGTCGAAAAAAAATGATGAGAATAAATACGGAAGTGACACGTGACACTAAAAAATATTTATTTATTATATAGTATAATAGATTATAATTTCAAGAAATTTTAATCGGTGGTTATTTAATTTATAATTATTCTTTGTTAATCTTACCGGTCGGTCGTGATTTGGCTTTTTAGTCAACCTTCAACTCATGTTCTCTTGTCATGCTTCGAGGGGTCTCTTTCATTGAATCTACCAAATATTAATTTCCTCTCCATGTTTAATCGTTAAAATGATTTTCTTCTAAATTCAAATATTTATAAGAAGGAAATTGAACTGACAAAATTGATAAATCAAACCGACTTAGGCCCTTTTTGGTAGTCTTTTAATAGTCATTAAGAGGCTACCTTTTAATAGTTTAAAGCTTTTTAATGGTTTCTGAATGATAAGTCCTTACAAGTTACATGACCCCCCTACCTCTTAATCATTAAGTGACTTTAAACCATTAAGAGGCTATCAAACAGCCCCTTAAACTGGTTATATTTTTTTGACCCGGTATAGAGAACTAGAATGTGAACTGATAAAATATTTTATTTTATTTTATTTATTTATATATTTTTTTAATAACAACCTAATCTACTTCTATAATTCTAACACCACTTTCGATCTCTCAGACATGAGGATGTGCACCGATTTAACACACCTATACCCTCGACTTGAGCTAAATTGGCAGGTTGGGCATACAATATTAAGATTCTCAAAAATGGTCGAAACCTATTCGCTCAAATTAAGCTAAATCGGCAGGTTGGACAGGGTTAGAAGGGATACAGTTTGATTTACGATTTAAAAAACCGAGGTTTACTGTTTGGGACAGGCCAGTAAAATGAACCGGCTGAGATATTAATAAAAGATTGAAAGAAATACTTTTTAATCTATATAATATTAAAAATAAATATAGTTTTTTTCCATGTATACGAATCTAACAATTATAATATGTACAAGTATTTTTAATTATAATATGTACACATAATTAATCCAACCGATTTCATGTTATTAAGTTTTTTCTTTTCGTAAACCCTTTTAAAATTTAAAAGGTAAAATGTTCGTTTTTTTAAGGCTACCATTTTGCTCAACTTTCAACAATCCCAAAAACATTGAAAATGATACTATTCAGTGTTGCAAAAATCCTGCATAAACCGTTAAAATCGAACCGTTTTGATTGATTCGGCCGACATAGTTAACCCAACCGATTTGGTTTAGTTAATAAAAAACCGTAGTTACTGATTTGAGCCATAAATCTCATCAAAACTGATCAAACCAGACTGTAATGTCACGGCCCATCTAAACTAGTTTGAGAGACCAACTCAGATTCTTATAAATCTTATAAATTTGGATATGATTTTTTAGATTTCATAAAAAAATAGTTTTGTTGGCTCAATTTCAATGATCTGCCCATCTACCTGCCAGATTGGAAGCATTTTTAATTCTTTAGAAATACATTAGTGCTGCCAAGAAAACCTTCTGGCATACCATCCTCCCATATCTCTATGTTATGAACCCCCCTCCCCTCCCCTTCCATTGCCAATCTTCATCTGATTTTTTATTCTGATCATGCAAGATCTCGTCGCAAAACCCGCCAGTGACAAACCCGATGAACTAAACACGATCACGCGATCGGGCCAGAGCATTTTCATGTCTGTTTACAAGACCAAAGTTGGTGATCAATGTTGGTTGATCACCATCACTTGGTGCAAGAACATGTTACTTCACGGCTTATCGGTGTCTATAGACGGTCCACAGGCCGAAAGCAAGTGCAAATTCGAGCTAAAACCGTGGTACTTTTGGAGAAAACAAGGGTCAAAAAGCTTTGTTTTAGATGGTAAGGCCATTGATGTTTTCTGGGACCTAAAATCTGCCAAATTTCATGGTGAAACCGAGCCGAGTTCTGAGTATTATGTCGCGGTTGTTTGCGACGAAGAAGTTGTTCTCCTACTCGGCGATATGAAGAAAGACGCGTATCGAAAAACCGGTTGTAGGCCTTCTTTGAATGATCCTGTTTTAGTATCAAGAAAAGAACATGTTTTTGGGAAGAAAAGGTTTTCGACACGAGTCAAGTTTCATGAAACGGGCCGGTTTCATGAGATATCGATCGAGTCAAAGAACACAAGCACCGATCACGGGTTGGATTCGGAAATGGAGATAAGAATAGATGGGCATTTGATGATAGATGTGAAGCATCTTCAATGGAAATTTAGAGGTAACGAGTGTATCAATTTCAAGAAAGTTAATATTGAAGTTTATTGGGATGTTCATGACTGGCTTTTTAGTCCTGGTATAAGGCATGCATTTTTTATCATCAATTTGACATCTCCGGCAGCAGCATCTTCGGCAGCTTCTCCGGCGATGATATCATCACAAGGGTTTGAATCAGGTGGAGTATATGAGTTTTGCCTCTTTCTTTATGCTTGGAAGCTTGAATGAGATCAAGAACAAATTTTACTTGATCAAGTTATATGTTTTTATATATCTTAAGTGAAATTGTGTGTTTATACATGTTTTTATTTTATTTTATCGTCAAAACTCATTCTAAATTTTCAGTTGGACCCTTCTCAAATTTCTAAAGTTTCGAATTTAGAATATTAAGTTTATGTAGTATATATAATCTGATTTTTCCTTAATAAGTTTCACATTTGTTTGTTTATTTTTTTTCTTGACGTCCCGGTATAATTTTTTTTAAAAGCGAAGTCGTATTCAAGATATCGTATTTTTTTATATATCGTGGGTTATATCGACTGACGGTGGCGTTCTGATACCATGAAGAATGAGACATACACTGACTGAAAAACATCTGCTCTGTTATCTAACTGTCTTTTATCTATGTTTCGATATCCACAATCTACTCTCTGTAACTAAATACGTTTTTTTATATATATAATTATGATTTTTTTGTATTTAGCCACGTTAATGTCACCGCCTTAACCGTTTAAGATGATACAAAATTTATTTAACCACGTCCTTTTTATGCTTAGCCACGTTAATGTCACCGCCTCAATCGTTTAAGGCCTGCTTAACGTCGTGGATCGCGGGGCAAAATTTCTAGTTATACTATTATATTTAAATAGAAACAGGAAACGAAGATTAATTTAATTTAATCTGTCATCATAGATTATCTTGAGAGAATGATTATAGAAGAAATTGAATTCAAAGAAACCCCTATATAGGTAGAGTTGCCCAATGTCAAATTATGATCAACATGAGAACAGGTAAACATAAGCATCTACCAACAAGTACTTTGTTAAATAAGTCTAATTACACTACTAGAAAACTGCTGCGCAGTTACGACTAAAACTTGCTACTGAAAAAAGCGGTTACAAAATTTGCCATCGAAATTATAACGGTCACAAATGTTGCGACCGTCGTATATCGGTCGTAAAACAGTCGTAAAAAATAGAACACAGTTGCAAATCAGTCGCAATGTTTGGGACCGTCTAAAGCCGGGCGCAAAAAAGAATGTTCTAATAGAATGGATTAGATTATTCATACCTTAACAACTGATAAGTACAATAGTAAAATCATGCAAAAAAACACAGTATAAAGAGTAAGTTATTATAGTCGGAAAATCAGATAATAAAGAATGTTCAAGAGTTTTCAAGTATAAGTATATACAAATAAAAAATCGAAATGTGATCCACTACATTCTAATAGAATGGATTAGATTATTCATACCTTAACAACTGATAAGTACAATAGTAAAATAAAAGGATAAATATCTTATGAACATAATATCACTTAAATTGAAGTTTTATGATTTAATCTTACTATATGTGACTGAAAATCATCTCTAGTATGTGTATTTATGAATTCCCTTATCAATGAGAGTTTGTTAATGATGGTTTAGGTCAGACTTATGAAAGATGTTTAATTGAGAAAGTTTAACTAAATTGGAATTTGGGGCTTTTGGTTTATAATTGAAGCAATACATCTCTAGCGTATAAGATATTATTGAATGAATCATCTTTGATGTTATGAAAGCTTATAAGAGCTAATTAGAAAGGCAATTAGTCAATTTATGAGATTTAAAGTAATATGCATGTTAGATGCTTGATGAAATGTCTTAACTAAGAATTTTTTAAAATTTGATAGTGTTTATGGCATCTATTAAACTATAATCGCCATAACGATGAGTATAACATGTGTATAATGTTTAGTTTGGTTTATAACCATGAAAAGTGGGTGAATACAAGGATTATGGGTCGAAATTTTATGAAGAAACAAAAGCTGATGTGTAATGAAATCTTGTCACTGTCCCATTTTTCTAAAATCATATAATATCAACCGTGTTTTTATTTAGGATGTATTTTCTCACAATTGTTGATGATTTTACTCGGACGACATGGACTCATATTTTGACCACAAAAGGCAATGCCTTTAATATTCTTCAAGGATTCATTGAGATAGTTGAGACTCATTTCAATACTAAAGTCAAGTGTGTTCGATCTGAAAATGCTTATGAACTTGGTTTGGGTGTTCATCATACCGAGTATTTTATACAGAAAGACATTATTCATCAAACTACTTGTCCTAGTGTTACTCAACAACATGGGATTGTAGAACGGAAACATAAGCTTCTTCTTGAAACACAACGGTCTCTTATGTTTCAATCAAAGTTGCCTATTACGTTTTGAGGTGATTGTGTTTTTACTGCCACTCACTTGATTAATATTTTTCCCACACGGGTTCTCTAGGGCAAGTCTCCTTCTGAGATGCTTTTCAGTAAAGCTCTATCTTACACCAATCTAGGGGTGTTCATCGGGTTTTTTAATCGGGTTTCGGGTTTCGGTCCGGGTTATTCGAGTTTTTTGTTATAAGAATCCTACCCGTTTACCGACCCAAATAAGATTCGGGTTAATCGGTTTCGGGTTTATTCGGGTCGGGTTAATCGGTATTCGGGTTTTTAAATACCAGTTGCAACACATACTTTATTATTTAACTTAACGTTATATTTATTAAATAATAAGCACAAAATGTCAAATAAAAACCTTCTCAATATAATTTTTCATTCAAACCCATGCACTAAACACGTATTAACTAAAAAAACACCAAATAAAATAATCAAAAAACTAAAGTGTATCAACCAATCCTATAAACTAAAAAAATGACAAATCGTATCAACCAACAAACTCGTTAACAATGTTCACTCTTCAAATTCTTACATTCATGTACGCTCGTACGTTTTCAATCATAAATTAAAAAAAAAAGTGAAATAAAATAAGCATTAAAAATGGTTAGATGTATACTGAGCTAAGATTACAAATAAATATTAATAATAAAATACCTTTTTATTATTATTCGGGTTAATCGGGTTAACCCGATTAACCCTTTTTTAACCCAATTACCAAACCGAATACTACCTTCGGGTTCGGGTTCCATCTTAAATGGGTTCGGGTTGTTCGGGTTCCATCTTAATCGGGTTCGGGTTAATTTGGGTCGGGTTCGGTATTCGGGTTTCGGATAAAATGAACACCCCTACACCAATCTTCGTACTTTTAAGTGTTTGCGTTATGATTTTAGTCTTACACACGGGAGAGATAAACTTCAGCCTCGGGCTAAAGCTTATATCTTTATTTGGTATCCGTTTGGAAAGAAATGTTACAAGCTTTATAATCTTCACACTTGACAAGTTCTTGTTTATCGGGATGTGACTTTTCTTGAACACATTTTCTCTTCTTTGCACTGTTCAGATCCTTCTTCTTTGTTTTCTTCTCCTATTGATCTGTTTGAGGAGGCAGGTCCTGCTATTGTTCCTTCCTCTTCTTTGGTTGCTCATGAAGTTGATTCCGGTCCCCATTCAGTTTCTCGTGTTCTCCCTCATCCAAAACTCATAAGGGCAAGAAGGTTATTAAATGCAAATGGGTGTATAAAGTCAAGTACAACGTTGATTGAACAGTTGAACGTTGCAAAGCCCGTTTGGTTGTTCGTCGAGACACTCAGAAAGTTAGCATTGATTACAATGAAACTTTATCCCATGTCGTTAAAATGACCACTATTCGTTGTCATGTTGTTGCTACCAAACGGCATTTCGGTTTATATAAGTTGGATGTTAATAATGCTTTCTTACATGGTGATCTTGATGAAGACATTTATATGAGTCCTCCTTCTACATGTCATTATCTTCTCCTGATCATATTCTCAAACTCAAGAAATCTCTTTATGGTTTGAAACAGGCCTCTCGGCAATGATATGACAAGTTATCTGATGCTCTCAAAACCAAAGGCTATATGCGTTCTCCCAATGATTATTCTTTGTTTCAAAGACCATGAGAGCTTATTTTGTTCATGTGGCAGTTTATGTGGGTGATATTCCTCTTACGGGTAATGATGAACAGGAGATGTCTACTTTAAAGGTTTTCTTACATTCCAAATTTAATATCAAAGATTTTGGCAGTCTTAACTATTTTTTGTGCATTGAAGTTCTTAAGACTGCCTCTGGTCTCATTAGGACTCAACGTAAGTTTGCCAATGATTTGTTGGCCGAGTTTCATACCGAAGACATTTCTTTTGTTTCGTCTGCTTTGCCACTGCATTTACAACTCAAACTCAATGAGGGTCAAGTTCTTGATAACCCTTTGGCTTATCGTCGACTTGTTGGTAAGTTGAATTATCTCACTCATACTCGGCCCGATCTTGATTTTTTTGGTTCAATTTCTTAGTCAGCTCATAAGTGATCCGTGTGTTCCTCATTGAGATGCTATGTAGCATACTTTTTGTTATGTCAAGGGCACTTGTCCCAAGGCTTGTTCTTTAATGACACCTCCCATTTGTCTTTATTTGCTTATTGTAATTCTGATCGGGCGTCTTGTCCGAATATACTCATCGTTATGTGAGTGGATATTTCATATCTCTTGGGGGCAGTCCTATTTATTGGAAGTCCAATAAAACAAGCTACAATTTCTCTTAGCTCTGCCGAAACTGAGTATCGGTCTCTTCATCGGGTCACACAGGAACTTGCTTGGTTGACTCGTTTATTTGTGGAATTTCATATTCCCAATCTCACTCCGGTTCCTCTGAAATGTGACAGTCAGGAGGCCATTCACATTTTCACATTGCTAAGAATCTCGTTTTTCATGAACACACAAAGCATATTGCGTTGGATTGTTATTTTGTATGTGAGAAGCTTTAAGCCGTTTTGATTATGCTTTCTCATACTCGTACTTATGATCAACTTGAGGATTTATTCACCAAGAGTCTTGCTAGTCATCCGCACTCAGATATCATTTCCAAGTTGGGGTTATATAAACCTTCAACTTGAGTTGGGGGGGGGGGGGGGGGGGGGCGTTGCCGAAACTAGTTAGTTTCGGTCGTATGATTAGGCAAAACTAGTAGTTATTTTCTCTGGTTATTTAATTTCGATTGTTAGCTTCTTGTAAATAAGTCTTTTTTGTAATCATTATTTGAGTTATCAATCAAAAAAATCTTTTTTCCCCGGAATTATTTCTCTCTCATTTCACTCTTACAACAAAGTCTTAGTCTCCCAGACTAGTTCGCGACCTTCTTCATCATCGGAAGACTTCGCGACCGTCTTCATCATCGGAAGACTTCGCGACCGTCTTCATCATCGACTCATCATCAGCCACTCTGAGTTTCGGACGACGTCGTATTCATCCACTTAGAGTCTCAAATGACATCGCGACCTTCATCATCGGACGACTTCGCACCTTCTAATCGACATTAACAGCTTTAAATCGTCATGGTCACTCGTCAACCTTCTTTAAAGTCAAATAATCGAATATTTCAATTCTGCAGGTTCCATTCTTGAATACTATGGTCTATGAATGTATAAAATGTTCTTAATTTCTCATAGTCGAATACTATAGTTGTAGGAATTTGTTTTCAATGGTTTTGTTGATTGGTAATGTTATGCTAAAGTGTTGATTTTAACAAATCTTTAGTTAGTTGATTTGTAAAGACAAACTTGACAAATCAAATTTGGTAATGTAAAGATCAATTTGTCAAAACAATAGCATTACAAATCCGATTTTGTAATGTTGTTGATTCGGATAACCGTTTTATTATCCGAAAATTTTGGATAACTGAATTTTGAGATATCCGTATTTGAACACCCCTGGTTAAGATGCTGATAATGAGTGAGAGAGATATGAGGTGTGGGAAGAGGTCTCTTTTTATACATGAAAAATGGATATAGTTGGGCTAATCTAATGTGTGTTGGTTGATACTTAATGGGCTTAACATTATGATTGCATTTAATGGACTTATCAGGTGGGCATTGGCCTTCCCCATCATCAACATACTTCCAAAATAATTGGTTTATTTTAATTGCTGAATTTAATTCTTACTGAAATTTTATAAGAATAAATTTAGTTTTGTAAATTTTATTTAATAAATACAAACCAGATCTAGTTCCAATACAATTATATATTTGTTTATACACCTATATTCCAGTACGGTGGCTGGAAACTACCATCAATTGAATATGAGTTTTAACTAGCCTTAGCCCTTAGGGAATAGGGGCAGTTGGGCTAAGAAATAAAATTTCAGCATCTGGTCCACAAAGAATTGAGTGCCGATCAAAAGGAAATAATATTTTTTAGAAAGGAGAAATTCATTAAGAGAGCCGGGGAAAACCCCACACAAACAAATACAACAAGCAGCAGGGGGTTTAAATAAACATCAGATTACAACAATTCAGAAATTAAGTCCAATCCGGTCCGCCCATTGAAGATTCTTATTCTTTGACCGGTTCTTAAGCCAAAGAAACCCAAGTGATTTTATATCCTCGATAATCCTTTCCACCTTGATATTTATATTTGAGAATTGAACATCATTTCTAGCCTTCCAAATACAACAAAAAGAAACTAATATAATGCCATGAAATGCATCTTTTTTTCCTGTATCGATTTGAACCATCTTGTGAAGCTCCAAAAGGTCTTTAACCGAGAAGGCGAATATATGTTGAGACTTGCACCATCTTGAGACATGTTGCCAAACCACAGAAGCTATGAAACATGAAGTGAAAAGGTGGACAGGAATTTCAGGCACTTCTTCACAAAGGGGACATAATATCGATGGAACCGGGACTTTCCTTTTATTTAAAGGAAAGAAGTGGTCCAGTCGATGCCCGTCTTCGAGACTTAACCAGATTATTGATTAGTGTATTGATTTTATAATTCTCTTTTAAAGGCGATTTTATATTTATCCAATTCATTTTTTACTTTTATAAATTCACTTTTCATAACTATTATCATATATAAATTCAAATGGACCATCGTGGCTGCAACAGAGGTCAAAAGTGGAGAACCTCGCACTTGTCGTCCTCTGGTTTTGTCACGCCAAGCAACGATCTTCACTTCAGCCATCACGGCTTCTTGGACCTATTCGAAATCACTTCCTCTTAGTAACCGATAGTCAGACACCAACGACAAATGGGGAAGAGTGGCATTGCTAGGAAGGGGTCATTCGGCGTCGAAAGGTCGACGGTCCTCCCCCTCCGACTTGCTCTCTCTTTCTCTCTTCTTTCGATTTCAATCACTCACTTCCCTCTTTAACTCATAAACCCTAATTTCAAGATCCTCCACTTTGGCCCTCAAATTGGCAATCTCATCGACGCTTCTCCTCTATGAATATTTCTTTGCCAATATCTTCCACTCTCTCTATTTCTTTAGGTGGCATTGAGGCGGCAGCATAAAAACGTGGTAGGGTTTCAAGAGTACACATAAGAAGCACTATTCATAGGCGTTCCTGTTTAATCCGTATTATAATAAATGAATAACTTTATCTGCCACATGTCGACTTCTGGTGAATTCTATATTTTCGTTTCCGTCTCTCTTCTATTAAATTACCCTCTCTCCTATTAAATAATAATGAATTTAAATAATTAAATATCTAAATTTTATAGTAATATTTTATTAAAACTTATTAAATTATAAAAAGATTTCAATTATATCTTATCTTAAAATATAGTTTATTAACTCTTAATTCTTCATTATTTGTTATTTATAATTTTTAAATCTTAATTATTTGTTATTTAAAATTTTTAAATTTTTTATTATTTCTTATTTTACCAATGAATAAGAACATCAAACATACAAATAATCATAGAAATTACTGTTTTAAAACAAATTAAATTTATTCAACCTTTGTAATACATGAGTTTTTAACCTAACGACGATATGATGTCTCGTTGTCCACAATAATTAATATGAAAAGGAATCTTTCTCACTTTCTTAGATGTCTAGAAGCATAAACGTTTTCAATTAATATTTGAGTTGAAACTTTGATTTTCATATAAATATATGCATATATGTAACATAAGCAAACACATATACATCTCCTTAAACTAAGCCTAAATATCAATAAAATGTCTTTCTACCTGCAAGTTTTTCTCTTCTCTTTACTTTCCTTACTTCTTGCTTTACCTATTTTAAAATCATACATATCGCCTTCAAAATCCCACAAAAATCAACCACCATCTCCACCAAAGTTACCACTAATTGGAAACCTTCACCAATTAGGCTCGGGCACGCACCGTGTCCTTCAGTCCATGGCTCAAATTTATGGTCCACTCATGTTGATTCACATTGGTACTGTGCCGGTAATTGTAGCTTCTTCTGTTGATACAGCTAGAGAGATTATGAAAACCCATGATAAAATATTTTCAAATAGACCATTTTTAAACATGGCAAATAGGCTTTTTTATAACTCCAAAGATATAGCTTTTGCCCAATATGGAGAGTATTGGAGGCAAGTGAAAAGTATTTCCATACTCCATCTACTAAGCAACAAAAGGGTTCAGTCGTATCAACAAGTGAGAGAAGACGAGGTGGCCCGAATGATAAAAAAGATTCAAACAACCAATGAATTCGTTGTCGATTTGAGCGAGTTGCTTATTTCACTTACAAATAACGTGATCAGCAGGGTGGCTTTGGGAAGGACATATGAAGGGATGGGGGTTAATTATAAGAACATGCCGGTCCGGCTTGGGGACATGTTAGGGCGTTTTTCTGTTGGGAGTTATATTCCATGGCTAGGGTGGGTGGACAGATTGAGTGGATTACATCGTGAAGCTGATGAACTTGCTAAAGAAATTGACGAGTTTTTTGAAGGTGTCATTGTTGAACATGAAAACAAGAAAGAGATTGCCGTCGAAGGCCAAGATCTTGTTGATATCTTATTAGAAATTCAAAGAGATAACTCGACAGGTTTTCGTCTTGAAAGATATACGATTAAAGCTATCATCATGGTAACATGTCTTTCTCTTGAATTCCCATATAGGTGTCCATAACAAATCAAACCAAAAAGAAATAAGAACCAATTAGTATACAATAATATTGGAGGAACTACTTTGAAAATGTTAAAAAAAAACCAACATCAATAATATACGATTAAAGCTATCATCCTGGAAACGGGCCACCCACCGCAACACGCAGGGCATAATTCTATTTTCTTTTAAAAAGAAAGTTACCGGAACCCATAGGTAATTACCAGCGAATGCCATCCGTGAGTGACTATCCGTAGGTGATACTAATTTGTTTAGCAGTGAAAAGAACGGATGAGAACTAGCTAGGGCTCGAAAAGGAATGAGAGAACAAGAGGGTCGTAGTTCGAAATGAGGGGGGAGCGAGTAGGGTTAGTGATTGGTAGATAGAATCAGTGATTAGGTCATGTTGTGTCTTTTATTAATTTACGCTTCATCATAAAAACCGATATAATACGTGTAATTTCAGATTCCTTCCTACCTTTTTTCTTCTAAAAGTGTCTTTTAATATGATTTATTTATATACATGTGTGTATGAGTACTAAAGAAACTTATCTAGGCCCTTGTATCAAATTACTGAAAAAATTGAACGGTGACATAGTTATATTCACACTAGAAATATCATATACACATATGCATATGCTTTGTTTTCTTTTTAACCATCACCTATATACGTGTGTAATTTGATTCATCATTCCTAGGATGTCTTTGGTGCGGGAACTGATACCACATTCACGAGCCTAGAGTGGGCAATTAGTGAGCTGTTACGAAACCCACTTGCAATGAAAGAGTTGCAACAAGAGGCACGCAAAATAGGGCAAGGAAGATCAATGATCCCCGAAGATGACATAGGCAAAATGCCTTACCTTAAAGCTGTACTCAAAGAAGCACTACGACTACACCCTCCAGCTCCACTGCTTGTTCCCCATGAATCAACAAAAGACGTCAAATTACTCCGCTACGACATCCCATCAGGTACACAAGTGATGATTAACGCATGGGCGATTGCAAGAGATCCTTCAATATGGGAAGAACCTGAAGAGTTTAGACCAGAGAGGTTTTTGAACACCCCTACCGATTATAAAGGTACTCATTTCGAGTTCATACCATTTGGTGCTGGGCGACGCCTTTGTCCTGGTATTAGTTTTGCAATGACTATTAGCGAGCTTGCTTTGGCAAATTTAGTGTATAAGTTTGAATTTGCATTGACGGGTGAAGAGGGTTTGGACATGACTGAGGGCAATGGTATCACCGTTCATAGGAAGTTTCCTATACTAGTCACAACAACACCTTATGAGTAATTAGATGGTTGCAAGGGTTTGTTAAGAAGAAACTAATGTTTTCAATGATTATTATGTTATAAATCCTTATACTTTATGTTAAGAAATTATATGTATAATTAAAATTGAAAGTTCATGAAATTATATGTGTTACATGGGGTTATTGAGGATTATAAATTTTATATATTCTACGATCATAAAACTTTATAAGCTTGTAAAGTTTTATATTATATTAATGTTTCCTTAATTATGTAATTGTTAGAATTCAAATTTTATAATATTTTTTGTGAAAAAAAACATTAACATAATTAGATTTTAAAATTCAAACTTACTTAAAATTAGAAAAAAAATTAGAAGACTTTGATGGGAAAAAATATGATAATAATACGTGGCATTTTTTGAATCATTTATTATAATAAGGAAATAAAACAAAATTTAAAATATGTAAAAGTTAATATATAATTGGGTTTCGAAAATACGTTAATTTATCTTTTAATGTAATTTGACTTTCATTTACTATTTTATTGAAAATAAAAATTACATAATTAGATTTTAAAGTTTTTATAATAAGTGATAATTTAAAATAAATGTGTTTTATTAGTATAACTAGGTTAAAAAACCCGTGTATTACATGGGTTGAACAATAAAATTATAAGTATTTTTCATGACTGAAATTACGTATATGTAACGACTTTAAGCAATAATATTGAAAATGAAAAAAAAACATATAAGTTATAATTTTCCATTATTTGAAAGTTAAGGATTTTAATTGATATTTCCATAATATTAAAAACTTCTTAATTGTATTTAACGAAAGTTAATGATTCGAATTAATGATTTCATAATTTCTGTTGACTTATTTTGGGCGAGAAAACTTTAGTTGATCTCACAGAAAGATGACATGTGGCATCTTGAGATAGTGATTTATTATATAAAGGATTTTTGTCATGTGTAATAGTTGATATACACTTTTCATTCCGTCCACTTAACAAATGGAGCACGAGCCGAGTAACTAATCACTTTGTCCCTTTACTGACCAACCGGTTCGACCTCTAAACCGCAAGAACTGGTTCGTTTTTACCGAAACGGCTCTAACAGGCCTAACCGGACCGCCGACATATTCAAAGAAATCACATAAAAATAACGCAGATCATTCATACCAAAATGGTGTCTAAAGTTCCTATGTCGCAAAGATCCACCGACATATTCAAAGAAATCTACAACAAGTAATTTTAATTCTAAAATTAATGAATATATATCAGGGAGGGTTCATGCTCCATTTGTTAAGTGGATGAAAATCGAGAAAATCACTAAAAACTAATTTTAACCAATTCATATAATAATATTTATTTATTTATTTTATTTTAATTTATTTATAAAAGTATCAATGTAATATTACACATGTTTACCAAAAAAATCATTTAAGTATTGGCTTACGTATACGTAACACTATTACGTATAAGTAAACAAAACAAATACGGTTACTTATATGTAAAACACAATACGTAAAATAATTTTTTTGTCAATTGTGTAATATCATATTAATAAACTTATAAATAAATTAAAAAAATAAAAAAAATCTTTAAATTATTTGATTGGCTTGTAGTGGTTTTTTCGATTTTCGTCTAACTTTATAGTTTTCTCTTGATCCCTTCCCTGTATATACCTTTCCAGCAATTTTAGTGCCTTTTACTATTTATTGTAAGCAAGTATTTTATAAAATGATAAACTATTTGTGTCTAATCATTGGTTTTGCATACCATATATCCTTATAACGCTGTCGTCGTATGTCATTTAATCAAGTCTAATATATTTTAATTTCAGGGGAGAGGGGTGCATCTAGTGCTAACCATAAAGGGTATAGGTTACGTTTGGCATCTTGGAATGTAGGAAGCCTAACTAGTAAGTTGTTAGAGTTAGTAGACGTGCTTAGAAAACATAGGATTCAGGTAGCTTGCCTTCAGGAGACTAGGTGGAAGGGTCAAAGGGGGGGTGAGTGTAATGGCTACAAACTGTTGCATTCTGGTTGCGATGGAACAAAAAATGGGGTGGGTTTTCTAGTTGCTAAAGAACTGCACGGTAATGTGGTGGAAGTGAAAAGATATAATGATAGGATCATGGTGTTGAGAGTAGTACTTGGTGAGGAAGTTGTGGCAATTGTTAGCGCTTATGCACCACATGTAGGTCTAGGAGACCAAGAAAGGAGGGATTTTTGGGGTAGTTTAGACGGAGTAATGAGGTCATTACCTAGACAGGAGAAAATATGCTTAGGAGGTGATTTTAATGGTCACGTTGGTAAGGAGAGTGATGGTTTTTCGATGGTTCATGGAGGTTTTGGTTATGGTGTTAGAAACGATAATGGTAGGGAGCTTCTTGACTTTGCGCTTGCGCATGATCTTGGTATTATAAACACGTTTTTTATAAAGAGGGAATCACATTTGATTACTTTTAGTAGCGGGGGGCGCAACACGCAGATTGACTATTTCCTGATGAGACAAGGGGATCGCAATTGGTGGAAGGATTGCAAGGTAATTCCAGGAGAGTCAGTAGCGACCCAACATCGTCTGTTGGTGGCCGATTTTACCTTGAGAAAAAGGGTGGCGGAGAGGAGAAGAAAAAATAAACCAAGGATCAGATGGGGGAATTTGAAGGACGAAAACATCAATTTGTTTAAAGATAAAGTCATGGCGATGAACACAAATACTAAGGATGGCGACACAAACCAGATGTGGGTAGCTATGGCAACCACTGTTACGCAGGCAGCAAAGGAAACCCTCGGAGTCACATTGGGAGCAACAAGAGGACATCAGGAGTCTTGGTGGTGGAATGAGGAGGTGCGGAGCAAGATAAAGGACAAGCAACAATGCTTTAAAGAGATGTTGCAGTGCAGTAATGGAGAGGAGATAATGACACTACGGGAGAACTATAGACAAGCAAAGAGGGAAGCTAAAAAGGCAGTGAGTGAGGCAAAGAATTTTACATATGAAACGATGTATAAAAAACTAGACACCAAGGAAGGGGAGCATCATATGTTTAAGATTGCCAAAAATAGGGAGCGTAGGAGACACGATCTTAGGGTCGTGAAGTTTATCAAGGAAGATGATGGAAGAGTTTTGGTAAAGGGACGAGACATCAAGCTGAGATGGCAAAACTATTTCTACACCCTTTTCAACAGTTGTAGACCAAGTCTAGCCATAACGGAGAATCCCACTACTCAATCCAGTCAACGAAATAATTGTTATTGTCAAAATATCACACAGGAAGAAGTGAGGAGTGCTCTTAAGAAGATGGGAAGAGCTAAGGCAGTCGGTCCAGACAACATACCCATTGAAGCGTGGAAGTGTATGGGAGAGGAAGGCGTTCAGTGGTTGACAAGACTGTTCAACAATATCTTCAAAACCGGGAAGATGCCAGATCAGTGGAGGCGTAGTGTCTTAGTACCCCTATATAAAAACAAAGGAGATGCTCAATGTTGTGCTAACTACAGGGGGATTAAGCTCCTATGTCATACAATGAAATTATGGGAAAGAGTTATAGATACAAGGATTAGACGACAAACCCAGGTTACAGCAAACCAATTTGGGTTCATGCCAGGCCGGTCCACTACGGAGGCGATACACATTTTAAGAAGATTAATGGAAAAGTACAGAGAGAAGAAACATGATTTACATATGGTGTTCATCGATCTTGAAAAGGCGTACGATAGTGTGCCTAGAAGATTGATCTGGGAAAGTCTGGAGGGAAGAGGGATCCCTAGTAAATATATTGAGGCAATTAGGGATATGTATCATGAGGCTAAGACATGCGTCCGAGCTCCCGTGGGGGATACAGACTTTTTTCCGGTGGAAGTGGGAGTTCACCAGGGGTCGGCACTAAGCCCCTTTCTCTTTGCAGTAGTTTTGGATGAGTTGTCAAAGTCGATTCAAGATGCAATTCCATGGTGCATGCTTTTTGCTGATGATATCGTGTTGATTGCAGAAAGTAAAGAGACATTGAACAACAGACTAGAGGAATGGAGAACAGTCTTAGAGCACAAAGGTTTGAAGATAAGCCGATCTAAAACCGAGTACCTTCACTGCAACTTTAGTGGTGCAAACGTCGACGAGGAGACCCAGATTTCTATTGAAGGTGGGGTTGTCCCTAAGACACTGAAGTTCAAGTATCTAGGATCTGTCATCCAGAGTAACGGGGACATCGACAATGATGTAGTCCATCGGGTGCAGGCTGGTTGGTGTAAATGGAGAGCGGCCTTAGGTGTTTTGTGTGACAAGAGGTTCCCAATAGGGTTAAAGGGTAAATTTTATAGGGTAGCAGTTCGCCCAGCGATGCTATATGGAACCGATTGTTGGGCCATCAAGAAGACACAAGCTCGAAAAATGGATGTAGCTGAGATGAGGATGTTGAGGTGGATGTGTAGACACACAAGAAATGACCGAATAAGAAATGAAGTTGTTCGGAAGAGATTGCGAGTCACATGTATCTCAGATAAGATAAGAGAAGGAAGATTGAGATGGTTTGGACATGTCAAGAGGAGACAGAGCACAGATCCAGTAAGAACGGTGGAAACTCTCGTTGTAGAGGGGAAAAGGAGCAGGGGGAGACCGAAATTAACGTGGGATGAGAGGATTAGGCTTGATTTGCTAGATTTACACCTCTCAGAGGACATGATCAATGATAGGATTTCATGGAGACGTCGTATTAGGGTTTTAGGATGAGTGACCCGTGTGTGGGAGAGTAGAGTTGTTTAGCAAAGATTTTGCGTATGTCTTGTTTCTTGTAGGTGTGTTGTGTTTCTTGTGACTAATATACTCTAGTCATACACTGCCAATTGTTAGATTGCTGTTAGATTTATTTTACTTTATTACTCATTAATTTTATTTATATTTTTATCTTTTTCTTTCCCATGGAGCCGGGGGTCTAAACGGGAGCAGCCTCTCTATCCCTTGGGATAGGGGTAAGGTTTGCCCTCATCACACCCTTCCCAGACCCTACTAATAGCGTTAGCTATGTGTGAGATTATACTGGGTACGTTTGGTTTGGTAATATATTTTAATTTCATCCTCAATAGTATCGAAAAAGCGATTACAACTTGTATAAAAGCGTTGCATAACTTTTATAGAACTTGACAATATATTAAAACATCTTAATAGACAATTGTGTACATGTACATGGCTTAAAACTTTATGACCAAAAGCCCTAGTTTTTTTTAAAGATAAATTTCTTCCGTTCCTCCTCAAATCTTGATATTTTTAGAGAATTTTCCTCTATCACTGGATCACCGACTCTAACGAGCCCTGACTTTATTAGCTTTTACTTAGCCAAACGAGCCCTGGCTTTATTAGCTTTATACTTAGCCATCCATGGTGAGACTCAATTATTCCCTCATTTTGTATCTTGATACTGAGCTATGTTTATTAAATCTATGTCTAGTTCTTTTAATATGTTTGTGTTGCACATTAAATAAGTCTCAAAATCTTCAAACTAAAAAATATATTTAAAATTAAACGAATGAGTTTACACTAACAAGTCAAAAGGTTGATAGAACACAAACAATGTAGTTTTCTTTTTGTTACATTGACAATAACTTTTTTTTATTTCTTGATAGAAAAAAACAATAATAGAATAGAAAAATTAAATCATATGTTGTCACTTTGCAAAACCAAACCATTTCGCTAAGAAAAACGGGTTCTTTCCTTTTTCACGAGTCGGGCCGCTTGATTTTGCTGGTGACGGAGTTTGTTTTGTTGGTGGTTTTGATTTAGCTGACACGAGATAATGATGTTAGAATTAATAAATAATTGTCTCAAAGGACATCCTGATAATTAAGTAGTATACCACACATTAAAAAATATAGGGTTTAAATCCTATCAGGCGTAGGTTATGAGGATTAAAAAAAGATTTAAAGAAATAATTTTATTGAGCGTGAGGATTAAATGATGATGTTGATTAATTTCAAAAATGATATTTTTGTTCTATAATTAAAGAAAAACAATAAAAACTTGTACCTGGTGGCGCGAAAGTGTCGGGTTTTGCTTGATTTTGATCCTTTCTCGAGCTCTTTTCAAATGTTTTTGGGGATTGTTGCTTTTTCTCAGGAACTTTGTCTTCTGGTGTTGATGCACTCTCGAGGTTACCTGTAATACAAACATGACTTCTCAAGAACATAAAAACTAAAACAGTAATAATAGCTGAAACTTATCCCCTTTTTTAACGGTGATCACACATCCCCTAAAATCTATTATTAAAATCTACTTATTTTGCCCACTTGTGTGACTTGAACACTCACCGTTTGGGTGGAAATAAACTCCAGATATCGCTAGATCAAGAGACCATTAACTGTCAAAAGTTATCTAAAAGGTATTTTAAATGTATACAATCTCCTGATTAAATTTCTTAACTTTTAAAACCATTTTTGTAAATATAAGAACTCGTCACCGAAAAATTAATGGGAGCAACAATACCCTGTTGACAAACTGTATCAAATAAATAGTAGCTTGCCTGATGAGGCGTAGTTACCTTCAAGAGGTTATGACAGTAACTTGTTTAGGGTGGACGATATGGAGTCCAGGAAGAGCCAACCACGACAATAAAGCCCCCGGATTGGGGTGAGTGCCCGGTTGTTTCCCATATCTCTTTAGCTTTTTTTTATTAATTACTAGGTTAAAATCTCGTGTATTACACGGGTTGAATGAATACTTATTAATAAAAAAATATGTTTTTAAAAACCCGTGTATTACACGAGTTGAATAAAATTTTACGTGACAGTTATAAATTCTGCTAAGTTAATTTTTAAAATATTTTTTTAGCTGAGTATTAATTTTTTTTATATAACTGGTAATGTTAATTCATATTAAACTTTAGAAACCCGGTGTATTACACGGGTTAAATAAATATGATGATATATATACTTAGTAATAAAAATTTATATATTACTTATTCATGAAAAACGTTTTATAAAAAGAATTATAGAAGTCATTATTATTTAATAGAAAAGAGAGACGGAAAACTAAAAATACAAAAAACAATTAAAGAAAATTTGTATAATTAATAAGAGAGAGAGGCTGGAAAAAAAAACTTGAGAATGCATAGTGACAAATGTCACATTAAAACCTTTATTTATTATATAGTATAGATTTCAGCCAATCACAATTGTCTATTGGTTTTTAAAGAGTTTGAGAAGTTTTTGAAGTTCTTTTCTAATAAGAAAGTATTTTATAACTAAATTCTTTAACTTTTCAAATTAAATGCATAGTTGCAACTATTTTTATATAAATTAAGTCCCCAAGATTTATAAAAGTTAAAGTTATGAAAATTTATGAATTATAAAAAAATAATTTTTTGTAAATTTAGCAGAAGTCTATAATATTTTACACCTATTGTTTAGAAATATATTTTTTTAAACAGTTAAAGGAGTATCCTGGGTCGATACCATTAGTACTAAAATTTACCCGTTTTGCTCAATCACTAGCCTGCCCGACTTGCCCAAACCCTTTCATGACATGTTAATTTCACTCAATTTTTTGTCTTAGGAACTAGGCCTGTTGACTTTACACGAACCCGATTAACCCGACCAACCCGATTAAACCTGTACCCAAATTACATGTAACCGATTAACCCGAAAGCCAATTAAATCGACTGTCATTAAGGTCGAGTTTCAGTGAGACTCTCAAACATTTAAAACCCAAAGTATTTTCAATTGTGGAAATTTAATGAACATATATGTTATGATCAATGGGATGTGGTCTAAGTAATGATCTAACAAATGGTACCACATCTACGATTTAACTCAGTTAGACTTTCAAACATTAACCCTATACCCTAACCAACCTAATAATCGAATACCCGAAATCTGATTAAATCGATCGTAGTTAGGGTTGGTTATCGGTTAGACTTTCAAGAATAAAAACCCGAATAACCCGAACCCATTAAAGCTTACCCTCATTAGGAGGCTTCCCATAGTTCTGCCTAAGAACTTCAAAGAAAGCACCATCTCTTTGTTCTTGTGTCACTGAAACCAAAAATCAAAGAAGTACGGACCGTGAGCTGGCAAGGGTAAAATGGTCATTTTACGCGAGAACATTTCTAATTTTACGCATGTAAAGTTTAATGAAGTAAAGAATCGTACATTGATCATACAAACTATTTCCATAGTTGGGCGCAGAACCAACCGCGAGCAATCGTGCAGCCTCGGTATCTTTAGTTGTAGCTATGTTTAAATTTTGCGTGTCTAATAATATACCCGAAAGCTGATTTACATAACGTTACAAATTAAGCATTAGAGCAAGTGTATTTCATCATTAAAAACACACAAAAAAACAGTGACTGACCTTTTTTAATTATTTCTTACATAAGTTGAAACAATAATAATGAATGTTTTTACAAAATTATGTATGGCTTTCTTACTTGACGTGTTTTAAATGGTGACCTTTTTGCAAACTATAACGTGTTAGTTTGCAACTAAAACCTAACACCAAGATTCAAATACTCAACAACTAAATCTGAAAGAAACATCGCCAAAAAACTGTGTTATTTACCATGAGTTTCTTCAAAACGGAGTTTTGAAGTAGATCGTATGCGTCCTCACAGTAATTATCCGTAACAATCGTGCATTTGGATCCAACCTGTTTTCACGAAACATGTATAAACACTACCAAAAACTGAAAAATTTGCGACAAAAGATTTCGTGAGAAATTTGTCGGAATTGGCCGTTAGCGACACGTTTCTGACAAAAAGTGTTTGTTGGTAGAAAATGTTTGTTCCGACAAAGTCCCGACTAATTTTCCAACGAATTAGGGACAAAACTCTTTCGTCGGTGATTTCCAACGATTATATTAATTAAAAAGTTATCTTATTTAATAAATTTGTTGGAAAATTGTAGAAAATTTTATGGTTACATTTTTTTATTTTGTTTTGTCGGAAAGTTGTCGCTAACTTATGAAAAATCCTTTTGTTGGCAACTTGTTAGAAACTTTTGTAAAAAATATACATGTTTTTTAGTAGTGCAAAAGTTAACGTTTGAGTGTATTCAATGCCCTACTTTCATATTTCTTTGGCTCAAAAGTCAGTGACGGATCCATGAATTTATATAAATGGGTATGGAAAACGAACCTCGCCATGAGTCTTCAATATTTCTTGACCAACAACGACGATGCTTAACTGTTTGTTCATCATTAAGACCTCCAATTCTATCTGATATTGTTACATAGAAGCATATTAAGCAGTGTTACATAAAATCTAACATTGAAGTAAAGAAACAAACCTCATCAGAAAAGAGGATGGCGGCGGCATCAACACCAGCGTGATGGAAGAGCCAGGCGGCTTGCCGCTGCTTCCACATCTTTCCCCTACTGACATTCAACACCGGCACCACCATTTCCAGGGTGGTGTCACCGTCGTTAACCACCCCATTTCTTTTAGTTCTAATCTTAGTATCCAACAACCATGCGTAAGAAATCGCTGCCACCATTGAACTTGTACCTGCATTGTTCATTCTCAAAACCTTAATCAGCAAAATGTAATTTTAATTTCTAAATTTTTATAATTAATTTTAATTTCTAGGATTTTTGAGAAATTTTGAAAAATCTCTTTTTTAAGAATACCATAATTATAACTTTTTGGTTTTATGACAGGTTTAGTAAAAAGGAAATTGTTTCTTATTACTGATAAATGAAATTCAAATGGCTTATGCGCAATCTGCTCTTGGTGGCGGATTCAAATAATTTTGGTTTGAATATGCTTGCCACGTGAGCATATTCAAGCTGAAAATATTTGAATTTGCTACATAGCGGAGTGCTTAGAAACCGTTTGGATTTCATTTTTCACCTATATTTGCTAAATCCCCCTTCAAACCAAAAACTTCTCATAATTACTGATTCGGTAATTTCTGTCGGTAAATACGTAAGGGTTGGTCTGTGAGTTTTCTATCGCGGGTGCAAAATATTCAGTGGGTAATCTATAGATAAAACTGTAAAAGTCAACTTTGACGATTTTGTATTAGGGGAAAAATATCAAAATGAACATAGTTCTCTAAAAAAAAAATATCAAAATGGACATTTAGCAGGAATTAAGCCAGCTAAGCCTTTGAATTCAGTCGGTTTAGCCGGCGTCCTTTTAATTTAGATGGACAAATTGTCCATTTTGATATTTTTCTCTTTGCTTAAGTCGTCGATGTTTCGTCAATATAAATGTCCGTTGCTAATATACTGGAAACATTACCCCCCCTCCTTATTTTGCAACGCAACGACCGTTTTCCATCGGATTCCGTGGGTAAAGAGTTACACTGACGTGATACTCCTTTGTTTAGTAGTGTTTTTTTTAATGGTTAAATAATAATCGAATAATCTAAATCAAACTTACTATTTGAATGTCCAGAAAGCACAATCTTTGCTTTCCCTTTAATTTCCCCTTTCATTAACTTCAGGATTTTCAATCTTTGCTCCTTCAAGAACCCATTAAGATCCACCTGACCGGATTCCGAATCCTTCAACTCCCCATTTACATGACTAGAACTCTTTAAAAACTTGTCTGTAAAGCATGTCGACGATGAAATCGACCGTCGTTGAGCTGATTCCACCAGATTCCTGGGCGGCGAAAGGATTCGCTTCTCAGGAACAGAGAACGTGGACGACGATATCGATCTCCGTTGAGCCGATTCAACGAGGTGCTTAGGCGGAGACAGCACTTGATGACCCGCCGGAGTTGTAGTGGGGATGGTTTTAATGGTTCTTGTAGAAGGTATTGTGTGTGGTTGGGCTAAATTGGGGTCGTTTTGGAATCGCGATCTGCGGTGGGTGGATAATCGCGGTGGGACAAGGGCGGCTGGATCGGCGGCAGCCATGGTGGTGATGGTGGCGGATGGTAATGTTGGTGGTAGTGGTGGTGGTGGTGGAGACTGGATTTCGAATCGGGAGCGGCGATGGGTGGATAGTCGAGGTGGGATAATGTCTGGAGGTGGTGGTGGTGCGGTGGAACTAGGGTCACCGGAGTTGGGTGGTTTGAGGATGTTGTTGAACCATTTGTGGACGGCGGAAGTTGGGGATTGGTCGGTGGGTGGTGGAGGTGAGTTTGGGAATGAGTCCATAGTGGTCTGAGAGTTGTTACGGCTGTGACTCTTGTTCGCTGATTTGGTCAAGATTTCTCCGGTGAATCCGTCCACTGATCTGTGTCTGTTATTTCGGTTTACATCAACGTTTGATATCAGTTCTCAACGTAATATTGGTTTTCAATTGAATGCAAACTCGATCTCTCTCTCATACACATATATATACTAGTGGAAATTTCCACGTCCGATGGAACGGGAAACATGTATTTGTAAGAAAATAAAAAAAAAGTTTATTTATAGTAATCTTAAGTTTAATTACACAAATCGTGACATACCCAAGAGGATATTGGCACATGTTGTACATCGATAGAAATCTGTAAAAATGAATACTAGTACTGTTACTGATGTTCGGTCGGTATCGTTTAGATATCGGTATGGTATTGGTACTTGGTACGACACGGTAGTCGGTATAGTTTACGATACCAAAAATACTTATTTATACACATACTTAGATTTTTCTTTTTATTCTTCATCGTTGTCAGATAGTCGAAGCATGTAATAATACGGCGCCGAAGTTATCAATCTAAGCACGTGTAAAAGCCGTTTACTACAATACTAAAAAATATTTTTTTGTAAATAACTCTGTTTTCAATAAAATTTATCAGAATTTTGAAAAAAGAATTAAACAAATATTGAAATCGTCTCGTATTGAAACCGAAAATCATATAACAAACTACCATTGCTAGTACCGATGTTCGATTGATTCGGTTTCAATACGGTACAAAAACTAGTTTATTTTAAATAAAATTCCGATTTCAATAAAATTTCTATAGGAATGTTCACAAAAAATTTAAACATATAGATTCTTTTACAAACTTAATGAACGTAACTTACTATAGAAAAATCAAATTAAATGATAAATGAAATATTATTAAAAGAAGTCTACGTGAAAAGATAAATGAATCACTTGCTAAATATTGTATCGGTAAATGTTTGATTCAAATTCTTAATTATAAACTCAGTTGTCTTAGTCATTGTATGCTAAAGGTTTACATTTACTCAATTTCGATAAAGTTTAACCATTGTTAAGGGTTATTTTAATATAAACAATAATAATCGATTATGATAAAAAAAATAGATGCAATTACCTTCTAGCTGATCTTGAGAGGGGGTCTCTTTCCGCAAGAGTAGAAGTGGTTAACCTAGGTCCGGACACACCAAACCTAGGCGACCCACTGAGCCGAGAAGGAGAATGCCTCTCGGCTGGTGTCAAGCCACGGTTGGGCGAGGAGGCCGCCACTAGCTTCTTTGCCTCCTCAAGCCACTCTTGAGTCAACCTACTACTCGTACTCCTAGTGCTCGAGTCAAACTCATCATCTTCATCCACCGCATCCCCACCATCACCCGTAAGATTATACACTTTTTTCTCATTATTTATCGCTCCAAAAAACATGTCGTTCATGAAATCCGCAATGTCCGGGACTTGTTCTTGGCCTCGACTCCCTTTTCGTCTATTCTCCGCGAGTTTCTTTTGAAGGTTTTCATTTCCTACACTTTTGTTGAATCGTCGTTGTTCCATTAACCAACCGTGATCCGCGTTTGAAGATGATCGAAGCCGGAAACTTGGCTGAGAACACTACGATTTTGATTAAGTTTTAAAGGGGTTGATAGCCGGCAAATGGAGCAACGGCGTCGTATCGTTTGTGTAGTTATGTAAAATATTCGGCATTAATAAAATAGGAGATGATATCTATGTGCCATTAGTAATGTTATAAGAAGGCCACAAGAGAGATTTGGACTATGAAAACGATATTTTATTGACCTTTTCTTTTGTGACAAAAATAAGATCTTTATTTTGTTTCATAAATTTATAATTAATTAACATGCATGACTTGTACAGTACAAACGGTTAAAGCGGTGTGATAAAAATAAGATGTTTTTGAACTTTTCTTATGATGGTATTATTTGGACTCTTCATATAGTTGTACACTACATAATTATAATAAAGCCATGATATGTTAAAATATAAGATTGAAAAATAGTTTTTAGACACATAGAATAATGTAGTTTTTGCTATTTAATTATTGTTTTATTGTATATCATATTTCACAATTGGTTAGCTATCATATGTTAATTATGTCTATAAATTGGACGTGAGTGAATCAAAAAATTCATAACCAATTTTCGAGTTTTGAATCGGTTTGGTTTTAATTTTTAAAATGAAGTAATTACTATACTAACAAATGCAAACATGTAAATATTGTCCCCACACACAATTTTTCTCTAATAACTTTTTTTTTGAATAGATGGCAAAGTTTTTTTTGCTTTTATGTTATTTTAATTTTTATAATATTTTAATCTAAATTAATTTTAAACATATTTTAATTTTTCTCTAATAACTTTTAAAATATGATCTTATAAATACGAGTGTGTTGTTACGACGAGCTTTTTTTATCTGCGTTTCGATATAAATTTCATTAAAAACCGAGCTTTCGTTATGATGTACAAATAAATGAAGCACGTAAGGTTTCGCTTTTTTTTGTATTCCTTTTTAAACCTTTAAAATACGATGTTTTATAGAATTCGGGATTTGTCATTTCCACGTGCATTTTTTTATAAGCGTTTTGATGTGATCTTTTTTGACGGGGTGAGTACGAGTGTATAAGTCTTCGAAACTGAAGGTTACACATTTTTACACTTCACCGATATTGGCCGAACATCGGTACCAGCATTGTTTTTTATCGGAACTAGTACCGATATTCTTTGTTTTGATTTTCAATCGATGTAAACTACGTGCCAATATCCATTTGGGCATGTATTGACTTTTTTTTTCATCTTTCGTTTGATAAAGCGAGTTTTTGTTCCATATCGGTACCGTAACGAACCGAACCGATACCGCGACCAAATTCCCGTTGCGTAGCGCGGGGAATCCCACTTGTTAATAATTAATATAGTAAACGTTAGCTAGATACTTCAGCCCAAAATAAAAGGTGATCCGTAACATTAACTTCAGCCCAAATGAAAAGGTGATCCGTTGGCCCAAATACTGCGTCTTCCACTAAGCCCGTGAAACTAAGTTTAATCGTATGGATCTGTTGTGGCTTAGCTACTTGCCTACTTGGTGTTAAGTAGGGGTGCAAACGAGCCGAGCCGAGCCCGAGCTTGACTAGGCTCGAGCTCGGCTCGTTTAACTTACTGTGAGCTCGAGCTCGAGCTCGGCTCGATTCGAGCTCTAATTTTGAAGCTCGGGCTCGGCTCGTTGGTAGCTTTACAAGCTCGAGCTCGGCTCGGGCTCGGCTCGTTTATTATATATTAATTAATTTATATATATTTATAATTATTTTTATATAAATTTTATTATAGTTTTTATATATAACATAATACATATTATTTAATTATATTTATCTTAATTTTATATATACTAATTATTATTATTATTATTTTATAAATATATATTAAATATATTAAAAACATTATATAAATAAAAGGCTCGTTAAGGCTCGCGAGCCGGCTCGAGCTCGATAAGTGAAGCTCGGGCTCGGGCTCGTTTAATAAACAAGCTTATTCTTAGGCTAGAGCTCGGCTCGAGCTCGTTTAAGCTCGGCTCGTTTCGAGCTTTTTAACGAGCCGATCTCGAGTAGCTCGCGAGCAGCTCGGCTCGTTTGCACCCCTAGTGTTAAGTGATGTAATTCGTACATTTAATGACATAAGAATGTGCGGAAGGTCTTACCCTTTTAGCCAGGGTTCCGAGCCAAGCGGGTATATCCGAAACCTGTAATATTTAACACGGGTATACCCGAAACCCGGCGGGTATGGGACCGGTATAGGATTAGTTTTAAAATATTTCACGTGGATGGGACGGGTATGACATTAAGTGATATCTAGCCTGATTACCCGAAATCACATGCCCGTTTACCCGAACCATATACCTGAAAAGTTTTAATTTTAATTTTTATTTTCTCTTAACCTTTCCTTTTTAATACTTAATTTTAGCAGGTTAATTATATGGAAAATTAAGTTTTCGTTTGAAACAAGTATTTGATGATATTAATGTATGTACTTTATTCATATTTAATATCTTATTAAAAAAAATAAAAATACAGTCATAGAAATATACACGACACATACTTGAGGGATATTCTCTGATACTCGCGAGTATGCCCAATACCCAATACTAACGGGTATACTCGATACCCGCATGTAAGCCCGATACCTGACATGTAGTGGTTCAGGTATATAACACGACTTTATAACCGGGTATGGGTCTGGTATTACAGATACTCGGCCCATTGTCATCCCTACTTTTAGCTTAAAGGTTTCAAGGTGTTTATTAAAGATATTACTTCCTAAGTGGTTGAGGAATAAATATAGAAGTAGGTTTAGAGGGCGTGAGATTTAGCCGTTAATAAAAAAAAGGAGAACAAAAACCAACAACATTTAGGGTATGTTTGGTATGAGGTAATGGAATCGACGAGTGAATGAAATGGACGAGGAAAAGTAATATATCATTATCATTCCATTGTTATATTTGGTTACCCTATGGTAATGAAATAAATCATTACTTAGTGTTGTTTGTTAGGAGGGAAAAGACGAAGGAATAGAGTACAATTCATGAAAAGATAAATAAATACCCTACGATAATACAGTCATGGGACGAGTAATGGGTTAGGACAGGGGATAGGTCATGGGTCAGGGAATGGGACGGGTCATGGGTTGAGTCATGTCGGGTCGTGGGTCGTGTCATGTGACGAGGCATGAGTCGGGTCATGAAACAGGGCGTTGGTCGGTTCATGGGTCGAGTCATAGGTGGGTCATGGTCCGGGCATGGTGTAACGAGCCAAAATCCGAGTTTCATTTTAAATAAATAAATATTCTAATTAATATTATGGTGAAAATAATATTTTAGAATCAAGTTAAAACAAGTGGGTTTCAAGTTAGTTTTGGGGTTATGTTAGTTTTTAACTAATTTTGGCATGAAAATTGATGGAATTAAAGTGGAGGGACTGAAAGTGCAAATATGACAAATCTGTCATATTTGACTAAGGAAAAGTCAAATTTCACCATTTGTTGGTGAAGGTGGTCGATGTTTGCAAGAGAGAAAAGGAGAACAAGAGTTTTAAAGCTAAATCGTGCAATCGAAGCTTGATTTGGAAGATTTTGACTTGCACATCATCTTCCTAACATCAAGTAAGTGATTATCGTCCATTTGATGATAGGATGATGAATTAATGATGATTAAGTGTTTATATGATGTTAGACACTGGAAAGAACACCAAATTAACCTTATGATAAAGATTGAATGAAAAGTTAGTGTTAAGGAAATGGTAATAAAACTCAAGTAGGTAAGTTTGGGTGGAAAGAGGGTGTTTGGATATGGGTATAACCCAAACAGGTCAGTTTGGGTTGGAAATAAAATATTGGGTTGTGAACCCAATTAAAATGTGATTTTCATGTGTGATAGATTACTAAACTAGGTGTATGTGTTTAGGTAATCAAATTACAAATCCTGAAGGGGGAACGTGATCTTCAAACCCGAAAGGTAAGTGCTCTTGCACTTACTTAGTATTGTTGATAAATGGTGATACACGTGTTATGTTTACATACTATGTTGTGTGTTATGAATGTGTATGAATGAGTATGAATGTGTATGAATATGTGAATGAATGTAGTTATAGTTATAATACTATAATGGAAATGTGGTTATGAAGTTATGGTCTAAGTACCATAATGGAAAGATGGTGATGAAGTTATGGTCTAAGTACCATAATGGAATTGTGATGAAATTGATGGTCTAAGGACCATATTGGTAAAGTGATGGATTTATGGTCTTGTACCATAATGGAAATGAAATGATGTCAAGTACGTTAAAGTTGCAAAGAAAGAATGAAACTTGTAAGGTGTTATGCAAGTGACATGTTGTCGAATGACTAATTGGGTGAAAACGGGTCAAATGGGTGAATGGGTGAAAACAAGTAGATTTTACGTGTTTTTATGTTTTATCTTCATTACTAATGGTGATTATATGTGGTGTTATGTAGGAAAAGCTCCGATGTAGTCAATGTCAAGTCCATGGCGTAAGGCGGGTTCTCGTATGCGTTTTTGATGGTTTTGGGTTGTAATCATAAGTTTATATAATAGGTGTAAACCGATACATGAATTTGTGTTTTTGGTGTATAGTTATGGTGTTTGAAAGTTTTAACCCAAACCCAAGTGTTGGGATAATTTTTATGTAAAGATGGAAAAAGTTGGAAAAATGGTTAAGTGTTGAAAAACTGATCAGCTGAGTAAACCTTCTGTTTACTCACTTCCCCCGCGGTATGCGAGAAACAGGCAGGGTTCTCTCAAGGTACGCGAGAGACCTGTTTCTTGGGTGGGTGAGTTTGGGACTCCCTCGCGGTACGCGAAGGGAGGGGCCAGGGACATATATTGCAAAAAAAAAATTATTTCTTGGGACGAAGGCTTCCGCGTGTTTAATAGTTAAATAATCGGTGTTCCAAATAAGGGTGTTACACATGGGCCGAGTCATGGGTCTTGTCATGAGTCGGGGCATGGGACGGGTCATGATACGGGTCATGGGTCGAGTCATGTCGGGTCGTGGGTCGGGTTATGAGACAAAGCACGGGACGAGCCATGGGTTACGTCATGGGCCGGTTATGGGACGGGTTATGGGTCGGGTCATGGGCCGGGTCATGGGTTAGTGCTTGGGTCTGGCAATGGTTCGGTTGATTAATTAAACAAGTTCTTTCCATTCCTGGAAGGAATGAAAAAAAACACCCCTCCCCTAAGGAATGAAAATTAAAAGGGAAGGAATTACATTTCTTATATAACTGTATATTCCAGTCTTATGTGTTTACCAAACATGTTTTTTCATTACATCGTAATGACTAATTCCATTCCATCGTCCATTCATGCATACCAAATACTACCTTACTTCTACAAGATCCGGAATCAATTAGACAATCCCAATGAACGGATCTCTTCAATCAAGGACACGAATCTTTAGACACCAACAAAGTTATAAAAATACCACAAGCCTTCTAGTGGAGTGGTAGCCCATGACTTTCCAAATGGAAGGTCATGGGTTCGAGTCTCGCTTAGAACAAAATGTTCTAGGTTGAGCCATGGGGTTTTCCTAGTTGTTGGTTTCCTCCTAGGCGGGTCTCAGGTTCGAGTCCGGTGCGATTACAACCCATTGGGAAAGACATGAATGACTCACATGATCACCTGGACTGCTTCCGAAGAAAGTAGGGCATTAAAAATGTCACCTTAAAAAAAATAAAGTCATAAATGTAGAGAAGATAATCGAAGCCTATATTTGTAGAAGTTAAAATGATAACTATAGGTACCGGTAGCTAGCCTCTATAACTTGAAGTGATTCGTCAACCACTACAAAGTAGAGGGCTATAAGTGGGAAACATGTTTGTAGTTGCTCGGTAAAAGCGATTTCCGTCTGGAAACATGACGTCGGTAAATAATTGACCAATTGAAAAGTATTCACTAGGGGTGTTTAATATTCGATTAAACCAAAAACGGATCAAACCAAAACCGTTTAAAACCGAACTCAATTAAAACCAAACTCAATTTATATAAAAAATATGAACAAATTTCATTTATTTAAACAACCTACACATGTGTAATTCATGTGTAGGATGTATATGTTATTTTATCTATACATAATCTATGTATGTGTAGGTAAACTTTTAAATATATAAAAACATATTTAAAAAATTAATTAATAGGTTTTTATGTATATAAACATGCATATTTATATGTTTGAAATACAAAAATTTTAAAAATATAAATCATGGATCAAGAAATTAAACGATTTAAGTTTGTTCTTTTTGTTCTCGCAGTAATTAGGTGTTCTGTAATGAACCTCATTCTTATTATATTATGAGTAAAGTGTTATTTTTGTTCACGTGGTTTGACTAATTTAATCAGTTTCATTCAAAAACTTTTTTTTAGCTTTTTCGTCCCCGACTTTTTAAAATCTAGCAATTTTCAAGCACCTGACTAATTCCGTCTACATTTTAACGTTAAATTATGGACAATTTGGTCTTTTCAAATTCTTTATACTCTCTATGGCATTCAAGAATGATTTTAAAAAAGACCAAATTGCCCCTGATTTAAAGTTAAAATATAGACGGAGTTAATCAGGTGGATGAAAATGACTAGATTTTGAAAAGTTAGGTACGAAAAGTCTAAAAAATAAGTTTTTGATTAAAGTGGATAAAATAATCAAACCAAAGGGATGAAAATTTTAAGTCAAATGTATTTTGAGATAATATTTTTGAAAATACAAGAACTTTTTTCTAATAAAATTACCCACTCGTATTAAAAAACAAATAATAAAAATCACTACAAGAAAACATGAATATTTTCTACAAAAAATTTCAACAAGTTATCAACAAAAGAAAATTTCCCACAAGTTAGCTACTAATTTTTGAAAAACAAAAAAGTAAGCATATGATTTCCTATAATTTTTTAACAAGTTTATTAAATAAGTTAACTTATTTATTTAATATAATCGTCGGAATATTTTTGGAAGTTACCGATAAAAGACTTTTGTCGCTAATTTGTCGGAAAACTAGTATGGACTTTGTCGGAAAAACATTTCCTACGGTGGTTTTTTCAACAAACACTTTTTGTCGAAAAATTGTCGCTAACTGCCAGTTCAGACAAATTTCTCACGAAATCTGCAATCCCAAATTTTTCCATTTTTTGGTAGTGACTTATACCAAATAAATACGGGATACGCCATGTGTCATAATTTTGTGGAGCCCAAAAATTCTTTTTTCCAATAATTTTTTTTGAGTTGTGTTTTGTTTAAATCAAGGTAATGATTTTGTTGTGTAAAGTAACTAATCTATACTATACTAGTGTTAGAACCCATGTATTACACGGGTACAAATAAATAATACAATGTAAAATAAAAAAATATGTTAAATACAAGATTTATGTAATATCAGTACAAATATTATATTGTATGAGGAAGAAACTTAAAATAAACTTGTAAGTTTCATTCCCTTCATACTTTTATAGCTTTGCTTATTCATATCCTCCATTCATGACACATAAAAACATTGCCTATCTTTACATCATTTACAAAATTGAAGCTCATATATATTAGTCAATTAGCAGTAAAAAACATGAAAGTTGAACAAAACAATACTTTAGCCAAACCTTTGAGCTATAAAATCTTTCATAAAATTTGCAGTAAAAACTTAAAAAAATTGCAGTAAAAATAAAATTTGCGATATTGTCAACAAACAACCCTGCCTATCTATGCATCATTTACAAAATAGAAGCTTATATACATTAGTCAATTAGCACTAAAAAAACATGAAAGTTGAACAAAACACTTTAGCCAAACCTTTGAGCTATAAAATCTTTCATAAAAACTGGAGTAAAACTAAATAAAATCTGCTGTAAAAACTAAAATTTGCGATAAAAACTGAATAGAATCTGCATAAAATTCTGCAGTAAAAACTACATAGAATATGCAGGAAAAACTGCATAGAATATGTACAAAAATCTGCAGTTTTACTGCATAAAAATATAGTAAAAAACGTATAAAAACTGTTGTAAAAACTATAAGAAATGCAGTAAAAACCCGTGTAATAAAAACGATAAATATATCATAAAATAGTAAACTTGTATCTATTGAGCATATCTCATTGGGATTATTCCACAATGGCTGCTTCCACATTTTGATTAGACGCACCTTGATAGTAAACTTGTCTTGTAAAACATCAATGACGTTTAGCATAGATACATTTTCGGACTCCATCAATCTATATAACAAAAAGAGAATTGACTTTAATATACTATTATGTATGAAATACGATTATAATTAAAAAATATAAGAACATTTTACCTTGGTTTGCAGAGTAATCGAGGTAAGGAACTAAATGAGTAATGTCTTGGGAGAACGACAAAGTATTTATACTTATAGAGTATTGAAATATCTACCACATATAAATTAATTTGTACAATTTTTTAAAAATTTAACACGATTTCAAACTTCAAATTTTGAATTCGTTACCAAAATTGGATAAATAATCAAGGTTCGTTTTTATAAACTTTAACATGATTTCAAACTTTGAAATTTGAAATCGCTTCCAAAATTGAATAATTAAACAATATTGTCTTTTTTAATAAATTTTAATAAAATTGTTGGTTTTTTAAATTTGATAAAAGTTAACTGACGAGAAAATTATGATGTAAATAAGGAAAGTGATTTTAATAGACAAACAGATAATAATATATAAAAAATAGAAATATTTCAAATAAGTTTGCATATTTTAAATTGTTTATATGATGCAAATATGTAATCTAAAAATAGTGCAACATTTGTGTTAATGATCTCTCTTTGTTAAATGAGTATGATAAACTTTAAAAAATGTTATACAAAGGTTTTGCATGCATATAGTAATTTCAAAAGAGAGTAATCAATATTACTAATAATAAAAAATACAGAATCATGCGACTTATTTTAAGGAATTTCAAATCAAATTTAAAGTATTAACTCTCTGATTATAAAATTCAAATCACTCATTTAATTCGATAAACTGTATCCTATATAATTAACAATTATTTCCTAATATAATATAATTAGAACAACTTTCTCATTTAATTTTAAATAACTTATTTAATTGTTAACTTTTTCCTAATATAATAAATAAAGGTTTTTGTATGTCACGTGTCACCACCATATTCAATCTCATTATTTTTTTCCCGCCTCTCTATCTTATTAAATGCACCATATCTTTTAATAAATTACTAATTATATTAATAAACACATTTATTTTAAATTATCCGTTATTGTAAAAAAAACTTTGAAATCTAATTATGTAATTTTTATTTTCAATCAAATAGTAAATGAAAGTCAAATTACATTAAATAGTAATTGACGTATTTTTGAAACCCAATTATATATTATTTTTTACATATTTTGAATTTTGTTTTATATTTTTAATATATGTATAGTAATACATTTTTACACTTGTAAAATACATAAATAAAAGTTAAGAAATTTACCACCCGTGTGCATTACACGGGGTGTAAGCTAGTATGTTATAATCTAGTTATTTATGTTATTGAATTTTGCAATTTATGTAAAGTCGTGTGTGGATAAATCTATTAGCACTTATTATTATTGTTTACAAATAAGTGTTTACCAAAAGAAGAAAAATCAATACAATCCGTCCTTTGATATATTCACAAATCAAACAAAATTATATAAAGAATTTGGAATTAAGTTCCATTTTATCTTCTATAAACAAAATATATGATAAGATTCAAATCTTTACGGATTTCAAATACTAGAATTTCAATCCACAAAGCAAACACGACCTTGAAGAGTAATTATATACTTTGTCTAATAAGTTAAAAGTGTACGTGTGAAATTTTGTTTTTACTTAATTTGAAACATTTTAAATGCATTAGAAGTTGCCCAAAATAAAATACCAACATGTAATGTAAACCTTCAATATTGTATTATTTTAAAGAATACATTATTGCTGTAATAAATTATTATCATGACTTAGAGAAAATCAGTACTTCAACTTTGGAATGTTTTTTCCAAAAATTAAATACATAACATCTATAGAAGAAAAAAAAGGTAAATGATATTTAGAAGCTAGACAATGAAATACTATAAAAATGAATAATAAAGATTTTATGTCAATTTTACGCGATCTTTCTTTCCTCCAATGCATATGAAATTCCCTAAGGCGGGTCGGTTTCATCTACATCCCAATTCCATTAGAATGTATGCGTAACATACGTTTTATGTATGTCAGCAATTCTCTTTTTCTTTCTATATATGTAAATATTATGTATTGTTGTACTTATCGTGCGTTCTCTTGTCTTTCTTATATTTGAAAAGATAACTTAAAACTTATCTTGTATGTAGGATCGTAGGCCGGCAATCAAACAACACACTCTTATCCGACGGATATGATCCTCTACACGTCACTTCTTGATCGAGACCCCGTTCTCTTGTTTAGCCTTTTGTCCTTCCCAAAGCTTTTTGGGACTATTCTAAGCTATTCAAAACATAACTTTGGCACAAAGAAGCTAACTTCCATACATGTCCAGTTAAAATGACAAAAATGCATCCCTTGAGCATGCTTAAGAGCCATCTTCTATATAAAATATGAAAATTTGGACTTTTTCTAGTTTGACTCCTTCAAAGCATCCCTAAATATTACCCAAAATATTATTGTTAACTTGTTGGCACATTAAATTGGGCTTTCCACATAAGTTAATAAGTAATTTCTTCATGTGACAGTAAAAAGTCAAATCTTTGACGGTTTTCTTTGTCATTTGGCATATGAGTATATACTTACATGGAATGTGTATATATATAGGAGCTCCAAAGTTCTAATTTATGATTTATCACAACTCAACTCATCAATGGAGTTTCCAACTGTTTTTCTGTTTGGTTATCTTATGTTATCATGTTTTGCAGCAAGTTGCTTTGGTGTCACCTTCTCTTCACTTCATAAGACACTTATAGTCTCAGCTTCATCTCCACTAGGCCATGGTAATGGTATCTTTCTCAAAAATAATAATAATAATAAATATAAATTTCATTGGTTTTTGGAAGTTAATCCTCAGTCGTACCTGTGGTTTGTAGAGTAGTACGACTGAGGATCAACTTCTATTGTCCACTGATGGACTCAAACCCTCGACCTAATAGGAATGAACACCATTTTACACACCTGGATACTGCTAACGCCAGCTAGAGGCACTTTGGTGTTTATAGAGTAGTTTAAACGATTGCAATATGATCATATGGCAATCTAATCATGTTTTTTCCATCCGGGTATGCAACAAGATTCAAACTTCTAATAGTTTCTCTAATTGAATTTGAATCTTTGTAGTACTAAAAGCTGGGGAAGATGAACTCACAATAAACTGGGAATTCAACCAGACGTTCCCACCCAGTACAGACTCGGCCTACAAGACCCTAAAACTCAAACTATGCTATGCACCTGAGAGCCAAAAAGACCGACCATGGCGGAAGACAGTGGACAACCTAAAGAAGGACAAAACATGCCAACACATGATTGCTGAAAGGCCTTACAGCCCTTCAAACAATTCATTTGTTTGGAAAGTTGACAGAGACATCCCTTCGGCTAAGTTTTTTGTGCGCGCCTATGTGTTTGATGGTCAAGAAGTTGTCGTAGGCTACGGCCAGAACACAGATAGAAGCAAGACTTTTGACTTGTTTACTATCCATGCGATCACAGGTCGCCATGCCTCGATTGATGTTGCATCTGTTTGCTTTTCAGTTTTTTCGGTTGGTTCATTGGCAGGGTTTTATTATATGGAGAGAAGAAAGGGGAAAATTTCACAACACAAGTGAGGTGAGAATTGTAATTGATTTAAAGTTTGTTTTTCTCAAGTTATATAAATGATCTGTGTATCATTAGACCCTAAAAGATTGTGATGTGCGTGTTCATATATGTGTCTATGGATTAAACATAACAAGCTTCTTCAACTTTGATTATGGTAAGGTATTATGTTGGTCAAACTGATAAACCAATTATACTTATAAACGTGACCATAACTGACCCTAAAATGATCAGACGAACAAAGTTGACCATCAATGACCACATAAATGACTTAAATTGACTATAAATAACTGTAATTGACCATTAATTCCAGGAAAAAAAATGGAAATTTAGCCCGCTAATTAAAAAGGCGCCGGCTTAGCCGGGAAAAACCTAAGGCTTAGCCGGCGTAGTACCGGCTAAATGTCTATTTTGGTCATTTTTTGCCGGCTAATGTTCATTTTGGTATTTTTCCCTTAATTCTAACGATATCAAATTTTAATTTATTATTCTAAAAAGTTTATGATTAGTTTCGAGACTGACCATTTAATTTTAGTGTATTATATTTTCTAAAGTAAACTGCAGTTTTCGTCCATGAGTTTTGATGATTTTAACAAGTTCAGTACACCCCTAACATCTCCGTCGTGGATCAGAGTGTTAGAGGTGAGGTGTACTGAACATGTTAAAACCATAAAACTTAAGGGACGAAAAGTACAGTTTACTCTATTTTTTTTATTTTTATGACCTTTTTGCGATCGACATCTAAATCTTATTATTTTCTTATCTTTCATTGTGTTATTGAAAGGATTGCAAACTTCCATTTTACAACCAACATTTAAATTTTAAATTAACTTTTTCTCTTTTTTTGCAAAAAAAATGATAAGGTCGCAAATTTTCGCCTTTAAATTTCATTTTTAATACAGTAAATTACCTTTTCGTGCTTTATGTTTATATGAAATTTCAGGTTTCGTCATTACATTAAGAAAATAATAGAAATCGTTCTTTATGTTTAGATTTGTTAATGGTTTTCGTTTTTTTTCACTAACGAACGTCTATTTTTAGCGTTAAATGATGCCATGTGCCCTCACGTGAGGGCAAAATCGTTTTTTTGTCATTAACAAAGGAACAAATTACTCTTTTTGTCTTTTATGTTTATATCAAGTTTCAGATGTTGTTCTTAAACTAAGATAATATCAGAAATTGTTCTTTATGTTCAAATTTCATCATCAGTTGTACGTAGCTGATTATCGGTTGTAAGCATCAGTAGTAACATATACTACCTCATTAGTGGCAACTTATTCCATCAATAGCAACTTAATACTGCAATAGGAGCTTGGTACTTCAATAGCAACTAGGTATCAATTAACATCATTATACATCACATGCAACTACGGGTAGCAGCTATTTCTCATCAGCGGTTAGTTGCTGTTGAAGGGTCTTTCCATTCATATAACTGACGACAATTACAACTACAACTGAAACATTTTGATGGTTGGTCCTATATAAATAGAACGCTCTTTGGTTTGGTTTGAGACATCGAACTCGTATACAAATTTCTAGTACAACTTCTCATCACACAATTTCATACTTGTTCTTTTACGTTTTTGTCATATGTGATTAAAGATTTTGGCGTATCATGAAAACTATTTTAATCTGAAAGTGATTCACACGATGAGGCTATCGATAAAACTCCAAACTAGAACCTACAAATATCTAGGTACATTAATACATACAATATGCAAGAATGTTTATAAAAAATGTATCAGTCAATGCTAACAGAAGTGATGGTGGTAGGAGGAGTTGGTAATAACTTGGAAAACCAACTAAGCCAACTAGGCAATATTTATGGGAGTCCAATTAGACGGTTAATATAACCCAACATTACATCTAATTCCTTTTAATAGTAATGTAACCATGCTATTTAGATGAAATCAGACACTGTTACTCTTAACATAACGTTGTTTAAAGAATGGACCAAGCACTATTAGAAATGAATTTCATAAAAGGAACTAAAATTATTAATTCCTTTTTTGTGAAATTCATTTCTAACAGTGCTTGGTCCAAGAGTGATTTCATCTAAATAGCAGGGTTATATTACTATCTAAGGGACTTAAATGTAAAGTTAGGTTATATTAAAATTAACTTGGAAAACCAACTAAACTACGGTCCAATTTGGAGATGACAATTTGCTTGTTGATGAATGAGTCAATTTTGGAGTAGACTGTTGGCATAAATGCTCAGCCTGAGAAAATTGACAAGCGTAAAGTTGCATAACAAAATGTACAACCAGTCCACCATTAATCCTCACTTACTGATAAGGGACCACAAAGCAACTTCGTTGACTACTGTTTTAATAATAGATTCATTTAAACGATCAAATATACGAAAATGATTATTTCAATATTTCTATAAATCGTATGGGCATGAGGTATACTCCATATGAAAATGTCTCATGTGAAAATAAAGTGCACGTCACGTGAACGTCACCTCATCACATAGAGTTTTCACGTAACTTTCACATGGTAAGGGGTATACCCGTGTGAAAGTGAGTGTTGTGAAAATTAAATGTTTATTTATATAATTTTAATTAAATATTAATCATAAATTAAATTAAGACAATTCATAAATTAAATTAAGACAAAATACATAAATTAAATAAATAAAAAAACAAAATACGTAAATTACAAAATACAAACTAAACTTTTAATTAACCATCCCTAATATTATACTTTTCCTTCAATCTTTGTTGTTTTTCATTCTCCAAAAAAACACGTTCCGATCCGTGTATGTTTGAAAGGTCGAGGGCTAAAAGTTTGTACCCTTCTTTTTTCTCTTTATTTCGATATTCTCCTTTAGATACAAGTTAAATTGTCTCATTTCCTCGACCATTTGTATACCGATCTCGTTGTGAGTGGTAGCGGAACCCGAGCCAGAAACTTGTTTTCCTTTTTTCTTTTCAACCGGGCGGGGTATTTCTTCCACGTCTTCCGATGCATCATGGTTTAGATCATAAAAAAATTTCCCGTCGGATGTGGCCAGACTTTCTAACATCTCAGTCAATGATCGTTTTATCAGCGGATTCGGGCAATTCTTGTGCTTCCGGAACAAAATCGGTCGGGATTGTTCGGTTGGGACTGAGGAAATAACATTGTGTCCATAAACGGTGTGTATCCGGGTTGGAAATACGGATTTTGTTGAATAAACGGATTCGATTGTTGAGGAACTTGGTTAAACTACACCCTCATCTTTCACGCCCATTCCACCCTTTCAATTTATAAAGTTTGGTTGTGAAAAAATATAAGTAAAAGTGTGATATTTATAAAGTTTGGTTGTGAAAAAAAATATATATATTAAATTTATAGTTGTTGGGAACGGTCACAAACGGTAACATTGCACCCTTTCAATTTTTTTACGCGTGAAAATTCCTACACCCTCATCTTTCACGCCCATTCCACGGGGAAGGGGGTGGTGTTTCATGCCGCTCACGGCTTTCAGCCCCCTTTCTCGCGCTCCACACCGGAGACCCTACGCACTCGTTTCCGAATCAAATAAGTCGGCCCTCCTTCAATAAATTAAAATTTGTATCAGTGTGATTTCTGCATACACGTAGGAAGGATTTTGAGTTATAAATTAATTTGTTGAAAAATCGAGTATATGGCAGGAACCAGGGTAGCACTAGGGGTCGCACATCATCTCGAGGGCGTAACACATCATGTCACGGTCGTGTACACGACTTTGGAGATGTAGCAACGACCCCAACAAACATCTAGACTACGGTGATATACACATCGATGTTGTTTTCTCTGACGGGCTTGGGGTTGGTAACGATGATGGGAAACAACCTCCTGACACATGGGGAGGGGGGTCGATCTTGTTTTCACAACATCGGACGAGAATGGTAGTGTAATTATTTTTAACCATTGAAAAACTATAAAAAAATCCATCGGAAGAAAGCACGCCGGATGAGGACGGGATGTCTTCGCTCACAACACACGTTGATGAAGTCATCCTATGAGAGCAAGAGTGTCGGAGGCAGGAAGAAGGGCTGTACATCTTTGGGGACGGGCCCTTACTGGTGAGGACGGGTCGCCCAACACTGGCAGAACGTACATCCTTCCTTCAAGGGACAGGTATGCGTAATAAATATAAAGTAACTAATAAAATTTGTTATATATATATATAAATATATACTAATTATAATAATTAATTGTTTTAACGTGTGTAGACTACCGAGCTTCAAGAATGTCGAGATCAGATTGCGTTAATCGAGGATGTTGAACAACAGTTGGTGGTTGAACTATAACAATCCCGAGCAGATAAACGACTAGAAGACCTGTCATCGCAAGAGACTCGACCTGATTCTCCCATATAGCTAGTTTTATCTTTTATTTTTATAAAAAAATAATATTTTATTTAATTTTGTTATAAATAGTCTTTTTTTAGTATTACGGTTTATTTATTATAAATTTTAGAATTTACAAATTTAATATGCATTTAAACGTATTACCCGGTCATTTTGCTGATGGAGCATCACCGACGGATTCTCGTCGACGAGACTTTTACCGACAGTTTTTCAACAAAGTCGTCCGTCGATGAAACCCCTGTTTTCTTGTAGTATTAAAATATTACCTTGAAAGGAATCCGTCAAAAAGTCACCCATGTGTTATTATTGAATAAAACCTCCTAAGAGCAGCTTCAGCATGGCAACACAACAACGTTGGAGGAGGTGTTTGTATAGCCGTTCTTCCGATTGCGTTTGATATTCCACACTCCTGCAAACGTAAAATGGTGGGCGACCCTCTCTCACATTAATTATTATTTTATAAAAATAAAAAAAAATGTTTGTTGCATCCAACGTTGAAGGTGCTCTAATTAAATTATTTTATTGAAGATCATATATATTATTGTTGGACATGTAATCATAAGTGACACTATTATTATTTATAAAAAGTTTAAAATTAATTTACCGTAGCTTCAATATCTTTGATCTGTTTCTCTGTACGACATTTTGTTTCTATTCAATTATCTTTGATCTGTTTCTCTGTACGACATTTTGTTTCTAATTGTTGCTTATTTTTGTATTAAGATTTTGTTCTTACTTTTACTTGATTTCTTTGTTGGCGATTGAGATGCATTGATCTAGTTGTTGTCACAAAACCATATCTAATATCTCACAAATCCAATAGACAAACCACTCTAGACTAACATCAACTAAGATGAAGACGAGTAAACCAATACAAAATTGTAAGAACAAGATTCAGATCATCATTGTGATGATGTGATTGTGATGATCTGATACAAACAAATTTCTAAGTAATCTTGAAAACAAAGAAATCTCTCAACACTCTTTAGAAAAACCCTAGAATGAACTCCAAAGGGCAAGAACAGAAATGAGATCAAGAGGTCCAGATAGGATGAAGAAATACATGCTTGGTGCCTTGCCGTCTTGACAATCAGATAGAAAAGAACGAGATGATGAAGACCTTGTGGATGTTCTATACTCCTCCATATAAATGAATAGATGGCAAAAGGTTAGAACCCTAAAATGGAAAATGGTGATATGATATTTGGTGAGTTCTATCATTTTCTCTTCTCACTTTCTTTAATTATAGAAACAAGGCCCAAACCATTCTGCAACTCAGCAAGTTGTATCCTCAGCCAAAGTGCCCAATAAGCAATCCATCCCAATGACATTTTTAACATGCAACAAAATAGCAGAACACTATCATACATTAGAAATAATACCATACCAATATGTTTGTTATTGAACAGAAACATCCTCATATTTCAACACCTGGATTTGTCTACCGTTCTGCCACCAAGCATTTTAGTCTCAGTCCTATGCAGGTTATAACTGCCTTACTGAAACCGAAACCGTAAGCCTAATGCAATTGTAAGTCCGGTCCTTGGTTCCCTTATCGGTCTCGGATTGTGTAGGTCCACTATGGTCCAGTTAGTGGAAAGTGCTCAGCCCTAGCCCTTAGTTATATTTGCTTTCTAATGGAACCCTAGTTAATTGGTTTAGTTGGTTTAGTAGTCATCAATGTTTTGAAACCCGGACCGGACCGGCCGGTCGGACCGGTCGGACCGGGAACCGGTGGTCTGACCGGTCCGGTTACATGTGTTGAACCGTTTCTGCAGCGAACCGGTGGTCGGACCGGAAACCGGGTGGTCGGACCGGTTGAACCGGGTGGTCGGACCGGTTGAACCGCTTGACTATTTTTTTTTTTAATCTTTTTTAAGTCTCTTGGCTTCGTATTTCGTAGGTAATTGTTGGTTTAAAATTATTGGAATTGACTTGTTGGTGGTTTTTGAAATGATTAATGGCTATTTAGACTGATATATTTTTATAATATTTATGACGTCGTCCGGTTCTTAAATCCGGTCCGACCGGTCGGACCAGTCCGACCAGTGGACCGGTAAGGAGACCGGTTCGACGTCCGGTCCGGTTCTGAAAACATTGGTAGTCATACTCATACCTTGAAACTAATAAGAAGCAACCATGAGACAACTAATTCCTGGTTGGCTAACAGTGCAACAAATTAGGTTGAAATGAGAAACATTGCTAATTTTTTTTATGAAAAAAAACCATGTAAATTGTGTATGTAAATTGCTACCTATTTGATTAAATATTTTTTATATATATCTAGCTGTTGTAAAAAATTGCCTTAAAAAAACTGTAAAAAATGACTGGATGTCTCGTTCTCAACAATAATTATGATGACAAGCGTCTCTTGCTGACTTATTTGAGATTTCTAGAAGCATAAACTTTTTAGTTAGTATTTGATTTGATTAACGTATAAATATGACTTATGTAACATAGCAAACTCATATTACGTTTTCTCAAAACTTAGTAACAATATCAATCGATAAAATGTATTTCGACGTGCATGTTTTTCTCTTCTCTTCTCTTGCCTTACTTATTGCTTTTCTTTTGAAATCGAAATTCTCTTCTTCAAAATCCCACTAAAACCTACCACCGTCTCCACCAAAGTTGCCACTGAAAGGAAACCTTCACCAATTGGGCGCAGGGACACACCGCGTCCTTCAGTCCATGGCTAAGACCTATGGTCCACTTATGTTGCTTCACTTTGGTACAGTACCGGTATTTGTAGCCTCTTCTGTTGAAGGAGCTAGAGAAATTTTGAAAACCCATGATGTAATATTTTCAAACAGACTGTTTGTAAACATTGCTAATAGACTTTTTTTTATCAATCCAAAGATATAGGTTTTGCCCCATATGGAGAGCATTGGAGGCAAGTGAAAATCATCTCTGTATTCCATCTTTTAAGCAACCATAGGGTCCGGTCGTTTCGACAAGTAAGAGAGGAAGAGGTGGCTCATATGATCAAACAGATTCAAGGAGCCGGTGACTCGATTGTTAATTCGAGTGACTTGCTTATTTCACTTACAAATAATGTGGTTTGTAGGGCGGCTTTGGGAAGGATATATGAAGGGTTAGGGATTAACCTGCCTGTCCGGATTGCGAAGATATTGGGACGTTTTTCGGTTGGGAGTTATGTTCCGTGGTTAGTTTGGGTAGATAAATTGAGTGGATTAGAACGAGAAGCCGATGAACTTGCTAAAGATATTGATGACTTTTATGAGGGCGTCCTTGACGAACATATAAACAGGAAAAAGCTTGGTGACGAAAACCAAGATCTTGTTGATGTCTTATTAGAACTTCAAAGAGATACCTCGACGGATTTTCGTCTTGAAAGATATATAATTAAGGCTATCATAATGGTAATGTGTCTTTCTTTTGGATTCTTGTATACGTGTGTTATATTTTTTTTTTTTTTTGGAAAAGGGCAGTGCCCTAGGTAATTGTTTTATTAAAAAGAATAAGGTGTTACATACTAAGTATGTGATATAGACACACCATTTAAAGAACTTTTACAATAAAGTATTTGGTAAAAATTCTAAAACTATTAACATCTACTTTAGATGTATATGCATTAAATTTCATAACATAGACGTATGAAATGAGTGTTTAGAAATTACATTTTTTATAAAATTTTAGCAAAAATATTAAGCTTTTACCATTTTTATGAGATATTTAGCTCATAAATTTATTTAACTTTTTATCCGGGCGTCTTTACGGTGCAAACAACTAAAGCAACTGTTTTAAACCCTCAAATTTTAAGGGCTACAAAAAATTGAAAATTTTAGTTTAATCTATACTTTAAGCTATGTCATAATTCACAAATTTTTATGTTTTTAGAGAGAAATGAGAGACTAATCTAGACCGTTACATCAAAAAATGTACACGTGAAAGTTTATTTACTAGTGTTTGGATGTCACTTGTTGCCTCGCATATGAAATATCATATACACATATATGTAGTCTTCTCATTTTAAACATCATCTATATTTATGTGTGCCATCGGATTCATGATTCCTAGGACTTGTTTGGTGCTGGCACTGAAACCACATCCACCAGCCTAGAGTGGGCACTTTACGAGTTATTACGAAACCCACGTACGATGAAAGAATTGCAACAAGAGGCGCGCAAAATAGGACAAGGAAGATCAGTGATCCCCGAAGAAGACAGACAAAATGCCCTACCTAAAAGTCGTCCTCAAAGATGCCCTACGATTGCACGCTCCAGCTCCACTGCTCATTCCCCGTGAATCAACAAAAGAGGTCAAACTACTAGGGTACGACATTCCATCAGGCACACAAGTAATTATTAACGCATGGGCCATATCAAGAGATCCCATTCGGTATGGGAAGAACCCAAAGAGTTTAAACTAGAGAGGTTCTTGAACAGCTCTATAGATTATAAAGGTTTAGATTACGAGTTGTTACCATTTGGTGGTGGACGACGTAAGTGTCCTGGTATTAGCTTTGCGGTAACTATTAACGAGCTTGCTTTGGCAAATTTAGTGTATAAGTTTGAATTTGTATTGTCGGGTGAGAAGAGTTTGGACATGAGTGAGAATGATGGTGTCACTGTTAGTAAGAAGTTTCCTTTACACAAAGCAACTCCTTGTGAGTAACTCAATTGTTGCAAGGTTTCGTTAAGAAGATATTATTGTTTAGTATTTATATCTTATGTAACAAATCGTTAAACTTTATGTAATAATATCGTTACACTTTTATGTTAAAAGATCAATATAGAAGTGTGTTGAAATAAACATTTTTCAAACCGTTTGAAATTTTATTACGAATTACAAGTAGAGAGCTTGAAAACAGAATCACACTATTCTTTGGATCCTCTAAATTATAAATAAAATATTTGATAAGATTGGAATATTTAATGAATGTTGAGTCACTATAGAAAATAAAATTTAAGTGACTTTATCAAAAACGTAGAAAACTTGGTTACTATTCATGATTTTTCACTATTTTTTAAAGACTTATAAAGTCTTTTTCTTTATTTTTTAAAGACTTATAAAGTCTCATGGTATACGTGTTTTATGGTTTTGGTCCTCATTGATTGTAAGCCTGTTACAAATTGGTTCATAGAGTGGATGTTCGTCTACTTTCAGTGTTATGTTTAAATAAAGTAAAAAAACCATTTTACCCTTTACTTAAAAATACAAAAAAAAACTCTCCAGTTACCCTCCCCGCTCCATTCCGGTCATCTTCTCCATTCACCTCTGCCATCCGCACAACTGTAAAAACAGTGGTGATTCCCAGGGATCGATTTATTCTTTAATGGTGATGCAATTTGAAACAAACAAACACATATATACTATATAATAAATAAAAATCGTTTATTCAACGTGTCGCGTCCACATCTCTTCTCATCATTTTTTTCTCGTCTCTCTCTCTTATTAAATACATTTCCCTTTTTTTTTAATAATGATTTATATTTAAAGAAAAATATTAGTTATAATAATAATACGTATTTATTTTAAACTATCTCTTATTTTAAGAAATTTTAAAATTTAATTATGTAACTTTTGTTTTTAACTAAATAGTGATGTAAGTCAAATTATATTAAATAGAAATTAATGTATTCAAACCATGTAATATACATGTTTTTAAAAATATAAACTTTTTATTACTGAGTATATAACATTACATTTTATCAACCCATGTAACACACAAGTTTTTTTAAAATACAAACTTTTTATTACTAAATATATAATATTATATCTTATCAATCTTGTGTAATACACGAGAATTTAATCTAGTAAGTATTATAAAGAAACTTGAACCAGACCATCGACAATGGTATTTAGGATTAGAAAGATTTGTTGTTGGATATTTTAGTATAACTGGAATAACTTATATGACCAATGTGAATCATAATAATAATCAAATAAGTCAAGATATGTAGAATGCATATTTCTTTGAGTTTATTATGATTTTTAAGAACCTAATTGACACTTAGGGGTGTAGCCCTAAGAAATGGGGTTCCAAGGCAGGGGTTCGGAGGCAGCGCCTCTGGAAGCGGGATCCAAAGGGCAAAGCCCCAGGCTGGGTCAAGCTATGTTGAAAAACAACAAATCTGATTTTACTATATAAAGAATATTTAACAAAACTAGCACAATTTTTAAATAAAGAATTTGAAATTCAAATTATAATTGCCAAACGGCTTTTATTAGCCTGATGTTGAAAACATACGAATTCCCCAATTTTGAACATGTCCTTCTAGCTCGAAGGGTAGTCTGTTTAAAAAAACAGAGTTTGAGCAACTGATTTTATACTTTTAACACTTTTGGTCTGTCCCCTCACACTAGTACACCCTATTGCTTCGTCTCCTTGTATTGAATAAACAAAATGTCAAAAAACATGAAAATACGGTTTTATTCCTTCAATCAACACTAATACATAAAAAATAAGACGAATAGAGATGAGTTTTGAAACCCTAATCAAAAGAAACAATACACACCAATTGTAGATGAATCATTCGTAATACGATTGAAAGAGCAAGCTAATATAAATAGCTAGTTGGAGCCAACCCGAAAAGGAAACACAAGCAATCATCCTCAATCAACGAAGCAAAATCAACGGAGCTTCCATGGAGGTGGCGGCTGAAGAAACAACCCTAGAAAAGGAGAAAACAAGTGAAGACTTGTGCAAGTCTTTAGGAGCAGAAAAGAAGCTGCGAGTAGATGGGTCTTTGGATGTAAGACCCCGACCGGTGTCACACCCCAACCGACGGCAGATTATACGCCGGGGCGGACGCGGTTGTTCAATAGCATAAGGTTGACTATTAAAGTTTCAATATTTCATTAATAAATAGATTCAAAGGTTCAATACAAAGGAAATAACAAGTATACAACGTTTATTTAATAAGTAGTCTAGGTCCAACGCATCCTATGTGATCACGATAAAGTCTCATGTTGTAGAACCTGAAACATGTGAAAGAATATGTCAACTACAAAATAGTTGGTGAGATACAAAAGTTTTGACACAGTTTCACAAGGATTTGAAAAGAATTACAATTCACTATGATATATGCATTCTATAATGTAAGTATGAGAACAAGTATCTTAAACATTGTGCACTTCAACCCTCCAACCAAGTTTAGGCATAACCCGTAGGTTACCCTTATAAGTCTCAAGTTTAAAGTTTAATTCAGTAACAATCACTAAGGGCTCCCCCCCGAAGGGGTCAATCAATCAAGGTGGATTGGTCAAATACAATAGATCTATCATTGTTACCATAGGCTTGATCAAAGTTAATGAATATGTTAGTTTTAAGTTTAATCTAAGCATACAAGTCTCAAGTTTAACATAAGAATAAACATCTAGTCATAGTTGTACAAGAATTGTATAAGTTTAATGTTTTTGAACATGTTTCACCCCAAAAGTATAGAAAGGAAAAATGGGCTAAGTATACTCACATGGATTGATGAAGAGTATCCGATAAGAGTAAGTTTGCAAGACTTTGAGAGGGAGAATATCCTTACAATAAGCCTAGGAATATAAGTCTTAAGTTTCAAGTATGATCTTATAAGACTTGGACAAGAATTCTAAGATTTCAGGATTTGACTAGGGTTCCAATGGGAGATGGGATTGATTGTGTTTATGAAGTTTAAATCAAGTTTACAATAAAGGTTTTGATACAAGACTTGTATGTCAAAGTTTAATAGATTTATAGATTAGAATAATTTATTAATTAAAATAATTATTTAAAAGTTTCACAACTATTAATTATACAAGTTAGATAAGAATAATCAAAATAGGTTTTCTAAGTATTTAGAAGTAGTGGTTATAATAATCAAGTGAGACTAAATAACTATTAAAGTTTAACAATAATTATTTAAAGAATAAATAATTATTAAAGATTAACATTTGCTATTTAAATAATATATAAGAATAAGTATTATCTCAAGAATAGAATAGTTATTAAGGGTAAGTGAATTATTTATTAAGGTTAAATAATTACCTATAAGAATAATCAATTATCTATGATAAATAATTTATTCATATAACTCCTTTTTAGATTTATTAAAGTATATAAGAGTTATATATTTATCTTATCATGTAAATGGATGAAAAGTGTTTAGAAGTTTAAATAAAATGTTATATAATGTTTCCTTTAAATTAAATGTTTATAAGTATCTAAATCAAAGATTATAATTTAATTACAAGTTTATTAAAGTTTAATTGCAAATCCTAGATTTTTATAAAAACTTGGATACAATTTAGAATAAAAGTTTACAAGTATAAAGTTTATGTTTAAGACTTATAAGTTTATAAGTTTTCTATATGAGTTTATAAATTATAAGTTTTCTTTTTACTTTAGGTTTTGTAAAGTTTATAAATATTCAACAATCAACAAAGTATATATATTTGTGTTAAAATAAATACGCAAGTTTTATGTTTTTTTTTTATAAAATATGAATTTTACAAAGGTACAAGTTTTCAAATTCTATAAAATATTCCTTATTCAGAATATAAATTTTATAAAATTTAAAGGTGGTTTTTATAGTTTTTAAATATTTATTATCAAAGTTTAATAAGTTTTAACTAAGTTTTTTATTTAATTAAAACATTTCCAGGATACAAAAGTATAGTTAAAAATCGTTTAAATACTTAAAAGGCTAAAAAAATGAAGGAAGCAGAATCCAGCTACCCGGATTCGAACTCGGGTCGAATCCGCACACACACTAACCATCTCGTCTACGGCTCGTTAGTGTATACACTGAAACGGAAACCATTTAAACCACAACTCTGATTGAACCCAAATCCCTTATGAACCCTAGAATGAAATCGCTCAAATACGAATCGAATCACCCTCTGTTTATGAAATTAAACAGAGGGCTTTTGATCCTTATACGAAAACGACCAAGATTAATTCAAAGATTACCTGATTTGGTGCCGAATCGAGCGAGAATGGGTCCGAGTTGAGCGTCGGTTGTCGCGAGCACAAATCGGGAAGTACAGGTTTTCTTTCGATGAATTGAGGGTTTAGGGAGTATTGGTGTGATGTCGTCGAAGTGGTATAGCGGGTATTTATAGTTAATTTTAGCTTTTAATGCTCAAACAGTTGGGGGGATTTTGGGCGAACAAGATGAATTCGAAATCGAGTCCCGCGGTGTTTAGCATTGAATGTGCGCATTAAACTTTCTTGGGCTTGAGTCGCACGCGAGGGTCGAACCCGAGGTTCAACGAATTTGGATAGAAATCGTGTTTTCGAAAAATCACGGATGAAACCGGCTGGGAAGAGGATCGAACTCGTGACTGGAAACTGATTCGGGAGTTTGGGGAAATTACAAAACAAGTCCCTGAAGTTTGTAGTTATATCGTTTTACGTTTAAAGGTTAAGTTTTAGTTTAAAACCAGTTTCAGAAAATGGCAGTTTTGGTCCCCGGACTTTTTATAAAATACTTATGTTATTTTATAAAAGAACTACATTAGTTTTATAAGTTTTATTATTTTATATATTTATAAAATAATTTCTAGGATTTGTGATTCATAAGTTTAAGTATTTTTGAAATAAGTTTATAAATTATTTATATAATTATAAACTTATATGTTTTAAGAATTTTGATAATATCTTGTTTAATAAAGGTAAAAAAAATAATAAATATATATATATATATATATATACATATATGAATGTTTTCCTTAAATCCATATTAAATAAATAAAAAAATTACTATTTAAGGAAATAAGAATTAAAGTTTAAAATAATACGATAAGCGTTTAGGAAAAAGGTACATCGAAAAATCCGGGACATTACAATCGGGGTATCCTACAGTTGGTTCTCATAACGGGTCACCCTCTTTTAAATGTAACTATTATTAATCAAATTACAGCGGAAACCTTTCTAAAATCTTAAAATATTATTTAAGTTTTTTTATCGTCATGAATTACCTCACGAATGTCTGCACACCAATCCGTGTAGCGCCGCTCCCAACCAAGATACGTCGACTCCAAAGCTCACATGCACCACAATATAACGTACATACAAAGTTAGCTACGCTGAGTGAGTTCTAATGGTTTAATTTAAACAAAAACCAACTCGTCGCATTTATATTTATTTCCACTCAAGACCCACTGGTCTTTATAAAATAGTTTTGTCATTTATTAAAACACAGATAACCCCCGTATCTTATAATGTCCCAAAGGATTCACCACCTCAGACTCACCCCACCATTTAACCTAGTAAGTCTCTCCGACATGGATCGAACTTACCACTCTGATAACTCAAAGTTTACCACACGTAGTCACCACGCACTGCTTATACCAACCACCCTCTAAACACCGGCTTAACCAGCCCTAACTAAGACTCACAAACCAACTGGCATAACAGTTGTAAACCCCACGTCACAATCCAGACACAACGGCCAATCTAACTCTACTCACCACATTAATACTATCTCATGCACAATAAATATAACTCAACACATGTATGCCGTTTAACGCACACATATATATGCACAAAAACACATACCTCATCACTGCACCCTGGTAACGGTTACCCTCGTTAGGGTGTTCGACACACGCCGAGCTCATCATTAACTTGCTGAGTTATTGTCACCTTTGGTGACTTCCCGAAGGACCTCGTCCTTCACAAATCCCGTTTTCCGTGTCATAAGATTGACTACGCAAACAAATCACCTACCGTGCCGCAAGGACAACGACACAAAACACTCAACACAAATAGTGACATAGTATATCATATTATATGTAACGAACCAATTTTCGGGTTTGCCCTATAATATATTATTTATATTATAAGGGGTGTATTTAAATAAAACAAAGTTTAGAGTTTGTTTTATATGGTGAAATTATGTAGTTTTGGAAGGAGTTAAAATATCAAGTAAAGGGAATAATCTTGCAATTAGCTCAAACCCGATTTGGGTGGGGATTAAATAGGCGACACACATTCTTGAAAGAGTGTGTGTGGTCGTTCTTCATGGAGGAGAAATAAGGGGGAAGGCTGAGATCAAGAAATTGATGGATTGCATGTGTAATTAGTTGGATTTGATGCATTCCTCTCCTTCCAAACTTCAAAGTGAGCATCATTTCTTTTCTAAATCACCATTTAAAGTGTTCTTAGTGGGTTTTAGTAGAAAACCTGAATTGGGTCAATGGGTGTGGAGATTTTGGTTTATTGTTGGTTATAAACCTTAATCTAGTGTTGTTGATGTTGGAGAACCAAGAATTTCATGGTTTTAACATCCAATTTAGTGAAATTAAAATTAGGGTTCTTGAGGTCAAATTGGGGGGGTTTTGATTTGGGGATGTTTAAATGATGGATTAAGGTTAATAAGTGTTTATGGTGCTAATAGACACAAAACCCATTGAAATCCTTGAATCAATTTGAAGAATCAAGAACCTTAAAGATTTGGATGAAATCCTTAACGGGTCAAATGGGTTGGATGTTGTTTTGGGGGATTTGAAAACTTGTTAAGGTTGAATTAACCAAGTTAAGTAAGTGTGTAAATCAATAAGTCAAGTAGGTGGGTGTTATCCTAATTGGTGAGTTGGGTGGGATCTCTAGAATTGCTAAACAATAGTTGCCAATTGCTTAGGTGACCGGATTGCTAAGGTTAAAGGTCAATCAAGATCATCTAAGGCAATGATGGTTCAATATAAAAGGTAAGTGGCTTGCACTTACTTAGTATTTGATAAACTAATGTTGTATAAGTAGATAGTGTGTTGAAGGAATACTTGATTATGTATTGTTAATGTGGTATGTGGTGAATTAGTATAATTTGACTTAGGTGGTAAATAGTCAAATCATTATGTGGTATGTGGTGCATTAGTGGTGCGTTTGACTATGTGATAACAATCATTCTAAAATGTTGAAAGTGGTGGGTTGATATAGTTGACTTATGTGACTACTAGTCAAACTAAATGTGGTAGAATGGTATAATATGACTTAGGAGGTAAAAGTTAAACTAGTATGTTTATTGTGATTTAAATTTTGGTGTATTAACTTGCGTTGTAAAAGTCAAACATGTATGCGTATTGTGGTTTGAATGTTGGTGTATTGACTTATGTGATAATAGTCAAACTTGTATTCATAATATGGTAGAATCTATATGTTTGACTTAATGTGGATATTAGGTCAAACTTAACTATTGTTGTGTGGCTATATGTGAAATTGAATGCAATGGTAATTAACTAATCTAGACCATTTTATATAATGATAAGAAATGAAAGACTTAAAGTGGATAGAGTCACTAAATTGTAAAGTATGTCTTAGTTCTATAGTATTTGACCTTATATGTTGTTATGTTGAACATTTAGATAAAATGACAAGATGTTGAGTATGAATACTTCATGAGGAGGATAAGTGAAGTAAAACACTTCACTGACGGAAGTGAGAATATATGTCTCAAAAGTGGAAGTGAAATAGAATACTTCACGGTTGACTTGTTATGTGGTGGAATCGACCCGTTAGTATAAATAACAAAAAGGTTCAACAATATGAAATGTGGATACTTCATGGAAGGGGGTAAGTGAAGCAAAAGACTTCATGGATGTAAATGAGGACATAGTTCTCACAAGTGTTAGTGAAGTTTACTACTTCATGGTGGACATGAAATCAATTTGTCACACCCCAACCGACGGCGGATTATACGTCGGGGCGGACGCGGTTGTTCAATAGCACAAGGTTGACTATTAAAGTTTAAATATTTCATTAATAACAGATTCAAGGGTTCAATACAAAGAATAAATCAAATACATAGCAAGAATACAAGTCTAATTGATTAAGCATTCTAGGTCCAAGCATCCTATGTGATCACAAGTAAGCCTCATGTTGTAGAACCTGAAACATGTGAAAGAATCTGTCAACTACAAAATAGTTGGTGAGATACAAAGGTTTTGACACAGTTTAAACAAGTATTTGAGAAGAATTTACAATTCACTATGATTCATGCATTATATAATGTAAGTATGAGAACAAGTATCTTAAACATTGTGCATATCAATCCTCCAACCAAGTTTAGGCATAACCCGCAGGTTACCCTTATAAGTCTCAAGTTTAAAAGTTTGGTTTAGTAACAAACACCAAGGGCTCCCCCCCCCCCGAAGGGGTCAATTAATCAAGGTGGATTGGTCAAATGCAATAGATCTATCATTGTTACCATAGGCTTGATCAAAGTTAATGAATATGCTAGTTTTAAGTTTAATCTAAGCATACAAGTCTCAAGTTTAACATAAGAATAAGCATCTAGTCATAGTTGTACAAGAATTGTATAAGTTTAAAGTTTGAACATGTTTCACCCCAAAAGAATGTAAATGAAAAAGGGGCTAAGTATACTCACTTGGATTTGATGAAGAGTATCCAACACGGATAAGTATTTGCAAGACTTTGAGGGAGAATATCCCCACAATAAGCCTAAGAATGCAAGACTAAAGATTTAAGTTTACTTCTACAAGTCTAAGGCAATGAATCTAGGATTTCAAGATTGACTAGGGTTCCAAGTGGGAGACGGGATTAATTGTGTTTATGAAGTTTAGATCAAGTTCATCATGAAGATTTTGAATAAATGTCACAATACCTTTGCATAAATGTTAAATGAATTTATAGTTTAGAATAATTAAAATAATTATTCGAAAGTTTTACAAGCATAATTTACATATGCTAGGTGATAATGATCAAGATAGTTTTCCAAGTGTTTGTAAATGAAGTTGAAGTAATAACTCGACGAAAACCTCAATAGTTAATAAAGATTTATGATAATTATTTAAGGTGTGGATAGTTATCAAAGTTTGCAAATAACTTATTGTAGGGATAAATAACAAGTATTTACCAAGTAAATAGTTATTAAAGGTTAGTAATAACTTTTAAAGAATAAATAATGGTTTAAGTATTTATAGGACCTTTTTAAAGAGTAAATATTTGTTAAGGATGGATAATTATTTAAAAGATTAATTGTTGTGTCTAGAATAATTATCATAACTCAATTAAGATTTATTAAAGTGTTTAAGTATTATTATTTTGTAGTTTAAATAAGACACATATATTTTATAAGTTTTAAGATTTACAAGTTTATAAAGTTTATAAGTTTATAAATATTTATATAAATAAAGTATATAATTCTCTTTTCAACTTAGTATAAATAGTTTAAATCTTCTGTTTATAAAATATAAGTTTCATAAATAATTCCAAGTGTATAAGATTCTTATAAGCTTTCCTAAATAAAATAAAAGATTTATAAGTTCAAGATTTAAAAGAATTTCTTTAGTTTTAGAAAACAAATGATAAATTAAGTTTACTGTTTTTAATAAATGGTTTCCGTGTTCTAAAAGTTTTGAAACATTTTTATAGTTTTTATGAATTTAAAACCAAAATTAAAGATTTAATTCTTATGTGTTTATCTAAGTTTTATTTAATTAAAAATGTTCCAGAATACGAAAGTGGAAATAAAAATCGGATTTGAGTTTATAAAAGTTTAGCAGAATTTATAAAATTTATTAAAAGTGTAAAAACTGTCAAAATGATAAAAAGAAAAATAAGAACAAAAACCTGGGGCCAGACCGAATCGAACTCGGGTCTGCCCAGGGTCAACATCACGCACAAACACTTAACCATCCCGGCTACGGGGCTCGCTGATAGTTTAACCGGAAAAAAAATGTTAAATACACAATCCTGAATCGCCCCCTTCCCCTTATGAACCCTAGTTTCTTAATCCCCCGAATACGTATCGATTAACCCTCTGTTAATGCAATTTAACAGAGGGCTATTGATCCTTAGATGAGAACGAAGCAAATGGCCATTCGAATTACGCAGCTTCAATCGACCAAATGCAGGTGTTAAACGGAGAAATTGAGAGTGAAGGAAGTTGTGGTGTGATGTTACTGAAGATTTAAATCGATATTTATAGCCGATTTCGTGGTTAAATGCCGAATTAGGTGGGAAGGCGACGGGTGGAGCGGATACGGATCGAATGCGTGTCTCGGGCCGTGTTCAAGCATTGATGGTTCTTGGGTTTCGATCGCACGCCTCAGGCGAGTCTCGAGGTTCGTTGAATGTGGACGGAAATCGCGATTTTGATGAAAAGGGCTCAAAACGGCCTCTGCGGGACTCGAACCCGTGATTTGATTCTGGGTTCGGGAGTTTGGTGGAAGGGCAAAACAGGCCCCTGAAGTTTTGGGTTTTTGTCAAAGTATAAAGTTTAGTTTAAAACAAGTTTCCCTAATGACAGTTTCAGTCCCTTGATTTTATAAGATAATTGGGTTTTATATTTTCTTTTATAGAATTAAACAAGTTTTATAAGTTTCATATTTAAAATAATTTATGAAATTTGTTTATAGAATAAGTTTATAAATGTAATTATAAACTTATAAAGTTTTAAGGTTTTAATACATATGTATATATATATACTTTTAAATAAGTATCGTGTATATATATATATATATATATATATATATATATATATATATATAAATTCCTTAACTATATTTTAGTCAAAATCGATTTTTTTATTATGCATTAAATAGTTTCTAATAGAACTTAAATTCCGAAAACGATAACACGTATAAGTGTTTTAAGAAAATATAGATCGGAAATCTTTGGATATCACAGTCTCCCCTACTTTAAGAAATTTCGTCCCGAAATTAAAGTAGAAGGCCTCTGTTTCCAGGATTTAAGTTTATGATATGTGTAAGGATAAAGAGGAAAGTACTTTACGTTCCCAAGTAAACCCTGAGTTACGTTTAGATTTCTAAAAGGAAAGCATCTATAAGAATAAGATTTCGCTTGAGTTTCTAAGTTTTCAAAGCATACGGTTGCCAAGAGTTTCCCTAAGAAGCATATAGTTTTGCCGACATATGCGAAGATTTGTTTTCAGAAATGTATTCAAGTGGATAATTGATAAACTTCCATTCAAGATTTAAAGTGAGATGCATCACTCGGAATGGATTCGACGATAATGCCTTGAGTTTGTAGTCCAGTATGTCTAAGGATTGCTACGGTACCTAAGTTCCGTGGCTACCTTTTACGATAAGTCTTAGATCATGGCACACGACAGAGTTTACTATGCCTTCCCATACGTTGATTTTCATACTTACGTGTGCACCCGCAAGCATTTAAATCGTCGCATAGTCCGCATAGGTCCTTCTGTTTGTGTGTGGATCAAGAAAGAGTATAAGAATTTGTTTAACACATGACTAAAGTTTCCACATAGGAGTGATCATTGACCAACGAGTCCCTTAGGGAGAAACGTCATTCAATAATTAAAGAGAAAGGAATGTGACAAGATTTAGAGTTTCAAAGTTTCCTCGTGATTGAATAAGAATACATCAATCATCGAGTAGTTTAAAGTCTTTATACTTTCCTCGTGTTTGATCAAGAATCCATCAAACCTTGAGTAGTTTAAAAGTCTTATACGTTCATCATGTTTGAACAAGCATACGTCAAACATGGAGTAGTTTAGTCTTATACGTTCATCATGTTTGAACAAGAATACGTCAAACATGGAGTAGTTTAAATTGTGTTTGAACAAGAATACGTCAAACATAGAATAGTTTAAGTTGTGTTTGAACAAGAATACGTCAAACATAGAATAGTTTAAATTGTGTTTGAACAAGAATACGTCAGACATAGAATAGTTTAAAGTCTCTTAGTTTAGCTTCATTGCATAGGAGTATACGATTACGCTTAGAGTATAAAGCGGTTATCTAAATACTCTAGTATTTGAGAGAGGTGTGGGACAGCGTTTGGAACAGGATTAATCATTATACGCTCTTCCACAGAAGATTCGAGTGGTCCAGAAGGTTAGGTGGATCCCGATGTTTGGTTTAGATAGGAGTCAGGGGATGTACTCTGCTAAAGAGAGTAATGTCCTCCTTTCTGCTAGAGTCTAGTATCATGAATGAAGTTTTCCCGTGTATATAGAAACGAATGTTTTATCAAGTTTTACAAGGTTTAGTTAAGACGCACATAATGAGTTTTCAAGACTAAGAATTCAATTATGAGTTTTAAGAATCCAAGTATGAGTGTTAAGAATCCAAGTATGAGTTTTAAGAATCCAAGTATGAGTGTTAAGAATCCAAGTATAAGTTTCAAGACTAATAATCCAAGTATGAGTTTTAAGACTAAGAATCCAAGTATAAGTTTCAAGGTAGGAAAAGTCACAAGTTGCAATATTAAGCTTTACATGATCCTTTATTGATCATGTGTAGTTTTAAGAATGTAGGTTTGAGTATTTGTATAAGTTTTTGCATGACTCAAAAGTTTCTGACCTCATAGTTGTGTATACGAAGTTTAATGCTTTAGCAACGTGTATTTAAGCTTTTTAGTTCCCGTTGTGATTTATAGTGAGTCTTTTACGTGACAAGAGTTAAATGAGGAAGGTCTCCAAGTATAGGGTAACGGGAAAGTTTCGATAAGGTTGATGATAGTGTGTTTATAAATGATTTCATCTTGTTTCATAACAGCAGGTATAGTTTTCTTCTATATGGAGTGTAATTAAGATGTTTTAAAAATGACGAGTTGGACATTGATAAATAGTATAAGTAGGTTTCATGAAAAAGTATGTGTGATTGTCAAATGAAACGTTGGTCAAGTTTAGTAGGGTGAAGTCTATATAAGGGGTAAGGATCATAGTTGATTACGGCAGTGGTTCGTAAGTCGAGTTGTTTTAAAAGAGTGCTTACGAATTAGGAGGTTTGTTCAAAGTTTATTCTTCACGTATACGCGTCACTTAGGGTTTTTATAGTTTAATGCCACGTTGTTAATTATCTCTAGTACTAACGCGGGCTGCTCTTGACGGAAGTGTTTGGGTGAGAGGGTTAAGTTTGTAATGATGAAAGAAGTGTCAAATTAACAAGTGATAACAAGATGAAATTTCAAAATAACTTTCATTAGATGTTTCAAAATTTGGGCTTCTAGCCCTTACATAAGACAAAATTTAAAATTTAATAGAAATGGAGGCTTCATGCACGTCTTAAGTAGCTCTCCACCAAGAAACAGAGTAGTACTACCACAAGTACTACTAGGGTTACTCGGATGGCAAACCTAGCCTCTGCCCTAGTGGTCTCGGTGCGGTGCTCGAGGATTTCTCTGTCTTCTTCCAAAGTTACGATCATTTCTTCCTGGATCCAGATTTGATCGGCCAGGTCGTTGATCCTTTGGTTTAACAGGTCGTGCCGAGCCCTGTGCTCCATCTCCATCCTCATAAATTCTTCGGTTTTCAGAAACCTAGGAATGTTAGGCACCGGGATCCCCATTGCCACGGCAGGTACTCCAGCATGCCTAGCCCTTAGGGTAGGGGTAGGTGCTAGGTACGGGTCCCTTGGTGGTGATGAGAACCGGTGGTGAAGATGAGGTGGTTGATAGGGATTCCTCGGTGGTGATGTCCTAGGGTTTCTGGACCAATTGGTGTTGAGCTCAGCTCTTGCCCTAGCATTAGGGTAGGGACTTGGTTGATACACCGGTGACTCGCTACTCTCTTCGCGGTCGGACTCTCCTCTTGGACGATACACTGGTGAAGAGTGTGAGTGGGAGTCCAATACCTAGCAAGAGTAGAAAGAAAAGGTTGTAAGTAAGTTGATCAAATATATTCAAAAGTTTTTATACATAATACTGAGTTATCACAGTAATGTTTTCAAAAATAGTTTTAATTGGAAGTTGATGGGCTAACGAGGAAGATTCCCGGAAGAAAGGGGTGGTCATCAGGACTCACTTAAGTACCCTATTTCCCTAGCCAGAACTTTCTCATGGGCCTACAACTTCTCTCAGTTGTTGTCACCGATGTTTGGGTTTATGGTACCATGTCGAGGTTTCATTGTGGGTTTAGAGTCTTAAACGTGGAGCTTGTTTATTCTATAGCAGGCTTCTTCCTCTACAAGGAAATTACTTAGGTTACGAATTTCTTTGTTAAGGTACTTTGGGTTTGAAAGACGTTAAGTTTTTACAAGAAACGGTGATGTGTAAGTTTTAAGGACGTATGAAGGTCTTGAGATTTAAAAGTGTAACAAAGTTTTGAGTTAGTCATAAAATGAAGTTTGCTTGAGTGACGAAAAATGAAATGAGACACAAGGGTTTCCCCTTATGTGCCAAGTTTATAAAATAATGAAATTTATAGGAGAATTTGTAGAGTAATACATAGTTTTAAGGGTTGTATTACAACGATCACGAAGTTTATTGGGTAGTATCTATAAATATAAGTTTATGTACGTAGTATAATCTCGTAAGAATTTCTCCTTGAAGGTAATTCCTTCAGGTCATGACGAGTAAGCATGCTGTCATGTGACAAGACGGGACTTAAGAATCATAGAGTAAAGGTTATAGAGGAAAGTTTTTGAATCATGGATTTATAAAGTGTATAGTATTTGAGATAGTACTCATTTAGTGCATATCACTAACTAAGTACCTTGACATATCAAGAGAGATCTAAGCTCACTAATTTTTAGAGAAGTCATGCATTCCTATAAGTGGATACTCATCCCAAGAATTCCCAGGAAAGCATACGGGTCCAACGGTTGATTTGAATTTATACGAAATGCTTTCCTCGACAGAATTTCCTAGAATACAGGTATTCACCCTTCCGGTCCGCACAAGTTCTCACACATTATCTAGAACTTAAATATTCTTGACCAGAGTTTAGTGGTGGCTTAGACTTAAAGCCTAAGAACGTGTCCTCGATGTAGTAGCCTCTTTTAGTATGTAGGTAAGTAGAATCGTAGAATTTTCCAAGCGTTCACGTATAAGAATTAAGAATAGAACGAGGAGATAATTCCTAGTAAAGGACATGAGGTAACTCATGTTTGGGTCTCCTAAGTTATAGTCTAGGTCATGTGTCTAATAACCTAATTCCCTATAACCAAGGCTCTGATACCAATCTGTCACACACCAACCGACGGCGGATTATACGTCGGGGCGGACGCGGTTGTTCAATAGCACAAGGTTGACTATTAAAGTTTAAATATTTCATTAATAACAGATTCAAGGGTTCAATACAAAGAATAAATCAAATACATAGCAAGAATACAAGTCTAATTGATTAAGCATTCTAGGTCCAAGCATCCTATGTGATCACAAGTAAGCCTCATGTTGTAGAAACTGAAACATGTGAAAGAATCTGTCAACTACAAAATAGTTGGTGAGATACAAAGGTTTTGACACAGTTTAAACAAGTATTTGAGAAGAATTTACAATTCACTATGATTCATGCATTGTATAATGTAAGTATGAGAACAAGTATCTTAAACATTGTGCATATCAATCCTCCAACCAAGTTTAGGCATAACCCGCAGGTTACCCTTATAAGTCTCAAGTTTAAAAGTTTGGTTTAGTAACAAACACCAAGGGCTCCCCCCCCCCCCCCCGAAGGGGTCAATCAATCAAGGTGGATTGGTCAAATGCAATAGATCTATCATTGTTACCATAGGCTTGATCAAAGTTAATGAATATGCTAGTTTTAAGTTTAATCTAAGCATACAAGTCTCAAGTTTAACATAAGAATAAGCATCTAGTCATAGTTGTACAAGAATTGTATAAGTTTAAAGTTTGAACATGTTTCACCCCAAAAGAATGTAAATGAAAAAGGGGCTAAGTATACTCACTTGGATTTGATGAAGATTATCCAACACGGATAAGTATTTGCAAGACTTTGAGGGAGAATATCCTCACAATAAGCCTAAGAATGCAAGTCTAAAGATTTAAGTTTACTTCTACAAGTCTAAGGCAAAGAATCTAGGATTTCAAGATTGACTAGGGTTCCAAGTGGGAGACGGGATTAATTGTGTTTATGAAGTTTAGATCAAGTTCATCATGAAGATTTTGAATAAATGACACAATACCTTTGCATAAATGTTAAATGAATTTATAGTTTAGAATAATTAAAATAATTATTCGAAAGTTTTACAAGCATAATTTACATATGCTAGGTGATAATGATCAAGATAGTTTTCCAAGTGTTTGTAAATGAAGTTGAAGTAATAACTCGACGAAAACCTCAATAGTTAATAAAGATTTATGATAATTATTTAAGGTGTGGATAGTTATCAAAGTTTGCAAATAACTTATTGTAGGGATAAATAACAAGTATTTACCAAGTAAATAGTTATTAAAGGTTAGTAATAACTTTTAAAGAATAAATAATGGTTTAAGGATTTATAGGACCTTTTTAAAGAGTAAATATTTGTTAAGGATGGATAATTAATTAAAAGATTAATTGTTGTGTCTAGAATAATTATCATAACTCAATTAAGATTTATTAAAGTGTTTAAGTATTATTATTTTGTAGTTTAAATAAGACACATATATTTTATAAGTTTTAAGATTTACAAGTTTATAAAGTTTATAAGTTTATAAATATTTATATAAATAAAGTATATAATTCTCTTTTCAACTTAGTATAAATAGTTTAAATCTTCTGTTTATAAAATATAAGTTTCATAAATAATTCCAAGTGTATAAGATTCTTATAAGCTTTCCTAAATAAAATAAAAGATTTATAAGTTCAAGATTTAAAAGAATTTCTTTAGTTTTAGAAAACAAATAATAAATTAAGTTTACTGTTTTTAATAAATGGTTTCCGTGTTCTAAAAGTTTTGAAACATTTTTGTAGTTTTTATGAATTTAAAACCAAAATTAAAGATTTAATTCTTATGTGTTTATCTAAGTTTCATTTAACTAAAAATGTTCCAGAATACGAAAGTGGAAATAAAAATCGGATTTGAGTTTATAAAAGTTTAGCAGAATTTATAAAATTTATTAAAAGTGTAAAAACTGTCAAAATGATAAAAAGAAAAATAAGAACAAAAACCTGGGGCCAGACCGAATCAAACTTGGGTCTGCCCCGGGTCAACATCACGTACAAACACTTAACCATCCCGGCTACGGGGCTCGCTGATAGTTTAACCGGAAAAAAAAAATGTTAAATACACAATCCCGAATCGCCCCCTTCCCCTTATGAACCCTAGTTTCTTAATCCCCCGAATACGTATCGATTAACCCTCTGTTAATGCAATTTAACAGAGGGCTATTGGTCCTTAGATGAAAACGAAGCAAATGGCCATTCGAATTACCTGAAATGGTGGAGAAACGAGTGAGAACGAGTTGGGTCCTGCCGTCGGCTGTCGCAGCTTCAATCGACCAAATGCAGGTGTTAAACGGAGAAATTGAGAGTGAAGGAAGTTGTGGTGTGATGTTACTGAAGATTTAAATCAATATTTATAGCCGATTTCGTGGTTAAATGCCGAATTAGGTGGGAAGGCGACGGGTGGAGCGGATACGGATCGAATGCGTGTCTCGGGCCGTGTTCAAGCATTGATGGTTCTTGGGTTTCGATCGCACGCCTCAGGCGAGTCTCGAGGTTCGTTGAATGTGGACGGAAATCGCGATTTTGATGAAAAGGGCTCAAAACGGCCTCTGCGGGACTCGAACCCGTGATTTGATTCTAGGTTCGGGAGTTTGGTGGAAGGGCAAAACAGGCCCCTGAAGTTTTGGGTTTTTGTCAAAGTATAAAGTTTAGTTTAAAACAAGTTTCCCTAATGACTGTTTCAGTCCCTTGATTTTATAAGATAATTGGGTTTTATATTTTCTTTTATAGAATTAAACAAGTTTTATAAGTTTCATATTTAAAATAATTTATGAAATTTGTTTATAGAATAAGTTTATAAATGTAATTATAAACTTATAAAGTTTTAAGGTTTTAATACATATGTATATATATATACTTTTAAATAAGTATCGTATATATATATATATATAAATTCCTTAACTATATTTTAGTCAAAATCGATTTTTTTATTATGCATTAAATAGTTTCTAATAGAACTTAAATTCCGAAAACGATAACACGTATAAGTGTTTTAAGAAAATATAGATCGGAAATCCTTGGATATCACACAATTACTTCATGAGTTGACATGTAGTCAAATACTTCATAGGAGAAACCGAGAGGTGAATCTCTCACAAGACATGTGGATATGTAAAATAAATGAATGATAAACTATAAACCATGTATAGGTTAGTATTAATCTTAAGAAGTTGTTAAATGTATGCTTAAATATAAGGATATGTGTTATATTGGTTTGGAAAGGGAAAAATGGAGTTGCTGTCAAAAATGTGTTTTCTGAGTGGCGTACTCTTACGCTGGACCTGGAGAAGTTCACTACCTTACGGCCTATTTACGCTGGAAAAATTGTTTTCTGGGTGGCGTAATCGTACGGCAAGTGGCGTACTGATACGCCAGGACTATTTTCACATGACTTGGTTTGCTTGATATGCGTCGATACTATGGATGGGATGTTTACCTAACTAACATTGTTCATTTTAATGTTGTGATTGTAGGAAAGGCTCCGGCTTGATCTCGGGTCTCGCCACGGAAGAACAATTGGATTCTCAACCTTTCTTTCGGAAGTTGTTTACTTAAAAACTAACTCTTAAAAAGGAATACTTTTGCGTAGGGTCTTTTGGTGTATGTAATAGCCTTAAACATGTTAAACACATGTCCTTGTGAAACTTATGATATTCACATGTTAATGTGAATAGATTGTCAATGCTTTTAAATATGAAGGATCGTTGGGACCTAGCTTCTGCATTGTTTTAAAAGTTTAAATCGGGTTAAAATTTTGGGTGTTATATTATACTTATATGACCGTTAACTATGCCTGCACCTCACACATAGCTCTAGAACAATACACATATCCACATGAAATGATACGCATTTAGCTTGGATTTTAGGATTTCAGGATGTTACATTGGAGCCCATGAGGCCAAGGTTGTCTTGAGTAGATGGATCGTAGGGGAGAAGCCCATCTCAAACCAAAAAAAGAAAATGGATTAGAAATAAAAAAAATGGTTATTAAATTGAAAGAAAGAGTATTTTTAACACCCCGCCTCAATTTATAATCCGAAAATGTCAAGCAAAGATAATTTATCAAGTAAGAAATCATGTTGTAAGACAACAAACCTTTAGTGAAGCCAAAAGAGAATGCATGACATTTAGAAAGACTTGAACTCATATAATAGCAACAAATAAACTCTCCACCCAAACCAAAAAAGCCAAAGACAAGATCCATAAGGTTCATTTGCCCAAACATGTGAAATAAAAAAGAGACATATATTATTCATATATTATCACATGTGATGTATAGAAAGTTTAAAAAGACAAAAGTCACACGACTTTTGGAAAAAGTTTTGGTTCAATGCGACTATCAGAAACATATCCGATACGACAAAACTCACTGTAACATCCTAAAATGGCGAGAAATAAAGTTAGCGAGTTCAAGCGGGCCGAAGTCGGGCCAGGTCGGTCGCGAACCGGGCTTGGGGAGGTCTCCCCTATAAATAGCCCAAGGCCCTCATTCTTCTCCTCTTTGCAATTCTAGAGAGAGAAAACCCATAGAGAGAGAAAGTGTCGGAATCGCACAAGATTGCACCAGATCGTGTCTCCTGCACTCGTGAAGGAAACCTCCAAATCAGCATCATCATCCAGGTAACCATTCGAGCTAAATTTGAGATTTTTGCTTAAGTTGGGTTTCCGGGTGAAAATATGACGTTTTTACGGATGAAACTTGAGAATAAGCTTAGGTTTAGTATCTGGAATGAAAACCGGTTGTTTTGAGCAAAGAAAGTTGAAGTTTTGACATAATCGAACTCAAATCCGTGAACTTCGGGACTATTTGGGAAGATGATTGCTGGTGCAGGCGAACTTAGCAAGTTCGCATGTCAAGTTCGCTTGGTGGAGGCGAACTTATCAAGTTCGCCTGATTATGTTCGCCTGGCAAGTTCGCTTGGCCAAAGGTAAGCGAACTTATTAAGTTCGCCTGGCCAAGGGTAAGTGAACTTATTATGTTCGCCTAAGTTAAGTTCGCCTGGCCAAGGGTAAGCGAACTTATTAAGTTCGCCTATAAGTTCGCCTAGGCCAGAGGAAGCGAACTTAGCATTAAGTTCGCCTATATCAGCTGAGTAAAAGTGTGAATTGAGGTTAGGTTTGATATATGTGTTTTGTAACCAATTCAGATCGGAAGTGACGTTGTTGAGCCTTTGATTAGGACAACCGAGACTAGCTTATAAGGTGAGTTCTAGAAGCCCTCTTTTAAATGTTTTATATAATGTTTTCGGGCTGGTGTGTATATATATGAAATGTTGTTTTATAAAATGATGTTTATGAAACTATGTTTACGAAATGAAATGATTTGGAATGAACGGTTTATGGAAAGAAAGTTTTATGAACAGAATGTTTACGAACGAATGTTTATAAAGAAATGGTTTAAAGTAAAGGTAAAGGGGTTTCGAAAGTGAAGGAAAGGTTTTGTGAAAAGAAAAGAAAAAGGGCAAAGGTTTTAAAGAAGTCATTACAAATCTAATATGTCGAATGAATGGAATTGACGAATGAAGTCTGGGAATGAGATTCCCAGCCTTGTGGTAGATTATGGACAGCGAGCCATAGTTACCATAAGAACAACAGGGGCAGTGTCTTAGTGGCCTGCCAATGGTTTGATGTTGTACAATTGGTATGGAGTAATGACGGTTACTCAGGGGTTAACGTGACCCTACGTCAGGTTAAATTATGATTCGACGGTGTTATGGCTGAGAGCCATAGCCGTCGATGGAAGTTGTCGGTCTATGGCTGAGAGCCATAGCCTTCGATGGAGGTTGTCGGTCTATGGACATGAGAGCCATAGGGGCAACTGAATGGGTATTGTCGGTCCTCGTGCAGTTAGCCTTGGGGGCAATACCAAAAAGAGAATTGACGGAATGTTGTGACAACGACGGTGATAAGTAGCGGTTGTCCACGACATGCAGGGTTCCTTCGGGGACACAGAGACGCGTAAAGAAAGATACAGATTTTAGATAGTAATGTATGACTTAAATGTTTTAAACAAATGATCCGTTCAATGAGTTTAAATGTTAGAAGGTTTATGAATGAAAGGCCCTGTTTTCTTATACGTGATGTTAAACCCTATTGAATGTTTTGAATGATGAACCATTTCTTAAATCGAACGAAAACTAGAACTCACCAGCGCAGCTGACTTTTTAGTGTGCACATTCAGGTTAAGGCAGGTTATGAGGATGGACGGTGATGCTTGGCTAGAGATGAAGAGTTACCCGACTGCTTTTGAAGACTGGCATCCTGTTATGTTTTGTTTTAGTTTATTTTATGTTTTAAGCAATGTTTACGCTTCCGCATGTATGAACAATGTAATAGTTATGATTTAATGAAGTATTTTCCGCTGCGTTATTTGATATTCAGGTTTAAGAACTGTTTGTGAATGAGTAAATCCAACAAGTGAGGCCTCCCGGGTTTGGGGCCTTACACTCACGCGACTTTTTAGAAATTTTTGTAAAATAAGTCATGCGACTTTTAGAAAACAAGATTCATATAAGATTATAAGAAAAAAAATCCGATCTAAGACTAAAGGGCACACAAAATTTTTAAGAAATCAGAACCATATCTGAAAAGACAAGACTTGTAAATAACTTAAAGACTAATTTAACTTGATCAAAAACTTTTACAACTTCACGAGAATCATATAAGAAGAAAACTCGCAAAGAACATAAAGACATAATTTGATTCAATCAAAAACCTTTACAACTCCACAAAAAAAAATGAATTCCAAGATTCAATAAATAAGTCTGATAATAAGAAGACTAGCGTAAGCTGTCACACCCCCAAATTCCACTAAAGGAGTTTTACCGTTTGGTGCGTGACAAACTAGGATCTCAGTCATTAGTTACATCAAACGACACTATATGGGACATAAATGTAATATCATAAAAGTTCAAAGTTAATGCTAAAGCATTTAAACAAGAAAGTAAACGCACAAAATAAATGCGCTCAAGTCTAATAAGACAAGTAAATTGTTTTAAATGTTTGCATAAGGATGAAATGATAGTAGGACTCCATGCATGTCCTAAGTGTGCAACATGTGTCTTAGCGACCTGAGAAACATGTAAGAAAAAGTGTCAACACAATGTTGGTGAGTTCAGAGGTTTATAAGTAAATAAACTGTTTGGGGGTTTGCAGGATCCACATGCGTAAGTCACACCTATTGCTACCTAGACAATGTACAAGTTACTCTAAGCGTTCGCAACCGAAGTTGACTGTTTGTGTTTGGGTGCCTTCCGCCATTGCTAACATCAACAATGGCAAGTGTTTAGGACAATTTACACCCGTTAGACATCCAATCAAGTTAGCGCGACTAACCCGGGTGGGGTTTGTCAAACCCAGTAGTACTACTCAAATTTCCTCGCTATACTCCATATATTAACGGTCCAAGTGTGTAAGGACTTTGCATGTTATGTTTGCACTTAGGTACACAAGTGGTAATGAAATACGATTTGATCCATGTCCGTTCATGTGTATGTCTCTCCCCGACGGGAAGACAAGTAAACGGATGTCTATTCGTATGCATGTTTCTTCCTAATGGGAAACAAGTAAAATATTGTTTGTTTGTATGCATGTTTCTCCTCAACGGGAAAACAAGTAAAATGATGTTTGTGTATATACATGTTTCCCCCCCCCCCCCCCCAACAGGAAAACAAGTAAAAGGGGGCCGTGAAACTCACCTGAGTCCGAATAGAGCGTAGGTAAAATAACACCACACAAGGATGCAACAAAAACACAAGAGTTTGCCTGTGAACAGTCTACGAATTCCCTATAATTATATTTACAATCAGTTAGGGACACATAAGATTTTGTGACGATGACACGGAGAGATTGAACGTCCTAAAACATACTTAGGGATAACGAATAGACAACCGTGTCTTCGGAAATCCAAGAATTCTTAGTTTAATAGTTATAATTGATGTGGTACGTATCAACGTCACCAACATGAATCAAATATATAAAATATTGTTTCGGATGTTTTGATTGAGTTAAATAATAATTTCGAGTGATAATATAAATAATTATATTATTTAAACGTGAGAAAAATCATTAAACGAGTTATAATTTCAAACCCGAATTTAAAACCATTGTTTGCATGTTTTTACGAATTTAATAATTGTCTTGGAAATAATAAATTATGTTATTTTTTATTTAAACAAAATATTCAAAAAAATGTGTTCTAAATTCAATCCCGAGCCTACGGGTGTTTTTCGGGTTCAAAACGTATTAATATACCAATAAGATAATATGGGAAGTGATTTTATAATTAAATTAATGATAAAAACTAGTTTAAAAATAAAATGGGGGTGGAGGGACTCGAACCCGGGTTTCCTCCCCCACAGCCAACCGTCTTAACCATCACAACCCGCTAGGGTTTCGCAACAAAGCCCGGATCGGATTGGTTTTAACATTGATGGTTCCTATGCCCGTCCCCCCTACGCACCCCGATCCAAAACCAGTCCTAATTCCATCGATTTCATCCACGATTGAACACAAACGATTAGGGGTTTTGTTAATCAAGGTATTGCGATCCTGAGAATGTAATTAATTGCAAAATCATCAACTTTTGAATCGTTAATCCTTGTTTGAAAAAGTCGAAACCCTAGGTTTTAAGCATGGAATCAATCCGGTTAAAACTGATAAGATTATAGATTGAAATCATGGGGTTTTCAATAAGCAGAGTATTGCGATTCTAACCATACAAATTAATTAGATTAAGATCGTGTCTAGATTAGGGTTCGATTAAACCCGAATGGATATGAACCCTAGAACCCAAACGTGTTCAATTCAGTGTTGTAAGCCGCGATTATGATAGGGCTTTCAGTCTAGGCATTGAGACGAAGCTAAGGGTATGATTCGCTACCAGAATTGATGTCGAATTCGTGGTGATCGACTAGAATGAACTTCGGCTTTGCGTGGCTTGATCTCTGGCGAGCTTAACCGCTTTTTCGGTGAAACAGAGGTGTGCAAAAGCTCTAGTGGGATTCGTAAAAGGTGCGTAGGTGATGAATTGAGAGGATAATAGACAGAACGATCGAATTCGTTTGGAATAGAGGTGGGATTTGACGGTTATGCAGTGAATGCCCATAAGTGGGTTTAATTTGAATCAATGCCGGTGTTAGATGGTTCAATAATGATCGTTAAAGGTTGGGACATGCATATCAGTTAAAACATTGGATGAATTTCGGTTACAATTCACGAATTTGGATCAAGGATATGCTGAGTTTGACTTTTAAAAGTCAACAGAAACCAATTTCCATTGATTTTGACTTTCCTGAGTCAATAACTTGAATTTAGGGTTATTACACAACTAGTCCTTACAGTTTAAGATTAAATATTGACAGGATCAGTCCCTGGGGTTTAGGATTGAGTTAACTGTGTTACTAGATAACTGGACTTGTATTAATAGAATAAACGAAAAATTGACGGATGTCACATCATCCTCTAGTTGAAAGAATTTTCGTCCCGAAAGTTAAAATAATAAATAAATAAATTTTCCGGATGTCACATTATCCCCTAGTTGATAGAATTTTCTTCCGAAAAATTAGAATAGTACATTATCTGCTTGACGTGGATTGCTTGAACAGATGAGCATACTTATGCATCATCTGATAATCGCGCTCCCATGTGAATTCCGGTCCGCATTTCGAGTTCCAACAAACTCGGACAATAGGGATTTTACTGTGTTTGAGCGTTTTGACTTCCTTGTCCATGATTTCGACCGGTTCTTCAACGAAGCGCCATTGTTCATCGATTTGTAGTTCCGCAAGCGGAACCACGAGTGTCTCGTCTGCTAGACATTTTTTTTCAAGTTCGAGACATGAAAGACGTTGCGTACACTACTAAGTCCTTCCGGTAGTTCCAGTTGATACGCTACTAGGCCAATTCTCTTCACTATCTTGAACGGTACAACATAACGAGGGTTTAGTTTGCCTCGTTTCCCAAAACGAATTACACCTTTCTAGGGTGAGACTTTTAATAAGACCACGTCGCCTGCTTGAAACTCTAACGGTTTATGACGCTTATCGGCATAGCTCTTTTGACGATCACGAGCCGCCGCCATACGATTTCTAATTTGAACGATATTTTCATAGGTTTTGAATACGAGTTTAGGACCCGTAAGTTGGCTATCCCCAACTTCAGCTCAACAAATAGGAGATCGGCATTTTCATCCGTATAATGCCTCGAATGGTGTTGCCTTGATGCTAGTGTGATAACTGTTATTGTAGGAGAACTCCACTAAAGGCAAGTGAGTTTCCCAACTATTACCGAAATCAATCACCCAAGCTCGTAACATGTCCTCAAGAGTTTGAATAGTACGCTCCATTTGGCCATCTGTTTGAGGATGGTATGCCATGCTCATATCTAGACGCATGCCTAAAGCTTTTTGTAAAGATTTCCAGAAACGTGAGGTGAATCTAGCGTCACGATCAGAGATGATTGAAATTGGCACTCCGTGTCGAAAGACTACTTCTTTCAGATAAATGCGAGTTAATTTCTCCATCTTGTCAGTCTCTTTGATTGCTAGAAAGTGAGCGGATTTAGCCAAGCGATCTACAATCACCCAGATGGTGTCGCATCCTCTAGAAGCTCGGGGTAGTTTGGTAATAAAAATCCATGGAAATCTGCTCCCATTTCCACATCGGAATGTCCTGTTGTTGGAGCAAGCTAGAAGGCTTTTGGTATTCGACATTGACTTTCGAGCAGGTCAGGCACTTGCTCACATAGGTGGCTTTATTGGCCTTCATCTTTGGCCACCAATACAGCACCTTTAGGTGATGGTACATCTTGTTGGAACCTGGATGAACAGAGTAACGAGATTTATGAGCTTCATACATGACTAGTTCCCTTAAGTTCCCGAATACTAGAACCCATATTCGCTTAGCGAAGTAGCGGATGCCGTCAGATTTGACCTCGAGTTGTGCTTCCATACCGCATGTGGCTTCCAACGGTAGGTTTTCCTCCTTCATGGCTTCGGGTTGAGCACTACGGATTCTGTCAGGTAATCCGGTGTGGATAGTAAGCTGTAATGCTCGAACTCGTTTGGGCTTGGTTTCCTTTCGACTTAGGGCATCAACTACAACTTTAGTCTTACCCGGATGATACCGGATCGCACAGTCATAATCATTCAAAAGCTCGACCCAACGACGTTGTCCCATGTTCAGATATGCTGAAGACTCTTGTGATCGGTGTAGATAGTGCACTTGGTACCGTACAAGTAATGTCTCCATACCTTAAGCGCGAAAACTACGGCTCCCAACTCTCGGTCATGAGTGGTGTAGTTTTTCTCATGAATCTTTAGTTGACGCGAAGCATATGCGATCACCTTTTCTCGTTGCATTAACACACAACCCAGACCCTGAATGGATGCGTCGCAATACACCACAAAATCATCCGTTCCCTCCGGAAGAGCTAGAATAGGTGCACTGCAAAGTTTCTGCTTAAGGAGTTGGAATGCAGACCCCTGGTTGTCGCCCCAGTTATAGGCTTTACCCTTCTGAGTTAAGGCAGTGAGAGGTTGAGCAATCTTAGAAAATACTTCGATGAAGCGACGATAATAACCAGCCAATCCCAGAAATTGCCACACCTCTGTCGGAGTCGTTGGTGCTGCTCAATTCTTGATGGCTTCAATCTTTGATGGATCGACATGTATTCCTTTCTCATTAACCACATGTCCTAAAAATTGAACTTGGTTGGTTTCTAATAGAGTTGGAGTACTACTGCACCAACTTGAAAATTGTGAAGTCATGCTAAGATTTCTAATAAGACTAGTGCTTATAAGGTAAGCGTCGGTCAATGCAAAGGTCAAGGGAAGAGGTTCACATGTAGGAAAAGAAATTTAATGAGATACAGATTCCAGTAACATAAGGGATAGGATGTTTGTTTAAGTAGTCACGTTCAACTGATGGTTGGTTAGATTAAATCCCCGTTTTCTAATGTCAGCGGATCAACTGGATCATTTCGTGAAGAAAGAAATCCATTCACAAAGTTGAATATCCTGGGGTGTAAATCGAATTAGACTAAGGATTAGCCACAAGATAAAGTAATAGGGTCAAATGAGTTTCATTGTTGGAGCGTTAGGGATAACGTGTTAGCTTAGAAAAAATTCCACAATTTCCTGCTTACAAAGTTGGAGTTGGTGGGTTTGCCATGAGGTTCTATTAGAGTTTCAATCGATATTGATTCCTTGATCAAGTTTGAATGAGAGTCTTACGGTCACTAAGACTCTTACACGAATGAAAATAACGTGATGGATTCCATTAATGATAACTCAATGTGTTTGTAACATCTTCAACCTGATAGTCGCGTCTATCAACCATTGAACAGGTTTAACGATACCAACTAGTCGTTGAGCGTGCTACGAGAATTTCTACAGATAGTGGAAACTTAAGTCTGTAAATCACAGATTAGGACCATTTATCCACATACTAGGTTTCACCAGGACTTACATGCACCTCAAATTACTATTACGTGTGCACCCGTAATGATAATTTGCTTTGCATGCTCACCCTAGTTCTCCATGTCCTGTGCCATAATGTCCTTTAGCATGTATTTCTGAGTACAGAGTGTTGTCAGATATAATAAGTCATTGAGAAGCTAAGTCATCAACCATAAGTTGATCAACCAGGACTCATATAAGGATGAGTAGTCAGGAATCGTTTTATTCGATCATTCACTCGAGTTGAAACACAATACGATGTTCCAATCCAGCGGATTGTAGATAAATAATGCACGCGAAATGCGACTTCGAGTCGTTTAAACCTACTATCGTTTAATATGAGTGTTTGTGTCATGTAACTAATGCATGTGTGCAGTTATAGTCTAGTATGCAATCCTAGTTCTCTATAACCAATGGCTCTGATACCAATCTGTCACCCCCAAATTCCACTAACGAAGTTTTACCGTTTGGTGCGTGACAAACCAAGATCTCAGTCATTAGTTACATCAAACGACACTATATGGGACATAAATGTAATATCATAAAAGTTCAGAGTTAATGCTAAAGCGTTTAAACAAGAAAGTAAATGCGCAAAATAAATGCGCTCAAGTCTAATAAGACAAGTAAATTGTTTTAAATGTTTGCATAAGGATGAAATGATAGTAGGACTCCATGCATGTCCTAAGTGTGCAACATGTGCCATAGTGACCTGAGAAACATGTAAGAAAAAGTGTCAACACAATGTTGGTGAGTTCAGAGGTTTACAAGTAAATAAACTGTTTGTGTTTTTGCAGGATCCACATACGTAAGTCACACCTATTGCTAGCTAGACAATGTACAAGTTACTCTAAGCGTTTCGCAACCGAAGCTAACTGTTTGTGTTTGGGTGCCTTCCGCCATTGCTAACATCAACAATGGCAAGTGTTTAGGACAATTTACACCTTTAGACATCCAATCAAGTTAACGCGACTAACACGGGTGGGGTTTGTCAAGCCCAGTAGTACTACTCAAATTTCCTCGCTATACTCCATATATTAACGGTCCAAGTGTGTAAGGACTTTGCATGTTATGTTTGCACTTAGGTACACAAGTGGTAATGAAATACGATTTGATCCATGTCCGTTCATGTGTATGTCTCTCCCCGGCGGGAAGACAAGTAAACGGATGTCTATTCGTATGCATGTTTCTTCCTAACGTGAAACAAGTAAAATATTGTTTGTTTGTATGCATGTTTCTCCTCAACGGGAAAACAAGTAAAATGGTGTTTGTGTATATACATGTTTCCCCCCCCCCCAACAGGAAAACAAGTAAAAGGGGGCCGTGAAACTCACCTGAGTCCGAGTAGAGCGTAGGTAAAATAACACCGCACAAGGATGCAACAAAAACACAATAGTTAGCCTGTGAACAGTCTACAAATTCCCTATAATTATATTTACAATCAGTTAGGGACACATAAGATTTTGTGACGATGACACGGAGAGATTGAACGTCCTAAAACATACTTAGGGATAACGAATAGACAACCGTGTCTTCGGAAATCCAAGAATTCTTAGTTTAATAGTTATAATTGATGTGGTACGTATCAACGTCACCAACATGAATCAAATATATAAAATATTGTTTCGGATGTTTTGATTGAGTTAAATAATAATTTCAAGTAATAATATAAATAATTATATTATTTAAACGTGAGAAAAATCATTAAACGAGTTATAATTTCAAACCCGAATTTAAAACCATTGTTTGCATGTTTTTACGAATTTAATAATTGTCTTGGAAATAATAAATTATGTTATTTTTAATTTAAACAAAAGATTCAAAAAAATGTGTTCTAAATTCAATCCCGAGCCTACGGGTGTTTTCCGGGTTCAAAACGTATTAATATACCAATAAGATAATATGGGAAGTGATTTTATGATTAAATTAATGATAAAAACTAGTTTAAAAATAAAATGGGGGTGGAGGGACTCGAACCCGGGTCTCCTCCCTCACAGCCAACCGTCTTAACCATCACAGCCCGCTAGGGTTTTGCAACAAAGCCCGGATCGGATTGGTTTTAACACTGATGGTTCCAATGCCCGTCCCCCCTACGCACCCCGATCCAAAACCAGTCCTAATTCCATCGATTTCATCCACGATTGAACACAAACGATTAGGGGTTTTGTTAATCAAGGTATTGTGACATGTGAATGTAATTAATTACAAAATCATCAACTTTTGAATCGTTAATCCTTGTTTGAAAAAGTCGAAACCCTAGGTTTTAAGCATGGAATCAATCCGGTTAAAACTGATAAGATTATAGATTGAAATCATGGGGTTTTCAATAAGCAGAGTATTGCGATTCTAATCATACAAATTAATTGGATTAAGATCGTGTCTAGATTAGGGTTCGATTAAACCCGAATGGATATGAACCCTAGAACCCAATCGTGTTCAATTTAGTGTCGTAAGCCGCGATTATGATAGGGCTTTCAGTCTAGGCATTAAGACGAAGCTAAGGGTATGATTTGTTACCAGAATTGATGTTGAATTGGTGGTGATCGACTAAAATGAACTCCGGCTTTGCGTGGCTTGATCTTCGGCGAGCTTGACCGCTTTTCGGTGAAACAGAGGTGTGCAAAAGCTCTAGTGGGATTCGTAAAAGGTGCACAGGTGATGAATTGAGAGGATAACAAACAGAACGATCGAATTCGTTTGGAATAGAGGTGGGTTTCGACGGTTATGCCATAAATGCCCATAATTGGGTTTAACTTGAATCAGTGCTAGTGTTAATTGGTTCAATAATGATCATTAAAGGTTGGGACATGCATATCAGTTAAAACATTGGACGGATTTCGGTTACAATTCACGAATTTGGATCAAGGATATACTGAGTTTGACTTTTAAAAGTCAACAGAAATCAATTTCCATTGATTTTGACTTTCCAGAATCAATAACTTGAATTTGGGGTTATTACACAACTAGTCCCTGCAGTTTAAGATTAAATATTGACAGGATCAGTCCCTGGGGTTTAGGATTGAATTAACTGTGTTACTAGATAACTGGATTTAGATTAACAGAATTAACAGAAAATTGACGGATGTCACATAAGCTATATCAGACAAGAACGACACAGCCAAACAGAAATTGAATGAAAAACAATTCACAGAATCTCTTACACAAAAGATAGAACATACATCTCAAAACAACTTTTATCATTCTTTAAGACAAAAATGAATCAGGCGAGACAAAATAAGATTTTTAGAATAGTAATAACTTTATGGTTATTACTACTAGCAACCATGATTAAGATTAAATTCAAGACACATAAGGTTTGTCACACATATTATCCTAAGGGACCATAGAACACACACAATATTTCAACTTGGTAAACGAAAAACAAAAGATTTCAAGTTTTTTTTTTCTTTATTTAAGAGAAAAAATATAAAGCATAAGAACTCGCACCAACTCACACACGGAGATGAATCTTAGCAACAAATAAACAAAAAACTAAATTAAAAAAACAGCAAAGCAACTATAAACTAGACAAAATGCAAAACGTATAATGCACAAATAAAACTGGTGGTCTGTCACCAGTAAATATATTCAATGTCAGTCCTCCTAACCCGGCTACAATACGCCTAGACATAAACAATATGTGTGACAGAATGTAAAAAAAATAGTTAAAAAAGATTTTAGAGACACTTACAGTGTTCTGAATAGAATTCAACATAAGTGAATATTTTTCTTGTCACCAAGTCAACAGAGCAGCGGAAACATATACCAACGATAGTCTTCAATCAAACAAGTATGAACCTAAAGGATTCCTGTAGGATCCCAAGTAGATTTAATAGAGAGACAGAAAAAAAAACACGAATAAAGCAAATAATTAAAAATTTAGTGTTAAAAGAAAGCCTAGGTTCTTGCTGACTAATATAGAAACAATTAATTAACCGGAATCCGCCCCTGGTTTGACCGGCGGTCACCTTAAATGAATGTGATGTTTATTAGAGCCCCGGACTTCGGTTAATCAATCGCAAGGCCTTTTATTAGTCAAAAAATGGCGATTGTAATCTTTATTTTAAGAGTAAAGTACACGGATGGTTCTTGTAGTTTACCAAAATTTTGGATTTGGTCCCTAGCTTTCCAAAAGTACACGGATGGTCAATGGGATTTGCACTTTGTAACGCATTTAGTTCTCAAACTTTTCCAAAAGTACATGTATGGTCTTTGTGGTTTGCACTTTGTAACGCATTTAGTCTCTAACTTGGACCTTCTAAAACCTTTAGATTTGTTGTCTGGGGACTAAATGCATTACAAAGTGCAAACCACATGGATCATCATTGTACTTTTGAAAAGCTATGGACCAAATCCAAAATTTTGGTAAACCATAGGGACCATCCGTGTACTTTCCTCTTATTTTAATATAGTCAACAAATTTTTTTTCAAAAACTATCTCTGTGTTCTTATTAATTAAGAACCCGGTTAGCCGAATCAGAAATGCAACAGAAAGGAGCAATTATAGTTTCAATAAACGCACCGATTAGGCTATAGATAAGCAAAAATAATCAGGCTCCGTATCAGTAACTAATAATCAATTCTAGAAACTAAAGAAAATTGTTCACAAAAAATATGCAAACCACTTGATCAATAATACCCCTCTTTGAAGGATATTGAACAAAAACCCAAATACAGACTGAGGTTTGATAATCCCAAAACAATCTTAGAAGCAGATTGATCACAACAACCAACCAGAAAAAATACCCCAACTTAAGGGTTAGCAAAGAATATCCAAAGTCCAAACAGTAACTTAGTTTTTTTGTTTTTCTACAAACCGAAACATAAACATTCCTCATTTTATTGGTTGGTCAATCGATGAAGAACAATATCAACTTGAAATATAAGTTTGTTCTTTTTTTTAAACAGTAATATTTATTTTTTAAAGAACAAGAAAAGGATTCAACAATTCTTATCAAATATCAATAGTACTTGATTCAACCACAAGAACCCAATGACATAAGAAAAAACATTCCTTCTTTTTTTCAAAGAGCAAAACTTTTATATATTTTTTTCTTTATAAAAAAAAAGAAATACCAAGAACAACCCACAGTTCAAGTTTAATCTAGGGTTTAATAACCCTCAACCAGTCGCAGGAACCAAGAACTAACCAAGTGTGATTTTGAAGGAAACCGTTGATTCAAGAGCAACGAGCCTCTGATACCATGTCAAAAAACATGAAAATACGGTTTTATTCCTTCAATCAACACTAATAGATAGAAAAATAAGACGAACAGAGATGGGTATTGAAACCCTAATCAAAAGAAACAATACACATCAATTGTAGATGAATCGTTCGTAATGAAGACTTGTGCATGTCTTTAGGAGCAGAAAAGAAGCTAGGAGTAGATGGGTCTTTGGAGCCCATATTGTCTTGAGTAGATGGACCGCAGGGGAAAAGTCCAACTCAAACCAAAGAAGGAAAATAGATTAGAAATAAAAAAATGATTATTAAGTTGAAAGAAAGAGTATTTTTAACACAAAACATTAGAAAATACATTTAAAATCTTCCTATGCTCTAATACTACTGTGTTGGATTAAGGTATTGCTTACGGGTATTATTGGTGTATGTGAAGTAAAAATACACAACACATAAGATTGTGATTGGTCATTGTAATTTACAATATCGTAGGTTGTACGTATATATTGAATGAACCGGTGCGAGTATGAACGCATCCCTTCATCAAATCGTTACATAATAACTGCCATTTGTTTAACCTAATTTGCAACCTACTACCCATATCCTATATTTAGTAAATATTAATTAAGCACAAATAATTAATTGTTTACATAATAGACCCTAAAGATTTAATTGTTTACAAATAAAACACAAATATTGTATAGATTATACCGTCCCTAATATTTCTACGAAATTTTAAAAAAAAAATTTATTAATCTTAATATATTAACTTTATAATTTTGAAGGGCGTCTAGCTATTAACTATAAAAATTGTTGTTGTCCACAATAAATATGATGAGAAGCGTCTATTGCTGACTTATTTGAGATTTGTAGCTAGCAGCATAAACTTAGTTAATAGTGTTTTCTAGAATTACAAAATGGGATTTGCAGATCTCTAATTTTCACAATGTTTGTGATTTATTTCTAAAAGCTAATTAAACAAAACAATTGGGATCGTTATACTCTCGTTACAAACAAAAACAAATCAGCCGGTTTTGAAAATTTATTTTTTTTAAATAGAAAAGAATATTTTTTTTAACGTCATGGGCTCAACTGGCACGTCCCACCATGGGAAACTCGTATATCACTACCCAAACAACCACCAAGGAATTCGAAATCTGCAGAGGGTGTTCCTAGTTATTATATAGTGCACCTTACTAGATTCGAACCCATAACCTCCACAGAGAGAAACCCTTTAAAAAAAAAAACCAGACCACCGGACAAAACTTTGATGCCAGAAAAGAAATTATTTGATTACCTAAATAGTCTGTTGAATCTCGTATACCATATCTATTGACAATCTAATTAAGAACAAGAGAAAAATATATATATCTATAGCATATAATAAATAAAAGTTTTTTCATGATATGTGTCGACTTCATATTTATTATCATCATTTTTTTGTCGCCTCTATCTCTTATTAAATACACATTTAACTTTTAATAATAATATATTTTTAAATAAATTACTAATTATACTAATAAAACACATTTGTTTAAATTGTCTCTCTTATAAGAAACTTTGAAATCTAATTATTTAACTTTTTTCAGTCAAATAGTAAATGAAATTCAAATTAAATTAAATAGTAATTAACGTATTTTTGAAATTAAGCTAAATATAATATTTTTTACGTATTTTGAATTATGTTTTCTATCCTCAATATATATAATACATTTTTATTTATCTTTAAAATATATATAGAGAGAGAGATTTAAGAATTTTATGTAAAAATATTTTTCACCCTGTATATACTACACGGGTTCTAAGTTACGATGGAATGTCTCAAACTTGTGATTATAAATATTGACAAATTGTAATCTTATACATAGCTCTTTGTATTATACTAGTAGAGACCTAACCAATACTCAACTAATCAAATAAGGCTAACTATATATTAATAACATCGATCTATAAGGTGTTGGGGCACGTAGCGGGTTCACGGGTACACCGTCGCCGCCGCCAATACCCCCTCGAGTAGCCATACGGGTAAGCGATCTCGGGTATACGTACATGCTTCTTAATTTCCATTTTAATGGAGATTTTGCATGAAATCTTGATTTAAATAATTCCAATTTAAATACATTTTCTTAATTTGCATGAAATCTTGATTTAATTTATTTTTATGTAATTTTTTTTATTTATTGTATTTTTTTTGTATATTATTTATGTACCTTTTTTTAATTAATTTAATTTATTTGTTTTAGTTAGTTTTAATAAAGTATTAATTAAAAAAAATTAGGGTATTAGGGTTGTGCCCCTAACACTTTAGAGTCTGAGTTGGATTTAGGTAAAAATTAGGTGACATTTCCTCATTGGATATTTTGTTAGGGTAGTTTTTAGGGTGAGGTGAGGGTTGTGCCCCCAACACCCTAAGAAAAATGGCACTTGTTTTAGAGTTCCTAGTAAAGATTATTTTTTACGGCGAACACATACTCTATACTCCATTCATAAAATCACCACACTTGCTCTCCTCGAACATTTGATTGGAAAATACACCACTTTACAAAATGTCTCTTTAGCGCGCGGCAGAGCCAGATGTACGTGTGAATTCTAAGCGCACATATTACAAACTGGCAATATTTAGTTTATTTAATTTGTTGGTGATTTGTTTGTTTTCAACTATGTGCTGCTGTTAATTAACTAAAAAAAACAGTGGGGGTAGCTGGTCCAGAACATATATGGTATCTTGCTGACCTTATCTGGATGATTAATGAAGCATAAACGGTCGTTTTAATTAACATTTAAGTTAACTTTGATTTTCATATAAATATATGTCATGCAATATAAGGAAACGCATCTAAAGTTGTCTGTACCTGGCAATAAAATGTTTACCTACTGGCAAGTTTTTCTTCCCTTACTACTTGCATTATTACTTCTTTTAACATCATATTTTTCTTATTCAAAATCCCACAAAAACCTACCACCATCTCCACCAAAATTACCACTAATAGGAAACCTTCACCAATTAGGCTCGAGCATGCATCGTATCCTTCAATCCATGGCTCGGACCTATGGTCCACTCATGTTGCTTCACTTTGGTACTGTGCCCGTAATTGTAGCATCTTCTGTCGATGCAGCTAGAGAGATTATGAAAACCCATGACGCAATATTTTCAAACAGACCAACTTTACACATTGTTACTACACTTAATTATAACTCTAGAGATATAGCTTTTGCCCAATATGGAGAGTATTGGAGACAGGTGAAAAGCATTTCCATACTCCATCTCTTAAGCAACAAAAGGGTTCAGTCGTATGGACAAGTGAGAGAGGAAGAGGTGTCTCATATGATCAAAAAGATTCAAGGAGCCCATAAATCCGTTGTTAATTTGAGTGAGTTGCTTATTACACTTACAAATAATGTGATATGTAGGGTGGCTTTGGGGAGGACATATGAGGGGATGGAGATTAAGTACATTGCAGATATGATTGAGGAGGTGGTGGGGCGTTTTTCTTTTGGGAATTTATTTCCGTCACTAGTGTGGGTGGATAGATTGAGTGGATTACATCGAAAAGCTGATGAACTTGCCAAATATATTGATGACTTTTATGAGGGTGTCATTAACGAACATGTAAATAAGAAAGAGTTTGGTGTCGAAGGCCAAGATCTTATTGATATCTTATTAGAAATTCAAAGAGATAACTCTACGGGTTTTCGTCTTGAAAGAAGTACTATTAAGGCTATCATCTTGGTAATATGTCTCTCTTTTGGATTCTCTCTCTCTCTCTCTATATCTACATCTACACAATCTAATCTCTCTCTCTCTCTCTCTCTCTCTCTATATATATATATATATATTATACTAGGTTAAAATCTCGTGTATTACACGAGTTAAATAAATAAAATGTTATATATTTAGTAATAAAAATTTTATATTTTTAAAAACCCGTGTAATACACGGGTTGAATAAACCAGTATATTACATCGGTTGAATAAAATATAATGTAATTTGTTAACAAACACATTTGTCAAAATATGTTTTTAAAAAATGTAATTTGTCGTGACAGTTATAAGGTCTGTTAAATTAGTTTTTAAAACATTTTTTTTTCAACTGAGTATTAAATTTTTTAATTTAATTGATAAATGTTAGTTCATATTAAGTTCATTTGATTGATGATATAATAACTATTTATAATTAAATAATAAGTATTCGTAATTAGATTTATTAATATAAATATTATTATTTAATAGGAGAGAGAAATAGAAAATCTAATATTTAATAGGAGAGAGAGGCGGAAAAATAAAGATGATGAGTAACCAAAGAGTGATACGTGTCCTGAAGAGATTTTCATTTATTAAAGTAGTAAGATATATATATATATATAAGGGAGGGTTCAATTCAGAACACTAAATATTACGAGAACAAGCAGAACAAAATGAACAATTCATTTTTTCAATCTTAAAAAGTTTTAAAATATAAAAAAATTATATAAATATAATGTTTATTTGTTTTTCATGAAATTCAAACAAAAAAATCTGAAAAAAATATTATTTATATACATACCTACACATGTGTAATTCATGTGTAGGTTTTTTTACCTACGCATAACCTACATATGTGTATAAAACTTTTAAATATAAAAAAACATATGAAAAAATTAGTTTGATTGATTATTATGTACATAAACATACATATTTGTATGTAAGAATTATAAAGTTTTAATTTTTTTTACCATGGATCAAAAAAATAAACGATTTAGGTTTGTTCTCGCAATACTTAAGTATTCTGAAATGAACTTTTCTCTCTCTCTCTCTCTCTGTATATATATATATATATATATATATATATATATATATATATATATATATATATATATATATATATATATGTGTGTGTATATATATATATATATATATACACATATATATATATATATATATACTATCTAATAAATGACTTAAGTAGGAGGACACTTGTCACATTTCCATGTCTCATCATTCTCAATTTCACACTTATCTCTGCTACTAATAATCAACTCCACTATTTTTGACAACTAAATTAAAATATGCACATCAAGTTTTTTTTTATGGTTTTTTGAATTTAAAATTGTGAAAAACTAATTAATTCGTCCGGAAACCTTTTCGTCTGAGTAGCTTTTCGATTGGAATGCAATGTTCCTGATTTCGAACGAAAACCTTTTCGGTAAAAACGCATTTCGGTCCCTTCAACCCCATTTTGGACCATTCATATGATTCTTAGTCAAAATCGTCGTTTTTAATCCGAAATCCCAACTTTTTACGTCAAAATTGTCTAATTCTTATCCATGAAATTTAATCCACGGTTTTTAGACTTGAACACACGTAAAATTCGAAGATTTTTAGATCAAACTTGTTTTGACCCGTATTTACCTAAAATCCCTAAACAGAGATTTAGACGAGATCTTTACCTCAAATTAGCAAGTTTCTTTAGCAAAACTTCGAGTAATCAGTGGAGATGAAGAACGAAACGATCTAGAAGCAAAACTGTCACTTTCTCTCTCAATGACTTTCTCTCCCTAGATGGTGTGGGGAAGATGAAGTTAAAAATGAGGTGGGGAAGGGGAGAGCTAGGGTCTTGAGGCTCCCCCTCCACCCTTAGGCCCACACGATTCAAACCTTGGCCCATGAACCGGTCCATCTTGTCCCGCCACCTCTCAAGATAAATTCCCGCACCGGATACGTGATAAAATTCCAGCTAATGTTACAACATGTACATCCAAAATCCAAAAATCCATTATCCTCATGTATCCAAACATAAATAGTTCTCATGAATTGAAAAAAAAAATATTCTTAATTTCAAACATTAGAATAGAATTTCACAAAATTATAGAATATTACCAATTGAGTTCAATAACAAATTACATTATTTCCATCAAAATATATTAAAATCAATGAACATCCAAAAATGAAAAGCCGTAATCAAATATAGCAACTTAACGATCACATCATAATATAGGTTATCTAGTTGATGAATGATAACAGATCCCTCATTGTAGTCTTGCATCTCTATTCATATGTGAAATGTCATATACACATGCTTATGCATTGATCTCTTTTTAACCATCACCTATATATGTGTAATTTGATTCATGATTCGTAGAACATCTTTGGTGCCGGCACTGATACCACATTCACCACCCTAGAGTGGGCAATTAGTGAGTTATTAAGAAACCCACATGCAATGAAAGAATTGCAACAAGAGATACGCAAAATAGGACGAGGAAGACCAATGATACCTGAAGACGATATAGACAAAATACCCTACCTAAGAGCTGTCCTCAAAGAAACCCTACGACTACACGCCCCAGCTCCACTGCTCCTTCCCCGTGAATCAACAAAAGATGTCAAACTACTCGGCTACGACATCCCATCTGGTACACAAGTGATGATTAACGCATGGGCGATAGCAAGAGATCCTTCAATATGGGAAGAACCCGAAGAGTTTAGACCAGAGAGGTTCTTGAACACCTCTACCGATTATAGAGGTTTACATTTCGAGTTGATACCATTTGGTGCTGGACGCCGAGGGTGTCCTGGTATTAGTTTTGCAATTGCTATTGCCGAGTTTGCTTTGGCAAATTTAGTGTATAAGTTTGAACTTACATCTGCGGATGAAGACAGTTTGGACATGACTGAGAGAGATGGTATGACTGTTAAAAGGAAGTTTCCTATACGTGTCATAGCAACTCCTTGTGAGTAATTCGATGGTTCCAAGGGTTTGATAAAAATAAATTGTTGTCTTTTTATGTATTATTTTTATGTATTATGTAATAAATCGTTATGCTTTATATTAAAATAATAGACATAAAAGTATGTTCAAACAAATAAATATCTTTTGAGCTAGCTAAAAAAAAAATACATTACATTTTTACATGAATGTTGGGCCTTGTGACCTAAACGATTTAATGTATGTAGGAGTTCTTGTTACTATTTAAGATCCATATAAATATAAATAAATGCTATTACAATTGAAATCCTTTGTTGTTTTCTTTTGTATTAACAAGTTACTAGATATATTGAACTTTTTATATAAATGTTGTGAGACATCCTATAACATTATACAAGAAATATGTTATTAATAGAATGGATAGGGCAGGCTTGATCAAATCCAGGCGATCGAAAAATTAAATTGTTCTCCCAAGTGTATACAATTCAATCAGTAAGATTATTGCATATATTCATATTTAGCTCTAGTCATGGGACTAAAGAGAAAAGCAGAAGGAGTTTTAGATCAGTAGCAGGTTTTCGATTTCCTTTAAAAAAACAGGTTTTCGATTGGTCGATGAACAGGCAGGAATCGATCAAACACCAGTAGAAGTCGACCTTCAGTGGTATGGATCAAACATCAGGATTAATCAAATAATCGCTAAAAATGAATCACCGGGGTAGCTTTCGTTTAGCAGCTCGGAAGACAGAAAACCGTTAGTGTGTTTCCTGGTTAATGGTTGATAGATGGTGGCTTACGACCTGGGAAAAAATCAAAACTTTGAAGGAGGAAAAGCTAAAGATGGTGAATGGGTCCAACAGGATAAGAGCCACATAAAGTGTTTGATGTGCAACGAGTTTGAATATTTTATAAAAGAAAGTCTAAAATAGAAGAAGAAAGAGGATGTTAATCTGACCCAACACGAGGATGATGAACTAGCATTGGTGTGATGGTAAACCATGTCTTTAAGAAAGATAAAGATCTTCCTTACACTAAGTTAAGTTTAAGGGGGAGGGGTGTTGAAAATTAAACTAAACTTGTAGTTTTAGTATGTGTTATGAGTATAAGGGTCAAAGTATTATATTGTAATTATGCACAGGTCTAAGTCCAATTATTGGGTTAATAGATTATATGGGTTATATAAAAAAAATGCACATATGCCATACGTTAGTTGGCAATCGACCATTGCAATGAATACATACACATTGTTGAAACTACCATTGTTGAATGTCTACAAAAGTTTGTGGATGTGTTATTGAAGTTTTTCAAAGGAATATATAAGAAGTTTTTCTAAGGAATATATAAGAAGTCCAAACTGTAGTGGCATCCAACATTTACAAGAGACATATGCATCCAAGCGCATGGTTCCTAGAATGCTAAGAAGCATTGAATGCAAAAAATGGGCTTAGAAAAACTGTCTAGTTGCATCGAAATGTTAATATACTCAAGATGACCAGGGACATCTCACCATTATGCCAGAGGTGGTTGCATTACATGACCTCTGCATTTGACATGCATATTTTGGAGTAGTGGGATCTAGCAATAACATCAGCGTGCTCAATCAATCTCCATTATTCAATCAAGTGGTAAAAGGATACTACTCTGTAATGCAGTTTTACACTGAATGGGACAAATCTTGCATATAGAATATATCTTGAATATTCTACATTAGTAAAAAGTCTTACACATCCACAAAACATAAAGATGGTGGAGTTTAAAATTCGTAACGAGTATGCAACAAAGGATCTCGAGAGAACTTTCGGTCCTTCAATCACAAAGGGGAATTATATGAGGCCTGGCAAAAGTTTGGAGCTTGAAAGAACTAAGCGATATAACGTATGCATGCATTATACCGTATCACCTTTGAATTACTATATCACCTTTAAAAAAATATACAGTATCACTCGATAATCGGATACAAATAAACTAATTTTATAATGGGGAGAGATATTCTAAGAAAGCTAAAAGTGTAAAAACTATTTTAAAAAACCCATCACCACCCCCCAAAAGCCTAAACCCCCCACCCCAACCCCCCCAAAACCTAACCCCCACCCCATCCTGAAAAACCTAAAACCCCCCACCCCCACCCTCAAAAACCTAAATCCTAACAAAAAAAAACCCTAAAAAACCAAAAATGTGTTCTAAAAACACCACCACCACCCCCCAAAAGCCTAAACCTCCAACTCAAACCCCCCCCCCCTCAAAACCTAAATACTAAAAGCTAAACCCTTAAGGTAAAAACTAAACCCTATAAGCTAAGATCGTAGAGTTCGACGAGACGGTTCCAACGCCGCTGAAATGACTAAAATCAGAGTATGTATGGGCCAGTTATAAGCGTTTTAAACAACTTTTTACACTTTTTAGATTTTTTAACGAAACCTGCCGCATTTTATAATTTCCTCTAATACTTTTTAAATTTTGGTTGGCCCGGCCCATGAATAAAGAAAAAGCCCAAAGGAAAATAAGGCCTATTTTCACCCAAAAACTTATACCAACCAATAACATCGTCCCCCTTATCTTCCCCTCTCACACTCCTCCTCTAAACCCTTAACCATGGCAAAACTCATTTCCAACGCCTGCTTGCTTTCATCGTCTCCGGCGATCTTTTCCGGCAAATCTCATCAACACGTCTGCTCACCTCTGAAACCTATTACACTCCACCTATCTACTTCCTTCAAATCCCTTTCTCTGCGAAGAAACCCTAATTTGCCGAAAATTGTGACCATCGTTGCGTCCCAAGAAGATGACAACACATCGGTTCTTCAAGTGGATGAAAAATTGGATTGGGGGAATGAAAGTCAGGAATTAACAGAAGCGGATGCCGGCACCGGCGTCTCCGAATGGGAAGGGAGTCCGGCGACGGAGGAGTATGCAGAGCCACCGGAAGATGCGAAGCTTTTCGTCGGAAATTTGCCGTATGATGTGGATAGTGAGCAATTGGCTCAGCTTTTTCAACAAGCTGGTGTTGTGGAGATTTCTGAGGTGTTTTTTGTTGATTGAATTGTGTGTTCTGATTTGAATTTTTGTGAATGTTTTGATTTAGGGTTTTGTTGGTTGAATTAGGTTATTTACAACAGGGAGACTGATCAGAGTAGGGGTTTTGGGTTTGTGACTATGAGTACTGTTGAAGAAGCAGAGAAGGCTGTAGAGATGCTCCACCGTTATGTAAGAAATTATTTGTTACAAACTGTTATTTTCTATTTTATGTTACAAAACCTAATTTTGATATATTAAAGTCTCTAAATTTGTCCAAAATTACCCAATTTTGGAATACTGAAGTCCCTAAAGTTGTCTAAAGTGTAGGTAATTGTGAAAAAAAAATTGATTGGTATCCCTTAAGCTAGTCAAAATTTGATGAAGTGACTTTGGTTTTAAAATGCGTGCATCGGGAGCCATAATGCGGTGATGAGATCGCATCGCTGCAGTTGATGCGGTCTTGCGATGCATTATGCGGTTGACCAGTATTTGAATAAATAAGACCATTGATTGCAATGGGTCTGAATTTTTCAATTCTGATTGAGCAAATCTGACCATCGATTGGCAATGGGTCTGAGTATTTGAGCAAATTAGACCATCCTTTGAACAAATTTGACTACAGAAACAAATGATGAAAATATCTTATATTTTAGTGTTATTTTAGTGTTTAAAAGTTGACGAAAAATATTATCTATAAATAATTTTTTTTACTATTTTTTTAATAACGAACGCCTCGTATACGTGATGTGTGCTCATCACGCATCTGTTTTTGGGATCAAAACACATTGGAGCGCCGCATGCTTTTTAGAAACAAGGATGTGACATTCAACATTTAGCCATAAAAACTTTACATAATTGTTACTTTGACCAATTTAAGTGTTGATGGGCCATTAGTTTAATTTTATTTCATAATTACGTGTATTTTATACAAGTTTAGTGACTTTAATATACCAAAATTGGGTTAAGGGGCTTTTTCATTTATTTTTTATAAGTTTGGGAACAATATGCTAAAACTAGGTTGAAGGAATTTTTCGTGCAAAATAAGAAAGCATCTTAGTTTTCTTATGGCATTTACCCTTAAAATCCTTGCAAATTGTGATTATTTATGTAATTGGTTTTTGTACTTTTAACTGTAAACTTATAGTTTGAATCCATCAAGAATGATGTATGCTATGTGAAACAGGAACTAGGAGGAAGGTATTTAACTGTAAACAAGGCTGCACCAAGAGGATCAAAGCCCGAGCCTACACAACAGATCAGTGGGCCCTCGTACAGAGTTTATGTTGGCAATTTGCCGTGGGATGTTGATGATGTTCGTCTCGAGCAAGTTTTTAGTGAGCATGGGAAGGTTGTGAATGCAAGAGTTGTTTATGATCGGGAAAGTGGTCGATCACGAGGCTTTGGTTTTGTGACTATGTCATCTGAAAGTGAACTCAACGACGCCATTGAAAATCTTGATGGACAGGTATCCTATAATTCTTGATAGACTTATGCCAAGATTACATCTTTATCTTTTGTGAAATGAAGTAGGATTATTCTAGAGGCGGCAAATTTGGCTCGTTTACTATGAGTGGGTCGATTTGGGTTGTGTTTTATAAAAAACAGGTCGAACCTAAAAGAATTAAACACATTGTTATTTATAGGTTTTTAATAAGGAAATGGACAAAATAAGTGATTGTTGGTCAACCCAGACCAACTTAACTAAACTATTTTGAAGTTTTTTACTAGTACCAAAAGATTACTTGTTTCAAACGAAATCCATTTTGGCCGTTACCCTACCAATCTGACATGCCTTTCTTGCCACCACCATGATATACCTTACTAGTATATCAAGTTTTTTTTCACTATGAAAGATAATAATCATCTGCACTGTCTGTGTGATAGAGCCTGGGCGGGAGAGCGATCAGAGTAAATGTAGCAGAGGAAAAACCAAGGCGTTTCTGATTTGATTCTTTGACGACTTTCATGGCTTTAATTGTTTCGAAATGGTATTCATATTTGTATAAGTTTTGAAGTTTTATGTAGGAATTTATCTTGCTTTCAGGGTGACCGGTTTTCACATGATGCTTATGCATATCAGTGTAAGTTTTGAAGTTTTATGTAGGAATCACTTTCGTTGCCAGGATTAAATGTCCCAATTAAGCTTGTTATATGCAACGATTTTGATCATCTTATAACAGTCGGTTAGATTTGTTAGATCGTTCACAGATCAAAAGACATTTAACCAATTCAAACTCAAACGAGTAAGTTAGACACTTGCTAAATCATTGAAAAAGTATATACTAGAAGTGGACCTGTCACCGAAACGATTGAAAATGACAAAATAATTAAGTTTTAGGTTGTCATGTGCAACATGTTGATAAAATGGTCATGTTTATATTGGCTTATTTATCTTGTTTAAATAGACTTAACCCTATCAACCTATTTACAACTCATGTTATCTATTTATCACAACTTGTTTAACACGTTTACAACTCATGTTATCCATCTGGTTGTTCCTTCTTTACATACTTAAGAATTAACAGAAATCAAACTGGATGAAGATATTTCATCTAGAAACTGGAAAATCAAACCGAATTACAAGTTTATTAAGAACTTAAGGGAATAGATACGACAAATAAAATTCAAATAAATGGGATAAGTATAGCATATCCCTTGTAGAAAATAAAGTGTTTGATTACAAGTTTAATATCAAATTTTTGTTCTATCATATATAATAACTAGGTTATGTATCCGTGTATTACACGGGTTGAATACAAATAATGAAATAAAGTGTATGATTTAAATTACATGTAACTCAAACTGAATCAACAACTTTAGCCTTGTTGAGGTATACAAACTCTTATGAATACACCCTGTGAATGTAAAATTGCCAAAATTGATATCAGTTTAAACACCTGACCGTTTAAGTTTAGTTTCTTACGGAAACCCATTAGAGGTATATCATAAATGAACCAAAACATCCACCACATCAACAGATTATTAACATAAAAAGGTCAAAAAGCAAGCTACAGACAGTGAAGCTAATACGCCTAGCAGTTTTGAACTTTTTATTAGCGTTTTTGCTTGGTTTCAAGGGCTTTAACAGTTCGACTGCCGGGTGTTCAAGGTCAGTAGAAAAAAGGGGGTTGCAGCCACCTTGGTTGCTTGATTTGGCGGCTGTCTAGAAAGCAAGAACCAAGCAACCTTATCTAAACTTGGCACACTAACTGTTAACAAAAAAATTAGACAAAGTGTTATAAATCAACCAAGCCTGCCCATGTAGGTTAAAAAATTAGGATAATAGCTTTAAGAAAAAGATGAATACCATAAGAATGTCATTGAAACAAACTTCACTACAAAACCGAAAAACATGCAGTCATTAATAAACAAATAAAAAAAGGTTAATTGTTCATAAAATATGATGTACACCTTTCTAAGTCACCATCAAGAATCAAAATATTCTTCGCTAGCTCTTTCAATTTATCATCATACATGGGTTGCAAACTCTTCTTCTCTAACTTACACATAAAATATGATGTACACCTTTCTAAGTCACCTTTCTAAGACATGACATTGAATGGCCAAATGCATGACATTTCTTCCAACCCAAATGGTCCATTTCTACACACACATCAAATGACTTTGTATATGAAAATATAAACATATTGGTAGAAAAATAATTAAAAAAAAAACAAAATCAACAACGATTAACAGAAAACTTATCTATGTGAGTTTAATCGGAAAACCCCAAATCGATCGCAATTGAAATCGCTCTAATTTAGGGTTTCAAAAGAAAAACATCGATTAATAAGAAACAAAAATTTTGCACACATCAAATGACTTTATATATGAAAATATAAACAGATTGGTAGAAAAATGATTAAAAAAACAAAATCAACAACGATTAACAGAAAACTAATATATGTGAGTTTAATCGGAAAACCCCAAATTAGAGCGATTTCAATTGGTGAAATCCGCGACATGGTGAAGGTCGCAAATTGTGAAAATCTAGATGATGCTATGGATCTGGGAGCATCATTGACAACCAGCCTGATTAGAAATCAGGAAGAAGGAAAGAAGAAGAAGGAAGTAGTTGGGCAAGGTCTAAATGGAATCAAGAAATCCAATTTTACTCCTCGAAATAACAACTCTTCCATGCCTGAATGTCCAAAGTGCAGGAGAAGGCACTTAGCACAATGTCGATCTAGATCTTATTGCAGTTTCTGCAAAATGTATGGACACAAGGTAGAAGATTGTTATAGAAAGAAATCTTTCACGTGCTTTGGATGTGGCGAAGCTGGTCACATCAAAATCAATCGTCCTAAGCTTAAGAAACCAGATGGGACAGGTCCCAAACCTGCAGATGGAGTGAAGAAGAATGCGCGAGCATTCGTTCTCAACACTCATGAAGCAGCAGGTAAGCCCGATGCCATTACGGGTACATTTCTTGTTGATGATATTTATGCTCGAGTTTTATTTTACTTTGTTGCAAACCAAAGTTTTATAGATCATAGATTCTGTAGACTGTTAAATAAAACTCTAGCTAAATTAGACAAGAAATATATGGTAGAAACGAACAACGGTGACCTCGTCCAAATCTCGGAAATCCTTGATAATTGTCATATCACATTATCAGGACATGTTATACCTGCAAAACTGTTGCCAATGACTTTGGAAGGTTTTGATATTGTCTTAAGAATGGATTGGTTAGCCTCTAACCAAGCCCGTAACCTATGTGATAAAAAAGCAATAGAACTTCGTTCACCGAAAGGCAACATTCTTACGATCAAAGGCGATAAATTATCCAACTCTGTTGGAATAATTTCTATGTTGAAAGCCACAAAATACTTTCGGAAAGGATGCCTAACATACCTTTTTTTTATCTACCGAAACTAAGACAAAGATAGAAGATGTGCCAGTCGTGGTTGAATTCCCTGATGTCTTTCCTGATGAACTGCCTGGGATTCCATCAGAAAGAGAAGTAGAGTTCAGAATCAATCTAGTCCCCAGTACGGCACCTATTGCTAAAGCCCCGTACATATTAGCTCCAAACGAAATGGCGGAATTGAAGAAGAAATTAGATGAATTGCTTGAGAAGGGATTTTTAAGACCAAGCTCATCGCCTTGGGGAGCTCCGGTCTTATTTGTTAAAAAGAAAGATGGTTCGATGCGTATGTGTATCGATTATCGTGAACTAAACAAAGTTACGATAAAGAATCGCTATCCACTTCCCTAAATCGATGATCTTTTTTATTAACTCCAAGGAGCTTGTTACTTTTCCAAAATTGTTCTTCGATCTGGCTATCATCAATTGAAAGTCCAGGAAGAGGATATTCCTAAAACTGCTTTCAGAACTCGATATGGTCATTATGAGTTCACGGTAATGACGTTTGGACTTACTAATGCACCAACAGCATTCATGGATACGATGAATCGAGTCTATAAACCTTACTTGGACAAATTCGTTATTGTATCCATTGACGATATCCTTATCTATTCCAAAAGAAAGGAAGATCATACTAACCATCTGAAAATCTTACTCGAACTCTTGAGAACAGAAAATTTGTATGCTAAGTTCTCAAAATGTGAATTATGGCTGTCAAAAGTTCGATTCCTTGGGCATATGATTAATACCAATAGTATCCAAGTTGACCCTGTCAAGATTGAGGCCATATCCAAATGGGAAATCCCGAAGTCACTAACTGAAGTCCGTAGTTTCCTTGGTCTAGCTGGTTACTATCGGAGGTTTATCCAAGATTTCTCTCGAATTGTTGTACCATTGACTTCTCTGACCCGCAAGTCAGTCAAGTATGAATGGGGTCCTAAACAAACTGAAGCTTTTGAAACTCTGAAACAGAAACTGACTCAAGCACCCATATTGGCTCTGCCAGATGGAAATGAAGGTTTTTCAGTTTACTGTGATGCTTCATACACTGGCTTTGGTTGTGTGTTAATGCAAAGAAGCAAGGTCATTGCTTATGCTTCTCGTCAATTAAAGACTCATGAAAAGAATTATACGACTCATGATTTAGAACTAGGCGCCATAATCTTTGCTTTGAAATTATGGAGGCACTATCTGTATGGAGTCAAATTCACTATATTCACTGATCGTAAAAGCCTACAGTATATATTCAGTCAGAAGGAACTGGATATGAGGCAACGACGTTGGATGGAAATCCTGAATGATTATGATTGCAAAATCTGTTATCATGAAGGAAATACCAATGTTGTAGCAGACACCTTAATTAGAAAGGAAGATGAGAAACCTAAACGAGTTCGTGCTTTAAGAATCGACCTCCAAATCGATCTTATTACTCGAATTAAGGAATCTCATAAACTTGCTCTGCAAGAACCCAACCTTGAGAAAGAAGGATTGGAAGGCATGATTGATCAATTACTCAAAGGATATGACGGAATTCTTAGAATGAATAAGAGAATTTGGGTTCCTATCTATGGGAATACTCGTGAAGAAATTCTTGAGGAAGCCCATAAATCTAAATACACGATGCATCATGGAAGCGATAAAATGTACAAAAATCTAAAAGCCAATTACTGGTGGATAGGAATGAAGAAACATATCGCCATATATGTTGCAAAATGTTTGACCTGCTCTCAAGTTAAAGTTGAACATAACCGCATGGTTTGTTACAGCAACTTGAAATTCCTGTCTGGAAATGGGAAATGATAACCAAGGATTTCATCACGAAACTTCCCCGAACGAGTCGAGGAAATGATACCATCACTTGTTGGATTTCATCACGAAACTTCCCTGAACTTAGTAAGTCTGCTCATTTTCTTCCAATGAAATAAACATCCAGTATGGATAAGCTAGCACATGTAAGGCCCCAAACCCGGGAGGCCTCACTTGTTGGATTTACTCATTCATAAACAATTCTTAAACTTGAATATCAAAATAACGCAACAGAAAATTTCATTGAAACATAATCATAACATTGTTCAACATGCGAAAGCGTAACATAGTCTAATACATAAACATAACATAAACTAATCATAACGGGATGCCAGTCTTCATATCATCCAGGTAACTCATCAAGCCGCCCAGCATCACCGTCCATCATCATAACCTGCCTTAACCTGAATGTGCATACTAAAAAGTCAGCTACGCTGGTGAGTTCTAGCTTTTCATAAAAACCTTAACTTCGAATATTTGCCAAAAACATATCATTTAACTTCATTAATAAAAGCGTACGAAAACATGCAATAACATAACATAACATAACATCATAAACATAAGTCAACGAACATATCGAATCTGCACCTTCTCGTAACCGTCAATTCCAAACATCGCATACTGGTGGAATGACCTAAAGATCACCACCACTAGGCCCTTCCACCGTACTGTCCTTCAGGCGGGAATCCTAGGGCTCGATACTTAGGTCATTTACCACCGAACTTCAAGCACAGCACCACAAGGATGACACGTACCAAACTTCAAGTACCGCACCCCGTAAGGCACAAGTACCAAACTTCAAGCACGACTACCCCGTAAGGTAAATCGTACCAACTTCAAGGATCACGATAATCCCCTTGGTGACCATCATCACCCCAGTTGTACAACAGTTGGCCAGCCACAAAGGCCCCTAAAAGGTAAAGGCCTATAGCATACATCCAATACCCATAACCTTCATTCCCTAAGGAATAATGGCAGATTCGTTCATTTGTGACTTCGTAAACATTCACTTCTTTTACTTCAAAACTTCAGTTAAAGCATTTGTACGTTTTATTAAAAATCATTAATTCATTCATAAACACTTCATAAACTTCTTTTGGCAAAATATTTCATAAAAACTTCTTTCATAACTCTTCCTTCCAAAACATCGTTCATAAACATCATTTTATAAAACGTCACATACAACATTCATAAACATCGTTTTATAAAATAGTCACATCGTTACGTATACACACCAACCCAAAAATATTATTCAAAACATTTAAAATAGGGCTTCTAGAACTCACCTGATAAGCTAATCTGGGTTGTCCTAAACAAAGGTCCAACAACATCACTTCTGATCTGAATTGATTAGTTAAATACACATCAGACCAATCCCGACTCTAACGGTTTAACCATTTTGAACATACTGACTTTACTAACCGTCATGATGCCTGCGCACTTAGCAAGTGCGCAGGGCCTTGTTCTTGCGTACTTAATAAGTGTGCAGACTTCGCTTCATGCGTACTTGATAAGTACGCAGGCTTTGCTTCATGCGTACTTGATAAGTACGCAGGACCTGCTTCATGCGTACTTGATAAGTACGCTGGACATTCTTCTTGCGTATTCTTGCGTACTTATCTTCTCCGCAAAAACCCTAACTTTTTGCACGCAGATCTGATCACATCAAGATCCCGACTTTTTTGTTCAAAACGTTCGTTTTTCCTTCTAGATGCTAGATCTATGTTCATTTTCAAGTTTTATTCGTAAAAACGTTACCTTTTCATCCAAAACAAACAAAAACTCAGATCTAGACCGGATCGTTACCTGTATCGAGCTTCTGGTTCGGAGGTTCTTCTCACGAGCTATGGAGCAACACTTTGCTGGAATCTCGGGCCGATCCGTCTACTTTCTCTCTCTTCAGTTTCTCTCTCTAGAACTTGTAAAATGAGAGAAAAGAGATGGGCTAGGGTATTTATAGGGAGAGACTACCCTTAAGCCCATACGCGCGCAAGCCCATAGTCGGCCCATTCCACGCTCGTTTATTCCGTTCGTCTCGCATTTAACCCGTTTCCATTTATTGTCGTTTATTATTTTCAGGATGTTACAGCACAATTATACGTTAATGAAATTATAACATTACACAATGTGCCATTATTTATCGTGTCAGATAGAAATAGTAGATTTACTTCTTGATTCTGGCAAACCTTTCAAAAAGCTCGTGTGTCACACCCCCAAATTTGTTTACTTATTAAATAAATAAATAAATTAAGGTTGTAACAATTGGTAACATTACACAACAGCGGAAGCTAAACAAAGACTTCTAAATATGTCGAACACCCTGCGTCTTCATCTTCTAAGGGCTTAATCCAAATGTTTAACCTATTCCAACCGTGCCGTATATATATTACCTGAGAAACATGCTCAAAAATGTCAACGCAATGTTGGTGAGTTCACAGGTTTTAAATGAATACATTTGTCAAAACCATATGTATGAAACTGTTTGACAAAAACCATTTATACGAAATCTTTCGGCAAAAACCATTTGCACGAAAACGTTTGACGAAACTGTTTGTACGGGTACCATTGGCAAAATTCTTTGCTCGAAATTTACTGGCAAAACCATTGGTACGTATACCATTGGCAGAAGCCTTTGCTCGAATTTTACTGGCAAAACCATTGGTACGTATACCATTGGCAGAACCCTTTTCTCGAAATTGACTGGCAAAACCATTGGTACATATACCATTGGCAAAAACCATTTATGCGAAATCCTTTGACAAAAACCATTTGCACGAAATTTACTTTATGCATATGATAAACAAAACAAGTTAGCGGTTGATTCATCGAAGTCTAGCTAGCACTTACGAATTATGTGATGCATAAGCCTATAACCAAACCTTTAACGAATTCTCGAAATTTGCCCCAGCCCATTGTCCCTTTAAACAATGAGAAAAACAAGACCTAATATGCAATCATTTGACCCTGCTGGTCGTGGTTAGCGCGACTAACCATGATTGGGGGTGTCAACCCGAATAGTACTATTCATATCGATCTACGGCTAAGTCCATAGCTAATGGTTATAGTTCGAAATACCGAGGACCTTTTAGTGTTAACTCATGCTCACAAGGGAATCAGATGCTTGTTTCTCGTTTTCTAGTTATCATACCATTTGAAATTAACATGTTTTTCCCCCAAAATAGAAAACAGTAAAAAGGGGCCGTGAAACTCACAAGGAGTTAAACCAAAATGTTTATTTTATCCAGAGTGTAAACAAATATGTTTCATTCTTCCAAATATGTCGTATAAGCATGTTTCTCCCCCGATGTTTACAAAACATTAAAAAGCTAAAATGGGGTCGTGAAACTCACCTCAAGTCCAGCTAATGCGATCACAAGCTCAACTGACAACAAGTGAGCGCAACGATCCTAAACGGTTCCTATTGTTCAAACAAGTGTTGTCAATATCAACAACAATATAACTATGATCGTGCCCTAACATTACGGTTTCAAATCTAAACCCAACCCATGTTGAGGACATCTAAGTTGTAGAAACCAAATTCTTTATTTTTAACGAAAATTGGCTAGAGTCCCGTTTGTTTTTGGCTAAACCCGACAATATCCAATTGTCCAAATTACAACATCAACTTACACCAATAATCCAATAAACCGCACTTTAGATCCTAATACTAAAGTCATACTTCAATTCGACAATTATTTGATAAATATATAAAAACTATATAATTATAATACAATTTAACGTGTCCGAAAAACGTTCTCAAAAGACGTCCCCGACAAAATTTATAGGTCCCGTGCTACTACCCGACAATAGATATATAAGTGTTTCGGGTCATACCTTAGCCTACAAGCCGTTCTAAGCGGTTTTGTACGAAAAGCTGAGCACGACGCGAGAAGAAACTTGTTTCGCTCATAACTTGGTCATACGAACTCCGATTGAGGTGATTCAAGCGGCCATGAACTCGTCTCGCCAAGCCCCACCAGCGCCGCCGCCTTCGCCGGAAAACCGGACAGTGGCCGGATTTGGTGGTTTTGGCCGGAAAACTTCACTTTTTCGACCCAAACTTCTTCGTATGCGTAGATCGGACCTTTAGGAACCCTTTTCTAGCAAAAGCCCCATTTTTCGAGGTCGCCGGAAAAGTGTTTTTGGCCGGAATCTCCACCACCGTCGCGATCTAGTGCAAACCACCACCACCATCGGACTCAGGACGTCGAGATCTATCAGATGAGGTGGTGCACTTGCCGCCACTCGCCGGTCCGCTGTGATCCGCCGCTGCGCGCCGCCGGCTGCTCGGCCGGACTCCGCCTCCGTCATGCTCGCCGCTGTGTTGTCGTCTTCGTCCGCCGGAAGGGTGGCCGGCCCCTCCATTCCCCTTCTTCCTCTCGGTTCTCTCTCTAGAAACACACACAAGTGTTTGTGATTGTTGTGCAAATGAGGAAAAAGATAAGAAGATTATATATATATATATATATCTAGAGTTTTAAGTGGATAGGCTACCTACCAGTAACGCGTGTCAAACCCAAAATATCGTCATGTATTTAGTTCCCGATTAATATTTGTCGTTCCTAATATAAATATTAATACTAAAATAAATATTCAAATAATTTATTTTGTTAGCTTATTACCGGAGAATATTCGAGTCGGTATGAGCTGACAACGCGTGTGTGAGTCTGTTCGTCGGATTTATCGTTTCACTCTCCGGTTATTAATAACATTTTTATTATAAACAAATATTTATAATATTTGTCGTATCGGTAATAACCGTACCGCTATCGTTAGTTTTACGAGGATCTAAAGTGGTTTAACATTCGTATACACGTACTACACGTGTATTTATCCGAACAGTCTTTTCAAATGAATATTAATACTTAATATTAATAATTCATTAATTCATTTAATCGTTCTGTCGAATACCCGGTAAAAACCGTTGTTTAACACGTTTAACGTTTAGAATTTCTGAACCGCGCACGTTCTTATATCTTTTCTTAAATTCTCAGAATCGCGTAACGAGTCATTAAATGAAATCGTGTGACTAATATGATATTCGGATTGTGTAAATTTGGATTTCTAACGGGCTTGGATCCTTACCGGGCCTCAAATGGACTTGACTTCCTATTGGGCCTTATTGGGCCTAGTTGGGTTTTAGCCCAACAACTGGGTTTTGGATTCTGAAATTTTGCAGGTGTCACATCGTGGTACTAAACTGAATCTCAGCAGTGCCTACCATCCCTAAACGGACGGGCAGAGCGAAAGAACAATCCAAACACTTGAAGATATGTTAAGGACTTGTGTTATTGATCTTGGAGGAAGTTGGGATGACCACCTACCTCTAATGAAATTCTCCTATAACAATAGCTATCATACGAGTATACATGCTACTCCTTTCGAAGCCTTATATGGTCATAAATGTCGAACTCCAATCCGTTGGTCTAAAATAAGAGAAAATTAGTTGCCTGGACCTGAAATAGTCTTGGAAACAACTGATAAAGTTATCCAGATAAAGGAAAGATTGAAAGCGGCTCGTGATCGTCAAAAGAGTTATGCTGATAAGAGACGAAAGTCGTTAGAATTCAACGTCGGTGATAACGTTCTGTTGAAAGTTTCACCATGGAAAGGCGTTGTCAGATTTGGAAAGAAAGGGAAATTAAGTCCTAGATTCGTAGGATCATTCAAAATCACAAAAAGAGTTGGGCAGTGGCCTATCAACTCAAGCTACCAGATGAAATGAATAGAGTACACGATATATTCCATGTGTCAAATCTACGCAAGTGTTTGGCAGATGAATCTCTGGTAATGCCCCTACAAGATGTAGAGGTAGATAAAAAGTTAAGATTTGTGGAACAACCATTGCAAATCGAGGACAGGCAGGAAAAGAGATTGAAAAGAAAGAAATTGATGATTGTAAAAGTGAAATGGAATTCCAGACGTAGACCAAGTACACGTGGGAACTGAAATATGAAATGAGGAAGAAATATCCACACCTGTTTGAATAAACTCTAGGACGAGTTTAAAATAAGGTGGGGAGGATGTAACACCTTCCACAAAAATGTCTAAGATTTGACAAAAGGTAAACCCTAGGGACTATAAGTGTAAATACACCAAAGTCTAGGGTTGAAAATAAAATAAAATTAAGAAAATAAGTTTATATCGGACCGACATCGTATCCCATATCGGTCCGAAGTGAACTAAGTTATGATATCGGACCAAAACTAAAATCAGTCCAATAGCTGATCGACATCCCCAACCATATAGGTCCGACATGGACCCTAATGGCAACCTATAAATAGTTGGACAGCCTCATTCGATTCTTCACATCCCAAACATGTTTCCAACTTCCAATTCTCGTTCCAAGTGATCCTTAACCAACTCCCGAAGATCCTGGTCCAACTCCCGCTCATCTTAGCGCTCGGATTAAGAAGGAACGCTCGTAGAAGTGTTTTTACGCTAGAGGAATCAAGCTTAGAAGTTAGACATTAAGCTTTCGACTCTAGAGGCTCATTCCTGCTAAAAAGGTGAATACTTTATCTCTTTCAAAACTTATGTTAAATATTTTATTTACGAAAATGGCTAAATAAAGGTTAAGAGAGTAATGCTCAACGTTCATCTATGGATAACCATTTAGGCCATGAGTATACGTAAAACTTGTAAGGGATACATGGGTCTCAGGTAAAATTCCTAGAGTGCGGCTCGTACTTTCCTTTTTAACAAATGAGGAGACATGAGTCCCCGTTGTTATAAAGACATACTACCAGTGTATACAGTGGTGCATATGGTCAGAACATGGGTCTGCTGAATGTGTAGATTGAATAGAAAGTTGTGATTATCAAATTAATACTTATTTGTGCCAAATGATTTTGTGTCAAGATATTGTATTCACCAGCGTTCGCGCTGACGTTTTATTTTCAAAATGTTTTCAGGAAATAAATAAATGTTGGTGAGAAAAGTACAGTGGGCAGATAAGAAATCAGAGCCATTAAATAAAAGGATGGAATGCACGTAGGATTCTCAGGCCTCGTGTAAAGGAAAATCTTAAAGAAAGGAGATAGGACCAGGAAACTGATCAACCCTGAGTTGTAATATTTTCAGTGGCATGTAATGTATTTGATTTCAAACTCTTTTTTTGTAATCAAACCAATAAGGGTATTTGAAACCCTATGTTTATAAAGTAAATACAAGATTTTTGCTTTCCAACTGGGTTTTGATATTTACAATTACAACCCTTGAGGTTGAGAAAAATGATGAAACGATCCTTTTGAAAAGACTTCCGTTGTATTTTATAAAAACTCTGAAATCAAATCAGGTGATACCAATCGGGCTCGCACATGTCCACGTAGTGCCTAAGGCGGGGTATGTATCACACCCCAACCGACGGCGGATTATATGTCGGGGCGGACGCGGTTGTTCAATAGCACAAGGTTGACTATTAAAGTTTCGATATTTCATTAAATGATAATTTAAGATTCAATACAAGGAATATAACAAGAAATACAACGTTTAATTTATAAGTAGACTAGGTCCAAAGCATCCTATGTGATTCACAGATAAGCCTCATGATGTAGAACCTGAAACATGTGAAAGAATCTATCAACTACAAAATAGTTGGTGAGATACAAAGGTTTTGACGCAGTTTAACAAGTATTTGAAAAGTATTACAATTCACTATGATTTGTGCATTCTATAATGTAAGTATGAGAAAACAAACATGTTAGACATTGTGCACATTCAATCCTCCAACCATGTTTATGCATAACCCGCAGGTTTAAAAGTTTGGTTTAGTAACAATCACCAAGGGCTCCCCCCGAAGGGTCAATCAATCAAGGTGGATTGGTCAAATGCAATAGATCTATCATTGTTACCATAGGCTTGATCAAAGTTAATAAATATGCTAGTTTTAAGTTTAATCTAAGCATACAAGTCTCAAGTTTAATATAAGAATAAACACGTAGTCATAGTTGTACAAGAATTGTATAAGTTTAAGAATTTTGAACATGTTTCACCCCAAAAGCATAGAAAGAAAAAAGGGGCTAAGTATACTCACTTGGATGATGAATAGTATCCGACACAGATAAGTAGTTGCAAGGCTTGGAGGGAGAATATCCTCACGATAAGCCTAAGTATGCAAGTTTAAAGATCTAAGTATGATCCTATAAGTCTATGGTAAGGATCTAGGATTTCAAGATCGACCAGGGTTCCAAGTGGGAGATGGGAATGATTGTGTTTATAAAGTTTAAGTCAAGTTTTAATAAGGTTTTGAATGAGTCATACTAGACTTGGATTTCAAAGTTTAAATAAGTTAATAGTTTAAAATAATTATTGTTTAAAATAATTATTTAAGATAAGGATTAAAGATAAATAATAATTATTTCAAAAGTAAAATAATTATTAAATACAAAGTATTTAAAGACTAAATAGTGATTAAGGATAAATAATAATTATTTAAGAATAAGTAGTTATTAAGGATGAATAATTATCAAAAGGCTATTTACTTGATTTGAATTTATCAATATAGATAGTTTTAAGATTAAAGCATTAAGTATACATTTTAAATATTATTTAAGAATGGTTATAAGTCTAAATATCTAAAGTGAAATTTGTAAGTTTAAACAAATATGTTAAATAGCATTTTTTTTATATTTTAATTTAAAGTTTCAAAGTTTATAAATCTATAATTTCAACGTTAAAGTATTCGAGTAAGGTTTATAAGTTTATAAATATTTAAAGTTATCTATTTATAATGTTTATAAATTTATAACTTTATGATTTATAAATTACGCGTGTTTATTTTATTTAAATAAATAAATAAATCTTGAATTTTAAATGTTAAACTAAAGTTTATAAATCGATTTAATGTTTAAACTAAATAATATGTTTATTTCAGAAAGTATAAAATAATTTTATAATCTCTGATTATTAACATAATTCCTGTTTATAAAGTTTTAAAAGTATTTTTATAGTTTTAAGTGTTTAAAACTATTTTTAAAGAATTATTTATTACAAGTTTTATTTAATTAAAATAGTTCCAGATTATAAAACGTAAATAAGATTCTGTTTTTAAGTGTATAAAAATATAACAGATTTTATAAAAATAATTACAAGGTTTAAAGCTTGTTTAAAAAGGTTAAAACAAATGAAAAGGGCAAAACCCGGTTACCCGGATTCGAACTCGGGTCACTGACCGGGTCGAATCCGCACACACACACACTAACCATCCCGACTACGGGTCTCGTTAGTGTATATCCTGGAACCGAAATCTTTTAAACAAAAACTCAAATTATCCCAAATCTCCTTATGAACCCTAGAACGAAATCCCCAAAATGCATATCGATTTGCCCTCTGTTATTGGAAATAAACAGTGGGCTTTCGAACTATGGGTTGTAACAATCGAAATGAGCACAAAAATTACCTGAATAGAAGTCGAGATGAGGGAGAACGAGTCTAGGTTCTGGGTCGGCTGTCGCGATGAAGAATCGAGCAATGTAGGTACGAGTTTATGAAATTGAAGGTTTAGGAAGATTGAGAGTGATTTCGTAGCTTGATTACACCCGGTATTTATAGCCGATTTCATCTATTAATGACGAATTAGGTGGGGCGATTACGGATGAGAGTATTAATTACGTTTTCGAACCCACGCGAGGATACGGTTGAAATCGATAGTTAAGGCACATTAGAGAGAGGTCGCATGCGCGACTCGAAGACCGGGGTTCGTTGAATCCGGTCAAATTCGCGTTTTCGAGAAAAAGGATGGTGAAACCGGTGAGGTGCGGGATTCGAACCTGGGTTTGGTTTGGGTTCCGGAAGTTTGAAGTAATTACACGACAGGCCCTGTAGTTTCGAGGGTTTAACAGTTCGTGTTTAAATTTTAAGTTTTAGTTTAAACCTAGTTTGGAACATTGGCAGTTTTAGTCCCTTTACTTCACAATCATGAAATAAACGAGTTTCCTTTTTATAAAATCTAATGTATATACATATATATTAGATAAGTATAAAAATAAAATCGGTTATATGCTTAAGTGATAGATTTATATAATTACAAACTTGTAATTATATATATATGGATATTTAAGATTAAAATTAATATTTTTCGTTTGAAAGAAAAGTGAAATCGGGTTTTAAATTTAATGGTACGTGCAAGGGCTTTCGACGAAGATAGTTCGGGAAGTCTCGGATATTACAGTCTCCCCTACTTTAGGAAATTTCGTCCCGAAATTAAGGTAGAAGGTTTCCGTTTTAAGTCTATGATACGCACAAGGATTATGAGAAAGATACTTTACGTCCCTTAGTAAACTATGGGTTACGTTCAGAATCCTAACTGGAATGACAGGAATAAGATTATGCTTAAGTTTCTAAGTTTCCAAAGCCTGGGGTTACCAAAAGTTTCCCTACAAAGCATATAGTTTCATGGGAATGTATCTGAAGATCCGTTTTTCAGGATTGCATTTGAGAGAATGACTGGTGAACTTTCATTCAAGATTTAAAATGAGATGCATCACTCAGGATGGATTTGATAATAACGTTATGATTTGAGTTTGTAGGCTAATACGTCTAGGGATTGCTACGGTACCCAAGTTTCGTGGCTACCTTTTACGATAAGTCTTGGATCATAGCACACGACAGAGTTTACTATGTCTTACCATACGCTGATTTTCGTACTTACGTGTGCACCTGCAAGCATTTAAATCGTCGCATAGTCCGCATAGGTCCTTCCGTTTGTGTGTGGATCAAGAAAGAGTATAAGAATTTGTTTAACACACGACTAAAGTTTCCACATAAGAGTGATCATTGATTAACGAGTCCCTTAGAGCGAAACGTCATTCAATGATTAAAGAGAAAAGAATGTGACAAGATTTAAAGTTTCAAAGTTTCCTCGTGATTGAATAAGAATACTTCAATCATTGAGTAGTTTAAAGTCTTCACACTTTCCTCGGGTTTGATCAAGAATACATCAAACCTTGAGTAGTTTAAAAGTCTTATACGTTCTTCATGTTTGAATAAGCATATGCCAAACATGGAATAGTTTAAAGTCTCATACGTTCATCATGTTTGAATAAGCATATGTCAAACATGGAATAGTTTGAAGTCTCATACGTTCATCATGTTTGAACAAGCATACGTCAAACATGGAGTAGTTTAAAGTCTCATAGTTTAGCTTTAGTGTATAGAAGTATACGATTACGTTTTGAGTATAAAGTGGTTATCTAAATACTCTAGTATTTAAGAGAGGTGTGGGACATCGTTTGGAACAGGATTAACCATTATACGCTTTCTCACAAAAGATTCGAGTTGTCCAGAAGATTAGTGGATTCCGATGTTTGGTTTAGATAGGAGTCAGGGGATGTACTCTGCTAAAGAGAGTAATGTCCTCCTTCCTGCTAGCGTCTAGTATCAAGAGTGAAGTTTTCTCGTATATATGTACGTTTATCAAGTCTCATAGGGTTTGGTTAAGATGGACACACAAAGTTTTCAAGACTAAGAATCCAAGTATAAGTTTGAAAATAGGATAAGTCAGTTGAGTTTCAAGTTTCAGTATTAAGCTCTTTATTGATCATGTTTAGTTTTAAGAACACGAGATTGGGTATTTGTACAAGTTTTACATGACTCAAAAGTCTCTGACCTCATGGTTGTGTATACGGAGTTTAATGTTTTAGCAACGTGTATTTAAGCTTTTAGTCCCCGTTGTGATCTATAGTAAGTCTTTTACGTGACAAGAGTTGAATGAGGAATGTCTCCAAGCATAGAGTAACGGGAAAAGTTTTGATAAGGTTTATGATAGTGTGTTTACGAATGATTTATCTTGTTTCACAACAGCAGGTATAGTTTTTTCTTTTATATAAAGTGTAATTAAGATGTTTTTAAAAAAATAACGAGTTGGACATTGATAAATAGTACAAGTAAGACTTATGAAAAGGTATGTATGATTGTCAAACGAAAAGTTGGTCAAGTTTTAGAAGTGTGAAGTCTATATGAGAGGTAAGGATCATAGTTGATTACGGCAGTGGTTCGTAAGTCGAGTTGTTTTTAAAATAGCGTTTACGAATTAGAAGGTTTGTTCAAAGTTTATTCTTCAAGTATGCGTGCGTCTCTTGGGATTTTTTTATAGTTTAATACAACGTTGTTAATTATCTTAAGTACTAATGTGAGCTGCTCTTGACGAAGGTGTGTGGGTAAGAAGGTTAAGTTTGTAAGGATGAAAGAAGTGTCAAATGAACAAGTGATAACAAGATGAAATTTCAAAATAACTTTCATTAGATGTTTCAAAATTTGGGCTTCTAGCCCTTACATAAGACAAAATTTAAATTTTAATAGAAATGGAGGCTTCATGCACGCCTTAGGTAGCTCTCCACTAAGAAACAGATTAGTACCACCACAAGTACTGCTAGGGTGACTCGGATGGCAAACCTAGCCTCTGCCCTAGTGGTCTCGGTGCGGTGCTCGAGGATTTCTCTGTCTTCTTCCAAAGTTACGATTTTTTCTTCCTGGATCCAGATTTGATTGGCCAGGTCATTGATCCTTTGGTTTAACAGGTCGTGCCGTGCCCTATGCTCTATCTCCCTCCTCATAAATTCTTCGGTTTCCAGAAACCTAGGAATGTTAGACACCGGGATCCCCATTGCCACGGCAGGTACTCCGGCATGCCTAGCCCTTAGAGTAGGGGTAGGTGCTAGGTACGGGTCCCTTGGTGGCGATGAGAACCGGTGGTGAAGATGAGGCGGTTGATAGGGATCCCTTGGTGGTGATGTCCTAGGGTTTCTGGCCCAGTTGGTGTTGAGTTCAGCCCTTGCCCGTGCATTAGGATAAGGACTTGGTTGATACACCGGTGACTCGCTACTCTCTTCGCGGTCGGACTCTCCTCTTGGACGATACACTGGTGAAGAGTGTGAGTGGGAGTCCATTACCTAGTAAGAGGGAGAGTAGAAAGAAAGGTTGTAAGTAAGTTGACCAAATATATTCAAAAGTTTTTATACATAATACTGAGTTATCACAGTAATATTCAAAAATAGTTTTTAATTGGAAGTTGATGGGCTAACGAGGAAGATTCCCGGAAGAAAGGGGTGGTCACAAGGACTCACTTAAGTACCATATTTCCCTAGCCAGAACTTTCTCATGGGCCTACAACTTCTCTTAGTTGTTGTCACCGATGTTTGGGTTTATGGTGCTATGTCAAGGTTCATTGTGGGCTTAGAGTCTTTAAACGTGGAGCTTGTTTGTTCTATAGTAGGCTTCTTCCTCTACAAGGAAATTACTTAGGTTACAAATTTCTTTGTCAATGTACTTTAGATTTTAAAAGACGTTAAGTTTTGTTTAAAGGAACGGTGATGCGTAAGTTTTAAGGACGTATGAAGGTTTTGAGATTAAAAGTGTAACAAAGTTTTTTTTGAGTTAGTCATAAAATGAAGTTTGCTTGAGTGACGAAAATGAAATGAGACACAAGGGTTTCCCCTTATGTGCCAAGTTTATAAAATAATAAAGTTTGTAAAAAGACTTGTATGTCAATACATAGTTTTAAATGTGCTGGTATTACAAGGATCATGAAGTTTAAGGATGTATGAACACTTTGAGATGTATAAAAGTGTAGCAAAAGTTTGAGTGAGTTATTTAGAGTAGTTTGATTGAGTGATGAAGATAAGATGAAAACACAAGGGTTTCCCCTTAAGTGTTATGTTCATAAAATAATGAAGTTTATAGCAGAGTAATACATAGTTTTAAGGGTTGTATTACAACGATCACGAAGTTTATTGGGTAATATATATATGAATATAAGTTTATGTACGTAGTTTTTAGGTATAGTCTCGTAAGAATTTCTTCTTGAAGGTAACTCCTTCAGGTCATGACGAGTAAGCATGTTGTCATGCGACAAGATGGAACATAAGAATCATAGAGTAAAGGTTACAGAGGAAAGTTTTTGAATCATGGATTTATGAAGCGTATAGTATTTGAGATGGTACTTATTTAGTGCATATCACTAAGTAAGTACTTTGACATATCAAGAGAAATTTGAGCTCACAAATGTTTAGAGAAGTCGTGCATTCCTATAAGTGGATACTCATCCCAAGAATTCCCAGGAAAGCATACGGGTCCAACGGTTGATTTGGATTTATAAGAAATGCTTTCCTTGACAGAATTTCCCAGAATACAGGCATTCACCCGTCCGGTCCGCACAAGTTCTCACACATTATCTAGAACTTAAATATTCTTGACGAGAGTTTAGTGGTGGATTAGGCTTGAAGCCTAAGGACGTGTCCTCGATGTAGTAGCCTCTTGTAGCACGTAGGTAAGTAGAAACGCAGAATCTCCAAGCGTTCACGTATAAGAATTTAGAATAGAATGAGGAGAAAGTTCCTAGTAAAAGGACATGAGATAACTCATGTTTGGGTCTCCTAAGTTATAGTCTAGGTCATGTGTCTAATAACCTAATTTCCTATAGCCAAGGCTCTGATACCAATCTGTCACACCCCAACCGACGGCGGATTATATGTCGGGGCGGACGCGGTTGTTCAATGGCACAAGGTTGACTATTAAAGTTTCGATATTTCATTAAATGATAATTTAAGATTCAATACAAGGAATATAACAAGAAATACAACGTTTAATTTATAAGTAGACTAGGTCCAAAGCATCCTATGTGATTCACAGATAAGCCTCATGATGTAGAACCTGAAACATATGAAAGAATCTATCAACTACAAAATAGTTGGTGAGATACAAAGGTTTTGACGCAGTTTAACAAGTATTTGAAAAGTATTACAATTCACTATGATTTGTGCATTCTATAATGTAAGTATGAGAAAACAAACATGTTAGACATTGTGCACATTCAATCCTCCAACCATGTTTATGCATAACCCGCAGGTTTAAAAGTTTGGTTTAGTAACAATCACCAAGGGCTCCCCCCGAAGGGTCAATCAATCAAGGTGGATTGGTCAAATGCAATAGATCTATCATTGTTACCATAGGCTTGATCAAAGTTAATAAATATGCTAGTTTTAAGTTTAATCTAAGCATACAAGTCTCAAGTTTAATATAAGAATAAACACGTAGTCATAGTTGTACAAGAATTGTATAAGTTTAAGAATTTTGAACATGTTTCACCCCAAAAGCATAGAAAGGAAAAAGGGGCTAAGTATACTCACTTGGATGATGAATAGTATCCGACACAGATAAGTAGTTGCAAGGCTTGGAGGGAGAATATCCTCACGATAAGCCTAAGTATGCAAGTTTAAAGATCTAAGTATGATCCTATAAGTCTATGGTAAGGATCTAGGATTTCAAGATCGACCAGGGTTCCAAGTGGGAGATGGGAATGATTGTGTTTATAAAGTTTAAGTCAAGTTTTAATAAGGTTTTGAATGAGTCATACTAGACTTGGATTTCAAAGTTTAAATAAGTTAATAGTTTAAAATAATTATTGTTTAAAATAATTATTTAAGATAAGGATTAAAGATAAATAATAATTATTTCAAAAGTAAAATAATTATTAAATACAAAGTATTTAAAGACTAAATAGTGATTAAGGATAAATAATAATTATTTAAGAATAAGTAGTTATTAAGGATGAATAATTATCAAAAGGCTATTTACTTGATTTGAATTTATCAATATAGATAGTTTTAAGATTAAAGCATTAAGTATACATTTTAAATATTATTTAAGAATGGTTATAAGTCTAAATATCTAAAGTGAAATTTGTAAGTTTAAACAAATATGTTAAATAGCATTTTTTTTATATTTTAATTTAAAGTTTCAAAGTTTATAAATCTATAATTTCAACGTTAAAGTATTCGAGTAAGGTTTATAAGTTTATAAATATTTAAAGTTATCTATTTATAATGTTTATAAATTTATAACTTTATGATTTATAAATTACGCGTGTTTATTTTATTTAAATAAATAAATAAATCTTGAATTTTAAATGTTAAACTAAAGTTTATAAATCGATTTAATGTTTAAACTAAATAATATGTTTATTTCAGAAAGTATAAAATAATTTTATAATCTCTGATTATTAACATAATTCCTGTTTATAAAGTTTTAAAAGTATTTTTATAGTTTTAAGTGTTTAAAACTATTTTTAAAGAATTATTTATTACAAGTTTTATTTAATTAAAATAGTTCCAGATTATAAAACGTAAATAAGATTCTGTTTTTAAGTGTATAAAAATATAACAGATTTTATAAAAATAATTACAAGGTTTAAAGCTTGTTTAAAAAGGTTAAAACAAATGAAAAGGGCAAAACCCGGTTACCCGGATTCGAACTCGGGTCACTGACCGGGTCGAATCCGCACACACACACACTAACCATCCCGACTACGGGTCTCGTTAGTGTATATCCTGGAACCGAAATCTTTTAAACAAAAACTCAAATTATCCCAAATCTCCTTATGAACCCTAGAACGAAATCCCCAAAATGCATATCGATTTGCCCTCTGTTATTGGAAATAAACAGTGGGCTTTCGAACTATGGGTTGTAACAATCGAAATGAGCACAAAAATTACCTGAATAGAAGTCGAGATGAGGGAGAACGAGTCTAGGTTCTGGGTCGGCTGTCGCGATGAAGAATCGAGCAATGTAGGTACGAGTTTATGAAATTGAAGGTTTAGGAAGATTGAGAGTGATTTCGTAGCTTGATTACACCCGGTATTTATAGCCGATTTCATCTATTAATGACGAATTAGGTGGGGCGATTACGGATGAGAGTATTAATTACGTTTTCGAACCCACGCGAGGATACGGTTGAAATCGATAGTTAAGGCACATTAGAGAGAGGTCGCATGCGCGACTCGAAGACCGGGGTTCGTTGAATCCGGTCAAATTCGCGTTTTCGGGAAAAAGGATGGTGAAACCGGTGAGGTGCGGGATTCGAACCTGGGTTTGGTTTGGGTTCCGGAAGTTTGAAGTAATTACACGACAGGTCCCTGTAGTTTCGAGGGTTTAACAGTTCATGTTTAAATTTTAAGTTTTAGTTTAAACCTAGTTTGGAACATTGGCAGTTTTAGTCCCTTTACTTCACAATCATGAAATAAACGAGTTTCCTTTTTATAAAATCTAATGTATATACATATATATTAGATAAGTATAAAAATAAAATCGGTTATATGCTTAAGTGATAGATTTATATAATTACAAACTTGTAATTATATATATATATGGATATTTAAGATTAAAATTAATATTTTTCGTTTGAAAGAAAAGTGAAATCGGGTTTTAAATTTAATGGTACGTGCTAGGGCTTTCGACGAAGATAGTTCGGAAAGTCTCGGATATTACAGTGTGGCATATTCTGACTGTGGTATTTGTCCATCTCAACGAAAATATCGTTTGGAACTGTTATCTGAATTTGGTTTGTCAGGGTGTAAACCAGTTAATATTCCAATTAAACAAAGTTATAATGTTAGGCATGAATGTGATAACCAATATAAGAGGATTTCAAAAATTAATTTACTTGTCTCTAACTAGACTCTAAACCGGACATCTCTTATGTTCATTTTTTGAATCAACATATGCGTGCTCCTACTAATGCTCATTTACAGATCGGCCTAAGGTTGTTAAGATATTTAAAAGCATCACCAAGTAAGGGGTTATTGTTTAGAAATATAGAAACTTTGACTTATTGGCTTAATAGGTTAAAATCTCGTGTATTACACGGGTTAAATAAATATAATATTATATATTAAATAATAAAAATTTATTTTTTAAAAACTCGTGTTTTACACGGGTTGAAAAATCCAGTGAAATACAATATAATCTGTTAATACATACACTCGTCAAAATATGTCAGAAGATTTATTAATATAAATATTAGTATTTTCTTTAAAAAATATATTTTTACTATTATTGGATAGTAGTGTAATTAATATAAGAGAGAAGCGAGAAAAAAATGATGAGAATTAATGTGGAGGCGACACGTGTCATAGAAAACCTTTATTTATTATATAGTATAGATGTTCAGATTGGGCAAAATGTGTATTTGTACGAAGGTCATTTTACTAGTTTTGAAGGCCCAATCAAATCTCAAGAAATCTATAAATTGATTTTTTTTAACAGCCAACAAACAGATAATTGTCTAGGTACTTCGTACGGGGTGAACCATTGGCAACCCAGCCATACGGAGCCCTTAAGCGTCCCAAGTTATCTCCAGTTCTGGGAAAAACCCACCCGCCTGAAAGCCCACTGGTGGTAAAACCCGGACACCCTCGGGATCGAACCGGAGATCACAAAGATCCCGGTCTTCCTTCATTGAGTCATCATACCCCTCCCAAAGTGATGCCTGTGGGGATAAAACCTATGTCTCTTTTAGAGAATCCAGGCTTCATACCACTACACCACATTGAAAGTTGCTCTATAAATTGATTTGATGGACATTCAATCACAACTTAGTGAGAGATAAAAACTATTCTTGGATCCACAAGCGATCCCTAGTAAGATGTATTGAGGTTATAAAACGGGTCCCATGTGCTTTCTATTTTTTGAGTCGTGTTGCTTTCTATTTTTTGAGTCGTGTTGCTTTCTATTTTCTGATTCGGGTTCGGCATAAGTTTAAAAGACGGGCTTGACTGACTTGATTAGTTAAGGATTATGGGACTAACAAGTTCAGTGAAACTGAAAAGATGACATAAACCGTGACTGTGTTGGGTATATGGCAACTAGACATGACATGAGCATGTAGCTTATTTTTAGGTTACGTTGTTTCATCCCTAATGATTAAACGGGTCAAGCTAAAAGAATTAACTGAAAAATAAAACAAATCAAATGGATTAGACGGGTTAAAAGTCAATTCCATGTATATTCAAAGGCATAAAACCCTTAAAAATCATTTTATAGAATACATGTTTCTATTATTGTAACGTTATAGTTTTATAATCAAGTTTATCACATTACTTATTTATAAAATTCATAAAAAGGAATACAAAAAGTATGTGTGAGTTGACCCGACCGTATTAAACTTACCAAACCCACAAAATACTCCCATTTTGCCAGCACTTTCAGTTCTTTTATTATTTCTCATAAGTTAAATTAAAAAAGACATGTAATCACATCCAAGGGAAATCTCCACGCCTTAGATTACGAGTATATAGGGGCACTATTCAACCACACCGGATCAAACTAGGAACCAACTCTGTAACCAGTTTGATTGGGTAATTTTAAAGCGTCTTCATTTGAACCAGTTGGTTGTAGGTCAAACCCATTGAACCAGGGACCAGACTAGTGGTGCAACCGAATCACACTCTTTATTTCTTCCCAAATCTCATTTACTAATTTATTAATTACTTCAGGCTTCATATTTTATTTATTTTATCTAGACTTCATACTTTATTAATATTACAAATCCAGAAAAGAAAGATTATCAATTCCCTATTTTGTTTTAAATTATAATATAGTAGTTTAAAACCCGTGTTGTACACACGGGTTTAAAAATAATAATACATAAAATTCTTAAATCTTTATGTATATTTTTTACAAGTGTAAAAATGTATTACACATAGTAAGGATAGAAAACAAAATTTAAAATATGTAAAATTTAATATATAATTGAGTTTCGAAAATACATTAATTACTATTTAATGTAATTTGATTTTCATTTACTATTTGATTGAAAATAAAATTTACATAATTAGATTTCAAAGTTTCTTATAATAATAAGGGATAATTTAAAATAAATGTGTTTTATTAGTATAATTAGTATTTGTTTAAAAATATATTATTATTAAAAGATAAATGTGTATTTAATAAGAGAGAGAGGCGGAAAAAATTGTGAGATTGAATATGGATGCGACACGTGGCATGAAAAACCTTTAGTTATTATATAGTATAGATATAGATATATTCTTACACGGGGTGAAACGTTAAGATTATATTGATAAATATCTTAACAACTCTTTTTATACAAATTTGATATTGTATTTGTAACTTTTTTATTTTGTTATATGTTAAGATTATATGGATGAGAGTAATTAAAACATAAAAAAATACATGAAAATTCATTTAATAAGTTGTGCACTTTTTACAATACATTAAATTACATGTCAAATGAAACCTTATAGTGATTATTTACCAATTTGAAAATACTTCGTTGTATATAACATTTGATGTGGTATTGGTAATTTTTCCATGTTTACCAAAGATTAATAAATTGAGTTCATTTCTACTTTTACCTTTTGATAATGCAATATACAGCTGATCATGAATAAAAATTGGATATTTCAATACAAACTAACATTTGAAAGTGATTGCCGTAAACTTTTATTCATGGTCATTGCAAAAATACAACAATTGTATGATTTTTCTTTAAAGTTTTAATGAAATTCTTTTGTCTGAATATGTTAACCCAATTATAGGGATAAAATTGTGATGATAAATGTTGCTTCAAACTATAATCTTCACTTCTATAACGCGATTACCTTGTGATTTGACCTAAAGACTTGATACATTACCTAAACCATTTTTTCATTAATATTTATTAATAGCATAACTGGAACACCGATATTTAAAACTTATTTATATATGGTTTGACAAACTCGATAATGTAAGTTCATTTAGAAAATCAGTAGATTATAAACTTTCATCAAAATTATCATCAATATTCTTTGATTGAAAAAAAACTTGTTTTTTATAATAAAATTTTAAAAAATCATATTTTTAATAATAAAACTTTAAAAATTCGCTTTTTTTAATTCTTTCTTTTTTTAAACTATTAAATTTTGGTGATAATTTAAAAAAAATGTGAGGCAGTGGTAATAATGATAAAAATATTCATTTATGTAATTTAAAAAAAAGTTAAATATGAAAGTATTAAATGAATGATATAAATATGGTTTTGGGGGGAAAAATTATGAGATATAATATGGTGATGTCAAGTGGCAAAACCATTTAGTTTTTTATTATAAGAGAGATTTGTAAATTATTTAATACGTCATCCGATTTTTTAAACCAACAAAGGTTGGTTGGTGACCGATCTGGTTATGAAAACATTGTGTAAGGTCCACCAGCTTCTAAATGCTTATCCAAAGAAAAAACTGCTTTAATTTTAAGGGTTAACACATTCATGCAATGCAAGTAAGGGATTTTAACTTTAAGATATTCCTCATCTTTTCATTGTTATATATTGCCTAGATATGGCGTAATCACAAAACCACACACCAAACTTACCTTCTTCCTTTCTCTATAGCCCAAACGGTTTGACAGCAGCCTGAAAATGCAGCAGCAAGTGGTTAAGAAAGATCGGCGAATGTTCAGTTCATCTGATGACAGCGCGATGATGAAGCAGGTTGTGGGGACTCATTCACCCGATGGTCGTGTTGTTGACTTGGAGTCCATTCTTAATGTCATCGAAGAAACACTCCAACGGGCCATTTCTGCAAATATCGATGGCGTCATTACTGTATGTACAATTCTATACGTCTTTAGATGCTTATGTTTTCGTAAAAGATGGCAATTTCGCCCGTTTGATTACAAATGAGGCGTTTGGGTTATAAACATCCTTAATGGGTCGAACCTGTCTAACGGGTCAAAAGTTGTCCAAAGTGTATTTTATTCATCTAAAAAAGTATATTGATACTGTAACAATATAAATTTTTATCACGAATGGGCCGGTTTGGATTATGTTTTAGGGTGAAACTGGTCAAACGAGTCGTAAGTGTATTTTATTTATCTAAAAAATTATATTGTTGTTGTAATAATATACATTTTGTAATCAAATTTAACATTAACCAGATTTAATAAATTGTCGGTTTTGACCCATTACCCAAACCCACCCATTTTACAAACTCTAATTTTTGGGATGCTTACCATGTCATTATAGGGCACACATAACGGGCAAATTGATGCATTGGCTGGAGAAGAGAAGGTTGCATTCTCTAGCTTTGAAGATGTTGACAGTATACCGGATGGATTGGCTCATTTGATCCATAAAATTACTTGTGAGGTTAGTATGTAAATTACTATGCATTGTTGACAACGGGTCGATTCTAGTTATGTTTTATCTCTACCTGTAATATCAAAAACTTAGCATGAAAGGAAACGAGCTATAAACGATAAGTTAATATTGAGATAATGAAACTTATGTAATAATCCTTGCACAATAACTATCTAAAAACACTAAACTTTTGACATAATGTATTCGAGTCAATCCACCCGTCCATTTTGACCTGCACTATATCTTACCCGTTGACCGTTGTGACCCTAACCTGGTCATTTTGCCACCTCTAACCAATATGGTACAAGCTGGTAAAGCATGAACGCATAAAGTACAAACTACAAAGCATGATTAATACTTTCATTGTCAGTTTTCTTGCAAGTGCTCGGGTGGGGCGGATGCTCATGCATCAACAATGGCAATTCTCAACATGCTTTCAAGCTACACATGGGAGGCCAAAGTGGTGATATCATTAGGGGCATTTGCTGTCAATTTTGGAGAATTTTGGCTTGTGGCTCAACTATTTGCCACCAATCCACTTGCTAAATCGGTAGCATTGCTCAAACAATTGCCAAACATCATAGAACATTATAAATCACTCAAACCTAGATTTGAAGCTATTAATAATCTCATTAAGGCTATGTTAGATGTGACCAAATGTATCATTTCATTCAAGAATCTACCTTATCAGTATCTCCAGGATGACACACCACCTAAGTCAACAGCATTGACTCATATTCCCACTGCGATTTATTGGTCCATCAAGAGTATGGTGGCTTGTGCATCTCAACTAACAAGCCTTTTAGGCATGAATTACGAGTAAGTTTTTATTTTTATTTTCTCTTCTTTGGAATCAAGAACAAACCCGTATTAGAAGTCTCGGGGTTTTGGGTTTGTGTTATAAATATGCTTATATTGCGACCTATATTTGCAATAATCAGTTTTTAACAGATAAACAAATTCTGCTTTCTAATGTTAATAATCAGTTTCATGCAATAAAGTTGATCATCAAATACTAGAATAAAATTACCTAACACCCTTATTTAACCTAATTTGAAAGATTTACAAGAATATGTAATAAAGTCTAAAATAAACAGATTTTTTCAAACACTCTAACAGCTAAAAGTCAAAATGTTTAAGACGAATACATATTATATACAAGTTCCATTTCCTTTTGCCAAAATTATAAGATATAATATGTTATATGCTAAATGCAGGTATATTACAGCTACCTCAGAGGCATGGGAACTTTCCAGCTTGGCTCATAAGGTTCATAATATTCATGAGCACCTTAAATCACTCCTCCTCCTTTGCATGCAAAACATAGGTAAGTCTTTAACATCTTTTTTGTAGTTCTGATTTTTAATGATCCTAAAATTATTTAAAAAAAGAAATTAATGTTCATACGCGATGTTGCTGCAGAGGAGAAGCAACATGATGAATATTTTTTCATGCTTGTACGAATCTTTGATGTGTCTCACTTAGACAACTTGAAGATTCTCAAGGCTTTGTTCTGTGGCAAGGATGACATTCATCCGCTTCTTGATGGATCATCTAAAACAAGGGTGATATTTTAATTTCTTTTTAGTTTTTGATTCTTTAATTTACTTTTCATCAACTAATCAGTTGATTAATTGATTTAATTCTTCTATTATTACTAAAACAGGTTAATGTGGATGTGCTAAGGAAAAAGACTGTGTTGCTGCTCATATCAGACCTCGATATCTCCCATGAAGAGATTTTAGTGCTCACTCAAATCTACAAAGACTCGAGAAGTCAACCGGATTTTCGTTATGAAGTTGTGTGGATCCCGGTTGTGGACAATCTGCATACATGGAATGATTTACATCAGCACAAGCTTGAGCAGCTTCAATCAATGATGACGTGGCATATGCTGCATCACCCTACATTGTTAGAACCGGCAGTCATCAAGTACATCAAACAAGTTTGGCACTTTGAAAAAAAGCCGATATTAGTGGCATTAGATCCACAAGGCAGAGTGACATCACCAAACGCACTCCACATGGTCTGGATTTGGAGAAATGTTGCTTACCCTTTCACTAGCATGAAAGAGGAAGCGTTATGGAAGGAGGAATCTTGGACACTAGAGTTATTGGTAGACAGCATTGATCGATATATATCACCTTGGGTAACTTCATTTACTTAGTAGCATTTTAATAAGTTTGGTTATAAACTTTTAACAGATAAATATATACCAATTAGTTATTCTCAATATGTATATTCATATTGCTAGATTGCTGACGGCAAATACATATGCTTGTATGGAGGGGATGACCTAGATTGGATCAGGAGATTTACAAAGATAGCAATGGATATTGCTAAAGCTGCAGGAATCCCATTGGAGATGATTTATGTGGGAAAAAGTGGAACCAAAGAGAGAATAAGAAAAATAAGTACAACGATCAGTGAAGAGAAACTAAGCCATACTTGGCCAGACCCCACTTCCGTGTGGTACTTTTGGACCCGGCTTGAAAGCATGTTGCACTCAAAGATTCAACAGGGGAAGAGTTTTGAAAACGACCCGATTATGAAAGAGGTGATGAACATTATGAGCTTTGATGGGAGTGACAAAGGGTGGGCACTGATTTGTAAGGGAACAAGTGACATGGCAAGAGCAAATGCTGATTTGGCACTGATGAGTTTAAGTGAGTATGAGAATTGGGAAGGAGATGCACGTGATAACGGTTTTGTCCCAGCGTTAAAAGCTTACTTGGCAAAAAAGCATACACCTCAGCATTGTACCCGCCTAATTCTTCCCGGGGTTAGTGGCGGGATTCCTGATGTGGTGGTGTGTTCTGAATGTGGTCAGACTATGGAGAAATTCTTTATGTTTCGTTGTTGTACCGACTAATGGGAATGATCGTTGTATTTCAGTTGAGTTTGAAATTATGTTTATTAGTTGTTTTGGTATTAGGACCAGTGAGGAGGTGTTGTTAGAAGTGTGATACTGGTTCTTTGTCTTTGAATAACTAGCAGTGTGTTAATCTTATTTCTACTTGCAATGTAAGGGAAAGACAACTTGTATTCCTATATTCGGTTTTAAGAACCCTACTTAACTCAATTCCAACTATAGCTACATTTTAACATTTCCCACTATATGCATCACTACATCACATAGTTGTCAAAGGCGCCAAAGCGATGCGCAGTCAAAATGCCTTGCGACCTCCCAGGCGCTTTCACAGGGACATATAAAGTACCATAGAAATCTAAAAGGAACCAAGGAAGTACCCTTTCCAGATGCGTTGCTTCAATCTCGACTCCGCCTTCGGCTACAGAAACGGTAGCAGCTCACTGGACTGCTTCAGCATAGACATATAAAGTAGCTCCATAAATATTAAAAAAAAATTAACTAAATTACACAGGAAACAAGCATCATTTGAATTGGTTGTACTAACAGACATTCTAACAACAAATTGCAGAAATCAAAACAAACTTAATTAGAAAAGGTTGAAAGTTGAAACCCTAGCATGAGAGATCGGAAGAACAGCTTTCTCTCTAAATAGATCAGACAGAAAGAAAGTAATGGTGATTTTTGTATCTAATTTGAAGTCACATAAACAGCAAATCAGAAGCGTAAACAATTAAACACGAAGCTAAACTACTACTACTACTATCACTGAAAAATTTCTCACAGATCGGACTGAAAATCGCAAAAGCAAATGTTATAGATAACTGAAATTAAGATAGTTGAATGTGTTTGACCACGCGCTTGGAGGTCTCGCCGTCTTCGTTCTTCTCCGGCTCTGTAACGAAAACAAAAATTTCACCGGAAAATGGAAGATGTCGTCAATCTGAAGCCGATTGCTTCTTGCTCTCCATGGTGCAACAACGAAGGATCAACATTCAACAATGCATGTTGCAACGAAGAGTTCCGTTATCAAAACTAGAATCCAATATTTGAAACAACGGGGTGGTGGCGCAGTTGGCTAGCGCGTAGGTCTCATAGCTTCTGAGTTATCCTGAGGTCGAGAGTTCGAGCCTCTCTCACCCCATTAATTTTTTTTTCTTATAGAAAAAACACTGTTCAAAAAGATTAAAAAACACTTACTTAAAAAATTAAAAAAATTTTTTAAATAAATACATTTAAAAACGTTCTTGAAAAAGCTAAAAAAAATCTTAAAAGGTAAAAAAATATGAAAAAAATATTTTTTAAAAAGTAAAAAAAAAACGTATCCAAAATTATAACAATACTCTCATTATCTGTGGGGGAAATAGACATGTACAATATCGTTTATAAAACCGAATGGTATTTTAACTTGATAATATAAAAATACAATAACTTGATTCTAACCGGTATTTTCAACGAGAAATTCAAAAGCACCTCCTTGTATTCTAGACATGAGTTTTCAACTTGTCTTTGACTATAACAATCTAAATGTCGAACGATTGTTGTTGAGGATTCGTGTTCAACATGGGTGTAAGATCTTAAACACCTCAAGAACACTATGAACATGCTCTTGAACAAGAAACCTGTAAAGACAAGTGTTGTGTCAATCACTCAAATTAACAAGAATAATGGATGAATATGTAGGATAGATAATAAAATGATTTCATTGATAATTATGAGACGAAGTCATCACAAATTATTTTGACAATTAGTTACTATTGTGGCAAAGTCGTTGCTGAAATACTTAGTTGCTACTAATTCATAATAGTAACAAAATTATTACCGTTGCTTCATTTGCTACCGAAGTATAAGTTTGTTACAAAAACACAAAGTTGCTATTGAAATTCAATAAACTTTTCTATTATTTCATGCAGCTAGAGGTGCGCATTTCAAGTATTGGGGAGGAACATGTTTCAGGTTGGAATTAGGTTTTTTCTGGATCAGGTACAGATGGGTCTAGTTCTTCAGTGGAACCGGGTAAGAACCAGAACCGGTTTAGTTATGGATGGACCCTACCTATGTTGAATGGCTATATAGACGTTAAAAACAAAATTCGGAACCGGGTTTTTTCGGGTCCAAACGGGGTCCACTGTTGTCCGGGTAGGAACTGGAACCAGTTCGGGTCCTCGAATCCAAACCGGTTTTTTGTGAATGTCTACATATATAATGCATTTTCAATGAAGAAATAAATAGCCTAAATAAAAAATTTTCAAGCTAATCGGGTAACTCGACCCCTGCAGGGGCTGATGCCCACTGGAATCCCCTTCCGGTTTAGGGGCTTCACCCCTAAACTACCTTAGAGGTTCCATGGTTTCGGAAATCATAATAGTCTAGATTGAGTGTGCGCTCCGCATCTCATAACTCAAAACAATGTACATTCTAATCTCTCAATTGGTTTAGTTGAACCTAATTACACCAAAAGACATCGAGAATACTAAAATCTTCAACAAGTTAAATCCTTTAATTGTAGTTTATAGAAAAGGGAATTTTGTCATGACCTTTCGAGTTGAAATTATGATTCCCCCGTTAAGTAATAAGATTTTTTTTCATAATTTATTGTAGATAATTTCACCACCGACCTGGTGGATTAACCAAAACAAAAGACAAAACTAGAAAGATGAACAAGATAAGAGGCAATGAAAAAGGTACTAAAAGCAAAATAAAACACACATGACAAGCTACATTCAACAAGTGATCCAAATGACCATATATTACATATGGGTATGATGGGGTTTTTTTTCATTTAAAGTTTATTGTTTTTCACAACATAATAAATCTTACTTATGTGTTAATGAAAAGATATGATGTAAAACATGTAATTTTCAATAAAACTCAAAAAGATAATTGATGAGGATGGGATTCCTGTAAACAGTTCTTTTCAATATATATAAATAATTAAAGAACTAGATAATATAATATAAAATATATTATTTTAAAAATATAGATTTAAAAGTGTGTAAACGGTTACTAAGGGGTTGTTTGGTAAATGCTGAATCATTAAGTGTTTAATCATTAAGAGTTCTGAATGGTTCAACATGGTTTTTCAGCTGAACCATTAAAAGGTAAAATGAACCATTAAGAGGTGGGCTGTCAGCGAAACAAACACCCCTTACCTCTGAACGATTCAGAGTTAGCCTCTTAATGAAATCATTAAGAGGCTACCAAACAACCCCTAATATTTAAATACACTTACTGATTTATTTGATCAATTACCCCTTCTGCCCTTCATGATAAAATATAACTCATGTGGTAGCGAACCCAAACATATCCAATTCCTATTGATGTAGAGTCATTCGGAGTGGCACTAAAGGAAATAGGGTATGTTTTATATGAGTGAGACTTACGTGAAAATAAAATGCTTATTATATGGATGTCATCTCATCATCTAGAATTTTCACATTATTTTTGCATGAAAGGGGGTATACTCGTGTGAAAGTAAATGATGTGAAAATTAAATTTTTAGTAACTTTAATTAAATATAAGTATTATATTAAAAAACTAAAATACATAAATTAAATTAGAAAACAAGATACATAAACTAAAATAAATAAAAAAACAAAATACATAAATTAAATTTAAAAAAAACATTAACATTGGGTATGAGTCTCCTGTTTAAAACGGACGTCTTCTCACGTCTCTCACGTCTTCTCACGCCCGGTATACCGGACTCCCTAAGGATAAAAAAATAAAATACATAAATTATATAAAATGCTTATTACAAGGACACCTCTCACGTCTTCTCACGCCCGGTATACCGGACTCCCTAAGAATAAAGTTTAATATATAAGGTTTAACGTAAGGATGTAAACAAGTCGAGCTTTGAACTCATGTAAGTTTGACCATGACTCGTTTAACTTTAAAGAGCTCGGGCTCGGCTCGTTTCGAGCTCCATGTTTAAAGCGTTAAAGCGGCTCATTAGTTATTTTAGAAACTCGAGCTTGGCTCGCTTACTATTAATTATTTATTTTATTTATCTGCATATATATAGTTATTTTTATATATTTATAATTTTAATTTTATACATTAAAATACTATATATCAATTTAATTATTTTATCATAATTATATATAGACATATAGTAACAGTAGTTATTATGTAATTATATTAATATTTAATTATTGTATAATATATTATACCATATTAAAATACTTTTTTTCTTAATAAAGTTTTGTATGTGAAGCTCGCAAGTCTATTATAGGAGTTCAAGCTCATTTAAGTTTCGTTTGATTTTAACTTTTAGCTCATAAACGGGTAAACTAGCTTACACCCATAAAGAAATCTCATATTTAAACCGATTAGTAGATGCGAAGTTTCAAACTAGAATCATAAAACTTTCAAGTTATATGATTATTTTATTTAAAACTTTTTGGATTAACGATGATTTGGTATATAGTCACATTTGTTGTTTTGGCCAAACCAATTGTTAGGCGAAATTATTGATAACAACGTGTATGTGGTTCACAAGGTAACTTCCTTTACCGAGTTTACAAATTACAAGTTTCTTTTATAATAAATAAAGGTTTAGTTTGGACACTTGTTACTTTCTCGTGTTTTCTTACATTGGTTTTCTCGTCTCTCTCTCCTAATAAATACGCATTTATCTTATTAAATAATAATGATATTATAAATATATTGTTAAAAAAATACTAATTATATTAAATAAGAATATATAATAGGAAATCAAAATATAACTAATTAAAGAAAAATGCTAATTTGTTATATACATACACTAGGTTAAAATCTCGTGTATTACACGGGTTAAATAAATAAAATATTATATATTTAGTAATAAAAATTTTATATTTTTAAAAACCCGTGTAATACACAGGTTGAATAAACCAGTATATTACATTGGTTGAATAAAATATAATGTAAACACATTTGTCAAAATATGTTTTTAAAAAATGTAATTTGTCATGACCAGAAAGTAACACGTGTCCTGAAAAGATTTTCATTTATTAGAGTAGTAAGATTTTCACTTGATATATTTTGAGACGATCATAATAGTCTGACAAGTTAGGACATATTTACAAATTTAAATTTATAAATTATGTCGTTTTCAATATACAACCACGTGTAATACACGAGATTCTAACCTGACCGATGATGTGAGATGGGTTACTGTTCACTGAACTATATGTGTATATATAATTATATATATGCACACACATACTCGCGGTAGGTGGGGAACTAAACCAATATGCCACACGGTACGTGGGGAATTAAACCAAGGTGCCATGTTGGCATGGTGGTCCGTGCCACACCCGCTCACACAAGTAATGCGGGTTTGATCCGCCCCCCCCCCCCCCCCCCCAATCTTCCTGTGTTGACTGATGATGCAATAGTTCCCGCTGCTAACGACGGCTTTTCTTTTTCTTTTTTGTTTTTGTTTTCTTAATATTATAATCAACTTTAAAGATGTGATGTTTTTTCGGCCCCCGCTTCTTACTTTTTCAAGCTCCGCCACTGGTTTTATTTATCTATGTTTCAATATAAATTTCATTCGAAACCGAGTTTCCGTCAAACATTACAAGACACCAAAGCATGAACATATAAGTCGTCGAAACTTTTTAACACCACCAACAAAGCACGGGTTACGCCTGCTCGTTGTTTGTAGGGAATGTGACTTCGATAAATGATTTTACTTCCAAATATTTGTATTTTAATTAAACCATAGAGTTTAAAACTCGTGATAAAACCATAAACTAAACCGTGGATGGTATATTTGGTATCAAAGATATAGGTTTTCTTTAGCACAAAACTTTAATATTGTTCACGATACGGCTTAGGACCAAACTAGTACTATGTCATTGTCGAACACATTCTGTGTAGTCTGGTATTCAATATTATTAAATTTTTTGGCACTTATACAATATGATTTAGTACCTTGGTTAGCAGACCTACATACAAGGTATAGTGTCAAAATGCCACATGACACATAAGAATGTTTTTTATATGTTATATTGTAACCGACACTCACTTTTTTATGTGTCATAAGCACCCCACGTAAAATAATAAATGAATTAATCTGATATTCTGATTATCTTAAGATTGTCATGTACAAGTGATCAACCATATCATTGTCGATGAATGGTCCGAGATAACATAGTTTTAGGTCCAATTCGATGACATGTCTGCCACATGACTTCATGTTGTGTCAATTCCTCCTTAACCGATTTGAGTTTGACAAGGTTTGGTTTATTGTCCCACTTGCAGATGTCCTTTCTTTATAATTACTTTTCTTTTTTGTTTTTTTTAAAGACAAACTAAATCAACTCCATTCGAAGAACAAGGTGGCCTCACTCTCCCAGGAGGATACCAGTCACCGTGAAAACCCCTTGACTCACCTAGAGTATTTCTTCTTTAGACGAGATTCGAACCGATGACCTTCCAAATGGTGAGGCTCTCGGGCTACCACTGGACCAAATGACGAGTGGTTATAATTACATGGAATCTATTCCTTATAATTCAGTCGATCAATGAAATTTAACTTTCCATCATTGTACTCTCACGTAGAAAATAAACTCTGGATAAGACGATAAGTTGAATGGTTTCTAATTGAGTTTTATAAAATAACTTATAGTTTAATATAACTGACTGTATCAAAAATAAAATTCAAGAAAAGAAAGTTATTAATGGTGGTGAGATTGTTTTAGTCTCTGATACGGTAATTGTTAGATGGTTTTCTGTAAAGAGTTTTTTTCTATGGATGTCAGGAGTTCGAATATTGACAAGGGGTCTTGACGACGAAAATTTTGACAGACACTTAATAGATCTTGTAATCACAACAACTATCTACCACCACCGGATGTTGTACACGTGGAAACACTGCCTCCGCCGTCATAAACTGACATACCTAGCCTTCTAATTTCGCGCAACAGTTAACGGAAAATTCATCCTGGCTTTAGCTCCACGGAGGTGCCGAGCAACGACGTCGTAAGCACGAGCAGAATCCTCCGTTGAATCAAAGGTACCAAGCCAAACCCTAGCCTTCTTCAACGGATCTCTTATTTCTGCAACGAACGTACCCCATGGTCTCTTTCTCATGCCTCTAAACCTTATTCCTATCGCCGCTCCCGATCCAACGGCAGTCGGAGCTGCTCCAGCTCTGCCCCCTTGCTGCTCCAGCTTTGCCCTTGCTGCTTCTGCTCTAATCTATCCATTATGCTGTTATTCTTATTGTTTTCTTCTTTGTAGAAGATGAATCGGGATGAATGTAGCGTGTTGAATCAGTGTTATGAACCCTAATTGATAGGTTTTGCCGCCTTTCCTGTATTCTTGATTTTCATCAATTTTTTAAACTTTATTACGAGCGGTATTTTCGTCTTTTTATTAAAAAACTTAACAGAAAAAAATGGATGGTTTTAGAGAGGGGTAGTTGATTGAGACAATTGACTGACCACAAGAACGCAAAAAGTCCAATTGAAACTATTTGACTCAAAATGGTTTTTTAAACAAACCATAGAGACTCAAAACGAAATTTACTTTTTTTCTTACCATGATAAACATATATTTGATTTAAAATTATTATTTATAAAATTAAATATAAAAGTAATATTTTAATAATTTATTATGTTTTTCTTTTTGTTAGAATTCTCAATTTCCCACCCATTTGATCTATTTTTGTGGGTCCTTTTTATCTAATTTATTTACTCTATCTTAATTATCAATGTCGGTGCAACTTTTTATCTAATTATGATCTATCCTCTTTCTCAACTAGTTCACATATTCTACTAGTTTCAAAGATACACCGAGAACCCTTAGCACTCTCCATATTCAGCAAGTAATTCCCTGGAGAGATTTTATCAATCGGAATACCCGTTTGCAAAACCCAACATCGTTTTGCAACTTTGCCCGACACGCCCCGTGCTCCCACTATCACCAACCCCCTAAGCTAGTTTAGACCTCTGATCCCGCTCCGTTTGAGTCACTTTAACAACAAGTTTCACCCTTGCAAAATGAACTCTCTTTTGCCCCTTTAACTCAGCGAACCCGACTCTTTATGCTCAACCGGGACCGTTACTCCCTCAGCAGATACTTCAATCATATACGTCGACCCCTTCTTGTTTCCCCAAGCAATAACCAGATTTTCATTTGTTACTTTCCATTTACCACCACCGAACTTTACTTCCATTCCCCGTTCATCCAACTAATCGACATAAATAAGCTTCGTCGTAAGACCTGTAATCACCCTGACGTTCGTCAGGTTCCAAGTAGTTCACAATGAAGTAGCCAAATTAATATCCCACATGTTCGTTATACCAAGAAACTCACCATTACCTAAACGTATCTTCCTAAAGTCACCTACCTTCATATTCACCATCGTTTACCCGCTGTGTATGGCATAAATGAAGATACATAATCCATAACCCAATAATCAATGTTAGACTTTACACAACTAACTAATGCATCATCAGACTCTTCCTCTCCTTCCACATTGTTCACTTCCTTTTGCCGAGATCCTTCCTTTTTCTTTCCCGGACATTGACTTTTCACATGTCCAACTTCATTGCAGCTCCAACACTTCACATTCCTCCGAACTATAGACGAACTCCTCCCCTACTCCCACTAGCCTTGTTATTATCCCTCCACCTGCCTACATTGAATATATCAGAAGAAGATCCCCCACTAGTGTTCCTCCAGCGTATGTCTTCACCCATAATACTATCCCGGATCCCGTCAAACTTTAAATTCTCAGCTCCACCAGAATTAGCGATCGTTCACATAACCTGACCAACTGTCAGGCAAAGAGGATTACAGGATCCCGCTTTGGTATCATCATCAAACTTCATACCAAGCGTCGATAACCTAGACAAAATTAAATTTATATTATTTATGTGATCAGGCACTGAGCTTCCCTCATTCATCCTCATCATGAACAACTCTCTCAACAACAACTTAATAACTATTTAAATTTTTTTATAAAAACGTATAATATTTTTAATAAAATTAATTTAAAAACTGTATTTCTTTAATATATATCTTAAGAGTTCCGTGTTTGTGTTCGGCTCGTGCGTCTATTTTGGTTAACTGAAGTTTGTCTTTAGAGTTCCGTCTATGTGGTATTTAGGTGTTAAAAAACGGTAGTTAAAAAACACTCACAACTCTTAAAATTTAGGTGTCAAACAAATTAGACATTCTCACAAAAGTCCTTTAACAATATTTTGCATATAAAAAACTAATATATTCTCTATTTTTTTCTCACAAAAGTCACTTAACAAATTTTTGCACATAAAAACCAACATACTTTCTTGTTTTTCTCACAAAAGTCACTCGACAACTATTTATCCTAGCAAATTAATCGACATAAGTAAGGTAAAGGATTCACTTGCTCTTGCTTCTGTCAGTCGATTTCCTTTGCTTTACTTTTGCGGATTCATTTGCTAATATAAATAGTTGTCGATGGACTTTTGTGAGGAAAACAAGAAAGTGTGTTGATTTTTTATATGCAAAAATTTGTTGAGTGACTTTTATGAGAAAAAAGAGATAGTATGTTGGTTTTTTATGTGCAAAAAATGTTGAGTGACTTTTATGAGAAAAACCAGAAAGTATATTGGTTTTTTATAACATTTGCTCTTTTTAGTTTAGTAAAAACATATTTATTACCACAATAACTACAATATTTAAGTAATTTCTTCAATTAGAAGTATTAGCTTTATCAAATCAAACTTTTAACTAAAATTTAATCCAAGTAATCACATAAATGTGGTATTATTTAAACACCAAATGGTTCATTTACAAACAATGGCCTTGAGCCCATGAGAAAGATGAGGTTGTTCACCATCTAAACAGAGATAAGTCAAGATTTTAAGGGTTTTTTTCTATCACCGTTAAAACCCATTATCTAAAAACTTACATGACGTTTCAATACATTGCTAACCAACGAGGTCAGTAAAACACAAGTCTCTCTATGCATGTGGTCTTGGACGGGGTTAAGGGCATAAAACGAGTAAAAACTAGAGTAAAGTACACGAATGGTTCATGTGGTTTACCTAAATTTTGGATTTGGTCCAAGCTTTTCAAAAGTACATAGATAGTCCTTGTGGTTTGTATTTTGTAACACATTTAGTCCCTAGCCAACAAATCTAAAAGTTTTAGAAGGTCCAAGTTAGAGACTAAATGCGTTACAAAGTGCAAACCACAAGGATCATACATGTACTTTTGGCAAAGTTTGGGGACTAAATGCGTTACAAAGTGCAAACCCTATGGACCATCCGTATACTTTTAGAAATTTATAGACCAAATCCAAAATTTTGGTAAACCACAAGGATCATCCGTTTACTTTTACTTTATATTTTGTTTCGTATAAAAACCTTTGCTTTTACTTTAACCCGTTACTTTTACTTTTTGACTTTGTAACAATGAAAATATATATACAAAAATACGCTACATTATATTTTGTTTCGTATAAAAACCATAACAAATTTCGAAATATAATATGAAAATTTGTAATAACTATTATAGTTATAATTTTGAATTGAAATTTCTTCTACGAAATTTTGACATTCAATATTTCAACTTAATCTCATGAATTGTCATAAATCTCTAAATCCAATCACACATCAACATTCTTGGAAATATAGATATATGTTAATATATGTGTATATAAATACATAACAACACTTCTTATCTTGCACATACTCCAAACCTTTGGGTATCCAAAATTAAACATCCCATGGTTTCATAGAGTGGCAATCCGAGGTTGTACTTGGTAGAACATAGTACAAATCAAAAAGCTTCAAAAAGAAGGAAAAAAAAAACAAACACAAAACAAACAAAACTAACCCATAAATAAGGGGGAAATTCCCCTAATAAGATATCCCCAAAACCATTGTTGGTAATTTTGACCTTTTTAGTTTAAATCATGTTTTTGGATCAACAACGAGAGTCTTTTCTGCAAACTAGAGCTCCTGCATTGGTCGTGAGGATGGAAACAACCGATGAGGGCCTAGCCCCAAGGCTTGAAGCCCTTGAGTAGCTAGATGAAGCTCCAGCACCCGATGCTACGAAAAATGCACCATTCAACATCAGATCCCCTTCGGATCTCCAATTCCAGTTTTTCCATTCGTTCTCCGGTGCATCTTCATGTTTGGTCACCTACATCCATTCTCATTTTCAGTAAATATTTTTTTCTATATAAATAAATATTAATATAATTTGTAACAAAAATCCATAATTTACAAGTTTTTTCATATTTTGTATCAGTAACGTTGTAAAAGTGGAGCGGTTACCTTTTATTTTATTTCTAACCTTAATACCATGGATTGGAACTTTGAAGCCATTACTTATATTTTTACTAGTATAAATTGTTGTACTTTAACGCGAAAGACTTAGATTATCGAAATCTTATTACCTCTTTGCTAAATCTTCTATCGGGTGCGAGGAACCTATTCCCTTGGCTATTGATGGTAGGGTTCGCGCTTCCTCCGATCGCGTACATCTCCCAATGGGTGTAGTCGTTGTTCACCACATGAAAGTATCCGTGTCGACATCTATAATTTAAATTTTAAATATGAAATACTAATTCAAATGTCACATAATATTCAAATGTTTTCTAACTGAAAACATCTCCATAGCTTTATTTTACAAAGACATTCTTAAAGTTCCATAAAATCCACATGAAAGTACACAATAGGTCCAAATACCGAAAAGTCAAAAAGTTTGAAAATTTTGACCAATTTTGAGCAAAAATTGTGTCAGTAACTTTTGTCTTTTTATTAAATGAAATAAATGAATAAATAAATTAGTTTACCTTGGCATTCTTTGGACCAAGCCTTCACCAAAGTGATTAAAAGCAATTGTGACTTGCATGTTCTTGTCTTGCCCATAAGAGTCACTATGACCTAAAAGCATCACTTTATCATGGTGTGTCATGTAATTGTTTGACAACGTGATCGCGGTGGACCCCATGATGGCATCGATCAAGCCGTCAGCACAATTTGATAACGAGCAGTGATCGACCCACACATGGCTTCCACCAAATATAGACACGCCATCACCATCCGATATCGTCCTCCACCCAAAATGCCGCGGGGAGCTTCGCACCATAGCATTCCCGCCCGGCTTACAATCATGAATATTGATCCCATGGATGATAATATTTGTAACATATTGTATCGTAATGCACGGTCCCCCGGCTATGTGCACACTCGCCCCACGCCCGTCAATTGTTTTGAAACTGTTCATGATTAGCTCTTCTTTGAGCTTAATTACCATGTCGCGCTGGAAAATAATCCAAAGCGGCTCGTCTTGAACGACGGCATACCGTAAGGTCCCAGGTTTCGGGGTCACGGCATCGTCGTCACCCGAATCAGTAACCACATAAATCTTCCCGTCTCTACCACCGACGGCTCCTTTCCCGAACCCAATGGCACAGTCTGCCAACCGCTGACGGTTTTTCTCCCAGTTAGGGTCACACCGCCAGCAGTCGTCAATTGGGTTCCCTGTCCCACAGGACAGGAAACCCAAGTTACGTCTAGATTCATTCAAACTCCTACACAAACAAAAAAGTACAAAAATTAGAATGTGTGTACAAATGGAAGGTAGTGGTAGTGGTGGTGGAGAATGTACCTTTCTACTTCTTGTACTGCGTGCTGTGGATGTTGTACGGTGGCTGAGATGAGGGTGGTGGAGAAGAGAGAGAGGAGGATGAGAGAGAAAAATAGTGGTGACATGACTGTGTGTTTGTGTGTGTGTTTAGGTTGGGAGGTTTGGGAGATGTGATTAATAAGCAGGGGAGGGGGGAGATATATAAAGAAGAAAAAGTGTGTAAGTAATGGCGTGATTAACTGAATTAACGGAGAATTATTTGTGGTAGGGTTTGCCGTTAATCTTTTGTTTCTCTCTCACACACAATGTTTGGATATAAAACATGTACAGATGTGTGTGTATGCATACACACTATGACACTAATATAAGCATATTTTTTTAAATAAATTAGTTAGGTATTTTTTGCTTTAACGGTTTAGATTTAAGATTATAGGTTTAAAAAATGATAACAATTTTAAACATAAAGGTTTCCAAGAGTTGGGCGTTTTAGTTTTTTAAAAACACAGATAATGTGGGCCCCTATCTCTATCTCTCTCTCGTCTCTTCTAAATAAATTAAAAAAATATACTAATCTTAAAGTATAAATTATATTCGGAACTTTATATAATAAAGGATTATTGAATTTTAATAATCCAACATTTTATCAATTGGCCAATAATAATCTTAACTGAGAATATTTTTACCACCGGTCCCTACTTTCAAACTATTTTTTTACATTGGACCCCCCGTTAAAAAACTTAACGCCATTAGAGTTTATATGACGTGGACATCTGCAAACCGTCGGAAAGTCGAGCCAAACTAGTAGTGGTCTCGTGGTGGCTTTTGAAATTGGTTCTGGTGGTGTTTAACTGGTCTCGTGGGTCTGGAAAGTCCAAACAGAGACAACGGTGGTGTTTAACGAGACCAGTTAAACACCACCAAAGCCAATTTCAAAAACCAACATGAGACCACTGCTAGTTTGACTCGACTTTCGGGGGTTTGCAGATGTCCACGTCATATAAACTCTAACGGCGTTAAGTTTTTTAACGGGAGGTCCAATGTAAAAAAATAGTTTGAAAGTAGGGACCGGTGGTAATATTATTCTCAGTTTAAATTATTATTGGCCAATTGGTAAAATGTTGGATTATTAAAATCCAATAATCCTATAATAAATAGGGAAAACTTCACCAAATAGTAACCAAGTTTCTCAAGTGTTTCATTTAAATCACTCAATGTTTTTTTGTTACTCTAAAGTCACTTAATTTTCACTACGTGTTCCAATCTTATGTAATATTTTTATAAATGTTTAAACTTTTTAAAATTGAATGACGCAAATGAATATATATATATATATATATATATATATATATATATAAGTATTAGTTACTAATAAGTGAAATTTATATTCCAATTAATCTAAAATTGGAGGTAATAGAGAAGAAAAAAAATTCACCGAATAATAAACAATTTTCAAAATTGTTATATTTAAGTCGAATTAGAAAAAAATAATTGCTTAATAGTAAACAAAATTCATATATTTTCATTTGTCTCGTTCAATTTAAAAAAAAAATATACATTTATAAAAATATTACACAGATTGGAACACATACTGAAAGTTGAGTGACTTTAGATGGACAAAAAAACTTTGAGTGACTTAAATGAAACACTTAAAAAACTTGGTTACTATTGTGTAAGTTATCCCTAATAAATAACTTATACATTATCTTTTATCATTGGGTGTTGCTATTTGTACCATAGTATACAATACCCTAGCCTATAAACGCATTAAATATCACCTAAACATTAAATATCTCTCATTAATTATCACTAAAACATTAAATACTTCTCTAATAATAGTTTATATATATAATTAAAATTAATACACATAACTACTTTTTTTTTATGTTTGTAAATGACTGTTAATAAATAAACGTTTATATTTGGTTATTTTCTAAAAGATTAATTTTGTTATATAAGTATAACGTTTATTACAAGTATAAAGATTAATTTTGTGATAAATTTTTTTATATTGTTAATGACATGTTTCTTTTATTTTGTTTTGTCGAAAGAATATGTTTTTAATGTTAAGAAACATGGCTTTTTCAATATCAGGTTTTTTTTTAATTTCTCATTCTATAACCTGTTTTACTGGTTATTTACGTTTTAATATTAATAAAACTTTGTTGCTGTTAAAAAATAAAATAAAAGATAAGTAAAAGTAAATTGATTTGATGCCTAAAATTAAATTAAACAATTAAAGAATAATGATTTAATTTTATGTTTTACACGGAAAGTCGTATGCTCTTCTAATAAAGTAATGTATTTAATAACACACTTGAGTTAAATGAATCTTTACTCTGATTGGTTTAGATATAGTCAAACATAATTAATATAGTAGATTAGGGTGTAATTAGAAAATATGTATGGTGCATTTAGAAAAACCCTTATCATTTTCTTTCCGACATATATTTATTTACAAAGTAATTGCTGAATAATTGACTTATATTTCTTAACTTTGTAACTCATTTATATAGAATAACGGAAAGATCTTTACAGAATTAATGATTAACTACATATAAAATATGATGACTAAAAAGAAAATATAATCAAGTCATATATCCTATTTTTTTTTTTTGATAGGTAACTTTCATTTTTTACGTGACAGTTACATCTCCAAATCGGAGACCCGTACCCCACAACCTGACCACTACGTTGTCTGAACCGGGCCCGCGTGTTCAGTACGAGGGGCATAGGCTATCACCGGGAAACCATGGAGCCTGTTGCCACTTGACAACAGTTGCGCCGCTACACGGGCCAAACCCCGCTAGCATAACGCACTCCGGACTAAAACCCGGGGTGGCTCGGACTCGAACCTGCGTGGGCAGGTTGAGTCTTCATTGCCCGTAACCACTAGGCCAAAGCCCAGTAGTTAAGTCATATATCCTATTGATATTGATAATTATAACAAAGCCTAATTATGACGTTTATATCCCTTGGAAGGGAGGCAATGTTTTTAATGTTTTTAAACCCGGGACGATCGGTCGGACCGGTCCAACCCTGAATCGGTATATTTAGTGGTCTGGTTGTATGTTGTTAGATCATTTTATAAAAATCTGTGCGGTTCAGACGATTAGCCGGTCGACATGTGAACCGTGACCCGGGGGTCGAAACGGGTCTCTTATTTATTTTTATTTTTTTTACTTTTTGAGTTTTGTAACAAATAAATAATCACAAAATAACTCCTTTAACCTGAAAATTCCAATACAATCGCTCATTCGCATTCACTCCTTTTCTTCTGTTCGACAAAACGAGATTCTCAAAACTCCAAAAGGCCAAAATCGTCTATGTTGAATTTGATTTTGAAGTCTTCACTCGGTATGTGCTGGACTCGAAGTCGCTAATTCACTCCCTCATCAAGGTCTTCTACTCATATATGTTGGATTTGAACATCAAAGCCCCTGTTCTTCGCCCCTCTTTGAAGATCGAACCCATCGAAGTCATGTGTTCACTCACTCATCGAAGTTATAACTTTATATTTTTATGAATATTTATATTATTTATTACGCTATCATGTTCTTGAATCCGGTCCGACCAATTAACCTATATTACATCCAATTCATTGTCCGGTCCGGTCCGGTCCTGAAAATATTGAATGAAGATAAGGTTTATCTCTCACCCTCACAAAACCCTACTCTCGATATTTATATATACGTTTTCCTTTTTTTTAGTAAAGCCTAACTATATATTTTATCTGATAACTTATTTATAATTTTAATATACGTACACTTGTTTATGATAGTTGAACTTCTTTTTTCATTATTTAATACTAATAAATACAAGTATGAAAATGAGTTTCAATGGCATGTGCCATAAGTAGACGTATATTTATGGGACTTTACAGGAAAAGTTGAATTTGGTAGGAATGAAAAATCAGACTTAAATTATGAGAATTTAGAGAAGTGTTACAAATTATTTTTTATATTATTTTCCCATTTATTTTCTTTTTAGAGGTGGATAATATGCATAAATTTTTCCCCACTTATTACCTTTTTATCACATTTCGTCAACAAAAGTTAAAGACCAAATTAAATTACATGAAACTAGATAGTATGTGTTATATTATAGATTCGATACGTAATTTTTGTAACATTTTAACGTATTTGGTCGTGTAACGCTATTTGGATGAGTTTCTCTAAATGTGAGAGAGGAGTGAAAGATTGACACGGATAGGTAATCTGTGGATTATTTATATATTTTTTTATTTTTTGTCGTCTTTTAGCTGAGTTTTTAGTCACAAAATAGACGTCTACAAGGGAACAGACAAGTTAGAAAGTTATAAAATGGAGTATTAAGTTCATAACTTTTTAAAAGTTATAACTAAACCATGAAGACCATTTTTATAATTTAATATAAAGATTTATAAATTAGTTTGTAGTTATAATATTTATGAGATATTATTAATTAATAGTTATGGCATATTAAATAATCTCAGCAAGTGGCCTTACAAAGGCATTTGTACTTCATACAATTTTGCGAAAGCAATTTTAAATCATATATGCATTCACTTCTTGATAAATAAAATAAATATAGAATAAATAAATAAATTTTCTGAGAAAGCAATATTAAATCATATATCTAGAAAATACATAGTTTAGGTTATATTTATTTAATAATATCAAGTGACATGAATACAAGTGTACAACACTATATATAAAGTGATAACATGCATAACTAGTGGTGTAGATAGGATTTGCCTTTTGGGTGACAACATTATTTAGTGTATATGTAAATGAATGACTCAAAGTTGACTTAATTTTCATATATAAGATAAGCACTAGTTTTAATAAATAATTCTAGGTACGGATTATATGTTGAATATAAAAGTTACTACACAATAAGAATCTTAAAGGAGTTCATCTTTAAACTTCAACAAATTTTGAGAAAATTTGAAATATTGATCTTGACTTGTGGCTTGTTGAAAAAGATTGAGAAATACCAACCCATGTGAAGAAACAATTATGTCAACTCGATGTTGAGAATACAAAAGTAAATATGGTGATAAAAGTCATTCATCCTTATGATTATATTTGCTAGCATACCATCAAGAAACACTATTGACCCGACAACTAGTTGTAAAATATTAAGGTTTTCTTTTAAGTTTTTGAAATCATGGGTGTCAATTAACTCACTATGAAACATGTTAACACTTTGCCTAAAATTCAATAAATCGTTTTTAAAAAGAATATCGTATTGATTACGTATTGATTACGATTAGCAACCGGATGTATAATAACGTATTCAATAAAATTGTATAACGTGTAAGAAAGTTTATAGATTAAATGATAACATGTTTATTCATCTGATACTTCGGTTTTTTTACAAATCTTTCCACAACTTTGTGTAAAGTGGAAACTGCGTTATGACATCTACATGGGACAAACTGATTTTTAACTTATCTTAGTGCTTCCTAAAATAAGAGTCGATGATGATGATGATACAAAAGTATAAAAACATGGAGACATCATTACTTGATCCTGCTCTATGTCACACGATGATGTTGTGAATAATAAATGTTGTATAGATATTTTAAATTGATTTTTTTTTGTTTTAAATTTAGATTATTTTCATAATTTGTATTTCTATTTTATTTTTATCTTTATTTATTATTAAAATTCTTATTTATTTTATTGTTTATTTAATTTATTTAAAACGTTTGATTATAAAAAATAAATATGAAAGTTGATGGTGATATAGAAAAGGTAAGGATATTTGTGGGATAGATGTATTGCTTGAAAAAAGTTATGGAAACGTTTGTGGGGTGTTATCGATGTGTCAGGTGACTATACAAATTTATGAACGTTTATCAGTTTCTGAAGTATTGTATTTAACAAGAGCTTCATCTTCTTTCTCTAACGTGTGAAGTGTAACACCTAAAAGTATGTGGTTTAAAGTGTTAAGTTATAAACCATAGGTTTTGGATTGTGAAGGGTCCTAGGAGTACATGTAATTCGTGGAATGGCTATTTTAGTCACTTTCATTCAAAAAAGCTAAAAAAAAGTTTTTGGATGAAAGTGACTGAAATGGCCATACCACAAAGACGAAAATGATACTTTACTCTTTAATAAACCTTGGCGAGGAAGTTATAGAATTAAAAATCTTATCAACCTTACAAAGAACGTATTTTGGAAGTTATGGAGTTTTGACTTTTGAGAGAGGATCAAAGGAGCTCAAGCAAAGATTCGTTGCGGGTTCGTTAAGGTAATCATTTAATCACTTAATTTCCATTTTGTTTGATTTTAATCGTTCTTGGGGTTCGATTACAATTGAGTATGTACATGTTGTGATAGTAATGGTTTAAATCGATAATCATGAAAACCTAATTTTGATAATGATAAAAATAAGTAACATGCATTATGAATTGCTTAATAGAAGATAATCATATGTCACATACAAGTCCCTACACACTCAAGTCATTAAGTATATTTGCTTATTTAAGATCAAGTCACTAAGCATACACATACTACAAACATATGTCATCAAGTTATCAATTATGCAAAGACATCAATATGTGTTGAAGAGATCTATGGGGATTTGATACATGCCATAATTGTTCATTGAATATCAAGATTCGGTTTGAATCATCAAAGTATAATATGGAGAATCAATGCAAAACCGACATATGGTAATCCAGCAACAACATACAAGAATCAAGGGTTAAACGACAAACGTAATTTGGAAAGTGTACATGCCCCCCGAAGTGTTTACACTGCAGATGCACCGCTAGTCAAGTTGGGGTCGCTTCCCTGATTAGTCCAACGTAGGACGAAACCAGTGAACCTTATTATAAGTAGGATGGATTAGTTGGCTCAGGGGAAACCTGGGTGCCACACAAGGCCTCTAAAGATAACCCTGTGACAATAAGATGACTTATTTAATAGTGTATTTTAGGGAGGTGTAAGGTCAACTACTAAAGACAAGGGTCATACGTGACTAGTGGCATTGGATCGGCTTTGCATTTGATGCGGACTTGGTATATGGTGTTTATGAACACTTTGGATTATGTTTCATTTAGACAATTTGGGTGGTTTGGTTGAGATAAAAATTTTGGTTTATATTTCTTATTAAAAACTTCTGCTGCATGTTTAATTTGAATAATGATTTCTTGTGTAATTCAAACAATGTCAGATATTTTAGTTTTAGCATGTGATATTTTACTATTAGTATTTACTAATCCTTAAACCATAATATCGGTAATTAATGGGAGGCCACCAGCCCAATGATACACCAATGTTTAAATATGTTGGTTTTAAACTAATAATCAAAAGTTGGTGTGATTGAAATGGTAAGTTGTATACAATATGAGTTGGTCTTCCTAGGTTTGAATCCCACGGACTCATGTTTTATATTTTTTACTTTTTTTTTCTATTAACTTTTTTTTTACATTTTTCTAATAGTTTTTTTTTGTTCTTGAACGATTTTGTCGTTTCAATGTTACGCCCGATTTTCTCTTTTCTATTTTCTTTGTTTTTTTACCTATTTACACTATAGTTTTTTTCTATTTATACCAAACCGTCACAACTTCGTAGGTTTCTTTTATTTATTTAATCACGTAAATGTGACCGTCACAGAACACTTTTATTAATTTTAAACATTGAATTAAATAATAATGCTAAAATTACCGCCGACACTAATACCACTTAATTTTCTTTAGTAAACAAGAAAGCAACTTCTTTGTTTTCTTTTTGAAATTTCTGGATGGGTCCTTGTGTTTTGACCTTTCTACAGTTTACCCCTTTCTCTTCAACTATATTAACAATTAGATTAGATCCCGTGTATTACATACGAGGTGAAAAATATCAGTATATAAAATTCTTAAATCTTTATGTGTATATTTTACAAGTATAAAAATGTATCGTATACTAAGGATAGAAAACAAAATTCAAAATATGTAAAAGTTAATATATAACTGAGTTTCGAAAATACGTTAACTACTATTTAATGTAATTTGATTTTCATTTATTATTTGATTGAAAATAAAAGTTACATAATTATATTTCAAATTTTCTTATAATTAGAAATAATTTAAAGTAAATGTGAATTATTAGTATAATTAATATAATATCTTTAAAAATATATTACTATTAAAAGATATAGATGTATTTAATAAAAGAGAGACGTGAAAAAATGATGAGAATAAATATGAAGGCGACACATGGTATTCAAAAATATTTATTTATTATATAATATAGATTTGTCAACCGAAAATAGCTAAATGATCAAATAATGACAGTTCCTTAAGATCTCTAACCTTGTTATTAGCTTTGATTATTTTATTTTTGAAGAAAATATATAATTTAAAGCATAATAAATACATTCTTATTTAAAAATAATACCTTTTTATTATATATTGATTAACTTATATAATCAAAACAAACCCAATAAGATAAGATATTCAAAATACCTAGAATCGAATATAAAATTTATATTTTTTTTCTAGTTATGAGTTTAATGTAATTATAAGAAGTTCGCCTTTCAAAAAATGTTATAAGAAGTTTAATAAATAACTACTTTGTAAGGAATAAATTTTTTCCCTCTTATTTATGTTAATTTTAGTTTACTAGTATAATAAATTTACTTTTATAAAGCTTCTAATAAGCCAAATTTTAGGGTCTTCATGTTATAAGCAAATCACAGGTTTCATTTATATATTTCTTTCTTCTTCTTTTTTCGCTCTTGTTTTTTTATTGAATGCTCATAATATAATTTTGTGAAATTACATACATACCCTTATTTTAAAACCTAGTTACATATATTATGTACCTAATTTAAAACTTAAATTACATATATTCCCTTATTTTAAAGGAGAAATTACATATATCCTCTAATTTTAAAAGGGGACTACATATATATCCTTATCATCATATTTTGATTGATAATTTTTTTATAAAAGCATACCTATTTTTTATTTCAAATGATAAAAATTAGATCAGTTGATGTTTAAAAATTTTAAAAATAGTTGTTTAGATTATAATTTTGTTTATGGATTCTTGGTATACCCCTAATTTTGGTTGATGTTTTGGGTCTATATACTCATTGCATATAGAAGAATGATAACCACCTTTTTTATTGTTTCTTTTTTTCTATCAACGAATAATCGATTGGCACGTCTCACATAATGGAAAACTCATACATCAGTCGTACTGTATATATCACTAGTCCAAGAGAAACCCACCACTATGGGAAAACGCCCTAGAGTCGGGATCGAACACATGACCACAAAGAGGTCAAGGTCAAATCCGTCATCCCCATGCCGTTGGACCAGAAAAGCCAACCGCCTTTTTTTGTGTTCATTCGTCACTAAAATAAGTTTATTTGTGTCCACTAATTTAAGATGATAAAAGAAACGTACCAATTTGAGACGGGTCGATTTTAGAGATTGAACCATAGATAGGAAAAAATATTATGCCTCGCACATTGCGATTTAATAATTAAAAAAAATAATCAAAACTAAAAAATAATAAATCTGAAAAGAAAAAAACAAAACCAAAAAAAAAGTTTGAACCTTGGTTCGAACATATTTTTTAAATAACATTTGTTCAAAAACCCAACAAAGAACAATGGCTTTGTCAGTGAAATTTGGTAAGTGAATAGAAAATCAAATACATGTGACTTGTGTAAAACCCAACAAAGCAACCAAGCATGATTTAAAAAAACCATCAAAGGAACAATAATACCATTTGGTAAGTGAATAGAAAATCAAATACAAAACAAAGAACAATGGCTTTGTTAGTGAAATTTTTTACATTCCCTTTTAAGAGTTAGTTAATTAATTAATGTTATAGAAAAACTATTTAAATTATTGAATAGATATACATAATTTTCAATTAGAAAAGGATATTATGTCAAACTGATATTAAAATTCTGATTTAAATTTACTCGCCAAGAAATACTAAAACTTCTTTTATAAAGGGATAATAATACTTAATTTTATTGACAAAAAAGAACTCATTTTAAAATTTCAATTTATACCCAAAAGTAACGTCACCGTTATATGATAGCTACATCTTCTGAGAAATTAAATGTAATTAAATTACATGTTTAATCAACATTATGCATTTTGTATGACAATCAAATTAGTCATTAATGGTAGTTTAGACAGCACAACCAATTTTCTAACTTATTTTTGGACTTAATTTCCTAAAAATGAATATTCACAATTAACAAAGTTTAATTTATGTGCGTGAGTTTCTGACACTGTAACAGCCCGAGTTTTAGAGCGCGAAAGAATTCACGAGAATTAAAAACTTAAATAAGAAAAGAAGGGAAGCGGACTTGGGCCGGGGTGTATGAGCCGAAAGGGGCAAGGGTCGGACCCTTATAAGCCTCAAAATCAGCCCAAAACCCTCACTCCCAACCTCATTTCTGGATTTCTAGAGAGAGAAAGTGAGAGAGAGTCTAGAGAGAGAAAGTCCCGGTTTTCGAATCTGAGCTCATAGGACCGTAGGCCTACGTATTTGGAACGATTAGCTGTGAAGAAGAAGCGTTTACAGGTAACCGATTCTCCTAGATCTGAGTTTTTGTTCTTTTTTGGGTTTTTCGGGTTTTGGAGGAAAATGTAACGTTTTTACGGATTAAACTGGAGGAAAAACATAGATTTAAGTTCCTTAATGAAAAGCAAACGTTTTGAATGTAAACAAGTCCGAGATCTTGACGTGATCAGACCCGAACACGAAAGTTAGGGTTTTTGCGGAGAAGCAGATCCTGCGTACTTACCAAGTACGCATGAAAAGGATCCTGTGTACTTATCAAGTACGCACGAAGCAAAGTGTGACACCCAGCATTTCAGGTCAATATCCATATTACATTATTGCACGTTCACGAATTATATTTTCCTGGTTTATTATTTTGACATAGTTTTGTCATGGAGTCTAGCAAAGGAACAAATATTATACTTTAGTAATTTTTAGAATTACTAGGAAGTAAACGGTTATAACCCGCAAGGAACGTCGTTGATGATTAACAAATCTTTATTCCGGAAAAGTCTAGTAATACGCTTTGATATAAAAACATATATATTGGTGACAAGACTATTTAAAATGAACCCAAAAATGTTAGTTCATGGTGACGAGTTATTTTTATGTGTATACCTATATATATATATATATATATATATATATATTATAGTTAAAGTATTAACTATGACGGGTTAAGTTAATAGACTATTAAAAATAGTCAAAATACGAAATATATGGAGTTTTAATAATAAAAGTTCATATATCGGGTATTAGATCACGGGAGCGCCTACTGGGTATTTTACCTCCTAAAAACCTATTAACTAATACCTAGACCTAGTTGAATGATGGAACAAAACCCACCCATCACCCACCTTCCATCAAATCTACTAACTCCATCACAATCATGTCATATGACCATACTAGATTAATTATAAATCTTTCCATATGTCCATCTATCACCTCAAGACATTAGGTGCAATGATGATGAAGTGTTAAACACTCCATCTCCCTTTTTATTTCTTGATATATCACGGCACACACACACACATTCAACACACACACAAAAATTCAAAGTTCAACCTACTAGAGAGCCTAGATAGAGAATTAGAGAAGATTCAAGGAGTCTTGGAGGTTTAAGAGCCGGTTTGCTAGCGCATCAAGTCATCCACATCTTTCTACCAACGAATCGTCGCCTAGCTTGACTAGTGGTGAGAAACCGACTTAAATTCTCTCGTCATCTTCACGTTCTTATTAAAATAGGTTGTTCACCCTAATAAACAAAGATTTAAAAGATTCAAGGAAGTTTTTTTAAAGAATAACTTTATTGAGTTTAAAAATTTGGGATTTATATATATATATATATATATATATATAGATCGAGTATGAGTATGATTATATGATCTTGATACCAAGAAATAAAAGTAGAGAAAAACAAAATATACATGGATATATATGTGTTGGTCGAAAAATACATGCATAGGTGTATGTATCTTTGTGCACATGTTCTTGTTGGATACTTGATGAAAGAGTAAAATATATGTGTATGTATATATGTGAAATCGTATGGAACATACATAAATATATATATGTTTAAGTTTGGTGAATTTGAAAAGATTGTCAAGTATGAAAATGTGTTGATATAAAAAGATCGAATCATAAGTATAGACATGCATGAACTTAGTTGCTAAATGGGAAAATAACTAAGTATATGCATACATGTTTAGAAACCAAAAAGTATATAAATGTATGAGTATGATCATGACTTGCTGAACTTAAAATGTTGTTAAACATTTCATGTATATATATATAGAAGTCATGATATATATATAAATAACGGGGAAATTGTTAACTCGGAACTAGACATGAAACGACTAAATAAATGAAAACATATATGTTTAGAACTTGTTGATAACATAGAACGTAGACGCGAGTAATAAACTATAAAGACGTTCGGTTTGAGAATAAATAATCATATGTTATCGAGAAACTTGTTTAAATATATGTTGGATTGTTAAAACATGGTTATATTTATGCATAAATGGATATAAATAAATGCATGTTGAACGTAAACACGTTAATAAATGTCGTTCGGAACCAGTAAATTGTATGAGTACGTGTTAATGTGGATTATGTGCAAGTAGGACGATTCGCATGCTTAGAACATATTTGAACGACATTTGCGGTTTATATAATTATTGATATGAAATAATTATACAGTGATACGTGAACTTTAATATAAATATATTATGATGCAAAAATAATATTTATTTTTGACAAAACGTATCAAGTCACCAATATGGAAATATATTATTTTCTCGGAAAATAAGTAAAGCGTCTAGACTGGAATTATGATCACCAACGGGTCGTCACGTTAAAACACAGTTTTATTAAACAAAGACGCACTTAACGGGATTCGTTAAGGCGGGTGAACAACTTGTGTTTAAGACGGTTAGTCTTAACATGTAAAGTATCCTTGCTTGAATAGGATACGGATAGCCAGGAAGTATTAGCACACTGATATTTGCTAGGATTTCATCGGACACAAGGTGAGTTCACGGCCCCCTTTATCTTTTTACTGTTTTGTAAACATCGGGGGAGAAACATACTTACTTGTATTGTTTTGAAAACATGAAATACAATTGCTTACATGTTTGACAACACGAACAATCGGGTTTAACTCTTTATGAGTTTCACTGTCCCCTTTTTCTGTTTTTGAAATGTTTTGGGGAGGGAAAACATATTTATAACGGTTTTCATATAATGAAAGAACAAAGACCAGATCGTATGTGTGCATTGAGGGAACAATTTAGCGCTTAAAGTCCCCGGATTAACACACTTTGTAACCATTAGCTATGGACTTAGCCTAGGATTCTATGAATAGTACTATTGGGGGTGACGCCCCCGGTCATGGTTAGTCGCGCTAGCCAGGGGTCCACATGGCCAAATGACCGCATATTGTCTTATTCTCGTAGGGGCATTCATTTGTCATGGGTTGGTTACGGTCTCGTGCATTACATATTATCATTTGTATTCCTAGCTAGTCTACAAATGAGGTCGGACGGTCGTTCAATGCATGGTTTAATGCATTGGGTATTTACTAAAGATTTAATGGGCGGGTTAATTGCCCAGGGTTCAATGCATGGTTTAATGCATTGGGTATTTACTAAAGATTTAATGGGCGGGTTAATTGCACAGGGTTCAATGCATGGTCTGATGCATTGGGTGTTTATTAAAGATTTAATGGGCGGGTTGATTGCCCAGGGTTCAATGTATTTGTTTTCGGGTAAAATTTCCTATTTTATGACGGTTAAGTCATGGATGTGTTTTCTGGTGAAAACTACTTGTTTTGTGACGGTTAAGTCATGGATACGTTTTCGGGTGAAAACTAATTGTTTTATGACGGTTAAGTCATGGATATGTTTTCGGGTGAAAATTAATTGTTTTATGACGTTTAAGTCATGGATACGTTTTTCAGTGAAAACTACTTATTTTTATGACGGTTAAGTCATGTATACGTTTTCTGGTGAAAACTACTTATTTTATGACGGTTAAGAAATGTATACGTTTTCAGGAAAACTACTTATTATTTATGACGGTTAAGTCATGTATAGTTTTTCGGGGGAAAACAACTTAGTTTTATGACGGTAAAGTCATGTACATGTTTTCGGGAAAAACTACTAGCACTGATATAACTAACTCTGTGAACTCACCAACCTTTGTGTTGACACTTTCAAGTATGTTTCTCAGGTAACTCTTAGCCATGGTGCGGTTGGAATAGGTTAGCTATGCTGGATTATTTCCTAGTAACTGGAAGAGCATAGAGTATCAAGTCTCAAGTCTACCATTGATCTAGAAGAACTTAGATCATTGTATTACTTAGTTTATTGTTTATATAGTCAAGTCTTAGAAATCATTGTTACTGCTTCCGCAATCGTGTAATGAACCAATCGTTGCAACCCGAATTTATTTATTAATTAAATAAATTTGGTGGTGTCACAGATTGGTATCAGAGCAATGGTTTTAGCGAATTAGGTTTCCTTAGTGATACCTAGGCTCTAACCGGACTCATTTAGGGACCAAGATTTATAAGACTTGCATCAACTTAAAAACGCCCGAGACTTGAATATAGGAATTCCAACCGTTGCCGACCAACTTGTGTAGACTATTAGTGTAGGGAGTTACACTAGGGTATCATTAGCTACACTAATACTTAATACAATTACATGGCTCATGTAATGAACGCTTAACACGTACAAATAGACACTTACGACGTTTCTCAACAAAGTGTCACTGTTCGGATTACGAATCAAGGATGACGGGTACGCAGCACACTATAACCCTAGAAGATTGAGTTACGAGCTGAGCTTGGGCGACGACGGCAGCAATCGTCAGCTACCGATCTTGGTATCACAACAGGCTGAACCCATACCGGAACTTGTACCTATACCAGCACCACACCTACAACTACTCCAGCCATGGAGGCAGTTTCTTTCTGATGTATGTGCGGTATAAATACTCTCTTTCACGAGTTGCTGGATCGAATGACTAGACTTTCGCCATGAGATATGGCAGAGGGGATTGCCCGGACGTAAGGGAACCCGAGGTGGATAAGCAGGACTAAACGGGAGAGAACTCCACGGGTCAGGAGACCCAGGCATTCATTAGGATCATGTGGATCCATGCGTACATACAGACTTGGAGCAGGAGTTGCTCGACAATCATTTGAGGATCTCTGTCCTACACATAGTGCCTGACTTCCATACACATTTTATTCCGAGGGACACTGGTAGTGCCTCTCTACCATTAACCTCATCCGGCAACAGCCATATTCGGCAGATTCATGAGTATTGGTACACATAATTAAGAGTAATCCGATAGAATAATATACACTCCTGCACAAGTGTGCAAACATGATCTAATGATCATTTCAAATCCTTTTGATTAAAAGGCTGAGTAGAAGAAACACTACAGGGATCATGCAAAGTAAATTATCATTACGGGTGCACACGTAATTATAATTTGCAGTGCATGGAAACTTTACTGAGTCTTGTTGTTCAAGCTAATGATCAACCCACATTCTCAGTCACTTGATTAAGGATTGGATCTTAACAAAATCGAACTTCTCAATCAGATGTCCATAAAGTATTCTCCTAGTTCGAGAGGAACAAGAGAAATTCAAATTAAAATTCAACCAATCCTTAGTGAATCCTGAACGATGAAGGATTTCGCACATTCATTCTTTGAGATCCTACTTGTCAAGAAAGCTTCAAATTGGGCGTTACCACAACCAACACTTAAAATAATTGCGCAATTATTGTGGGAGATTGTAGCGTAATCTCAGGATCCCTCATACAGTTCAGTCTCACAATCGCTTGAAGGTTACGCCAGGAGTGCTATGCATTAACTCCGGTAATGGGGCAGGAAATTATTCTGACCCGCGTATACATAGCACCTATGGGGTGTTGTGGAAGCTCGACATGAGACAAGTAGGTAATCTGACATTTCAGAATATTGGTCAAACAGGGTTGCTCTCACAACCTTTGACATTCAGTACACCTTTAAGTCCGACTATTCTTCCGGCAAGGAATAAGTCGTGGTTTACGCTCAAGCGAATGCCAAAGAAACCCGAGGAACATCGACTTGAGGACATACCAATCGTTAGGGATTACCCTGAGGTATTTCCCGAAGACTTACCTGGTTTACCGCCACCAAGACAAGTCGAGTTCCGGATCGACCTAGTACCAGTAGCCGCATCAGTTGCGCGATCGTCGTACCATCTAGCACCGTCTGAGATGCAAGAATTATCAAGTCAACTGCAAGAGTTACTAAAAAAAAAAAAAAAAAAAAAAAAAATTTCATAAGATCGAGTTTCTCACCCTGAGGAGCTCCGGTCTTGTTTGTAAAGAAAAAGGATGGAACGTTTAGGATGTGTATTGATTACCGGGAGTTGAACAAACTGACAATCAAAAACCGGTATCCTCTTCTTAGAATAGATGATTTATTCGACCAACTTCAAGGTTCCAGCTTCTATTCTAAGATTGATCTACGATCAGGGTATCATCAACTGAGAATCCAGGAGGAAGATATACCGAAGATGGCTTTTAGGACTCGTTATGGTCACTACGAGTTTCTAGTTATTCCATTTGGTTTGACTAATGCATCGGAAGTTTTCATGGATCTCATGAACCGCGTGTGCAAGCCATACTTGGATAAATTCGTGATTGTGTTTATCGATGACATATTGACATATTCACGAACCAAGGAGGAACATGAACATCAGTAGAAATTAATCTTAGAACTACTCAGAAATGAGAAGCTATATGCCAAATTCTCTAAGTGTGAGTTTTGGATCCGAGAGGTTCAATTTCTTGGACATGTCATCAATAAAAAGGGTATCCACGTGGATTCGTCCAAGATTGAAGCTATAAAAAAAAAAAAAAACTGGAAAGCACCAAGAACTCCGATTGAGGTGCGTCAATTTCTGGGTTTGGCAGGCTACTACAGGCGATTCATTGAAATTTTGTTTTCAAAAATAGCCCTGCTTTTGACCACGTTAACCCAGAAGGATAAAAGTTTGATTGGACTGATAAGAAAGAATCAACTTTTCAATTGCTGAAGCAGAAGCTTTGCAGTGCACCAATCTTATCCCTTCCCGAGGGAACCGACAATTTTGTTACGTACTGCGACGCGTCACACCAAGGTCTGGGATGTGTACTAATGCAAGGAGAAAAAGTCATAGCATATGCATGCAGACAGCTGAAAGTCCATGAGAAAAATTATACGACTCACGACTTGGAATTGGGTGCTGTCGTTTTTGCACTCAAGATTTGGAGACATTACTTATATGGTACAAAATGTACTATCTTTACAGATCATAAGAGTCTCCGGCACATCTTTAGTCAGAAAGAACTCAACATGAGACAACGTCGGTGGGTAGAACTACTAAATAATTACAACTGCGATATCAAGTACCACCTTAGTAAGGCGAATGTCGTAGCAGACGCCTTAGGTCATAAGGAGAGAGTTAAAACTCTTCGTATCTGTGCCCTAGGATTGACAATTCGTACGAGTCTCACGACTCAAATCCGGATGGCACAACAAGAGGCACTTAAAGAAGAGAACATTCAGAATGAAGTTTTACAAGGAATGATCAGACAGTTAGAGCCAAAATCAGATGATACTTTATACTTCATGAATAGAATTTAGGTGCCATGTTTTGGTAACTTATGGGAGTTGGTTATGGACGAAGCCCACAAGTCCAGGTACTCCATTTACCCAGGTTCGGATAAAATGTATAAGGATCTGAAAGAACTCTATTGGTGGCCAAACATGAAAGGGGAAATTGCTACCTATGTTGGCAAGTGTCTGACATGTTCAAAAGTAAAGGCAGAACATCAGAAACCGTCGGGATTGTTACAACAACCCGAGATACCCCAATGGAAATGGGAACAGATTTCTATGGATTTCATTACAAAGTTACCCAGGACGTCGAGTGGGTATGATACTATATGGGTAATTGTCGATCATTTGACGAAATCAGCTCATTTTCTACCCATCAAAGAAACGGATAAAACCGAGAAACTTGCAAGGCTTTATATCAAGGAAATTGTGGCTCGGCATGGAGTGCCAATTTCAATTATCTCTGATAGAGACAGCAGATTCGTGTCTAGAATCTGGCAATCATTACAAGAAGCCTTGGGCACACGTCTTGACATGAGCATGACATATCACCCACAAACAGATGGTCAAGGTGAAAGAACCATTCAAACTTTAGAGGATATGCTCCGTGCGTGTGCAATTAATTTCGGAGGAAATTAGGATACTCATTTGCCGTTGGCTAAGTTTTCATACAATAATAGTTACCACACCAGTATCAAAGCCGCTCCGTTTGAGGCTTAGTATGGTCAAAAATGTCGTTCACCGCTATGTTGGGCGGAGGTTGGCGACAAGCATTTAACTGGTCCTGAGGTTATTCAGGAGACCACAGACAAGATTTTCAAAATCAAGGATCGTCTGAAGGCCACTCGTGATAGACAAAAGAGTTATGCGGATAACAGACGAAGACCATTAAAATTCCAAGTTGGAGACCGGATCATGTTGAAGGTCTCACCTTGGAAGGGAGTTGCAAGATTTGGCAACCGTGGCAAGCTTAACCCTAGGTACGTTGGACCATTTGAAATATTGGCTAGAGTTGGCTCTGTAGCATACAAGCTCAAGTTGCCACAGGAACTAAGCAATGTACATGATACGTTTCATGTGTCCAATCTCAAGAAATGCTTATCAGACGAGACATTAATTATACCGCCTGATGAGATTCACATAGATGACAAACTGCACTTCGTTGAGGAACCCATTGAAGTTACAGATTGGAAGGTTCAGAAAACAAGGCGTAGCCGTGTTAAATTGGTTAAGGTACGTTGGAATTCAAAGCGTGGCCCCGAGTATACGTGGGAACGAGAAGATCAAATGAAAGCCAAGTACCCGTCCTTGTTCACGAACACTCCAAGTCAAGATAACAACAGCTGAATTTCGGGACGAAATTCTCTTTAACATGGGGAGAATGTGACACCCAGCATTTCAGGTCAATATCCATATTACATTATTGCACGTTCACGAATTATATTTTCCTGGTTTATTATTTTGACATAGTTTTGTCATGGAGTCTAGCAAAGGAACAAATATTATACTTTAGTAATTTTTAGAATTACTAGGAAGTAAACGGTTATAACCCGCAAGGAACGTCGTTGGTGATTAACAAATCTTTATTCCGGAAAAGTCTAGTAATACGCTTTGATATAAAAACATATATATTGGTGACAAGACTATTTAAAATGAACCCAAAAATGTTAGTTCATGGTGACGAGTTATTTTTATGTGTATACCTATATATATATATATATATATTATAGTTAAAGTATTAACTATGACGGGTTAAGTTAATAGACTATTAAAAATAGTCAAAATACGAAATATATGGAGTATTAATAATAAAAGTTCATATATCGGGTATTAGATCACGGGAGCGCCTACTGGGTATTTTACCTCCTAAAAACCTATTAACTAATACCTAGACCTAGTTGAATGATGGAACAAAACCCACCCATCACCCACCTTCCATCAAATCTACTAACTCCATCACAATCATGTCATATGACCATACTAGATTAATTATAAATCTTTCCATATGTCCATCTATCACCTCAAGACATTAGGTGCAATGATGATGAAGTGTTAAACACTCCATCTCCCTTTTATTTCTTGATATATCACGGCACACACACACACATTCAACACACACACAAAAATTCAAAGTTCAACCTACTAGAGAGCCTAGATAGAGAATTAGAGAAGATTCAAGGAGTCTTGGAGGTTTAAGAGCCGGTTTGCTAGCGCATCAAGTCATCCACATCTTTCTACCAACGAATCGTCGCCTAGCTTGACTAGTGGTGAGAAACCGACTTAAATTCTCTCGTCATCTTCACGTTCTTATTAAAATAGGTTGTTCACCCTAATAAACAAAGATTTAAAAGATTCAAGGAAGTTTTTTTAAAGAATAACTTTATTGAGTTTAAAAATTTGGGATTTATATATATATATATATATATATATATATATATATAGATCGAGTATGAGTATGATTATATGATCTTGATACCAAGAAATAAAAGTAGAGAAAAACAAAATATACATGGATATATATGTGTTGGTCGAAAAATACATGCATAGGTGTATGTATCTTTGTGCACATGTTCTTGTTGGATACTTGATGAAAGAGTAAAATATATGTGTATGTATATATGTGAAATCGTATGGAACATACATAAATATATATATGTTTAAGTTTGGTGAATTTGAAAAGATTGTCAAGTATGAAAATGTGTTGATATAAAAAGATCGAATCATAAGTATAGACATGCATGAACTTAGTTGCTAAATGGGAAAATAACTAAGTATATGCATACATGTTTAGAAACCAAAAAGTATATAAATGTATGAGTATGATCATGACTTGCTGAACTTAAAATGTTGTTAAACATTTCATGTATATATATATAGAAGTCATGATATATATATAAATAACGGGGAAATTGTTAACTCGGAACTAGACATGAAACGACTAAATAAATGAAAACATATATGTTTAGAACTTGTTGATAACATAGAACGTAGACGCGAGTAATAAACTATAAAGACGTTCGGTTTGAGAATAAATAATCATATGTTATCGAGAAACTTGTTTAAATATATGTTGGATTGTTAAAACATGGTTATATTTATGCATAAATGGATATAAATAAATGCATGTTGAACGTAAACACGTTAATAAATGTCGTTCGGAACCAGTAAATTGTATGAGTACGTGTTAATGTGGATTATGTGCAAGTAGGACGATTCGCATGCTTAGAACATATTTGAACGACATTTGCGGTTTATATAATTATTGATATGAAATAATTATACAGTGATACGTGAACTTTAATATAAATATATTATGATGCAAAAATAATATTTATTTTTGACAAAACGTATCAAGTCACCAATATGGAAATATATTATTTTCTCGGAAAATAAGTAAAGCGTCTAGACTGGAATTATGATCACCAACGGGTCGTCACGTTAAAACACAGTTTTATTAAACAAAGACGCACTTAACGGGATTCGTTAAGGCGGGTGAACAACTTGTGTTTAAGACGGTTAGTCTTAACATGTAAAGTATCCTTGCTTGAATAGGATACGGATAGCCAGGAAGTATTAGCACACTGATATTTGCTAGGATTTCATCGGACACAAGGTGAGTTCACGGCCCCCTTTATCTTTTTACTGTTTTGTAAACATCGGGGGAGAAACATACTTACTTGTATTGTTTTGAAAACATGAAATACAATTGCTTACATGTTTGACAACACGAACAATCGGGTTTAACTCTTTATGAGTTTCACTGTCCCCTTTTTCTGTTTTTGAAATGTTTTGGGGAGGGAAAACATATTTATAACGGTTTTCATATAATGAAAGAACAAAGACCAGATCGTATGTGTGCATTGAGGGAACAATTTAGCGCTTAAAGTCCCCGGATTAACACACTTTGTAACCATTAGCTATGGACTTAGCCTAGGATTCTATGAATAGTACTATTGGGGGTGACGCCCCCGGTCATGGTTAGTCGCGCTAGCCAGGGGTCCACATGGCCAAATGACCGCATATTGTCTTATTCTCGTAGGGGCATTCATTTGTCATGGGTTGGTTACGGTCTCGTGCATTACATATTATCATTTGTATTCCTAGCTAGTCTACAAATGAGGTCGGACGGTCGTTCAATGCATGGTTTAATGCATTGGGTATTTACTAAAGATTTAATGGGCGGGTTAATTGCCCAGGGTTCAATGCATGGTTTAATGCATTGGGTATTTACTAAAGATTTAATGGGCGGGTTAATTGCACAGGGTTCAATGCATGGTCTGATGCATTGGGTGTTTATTAAAGATTTAATGGGCGGGTTGATTGCCCAGGGTTCAATGTATTTGTTTTCGGGTAAAATTTCCTATTTTATGACGGTTAAGTCATGGATGTGTTTTCTGGTGAAAACTACTTGTTTTGTGACGGTTAAGTCATGGATACGTTTTCGGGTGAAAACTAATTGTTTTATGACGGTTAAGTCATGGATATGTTTTCGGGTGAAAATTAATTGTTTTATGACGTTTAAGTCATGGATACGTTTTTCGGTGAAAACTACTTATTTTTATGACGGTTAAGTCATGTATACGTTTTCTGGTGAAAACTACTTATTTTATGACGGTTAAGAAATGTATACGTTTTCAGGAAAACTACTTATTATTTATGACGGTTAAGTCATGTATAGTTTTTCGGGGGAAAACAACTTAGTTTTATGACGGTAAAGTCATGTACATGTTTTCGGGAAAAACTACTAGCACTGATATAACTAACTCTGTGAACTCACCAACCTTTGTGTTGACACTTTCAAGTATGTTTCTCAGGTAACTCTTAGCCATGGTGCGGTTGGAATAGGTTAGCTATGCTGGATTATTTCCTAGTAACTGGAAGAGCATAGAGTATCAAGTCTCAAGTCTACCATTGATCTAGAAGAACTTAGATCATTGTATTACTTAGTTTATTGTTTATATAGTCAAGTCTTAGAAATCATTGTTACTGCTTCCGCAATCGTGTAATGAACCAATCGTTGCAACCCGAATTTATTTATTAATTAAATAAATTTGGTGGTGTCACAGATTGGTATCAGAGCAATGGTTTTAGCGAATTAGGTTTCCTTAGTGATACCTAGGCTCTAACCGGACTCATTTAGGGACCAAGATTTATAAGACTTGCATCAACTTAAAAACGCCCGAGACTTGAATATAGGAATTCCAACCGTTGCCGACCAACTTGTGTAGACTATTAGTGTAGGGAGTTACACTAGGGTATCATTAGCTACACTAATACTTAATACAATTACATGGCTCATGTAATGAACGCTTAACACGTACAAATAGACACTTACGACGTTTCTCAACAAAGTGTCACTGTTCGGATTACGAATCAAGGATGACGGGTACGCAGCACACTATAACCCTAGAAGATTGAGTTACGAGCTGAGCTTGGGCGACGACGGCAGCAATCGTCAGCTACCGATCTTGGTATCACAACAGGCTGAACCCATACCGGAACTTGTACCTATACCAGCACCACACCTACAACTACTCCAGCCATGGAGGCAGTTTCTTTCTGATGTATGTGCGGTATAAATACTCTCTTTCACGAGTTGCTGGATCGAATGACTAGACTTTCGCCATGAGATATGGCAGAGGGGATTGCCCGGACGTAAGGGAACCCGAGGTGGATAAGCAGGACTAAACGGGAGAGAACTCCACGGGTCAGGAGACCCAGGCATTCATTAGGATCATGTGGATCCATGCGTACATACAGACTTGGAGCAGGAGTTGCTCGACAATCATTTGAGGATCTCTGTCCTACACATAGTGCCTGACTTCCATACACATTTTATTCCGAGGGACACTGGTAGTGCCTCTCTACCATTAACCTCATCCGGCAACAGCCATATTCGGCAGATTCATGAGTATTGGTACACATAATTAAGAGTAATCCGATAGAATAATATACACTCCTGCACAAGTGTGCAAACATGATCTAATGATCATTTCAAATCCTTTTGATTAAAAGGCTGAGTAGAAGAAACACTACAGGGATCATGCAAAGTAAATTATCATTACGGGTGCACACGTAATTATAATTTGCAGTGCATGGAAACTTTAGTGAGTCTTGTTGTTCAAGCTAATGATCAACCCACATTCTCAGTCACTTGATTAAGGATTGGATCTTAACAAAATCGAACTTCTCAATCAGATGTCCATAAAGTATTCTCCTAGTTCGAGAGGAACAAGAGAAATTCAAATTAAAATTCAACCAATCCTTAGTGAATCCTGAACGATGAAGGATTTCGCACATTCATTCTTTGAGATCCTACTTGTCAAGAAAGCTTCAAATTGGGCGTTACCACAACCAACACTTAAAATAATTGCGCAATTATTGTGGGAGATTGTAGCGTAATCTCAGGATCCCTCATACAGTTCAGTCTCACAATCGCTTGAAGGTTACGCCAGGAGTGCTATGCATTAACTCCGGTAATGGGGCAGGAAATTATTCTGACCCGCGTATACATAGCACCTATGGGGTGTTGTGGAAGCTCGACATGAGACAAGTAGGTAATCTGACATTTCAGAATATTGGTCAAACAGGGTTGCTCTCACAACCTTTGACATTCAGTACACCTTTAAGTCCGACTATTCTTCCGGCAAGGAATAAGTCGTGGTTTACGCTCAAGCGAATGCCAAAGAAACCCGAGGAACATCGACTTGAGGACATACCAATCGTTAGGGATTACCCTGAGGTATTTCCCGAAGACTTACCTGGTTTACCGCCACCAAGACAAGTCGAGTTCCGGATCGACCTAGTACCAGTAGCCGCATCAGTTGCGCGATCGTCGTACCATCTAGCACCGTCTGAGATGCAAGAATTATCAAGTCAACTGCAAGAGTTACTAAAAAAAAAAAAAAAAAAAAAAATTTTCATAAGATCGAGTTTCTCACCCTGAGGAGCTCCGGTCTTGTTTGTAAAGAAAAAGGATGGAACGTTTAGGATGTGTATTGATTACCGGGAGTTGAACAAACTGACAATCAAAAACCGGTATCCTCTTCTTAGAATAGATGATTTATTCGACCAACTTCAAGGTTCCAGCTTCTATTCTAAGATTGATCTACGATCAGGGTATCATCAACTGAGAATCCAGGAGGAAGATATACCGAAGATGGCTTTTAGGACTCGTTATGGTCACTACGAGTTTCTAGTTATTCCATTTGGTTTGACTAATGCATCGGAAGTTTTCATGGATCTCATGAACCGCGTGTGCAAGCCATACTTGGATAAATTCGTGATTGTGTTTATCGATGACATATTGACATATTCACGAACCAAGGAGGAACATGAACATCAGTAGAAATTAATCTTAGAACTACTCAGAAATGAGAAGCTATATGCCAAATTCTCTAAGTGTGAGTTTTGGATCCGAGAGGTTCAATTTCTTGGACATGTCATCAATAAAAAGGGTATCCACGTGGATTCGTCCAAGATTGAAGCTATAAAAAAAAAAAAAAAACTGGAAAGCACCAAGAACTCCGATTGAGGTGCGTCAATTTCTGGGTTTGGCAGGCTACTACAGGCGATTCATTGAAATTTTGTTTTCAAAAATAGCCCTGCTTTTGACCACGTTAACCCAGAAGGATAAAAGTTTGATTGGACTGATAAGAAAGAATCAACTTTTCAATTGCTGAAGCAGAAGCTTTGCAGTGCACCAATCCTATCCCTTCCCGAGGGAACCGACAATTTTGTTACGTACTGCGACGCGTCACACCAAGGTCTGGGATGTGTACTAATGCAAGGAGAAAAAGTCATAGCATATGCATGCAGACAGCTGAAAGTCCATGAGAAAAATTATACGACTCACGACTTGGAATTGGGTGCTGTCGTTTTTGCACTCAAGATTTGGAGACATTACTTATATGGTACAAAATGTACTATCTTTACAGATCATAAGAGTCTCCGGCACATCTTTAGTCAGAAAGAACTCAACATGAGACAACGTCGGTGGGTAGAACTACTAAATAATTACAACTGCGATATCAAGTACCACCTTAGTAAGGCGAATGTCGTAGCAGACGCCTTAGGTCATAAGGAGAGAGTTAAAACTCTTCGTATCTGTGCCCTAGGATTGACAATTCGTACGAGTCTCACGACTCAAATCCGGATGGCACAACAAGAGGCACTTAAAGAAGAGAACATTCAGAATGAAGTTTTACAAGGAATGATCAGACAGTTAGAGCCAAAATCAGATGATACTTTATACTTCATGAATAGAATTTAGGTGCCATGTTTTGGTAACTTATGGGAGTTGGTTATGGACGAAGCCCACAAGTCCAGGTACTCCATTTACCCAGGTTCGGATAAAATGTATAAGGATCTGAAAGAACTCTATTGGTGGCCAAACATGAAAGGGGAAATTGCTACCTATGTTGGCAAGTGTCTGACATGTTCAAAAGTAAAGGCAGAACATCAGAAACCGTCGGGATTGTTACAACAACCCGAGATACCCCAATGGAAATGGGAACAGATTTCTATGGATTTCATTACAAAGTTACCCAGGACGTCGAGTGGGTATGATACTATATGGGTAATTGTCGATCATTTGACGAAATCAGCTCATTTTCTACCCATCAAAGAAACGGATAAAACCGAGAAACTTGCAAGGCTTTATATCAAGGAAATTGTGGCTCGGCATGGAGTGCCAATTTCAATTATCTCTGATAGAGACAGCAGATTCGTGTCTAGAATCTGGCAATCATTACAAGAAGCCTTGGGCACACGTCTTGACATGAGCATGACATATCACCCACAAACAGATGGTCAAGGTGAAAGAACCATTCAAACTTTAGAGGATATGCTCCGTGCGTGTGCAATTAATTTCGGAGGAAATTAGGATACTCATTTGCCGTTGGCTGAGTTTTCATACAATAATAGTTACCACACCAGTATCAAAGCCGCTCCGTTTGAGGCTTAGTATGGTCAAAAATGTCGTTCACCGCTATGTTGGGCGGAGGTTGGCGACAAGCATTTAACTGGTCCTGAGGTTATTCAGGAGACCACAGACAAGATTTTCAAAATCAAGGATCGTCTGAAGGCCACTCGTGATAGACAAAAGAGTTACGCGGATAACAGACGAAGACCATTAAAATTCCAAGTTGGAGACTGGATCATGTTGAAGGTCTCACCTTGGAAGGGAGTTGCAAGATTTGGCAACCGTGGCAAGCTTAACCCTAGGTACGTTGGACCATTTGAAATATTGGCTAGAGTTGGCTCTGTAGCATACAAGCTCAAGTTGCCACAGGAACTAAGCAATGTACATGATACGTTTCATGTGTCCAATCTCAAGAAATGCTTATCAGACGAGACATTAATTATACCGCCTGATGAGATTCACATAGATGACAAACTGCACTTCGTTGAGGAACCCATTGAAGTTACAGATTGGAAGGTTCAGAAAACAAGGCGTAGCCGTGTTAAATTGGTTAAGGTACGTTGGAATTCAAAGCGTGGCCCCGAGTATACGTGGGAACGAGAAGATCAAATGAAAGCCAAGTACCCGTCCTTGTTCACGAACACTCCAAGTCAAGATAACAACAGCTGAATTTCGGGACGAAATTCTCTTTAACATGGGGAGAATGTGACACCCAGCATTTCAGGTCAATATCCATATTACATTATTGCACGTTCACGAATTATATTTTCCTGGTTTATTATTTTGACATAGTTTTGTCATGGAGTCTAGCAAAGGAACAAATATTATACTTTAGTAATTTTTAGAATTACTAGGAAGTAAACGGTTATAACCCGCAAGGAACGTCGTTGGTGATTAACAAATCTTTATTCCGGAAAAGTCTAGTAATACGCTTTGATATAAAAACATATATATTGGTGACAAGACTATTTAAAATGAACCCAAAAATGTTAGTTCATGGTGACGAGTTATTTTTATGTGTATACCTATATATATATATATTATAGTTAAAGTATTAACTATGACGGGTTAAGTTAATAGACTATTAAAAATAGTCAAAATACGAAATATATGGAGTTTTAATAATAAAAGTTCATATATCGGGTATTAGATCACGGGAGCGCCTACTGGGTATTTTACCTCCTAAAAACCTATTAACTAATACCTAGACCTAGTTGAATGATGGAACAAAACCCACCCATCACCCACCTTCCATCAAATCTACTAACTCCATCACAATCATGTCATATGACCATACTAGATTAATTATAAATCTTTCCATATGTCCATCTATCACCTCAAGACATTAGGTGCAATGATGATGAAGTGTTAAACACTCCATCTCCCTTTTTATTTCTTGATATATCACGGCACACACACACACATTCAACACACACACAAAAATTCAAAGTTCAACCTACTAGAGAGCCTAGATAGAGAATTAGAGAAGATTCAAGGAGTCTTGGAGGTTTAAGAGCCGGTTTGCTAGCGCATCAAGTCATCCACATCTTTCTACCAACGAATCGTCGCCTAGCTTGACTAGTGGTGAGAAACCGACTTAAATTCTCTCGTCATCTTCACGTTCTTATTAAAATAGGTTGTTCACCCTAATAAACAAAGATTTAAAAGATTCAAGGAAGTTTTTTTAAAGAATAACTTTATTGAGTTTAAAAATTTGGGATTATATATATATATATATATATATATATATATATATATATATATATATAGATCGAGTATGAGTATGATTATATGATCTTGATACCAAGAAATAAAAGTAGAGAAAAACAAAATATACATGGATATATATGTGTTGGTCGAAAAATACATGCATAGGTGTATGTATCTTTGTGCACATGTTCTTGTTGGATACTTGATGAAAGAGTAAAATATATGTGTATGTATATATGTGAAATCGTATGGAACATACATAAATATATATATGTTTAAGTTTGGTGAATTTGAAAAGATTGTCAAGTATGAAAATGTGTTGATATAAAAAGATCGAATCATAAGTATAGACATGCATGAACTTAGTTGCTAAATGGGAAAATAACTAAGTATATGCATACATGTTTAGAAACCAAAAAGTATATAAATGTATGAGTATGATCATGACTTGCTGAACTTAAAATGTTGTTAAACATTTCATGTATATATATATAGAAGTCATGATATATATATAAATAACGGGGAAATTGTTAACTCGGAACTAGACATGAAACGACTAAATAAATGAAAACATATATGTTTAGAACTTGTTGATAACATAGAACGTAGACGCGAGTAATAAACTATAAAGACGTTCGGTTTGAGAATAAATAATCATATGTTATCGAGAAACTTGTTTAAATATATGTTGGATTGTTAAAACATGGTTATATTTATGCATAAATGGATATAAATAAATGCATGTTGAACGTAAACACGTTAATAAATGTCGTTCGGAACCAGTAAATTGTATGAGTACGTGTTAATGTGGATTATGTGCTAGTAGGACGATTCGCATGCTTAGAACATATTTGAACGACATTTGCGGTTTATATAATTATTGATATGAAATAATTATACAGTGATACGTGAACTTTAATATAAATATATTATGATGCAAAAATAATATTTATTTTTGACAAAACGTATCAAGTCACCAATATGGAAATATATTATTTTCTCGGAAAATAAGTAAAGCGTCTAGACTGGAATTATGATCACCAACGGGTCGTCACGTTAAAACACAGTTTTATTAAACAAAGACGCACTTAACGGGATTCGTTAAGGCGGGTGAACAACTTGTGTTTAAGACGGTTAGTCTTAACATGTAAAGTATCCTTGCTTGAATAGGATACGGATAGCCAGGAAGTATTAGCACACTGATATTTGCTAGGATTTCATCGGACACAAGGTGAGTTCACGGCCCCCTTTATCTTTTTACTGTTTTGTAAACATCGGGGGAGAAACATACTTACTTGTATTGTTTTGAAAACATGAAATACAATTGCTTACATGTTTGACAACACGAACAATCGGGTTTAACTCTTTATGAGTTTCACTGTCCCCTTTTTCTGTTTTTGAAATGTTTTGGGGAGGGAAAACATATTTATAACGGTTTTCATATAATGAAAGAACAAAGACCAGATCGTATGTGTGCATTGAGGGAACAATTTAGCGCTTAAAGTCCCCGGATTAACACACTTTGTAACCATTAGCTATGGACTTAGCCTAGGATTCTATGAATAGTACTATTGGGGGTGACGCCCCCGGTCATGGTTAGTCGCGCTAGCCAGGGGTCCACATGGCCAAATGACCGCATATTGTCTTATTCTCGTAGGGGCATTCATTTGTCATGGGTTGGTTACGGTCTCGTGCATTACATATTATCATTTGTATTCCTAGCTAGTCTACAAATGAGGTCGGACGGTCGTTCAATGCATGGTTTAATGCATTGGGTATTTACTAAAGATTTAATGGGCGGGTTAATTGCCCAGGGTTCAATGCATGGTTTAATGCATTGGGTATTTACTAAAGATTTAATGGGCGGGTTAATTGCACAGGGTTCAATGCATGGTCTGATGCATTGGGTGTTTATTAAAGATTTAATGGGCGGGTTGATTGCCCAGGGTTCAATGTATTTGTTTTCGGGTAAAATTTCCTATTTTATGACGGTTAAGTCATGGATGTGTTTTCTGGTGAAAACTACTTGTTTTGTGACGGTTAAGTCATGGATACGTTTTCGGGTGAAAACTAATTGTTTTATGACGGTTAAGTCATGGATATGTTTTCGGGTGAAAATTAATTGTTTTATGACGTTTAAGTCATGGATACGTTTTTCGGTGAAAACTACTTATTTTTATGACGGTTAAGTCATGTATACGTTTTCTGGTGAAAACTACTTATTTTATGACGGTTAAGAAATGTATACGTTTTCAGGAAAACTACTTATTATTTATGACGGTTAAGTCATGTATAGTTTTTCGGGGGAAAACAACTTAGTTTTATGACGGTAAAGTCATGTACATGTTTTCGGGAAAAACTACTAGCACTGATATAACTAACTCTGTGAACTCACCAACCTTTGTGTTGACACTTTCAAGTATGTTTCTCAGGTAACTCTTAGCCATGGTGCGGTTGGAATAGGTTAGCTATGCTGGATTATTTCCTAGTAACTGGAAGAGCATAGAGTATCAAGTCTCAAGTCTACCATTGATCTAGAAGAACTTAGATCATTGTATTACTTAGTTTATTGTTTATATAGTCAAGTCTTAGAAATCATTGTTACTGCTTCCGCAATCGTGTAATGAACCAATCGTTGCAACCCGAATTTATTTATTAATTAAATAAATTTGGTGGTGTCACAGATTGGTATCAGAGCAATGGTTTTAGCGAATTAGGTTTCCTTAGTGATACCTAGGCTCTAACCGGACTCATTTAGGGACCAAGATTTATAAGACTTGCATCAACTTAAAAACGCCCGAGACTTGAATATAGGAATTCCAACCGTTGCCGACCAACTTGTGTAGACTATTAGTGTAGGGAGTTACACTAGGGTATCATTAGCTACACTAATACTTAATACAATTACATGGCTCATGTAATGAACGCTTAACACGTACAAATAGACACTTACGACGTTTCTCAACAAAGTGTCACTGTTCGGATTACGAATCAAGGATGACGGGTACGCAGCACACTATAACCCTAGAAGATTGAGTTACGAGCTGAGCTTGGGCGACGACGGCAGCAATCGTCAGCTACCGATCTTGGTATCACAACAGGCTGAACCCATACCGGAACTTGTACCTATACCAGCACCACACCTACAACTACTCCAGCCATGGAGGCAGTTTCTTTCTGATGTATGTGCGGTATAAATACTCTCTTTCACGAGTTGCTGGATCGAATGACTAGACTTTCGCCATGAGATATGGCAGAGGGGATTGCCCGGACGTAAGGGAACCCGAGGTGGATAAGCAGGACTAAACGGGAGAGAACTCCACGGGTCAGGAGACCCAGGCATTCATTAGGATCATGTGGATCCATGCGTACATACAGACTTGGAGCAGGAGTTGCTCGACAATCATTTGAGGATCTCTGTCCTACACATAGTGCCTGACTTCCATACACATTTTATTCCGAGGGACACTGGTAGTGCCTCTCTACCATTAACCTCATCCGGCAACAGCCATATTCGGCAGATTCATGAGTATTGGTACACATAATTAAGAGTAATCCGATAGAATAATATACACTCCTGCACAAGTGTGCAAACATGATCTAATGATCATTTCAAATCCTTTTGATTAAAAGGCTGAGTAGAAGAAACACTACAGGGATCATGCAAAGTAAATTATCATTACGGGTGCACACGTAATTATAATTTGCAGTGCATGGAAACTTTAGTGAGTCTTGTTGTTCAAGCTAATGATCAACCCACATTCTCAGTCACTTGATTAAGGATTGGATCTTAACAAAATCGAACTTCTCAATCAGATGTCCATAAAGTATTCTCCTAGTTCGAGAGGAACAAGAGAAATTCAAATTAAAATTCAACCAATCCTTAGTGAATCCTGAACGATGAAGGATTTCGCACATTCATTCTTTGAGATCCTACTTGTCAAGAAAGCTTCAAATTGGGCGTTACCACAACCAACACTTAAAATAATTGCGCAATTATTGTGGGAGATTGTAGCGTAATCTCAGGATCCCTCATACAGTTCAGTCTCACAATCGCTTGAAGGTTACGCCAGGAGTGCTATGCATTAACTCCGGTAATGGGGCAGGAAATTATTCTGACCCGCGTATACATAGCACCTATGGGGTGTTGTGGAAGCTCGACATGAGACAAGTAGGTAATCTGACATTTCAGAATATTGGTCAAACAGGGTTGCTCTCACAACCTTTGACATTCAGTACACCTTTAAGTCCGACTATTCTTCCGGCAAGGAATAAGTCGTGGTTTACGCTCAAGCGAATGCCAAAGAAACCCGAGGAACATCGACTTGAGGACATACCAATCGTTAGGGATTACCCTGAGGTATTTCCCGAAGACTTACCTGGTTTACCGCCACCAAGACAAGTCGAGTTCCGGATCGACCTAGTACCAGTAGCCGCATCAGTTGCGCGATCGTCGTACCATCTAGCACCGTCTGAGATGCAAGAATTATCAAGTCAACTGCAAGAGTTACTAAAAAAAAAAAAAAAAAAAAAATTTCATAAGATCGAGTTTCTCACCCTGAGGAGCTCCGGTCTTGTTTGTAAAGAAAAAGGATGGAACGTTTAGGATGTGTATTGATTACCGGGAGTTGAACAAACTGACAATCAAAAACCGGTATCCTCTTCTTAGAATAGATGATTTATTCGACCAACTTCAAGGTTCCAGCTTCTATTCTAAGATTGATCTACGATCAGGGTATCATCAACTGAGAATCCAGGAGGAAGATATACCGAAGATGGCTTTTAGGACTCGTTATGGTCACTACGAGTTTCTAGTTATTCCATTTGGTTTGACTAATGCATCGGAAGTTTTCATGGATCTCATGAACCGCGTGTGCAAGCCATACTTGGATAAATTCGTGATTGTGTTTATCGATGACATATTGACATATTCACGAACCAAGGAGGAACATGAACATCAGTAGAAATTAATCTTAGAACTACTCAGAAATGAGAAGCTATATGCCAAATTCTCTAAGTGTGAGTTTTGGATCCGAGAGGTTCAATTTCTTGGACATGTCATCAATAAAAAGGGTATCCACGTGGATTCGTCCAAGATTGAAGCTATAAAAAAAAAAAAAAACTGGAAAGCACCAAGAACTCCGATTGAGGTGCGTCAATTTCTGGGTTTGGCAGGCTACTACAGGCGATTCATTGAAATTTTGTTTTCAAAAATAGCCCTGCTTTTGACCACGTTAACCCAGAAGGATAAAAGTTTGATTGGACTGATAAGAAAGAATCAACTTTTCAATTGCTGAAGCAGAAGCTTTGCAGTGCACCAATCCTATCCCTTCCCGAGGGAACCGACAATTTTGTTACGTACTGCGACGCGTCACACCAAGGTCTGGGATGTGTACTAATGCAAGGAGAAAAAGTCATAGCATATGCATGCAGACAGCTGAAAGTCCATGAGAAAAATTATACGACTCACGACTTGGAATTGGGTGCTGTCGTTTTTGCACTCAAGATTTGGAGACATTACTTATATGGTACAAAATGTACTATCTTTACAGATCATAAGAGTCTCCGGCACATCTTTAGTCAGAAAGAACTCAACATGAGACAACGTCGGTGGGTAGAACTACTAAATAATTACAACTGCGATATCAAGTACCACCTTAGTAAGGCGAATGTCGTAGCAGACGCCTTAGGTCATAAGGAGAGAGTTAAAACTCTTCGTATCTGTGCCCTAGGATTGACAATTCGTACGAGTCTCACGACTCAAATCCGGATGGCACAACAAGAGGCACTTAAAGAAGAGAACATTCAGAATGAAGTTTTACAAGGAATGATCAGACAGTTAGAGCCAAAATCAGATGATACTTTATACTTCATGAATAGAATTTAGGTGCCATGTTTTGGTAACTTATGGGAGTTGGTTATGGACGAAGCCCACAAGTCCAGGTACTCCATTTACCCAGGTTCGGATAAAATGTATAAGGATCTGAAAGAACTCTATTGGTGGCCAAACATGAAAGGGGAAATTGCTACCTATGTTGGCAAGTGTCTGACATGTTCAAAAGTAAAGGCAGAACATCAGAAACCGTCGGGATTGTTACAACAACCCGAGATACCCCAATGGAAATGGGAACAGATTTCTATGGATTTCATTACAAAGTTACCCAGGACGTCGAGTGGGTATGATACTATATGGGTAATTGTCGATCATTTGACGAAATCAGCTCATTTTCTACCCATCAAAGAAACGGATAAAACCGAGAAACTTGCAAGGCTTTATATCAAGGAAATTGTGGCTCGGCATGGAGTGCCAATTTCAATTATCTCTGATAGAGACAGCAGATTCGTGTCTAGAATCTGGCAATCATTACAAGAAGCCTTGGGCACACGTCTTGACATGAGCATGACATATCACCCACAAACAGATGGTCAAGGTGAAAGAACCATTCAAACTTTAGAGGATATGCTCCGTGCGTGTGCAATTAACTTCGGAGGAAACTAGGATACTCATTTGCCGTTGGCTGAGTTTTCATACAATAATAGTTACCACACCAGTATCAAAGCCGCTCCGTTTGAGGCTTAGTATGGTCAAAAATGTCGTTCACCGCTATGTTGGGCGGAGGTTGGCGACAAGCATTTAACTGGTCCTGAGGTTATTCAGGAGACCACAGACAAGATTTTCAAAATCAAGGATCGTCTGAAGGCCACTCGTGATAGACAAAAGAGTTACGCGGATAACAGACGAAGACCATTAAAATTCCAAGTTGGAGACCGGATCATGTTGAAGGTCTCACCTTGGAAGGGAGTTGCAAGATTTGGCAACCGTGGCAAGCTTAACCCTAGGTACGTTGGACCATTTGAAATATTGGCTAGAGTTGGCTCTGTAGCATACAAGCTCAAGTTGCCACAGGAACTAAGCAATGTACATGATACGTTTCATGTGTCCAATCTCAAGAAATGCTTATCAGACGAGACATTAATTATACCGCCTGATGAGATTCACATAGATGACAAACTGCACTTCGTTGAGGAACCCATTGAAGTTACAGATTGGAAGGTTCAGAAAACAAGGCGTAGCCGTGTTAAATTGGTTAAGGTACGTTGGAATTCAAAGCGTGGCCCCGAGTATACGTGGGAACGAGAAGATCAAATGAAAGCCAAGTACCCGTCCTTGTTCACGAACACTCCAAGTCAAGATAACAACAGCTGAATTTCGGGACGAAATTCTCTTTAACATGGGGAGAATGTGACACCCAGCATTTCAGGTCAATATCCATATTACATTATTGCACGTTCACGAATTATATTTTCCTGGTTTATTATTTTGACATAGTTTTGTCATGGAGTCTAGCAAAGGAACAAATATTATACTTTAGTAATTTTTAGAATTACTAGGAAGTAAACGGTTATAACCCGCAAGGAACGTCGTTGGTGATTAACAAATCTTTATTCCGGAAAAGTCTAGTAATACGCTTTGATATAAAAACATATATATTGGTGACAAGACTATTTAAAATGAACCCAAAAATGTTAGTTCATGGTGACGAGTTATTTTTATGTGTATACCTATATATATATATATATATATTATAGTTAAAGTATTAACTATGACGGGTTAAGTTAATAGACTATTAAAAATAGTCAAAATACGAAATATATGGAGTTTTAATAATAAAAGTTCATATATCGGGTATTAGATCACGGGAGCGCCTACTGGGTATTTTACCTCCTAAAAACCTATTAACTAATACCTAGACCTAGTTGAATGATGGAACAAAACCCACCCATCACCCACCTTCCATCAAATCTACTAACTCCATCACAATCATGTCATATGACCATACTAGATTAATTATAAATCTTTCCATATGTCCATCTATCACCTCAAGACATTAGGTGTAATGATGATGAAGTGTTAAACACTCCATCTCCCTTTTATTTCTTGATATATCACGGCACACACACACACATTCAACACACACACAAAAATTCAAAGTTCAACCTACTAGAGAGCCTAGATAGAGAATTAGAGAAGATTCAAGGAGTCTTGGAGGTTTAAGAGCCGGTTTGCTAGCGCATCAAGTCATCCACATCTTTCTACCAACGAATCGTCGCCTAGCTTGACTAGTGGTGAGAAACCGACTTAAATTCTCTCGTCATCTTCACGTTCTTATTAAAATAGGTTGTTCACCCTAATAAACAAAGATTTAAAAGATTCAAGGAAGTTTTTTTAAAGAATAACTTTATTGAGTTTAAAAATTTGGGATTTATATATATATATATATATATATATATATAGATCGAGTATGAGTATGATTATATGATCTTGATACCAAGAAATAAAAGTAGAGAAAAACAAAATATACATGGATATATATGTGTTGGTCGAAAAATACATGCATAGGTGTATGTATCTTTGTGCACATGTTCTTGTTGGATACTTGATGAAAGAGTAAAATATATGTGTATGTATATATGTGAAATCGTATGGAACATACATAAATATATATATGTTTAAGTTTGGTGAATTTGAAAAGATTGTCAAGTATGAAAATGTGTTGATATAAAAAGATCGAATCATAAGTATAGACATGCATGAACTTAGTTGCTAAATGGGAAAATAACTAAGTATATGCATACATGTTTAGAAACCAAAAAGTATATAAATGTATGAGTATGATCATGACTTGCTGAACTTAAAATGTTGTTAAACATTTCATGTATATATATAGAAGTCATGATATATATATAAATAACGGGGAAATTGTTAACTCGGAACTAGACATGAAACGACTAAATAAATGAAAACATATATGTTTAGAACTTGTTGATAACATAGAACGTAGACGCGAGTAATAAACTATAAAGACGTTCGGTTTGAGAATAAATAATCATATGTTATCGAGAAACTTGTTTAAATATATGTTGGATTGTTAAAACATGGTTATATTTATGCATAAATGGATATAAATAAATGCATGTTGAACGTAAACACGTTAATAAATGTCGTTCGGAACCAGTAAATTATATGAGTACGTGTTAATGTGGATTATGTGCAAGTAGGACGATTCGCATGCTTAGAACATATTTGAACGACATTTGCGGTTTATATAATTATTGATATGAAATAATTATACAGTGATACGTGAACTTTAATATAAATATATTATGATGCAAAAATAATATTTATTTTTGACAAAACGTATCAAGTCACCAATATGGAAATATATTATTTTCTCGGAAAATAAGTAAAGCGTCTAGACTGGAATTATGATCACCAACGGGTCGTCACGTTAAAACACAGTTTTATTAAACAAAGACGCACTTAACGGGATTCGTTAAGGCGGGTGAACAACTTGTGTTTAAGACGGTTAGTCTTAACATGTAAAGTATCCTTGCTTGAATAGGATACGGATAGCCAGGAAGTATTAGCACACTGATATTTGCTAGGATTTCATCGGACACAAGGTGAGTTCACGGCCCCCTTTATCTTTTTACTGTTTTGTAAACATCGGGGGAGAAACATACTTACTTGTATTGTTTTGAAAACATGAAATACAATTGCTTACATGTTTGACAACACGAACAATCAGGTTTAACTCTTTATGAGTTTCACTGTCCCCTTTTTCTGTTTTTGAAATGTTTTGGGGAGGGAAAACATATTTATAACGGTTTTCATATAATGAAAGAACAAAGACCAGATCGTATGTGTGCATTGAGGGAACAATTTAGCGCTTAAAGTCGCTGATTAACACACTTTGTAACCATTAGCTATGGACTTAGCCTAGGATTCTATGAATAGTACTATTGGGGGTGACGCCCCCGGTCATGGTTAGTCGCGCTAGCCAGGGGTCCACATGGCCAAATGACCGCATATTGTCTTATTCTCGTAGGGGCATTCATTTGTCATGGGTTGGTTACGGTCTCGTGCATTACATATTATCATTTGTATTCCTAGCTAGTCTACAAATGAGGTCGGACGGTCATTCAATGCATGGTTTAATGCATTGGGTATTTACTAAAGATTTAATGGGCGGGTTAATTGCCCAGGGTTCAATGCATGGTTTAATGCATTGGGTATTTACTAAAGATTTAATGGGCGGGTTAATTGCACAGGGTTCAATGCATGGTCTGATGCATTGGGTGTTTATTAAAGATTTAATGGGCGGGTTGATTGCCCAGGGTTCAATGTATTTGTTTTCGGGTAAAATTTCCTATTTTATGACGGTTAAGTCATGGATGTGTTTTCTGGTGAAAACTACTTGTTTTGTGACGGTTAAGTCATGGATACGTTTTCGGGTGAAAACTAATTGTTTTATGACGGTTAAGTCATGGATATGTTTTCGGGTGAAAATTAATTGTTTTATGACGTTTAAGTCATGGATACGTTTTTCGGTGAAAACTACTTATTTTTATGACGGTTAAGTCATGTATACGTTTTCTGGTGAAAACTACTTATTTTATGACGGTTAAGAAATGTATACGTTTTCAGGAAAACTACTTATTATTTATGACGGTTAAGTCATGTATAGTTTTTCGGGGGAAAACAACTTAGTTTTATGACGGTAAAGTCATGTACATGTTTTCGGGAAAAACTACTAGCACTGATATAACTAACTCTGTGAACTCACCAACCTTTGTGTTGACACTTTCAAGTATGTTTCTCAGGTAACTCTTAGCCATGGCGCGGTTGGAATAGGTTAGCTATGCTGGATTATTTCCTAGTAACTGGAAGAGCATAGAGTATCAAGTCTCAAGTCTACCATTGATCTAGAAGAACTTAGATCATTGTATTACTTAGTTTTAGTAATTGTTTATATAGTCAAGTCTTAGAAATCATTGTTACTGCTTCCGCAATCGTGTAATGAACCAATCGTTGCAACCCGAATTTATTTATTAATTAAATAAATTTGGTGGTGTCACACAAAGCCTGCGTATTTATTAAGTACGCACGAAGCAAAGCATGCGTACTTATCAAGTACGCAAGAAGCAAAGTCTGCGTACTTATCAAGTATGCAAGAACAAGGCTCTGCGCACTTGCCAAGTGTGCAAGCATCAAGTCTATGGGTATATATATAGCTGGATTAGTGAAGTCAGTATGTTCGCCTAGCCAGAAATAGTGAAACCATTTAGCGTCGAGTTAAGTCTGATACGTGTCTATTGTTATGATTGTTCAGATTGTGTTAGATCAAGTAGATCATTGCAGCTAAGATACCATGTGAGTTTTAATCCACTTTTTGCCTTATTTAGGGGTGGTGTGCATACTTAGTGTAAAGCGTTTATTATATTTTATATATTATAAACTGAAGGGAAAAACTATGTTTTAGTGAAAAGTTTAAAAGAGGCAAAAGTACATTTTAGTATAGTATGATTATATTAGTGGCAAGCGTTTATTATATTTTTATATACATAAACAAATGCATAATATAAGTGCTAGTATGTTTTCAGTAAAGCAAGATATATTATTTGGCAAGCGTTTACTATATTTATTATACATAAACAAAGGCATAATATATGTGTTAGTATTTTCAAGTAAGCAAGATATATCATTTGGCAAGCGTTTACTATATTTATTATACATAAACAAAGGCATGATATATGTGTTAAGATATATATTTCAGTAAAAGCAAAGGTATTTATGGCAAGCGTTTACTATATTTTTATATACATAAACAAATGCATAATACATGTTAAGTTATGAACAAGATTTACAGAAAGTCTTATGAACAGTAAAGTAAACAGTTTTCCTTCGGGAATGTGTACCAGCTATAAAGGTCCTTGGGACAGATGTTACTTGTACAAGATGTCAGATATGGCTTCTACCCATTAGTAAGAACCTTTGGGTTCGGTAACAGTTGTACAACTGGGATGAGTGACGGCGGTTGCTCGAGAGGTCCACGCAACCTCCCCGTAGTGTTAAGCGGTATTGTCGGTTCATGGTCGTTGATCATAGGGGCATTGACCATGTACTCGTCGGTTCATGGTCGATGACCATGGGGGCGGTACAGTAGTGACAAGGAATTGACGGATAAGCGGTATTGTCGGTTCATGGTCGTTGATCATGGGGGCATTGACCAGGTACTCGTCGGTTCATGGTCGTTGACCATGGGGGCGGCACAGTAGTGACAAGGAATTGACGGATAAGCGGTATTGTCGGTTCGTGGTCGTTGATCATGGGGGCATTGACCAGGTACTTGTCGGTTCATGGATGTAAGCCATGAGGGCAGTAAAATAAAGAGGAATTGACGGTTTATTATACGTTTTAAACTGTTTGAAAAGCAAAGTGTGTTAAGTTTAGCCTTATTGGCAATATATATGTTTTAGTAAATCTTTTGTATAATTGATCTAAAGTAAACGTTAGAACTCACTCAGCGTTGCTGATTTTTAGTATGCACATCAGTTAAGTGTAGGTGGCAGTAGATGGAAGTGGATGCTTGGCTTGGCGAGAAGAGTTACCCGAAGATCAGCATCTGGCATCCTGTTTATGTTTCTTTTGATTATGTTGATTAAGACAAGTTTCAATTGTATTTGACAAGTTTCAGTTGTGTTAGACATGTTATGTTTCCGCTGCGTATGTTGAGATTTTAAATCGTTTCCGCTGTGTTAATGAATGTCTTATGTTTAAAGTGCTATGTTTTGTTGAGTAAATCCAATACGTGAGGCCTCCCGTGTTTGGGGCCTTACAAGTTGGTATCAGAGCCATAGTTTGAGAGATTTAGACATCCCCGATGTCCAGACTTAAACTGAGAATGGGACCAAGTAGCGGATGGCAGTACAGGTATCTCAAGCCAAAGCATCAGAAGCGTATAGTAAGTAAAGTTTACATTTTAGAGTGTCAAGATAAGAATAGAGGCTTTAGTGGAACCATGAAAGCGAATAAATAGAACAACAAGAAGTGATGTAATGGTTAATTGCAGATAGCCAGTGTATATTAACATCTTACCTTACTTATTGTGTTCTACATATTCCCTAGCATGATGAAATTAAATCCTTTTGTTCTCTATCTTTCAGTTAGAAATGGCTAGACGTGGAGGAACTAGAGGGGGTGGAGGAGGAAGACGTGGTGGGCGTACAGGCCGCCACGGTGGAGCTAGCACAAACCAAGTGATTGAGGGGAGTGTTCACACTACCCATACTGAGACAGAGATTAGTCAGCACAATGCTGAACATGTGGAAGGAGATGACCAACCGTTTGAGTTTGAACCAGCCGTGCAAGCGGCTATTGGCCGTGAGTTTACCCGACTGCTGAAGGAAACCTTACCGGCCATACTGGACGAAGCCTTGAGGAAGGCCAAGGAGAGCCCTAACACAACTGAAGAGCCTGTGGTGCTTCCAACAATGGGAGGACCAAATCTGGTAGAGAATGTTGCATCGCCTGCTCGCGGCTGCGACTACAAGGCGTTTCGGGGTTGTGATCCACCCGTGCTTACTGGGGAGAAGGAAGCATCAGATACCTTAGATTGGATTAACGGCATGGAGTCGACCATTCGTCTTAGTGAATGTCGACCGGAACAAGCAGTCATGTTCGCTGCGAAGTCATTGAAAGGAGAAGCAGCACACTGGTGGGAAACTGTGAAACAGGCTAAGGGTGACCAAGCGGTCGGATTGATGAGGTGGAGCGACCTGAAAGCGTTGGTAACTGAAAAGTTTTGTCCTAAGAACGAGGTCCATAAGGTGGAAAGGGAATTCTTGACTCTCCAAGCCGGACTCATGACTCACCGGCAATATACCTCAATGTACAAGGAGTTGGCACGCCTGGTGCCTCATCTTGTAACGACAGAGGAGAGGAGGATTCATTATTATGTTCAGGGGTTGCCTCCAAAGATACGTACCTTTGTAAAGGCCAACACACCGAGTACCTTTGAGTCGGTGGTTGTCCTGAGCGGAGTTGTGTGCGATGACATCGCCTCTGAAGTCATTGCTGAGGCCTCCCGGGTTTGGGGCCTTACAGACACTCTATGAAAACATGATACGAACTCAACTTGAAATTCATAAATTTAAGTTTAGTCTAAACGGGTTGGTTCGGGGTTACAGGTCAAGTACCATGAATGTGTTTAGCTGAGTGGTCGTATTCGGGTCGACCTGGCAAGTTCGTAGATTAACCTGTTTATTTCTGTAAGTGTTTAAAAGTATATTTTTTATGTCATAATAACGATTAGGTATATTATGTCAAAAATTAAGTATCAAGTTTTATATTTTAAACGTAATTATTATATATATATATATATATATTCGTATTTTTTATTATAAGTTTATAATTTTAGAGTATTAAGACGTAAAAAAAATTAGGTTAAACAGGTTGTGCCCGTGTCAACCGTAAAAACTCGTGTTATGTTCAGGTTCACATATCTAGCACAATTTTCAAGTTTGTGTCTATTGCATGTTTGTGTTAAGTTCAATCTGCCATCCATAAACATGACCAAGTTTACAATACCAGATTTTGATTATTGAATATTATAAGTCACCACTTAATCATAGCTAATAGACTTAAAGATAATATACAATGTTAAATCATTAATTAAGGAAAATATAGCCTTAAATCTTGTTGATTAACCCGTAAATCATTCTTTTATAATATATTAATTAAGAAACAACCATTGATTAGGGAGGTTTTATTGTGTGATTAAAATTCAACCCTTTGTGATTATGACACATTTGATCTAACAAATATCAATTTCCCATTAGACAAAAGCACATGCTTTTCCCCTAATGGGTCAAAAGTTTTATGGACTCCTTTAACAACCATTTGCTCCTCTCATTTTCCTTTTTTGGTTACAAAATTTTAAGGGACGTTAATGTTATTAGACATCTGTGTAACTTTTCATCAGCGAAATTTAACGATGGTGATATGACGTTTATTAGAGTTAGTAATTGGTGCTTTTTATTTTGGTGGGCCTCTGACCGCCTCCACGAACATGTGCGATGACCGCCACTCACCACCCATCATCCGTCACATAGATGTTCACTCAAGCTTAACCCTTCCACCCAATTATCGATCAAGTTAATCTTGGCCATTGGTTGTGGATGTGGGAATGAAATGTAACCATCGATTGAAACAAAATTCGTTTAATTCCAATTATACTGATGTTGATGAAAACAAAACTCGACTGATTTCAATTATATCGATTCAAGCTGGCATCTTTCGTTCTCTGGTGGTTATGTGATTGGCTACTAGTCAATGTAAGCTCTTATTGTAACCGATGACATGATAATTTAAAAAGTGGACATCGTTTAAGATGTGTGGGTCTTTAGACGGTGACATGACAACTAGTTCATCTACATTATACACGTGTCATCAACTTGTTAATGCCACATGGCAGTCACTCTCTACCAATAGTTATTATTTCAAGTGCACATGGCTTACATACATGTCATCACATCATACACTTAATTTGAAGCTTGAAAGTATTCACATTTGACCATTCAAGATTTTCCCCACATTCTATTGCATAATTTGTGGCAAAATTAGGTTAATTTCCCTCAAAGCAATTGACCAATTGAAATCATCAACATTTATTCAAGTATTTGTTATGAAAGATGAATTATTGGTTTCTATTAACTCTAGTATCAAAAGTGTAACAATTGAGCAACCGTTTGAGATCATATGCATAGCTTTTTAAAAGTTTAAACCAAAAGTAAAATGTTGGCTCGATATAGATATCATCCGTGTGATTTACTCTATATTTTCTGAATGAAGAATAACCATACTCTTTTTTTCAAATATTAAATAAATATTTTCAAGTCGTGAGTCAGCAGTGTTGTGATTAATGAGAATTAATAATTGTTACAGAAGATTTACAAAATTGAAATATTTTTATTTTTGTATAAAACAGATAATCCAATAATCAAACCGATAATTAATCAATGAGGTTAATATAGTAGACGTTAACATGCGTAGGTTAAACCTAAAACAAGGTTACATCTTTAGGTAATTTAGACTAACTAAATTTGAGGTTACATCTTTAATTTTTCAAAAGTTTACAGCTAATTGAAATATAAATGCTCTAATAAAGTTATCCTAAAAGTATTTAATTACACATATGGTGAACAAAAACTATATAAGGTGAGGATGTTTATTAAATATTATCTAGCAAAAGTCTCTCTTAAGTCAACTTAAAAAGATGGTATCATCATATGTCACATAATCACTAATGCCACTTTTAGATCATGAAAAGTTAAAATAATATGGTGGCAAATGATCAACTATTTATAATTATCTAAGGAGAAGTGAGTTGTTCACTTAAACTACATTTAAACTTTATGGTTTGATGTAAACTATATAAATGTTGAGATTTTAGAAAGTAAAATACAAAACTTAACTTTTAAACATTTTCTCTTTAAAGATTCGTTGCTTCTCATTTTTTAATGGATCTATTTTGTCTCGTAATATTTCATATGCACTATTTTGTTGACCACTTAGGTGCAAAGGCGATTCCTAGCGGCGGCGGTGTAGCTGCCACCTCTAGAGAGAGTATTTGGTTAAGAAAATAGTAAAGAAAACTTACGTCTATAATCATGTGATGATATGATACGTGACCATAAAATCAAGTATTTATTTTGCGGCGGTGTAGCCGCCACCTCTAGAGAGAGTATTTGGTTAAGAAAATATTAAAGAAAACTTTACGTCTATAATCATGTGATGGTATGATACGTGACCATAAAATCAAGTATTTATTTTTACTCATGCATGTTATACGCGAGCGGTACTCACACGTCACCCTTTCATTTGCAAACCATTAGAAACCATCTATTCCGCGGTAGCTAACTAACAAGTATTTGATATCTACACGACCTTGACTCGCATATCTGTCATTTTGATCGTGTGGCCTTTTGGTATGGACATCATATGTAAGTGATACGCGAACATATTTCACTATCACGAAACTTTCCTTCGTTTGCTATATATAGAACCATGAATTAGAAACAGATTTTACCCATTTAAACTTAGTTAGAGGGAAAAAAAGAAGCATATTCCTTATTACATATAGTGACATTAGTTCACAAATCGTGTTGTTTGGAGTCTCCAAACCCTCAAACCAACAATCCCTTCCATATATATTATGCCGTTTAAATTAAAATTCTCTAACTAGTGCACCACTAATGTGTAACGTCTCTGCAAAACTGTTTTTTTTATAATTATTTTATAACTTATTTATTTTTTTAGTTCTTAGTGGTCTTTGAATGAGTAGAACGTGGAAAGGAAAAAGAAGCTTAAATTTTATTAGTTTGCCCTTTGGATTCTTTATATTTTTTATTTATTTGGCATTAATATTTTTATTTATTGCTTGACGTGTCGGATTACATTTAAAAATTTTATCTAATACTTATTGTCATCGAGGGGTGTTTGTCTTAATGGTATCTAGGTGTGTGAATGATGTCTCACCTTAAAAGTCAAGGTTTATAGTCTCGTGGTCGATAATAGAATAGAATTAGAAATGGATTTGATTGATATTTAAAAAAATCTAATATTTATTGATTAATAAAGTTAATAATTCAATATATTACTTAATATTATATTGATATGTTTAGGGATTTGGTTTGTGAAGTTAACATACACGATCTTGAATAACAAGAAGTTTGTTTATGGTGGTTCATTTAACTAAACGACCCTAAAAACTTGTTCAAGTTTGTGCGTATAATACACTAACATATATAAACGAACTTCTTGTCAAAGAGTGTTAACCCTATCTAAAGCCCTGTTCTAGTGTAGTTGACAAAACAGGAACGTGAAATTTATAACATTACATTAAAGACAAAATAACTCTAACCGATTTTCTGAATATTACTTCTAATCAAACCATGGTTATTATTAACCTATTTAAACTCCATGGGAATGAATAGTGATAGTACAACCTTCACAACATTATGTACAAGTTGTTGATGCGTTGATGGTTTTTAATTTTTTATCAGCTACTTCACCTGCTCTCCACTGTTGCGCGTGATTTTCTCCAATTTCTTTCACTTTCCCCAAGTTTGCAGGGATGAGAATGAATTTCGGTGAATTCGCCACAGGCAGACGAAGGTGCGTCGATTACTTCGATATGTGCCTTTTCTTCTTTCTATTGGAATGGATTTCTTCACGATCTTGCTGCGTCGCAGGCTTTATGGTGGCCGGATCGTGGAATCTATGTCGATGATGATAATGAAATTGATGGTCTTAAACAGTTATTGTATGGACGTGACGGAAGGATTTCGCCGGAATCATGTCCTAGGGTCAGTGGGGTACTCATGTAAGTCTAATTTCTCTTTTTCATCGTATTTGTGTGTGAATCTGAACTAACAAGTGCAATAAAGACTGATCACTCTTATGTGTCCTTTTCCCCCTATTAACGGGGTTTCATTTTTAGGATTATAAGAAAATGGAGAAATTTAGTGAAACATCGATCTTCTCAGCTTTGGCGGAACCCTAGGTGGCGATGGTGGCGGTGCGCATCAGGCCATCAAGGGGTTGGCGACCATTTTTTTGTTTGTTTTCCTTCGTCATTGATGCTCGGCTGTGTGATTGCAGATGTAAGGACTCCTTGCAAATAGGGTTAAAGCGACGGAGATTGAGAGAGTCGGTCGTCAACATCGGCCGACAACATCCCATCCGATCGGTAACTGTGTGTTATGATCAATTAATTTATCTAAAATTTATACAATTTGATTTGCTAAGTAGTTCCGGTTTTGATTAAAATGACAGATTAGATTTCTTCCTCATTACGTCTATGTATTGAAGTTTTTTTAGGTTGTTTCAAATTTAATTTTTTTGGTGGTTAAGATTTAAGACCCTAAGCGGCTTTTAAAATTAAATTTATGTATTTATTTTACCAAATGATTATGTTACTGTTGTTGAGAGCGATTTTGCACCAAGAGTTAAGATTCAATGTAGTTATCAAAATCCTTTTTACACAACAATATTTGTATTCAAATTTAACTCTTATTTTGGGCACCCAGAGGTTAAATATTTGTTCTTCTTTGGACGAAAGTTTACATTTTGGAAACTCATGGAGCAACAATACAGTTGACCAGAGGCACCTAAGCTCACTTGCAATATTAAGTGTGTTAGAAGATGTTTTTTTTTGTTCGATGGTGTTTTTAAGAAACGGTTGTTCAGTTTGCTACAGATAACTGCAGTTGTCATTTTTTAGCAGACTAATATCACTGTTTTAGCATCTGATTATAATGATGTATTGGTTTCTATGTGCTTACTACAAATGTAACATCTTTGTTTTCGCCTTTCGAATTTGCAATATGTGCAGGATTTTAAGATTGTTGCTGCACTGATGTTTTGTGGACTACCTAATCAACTAAGTTTCACTGGTTCGATCCACCAGCCCTCCCCCTACGGTGCCTCACTATTGATTCATTTAGTTTTCTTTATTGTTTTTCTTTTAATTTTTTTATTTCTGTTTAAGAAATTATCTTCAGGAAAAAAAATATGATTATAGTGACACCTAACCTAAGCTCACTTGCAATACTAAATGCAGTAGAATATATATTTTTTCTAATAGTGTTCTTAGGACACAGTTATTCAATTTGCTACAGATAATAATCATTTCGTTGCTTCAAGCATCTAGCATTTACAGATCAGGTACTTTATCTAAGTCATTTACCAATTATCTGCTGTATTATTTAACCTAATTACTCCCTACAATTCACCCACAAAGCCATACTTAAATTGAGACAGACAAAACCGATTTTTACAAATACATGTCTCTTGATAAAGCGCTTATTGTAACCAGGCCCATAAAAGTGTTGAAAACTTGAAAGTCCCTACCAGTCCTATCCTTATAGACCTGTACTTTCAGCGGGTAACATGAACATTTCAAATACAAAAAAAAACATAGATCAATTTCTAACTAACCAATGTTGCCACCTATTTCTAATGTCTAGCTATAAACTGTAGGCAAGTTGGATGCTCAAACCAAAGTCTGTAACTTTGAGACGCCCAGCTTCATCTTGCAATACATTTCTGCAAGACCGTTGGCCATTTGGTGCAATGGTAGCCCCAAGACTTCCCATAGTGAAGGTCTTGGGTTCGAATCCTGACCACAACAAAAAGGGGTCTAAAGCCAGGTTAGGGGCTTTACCCAGTTGGGGGTTCCTCCTGGGTGGGCTGCCCTGGATGTTCTAGGTGTTGCCCCGAGGAAACCCAATTATCCTAGAATATCTAGGTGTTGCCGTTAAAAAAAATACATTTCTGCAAGATTTTAATTTTTCACAGGAAAATAATCATAAAAAAGCTAACTTTGATTTAATTACCTCTATCGATTTTTGATACTTGTTTGAAAAGAATTGGAAGTTGTTAAATGGGCAATTTTGAAAGATACAGATTAGATTAAAGGTCTTATTTACACTAGGTTTTGAAACATTAGGTTGAATTCAGTGTCATCTGCACTAGATTTTGTTTAAAGAGCCTATTATATGGTTGGTTTTAACTTTAAGTTACAAGAAAATGAGATTAAATATCAGATAGAGTTTAGGAATTCATTATTTTCTTATCTTTAAAGTAATTTTAAATTGAATTCAAATATGATATTGAAATTTTATGTGTTGTAGTACATAGGCAAAATTACTACAAAAAATGACGAAATATATTGATTATTATCCATGTTCCATTACTTCCCTGATTACTCTGTTAGTGTGCTTGTGAATGCTAACCAGGACCTTAAGAGTGATTGGAAGGATCTTTACATTAATAGTGTTGCGTGAGTGTGCTTGTGAATTTGTTGTAATCTATTTGGTTTTACTACATGATTGTGATCTTGGTTTATATATTGTTTTGTTTTAGTCAAATTGATGTATTTGGAAATCGGAAGGTGGTGGTGATTCTTGTTCCTTACATGCTAAGGAAAGCCTTTCGCAAGATTCATCTCAGTTTGTCAGAGAGCTTGAGAAGAAGTTCAGTGGCTAGGTAACTTTTATGTTATTTAGGGATGTCGATCATGTTGAGTTGGCATGTTAAATCATTCTATTGGAACTTCTTCTTCTTCTTCTTCTTCCTCCTCCTCCTGTTATACAGTAGCAAGAAAGATAAGAATAATTTATGCTTTTTTATTATATAATGTTACGCAGGAGATGAAATAAATTATGCAAAGGGGGCGAGGTACCCAGACCGGTCATGAATGTCTTTTGGCAGCTCTATAGGGAAGCTATATGTTGCTATTCCATCTATTAGCACATATATAATGAAGAAATGATGGTAGCCACGCAAACTTATGCGAACAGTTGGCAAATCCATTTTTTGTAATACGACTATTAAGCCTTAATTTGGATGTAAAAAATCATATGCCACTGTATACATGTTTGTAACCGAAGTTTTTGAATGTATGTATTTATCGCTTAGAGGTATCAAGTGATTCTTCAAATTGTCATTCAACCAAAATAGGTTGCTCATACGGAATATCGGGACAGAAAAATCGTATGTTATCGTGATTGAAGAAACGAATGTTCCCGCCGCAACGCGCGAAGGGATAAAACTAGTTCAATTTATATTACACAGATGAACGACTCAAATCTAAACCAGACAAACCCACTATATTCTGATTAAACCTAGCCGCCTAGGCTATAATCGTAAAAATGTAGTGAAAAAAGACATTCAGATGGCTTATTATAACAAGACGTTGGTTGTTATCTTAGCCAACTCACTTCTTTTTTATTCTCTTTTATTTGTTATAGTAATTTTAACTTGTAAAAATTTATAAGATTTAAAAATATGACTAGATAATATATATATATATATATATATATATATATATATATATATATAACACTAGTTTAGATCTCGTGTCTACACACAGGGTGAAAAATATCAGTATATTTTTTTTTAAATCTTTATGCATATATATTTTACAGATGTAAAAATATATTACATATACTAAAGATAGAAAATAAAATTCAAAATATGTATAAATTAATACATAATTTGGTTTCAAAAGTATGTTAATTATATTTAATGCAATTTGACTTTCATTTACTGTTTGATTATAAATAAAAGTTACATAATTATATTTCAAACTTTCTTATAATAAGAGAAAATTTAAAATAAATTTGTTTTATTAGTATAATTAGAATTTTAAAAAAAATATATTATTACTATTAAAAAAATAGATGTTCATTTAATAAGAGAGAGATGCTGCAAAAATTGTTAGAGTGAATATTGAGACGATACGTGGAATTGAAAAATCTTTATTTATTATATAGTATAGAAAGATTGTTTAGTGAGAAATGATGTCCTTCAAAAAAAATTACGTGAACTATGTAAATATATTTTTTATGCGTAGTGCAATAAAAACATTAACAATAGTATAATAACAAGTATAAGTATATATTCGGTTATCATACTTCTATACCTTAAATTGGTTGTATATGAATATATAGAGATTTCTCTTAATACATCTTCTATATATAAATAAATATAAAAGTAAAAGAGTTTGCTAAAATATTTGATAAATTTTAAATAAATTAGATTGAATTTTAGGTCTGTCATCTATTTTTGTTATTTTGTTTATTAGATATTTAAAGTTTAGTTACATATATAACTAAAATGTGTAAAAAAAGATTACTAATGATTGATATTAAATATTACATATAAATAGATTAAGTAATTAACAATCTAAATAATTACATTGTTAATTACTTATAATTATATTTATGTGTAACATTTAATATGTTAGTGGGTTTGGAGGGAAAAATAGGTGAGGATACACCACATGATGACAGGTGTCATCCAAAAGTACTCTTTTATTAGAGATAAAAGATACATCGAGAGAGATGAAGGAGTATGCATAATACATTGTGGTATATGGCTCCTAATATTTTTCTAAATTTTGAAAAAATTGTGAAAGTTGTAACTTTTCTTTATACTTTTTAATTGATTACAATAACAATATGACATGATCTAGTTTTTAGGATTTATCAATCATCAAACCTGTAAGATGATTGGTTCAATATCCTATATGGTTTCCAAAACATTACAACAAGCTATTCAAACACAATCATCTTAAAACTTGAAACAAACTAATTTATAAATACTTCAAACAATTGTGAAGGCGGCGACGAGGCGAGTTGGAAGATCAAATCCATGAATTCTTATTCAAAATAAATCAACTGAGTTTTTTAATCCCAAACAAAAACCATATAAATAAGTCTAGATCTTAGAAAATAGCCAACAAACTTGAAAATATAAACAAAGATAAATTAAAAGTTCAAATAACAAAAAACTTCAAATAATTCATAAAATAAAGAAAATTAAATAATTTTAATTCAAATTCTTTCTTCCATCTCTATCTGTATCAATTTTTATAATGTAAAAGTAACTACTTAAAATTGTTGAAACTATTATTCTAATTTTTGAATATTGAACTTTTGTTTTTAGGTTTGTGATTACTACAATAGTGACATATCAATAGTGACATATCAATCTACCCACACGTTAAACTCTTTCTTCAACTCGATCCTTCACTATTTTGACCTCCTCTAACTAGTAGTCTAAACAATATGACACCATTAGAATTAAAATGATCACACGAACATGAACATCCTTAATGGATATCCTGGTTGTTAAATGAAGTATTCTACAATAAAAAAGTTAACGGTTTCAATTCTATATTTATCTTAGAAAATCTAATAATTGTTGGTAAAAAAAAGAACATGAAGTTAAAAAATCTATATAATATTATAAATAAAGGGTTTTTATGCCACGTGTCGCTTCCATATTCATTTTCATAATTTTTTCCCCGTCTCTTTCTCTTATTTAATGCACTTTCATCTTTTAATAATTATATATGTTTAAAAAAATACTAACTATACTAATAAAACACATTTATTTTAAATTATCTCTTATAATAAGAAATTTTAAAATTTAATTATGTAATTAACATATCTTCGAAACTCAATTATATATTATTTTTTTTACATATTTTGAATTTGTTTTCTATAGTTAGTATTTGTAATATATTTTTACACCTATAAAATAAATACATAAAGATTTAAAATTTTATATATTAATATTTTTCACCCCGTGTGTATACACGGGATCTAAACTAGTTAACCTAATATGAAAAAGATTAAAAAAATATTAAAATAAGTATGGAAAATTCATTTTCATTTCTAAAACCTCCCATAAATCAGAACGCCACAGTAAACGCGGTCAACTTCTTGCAGAACCCCTGTTCTCGAGTACTGAACCATGGGCGATGATTCAGACGCGAAGACGACAACCATACGTGTTCTATGTCGCAAACTTCTATTGATCGCAAAAGCCGATTCAGGCATACAATGGTTGATCGGTTCCCCTTTTCTACCAACATTCACCATCGTTTCAACTCTCAGATGCATTCATACTCTCGCATCCGATCCTCTCTCCCCCGATTTCTCCAAAGAATCAGGTAAAACCTAGGTTAATCCCCAATTTTATTTCAATTATTCCATTTCCTCACTATGTCGATGACAGACTTAATTCATGAAATTGATATGAATGTGCGTCTACCACCACCCTAATTTATGTGATTCGAGTTGATATTAGTGTAATATGAGCCACGCGATTACTTATATTATTGATCTTGCAATGAAACTGAATTTGACCTAGAAATTTGGAAGGAATGTGTTTGATTTTAGTTTATTTGTGGCAGATGATATTAGGGCATTGTTGCCCAGGGGATTTGAGGTAATTGGAGCTTTGATTGTCGGTAGCACCAACTCGAATGTTGAAGTGTCTGCTAAAGATGCCATAGATGCCTCAAGTAGATTGAGGAAAGCTCTTTCAGAATCAGAGAATCAAAGTTTAGTTGGAGCTGTTGTGGATCCAAGTTCTGGAGTGATTCGTTTTTTTGTATCGAACTCGGTAGTTGAGTCGGTTGATACAGTTGTGTATGAAGAACAGCCTGAGAAATATGTTTGGGAGAGAGGTTGCATGTTGAACTGTGAGCTTCCGATCAAGCTGCCTGTTAGTTATTCTGTGGAGGAGCTAAAAGGTACATCACTTACTAGATGGTTATTGCTTTGGGTACTAGATTATGATAATCAGATAACTCTGTAATTGTTTGTTAGTCACACATAACATACATATCAAGCATTTGAAGTTTGTGCTTGCTCTTGATATTCAAGAAATCATCTTGATCCACAAGATCCTTACCTTATTCATACGTTAGGAATTTCATACTTGAAGATGATGCATTATTTCTAGTTTGTTGTCTTGGCTCTTTAACACCAATCACACTTGTTACATCACCCCAAGTGAGTCTTCCTTCACCAAATTCACATCTTCATTTTTTCTCGTTAGTCACTAATTGATGTAATCCACATCATCGAAACAAACTCGATCAGTGACACTCCTACTATCTTAACAAGGTTTAACCTTTCAACTGTATGTCACAAACACCAAGTCATTAAGCTTTGTTGTTTAAACTTTTTTTCTTTTTGTGTGAATCTAATAAGGAAAAGATAAGAAAAAGTTAAACTGGTAAAAATTCTAGGATTCATAATCTTTTTACTTCATTAATAAAATTTAAGGATACTGTTAGAATACATTCCAATTTCCTCACACCCACTTGAACTTCATGTTAAGTTCAAAATTTTTATAGCAAGTTGCAGAATTGGAGCCGAAGTCCCAAACAATCTTTACTGTTTAACTGGCAAAAAAGTAAACACTTTAGGAGTAAATAACTACACAAAACAAAATTATGTGGTCGATTGGTGAAAATCGAATAATTTACTTGGAAAATTGTTCTTCCTTGATCGAAGTACGATTGCCATTCTAAAAAGACATGCCTTTCGTAGTTATACAACTTAGTTTTGATTTGATCTTGGTCTTCAATATATGGAATTATTCAATTAACACATTTGTAAAACACAATAGCAACCTCGTGATCAATCTCCATGTTAGGGTTGTCATGAAAACTTGGTGTGTTGAGAAAGTGTCCAACCGGATGTAATGGATGGTGAAGTTGATAATCTCGTCGTCATCAGTGATCTTAAAAAAAGACACATACTTTCATTTTATTTAAAGATATTTGCTATAGCCTATTTTACTCTTTCAACTCATATATGCATCTCGTAGAAGGTTTTTTCTCCCCGTCAACATGCCTAAGTACTATCACTATAGGGAGTTAGGGACCATAGCTGTCAGTACATAACACATTTTTCATTCCAGAAATGTGTCAATATGGAAATCTTCATAATATTTTTTCCCTTTGCGTCTGTAGGCCATATAGATGATTGCCACTTGTGTAAGATAAATTGTTCTTCAATCCTTAAGTCACACAAGTTACAGATAACACGTTGGTCGTTGCAAACCTTGTTTCTTCGACTCAAAACCAGATCAACCTTAATCGTAAATGCCTCGTTATGTTAAAAAATCCGGCATGTGTATATATGTAGCTTGTTAAGCTAATGGCATTTGCTAATGTCTTTGAGACTTGCAAAATCTTTTTAATACCTTCTAACATGATATCAATATAGTTTGTTGCACATGGCCTATGCAAGTTTGTCCTTCGAATTTGTAACAATTTACTCATGAATTTTAAAGTTATCAAATACGATAATGAATTTGTGAAATTACACAAAAGAAAAACAACACATTGTGTCAGTAGCAAAGCAAATTATCTGTTTTGGCATACTTGCATGGTTTTAAAATGCGCAATGCGCTCTAATGCGTTTGGTCCAAAAATCCAATGCACGTGCATCACGTATATGATGCGGTCTTAAACAAAAGATTAATTATACTGCTAATACTTAAGCATGAAAACATACTTTTAAAACATATTTAAATATAAAATCACACTTTTAAGATGTAACTGAACATTGATGATTTGATGAAGAAGAATCGAGAAGAAAACTTGAAAAGATCCAAAAAACATTGCATATTGTAGCATTGCGCGCATCATGGCGCATCATGCGAGGGACCGCATTATGCGTGCATTGCCGCATCAAGCACGCGTCATGGAATTCCAACGCATCAAGTGTGGCGATGCGTTCGCTTTGGCGCATCATGCACACATTTTAAAACCAAGCATGCTTGTAAACATAGTTGGACTTGGATCCATTGTCCTAGCTAGCTTTTTTTGTTTTCTCAACTAAAGCTTTAAGCATGTCAAACTATTTGTCCTTGATATGCATGTAGGAAGCAACATCAACATACCTGATAAGTAGTAGTGTTCCAACCGATGAAGTGTGGCACATGCCTCAAGTGCACCTTCCTTTAACGACCTACTTCATGAGTGCAATTTTGTCAATACTTTTTAGAAAGGCTACTCAATAGAAATGAAAGATTAAAAACCTCGATTGTGATGAGGTAAGGATTTTTGACACACTCCTATGTGTAGTATTTCTTCTAGAAACATCAAAACTTTTATCAATACTTTTTAGAAAGGGTAAACTCTCTGAACAGGCAATGTTGTAAAAATCGCGCCTAGGCGCCGATTAGTCGCTAGGCGGCTCGTTAACGACTAATTTTGGCCTAGTCGGTCCAAAAGTGGCTAGGCGGTCCAAATCGCGCCTAGGCGGGCCTAGGCGGCCAGATTCTGGCGAACATTCCGGCGAAAACCTGAAATTTCCGGCCGGCGAAAACCTGAAATATCCGGCCAAATTCCGGCGAAAACCTTTGGTGTGGTTTAAAAATGAACATTTTTATAAAAATTACATATAAAAATGTGTGTATATATATAAAAAACTGAAAATTACATATAAAAATTCCAATCCGATTAATCCCGCCTAGGCCCCGATTAATCCCGCCTAGGCCTAGGCCCTACCTCACCGCCCGACTAGCGCCTAGCGATTTTTACAACCATGTGAACAGGTATGATGCATCGTTTGATATGGAAGCGAATTTAAATTTCAAGAAACATTCATGTTAGATTATAGTATAAGTATCTATGTCATTTGCTGCATGTTACTTGTGAGGCAACAGCCCAGTGGACGCACACCCACTGGACTGCCAATTAGGCATCCACTAAAGCATTTTCAGGTTGACTTAATACGCCATAACCACCAGACGCTAACCATGAAACCAAGAGATATGATTTGTTTAATGTGCATCAATGAGTCAAAAGGCATGTGTTCTTAAAGTAATACAACTTATGAATATTTTGTTATTGTTTTTTAGGGGCAGAAGACATGCTAACACGTGCAATTGATGCTGCTGGTGCTAAATTTAGAGACTCTAAGACAACTTATGTTCTAAAAGCACTTGATGATTCCAAAACTGAAGCACCGCATGCTGTCATTATTTGTAACAGGGAATTGGATCTTCCAATGGAGTCTAATGCAAAGTCTTTATTGTGCTCTTACTTTTGCTCTGAAGATAATAACCACAAATCTCATTCAGCAGAGGTAATTTCACACTAAATGCGGCTATTTGTGTTCATTTCACTTGCTTTGAGGTTTTTCTCAGTTTTTATTAAGCTCTAATAGTTGTACTGTCAGATTGATTCAATGATATATCTTGATTTGCATTTTTGTGATAGATATTTTACTTAGAATGCAGATAAAGTCCAAGTAAGCTTCATGCTTTCTACTTCAGGAGCTTCTCTAAAACCTGTTGCCCCTGTTGCTGAATATATTCCAGGTATTTCTCATTTTAATAACAGATAAACTGTCTTTTCCTGTGTCACTTCAGTTCCGGAAAATAGCACCCAACAAAAATTTTGGTACAAATGACTAGTACCAATAAAAATATAAAACAGAGGATAGTCCCAACAAAACAAATAGTAACAAACCAACATTAGAAATCAACCAGGTGGTGTTAAAAATCTAAGAGGTGGCATAATAGGCAAGCCAAGCGGGTTGGGTAACGGGTCAAAACGTGTCGAGTCGCATTTGGCTGACAAGAACACTGTTTTTTTAAACTTCCAATAATTTAATTTTTTTGATAAATAGTTAGTCTGTCAATCATGATTGCAAAATATATATGTATTTTTTTATTTGCAAGGATAATCTTACTAATAAAGGTTACAAGCTTTTATGCAATTATGCATTAAAGATACCCATGGGGCGATTTAAACCCGAGTAACCCATTTGACTTCTTTCTCTCTAAGGTTTTTTATATTTATTTTATGGTTATGACTTGTGAGAGATAAAACATTCTGATAAACGAGTTGAAATGGCTACCTCTGTTATATATACCATAAATTCTTCTAGGATTCCTTATCTTGGCTTCATTTCCAAAGTTTATGTTGTTTTTTTGGAGCTACAGGTAAAGCCAAGCTTCTGGTTGTTGACTACAAACTAAAAGTTCTTTGTTATGCAACAAAGGATCTTCGGCTAACAGATGCAGTTTCAAAATTGATTATTCCTGGGTTAGTTGACCAGTTACATACTATGAAGAACATGACCTTACCCCATCTTTTATCACAACACCCAAAGGTTAAAAATGTCATTTGTTTTTTTTTCTATTTTTTTTTACTTCTCCTGACCTCTTACCTATTGCAAACTTGACTGCTTTACAGCTACAATCGTATCACTTCAACCCCCCTGGGTTTCTGCATCCAATAACTGCCATTTATGATTCACTGTATGGTGAGACAGAACTGAAGCAAGGTACAATGCGCTCCTGTTATTGCTCATTAAAAAGCTAGCTTTTTCATAAGCCTACCCTGTTTCACATGTAACCTTGGTTTTAAAAAGGGTGCGCCTAGGCGCGAGGCGACCTAAGGCGCAAGGGGCTGCGCTTTTGGTGACTTAAGGCGCATGCAAACATAAAGCGCACCTGCGGCGTGTTTTTTTGGCAAAAAATTGCCTTGAGGCGCGCTTTATGTATATGAGTCTTTTTTGTGCAGAGTGTTGTACAACCTTGGTTTTAAAAAGCGAGAAGCGCACTGAGGCGACGAGGTCTAAATCCGAGGCGCAAAGCGTAAAAGCGCAGGGCTTTTCGTACGCGAGGCGCACATACTATAAAAAAACATTTAAATTATGTATATACACATTAACTGATGATAAACATCTAAATTCCCAATAATGTTAAACATATTACTTGATATTAAACATCTAAAACATCCAAAAGAAGAAATTATTACAATAAACCATGAAAATGACTAAAATTACTAGTTATTACCACCTCCAAAAGTCCAAAACAGCAACAAAACATACCACAAAAAAGCCCTTAAGCGCAAAAAAGCCCCTCAAAGCGCTGAGGCGCGCGCTTCTTGTTCTGAGGCGCGCCTTATGTAACCTAAAGCCCCAACCCTAGCGCCTTATGTCGCCTCGCGCCTCAGCGCGCCTTAAAACCAAGTGTACAACATGCTTTTAAGGTTGTACATGTAGGTAATTTACATGTTAAAACATTTTTAAAGCTTATTATAGTTAAATTTTGAGTAGGGGATGCTAAAAACCTATGATATATATAAAAAAAATTATTTAATCATTTTGCGCCTCGCGTACAAAAAGCTCACCGCTTTTGCGCTTTGCGCCTCGGTTTTAGACCCTGTCGATTTTGTGCGCTTATCGCTTTTTAAAACCAAGCATGTAACTATAATTTAGAGGTACCAAAATGGGTAATTTTCAATTTAGGTAAAAAAAATGGGTCATGTCGGGTTGGGTTGACCCACTAGCACTTTTTTGTCCATTCGTATTTCTCCAGTTTTCTGAATAAAACAATTTTGGTAGTTGTAAGTACTTGAATATACTTAAATAAACATTCAGGAAGAAATTTTGACCAAAAGACGAATTTTTAGGTAAGTTGGTTGAAAACCAGAATTGCAGCCTTCAAACAATGTTAACTGAGTATTACTAATACGTATGTGAAGGGACTTTTATATGGATTTAGCCACAAAATTACCCATATGTCCTGTCATTTTCTTTGGTATTACATTATAAAATATATTCTTTAAGCCTGATGTAAATTAAATTACCTTTTCAGTTGAAATCAGAAGATCTCTTCACTTGAGGCTGGGATTACCTTCTGATCGGCCTGTGTTAAGAATTGCTAGTGCCATGGACTTGTCAATTGCAAAAGATGGTGCAAGTGGCAACACTTTAAGGAAGGGTAATCGAATATATCATATTTAGTTATTAACTAGTTACTTGTTAACATGCAAACTCATCTGTTTTGGTGGCGAACTTATGGTTAAATCAGGAATTCCTTTGCTTAAGGATGTACATATTGGGATCCCAAGTAGCGGTGGTAAGTAGCCTTTCAGGGGACGTTTGATAATATTGTGACTTGAAGACTCAATTATCTGTTTCTTGAAATTAGGAATAGTTTTATATTTTTACATAATGTCAGTAATTGGTTTTCTTACAATTTTGATTATGAACCTAAATAATCAGAAAATCGAAATCAGAATCAGAATCAATTTCTTCCAAACACTTGAAACTGATAAAATTTTATTATTTTATTGAAGATATGTATAATCTGAACCCTTGTATATAATGCTCTATTGCAGTTAATGGTGGAGATGTATCTTTGGTTCAAGGTTCTTATGAGTACTATCATTACCTTCAAGATGGTTTTGATGACTTGGTAAATTTCCTGTTTTAATTGTTTTGATTTGGAGAATGACTAAAATCCTATATTATTTTCCAGGTCAGAATTCAGAAAGAAGAAACCAGTTTTCTGATTATTTTTTATTTGAAATTTAATGTCAGGGCTGGGGCTGTGCTTACCGATCCTTGCAGACCATAGTTTCATGGTTTAAAATCCAACAATACACGTCTATTGGTGTTCCTTCACACCGGTATGACTTCAACTTTTTGTACTAAAGTTTAAATAACTGTAACTATATCTATATTTAAAAAGTTATAAGAAATGACCCTCTTAAGATGTATGTAATAACTGAAATCACTATGATATTTAATGTTCTTTGTAAATTATAAAATAAAGAAAGCTAAATTGGGGCAGGGAAATACAGCAGTCACTTGTAGAAATTGGAGATAAAGACCCTTCATTTATTGGGTCCCGCGAGTGGATTGGTGCCATTGAACTAAGCTTTGTTTTGGACAAACTCCTTGGTGTAAGTTTACTCTTTTTTTATCATCCATGATTTTCAAGATTCAAGTTTCATTAAATCTTAATGATGTTAATCATTTGCTCAAGGGGTTGTTAAAATTTGCGTTTTCAAAGTGATTATTGTACCATAAAGATTAATAAGTTGATTATTGTTAGGGACAGTTATGCAATTTTACATTAATCTCAGTAATCAATATTCTTACCTGGATTGTCAAAATATGATTATTGGACCCCAGATAATCACATACGGGAAGGATACATAGATTACCCAATCACTCAATTTATTATGGTGACATCAAATCAGCATCATGATAATCAATTAAACACACATCGAAACACCCGCCAAAGTATCAATGTCTTGTAAAAGTACAACTCCATCCGTCCCATGGAACTTACAATGTTGTTCTTTTTGAAGTGCCCCACAAAAGTTGCAACATTTCATTCTTGGGAAGATTTTTATGGTACAATTGCATCTTTGCCCATTACTAATATTTGCAAAACATTAAAAAGATTGGTTGTTGTGCACATACTTTTAAATATATCAGAGTCAAAGTTGCATAAAACTATTAATGTCTGGTGAAACCTTGTAATTTTCATAGTAAGACAATCAACATAACTTGTCTGACATTAACAGGTAAGCAGCAAGGTCATAAATGTCAGATCTGGAGATGAATTACCTGAAAAATGTAGAGAACTCATGATGCATTTTGAGACCCAAGGAACACCCATCATGATCGGTCAGTGAAATATCCCTTTTATTTTATTTTATTTTTGAACGGCGATATCCTTTTTATTTAATCTACTTGGGTCATGCTTTATCTAAAACGGTCCAATTAAAAAAATAAACAAAAATTGGACATGTCAAATCGGTGGAAATTCACTGTCTGTTTTTACTTTTTAACGCATACAACCTCCTAAGTCGTTTTATTCAAAAGTTAGATTATTAATGTAATATAATTGTTTCTGTAATCGTAATTGTTGGGTTATGAAGGCTTTGGGCCGAATTGGGCCTAGTGGGCCTGGGCCGAGCTGGGCCTTGGGCCACCAGCGGCTGGGCTATTGGACCTCTTGGAGCTGGCCAGATCTGAAGAAGCAAGGGCTGGCGGCTCTTTCTTGGGCTGTTTAGCATTAGCTTGGTGATTAAGTTATTGCCTTAATTAGATAACCCTAATCTAGTCTTATAAATATATTCCTGATGTAATTGTATTCTCTTGAGCACCTAATAAGATTAAACCCTAGTTGCAAAGTGGACGTAGGCCAATTGGGACTGAACCACTATAATTCTCGTGTCTTCTACTTTTCTGCTTATCGATTGTGTGCGTGTGTGTGTGATTCCGCTGCGTTAACGACTCTTGATACCTAACAAGTGGTATCAGAGCCTTGGCTCGTTGTGTACACACGGTCTGCACTGGTTCAATCGCTGAAGGGGTTAAAGGCTGTTTCGAGAAGGCCGTTGTGGTTCTGATAGGCTGTCTACTGCTGTCAAGGATTTCAGATCTGCGCCGCTACAGTGTTTTTCGGCCGCTACAGTGTTTTTCGGTCGCTACAGTGTTTTCCGGCCGTGAACAGTGTTTTCGAAAAAAAAAAAAACGTTTTTTCTGTTGCTGTTCTTTCAGGGCTGTTTGGTTACTGTTACTGTCGTTTTTTCTGCTGCTTTTAGGGTTATAAGAACCCTAGGAGCCGTCGCAAGTAGGGGACAGAAATTGGCTGTTCGGAAATTGTTTTTTTGTGATTTTGCGATTAGGGTTTGGTTCCTTGAACCCTTGAAGTTGCTGCTGATCACAGGTTTTGCAGGTGAAACGCCGGTTCGGGTGTTTCGGGTTTTAGGGTTTTCTATTGGAGGTTGCTTGGCTTCGGTTGGCTGATTTCTTCATTTTTGGTTTCTTCTGATTCTCGTTTGCAATGGCTGAAGACGGGAAAATTCGAATCGAGAAGTTTAACGGGACTGATTTTGCATGGTGGAAGATGCAAATAGAGGCGTTATTCGGTGAAAACGATTTGGAGATGGTATTGGCAGAAAAACCGGATGGAATGAGTAAGGCTGACGAAGTGGTTTGGAACACTAAGGACAAAAAGGCTAGATGTAAGATTGTACTGGCTTTGACGAGGAGCGTAGCGTTCAATATCAAAGAGGAAACCACAGCTTATGGTATGATGACGGCTCTGTCAAACATGTATGAAAAGCCGTCTGCCGGTAATAGAGTGTTCCTGTTGAGAGAGTTATTCATGATGAGGATGAATGAGGGAAGCTCGGTGCCCGATCACATAAATAATATAAATTCAATTTTGTCCAGGCTATCAACCGTTGGGACAAAGCTTGATGATGATACTCAAGCTGCGATATTGTTATCCTCTTTGCCTGACAGCTGGTCAGGTTATGTGACGGCGATCACTAATTTTGGTGGAGCTGGGAATTTGAAGTTTAGCGTGGTCCGGGATAGTATTCTGGGTGAGGATATTCGGCGGAGGAACACTAGTGGAGGATCCTCGTCTTCTGATATATTCAATGTGGGCAGAGGAAGGGAAAATAACAGGAGCAATGGGAGTAGGGGAAGGAGTTCGTCTAGAGCTCGGAAAAATGTTAGGTGCTGGTGCTGCAATGAAGTTGGGCATGTGAAAAGTCAATGTCCAGGAAGAAATAAGGAAGAGTCTGGGAAGAATGAGGGCAAAAGGCAGGTAAACACGGTTCAGGCAGATGAGGAATCTGATGATGATGTTTTGGTTTGCTGTGTAGAGTCTTCTACAGATTCTTGGGTTATGGATTCTGGTTCTTCGTTTCACGCGATGCACAGCGGGGAGACGATGGAGAATTTAAAGGTTGGTAACTTTGGGAAGGTACGGATAGCTAATGGTGATGTTCTTGATGTTACGGGCATGGGTGACGTAAATTTGGTTACTCCTTTGGGAACCACATGGAACTTGAAGAGTGTCAGGGTTATTCCAGCTTTAAAGAGTAAGCTTATCTCTGTCGGTCAGCTGGATAAACAGGGACTAGAAGTAAAGTTTGGTGGAGGCAAGTGGAAGGTAACTAAAGGTAATCTGGTAATTGCTCGTGGAAACAGGCGAGGTTCTTTATACATGGTGGAGGTACCTGCTGAGGGAAGTATGACCGTTCCTCAAAACAAAGTTGGGTTCGCTGAGTCAAAGGGGCGAAAGAAGGTTCAATTTGCAAGAAGGGAGCCTAGTGCCAAGGTGATTCAAGCTGAGCGGGGTCGGAGGTCAAAACCAGGTCAGGGGTTTGGTAACAGTGGGAGCACGGGGTGTGTTTCGGTTACAGTTACAAAACAACGTTGGGTTTTGAAGACCGTTAGTCCGACTGTGGAAATCTCTCCTATGGAAGTCTTGCTAAAGGAGGAGAGTGGTAATAGTTCTCGGGTTATCTCTGGAACTGGTGGATCGTGCAGACCAGTTGAGATAGAGAATGGGTTGGAGCTCGGGGGAGCTTCAACTGCCCCTTCATGTACTTGATGAGAGGGGGGGTGCAACTAGGGGGAATTGATGAAGTCTGAGCTTGTTTATAGGGACTGAAGGCTCGGGAGACTTTGGATATGGGGGATACTGGAATTATTGGATCGGGGATTACTTGAATGGTGTTTGTGGATTAAGCAAAGCCTTCAAGTGGGAGATTGTTGGGTTATGAAGGCTTTGGGCCGAATTGGGCCTGGGCCGAGCTGGGCCTTGGGCCACCAGCGGCTGGGCTATTGGACCTCTTGGAGCTGGCCAGATCTGAAGAAGCAAGGGCTGGCGGCTCTTTCTTGGGCTGTTTAGCATTAGCTTGGTGATTAAGTTATTGCCTTAATTAGATAACCCTAATCTAGTCTTATAAATATATTCCTGATGTAATTGTATTCTCTTGAGCACCTAATAAGATTAAACCCTAGTTGCAAAGTGGACGTAGGCCAATTGGGACTGAACCACTATAATTCTCGTGTCTTCTACTTTTCTGTTTATCGATTGTGTGCGTGTGTGTGTGATTCCGCTGCGTTAACGACTCTTGATACCTAACAGTAATCAACTTATTAATATCATTGTTTTTGTAATCATATACAAATGCAGGTGGTGGGGTTCTTGCATATACCCTTTTGGGAGTTGATTACAACGATACAACTGGAGATTGTGCTTTTTTAATACTTGATCCTCACTACACGGGTAGTGATGATTTAAAGAAAATAGTAAACGGTGGATGGTGCGGATGGAAGAAAGCCATCGATAGCAAGGGGAAGCGTTTTTTTCTGCAAAATAAGTTCTACAATCTCTTGCTCCCACAAAGGCCAAACATGGTTTGATTTTAAGGATACCGGTATAATTAGTGCATTAGTAACCTTAAAGTGTCCAAAAGCAGCCTCAAGAGGATGTGCAAACTAGGCGGTGTTCGTGACATCCATAAATGATACTAAATGTTACTTGCTTTGTTGTTGGGATACTGTTTTGGTCAAATGCTATTTGGGTATTTCCTGTTTTTATCTAAAGATTCCAAAAATGGCATCTAAAAGGGTGTGCAAGCTTTAACTAGTCACTGTTCTTGACATTTACAAAATGGTCCCAGATGTTTTTACTCCCTTTAGTTGGCGAGGTCGGTTTTGATCAGTTTTATATGGTTATTCCTCGTTTGAATTTGTGGGTCATATTTATCGGTTCGAGGAGAACTAAACGTCTTGTTTGATTGATTCGAGTATTTAATGGAACCGGGTTTTCTTGATTTGAGTATTTAATGGAACCGGGCCTGCAGGTTGTAAGTTGGCCTACACTCCATAAATCAACCGAATCTATTTTGGGTTCATTTGATTATTTTCTTATAGTTTTAACAAGGTGATTTTGCAGGCAAGACTTGAGAGACTGGGATTATTAGGCCAGGTAAAACAGGTGGGTTGGGTTATGTCATAGAACGGACTATTTTAAAAGTATTGATTCGGTTTGGGTCAATGACATCAAACTAGGTTCTAGTTGAAACGAGCTGTTTAAGAAAAAGTTAAAAATAACAAATAATAATTACAGTAACTGTAATTAAAATAGATAAATAGTTGATGAAGCTGTAGTGTAAGTCTCAAGTTAATTGACGTGTGAGCATTGGATCCGGGTAACAAGCCGTCGCATGCGGATGCCAAACGGGGTGATCGTAGCCGATTGTTTATGTTGGAACAAATGGGTTAGATGAGATGTGAAGGGATTCACGAATCACATGGAATTGTGGGTTATCTACTAATCTTTTAATTCTAGATGATTATCATTGCTACTTTCAAGCTTTATTGGGTTGTTAGTCTTTATCATTTTGGTAGTTTAAAACTCTTTTAAATACTTCGGATTTTTGGTGATTATTGGATGATTAGTTTTTGAGATTTAATTTTATTTCTAGAAACTTTGGGTTCTGAAGTTTTTGTGAACGTAGAGATTTTTAAGCCATTTGATTTCTGCTGTAACCATGTCATTTGGTATCAGAGCTCCGAGTTATATCAAATCAAATGGTTAAACGAGGTAGCGATGGAGTTGATCCTGACCCATGGGATCTCAAGATCAAGAGGCTCCAACAAAGGAGAACATCATCTTAAGATCAAGTGGCTCCGACAGAGGATATGAGATCTTGAGTCACAATAGGGGATGTGTAATACGGAAACCGGGTCGAGTACTGTCGTCTGGGATGAGGTGACGACGAAGAGGAGCATCCCTTCGGTCGTCGCCCACCCCAGTACTACGAACCGATCTATCAAGAGTGTTTGTCGAAAACGAGCCCGGATTCGATGAAGATGGAATTAAACATGATGAGGAAGAATGTGTGTTTTATGCAAAGGTTCTTCGAGGAATTACTATTCAAGAGGATGGGTTGACCCGAGTTGGTTGTTTATGTGGAAACAAAAGAAATAAAAGATTAAATTCAAATTGTCTTCGAGTTTTTTTTGCATTCGGATCCAACATAAACAACCAGCTCGGAAGCGGCTTTGACAGAGGATTCGGGATCTTGAGTTACAACAGGGGATGTGCAATACGGAAACCGAGACGAGTTCCGTCGTCTGGGACGAAGGTAACGACGAAGAGGAGCATTCGCTCGGTCGTCACCCACCCTAGTTCTACGATCAGATTTATCATGATTGTTTGTCGAAAGACAAACCTAGTTTCAATGAAGACGCGATTAAACCCGATGAGGAAGAATGTGCCTTTGTGCAAAATGTTCTTAGCGGGATTACTATAAAAGAGGACTGGCAACCGGAAAAGAAGGACAATAACGATCATGAGTCGTCGACGATTTCTTCAGGTAATTTTACTGAATATTTGCATGAAGATGAAGATCAAAAAGTATGGCCGACAAACATGGGAGATGTGTTTTTTTTATAAACATGGAATCTCCTAATCAATATGCAATTCAAAATAAGGAGATAATGGACGAGTTTTTTTTTTTCCAGTTTTTAAGTTTAGTATTATAAGTAAGTCTGAAAAAAGCAACAAAAGAGCCGATTTTTTTTCTTGGGTTGTCAATTATCTTTTAGACGTTTCAAGTTTCGAGGAAGAGTCCTTTTCGAAGGCGTGGAGAAGGAGGCGTGCCAATGCAGTAGACCTGACCGAAACGAACCATGGAGTCGAACTATTTGGATGGGTCAAATCAACAGTGAATTAGAAAGGACCCGGTGTTCCCTACGACCGAGGTGGCTTTGGGTCCGAAGGCAAACTCGAAGACAAGTTTTTTTTTTCCGAAGACAGAGTGTATGATGTAGGAGCATCGGATCCGGGTCACAACCCGTCGCTCGTACTTTCAAGCTTTATTAGGTATTTATTATTATTTTTTTAATGTTAAGATCTCATAATATAAAACTCCTTTAAATACTTCGGATTTTTCATGATTATTGAATAAGTAGATTTTGAGATTTAATTTTATTTTCTGAACTTTGGGTTTTGAAGTTTTTTGTGAAAGTAGATATTTTTTAGTCATTTGATAGTTTCTGTAACCGCATTATTAAGGAGGCGGGGCAATCCAGTAGACCCTAGCGAGAAGAACCATGGAGCCTAACTATTTGAGCGAGTCAAATCGATAGTGAATAAGAAACGACCCGATGTTCCCTTCGACCTAGGTGGCTTTGGGTCCACATACAAAACTCTAGGTTAATTTTTTTTTCTAAGATGGAATGTATGTTGTAGGTGCATCGGATCCGAGTAACACCCTGTCGCATGGGGATGCCGACCTGGTTAACCCGAGTTGGTTGTTTATTTTGAATCAAATAGGTTAAAATGTGAATAGAATCACGAATTGCATAGAATCATGGGTTATCTACACGTTTGAATTTAATCTTATTATTTTTTCTAGATAATTATGGTTTCTACTTTTAAGCTTTATTCGGTTGTTAGTCTTTATCTTTTGGTAGTTTAAAACTTCTTTAATACTTTGGATTTTTTGTAATTATTGGATCATTCGTTTTTGAGATTTAGTTTTATTTTCAGATTTGAAGCTTTTAGTAGAGATTTTTGAGCCATTTGATTTATCCTATAACCGTATCATTTGGTATCAAAGCTCTGGGTTGAATCAAATGGTTGCTCGTGGAAGAGATCGACGCCTTACTCGTGTCACACCCCAACCGACGACGGATTATACGTCGGGGCGGACGCGGTTATTTAAAAAGCACAATGTTGACTATTAAAGTTTATATATTTCATTAATGACTTTCAAGGTTCAATACAAGAATTAAAACAACAAAAAACAAGAATACAATGTTTATTTGATAAATATGTTAGGTCCAAAGCATCCTATGTGATCATAAATAAGTCTCATGCTGTTGTACCTGAAACATGTTGAGTAAACTGTCAACTAAAAATAGTTGGCGAGATACGAAGGTTTTAACATAGTTTAGCAAAGTTTTTGAAAAGTATTACAATTCACTATGTCATGCATTCTATAGTATAAGTGTGAGAACAAAACATGTTAAACATTGTGCATATCAATCCTCCAACCAAGTTTAGGCATAACCCGAAGGTTACCCTTAAAAGTTTAATGTTTAATTTCAGTAACAATCACCATGGGCTCCCCCCGAAGGGTCAATCAAACTAGGTGGATTGGTCAAATACAATAGATCTATCATTGTTACCATATGCTTGATCAAAGTTAATGTATATGCTAGTATTAAGTCTAATTTAAGCATGCAAGTCTCAAGCATAACACAAGAATAAGCATATATGCATAGTTTGTACAAGAATTGTATAAGTTTTGATACATGTTTCATCCCAAGTTTATAAAGAATGTAAAACGAAAAGGGGCTAAGTATACTCACTTGGATGATGAAGAGTGTCCAACAAGGATTAAGTGTAACAAGATTTTGAGGGAGAATATCCTCACAACAAGCCTAAGAACACAAGTCTAAAGTTCTAAGTTTTGATCTTATAAGTCTATGGTAACGAATCTAGGATTCTAAGATTGACTAGGGTTCCAAATGGGTGATGAGAATGACTGTGTTTATGAAGTTTAATTCAAATTCTAAATAAAGTTTTAAATGAATAACATAAGACTTTGATATCAAAGTTTAAAGAGGTTATAGTATAGAATTTGAAATAATCATTTAAAAAGTTTTACACCGGTTAATTTCACAAGTTAGGTGATAATAATTTAAGGTAGTTTTCTAAGTATTTTATAATTAAGGTTGTATCAATAGATAAGTGAAAGAATAAATAATTATCAAAGATTAATAATAATTATTTTAAGAATGAATAATTATTAAGGATTTATAATAACTATTTAATGATTAAATAATGACTAAGAATGAATATTTAAAAAAATAAATAATTATAAAATAATTGTTAAGAGTAAATAATAATTTAAAAGAATAATTACTTTATCTAACTAAATAATCAATATAAAATATTTAAGATTTATTAGGTATTTACTTTACCAATTATCTTGTAATATAAAATGTTTAGAATGTGGTTATAAGTTTAAATAAATAATATGTAGTTATAAATTTATAATAAAATTTCCTGTAAAGTTTATATTTTAAATTATAAATTTTTAGAGTTTATAAGTGTATAAATGCCTTAAATAAAGTTTCTCTAAAGTATTTAAATAAGGTCCACAAATTTATAAACGTTTAAAGTTTCCATCTAATTTTATAAAGATCATAAGCTTATAAATATTTAGGAAATAAATAAAGTAAAATTGTTTCTCTTGTTTTATATAACTAACAAGTTTCTATTTATATAATTTATAGGTTTATAAATACTTAGAAAATAAGGTATATTTATTTCCTATTTAAGTTTTATATAAACAAATAAGTTTCTCTGATGTATAAGCCTAAGATTTAAAATTTTGGTTTTTATCAAGTTTATAAAAGTAGATTTATTTTAATTAAATAAATGAGGCTTGAATTAAATAGGTAAACACTAAAAATGTAAAAGTTTATAAATTTTTGTTTTCAAATTAATATACAAGTTTTATGAATATTTCTGATTTTATAACTTTAATATAAGTTATTTTTGTTTTATTAAAGTTTATATATATTTTTAAAGCTTAACAACAAATAGATTTATTTATTCCAGAAAAATAACAATTTACATTTCTGTTTTTTTATAACAATGATTCGGTATAGAATATAAGTTTTATAAAAGTTTAGAAGTATTTTTATTGTTTTTAAGTATTTAAAACTAATACTAAGGATTAATTTGTCATAGGATTTAACTAGGTTTAATTAATAAAAAAATAGTTTCTGGGATTACAAGTATAATTAAAAATTGATTTTAAGTTTATAAAAGTATGACAGATTTTGTAAAAATGATTAAAGATATTAAAACTGAATAAAAAGCATTAAAAAAATAAAATATCAAAACTCAGGCCGGCCGGATTCGAACCCGGGCCGCCTGAGTTCACGCACCAACGAACAAACCACCCGGCTACGGGCCTCGCTGATGATTCATACAGAAAAGAAAATTTATAAACACAATCTCCAATCGGTTCTAATTTCCATATGAACCCTAGATTCAAATCCTCTTAATACGAATTGATTATCCCCTGTTAACACAAATTGATAGAGGGCTAACGATCTACGAATGAAAACGACAAGATTGAGCATTTGAATTATCTGAAATGATATTGGATCGAGGGAGAATGAGTTCGAAACAGATACGGCTGTCTTCAGGTCCAAATCGAGTAATGTAGGTTCGAACTGACTGAATTGAAGGTTCAGAGGTTTATAGTGTGATGTCGTCTAGGTGTTTCAACGGATATTTATAACCGATTTCGAGTTTTAATGCTTGATTAGGTGGGGGTTAACGGGTGAGTAAAAACGAATTCGAATTACACGGCGTAAAAGTTGAATTCGGGCATTAAAGCTTCTTGGGTTTGGGTCGCACGCTCTAAGGGAAGCTCGAGGAGCATTCAATTCAACCGCATCACGCGTTTTCGATAATTAGAGCTCAAAACCGGTCACTGAGGGGTTCGAACCCGCGACTGGTTTCCGGATCTGGAAGTTTGGGTTTATTGCAAAACAGGCCCCTAATGTTTCAAGTGTTTATTATTTTATGTTTAAACTTAAGTCTGAGTTTAAAGTAAGTTTCAATGAATGATAGTTTAGTCCCTAGACTTTATAAAAACAAATATGTATGTTTTGTTTTATAAAAGTCCCTTTAAAATTTTATAAGTTTTATTATTTTAATTCTATAAAATAATTTCTAAGTTTTAAGTTTATAAGTTTCAAGATTTTGACATTTATCTATTAATTATATTATTTTCATAATAATAATTATAAACTTATAAAGTTTCAAGAATTTTAACATATTTTATTTATAAGGTACATATATACATATTTTAATAAGTCTTATGTATATATATGTATAAGTATAATTGTTATATATAGAGATTAAATTAATATTTTCTATTTAAGAAAATAGTTTTAATATGAATTCATGTTTTAAATCGATAATACGTGCAAAGGTTTTGGAAAAGATGTCTCGGAAAAATCCTGGATATTACAACTCGTAAACTCGACGCCCTGCTTGTAAAATCGCCGACCAAGGCAGCGGTGGAATTGATCCCGACCCATGGGATCTCAAGATCAAGCGACTACACACAAAGGAGTCGAGATATTGAACGAGATCTTAAGATCAAGGTACTCCGACGGAGGATTCAAGATCTTGAGTTGCAACAGGGGATGTGCAATACGGAAACTGAGATGAGTTACGTCGTCTTGTCTGGGACGAAGGTAATGACGAAGATGAGCATCTGTTCGGCCATCACACTAAAGTTGAGAAAAGGCATAAGTGATAGAAAAGAAGTGAAAAGAAAAAGAAGCGGCGCTATAGAGTCTGATTCCCTATAATATAAGTGGAGGGGTCGCTTGTTATTCCTATATCAAGGTCTAAGACTTCACCCAAAGAGTGAAGCGAATCAATGGTCTCCTCCTTGGCTTTCTTGCTAATGGAAGTACTGCTCTGAGTTAGGTCCTAGTCGCAACTACCAGTACAACAAGACGACTACTCCCTACACACCACTAAACGTAACGATCTGGACACTGAGAGGCTCAGTGAAATAGACATGTTTGTGAAGATGCTACCTCCACCTAGACAGCTGGACAGAAAGACTAGTGCTAGGAGAAAGAGGTCATAGTGGAGATAAGGTGACTTACGGATCAGGGATAATAAATAAAATAGAAACAAGATAAAATCGTATATTAAAACGACTTCTGGCATCACTGAAAGGACCGAACCCACATTCGTAGGCCGACAATTTTTCTAGATAGGTCGAACTATTGGAAGCAAATGGAAAAGGAACACTGAGTGGGATAAAAGAAACTAGCAGACTGATCACTAAATAGATACAAATAGGTGTAAATTCTGACATCTATCAGGAGTGTTTGTCGGGAGACAAACCTAGTTTCGATTAAGACGCGCTTAACCCGATGAGGAAGAATGTGCCTTTGTGCAAAATGTTCTTAGCGGGATTACTATTCAACATGACGAACAAATGGAAGAAAAGGATGATAACTATCGGCTTGAAGTGCGAGAATATTCTACAGTTGCTTCAGATGTTAATGAAGGTAGTTTCGTTGAATTTTTGCACTAGATTTTGAGTGGGTCGGAAACAAATTTTTTATCCTACTGTTTTAATTGCTCCCCAAGTTCTCAAGACTCGAGGACGAGTCTTATTCATAGACGGGGAGAAGGAGGTGGAGAGGCCTGATGATCCAATAGACCAATGACAAGACGACTCAAGTGGTAGATGTCTAGAGGCAGGCGAGATGACTTGTGAGGCTGTGAAGTTGAACTATTGGAGCGGTAAGATCGATAGTGAACAAGAAATGACCCGATGTTCATTTCGACCCAGGTGACTTTGATCCAAAGACAAAACTTGAGGACGAGTTTTTTCGTAGACGACGCGTATAATGCAGGAGAATCAGGTTGGCATCGGATCCGGATGACACCGGCCCGTGACCCGGGTTGACATTTTTTTGGTTGGAGTATTTTGAGATTATCTTTTTTTATTATTTGAATCTCTTTTATCTAGTGAATTGCGTTTACTGTTATCTAGTCTCCTAGTATGATTACAACTCTTTTATTTGTTTTGGGTTTTGGACGACAACTTTTGGAAATTGAATCTCGTATCTCTCAAACCTTTTCGAGTTTGAAGTGTTTGAATTACCCGCCATTTTATTGCGTAAGAATATGCATCATGGAGATTGAGAAGCAATAACAATCAAACATATCCAGTAATATTTCACTTAGAGAGTAAGGTCTGGGTCGGCGCCAAAAAAGTTATTTTTTAGAGTCCTTAAGACTGTTCTTGGCTTACGTGGAATGGAAGCCGTCGGACACTGCAGTCGTGGCAAGGAGAGAAGCACGGGAAAGTCCATAGCCTCGGACGACCATGAACGGAGAAAGACAAAACTACGAGAGAGGGAGAAGAGAGAGAGAGGGAAAAGACAAGCCCATCCTTGAGCGGTCTGTGGAGCAGATGCATGGTTTCGTCTATTCATTGAAGCATCATAGAACCTCCAATAGCAATAGAGCGTTTGTAAGCAAGGGCCACATAATATTTAATTATCTTTTTATTTTTTCTTTCTGTAAAAGCAGGTTATGTTTAATAAACTTTTAAAAAGATTATAATTTTTTGTTAAACTTTATAAAATTTAAGAGCTTATTTTAATAAAGTTTTCGAATTTATGTGTTTCGTAAGTTTATAACTGTTTACTTGTGTTTTTACCAAATTATGTAATGTCTAAACCATGTAATGTTAAAAGTTTTCCTACATGTTTGAACTTCAAAATTTAATATTTATCACCATTTATATTTTTAACTATATAGAGTTTAAATGTAATTTATTATATTTAACATGATATTAACCGTCCAAGGGTGGACGGAGTGGACGAGCGGGTTGGCCACGGATTCCCCGGGTTGGCCGGGCTACACTGCCGCAACGCCTGCGGGTTCTTGGGCACGGGTTGTAAAGCCCGTTCAAACCTGTGCCAATTTGACCGTTGGGATGTAGTCGTTTGGAAGTGAATTTGACCGTTGGGGGCGGGGGGTGGGTTGGGTATTAAATAAAAAAAAAGTATTTTTCAAGTATAAAAAAATGGAATACCGCAAGAAAAGGGAGGAAACAAAATTAAGACGGGATGAACTCGCGTTGCAACTCTTGGAGAAACAACAAGAAATGCTTTCAAAAGAAGAACAGGACCACGACTTGGAATACTTTCTAAAAAAACATGACGATATTCTCGAACCTTTTCTTTCGATCGTACTCCAACGTAAACGGGAAATTGCGGCAAAATACAATTGGCCGTGTAATTTTTAGATTATTTTAGTTTTTTTATTTTGATGTTTCACGTTTTTTTTTCTTTTTATTGTTTTTAAATTTTAGGTTTTTAATATGTATCATCTTTATTTTTATTTAATGAAATATGATTTTTTATTTATTTTAATAAAATAATTAAAAAAATATATTAATTCCACACCCTTCTCCTAGGGTTAAAAGAGTTCAAAAGAAAAAAAATAACATATCACATTTTAATTTGATAAAAAAGAAAGGTTCCATGGACTTATCATTAACCACTCCCTCCACCCTAAGATTTACAAAAACCCCAAGGTCAAGGTCAAGGTCATATTCGTCTTTTCACAAAAACCAAAACCCTAGAGACCTAGATTGGTTGAATCTAAACTACAAAAGCCAATGATGGTTGTACGGTACAACTCTCTTGAGCACAACAGCCATGGCGCATGTGAATTCTGGCTAATACACGGTGACGTGTCCAAGTAACGGTAGTCTCCCTATAAAATAACCTACTCTCCGTCCTCATCCAATTCTATTCCTTGTCTTTTCTTTCTCACACAGAGCAGTTACACATCTAGGGTTTCATCTTCTAAATCACCATTTCCAGTTCATTCTGGACTAATTTCACAACGGTTCTAGATTGTTCATCGTATTCATATCGCCTGTGTTGGCTCTAGATCTGTTCCGAGAGCAGTGGAAGAGGATAAATCTGCTCGAGGAATCACTTCGTGAAGTTTATCGCATTCGCCGTTGAATCACATCTATATTCTCTGTAAGTGAAGATTTCTAATCGACAGATATGTTGTGTTAGGGTTTAGTCTATTGATTTTGTGCTTTTAGTTAAGTGTCATTGATGCTGAGATTAGCTGTTGTTTAATTAGGAAATGACGTCGCCACGTGAGGGATTTCTGACTGATGAACAGAGGGAAGTGTTGAAAATAGCAACTCAGAATACGGAGAGTTTGTCGTCGTCGCCGAAATCGCCGTCGTGGTTGACGTCTGAGCATCTGATTAAAGCTCCGGCTGGAGAAAGAGCGCCAAACGTTGGGATTGCTGTCAGGCATGTGCGCCGCTCGCATTCCGGAAAGTTCGTTAGGGTTAAGAAAGGTGTGTATAATACTGTAATTTCATTACTAATTAGAGTATATTTTTAGGTATTGCTGTTTTGCCTAATATTGAAGTTGATATTGCTGGAGGATTGCATAGTTAGGGAACTGTCGCTATTTTGCTTCTAACTTCTCTGGTCTGACTCGTCTTTTTGAATTATTTAGTACATATAACTTGATATAGTTGAACCAATAGGTGCTGCTCTTTGAACGTCTTTTTTACCATATTTTGTTTATGTACTATTCTGCTTCGTTTCTGGATGGAGCTTCTTTACTTGTGAATTCTTCTTTTGAAACTTAGGCAGTTAGATCTGGATTGATCGAACTAATTGATGTTATATCAGGGTCATTGAGTCTATACTTTTGACTTGCTCTCTATGCTTCGTTTCATCTTTATCGCTATAAATTTGGGGCTTTTGAGCTAATGGCATGCACACATGTTCATAGTTGTTAAAGGTGCATAGCATAAACATATTATTTTTAGGGGTTTTAGAAAAGTTTTAGGCTTGTTTAGGGCTATTTAGGCTTGTTCCAGGCCCCTTTGTCAACTGTGCAAGTGTTTAAGCATTCTGTTTATTTTGTGCATCTTTTAAATGTTTGTATTATACTCTTTTGCTGACCTACTATGAAATCAGATGGTGGTGGTGGTAAGGGTACTTGGGGAAAACTACTTGACACTGATGGTGATTCTTATATTGATCGCAACGACCCTAATTACGATAGTGGCGAGGTAGTTATTTTCATCCTATGTATCTAATTGATGATACTTCAAACTTTTTTGGCACAATCATGTGATTGCCTTTATGTTCTTGAAATTTCAGGAGCCATATCAGCTAGTGGGGTCCGCCATTTCCGACCCGTTAGATGAGTACAAAAGAAAGGTGGCATCCATCATTGATGAGTACTTCACCACTGATGATGTTGACTTAGCAGCATCTGAACTCAGGGAACTCGGGTCATCTGAATACCACCCTTATTTTATTAAGCGGCTTGTATCAATGGCCATGGATAGACATGACAAGGAGAAAGAAATGGCTTCGGTTCTTCTTTCAGCTCTTTATTCTGATGTCATCAGTTCTACTCAAATCAAGCAAGGGTTTTTTATGCTACTTGAGTCTGCTGATGACCTGGAAGTTGACATACTCGATGCAGTTGAGATTCTTGCATTATTCATTGCTCGTGCTGTGGTTGATGATATCCTTCCTCCATCCTTTGTGACCCGAGCCAAAAAATCATTATCAGAATCATCGAAAGGATTTCAAGTTCTTCAAACTGCAGAAAAGAGTTATCTTTCGGCCCCACATCATGCAGAATTGGTTGAGCGGCGTTGGGGCGGCAGTACCCACATCACGGTGGAGGAAGTCAAGAAAAGAATTTCTGATCTGTTGAGAGAATATGCAGAGAATGGTGACACTTCTGAGGCGTGTAGGTGCATCCGCCAGCTAGGCGTTGCATTCTTTCATCATGAAGTTGTCAAACGGGCCTTGGTTCTAGCCATGGAGAATCGTGCAGCCGAGCCACTCATTTTGAAGCTACTGAAAGAAACATCAGAAGGTCTGATAAACTCAAGTCAAATGGTCAAAGGTTTTGCCCGTTTACATGATAGCTTAGATGACCTTGCACTCGACATCCCTTCTGCCAAGTCATTATTCGAGTCCTTAGTCCAACTTGCAATTGCCGACGGCTGGCTTGATTCGTCCTTTGTGAACTCACATGGAGACGGGGCTGTCACAGAGGCTGAAGATGAGAACTTAAAGCGTTACAAAAAAGAAATCGTAACAATAATTCACGAGTATTTTCTTTCAGATGATATTCTTGAACTCATTAGAAGTCTTGAAGACCTCGGGTCTCCAGAATACAACCCGGTTTTCTTAAAGAAGTTAATAACTCTTGCTATGGATAGAAAAAACCGAGAGAAGGAAATGGCATCTGTTTTACTCTCTGCACTTCATATAGAAATCTTTTCAACTCAAGATATTGTTGACGGTTTTACCCTTCTCCTAGAATCTGCAGAAGACACGGCTCTAGACATACTGGATGCATCAAACGAGCTCGCACTTTTCCTAGCACGGGCGGTTATCGATGATGTCCTGGCTCCATTGAATCTGGAGGAAATTGGGAACCGGTTAGCTCCAAAATGCAATGGGAGTGAGACGGTTCATGTAGCTCAGTCGCTTATAGGTGCCCGTCACGCAGGTGAGAGACTTTTGAGGTGTTGGGGCGGTGGGACCGGGTGGGCGGTGGAAGACGCCAAGGACAAAATCGTCAAATTACTGGAAGAATATGAGAGCGGGGGTGTTGTAGGTGAAGCATGTCAGTGTATCCGTGACCTGGGGATGCCGTTTTTTAACCATGAGGTGGTGAAAAAAGCGTTGGTGATGGCTATGGAGAAGAAGAATGATAGGATGCTGGATTTGTTGCAGGAGTGTTTTAGTGAAGGGCTGATTACCACTAGTCAGATGACAAAAGGGTTTGGTAGGGTTAAAGATTGCCTTGATGACCTGGCACTTGATATTCCTGATGCTGGTGACAAGTTTAAGGTTTATTATGAGCATGCTGTGGTTAGAGGGTGGCTGGTTCCTGTGTAACTTCGACCCGTCGGAAGGTACACATGAACAAAATCCTTGTTTGTTTTAGTTTTTAATACATGTTTTAATGAGTCCATTTGTTGGAATGATTTGGCATCATCCTTTGTCGTGAATCGAATTGTGGATTACAACTATATAAATCAAAATCCGTACATCGGTTTTCACAATTTGTCGATTGAATTCCTCTACAGTTTTTTTGGTTGTATTAATACGATACGAAAGCGCGATAAAAATTGTTACAAACTTGTAGGTGGTTGGCTAGACATACTGTTTTTGAAGAAGGTTGGTGCAGAAGGCAAGATCAAACCTTTCTTCAGGTGGATCACCAATGCAATCAAAAACAGCATCTGCATTCTCAAAGTCTTCATCTGCAGTGTAACTGTATTCCCAATAAAAAAATTATTTGAAAACCTTTGTAAAGTCAGAACTCAAGGGATTATTCATACTAGAAGAAATTCAGGGTTTATCATTGTGACTAACTGAACCGTTCAAACCAAAGCAAGTCGGCTGGTTTCGGTTTGAAGTTTATATGGTTCGTTTTAGCAGCTTGACAATACCAACCGGCAGTTTGACATTTTGTTATTTACTTTTCTAAAAGAAACCGAATTAATGATTTTAAAAAATATAAATGAAAAGATCTGTTCAGATTGCTGAACAGGAACTTGGTGGTCTTGCTATCCCGCCAGTATGGTTTGTCGTTTCTTGAAACCATAATTACCTGATTTATATGCAAAATTTACCAGTGGCAACATAAGCTTACCCGCTCTTTGTGACGAAGCACGTCATTCCAGCGGCTTTGGCGGCCGCAAGGCCTATGCCACTGTCTTCTACCACTACACATCTGCAAACACCAAATAACAAACATGATTTTGACTCTGCTGGCATATTACCATCTTTCTTCCTCTCGGTCAAAGCTTATGGGGGTCAATGTGTACGTACAAATTTCTCTCAACTCTCCATTAAACAATTATATAAAATAATACCATCAACAAATATTTAAGTCTAAACAAAATTTGATTATTTTTATCCACGTCTGTATATATAATATAGGAAAAGATTAAGGTAAAAATGATACATTTAAAAAAGAGTGATTTCTAATGACTTTAAACAAGAAGAAATTTCTGGCTTCATGAATACCTTGATGGTTCAACACCCAAAGTGGTGGCTGCTAAATTGTAAATAGCCTGAAAAAGGTACCATCTTTATAAACTCACAATCCAATGAAGTAGTTTGTTACGAAAATTTCTAGTTAAAATGAGTGACAAGTGATGCTACCGGATCAGGCTTTTTCTTTGGAACCACATCTCCAGCAAAAATTTGGATCTTCGCTGCTCGTTCAGGTCCCAAAAGAAACGAGACTATCGCAGACACCTGCAACCATGAACCCGACGAAAAGATTAGAGGTAGTGTTTTCAACCCATTTTGCTATATGCAGTGCATACATACCGCCTTTTCGTTGGAAGTGCTGCACACCGCGACCTTAACACCTTTGGCAAAAGCCTGATCTATCAACCTGTAATCATGACACAATATGTAACACCCAAAATTTAAAGCTTTACTTGAATTCGAGATCTTCATTTGTTAACAAAAAGTTGCTTACTTTGCGACTCCGGGGCGTAATGGCAACAACTTCTTCTCAATAAGAACCATAAACAACTCAGTTTTTCGCTTGTGAAGTGAAGCTATAAACTCCTTCCTTTCTTGTTCACCTTTTGGCGCGTTTTCGGGCCAACCAGTTTCGTTGAAGTATGCTGTCATTCTTTTATTTACAAAGAAACCGTTATTATTGTTAACACTATCAATCTTATTGAACAATTTTTAAAAAATAAATAAAGTAGATGATATTAGTCACATTATGAGTACCTACCTTTCTTTTCCACCACCAATTTTAAGTAATTCACCATACAACTCTACATCCCATGTCACACCCAATTCTTTCTGTGTAATCAAAATCAAATATCTTGTTAAATTCTTGACCAACAGTTTGACTTTTGATGTCAAAATCAGAGTAATTTAAAGGGTAAATTAGCATGGAATCTTCCAATTATAAAAGTATTGGAACTATTGATGAAATTGTGTAACATATTACATTTCAAGATTATCATAAATTCAATTAAAATTCTTTCAATCAAATTCATGGCGATTTCAGATTATTTTGGGAAAGTTAAATTCAAAACACTAAATATTACGAGAACATTCAGTACAAGATGAATCATTTACTTTTTTAATCTTGAAATAAAATAAAATGATAGGAACATATTTTTTATTCTCTCCTTTGAAATTCTAAAAAGAAAACATTAAAAAGTTTCATTTATCAATATGACATACACATGTGTAGATAAAAGTTAAAACTTAAAAAATATATAAAAATATAATTTGATGAATTTTTATGTACATAAACATACTAAGAAGTACAAAATTTTAAAAATATAAACCATTAATCAAAAAATTAAACGATTTAAATTTGTTTTTTCCGTTCTCACACTAACTTAGTGTTCAGTAACGAACCTCTCCCGTCCTGTGTTATAAACATGTTGACTTTGGTTGACTAAAATTTGAAAATGTATGCCAACAACATTCAAACAAACTCATAACAAACTCTTACTTCCGCGAACGTATCGTTGAACGAGACGCGATGGCCGTCCTTCTCGGTATCAACGAGCACACCATCGCAATCAAACAGGAGAGCCGACGGAAGAACAGACGAATCAACCGCAGAGCATTTGAAACTACTCCGCGATCTTCCAATCGAATTACGACTCAACGGATTCGAGCATTTCGCGATCGAAGATCGGAGTGAAACTTCCGGGAGTAATGAAGGTCTGAGTTGATGGGAGGTTCCAGGCCGGGGTGAATGTGATTGCTTGTTGTTGGTTAAATTATGGGAGCAAAGAACAGAGGAGGTTGAAGATGAAGATGATGATGAAGGAATGATGATTGATGCCATTTGTGGTTGGATTGAAGGTTTGATTTTAGTAGTTCATGTGTTTATTTATGAAATTGGGGGTTTGTGGCTAAAAAGTTAATCTATCATGTCTGTTTTGTATTTGAATAACCACCACATACATGATACGCCCTCACTGCATCCCATATGGTCGTTATCCAATAGGGCCGGGTATATCAATCAAAACGGTCCGGGTCGGGTTAGAATATATTAAATTATATTGTATTTTTTTAGGGTTTTCATTTAATTTTTCAAAAATGTCGGGTTTTCGAAACAAATATTAATAAAAATAAAAATAATTATTTTTAGAGGTATATATACATGACGAGTGAAAAATCCAAATAATTATGTCAGAAAGAGTATGTGTATAATAGAGAGAGTACAAAGTAAATAGCATAGGCAAACTTCATATTTGTCGTAAATATTTGAGATTTTAGATTCATAAGCAATGTCCAGCCTCAAATATCATCAATGTGTTTTTGGTGAAGTAGATATGGATGAGGTGAGAACTTCACGGTTAAGCGTGTTTGGGTGGAAGCAATCCCACAATGGGTGGGCTCTTGGAAAATCTCTACTTGGATAACCAAAAACAGAACTATAAGTTCTTTGAGGACAAAGCAAACAATACTGGTTGATATGATGAGGTTGATTGTTATAAAGAGAATAAAACCATCTAGTTTATGTATTGAATTGTAGGAGCCATCGCCATGGAAGGTAATGTTGCTTATGAGTTTCTCGTATTCTTCGTATCACTACAATCCTCTTTTTACTTTTCCGTTTTGTTGCAACAAGCATGTCATCCACTTAAGTAGAGTGAAAGCAAGAATAAAATGTAGATAATAATTCTTAAATAAAAGTTGATAAATTTATGAGTGCTTAAACTATTAAGGTGCCCTTATATAGGAGATTCTAAATTTGATAGTTTTGCCAAAATTTTGAAATTACAAATTACGAATTGAATACTGAAACTAGGACTATAAATAGATGTATAAATTATGTCTTTGTGATTGGAACTTGAGATTGCAAAAATAAAATAAAAAAAGTTTGTATGTGTAGGGGGATCTTATTTTAAATAATTATGGTGGTCCATTGGTACTTAACTCCATTCCTAGTTCAAGTTATGTTAGTTTCAAGTTTGAATCCTATCTATCTTGTTTCCTCTTATCTAACTGGTTCAAATAAGAGTCTCTCAACTCTTGAATCAACTTCTCATCATCCACCACGGGACTACAAAGCAGTGGCGGATTCATAAATTTTTTTCAAGAGGTTCACTGTTTTTGGATGCTCCAATTTCATAGAGTCGGACATAAAAAATTTCGGGTCGGTTCGATGGTTTGGGTCGGGTAAAGTTCATCACATAACAAAAATACGATACAATAATAAAAAAAACATCATCATTAGAAATTAAGAAACACATAATATAAATAAAATAATCTTTATGAATTAAAAAAAAACCAGAGTTGTTCCTTACGAGTTTTCATCTTTTGAAATCGTTGCATTACATTTTCGCCCAAACTTGTTGAAAGAAGTAAAGAACTCATTTTCTATGTAACAAATGGATAAATCGTTCATGTATCCATCACACATCCTATTACGCTATTCAAAATTGAAACTTACCTTCATATATATTGAATACTAGGCCCATGTGTTACATGTATTGAATAAAGAGAACTTGTTATAAACCAGTAGTTTTCATGAATGTTTGTATGTTTGATGTTATTAGTTAAATAATTATTTTTTTTAATATTTTATAAAAAAATAAAAGAAATATTCAATTTATAATAATATTTTATGAACAAACATATTTTTTTAAAATAAAAAGTGTTTTATAAAAATAATTATAGAAATCATTATTACTTAATAGGAGCGAGAGATGAGAAACAAAAAAAAAATAATTAAAGAAGTTTGTATAATTAATAGCAGAGAGATGCGAAAAAAAATATTGAGGGTGAATATGAGAATGACAAGTGTTCCACTAAAACCTTTATTTATCATATGGTATAGATAATCTAACAAACACCCGTGACCCATCTTGCAACATATCACATAAAACATCTTCTAGGCCTTCAGAGAGTTATAACATAAATCATGCTCAAATATAGTATGCAAGCATGTCTCTAAATAAACAGATAATGACATAAAAATCAAACCTTTACTCAAATAAAACCTATCTAACAAGATTACACACTACTTATTAGCAATCTGACACAAATCATATACTTATTAATACATGAGCATAACAAAATATAACAAGCAAAGAGGCAGATCAAACTCAATCAATCTTCAGTAAATCATTCATCATCATCCTTACACAACCTTAAGTGTTCTTATTATACATTCACAAAAACAATGGTTTATACATTATTCAAGCTCAATCAATCTTCAGCAAATTTGAACTAGGAAAACATAATATAACATTACCCGTCAACACCACTCATTATTGACTCGATTTCAAATTAATCAAACAGGCTCAATAATCAAATGTCGCTATTTTTCCAAAAAAATGGAAACCCACTACAGGCCCACAACCCAAATCAAATAAAAAGGATAGGATTTAAACAAATGACAGTGGTGATATTCGAACTCACTACTTCTAGGATATAAACCAAAGCCTAAACCGCTGCACCACTTCTTGAACTTTGTATAGGTGCTCACCCCAGGTTTTTTACATACCGTTTTATAAAAATTCCGAAACTCAGGGATTCCGGTGAACCCCCGGGACTATGTAGGTCCGCCCCTGCTACAAAGAACACGAGAAAGAAAAAGTCATGCTTCGTTTGCGGCACTAAGAACCCAGTATGCCCTCTGCCGCTTCAATTTCCTTATTTAATTATCAAATATTATTTTAATAAATAATTGTGAATTACTGAATGTGTAGAACGTTTGTTGATTTTATTTTACATTGTAGTTCGTAAATTGTAAAGGTATTAGATATTTGTTAGGTTATTATATAGTAGTAAATTGATTTGTTATTTTATTTAATTAGTACTTATTATTTTATATAAATGTTTTGTCATAGTTTTTTTTTCTTGTTTGTTTTTATATGTAGAAATGCTTCTTTAGATGTATATACATATTGTTGTAAAAACCTAAATCAGGTAACGAAACTTCATCAGATATGTTAAATTTCATTTCAGTTTTGATCGTGAGAGGTTCTCACGGCTTGCCGAATAATATTTAGAAGATTTTAGTAGCTTTAATCTTCGACAACTAATGATACGAGTCGACCGCCATTTTAAATATGAAATGTAATGAAATTTTTTCTTGTCTTCGTGATATCGGAGAACTTCCAAAGAAAATGATTGAGACGAAATATCATATTACATACGGAACCTCGAAGATTACAATCTCTAGTTGATACATGGATTGATAAAAAGAGTGATTGATGCACACTAACGCTAACCGATGTAGCCTGAGAATGTCAACAGTTTCTATTACGACCCCCCGATTAAAAAGTTCTGGTTCCGGATTGTCCTGTTAACAACGGTGAACGGAACAAGAGTGGTGGGAGAACTCAAGGTTACTAACCATGTTTACATAGCATCTCATTGACACATCTCAGACTCAGTGGCAGAGTCTTAAACTTTTTCTTGCGGGTGGCTATTTTTCAATGCTAGAACTTCTAACAAGCTGACATACAATTTTTTTGGGTTGGTTCGGTTCGGGTGATCAGGTCGGGTCAGTCACATAATAAAATACTACACGATAATAAAAATACTTCGTCGTAAGCAATTTAGTGGTTTTCACTTTGCCAAGATTCGCACGTCGATACTGCCTCAATATGCCGATTGTTTTTTTCTTAGAGAATTAGCTTTAATTGAAAGGAAATGAGTTAGCTTAAATTTGTTCTTGGCTCATTAGAACGGTTTATTGAATGGAACTAAATTATTTTGTGCATACTCAAATAAAAATACAATATGAGTTTACCATTTTTTATTTTTAAACAAAATAAACTACTGATTATTAAATAATATTTTATTATTGAGTTCAAAGTTATACAACTTTTTTTCAAGCTTTGAAGTCAAATTATTAAACACACCCTCTATATAAAATTTGAAATTCACTGCGGTCACTTGACCCGTTTACGTAAACATAGGAACATGGAGTAGATCATGGCTTGAACACATCATACGGTTGGTCTTAGAATCTATCCTATATAATAAACAAGTAAAACATGTTGCCACTTGTCAGCACCACGTTTTACCTCACCTTTGGATCCACCAAAAACCATATGGACATAAAACGGGTTTACACGTGGGTCGAGAAGCGGGTTAAAACAAACCCGAATTAATACCCTATAAAAACCTTTTAAACCCAGTGAGACCTTTATCACATCATTCCCTTTCAAAACAAAACCCTAATCGCCTTCCTGATCGAAGCTCTCTGTCTTTCATCTTCAACAACCGAACATCAAAATCAAATCAAGAATCGGTATGTTATCGTTACTCTTCATCGATCTTACCTTTACGCATCGATCACTTTTTCTAAATGATCCGACCCATATCTTAAATTAAACAAAAAAATACGCGTTCAATTTCTCTCAGATTGTTCTAATCAACGAATGCTTTATCAATTCCGTCGGTATGATTTTCCTTCGATCAACAGGTTTGTAATTTTTCTTTGTTTTGATTCTCTCCCTTTCTATTTCCTGAAAATTTATTTACGTAACCCTAATTTTGAAATGGTACTTGAAGCTTTTGGAGTAAAAGAAGGAAAGATGTGGGGATAATCGATCATTACTAACGAGGATTATTAACAGAAGGACATATTGAATCAACTCCAATATCACCCCTCTGATTCAATTTTCCGATGGGAAGAAAAGGCAAAGGAAGATATTTACTTCCATGTTTGGTGAAGGTGAGGATAATATGAATCAGACAATTGAATGGAGAAGAGAGCTTCTATCACATGTAAGTTTCATTTAATCAAAGTTTTATGTGTTCGATTGTTTGCTAATTGAATAATTGATAGTGCTAATTGATAAGAAGAAATTTTAGTGTGATTTGTGTAAATATTATTATTATTATTATTAGTATTGTTATTTTGCATAAATCACAAGTTACATCATTGTTTGGAGCAGATGCACTTTGGTCAGTAGGATACACAGGGGCAAAAGTTAGGATGGCTACATTTGATACTTTCGTTCGGGTCATCCATATTTCTGCAACATGAAGGTTTTAATCTTGAAATTTATTGGTTGAATTTGCTAAGTTTATGTTGTAGAAATGTAATATTCATGTTTTTACGATTTCAGGAACGCACATAGGGTATTAATGAAGATACTTTGAATGACAATCTTGGACATGGTACATTTGTGGCTAGAGTGATTGCTGGTAAAGATGTTGAATGTCTTGGTTTTGCACCGGACACTAAGATTTATGTCTTCCGTGTGTTTACAGATGCACAGGTAATACGCAAATCACTAATAATCATTGGTATAGTTTTCATATTATTATTAGAGTAGCTCATTTTGAACCCTACATGTATATAATAGGTGCTTAATTGTTTAAAGAATGAGTTTTTATTCAGCTTATTGCAGGTTTCATACACGTCATGGTTTTTAGACGTAGTTAATAAGAAAATCAATGCATGTTGGATCATTGGGTATTAATGTTTTCTTGTAATTGGTTACCGAAATTTTATAATTTGCATAGAAAATTATTTGATTTTGTTCTTTGACAGCTTTTGTAGTTGAGGATCAAGTGAAAGAAAAGAGTAAATTGTGTAGGTTATATGCATTCTTAATAAATGCAACAATATAACAAAAAAAATGTTATTTTCTTGATTTTCCAGGTTGGGAAAGGCTTATCAAAGAATGGTAAAGCGCAAAAGCTTGCCTTGCAACATTGGCTCGAGGCAGTAACTTAATCTATCTTCACATCAATCCTTTTGTTTTTGAATATGAGTGATATAATTATTGATTATTTTTTCTTGACATACAAATGGATATTCAACTCTTGATGAACTTATTTTTTATACTTCCCGTAAATACACGGGTTAGAAATGACAGTTTTAAAAATCGTCAATTTGGTAACTTTCATGTCCTTTTATCACAAATGCTCCCTAAACACCTCTTGGATTATCTGTTGATGACAAACCCATGAGTAAATATCGATAATGCTAAGCATTTGCCTTGATTTTTTCTTAGAATTGTGTGATTTCAAAATATAGATCCATCTGCCAAAATAAAATGCAGATACATTCTTACAACATTAAGTTCACAACCAACAAATCAGAACAAAGTAAATACTCACCTTTTGTTCATCATAGAAGGCATGAACCTAAAAATGGCATATATTAGCCAATATAATTTAGAGGTGTTTCGGATTGTTCAAGTTTTGAAAATGCTTGAAATTATTGGTTGGTCTAAATTTTTTATTTGATCATATACAAATAAAATAGAATGTTTTGGTTGATCAACTTTAAATTGTTTACTACATAATATATATTATAATTTTCCATCAACATGAAAATGCCACTTTAATCTATTTTCAATTCAATTCAAATTTTTTAATTTTGAAACTTCAATCATATTTATGGTATTTATTTGTAGAGTCATTTACGAAATTAGATTGAATTATTTATGGTAATTATTTTTTAATCTTTATTCTGTTACATTTTATTTTTGAAATCTTTTTATCAATCTTCAATTATTTCTATTACATTAAATTATTTGTAATTGAAACTAATTGTCCTCATTGATTTGTTTCCTAAACTGTTGTGACATCCGACCTTTTTAGGTTAACTCCGTTAGCACAAATCCGTTATCTCTTAACCCCGTTAACTAAGTTACAAACCTCTGGGACTAACCCTGCCATTATTCAAACCCTATTACACTTGAAATTACAAGGGCTATCTGTGTAAATATCCAAAACCTATTCTGTTGACTTTACAATGTCAAAATTGAGAGATTTTGTTGCCGTTGACTTTCAAAAGTCAAACTATAATTGTTCTTAATCAAAATATGCAAATCATAACAGAAACCTGTCCAAATTCGTAACTGAATTGCATGTTAATGACAATGTCGATCATCATTGTGGCATTTAACATCATCATTGCGTGCGAATTAATCCTATTAACTACCTCAAACCCGTAACCGTCAAAATCCCGTTGTTTACTATAATATTCATACCAATTAGATTATCATTCTCTCAATTAAGAGGCTGCGCACCTCAAATGAGTCTCACAGAACTGTTTACACACACTAATTGGGTCGGAGAAGACGCCGGAGTCGCGGGGACTAAACCACTCGAAGTCGGAACACGTTTTGGTCGAACACCATCAATCCGATATCAATAGAGGTAATAAAACATACCCACAACTTCGTATTCACTCTTAGATTAAAAGCCCTATGCTAATTCAGGTTTATAACATCGATCCGATCAAGAACCAATTCTAGGGTTCTTAACATATACGGCTTAATCGAATCCCACCCTAGACTCGATCAAAATCCAATTACTTTTCATGGTTAGTTTTGGAAACTGTAACTCTTTTAAAGCCTCATGATTTCAGCTGAAAACATTATCGAATTCGATCAAATTAAACTTGTGTTCTTAAAACTAGGGTTCGGATTTTTAAATACGTAATTAACGACTTTAAATTTGTTGTTTTTGAAATTAGCTACACCCCTAGGATCGAAATCCATTAAGTAACAAAACCCCTAAACTCTTGTTGCAAGCCTGTAGCAAAATTGATGGGAATTGGGGCCGGGATTGGTTCGGATCGCGATTAAGGAGATGAACACAATGGTGTTTATGATTAAAACCATTCAAATCCGGGTCTTGTTGCGATGACCCTAGCGGGAGGAGTGGTTAAAACCTTGGACTCATGCACAGGAGACTTGGGTTCGAGTCCGGTCTCCTACATATATTTTTAGAAGCCTTTTCACTAGTTTCTTTTTTTTGAAAACCTTTCCCATTATTATTATAGTGCGATATTAATATGTTTTAGCACCCGAAAGACTCCCGTAGTGTCGGGATTGATTTTATTATACACTTTCGAGCAAATTGATTTTATTAAAAATAATATATTAATTATATTATTTCACTAACATAATATTATTTTATTAAAAATCATGCAAACGATTGTTTTATATTAATATTCGAGCTTTTGATTTTGTAACTCGTTTTTAATTATTATTCTCACGTTTCAAAATAATATAATTATTTAGATTATTCAAGGTTATTATTTTTAACTCAAACAAACAAACGAAAACAATAATATATATATATATATTATATTATTAACTCATGTTTTGCGACGTTTGATACATACCACATTTACTATAATTACTAAACTAGGAATTCCTTGATTCCGATGACTAGTTTGTCTACCCGTTGATCCTAAATATAATTAGGACATCCGATCCATCCGTGTCGTCGTCACATTCCCATTGTATCCCTAACTTTTATGCTTATAACTTTAGGGCATACGTAGGCAGTTCACAGGCAAACTCTTGTGTTTCCTACTTGCATCCTTGTGTGGTGCTATCTATTTCGTTCGCAGCTCAGGTGAGTTTCACGGCCCCTTTTTACTTGTTTTCCTATTGGGGGAGAAACATGCATATACACAAACATCATTTTATTTGTTTCCCTGTTGGGGAGAAACATGCATACAAACAAACAGATGCACTTTGGTTAGTAGGATACACAGGGGCAAAAGTTAGGATGGCTACATTTGATACTTTCGTTCGGGTCATCCATATTTCTGCAACATGAAGGTTTTAATCTTGAAATTTATTGGTTGAATTTGCTAAGTTTATGTTGTAGAAATGTAATATTCATGTTTTTACGATTTCAGGAACGCACATAGGGTATTAATGAAGATACTTTGAATGACAATCTTGGACATGGTACATTTGTGGCTAGAGTGATTGCTGGTAAAGATGCTGAATGACTTGGTTTTGCCCCAGACACTAAGATTTATGTCTTCCATGTGTTTACAGATGCACAGGTAATACGCAAATCACTAATAATCATTGGTATAGTTTTCATATTATTATTAGAGTAGCTCATTTTGAACCCTACATATATATAATAGGTGCTTAATTGTTTAAAGAATGAGTTTTTATTCAGCTTATTGCAGGTTTCATACACGTCATGGTTTTTAGACGTAGTTAATAAGAAAATCAATGCATGTTGGATCATTGGGTATTAATGTTTTCTTGTAATTGGTTACCGAAATTTTATAATTTGCATAGAAAATTATTTGATTTTGTTCTTTGACAGCTTTTGTAGTTGAGGATCAAGTGAAAGAAAAGAGTAAATTGTGTAGGTTATATGCATTCTTAATAAATGCAACAATATAACAAAAAAAATGTTATTTTCTTGATTTTCCACGTTGGGAAAGGCTTATCAAAGAATGGTAAAGCGCAAAAGCTTGCCTTGCAACATTGGCTCGAGGCAGTAACTTAATCTATCTTCACATCAATCCTTTTGTTTTTGAATATGAGTGATATAATTATTGATTATTTTTTCTTGACATACAAATGGATATTCAACTCTTGATGAACTTATTTTTTATACTTCCCGTAAATACACGGGTTAGAAATGACAGTTTTAAAAATCGTCAATTTGGTAACTTTCATGTCCTTTTATCTCAAATGCTCCCTAAACATGTAAGGCCCCAAACCCGGGAGGCCCCACTTGTTGGATTTACTCATTCACAGACAGTTCTTAAACATGAATATCAAATAACGCAGCGGAAAACTTCATTCATTCATCATAATTAAAACTTGTTCATACATGCGGAAGCGTAAACGTAGTTTAAAACATATTTACATCATAACTAAACATAACGGGATGCCAGTCTTCATGATCAGCTGGGTAACTCTTCTCGCTTGCCAAGCATCACCGTCCATCCTCATAACCTACGTTAACCTGAATGTGCACACTTAAAAACGTCAGCTACGCTGATGAGTTCTAGTTTTAACATAAACCTTAACTTCAAATAAATTGCCAAAGACATCACTTCATACTTCATTTAATAAAAAGCGTACGTAATTAATGCAATAACAAACATAACACTTCATAAGTCAACGAACATATAGAATCTGCGCCTTCTCGTAACCGTCAAATCCAAACGTTACATACTGGTTGAATAACTTAAGGATCACCACCACTAGGCCCATTATCACCGTACTGTCCTTCGGGTGAGGAACTCCTAGGGCCCGATACTTAGGTCATCCAACCCTTCAAGCACGGCGCCCCAAAGGATAGCGCGTACCAAACTTCAAGCACTGCATCCCGTCGGACACAAGTACTTAACTTCAAGCACGACTACCCCGTAAGGTAAATCGTACCAACTTCAAGGATCACGATAATCCCCTTGGTGACCGTCATCACCCCAGTTGTACAACAGTTGGCCAGCCACAGAGGCCCCTAAAAGGTAAAGGCCCATAACATACTTCCCATCCCTTAACCTTCATTCCCTAAGGAATATTGGCAGATTCGTTCGTTTGTGACTTTCGTAAACCTTCGCTTCTTTTACTTCAAAAACTTCAGTTAAAGCATTCGTACGTTTTATTAAAAACATTCTCATTCGTTAAAACACTTCGTAAACTTCTTTTGGCAAAATATTTCATAAACACTTCCTTCATAAACCTTCCTTCTAAAACATCCTTCATAAACATCATTTTATAAAACGTTACATACATCCTTCGTAAACATCGTTTCATAACATCGTTTTATAAAATCATCACGTGTGGACACCAACCCAAAAACATTATTAAAACATTTAAAAGAGGGCTTCTAGAACTCACCTTTTAAGCTAGTCTTGGTTGTCCTAATCAATGGCCCAACCACGTCACTTCCGATCTGAATTGGTTACAAAACACATATATCAGACCTAACCTCGATTCTCGCTCTACTCAGCTGATATAGGCGAACTTAATGCTAAGTTCGCCTCCCCTGGCTTAGGCGAACTTATAAGCGAACTTAATAAGTTCGCTTACCCTTTGGCCAGGCGAACTTAACTCAAGCGAACTTGATAAGTTCGCTTACCTTGGCAAGCGAACATAATCAGGCGAACTTGATAAGTTCGCCTCCACCAAGCGAACTTGACAGGCGAACTTGCTAAGTTCGCCTGCAACATCAGTCATCTTCCCCAAAAGTCCCGAAATTCGCGGATTTGGGCTCGGTTATGTCAAAACTTCAACTTTCTTTGCTCAAAACAACCGTTTTTCATTGTAGATACTAAACCTAAGCTTATTCTTAAGTTTCATCCGGAAAAACGTCCTCTTTTCACCCAAAACCCGAAAAACCCAAAAACGAACAAAAACTCAGATTTAGGTCGGATCGTTACCTGAATCGAGCTTCTGATCTGGAGGTTTCCTTCACGAGTGCAAGAGACACGATCTGGTGCAATCTTGTGCGATTCCGTCACTTTCTCTCTCTACAGGTTTTCTCTCTCTAGAATTGTAAAGAGGAGAAGTGAAGAGACTTTTTTTGCTATTTATAGGGGAGACCTCCCCAAGCCCGGTTCGCGACTGACCCGGCCCGACTTCGGCCCGCTTGAACTCGCTAACTTTATTTTTCATCATTTTGGGATGTTACAAGTCTACCCCTCTTATAATAGGTTTCGTCCCCGAAACCTATCACAAGTCAAATAATTGAGGGTACGACTCCCTCATTTCCGCCTCCGTTTCCCATGTAGCCTCCGATCCCTTTCGGTGCCTCCATTGGACTTTAACCAATTGGATCACCTTATTACGCAACCGCTTCTCCTTCCTGTCAAAGATGGCCACGGGTTCTTCGATGTAATTAAGGCTGTTGTCGACCTCGATGTCGGTAAGTGGTACGTGAGCCGATTCATCCGCCAAACACTTTCGCAAGTGTGATACATGGAAGGTAGGATGAATCCCACTTAACTCATCAGGCAACTCCAACCGATAAGCGACTTCCCCAACCCGTGCCATTATCCTGAACGGTCCGACAAACCTCGGACTTAACTTTCCTCTCTTCCTGAATCGTATGATTCCCTTCCAGGGCGACACTTTCAACATTACTCTATCCCCAACATCAAACTCGATAGGCCTTCGTCGTCTATCCGCATAGGATTTCTGGCGATCTTGTGCGGCCTTCATTCGAGCTTTGATTTGATCAAACCTTTCCGACGTTTCTTTTATGACTTCCAGACTTCCTAACTCCTTCTGTCCAATCTCACCCCAACAAACCGGGGTCCTGCATCTTCTACCATACAACATTTCGTAACGCGGCATGCCTATCGTCGAGTGATAACTATTGTTGTAGGAGAATTCGGCTAACGGCAAATGACTGTCCCAACTGCCACCGAAGTCAATAATACAAGCACGGAGCATATCCTCCAATGCCTGAATGGTCCTTTCGGACTGACCATCCGTTTGTGGGTGGTATGCCGTGCTGATATTCAGCCTCGTGCCCATCGCCTCATGAAATCTTTTCCAGAACCTCGATGTAAATCGTGTGTCCCGGTCAGATACGATCGTCAAAGGCATCCCATGACGTGCTACTACTTCGCTAATAAATACTTCTGCTAACCTTTCCGACGAGAACGTCTCGCGAATAGGTAGGAAATGAGCACTCTTCGTTAAACGGTCCACAATTACCCAAATGGTGTCATGACCTTTAGCTGTGCGAGGTAGCTTGGTTATGAAGTCCATGGTAATGTGTTCCCACTTCCATTCTGGTATATCAAGTGGTTGAATCTTTCCATACGGTTTCTGGTGTTCAGCCTTTACTTGCGAGCAAGTCAAGCACTTGCTTACATACTTCGTTACATCACATTTCATTCCAGGCCACCAGTAGTCCTTCTTCAGGTCTTGGTACATTTTGTTGGTACCAGGATGGATAGAGTAACGAGACTTATGAGCCTCATCCAAGATTTTGGTTCTAAGCTCGCCACCCATAGGTATCCATACCCGTCCATAACGTGTTCTAACACCAAGGGTGTTATATTCCAACTTGTCCTGTTGGCCAACCATCCTTTCCTTATTTATGTTTTCTTCTTTAAGTGCCCCATCTTGAGCTTTTTCGATCTCGCTCATCACATCCGATGTTACCACCAACTGGCAAGCTTTCACTCTAATAGGAGTAGGCACATCCTTTCGGCTTAGAGCGTCAGCCACCACGTTTGCCTTTCCAGGATGGTACATTATTTCACAGTCATAGTCCTTCAGGAGTTCCAACCATCTCCTCTGCCTCATATTAAGCTCTTTTTGTTCGAAGAAGTACTTCAAACTTTTGTGGTCGGAGTAAACAGTAAACTTTACCCCGTACAGGTAGTGCCTCCAGATTTTTAATGCAAATACGACAGCAGCAAGTTCCAAATCGTGAGTCGGATAGTTGACTTCGTGAACTTTCAACTGCCGCGACGCATATGCAATCACTCTACCACGCTGCATCAACACACACCCCAATCCCTGACCCGAAGCGTCAGAGTATACCACCAAATCTTCACTGCCCTCGGGAAGGGCCAAGACTGGAGCTTGTGTTAGCTTCTCTTTCAATTCCTTAAACGCCTCATCCTGGGTCGAACCCCATTCGTACTTTACTTCCTTCCGAGTCAACTTTGTTAATGGCGAAGCTATTTTCGAGAAATCCTGAATGAATCTCCGATAGTAGCCTGCCAATCCTAAGAAACTGCGGATTTCAGTTGGCGTCTTAGGAATGTCCCATTCACTTACCGTTACTATCTTTGCTGGGTCAACCATAATGCCGTTCGGGCCAATAACGTGACCTAGGAACTGGACTTCCCTAAGCCAGAACGCACATTTGGAGAACTTAGCATACAACTTCTCATTCTTCAGAGCTTCCAATACTTCCTTCAAGTGACACGCGTGATCACCCTCATTCTTGGAGTAGATAAGGATATCATCGATGAACACGATTACCGATCGATCCAGCATCGGTCGACACACCCTATTCATTAAATCCATGAACGCTGCGGGGGCGTTCGTCAATCCGAAAGACATTACGCGGAACTCGAAATGTCCATAACGCGTGCGAAATGCAGTTTTCGGTATGTCTTCTTCCCTCACCTTCAACTGATGGTACCCGGACCGAAGGTCGATTTTCGAGAACCAACTTGCGCCTTGCAACTGGTCGAACAGGTCATCGATCCTTGGTAAAGGGTACTTGTTCTTCACCGTTCGTTTATTCAACACGCGGTAATCGATACACATTCTCATCGAACCATCTTTCTTCTTTACGAACAACACCGGAGCACCCCACGGCGAGATGCTCGGTTGGATAAATCCTTTCTCAAGTAACTCGTCTAGTTGGACCATAAGTTCCTTCATTTCCACTGGTGCTAGTCGATATGGAGCCTTAGCCACGGGCTGGGCATCTGGTACTAAGTCAATTAGGAACTCAATTTCTCTATCGCGTGGTATCCCAGGCAAATCCTCTGGAAACACCTCCGAGTACTCGCGTACCACGGGTACATCGTCTAGTTCCTTCACCTCCTTACACTTGTCAATTACATATAACAGATAAGCCTCGCATCCGCGCCTCAAATAATTCGTTGCCTTAATCATTGAGATGACATTTGGCATCGAGGCGTCACGATCTCCAAAGACTTCGACTTTGCTACCATCCGGAGCCTTGAGTTGGATTATCTTTCGTTTACATATAATTTGTGCTTCATTGGCAGTTAGCCAATCCATACCTAACACGACATCAAACCCTCCCAAAACCATAACAAACAATCTGACAGGGAACCTATGTCCTTCTATTTTTATTGTGGAGTTGTCAACTACATCGGTCACTCTCGCAGTTCTACCCTCTGCGGTTTCTACGCTAAATGCCCTTTCTAACTTACTGGCTGCGTACTTCATTCTCTTACAAAAAGACGCAGATATAAAACTCTTACCGGCACCCGAATCAAATAACATAGAAACAAGAGTGTTGTCAAGGACGAACGTACCTGACGCCACATCGGGATCCGCCCTGGCTTGTTCCTGCGTCAGTGCGTACGCACGAGTCTTTGCACGAGATCCCTCTCCCTTCTTTTCCGGGCCCTTTCCCTTCCCGGTTTCCCCCATCCTGGGCTTGGTGCATTCCCGACTCATATGACCATTCTCCCCACAATTGTAGCATTTGTAACCTTGCGGGCATTCACGGGAGTAATGTCCGGTCTTGCCGCATTTAAAGCACAGATTCGATCCTAACCGACATTCACCCGCATGTCTTACCCCGCATTTCCCACAGACTGTCGTCTCGCCTACCCAGGCCTGCTTGTCCCGAGCCCCAAACAACTTCCCACCCAATCGTTTAGCGGGAAAACTCAACTTCTTTTTAGGCTCTTCAATGGCAACAACATTCAGCGTCAGATCATCGAATACCACGCCACTTAGCTCTACCGCCGAATCATAGGTAGTAGGGGCGTTTGCCTTAACATAGGTGCGGACCTGGTCCGGCAACCCTTGAATATAACAGACAATCTTTCTCTCTTCAGTAGTGACAAGGTGTGGCACCAGACGTGCCTGTTCATTAAATCGGGTTGTGTACTGCCGGTGCGTCATGTTCCCGGCCTTCAAACCCAGAAATTCCCTCTCTACCTTCTCAATCTCGTTCCTTGGGCAGAAATTCTTGATCACCAAAGTTTTCAAGTCAGCCCACATCATCGCATCCACAATCTCGCTCCCCTTTGCCTGACGTATACCTTCCCACCAATGAGATGCTTCCTCCCTCAAGGAGTTAGCAGCAAACTTCACTACTTGATTAGCTCGACACTCGCTCAGACGGATGGCGGCTTCCATACGTATTACCCAATCAAAAGTAGCCACCGCGTCCTTCTTCCCAGTCAGGACCGGCGGGTCACATGCCTTAAAGAACTTATAATCACATCCGCGAGCAGGCGGTGCATTGTCGGTCTCATTGTTCTGAGCACCAACTGCCGCGCTAGACCCCCCCACCGCATTGACCTGCTTCAATGCTTCTGCCAACAGACCTGGCAGAGAAGTCTTCATCAACTCCGTAAACTCTCGAGCTATGGCTGCCCTCACTTCTGGTTCAAAAGTGAAAGGTTGTTCTTCAACCTGTGTCTGCTCAGCTTCATGCACACTAACCGCCGGTTCAGTGTGAACACTTCCTTCTTCACTATACTCTTGGCGCGCAGGGATCCTGCCACGCCCACCATTTCGACCGCCGGTACGACCACCGGTACGGCCACCACGCCTTCCGTTTCCTCTCCTTGCCATTACGTTCTATAAGACAAGAAATCCAATGTCATCACGCTAGTTAACAAATAGAATTCAATAAGTACTGTAAGATGTTAATATACACTGGCCATCTGTAATTAACCATTACACTACCTTTCGATTTCTATTTAACCACCTTTGTGATTCCATCAGAACACAAGTCCTTACTTAACCCTTTCTAAGGCATACTATATACGTAAATACATATACTACCTTCATACCTGATGCTTTGGCTCGAGTTACCCGTACTGGGATCCGCTTTCGGTCCCATTCAAAGTTTAAGTTCAGACACTGGGAGTGTCCGAATCTCTCAAACTATTGCTCTGATACCAACTTGTAAGGCCCTAAACCCGAGAGGCCCCACTTGTTGGATTTACTCATTCACAGACAGTTCTTAAACATGAATATCAAATAACGCAGCGGAAAACTTCATTCATTCATCATAATTAAAACTTGTTCATACATGCGGAAGCGTAAACATAGTTTAAAACATATTTACATCATAACTAAACATAACGGGATGCCAGTCTTCATGATCAGCCGGGTAACTCTTCTCGCTTGCCAAGCATCACCGTCCATCCTCATAACCTACCTTAACCTGAATGTGCACACTTAAAAACGTCAGCTACGCTGGTGAGTTCTAGTTTTAACATAAACCTTAACTTCAAATAAATTGCCAAAGACATCACTTCATACTTCATTTAATAAAAAGCGTACGTAATTAATGCAATAACAAACATAACACTTCATAAGTCAACGAACATATAGAATCTGCGCCTTCTCGTAACCGTCAAATCCAAACGTTACATACTGGTTGAATAACTTAAAGATCACCACCACTAGGCCCATCATCACCGTACTGTCCTTCGGGTGAGGAACTCCTAGGGCCCGATACTTAGGTCATCCAACCCTTCAAGCACGGCGTCCCAAAGGATAGCGCGTACCAAACTTCAAGCACTGCATCCCGTCGGACACAAGTACTTAACTTCAAGCACGACTACCCCGTAAGGTAAATCGTACCAACTTCAAGGATCACGATAATCCCCTTGGTGACCGTCATCACCCCAGTTGTACAACAGTTGGCCAGCCACAGAGGCCCCTAAAAGGTAAAGGCCCATAACATACTTCCCATCCCTTAACCTTCATTCCCTAAGGAATATTGGCAGATTCGTTCGTTTGTGACTTTCGTAAACCTTCGCTTCTTTTACTTCAAAAACTTCAGTTAAAGCATTCGTACGTTTTATTAAAAACATTCTCATTCGTTAAAACACTTCGTAAACTTCTTTTGGCAAAATATTTCATAAACACTTCCTTCATAAACCTTCCTTCTAAAACATCCTTCATAAACATCATTTTATAAAACGTTACATACATCCTTCGTAAACATCGTTTCATAACATCGTTTTATAAAATCATCACGTGTGGACACCAACCCAAAAACATTATTAAAACATTTAAAAGAGGGCTTCTAGAACTCACCTTTTAAGCTAGTCTTGGTTGTCCTAATCAATGGCCCAACCACGTCACTTCCGATCTGAATTGGTTACAAAACACATATATCAGACCTAACCTCGATTCTCGCTCTACTCAGCTGATATAGGCGAACTTAATGCTAAGTTCGCCTCCCCTGGCTTAGGCGAACTTATAAGCGAACTTAATAAGTTCGCTTACCCTTTGGCCAGGCGAACTTAACTCAAGCGAACTTGATAAGTTCGCTTACCTTGGCAAGCGAACATAATCAGGCGAACTTGATAAGTTCGCCTCCACCAAGCGAACTTGACAGGCGAACTTGCTAAGTTCGCCTGCAACATCAGTCATCTTCCCCAAAAGTCCCGAAATTCGCGGATTTGGGCTCGGTTATGTCAAAACTTCAACTTTCTTTGCTCAAAACAACCGTTTTTCATTGTAGATACTAAACCTAAGCTTATTCTTAAGTTTCATCCGGAAAAACGTCCTCTTTTCACCCAAAACCCGAAAAACCCAAAAACGAACAAAAACTCAGATTTAGGTCGGATCGTTACCTGAATCGAGCTTCTGATCTGGAGGTTTCCTTCACGAGTGCAAGAGACACGATCTGGTGCAATCTTGTGCGATTCCGTCACTTTCTCTCTCTACGGGTTTTCTCTCTCTAGAATTGTAAAGAGGAGAAGTGAAGAGACTTTTTTTGCTATTTATAGGACAGACCTCCCCAAGCCCGGTTCGCGACTGACCCGGCCCGACTTCGGCCCGCTTGAACTCGCTAACTTTATTTTTCGTCATTTTGGTATGTTACAAAACACCTCTTGGATTATCTGTTGATGACAAACCCATGAGTAAATATCGATAATGCTAAGCATTTGCCTTGATTTTTTCTTGGAATTGTGTGATTTCAAAATATAGATCCATCTGCCAAAATAAAAGGCAGATACATTCTTACAACATTAAGTTCACAACCAACAAATCAGAACAAAGTAAATACTCACCTTTTGTTCATCATAGAAGGCATGAACCTAAAAATGGCATATATTAGCCAATATAATTTAGAGGTGTTTCGGATTGTTCAAGTTTTGAAAATGCTTGAAATTATTGGTTGGTCTAAATTTTTTATTTGATCATATACAAATAAAATAGAATGTTTTGATCAACTTTAAATTGTTTACTACATAATATATATTATAATTTTCCATCAACATGAAAATGCCACTTTAATCTATTTTCAATTCAATTCAAATTTTTTAATTTTGAAACTTCAATCATATTTATGGTATTTATTTGTAGAGTCATTTACGAAATTAGATTGAATTATTTATGGTAATTATTTTTTAATCTTTATTCTGTTACATTTTATTTTTGAAATCTTTTTATCAATCTTCAATTATTTCTATTACATTAAATTATTTGTAATTGAAACTAATTGTCCTCATTGATTTGTTTCCTAAACTGTTGTGACATCCGACCTTTTTAGGTTAACTCCGTTAGCACAAATCCGTTATCTCTTAACCCCGTTAACTAAGTTACAAACCTCTGGGACTAACCCTGCCATTATTCAAACCCTATTACACTTGAAATTACAAGGGCTATCTGTGTAAATATCCAAAACCTATTCTGTTGACTTTACAATGTCAAAATTGAGAGATTTTGTTGCCGTTGACTTTCAAAAGTCAAACTATAATTGTTCTTAATCAAAATATGCAAATCATAACGGAAACCTGTCCAAATTCGTAACTGAATTGCATGTTAATGACAATGTCGATCATCATTGTGGCATTTAACATCATCATTGCGTGCGAATTAATCCTATTAACTACCTCAAACCCGTAACCGTCAAAATCCCGTTGTTTACTATAATATTCATACCAATTAGATTATCATTCTCTCAATTAAGAGGCTGCGCACCTCAAACGAGTCTCACAGAACTGTTTACACACACTAATTGGGTCGGAGAAGACGCCGGAGTCGCGGGGACTAAACCACTCGAAGTCGGAACACGTTTTGGTCGAACACCATCAATCCGATATCAATAGAGGTAATAAAACATACCCACAACTTCGTATTCACTCTTAGATTAAAAGCCCTATGCTAATTCAGGTTTATAACATCGATCCGATCAAGAACCAATTCTAGGGTTCTTAACATATACGGCTTAATCGAATCCCACCCTAGACTCGATCAAAATCCAATTACTTTTCATGGTTAGTTTTGGAAACTGTAACTCTTTTAAAGCCTCATGATTTCAGCTGAAAACATTATCGAATTCGATCAAATTAAACTTGTGTTCTTAAAACTAGGGTTCGGATTTTTAAATACGTAATTAACGACTTTAAATTTGTTGTTTTTGAAATTAGCTACACCCCTAGGATCGAAATCCATTAAGTAACAAAACCCCTAAACTCTTGTTGCAAGCCTGTAGCGAAATTGATGGAATTGGGGCCGGGATTGGTTCGGATCGCGATTAAGGAGATGAACACAATGGTGTTTATGATTAAAACCATTCAAATCCGGGTCTTGTTGCGATGACCCTAGCGGGAGGAGTGGTTAAAACCTTGGACTCATGCACAGGAGACTTGGGTTCGAGTCCGGTCTCCTACATATATTTTTAGAAGCCTTTTCACTAGTTTCTTTTTTTTGAAAACCTTTCCCATTATTATTATAGTGCGATATTAATATGTTTTAGCACCCGAAAGACTCCCGTAGTGTCGGGATTGATTTTATTATACACTTTCGAGCAAATTGATTTTATTAAAAATAATATATTAATTATATTATTTCACTAACATAATATTATTTTATTAAAAATCATGCAAACGATTGTTTTATATTAATATTCGAGCTTTTGATTTTGTAACTCGCTTTTAATTATTATTCTCACGTTTCAAAATAATATAATTATTTAGATTATTCAAGGTTATTATTTTTAACTCAAACAAACAAACGAAAACAATAATATATATATATATATATTATATTATTAACTCATGTTTTGCGACGTTTGATACATACCACTTTTACTATAATTACTAAACTAGGAATTCCTTGATTCCGATGACTAGTTTGTCTACCCGTTGATCCTAAATATAATTAGGACATCCGATCCATCCGTGTCGTCGTCACATTCCCATTGTATCCCTAACTTTTATGCTTATAACTTTAGGGCATACGTAGGCAGTTCACAGGCAAACTCTTGTGTTTCCTACTTGCATCCTTGTGTGGTGCTATCTATTTCGTTCGCAGCTCAGGTGAGTTTCACTGCCCCTTTTTACTTGTTTTCCTATTGGGGGAGAAACATGCATATACACAAACATCATTTTATTTGTTTCCCCGTTGGGGAGAAACATGTATACAAACAAACAGATGCACTTTGGTTAGTAGGATACACAGGGGCAAAAGTTAGGATGGCTACATTTGATACTTTCGTTCGGGTCATCCATATTTCTGCAACATGAAGGTTTTAATCTTGAAATTTATTGGTTGAATTTGCTAAGTTTATGTTGTAGAAATGTAATATTCATGTTTTTACGATTTCAGGAACGCACATAGGGTATTAATGAAGATACTTTGAATGACAATCTTGGACATGGTACATTTGTGGCTAGAGTGATTGCTAGTAAAGATGTTGAATGACTTGGTTTTGCACCAGACACTAAGATTTATGTCTTCCATGTGTTTACAGATGCACAGGTAATACGCAAATCACTAATAATCATTGGTATAGTTTTCATATTATTATTAGAGTAGCTCATTTTGAACCCTACATATATATAATAGGTGCTTAATTGTTTAAAGAATGAGTTTTTATTCAGCTTATTGCAGGTTTCATACACGTCATGGTTTTTAGACGTAGTTAATAAGAAAATCAATGCATGTTGGATCATTGGGTATTAATGTTTTCTTGTAATTGGTTACCGAAATTTTAGAATTTGCATAGAAAATTATTTGATTTTGTTCTTTGACAGCTTTTGTAGTTGAGGATCAAGTGAAAGAAAAGAGTAAATTGTGTAGGTTATATGCATTCTTAATAAATGCAACAATATAACAAAAAAAATGTTATTTTCTTGATTTTCCAGGTTGAGAAAGGCTTATCAAAGAATGGTAAAGCGCAAAAGCTTGCCTTGCAACATTGGCTCGAGGCAGTAACTTAATCTATCTTCACATCAATCCTTTTGTTTTTGAATATGAGTGATATAATTATTGATTATTTTTTCTTGACATACAAATGGATATTCAACTCTTGATGAACTTATTTTTTATACTTCCCGTAAATACACGGGTTAGAAATGACAGTTTTAAAAATCGTCAATTTGGTAACTTTCATGTCCTTTTATCACAAATGCTCCGTAAACACCTCTTGGATTATCTGTTGATGACAAACCCATGCGTAAATATCGATAATGCTAAGCATTTGCCTTGATTTTTTCTTGGAATTGTGTGATTTCAAAATATAGATTCATCTGCCAAAATAAAAGGTAGATACATTCTTACAACATTAAGTTCACAACCAACAAATCAGAACAAAGTAAATACTCACCTTTAGTTCATCATAGAAGGCATGAACCTAAAAATGGCATATATTAGCCAATATAATTTAGAGGTGTTTCGAATTGTTCAAGTTTTGAAAATGCTTGAAATTAGTGGTTGGTCTAAATTTTTTATTTGATCATATACAAATAAAATAGAATGTTTTGGTTGATCAACTTTAAATTGTTTACTACATAATATATATTATAATTTTCCATCAACATGAAAATGCCACTTTAATCTATTTTCAATTCAATTCAAATTTTTTAATTTTGAAACTTCAATCATATTTATGGTATTTATTTGTAGAGTCATTTATGAAATTAGATTGAATTATTTATGGTAATTATTTTTTAATCTTTATTCTGTTACATTTTATTTTTGAAATCTTTTTATCAATCTTCAATTATTTCTATTACATTAAATTATTTGTAATTGAAACTAATTGTCCTCATTGATTTGTTTCCTAAACTGTTGTGACATCCGACCTTTTTAGGTTAACTCCGTTAGCACAAATCCGTTATCTCTTAACCCCGTTAACTAAGTTACAAACCTCTGGGAGTAACCCTGCCATTATTCAAACCCTATTACACTTGAAATTACAAGGGCTATCTGTGTAAATATCCAAAACCTATTCTGTTGACTTTACAATGTCAAAATTGAGAGATTTTGTTGCTGTTGACTTTCAAAAGTCAAACTATAATTGTTCTTAATCAAAATATGCAAATCATAACGGAAACCTGTCCAAATTCGTAACTGAATTGCATGTTAATGACAATGTCGATCATCATTGTGGCATTTAACATCATCATTGCGTGCGAATTAATCCTATTAACTACCTCAAACCCGTAACCGTCAAAATCCCGTTGTTTACTATAATATTCATACCAATTAGATTATCATTCTCTCAATTAAGAGGCTGCGCACCTCAAACGAGTCTCACAGAACTGTTTACACACACTAATTGGGTCGGAGAAGACGCCGGAGTCGCGGGGACTAAACCACTCGAAGTCGGAACACGTTTTGGTCGAACACCATCAATCCGATATCAATAGAGGTAATAAAACATACCCACAACTTCGTATTCACTCTTAGATTAAAAGCCCTATGCTAATTCAGGTTTATAACATCGATCTGATCAAGAACCAATTCTAGGGTTCTTAACATATACGGCTTAATCGAATCCCACCCTAGACTCGATCAAAATCCAATTACTTTTCATGGTTAGTTTTGGAAACTGAAACTCTTTTAAAGCCTCATGATTTCAGCTGAAAACATTATCGAATTCGATCAAATTAAACTTGTGTTCTTAAAACTAGGGTTCGGATTTTTAAATACGTAATTAACGACTTTAAATTTGTTGTTTTTGAAATTAGCTACACCCCTAGGATCGAAATCCATTAAGTAACAAAACCCCTAAACTCTTGTTGCAAGCCTGTAGCAAAATTGATGGGAATTGGGGCCGGGATTGGTTCGGATCGCGATTAAGGAGATGAACACAATGGTGTTTATGATTAAAACCATTCAAATCCGGGTCTTGTTGCGATGACCCTAGCGGGAGGAGTGGTTAAAACCTTGGACTCATGCACAGGAGACTTGGGTTCGAGTCCGGTTTCCTACATATATTTTTAGAAGCCTTTTCACTAGTTTCTTTTTTTTGAAAACCTTTCCCATTATTATTATAGTGCGATATTAATATGTTTTAGCACCCGAAAGACTCCCGTAGTGTCGGGATTGATTTTATTATACACTTTCGAGCAAATTGATTTTATTAAAAATAATATATTAATTATATTATTTCACTAACATAATATTATTTTATTAAAAATCATGCAAAGATTGTTTTATATTAATATTCGAGCTTTTGATTTTGTAACTCGTTTTTAATTATTATTCTCACGTTTCAAAATAATATAATTATTTAGATTATTCAAGGTTATTATTTTTAACTCAAACAAACAAACGAAAACAATAATATATATATATTATATTATTAACTCATGTTTTGCGACGTTTGATACATACCACTTTTACTATAATTACTAAACTAGGAATTCCTTGATTCCGATGACTAGTTTGTCTACCCGTTGATCCTAAATATAATTAGGACATCCGATCCATCCGTGTCGTCGTCACATTCCCATTGTATCCCTAACTTTTATGCTTATAATTTTAGGGCATACGTAGGCAGTTCACAGGCAAACTCTTGTGTTTCCTACTTGCATCCTTGTGTGGTGCTATCTATTTCGTTCGCAGCTCAGGTGAGTTTCACGACCCCTTTTTACTTGTTTTCCTATTGGGGGAGAAACATGCATATACACAAACATCATTTTATTTGTTTCCCCGTTGGGGAGAAACATGCATACAAACAAACAGTATTTTACTTGTTTCCCGTTGGGAAGAAACTTGCTTACGAACAGACATCCGTTTACTTGTCTTCCCGCCGAGGAGAGACATACTCATGAATGGACAGGGATCACATAGTATTTCGCTACCACTTGTCTACCTAAGTGCAAACATAACTTGCAAAGTCTTTACACACTCGGACCGTTAATATATGGAGTATAGCGAGGAAATTTGAGTAGTACTACCGGGTTTGACAAACCCCACCCGGGTTAGTCGCGCTAACTTGATTGGAGGTCCAACGGGTGTAAATTGTCCTAAACACTTGCCATTGTTGATGTTAGCAATAGTGGAAGGCACCCAAACACAAACAGTCAGCTTCGGTTGCAAACGCTTAGAGTAACTTATACATTGTATAGCTAGCAATAGGTGTGACTTACGTATGTGGATCCTGCAAACATTTAAGCAGTTTATTTACTTGTAAACCTGTGAACTCACCAACATTGTGTTGACACTTTTTCTTACATATTTCTCAAGTCGCTAAGGCACAGGTTGCACACTTAGGACATGCATGGAGTCCTACTATCATTTCATCCTCATGCAAACATTCAAAACAATTTACTTGTTTTATTAAACAAAACTTGGGCGCGCTTGTTTTGCGCATTTATTTTCTTATTTAAACGCTTCCGCATTAACTATGAACTTTTATGATATTTCATTTATGTCCCATATAGTGTCGTTTGATGTAACTAATGACTGAGATCCTGATTTGTCACACACCAAACGGTAAAACTCCGTTAGTGGAATTTGGAGGTGTGACAACTGTAGCAAGTGACTTTCCTCAATCTAAGGTGTTTCGTATCCCATTTTCTCCTCCTAATACCACAATTCCATTTAATTATGTCATTTATATTTATCTAAATAAATCCATATTATTTTGGGATTTGAATTTTCCTCTACATACATAACATTAGAAACTGATACAAATATTGACTATTATGTAATAACATTAGTAATAAATTTTTTAATCTTCTTTCAATGTTAACGGCATTACTGGATTTCATTTTTCATTTGTTTGCATCAGGATTTTTGTATATGTGGCACCAATGTTCATGGAATCAATAGCATCAATGGTTATAGTGGTGTTATGCAAACCCTTTTCTGATATAAAGACTGGTTGTACTTTGCAAATATGTAGTATAAGATTGGTTGTACTTTGCAAATATATATACTACAGTGGGTTTTTGTATATACGTTTTGAAAGCTAATATTCGTTATTTATACTATGGTAAAAAGTTTGTTGAAATAAACTGGTTGTACATGTTTTTTGTATATGTTTTTGTCGTTATGTTATTTTCTTGGTTAGATGCAGAATGTGAAATGAAATAGTTTATTTTATATTATGATTTTGTTAATTTATTTTTAACCTTTTTTTACATGTGGTCGAGTGTGTTTTGCTTTATCCATAGTTAAAAGTAAAGATGGACTCATACTGTTTAAATAAAGATCACAAACTTAGCTTGTGTATACATTTTTTTTAATCATCAGTCCCCGTGAAGACAGTTTTCACTTTCGGTTTGTTTCACCATGACAATAAATAAGAGCCAGTGTCAGTCACTATCAAGGGTTTGATTGTTCTTGAGGCAACCGGTTTTCACTCATGGTCAATTATATGTTGCACTTTCAAGAGTTAAAAGCAGAGACGGGTTAAAAATTTTAGCCTTAGACAAGGATGGAAAATTTTCAAACAAAACATCCAACGTTGTATACAAAGAAATATATTTACTGATTTATGAATTGTATTCATCATTTTTTAGTCTCAAATTGTATTTTGTTTTACATTTATTTTATTTATAACCCCGTGTAAAACACGGGTTCTAACACTAGTAAGTAAATATAGTTCTTGTTTAACTTGGATTCAAAGTGTAAAAGGAAATGTTGTTCTTTATTATCATTTATTTCAATTGGTTGAACTAGATTGCCTGTGGACTAGGTAACATTGACAACTTGCTCACGAGCATAATCCATGTAGGGAATATGAAAAATCAATTTTTCTTGATCGTTTTCTTTTTAATTTATCTCGAATCTTCTTTACCCATGTTTATGAATCAAGAACCCAAACCTGGTTCTACTCATAGTCAAATAAGAAAGGGATAAACCTCGTATTATTACTTTTTTGAAAAAATAGATCGACACGTTTATGAGAGTGACAATATGTCTATATGATTCGTAAAGAGGAATCAAATGTGTGTCATGACGTTGTGTGACTTGTTTACAACATTTGACGTTTAGATATATATAATATGATAGCAAACTGATTTTTTTTTTAATTTTAGTTATTAAATTTTATAATACAGTACACATTAAATTCATTATAAAGTAAGTATTGAACACCACAAAAAATAATGAAGAGGAAATGGAGACCATGTGGAGTTAAATACAAAAGACATGGGTAGTCTTAAATGACCATCCAAATTCTTTTTTCTAAAAAAAATTCATCAATATCATCGTCTTCATCATCTCAACATATGAGACACCAATGATATTTTCATAGGTGCAGTCGCAGCCGCGGCCCAATTTGTATGTCATCATACCTTAACATCACCTTCACTAGCGATAAGAGACTGAATTAATCGGGATTGTGAGGCTCTTAACGATTTTTTCATGATTATTTTTTTTAAATTAACCCCTATATGATGTTTATTTAGTTTAGGCGCCATTTTCTTATAAGTTGACAACTATTTTTGCGAGTAGTTAATGATTTGAAGCGAGATGTACTATTTCTTCGTTATATGATATAAGAGGATGAATGACGAGCGATTTGCAAAACTACGAAGATTACTATAATCTTACAACCTTTTAAAATATGATGTTTTATAAGTTCTGAATTTGTTATTGTGATGTGTTTATTTTAATCAGCGTTTTGACGTGAATTTTTCTAACGGTTTCATTTCTTCTTTAACATTTACCATTTAATATAATTATTTTTATCTGATCCGTTTTAATTTCCATTAATAAAAAAATATAATTTGAATAATGTGTCAAAGATAGCAAACGGAAAATGGAAATAATTCAAACATAATATATCGAATATGATAATTATGAACTATTTTAAATAAAAAAAAGACTTCATAAAAAGGTTTTAAAAAAATGTGTTATAAAGGTTCATGTTAATGTGCATTTTAGGGGGTGCGAGTGGACAACGGGTTCAAGGCGGGTAGGGTGGAACACCGTCGCATCCTCAGCGGGTTCGGCGGGTAATGGTAGCGGGTATATGTACCCGTTGAAAATGGTCATGGCTTGCCTCATTGACTATTTGGATTTTGTTTAAAATATTTTGTTTTAATAGGGATCTTGTTTTCTGGTGAAATACGAACATAGCAATATTTTGTTTTCTAAAAGTAACTATTTGGATTTTGTTTAAAAAGTTTCAATCAATATTAAGACAAACATTTATGCAAATAATCTAAATGCGTTTAAATTATTTTCGGAATCGCACGACCATCTAACCGGACCGATGTTGGAAATAATCCTAAAATGGAAACGAGAAATAGCCGCAAAGTATGATTGGTTATGCGATTTTTAATTTTTTAGGTGTTTTTTTAAGTTGTTTTTATTAATTGTCTTTTTTTATATATTGTCTTTTAATTTATTATGTATTTTTAATTAATTAATTAAAGTTTTAGTTTATTAATTTGATTTGTTTAATTTTTTTTTTTAAATAAGAGGGTTAAAAGGTACCACTCCCACCTAAAAGGATAGTTTTTTAAAATAAGGTAACATCTTATAATTGATTAGTTTGAAATGATACTTTAAAATGAGATGATACCACTCTCACCTGCCTTACGTCGTTCCATTGTGTCAAATTACCATGATAAGATTATTGTCCCATGAAGTAATATTGACAAAATGATAACCGACCTATAAATAACCGACTAAGGTAGGTGAGTCAGGAGTTGAAGGAACATTTAAAGCCTTATTACAAATTCATCAACTACCCACTCATTATAAAATTGTTAATCTCAACCCCCTCTATAATAAATGTTAAATTAAATAAATGCAAACTCAACTGATATTTGAAAAAAATCATAAATTATGTAATTTAACTTTATTAAAAATTATTTGGCTTTAAAAACTACACAAGATGTTTTTTTTTTAACTTTTACACGCATTTAGTTATTTCCATTTATTGATGTTAATTATTTCTGTTAAGTTCAATCATGTGAAACACATAAGGATAATATTGTCCTTTAATGGTTAAAAGGACAAATCAAAGACACATAACTTGATTCAATAGAAAAACTTAACTATTATTAATGAAAAAGACTAAAAGGGTGTAAAAGTTTCAAAACAAAGACACTCAATGACTCAATGTAATTATTAAAGTAATAGAAGACGACCTACATACACCTAAGTTAAATAACACAATTTATAATCCACCCTTAATCGTTAATCTTATAGAAGCTACTAATTATATCATCCAAACTTGGAACTAGTAATAGTATTACATTAGTTCAAGTCAAACTTACAAACTTTTGGACGTATGCAATTAAATTAACCAACGGAAAATCATCAAAAATGTATAATTTGATCATGTTTAAGTTAAAGTGTAGAGTAAACTTCGTTTTTAGCTTCTATGGTTTGGTTAAAATAACAGTTTTGATCTATTAGTTTCAATTTCACTTTTTTAGTCCTCGTGGTATCTAATTTTTCTCAATCAAGCTCAACTCAATAACACCATTAGTTTTTCTATTAAAAATAAAGGTATTTTAGTCTTTTTCACGTATAAGGCTAATTGTGTTATTTTTTAAAAATAAAACAAGGACTATTTGTGTAAATTAATCAAACCCAACCCTAACATCACTTTACCCCCTTCATCTTCTTCTTCATCTCTCTTTACAGACAATATCTAGCCACCATAGAAGCACCACCGCCACCATAGAAGCACCAGCCATCTCCGGTTACCGCCACCCCCTCCAGAGTCCAGACCAATCTCACTACCACCATAGAAGCACCACCACCACCAAGACACTCGGCGTGGACTCGTCACTATGGGTTTTGTTAAACCAGTTTGTACGTGGATTTGGAGAGTTAATGGTGGGAAGAAACGCTTTTCACAAGCTTGTACAGATCCAGGCGGCGGAGACGCATTCCCGGTAACACCCAGTGGCGGTAGTGCTTGTTTTATGGAAGATCCGACGAAGAGGACAGGGGAGGGCCATGGCTGACGCTCTTCCGGCCACCCAATTAGGGTTCCGACGAGACCCAGCAACTCAGTGACAGGCGAAGAAGACAGGGATTGGCCATGACCAGGCGAAGAAGAAGACCCGCTTCCAACCTAAGTCTAAATCGGTCCTGATTTCAGCTAATGTCAAAGCTTCACCAACTGGTTTAACAAAACCCATATAAAGCAACACATCTGATGATTCGGTTTCAAGAATCAAACCAGATCTGTTATTTGTTTACTGGTTCCAATGATTTGGAAGGGAAGGGGGTGGTCGATGATGATGGTGGTTACGATCTTGCAGGTGGGTGAGGGTGTGGATGATGACGATAGCTGGTGGTAGAAGGGGGAGGGGTTGCAGGTGGGTGTGGATGATAACGATGGCACAAATAGTCATTGTTTTATTTTAAAAAAATAACACAATTAGCCCATATATGTGAAAAGATAAAAAAACCCTTATTTTTAACAGAAAAAAATAACGGTATTAATGAGTTGGACTTAATTGAGAAAAATTAGATACCACGAGGACTAAAAAGGTGAAATTGAAACTAATGAATCAAAACCGTTATTTTGATTAAACCGTAGGGCCAAAAACAAAGTTTACTCTAAAGTGTAATTTTACTTTTTAGCCCACTTTAAAATAAATATTTCTTAAAGTAACCAATCGAAAAACATCACATAAATTTAGCCGGCTAAAGAGGCTAAATCTTCGTCAGGATAAAAAACTTTAAAAAGTACAACGTTGTCCACCAAAAACCAATCAAAGCTAATAAAAAAATGTCACGTAGCCTGCGAGTTAGATTTCAGCCGACATCATTTTACCTTAGTTAGATTTCAACCGTTATCTTTTTATCCCGACAAGATTTCAGATGACACCATTGCACGTGGTATGTTTTAATTGGATTTTTGGTAGACCCTATCGTATATTTCCAAGTTTTTTGTGCCGTTGAATTCAAGCTTCTTTAACCGACTTAGCTAAAGTGACGTTTTTTTAATCGGGTGGTAGTGTGGTTCCCCTCCCTAGAGGGTAAAATAGTCTTTACACACAACACACAATTATATAACCTAAGTAGTAGGCTTGTTGAACACCACTAAAGACGTGACTAACCATGTCAATTTCCACCACCACCACCACCACCACCGTCACCGTCTTCCTCCTCCTCCTCCTTACTCTCACTTCCGGCAGCCCTCCTCCACATTCCTTCAAAAAAATCTACGCATTCGGAGACTCATACACCGACACCGGAAACACCGCCTCCGCCACCGGCCCTAGCGCCTTCAGTTACGTCTCCAACCTCCCTTACGGCCGCACATTCTTCCACCACCCAACCAACCGATACTCCGACGGCCGTCTCGTAATCGACTTCCTGGCCGAATCACTCTCATTACCTTACCTTCCTCCCTACCTTAACCGCAAAGCCGACACCTCCGCCGGTATCAATTACGCCGTCGCAGGATCCACCGCTATCCGACATGCATTCTTTGTAAAAAATAACCTCACCTTTGCTATAACACCTCAGTCGCTACAAACTCAACTAACTTGGTTCAATAAGACATTGGAGGGGCTAAAATGTAAAAGTGCAATTTCAACTCCGGCAGTGTGTGCGGCGGTGTTCCGAGAGGCGTTGGTTTGGGTCGGCGAGATCGGAGCTAATGACTATGCTTACACCGTTGGATCCACGGTGTCCGGTGAAACCATTCAACGGCGTGCCACTCGTAGTGCAACAGAGTTTCTAGAGGTAATTATTTATTTAGAAAATAATAAAATCACCATTTTTATTTTTATACAAAAATAGTCTTTTTAATGATTTTTGTTGGATACAAGAAACTAAAGTTTATACATGAAAATGAAAATAAAGTAGATACTTGACAGAAATTTCAAGATAAATAGATAAACTTTTTATTTTTTATTTTTGTCAAAGTGGTGTAGTAGATGACTAGATATGTAAATCTATTTGTTTCTTGATTTTTTAAACTATTTTGGTTTACGAGGAGTCCGCTCCTCCCGAAAGCGGATTCTGACTGTTTCTCTCACAATCGGACTTGAGGAGAGTTCCACCATTTCTCCAATCTTTGATTGTCAAATAAGCCATTTTTTCTCAAGTCTGCTTGTGAGATGAGCGAACTTCTCATAAACTGAAATAGTTTAAAAAAGACCAGAAATTAAATAGGTTTACATATCTACACCACTTTTATAAAAAAAATTCATGAATAATAGTTGGAAGTTGGTTAGTGGTAGATTCAATTCAAGACGTTTCTCATCATAGATGAACATAATACATGAATTTATAGGTAAAAGTTTGTTTGACATGTACAAAAGTATACCAAAAATAGTCATTTTTTATAATTTTTGGATACGCAAAAGTAAAGTGTATACACGAAAATAAAGTATATAAACGGAAAGTGGACATATAAAAATTGATATGTGAACAGAAATAGATACTTGACGGAAATTCATAAATAAATACTTGGAAGTTGGTTAGTTATTTCAAGACGTTTCTCATTATGCATGAATTTATTGGTAAAAGTTTGTTTGTCATGAACACAAGTCCTTTAAATTTACATTTATAGATGTCTACTATGCATGTTAAAACAAAAACAAAAATATCATATTTTATAGGTAAAAATTTGTTGGACATAGGGATGATAATAGTTGGTTCAGGTCAGGTATTGATAATCTCAGTCTTATATCTAGTTGTAAAAATCATGTCCTCATATCCGGCCAAATAACCATTGGGTATTTGTCAGATAATTAGCCCGTCGGGTAACCAGTTACTTTGTAAAAAAACACTTGTTAGCATTTTCAAGTATATTTCTTTTTTTACCATTATAACTATAGTATAATTTTTATTTATATAAAACTTATTGCAATTAAAATATAATATATTATATACATATAAGTGTCATCATGATTTAATAATGTTATCATAATTTTTATATAATTTTATATATATACTTTACAACATACAAAATATAAATAAAATCATAAAATTAAAATAAAAATAAAAATTTCACATCTTACTACTCTAATAAATGAAAATCTCTCCAGGACACGTGTCACTCTCTGTTTACTCCTCACCTTTATTTTTCCGTCTCTCTCTCCTATTAAATATTAGATTTTCTATTTTTCTCTCCTATTAAATAATAATCTTTATATTAATAAATCTAATTACGGATAGTTATTATTTAGTTATAAATAGTTAATATATCATCAATCAAATGAACTTAATATGTACTAACATTTATCAATTAAATAAAAAAATTAATACTTAGTTGAAAAAAAATGTTTTAAAAACTAACTTAACAGACCTTATAACTGTCACGACAGTTACATTTTTTAAAAACATATTTTGACAAATGTGTTTGTTAACAAATTACATTCTATTTTATTCAACTGATGTAATATACTGGTTTATTCAACCGGTGTATTACACGGGTTTTTAAAAATATAAAATTTTTATTACTAAATATATAACATTTTATTTATTTAACCCGTGTAATAAGAAATAATTAAAATTTTCTTATGATTTAGTAATTTTTAACAAAATATTAGAATATATGTTAGATATTTAATTATTTAATAGGAGAGAAAGGCGAAAAACAAAAATCTAGATTTTTCAGAAGTCGACACATAGCAAGTATAGTTATTAATTTATTATAATATAGGTTAGAAACTTTGTATATTATACAGGGTGAATAAATGCAGTGTTATACATACTTAGTAATAAAGATCTAATATTACATAATTTTTTAATACAAATTTTAGAAACGTTATATAGTTATTTTTAATTTTTTTATATAAAAAGAATGAAAGAAATGTTCAAATTATAAAAATGTTATATGAACAAAGCTATTTTTTTAAATTAAAAAATGTTTTATAAAAATAGTTATAAAAATCATTATTATTTAATAGAAAAGAGGAGATAAACAAAAATTATAATTATTTTTATAGAAACTTGTATAATTAAATAGAGGAGAGAGTAAATTTTTTTATATAAACTTGTATCATTAAATATGAGAGAGAGGCGATTTTTTTTAGGATGAACATGAGAATAACATGTGACACACCCAAACCTTTATTTATTAGTATGTATAGATATAGATATAGATTAAACAATTTTTTTTAACAAAATCTAATTCCATATGTGTTTCTATTTGGAATATATTTATGTTGTTATCCAAATTCAGCTAAATGGCTCCTTAATCTAGTAGTATATTATTTTTGTTCTTCTATAATATAACTTAAATGACCGGTCAATTTTTTTTGCTAGGCATTGCTCAATAAAGGTGCAAAATACATGGTGGTACAAGGTCTCCCCACAACCGGTTGCTTAACCCTAGCCATGTACCTTTCACCCGAGTTTGACCGTGACGACATTGGTTGTGTAGCCACAGTTAACAACCAAAGCTACATCCATAACACCATTCTTCAAACCAACATTCAAAATCTAAGAAGAAAATACCCAAAAGCAGTCATTGTCTATGCCGATTATTGGAATGCTTATCGTTCCGTCATAAAGAACGCACCAATGCTAGGGTTCCACGAGCTTTACAAAGTCTGTTGTGGGTCTAGTGGTGGACCCTACAACTTTGACTTAACAGCTACTTGTGGGTCCAATTCCTCAAGCTCGTGTCAAAACCCTTCTCAGTATGTAAACTGGGATGGAGTGCATCTTACCGAAGCTATGTATAAAGCAGTTTTTGAGATGTTTTTTAACGGTCCTTTCACTCATCCACCATTTAAACACTTGTTGAGAAGTAAACAAAACTCAGGCTAGATATGCTTAATTTTGTAATCTTTATTCATTTAGTATCATTTTCCATACCAACTTCAACAGATTTACTTATAAATGGATCGATTTGAGATTTGTTTACTTTTAATTACGAAAATAATTTTAGAAAGGAAGGATCAAATTGTGCCTAGGGTTGTTTACGATTTATAAAACCTCGTAAATCATTATATTAAAAAAAACTATATTAGACAAAAAGTATTTTTTTTAATCCAACACGACAGACGTGTCTCAAACGAGTAAAAAAATATATGTTTTGATTAGTTACTCGCCCCACTCATTTGTAACGTCCAAACCGGTCCAAGGAACCAAATCCAACATCTTTAGTAAGTTTCCTTTATGTGTCAAATTGCCAAACATTTTTCCAAGATTAATAGAGGTTTTGATAGATTAGTAACCGGTATATGTACCCATTTTTCATAAATTCAGTACCGGTATTATCTTGAGATGAACATTTTGTAACGAGTACACATACCGTACCAAACCGATAAGCTCGATACCAGTATCGTTACCCATTTTTTTCATAAATTCATTATCGATTTAATCCCTACTCCACCTTTACATTGACAAAGAATAACGACCAATAAATAGCCGACAAAGGTAGGTAGATGGACGAGTTGAAGACCATAAATAACATTTAAAGCTTTGTAACAAATTTCATTAACCATCACCACATCATCCAATTTTATTACACTACTCAACTCTCTCCATAACACAAATGAATTAAAATAAATACAAACTATAACTTTTTTCTTTTTAAACGGCACAAACTATAAATGGTGTTTATCATAAAACTAACTAGAACCCTTAATGAATTAGAAGTTTGAGAGAAACTTTTTTATTAAACACTTTAATACTACTAGGCTACAAACACGCAATTATATAAACAAGCAATAGGCGGGTTGAAAACCTCTTCAAATGTAAAGAAGTTAAACCATGTCAATTCCCTCGACCACCGTCGCACTCTTCTTCCTTCTCCTCCTCCTCCTTACTCTCGGTTCTGGTAATCGTTCTCCGCGGTCCTTCAACAGGATTTACGCCTTCGGAGACTCTTACACCGACACCGGAAACACCGCCTCTGCCACCGGCCCTAGCGCCTTCCGTTACGTCTCTAACCCCCCTTACGGCCGCACATTCTTCCACCGCCCAACCAACCGATACTCCGACGGCCGTCTGGTCATCGATTTTGTAGCGGAATCACTCTCATTACCTTACTTGCCACCCTACCTTAACCGCAAGGCCAACACCTCCGTCGGTATCAATTACGCCGTCGCAGGATCCACCGCGATCCGACATGCTTTCTTTGTCAAAAATAACCTCACCTTAGCTATAACACCTCAGTCGCTACAAACTCAACTAACTTGGTTCAATAAGACATTGGAGGGGCTAAAATGTAAAAGTGCAATATCAACTCCGAAAGAGTGTGCGGCGGTGTTTCGGGATGCTTTGATTTGGGCGGGTGAGATCGGAGCCAATGACTATGCTTACACCGTTGGATCGACGGTGAGTGGAGAAACCATTCAACGGCGTGCCATCCGCAGTGTAACAGGGTTTCTAGAGGTAATTATAAATTATATATTTATTATCTACATTAAAGATGCCTTTCATATGCAATTATGAAAGTATTTTTTCTTAAAAATTTACAAAATATATTTTCACCACAATAAATATGATTTCTTTAGGATTTAAAATACTTTTGACAAAATTTAATACAATGATAATTGATAAAATGATGGAGATTTGTAAACTGATTTGGTTTCTAGGTGTTTTTCAGAGTAAAAAATGGTTTATGGGTAGTTCGTTGGCCCGGTAAGTTGTCTTGGACTTTTAGAGAGTGAATCTGTTGCCGTGGCAAGCAAGAGGTGAACAAAAAAAGGGGAACCGGAACGCCCCAAGGAATCGAAACCGGTTCTTCCGGAACCAAACCGGATACGACCCTACCCGTAAGGTCTGGATAGATACCAATATTTTTAGTCAAAACCGGTTCTAAAAATACCCGGAACCGGTTCTACCCAGAACCGGTTCTAACAAGAACTGGTTCTACCAAGACCCGGTGCTTGTAGTATCATTTTGTAAGCTGACTATTTTATCTCCATATCCATTAACCTAAAAGACAAAAAAGCAAGATCATGATCAATTTTGCAAAAAATACATATGTAATTATTATTTACTAATCACAAGAAAGCTAATCACCTTGTGAATGATATTACTGTCTTTAATATAATGCAGCAACTTCACTAAGTTAGTTTCAAAGTACTAATATAAAGTAATTACCGAAGATAATATGTATGGTCAAAAGCTACCCACACTTTAGTGGCACAACAACCTTATTTACAGTGCACCGGGTTAATTTGACTTAAATTAATAATTTTGAAACATGAACAGAAAAAGTAAAGTTGGTTACCGGAAATAGGTTCTTGAAATACCCGCCTTGAATTACCGAAATCGAAACCAGTAAGAACCGAAACTGATAAGAACCGGAACCGGTTTTTGAGAATACCCGGTTTGTGCACTTCTAGGCAAGCAGACCTCACAAATTTTATGAATTTGCAATGCAGAAACTATGAATTGCGGTTAGAAAAAAGGAAATTTAGTTGAGCCCGCTTATCATATGCGGACTACCCATAAACCATTTTCAATCTGAAAAACACCTATAAACCGAATCAGTTTATAAATCTCCACCATTTTACCAAATAAAATCAACTAGGAACCATCGGTGTTGTCGTTTTATCTACAAGCTAAGGTGAAATTAGTATTTTTTTTTTACTTTTATAAGTTTATTTGTTTAATTATGAATATTTCACATAATGGTCCTAAAAATTTTTCTAAGTATAATATATGTATCAAAAGACTTCTTAAAAAAGTTACATTTTGTTAAAAATATCACCCTATTAAGTTGACAAAATCTTATGGGTCTCATTTTATTACATGGGCTATCTTTCTTTCTTTTTGGGCTTCTCTTGTTTAATTGACATGCTGGGATTATCAAATTGAGAGTGGGTGTTAAAAGTTATGTTTTATACTCCAATTTGATAATCAATTTTTGTATCTTGTGTGTATTATTTTTATTCTTTTTTAATAATTTGTTTTGTTCCTTTTATTGCACACCGAGCCCAACATGGAGTTGTTGTAGGCCCAATCTAGAAAGCTTTTGTGAAAGCCCTGTTGCTGCTATTGGACTTTAAAGATCCATCTCATCTCCATTTTCCAAAACACAAAAAGAGGTTGTCAATGTTGTCTCCTTGCTCTCACCCCAATGTAGCCGTGATTGAAGCTCTCCAACGGTCATATGCTTCTTGCCTTTCTTGCTCGCAGTCTACTGAGTATTTATATGGAGTTAGGGTCACAACTGATGGAAACAGGCATAATGTAGACGACCCATTACTTTTCAGGTTTTAGGGTTTCATTATCATTTCTTGTTTTATGTTCAATAAAGCTGCTTTGGGGTTTAACCCTTTTTTTGTCTGAATTCGTCTTTGTTCACACAATAGTGTGTTGTATAAGGCTATTGTAAGCATTTGATTCAGTTATTGGAATAAACCTTTCGATTAAACATGTTTTCTGACATGGTATCAGAGCCACTCTTGTGTCGTTCGGGATGGTGGGGCAAACCTCAGCGATCACGGTTGAGTCCCCGGTGGTGTTCAGAAGGACACCTTAGGCGAATCCCACATCCCTGGATTGGATGGTGGGGCAAACCTCATCGAGGACGATGAGTCCAAAAGGGGGGTGATTGTAACACCCTAGGCGAATCCCACATCGGCCGTGCACAAGAGAGATCCTTGGTTCATAAGAAATGTCCTGTCTCTTAAATCAACAACGCGTTTTGGGGCTTAATGTAGTGGATGAGAGGAGAACTCCACAGTTAAGCGTGCTCGGGATCCAGGGATGGGTGACCCCCTGGGAAGTTTTCACCCGGGCAACCAAAAACAAATCCGTGAGCTCTTAGTGGGCAAAGCGGACAATATTGTTTGTATGAGGGGCCGGATGTTACAAATGGTATCAGAGCCATGTTGCTCTTTAAATTGAAGGTTTTTGCCCCTTTTTGAACCGATTGACACTGTTTCTGTTTTGGGGTTTACAAACCCTAATTTCTGGTCTTTTTTTAGTTTATTTTCTGGTGTATTGGTGTTGGTTCTAGTCGTTGCTAATCAGGCTCTAATCTGCTTCTGCGATTTTTGGTTTCCTCTGGTCTATGGTTCGTGACTTCTAGACTGCAACATTGAATTCTGTTTACACAAAAAGAAAAAAGAACATTTTATCCTGTTGGGTTTTTTTTTTTGAAAAACAAAATAGCATTTTTGTTGGTATTCAATCAACAACAAAAAGATGACCATTCTGATGTATTGAGTTTTCAAAAGGAAAAAAGTGCATCCTTTTTACAACAGGATCATTATCCAACAGAATCATTATCTACAAGTTCTACAACTTTGTTTTTGGTATTGTGGTGTTGGTTTCTGTTTTCTAGTAAAAGAAAAAAAAAACGATTTTAGGGCTGTTATTTGCCTGCTGCTCATTCTGTTCTGTTTTAGTTTGTGCTCCTGATTCTAAACTCGAATGACCAAACATTAATTAATAATAGTTGTTGATCGGGTTTGCATCTTTGGTTCGACCGGTTCGGATAAGTTGGTTCAATTTCTTATACCCGATTATTGATATTGTTGATTATTTATCGCCGTAGGTTAAGTGTTTTTTAATTACGCTATTGAAAAAAATCACAATCCCTGTTGACCCTCAAATCATTGTCGCGTATCGGACACTTAAACACATTACGGATTGATAGATATTGGGTATAGTTTTCAGTCATTGATACGGCTATCGAGCTACCTCTTCCATAGGTAAATCGGTGTGTCCGTTGAAATTGTATATCATTCCGCTGCATTTCTGATATGGCTGTCGTTTCTTTATTCGATAAGACAACAAAGTGGCCGGTGAAACATCAGATGATATTGATTCAAAAAGGATACAACTGTGGGTTTTGTTTTAACTAATAAAAAGCTAGAGTGGTTGTTTCTTGAACTTAAGTCCTTGTTTTTAATAAACATAAAAATTGATCTTGTGCGGTTGCCGGTTCCAAAAAAAAAAAAAGGGAACTTGAAGTGGTTGTCGATTGGATTAACCGGTCTATTTTATAGCTTTTCAAGGCTTAGGTTCTTCTTCCTTTTACATCTATGAATATATCTTGATGTATTCTTTAAAATCTTTTCATGTTGGTTTTATAACCACATATCTTATTGTCTGGTTTATTGAACCGTGTGGTTCACATCTTCTGTATTATCAAGATTATTCTTCTCAGCCTTGTATGTGGTTATCACATCTTTTTGGCTTTGTTTTTCTAATCTGTTGTGGATCTTATAATTCACATCAATCTTTGTATTGAATCTTGTGATTCAGTTTTTTGTAAGGTCATAAAAGTTTTTTGCTTGATTCAAATTAGTCTTTAAGTTCTTTACAAGTTTTTTAATATATTTCTTGTAAAGTTGTAAAAGTTTTTGCTCAAGTCAAATTAGTCTTTAAATTCCTCACAACTCTTATTCAATATTTTTCGTGAGGTCATAAAGGTTTTTGTTTGATTCAAATTAGTCTTTATGTTCTTTGCAAGTTTTCTCAAATATATGTAATGCAAAGTTGTAAAAGTTTTTGATCAAATCAAATTAGTCTTTATATTCCTCACACGTCTTTTCTTTCAGATATGGTTCTGAAATTTTCTACAAGCCGTGTGACTTGTGTCTTTTAAAACCTTCTAAAAGTCGTGTGACCTTTTATCTTTTACAAGTCGTGTGACTTGCGTCTTATAATTCTCTAAAGGTCATGTGACTTTTGTCTTATACAAGTCGTGTGTCTTGTGTCTTATAAATCTTTTACAAGTCATATGACTTGTGTCTTTTAAATCTTTTACAAGTTATGTGACTTGTGTCTTTTAAATATTTTACAAGCCGCGTGGCTTGTGTTTTTTTAAAATCTTCTACAAGTTATGTGACTTGTGTTTTTAAAATTTTCCAAAAGTCTTGTCTTTTGCCTTCTAAACGTCATCTTGGTTTTATCAGATATGGTTCTTGATTTGGGTGTTTTTCACCATTCAAACTGAGTATTTTTGGTTGTTTTCTTTTTGGTTATTACATGGCGTTGGCATTTGAAGGTTCAAAGAGAGTGTTGTGTGTCCCTGACATCATCCTACAAATATTAAGGGAAGTTCCTCCAAACTTTTTTGTTTAATATTTTCTCTATTATTTCAATGATATATTCGGATTATCAAATTATGGGGCGGTGTTAAAAGTCATGCTTATTATCTTCCAATTTAATAATCCTGGTTCCTTTGTTTGTGACTAGTTCTACATCAAGTTTGAGTTTTTTTTGTGGTGTTTTTGGGCTTTGAAGCTTCCATCGTCTGGTTCTGTGCTGGAAAATCACCTATAATTGGTTCTTTGTCGGTTCGAGGGTGATTCTATTTAGGGTGCTTGGTACCCTGGTTAGTCTCGCAACTTTATTATCCGCTGCTGTTGTTCGAATCATCTGGATCAAGATTGCATTAAAAAGGATTCAAAGGCTTTGTTTAATTAGTGTTCTAAGGAATCCACTTCGTTCAAGGCTTCACGTTGCTCATGGTTCAAGGTACTCTACTGTCTTTCTCACCCCGTCTCTCTCTGATTCGTACACCAAGAAAAAAAGCGTTGGTGAAAAGGGAACCCGCTGCTGTAAAAAAAAAAAGGAAAGAAAGAAAAAGGCTGCTCAAGCCTTTCTTATCTTGCACTAATCAGAAACGCTTAGCAAAGGTCATGTTACCCTAATCAAGATTGTGGGGTGGTGTTTGGAATTTCTTTATCAACTGTGATCATTAGTCTTGTTTCAATCGTCTATTAAGAATTTAACAGGTATGGTTTTGTTTCTATCGATATTGATACGTGTCAAGCTTTATGTTCATGTCAAATAATTGTTGACCTTGTTTAGGTTCATTATAATGTGAAAGATTTTTTCAGGCTATGTGGAAGTTTTTTTTTAATGCATATACATCATGAAAAATTTCTTGAGTTAAACATGTGTTTTAATTGGAAAAAAAATTGTTGGATATACATATTTGTTGAAAGAAATCATGTTTATTCACATTTTTTGTGTGGTATTCCAACAATTTTGCTGAAAAGTCTAATAGTGTTATTGAATCTTGCGTTTCGTCTTGGGTTGTAAGGAATGTTTTTTTTCTGGTATGGTTGTTCTGGTACCGTATCGTATGATTTTGTGTTTAAAAACATAACATGTTTGGATTATCAAATTGAGGTGGAGTGTTAAAAAGATCACCCTATTAAGTTGACAAAATCTTATGGGTCTCATTTTATTACATGGGCTATCTTTCTTTCTTTTTGGGCTTCTCTTGTTTAATTGACATGCTGGGATTATCAAATTGAGAGTGGGTGTTAAAAGTTATGTTTTATACTCCAATTTGATAATCAATTTTTGTATCTTGTGTGTATTATTTTTATTCTTTTTTAATAATTTGTTTTGTTCCTTTTATTGCACACCGAGCCCAACATGGAGTTGTTGTAGGCCCAATCTAGAAAGCTTTTGTGAAAGCCCTGTTGCTGCTATTGGACTTTAAAGATCCATCTCATCTCCATTTTCCAAAACACAAAAAGAGGTTGTCAATGTTGTCTCCTTGCTCTCACCCTAATGTAGCCGTGATTGAAGCTCTCCAACGGTCATATGCTTCTTGCCTTTCTTGCTCGCAGTCTACTGAGTATTTTTATGGAGTTAGGGTCACAACTGATGGAAGCAGGCATAATGTAGACGACCCATTACTTTTCAGGTTTTAGGGTTTCATTATCATTTCTTGTTTTATGTTCAATAAAGCTGCTTTGGGGTTTAACCCTTTTTTTGTCTGAATTCGTCTTTGTTCACACAATAGTGTGTTGTATAAGGCTATTGTAAGCATTTGGTTCAATTATTGGAATAAACCTTTCGATTAAACATGTTTTCTGACACATTTACAGTAATCAAATTAGTTGTTGTCGAAAATGACAAGTTACATATCAATAGTGGTGTAAGTTGAGACCATAACATGGTTCAAAAAACCTTCAAGAGTCTCAAATTCAATATGCAAGGATGAAGTACTCTAAGACCCTTAAATGAAACCAAGGTTTTCTACATTCCACCACTTGTAAGTTTTTACCCAAACATTAGTGGAAAAATTTAGATGATTTGAGTATGTTATTATTTATTTTATTGTCACTTTTAAAACTCTTTACTTGTTAAGAAAAATACTATATGTTGGAAAACAATACGTAAAAACTTAAGAGTGGAATAATTCATCACATTAAAACAACTATTTATAGTGGTTAGGATGGATGTTTAAAGTCGATAGAGATCATATTTACAACGTCTCACTAATAGGTAATGATCATGTCTCCTCGTCTCATTAAGGTCAGTAGTAATCACCGATAACTTCTCAATAGTTACTCTTTGGTAGAGATTTTCATTACTTTTCTTTAGTCAAAGTAGAGATCACTTTTACAAATCCTCCCTAACTTTTTATAGGGATCATTACTCACATATTACATACATAAATGTTTGAAAGAATATTACATAAGAACCCTCAAATACTTCCTCTCTTGATAACATGTGCCATCTTTTTAACATGGAAGGTGTTTGAAGAATTAGAGATCACTTGGAATTGACTTAGAGTCTTGAGTTTTAGGGTACAAGAGGGTGATTTAAGTTTGTGAAATACTTTTTTCTTCTTAAGTAATGCATTTTCAAAAAGTGAATAAACCTCCACTTTGTTTTGAATGTTTTTGAGTTTTCAAGCAATTCTAAGCCATTCAACTAATATGATGATTGAACTAGTATAGCATGTAAGATACTGATTATAAGTTAACTATCTTTCTTATGAAATACTTATACATTGATGATGTATACTTGTTTTGCTAGACATTGCTTAAAAAAGGTGCAAAATACATGGTGGTACAAGGCCTTCCCACCACCGGTTGCTTAACCCTAGCCATGTACCTTTCACCCGAGTTTGACCGTGATGACATTGGTTGTGTAGCCACAGTCAACAACCAAAGCTACATCCATAACACCATTCTCCAAACCAACATTCAAAACCTAAGAAGAAGATTCCCGAAAGCTGTCATTGTATATGCTGATTATTGGAATGCGTATCGTTCTGTAATGAAGAACGGATCAAAGCTAGGGTTTCATGAGCTTTACAAAGTATGTTGTGGGTCTAGTGGTGGACCCTACAACTTCGACTTGTCAGCCATTTGTGGGTCTAAATCCGCGAGCTCATGTCAAAACCTTTCTCAGTATGTTAATTGGGATGGAGTTCATCTTACCGAAGGCATGTATAAAGTAGTTTCTGATATGTTTCTTAGTGGTCCTTTCACTCATCCACCATTTAAGTATTTATTAAAAAGTAAACAGAACTCACCCTAGATGAGAATAAGTGTTTTTTTATAAGTTCATTCATTTGGTATCATTTTCCTGAACAATTTCATGTGTGGTTATCTTTAATAGATCAAATAAATAAAATAAGAAAACTAGTTAGAAAGAAGGATCACAGGGTGCTGTTTTCTTTTTTTTTTTAATTAAAAAAATCTTATAAATAACTCAAAATATCATATTAGTATTGTAATAATGTTTTACAAACATGTTTGGAAAAAAGTTTGGACACTGTTTTTTTCAACCTAACTCCTGTTTCAAACCTGTAAAAAAACATATCCATTTGCTAACTCTACACCTACACCTGCCCAAAGGAACCAAATTCAACTTCATTAATTTGTTCCCTTCATGTATGCAACATGTTTCCATGATTAATGGAGGTTTTGATATTTCCTAAAAACACATACAAATATAATATACTCTTAGAACAATTACATTAAAGATTTCTTGAAAAAAAAAGCTGATTTTGGATGATCATTCTAAGGATCAATCACCCCAAAAGCAAGCGATATCAACTCGTTCGACAACAGGAAACCATCTGGATCACTTAACCGAATAAATCCAATCTCATTTTCCAACTTTTCGTCATCTAAAACCAAAGAACTAAACTCATCTTCTGTAATTTCTCTCCTTTGATCATCCAAAAACAACACATGCCCACTTTTCATATAATAAACCTTGAACAATTCAACAGCGACCGCGCTTCCAAAATCTTCTATAAAACTCTTAACTTCCAACCCTTTTGAAGTTCTTAAAGAAAGCATCACAATATCCATGGCCATTTCCCCTTCATCAACATCATCTTCTTGGGCCCAATCAATTAGGCCATTCTCTAAATCCTTCACATAATTTGTGTAGTCTTTTAACTTTTTTGGCCTTGAATATCTTGTTCCGTTTATATAACTAGCAGAACCTAAACCAAATGCATAAAAAGGTTTGTTTATCCAGTATGTGTAATTGTGCTTGCACTCAAAACCACTTTTGCTGTAGCTACTAACTTCATAGTGGTTGTAATTAGCCTCACCCACCTTTCGTGAAGCCATTCTGTAGAATTTTGCAGATTGGGTATCTGAAGGCAACGGGAACTCACCTGGTGTGTACCTGTAAATCATTGTGTACCCATTTTTATTTTTGTGAAAAACACATCTGGGTAGTAACGAATAGATAGGGAAAATGGGCGGGTCGGGTAATGGGCTGGTCAATGTTCGAGCCAGAGCATAAACGGGTTGGTCCGACCCGCAAGCACTTCTTTTATCAAATTTTATTTTTTATATATAGTCATGTGTTAAATATGATTACAAAAAACTATATTATTATAACATTAATCACACTTTTTTTTTCCAATAAAGTGATTTGAATGAACTTATGCATTTGAATACACTTTGGATAACTTTTGACCCGTTTGACCCATTGAACCCATTTTTGTTTTAGTACATTTTATCTAACTCAACTCATTTGATCCTGTAGAGCTAAAACATAACTCAAATCAACCCATTCATAGGTGAGTCGTGAGTGTGTCAAAATTGCCACCTATAGCTAAAGCCTGTAGTTGTCAGTTTTATAAACAATGAACCTAACTGAATAGCGGATATGTATCAACATTATTATATATAAAAGGGAAAACTTCATAGAATAGTAACCAAGTTTTCAAACTGTTCCAATTAAGTCACTCAAACTTTTTTTGTCCCAATTAAGTCACTCAAGTTTCAAGTAATGTGCTAATCCTAGGTTTTTTACCTATTCAACAAGTTACCATGCTTACATGTCATTTCTTTGTATTTTTTTAAATATATTTACATGGATATAAACATTTTTTTTAATTTAGAACTTCAAAAATTAAAATTAAAAAAATAAAAATTACTTTTGTTTAAAGTTTTTCGAAAAACAACTATTTAATTTTTTTTAAATTTAAAATTTCAAAAACTAAAATTAAAAAAATCGAAACTTAAAACTATATTTTTTTTGCGAAAGTTAACATTTCTTAATTTTTTTATATTTAAAATTTGAAAACTAAAATAAAACAAAATCAAAAATAAAAAAAAATTAATCTATACGAAAATTTACGTTTTTAAATTTAAAATATAGAAAATTAAAATTAAATTTTATTTATTTTTTTGAAATTTTAAATTTAGAAAAATGTTAATATCCAAGCATATTTAAAAAAAATGTCATATAAGCATGGTAACTTGTTAGGATTAGCACATTATTTGAAACTTGAGTGACTTAATTAGAACAAAAAAAGTTTGAGTGACTTAATTAGAATAGTTTGAAAACTTGGTCACTATTTTATAAAGTTAAAACAGACACATCTCTCTATATATGATATGTACGAATCGAGTAAAGCATCAAGCATTTTGGTGCTGTAGAAAAACCAAATACTTGTATTTATCACAAAAGAATTGTCTTGTCCCATTAGATGTTTCAGAACAACTTTACACTAAAAAATGAAATCTTCTATCTTAACGAGGTTGATAATAAGTTTGGGTTGAAAAACCTATGTATAGATCCACAAGAAACAACAAAAACAGGTAAACACAATATAAAGTTTATAGATGCATATAACACAAAACAGTTAACCGATCGCTGGTTGATTTGCCAATACATTATACATTAACAAACAAGACCAGTTTTAATTTACTAATAAGACTCAACTCATTTCCTTACTATTGACCATCTTAAAAATTTCAAAATTTTTTACGCATTGTACCGTTTTGACAATGATGGTAAGGATGAACATGTAATCAGAAAATCTATACACACCAGGAAATTTTTACAAATCTACCCATGCTAAATGTGGAACAAAGTAAACTATCATGACTCATGAGCATAAAAGAAAGATTTGATGGAAACACTTACAATGATCCAAATTTGGTGTCTTTTTCAATTTGCAAGTCATAAACCGAGACATGATTCGGTTGTGCATCAACAGTAAGCCTCAAAGTCTCTTCCCACATTTCTTGAGTTTGATTTGGGAGAGAAGCAATTAGATCCATACTCCAATTCCCAACCCCACATGACCCAATAATCCTAATTGCCTCATGAACCTCCTCAACACCATGAGCTCTCCCACAAGCCTTCAATAATTCTTCTTGAAATGCTTGAACTCCCAAAGACACCCTATTCACACCTAACCCAATTAACCCTTCCAGTTTCTTAGCATCAAATGTTCCAGGGTCCATTTCCATTGATATTTCAGCATCCAAAGATACTCCAAATTTAGACCTCAGTGTGTCAAGAACCTTAGCAACTAGTCTTGGTGGCACCAAAGAAGGTGTTCCACCACCAAAGAAGACAGTTTCAAGAGGTGGGTGTTGGTCAAAATGTGATTTTGTTGCTTCAATTTCACGGATAAGGTGGATGTAGTTTGAGATTCTTGGGTCATCGTCTGCAGTTTCTGTTGAGGTGGAGCCGAGAGCAAGTATGGGGAAGTCGCAATAATGGCAGCGTTTGCGGCAAAAGGGGAGATGGATGTAAGCTGAGGCTGGAGGGAGTTTGTAAGAAGGGGTTTCGAGTCTTTGGATAGTTGAAATATTGGTTGAGGCATTTCGTCGAACAGTTGATGGGCTTTGGGGTAATGCGGTACAAAAAGTAGGTGCCTTGAGGGGCAGGAAGTTATTGGGTTTGGTTTTCGAGTGGAGGGTTAATAGCATGGGAGCGATGGTTGATTTCAACATGGTTTGCGTTGGGTTTCGATGCAAATGTAGATATATTGAATTGTTTTGTACCCTTTTTGAAACTAATATATCATGGCAGGATAAAAATTGACCATTTTCTAAGAACTTGTGCTTGTCGAGTTTGCTAGTTTCTTTGCCCATTTATGATTTCATATGTACATGTTGTTAAAACTTAATAGTTAGAATTTCATTACGAGAAACTTGATGTTAAGCTTAACCAAAATATCAATTTGAGATATCAAATACTCGATTATGTTTCTAATAGTTTTATACCACTTGTTATATTTTTAAGATTATACAATATACTAGGTACACCGGTACGAGATCGATTCAAGATTAATTTGACAAGTATCACTTAATATCATACTCGTCTCACACTTACGAAAAATTTGATAATTAGTCTTGTATCCGCTCCATTTCGAGTTTTTCTACCATCTTAATTAAGGTGCATTTTAATAGTATTTAACTTCTATTTATTAAAATTATTTGTTAAATCAAATAATATAATTTCTAAAGACTTAAAAACTAGGGAAAGTTAAACATAGAGAGGATCCAATAACCCAGTTTGGGCTTTTTTTTACCACAAGTGGACGGAGAGAGGGAGGCTGATGTGGAAGAGAAAGGGATGATAAACGGTTTTATGGAAGAACGCCCTTCAACAGAAGAGAGGGAGAAAGGGCGTTTGATGGTGTTTTAAGACGGTTTTGGCTGTGTAAGGGGCAAAGCCCGCGTAAGGGTGACTACGTGATGTGAAGCCGGTTTTAGAGGCTCCTATTTGGGTGATTTGAGAAACTAGAGGATCTGAAATGTATAATTTTCAGATTCACGGGGGGGCTATTACGACAAGGAGTAAAACCTTTAGGGACCTACCATGACTATAAATGAGAAATTGACCCCAAACCAATAAATGGAAACATCAGGAAGAAAATTAGCCATGGACGGCTGCGACGGAACGGAGAAGATGAACGGAAGTGAACCAAACACTAGTAGCAAAGTACTCGAGAAGGTCGGAGAAGTCATCGTTTCGATGAATGAAGCAAAAAACGTTGACCAAGTTATATGCGCCCTTTACTCTCTCGCCGTCCGCCTTTTCCCTCTCGATTATCGCGCATTTTCAGGTCAATTATCTTCCTCTACATTCAGTTTGATCTTATAATTGATGCTATCAAATTACATCGTTATTTAATTATTGAAGTGATTGGAATGGAAGGTATTTTCGTGTTTTGTTTTGATTAGGTTTAATGATTGTAGTATACACTTGGTGCTAGCTAGGGTTTCGTTTAGATAATTGGTGAAGGATTACTGCTAACTGCTTCAATTTCATATTTTTTACAGGTAGCATTGACAAACAATATAGAGATGAGGTTTGTAATATTTTACTCATTTGAAGTTCTTGTTTGTATTTCTTAGTTGTTGCTCCTGTACTTCCATAAGAGAGTCCAACAAACAATTTATATGTTCTGTGTGTGTCTTGAAAGATAATATTTTTTATTATCGAAATTGAATTTGATTATATTTGGCTTTTTTTTGTGAGTGCAGAGTTACCTTTGTCAATTATTTTGTTTTTGTTTTAATTTGAATGAATGGATTGTCTTTGCGGCATGCATAGGTTATTGTAGCAGAAGTTCCTTCGGAACATGAAAGAGATAATTGGTGGCAGGTTTTCTATCGAAGTACTGCATTTCCAACACTGGCTAGAGTGTTGTTATTGGGTAATCACTAGATTCTATATTTCCTTTGTGAATCACACCAGTGATATGAAGCAAAGCTTTCATATGTGTTGTACAGTTTGTTACAATTGCACTTGATTTGACTATCTAAAAACTGAAGCACATATATGTATTAAGGATTTAGTTTTTGGGATGCTAATTTTAGGTGTTTTGATATGCAGATGTTGCTTTGATTTGGCTGACTTGTTTCCCCATTTCTGCAAAGAAACATGTGTATGATGTATTCTTTTTAAAGGGTTGTGTATCTGAGGTTGTGCAAACTTTAGTTCCTTATTTACAACATCACTCAAATGGGAGACTTGAAACAAGCATATGCTCAAACACAGAGAGGTATTGCAAATGATTGTGTTTCATTTCTTTTATAGCAATAATATTTATGACTATTACTTGCAGCATTTTTTTTTCTTTAGGATTTATATTTGTAGATCTAACCTGCATGTTTATGACAGATTACTTGCACTATGCTTGCTTGAAAATGATGGGGTGCTCCAGTTGGCTAGAGAATTTTCTCACCAACCAGAAAACATAAATCTTGAGCAGCACAAGTCTGCAACCTCTAAAGTGTCACAACTTGTTACATCTGTCCCTGACAAAGTACGATTGGGAGCTTCAACCTTACTTTCCTCACAGTATCCGTTTTATTTATTAACAGCAAAGTAGATAATTGATGATTATTTTTATTACTTTATCATGTATTTCTTTTCATCGCAAACATGTTGGATTTTGTTTCGTCCTGACGGGAATTTATTAGCTTATACATCAAAAGGATTGCAAGTCAATTAATTCAGGGAGCAGAAGAGTGGAGTAAAAAATATTATGATAAATCAACTAACTTCAGTAGAAGTGATTTGGATGGATCTATTTTATTTATTGGGGATGCATTTGCTCGTATTTGTAGGCGAGGGTCTACAGGTATGTTATGATATCACAAGCATGAAAAAAATCAGTTAAGGGAAAGGTTCAATAACCAACATATATTGTAATATTCGATATTTCTATCCTTTAATATAATCAGAATCCGGATATTATTTGTTTGAGACTAAAAAACGGTGGAAACGGTTTTTTTCGGGGAAATAGCTGATCAACATGCTTGAACATGTTTGAATTACATAGGATTTCAGTTGATGAGCATAATTAAGTTGCAAACCTAGATACAACTTTTCAGACTCATATCATTTTTTAATCTAAATATTTTTCTAGAAATTCTTCATGAAACACAATGATAAGTGTTTTCAAAAGGTTTAATTTTCCCAACATGTAACTCTTCGACTAGAGTTTTATTTTTTTGGGTTGAAGCAGTAGTTATTCTTGTGGCATGCAGATGTGCTTCTAAGCGAAATGATTCCACGCATTGTTACTCAAGTTCAAAGCCTTGTGCAGCCCGGAAGTGATTTGACCGTTTCCGAGGCTTTTGAATCAAAGCCCGGTTTGCAGTTTTGGTCAAAAATGATGGAGGCAACTAAAGATTCATATGCTGTAGAAAGAATATCTGAGCAACTTTTACAAAAACTAGCAACTCAAAACATTAATGATGTTGAAGGTTACTGGATCCTTTGGTTGTTGTTCCACCAGATATTTGAGCTCCAATTATCCATCAGGTAGGATATAGCCCTAAGACCATACGATTTTCCTAATTATTTTCTTTGTGTTCCTTGTAACTGGAGAGTACAAAACAATTGAACATGACTTGGGACTAGAGGTCGCAAAACAGGCAGACCCTTACCTACTGTCCTACTCTTTCGTATATTTACCTGTTTCACCTGTTATCAAAAAATATAATTTGAATTTACCTGTTCTCATATAAATTGGATGGAATTGGCATCTGTACTTTGGACCTATAATTGATCACGAGGGATTTATTCATGGGAAAATTACCAAAATATAAAAATGAAGGGGTTTTAACAAAATATCAAATGTTGACACATGAAAAAAATGTCACACTGCTTGTTCTTTTTTATTTGTGGATAAAATTTTAGTGGATTACAATTATTCCAGATAAGATTTTTGCTGAGTTTGTTAAAGCATCCCTTCGTTTTTGACATTTTGGTGATTTTCCCTTATTATTGGACGTATCTAGAAAAAAAGGTGTCAGTTATGCGCTTTGATTCCCCAAAATCCATAGCCGTTTTTTAGTAAATCTATTAAACCCATAGATTAAAGCATTGTGTACTTGTGCTGATTAAATTATGTGGCAATTTGACAGAAAAAAATGGTATTGGAGGTTGATGGCTATAAATTATAGAAATGTTAGATTTCTATCCTTCTAGACGATGGAATTTAAAAAAATTAGAATGAATAATGAAGGAAATATTTTCAGAAGACTATTAATTTTTTCTCAATGTTCTGGCATCAAATATTAGTGACTCGTCACTTAATTAAGAATCGGAGTTCATGTAATAGGGCTCTTCTATTTAGCATAAAAAGGATTAGAGTTTTCTGGCAAGGGAATATAGAAAAGTTTGTAACATTGTACTTAAGTTAAGGTCTAAAATAAGAAGTAAACATTCACGGAAAAATTATAATGACCCTATATGTAGACTAATGCTTTTGGGTTTTTTACTATTATTTTAATATCTATTTGCAGTCAGTAAGTTATATGACATGCCAATAACAAATGTAATCCAGCAAAATCTTATCCTCAAAAAAGTAATCCAGAAAATAATGTAAACCAGGAAAAATCTTATTCAGCATTTTTTTGCTGAAGTACAGAAAACTTTTGCAGAACCAGAGAAAGAATATATTAGTTTTAGTCGTTTATGTATATTTTTTTGGAACATATGGATTCAGCCAAGAAGTTTCCGAACAGGGTGACATTTTGTTAAAATCGTGGGACAAGTTGACTTTTTGTTGAATCACCTCTTCATTTTTAACATTTTAGTAATTCTTCCTTTATTCATTTATCCTTCCCAAACATTTGCTTTGTCTTGAAAAAACATTGCTAAAGTTTTCATGATGATGGGAATATTATTATCAAAGTATTGGTCTTACATGACAAGCTAATTTAACATATACGATTGCAGGTCTATGTTTACAGAAAGATTTTTACTCTGGAAATTGTTCCCTGTATGCTGTCTGAGATGGATTCTTCAATTTTCGGTTCTTCAATGCCCTCCTGATACTGTGTTCGAGGTCAAAAGTCAAAGTCAAAGGCATTGCAATCTATTGGATACCACTAAACGTCTTCTTGCAGTATGGTCCAAGCGAGAATTTGTCCAGTCAGCGCCAGTAGAGCAACAAGCTTGTATCCCTTTTTTTATTTCTTTCCTAATATTAACAAATTTTCGAATCGATTGCCAATCACTGCCTTACTTTTTGTAATATGTCCATTTTAGACTTACAGTCTAGAGGTGGCAGTTTCAACCCGTTTACTTTTAAACGGGCCGATTGGGTTATGTTCTATTTTTAATGGGCCAAATAGATTAAGCCAAAGGAATTACCTAATAAGGAAACGGGTCAAATGGGTCAGTTGGATCGAATGTCCCTAAGTGTATTCAAATGCACATTATTTATTTAAAGAATTCAAAACGAGGGATAAAAATAGGTCTGCTGCCACGCAGATCTGCACAACCAGATCCAAATCTTTCAGACTTGCACTTTAAAAAGTACCCTTTTACGTTAACCCGTTTAGACTCATTACCCAACCGGTTCAACCGCCAATTTTGGCACCTCTAACAACTCTTTTATAGTGATTTCTTAACTTGAGATTCAGATTTAACTGCAGCAGTTGGCCTTTCCTTAGAAAAGCTAAATAAAGAAGATTTAGATGCTACCAAGGATGCAATGCACTTGATTCTTCAAGGAGTTAGCTGTATATATCTTTCTTCTTTGACTTGTAAATGATAATAGCGAATTTCTTTTTCCTAGTTATTTCAGTCTTTTGTTTTATGATGTCAGGTAGGCTGGAGAGCCCTTCACATTTAGTTCGCCGGATGGCCAGCAGTGTTGCTTTAGTCTTTTCAAAAGTGATTGACCCGAGTAATCCTCTTTATCTTGATGATTACTATAAAGAGGAGAGTATTAATTGGGAGTTCACATCAGCGAATACTGACATGGCAGGATTGGCAATATCAAATGGCAAAGAAACGGAATTAAACCAAGATATGGGTTATAAAGATGCAAAGAATAAGAATAAAGAATTGATGGAATTAACTATGGTTGATCCAGATGAGGTTATTGATCCTGCAACATTGAATAATGAAGCTACCTCTGATGTAGACAACAATGGTGATGATGATGATGATGTGTCTGAAACATCCAGTGAATCTTCCTTGCAACCGTATGATTTGTCTGATGATGATACCGATCTGAAAAAGAACTTTTCACAGTTGGTTGATGTTGTTGGGGCACTAAGAAAGTTTGATGATGCTGAGGGTGTAAGTCGTTTTCATTTTCTTATGGAGTTATCTGATAATCAGCTTTTAGCGTTTGTTTAAATAGATTCTGCTTCAGGTTATCTAATTATTTAGGGGAAGATAAGATTACCTTACCCCTTGTTTAACCTAATTTGAGAGGCTTTTACCGTACTCTTGTTTAACAAAACATCTCTCTTTTTCCACCAAAATGTTCTCTTTGCTTATTTTATCTAGGGTTATCTTTGAAAAATTCTTACGTACTTTCACTGAAAAAGTGGAAGTCCCTCAATTTGTGTGTGTGATCCAGTCCTTGAAGTGTTTTTTTATTTTCTTTTACCTTGTTCAAAAACATATATCTTACCACTGAAACCGGTTTTGCTATCCTATAGGGACTTGACCGCTTATAACGTGGAGGTTTGTAGGTTTTTTTTGGAAAAAAAAGGTTGAGGGACTTGCCTGTTTATAAAGTGAAAGTACTCAGGTTTTTTCAAATAATATAGAAAAAATGTCAAAGGCCATGTCAGCAGAATTTTACTTACACTACCGGTTGTAGGTAAAAACATGTATACTTTTGAACAAAGCAATAGAACTTGGAGGATTGAATCAGTCACAAATTTTTTTTTGAGGGAATTAACTGCATTCAGTCTGAGTATGTCAGATTTTCTTTTGAGATAACCCTTCTGGCTATTAATTCTGTAAATAGTCGAATCTGCCAAACACTCAACACCGATTAGGCGATTATGATTTTATTACAACCTCAAACAACAAAAGCACATCCACACACTATTTTTGACTGCCCTTTTTCTAGTAATCGACTATATGGTAATTCATTATCTGATTTCTGATTATTGAATATCATATAATCATGTATAAAACGCATATCCAAACACCCATTTAGTCATCACTTGTTCAAACTCTGACATCATATGACTTGTATTAAATAGTCTTTTTGCAGCTTTACTTAAGTTATGTCATAGTTTAAGTAGTTTTATACAAGTTATTATCTCACATGATCTTCTTGCAGGTTGAAAGAGCTCTAGATGTTGCTGAAAAACTTATTAGAGCAGCTCCAGATGAACTTCCATTTATAGCAAGTGATTTAGCCAGAACCCTTGTCCAGGTTCGTTGCTCAGATTCAACTTTAGAAGGAGAAGAAGAATCAGCTGAAGAGAAAAGACAAAAAGCCCTAGTTGCCCTAATTGTCAATTGTCCACTAGGAAGCCTAGATCCAATAAATAAGCTACTATATTCACCTAATGTAGACACGAGCCAACGGATCATTATTCTTGATGTCATGACCGATGCAGCACTTGAGCTTGCTCATGCAAAAACAGCTAGACAGAAGCACCCCACAAGAACCCAAATATGGACCACTGCCGAGACTCAACCATGGTTCATGCCAAGTAGCATCGGGCCCGCGGGTTCATCCATCTGGAAAGAGATATCGGGAACTGAATCCCCATTGAGTTTGACTTATTCTTATGAGAGAGACCTGCCGAGCAAACCGGGTCAGGTCAAAAGAGGAAAGTCAAGGCGGTGGAGTGTAAAGTCGATGAATGTAGTGCAAGATAATCAGGTGGAATGGTCCCAGAACAAGTTTCCTCCATTTGCAGCTGCGTTTATGCTTCCAGCCATGCAGGGGTTTGACAAAAAAAGTCATGGGGTTGACTTTCTTGGTAGAGATTTTATTGTTCTTGGAAAACTTATTCACATGCTCGGTATCTGTATGAAATGTTCTGCCATGCATCCTGAAGCTTCTGCTTTGGCACTCCCGTTGCTGGATATGTTGAGTACGAGGTATTGCAAACGCATCTTTGAATCGGCTAAATTGTGTAGCTAGAGGTGGTATTTTCAATCATTACTTATGAGTGGGTCAACTACGTATTATCTCTGACTTGGTCAAATGGGTATATCTAGAAAAAAAGTTAGCTTAAGTGAACCAAACCAAACCAAACGTACCCAGTATAATCCCACACATAGCTAACGCTATTAGTAGGGTCTGGGGAGGGTGTGATGAGGGCAAACCTTACCCCTATCCCAAGGGATAGAGAGGCTGCTCCCGTTTAGACCCCCGGCTCCATGGAAAAGAAAAAGATAAAAATATAAATAAAATTAATGAGTAATAAAGTAAAATAAATCTAACAGTAATCTAACAATTAGCAGTGTATGACTAGAGTATATTAGTCACAAGAAACACAACACACCTACAAGAAACAAGACATACGCAAAATCTTTGCTAAACAACTCTACTCTCCCACACAACGGGTCACTCATCCTAAAACCCTAATACGACGTCTCCATGAAATCCTATCATTGATCATGTCTTCTGAGAGGTGTAAATCTAGCAAATCAAGCCTAATCCTCTCATCCCACGTTAATTTCGGTCTCCCCCTGCTCCTTTTCCCCTCTACAACGAGAGTTTCCACCGTTCTCACTGGATCTGTGCTCTGTCTCCTCTTGACATGTCCAAACCATCTCAATCTTCCTTCTCTTATCTTATCTGAGATACATGTGACTCCCAATCTCTTCCGAACAACTTCATTTCTTATTCGGTCCTTTCTTGTGTGTCCACACATCCACCTCAACATCCTCATCTCAGCTACATCCATTTTTCGAGCTCGTGTCTTCTTGATGGCCCAACAATCGGTTCCATATAGCATCGCTGGGCGAACTGCTACCCTATAAAATTTACCCTTTAATCCTATTGGGAACCTCTTGTCGCACAAAACACCTGAGGCCGCTCTCCATTTACACCAACCAGCCTGCACCCGATGGACTACATCATTGTCGATGTCCCCGTTACTCTGGATGACAGATCCTAGATACTTGAACTTCAGTGTCTTAGGGACAACCCCACCTTCAATAGAAATCTGGGTCTCCTTGTCGACGTTTGCACCACTAAAGTTGCAGTGAAGGTACTCGGTTTCAGATCGGCTTATCTTCAAACCTTTGTGCTCTAAGACTGTTCTCCATTCCTCTAGTCTGTTGTTCAATGTCTCTTTACTTTCTGCAATCAACACGATATCATCAGCAAAAAGCATGCATCATGGAATTGCATCTTGAATCGACTTTGACAACTCATCCAAAACTACTGCAAAGAGAAAGGGGCTTAGTGCCGACCCCTGGTGAACTCCCACTTCCACCGGAAAAAAGTCTGTATCCCCCACGGGTGCTCGGACGCATGTCTTAGCCTCATGATACATATCCCTAATTGCCTCAATATATTTACTAGGGATCCCTCTTCCCTCCAGACTTTCCCAGATCAATCTTCTAGGCACACTATCGTACGCCTTTTCAAGATCGATGAACACCATATGTAAATCATGTTTCTTCTCTCTGTACTTTTCCATTAATCTTCTTAAAATGTGTATCGCCTCCGTAGTGGACCGGCCTGGCATGAACCCAAATTGGTTTGCTGTAACCTGGGTTTGTCGTCTAATCCTTGTATCTATAACTCTTTCCCATAATTTCATTGTATGACATAGGAGCTTAATCCCCTTGTAGTTAGCACAACATTGAGCATCTCCTTTGTTTTTATATAGGGGTACTAAGACACTACGCCTCCACTGATCTGGCATCTTCCCGGTTTTGAAGATATTGTTGAACAGTCTTGTTAAACAACTGAACGCCTTCCTCTCCCATACACTTCCACGCTTCAATGGGTATGTTGTCTGGACCGACTGCCTTAGCTCTTCCCATCTTCTTAAGAGCACTCCTCACTTCTTCCTGTGTGATATTTCGACAATAACAATTATTTCGTTGACTGGATTGAGTAGTGGGATTCTCCGTTATAGCTAGACTTGGTCTACAACTGTTGAAAAGGGTGTAGAAATAGTTTTGCCATCTCAGCTTGATGTCTCGTCCCTTTACCAAAACTCTTCCATCATCTTCCTTGATAAACTTCACGACCCCAAGATCTTGTCTCCTACGCTCCCTATTTTTGGCAATCTTAAACATATGATGCTCCCCTTCCTTGGTGTCTAGTTTTCTATACATCGTTTCATAGGCAAAATTCTTTGCCTCACTCACTGCCTTTTTAGCTTCCCTCTTTGCCTGTCTATAGTTCTCCCGTAGTGTCATTATCTCCTCTCCATTACTGCACTGCAACATCTCTTTAAAGCGTTGTTGCTTGTCCTTTTTCTTGCTCCGCACCTCCTCATTCCACCACCAAGACTCCTGATGTCCTCTTGTTGCTCCCAATGTGACTCCGAGGGTTTCCTTTGCTGCCTGCGTAACAGTGGTTGCCATAGCAACCCACATCTGGTTTGTGTCGCCATCCTTAGTATTTGTGTTCATCGCCATCACTTTATCTTTTAAACAAATTGATGTTTTCGTCCTTCAAATTCCCCCATCTGATCCTTGGTTTATTTTTTCTTCTCCTCTCTGCCACCCTTTTTCTCAAGGTAAAATCGGCCACCAACAGATGATGTTGGGTCGCTACTGACTCTCCTGGAATTACCTTGCAATCCTTCCACCAATTGCGATCCCCTTGTCTCATCAGGAAATAGTCGATCTGCGTGTTGCGCCCCCCGCTACTAAAAGTAATCAAATGTGATTCCCTCTTTATAAAGAACGTGTTTATAATACCAAGATCATGCGCAAGCGCAAAGTCAAGAAGCTCCCTACCATTATCGTTTCTAACACCATAACCAAAACCTCCATGAACCATCGGAAAACCATCACTCTCACCCACGTGACCATTAAAATCACCTCCTAAGCATATTTTCTCGTGTCTAGGTAATGACCTCATTACTCCGTCTAAACTACCCCAAAAATCCCTCCTTTCTTGGTCTCCTAGACCTACATGTGGTGCATAAGCGCTAACAATTGCCACAACTTCCTCACCAAGTACTACTCTCAACACCATGATCCTATCATTATATCTTTTCACTTCCACCACATTACCGTGCAGTTCTTTAGCAACTAGAAAACCCACCCCATTTTTTGTTCCATTGCAACCAGAATGCAACAGTTTGTAGCCATTACACTCACCCCCCCTTTGACCCTTCCACCTAGTCTCCTGAAGGCAAGCTACCTGAATCCTATGTTTTCTAAGCACGTCTACTAACTCTAACAACTTACTAGTTAGGCTTCCTACATTCCAAGATGCCAAACGTAACCTATACCCCTTATGGTTAGCACTAGATGCACCCCTCTCCCCTGAACATGATCTCAAGGAGACATTATTCCACCTACCGTCTATGTTTGAAATAATACACAAGATGTATTTATTTTTATTTTAACCACAGTTAAGCAAATAGAATATTTATTTTTATTTTAACCACAGTTAAGCAAATAGAATAGATAAATTGCTCATTAATCAAACAGATGCAACACGTATATGCAACAGTCAAAACAAAAAACAGGGTATGTCTCTCCCTGTGAATCAAGAACAATTGCTGGTCCTCCTAACCCAGACCAAGAATGCCTAAGCATGCAATTCGTGTAACAAGAACGTAAAACGGACAGAAATAAAGGAGTTGGAACGAACTAACCCAATTGCGCCCAAGTTAGGGTACTCCTTCCTATTCCACCTTGGTATCACCGTCAGTAGAACTAGGGTTTTAGACCGCAGGTCTCCTCCTAGTCTTGAATCAGACTCGCAGCGGTGGCGATAATCGCGGTGCGGCGGGGCTATTTGGCTCTTTGATTCGAGTGTAGTGTTGAGTAGACCAAAACAGGCTAAATAAGTAAATAGCAACACCAACAAGCCCTTCACTTATTTGAGGGAAATTCCGGCTTGTTCTTCCAGGAGTACCAGATTTGAGTAAAGCTCCTCAAATCTCCGCTGGTTGTTTCATCAATTTCGAGCCCTAGTTGAACATAATCAACCAAAAATTGAATAAAAACAGGTCCGTCACAAAACCGTCGACGAAATCGCCGTGATGAACACAAAAGGATTAGGGTTCCGGCGAAGACGATAATCAACCAAAAACTGAATAAAAACAGGTCGGCTGCAACAACGTCGATGAAATCGCAAAGAATCTAGGTTGTCTTGATGAAATCGAGTAAGACAAATCTATAACATCTTTAATAATCGGGGACAATAACCAGGAAGTGAAAAGGGGTTGAGATTAATATAAATTGATCGTGTTGAAGTAAAAGTTAGCTTAAGTGAAAACGGGCCAATTGGGTTGGGTTGGGTTGGGATGGGGCGAAAGTCATCTAAGTGTAATTTTATTGAATAAAACCCCTTAAATCAGGCTAATCACACACTTAGATTAATGTTGAAGTAGTAATATTTTGTTACCATATTTGACACAAAAATGGGATAAAAAAAATTTCGGGTCAACCGAAAACATCTATTTTGACCTGTTGATCCTTTAGGTGTAGCCGTCAGTTCTATGGGAGATTTTGAGATATGAAGTTGATTTTTATTGATTAATGACTTTAATTGCAGGCAAATAAGCCATCATGCAGAAGCATATGTTCGTAAATCTGTGCTTTTTGCAGCATCATGCATATTATTGGCTCTTAATCCAACTTATGTAGCATCTGCATTGGTTGAAGGAAACAGTGAATTATCTAGAGGGCTAGAGTGGGTGCGTACATGGGCTCTTTCTGTAGCTGAATCGGACACTGATAAGGAATGCTACACGGTGAGGACAAAAAACAACCTAATTTTCTTTTCATGTGAAAATATAACTTATTGGTGGTTAATTTGCCAGATGGCAATGGCGTGTCTTCAACTCCATTCTGAAATGGCCCTCCTAACATCCCGAGCATTGGAGTCATCCGATAGTGTAATCCAGGCAAGAGGCATAAGTCTTCCATCGAGTCTATCAAAGGGGAAAATCAGAATCTCACTCTAATTTCAGAAAATACATAATCAGTTACCTGGTATGTTTCCTTTTTATGCTTCATTCGTATTTCATTGTCCTGTAGCATTTTTTATTTATAAAGTTAATATTCAAGCAAATTAGTTATGATTAGAGGGGTTGTTAGAAAAGTTATGATTAGAGGTGCGAAGTGGGTGGTTCATGTGAGTTGGGTAACGGGTCAACACATGTCATTTTTCATGCTTATCAAAGCAGGACAGGGTTGGGCCACCCAAAGCCCCCTTTGGCCAATATTTGTATTTTTATAAATAGTTGGTGCGTCAAATATGATTAAAAAGATTATATTATTTCAAATGTGCCAAATACTATGTTGTTTATGAATCAAATCATTTAGGAGGTTGTATGCATTTAATTATACTTTTGAGAGACCTGAAACCGTTTGACACATCTTTTTTAAAGCTAATTTTGTATTTGACCCGTTAAGAGAGAGACATAACTGGAGTTGACCCCATTCATAAGTTCCTGGTTCGACGTCGTCATCTTTAATTATGATTTTACTTATAAAAAGTTTACCGTCTTACATGTTCCATCTCCCCTTGAAGGTTATGTAACCTACAAGACTAATTGTGTATTGTTGCATTCGTGAATCGATGTGTCACTGCCAAAACCTTAACAATCAATGTTTTGGATGGGAAATCGTTTGGTAGGCGCATGCCATATATCATTCACCCAATATTTCATTGAATGTTCTTCTAACATTTTGCTTTCTAAATTTGTTTTCAGAATGTAAAAATCGGTGCTACCATTGTACATAGAAGTTGCATGAGTGTCATAGGCCATATCCCACTGATGATGGATGAAAGATCAAGGCTAGTACAAATACTTCATCAGAAAGGGAAAATTCATAACTATTTTCTGCATGTTTATTTCTAATTGTAGTTTTACTTTATCCAAAACTGTAAAATGTTAGATGGTTAAATTAAAAGACTCGAAAAATATTCTGGTCTAATGGCCATGCGCCACATGTTTGGTTTAACCGTTGCCTCGATTTGCAGTTCAACATGGACCATGGACAGGTTCGGTAACAAATCAGTTGATTTTTGGCAGGGCCGAGACAGTTGGCCCAAGTTAGCGCGTAAATTTTGTGTAAAAAGACATTTTAGTATATAATTAGTGCTTAAAGTTTGATTATGAAACATATATTGTTTAAGATATATGGTTGATCGGTGGTCTTTGAAACTAAAGTGTTAAATTGAATTCATTTAAACCTTCTGGACTAAAAGTGTAAATAGGTAAAAGTAAAGGGGCTACACCTGTTTGATGATCCATAGGATAGGGACTATTATTGTAAAATCACTGTAAACAAAAAACAGAGTGAAAACTGAAAACCAGCAGAGAAACACCTGCTTAAGCCCTTCTCCATGGCAGCAGCTTCATCTTCTGCATATCTCGTTGACTCTCTCTCCTCCCTTTCACTCTCTTCTTCAGAAACGTCGCCACCACCACCACCGCCGCCGACCTCCGTTTCTCTCACATCTGTCTCCGCCGCCTCTGATTCGTTGTCAATAAAAGCCCTAACGATCAGTCAACCTCTAATAACCCCCGTGATCCGTGAAACCTCTCATGATATCCAGTCAGTTCTGTTTCCTTCTCTTGCTTTATCAAATACTTTATTCTTCAAAACGCTGTACAACGTTCAGGTGATCGTGAATCCCGATGAATCTGAAGAGAGCCTGATCGGTCGGTTTCGTCGAGAGGTTTTCAGAGCGAATATTATACAGGAATGTAAGCGCAGGAGGTTCTTCGAGACGAATCAGGAGAAGCGAAAACGGAAAATTCGTGATGCTGCTAGGCGAAGATCCCGAAGGTGACGATTCTTCGTTTCTGTTTATTGTTTTTGATCTTATGAAGAATAATATTATAATTTGGTTCTTGATTATGTAGAAATGTTAAGATCTATAATTAATCTCACATACAGCAGTTGAGAAAACTTAAGTGTTTTTATGGTTAGGGAGGGGCAGTTGAGAGAATCTAAATGTTAAGATCTATAATCTCACATACAGCAGTTTAGAAACCCTAAGTGTTTTTATGATTATACATTTCATGATTTTAAAGTGATTATTCGAGTTTATCTTTCAGAACCAGAATAGATAATCGAGTAATCATTCGAGTGTAGGTAGGTATTGTTAAATAGTTGTATACAGTGTTGTAAAAATCGCTAGGCGCTAGTCGGGCGGTGGGGTAGGGCCTAGGCCTAGGCGGGATTAATCGGGGCCTAGGTGGGATTAATCGGATTAGAATTTTTATATGTAATTTTCAGTTTTTTATATATATACACACATTTTTATATGTAATTTTTATAAAAATGTTCATTTTTAAACCACACCAAAGGTTTTCGCCGGAATTTGGCCGGAAAGTTCAGGTTTTCGCCGAAAATTGGCCGGAATTTTCAGGTTTTCGCCGGAATGTTCGCCGGAATCTGGCCGCCTAGGACCGCCTAGGCCCAAAATTCCTCCTTTGCTGAGCGCCTAGCGATTAATCGGCGCCTAGGCGATTTTTACAACACTGGTTGTATAGTTGTTGCTAGGTTTTTTCTGTTATTCTCATGAAATACTATGATAAGTTGGAAAATGGTTGCATTGTGCTTAAATATTTGCATATCATCTTCGTTCATCAGTTATCACAACCCAAGCTTCAGTTCAATCATCCGATCTTGAACCCGAAGAGTTGCAGAATATTCATTTTTCCAGTTGGCAGTACTGAACAAAACTGGCTTTCCCTACCCATAGTTATTTTCAGTTAATGGGAGTTTACACCAAGTGCTAACCTTGAAGACCCTTACGCCTTCTGAAATCTGAATATTAAACTCTCATTTCTCTGAAAGTACGTTCACTATCTCAATTCTGTTTTTGCGCGTTAGACTCTTCGAATACTCGTCATTGATTTTCTTAAACGAGCCCCACAGTTTGGTCACAAGATTTGCTATTTGATTAGCTACTGCATTGTCAAATCAGAAAATATTGCCAATTTGATGATCTTGTAACAAATGTATCTTTTTTCTTAAATTTACAACTTGGAATGCCCCTGATGCTTTACAATCACTTCAAACGGTGTTGGCGTTTGATCAAGGTGGCAACCACCTCAACCCTGGTGGGTTTCAACATTGCTTTTGAGTCTGTTTATGACTAAGGAACTAAACACAAACCTCTTTTGTTACAAGATTCTCTAATGGGAAGCGTTGGATCCTTCAGGTTTTCGCTGCTATTGAATGAGATATGGATAGACCAACTGCAATGCCACCACAATCAAACAAGTTAAACTTGGATGGCTAACGCTTCAGGTTTTGGCTGCTATTCAATGAGATATGATTCCACCAACACAAGGTGGTTCCATTCTTCGATTACTGGACTTTTGATGATGTCTAAAAGGTTAGATCTGGCCTGGGCTGCTATAAACTGAACCCCTTGATAGGTGCAGTCAACAGTGTTTTGCTTCTAGTACAGCCCACACCTTCACCTTCACCCACCCCACCCCCACCTGCCACCATAATGTCCATTTTTATTGTAGAGGTTAAAGTCTATGTTTAGTTTCAGAGTGGATGCATGTAGAATTAAATATCACCTTTTCATAGAGCTTTTATTTGCAGTTGGTTTATTTTGGAAACTCTTATATCACATTTTAGCATAGTCAAGTAGACTGATTACAATAGCTTCTAACTACTTGCTCTTGAATAAGATTGAAAACAATGGTATAAAAGCTTTAGTAGTGTCATTTTTTGGTCCAAATTTACTTCATTTAAAGAGAGAATGATGGGACCTACAGAAGTTGCTTCAACCTTAGAGTAGCAAACCGAATGATTTGCAAACTGAATTTTAACATTTCATTTAATAGTTATTATGTCTAAAAGACTTATACTTGGTTTGCTTTTTCCATACAGGCGTCAACGACCAGTGGCCAAAAAGGATGATACCCCACGAAAGAAGGTGGTCGGTGATGAACCTGACAACTGGGACCTGATTGATATTGAAGTCCCCTATTGTGGATGAGGGCTAAAAACCATTCCCTTTGCCATTCGATCTTGCACCCTGACACTATATGCAGTTCGACTACTAATTACGTGGGTTAGCCTTTAGTATGCATTTGTACAAGTGATCCATGTAGAAGTGTTGTTAGTTGTTACAATAACAGTCTCCTGCTATGTCTAGAATTATATTTTTGGGCATATCTAGTTAAGCATTGAATCATTGATCAGGTACGTGCATCAGTTTGTATTGATCTTGATTATGGTTTTAAAAGTGTGAGGCGTTCCGAGGCATTTAGATCTTGAAAGGCCAGGTGCAAGTTGAACCGGTAAAAAACCGGCCAAAAACAGCTCAAAGCTGAAAAAACCCGGTCAACAACCTGACCTGGAACCAGTTCCATTGTGTACCTGGTCAAGCCCAACCCGGTTCTGGAACTGGAACCGGTTAAAAAATCCCAGTTTGTGCACCTCTACGTGTGACGTTGCTTTATGTACAACCAAATATGCTTTATGTATAACCAAAAGGTGCATTCCTCTTATCTTCTGTACGTAACAACCTTCTTTATCAAGTGAACCATTTATAATCTCTTCATCCTTTTAGATCTTTTCTTAATCGTGAGAACCCGTTACCTGAAAAATAACTTGACCGCCAATATCCTGCTAACCGTCAGGATCGGTTAAAGGCATCTTGCGCTGCGCATGTGGCCTTCAAGTGGAGCGCTTGCAATGTTTTCATGCCTTGGAAAGAATAAAGATGGTGGCAGTAGTAATTAGAAAAAAAATTATATCTATATTATTATAAGTTTGAGCATTTCTCTATTTTAATGCATGCAACGACCACGAGGCACGAGCTATTAAACTAAACTTAATTATAACATGATGAATCTGATAATTTAAAATCTAGTTTAACAATGATTATTTTTAGGTAACCAGTTATATAATAATGTGTTAATTCTTGTAGTATTTATTAGACAAATTGTCAACAAATAATTAAAGATTATTAATAACAATAAGGTTCAATCACAAGTGTTTATTAGATTTAATTTAAAAAAAATGAACCTAGCAAAAACACTTTTCTAACGTTAAAATTATAACATTTTCTTACCTTTTACCGGTCTACAAGAGACGGTAAGACGGACGGTTGGAAACTTTCAAGAGCTGGTGCAGTGGTAAACACCTGAATCCTCTCTAGCGGAGTGGTTTCGTCATATTCTCTTAAAGACTACATTCTCAGCACAAGTTATGATCTGTTTGATTTCGTTGGTTAGTAGGGTATTGGCAGGTTCCGTAAATTTTCCGGTGACGAGGTTATAATAATGGTTAAAAAAAGATGAATGGATGGTTGTCTTAGAGGCGGCAAGATGGGCGGGTAGATCGGTTTGAGTAACCGACAAATGCTTGAATCTCATCATTCTTCTCAAACTTTTGCATATTAACTTCATTCATCACAACCCATGCTTCAATTCCATCATCTTTCCTTGAATCCATAAAAACAATACAATTTTCATCACCAAGATTTGCCATACTAAGCCAAACTGGCTTTCCCCACCCAAAATCAGCATCATTGACTGCATACCTACACAAACTGCTGAACCTCAATACCACCCCCACACCCTCATCAATCATAAACTTTCTTATTTCTTTAAAATTACCTCTCGCTATCTCAAACCCGTTTTGACCCGTTAAGTTCTTCAAATACTCGCTATCTATCTTCCCGAACGAACCCCGTAACTTAGTCACAAGACTAGCAATGTCTGCTGTTTGATCATAACTTGCTACTGCACTAGCCATTTGAAAAAGATTGCCAAATTGATGATCTTGTAACAAAGGTACCATCTTTTTCCTGAAATTCACAACATGAAACGCCACCGAGCTGGCTTTACGATCACCGGCTAGAGCCATGGTCCCACACTTCCAGATCAAAGCAGTCACAAGCTCGACCCGTGTGGGTTTCTTCACCAGGCGACTGCGCTCCACTTGGCGCTTCAGTTCGTCTATGGCTAAGGAACTAAACACGAACCTTTTCGTTACAAGATTTTTTAAAGGGACATGAACCGTTGGATACTTAGGGTTTCGTGTGTATTCATGTGAGTCAACAGGAGGAAATAGAACCGCGGAGTCAAGAACAGGCCCCGCCAATGGACTCTTGGATTCTTTCGTCGTCGCAAACCAGTGGCTCACAAACGACGAAAGACTACAAGCGTCCATTATTCTATGAGACATGGACACTCCGACCGCTAAGCCACCACAATCAAACAAGTTAACTTGGATGGCCAACTGTTCTTCAACATATGATGATTCCACCATTGCAAGTTGGTTTAGTTCTTTAATTACTGGATTTTTGATGATGTCCAATAGGTTGGACTCGACTCGGGCTACCAAGAACTGAACCCCTTGATCGCTGCAGTCAATGGTGTTTCTGTTTTCGGTCAACCTTCCAGCCAAAGGGTAGAAATGAGTCAAGGTTTTAGAGAGGGAGGTTTTGAGTTTGATGGTCATTTTGGATTGTGTAATGGTGGTGGATTCATCGTATAAGTAGTAATGAATGGATGAGGTATAATAAGGAGGAATTAGTTGATCAATGTGGGATAGTTTGTAGGTTTTGAGTTCTAAAGGGGTTGGAGAAGTTGGTACAATAACCTCATTTGACACTACAATGACCTTCATATCAAGATAGGGGTGTGTGTATGTGTGAGAGCTTGGTGGTCATGAAGAGGTTTAAATAACTTGTACTAAAAGAGTAGCTTAACATATCAATAGTCAGTATCCATGTATTATCGGTTTGAGTGGCGAAATGAACGAACTGTATAGCTGGTCCGGGTCAAAACGAGCTCTTTTAAAAGACATGTCAAATATAGCTGGTTCGGGTCAAAACGAGCTATTTTAAAAGACATGTCAAATGAGTTTAGGCTAAAACTAATGAGTTGGGTTATGGATTTTCGCCCTACTATAATTGTTTTTACGGCAGCGGTGGTGATGCCGCTGACGACCGATAGGCATACACCTGCACCAGTGATGGCAGTTAGAGGTGTCAATCGTGTCGGGTTGGTGGGTTGATGAATTGACAGGTTGATAGTTTGAATCATGCAACCCGAACACAACTCATATTCTTATTCATGTAAAAAGTTTCAACCCCAACCTGGATACACATAAATTCGGGTCAACTCGAACCTGACCCATTTAACCCGTTTATCTAAGTCAAAATCATAAACTACTAAATCCAAAATCTAATTAATTTAAGGTAAACTGAAAAATAACCGAATAGTTATCTCTGGAAAAATAAAAAAAAGAAAAGTTTTGGTATAAATCAGTTTCTTTATAGTAAAAACTAAACACAAAAGTAATTGAAGAGTCGTTTCTAGATTAGGAAAAAAATTTTAAAAACATTTTGAAACTTAAATGGGTTAACAAGTCAACCCGAACCCAACCGTTTATTAAACGGATCTACCCGAAAACGACCTGTTTCTTTAAAACGGGTTAAAATAGCCAACCCAGAACCTTATAATTTCGTGTCATGTCAGAAATTACCACTGATCGATGTCGTTTGGTCGGTCAAAAACAATCCTTAAACACCTTAACTAGTAAGGGTAAGTAGAGTATCGTATCCACGAGGAGTATGTCGAAAGTGCTACTTTGTTACAATATTCAAAAACAGAAAACAATAACAACTGATTTGGATTTGGGTTTAAAACAATAATGAGAGAGGTAATCCTCTCCGGGGTTCGGGTATGCAAACACAAGTTACTTCAAGATAATTAGCAAGCAATTACATAGACATAATCAGGCGGTTCAATTGAATTCAGTGATAATATGAGAACCCGTTGTAAATAAAACTTATTCTCACACAACCATCAATGATCAACCAACTATAATCCAACCCCCAAGTCGTCCCCGATGTAAAGAAACCCGAGATTATTGAGACTTGAACAACAATTCGAAATCAATCAATGAAGTTTAAAGAATTCAATCAATAAATGAAATCATATGGCTTAACATGCCAATCAAGATTACAAACCAAAGCTAATCATTCAAGAAATTACAAGTGTTCACAAACCCTAGACCCAAAGAAGACTACAAGAGATTTAGCTACTCATACTCATAACAATAATCAAAATTAGTGTACTAGGACTTACAATCATGAAAGATTAAGAACAATCGACCTAAGGATAGTGAAAATCGCCTTCTTGGAGCTCTGGAATGGCTAGAATCGAACCTGGATCGGAATGGGGGCTGCACATGGTGAAAACCTGATTTAGGTTAACTTTTCAGTAAAACCTCACAAAAGAGTCGGGCGCGCTTCTTTGAATCCTCGCGTACCGCGAAGAGTTCCACCCAGGTCTTCGCGTACCACGAAGACTAGAATTTCTAGCAAACTTTGACTTTTTGATCCTCGTGCTTCGTGTCCGACTGCTTCGCTTCCGTTATCCGCTCATCTAGCACATAGATACATACAAAGATAACTAAAACGCACGCAAAGCGGCATATAAACTGGGGTTATTAAACCCTACATCAACCACCCCTAGTGACGGTGATGTCGTAGCATTGGTAGACTATGGCAAACAAGTGTACACTTCTGCCTTTACTAACCGGTTTGATACAATTTTTTTAATGGGGACTCAAACTAATTTAAAATTTAATTGCTTGGATCTATATTTTATTAAAAAATATATCGATATTTTATAACTTTTAACATGGAAAAAAGTTTTAAATTTAAAGGTATTTTATTTTTCTATAATTTTAACGGAATGGTTATAAATGAAACCTAATTAATATAGGAGTAAGAAAGTCAAACACGTCAAGGACCCGATCCATAGTTTATGGAAGGCTCATATGTTATAGTATAAAACTATAAACTAGTTGCTATGAAAACGTAATCTAGGGTTGGAATTATACCTTCTTTTTTTCTGAATTCGAATTAACTTCATTTTCAAAGATAGACCTAGAAATCAAACTCATATCAAATCAACAACACAATTTTAAAAGAAATCACATAACAACATCCAAAACCCACAAATCTAGTTAGACAAGAGTCGCCAATATGCATACCTAAGCATACTAGTGATTCAAATAATCGAATTAATCAGAATCCAAAGCCTCCCCCATGGCTCCACTCTTCGCACGAACTTTCCACTTAGATTACCCAGGCAGACGACAATGAACATAATGCTCCAATTCTCCAAGCGACGTTTCATTTCTCAATGATCCAAGAGTGTTTCACATTGGTCGGTTTATGAACAGGCCAATTTAAAGTTAAATGAGGTCCTTAAAGATGCCCCCAAAGCCATTGCTTTAGTGGCCTTACCCTTGGGGCCGGTCCTGTCATTAAAGCAAAATACGAAGTTTTTTTTCATTTGAACGCTCTAAAACTTCATCGAATATTCGATTTTAGCATTCTATCTCTGTTGAAGTTGGAACTAAGATTATATACCTTCTAAAATGACATCAACTTTTCACCTTATTAAAACGTTATGGGTATTCTTGAATTATACTCATTATCGCATAACTTTTTACCATGATTAATTTGAGTAGTACTACATGTTATATTTGTTGGAGGCTCAACAAGCATGTCATTATGGAATCAATGACGCGGCACCAACAGTGAGGCGTGATTATATGGCAACGTCCTCTAAGAACAGTGTTATAATATGTTATTTATGTTGAGGTGTATGTATCGGTCCTAAGACATTTAATCTATTATGTAGTATATGGTTAGTGTACATGTCAATATTTTCCCACGGCTAGCTACCTATGCACCTAACTGTAGGAATCCTGGATATTCGTGTAGACATGGAAACTCTAATAATCACGTAAGATCGCTTTCAGATTGAAATTTTGAGGGTACACAAATATTCAATCGAATAAGAATAAGAGATTCAAGAAATAAAACGTGAAATCTGTTAGAAATTCCGTATGTAGGGGTAAAACGATACAACAATTCGACGGTTGTTGATTGAAAACTGTCACAACCGTCAACTGTTTGGAAATTAACTGTTGTTTCAGTTTACTCCGGATGACCAAATTAACTGTTTGAAAATTAACTGCATTTCTTTATGTACGATAGAAAGAAGAGCTATTTTGAGGGAACATTGAAGTGTGACGCTTTAGAAGTAATAGAAAAAGAAGATGGGAATTATATAGTTATTAAGAAAAAAATTTACTTATTTATTTGTTTCCGTAATCTTTGTATTAATAGAATATATATAGGCGATATTTATTGTCTTTGATTCTGTAAATGTGAGTTCATCCGAGCTAAAATGTTACAACAAAATTTTAAAATGATTTGATTCAATTGGTGATTCTCAAGCCGGATCGACTTGGATCAAAGTCATTGTAAAATTGAAATCCTAAATCAATGCTATTGGAAAGTAAGTTTTCTTTTTCTTGACATGCTCAAATTTATTGATAACATGAGACAAAATCCTATTAGATATTTAATATAATTAACATAAATTAGTCCTTTTCACATCCCCCCTAAAATGACCTTGCATCTACCATCTACTAAAATATACATTATGCACAAAACACCAAGAACACATAGAAAATACATCATTTAAAAATAACAAAGATCCATTATTCATAGTTGAAAACTACCAATTTGGTTGATTTAAAATTAAGAGGGGTAGCGTAGTCCTAAGCGCTTTAGTCCCTCTATCAAATCAGGTCGTAGGTTCAAATACAGTTTATATTGATTTTCTGCTTTAATTTTAACCTCTTGAAGACAAGTTGTGCGAGTTTTCTGGTAACGGTTCTCACAATAGACAAAAAAAACTTGGGTTGATTATTCTTTGAACAAACTTGTATATTTATAATCTACAACACAATACCTTTCATTGGTTGATCAAGAAATCAACTTGTGGTAAAGCCAACAAATTCTTGAAGCTCATCATTCTCCTCAAACTTGTGCATATTATCTTGATTCATCACAACCCATGCTTCAATCCCATCATCCTTTCTTGAATCCATAAGAACTATAGAGTTTTCATCACTAAAATTAGCACTACTAACCCAAACTGGCTTTCCCCATCCAAAATCACCATCATTAAACCCAAATCTACACCAACTACCAAACTTGAACACTCCTACACCCTCCTTAACCATACACTTCCCAATTTCCTTAAAATTACCTTTCCCTATCTCAACCCCTTTTTCGCCCATTAGACCCTTCAAATACGCGCTATCAATCTTCATAAACGACTCCCTCAACTTCACCACACGACTAGCCATGTTCGCAGTTTGATGAGCCATTGCATTAGCCAATTGAAAAAGATTTCCAAATTGTTGATCTTGTAAACAAGGCATCATTTTTTTCCTGAAGTTTATAGAATGGAAAGCCACTGAGGACTCACATTGATCACCTAAAGCCATGGTTCCACACTTCCAAATCAAAGCGGTCACCAGCTCGACCCTGGTGAGGTCCACCAGGGTCGTGTCATGGTCTTTAACGACTTTGTGTTTCAATCTGTTTATGGCTAAGGAACTGAAAATGAACCTCTTTGTTACAAGTGTCTCAAATGGGACAGGAGCCGTTGGATCCTTCGGGTTTCGACTGAATTGACACGCGTCCATTGGATGGAATAGAACCGCTGAGTCAAGAACCGGGCCCGGCATTGGAGTCTCTGACCCTTTAGCCAATGTGAACCAGTGGCTAACAAATGATGAAATACTACAAGCATCACCTATTCTATGTGACATGGACACACCAACTGCTATGCCACCACACTCAAACAAGTTAACTTGAATGGCTAACTGTTCTTCAACATATGATGTTTCAACCTTCACTAGTTTATTCAGTTCTTCGATTACGGGACTTTTGATTACGTCGAAGAGGTTGGATTCAACTCGGGCTACCGAGAACTGAACCCCTTGATCGGTGCAGTCAACGGTGTTTTTGTTGGTGGTCAACCTTCCTGCCAAAGGGTAGAAGTGAGTCAAGGTTTTAGAAAGTGAGGTTTTGAGTTTGATGGTTATTTGAGATTGTGTTGTGGTGGTAGATTCATGATCATGTGAGTAGTAAAGAATGAGTGGGATGTAATAAGGAGGGATTTGTTGATCTATAAATGAGAATTTGTAGGTTTTGAGGTCAGAAGGGGTTGGAGAAGATGGTACAATAAGCTCTTTTGAAAGAACAGTAACCTTCATTTTAGGGTTTTAGAGAAGAGATAATAATTGTTATGAAATCAACCAGTTTAGTGCTACATAAAAGAAGCAAATTCTTGATTCTGTAGATGACAAAGTTGGTTTAATTTTTTTTTTTTTTGTGGGGGTGGAAAGGAGGGGGGGGGGGTGGTGGCTGGGTTATGGGTGGGTGGTGGCTGGGTTATGGGTGGGTGGTTAAAACAGTATTTTTTTTCCTTGGCAGGGGTGTGTGTGAAACCTTAAATTTGCAATTGTGGACAGTGGACCTCTCCTTTTTATGGAAAAAAAACACATTTAAAGACGAGTGATTCTGAGTTTGCTAGTTACATAAAGCAAGGAGTGGTTCTTTTTATGTACATCATATATATTACTGGCCTTTTATGTAGATTCTCTCTGTGAATAAGAGCACCTCTTGGACACTCATTGCGGAAGAAGGCGGATGGCTCACGTTGTAAACATGCCGCGTTGGAGGCCTCGTTCGGATGGCGTAAGGTTGGGGCGCCTCTAGAAATCCAAACGATGCCATCATTATTATCTTCCAATTAATTCCAAAATTAACACTCATTAATCTTAATCATTAAATTAGTTGATTGTTTCCTATGTTTTTTTAGGCTAAATCCATTTTGTATTTGATCATGAGCATCAACAATGCACGACAATAAAGAGGTGGCTGTACAGTACGAGCAACTAAAGCAATCGTTTTAGGCCCCCAAATTTTAAGGGCCTCAAAATTTGAAGAAATTATTTTAATCTATATTCTAACGTAAAAGTATATGTACGTGATAATTTATCAACTTTTATGTATTTAGAGAGAAATGATAATTTATCAACTTTTGTGTTAACAGTACATAACATTATTTATTTTCACGCTCCATAAAATTACATTTTAGTAATTTTTTTATATATTTATAAAACTTTCCTAAAAATCCCCTATTTTAATGTATTTTTTAAGTTTTAAAACATGTTGAGCTGCCCTTGCACGATATGAGAGGCAGATGTGTTTTTGTGAAAGATATGAATTGTTGTTCATGAAGTAAAAGTGAAAATCAATTAAAAATATAAAGGTAATTATTAGAACAAATACATTGTTAGTTTTTTAAATAAATGATATTTAAAAACTTACGTGTCAATAAGAACTTATTACCAACACAAGATACATTGCAAGTTTTTGTACCAACAGAACTTATGCAAGAATAAATCTCGAAAAAAGTGTGTATCAATAAAGATATCTAAACAACATTATACAAAAGGGCCCCTCTCTCCTGCTGTGAGTAATGCTTCATACCATATCGCAACTTCTTATAAATAAAAAAATTATATCGATGGTTCGGTTCGGTTCGGTTCGGTTAGAATGTTAGATATGGTTCGAGTGAGTTAACTTTGTTCGATTATTTCAGTTACCGAATAACCATAACCGACCAAACTATAAAAGTGGTTATTTAAAAAATACATAACCGCATTATCGTTACTTTTTTTTAAAAGAAAATTTTCTTTATTTATGTGGGGGTTGAGACTTGAACTTATTACCTTCTTAAACCTTGGTATTTTAAGAGAATTTTTCTCTACCACTAGACCACTAACCCCAATACTGGTGCAAAGCCTCTATGAGCACCTAAGATTTGAAGGTCACGGGTTCAAATAACACCAATGACATGATTAAATGAAATTTTCCGTTCTCAAAAAAAACTTAATTGGTTGTTAATTTTTTGTTATTTATATTTATATTTAACTCTAGAATTTCTTATTTTAATTGGTTTTATATTTGGTTATTTTCTTGTTCATCATTAAGACCAAATATAACGTGTTGACTATTTATGGACAACAAAGAAAGACAGAATTACACAGCCTTGTTCGCACAATAGGAAGAAAAATTGGATCCATGAATAAATATAAAATAGAAAATATAATAAGAAAAACTTATATACCTAACCTTAACATTTATCGAATACTTAACATTATCTTGCTATGATTTAATTATAGACATTTAAGGAATATCCAAATTTATTGTCCATCCTAGTAGGATCCAAATTACAAAATGTTTTATATGGTGAACTATAAGTGATTATAGAGTAAATTATCATTTACGTCCATGTGGTTTACACAATTCGTCTCTAACGTGATTTTTTAATGCTTTGAGTACCTGTGGTATACAATCTGTAACACTCTGAGTCTCTGAACTGAACTTCGTTAAAAAATTCCGTTTATATTCAGGTGAAATGTTCGTTGTACATTTTTACTGTATAACTGTCTGCGTCCCTGAAAACATGTAATATTCGTTTGCGTCCCTGTCTGATTCCCTAGACCTAACTCACCTTAAACTACTAAATCAGTTTGCGTCTCTATCTGAATCCCTGCTGGCAAAACTGGCGCACCACCACCCAAATTACAATTCTAACAATCAAATAAACAATTCTAACAATCCAAATTTTAAAAATTTAAGAATGATTTTTCTAGCAAAACAATCTATATGGTGATACACATAAGACATGATTTTGGTCGTTTTATTAATAATAAAATACAACTTATAAAAACTTAAAATTTTATATTTTTTCCATTCCTTATACTAATAAATAAATGACCACAATTTTTGCCACTCATAAGTTTTTTCCCGCCTAAACTACTTATGACCTATTCGGATAAACACGCGGATCTCTGATCCGATCCATTTACCCTTTGTTTCTCTAACCCTAATCGTCATCTCTGCCAAGCTTGCACTCGCCGTTTCACAAGCATCCTTCTTCAATCGGACGTGCCACCTCTTTCTTCATTCACGACAATCCTTTTCCATCCGAAAAAAGGTTTATTATTCATCCACCTAATTTCCTTTTTATATACATCTTTGTTTTGATTCTTGAATTTCAATTTCCCATGTTCGTCTCTCCTGTGTCATTCAAATTTCGTTTGTTTGGATTTACGTTTGCGGTATGCCGCAAGTTTTCTGGTTGCTTGCAGGTTTTATGAGGCAATTTGAGCGTTTTGATAAATTAGGGCTTTGTAGATAGTGGATCTAAACGGCTAGACTGGAACAATTCTCAAATTAGCAGTTTTAGGTATACTAAGTGCTTTAGATATTCTACGTTCCAACGATTTTGTATTTGTTTAAAAGTTCACAAATTATGCCATATCCATTTACCTTTCACTTATGCCCCTTCAAAATTCATTGCAAGTTGGGGAATGCCATTTCTAGTAGCTAGGTTAATATTGTGGCCACCTCTAGGTTTTAAATTAGATTTGTGAACCGAGGCCCTTAAGAGCATGTTAGTAATAACCCACCGGTAACTTCCACTCTATTGAGTATATTGTTTTGGTTTTGTGCTGCTCCAAATAGTAGATGTCTTCAATAATAACCCTTGTAACTTCCATAATGGTTTAAGTTAATTAGTAGGTAGTTAACGACTATTGATTATATTACTTTGGGGTTGTAGTGCTGCAAAGTGGCATAACAACAAAAGTATGGAAGGATACAAATTAAATATTTATTTGTCCGGTTGAAATTTCTTTACTTTATGTCCGTTGGTAATAAGCTATTAGAAAAATTACACCATGGTTTTAAATTGATTTGGACATTATTAGGTTAGTTTATTACTTTGAACATGATTACTATTTACAACTATTGGAGCTATGTATTCTGTTTGCTCAGTTTTGTATAAGAGAGAATATTTTGATAAACATGATCTGGTTGTTACTTGAATTGTGTTTTTTTTCTTGTGTTGCAGATTTTGAATTGTCTGATGCACAACAAGAGCATGTATAGACTGTTGAAAGTTTTGCACCGAGATTGGCTGCTCTTAGGATTGAAAACAGTAAATGGGTGTTTGAATTTGACTAAGGTTATTACCATGAGTTGGGGTTTTTTGTTTTTAATGTCTGCAGGTTTGATTTGGGGGTCGGATCTTGATTCTTGAAACAGGCCAACAAGGAGAATGATGATATTTATACGAGGCTCACTCCTTTCCCAATACCAGAGGTAAGTTTGAATCACAATTCACCTGTAAATTTCTAAATATTAGTAAACAAAATTTTCATAAATTCTGCCTTTTAGTAACCAATTTCAGAGACTTGATCACGGTTTACGCTTTTGATCTGCCCTTATCGCATCTGTGTTCTCAACATCTTGCTTTCTTCATTCAGTTTCACTTTTTTAAATTTTTTACCTTCTTTGTTTCTTTGCAATTAGGGTGGGCTTTGTTCCAAACTCATGAGAACTTGGAACTTCTTGCCATGATGGAGAGAGTTTTAGGGCCGCTTCATCAACAAATGATTATGAGAGCCGAATAAGATATTCTAAAATGGTTCTTATTAACTCTAGAGGTGGCCATGTTGACCCATTTACTTATGTATTGGTTAATTTGGGTTGGTTTTTAGATCAAGTTTAAAGTGGTTTAAAAAAAGTTAACTAGAAAGGAAATATTGTTACATGGATCAAAACCCCCTTTGTCTCATAAGAAGATTATATAAATCAATGATACAGTGAGGATCTTGGAAGGTCCACTAGAGGTTTGTTCTTATCTTAAAAGATTAAAGTTTGATATCATCAACGTTAGATTTTAAAAGTATGCAACATGTGGTGGTTACGTTTTGCAGGATAAATGAAGAATTATCAAGCAAATTTACAAAGGGGTCTTTGTTTTTTTTTCAGAACGAGAATGAATAAGAGGTTGTTTTTGTGCTAAAGCACAAATTTGTGAAAAGATGAACTTTCTGCAGATATATTCAAAGGAAAGGTTCGTTTGTCATTGATGAAATGCTAGACATTGCACATAGCAATTTTAAAGATAGTTTTCATAATTAACAAAAAATCAATTCATGTATTGCACGGGGCTAAATCAGATACCTATATTTTTGATGATTTCCCAACATCACCAAAGTCTCTTTTATCACCTTACAAAGCTTTGGAAGGGAGAGAAAATACTCGCTAACTCTAAGTTTAGAAATTCTAATTTCCATTTCATGAATATATCCTTAAACTTTTATTTTACTTTGTATGCAGCTGGAGGTTTCTCTGTTGCCCAAGCATATAGAATACGTGTGGGCTCTTTGAAAGGATACATGTGTTGTGTCATGGCAATTCGATATTTGAATAAAAACATGTCAATTAGGTTGTATTTTGTTGATAAGGGGTGGAAAGACGAGTCTAATGTAACGAGTCAAAACTGGTTGAATAGGTTAAATAGCTCATAAGTCATGTATGCAAATGCTTACGATGTTTCAAATCATATTGTTCAATTTATTTTAATTATACAGTTTTTTTAATCATATTTGATACATTTTACATAATGCAAAAAAGATGTTGGGAGGACTCAACCCAATCCGTTGGCACTCCGACCCATTTTTCATTATTATATATCATATGTGATATCACTCATTAGAAGCATTTTGAGAAATATGAATTATATTGTTTTCATTATTCAATCTGTGTAATATACTGGTCTATAAACTAGATTAAAATATAGTTTTACTTGGACACCAAACGTTACTTCTCTCACACCCCCTCCCCCCCCCCCCCCAAAATCAACGCTCTCACCATTGACATTGGATGCTACATCTCCATGATCAGAGATGGGTTATTTATTCGTGATCTTATTGCAGTTTACACAACACCCGCCACTTCAAGGACTAAGGTTTTATTAGATGCAAAGAAACTTAAGATTTCCAGCACGAAACCGCGACAATCGGCTTCGATTTCCAACCGAGAACCAAACAACCTTTCTCTTCCGCAATGGTGTACCCTTCACAAACACCGGGCTTTTCGAGCCATTGTTTGGTTTGGTTCGTCATTTTGATCGGTGCGCCTTGGAACCCAGCCCGACTCATTCGACGCCTCCATTGATCCACTCGTTCGTGCCTCTCGACCCTATTTGGCCCTTCACAACTCACAATGTTCTTGATCTCTTCCCCGAAGTAAAATTGTTCGATTTTGGCTCGTTTAGTGTCATATTTTGGTAACATTGCGTCAAGTGAGTCGAAAATGGCCGAGTAATAGTGTAGTGATTCCATAAACCTACCTAAGAAGAACGGGCCGTTATGGTTCGAGTCTTGTTCCATGAGGATCAAGACTTTCGGGGAAAGCCCGTGGATTATTTGTAGAACCGAGTTTAAGGCACCTCGACTCTCTTTTACGACACAATGAAGTTGGAGAATACTGTTCACCGCTAAGACTTCGTTTTTGTAGGTCTTAATGTCCTCCGGTTTAAGGGTCTCCAAACTACTTTCCACTATAGAAAACTCGAAATCTACGCCTTTTTCTAAGGCGTAGACTTTTAGTTCGTTACCGATGGTAACAAACTGGTTAACATAAGGACCAACTGCTATTGCAGTGATCCTTAGATGGCGTGGGGTATGTGTCTGACTCAAACTTTTGATTAACCCACGCCACTGATGTCCTTGTTGTAGACCTAGATTCATTGCTAGGTCCACAACGTGGACATACTTCTCTCCCTCAAAGACTTCCAGTATTGTTGAGTTGGCAATAAAATGACCAAATTTAATGTGTAGACATGTCTCGTAAACAAGTCGTAACGCTTCTTCCCTTTTGTCCAACGCAATTGTGTTCATGTTTTTTGTAGGGGCTACCAGCCCAACTACACCAAGTGGTTGCATCATAGTCAGTCGGTCTATTAGCCCCTGCATGAAACATGACGCCACCCTTTGGAAAGAAGATCCAAAAACTAGCGCATCACCGCGAAGCTCAGCCAACAATTTCGAAGCGTGCGTTTTATCACGACAAGCAACGGCCTCAGCACACGAAACAAGTAATCGCACGAGATGCATCTCGTCCCTATTCCCTTCATCCTCGAGCGTCCCATTCACGGAAACCGCATCCTCGATGGCCTCGGCTGCTAAGTATCTTTGCGTATACGTCCAAATATGATCACGAAACCGAAGCTTCGGAAAGCTGTTTGTACTGTTACTTCGATGGATCGTCTCATTTCCTCTGTCGAACAACCTGTTATTGTGAAGACTCGATTCAGGCATACTTTTCCATCTTTTCATCGTCTTATTAGACAAGCCTCCAAGCTGCCAAGCGTAATTCGGGTCATCGAAAACCGACAAGTTATGTCGAGGATAGGAGGATGAGATTGAAAGATCTTGACCAAGAGTTTGACCATCATCTTCTTCCAGAAAACAAGTGGTACCAAGATCATGAAACACTTCTGATTTTCGTTTGACACCCATTTTCATACGATTGATGAACTGTTCATTGTAAAGTGGGTTTGTCAAGAGACCAGGAGCCATTTTAAGGTTTTTTTGTGTTTGAATTGTTCAGAACAGGCTCCAAAAGGCTCTGACAAAACCATAGCAAATCGATGTGAACTTATATAGACACAAATTGTTCTTGTTTTTGTCGATTTTAAATATTTTAAAGAATATTAATGTTAAATACTTTAAAGAAATAAAGTGAAAATTGACATTCTTTTGTCTTTTTGACAGGGAATATTATGCCTGCATTGATAAATCATGTTGTGCCTAAAATGTCCCAAACTATAGGAGTCACTGAAGGGTTCAAGTATGTAACTAACTCGGGTTAGACTTGGTGTAATACCCTGAACCTTTATGTAATATGGAACTTATATTTCATATATTGTTAAACGAGTAACTAACAAGTAAAATGACAACTAGAAATATGAGTTATTTAGACGAGCCCCGTCTATGACCGTTTAATATCAATAAAATGTTATATTTAACTTTGCTCCGTTTTTTATGAAACTAAGGTTAAAACGTAGAGAAAAATAAGCTCGTTTTAGTGACATATTCGTAATTTTATAAAACACTATATTGTAAAAGTTATAAGAGAAAAACGAGGTAAGCAGCTTAATTAATTAGAAATAATATAATAATAATTATTATTATTATAAAACAATTTTAACATATATGTGCGTTTGATTTACGTCAGCGTGACGCACTTCCATCCCACATCGAAACCTAAAGTAAAAGCACTCGGAGACCTCAAGTATAAAACAGACAGTTTAACAACCTATATATACATGATCAATTGTCACGGAAACACCAAAGAATCCTGAGCCTGTAGTTATTATTACTAGGAGCATATGTTTGTTGTACAGTGGTTATGGGATAGCTAGTACGACAAAGATTGTCATAATTGTCAATGTGTTTTTGTAAACCGTATAGCATGAGTTCACCAGCATTTAGCTGACGCCATTTTGAGTGTACTTATCACAGGTGAACCTTGAGAACAATCATAAGAACTACATAATGAATGTGGAGCCTATAAGACCAATAAGTGCTTAGTTATAGTTTGTAAATAAATAATACGATGTAATCTGATTATCAAAAGTTTTAATGAAAGTTCAGTTTCCTTCCGTTGTTAAAATTGTATTAATTGTGCATAATCACTCCGGTTCCGGGTGGGGTGTTACACCCGGAAACAAGACTAGGCTAACAAATGGCCCATTATTCAGTTGCAAGAGATCCAACAAGGCCCAACAAATCCTCCCCTAAACAAAAATGCATCAAGCATCTAGTTTCACCTCATGCACTCCTCATCTGGATGAATGTCTCCACCTTCAAAGGCTTTGTCCATCTGTCAATTGTTCCTCTGTTCTGCAGAATTCAAAACTGGCTGTTTCTTGATTCATAAGGTCTCTTAGATAGTGATATCAGACATCTACGTGCTTCGTACGCCTGTGCATTACATGGTTCTTTGACGGCTTGATCGTGGAAGTATTGTCGCACATAATGACAATAGCATCATTCAATTTTTCTTCCAAGTCTTCAAATAGACCTTTCACCCACAAGCAGTGACATGCACACGCGGTTGCTGCTATATATTCTACTTATGTGGATGATAAAGTTACTATGTCTTGTTTTCTTGAGCTCCAACCAGATCGCTGCCCCAATGAATAGACACACATAGGTTGGCGTGCATCGGCGATCTTCGATGTCACGGGCATAGTTGCTGTTAGTTTACACACGTAGACCACCCATGGATTTTTTCCATACCTCAAGCCAAACGTATAAGTGCCCTTTATGTAACCGTAACACCCGTTTTGCTGCTAAAAGGTTTTCTTCAATTGGATTCACCATGAACCGAGATACTAAGCTAACTACATACATTATGTCCGGTCTTGTAACCATTAAATACATCAGGCTCCTCACTAACCTTTTGTATATGGTGGTCTGCTTCTTCCACGTTCCTGACTCGGTCAAAACTGCACCACGAACAATAGGATTCATGACCGGATTAGCTTCCCACATGTGAAATCTTTGTAACACAACCTTTTCATACTGACTCTGGCACATTGTGATTGCAGTGGTGTACTGGTGTAAGGCCCCAAACTGGGTACCATACAATTGGGTCTCATCACTGTATATTCTTTTATAAAAATACTCATTTTATTACAAAAACAATCAATGGAAGTTTTAATTAAAGTAGTTGTCTCCTTTTAACTCATTATTGATCTTAATCTTACTTTACGAATACATGCACACCAATGCGAGTAACACCGGTCCCAAAACAAGATACCTCGTCCGTAAACTCACATGCATACAATTTAACGTACATATAAAGTCAAATATGCTAAGTGAGTTCTAACAGTTTAGGTTAAACAGATATCTTCGTCACAGTATCATTAGTTTCAACTCAGGACGTTTCAGCCCTTATAAAATGGTTCATCATTTGTTAACATATTGATCGCCCATGCTGCTCACAAATACCCATAAGGGTTTAACAACCCAAGACTCAACCCATACCCATACAACGTAAGTTCTTGTAAGGCCCCTTTCCCGGGAGGCCTCACTTGTTGGATTTACTCATAAACATAGTCATTAATCACTGAACTTTTAATTAAAAACATTCAAACACAGCGGAAGCATACATCATTCAATAACATAACATAGCAGCGGAAGTCTTAACATTAAACATAACATTGTCTTAACATAAATAAAAGTGGGATGTCAGTCTCGTGCCGGGTAACCTTCACGCCTTCGCACGACCCTTCCCTTCTGTACCTGAAATGTATACTAAAAGTCAGCTAACGCTGGTGAGTTCTAGTTTAAAACTATTAAGTATGATCATTCTTTTCTTTACAAGTATACATAATTATATACATTCGTAACTTTTGCTTTTTTTTCATCTTTCTTTTGTGATTACGTATATATAAATGCATTCACCTTTTTCTTTTCTTAACTTTCATGGGTCATACACTTAAAGGTGATCAACCCGTCATTTGTTTGCGAATGTCACAAAGACAAACGCCACGGTCCATCGTCATGGTTCGCCATTCTTACAACAGTCCGGCAACTAGTGTCCGTCCGTCATTATCTTACAACCGTCCTACCGAAGTAATCCATCATTATCTTACAACCGTCCTACCGAAGTAGTCCGTCATTATCTTACAACCGTCCTACCGAAGTAGTCCGTCATTACTTACAACCGTCCTACCGTCGTAGTCCGTCATATTTGTCTGACTACCCTAAGGTATCCGTCTCCCACCCGAACTAATTATACAGTCGTGCATCGATTTCGGGACTTACTCCACCGTAGTGGCCTGTTTAGTCTACCTTTCTAGACTTTCATTTCTGGCTGCATAATAGTCGAGTGGTCGTCCGTCTACCGAGGTAGCCGTTATCATTGTTCCATTCATAACGTTTATTCATTCATAGCAAGAAATATATACATGGATATAAAGCAAGATTTCATTCTTACACATTGTGTTGTTCTTTCATTCATTCTATATAATCATACGATTCATTCTTTGTGCATAATTCATTTTCGTATATATATATATATATATATATATATATATATATATATATATAACATATATATTAGTATATCACGTATGATTACATTAGCATTCATATCATTTATTCATTTAGTGCATACATTTCAGCCCCAAAACATTTAATAATGTTTGCACATAACATAGAATGGGGCACATAGAACTCACCTGATGAGCTAGTCTGGGTTGCCCTAAACAAAGGTCTAACAATGTCACTTTCGATCTGAATTGATTAGTTAAATACACATCAGACCTAATCCCGACTCTAACGGTTTAACCATTCCAAACATTCTGACTTTACTTAACCAGCCTGATGCCTGCGCACTTAGCAAGTGCGCAGGGCCTTAGTCATCCGTACTTGATAAGTACACAGACCTTACTTCATGGGTACTTGATAAGTACGCAGACTTTACTTCATGCGTACTTGATAAGTACGCATAACCCTTCTTCCTGCGTACTTGATAAGTACGCAGGATCTGATTCAGGTGTAAGAACCCTAACTTTTTGCATGCGGGTCTGATCATGTCAATATCTGAATTTTCTTTGATCAAAACGTTCGGTTTTCATTCTAGATACTAGATCTTTGTTCATTTTCAAGTTTTATCCATAAAAACTTCACCTATATAGCTAAAACCGAAAATCCTAAAATAATCATAAAAACTCAGATTATGATCGAATGCTTACCTCAGAGAAGATGATCACGAGCACAGTAGCAACGCTCTCCTGAATTTTCAAGTCGATCCGTCACTTTCTCTCTCTAGACCCGTGCTCTCTTCTCTCTCTCTATAACTTGAGATTGGTGGAAAATGAGAAGTTTGGGCAGCCATTGCCCTTATATACTTGGGCTTCCTTCGGCCCGTTGGAGCCGATCCCAAGCCCATCTATTTTTCTTTCGTCATTTGAAAATTATAATTTCGATCGTGCCATTATTTATTTATTACCATTTTTGGGATGTTACAAGTCTACCCCCTTAAAAAGGTTTCGTCCTCGAAACCAGTTACACGTTAAACAACTGAGGGTATAGTTCCCGCATCTCGTCTTCTTTCTCCCAGGTAGCTTCCGATCCCTTTCTGTGCTTCCATTGAACTTTGACCAATGGAATTGACTTATTACGTAGTTGTTTCTCAGATCGGTCAAGGATGGCTATTGGTTCCTCGACATAATTCAGACTGTTATCCACCTCGATCTCATCGTAAGGTATGTGAGCAGTGTCGTCAGCTAGACACTTGCGTAAGTGCGACACGTGGAACGTAGGGTGTATTTCACTAAGCGCATCGGGTAGGTCGAGTCTGTAAGCAACCTGACCCACTCTCGCTAAGATCTTAAAAGGTCCGACAAACCTTGGACTTAGTTTGCCACGTTTTCTGAATCGGATGATTCCTTTCCATGGTGATACTTTTAACAGTACCATGTCCCCGACTTGAAACTCTAACTCCCTTCTTCTCTTATCTGCGTATGATTTCTGCCTGTCTTTTGCGGCTTTCATTCGAGCCTTGATTTGATCAAATTTCTCCGAAGTAGCTTTGACCACTTCGAGACTTGCAAAATCCTTCTGTCCAATTTCGCCCCAACAAACCGGGGTCCTACATCTCCTTCCATACAACATCTCAAATGGCGGCATGCCAATCGTTGAGTGATAGCTGTTGTTATAAGAGAATTCTGCCAATGGTAGATGGCTGTCCCAGCTCCCACCGAAGTCAATGATACAAGCCCGGAGCATGTCCTCTAAGGTCTGGATTGTCCTTTCAGATTGACCATCGGTTTGAGGGTGGTAAGCTGTGCTGATGTTCAATCTAGTGCCCATTGCTTCATTAAATTTCTTCCAAAACCTTGATGTGAATCTAGTATTCCGGTCGGACACAATCGACACCGGCATACCATGCCCGCTCACAATTTATTTGATAAAAATTTCTACTAGTTTTTCGGACGAAGCAGTTTCACGTATTGGCAGGAAGTGAGCACTCTTCGTTAAGCGGTCGACGATCACCCAAATGGTATCATTGCCTTTAGCTGTTCGCGGTAGCTTGGTAATGAAGTCCATCATGATCTCCTCCCACTTCCATTCCGGTATTGGTAGAGGTTGCATTTTACCACATGGTTTCTGGTGCTCGGCCTTAACTAGTGAACATGTTAGGCACTTGTTCACGTAATCGGTTACATCATTCTTCATGCCGGGCCACCACTACTCTTTCTTCAAGTCTTGATACATTTTGTTTATCCCGGGGTGGATAGAATAGCGAGACTTATGGGCCTCATCGAGTATTTTGGCTCTAAGCTCACCAATCTTAGGTATCCACATGTCACAACCCAACCGACGGCGGATTATACGTCGGGGCGGACGCGGTTGTTCAATAGCACAAGGTTGACTATTAAAGTTTCAATATTTCATTTATAATAGATTCAAAGGTTTAATACAAAGGAAATAACAAGTATACAACATTTATTTAATAAGTAGTCTAGGTCCAAAGCATCCTATGTGATCACAAACGAGTCTCATGATGTAGAACCTGAAACATGTGAAAGAATCTGTCAACTACAAAATAGTTGGTGAGATACAAAGGTTTTGACACCGTTTAACAAGTATTTGAGAAGAATTACAATTCACTATGATATATGCATTCTATAATGTAAGTATGAGAAACAAGTATCTTAAACATTGTGCATGTCAAACCTCCAAACCAAGTGTAGGCATAACCCGCAGGTTACCCTTATAGTATCAAGTTTAATAGTTTAAGTAACAAACACCAAGGGCTCCCCCCGAAGGGTCAATCAATCAAGGTGGATTGGTTAAATGCAATAGATCTATCATTGTTACTATCGGCTTGATCAAAGTTAATGAACATGCTAGAATTAAGTTTAATCTAAGCATACAAGTCTCAAGTTTAACATAAGAATAAGCATTTAGTCATAGTTTGTACAAGAATTGTATAAGTTTAAAGTTTCTGAACATGTTTCACCCCAAAAGTATAGAAAGGAAAAAGGGGCTAAGTATACTCACTTGGATGATGAATAGTATCCGACACGGATAAGTATTTGCAAGACTTGGAGGGAGAATATCCTCACGATAAGCCTAAGTATGCAAGTTTAAAGATTTAAGTATGATCCTATAAGTCTATGATAAGGATCTAGGATTTCAGGATCGACTAGGGTTCCAAGTGGGAGATGGGAATGGTTGTGTTTGTGAAGTTTAAATTGAGTTTAGAATAAAGATTTTGAATACAAGACTTGTATATCAACGTTTAATAAGCTTATAGTTTAGAATAATTATTAATTAAAATAATTATTTAAAAAGTTTTACATAAGTTATGTGATAATAGTTTAAATTAGTTTTCTAGGTATTTTATAAATAACGTTGTACTAATAGATGAAAGAATAAATGATCATCAAAGATCAATAATAATTATTTTAAAAAAATGAACAATTATTAAAGATTCATAATAATTATTTAATGAATAAGCAATGGCTAAGAATAAATATTTAAATCACTAGATAATTACTAAGTGTTTATAACTTATCTTGTAATCATAAGTTTAAATATGGATATAAAATTGAAAGATAAATTATATAGAATTTCTTATGAGGTTTGTATTTTAATTATAAGTTTATAAATGTTTTTGAGGCGTAGATAAAACTATAAGTTTTTATAAATGTTTTAAATAAGTTTTTTAGTCTAATGCTTCTGTTTTTATAAAGTTTATAAATTTATAAGTTTATAACTTTCTGATAACAACATATATTTGTTTTAAATAAATAAGTAAATAAACCTTGATAGGTACAATTTTATTAATTTAAAACTAAATAATATGTTTATTCCAGAAAATATAAAATAAATTATAGTTTCTGATTTAGGTTTAGAACATAAGTTTTATAAATGTTTTAAAAGTATATTTATAGTTTTGCATTTAAAACTATTTTATAGAATTAGTTATAGGTTTCAACTAAGTTTAATTTAATTAAAAATATTTCCAGAATATAAAAGTGTAACAAAAAATTAGATTCAAGTTTATAAATGTATAACATAATCTATAAAAATTATAAAAGTTTAAAAACTGATTTTAAAAAGGCTAAAACAATTAAAACGGGTAAAATCGGTTTACCCGGCTCGAACCCGGGTCACTGACCGGGTCGAGGCACTCACGCACAAACTAACCGTCCCGACTACGGGCCTCGTCAGTTCAAAACACGGAAAGGAAATTTATAAACAGAATCCCAAACCAACCCCAAATCCCCGTATGAACCCTAGATCAAGAGTCCGTAAATTCGATCCGTGAATCCCTCTGTCATTGTAAATTGACAGAGGGCAAATGATTACGGAATGAATACGAAACTTTTGGCTTTCGAATTACCTGAAATGATGCCGTAAAGAGGGAGAACGAGTTGGAGTTTCGAAGTCGGCTTGCTCTCGATTCGTTTGAGTATTTGCATGTGTTGCTTGTAAGAATTGGAGGTTCAGTGAGTTTAAATGTGATGTTCTTAGGGTGTTTCATTCGTATTTATAGTTGATTTCTTCATTAATCGCCGAGTTGGTTGGGGAGATTACGGTTGCACGATATGGTTCGAATTTTGAATAACGCGGGTGTTAGAATCGAAATTGAGCATTGAATTGCATAGGGGTTTGGTCGCATGCTCGAGTCGAAACTCGAGGTGCATTGAATTCGGCCGGATTACGCGTTTTCAATTTCTCGAGCTCGAAAACGGTTCCAGTGGGATTCGAACTTAGGATCTGTTTCCGGGTTCAGGAGTTTAGGAAAAAGACACAACAGGCCCTTGAAGTTTAGAAGCTTTATCATTGAATGTTGAAACATGAATTCAAGTTAGAAATGAGTTTCAAAGTGGGCAGTTTTGGTCCTTGGGTTCTATGAAACAAAATGTGTTTTATTTTTCATAAGATTTCAAATAATATGGTTTTATTTTTGTAAAAATAAAATAAGTTTAATAAGTTTTATTATTTAAAAGTTTTATAACACAATTTCTTATTATGGTTTATAAGTTTCTTTTATTTATGAAAATTATAAACTTGTGAAGTTTCAAGGTGTTTATATATACAAATATATATATATATATATATATATATATATATCTTAAGTATAAAATTTGCTTTTCCTTAACTATATATTAATTTAAAACTTTATATTTATTGTTTTCGGAAAAGGGTTTTAACACTAAATCGAGTTTTAAATTTTATAGCACGTGAAAAGGTAAGTCGGAATATCTCGGATATTACACCACATCCGGCCAAACTTAGTTCGTACCCCGTATGCATTTGCATCCAAATTCCCTTGTTGTCCTACTATTCTTTCTCGTCTTACATTTCTTTCTAATAGGGCTTCATTTTGCGCCCTTGATATCTCACTCATCAATTCTGGCGTTATGATCAGCTGACACGCTTTGATCCGGATGGGTTTCGATTCTTCCTTTCTGCTTAAAGCGTCAGCTACTACGTTTGCCTTGCCTGGATGGTACAGTATCTCACAATCGTAGTCCTTTAGTAATTCTAACCGCCTCCTTTGTCTCATGTTTAATTCTTTTTGCTCGAAAAAGTACTTCAAGCTTTTATGATCGGAGTAGATGGTGCATTTAACTCCATACAGATAGTGTCTCCATATTTTTAATACGAAAACTACTGCCGCTAACTCCAGATCATGGGTTGGGTAGTTAACCTCGTGAATCTTTAGTTGTCGCAAAGCGTAAGCAATTACCTTTCCTCGTTGCATAAGTACACAGCCTAAACCTTGACCCGAAACGTCAGAGTAGACTACCAAGTCTTCATTTCCCTCAGGTAGTGTCAAAACTGGAGCTTGGGTTAATCGTGTCTTAAGTTCTTCAAATGCGTTGTTTTGAGTTTGACACCATTCATACTTCACTTCCTTCCGTGTCAACTTAGTTAGTGGCAAGGCTATTCTTGAAAAATCTTGAATGAACCTTCGATAGTAGCCTGCCAATCACAGAAAACTTCGTATCTCTATTGGTGTCTTTGGGACGTTCCATTCCTTTACTGTCTCGATCTTTGTAGGATCTACCATGATGCCGTTTGAGTTTATCACATGACCTAGGAATTGGACTTCCCTAAGCCAGAACGCACATTTGGAGAATTTTGCGTACAACTTTTCCTGCTTTAGCACCTCCAAAACTTCTCTTAGGTGACAGTGGTGATCACCCTCGCTTTTCGAATATACCAGTATGTCGTCTATAAAAACTATCACTGATCGATCCAACATTGGTCGACATACTCTATTCATAAAATCCATGAACGCTGCTGGTGCGTTAGTCAATCCGAAGGACATCACGAGAAACTCATAATGCCCATAACGCGTGCGAAACGCGGTCTTTGGTACGTCTTCTTCCCTTACTTTCAACTGATGGTAACCCGACCTAAGATCGATCTTTGAGAACCAACTCGCACCTTGCAGTTGATCAAAAAGGTCATCTATTCTAGGCAGCGGGTATTTGTTCTTTACTGTCCTCTTGTTCAGTTCACGGTAGTCAATGTACATGCGCATGCTGCCGTCTTTCTTCTTTACAAATAGTACCGGAGCGCCCCATGGTGAAATGCTCGGTCTAATAAATCCTTTTTCTGTTAATTCCTGTAGTTGAGACATCAATTCTTTCATTTCTGACGGAGCCAATCGGTAGGGGGCTTTGGCAACGGGCTCAGCTCCTGGCAGTAAATCAATCTGAAATTCTATTTCCTGATCGGGTGTGTAGGATCGTGAAATTACAAGATGGTTTTGTTCTTAGTTGAGATTAGCGGAAACAATAACAACTACACAATTACAATCTAGTAGACAGAAAGAATACTGATCAATTCTTTCATTTCTGACGGAGCCAATCGGTAGGGGGCTTTGGAAACGGGCTCAGCTCCTGGCAGTAAATCAATCTGAAATTCTATTTCCCGATCGGGTGGAAACCCGGGTAGATCCTCAGGGAATACTTCCAGAAAGTTGCATACCACGGGTACATTCTTGAGTGCTTTCGTTTTCATTCTATCGTCAATAACATATGCCAGATAAGCTTCGCAACCGCGCCTCATGTAACTTTCGGCCTTGATCATCGAAATGACGTTTGGCATTGTGCAATTCCAATCCCCATAAACCGTAATTGGACTTCCGCTAGGAGCTTTGAGGTGTATCCTCTTACGTTTACATATGATTTGAGCTTCGTTGGCAGCTAACCAATCCATACCCAGTACTACATCAAATCCCCCTAAGGTGAGAAGGAATAATCTAGAGGGGAACTTATGGCCCTCTATTTCTGTGATACAATCATAAGTTACTTGGAATACTGCCGAATTTTTACCAACGGCAGTTTGTACGCTAAAGGTCTTTACTGTGGTGTTGATAGTGCAATTTAGTTTACGACTAAATGCATTGGATATAAAGCTTTTACTAGCACCAGAGTCAAATAGAATAGCAGCGCGTTCATTGTTAACTAAAAACATACCTGATACGACATCGGGGTTTCCCCTTGCTTCCTCTTCGGTCAGTGCGTAGGCTCGAGTCCTAGCCTTTGGCTGTTCCTTTTCAGCTTCTTTTTCCTTTCCCGAACCGGATTGTCTGGTTTTCCTGCAATCTCTAGTCAGGTGACCAAACAATCCACATCCTTGGCATTTAGTGTCTCTTAAGCAGTCACGAGAATAGTGCCCCGCCTTCCCACATCTATAGCAGATGGTGGTGCCGATTCGGCACTCGCCCAGATGTCGCTTTCTACACTTCTTGCAGGTTTCATAATCATCTGTTCTTGGCTTCTTAACTTCAGTGTTTACATTCCCTTTTCCAGTGCCCCTAGGCGGTTTCTCCCATTTCCTCTTTTGTGTCTCGGGTGCCAGGTCCTCATTGGCGTAGTCGTCGTAGAAGATTCCGCTTAGATTCACTACCGACTCGAAGGTCGAGGGTAGGTTAGCTTTTACATAAACACGGACCCGTTGTGGTAGTCCCTTAACATAGTACTTGATCAAACGATCTTCAGTTTCCACCAGGTGTGGTACTAGTTGAGCCAGTTCATTGAATCTTGATGTATACTGGCGATGAGTCTTGTTGCCAGCCTTGAAGTTCAGGAACTCGTTCTCCACACGATCGATCTCATTCTGTGGGCAGAACTTTTGAATTATGAGCTTTTTCAAGTCTTCCCACGTCATCCTATTGATAGCATTGGGTGACTTAGTTCTTTGAATATTCCTCCACCAACTTAGTGCTTCGTTGGTGAAAGAATGAACGACGTACTTAACAGCTTGGTCTGGTCGACACTCGCTGATGTTGATGACAGCATTCATCCTCTCGATCCACTCGAGGGTGGCCACCGAGTCCTTGTTCCCGTCAAATTTGGGTGGGTCTCCGTCCTTGAAACCTTTATAAGTGCACCCTCTATTGCTTGACCCCACCTTTATTTCATCCCCATCATTGTCATAGACTTTTTCCTCATGGTTCACTTCATCATCTTCCTTAATTTTCTTTAATGCTTCAGACAGCAAGTCAGGCAACATATTCTTTAAAGTGAGCACGACCTCACGGGCAATAGCATCTCTGACCTCGGGTTCTAACTGTAGTGACTCCTGATGGTCGCCCCCAGTTGGGGTGACATTAGTTTGGTGCACGCTCTCTGTGTTTTCCGCGTGCACGTCCTCTTCTTCTTGATGTCTTGGATTTAATGGAGGCCAACCTACTCGGCCAGTACGACCGCCTCGGCGTCCCGTTCTTCCTCCACCAGCCATAGTTCCTAGTTTCCTGATAGTTATAAAGGGAATACATCAATGCCATTCCTTCAGATCATAGTTTTAGAACAGTACTTGCAAGGTAAATTATTAATTACAGTGACCGGTTTGTGATTACTAATTTACATTGCTTTTCGGGTTCAAAACTCTTCAAATCAGTAGTGACATCGACATCTAAGCGTTCTAAGTCAAGGAACCTATCCCTAACTACAAGAATTTCCTTTATTACTTACTTGCTGTGTTGGCGTTGGCTACCCAGACTGACATCCGTGCATTGGTCCCATAATCAGCTTGAGTCCAAACATTTGGGGATGTCTGAATCTCTCAAACTATTGCTCTGACACCAACTTGTAAGGCCCCTTTCCCGGGAGGCCTCACTTGTTGGATTTACTCATAAACATAGTCATTAATCACTGAACTTTTAATTAAAAACATTCAAACACAGCGGAAGCATACATCATTCAATAACATAACATAGCAGCGGAAGTCTTAACATTAAACATAAACATTGTCTTAACATAAATAAAAGTGGGATGTCAGTCTCGTACCGGGTAACCTTCACGCCTTCGCACGACCCTTCCTTTCTGTACCTGAAATGTATACTAAAAGTCAGCTAACGCTGGTGAGTTCTAGTTTAAAACTATTAAGTATGATCATTCTTTTCTTTACAAGTATACATAATTATATACATTCGTAACTTTTGCTTTTCTTTCATCTTTCTTTTGTGATTACATATATATAAATGCATTCACCTTTTTCTTTTCTTAACTTTCATGGGTCATACACTTAAAGGTGATCAACCCGTCATTTGTTTACGAATGTCACAAAGACAAACGCCACGGTCCATCGTCATGGTCTGCCATTCTTACAACCGTCCGGCAACTAGTGTCCGTCCGTCATTATCTTACAACCGTCCTACCGAAGTAGTCCGTCATTATCTTACAACCATCCTACCGAAGTAGTCCGTCATTATCTTACAACCGTCCTACCGAAGTAGTCCGTCATTACTTACAACCGTCCTACCGTCGTAGTCTGTCATATTTGTCTGACTGCCCTAAGGTATCCGTCTCCCACCCGAACTAATTATACAGTCGTGCATCGATTTCGGGACTTACTCCATCGTAGTGGCCTGTTTAGTCTACCTTTCTAGACTTTCATTTCTGGCTGCATAATAGTCGAGTGGTCGTCCGTCTACCGAGGTAGTCGTTATCATTGTTCCATTCATAACGTTTATTCATTCATAGCAAGCAATATATACATGGATATAAAGCAAGATTTCATTCTTACACATTGTGTTGTTCTTTCATTCATTCTATATAATCATACGATTCATTCTTTGTGCATAATTCATTTTCGTATATATATATATAGCATATATATTAGTATATCACGTATGATTACATTAGCATTCATATCATTTATTCATTTAGTGTATACATTTCAACCCCAAAACATTTAATAATGTTTGCACATAACATAGAAGGGGGCACATAGAACTCACCCGATGAGCTAGTCTGGGTTTCCCTAAACAAAGGTCCAACAATGTCACATCTGATCTGAATTGATTAGTTAAATACACATCAGACCTAATCCCGACTCTAACGGTTTAACCATTCCAAACATTCTGACTTTACTTAACCAGCCTGATGCCTGCGCACTTAGCAAGTGCGCAGGGCCTTAGTCATGCGTACTTGATAAGTACGCAGACCTTACTTCATGCGTACTTGATAAGTACGCAAGCTTTACTTCATGCGTACTTGATAAGTACGCAGAACCCTTCTTCCTGCGTACTTGATAAGTACGCAGGATCTGATTCAGGCGTAAGAACCCTAACTTTTTGCATGCGGGTCTGATCATGTCAATATCTGAATTTTCTTTGATCAAAACGTTCGGTTTTCATTCTAGATACTAGATCTTTGTTCATTTTCAAGTTTTATCCATAAAAACTTCACCTATATAGCTAAAACCGAAAATCCTAAAATAATCATAAAAACTCAGATTATGATCGAATGCTTACCTGGATTGGAGTTATGATTCAGAGAAGATGATCACGAGCACAGTAGCAACGCTCTCCTGAATTTCCAAGTCGATCCGTCACTTTCTCTCTTTAGACCCGTGCTCTCTTCTCTCTCTCTAGAACTTGAGATTGGTGGAAAATGAGAAGCTTGGGCAGCGCCCTTATATACTTGGGCTTCCTTCGGCCCGTTGGAGCCGAGCCCAAGCCCATCTATTTTTCTTTCGTCATTTGAAAATTATAATTTCGATCGTGCCATTATTTATTTATTACCAGTTTTGGGATGTTACAGTTCTCCGACACACATCGAACATACCGTTCTACTAAGTTGTAATTTACCACGTGTATCAACACGAATTCCGGTTATATCAACCAAACTGTAGACATAGACTCGACTAGCCCTAATAATGACTCTTACAAGGGCTACTACACATCAGTCGTACATGTGACCTCGTTCCAACTAACTATCAATCAAATGCTTACTCCGAAGCAATAACATCACAACACCATAAATATCAATCAACGTTTGCATGCGGTTAAATTAAACATAAATGGACACAAACAATTACCTTCAAAGGACTTTACCTATCTCGTAACCACCGCCCTTGTCAGGGCTTTCATCATACTCCGAGCTCACCACTGTCCCCAAAGGCATTGTCACCTTTAGTGACTACCCAAAGGACCTCCTCCTTCACATCACAATATGTCGTGTTACAAGGACAACGACGCAAGCACACACACAACATCAAGCACGTAACTCATAATAACACTCTAGTATTTACTATGACTCGTTATCTAATACGAGCTTCGTACATATTCTCATGATAACACATCCTAGATATACTCATATAACGTCTAAACTCATTTCCCGACTCGTCGCGAATAATTCATAGTGTGACACACACACATGTCATCCCAACTCCTAGTCTACACTACCTAAGGACACCACATAGACCCTTAGTATCTTTATCACATAATTATCTCGTAAAACGCTCCAGGTTTAATCATGACTCGTAATACGTTTGATTAATAGAATAAAAATCACAAGTATTTACGATGGCCCCAAAATGGTAAAAACATTAAAGAATGGATTAGAAACTCACAGGTTATGATGAGTCCGAATCTTGCTCTAAAATCCCGTTCGTTCACACTCGTAATCTGAACCTGTCAAACATATGATCACATGATTAGACATGATCCAAACATACGTGGAATAACGTGTACATACATAAAACCTCGGCCCTTGTCTCATCCGCTCGTTATGCCGATTCACCAAACCCTTAACCTTACAATTACACGTATCAGGTCGTCTTTGACCCGTTTAAGCCATGTATGCACGCATGTAAGCCATGTGTGCACGCACGTAAGCCATGCAAACCCTAATCTCCTCATGCAATCCTAGCCTAGCCCATCCAAGCACCACCACGTACCATCGTGCATCCCCCGCACAGCCACCACCGTGACCGATTGCCGCCACGTTGGCCTCCCGCGTTCCACCCTGCTCCACATGTATACCCACAAATCCAACCATTATTTTGACCAAAAAATTAAAACACTTACGTCTAAATCATTTGTTTAACTTCCATGTAGATAGATCTAAGATTTTCAGGCAATAACACACGTAAAAATCCAAGCTTTTTGGTATCAAACCCTAGTTTACCCACTTAAACCCAAAAACCCTAAAACGAAGATTTTAGTCATTTTTCTTGCAGAAGTGTTGGAGATTGATGGAGAGATTGTTGGAGCAGATCTTGGAGAAATATGGAGCTCTCTCTCTCTCTCTCTCTCTCTCTCTCTCTCTCTCTCTCTCTCTCTCTCTCTCAAATGATGAAGAAGATGGTGGTAAATAAGGAAGCTCGGGTGGAGGCTAGCATTTAAGGCCCTCCTCCCTTCATTCCCACCCGACGCCTTGGGCCAAACGACCTAAGATCCAAACCCGACCGTTCCATCTCGACCCAAAACCGATAAAAATAATAACCGGGTTTTAGGATGTTACATATATTTAAGTAATTTTATTTTTACAATTTTATGAATTTTAGATTTTATTAATTCTTCTTTTTCATTCTTCTATGACCGTTTTACGACCAAAACAAAATAGTCTAAATTCAACACTGCTTTACGACCAAATTTAAAGGGTCATATAATAATAAGACAAAATCGATGATGGTCGCTAGTTACGACTGTTGTGATTTTGGTCGCAAGTGGATCGCTAAATTTACGACCGTTATTTTCGGTCGCAAAATTCATTCATAAATCTTCATTTGCTTAGTAGTGATCCTAAGGAAAATATAATATGAAAGAATTGTATGGCCCTACAAACGGTAGAATTTAGAGATGCCTTTAAATGTTACTACATCAATGATTCCCATATATATTTTTATTCTACATGTCACAACCATTTAATTATGATGAAGACTTTTCTTGTTCTTCGTAGATTTTCTACCATGCCTTTAACTTTACTTCCTACTAAAGTCTAAAACGAACACAGTTAAATATTTAAACTATGAACATATCAAAATAATGATCTTTTGTATAACTGAGGGTAGAAATACGGGATTGAAAGTGTGATCTTTAATGTGATGTTTGTTTATTCTCGTCAAACGTAGCAATAAAACTTTATAACCCGTGTGTCATAATAAAAACTTTAATAAAAAAATTGACAGGTTAGATGGTCATCAAACCTATTCTCTAGTTATGTCATGCCTATGTCGTCGATGCATGAATATGTGTGCATATTTTTAAGGAATGAAGTCAAAACAGGGTTTTGATATTTCATTTTGTTTTATAAGTGTCATTACCCTTAATTTTGTTTTATATTGCCCTTTCCCCCTTCTAGAATTAACCTTAATTGGTTTTTACAAACAAAATTTAAAAATCTTTAATGAAGGGGGTGTCTATCCGCCCACTCCAAATAAGATGTATCCGCCCCTAGAACCTTGCATGTATATGTTACATAAATAGATACATATATGTTGCATAAATAGATACATATTACGGTTTAAGGGATGAGTTTAGTGGTAAAAGGAAGGGTTCAAATAATAACCAGTTTTTTATATGATAACCATGAAAACCAACATCCAACCAATCACATAATTTAGATATTTTTTAATATTCTTTTATTTTAAAGCATGGCCGGCCCTGGGGTAGGCCGAGCCGGGCCGCCGGCCAGGGCCCATTTTTTTAGGGGCCTAAAATTTTTATATTCGTTATATATGTATGTTTTTTTATAAAATTTTATATACCGGTTTAAAATTTTATAACTGAAACTTGGACGTCGTTGTTTTTTAGGGGCCCAATATAAAACTTAAAAATTAATTAGGCCTTTTTTATAATGGTTGGGCCCTTTTTAATATTTATAATACAATGGTTGGGTTGGGCTCAAATCTGTTTAATCTTTATAATGTAAATATGTAATGGTTGATTAGTTGAGCCCTAATCCAATAATCCATTTAATATTTATAATATAAATATGTAATGGTTGAGCCCTAATCTTTATAAAGAAATATGTAATGGTTCATTGGTTGGGCCCTATATTTTTTCTATATTTATTGCTATAACGTTAATCGTCGTTAAAAAAATTAGTTTATATATTTTGTTCGTAAGGGCCTTTTTTTTCGGCTCGGCCAGGACACTTAAATCCTCAGGACCAGCCCTGTTTTAAAGGGTCTTTTAGTAAAGATGCACTTCATTATTTTATGTAATTATTTATTTTAAATGAAACTTTCACCTTCAAAATTAAATAAACTTAAAATTAAGTGATTTTTTTATGATTCTCGTATATGATGATGTCGATCAACATAGGTCATTACTTTTTAATAGAAAACTAGTATTAAGACCCCCGCGTTGTGGCGGGGGCGTAAAACCGTGAAAAAATTAACGTCAACGCATTGTTGCGAACTTGCGCGTTAAAGGAGACGTTGATAACATACATAACTTTATATAAGTAAACCGAAACTTGGACGTCGTTGATAACGTTTGAATTTTTTTATAAAAAAGACGAAACAACATGTGCCGGTTGGATCGTAAAACCGTGAAAAAAAACGTTGCACCAGTATGTTTTTATATGAGCATTGAACCGTTTAAAAAACATAACGTTTTAAAAATGTTTAAAATAACTGGTCAGTTTAAAAATGATGTTATTAAAATTCACGTAAACACGTAGATAAAATAACCTTTGGCAAAGAAAAAATAAATTCATAGAATGAAAATGACTAAATAATATTTTATTATAAAGTATACTATTTAATATAACATAAATTTTAGTTTAGGAAAATAAAGAACAATTAAAGGGAGACAAAAAGATGAGAGAGAGGAAATAGTGGGTGAAGAGAGAGAAAGAGGGTGTGGTGATATGGATCAAATTGTACAGAATTAAATAAATGAAAAAGAAGCTATGCCCTTAAACCCATTGGTCGCCGACCATGGGTTTTAAGGGTTAGTAAATAAATGTCATTAAATTAAATTTTGAAAAAGTTATGACCGGTCCGCATGGTTTAATTTTAAATATTAGGTCATTGTTATTTTTTTATATAATTGTTACGTAAAATAAATTGAAAAAATGGTTATTAAATTAAAAAATTGGTCATTAAATTAAAAAATTGGTCATTATTTTTTTTTTCAATTGATGATGTCAATCTAGAGAGAGAGAACGAGATTTAGGGCAAATTGATTTTGCTTATGAGTCAGATTCACGTGGGTCGGTTACTGGTCTATATGGTTTAATTTGTTTGATAACCTACTAATTTTTTTATTATTTAATGGGCAAACAAGGGCGGAGGATATAAGGGGCCCAAGGGGGCCCCGCCCCTTCCCCCGATTTTTCGCTCAGAAGTGTTAATATATACGTATTCGGTCCATTTTACGCTCAGTAGTGTTAATTTATATGTATTCGGCCGAAAATTTTATAGTTCCAGCCCCCCCTATATGAAAAAAAAAATCCCGGCCCCCCCGCGAAAATTTTCAAGCTTCGCCACTGTGGGCAAATGCTATAAAAAACCAACATAATTTATGGTTTTTTTCATAAAAGTTACTTAACAATTTTTTGCACATAAAAAACCAACATACTCTCTTTTTTTCTCACAAAAGTCCATTAACAAATTTTTGCATATAAAAAACCAACATATTTTCTTGTATTTCTCACAAAAGTCCATCAACAACGATTTATCATACCAAATGAATCCGCAAAAGTAAAGCAAAGAAAATCGACCGACAGAAGCAAGAGCAAATGAATCATTTGTCTTGCTTCTGTCGATTCATTTGCGAAGATAAATAGTTGTCGAGAGACTTTTGTAAGAAAAACATTAGAGTATGTTGGTCTTTTATGTGTACAAATTTGTTAAGTGACTTTTGTGAGAAAAAAGAGAGAATATGTTTGTTTTTTATATGCAAAAAATTGTTGAGAGACTTTTGTAAGAAAAACCAGAAAGTATGTTGATTTTTTATGACATGTGCCCTTATTTAATAATCTATTTATTATTATAATTTATTTCAATTTTTTTTCGAGTATTACAATTTGGGTAAATCGGTTTAGTACATATAGGTAACAAAGGTCTGAATCAATATATTTAATTTGGTAAATATATGTAACACATACTTCAATTTATTTATTACTAGGCTATATACATATGTATTACATGGTGTTGTTTAATAGAAAAATAAAAATATAATAATGTCTAGGGAAAATTAGATTTCAAATTTTATATTAGAATTTAAATTAAATAATAATTAGAATTCAAATCTTATATTATTATTTTTTTGAAAAAAACAACATTAACATAATTAGATATTAAAATTCAAACTTACTTAAAATAAGAAAAATTAGAATATTTTAGTGAGAAAAAGTATGATGTTGTCATGTGGCATAAGTGGAATTGTTTATTAGAAGTAGGATTAGTATTTTTTTTCTTTATATATATATATATATATATATATATATATATTATTAAAAGATAAAAGTGCATTAAATAGTAGAGAGAGAGACGGGAAAAAAATGATGATAATGAATACGGAGGCGACACGTGACATGCAAAAACCTTTATTTATTATATAGTATAGATATATATGTATAAGTACTATGTTTTGGATTATTGACCAAGTGTATAAAATAGTTCGATACGTATACGTAACACGTGTAAATCAATTTGATACATATATGTAACACTGGCGTTACGTATACGTAAAACATTTGTCATGTATACGTAACAACTTTTGGCTCGAGTTTTATGTTCTAATGTTTTTTTATTATTGTTACGTAAAATTAAAAAAAAATTATTGATTTTTTGGGGTTTGAATTAATTTTTATGAGTTTTTAATTATTAAGCTTGAAATAATATGAGAGAGAGTGTGTGAGATTTTTAAGGATTAGTAATTAACTAGAAAATATGACATGCGCGTTGCGGCGGGGTCGTATTGTGACATTAATGTGTTTAAGTATATAATTAAATCCCACGTGATGCGACGTGCTTGCAAACCTCGTTACACGTGTTACGGCGACGACAATAACGTGACTAAGTATATAAAAGAAACGTATGAAGTTGCCACGACTCGATTCTGGTGATAAAAAAATTGATAAGTTGCGGTGCTAATAGAAATTAACATTGAAACAAAACTTTCGTTAAAGAAAAAACAAAATAAAAATAGAAAAAACTATCTTTTACAAACGAATATATAAAAAAGTAAAAGAAAAAAAGAAACGAAATTTGAGAGGTAAACTTGAGAGTTTAGAAATTTTGTCTAGGGTAAACTTAAAACTTTAGAAATTTGAGGGATATGTTTAAAATTTAGAAAGTTGAAAGGTAGTATATGAAAATGAAGAAAGTCGGATGGTTATTATTAAACCAAGCGGTCACATTAACGTGATTAAGCACACAAAAAACGTATAAAATTAACGTTGTGACGTAAACAGGACTTAACGTTGAAACAAAAAACTCGTTAAAAAATTTAGCAAAAAAAGACAATTATACAATGGTACCGACGTTCTATAGTCGGTGTTGGTGTCATTCTTCTAGGTACCAATACATTGACGACAGTCAATATAACCAACAATACCTAAAATTTATATTTAATGATTTAAAAAAAAAGTAAATGAGCGAAAATTATTAGAGAAAATAAAATTTAGTTTAAAAAACTTTTAACGAACGAAAGTTATTAAAAAATAAAATTTATTAAAAAAAGTAATAGTGTTAAAGCATGCCTTATATAATAGTATAAGAGATTAAATAAAATTATTAGAAACTTAGAGTTTAATTGGTAATTAAAAAAACTTTAAGGTTAAAGTTGGTCGATGGCAATGCCACCGACTTTGCTGAATGAGTAAGCAGGGAATTGCTACATAAGTTATATTGTGTTGCTTTACCCAATTTACTTTTTTGTATTAAATATAACTAATTTTTTTTAATAATTAAAAATTGTCGTTAAATAAAATCAACTATTATCAAAGTCAATCAATTATTTTTATAATATTTTGTTTTCGCTTCTCTCTTATATTAAATGATATTAATTTTTATAATTTTTATAAAACGTTTTTTATTTAAAAAAATAGGTTTGTTCGTATATTTACATAATCACATTGTTCCATTTTGACGAGTGTATCTTTTAACATATTACATTATATTTCATTCAACTCATGTAATACAAAGGTTTTAAAAGACACAATTTTTTATTACTAAGGATGAAGGGAGCACAACCCTCATCCAAAAACTACCCTAACAAAAATACTTAATAAGAGTGTGTCACCTCACTTTTACCCAAATCCAATCATAATACTTTAAAGTGTTAGGGACACAACCCTAATACCCTAAAAAAATTTATTTAGTTTTTAAAATTAAAACTAATATATTTAAAACTAATTTCATTATTTAATAAAATAAAAATAAAATAAATTAAAAAAATTACATAAAATAAAAATAAATATACTTAAAATAAATATAAAAAAACATAAATAAAAATAATAAAACAATTGATTCAACAACCATCATTTATAAAATTACCAGAAAAGAAATTACTAAACCCAAACCTTTCATGCCTTAGAAACTTGTACATTATTGATCAAAACTTGTACTTAAACTACACACCTATACCGGCTCATCTCCATCATCATGTCATTAAAGCCAAACATGGTTGCTCGTCTACCCCAGAACACGGGTAAATATACTCGAAAACATTACCCGTATTAACGGCGACGGTGTACACCTATACCAGGCCCTTTCACTCTAAGTGTATAGTTTTTTATTCAACCCGAATAATACACGAGATTCTAACCTAGTATAATACTATATATGAAACCGAGGTATCGTTTAAGTTGTTTTGTAATGTTTTTCTCGATTCAACAAAACAGACCAATCGAAGCGCGTAAATGCTATTTTTAGAAATAATCAAAATGAATAAAATATTCATAAGTATCGGTATTAATATCTGATTGCCGCCTAACAAAGACGTTGCATAGTTGTACTACGAGGTAACCCAACAAGAAGGGAACTATCCATTGGGTGCCTTCAATTCTATTTCTGGCTTACCTATACCGTCCTCCCACTTAAAATCTCTAAAACTATTTTTATATGTTTTTGCAGAAAATTGTAATTAATTGTTTTTTCTTTATAAATTTCAGATATAAATATCAAGTAAAAAAATGAATGTGTGAGAAAAAAAAATAGGAGCTTGCTATGGTTAATATATTTAAGACTACAAAAGAGTTAGTGGTTAATTAATGAAAAAATTTACAAAATGGGCTTTGTCCTGGAGGTAGCTAGGTGACTTTTAAATGGAACGTCGTCGGTTCAAATCAGAGCCACAAAAAAAAGTTTTGTGGCTAGGTCAGGGGGTTTATCCAGTTGAGATTTCTCCTGGGGGTGGTCTTTCATGGATGTTCTATGTGTTGCCCTAGGAAAACCCAATCTATACATATTAATAAATAAATGTTTGGTGAAGCCACGTGTCAAGCAACTAGAGCACCTAAAATGTGTTTTTCCCGCCTAAATGGTTTATCTCACAGTAATTTTACATCGGCGGGTCATGTGGTACAAATAAAACCCGGTTTTAACCAATTATCTTATCCGGATCTTATTACATCGGTATTACCACTAAAGGTTTATGTTTTTTCTTTATAAATTTCAGATATAAATATCAAGTAAAAAAATGAATGTGTGAGAAAAAAAATACGAGCTTGCTAGGGTTAATAAATTTAAGACAATACAAAAGAGTTAGTGGTTAATTAATGAAATGTACTAAATGTGCTTTGTCCTAGCGGTAGCCATATGACTTCTAAATGGAAGGTTGTCGGTTTGAACCAGGGTCACAACAAAAAAGGTCTGTGGTCAGGTCAGGGGGTTTACTCCAATTTGAGTTTCTCCTAGGGGTGGGTTGCCCTGGATGTTCTATGTGTTGCCCCGAGGCGGGGCCGGTCCCGAGAAACCACAAAAAGTTTTGGGCCTGGGATATGTAAAAAAAGTAATATAAACTCATAATGGCATAATCAAAAGTTAACTACAACAAACGAATAACGATTAATGAATCATGATGCATACCTTGAATTGTCGATTCGACGATTCCCGATCTGGTCTAAATGGGTTAATATGATAAATGGATAATACAAGTAGTGGTCATTTTTTAACTTCTAAGTAAGTTGATGAGATAAATGAATAATACGAATAGTGGCCATTTTTTTAATTTCTAAGTGGTCAGGTTGATGGGATAAATGGATAATACAATTAGTGTGTCTTTTTTAATTTCTAAGTGGGTTAATAGGATAAATAGATAATATAAGTTGAGCCTTCTATATATATATATATAATATAAAATTTTAAAAATACGGGCCCCTTAGGAGACCGGGCCCCGGACGGTCGCCCTCTCCCCCCCCTAAGGGCCGCCCCTGCCCAAAGAAAACTCAATTATCCTAGAATATCTAGGTGTTGTCGTTAAAAAAATTAATGAAATGTGAGTTAAATGAAGACAATATAAAATGGTTTATGGTATGAAATTAATAACATTCATATCTTTAATAATGATATCAAAGTGTCAACAAGGTAGGGAATGGATGAAGGTGAGATATGAATTGGATTTTCATGAAAAAGACATGTTTGAAGAATTTGCATTTGATGATTGTTATTGTTAGAACACCACAATTACTAGATAGAAATGATATGAATTCATGGATCATGATTATTAAGTTTAAATTTGATTATGGGTATGAAGTTCCTTATTATGTGTGATTGAATTTTTTACCCCAAAATGAGATTTTTCATGAAATGGGTTTTGGATCATCAACATTGGTTTGAAATGAAAAAATTCACCAATGAAATGTGATTTAACCTAAGAAACTAATGTAAGGATGGAAACTTGATGAATTTGGTAAAAATGATATTTTTATGTCAAATAAGGGTTAAGGATGTTGCTAAAGTTGAACTTTTATCGGTCTAGTTGTAGTGAAACTTAATCTATACTATATAATAAATAAAGGTTTTGGTGAGACCATAGTTACCTAATACGCGGTTCGCTCCGGTAAGGGTACGCGGTTCGGGTACGCAATTCGCTAGAGTTAACGTATTCGGTACGGAGGGGGGTAGGTTCATTTCGGTATGAACCGGTACGGAGGGGGGTAGGTTCATTTCGATATGAACCAGTACGGTGTATCATGTAGTTCAGTTCGGTGTACCCAATTCAAAAAGAAATTACTAAATTCAAAATTTAAATTACCAAAATTCCAAAATACATAATAATTTTTAAAAAATATAATAGATAAAAACATAAAAAATAATGTTTTTTTTCTTATAAAACTATTATTGTCTTTTCTAATTTTTAAAAAACTGAAGTAATAAAATTCATTTAAAAATTTTGATTTAGTATATTAAAAAATACCTTTAATTTTAATTATTAATTTATTATTTAAATAACTAGTTTCAATAAAACTGATATGTTTAAAGTTTCAATAAAAGCTTCAACTAAGAAGCTAGCTTTAATCTCGAGAGAAAAAAAAAAGAACACCATTAAAACACTATTAAAGGTCCAATAAAAGCTCCTGTGTTTTTTCTTCATCTTCATCTTCATGGCTCTGCTCCTACGTTTTTCTTCATCTTCATCCTCTGCTCTTGCGTTCTTTTATACATCGTACCCGAGTGATTTGGATCACCGGAGCGATTTGGTACGAGACGAATTTCGATTTGGTACATCACGATCCAATTCGGGGATCGCGGGTGAGTGAACGAATTCGGTAACTATGGGTGAGACACATGTCATTCACACATGTATCCTTAACATTTTTTTCAGACTCTCTCTCCTATTAATTATGCAAATTTTCTTTAATTTTTTATGATTTTTGTTCCCCACTTCTCTCTCCTTTTAAATAATCTCTTATTAAATAATCTCCTATTAAATGATAATGGTTTCTATAATTACTTTTATAAAACGTTTTTTATTTTAAAAAAAAATAGGTTTGTTTATAAAACATTTTTATAATTTAAACATTTCTTCATTCTTTTTTTAAAATATTTTTAAAAAATTACTGTATAACATTTTTAGAATTTATAAATCTTCATAAAACAAATGTTTTGTACAAGTTTTATTTATTAAACTCATGTAATACATGAGTTTTAACCTAGTTAATTAAATAAATTGAGGTATAACAAGAAAATTGACATGTACCCGTTTTTTCCTCACCTATATAAGTAGGCTAACCCTAGTGGGCTAGTTAAGTAGTTAAGGTGAGTCAAAGCCCAAATTAAAGGTACTTTACACTCAAAAACAAATAATTATGGATGAGTCGGATAAATACAAGGGTAAGAAGTTGTCAGCTTTAAACGATGAGGAGGAATTCGATGATCGAAAGTATTGTTCAATATCTTGGCGGCAATGCACGTTTTGCCTAATGTAACGGATCGTTACGCCCCGTGACGGTACGTTATGGGTCCTAATCAGGTGCCACACGTTGGCTTCAGGTTGAGCGGCTAAATTTTGCGGCGTGCGGACCGTTATCCATTGTGACGGTTCGTCATAGGGTTCCCACGCATCAAAATTGGACCGCTAGTTAGCAGGCACGTGTCAACGCCATAATTGTTTTCTTGGCTAAGCTGTAACAGACCATTATGACCTGTGACGGTCCGTCACGTTCTGTAACAGACCGTTACCTCCTGTGATGGTCCGTTACATTCCTAAAATCCAAAATTTTCACTTTTGGTATTTGGACTTTAATCCTTTTATTGTTCTAACCCTTAGCGTTTTACTAAATGACTAATAAGAGTTTTAGTTTTACTAAATGACTAATTTAGTCCCTCTAGTATACGTCTTGTTAAAATTGTGGTGTTACAATAATGAGTTGGTGTTTGAAGGGGCGAATAAGACCCAAGATTTTATATTTTATTCTATTGTGAATTTTCTTTCTTACCGGTGGTTCGTGCATAGGAATAGTAAATATTAGTTGGGTTAGTTAGTTAAAAAAAATCATGGCATTGTAATTGGTTTTACTTGCCTGCCTGCCTAATTAGGTAATTCCAACCTTATAGCCGACTATAAAAGTTTATTCTATACATAGCCCAAAACCCGTCAGGTATCTATCTAGTAGTTACCCGTTGGTTTATTAAAAATACCCGCTAGGTATACATGTGTCAAAACTCGTCGGGTAACCACAAAATGTCTCAAATAACAACTTTTATAAGTTTCATAATATATAAATCAAAAAAGTTTTGACACAGAACTAAGTACTAACTAATACATTTGTTTTCAACTTTTTATTCAAAGAATAATGTTAAGAAAAATATCTATTTAATTAAGTTTCACTACTGTTATACTTAGCTTTCAAGTTTCATTTTATATATCCAAAAAATGTAGCCTGCTGCTTGGTACCAAAAAAAATGCACCGCAACCAATTAAAGTTGATAAGACTGATGTTTGCCACCATTCCTTCAAATTTCAAGTTAATATAATAGTTTTCAAGTTAAAAATGCACTCACAAAGCCAACGACACACGGGTGACTCTACAGTACAAACAACTAAAGTAATCGTTTTAGGCCCTTAAATTTAAAGGGTCAAAAAATTAAAAAAACTACTTTAATTTGTATTCTCAACTTTTGTGTTTTCAGAGAGAAATGATAATTTCACAACTTTTATGTCAACATTATATGTTTTGACACTAATTAAATTATATTTTAATTTTTTTTATATATTTACAAACTTTCATTGAAGGCCTCAATTTCAACGTTCGGTTTAGGCTACAAAATATGTTGAGCCGGCCCTCACGACACATACGACAAGACAGAACCAACGACACATACAATTAAGAGGAAATTATCTTCATTAGGTGACAGAAGTGACTGGCAATTGATGAAGATTATAGTGCTTGATCACTTCTTGAGGTGAGGTGACAATTAGCAGAGCCAACGATTAAAGAAGTCGAATTCGAAGTGTGACGATTCGGTGATAAGGGCATAGTATGTATGGGGAGAAATGGAGAGTTGAGAAATTTGGGATTCCGGAACTCTAGGAACAACTATATCACCCAAAAAAAATTAAAGTAGATCGTACTTAAAATATATACGGTACATACTTCAAAAAAAAAATTTAACATCATGTGCGGATATATCATCGGGTAAACACGTATTTGTTATCCGATAAACGGGTACATTACCAAATACCATACCCGTGAAAAAATTCAAAAGTAGTCTCATACTCGGTCTCGTGAATTACCCGTCTCGGATGTTTCGTGTTGCGGGTATTACTACCGGGTCCGGGTTTCATTGCTAGCCGATTGTTTAATAATATCTGTGTTTCAAACAAAATATATACACTTCAATCTGTATGTAATTTTTTGTTGGAATTATATGCCCAAGACACAACATATAACATTGTTACCAATGATATTTGATCCCAAAGGTCGTACACCAAGCAAATATTCCGTATACGTTTAAACTCGATTTAACGTGTGCAACCTGAACATTATGTCAAGACTATTATCATTTTACTTAAAATGATAATATTTGTTGAATCATAAGATACTATATTTATATATAGTTTGTGAGAACATAATATATATACAAATGGTATATATATGTATGCTTGAATGATTCGATTGATTATTCGTGACATGATATATATATATATATATATATATATATATATATATATATATATATATATATATATATATATATATACCACCTATATACATGATATATGACACTTAAATAAATATGTCATATGTATGAACATTAAATTGTGCACATGTATATGTATATGTGTATGTGTATGTGTATGTGTATGAAATATGTATAAGACTAAAAGAGTAACATTGGTTATTTGTTCTAAAAGTAACCTATCTTGTTTTAGCATTTGTCACATCTATTCCTCCCCTCCTTTGTTTTTTTTCAGCCGAGAGATGGCCTTAGGAAGACCATATGTTGCCTTTTGACTTCCTTTTGTTACCAAGGCATTAAGTAACATGATAATGGGATAGCATGAGCTTACATCAAAGAAAGTCAAGTGATTCCTTTCCTAATATTCTTTTGAAATAACATATGGCCGAAAAAAAAGGAGAAGTAGTTGAAGAAAGAAAAACAACAAAGAATCATTTCAATCTACTTATGTTATTTAGTAGTTTGTTCTTATTCTTATGTGTGGTTTTGATTTCATCTAGCACACATATATTCACCCTAAGAGAGTGGTGTTAGGAGTGTGTTCTTGACATTGTGGGTTGTTGACTAGCATCTTGGAGAAGCTTGTTTGGTGTGTCAACTCTTGGAGTGAAGAGACTAGTGTTCATATCATTCTCACTTTGTAGCTACCACTACTCATCAAATGTTGTTATTTCTATAAACACCATATGGTTCGTTTTCTTTTAAGTTTCAAGAAGTACATATGGATCCTTGGTGGGTTTTATTTTCTAAAAGTTTTTAGATCTAACATGTCAAAACCGCTTCCGTTGCAAAATGTTTTTAAAATACATGTTAAAACTCAACAATTGGTATCAAAGCCTCTTATGTTTGTTCTTGAAACTTTTAGACATATTTTAGTTTTAAAGTTATAAAACCAAAAGTATATTATTTTTCAAGTAAGAAAAATAATATATGTGGTAGCAACATTTATATTTCCAAGCTAGTTTTATGTTACCAACTTGCATCATGCTTGTAAGTAGGTAACAAGTTGCTAAATGTCAAGAATATATATTTTGTGTTGTTTGTAATGCAAAGTAAGCCATGACCCTTGTATGTTTGTGTTGGATTTTCGATTTGGTTGTAATATTATTTATTTGGGCATGTAATTTTTTTTTTTCAAGTCTTGTATCTATTTATTTTTGAGATGTAAAATATAGATTAGTTTGTATTTTATTTCAAAATGTAATTTTGGAGACTTGAAAGATGGAGTCCAAAATAAGGTGCAACTAAGGAGTCCAACAAAGAGGTCATACTTGGATCTTGAAGCTAGTGGGAGCAAAAGTTCAAGATTTGTATATTGTTGACCCTAGACTTTTTGGTGTTCTTGTTGGCTCACAAGAACACCATACTTTTTGGCTTGGCTTTGCACTTATATTTCTTGCATGTTTATTGTGTTTGATGGTTGTGTTGAATCTAGGATTTCAAGCCATTTTAACAAGTATAAAATGCAAAAATAAATGAGTTTGATAAAATGACATTTTATAAACTCCAACACAAAATATATTTTAACAAGTTGAAAGACTTGTAAGAAACTAAAATAAAGATTATTTTGAGTTTCATAATTTTGGGTTTTAAAATAAAATAATAAGGACTCTATTTTATAAAACTCAATGGCTAATAATAAGGGGATTTATTAATAGCTAAAATCGGTGCGACGTGTTTTAACTACCGACGTATTAATATCTAGGATATTAAAATTATATCGTCACGCTCCGTAAAATTAAACGCAAGACCAATGTAATAAAACTCGGTTTTATTTTAAATGTAACGATTTCAATGCATGAAAAATTTCGTTACATAAACGTTTTTGCCAAACCCACTTGATTAAAAACATCAAAACCCTTTTTTCAAAATATAAGTTTTTGCCACCCTATTTAGAACACTTATGACGTTACTAAGGTATTCCAGTGGTAAGTGTGCTCGGCCAAACACTTGATTGACCTTATAACGTGTATAAGGTGATACTTTGGGTCACCAAGAGTCTTGGACCGAATATCACACGTCTCTAAAGTAGGACGACTTATAACTCGACTTTGTGGTAAGTGCGCTAGGCCAAACACAAAGTGCGGGTTGGCATAGTTCAGGATTAATCGTGTCGTTTTAACAATTAATTGTTATCGAATCCCAAAAGTCTAAGAGTTGCAAGTTAGCAATTGGTTTATACACCTACCAATCAACTTATTTCTTGTAACAAGTGCACTAGGCCAATTACAAGAAGTTAAGGGTGATGTGGATCTTAGCCTTTAAAACAATTAAGGTTTTAATTAATAAAACAAGGGTGCTTAATTATTAAAGGAATTAATATATAAAAAGTACTAAAATCAAAACTTTGTTTTGTAGATGACAACAACACCTACTAACGCCATCGTTCCCGACTCAAACTCTTTCGCTCTCCGACCCATTTTGGATCGGGAGAAACTCAACGGCACAAACTTCATGGATTGGTATCGCAATCTTCGGATTGTGCTTACGCAAGACAAGAAGATGTACGTTCTTGAGCGACCCGTCCCCGACCCTCCGGCACAAAATGCTCCCAAAGCTGTTAGGGATGCATGGGCTAAACACTTTGATGATGCGCAAAGTGTAGCATGTCTTATGCTTGGCACTATGGAACCAAATTTGCAACATGATTTGGAGCACCAAAAGGCATTCAACATCATTGAGGAACTCAAGTTGATGTTCCAAGATCAAGCCCGACAAGAGATCTATGACACCATGATCTCACTTACTACTTGCCGGATGCAAGAGGGAACTCTCGTAGGGCTTCACGTGTCAAAAATGAAAGGCTACGTGGAACGGTGGAAGAGACTTGGATCTCCACTTCAAAATGACCTAGCCATCATCATGATACTAGGGTTACTTTCGAAGTCGTATAACCAGTTTGTAATCAATTACAACATGAATGGTTTTGAGAAATCCATCTCGGAGCTTCATGGCATGCTTAGGGCTTTCGAGAAGAATATCACCACCAAGTCTCAACCGGTTCTTGTGATAAGGGAGGGTCAAATCAAGAAGCCAACTACTCAAGGCAAGGGCAAGAAGCCGTGGGTGAGTCCAAGGGCAAAGCCAAAGGCTGTTATCAAATACAAGAAGTCGGTCCCTAAACCAACAGCAAAGGCACTTGCCAAGCCTCCAAAGAACCCAAACTCTTTCCATTATGGGGAAACGGGACATTAGAGGAAGGATTGCCCCAAGTTTCAAGCTGACATGAAGAAGAACCCCAATGGGGCTTCAACTTCAGGTATCTTTGTAATAGAGTTATATGCCTTCACTAGTAACTCATGGGTATTTGAAACAGGTTGTGGTACTCACATTTGTAATGATTTGCATGGGTTAAGGAAGGTTAAACAACTTAGAGAAGGCTAATTGGTGCTCCACATTGGAAACAGAGCAAATGTAGCGGTTGAAGCCGTAGGAGAATACTCCATTTTGTTACCAACTGGCCTGTATCTTGTTTTGAACAATGTTTGTTATGTACCTAGTTTAACTAGGAATATTATCTCAGCTGCTTGACTATATGAGCAAGGATTTACTTTTGGTTTCCATGAAGGAAACATTTTGACTTTCAAATCCAACGTTATGTACTTTGAGGCTAGGCCTCAAAACGGAATTTATGAAGTTGATATTCATGGCTCATGTAGTGATAACTCTATTTACAATATCAACACTAAAAGATCAAAACCGAACTTTAACAAATCGTATCTATGGCATTGTAGACTTGGCCACGTAAACAAAAAACGTATGTCAAAACTCCAAACTGATGGAATCCTAGAGCCCACTGGTTCAGAATCCTTTGACATATGTGAATCATGTCTTTATGGCAAGATGACCAAAGTACCTTTCACCGGTACGGGTGGACGAGCTGCGGATCTATTAGGACTTATACACACTGATGTGTGTGGTCCTTTTAAAACAATGTCAAGAAGTGGTGAGAGGTACTTCATTACATTTACTGATGATTTCAGTAGATATGGTTATGTTTATCTTTTGAAATATAAACATGAAGCATTTGAGGTTTTCAAAGTGTTTCAAAATGAAGTACAAAATCAGCTTGGGAAAACGATAAAAGCCATCCGTTCGGATCGTGGTGGTGAATATCTCAGTTACGACTTTGATGAACATCTCAAGAAATGTGGGATAGTTTCTCAACTCACTCCACCAGGAACACCACAACACAATGGTGTGTCCGAAAGGAGAAATCGGACCTTGCTTGATATGGTCTGTTCCATGATGAGTCGTACGAACTTGCCTTATTCCTTTTGGAGCTATGCCTTGGAAACAGCTGCTCGAATAGTTAACATGGTTCCAACAAAGAAGGTGGATAAGACACCATACGAATTATGGCATGGAAGAACTCCAAACTTATCCTACCTTAGGGTATGGGGCTGCGAGGCTTACGTTAAACGTGAAACCTCCAACAAGCTAAATCCTAGAGGTGAGAAAGTAATCTTCGTCGGATACCCAAAAGAAACAAAGGCATATTATTTCTACCATCCAATCGATAATAAAGTCTTTATTAGTAGACGTGGAATTTTCTTGGAAGAAGACTTTCTTTCAAAAGAACCAAGTGGAAATAGTGTGGATCTTGAAGAAATTCGGGAACCACACAATGTCGGACCTGAGGTTGGAACCACTGCTTAACAAAATATTGTTGAACCTGAACCTATGTTGGTTCAAGTACCCCATGTAACACAAGACGTCCGCAGATCATGTAGAATTCATCAAGAACCTGATAGATATGGCGATTATGAGGTATATATGGTGGATCAGTTTGAACCTACCACCTACAAATCTGCTATATCAGACAAAGAATCTGATAAATGGCTTGAGGCCATGGACGCTGAGATGCAGTCCATGTATGACAACCAAGTCTGGGATTTGGTTGATCTTCCTCCCAATAGAAAGGCCGTCGGGGGTAAGTGGATTTTCAAGAAGAAAACTAACATGGATGAAATGTGCATACTTTTAAGGCACGATTAGTTGCGAAGGGATTCACTCAAACTCAAGGAATTGATTATGAGGATACCTTGTCTCCTGTAGCCATGACTAAATCCATCAGGATATTGATTGCCATTGCCGCTTATCACGATTATGAGATATGTCAAATGGATGTCAAAACGGCTTTCCTTAATGGATGTCTAACTGAGGATGTCTATATGGTTCAACCGGAAGGTTTTGTCGATCCTAAACATCTTGATAAAGTATGCAAGCTTAAAAGATCAAATTATGGATTAAAGCAAGCATCAAGGAGCTGGACTCTTTGTTTTGATGGGAAAATCAAGGAATATGGATTTATCAAAAATGAAGATGAGCCATGTGTTTACATGAAGACTAGTGGGAGCACCGTTGCATTCCTAATCTTATATGTCGATGACATATTACTCATTGGTAATCACATTCCAACTTTGAAGGAAGTTAAGTCTTGGTTAGGAAAGTGTTCGTAATGAAAGATTTAGGAGAAGCCGCATACATTCTAGGAATCAAGATCTACTGAGACAGATCTAAGCGGCTTATTGGCTTGAGGTAAAGTGCATACATTGATAAGGTTATCAAACGCTTCTTAATGCAAGACGCCAAGAAAGGTTTCTTACCAATGGCACATGGTACAGTTCTTGTCAAATCTCAATGTCCTAGTTCGGACGAGGAGATTAAAAGAATGAAAGGGATTCCATATGCTTCGGCAATTGGATCCATTATGTATGCCATGTTGTGCACTAGACCGGACGTGTCGTATACTCTAAGCATGACAAGACGTTACCAACAGAATCCTGGAGAAAGGCATTGGATTGTTGTTAAGAACATTCTCAAGTATCTTCGGAGGACTAAAGACATGTTCTTGGTATATGGAGGTGTGGAAGAGGAACTTACTGTGAGATGCTACACGAATGCTAGCTTCCAGACTGATCGAGATGATTCTCGGTCGCAATCGGGATATGTCTTCACCCTTAATGGTGGAGCGGTTACCTGGAGAAGTTCCAAGCAAAAGGTGGTTGCGTAGTGCACGACTGAATCTGAGTACATTGCTGCTTCGGAGGCGGCCAAGGAGGCTGCATGGATGAAGAAATTCATCACCGATCTTAAAGTGGTGCCGAGCATCGAGAAACCTATTGAGATCTATTGTGATAACTCTGGTGCTATAGCGCAAGTGAAAGAACCAAGGGCGCATCATAGAAACAACCACATTCAGAGGACTTTCCATTATACTCGAGAAATAGTGGAACGAGGAGATGTCATCGTTAGCAAAGTACACACGGATGATAACTTGGCGGATCCTTTCACTATGCCCATGCCTTAAGCTAAACATGAGGCACATGCTAGATCACTAAGCCTTTGTATGTCTAGTGATTGGATCTAATTTGTACTTTAGATATTTTGGAACTACATATCAGTATCATTTCGTTTATCCTGACATATTGTCCCTTTATGCATACTGTATTCTGTATTAGCACGATTACATCCATGAATAACTAAGTTATTCAAAATGTCCATAGTCAGTCAAGTCTATGGGAGTAACTTTGAATTAAGACTATTGGGGGTCGTTTAGTTTAGAGATGACTAACTAAAGACCACAAATATTCATGGAAGGTTAATATTGGACGTGGCCGCTTTCAAAGACACTTCATGGATTGGCGTCTTAAGTGTTTTGAAAAATGGTAGTATCTTTGTATCCTTTGACCTGAGATACATATTGGGGCTTGATTGCATGAAGCGTTGTTCTTTGATATTGCTTAACACTGCTCTCTGACCAGGCAGTAATAAGGGCTCTTATTGGGAACAAAGCGAAATGTAGTGAGAGGCGTATGCAGTCAATAAGGGATCTGTACCTTTACAAGGTTGATATCTTTAGGCCCCTCGATGATTCAAGCTGATTAAAATGCATGGCCGTGCTCAAACATATGTTTGATTTAAATCACGTTGAATCTTGATCGAGAAATATAATAGTTGAACAGTATATGAGATTGATGTGAATCCATGTCTCATGTACAAATAGATATCTATTACAGAGGGATAATTGATGACTAACCATATTGTAAGGCCCCAAACCCGGGAGGCCTCACTTGTTGGATTTACTCATCCACAAACAGTTCTCAAACTTGAATATCGAATAACGCAGCGGAAAATTTCATTCAAACATAACGTCAACATTGTTTAAACACGCGAAAGCGTAAACATTCTCTAAAACATAAATACATCATAACAAAAACATAATGGGATGCCAGTCTTCATGATCAACCGGGTAACTCATCTCGCTAGCCAAGCATCACCATCCATCCTCATAACCTTCCTTAACATGAATGTGCATACTAAAAAGTTAGCTACGCTGGTGAGTTCTAGCATTTCATAAAAAACCTTAACATTAACATTTGCAAAATACATAACATTCATTCATTTAATAAAACCGTACGTAAAAACATGCAATAACTTAACATCATCAAAACCTCGTAATCATATCATCATAACATAAGCACCGTTGAACGGGTCGCTCGTTTAAAAACATTTAACATTCATTTAAGTCATACATTATTATCCAAATCTGTTTACCATTCGTTCCGTCATTTAGTATTGTATTGCCCCTAAGGCTTAACTGCACGAAGACCGACAATACAATACATTCCGTCAATTCCCTTTTTGTATTGCCCCCAAGGCTTAACTGCACGAGGACCGACAATACCTATTTAGTTGCCCCTATGGCTCCCATGTCCATAAACCGACAACTTCTATCGACGGCTATGGCTCACGGCCATAACACCGTCGGATCATAATTTAACCTTCGCAGGGTCACGTTAACCCCTGAGTAACCGTCGTTACTCCCATACCAGTTGTACAACATCATATCCATTGACAGGCCATAAAGACACTGCCTTTGTTGTTCTTATGGAAACTATGGCTCGCTGTCCATAATCTACCACAAGGCTGAGAATTACATCCCCAGACTTCATTCGTCAATTCCATTCATTCGACAGATTTTATTTGTAATGACTTCTTTAAAACCTTTGCCTCTTTTTAGTTAAAGCATCCGTACATCTTTTCATAAAACATTTCATCATTTAAACCGTTCATAAACCATTCGTAAACCTCTTTGGCAAAACACTTCATAACCACATTTCGAATTTCCTTTCGTAAACATCGTTTCATAAAACATCGTTTCGTTAAACATCATTTCGTAAGTATGCACACCAGCCCAAAAACATTAATAAAACATTTAAAAAGAGGGCTCTAGAACTCACCTGATAAGCTAATCTGGGTTGTCCTAAACAAAGGTCCAACAACGTCACTTCCGATCTGAATTGGTTAGTTAAATACACATCAGACCAAATCCCAACTCTAACAGTTTAACCTTCTAAACATACTGACTTTACCTAAACAGCCTGATGCGTTGTTGGACCTTTTTCTTGCGTACTTAATAAGTGAGCAACTTTTCTTCATGCGTACTTGATAAGTACGCAAGACCCTCTTCATGCGTACTTGTTAAGTACGCAGGAGCCTCTTCTTGCGTACTTGATAAGAACGCAGGGTCTGTTTCCCTGAAAAGCCCTAACTTTCACATTCGGGTATGATCACGTCAAGATCCCGAACTTGTTTACATTCAAAATGTTTGCTTTTCATTAAGGAACTCAAATCTATGTTTTTTTTTCTAGTTTCATCCGTAAAAACGTCACATTTTCGTCCAAAACCCGAAAAACCCAAAAACGAACAAAAACTCAGATCTAGGCTAGATCGTTACCTGTATCGAGCTTCTGATCCGGAGATTCTTCTCACGAGCTATGGAGCAACACTTTACTGAAATCTCGGGTCGATCCGCCAACTTTATCTCTCTACGGTTTCTCTCTCTAGAAGTTGCAAATGAGAGAAAGGGTGGTGACTCAGTCTATTTATAAGGGAGGCTCCCCTATGTTCGCCCCTTCTAGCCCGTCGGCCCATCCGGCCCGGCCCGTCATGCCTCGTTCGTTTATTCCGTTATTATAACTGTCGTTTTATTTTTGGGATGTTACAAGTCTACCCCCCTTACAATAGGTTTTGTCCCCGAAACTTATCATAAGTCAAATAGTTGAGGGTACGACTCCCTCATTTCCGTCTCCGTTTCCCAAGTAGATTCCGATCTCTTTCGGTGCTTCTATTAGACTTTAACCAATTGAATAATCTTATTACGCAAACGCTTCTCCTTTCTGTCTAAGATGGACACGGGTTCTTCGATGTAGTTAAGGCTGTTGTCGACCTCAATGTCAGTAAGTGGTACGTGAGCCGATTCATCCGCTATACACTTTCGCAAGTGTGATACATGGAAGGTAGGATGAATCCCACTTAACTCATCAGGAAACTCTAACCGATAAGCGACTTCACCAACCCGTGCCATTATCCTGAATGGTCCGACAAACCTCGGACTTAACTTTCCTCTCTTCCTGAATCATATGATTCCCTTCGAGGGTGACACTTTCAACATTACTCTGTCACCAACATCAAACTAGATAGGCCTTCGTCGTTTATCCGCATAGGATTTCTGACGATCTTGTGCGGCCCTCATTCGTGCTTTGATTTGATAAAACCTTTCCGACGTTTCTCTTACGACTTCAAGACTTCCTAACTCCTCCTGTCCAATCTCACCCCAACAAACCGGGGTCCTGCATCTTCTCCCATACAACATTTCGTAAGGCGGCATGCCTATCGTCGTGTGATAACTATTGTTGTAAGAGAATTCGGCTAACGGCAGATGACTGTCCCAACTGCCGCCAAAATCGATAATACAAGCACGAAGCATATCGTCCAATGTCTGAATGGTCCTTTCGGACTGACCATCCGTTTGTGGGTGGTATGCCGTGCTAACATTGAGTCTTGTGCCCATCGCTTCGTGAAATCTTTTCCAGAACCTCGAAGTGAATCGTGTGTCCCGGTCAGATAGAATCGTCAAAGGCATCCCATGCCGTGCTACTACTTCGTTAATAAATACTTCCTCTAACCTTTCCGACGAGAACGTCTCGCGATTAGGTAGGAAATTAGCACTCTTCGTTAAACGGTCCACAATTACCCAAATGGTGTCATGACCTTTAGCTGTGCGAGGTAGCTTGGTTATGAAGTCCATAGTAATGTGTTCCCACTTCCATTCCGGTATATCAAGTGGTTGAATCTTTTCATACGGTTTCTGGTGTTCGGCATTTACTTGTGAGCAAGTCAAGCACTGGCTTACATACTTTGTCACCTCCTGTTTCATTCCAGGCCACCAATATTCCTTCCTCAGATCTTGATACATTTTATTGGTACCAGGATGGATACAGTACCGAGACTTATGAGCCTCATCCAAGACTTTGGTTCTAAGCTCGCCACCCATAGGTATCCATACCCGCCCAAAACGTGTCCTAACACCAAGGGTGTTATATTCCAACTTGTCCTGTTGGCCAACCATTCTTTCCTTCTTTATGTTTTCTTCTTAAGTGCTTCATCTTGAGCTCTTTCAATTTCCCTCATCACATCTGATGTTACCACCAACTGGCAAGCTTTCACTCTAATAGGAGCAGGCACATCCTTTCGGCTTAGAGCGTCAGCCACCACGTTTGCCTTTCCAGGATGGTATATGATTTCACAGTCATAGTCTTTCAATAGTTCCAACCATCGTCTCTGCCTCATATTAAGTTCCCTTTGTTCGAAGAAGTACTTCAAACTTTTGTGGTCGGAGTAAATAGTAAACTTCACCCCATAAAGGTAGTGCCTCCAGATTTTCAATGCGAATACGACAGCAGCAAGTTCCAAATCATGAGTCGGATAATTAGCTTCGTGAATCTTCAACTACCGTGACGCATACACGATCACTCTCCCGTGTTGCATCAACACGCATCCTAATCCCTGACCCGAAGCGTCAGAGTATACCACCAAGTCTTCATTGCCCTCGGGACGGGCCAAGACTGGAGCTTTGGTTAGCTTCTCCTTCAATTCCCTAAACGCCTCATCCTGGGTCGAACCCCATTCGTACTTTACCTCCTTCCGAGTCAACTTTGTCAATGGCGAAGCTATTTTTGAGAAATCCTGAATGAATCTCCGATAGTAGCCTGCCAATCCTAAGAAACTGCGGATTTCAGTTGGCGTCTTAGGAATATTCCATTCCCTTACCGTCATTATCTTTGCCGGGTCAACCATAATGTCGTTCGGGTTAATGACGTGACCTAGGAATTGGACTTCCCTAAGCCAGAACGCACATTTGGAGAACTTAGCATACAACTTTTCCTTCTTCAGAGCTTCCAATACCTCCTTCAAGTGACACGCGTGATCACCCTCATTCTTGGAGTAGATGAGGATATCATCGATGAACACAATTACCGATCGATCCAGCATTGGTCAACAAACTCTATTCATCAAATCCATGAACGCTGTGGGGGCATTTGTCAATCCAAAAGACATTACGCGGAACTCGAAATGTCCATGACGCGTGCGAAATACAGTTTTCGGTATGTCTTCTTCCCTCACCTTCAACTGATCGTACCGGGACCGAAGGTCGATTTTCGAGAACCAACTTGCGCCTTGCAATTGATCGAACAGGTCGTCGATCCTTGGTAAAGGGTACTTGTTCTTCACCGTACGTTTGTTCAACTCACAATAATCAATACACATTCTCATCGAAGTCTTTCTTCTTCACAAACAACACCGGAGCACCCCACGGCGAGATGCTCGGTTGGATGAATCCTTTCTCAAGTAACTCGTCTAGTTGGGCCATAAGTTCCTTCATTTCCACTGGTGCTAGTCGATATGGAGCCTTAGCCACGGGCTGGGCATCTGGTACTAAGTCGATTCGAAATTCAATCTCTCGGTCGGGTGGTATCCCAGGCAAATCCTCTGGAAACACCTCCGGGTACTCGCGTACCACGGGTACATCATCTAGTTCCTTCACTTCCTTACACTTGTCAATTACGTACACCAGATAAGCCTCGCATCCGCGCCTCAAGTAATCTGTTGCCTTAATCATCGAGATGACGTTTGGCATCGGGGCGTCACGATCTCCAAAAACCTCGACTTTGCTACCATCCGGAGCCTTGAGTCGGATTATCTTTCGTTTGCATATAATTTGCGCTTCATTGGCAGTTAGCCAATCCATACCTAACACGACATCAAACCCTCCCAAAACCATAACAAACAATCTGACAGGGAACCTATGACCTTCTATTTTTATCGTAGAATTGTCAACTACATCGGTCACTCTCGCAGTGCTACCCTCAGCGGTTTCTACGCTAAAGGCCATTTCTAGCTTACTGACAGTGTACTTCAATCGTTTATAAAAAGTCGCAGATATAAAACTCTTACTGGCACCCGAATCAAATAACACAGAGACAAAAGTGTTGTCAAGGATGAACGTACCTGACACCACATCGGGGTCTGCCCTGGCTTGGTCTTGCGTCAGCGCATACGCACGAGTCTTTGCTCGGGGCCTCTCTTCTTTCTTCTCCGGGCCTTTCCCCTTCCCGGCTTCACCTATCCTGAGCTTGGTGCATTCCCGACTCATATGACCACTCTCCCCACAGTTGTAGCATTTGAAAAGCTGGGGACATTCACGTGAGTAGTGTCCAGTCTTGCCACACTTGAAGCATAGATTGGATCCCAATCTGCACTCCCCCATATGCTCCTTCCCACACTTATTACACACCATCATCTCCTCCACCCGAGCCCTCTTATCATGAGCCCCAAACGTCTTTCCACCAGTTCGCTTGTTTGAGAAGCTCGGTCTCTTCTTTGGTTCCTCAATGGCGGCATCGTTTAATGCCAGATCATCATACACCACACCACTGAGTTCCACCAACGAATCATAGGTGCTAGGGGTGTTTGCTTTGATGAAAGTACGGACCTTATCCGGCAAACCTTGGATGTAGCAAGCAATCTTTCTTTCCTCAGTCGTGATCAAATGCGACACCAGACGTGCCAATTCATTAAATATGGTAGTGTATTGCCGATGTGTTTTACTTCCGGCTTTAAATCCCAGAAACTCTCTTTCCACCTTCTCGATTTCATTCCTCGACAGAAGTTCTTAATCACTAAAGTTTTCAAATCAGTCCACATCATCGCGTCAACCGTCTCGTCCCCCTTAGCTTGACGTACACCTTCCCACTAATGGGATGCTTCCTCCCTCAAGGAGTTAGCAACAAATTTCACAACTTGATCTGCTCGACACTCGCTCAGACGGATGGCGGCTTCCATATGTATCACCCAGTCAAAGGTAGCCACCGTGCCCTTCTTCCCAGTCAGGACCGGCGGGTCACATGCCTTAAAGGACTTATAGTCGCAACCACGGTTAAGAGGTGCGTTGATCCCCTCAGTGTTCGGGGTACCAACCGCCGTGTTAGACCCACCAGTCTCACTAGCCTTGTTTAACGCTTCTGCCAACAGTCCTGGCAGAGAAACCTTCATCAACTCAGTAAACTTGCGTGCCAGAGCCGCTCTCACTTCCGATTCAAAAGTGAATTGTTGTCGTTCGACATGAGTCAGCTCAGTCCCGTGCACACTAATTTCTGGCTCAGTGTGAACACTTCCTTCTTCACTGTACTCTTGGCGTGCAAGGGTCCTACCAAGCCCACCGTTCCGACCACTGGTACGACCGTCGGTACGGCCCCCACCACGCCTTCCGCTCTTTCTTCCCGCCATTTCGTTCTATAAGACAAGTAATCCAATGTCATCACGCTAGTTAACAAATAAAATTCAACAAGCACTGTAAGATGTTAATATACACTAGCCATCTGCAATTAACCATTACACAACCTTTCGATTTTTATTTGACCACCTTTGTGATTCCATCAGAACACAAGTCCTTACCTAACCCTTTCTAAGACATACTATACATGTAAATATATACTACCTTCATACCTGATGCTGTGGCTCGAGTTACCCGTACCGGCATCCGCTTTCGGTCCAATTCACAGTTTAAGTTCAGACACTGGGAGTGTCCGAATCTCTCAAACTATTGCTCTGATACCAACTTGTAAGGCCCCAAATCCGGGAGGCCTCACTTGTTGGATTTACTCATTCACAAACAGTTCTCGAACTTGAATATCGAATAACGCAGCGGAAAATTTCATTCAAACATAGCGTCAACATTGTTTAAACATGCGGAAGCGTAAACATTGTATAAAACTTAAATACATCATAACAAAAACATAATGGGATGCCAGTCTTCATGATCAACCGGGTAACTCATCTCGCTAGCCAAGCATCACCATCCATCCTCATAACCTTCCTTAACCTGAATGTGCATACTAAAAAGTCAGCTACGCTGGTGAGTTCTAGCATTTCATAAAAAACCTTAACATTAACATTTTCCAAATACATAACCTTCATTCATTAAATAAAACCGTACGTAAAAACATGCAATAACTTAACATCATCAAAACCTCGTAATCATATCATCATAACATAAGCACTTTTGAATGGGTCGCTCGTTTAAAAACATTTAACATTCACTTAAGTCATACATTATTATCCAAATCTGTTTACCATTCGTTCCGTCATTTAGTATTGTATTGCCCCTAAGGCTTAACTGCATGAAGACCGACAATACAATACATTCCGTCAATTCCCTTTTTGTATTGCCCCCAAGACTTAACTGCACGAGGACCGAAAATACCTATTTAGTTGCCCCTATGGCTCCCATGTCCATAAACCGACAACTTCCATCGACGGCTATGGCTCACGGCCATAACACCGTCGGATCATAATTTAACCTTCGCAGGGTCACGTTAACCCCTGAGTAACCGTCGTTACTCCCATACCAGTTGTACAACATCATATCCATTGACAGGCCATAAAGACATTGCCCCTGTTGTTCTTATGGCAACTATGGCTCGCTGTCCATAATCTACCACAAGGCTGGGAATTACATCCCCAGACTTCATTCGTCAATTCTATTCATTCGACAGATTTGATTTGTAATGACTTCTTTAAAACCTTTGCCTCTTTTTAGTTAAAGCATTCGTACGTCTTTTCATAAAACATTTCATCATTTAAACCGTTCATAAACCATTCGTAAACCTCTTTGGCAAAACACTTCATAACCACATTTCGACTTTCCTTTCGCAAACAGCGTTTCATAAAATATATTTTTGTTAAACATCATTTCGTAAGTATGCACACCAGCCCAAAAACATTAATAAAATATTTAAAAAGAGGGCTCTAGAACTCACATGATAAGCTAATATGGGTTGTCCTAAACAAAGGTCCAACAACGTCACTTCCGATCTGAATTGGTTAGTTAAATACACATCAGACCAAATCCCGACTCTAACGGTTTAACCTTCTAAACATACTGACTTTACCTAAACAGCCTGATGCCTGCGCACTTAGCAAGTGCGCAGGGCTTTGTTCTTGCGTACTTAATAGGTGCGCAACTTTGCTTCATGCGTACTTGATAAGTACGCAGGACCCTCTTCATGCGTACTTGATAAGTACGCAGGGTCTGTTTCCCTGATAAACCCTAACTTTCGCATTCGGGTCTGATCACGTCAAGATCCCGAACTTGTTTACATTCAAAACGTTTGCTTTTCATTAAGGAACTCAAATCTATGTTTTTCTTATAGTTTCATCCGTAAAAACGTCACATTTTCGTCCAAAACCCGAAAAACCCAAAAACGAACAAAAACTCAGATCTAGGCTAGATCGTTACCTGTATCGAGCTTCTAATCTGGAGATTCTTCTCACGAGCTATGGAGCAACACTTTACTGAAATCTCGGGTCGATCCACCAACTTTATCTCTCTACGGTTTCTCTCTCTAGAAGTTGCAAATGAGAGAAAGGGTGGTGACTCAGTCTATTTATAGGGGAGGCTCCCCTATGTTCGCCCCTTCTAGCCCGTCGGCCCGGCCCGTCATGCCTCGTTCGTTTATTCCGTTATTATAATTATCGTTTTATTTTTGGGATGTTACACATACACCATCAAGATGAGAACTAAACTGGATGGGGGTTGAGGATGTCATTACGTCATATATCACTGGGGACAGTGAGATGTTGCTAGACGTCCACCACTGTCTACATTGATGTATGATATGTCATCATTTATACATATTTTACATACATAATAATCCCGCATTATGGTACTAAATTGAATAATAATCTTGTAATTTGTGCTTAAAGTACAAATATTTGATAATCGCAGGTTATTCGGTTTTAAAAATACAAATCAAGCTAAATCCTATCAAAAACACCATGAATTCAAGCTTCTAGAAGGTTCATTCCCGGAGCATTGACTACTAAGAAGTCAAATTTAGTCAACAATAGTCAACAAGAAGCTACAAGACAAAGCTGGGAGAAAAAGGAGGGTTGCACGGCCGTGCATCCCAATGCACGGCCGTGCATCCTAATGCACGGTCGTGCATTGCCCTTCTCTGCTCACCACGGCTCGGTACCGTGTCCTCTATACCCTGTTCGATTCCCTGGGCCTTTGCACGACTAGAGAGGCTTGGGTTCTTCATTCCACACACCAATCTAGAGAGAAATTACACTCAAGAAGAGAGCATTCTCGTAGTTAGAGTAGAGAGGCTCTTCCTCCTTGTTCCACAATCATTACACTAGTCGTTATGGTCATTCGTGGCTAAAACTTCTTTGTATTGCTAGGGTGAAGATGATGTTTGGTGCATTTTAATGTTTAACTTATTAATGAAGTGGTATGTTTATGTCTTTAACTAATTCGTCCTCAAAATCCATCTCTTGATAGGCTTTTATTATTGTCTAAATCCTTCTTTATATTTGTGAGTGTCTTGATTTTAAAGAGTAAAATCGTAAAACCCTTTTTAATCAAACTTACTTTGAAACTCGTACGTCTTTATACGAGCAGAGATTGATAAGCCAAGGTTTGGTCTATGCTTCTAAAATCGTACGTCTCTATACGAGATTATTATGCGACCAAGAATTGGTGAACTAATGTTGGGAACGGTACGTCTTTATACTTGGTCCCATTGTTACACCGCCTTCCGCTGAGCAAAATATAATCACCTATTTAACTTAATATAAAGCATTTTGAGTCCGATGTCTTTATCCAACCCGGAGATGACCATTCGATGGGTTGAGGGTAAATGTTGTCCCTAACGGCAGACACTACCACTTTTTAAAAAATATAATTTGCAAATCAAATGTCGTGAGGAAGAGGCTCTAGCGGTGACCCGGGTCACAAGTTTGTAGTAGTCATACCACTGAATTAGTTAACCTAACATTATCACGTACCAAGCTGATTCGAATCCCGAAGCAATATATTTCGTAATCTGATCATTTTCGCCCTATTTACTTTTCTGCTATTTACTATTCTGCTAGCTACATTTCTGTTACACACTTCACACACATTTTTACTTTTATGTTATTTACTTTACCGTCATTTACTTTTCTGTTTCACAAGCACACAAAACTCATCTACTAATTAATACGGCTAAACGATAACAAAAGTTGAGTATTGGAACTCGACCGTGTCCATTGGTTCGATACTTGGTTCTTACCTGACTATATTACGCTGCGATAGGTACACTTGCCTATTGTGTGTGTTTTAAGTTAACGTAATTATCATTTTATTTTATAAATTTAAAACCTGATCTTGTGAAATCAATTAATCTAAAAATATATTTGTTTATATTTTTATATACTATATTCACACACGCTATCAATGTACGTTGAATCTTATGCAAGTGTGAGATTGTTGGAATTATATGCCCAAGACACAACATATAACATTGTTATCAATGATATTTGATCCCCAAAGGTCGCACACCAAGCAAATATTCCGTACGCATTTAAACTCGATTTAACGTGTGCAACCTGAACATTATGTCAAGACTATTATCATTTTACTTAAAATGATAATATTTGTTGAATCATAAGATACTATATTTATATATAGTTTGTGAGAACATAATATATATACAAACGGTATATATATATATGTATGCTTGAATGATTCGATTGATTATTTGTGACATGATATATATATATATATATATATATATATATATATATATATATTTATTTATACCACCTATACATGATATATGACACTTAAATAAATATGTCATATGGACATTAAATTGTGCACATGTATTTGTGTATCACTACAACAATATCACCCTATACCGACGACTTTTTTTGACCCTATAGCGACGACTTGTCGTCGGGATAGCTTATGCCGACGACATATCGTCGGGATAGGTGTCGTCGGGATTGCTTCGTCCCAATAGCCCAAGATTGTCGTCGGGATAGGTGTCGTCGGGATAGGTCAGCCTATACCGACGACTTGTCGTCGGTATAGGGTTTAATTAAAAAATTCAAAAATAAATTCTATACCGACGACATGTCGTCGGTATAGAGTCCAAGCCTGTACCGACGACATGTCGTCGGTATAGGTTGACCCTATTCCGACGACATGTCGTCGGTATAGGGTTTTTTTGTTTTTTTTTTAATTTTTTAAAAAGACCTATAGCGACGACATGTCGTCGGTATAGGTCTTTTCTGTTTTTTTTTAATTTTTTTTATTTTTAATATTTTATCCAGAAATATTAAATTTCTAAAAACAAAAACCTGCAAATCATAAATATAAACCATTCAAACATTCAAATCGGATAAAAATTAATGTCCGGAACATAAACCAAACATCCAAATTGTTCGACACACAAACTTGTTCGGCACACAAATTTGTTCAACAAATCAAACATTCAAAACATAAACTTGTTCGACACACAAATATGCAAATTGTTCAAGACAAATACCAACAAAAAAGGCAAAGGCTCAACAACTCCAAGCTAATTATCATCGCTGCTAGTTCGACGATCCCACATTCGACGCATTTCATCCATTTGTCGTTGCATTTCAAGCATTTGTTGATTATGTGTACGACATTCTTCCTCTCGTCAACCGCAACGAGTTTCAAACTTGTAACAAAATTAAATAAAGTTACATATACATACAAACATACATAAGCATATGAATAAATACTCTCTTATATACCTACACATCACAATTACATACATACATAAATAAAAGCCCAATTACATAATTACAAATATATACACACAAACATACATACATAAATAAATGTCCAATTACATAATTACAAACATATAGATACAAACATACATACACATATATACATTCATATTAACTAATCATCATAAACACAAATTACACACATACATACAACCAAATCATCAAAACTAATCATCAAAAATATAAATTACACACATACATACAAACTAAACATTCAAACTAATCATCATAAAGACAAATTACACACATACAAACACTAAATTACATAAACTAAATTATATAAAATAATCACACATCTAAACCAAATGACCTAAACTAATCATAATTTAATAATTCCATCATACATACAAATATACATATTCATACATACAAATATACATATTCATACATACAAACATACATACATACACATACATACAAAATCATAAAAATCTTAGATCTAAATCAAATTTTATCACAAATTAGTAATTAAAACGAGTACTTACCTTCACAAAGCTAGAAATTAAGAAATGGTGAAATTCCTCCAAAACCTAACCAAAATAAACAAACAAAACTTCAAAATCTTGAAAAAGTAGCTAAAATATGAAACCCGGATGTTACCTCACCTTAAATCCTGAGAGTTTTTGTGAAAGTTGCTCCCAATAAATACCATCTTATATACCTACACATCACAATTACATACATATATATATAAATAAAAGCCCAATTACATAATTACAAACATATACATACAAACATAAATAAATGTCCAATTACATAATTACAAACATATACATACAAACATACATACACATATATACATTCATATTAACTAATCATCATAAACACAAATTACACACATACATACAAACTAATCATCCAAACTAATCATCATAAACATAAATTGCACACATACATACAAACTAAACATTCAAACTAATCATTATAAACACAAAATACACACATACATACATATACATACAAACACTAATTTACATAAACTAAATTATATAAAATAAGCACACATCTAAACCAAATGACCTAAACTAATCATAATTTAATAATTCCATCATACATACAAAAATACATACTCATACATACATACATACAAAATCATAAAAATCTTAGATCTAAACCAAATTTCATCATAAACACAAATTACACACATACATACCAACTAAACATTCAAACTAATCATCATAAACACAAATTACATACATACATACATACAAACTAAACATTAAAACTAATCATCATAAACACAAATTACACACATACATACACATACATACAAACACTAATTTACATAAACTAAATTATATAAAATAAACACACATCTAAACCAAATGACATAAACTAATCATAATTTAATAATTCCATCATACAAATATACATACTCATACATACAAACATACAAACATAACACATACATACAAAATCATAAAAATCTTTGATATAAACCAAATTTCAACACAAATTAGTAATTAAAACGAGTATTTACCTTCACAAAGCTAGAAATTCAAGAAATGGTGAAATTCCTCCAAAACCTAACCAAAATAAACAAACAAAACTTCAAAATCTTAAAAAATTAGCTAAAATATGAACCCGGATGTTAGCTCACCTTAAATCCCGAAAGCTTGTGTGAAAGTTGCTTCCAAATAGCCCAAAAACGCTGAAATCGCCGGAGAGACAGAATTGGGGAAGTTTTGGAGAGTTTTGGCTGAAAATGAAGTTCTGCCGTCTGTTTTCCTATTTGTTCACGCTGCACCCTATAGCGACGACATGTCGTCGGCATAGGTCCACTTGTCGTTGGTACAGTGGCCTATAGCGACGACATGTCGTCGGCACAGGTTTCACAGGATGTTGACCAGTCAATAAAGGTAAAAACACTATACCGACGACATGTCGTCGCCATAGGGTTTTCCAGAATTTTTTTTAATTTAAAAAAAAATTATTAAATAAAAAAAAACAAAAAGAAAATCAAAATTAACCTATAGCGACGACATGTCGTCGCTATAGGTTTTCCCCAAAAATTCATTGGGCGCCAGTTTTCCCTCCAACCTGCCTCAACCCTATAGCGACGACATGTCGTCGCTATAGGGTGTCCCATTCAAAATTTTGGAAAAACCCTATCCCGACGACATGTCGTCGCCATAGGGTTTTCCAGAATTTTTTTTAATTTAAAAAAAAATTTATTAAGATAAAAAAATTAAAGTTTTGAAATCCATATTTTTCTGTTTAAAATAAAATTTTTAATCGGAACCCCACCGTGCAAGACATTAGAAGTCTGTTGATTGCCTTCACGATGTCTCGGACGTTTGTGAAACACCCAAGACCAGCCTGTATGGCCCCAAACTAGGTACCCTACAGTTGGTTCTCATCACTGGGTGTTCTCTTTAAAAATACTCGCTTTATTACAAACAATCAGTGGAAGTCTTAATTTAAAATAGTTGTAACCCTTTATAAACTCAATATCAATCTTAATCTTATCTTACAAATGCCTACACACCAATCCGAGTAGCACCGCTCCCTAGCCAAGATACCTCACCTGCAAACAAGAAATACCATTTGATTGAACTCAGAACATTACAATTCTTTATAAAACGGTTTGTCATTTATTGACATGTTAATAACCCACACTTCAACACTAACCCATAAGGGTTCAACGACCCAAGATGTAACATCCCGATTTTTCATAAAATAACTGGGTTTGTAATTATGTAAATTATTGTAAAGGTTAACGGGTAATTAACCTATAGCGACGACATGTGAGAATGTAAAAAAGAAGGGTAATATAGGTACAATATTACATACCTTCACATTTTGAATAAGAGATTTAATACTCTTAAGCTTTCTATGAGGCCATCTCTTTATATTAAGCTCTCTGCATCTTTTCTTCAACATGGTTAATCCCACCTTAAGTTTCTCGGCTGCCATGACTATTGGCAACTCAAAATGCTTCTCTATCTCTTCCAATTCCAACGGTCTCGACGGCCTCCGGCCACCGTGATCACCGGAACCACCACCATTGTGATCATCATTGGAACTTAGCAATGGCAACACATGACCGTCTCCCCAACACTCCCACAAGCTTATATCTTTATCAATGGGATCGAAATATGAAAACCCTAAATCAGAAAAGTAATGTGATGAAACTCGGTTCATATCGAGAAGGTTGAAAAGTGCATCGTCATGCCTGCAAAAACAAAAACAAAAACCAAAATGGTGTTAGATTATGTTATTAAACTTGAGGTTCAAATGCAACTTGTTTTGTGACAAAATGTGTACCTGAAAAGATCTTGATTGAAGTAGTGATAATAATTATCATTGAAGTAGATAATGCTAAATTAACATAATAATCTTTGTATGGCTGCAGTGCGTCCCTCATACAGTACTTGTTCCTTTTGGGTATACAACACACATCCGCCACTTGCTCTTGTGTTTTTCTCAACATGGTGCCGGTGATCACATTTATGATGTCATTACCCTCTGGGTTTGTATCAAACCATATGTAATTTCTCACTTTATATAGAGGTTGTATACTTATACCGGCATGTGTGTCACTCTGATTTAGGTTGGAAAGGGTGAACATAAAATCAAATGGTGGAAGAGCAAAAGTGATAGGGACTATAGTTTGTGTAGGAGGTGCCACTTTACTGACCCTCTACAAAGGAATGCCTTTATTTAACCATCATTCACATTTGCATCCCACGAATGAATCCATCCATGTTCAATCTATCTTCAGAAGGCTAAGTTCAGTTTTAGCAACGAAGAAAGCAAGATGGACTTCAGGTTCCTTGGCATTGGTTGCAGGTACAATTCTGTGGTCTTCATGGTTTCTTGTCCAATCAAACATTGGAAAAAGATACTCGTTGCAGTATTCTAGCACCGCCATCATGATGTTCTTTGGAGCGGTTCAATCTTTTGCATTGAGCTTGTTCATCCACAGAGATCTTTCTTTATGGATTTAGCATTATTATGTAATTAATTATTACACTTAATCATCATTGGAGCGGTTCAATCTTTCTTTATCATAAATGTAATTAATTATTACACTTAATCATCATTATTATGTTAATTTAGCATTATCTAATATTGAAAGTGGTAATAAATAGGGAAGGAGCATAACATTTTCCCATTAATTCATTATTACACTTTATCATCATTATGTTAATTTAATTAGCATTACTTTTATATTTTTTTTACAACGACGAAACATTTTAACCATGTTACAAATAAAAATTGAATCCGTGACATTCAAACCTTAGATGTTTCTAGAGGTTTTGTCTCTATCGTTGAACCATCAACCCTAATGATATTAGTTTTATAGGGTTTTGCAGAATTTTTTTTAATTTAAAAAAAATTTATTAGATAAAAAAAAACAAAAAGAAAATCAAAATTAACCTATAGCGACGACATGTCGTCACTATAGGGTGTCCCATTCAAAATTTTGGAAAAACCCTATCCCGACGACATGTCGTCGCCATAGGGTTTTCCAGAAATTTTTTTAATTTAACAAAAAAAAAATTTGACCGACGAAAATTTATTAAATAGAAAAAAAGAAAATCAAAATTAACCTATAGCGACGACATGTCGTCGCTATAGGTTTTTCCAGAATTTTTTTTAATTTAAAAAAAAAAATTTTTTGACCGACGAAAATTTATTAAATAAAAAAAAACAAAAAGAAAATCAAAATTAACCTATAGCGACGACATGTCGTCGCTATAGGTTTTCCCCAAAAATTCATTGGGCGCCAGTTTTCCCTCCAACCTGCCTCAACCCTATACCGACGACATGTCGTCGCTATAGGGTCTCCCTACCAAAATTTTGGTTTTGACCTATACCGACGACATGTCGTCGGTATAGGGTGACCTATCCCGACGAGAAATGTCGTCGGTACAGGTGGCGTCGGGACAGGGTCAATTTGTTGTAGTGTATGTGTATGAAATATGTATGACTAAAAGACTAACATTGGTTATTTGTTCTAAAAGTAACCTATCTTTTTTTCAGCCGAGAGATGGCCTTGGGAAGACCATACGTTTCCTTTTTACTTCCTTTTGTTACCAAGGCATTAAGTAACATGATTATGGGATAGCATGAGCAGTGGCGGAGCTTAAAAATTTTCGCAGAGGGGCCGGGCATTTTTTTTCATATAGGAGGGGGCGGAACTATAAAATTTTCGGCCGAATACATATACATTAACACTTCTGAGCGAAAAATTGGTGGGGGGGGCCGAGGCCCTCTCGGGCCCTTTATATCCTCCGCCCCTGAGCATGAGCTTACATCAAAGAAAGTCAAGTGATTCCTTTCCTAATATTCTTTTGAAATACCATATGGCCGAAAAAAAAAGAAGTAGTTGAAGAAAGAAAAACAAAAAAGAATCATTTTAAACTACTTATGTTATTTAGTAGTTTGTTCTTATTCTTATGTGGTTTTGATTTCATCTAGCACACATGTATTCACCCTAAGAGAGTGGTGTTAGGAGTGTGTTCTTGACATTGTGGGTTGTTGACTAGTATCTTGGACAAGCTTGTTTGGTGTGTTAACTCTTGGAGTAAAGAGACTAGTGTTCATATCATCCTCAGGTTGTAACTACCACTACTCATCAAATGTTGTTATTTCTATAAACACCCTATGGTTCGTTTTCTTTTAAGTTTCAAGAAGTACTTAATGATCCTTGGTGGGTTTTATTTTCTAAAAGTTTTTAGATCTAACGTGTCAAAACTGCTTCCGTTGCAAAATGTTTTTAAAAGACATGTTAAAACCCAACTTTTTACCAATATAATTGCAAACGTCTTCAACTTCATAATCTAACTAGTGTAATCAATTAATCTAAGTAGTACATAATTTAATACTATAATTTAGGTTTTTATTCATGGTTTGGAGTATTACATAATAACATCATAGGGCAGGGCAATGTCGTTTGATGTAACACGACAATCCATATTCGAGGTATTAACTCAGACGTAAACAAATACGAACAAAAACCGATGAAGCTAGGACACCCGTAATTCATTGGAGACACCCAAGTCGTCACTGGTTTAGATCAAGAAACACGTGTGTGATAAAGATACACTATATGATTGATGAAAGGTACCAATATCTGACATGAGCATGAACTCCACATATTCCAAATCCAGTCTGATATTGATGTCGGATCGAATCAATCTTAACAAGCACAACTCTTATAACAGCAAATTAAATGCAGTGCATCAACTATACAACAAACATTGTATTAATACAAGGTGTCAGTGAGAACCCATGAATTTTTTTATGGGGTTGGAAATATTTACGATCGGTTTTCTATCATTAAATATTAAATTTTTTTAGTCCGGTTCAAGCCGGGTCTTGTTGGGTCACTTAGTACACATATTATCACTAATTACAATTTGCAAATAGTACATATGACATAGCTTATAACAAAATAATATGATAAACAAAATTCAAGACTTAGAGAAAAATTAAAAAAAAGTTACCTAAAATCGTGAGAAGGCAGCGACGCAAGGCTGTGAATAGTGAATCAACTAGTTGGGCTAAAATCGTGAAGATGCATGGCGAGAATCGTGATTAGCAAATTGTTGTTTTTCAGATTGCGTAAAGCGTGAATATAAAAGGTCGAGACGTTGATGGATCATGATTGTCGCTACTTAGATTTTTTATCAGGTTAAATTGTTTAAAAATTTAAATGAGTAATGAGTTAACTAAATATGGGCTTAATTGTCTAAATGGGTAATGGGTTAATTAAATATGAGTTTAACTGTTCAATTTTTTATTTTATTTTTTGAACGGCAACACCTAGATATCCTAAGATAATTGGGTTTCCCAGTGGCAACACCTAGAACATCTAGGGCAGCCCACCACAGGAGGAACCCCCCAACTGGGTAAACCCCCTGACCAGGCCACAGACCCATTTTTTGCTATTGTTAGGATTCGAACCCAAGACCTCCACTATGGGAAGTCTTGGGGCTATCATTGCACCAAATGGCCAACGGTTTATTTCAAATGTCCAATTAAGTTATAAATTTAAATGTAGGTCGTTGTTAAAAAATAAATTTTCTTGGGGTCGGTGTTAAAACAAATTGGGGGTCAGTCAAAATTTTATGGGGGTCGGTGTCAAAATTCTATAGGGTCGATCAAGATTATATTGCATATATAACAAATAGAAAAAAAAATCATCAGGGTCGACCGACCCAACTAGCCTTTGCTAGGTACGCCACTGCAAGGTGTTGATTCTACATAGGTGACGTGTCCATTACAAAACCATTTTTTTAAGTAAACCAATTTCTTAAGTAAAAAAGGAAGTGTTAATCCTATTAGGTGTGAGCTCCTTTCCTAACATCTTGTGTGAATCTCATATCAGTCATGAACAGGTGAGATGTTAGATTCATAAGGAATGATCCACCTCAATACCAACAACGGGCACAATGACTGTGGAAGAGAGAAGAACTCCACAATTAAGCGTGTTTGGGTGTAAGTAATCCAGTGATGACGGTGACCCCCTGTGAAGTTTTCACCAGGGCAACCAAAAGCAACTCCATGAGCTTCTAGTGGATAAAGTGGATAATATTTTTGATACAAGAGGCCGGATGTTACAAATGGTATCAGACCCACTCATGTGCCGTTCGGGATGATAAGGCAAACCTTGTTGATGATGATGAAGTCCCAGAGGAGTAGGGACACCTAAATTAGACAAATCCCACATCTCTTATTGGAACACACGTTCACAACCGGATCCGGATGAACAGTTTGATTAAGTCTCTTTAATAGATGTCCTAATTTGAAATGACGGTTGCCGGTTAGACCGCTAAAGTTGATGGTGTGTTTGAACCGACATTTAACTTTCAAACCCTATATTTTTTTATTTAACTCTTTATGTTTTATTAAAATTACAAACCTCAATCTCAAAACATAAAAAGGCTATAATTTATACATATACTTTTGACTGTTAAAATATTTATGATGTTATCCGGTTTATGATTATATTTTATTTTAAATTACTTATATATGAAGGAATAATCATGATTAAAATAAATATTAATATTAGCTTATTAATTGGTTGGTTGAGTTAGTATTAGAGTAGGAGTGAGTCGGTATTTATTTGATTATTTAATTAATTTTGAGTTTGGTTATGATTAATTTAAGAGGATTATTTTCTTACTATATTAGAATAGGTTCGTGATCAAGTTTAGTTTTTAGTATATAAATATAGGGTTTAGGGGTCATTGTAAAGTGTGTTTTTAATTTTTAATATTAACTAGAAAAGATGACCCGCGCGTTGTGACGGGGCTGTACGGTGTGTTATTAACGTGTTTAAGTACATAATTAAAGACCATGCAGTACAACGGGTTTGCAAACCTAGTTACGCGTGTGCGGCGAAGACAATAACGTGACCAAGTACATAAAAGAAACGTATGAAGTTGCCACGACTCGGTTCTGGAGATCGAAAAATAGATAAATTATGGCGCGAAAAAAGTTAACATTGAAACGACAAATTAATTAAAGAATAATATTAAAAAGTAAAATAAAAAATAAACGAAATTTGAGGGTAAACTTGAGAGTTTAGAATTTTGAAAAGTAGAGTTTATAATTTTATACGGGGGTAAACTTGAAACTTTAGAAATTTGAGAGATATGTTTAAAATTTAGAAAGTTGATGGGTAGTATATGAAAATGGAAAAAGCAGGAAGGTTGTTATTAAAGCAGGGGTCATATTAATGTGATTAAGCACAAAAAATAAGTATAAAATTAACGTTGTGACGTAAATATGACTTAACATTGAAATGAAAAACTCGTTAAAACATTTAGTAACAAAGAAAATTATACAACGTTACCGATGTTTTTCAGTCGGTGTTAATCTCATTCTTCTAGGTATCATCATTTTACCGCTAGTCGATAAAACAAACGATACCTAAAAGATATATTTAACGATTTAAAAAAAAGTTAACGAACGAAAGTTATTGGAGAAAGTAAAATTTAGTAAAAAAATTAATGGGGTTAAAAACATATATTATACACAGTATAGGGGTTAAATAAAATTTTTAAAAAGTTAAGGGCTTAGATGGTAATTATAAGAAACTTGAAGGGTAAAATTTGTCGGTGGCAAAAAGCCACCGACATTGGTAACTAGTTTTATACCCGTCCCAGTCCGAGTTTTCAAAATTTATAAAATTAAAATTTAACCAAAATGTTTATCTAAAGAAACTTACTAACTAACTAACTGGAAATTAACATACGTTTCACAACAGTATACTTCAAAACATACTCTAAAGTTGTTTCGTTGGATTTGTGATGAATGTGACTATGCGGCATCTATCACCAATTATATAAATCTTCCATAGTTAAGACTTCTCGCTTGGCAAATAGACTCATTTTGACTGTAAAGTAACAAACCAGGACACCTCGGTTAATTCAGGAGCATCTGATCAAAGTGGCAAACACCTGAAATTTGAATAAATTTTGCCATTTTTAGAATTTATTTAGATTATATTTATTTAGGAAACGGTAGTCCATCATGAAGCAATAATAAAACCTTTGATCAATTTAGCATTCTTTTTACATGACCCTTTGTTAAAATGATTGTGTAAATAAATTGGCTCATTACACAATCATTTTAAAGAAATTAAACAAAATGGTCAATTTAGTTTTATACTCGTCCTAGTCCGGGTTTTCCAAGTTAAAAAAAAACTTAACCAAAATGATTAGCGCATAAAGTACACCGGGGGTTGCAGTAGCGCATTTGATGAGGTAGTCAATCGCCCACCTGATCGCCGCTGAAGAATATTGGTATGAACAAACCAATCAGGCGATCACTGCTATTGATGTCATGGCCTGAAATGCCACTATACTCCCCAGAGATTGCAAAAAGATTTCATTAAATTTGTTATGCAAGATTCAGGCTTTGTTATGTAAACTTGTGCCAACATGCCTCTTAGAGGGGAGGTCCCAGGTTCAAACCTGGGCAATAAGATAGATTAGAATTATTGATGTAAAGTAGAGTAGAAGTAGCATTTGCCATTCAAAATATATATCCAATGTGGTGATGACATACCATAAGGGTCATGCAGAATGTTATGAAAGCCGAGAGGCAAGTAGCGTATCCTGTCGGTTCACTTTATGTCATACTGATGAAAATGGCATTGCTCCATCTCTTGAAAACGCATATACCATCCTGCCATTTACATTAAACAGTACACAAATATCAGAAAATTACATCTACATTATGTGGAAAATATAACTTTTGTCAAGGGACTGGGCCTTTAAGACCAGAAATTCGGGCCTACTTGGATCTATAACCTGCCATTGGATCATGCCTAGGGCAAATGTCATATGAGCAAAGCAACTCAACCGTCTAATCCTTAATCGATATCCTCCTAATGAAATATCATATTAAGGATATCAAAAGTAGGAACAAACATAAAAAGATTGTATAAGACACCACAGCATTGTAAAACGGGTGGTCAAGTCTGGCGAGGTAACGGGGCAGTGGACGGGTCGTTTTAGAAAAGTGGTCATTTTGGTTTGGGTCAGAATGGGTTTTAACACAGGTGGATACGGGTCACTTCTAGCTTGGCTCGACTTTCCGGCGGTTTGCAGATGTCCACGTCATATAAACTCTAACGGCGTTAAGTTTTTTTAACGGCGGTCCAATGTAAAAAAATAGTTTGAAAGTAGGGACCGGTGGTAAGAATATTCTCAGTTAGGATTATTATTGGCCAATTGGTAAAAGGTGGGATTATTAAAATCCAATAATCCTTTTTAATAATGGCTGTTGTATTTGCGACCGAAACAATTTCGGTAGCAATATTTGCAACCGTTTTCGCGACCAAATTAATTTTGATTTTGAAAACTACGACTGTATATGCGACAAAAACAATTTCGGTAGCTATATTTGCGACCGTTTTGGCGACCTAATTATTTTAAATTTTTATTTTTTATTGTTTTATAAAACTAGCGACTCGGTCGCTAAATTTGTGACCAAAACAATTTCTATCCCTATATTTGCGACCGTTTTGCGACTGAAACAATTTTGTCCGCTATATTTGCGACTGTTTTACGACCGACACAAGTCAGTCGCTAAGTTTTTAACCGATTTTGTTTAGGTTGCTAATTTTGAGACTGAGGTCGCTATGTTTGTGATCGATGTTGTTTCGGTCTTTAATTTTGCGACCGACTTGTTTTGGTCTCTAATACGGTTGCTAATTTTACGACCGGTTTTTGTCCGTCGCAAATTCGGTCGCTTTTGCCCATTTATATATATAAGAGGAAGGCTACAAATTTAAGTTACTAAATATAGATTTAAAAAGATCTAAAAATATATAGGAGATACAGAGTTACACAAGATAATTTCAAATAAACATTATGATGTATACATTACAATTTAGTTTTGAATGGTAAGTATTATTTTATGATAAAATCTTAAATGTTTTTAGTAAAATTATAATCTTTAAAACTACTTCATAAAATTTGGACCTATTATTGAAAAAGTTTAAACATAATGTCAACTTAACAGAAAAAACCAATATCCAAAAGGATATATTAAAAAGAGAAGTTGAAAACACAAAGATAATTATGATATAAAAAAAAGATTAATGTAGCACGATTGTAAAAAAGCGAGACAAAAGTACAAAGTTACACGGGTCGTATATTAAACCCGTGTGTTACACGGTGTAAACCTTAATATTACAATGATTAATATCCGTGTGCTACACGGTGTAAAGTACAAAGTTAATCATAATAGATTAATATCTATCTATTACAATGATTAATATCTATTTGTTAAAAATAAAAACCTTAATCCATCACATAATCATAATAAAATTCTTACATCAGGAACAACATTTTGGTTAGTATCAGAACTTAATTATCGGCAAATTCGTCAGGAACTACTGTTGCTGCTAAGACGCCTTTGCCGCCATCTTTCCCCCGTTTTCACTCTATTCCAATCACACCACCAGACGCAATACCGTTTAGTTACTGAAATGGTAGAAATTCACAGACCAGAAATCAGACATCAAATATAAGAGCAAGGCATGCAATGTAGATGTAAACATATTACGTATAAAACCGAAACCCCAAACCAAAACGATCAACTTTTTACAAGTAAAAGTCAAAGAAAGCCGGTGATGATAATGGAGCATAATGTCACTGTTCTAAGATATTGCCTCACAAAAACACCTGCATTCAATTTATTAAAAAAAGATAGAATATAACAAAAACCAGCATAGATGAATTATATTTAAATAAAGTAGTTTGAACATAGATTAAAGCAAATTCCAAGTCAAGCACAGTTTAGGTGCATTTTAGTGATGTTGTAAATAAGGAACTAAAGTTTGTACAGCCTCGGATACACAACCCCTTAAAAAGAATACATTATGCAAATATCTCTTTGCAGAAATGGGGGAACATTTTAGCCAATTCAACCCCTAAATTAGAATCCCAAAAATTAAATCTTTGATAGTGAAAGCAATTGCAACTTTTACAAACTGTAGGATACATGAAAGCTTTTACAAAGTAAATCACTGGTATGATGTACAAAATTACAGAGGAGATATGGGAATTTAATGATTACCAGATAACAACACTGTAGCAAGTGTTGGGAATTTAGTGATTACCACTCACTACAGGGAATAAGAACATGGTTAAAAAGGATCGTCTTTTACAAAGTGTGTGGTTCCTAGCGTGGTTGTAGCCGAAGAAGAACAACCTTCACCCAAAACGTTTTGAAAATTTTAAATATTTTTTACCCATTATACCTAACAATTTAGAACAAATGATAATTTAAAAAGGGATTAAACTTATATGTGCAAACTGTGGGACTAAACTTATATACAATTAAGAATTACGAGATTAAGCTTATATGTGCAAACTAAGCCGTTAAGGGCCTAAACTTAGATTCACAGAACATGGAGCAACTTGAATGAAAAAAAAATCATACACTTGAACAAAGAACAATGCATGAATCAAACAAAATGCAGTGACCAACTGAAAATCTAACAAATGAACTGCAACTCGATCAAGTAATTAGTGCATACCCAACATCTCATAGACATTTTCATACTGTATAATCAAGAACAATGATTCAGAGCAAACATAAATGCACTGTTTAGAATCCCCAATTTGATTGTAAGTAATATAATCATGAATATGAAAATTGTTAACCAGTCCATACACACAAATAGGAAGTAACCAGTCCATAAAGACCCCATTTTTTTAAGAACATCTTCAGGGGTTGATGTGGGTTTGAAATAAAAAATTAAATCCAAAACTATAGAAGAACATATCCAAACAAACCAAAACTTGAACAGATCCAAACGATCCATAATCTGAACAAATCCAAAAACTATCGGAAATCTGAACAAAAGAAAGATTAACAACAGTTCATGAACAATTGAAAAAATCACTTTACCGATGAGTGAACTTGATCTTGAATCGTATTGCTGTTGAAGTTCGGTGAAGATGTTGGAGAGCAAACCTATTTGGTTGTATACATGACGCTTGAAAATAGGGTTAATGAGTAAAGGTGTATGCCGACAGCCGACCTGAGAAATTGGGCTTTTGAATAGAAAGAAGATGGATCGGCCGCGTGAATTTTAGAATGAAAATGGTTTTTGGGGTAAAAAATGTTAAGAGTGATTGTGGTGTTGACACTTGTCAAATTCATTTAGTTTTTTTATTATAGTAGGGATCCGGTTTATAAAACTTGACTTAAGACCCGTGGACGATACGATAAGAAAGACAACCAGTTCCATAACAGTCGGTGTTAAAGAAAGGGTTGTACTGGGGACACTGCTAGGTTTTTTTTTTCACACCTGACCTAGCCATCACGTATAGGTCTACAAGTGACGGTTGTGACCCAAACCGTCACGTATTCGCCTAAATGTGACGGTATGTCTCTCGTGAGTCCGGGAATAAAAAGGACACTGATGATACGAGGTTGATACGAGGTTGTGCAGTCTGCGAAAAGAAAACCCTACCCGTCACGTATAGGTCAATACATGGCGGTTCAGTACGAGGTTGTTTTTACATAAAGTTAACGTTAACACTGTTGTCGGGCACCTAACCTAACCGTCACGGTTGGACCTATACGTGACGGTTAGGTATGCAGATTCACCCTATATTAACACTACTCTCACCACTCACTCTCATCACACTAAACCCACCATCCTACACAAACCCGACACTACCATCTTCACCATAATTAAAAAGAACAGAAAGTATAGACGAAAGTGTGTGTTTGAGTTCTTGGTTGTGGTTATTTGCTGTTGGGACACCGCTGTTTTATTTTGTTTCACGCCTGACACCGATGTTGAGTTCGGGAGATCCTTATCAGAAGTCGAAGCTTCCAGATTTGAATGAGGAGCCAACCTTCAAAGATGTGAACCAGGTTTAACAAGTCTTTATTTTATGAAGGGTTCTACTGGGACGGGTAAACTTAGGGGTGTGCAAGTCTTTATTTTACGTCGGGTATCTAACTGGCCATTACGTTTTCAGGAGTATTTCGTATTCGGGCTTCGTGTGGGGGGGGGGGGGAACCAACCCGTTGAACACTTACGGTCAAGAGTCGTCTCAGCAGCAACCATTACCGAATTACAGTCAAGAGCCGTACATGTCACCATTACCGGTTTTTGTCTGTCGCAATTTGATGAGGCTGATGAGATACGTGGTGTGGTTGCTAGTGTGTGTCAAAGGAAGGATAAACTTTCATTATGGACTAATAATGCAACTAATGAAGTTGCTCAGGTCTTAACTCTACTCCTAAGCATTTAGTTCCATTCCATATATGATGATCATGTGTTTTAATCATGCTCATGATTCTTATTTGAATACCTTAGTTTTTGACATTGAATGATAATTAAAATCTTAGCATGAATATTTTGATTTATGATCTGTGGATGAGCATCGGAAGAAAGTGGAAAGAACTCACTTACAACTCAAGAAATGGAAGAAAGGTCCAGCTCATAATTTTTTAGGTCTCTTATTTGATTATTGTATATTAGTAGTTTGAATATGTATTTGTTTGGTGAGATTTTTGTTAAGTTTGTGTTGATTTGTATTTGAATATTTCGGAGAATTTAAATAGATTTTGAAAATTTGATAACTGGTTATATTTAAACAAATGATTTAAAAAAACAATTTGGTCGCAAACAACTGAAGCGGTGGCAAATCGGTGGCAACTGAAGCGGTGGCAAACTGAAGCGGTGGCTAATCGGTGGCAAACTGAAGCGGTCGCAAAACGATAACAACTGAAGCGGTGGCAAATCGGTGGCAAACTGAAGCGGTCGCAAACGGTAGCAAAAATAGTCGCAAAACGGTAGCAAACTGTGGCGGTCGCAAAATTAGCGACATTTGGTCGCAAAATAAAGAAGTGGTCGCAATTCGGTTGCAAAAAGGCAATTGCGATGTGCATTTTTCCTACCGCATATTCGGTCACAGAACAGTCGCAACAGGTCAATTGCGACCGAAAATGCGGTCACAAATGCTCAGTTTTCTAGCAGTGATTTTTATGATATTATCCGGTTTATAAAACCGGGGTTAGACCGGTGGATGGGGCAGTAATATATTTTATTTTAAATTATTTTAGTAGGATCGGTTTTACTATCCAAAAGAGAGTTACGACACAGGTTGTTGCCCGTTTACCGACCACTTTATTGTAATCATCTTTTTTATTTCAGTAACGAAATTCACTTGTATATAGTTAACTTATTTATGATATTATCCTGTTTATAAAACCAGGGGCGGATGTAGTGAAGCGAGGGGGGGTGCACAGGAACCCCCCGAGTTTTGAAATTTTAGTGTAACGGTAGGTAAAAAAACTAGGGTGAACCCCCTAAAATATTATAGGGTGAACCCCCTTACGACGGCGCCCACTGCTGCTCGCTTGATCCGGTTGTGAAGCTATAAAACTAAGAACTCTTTCTTGAACTAAATGTGTGTTTTTGAGCATTCATATGATTAGAGGTAAAAAATTGATAGAAACAAATGAGTAGATGACTCTTAAATACAAATTAGTTGATTTTGTGAACATTTGAAGCATAATTTTCATGTTTTTTTCTTTGCTTTAGGCCTCCAAAAATGGTTGAGCCGCCCCTGCCCGACCCGACCCGACCCGACCAATCGAACCGAACCGAAAATTTTTATGTCCGGCCCTATGAAATTGGATCATCTAAAAACAGTGAACCCCCTGAAAAAAATTCCTGGATCCGCCCCTGTATAAAACCTGAGTTAGACCGGTGGATGGGACAGCAAGACAGACGAGGTTAAAGAGAACATTGCATTAATTATACATGTACAAGAGGAGAGGATCATTCAAAAACATGTCTAATGGTAAAAGGTATACAAATATTGAAAACATTTTATGTGGAGATTTAAGTGTAACAAAAGTTTACACACTATACTATGTTTTATACATCAAATCCACCTAATTAAGTGGTAACATTAACTCAGATTTGTCGGTAAACTATTGTTAATAAGGGTAAAACACAAACACCACTTCAGCTATATATACCGGCCTAGAGACAGCGCCGATTTAACGTCCAACCGCCATGCATAACCACCGCTTCTCAACCGCCACACGTCGCACGGGGCGGTGACGCTCAACGGAGATGTGGTTCCCTCTCGTTCAGTCCCCCACGTGACCTTCACCTTGCACGTGAACACCGGATGAGACACCGGCATCGTCACTTTATTAAACTTCTTCACCACCACCAAAACCGTCTCGCCTGAACCACCACCGGCCGTCATCTCCCGGTAAGCTTTGTTAGTCCACACCACCGTGTCTCGACTGTTGGTGATGAATGACGGACACGTGTCCATCTCCATGCTCATCACCCTCGCCTGATCCGAAAACCCTAGACCGTCACCGCCCGTCCACGTCTCGGTCACGCATTCCATAATAACAAACGAAGTAACTACCGATTTTTGCGGAGGCGGTGACCGTGACGCTATCAGATCACCATCACAACCAGGCTGTTGGTTGTTGAAGCTCAACAAAATAGGTGATAGTTTGTTACGATTAGTTAACAGATCTGGATTTTCACTCGGCGAACACGTGGCCACTGAGTTCTCCTTCCGATCCGGCGTCTCCGGCATCAACGACAGCGTCACCACCGCAGAATTTTCCGACGAGGACGCAGAAACCTTTCTTTTCTTCGAAACAGTGTTTGTAATATCTTTCTTCTTTTTGTTGCCGTTAACCCTAACGTACCTTCGCTTACGCCGCCGGTTTTTTCTATAGCCGTCGCTGTGGTCCGCCGTGGAGGAGCTGGAACCGGATCCAGCAGCCATCGGCTTTGGCGCGATCGGCCGATACTTGAGCATTATTCTCTCCACCTTCGACATACCATAGCTCATCTCGCCAAAAACGCCACCGCCGCCGCCGGAGTACCTCGCAATACAAGCACCGCCTCTGCCGGCCATCTCACAATACCCTATATATGCTCTTTCTCTCTCTACAGATGTTGGTATAGATTTGACGATGGTACTGGTAGTGGTGTACATATAAAGGAGCCCGTCAACATTTTCTGCTAAGTTTTCTAACTTTAATAATATTAATAATAATAATAATGTGTAATGCCATGTTTTTCAAAATGTAACAATTATATTATATATAATGATTATGTTATTATAAAAATATAAATTATGCTCAATGCTTAGTTTACTAAGGTTATCCGATATAGTACCGTGATTGAAATTCTCACGCTCTTTTACACAAGATGAGGTGTTGTTTCACGCCCCTCATCGCTTTCATGCCCACTCTCAACCAATCAAATATACACGCCCCGTCAATGTTTTAAAAACCGGTTCAACCGGTCGATAATACCGGTTGTACCGGATCCCATCACTAGCCTATTGAGTTTGAGCCCGGTATATTGAAAAAAAGTTTGTAATTTGTGTCGCCGTTATTACTGGTAATATACCGGGTTAGACCGTTATATTAACAAAGATTTCGAAATATCTATCTTAATTTTCATTTTTACTTTTTTTTCCTCATTTGTAGTGGTATTTAAAATGTTGTTAAAAACAAGGTAAAGTTTTTTTTTCAACTATTTTGATTTCATGTGTTAAAGAAGTTTTTGGTCAATCGGTAGATCGGCTTATAAATGTTCATATATACCGGTTGATTGATTTGGTTTGCCATTTATGAAAAACAACCGTAAAAACCAAACCTTGAAAGTTATATTTTCGGTATTTGTGACACACATTTTCAAAAACGTATCATTAACATCAAAGAGCCAAAAGAGTTCATTAACCCTCTATCTTCAAAACCCGTATTATGTTTTTTTTTATAAAATCTCATATTTGAAAAAAAAAAAGTTATTATTAAGTTCATTAGTTAATCATAGTATAGAAGAGAACTTATATATGATGGATAATCCATTAAGAAGTTCTTATATGTGTTTCCATCCCCATTAATGAATATATATTTTATGGCTTATTTATTATACCACACTATTTACTATAAATAATAATTTATTATTACAGGTTCAAACACCCATATTTGTTTCTAGAGGATATGTTCTGATCTTATCATTGGTGATATAAAGAGATGCTAGAAGAGGCCACGTATGGGGGAGATGCATAACACGTGTGACGACAATGGTCCAACACACCAAACCCTACTTTTTTTCTCTCCTCAAAACCGGCCGATTTAGAAATAAAAAACCGGGATCCGAAAACCAAACAGACAGACAGACAATAACGGATTGGTTGATACTAAGACGTGGCAATATGGGCAAACATCTTAGTCACGCTTGTTCCACAAACAGCAAGAAAGTATAATGTGGGTCCCACGTGACAGAATTTGAGCCAATGAGAAAGCAAGAAGTGTCCCTTACAGGGGCTCGTAGGCTACTACTTATGGAGATTCGTGTAAAAATGGATTTTTTTTTGGGTTTCCTGATAAGGGAAACTGGGGTCGGGTTATCGGGTCAAAACGGGTCTAATGTGGACACGTGGTCCAATCCACTTTTTCTTTGGGTTCTTTTCGTTTTGTAGTATGTGTTTTTTTGATTCCTGACAAATGACGATGAGACCTCAAGGATTCTAGTCATGTTTTGTATTAATCACAAAATTACTTTTAAAAATAAACTTGTTTCATTTTTTATTTTTTATTTTTTTTTAAAGTTAAAGCAAATTTTATATGGGTTAGTTAATTTAGAAATTGGTTCTTTTTTAATAAAAAAATTTCTGTAAAAATGTGGGGGTTAGTTAATTTTGAAAATTTCAGAGGCTGACAAGTCATTATTTTGTTTTATTTTTTTATAAATAGGTGCACTCTATATATGTCGTGTATTGTTGTCAAATTTAATTTATTGACTTTAATAAAACCAAGTTGAATGGTTTTTTGTGTTAATAAATATTTGTATATTGGGGTGGAATAGAATAGGCAGGAAACAGTAACATCGTAAATAATATATTAACTTTTTATATTTACGCTTAACCTTTTTTTAAGACAAATTTCTTTAATCCGGTGAAAGTGGATTTGAACTCATGACTTATTCAAAACTTGATGTTTCAAAAGTTTTTACATTTACCAAAGGTCCACCAACCCGAATGATTAAAAATAACTACTTCATTCTTGTAACATATTACTCGGAATTATCCCTTACAGAAAGTTATTTTTATATTTTAATAAAAAATTTTAATGTGTACTTTAGTTAGTTTTATAGAACGTCACATTTATTCTGAGTAATATGTTTCAACAATAAAGTTAGTTATTGACAAAGAAAATAAAAGAATATATGTCAAGAGTTTTTTCACTTTCCGAAAGTGAAGTTGAGAAATAAAATGTGTTGAGACTGACAGATTACAGTAAACAACCCAAGTCTAGCTTAAAGCCCTTATTTGTAACGCCTTACGTACCAATGTACTAGATTTCGTAGTTTATGTCCCAAAATATGTCTTACTTAGCAATATTTATTTACATTGTAAAAACTTATTGTAGATGCCCGTTTATGTAGTAGAGTTTAAGGTGACACGTAGATGGTGATTCTGCGGCGTGATTCTTCACCAAGTAATGTCGTATTGTCAATGTGTTGTAAAGAAAATCTATGGTTGATCTAAATCAAGTGTGAAAGTATAATTTGTGAAATATGTTTTCATGTTCATTTAATTGAATTTAGGATATTTCAGTCCTTTAAAACCCGTTTGTCGTTTAGTAACATATATTGATGACCCACGTTATCTACAATTTCCCATAAGGGTTCAACAACCCAAGACTCAACCCATAGGAGTTGAGGGTTCTGTATTAGGAGTTGAAGGTGAAGTACTTGGAGTTGAGGGTGAAGTATTAGGAGTTGAGGGTGAATTTATAGTGTTTTTGCGTCTAGAATAAGTTGGCGGAGAGAGGTGGAATCGGTTGAGGGTGAAGACGTGCTTGTAGGTGTTTGAAACAAAGCAGAAGGCGGGGAAGAGGGAAGCAAGTGAATTGTGAGTGGGAGCTATGTGTCTGGATGAGAAGAGGGTGATGTAGGTAGTTTTGTGAGAGTTTCATATGAAATTCGTCCTCAATGAAGTGAACACGATGAGAGGAATAGATTTGTTGGTGAAAGGATGAAGTAAATGGTAAGCACTTTGGGAGGATGAATAACAAATATATATGCGTTGTTTTGACCGAGGTTGGAGTTTGTGGTTGGAATAGAGACGTAACCAAAAGTAGAAAAGACAACCAAAACTATGAAGTTATAATGTTGTTTGGAAGTTTGTGGATATGCGAGAATAAGGGGAGTCGTTATTGAGAGTAGATGTGGCTAAACAATTTATGAGATATGTGGTGATGGTGGTGGTGGTGGTGGTGAAAGCAAAAGGCCAAAACTTGAGGGGTATTTTGGCATGTGTAAGTAGAGTTAGACCCGTTTCGACAATGTGACAGTGTCGACGTTCCACATAGTCATTGTGTTTGGGTGTATGGGGAGATGTAAGATGAGAGATACCACACGAGGAAAGATGAGAGAATAGTTTAATGTATTCTCCGCCGTTATCGGAAAATATTTGTTTTATTTTGGTTTGAAAATAATTTTCTACAAGTCGTTGAAAGTAATGAAGATGGTGAGAGAGTCGGATTTACTTTTGATTGGATAAATCCAAATATATTTTGTAAAATGGTCAACATGTATGATATAATATTTGAAACCATCAAACGAGAGAACGAGAGAGGGCCATACATCATAAAATAAGAGTTGTAAATGTACCTTAGAAGTAATTATTGAAGCATGAAATTGAAGTTTGGGACTTTTATTAATGCAACACGAATTACAAGAGTTGTGATTGGATAAAACAGAGGAAAAAAAAGTTGATAAATATTGCAAGACTTTGGAGTGTGTATTGGTGGCTCTACAGAACAAGCAACTAAAGCAACTGCTTTAAGCCTTCAAATTTTAAGGACCCCAAAATTTAAAAAAAAAATCAATCTATATATTAACGTAAAAATATATATGATAATTTATTAACTTTTATGTTTTTATAAAGACATTATAATCTATCAACTTTTGTGTAAACACTATATGTTTTCACTCTCCATAAAAGTAGATTTTACTAATTTTTATATATTTGAAAAACGTTCAAAAAAAGCCACAATTTTTATATTCGCTTTAGTCCCTAAAATATGTTGAGCCGCTCTTCCATACCTGTGATACAAAAAAGAATGTGTTAAATATAACAAACCTGGAAACAATTGCACTCATAAAGCATTATTACAAACATCACAACAACATTGATTATTTAGCTAAAATACTCGAAAACAAACACAACATTGTTCAACAGATATACAACGCTCATGCCATTGAAATCTGCTTCAGAGCTTCGATGATCCTCTGGGATGATGAACAACGATACAATTGTACGCATTTAGTGTCAGAAAATCATCAAGCACCGGAGCCGTACATTGACGAGTGAAGATCTTGCATGCTTCCTTGTACATACCCTTCTTAAACCGATCCCGACCCACTTCACGCTCGATTCGGGCCATTTCTTCTTCGACCACCTTCCCGAAAAGCTCGGTGGTCACACGTACACCGAGCCCGTCACCATCCAACTCCACTCCGTATTTCAGCCACTGCCAGTTCTGGACCCGGCTGATTTCAGCAGTGGCTGCATCCTCCATGAGGTTGTACAAGGGGACCGAGCCCGTCCCCGTGAGCCAGGCGGCTACGTATTGGATTCCGACCCGAGTGTTTAGCCGAAGACCCTCAATGGTTCTAACCCCGCGAGGAATTTGCAAGAGGTCTTCTTCGGTTATGAGCGCAGCATCTTTGCGCTTCATGGTTTTGATTAGGTTCGGCGTGTCGCCCATGTTGTTGTTGAAGACTTCCATGATGGCCGGAATCAGGCCCGGGTGAGCAGCCCATGTCCCATCGTGCCCGGCCCGTACCTCGCGTAGCTTGTCTTTCTTCACGAGCTCGAGAGCGGCTTCGTTCGCTGCTGGGTCGTCTCGAATTGGAATCTGAGCAGCCTGTTCATTTAAGGACAATTATTTTTGTTAAAAGAGTTGCGTTATTATTGTTGTAATAATATTGTTTTAATAGGGTCAATACGCCCTGTTCAAACATTTACTAAAAAACTTGTTTCAACATGAACCCGTTTCAACCTATTATCCAACCCGCTCATATTACCACCTCTAGTCAAAACCAAACAAAAAAATATAAAGATTTGGGTATTTTAAATGACCCGAGAGCCCGTATATGAAAACTACATACCATTCCTCCCATGGCGTGCACACCGCGCCTGTGGCAGGTCCTGATGAGAAGATCAGAGTAGCTTCTCATGAAGTGTTGGCCCATACCGACCAGGACCCGGTCTGGTAACAGGCGGTCAGGGTGAGCCTGGAACGTCTTGACATAGCTGAATATGTAGTCCCATCTTCCACAGTTCAAACCAACTGAATGGTCCCTTAACTCATATAAAATCTCATCCATTTGAAACACAGCTGGCAATGTCTCGATTAGAACCGTGGCACGGATGCTACCTTTCTCTATCCCCGCCATTCTCTCAGCTCGTTCGAACACATTGTTCCATATCCTCGCCTCCCTGCACAAAAACACCCGTTTGTGAACATTACAAGACATTATCAGGTCGTATTAGAGGTGACAATTTTGACCTGTTCAAATGAGTGTATTTGGTCCTATGTTTATCTTTAAGGCAATCAGACACATGATACGACAAGAATATTCATGGGTTGACACGAATACAACTCATTTAACCCTGTTTTTTTTTATATTTTTACATTTTAATGCTCCAAAGTTCTAAATTAATAACTAAATTACAATGGTGTATAAAACAGTTGTGTATAAATTATAAAACTTTTAATTTCTCTTTTTAACTTTCAAATTTTGAGATAAAAATACCTAACCATGACAAAAAAACATTAAAAATGTATTGGGTTAAACAGTAACCCATGAACCCGTCGGATTGATCCGAACATGACCCGTTAAGTTAAAATTGTTCGCGAGTTCAACCCGAAACTAACCCAAACCCGTGAATTTCGTGTCAATGTTAGAAAATGACTCCCATCCTCAATTCTCAAAACTTATTTTGACAAGTTACCCAACCCGTCATACTAGTCCAATTAGATAGCTCTATATTTTAGGAACCGTAGTTAAGATAAAATCACCTCGAATTCTCCATTTTAGGAAGGTAGAAGAATGGGCCGTATCCTTGTCCTTGTGTCTTACGGAATGCTGCATGATTGTGATGGAAGTAGAGCCCGAAATCAACTAGGCATCCAATTGCGGGTTCACCATCGATGAAGATGTGTGCCTCGGGTAGATGCCAGCCTCTGGGTCGAACAAAGAGCTTAGCGGTCTGATCGTTGAGCTTGTACACCCGGTTTCTAGCTTTGTCTTCGAAGCTTATTGTGCCATTAACAGCATCCTTCAAGTTCACTTGTCCCTTCATTAGGTTCTCCCATGTTGGTGATAGTGCATCTTCAAAATCAGCCTGTTTTCATTCATAAACATTTCCTATCTTCAAGAAATATATGAAAGTTAAAAATAAAAATTTTCTGATTCTATTAACCAAACAGGACACTAAATGAATAAAGTTATAGGTTTTGTCAAATCTGGCCCATTTAAAAATGTTTTGATTCTATTAACCAAACACTGACACGAAAATAATCAACATGGTCGGGCCATTTAATAAACGGGTCGTGTTCGGGTTGGCCTGTTCAATTAAATGAGTCGTGTTCGGGTTAATTAAACACGTCGACCCGCCAACCCGTTTAACTACACGGTCGACCCGCCAACCCTTTATCTAATTGGCCGACCCGTCAACTTTTTATCCAAATAGGTCGACCCACCAACCCGTTCTTCTAAACGGGTCGACCGCCTACCCGTCAACCTATTTACGACCCCATTTATGGCAACCCACTAACGCACCTAACATGTTTATAACTCGATTACAAAACATCACCCCGCTTAACCATTTGAACAAAAATGTAAATTTTGGGTTACACGATTTTAAATTTTAAATGTGTTCGGGTTAAAATTGATATCTTTAACACGAATAAATATATGAGTCAAATACTGGTGGGACAACTCAACACGCTAACCCAAAACCCATCAGCCTGTTAGCCCAACACGATTAACACCAGTACTCTTATGCATGGCTCATGCAAATAAACAAACTACTAGAAACCTAACAAAAGTTTTTGGGGTTGATAATTCATCTTAAATAATTCCTCACCATGAAAACCTTAGCACCAGAATTGAGTGCATTAATAATCATCTTCCTCTCCACCGGACCCGTTATCTCCACCTTCCGATCAGCCACAGCCGGCGGCACCTCCGCACACACCCAATCCCCATCCCTCACATTCTTGGTCGCCGGATCAAAGCCAGGAAGGCCACCGGAGTTATACCTCATCTTAGCCTCCTTCCTACATTCCATTGCATACTTAACATGATTCCTAAACTCTCTCTGTAAATCAGCCAAAAACATCAAAGCATCTTTGGTTAGAATCTTGGCAAACTCTTCATCATATCTCCCCCTAATGTCTACCCCCTCCGGCACATCATAACCGCCGCCGGGGATCTTTTTCATGGCGGTGTCACCGTAGTAACCTAAACTCAATGACATTTTTTTTTCTGGTATGAAATTAAGTTGAATTGTGTGTTTTTAGGCGGTAGCAAAGGTTATAAAGGAAAGAATGCGGTGTATAGGATAATGATTGAAATGGGTCGGGTGGTGGATTTATGTGCGTAAGACGATAAATAGTGACGTTGGTTGTTGATAAGGTTACGGGATGGGAGTTTTGAAGTTTGAGCCTTGTATGGGAATTGGATAATATTTATTTAATCTAAGATTGAGTGTTTATCGGTTGCATTATGTGTAATGGTAGGGTGAAGGTGATGGATTTTTGATATCATGAAGGCGTCAAGGGGTGTTCATCGGGTCGGTTTACGGGTTATTCGGTTTATTCGGATCGGGTTTTTCGGGTTGGTAATTTTTTGGTTGGATCCACAATCCGAACCGAACCATATTCGAGCAACCCTAATCCGAACCGAAAACCACATTGTAATTTGGTTTGGTTTTCGGTTTGAACCAAATAACCCGAATTAGCAAAAAAAAAAAAAACCTTAAAAAAAATAATTCTTACAAGTCCGTAAGAAGTTCGGTTTGAACAACACGACTAAACTCACAAACCCAAATAGTCTAAAACAAGTAAATAACACATAGAGTTTTAAACAAAAGTCTAAACATGCAAACATTTGAAAACAAATAGGTTTCAATTAGGTTTATTCGGTTTATTCGGTTTGATCCGAATTAGAAATTATGGATCCACAAACCGAACCGAAAACCTAATTACATATTAGGTTTTCGGTTTCAACCCGACCCGAAAACCGAATAAGCAATTAGGTTTGGTTTTAAACGGTTTCGGTTCGATTCGGGTTTCGGTTTATTCGGGTTGAAACCAAATAATGAACACCCCTAGGCGTCACGTAGATCAGAGCATCCTTCATCTACACTCTTATCTAGGTGTATAATGGTGTGGGTGAGGGTGACCAGCGTGTTAGTGTGTGAGTATGTGTGAAAGAGGGCTAAAATTAAATATGTTTGTGTGTGTCTCCTTCCCCACGCCCGTTAACACCCTCGCATTCCCCCTCTCACCTCCACCCGGCGCGGTGTTTCACGTCCGTGGTGGGTGAGATGGCACCACACCCCTCTCTTCACGGTAGGACTACACATAGTCTTAGGTTACTTTGGGTGAGTGTTGTGGAGTCGTGGAAGATGGGGCGTGATTCATTTAGCTCTTTCATGAGTGTGGAACACCGCTCCCCTAGGGGCGTGAAAGAGGGCATGAAAGGGGGGGCGTGAGGGCATTCACGGGGGAAGGGACAAGGCACACGTACCAGCCAACCCAATCATACTCTTACACATCATAATTTCTTTTTCTTTTTCTTTTTCTTTTTTTAATTTAGTTAATTATTAAATACGGGGCATTAAACCACTACGTACCTTAGTGATTCTAGGCATTGATTGCCCCTGCTGACGTGGCGGGGCGTGAAACCAATACAGATGGTCTTAGATTTGGTTTTTTTGGTTTTAATTAATTTTTAGGTTAGATTGTAAACGGAATTTGTTAAGGCATGAGGTATAACGGGCGTGAATATATGGATGGCAATGAAACCCGAACCCGGTGGAAAAACCCGAAACCCGAAACATTTGGGATGGGTATAGGGTCAGGTAATCGGGTATGGGAGTTGGGATTACTTTTGAAATTTTTAGCTGGTTTGGGACGAGCATGGGATATGGTGATATGTCTGTTTACCCGCCCAGATTACCCGATAACGTATACCCGTTTGCCCGATTATATACCCGATATAGTTTTTCTTTCTTTTTTATTTATTCTAAGTATATATATCGTATTTACTTTAAGTATATATACCATATTTATTTTAAATGTATATACCCAACATGATTTTGTTTCTTTCTTTTTTATTTTAGTTACAATTTTTATGTAGACCTGATAAATACCCGACGGGTTTGGGTCGAGTATGCCCAACGGGTATTTTTTATAAACTAACGGGTTTACCCGATACCCGACGGGTAATTACCCGATAGAAACCCAGCGAGTTTTGGGCCGGGTATGAGGTTGGGATTACCTAAACCCGTCATAAACCCGACTCATTGCCATCTCTACGTGAATGAGAGTGTTGTGAGTAAAAAATGCATGTTATGTAGGTGTCACCTCATCATTAATGGTTTTCACACCACTCTCATACGGGAGAGATATACCCATTTGATTGTGAGTGGATAAACTTCATCGAACGAATGAACACAAACAAACCCCATTCGTATTCGTTTGGTTCGTTTAAATGCGTACTCTGAGTTTAATTATTTTATGTCATGATTTAAAATAATCGTATATTCTTTTTCTTGGGAAACGTACCCTTCTATTTTAGGACGTTGGATAAGTTGATTGTTGACATTTTGGCCTATGTACGCATCCCCATCCTTGTATATTTTTCTATTTGGCAAAACTAATTGAATTTATTCAAATAAATCCTGTTTTTATTCTTTGTAAACAAAAATTTAAAGTTTCGTTCGATGTGATACTCGTATGTAATATTTATATCTATGTTATCTCCATCATTATACGCTAACTTGGTGGTTGATGATGGTATTAAAATCTCGAGATACTTATATAGATTCTTTTCTATCTTTTAACACCAAACTTGTAAGTTGTGGGCACGTCAACATGCTTTAGCCTTTGAACTAAATTAAGGGAACTTATACAGGGGTGTCAATGGTGTCGGATTAATGAATTAAATAGGTAAACCCAAACATGACCTCATCTTCTCGAACTCCTCTAGCTTTACCGGTTTAGTCATGACATCAGCAACTTGATCCTCAGAGTTGTGATAGAACACCAATTTGATCTTCTCTTGACTTACTAATTCCCTCAAGTAATGATAGTGAACGTCAATATGCTTGGTTCTCTTATGCATCACCGAATTCTTTAACAATTTTATTGTTGAGCTATTGTCACAAATTACTTCCACTGTACCAAGTTATCAGTTCTCCAATTCTTCCAACAGCCCCTTTAGCCAAATCACCTGGCAAGCACACAACATAGCACCCATGTATTCCGCCTCGGTTGTTAATAGGGTAACGATATCTTGTTTCTTTGAACTCCAACTTATTGATGCATTACTCAACAAACATACATAACCCGAAGCACTTCTCCTATCTTTCGCATCCCTTGCATAGTTGTTGTCCGTATACACCAGCAACTCACCCTTTTGTTCATACACTAAACCATAATCATACGTACCTTTGATGTATCTCAAGATCCTTTTCCCCAGCTTCAAATGTCCCTCTCTTGGATCAAACATAAATCTTGAAATAAAACAAACAGCATACATCAAGTCTGGACGTGTTACCGTGAGATACATCAAACCTCCCACTAACCTCTTGTACTCAGTTCCGTTTACCTCCTTCCCAACACCAGCCTTTGTGACCACAGTACTAGTCACAATTGGGTTCCTAACTGAATTACCTTCACACAGATCAAATCGTTTCACAATTTCTTTTGCATGTTTCCTTTGACAAATGCTAATCCCAGCCATATCTTGGACTACCTCTACTCCAAGAAAGTATCTCATTCTACCTAGGTCTGTCATTCTAAATTCCTGCATCATAGATCTTTTGAAACTGTCACACATCGTTGCATCATTACCGGTGTAGATCAAATCATCTACATAAAGGCTCGCAACAACAACTTTATCATGCCCCTTCTTAATAAATAATGTATGATCATAACATCTTTTCTTGAATCCTTCCTTAAGAAAGTAGCTTTCAACACGTTTAAACCAAGCCCTTGGGGCTTGTTTCAAACCATAAAGGGCTCTATTGAGTTTATACACTTTGTCTTCTTCACCCTTTTTGACAAAGCCCTTTGGTTGTTCAACAAACACCGTCTCCCCCAAATCTCCATTAAGGAAGGCGCTTTTTACGTCAAGCTGATGAACCAGCCATCTGTTCTGGGCAGCTAGTGCTAGTAAACTGCGTATTGTGTCCCAACGAGCAACGGGAGCGTAGACCTCATTGTAGTTTATTCCCTTTCTTTGAGCATATCCTTTCACCAGCAAACAAGCTTTAAACTTATCCATTTCTCCCTTTTTCGTTCAATTTTGTTTTGTAAACCCACTTCACTTAATTGTTTTAACATCTCTTGGAGCTTTAACCAGCTCCCATGTATTGTTTTCTTCAATGGATTGAATTTCGGCCTTCATAGCTTGCAACCATTTTTCTTCTTTAGATGCTTCTTCGAAATTCACGGGATCTTCAGAAAAACTATACATAGCTAACTCTGCCTCATCTTTTGAAAGCCCCTCTCCACTCTCGTAATCTTGCAATATAACAGGTACCGTACTAATTCTGCTTGACCTTATTACCACTTTAGTTAATTTTTTGACCACCACCAATTGTATGCGTGTTATCTCCATTACCTGTTTGAATTACCGTAGTACCTTCATTTTCACCACCCTCAAGGTTACCAGAAACATTTTGTTGAGGTGGAGTATTTTGGGGTATTGGACCATCTTCATCGTTGCCCGATTCCTCTTGTAGTGCTTCAACTTCTATCTCATTTTCTGGTATCACTAGTTCTTGTGACCCAAACTCTTCAACCTTCCAATCCCATTTATTGTATTCTTCGAATATCACATCTCTGCTAATCACAATTCTTTGTTGTATAGGATCATACAACCTATAAGTTTTGGACTCTTTGCTTATACCCAAAAGATGCATTTGTGACTCTTATCATCCGGTTTAGACCTTAACTGTGATGGAATAAGAACATGCCCAATACACCCAAAGATTTTAAAATAATCCACCTTTGGTTTATTCCGAGACCACCTTTCTTCAGGGACTTCATTATCTAATGCTGTGGTGACACACCGATTGAGAATATGACACCCCCACAAGGCTGCCTCACACCAGAACCACTTAGGCATTTCCTTCTCGACTAAAATACAACGAACCATGTTCATTAAAGTATTATTGCGTCGTTCCGCCACTCCGTTTTGCTGTGGGGTGTAGGCAGCGGTTAGTTGCCTTTTAATCCCATGAGTTTCACAGAATACGTTGAACTCGTTTGAGGTAAATTCTCCACCTCTATCACTTCTCAGTGATTTAATTGTTAACCCGGTTTCATTTTCAACCATTGATTTAAATTTTTTAAACATTTTGAAACTCTCACTTTTCTTTGACAAAAAGTAGACAAACCCCTTTCTTGTAAAATCGTCAATCAAAACCATAATATTCCTTTTTCCACCTAGAGAGACTGGAGTGATTGGTCCGCACAGATCCATGTGAATCAACTCTAGTTTGGTTGTAGCTCTCTGATATTGGAATGACTTCCGGCTGCTGTTTTCCCTTGTTACAAACTTCGCACACCTTTGTTTGCTCTGCGGCTTGGGGTAAGCCTTCCACCAAGTGACGATATTGCATAGTTCTTATTGCTTTGTAATTCATGTGTCCAAGTCGCCTATGCCATATCCCAGAGTCACTTTCTTCATCAATTTTGCAACACTTTCAACTGTGGGTTTCACAATGCCATTCACCAGGAACATTCGGTTTCGATTCATCACTGAATTGGCTATTAGATCCCTTTCGGGGTGATAAAGCTTATAAGTTCCTTGTTTAATAACAATAATCAGACCCTTTTCTTGCAGTTGACCTAGGCTCAATAGGCTGGATCTGAGTTCTGGTACGTAGTATACCCTGCAAATGACTTGAACCACCCCTTCAATTTCCAGCATGATGTCCCCTATACCTTTCACCGTCATCCGAAGATCATTCCCCAATTTGACGCTGTGTTTGAACCCTTCATCTAGATTTGCGAACCATTCCTTACTTCCTGTCATATGATTCGAACAAGCCGAATCCAAAAACCAAATCCCCTTCTTTGGTTCTGTGATCACCTCGACATGCGCCATAAGAAGCAAGTCTTCACCCTCATCAAACTCTGTGTAGTTTGCTGCTTTGCCTCCACTTGGACATTCATACTGAAAATGTCCAAGTTTATGGCAATTATAGCATTCTACCTGTGACTTGTCAAAGTTTGGACGAAACCTTCCACGTCCACGCCCTCTTCCTCTGCTTGATGTCATCCTTCCTCGACCTCTTCCATGGCCACCACTCGTATCATTCTACATTTTCAACACTTGATCGTCATGTGTTTTTCTAGTAAACTTTTGTTCGTGTACCAATAAGGAACTCTGAAGCTTATCAGCAGATAGAGCATCAATATCCCTTGATTCCTCAATGGAACAGACAACAAAGTTAAAGTTCTCTGTAAGAGAACGTAGAATTTTCTCAACGACTTTGACATCGGACATATCTTCCCCAAAATTCCGCATATCATTTTCCACCGTCATGACTCTCCCAACATAATCAGTGACAGATTCTCCTTCCTTCATTTCTAGTAGCTCGAAATCTCTCCTTAATCGTTGCAATTGGGCTCGCTTCACTCGCGTACTCCCCTGATACTTGGTCTTCATTGCTTCCCAAATTTGTTTGGCTGATTCTTTCTGAGTTATCGTTCTCAGAATCTGCCTGTCGATCGATTGATACAGGTAGTTTCGAGCCTTCAAGTCTTTCAATTTCATCGCCTCCAAGTTGGTTCGTTCAGCAGCAATTGATTGCACTCCTTCCCTAGGTTTAGTGAACCCCTTATCAACTGCATCCCAGTACTCCTTCAAGCGTAGCAGAGTTTCCATGACCAAACTCCAATGATCATAGTCGCCGTCAAACTGAGGGACACTTGGAACTTGAAACTTCGATGATTCTTCAGCCATTTTTGCACAATGAACACACTCAATTCCTTCCCAGAATGCTCCAATACCACTTGTAATATTCACAAGTGTATATCAAGTTCTACTCTCAATTTCTAGGTGTTGATTACTAAATGAAAGGTGATATAAATAGCATAACAGACGCAACCAGGAACACCAACGTTCCCTTCAATGTGCGTCACAGACTGGCCCATTACTCCACAAAATAAAGACCCGGTAAACCCTAGCGGAAAGACTCAAACAATTAAACGGACTACTTGCATGGGCCCTAAACTGGACTCATGCTAAACACAAATTTTTAAATTGAAATTAAATTACTCTTTTGGTTGAATTCGAATCGAATCAAACATAAATTGGAATTTCGAATTTGAATCGGTTTATTTAAATTGAATGGAATTCCGAATTTGACATGATTTCGAATTCAAAACGGTTTATTCGAATCTATTTCAAATTCGAATCCAGCTTCAAAATTTTTAAAATTCAAATTTACACCTAAATGAAGCCAATGAGCTTAAAATCTCACGAGAAAAAGAATTAATGGTCGTTGGATCCATTTACCACTTGATATAATTATTAGTGGTTAATTTAAGTTATGCTAAGTTAAAGATTTTACTTTTTAGCTATAAGAAAACGGATCAAAGAGGTTAAATTACGTTCAATCTCTAAAATACCTCTTATAATTTCAGATCTTAAATTTAAAATTATTCTCATAGTAATATTATTTTTATAATCATAAATAATACACGAGTGGGACCCTTTCAGTAAAGAAATTATTTTATTTTTTACTTAGGATCCAAACACGTGAAGAAATTGACACATTTTTCAAATACAAAATTATTTACTTAAAATCTCTCATTAAAGTACTAGTTTTAGAAAAAAAAAACTTAAGTTTTTTTTTTTAATCTTAAAAATAAACGAAGTTAAATCCTAAAAATTGGAGGTCTAAATATGAGGTCAAAACTTAAGCTTTTTTTTTAGTTGAGCCAATCTTGTTAGTTATTTCTAAAAATAACAGAACGGATCAAAGAGGTTAAAGTACGTTCAATCTCTAAAATACATTTTATAATTTCAGATCTTAAATTTAAAATTATTATAGTAATATTATTTTTAGAGTAAAGTGTCATTTTCGTCCCTATGGTTTGGCCATTTTAATCATTTTCATCCAAAAAGTTTTTTTTTTACTTTTTTGTCTCGGACCTTTTAAAATCTATCCATTTTCATCCAATTGACTAACCCCGTTAAATTATTACCATTAAACCAGGGGCATTTTCGTCTTTTCAAAACTCCTTTTTTGTTCTCATTTATTATTTCCTTCTTCCCCTCCCCATTGCAGTCTCTTTATAAGAATTTCGGCTACAATAAGAATTCTGTAACGACAAATATTCCCCCAAACACTCCAAAAACCAACACCTATTTAGGGTTTTGAAAAGGGATGGGGAGGGGAAGAAGGAAATAATAAAAGAGAATAAAAAAGGAATTTTGAAAAGACGAAAATGTCCTTGGTATAATGGTAATAATTTAACGTGGTTAGTCAATTGGATGAAAATGGATAGATTTTGAAAGTTCATGGACGAAAAAGCTAAAAAAAAAAATTTTAGATGAAATAGCTAAAATGGTCAAACAACAAGGACAAAAATGACACTTTTACTCTTATTTTTATAATCATAAATAATACACGAGTGGGACCCTTTCCATAAAGAAATTATTTTATTTTTTACTTAGGATCCAAACACGTGAAGATATTGACACATTTTTCATATACAAAATTTAAGACTTAAAATCTTTCATTAAAGTACTAGTTTTAGAAAAAGAACTTAAGTTTTTTTTTTAAACCTTAAAAATAAACAAAGTTAAATTCTAAAAATTAGAGGTCTAAATATGAGGTCAAAACTTAAGCTTTTTTTTTTAGTTGAGCCATTCTTGTTAGTTATTTCTAAAAATAACATAACGGATCAAAGAGGTTAAAGTACAAATTATGCATATAAGTTTTTATTATTTTTTATATGTACATAATTATTTATATATACATGAAAATGAGGCTTCTAACTTTGAGGCATCTTATTACTCTAATAAATGAAAATCTCTTCATGACACGTGTCACTCTCTGGTTACTCCTCATCTTTATTTTTCCGCCTCTCTCTCCTATTAAATATTAGATTTTTATTTCTCTCTCCTATTAAATAATAATCTTTATATTAATAAATCTAATTACGAATACTTATTATTTAATTATAAATAATTATTATATCATCAATAAATTGAACTTAGTATAAACTAACATTTATCAATTAAATTAAAAAATTAATACTCAGTTGAAAAAAATGTTTTAAAAACTAACTTAACATACCTTATAACTGTCACGACAAATTACATTTTTTAAAAACATATTTTGACAAATGTGTTTGTTAACAAATTACATTATATTTTATTCAACCGATGTAATATACTTGTTTATTCAACCCGTGTATTACACGGGTTTTTAAAAATATAAATTTTTTATTACTAAATATATAACATTTTATTTATTTAACTCGTGTAATACACGGGATTTTAACTTAGTTTGGTTTAATAAAGAGTAAGAATTTTGACACTTTATTTGGAACTTTTATATCTTGTTGCTAGTTTGAAATTATATTTTTCAATGTTATAATTTGGATATTGATCATTTGACAAGTGAATGTTTTAAGTTTGCATAAATTTTGAAAACTGTATTAAATTAAATTACTTTTTGGTTGAATTCGAATCGAATCAACTCGAATTTGAATTAAATTCCGAACATGACGTAAATTTGAATTTGAACTCGAATCGGTTTATTCAAATAGAATGGAATTCCGAATTTGACATGATTTTAAAGTACGTCCAATCTCTAAAGTAGGAGTGTCATTCGGGTTGGTTAATCGGTAATCGGGTTTTTTGGTTCGGGTTCCTCGGTTTTTGGACGTTGAAAATCTAACCAAATACCGAACCATATAAGAATGTGTACTCGGGTTTCGGGTTATTTGGTTCGGGTGTAATCGGGTTGGTTTTAATCGGTATTCGGGTTTGTTAATCAAATTACAATAAATACATTATCCTATTTATATAGCAACAAAAATGAAACTTTTACTTTTTAAACCTTGTAAGTTTATTTTGAAACCTTTTAAAAATTTATTAAAACCATGCAAGAGATCTGATATATGCAATAAGATTTGGAAGAATTTAGAAGAACGTAGATAGAATTGGAACAGTAGTAAACAAAAATCTCAAATTGTATCAACCAATCGTATCAAGTAAAAAGTATGTGAAATAGAAACTTAATGTTCTAAACCAAATATTAAAAAAGAAACAGTCTTCATTCTTCATGCATGCTCGTCCGTTTCCAATGCTAAAAATTACAAAAATGATTAATTAAAAAAATACCTTTATCAATTTCTTGTATTTATATTATAACTTTAAATTCTTACGTATTATATTTATATTATAATGATTAATGTATTATATTTATACTATAACCTATAAAATTTCGGGATTTCTTTAAAACTTAAGTCAAATACCAAACCATATAAACAAATCGGGTTCGGCTAATGTCTAATTCGGGTTGGGTTCCTCGGGTTCGCCCTTAATCGGGTTGGGTTCGATTTGGATCGCATTCGGTATTCGGGTTCGGATAAAAAAAACACACCCCTACTCTAAAGTCTATTTTAAACAAAAATACATCTTAAAATTTTTAAAGTTTTGGAGTTACTCATTAAAGTTTTGGAGTTTTGAAAAAAAAAAACCAAGTATTTTTTTTTAAACCTAAAAAGTAAACAAAGTTAAACACATAAAAATATAAGGCCTCTCATATATGGGTTCTAAGCGTAAACTTATTTTTTTATACAGTTGAGCCGATCTTATTGGTTATTTCTAAAACAAATGGATAAAAAGTATCCACTTACTTGTTCTAAGAATTTACTAGGAGTGAGCAAGATCTGGCTTTGGCCAGATAAACCGAGACCAACCCGAGTAAACCTCTATAAGGTTCTGCTCTTGATCCTGGGTTTCGGGCTGGTTTGATCCAAACCAGCATAGCCCAAAGAAAATCCGAGAACACAGTAATGTAAAAAAGATTAACCTAAAATATATTAAGTCTACCTCTTATCACTTCAAGAGGCTTTAGATCAAAAGACGAAGGTTGATTTCTTTTTTTTCCCTAAAACATTATTACGTCACATTAAACAAATCAGATTCACCATCGTTAAAAAACGTAAATCACCATACACAAAAGTATATAAAAACTGTACTAAAAACGTTGGTTGGAGCCCTTTAAAAGAGAAGGGACTCTCCAAAAATAAGCGTATGCCACTTAAAGTAAAGAGCACACGGTATTCTTTAGTAAAAGGCGAAAGAATAGTTCGCTTTGTACTCACTACATGGCTGCGTGGTTTTTGAGTAAGCCACTGCTTGCATTATATAGTGGTTTTTACTCCTGTGCTTTCTTCTAAGCAACCGATGTGGGATGGACTCCACATACCCCTTGCCAACAACTGTCAGTTTCTTTTTTAGATGACACTGCAAATCTTTCAAATTGTAATAGGAATTTGTGGATGTTATTATCTACAAATACACAATCCTATATGTAACTTAAATATCACTTGTTCTGTTTGCCCTGATACCGAGTCACAGGTTAATATGCTAACAACTGATAAAACCTGAATTAGTTGTGTGGATTACTTAACGAACCGAAGAATCCTTCATGTCAATGACAAGCGTCTCCTCATCCGGACCTATGTTAAAGCCCTAACCGACCGACCCAAAGCTTTTCACAGCCAAACAGACCGATGTCTTAGATTTAAGATGCACCTGAACCAGTTGTCTCAAATTAATTCTATACCAGTTCAGTTAGAGAACTAGGTACAAATTTTAAACAGTAAATGTTTGTTGGAGCCCTTCAGAAGAAGGGACTCTCCAAAAATAAGCGTATGCCACTTAAAGCAGCGAACACACGGTATTCTTTAGTAAAAGGCGAAAGAATAGTTCGCTTTGTGCTCACTGCGTGGCTGCGTGCCTTCAAATGACTCACATGCTTGCTTTAAATAGTGGGTTTCACCCCTTATGTTTTCTCCAACCAACCGATGTGGGACGGAATCTAGATACCAATTTTCAAGGTACTCTCCTAAAATAACACCTGATTAAAACACAAGCCACTAATATTTTTGACATGTAAGAAAATTTGGGAAGCAAATAAGGTCAACTTTTATATTAATTTGTTGTTTAAACCTGATAGAATTGAGGTATGTATTCACGAAAACTGAGTTAGAAAAAAAGTGAAATTGTTACTAATATGTTCATTCTTACCTGCCGCAATCTAAAAGCCGTAAAAACAGTTTCTTAACACTTTTTTTTCAAAACAATGTGATGAAATTCCAAAGAGAAGAGACAACAAATTTGCTTAAAACTCCACTAGTTTTCAATAGGTAATCATGATTTGGTAATTTGTGTTTATTTGATAGGTTGTTGTCGATGTACTCAAATTATACAATAGGTTAAATGGGTTATTTTTATGAAACTATATAGCTCTAAACGGATCCAAATAGGCCAGTGTCACCCACCTACTGCTGGCAGCAGATGCCACCGTTGCCTCCACCTGGTACTTCCACTAGCCACTATAAAAACAAATATAGCAGGTGAGCCCGCTCTAACCAAACCGTATTGACCCAAACCAATTTGACATATTTTTAGGGGAAAAATCTTTGACCTAAAATCACTTTCAACCCGTTACACAACCCAACCCACATGTTCTACAACTCATAATTTTCAGTCATATACTAGTATACAACTGCTAATCCTAAGAAGAGTATCACTACACCTAAACCTAAACTACATTTTTACAGATTTGGTGACAGGGACGTGACAGAACAACACAAAAGTGGGAAAAGCCGAATAGGTAATCAAAAATATTCTCGAGCAGTCTAATTTTGATAACTAAAAACCTATCTTCTCATAAGTTAATGAAGAACATACAGTGAAAATCAAGTAAGAAATAAAGTTGTTTAGACATTCATAGGACACTATTATCACACTAACACCAGAAACACCCTTCAACAACTTGTTTAAATCTGATACTTCAAAACTGTTGATTATCATTTTTCTCTTCACTTGTATATCTTCATACTTCAATGCTTTCGCCCTTCGGTTTTTTTGACTTCCCGTCCTTGCTTCTGACCTTTGACTTTTTCGGCTTTTCCTGTTCAACTGGGATAGATTCTTCTTCATCTTCCTCAGCATTTCGTGACTTTTTGGCCTTTTTTTGTTTAGCAGAGTGTGACCCTTCATCTTCGCCATCTAATTTCCGTACCTTTTTGGTCTTTTTATGTTTAGATGAGAGTGTCGCTTCCTCGTTTTCATCTAAAGAGCGGGATTTTGATCTCCTCTTCTTTTTATGTTTATCAACAGGCGGCAGTTCCTCATCTGTGTCCGCGGGATCATCATCAATTTGTTGTTCACTTGGAGGCAGAGGTGCCAAGGAACCTGCAACTTCTGTTCAGGCAGATTGATGTTAAAATTTCTAGGCCATAACAGATCAGGTCGACCCAGAACACTTTTTGTAAATTCTTTTAATAAACAAGTGTGTATGATTAAAAAAGTTGTATTATTTCATTAGTAATCTAATATTTTTTTTAAATGATTTAGGGATTTTATGTATCAAAAATACGCTACCCTTTTTGGTTATTTATTTGATTTTTACCCATTGACCCGATACAGACAGAAGAACATACCTTCGTCATCAAAATGAGAATCAAAGACGACATTTGTGAGATGTTGTTTTAAAAAGACCTGCAATAGTTCTCAAACTATGTTAACATGCTACAATGCCCACATATGAAATCTGAATGCGTTTCTATAAGAACATACCGCGGAGAGTAACTGCCTTGATTTTATATCCCAGATGCGTAAATAGCTGTCAAGCCCTATATCAACAAGTTGACTTGGTCAAAACAAAGCATTTAAAGGCATAACTCTGAGCATTTATATAAATATATAGAAAACAAGCCCTCAAAAAATTTTAAAATAAGATCCATATATTTACTTATATTTACTGGACAAGAAAGGTGGAATATTTTCAGGAATGTCAGGTCACCATGAAACTGATTTTTTGTAAAAATTCAAATAATAAATGCTCCTGCCATCAAATAACAAGATTTCAACGATGAACAATATATGAAGTGCTTGAGAAAAAAAATAACTCACCACAAGAGGCTATCACTGGGAGATCTGGATGTCTGGCTATCGATCTGATGCTTCCCGAGCATTTTCCCAAAAAGGATCCCAGTAGTTTCCCTTAAGCATATTTCAACCAACAAAAAGTAGCAAAAAAATTCAGAGCTTGTATACAACATAACTCCAATATTCAGAAAATTATATACCTGTGCGTATGTCAACAGATGCAAGATCACCAGATCCATTCCCAATGTATATTGTATTACCATCTATGTCTTCTGCGACAGCCTTGATAGGCGTCTCACGGAAATCAAATGACATCACTGGTCTTCTTTGAGCAGACATATCATACAAACGTACCTACATATGCACTATTTTATTTAGATAACTATTGACTATGAAGTTAAATCATATTATGAAAATCTTACTCGAGAAACCATACAAAAATATGACATAATTACCATGGAAAAACAAGGCAGAATAACCCTGTTATACAGGTTGGTGGCGGATTAAAACAAGTTCGGGCAAAAGGATTGGAAGTTTGTACTGATTGAAAGGGAAAACACCACAGAATAGTAACCAAGTTTCAAAAGTGTTCCAATTAGATCACTCACCATAGTATACCCGATGGTGTATACCGTGTAAAATACGTGTTGAGAACACTTTTGAAACTTTGTTACTATTCTACAAAGTTACCCCCTGATTGAAATAGATAGATTGACCCGAAACACTTTTTGTCCAAAAAGTTACATTATTTCTATATCTAGATTAAAATGGTTTAGGAGGATTTAAGCATTAAAAATACACTCAGGAGACTTTCAACCTAATTCTATTCAAGCTAAACTTTATATGTTACCCGTTTGACCCATCAGGAGATAAAACATAACCAGAATAGACGCGTTCATAAAAATTGGGTCAAAATTGGCCTCTACAATATATAAATGAAAGAATGACGGTTATATAAATTTGGTAAGTGACCTGATGACTGTTGGTGCCTGCCACAAACTTACGGTGGTCATCTTTGCTTAAAAATGTTGCTGAAGTAAACCAAGTAGGTGTAAATATACCAAGGCTGTTTTTAGGAGGCTGCAATGTAAATACAAAAAATCAGACATTCAGGAAGCATTTGCCTTCAAAACCATAAATATGTGAATGGAGAGCAAATGAATTTACTGATTTTGCTGTCCAGATTTTTGTATGTGTTGCAAGATCCCAGATATTAACCTCTACTCCTTTCCTGAGGTGCGGCAAACTTGTCACATTACAGTATTTGAAACCCACTATATGGTCTTGTTTTGATGTTTGAAGCATCAATACCAATAAATAAATAAATAAAAACTCACCCTCCAAATATGGCATAGTTTTCATTTTCATCTACTTTACAACACAAGACATTACCAGCAGCACACACGCTCCATGTTGTTGGAGTATCATCACTAGTGGAGTCCCCTAGTGATTTTGGAATTATGACAGATCTCATTGTTGTAAGCCCTTTTGTAGTGCATGTAAGCAAGGTGCACGACCTATTTTTAGACACAACATATTTTATAAATAAACTTACTTTATAATATCAGCAGATTAACACATAGAAAAATAACATTCTGTAACTTAACATAACAGAGCTTAAATGATACGCTTCAGACTAATAGAATTGTACTTTATGTGCAAATAAGAGCACACAATCTGACAACAAAAACCGAATAGTTTCAATTTCTCTCCTGTTTTCTTTTCAGTTAGCCAAATAATCCAATTAAGAACTCAAGCTCAATTAAGTACAGTTGCATATACTTTCCGATCACCATAAAAACTAAGTAAAAATATACAACCATATGATCAAGTACTCTCTCCATCTTTATCCCACAAGACATGGAAAGGGAACCCAGCTTTGCATATCAATAGATGTACTACTCGGCACTCGGTTATATACTTATATCTAAAGGGGTTGGCTAAATGTAGCCCCTGTTACTAAACTTAACCACCACCCCCCTTCCAAATTGATTTGTGATATCTTTCTTTTAATGCATTTATGGCTGTATAACACCTGTATACAGCCGTATTCAACCACTTAAACACCCGTATAAGTTTTTTCACCCTCTTATACGCCAATATTCGACCACTAAAATGCGCGTGTACGCTTTTTAGCTTTCTTATTTCCCATATTCGACCACAAATGGAATCACTGATTTGCAGGGGGGTACATTCAGTAAAAATGGAGAGGAGGTACGTTTAGCAGTTAGCACAACCCATCTAAAAGTCCAACGATTACTTTACATAATGATTCTTGTGAAACGCAATGAAACTAACTACTTTCTGTAGTGCCTTGGAGCAGTTAGTAATACAAAATATAATCAGAAACAACAAAATTAACAAGGCTTTTAGGTCAAATAAAGAATGATCTAAACAGATACCTGGATGATGACTCGGATGGCTGTTTTTTGAATAAATGCAATCCAACAACGTTATCTTCTTGAGACTGAACATCTGTTTGTTGGACGGTAGGTAATGAAACTCGAAGATCACCATTGATAGGGCTAATCAACTCAATCTGTATTGTACAGAAGACTGTAGTGAGGCAACTAACAATGTAAATACTTAAACAAGCGACTAGGATTTATGATGACGGTATGAACTTACCACGCCAATTTTCCTCGCAACAGCTAACAGCTGAAAAAAAGGGAAACACTTAAAAGTATGATTAAAGGCTCTAAACAGCAATACTGAAATGAAAAACCACTATGTGTATGAACAAGACAGTCGGTGCTCAGCCATGTATGCACAAATTTCCTCCTAATATGCAAGTTGGTATGGCCTATATTAATCAACTTGCTATGTTCCTACATTATTAGGACTTTGCATCTACATGAAGGCAAAGACAACCCAAAAACAAGCCCCGAGTGAGTAATTTGCTCAAATGAACCGGAAATCTAAATAGGCCTTTGTAATTTCATATATAAACAGCTGCTGTCTCAATCAAATGTACTATTGAGCTTCATTAATGGCATACATTTGTAAATAAGTACTTCTATTATCATAACAATAAAGAACAGATTTCACCAGGAACAACACTAATTTGTGAACCAAAACATTCAATATTTTATAAAACACTTTCAACATATACAAAATCATACTGCAAACTAGTGCCAAAACACACAATCCTCAACAACTCTGAAATGAAATATCATATGAAGGAATCAATAACATACAGGATCAATTTTACGGTCGTTAATAGATGCCGCGAGCACGCATCGAGAGGCGTCCGGTTCCCCCCATCTCTCTACTACCTTAGGAACTCCTCCTTGCTTACTCCGAGCTTCAGTAACTACAATCATAAAGCACACCGATCACAAAACATAACGTTTCAATCACATAGATTACAGGAACTACGTGAACAATCTGTATTCTACATAATAAACGTCTAAATGCGTTGTTCAATTTCGCGAATGCTTAACTATACATAAAGGTGAATTCGAATGTAAATAAGCTAGTATCGTTGAATTAGACCTTTAATGAGACCGAGGACGTCGAAAGTTATGGCGCGAAGCGGAGGACATCCGGGAGATTCTACTGTGGTTGTTCGTGGCATCCTTTAACCTCTTATGGATTCCAGCTGAAGTAAGTGAAGAAACTTTAGTCGTTATATAGTAGATTGCGTGAGGTAAGATACGAGCGAGAGGAAGGAGAAGGATGGAGACTTACCGGCAATGGAGGGCAGCGGCGGTGGTGGTCGCGGAGCAGACGACGGCAGCCGCGAAATAGGTTTGTTTTCCGTTGAATGCTAACTTGGTAAGGCGTTTTATTGAAGAAGTACAGAAGAAAAAAACCTTTGGGCTGTTTGACTTTAGCTGAATAAAACCGGTCTGTTGTAGAAAGCCCAGTCCACTAGGCCCAGAACCAAACTCTACACCAAAGTCTAAGCCCGTTTGGTTGACAAAAATTTATTGAAACTCGAATTTGAATTCTAATTGTTAATGTCTTTGCTTCATATAATTTGTTAGAATTGAAATCTAAATTTCACTTTTTAAAATGTTTGGTTGAGAAAATAATTTAAATTAATTTCATCAAATTCATTTAAATAAATAATTTCAAATTCCTTCAAAATTTTGAATAAAAAATAAATAAATCTATGACCATTCACTATTATCGCATCCGCAATGCCCCCATCTCCAAACCCCATCCATCGCCATCGCCGTTGCCGCAGCCGTAATCTTCGTCGTCACCACCGCCCCCGCTTCCACAGTTATCATATGTTGATCACCACCGACCACCCCTACCCCGTCGTCGCCGGCCACACCCGCCAACGACCACCGAGTGCCGCCGTTGTCACCACCAACGACCGCCACCATCATATCTATGACCACTCGCTACTATCACATCCGCTGTCAATCGCCCTGGTTCGCCGCACTGCCACCAACGTGGAACCCCCACCTCTGCCGCCGCCAAACTGTGATTTGCGTCCACATCACCAACGCCTCAACCGCCTCTGTTGTTGCCACCGACCACACCTTGTCACCACCACCGAACACTGCCAATGTGAAGTTTTCAAAACCGAGGAAATCGCATACCATCTTGTTTTTATAAATGGTAGTATGACTTGTTTGTGAGAGACAAAATTAAACAAGAAACAATTATTTTTCCTTCTTCAAAATCATAACCAGAATAATAACCTCTTGTTGGAGAGGATACAAAATAACCACAAACAAAAACATAATATACATTATTAAAGATTAAAAACATTTTGAAACAAAAAGATGGAGTATTTAGAAACAAAAACTTAAATTGGTGGCTGGTGGCACGGTGGCGGGGGCAACGGTGGGTGGTCGGAGGTGGCGGCGGATTGGCGGGGTGGTCGGCGGTGGCGGCGACAACGTCGATGGGTGGTAGAGGCGACCAAGAGGTGGTGACAAGTGTGATAAATTCCTATTTATTTATGATTGTTTTGTCAATCAAATGCATTTTAAGTTCAAATTTCTTTGATATATTCCAAATCTTTGAAATTTCATATCCTTTTGAAGAATTCAATTTCCAACTCCCTTTCCTTCTAATTCCAATTCCTTTTACAAATTCAAGTTCCTTCAAAAACATTCAACGGACTAAACGCACCCTTAACTCATGTTTTTGAATTGGAGTTGGAAATGAAATGCAACTTGAATTGAAATTTGAATTTCAATTTAACTCTTCCCCTTTTAAATTTCATAATAGTCGATACATTTATTAATGGAGTTAGAATATAAAAATATCTCAAAAGATCATATTATCCCTTAAAATTAACAAAACATAGAAAAGACTCAAAGAACTTTTAAACATAGATGGAACGAAAAGCGGCTATAATTATTACATAAGTTATAAACAATCGTGACGTTTTCTTTGAAATGATGAGAGATCCTAAATTCATCGATTGAAGGATTTTGTTAACATTCAAATGAATGGAATTTAAATTACAATTCTAGTTTATTCCCATGGATTTCTGTCAACCAAACAAGGCCTGAGTCTTTTATATTGATTTTGATCGTCAGCCAGTTATAACAGTTTTATCGAACAGATTATTTATGGTTGATGATAACACGGGTAAGGTAAAACTTGTCACCTTCCCTAAATGTAAATAACTTGCTACAAGAGAGAAGAGTAAATACTCCAATTAGATTATCACCAAAGGAATACAAGGCAAATAATGTGCTACAAGACCGAATGCCCAATAACTTCTATAAATACCCCTTTGTGATCTCCAAAGGTAACATGGTCAGACTCAACACATATATCTCACTATTAATTATGTGGCCTTCATTTATCGTTTATTTATTTATTAATCATTGACCTAAATACCCTTATAAGTTAATTGATAGTTATTCGATAGACATAATTTCCCTTAAGGTATGGAATTGGAATTGAAATTTTTTCATTCAAAATCATGTTTGGTTGGTTGGGTAAGGAATTGAAATTTGAAAATTTTCCCTCGATCAATGAAATTTAACTTTCCATCACGAGTGTGAAGGAATTCTACATATTCCATTGGAATGTTAAAAGATTACTATAAAACTCCTCTCTTCTTCTTGCCTTTAATTAACCAGCTTATACCTAACATCATCAACTAAATTCAATCACATTCATTATCTATTTTGGTAAGAAGCAAATGCAACGACACATATCAAAATCAAACATAAAAAAATCAAAATCAAACGTAAAACCAAACATAAAAAATTCAAAATCAAACATAAATTATGATTTTCAGTATCAAACATCAATTTATTATAAACCCATGTTCATAGAAACCCATAAGAGATGTTATTGAAACCATTATTTGAGGCGCATCGATAGGCTCCAGTAGTGACTAAGATCAAGATAGGGTCCATAATCCAAATTAAAGTATCAAAATACAACGATTCAACAGAAACCTAATTTCAACCATGTTCATCGAAAACCCGGTAACGATGTATTTCGAAGCCATTGTTCCAAGCGAATCAATGGTTTCAACAGCGAATAAGTTCGAGAGATGTTCCAACAATGCATGAAAGGAGAGGTGAGATAAGTTCCAAGCGAATCAAAACCATTATTCCTGAAGTAATGTTCATTTAAACTTAACACCTAAATCAAAACCCCAAATCGGTGATGAAATCTACGTCGAGTTCCAAGAGAATCGAGTGTTATGATAAAATCCAGGTTTAGTTTTAGGTCGATGAAGGCAGAGATGTGGAAGTAGATGATGAAACGAATATGTGTCATTTAGATATTAAAGGGTAATTTTGTAAAGAGTAAATTACAGAAATCGTCCTTTATGTTTACACCCTTTTTTCAGATACTGTCCTTTAACCCAAAAATTGTAAGAGATCGTCCTTTATGTTTACAAATCTTGCACGTTACGTCCTTTGATCCTAACCCAGTTAAATTTCTCAGTTAAATTTGATCATTTTTGTTAAAGGTAAGGGCATTTTAGTATTTTTCACATATAGGGGCTAATTGTGTAATTTACTGAAACTAATCTAGGGACTATATTTGTAATATGACCACCCCAATCCTACCCCCAGTCCCCACTTCTTCCCTACCCTGGAGATGGGATCAAGCACATGCACAAATGAGAAAGGGGGTTAGGGTTTGAAACCCTCACCATCGCCACCTGCAAAATCGTCTAGCATTCCTTCCCCTGCCACCACCAGCCACCTCCTACGACCACCGCCACCTGCAAAATCGTCATCTTCCACCATCACCTGCAAAATCGTAACCACCCACCACCACCATCACCATCGCCCACCCCCTTCCCGTCATTATCCAACCATCACCGGTCCACCACCACCACTATCATTGACCACCATCATTACCCTCATTCGAAGCCATAACAAGAGGAGAAAGGGGGTTAGGTTTTGAAACCCTCACCGACGAACTAACCACTAAACCCACTCCGATTTCTCGCCTCTCTCCGAGATGAACGACAGTGCCCGTTACTCTCTTTTCTTCTGGTCAGTGGTGTTCAACGATTCGGTGAGTATGGTGTTCATATCAGCCTGGATTTGCAGAGAGAGGTGTCGATTTGAAGGGATATGTGATGCGTGGATGAACAAGAAGAGTGTCGATTTGAAGGGATATGTGATCCGTGCAATATCGATTAGACATACGTTGTTTTAGGGTTGTGTCGTTCCAAATGGTTGCAAAATAAATTTGATGGGTTTAGGGTTTCAATTTGAGGGCTGTGTGTTGGTGATGGGTTCAATCGACCATGGTGGTGACGGGTTCAGGTGGTGGTGGAGGGTGGTGGCAGTTGCAAGTGGTCAGCTGGTGGGTCTGAGTGGGGAGGGTGGTTTATGGCGGTGGTGATGCTAGGGCGGTGGTGGTGCTCAGATCGGAGGCGGGGGTTATGCGGTGGTCAGCTGGTGGTGGTGGTGGTGTTTGGCGGTGGTATGCACTAGATTTTAGAGAGAGAGAGAGTTGAGAGAGAAAAAGAGATGAGAGAGGGTTTATTATATATATATATATATTTGTGGGTAAAAAGACCATTTTACCCTCATGTGAGTGGCACATGACTAGAGTTAACTGAAAAACTTAACGCTCGTTAGGCTAAAGGACCTAAACCGCAACAAATTTAAACGTAAATGATGATCTCTGATATTTTTTAGGCTAAAGGACATAAAGTGAAAAATGGTATAAACATAAAGGACAATTCCTATAATTTACTCTTTTGTAAATTGAAACTTTTTACATTCTATTTCCATAGTCAAATTTACAAACCAAACATAATTAAAAATTTAATAGGAATTAATTCCCATTCTCTCAAATTTCAATTCCTTTTCAACTTTCCAATTCCTTTAAAAACATTCCGCAAACCAAACGACCCCTTAGTGACATAATTAGGGTTTCCCCTTGACTGTATATATATAGAACATACCAACTTTAATCCCATGTGTTACATGGGGTAAAACGTTAACATTATATTAATAACTATCTTAACACATCTTTTTATACCAATTTGATATTGTATTGGTAACTTTTTCATTTTATTAAATGTTAAGATTATATGAATGATAGTAATCAAAACATAAAAAATACATGAAAATACATTTCATAAGTGATATATATTTACAATACATTAAATTACATGTAAAATGAAACTTTACAATGATGATTTACAAATTTGAAAATACTTCATCGTATACAACATTTGACGTGATATTGGTAACTTTTTAATGTTTAACACCCACTGAATGCAACAAAGAATAGAGTTTCTTTTCTTCAATTACTGAAACCACAAAATAGCCAAAACCGTTCGAAACAGAGGGCACAAACGGTGCGAACCTGTTTGAAGCCAGTAGTGAGTCAAAGAAATCGAAGATAATTAAATTGGTCAACGTTTTTCTTGCATATGTTGTTTTCCATTTTATTAGTTAACTGAACTATATCAGCTTTTTTGTATAAACTTTAACCTTGATGTTGTAACATATTTACAAAGGCTTAAGTTGTAATTAAATTTACGTATCAAACTTAAGTTACTTTTTTAAAATCTCGTATTTTATACAGAAAATCTCGCTAAACCTTTAATATTTAATCTCTCATTTAAAATAAAATAAAATTTATATTTTAACAATATATCGTCTTTTAAATTCAAAAAATTAAACTTCAAAATTTAAAAATCGCACTACTTAGTATATCGACACAATTTAAATTTAAAATTACAAAATTAAATATGAAAAAATTTAAAAATAATAAATTAGAATTGAAGCCAAACATATTTTTTTGAAAAAAAAAATCTCGTCGTTTAATAAAAAAATTCAGTTTAAAATATAATACACTTTTAAAAATAAATATTTATAAATTTTCTTAATTTTAATTAAAAATTAACTATTAAATTTTAAAATAAAAATAAAAAATTTATTTATAAATATTAAACTTAATTAAAAAATTACTAATTAAATATTAGTAAACTTTATTTTAACACATATATATTCAAATACAAAAGTAGTCTTTTTCAAATCTCCTATTTTTTAATTTTTGATTTTTTTAAATATTCACTTTTGATGATAATTTTAAAATAAATTTGAGTTAATGGTAATAATGATGACATAATTTGGTAAAATGTTTATTTATGAAAATTTTTGAAAAAGTTAAGCAAAATATGAAAAAATTGAATAGTGAATTTAAATATGGTTTTGGGGGGAAAAGTTGTAAGGATGAATATGGTGATTACAAGTGACAAAAAAATTTAGTTTTTTTTAGATTAGGGATTAGAGAGAATAATAACTAACGAATCTTTAATCACCACTAATAGAATTCGTCTGTCTCTCTCTCTCTCTCTATATATATATATCCGTGAGCCTAGCATCTTAGCTAAACCATTCTAAGCGATACATCCTAAATGGGAATTCGATCATCATCAAGATCATGTCGACTTCCCTCTCCACGGTTACTGGATTATCAGGTACACATGTTTATTACTTGTTTTTCATTACATGTTCAGAGAATTGATCAACAGATCCATAAGCTAGTAATTGAACCAGTAACATTGTGATTCCTGATCATACCGTCTGGTTTCTAAACACTAATTTAAACTCACAACATAAAATAAATACTAGTTAATGTAAAGTAGTTTTAAAATTAAAGAATGTAGGCCTTGTTAACAATCGAAAAAACATTAGATAAAATGATCTAATTTCAATTAGGGTAAACGCCTACAGATAATTAATTATAGATAGTATTAAGTTAAAATAGATATAATATTTTATAGTGTATTATGTTGGTTGGTTGGTATAACAACAAATGATATCCGTGTTCTTACATATTTCATATTCAAGATTAATTATAAAATTTCAAGTTGTAAGACCCATTTCGCGTAGACGTTAACCATCCCTACAAACCTCAGCGAGATTTAAAAAGCTAGGACCTAACAACCACATTTTACATGAACGCCAAACAACACGCTTCTCCGCAACACTCGACCACATACGAAGCGCGTTAGTATACGTCACATACGAAGCGCGTTAGTATACGTCACACACGAAATTCAATACATTACGTATACACGTTCACAAGATACACAACACGATCACATAACACATGAAACTTGTTTATTTGAAGGGCTCCAACCGATGTTTTTAGTTAAGTTTTGATTTAGTCTTGTGCCATTGCTTAATGGTCTGAATTGAAACTTATCTTTAAGAAAATAGACCCTAGAGAACTGCACTAGGAATGGTTGGGTCGGCCCAAAACTAAAAAATGTTGTTTTCAGGATAAAAAAAGAACCTTATGCAGGTTTACTTAGGTTGATGTAGGTCGGTTTATCGGGCCGAACCTGGATCTTACTCACTCGTAGTAAAATTCTTACAAGTCGAGTGGATACTTTTTGTCCATTTAATTTTAGAAATAACCAACATGATCGGCTCAACTATGAAATAATAAGCTTATACTTGAACCTCATATGAAAAGAATACTTGAATTTTTTTTAAAACTCCTACTTTAATGAGTGATTTTGTCTTTAAAATTAGAGTCTCTTCTTCTATTGAAGGGCTTCAACCAACATTTAATGTTTAAAGTTACCCCAGCTGGTTAGAAGCAATTCGACACCAAGGTCTGGATATGTAACAACTGGTTCAGGGTTGAAGCATCTTAAAGCCATTATCTGACAGTGGTTTGTTTGGCGTGTGAAGAGCATCGGTTCGGATTAGTCCAGACCTGTCATTGACGTGAAGGATTCTTCAGTTCTTCATTAAGTAATCCCCACAACTAATTCAGTTGTTAGCATATTAACCTGGGACTCGGTAATTCGGTATCAGGGCAAACAGAACAAGTGATATTTAACTTATCTTTGATTGTGTATTTGATGAATAATAAATCCCCAACTTCCTGTTACAATTTCAATAATTTACAATATCATCTAAAAAAAACTAACAGGCGGTTATTGGTAAAGAGTGGTGTGTGGAGTCCATCCCACATCGGTTGCTTAGAAGAAAGCAAAAGGAGTAAAACACATTATATAATGCAAGCAGTGGCTTATTTAAAAATCACGCAGCCATGTAGTTAGCACAAAGCGAACTATTCTTTCGTCTTTTACTAAAGAATTCCGTGTGCTCGTTATTTCAAGTAGCATACGCATATTTTTGATGAGTCCCTTCTTTTGAAAGGCTCCAACCAATGTTTTAGTTCAGTTTTAATTTGTTTGCAAATGCTTAGTGGTTTGAATCAAAACCAAACTCTCAGAAAAGTGACCCTAGAGAGCTGCACTATATAAATAGTTAGGGCGGTCTTTGTTTACTTGGTTGATCTGAATAATAGTTATATTGTAGGTTAATTCTTTTTACATTACCGGGTTCTTGGGTTTTCTTGCTGTTTTGGGTTGAACTGGCCCGAAACCAAAAAAAGTTATATTTAGGATCAAGAACAGAACCTTGATACAGGTTGATGTAGGTCGTTTATCGGGCTGAACCTGGATCTTGCTCACTCCTAAGTAAATTCTTACAAGTTGAGTGGATACTTTTTGTCGATTTATTTTTGGAAATAACTAACATGATCGGCTCAACTATGAAAACATAAGCATATACTTTGACCTCATGTTTAAGAGCCTTCTAGTTTTTAAGGTTTAACTTCGTTTATATTTTAGGTTTAAAAAAAATACTTTTTTTAAAACTCCTACTTTAACTAGTGATTGTCTTTTAAAATTTGTATCAAAAATGTGTCAATATTTTTACGTGTTTGGATCCTAAGCAAAAAAGAAATAGTTTCTTTACGGAAAGGGTCCCACTAATGTATTTATAAAAATCATATTACTATAATAATAATTTTAATTTTTTAATCAGAAATTTTAAGATGCATTTTTGTTTAAAACAGACCTTAGACCTCTTTGATCCGTTCTCTTATAGCTAAAATCTTTCAAATGTGTTGGTTCTCAAGATAAGAATTGGTAGAACACGGTAATTGGCTAACACTCAAACTCGTTTATTATATATAAACAAGAAAAACTTACTCAAAACTTGGTTACAAAAAATAACCTTAACATTGTTTATATAGCTAACCTAAACACATTAGACTATAACTCAAATTGCTAAACAGTTAATACATTTGTTTGCATCCTATTCCTACTCGTATTGGACTCTTAGTTGTAACCGATCAGCCTTCCCAAAGCTACTGGGTCGGCCTACCAGCGATATTCTTGCCATCTTGGTGTTATCCTTTCTCTTCCTCTTTACATTTACAATGATATTCATATTATTACAGGTAATTATAAACAATAGGCCAGACAAAGTTTACCCAAACACTTTAATTTGGGTTGTTTTGGGCACTTAAAATTCAAGTCTTTGAGTTAAACCGGACCATGTAAAAAGAGGAGACGGGTCAAACTGGGCCATGGAAAAATAAGAGGCGGGTCAAGTTGGGTTGGCCATGTTTTAAAACATTGTTTATTAAACAATGTTTTAAAAGTTAAAAACAAAACACACCCCTCAAGATTTCTTACATGCTAGTTTGTCAAAATGGATATGTTTTATAAAGACATAACACGACTGGAATAACCAAATCCCAAATGGAAAAAAAATAATAAAAAAAATCATGTTCGTTCAAATGAGAAAACAAAAAACTCATTTTTAGCTAAATAATAAGATAAAGAAGCAAGTCAACAAAAAAAATGTTAAAAATTTTGGAAGCTCTACTCAAGTTCAACCAAAAAAACTTTAAACATATGCATAAGAATCATAAAACTTACAAAAACACAAACACAGACTAAACAATTTGAATCTGATATGTTTCGAGCTCAATTTGTTATTCTAATCCGGTAGATTTCAACTCGTTTAAGCCCGGGTTTGTTTTACAGTAAATGCGTCCCACATCGGCTGGTTAGAGGAAAAATAGAAGTGAAAACCACTATTTAACGCAAGCAGGTGAGAGCTTTGAAGGTCACGAAGCTATGCATTGAGCACAAAACGAACTATTTTTTCGCCTTTTACTAAAGAATACCGTGTGCTCGTTGCTTTAAGTGGCATACGCCTATTTTTGGAGAGTCTCTTCTATTGAATGGCTCTAACTAACATTTAATGTTTAAAGTTATTACCTAGTTTTCTAAAGAGGTATCAATCCAACTGGTTCAGGGTTGAAGCATCTTGAGGCCATTACGTGACAGTCGTTTGTTTGGCGTGTGAAGAGAGTTGGTTCGGATTAATCCAGACCTGTCATTGACATGAAGGACTCTTCAGTTCTTCATTAAGTAACCCCCACAACTAATTCAGGTTTTATCAGTTGTTAAGCATGTTAACTTGTGACTCGGTATCAGGGCGAGCAGAACAAGTGATATTTAAGTTATATTGGATTGTGTATTTGATGAATAATAAATCCACAACTTCCTGTTACAATTTCAAAGATTTACAATATCATCTAAAAAGAAAAAAACTGACAGTTGTTGGCAAGGGGTATGTGGAGTCCATCCCACATCGGTTGCTTAGAAGAAAGCACAGGAGTAAAAACCACTATATAATGCAAGCAGTGGCTTATTTAAAAACCACGCAGCCATGTAGTGAGTACAAAGCGAACTATTCTTTCGCCTTTTACTAAAGAATACCGTGTGCTTGTTACTTTAAGTGGCATACGCCTATTTTTGGAGAGTCCTTTCTCTTTTGAAGGGCTCCAACCAACGTTTTTAGTTGAGTTTTAATTGAGTCGTCTGCAACTACTTATTATTTTTAATCAAAATTATCTTAAAAAACAGACCCTAGAAAACTGCAATGAATCCAACTGTCGGTTTTTGTTTTAGGGTATGTTTGGGATTACTTTTAAAAATTGAGTAAGTCCTTACTTTTAACTTTTCTATCCTTTAAAAATTGACTTTTTTACCCTTATCCAAACAAACTTTTAACTTGTTAGAGAAGTTAATAATTCAATAAGAAGATTCCAAAAGTAATTCCAAACATGTCCTTAGTCTTTTGATCTGAATAATAATTATATTCTAGGTTAATATTTTTTACATTACTGGGTTCTCCGTGCTGTTTTTGGTCGAACCATACTGAAACCGAAAATGCTTATATCCAGGATCAAGGACAACCTTAATACAGGTTTACTTAGGTTGGTGTATGTCGGTTTTGAAAGCGGCAAAAAGAACTTGAAAATTGGCAAAAAGTAGTATCTTGGAGTCTCACATCCCACATCATTTGTGTAGAGAAGGTATAAAACATCATTTTGTTTTTACTATTTCATTTATTTTATCATATTATATACAACACATAATTTTTTCAATAGTCATAAAATGTAACTTAAAAATTTAATAAGAAAATGACATGTACCCTACGCGGCTACGAGTGATAAAAAAAAGCAACAATATATTTCTTATAATTATCTAGGGTATCATGTCAATGTAAACAACAAAAAACAGGGATTTACCATCCTCAAAATGTGTTCGCTGGAGCCTCAGTAACACGGGTACACCGCCGCAAGTGGCGCGGGTTGAAAGTCGTGTTCATGAACCCGTGGATGAAGCCGTGTCCGTGTGGTATTTTTGGGATTTGAGGTGACAATACATGATTGATTGGTTGAAAGGGTTTATTCAGAAACACCGCGACAACCTGTTTTGGTACTTTATGGTTCATTAAGGTACTATGAAATGTCACAATATGATTGGCTTTTTCGAAAGGTTCCATCCCTTTCCCTTCCAACTTTAAATCACTACTAGAAAATTGAAAAAAGATGGCAGTTTCTAAAACAAGTAATTTTGCATCAATAGTGCCTTTGTTTTTACTAATATATATATTATAATAATCATTTAACGAAGTATCTTTTTACTATTTAATATATAGAAAATTGTATTATTTGTATAGTTGAAGTATTTTATAAAAAATATATAGTATACACTGAGGGAAAAAATGACATGTAGGCTACATTGAATTGAATGATAAAATACTTATTCTAATAAACGATTCCAGAAATACCACATGTCATTGTCCTATTTTTTCTCACTAAATTTTTTTATATTTTCCTATTTTAGGTAAGCTTGAATTTGAAATCTAATTTATATTAATTTTTCTTTTTCAGAAAAGGTAAAATAAAATTTGAAATATAACTATTATTTAATTAAGGAAACAAAGAATTTTATTTATTGTATTTTCATTTTTCTATTAAACAATCCCATGTAATACATGGGTATATAACCTAGTTAAGTAATAATATATTTCATATAATCTCGTTTAATGTATTTTTTCGAAATTATTTTACAAAAAACCTAAAGTATTATGTCAAAATGTAAACACAGGCTCTCAAAATGTATTCTTAAACCATTACTGGAAAACTGAACAAGAAGAGCAATTTCGCATCTATGGTGCCTGTCTTTTATTCGTGGACTCGATCAAAGGGTTAATTCCTACAGGTCGTTGATCTCATGATACAACATATATGAGTTCAAATTTAAATTAAAACAAACGGCAAAACAGAAAAAAAGACTCAAATCTGCAAACATTTGATCCGATTGCCAACACTAAACTGATAAACGGGTCTCAGACGAGCACCTTTTGGACCTCGACTGTGACCTCTTGTGGTGGTTTTTCTGCATGAAGATTTGCAACAATATTCTTCTTGTTGTAGTAATCAATAACCTGCATTGATGATTCAGGAGAAAAAACAAATCCAGGTTGAAATAAGTAAAGGTAGCAATAAGTGCGAGTCAGGCGGGTTGGGTAAAGGGTCAAAGTGGATCCAGGTTGAAACATTATTTTTAGTCCAAGTAGGGTTGACCACTTGACCTCAAATACTTTTTTTTACTATTTTTTAAAATAGATAAGTGATGTGTAAATTATGATTATAAAAATAATATTACTACAATAATAATCTAAAATTTAAATCAGAACAATTTAAGATGTATTCAGAAAAAATGAACTTTGGAGTTGAACAAATTTTAACCCGTTTGATCTGTTCTCTTTTAGCTAAAATTTCGACTGACCGGTTTGTGATAACATAACCCCAAATCGACCCACTAACAAGAAACTGGGTCGAAATTGACCCGCTGTTGTATATCCATAACATCTTGCGAGTTATCACAGTATGCTATTTAAATTCAGGGGAAAGTGTAGAACCTAGTAAGTTAGTACAAAGTGACTACAAACCCTAAATCTAACGTTATTCTATTTATATTTCCTTGCTATAAAGTTTAAAATGTGGTCATAAATAGAAACCAAAAGCTCAAATAGTCAAATGCAACAAGTATATCTACTATTTAGGGATTGAGATTTTAAGTTCTATGATTCCAGAGGCAACCAACAGAAGAACAGAGCCTTAGAGCATGAAAAACTGATTAAGTTTGTTAAAGTCGATTAATTTATCTTTAATATCCACCAATTCAGAAAGAAGACAAACCGGCTCAGTTTGTTTATGGAATGCTTCCAATCTTGACTTAAGAACAGCTGCAGTGTCATCTTTACGTTGAATCAACGGTTCTCCAGTGACCTTCAGAAGTTTTAAAATTCATAAGATCATACGACACAACTTTAAGAAACTTGCATAACAATTACAGACAGTTGAAGAACAAATAGCTTTTAAAGTAAAAGAGTAAAGCATATATATATGTACACACAGCAGAAAATCAAGTCATATCATCATAGAAAATTGTGATTGACTTAAATAGAACCACACTCAAAATGGAATTAATACTACTTATCACATAATAATTAAGGCAAAAGGTTGAAGTACAAGAAAGCCTCAAACCTACTTTCACCAACACTGACAGATTTCTGGTTTTGGTTTTCCTTCAGTTAAGGATAGGATAATTTCTTGTTAAAATTTAATTTCAATATAGCAATCTGGCATAAATGTTCTCACCATGATGAAAAATAAAGGAAAACATGAGAGTAGCCTTACATCATCAATGCCAGGAACTTTAGGGGGTGCAAATTTTGAGTGGTAACTTCGACCACTAGAAGGATGAATCCAACGGCCAGTAATCCTTTCTTCCAAGATTGCATCATCTATTGCAAAGTTCAGCACTTTGTCAACTTTGACCCCTCTCCTAGCAAGCATCTCATCAAGCTGATCATAAAAAAATTCAAAAATAAAAACTTGAGATAGAAAATTAAACTAGCATCTTGATGTTAAAAAAAAAAAGCAAATACCTTTTCTGCCTGGACAACTGTTCTTGGAAATCCATCAAGAATGAAGCCTTTTTGACATGAAGGCTTCTTCAATGCATCATCAATTATTCCCACAACTAAGTCATCAGAAACAAGTTGTCCCTAAAGAACAACACAAACAGAACAGAAACTAAGTACAAAATGGTGTTTTTAATAAATAATATGCATTCATACAATGAACGTTTACATTGTCCATAGCTTCTTTTGCTTTAATTCCAAGAGGGGTTTTAGCAGCAACAGCAGCTCTTAGCATATCACCAGTAGCCAAGTGGCACAAACAGTACTCATCTTTGATGATTGGTGACTGGGTCCCTTTTCCTGATCCAGGGGGGCCTGCAAAATAAAGTATATATAATTATCATGGAAAAAGTGTTGATGAATAAAAGCTCCCAATTTTTGTTACAACTTTAAAATTCACATAAAAAATAAATTAAAAATACCAAACCTCACAATTGTGACAATGCTTCAAGGAGTCCAAAGATAATTCAGATAATAGTACCAAAGATTTAAAGTTTTTAACTTACAAAAGACCAAACCTCACAATAACAGTTCATCTGCCATAGTTTCAACTTCCAAAAAGTGTTCATTGATCACCTCTAGAGAACAAGTGATTAACATATTACATATGTCACTATAGCACTTAGCTTTAGATTTCAAATAACTCAAAATAGATGCAAAATCCCAATAAAGACATAATACTTGGAAAAAGAGAAGATGTTTGCCCCAATTTAATCAACCAATATTGTTCCTTCACAAAAGTTAAAGCCAAGTACAATGGTTGAGTATTCATGTTTCCTAAGTATAGTGCTCTATTTTGGAAATTTCTGTACAATTGCTCTTTTTTTCTTCAAAATAAAAACATTTGCAAAAGTTACAAAAGTTAAACCACTCTTTCAAATCAACCAAAAACACATATTTTTGTGATCTGCTTAGTTATTAACTTATTATGCTAAATTGTGCTATATACGGTTAAAAATAGATTGTATTCCATTACTACCAAAGAAAGCAAACCAACTGAAACACCATTTTACCTCGAACAACATAAATCTGTTACGTGATTTACACCGATACAAACTTCAACCAAACACAAGAAATAAGCTAATCACTATCATCATGTGAATTGTCCTGACTATCATAAAGACTTGCATCATATTCCATTATCCTCAAACAACTGAAACCATTTCTACCTGACTATTACAATTTCCTCATCACTGTTCAATTGAAGTAGTAAACAGAATCCCAAATGAATATTTCTGCAATCTCCTTAACAAATCACACTCTCTAACTTAACTAACTCCAAAATCAAGCCCTAGATAACTCCACACCTCGAAATTTATATTCATGCAGCAATTTCAAAACAGAACTCCGATATATTTAACAAAAAACAATTAAAAAAACCCTAACAGAGAACCCTAGAGCGGACTAAATCACATCGGATCTGAGCAATTAACAACTTTCTGAAGGAAATTACAAAAATTGAAGGAGGAATAAGATGTTAATTACCGACGAGGATGAGCCGTTTGTCAGGTTTGGAAGAGCATTTCATACGACGGAGCAGCTCCGTCATTAGATCTACCGACGGAACATCTTCCAAATTCGCCGCCGCTGAGGTTGCCATTAGGGTTTTACAAATTCGGATCTTTTAGAAAATTGATCGGTGAAATTAAAGAGGTGAGGTTCTTCCTTTTTAGATATGCTTAGGTTCAGAATAAGACCTCCCACAATCCCTAGAAGGTGTACTTAACACATTTTTATTGTTCCTTTGATTGCTAAATTGGTTTTTAATAATCTAAATTATGACGTATTGATTAACAGTTTGGTTGATGATAATCTCAGCTTTTGTTTTTGTTGTCAATGGCAATCCCATTAGCATAATCGTCACGTACTTACACTTGATTCTCACTCGATTTCGTTCATATGATTCTCCATTTCATTTAAAATCGTCATTTTGAGCGAAAATAAGTGTAAATCTATAATGATTATTCTACTAGGACTGTTATTGACAACAAAAATGAAAGTTTATATTATCACCTGCCAGACTGTTAATTTAGATTATTATCAGCCAATAAGTAATAGTTTGGATTATTAAAATCCAATTTGCCTATTTATAAAAATAGTTTTTAATAAAATCTTACTCTAGGGTACAAACGAGTTGTCTGGGCTCGGTGTAAATCTTGGCTCGTTTAACTTAAGAAATATAAGTTTTACGTTTAGGGCTTTATTTATAAAGTTTGAGCTCAGTTTGTGAGAAGTTTTTCAACCTTGAACTTGGCTCTACCTCGGGCTCGGACTCGACTCGTTTGATATTTATTAATTATTTATTTTTTTATTTATATGTTTTGATAATTTTTTTATATTAATTTATTATTATAAACTTATATATAACATGATATATTATTTAATTGTTTTTTTCATAACTTTATATATAATAATGGTTGTTATATAAATATATATTTAGAATATGGTTATTGTACAAAGGGTTTTCAGCGTACGAAGGCACCGACATGCAACAGGTGTTTAGCGGGCAAGGGGTAAATGCGTCCGTGTTATAATAATAACGCATGCGTTATAAATAATAACACATTTTAAAATGATATTACACATGTTTTATAATATTGCATGATCATAATCACGTATGTTTTTATAATAAAGCACGTTTAAAATGATATTACCCACATTAATGTCAGGGATCATCAGTGTCACAAAAATGAAAGTATCTTAGGGCTAAACCCGTAATTTCTTAAAGTTATGGACTAATTCCATAATTTGAACTAACCACAGGGACCATCAGTGTAATTAACTCTTTCTAGAAATTTCTGAAAATGTTACGGAGGAGCATTAGCTAATCCCCTGTTCCTCTCCTCATCCTTAAAATTAAAAAAAAATATCATTCCGTCCCACCCTCCATTCCTATAGTATACCCCTTCCTGTATTTTTAGAGGAAAGCAAACTCATCCTTCATATTTAAGGGGTCACTATTCACCTCATATCCATTTTTTAATAATTTTTATGAGTAAGTGTGAGTGAAAGAAAGAAAAAAAAATAAAAATAAAAAATATTATTTAATTAAATAGAGATACTCAGATAGATATGAAGAATGGTATGTAGGAGGTTTTAGAAAATGAGAATTAAGGGGGTGTTTAGGATTACTTATTTCAAGCTCCTTATTTACTTTTGTAAAAAGTTATAAAGAAGTTTTGAGTAGTTCAAATTCTTTTTTCCTTCATTTAAAAAGTTAAAAGGAGTAGTAAAAGTCACATTCCACAAACATATTTTTAACTTATAAAAGTTAATAAATAGTTTCAATAAGTATTCAAACACCCTCTAAAATCAGAAAACGGTCTTTTTTAGTTAAATTATAAGAATGAGGATGGAGAAACGAGTGGGAATGCTCTAAGTTGTATAATATGTGATGAATATATCTAGCCATTTGGCCAGAGGTGACCGGTTCAAATCTCGTTTAAGGTAGAGGTGCACAAAAGAACCGGAACCGGAACCGATCCGATGGATTATCCGAAACCGGATCCGGCGAGAACCGGTTTTTTTAGAACCGGTCCGGATATTATTAGAACCGCCGGTTCCGGGACCGGTTCTGGGTTTTTTGACGGACCGGTTAAAAATCGGATAAAAATCGGATTTTTTGGAACCGGTTTTTTTCGGACATTTTGGAACCGGTTCGGAACCGGTTCTAGCCGTTGGGGTTAAAAAAAACGGCTATATAGCCGTTTTATGGCCGTTTTTTTGTTTTTAAGGATTGAAATTTAGTATAAATAGGTATTGAGTGTATGTGTTAGTTCACCACAACATTCTAGCTCTCAAAACTCAAAAACGCTCTCAAAACGCAAAAAAACGCTCACTTTAAGCAAAAAAAAAACGCTCTCATGGCTTCCGCTTCCGCAAGCACTCAAAATTCGGTTGGTGGTTCTACTAGCGATGTTACGGTTGTGTCAATACTTCCTTGCTCCCGAAACCAAGAAATATGGGCTTATTTCGATTTATGCGAAATGTCGAACGGCTCGCAAAAGGCTCGTTGCAAACGTTGTGGTAAACTTTTGGCTGCGGCGGGAAATAGCAGTTTGAGGAAACATATTGCTAGTCACGCAAGACACACTCAAGAAGGTGAAAATCAAACTCAAATTGGTAGGGATGGAGGAGTTTGGCAATACAATGTCGAAAGTGTTCGTGAGAGAATGGCACATTTCGTCATTCAAGAAGGCTTGCCTTTTGATCATTTTGATAATCCGCGCTTGACGAGGATGATACAAGAGACGCTTCAACCGAATTACACAAATGTAAGTCGTTCTACTTTGAGAAGAGATTGTTTAAAAATGTGGAAAAGAGCCAAAAAAGAATTACTTTTAGGTTTTGAAAAATTAAATACCGGCATTAACTTAACAACGGACGTTTGGTCCGCTCCACATGGTTTACCCGAATCGTACCTTTGCGTTACCGCACATTGGGTTCAACCGGAGTCGTGGCAAATGATGAAGCGTACGATTGCGTTTGATTATTTTGGATATCCACATACCGGTGAAAACTTATTTTATATTTTAGACTCGGTAATTAAAACTTATAAAATTCAACCGAAAATATTTTCAATATCTTTTGATAACGCTTTAAATAACACAAACGCGGTCGAAAAATTAAAAATAAAATATGAACCGCCTTGTAACGGTGTTTTTTTTCATAGTCGATGTGTTGCACACATCATTAACTTGGTTGTGCAAGACGGTCTAAACGTCCAAGAAATAAGAGACGTAAAAGAAAATTTTAAAGTGATGTTACGTGAAGTTTTTAGCACAAGCAAAAAAAGATATATAAACTATAGAAACTTGTGCCAACAAACGGATTCCATCTTTTTAGGTCCGAATTGGGACGTACCTACTAGATGGAACTCGACTTGGAAAATGTTTGAATCGGCCTTAAGGCAAAGAATTACTTTAAAACATTTCCATGATGAACTTGTACAAAAGAAACGTTGTTTACAAAAATTTGATAATATAAGTTGGGATATGATCGAGAAACTAACTAATTTGCTTGAGGTTTTTAAAAATGCAACTACATGTTTATCGGGAGTTTATTATCCCACGTCTTCGCTAATACTTCAACAATTATACTTAATATGTAATAAATTAAAAGAGTTTGAATATCACGGCACTATTTTTGAAAAAATGGTAAAACCTATGAAAGCTAAATTTAAAAAATATTTTTCAGAAATGCCGGCCGTTGTTACATGTTCGGCCGCCTTAAACCCAACGATTAATGTAACCGGTGTTGAAACATTAATTGGATCAATATCGGATGATTTAAATATGTTCGAGGAAGACCCAAATTTTGAATCAAATGCAATAAGGGATTTCAATTCGGCTTTTAATAATATGTTTGATTATTATTTACGCAAATATGGTGGAAGTGGTGATCCATCAAACATACGTGAATCAATGGGTTCGGGTTCAACTTCTAGTAGTTCAAGGAACCCGATGCTAAATTTATTTAACACTTTAAGAAACGAAAATACTAAACGAGCTCGTGGAACCACACCAAGTAGCGAGCTTGGGAGATATCAAGCAACCGACTTTATTTCTACTCTAAGATCCGAAGAGTTTGAAAACTTTGATATCTTGAGTTGGTGGCAAGGAAGGGAATCCCAATATCCCGTTCTAGCCGCAATGGCCCGTGACCTACTAACCGTCCAAGCTTCCACGGTAGCTTCGGAATCCGCTTTTTCTCTTAGTGGCAGGGTTTTATCTATTCGAAGAACGAGGCTTACACCGGAATCTATGGAGATGTGTATTTGCTTGAAGGACCATTTGGATGCCGCCGAACGTGTACAACATGTTGCAAAACTAGAAGGCGAGCTTGACGTTGAACAAGAAATACATGAATTCGAAGTAGAACATGGGGCGGCGACTCCACTTTCGGACGAAGAACAAGCTTACGATGAAGCCCAACGTATCTCAAGCGAAGAAGAATGAAAACCGATGTTACAAAGACTACGACGAAGAATATTGAAAACATAATAAATAATTAATGCTTTGTGATTCAATTATGTTTTTTGTATTTTTTTTGTACGAACTATTGTTAAATAACTTAAAAAAATCTACAAAATAGATAAAACATGTATTTTATAGTGTATCTTTGTTAATTTTTAAATTTTTTTTTTCCGGAACCGGTGGAACCGGTTTTTTTTATCCGGTCCGGTTCTAAATATCCGAACCGGTCCCAATAGGTTCCAAGTCTCCACACCCGGAACCGGATCCGAACCGGAACCGGTTCTAATGGATCCGGTTCTTGACCAACGTTGACGGAACCGGTCCGGATCCGAACCGGATCCGGTTCCAAAAAAAAACCGATTTGTGCACCTCTAGTTTAAGGTACAAATGCTCTGGATGAGTAAGGGGGTTTTCTCAGTGACGGGTTTCCACCTAGGGGTGGGGCCACCCTGTTATTTGGATGAAGTTGATTTAGCTTTGCATTAAAAAAAAATTATTATGTAAATAAACCTATATGAGGCCTTAAAAGACCCGACGCTCAGCATTCCTTTAACCGCTTTAATGTCAAAAAGCAGACATTGTTGTGCCAAAACAGTATAACATGAACCATTTTCCTGTTCGTCCATTTTGACATCATTTCACTGCAGTCTAAGTAGAAGTGGACAAAAAGTACTTTGCTTTGGAATAGATACACCTCTAAACAAACCGAAGAAACATGAACCAAGTTTGTGTTCGTTCATTAACTTAAACCGAACAAAAAAACGAACACATGCCTGTCTTACATAGATATGATACAAAGTTACTAAACTTGTTTTCAACCATTTTTCATAAGCCAAGGCAAGACCAAGATATCTAAACGCATGCCCTCATCTTCACCACCATTGACAAAAAATATAAATATATCAACTTACTCTGCAACTTTCTTCTTTTTTTTCTTCTTTTTACCTTCACTAACATCCTCCATTTCAACATCTTTGCTCTCTTTCTTCTTCTTTTTCTTCTTTTCTGTACCATCATCTGCACCGACACTGTTTCCATTGCCATTTACATCGGTTTCTTTCGTCTCTTCTTCAAGTGACCGTTTCTTTTTCTTCTTTTTCTCGGTTTTTGACTCCGGAGCATCTCCATCTGCAACAGTGTGGACTTCATCTTCTGCAGACTTGCTTTTTGATTTCTTTTTCTTGCTTTTCTTTGATAGGGCTTCAGTGTCTATATCTGTATCTGGGGATTCATCATTCATTACACAATGTGAGAGAATCCAATTTAGAGGTGGCAATTTCGATCCAAACCAGTCGAAACATACAAAATGAGCTAGAACGTGAACGGGTCAAAATGGGGGGAACATGTTGAAAGTCATCCCAAGGTCTATTTTTAATGCATACAACCTCCTAGATGGCTAAATTGTTATATTCAAATATTTAGATTATTAATGTGCTAGGTGCTAATTTTGCTTTTGTAATCATAACCAACACATTAATTAAATATACGAAATTAAAAGATGAACAAAAAATTGTTTAAGAGGCAACCCGACCCGACTATAAAGCGATGTGTTTCAATCAGAACCCATTTTGATAAATCATAGATAACTTTGAAAGATATTAAAAGTGACTGATTGACAAATATCAACACTTCCTACAACTATGATATGTACAATGAAATTTACAAGTGATTTGCCTTATCAAACCATTGCACTGGACTTCCTTCAAGACAAAGTGCTTCCTTCATGCATTTGAGATCCTATATTCTTAATAGACTATAGTACCGCAAATCAAATGCTTATGTATGGATGTGGCAACCGCAGGGTGGATCAGGTATTGCGTCAAATGGTTGCGTGTTGAAACGGGCCATTTTGGTAAGGGTTGAAACGGGTCAGATTGGGTGGACCAACATACACTTCTTTCGCCATCTTTAAATGTTTTCATAGATAATGAGTGTTATTGTTAGCTATAATTACAAAAGTAATATTGTTAGAATAGTAACCCATGTCTTCAAATAAAATGTCTTAAGAGGTTGTATGCATTAAAAATGGAATATGGGCGACTTGGAACCCGTTTGACTCATGTCTAGTTTAGCTAAAAGAATTTATTTGAACCATGTGCCAATTTGAAATACAACATAACCTATTCCATTCATAAGTAAATGGGTCGAAATTGTTACCTTTACAACTCTACTTATGTACAAAATCAAACAAATAAATTAGCAAGTGTTAAGATTTTTGCACACACTAACCTTGATTTGCAACATCTTCCATAGCAGATTTCATCACGTCAATGTTTTTACGAGGTGCAACACCCTTGTCATAAAAGTCAAGGCGCTCCTCGACTTGTTCTCGAAGCTTATCTCCAAAAGAAGTTGTACTTTTCTCTGTGGTAATCATGAAAGTAAATAAAGTTAACATAAAAAGATTAAACCTTGAGCATAGTTGTCAATAGCGAATAGCGGTAAATAGCGACAAGCAACCTATACGCTACGTAGCGAATAGCGGTAAATAGCGGGCGCTATTTCACGTTTAGCGATACACTGCTAGAAATTTTTAGAAATATTTTATATTCAAATATTGTAGGATTTGTAGCAATTATAATCAATAACCATCTAAATCTTCATATATTAGGGTTATTAGCAACCCTATTTATATTAATCAAGTAAAAAACTGGTTAAAAACATAAAAAAAATAAAAAAAAAGGGAATATTCGCTATTTGGTCGCTATTTGGAAATAGCGGAAGTCTGTCGATTCGCTATGTAGCGCGCTATAGCGCGCGCTACAAGCGCTATTGACAAGTATGCTTGAGCCAAACATAAACCCAAGCATAGAGCCATAGAGGTAGCATGATTGGTCAAACTGGGTTCAAGTTGAGAATATCCATTTTAGGTCGAAACAGACCAGGTCAGTTTAGGCTGAACAGCAAACACTTTTCTGTGCATTGGTATAAAAGATTATAACTAGTCTGTAAATTATTATTACAAAAATAATATTATTACACTAATAATCTAAATCTTTCAATAAATCAATTTATGTATTAAGATTAGACCTTGGATAACTTTCAGCACGTTTTCTTTTTAGATAAGTTTTTTTCTTATTTGGCATGTTTGAGATAAAAAAAAAACAATCCAAATTGACCCATTCATAAAATGGGTCTATATTGCCACCTCTATCCAAGCAAACAAACATATGAAAGAAACCATATACATGCCTGAGAAGCAATCGATTCTAGATGCAATGGAGCATTTGTTTGCTAGATAACGAGCCATCCGACCTTTATTTTTAGCAGATGCACGCCCAATAAATGATGAATGGAAAATAAGACCATATTTTGGTGTGTTTCCTTTGGTTTTCAAAGCCCTAAAAACACAATAGAACAATCAACGGATAAAAAATTACATAACCTGCCATCAAATATAAAAATTGTAAACCAAAATGATCAAGAAAGTTAGAGACCTAAAAAGAGCCTTTTCAGCACCAAGGATTTGAAGGGTAGAAGAAGGGCACTTGGCAAGATTTGTAAGACTACCAGCATGTGATATCAAACGAGCACCAACAACTTCACCAATTAATGCAGCCAGATTAGGTGCTATGTCACTCATTTTTGAAACAAGATAATCATAAAGCTTCTTTCTGTACTCAGCAAGATCCATCACCTTCTGTGCAAACATCTTGACATTGATCAAGTCAATTGGTGACAAATCTTGACCTAAAAAAACGCGAAGCATTATGAACAATTGATGATATGTAGAGTTGGCAAATCAGCAAATGGATGAGGCAGGTAACGGGTCATGTCTTAGTAATGGTCAAAACGGGCCAGGTTGATATATATAAACATACCCATGGATGCTTTGGCAGCTTCTATTACTTCCTTAGCTTTATCTTCATCCCCAAGTATATCTATGAGGCCAGATAGTTTATCTTCAGACAACTCTGATTTGTCCTCAATATATTTTGCAAGTTTAGCATATAGATAGTTGTCATTGACAATCTTTACAAGCTCTGGAAAATGCCAAGAGTACCACTCCCTGCTCACAAAGAACAAATACAATGGCCACACCATATTAACAGATATGATTAAAAAATCAGGCGATTTAAGGAATCCAAATTATGAAAATTCTATAACGGAGCAAACAAACCTGACTCTCATGGAAAAAGAATTGACATCCTTATCAAGAGTATCAAGAAGAAAGATTGCTTGAATGACCATATTATCAACACGGTTGACATTGAATTTGACCTTCGCCCTACTGTAACTGTGGCCCAGACCAAGTTGTGCTTTCTCCAAATCACCAGGCTATACAGAGACAAAAACATTCAGCAAGCCGGTACAAACTCTAGAATAAAATTTTAAAATACAAAAAAGTAAATAAACAAAAATTACACCTTGAGATTCTCAATGAACCTATCGAAATGCAGCCGAACACCACGAATAAGCTCAAGAACAAACTCATTGCTTTGGCAGGGGATCTTAGTTTCCTCATATATGTGAGATCCAATTTTAGGATCTGCTACTCCTAAGCTGAACTTAGGCTTCTTACCTTCCTTGACTTTAGGAAGACTAAGCTCCAAAAAGTTCCTCAATTCATCAGTCATTTGTCCTGAATAAAGTTCAACAAAGCTAAATAAAGCCAAAGGAATATGTTCTAAAAATTCTCAACCACTGTCAGTGGAATGTTTATACTTTATATCATCTATTAGTAACTGATATGGTAGGCAAACAATCAGCAAACTTCAATGCATATCAACACAAAATATCAGGCAAATTATGGACCATTTTTACACATCCCTAACTCAACCCTAGCTGCTTAGCAGCAGATAATCAGAAACTACATAGAATCCGCAAAAACCTAATTATCAACTATCATGCAGTATAAATTAGGTCAAATCATTTTGAAATAACGAACACACGTCTATATACCTTCGGATACAGCATTGCACTGATTTAGAGCATCGAGAGCAGACTCAAATGGATTGAATGCGGTGAGTTTAACAACTTTTCCGAAGCGATTTAAGTCGACTACTGAACTACGAACAGCCTCCGTGTTTTGTCCGATTTCATCGACGCCGTGAGCCAAAAACAGTCCGTATCCAGAAGCGGACTCGTAGAGAAGATACAACGCCATTGAAGAACAACCGCTAGCTCGGTAGCACTAGGGTTTAGGGTTTTCAGACTGTGAGCTGGCTTTTATTACGAAGAACCCAGGAGAAAGTCTGAATTATCGAAATAGTCCTTGTATTATACTCTAATCTCCAACTTTTACACCTAAATTTTAATTTTGTGCTAGCAATCCCAAAACTAATTATCTTTTTATTGGTTTTGTTACTTTACTCGTCTTTTTCGATAGATGCCAACCATTACGGCATTGCTCGAAAAATTGTTAGCAAATACGTCAATCATCATAAGATAATAACTTAATAGGTCGTAAGATTCATTGTTCGACTATGGGTTAACCTATATTTTTGTCATGTTTCTGTATGAAGCACAGTGAATACAACAGTAGATAATAGGTTAATATTGGGTTATATCTTCTCTTATCGAATTAGTCTAAGAAAGCCAAAGAGATTAGATGATCACAAGAACAAGCGTTTTGATTTCACTCCAATGCTAGTCATTGAATCAATATTTCACACGGTATTAGTCATAAAGTTGTTAATGGCTGCAAGGGTGCCTAGAGTGGGGATCCTTATATTCAAAGTTGATTGTCTCCTGGAAGGAATTGCATTTGACTTCATATCATTGGTGCGATTAATTTTTATTTATTTTTGAACAGCAAAGGTTCAGACACTTGGGATCACCTGTAACATCCCTAAAATCTATAAAATTACTACTCGGGTTAATGAGTAACCCGAATCTCTAGAAGATGAAACCGTTAATAGGGATTTACCCGTGAGACATGGTTTAACAAAGCAAAGGGGCGGTTAGTCGCGTAATAATCAGTTTGAATAAAAAATGTTCAATTAAGAATACACAAGGACCCGGATGCAATTGCTAGGTGTATATAATACATTTTATGGGAAACCCTAGGCCATTCGGCCTAGGTTACGTGCGACGGCAAGGAGACGAGCAGAGAGAGAGAGAGAGATCCGGCGAGGGGGAAGGGAGAAGGCGGTGGTTCCATGGCCGTCCTACGGCGGTGCCGAGCGGGGGAACTCCGTCACACGTTAAGGTAATCTTAATTCTATGCATGTACACCATGTTTGTATTCGTTTGCATGGATGTTAGTTAAGGGTTTCGAGTGTTGGTGGTCGGTGATAGCCAACAGTGGTGAGTGGTGTGGTGTTAGCAATCGAGAACTAAGAGAGGGAGAGGAAGAGGTAGCCGACTGTGGTTAGGGAGTAGCAACGATGTCATATTGGCGATGCGTGACGGTGGTCAGTGGCTGAAGAGAGGGAAAGACGTAGGACGCGGACGCGGACTGCGGAGGAGAGAAGTGGAGGCTGTGGGGGGTGCTCTAGCGACGGCTGAGGTGGCTGTGAGGGTGCCCTACGGCGGTGAACGACGGAGGACAGAGGTGGTAAGGTATCCGGTGTATGAAGCGGGTAGTAGGAGTGTTAGCCGGTTAAGACCAGGCATGATGATGAGGACAAAGACGGTGCGCATAATGATGCAATGTGGTGACAAGTTAGCGGGACACAGTGGCGAGGACAAGGAAGACGGTGGTGACCGGTGACACGGTGGTGCATGGTGGTGAACCCGGATGACGGTGGCAATGACCGGCTAGGGTTGCATGGTGACGTCTTGACGAGTAGGGTTTTTGCATGGCACACGTACGCGCATGCGTGTAGACCCGGTTGAGTGTTCAGGTTCTAAGCGGGTAAAGGACGACCCAATGCGTGTATCTGTGGAGCAAAGGGGTTCGGTGGTTCGACGAGGCGAGTGGTTGAGACTGAGTGTGAAGTATATATTTTTATTTACGTTATTCGACGTATGCTTTGAACGTATTCTGATCGTGTGATCGGACGTTTGACAGGTCTGGGTTTCGTGCATGAACAGACGAGTTGCAGAGCAGGGACTGAGACTTAGCATAACTTGTGAGTTTCTAATCCCCCACTCCTTTAAATGTTTTACTGTTTTGGGGCTATCGTACATACTTTCAAGAGGTGTTATTATATTTAGTCGTGTTAAGGGTTTCGGGTTCTAACCCGATGTGTTTTGAATATAAAATGATTATTAAGGAGTCGTAGGGTCTATAGTGTGTTCATAGAAAAATGTGAGCTACAGGTATGAGTTATTAATATGCGACGTGATAAGGGTGAATCGGGGAGAGTCAGGCTTTAAGCTAAATGTTTATGATTTCATGTGGGGTGTATGATTGTTCTAAAGTCATGTGTGAGGTACAGGTGTAGTTAACGAGTCATGTATATGATGTGTGATATTATGTGCTTTATATTTGTGTGACGTGTTTGCATCGTTGTCTATATGACATGGCAAACGGGATTCATGAAGGATGAGGTCCTTCGGGAAGTCACCAATGGTGACATTTATTTAACAGGTTAATGATGAGCTCAGGGTGCGTCGAACACCCTGACGAGGGTGTAGTGACGAGGTATGTGTTTACGAGTATATTTACATGTGTGTGGGATTACATGTAAACATTGAGTTATATTTATTATGCATGTGATGTTATTAATGTGGTAATGTTAACGTGACGTGTGAATGTTATTTTGTGGTGTGTAGAGTTAGATTGATAGTAACGTCAGGATTGTGACGTGATGTGTACAACTGTCGTGTCAATGGAATTGTAATAACCTTGATTAAGGTCAGGTAAGTGATGTCTAGGGTTTTGGGTTGGGATAATTAAGTGTCGGGTTGATTCGTGCCTTAGAGCACGAGTTATTAGTGTAGAAAGTTCGACCTATGTCGACTAGACTAGGGAGTTATTATTACAAGACGAGTCTTGGGTATTGACCATCTATGGGATACTGGGTGGTATAGGGATATGTATTTATTAGCGAATTGGTAAACCACTTTATAAGGACTATGGATCCTGAGTAAACCTTAAACAACTTTTGTGATGAGTTAGTCTTTTAAATAAATTAAACTATTAGAACTCACTCAGCGTAGCTGACTTTGTGTGTACTTTAGATTGTTTTGCAGGTAAGCATAGGGTTGACGTATCTTGGCTTGGAAGCGGTGTTACTCGGATTGGTGTGTAGACATTCGTGAGGTAATTTAATATCATTAAATGACAACAAAAGAATTTAGAAAGAATTCTATTGTAATTGAGTTAATAATAAATGCATTTTAAATGAGATTGACCCGTTATGAGAACCAACTGTAGGATGCCCGGGTTGGGGTCTTACATCACCCTGGCAAAAGGATCATCCTTCTGACCAAAGAACAGGTGAATGATGACCCGGCCCCACACCACCTAGGAGGAAACCCACAACGGGGAAACCCCTTGCCTCAACATGAAACAGTTTATCTTGTTGGTGGTATTTACACTGAGTGGGTTGTCTGTGTAAAATCATTTTCGACTTCAATCGGTGAAAACGTATAAAAATGTGCACAAGCTCAAAAGGGAGCGAGGAAGGACATCGAATGAGCATTGACGTGCTTAAAAAAGTGGCATATATAAGCTAAATCGGGACGAGCTTGGACACCAAAAGGCTAAGAAACGTGATGCATGGTTGTGTCATATTTTTTATACTAGAAGATAAAGCAAGACGATTGTTGAATTTGATTTTCAACAACAAGAAGTTGACGATGCATAGCAAGCAATAAGTTGGTAAGCATCACAAATAAGTTGGTAAGCATCACAAAGAGTTATGATAAAGTGTTTTGACTAACAAGAAGAGTTCGTGGGATAAGATCGTAAAGGTTATGATGACTCAGCAATCAAAGACACCGACACGAGATGTTGTAGTTTGGAAGCATTAGAAGGCGGTATTCTGAAATAGTTCAAATAACTTCAAAGAATTGGAAAGAGTTCCCAAGGATTTTCCTTAGAGATATTGTAGTTTGGAAACATTAGAAGACGGTATTATGAAAGAGTTCAGATAGCTTCTTAGACTTGGAAAGAGTTGCAAAGGGTTTTCTTTATAAGTTTCATTAATGAAATCATGAAACTTAGAGACACTGTGTTAAACAAAATTCACACAAATCAAAATCTAGCTGACCCATTCACTAAGCCTATGCCTCAAGCTAAACACGAGGTGCATGCCTTAGATTTGCTACACAGTGGTTTTGATCTGTAATTTAGTATTTGGTGTTCTCAAACCATATATTACATTGGTATTTTATTTTGATTTAATGGTTAAATACATTATAAATAGATGGTTCTATATTCGCTATTTTATACGTTTTAGAATCCTTTAATATTATATTCAAAATGGTCGTAGTCGATCAAATTCATGAAAATCAATCTGAATGTAAAACTATTGTGAATCAGATGGTTGGTTCATTTGGAATGAAAATCCAAAGAGTTGGAGACCATATTCACATATATTTATTAGAGAATGAATATTGGTCGCAACTCATTTCAAAACTATCTTCATGGATCGATGTCTTAAGAAGTTTTGAATATGGTAAGATCTATCGGTCCTTCGACCTGAGGCACATATCTGAACTAACTTTGACTAAAGTTTGTTCTTTGACCATATCTAACGTTTGTTTTGTGAAAGGCAGTAATAAGGGTATGATTGGGAAAAAATATGAAGTTAAGTGGGAGTTTTATGTGGCCAAAGAATTATGTTCTCCTTTGATTAGAATTTGGACATTCTAACGCCCTCGTTTATTCGAACTGGTGTAAAACGCGTGGTAACGCTCAAACTAAGAGTAGTTTGTTTAGACCACTTTGAATTAGAGACAAGAATAAGAATAATTAAACAACATATGAGAAATGAAGTGTATCAATGTCTCATGTTCAACTAATGCCCTAAACAGAAAGGATAAATAGATATGTTTTCCATGACTGATGTACTTGGTTAAGTAAGGGTTACTTGAACACCATAAAATAGTTGACGATTGTAATACGTCATACTTTGCTAGGAGCAGTGAGATGCAGCTAGGCGTCCACCACTGTTTATGTTGAAATGATTAATCGATGAATCGTCCAAACAGGAGGTTGTTGGATATAGGATGCCCGATCATCGATAATATCAATGTTGTTATCGAGGTACGACCCAAAGCGTTACACTTTTGACAACCAACAATTAATAATGTTTAGTCGTAAACATTATAGTTCACGAAACGTGGAATTTTAATTCGGTGGATAAATATTTAGAGAAATGTTTAAACGGTTAATTCGGTGATTAAATATTTAGAGACATAATTAAGGACGAAAGGTTTAAACGTTAGTCGATTAATATTACTGATTAAGTGTAATTAGTAAAGTGAGGGGATTAAAAGTAATTAAGAGTTAGTTACCAAGGATTTAACAGTTAACTCTCATGTGGTGCAATTTGTAATTATGGTAATTATAAATACATCCTTAAGTCAAAACCTAATCACCACTTGGCAGTTCGCCTCCCCCCTTTGTTTGCGTACGAAGGCACCCAACCGGAACCCCCTTTTTGCGTCGTCCATCACCGCCTACCACCACCCTGCGCAGCCGCCACTTTCGGCCGCCACCATCCAACGCCGCGAGTCGTCGCCGCCTCCGTCGCGAGCCAGGTTGTCGGCATGGATCAGTTTTTGGTGCAAAATCCGTGAGACGAATTTAGTTGGTTGCGGGTTTTGTGAACAGTCACTAGTGAGACGCTTGTTCTTCCGAAGTGTATATCTTCCGGGGATCATCAAAGGTATAAACTTTTACCCGCTATGGTTGATTTAATATTTATTGTTTATATGTGTGTAATCAGATCACTGACCATGATTCCAGTTTGAACCATTAACATGTACACTCGCTCTTGGGTAGGTTGGGACCGAGTTGCTTCTCCTAAAAGCAAGAGGGGCCTCGGTCTTAGTAATCTCAAGGACATCAACCAAGTTCTTTTGGTCAAATGGGTTTGGAGGTTTAAAAATGAGCCCTGTAGTTTATGGAAAAGGGTTGTGATGGCTTTCCATGGAGTTAAAAATCATTGGGCAGCGCTGCCTGTTAACAAAACCTTGACGGGTGTTTGGAAGAATATTGCCAACTTGGTCAACAAATTATCGGTTTCGGGTCTGTAGGTTCAACACCTATTCAAAGGGGTAGCCGAGAATGGGAAGGACGTTAGATTTTGGATCGACCCGTGGATATGCCCGCGGGCTCTCTCTGTGATATTCCCAATCTTGTACCGGTTAGAGTCGGACAAGAGTTGTAGTGTCCGGGACAGATTCTACTGTGATTCTAATGAGTTTACCGACAAATGGAGGTGGAAAAGATTGTTCTCGGAGGCTGATAGGGCTGAATGGGAGGTATGCCGCCTTTGTTTAGCTGATGTCCGTCTTTCGGATAGTGCCGACTCCTGGCTTTGGGCGGGAGATAGCTCCGGGTTGTTTACTGTTGGTTCGCTCAAAAAGAACATTTTGATGGAGAAGGATTTTAGTGACCGTTTTGTTCTAAAGTGGTCCAAGTGGGTGCCGATTAAATGCAACATTTTAGTTTGGAGGGCGGAGTTTGATCGCATCCCGACTCTCGATGCCTTATCCAGGAGGAATATTCATGTTGAGGACTTGCGGTGTCCCCTTTGCGGGTTCGGATCTGAGTCGGCCGATCATCTTTTGACCTCTTGCATGGTGGCTTCGGTGGTGTGGCAAGGCATTAGCTCTTGGTGCCGGGTGCCCCTATCTACACTTTCTCGGTGAAAGATCTTTTGGAGCTTATAACGGTCCTGGGATTAGGAGTTCAATTAAGGATATTTTTCACGGAATCATCATTGTCGCTTGCTGGTGTATTTGGCTTGCCAGGAATGAGATGATGTTTTCCAATAAGGAAATTAAGATCGCTGAAATCATTCTTAATATTAAATCTCTGGGTTTTCTTTGGGTCACGAATAGATCTAAGCTTAAATCTATTTCGTGGTCTCAATAGTGTAATTTTGATTTGATGTAATTGTCGTGGTGTTGGTTTTTGCTCGCCGTTGTTTTTTGGCGGCGGGCTTGTGAATAATAGTTGCCTTTAAAAAAAACATGTACACTCGCTTCTGTTATTGCAAATATGATTTGATAATTAATATGACTAATTAAAACTGTTTTGAAAGTTGAAACCGGTACATGGTTCCCAACAAGACAAACACATGAGTACATATACCCTAGAATGCTACCCACCACATATACCCACATGGCTTGCGACAGTTTACCCGTTATACTCGATGAAGCCGACGGTGGTACCCGAACCCTTGCTACCTTATATAACAAAACAAAACAGAATTTTTTTTCAATAAAAAAAAATACCAAATACCGTTCAAGCGCACACCCATAGTTAGTTAATTACATTATTTTAATATATTTGGATCAATTTAATTACATATTAATAATTTTTATTGAAAAATTATTTAATCGCATCCCCAAAACAGATCTAAGAGCATAAATTCACATTTATTCAATGTTAAAACCCCCCATAAACTCTCTCAATTCTAGTAACAAACAAGATCAAGAACCCTAATCAATAATATTTTCACTTATTACCCTTGTCCTTCTCAAGCATGGCTCTAACCCTCATAGGCAACCCATACAACCTAATGAACCCAGCAGCATCAGCCTGGTCATATATCTGCCCACTTTCAAACGATGAAATATCCTCCCTATATAGACTATACGGGCTCTTTCGGCTAGCCACAATGACCGAACCCTTGTACAGCTTGAGTAACACTGAACCGGTGGTCGTTTTAGTGATATTCTCCATGAATGCATCCATGGACTCACGAAGCGGGTCGAACCACCGACCTGCGTAGACCAACTCAGCATACTTGAGAGCCATTGTGTCTTTGAACTGGATGGCTTCTCGATCGAGGGTTAGCGACTCAAGCTCACGGCATGCAGCGGCTAAGATGGTCCCACCAGGGGTCTCGTAGACCCCACGGCTTTTCATTCCGACTAGACGGTTTTCCACCATGTCTATTCGGCCTATACCGTGGCGGCCCCCGATGTTGTTAAGCTCGGTTAAAAGAGATGCAGGAGAGAGTTCTTTCCCGTTTATTGAAACCGGGATCCCAGATACGATACCGATTTCAAGGTACCTGATGTAATTTTATTGAAAAAGGTTAAAATGTTAACCAACAATGTGTTGTGTGATATTTAACACACACTTAACATAGATGGCAAAATGGGTAAGGGGGTTGGAAAACAGACAAAAACAGGTTGGGTCATGTTACCTAAAAAACAGTTCTTTCCTCAAAACAGTAAGATTATTTTTTAATAAATATTTTTGAAGGTTTTATGAATTATAAATGCACTTTGGGCAGATTTTTCAACCTGTTCGACCCATTTTTTAGCATAACTTTTTTAATATTACCTTGTTTAACTTGATATAGTCCGAATTAACACGTTAATAAATAAATGGTTGGAACCTCTAGTTGTAACTGTTTTCTAACAAAGTTGGATCTACTAAGTGGTTGAACAATTCAATATTCAAATTGAGTTTCACCTCCAACTTTATATACATCAAAACCTTTATCAACAAAAGAGTAAAAATGTAAATAGAACTTACTCTGGTTTGTCAGGTGCATCTTCTGGGTCAACGGACATCATGTACATATCCTTCTTGGGCTCATTTGCAGGGTCTTCCAAGATATCTCCCTTCAAGCCACCCACCAAAAAAGATTAAGAAAACAAAATAAAAACAAACACCTCAAGATTCATCAAGCAGCGGTTAGGTAACGAGCCAAAACAGGTTCAGGTTGAAATGGGTCATTTTTTTAGTACAGGACAAGATAGGCCGAACCAGGTTGGCCAGCTCAGCCCACAAATACTTTTTGTCCTATTCTCAAGTTATTTTTTATAATTAGCTAACGTGTTAACTATGATTACAAAAAAAGATTATTACAACAATAAACTTTGGTCAGCTTTCAACCTGTGTTGACTTGTTCCCCGTTTAACTACTACTCTTTTAGAACATACCTCGTGGCTGAGGTGCCATAGATTCCTGTCTCTGCTATAGATAGACTTTTTCGTCACTGGAACGGGCACATTGTGTTTTTTGGCATATTCAATAGCATCTCCCCTCCCTGTTATATCCCATTCCCTCCAAGGAGCCACAACTTGGAGATCAGGATTAAGAGAAAAAAATGTGAGCTCAAAACGCACCTGTATTGGGAAAACAACACATTTAAAAAGATGAAAATTAATTACATTTATATCTTATATATCTGGCAGAGAAGTATTATAAAAAACAGAATAATGAAGCATGCCTGGTCATTTCCCTTTCCTGTGCATCCATGAGCAACAGCATCTGCTCCAACTTCTTTTGCCACATCCACCATTGCCTGTTTAGCATGTGCATAGGAGGGTGGTTAGCATTGTAAATGACAAGATTGGTGGAACGGGTAACAGGACAAAACTGGCCTGTCCCGTTAGACCCACATAAATATAAATATTTCATGTGCTAATTATGATTACAAAATCAAAAATATTACAATGATAATCCAAATCTTTGAATATACCGATATAGGAAGCTCTATGCATTAACGATAGAATTTGGGCTCTTACAACTCGTTTGACTTGTTCTTTTTACTAAATTTTCTAATTTGGCTCATTTGATCTGTTTGATATAAAACAAGACTCAAATCGATCCATTTATAAGTAAAAGAGTCGAAATTGCAACCTCTAGCAAAGTATTTGTTACAATTATCTATTTCACCAATGATATTCCCTTAGTAATTATTAAAGGATATTTAGACACTTCTCTAGAAATATGTTCCCCGTCAAAGACAGACCATGACCATTAGAGAGAAGAAAACTGTTTAAATGAAAAAAGATGGGTAATAATCAGAGAGAATTCACATTGCTTATCATCTTTCGGGTCAACTTCTGAGAAATGAAATGAAGGGATTAATCTGGTTATGACTTTTTTAAGTGTGTCTACCGATTATCCTAATATGTATCTGGTCTTCACCTTTGCAATAACGGGTCGGGCCATTGAGGTACCCAACAAGTACTTTCTTTCGTACACTGCCCCAGCTCTCAAACAAGGGTACACATAATCCTTCACGAATTCTTCTGTCAAATCTTTCACCACCAACTGGTAGGCTCCACTCGCCTTAGCCTTTGCTTCTAGACCTTCCAATTCTGAGATACCCTAAAAAACAGAAAAAGGTTGATTAACAGGAGTCAAGCCATATGGGTCCACCACTCGCACATGCTCTACTGAATATTGTGATGACTGTCATGCTTTTAAAATGAAATGCAACAGTAACCAGCATACATAGCGCTTTTTGTCCACATTCTCTTGTTTATTCAAAGTGTAGTAATTTTTTGGTCCTTTATGGAACAATAACGGTTTGCATGCCATTTAGAAGCAATGTATGATGGTTTAAAAGCAAATCAGTCGAACTGAATACCAAACACTAGGGAACTTACTTGACCAACATCTGCAGTAAAGCAAACAACCTCACAACCATAATTCTCCCTGCAACAGTCAAGGTAAAGTTAGTACATCAGATGCAATACAGGAATAAGTAACATCAGTAAAAAATTGTATAAAACAATAATTGAATGGAGAATAGCATTATATCATCAGTGAAACAAAAGAAAACATAATCTCAATCAAAAATATTACTTTTGGGGGTATTTTCAACGTATTAGAAAACGATGAACATGGAAAATCTATGAATCAAACACCAAAAACAACCTAAAATAGGAATTTGCAAGAGTTCACAGACCGTTCTAGAGTTTGCATGAACCATATGCATAAGTAACATGCGAATAGGTCGAACGAACATGCATTAGATGATAATTAATTGAAAAAGATATTTTGTTCAATTAGTATCGTACCTTAGCCAAGGAACAATTACTGAAGTATCCAAGCCACCACTGTAGGCTAGAACAACTTTGTTCAATTTGCCACGAAGACCCCTTCCATTGGTAGCACCCGACACGTGCGTTTCCTTATCACTGACCAACACTGCTTGAATTGCTGTTGATCAACCGCATTCCTTGTATCAAATACCACAAATATAACACAGGGTTTTCCCTATGAGCACAAGTTAATGTGCACTAGATTCTACATGAAAAACAATTTCCTACCAACTTTTTTCCTCTACCAGTTGACCCTTCTTCTGACCAGTCCAAGTTCTTTACAAAACTACATATATGGCGAGAACTCACAGAACCAATCAAATTCATTAATTTATTTGTGTATTCATCTAATATTCTAGCATTACTATCAAAATACAACTTTCTCATGTGAGTATCTTTGAATAGACATGTATACATTTATGTGCATTCATATATTATTAACATTTGGTTGACTAAAATTTCTGACCAACACATGTGTACGAGTTGCTATATTATAAACATTTGGTTGACTAATCTTTTACAATTATACATTCTTCGTTTATTTTTTAATAATAAAAGAATTTTTTTGATCTGTTCTCGCGAGTTGTCGTTATATTTTTTGCATAAATTAAGTAGAATCTAGAACACATTAAGCCTACATTCATGTGCCCTAATTTCATAGGCAAATCTGATAAGGTACGAACTGATTAAGCCAATTTACCTTGAGATTTGCAGGCCTGAGAATGATTCCTAGCGTTACGATGAACAAATACAACTCCACCAAATTCACTTGATTTAGCTCCTAATTTACATTCTATCATAAAACGCACTACACATTCACAAACTGTTATCGTTAATCGAAAGAACAACAACAACAATCAGAAAGCATCGAAACACAGTAACTGAATTAGGAGCATGCAGATACATTACCTGGATTTGGAGCATGAACAAGGGGCTTTGTTGAAGATGAGGTGAAATGTAAGTGATCCATTCGAGCGTTAATGGCGGCTGCGCTCTGTATCTTCTCTCCTTCACGGAGGTTTTGTTTTATGGTGAGAGTGATGACTAGGGTCTATAAAATGACTAGTGTAACCAAATGTTCAAATCAAATGTCCAAATGTCACTAGCAAATATCCTCACGCTATTTAGGTGTATATAAAAATGTCTATAAATAGTTAGTATTATAATTTAATTATATTATTATTACTACTACGATACTATCCTCTGTATTACACGTGTTAAATAAAAAAATAGTAAATAGTTACTAATGAAAATTTAAGAATCATAATAAGTTGTTTTTAAGATAAGATACGATTGAAATTACGTATAAATAAGTATTTTAAGAAATAATCTAATAATATTATTTTTTTAAACTTTCGTTTAAAAAAAATTGTTTTTGTATACAACTGATTTTGAAAAAATGTCTTTTTAATAAAAATCTTGTTGTTTGAAAACTCTGGTTTTAAGTATTTTTGTTTAAAAAAAGATTTATTTTTTCTTTAAAATTTTTTTTTAATAAGATGGAATGATTTAAAATAAAATTATTTTTTTACAGATATAATTAAAATTATTTTACATCATCACACTATTTTCTTTTGTCTCCAACATTTGTTAATTCCGAGACCGCTTTCAGATGTTGTGTGATTATGGAGTGAAACTCTTATTTTGTCTCACGTTAGCAGATAAACTTTATTTAAAATCGACCCGCCACGGAGCATGGGTAATTACCCGCTAGTTTAAAACAAAACTCTCATTCTATTATATAAAGATAAATAATTATGAAACTCGGGTTGTGTTATACATTTATGGTTATTGCAGAAAAAAAAGATTATACAATATGTAAAACTTTGGTTACGAATTTGATTTTATTCTTGAGTAACATTCTTAGGAGGTCTTCATACTCTCACAGATCATGATACTCGACTCTTAGTCACGTATAATCATATTTATGTACATACTCTATAGAAAAGTCTAATCTATGTGAGTATGTGTCACATAATATCTACAAGCTCCATGTATCTTCATTTTCATCATTGTGAAAACATATGCAACAAAATAAGTCAAATTATCAGATAAGTCCCAACATACTCCAAAGTCGACGACTTGAACTGATAGAATACGCGTTTGATTGACCAAGTCAACAAGATCCTTAAGGCAATAAAAGGGAAAAGAAAGAAGAAAGGTAATGTATTAGAAGATATGCACAAGATTGATATAACTTATAGTTGTATCCAAAGTTGTGTTAAAATAAAGTAAGCAAAAAAGAAGGGTATCAAGAAATGACCACAAAAAGAGATGGGGAAAGAAACAAAACAAAAGCTGATGCAGCCCTAACCAACATCGGCCTTTATGCCACCTCACAAGATGCTACTTTCAAAAAAAAAGGTAAACTTAAGTTGATCAAAAGAAAAATGCCTATACTTCATTGTACAAACAAACATGATGGCATTTTTTTCCATCATTATGATTTTCACAAGTTATTTTACTCCGTTTTGAACCCGTCACATGAAGTAGCTCAGAGGTTTCTTTCTTCTGGAACCTCCCTCTCCGTAGAGTTCATTCCATTGCACAAGCTCATTCATGTTTACAGATTCTGAGGACACGCTGGCACAAACCTATAAAAAAAACAGGTGGATTCAGGTTATGTTTTATCTAACGGCTAGCCAAAAAAGAAACAGGTCAAATGGTTGAAAGTCATGCAAAGTGTGTTTTCTTAAAGCATAATCTTTAAAAAGGTAAGATAAGATTATTGAAATGATACTTTTTTTAAACATGTTGACACAATAAATCATTTCTTAACATTTTGAAAAAACTTGGACAATAAAGAGTTTCATGTCAAAGCAATCTGGTTTTGACCCGTACTGAAAAAATCTTGGACAAGAAGTGTTTCGGGTACACAAACTTTCATTTGCATTTTATTTTAAGGGATAAAATCATGAAATAATAACCAGGTTTCATAATTGTTCCAATAAAGTCAATCATACTTTTTTTCTAACATTAAAAACCACTCAAATTTCATTATTGTGTCATTGTTGTGAAATTTCACAACGGAACAATATTAAAACACAAGTGGTTTTTGTAGTTCGGAAAAAGTGTGAGCGACTTTTGTTGGACTAATCTTGTCAAATTTAATAGTCCAGGGGTTATTTTGTAAGTTTCTTTATTTTTTGGTTTAAGTCGTTTAATCAAAGTCGTCGGCCTATTAGTTAGGATTAAGGGTCAGTTAATTTAGCTTGAAGGTTAAGGAGTCTTGGTTATAAATATATAAATATAGGTAGAATTTCATTGTTTTTTTTGTATGCAATTTCAAGTTTCGATTATATAAAAGAAGCTGACGAGCAGGTGCTTTCTCAACTGATGTTCTTGTGGGGTTTTTTTTCTGCTATTCGTGATAAAAGTCTGATTACCAACTTCAACTTTAGCGGAACAGTGAACACTGAAGAAACCTGGTTGCTATTAGATGAAATACTCCCTTATTTTAAAGCCTATCTCATATATATGACAAAAAGGGTCGTCTTGGGTTTTGTTTTTTTATCTCTAAAGGGATTAAGCTAAACGATTTAACTAAAAAAAACTGGTCAAATGGGTATGCATAAAACTTTCTAAAACGATTTAATAAAAAGGTTTAGATTCTGTTGGAAGTTCAATCTTGATTTTATATGTGAAGGGTGTTTTGGTTCACTTGTGAAAGTTGAAGGGTCAAAGGTGAATATTGGTGTTTGAGATAAACATAAATCAAGGGGAAATCGGCCAGAAGATTTTGAGGGATTCGATTTTTATTAAGATAATTGTTAAGGATTTGCTTTTGATTTGTTTCCCCTTATTAGTAAGAGTACAATTAGCTTAGGGAACAAATTATGTGTTCGGTATAAATAGATGGTTTAGGGTCTTTGTAAAGTGTGGTTTCGAATTATATTAAAGAAAAGAGTTGTGGGTTGTGTTTTCCCACTAAAATCACTGGATTGTTTTGAGTTTGGCGATCCAATTTCCAACATTATCATTATACTAGTATGGATTTGAAATCATATTTAGCAAAAGCTGTTGTAAAATTTATATAATTAAAAGCATTTGAAGGTCAGCCAATCCAGACCCGACCTTGATCCACACCAAAACTTACCAATTATGGTCCATTACGTAACCTGCCCATTTTGCCACCCCACTATACAACAAATTCATACGTTTTTCTTTAAATATGTGCAAAGTCAGATGTTTCAATTAATATGGGCCAAAGGGGTGTGTCACTTACCTGGTCATGAGCAAATTTGAAGTCATCGAAGTTTAAAGGCCGAATATCAGAACTTTCACTCAGAGCTGGAGCAGGTTTGCCTTCTGCTATAGCTGCAGCACACTCCTGCCATCAAAACCTCAATAATTAATATTTAAAAAGTTCCTTCACAACAAAATCATTCACATTTTTCATCATAGAACAGTCAATAATGCTTAAGATTTAAGAAGATAATTTACATCTCATCATAGAATTCATACTTCCACCACCCCACGATGATTACAATAAGATTTAACAAACATCTTACAACTTTATACATTATATCAGATTTGGCAGTTGCATACTGAAGACCACCACATTTTGCGGTAAAAGACCACCACATTTTGCGGTAAAACTTAGAGGTGATGAAATGGGCAGGTTAGGTACGGGTTGGGTTGATCTTACATAATTTAGTACAAAATTTAATTTTTTGTGTCAGATTAATATATATATATATATATAGAGAGAGAGAGAGAGAGAGATTTAAATAAAAATCACGATTACAATAAAGTGGCAGGTAAACGGGCAACAAGCTGCGCCGAAACCCCTTTTTGGATAGCAAAACCTATCCTACTAAAAACAAAGCTTTATACATATAAATAATTTCAACAATAATCTATTTTTTTAATAACAATAATTAGAAGGTTTTATGCATTAGAAAAATACATTTTAGGCGACTTTAGTTTCAACTCGTTTGACCCTTAATAATCTATTTTTTAATAACAATAATTAGAAGGTTTTATGCATTAGAAAAATACATTTTAGGCGACTTTAGTTTCAACTCGTTTGACCCTTTCCTTTTAAGCTACAACCCTCAGTCTCAAAATTACAGTCAACCTTTTCTTCAAAAAAACAATGTCCACTTTCAAGATACTTATCAAATTTCCCATTCTACCCTTGATTACACTACCACAAAACTGCATTAATTGTACATATTTAGAACTATGCATTTAGAAAGGGTAAAATTGGCATGTAGCTAGTATATACTGCATTAATTATACATTTCTAAGACTCCTATTTTTTTGGGACCGTGGTAATTTTTAAAGTTCTATCCAGTTGACCCATTAGAGATAGAATATAACCCAAATCAACACATTTATAAGAACTTGCCACTTCTATAAAATATGGATACCTTTTTTTCCTTTTCTATGATCTCTCTAATTGGGCGATGAGCCGCTGTTACACATAGATTCTGCATTCAAGGATATCAGGAGACATAAGGTTTATTCCAGCATTTTTTAACATGCAAGATTATAAATAACAAAAGAAGTAGAATACTGAACCTTAAGATCGCTTCCGGAATATCCCTCTGTCATGTTCGCCACTGCATCCAAATCTATATCTGGAGACAAATCCTCTTTTGCTAGTATAACCTTTAAGATCTTTGCTCTATTGGGAGCATCTGGTAAATTCACCATCAATCTGCAAAAGAAAAATATTTAAAAAATCATTAGCATACAAAAGGGTCACAAACCAGTAAAAAAATTATTAGGAAGTTAGAAAACTTGTTGAAAAAAACTGAAACTGTATTTGACATTAATTATTCAGAAAAGAATCATAAAAAGTGTATTGGGTAAAACAAGAAACTACCCTTTTCACTCAAACCCATTTTCACCCATTGCCCAAACCACCCATAAAGAATTTGGAGCATATTTTACCTACGTGGAAGCCTTCTAATGACTGCCTCATCAAGATCAAATGGCCTGTTTGTGGCTGCAAGAACAAGAACTCTTTCTGTATCTTTTGTGCGCAAACCATCCCAATTCACCATAAACTCATTTTTCATCTTACGCATGGCTTCATGTTCCCCCGGATTCTCCCTCCGCCCCAACATGCTATCCACCTGAAAATTTAAAATAAAGTATGCTTTATCGATTGGTTCATTAAAATACAAGATTAATATTAAGAGAAATGAAATAATTCATAATCGTACTTCGTCCACGAAAACAACACTGGGAGAAATCTTGCTAGCCAGTGTAAACACAGCCTTGACGTACTTCTCACCCTCACCAAACCACTGAGTAGAAGATAATGAAAAATACGTGAGCAAATGCTTTGTCAATCAAGTATTGTTAATAAAGTAATTTAACCAGAGATGGCAGATTCAATAACGGGTCAAAAGGGGTTCATGTTAAAATGGGTTTTTCGCACGGGCCTAAACTCATTTTGGTAGGCCAGCAAGCACTTTTTTGTCCATTTCTTAGAGAAACTACAAATAACTAATTTGTTTGATGTATGAGATAAAACACAACCCAATCAACCCATTAGTACATAAATGGGTCAAAATTGCCACCTCAATATTTAACTTATCTGCAGATAGTTGTAAAAACTGACCTTTGATGTAATGCTTGACATGGATATATTTATGAAGTTAGCACCAGCTTCAGTAGCCACGGCCTTAGCTAACATGGTCTTTCCAGTTCCAGGAGGCCCAAACAGAAGAATACCCTTGCATGGCTGTAATTTCAAACTAATATTAGACCTCAATTTGTTCCAAATATATTTTTAAGTTCAGACACTTAGCCAAGTCAGATCAGTATGCACAAAGGCAAGAATGTAACTTAACCAAGCGAATAAAAATCAAGACGGAAACCAGAAAGTAAATGGGCCCTAAGACAATCAGGAAAGATGGAGACTTTTAGAAGAAAAAACAAACTTACGTGTAAATAAAAGAATAAGCAAAAAAAAAAGTTGTGAAGCAATTACTATAACTCCTACAGCCAGGGGTGGCGAAACGGATAGGTCAGCGGGTTGTGTAATGGACAAAAACAGGTTGTGTTGGATCAACCCCCCACAAACACTTTTTTCTTTCATTTTCTGGCATTTTTTTATAAACAACCAGTGGTAAAAAAAATAACAAACAATATTATTAAAATATTCATCTACAATTGTTCTAGGAAAGTGATTTAGAAGGTTTTATGTATTTAAATGCATTTTGGATGAACTTCAACAATAGTAGTCAAAACTTTTGACTCAAAAACGCACGAAGAGCACACCTAAGTGCACAGGCAAAGCGAGATTCAATTTTTTAATTAATTTTTACTTAGGTTTTAACCATTTGGGTGGTGATGTTGAACAATGAATCTTGCTTTATTTTTTGTGAAATTATTTTTGATTTTTTGGTATTAATCTGATGATTCCAATTGTTAATTCTATTGTTTTTTATTATATTTGTGGGAACGGCAGTAGGGCTGTAAACGAACCGAACCAAACGAAGCCTTGTTCGTGTTCGTTCGTTAAGCATTTAACTTGTTCATGAACGGTTCACGAACATTAACCGAACGAAATTTCATGTTCGTGTTTGTTCATCAAGGAAATGGATTTGTTCACGAACGGAACCGAACATAGGCTAGTTTGGGACTTTTGATGTCAACCCTAATGTCTTCTGAAATGAACATTTAATAAGATCATTTTAATTTCAAGTTTTTTGTACTTGTATCGAACTTACTTTACTTAGTTAACTGTTAGGGTAAAAAATAAAATAAAAATTAAATAATATAAAAAGTTTAGATAGAATAAAATAGAAATATACAAAAATCTTTAATGAACAACATAAACAAACGACACATGAACGAACACGAACGTAAACGAAAGAACGTTTACGAACACGCTCACGAACACAATTGAACGAATGAGACCTATGTTCATGTTCGTTCATTTAGTTAATCGGACGGAATTCCTTGTTCATGTTCGTTCATTTACTAAACGAACGAACGTAAAAAGGTTCACGAACTGTTCGTTGAAAGTTCGGTTCGTTTACAGCCCTAAACGGCAGTAAATTTTTCTAATTTTCTATGTCTGATAAATAATTTTATATTTTACTATTAATGCGTTTTTTTGTCTCAGATGTGCGCTTTTGTTGCGCTTTGCACCTAGGCCAGCCCTTTGAGACCTTGAGCGGACCTTGCGACTTTGACTATCTAGCTTTCAACCTGTTTGGCCTATTTGAATTTTAGTTGAATCTTTTAGCTTAACCCATCTAACCTTCCAAAATAAACATAACCCAAATCGATCACTTTGAATATAAATGGATTGACACTGTGATAGAGATCCAGGCTGAAGGTGGGTCGGACCTGGGTCAGACCTCGGTTAGGCGCCAAAACTGGTCTGGGCAGTTTCTTCTGCCCCAGTTTTACTTAGTGGGGGGTTATCTCCAGTTTTATATCAACTGCTTTTAAGAGTCTAAAAATAGGGGGCCGTGTCTTTGTTTTCCTTCTTGTCTAGAGTTTAAATCTGAGTTTGTTCTTTGTTTGTGGAGATCAACCCATCTCGAATTGGGTCTACTATCCTTGTAATCCTTTGTTTTAGTAATCACAACAGACAACCTTCTTGTTATTTCCTGTTTAAACCTAATCAAAATTTGCAGTTCTTAACACACTACCACCTAAACCATCCTACTTATTAAATGATAAAATCTAAAGAAAAAAAAAGACCACAAAGATGTGAAACCTTGGTTAATTGGCCTTTGCAGAAAAGCTCAGGCCTTTGAAGAGGGAGCATAACCAACTCCTTTAATGTATCCTTCACTTTTTCCAGAGCTCCAATATCATCAAATGTTACTCCAATATCACTGGGAGGTATGACATCAGCTAGAAGTCTTTTCTCAAATTCATTTTCAGTAACAACATCCTGTAAATGTAGTCACAGCAAAGCTTAGTATGATTCTATGAAAAACAATTTGGTGTGCAACGGTTTCAACAATCAACAAATATAAATCACAAAAATCACCTTGAGAGACTTCTTTAAGCTCTTGGATTCATTATGAATTGCTTGGAGAACTTCAACACCATATTGTATACTGCTAAGTAGTAATGTTAACAAATCAATAAGTACATATTCTCCACCCAAAAAGAAAGAACCACGAACGAGTTAAGACAATTGAGTTTCAATTATTTCAAATACCTATCAGTTGAAAGAACAAGTCTAGCATCAGGGTCGGCTTCAGCGTGTTGCATTAGATGATGGCTTAAAGCCCACCCTACGACTTTCTCAGCACCTTCGATTAAATTTTTTTAGTTTAGTTAGATAATACATTCTGCTACGATAATCCATTTGAAAGATTCAGAAAAGTATTTTACATGTGAAGTATGTTCTTTAACGAGAAAAACTGAACATACCTTCATTTGTAAGCAACTGTTCCTTGATGCACAATGTCTCCAGCCCGTCACATTCTAATCCAGTACGGTTTAGGACCTGCATAGTAATTTTTAAAACATTATGTGCCCATGAAATTCACCATTCTGTGAATCAACTGCTTTTTGGTAGGTCACCAAAGCTGGAACATTTCCTTGTGTTAGAAATAATTTCAAGTCGATATAATATATTTGCCCCATAGGCGTTGCTATGAAAATGATAGGTCAGTTTCAGATGAGAGTGTATTCTATAATTTCTCAAAGAAAATAAAATATATAATATGAAACTAAAAAACTAATTAGTTATCATGGAGAAAGCTATTGAGTTAGTGATTGGCGTGTGAATGGGTCCTTGGTTTTAAAAATAGCGCCTCATAAGCGCTTGAGGCGTGAGGCACAGGAGGCAATCAGGAAAACGCCTCAGGGCCTTGAGGCGGTGCCTCATAACATCTGGGTCAAAATTGGTCAACATTGGGGTTCGTAGGAGGGTGATGCGTAGAAACAACCAAAGGGATGAAGAGATTATGAATGTTTTACTTGAGAAAAAAGGCTGAGATGTAAAAAAAATGAGACAACTGCAGCTTTTGATTGTACACAAGGCTTATTTAGTTGTACATAGAGCAACACCTCAAGCCTCACACCTTGGCTTTCGAGGTCTAAACGCCTCAGAGCGCCTCACAATTTTTAAAACCAAGATGGGTACAAATTCGTTTAGAAAATTTATTTGTTTTATAAAGTGAGGCTGTGAATTGGAACTGATATTTAATTATTATAAAATAAATAGAAGAGATGAAGAGATGCACGGTTAGAGAAAAAAGGAGAGTGAAAAAGAGGACCCACATGTTTTTATATACACACTCCACATTTGGCACTTTCCTCTAAACAAACATGTAATACTTTCAAACCCATACCTTCATTCCTAAACCCCCATAACAACACACCCTGAGTTTCTCAACCCAACATATTTATAATAAACTATCGTATTTCAGAATTCAGAGATATGATGTAGCACCATGGATAAGAAGAAAGATGATTAAACCATTGCTTGAAAGAATGGAACATGTAACATTAGTAAATGATTAGAAATGTGAAGTTTCTTACATTACGTAGACTATTAAGATTTCCCTTCATTTTCAAAGCTTCAGCATCCTGGTCCAACTGTTGCTTCCAACTAGCAAGAAGATTCTCATCCTGCGAAGCGCACAATTTAAATAAAAACAGAAAATAAAAAGGTCACGAGACAAAAAAAACCTGCTGAGGAATTAGGGCACAAACCTGAGGCGTGTGAATGGCCACTTTATTAGGAAAAAGTTTTGTTAAAAGTTTAGTTGATTTGGGAACCTCCTTCCCCTTTTCATGCAATCTTCCAATATCCTGAAAAATGCAAAATTGAAAATTCTCTTTTATAAATTTGAAAGATAAAAAAAAATGTAAACGCGTTAATTTAATGTGGTTAGTGCAGCAGCTTTCCTAGTTAAACCCTATAGTTATACAAATGATATGATGCTATGTGAAAATGATTGATCTCTACAGTCTACACACCGATAGTGTTCCTTCAATAGGACAGTTTAAATAAGTAAAGCTTTACTAATACATCTTATTATAAATAGGTTTTTTTTTACATATTTCCCCCTATTAAACTTATAAATTACATGTATCCCCAACCCCTAAAATTAATTACATATTTCCCCAATTAACTTAAAATTACCTAATTGCCCCTCACAAATAATTAGAAAGGAGATATATGTAAATAGTACTTTAATTGATTCATTAAGGGTAAAATGGTAATAAAATAAGTTATTTAAATGAATTGGATAAATATGTAATATACATGGTTTAGGAAGGGGAAATATGTAATTACGTTTTAAGGTTGGGTAAATATGTAATAAAGTAACTTAGGAAGGGGATATATGTAAATGCCCCTTATAAATACTCTCCAAATACTTTTTGAAAAACGGTAGCTTCCATGCAGTGTGATTAAAAGAACATGGCATTCATGAACAAGCACTAGTAATATTTTCATTATGTTCTACTAGGTTTCCGTTATGATACAAACTATTAATGTTTTCATTTGCTATATTAAAAAGCACTAGCCATCTGAACCAAACAAGAACAGAAAGAAATAAAGGGAAAATTCATTACCGGAAGATTAAAGTCAAGCAAAGCAGTTTGGTTGCTGCCAAATTTTGTGAAAAGTAAACCACCAGGATGCGACTGCAATGAAAGCAAATTAATGCAAATAACTAACAAAAGATACTATAATATGCCTTCAAATGGAGTCTGGAAACCTAAAAAATAGCTGATGAACTCCCTAGTGACAGTCACAGTTTTTTAATGCATATTTATGACTTGATTTTGAGAAATATTACCTTTTCTTTTCGATTGTCAGTGAGTGTTTGTGAACCTATTACAAGAACATTGTCTGGGAGCTTTTCAAGCCAATCTCTAAATGTTGAATAAGAATCTGAGCTCCCAACTATGGATTTCTCTGCATCTTTCATGAATAAAATGAAAGGAATCTTCCTACTCTCACTGGATACAACCTGCCAGGTAAAAGAATAAAATTATTTTTTGAAGTTACAAAGAATAAAACTAACTTAAAAAGCAAAGTCTACCTCAAACAAGGTGCTGATGAGTGATTTATCAAGATCTTGTGCACCCGTTGGATCCAAACGGATTTCACTAGCTGGTAGACATAAAGAGCATTAAAAACACATAAAAATGGAGTAATAGATGCGAATGAAAACAAGCCAATTCAAGCTTCTGTGCACATGAAAACTTATTAAATTACCAGAACAGAAGTATCCATAACCACCATCACAGAGTCCACCTAAGTCAACCCCATCAGAAATTGGTTTATCAAATTTTACACCAATTTTTGAGAGAGAATTGTCTTCAAAAGGTAAGAGAACCCTTCCACGAGCCCCAGAAGTTGGACCCCTAAGGTCAAGAAAACATATAGCAACCATAAAAATAAATAAGAAAACCAGTCAAATAGAAGACTCGGGTTATGTATGATTACAAAAACTATATTGTTACAATTGTATTCTAAATGATTGAATATAATGACTTTGGAGGTTGTGTGCATTAAGAATACACTTTCGGTAACTATTACCCCACTCCCCTTTCGAGATGCTATACAACCCAAAATTGGCCCATTCATAAGAAGATGGGTCAAAATTGACACCTCTACTATAATAAATACTCACAAAAAGTTTAAACTGTACTTTGCACAAAGACAAACAAAAGATTTGCAGAAAGCGAAAACCGAATTGCACCTTGAACTTGATGAAGAAGGGTATATGCCTCCACCTATAAACTTCACTCTATCACCTACACAGTTGTACTTCATTTTGTTAAAAAGGGAGATGACTAAAATAAATAAAGATCAAGCAAACTCATTTTGTTAATAGTAGCATACCCAATTTAAATGCAGGGCTTTTGGAGGGACCTGCAGCAGGAGAAACAAAGTCAGCCTCCATTTTATGTTGTGAGTCGAGGGGAAATGAAGAAGGATTATTTTCATTTCCCGCAACATCTAATTCACCAGGGTTACTTGCAGTGCCTGGTAACGAAGTAATCGGTCCAGAACTTTGCTTAAAGACATTGCTAGTACTTCCTCCTTTCGTTAGCTCTGCTTTCGATGAAAACCCCTAAAAACAATTTAATAAAATGAAATATTATTTTTTTTCCAAATTTTATACCGTAACAGATTATTTGCAGTAATGCAGGCACATTAAATCTTACACCAAGAAACAAATGGCTATCAAATATAAGCAATTTTGCCCCATAATAATTTGCAAGTGCCTTTGCTAGCATCTCCTGATAAATTTCAGAATCTGGAAAGGGATTTAGAAGAAAACGTCATACCATGAATAAAGATCAAAACTCTAATTCGACCAAATGATAAAGATGTAAAATTAAAACATACTTGCAGGACCAGAAAGCAAGATTCTGGGATTCAGTGTAGGGAGTTCAGAAGCGTATTTAACTTGGTCTCTATGCTTCAAGTGTATATAAGAAGCTGCAATAAGCACATTTTTGGTGTTCTCGCTGCATAAAGAAGATAGCAGATTGTCAAAATACCTGGTTTTTCTAACTTTTTTAAAAGAAACAACATTAAAACAGCATATCCTTTTATAACATAATAAAGTGGTGATCAAATATAAGACCTTAAAAAATATGGGAATTCGTCAAAAGAAACCCCAACTTCGTGGCCATCAATAATCCGTGAAAGAATCTCTCCCTTCAACATTGCAGATCTTACGGACATTCCTGGTGCTGACGCAGATAGTGAACCCCTGTCCCATTCCTTCGTTTCCAGTGGCTGTTGAAAACATAATTCTTCATAAACCCAATCATAAATGTTTTAAAAAAATCTTGAGTAAGTAACTAAAAAATGGATTTACATTTCCTGTTTCGGTAATACTAGGGTCTAGATTGCTGCCAAGAGGTGTGATTTTGCCTGTAGCCCCGACTTCAGATGCACTATCAGTACCAATATTTGTAGCGGAATTCACTTCTAAACCATCAATCTCATCATCAAGATTACGGTTTTCAAAAATAATTTTCGGTGCAGTTTGAGCAGCAGGCTTTAAACGAGATAAATCTGATCTCAGATTTGATAAAGATGCCAAAATAGAAGCACCTGCGACTGCTGATGGGTCCCCTGCACGTCTTTCAATATGAAGCATTTTTGTATGTGTTTTTAACAAGACATCGTTTGGCAATTGCTGGAAAATCTATGGGAAAAAAGTTGAGGAAAGTGTTGGGAAAAAAGTTGAGGAAAGTGTTGGGAAAAAAGTAACAAATAAAGCATTCAACAAAAGGTTTTTACTAAAAGAAGGATACATAAGCATGATTCCCAGGAGAACCAAAAACAACTTCATCTCCTGAATTCAGAACACAAGTTGTGCCCTTTTTAATAACCTTCCCATTTACATGAACAGATCCCTTGCTTCCTTTGCTTTCAAGCACAGGTACAGAACTGCCTTCGCACTGATCATGTCGACAAACAGTAAGTATTCATACTGCAAGTAGAAAATATGGAGTTCATCTCCAAAAATCCTAAAAGCCATGCGAACTGTTTGTTCTAAATGCAATGTGAATCCCTAAAATGGTGCCATGAAATATTACTCGATACCTCATTGAGCTTGATACTGCAAAGAACCGCACTTATGTCTTTAATTAAAAGATTTGCATTCTTGTTTGATCCAACTGAAAAGCTTGTCGTATAAACAGTCATGGTTTGGTTCTGCAAGAAACCGTGTATGTAAGCTCTATAATCACTCATTACATATAATCTAGCCATTTGATGAAAGATACAAGAAGCTTATATCTTCTAATACATAGTTTATATAATTACTAATTTTCAAAGGTAAGTTCTAAGTTCTAACCAGTGAAGTCTGCGCAAGAAGCCTGCACCAAGGCGTGGCAGTTTCACATCTTTGATATTGTTGCTTCCATGAAGAAACTGCCCTCGGTTTCTCTGCTAAAACTGGCACTGAACCTTCAAAGAAACAAAAAAAAAGACTCGGCTTTAATCCCTTACATAGTTGTCAATAGCGAATAGCGGTAAATAGCGACAAGCCACCTATACGCTACGTAGCGAATAGCGGTAAATAGCGGGCGCTATTTCACGTTTAGCGATACACTAGTAGAAATTTTTAGAAATATTTTATATTAAACTATTGTAGGATTTGTAGCAATTATAATCAATAATCATCTAAATCTTCATATATTAGGGTTATTAGCAACCCTATTTATATTAATCAAGTAAAAAACTGGTTAAAAGCATAAAAAAAAATTAAAAAAAAACAAAATTCGCTATCTGGTCGCTATGTAGTCGAGAAATGGAAATAGCGACGTTTGATCGATTCGCTACAAGCACTATTGACAACTATGATCCCTTATTAATTCAAATTAACAGCAAAACAACAATCAGCTTTATTTTATCCCCAATTTCTGTTTCTTTAAACACCTTTGTAACTGATTAACATAATGAAGCTAGAACACCTTTGTAGGTAAAGCATTCCATCCAGACCTAATTTTATTCTAAACCCTAACTAGTTCTGTAACTAAACTCATGAACAGTCAATCATTCCCATCTTACATTCTAAACAGCTACAAGCACAACAGATTAGATTCAACAATGCAGAACATGAAACAGTTTTAGTAACAAACATGCAACAGATTCACAATACACCAACATAACAACTTGCCTTGAGCGACGGGAGTGACGACGGAAGCCGCCTCCGCCTTTCCTGCACTAACAACCTCGCCTTCACCGCTCCCGTCGTTCCGAGGACAGCTCGCTGCGGCATTTTCCGGTGGATCCACCGGCGCCGGCGAACTCAATTCCTTCGAATTCTCCACAACTGGCGGTTGTGGTGGTTCCGGCGGCGTCGATTTCTCCGATGCACCTCCATTATCCGCCTAGAACGATGAAATTAAACCGAAATTGAATCAATAACAATGAAATTGGAAGAACGACGTAAAACGAGAGAAAGAACCTTTTGGCGTTTGGGAGACGGGGGTTTCTGTTCGGGGGACGGTGATCGCTTGTTGTTGTTGGATACAGATCCACTGCGACGCGTAGACACCATATCTGTTGTGGTTATTGGTTGTGGTTGTCCTCTTCGTCTTCTTCGTCCTCTCCTAGAGAGAGAGAGATGAGAGAGAGAGAGAGAGAGAGAGAGAGAGAGAGATGAGAGAGAGAGAGAGACCGAATGAGACGAAGGGAATAAGAGAGAGCAAATATTGTTTCTTGAAAAAGAAGGAAAAAATAAAAGAGAAATATATATAATAAGCAATTTTTAAGTAGTAGACGTTGGATTTACTAGTTTTGTTAATCTTGCAATTTACCTACTTCATGTTTCCAAGTCTTACACATGTGTCTCCAATGTTTGGTTATTTAAATGTTTAATTATTAAAAAGTTGATAAATTATCATGCATAACAAGTTTAATAATCTAATGACAAATGAGACATCAAAACTCAGGGGCGAAGCATACAAGGGGTCAGGGAGGGCCCCGACCCCTGCCGTTTTTTCCGTTAGTAGTGTAAATTTTTTCGTTTTCGTTCGAATTTTTTTTTACGTATAGTGCCGGCCCCTGCTTATTTTTTTTCTAAAGAATTCTTGGCACCCGCTTATTTTATTACCCTAAAGAATTCTTGCTATGTTGTTGAGATTGATTCAATAAATTATGAGAAATAACTTAAAAAATTTTAAAAAAATAGATTGTTCATTTTTAAAATAAAAGTGTAAGTTTAAGGGGGAGAAATGAAAAATGATAAATTACATTTTAAACTAACCTAAACCATCATTCATCATCGATCGCCCCTTCCCAGCAGCAGCCCCTGACCTAATTTTTTTTCACCACCGGTCCACCACCAGTCGCCTCCTCTCGCCGCCGTCGTCCGCCCGCCTCGCCGTCGTTCACCACCAGTCGCCATCATCACAGGTAATCAATCAAGAAAAGGCCCTCATTTTTTATTTTTTTATTTCCCTAATTTTTTGCTAGCCCTAAATTCTTGATTTCTTTTTATTCTTTAGTTTGTATTCTTGTTAAGTATTACTATTAGGATTATGATTAGGAATTTAGGAATGATTATTGATTTCTTGCATTCTTAAGGATTATTGATTAATGTTAGAATAATGAATTGATGAATCGATTATGACGAGCAAGAGATTGATTGTTGATGAATATTGAATTGATGAAATCAAATCGATTATGACTATTGTTTTTTTTTTGTTAGGCATATTATGGGAAAGTTAAAAACTTTAACTATTAGTTCTTTTTTCAAAAGAATTGATATGAACAAGAGAAAAGAAATGATGATGATGAGCAAGTAAGCAAACGTCACAAAGCTTCAACAAGTGAGCCGCAAGAGCATGAAAATCAACCAGAAAATCATGCTAATTCTAAACCTCCACAACCACAATCAAACACTAATGAAGTGGATATTAACACTATAGAAAGAGATCCAGCTAAACGAAAACCAATTTGGGAGTATCCGGTTCATTTAAGAGAACAAGTAAGACGTGCTTATCTTTCTTTAGGACCTTACCAAGTAAGTCTTACGGAGTATCAAAATAAAGGTTCAAAGAATCATACTCGTAGGTTCCAATATTCTTGGTTCAGTGTTTATCCTAATTGGTTAGAGTATTCTCCAACAACACATGCTGCTTATTGTTTTATGTGTTATCTATTTAGTGTTAGACCAAGTGTGAGCAATGGTTACGATTCATTTACGGTTAAAGGGTTTGACAAATGGAAAAAAAGTTAACGGGAAAAAGTGTTCATTCTTGGCCCATATTGGTACTTCACAACATAGAAATTCAATTAAATTCGGTAAAAACTTGTTGAACCAAGCAACACACATTGACAATATGAAGCCAAATGAAGAGACAATAAAGAAAAACCGTTTACGATTAAAAACTATTGTTGATGTAGTTCGTTGGTTGACATACCAAGCTTGTGCTTTACGAGGACATGATGAATCTTCGAGTTCTAAAAATCGAAGGAAATTATTCCAGATGACCAGTTCTTTAACAACTTGGTTTATGTGATTAATGTGGTTTGTGCTTCTAGTAAGCGTTATGATGAGTTACAAAAGACAAAGTCAGAAGAAGTTGCAAAGTTATTAGAACTGGGTGAAATAGTATCGGGAAAAGGGCAAAATCAAGTTGGGACATTAAGAAGAGCTGGTGATACACGTTGGGGATCTCATTTTAACTCAGTTTGTAGTTTGCTTAAGATGTTTTCTGTCACTCGTGTTGTTCTCGTGGGAATAATTGAAGATTTATCTCATACTACTCCATCACAATGTTTCAGATGCTGATACGGCTTAGAGTAAGTTACAATCATTTGAGTTTGTCTTTGTTCTTCACTTGATGAAGGAAGTAATGGGAAAAACTGATACACTTTCTCAAGCATTACAAATGAAAACCCAAAATATTCTTAATGCCATGGACTTAGTTTCATCAACAAAGGTTAGTCTAAATGATTTTAGAAACAATGGATGGGATTCTTTGCTGAACCAAGTTACTTATTTTTGTAACAAGCATCAAATAGAAATTCCGGATTTCAATTATTTATATACTTCTACTCGGTATCGGCCTCGTAAAAAATATCTTCATGTTACATTTGGACATTATTACCGAGTAGATTTGTTTACATTCACACTGGACAAACAGATAGATGAATTGAATAGTAGATTCAATGAGCAAGCGATGGAGTTGTTATCTCTTAGTTCTAGTTTAGTTTCGAAAGAGATTAATGTTGATCATATTTGTCTTCTAGTTGAGAAGTATTATCCTGAGGATTTTACAGAGCAGGAGAGGAATCAATTACCATATCAGTTAGAAGATTTTAATATTGAGATGAAAATGAATACCAAGCTAACTGGTATATCAAATATTTCGGATTTATGCAAAAGTCTGGTGGCAACTCAGAAACGTGAAAATTATTATTTAGTTGATAGAGTAGTTCGGCTTATCTTGACACTTCCAGTTTCTACTGCAACAACAGAAAGAGGATTTTCAGCAATGAAAATATTCAAGAATCGGCTTCGCAATAAGATGGCAGACGAGTATCTCGCGAATAGCTTGGTGATTTACATAGAAAAAGATATTGCTAATAAGTTTGATTCGGAATCCATAATCAATGAATTCAAAAATATTAAAGGTCGTCGGGCTGAGTTGTAATTTTCTTCCAGGTACTTATCATTTTTCTCTCGCATTATAATAGATTATTTTATATTTAAAGTTATTTATTATTGATTTGTTTGGCCTGGCCCGACCCAACTCAAACATATAACCCGAAACATAGCGATAGGAAAAAAACATTGGTCTTGTGACTTTCGGCCCCCGCTTCTTACTTTTTCAAGCTCTGCCACTGTCAAAACTAGTTTAGGCTTTAAAGCGCTGAAGGGGACATAAAATGGTTTTGTAGAGTCTGAGACGTTAGCAATGACAAGATGTATTGTTTGGTGTGTGTGTGATGTTAAGGCAACCATAACATGCAATCAGCAACGGCATCCATGGCGACAACCTTTGGTGGCTAAGGTTGATTGACGCGTTCGTAATTACGATTGGGTCGACTATGATTATGGCGGGTGGGTGTTGTACGGGCTACGCCACCACCGTCATTGACTTCGGTGTCTCCACTAGCGGCCATAAAAACATATATGTGGGTGAACTCGTTTTGATACTTTTTTTAAAGCACCTCATTTCAACTCGAACTCATTTTGGTCAGAACTCGTTTTGACTTAAACCAAGTTGGTAACTTCTTAAAATGGCAGTGACTTGTTTTGACTCGAATTCATTTCAGTTCGTTACCCACCTCGCCCATTTTTTCAGGCTTACTGTAGGCTAAGTCAGAAAACCTATGCATGATTCAAAGAAATATTGTTGTCATTTAGTGCGAGGTAATGACCTCTATTTATACATAACTAGGTTATGGACTCCATGTTTTCCCAAAAAGGTGAGAACGTTTATGTTTTGCATGCTACATTTTATTTAAGATTATATGCATGACAACACGAGACTTTTGTTGAAAACAAACGACAACAGAGTTCATAAGACATGCAAGAAGTGATTTCAATTGGAATTTGGGACAAACCCTTCAAATATGTAAAAATGATAAGTTTCCATTTGGGTATTCGGTTAAAGCCGGTCATAAAAATTGTAGATTAGAATAGTACACTCAGGTAACTTTACAACCAATGCCAACAATTTTGATGAAAAAAAAACACGTCATGTCAAATTTTAATGATTAGAGTAAATTTCATAAATCAACTTTTATGTTTATACGTAGTTTTACTTGCAGACCTTAATCTTCATTAATTATACTAGACGCTCTTTATGTACAAACATTATTACAAATTTAGACATTCTAACTTCAGTTTAATTTCTCCGTTAAATCAATGCACGTGTGTATCATGTGAGGGCATATTGATGGTCAAACATTCAAGTCATATATTAAGTTGAAAAGGTGATTGTATTTAACCTAATGTTTAACATGTTGATTTCTCGATCTCAGCTTAATGTTTAACCAAACTATATTTTAAGCTGAAAAATTGATTGTATTTGACCTAATGCTTAACCAAATTGAGATTCATGAAATCTCAGGACCTTGAGGATATGATTCGACAGTACAAATTCTTGGACTCCCCGAAAAAATGGATACGGGCGGTCGATCACTCGGGGCAGTTTTCTTCATGGTCATGTTGAAGATGGATTGAGGACAACATGTTAATGGACTCAAACCATAAACTGGCTCAGTTGGGTACCTATAAAAGTTAGATGTTTTGCATGGAGGCTCTTTCAATAACGAGTTCCGGTTATCACCTATTTAGTCGTCTGGGGCAGTGATTCCTTCATCTCAATGCTCCATATGCTCCCTGGAAGTGGAGAATGAAGACCATCTTTTCATTCGTTGTCCAGTTGCAAAAGAATCATGGTGCATAATTTCAAAATGGATGTGAGTTGACTTCACAAAGTGGGCTTCGGTTCAGCAATTGTCGGAAGGTGTAACACCTTAGTTTCAAACACCGATTATTTAATCATTAAACACGCGGAAGCATTCGCCCCAAGATTTTTTTTTAAATACGTCCCTCGCGTACCGCGAGGGACCATGACCCCTCATTTCGCGTACCGTGAGGGAGCATCAGAAAAGCTCTTCCGGAAACACGATCTCTCGCGTACCGCTAAGAACCCATCCTGGTTTCTCGCGTACCGCGAGGCACCTGCATTCACAGAAAGTTTCTAAATTTTGTAGCTTTCAACCCTTAGCCAAATTTCTAATTTTTATCCATATTGCCATAAAATTTTCCCAACACTTAGGTTGGGTTCTATCATTCAAAAGACCACGCTTATGAACAAAAGTTACAATTTCATGCATCGTTTTACAACCATTCGTTAGACTTCTAATTACACCCGAAATCACCAAAATTGCTTACGAGAATCCAACATTTACCATAGACTTGACCTTGACTACACCGGAGCTTTTCCTACATAACACCACATAATTACTCATCATTAGTAATGAAGACAAATCATAACAACAAAGTAAAACATTCCCATTTTCACCAATTCACCCATTTGACCCGTTTTCACCCAATTACTCTTTAATCAATTTAACACTTGCATATCACTATGCAAGTTTCTTTCTTTCCTTAATAATCACCCATGTTTGGTCAAATTTCATTTCCCTTATGGCACAAGACCATAACATCTTTACATTTCCATCATGGTACTTAGACCATTAATTCACCATATTTCCATTATGGTTCTTAGACCATAAATTAACCACATTTTCATTATGCTACTTAGACCATAACTTCACCACGTTTCCATTATAGTATTTTTAACTATAACCACATTCATACACGTATTCATACCACATTCATACAATAACCATACCACATTATTTATGGTTCTTAGACCATTCCACAATTTTCTACCATTTTATGGTTCTTAGACCATATCCACAACTTTCCATCATTTAATGGTTCTTAGACCATATCCACAATTTTCCACCATTTAATGGTTCTTAGACCATATCCACAAATTTCCACTATTTTATGGTTCTTAGACCATATCCACTTTTCAACATATCATTCATTCTTAAACATATCATCATTCACATATATACACATAATTTATCAGCTTATTCATTATGCATATATTCAATTAACAACCATTGCCTAGCATTACCAAGTAAGCGTAACGCACTTACTTACTATCACCCTTATTATTATGCAATTAATATTTTCACAAATAACCACGAACATCTTTGTAACCTATTGGTTACTTCCACATATTAACTACAACATCTTTGTAGCCTATTGGTTACTTCCACATATTTGGGATTCAAGAATCCCAACTCCTATTTCCACTATTTTTCCACATATGTGACATATGCTAATCAACCTTACCAACATACACGTATAATTACACATAAGATAAACTACCTATTCATATGCATAACTTACACGTATAACTACCGACATCTAATACTACTAAGTAAGTGCAATGCACTTACCTTTTAGCTATAGAGAGCATCCCGCTTGATCCTCCAAGCTAGCCTCTTTTTCCACTTTGATCACCTATACAACTCATTTAGAATTAGTAATCCGTTGATTACCAATTGACATCCAACATACCTTTATGATCTTAAAGATAAACATTCTATCTTTGTTTGGTTATTACACCCTTAACCAAACCTCAAAGACCCATTTATCACTTTTCAATTCATTTAGGCATTTCATTAAACACCTTATGGGCACAATTAAATCTTACTACTATCAATACCCATATGAACTCTCTAATTTCACCATTTTCATCATTTATCAAAACAAATGAGTTTTCTTTCAATTATTATGTCTTCTCTCATCTTTAGACACTTACAAATCTCCCATTTATCATTTTGACAATTTTGAGATAAAAACTCCATAACATCGTCAAGAACACCAATTCATGAATCCTTGAATTAGATGTTTAGATGATGTTATTTATCTCCCTTTACCCTCATTCAAGCTAGATTAACACTTAACTAGCATAAATTTAACCCAATTCCTACTCAATTTCGTTTTCTACTAAAACCCACCAAGAAACTCAACAATGGAAGTTAAGATGGAGAAGATGACACTTACATGATGATTAGAACAAGATGTATACACCAACATCTTTCAATCTAAGCATGCAAACTTCCAAATTTCTTGATCTTATCAAAGCTCCTTCTCCTTCTCTTCCTCTTGGTTTCAACGACGCACACAAATGAACAAGTGTGTGTATTTTGACTCTTTTATTAGTTAAATGGCAGCTTTGCCATAATTACACAAATAATCCCTCAACTTTCCAAGTTAACTTCTTTCACCCAAACTAGTTAAAACTAGCTATGGCTCATGTTTATAATAAACCTCCATCTATCATTTTATTTAGTTTCACCTCTATATAATACGCTAACATATTATAATATAACTCACCTCTATATAATACGCTAACATATTATAATATAACTCACCTCATTATAATACGCTAAACATATTATAATATGAACCCGAAAAAATGGTTCGTTACAGAAGGGATAAAGGTTAGAAATGCTCATGACCTTCCGTCAATGGTTAAGACATTAATTGGCTACACAACATGCTGGATACTTTGGAAAGCTCTGAACGAATGAATATTCTCAAAGAGATGGCACTCGATCGACAAAATAGTTGAAAATATTAAGATTTTATGTTTCAACTGGATTGACAACATGGGGAAAAAAATCCACCATAATCGGGAGAATGGCTTCTAAATCCGATTATCGGCTTAACTATGGCATAACATCATAACTTGGTTTGTATTCCATATAGCTTGGTGGTTTCTCTAGTTCGGTTTTTGTCTCGTAGTTTTGGGTTATTTTTTGTGTTAGTTTCTGGTGATTACACTTCTGTTTGTTTCGGGGTTTTTGCTAGTTCCTGATAGTTCTTATATGAAATGTCTCATTGTTGTTTAAAAAAAAAGTTGATATTAATAAAAATATATTTTAATACCTAATAAAAAGTAAAAAGAAAAAAAACCGTCTGATAAGCCACGTAACTTGCTCCAAAATTATTATTACTATACGTAATATATTTGAAGAAATGACTACGTCACTATATATATATATATATAATCTTTATATTAATAATTAAGACTCATAAGGTGACACACGTGTCCCTTTCTGGTACATTCTTAACATTTTTTTATCATCTTTCACTCCTATTAAATAATTATATTAAAAACAATATTTTTACATATTTAATATGAATATAATTATGGATACTTATTATTTAGAGTAAATTGTAGTTTTCGTCCCTGAGCTTTGAACAAAACATCAGGTTTCATCCACCCTTAACACCTTTAATCCCCGACGTTTGATATTTTAACACTACGAGCCCCTGGACTTGACGACAATTAACCTTTTTAGTTGATTCCTCGATAATAGTTATAGATCAACTTTCTGATTTTTTGGTCACCACTCACACACACAACACATGTTTTTTATTCAACTTTCTATTCCTTGTTAGTTGATTCCTCAATAATAGTTATAGATCAGAATATGCAAGAATGATCCATTGTCCGCTATTAATGGCCAATCGAAGCAGATTCAAGTTCCTAAACAGAATTCAATCACTTGAGATTAAGAACTAGGTATCATCAGATGATTTCAGTTTATTTGAAATCCGTAGTGATGATGTCCATATCCAATTTCATCATCGTTCCATGAAGTTTAATTTGAGGTTTTTTTTGTTAATTGCGTTTGTTTTCTGACCGTGAGTTCCTACCATGTATTCGGGTATTCGTCTCATGAATCTCGGTACGTCATGATTTTATATTTTGGTTATGCAATTTTTTATACTCTTTCCCGCGTTTCTTAACACTCAATTTTACGACGTAACTTTTTCGTGATTTCCGAATATATCGTTGAGGCATGTTTTTTTATCTACGTTAAGATATTCAAAACCGAGCCGTCGAAAATTCATACACTTCTCTTTATATAGTTAACCACGTCAAAGCCTCAACATGTGGATTTTACTATCCACTCCATGTCACACACCTTTCGTCACTCACATGGACAACAATCTGGTTTTAACAAAAAGTTACCCCACATGATATCCACATGAGGTATGCTAGTCTTTACAAATTATGTTTTCCTAACCCTCATAGTTCTTTTCCCTCCCTCTCTTAAGTTTTCCAAAAGCCGGCGTTCAAAAACTGTAAGCTCATCAATGATAATATGCTAATGTGGAAGGAGGGCTATTGTTCGATTATCTTGGACCTATATAAACCCAAGTCGTCGGTTCTATCATTACCCTTGTTGGGTAAGTCTAATTTTGATTTTGTTTTTGACGAACATTCTTGATTTGTGAATGAAATTACACTGATCAAAGTGTTAGTTTTTCCGGTGGATCGCCATTCCACAAATGTGCAGACATGTTAATAATGTTATTAAGATTATTCATGATTCAAAAAACAAGATTGAATCTAAGGTACAAGTTCTTGAATATAAGATTCGAAGAAAGAACATTCTCATATTTGTATTGTTCTTGGCATTAGGTTTGTCTTGTTTGATGTAATAGTTTTATAACCTATGCCTTAAACATTTGTAGCGTTTTTCTATGTTTAATGATATTTTGAAGAAATCAAGGCCCAAATTGTATATTTGTTTCAATTCAACATTCTTTGATGAAATTGTAATTATGGTCATATTTCAATATGTACATGGTTATGTTCCAGATTGTAATCATACCTACACATTTGGAGTATGGTTAGGTTACAACTTCTTACACATTATACAATAATCAACATCAACATGTAAAAATTGCATTGAAAGTTCCACCTTGTTACACAAATGCTCAACAATAACATACAAGATCAACAGTTCCAACGCATTACACAATGATGTACCTCTAACTCGTTACACAATGATGGTACTTCCAACTCATTACACGGTATACACTTAGACTACAACCAAAGCTAGAACAATTTAATTGTTTCACTTATAGGGATTTAAGAATGATAATAAACTACTTTCCCCAATTTCAAAACCATAATTCTCGCATTATAAAATCCATTTCATGGATTGAAAACTCGCCTATACATGTGAAATCGACAAAAGCTTACCTTGCCACAAGCGTATCCCATTCATATAAAGTTTTTAAACGGCCCTCTATGACGTATCTTCATTGAAAACAAACTCAGGTACCCCTCTATGAACGATACGGAAATCAAAAGCGAAAATCGAAGTTAAATTGTGTAAATCTTGATACTTGGAGGAAGAATACCGACATTAAAGAGTATGACCGCGACTTGCTTACCGTAAACTTCTTGTTTGTGTAGTTCACCGTTGCTTTCCACGAATATGCCAAACCAACTTCCAAAGTCATTTATTGTGAATGGGACTTTAGGCTTTGAGAAAACAAGAAGAAAATGAAGAACCGCAATAAAGAATGACCAAAAAGAAAAAAAAGACACCAAGATGGAGGAAGAATCATTGAAAGTGATAAGTTTTTATACTAATAAATAAAGTCACGGGGGACACACATCATTATCTCATGCATTCTTAGCATGCTTTTCCCGCATCTCTCTCCTATTAAATAATGTTATTAAAAGAATATATTTTTAAATATTTAATATAAATTTAATTATGAATAATTATTATTTAATTATGAATACTTATTATATCATTAACCAAATAAATTTAATATGAATTAACATTTATCAATTACATATGCAGCTGAAAAAATGTTTTAAAAATGAACTTAACAGAATTTGTAACTGTCACGTCAAAGTACATTTTTTCTAAAGACGTGTCAACATATTATATTATATTTTATTCAACCCGTTTATTAAACAGATTTTTTCAACCAATGTAATACACATGTTTTTAAAGACATATATTTTTTATTACTAAGTACATAACATTATATTTATTCAACCCATATAATACACGGGATTCTAACATAATAGAGATGAGAAGTGAAAATAGACACCTTTAACTCTTATTTTGAACGAGTGCGACTTCTAAATTAAACCAAATAATAATCTATACTATATAATAAATAAAGGTTTTTGCATGCCACGTGTCGCCTCCATATTAATTCTCATCATTTTTTCCGCCTCTCTCTCCTATTTAATGCACTTATATCTTTTAATAATAATATATATTTAAAGAAAAATAATAATTATACTAATAAAACATTTTTTTTTAAATTATCTCTTATCATAAGAAACTTTAAAATTTAATTATATGACTTTTGTTTTCAATCAAATAGTAAATAAAATTCAAATTATATTAAAAAATAGTAATTAACGTATTTTCGAAACCCAATTATATATATTAATTTTTACATATTTTGAATTTGTTTTCTATCCTTAGTATATGTAATAAATTTTTACACGTGCAAAAAATATAATAAAGATTTACATTTTTTCGTATTGATATATTTCATCCCGTGTGTAACTAGTTCTCTCTATTCATGTGTTTTGAATCAATTACCTCCAGACAAAATATGCGCTAGTCACACACCGGCCTCCTAAAGAATCCAAACTACTCTCACGTGACAGTCACGTGAGACGACTTAACACGCCCATTTCAAACGGTGGTCATTACAACGGCGACGCAGGCTTCACCTTTGTAAGAGAATAAAAAGTTGCAGCGCCGGCAATGGAGGCGGAACTGAAAAGGATGCTATCTGATCTCCACAATCTCAAGGCTTCCTTGTCGGATCCATCTCATCAGGCTTCCGTCGATCAAGTAACTTTCTCCTGATTTTAACTCACTCTTATCCGATCAATCCGTGATGTTTTTTCTGTTAAAAATGTTGCCAGTCAAGGGATCATTATTAGTATAGTCTTTTTGTTAATTAACTGACGAATTCTCTTCTTGATCGGAAAAAAAAATCAATTGGAAGCTATCTGATTACGTGACATGCATACTGAAATTATTGGTAGTTTCGATTCGATTATTTGGTTGTTGTTTCTTTCAAATTAGGGTTTATCTGTGCTTTTGCATTTCTAGTTGATAGATGAGATTTAGGAATTAGTATCTGTGAGAGCTTAGATCATCTGCAATTGTTCATAGCACTGACATACCATCTTTTAAATCTCATTACTACAAGCCCTAAAATGCATTTGTCCGTACAGTTATCCATACAATTTTATAGATGGGTCCTAATTTTCTATATTAATATTTCATACTACCTCTTGGTTTAAATTTGTATGGGTAGTTTCTTCATCCTTGGCAGTCCGCTGTTATTTTCACTGAAACCAGCTCAATTTTTAAATAACATTTTGGAAAGTGTGTCCATAAGCCTATATTTTTGCACAACTAGTTTTAAAAATGGCCAGTATTTATTTATGCTAGTTAACATTAGCATTTAGCAGGGCAGATCCTTCTTAGCCCTTACATGAATCAGAACATAAGCGATCTTTACTGTGGTGAGATATAGCTGAATTTAAAGGCATTTTTCGGCATATAATTATGGTGATTTTGTTATGAAGGAAAAGATCTTTGTTTTTGGTACGTGCTATCTTTGATTTTGTTTTTGTTTACTATAACTTCTATGCTGGCAGATTCGGTCGCGTGTAGAAAATGTTACCAGTCTTGCAATGGCTGAACCAACTCATCGTTCAAAAGTCAAGGTTTTGTCTATATCTATACCGGCTGCAATTGATTTATAATCAAGTGATTATTTGTTGCCACTTGCCAGTAATGTACTAATACTGTTGATTTTATTTCAGGATATGAGTGCAGAGGTTGTAGACAGCAACCCTTATAGTAGGCTTATGGCGCTGCAGAGGATGGGTATTGTGGAAAATTATGAAAGAATACGGGAGTTTTCAGTTGCCATAGTTGTCTGTACTGAACCCATCTTTTCAATCATAATTTTGGAGGCTTAATCGCTTAACATCACACTTCGTGCTACATTTGAGCAAACTAGATAAAATGATCACTTAATTCTTCTGTTTTTTCTTACAGGGTATTGGTGGGGTGGGGAGTGTTGCTGCTGAAATGCTTACAAGATGTGGTATAGGCCGCCTTTTGTTGTATGATTATGATACAGTGGAGTTAGCCAACATGAATAGGCTATTTTTCCGTCCTGAACAGGTGTGATTGAAATTATTGTCACTATTAATTGTTTTAGATCCCCTTGAGTCAAAGCAAGCTACTGCAATTATTAGTTTAGTAACTTTATACGGGTTCTCACTTGATAGCATTCTCTGCCTGTTCTTTTCACTGACTCTTCTCTTATCAAGTTTAGGACGTACAAGTTGTTGTTAGGCATGTTGAACATTGATTTTATATTTCTCAGGTTGGTATGACCAAGACTGATGCTGCTGTCCAGACTTTATCAGAAATAAATCCGGATGTTGTTCTTGAGGTAATATTTTCAAGAGAAGTAATAAAACGGATGGTGCATATTGACCACTGCTATTGTAAACATGTTGAAGTGGTTGTATACTTGTATATCCACTTTACTATGGTGTTCGTCTTCATATCCTATATAGGCAACCTTATTGACTGTATAAATTTGAAGTTCTAAAAAAAAATGCATTGGAAATTGGCTTCTTTCTGATAATGGTAATAAATGAACATTTTTTATTTCAATATTAGCTACTTATATCTTAACGCAATACCTGTTCTTATGGGTTGCTAGATGTTCCTGAATCAATTCGGAATCCTGATACAAAGTTCCTACAATTTTTTCTTGTCTTCTTGATGGATATGAATTTTGTGGAATGAAACTGCAAAACAAATTAAGGAACTCTTATTACGTTCTTAATCAATCTCTCTCAAACCCACTTTGAAATTTACAAATGGGTTTTTTAGACGCTGCTGATCTTCTACATATCTCTGTAATGTGCGACTTTTCTAGGTTGTGGACGTGGGCAATCATGGGATAGTAGTCTCTCCTATACTGATGTACCTGGATTCAGGAATTATCGACCCAATTAGCCACTTTTCAGTCACCAAGTCCTTAAATAAAGCATCATGGTCTTAAACAACTTTAGTTTATCAACATTAACTACCGACTCCATTTCCATATACGCTGGTGGCTCTAGCTGACATTCTCGCTGTCAATCTTCTTGAGGATTCTAAAGGGTCCATAATGAATGTGTTTAGTTTTACCCCCTCCCATCAAATACTAAGACTGAACCACCATGCAACCAAGACCCTACCCCAACCCTTTGCCTCATTCACCCTTCCCCGCTGATAGCTTACAAATGAGATGATGATGGTTGTCTAGTGCCTTGAACGCCTCCAAGGGCCCTGCTACCATGTCCAGGACCTCTGGGCATTGTAAAGCTATAGGGAAATACCAATATAATAATTATACATATATATATATGTAATGATACATGTGTATATATCTGTGTGTGTGTATAGTGGCTGGGAGGGGTGTTCACCAACTAGTTTCTTTTGATACCTGGATCACTAAATGTGTTCATTGTTGTAATGTTCTACCATGCATTAACTTGAGCCAGATGGGTCGAGTTACTTCTAGTGCTCAATTACGTTAGTGAGGATTAACGGACTCATAGTTTGTGCATTTTGATATGTAAAATATAACTACATCTAGATTATATAGACATGATGATTACAATCCAATTCTGTATTATTTGTTACAACTACTTTCCCAAATGCTTAATATCATTATTCCATTTATATGATTACTTGGAAATGATACGAAAGATTACCTCCAAACTAAGAAAATTGTTTGATAAGTTGAAATTAGTTGACAGCGTTCATTTCACAAATTAGATGCTAAACACCCCTGTAACTGATTAAGTGATCCTAACTAGAAGAATGTGATAATTTCTTACAAATTTAAGATCACCTTTTTTTTACTTTTTTTTGACTTCTTCACACGATAATTTTTATTTACTATTTTCAGAGCTTTACCCTGAACATAACAACCGTGCAAGGCTTTGAAACTTTCATTTCAAGTCTCACAAACAAATCTTACAATCAAAAGAAAGAAGGCACTGGAGTGGATCTTGTTTTGAGCTGTGTAGATAATTATGAAGCAAGGATGGTTGTAAATCAGGTTAATTTTTTTTCCCAAAAATGTGTTTTTTATAATCAGTTAACTTATTTCTTCAATAAGCGATGATTTATGGTTGTTAGCTAACCTTTTTTTTTGTCTGTACAGGCATGTAATGAACTGAATCAAACTTGGATGGAGTCTGGTAACTAAATGCATTTGTCATTTTTTTGCTTCATCATATGGAACCTTATTAAATTACTAGTGAACCCATGTTGTAGTGTTCTCAATTTAAATTGTGTTAAAGTCTAACATAAATAGCATTCCCATGGACCTAGCGTTTATGTTTCTGCTTGTTTTACATCCTCAATTTAGTTTAAAATTTGCTTTTTGAGGGTTTGGTTTGTTTTCGGGCAGGTGTGTCTGAGGATGCTGTTTCGGGTCATATACTGTTACTGATTCCTGGAGAAACTGCTTGTTTTGCTTGTGCACCTCCTTTGGTAAGTGTGTAATTATATAAATCAACTTTACGTGTTTACCTTGTTTTCGCCTTTATTATAAGATATGAACTTTTTTTATCTTTGTGATTGTTCTCTTGTTTAGGTCGTTGCATCTGGGGTGGATGAACGCACACTTAAACGTGAAGGAGTTTGTGCTGCATCTTTGCCAACTACTATGGTCAGCAATGCCTTTTACACCGATTAAATGCGATGTTTGGCTTATTATTACTATTATTATTATTATTGTTATTATTATTATTATTATTATTATTCTAACTCATGCCAATCGGTAGCTTGGTAAGTGTAGGCAACCATGTTTACATAAATGTCTACTGTGATTGTAGATTTAAAAATCATGTTGTGTACATTTGTCGCTAACATACTAAAGTATTTGATAGGGGGTCGTTGCTGGGCTTTTAGTCCAAAACACACTCAAGTTCTTGCTGAAATTCGGACAAGTCTCACCATACTTGGTAAATATTACACAACTCATGTGTTTATTTTTGTAAATAACTAAATATATATTCTATTAAATACGGTTAACAATAATAATACTATACAACAATAGTCTAAATTTGTTAGTAAAGTTATTCAATAGGTTGTATGTTTTAAAATAAAACAGAACCCCAATCAATCAAATTGCCACCTCAAATTCTGGCTACGGGCCAATAGTCATTCACACGTGGATACATTTTTAGACTTGACATATATTTCTTTGTATTTCGGATATCAGGGATACAATGCTCTTAAAGATTATTTCCCAACAATGGCAATGAAGCCAAACCCTCAATGTTCAAATGGACCTTGCCTAGAACGTCAGGTAAACTGATCATGGTTTTTTTTATTTTTAAATTTTAAAAAATTGTTCCATTTAAGGTTGTTGGTTTCTCCCTGGTGCTATAATAATTTTGACACTATGCAGAAAGAATACATGCTCATAAAACCCGCAAGGGATGCAGCTGCCAAAGCAAAGATGGAGGAAGAACTGTCAGCAATAGAAATCCCAGTTCATGCTGATAATGAATGGAATATAAGGTATCTTACACTAAGGCCTTTAAACGATTCAGGACTTCCATTTCATGATATTTGATTGATTTAACTACTGGTTCAAGATGGCAAAATGGATTCGGGTCAAAATGGGTGATATTTTTGCTGGTCGACTTGGGTTGACAAACACTTAGGATGTCAAATATGATATAATATATCATATTATTAAATTAACTTTTGAGTAAAATGATTTATGATGCTTCATGCTTTAAAAATACACTTGCTGGTAACTTTTGAAATGTTCTACCCGTTTTCTTATATGCATTTTTTTAAAGGGAATAATTCACCTAATAATTACCAAGTTTCTTTAGTGTTTCACTAAAGTCATTCACCCTTTTTTTAACAATAAAAACCACTCAAGTTTCAATATTGTTCCATTGTTGTGAAATCTTTTTATAAACGTTCAAAATTTTCAACGTTAAGTGACCTAAAGTAACATATATGAAACATGGTTACTTTTTAGTGATTATTTTTTTCAAGTTTAACCTAAAGTAGGAGGTAATTGTGAAGAAAAAGATTCACTAAATAATAACCAAGTTTCATAATTGTTCATTTGAGGCAACTTGAAAAAACAATACTAAATAGTAATCGAGTTTCAACTTTCATATATATTTCATTTAAGTTAATTTAAAAAAAATCAAACATTTATAAAAAAGTTTTATAACAATGGAACAATAAATGAAACTTGGTTATTGTTTCATGATTTTATCCATTTAAAAAAAAATTATACCTGGGTTAGAGATAAGACATGACCCTAATCGACCCATTTAAAGTAAATGGGTTGGAATTGCTTCTTTTACTATTAGTCTGTTTAAAAGGTTTTGTTTGGATATTGGTGTAAAATCATATCTTAATTGTTGCTTTTCAGTGTTGTTGATGATTGTGAGATTGATGTCAATAATGCCCAAAGTTCAGGTTAGCTCTTTCTACTATCAACTAATTCAATTCTTATGACCAGCTATTTGTTTGTTATCCAACTATTACAAATATAATTTTTACAACAAATATGCACTCGTTTGGTTGTCACCCGAAGTGTGTAATTGGAGTAAGAATTCTTACATTAGGGTTTGGATTTGACCATAAATTGTCAATTTGAAATGCAACCTTCAAATAAACTTGACTACTGAACTCGATAAACTTTTTTAAAGGGAACGATTCTAACCATATAATTAAAATCGAGTTTATTTGCACTTTGGGTTATATTTGATAAACTTTTACCCGAATTAGTGTTTACAGCCTGTAAATTCTTTTATGCGAAAAATTGACTTAGTATCTTTAAGATAACATGTTCTTTAATCATATTTTTCATAATATTTTGAATAAATTTAGAAACATCATCAAAAAATGTAACTTACATGGGTGAAAACTGAAAATATCATTTACGGCCTTTAGATAACCAAGTATTCGCTAGAGGTGTCAAAATGGGTGGGTTGGAACTCAGACGGGTCACAGGTTAAGTAATTAGTTAAAACACATAATTCATTAAATAATAATGTGATAAAATATATCTTTTTAGTTGAATCATTTTAGCTTATAACCCATTTGATAAAACATAGCTCAAATCGACCAACCAATTTATAAGTTATCGGGTAAAGATTGCCACCAGTAATATTTCCATTTTTACCCCCCTGTTGAATGTTGATGGTAATTTTTGTTTGATGACAGATGCTCTGCCAGAAGGTCTTGTTCATGAGCTTCCAAACGCTGATGTCTACAAGCATCCAACGGTCTCAAATGAAACTGTGGACACTGTAGATGATCTTGAAGATCTCAAAAGGCAACTTGAGGCCCTCAATGCCGATTAGATTTTCTTTTTAAAAATTATAATCTACAAATTGAGTAAAAAACCAAGAAGAATTTTGGCCTATTTCCAGTGTTGGTCAAGGAGCACCTTTGACTTGAATTAAATTAATAAATTATGAGTTTCTACACCTGTGACTTGTTTCTAACAAAACATTTTCCTACACTTGATTTTTCTGCTTGTCTATAGAGTAGGGGTATAAACTGCGAGCTCGAGTTCACTTAAGTTTGAGCTCAACCCATTTAACGTAAGAGAGTTTGAGCTTGGCTCGTTTAGAGCCTTCTTTCTAAAGCTCGAGCTCGGCTAGTTTTTCAAGCTTTAGTTTGGTTCTGGCTCAACTCGTTTGTCATTTATTAATTATTTTATTTGTATATATTTAAATTATATTTTTGTATAACTATAACTTTTATATATGTTATATTATTTATGTAATTTTTATATAATCTCTGAGTACATGGTTAAGGATACGAGTTCGTTGAACCATATGATCAAGGTTTAGAGGTTGTTTGGTAGCTTCTTAATGACATTAAGAGGCTACCTCTTAATGGTTTAAAGCCTCTTAATAATTAAGAGGTAATGGGCCATGTAACTTGTGAGGACTTATTATGATGCTACCTTTTAACCATTCAAACTTAAGGCTACCTCTTAACTATTCAGACTTAAGACTACCTCTTAACCATTAAGAGGATTTGAACCATTAAAAGATAGCCTCTTAATGACCATTAAGATGCTACCAAACAGGGCCTTACTTTTAAAAGCACAGTCTTGTTTAGCTTTCCTTATATTTTTAGGTAGCCATTGCATGTTCTAGTCTTTGTGTCTCTATGGTGATTTATTTGTGACAAGAATATTCTCACTTGTTTTTTTTTCACCATTTTTATGTTATTGTTAGTTTACTAATATCATAGTTTAGTATTCTCTATTTTTCTGATGTTTTGATCTCTTGAGTAGCACTGTATTTCTAATATACTTTTATGTCTAGATATGGTTTGGAGCCGGTTAAAAAAAAGAGTTTTTTTTGGAGGCCGAGGTTTTCTTGGCTGCAACCTGTCTATCCTTTTGGACAGAGGAAATGTTTGCCCTTACCACACCTACTTTACTATTTATACCTTACAAATTGTTTTGCTATGAGTATGATCTACTGGGTACGTTTGCTTGTTTTTTTGTTATATGGTTTGCAACCGACGATCTTTTTGTAAGCAACCTCTCTATCCCCTGGTATAGAGGAATGATTTATCCTACATCTTACCCTCTTTAGACTTTACCAATAGTTTTGCTATGGGTGAGATTTTATCGGGTGTGGTTGCTATAATATATTATTTAACTATTTTCATCACAGTTTTATATGTAATAACAACTATTACATAAATATTTATTTAATATGCTAAACAAAAATTATATAAATAAAATGCTCGTTTAAGCTCGCGAGCCTGTTCAAACTCGATACATAAAAGCTAGGCTTGAGCTTGTTTATTAAATGAGCCATTATATAAGCTCTAACTCGTTTAAGGTCGCCACAATTCAAGCTTTTAACAAGCCAATAAGGAGTAGTCTACGAGCGACTTGACTTGTTTATGCCGAGGTTGTTTATTAAATGAGTCATAATATAAGCTCGAACTCGTTTAAGGTCGCCACGATTCAAGCTTTTAACAAGCCAATTTCGAGTAGTCTACGAGCGGCTTGACTCGTTTACGCCTGCACTATAAAGTCAATTTTTCCATTTTTGCACGTAAATGAATCAGATTTAAGTTATATTATATATTTGCGGGGTTAGTTTTAAGTACATAAAATTTAATAAAATCAGGTTATTTTAACATAAGATCATCCGTAGTGGTTTCACGCCCCCCTCTTTCACGCACCGCCACATCAGCGTCACATCAGCACAAGGACAATCACTGCCCAGAATCACTAAGCTGCGTAGTGGTTTCACGTCCCACATTTAATTTTTTATCATTAGCTAATAATTAACCAAATATAAAATAAAACTACATAAATAGTTGAAATAAAAAAAACTACATTCAATAAAATAAAATTAAAAAAACTACATTCATAAAAAATAAACATAAAACTACTTGTTGTCCTCATCGTTTAAGTTGTTGATAAATATTTGGTTCCGATGACGTACTCGGAACGTAAACGTATTGAATACTTTGATTGAAGAGGTTGCTCGGGTCGTTGTTTGGCTCATCATTTCGAGGAAAAAAAATAGGTATTTGGGTTGTTACGGATGTTTGCGAAATGTGGATTATTTGGGTTACAAGTATTTATTGTTGAGTAAAATGAGTGAAAGATAGATTAATATTTTTAGAGAAAAAGATGGAAAGATGATTTGATGAATTATTGAGTAAAATAGGTTGTTATTCATAAATGATTTTTTTTTAAATTACAACGGTCATATAGCGTTGGTGGTGTTAACGTGTGTGCCTCTCCACCGTGATTGCCCCCCAGCCCCTAATCACGCCCCATTCACACCAAGGGGGCAGTGTTCCCAGGCGTGAATTGTTTAGGTGGATCATGCCCTTTGGTTAACGCCCTCCACTACACTTAGACTAAGGGAGGTGGGAGTGGTACCCTCTCAACCAAACTGCCCTCCCAAATTACACCAATTAGAAGATGCCACCTCAATTAGTCAAAGTACCCATTATAGTAGAAGTGGTATCCTCCAACCCTCTTATTTATTTATTTATTTATTTTAAATTAAAACAAATTAAAAAACTAAAAATTTAATTAATAAATAAAAAGACAATACAATAAAGTAATCATTAAATAAAAATTCACCTCTCACTTGTGTCTGACAAGCCATTTTTAGAAAGAAAAAGAAACCAACTTACTATTTCCTCCCTCTTTTTCTATAAACCCACCACATCCCAGAGCATTTTCTTTAGTTTTTTTATCTTCATTTCTATAATTATATTAAAAATCATTAATTTTTCTATCTCCTTTTCAATTAAATAATACTTTTCTATACATTTATTATTACATTTTCTCTCCTTCACTCACAATACTTTCAAAAAACATTAAAAAATTTATGCAGGTGAACAGTGTTTTCCTTAAATATACAAAAAATTTATACATTTTCTCTCTCCTCCACTCATAACCACTCCTTAAAATATAGGGAACCCCACTCACAAATATATGGGGAACCTGCTATGAATGATCTCAATAACTTCATTTTTCTTTTGCAAATGTTTATGTTACTTGTCATAATTATTGTGAGGGTAAAAGAAATATTACCTATGGAGGTTTGAAGTTGGTTAAACGTCGAGTATAGGATGAAGTTGGTTAACTATCACAATGAAAAAACCCACAAAATAATTGGTCAAATACTTGCATTAAATAAATATTCCAACTTTTTTCGGCGGATATATAAACCCGCCCAAAGTACCCTCCCATTTTTACCTGTTGAACCCTCTACCCTTACGACGGTATACCCGCTGATCCCTCTCTACCCGCTATCCCCTCCTACCACCCTAATATTTTAGTAAAAAAATCTTGTTAATAAAAGCACATAATTTAATGAGTTAAATAATAAATTTTCTTCAAAACTAAAGGAATCTCCCTGGTTGCCCACAAATTCTGTCAGATAAATAATTATAATCATGTTGTCCAAGACAATTTCACCTTTTGACGATCTTTCCGTGTAAATAAATTGGTTTTGTTAAAACTATTGTGTCATAAAATGTTTCTGTGTAAATCATTAGGTTTGACAATAAATTACAAAAAACATCTAACATTTATATTTCTTGGATTATTATCATTATTGGGACCGTCACATAGACATTTGAGGCCCATACAACATCATAAGTCTATTTTATATAGTCGTTTTTTATAACTATTTTAAAAAAAATATATAATGTTTATTACACGGGTAAGTTGTACACTGAGTCACGTAAGTCGACGAATCCGACGAATTTGAAGTATGTTCCGTAGGTTACGGTGAAATTTTGATGTTTGCATTTGAGAAGTGGAAAAGTTATCGTTCGTTTTGAAGAAATTGAAAAAAAAAATATTAATTTTGGGAATTTTCCCATAAAAAAAATACACGCATCATTATATTACTACGCTACGTAACTTCGTACCCTTCACACGCCTTTTTGTATTTTACCTCACTACTCTTCCGCCACAATAAAAACATACACACATCATTAGATTACTGCGCTAACTTCGTACCTTTCACACGACTTTTTTTATTTGTATTTGATCCGGACCATATACGTATGTATGTATGTATGTATGTAGGGGAGAGTTAGTTAATCCAACATTTAAAAAAGGGAAAATGTCACATAATAATAATCAAGTTTCAAAAGTGTTCCAATTAGGTTACTCATGCATTTTTTTCTTTCAAATTAGGTCACTAAACCTTCAAATCAAGCCATTATTAAAAAACAAAATGTATCAAGAAAGAAATGGAGAAGAAGATGTATGGGTCGAGATTTCCAATATATGTAACTTTATTAAAAAAAATAAAAAACATGTTAATTATATTAAAAAATAAAAATATAACCTAAAATCCACGTCACCATTCCACATTAGCGTAAAAAAGGAAAAAAATTCCTAATTGAAACATAAAAAAACATGTTAAAAACTATAATTTAAATAAAACATGAAAACTGAGTGACTTAATTGGAACACTTTTTAAACTTGAATTATCTAATCGGAACACTTTTAAAACTTGGTTACTGTTATGCAAATTTACACCTTTTAAAAAATTACATGAATTTGAAAAGTCCATCTAAACCATTATATTTTTTAATTTTAAAAGTAAACTATAACTAAATCTAACATGCGTAGAAGTTATTAAATAACAATCCGTTTGTATAGTATAATTAACAAACTCTTAAAAGGCAATATCGATGGTCAATCGGAGCCTCCGACAAAGCCATTCTTTTACATTTTGTATTTGATTTTTTAAAGTTTGAACCAAGGTTGGCTTAGCTGGGTTAGTTAAATGTGGCTTGATTAGATCTCTCCTTGGTAGTGGGGCGCACGTTCAAACCCTGCGCCCAATAAACTTTTTTTTTGTTTTTTTTTTCTTTTAAGATTTTGTTTTTCTGTTTTTTTTAATTATTAGGGTTTGATATGTGAGGCATAATACTTTTTCTATCTTGGGTTCAATCTCCAAAACCGACCAACCTTAAATTCTTACGTTTTTTATGTAGTTAGGCATTTTAGTGTCAACGCCAAGACGCGTGTAACTAGGTTCGCAAACGCGTCCTTACCCACGTTAATGCCATTGTATGACTCCACCGCAACGCGTGTCTTAACGTTGCCTTTTTTTTTCATGATTTTACGCCTCCGGTGCGACGCGCGGGTAAAAAGCAGGGTTTTTCATATAAGGTACTAAATATTATTAACGATCTAACTGCAACGCGCGAGTTTACGTAATGGTTTTGATTTTTTTTACAAAGTTACGAAGACGTTGAATGATTTTTTTTTAATTTTATCTAATTTCTTTAATGAATTTAGCAAATGTCGACGTAACATGAACGCGCGATAACTGAGTCATGTTTACGTCGCAACGCATGATGAATCGACATACTTATTTTTTGGGTTCAACGCCGCCGCCGCAACGTGCGGGTTCTTCACACTAGTTTTGCTTAATATGTAAATGCATGTATGTAAATGTATACACCATAAATGAGATCGAAAATATATTCCTTATTTTAATAAACTTATACATTTGGTTTTTGGGTATGTACATTTCTTAAATTTAATTAAATTTACTAGATCTATTGTCCTTTTATGCACATACACATATTTATTGGTTTTGTTAATAGATTTCCCTAGGCCTTTAGTCTTCAACAAAGTCGTCCAACATTCTATCACGTTTGTGTTTTGACAATGAACCGGGTTCTAGGATACCAAAAAGAAATAGTACTATATAACATACATATCACGTGGAAATTGGGTCCCTGCAACTAATCATACACAAAGTAGGAATTTATGATAGATAAACCCCAAACAAATCAATTAAACTTAATTAGATACCATGCATATCATTTGCATGAATGTTTTATTTGATGGCCTGCTAAGACGGAACAAACCGTTAGGCTCATCGTAGGGGAGGATTTCATGCTATCCACATTCGGCGTGAAAATCAGGTAAGATCTTTTGAGGGAATTATTAATGAGTATGAAGTGAATAGTTGAGAGTGAATGTCTTACCTTGGTGATGAGGTACCCTTATTTATAGGCACGAGTCTTGGAATAGTGAGGAGATTTCCTTTGATCCTTGGTATTTCTCTTTGGAGTCTCGGGTTTTTTTTTGCTAAATGGGGCGTGCCTCGATTCCTTAAAGGACTCCCAAATTAGTGTAATATTCATGCTACCTTGGCTTATACTGCTAGGGTGTAACACCTAAAACTTCAAACCAATAAAAAACTTTTCAAACACATGCGAAAGTTGGTCCCGTTTTCACTTTCCAAAATAACATGAATATTAAATACCTAAATGGATACATTCATTAAACATTACATTTCAAAAACCCCGAGTTAAAGTGACAAATCACGACCATTATCACTTCACACATTTACATTTAAAACCATTGTTTTTAAAACCCCCACACGGAGGCTAAGTTTAATTAAAACCAAAACACCACAATATCTTCATGAGAATCCAATCTCGCTTGACTTGCATCCCGAAGCTAGACTGGAGCTTTACCTACACCCAAAACACAACACAAATAACCATTAGTACTGATTTACAACCATTCGAACGACCCCCAAATTAACACCCCCAAAATGGCCAAAACTCCAAACCAACATATGACCCAACGTTTTACAGAAGCTTTTGGGTGTATCATATGCTGCCAACATATGATATGCTCAACCAGCGTATGACCCAACATATGATATGGTCACCAAGAGTATCATATGCTCATTGCAGGTCATTCATGCCCAAATTAGTTTTTAGCCAATTCCAACTTGTGTAAGTTCATTCCTAGCAAGTTTTAACACCCAACACGATGTTAACATATATATAACACCCATTTACACCCTCCATTAGTTTGTATGTTCCCCATTCCCGTGAGACTCTTATGATCTCAATCACTATTATACTCATGTGAAGTTCATAGACATCAATTTCATAAACAAGTGAGGTTCTAAGACCTCAATCATCCTTGTGATGCTCTTGACATAAAATTCACCAACATGTGAAGTTCTAAGGCCTCAATTATCCTTGTGAGGCTCATGACCTCAAATTCACCAACAAGTGAGGTTTTAAGACCTCAATCACCCTTGTGGGAGTCAATGATCCCAATGAAGTTCAATTCCTCAGAATACTCTTGAGGATCATGAATTCATTTTACAGCCATGAAGTTCAAGTCTTTAAAACACCCGTGAGGATCATGATTTCATTTTACACCGTAGATTGTAATCAACTTATACCACTTATCACCAACTAACACACACAAGTATGCATACATATACTAGCACTTATTCACACCCAAGAAGTATTACACATATGAAAATGTTTATAATATACGGGTACATGTAAATTTACACATATCATATCATATAAAAATGTTGTATTTGAATAGTAATTCTAGTATCTTAAACAAACAAATGATTTTTTTAGTTGTTTTTAGCGAGTTCTCAAAATATTTAGGAGTTCTCAAATGATCCATTCCATTAAATTAACATCTATCAATTACATAAAAAAATTAACACTCCGTTGACAAGAAAATGTTTTTAATAACTAACTTTACAAAATTTATAACCGTCACGTTAAAGTACATTTTTTAAAGATATACTTTGACGAGTGTATGTGTTAACAAATTACATTATATTTTATTCAATCCGTGTATTTTATTCAATCCATGTAATACACGGGTTTTTTAAGATATAAATATTTTATTACTAAGGCCATCCGTAGTGGTTTCACGCCCTGCCATGTCAGCGACACATCAGCATAGGGGCAATCACTACCCAGAATTACTAAGGTCTGTAATAGTTTCACTGTCACGTCACTCACTGCATTAATGAATGAACTTTTTTTTAATTCATTTTATTAATTTTTTTTAAACAATTGATATTGGTTTTTTAAAATAATTAGTTAACATCTGAAATGTCGATCCAAACATGTTACAAACCACTTACAAGATCAAATATAACTTTTTTAAAACAACTCTGTTTTCATTAAAATTTATACATGGATGTTCAGAAAAATAAAATAAACAAGCTCGTGTATTTTTTTTGAATAATCACCGAGAATGAGTTATTTGAGAAAAAACCAAATTAAATCCTAAACTAAATATCTAATTAAAAAAAGGGAAAACAATTGTGACTTGTATTATTTTGATTGGGCGTTGGGATACAAGCTTTGACCCTCCACCGTGAATGCCCCCACGCCCCCCTCTAATCACGCCCCATTCACGCATAGGGGGCGGTGTTCTGAGGCATTTTTTTGCTGATATGGATCACTCCCCAGGTTTCACGTTCTCCACTACGAATGCTCTAAGTATATAAAATTATATTTATTTAACATGTGTAATATAATTCTAACCTAGCCTACCTACTAAAAAAATGCATATTTTAATAGATTATTTAGGGGACCTACAAAAAATGTTGCTAGATTTTTTTCTTTTTACAAAAGAAGCCCTGATCACCACACATATATGGCAAACACCATCCTATTGTAATACTGTCAATATACCAATTTTGTGTCGGGTCATTATGCACAAGAATAAAGGGTATTTTCCGGACTACCCTTTTCAAATAAGTGATTTATATTTTTTTAATGATTAATGTTATATTCTTTAATAAAATTATATCAGCGAAAATGCTGTCAACCGAGCTCTTTTAGTTATATACACATTTTAAGTTGTAACGCAAGAATACCAATGAACATAATACCTAACATTATTAGATATTAAGAAAAATAATTCTAGTGGGTCTATCTATCTTTTCTAGACATTCTGAATCATGTGGTTTTAGAAAAAAAAAAAAGACAGAAACATATGCTATTTGTTTGTTTGCGATTAAAGGTATATATAAGTTTGATTTTTCATCTTCTTACATAAATATTTCTTTTTTTTTTAGTATAAATTTTATAAAAAGTATACACATATGCTATTATGTAAGATGAGATATCAAAGTCCCGAGGACTAAAAAGTGAAAATGGTGAAAAGTTGTATGTGACGGACCGTCACCAAATGGCAACGTCCGTGTCGTAATATCGAAGGCGGTTTAGGGTTAGGCTAGAGGGATGACGCGTGGCTTGTGAATCACACCCATGATGGACCATCACAACACCATAATGGTCTGTTACGTGGCCAGGAAGTGCTTGACCGCCAAGAAAATTGGTGCCGGACTGTCACCGGTGGTAACGGTCTGCCACGAAATTAGATTTCAGCCTATAAAAGGGTGGCTTGAGCCATTGTTTGATACAATAATCTCAAACCACTTCTACATTTCTATAAAACGTTTAAGCCGGTCGAGCACAACGTATTGCGAGTGCGGGTCGGATTGGGTGAACCGTTTGAGCAAAGAATCGAATGTAGTAAAGCATGAGGTTATAGTAAGTACACTAACTCGTAAGTAGGAAACACATAGTTGTCCTAATATGATTTTAAATTATTACACGTAATATGTGTAATGTTATAATGCCTACATGTGTTTTGAAATAATGAAATAAACAAGTCGGGTGGCCATGGACTTACGCAGTCCAAGGATCCATGTGGATGGAATTGGTTAAGATGCCAAGGACCCGATGCTTGTCCAAATCAAATAAACATGAGCCCATGAACCCACGCAGTTCAAGCATCTTGTAAAGGAAGACGAAGTCCAAATGATGTGAAATAAGATGAAAGTGGACCAATGTGGTTCGAGGATCTCGTAAGGACGCAAGAAGTCCAAATGATGTGCAAGGGCCCAAGGCTTGCCCTGAAATCTCGTAGGGACCCAAGGCTTGTCTAGTGATATGTAAGTAAGGGAACCAAGGAGTCCCAAAATATACAATTGATTGAAATGATTTTTGAATAAACGAAATGGGTACTTACTAAGAGAAAGCTAATGTAAAATATTTTCAAAAACATTTCAGGAAAGAGCACCCAGAATGGTTAAGCTTCTAAGGACGAGGTCGGAAGAAGACATAATCCCCGAAGTCTTTTGTAATATATATAGCAGATAATGCTTATAAAACAATTATATATTTTTATAGTGAAATATCCGTATTAATATCGTGACAAGTTCTTTGATGATATGGGACCTAAACTCTGATATTTCAAAAATAAAGAAAAGTGGGTGTTTCATAGCCGTGGTGTGTAACTTTTCGGAGGTGTTCCCCAAGGACTTGCCTGGAGTACCACATGATCGGTAGATGGAGTTTCAGATAGACTTAATGCCAGGAGTCCAACCCGTCTCCAAGGCACCATACTGATTAGGTCCATTGAAAATGAAAGAGAGCAGATGGGTTAGCTAGAAGAGCTTTTAGATAGAGGCTTTATCTGAATGAGCATTTCACCTTGGGATGCTTCGATGTTGTTTGTAAAGAAGAGAGATGGTAGTATGCGTATGCACATTGATTACATAGCATTGAACAAGCACACAGTAAAGAATAAGTACCCGTTACTTAGAATATACGATCTTTTTGAGTAGTTGCATGGTGTGAGCTGGTTCTCAAAGAGAGATCTTAGGTCGGGGTATCACCAATTGAAGGTTAGAGAAGAGGGTGTACCAAAAATACGTTCCGTACACGTTATGGGCATTACGAGTTTCTCGTAATGTTCTTCGGATTAACGAATGCCCTTTGTAGCATTCATGGATCTAATAGACATAGTATGTCATCCAATGTTGGACCAGTCAGTGATAGTATTCATAGATGGTATACTCCTCTACTCAAAGAGTGAAAGTGATCATGCTTGTCACCTTAGAGAAGTGCTAGAGAATCTAGATAAGGAGAAGTTGTATGCAAAGTTTTCGAAATACGCGTTCTGTCTTAGAGAAGTCCAATTTCTAGGACATGTCATCAACCAAGATGACATCATGGTTGATCAACAAAGATAGAGACAGTTAAAGAATGGATAATTTCTGAAAATGCCGACAGAAATACGAAGTTTCTTGGGATTTGCAAGCTACTATTAGAGTTTCATTCATGATTTCTTGCAAATAGCTTTGCCTTTGATAAGGTTGACCCGAAAAGAAGTAAAGTGTGAATGGGGTCTAACCCAATACAGTGCTTTTGAAGAGCTAAAGAAGAAATTGACCCAAGCTACAGTCTTGGCCTTACAAAGGTCAACAACGACTTGGTGATTTATTCCGATGCTTCAGGTCAAGGGTTAGGATGTGTCTATATGCAAAGGAGAAATGTGATCGCTTATGTATCACGATAGTTAAAGACACACACAGTAAACTACCCAATGCACGACCTCTACGGGGTCAAGTGCACCATTTATTGCGATCACAAAAGTTTAAAGTACTTCTTCGAACATAAAGAGCTTAATATGAGGGTTAGACAATGGTTAAAACTAATAAAATATTATGAGTGTGAAATCTTATACCACACTCGAAAGACAAACGTGGTAGCTGACGCCCTGAGCCGAAACAAGGCATCAACTCCTATTCGAGTGAAAACTTGCTAACTGATTATAAAATCCAATCCCTGGATATATACCATAATGGAAATGGGAACATATTACAATGGACTTCATAACCAAGCTACCTCGCACAACCAAGGCTTATGATACCATACGGGTAATCGTGGACCGTCTGACGAAGACCGCTCATTATTGTTATGTTGTTATGTTGTATTGGGGCGTTTCAGCTATATTGTTATGTTGTATTTTGTGGTATATATTATGCTTTTTATTTTTTGTGCTTTATTTACGTATTGTATTTTCTAGGCTGTATTTTTTTTCATTAAGATGTAATCAAGATTCAAACCATAAATCATCACCAAAATCACTAGATATACAAAGGGTTTTTACTAATGGACTAAAATGCTCTAATCTTATTTGTTTATTGAGTTAAGTACACGGATGTGTATGTCCAAAATTTGGGTTTGATCCTTAAGTTTGAAAAATTATAGTAACAGTCTCAAATTCTGCATACACGTAACATGTTTGGTCTTTGGTGTGGATGACCGTTACCAATCTATTAAATATTTTAAAAATGATCAAAATACCCCTAAATGAAAAAAAATAAAAATAAAACCCAATATTTGTACCCCTTAGTTTTCAGGCGGCACCACAATTCTTTTTTAAAAGTCTATTTTTATTTGACCCCACACATATATCTATATATATATATATATATTATAAATACAGCTAGAATTGATTTTATCAAATATTCCTTTGTAATTTAACTAAAAATTTTAACTAGTAATAAAAAAGGATAAATAAAGTGTTTTGTTTTATACAAGACGCTAGCCTAATAAAAAGTTAATATATTATTGCATCCTAAAAGGTGTATATAGCCTCAACCTCATGCTCTCCTTTAGCCACACTCTTTCCATTCTCTCTAAAACAATGGAAAATGATCAAAAGGAATTGCAACTCCTCCCTATGCCATGGACCACATCCTCTTACTCACGTGCCTCACCATGGTCGTCGGATCTCATGACTTTCATATCAGACGACCTAGAATGTCCCTTGGATGGTGGCGTAGGTCCTTCCCTGGACCTCCAGCTCTCCACCAGTTTCCGACCAATCAAACCATTGACTGGAACGGAAACGAGGAAATGGAGAGCGACAGGCCAGATTCAGATAGCGGCGATGGAGAGTGCATACGCCAAACGTGTGAAGGAGATGACCCGACGGGAAATTGAGATGGCGCAGTCGGAATTTGCACGTGCAAGACACATGTGGGAGAGGGCACGTGAGGAGATGGAGATGGTGGAGAAGATGAAGGAAATGGCCACGCGCCGTATTGATTCGTGTATGGAAATCACTTGTCAATCATGTAGAAGAAAATTTCGAACTTATTAATGTTAATGATAACTAGCTAATTTTACATTTATTTGTACCAATTATTTTTGTATAACAAGTTAGAAGTTAATTTTCTAAATCTGTTTATTTTAAAATTAAAATAATGAATATAATAACAAGTTTTGTTATTACATTTTAATTCGTAATAATCACTTCAAAAACACATTTTAACACTTGTCTGATATGACAATTCATATTTTTTTATAACTAAAAACAATCATTTAAGTCACTTAAAGTTTTTTATTCTTTTAAACTCATTTAACTTTCAGTATGTGTTTCAATCCTATGTAATATTTTTATAAATGTTTATTTTTTTTAAAATTGAATGAGATAAATAAAACATATATAACTAAAATATATATTAAATGTTCTGATATATGCTATGCACTTTATCTATAAAAAAAATTAGAAGTATACGTGAAGCAAATGGTGGCAACGTGCTCCATCTAAAACCTTTTCATATACAAGTTAAATATCGATGGAATGGAACATGTGTCTCGTATCAAAATAAGGTTTAAAATTCGAATATATTCAATAATGAGTATTTTATTCCAAGTAAATTATATAAACATTATGTAGATTTCATTTTTTTTGTATATAACAAATAATAACTATGTGTAAACACAACATTAATATAAGCTGTCTTGACATTTGAGGGGAAAAAAATAATATTTGATTTTAGGTTTCAACAATATGATAATCCATTTTTTTTAGATTTTTATACATATAATATTGTTTTAAACAAATTACATACAATGATTACTTATAGTTTAAGCCTAAAAATCAAACACTCCCGTCCAAAAATTGCATAATTTTTGTTTTTTTAGGATGTTTAAAAAAATATAACATATTTATTTATGCTATTTATACATATTATTGCTTTTAGTCCAAAAAAATATGTTTCATTAATAATAAAAATATTTATTATTAATGAAACATAATATGTTTCATTAATAATAAATATTTTTAAATTATATACTAAATCAAAATTATATATCTGATCCACATGGGAGATAAATAAGGAAAAATTAAAAAAACCACATATGGAATAGCAAGCAAATAATGATTGACCATTTGACTGAGTTGTATCTTGTCACTGCCCTCCAAAACCTTAAGTTCCACTATATTCATTATGGTACTTCCTACAACCATTGAATAATACCAATTATGGTGCCTTTTCTCATATTGCTTTTTAGATCCAGGGTACACAATTATTTTATATTTATATTTATATTATAGTGAGATAAGTAGATAACTTCTTTTTCTATTTTTATAGACATAAGTACATAACATATACGATAAATTCAAGTATATATTTTATTTGAAGGTACAAGTATGTGGATTTTTCCAAAATAAGAGCCTTTAGAGTATTCTTATCAGTTTCTTCATCCTCATCTCTATAATTACACTAAAAATCACTATCTTTTCTATCTCATTTTGAATTAAATAATACTTTTTTATACACTTATTATTACCTTTTCTCTCTTCTCCACTCACAACACTTTAAAAAAATATTAAAAAATTTATACAGGTGAACAGTGTTTTCCGCAAATATACAAAAAATTTATACATTTTCTTTCTCCTATACTCACAACCACTTTAAACCACACCTTAAAATATAGGGAACCTCACTCACAAATATATGGAGAACCTGTTGTGAATGCTCTTAGGAGTACCGAAGGTTTGTATATTTTTAAGACATTTTTAACGATTCATGAATATAAAGTAGATACTGAAAATTTTCACATGTGTGATGTACACATTACCGTACATATTCACTAAAAATAAATGTATTTTTAATATCTTTAAAAACAATTGAAATATTGAATAATTAAGTTGAGTTTAGGATGACTTGAATTGTGTTAAAACGATATTTTACGTCTAATGTGTGATGTACAAAAGCATAACATGAACTCTTTCTTATATTGAATAAAGCACACGTCTTGTTAAAAGTCATAGAAAAAATACACGAGCCAAAGTTCGTGCATGCACATGTATTTTATTTTTAAGAATTCAAGAGATACACACAATCCACATTTTACAACATAATCACATTGTATTTCATTAAGTTTTAAAAGTTTTGCCTACCATAATCAAAAGCTCAAACCATTCTCATTTCGTAAGTTAATTAATACTAATTAGAACAAGTTGATTCACTAGTTGAAAAGAGACTATGGATGTGACTAAAGCAACATGAGTTTAGATTCATCATCATCACAACAAAAAGCAAACACAATCCTCCTCTCTCTCACAATACACTTTTTGTTTACACCTTGTTAGCTTTTAGCACCATACATCATCTCAACCAAACACCCACTACCCTTGTCTGGATTTTAATCCAAACACTAAAAGATACACATCATATAAAGATATTTTTTTCATTATCTTATTCTGTGCACTTCAAATCTTTATCATTTTAAGTTTCATTAAGTTTATTACATATATAAAAAAGATTCCACTATAATAACCATCACATGTAGAAGATGAGTTTAGAGAAAAACCTAAATGTGTAGGTATTGCGATATCTCATCAACTAGATGGTTGTGAGTTCAAGTCATAACTTTGATCGGGATAAAAGATATATCAGTTTAATGTTTAAAAAACAATAATAATAAGTGTAACACGTCTCTAAGATGTTTTTTTTACATTTTCTTTTTGTTATTTTCTAATGCATTTTTTCAGTTTTTTTTCTCCTTTTTTTGTTCGTTTTGTTTCAACGTTGTGTTTTAGCATGCAATATGTGCCCCGACGTGTAGCGAGACAATTTTTTTTTCTTTCAGTTTTCTTTTTCCTAGATTTATTTTATTTTATTATTTTTTTTTCAATTTATTTATAGGTTTATTTCCTTTGTTATTTTAGTATTCTATAACACTTTATCTTTCTCTTATTTTTACATTACATTATTTTTACGATAAAAATTTTTAACACTTCCATTTTATGAACATTACTGGGTTACGACACCTCTGTGAAGCGCGGGGTGTTCTACTAGTTGTTTATATAAAAGTAAGTTTTAGGACTATTGGTTAAGAGATTGAGCTTCTTGTAACCTTTATCATAATTTTGGGTTTTTACTCCTACTTGTGCACGGTGACAACGCTGACAGTCAGGTTTCGTTCAGTTGAATCAAAATTTTATGACGGTTTTAAATATATAAATATAATATAATATATAATTACATAATAAAAATTAGAGTAAATATCATTTTTGTCTATGTGGTTTGGTATTTTGGCCATTTTAGTCAGTTTCATCTAAAGACTTTTTAGTTTTTTCGTCTTTGACTTTTTAAAATCTGGGCATTTTCATCCGACTGACTAACTTCGTCTATATTTTAACGTTAAATCAGGAGCAATTTTGGTTAAATAAGAGGTAATTTAGTTAGATTTTAACCTAAGCAAATAAGAGGTAATTTAGTTAGATTTTAACCTATGCAGTTCAAATCGACCCTTGATTTAACGTTAAAATGTAGACGTAGTTAGTCAGTCAGATGAAAAATGGCTAGATTTTGAAAAGTCAATGACGAAAAAGCTAAAAAAAAGCGTTTAGATAAAATTAGCTAAAATGGCAAAATCATAGGAATGAAAATAACACTTTACTCTAAATATTATCACATGTATAATTTTGATAAAAATACTAAATAATATATTATGTTATATACAATCATGATTAGGGGAAGGTTCCAGAGAAAACCACATAGTTAGACGAAAACCAAGAAAACCACTAAAAAATCAATTTTAACCAATAATATAATATTATTATTTTATTTATTTATTTTTTATTTTTTTATAAGAGTATCAATGTAATATTACACATTTTTACCAAAAAATCATTTAAATATTGACTTACGTATACGTAACTCATAGTGTTACGTAAAGGTAAACGGAAAACATAAAAGTTGCGGTTACGTATACGTAACCTATGGTATTACACATTGTTTTAGTGGTTTTCTTGGTTTTCGCCTAACTTTGTGGTTTTCTCTTGATACTTTCCCATCATGATTATACATAAAATAATTGAATACTTAATGAATATTAAATTAAGCTTGAGCTTATAAATTCTTCATGAGCCGATCTCAAGTTATAGACGTAGAGATTGAAATAAATTGAATTCAACTTTACGCGTTTACATATCTACCCTCATGAGATCGAGCTTTATAACTTTTAGTCAAATGACCCTATACTTATGACATATCAGATTAATTATAACGACTGTTTTATTGTTATTTAAACAGTATAAAGTTATAAGCTGATGTATGTAAAGCTTACACTTGTGTGTTGGAGTGTTGGATCATCGATCGTAGAGGAAGAAAATACGTACGTAAAAGAATATGATGTTACAAGTCATATAGTGTTGGCATAGGCGGACCTATGTATTGGGGAAGGGGGGAGGCCGCTCTCCATAATTTTTTTTCCAGTGTTATATACGCGTTAAAATCCCGAATCTTCTGATCGCCCCCAAAAAATTTTGTAATCACCCTTGATTGTGCCACATGAAAAAAAATTTAGTGTTATATATATCGCTAGTCTACCGAACCAAAAAATTTCCAATCCTTACATAAAAATTTTCTAAGACCATCAATGAGTGTTGGTCTTATAGACTCATATATGTAATACGATTGTGACCAGGCGATTATATATATATTTTTTGGGATTATTATTATATGAATTACAGAAAAAAGGGTCTTTACAAGGAGTCAAGGCTTGGCATGACATGCTTTTCTCTTTTAGAAAGCTCGTGAAGGGAATGCCATCCGGGGCATTTTGGTCTTTTCGTATTTGGACTCTTTCTTCGCATGGTAATTAGTGATTTGTCTCAGTTTTGATAGAGATGTATGCTCATATAACAACACTTGCCGTAATGATTGGATTGAAAAGGAAATCATCGGTTAAGATTTTACACACACACACTAAACAAATAAGTGTACTCAATGTGAAATAAGTTTACTCAATGTGAGGGGACGACCAGAAGGTTAGGGGTTTAATTCCTACGATACGTAGATTGTTGTGTATTTATTTTTAAAAAACTAGAAATTGTTATTCAAGAAAAAACAAATAAGTATCAATAATGTAACATACCGAAAATAGTAAATAAGTAAATAATAATACGATAGAGATTTAAACGTCATAAAACGAAATAAGAACGGATGGGCTTGGGCTCGGCTCCAACGGGCCGCCCAGGTATAAAAGGGGCAAGGCAGCCCACTAGCTCATTTCACCTTCATTTTCACCATCTTAGAGAGAGAAAGGGAGCTCGGGTCTAGAGAGAGAAAGTCGACGGATCGTCACGAGATTAAAGGAGCACGTTACAGCTGAGCTCGTGAGCAAAACCTCCGAATCAGAACTTCAATCCAGGTAATGATTCGACCATAATCCGAGTTTTTGTTCACTTTGGGGTTTCTCGAGTTTTAGCTAAATAGATGATGTTTTTACGGATGAAACTTGATAATAAGCTTAGAAATAGTATCTAGAATGGAAACCGCACATTTTGATCAAAGAAAATTGTAAGATTAGCATGATCGGATTAACATGCATGAATTCCGAAATTTTGGTCCATGAACCAGGTACTGCGTACTTACCAAGTTCGCAGGAAGGAATTCCTGCGTACTTACCAAGTACGCAGGAGGAAGTCCCTGCGTACTTACCAAGTACGCAGGAGGAAGACTCATGCGCACTTGCCAAGTGCGCATGAGCAAGTCCCTGCGCACTTACTAAGTGCGCAAGCAGCAGACAGCAGGTTGATTAAGTAAAGTCAGTAGGTTTAGAATGATTAAACCATTAGAGTCGGGGTTGGGTCTAATGTGTATTTAACTACCTAATCCAGATCGGAAGTGACGCTGTTGAACCTTTGTTTAGGACAACCTAGAGTAGCTCATCAGGTGAGTTCTATGTGCCCCTTCTGTGTTATGTGCAAATGATTTATAAATGTTTAGGGGCTGTAGTGTATACACTAAATGAATAAATGTTATAAATGTCAATGTGATCATACGTATATATATATATATATAAATACTTATATATGAAAATGAATTATGAATAAAGAATGAAGCGTATGACTATAAAGAATGAATGAAAGAAGGACATAACGTAAAAGAATGAAATCTTGCTTTATATTACATATATATTGCATGTTATGAATGAATGTAAACGTTATAAACCCTTCTGTGACAACGACTACTTCGGTAGACGGACGACCACGTGACTATTTTGCAACCGGGACAAAAACGTTCCTTCGCAAGCTAGGACGTATGAAAAGGTATTAATGGACGGTCGAAGCAAGCCTTAACTAATGTAGAACGGTTGCATACATAATGGTCACGTGGGAAACGGTTGCCCTAGGGCAGACGGACAAAAATGACGGACTACGACGGTAGGACGGTAAAGAGCGGACGGACAAAGGTTGCCGAACGGATTTAATGATATGACGGACGGTTTTCTAGAGCCGGACGGTAATGAAACGGGCTACGACGGTAGTTCTGACTGCGATGTCTTTGTGACATTCGCGACAAGTATGATGGGTTGATCTCCCTTAAGATTATAGCCAATATGTGTTCTCTCAAAGAAAGTATGTATGTACATATGTATATACCCTCAATGAATGTTATGTGAGAGTAGCAAAGTAAAGAATATTTAAAAGTACGAATATACATATATACATTATATTCATGATAAGATAAATACTATGTATGATTGTCTTTAATCTAGAACTCACCAGCGTTAGCTGACTTTTAGTATACATTTCAGGTAACAAAGGAAAGGGTCGTGCGAAGGCGTGAAGGTTACCCGACACAAGACTGACATCCCACTTTAATATATGTGTTAAGACTTCCGCAGTTATGTTATGTAATTGAACGACGAATGATTTGTAATTGAATGATGAATGTTTTTAATTTAAGTTCAGTATTTATGACTATGTTTATAAGTAAATCCAACAAGTGAGGTCACCCGGTTTAGGGGCCTTACAAGTTGGTATCAGAGCAATAGTTTGAGAGATTTAGACATCCCTAAATGTCTAGACTCAAACTGATTATGGGAACAACGCACGGATGTCAGTATGGGTAACCAACGCCAACGCTAGCACGGTAAGTAAGTCATAAAGTTAATCCTCTTGCATAGGAATAGATACCTTAACTTAGAACAAATAGATGTTTATGCCAAGACTGATTTGAAGAGTTTCGAACCCGAAAAGCAATGTAAATTAGTAATCACAAACCGGTCACTGTAATTAAGAATTTACCTTGCTCGTACTGTTCCAAACTATGATCTGAAGAAATGACATTGATGTATTCCCTTTTTAACTATCAGGAAATTTAGAACTATGGCTGGTGGAGGAAGAACAGGACCTCGAGGCGGTCGCACTGGCCGACGAGGTAGACCTCCGTTGAACCCAAGATTTGAAGAAGAAGAGAGTGTGCATGCAGAGCACACCGAAAGTGTGCACGAAACAGAAGTGACCCCAATTAGGGACGACAGTCCAGGGCCTATACAGTTGGAACCTTAAGTCAGGGATGCTATTGCCCGTGAAGTTGTGCTCACTTTGAAGAAGGTATTGCCTGATCTACTATCCGAGGCAATAAAGAAAAGTAAAGAGGAGGATGAAGGAAACCACGAAGAAAAAGTATATGACAGCGACGAGGATGAGATAAAAGTGGGGTCAAGCACTAAAGGGTGCACTTATAAAAGTTTCAAGGATGGAGACCCACCCAAGTTTGATGGTAGCAAGGATTCGGTGGCTACTTTGGAATGGATTGAGAGAATGAACGCTGTAATCAACATCAGCGAGTGCCGACCAGACCAGGCGGTCAAATATGTTGCTCATTCTTTCACCAATGAAGCACTAGGTTGGTGGAGAAATATTCAAAGAACAAAGTCACCACATGCCCTTGCCAGAATGACATGGGAAGACTTGAAAAAGCTCGTAATCCAAAAGTTCTGCCCACAGAATGAGATTGATCGTGTGGAGAACGAGTTCCTAAACTTCAAAGCTGGCGACAAGACTCATTGCCAATATACTTCAAGGTTCAACGAGCTGGCCCAACTGGTACCACACTTGGTGGAAACCGAAGAACGTATGATCAAATACTATGTCAAGGGTCTGCCGCAAAGGGTCCGTGTCCACGTAAAAGCCAACCTACCCTCGACCTTCGAGTCGGTAGTCAACCTGTCTGGAATCGTTTACGACGATTATGCCAACGAGGACTCGGCACCTGTGACACAAAAGAGAAAGTGGGAGAATCCGTCTAGAGGCACCGGAAGAGGGAATGAAACAACTGAAATTAAGAAACCGAGGTTGGACGGATATGAAACGTGCAAGAAATGTGGAAAATAACATAGTAGCGAGTGTCGAATCGGCACCACCGTGTGTTATAAGTGCGGGAGGCTGGGGCACTACTCCCGAGATTGTTGGAAGGACGCCAAATGCCAAGTATGTGGATTGTTTGGGCATCTGACAAAGAACTGCAGGAAGGCCGACCAATCTGGTTCGGGAAAGGAGAAGGAACAGGAACAACAAAAGGCAAGGACTCGGGCCTATGCCTTAACTGAGGAAGAAGCAAGGGGAAACCGTGATGTCGTGTCAGGTACGTTCCTGGTTAATGATGAACATGCTGCTATTTTATTTGACTCTGGTGCTAGTAAAAGTTTTATATCCAATGCATTTAGTCGTAAACTAGATTGCACTATCAACACCATAGTAAAGGCCTTTAGCGTACAAACTGCCGTTGGTAAAAATTCGGCAGTATTCCAAGTAACAGAGGACTGCATAATAGAAATAGAGGGACATAAGTTTCCTTCTAGATTATTCCTTCTCACCTTAGGAGGATTCGATATAGTATTGGGGATGGATTGGCTAGCTGCCAACGAAGCTCAAATCATATGTAAACGTAAGAGGATACACCTCAAGACTCCAAGCGGCAGTCCAATTACGGTTTATGGGGATTGGAATTGCACGATGCCGAGCGTCATCTCGATGATCAAGGCCGAAAGTTACATGAGGCGCGGTTGCGAAGCTTATCTGGCATATGTTATTGACGATAGAATGGAAACGAAAGAACTCAAGAATGTACCCGTGGTGTGCAATTTTCCGGAAGTATTCCCTGAGGATCTACCTGGGTTGCCACCCGATTGGGAAATAGAGTTTCAGATTGATTTACTGCCAGGAGCTGAGCCCGTTGCCAAAGCCCCCTACCGATTGGCTCCGTCAGAAATGAAAGAATTGATGTCTCAACTACAAGAATTAACAGAAAAGGGATTTATTAGACCGAGCATCTCACCATGGGGCGCTCCGGTACTATTCGTAAAGAAGAAAGACGACAGCATGCGTATGTGCATTGACTACCGCGAATTGAACAAGAGGACAGTAAAGAACAAATACCCATTGCCTAGAATAGACGACCTTTTTGATCAACTGCAAGGTGCGAGTTGGTTCTCAAAGATCGATCTTAGGCCGGGTTACCATCAGTTAAAAGTAAGGGAAGAAGACGTACCAAAGACCGCGTTTCGCACGCGTTATGGACATTATGAATTCCTCATGATGTCCTTCGGATTGACTAACGCTCCAGCAGCGTTCATGAATTTGATGAATAGAGTATGTCGACCAATGTTGGATCGATCAGTGATAGTTTTTATAGACGACATACTGGTATATTCGAAAAGCGAGGGTGATCATCACTGTCACCTAAGAGAAGTTCTGGAGGTGCTAAATAAGGAAAAGTTGTACGCAAAATTCTCCAAATGCGCGTTTTGGCTTAGGGAAGTCCAATTCCTAGGTCATGTGATAAACCCAAATGGCATCATGGTAGATCCTGCAAAGATCGAGACAGTAAAGGAATGGAACATCCCAAAGACACCAATAGAGATACGAAGTTTCCTGGGTTTGGCAGGCTACTATCGAAGGTTCATTCAAGATTTCTCAAGAATAGCCTCACCGCTAACTAAATTGACACGTAAGGAAGTAAAATATGAATGGGGTTAAACCCAAAACAACGCGTTTGAGGAACTTAAGGCACGATTAACCCAAGCTCCAGTCTTAACACTACCTGAGGGAAATGAAGACTTGGTAGTCTACTCTGACGCTTCGGGGCAAGGTTTAGGGTGCGTACTTATGCAACGAGGAAAGGTAATTGCGTATGCATCGCGGCAACTAAAGATTCACGAGGTTAACTACCCAACACACGATCTAGAATTAGCAGCAGCAGTTTTCGCGTTAAAAATATGGAGGCACTACCTGTATGGAGTTAAATGCACCATCTACTCCGATCACAAAAGCTTGAAATACTTTTTCGAACAAAAGGAACTAAACATGAGGCAAAGAAAGTGGTTAGAGCTACTGAAAGACTATGACTGTGAGATATTGTACCATCCAGGCAAGGCAAACGTAGTGGCTGACGCTTTAAGTAGAAAGGAAGAATCGACACCTATCCGGATCAAAGCGTGTCAGCTGATCATAACGCCAGATTTGATGGGTGAAATAACAAAGGCACAAGATGAAGCACTGTTAGAAAGAAATGTGAAACGGGAAAGGATAGTAGGACAACAAGGGAACTTAGATACAAATGCATACGGAGTACAAACTAGGTTTGGCCGGATGTGGATACCTAAGATTGGCGAGCTTAGAGCCAAAATACTTGATGAGGCCCATAAGTCTCGTTATTCTATCCACCCCGGGGCAAACAAAATGTATCAAGACTTGAAGAAAGAGTACTGGTGGCCTGGCATGAAGAATGATGTGACCGAATACGTGAACAAGTGTCTAACATGTTCACTAGTTAAGGCCGAGCACCAGAAACCATGCGGTAAAATGTAACCTTTACCAATAACAGAATGGAAATGGGAGGAGATCACAATGGACTTCATTACCAAGCTACCGCGAACAGCTAAAGGCAATGACACCATTTGGGTGATCGTCGACCGCTTGACGAAAAGTGCTCACTTCTTGCCAATACGTGAGACTTCTTCGTCTGAAAAGCTAGCAGAAGTATTTATCAAGGAAATTGTGAGTAGACATGGTATGCCGCTGTCAATTGTGTCCGACAGGGATACTAGATTCACATCAAGGTTTTGGAAGAAATTCAATGAAGCAATGGGCACTAGACTGAACATCAGCACCGCTTACCACCCCCAAACCGATGGACAATCGGAAAGGACCATTCAGACCTTGGAGGACATGCTCCGAGCCTGTATCATTGATTTCGGTGGGAGTTGGGACAGCTATCTACCAATGGCAGAATTTTCATATAACAATAGCTACCACACAACTATTGGCATGCCGCCATTTGAAATGTTGTATGGGAGGAAATGTAGGACCCCAGTTTGTTGGGGGGAAATTGGACAGAAGGATTTTGCAAGTCTCGAAGTGGTCAAAGCTACTTCCGAGAAATTTGATCAAATCAAGGCTCGGATGAAAGCCGCAAAGGACAGACAGAAATCATACGCGGACAAGCGAAGAAGGGATCTAGAGTTTCGGGTAGGGGACATGGTACTGTTAAAGGTATCACCATGGAAAGGAATCATCCGATTCAGAAAGCGTGGCAAACTAAGTCCAAGGTTTGTCGGACCTTTCAAGATTCTAGCAAGAGTGGGTCAGGTTGCTTACAGACTCGACCTTCCCGTCGAGCTTAGTGGAATACACCCTACGTTCCACGTGTCGCACTTACGCAAGTGCCTAGCTGACGACACAGCTCACATACCTTACGACGAGATCGAGGTGGATAACAGTTTAAATTATGTAGAGGAACCGATTGCCATTCTTGACCGAGCTGAAAAGCGACTACGCAATAAGTCGATACCTTTAGTCAAAATACAATGGAAGCACAGAAAAGGGTCAGAAGCTACATGGGAAAAAGAAGACGAGATGAGGGGACTATACCCTCAATTTTTTAACGTATAAACAGTTTCGAGGACGAAACCTCTTTAAGGAGGGTAGACTTGTAACATCCCGAAAATAGTAAATAAGTAAATAATAATACGATAGAGATTTAAACGTCATAAAACGAAATAAGAACGGATGGGCTTGGGCTCGGCTCCAACGGGCCGAGGGAAGCCCAGGTATAAAAGGGGCAAGGCAGCCCACTAGCTCATTTCACCTTCATTTTCACCATCTTAGAGAGAGAAAGGGAGCTCGGGTCTAGAGAGAGAAAGTCGACGGATCGTCACGAGATTAAAGGAGCACGTTACAGCTGAGCTCGTGAGCAAAACCTCCGAATCAGAACTTCAATCCAGGTAATGATTCGACCATAATCCGAGTTTTTGTTCACTTTGGGGTTTCTCGAGTTTTAGCTAAATAGATGATGTTTTTACGGATGAAACTTGATAATAAGCTTAGAAATAGTATCTAGAATGGAAACCGCACATTTTGATCAAAGAAAATTGTAAGATTAGCATGATCGGATTAACATGCATGAATTCCGAAATTTTGGTCCATGAACCAGGTACTGCGTACTTACCAAGTGCGCAGGAAGGAATTCCTGCGTACTTACCAAGTACGCAGGAGGAAGTCCCTGCGTACTTACCAAGTACGCAGGAGGAAGACTCCTGCGCACTTGCCAAGTGCGCATGAGCAAGTCCCTGCGCACTTACTAAGTGCGCAGGCAGCAGACAGCAGGTTGATTAAGTAAAGTCAGTAGGTTTAGAATGATTAAACCATTAGAGTCGGGGTTGGGTCTAATGTGTATTTAACTACCTAATCCAGATCGGAAGTGACGCTGTTGGACCTTTGTTTAGGACAACCTAGAGTAGCTCATCAGGTGAGTTCTATGTGCCCCCTTTTGTGTTATGTGCAAATGATTTATAAATGTTTAGGGGCTGAAGTGTATACACTAAATGAATAAATGTTATAAATGTCAATGTGATCATACGTATATATATATATATATATATATATATATAAATACTTATATATGAAAATGAATTATGAATAAAGAATGAAGCGTATGACTATAAAGAATGAATGAAAGAAGGACATAACGTAAAAGAATGAAATCTTGCTTTATATTACATATATATTGCATGTTATGAATGAATGTAAACGTTATAAACCTTTCTGTGACAACGACTACTTCGGTAGACGGACGACCACGTGACTATTTTGCAACCGGGACAAAAACGTTCCTTCGCAAGCTAGGACGTATGAAAAGGTATTAATGGACGGTCGAAGCAAGCCTTAACTAATGTAGAACGGTTGCATACATAATGGTCACGTGGGAAACGGTTGCCCTAGGGCAGACGGACAAAAATGACGGACTACGACGGTAGGACGGTAAAGAGCGGACGGACAAAGGTTGCCGGACGGATTTAATGATATGACGGACGGTTTTCTAGAGCCGGACGGTAATGAAACGGGCTACGACGGTAGTTCTGACTGCGATGTCTTTGTGACATTCGCGACAAGTATGATGGGTTGATCTCCCTTAAGATTATGGCCAATATGTGTTCTCTCAAAGAAAGTATGTATGTACATATGTATATACCCTCAATGAATGTTATGTGAGAGTAGCAAAGTAAAGAATATTTAAAAGTACGAATATACATATATACATTATATTCATGATAAGATAAATACTATATATGATTGTCTTTAATCTAGAACTCACCAGCGTTAGCTGAGTTTTAGTATACATTTCAGGTAACAAAGGAAAGGGTCGTGCGAAGGCGTGAAGGTTACCCGACACAAGACTGACATCCCACTTTAATATATGTGTTAAGACTTCCGCTGTTATGTTATGTAATTGAACGACGAATGATTTGTAATTGAATGATGAATGTTTTTAATTTAAGTTCAGTATTTATGACTATGTTTATGAGTAAATCCAACAAGTGAGGTCACTCGGTTTAGGGGCCTTACAAATAATACCAAACATCCGTCGATAATTACTGACGGACACTTGAAGAGGTTAATTTTTTTTACCGTAGTCTAGATTTCACCAGTATTGGTGGGAACTCATTACCAAAGGACGATTCGTCGGTAATCCGTTGGTAAATTGATTTTGACACTTTTGATAAGATTCTTGTCCACGTTTTCAGTGGGTTGATGTGTGATAGGCTTGCGATAGGCAAGTCGTCGATGAGTTGTTGGTAATCATTTCTATATGTAGTAACCGAGAGCTTATGATATGTGTCAACCTCTTTCAAACACACACACACACAAACCGGGGTCTCATAATTTAAATATGTGTGATGTTCTTGGTTGTTTGAATGTGTGGCATCATAATTAAAATCTACTAAAGGTGGTCTTCGGGTCCTCATGTGTTCTGACTCAAACTCTCGATTAGTTGAGAAGATGTGTGCATCATTTCCATGAGCCTCTTTGTAGCTCTAAATCTTCGAGTGGAACTGAGTTGGGCAACACACATGGTAATGTGATGACGTCACGACTAGCCTTGACATACATGTCTCCTTAACTCTACACAAACATATTATGTCTTAATATTTAATATATGAAAATATAAGGTAATTTTTTTGTAAGATATGGAAATGTAATGCAGTTTACTTGTAATATTTGAAAATATGAAATTAGTACCATGCCGCTATGTAACAAAACCAATTCACTAACACATTACAAAGCCAATTAAGGCCCATCAATGCCTAACTAAAAAATATGACGTAGCAATCCGTTGGTAATTACCAACGGAGTTTTAAATCTATCGGTGATTGCTGACGGAAATAATAATAGTTAGGGATTTGCACGGTTCAGTTCGGTTTTTATTATTAATGTTATTAGACATATTGAAGGTCAAGAATGAAAACTCGTGATGGATACTATTCAAAGACTATAAAAAAGAAAAAAAGAAAAAGATAGAGATTCATGGGAAGTTGGGATGTTAAGATTACCTTTTCTTTTTAAACTATCATATTTTTTAAAATAAATACATTACATAGAATTTGAACCTCTAATCTATACTATATAATAAATAAAGGTTTTGATATGTAATGTATCACCTACATATTTATTCTCATCATTTTTTTTTCATCTCTCTCTCTTATTAAACACACCTTTATTTTCTAATAATAACATATTTTTAAATAAAATACTAATCTTTATATTAATAAATCTCCTGTCATATTTTGACGAGTGTATGTGTTAACTAATTATATTGTATTCCACGGGTTTATTCAACCCGTGTAAAACACGAGTTTTTAAAAAAAATATTTTTTTTATCAATTAATATATAATATTTTATTTATTCAACCTGTGTAATACACGGTATTTAACCTAGTCTTTTAATTAATTATGGGACTACAACACTAATTTCTTACTACAACTGTACAATTTTAATTACGGGACTACAATACTAATATCTTATTGCTAATCTTGCTAATTTCAGACTCTACGCTGGAAATCTAAATGATAATGAAAAATACAATTTAAAAAAAATATATAACATGTTTTTTCAACTTTTATAAAATACGTTTTTAATATATAAATTTTTTTATATATAAGTTTTGAACAAATAATTTTCTTTATTTAAAAAAATTCTGTTTTATCGTATTGTAAATGCGTTTTTTTAAGTTTAAAAAAGCGTTTTTTTTTTGTATTTTATAAAAACATATTTTAGAGAGAGCGTTTTTTTATCCAAAAAGGTTTATTTCTTATTTAGAAATAGTTATTTATTTATTAAAAAACGTTTTCAACTGCTTTACAGAAAGTTGTTTTTGTTATAAATGCAGACTATTTTAGGCTCAGCCTAATATATAATGAGATTTAGGGTTTTACCTATTGTAACTCTATATCTATATCTATACTATATAATAAATAAAAGTTTTTACATGCCACGTGTCACTTCCATATTCATTCTCATCATATTTTCTCGTCTTTCTATTTTATTAAATGCACCTCAATCTTTTAATAATAATGAATTTTTAAAGAAATAATATTAATCTATACTAAATAATAAATAAAGGTTTTTACATGACACGTGTCAATTCCATATTCATTCTCATCATTTTTCCCCACCTCTCTCTTTTATTAAATGCACCTCAATCTTTTAATAATAATGAATTTAAAAAAAAATAATATTAATTATACTAATAAAACAGATTTATTTTAAGTTATTCCTTATTATAAGAAAACTTAAAATCTAATTATGTAACTTTTAATTTCAATCAAATAATAAATGAAAATCCAAATTACATTAAATAGTACTTAACGTGTTTTCGAAACCCATATATATATATATATTATTTTTTACATATTTTGAGTTTTGTTTTTTATCCTTAGTATAGGATACATTTTTACACCTGTAAAATACACAAATAAAGATTTATTAACTTTATGTATTGATATTTTTCACTCCGTGTGTACTACACGGGATCTAAGCTAGTAATGTAATGTATAGATGAAATAGAATATCAATATAATCAGTTTTCCCTCTGTTTTTATCAAGTTATCAGAACTTTCCCTCACTGATTCCTCATGACCACAAAATTAATTTTTTTGAACGGCGGATCTATTCTACTTCTATTACTAAATTACACCAAATAATTCATTTCATTCCTGAGTTTGAACCCAAGACCTCCCCATCTAAGAGGCAAGTGCCTCTACCAAGTGGGCTAGTCCCACATTGACACCACTAACCATACGAGATATGACATATGAATCAGAGATGTGGGCATGGAAACAAGAAGAATCTCAGTCCAGGCCTGGAGATACAACTGCCGTTTGTTCTTGTTCGTTCCAAGGCTCCGACAAGCCTGAAGATCGTCACTGCTCGTCATAGCAACCGGAACCGCCGCCGCTTCTGATTCACCAACACCACTCCACATAATCGATTATAAGCCATCACCGCACCGGTATGCAACAGTTTTTTTTTATTTTTCAAAAATATTTATTTTAGTTTTTTATAAAAACACTTTTTTTAATATTATTAAAATACCTTTTTAAAGTGTTTTTGAACTTAAAAAAACTTTTAGTAATGATTTTCCAAGAAAAAAATATGACAAGTTTTAATGTGATTTTTCTACAGGATGAGAGGGGGTATGACAAGTAACAGAGGGGTACGTTTAGACTAACCGTCGGAAATTTTAAGCGAAAAGTTTCAAACTAGCTGTTCATCGTTACCCTTTTTGATTTCTCTCTCTCGAACCACCACAATTGCGGCTTGAGTCAATGGGAGCCGAGCACCACCCCAACCACCCACACCCCTACATACCACAACAATCGCGCAAACTCCACACACCACCGCAACCAACCGCTCTCATACTACCGTTGTTTGCCATTGTCATTCCTACTGCCGTAGGCCGCATCACCCATTCCACTGTTCACAACCGCCGGTCCTGGTGATCGATGGGTGGTCGAGCATGACAACCAAAAAAATCTAAAATTAAATAATAGACATTCGAACACCGAAAATTTACACCAATGGATAAAATTCTTGGATGTGTCGCTAAACCAATACCAGTAAGAAAATGGAGGCTGGTTGGTTTGAGTTAATTTAATGTTGTTTGTTAAAATTCAAAAGAATGTAAAGTTGCTTTTTGTTTACGCAGTTTGTCATATTATATACACTCGAAAATATTTAAACACTATTTTTTAATGTGCAACAATTTTTTACATTTATAAATTCTTAAAAATATGAATGTTCGCACAAAATAAAAAATTAAATTTATTGTATTTGGTAAATGACTTTACATAAGTAGTCGTAGATAGTCTTTTATAAATATGATATTAAATCATGAAAATATATGTTTGAAACGTAAAAGTTTGTAAAACACACCTTTTCATTCTGTTTGTAATTGACGAGTCCAAGCCCAGGAAGATCTGAAGCAATAATGGTATTGTTTGGGCCTCTCAAAACTTGGGATTTTTGTTATTGTATTTCCTGTATTTAAAACTTGAATTGAAACCGATCGTGTAAATTGAGCCGGCTGTGTATCTTCATTATTATAAACTTTCCAACATTTGAATTTACATATATTAATTTCATGAACCATTTTTATTAATTCTAAAACTTATAAAAAACTAAAGATTAATTTTTTTTATATATATAAAAACATGGTTCAAAGTTTGACTAGTTTGGCCTACCTAACTAACCCGAATGGTTTGTCTGCCGTTTTCAAAAGTCGTTAGTGGTTCAGCCAAAAATTTTATGAAAATTGGCACACTAGGGGTGCACAAAAAAACCGGTTTAGATTTTCTAACCGGTCCAAACCGGCAAACCGGTTTAAGGAAACCGATTTAAGGCTAACCGGTTCGGGTTACCCAATAACCGCCGGTTTGTAACCGGTTTAATACAATCAGGAGAGGATCGGGTTGAGGACCGGTTTGTCATTTTTTCACCCATCAATCAATATAAATACGTGGGGGGTGTTTAGGGTTAATCACACCTCTCTCTAAATCAATATAAACTAGAACCGGTTTGGTCAATAAACGTTTTGTAATTATTAAGGCAACCAATTCCGTCATGCATGCAGAGTCAAAGATTGCCTCAATCCTCATTTTGGTCAATGCAATTCATTGGGCAATTCATATTCACTTTCCATAGAACTCACCATAATTCTCTCAGTACATTTATGTAGCAATCTCCTATATATGTATGTAAGATGGAGGCTAATTCGTAGAAGAGATTACAGAGATTACAATGACTACCTAAAATACATATTCAATCTTTTGACTTGCCATATTGAGTTGCCTGACTTAGAGACTAACTATTAGGAGTCTCCTTGATATGAACTTTATGCTTTTATATTTGTTATATATCTTGTTTTTGATTTTTTTATTGAATATATTGAATTTTATTGAATTTAATTGATTTTTTAATTAAAAACCGGTTTAACCCCACAAACCGGTTATGACCCTACCCTAACCGGTTTGATAGGGTTGGGTTTTCATGTCTCGCAAACCGGTTTAACCCGAACCGGTTTAGGACCAAACCGGTTTTGACCAAATGTTGACCAAACCGGTTCGGGTCGGTTTAAAAAACCCGCTTTGTGCACCTCTACCGGACACTGTAACCATATGAATCTGGTTGTGGATATTGCCATTCTAAAGATTTAGACCTTATGAAATAACCTTACATTGATTCAAAATAACTACAATTGACATAAAAGAATCTGTGTAACTTGTCTATGCAGAGCAAAAATGGCTAGAATTGTTTTTAATAATCACCTGAGGAATCCTAAAATTCCAAAATCGCCCTTTCGAAGAAACCCGATTCTCTTCGCATAAAAACTCCCAAGAAAACCACTTCTCGATCATTCGATCCGCATCATGAACCACCACATTAGTCCCATTTCCGGCTCTAGCCAGCACACCCGCCATAAAAATAGATCCCATTCTACCTGGTGACCCGGGTCCATCACCACAAGGTCCATCCACAAGAATCACATCCCATTTCATCTCCATCACTTCCTCGGGCAGCCCGGTCAACACAAGTTTACATTCCGACCTAACATTTCGCATCCCTGAGTTCATATCACAGCTAGCACTTGATCTCGCATGCTTTAACAACTCATACGCGTCCTTGGCATAAGTTTTGTACTCAACTTTATAAACCCGTGTGGCGTTCAATGATTTAAATTCCGCCTTCATCTTCTTTACCTTTTCTGGACTATTTTCTAGAAAAACTGTGGTACCACCTTCATTAATGATCTGTAACTTGAGGTAGTCGTGTTCAAACCCGAAAACAAGAACATTACAGGGATATTTTTGAAGAATTATATCAAAGAGAAACCGGATCTCCTTTTCTGGGAGGGCGTGTTGTTTGATCGTGTTTAAAGGAAAAGCGGATTGAACCATTGCGGGTTCATGGTTTAACTTATCGAGGATGAATCTTGAAGATGAAAATGATGAAGAAATGATGGTGAGTTTGAGTACTCTAAGGAGGGAGATGATGACTAGAATGAACACAAATGGGAGAATTATTTTCCTTTTGGTAAATCCCATGGATGAAATAGTTGTTGAGGTTGAGGAGACATTTTTGGTTTTTGAGGTATGTTTGTTATTATTATTTTAATTAACAGATAAGTGATAGATTGGAAGAGGGGGGGGGGGGGATGGAAATTAACATGGTGTTTGTTAATGTGTTTATTTTCAGTAGGATTGAGTGAAGATGAAGGAATGGTTTTTGCTTAGGTTGGAAGCATGGCAACTGTTGGGTATGATGGTAAGCTACTCAACTAACAAAATCCATGTGTCAGTTTTGACTCAACTCACACATGGACTTTGGGTGTGTTTTTATCTTAAATAAGTATAAAAATTTGTATACATGTGACGAAGGTAGTTTCGTGCAACGGGTGTAGGTGGCATAGGCAGTGGCTTGTGGCGACGGTGGTGGTGGTTGTGGTGTCAGCAAGCAGTAGTAATGGTGACAAACAATAATAGCTGGTGGTGCGCTCATTTGGACCCATTCTAAGTTAGCAAGTTTTATAAGAATGACTCACTGTATGATTTGAGTAATCCCAAATTGACCAGATGTATGATTTTAGTAGATCTAAATGAACCGTATGTAAACAAAAATTACTCAAATTAATCTATTTCTTGATGATGGGTCAAGATTGTGAGGTGTACCCAGTCCCCAAAGCTAACACCATCAACCGCGAGCCTATCCTAACACAATCAAGCTCGAGCGGAGTCATGCTCGAGCTCCTCTCTCCTCATTAACTTGAGATTAATGGTAATATGAAGTTTCTAAGTCCAACTAGATAGACAAGAAAAATAATACCAACATAGTAATAGCATGAAAGAAAAAAATAAACACAAATATTAACCCGCATTTGTACTTAGCACTAAAATGGATATATATATATATATATATATATATATATAGTAATGCAAAAATGAACATACGAGCACATCACCGTTCATGTTATTCTTACCTCTTTAGGACTTGTCCCTTGTATTCCTTCACCTCCATGCAGCCTGTAATAGAGATGTATAATAGTTTGGTCAACAGAAATATTGGTCAAACTCTAGGAAACAAAAGGGTGTATAAAACTGTTTCAAGAAAGTACATAAAAAGCCTATTTAGCATTTTACATCAAACCAATACATATAGTGCCTTAGGGGGTGTTTGGACTTTGGATTCTGCATTTTGGAATTCTTAGGAAATGTATTTGTTTGTGTTCGTTTGTTAACATTACAAACGAACACAAACGCACTTATAATAATTTAACTTTAGTGGAAAAATATTTGAACACTAAAAACTTGTAACAAACTAACATAAACGAACAAACATTAACGAACAAATTACCAAACGTTCACGGACACTATTGAATGAACGCGACCTTTGTTCGTATTCGTTCATTTATTAAACAAATGACCGTAAACGAACTTCCCGCCGAACGGTTCACTGAACGTTCAGTTCATTTAAAGCCCTAATCCAATCTAACACCTAAACTGTATAATCATGTGAGCTGAAATCCAATCTAACACCTAAATTGCTAGAACAATTTAAAGCCCTAATCCAATCTAACACCTAAATTGCTAGAACAATTTATCGATATTTTCTGCATATAATGGAAATCATGTGAGCTGAAATCTTTCCATTGCTTCTCAAAACATTTATCTTGTTCATAACAACTATGCAATATTTCAAGAACAAATTCGTTTAAACCTCTACCACAGTGTAAATCGATGAGTAATTTCAAAATTAGAAAAATGAATGTATAGTATGTTAAAACCCTAAAACTAGCCCCTAATTCGTTACAATCATCATGTAACACTAACTCCAAGCATATTACTCTAGTTCTAAAGGCAAATCACAAATGCATGTAGAATTTCATACAAAATTAAGCAATTCTGCAATAACAGATTACAGTAACACAAAATTTACCCTAAGTAGCTCCAACGATGATGTTATTGATAGGAATGAAGATCAATTTAACGAAGAAACCGACGAATCCCATCACAACGAATCCAATCGCAGTACGAGTGGCAACTTTCGTAAATTCTGCACCGAATCGTATAAGATGTGGAGGTTATATCAAGCGGAAGGTAAAATCATGCGTTATAATCAGTTAATCACACAGAAGGCTAAAAAATTGATCGAGATGCATGCATACCTTTGCGATCAGGTTTGTGGCACCTTTTGACGAGACGAGCGCTGTCCTTAGCGAAGTCTCTCAGTGGATCGACGACTGAATCAATGGCGTCCATTGTCGAAGCTTCGAGAAAACTGTTTGCTGATTACGGAGAGAGAAGAAGTTTAATTCAATTTAAATGGTGGATTACGGTTACGTGTTGAAAATTATGATGTTGATTTACATACTTTTTAATGTTATGGTTATTTGGTTTTTTATGATCATTAAATAATTTTTAATTTTTAGTGTCATGATTATTTGGTTATTTATCGAATAAAACTAAATCAGATTATAAATATGTAACTTTACATGATGAAAAATCGAATTTCCTCTTAGAGTAAAGTCCGTTTTTGCTCCCTTTGTTTTGATCATTTTATCCATTTTCCTTCAGTAGTTTGAAATTGGCCATTTTGCTCCCCATGGTTATGATTTTTTCTCTAATTTGCTCCCCGTCCCTAACTCTATCCATTTTCCTGTTAAATGCTACCCATGTGCCCCTCACATGGAGGGGCATTTCTGTATTTTCCATTCAAATCATATTTAACTAGGGTTTTCCTTTGAAAGAGATCATTTCAAGCAAGGTCTGGTGTAACAGTAGTTAATACCTCCGATCGATCAAAGTGCAATGGCCGACGACTCTATGATATGTTGTTGTGGAGCTCCAACCTTCTATCGGACTTCTTGGACACGAGCAAATCCAGGACGGGGGTTCTATTGCTGTGCTAAACGAGTTATCTTCTACCCTTTTCTTAGTTTGTTAGCGATGTTCAACATTTTTCTTTACCTAATTTGCTTGCAGGGTGCAAGTTGTGGATTTGTTAGATGGTCAGACCCCCTAATGTGTCAAAGAGCTTCAGAGATTATACCTGGATTGTTTGAGAGGTGTAACAGGAACGAAGCTAGTGCTAGGGATGCTGTTAATCAAAATAGAAAATTGAAGTGTATGCTAGGGTTTACATGGTTGTTTGTAATCTTTTCTTTGTTATCAAACTGGTGTGAAGGTCATTTTTTAGGATTTTGTGTCCTAAAAATGTTATGAATGTCATTTTGTAAGGGTAAAATGTATGATGTTATCTTAATGTAATGAAATGTAATTATCAGTGTTGTTCAAGATTTTGTAAGAAATGTTCAATTATGCAAACCAATTTGAACAATTATGCAGACAAATTGGATCTAGTGGCATGGTTGATGGTAAAAATTTGAACAACACATTTGAATGGAAAAGACAGAAATGCCCCTCCATGTGAGGGGCACATGGGTAGCATTTAACAGGAAAATGGATGGAGCTAGGGGTGGGGAGCAAATTGGAGAAATTTTTTTAACCACGGGGAGCGAAATGGCCAATTTCAAACTATTGGAGCAAAATGGTTAAAATAGTCAAATCACAGGGAGAAAAAACGAAGTTTACTCTTCCTCTTAAGTTTTTTATGAAATCACTTAAAGCCTTCTTGAAAATCTCTTTATTCTAAAACCTCCGATCACCATTAAACAGACAATAATGGCATCTAATAGATCCTTTTTGCATCTCATTGATCGAATAGACTCTATCCAATTAATAACCAACATAGGCTTTGAAGAAGGAGGAAGATCAATGTTAAGACATTTTTTAACAACAATCCACAATTTAAACGTAGTATCAAATAGATGATCCACGGTCTTTACTTTACCCGAGTATATCGGGCAAAACAAGGAATATCAATATGCCTATCCACCAAATTTTGTCTAGTCGGAAGACGATTCATAAATAACCTTCAAAAGCTAAGATGATTATTTTTTTGGAATATAATTATTCCAACACGTGGCCTATTCACCCTCTAAAGGAATATAGCTGTCAATGTGCTTACACACATCTTTAACTAAAACCACTCATCCATCGCCAAATCCCAAACACAATTATCCATAAAATTGTACCACGAGAATTCACTAAATGAGAGAACTCTATACACCTCTTAGATTGTGCCTCCACTTCCAAGACCACACTCCATTACACATGCGAGAAGATATTAAACAATCTTTCTTTTTTTTCCAGATTAAATAATCAGGGGAACCGAGAAGCAAGGTTCAAACTATCTAACCAGACATCCTGCCAACACTTGGTATTTGCACAATTTCTCACTTTCTTCTTCGAAGAGGAGAGAGATGATACCATATTCATCTAACTTGAAACAAGTCGGCTAATATTTTTCTAAACTCCACCACCCAAAATCATACCAGCATTCACCCCATGCATAGACTTGATAATCCAAACACATATAATATGTAAACTATTTAAAGATATCTGAACTATTTAAAGACGTCACTTTTACAGAAGAGCCAAGTTAAAGTCATCTAAACTACCCAAACACCCCCCCCCCCCCCCCTCCTTTTCTTCGCTAACACCAAATCTCATTTCACCCGATACAACTTTTTACCATTTTCTCTAAAACCCCAAAAGAATTTAGAACAGAGAGATTCTAACCTTTTCTTCACTTTCGCAAGTATATGAAAAATAGTAGATGCCTAATGATCCAAGAACAGAAGATAAGAGAACCGATCTTCCCCCTATAGAAAGCGAAGTCATTTTCCAACTCACCTCTCAAGTCGTGACTCCCAACACCATACAAACTGGATTTGTGCAAATTGATATTCAACCCAAACACTAAATAAAAGCAATTAAGAATACGAACAATAATTTTCATTTTGTCCAATGAACATTCCTCAATAATAAGAACATCATCTGCATACAATAAATGAGATAGTTGAATGTTATCTTTTCCAACTTTAGCTCCACGAAAAAAATCCAGCTTGAATCGAATATTCAATAGCCGCATAAACATCCTCCATGGCTATAATAAATAAAAATAGAGATAAAGGATCACTCTGTCTAAGACCCCTTTGAATTTGAAATTCAAAAGTCGGACTTCCATTAACCAAAATGGAAGAAGCAGCCGAGGTCAAACATGCCTTTATCCAAGAACACTATTTAGAGCTAAAACAAATAAAAGACATAATAGTAATCCGATAATCCCAACTCAACGAATCATATGCTTTTTCAAAATCAATTTTGAAGATCAACAATTTGTTCTTCTTTTTGTACCATTCTACCATCTCATTCATCATCAAAGGAACCAGATCGATTACCTTAGCAACTCAATTAGCCAAGATTTTAGCGATAATTGTATATTGTAAACCAATCAAACTAATTGGTCTAAAATCATTAACAACCATAGGACTAGCAATTTTAAAAATAAGAGTAATAAAAGAGCAATTGGTACCTGTAGGGAGACTTCCTTAGAAAAAAAACCTCCTGAACAAAGTCAACTATCTGATTCATCTAATAATAATAAACTAAAGTTGATTACCGTGTAAAATTAACTGAAAAGACTAAATGTAATTTTTTTCTACCATTTATTGTAATTTATGTTGACCCGACCCGTTTTAATGTAATAATATTTATATATAAAATGAAATCCAAATCTTTCTACAAACAAAACAAGTTGACAACAGCCCTCTTCAGCGAGATATACATATCATATCATAGTATTCAAATATAAAACCAAACCCTAGCCACTTGACTAAAAAGCCGCATCTAAAGATGGTTCATTGATCACGGTTCAAGCCATGCCTCCACTAGTTGCGGTGCGAATTATCTGAAACAAAGCTGGTAAAAACAATACCCAATCAATTACAGAACGAGACAACCAAATTGACCAAAAACCAGTTTTTTTCAAGGTCATGGGTTCAGATTGATGTGCTGGAAATAAACATAAAACATTATGCATTCTTCTTGTTAAGATGGTCCTACTCCTGTATTGTTATAATATATATGATTTAACAAATAATGTATGTGGGGGCCACCAATGTATTCGACGTCTTTCATAAGGTCAAACAGGTTCTGTAACGGGTCAAAAGAGACTAAATTTGTACTAATCAAAACGGGTCAGTTCGTCCCATAAATACTTTTGTAGTTTTGTCGTTTTGTCTGTTTTTTAGATTGTATATACATTATGCATGCATAACATATGATTACAGAACAGAAGAATTGAATTATTAACAAAGTAATCTAACTTTTTGAAAAAAGAGAATTAGAAGATTGTATGAGATAAAAACAACGTTGTGGCGAATTTCAACAATTTGACCCGTTCCCATTTTAGCCAAGTCTTTTCTATTTGACCCAAAAAAGATAAAACTCAAACATGCAGTGCAAATGTTTATACAATTATATGAAGTCCATGCAAAATCCCCTCTGTACTGTATGCAGCATATGTTTTAAATAATATGAAGATGGAATAACAAAAAGATCACAAAGATTCATGCAATTTTCATCTTCTAAGGTCTTGGTAGTCTGAAATGCCTTTTATTTCATGATCAGCAAATAAATGTAGAATCTTTTGGCAAAGTGTAAAAAAGAGAGGAACTTACAGGATCCTATGACAACAAATATGAAGAAACCAAGCACTATGGGTCCCACAGGGTAAGAGTCTTTTTTCTTTGTTGTCGTTTCAGGCACAGAGCCACGCTTCTTGATGTTCTTCTCAAACTTCTCCACCTTTCTATCAGCTAAACGCTTTGATGTAGTCTATAGATATCCCAGAACATGATAAATCAGTTATCAAGAAACAAGAGAAATCCGTTGATAGAACCCAAAGTTGGATGCTTTGATTAAACTGAAAAACTAGTACAGATAGTGCCAAATTTCGAGAATGGGTGATCTCCAAATACAAGGTCTAGAACCTTAATTTTTATAATAAACTTCTACCCTAATCTAATTGCAGGAAACAGACTTTAATACTAATTATTTGGTGAGAACAGTTATGTCCACTTCCTGACTTTCCCATTTCCTAATTTTTTGAATCCCTTCCGTCCATTTGATTTCCCTCCATCCACCAACCTGCCCCGACCCATGGGTCTGCCCAGGACAATTCTGACCCAGTTCTGGGTTCGTATCATCCATCCATGAAAAAGTAACTAAAAGTATCATGAACTTTAGATCCATACCCAGTAAATCCCACCCATAGCAATGCTATTGATGGGGCTATCATGAACTTTAGATACTAAAAGCAAAAGTGTAAATATATACACACTTTTTTTTATGCAAACAGATAAGTTAGCGTACACGCTGATAAAAGATAAACACATACATGTATACATTTATGTTATGAACTTAATTTGTGTATTCCAACATCAGTAGTGCTTCGAGAAGCCTATCCCTGTGCAGCATCAGCATATAGCAAGAGGAAGATATGCCCTATATGTATTGACATCCAAAAGGCAAAGGTAGAACACAAGAAGTTTTTTTAAATTGGCTGTTTTGGATAGTTACATAACCTAAGAAACATATATCACCAATTCATGACTAATTACTCAAATGACATGTAATGGGCAATTGCAGGAGATGGAAGCAAACATATTCAAATCTTGGTTTTAAATTGCGCGATGCGCTTCGATGCGTTTCGTCTCAAAATCCGAAGCGCGATGCGTGTTGCGCGATGCGAGCGCATCACGTATGTGATGCGTTCTTTATTAGAAAAATTCTAAAAAATTAATTATACATAATATTTTAACATGTTAACTTTCAAACATTGAAAAATAAGAAATTTAGATAAATAAATAAAAAAAAACTATAGGTACCACCAAACAAGCTTTATGTACAACCAAACTAAGCCTAACTCAAAAAACAAGTAAAGAAAATAAAGTAAACAAATTAGAAAATATTTAGGGTCATATTTGATAAAACCTATAACATTAAGGATGAAAGTGTAATTTATGATTTATAAGAAAAAGTAAAAGATACATATAAAGTAGTAAACCCTAAACACATATTACAGCCGTCACTTCCATTTTTCATCCTCTGCCATCTTCATCTACATATCCATGTCAATCTTATGAGTTCATCTTCTCTCCAAGGTTCCTAGCCTTCTCCAAGAGATCTCCAGGTAAGATCCGACTCCCTATTCAGTTTAAAAAGTCTGATTCAAGTCCTAATTCCATGTTGCACGCAACATAGCGCATCTTGCGATTCACCGCATAATGCAAAATCGGCGCAACAAGGAAACGCTACGCATCATGTGCAGCGATGCGCTAAACCCATCGCAACGTCGCAATACGCATTATGCGTGCAATTTAAAAACAAGATTCAAATATTGAACTGATTGTAGCCTTCAACCCTCGTACCAACCAATATTATCCGTTTTGCCAACAAGAAGCTCACAACTTTGTGTTTTGGGTGTGCGAGTGGAGACTTCTCCGAAGGTCACCCATCTTGGAATCATTCCCACCTAAGCAAACTTAATTTTGGAGATCTCCTCTCTACACAGTCGATGCATCCAAAACACATCATGGTGTTTGAAATCGAGCTTCCTTATGACCCATTATCTCTCCAGTGGGCGAAAGGATGGTGAGATTTGCCTAAGGTGTCACACTGTTTTTGAGAAAGATGAGGCCAGTATTTGCACCTAGGTAGTCAAAGGCTCAAGGCGCAAAGGGTGAGCCTTGGGCCTAGGTGCTTAAAAGGCGAAGTCTTTTTTAAGCAAGCCACACTATATAAGCAGGCCATTTTAGGGGTGTTAGACATGTTTTAGGCTGGTTCAGACCGGTTTCTTTACAGAAGTTGCTTATGTGCGCCTTGATGGACACAAAGCGGTATGGCTGCGGCTAGACTAAATAGATTTGAACTTTCTCCTTTTTGTGAACTAGAATCTAGCACAAAATTTATTATATTGAATTGATGTAACATGACAAAAAGAGGTAAAGTGTGGGCACAACCACCAGCTTTATTCTTCTCCTCTATATTATCCCCTCACTGTTAATTCAAATTCAGAATATACCCTATGCAGGCAAAATCCCTAACAATAGAAATCTCTTAAGAGTAAAACTAGTATCAAAATTGAATCAGAAAGTACTAGGTCTAAATTTCAGATGCCAAATGTTACCATATCTATCAAAAATCAACGGATTACATTCGCACTGAGAGGAAAATGGAAACCCTAGCATATACTGTACAAAATCATAATTTCCAAACAAATCAGATCAGTGTTACCAGATCTGGAAAAATAATCATATAAATATCCATCATATTCATGAATCGGAAGCCATAATTGGACAGAAACAGTTACTGGCTACAAATTATAACGAAACAGCAGATCGAAAACAGGAACTGTGAGGACAAATTAAAACAACAAGGAGAGTAAGAATCATCAGGCGAAGGATTACCATTGTAGCTTCCAAAGATCTGATCTGCAAATCTTCAATCGACCGAGAGTTTTTTGAGAAACCAGCGCCTGCGATTTAGAGGAAGTATTATACCACCTAACTACCACACCACGTATACGGTACGTGTCGCAATACGACAGCGTATTGTCAAACCATGAAAAACCCGTGACGGGAAATTTCAAATAGCCGGTTTTAAGATAAACTATGGGAATTTGGGATTATATATTATTATAAAATATAATTTTTTTAAAATATAATAAATAGTTAGAGCTGACTTGTCTATATAAAAAAAAACTTTACAGAATATGATTAACTTTCTCATTTATTTCATTTTAGTCACTCAAACTTTTTTATCTTATTTTAGTCACTCAAATTTCACATGTTGTTCTAATATTATGCAATTACTAGTTAACATGCTATCTTTTTTTGGATTTGTTTAGTGAATGTGACGAAAATGTTGGTTTATTGGATTTCATTTTCACCATATTAATAAAATGAAATCCAAAAAAAGTAATCGTAACATGGTAATTATGAAAAACTGAAGAAAAAAAATTGAAACTTGATCGAATAAAATGAGATAATTTTTTTTGAATGACTAAGATAAAACATATAAGAAACTTGAGTAACTAAAATAAGATAAAAAAAAGTATTTGTGACTAAAATGAAACATATAAGAAACTTGATGACAATTATATAAACTGTCCCGCTTAAAGCACACATATTTAAAGAGCCCCTGATTTTTAGGATTGAACTTTGTTTAATTTTCAAGTTTTTATTGTAAGAAAAAATAATATACTTGAAATAGTTTTCTTTCTATTAAAACTCATTCAAACTTTAATATGTGTCTTTAAAAAATTGTTTACAAAAATCATGTATCATCATATTTTCACCCTTTTGAAAAAATAGTTCCAATTCTTTTTTTAAGAGCAATTTTTTACACCTAAATATCATTTAATCTTATAGAGTAAAGTGCACTGATGGTCCTTGTGGTTTTCATAAATTTTGGATTTGGTCCTTAGGTATGAAAAAGTACACAGATGGTCCAAACTTTTGCACACATGTAACACGTTTGGCCCTCAACTTGGATGGACGTTAAGTTTTACGGTTTAGTAAGTGTGTAAGGACAAAAATACCCCTTATGTTAAAAAAAATTAAAAACTAAACTATTAAATCTTTTTTGAGAGCCACCAGACCCTCAACCCAGTACCCAACACTTCATCAGTTCATCTTCTCCAAGCTAAACCACCATCCATCTCATCTCCAACCTTCATCCCTGTTTTCCCGGTAACTACAACTTCGACGGACATCAGAACACACTTCAAAAAAAAGATGGGGGTTGGAATTTTGTATATATATTACAGACACACAAACACTTCTATCATTTCATTCCAGATCTGAAGGTGAACCCCTGAAAAGGCTTCAAACTAAAGACAGGGGTTGCAAGTTCCCGCCGATGAACCCTATTTATACCGCCTGTCTGAAAGATCCCCCGGTTACACCCCAGTGAATCCCTCTGATGTCACTTGCAATTCCCATCGGTGAACACCCGGTTATATCTCGCTATTCTTCGCTTACCCCCTTCCCCAAATCGAATCCAACGATCTTCTTGGAACCGAAGACAAAATCGAATACCAAGATGAAGCCATCACATACCTTTGTGATTTTGATGAGAAATGCCTGAAACTAGACGAACACGAGACGAGAATCCATCGATTTGTTATCTTTATCTTCACATAGTTAGTAATTTTGACAAAATCGTTGTTGGTTGAATCTGGTATATGAAAAATTAAGGTGTTGTGGTGGTTCAAATGGAGGGGGAGCAACGGGGACCGGAGGGGTGTTGTGGCGTTGAAAATGGTAGTGAATGAAACGATTTTAGCATATGACGGTGGTTGTAAACGATTTGCTGAAGATGGTGATGAAGATGGCAGATGGCTTTGGTGTTGAAGATGGGTTCAAACAAGATTTAATAGGTTAATTTTTAATATTTTTTTAACATAAGGGTATTTTTGTCTTTACATACTCACTTAACTGTAAAAACTTAACCTTCATCCAAGTTGAGGACCAAACGTGTTACGTGTGTGCAAAAGTTTGGACCATCTGTGTACTTTTTTATACCTAGAGACCAAATCCAAAATTTGTGAAAACCACAAGGACCATCCGTGCACTTTTCTCTAATCTTATACTTACAAAAATTTAAACTCATACCACTTTTTTGTGGGGCAAACACCAACACTATACCACTAGGTCATAGGTTCTTGTTCCGGTTCTATTCACAATTTTACCAACCAAATCGAATATGAATTTTAATTAGAATTAATTTTAATTTCCTTAAATTTTAATTCTTTTAAAACATTTAAATTCCTTCATAATCATTATATTAAACCAAACATGCCCAATAGGTTTTTAGAAAATAATCAAAAATTCACATCAAACTATATAAGGCTATGCGGTATACTTACCGTTTCACCATGGAGAGGCCTACGTGGCCTTCTTTGCCGCCGGGAACACCGCCCCCTCTTCAGCGGCGTTGCTGGAATGGTCTATAACGGTGGATTGCCACCACTCAACTCACCGATGGAATAAACCTCAACGACTCTTTTAAATTTTAATCGTGTATATATTTTATTTTGAAAATGATGGGAAACATAGAGGGGAGTATTTCCTTTATGTAGTAGAGGGGAGTTGAGAGTGATGAATACCCCAAAGCTTAATACGTCAAACATTATAACTTAATTTATATTCCCAATGAAAATAAGTAGCAAAACGGATGAGTTGTCGGGTTGGAATAGTGGTCCGAATTGATCACTTTTAAATGCAGGTAAAAACGGTTAGGTTGACCTACCAACGCTTTTTTATTCATTTTTCTCTTAATTTTACGAGTAATTAATGTAGCAAATATGATTATAAAATCTATATTACCAAAGATAATAATCTACTTTTGGATAATAAAATTCTCTCAAATTAAGCAAGATAATAAATAATAAGTAAATCAAGGAACTGAGATAAGAAATTTACCCAAGATCTTCATTCTAAGATTTACTTGAGAAATTCTTCTGTAACTAAGGTTTCCGGCTTCTTCCCGTGGACAGGTTGGGTAACGGGTTCAGTTGAAACTGACCATTTTTTAATGCGGGTCAAAATAGGCGGGGTCAGTTACGGTTGACCCATACACACCTTTTTTATAAATAATTTATAACAGGCCGGGCCAGTTACGGTTGACCCAGATACACATTTTTATAAATAATTTATATGTGGTCATTACCTAAACCTTTAAAACTGTTGGTCGGTGGCTACAGTGCCACCATACGAGCAGATGATGCATCAGTTACAAGTTTTATCTGCAACATGTTTTATATTAATATATGACTGAATTGGGCTTTACTACTACAATTAGTCTTGGCCTCGGTGGTTTTGAAAGGCTTGGAGTTTAATAACCGTGTCAAACCCGGGTTCGAGTTGGTGTCACGATATGTTTATTTAACTTTTTTTTTAAAATTTTTACTATTCAAAACCACCGAGGCCAAGATTAATTGTAGTAGAAAGCCCAATTCAATCATATATTAATATAAAACATGTTGCAGATAAAGCTTATAACTGATGCATCATCTGTTGGTACGGTGGCACTGTAGCCACTGACCAACAGTTTTAAAGGTTTAGGTAATTTAGTTCGGAAACGAGTCGGATCGTTTATAGTCTATTCTTTATCACGTCGCATACGACGCCGCCGTGAAGCGCGGCGGGTAAAAAACTAGTTATGATTACAAAAACAAGATTCTTATAATATTAATCAAAACCATTGAATAAATCAATTGTGTCTTGAAATATAACATAACCTAATTGACCTATTCATAAGTAAATCATATCACCCATTTGACATGCTAAAATAAATTCTTTGACCCATTTGAAATATAACATAACTCAACTGACCCGTTCATAAGTAAATGATATCACCCATTTGACATGCAAAAATAAATTATTTGATCCATTTGAAATAGAACATAACCCAATTGACCCATTCATAAGTAAATGATATCAGTCATTTGACATGCTAAAATAAATTATTTGACCCATTTGAAATAGAACATAACCCATATGACCCGTTCATAAGTAAATAATATCACCCATTTGACATGCTAAAATAAATTATTTGACCCATTTGAAATAGAACATAACCCAATTAACCCGCTCATAAGTAAATGATATCACCCGTATGACATGCTAAAATAATTTATTTGACCCACTTGAAATAGAACATAACCGAACTGACCTATTCATAAGTAAATGATATCACCCATTTGACATGCTAAAATGATATCACCCATATGACATATGATATCGGGGTGTAAATGAGTCAAGCCGGCTCGAGAGCTACTCGAGATCGGATCGGTAAAAGGCTCGAACGAGCCGAGCCTTAACGAGCCCGAGCCCAAGCACGATCTCGAGCCTAAAATATGGCTCGTTTAGTTATCAAGCTCGAGCTTGAGCTTTGCCTTCTAAGATCATTTAGGCTCTCGAGCCTTAACGGGCCTAGTAAAATTTTATATTATGTTCTTATATATTTAATATAGTATTCAATTTAACCCCCCAAATCGAGCTCGAGCCGAGCTTTGGCTCGTTTAAGGCTTTCTATAAACGAGCTCGAGCCGAGTTTTTGCTCGTTTAATCGTCTTGATTGAAACCGAGCCTCGCCGAGCCGATCTCGAGTTTTATTTTCACTCCACGAGCCGAGCTCGATCAAAAAATTATAGGCTCGAACTGAGCCGAGCTTCAGGATAATCCAACGAGCCGAGCTCGATTAGTGTCAGGCTCGGGTTCGGCTCGGCTCGTTTACACCCCTATATCACCCATATAACATACTAAAATAATTTATTTGACCCATTTGAAATAGAACATAACCCAATTGACCCGTTCATAAGTAAACAATATCACCCATTTGACATGCTAAAATAAACTATTTGACCCATTTGAAATAGAACACAACCCAATTGACCCGTTCATAAGTAAATGGGTCGAAATTACCACCTCTAGTCAACAATGAAGTTCTTGGGAAACCCTGAAACAAGTTCAAATTAGCATGGTGGAAAAGCCAAATGCATGCATAAACCAAGAGGAAGAAAGCAACATAAGTTTTACCTGAATGCTGAAACTGAAGTTATTGTCTTTGCCTCAACTTGTTTTTTTTTTTTTGCAATTTGCTCTGGTTGACTTACTAATTTTTAGTTGTTTGACTTGTTTCCCATGGTCAATACATGTAGAATTTAATGATATATTTCTTATCTGATGCTTGATGATGTGATTCCTTTCCGTTAAATTGTATAACTAGTTTGAAACACCAATGATTATGAAGTGCAATATAAACAATAAATATAATCAATTAGAATATAAGATTTCTGAAAACCATGCCACTGTAATTGTAGCAAAAGGTGGCAATCTCGACCGATTTACTTATAAATGAATTGGTTCGGGTTATGCTATCTTTTAACATGTCAACTGGGTTAATATAATAATTTTAGAAGGAAACAAGTCAAATTGGTCAAGCATGTCAAAAGTAAATATTAACACATTAAACAAACATGCCCAAGAAAATCCCACTCATAGCCGAAGCTACTAGTAGGGTCGGGGGTTTAATGCCCTAATTATTTTTAAATAAATAAGATGTTTGGACAAAGGGGTTTCGGACAACCAGAACAACCCGTACAAGACTACCCATCTTGACCCATTATCCAACCCACCAACCCCGCTAATTTTGTCCCTATTATATCGATATTGTGTTTGTTTTGCTTAGGGTGTAGATGAATCGAGCCGCTTGTGAGCTACTCCAGATTGGCTCGCTAAAATCTCGAACCGATCCCAGCTTAAACGAGCTCTAGCCTGAACTTCATGCATTTGGCAGCAAGCCTAAACGAGACTATTCATATATAAATATAATAACAATTAAAGTATACAATATAAAAGTACATAATAAATACTACATATCAACTTTTCAAAAAAGTTAAATAATAGACGAGTCGAACTTGATCTCATTACATTACTCACTAGTCGAGATTGAGCTCTCTTAAGTTAAAAGAGCTCACCTCGAGCTTAGTCAGGCTCGGCTCGACTCATTTAGACCCCTAGTTTTGCAATACCTAGAGTATTTCCAATCCATCAGGCGTTTTCGTGTATTCAGCGAGATTTGATCAGTACAAAGGTACCTAATCAAACCTGAACTGTTAGGGAACAATCAAAAATCCATAATATGTCCAAATATTACTCTTATTTTAATCTCTTTTAAATACTTTCCATCCTAATTTAGTTAAGAAAGAAATTTTTTAACACATGGTAAGTTTATTTGCAAAAACGTGCATGGCCCACGTCATACTCGTATATATATAAGCATCAAAGTGTACTAAACACAAAACTGTGCACACTTAATGCAACAAAAAACCAGCATATCGAGATATTGTGAGTAGATCTAGAAACTAAGGTATAGGAAATCATCAAAGCCAAGATTCTCTTAAGAAATTGTAAACCGCAAGTAACAAAATATGATCTAAGAGCATGCATACGCAAATACTAAAAAAGTTAGTATTAAATGATGTCAAAATCATTTAACATGATGGTCTCTAACAAAAAGTATTGCTTTCATGTATATAACATGTTCCAGTAAGCAAAAAAAAGTTCACAGAAAGTAAAAAGTTTAGATAAACCTTAACAAAGCTCAAACCGCCTCAAAATTAGCTCCATACAACGTCTTCATGTTGCAGGCATGGTTGAGTCTAAAAAATAAAACTAAGCTCCACTGCTATTCAAGATCTATCAGCTGCTATCATTTTCTAAATCCACCCCCCCCCCCATTGGTTTCTTCTATCACTTAATTGGTCCTTGCAGTTTCACATTTTTCCCCTTTTTTCTAGAATATGTTATAACCTCCTTAACCTCGGGTTTTTTACAACTTCCTTCCTCCAGTTCTTTTACTTTTGGTTCAATTGTGGTTTGAAGGAGCTCCAATGGTAGTGCTGCAGGATCAAGCTCCAAACAACCTTCTGGAATATTAACAGATTCTTCACCTGTGAGCAAAGAAAACGGTACTTGATGAGATAATCGAAAGATCTCGGCCCTTGGAATTGTACGCGCTTCCGCCACATCAGCATGTTGATGAAACACAGATTTGAAACCAGAAATTTTAACCAAAGGAGCTATGGTTACCCCTTTTTCCTCATTAAAATCTTCAAGAATTGATACCATATCATATTGATGAATTACTTCATCTGGAGTTAATTCATTCCAACTGGGAGACCAGTTCCTATAAAGGGCCCACACATCACCTTTTTTAGGGTAAATTTGAATAACCCCCTTTTTCCCTTTGGCCCATTGGACTTTGTGTGAGAAAGAATTAAGGGTGGTGTTGAATTCATGTTTGCCTATCCTAAAATCACCACTAGTTTTAGGAAATCCAGATGAAACCCAATCAACTGGTCCTAATTCAGAGTTGGTTTTGGAGTTCAACCAACTTATTTGCATCTTAAATGGTTTTTTAGAAATGACGTTATGAATCATTGCATAATAACGAGGCATGCCATCTTCGTCATCATAGGCAGCCCATACCTGGTTTTCACCAAACGATCTTTCTGTTCTATCCATGTCAAAATCATGGAAATCTGGATCCGGCACACTCATTAGTGTTGCTTTTACATCTGCCACATCAGGATCCATGTAATCTGTGTTTATAGTATCTGTTAATGGCGCCTTTACATCTTTAACCTTGCTTGTATCATTTACAATGATTTCTTCACCATGCTTTTTGACGCTGTTTTCTTTCTTTGAAGCTTTTTCCACATCCCATTCATCTTTTTTCTTAAGAATTTCTTTCCTAGCTTTTGTCATCAACATAATACGAATTTCCGCCTGTGATAATTCCCTTCTACTATTATCAACTTTGACCCTTTGACCTCCTGAGTTGACTTTTGTATATGCATTACTGACATGTAACACAGAAGACTGTTCAGCTACGCGTTTCCGTTTCAAAATACCATCACTTTTAGCAGAACATAACCCTGAACTTGAAGTCTGATGTCTCATTGCATCTATTTTCGCTTCATGTCGGTTTTTAAATCTGTTCACAGCTGATGTGTTTAAGGATGGGCCCTTTTGGACATTCACATGATTGACAGCAGACATGTTTGAAGATGGGCCCTGCTGACGGTTCACATGAAGATTTGTGTTGGGATTGTGTCTTTGAGGGTGCGTCACTGTCGAATGATGGTTCATGGGTGGGGCCGACGACTCTATAGCCCAAAAGGGTTCACGACAACTAGGGCAAACAATTTTCTGGTTTAGGTAAACTCTTAAATATTCAAAGCGCATTAAGCATCTTAGACACGAAGTCCAAAAGGTGTTGGCGTTTGGTGGCCTAGGAATCGTTTGAACGGGATGAGTAGTAGAGGCTGAAGTCTTCTGATTTACAGTCACGGGTTGGTAAATGGGCCTCGGGTTTCTTTTTTGGTCATAAACTTTTCTTCTAATTTTGTCAGAAAGTAACGTCCATGCCTGAGACACAAGCTTGAAAGCACCTTCAGCTCCAACTGATTTGTTCTTGTCAGGATGAAGAAATAGAGCCAGTTTCTTATAGTTCTTCCTGATAGTTTCATCATCAGCTCTGGGCCCCACACCAAGAACACCATACCAATCTGATTCCCCGTTGATCTTCTTCTCAGAAGAAATGTATACATCAAGAATTACTAACAGCTGAGAAACACCTTGAAGCCCATGACATAGCTTATCGGCTTTTTGTGCAAACTTTTTTGCTCCCACAAAATCTTTTTCTACTAGCTTTGCTTCAGATATCTCTTTAGCCCGGAGTGCTTCGTCTTTATTACATTCCATATCAACAATGTTTCATATCCAACTCAATTAATTAAATGATCTTGCATGCAAAGTAACATGTTGCCTCTGATTAAGGAAGCCCTAATATCTGATACAAAAATAATAACAACAAAAAATAAACGTAAGAAAGATGTTGTGATCGAAAACGACAATGATCGATAACGACATAAATGATTATGAACACGATTATACATTCAACCGACATCCTATTTATAGGCTCCGTTTTGCTTGCCTAATAAGAAGAACCACACAATCGACCAATGGAACCACTAAAAGGGATTACTGAAAAAAAATTATATTGAAAACATTTGTGCGTAAACGTCACATGCGCCATAAGTACATGAATCTAACACAACGACAACCAACCAATGTAATCCGTTATACATATTCTATGTGTCGGTGAAGCATATCCGACAAAGTCACGATACTAGATTAACCCTTACAAAACAAGTACCCAATTCATTTCATCATTTGACGGTAGCACGATCATAAAAATAATAATAATAAAAAATAAACATAAGAAAGATGTTGTGATCGAAACGAAAAGAATGATTATTAGCACGATCATACATACAACCCGGCATCCTATTTATAGGCCCCGTTTTGATTGCCTAATAAGAAGAAACACGATATTGACGACGTTTACACAGAACTGTTTATAGGCCCTATTTTGATTGCCTAACAAGAAGAAACACGCGATTGACCAATGGTACTATTAAAAGGGATAACTGTAAAAAACTTATATTGAAAACTGTTGTGTGTAAACGTCACACGTGCCATAAGTACATGAATCTAACACAACAGAAACAAACCAATGTAATCCGTTATACAGATTCTATGCGTCAGTGAACCATATCCGACAAAACTAGTTAACCTTTACAAAACAAGTACCCAATTCATTTCATCACTTGATGGTAGAATTAAATCAATGACAAGAACTAAATATCATAAAACAATGTAATGAACTAGAATCATGAATCAAATCAATCAATCAAATTACCCTCATATCAGAGATTCAAAACATTAATGTGCCTCTATGAAACAAAATAATTGTAGATTTGAAGAACTAAGAGAAACTTCCACAATATCACAATATCAAATCTAGATAGTAAGTTGAGACATTAGCTTCATTGATTGCCCTAAATGAATCAAACAATCTCAATCCATTCAACATTGAATACTTTCATTCATCAAAATCATGAAAATCAGTCACATGAAGTTGCACAAGCGAAAAAAATCAAACAAACAGTCGTATCAGATCCAAAAAACGCAATCACAATCACTAGATTTTTCGCTTAAACCCTAGAATGCACCAACAATAGGGGAATCTCATTCAGACAACAATTAACCAACAGCATTCCGAATCAAACAAAAATCAAACACAGTACGCGTATACATAAATCATATATTCATGAAATCAATACAAATAACTAACGAGCAGAGACGAAGAAAATACCTAAATTACTCGAGCAATCGAACCGAAGAAGCGCAACTGAAAACTTCGTCCAAAATCCGATTTTATTGTGCGATTGTTGACTGCTCCTGATCAATGATGATGTTCATGAACGGTGATTTAGTCACCGAATTTGCTCAAAAATCCCTAGCGAATTCAAATGAAGAAGCATGGATTCATTGAATTTTGATGTGATTTTTATAGGAAATGAAGGGAAAATGAAACCATGAGGTGTTTGTGTGTGTGTGTTTGAAATTATATTCTCCGTTGTTATATGATATATTATAGTTATAAAGGTATATATTTTGTTACAAACACACGTGTTTAATGCTTCTAAGGTGTATGCATTTATTTTACACCATTGTATTTGTTGGGAAGAAAATTTAAAAAAAATATTTTTTATATTATTTTACAAGCATTTAATTAGAGAATTACAAAATATTAATTACGGTAAATACCATGAAAAACAAACATACTTTTTATTTTTCTCATAAAAGTCCGTCGAAACGATTTACTGTAGCAAATGAATCGGCAGAAGCAAAAGCAAAGCAGACGATTCAATTGTAAAACGATTTGATTGTTTAATGTGTTTTTACTTATTTTATATGTATTTTTACAATATGGATTTAATTTGATTACAAATCATCTCTTTATAAGATGATTTTGTTGGTCGAGTTCCTTTGCCTTGGTTCTCCTGATTTATTTGCTAGAGTAATAGTCATCAAGGAAATTTTAACCATAAAGTATCTCGATTTTTTTTATATTTGTGCTATTAATTATAGTTTAAAAAGTAAAATAACTATTATGTATCTTGAATTCAAATCTCACTATAGTTAAATCATAACCTTTGTTTAGTTATATTTATTATATATATATATATATATATATATATATTACTGTTTTCTGCATTTATTATGGTTATTTATACGTACATGAAACACCTAATCAGCTTGATTTAAAATTTAATAAGAAATTTCAAATTTAGGGACTTTCATTTGCATTTTTAATAAAGAATTATCAACAATAGTGTATACAAATTTTTTAACTCCTATATAGCATCTAAACCTACACTCGAAAGATTTGAATTTATACTATTTTTGTCTGAAACAATTACCAATTCCACTAGGCTATAAAGTCATGGGCTAGTAGTATATAAACGAAGTAAATTTAAATACAAAGAAAGGGAAGTGGGGCACAGTTTCGGTGCTCTTGTAAGTTGTAGCATATCGTGTTTTGGAAAGCGTGCATGTATCTTATTTCTTTAGAATGCAATGTATTGTATGATATACCTACATGTGTAAATAGATAGATGAGTTGTCATTACACGGTATAACGTATGAATATAGATAGATGAGCTGTTATTACACGATATAACGTGTGAGTATAGATAAATGAGTTGCCATTACATGATATAACGGGTGATTATAGATAGACGAGTTATCATTAGTAAGAGAATATGTGGCATATACGAGTCACCTAACGATAGATTCGTTTAATGATCCAAAATAGTGATATATGCGTAGTGATACATGAGCAAGAGATGTAACGTTTTCTTCATGTTTTAAGGATTTTAACCTTTTATTTAGGCTAATTAAACAAACGAAAGTATTTTTTTTTCCTCAAATTATTTTACAAAATTGTGTGAATGATTTTTAGTGGCAACAAGCGTTTAATAATCCTTGTAAATAAAATTTATGATTATTTCTAGTGTGTGATTTTTTTAATGATAACAGTTTAGTAATCCCAAATACATTAGAAATGTTTACAAACTTATAAATTGTTTTCGAAATAATTTTATTATTAGTTTAAGATTTTATATATTTAGTCACAGAAGTTGGTGTAATAATTAATATCATATTTACGTAACAAAAAATAATAATATGAAATATACTAATTTTTAAATTCATGACATTTATACTCTTTCTTTAAAGCTTGCATTAAAACATGAGCATTTAAAGTGTAACAAGAAAAAGAAAGATATAATTGCTAAATAAATTAAGAAAAATATAAATATGAAATTTTAAGTATTTTTAACTCGAATCTCTAATATTAAATTTTTTTTGGTTGAGCAAATATGATTTTGTATAAGTTTTTAAGAATACACGTAAAACTATTCACTTTTAATTATATTATTTTATAATTATAAATTGTTATAAATAATTTTTAAAAATAAATTAAATTTTTTTTTGACACGTCAACTCAGCATCACCGAACCCTATTGTAACTCGAAACCCATTTTGACATGTTACTGACCCGCTTATTAGCCTACTACATCTATGCTAAAACAAAACAAAGCTCCAAATCAACACATATTTAGTCATGATTTCCAAATATACATAGCTCAAATAATTGAGATTTTTGTTTACACTCTTTTTTCTTTTATAATTTATATATACATGTTAATTAACAAAATTGGACAATGGACAAAACTACCCTTTCAACCAACTTCATTTTGGCCCATCTCATAATCTTCACAACAGTTAAAAGCATGGGTGATTACCCAAAACAAATCTCAATTACCGGATCTTCTTAAGAAGGCTAATACGCCTAATCCAGCTACTAAGGCGGCTCCAGCTGCAGCAGTACTGTATGCAGAAGCCCATGCGTCGGTTTGACCAACCTCCATGCCCCCTGCTGATAATTTTGACCCATTTTGAATGTTAATTGTCCCAGAATAATCCAAATGCAACCTTAATCCCTGTTATAATTCGTCATCAAAACGTCAAAAAATATGTCATTACTATAATAATCAAATGTTTGAATAAAACAGTTTAGTAGTTTGTCACGTGTCCTTTTTAGCTAAACACTTTGATTTACCCATTATTTGACCCGTCAAAGATAAAACATCACCTGAACTGAATCCACTCGTTCATAAATAAATAGGTGGAAATTGTCACATTTGGATGCTCAATTAATGATCCCAAATAATTATTTAAAAATGCACCATTTTCTGTTTAGGCGATTTTTGGATGCGCATAAGATTCCTATATTGGTCGTTATCGAGGGATTTTACTATTTTAGATATTTGACATAGTCAAACCCTTTTGTTAAACCCTGTGTCTTTGTTAAATGTTGGATTTTATGAATGTAGTAGTAAAATATCAAATTTTAGGAAGAAGACCAAACATACCTTCCAACCAGCTAATCGTGCATGTTCCACGGCTGTAGTAAGATCATTGTCTGATGAAATTACGACTTTGTCCTGGTCTTCGTCTTCATACTACAGTATAATACCCTTGGTAATTAGAGGTGGCAATTTCGACCCGTTTACTTATTCATGGGTTAATTCAGGTTAGAAAAACTTAAGCTAAAAGGGAAAAAATTAAATGGGTTGAAAGTCATCCAAATGTCTATTTTTAGTAAATGATTTAATTCCAAGATCAAGATTATAATATTAGTACCACATATTGATTATCTGTAACACATTAATTAAGATTAACTTTAATACCACACATTAATTATTTATAACAAAATTTTTAAAAAATAGACAAAAAAGTGTTTGCAGGTCAACCCAACCTGGCCTGCTTTGACCGTGCTAAAAAGTTCACATTTCATCCTGAACGCTTACCAGTTTACCCAACACGCCCAACCAGCCCATCTTTTCACCTCTATTGGCAGCATAATAAATAAAAGAGAAGAATTGTACAAAATATTTGACATCAAATGAATGTGCTTAGATGTACCAGAACTTGTGGGAGGTTGTGGCGGTCGATCTCACCCCCTAGTCTCTGAAGTATTGCCGTTATAAGATCCGTGCAACTACAAGGATCTGGCAGAGCAAGAGCACAAGAAGTTTAAGGTTTATGAAAGTCCAAAAATTTTATTATTTTAAAAAGTAAACATTATAGCTACAAGATGCAACATACATAAAGGACAGCGTTAGAATTGTGTCAAATTAGAGGTGACAAATTCAATTCATTTACTTATTAATGAGTTGATTTGGGTTGTGTATCATCTTAAATGAGTAAATCTTTTTACAAAACAAAAAAAGGAGCAGAAAGGGTAATGGGTCAGACTAGTCAAATAGGATGAAAGTCATCCGAAGTCTATTTTAAGAACTTGCTAAATCCTTTTATTACAAAAGAAAAGATTATTGCTATAATAACATTGTTTTGGTAATCATAACTAACGCGTTAACTATTTATGAATAAAATAAAAAAATACGAACAAAAGAGTGTTTGTAGGTCAACCCAACCCAGGCCAGCCTGTTTTAACATTATGTGTTAAAAAGACCCGTTTTGGCCTATTACTAAACTTGCCTAGCCAGTCCATCTCTCTGCCTTTATGTCAAATGATCAATAGATGAATCCAGAAACAGAATGAAGAGCATACCACAGGTAAATCTATGCATCCGGCCCCTCTTATCTTGAATTTTGAAAGCAAATGAATTAGGATGAGCGGTTGAAGGATAAGCTAGAGATTTTCCGGTTTCTCCACTTTCGGAAGCCAGTTTCAAGGAACTCTCACTGCACTTCAGAAGGACTATTTAGGCAAACCAAACAATAAATTAAAATGACATTAATATATTAACGGTGTGGCCTATAACCTTCTAGTTTCATCTTCATCTTCTACAGGAGTTAATGCCATTGCAGAGTCCAAAAACTTCTGCATCATTGAACTCCCTCCCTCATTATTAACACCTGTAGCATTTCCCACCTAATTTGAAATAAACAACTTCATATCACCTTAAAAAGAAAAAAATGCATAAATTTGAGAAACAGTACTATTCTTATACATTCAGTATAGACGTGGCAAATTGAACAGGTTGTGTCACGGGTCAAAGGGGTCATTTAGGTCAAAATAGTTTATTTTTATAATTAATTTGTTAAACTGTTAATTATTAATACACGAACAATACTATTACAATAATAATCCAAATCTTTAAATAAAAACAATTTTGGAGGTTGTAGGCATTAAAAATAGACTTTGGGAGACTTTCGACACTGTCTGACCGGTTCCACTTTCAGCTAATCTTATTTTGACTCATTTGACTGTTTGAGATAAAGTACAACCCAAATTGACCCAGTCGTAAGTAAACAGGTCAAAATTGGCACCTCTAGTGAATTTCACACATACTATTCAATCTATAAATTATAACAGATATAATATATGTATTAGACCATATGTAAATGGAATTCCATAAAGTTTTAGATTTCCTAAATTTAGTCTCATATAAGTATTTTACTTACTGTGGCTATTGCAGCATTAGTGATATGGAGTACATCAACAATGGAAACAACAAAGCCATCTGCATATAATCATCTGCCATTTAGATATACAAAATTTGTATTTAATAATTAAATACAAAAACAGAAACATGTAATATTGTCTTTACCTCTATCAACAACAGGAAGATGTAAAAACTTTCCATCATGCATGATATGCAGGGCATCAACAATAGGCGTATCAGTAGTGGCACATTCGGGATTCGGGGTCATTACCTACATAATCAATCATGCAGAATTTAGAAGTAAGTTGAAAAGTTAAAAAATGAAGCACACAATAAAAATGAACCACATAAGAACTAATTACCATCTCCACTAAGGTTGCTTCAGCGGGAATATCTTGTGCTATCACACGTGTTAAGATATCTTTTGAGCTATTAATGAGCAAACACATGTTACCATACAGTTGGTTAAAATTAATCGTTTCTTTCCAAATACATAACTGATATAGAGTTCAGAGTAGAGAAGGACAAAATGGACAGTTGAAACAAATAATTTTTGGTGTGGGTAAAAAAAACATTTTGGGTCAGGTTAACTTGACCCACAAACCTGTATTCGTTTGCTCAAACAATAATTGATGGGTTGAATATGATTACAAAAACTATATTATTGCATTAATATATAAAAGGTTTATTACATCAAAATGCAGCTTACTTACATATTTTAGTTATTGTATGTAAGAAAAAACATTTTCTTCCATTGTATGCAACATACAACATTCTATAGTAGGTAAAATAGTGACGTGGCACATTGTCACGTCATCAAAAACCTGGGAAACATTTAAAGTATGTTACATAAAATGAAAAGAAAAACATTTTTTTCGTAAGACAATACGTCAAAAAGAAAAACATAATTTACATTTTGGTGAAATTAACCTTAATCTAAATGTTTAGATTAAGTGATTACATTTTAGGGAACTTTTCAACCAGTTTGACCCATTTCATTTTTAGAGAACATTTTCTACTCGTCAGTTTGAGTAAAATATAACCAAAATTGACTCATTCAAAAGTAAACCGGTCTAAAATACAGTTGATAGAAACTCACGTTAGAATCCCTCGTGGTTTGTTATCAACTGTTACAATGGCAGAGCTACTACGAAACTCAAGCATCCTTTTCGTTGCCATAACAACCGTGTCAAAAGGAGAAACAGTAGTCACAATCCTGAACAAAAAGAATTAAAATATTAAACTACATTTTGGAAACTCGATACAGCGTCATACGTAAAGGTATAAGGTGGTACAGACAAATAAATAGATATGTAAAGGTATTACCTACTTTGATTCTCCGATATAATGGTAGACAAGGTAGGCTTAAACATTCGCTCTCTGAGTGTTTCAATGAATGTATTGGGACCTGTATAATAACCAGTAAAAATTGCATCTGATTAAATCATTATTATTCCATAAACTCTGCTCTAATTTAATAAATATTATAGAATTTATTATACAATCTAACCAGGAAAAGAAGTTTCCCAGTGTTTTTCAACACCTTCAACAGCAGCTGCTATAGCTTTTCCCTTTTCAGCTGCGCTTTCCATACGCGCAATTGCATCGTATAAACATTTTGCTATATCAAGCAAAGCAATAACCTCACCATTCTCTACAACAGGCAAGTGTCTAAATTTTCCTGTAACCATAAATTAATTCACAAGATTAGAAGCTTCTAGAAGGACGAGAGGTAGCAAAAAGGGCGGCGGGTAGGATGGGTTGGGCGACACCTTGAAAAGGGGGTGGTCAGAAAGAATAACTTCAATACGAGTCAGGTTGGTTGATCCAAAAACAATAATTTGTCCCTTTGTTCTTGAACTTTATAAATAACCGGTATATTAAACATGACCCATGGTGGGAACCTTTCGATCCGTTTCATCTTTAAACAATTTTTTTAGGTTTGCCAATTTGACCCGCTAGAGATAATATATAATCCAAATCAAGACATTTTGTCCCCTTTTTCTTGAATTTAATAAACAATTAATATATTAAATATGACCTATGGATGTTCCTTTTGATCCATCTTTAAACAAGTTTTTAAAAAGTACCATTTGACCCGTTATAGGAAAAATATAGCCCGAATAATTGCCACCTCAACTTGTTCTTACTAGTTGTTACAAACCTTGCACCATCTTTTGCAGGGCTTCCACAGCAAGAGTATCAGATTGCACATAAATCGGATTCTTTGTCATCACCTTTGAGGCAGGTGTGTTCATAAAATCAATCTCATGAGCAATAACTCTTGTTGCAACATCCTCAATCACCAATAAAGCTAGTTAGTTAAACTTTATCCTAATGTGAAAGCAAAATCAATCTTCTGGTTCATAGTAATGTGATGATTTTATTCATGTCAGGTAGAGGTGGTAAAATGGGTGGGTTAGGGAACGGGTCAAAACCAGCAATTTTGAAACGGGTTGGGCTGTGTTGACCAGAAACATATTTTGTTCAATTTTATTTTATTTTTTAACAAACAATTAATGATTTAAATATGATCACAAAAACTATGTTTCCAAAGTATGAATATATACTTTTGCATACACCTAGGGCGACTTTTGAGCCTTTTGGCCCGACTGACCAAGCTATTAATATAGCACAAACCACATCAACACATTTATAAGCAAACGGGTCAAAATTGCCACCTCTAATTGTCATGATTTAAGACACACCTTGTCTGTCAATATACCACTGAGTAGTGCATTTGAGTCAGTTATCAAAAGAGCTGATACTCTTTTAGCAGCCATCCGACAGCAAGCTTCATATACAGTTGTAGTTTCCGGTACGGTCAGAGCCCTCGATAGGCGTAATCGCTTCACTGTACGCTCTTCTGTTTCGCCCCTGCTTAAATCCATGTCAGCAAGTAAACTTTAGTATTTTACAAAATCAATATTGATATTTCTAGGCCCTTAAATGAAAGTTTGCAAATAGTTAATTGGTTATATACTCAACATGAAGGTGATTTATTTAGTTGATGAATAAGATTCACGAGACAAGCTCTACACATTCATTAAAAGAAACGGAGAATATGAATAGGCTTGTAAACGAACCGAACGTTCAATGAACCGTTCAATGTTAGTCCATTTAATAAGCGAATATACATGAACACTAATTTTTGTTCATTTAGTTCAACGAACACCTGATTTTAAAAAAACCAGAAGCGCACCAAGGCGACAGGGTCTAAAACCGAGGCGCAAAGCACACCGCTTTTCATATCCTCTTATTTAAATATTCATTCATATTTATTTATTACTAACTAGGTTAGAATCCCGTGTATTACATGGGTTAAATAGATGTAATGTTATATAATTAGTATTAAGAAAGTTAAAAAAACACGTATATTATACGGGTTGAATAAACATGTATATTACACGAGTTGAATAAAATATAATGTAATATATTAACACATACAATCGTCAAGATATGTAACACGTACACGAGTTGAATAATTAATTAAAAAATCAATTTGATGTTCATGTTTTAAAACCTTTTAACCGAATTTGTTTGATATCCTTGTTTAGTTTTTAAAATGTTCATGCAAATATGATGGTATTTTAGACTTTAACTTGGATATTTATGTTTACTGTTCATTTATGCTCGTGAACACGTTCGTTTAGAATATTAACGAACAAACACGGACACATACGTTTAAACGATTACAGGCGTAAATATGAATGAGTGAATACACAAATTGATGAAAAGGTCATACACGGAGGAACGAGAATCGGTGAGAGGTTTGGTGCCAGAATCAGGATGTCCATTTTCATAACCTTTCTTCTTCCGAGAAGATGAACTTCCTCGTGAAGAACTTCCATGACGAGAACTCATCTTCACCAGCAATCGATCAAAAGTCGTATCGCCTTGCCCTACCTGAGATGGCGTCAAAATCAATCAAAAGGCAAACATTGGAGGAAGAAGATATGTGATTGAATTTCTGATCGGAAGAAGATATTTCCCAGGAAAATCAGAGGTGAATTTTCCAGGAAATGCAACCGATCAGCGAAACCTGATTGATTGGTCTTATGGATTAAACAAATGAAGAATCAAATTGGGGGAGAATTTGATTCAAATTCGTAAGGATGGAATCAGAGGCGTTTAATGTTTCAATTTGTTTTTTTTTTAATTTGAGGGACAATGTTTATTTGTATATTTTAGGACTTTAATTCGTCTCATATTAGAGGAGTTTGACCCTTGTTGGACTTATATAACATATTTATTTGTGTTCCCGCACATTTAACATATTATCTTAGAATCTCCTGTATTATACTAGTTAATTAAACGTAATATTATATATTTTTCTATTAAAATGAAACCTGTCTTAACCAAAAACAAGAAAACAAACTAAAATACATAAGTTATACCATAATTACAAATAAAAAGACGAACCGAATCCTACCATAGAAGAAAAACGAAGCCCTATACCAACCCAAAAAAGAAAAAGCATAGAAGCTAGCCCAGACTTATATAAAAAATCCTTCTAAAGTAGGTTTTTGTGTTTAGATCTATTCTTGAGCCATAAAAAGCCAAGAGATTTAATGTCTGCAATTATACTTTCTACTTTAGCCACTTTGTTTGCGAATTGGACTTCATTTATGGCCTGCCATATGCACCAACACGCAATGGGTATGATACCATGAACCACATCTTTATGAATCGTATCCTTGAGGGCCGTCATAGTTCCAACGCATCTCTAATTGAGAAGACGTAAAATTGTTGGATCTTACACCAACAACTAATATGTAGCTAAACCACCAAGGCAATGTAACATGACGAGAATAAGTGATTCATCGTTTCCCTGCTTCATCACATAAGGGACACCAATGAGAGTTAACTTGTATATTCCTTTTGTTTAATGCCATCAAAGGTGATAAGCGGTCCATTTCAGCCCTCCAAACATGTATATTGCATTCGTTTGGGACTCATTTACACCATTTTAATTTGAAATAATTACCCGTGTATTTGTCTTTAGCGATTAGCTCCTTGACCGAATTCACCGTGAACCGGTTCAAGATACCCCCGCCACAACCATTTAATCTGAATCTGGCTGAGAAGGCTAATACAATGGATCCATTTATTAAGCTCAGTTGACGACTGAGGAGCTCACTTCTATCTCCAATTCCATATTGCTAACTATTTTTGCACATCTTATTGCTTTCCAAATAAAATATGTTAGGGAAAGAAGCTTTAAGCGATTCATTCAAGATCCAATGATTAATCCAGAAGCGAATCATTGCCCAATTTCCTCGAATTAGGCTTTGAAGATTTTGACATGTTATTTTAAATTTAAATTCAAACATGGTTATGTTATTCCACACCCCTGTCACAAATTTTTTTACAGGAATGGCCGACTAAGATTTATGATTTTGATAAGACGATATCACTTTCCAAACCATTAATAACTTTGCTTGGAGCTTTATAGATGGTGAGATAGTAAGTTGGTAGGCTTTCTAAACCGACTTGAGTAAAGTTAACCGACCGCCAATGGATAAGGTTTTGGCTTTTCAAAGCGACAACCTATCTTCAAAGGATTCAAAAACCGTCCTCCAGTTTCAAGTCCCGATTCAGTAAAACACACGTAATTGGCTAACTCCCAAAACGTTTATTATGAAGAAACTTAACTCAAAACTTCACTACAAATAGCAAACCCTAACTCGGTTTAGATAGGCTATTTGGTTGATTTTTCAATCCATGATACCCTACACGGTATATATATAGCTAACCTATCATGTTAGACTACAACTAGGATTCCTATTAATTAATTACATAATAATCATCTAACAAACTTCCTATTACAATCTATCTAAACCCCTCCATGTGAATGGGTTGGCCCAACTACTAGCCGACTTGCTAGAGTCGAGAATTAAGCCCAACAGAGTTGTTCACCCGGTTCATATTTGCCCCCACTAATAAACCCACATACATAAATGGGAGGCTGGCTCTCTTACAACCCAAAATATTGGCCATGTCATGCACCTCAGACGAGGCAACTCCAACCCCAAATAAGTTTGATTTTTTTTATATTGATTTTGAGACAAGAACATAAGTAGAAGCATCTCATGATCCTAACCATATTTTTCTCTTTTGTTACCGACCAGTCACCAAGAATAATAACATCGTCCACGTAGAGCAAGTGGGAAAGAGTAGGACGACCTTCATAAGAAGTTTTAAACTTTTAACGCCATGAAAAGTCCCAAGCTCGTAAGCCTTTTTAATCATCCCTAACAAAGCATCTGCCATGATAATAAATATAAAGGGGGATAGGGGGTCATCTTGTCTAACCCCACGCGCACATTAGAATTCAAAAGTGGGTGACCCAATGACTAAGACCGAGGAGCGAGTAGACAAGAGAATACCTTTGATCCATTCACACGATTTATCATGAAAGCCCATATGTTGCTTAATTGATAACAAAAACTCCCGGTTAACACTGTCAAAAGACTTATCATAGTCTATCTTCAGAAGGAAGGCTTGTGATTTGGATTTCTTTATCCATGAAATAACTTCGTTAATTATTAGAGGAATTGTGGCATAGTTGAAGTCGTTAGTTACTTCTCATTTTAACATTTTACTTATGACTTGCCATTCAATGATCATGTCAGTTGCATATTTTATTTAGATAGTTATTAATAACTATCCAAATAAGTGACTGTTATTTCCTCGATTGAGGTAGAATAGAGGCACAGTTGAAATCCATAGTTACTTCTCTTTTAACATTTTTCCTATGACCTACAATTCAATGATCATGTTAGTTGCATATGTGTTGAAAGACTGATATTTTTAGGGGTTGGAAGGTGGGGCCTTATGTTTTTGTATAAAGTGATAATGAGGGGTTCTTTGGATTGACTAATGAAAGTGACTTATTACCTTTTTTATGAAGTCAGTAAGTTAAAAGTTTGTTTGGATAAAAGATGGTGTATACCCATGTGATTATGGTGTGATGTGATAATAAAATGCAAGCCACGTGGCGTCACGTCAGATTTTGTAAAATCATATCACCCATCACTAGGCAAGTGGTATACTCATGTGATTGTGGTGGTGTGATAATATAATGTTTATTTTTTAATTTTTATTTAAATAAAATAAAACATAATAAATAATATTCATTAATAATAAAAAAAATTACATTAGTAATTAAAAAAAATTACATTAATAATAAAAATATTACATTAATAATTAAAAAAAATTACATTACTAATGATTTGATTTTCGTAAACATACTCAATCAAGTCCGCCTTTAGTGCGTTATGAATTTCTCGATTACGTATTTCTTGACAGTTTACTCGCTTTTGATTTTAATCAATTTCTCCGTACGTAACCTCCTCCTCATTTGGGTAGTATTGACAAATTGTCGCTCCTTGATCCTTTAAAATCATATTATGCAAAATCACACAAGCATACATAATGTTCCGGATTTTGATTTGAGACCAAGGTTGAGCCGGCCTTTCTATTATATGCCACTTATTCTTCAATAGACCGAACGCTCGTTCAATATCTTTTCTTGCCGCCTCATGAGCCTTTTTATAATTATTACGTTTAATACCTTCCGGGCACGTAAGAGACTTGACAATTATTGCATATTCCGGATATATTCCATCAGCTAGATAATACTCACGCTTGTAATACGATCCTCTAAGTTCAAATGATGAGTCTTGTGCGGTTCCGTTGATCATATCGTCGAATATAGACGATTGATTAAGAACATTAACGTCATTGTTCGCACCGGCAACGCCAAAGAATGCATGCCAAAACCATAGATCATTTGAAGCCACAGCTTCAAGCATAATACTTGGTCGAGGATGATCGCCACGTGCAAACTGACCACGCCACGCATTGGGGAAATTTCTCCAATCCCAATGCGTGTAATCGATGCTACCAAGCATCCCGACAAATCCGTGTTTAGCTTCATGAAAAGCATAGAACTGTTGAATGTCGCTAGCCGACGGTTTACGTAAATATATCTTACCGTACAATAAAATTATAGTTTTAGAAAACTTGTAAATACATCACCTGATCGTTCGTTCTGACATCTTCAAGTAATCGTCAAACGAATCACTAGCGGTACCATACACCATTTGACGAATCGCGCCCGTACACTTTTGAATGGAGGTGAAGCCAACCCGACCTCTAACATCAACACGTTGACGGAACCAAGGCACGTCTCTCTCGAGATCAGTATTAATTCTTAAAAATAATCTCCGACACATTCGAAATCGTGTATTAAATTGTTCCTCCCCGTATAAACAACCTTCGTCAAAGTAATCTTTGAGTAAAAGTGTGTTAGTAGCCACCCCGTCACGGTTGAGACGTGCGCTTTGTTTTAATGGTCTTGAGGGCGATTCCGCCTCTTGCTATCACCTAACCGCCGCCGATGCCATAGCTCTGAACGCCATTACCCGGGCTTCCTCGCTTGATGATGAAGACATTTTATAAATTTTTTTGTAGTATAGAGAAGAGGAGATAAATTGTTATTGATTTTGTGTTATACAGGAGATGAGAATAATGAAAATAAAAAAAAATTAAAATTTAGAGCCGTTAAACGGCTAGTCCAACGGTACAATCTCAAAAATGCTCCACTTTCTCGCGTGAAAAATCTCACGCCAAATAATCACGCCATGATTATTGGCTCGAGGGGGCGGTGTTCCACATTGATCACGCCGTGATCAATGACCCACGTAGGATCACGCCATTAACCACATTTAGTATACCGGATGGCCGAATGGTGGAAAAGTGGTTTTTAAATGGTGGAAAAATTATAAGTAGTTACTTTTTCAAAAAGTTAGTGATGACTTACTTTTCCAAAAATTTATGAGTTTTTTTCAATAAGCTAATCCAAACACCCCCGGAGGGTTATGTTGATGAAAGACGTTTAATTGGCATTAATATGTATAAACATTAAAAAAAAATAGTTATTCAATTTAGAACGACAATCACACAAATATCTAATCCCACTCCTAAATCTATATTATTGTTCATCATGGGACTCGAACCCTCAACCTCATGAGGAGCGACAAGACTATGTACACACCCGTATACCACTGGGCTACAAACAAGCACTTTGGTAAAAAAAATAGTTTATGTGGTATTTAGGAGTAAAAAATCTGTCCCGATGAGGAGCGACAACACTATTGCCACCCATAAAAGTATCGTGAGTTCAAATTCTGCAACTGTAAGTTTAAGTGGTATTTAGGAGTTAAAAAATTGTTGCTTAAAAAAAACCCAATTAAACTATTAAGAGGGTTACTATAAAACAAATATATTGAAAACATTTGTGTGTAACAGTCAAAAGTAATAACATAAGTTCATGAATCTAACACAATCAACCAGCGGAGCTATTAAACGAATTACTGTAAAAATAAAAGTTATATTAAAAACATTTGTGTGGAAACAAACCAATGTAATCCATTAGGGAATATGTTATACATTTTGCCGTAGGTTCAACATTATATACGTGGACGTGAAACATGATGATGAAGCAACACCACACCTCCTCTACGTCACCGCACATTTTGGTTTGTACGGCGTGGACTTTGATTCTTGGGTCATTTACATATATCCTCTTCCTAACTTCATTTATTATATATTTACCCAACCCCTAATTTTAATTACATATTTCCTATTCCTAAAACATATATATTACATATTTACCTAATTCATTTAAAATTAACTTATTGAATTACTATTTTACCCTTAATGAACCAATTAAAATCATATTTACACATATCCCTTCTTAAATATATCATTATTAGGTTTTAAAACATAAAATGATAAATATGTAATTATATGATTTGATAAATATGTAATTGATTTTTATGGTTGGGTATATATGTTATTAAGAGGCTTAAGAAGAGAAAATATGTAAATAACTCTTGATTCTTTTATGTGCTATTGCAATCTATATAATCAAGGTCTGAGTCACTTACCTAAATTTTTTATAATCAAGTTTTTTTATTTTATTTTTATGATAAATGACACCTAAAAAGATTAATTAAAACTTATATAATTTAAAAAAACTTAATCTGTTAAAAATAAAAAAAACCCTATCAAACCCAACTAAACTAACTAATTAACCCCTTTTAAATTAAACAAGGCTCACATCTTTTAAACCTAAAATCCCCCTCCCCCAATCTCATTGTTTATGTGAAGCGCCTATAATTGCCGCTGCAACCTGCATCGGTCCCTTCGAACAACCCCGTTTGAGCTTAGTGTTAGATGTGTAAATTTAGAAGTTTTGGTCCGTTTTAACGAGGTAACATGTGAATTAGTTTGTGTAATAATAGTTTGTCAAATTAAATGATCTATCAACTCTTGTAAGATAGATGATGAAACAAATAAAATCTTGCATCTAAGTTGGTGTATCACTTATTAATGTTATTATTAGTTTTGCATGTCGCAAAACAAATTTTGCAATAAAGTACGTGAAGCCCGCTTTGTAAAATCGAATTGGTTATTGATATTTGAACGATAGTTGTATTTGTTACATCAAAAAAGAGTTGTTTATGAGTGTTTGTCAGATCTTTTCATTTCAGAAAATCATAGAGAACAGTTACAGTGACATTGTATTTTTATTATGTATATTGTAGTTTTGTATTTTTATTATGTATTTTCTAATGGATTTAGTATTATATTTATGCTCCCCAACCTGAACCAAACCGGATAAAAAAGTTCTAAGTGAAAAGAAGTTAAAGTTGGGTCCGCCACTATCGCCAACGTGTCTCGTCATTTGTCTTGGGTTTAAACGAAGTTATAGTGTAACTTGGGTCAATGTTTAAAAACACTATAATATTGTACTCTCAAACTATTTATCCGTTATGACATGTTAGAACATTTTACACTAGATTCATATTATTCATTTTATCACCTATACTAACTACTAAAAATACACCATTCAATTCACCCCTCTTTTTTTCAAACACAAGAAAGAAGTTAAAGGAGGCAAGGAATCGAGTATTGGTGACAAAAGGGGAAAAAAGGAAGACACAAAGATAATTCTTGCTAGTATCTAGGGAAATCAAACTATCAAAGCATAGTATAAAAAGAACAACACTTGAAACATCCCGACCAACAACACCAAAATGTTAGATTGGGCACCGATTTTGGTCGGGTTATTACTCTTCATACTTTTGTTTCCAGGTCTTATTTTCCAACTTCCCGGAAATACACGTACTGTTGAATTTGGTGGCTTCCACACTAATGGAAGAGCGGTTATAGTCCACACATATCTTTTCTTTGGCGCCTTCACTATACTCATTTTGGCTACCGGGATGCATATCTACACAGGAAGATCATGATGATGACTATCTATAACATTCCCGTTAGGTGCAAGGAAATCTATATCTAATATATACCATTTTTATGTATGTGTATTAACAAATTTATTTATCGTAACTTGGTTGTTTTGTAACTGTATTAGAACCCGATTGCTTTGTTTTTTTAATTATTTTTTTATTGGTTTGACTGTTTATAACTGTAATAGAACCCGATTGCTGTGTTTTTTATTTTTATGATTTTTTCAAAATCAATTAAAAATACATTTAAATTTTTTTTATAATTTAATTTTTTTTTTATAATTTAAATTTTTTTTGATTCTATAAATGAAAATGCATAGACAAATTCAAATTTACCGAAAAATACAAAAATTCAAATAACAGAATTACAGAAAATCAAAGTTCCGCTGTAAAAGGAGCACGTGACCACATCACGGATCTGCACAAGCCCACAAACTAATGTCCCCAATTGTCAAGTGTTAAATCAAAATCCCCAAATTTTAAAACCCTAGCGAAAAAGCATTGCTGCATCACAATTGCATTTTCAATCGTTCGTAGATCTGATAAATAAGGATCCTTGCACCGTCTTCCAGTTCAATTTCACTCATCGGAGATGGCGGATTGGGGACCGGTAATGGTGGCGGTGGTGCTGTTCGTGCTGCTAACGCCGGGACTGCTGTTCCAGTTGCCGGGGCACAACAGAGTGGTGGAGTTTGGAAACATGCGGACTAGCGGCGCCGCGATTATCGTTCACGCCGTTATCTATTTCGCCGTCATCACCATCTTCCTCATCGCCATCGGTGTTCATGTCTACGCCGGCTAGGTATTGTCATTCCGTCGTATGTATTCTGATCCGCCGGCGTAATGTCACCGGTTTTGCACTTTTGCACTACTTCATTATATTTATCTTTACCCCCTTGTATTTTCTGTTTATTGATCTTTTACCCCCTTTGTTTATGTAGATTTGCCCATTATGTTATGATATTTTGAAGGTGTTTGATATTATGTATTATTATTTTTGAAGTCATGAATTGATTTTTATTGTCTAAGTAGGTAAAGTAATTAGTTCTAGATAGCTATAACATGATTGGTTATAATTATATGATCATGCATAGGCTTGTTTTTAAAAATCGCGCCTAAGGCGCAAGACGATCTCATTCGCACGTCGTGGCGCTTTTGTGTAGATTAGGCGAGCGATGTACATAAAGCGTCAGTGAGGCGCGCGGGTGAAAATTAGCATAAGGGGTAGTGTTGAGGCACACTTTTTTTACGGGGGCTGGATTTGTGCTTCAATATGTTGTATAGCTGGCTTTTAGGTTGTACATATAGGTTATATAGATTTTAAACCATATACATAGCTTATTTATGTCTAAATAGTGTGTAAATGATGTTAGAAACCTATAGATATATGTTAAACAAAATTATATAGTAAATTGCACCTTGCATACGAAAAGCAGTGCCCTTTATGCCTCGGTTTTTTTCTTGTTTTTTCAAGCCAAGTGGATAGGTTAATTTACTTTTTAATCCTTAAATTTCACTCCTTGTTATGTATTTGTAGGGTGTTATCAACTAGAGTGGCAACATGAATGGATCAAACACACTAGGTAACTGTTCTTTTGAATAAGTAATTTAGATGGTTGTATGCATTACAAAGACATGTCATCTTACACATTCTTTGTGGTCTTCATCTACTTAATTTTGTATAAAACTAAATTAAATGGAACATTGGTGTGTTCTAATCTTGAATATAGTCTTTAAATGTTAGAAATTACACATTTGGTCTCAAATGTTTAATAATGTCACTAACATAGCTAAAATAATTTTTAAAATAAGGTAGAAATAAAAAAGAAAACCCACTCACCCGTCCCTAGTGTACCACTTATTTCCTTCTCTATTGTCGTAGTTTGTAAGAGTCTTGCGGGTGTACTTTGTAATGTCTGATCCACAAAATTTTATGAAATAAACTGCAACCAAATCTATGTTTAGTGGGTATAAGAAATTAATTGCTTAAACATCCAAATTGTGGGGTTTTGGACATTGCCTTCCAGGTGTTCGACGATTTGCCTCTTCTCAAAGCCGGTAAAGAATCTGGCTTCCTACAATGTTAAAGGGGCAAACGGCCCAAATGCCATTAGAGGCAACCATTTGGTTAACATAAATCTCAATGATCACTCATTAGAACAACCTTTACTAAACTTCATATATGTATGTCTTATTCAACATATATAAAAATGTGTTGTTTTTAGGTAATAAATCGATAAAGTTTTAAGAACTTAATCACTTATTTTTATATACTTTCTGTAGGAGAACTGTTTGTAAAAATGAAATATAACACTTTAGAAAATGAATTACAACACAAAAAATAAAGGAAAAGTGGAAATTACAGTACCTTTACAACTTAAATAAAGTAAAAAGTGCAAGAACATAAAGGTTGTGGTTGAAGCTTCGTGTTTGACACGAGTATTTTAAAATAAATTGAGTCTTCAAAGAGAACTCGTTTGTTTCCCGTAGTACTACAGTTGAAAAAGTTCGTTCTACTCAAAATTGTATCTTGAATCAAAGAAGAAAGGATCAAAATTGCTAGAAAGAAAGATTTGTGTATTATTAAGAATTGTTGTGAATTCCGGAATTCCGGTGTATTTAGTAATTAAGGATCTCCTTAGTATTTATAGTGAAATGAAAATCGAATAAGCTCAATGAAGAATTAAATGAAAAAACAAACTGCATTGAACATCTTCAATGCAACAACGCATCAGTAGGAAGCCTACGCCACGAGCGCGCGTGGGCGAGTTATCGCACCGTATAGGGTCACCACCTGTATTTGCTTTTAAGGAAATAGTTTCCTAATAAGGTTCTCATTTATATACTACTCTCAAGTTCTATACTAGGGGTGTTCAAAAGAATCGAATCGGGTTATTCAAATTTGGATTTTTTTTTCTGGATTCGAATTTGAATAAGAATCACTTAAACCGATTCGAATAAGCTTATTCGAATCGAATTCGAATAAACCGAATTATTTCTATTTTTTATTAAAAAAATAATAAAAAATTACAAATATGTAGTTGTGTCAACCATATCATAATTCAAGAGGGTTCAAAACAACTCCAACAACATTACACAACTAAAAAACGCAGTCTTAAACAACATAAAAATAGTCCCAAATGTCCAAACGAAAGAAATGCCACATTTGAGAAATCGATAACTAGGTAAAGGTTTTGTGGATTTAAACTTTGAATCCCATAAAAAACTTAAAAAAAAAAGCCCACGGGTATTTTGAAGTTAGAAGCACAAACCAAACCTATTTTTATAAGAGGATATTATATATTTAAAAAATTATAAATTATATAATATATAAATTCGGGTTATTCGATTCGAATAAGTCAAAATTCGAAATCAAAATTTTATTCGAATTCAACACGGATCGAATTTCGGTATTTGAATGGGATTCCAATAATGAACATCCCTATTCTACACTACTCCTATGAGGGGCGAGTTCTCCACTTTTAATTCCTAGTTTTTACAGTTTTGTAAAGTTAAAACACACAACTTTGAGCACCTATATCTAAATAATCTTAGCTATATTTTCAACACGGTTCGGTTTGTTGTGAAACTCTTACATAATAAAACGCAAACTCAGTAAATAATAACTAGATATGACTATTTGTGTTTAAAGTTAGTGAAAACCCATATTTCTACTTAGTGAAAAAAATCACGTTTTTCACAATTTTTCCAACACTTTCATTTATGTTTAAGTAAGACGAACTTGGTTTAGAGACTTTATTGTCGTCTTGTAATCTAAACTATAAACATAACTGAAATTTTAGTTAATAACATGTTTAGTCACCAGCTATGCGTAACAAGTCGGTTATGAGTTTGGTTAATCTGTAAGAGCATATCCAATGGGGTTTACTGAGCATCCATAAACGTTTACATGGATGCAAGATGGTTAGATGAAAGAGAGAGAGGGTATAACATATGAGCATTTTTCTTTCTTCACGAAATAACAATATGACCAAAACATTATTTAAAAGAACACCTTTCATAAAATTGTATCATGTATCATTCCAACACTTAAATGTTAGGCGTGAGACCAATTCCTAGTTGGTCCCAACACTTGCTTTTAGCCATATATATTAAACCTATAATTGTTTTTAGTCCATTACCGAGGGCAATTTTTAAACACCAACCATCTACTTTATTATTATTATTATTATTATTATTATTCTTTTTTATTTATATAAGTGGTTGTTTTTTAATAACAATGGCTTTTTGTATCTAACAATACATAAAAAGTAGTTGGTAGTTGGAACTCGTCTTTCGCAAAGCCGGTCGGTCAACAACCTTAGCTAGTAACTTCGACCCGTAACTCGTTTAGTCTTTAAAAAAGTAAAAATATTAATGATCGTTACTATAGCTACTATGTTATACGTCATTAACTACACGTAGTTTCTATAATAAGGTCAGATTATGGGTTTGGTTCTAGTTTTAGAAATTTACATTTAAAGTCCCCATTGTTAAATCAGTTTGTAATATTTGGTCTTTTTCACTAAAAATTAACACTAGTTTGTAAAAAAAACCAAACGTGCTACAAATGAATGAACAATGGGTGTTGATTTAATTTTTCAAAAAGTTGATCAAAACAGAGTATACCGCTATCACAGAATCATCTGTTTAATTAATTCTAAAGTTTATATAATTTGTAGTTTTTTTTATTGTAAAAGGTGTGATCATTCATAACTTTTATTAAAAAAAACAAACTGCTGGAATTATTTATTATAAACATTATCCTCATAACAAAAGGTCGTAGAATATTCTATTTAAAATTTGCATCAACTTTTAACAAACAAATTGGAGTAGGTTTTATCAAAACAACCTTTTTGCCCCATTACCAACCATTATACACCCACGAATGGATTGGAGAGCACAACTTGTGTATGATTTGTTGCAATCATTCACCAATAAATAAATAAATAAATATTAGGTTCAAAGTCACCCAATTCAAATGATTATATTAAAGTTGTAGGATTCTTAATAGGATTCACGTTTGGTTTCTATCTTCATCTCAATCTTTAAAATTTAGAAAAAATACAAAGAATTCTTAGCTTTTCACTCCACATCAGGATCCACATCCTCATACCTCATCCTTAAAAGTTAAAGGAAAACTTATCATAAAATTTAAAATTTAAAAATTAATTGTAAGAAAGGTGAATTATATCTAAAGTGAAGTTTGTGAACATATCAAAAGCGAGGTGGATATATGTCAGTGGTTACGATCTATTAAAAGCGAAATTTTTATTTAAAATCTTTACAAGTTTGTGAATAAGTGTTTAATATTTAAATCTTGGTGCTTTTTAAACCAATGTGTCTTAACCCGAACCAAAATGACCATTTTCAAATGGATGAGACTCTAACCCATTCTATTAAAAATTATTACAAATCAATTTTAGAAGAAAAAAATAAGACAAAAGAGTTAATAGTTAAGATTATAAATAGAAGAAAGAAAAAGAATATAGAAAAAATAGGGATGAGAATAGAATTTGAGAGGTTTTAAAAAAAAAAGAGATAAATTTATGAAATAATATTTTCAGTTAAATTTTATAAGAATAAGGATGTGAAACCTGCCGTGAATGTTTTAGTAAATATACATAAACTTATAATAATTTATTTTTATAAAGTTACCAATCAATTACTTATTATTACTAAACATAAAATTCAAAATAAAGATGTGAGTATGTTAAGAGTAGTCTCTCGTGATTGGCTTTTAATGCCACATGGTAGGATGTGAGTGAACCAACCATTTTTTGTTTTCTTTTTTATTTCTAACCCTTACGCTATGTAGAATATACGTTTTCAACCCGTTTGATTTCCTAATAATTTTGTTATTTAATAAAAACTTGCATTCATTAAATTCGTTAAGTTTAAAAAAACAACAGAATATGCAGTTGATTTTACTTTTTTTGTGAATGTTCCGGATTTTTTAGACGAGGTAGTATTCAAAATCAAAGCGCGGGGTCTTTGTATTTTTTTACTATTCTTTTTCTAAATATTTTTTTTCGTTTCGTACGTTTTAACGTTTTGATTTACTATGTAGAATATACACTTTTAGCCCGTCTGATTTTCTAATAATTTTGTTTTTCTTTAATAACTTTCGTTCGTTAAGTTTAAAAAAAACGGATATTCTTAGTTTTTTTTGTGAACTTTCGATCTATTTTTTTAAGCGTAGCAGTATCCAAATCGAGTACTTTTTTGGATCGTATAGCGAGCGATGCTACCATTGTGGTATGGTGACAGACCCAACCGCTGTTGTCGCTATTTTCGTTTATCGTAACCAGTATCCGTATTCACTTTAATACTTCTCGATGAGCAGAACTGATGACGGTAAAACTCCTGCACCGGTATGGGGGAAGAAACATCCACGCTCCCACTGCGTAGCACAGATTTTTAATTCGGTTTTTTTTGTTTTCTTTTTTTGATTTTTTTTTGTTTTGTTTCCTTTGATACGTTTTAACGTTTTATTTACCATACAATATGTTCCCGCCGCGTAGCACGGATTTTAATTTCTAGTTAAAAGACAAAATAGGACGATAATTTAGATATATAGATTCTGAATTTTTTATTCCCTAAATGATACCATAAGTGCTAGTAACTTTTACGTAGTTTGCTAATATTATATATTTAAAAGGCTAATTTACAACGTGAGCTATTTAAATGTTAAACTAATAAATCTAAAAAAACAAATAAATACGTCATTAAACTGGTAGTTTCATGTGTTTTTAAAAAAAAAACATGTTATTATATAGAAATTTATATAAAGTTTTACATAAAAATACTGAGAAAATAGTGATGTAAAAAATTCGATAAACCTGTGTCATTTGAATATTAGATAGTAAAATTGATGTTTAGTATGTAGGTCGATATGCAAGAGAATAACTTTCGGATGTAGAAATTAAAACATCAACCCGATTATATGTTTTTAAAAAAATAACAGTTTTCATTTTTTTAAAACTGAAATCAAGTCTAATTATGTAATATGTTGATTTTATGAAATAGCAAGCCAAAACTTTTTTTTGGGCATATATGAAAGGATAATTATCGGGAAAATGATCAAAATAACAATATTCTATATGTGATATATGTGATTTAACGGAATTTGATATTTTTAAGAATTAATATAACTTTGTGTAAATTATCAATAGACTCAATTAGAAGTGTCAATGGCCTTTGAGAGTCCTTCGCGCAATGATGTGTAAATTAGAAGTATCGATGGCCTTTACTAATTTAGCAGTTACCGATTTAGCTTTTCGGTTTGCAGACGCTTGTATTTTAGAACCTTTACTCAATGTTTCTAAAAAATTCCATTCATCGTCTTCATGGTATATTAAGAAAGTTCCATCACTAGTTGGAAAACACAAATTTTGAATCCTCTAGAAGCAAACCATCATAAAATAGTTTGACTAGATCCTTGTTTGAGATTTCATGATGAGGATATAACCTTAACATTTCATTAAATTGTTTGAAAGCTTCATGTAATGCTTCGCCTCATTGTTAAGTAAGATATTTGATTGACATGCTATCATACCCCTGTTAAAGCAGAAACACGAGGATGTGATGATCGCATATCACCACACATTAATACTAGAGAAATACTAAAATGTACTTTATTTAAATGTGTTGCGACATGCGTCAACACTAAGTCTAATGTAAAACACAAACACATGTCTAAATCAAATCATCCCAAACATAAGTCAAACAGTCCGAAGAAACATTAACTAAATCAAAATAAGTTGTTCTTGCATAAATAACTTCTTAAAATGCAGGTCACTTCTAAGTCCCAGACCTGCTAACTTCAGTTGTTGTTATTACCTGAAAAATAGGCTAGAAACGTCAACTAAAACAGTTGGTGAGCTCACATGTTTAGAATTTAATAAGGTGTCATGTATAGTTATGTTATGTTTAGACAAAATGTTTAATAACTGCACAAGTAGGGTGATGTAATTGCCATGAACCCACAATTAAAGTTTGATGAAAAAGATGTCCCAACTAATGTCCAACAAGACATTAAAAGTACAAATACAAGACATGGAGGAATATTCACTCAAGTGGTGGTTCTATGACACGTGTACTTTAGCTACTAGTACAACAACAAAAGTGGTGGTGGCAACCCAAATAGATCTATTCAATAGCAGTTCATCGGCTGAATCTCATGAGTTAAATGATTATGTAGGTTCAGACATAAAGGAACTTAGGTTCAAGATAAGATAAACAACTCACACAATTCACATCGGGGTTACAAATGCAATACAAACATACATGTCACAAAAAAAGTCTAAAAATGTTCACAACAAGGTCAAAACATTTAGCATACTTTTCCACTAAAAAAAGGGGCTGTAAAAGCTTACCTGACACTGATGAGCAATAAGATTCACAAATGGGAAGGCAAAAATTCCACAATCATGAACACCGAACGGGTGTAGTCCTACTTGAATGCTACAATAGTATAACACAAATGAGGACAACTAACCCTAATAAGTCTTTGAGTCTAGACAACAAACCATTGGTGGTACATTTTAGAATTAGTGATAATGTTCTTAGGATTATGCGTATTGATAACTAATGGTAAATTTAGGTTGTTGAACTTACGTCTATCCATGTTCTTGTTCATAAGTTGACAAGTCTTGAATAAAATATAGATATTATATGTACATAAGTCGATAAAAATACAAATATTAATTGTATATAAATGTGTGTATATATATATATATCACAACAGTATCACCCTATCCTGACGATTTTTTTTGACCCTATAGCGACGACTTGTCGTCGAGATAGCTTATACCGACGACATGTCGTCGGTATTGCCTCGTACCAATAGCCAAGATTGTCGTCGGTATAGGTGTCGTCGGTATAGGTCAGCCTATACCGACGTCGGTATAGGGTCTATTTAAATAATTCAAAAAGAAAACCTATACCGACGACATGTCGTCGGTATAGAGTCAAGCCCTGTACGGACGACTTGTCGTCGGCATAGGGTCAACCTTTTCTTCATTTTTTTAATAAATTTTTAAAAAGGCCTATCCCGACGACATGTCGTCGGTATTGCCTCGTACCAATAGCCAAGCTTGTCGTCGGTATAGGTGTCGTCGGTATAGGTCAGCCTATACCGACGACAAGTCGTCAGTATAGGGTCTATTTAAATAATTCAAAAAGAAAACCTATACCGACGACATGTCGTCGGTATAGAGTCAAGCCCTGTACGGACGACTTGTCGTCGGCATAGGGTCAACCTTTTCTTCATTTTTTTAATAAATTTTTAAAAAGGCCTATCCCGACGACATGTCGTCGGTATAGGTCTTTTTTTTTTTAATTTTTAATATTTTTTCAGAAATATTAAATTTCTAAAAACAAAAACCTGCAAATAATTAAATATAAACCATTCAAACATTCAAATCCAATAAAAACTAATATCCGAAACATAAAACAAACATACAAATTGTTCGACCCACAAACTTGTCCGACAAATAAAACACTCAAAACATACAAATATGCAAATTGTTCAAGACAAACACCACACCAACAACAAAGGCTCAACAACTCCAAGCTAGTTATCATCGTTACTAGTTCGGCGCTCCCACATTCGACGCATTTGATCCATTTGTCGTTGCATTTCGAGCATTTGTTGATTATGCACACGACGTTCTTCCTCTAGTTGTTGATTTTGCAATCGTTGTTCTTCCTCTCGTTGGGCTTCGCGTTGTTGTTGTTCTTGGAATTGTTATTGAAGACTAGCCACACGTTGATCAACGTCTTGTCAATGTGGTTGTGGAGGGGGAGTACCGAACACATACGGTGTGGGATTACTCACCACACGACCAACACCCCGGATATGGCCACGCCGATGACCCAATGCACGCTTCATGCATGCAAACTCATCAACAGCGGATGAGTCACCACCAGACTCAGCAAATGATCTTGTATACTCCTCTTGGATTCGGTCCTACATTAAACAATGTAATAAACAACCACTTGACTATTTTACTAAAATTCGACAGCATAACTGCTGTAAAATGGATAACCAACCTTTTAAACTATAAGTCATAGCTGACCCAAATTCACAAATTCCAATCAACCAACACTAATAACAACAAATACTAATAATACTAGCAAGCATATTCAACAATTGGCCTCAAGTTGGATGTTCTAAGTGTATTAAAGTGTGTTTGGGTCATTTTGACCCGTTTAAAGTTACAGTTGGATGTTCCAAGTATATTAAAGTGTGTTTGGGTCATTTTGACCCGTTTAACTTAAAGTTGGATGTTTTAAGTCTATTAAAGTGTGTTTGGGTCATTTTGACCATTTTAAAGTCAAACTTGGATGTTCTAACAACAAAATCATTTTACTTACATAATCTATTGATGCAAAATCATTGGCCTATCCTGCCCCTTCTTTATAATGGGTCGATCTGAACACGTCAATACGGCCAGTCCCCTGTGAAAAACAAAAATAATATCACTAAGAATTAATAAGAATGTTTATATAACAATAAAAACTGTATTTCATACCTCCATGTGTCGGTGTTGGGCGTATGATTTGCTGCCATGGAAACTTGGGTGTCTTTTCCTCCTTGCCATCAAAAGACAGATCGTTCCTCTATTTATGTTTTCTAGGCAAAAATCTTCTGTGTCCAACAAAAGCTATCTTATTCGTTATAGCGCACGAAGGTGTGTCAATATTACACGTAGGGCATGCTTTATAACCTTGACCACTCCATCCAGACAAGCTACTACGAGCAGGATAATCGTTGATAGTCCATAACAGTGCCGCATGCATCCTAAATACAGTTTTGGTTGATGCATCTCTCACCTGGACTCCTTCAGCCCACAACATTTTCAACTCATCAACCAAAGGCCTTAAGAAAACATCAATGTCCTTACTAGGTGATTTAGGTCCTAGCAAGGTTAACATGAAAGAAGACTCTTTCATATATAACCACGGTGGTGTATTATATGTTGTTAACACTACCGACCACATACTGTAAGTCTGACTCATGTTACCGAACGGATTAAAACCATCGGCAGCCAAACCTAAGCGGACATTCCTTGGTTCTTTAGAAAAATCTGGATATCTCTCATCAAATTCTTGCCATTCCTTCCCATCAACCAGATGTCACATCATACCATCCGTTGAGCGTCCAGTATTATGCCAGATCATATCTTTTGCTGTTAATCTTGAACTATACCTTCGTCGAAGCCGTGAAGTTAAAGGAAAGTAGCGCAACACTTTCTGTGGTACTTTCTTCCCCTTTGTGTTTTTTTCAACCCACCTGCTCTTATTACAAACCGGATAGTTTTGCATTGATTCATTCTCCTTCCAAAACAGTGCACAATCATTAATGCAAGCATGGATAGACTGATATCCTAACCCAATCTTACTCAGTTTCTTCTTAGCTTCATAACGTGATTTTCCTTTGGCAATGCAATTTGTAGAAGCTCTAACAGTTGGTCAAATGAACTATTCATCCATTTGTTGATAACTTTGATATGCATCAGTTTGGCTATGAAGTTTAGGGAAGACATTTGACTATAAACGGGGTATAACTCCTTATTTAGCTCCTCAAACAACGCATCAAACTCTGGGTCTAAACAAGTTCCATCTTCATCTATATTATCCTCGTTTGTATTTTGCTCTACCATCACATCATCTATGGCATCAAACATCTCATTATTTGTTGTTGTAGTTATTGGAGGAGTTGGTGTTGTTCTTGGGGCAAAAAGTGATACTATCTCTGCCACACGAGGATGTTGTTCACCATGATAAATCCAATTCGGATATGATTGTAGAAACCCACGGTCATGTATGTGGCCATATATCGTGTTCAAATCCTGTCGACACGCATTACAACAACGCCTACACGGGCAAAACGCTCTACCTTGACCATCGAAATGGTTCTTGGCCGTCTCTATAAAGTTGCGAAGACCGCTTAGAAAAGCCGGAGAATTTTTATTTCCCAATGTAACCCAACTTTTATCAATTGTCATATCTAGTGTCATATCTATTGTGTTATAAGCATACACATATACGTGCATGTAATAAAAGATATAAATGAATGTATGTGATTTGATCGGTACTCTAAGGCGGTGGATCCTAACCCACTTTTTGAATATTCTATCTCATATGCATACATTTTTACGAGTTGACTATTTAAGAAAAAATCAGCAGCATTTCCCCTTAACTCCCCAAGTATGTAGATAAACCGCAAACTCGAAGGAGTAAGAAGAAATAGCTACCAATTTTTTTTTCTTAAATGTCAACCCGTTAAAATGTATACATATCCTAAATGAGATAGAATATTCAAAAAGCAACCTCAAAGGGGAAAATCCAAAATTTATCTCTATTAGATAAATTTTGGACGGGTATATTCTAAACAGTTATCCTAAATAAACATATTAGTGTACACAACATGAGACGTACGTAAATGACATTAGGGGTGTAAGTTTTTTTCTTATTTATTTTTTAAAATTATAAATCATATATTTTTTAAATATATAAGTTATAGTATTTATAAAATAATGATAAACGAGCCGTTTACACCATAAATGAAATAAAAAATTAACTACACAAAGGTATAAAATTCGGGATGCGTACCTTAAAAAAATTCAATGAAACACAAATAAGATGTTATTCACACCTCGCCAACCACAATGAGCTTCGAATTTGCAACAAAATTAAATAAAGTTACATATACATACAAACATATATACATACATTCACAATTACATAAATACATACACAATTATATACATACAAATCATACAATTACATAATCATACATACAAACATACATACAAACATACATACACATATACATACATATTATATACAAATACACATAAATAAATGCCCAAATTCTAAAATTACATACACAAACACAATTACATACATAAAAATACATACAAACAATAATACACGTATATACATACATAGCCTTTACAAACATACATAAACAAATGACCAAATTCCCAAATTACATACATAAACACAATTCCATACATAAAAATACATACAAACACACATATACATATTATATACAAACATACATATATAAATGCCTATATTTCCAAATTACATACACAAATACAATTCCATACATAAACATAATACAAATACATACAAACACACATACACATATATGCATACATATTATATACAAACATACATATATAAATGCTTAAATTTTCAAATCACATACATAAATACAATTACATACATAAACATAATACAAATACATACAAACACACATACACATATATACATACATATTATATACAAACATACATATATAAATGCCCAAATTCCCAAATTACATACACAATTCCATAAATAAACCTACATACAAACATACATACACATACACAAATACAAACAAACACATAAGTACATACACATACACATATATATATACACATATACAAAAAAAAAACATTCACATCTAAACCTAATTTCATCAAATAAATATGTATAAATGCCCTAATTTCATCATAAAATTACATAAATATTTATAAAATCATACATCTAAACCATATATACATACAAATAAACACAAACATATACATACAAACATACATCTAAACCTAATTTGTAGAAAAATTACTAACCAAGTTTGCAAATTAGCTTCGAATAGCTTGAAATCCTAAAAAAATGATCAAAGCTTCAAACACCTAACAAAAATCAAAGAAATTAAACAAAATTTTATTGTCAAGATTGAAACATAGATGTTAACTAACCTCAAAACCCGATAGATTGGTGAAGATTGCTCCACAAAATACGTGCAAAATCGTGAAATCGCCGGAGAGAGAGAGATTGAATGATTTGGAGATTTTTTTGGTGGAAATGGGAAGCAGAAAACTGTTTCCTGGGTTAATTCGCGCATGTCGTCGGTATAGGCTCGAAAGTCGGCGCAATAGGTCGCCTGTCCCGACGACATGTCGTTGGTAAAGGCTTCGTAGGGTTTTGACCGGTCAATAAAGTAAAAAACTCTATACCGACGACATGTCGTCGGTACAGGTTTCCCAGATTTTTTTTAATTTAAAAAAAAAAATTCTACCGACTGAAATTTAATACATTAAAAAAAGCAAAAAGAAAATGGAATTTAACCTATACCGACGACATGTCGTCGGTACATGTTTTCCCAAATTTTTCATTGGACGCAATGTTTTCCCTCCATCTGGCTCAACCCTTTACCGACGACTCGGTATAGGGTCTCCCTTCTCAAATTTTGGGATTAGCCTATCCCGACGACATGTCGTCGGTATAGGGTGACCTATGCCGACGACAAGTGTCGTCGGTATAGGTGGCGTCGGCACAGGGTCATTTTCTTGTAGTGTATATATATATATACACACTTTGTGACATGTTTTAGTTAATTAAATGAATTTAAATTAAGGGATTTTTACCACACTTAATTCCAGGTCTTAACTTGATATAAATGTGGATGTTAAGAATTTTAAAATGGTCCAAGGGTCTCATAAATGATAATCATATTAAAAGGGTAACATCAACTATTTTCTACTGTTCTCAGTTTATTTCAGTTGGTTGAAGGTCGAAACCTTAATGAAATTAAGTGGGATCAGTGGAATTATAAAGATAACACATAAAAATAAGTTCCATAAAAAGGACCACTTGGTTAAAATTTGAGTGAGTTATGACTATCTAAAGTCAGGTCAATGTTTTTCTGTCAGAAAGTTGATTTTGAGCAATCATTTTGTAACGGCTGTTTAGGGGTTCAAAACTTGAAGAAAATTTACGAAATCACTTGGGTTTGAAAGATGACACATAAAACTAAATTACAGAAAGAGAATCACTCAATTTGGTTAAGGATTGAGTGAGTTATGACTCTCTAAAGTCGTCAGAAAGTTGATTTTGAGCAATCATTTTGTAAAGGTTGTATAGGGGTTCAAAACTTGATGAAAAATTATGAATCCACTTGGGTTTGAAATATGACTAATTGAACTTGATCTTAGGCTAAAGAATCGTCCAATTTGGTTAAGAATTGGACGTGTTAGGACTACTATAAATCAACTTTAGCAATCTGTCAAAATCCGATTCTTATAAAAATAAATGGATAAGTCTATTTTGAATCCATATGTATGAGTTAATGAAACATCTTGCTTTATTTTTGTTTATGAAAAACATATGTGTGTGTGATTTTTGAACCATAAAACCATTATAATATGAAGGAAAGATTGGAAAACAATCAACACATATTTATGTACAATCAATGATAAAAACAAGGTCGAATATAATTACTAACACAAAGTCTGTACCCGGGGTTGACCACGAGTGATTTATCCTCACATTTTCATGATGGATCTTTAATTATTGATTCTAGAATCAATTTCGTGTTTGGAACAATGGATTTGAGCCTCTGGATCACCAATTATTGCCCTAATTCGTCATGAAGCCTCCAAGAATGGATAATTTCATAACCCTAGGTCATCCCCACTTATAGTCTACGCCCCTCCTAACGTAGACTATGCCGGGTACCAATCCTACACTCCAAATCCTCTGTGGAACTCCCCAAATACGCTAAACTCGTACTTTGGTTTCTTGAGGGCGTAACCTACGCCAGGATCCTCTTTTCTATCTTCAATCTTCATCCAATTGCAATGTATAGGGATCGAATCTCGCATATTATTTACTATTACAATGTAAACTCAAAAAACACTAAGGTAACCATATTTTATGGATGTTTAATACCCAAAATCTATATCTATACTTAATTGTTTTAGTGAGATAAATTTTCTCGTTTCTCTCTCCTATTAACTGCATAAATTTTATTTAATTGTTTTTAATAATTTTTTGTTTTCCGTCTCTCTCTCCTATTAAACATCAATGATCTTATAATTCTTTTTATAAAACATTTTTTATTTTTCATAAAACATTTTTACAAACTGAACATTTATTTCATTATTTTTATAAAAAATTGTTAGAAAGTAACTATATGACGTTTATAAAATTTGTATTAAAAAACTATGTAATATGTCATAAATGTGTAATATATAAATATTTATTATTAAGCATATAACATTGCATTTATTCATTGTATTTATTCAACTCGTGTAATACACGGGGTTTTAACCTAGTCTATACATATTAATAAATAAAGGTTTTTAAGTGACACGTGTCGTCTCCATATTCATTCTCACCATTTTTTCCCCGCCTCTCTCTTATTTAATGCACTTATATCTTTTAACAATAAAATATATTTAAAGAAAATACTAATTATACTAATAAAACACATTTATTTTAAATTATCCGTTATTACAAAAAATTTTGAAATTTAATTATGTAACTTTTATTTCAATCAAATAGTAAATAAAAGTCAAATTATATTAAATAGTAATTAACGTATTTTTGAAACCCAATTATATATTAATTTTACATATTTTGAGTTTGTTTTTATCCTTAGTATATGTAATATATTTTTAAACCTATAAAATATATACATAAAAATTTAAAAATTTTAAATATTGATATTTTTCACCCCGTGCGTAAACACGGGATCTAAACTAGTTATATAATAAATAAAGGTTTTTCATGCCACGTGTCGCCTTAATATTCATTCTCATCATTTTTTTTCCGCCTCTCTCTCTTATTAAATACACATCTATCTTTTATTAATAATATTTTTAAAGAAAACAGTAATCTTTATACTAATAAACATGTGGAATACAATATAATATGTATTCCACATGTTTATTAAACCTGTGTATGACACGAGTTTTTTTTATAAAAATTATTACTTAATATATAATAATATATTTATTCAATCCGTGTAACACACGAGATTTTAACCTAGTATATAATTAAACACAAATGATGCATACAAATAATCCACCCATCATCACTAACACTATTTACAATCAAGGTTTGGTAGGACAAATTATTTTCAGACACACCATGTAGAAGTTACCATAATAATGTTGTAATTTACGTAAACCATAAATTAGAGAATTTTTTATTAAGATGAAGGATGAAGAATTAGGTTATATTGAATGTCTAAAAATGTTGTTTAGAAGGCAAAGCTTTATGTTTTGAGAAGAATGTAAGAATAATCTATACATACTAATAAATAAAGGTTTTTTAGTGTCACGTGTCATCTCCATATTCAATCTCATCATTTTTTTTCCCGCTTCCCTCTCTTATTTAATGCACTTCTATATTTAAATAATAATATATATTTAAAGAAAGTATTAATTTGGCTAATACAACACATTTATTTTAAATTATCCCTTATTATAAGAAAACTTTAAAATTTAATTATGTAACTTTTATTTCAATCAAATAGTAATTGAAAGTGAAATTACATTAAATAGTAATTAACGTATTTTCGAAACCTAATTATATATTAATTTTTACATATTTTGAGTTTGTTTATATCCGTAGTATATGTAATATATTTTTACACCTGTGAAATATATATACATAAAGATTTAAAATTTTTAAATATTAATATTTTTCACCCCGTGTGTAGACACGGGACCTAAACTAGTCTAAGAAAATATAACTTGGTATGCTTGCAAGTTTTATGAAAAATATTTTATAATGATATATGTTAGTTGCTGTTTATGATAAGTGTTAAAATGGATAGATTCTATATAAACAATAATAAGCATCACCAATGACGAAAATAAAACATAATAATGTATGTGTATATAAGAAACCAATAATACACACATCAATGTACAATGGATTGGTCCACATCAATTATATGAATCCGGCAATATGGAATCCAAACCTCACTTTAGAGAGAGGTAAATAATGTTCCCTCTAGCTATTCGTGTTCGGTTCCGGTGGTGAAGAAGTTTTCCACATAGTGGTTTCTTTTTTAGGAGATCTTAGGTTCGAGTCCATGCGGTTACAACTCATAGGGAAAGACATGCATGACTCACAAGAATCACCGGGCTGCTCCCGAATGAAGTTGTGGCTTAAGAAAGTCGCATTTCAAAAAAATAATAATAAAATAATGCTCCCTCTATATTCATATCATAATGATTAAACTACAACTAGTGGTCTTCCCACCGCGCGTTGCGGCGGGAATTCCACCACGATCCAAAGCCAGGGGATTCCGCTAGGATACCGAGACAAATCTCTGCATAAGCCAACTGGTATAAAGCTTTTTTCCATTTAAGCATTTGATTTGGAATCAGTTTCAAACAGTGTCGAACACAACTTGCAATTTTGCATGTCAGCCCGTGTTAAAATTCTTGGATCAAGCTCAGGTTTCACACAACAAACACGTAAGCTTTTGTTTACTGCTTTAGTTTGCTCTTTTGCAACATATATATATATATATATATATATATATATATATATATATATATATATATATGAAGACACTTGCAAAAGGTAAAGGCACCCACCATAGACAATGTTCTCCACATGTTCTTGATAAATAAACTACGAACCAACTGATACTTGACCTGTCACCTGACCTGGCTGACATTCTTGCTCAGTTCTTGCCTAATGTTGCGGCTATCCTGTTGTTCCTGCTTTTTCTTGCTAATACCGGAATCGGATTTCTTGCTAAATTTGTTTCTTGCTTGCTTGATTCGAAACGCTCTTGCTTGCTTCAAATCTTCTTGGTCACCTTGCTTACCTTCTTGCACTTGCTTGCTTGAACCCTTACTAACTTGCTTTCATTCGTTCTGATCACATTTCATTTCATTGAACCTGCTCCATATCCATAGATTTACCTATGTGCTTGCCTTGGTTTAAAAAAGCGCCCTGAGACGCTGCTTAAGGCGTGAGGCGCTGAACAAAACGCCTCAAAATGGTGAGGCGCCCCATATACATGAAGCGCCCTGAGGCGCCGCCTCAGGCTTGACAGGCGAGGCGAGGTGAGGCGCGCCTCATGTATTTTTGCCCTTTTTTCACTGTTTTTTTATGAATTTGAGTTCCAATTTTAGTTCCTCTTTACTTAAATCAGTTTTTTAAGTTGTTTTTCTTGCAAGTTTTGTGAAAATTACTCAAAAAGGAGGAGTTTTTAAGACTAAAACAACATTTACTGAGAGGTTTTAAGAATGTTACTAAATTTTTTATTACTTTTTTAGCTTAACGTCTCGCATACGTGAAGCCCTCGCCTCGCGCTTGAGGCGTGGCGCCTCGGATTTTGGGACCGAAACGCCTCGCCTGGCCTAGCGCTTTTTTTAAACCAAGGTGCTTGCTTCTTTAATTAAACACGTGCCTCTTGCTTATTAAATCACCTCCTTGTTCCAATATGCGCACAGCTCCCAAGAGAAACTGCCCCTAGGAAAGTAAATAATAAATACAAAAGTTTTTTAGTATTCTGCAGTATAATTAGATTATTTTGAGGTCTTGATAACTAAACCATAAAAGATAAGAGACCCAGTTCCAAAGAGACAATTCCAAATAATAGAAAATTAAAGTGTAACTGAAACTCATCTGAGTTGCCAAATCTTAAAGATTTAACCAAGCTATTTCAATTTAAAGGTAAAAAACTAAACCAAGTGATATTAAAACTCTTGGCTATGAATGGTATAGAGCAAGCAATACCAATCAAATTTAGTTGATGAACACTTTTAACTATTTAAACATCTATTGGTCATAGACTATTAGAGAAATCACAGTTAAGCTTGTTATACTCAATATAACCTATTGAAGGAAAACATTTCATGAATTCTGAAATTTGTGAAATTGAATGAGGCATTAACAAATGGAAAAGATTATTTGCAATCTCAATATATGAAGCATAGTAAATCCTGAGGTTAAAAACAATAATATTAACACAAATTGACAACACATGCAATCTTAATGGTGATAAACTGAATAGCAAATTCAGTCTTTTTACAGAATTTACCATTTATGTAAATATAAACTTTTTTATTTGATATAATACTTATCTGATATAATGCAATATACTAACATATCACTCTAAACCAACAACATAATCATAGATTTTACTTTTGTTTATATAAAAATACCTGTTAATGTGCGCTTATATTTTAACTTCAACGATCATGTTATCTGTTCCACGATGAGTTGGCTGCCTGATGCATGGTAGGCAAATAATAAAGTTTAGGATCATACATATGGAAGTGATTATACAAATGCGCTTTAAAAATATACACAAAATTCCTGCTGATAAGATCCAGGCCCATTCTCCTTCAGCCCCTATACGGACACACACGAATCATCTCATCACTGTACCCTTTTGCGCTTTCATATGACCTTGATCTCATTCCGGTTAAACTTTCCAACGACAGTGATTCCTCTTTCATCTAGCAGCGAGGCCAATAACACAAACTTTATTTAAGAAATAAAAAGAAATTGTTAATACTAATAAGTAATAACCATAGTCCATGATATATCTGCTTAAATCCTAAAATCATTATAAAATTATTTAGTGTTTGCAGAAAAACTTAATAAATCTCAAATATACCAGTTCCATTATCACACACAAGTGATTGAATGTCGTCTGATTCTGCCATCTTTTATGCTACCTACAGAACGAATACAACTTCAGTCAGCCTGTGATTTAAAAGCATGCATAACACCACACATCATTATACTTATACCAATTTCAATTACATACCAGTTCTCAAAGATCCAGCTAATAAAAATTAGCTTGTGTATGCATACGTAGCTGAATACGTTTAAAACATTTACTGTAAAATGTGTATAAACAAAATGCAGGTTTCTTTCTCCAATCACCAACTTTAAATCTCAAAATAAACAAATCACGACTATTGTAAAAGGACGTCTTTCACCCAAATGTTAATCTGCAGTTCAAAATCAAGACTGGGAATGCAAACAGAAATCGAAGAAGACAACAAACAGCATTATCTCACTTACCAATCTCTAATGTCACGATAAGAAGCACCAAATTACAACACGTAGTTCTACAGAACACAACTGCAGAGAAAAAAAAATGACAAACCAAACCTGATTAGCAAAACCATTTAATGCTACAGCAAATGAGAGGTATGGATCAGATAGATCAAATATATTATAACAATACAAAATTGAGAAAAAAATGATAAAAATTTGAAATGGCGACGAACATCAGACCACATGATTGATGACGGGATTTATACTTCTCAAACTAACCTGTTGGACACATAGCTATTATGAGTAATTCCAAATGATATTTTGGTTTGATCACAGTTCGTATTAGGGCAAACCAAACCACAAAGACAGAGCTGCCGACACCACACCACTGCCACCTAGGGTTTCATAAAGGGAAAAAAATCGAGCTGGCCACGATAGTCTTTGACGGAGAGGCAGTGATTGAAGGAGACTACCGATCTTCTGAACTGAGAATCATCAGGGCAAACAAAGGCACAACCACCACCGGCCACCTAAAAACCGCCACTGCCACCTAGGGTTGTGCAAAGAAGAAAACAAATCGACGTAGTGGCGATGGTCGTTGACGGTGAGCGGCGACTGATGGGAATTCCGGATAGAAAGCGGGCGAGATAGAAAGAGAGAGAACAGATCAGATTTGCTTCGTTTGACTAAGATAGCAGGCAAGAGGATAAAAGGGGTGAGATAGCAGGTAAAAGGACGCGCATCAAACAGCAGTACACCATGCTTTGAAAGGTGTAAATCCCTGTTTTATTGCTCACCCCCATGGGCCTTAAATAAGTTGGTAATTTGGTCAAGTGATATCCATTACATAAACAAGGTGTATTACAACAATCAAGTAATTGATGATAAAAAGATGAATTTGAACAAATGCCTAGAAAAGATGTATGCAAGTTATAAAAAAAATAACATACATGTTGAAATTATATTAAACAATTGTTTTGACCGTCTATTTTTTTATATTCTAGTTGATGATTTGGTTTCGTATAAATTATTATCAAGCAACTCATTATATACATATGCCTTGTCAAAGAATATATGTCCTTAAAAAGTCATATCATATGTATCATGTTCTTATTATTTTTTGTAGGCTTATAAAACTACATTGTGACATTATCATGATGTCTTTGAAAGGAGTTGCTCACTTGTTTCATTTTACTATTTATATTCATTTTAAATTAAATTACATTATGTATAAAAAAAAATGGTTCTAAATCTACATTAAAAAATAGATCAAAAGGTCCGCCCATAAAGCAAAAGCTGTAGTTTATCTAATATTTGTTTCTTTATATAAAACCAAATATTTTCTAAACAGTTATTGCAATTTTCATGAAAAACATGAGTTTGACAAAATCAATTAGCAACCAAAAAATAAAAATTAATTACAAGAAAAAGTCAGTGGAAATACTATAGAAGAAAAAGACTCTCAATTTTGAATTAGTATTAAGTCATCAACCACTATTTTGACCTAACTACAAATCATTATTTGTTTGTTTATTTGTGTATGTATGTATATATAATATATGTATCCTCATTCAAGAACATCTCAATCATTTTTTTTCTCTATTTTTCTTGAAATTTCTTCTCCTAGGCCATCTTCTTCTTAGTCTTGCTTTTGATATTTATGCTCATCAAGAGAGATTGCTATCTCTACAAGTGTACACAGCAGCGGAACCAGGGGTCAAGGGGGTTCGCTGAAGCTCGTTACCAGAGTTCATTGGATTTTTGTTAAAAAAAAGCTAAGATTTTCTTAAACAAAACATGATTTTGACTCCGTTGTAATCGGTTGAAAAGAGAACTTATGATAACTCCCGACCAAGAAGTTCTGGTTCCGCCACTCGTGTTTAGTTTCCATTGTTGAGATGAAATCCAGAACCAGTCCATTTTTATTTTCATTGTCATGTGTCGATGGTAAAGTGATGATATTGGAACCGCTCAATCAAATCAAATCTCCTTATCAGACAAAGAAGGTCTTTTAATTTGATTGAGTCGTGCCAATATCATGAACCATTGTTTATGTTATTGTTTGATCTTGTTGACTATTAACCGTTACACGTATACATGTCGCACATTTGACCTAATGATCGTGTTATATCCTAATGTTTTTAGCTTATATCAAATTGGCTCATAACTTGGTGATATATGTTATAGTTGGTAATGGCAGGACCCTCTTATCACTACAAAGCAAGGACCATCTATCCCTACAAAGCAAGGTTGTTTCAACATGTTGGGTACCGGATCAATACATGTTTGCTTAGAAACGGGTAATTCCTAAATATGGGTCGAGTCGAGTTAACATGTCGTAACCTTTATGTCTGGTTTCTTGAAATTTATAAATGATTGAGGTATTGAATATGATTGCAATAATTAAACTAATAATATAGCATTTGACTTTTTAAAATACAACAATGAATTAGGAGTTACAAGTATTGGAATTAATCACAAGAGTTTTAGCAAATTCATATTTAGAGCAACCGGATAAATGTGAGGTAGAAAAATGCACAATTTAAAATAGAGGTAACTTTGTAGAATAGTAACCAAGTTTCAAAAGTGTTTCAATTAGGTCACTCAATATGCATTTTTCACGGTATACATCATCGGGTATACTATGCTGAATGACCTAATTGGAACACTTTTAAAACTTGATTACTATTCAGTGGTGTTTTTCCTTTAAAATATACGTAACTTTTGATCTGTTTGCAGTTACAAGGCCATAAGACATGGAAGGAAGTGTTTAAACAACCCAGACCTTAGGCCGAATTCCTTCTAAAAGAGCCTGATTTCTCCTTTGACCGGTTTCCTCAATTTTAGGCTTCTTGATTGATATCATTTCCATTGTAATGAATCACAGAGTTCAATATTTTACAAGTTTGTTTATACCATAAATTACACTGACAATAATATGTCTCGAGATTCGGCAATAATTGTCGGATGATGTGTTGGTTTCTCATTCAAGAATACTCCAGTTTTCTTCTTATATATTATTATCTTTTAATTTGCTTCCGCTCTGCGACACAAAATAACCACACTCACAACACATACTTCACATGCGTAACAAAGGCCATCCGTTAGCGTTAGCATATTTTACACGTTCTCGAGCGAACACATTGTATTTTTTTAAAACTTAATTTAAAATTATGTTCGTTTTTTTAAAAATTGTGTTAGTCCACATTAAACATACACGCAAAGACATACATACCAACACAAACGCAGTTGAAAATACACTTTACTACACAAACGAACATGAACATGGCACACGTAAACTCGAGAATATTTCATCGTAAATACAAAATACCCGACATTGGATACAAAATCACAATCATGTGTACATTTCGTTAACTAATGATAAAAATGCCACAAAACAATCAAGAATCTAACACATAATAGAGAAATTGTTAAATTTAACACATAACAAAGAAACAACTACAAATTAAAAACATCACTCATATTACAAGCAAGTAGAATTTATCAATTCTAAAAATACAAATACTTATTCCCAGTAGAAAGGAAGTGTTTGAGGACCATCATCAGGCGATACATGATCATGATGATGATCCATAATCGAATCAAGACCACCATAACCTGCACCTGGATCCAACGGGTGAGGTGTTGCAGTAAACGAGTTAGGCGGGTGCATCACATGGCTCAGGGTTGTACATGATGTTTGTGACGGTGATGATGACAGAAGAGAGAGAGCACAGTCCGATTGCTGCACCACCGGCGACACCACCCGAGCCGGTGGCTGATACCCGTTACAGAACAACTTGTCATAGCTGCTGCCGCTGCTATTAGCCTCGAAATTAAGAAGTAGCTGCTGACGGACGCTCGGCTGTGATGTCTGGTGGTTGAGTTTAAGGTTTGAACCTGAACCATTATGAAACAGACTGAATTGCTGTTGTTGTTGTTGTTGCTGCTCTCCGGTTACTTTTTTAATGCCTGAAGATGATTCGGGAAACGGGTTTTGTTTGTGGACCCGGGTCAAGTATGCAGGTTCTTCTTCGGACTTGACCATCCCGGTCCATAGAGGGCTCGTGAGAGTCGTGGTTTGGTACACGTGTGGACTTGAGAATTGTAACATTGTGGCACCTAAAGTGTAGCAAATCGGTTACATAAAAGCTTTAAATACATGTAATTTTATTTTCTTTGGTGGAAATTTCAACCCGTTTACTTATGTAATAGTCAATTTGGGTTGTATTTTGTCTTAAACTGGCTTAAAGAACCCTCAGTTGGGCAAAAGTTTATTTTTAATGCATACGGCTCTATATGCTACTAAATCGTTTCATCTATAGATTTAGATTATTTTTATTGTAACAATACTAAGAGGGTCAATCGTGTCGGGTTGCGGGTTAAATTGTTTAACTCGCACACACTTAAAATTGTGTAACCTGAACACGACCCATTTAAACCCATATATCTAAACATGTTGAACGGGTTGATGAGTAATAATTATGTCGTAAACGTGTTAACCAGGTTGGTGGGTTGTAAAAAAACAGGTTAAACATGTAATAAACAGATTAGTGGGTCGACTTGTTTGATTAAACCGGTTGGCGGGTCGACATGTTTAACTAAACCGTTTAAACATGTCAACCCAAACACAACTTGTTCATTAAACGGGTTAGATATAACAACCCAAAACCTGTTTATTTCGTGTCTTGTCAGAAATTGCCGTCCCTAAATAATAATGTTATTGTAAGCATAATTGGATTTTTCCAACTTATGCCTTTTTTTTCGAAAGGCAAGAGGTTGTGTTAAGAAGCATTTAATGAACTTAAAAATTTTAATATTCAATTGCTATTTGATATTTATTATCTCATAATTCTTTCATCATAAAGTTCTGATCCTTGCTTAAATTAGGAAGGATTTTTTTTGTAATGAATAAAGATATGTCAAAATTCATAGAATATAAAAACTAAGATATCATTAATGAACATTAATTGCTTCTTAATAGTACACATGTTAGAAAAACCTATTATAGGGTGGGGGTTGGGACCTAGTGGTAAGAGATTCAAACCTTGTCCAGGGAAAAAAAAAAAAACAAACGCCGTTCAAAAAAAGAAAAAACTTGTTATTATTAACACATTAATTACTTAAAAAAAACTTTAAGAAATGGACAAAAAAGTGTTTGTGGGTCAACCAGACTCATCATGTCTTGACCCATTACCCGACCCGTCATGTTTTGAATAATTATTCAAAAAAAAAAAATTTAAGAAATGGACAAAAAAGTGTGGGTCAACCAGACTCGTCATGTCTTGACCCGTTACCCGACCCGTCATGTTTTGAATTTTGACCTGTTCATTTGCCACCTCTAATTAATTGTACACGAATTGAAATGGACCTTGGTGAGTGGAGAAAAGAGTTGCAGCGCGTGAGTTATCTGGCTGAGGCTTTCTCCTCCTACGATTATGTCCATCAAGGCGTTTTCTACAGCTTCGTTTTCCCTCATCAAATTCCTCTAGTGAATGAAACCTAAAATTCATCCCCAAAAAATAAAAAATTAAACCTACAAAAGTGACATTTATTATTAGGAGAATGAAGATCAAGAACTGAGTCACATATAATGTTTAATGTGAATTTAAAATAAAAATAAATTGGAGAACACCATGTGAATGATAGTACAAGTTTCTTAAATGTTTCAAGAGATTGAAGTTGAGCTTTAAATACTTATGAGTTATGGTTGTTGAGATACTTTTATGGATCCAAAAGTTTGACTACAATATGAACTGCCATAAGGAAAAAGATTCAGAGATGCAGTTAAAATAATTTTTTTTATTCTATTTTATGTTCATTTACATTTCAAAAAACTTTTTGAAAGTATGCGCACATAGTTCCATTCCACCCCAGAAGTTTAAACCATAAACGTCGAGGCGATCCAAACAAAATGCTAAAGATTTACACAAATATGTTTGCCAATTATCCGAACAACCAAATAAAGCATATATATAATTTAGCTATCTTGTTTCATAATCAAGGAATTGCATGAAGCTTTAATGAGACTAGATATCACATTCAAAAGTGACAATGAATCTAATTCCGGTACACGATTCTTTGGCAATTAGGAGAGTTGGAATAAAGGTCTTTATGAACAAAAAAACATGTTTTTCTCACAATTATGTTGAATACTTTAATTTCTTCATGTTAACCAAAAAATACCTAATAAAAACCATCCACCATTTGCACATGACATGTAAAACATTTTTGCAGGTTTAAGTCAATTTTTATCAATGATATATATGGAAATAAGCGATCTCAAACTACTTGTAGAAAACAAACCATTTCACCTTAAAATTCACAGATAAGCAATTGAGCATAAACAGTTTCTTCATCCAAACGCTAAAAAGTGTTTATTTACTCTAAAACAAACGCAATAAGCAGATAAGTTGTTTAACATAAGCAATCCTCAATATGAGTTTTGAAAGTGATTATGTGATACTGAATAAGAAACATAAAATAAATAGCTATGTATAGTGTTTGGATGTGGTCCTGCTCCTCAAAGTTGTAATATTCACTTTTAATAAATTCTGATTGTTTGAGGAAGTAATCGATAAATAAGTTAAAAATAAGAGTACTTTATCCTCCCCTCTCATAATCGGTTTTATCAAGCGTAACCAGTTTCAAAACGCATATCCAAACGCACCCAAAATAATCATTTGTGGAAACAAGTTATTAAACATAAAACACAACAAATGTTTTATCAACCATAAGACACATACCGACTGCATTGCTGGCAAAACCGTTGCTTTTGGCCGTTAATGGAAACCTCAGGAGTCTTGGAATGGATTTCGCAGACCTTATGGCGCCTATGATACTCTTTGCAGTTACTAAGGTCTGCTTTGCACCCATCAACAAGACAATTAGCCCCATGAATCGAGTTATTTACCGGCCGTGCCCTTTTCGATGATCCTGAAGGAGATAAAGGCATTTTTGAAATACTGGATGATGTACCCTTCAAATTCAAGCTACCCCTAAACTCATTCCCTGAATCAATTACTTGACCAAGCTTTAAATCCACAGAAAAATTCCCTTTAATCCCCTGCCCTCCATAGCCACTTGACCCAGTAGTCAAATCAATGTTGGGAATTGTTCCTTGTTCAAATTCTGTGAAATCCCAACAAGGTACCTTCAAATTCCAGTCCATAATTACTAAATCTTTAATCTTTTGACTCTTTTACTTTTTGGGTCTTTATTTTTCTCTGAAATCCATTAATCAAAAGAATGAAACAGAACCCAAAACAGCCCAAGTTTCTTGATTTTTTACAGAGTTTTAGATACTGTCTTCAACCTGTCAATTCCCCAAACAAAAAAAAACAGAATGAATCCATGTAGTAAAGTAAACCCAATGTAGAAAGATTGATATTTGATAACACTTGATTAAAATCAGGTATATTTCCAATTAAGAACTACTTAAGAGAGAGAGAGAGAGAGAGAGAGAGAGAGAAAGAAAGTACTTACACAGAAAGAGAAGTTTAGAGCTTTACAGCCTTTCAAAGCCTGTAATGGAATCCATAAAAAAAAGAAATGGTTAAAGAAGAAGAAACCCCCAAAAAGATGAGATTAGTATGTAGAATAATAATAATAATAACAACCTGTGCTTTCTTTCTCTGAGGCATTTTATCAAACACCTTGAAGGCATTATCAAGAACTTGATCTTGGATATTTTAATTGATAAATCAGTAACATTGGAACTTGTGGGAATTGGGTTCCAGAAACCCTAAAGAAGAAAAGAAGAATTGAATTACCTAATTAGTTTCTTAAATCAAAGGTGGAGGGGGATAATGGGGTTTCTTTATTGAGGTGGGTTCAGTGATGTTTGATAAAGGAGAGTGACAGTGACAAGGTATCTATGGAAATAAAAGTTAAACAAAGTTTTAAAGTACAAATTACAATGGAGGGAAGGGGGGTGAAAGAAAGATTTGCCTGTCCTTCATTTGTTTCTTCTAGTTTTGGTCTTGTGTTTCAATTTCTTGGGCATGTTTTTTATAGCATAAATCATCAAGTTTTTTTTTTATTTTTAGAAGATTATTAAAATAATCATTTTCATAGTTATTTTAGCATATTTTTTATAACCAGAGTAATTTCACGCATATAATCATTGGATACGGGAATCGCTAGTCACGTATCTTGTATACTTTTATTCATCTAAACGCTAATGAATTTAATTATATACGCGAATTATACACATGTGAGTAAAAAAAGATACGTGACTCATAGTCGTGTATTTCATGCATAAATAAGTGATTTATTTCTGACCTACATATGTAAGTATAACATAGTTGAAAGATATTATTTTTGGTAGGTTTTTTTTTGTTAGTTCAATTTTTAGATAATTAACTTATAACAATTTGAAAGATATTATTTTTGGTAGGTTTTTTTTCGGTTAGTTCAATTTTTAGATAATTAACTTATAACAAATAACAATTAACTTTTTTTTTTCTATTTTGTATCGTTTGAGTAATATATTATTAACTAGGTTATATACTCATGTATCACATTAAGTTATTTAATAGAAAAATGAAAATACAATAATGTGTAGGAAAAAATAAATTTCAAATTTTATATTAGAATTCAAATCTTATATTATTTTTTTTGAAAAAAAAATAACATTAGCATAATTAGATATTAAAATTCAAACTTACTTAAAATAAAAAAAAATTATAAGATTTTAATGAGAAAAGTTATAGTGTTGACACGTGACATTAAGTGAAATTGTTGATTAGAAGTATGATTTAGGGTTTTTTTATAAATTTAATATATTGTATGTTATTATTTTACTAGGAAAAGAAACGAAAATTTATCATCTGAAATAAATTTATATAAGCGAAATCTAAGTAAATTTGGGTTGTTATTTTATAAAGGGGACTACTAATGGCACACGGGAATTGCTAAATGGACCGGACATATACGCCTCGTATAGGCCAATACGGGGCGTATAGCCCCTAACCTTAAAAATCAGACCTGCATGTGTCAGTTCTGGTCTGGCGGCTGAGCCTATACGACCCATATAGGCCTATACGCCGCGTATAGACCTATACGACCCATATAGGTCTATACGCCACCTCTTTTTTCAAACTTGAACAAGTTTTGATTTGTATATGGTGAGTATAGCCTTATACGCAGAAGTCTATACGCCCCATATAGGCCTATACGACCCAATAGGTCTATATGCCACCTATTTTTTTCAAACTTGAGCAAATTTTGATTTGTATATGGTGAGTATAGCCCTATACGCATAAGTCTATACGCCCCATATAGGCCTATATGACCCTTATACGTCACCTATGAGATTTTGATGCATGTTAATGTTTGATGTATTAATCTAGTGGATGGTTATTTCTTTAATTATTCGCTCCTAAAGCCACCTCTTGATGGGCTTTACTATACGAGACGGTACGATATTATACTATACTATATTATATTAAGTTATACTATACTATACTTAGCTATACTATCCTATACTAAGCTATACTATGCGATACTACACTAAACTATACTATATTATACTATATTTTATACTAAGTTATACTATACTATACTATCCTATACTTAGTATAGCTTAGTATAGTATAGTATAGTATATTATAACTTAGTATAGGATAATATAGCTTAGTGTAGCTTAGTATAGCCTAGTACAGTATAGTATAGTATAGGATTGTATACTATAGTATAATATAGTTTTGTATAGCTTAGTAATAACTTAATATAGTATAGTACAATATAGTACAGTATAGTATAGTATAGCTTAGTATAGTATAGCTTAGTGTAGTATAGTATAGTATAACTTAGTATAGTATAGCTTAGTGTAGTATAGCTTAGTATAGTATAATATAGCTTAGTATAGCTTATTATAGTATAGTATAGTATAGTATAGTATAGTATAGTATAGTATAGTATAGTATAGTATAGTATAGTATAGTATAGTATAGTATAGTATAGTACAGTATAGCTTAGTATAGTATAGCTTAGTATAGTATAGTATAGTATAGTATAGTATAGTATAGTATAGTATAGTATAGTATAGTATAGTATAACTTAGTATAGTATAGCTTAGATATAGTATAGCTTAGTGTAGTATAGCTTAGTATAGTATAGTATAGTATAGCTTAGTATAGCTTATTATAGGATAATATAGTATAGTATAGTATAGTATAGTATAGTATAGTATAGTATAGTATAGTATAGTATAGTATAGTATAGTATAGTATAGTATAGTATAGTATAGTATAGTATAGTATAGTATAGTATAGCTTAGTATAGTATAGTATAGTATAGTATAACTTAGTATAGTATAGCTTAGATATAGTATAGCTTAGTGTAGTATAGTATAACTTAGTATAGTATAGCTTAGATATAGTATAGCTTAGTGTAGTATAGTATAGCTTAGTGTAGTATAGTATAGTATAGTATAGTATAGTATAGTATAGTATAGTATAGTATAGTATAGTATAGCTTAGTTTAGTATAGCTTAGTGTAGTATAGTATAGCTTAGTGTAGTATAGCTTAGTGTAGTATAGTATAGTATAGTATAGTATAGTATAGTATAGTATAGTATAGTATAGTATAGTATAGTATAGCTTAGTTTAGCTTATTATAGGATAGTATAGCTTAGTATAGTATAATATAACTTAGTATAGTATAGTATACGATAGTATAGTATAGTATAGTATCGCATCGTATAGTAAAGCCCACCAAGAGGTGGTTTTAAGAGCGAATAATTAAAGAAATAAACATACAACTAGATTAATACGTCAAACATTAATATGTATCAAAATCTCATAGGTGGCGTATAGGGGGCGTATAGGGGTCGTATAGGCCTATATGTTACGTATAGGGTTATACTCGCCATATACAAATTAAAATTTGCTCAAGTTTGAAAAAAAAGGTGGCGTATAGATCTATATGGGTCGTATAAGTCTATACGCGACGTATAGACCTATATGGTGCGTATAGGCTTCTACGTATAGGGCTATACTCGCCATATACAAATCAAAATTTGCTCAAGTTTGAAAAAAAGTTGTGGCGTATAGACCTATATGGGTCGTATAGGTCTATACGCGGCGTATAGGCCTATATGGTGCGTATAGGCTTCTGCGTATAGGGCTATACTCGTCATATACAAATCAAAATTTGCTCAAGTTTGAAAAAAAAGAGGTGGCGTATAGACCTATATGGGTCGTATAGGTCTATACGCAGCGTATAGACCTATATGGGTCGTATAGGGTCAGCCGCCAGACCAGAACTGACACCTGCAAGTCTGATTTTTAAGGTTAGGGGCTATACGCCCCGTATTAGCCTATACGAGGGCGTATAGTGCGGCGACGGGTCTAATTAGCAATATTCCGTGTGTGGTTAGAATCACCCTTTATAAATTGTATTCATTGTGTTTAATTTTTCATATTGAATTAAAAAATTTGTCCTTGCATTAGGGTTTTTGTCTTTATTTCTGACATGATCAAATCAATAAATTTAAAGAAAATAAGGTAGTTTTCTAAAATTCATAAAGAATATTCCCAGGTATCTCAAGGCTCTAAAGCCCTCCGTATTTGTTAAAAGATTATTATTATTATTAGTTGGGTTATGTTAATCGTGGTTTCTTTTTTTAACGGCAAATTTCTTTTAATTATGTTATTAGTGGAACTTGAATCCGTAACCTTCAAACCTCAGGTGCTCCTAGAGTCTTTGTCTCTGTCATTGGACCACCAACCTAATGATGTCATTAATGAGACTTGAACCCGTGACCTACAAACTCTTAGTTGAAGAAACTACTTTCTTTTATATTTTTTTCTTCGTGATTTCTATTTAAATTATTATTTTACTTTCTATATTTCAAAGTATTTTTTAACGTCAAATTTATTTGTAACGTCAATTTTTTTCCCTATTTAAGGTTTAAACTCGTAAACTCTTAATAAGTTAATTATACTATTATTACTTGTTCTTCAATTTGTAAAATATGTACTTTCTTATGAACAATAACTTACATTTTTATTCTTATATAGTTATCCAAACTACTTTCTGCTAATATTAATTAAGGAGGGATTTTGGTGAACTTATCCAAAAGAATGTACTCTTGTGTTATAGTAAATTTTCTTGATTTCTTCTATATGAATGAGTTTTTTGTGCACAAAGATTATAATGACGTGATTAATTTATCATATATACTTATATAAACTTGAAAAATATTATATATACCTAACCAAAGTTATATTATATATAGTTATTTACCCTCACAAACATGTAAACATATCACATATACATATTTAATTAAAAACTATATAAGAACCGACCAATTTACCCTTCTTTTTTTAAAACTTTAAAATTTTATATTTACCCATTTTTAACTTCAAGGTTTTTTTATCCACAAACAATAGTTTTCTCATAATACTATGTTTAACTTTCTCGCTTTATTTTACAATTACTAATTTTCTTATTTAGCATGTATACATTATATATGGAGGAGCCTGTTTTCTTTTACAACAACTATATAATAGTTGTCGTCAAGTAAAAAAATAGGTAAAAAATCATTTAAATTGGGTTACGTATGTGATAAAACTAAAATCATTAAAATTGGGTTATATATGGGGTAAACTAAAAAATTAGGTTGTAAAAGATCGTATAATGGACAAGGGTAGAGTGGTCCTAAAGTAAAAAATCATTTAAATTCGATATATATAATAATTTTAGTTTTTTGTTGGGTATATATGATACTCATTACATGAAATTCTTCCGATACATTGTGGATGATAAGGTAATTACTAATTAGTGTGTACATTGAACATAATGAAACAAATTTGAAAACCTACTTCACCTTATGTAGGCTTAAAAAAGGATGTATGAAAACCTACTACTAAGAATTTGTTCATCTCTTCCTTACCTCTAACTTGATAAATATGTTTGACCTATTGTTTATCATGTTATCATTATGAGCTCTAAAATTTTAGCTTGATTAGATTTCATTCTCTTTTTAATTTTCATTGCATAGCAATGTACAAGACAAGATACATAAATCTTTATCTTATCAAAACCACTAGGTTAAATACCTCCTTCAGCCGATGACCACTTGATCTAGTAACACCTGGAGTTTATCCCCGTCAAAATAGAACGAGTTCGAATCATAAACTAAGTAGACGAGTTCGAATCATAAACTAAGTATAGTTGGTCAATGGTGCAGAGTTGACTAAAGGCGTGACCGCATACAAGTTACAACAAGCGCCAAGAATTATGGTGGTGGGCTATCAACAGCTCAGTAACATAATCATCATAAATTTACGCTTCATTTACACTTGCTTTGGCTCAAAATGATGATTTTAAGCGGAATGGAGAAATGTACAAGTGAAATCTAGTTTAAATCAAGCGTAAATGGAACATAAATTTATGATAATTATGTTACTAGAACTATTATTGACAACAAAAAAATGAAAGTTAGGGCTATCAACAGCTAAATTGATATTATGGATTATTATCAGCCAATAAATAATAGTTTCGATTATTAAAATTTAATATGTTTTATAATAATAATAATAATATTTAATATATGGTTATTGCATAATACGATTTTAAAAATAGTAGAAGGTAAGATGAAGAAAAGTGAAAAAGGAAATCGAAATGAAATCCACTTAATATTTGATAGGATATAATAGAGGGCCCATTGCCTTTGGAAAAAATAAAAATAAAAGAGGGCCCATGGTGGATTAACACCACATACCCCTATATGGGTAGATAGATACCTATTAAATCTTTATAAAATTCTATCACATATTTTTAATAAAAAAAAGGTTCTTTAGAAAAGGTAAGTCGTGTCGAAACGAAACAGGGTTAAAAAGGAAAATAAATTCCAAGAACAATAATATTTTGTTGTACAATGTTTAAAACATATAATATATATATATATATATATATATATATATATATATATATATATTCCAGTAATTTTGATGGTAGCCATTTTTTTTGTTTTTAGTGAAATGTTATTATTATATTTTATAGTGATTGTGGTGGACGCTAGTTGCCTTGGTCTTTACTCATTATTTGTAGGGTCTAATATTATATAAATTTGTTTAATAAAAAAGATGTTATAAAAGAATACATAGAAATAATGAGTTGCTGCTACTAATATAAGTGTATGAAACCTGAGTTGCTGCTACTAATACAGAGCAACTTAGTATTGAAGATAATGAGAAAATTAGTCCTGTGTTTCGTGGCGGGAGGCAGACCTTAAACAACTGAGGTGTTGCCATTAATGTGGCTAAACATAAAAAGAAACGTGGTTTAATACATAAAAGAAACGTATAAAGTTATGACGACTCGGTTGTGGAGATGGAAACATAGATAAAAGACAGTTATATAATGATATCAATGTTTTTCACACGGTGTCGGTCTCATTCTTCACGGTATCAACACGTTATCGTCAGTCAATATAACCAACGACACCTAAAAAGTACTCTATTTTGAATACAACTCCGTTTTTAACGAAAGTTATACTGAGACGTCAAGAAAAAAAATAATTAGCGACCGAGAGTTATTGAGGAAAATCAGATTGTATATATTACAGGGGTAAACGTAAACTTTAGAAACTTAAAAATGTTAAAATAACATTTTATAAAGTTGGAAAATGTGGCTAAACACAAATGCCACCGACACTTCTATTTAAGTATTAGTATAATAGTTACTACTGTTCTACTTTATTTATATTAGACCATAGTTACTATTGAAGACAAGTGTTAATACTGCCTTTTAGAGTTACTATTGATAATCAGTTACTACTCAACAGTAGTAACTAACATAAAGGTGATAGTAATCATTACTTTTACTACTACTATAGTAAACAAAAATTGTTACTTCTGATATCCAAAGTTACCATTGTTGCTATTGTTGTAGTAAGAAAGTCAAGTTAGTATTGAAGAACTCTATGGCACTACCAAATAACTGAGTTGGTACAAAACACTCGGTTACCATTGATCCTAAGTTTGTACGAAAGAACCTAAGTTTCTACTGAGCTTTGTAACTTAATACTAAAGATATTGTTGGACGTGATCCCCACAGATAGACAATATCAATGGTTGGGATTTATGAGACTTACATTGTGTATCATACAAGGATAAAATAGACTTTCCTAATATTTGGTTGTGATATTAGGGTTTCAAAAATACCATTCCCGTTCTCCATATGAAGTATGTGAGGTAAAACCCTAGTCGTCATGTAACAACCTTACTCTTTGGACATGTTCCAAGGGGCCGATGAGTGACCCATCATTAGGAATAATGTTTTTAGAATATTCATTGTAAATATTATGATATATACATGAATAGAGGATAATTATAGTTACCTTCTTTGTACCTTGATGTTTTTTATCTCTTTGTTACATTCACAGTCACATACCCGTCTCTACAATATCATATCCATACACACGGTTCGATCCGAGTTATCCGCAAAATGACTTTTTCATTGTTACTTTTATTTTTTACTATTTAGTGAGTTTTATTTATCGTTCATGAAGTAAATGAGAAGTTAAATATTCATAATTTAGTTGTCATATTGTTTGTATAGAAATTTACAAATATACTCAAAACTTTGCAATATGAACCAAAATTAAAATTTTAACTAGTTATAGTCTTCTTACAAAAGTTTACTTATCGCGGGATTCAAGGGGTGTGCGTTGTTCACTCCGGTTATGAGTATAACCGATGTTTTTATTTCTAGATTTTTATAACTGATCCGTTTTAATAATAGAAGGTTTGATTAATTCAGTTAATTAACCGTCAACTTTGGATGTTCAGTGACTCAAACTAATTTTAATTAATAAATCCAATTATATGTTAAGTTAAATAAGTTTTTAAAAATATTTTTAACGTGTAAAAGAGGAAATAAATGACGACTAATGTTGTTTGTAAAAACTTATAACAAGATATTTTCAACATATATCATATTATTTATAAAGTAAAAGTTAAAATGTTGGTTTTAATATGAGTTTGGTTCGATTAATTCAGTTATTTATATACGTATATTTATAAATGATCAATAAAACTGTTAATATAACTGAATTATCAGTTTCTCAATTGATTCATTATTTCAACTCAGCCTTTTATTTCGATTATAATTCAGTTTCTCTATTCACCGTATGAAATTGTAAGTTTTTATTTATTTCTTTTTAATATTAAGACAATCTTCAAGGGCTCTCAAACCCCTTTTTGTTTTACTTTTCAACTTTTATTATATATAGAGTAAACTGCCATTTTCGTCCCTGTGGTTTGGTCAAAATTGCCACTTTCATCCAATAGTTTGTTTTTTTGTATCTGGGTCCACGTGGTTTTAAAATATTGCCATTTTCATCCTCGTGGTTTTAAAATATTGCCACTTTCATCCAGTCAGCTAACACCGTCCGTTTTTCTCAATTAAATGAGGGGTATTTCAGTCCTTTTACATATTTGTTTTATTTCTTCATCTTTTTTACTCTCACTTTTTAATCATAGAAACAAGCGACGGAGGTGTTCCAGTGGTGCTCGTCGAAAACTGGTCAGGAAAAGAGGAAGAAGGCCAGCAGGTGAATGATTAAATTAGAGGTTAAATTGGGGATGATTAAAAAGTGAGAGTAAAAAAGATGAAAAAATAAAACAAATAAGTAAAAGGACTGAAATACCCCTCATTTAACTGAGAAAAACGGACAGTGTTAGCTGACTGGATGAAAGTGGCAATATTTTAAAACCACGAGGATGAAAATGGCAATATTTTAAAACCATGAGGACCCAGATACAAAAAAATAAACTATTGGATGAAAGTGGCAATTTTGACCAAACCACAGGGACGAAAATGGCAGTTTACTCTTATATATAAGACTTTACCTTCTTTTAATTCTATGTTTTATTATCACAATCAAAATAACTTTATGAAATATGTTTATTTTAAAAATCATTTTTTTAAGGGCAAATGCTATAAAAAAACCAACATACTTTCTGGTTTTTCTTATAAAAGTCACTCAACAATTTTTTGCACATAAAAAACCAAGATACTCTCTCTTTTTTCTCACAAAAGTCCCTTAACAAATTTTTACACATAAAAAGCCAACATAATTTTTTGTTTTTTCCACAAAAGTCCATCGACAACTATTTATCTTAGCAACTGAATCCGCAAAAGTAAAACAAAGGAAATTGACCAACAGATTCAAGAGCAAATGAATCATTTGTCTTGCTTCTGTCGATTCATTTGCTAGGATAAATAGTTGTCGAGAGACTTTTGTGAGAAAAACAACAAAGTATGTTGGTTTTTTATGTACATAAATTTGTTAAGTGACTTTTGTGAGAAAAAGAGAGAATATGTTGGTTTTTTAAATACAAAAAATTGTTGAGAGATTTTTGTAAGAAAAACCAGAAAGTATATTGGTTTTTATAGCATTTGCCTTTTTTTTAAATGATAAACTTAAGTTCTATAAAAAAATTTAAATTACTAATTCTCTATTTTCTAGACGATGATAATACTAAATGATTTTATAAGGGCTACTTATTACAAAATATTCAAAATAATAAATTAATTGTATACTTTTGTTTTTTGAAATGACAATTGTTATTGTATATATTTCAAAAACCAAAGCTATATACTTGATAAAAAATTTCAAGTTAACAACGATGGTGATGTTGTTTATTATTATTATTATTATTATTAATCGGTCAGAGATAGGTGGTGTTTGTTTCACTAAAAGACAATCTCTTAATAGTTTATCCAACCTTTTATTGGTTTAGTTTAACCATACTAAACCATTCAGACCTTTTAATAATTCAAAATTTTATGGTTCAACATTTATCAAAGATCCCTTAATATGTGATCCTTTTTTAATCAATCACTATAATGGAATATTAGGCAGCAAACCAAAGTATGATAGCAAATTGACCATTAGAATAATAATTTACCCAATTATTTTATATTTCATATTTTATAGCAAAGCATTGCCAAAATTGGTAAATATCTATTGACGAATAGTTCAAATTTTTTAATATTATACTCTCATGTTATTATAAAATTTATTTTATAATTATTTTATTAGAGTATTGTAATAAAAGTTTTACTTAAATACAATGCTTATGAAAAGTGTAACTTATGATCAGTACTAGTCGACAGCATATTTGCGGCTTGATCGCTTGGTAATTCCAACAATTTGAGGCATCAAATCACCAATTATTGAAGCAAATTTCGTCACTCGGGGCTCCAAATAGATGCTTTATGAATAAAAAGAAGACAACCACATCTTAGATCGTTGGTGAAGTCGTCTTGTACCTCTAAGATCATCGAGTTCTCTGCGATCACAAGAAAAACCCATTAGAAGGCCCAATGAGCCAAAGGTTCTGACGACACCCCGACGCTTAAGTCAAGTCTAGAACTCATAATGTAATCAGTGTGTGTAAAGAGAGTGTGTGCTAGAGAGAGAGAGAACAAGACCTAAGCATAATAGGTCTTCAACTTACTCATTAGATCTTGGTCCAATTAGGAGGGTAAATCTACACCAATTTTATTGGAACACACATATGGAACTATTGAATATGGAGATTAGGGGTTACTTGGGGTGTTGGCTAGAGTAAAATCTTTATTAACTTAAAGGTATGTGGGCTTCCACTGACAATATTAAGGGCCTAATAGAGTTTAATATAAATCGAGTGTGGGCCAAAACAAATTCTATTTATTGTTTGAACGATAGATAATTTACACCACAATTAATTCATATCAATTTGTCTATGACGGGCGTGAACACTTAACCTCAAACCTTAAGAGGAGATTCATCTTAACTTCAAATGGTTTTGCTATCGAACCCAATCACCACCCTAATTTATTTTTTTGTATTAACCTTATAGGATTCTCGTGATAATAATGGTCATTGTATAACTCATCATAAGGCTGAGGAGAGTACCCCCGTGAAAGGCAGCGTGGAGATGATGTGGCACCGTGGCTGTCATGGAACACCACGTCCCCCTGGCGTGGTCCACTAGCGTGGATGCCCGGCGTGGTATTCTCCACGGCGTGGAGAGGAGTTTGTGACCATTGGGAGCTGCTGTTGAAACTGTTGTTTTCTTTTTTTCTTTTTTTATTATTATTATTATAGTTTTCATATATTCTTTATTTGTTTTGCTTTATAATTTAAATAGTTATTACTAACTTTATAATACATTCATCTTTTGTTTTACGGTTTATAAATATTCGTAATTTTCTTTTATAATTTAACAAAATGTTATTAGTTGATCATATTTTGAAATGTTAAACTTTATACTGTTCTTTCTTTTTACAAACTATTTATTGGTATTATTGTATTTTTTTAGTTTATTAATAAAAAAGTATTATTGTCTTTTTAGTTTATTAAAGTTTTTATTAATTATTAAAACAAAATAATATTAAATTAAATTAGAAAAAGAAAACGACGTGGCAGTGCGGAAATGTGGAATCATTTCCCTCTAATGTGGATAATGTGGAAAAGCTGTAAAATCTGATGTGGCGCTGATATGGAGGGGTGTGAAAATGTGAAGGTAGTCCGAGTGAGTAACAAATATCTGTTCATTTAATAAAAAGAAATATTGTAATTTGAATTGGTAATATTTATAGCACATTAAATAAATGAAAAACTAAGTGATAAATTTTGCAGGCAGCCAAAGTCAGGGACTCAGGAGGTAGCTGCCACACATTATTTCAAACAGCATTTCATCTATAAAGCTTGTACCCCTATCTCAGGATATTTATGTTTGATTTTTGGTGTTAGGATATTTTAACACAATAACTTAACAACTTTATCCATATTGTTAATACATCTTTAATATGATCAACAAATATACCTTTTAATATTATTTTGGTGTAACAATACTCAATAAAAACCTCTTCAAAATAAACTTTCAAACCAAGTTGACAAGTAACTAATAAAGAATACACAAATCACATAAGTTGAGTAATGGGTATGCCAAAATGGTTGGGTTCAGAAGGTGCATTAGGATTGACTACCATATATAGACCTCACCTCCTTTGGTTTGGCGAGATCAACACCCACGGATAAGGAGAGAGGACACTCGTTTAAGACTCGGGTCGAGTTGTAGTGTACGGGTTCATACGAGTCTTGGATTTGCTAAAAGATCATGTTATTAAGTTGAGGTGAGTTTCTTGTGAGTTAAATTCCCTGTTTTATTTTTAACCTTTTCCGCTAGAGTACATACAAAGAATGAGTTTGTATGTGTTAGCGCGTGCTAGTTGATTTTATTTTGACGAATTTAAATGTTTTGAGGAGCGCATGTTAATGTATTTTTGCGAGTTGACTATGACTATTAGAGAGGAGGGTTGTGCCAAAAGAGGTTACACATTGACAAAGATAAAGTCTCTTATTAAATACTGATTATATTAAATAATTAAATATTTAAAATTTATTCTAATATTTTATTAAAAATTATTAAATCCTAAGAAAATTTTAATTATATCTTATTTTAAAATACAATTTTATAATTCTTAAATCTTCATTATTTGTTATTTATAATTCTTAAATATTAATTATTTTTTTATTTCACCGATGACTGATAACATCCAACATACAAACCTTTATAGAAACTGTTGTTTTATAACAAGTTACATTTATTCAACTCATTTAATACATGAGTTTTAACCTAGTAGATTATAAATAATATATATTTTTTAGCATATGCAAAATATTAGAGAGACTATGAATGTTGTTGATAAACATAGGAAATTGTAACATAAAAAGAAAGTACATGCAAATATCCGATGAAATTAAACTTATAGTTAAAACCTAGTTTTTTTTGTTCGCCGTTAAAACCTAGAACTCTATCTAGAAGCGCATTATAATATTTTTGGTAGTAGTGTAGCCCAATAGCATAGGCGTACAGTAGCGGGCTACTTCTATATGCCCATAACTGGCCTATGTTCTTTTTTCTAAAATATTTCATAACTATTAATAGTTAATTTAATATAATTCTGAAGACTATAGAATGTTATGTAAGTTGGTTAATAACTGTTGTGATTTGAAAATGCAAATACAATATGTTTTTCAAAAAATTATCATCAAGGAAAATTATCTATCCAACATGTATATTAGAATTTCATAAGAAGAATAACAGTCAAAGCATGGGTAATCACTCAAACCAAGGCGAAGCTATTAAGGGGCCAGGGAGGGCCCCGGCCCTTGCCCTTTTTTCTGTTAGTAGTGTTAGTTTTTTCGTTTTCGTCCAAAAAAATTTTAATGTAAAGAGCCGGCCCCCGCTTATTTTTTTCGGCCCCCGCTTCTTAGCTTGTCAAGCTCCGCCACTGACTCAAACAGATTCAAACACTTCATTTTCTATCTTTCTCTCCTTTGGCCACCTTCTGCTTCCACCGCTTTTTTAAACATCTACCATCTCCTTCTTTCTTCGGCACTCCCCAGATCTCCTTCTTCCCTTTTCCTTCTGCACCATCAGAAGAAAAGTTAAATCTCTGACAAATCACAAGCGTCTATTGTTGTATTTGAATTGGGGTGAATCAATTGGTTCACTTTGAATTAAAAAAAGTTTAATTATTTTAAATTGGTGTCGTGCACCAGACGTTTTTCACTTTTAAATGAAATCATTACAGCCATAGGGACGATCGGGATTAAGAAGATGATGGTCACAAGGGCGATCGTAATAGGGTAAATAGGTTTAATACAGTTTAAGGGGATGTGGGGATTAATTTGGAGTTTAAAATAAAGAAATATATATGAAAAGACATAAATACCCCTCATTTAACGTTAAAATATGGATTTAGTTGGCTGACTAAATGCAAATGACAAGTATTGTAAACCACAAACATACAAATGAGAAAAATAAACTTTTTGAATGAAATTGACAAAAATAACTAAACCATATGGACAAAAATGACAATTTACTCTTATTTTTAATTTGGTTTTAGATCAACATTTGCAGTTGGCCTTCTGATGCAACATGGGGGTGACGGATTGGACCTTGACCTCTTTGTGGTCATGTGTTCGATCCCGAATCTAGGTGGTTTTTTCACAGTGATGAGTTTTCTCTTGGACTGGTGATATATATGGCGCGATTGATATACAAGTTTTCCACTATATGAGACGTGTCAGTCGAGCTTTCGCCATTAAAAAAATATCTAACATCCATGATAGTTAAATATAGATATTAATTCTATAAACACCTACGGTCGTAAATAACAATTGCGAGTCTTTCATTGACCGATGAGAAGATATTTAAAAAAAAAAGAGGGGACACAAATTCAAATCTCTTTTAAGTACCCATTTCAATGTCTTTTGCTTAATCTAGATGTCACCCGGTTCCAAACTTGTTTATTTGAAAATAGTCAAAGAAAGGTTACAAGAGAAAAACCACCGACGGAAAAAAAATAATAGTTTTATTTAAAACTATATTAGAATAAATACCTGTTTTTATTTTCCTGTTAATCATATTTTCAATATCCAAAATAAATACAAAAAAAAATAAATAAAAAATAACATAGTGCTTATCATATAACATGTCATGCAACTTTCAAGTTTGTAACAATGTATTTCTAAATTAAGCAAGTTGTATAATTTGGAAATGCTTTTTTTATTCAACTTCACCAAAAATGATGAAATATTTCATATTTCACAACTAAATTCATTCAACGTACTATTAAAAGTCACTTACATTATTTTCCAACTACAAAAACGACTAAAGTTTTGATATTGTTTTATTTGTAAGATTTTTTTTATAAATATTACTTTTATTTAATTAAGCAACCTAAATGTAATGTATATGAAACTTTATTATTATTTAATGATTTTTTTGTCAAGTTAACTTGAAGTATGAGGAAATTGTAAAGAAAAAAATTCAATCCATAATAATCAAGTTTCATACACTTTCCATTTAAGTCAACTTAAAATGAAAATATTCATTAGATAATAATCAAGTTTTATCAGAAGAATGGAACAATAATGAAACTTAAGTGGTTTTTATAGTTAGAAAATGTTATGAGTGAATTTATCGAAACACTATTGAAATTTAGGTATTATTTTATGATTTTATTCTTTTAAAAACATGTTTATACACCGTGTAAAATATAAATTTTTTTACTTGAAGAAATTTGATTTGACAAAATACTTAAAACATTTTTACATTCCAAGTGTAACGATAAAAGAAGAGACTTTAATTTTAAGGTGTGAAAATTTTGTCAAAATCACTCTTTTTAGACTAAGTGTAGCGGGCGTGATTGGGGGAGGGGAGGGGGAGGGGGGGTGTCGTGATCTACCTGCCTGTGAAAGGGCATAGAGCACCCCCTTGGCGTTATTGGGAGGGGGATTCAAATCAATTAGCAACGACATGAGCAGTAGGTTACATGACATTAAACAAAAGGTACAACTTGCATTCCATTTCTCACACACCTACTCTCTCTACATATGGAATCCCCAAAATATTCATAGAAATTGGTTAGGAAAAGATATGGGGAAAAGATGCCGACATTGAATCTCTTCACCAGCATTCCAGTAGACCCAGTGATTTCATCTGACCTTCTCAAAGATCCCACCAATGCTGTTGCAAAGATCATCGGAAAGCCTGCGTTCGTTAGGTTTCCATGTGAACCCTGCACTCTTTTTTTCTTTTAGTATAATGCACACCACCTGTTTGTTAAAATGTTTTAGTGGATAAGTTGATCTTAAGCTTCTAGACTTGATTAAAAGTACTACAAGAAACAATAAAGTGACAACTGTTCCAATCTTTTATTGCAAACAAACTTATCTTTCTTATAAAAATATAATAAAAACATTGCAACTGAATGAAATCTTTAGGCTAACACTGTTGCTATAATTGATTTATTGGTTGTATGTTATGATTTTGGTGAAAGAGGTTTGATTTAAACAAGTAAATTGCATGTTCCAACATTCTAGAAGAAGTAATAAGATGGTTCTTTTTCATGGAATGATGTGCAGATTCATTTTTGATCCGGGTAAAGGTCTAGCAATCTCTTACAAGAGGTATTTTTATCTCCAAACCAAGTACTCTAAACTAAATGATTCGGAAAGATTAAATTATTTGTGCTTTATGATGTCAACAATTCTAATTTGCTGTTTTGAGATGAGCTAAATTATTTGCATGAATTACTTAATGAATCTGCAGTTTCTAAAGGAAAGAGAGATGTTTGTATTGTTGTTCTCTTCAATTCCTAAATAAAATTTGTCTGACAACACATGGTAAGATAAAGTTTGCTTAGCAGTTTCTACTAACTTTAGCAATTATTATCGGACTGCTACCAAGAAAAGATTAACAAGGGATTTGGCTGAAACAGATTAATATGTTAGTGGCAGTGATCCTGTTTCGGTTGATGACATATTGTTGCAGCATGGATTGGCCCATCAGGAGGTACAAAAACTAAAAGGGTCTTCGCATCAACAGCCATGGAGTTAGAACCATCGAGGTATGCATAAATGAAAAGGGTTCCTATATGTTATCATAATTTGTTCGTATTTGTTTTACATTTGTCAATACAAACCTACTTTATCATGGGTCTACTAAAGAATTTAAAACAACCTGATTATAACAACAAAAAAAAAAAAATAACCAAGGATCTTAAAATCCCCAAAAACCTCTCTTTTATGTACCTGTTGATAACGTGGGTTAAAAATAGTGTGATCAAAAGTTATTTTTTAGTTTTAATCATAAAATGTTTTCTTTAAAGAAAAGAAATTGATGTGGTGCAGGTGTGGAAGAATGAAGTTGATGAGATGAAGAAAGTGATCGACACTCTGGAAACAAAACACAGGTATTAGTTATTAATTTACTAAATATTTCTATAAACAAAGTTCATTATGTTAAGTAATTACTATTACTACACTATTAACAAACTTTATTAAAATTTTTGGTGCTCTTTGTTTTTTTTTCTTTTCTTTTGAGACATCTGCCTATAGAAGGTACATTAGAGATGAAAAAACTGAAATAATTCGAGCATCAATTGAAGATTGGGGTCGATCATGTACGCTCTAAAGAGGTTTGTACGTGTATTCTACCAAGTTCCAGTTTCGCTATTATTATTACTACTAATGCTTATAAAAGTTTTTAATTTTTTCTTCAAATCCTAACAAATATTTGATAAATGAATTGTCAGTTGCACCTTTTATCGGACCACGTAAATTTTTGAAGAGACATGTGTGCCTTAATTAAGCTTACAATTGATTGTAAACTTTTATATGTGTGTGTCCATGTAGATTGTTACATGCATTTTGTACTGTTAATAGAAATCAATTTTACTATAATTTTCATGTTTTCTTTATCCTTGGAATGAATTTTCTATATAATTTTGTATTTAGTAGTTGCCTTTGGTTCCTTTAAAACCCATTCCCCTTTTAGGTAATTATTATTTGACCCGTTTGAGACAACATAGCTCATACCATGATTTGTTTTTAGCTTGAAGAACTTTGGGCTCATATTGAGGACTTAAAGGAAATATTCCTGTAAATTAGGTACTTCGTTTGTCAATCGAAGTTACTAATTACATTTTAACTTGACATCATGCTCATTTGTCTTCTAACTTCAATTGATTTAAAATGTTGGATGATGGAATATGAATTATTTTCTGCTTTGATATTCCATTGCAAGTCCTTCTGGTTTTAGTTATATTTTTTATAATACTAAATTAGTGAAACTTGAATATTTAGACTTGACAGAGGCTGGACTCATTGCCAGTAAGCCCTCTCAAAGGGAAAGCTTAACTTGAACATTGAACCCTTGATGCATCATGAATTATGTTTTATAGTTTAGTTTTCTGTTTTTTTTGTAACATTACGTGAATTTAATAACAGTGTACGTGTACCAAAACGAACCTTATAAATCTTGACCCTCCCGCTGCAGCGCGCGGGTTTGAAAACCTAGTTCTAGACTAATTCGTGAAAATATTATCTATAAGATTTTAAATTTAGAGTATTACATATCATAAGTATTTCTGTTATGTTTATGCAACGAAAGAAGTAGGAAGCAAGAACTTTCGTTATTTTATCATAGAACAAAGTGATACAAATTAGAAAGTAGATACAGAAAAAGAATGGGGCCATAGAGTTGTATATTAAGGTTTTGGTTATGGCAATAGACTCGGCTGCTAACATAAAATTGAGTTCTATAAATTTCAAAGGGTTTAAGAGAAACATGATATTTATGTTTTGGTCCATAGGAAAGCTCATTTGTTAATTCTTCTTCTTTATTCATCACTTATATTATGAGGCAGTAAATAGAGTCGAATTTGTTAGATAGAATAAACTAGGAGTTTTGCTCGCCTCGCGTTGCGGCGGCGTTGAATTTATACGACAGTAAGCTTAACCTAAACGGTTGAGTAAAAAAAATTACTATTTAGAAAATGAAGTGGGAAACGGGTTAATAAAGCTCGCGTTGCGGCGGTGTCGAATTTATACGGCAGGAAACTTAACCTAAACGGTTGAGTAAAAAAAATATTACTATTTAGAAAATGAAACGGGAAACGGGTTAAAAACGCTCGAGTTGCGGCTGAATCGAATTTATACGGCACGATGCTGAACTTAAACGGTTGAGTAAAAAAAATTACTATTTAGAAAATGAAACGGAAAACGGTTTAAACACGCATATTATATATAGTATAAGTGGTGCAAAATAATTTTTTTTTAAAAATTAAAAAAATAAAAGTTACTATTCAAAACCTAATGTCTTTTAATAAAGAGGATAACAAGCCTATGATGATTTTATAGTATTTATTAGTATAGGATGGTTTGTGTAATCATGTAACCCTAATCCCTACCGATGAATACAGAGCCTAAACCCTTATGAGGAGTTTTCACAATTTCAAACACAATTGTTTACCAACAACCGAAGTTCTATTTCTTTGAAAGACGTTCCAATCCAACATTAGAACTTGTTCACTTTCAAAACTGGGTTGTATTTGGGAGGACATATGTCTTGTAACGGATAGTTATATGATAAACCCAAGATTTTGTACGTCTAAATCACATTTTATTCTATTTTTTTGAGAATTCGTTGTTTAAATTAAAAAGTAGAGTTTTTTTTACATATTTTCTCCTCTTAAGCTCCTTAATAACATATATAGCCAACCATAAAAATCAATTACATATTTATCTATTGCTTACGCAAATACATATTTACCCTTATATGTAAATTGATATATTTAGAAAAGGGATATTTGTAAATAGTACTTTAATTGGTTCATTAAGGGTAAAATAGTAATTCAATAAGTTATTTTAAATGAATTGGGTAAATATGTAATTTATAAGCTTTAGGAAGTGAAAATATGTAATTAAAATTAGAAGTTAGGTAAATATGTAATAAATGAATTTGAAAGAATATATATGTAAAAAGTAAAGCCTGTGATGAGATGTAGATTTTTTTTCAATGAACTAACTACTTTCTAGTTTCTACAACCAAGATTTCCCAAGCCTAAAATCACAAGAAGTTCAAATTAATTACAAACTTTCATGATTAAAATATAGCCATAAACCACTATACAAACTACACTTACCATGTAGCTACTTTGAGCATCTAACTATAAACCTTCTTAGGCCTCGCCTACTTTTTTTTTTTTTAACGACAACACTTAGATATTCTAGAATAATTGGGTTTCCCCGGACAACACCTAGAACATCCAGGACAACTCACGGAGGAACCCCCAACTGGGTAAACCCCCTATCTGGTAACATACCTCTTTTTTGTTATGGCCAGGATTCGAACCCAAGACCTCTACTATGAGAAGTCTTGGGGCTATTATTGCACCAGATGGCCAACGATGGCCTCGCCTTACATGTTCTTGTTGTGAGAGTGAAAATTGAGAGAGAAATAATTTGGAGGAACAATAATTTTAATTAATAATTCAAATAATGATTACAAAAATGGTTTATACAAGAAGTTAACAAGCTAAACTATCAAAACAGCGAAACTAACTAGTTTCGCCAACAGTTCTCCCTCTTCTAAAACGATTTTATCAATGTATTTATGTTATAGCTCACATATGGACATGCCGACAAAAGAATGCTCAATAGATACAACCCGACAACAATACTCGATCCTTTCGTTATATCAACAATTATATAATGTTGATAAATTATGAATATACCACTAAAAGTAAGATTTGTTGTAGTACTAATGCGTCATTTTCAGTTGTACATGTTGCATCGTTTTCAATCGTAAATGATTATATTCATCACAGAAGATAACATGACTCTTGCTACGTTTCCTTTTTTTTTCTTTCTAAAATCTCATTTGATCCACTTATTTTGTTTTTAGAGTAAACTGCCATTTTCGTCCCTGTGGTTTGGTCAAAATTGCCACTTTCATCCAATAGTTTGTTTTTTTGTATCTGGGTCCTCGTGGTTTTAAAATATTGCCATTTTCATCCTCGTGGTTTTAAAATATTGCCACTTTCATCCAGTCAGCTAACACCGTCCGTTTTTCTCAATTAAATGAGGGGTATTTCAGTCCTTTTACATATTTGTTTTATTTCTTCATCTTTTTTACTCTCACTTTTTAATCATAGAAACAAGCGACGGAGGTGTTCCAGTGGTGGTCGTCGGAAACTGGTCAGGAAAAGAGGAAGAAGGCCAGCAGGTGGATGATTAAATTAGAGGTTAAATTGGGGATGATTAAAAAGTGAGAGTAAAAAAGATGAAAAAATAAAACAAATAAGTAAAAGGACTGAAATACCCCTCATTTAACTGAGAAAAACGGACGGTGTTAGCTGACCGGATGAAAGTGGCAATATTTTAAAACCACGAGGATGAAAATGGCAATATTTTAAAACCATGAGGACCCAGATACAAAAAAATAAACTATTGGATGAAAATGACAATTTTGACCAAACCACAGGGACGAAAATGACAGTTTACTCTTGTTTTTATGTCTCCAATCAATTTATATTATGAGTATATAATGTTGACCTTTTTCCCAACATTTTGTGACAGCTTGAACAATTTTATGGTGTTTGTGATTTGATTTAATGTAATAATACACCCTTCTATTTATTTGATGATATATAATTTCCCATTGACGAACCTTTTCTTTCAAATCATTGTCTTTTTTATTTCTTCTTGTTGATGTTTGATTTATTTTTCAGTACTCAACTATGAAACCAGAAGACATCTCAAAGTTTATTTGGCGTTTAAAAATTAAACGTAAATTTTAAAACTGATTTGGTGCAATGTTTTAAATACCGTTTCAAACCGACCGGTAATACCGGTTGAACCGGGTTTCGGTCATTAGTCTGGTAAAATGGAAGAACGGTTTGTTAGTTGTATTTTCGGTATTACCGGTAATACAAGGTTAGACCGTTGTACCGGTTTTAGGTTTGAACTTTAAAACAAAAAAAATTGTTTAGTTCTTTTCAAAAAAGTTAGCCGCCCAATTTAGAAAAAAAATGTGTAACCATCATCCTTCTACTTGCCGTTAAAATTTGTGTAACCTAGACATCGATTGATCATTTCCTCTTAAAAAATAGTTCATTGATCAGTTCCATCGATTGATCAGTGCAACACTTCGACAACATAAAGCAATTGTACATTTTTATTTAAAAAAACTTTGATTAGCTCACAAAACATGTCTAGTCAGGTTAGACAAGTTAAACCCATTTAGACACGATTTTAATCATGTCATAATTGTGCCGACACGTTTATCACCCATATCTATTTAACTCAAACTCAAACTTGTTTAACTTCATGTCGTATCATGTCATGTAAAATTTTACCAGCCCTTTTGAAAACCGAAAAATTAACGCTTGAAAGTAAAAACTGAAAAGTTGGTGCTGGAAAGTGGAAATTGAAAGGTTATGTTATCTAATATTCTAGATTAATTTATACATTTAATCATTTAAACATATAAAATTATATAGTTTTGATAAATCTTTAACCTAATAAATGATTCCAAGTTTTGCCACGTATCAACACCACATTTCACCTCACAAAAATTCTCTCGCCCAAATCCCCTTATGACCCAATTGTGATTTCAAGAGGACCTAAACCAGATCCATTACTCACCCTCCTATTCTCGCTCAAATCTCTCTATACATAGATGCCGAATAGTGTCTACCAAGTTTATCATTGGGACAAGATAACATTAGAACTTCTTTTAGGACCTTTCTTCTCAAAAATTTTGATCTCGTTAAAATTAAGTCCATCTCACCTTCTTGGACCAAATATATCAACAAAATTATGTTCAACGTATTCATCATTTAGATTAGGCTCAACATGCTCTTACTTTTCAACATGTTGTTTATGGATAAACTTATCTAGAGCTTTCGCTTTAGACTTTCTCATTTCTTCATCTACTTTTTTTTAATATCCTTTTGACCACCGTATGGCCATTAGGAGGCATAATTTATGAAAATTTTATTTTAATTTTGAATACCTAATATTCTAATCAAGCACAACACTAATGTAATTTTTTTTATAGATTTTAGTGATGAAAAACATACCCCAGTAATTACAATATTCCTAATAAACTTGCAATTCTCAAGTCTTTTCTTCAATACTTGTTTCCAAGAGAGAGGTAGCAGCAGACATGACATCAAAATAACAATGATTATGTAAAGATAATATGTTGATGAATATATAAAGATAACTTGCAGTTCTGCTCACCTATCTTTAATACGGAATATCGTGTCCTAGGCCCTCCTATAATTGACGTCTGATTCGCCTCTCATGAGCCTCCCTTTTTAATTTATGATGATTTCACAATTTTCCTTGTGGGCCACATTTTTATTTCTTGTGGGCTCCTTTATTTTATGGGTTGCCAAAACTAACTTTATTTAAATGGATTATATATATATACATATATATATATATAGACACATATGTATATGTATATAATATATAAAAAATTTAATTTTTTTTGGCTCCCTTGAAGAGCGGGCCTAGCTAGCGGTTACCCACCGCCCATCCTGCCCATAGTCAGCTCTGGCCATGCAATTTGTGAATCATCAGATAGGATGATCACTATTTCTTTCATCAGCTCCAAGAAGACGTTGAGAAGGGTAGGAATACAACATACTCGATTTTTTATAGATATAATGATTTTTATCTTTGTTACATTGTATTTTGAAAAAATGTTAAAAGAAACTCTCATTTAAAAAAAAATGCAGGATTAAATGTTTTTCTTATGTCCACATGGTGGTTGGAACTTTAAGACACTCAATCCCTGAATTTGTTGTGTAATGTCAACTTCACAAGGCCAAACGTAGCTTACTCGATCGTTTCTTCACCGAGTTGGGGGAGGGGTTAAAAGAGGTAAGTTTCTATTTTTTACATCAATTAAATAATAGCAAAATCTACTTGATTCTTCGGGACAATATAGTTTTCTACTGTTCTTTGGTAAATGGTAATACACATTGATGCATTAATTGATATATATCATGTTTTCGGCCACCATAGGTTATTTTGCTTTAATGTTTTCTGCACGTTAGTTGTGGTCCAGTGGTTAACTTAATTGCACTATATTTTTCTACTTATACAAATTGTTATTTATTAATAATTTCTATTTGGTTTTAGTCACCACATACAAGGTTATCCATCTATTCACATTTCGTAATGGCAGGGATCTTATGTAAGTCACTTTTATTTATGTACTTTTTTGTACGCATTATTTTTATTATACACGTTATTGTAAATTTTTGTACATATTATTATATTTTTATTTTTCTATTATACAATCCCTTGTAATACACGGGTGTATAACCTAGTAGGTTATAAGCAAGTTGTGTTAACATGCTAACCATTTAACAAATAAACGTGCCAAGCAAAAATCTCACTCGAAGAGTAAGGTCTAGGGAGGGTGAGATGAGGGCAAACCTTACCTCTACCCCATGCGACAAATCAACTTTTCTTGTTAAGATAAATGACTATCTTGGGCAACACATCTGAATAATAACTTCTATATTTGTGCACACAACATATACGCTTGGATCTACATTTCGAGACCACCAATTCCAACCCAATCTGTTGTGCGTATGACATAACACGTACCCATGACGGATATTTAAATTCCGAGACCACCTATTTCGATAGACTGGCTAACAACAATATGCCATGTTTATAATTCTTCTCATATACCACGTCCAAACAACGATCCTCCATTTTTGAAATACACAGATCATGTCGTTTTTAGTCTTGAGATACTACATGGTTACCATATTAACTATATGTACAAAATATTTAATAGTTGTTTTCGGTTTTGGAGAAGGACCAGTTAACTTATAGAATGTGCTACTGACGAAATATCCATTGGTAAAAGCCCACACTGATAAACACTTGAAAATCCTAGCTGGAATCTTATCGGAAATCCAATCAAACATATTACAATGAAATAGTGATGGGAAGGTCCGCCGGAGATCACATCCTAGACAAATGAGCCGGAGCAATTCTGAAAAAGGCTTTGGTGGGAAATTATTGATAAGAGACCACCGTTGGATTACCGACGAGCTAGTTATTTTTTGGTAATAACCGACGAAAGGCGGAAGGTGTGTACCAATTTCTAAAAAATAACTAAAAATCTAGAATTTGATGAATTCCGAATATGAATGTATAGTTTTTTACTAGTGTAATATATGTTAATCTCTATTTGACTTTATTATATAATATTTTATGTGTGTATCAAAATTATTTATTCATTTTCTAAAACTAGAAGTTATATAAAGATAGTCTATAGGTAAAGGTGTATACCAATACTTCATCAAAATAAGGAGATTTTGGGTTCAAGTACCACTTGTGACAAAAATTTAAGGGGTTCCAAGTTGGGCCAGAGGGTTTTCTCATCTATGATAAGTTTCCTTCTATGAGAGTGAAAATGATCGGGTGAACCAGTGACCCGTCAGTGATCCAAATTCTCGTTAAAAAAAAATGACATGATAACAGACATTATATAACCTACACAAAAACACGTTCATCTGATGTGGCATCTAGAAAATAGCCATGTCACATTTATGATGAACGAAATGAGTGCTATTCTCGCTAGATCTCATGGTCCTCCTTCTCATCATCCTACTCAATCACACACACATCTCACACTTCCTTTTCACCTCGATTAAATCACAAACCCCACTGTGGGTTACTGTGTGTTTTTGTGCCTCAATTCACAGGTCTCTCAACCCATTATAAAACCCTAACCCTTCTTTTAATCTTGACCTCAACAACTGTCAAATGGGGGAGGTCTGTTCTTGAATCTTTTCTTTAATCTGCTCAAACCCATTTGAATTTTAATGCCTTTTTGGTTAAAAAAAAAGTGTTTTTTTTATGTGGGTTTTGTTTAAAACTTAATTTTTTATTTTTTATTTTTTATTTTTTTTAATAAAAATGAGGTTTTTTTACAAGGGTATTGTTTTACTGTTGTTTTAATTTCCAGGAGGTAGTAAAGAAGGTGGAGGAAGAAGTAAAACCACACGCCGGAGATGAGGAAAAGGGAGAGGAGCCGAAAGACCCGCCGCCACCTCCACCGCCGCAAGAGGTGGTTTTGAGAGTATTCATGCATTGTGAAGGCTGTGCTAGAAAAGTCCGGCGTAGCCTTAAAGGCTTTGAGGGTTTGTACCTTTTTTTATTTTCTTGATTCATTTTTTTTGTTTGATTAATAAAAAAGTTTTTTTATTATTTTTTTTAATAATAAAAGGCGTTGAAGACGTTATTACGGATTGTAAGACTCATAAGGTGGTAGTGAAGGGAGAAAAGGCCGATCCGTTGAAGGTTCTAGAAAGAGTCCAGAAGAAAAGCAACAGGAAAGTTGAGCTTCTATCGCCGGTGCCAAATCTGCCGGCGGAAAAGCCGAAAAAATCCGAGCAAGAAGAACCTCCTAAATCGGAAGAGAAACCCGGAGAGAAGAAAGATGAGGTTGTAATTAATTATTATTATTATTATTATTATTATTATTATTTTTACACATATTAATTAGTAGCTTATAACTAATTAATATATCTAGATTAATTGATTTATTTTGTGGGTACTTTTTTCCTCATGTTTTTTTTCTGATGAACTGCAGCTGCCGGCGCCGATCACGGTGGTATTGAAAGTTCACATGCATTGTGAAGCTTGTGCTCAAGATATCAGAAAACGCATTCTCAGGATGAAGGGTAATTTGCTAATTTTATTTTTAATGTTTTCAAAAAGTGTTCATAAAAATACCTTTTTTCTTGACAAATTTGAATCTTGTTGGACTTTTTTCTTTTAACAATTCAGTATTTGAATTTCTAAAAATATTAGCTTAAATGGATTATGATTTTTAGTACTTTTATATGCTTAAATTAGTGATTTTTTTTTGTCTTATGTTAGTTAGTGTTTTAAACCTAATTATAGTAGGTAATATTTGTCCAAAAAAAGAGGAGTTTTTAAAAAGAAAAAAAAACTTTATAAGTAATTGGTCAATAAATCAAACCAAAACAATCCACATGTTTTAAATATCTATATTATATAATAAATAAATGTTTTTTTTATATCACGTGTCGTCACTATATTCAATCTTATTATTCTTTTCTCGCCTCTCTCTCTTATTAAATGCACATATATCTATACTATATAATAAATAAAGGTTTTTGTTTGCCACGTGTCGTCTCCATATTCATTCTCACAATTTTTTTTCCGCCTCTCTCTCCTATTTAATGCACTTATATATTTTAATAATAATATATATTTAAAGAAAAAAATACTAATTATACTAATAAAACACATTTATTTTAAATTATCTCTTATCATAAGAAACTTTAAAATTTAATTATATAACTTTTATCTTCAATCAAATAGTAAATAAAAGTCAAATTATATTAAAAAGTAGTAATTAACGTATTTTCGAAACCCAATTACATACTAATTTTTACATATTTTGAATTTGTTTTCTATCTTTAGTATATGTAATAAATTTTTACACATGTAAATATATACATAAAGATTAAAAAAATTTATGTATTGATATATTTCACCCCATGTGTAGACATGGGATCTAAACTAGTCTTTTAATAAATTACTAATTATACTAATAAAGCACATTTATTTTAAATTATCCTTTATTATAAAAAACTTTGAAATCTAATTATGTAACTTTTATTTTCAATCAAATAGTAAAGGGCAAATGCTATAAAAAATCAACATACTTTCTAGTTTTTCTTATAAAACCCTCAACAAATTTTTCAAATAAAAAACCAACATACTCCATCTTTTTTTCTCACAAAAGTCCATAAACAAATTTTTGTACATAAAAAATCAACGTACTTTCTTGTTTTTCTCACGAAAGTCCATCGATAACTATTTAACTTTGCAAATGAATCCGCAAAAGTAAAGCAAATAAAATCGACCAACAGAAACAAGAGCAAATAAATCGTTTGCCTTGTTTCTGTTGATTCATTTGCTAGGTTAAATATTTGTCGATAGACTTTTGTGAGAAAAACAAGAAAGTATGTTGGTTTTTTATGTGCAAAATTTTGTTTAAGGACTTTTGTGATAAAAAAGATGGAGTATGTTGGTTTTTTTTATGTAAAAAATTGTTGAGTGACTTTTATGAGAAAAACCAGAAAGTATCTTGGTTTTTTATAGCATTTGCCCAATAGTAAAATGAAAGTCAAATCACATTAAATAGTAATTGACGTATTTTCGAAACCTAATTATATATTATTTTTTACATATTTTGAGTTTTGTTTTATATCTTTATTATATGTATACTAATATATTTTTACACCTGTAAAATACATAAATAAAATTTAAGAAATATATGTATTGATATTTTTCACCCCGTGTGTATTACACGGGTTCTAAGCTAGTTTTCAAATAAGAAAAAAAAAGAGAGGTTTAACCTTTAAAGAAATATTCAATGAATACAGGGGCTGATTAGCCAGTAACAAAGACAAAGTGTTTTTTTTTAAACACCTTAATTTCTTTTGAAACACCTTAATTTACAGGTTTTGGATTCAAATTCTTTCTATAACACTAAAGAAATTCTTTGTTTTAAAAAAAAATCAATAAAATATAATGCCTAAAAGAATGAAGATAAATTTATTTATTCAATTTCCTATATATTAATTGATCACATCTATGTATTCTCTTGATTCGGTCCATTATTTTTCAATATTCAACTCAATCTCATAATCCCATATGTGATTTGATTTTCCAAGAAAATCTCTACCACACAATTAATCCATACATAATAACTTTTAATTTAACAAATAATTCACAACAATATGTTTGGATACGAACACATGATCTCTCATTTAAGAGGCAAGAGCGTATACCAAATCTATACTAATAAATAAAGGTTTAAGGTGGACACTTGTCACCTCCTCATGCCTCGTCACATTGATTTTCCTGCCTCTCTCTCCTAATAAATGCGCATTTATCTTATTAAATAATAATGATGTTATAAATATATTATTAAAAAAGAATACCAATTATATTAAATAAGAATATATAATAGGAAATCAAAATATAACTAATTAAAGAAAAATACTAATTTGTTATATACACACATTTCCACTTGATATATCTCGAGACGATCATAATAGTCTGACAAGTTATGACGTATTTACAAATTTATAAGTTTTATCTTTTTTAATATACAATCTCGTGTAATACACGAGATTCTAACCTAGTAATAAATAAGTAAATAGTTGTCTCACATGTCATAATGTTGTGAGCTTAAAATTATTTTTTTCACTTATTTTTCTAAGTACAGATATTATATATGCACCTCAATCGCAGATAAAATCTGTAGCAGTTTAAAGTAATTTCAATCACATCTTATCTAAAAATATCGTTATATAATTCATAAATATTAATTACTAATATTTAATATTTTCTTTTAAGTATTTTTTATTTAACAAGTATAATACGGGGTTTTTAATACAATATATAAATATATAGGGGCCGGTTATTTTACAAAGTGTTTTAACGTACGAAGCGTACGAAGTCAACAGCATGCGACACATGTTCAGTGGGCGAGGGGTAAATGCGTCCGCATTATAATCACGCATGATTAATAATAACGTATGGCCATAATAACGTATTCATGCATGTGATAATCATGATCATAATCACGTAACCACGCATGTTATAGTCATGACTACAATCACGTAAATCACGTAATCACGCATGTTATACACATGACCATAATCACGCATGGTATACACACAGCACATCGAACTTTTAAAAAAAAAGTCATTTTTTTAAATAAAAGTATAGCAAAAGTATACTCAAATTAAAGAGAATAAAATGCTCGATTTTATGGTGTAATTTTTTTTAAAAAATAGTGTCGTATAAAAAAGTTATGTTTGTTTTAAAAAAAATTAGGGAACTTGTAAAAAGTCAACAAATGTAAACTATTCCAATTTTACCATTTTCAGAAACTTTTCACGCTTAAAACAAACACATTTGATCTTAACCATCGATTTCCTAGATCAACGGTTTAAAATACTTCTTACGCTTCTCACGTTAAAAACACTTTGTATTTAAACTATTCCCTATATATATAACTTCTGTAAGGCTAAGTGTAATGAAGGCGTGAAGAAGGGGTGGTCCACTTGGCCCTTTTATGGTCGTGGAACACTGCCCCTCAGGGCGTGAAAGGGGGGTTGGGCATTGGGCGTGACTACGTGAGGGCATTAACGGGGAAGGGGGGCAAAACTCACCCAATCAAATGATGCCAACTAATAATTTCTTTTTCTTAGTTAATATTAAATAATAAATGTGAGGCGTGAAAATATTACGCACCTTAGTGATTATGTACAGTGATTGCCCCTGTGCTGATTTGGTAGTGACGTGGTGAGGCGTGAAAGAGGAGAGGGTGGGTGAAACCTCTACGGTACGGATAGTCTAAGTAGCAGAAAGCAATGATTTTATAATTTTGCATTTGTGTGGCTTTTGATTGCAGGGGTGGAAAATGCGTTACCGGACTTAAAAAACTCACAAGTAGCCGTGAAAGGCATTTTTCCGGCAGTCGAGCTTGTGGACTACGTGTACAAGAGAACCGGCAAACACGCCGTGATTGTGAATCAAGATCCCGGTAAGACGGAAGAAGACAAGAAAGAAGAGAAGAAAGCCGACGAAGGTGGTGACAAGAAAGAAGAGAAGAAAGCCGAAAACGGTGGCGAGAAGCAAGAAGAGGCGGCGCAACCAGATGACACGGCTGCGACGCCGTCGGAGATGAAAAAAAGTGAATATTATTATTATCTACCACCGAATTACCATTTATACCCTTCAAGAGAAGCAGCTTATGCGTACCCACCTGCGCCACAAATGTTCAGTGATGAAAACCCTAATGCATGTAGTATAATGTAAATAATGAAGGGTAAAAATGGAAAATCACATGGAAGTTTTATAAGCTTGTGTAATTGTCTACATGTGGACATGTATGGAGTGCCAAATTGTGCAGAAGAAAAGCTGTAAAATTTTGTGAGACCTTTATTAATTTTAGAAAAAGTATGATATGTTTAATAAACTATAAAGATTTCTTATTAAATATGTGATAATATATTTTCTGTTTAAAAAAAACTAGTCGGTTCCCCAGCGCTTCGCGGCTGGACGTATCTACGTATAACGAAAAAAAGAGTTGAATAAGTGTGCATAAACGAACACTCGCGCGTCGGCCTGGAAGTCTGGTCGTTTTTTTTGTCAAAGCTCTACAGCTGAGTTTGGTCGTTATCGGTTCGGGTCGTCGAAAACCATAAAAGCGAATACCGATAATGTTCGCTCATAATAGGTTCAGGTCGTCACGGTATCATAACGGTAACGACAATCGCTATAGGCTACGATACAAAAAAACTATTCGATTTTGAATACAACTACGTTTTAAAAAAATATATATCGAAACGTTGAGAAAAAAACAATAGATATGCAATCCGTTTTTAAAAAAACTTAAACGAACGAAAGTAATTAACAAAATTATATAAACTATAAAAAAATATTCAGTAGACTGTCTGGTTTTATAGCATGCTAACTTACACTATTCACTAATGGTGGGGTTTTAAATCAATCATGGGAATAAATGGGGTCTTTTAATGAAAAGGAGTAAGTAAAAAAGTGAAAAGGAGTACATGTTTGGGATTACTTTTGAAACCTACTTATTAACTTATTAACTTTTTTAAAAAATCAATAAGTCAAAATTTTATTTGAATAAAGGTGTAAAAGTTGATTTTTAAAGGATGAAACAATTATTTTGGAAAAGTAAGTGAAGACTTACACTTACTTTTCCAAAAAATCAAAAGTAGTTTTCCAAAAGTAATCCCAAACATGTCCGTAATTGATGAGTGGAAGTAAATTGGGTCTTTTAAATAGTGGTAGTGCATGCACAACCCTCATATGTGTAATTAGTGGTGCACAAAAAAACCGGTTTTTTTTAACCCGGTCCAAACCCGCAAACCGGTTTGGACCAAACCGGTTCGGGTTACCCAAAAACCGCCGGTTTGAAACCGGTTTGATGCTTTCTGGATGAGATCGGGTTAGGGACCGGTTCAAACAAACCGGTTTGATAAACCGGTTTGTTTTAACCGGTTTTCGAGCTGGGCAAAAAAAGAGCCGTTGGGGAACGGCTATATGGCCGTTGGGGTCGATTTTAGCCGTTTTTTTTGCTCCATTTGCACCCTTAAAACACTATAAATAGGTGGGGGGTGTTTAGGGTTGATCACACCTCTCTTTACACTCTCTAATCTCTAAAACCGCTCTTTAAACGCGTCAAAACGCTCTCTAAACTCTCTCTAAACTCTAAAAAAAAGCATGGCAAGTTTTGGTGTTGATGGTTCCTCAAACGAAGTTACCGTTGTGGAAATTCGAGCAACAACGAGAAATCCGGCAATTTGGTGCAATTACGATCTATGTTTGTTGTCAAACAAGAAGGAACGTGCTCGGTGCAAGATGTGTGGTGCGTTTTTAGGGAAAGATTCAAACACTAGTTTGAAAATGCATATGGAAAAATCTTGCCCGTCATTAAAGGGAATTCCAAGTGAAGGTCAAGCCTCCATGACAAGTAAAGGAGGAATTTGGAACTTTGATCCAAATACTATTCGAGATCGAATGGCGAGGTTAGTGATTCAAGAAGGATTGCCATTCAACCACTTTAACAATCCGCGCTTGACAAGGATGATTCAAGAGACACTCCAACCACGTTATCATCAAGTAAGTCGCACAACCCTTAGACGAGATTGTATAAAAATGTGGAAAAAAGCAAAAAAAGAATTAATTTTGGGTTTTGAAAATTTGCAAACCGGTGTAAACTTAACCACCGATGTTTGGTCGGCTCCACATGTTATACCCGATTCGTACCTTTGCGTTACCGCGCATTGGGTTGATCCCAATACGTGGCAAATGATGAAGCGTACAATCGCTTTTGACTTGTTTGAATATTCACACACCGGTGAAAATTTATTTTATATATTGGATGGTGTTATTAACGAATTTAAATTACAAAATAAACTTTTTTCAATGTCTTTTGATAATGCATCTAATAATACAAATGCGGTTCAAAAACTAAAAATTAAATATAAACCGGTTTGCAACGACGTTTTTTTCCATAGTCGATGTGTCGCACACATCATTAACTTGGCGGTGCAAGCCGGGCTTGCAATTGAAGAGGTTTCAAACTTAACATATACTTTTCGACAAATGCTTAAAGATATTTTTAGTAACAAAAAAAGATACCATGATTATATTAAATTTTGTCGTGATACGAATAATTTTTGCTTAGGTCCGAATTGGGACGTCGAGACAAGATGGAACACGACTTATACTATGTTTTATAGCGCTTTACGACAAAGAGAAACTTTAGAACTATTTAATGATATGTTTGCCTCAAAACCTCGTCGTAAAATTCTAAAGTTTCCTTCTACAAATTGGGACATTTTAAAAGACGTAACCGAATTGCTTGAAGTTTTCAAAACCGCCACCACTTTTTTATCCGGTGTTTATTATCCCACAAGTCCATTAACACTAAAACAAATATATTTAATGGCTAACAAATTGTATGAACTTGAAAATAAAAGCACTCTTTTTACAAAAAATGATTGAACCGATAAAAGAAAAATTAGTGAAATATTTTAAAGAAATGCCTCCCGTTATAACTTGCGCCGCCGCGTTAAACCCTACCATAAATGTTTACGGGGTTGAAACTTTGATTGATAGAATTACTTACGCTTTCAATTTGGATAGCAAAGACTTCCATTTTGCACAAGTTACAAAAACACATTTTAACAAATGTTTACAAGATTTATTTGATGTTTATTTACATAAATATGGTACAACTCCGACTCCACATGAAACAATGGGTACATCATCAAGTGGTAGCTCGAGAGATGTTAATTTGAATTTATATAACGAAATGTTAAATGAATTTAGTAAACGGGCTCGAGGTACCACCCCGAGTAGCGAACTCGGAAGATATATTGGCACAAACTTTTTAGCGTTTATGCCTCCTACCGTTTTTGAGGATTTTGATATTTTGGCATGGTGGAAAAAAACGAAGCTTCGTTTCCGATTCTTTCCGCCATGGCCCGTGATGTACTAACCGTCCAAGCTTCCACGGTAGCTTCGGAATCTGTGTTTTCTTTTAGTGGCAGGGTATTATCGATACGAAGGACTAGACTCACACCCCTAGCGATGGAAATGTGCATTTGCTTGAAGGACCATTTGGATGCGATGGATAGGATACAAGACCAAACTTCTCTGGAAGACGAAATTCAAGTCGAAGAAACCATACACAACAACGAGGTTGATCTTGGTATATCCGAACCAGTCACCGATGAAGAACTAGTTCCGAAGACAACGCACAAGAATAATCAATCAATATTCCAAAAAATAAAACGTTGAACTTAATGTTTTATATTTGTTATATTTTTGTAATGTTTTACAATTTTATAAATTTATCTTGTCATGTTTTTAATTTTTGAACTTTTCAAATATTAATAAACGTTGAACTTTAAGTATTAATGTTGCTATATTTTTTTTTTGATTTAATATTAAAAATTTTAAATTTATTTGAATTTTTTTGTTACATATGTTACTGCTGACGTCATGCTGACCAATATTTAAAAAACGTTAATTTCAGCTATTTTTTAAAGATTTTTTTAAAAAAAAAGTACTCGACCTTTTTTTTGTTTTTGGTGACGAATATAGTAATATAAAAGGCTAAAAAAAATTAAAAAAAAAAAAGTTACATTGAGTTTCCATGAGTTTTCTCAACTCAAATGGGTTTTCATTTTAACCCTTCCCTATATATATATATATATATATATATAGGAGTGTTAGGCTACAAAGGGTTAAAACCCTACAAATTGTAGGAAGGAAGCACAGCACGACACATGTACAATGGGAGAAAAGGAGGGAAATGACAATTGTGTCAAAAAGATTTAAACAAAGGAAGGAATCTGCACATGCAAGTCACATGTCATTTCCTCCATTTTTTTAAAACGTCCATAACTTTTTTATACGTAATTATTTTTAAAAAAAAATTCACCATAAAATCGAGCGTTTTTTTATCTTTCCAACGAGTATGGTATTGCTATATTTAAAAAAAAAGACCAACTGGGTGTTGTTTGAAATTGAGAGTTTTTATGATGTTTTATGTTTATTGTGTTGAAATTTTAAGCTAAAGTGTAAAACACCATAACAGAAGCAAAATTACATAAACATAAACACGTCAAAACAACATAACTAAAAAAGACAAAAAATACCATGTTGAAATTTTTCATTGTGAAAACGTCATGACAAAAAAAAACTAAAACGCCATATTCAAATTGGCATCTAGGTGTAAAACACCATGACCCAAAAAACTATTTGTTGAAAAACACCATGAATAGAAAAACTCAATGTTGAAAACACCATAGATGTAAAACACCATGTTGAAAACTCACTTTAATTCGAACACAGGCTTAACCAAGTTTATGTTTATAGTATTGAAATTTTAAGCTAAAAGTGTAAAACACCATGACAGAAGCAAAAACGTCATAAACATAAACACGTCAAAACACCATGACCAAAAAAGTAAAAAAAAAAGAACATGTTGAAATTTGTCTTTGTGAAAACGCTAGTACCAAAAAAGCGAAAATGCCATGTTCAAATTGGCCCCCATGTGAAAAATATCATGACTAGAAAAACTCAATGTTGAAAAACACCATGACTACAAAAACTCAATGTTAAAAAACATCCGATTAAAAACACCATATATATAAAACACCATGTTGAAAAAAACTCACTTTAATTCGAACACAGCCTTAACCAAGTTTATGTTTATGGTTTTGAAATTTTAAGCTAAAAGTGTAAAACACCATGACTAAAGCAAAACGCCATAAACATAAACACGTCAAAACACCATGACCAAAAAAGCCAAAAAATACTATGTTGAAATTTTCAATTGTGAAAACACTATGACCAAAAAAACTAAAACGCCATGTTCAAATTGGCCCCCAGGTGTAAAACATCATGACCTTTAAAACTCCATGTTGAAAACACAATGACTAGAAAAAAACTCAATGTTAAAAAATACTCAGTTGAAAACACCATAGTTGTAAAACACCACATATGTAAAACATCATGTTGAAAAAAACCCACTTTAATGTAATTTAAACAAAAACGATTTAAAGGAATATATTTATATACCAATACCATACTCGTTGGAAAGATAAAAAAACGCTCGATTTTATGGTGAAACTTTTTAAAAAAAATAATGACGCATAAAAAAGTTATGGACGTTTTAAAAAAGTATGGGAAATGGCATGTGACTTGCATGCGCAAGCTTTGGGGTTGAATCTTCCTATTCTACCCCTCCTGGTGGTTTCCAAGTTCCAGCTATTTACCAAAATGCCACTGTGTTAATCTCCACCACAAATGACCATCATCTAATGGCCCAGATTCCTTCCTAGACTTTGTAGGGTTTTATCTCTTTCTAGCCTAACCTCTCTCTCTCTCTCTCTCTATATATATATATATATATATAATAGAGGACGTATCAAATGAAAACCCTTTTTTATTGTGAAAACTCTTAAACCCAATCTGGACCACACATTAATTTCTTAGGTTTTTTTATTTATTTTTAATATAGAGGGTCATTTGTGTCTTTTCCTCCATCTCTTTTTAAACCTACCAATCTGCTCTCCCTCTCTCTCTTAAAAAAGATCCGTTTGTTTCTCTCTATCTTTCAAAACCCAAAAATCAAAAGATATATATATATATATATATATATATATATATATATCTCTTCCTCTCTTTATCTTTTCTAAACACAAAAATCAGAAGATCTGTTCATTCTTCCCTAACCAAAGATGAAATACCATACAAGATGGAACACGTTCTCCATAATCATAAAAAGATCTGGACTTGCATCCGTCCTACCACTGCCTCTTCGATCGGCGACAGCTAGGGTTTTCGCACCCATCAAGATGGTTTTACGGAACCAAGTTGACACACCCCGCCAAAGCGGAAAAACGGGATGAATACGGTATATCGCATTGAACACAAGTACAAGAGAAACTAAAAGGAAAGTTGTGCATTACATGGAACCATACTATATGCTTCTAACGAAAGTACGAATACATGAAAATCTTGAATCAGTACAAAGTGTTTAAAATGCATGACTACAACCAAAGGTACACAATAATAATTATTCCCAAAAGCAAGCCGTTAAAACTCTTGATCCCCATAACTGTTTACCTGAAAAGCATGTTTCGAAAACGGGACAACTATAAAAATAGTTGGTGAGTAAGCAGGTTTTGCGTCTAGATAAGAAAAAGTAAGTAAATACATTTTAAAATGTAATAGTAACCATCCACATATGATCAAGTACACGTGTTAAGATTTAATTACCCTGGGCCACAATCAAAACCGTCAGACTAGTTGTTGCCCCTGTATCCAGGTGTCGAATGTGAACACCTACTATGGCTAATTATGCGCCCAAATGACCCTACAAGTCTGGTTGGCGCGACCAACCCTGGGCGGGGTGTCAACCTAGGGCGGGGGTGTCAACCCATATAGTAATATTCATAATTCTTATCGGCTATTCAAGCTAATTGATTGCGTTAAAGTTGGGACTTAATAATTTCATAAGTAAACCCAGGTAACAACGTGTAGTGTGTGAAACAGTTTTTTCCCCCGTAAAACAGCAAAAATGAAAAGTGAGGCCGCGAAACTCACCTGAACAATATCGATGATAAGTGTGACATAGTCAACAAAAACAGCAAAGTACGGTTAACATCCCCATTCTATCAAAGTTTAGCAGCCAAATGCAAACAAAGTGTGGCTAGCAACTCAGTGCTACCAAGGTACGGCTAAATCCGCAAAAACCGCAAAAACATGTGTCCTAACCGAGTCCTACTAACCAAGTAGACACGATAAAAATTTCTGACCAATTTTTATACTTTTCCAATATACAGATTATTTATTATGAATATAATACTGTTAAAATTTAACAAATTCGGGGAAAATAATTAAACTTATCAAAACTTCACCAAATTTTAACCAGATTAGTTTTAGGTCCATATGAGATTCCATTCCATGTTTCAGGTCCAAAAGTTGTCCAGAAGTATAAAATCCACAAATCATTTATTTAAACTTTATAAATACTAAAAACCTACTTAAACAACTCCAATATTTACCAAATTTGGACAGGAGTCTTCATTTATAATAAAATAACTCATGTCCAAATTCCAGATTTTTCCAATACTCAGAAGTATTTTTCCCAAATTTCATTTATTAAACTTGTAAAAATTTTAATAAATAATCCATAAAGAGTTTGATGACAAAAATTTCCAGATCTTCATTTTAAAACATAATCTACTGTTTAAAAATAAATTTGAGTATTAAATCATAATTTTAGAAAAATCAATCAAAATAATTGTTTTATAAAAATAAATATATTAGTTTCATTATTTGTTACACGTGAACCGTGGTTGGATTTATAATATAATAACCACTCAAAATACCAAATATCTCAATACTAAATATTTTCGGGTTCAATTCCCAACCAATGAATCTTAAAACTATTCTAACATAAAATCAAAACTTAACGGCTAAGTTTATACCTTCCGTATAAATTATGCGGAACCTCCCGTATTTCACATGCAATACGAACCAAAAACACCATTAGGATAGTTTTTATCTCCCGAACATTTTCAAATGCTCAAAATTGACATGCGATGACGTTTGGATGGCCATGCAACCCGATCAATTTCCTGTGTTTCGATCCTAGAAACTGTTACAATCTGTTCGTACTAAAAAAATATACTTCCCAACATCTGATCGGAATTTCCTTCAGTGAAAACATTCATATATATATTAAAAAAAACTACTATCCAAAAATCGTCACGATCCAAAGGTCGGATCTCCGGGGATCAACGATTCTTTGAGACCCGGTTTTTCAAATCCGAAATTCCGATCAGTCACATTCGAGGGTATGAAAAGCATAGCTAGAGAGCTGTGATCAAAATTTCCTCCAGTAGGGTTTTGCGTCTATGTGTTGACAACATCATATCCAAAATTCATGTATTTCTAACGGTCGGATTTCCGGGGATCGTCCGAACTTTAAAACCGCACATGCATAAAACTTTCTGGACAGATTTTAAAAACTCTTTTTCATGAATTTAAGCAAGGATTTAGAGAAATCTGAGCTTACAATTGCGTTCGTAGCATCGAGAAATGGCTCCGGGTGAATAACGGGCTTCGGCCGCCACCGACCACCGTGCCGGACCACCGTTGGCCGCCACGCACCACCGCCGGACCACCACTACTTCGCCGGAATCCTCTTCACTCTCTCTCTCTCTCTAACTTCTTATCTGAATTTTGTAAATGAGAAAAGGGAGATGGAGTTGGGGTATTTATAGCCCCGTGGTCTCCGATCGCGTGTCGGTTTTTCGCTTAAACGAACCCGATAAAAATAGAGACGTTATTTTACTCAGAAATAACTTATTATAATTTATTATTTTCCCTCGAGTCCTTGCGTCTTGTAAATATATATCCTTTCGGATTTAAATTAAAATTTACGAAACCGTTCGACTCGGGTGTTAACGCGTATAAACTAGAACTTGATCAAATTTTTGACATTATAACACCCAAATAAATCTTGCTATTATTTTTCGTTCACTAACGAGTTCCTTTCGTTTGAAAGTATATTTTAACATAATAATACTATTTTTATTATATGAACTCGTCGAACGCGGTGTTGACCTGAATATTCGCGGTTGTCACATTGTACCCCAGTCAACAGAATTTCGTCCCGAAATTCAACTGGTATAATAGTTGACAAGTTCTTTTTCGTAACTTGATTCATGTACGATCATCAAGGGAAATCTAGTTTCTTAGATACAACAGGGAGATTTGAAAAATCGAGATCTAAGAATCATAAAGAGTAGGTTACATCTAGAAAGGTTCAAAAGCAAATTGAATAATCATGAGAGAAAAATCCTTCGAATTTCAAAGAATCTATAGATCATTGTTTCACCGGATCAATCAAAAAGGTACACTACTAGTGTTATTCTAAAGATTAAGAAATCCGTCATAAGATTGATATACACAGGTATACAGGTACAAATCCAAAATGATATTATGATACAAAATCCCAGTGATTTAGTATCCTTTTATGAGCAAGGAAAAGTATCATTCGGCTTGGTGCCATTAAAGAATACTATTATAAATAGTAACCATAAAATTATATTATGAGAGGTGTTATTAAGATCCAAAGAGTCGGTAGAATCACCACGACTTATTGGAATAAAAATGTATCACAGCGATAACAAATATCATAGGTTATAAAGGATGGTCATATCATGTACTTAGAATACAGAGAGATAACACCTCGTTAAAATGAAACTTGTCGTCAATACGAACTTCCTTAGGTTGTATAATTACGGATTCGTCGGCTAAACACCTTTTGAGACTCGATATACGATAAGCATCGTATATACCATTAAGCTCCTGAGGTAGTTTTAGTTTATACATAACAAGACCAATCAAATGATTACTACCAACTTCAGCACAACAAAATGGTGATCAACATTTGTGTCAAAACAGAGCTTCCAACGGTGCTCATTCTCTAATGACTAATCATCACTCTTCAATTTCCAGATCTTCATTTTAAAACATAACCTACTGTTTAAAAATAAATTTGAGTGTTAAATCACAATTTTAGAAAAATCAATCAAAATAATTGTCTTATAAAAATAAATATATTAGCTTTATTATTTGTTACACGTGAACCGGGGTTGGATTTATAATATAATAACCACTCAAAATATCAAATATCTCAATACTAAATATTTTCGGGTTCAATTCCTAACCAATGAATCTTAAAACTATTCTAACATAAAATCAAAATTTAACGGCTAAGTTTATACCTTCCGTATAAATGGTTCGCGTAAGCGGAACCTCCCGTATTTCACATGCAATACGAACCAAAAACACCATTAGGATCGTTTTTATCTCCCGAACATTTCCAAATGCTCAAAATTGACATGCGATGACGTTTGGATGGCCATGCAACACAATCAATTTCCTGTGTTTCTATCCTAGAAACTGTTACAATCTGTTTGTACTAAAAAAATATACTTCCCAACAATCTGATCGGAATTTACTTCGGTGAAAACATTCATATATATGTTAAAAAAACTACTGTCCAAAAATCATCACGATCCAAAGGTTGGATCTCCGGTGATCGACGATTCTTTGAGACCCGGCTTTTCAAATCCGAAAATCCGATCAGTCACATTCGAGGGTATGAAAAGCATAGCGAGAGAGCTCTGATAAAAAATTCGTCCGGTAGGGTTTTGCGTCTATGTGTTGACAACATCATATCCAAAATTCATGCATTTCTAACGGTCGGATTTCCAGGGATCGTACGATCTTTAAAACTGCGCACGCATAAAACTTTCTGGACATATTTTATAAAAAGCTTTTTCACGAATTTAAGCAAGGATTTAGAGAAATCTAAGCTTACCATTGCGTTCGTAGCATCGAGAAATGGTTCCGGGTGAAAAACGGGCTTCGACCGCCACCGACCACCACGCCGGACCGCCGTTGGCCGCCACGCACCACCGTCGGACCACCACTACTTCGCCGGAATCCTCTCCACTCTCTCTCTCTAACTTTTTCCCTGAATTTAGTAAATGAGAAAAGAGAGATGGAGTTGGGGTATTTATAGCCCCGTGGTCTCCGATCGCGTGTCGGTTTTTCGTTTAAACGAACCCGATAAAAATAGAGATGTTATTTTACTCAGAAATAACTTATTATAATTTATTATTTCCCCTCGAGTCCTTGCGTCTCGTAAATATATATCCTTTTAGATTTAAATTAAAATTTACGAACCCGTTCGACTCGGGTGTTAATGCGTATAAACTAGAACTTGATCAAATTTTTAACATTATAACACCAAAATAAATCTTGGTATTATTTTTCGTTCACTAACGAGTTTCTTTCATTTGAAAGTATATTTTAACATAATAATACTATTTTTATTATATGAACTCGTCGAACGCGGTGTTGACCTGAAAATTCGCGGTTGTCACATAAGTAGATCTGAGGTATGAACCGGATTGTTCATTTTTCACCGGTTGTTCCTTTTTTCACCGTTGTTCCTTTTTTTCCAGGTTGTTTTGCAAAATCAGGAAGAAGATAGCAAACAGAGAAAGAATGACGACACGAGGTAACCCGAGAAAGAAATCTTCGCCTTGTGGTTTCCGGTAAACTGAAACAGCATTTCTCGCTGAGACCTCCTTCATCAAACTTTTTTTTTTTTTTTTTTTTTAACATTACTTTGACCTATTCTAAAGCTTTGGAATTTTTTTGGTGAAATGACAGAAGAAAAAGAAAAAAATTGATGTGTTTTTCTAAAGATATTTAGTTATTTTGATAACCAAATTATTCAGAAGAATAAAAATACACTCTTTCCAGGTTTTATGGTAAATCAATTGTTAAATAATTTTTTTTTCTAGTTGGTTATCTGAATTTACACATGTGTAAATTGAATTTACACATGTGTAAATTGAATTTACACAATTATAAAATGAATTTACATAAGTGTAAACTGATTTTACACAAGTGTACACACACTGGAGAGAGTTCAAGGATACTCAGCTATTTTTAAGTTCAAGAACTTACAAGATTTTATATGAACTTTTTATTATATTTTTGATAATTTTGGTTATTTGAAAACCAAATCGACTCCAGATATGAGATCTAAGATGTGAAAACTGGCTGCATGTGTTTATGTTAATAGCCAAATCTGAGTTTTTATCCACGTGATTATGTTAATTCAAATTTGAACATGTCTCTGTGTTTGAATATTTTTAATCTATTTACTGGTTTAATCTTTTTATTTTGTGAGATTTTGAAACGGAAATAAAATAAAATAAGACTTTAATTTTGTGAGGTTTTTGAATATATGGGTTTTACATGTGTATTTGAATTTTACACATGTGTATTTGATTTTTACACATGTGTAAACCGAGTGTTCTTGATTTTGGGAGGGGGGTGCTTTATTTTTTAACTTTTCAAGATTGTTTTGATATGTGTTTACCGTATTGGGTGTTCTTAGCCCTAAATATCAGTTAAAATCCTAACTACATGATCTAACAGATTATATAGAAGAATGGAGGGAAGTTTAATTTGTAAACTTATTTTTATACCTGTGTAAATTGGGTGTTTTTAGCAGGTTCTAGGTTTATTACAGAAGTGTAAACTGAATTTACAGTTGTGTAAACCGAATTTATACGTGTGTAAACTGAATTTACTCATTTGTGTATATGTTCTTTTCCCCTGATTTGTAAAGATATTTAGTCATTTGGTTGTAGAGATTTTTGATGATTTGTGTAGAAACTGAATTTACAGTGTTAACAATCATGTTATTGAATTTGTTCTTCTAAACAATGTAAAAAAACCTAAAGTTAGCAAGAATGGATCTGTAAAAAAATGTGTATTTGATTTTGGAGAGAGAGTCTACAGAGAGAGAGAGAATCTAGAGAGAGAGGTTATGGAGAGAGAATCAGAAAAGATATGTAGAGTGTGTGAATTTAGAGAGAGGGAAAGAAATAATCTTTTAAAATAAGATTTAATAAAAAAGAAAATTGTATAATTATCTTTATACCCCTTCAATAAATATGAATCACATGTTTTCTAAATTTAAAATTAAAAAAAATCAGATTCAATGTTATCCACATATTAAAATAAATGAAAATGGATGTGTGACTAGAATTAAGTTTAAGGGTTTTCACAATAATGAAGGGTTTTCAAATTGATACGTCCCATATATATATATACACATATATAGGGAGAGGATCAAGAGAAACCACATAGTTAGGCGAAAACCAATCTTAGTCAATCAGATAATTTACATATTAATCATTTCCTTTTTATATAAAAGGGTATTTTAGTAAATGTACATTAATTTATATTTGATATTTGTTATTTTTTCATCCAAATCCCTTATTTTTCTCCCAAATTTCCGTTTATATTCCATTCTATTTTTTTTTTAAATTTCAAAAATTAACATGATTGCATATACAATTCTTTTATCAATTTTGTCATACCTCAAATTCTTGGAGATTTATCTCCTTCAAGACATTTATTATTCCACTAGCATTAACCATGTGTGTTAAACGGAGTGAAACGTTAACATTATATTGATAAATATCTTAACAACTTTCTTTATATAAATTTGATATTGTATCTGTAACTTTTTTTCATTTTGTTACATGTTAAAATTATATGGATAAGGGTAATTAAAACATCAAAAAATAAATGAAAATTCATTTAATAAGTTATGCATTTTTTACAATACATTAAATTATATGTCAAATAAAACCTTACAATGATTATTTACAAATTTGAATTACTTCATTGTATGTAACATTTGACGTGATATTGGTATTTTTTCCATGTTTACCATAAATTAATAGCTTGAGTCCATATTTACTTTTAACTCTTGATACTACAACATAAAAATGATCATGAATAAACATTGGATCTTTCAATACAAAACAACATTTGAAAGTAATTACCCCAAACTTTTATTGATGGTCATTCCAAAAATACAACAATTATATATTTTTTTCTTTAAAGTTTTAGTGAAATTCTTTTGTCTGAATATGTTAACCCAATTATATGGATAAAACTATGATGATCAAAGTTGCTTCAAAATATAATCTTCGTTCATATAACGCGATTATCTTGCGATTTGACCTAAAGACTGGTTACATTACCTAAACTATTTTTTCATCAATATTTATTAATAGCATAACTGGAACACCGACATTTAAAACTAATTTATGGTTTGACAAACCTGATAATGTAAGTCTATTTAGAAAATCAGGAGATTATAAACTTTTATCAAAATTATCATCAAAATGCTCTGATTAACGAATACTATTTGTCCTTGTATGCGAAAAATCTCGCTCTCATTAAAAAAATAATAAAAAGATACAAATAAATCTTAAATTTCAATAATATATTGTTTTTTTTTTCAAAATTTAAAACTCTAAATTTTAAAAATTTCTACTCCTTAATAATTCAATAGAATTAAATTTAAAATTCCAAAATTAAATATGAAAAAATTAAAACTAATAAATTAGAATTGAAACTTGTCAACATGTTTTTCAAAAAAAAAAATCTCGTCATTTAAAAAAGTTAAAGTTTAAACCATAATACACTTTAAAAATAAATATTTGTAAGTTTCTTAATTTTATTAAAAACTAAGTATTAAAATTTAAAATCAAAATAAAAAATTTGTTTATAAATATCAAATTTAATTAAAAACTACTAATTAAATATTAGTAACTTTATTCCAACACATATTTATTTAAAATAAAAAGTAGTATTTTTTATTTATTTTTTTTATTTATTTTTTTATTTTTTTAAATTTTATATGTAAAATTAAAAAAAAATCTTGTTTCTTATAATATTTTTTTTTAAATCATTTTTTTAATAATAAAACTATAAAAACTCGTTTTTTTTAAATCTCTTATTTTTTAATTATTGAATTTTTTAAAATATTAACTTTCAATGATAATTTAAAAAAATGTGACTGAGTGTTAATAATGATGAAAATGTTTGTTTATGTAATTTAAAAAAAAATTAAATATGAAAATATTAAATAAAGAATATAAATTTGACTTTGTAATGAGATGGAATATGAATTGTCAAAACTATTTAGTTTTTTTTTTTATTAGAGGAGAAATATTTCTTTTTTTCCAAAATCCTCGATGATACATATGCTTATTTAGGTTTATGAGGCAACTATGGAGGGTGCTGACAAATGATGTTATGAACATGGAAACAAGATCAACCGAGATTTTCTCCCAAACTGCCACCATCTGACCACTTTTTTGGCCGGAAATCGTTTCCCTCTTTCTGTTTTCTCATTCCGTTTCCACACCCGCCGTACACCAGCCTCCCCACTCTCTTTTTCGCTGTGTTCTGATGCCACCGAAGAAGAAAGATCCACCGCCGTCGGCCATGCCTTCTTGCCGGTCGACTCTTTTGCTATGGAGGGATCCGATATTGAGGCTTTAATCCTACTTCTTGTGGGGTAGAAGGCCCTGCGTGGAAGGTAGTCTTTCCGCCCTAATTTGTTGATCACTTGATTGAATGTGTGTAATTGTTTCTCCCTAAATTGTTTGATCACTTGATTATCCGATTAGATACTTGGTGGTTTTAATATTGGTTGGTTATTATTCTTCTCTCATGGCATCTGCCCTAATCTATATTCTTTTAAAAATATTAATTAGTAACAGATTGCTAGCATTTTGTTTTGAAATTTTGGTTCTCATTGACTTTACTTTTTGCAGGTGTTTGCTTTGAAGTGTTTTAAAGAATGATATTCATGTGTTTACTGTTAAGATGCCATCTCCCTAAATAAATCTTGCAGTTCTATAAAAAAAATGTCTTCTGAGATTGCTGGATGTTTGATAAATAAGGAGCAGTCCACCGTCCCAGGTTCAACAACAACGTCGGATAATTCCGAAGCGACATCCCGTCAGCCGGATCCCTAGCCTTCCGGTGTTTTTCTCGTTGCTCAACAAGGCGGAGGAGGAATTCGGATTCCAAACAACCGGTGGATGAGAGCGGATGTTATGTTGTGTCGTTGATTTGGATTTCAGGTTCAGATTTGCTTACGTATAGGTAAACACATGTTTAACAAGGTTTACAACTCTTAAACACATGTTTACATATACGTAAATACATGTATTTAAGTATGTCTTGTAGTTTCAATTTTAAGTCAGTGGATTACATATACGTATAACTCATATGTTTACACATACGTAGTCACATGTTTACATATATCAGTTACATAATTCGTTTACGGGTTTCTTGTTTTCCGTTATTGTTTATCCTTTACATATACGTATACACGTGTTATCATGCTAGTTACGTAATTTGTATGTTGGTTTCTTCTTTTTCATTATAGTTTATTGTTTACATATACGTAACACACTTGTAACTTGTTTACATATACCTAAACACTTATGTAAGTTTGTTTACACATACGTAAACGCATATGTAAACATATCAAAAAATTCTGGAAAAAAAAGTCTGTTAATTGCTTGTTACAAAGTCTTTGATTCTTTATAGAAAAAAATGGATAAAGGATAAAAAAAAAGTGATAGGAGTTAGAGAGTGGGATTTCCCTAATTAAAAAGTGTTGATACACCTAAATTACACCTGAACCATTAAAATTAATCAATAAAACTAATGATTATTTACAAATTTGTCACTGATTAATCTCATCCATTGATCAATTTAATTAATGGTTAAAAGTTGGTTTTCTTGGTTTTCACCTAACTCTTGGTTTTCTCTAGAACCCTCCCCTATATATATATATATATATATATATATGTTTTTTCGAACCGAGGTGTGTTAAAAATAATTTATATTTTTTTGTGTCGTAGACTATACCGATTGCCGGTAATCAAACGAACCGAACTAAACCGATACTGATCGAACTTCGGTTATCGGTATCGTTTTTATGATTTTTTACTGATAAGACATATTTTGTTTCTTTCCAGATATAATGTTTTATAAAACTTCAAACATATCGTTGCCACACGCTTATTTTTATATAAGTTTGATAAAATTTTATTCAAAAGGAACCGCCGCAACACATGCATAACCCGTTCGTTATATTTGATACCATGATTGAAAAATTACGAACTTAGCTCAAAATTTGATACCAGGTTGCATGTTTGGCGCCTAACGTTAATACTAGCTAGGTACGGATTGGATGCTCCTCCTGCTCAAGTAGGACTCTCAGACGGCTATGATCGACATAAGCTCTAAGATGAGCGGCAATGATAAACATAAGCTCCAAGATGAGTATGTCCTGGATTATGGGATTCATTCTCGTCCTGATCCACCATGAAATATTTGGCTTGCAATTTGGATGTCAAGTATTAGGCTTGATTGCATAAAAAATGCATTAGGCATGCATAGGGGAGAGCAAACCTTAACCATTAACCGATAACCGAATCGTCACCGAACCGAATTAACTGATAACCAAAATTAACTGACGGTTATGGTTAAAGATCTTTGGTTAACCGATCAATCGGTTATGGTTATAATTAAGGGTATCCCGTAAGGCTCCAAACATGGGAGGCCGAACGTATTGGGTTTACACAACAACAAACAATTCTTAAACTTCAAACATGCATTAGTAGTAAAAATAAGCGTCATTACATTGTCTTAAAATCACAACCATCTAAAACATTCATTCAATACATTCAACATTCAACAACATTCAAACGAGATGCCAGAACTCTCATGCCGCGTAACTCTTCAGAATCGCCAAACAACATCTATTAATCATTTCTCTAGCATTAACGTGATATACATACTAAAATTCAGCTAACGTTGGTGAGTTCAAGTCTTTTGTTTGTTTTAGGAAATGATTTGTTATTCGTTCGTTCATTCATTCATTCATTCTTTAGGGCTTAATCATTCATTTGTAAGAAAACATGACTTATTATTCAGATTCAACATTCATTTTAAGTCATACATATATTAACTAATATGTATTGTCATTCATTCCGTCGAGTTCATTTTGTTTTCCGTTTTTCATCGCCCTTGAGACTCGTGAGTCACCAAGGTAGTTCCATCGCGCTTAAGGCTCATAGGTCGTTAAGGTAATACCATCTCCCTTAGGACTCATCTGTCTTGCAAGGTCTTACCATTCACGGGTCACGTTAACCCCGAGTGACCGTCATCACTACCATCACCAGTTGTACAACCGTAATACCCATTGATAAGCCACATAGGCGCTATCCATGTTATACTTATGACCCAAATTTGCCATAAGGCTGGGAAGTACTTCCCAGACTTCGTTTGTCAATTCCTTTCCATTAAAGATATTAGATAGTTATAGACTTCCTTTAAAACATTTGCCAGCTTCTTTTCGTAAAACATTTCATCCATTCACAATACTCTTACTTTTCATTTAAAACCGGTTACAAATTAAATAAATGTTTAAAAGTAAATTCCCATTGTGAGGAAATTTACTGTAGATATTTTACAGCTTTATTTGCAATTGGTACAAGTAAGATTAGCACTTTTCTTTTTTAAATTTCCAGGATTATTTATGTCTAAATACAAGTAGTTTGTATAATTTAAGCAAACAAGGACCCAGCCTAGCTGGTTAGTCTGTCGCTATACACTCGGGTTTGACCCCAGGCAAGACAATTTTTTTGTCTTTTTTTTTAACCTTGTCATAACGTGTGGGAAATCAACATGCTTATTTTTATTAATGTTTTGACGTGAATTTTTATATGGTCCAATGCCGCCGCCACATCGTGCTTATTTCTACATACATTTTGGTTCGATCGTAACCGAATGTCACAACGCGCCATCCGCCGCAACACGCGGGGTATAATTCTAGTAATTTTTAAAAACTAAAACAAAATTCAATTGCAAATCTGACCATAGTTAACATTTTGAAAATATAAAAAAATAAACCAAATCCAGTTTGAATACTGATTGTAATTTTTTCCAAAAAATAATATTTGGTCGCAAATTAGCCTTGAAAGGATATAAAAAGGTAACTAAAAAGTTGAAATATAATTTGGTCGCATAATCAGTCACAAAAGATAACACAACATTAGTAAAAACTGAAATATAATTCAGTCACGAAGACTGTCGTAAAAGTTAGAAAATATAATTCAGGCAATATAAGTCAATGTGAGTCTTTATTAATCAATTAAGGTCAATAACTATTAATATTGGTCAATAATGATATATGATAAAAATATTGTTTAACAGATGCGACTCAACATATTTTGGAGTCTAAAGCGAACATCAAAATTGTGGTTTTTTGTGAAAGTTTTCTAAATGTATAAAAATTACTAAAATGTAATTTTATGGAGCGTGAAAACGTATAATGTTAACACAAAAGTTGACAGATTATGACTTCTCTCTAAAACATAAACGTTGATAAATTATCACATATTTTTTTACATTATAATATAGATTGAAGTAGTTTATGTAATTTTTGGGCACTTAAAATTTGAAGGCATAAAGCGGTTGCTTTAGTTGCTTATACTGTAGAGCCACCCTTGTTGTTTAATGAGAGTCAATAACTCAATATTGGTCGATGAAAATTAATATTGGTTAGTTTGGTTGATAATGGTTAGTGAAAGGGAATTAGGTCAATATTGGTCTATGAGAGTAAATATTGACATGTGGTGATCAATGAAGACAATGATTGTCAAGCGTAGTAAATCATAGAAAAAAATATAGAAAACGTCCTTTACAGTTATATGGAATTGCAGGTTTTATCTTTAAAAAACACAGTAGACATCCTTTATGTATGTTTTTGTAACAGATTTCATTCTTTAGACTAATTGTCGTTAAGTTATTCTGTTAAATCAATGACGGTTTAGTCTTTTTACCGCTAAAAGACTATTTCTGTAATTTTAAACCTATATCTTTTGTATTTTTATTTTTATTTTTAAATAAACATGTGGTCACATTAAACAACCAAAGCACTCTTGGCAAGTATGTTATCCATACACGATGATAGAAAATAAAAAACAAATCAAAAAAAGAAAATACAAACGTCCAATTGGATAAATTTCAGGCTTCACGCGAAGTAAAAAACAAAAAGGACAAAGAATGGGCCAAAGTCAAAAGTTGTAGGGCACACAATTAATCAGCCCATTTTGACTGCCTGTAGAGGTGCAAAAAAAACCGGTTTTTTTTAACCCGGTCCAAACCGGCAAACCGGTTTGGGTTGAACCGGTTAGGACCAAACCGGTTCGGGTTGCCCAAAAACCGCCGGTTTGAAACCGGTTTGTTTATTTCTGGATGTGATGGTTTGAAACCGGTTTTTTTGAACCGGGTTGGATAACCGGTTTTCAAACCGATTTGAACCGGTTTGAACCGTTGGGCATAAAATAGCCGTTGGGCAACGGCTATATAGCCGTTTGGGTCGATATTGGCCCTTTTTTTGGCCCCATTTGCACTCTTAAAACACTATAAATAGGTGGGGGTGTTTAGGGTTGATCACACCTCTCTTTACACTCTCTAATCTCTAAAACCGCTCTTAAAACCCGTCAAAAACGCTCTCTAAACTCTAAAAAAAAAAACATGGCAAGTTTTGGTGTTGGTGGTTCCTCAAACGAAGTTACCGTTGTGGAAATTCTTGCAACAACGAGAAATCCGGCAATTTGGTGCAATTACGATCTATGTTTGTTGTCAAACGGGAAGGAACGTGCTCGGTGCAAGATGTGTGGTGCGTTTTTGGGGAAAGATTCAAACACTAGTTTGAAAACGCATATGGAAAAATCTTACCCGTCCTTGAAGGGAATTCCAAGTGAAGGTCAAGCCTCGATGACAAGCGAAGGAGGAATTTGGAACTTTGATCCAAATATTGTCCGAGATCGAATGGCGAGGTTAGTGATTCAAGAAGGATTGCCGTTCAACCACTTTGACAATCCGCGCTTGACAAAGATGATTTAAGAGACACTCCAACCACGTTATCATCAAGTAAGTCGTACAACCCTTAGACGAGATTGTATAAAAATGTGAAAAAAAGAATTAATTTTGGGTTTTGAAAATTTGCAAACCGGTGCAAACTTAACCACCGATGTTTGGTCGGCTCCACATGGTATACCCGATTCGTACCTTTGCGTTACCGCGCATTGGGTTGATCCCAATACGTGGCAAATGATGAAACGTACAATCACGTTTGACTTGTTTGAATATCTACACACCGACGGAAATTTATTTTATATATTGAATATCGCGTTTTTGAGGAGTTTGATATTTTGGCATGGTAGAAAAAAAACGAAGCTTCGTTTCCGATTATTTCAGCCATGGCCCGTGATGTACTAACTGTCCAAGCTTCCACGGTAGCTTCGGAATCTGCGTTTTCTTTTAGTGGCAGGGTATTATCGATACGAAGGACTAGACTCACCCTCCTAGCGATGGAAATGTGCATTTGCTTGAAGGATCATTTGAATGCGATGGATAGGATACAAGACCAAACTTCTCTCGAAGACGAAATTCAAGCCGAAGAAATCATACACAACAATGAGGTTGATCTTGGAATATCCGAAACAGTCACCGATGAAAAACTAGCTGAAGATGCAAGGCTACGAAGCTCTAGTTCCGAAGACAACGCACAAGAATAATCAATCAATATTCCACAAAATAAAACGTTGAACTTAATGTTTTATATTTGTTATATTTTTTGTAATGTTTTACAAGTTTATAATTTTATCTTATCATGTTTTTTAATTTCTGAACTTTTCAAATATTAATAAACGTTGAATTTAATTTTGTTATATTTTTTTTTGGATTTTATATTAAAAATATAAAATTTATTTGAATTTTTTTTAATAAAAACCGGTTTAAAGGGCAAACCGGTTTGTAACCTACCCTAACCGGTTTGACCGGTTTGACAATTTCCATTCCTAAAACCGGTTTAACTCGAACCGGTTTAGGTCCAAACCGGTTTTGACTTTTCGTTAACCAAACCGGTTTGGGTCGGGTTGAACCGATTTGTGCACCACTACTGTGGGTCACTTGTTTTGTGGCCCAACTGCCAAAAAGCATATTCTTTCTTTTAAGACGTCAATCGAAACAGAGAAACGACTGTAAACGAGAGAATGTGGAGGTAGCATTAAAAAAAATTTAATTTATTTATATTACTGGATTAGAATCCTAGGTTAGAATCTTGAATCTTGTGCATTACGTGGTTGAATAAATATAATTTATATTTAGTAATAAAAATTTACATATTACATATTTATAACATATTATATAGTTTTTTTTTAATATAAATTCTGAAAACGTTATATAGTTATTTTTTTTAAAAATGTTTTATTAAAATAATGAAGGAAATGTTCAATTTATAAAATTGTTTTATGAACAAACCTAACTTTATAAAATAAAAATCATTTTATAAAAAAATTATATAAATCATTATTATTTAATAGAAGAGAGAGACATGAAAAACGGATATTAAGAGTACTTATTCTATATTGGTTGATTTGATCGGTTAAGACATGTGCCATATAATGGTTGGTTGTTTTCTTTTATTTTGATTTATGGAGCTTTTGGGGCGGTCTAGATGCGTTTTTTTTTTTATTTCTTATCACCACTTAATAAAACAAAAGTCTTCCATGGTAGAGTTTGTTGTTACACTTTGATTAAAATACTTCCCCATGTCCGCCCAGGTTCGATACTTGGGTGGGGGCATATGATTTTTTTGGTTATTATTTATTCAACTTTCTTTATTTTTGTTTTTTTTTTTCTTTCGTATGTTTTAACGTTCATATTTAGTATCCATTACGTGCCATGCCACAGGGGGTAGCTATCAAAACTAGTTATTAACATTTACACTGTATATATATTCTAAACATTTAAATCTTTAACAATTTTTGACACCTCGCAGCTTCACGTTCACTCTCAAAGACATTTTCCCGCCCATGCAATTTTTACCCATTCTACATCAACACGCGGGTCACTAACCCGTCCCATAACCTGATATCCAGATCTAACAAAATGCCTGATAACCCGAATTTTTTTAATTCCCAACCCTAATTCCTATCGCAGCCTCTTCATTCTTCTTCTCTAACCTGATGATTTCAAAAAAATCTCTAATCGAAATCCTTAGTTCTCCATCAGGATTCATAGACGGAAGGTTTATTCAAAGCGTTGGAGTTCATGATCTCCGAGGTCGACGATCTGAAGAAATCAGCACGTCGTGGAAGGTTTATTCAAGGCGTCGGTGATGAACTCCGACCTGGAAGTATCCGGCAGGAAGATGTAGGTTGCTTTCACCTTCAGTTTCCCACTGTCGATCTTTTTAAATACACGTTGATTTCAATTTCAAGTTGCATCACATAGTTGACCTCCATTCATATTATTCTCTATTTCATTTTTGTTATGCAAATTAAATATACAGTTGTAGATTCATTGAATGCCTTTCTTTATGATGATGTTTAGAATGGCACATAAGATTACTTTCGCTGACTAACATAAATTTTGCCGGCCAATTAGAGGGTTTTAGCTTGAAATTTGTTTAAATTGTTTAGAATTGGTAGTCTGGGTTTGTTTTTTTGTTGATAAGGAACTTCTTGGGAAAATGTGTGCGTTAGCTTAATGTTGTGGGTTGTTCTACTGGTATATAGAAAATATTATTAATAGAAAATATTATTTTGATTGTAGTACAATGTTTGTGCTTTTGTTGAATTTGACTTACAATTGTTGTTCCAATTTTTGTATATATAGTTAAAATTTAGAAGAAAATGAAACCTAAAGTGTATGCAAATGATCAAAGTGGTGCCTACTTTGTTAATTTGTACCTATTGATTAGATTACTTTCCTAGAGTTTTCGAAAGAATTATCTGAGGGTTGATGTTTAACGATTGTGAAATCGCTCTGTGGTTATGTGTTGAATGTAGAAACTAATTGATTTGCGTGGTCTTTGACAGGGACTACTTATCAATCTTAAATTCATAGTTTTGATAGAATATATTTGGGATTGAATTACCATTTCTTTGTGTGAACATTTGAAGCCCTAAAACTCCATGCTTGTGGAGCTGGTCTTTTAACATCCTGCTCTTGAGGTTATAGTTCTGACTAAAACTGAAGTTTTGATAACATTGTGTGTTTTTGTGTCTTTGAAGCAAATGGACGAATCAGTTCGGTTCGTGTAATAATTTTTTTTACGATTTATTTAACTTTTGAATGACATTGCCGTTTCAGGAAAAAAAAACTAATTGTAAATGGCGACAACAACTTATCCACCTCCGCCACCGTATTACAAGCTGTACAAGGATTATGAACAAGACCCAAGCTCTGCTCCAGAACCTCCCCCTCCTATTCAAGGGACTTACCTACTATATGGTTCCAGTTACACTGTACGTTTCTTTATAATAGCACACCCCTATACTTATTAAAATAACCCATTTTCCATTGTATATACTATATGATTTGATCACATATAGTTTTGTTGTGATGATTGATTCTCAGCATGCTTGTATTGTTGCATTATGACTTTCATGAGCACTTACATGTGTATTGACTTCTTGAAAACATGTTGCTCGAGACCATTATAGATTGTAAACACATTTTTATAATTGTTTGTATTTCTGTAATCGTAGTTCTTATAGTTCATATGTAATCCCAAATCTTGGTATGTGATAATTTCATTTCCAAAATTAGCAACATTTTTAATAATTTAGCAGATTGTTAAATTCCCTTTAAAAATTTGTGTGGCATGTCCTTGATGGCGAAATCATCATCTAAGGAAGTGTTTCTGGTCCGATGTACAGATCAATGCAGCGAAATCATCATCTACAGAACAAGATCTATTTGATTTGGGGCAGACATCAAGACGTCGGAGAAGGAAATGTCGGGATTTATGAAAAACCCTAACCCGAATAGACCCGAACCCGTAAAGACCGATCACCCGTATATAACAGTAGGGCCGGTCCTCGGGTCTTCAATTTCTGGAAATCGGGTAACGGGTCGGGCCGGGCTTTCTGAAATCGGGTCGGGTTTTTTAAAAAGCTCACCCCTACATGCTGACATCTAACTCAAACGTTCTAGGTTTCAAGAAGGAATTGAGGTCACTAAACAGGGAACTGCAGCTACATATTTTAGAGGTAGCTGATGTTTTAATAGAGGCCATCACAATATGCAAGGAGAGTTGAAGACATTTCTGTTATATTCAAAATTTTGCATCACCTTCTCAACTCATTACGTCCACATCAGGTATATAATTTACAATCGAATCACAATTCAAAGCAAGTTTAGTTCCAAAATCAAAATTGCAGGTTCACATGTTCCAATTCGGTTCAATATTACATATTCATGGGCTCACTTTGGTTTGATATTTCAGCCTTGCAGGTTTACTATCATAGGTTCCTTCGTTTGGAGGTTCATAGGCTCAATTTGGAAATATTTATTAGGTTAAAGATTAGGTTTATTGTAACAAATAATGCTGCTGGTCACAATTTTGCAGGTTTGAGGTAAGATCAAAGTGACAAGTCTGTATGTTCTTTTAACTTGCTCTTTACATACCATTTTAAGTTTGAACTAATACATAGAACTAGGGGTGTTCAAAAAAATCTGAATCCGAATCCAAACCCGAACTATCCTAAATTCCGAATCCAAAATATCTGAAAATTCGGATTTGGATTCGGATATTGGTATTAGAAAATTTCGGATATCCGAATCCGAATTTTTTATTTTTTATTTTTTTTCTTATTTCGGATTCGGCTGTGCATCCCTCAGTTTTCTCCCACCTTTTGTCTTTTAGTTCCTGTTGACTATTGTTGACTAATTTTGACTTCTTCGGGGTCAATGCTCCGGGAATAAACCTTCTAGAAGCTTGAATTCTTGGTGTTTTTGATAGGATTTAGCTTGATTTGTATTTTCAACACCGAATAACCTGCAATTACAAAATATACATATTTTAAGCATAAATTGCAAGGTTATTCAATTAGTACCATAATGTGGGATTATTATATATGTTAAATATGTATAAATGATTATATATCAGGTATCATCGGAACGAGTATTAGTGTGCGCTTCTACGGTTTTTGACGATCTGTATTACGCGGGGAAAAAACGTCCAAACTCATGCCGCGAAGCACGGGGGAAAAAACTAGTTGTATTTATGTGGAAACAGTTCAAGAAAAAGCAAATTCACATGTTAAACACACTTGTACCAAATGCATTGAAAGTTATAACATCTCTATAGTAACTCCCTCTCACAATAGGAAGTTACCTTTTAATATTATTTAAATGTTACAAATTGGTTTTTAATAATTAAAACTATATGAACATTTGCAAATAATAATCCAAACTAACAGTTTGACTGGTGATAATCTTAACCATCACTTTGGTTGTCAATGGCAGTAGCAATAGCCTAATTATCATATATTTACACTTGATTCCGCTTGTACGTTTCTCCATGTAATTTAAAATTGTCATTTTGAGCGAAAATAAGTTTAATCGAGTGTAAATTTATGATTATTGTGCTACTGAGACTGTCATTGACAACAAAATTGAAAGTTTAAATTATCACCCTCAATCAATTAGTTATAATTTAGATTATTAAAAACCAATTTACCTTTAAATATTGATAAATATTCACAAGTAGTTTAATAATTTCCAAGAAATCAAAGTCATAGTAAACTACGGATATTTTCTTGTTAAAAAAGGAGAGTAATGGACTACCACCAATAAGGGAGGTAGCAAAAGCACCTCAATAATTCACCACTAAAAAATCAATCACCCCCTTAACTTTAAAAAAAAGTAACACAATTACTTAAAGAAATAAAAAAAAAGTGACATGTGATGGAAAACCCAACTAAATAAGCCACTTTTTTTCCTCTATATATCCCACCATCACTAGGGCTCTATGTTCAGCCATATAAACTATAAAACTAAAAACAAACCATAAGAAACAAGTCTTTTTTTACAAATCTTTCTTCCGAAAGATTTGTTTTCGGTTTGTATAGTCTCTAAAGAATGAATCCTTTGAGGATACACACTTACAAAACTCGAGCAATCAAGAAGCATAAGGCGCACCATCTATTAAACAATTTCATCTTATATTCTTTGACTACGTTAGCATGTACCTCGTTTTGTTCTAGTCCCTTATGGTATCCTCCGTTTTGTGCCACCTTCAATGTATTTTTCTTTTTCTCTCTTCCTAAGATAACATCGTTTTTCTTCACTAGCAAGGCTTTGTTCATCGTAGGCAACCTCATTGTCATCTTCCTATTGCGAGAATCAAACTTTTTTGTCTTTAAATATGATGCTTACGATGATATTTGTCATGACAAATATGAATGCAAGCGCCTAGATCAACTTCAAGTACTCCGCCCATCACACAAACTCAAAGGTGTGAAAATCATTGAGGGCTCACAAGTGAAGATACTTGAATCAAAAACTTGTGAAGAGAACTACCACGAAGAGTTTTTTGAATTATATAATGACGAGGAAACTTGTGAATCGGATGCTGATCGAATGGCTCAATCATTCGGTCATGATGTGGAGGATGTGAGTTGTTTAGAACATGTGGTAAAAAAAGTTGAGGATGAAAAACATGAGGATATAGAGGGAGATGGGGATGTGAGTTTGCCTGCTGAAGAGTTGAACAAGTTAGTTGATGATTTTATTGCTAGAATCAATAGACAAAGAAGGTTTGAAGCTGAATTTTGTAGGGTTTAAAGTTGTATAGAATGGTAGATGAGGGTGGAGAGTGCAATTTTTGGATCTACTAGAGAATGGTAGAAATGATGCATGGAAAAAAGAAAAAAAAAAATATAATTAGTTACTCTGGTATTTTGCATTGATAACAAAAATAAAAACTTTGCGTGTTTATTCACTCCCTTTGCTCATGCAAATGGCACACTTACGGTACAAATTTACTCCATCTCCCAATACCCCCACACCTTTAAAATTTAAAAATGTTATAAATAGTTAAAAGTTTTAATTGAACATATAGTCTAATGTTTTAAACTTTTAAACTATAGATTGAGTTAATTGCATAAATGGTTCTTATGGTTTGGTCAAATTGCATGTTTGGTTCCCGGGTTTTAAAAGTTGTAAATTTAGCCCAAACATTTGAGATATGTTGCGGCTTTAGTCCCTGATATTAACAACATATAGTTTTTTATCGAAAAGTTAACCCATGTGCCATCCACGTGACTTATGATTGCAAACTTAATCTTAAAAATGGCTACAATCATTTAAAATTAGTAAAAATAGAAAAAAAGTAGTGATTTTTACAGATTTTTTACGGACTTGTACTGACTTTTACAAATTTTTACTGATTTTTATCAATTTTATTACTTTTTAATAATTTTTAATGATATTAATCATTTTTAAGATTAAGTTTGCAATCGTAAGTCACGTGGATGACACATAGGTTAACATTCCGTTAGAAAACTAACCGTTGTTAACATCAGGGGCTAAAGGCGCAACACGTCTCAAATGTTTGGGGTAAATTTGCAGTTTTTTAAACTTAGGGTCTAAACATGCAATTTGATCAAACCACAGGGGTCATTATGCAATTAACTCTTATAGATTTATTAAGAATAAAGACAAAATAAATAAACCTAAATTGATCTAAATGCAAATTTCATTCTTCTACTCATCGTATGAGCATGTAAATTAAACCTTGCTTTTATCATATTAAAAAGTAATTTAATAAGGATCAAAGTATTTAATTATATATTTTATGCAGTGTACACAAGCGTAGGTTGTGATTGAACACAAAATTTATAATCCTTGTTTACTTATTTGTTGAATTTTGAAGTAACGGGGCATTGCAGACAAGTAAAAAACACCATTGTTAGTGGGGCTACTTACTGCAGATCAAAGCACAAAATAAGGCTGCTTAATTTGACCAAAATTAACACCATTGTTAAACCCTAAGTTGTTGTTCCAGTGATTATCACTTCCTCCCGACCCTACACCTCCCTTCATGTCGTTGTTGTGGTCCTGCTGGAATCAGTGGTGAAGCGTGAAGAAAAACGCAGAAGGGGTCGCGGCGGAGTCCTATAATTTTTAAATTTTGGAGAAAACATCAGGGGGCCGGAGCTTTGAAGAAAAACCCACCGGTCCGGTTGAGTCTCTGACCTGAAACCAATGTTTTCACGACCGGACAGGACCGGCCGGTCGAACCAGTTGAACCTCGCTGTTAGGCAGCCTCTGTTTAACTTGTAAGTTTTTGAGTAAAAATTGTTTTTTCCTTTTGGAATTACTTCAATCTCTATGTTTATTTTAAAACCTTAAATTTTTGTTAAATTTGTTTGTTTATATTACTTTATTTGTTTATGATAATTTCATTTGTTTGTTTATATTAGGAGCCATGAAAAAGTTTTAAAACTAAAAGTGTCATTTTTAAATAAAAATCAATGGAATATTATTCGCTTGCCCATCGATACTCCTTCTCTATCTAAATTAGTGATGATTTTTCTTGAATGCTTACGTAATTTATACCGTATAAAAAGAATAAACATGTCAATTTCTAATGAAGTTGTAATTGAGCATAAAGGACAATTACGAGAGGACGTTTGGTTCGTGAAATTCGTTGGAATTTGAATTGAAATTTTAAGGAATTGAATTTGAAATTGTAATTTGTTCAAATTATTTGGAATTTAAAGGAATTGAAATCTATTAAAATGATTTGAACTCATAATCCATTTTAGTGACAAAACAATCAATTAAGAATTTGAATTTGTCGCCGCTCTTAATCGACCCTATGTAACATCCCGAAAATAATAAGAAATACTGTTAGTCGGAAATAATATCAAATAAAAAGTGCGGGTCTCATAATAAAGAACAAGGAAAAATGGAAATGAAAATGGGCTCGTTGGAGTGGGCCTTGGGCCGAAAGTCGTACCCCTCCCTTGCTCATTCCACTCCACACCAAAACATCTTTAGAGAGAGAGAGAAAGAAAGAAAGAAAGAATCGGGTTCTGGTTTTTGAGCTCGAGAAGACACGAGGAAGCTAGAGAACAAGGAAATGAGCACCGTCATTGAAACAAGCTACGAGAAGACACGGGGAACCTGTACTTCTAATCACGAATACTTTTTAATCTTCAAGTTTCAAACTTCAAAAAAATTAGGCAAAAGCGATTATGCAATTGTTGCCTCTAATATGATTATGCAGAAAACGATTATGCAAACCAATTTCAATTCTTCAAAAAAAAATTTGGATGTCCTTGATTACTTTTGCAAACTGATTTATCCATTCAACTGAAAATAATGATTTCTTGATCGATGATGATGTACATGGCCATTCCCTTGATCGATTGTTATGTGGTACTGTTTTGATACCTATTGTTGGAAATCATGCGTGAATTCAAACAAGTAAGAATACAAAATTAATTCATAAATGTTGATTCTTTGACTACAGTATTTATTTATTTGATCGATACATATAAATACCCTTCCAACCTGTATGTCTCAAATGACACATCGTTTAGATACAACCAGTGTAAACCTAATGACCAATATTTACACTTTGACACATACATAATTATAATGACAAAGTTTGACCCTCAAACATGATTTACAGTAATGATATTATAATATAATTAATATTAATATAGTTTAGTTTAATTTTCTATACACACGAAGGAAATTCCTGGTTGTTAATATATTTCAACTTGTTTTAACAACCATTTCAATTATACATGTATATCCAAACACTGATTTTGGTCCGTAACACATATAACTTTTATAATTCTAACATAATTTTTTAAAATTTCGCAGTAGTGGATTCTTAATCCTAAAAGAGAAAGAAAACCCACATTTTACCCCCCAATGATTGGTAGAATTGTTCATAAATTTGGGTACATAGCGTAATAGTTTAAAGTAGAAAATCACATGGGTGATTTTGCAATTTTCAAAAACTTACATAATAATAGGAAAACAGTATTCCTCACACGTTATACTTTTTCCGTGTATCATGGGTATCTATAACTTTCTTTGTTGTTGGTTTAATAAATTCCATCTCAATTTATATGTTAGTTTATAGTTTTAGTCCCCCATATTCATCAAGACTTCTACTTGAACACATCTTTGGATATGATTCACACGATTTTAAATGTTGTTTTTCCTCTTGTTTCAATCATCTTGTTTATCATCTTAGTTCCTGTATTTTGGTTGTTCAATCTCTTGAGGTTCTGCTTTAAATATGTGTATCCCGAAAAACTTGCAGGAAAAGTTATACTCATCACCGGTGCTTCAACTGGTATTGGCGAGGTATAGTAACATCCGTTTTCATCTTGTACTCATACATGTGTTGATTACAATTATATATACGAGGATATATATACACACGTACATGATTCTTTAATTTGAGTTTTCTGAAGCATATGGCGATCGAGTTTGCAAAAGAAGGAGCATGCCTTGCGTTAGTCGCAAGACGAGAAAAACAACTTGATCGTGTAGCACGACAAGCGAGTGCACTCGGATCACCAAATGTAATTGTGATACCTGCGGATGTTTCCAAGCATGAGGAATGTAACAGATTTGTTGATCAAACCATCAAACATTTCGGTAAATGTAAGAACACCATCTTTATATTCAACACTCATTGTTATTGTTTTTAAATGTCCCTTTTATCTATAAAATCCCTCAAATTGTCCTTTTGATTTTTCAGTTCCTTAAAATGTCCCTTACAACACGGGTGTCTCCGCTCATGTAATACAGTCGGACGCTCCTACTTTAAACTATAGTAATATAAACATGGACTGCAACACCGGTACTTTTCTGAATCCGCCGGTGTTTATGTCACAGACGGCGCTGGATACAATCAGGGGCGCCCAACTGCATTACATGCGCGAAGCCGCCCATGTGTGAGGGGAAATTTTGTGGAATTGAAAAGTCAAAGGAAAAATTTGAAGGAATTTTATGGGAAAATGGATATTTTGAGAATTTTCCCTTTTCTGTAAGAACTTGTAATTTATCTTTATACAAAATCGAGTAAATTATATGTTAAATCATTCATTTATTTGCCTGGGTGTTAAATACTTCAAATAAGTCGTATCATGTATGAAAATATCATAATAAAATAATTATTTCACTTATTCACAAGACTTCCTCAAAATAAAGGAGTTCTTGTGTTATACATTTCAACCTAATTATAGATTTGTTTTATTTTTTTAAGAGTTAAGGAAACTAGAATCAATTTAAAGAAAATATTAAAAAATGTATTTTGTTTTTGAAACATCAACCTAACTAAAACTAAAAATCATTAATCAGTACGTATATTACACTCTTAAGTCTGTTTTAATATCATAATAATTCTCTAATCACAACAGAAACATGTCCAAATGTAAGCAGAAATCAAGCATATTTTCTGATGGCTTATTTAATGTGTTAATTAATCTTTTGGATCGAGTTGTTGCATATCAATCATCAGATCGGATCTTTTTAATTTAGTATTTTTAGTTATCTGATTATTAGTAGGTTAGAATCCCGTGTGTTACACTACAAGAAAACTTACCTTTAGCAACGACACATTTAGCGACGAAATAGTGTCGTCTCTAGAAATATAATGTTATATATCTGGTAATAAAAAAATTAGGTTTTTTAAAAACTCATGTATTACACGGGTTGAATAAAATTTTGTATTACACATGTTTAATAAAATATAATGTAATATGTTAACAAACATATAAATTGTGTTAAGTATATTTTTAAAACATTTTTTTCATTAACTGCCTATTAACTTTTTTTATGTAATTGATAAGTGTTAGTTCATATTGGATTCATTTGGTTAATAATATAACAATTATCTATAATATTATGTATCAATGATTAGATTTATATAAAATATTTAAAAATATTTTTTTTAATATCATTGTTTATACGTAAACGTATCAATCTATCGCCTCTATAATTAATTCATATCACGGGGGACGTCATGCATAAATAAAGGTTTTCTCAGTTTGGAAGTTTGTTGTAAAATAATTTTTTTAAAGGTAACAAAAAAAAATATTTATATATAAATAAATATAATTAATTGAAGTGTTAATTTGCTGCACCAGTGGATTACCTCGTAAACAATGCTGCAATCTCAACATTTGGTTTATTTGAAGACCTAACTTGTGTGCTCGATCACGTTTCAGTCATGGTATTGATCACCTTCCTTTCGTTCTTTAGAATTTTATTTTTAATGCTTTCATTTATTTTCATGACCATATTTAGGTGTTAAAAAGTATGAATATAGTTTATTAATAGTGGTTTGTATGTTATATTTAGTTAGTTAAGTTGTTAGTTAAATATATTTGATTAATTAGTTAGCTACATTTTATAAGTCGTACGGACCGGTATAAATACTTGATATGTGGTCTTCAAGAGGATATCCTGATGATAAAGTGTCTTAATACTTGGTAGCTTGCCTCTATTTAAGAAGTTAAAGGTTCAAATTCTGTAATGTGTATGATTATAATTTGTTCTAAAAAAAAATTTGGTAAGTGACATTGTAGAAACTTTTAATTAATTTTGCAGTCTCTACATGCATTCTCTTAGGATTAGCTTAGTTCATAGTTTAGATTTCCTACAAAAGTTAATACTAGTATAGTCTCCACACCTAAGATATATATAAGCACCTAATATTGTAACTAGAGACTTTCATTGTAAGTAGGGGTGTTCAAAGTCAGATATCTGAACGGATATCTGAAAATATAAAAAAATACAAAAATATATAAATATAACATTTTTAATTAAAAACCTTAAAAAACATCAAGAAAATATACATATAAAAATATATAAATATAATATATCGGGTTTTGATCCAATTTTTTAAATAATAAAAACAATTAAAAAAATATATAAATATAATATTTCGGATATCCGAATTTTCGGATTCGGATTTTCGGATAATTCGGGTTCGGTTTCGGATTCAGATTTTTTTGAACACTCCTAATTGTAATTAATAAACTTATGGATTAAGAAACCAGATCCATAACTTTTAACGTCAAGAAGATAATTTCAGAGTTTAGAAAAAAAGTCATATTTATTAATTTTTTTAGAACGACATGTTGGTTATGATGTCGGTAACAACTCCTAGCCCATAGTTCAAGTTCTATCACAGGGTCTTTCTGAAATTATGAATTGCAGCTTGTGAGGATTAAACCTGTGACCTTCACAGGAGAAAACCCTTATGACAAAACCCTCTGATCACCCGAACAAAGGCATGATGGCTCATATTTATTATTTATTATAAAGTACTTTTGTTAAGTCTTTGAACTAGAAAATTGAAGATGTGTATATTTTGAATTTAAATAGTTACTAGGCTAGTGTAACTTAGCATATTCAATATTACAATGAAAAGTGTAAAACCTAAATAAAATAATACAAACGAACAATACCTTAAGATGATTATATTAGTAACTAGCTAGTTATTTAAATTACTAGTTTGAATATAGTTTATTAATTTGTGTACTATTTTTTTAATAACTGCAATTAACATCCATAATTAACTTATAATGTCTTATGGTATTTAAGGATATAAACTTTTGGGGATCAGTTTACACCACGCATTTTGCACTTCCACACTTAAAGAAGAACAAAGGGAAAATAATCACGATATGTTCTACTGGGAGTTGGTTCGCCACCCCAAGAGTAAGCATCTATAATGTAAGTAAAAACATTGAGTGCTTTATATGCTTATCTTCATTCCGTCTTTGATTCATTAATCATAGTTAAAACTTTCTTTAAATTACATTAAAAATTAGAGTAAAATGTTATTTTTATCGCTGTGGTTTGACCATTTTATCCAGTTTCATCCAAAAATATTTTTAAGTTTTTTTGTACCTGACTTTTTAAAATTTAGTCATTTTCATCCACCTGGCTAACTCCAGCTACATTTTAACGTTAAATCAGGGGCAATTTGATCTTTTCAACTGCCTTCTACCCTATATGGCATTCAAGAAGGATTTAAAAAAAAGACCAAATTGCCCCTGATTTAACGTTAAAATGTAGACGAAGTTAGTCAGATGGATAAAAATGACTAGATTTTGAAAAGTAAGGGACGAAAAGACTAAAAAATAAGTTTTTGAATGAAAGTGGCTAAAATAACCAAACCACAGGGACGAAAATAACACTTTACTCAAAAAAACTATTATATTTTAAGCATTTTTTATTGAAAACATATTAAGCAAGAAAAGGGTTCCTTGTTAAACGTTAATTAGAAAATGGTGTCACAGGCAAGTAAAGAGGCACTACTAAGTTTCTTTGAAACTTTGAGGATTGAGGTCGGTTCAGATATCGATATAACCGTAATAACTCCAGGATTGGTCGGGACGAGATTAACCAACGAGGAACTGTTAGAGGAGGTACTTCATTGATGCATTCATCCTCAAATTTTTTTATTTTTTATTTTTGGTTAAGACTGATTTCTCGGTTAATTCGACCAGTCAAACGCGCTGTGGGTACCAAGGATATCAGCTCAGACGTGTGCTAAGGCGATCGTTAGTAGCACTAAACGCGGAGATAAATATTTGACAGTGCCTTCATGGGCGAAGACAATAATACTATGGAAGGTATTATGTCCTGAAATCATCAACTCAGTTATGAACTTTGTGTTCATATCTTGGCCAAAGATTTCATCAAAGAGAATCAATTAAATCCCACTATTCAGATTTTATCCAATTTAATTAATGATATCAGGTACTAGTAATTGCATTATGAAAGATGAATATGTAAACTCTATAAGAGTATTGAACTTATTGGTTTTTAAATGCAATTTTATTGTAGTTATGCTATTTTAAATAAGATTGAAGGTTAAGTAATTAAGTTATTGCAAAAGAAATTAATGAACTAATTACACTAGTGTAAAATAGGGACAGAAAGATAAAATGTGTCGATCGGCTTAAATTTTTTTTTTTTTTGCATATATGTTTGCGGCCGATTTAAACCTGTTTAATTCTATTTGTACACGATGATTTTTTCTTTTATTTTCTTACATCTCTCCTTAGTCCTTACAAACGTGCATCACCCTTCTAGTTTCATATACACATAGCCTTTCTTTAGATGACAATGTCAGCTTTCCTTATGGCCATGGAGTGACATTAATATGTATCTTCTCTCGATGACGATGATTTAGGTTTGAGAATAATGATGTATCTTCTCTCGATGACGATGATTTAGGTTTGACTTCTTGAGTCTAGTTTTGTGATTTACATAGAATATGGCCCTGAAATGAGCAGGTGGTTGAGTGGTAAGGAAGAGACCTGGTTTTTCTCCCCATTAATTTCTGAGGCATGCATACATTACTAGAAACACATGTATATTTCCTACAAAAGTTTCCGACAAAAGAAATTTCACACAAGTTTTCGACAACTTTCCGACAAAACAAAAACAAAAAAGTAACTATACGATTTTCTACAATTTTCTGACAAATTTATTAAATAAGTTAACTTATTTATTTACTATAATCGTCGGAATATTGCCGACGAGAGGCTTTAGTCGCTAATTCGTCGGAAAATTAGTCGGGACTTTATCGGAAATTACATTTCCTACGGGGTTTTTTACAACAAACACTTTTTGTCGGAAACTTGTCGCCAACGGGCAATTCCGACAAATTTCCCACAAAACTGTTGTCGCAAATTTTTTATTTTTTTAGTAGTGATATGAGGCCTAGCTCTTAGGTTGATGCACCTAGGTTTTACCCACGCCGATCCAGAGTTCGAGCCTCGGCTTTCCCTCAAGCTCGGAAGGGGCCGTATTGGGTGAGATTTTTCCTTGGATGCTCTCCAACTCTGACGCCAAGTGGGTCCAGTTAAGACACGAGCCGGGCTCGAGCTCATTTAAGCTCGGTTCGATTCGAGCTTTTAGCGAACCGATCTTGAGTAGATCACGAGCCGGCTTGACTTCAATAAACGTTTTAAATGTAATTTTCTTACTTTTGCACTTCAAAACTATTAAAAAGTAATTTATAGTCACATAATTATAAAATCATCCTCTTTTTCCCTCTCTCCGTACTCAAGAAAATAAATATTTATTTATTTTTTATTTCTCTCCTCCCCCTTTTGGAGGAAGAGCAACTTCAATAAACGTTTTACGGGGAAGGGGTATACCCATGTGATTATGGTGTCATGTGATAATAAAGTGCACGCCACGTGGCGCCACGTCAGATTCTGAAAAATCACACCATAATCACATGGCAAGGGGTATATCCATGTGATTGTGGTGGTGTGATAATTTAATGTTTTTTTTAATTTTTATTTAAATAAAATAAAACATAATAAAATAATATTCATTAATAAAAATAAAAATTACATTAATAAAAAAATTACATTAATTAAAAAAAAACATAACCAAAACCTACGGGATACCATGACGTTCTTTGATCTCCTTTTGTTTTTTTTCAATCAAAAAACGTTGGGCGGTTGTGAGTGACTCAAGATCGATACCAAGAATTTCGATCTGTTGTTTTGTTCGTTTCCAATCCATCCTCTCGTCTTGGGCGTTGTTAAATCTTGTCATTTGTTCGACAATTTCTCGCCGATTTCGTCGTGTCTTGAAACCGATCCCGAGCCCGTTGCTTGGGCTTTTGCTTTTTTCTTCCTAATCGGACGGAGTATTTCTTCCACGTCTTCCGGTGCATCTATGTTTAGGTTGTACTTAGATCTACCATCGGAAGCGCCCGGACTAGCGTCGATGTCGGTTGATGTTCTTTTTATGGGGTTCGGGTGGGGGCAATGTATAGTGTTTGCCACTTTGACGAATTCCTACAAATCTCCCAATATTGAATTGGTGTTTCGCCACCATGGTCGTCTTTAAACCGGACCGTTGCTCTCGTCAAAATATCGGAATCGCTCTCACCGCTTCTTCGATCCCGCAAAACTTCTTGATAGATCCCGTGGAACTTTACCACCTTCCCATTTATATGAGTCCATTTTGAACTCAATTGGTCCAAACTTCGGTAACCGGGCGGTACACCCATAAAAGATTCATATTTTTCTTGAACCCTAGTCCATAACGTTTTTTTGTTTTGGGCGTTGCCTACAAAAAACAAATATTCAAATTAATAATCATAAAAATAAAAAAAGGAAAATTTTAAAAAATACAAAACCAAAATTATTGTTACCGATTATTGGATCCTCCGAGACGTCTATAAACGCCTTAACCAATAATAGTGGCTCGTCTTTTTCTCACTTTTTTCTGGTATTCGGCCGGCTAGAAGTTTCTTGCGAAACCTTCTTCTTTCCTTTATTTTGTGAGACATTTAGATTTTCGTTTACGGTTTCTTGTGGCATTTCTTGAGTTTCGGGTACAAATTCTAGTGGTGTACCCGGTTGAGACATTTGGGGTTGGTAGTTAAACATTTGAAAGTTCGGGTTTGGTAGGAAGTTTGGGTTGGATATGAAGTTTGGGTTGGGTTGGGTTGGAAGTTTGGGTTGGCCGCAAATCCGGTATGGTAAAGGCATCGTTGGCGTGATCCTAGGTGGCCACCAAGATCACACCGTGATCTTGGTGGAACACCGCCCCCTTGAATAAAATGTCACGGCGTCGTTTTTGAGCGTGATATTTCTCACGCGAGCAATTGCTCAAAAGAGCCGTTCAACGGTTAAAAAACTAGCCGTTTGAATTAATAATTAAATTAAAATAATAATATTAATAATTTTTATTTTTACTCACTATAAATATTCAATTTTACTCCATAATATTTACACTCATTTTCTACTCAAACTTATTAATCTTCTATACTCATTTCTAATATCCCCAACCCAAAAATGAGTAACGATCTGAACCATAACCAACACTTTTGGACTCAATACGCGAACTTTCAAATGTTTAACTACCAACCCCAAATGTCTCAACCGGGTTTCAAGACACGACGAAATCGGCGAGAAATTGTCGAACAAATGACAAGATTTAACAACGCCCAAGACGAGAGGATGGATTGGAAACGAACAAAACAACAGATCGAAATTCTTGGTATCGATCTTGAGTCACTCACAACCGCCCAACGTTTTTTGATTGAAAAAAAAACAAAAGGAGATCAAAGAACGTCATGGTATCCCGTAGGTTTTGGTTATGTTTTTTTTAATTAATGTAATTTTTTTTATTAATGTAATTTTTATTTTTATTAATGAATATTATTTTATTATGTTTTATTTTATTTAAATAAAAATTAAAAAAAACATTAAATTATCACACCACCACAATCACATGGGTATACCCCTTGTCATGTGATTATGGTGTGATTTTCCAGAATCTGACGTGGCGCCATGTGGCGTGCACTTTATTATCACATGACACCATAATCACATGGGTATACCTCTTCCCCTAAGTGTACAATTTTCTTACTTTTGCACTTCAAAACTATTAAAAAGTAATTTATAGTCACATAATTATAAAATCATCCTCCTTTTCCCTCTCTCCGTACTTAAGAAAATAAATATTTATTTCTTTTTTATTTCTCTCTATTATATTAAGGAGAAAGCTTGCCCACGCTTCACGGCGGGAGGCGAAACCTAAAAGGTTGATGCGGTGATAATAACGTGGCTAAGCAAAAATAGAAACGCGGTTAAATACATACAAAAACGTATAAAGTTATGACAACTCGGGTTAGCCCCGCGCTCCGTGGCGGGACGCAGACATGTTTTTTAAAATATTTAAACTATTGAGGAAGTGAAATTAACGTGGCTAAACACAAAAACAACTTATAAAATTCACGATGCGAAAAAACACCAAAGAAAAAAAAACTCCAAAAAATATAACGAACCAACAGGGAGGTGACATGTGGCGTGGCGGTGGAGAAACACACCAAGTTTTGACATTTTACAAACTTGTGGAGGAGAGTTGCTGATTTGGGGGGCAAAGGCCACCGACACATGTAAATGATTATGACAAAATTTATATCTGGACGTCAAGAAAAACAAAGTTATTAAACACAACCACTAATTATTTTTAAAAATAAATTAGCGAACACAAATTATTGAGGAAAAAATTAAATTATATATATATATATATATATATATATATATATATATATTACAGGGAGTAAAATCAAAACTTTATAAACTTGAAAAGGTGGTTTTTTTAAAATAGTCAAAAGTAGTTATGTATTAAAACCCAACTTGAAGGGGTGGTTTTATAAAATAATAAACTTGAATAGGAGTGAATTTTGACAATTCATCAAAGTGTAGGGGCTAGTATGTCGGTGTAAAAAAGCCACCGACTTTTTTAAAATAGTCAAAAGTAGTTGTGTATTAAAACCCAACTTGAATCGATGGTTTTATAAAATAATAAACTTGAAACCCAACTTGAATCGATGGTTTTATAAAATAATAAACTTGAAACCCAACTTGAATTTTAACAATTCATCCAGGTATAGGGGCTAGTATGTCGGAGGCAAAAAGACACCGACCTTGCTTATTAAGTTATCTTTAATTTAATTTAATTAGTTTTCCTCTTACAATTTTGTTCCATTTCTTTTCTTGAATGGTACCTCCTAGAAATCTTGTTTACCAAATTAATTTATACTTTTCTTGTTATTAAAGACCCGATCCCCACCTAGTTTATAAAGTTCGGTAGCTTATTAGTCACGTCCTTTTTAATCATGAAGTTGTAAAATGAAATAGACATGACGAATTTAATGGCGACTTAAAACAAGTACTTTTACTTAGGTCGAAACACCGTTGGTCATTTGGTGTCATGGTAGCCTTAATACTTTCTATAGTGGAGGTCTTGGGTTTGGATCATGACAACATCAAAAAATGGGCATGTGGCCAGTTCAGGGGGTTTACCCAGTTGGGGGTTCCTCCTGTGGTGGGCTGCCCAAGATGTTCTAGGTGTTGCCCCGGATAAACTCAATTATCCTAGAATATCTAGCGTTGCCATTAAAAAAAAAACTTAGGTCGAAACCGGATTTAGATCACATGCCTTCTACTTTTCATCAAACACATTTTTTTAACGGCAAACAGATGATATATTAAAAACTAGCAAGAAGCTAGAAAAAATACAAAACGACTAGAAAACAATAGAAAATTTACACCAATCATCTCAAGTTAGTGAATACTATTTGGACCGGTTTTTCACCTAAAAAAAACTTGAAGCCTTGATCTCTTCTAAAGCTCTATCCAAGGACCATCTGGTGTTGTTGAAAATCTTATCATTTCGTGCCTTCCAGATAAACCATAACATAGAAAGCACAATGGATAAAATGGTACGCCGATATAGCTTTGAACCTTTCACCTTTGACGCCGCTTTTAAGAATTCTTTCACGCTTGAACCACCTAATTACACATAATTAATTACTGTTAAATAATAAATATAATTAAAAACTATATTTTTACGATACTAATTAACTTTTAATAATTAAGGTTATTTTTTAGTTTCAATGCATTAAAAATACATTGTGAATAATATCTATTGTTTATCAACTATTTTCATCATACATGTACATCGCAATCTCAATTTTGGTTCATCCGGTAATCAGTGGCGGATTTAGAACTAAAGTTCAGGGTAACAATTTTTTTTATCGTACTTTCATGTAAATGAAACAAAAAAAAATGTAGACCGTACTTTTATTTAAACAAAATTTTTTTGACGGTAACATCAGTGGTGGAGCTTGAAAAAAAACGTAGGGGGGCGGGATTTTTTTCTTATCAGGGGGCCGGAACTATAAAATTTTCGGCCGAATACATATAAATTAACACTACTTAGCGAAAAAAACCGCCGAATACATATATATATATATATGTTACCGTAACATGCGACTGGCGAGGAGAACTGCAGAGGTGGAGGACTGGGGTTGGTAGAGGCGGCGCCGGGTTGTGATTGAGTGGTCGGTCTCTGACTCTCACAGTCTCACAGTTCCCGCTCTCTGTCTTTCTTTTTGGCCGACCACTTGGGTAAGTTGGGTTTGAGAATTGAGACTTTGAGGTGTTGGGTTTTAATAAAACATTTAGTATGGCTAAAGCACAAATGTTTTATTAAAACCTAATACCTCAAAACCTTTAATAAAATGTGAGGACTTTTTATAAAGTATTATGTTTTTTTATAAAATTTTGGACTTCTTACGAAGTGTTGAGCTTTTAAAAAATTTTGAGTGGTAACGTAATTTTTGCTCAGGGGTAACGTAAGGGGTAACCGAATACATAAAACCATAAAAACAAAAATTTACACTGCGCGTTAAAGTACCCCTACCCCTAGGGTAGGTCCGCCCCTGCCGGTAATACAAATCAGTTTTATCCTCACTTTTTTTTGAAGTACTTGCGAAAAGTTCAATCAATATCTTATAAAATCTTGACGTTTTTGCACACCTCCAAAGGATCTTGACGTCCGACGGCTGCCAAACGATACTACTTTTCATATTTACATCCTCGGTCATAACATCGTCAATATTTCACAATCCATACATTGAACTTATATAAAATGACAAAGAACCCATCATAAATTAAACAAAACCCTAAAAAATTATTAGTAGATACGTTCTAGTTTAAAGTAGAAACCACATGGGCATTTTTACAATTTTCAAAAGCTTACATAAAAACAGAAACACAATATTACTCACATGTTCAACTTTTCCCATGTGTATATCATGGGCATGACTAGGGCAATTATTAATTAACTACTAAATATAAATTTCTTTCGATCTTGTTGGATTAATAATTCCTCTAATTTATGTGTCCATTTCTAGCTTCACACTTTAAATGTAGAAAACCCCATGTGCCATTTTAAATGATTACATAATAATAGAAAATAGTGTCCCCTACACGTTTAACTTTTGCGATGTGTCATGGGCATGACAAGCTAGGCCTCATAAGTACTACCTATGAATTTCTTTGTTGTTGGTTTAATAAACTTCGTCACACTATTCATTTCTAGTTTTAGTTTTTTCATATTTATCGAAAAGAAAAAGACTTCTACTCGAACACATCTTTCGATATGATTCACACAATCTTTAATGTCGTTTTTCCTCTTGTTTCAGTCATCTTGTTCATCATCTTAGTTCCTGTATTTTGGTTGATCAATCTCTTGAGGTTCTACGTTAAATCTATGTATCCTGAAAAACTTGCAAGAAAAGTTATACTCATCACTGGTGCATCAAGTGGTATCGGCGAGGTAACATAAGTTTTAATAGTGTACTCGCAAATTAATTGCTAGTTGCAATTATATATAGTGATTCTTTAATTTGAATTTTTTTTAAGCAATTGGCGATTGAGTTCGCCAAAGAAGGAGCATGTCTAGCGTTAGTTGCAAGACGTGAGGAACAACTTCAACTCGTAGCCCAATATGCACACAAAATTGGATCACCAAATGTGGCTTTTATACCTGCGGATGTTTCTAAGTATGAGGATTGTAACAAAGCCGTTGATATAACCGTTAAACATTTCGGTAGATGTAAGTACACCATCTTCATATTTATCACTTGGGTTAATTGTAAATGATAGCTATTAAATTCACATCTAACCATTTATTGTTTGACACATGCTTGTGATCTTTATTTATTTTATTTTCATATTTAATTTTGAAATTTATCATGAGCTTCTTCTTTTTTTATCATGTTTCTAGATATGTTTATTATACACATGCAGTATTTTTCTTTTTACTATTAGCTATTAAATAAGTTGTGATGAAAGTGGTTACAAAAATATTCAACAAGAATAAGTTAAATTTCATAAAATTTGTACCGTATCTCATAAAAATATTCTAGACCACTTGCTGTAAAAACTAATAATACATTTGTGATATACGATTTTTTTTATCACAAATTATAAACGATAATCATATCATGAATTATGAAATTCATAGACTAACAAATAATTAAAAACGTGCCAAGTCAGCTGCCACATAAAAAAATATTTATACTTCAAAAACAGTAAAAACACTTGAAATATTGTCACATTATCATTAGATTTTATATTTCTTTTTAACTACTAATCTTTTTTATTTTAATAAAATACAAGATTTTAAATCTGTATATTTATAAAATTTATAAAGATGTTAGTACAAAATATTCTTTTGTATAAGATATATAATCATGTTAAACTAAAAATATCAAAATGCCTAAAAAGCTTAAGAAGGAATGTGATTAAAGTAAATCAATAGTTGAGATGCTCAGCAAACTTCTTCTGTCTTGGAAAAGCCAACCATGACTTATATAAACTTCCACTTATTTTTTAAAACGTAAATAATTTTTTATATTACGTTATTATTTTTTTAAATGAATTAAACCATAAAATCAATCACTTTTTTATTTTATCTTTAATTTAAGTATATTATTGTTATAAAAAAAATACAAATAAAACATCTTTTTATTTTATCACTTTTTAAGTAACAGGGAATAGTTCAAATACTAACCAACTTTTTTATATGCGTGAGACATAGTGTTTACGTATGTGTAACATTATTTGGTACGCATACGTAACACTATATTTGAGAGTGGTTATCACATAAATATTTGTTATCATTTGAACCTCACCCTTAAGTAACAACATTTTAGATATTTAACTTGTTAAAGAAAATTAAAATCGACCGGTTTAAATATTTAAATGGGGAATTTGTTGCAACAGTGGATTACCTCGTAAACAATGCTGCAATAACAACATTTGGTTTATTCGAAGACCAAACTTGTGTACTCGATCACGCTTCGGTCATGGTATTTATCTTCTTTCACACTTTTAAATTTTATTTCATAGCTTTCATATGTTGTGATGTACCTAAGGTAGTAAACCAACATTTCAGATTAGATTAGATAATTGATGGACGCCAAGATTTTTATATGAGGCTTGTTTCTTGTTGACTTCAAATGATCAGTTGAATTATTCACTTGCTAGAGATTTTAGAGTAAATTACTCGAAAGGTCCATGCTATATGTCGATATTATAAATCGGGTCCTCAGGTATGAAAAATTATAGGTTTGGCACAACATGTGTTTGTTAGCGGGTAACATAAAAAGCCTCTACCATTGATAGCCATTAACATTTGCTGTTAAGTAGACATGAAATGACTAAAATAGCCTTAACGTTAAATAAATAAATACACAAAATTAATATGTTAATAGGTATGACCCTACCTCTTTTTTATATATAAAAAATATTAAATAAAACACTAAATCCCGCCGCTTTTCATCATCTTCTTTGTCACTTCACCATCTCCATAACACCATCACACCCATCCCTCTTCAGGTCGTTGACGGTATTGGTGGTGGTCTGGTCGAGCAGTCACCTATGACTGCACTCCCTTCTCCCCTTTGACTCGCAACTGGCCTATATCATCAACACCAGCTTTGGTTAGAGAGTCCTTTCCAATTAACATTTTCTCCTGCAATTAATGGGCTTTCCAATCACATGTACTCCAACAATGGTTCATAAATCATTAAGACAACCACAATTCTACCTTCAATCTTCATCTTCAATCTCGATTTTAATGGAATTAGATGAAATTGGTAGTGTTTCACGCCAATAGTTTGATGAAATTGGATTTGATGGCAACTAAAACCATTAACATGCCTTTAGAATTGGGTTCCATCAAATGTGCACGCCAATAGATTGAGTTCCTTCAATAAGTTTTATGTTTTTTTGAAGATACACCAAAGATTGAATCTTGTATTTTGAAGATGAACCTTCATCGATTATGCTTCTTAGAGCATTCCCAACCTGTTCTTTATATTTTCATATCCTTATCCTTATAATTACACTAAAAAACACTACTTTTCTCTCTCCTTATCCTTATACTTATAATTATTCTAAAAACCACTACTTTTATCCTTATATTTACAAAAACCTTATATATTTTCTCTCTTCTTCACTCACAACCACTTTAAACCACTCCATAAAATATACAAAACTCACTCACATAATTTTAAAGAACGGGCTGTGAATGCTCTTAGTCATATTTGGTGGATTTTGGTTATGAAACTTCCATCAATCTTGTAATCTTGAACATGTTCTTGTAATTTGTTGACCAAATCTTTGGAATTGGATTGGTTAATTTCTTGTCTTTTTTTGTTTTTATGGTCGATTTGGAATCAGATTGATGTTATGGATAGCAACAACATTCAATGGCTAGTTATTATCGTACAAGTTGCCATGGAAGAAGATCGGAGAAGTCACCGGGGAAGAAGACCGAAGAGATTATCGGAGAAGACGACTGAGAATTCTGGCCGGAAAGGGGGGGGGGAGGATTGTGTGAGTTAGGGTTTGGTGGATCCCACAATTCTAAGGCTATTTTATTTAACCTAAGGGTATTTTGTCATTTTAAGAAAAAATGACAGAAAAGTTAACGCACATACACTCTAGGGACCGTTAGTAATAGCTTCGAGCAAACACGTTGCACCAAACCTATCATTTTTCAAACCTGAGAACCCAATCTATAATATAAACATACCAGAGGGACCTTCCAAGTAATTTACTTAGATTTTTACTTGTTCCATTGACTTCCTTTTTTCGTATCTCCAACTTACTATTTGACAGTTGAATTGTATAATTTCGCTCAAATTTGAATTTTTCCCATTTTTAGATGAGTTAGGAAAAACATATTAGTTTCTAGGTGGATTTTTAAATCAATTTGGCTTCTAGGACTTTTGCATTTTTTATTTATCCATCAACTTTTAATACTTCATCAATTTAGTTGTACTTGCTTTGTTCTTCATCCTCATGTTAAAAGAAATAAGTTGTCTTCTAAATATGCTCTGTGTATTTTGGGTTATGGTATTGGACAGAAAGGGTATCGTTGTTTTGAAATCGTAGGTCAGAAACTATACGTATCACGATATGTTACTTTTCTAGAGCATATTCCTTTATGTTCAATTCCAACTAAACCGCATAATCTAACATAGTTAGATCTTCAGTCTATCGATCCTTTTAGTTTTGACATTGATACATCCACTGCATCAGATGTCTCAGTCCTAGATACATCTATTGCACCTGATGCGTCGGTTCATGAGATGTCTACGACATCTTATTCTACTTCAGCTCCGGTAATGCTTGAGATTGCTCCTTCGTCTGTTGAGCCTGGAGATCCTCAACCTACAAGGAAGTCCACTCGTGAATGTAAGCCCACCAAACTTTCAGAGTTTGCTTACTTTACTTGCTCGGCTTCGTTTGCTTCTTTTATTGCAAACATACATCATTTATCTGAACATGAGTCGTGTAAAGATGTTGTTTCTGATCCTCTTTGGAAAAATGCTATGGTTATATATAGATGATATGGTTATTACATGTGATGATCATGATGGCATTGAGTCGTTGAGGCGTGATTTGGCCTATAGGTTTGCCAAGAAAGATTTGGGGTAGCTACGTTATTTTTGGGAATTGAGGTGGCTCGGTGTTAGAAAGGATACTTCCTTTCTCAGACAAAATATATATGTGATTTGTTTAAGCAGGCTTAACTTTCTGACAAAGGTATTGTAAACACTCCTCTTGAAACTAATATCCAATATTCTCCTACTGATGGTATTCCTTTATCATATCCGAGCATATATTGTACTATTTTTGGCAATTTGGTTTATCTTACTGTTACTCGACCAAATATAGCTCATGTTGTTCATATAGTGAGCCATTTTGTTACTACTCCTACTTATGTTCATTGGTGAGTTGTTCTTCGTATTTGAGGTATCTTCGTGGTACTCAATTTCAGCTTCTTGTTTCCTTCGACGTCTTCTCTAGAGATGTGTGCCTATAGTTATATTGATTGGGATATCGATCCTCATGATCGTAAATCCACCATTGGTTTCTGTGTTTTCCTCTAAGATTCCTTAATCTCATGGAAAAGTAAGGAACAAGATGTTTCTAGATCTTCCACTGGGGTTGAGTATCACACTATGGCTGTGACTACATATGAGATTATTTGGTTACGTTGGCTTCTTGCAGATATGGGGGTTAACATCTCTCAACCTACCCCGTACGTTGTGATAACAAAAGTGTTATGTTGATTGCAAAGAATTCTGTTTTTTATGAGCGGACGAAGCATATTGAGATTGATTGTCACTTCACTTGTCATCATCTACAACTTGGGACCATCTCTCTTCCATTTATTCCATCAGCTTTGTAGATTTCTTGATACTTTCACCAAGGTTCAGTCGACATCTTAGTTTTGTTTCTTGTGTGACAAACTCACAATGCTTATTACTATTGCCTTGAGAATTTAAGAGAGGATGTTAGCACAATCAGTTATTGACTATTTATGTATTGCGTTGAGCTTTTCTCTATTAGCTTGGTTTATTTAAATGACTATATATAGCCCTCATGTCTTTCATTGTATATCATCACTTTTACATTATTATGAAACCAAGCCCTCTTATCTCTATACTTGTTTATCAATTTACAATTAGTTATTTAATGACCCGCAATTAACATCCCTAACTTATTGTTTTTATGGTATTTTAGGATGTAAACTTTTGGGGATCAGTTTACACTACACATTTTGCACTTCCGCATTTAAGGAAGTACAAAGGAAAAATAATCACTATATGTTCTTGTGGAGGTTGGTTCGCCACCCCAAGAGTAAGCATCTATAATGTAAGTACAAACATTGAATGCTTTGCTTATCTTGATTCCGTCTTGATTCAGTAATCACACTTAATTAACATTTGCTTCCATAACTATTACACTTAAAACATCTATATCCAAAACTTATTAAGCAAGTAAATGGTTTCTTGTTAAAGAAGGCAATGGTTAGCAAAAATCACTCCTCTGATCCAAATATGATCATCAACCATTAACTCTTAGAAAATGGTGTCACAGGCAAGTAAAGAGGCACTGCTAAGTTTCTTTGAAACTTTGAGGATCGAGGTCGGTTCAGATATTGATATAACAGTGGTAACTCCAGGATTGGTCGAGACGAGATTAACCAACAAAGAAGTGTTAGAGGAGGTAAGAAAAGTGATACATTCATCCGTCACCTTTTTGGTTTTGTTTATTTTCTCAGTTTATATGACTAGGCAAACGCGCAATGGGTACCAAAGATATCAGCTAAAACATGCGCCAAGGAGATTGTTAGTAGCATTAAACGCGGAGATAAATATTTGACAGTGCCTTCATGGATGAAGACAATATTTCTATGGAAGACACTATGTCCTGAAATTATCAACTCAATTATGAACTTTGTGTTCATATCTTGGCCAAAGATTTTATCAAAGAGGAGGGAAATCTCACAACTCTAGTTTTACTCAACTTATTGATATCAGGTTCAAGTATTTGCATTAATGGAGGTTTTTCTTAAAAGTAATTAAACCCATTAGTTCCTAAATCTAATTATATGGTCTATTATGAAACTTGAATGTGTAATTTCTCTGTGACAATTGAACTTATGAGTGTTTACATCCTATTATATTGTAGTTAGGCTATTGCTACTACACATTAGCCATATTGTTAGTAACCATCCAGAAGTTATTCATTAATTTCCACTTCTAGTTTTCATATCCTTATTTTTACCAAGAAGAAATGTTTACATGAAAATTGTCACCAAACCACTAAGTTCTTAATTTTCCAATGCTACATGCCACTTTCACGAATCTCTGTCACTCCACTTTGAAACCCTAATTTTTCAAATGCTACATAGTGCTTTCACGAATCTTTTTTGCTTTGCATGTTACCTTAACAGTTTTAGTTACTGAGTGGTCATATTTAACCGTATCTTTCCTTGTGAATTAATGTGACAGAGTAACATTGTGACAAGTTATAGTTGAGAATATCATTGAGATGTCACATTAAAAACAGTGTCCTTTTACTCTTGTGATGTTTAAAGCTTACTAAAGTAACATGGTGATAGGTATAATCTTTGTGAGATAAGATTACAAGTTTGTTCCTGATGTAGATGGTGATAAAATAATGAATCTTTGTAAGATTACAACTGTGTTCCTTTATTAATCACCATAAATAAGTCTTCAAAGAAACATATGATGCAAACTTAATTCTTAATTTGAGCATGAGATCATGTTGAATAATACTCAGACTTTTGTAAAAATATTAGCTAGTTGTTATTCAGAATTAACCTTCTTAGTTTTAATAATTTGAGACACAGTTTTTTCTCTAACAAAATGAAGATCAATTAAAATTTTTTGTTCCATCTGAATTAATAGCTACTGAAATAACTATTTGTTGTCACAAACAAAACAATTAAACAAATCTTAATTCTTTCATAAGTAGTCGAACATATTGTATTGTTTTACGACACTAGATCACTTTAACATGTTATTTTCTTTTCCATGAGATCAAAGAATTCAAGGCCGGTTCCGAGAATCTCAAAACGTTTTAGACCCGGGACATGTAAAAAAAGGCGGACCCTATAAAAAAACTCAATAATCATATATAAAAAACCTTAATACGACAATAATTGTTATAACGATAACTACTAAAACAAAAGATCGAATTTACTTAATTATGTGGATTGTGAGACTCTTTCAGCATTTTTGGAAGCAAAGCTCTCGGTCAAATATTTATAATTCATAGTCTCTAATATATCGTTTTCTATAGATATCATCGCTAAACCATTAAGTCTTTCTTGGGACATTGTTGATCTTAAGTAGAACTTCAACAACTTCAATTTTGAAAAGCTTCTCTCCGTCGAATCCACCGTTACCGGAATAGTCAACAACACTCTATATGCAATTAATGCATTAGGAAAAAAAAAAAAACCGGTTCAGATTGTTTAAAGCATCAAAATGGCTGATAATTTGACTAATTAAAAATGTCTCAAACAACTTCAACTCCAAGTATAGTTCATTGGCATAAATATCAGATTCTTCTTTATACTTTAATTAATACTAAAAGGGTTTAACTAATTAATTAATTATCATTAACCTACACATGTGTAAATGGTAAAAATGTACACATCTGTAAATGTTATCATTACACATGTGTACATTTTTAGCATACGAATACATGTAATTTTTTATATATATATATATATATTTTATGTTGTATTCAAATAATAAAAATAGTAAAAATATAAAAAAATGGTTTTGATTATTTTTTTAATGAGTTCTCATAATATTTAAGAGTTCCCAAATGGTAATATTTTATACACACGCACACACATATGTAAGACTTCAAATGATAACCAATATCAACTTTGGTTGTCTAAGATAGATGTTACTAATTTGTAATGTGTTAAACATGTCTTAATAAGGCATTTTGGGTCTTAAGAGTCGCGATAGTTCTTGATATGACATAATTAAACTTATCATACCATATTAAGTTTTAATATGTTTTTATTGTATAAATCATTTACATGATTGACAATAAGAAGCTAAATTTGTCTTGATTGATCGATTAGTGTCTTTGATTTAACAACTAGTGATTTTGATTGGTGAATATTGACTTTGTTTCATCTAAATTGATGAATCACATACATAAGTGATCAAAAGTGATCAAATTTGTCTTTCATTCATAAATATGTTTTTGAAATACCAAAATTGACTTTTTCCATCTTCATTAAATTTTTTTTTTAAATATTTATTTTCTCGATTTTGTTGCATATTTTTTTTTACTTAGTTTTAATTGTTTTTAATACTTATTTTATTGATTTTGCTACGGATTTTGTTACGGGTTTTATTAAATTATTTTATGAATATTTATTTTGTCATATTTACTATGAATTTTGTTACGGGTTTTATAAAATTATTTTATGAATATTTATTTTGTCAGGTTTGCAACGGGTTTTGCTACCAATATTATCAAAATATTTATTTAGTATTTGTTTTCTCAATTTTGCTATTGATTTGGCTACGTCTTTTCCTAAATTATTTTACTTATTATTTTTTAATATTTATTTGCTACAGATTTTGCTACCGACTTTATTAACATATATTATAATATTTATTTTCTTGATTTTGTGATGGATTTTGCTATGGATTTCGATTGCAACGACCGTAGCTAAACCGTAGCAAACTGTATTCGTAGCTAATTCGTAGCAAATTTTGCGACCGATTATGTCCGTAGCAAAAATCCATAGCAAATGTCTTTTTTTTTAGTAGTATGTTGTAAAAGTTTGAAAAATTCTCAACTAATTTTCCTAGAAAAGATGCAAAACCCAAGCCGAGATTATACAACTGTTTTCAGCCATATATATATAGGGATCTATTCTTTTGAGAACCAAACAAAAGTAGAGAACTATAAGAATCATTTTAAACCAATCATTTTATTTATATTATATTTTCTTTTTCTAATTCATAAGGGTAAAAGGGTATTTTCACATATTGATCTTTATGAACGTGGATATGGTTATAAGTTCACAAAATGGGTAGTTACCAAGTGGGTATCCGTGAAGATTTGACGCCATCATTATTTTATATATTAATTTGGTATTTTCATTGCTATGTAAGTATTAAACGATACAGGTGATTGTTATAATTTTTTTTCTATTTTAAAATTGATTAGTCTAGTAAAACGGGTAAGATGTAATTTTTCAAAATATCTGGGTAGAACACAATACATGCATGTATGCATTATGTTTAATTGATGTATATATATATATATTCTAGTGTATGCTAAATCGTGGTAGCTAATTTTAGTACATAACAAACATTTGCATTAATATCACTTCTAATTTTATTGTTATCAAATGAATTACATGCTCCAACAATATGTAAAATAACATGCACAAATAGAGAAAAAAAATAATTGCACACGGACATTGATGTGCGATATATGCACATATGAATTATGTGTTCTTTAAGTACATAACACTTCCCAAGATAGAACTTGCCATACATTTGTTATGTGTAGCAAATATGCATATGACGAAGTTTCATTCAGGTTTAGTTAAGTGTAACTGAAAATGGTAGTGTCATAGTTATTATTTGTTGAACACATTTTTGGGACTCTTGACTTCATATATCTTTTGGTTTAGTTAAATCAAACAAGGAATTTCAAATGGTGACGTTTTCGATCTTCATGTATAATATATAGTAAATCTTAATTATTTGCATTAATGCATTCATGAACTAATGAGCGTATTCAGTAATGCACAATGCATTGTTGCACAAGCAGATTACTGCACGTGTGAATTCGTGTAATGAAAAAACTGCATTAACAAAGTTTTAGATGGTTTCTGGAACAACATATTTTCTATTTACAATCCATTTCTCAGTTCCTAAATATTGGTGCGTTAGCTTTTGATTATGAAAATGCACATATGCATTCAACAAAAGTTTAAATCGGTGTTCAAAATACTGCTTGTTTGACCATTCTTCAATCCATTTTCAAGTTGTTACACTAACTATTGAGTGAGTAGCGAATCTGTACACATTAATAATAGTTACTGCACATATGCAGAGATAAAGAACTTGTACAAATAAGTTGACTGTCACTTGATGAAAGCACATATAGTACTTGAACTAGTAATACTTTTTTAGTATATGCACATTTCGCCTTGTTACCGGTGTGACAACGAAATCATCATCTGAAGTTTCTTTGGCCAAAATGGGTTTGGGAATGATTTTTCCAGTGCTATTCTCTTCCCTAAGTCACACCTACTCTCAAAAGGAAAAACCTCCCTTGGAAATGGAAGTTTAATTACTTTTCCTCATTATTCGCATTCCGGTAGCCTGTTATGTTTCTCAAAGAGATCAACGATGAGGTTTATACCGAGTGAAAAATTGGTGGCTAGTGTTATTGAAGCTACGGATGAGCAACCCTAGGGTCTTACTACTCGGCTGTCTCTAGACTTTCCTTATGTAATCGTCGACGAAGATGAAGGTGCGTGTGCAGGAGAACATCTCTAGGGCTGTTTTAAGGGGAGAGTATCGTTGTCGAGAGACGAGGGTACGGGGTTTATTCTTCTATTAGAGATACAATACAAGAGTGATAGAAATAAAGAGGGGATAGAATCTTGGTTCGTGACATGTATTTACTTCGAAGAGATATTAAAAGTTGCAGCCATTGATTGAAACAAGATTGATACCAAGTTATTGTATAATACGGAGAAGATGGAGGAATAAGGGGAGAGTGGGGCGGTTATTATGAGAGGGAGAGAGAGAGAGACGGATCAAGGCCAAATACCGATTTTACTCTTCTCTTCATTTTTTAAGTTGTGTACAAGAATCTAAAGCAAATGTACAATCTTTTAATACGGTTCTTAATGTTCTCAACTTGTTAATGGTTCTTAATTGAATGCCCCTCTATATATATATATATATATATATATAGAGGATTATGTTCAGGTAAAAAGTATTTTAATTGTAAGAAGAGTGAGAAAGATTTATGACCATTAGATTAAACTGTAGAAAAGATTTAACGGTTGAGATTAAATTGTAGGAGAAAAAGTTGTTGGAAGGGTATTTTAGTCTTGGCCACTTTTGTTGACTTTTTATCAAGTTTCCCCCTCATTTTTAAACGTTCGTAACTTTTACATAAGACATTATTTTTTTAAAAAAATAACACCATAAAAACGAGCGTTTTTTATCTTTAAAACGAGTACAGTGTCGTTATAAACAAAAACAAATTTGTTTTTACGTTTTTTAGCTCATTGTGTAATTAGTCAGGTCAATGTGTAATACAAGTTCATTGTGTAATACAATTTCAATGTGTAATACAAGTTCATTGTGTAATACCACGTCTGGTCATTGTGTAATACAAGTTCATTGTGTTACATGTATTTATCATTGTGTTTTACGTTTTTCAGCTCATTGTGTAGTTAGTCAGGTCATTGTGTAATACAAGTCCGTCGTGTAATACAAGTTCATTGTGTAATACAAGTTCATTGTGTAATACCACGTCTGGTCATTGTGTAATACAAGTTCATAGTGTAATTAGTCAGGTTATTGTGTAATCAGTCAGGTCACTGTGTAATACAAGTTTATTGTGTAATACAAGTTCATTGTGTTATACAAGTTCAATGTGTAATACAAGTTCATTGTATTATATGTATTATCATTGTGTTTTACGTTTTCCAGCTCATTGTGTAGTTAGTCAGGTCATTGTGTATTACAAGTTCATCGTGTAATACAAGTTCATTGTATAATACAAGTTCATTGTGTAATACCACGTCTGGTCATTGTGTAATACAAGTTCATTGTGTAATTAGTCAAGTCATTGTGTATTACAAGTTCATTGTGTAATACAAGTTCATTGTGTTATACAAGTTCAATGTGTAATACAAGTTCATTGTGTTATATGTATTTATCATTGTGTTTTACGTTTTCCAGCTCATTGTGTAGTTAGTCAGGACATTGTGTAATACAAGTTCATCGTGTAATACAAGTTCATTGTGTAATACCACGTCTGGTCATTGTGTATACCATGTATGGTCATTGTGTAATACAAGTTCATTGTGTAATTAGTCAAGTCATTGTGTAATACAAGTTCATTATGTAATTAGTCAGGTCATTGTGTAATACAAGTTCATTATGTCAAATATTTTTCATCATTGTGTTATATGTTTTCATCATTGTGTTTTACGTTTTCCAGCACATTGTGTAATTCGCTCATTATTGTGTAATTCGCTCAAATATGTCATGTCATTGTGTAATATGCTCATTGTGTAATATCAGGTCTGATCATTGTGTAATATCAGAACTTGTATTACACATTGACCTGGTGTAGTACACATTGACCTGGTATATTACACATTGACCATTATGCCCTCCTTTAAAAACAATAAAATTACACATGTTAAGCTTAGAATCCTTCTTACCCTTCTTATTTTTAAAACCCTTTTTACTATAACCTAACCCTATATATATATATATATATATATATATATATATATATATATAACATATAAAAAATAATTAATTTATGTGTTTAAGAGTTTGAAAAATTCTCAACTAAGGGTGGTGGGAGTGGTACCCTCTAACCCAAAGTACACTCCCAAATTATACCAATTAGAAGATAACATCTTATTTAGCCAAATTACCCTACTAAAGTACCATTCACGGTGGGAGTGGTGCCCTTCAAGTATCCTCAAACTACCCACTTTAACGGTCATTCCTAAACCTTCACTCCACTACCCGCACAACTTGAATAGAGGGTGTATATACCCGCTAAACCTCCACTCCACTACCCGCGGCTACCTGTTTTAGTGGAAGTGGTACCCGTCTTACCCGCATAGTACCCGCAAGACTACCCGCCTCCCACTCCCAGTAGCCTAATTGTCCTAACATTCTCAAGCACGTGGAACATCCAATCGTCGGTTCATTAGATGACCTTAAACCTCACGAAACGATGTGTGAATGTTTGAAAAGTAGGAGTGTTACAATTAGAGGTGCACAAAAAAACCGGTTTGGAAATCCAAACCGGTTCCGAACCGGAACCCGAACCGCCCCATAACCGGTTTTGTGTGAACCGGTTTCAAACCGATACGAACCGCCAGTTTACAACCGGTTTAACCTATTTGTGCGACGAGCGGTTTACAACCGGTTTTTTGTGAACCGGTTTGAGAAACCGGTTTGGTAAACCGGTTTGAACCGGTTTAACGGTAAAAAAAAAACTAGCCGTTGGAAACGGCTATATAGCCGTTGGGACCAATTTTTGACCGTTTTTTGACCCATTTTAACCCCCAAACACATTATAAATAGGTAGTGGGTGTTTTGGTTAAATCACACTTCTCAAACGCTCAAAAAACGCTCAAAAAATTTTAAAAAACGCAATGGCAGGTTCTTCAAGTTATGGTGTTTCCTCTAACGAAGTTAGCGTTGTGAAAATAATACCAACAACGAGGAACCCCGCAATTTGGTCAAACTACGATCTATGTGAGTTGTCTAACGGGTTGGAACGTGCTCGTTGCAAAAAATGTGGTGGTTTTTTTAAAAAGGAATCAAATTCTACTCTAAAAACTCATCTGGAAAAATCGTGTCCGAGTTTGAAGAATATTCCAGGTGAGGGTCAAGCATCTATGACAAGCGAGGGTGGAATTTGGAACTTCGATCCAAATATTGTTCGAGATAGAATGGCGAAATTAGTTATTCAAAGAGGTTTGCCGTTCAACCATTTCGACAACCCGCTCACGACGAGGATGATTCAAGAAGCCCTTCAACCACGTTATCATCAAGTAAGTCGTAGTACTCTTAGACGTGATTGTCTAAAAATGTGGAAAAAAGCAAAAAAAGAATTAATTTTAGGTTTTGAAAAATTGGAAACCGGTGTGAACTTAACCACCGACGTTTGGTCGGCTCCACATGGTATTCCCGACTCATATATTTGCGTTACCGCTCATTGGGTTGATCCCAATACGTGGCAAATGATGAAACGTACAATCGCGTTTGATATGTTTGAATATCCGCACACGGGTCAAAATTTATTTCACATTTTAGATGATGTGATAACCGATTTTAAATTACAAAATAAATTATTTTCAATATCTTTTGATAATGCCTCAAATAATACAAATGCGGTTCAAAAATTAATATTAAAATATAATCCGATTTGCAACGGCGCTTTTTTCCATAATCGATGTATTGCACACATCATCAACTTAGCCGTGCAAGACGGGCTTGGGGTTGAACCCGTTATTGAAATAAGTAATGCATTTCGAGTCATGCTTAAAGACGTTTTTAGTAGTAGTAAAAAAAGATACCATGAATATATTAGATTATGTAACGATACGGGTTTGATTTGCTTAGGTCCCAATTGGGACCTCCCAACAAGATGGAATTCAACTTATAAAATGTTTCATAGTGCTATACGTCAAAAAGATACTTTATCAATTTTTCATGATATGCTTTCCTCAAAACCGCGTCGTAAAATTCAAAGTTTTCCGTCTACGAGTTGGGACATTCTTGAAAATTTAACCGAATTGCTCGAAGTTTTCAAAACCGCCACTACTTTTTTATCCGGGGTTTATTACCCCACAAGTCCCTTGGCTCTTAAACAAATATTTCTAATGTGTAACAAATTAGCCGAACTTGAAAATAAAAATACTCTTTTTACGACAATGATAAAACCGATGAAAGAAAAATTTGTTAAATATTTTAAAGAAATGCCTCCGGTTATAACTTGTGCCGCCGCATTAAACCCTACAATTAATGTTTACGGTGTTGAAACCTTGATTGATAAATTAACTTACGATTTGGATTTGAATTCCGAAGATATTCATTTTTCAACCGTAACAAAAACTTATTTTAACAAATGTTTGCAAGATTTGTTTGATATTTATTTACATAAATATGGTACAACACAAACCCCACATGATACGATCGGGCGCATCAAGTAGTAGCTCGAGGAATGTAAACTTAAATTTGTATAACGAAATGAGAAATGAATTTACTAAACGGGCTAGAGGGTCCACCCCGAGTAGCGAACTCGGAAGGTATACGGGAACAAACTTTTTATCATTTATGAGTCCGGATGTTTTTGAGGACTTTGATATTTTGGCTTGGTGGAAAGGAAACGAATCTACTTTTCCGGTCCTTTCCGCCATGGCCCGTGATTTACTAACCGTCCAAGCTTCCACGGTAGCTTCGGAATCCGTTTTTTCTCTTAGTGGCAGGGTTTTATCTATTCGAAGAACTAGACTCACTCCCGCGGCAATGGAAATGTGCATTTGCTTGAAAGACCATTTGGATGCGGTAGATAGGAGACAAGATAGGGCTTCGCTTGAAGAAGAAATTGAAGTTGAAGAACTCATACACGAATCTGAGGTTAACCAAGGATTGGCGAGCCCACTTACAAATGAAGAACTCGCCAAAGATGATAGACTACGAGGATCCACTAGTAACTCCGAGAATGACGGCTAATATTAAACAAAAAAACTCCAAAAAATAAAAATATATATATTTTTTTCTCGTATTGTAATGTTTAATATTGTAATGTTTTGTGATTTCCGAACCCCTACAATATGAATAAACGTTGAACTATATGTTTTTCTTTTTCTCGTATTGTAATGTTGTAATATTTTTTAATTTATTTTAAAATATTTTTTTTTAAAAAAAAACCGGTTTAAACCGGTTCACCAACCCGAACCGGTCCAGAACCGACCTGAACTGGTTCAATAGGTTCGACATTTTATACTTGCAAAACCGGTTTAACCCGAACCGGTTTGGATCAAAACCGGTTTAGTGTTTGCGTTGACCAAACCGGTTCGGGCCGGTTCGAAACCGGTTCGGTTCAAAAACCGCCTTTTGTGCACCTCTAGTTACAATCATTGATTAATTTATGAAGTCAAATGTGCACATGGTATTATTATTTAATTTCTTATAAAAACAAATAACGTAAAATCAATAACATTTAGATGGCTTGTAGTATAGTTTTATTCAACTTTTAAAATTTTCTTAACATAATATACTTTTTTGAGAACGAAATTTTTTAAAACTCTCATAACAGTAGTTCAATTCTATCCAAAATGTATTTATTTTATACTTCCTAAATGCTAAATACATATGAATTAATTAATGTGCAAATCTTGATCTTGCATCAACAAAAACAAATATTGCAAATAATAAAAATGATTTAGATGCATGAATTATAACTAAAATTGCAAATGACAATTTAGTCTTTGTGGAGTTTAATGATTGTTAGAGGGACTCGATCGCTGTCCGTGTTGAGATTTTTTTTCACAAATGATGTCACTTGAACACCTTTTTTCATAAATGGTGTTAGAAAATATTTTCTTACACTCATGGTTTTTTTCACAAATGATGTCACTTGAACACTTTTTTTCACAAATGGTTTTAGAAAATATTGTCTTACACTCTTGGTTTTTTTCACAAATTAATTAATGATGTCACTTCAACACTTTTTTTCACAAATGTTAGAAAATATCGTCTTAGACTTATGGGATTTTCACACTTGCCGACTACGGTTTGGTGGCAAATTCATGATCAAAATTTATCTCACTACGAAAACCGTGCGGTTACCAACCTGACTTTATAAATTTGTGCGAGGGCAGATCATCGTGGTGAGATCTCGCTCTCAACGGTTTGGATGAGGTCAACTTGGATCTACTAAAATAATAGGTTATTCTACATATTTATCTTAATACTGAATTTATAAGAAAACTATTTCTTTTCATTTTAAACCAATGTGGCTCAATCATATAAATCAAGTAAACCAGGGACCCATGAAAAAAAAATTGTTTGTTTAATGACCTCTATGAAATTTCGACACTGATCCACATGAATTTTTTTTTTTATCAAAACGACACCCAAAAAAATTAATATAAAACTTTAAAATTTTACAAATATAAAAGTATTAATTATTATAAACTAATTAACAAATATAAACTTATTATAAATTAATTGGTTAATTGGGCATACCCATTAATAAAATTTATAAACAATTAACCCTACTAGGACACTAATCATTTGACCAAATAATCTTTTATCATAAGCCATATAATCCTTCTAAACAATTAACCGGTTTGTTATACATTTCTCATCTTTATTGAACGTGATTAAATGAAATGGAAACAAGCGAATTATCCACTGAGAAGTGCCCCCTACAAACCTAATTAAAAATCAAATGACACTATCGTCTACTTGAGTCAGGTTGTGTTAGAGGTTGCCCATCCACTCTCCCGAATCTTATACCAAAAGACCAAATAACCCTAATTTTGGTATTTGTTGAACTTTTTATCTAACATATTAAGTATTTTTTTTGAACTTTTACTTTAAATTTCATTTTATTATTTGATTATTTGATATATTAATTATTAGATTATCGACATCCAAACACCGAAAAAAGTTCAGTGGCCTAACTTTTGGCAAAGAAAAAAGTTTCAATGACCAGACCCGACAAAAAAAATCTCTTTTAATAAACATCTGAAAACCGAAAATTTCTGACACACATAAATTTTTTTTGAGTCTGCCACTAGAGTAAACCAGTAAACCACATAAATTTGTGTCTTTTAACTTTTATTGTTGTCTTATTCGTTTATTCGTGGCGGCTTAAGGATATAAAAAAGAGTTTACGGTTCTGGGATAGTTGACGGTGAAGTTTCTGATCTGTAATTATACATACACAGTCAAATGATATAGGAATAATATGACCGGAAAAATAATCTGACGAAAAGAACCCTAATTTTATTATTTGATTTGGTACACCACAAGTTTGCGACGCCCTGGAAAGATAGCATGTGATCGTTCCTACTTATATATTCACAAAGCAAGCTGAAAAACATATATATAATGTTACAAAATTACTACACAGTAATTATTTCATCTTAATCAACCGTGAGGGGGTAAGAACTCCATAACTACCGTATCCTTTGCCCATCTCATGATCACCACCGCAGGCGTTCACCAACCTCCGGCTAGGATTAAACGGACTACACAACCTGCATCCAAACCCACACCGATGGAGCTCCACTTCTTTAGCTTCCATCTCCGCCACCACCTTGTAAAAAAGATCCACTTCACATGGAAGCAGTATCGGGCCGGGTGTATTGTACCCGTATTTCATTTCAGCTTCCTCTAAAAGCATCTGAAACAATGGATGACTAGCATACTTCGTATTGACCGCAAACCACTGTCTCTCTGGTCCAACATACACCGGAAAAAACCCTTCCGGTGTTACCTTTTTCTTGCCCGAGCTGAGAAAGGACCGACACCGATCCCATGTCCTCATTAGAACATTTTTCTTCATCGACGATTTCATAAAAAATGTATGTGATTATACGGTTATACGTACCGTGTTTAAAGGGATTAAAGAAATGAGATTAAGGGTAGAAGAAGTTTGTTACCTTGTTTTATGTTGCAAAATTAGGGATTTGAGTGTGATTGAAGAAAAGTGATCATGCCTGTGTTTTGTTTGTGAAGTTTTGGACTTGAATAATGAAGTTATAGATTCGTGTGTGTACTGTATATAATTATATATGGATGTACACTAATAGAATTTGATCACTTTGATGGTGAAAAAGTCATGCATGTGTATGACTTTGAGATGAGAACTGAACTAGGTAGTAACTATCATTTACAGCCCACTATGGATCGAAGTCGATCCACACAAATCGCAAGTTTTGTACATAAGTTTGAAAAACCACATTATTAGTCCATCAGTTTGCTCGAACGTAGCACCGTTAGTCCTGACTTAGATGGATGTTCAGTTTTTTTGTTAATTTTTTTTAGATGACCAAAGTACCTTTATGTACTAATATACTTTAAACTAAAACAATATATATTAAATTAATGTAGGCCCCACATATACCCCCACCCAAGTCATATTCTTCGGTAACTTGTCTTCTCTCTTTACCTCACGTTTTTCCGACCAACTCCTCCGGCTGCCCTGGAATTTCTGGCCACCCCTTTTCACACCACCCCATTTCACACCAAACACAAAAATGATATCTGATAATTCATATATATTTTATAGGGTGATAAATATTGGACGTGTGTGACACTCACATCCCGGATAACCCGAGATGTCGGTCACTTGTCGGATTTACTCATGAACATATAGTAAACAGAGATCATACAATGCGGAAGTCTTAAAATATTATTTCATAACTTGTTTTAAAGTACATTTTAAAGGAAATACAAGTATAATTATTCTAATGCCTCTATTCTAGCCCCTTGCCTCTGTTAGAGGATGCTACATCTTTACCTGATACACATGTTTAAACATGTGTCAGCTTATGCTGGTGAGTTCTAAGTTTAGTTAAAAATATATTTGACCTTTGTCTCATACATAAATGGGTTTATATGACACACATTTAATACATCATATTATCTTCTTACCTAAACATAATATTTTATACTTGCACACTTGTCTATCTGAGATCACGTTAACCTCTAAGCGGTCATCACCACTTATACATACCATTGCACAAGGTATCTATACTACATTCCACAAAGGAATGCAGTACCTATGTCTCTTCTAAGTTGCAAGATATCATGTTGCATTTGGTATTAGTATATTTTATTAAAATACTTCTCATTCAAATACTTCATAAACTCCTTTGGCAAAACATTTCATAAACATATGATTTCACTTTTAAACACATCATTTCTAAACTTCATTTCGTAAACATCATTTGTTATGTATGCACACCAGCCCGGATACATTATATAAAACATTTTAAAAGAGGGCTTCTGGAACTCATTTGTGACATGTAGTAGGGGTTGTGAGCCAAAGTAAAGCCAGTAGTCCCTATGAATCACACAACCTGTTTGTATACATTCTAAATAGTCTTAGTTTCACACGCACGTAATTGTTCAATACATCATGCGAGAACTTCAAGTACTCGTAGGGAGTTCTCACGAGAACTTGAGGCTCTACGAGAAATGAAGTATGCGCCCAGGGCCCACGAGAACTTTAAGGTATTCATAGGGCCGAGTACTCTAAGTTTTTGGTACAATTACAACGAGATCTTCAAAGTTTGAGCCCAAGGCCCCATCGAGAGCTTGGGCGTGAACTTTGTTCTTGCCAAACTAAACCCTAACCTTACATGGATCCAGATCTGGATTGTTATCATGTCAAGTTTTAAACTTTATACGTTCAAAACGTTCTTCTATCACCCATAACATTGTGGAAATATAGGGGTGTTTGAAAAAGAATGTAATGTTGGAAGAGACATGTGATTTGTATTTCTTCTCAACCATTGTGTTTGATGATGTGGAACGTTATATTTATGTGTATTTCTCAAATTAATTTATGTTCATTCACAAACCTAATTACATATACTTGAGTGCATGCACAAGCATGTGATGTCATCTTTTTGTCATAAAGAAAGGTACCATTTAGCTAATGTTGCAACTTTCTGAAAGTTGTTTATTGACTAATGTATGGATAGTGATGAGGACTCGTAATCAACCTGCGATAAGTCAAGATCCATCTTTATCGATCAAGATAAATGCCCAAAACTCCAAAATAATCTAGCTACATCACATCAGCAATGATATTATGTTATTCACACTGAGTCAAAATCTTGATAAGACGATATAGTGGACCAAACGCATCAAAGAAAACTCAATATATAATCCACACTGAATATATAGTGAATACTATGAGATCCATCTTGCAAATTCAAACCTCATATTGAGTCCTAATTTTTTGCTCGAAAGTATTGATTTCGGTCTAGTAGGTTTAATTTATATTAATTATAGAGTTTGGGCCTCTCCTAATCTAGAATAAAAGACCAAATATATTTCACAAATTAAATAAAAAATTTGATTTTTCCTTACTTTTTTGCTCAAAAGTATTGATCTCGGCTCAATACGTTTATTTCATATTAGTTCTAGTGTTTGGCCCCCTCCTAATCCAGACCAAAAGCCTAATCTGTTTCACAAATTCACTAAAAAAATTGGTTTTTTTATCTATAATATTTCCAGATACCACAATTTAACTGTTCAAGTTTCGCCACTGATGCCATGAGCATAGAGATGCGGGGTGGGGCAAATGAAGCTGGATTTGAAGAAGAAGATGGGGTCCATATTTTTAATTTTAACCAATAAGATAATTTTATTTTTATTTTGAGTAAAATTCATTTTTGCTCCTTGTGGTTTGGTCCAAATAACAGTTTTGGTCCATTAGTTTTAATTTAACTTTTTTCCTCCTTATGGAATTTAATTTGCTTCAATTAAATCCAGTCCACTTACACCGATATTTTTTTCCGTTAAATGAAAATGTATTTTAATTAGGTTTAATTTGCTTCAATTAACTCCAGTCCACTCTAATCTAACTACCCCCACCCTTCCCCCTGCCACCACTACCATCACCATCGCACTAAAACCACCATCACCACCCCCAAGTGGTGGGGCAAAATTTGGCGACCACCATGTACAAACCACAAATTTCTTGACGGTTTTCTTGGAGTCTTTAACGACAATAACCTCGTACGTGCCCGGAAACCCCCGAAACTTGAATTCACCCTCATCAGCGACAAGTCTGTGGCTGTGAGACAACCATTCTTTTTTTATTTTAGCTCAAGATGCCTATTGCCGGCTTCATTAATATCACCTTCGGCATTCACCAAATGTCAATTTTCTTGACTCACAAACAACTCCTAAAGCCCCCCAAATCATAATACCCTTAACAGTAGGATGAGCATAAACCTAACAAAACATTCTGCTGTAATGTGATCTTTAATAGAAGAAACATCAAGCTCGGTGAACCAAATCAGGAGTCCCAGATTTCCGAGTTTGTCGAGAGAGAAGAACAGACAATCGGACCCACCAGACTATCGATATGCCCTTGAATCCCAATCCCACCAACGGGTGAACCTTGTTGTCGCAAATCACGAATCTGGTGCATGTATGTCATCTTCTTCTCACCACCACCATTGAAGACCTTCAAAATTCCTAAAGTCAAAGACCCCCCTTTAATCGAAGCCCTATAACCACCTTCCATCTCGTAAAACCGTTAATCGAAGCCCTAGATTCACACACAGAGATATGTCCCTAATCGAACTAGTTGGCGGGGGTGTATGGAGGGGGTGGTTGATTGGGATTCAAGGGCATATTGATAGTCTGGTGACGTTGGCGGTGATTTAGGGAGGTTGTGGTGGGTGGTCAAACCACACTCCTTTCATCGCGGCACTAGTTGGCGGTGGTGGATGCTAGGTGGTGTAGGGTGAGAGATGACAATGGTGAAGGGGGAGGGGAGGGGAGGGGAGTGTAGGATATCCGAAATTTTTGGACAGTGGATTTCACTATCCGAATCCGAAATTTCGGATACGGATTCGGATAGTGAAACGGATATCCGAAAATAAAAAAATAAAAAAATATATAAAATAATTATTTTTAAGTTATAAAAACAATTAAAAAACATTAAAAATATATAAATATAACATATCGGGTTTTGATTCAAATTTTCTTATTTTTAAATAATAAAAACAATTAAAAAATATATAAATATAGTATTTACGATATACGAAAATCATTATCCGAATCCAAAAATTCGGTTTCGGTTTCGGATTTGGATTTTTTTGAACATCCCTAGGGGTGAGGCTGGGTTTAAATTACTTTTTTTTATTCAGTTAACTAATTTATTGAAATAGTCCCTTCAAAATTACACTATTAGTTCTTATCGGTAAAAACAGTAAATTGCCCTTTCATTAAACAGAAAAAATTAACGATGCTAGTGGACTAGAGTTAATTGAGACAAATTAAATGTCACATGGAGCAAAATAGTCAAATTTAAACTAATGGAACAAAACCGTTATTAGGACCAAACCACATGGAGCAAACACGGAGTTTACTCTTTATTATTTTTTATTAATTTTAAAAACTAGTGGGGTCCACATTTATTTATTTGCTTTTTAATGAATGTTTTTGACCTTTTTGTTTTTGTTTATTAGTGGAGGGGTAAAAATGTTAATTTACTCCAGCACACCGGAGCTTTTTAACGGCTATCCAGCTCAGATACTATAGGTATTACTTTTTTCCAAACTTTTGATCAAATTTGTAACTTTAGAAGTCCATAGACGAAAGATGAAATTTTGACAAACCATAGGGACGATGCATGTAATTTACTTTGCAAATAACAAACGAATACCGTTGGCCATTTGGTGCAATGATAGCCCTAAGATTTTCCATAGTGGAGGTCTTGGGTTCGAATCCTGGCAACAGTAGAAAAAGGTTAGTAACCAGGTCAGGGAGTTTATCCAGTTAGGAGGGTTTCTTCTGTGGTGGACTGCCCTAGATGTTCTAAGTGTTGCCCCGAGAAAATCCAATTATCCTAGAATATTTAGATGTTAGCTGTTAAAAAAAATAACAAACAAATATATCGTCAAACATAATCAAACTATTTATTTCTTTGGAATATATATTTTACTTAATTGATTTAATGTTCGATCAATTTCATTGGTCAAGAACCTTTTGTTGGTTTGCTTTTGGTGAAATTTGTTGCACATTAATTACTTGGATGCAGGTCGGTAACTATATGCCCACATGTTATGTTATTTGTAATAGTTTTATTGAAAAGTGAAAAACATGTTGGTAGAAAAGTAATTACTAAACACAATTACTAAGATGTGTAATAGTTTTACTATCCATATATACACATATACATATATACATAACACACACACTTGCCCCTACGCCCCTTTTAAACACGCCCTAAATAACGTCCCGAAAACGGTGTTCCCCACCCAATTACGGGGCCATGTGGTCTAGTCCCCGATCACAGTACCATTACACTTGGTCTCGGTAGTTGAAAATGAATTTGACTTTTTAAATTAAATTTTAGTATCACCAATAACAGTTTACATTTTCATGACTATAATTTTACAAAAAGAATACATTGAATTAGAGTGGGTGTGTGTACCTGGTGTGTACCATATAAATAAATTAAAGTTAGATGAGAGTAGATGTCATTGGGGTTGGTGACCCAATAATAAAGAAAAATCTTTTTGAAACACCAAGATTTAAAAAGATATGAATTCAAGTTCCACTTATAACAAAAATTAAGAAATTTATCTTTAAAAAAAATATGAGAGTACGTCAAAAGTCAATTGAATAATTTAGTTTTCCCTTTTTTTTGAAAAGCAAGATTTTAAATTTTTCCCATTAATTCATTGAAAATGATTTTAGGAGAGGGAGGAGGTTTACATAAATAAAAAGAGATTAAAACTATCAAGTCTTCTGGTTGGGTGGTAGACTCATAACTTTCTAAATGAGAGGTCATGGATTGGAGTCTCGCTTGGAAAAAAATGTTCCGGGTTAAGTCAGGGCGTTTTTGCAGTTCTGGGTTTTCTCCTAGGTGGTGTCGGGTCGGGTCACCACCCTTTTGTTCTTTGGGCGGAAAGAGTGATCTATTTGCCAGGGTAATCCTAGGTTTTCGGACATTTGTTGTTAAAAAAAATATATTAAAAAGTAGTATTTATGTGTGCATTATATTATATGTATGCATTTATAGGTATGCACATACGTTATAAGCAAGTAAACACATGAACCAAAATGTTGATTGGTTAGGCGACCTTATTTTTCCTAATTAAGCTTTAGGCCGGCTTTGGCTAGCTTTATTAAGAATTCAAATCAAAGTTTGATTGAGAAACATAAGTATAATTAATATCAAATAATAGTATTTATACGTGCATGTATACACGTAAACATGCGTGATAAAAGACTAAAATGTGAAAACAAAAAATGATGATTGGTTAGGCAAGACCCTATTTATAGCCTTGGTTAACCAATGGATTGACTAACTCTAAGAAATTAATAGTATCTGTATGTACATGTATACGTATGTACATACGTGATAAGTGAAAAATACATAACTATAATGTTGATTGATTAGGCAAGATCCTATTTGTCGCCATGCACCACTGGATTGACTTTCATTGGCTAAATCTATAAGAAATTTAATAGTATTTATATGTGCATGTATACGTATGTATATACGTAATAAGTGAAAAATACGTAACCATAATGTTGATTGGTTAGGCTAGACCGTTAGCTTTTTGGTTCGCCTTTTATGATCGGCCTAACTTCATTGAAGAAAATCCGTCAAATTTGGATCGAGAAAAACATAGATTAACCTAAAATGGATGCAAGAGCTCCAAAAAATCTTAAGGTTATTTTACTCTATTGAATTAGTAACTGAGCAAGTTAGTCTTGATGGTGAATCAGAAGGATTGAGCACGTATGTCTAGAACATTAATATTAGAAAATAAACAATTTATTTCACGATTTTAAGAAATTTAAAATAGAGTTGTAACTTGAAATGGAGTACCTGTTGTCTGTTATCTCCGACATAGATACACGGTTCACATTAAGATTCTCGAGGAGGTTTCAAGAATCTATGGGGACGAGATTTAATATCAGCACCGCTTATCATCCACAGACAGATGATCAGTCTGAAAGTACCATACAAACTCTGGAGGACATGCTCCGTGCCCAATGGCGGACCTACCCCTACCCAGTGGGGTCGGCCGACAACCATGAAAAAATATTATTTGTTATATATGGCGTATAATCTCGACCGACCGCAAAGAAATTTTAAGACCGACTCCAAGAAAAAATAATTTTTATCACCGACTCATGTTTAAACTAATAACTTACTTGGATATTTGGACTAAAAACTTAGTCATTTAAGCAATTAAGCCCCACATTTAGTTAACGTATTACCCATTTAGACATTAAGCCCACATTTAGTTAACTCATTACACATTTAAATTTATAAACATTTTGGCCTAATAAAAAATCTAAGTAACGGCTACCGATATTACCTTGGCTCGGGCTCGGCTCGTTTACAAAGGAGCCGAGTTCGAGTGAGCTTTTCTTAAGCGAGCCACGAGTCGCGAACTTTTTGACAACCCTGTATGTGAGTGTATTTGATTTTTGATTCTGTAGTATACTAGTAGCAGTTATTTGATTCTTGTAATCAATGAACAATGTGTCTATTATGTAACCTGACCCGACCTGAACCGGATAAAAAAAAATCAATAGTTAGCGACAGACAACCGACCCCAAAAACATTATACCCCCATGAAAAAAATCTCTGGATCCGCCATTGTCTGTGTCTGCATTATTGATTTCAATGGGAGCTAGGATAATCATTTACCATTGGAAGAATCTTACAACAATAGCTACCATGCAAGCATCGACATACCACCCTACGAAATGTTATACGGGAGTATATGTAGTACTCCCATTTGTTGGGTGACATCGAATAGAGAGAATTGAGAAGTTTAGAAGTTGTTACGTCCACAACCGAAAAGTTTGATAAGATAAAAGCGTTCATGAAAGCGACAAAGGATAGACAAAAGTCTTATGCGGACTAAAGGCGTAGGCCAATAAAATTTAATGTTGGGGATAAACTCATGTTAAAGGTCTCACGATGGAAAGGTTTAATCGGGTTCCGCAAGCGCGGCAAGCTAAGTCCCCGGTTCATTAGGCCATCTAGGATTTCGGCACGTGTGGGTGAGGTTGCTTACCAACTTGAATTACCGAAAGAATTGAGTGGGATACATCCCACATTTCATGTATTGCATTTGCGTAAATGTTTAACTGAAGAGGACGCTCATGTGCCGATGAACGACATTGAAATTGACGACAAACTGAATTACATCGAGGAGTTGGTAGCAATCCTCGACCGGAAATGTAACACCCCGACCTGACCAAGGTCGACGTGCCACTTTTACAGAATCAAATTACAAACATCATTTCATAATTACCTAACAGGTATATAATTCAACATAAATACTTAATTTGAATCATTACAATTACTAATTATGGTGTCCTTTTTAACTCTCGAGATCTCTTCTATGTCCCGTCCCCGACTATCTTGAAAACCTGGCGTAAAACAAGGAAAACACAAAAAGGTACGTCTGAGCAAAATAAATTAATTTTGCCCAGTGAGCAGATAGAGGGTAATAAAATGACATGTTTTTCTTTAAAAAAAAGCTTATAATTATCAAAATTATATAAATAACAGAAGTGCAGACAACCAAATCAAATCATGATATTTCATACGGATGTACCCATAGTCGTAATTTAACTAAACATAAATTTAACAGAATGCAAGTAGCGAACCAGCGTAGCAGAAGTGAGATGGTGCATGGGCATTTCATACAAACCATCCACTAAAATATACACTCATGTCCTAGGATCGATACATACGCATCTGAATAATTCGGAACTCAAATGAGTAAACAGAAGTCCTTAAACTAAAACAGAAGAGACACTGTGAACTCAATTCACCGTCACAGATTGTGCCTCATCATTTTATGCCACAATGATGGGTCTGTGGTCGTCCTCACAGAAAAGGGAACGACTTGGGTAACAAAATATATACACATATGTAAACTTGATTGTAAACTTAAATTCATTCAAAACTTATAACGTGTAAACATGTAAGCTAGTAACTTGTAAATTTGTAAACTAGTAAGCATGCAATCCCGTAAACATGCAAACTAGTAAACTCGTAGACTCACAAACATGCAAACTCATAAACAAGTAAACAACAAATTTCGTAAACCATTTTCCAAATAACAAATGTAAAACATTTTGAAATACCTTTAACTTTCAAAACCCAATTTTAAAACATGAACACGTATCAAAAGAAAGGGTTTCAGACTATCCATACCTTAAGCGATGGTCACAAAACTGAGATAACAGGTTTCGTCTATACGACCACGAGATCCTACAATATCGTTGTAATTATAAAATTATACGCATAAGATTCTGATTGCGGTATTTTGTTTTATTATTCATAGGCTTTGGACAATTATTTAAAGTAACAATATTTAACATGCAAACTAAAAGGTTTCTAAAATGGTATGGTTATAATTTATCCATTTGTTCTAATACGTCATTTGATTAAACTACACTTTATATACATTAGTTCAACCAGTTTATAAAAATAATCCCACATCATTAATTTATGAAAACATACACTTTTATATAACTAAGTTTCAAATCCAGACAACTTATTTAATTTTTAAAATAAATAGATATATATATATATATATATATATATATATATATATATATATATATATAAATAAGGGATGTATCAAATGGAAACCCAATTTTATTATAAAAACCCATAAACTCTTCTCTAGCCACATCTTCTATTTTAAATATTTTATTTTGTGGCTATAATTAAATCTTAGTTTTTTATTTTTAATTAAAAAAACATATAGTCCATATTTATTACAGGGGTATAAAAATAATTACACTTTTTATTTCTTTTTTAATTAAATCATAATTTTTTTTAACTATCTCTAGATCTATAAAACAAATGAAAAACACGTTTTTACACCTGTGTAAAAACCAAATAAACATGTGTAAGAATCAATATAAATATGAGTAAAAACCCAAAACCAAGTTTTATCTAGTGTAAAATCTAAAACACATCTATAAAACCAATAATTACACTATATAAACAAAATAAAATCAAATACACATGAATAAAAACTCTTTACACAAGTGTAGATTTAGTTTACACTTATGTAAAAGTTCAAATACACATGTTTAAAAATCGAATACATATGTGTAAAAATCAAACCCTATTTGTAAAATCAAACTAAAAAACCCAAATATCAACCCTACATGATAAATATTAAGAAATCTTGTAGACCTAGATAGACATCCATAGAACTTGAACCCATTTCACTTTTTTGATCTTGAACCCAGAACTTGAAACAACTTCTAAGCGAAATATAACCTAAAAATGAGCAACAAAAATCAGTAACACCACAAATATATAGTTTACAAAGATAAAGACATAAAAGACGATTTACATTTTGTATATACACATGTACAAAACTTTTTACACGGGTGTAAATTCAGTTTACACATGTGTAACAATCAAATAAACATGTGTAAAAACTATGTAAACAAATCAGAAAATTTTTACTTTTTTCATCAATTAACCAATGACCATAGGAAAACCACTATACAATAATAAGCCAGTCAAAAGACTATCCAAGATGATATGTAACACACAAAGCTAGAATTGCACAAAAACATATACAAACAACAAAAACAAGGCACATAGACACTATCCAAAATGAACAGACCAGTATTTTCGAGGAAACAAGATGAGCATTGACTAAAGTTATCAATAGAGGACTGAATATTCTGTCAGTTGCTCGATTTTTTAGTCAAAAGTATAAATTTGTTCTTTACTAAAATCTGTTCATTACTAAAGTAAGTTGCTAAGTGATCCATTAACCTCAAAAATAAATTGATAAAAGAAAATTTTAATTAGAATCGAAGTTGTGGCCAGAAAGTAATATGAACTTAGTGATTTGAATCTTGTTATTAAATTTATCAAACAACTTCTTTGGTTTGAGTGTCATCTTCTTCACAAAGGTTTTACAGGTTGCCGGAAAGTTACCATTTATAATTCGAGATTAAGTAGCAACTTAAACAAGCATATGTATAATTATTAAACATCAATTTAGGTTAAAAGATAGAAAGGATACCTCGGTTGCGACGTGGGACTCACACCGGAAGTTCCTTGGTGTCGCCGGAAAATCGAACACTAACGCCGGTGGTCTCAGATGGCTACGAAAATCAACACGGAGTGGTACGAGAGTAAAAGTGGGACTGAGTTCCTGAAATTGGTGCATCCTTTTCTGAAGTCTAAATCATGGATTTTATAGCCGAGGTCGCGTGGCTTATAGCATGATCTCCGACGATTGACGTGCGGAGAAAACGAAACAGGAAATGGGATGGACTGCAAGCATGGTCTGCTGTATTTTCTCCACTGTAACACTCCTTTATTTAATTTTCTTTTTACTATCAATTATTTATTTAACTTTTGTGAAGAAACTAATTATACAACTAGTTTTAGTCTTGGGTTGGGTGTACAATATTTATTTGATTTCATTAGATATCTATAAACTTCTTATAAATTTTCTATAAACTTCTATATTTTAGTAAAATTATTTAAAATTGATAATTAACATTGTTTATAAAAATTTACAAATTATAAAATTAATTCAAAATTTTATTTATGCGTTTTAGATTTTTGTTCAAATCAAAATCTAGAAATTTCCCTTCGGGATAGTATTATTTTTTTAAAACGTCAAACTTGTCATCAAATATAGTTTAATACCGTATCATTAATACCTGACACGTTAAAATTTATTCGTGCTAATCTAATTTATGTTTTAAAATTTTCGGTTATTACAAGAAATAAATGCAATTGAGAAACAAAGTCCTTAAGCAAGTAAAGGTACAATGGAGACATCGAAAGGGGTCTGAGTCTACTTGGGAGTCGGAAGAGAAAATGAGGAAGTATTGCCCACAGTCATCCGTTATACAACAAGTTTCAAGGACGAAACTTGTTGTAAGAGGGTATATTTGTAACACCCGAAACCGAGTTTTTAAAATAATAATAAAGGAGGGATCTAGATCAACACATTTCAAAGTGGAAAACCCTCCCCCTAACTCATCACCTACTTGTAATCTTAGAGAGAGAGAGAGAAATGAGAGAAAGCTAAAGAGAGACTGAATTTTATGGAGTTTTGCACCAACTTTTGATCTCAAGCAAAGGGGAAGACAATAGCATCAGCTTCTGGTTGATATTTGAGGTAACATCAACACCTAGATCTCTGCTTTTGGGTTTATAATAAAAGGTCAAATTTTTACATGTTAAATGGCATAAAAACACTAGATCTAGCCTTGTATGAGTTAAACTAAAGGTTTGGACGTAAAAAGTTGGAGATTTGGACCGAAATCGTCATTTTTGGTAAAAACCCGTGAATCGGCCGAAAGTTTATAGTTCCGGCTGAAAGTATGTTCCAGCCGATTGGAAGTTCTGGCCGAAAGTGTAGTTCCGACTGGAAGTTATCTAGTTTAAACCTAGTTTGCATTTAACTCTTCATTCAGACTTTAGACGCCTTGTGTAGATTTCTTTCTGTTGAATTCCTTAGTATGCTAATAGGTGAGTTCTAGAAACCCCTTTTTTACTAATTTTACAACCCTTTGTATCTTGAAAACGAAACTGAGATTCTGGTATAGAGTGATTCTTTAACGAGTCCATAATTGCAAACTTGATAAAGAACTTAAAATACACAAACAATTGTTTCTTGATAATACGATAAGTGGGAGATCAAGAGTTTGACATGTTTCAGACTTCTTATACTATTTCAACAGACACCAACCATGGGAACACAACGTTTCAGGGAGAAACCGTCTAACAGACGGTTAGGGATAAACTCCCAAATTGTCAACCGCCATTTACGGCGTTCTCATGTTATCTATGATACTAATGTGGCATCTGGCCCATTACCTTAATAAAACTAGTGTTTAATGTTTAACATATCCCAAATACAAGATAAGAAAATATTCAAGTTATGCCCAATACGTTTAAAAGATTAAAACCGGGCTACAATTTGGGGTAATGTGCATGCTTGTTAATCGATTTTCAAATAAAAGGTTTTCACTCATGAAACGTACAAATGTTTACTAACATCTACGAATGTTTAAGAATGAATAAAAGTTAATGTTTCTAAAAGGAGGAGGGTAAAACTTGTATAAAGTCATTACATTCTCGAAATGTGTTATGGTCCATTCAGGGATAGGTGCTATGTTAAAAGTATGTAAAAGTTTGGCAACACCTTTATAGAGGCCTTTATGGCTAGTCAACGGTTGTTCAACTGTGGATGGAAGTGATGATGACCGCTTCGGTGTGAACGTGACCTCTAAGGTTAAATTAATGATCTGACATTGTTATGGACGTAGGAACCATAGATGTCGATGCGTATTGTCGGTCTACACATATAGTTGTAAACAACAATACTGACACTTAGGAGATGACGTATATCAAGATATTTATATATGACTTGTGATATATGTTTTGTGTACGTTTCATTTTAAAAGGTTTATATGTTTTATGCTTACGAATGAATCCCTCTTCACATGTTTTTATGTAAATTAGAACTCACTCAGTGTAGCTGACTTTTAGTGTGCATACCGGGTTAAGTGTAGATCGTGGTGTAGTCTTAGGATGGTGCTTGGATCGATGCGAAAGATTACTCTCGTGAGGAAAACTAGCATCCCCTTCTATGTTTATGAACTTTATGTTTTTGATTTAAGACAATTTATGTTATTTTTGAATTATGTCCCGCTGCTTATTTCAACGAATTATTTTTTTGTTTAAGAACTTTGTATGTTATGAGTTACTAACTATTAGTCCTCCTAAGTTTAGGGTCTTACAAACTATCAACGCTGAAACATAGTTCATACACGAGTTATTCTGACTCATTAGTTAATGGGTTAGAAAACATAAAATCAACTTTTTTATGGTGTTTTTATAAAATCGCTGCATTATTATTTTTTAAAGACAAAAAAAGGTTTAATTACTAGTTAAGAAAGGTGTTTTTGAAAACGATTTTTAATTTTTTTTGGAGAACGGTTTTTTTTCTAATTTAAAAAAAAATGTTTCTTATTTAAAAATGATTTTTATTTGTTTATTTAATACTCGTAATTTTTTTTAACAAAAAAGTATTATTTTTTATTCATTTTTAAAATACGTTACATTTTTTTTATAGAAAATGTTTTCGAACTTGTCTTTTTAAGGAGAATATAACAGTTTTAACGTTGTTTTTCTTATATATTTAGCATTTTAGCCTAACTCATTTAAAATGTAGAGTAAATTACACAAATTATGCTTTAGTAATTTATGTCCTTTGACTTCAATATTTACAGAGGTTGTCTTTTTTGAAAATTTTGCACATATTTCGTCCTTTCTGCTATTTGGTGTTAACTTTTTCTGTTAAATATAGATATGTGTCTTGCAAATGAGGGTATAATGGTCTTTTTATTTATTAAAAAACTATTTATGTAATTTTTCACTTCATGTTCTTAAAAAAACCCTAACTCACCCATCAACGGACCATAACCCATCAAAGTAGAGTATATACCCAAACTTGATAAAGGGATTAAAAAGTCATGATCTCATTAACCTAATCAACCAAAACATGATCTCATTCCAATATTCAAATACATCGAAAAGTCATCTCCCAGAGAGAAACAAAGTAACATGATCATCCCCATCCCAACTGACATTGACAATGTCCTTCAAAATTCACTCAAACTTATTAATAATAACAGTTATATAATCTTAACTTTTCTTCTAAGTTTTTTATTCAAACATTTGATAATTTTATGAATGTTTGATGAAGATCAATTATAAAATATTTTGTGTGATAACATTAAACTAATAGTTGAGATTGATTTGTCGAAATTTCAGGTTTGATATAGAACTATCTTTATTTTTTGTAAAAAAATATCTTACTTATTAAAGTAATTCAATTAGATTATATGTTGGATTCGAGATTGCTCATGGCACGTCTTAAAATTTACTTGATATTATGCATACTATTTAGACAGCAGATGATATACAGACCGTATAAGTATAAGTTGTATGAATCGTATGAATTATATTTTATCTTATATATGTCGTACAATAAAAAAAAATTGTATGGATCATATGAATAAATTTTTTATCTTATATATATATATATATGTCGTATGATAAAAAGTTATACGGATCATATAACTTTTCTAATTGAAGCATAAATGAGTTACACATGGTGACGACGTATACAATTGACTCATGCTTTATATGGTAGTGTTTTGATCAAGTCAATTTAAATATGGCCAATTACATATATCCTTCTAAAAACTTCATTAATTATATATATATATATATATATATATATATATATATATATATCCAGCTCAAAATTTTATTTACATATATCCCCTTCATTAATTACATATACACTCAACTGGATGATGGAATCAATCCGAATCAACGATGAATGTTGAAATCGACCGGAAACGGTAATCAGAAGTTAAGGTTATGATCAATGGAATAACAATAATCATAAAAAAATTATAAAAGAGAGAAATATATGTAATTTAAATTTTAGATCGGGTATATATTTAGTTATGATTAAAAATAATGGGACCATTTAAATTTAAATAAAAGTATGTAATTTTCTCGGCGTATTCGGAGGTTGACAAATAATTAACATACTAAATAAGATCACAAGAACTATAGTGATAGGACCTTCTTAATTTTATGTCAACAGGTGGCTGGTTGATTAACAGGTCCAAACAGGTTGGGTCATTAAGAGTTTTTTGTCCATTTTTTGGAATTACATAAATAATTAACATACTAAATAAGATCACAAGAACTATACTGTCTTTGTTGCTAACTATTTTGGCCACTATCTATAATAGATAATGGTGGCGGGATGGACCCAGATAAGATGAGACAATGCATGTCTCTTGGATATTCTTTGAAAAGCAAGATTATACAGACACTATTGGACAATGTAAGTTAAGTTCCCATGAATCGATTAAATGCCACCCCTTTTGTGTTTTTGGGAAGATTATACTTTTGGGGAATGAGATCAAATAAGCATACATTATTGTACTCATTTATGTTATTTATTTCCACTTTTCATATTTTTGACAGACGGAAATGGTTTCAAGACAAGTACCATGAGGCTTGGGGCTGATGTTATTGTTTTCTCTCGCTCCTTTGCAAAAGATGGAAAGAGGTTGGTAATTTTTTTGTATCTCAACTGAGTGTTTATTTATGCACTAAATATCACCAATTCCTTGTCTCAGTCACACTAGAATCAGATACATTTCTTTAGAGGTGGCAATTTTGACCCATTGACTTATGAATGTATCGACTTGGGTTGTGTTTCATCTCAAACGGGTCAGTTGAAAGTTGGCCAAAGTCCATTTTATATGCATATAATCTCCGAAATCATTTTCTTTAAAATTATTATTGTTATAATAATAATTATTTTTGTACTAAGCACAGCGTCATTAGTAACGAGTAAATAGCGAAAACAGGTTTACGGGACGATCCCTTTCGACCTCTACTAAACTCGTTTCAACCTGAACTTGTTGACCTGTTACCTAACCTGTCTCGGCCATCTTGCCACCTGTACATTTCCTCTAAGAAGTTATTCTTTATAACCCATCGTTGTGTTTTTAGTTATGCATTTTCTTTCAACTAAATTTCAATACCATGCTTGCAAGTGTAAATCTCATTGAGAAAAAGTAGAAGGAAAGACAAAGCACAAATGCTAATAATATATAATAAAGTTTTAAAATTTTTGTCTTTCAGGTCTACACAGAGCATTGGACTTGTCACGCCCCAACCGACGGCGGATTATACGTAGGGGCGGACGCGGTTGTTCAATAGCACAATGTTGACTATTAAAGTTTCAATATTTCATTAATAAATAGATTCAAAGGTTCAATACAAAGGAAATAACAAGTATACAACATTTATTTAATAAGTAGTCTAGGTCCAAAGCGTCCTATATGATCACAAACAAGTCTCATGATGTAGAACCTGAAACATGTGAAAGAATCTGTCAACTACAAAATAGTTGGTGAGATACAAAGGTTTTGACACAGTTTAACAAGTATTTGGAAAGAATTACAATTCACTATGATATATGCATTCTATAATGTAAGTATGAGAAACAAGTATCTTAAACATTGTGCACATCAACCCTTCAACAAAGTTTAGGCATAACCCGCAGGTTACCCTTATAAGTCTCAAGTTTAAAGTTTAATTCAGTAACAATCACCAAGGGCTCCCCCCGAAGGGGTCAATCAATCAAGGTGGATTGGTCAAATACAATAGATCTATCATTGTTACCATATGCTTGATCAAAGTTAATAAATGTGCTAGTTTTAAGTTTAATCTAAGCATACAAGTCTCAAGTTTAACATAAGAATAAGCATCTAGTCATAGTTGTACAAGAATTGTATAAGTTTAAAGTTTTTTTTGGAACATGTTTCACCCCAAAAGTATAGAAAGGAAAAAAGGGGCTAAGTATACTCACTTGGATGATGAAGGGTATCCGACAAGAGTAAGTGTTTGCAAGACTTGGAGAGAGAGAATATCCTCACAATAAGCCTAAGAATATAAGTCTAGAGTTTCAAGTTTATTTCTATAAGTCTAAGGCAAAAGATCTAGGATTTCATGATTCGACTAGGGTTCCAAATGGGAGACGGAAATGTTTGGGTTTGCAAAGTTTAGATTGAAGTTTCAACTACAAGGCTTGGATATCAAGTTTTAATAAGTTTATAGTTTAAAATAATTAATTAAGACAAGAATTAATGATAATAATTATTTCAAGAGTAAAATAATTATTAAATACAAAGTAGTTAAAGACTAAATAGTGATTTATGATTTAAAGTGTATATAATAACGATACATAATTATTTATAAGGATAAACCATATAAATCATTAAAGTTTCAAGTATTAAGTATTTTTTTTTTCCAATTAATATGTGAATAAATACTGAGTACCTATAAGATTGAAAAATAGAATTTCTTATAAAGTTTATATTTTAAATATAACTTTATAGGGTTTATAAGTTTATAAATGTCTTAAATAAGGTTTCTTAAAATAAAGTTTACAAGTTAATAAATATTTAAAGTTTCCATTTAGTCTTATAAAGTTTATAGGTTTGTAACTTTATAAATTTCTAATCTTGTATAATTATCTTGTTTCATTTAAATAGATAAATAAGTCTTGAATTAAATTTTTATAAAGAAAATGCTCAAGTTCATAGGTTTTCTAAATAATACACAAGCTTTATAAATTTTTATAAAATTTATATAAGTTTTTGTTAAACTAAAGTTTATAAATCAATTTAATGCCCAAAAAAATAGATAATATGTCTATTTCAAAAGAAATATAAAACAATTTTTATAGTTTTTGGTTTATTAAAATAATTCTTGTTTAGGATATAATTTTTATAAGGTTTTATAGTTTTAAAATTTTAAAAACTATATTTTTTTTTAATTCGTTAAAGTTTAATTAAGTTTCATATGATTGGAAGTATAAAGAGTGTAAATAAAATTGTATTCGAGTTTAATAAAGCTTAACCGATTTTATAAAAATAAATAAAAGATCACAAACTTGTTTAGAAGGTTAAAAGAATTAAAGGAAAAAAAATCCAGTTACCCGGATTCGAACTCGGGTCCTTGCCCGGGTCGCACACTCACACAAGAATCAACCAGCCCGACTATAGGTTTGTTAGTTTACAACACAGGAAATAAAATCTTTAAACAGAATCCCAAATCACCCCCAATTCCTCATGAACCCTAGAATTGAAACCTCCCAAATTTGATCCGATAATCCCTCTGTCTTTAACATTTGACAGAGGGTAAATGGTTCTAGGACGAAAACGGAGAGCTTGGCTTTCGATTTACCTGAAATGGTGTTGATTTGAAGGAGAACGAGTCCAAGCTTGACTTCGGCGGTAGTGATTTCAAATTGGCAATTGCAGATGTACAACGATGGAATTGAGGTTTCAGGGAGTTCGAGTGATGAGTTGTTGAGGTTTAACAGCCGATATTTATAGCGGATTCAAGCGTTAAATGCCCGATTAGGTGGGAAGTTCGCGGATGTAGAGGCCGAGTTAAATCGCTAGCCACGCGGGTGCTAGGCTCGAAATCGAGCATTGAATGTCGTCGAACGTTGGTCGCACGCCTTAGGTGAGTTCGAGGTTCACTGAATCAGGCCGGAATCGCGATTTCGCGTAAAAGGGACGAAAAAACGGGCCTAGCCAGGATCGAACTCGTGACTGATCCTGGTTTCGGATGATTGGCTTTGTGGCAGAACAGGTCCCTAAAGTTCTTAGGTTCTTTCACTTTATGTTTAAAGTTTCATTTTCAGTTTTAAAATAAGTTTCAGCATTTGATAGTTTTAGTCCTTGGACTTTTTATAAAAAAATTATGTTTTATTTTTATAAAAACTAAGTAAGTTTTATAAGTTTTTATTTCCTTTATTTTTTTATGAAATAATTTCTAGGATTTATGATTTGTAAGTTTAAAGGTTTTAGAAATAAGTTTATAAATTATTTATATAATTATAAACTTATATGTTTTAAGAATTTTAATAATATCCTGTTTAATAAAGATAAAATATAATAAACATACATATATATATATATATATATATATATACATATATGAATGTTTTTCTTAGATTCATATTAAATAAAAAAAAATTACTATTTAAGAAAATAAGAATTAAAGTTTAAAATAACACGGTAAGCGTTTAGGGAAAAGGTACATCGGAAAATCCACTATATTTTTTAGTCTATTTCATTTATCTTTATATACCCATCTTATTTCTGTTTATTGCAATTAAAAAGCTTGATTACCAAAAAGATGGTCGAGAATGGAAGAAAATCATACGGTCATCACCTAGTGACTGGAATAGGAATCTTGAGGTAGTGGTTCAGTGGTCTCCATTTTCAGGCGAAGCAGACCTCCTGAAACAGGTAAAATATATAAAAATATTTTCTATGTGTTTGTACGAATTACTTCATGATTCAGTATTTCTGATTTGGAGCTGATATGTTATTAATCTTTTAAAACTTTTTTCATCATGTAGTTTGATCATATAAAGGATCAGGGCACTCGCATAATCATTTACAATCTGTGGGATGATGATCAAGGGCAGCTGGAACTTGATTTCGATACTGATGAAGAAGTTTGTTTTAATATGACTTTATATATTTCATTGATGTCACATTGTTAATATTAAGTGGGATTAATTTACATTAAATGCATTTCTTGTAGGATATTCAAATTCGAGGTGTTAATCGAGATGAGAAGAATATACAGATGGCCAATAAGTACCCAAACTCTAGACATTATCTGACCTATCGGCATTCACTGAGAGTAAGGCTTTCTAGTTGCTAATAATTCTATGTAATGAATTTAATTCATGTTCATTTTCTGTCTGGTTATTATCAATTTATCACTAGAAATGGTAAAATGGCAGGTCGGGCGGGATAACAGGTTAAAATTGTTGAGTTAAAATGGTGATCTGACAATCATTTTTTCTATCATCGCAAATACTATATTATCAAAATATAAATATAATTATTTCGAATAAAGTGATTTAAGAGGTTGTAAGAGCATCTCCAATGTATGTGCTAAACATTCACTCCGTTTTCTTGTAAATATTTCAACTATGATGTATGCACAAAAATTTTACATCATTTTCCTACACTTTGTAACTTAGATTTACACATTAATTTGTTTCGCTTATGTTATTTAGTGTATATAATAAAAAACAAATAGTTTTATTTTTATTTCATATTTCCTAGATATTCAGGAAATTAATTCTTCATTTTACTCTTCAATATATATATGAGTAACAAAATAATATAAAAAATCATACTCCATATGGTACTCTTCTTAAAGGCCTCAATGATATTGTTTTAATAATAACATTTTTATTATTTAATCTTTCCTTTTTCATAACTGTTAATCAGGCTTGTTAGCTGCTTTTGTTAGTATCATGAACCTTTGGACTACATTACTAGTATTCTTTTGATCAGTACCACTATTTGTAATTTGAATTGCAATCTTTCCAATCTTGTATGATTTTGTATCATGAATTGTTATTATTATGGTTTAGTTATGCATCCTTTATACGTTTTTTCAGAGTTACTCGTCGATTCTTTATCTAAGAATTCCTCCTGGATTTCGGATTATTCTTCGTGGAAATGATGTTCAGCATCATAATATAGTAAATGACATGATGATGGTGACCGAGACTACATATCGTCCTCAGCCTAGTGCTGATAAAATTTCTAGGGATTCAAATGTAATGTTTTCTAATGAGGTTGTTGCTTATGTATTGTTTTAATTTTTTTTAATTACATTGTTTTGATTAACAGATAGTTGCAGTTGTTACTATGGGGTTCGTCAAAGATGCAAAAGCTCATATCGACGTTCAAGGATACAATGTTTATCATAAAAATCGACTCATTAAGGTTTAAATTCTTTTACATGGTGATGGTTGAGACATTTAGTTAATGGGTCAATTTGTGGTATGGTTTATCCCTAATAGGTCAAATGGGTCAAATAAAATTTTTTTTAGCTAAATGGGTCAAATGGGTTGGAAGCGCCCGAGGTGTATCTTTAATGCTAACAAGCTTATAGCCTCCAAAATTGTTTTATTAACAAAAAAAAATAGATTGTTACTGTAATAACATAGTTTTTGTAATCATATTTAACACTTTGCTATTTGTAAAGATTTGGGAAAACGGCCTGTTTTACCTGAGCCTAGTTTTACTTTTGACCCATTAACCAACCCGCACATTTTGTCACTTCTACTTATGACACATGAAGTTTTAGGTTTCTAATCATTCCAAGTTTCGATTTCTCGTGCTAATATTAGGGTCAGTTGGCAAACAGTTATTTGTGGGACCAAGATTCCCACTTGTTAATCCAGGTTTTCCTTTAATGAAGTAACACTTCTTGTTTTACAGCCATTTTGGAGACTTTGGAATGTCGCAGGAAGTGATGGTCGTGGAGTAATAGGTCATATTTCTTTAAAAATTTGGATGCTTTATGTGAATACATGTTAGTTAGCAAAGAATTGTTTTAAAATAAGTTTTTTTTGGCTTATTACTGTTGATTAGGTGTTTTGGAGGCTAATTTTGTAGAACCAGCTCATGACAAACAAGGGTTTGAGCGGACCATCGTCCTTTCAAGACTTGAAACACGTCTTATTCAGATGCAGAAGAGATACTGGTATGCTCTATGTGTTCATGCACATTCGTAATGCCTGTACATGTGGCAATTTTGACTAGTTTACTTATGAATGGGTCGATTTGGGTTATGTTTATCTACACAGGGTCAATCGGGTAAAGTAAAAAGTTACCTGTTTTGCCACCTCTAGATTTGCAACCAACAAAACGTAATCACTTCTTTATTCAGGCGTGCTTACTGCCATAAAATTGGATATGCCCGATATCCCCAAAGAGTCAATAAGAACAGCCTAGAAGATAGAGGTACATGATATATTGAATTTGTTTCAAGGGATTGTTTGTTTATATATTTATGTATTATTTTTTTCACGGTGGGTGGTTATTGAATATACCCTTGATCCTTTTGTTCTCGTAGAATCTTCTCCCGACTATACCCATGAAACTTCTTCTAAAAAGAAGAAAGTTGCATCAACACCACCAAATGAATCTTCAAATAAACTTCAGAAACTAGGATCTGTTGATGGAGAAGGCCCAAGTTCACCAAAGTCAACGCATTTGACCGAAAATATCCCTGATGATGACTTGCAAACTACCCCGAATTTGAGACGTACAAATGGCAGTTCTCATACTGAAAAATCAGCTAGGAATTCTACTCCAAAAGATGCTTCTCATTCAGCACATGCTGCAAATTCTGAAGATATGCAAGATTATTCTCCTAATGGAAAGACTACACAAACTGTCATAAGCGTTTGTCATTTTATTAAAAAAAATATGATTTGGTGCTGAATCATAAGGGCTCTGTCTGGACTTGATCCTAATTGAACCAAAGAGTTGTAGAATTATTGATTTTTATTATTGTAGAAGTGATTACATAGAGAATATATAAAGTACATGAGACCCTTCAGATTACCTAACATTAATTGTCTAATATTCCCCCGCAAATTAAGCTCGGGAGAGATTTAGATTTAAAATAAAACCATAAAACGTAAAAGATAGTCGGTCTTCGTCTTCCTGCCATGCTTTCACCCATCACTTGCACCGGTTTTTTTTGTTTGTTTTTGTTTAAGACCTTGCAATTATAGGAAATGTATATTTGATATATTTCGTTAATTCAAACTGAGTGATACAAGGTTAATATATAGACAATACACAGAAAGGAAATAAGCTAATTCTATGGTCCTAGCTAAAATAAAGGATCACCATCATTGCAATTATATACATTCTAAATATACATATGGCTGAGAATAGGAAGTCAATATTCTTTATGAGTCGGTTATGATTTGGTAATATTCCTTATACGCCCCCGCAAGATGGAGGATCCGTCAGATACTCCGATCTTGGATCGATTTCGAAGAAAAGGTGCGCGGGCCAACGGTTTGGTGAGCATGTCTGCAAGTTGATCTTGTGAGCTTATGTGAAGGACCCGTAATTTGCCAGCGGAGACTTGTTCCCGAACAAAATGATAGTCAAGAGCAACATGTTTCATTCGGGAATGATACACGGGATTGGCACAAAGGTATGTTGCTCCCGTATTGTCGCAAAACAATGTCGGTGTTTGAGTTGTAGTGAGACCCAGTTCATGAAGTAAGTTCTTTGTCCATATGAGTTCAGCGGAAGCATTAGCTAAGGCCTTGTATTCCGCTTCTGTAGAGGAGCGGGAAACTGATTTTTGGCGAGTGGACTTCCATGAAATTATGTTTGTACCAAGATAAAGAATGTATGCAGTAGTTGACCTACCAACGTCATTTACACCCCCCCAGTCAGAGTCGGAAAAGGCCGAGAGAGTAAGAGCGGAATTGCGATTGAGGAAGAGGCCATGATGGATGGTACCTTTAAGATATCGAAGAACTCGTTTAAGAGCTTGCCAGTGCGTTTGGCGCGGACTGTGCATGAATTGAGACAGCTTGTTAATGGCATATGAAATGTCCGGTCGAGTGAATGTGAGATATTGAAGTGACCCCACAAGTTTCCGGAATGGAGTGGAGTCCACCGAAGGAGATGAGTCGATGTGCGATAAGGGTTCAGTGGCGCTAAGAGGTGTCATGACATCCTTTGCACCATCCATGTGAAACTGTTGTAGAATATCTTGAATATAACGATGTTGCGACAAGAAAAGACCCGTAGGTGTAGGAATAACCTCAACACCCAGAAATTGATGAAGCATGCCAAGATCCTTGATGGAGAATTTTTGGCTTAAAGACTGAATGAAGTGATCGAGAAAATGTGAATCATTTCCCGTAAGGACTATGTCATCCACATAGACCATGAAATAACAAATGACTGTTTGATGTTGGTATATAAAAAGAGAGGCATCGGCTAAAGATTTACGAAATCCAAAGCGAAGAAGAAATTGAGTGAGCTCAATGTACCAAGCGCGTGGAGCTTGTTTTAAGCCGTATAGAGACTTTTTTAGCTTGCAAATATGATGTGGATATTGAGAATCTATGTAACCCGGTGGCTGAGTCATGAAAACCTCCTCATGAAGAGTGCCATGAAGGAAGGCATTGTTAACATCTAGTTGTCGCAATGACCAATTTTTGGATAGTGCAATGGAGAGAATGGTGCGAATGGTGATGGGTTTAGTGACGGGACTGAACGTATCAAAGTAGTCCTTCCCGTATTCTTGGAGAAAGCCTTTCGCCAAGCTTTGTATTTTGCAATGGAACCGTCGGAATTACGTTTGATCCGTAAAACCCATTTACAACCAATGGGTTTATGGGAGGTCGCGGGTACAAGTTCCCATGTTTGATTTTGAATGAGTGCGTTGAATTCATCATTCATTGCATTGCGCCATCGCGGGTCTTTAGAAGCTTGAATATGAGTGGTGGGTTCAAGGGTGGGTGGAAGCGGATGAAGAGTGGTGGTGTTTACGGTATTAGCGTTATAGTATTTAGGATTGGGTTTACGGTCTCGTTGAGGGCGTGTAGAGGGTGAGGGTGGTGGTGGTGGTGGTGGTGATGGTGGTGGTGGTGGAGATGGAGAGGAAATGTTGGTATCGGGTGTGGCAGTTTGAGAGGGAGGTGGTGTGATATTGGTTGGAAGGGTGATCATGGGTGAGATGGTCGGTGAGGAAGGAGTGGGAGTAGAGGGGTTTAAGGATTCTGTGGTGGAGGGAATAATATTATTGTGAGTAGGCAGTGGATTGGAGGTGGGGTTTGATTGCATGGGATGTGGAGCGTGTGCATGATTAGGCGAAGGTGATGCGATAGGGTTGGGCATAGTATGAGATTTTGGTTTTCTTTTGCTAGTTGGTATAAATTTTTCGGGTGTAGGAAGGGAATTTATGTGGGTACCATGTGTGGTGAATGGAAAAATATGGTCAATGAATTCAACATGACGAGAGTGATAGAGACGGTGTGAGGCGGGATCATAGCATTTATAGGCCGACTTAGAGGAGGAGTAACCGAGAAAAATGCACTTGATGGAGCGCGGATGGAGCTTGGATGAGGCATACGGTCGCAACCACGGGAAACATAGACAACCAAATGGTTTTAGTTTTGTGTAGGTTGGTTGAATTTTGTATAGTCGTTCAAAAGGCGATTTGAAATTTAGAATTTTTGTGGGTAGTCGGTTGATAAGATAAACTGCTATTTGAAAAGCATGAGACCAAAAGTTAAGTGGCAAGTTTGCATGGTGGAGTAAGGATAATCCGGTTTCAACAATATGTCGGTGGCGTCTTTCGGCGACACCATTTTGTTCCGGTGTGTGTGGGGGAGTGGTAAAGTGGGAAATCCCATGCTTTTGAAGATGGGGAATCAAGCCAATGTATTCGCCTCCATTGTCAGAAAAGAGGGACACAAGCGGCGTTTTAAAGAATTTTTCAACTAGCGATTTGAATTGTGGAAATAAAATTGCAACATCCGATTTTCGCTTAATAGGGTAAAGCCATGTGTATTTAGAGTAAAAGTCGACAAAGATGACATAGTATGTATAGCCATCATTTGAAGTTTGAACCGGACCCCAAACATCCGAGTAAATAAGCTCGAGTGGTTTTGAGACCTTAAATGAATTTTCTCCAAATGGATTTTTATGACTTTTATTTAACGAACAAGCATCGCAATGAAAAGAAGCATTTGACATTTTATTATAACCAAGTCCTAAATTATTGAGCAAAAGTTTTAGAACATTGATGGAGGGATGCCCAAACTTGTGGTGCCAAGAGAGAAGCGATCCGAATGTCTTGATGCTTGAGTTGAGTTGATGAATGGGTTGTTGTGGAAACGATGAAGCATAATAGACGTCATTAATGTTCACTCCCCGCATGAGTCGCGCCCCCGTGCGAAGATCCTTAACAAAAAAATGAAAAGGAAAAAATTCAACAGAAACATTATTAGTTTTGTAAAGTTTAGCGACCGAAACGAGATGATTACGTAAATGAGGGACAAGCAAAACATTGTTTAAAGATAATGTGCGAGTGGAGGTGGGAATAGAAGTATGGCCTGTGTGAGAGATAAAGAGAGTTTTACCATTCCCGAGCACGATCTCATCGGGCCCGCCATATTCTGAGAGGTGGTGTAAACAGGACCGGTCAGGTGTGACATGATGAGACGCTCCGGTATCAAACATGAAAGGTGATGTGGGTAGCGAGGAGCTTGACACCGAAGAGTTCACCGTCGGGTTGTTATGTGGCCCCAACGAGTTCACAGCAACATTGTTTTCTTGTAAAAACCGTTGGAGCTTCCGGCAGTCTTTTGTTTCATGACTTGAAATCTGGCAAAAATTGCAATAAGAATTGTTTCGGTTAGTACGAGCATATTGTGAAGTGCCACTGTTTGGATTTGGAGCATGATTATTGCGTGGGCCATAGGAGTTGGGCCTATTATAGGACCGGTTTCCATAGTTGGGCCGAGAGTAGGAACGTAGGGTTTGTTTTTGGGTATTGTTAACCGTGGTAACAAGCGGTGTGTGATGGGATTCTTGAAGAGATCTTTCATGATCTACTAGCTTTTCATAGAAATCAGAGAAAGTCATGGGTGTATCACGAATTTTTAGAGCAGCGGTAATGGGTTTGTAATCATCGCCTAAATGGGTGAGGATATGAACAATGAGATCATCATCATCAATTGGCTTCTGGGCTAGGGCTAGTTCATCAGCAATTGCTTTCATCTCATTGAGATATTCAGCAATAGGTTTGGTTCCCTTGGTGTGGGTAGCAAGTTTTGAGCGAAGCGAGATGAGCCGGGATCGCGAGACGCTAGCGTAGCTCTCGGTTAAACGTGTGAAAAGTTGGTGGGATGTTTCAGCAGAGGAGACGATTGGTTGAATCGTATCCGAACAACTTCCAAGAAGTGCTCCGAGGAGGTTTTGGTCTTGTCGAAACCAAAGACAGTAGGCGGGATTCGGTTTTCCTTCAAGTGTTTTTGGTGGTGGTTTAGTTCGGCCGTCCACGAACTGCTCGAGTTCGAGACTCATGAGAGTGGATAAAACTTGTTTGCGCCATGAGATAAAGTTGGTGGCTGTTAGTTTGATGGAAAAGTGAGTGTGGGTAGAGAGCTCAACAATGGTGGAAGAAGTTGACATGATGAGCAGTGGTTTTTGAACCGAAAAAAAATAGTGGGAATAGTTTTGGATCGAAAAAAAAACTCAGAGGAGTGTGATGGCTCTGATTACCATATAGGTAATGTATATTTGATATATTTCGTTAATTCAAACTGAGTGATACAAGGTTAATATATAGACAATACACAGAAAGGAAATAAGCTAATTCTATGGTCCTAGCTAAAATAAAGGATCACCATCATTGCAATTATATACATTCTAAATATACATATGGCTGAGAATAGGAAGTCAATATTCTTTATGAGTCGGTTATGATTTGGTAATATTCCTTATAGCAATCAACCTTTATTTTGTGTTCTTCGCTGCTGGAGACTTCAATTCCATGGGGTTTGTTCCCATATTCTTCTCCTCCACCATGTGACACATTGGTCATAGTATGAGTGCAACCCTCGCAAACATGGAACAGAAAGCATATTAGCTTTCGCGAGGTGCAAGTCGTTGGATTTTTACGTACAAGGGTGCGCTGCCGTTGTTTGGCGGAGCCGGTGTTGTATTGTGGCGGCAATCGAATTGAGGAGGGTGGCGGCTGCCAGGTAGGGCCACGACGGCGGCTATCTGTGGTGGCAGCGGCGGATCTTCAGATATAGGGTTTTTTTTTTGTGGCGGCGTGTTGGTGGGGTTGACGGCAGTGGTGTTGTGGTTGCTGCGAGCGGCAGTACAGATAGTAGAAGATGAGAAGACCGGCAACGATTTTGTGGCGTGTTGGTGGTGGGTAGGGCGGCGGCGGCGGCCGGCCGCCCTTCCGGCGAGTTTTCCGGTCAGTGAGCTACAAAGCTCTGATACCAAATTGAACCAAAGAGTTGTAGAATTATTGATTGTTATTATTGTAAAAGTGATTACACAGAGAATATATAGAGTACATGAGACCCTTTATATTACCTAACATTAATTGTCTAATAATCTTGAATGATAAATGGCCGTTTGACAAGAAATTACCATTTTAACCCTTTGTATAATTTGGATGCAATTTCTTATAACTGGCAGTTTCTGGTTGTTGGTGAAAATGGAAGTGCTCCTATAAACTATAATGCACCTGATTTAAATCAGTTGGTGGAAGAGAACCGCAAATTAAAAGAGAAGTATGTCGCCGTTTTCCCATTATACTCGTATAAAATTTGTTGCAGTTGTCTAATTTAATTTATAACTTTGTTTTTATTCTTATATCGTCATAGGTTGGAAAGGAAGGATGAAGATATCGTAGGTGATCTTCTTCGTGGTTTAGAAAGACAAAGAAATCAATGCAAGGCTCTTGAAGCTCAGGTATTTTATAAAAACTACTGCAATTTGAAACTAGTTATCTTATTATTGCAAGTTGAAATTGCAAGAATTAGTTTTTACTGTTTGGATGAACAAATTTAGCTTCAAATCATCTTAGTTGGACTATGTTGTCAAAAGCCCACAAGGCGCCTAGGCGCAGCCCAACGCAGCCTTGTTGCCTCCCTTCAAAAGCCCCATTTTAAGGCGCTCAGACACATTTCCAGGCCAAATTCCGGCTAAAAATATTTTGAACAGGTATGAAACAATTACACTAGCCCTAAACAAGCCTGCAATAAACCTAAACTAGCTCAAAATGAGCCTAAAACCCCTAAAAATGGTATTTTTGTACTATGTGCCTCGCTTAAAAAAACCCTTGCTTTTTAAGCGCCTTGCGCCTTGACAACATTGGTTTTGAATAGTTAACTTATGCCTGCTTCAACAAAAAAATGATTATCCAAGTGTAAAATAGAATTACCTATTTTAACCATTTTTTTAACATAATTCTAAAGATTTTACTCCCATTCACAAAAAATTCACCTTTTTTCATAAAATCGTCTTTTCATCATTTAACATATTAATTCCTTAAATGATGAGAATATGCCAAACACCTAAATATCTATTTATTTGATTATTTAGAACTACATAAGTAATCCAAACACTATTTTCTATGTTTCTTTTATTAAAACTGTTTCTCTTTACTTCTTTTCCTTCCACAAAAATTAGCAGTTTCCAATTTGGGATATCACATGAAAGATGTACATTTTATTTTTTGGTAACTATTCAAGTTGAACCTATCTATTTGTGTGTTGTCAACATATTGATGATGTCACAAAGATCATTTATTTGGTCATTATGTAAGGACATTTTAGACATTCTGAAATTGTATGCCTAGTAGGAGTCATCTATTTAACTCAAACTTGTTATAATTATTATTTGTAATTAGCTTGAGGAAGTAAAGGAAAATTTTGAGAATCTCACCAAGGAGCAAGAAACTATAATCGACATATTTGCGGAGGAAAGAGAGAAACGAGATATTGAGGAGGAGACTTTAAGACAGAAGTTGAAGGTTTCTTCTTTTACTTTTATTTTGGTTAGAAGTGGCAATTTCGACTGATTTTGTTAATAAAAGAGATTGGTTTAAAAAAAGGCTCGCCTGAGAGTCGCTCTAGAATGTTTATATGTGAAAACAGGGTCAAAAAGGCGTGACTTATTTTTTTATAAACGGGTTTGGTTTAATTAGGTCTCTAGGAGGTTTATATATAAAAACAACCAAGCGATAGAAGAATTTATGAAAGATTTACTTAATAAATAGGTTAATATGTTAAACATATGAGAGAGACCATCTTCTGATCGTAAATCAAGCTCATTTGGTTGTAGACAAACGCATGTCTCACGTACTTGATGTGTGCTTCTCGCGCCTTGGTTTTTGGGATCAAACCACCCCATGCTTTTTTAAACCAAGTAAATGGGCAATTTAGTTTTTTTTTTCTCTAACATATCAAACGGGTAAAGTGTTACTAAGTATTAGCTAAAAATGAAACGGGTCATATTTTACACTCGTTTATAAAAAAGTTACTTTTGGACAAAAATTGTTTCAAGATAGCTAGACCCAACCAAAACAAAAAATCATTTGTCTGATACCCGACCCGTTTGTTTTTTCATCATTACTTTTGGGTTTAGGTTGCTCCATTGCTTGGTGCTTGAAATGTTTTCCTTTTTGCAGGAGGCAACTGCTACCATCAAAGATTTAGTTGAGCGGGTGAAACAATTAGAGTTGGAGAAGATGAAAAGCCACGAACTCAGTGTGGCTTAAAAACATCGGTTGAAAGTTAGCTGGTTCTGACAAAGGAATTTTACATATAGTAACCGCTTCCACCTTATTAGTTTTATAACCTTAAAGTCTGCCGGCGTTGGTGCAAAGTTTTGCGTTTAGAATGAGAAGCTCTATCTGAACGAATGTTGGTGATTTTAGTATCATCAATATCATTTTAGTATAATTAGATTTACTTAAGACCAAATGAGAAGTTGGAATATACATTGATACGAGTTAGGAGGTGTGGAATACACACTCGATCAAGACTATGATGATTTTCGGACATTATGGAACCTCTAAGGTTCTTAGAGTTAGATCATGGGGTTTCTTAGGGACACCATCCCTTGGTAGGGTTTAAAGGGTAGCGCTCATAGTGGGGTTGGCAGAGCCCCTGTCGGCATTACTATTTTAAGAATGAGTAAGTTATTAAAAAAAATTAATTGTGAAAATTGTCATAAGGTTTGCACTTCTATTGATCTCCATGTGAAGCTCTTACTATACAAGGCAACAAAGGTGAGGATGTTTCTCAACAACTAAAATACTCTTAAGGTTATTGGCTGTTTAATGTATGTCATGATAAGCATAAGACCGGACATAACATTTATTGTCGGAAAGCTAAGCAGATTTACTAGCAATCTAGTTCACACCATTGGACAACTATAAGGTTAGTATTTAAGTAATTGGGGAGAACCATGGACCATGGTTGACATACACTGAATTTCCTTTGGTTATTAAAGGGTATTCAGAATCTAAGTTGGATAACAAATATGGAAGATCGCTCCTTGATAAGTGGATGTGTATTCTTACTTGGAGGTGGTGTCATTCCATGGACTTCTAATAAGCAAACTTACATTACCGACTCAACAATGGAATATAAGTTTGTTGCTTTAGTTGCAGCCGGTAAAGAGGCTTAGTGGCTAAGGAATTTGGTGTACGAGATTACATTGTGGCCCAAAACGATATCACCAATCTTTATCAGGTGTGATGGTGTTACTACATTGGCTAATGCATATATTCAAGTGTACTATGGTATGTCTAGACACTTAGGTGTTAGACACAACATGATTCATGAGTTCGTAGGTACAAAACATAATATATTTGATCATCTAACGAAAGTGTTAGGAAGGGATTTAGTGCACAAGTCACCTGTAGGGATGAGATTAAAGTAAAGTCCATTTAAATCTCTCATGTTAAGATACACAATTCTCATCTAATACAATGTTAGCTGCTGAATTCAATGTGAAAAGCTTGACATCAGGAGATTGGAACACGTGTCAAATCATCTCAATATATGTGTTCAAACATGCAAGATGAGGAAGTTGAAGTTTAAAGTTTTTAGTAATAGTTCTTTTGAGAATTGCATATGCATGTGCAAGACTAAAGCACTATCTATATAAGTATTATTTTAGATGCTAAAATGAGTTTGGTCTTGGTTTCTATATGATGATTGGGACACAAGGCTAGTAAAATATAGTGTCAGGATAAGAACATACAAGTATGTTGAACTTGTGTGTTTATATTCTTCATATATTCAAATTAATAGCAAGGGTTCTATACTTAGAGATACCTTGATATTCAAATATTTGGAATGTGTAAGATGAAAATTCAATCGTCGAGACATTTTCATTTATGCATGAGTTTGTTTTCTTTGATGACTAATTTAAGTGAATCAAGGATTACACTAAAATAAGGGAGAAATGTTTGTGATGTCACCAATGTAATTTTATTAGTATAACTTGAATTACCTGAGACCAAATTAGAAATTGAATATACACTGATATGAGTCAAGAGATGCGAAGTACATACTCGATCAAGACTACTCTGATTTCGTGCATTTTGAAACCTCTAAGGTTCTTAAGCCCCTAAACCATGGTTCCAAGGCCCTTTGGTGGGGTTCCACATAAAGCCACTGGCTTTGAATTTGTCTGATTGTATTATTGTTTTTTTATATAAGATTATTAAGTTTATATTATAGAGGCTTACTTTTTTTTACACGTCCCCGACCCAAAAACATGTTAAGGATTCTCAGGACCGGCCCTGTTGAGATCATTTTAAATAGAAAAGTGTTAGGTGTGTTAAACCAAAAGGAACTTGGTCTATGTGGTTAGGTCGCGCGTTGCTTAAGCAAGGGACAAGGTTTCACACGTTTCTTAACCGGTTTAATTAGATTTTTTGTTCTTTTTTTTGTTTTTTTTATTCCAACAACTATATTTTTATCTAAATTTGGATCAAAGCTAACCCGTGTCAAGAGTAATATATTTTTAGTTTTTTTTTTCAATAACAAAGTATTGTTTCTTTATGTTTCTACCAATGATTTTTTGCAGGTTCATCTAATCTAAGTGTTTCTAAACGTGTGTTTTTACAACAACGTTACTTTTTCATGATTTACGAGTATATCGTAGTGACGTTTTTTATCTATGTATCGATTTTCGAAAATAGTCCACGGTAAGGTGTGGACTTAACGTTTACTAGTTAAAAAACAAAAACCTAATAGTTATACTTCTTTATTTATTATATAAAATCTGTATTATTTTTCAAGATTTTAACACATTCTCTAGAAAAAATCTAAACAAAAACGTGATTTTATAGCCTACAAAGACTATCATGTGCTATAAAATCTATATTAGGTTTTCTCTTAAAGCATTCCCAGCCCGTTCATTACATTTCATATCCTTATCCTTATTATTACGCTAAAAAACACTACTTTTTCTACCTTTTATCTCTACTTTTCTCTCTTCTTATCCTTATAATTATACTAAAAACCACTACTTTTATCCTTATATTTACACAAACCTTATATATTTTCTGTCTCATTTACTCATAACAACTTTAAACCAATTCATAAAATATACAAAACTCACTCACATAATTATAAGGAATAAGCTGTGAATGCTCTTAGGGAGAGAATTATGACAGTGAATTAATAAATCTGTATAAAAATTTATATATTTATTTATTTCAAATACATTAACTATAATCCAAACATATCTATAAATGTATAATTCAAACACAACACGTGTAACTCATATGTATAAACAATGGAAAAAAAAACTAAAATGGACATTTAACTAAAAAGTTATCCAAAATAGACATCCTCATTTAGACGGCTAAAACATAGACATCCTTCACAATAGCCGGCTAAGCTGCCTAAATTTAGTCGGCTTGAAATTTCGTGCCCAAATTCCTTTTTTGCATTGTACGAACCAACTAGATTGCGACACGTGGCCGTCTAATAGCCGGCTATAGGCGTCTAATCATGTTAGCTGGGCCGTAAGCCGACGCTTTTTTAACGCTTAGCCGACAAACTTAAGTTAAAAGGTTTGACCGGCAAACTTAAGTTAAAAGGTTTGACCGACAAACTAAAAAGACTTGGCCGCCAAAAGAAAATGTTTACGAAACAAAAACCATGGTCTTACAAAACAATATTTTAAGGTTTAGCTGTCAAACTTAGAAGGTGTCACAAAAGTGCGCACTCTCGACACAAAATATGTCCACAAAATAAAAACATCATTAAACTACAAAATACAATGTCTTAAATAGTTAAACTATCCCTATTTATCATTTAAATCCTAATCATACTTTTGTGTTGTTGACTCATACATAAATTGGCGGGAGCTTTCTTCGTCGACATCAACATATGTAGGCTCAGAACGAGTAAATGATTCTTCTCTTTTTGATTTTGATTTTGATTTTGATGACATATGTGAATGAAGAGAGATTTTACATGTGTGTCGAGAGTGCCAGTTTTATGACATATTCTAAGTTTGCCACCAATATTCTCTCTCTATCTCTAGAAAAGTTTTAAAGAACAACTTAAATTATTTTTTTAATGTATTTAAAATTGTCAAAATTTGTCACCAATATTTTCATACTTCTATCACAAATTATTCATAACATCAAATCACTCTTTGTAAATTAACCAACCAATTAAATATGTCTCCCGTGCAACTTAACCATGGTTAATACTCAGGGTCAGGGGCTCCTCTCCTCACACACCACTCGCATTTTGTATGCGCACAGAGAATAAACCCCACGTCCACTAGAAGACATTTCCGAAACCCTAATATTCTCCCTCTCTATCTCTAGAAAAAGTTTCTCTCTCTACATTGATGCACACACAGATTTACGCTTACATGCACACTTATCGGAGCTGATTGTCGTCTCTCTCCTTCTCGATCGTGCGATCATTCTCTCAGCGCCAGATTCAAAGGTTCGATCGGTATATTACCTTCCAATTTTGCATCGTTTTTGTTTATATAAAGTTTCTCAGCCTTTTAGTTTGTTCTGGCCGGCCTTACACGATCTTCTCTGCCATTTTTGTCTCTCCAATCTGAGGTTGCATTGCATCGGATTTAGTTTTATGCATTAAAGCATTACACAATGATTCCTCAATTTAAGCTTTTGTGTCAACGTCTAAACTGCTTGAGCTCATGAGAAATTCAGTATCGATCGTATTTTATGCAAAATATCGTCGGAATCGGCGCTTTTCCAGAAAATTTCAGTAAAATTTCGTCGGAAAATCTCTCCGTTTAGATTCTGTTTTCTGTATCGGTTTCGTAATCGAGGTTATCAATCTCCTTCTGTTTTTATATACACATCTCTCTTGTTAAAGCCTGTGTTCATCAATCTGTCATTTTCCATTGAATAAAGTGAAACACCGAAGCGGAAATCCTGTAGTCAAAACTCCTCCATGATTCGGCGGTAGAATTTTATGTTTTGCTTTTTCATACTCAGAGTTTTGATTGATTCGATGTTTACACCTATACTGTGTACTAATTAATATTATAAAATAAATTTCGTGATGATGCAGTACAGGTACTAGTCGCCGTTTCAATCTCCCCACTCCTGTTATCCATAGAGTCAAAGATTGATTCTCGCTTTCCGACTGATCCTCACGATTTCTCCGTACAGCCTACTCCACGCATATGTATATAACCTTGATTATATCTACGATAAAGTTCATCGTCGGAGTTTAGCTCCGATTCAAGTAGATCATATTAAATATCAAGCGTTTCATCTCAATTTCCGGCTAAATTACAGGATCTGATGACTTTGAGCTCCGGTACTGGTTTGATGAAGAAGAAGTTATCGTTATCGTTACCGCCGCGGATCGCATTTGTTACGGCCACGTGTTCGGTGGTGCTACTGGTGGTTGCGTTTGTTACAGGTGTGGTAATCATCTCACTTACAATTAAATCGTTATTAAATCCGCTTTTATATTTTCATCTATCCGCCATTAAATTCAACTTTGATGTTCAATCGCTTTCACAATTAAAACTTCAATTATCGTGTTCATACACGATAGGTACGTTGCCGTAATAATTTTCTAATCCATCCGCCATAATTTTGTCGTCAGGTACGTTGCGATTCGGTGGAATTCTAATGGAGCCGATGAGTACTGTTGTTGTTGCAAAGAGTACAACCTTCAACAGCACGATAAATACCGGTCTGCATCGCAAGCTTCTTCAAAATTATGGTAATCGATCTCAACAAAACCCTAGCTTCTAGATTCGTTAATTTGTTCTTCCAATAAAAAATCAAAACCAATTAATAATAAATTAATCACATATTTTGAATTAAAATTTGAAAATATGGAATCTGTGGCGTGCAACCACGTTGTGTCGGTCTTCTCCGGTGATCTTTCTTGCTAAACGCTGCAGCACTGCACTGCAGGCAGTGTTGGACGGGTACAGAGCCTCTTTGCTCAGATATATTTGTAATGAAGTACGGTTATTAATGGTGGTGGTGCACGTATGTTTCCTTCTAGTGGTCAATTCTTTACATGCTGGTTTTTTACCATCCTTCAGTCCCCATTTTTATAACCACCACCATGCAAACGTTTTGTTTGTTTTTTCTTTTTGACAAAAATGATCCCGAACAAACCCTTTTGTTTAAAGGTAAAATTTCTAAAATGTCCTTATTACTAAATTTTTTTCACTTATCTCATTTATTTTTTCCGTGAATGTCTCATTCAACACGGTCGTCTGACGGTATTTTAAAAAAAAATTCGATGGTATTTGGTGTTTGAAAAAAAAAATTTATCTCAACAATTTTGTAAAAGATAAAATAAAATCTTTTTTTGAAAAAAATTACTGATTTTATATAAATACAATTAGATCATACCTCAACAATTTTATAAACATACCGGCGATTTGGACATGTGACGACTGCGCTTAGCTGAGAAAATGTCGGACAGCCATGTTATACCGTCGGTCCGATGGTATATGAGTAAAGAAAAGTAATAAACATATTTTGGGGATTTTCCTTTATTTAAATAGAACTTTGACTTTTTTATTTTTTGTATAATTATAAGTCAATATAAAACACCATGTAAACTTATATAAAAGGGATAGTTACATGATTTTAGTCTTAAAAGTTAAAAATTAATAAGGTTTTGAGACATAAGCCCTAAATATTTATTTATTAATTTTTTTTGTGCTTTTAAAAAGATGTGATCAAAATGACTAACTACATTAGTGACCTGTTTTCGGCTATAAAAAAAAATTATGCAGTTTTGATCTTAAAAATCAAAGATGACGAGATTATCTTGTTTAATTAATGATTTTGACATCTAAGCCCTAGAATATTTTTGTTTCTTGTTTCGGATGTGACTATTTTAAAAGAATGATTACATGAAAATAAACCTTGTGAAACTAACCATTTTCATGATTTTCCTAAAAAAACCATTTTAGGTTGGTTATTTTATGTTAATGAAAATCAGTACCTCGGAGAAGCAAACTAAAATTAAATGTTAGACGCACAAGTAAAAGCAAATGTAACATTGGAGTCTTACATGAAACCATTTTCGGGATTTGCATTTTAATCGAAAATATGCATATTTTGGTGAAAGGTATCAATCGTATCCCGCGCATGTTAGCTACCCAAGCATCTATGCCTCGTTTATTGGAAATTTTAAAAGCACAATTATCCTTCATTTTCTGATTGATTTGGATATTAACATTATACAACATTAAAAAAAAGTCTGCTTTGTCTTTCTTGCTAGCGGGTTTCTTGTGTACTTTCATATTATATTTAAAAAACTAACCTAGTTTTATAAACTTTTGACAGTTAAAAATTAAAATAATTATTAACTGTCAAATTTATCGCAATTTAATGACATAGTTGTCTAGTTGGTGAATTTATAAAAACATTTAATGCAAAAGCTAATGAATCTTAGAGTTTTTAACTTTTTATAGGACATGAGAAATGTTATTTTTCAGTTATATTTTTCGTTACTCTAAAAAAGAGAAAGAAAGAAAAGAATGCTTGCTTCAATAATTTAGTTTAGAATAAGCTGTTAATTCATCTATTGATTTCTAAAAGGTTTGCTCACTTTATATTTATTGTTTTTTAGAAACAAAAATAATATCTTTTAGTTTTACAAAACATAACATTTTTTTATAGAAAAACATACATGTTCTTTCAAAAAAAAAATTCATTTTAGTTTTATATAGAAAAACCTAAATAGACAATAGGCTAAGTAAATTACTAAAATATACTTAGCAGGCTGGCTTAGTCTGTTTTGGTAATTTACTTAGCCTAGTTTCTATTTAAGATAATTTTCCCATAGTTAACGAGAGACGTCACTTTTTGGTTGTACCGACTACAAGGAGTTAGACTCGTATATTTCTTAAAATAAACCTTCAAAAAGCTAAATTACAAGAGAATAAACATGGATATCATTTATTTGTATTACAAGTATTTTTTTAATAATGTTGCTTATAAAGAAAAACAATAAAAAAAAAAGATAGTTAACACAAAGTCCACTAAAATAGCCTGTGGATGAAAGCAGTAAACTTAAAATTTTGTTCAAACTGCAAAGCAAAAATGTTGACTTTTCACAAATTTTGCCATATTTATGTAAAGAAAAGCCTCATTCTCTCTCTTATTTTGTTTGTATTTACTTTGTGCAGCAAAAGAAGTGGAACCAAACCGTATTTGGGGGGACAAATGTTCCACCTCCGACATTGTAATTGACCAGGGTCCCACAGATCCCCTCCCAAGTGGCATTCCCACTTACACCGTCGAGATCATGAACGTCTGCAGCACCGGCTGTGACATCTCCGGCATACACCTCAGCTGCGGTTGGTTCAGCTCCGCCAGGCTCATCAACCCCCACATCTTTAAACGCCTCCGTTATGACGACTGTCTTGTTAATGACGGAAGACCCCTAGTTAACGGCCACACCATCTCTATTCAATATGCCAACACCTACCCTTATCATCTCTCCGTCTCCTCCGTCATCTGCTGACCAATCAATACTTCCACGTGCCAGTAGTAGGTCATTTTGATGATAAAAAAGTTAAGGGTCTAAAATGAGATATGAAATCAAACATCAAGGGCTTAAATGTAACTATTAGATGATTAGAGGTGAAATTTTTGGTAGCTATAATTCCTATTAGTATATATTTGTAGCTATAAACAATGATTCTATCACACTATTACTTACCGGTTCCAATTCCAATGTTAACACTGTATTGTGATGGCATCTAATACTGAACATGTACGTGTGGTGACAATTTAGCAGACATAAATATGACATAAAAATAATTCAATTTTAAGTTGAGTAATAAAACCCGTTTATTAAACATGAAAGAAGTTAACATATAAATTTGATTTTGAAAGTTTTTGTTTAGATTTCAGAGGTGGTTAGTTACATATTAACCTACTTACTTTTAAAAGTTTTTTGAAAAGTTTAAGTTGTCATTGACAACCTAAATAAGTAGGCCTGTAAATAAACCGATCGTTTATGAACTGTTCCAATTTAGACGGATTGAAGAAGATTGTTGCATAGTTTGCTTTCCTTTAGAGAGAGGTAAGGCTTCAAAGTTTACCTAGAGGGGCGATATGAGACAGATTGAGTTTGAAAGCAAATGAAATTTGAGGAAGGAATGTTAAAAACCCATTGTCAACAACAAGATTTGAACTCATGATCTGAAGAATGAAACCAAGAGCACTTACCGTTACGCTACCAAGGGACTTGTCCTAAATTTATGTTAGGATAAATTAAAATGGATGGATGCTTATATTGAAAGAAAATATACACACAAACTAGAACTATATTATAAAAGTTTATAACTTCCATATACAATTATAAAAGTTTATAATTTCTATATACAAAGGTAAATAAATATTACGAACTCATCCGGTTCTTAAAACCGGTCAGACCGGTTTGAAACCAATTTTTGGTCAAGAAAAGTCAAAAACCGGTTTGAGAGGGGTAGCTTGACCGGTTTGAGAGGGGTAGCTTGACCGGTTTGAAGCTAGTTTTATAGGGGGTTTTAACCGGTTTGTTTCGGGTTAAGCCAATTTCAGTTTATAAGTTTCAAACCGGTGTTTTTTTACACCTCTAATTTTACTACAATAGAAAATGAAAAACCATGTGTAGTTTCTAATGGGCCGGACTAGAGTAAAACAAGTAACCAAATATGGTTTTGGGTAAAGCAAAATTATTTTGGGCCATGATGGGCCGGCCCAATAACATACAAAAAAGACAAACACTGACACGTCATCGATGTACACACGACCACTTCGTCAGACGCTACACTCATTGGTATCACAATCATTCAAATCTAACCCCACAGATTATTACCTCATAATTTATTTCGATTTTAATCTTTGAATCCCATCTCCATTTGATTTCTTGAAGTTAAAAAATGAGATTAAGAAGACATCAAAGTCTACTCATTTCACCAAAAAGTTTGATTTTTTCTTGTTTAATCTTTACCCTTTTAGGCTTACTGCTACTCACCATCATCACCGGCGGTGATCTCTCATCCGGGACCACCATCCCGCCGCCACCGGAGCTGCTCAACACTTCGGCGAAACGTGCACCTACTTGCGCCACGGTGGAGGATATGGGAAACGAAGCTGTTGATCCTTTTGGCGGTGGTGATTCATGGAAAGAAAGCTTGAAAGTTCGTGGATTGATTAGAAGACATTTCGATTCAAGGTAAATCAATCAAGATTCAATTTTGACTTTTTAATCAACGCTTAGTTAATCTAGATTTAATTTTAAATAAAAGTTAAGAAATCTTGATATTAATCTGTTCACCATGAAATGAAATTGGATTCTTTTCCTTTTTAAAAGTATCTTTGATTCAGTAATGAAGTTTAAAGATTTTTTTAGGATGCTGGATTTGGAAAACACGAGACAAACCTAACATGAAATTCGTGTATGGGTGAGTTTTGGGTAGAATCAATGAACACGTCTAGCTAAACCGGTCGTGTTGTTGGGTGGATTTGGAGGGTTCGCAGGTTAACCTGTTTAACTCTTTGTTTGTATAAATTTTTAAAAAAGTTAGGTTTTATGTCATAAATTAAACTGGTCGAGTATTTTATACTAAAATTTAAAAGGTAAAACAGAAATTGATATCATGTTTTATAGCTTAAATGTAATTGTTTTTTATACACCGAAGGGCTTGTAGCGTAGCTTACATGGGCGGAATATTTAAGGGGCCAGCCCACCATCTTTTTTGCTCAAAAGTATTGATTTTGGTCCACTAGGTTTATTACATATTAGTTATAGTGTTTGGGCCTCTCCTAATCGAGACCAAAAGTCCAAATTTGTTCCACAAATCCAACATCATTTTTGGGATTTATAGTCTTTATTTGGTGAAAAGATTTTGGTTTTTTATATGTACTATTTTCGGTCCCCCAAATTTAGTCAAGTTCCACCACTTGTAGCTTAGCTGTATCATGGTTTATTGTTTAGGAGTTCTTCCCATGTGGTTGAGTGTTCTAGTCTCACTATGGAAATTTGTGTAAATTTAGCACTAAGTTTAGAAGTGTGTGGGTTAGCCGTTTTAAGAAAAAACTATTTTATATATACATTTGCATTTTTAAGTATTAATATGAAAAAAATAAAATAAATAAAATTTCACTGGTCATGTTCCTGTCTACCCACGAAAACTCTTGTCATGTTTGTGTTCCTGTCTACCCCTGTAGTTGTACACATACAAAAGGATTGGTAATATGAATCTTAAGTTTTATGTTTCCACCTTATATTTGTAATTGATCTTAATAATATTATGTGCTTATTCTTATATTTAGGAGCAGCACGGGTTCGTTTACTGTATCCCGACCAGTTCTGCAGGCAAAATTTTGTAATGGGCAAAGCTTCAGAGGCTGGATTCGGGAACGAAATGTACAAAATCATAACAGCTGCGGCGCTTAGCATAATGCTAAATCGTTCACTCATTATTGGTCAAACGAGGCATATTGGTTCTTTCTTTTTCTTAATCTTTAACTATAACAAACTCTAGAAGTGCAAATGGTGTTTAGGTTGGTCAACAAGTTAAAATGCAACTTTTTTATAACGGGTCAAAATGGGTTGGGTTGGGTCGGGTCAGGTCGGGAAGCAAAGTACTTTTTTTCATTTTTGGGTTTTATATTCAATTAATGTGTTAAAAATGATTAGAAAAACAATATCAATTATAATGATATTATAGTTTTTTGAAATAAAACAAGTTATGACACTTTTAATATAACTTGGGTGATTTTTGACCCGTTTTATTTAACCCGTTTCCATTTTATTTATTTTTAAATTTACCCGGTTGACCCGTTCATAACTGGGTTGAAATTGCCACCTTTAACAAGCTCATGCATATTTTTGTAAATGAAAACCAAATGCTTACTTTATTCGTGTTTATCAGGGGCAAGTATCCGTTCGGGGACTATATAACGTATGCAAATTTCTCGTTTACTTTAAGAGAAGTGAAACATTTATGGAAAAAGAACGATTGTGTAGGAAAGTACGGGCGACATCTTATTATACGGGTTGATGATTTCGAGAAGCTTTCGGAAACAAATGTTCTTTGCAGTAATTGGAGAAAGTGGAAGCAACCGATTATATGGTAATCTTTACGATCAAATGAAAAATATCGCACTTGGTATTTAGGTGTTAGAAGCGCGTTTAAATTGTTATTTTTTTTAATTTAAATCGCGATTGTTGGTTTTTAATGTTTGGATAAACCAATGATATTAGGGTCATGGGGGCCATTAACCCATTTACTCATTTTCTCACTAAAACTGCCCAATAGTATTCTGCCACCTCAAAACTACTCATTTACTCAGATTTCATTAGAAACACCATACTCATTTACTCACCCACTTTTTTTATAAAAAAAACATTTAAATATGAGAGATGTGTGTGGTAGTGGTCGGGTCCACTAGAAGTGAGAGAGTAGAGAGAGAGTGAGATCACCGAGTAAAATAACTAGGGCATTCTACACGGCTCCCTACTCGGCAACCTACTCGAATGGTTAGGGGCGGTGTACCCCTTTACCCGATTACAATTTTCCCTACTCGGTTTCATTCGAGTATCCCGCCCCCATCACCCTTAGTGATTTTAAAACATGTTGTACTAGGTTTAAAGGTACCACTGATGCTGTGGCTGCTCAGTTTTTCTTGAAGAATATACATGTTCAAATGAAGAAATCGGCTTCTGCATTATTTGGAAACACTGAAGTTCTTCGTTCTAGACCGAATGTAGTTGGGGAGCTGTTAAGAGTGATGATATCACCTTCACCAAATGTTCAAAAAGCCGTTGATTCGGTTATTAATGGAGGTCAAGATCCTCATCTCGCGGTGCATATGCGCATGCTCATGAATAGGTACATCAATAATTTACAGTATTAATAATCATGTTAATGATAATGATAACGATGATGATATTTTATGACCATTTAGAAAACTTATATGATATTTGCATAATATTACAATTAGTAGCACTTTTAACCCATTTAGTTATGAATGAGTCGTTTCTGAATATGTTTAGTTGGTCGGACACGGAAAATGAAAAAATCTAGAGTTAATTGCATAAATGGCCCATGTGGTATGATCAAATTGTATGTTTGGCCCCTAGGATTGAAAAATTGCAAACTTAGTCCAAACATTTGTGAGTTGGTTACACCTTTTGCCCATGACGTTAATAGTAGTTAGTTTTTAACAGAAAGTTACCGTCAGAGGCTAAAGGTACAACCAACTTACAAATGTTTGGGCTAAGTTTGCATTTTTTCAATTCTGGGGCCAAACATGCAATTTGATTAGCCATTTGTTTAATTAACTCAAAAGCAACTTAATATAGGAAATTAGCCCACAATGCATTTCAAATGCATGAAACTTACTAAATCATTTTATTCAAAAAAAAGCTATTATTGGTATAATATAATTTTAATAATCATATTTGACACATTATTTATTTATTAACAATATTTTAGACAAAACTCAAAAGTGTTTAAGGTCAACCCAACCTGTTTGACTCCTCTAAGTTGTGTGATAAACTTTCACCATATGCCTTCCGGTTCACCAAAATGTTGATTTAACTTTACGCTGCGTAACGGTTTACTCCTCATATGTATAGGTCTGTTAGGGCGGTCAATGCGGTTTTGAACTGCATCAAAACCACCATAGCGGGAATCCATCAACCCCGTGTTGTATTGGTCTCCGACACTCCGTCCCTCGTTAATGATCTCATGCCGAAACTTCACGAGTTTACCGAGGTACAATTTTATAATTTATTAGTCAAACATTAAAAATGTCAATTTTCGTTGTCAGTACTGAATAATGCATGGTTAGGTTCTTCATTTTGAGTACAAGAAGTTTAAAGGGAACATCTCAGGTGGTAGTGCGGTTGCAGCCTCAGGTGTCGAGTTTCGAGCGAAAGACTGGGGGCCCGCGCCTCGATGGGTTGCTTTCGTTGACTTCTTTTTAGCCTCACGGGCAACGCACACTGTAATTACAGGCGCCCAGAGACGAGTAGGGACCACTTATGCACAACTTATCGCAGCACTAGCCGCAAGTTATCAACTTGGTAATCAAATCCGCCAATATTTTTTGAAAGCATTCTATCTATAGTTCGTGCTAGAGTTGGAAAAATGAGCGGGCGGGTGGGTGAAAAGGTTTGGGTCAAAATTGAGAATTTTAAGAACAGGTCAAAATGGATCAGGTCACGTTGGGTTGACCAACAAACACTTTTCCCTTATTTTTTGTTTCTTAAGTTTTTCAAATAATTGTTATGTTAAATACGATTACAAAAACTATGTTATTACAGTGATAATCTAGTTTTTTTTTCAGATCAGGATCATGGCGGTCCTGCGAATTTTTCATTCATCAGCAGTTTTCAGAACAATCTTTTGCGTGGGGGTTTACAGAACCAGGTCGGGTGGGGTCATGTTTGGAACCGATTTGCGGGTCTGTTAAGTTGTCATAGCCAGCCAAATCAGTGTGCACTCACCCCGGTTCTTCCTCCCGGATGGTGGGACGGGTTGTGGCAGTCACCGATACCACGAGACATACGTAGAATGGAAGCGTATGGGGTGAAGCTTACGGGACTTGGAACGATCGATGAAAGCCGACTTCGAGATCATTGTAAGGCTAAAAAAACTACCATAAGAACTATTCCTATATGTATTGGATTAAAATGCTCTTAGCAAACCACTACTTATATTTGTAAAAGTGTGTTTTAACTCTATAGTTTTGAATTTAAAAAACCTTTTTAAGTGGTAACACTGATAATAATAATAATAATAAATTATCGGCTTTGGGTTTCCCTTCAGGTGGATTAAGGATTCTTACAATGTGAAGACAACTCTTCTTCAGGTGGATTAAGGATTCTTTTTAAGTGTAAGACAACTCTTCTTCACATTGCTAGCACTCGGATCACACGATAGAAACTCTCCCGTCAGCTGGTCCTTCGGTTCACCCCACGTCTTAACCCAATAAGAATCCTTAATCCACCTGAAGGGAAACCCAAAGCCCATGTGTCAAACCTGGGTAAGTGTTTGGGGGATGAATCTCAGGTAATGCCTCTACATGATGTAGATGTAATAGAAAAGCTAAAATTTGTATAACAACCTTTGTAGATAGAGGACCAACATGTTAAGAAATTGAAAAAAAAATACTGGTGTTGGTCAAGGTGAAATGGAACTCCAAACGTGGACCTGCGTACACGAGAGAACTAGAGTCCAAAATGAAAAAGAAATATCTACACATGTTCTAGTAAATCTCGAGGCCGAGATTGAAATAAAGGTCGGGAGTATGTAACACCAGTCAAATTGTGGTCCTATCAATAAATAATAAAGAATAAGATGAAGATGGGATGAACCCTAGAACATCAGTTGAATTAAACAAATGAACATCCAACATTCTTCTGTTTACATATGATCGTATATATACCTAACCTAAAATTGAAGTACTTTTTATCAAACGTCGCATCGCAACCCTACAAAACTTAATATGGTTTCTAATTTATGTAAAGACATATAAGACCCCTTGACTTATAATAAATACATAAAATATACTAACACTATACTTTAGACTAATTACATATTACCCGTTAACTTTTATCCAAACTTGGTTACACAATTAAGACCAACGTCAACTATCACTAAATGCCTTGAGTAATAAGAGTGGTTGCAAAATAAATTATTCACTCGTATATATGATTATAAAGATTCATATACATTTATAAAATGTTCAAAGCTTTATAAAAATGAGTTAGTACGAAAGATCTTGAAGAAAACTTCATTAAAACATACATTTTCAAAACAAGGACAAAAAGATTAGTTTAAGCCACAAGGAAATTGACAGAGATTATAAAAAAAAACATCAAAGATTTTTCTTCTGATATATACTATATAATAAATAAAGGTTTTGGTTGTATGTTTTTACGTCTCTCTCTCCTATTTAATGATAATATTAAACTAATATATTTTTTTAAGTATTTAATATTAAATCTATTTATGGATACTTATTAACCAAATAAAGTTAATATAAATTAACATTTATCAATTACATAAAAAAGATTAATGCACAGTTGAAAAAAAAATGTTTTATAAATTAACTTAACGTAACTTATAGTTGTCACATCAAAGTACATTTTTTAAAAACATATTTTGGGGAGTGTATGTGTTAACATATTACATTTTATTCAACACGCATAATAAACGAGTTTATTTAACCCGTGTAATAACAAGTTTTAAAGAAATACAATTTTTATTTCTAACTATATAACATTATATTCAAATTACTCGTGTATTACACGGGATTCTAACCTAGTTACAATGAAATGAAAGATGTCTTGCATTTTAAGCTAATAAATCTTACAATAATAGCTAACTTTGACCTAGAGGGGCTAATCATATATCACAAAGGAGGGATCTAACTCTATCATAAAAAATCTGGCATTCTCTAACTCGATCTGATCGATGATAAGAACTAACGATTTTAGTCCATTCCATGTATACCGCTAATCTTAGGGTTTGTTTTGTTGACAGAAATTCATGAAAATTCAATAGAATTAGAATTTCAATTATATTTATTTGCATGTTTGATTGGCAAAAAGAATGAATTGGAGTTATTTCTAACCAAATCATTCAGAATCCCTCAAAATTTCAAAGGAAACCACATCAATGTTTATAATTTACATAATAACCTTAGCCGTTTTTTTTGTTTTTATTTAACATTTTTTAAAGATATTTGAGTTTCGATCTTTGTTTTATATTTTGTTAATTTTATCATTTTTGTTATTTTTACATTTCAATTTCATTAACAAATGTACAAATCAAACACGTTATTAATTTTCAAACGATACATTAAATTCCAATTTCAAAATATTCCACGAATGAATGACTACTTAAAATTAATTTTTGTTAGGTTTCAAGTCATGAATCTAACTCAACGTTGCCACACCTCCTCTATCTTTTGCATGCTTCCATCAATCTTTCTAACATACACATACAATTTCGTTCATACTTTATCTGCAATCATCTTTTTGAAACTTTTGTCTTCATTCCACAATAAAGAAAACCCTAAATAGGATTGGAAAGAAGAAGACGACACCATTTGAAATCATTCTAGCCTGATATCTTTCCTAAAATACCCCGAGTTTACACGCTCAAGGTATCTTACTACTCTAATAAATGAAAATCTCTTCAGGACACATGTTACTCTCTGGTTACTCCTCATCTTTATTTTTCCGTCTCTCTCTCCTATTAAATATTAGATTTTCTATTTCTCTCTTTTATTAAATAATAATATTTATATTAATAAATCTAATTACGAATACTTATTATTTAATTATAAATAGTGATTATATCATCAATCAAATGAACTTAATATGAACTAACATTTATCAATTAAATTAAAAAATTAATACTCAGTTGAAAAAAAATGTTTTAAAAACGAACTTAAAATACCTTATAACTGTCACGACAAATTACATTTTTTAAAAACATATTTTGACAAATGTGTTTGTTAACAATTTACATTATATTTTATTCAACCGATGTAATATACTGGTTTATTCAACACGTGTGTATTACACGGATTTTTAAAAATATAAAATTTTTATTACTAAATATATAACATTTTATTTTTTTAACCCGTGTAATACACGTGATTTTAACCTGGTATACATTAAAGGACATTCTTTCTATTTTTAAACTTGTAGATAAGTGTTTGTTTTTTATACATTAATTAGAAAAGACTAGAAATTTATTCATATACATGTACACCGCTAAAGCTTACTTTCCAAAAGAAAAGGTTATAAAACAATATATTTATAGTAGATTTTGGATAAAAATGATTATGAAGTTCGTTAAAAAAAAGAATATATTATCCTAAAGAAAACCTAAAATTAGATATTTTTTAGAGATATTTATTCACCGAAAATTAAATGCTGATCCCTTCAAATGGCCAACTTTGGGGATATTTTTCGTATCCGAACTCCAATCATTTGGAAGCTAAAAGAAACTAAAACGTATAAATTTATGCAAAAAAACACTTAAGGTATGAATAAACAAGAAGTTGTTATAATTTTGATTTTAGAGTTAATTAGTGTTTAAAGTAAAAATGTCAAATCAACTAACACAATCATATCATAATTCTCTGGCGTCTCATACTCTATCCTTTAGTCGGAGGTGGTATTTTTGATGTACAAAATTGCTCAAAAAGAGTCGCTTTTTTTAACAGTAATTTGGATCAATAATGGACCACTGACACACACATTCATCTCCATCATATTCAGGAGAAAGTGACTATAGGTGAAATAACCCTCGGACCCAACCTGAAACCCCTTTTTTTGTCACAATTGTTGTTAAAAAAAAGCCACTTTGTATGGACGTTTTGTTTATTTAATAGAACATATCAAAGAGGTTGAAATTTTCTATCATAAGTTCATAACCATGAGAACCATTATACCTTCTTCTTTTAGCTATTTATATTATTTATGGTTCAAATCAGGGCCGGATCCACCCTTATGTGATGGAGTCACCCGATACTCATGAAATTCCTTTTTAATATAATGTGCAAAATTCAAACCCGAGCGAAACCCTACCCTAAGTTTTTAGACAGCGACACCATGAACAAATTAACGTAGAATGAAATCAAAAGTGATATACATTGTAGTGGTTAATCCACTTTTCTTTGACCTTCACACCAATGGTTTAAACCATGTTTCTTGTTGTTTCTTTAATATCTTTGTATCAAATCAAAACTTTAAATTATTTTAAATTATTTTTAAATATAATCTAATCTCTTAGTTTAGATACTTATTATTTTAGTTAAACTCATTAATTTTAAAATTTAACACATTCTTTTTTAAGATATACTATTATTTTATTATTATCATTAATTTATCCAGATTACTATCGATTCTTTTAGTTCATGATTTCTTACTTTAATATTATTATCAAAGTTTTTACAAATTTAAATAATATTAAAAGGTAACTTTTCATTGTAAGAGGAAGTTAATGTAGAGATCGTATAACTTTTAATGCACTTGGTACAAGTGTCTTTAGCACTCAATTTTGTTTTTTCCAGAATTGTTTCTATATTAATACAATTGAATTAAAAAACTAAACTAAAGTAGAGCTAGAGACCTTGGTTATTTCATCTTCACTCCACGCACCACAGCTGGGTTCGATCCCCGACAATATAATTTTTTTTGTCAACTTTGCCGTAACCCTTTTTTAGTTTTCTTCTACTTTTTTTTTCACTTTGCGGAACGCGCGAGGCAGGTCGTAACGTGTTGGTAATCACCATACTTTTTCGGTTTAATTCCTAAAAATAATAATACTAATAATAATAATAATTAACTAGACATAAACTTAAATTAACTAGGCATAAACTTAAACGCGAATGTACCTGAAAACTATCTATGCCAATTTAATGTAGTGTCTCCCTACTCGTGCTCCAAAATAACTATTAACAACACTCAAAGGGGTATTGAAGACTTAGAATTGTCTTTACACTATAGCATTCCCGGAAAAAACTGAAGTGCTTATTTCTACCTACGTTTCGGTTCGATCGTAACCACATTGTCATAACGCGCCACCCGCCGCAACGCGCGGGGTATGATTCTAGTTCTTGTTAAAAAACACTTTACTTTTCAAACTTTTGAAATGACATGCTTTTACAAGAAAAAAATATTTAAAACCAAATAAAAAATTATCCAAACATTGTTATAACAATATAAACTAAACTTATTTATATAGCTGAAGTCATGAAACCGTTAATTAGAATCTTGAATTTGAATGATGCTAGATTTTGAGGTCCTAAAATAGTCTTACCGGATATAATCAAAAAATATATAATAAAGTTGATAGATATTCGAAGATCGAAAATTAGCAAATGAAAAAAAGTTCCTGAAGATACAAATAAAATATCTATCAGAATCTAACAAAAGCCCAATATATTGGTGACTCAAATTGTGTCATGTGTCAAGCGATAGTCTTACCGGATATAATCGAAAAATATATAATAAAGTTATAGATATTCGAAGATCGAAAATTAGCAAATGAAAAAAAGTTCCTGAAGATACAAATAAAATATAAAATAAAATCATGTCGCTTGACACATGACACAATTTGAGTCACCAATATATTGGGCTTTTGTTAGATTCTGACAGACAATATATTATCATTTAAAACCACATAACTATTGTATGATTTCAAAACCAGTGATTTGACAATTGACACCGTGGGTACACGACAAAGAAAGCTTGATTAATCACAACTTCAAGTGAAAGCTACTTTGGTATCTCAATTTTTTTTTAAACACTTTGGATCATTTAAGGGTCACTGGTTCACACGATCATCTTTATTTTTTAAGGAGGAAGCCTATCATAGATAAGAAACCTTCTGACCTAACCTGAACAATTTTTTTATTTTTTATCACAGGTAGGACTTGAATTTAAGACCTCACCAAATAGTTGATGAAAATGTAGTTTTTATCTCTCTATAGCCTTAAAGTTACTTCATACAAATCTTCCATTGTTAAAAAATACTAGGCCGAGTATTTGATTACTTATTAACCGTTAGCGGTTTGTGGATTGTTATGAGGGCATCTGGTATTTTCATTTATCATCTTGATGGCTAAAACTTAAACATTAGAATTCTCATTGTGTGAAACTTAATCACACACAAAAAAAAATTAACATGATCAAATTATGTTTTTTTAAACGACGAAATTAATTGCATTATAAAATGAGAATTCTGGTAAGACCAACTGTAACTAGGAATGAAGGACGAAGGTGGTCATGAGGTGGCGTTCATGTGACGTTGTATCAACGACCTCAAAGACATATTTTTTGTCATTACGTAATGGCTCCCATAATCCCATTTAATCGTAATCTTTTTTTTTCACTAAATATAGTTGACGTAAAATATAAAAATTGTTATAAGGATAAATGTAATTTTAAAAAATTAATAGTACTTAAAAATTGACATTACAAGATGTAAACAAAACTAGTGACATAGATCAATTGCTCTAACAAGCTAAATGTACGTTAAATTAAAATAATTAAATAACTTTCACCACCTTGATCATATTCTATATTATAGTTTTTATTATTTTTTTAAAAATGTTAGAGATATATAGGACATTTCTCAAAATGTCAATTAAGTTTCTAGAATTCATTTCCACATTTTGTGGTGCAAATTCATTTATTGATTCTTAAGCTTATTTATTATTAATAATAAATAATATTTTTATGTACCCACGAAACATTTTACGTGTAAAAAGATTTGAAGAAGAAGTTAAATAAACAACGTCATAAATAATTAAACTAAGGAGTTATATTTTTTCAATCATTGAATAATAATTTTTGTTGCAAACTAATATTTATATCGTTTTTAATAAATAAAATAGAGAAAAACATTAACTTTGCTTGTGCATTCGCATTCCAAAGAACTATCGTGTTGGTCATCCTTTTTGTCTAAAACTGATAATTTCGTAACATAAGAGCAACTAAACTTTATTATTAATTAAACATTAAATTTATTTATTTTGACAAATAACTCAAAACAGAAACAATATATAGGACATGAAGTTAGCTGCCTAATATAATATAGCATAATTTTCAACTAAACAATCAAAATACAAGAACCATAATTGAGCTCATGCAGCTACTTCAATGGTGTGGTTAGGCACATGTGGTTCAAGAACCAAATGATCATCAACAATGACATCGTTATTCTGGTTGAACTTTGCAACGACGGGAATCGAACGCATTAGCTCGCTTAGCTTCACGACATCGATGATGTCTTGATCTTTGTTTTCGGGGACTTTTTGTTCTTCGGTCGCGATGGTCTTGATTTCTAATCCGGACACTTTTTCATTGCAAATTATGGGCTTCTTGTTTTTGTATACAAAGTAAAGGATTATTTGGAGAACACCAAAGGTGAATCCAAGTACGTTTGGGATCTGTAATAAATATATAAAAAAAAATGTTAATTACAAACATATTGTCACAAAAGAAATGTCACTAATTAATTATATTAAAAAGTAAGATTTTTTGAACATACCGCAATGTTGAAGTCATGAAGAAGTAGGCCATAAAAGAACCATGTAACCGCATTAAGGGTGAGAGCCACCGATAGTAAAATAGGCATGTATTCCACACTTTTTGTTTTAATTACTTGTCTCTGTAAAATTCAAGATAATTTATGAGATTGTTATTATTATTATTATTGTTTTACATATATGTAACATATTATCATAAGTACCACAACGCCCAAGGGTGCAACGAAAACACATAGAGCGAATACTAGGCAAATCCACCCAACTATCGTGACACGATTGGCTACGTCATGAACGAGAAACTGAGTTAGGCCAACGATCAACCCAAATCCAATCACTATCATAGCCCCAATTAACTTGAGGCTTTCGATCTGCGTATAAAACATTTTCGTTATCTCTCGATCATCTTTCAGTAAACAGCGCGAAAAGATCAAGTATTACATACCCTAGCCTTCTTTGGTGCATAGAAGAGGAAGAAGCAAATGTAAAACGTTTGAATGAAGCATCCTACAGTGTTGATGGTGATAAGAAGCATCGCATTAGCCTTAAGCAACGCATAGTATATCCAAAGCATGGCGCTAAATAATCCCACGACGTATGGTACTGATTGAAACCCTTCGGTTGATTTCTTTTTATAAACTTTATAAAACGTCGGTCTGCGATTTAAGTACCAATAACATCAGCCAAACTTGAACATGTTTATCAAGAAAACACAAATGAAATAGTGTATAGTAAATAAAGAGACTTACAATGGGGAAAGAAACACCATGAATGATACAACATTGCCTACAACATTGAAGCAAATCCTTAGTAAAACAACATAAAAAGACTATATGATCAACCAAAGTTCACAAGTCTTAATAAAAAAATGCATCAATGTAAGCCCACAAAAATTTCTCCAATACACACACACATATACATGTATGTATATATATAATATATGTATGTATATATTCTTGATTAGAATAAAAATTTTATGTTTACTAGAACTTGCATGGTAATGTAATACTCATCATGCATAAAGAAAGAGAGATATATATAGAGAGAGAGAGGGATATATACTTATAGAGAGAGGGATATATATATACCAAGAAGGCCAAATGCAAGGGTGAGATGAGCAAAGCTTCCTGCAGTCATCTTCTCAATCAAGTTTTCCACACTCAACAAAGACAAAGAGATTCAGAGAAATGTAAATTCTCTCTTTCTCTCTCTCTTTCTACCTCTTAGTCTTGACAAGCGGTGCATATAAAAGGTTAGAGTGAAGGGTTTATATAAGGCAAGGTTTGATGAGGATGGTGGGGCGTCTAATGAACATAGCCATTAACTTTAAGAGAAAGAAAGAAGCTAAAATTGTTGTTAATATATTGAGTGGACACACACACACAATTGTAACAGGTGTCCATAGCTCTTTTCTCCACTTCCATATATAAATCACTTATTTCCAAACAACACTTACTTTTGCTTTTTATTTTAACCTTTCAATTATTTTTCATTTTAGGTTTAAAAAGAAAAAAAAGGTACTTTGGTAATCGAAAGCTACTTCTTTAGCTTGTTTGATAGGATAAATTATCTCATACGAGCTGAATTATGAAAAAAAATAAATATCTTATATGTTAATAGTTTATTATTAGATTTTAAAGTATCATAGTTAGCAAATATCTTAATTTTTATTAGATTTTGTGAAAAACATGTCAATCTAAAACTTATGTTTATTATTGATTTAAAAAGAATTACAAGAAATTTTTGTTTTGTTATCTTGATATTAATCAAATATTTATAAATGATAAAATATAAATTTATTATAATATTAAATTATAAGAAATACTTTAACTCCCTAAAATAGTGGACTAAAATGGTTTATTCGAGAAAATATAAATAGAGGGACTCTAGAATTACGCCATGTGTCCCCTATAATTTTATTTATTAAGTGGTGTAAATATAAATAATATATAATACATACGTGAGAAGTTCAAATCAGAACACTTAAATATTGCGAGAACAAGGGGAACAAACCTAAATCGTTTATTTTTTGATCCATGGTAAATAAAAATTAAAATTGTATACTTCTTGCATACAAAAATGTATGTTTGTGTACATAAAAAACCATCAAACTAGTTTTTTCGTATGTTTTTATATATTTAAAGTTTCCTACACATATGTAGGTTATGTGTAGGTATGTATATAAAAAAAATTTGTTCATATTTTTTTTGTTTGAATTTCATGAAAAATGAATAAACACTACATTTATATAATTTTTTTATATTTTAAAACCTTTTAACATTGAAAAAGTGAATGATTTGTTTTGTTCTGCGTGTTATCACAATATTTAGTGTTCTGAATTGAAACATCCCCTAATACATACATATGTGTGTGTGTGTGACGTATGAAATTGTTTTAACATAAATAAAACACTTATATAGTAACAATCTATATCTATATTATCTATAAAATACATGTGTCATCCCCATATTTATTCTCATCATTTTTTTCTCGCATCTCTCTCTTATTAAATACACCTATATCTTTTAATAATAATATAATTTTAAAGAAAATACAAATTGTAAACTAATAAAAACACATTTATTTTAAATTATCATATTATAAGAAACTTTAAAATCTATTTATGTAACTTTTATTTTCAATCAAATAGAAAATGAAATCCAATTACATTAAATTGTATTAACGTATTTTTGAAAACCGATTATATATTAGTTATTTTGTTTTTATCTTTAATATATGTAATTAATTTTTACAACTGTAAAATATATACATAAATATTTAAGAATTTTATATATTGATTTTTTTCACCCCGTGTGTAGTACACGGGTTATAAGCTAGTTTTTGATATACTAAAAAATAAAAAATTAACACCTCTAAAAAATCAATTATAATGAGTTAGTTAAATTTAATTATAAATAATTTATCTAAAAAGGTAGTTATTGGTTAATCAAAAGTTATTAACACTTAATGTTTAAAATCTAAAATCATAAGAAATATGAAAATGTTTAAATGAAATTTAATCAATTTAGGAGTTTTATAAAAAAAAATACTTAAAATAGCTAAATGAAAAATGTTTAGGTTAGAAAATAAAGATCTACAATGCTCTAGAATAATGACACGTGACATTTCAAATTTTCTATTTGTTATAATTGATAGATGATAGATTATTGTTATTTAAAAAAAATTATTATTAAGCTATTTACTTTGAGAGTTATTTTTTAATAAAACAAAGTAGACATATTAAGTGATTTGGGATTACAATTTAGTTTTCAGTGCATTACTGCATTGATCAAATCGTGATAAATGTAAACTTTCACTACAAGAAATGTAAGCATTAGGGGCGAGGGCTTTAGGGGCGATTTTAACCTTTAGGGGCGATACCTACTTTAATCCGCGTGAAAAAATCCACTAGTTAAACCATCCGCTGATCTGAAATTGATCTAATGGTTAGGGAAGAAAGAGCATTAGGGGCGAGACCATTAGGGGCGATAAATCGCCCCTAAAACCCTAAGTACTTGTGGCAGGGTATTTCCCTCCAAGAAGTCAGATCTGCTCCATTGCTCTCCCCATCTGATTTAGGAACTCGGAAATTGAAGTTTAGGAACTCGGAAATTGAAGTTTGGAATTTAACTGATTTGCCTTCATACCACTAAATCAAAGTTCTGAAGTATACTATATAGTTTTTGTTACAGTTGATTTCCACATGATGATAAAATAGTTATGGAAACATATGCAAAATCATGGGTTTCTGGTTCTCTCGACACATCACTAACTAGAAAATCAGTTGCATTAACGCCGGTCATTCACCGTTTATCATACTTCATCTTTGGCAATCATTCTGGTGACAAAATTTCCTTATGAAATAAGTTGGCCACATCTATCCTTTGGGATTACTCGAAAATCAGACTATGAGGTATGTTTTATGTATCAAAGTTCTTTTATATTATTTTATTTTATTGAGTTTTAAGATCATACATCATATCCATAATGGACTAACACCCAAACTTTGAACTATTTTCGAAGTTCTTTTATGTTATTTTATTTTACTAGTTTCGATCTGTTCTATAGAACACATCCTTTGTATTCAATGTTTTTTACATCCTTCATTTAATGTTTTTATACCCGTATTTATAAATTATATGTTTATTTTGATAGGGAATGATGGTAAAACTTATACAACATGAGAAGCCCGAAAATTATCACAAACCGGAACAAGTAGAAGACCGGTCACTACAGGGCTCGGAAATAGCAAGGAGGCTTTTATACAACTAATTACAAGATTTGTTGTTGCAACTGGAGGAGGCACATGGACGAGGGAGACGGGAATGACGATACAGAGTAGCTAGTTTTATGTATTAAATATTTTTATGTGTTTACGACATTTGAGAATATTATGTAGTTTTTTATGTTTATATCAATGGTCCTAAATCTGCAGATTGATCTATTTGTTTGTTTAAATTTACTGTTTTATGAAAAAAAAACTGGATATATTAAAAATAACAAAAAAACTATAAAAAGCTGGGAAAGATCATTAGGGGCGATTGTTAGGCTTTTAGGGGCGATATTATTGCCGCTAAAAGTCAAAGGAAAAAGGCGGCAAAGAGTTTTAGGGGCGAAAATATCGCCCCTAAAGCTATTAGCAATAGGGGCTTTAGGGGCGATAAATAAGCATTAGCGACGTAGCAATAGGGGCGATCCTTTAGCGGCGATATATCGCCGCTATTAGCAATAGGGGCGATTTTGGCGGGCTTTAGGGGCGATAATTATCGCCCCTATTGCTCCGTCTCCTTGTAGTGTTATAAGACAAAGCTTAAAACTGTATTATTATAAATATACATATAAATTTATAAAGTTTATGAATAATTCTGTATATTCATAAAATTTATTTGTTAAAATAAACAAGTATATTGTATAATCAAATTATTACAATCAAAACTAATATATTTTTTCTATTTCTTTAATACTAAAATGAGAATAAAAAACAAGTAGCTAGGTCATCATAATGAATTGGATCGATATGAGAAATGACCTCCGTATTGTCCATGACAAACTCCTACAATTATAGGGTCGTGTGTTATCATTGAGTCCTTGAGAGCCACATATGCTTTAATGGCATCAGCAATGCGGGTTCCTCGACCATGACATATATTATCAAAACAAAATATTTCTTTATTAAACCCGTGAGAGGAGAAGGGGAGAGAAAGTGAGAGGTTCGTTTATAGAGCCTGAAAACCGGCCTTAGCGGTCTGTTATAAAACAAACTTGGCATATAATTTTAAAGACTACGGTGATCACGGGTGTTCGAACCTTTACTGTTCAGAAAAAAAAATGTAAGCATGTATATAAATTTAAAAGGTTTGTTAAAGTACGAGTAAAATTTTGTATCATTAAAAAAATTTAGTTCCTCTTGGAATAAAGAAAAGGAATTGTTTGACGTATTACTCATCACACAACTAAAAGTTGCTCAGTATAGAATATATAGAAGAATATCAGCACCATTAATTATACATACATATATAGATGTAAATTAAAGGTTGTTTACTATAGATACATATATTTATAAACAATGACAACATTTTTAACATCAAATTATTTCAAAAAGTACAATGTACTATTATTTTAATGGATATTGCGAAAATAAAAATCCTGTAAAAACAAATTGAATTCTTTTAAAATACGTACTAAAGTTTCGATGCACATTTAAATTTTAAATTCATGAATTTACATATTTTTTACGTAAACGACTGTGGATATAAAATTTGTCTAAGTCACATATCAATTTAACAAAAAGGAAACGTACATCATAAGGTTTTTAGTTATATTACTTTTAATTATTTTTTTACATTTTAATACACTTAAAAATATGAATATGTGTACTCAAAACTTTTTAAAAGTTTAACATGTATTCACCTATTTATGACCGATCTAAAATCAAATCAACAACTTTAAATCTGTTAATTCTATCGACAATTTTACTTGGAGTTCATCTGGTATATTTTATACTAAGAGCAATTGGATACCCTACTAGAATATTTATACTAGAATTAGTAAATACCTTTGGATTCAAAGTAGATACGTACGATCTCCTGGTACTGGAAGTCTCATGCTCACTAGTAATGGCATAATAGAGATATGCGGTCCCTGCCCCAAAGACATACCCCTTCTTCTAGCTTCCGGAACTAAGCTCTGACAGTTGCAGGTCGTCAACCGTTGGCGTGTCAAGAGACCCAAAGACGCGTACTTCTCTTCAAGTAAGTTTTTTTTATAGTTTTCGTGCATTTTAACGAAACAAAATAACAATGTTAGTTCATGAAAAAAAACCGTAACCATATAGAAAATTAATTTTTTATTAAGAAAACTTATAAACACTTTATGCCCTTTCTCATATGGTCACGTCCGTTCACCCGTCGACTCAATACTCTTTTAATGCGTCTTTACGTAAACTCCCCCAAATTGGGTCCACGCCCTTCTTCGCTCGCTACAATGCCGTTTTCTAACTACTTTTCCATAAAAAACTTTTTCGAGAAACTGTTCAATTTCTAGTAGTGTTTCTTTCGCCTTCCACCATCCGATGTCCCACTCCTACCCATAATTTCTCTCTTAGAATTACTTTCCTATAGGTGGTTTATCCCGATTTCATTGTCCGATGCTCTTATTTCTTTTAGCAACTTTTAACTATTTTGTTTTGGCCGTAAAAACGTATAAATCATTGACAATATAAATTTACGTATTTATTTACTTTTTTAGTATTTTGTAATTAGCTGTCAATTTTAAATTTTGAGATTTGACCATACATTCCTAGTTTAAATTTTCTTTATAAAAAGAAGCTTAACATATTAATTTTTCCTGTTAAAAGTATTCTTGCTTTCACTTCATGTCACAATTTGAAACTTAATAATACGTCTATGATTAAAAAATCAAAACTTGCTTATTACCTCACATATTGCACTCCAAATATACTTGCACATTTTGAGGCTCAAATTTAGTGACCTATATTATCATAACCTTTGATTAAAAACAGAAACTTGCTTATTACCTCCTAGTTTTAGGGTGGTGTTCCTTAACCAAGGTGGCACTCAAGATTTTGTATCCCTACACAAGCCTTCATTCATAAATCATAATATAATGATGTGTTGGACGAATAAAAGCTTCCCATGTAATACAACAACTTTTACTTCCTTGATTAAGTGTATTGAATAAACATAATAGGAACAAGATAATTTTCGGTGAGAGATGTCGTAAAAGTTTTATATTATTTTGAAACGTTAATACTTTGTATAATGAGAATTTCTTTTGTTATTTTCTAATTTTTTTAACATGAAAGAGCAGAATAATAATCAACCCTAAACTTAAATATAGTATTTTTAACAAATGGAATGACATGTTTCATTTTTAAGAGCTCTATTAAAAGGTGATTACTAGCTAAAATAATGGCACCATTATATATGATAAATACAACTTTTAGAGGTTTTCAACATTTAATAATCACAAATATTGTTTTAGTGTTATTAAACCATTTTGTTATATTGAGATTTACCTGAGATCAAAGAAGAAAATTCAATAATCATTTATGTGAGTTAGTAGCTATGAAGTGCACTCTCGTTCAAAATTATTCGGATTTGCATGAAAATGGATCATTAGTGGTACTCAGTGGTAACTAGATAGCAACAACTTGGTGCATTGGCGGCAATTGCGAGAACATTAATGGTGCATCATCAGCAAACTGGAGATCGGCAATATTCTATTTATAGGGTAACTTGGTTACTCTTCATAGTTTTATTGCTAACAAAAGTTATTGCTGATGTAATTGGATTACTGCCAACAATAATACCCATCAATTAATCAACAATAATAATATATCATTGAACAAGTTTCTAGAAGTCTCCAAAAAATTATTTTAGTTTCGAAATAAATACTGACGTAATACATACCATACCATAATTGATCACAATCATTACTCGTCCTACGTAGCAAGTACAAACGTAACGTTATATAATTATTGGAGACTTAATGATTGCAAATGTTTTTATGTAAATAAATTTTCACAATTCTCGATCATGCCATGTGTGTATAATATGTAACGCAAACATTTTTCAATCATATGTACAATATTAAAGCAAGCACGCAATCGAATTTAGAGGATTAGTTCATTACACATGTACTAAAATACACAAAGTTTAGGCGAACACAACTCACTTAAATATAGCATTTATGCATAGGTTGGTAGTAGTACTCGTCGATTTTATTAAAAGCCGGCGCGACATTGAATTATTGTAGCGTATTAGTTAAACAAAGTTGTAAATAAGGCGGTTTCGTGATAAATCTCTAGGTTTTATGCACGATTGTTTTCTATACGAGCCGTCATTCTTTTCGTAACCTCTTTCGTAAACAAACGGTGTACAAATTACGGGCCATAGTGTTTTGGTACGATACGTCATCAAGTTTCTTGTGATCAAGATCACATGTTTATGTAGGGATTGTTTAAGGGGGAGTGAAATAAAGTAAGGGTTTTGGCCCCCCGTTTCTTTAGGGTTTCTAAATTCACACACCCACACACGCACGCACGCACGCACACACGATGTAGGAATCATAGGATCAAAAGTAAAATCTTTTTTTCTCTTTTACTTTTACAAAATTGCCTCAATCTTGTTATCTGTGTTGGGCTCCAGAAAGTTTGAGACGACCTAATAGAAGGTTATATGGTCTTCGATTTTCTAAACAAGTATTGGTTATTTGTAACATCTCAAAAATAAAACGACAGTTAAAATGACGAAATAAACAAACGAGGCATGTCGAGTTGGGTCGGATGAGCCGGCGGGCTAGAAGGGGAGCCTCCCCTATAAATAGCCAAGGATCATCACCATTTTCTCTCATTTGCAAATTCTAGAGAGAGAAACCGTAGAGAGAGAAAGTTGGCGGATCGACCCGAGATTTCAGCAAAGTGTTACTCCATAACTCGTGAGAAGAACTTCCGGACCAGAAGCTCGATTCAGGTAACGATCCGACCTAAATCTGAGTTTTAGTTCGTTTTTGGGTTTTTCGGGTTTTGGGTGAAAATGTAACATTTTAACGGATGAAACTGAAGGATAAACATAGTTTTGAGTTCCTTAATGGAAAATGAACGTTTTGAATGCAAACAGGTTCGGGATCTTGACGTGATCAGACCTGAATGCAAAAGTTAGGGTTTTGCGAAGAAACAGGTCGTGCGCACTTACCAAGTGCGCACGGAGCAGGTCCTGCGTACTTATAAAGTACGCAGGAAGAGGGGTCTGCGCACTTATAAAGTACGCAGGAAGAGGGGTCTGCGCACTTGCTAAGTGCGCAGGCAGCAGGGTCTGCGCACTTGCTAAGTGCGCAGGCAGCAAGGTCTGCGCACTTGCTAAGTGCGCAGGCATCAGGCTGATTAGGTAAAGTCGGTATGTTTAGAAGGTTAAACCGTTAGAGTCGGGATTTGGTCTGATGTGTATTTAACTAATCAATTCAGATCGGAAGTGACGTAGTGGGACCTTTGTTTAGGGCAACCCGGATTAGCTTATCAGGTGAGTTCTAAAAGCTCTCTTTTAAATGCTTTATATAATGTTTTCGTGCTGGAGTGCATGCATATGAAATGATGTTTTACGAAACGATGTTTATGAAACTATGTTTATAAATGATGCTTATGAAACTATGTTTACGAAATGAAATGATTGGAATGAACGGTTTATGGAAAGAGAGTTATGAACGAAATGTTTACGAACGAAATGTTTATAAAGAAATGGTTTAAACTAAAGGTAAAGGGTTTCGAAAATGAATGAAAGGTTTTATGAAAAAAAAAGGGCAAAGGTTTTAAAGAAGTCATTACAAATCTAATATGTCGAATGAATGGAATTGACGAATGAAGTCTGGGAATGAGATTCCCAGTCTTGTGGTAGATTATGGACAGCGAGCCATAGTTGCCATAAGAGCAACAGGGGCAGTGTCTTGGTGGCCTGCCAATGGTTTGATGTTGTACAACTGGTAAGGGGGTAACGACGGTTACTCGGGTGATGACGATCATCCTAAGGGAAAGAGGTAATGGGAAATCAATGATGGCGATACGTAACGGTTGATTCCTAAAGGAAAGATGCGTGTTGGGCAATGACGGCGATACGTAACGGTTGACCCCACGTATTGAATTGGGAAATCAATGACGGCGATACGTAACGGTTGATTCCCAAAGGAAAGATGCGTGTTGGGCAATGACGGCGATTCGTAACGGTTGACCCCACGTATTGAATGGTTGTGGCAATGACGGCGATACGTAGCGGTTGCCCACAACATCAAAGGTTCCTTCGGGGACACAGAGACGCTTAAAGAAAGATACAGATTGTAGATAGTAATGTATGACTTAAATGAATGTTAAATGTTATAAACAAATGATCCGTTCAATGTGTTTATGACGAGGAAAAATGTTTGAAGGTTTTCAATGATGAATGAAAGGCCCTGTTTTCTTATACGTGATGTTAAACCCTAATGAATGTTATGAATGATGAACCATTTCTTAAATCGAATGAAAACTAGAACTCACCAGCGTAGCTGACTTTTTAGTATGCACATTCAGGTTAAGGCAGGTATGGATGATGGACGGTGATGCTTGGCAAGCGAGAAGAGTTACCCGGTGGATCATGAAGACTAGCATCCCGTTATGATTAGATTATGATATGTTTATGTAATAGAATATGTTACGCTTCCGTTGTTAAACAATGTAATGATTATGTTTTATTGAAGTATTTTCCGCTGCGTTATTTGATAATCAAGTTTAAGAACTGTTTGTGAATTAGTAAATCTAACAAGTGAGGTCTCCCGGGTTTGGGGCCTTACAAGTTGGTATCAGAGCAATAGTTTGAGAGATTCGGACACTCCCAGTGTCTGAACTTAAACTGTGAATGGGACCGAAAGCGGATGCCAGTACGGGTAACTCGAGCCACAGCATCAAGTATGAAGGTAGTATATATTTACATGTATAGTATGTCTTAGAAAGGGTTAGGTAAGGACTTGTGTTCTGATGGAATCACAAAGGTGGTCAAATAGAAATCGAAAGGTAGTGTAATGGTTAATTGCAGATGGCCAGTGTATATTAACATCTTACAGTACTTATTGAATTTTATTTGTTAACTAGTGTGATGACATTGGATTCCTTGTCTTATAGAACGGAATGGCGGGACGAAAGAGCGGAAGGCGTGGTGGGGGCCGTACCGGTGGTCGTACCGGCGGTCAAAATGGTGGGCGTGGCAAGACCCCTGCGCGCCAAGAGTATAGTGAAGAAGGAAATGTTCACACTGAACCGGCGGTTAGTGTGCATGAAATTGAGCAGACACTGGTTGAAGAACAACCTTTCACTTTTGAACCAGAAGTGAGAGAAGCTATAGCTCGAGAGTTCACCGAGTTGATGAAGACTTCTCTGCCAGGTCTGTTAGCTGAGGCATTGAAGAAGGTTAATGGGGAAGGTGGGTCTAACACAGCGGTTGATACCCCGGACACTGAGGCAATCAACGCACCGCTTAACCGTGGTTGCTACTATAAGTCCTTCAAGGCATGTGACCCGCCAGTCTTGACTGGGAAGAAAGACGCTGTAGCTACGTTTGATTGGGTGATTCGTATGGAGGCTGTCATTCGTCTGAGCGAATGTCGAACGGATCAAGTTGTAAAATTTGCTGCTAACTCCTTGAGAGAGGAAGCATCCCATTGGTGGGAAGGTGTACGTCAAGCAAAATGGAGTGAGGTTGTGGATGCGATGATGTGGGCTGACTTGAAAACTTTGGTGATCAAGAATTTCTGCCCGAGGAACGAGATTGAGAAGGTAAAGAGGGAATTTCTGGGTTTGAAGGCCGGGAGCATGACGCACCGGCAATATACAACCCGATTCAATGAACTGGCACGTCTGGTGCCACACCTTATCACGACTGAGGAAAGAAAGATTTCCTGTTACATACAAGGGCTGCCGGACCAGGTCCGCACCTATGTTAAGGCAAACGCCCCTACTACCTATGATTCGGTAGTAGAACTGAGCGGCGTGGTATTTGATGATCTGGCGCTGAATGTCGTCGCCATTGAGGAACCGAAGAAGAGACCGAGCTTCTCAAACAAGCGAATTGGTGGAAATATGTTTGGGACTCGTGATAAGAGGGCTCGGGTAGATGAGCCGACTGTTTGTAAGAAGTGTGGAAGGGAGCATACTGGTGAATGTAGACTGGGATCTAACTTGTGCATCAAGTGTGGCAAGACCGGGCACTACTCCCGTGAGTGCCTACAACACTTGAAGTGCTATAATTGTGGGGATGCCGGTCATTTGAGTAGGAAATGCCCAAAACCGAGAATGGGTCAAGCCGGGAAAGGGAAAGGCCCGGAGAAGACAGAAGAGAGACCCCGAGCAAAGACTCGCGCCTATGCGCTGACGCAGGAACAAGCCAGAGCGGACCCCGACGTGGCGTCAGGTACGTTCTTCCTTGACAACACTTTTGTTTCTGTGTTATTTGATTCGGGTTCCAGTAAGAGTTTTATATCTGCGACTTTCTGTAAACGAGTGAAGTACACTGTCAGTAAACTAGAAAGGGCTTTTAGCGTAGAAACCGCTGAGGGAAGAACTGCGAGAGTGACCAATGTAGTTGACAACTCCACGATAAAAATAGAAGGTCATAGGTTCCCTGTCAGGTTGTTTGTCATGGTTTTGGGTGGGTTCGATGTCGTGTTACGTATGGATTGGCTAACTGCCAATGAAGCACAAAATATATGCAAACGAAAAATAATCCGACTCAAGGCTCCGGACGGTAGCAAAGTCGAGGTTCTTGGAGATCGTGACGCCCCGATGCCAAACGTCATCTCGATGATTAAGGCAGCAGATTACTTGAGGCTCGGATGCGAGGCTTATCTGGTGTACGTAATTTACGAGTGTAAGGAAGTGAAGGAGCTAGACGATGTACCCGTGGTACGCGAGTACTCGGAGGTGTTTCCAGAGGATTTGCCTGGGATACCACCCGACAGAGAGATTGAATTTCGAATCGACTTAGTACCAGATGCCCAGCCCGTGGCTAAGGCTCCATATCGACTAGCACCAGTGGAGATGAAAGAATTAATGGCACAACTAGACGAGTTACTTGAGAAAGGATTTATCCAACCGAGCATCTCCCCGTGGGGTGCTCCGGTGTTGTTTGTGAAGAAGAAAGACGGTTCGATGAGAATGTGTATTGATTATCGCGAGTTGAACAAACGTACGGTGAAGAACAAGTACCCTTTACCAAGGATCGACGACCTGTTCGATCAATTACAGGGCGCAAGTTGGTTCTCAAAAATCGACCTTCGATCCGGGTACCATCAGTTGAAGGTGAGGGAAGAAGACATACCGAAAACCGCATTTCGCACGCGTTATGGACATTTCGAGTTCTGCGTGATGTCTTTTGGATTGACGAATGCCCCCGCAGCGTTCATGGATTTGATGAAGTCGACCGATGCTGGACCGATCGGTAATCGTGTTCATTGATGATATCGTCATCTACTCCAAGAATGAGGGTGATCACGCGTGTCACTTGAAGGAAGTATTGGAAGCTTTGAAGAAGGAAAAGTTGTATGCTAAGTTCTCCAAATGCGCGTTCTGACTTAGGGAAGTCCAATTCCTAGGTCACGTCATTAACCCGAACGACATTATGGTTAACCCAGCAAAGATGGTGACGGTAAAGGAATGGAATATTCCTAAGACGCCAACTGAAATCCGCAGTTTCTTGGGATTGGCAGGCTACTATCGGAGATTTATCCAGGATTTCTCGAAAATAGCTTCGCCGTTGACAAAGTTGACTCGGAAAGAGGTTAAGTATGAATGGGGTTCGACCCAAGATGAGGCGTTTAAGGAATTGAAGAAGAGGCTAACCCAAGCTCCAGTCTTGGCCCTTCCCGAGGGCAATGAAGACCTAGTGGTGTACTCTGACGCTTCGGGTCAGGGATTGGGATGCGTGTTGATGCAACGCGGGAGAGTGATCGCGTATGCATCACGACAGTTGAAGATTCACGAAGTTAATTATCCAACCCACGATTTGGAACTTGCTGCTGTCGTATTCGCATTAAAAATCTGGAGGCACTACCTGTACGGGGTGAAGTTTACTATTTACTCCGACCACAAAAGTTTGAAGTACTTCTTCGAACAAAAGGAACTTAATATGAGGCAGAGGCGATGGTTGGAACTGTTGAAAAACTATGATTGTGAAATAATATACCATCCTGAAAAGGCAAACGTGGTGGCTGACGCTCTAAGCTGAAAGGATGTGCCTGCTCCTATTAGAGTGAAAGCTTGCCAGTTAGTGTTAACATCAGATGTGATGAGAGAAATCGAAAAGGCTCAAGATGAGGCACTTAAAGAAGAAAACATAAAGAAGGAAAGGATGGTTGATGTCACACCCCAACCGACGGCGGATTATGCGTCGGGGCGGACGCGGTTGTTCAGCAGCACAATGTTGACTATTAAAGTTTCAATATTTCATTAATAAATAGATTCAAAGGTTCAATACAAAGAATAAAATCAAATACATAGCAGGAATACAAGTCTAATTGATTAAGCATTCTAGGTCCAAGCATCCTATGTGATCACGATAAAGTCTCATGTTGTAGAACCTGAAACATGTGAAAGAATCTGTCAACTACAAAATAGTTGGTGAGATACAAAGGTTTTGACACAGTTTAACAAGTATTTGAAAAGTATTACAATTCACTATGATTCATACATTCTATAATGTAAGTATGAGAAAACAAGCATGTTAGACATTGTGCACATCAACCCTCCAACCAAGTTTAGGCATAACCCGCAGGTTACCCTTATAAGTCTCAAGTTTAAAGTTTAATGTAGTAACAAACACCAAGGGCTCCCCCCTGAAGGGGTCAATCAATCAAGGTGGATTGGTCAAATGCAATAGATCTATCATTGTTACTATCGGCTTGATCAAAGCTAATGAATGTGCTAGTTTTAAGTTTAATCTAAGCATACAAGTCTCAAGTTTAACATTAAGAATAAACACATAGTCATAGTTGTACAAGAATTGTATAAGTTTAAGAATTGTGAATATGTTTCACCCCAAAAGCATAAAAGGAAAAAGGGGCTAAGTATACTCACATGGATTGATGAAGGGTATCCGACACAGATAAGTATTTGCAAGACTTTGAGGGAGAATATCCTCACGATAAGCCTAAGTATGCAAGTCTAAAGATTTAAGTAAACGTCTAAGACAAAGATCTAGGATTTCAAGATTCGACTAGGGTTCCGAACGGAAAATGGGAATGGTTTGTGTTTATGAAGTTTAAATCAAGTTTATAATAAGGTTTTGAATAATTACACAAGTCTTGAATATTAAAGTTTCATAAGTTTGTAGATTAGAATAATTACTAATAAAAATAATTATTTAACATGTTTAATTATTGATCACACAAAATAGACAATAATAATTCAAAGTAATTTTCTAAGTATTTTATAAATGGGGTTGTAAGGATATTTAAGAAAAATAAATAATGATTAATAATAATTATTTAAGATAAATAATTATTAAGAATAAATAATAATCATTTAAGAATAAATAATTACTAAGGACAAATAATTATCCAAAAGAATAAACCATTCAAGATTTGAGGTATTTAAGAATTAAGTATTTATCTTACAAAATAATTTTTAATCTAATAATGTTTAAAATGTGGTTACAAGTTTAAATAATAATAGACATTTATAAGTTTAAATAGAATTTCTTGTAACGCTTATATTTTTAATTATAAGTTTGTAGATGGTTAAAGTTTGAATGAAAGCATAAGTCTACAAAGTCTTAAATGATAAGTTTATAAAGTTTTAATATTAAAGCTTCTATTTAAGTTTTATAAAGTTTGTAAATTCAGAAAAATATTCGTTTTTCAATGAATACAAGTTTATAAGTTTCTGTTTTCTAAATAATATATAAGTCTTATAAACTTTTATGATTTTTAAAAATTATATAAGTTTTCTGTTTATTAACTATTATTTAAAGTTTTAAAACAAAAGAATTTATTTACTTTAGAAATTAAATAGTAAATAGAATTGTATAAGTTCTATAAAGTTTTAAAAGCATCTTTTATAGATTTTAGGTATTGAAAACAAATCTTAAGGATTAAATCTTTGAAAGTTTTAACTAATTTTAATTAATTAAAAATTGTTTTAGAATATAAAAGTATAAATAAAAATTGTTTTTAAGTTTATAAAAGTTTAATAGATTTTATAAAAATTATTAAAAGTATTAAAAATTGTTTTAAAAGGCTGAAAAAATAGAAAGGAAGCAAAACCGGTTTACCCGGCTCGAACTCGGGTCTGTGACCGGGTCGAGACACACACGCACTTAACCATCCCAACCACTGCCTTATTAGCTTAAAACATGAAAAAAAAATTTCTTAAACAGAACCCCAAACCAACCCCAAATCCCCGTATGAACCCTAGATCAAGAATTCGTAAATGCACATCGATTAGCCCTTTGTTCATCAAATTAAACATAGGGCTTCTGATCTATGCAAGATTTAGAGTAGAATGGCCATTTGAATTACCTGAAATGATATCGAAATGGGTGAGAACGAGCTTGGGGTGGACGTCGGCGGTCGAGTCTTCAAATCGGCAAATGCAGGTGTTAATCGGAGAAATTGAGAGTGAAGGGAGTTTGAGTGGTGTGTCGTTAACGAGTCTCAATAGGTCTTTATAGTCGATTTCATTGTTTAATGCTCGGTTAGGTGGGGAGTTTACAGGTAGGCTTAAACGAGTTTGAATTCAAAATACGCGTTGTTAGGCTCGATGTTGAGCATTGATTACAGTCAGGTTACAGTCGCACGCTCGATTCGGTACTCGAGGTACACTGAATTTGGACGGAATCGCGATTTCACGCAAAAAGGCTGAAAAATCGGGGCTGGGGAGGTTCGAACCTGAGACTGTTTTGGTTTTAGGGAATTTGGTCAAATTGCAGAACAGGTCCCTGATGTTTGAGGTGTTTATCATTTCATGTATAAACTCAAGTTTTAGTTTAAACCAAGTTTTGATATTGACAGTTTTGGTCCCTTGACCCTATAAAAACGAAATATGTTTTATTTTTATAAAATTCTCTAAAGTTTCAAAAGTTTTATTATTTTAAAATTTTATAATATAATTCATTAGTTTATAAGTCTCAAAATAAGTTTATTATATTATTTATAATAATGATAATTGTAAACTTTATAAAGTTTTTAAAGAGAATTAGCATACATGAATTTATATATATATATTTATGTAAATCTTATGTCCCCATATATATATATATATATATACATACCCAATGTGTATATTTATCAAACAAATTAGTGCTTATAAATAATAGAAGAAATAGATTTTAAACAAGTTTTCAAGACTCAAATTTTTGATACGTGCAATGATTAGGAAAAATAGGACGGAAAAAATCCGGGACATTACAGTCTCCCCTACTTGACAAGTTGGAATATAACACCCTTGGTGTTAGGACACGTTTTGGACGGGTATGGATATCTATGGGTGGCGAGCTTAGAACCAAAATCTTGGATGAGGCTCATAAGTCTCGGTACTCTATCCATCCTGGTACCAATAAAATGTACCAAGATCTAAGGAAGGAATACTGGTGGCCTGGAATGAAGCATGAAGTGACAAAGTATGTAAGCAAGTGCTTGACTTGCTCACAAGTAAAGGCCGAACACCAGAAACCGTATGGAAAGATTCAACCACTTGATATACCGGAATGGAAGTGGGAACACATTACCATGGACTTCATAACCAAGCTACCTCGCACAGCTAAAGGTCATGACACCATTTGGGTAATCGTGGACCGTTTAACAAACAGTGCTCATTTCCTACCTATTCGTGAGACGTTCTCTTCGGAAAGGTTAGCGGAAGTATTTATTAACGAAGTAGTAGCACGGCATGGGATGCCTTTGACAATCGTATCTGACCGGGACACACGATTCACATCGAGGTTCTGGAAGAGATTTCACGAGGCGCTGGGCACGAGGCTTAATATCAGCACGGCATACGACCCACAAACGGATGGTCAGTCCGAAAGGACCATTCAGACATTGGAGGATATGCTTCGTGCTTGTATTATCGATTTTGGCGGCAGTTGGGACAGTCATCTGCCGTTAGCCGAATTTTCATACAACAATAGTCATCACACGACTATAGGCATGCCGCCATACGAAATGTTGTATGGGAGGAGATGCAGGACCCCGATTTGTTGGGGTGAGATTGGACAAAAGGAATTAGGGAGTCTGGAAGTAGTAAGGGAAACGTCAGAAAGGTTTAATCAAATCAAAGCACGAATGAAGGCCGCACAAGATCGTCAGAAATCCTATGCGGATAAACGACGAAGGCCTATTGAGTTTGATGTTGGGGACAGAGTAATGTTGAAAGTGTCACCCTGGAAGGGAATAATACGATTCAGGAAGAGAGGAAAGTTAAGTCCGAGGTTCGTCGGACCATTCAGGATAATGGCACGGGTTGGTGAAGTCGCTTATCGGCTAGGCTTGCCTGATGAGTTGAGTGGGATTCATCCTACCTTCTATGTATCACACTTATGAAAGTGTTTGGCGGATGAATCAGCTCACGTACCACTTACTGACATCGAGGTCGACAACAGCCTTAATTACATCGAAGAACTCGTGACCATCTTAGATCGAAAGGAGAAACGTTTACGTAATAGAGTTATCCAATTGGTTAAAGTCCAATGGAAACACCGAAAGGGATCGGATGCCACTTGGGAAATGGAGAAGGAAATGAGGGAGTCATACCCTCATTTATTTGACTTATGATAAGGTTTCGGGGACGAAACCTATTGTAAGGGGGTAGACTTGTAACATCCCAAAAATAAAACGACAGTTAAAATGACAAAATAAACGAACGAGGCATGTCGGGTCGGGTCGGGTCGGATGAGCCGGCGGGCTAGAAGGGGAGCCTCCCCTATAAATAGCCAAGGATCATCACCATTTTCTCTCATTTGTAAATTATAGAGAGAGAAACCGTAGAGAGAGAAAGTTGGCGGATCGACCCGAGATTTCAGCAAAGTGTTACTCCATAACTCGTGAGAAGAACCTCCGGACCAGAAGCTCGATTCAGGTAACGATCCGACCTAAATCTAAGTTTTAGTTCGTTTTTGGGTTTTTCGGGTTTTGGGTGAAAATGTAACATTTTAACGGATGAAACTGAAGGATAAACATAGTTTTGAGTTCCTTAATGGAAAACGAATGTATTGAATGCAAACAGGTTCGGGATCTTGACGTGATCAGAACTGAATGCGAAAGTTAGGGTTTTGTGAAGAAACAGGTCGTGCGCACTTACCAAGTGCGCACGGAGCAGGTCCTGCGTACTTATAAAGTACGCAGGAAGAGGGGTCTGCGCACTTGCTAAGTGCGCAGGCAGCAGGGTCTGCGCACTTGCTAAGTGTGCAGGCATCAGGCTGATTAGGTAAAGTCGGTATGTTTAGAAGGTTAAACCGTTAGAGTCGGGATTTGGTCTGATGTGTATTTAACTAATCAATTCAGATCGGAAGTGACGTAGTGGGACCTTTGTTTAGGGCAACCCGGATTAGCTTATCAGGTGAGTTCTAGAAGCCCTCTTTTAAATGACTTATATAATGTTTTCGGGCTGGTGTGCATGCATATGAAATGATGTTTTACGAAACGATGTTTATGAAACTATGTTTATAAATGATGCTTATGAAACTATGTTTACGAAATGAAATGATTGGAATGAACGGTTTATGGAAAGAGAGTTATGAACGGAATGTTTACGAACGAAATGTTTATAAAGAAATGGTTTAAACTATTTCGAAAATGAATGAAAGGTTTTATGAAAAAAAAAAAGAAAAAGGGCAAAGGTTTTAAAGAAGTCATTACAAATCTAATCTGTCGAATGAATGGAATTGACGAATGAAGTCTGGGAATGAGATTCCCAGCCTTGTGGTAGATTATGGACAGCGAGCCATAGTTGCCATAAGAGCAACAGGGGCAGTGTCTTGGTGGCCTGCCAATGGTTTGATGTTGTACAACTGGTAAGGGGGTAACGACGGTTACTCGGGTGATGACGATCATCCTAAGGGAAAGAGGTAATGGGAAATCAATGACGGCGATACGTAACGGTTGATTCCTAAAGGAAAGATGCGTGTTGGGCAATGACGGCGATACGTAACGGTTGACCCCACGTATTGAATTGGGAAATCAATGACGGCGATACGTAACGGTTGATTCCCAAAGGAAAGATGCGTGTTGGGCAATGACGGCGATTCGTAACGGTTGACCCCACGTATTGAATGGTTGTGGCAATGACGGCGATACGTAGCGGTTGCCCACAACATCAAAGGTTCCTTCGGGGACACAGAGACGCTTAAAGAAAGATACAGATTGTAGATAGTAATGTATGACTTAAATGAATGTTAAATGTTATAAACAAATGATCCGTTCAATGTGTTTATGACGAGGAAAAATGTTTGAAGGTTTTCAATGATGAATGAAAGGCCCTGTTTTCTTATACGTGATGTTAAACCCTAATGAATGTTATGAATGATGAACCATTTCTTAAATCGAATGAAAACTAGAACTCACCAGCGTAGCTGACTTTTTAGTATGTACATTCAGGTTAAGGCAGGTATGGATGATGGACGGTGATGCTTGGCAAGCGAGAAGAGTTACCCGGTGGATCATGAAGACTAGCATCCCGTTATGATTAGATTATGATATGTTTATGTAATAGAATATGTTACGCTTCCGTTGTTAAACAATGTAATGATTATGTTTTATTGAAGTATTTTCCGCTGCGTTATTTGATAATCAAGTTTAAGAACTGTTTGTGAATTAGTAAATCTAACAAGTGAGGCCTCCCGGGTTTGGGGCCTTACATTATTAGGGTTTTTTGAGAAAGTAAAATAGTTAGAAGGGGCGATCCTAGAGTATCATTATCGTCTTTCATGAGAAAAAAGGGGTAAAATGTTTCATACTGATTAAACAAACCCCACATGCACCCTAGTATCAATTATGAAACAACTAGTATTTGTGTCTGCGCGATGCAACATGTTTACGTTCAAAACCTTTAAATAAAACCTACGAAAAAAATGAATACCAGTATCGGTAGCAATGTTATTCGGATGATATTGGTTCAGTTCATCATGGTAAAGGTGTAACATCCCGAAAATAATAACGGTTAATAAAAACAGAGAGAAAATAAAGAAAAGAACAATATAAAAGGTGGTGGGCTCGTTGGGCCCGAGACTTGCGCCGAAAAAGAGGGAAAATGGGAGGGCTTAAACCCTGTCCCATTGCCATTTCCAACCTCATTTCACACGAAAAACTCCCACACCAAGTCTATAGAGAGAAATCGTAGAGAGAGAAAGTTTCGATTTGAGCTAAAGATCGATCCTCCATTTTCTGCTAAAGTCTCGCCTTGTGGGGTTGGCTACGGATATAACCCCAAGGGTTTTTGTTACACACCTACATGTATACGTAAAGTTTGATAAAATGTTTATACTTATATCGGGAATATACGGCCGAGCAGGGTTGGCACATAAAGAGTCGAGTGATTGTGTAAAACGTGGATTAGTAAATCCCGATTCCCTCGAGTATGTTACCAATGTATACACACCATAAAGGACGTAGTAATGTATTTACTACCTTCCTTGAAAAGTTATGATTAATTATTTAACAATTGCTTTGCCCAATGATAAAGCATTTTAGTGTCATAAAAGTATTCACCAGCTTTTTATTATCGTAGCATTTTGAAATGTTTTCAAGAAATGAATAATTGAACAATATCTGTTGGAGCTGACTTAGTCCCGAAGGCAGTTGTAAGTTTTGTTGTTAGCTGGGTCGGGCTAGTGTTCTAGACTCGGGATCAACTCGAAAATAATTACATGTTCGTGCTATGTTGGAAAAGAATGTCTAAGCACATGGACTTTAAGAAAAGATTACAAGGCTAGGTGCCCTGAGGATTATGATCCTTACGTATCAATTGGTGTCGCAGCCCGAAAACGTCTCGGGGGTGTCGATAACCCTACAAATTATTTGCGTGATAGAAATAACAGAATACATATGGATGGATTGGTTAACACATTGCCTCTTTATTGAAACAACGACGATTCGAATCCTATACTAATTTTTTTTTTCTTTTACGGTTGGAAATTCAAAGCATAGGATAATCAAAATATTATGGTACTTGTTGGGACATGTTTTGAACCCTTGATCTTCAGTATAAAGGTATAGATAAAAGAATTCAATTAGTAATCAATAATTCATTAAACATGCACGGAAAATACTTTCTTCTCCAAACAAGTTGAAATTAAAATCACATTCAAAAACTCGTACAAACCAAATCAAATCAAAACATATACTTACTCTAAAAAAAATTAGCCAAAATATTGCAGTGACTTTATTCAATCCAGCAAAAAATAAATAAATGTCCTGACCTAATAAAATCTTCTTGATAAACATACGAAGACCTAAAAGTTGTGACCCTAGTAAAAAAGTTTTGGGTCCAGACAAGACATCCCTCGTTACCACCATGCACTTATTAATCAAGCTAAAGCTACAATACGAGCACAGTTCACCCGTTATAAATACTCGTTTCAAGGAAAAAGGTATTAGAGAACCTCAACTGATTACTTTCATGTGAAGGCTTCGTCATGAATCCTAGCCCTCCTGACGAACCTAATGGTGTTTTCTTTGTCTAGAGATAGACAGTGGCGGACCCAGGAAATTGTTTTATAGGGGTCAGAGATTTTTTAGGGTCGATTATCAATAATTAAATATTATTTTTTTGGCCCGAATCGGGTCCGGTAGCACAATAAAACGATGAAAACTGACAAAATTATAAACGAACAATAATAATATGATGTTTGTCATTAGAAATGAATAATTAAAAAAACAATATCCCTATAATTGTTCTCTACGGGTTTTCATTTTTGAAACCGAACCATTACATAACTTTTCTAAACAATTCTTTTTTAATATAACAAACACAATTATCAACTTTTTTTTCAATAGTTAATTAGGTTTAAAATATTTAAATAGGTATTGGATTTATTTTTTTATTTTGTTTAAAGGTTATTGGGTTAAACTATTAAAGTTTTGGTTTAAAAGTTTTATAATTAATGAGTTATGGGTCTATTGTTATAGGGTTAAATGTTTGATTTAATTGGTTTTTATTTATAAAAATCTATAATCCTAAAAAAAATAGTTCTTGTGGGTCAGTGTCAAAATTTTATGATGGTCGCTCGAAAATATGTCATATATATAACAACGAAAGAAAAAAAAAGTAACGGTGTCGGCCGACCCGTCGACAAAATGTTAGGTCCGCCAACGGAGATAGAGCAAACCAAACCTTCAAATCAATGGAGTTTCGAACTAGGAACTAAAAAGATCCTTTGTTGCGACACGTAAAATAAATGTTTACTTTAAAAGAATATCAAAAGATTTCTAGCCTCGTGGTATCAGTGTGTGTGTATAATGGTGTTCATCTCAAGTAGTTGAGGGTTCTAGTCTCATGATTGTTGGAAATCAGGCCCAAAATACGAATACAAAATTTGATCTCAACCAAGATCGACTTTTTCTGTTTATTATTTCTTGACTTACAAATTACATAGACCATAACCATTTATTTATAATAAATAAACCATATCAACACTACTCGAATACTATTCTCAATTATAATCTAATACTAACTCTAACAAAATATTAAATAAATATAAAATAATTTTATCTAAACATTCAAACTATTAATTAACTAGTTCCAGATCACCCCTTTAACTTTCACGTTATTTCAAGCCGACCCTTTTTTTCTTTCTTAAAATCAAGCTTAACTCCTTAAGTCAAATGTGTAGATTTAGGAGCATGATTAGTATGTATGGAAGTTAACTGTCTAAAAATTAATAATACTAATAAAAACTTTAAAAAAAATGTTTGAGGTTACATTAGTACATATGCATGCGAATCTTTCGTGCCCTCGTGCAATGACCATTGCTTTCCTCACATACCGTTTAATTATAGTCCCTTTTTTTTTCTTGGTTCTATGTTGTTAAAAACCATACATCAAATCCTACACAGCTTGCGGACATTGCTGGCTATATATTCGTCAAATCCTAAGTTTCTCTTAAAATATGTACACAACTATTTATTTATTTAATTATTTGTTTATTTATTCTTTACATGATTAGCTAAGAATAATTGCATAATTTATGGGATATTTCTTGATCTACAAGTCTATAAAGTGATTGTTTGAGGTAAAGAAATTAAAGTGACTATTTTAGGTTTATATGGTGTATGATGTTCTAAATCAATTGGTTCTACTTTCTAATGAATCTTTTCAACTTGATTTGTTTTATTAGTTTATTAACTTATGTTTAAGAAAATATTCCTAAACTCTACTTTCATACATTCTCTTTGACCTTCTTACCTGGTAGTGCTGTATGTTGAAAGATACCTCCACTCCAAGAATATATACACTAGGAAAGATTTAGAATACGATGTGTGTACATACTTGAGTTTTATAGAGGCTGTAGTTACGTCCTTTTAATTACAAATGGTTTTTTGGATATACCGTTGTAATGGGTTGGAAGCGCTATCATAATCACATGGTTCCTTATAAATCAAACCATGCAAAATTGGATGCACAATTGTAATTAGTTTGGATGTACTCTTGTAACAGTTCTACACACGCTATTGTAAATCAACGTTGCATCACATATCTTGTAAAGACATGATTCTTTTTATATAATCATATAACGATACTATACATAAATTAAAAAAAAAATAAAACTTTGGATTCTACAGTATTATTCTTTAAGAGAGATAATAAATTATATTAAAGATATTAGAGATTTAAAATATTAGTGTAAACTATTTTAAATAAAAACTCAAACTCGACAATAGTTTTTACCCTTCTAGTCATCGATCTGCTTCTTCTTATTTACAATATTTGTCACCTTCTCAATCTTAATCATTGCGTTGGTGTAATCAACAGTTCATGTTCCTTCCGATCTGTTATTTGGTAAATAAGTAAAGTCAAATGAAAAAGTCAAAGTTTCGGTCAAAGTTGAGAAGTAGTTTCGGGCAATTGATGGTTAGTGCAATGTGTTCTCAATTAAGGGTTGAGGGGGCTTTCTGTCATTCTTGAAACTTGAAGGTGTTAGTTGTGTATTCTAATGCAAGATTAGAAGGTTGTTAATAGTTAGTTAACAATTGGGGAATATAAATAATTAGCGGTTAAGGTCGTACGCTTGTTCTTCCATTCTAATGTATTTAATTTCAGTTTCTTTGTTCTTGTAATTCTCTTTTCGATTAATAAAGATAGCAATCGTTTGATGTCAGATAATTTCTGGTGTTTAATAACACGATCCTTGTTACATTTTTTTTTCTCTTTTTATTTGAAAATTCCCTTTATATATAGGGCACGTTCAAAAACAACATAAGCATTTGCACATAATGTTGAGCGGAAATAATTAGAGAGAGAAAAAGAACTAGTAATTATATGGTTATATACTTGTCTTATGTACCATACTTAAAATAAATACATATTTTTTTATGTAATTCTTACCATTGTTACTTAAAATAAAATGTGTATTAAAAAAAATACTCTACACATATGCTTTGTTATCAAAATGTTTCCTTCTCCCAGATTCAAAACTAAGAAAGTATTATATCGAATTTCATTTTTCTAGATATATTTTTAGCAATATTTTATTTGAAAAACCCTAAAAATGACCATGTATCTAAATTTTTTGTCAATTTTGAAATAAACTTAAAACTCATTTTTATGCTATAATCCCTATAAAGTAAAACTCCTGGTTCTTATAAAAGGCTAAATAGTATAAAAGTCGAAATATTCTCAAGAATTAACATTTCATAATTATTAATTTAGTACATTATTAGCAAATAAAGTTTATATATATAATCGTGGACATTACCGCTTTTTCATGAGGGTCTGACAAAAAAGTTAGTCTTGGTCTTCCGTGTGTTTAAATTCAAAGGCTGCAACCGTAGATTGCTTAAAGTAGTAAAGGGATGGTTGATGGTGAATGATTTGGAATAATTAAATGTTTATAAAAAAACCAGTGGTTATAAGCTATTTCCTTGAATAAAAAGTGTTTTATAACATTATGTTTGGTGGGGGAGGTGTATACAGGGTAAGATAAAACATTGTAAGAAATATTTTGATAATGATAGATATAATGTGCTACTACGTTAGAATCTTGTGTATTACATGTGTTTAATAAATGTAGTGTTAGTAAAAAAAATCATATTTTAAAAAATGCGTGTAATGTAATGTAATACACGTGTTTTACACACTTGTAATATAATGTAATACACGTGTTAAATAAAATATTTATAATATGTTAACACATATACTCGTCAAAATATATCTTTAAAAAATTGTCTTTAACGTGACATTTATAAATTGCATTAAATTTATTTTTAAAACATAGTTTTCAACTGTGTATTAATTTTTTTATATAATTGATAAATGTTAATTCATATTAATTTCATTTGCTTAATGGTACAATAACTATCCATAATTAAATAATAGAGTAAACTGCCATTTTCGTCCCTGTGGTTTGGTCAAAATTGCCACTTTCATCCAATAGTTTGTTTTTTTGTATCTGGGTCCTCATGGTTTTAAAATATTGCCATTTTCATCCTCGTGGTTTTAAAATATTGCCACTTTCATCCAGTCAGCTAACACCGTCCGTTTTTCTCAGTTAAATGAGGGGTATTTCAGTCCTTTTACTTATTTGTTTTATTTTTTCATCTTTTTTACTCTCACTTTTTAATCATCCCCAATTTAACCTCTAATTTAATCATCCACCTGCTGGCCTTCTTCCTCTTTTCCTGACCAGTTTCCGACGAGCACCACTGGAACACCTCCGTCGCTTGTTTCTATGATTAAAAAGTGAGAGTAAAAAAGATGAAGAAATAAAAAAAATATGTAAAAGGACTGAAATACCCCTCATTTAATTGAGAAAAACGGACGGTGTTAGCTGACTGGATGAAAGTGGCAATATTTTAAAACCACGAGGATGAAAATGGCAATATTTTAAAACCACGAGGACCCAGATACAAAAAAACAAACTATTGGATGAAAGTGGCAATTTTGATCAAACCACAGGGACGAAAATGGCAGTTTACTCTAAATAATAAGTATATATGATTAGATTTATATTAAGTGTTTAAAAATATTTTATTTTAATATCATTATTTAATATGAGAGGGAGACGGGAAAAAATGTTGGAGATACACCATGAAGTGACACATGTCGCCTTTTATTAATTAGTATAAAGATTTTTATATTTGATATATTATTTTTTTAGAATAATACTTATTTTTCTAGCACATGAGTGTAAAAGATGGTGTATCGGAATATTTATTTATTTATTAAAGGAAGGGCTAGCTTTAAGTTCCAAAGTTTTAGGATTTTTTTTATTGATCACTTTTTTTTTTGAAAGGCGAACATTGAATGTGTGATGTCGCACCCCTGTTATATGGGAGAGCCTCGTCCAACTCCGGCCAATATGTTGTCTTAACCGGGCCCACTTGGCGTCAGAGTTGAAGAGCTTTAAAGGAAAACCCCACCCAATACGGCCCCTTTCGGGCTTGAGGGAGAGCCGAGACTCCAACCCTGGATCGGCGTGGGTAAAACCCTGGTGCATCAGCCTAAAAGGCCTCATTTGCGATGCCGCAGAAATTAGTGGTGGTGGCAGGGATTGAACCCGAGTCCCTTGGGACTTCAGATCTCACCTCAACCACTACATCACAACCTCTTTGGTGAATTAAATATGTTAGCTCATCAATGATTAAATAACCACATGTGTTTGTACATTTTAATTGTCATACAAAACTCTAGTAGCTATCTATGCTTTATGAAATACTAATGTTGAGCAAATAGTGGTTTTAATTCTTGCAATTAGGATCAACTAGTGTTGTGATTTGATTCTAGTTATTTCGTTGCATGGTCAATTAAGTCCACATGAACCGTAGAAATAGATGGCATAGTCGAAGCAAGGTGATTGTCTACAACATTTTATCAAGTATTAAACTTTTTTATATTTAAGAATTGTTGTGATCTTATATGTTGTGGATATGTCTACTTGAACTTAATAGACCTAGGAAACCAACTCTTTTTAAGTTGTTATTTCCATATAGGACCTAACATGGTGATACAATAAACCTTATACAATTATACCCTCACACCATAAGCTTGCTCTACAATTTTTTGAAAAAGAAAGAAAAGAAACACATGGCAAAGATAACAAAGAGCATCCTTGGTGGATGATATACAAGAAATTAAAAGGTTTTGGTTCTAATTCCTAATTGATTATCCAACATGGCTTTTGTTTATTGAATTATAATTATTTCATATAATAATGTGTAATCAGACTAATTAGTTAAACACGATCTAATAAAATTAGGTAAATCACGTTCGGTAAAAGAATTTCAAGTCTTACCCAACTTCATTAGTAAATTAAATTTTAGATTTTAAAAATATATTTAATATTTTCAAGTGACATTTTAATCTTTTCTAAATATCTTGGAACAAAAATTTAATCATGGAAAAACAACTATACATAAACAAAAAATAGTTGCATACGTATATTTTTACTAGGCTTGCGAGTCTAAACAACGTTACATATTTTCATTTATAAAGTTGCTTCATAATTTCCCGAGGTTGAAGAATTGGATCAAACTTAAGGCCGCATTGATATACTCGACCATTTGACAAATTTGGAAATCTTGTATAACCAAGTGAGAGATACTCAAGTGAGTGGAAAAGTGAAGGTATTGGGTTCGAGTCCGGTCGTTCTTCGTAGGTTGGCTCCTCTTCATTTGGGTTATATTGGCAAATTGTCACTCCTTGGTCCTTCAAAATTATATTGTGCAAAATTACACAAGCATACATTATGTTCCTAATTCTCGTTTGAGACCAAGATCGAGCCGGTCGTTCGATAATATGCCACTTATTCTTCAAGTGACCAAACGCTCGTTCGATATATTTCCTTGCCGCATCATGAGCTTTTTTGTAAGTTGTGCGTTTAATACCTTCGGGACACGTAAGAGACTTAACAATTGTAGCATATTCGGGATATATTCCATCAGCAAGATAATACCCACATTAGTAAAGTGTCCCTCTAAGTTCAAAAGACGTGTCAGGTGCGGTTCCGTTTATCATATCGTCAAATATAGGCGATTTATTAAGAACGTTAATGTCATTGTTGGAACCCGCAACGCCAAAGAACGCATGCCAAATCCATAAGTCATATGAAGCCACCGCTTCAAGCATAATACTAGGAAGAAGATGATCCCCAAGTGAAAACCGACCTCGCCACGTATTGGGACAGTTTTTCCACTCCCAATGCGTACAATCGGTGCAACCGAGCATCCCGACTTTTGCGCGGACGTAAAACCAATCCTACCTCTTGCATCTACCCGTTGGCGGAACCAAGGAACCTCTCTCTTCAAATCATTTTTGATTCTTAAAAATAAATTCCGGCTCATTCTAAACCAGGAACTAAATTGCATATCGTTGTAAGTACACCCTTCGTCAAAGTAGTCTTTGTATAGGAGTGTGTTAGCGGCCGTCCGATCACGATTAAGACGAGCACTTCGTTTTATAGGTTGTGAGGATTCAGATTCTTGCCACCACGAAAGCGCCGCCGTTGAGAAAGCACGGAACATTATATTTCGGGCTTCGTCGCTTTAAGATGAAGACATTTTTATAAAAATAAGTATAAAGTTGTAGGAGAATGGTATGATTATTTGTGTAATTCATAGGTAAAGGAGATATATATATATATATATATATATATATATATATATATATTATAGTGAGTTATTAAATTTATTTTTTTTTTCATTTGACCGTTACAAACGGTCATATTACCGTTTACCGCTTGAAAAGTGTGCCTCTCCTCTACGTGAAGAAGTTCACGGGTGTGGCTCACGGCTCACCCTCACTTGACGAGGGGGCGGTGTTACATGGGGGTTCACGGCGTGAGGGGGTCTCACGGCTACCCCTCACTTGACCATACCACTTGATCTCAGAACTCTTGGTGCTTCCGGGAGGAGATTCATTGATTATTCTTTAAAATTGGCGGATGACATTATGCTTATTTCTTTCAATTAGTTTTAAAATAGTGCTAAGTTATGTAATTTATCTTGGTGGAATTGGTGTTATTCTGCGACTTTTTTTTTTTTAACTAATACTTTTTTTTTTTATCTAGCGTATCGCTAATCTTTTAATGTAATCATCACCGTTCTAAAAGAATCTATTAGCTAACCGTTTTAAAACCTAGTCTTCCATTTAAAGTAAGGTCTTCGTTCCAAAAGAATCTAATTAGCTAACCGTTTTAAAAACCTAGTCTTTCATTTAGTTAAGGATCAAAATTGAAACAAGTAACCGATTGTTTTGACCACAAGCCATATGATAATCATGTTTCAAAATACAATTCTATTGTTTAGTTCATATTGTTTGTTTGTTAACAACCCGAGTTTGACTTTCTTAGTCAAGGATTCGTTTTCTTCCTTCCTCTAAAATACCATACATTTCATATGTAATACCTACTTCCCGGTCCGGTCCAACGGGCTCAGGCCCACACCAATCAAGCCCAAAACTAGAGGTGAACAAATCATTTTTTCACCAAACCGCAGTTCTAAGACAACTATGATCAATACCGATTTTTAAAAAAACCGGTTCAGATTTAAAAACAGATATTAGGTTTGTATCGTAATAAAACCAAACTCGTAATAAGATATATTGTTCGATTCATATAAAAGCTTCAATCTTTTCATGATCTTACTTTAAAAAAAATTAAACAAATAAATAATTAATTAAAATCCATTCAGAATAAAGGTAAAGAAGTGCAATTGGTTGAAAAGCCTCTCCTTTTAACTTTTAATAACGTTGATTACGTCGTCCACCAACTTAAGTGATTAAAAGGCAGTGCCATCTGTCACGAATACTTGAAAAACGTCGCTAAAAAATTGGTAATGCGTTTTATCTCCATCTCTCGTTGCTTTTGTAATGTGATGAAGACGCTTTCAGCTGTCACGTTAAATAGTCTCAAACGTGGTACTTAGAATTAGGTGTGGGATTATGTATCTATATTTATAATAAAATAATCAATGACAAGTTAATAATTTTGAGTGGACCTTTTTCTTAGAAGTGACAAATAAATATCTATAAAAATAAATAATGTCATTGGTACATTATAAAATAATGGTGATTAGGTGCGATATAAATATATGTTTTGAATAAATAAAGATAAATGATGGATGAATTTAACGAATTCAGTGACACGTCAAAAATAATATAGAATGAAAACCATTTTTAATAACTATAAGTAGAACTCATAAATATTCAAGAAACACTATAACTCACGTAAAAACAATTAAAATCATTTTTTTACTACATTTATTATTAAAATATACCATAAAAATTATATATTTTTTCAACTAATTTATCTTTCCTTTCTAAATTATTCTTAACAAATTTTGTACACATGTGTAAATGGTAAAAAAAACATACAAATGTGTAAATGGTATAAAAAACTTGCAAATGTGTAAATGGTAAACTTACACATGTGTATATTTTTTTAAATATACGAATACATGTAAGTTACATATATAAAATTATTTTATGATGTAGTATGATAATAAAGGTAGTAAAAACAAAAATAGTGGTTTTAATTGGCTTTTTCACGAGTTCTCGTAAGTTCTCGCAATATTTAAGAGTTCTCAAATGATCCATCCCTTTATCAGTATTATATATATGTGTGTGTGTAATACAATACTACAATACATAACTAACTTTGAAATAATTATTGAGCATAAAAAAAGACAAAATCAAATGCTCTCTTGATTAAAGTTGGAGATAGCAGTGATAATAAACTTTACCATCAATAAGTTACTTATCATCAACTTTGTACCAACTTTGAAACATCCTAAAGCCCAAAATGATAGATGGCCAAAGTTACTTTATGTCACAACACAAGGATACATAAGGGGATAATAGATTGACCACGTTGATTCATAAAGTAACGGTGTTAAGGTGTGTTGAAATGGCGTCACTCATCAAGTAGTTGATGGTTCAATTCCCATGTAAAACAAAAATGTATAAATTTAGAAGTAGAATTAGAAGTGTGTGAATTAGTTGTTATAAATATTATAAAATTTAATTATTAATGAAGCTTTTATGTTATAATAGTATTCTAAGAAAAAGAAGTCACATTACTATGTTAACAGGATCATATGGGTTTGTCTAATAAATCAAGAACAATTTTAAGTTGATTTGTTGTAGGAAACTCAATTAACCAACAAACCTATTATAACTAACGCATTAACTATCAAAGGGTTTGTGGCTTAGTGGTATTAATGTACATTGAAAAGGTGTCCATCCTAAAGTGGTCGGGACTCATGGTGGACAAAAAAGTCCAGATTTATAAGTATGATACGTGAGTTAACTATTGTAAAACAAGATTGATAAAGTTAATTTTCTTGGAGTACACAAACTTACCCACTTTTTATGAAGAAAAAAAGTATATATTTGAACAAAAACTTCATAAATAAATGAAAAAGTTCATAGAAATGTAACTAATTTTGAAATTGTTTCAATTAAGTTACTTAAATTTTGTTTGTTTTGATTTAGTCACTCAGCTTTTAGGTAACCTGCTAATCAGATACATTTTACCTATTTAACAGGTTTCCATGCTGATGTCTATTTCATACGCTTCTACGCTAAAATCACTTTGTACGTTATCTCGCCTAAATATATATTCGTGACAAAATATTATAATTATCACTACAACAATATCACCCTATACCGACGACTTTTTTTGACCCTATAGCGACGACTTGTCGTCGGTATAGCTTATACCGACGACATGTCGTCGGGATAGGTGTCGTCGGGATTGAGTCGTACCAATAGCCCAAGATTGTCGTCGGGATAGGTGTCGTCGGTATAGGTCAGCCTATACCGACGACATGTCGTCGTTATAGGGTCTAATTAAATAATTCAAAAAGAAATTCTATACCAACGACATGTCGTCGGTATAGATTCCAACCTTGTACCGACAACATGTCGTCGGTATAGGTTGACCCTATTCCGACGACATGTCGTCGCTATAGGGTTTTTTTGTTTTTTTTTAATAATTTTTGAAAAAGGCCTATAGCGACGACATGTCGTCGGTATAGGTCTTTTCTGTTTTTATTTTTTATTTTTTTATTTTTAATATTTTATCCAGAAATATTAAATTTCTAAAAACAAAAACCTGCAAATCATAAATATAAACCATTCAAACATTCAAATCGGATAAAAACTAATATCCGAAACATAAACCAAACATCCAAATTGTTCGACACACAAACTTGTTCGGCACACAAATTTGTTCGACAAATCAAACATTCAAAACATAAACTTGTTCGACACACAAATATGCAAATTGTTCAAGACAAATACCAACAAAAAAGGCAAAGGCTCAACAACTCCAAGCTAATTATCATCGCTGCTAGTTCGGCGATCCCACATTCGACGCATTTCATCCATTTGTCGTTGCATTTCAAGCATTTGTTGATTATGTGTACGACGTTCTTCCTCTCGTCAACCGCAACGAGTTTCGAACTTGTAACAAAATTAAATAAAGTTACATATACATACAAACATACATAAGCATATGAATAAATACTCTCTTATATACCTACACATCACAATTACATACATACATACATAAATAAAAGCCCAATTATATAATTACAAATATATACACACAAACATACATACATAAATAAATGTCCAATTACATAATTACAAACATATAGATACAAACATACATACACATATATACATTCATATTAACTAATCATCATAAACACAAATTACACACATACATACAACCTAATCATCAAAACTAATCATCAAAAACATAAATTACACACATACATACACATACATACAAACTAAACATTCAAACTAATCATCATAAAGACAAATTACACACATACAAACACTAAATTACATAAACTAAATTATATAAAATAATCACACATCTAAACCAAATGACCTAAACTAATCATAATTTAATAATTCCATCATACATATAAATATACATATTCATACATACAAACATACATACATACACATACATACAAAATCATAAAAATCTTAGATCTAAATCAAATTTCATCACAAATTAGTAATTAAAACGAGTACTTACCTTCACAAAGCTAGAAATCAAGAAATGGTGAAATTCCTCCAAAACCCAACCAAAATAAACAAACAAAACTTCAAAATCTTGAAAAAGTAGCTAAAATATGAAACCCGGATGTTACCTCACCTTAAATCCCGAGAGTTTTTGTGAAAGTTGCTCCCAATAAATACCATCTTATATACCTACACATCACAATTACATACATGCATATATAAATAAAAGTCCAAATTACATAATTACAAACATATACATACAAACATAAATAAATGTCCAATTACATAATTACAAACATATACATACAAACATACATACACATATATACATTCATATTAACTAATCATCATAAACACAAATTACACACATACATACAAACTAATCATCATAAACACAAATTGCACACATACATACAAACTAAACATTCAAACTAATCATTATAAACACAAAATACACACATACATACATATACATACAAACACTAATTTACATAAACTAAATTATATAAAATAAGCACACATCTAAACCAAATGACCTAAACTAATCATAATTTAATAATTCCATCATACATACAAAAATACATACTCATACATACAAACATACATACATACAAAATCATAAAAATCTTAGATCTAAACCAAATTTCATCATAAACACAAATTACACACATACATACCAACTAAACATTCAAACTAATCATCATAAACACAAATTACACACATACATACAAACTAAACATTAAAACAAATCATCATAAACACAAATTACACACATACATACAAACACTAATTTACATAAACTAAATTATATAAAATAAATACACATCTAAACCAAATGACATAAACTAATCATAATTTAATAATTCCATCATACAAATATACATACTCATACATACAAACATAACACATACATACAAAATCTTTGATATAAACCAAATTTCAACACAAATTAGTAATTAAAACGAGTATTTACCTTCACAAAGCTAAAAATTCAAGAAATGGTGAAATTCCTCCAAAACCTAACCAAAATAAACAAACAAAACTTCAAAATCTTAAAAAATTAGCTAAAATATGAACTCGGATGTTAGCTCACCTTAAATCCTGAAAGTTTGTGTGAAAGTTGCTTCCAAATAGCCCAAAAACGCTGAAATCGCCGGAGAGACAGAATTGGGAGAGTTTTGGCTGAAAATGAAGTTCTGCCGTCTGTTTCCCTATTTGTTCGCGCTGCACCCTATAGCGACGACATGTCGTCGACATGGGTCCACTTGTCGTTGGTACAGTGGCCTATAGCGACGACATGTCATCGGCACAGGTTTCGCAGGATGTTGACCAGTCAATAAAGGTAAAAACACTATCCCGACGACATGTCGTCGCCATAGGGTTTTCCAGAATTTTTTTTAATTTAAAAAAAAAATTATTAAATAAAAAAAAAACAAAAAGAAAATCAAAATTAACCTATAGCGACGACATGTCGTCGCTATAGGTTTTCCCCAAAAATTCATTGGGCACCAATTTTCCCTCCAACCTGCCTCAACCCTATAGCGACGACATGTCGTCGCTATAGGGTGTCCCATTCAAAATTTTGGAAAAACCCTATCCCGACGACATGTCGTCGCCATAGGGTTTTCCAGAATTTTTTTTAATTTAAAAAAAAAATTAAGATAAAAAAATTAAAGTTTTGAAATCCATATTTTTCTGTTTAAAATAAAAAATTTATTAAGATAAAAAAATTAGAGTTTTGAAATCCATATTTTTCTGTTTAAAATAAAAAATTTATTTTATAAAAAATATATATCCAATAGCACATAAATATATAAAAAAACAAATCAAACCAAAAATTTCTACAAAATTATAAAATTATCAACAAACTAATACAATGTAATATCTAAATTTATGTTGCAAAATAAAACCGATGTTCACAACTCTTTTCTATCATAACCAACTATGTGTAATCAACACTAAACAACAAGACATTAAACCTAATTGTAGGTTTAAGCTGATACGATTTTATGAAGATGGTCAAATCGAGTTCAAACACAAATATAAACATAGTTGCTGTTGTATCATCTATGAACTCTATTTACATACTTTTCGGGTTGGGCCGGGTCAGATTAGACGCAAAGGATTTATCATTGTCAAGCAAAACTCTAATTCTCAATCTCCCATTCTAACAGAACTTCCAAATCTCATTCACTGAAGAATTAAGTGGGAAATTCGTGAGAAAAATCGAAACCGTTACCTGAGCAAGATTCATGGAATAAGAAGAATTTTTAATCGGAACCCCACCGTGCAAGACATTAGAAGTCTGTTGATTGCCTTCACGATGTCTCGGACGTTATAGGGTTTTCCAGAATTTTTTTTAATTTAAAAAAAAAATTTGACCGACGAAAATTTATTAAATAAAAAAAAACAAAAAGAAAATCAAAATTAACCTATAGCGACGACATGTCGTCGCTATAGGTTTTTCCCCAAAAATTCATTGGGCGCCAGTTTTCCCTCCAACCTGCCTCGACCCTATAGCGACGACACCTATACCGACGACATGTCGTCGCTATAGGGTCTCCCTACCAAAATTTTGGTTTTGACCTATACCGACGACATGTCGTCGGTATAGGGTGACCTATCCCGACGACAAATGTCGTCGGTACAGGTGGCGTCGGGACAGGGTCAATTTGTTGTAGTGTATGATATATATATATATAGGGGGAGGATCAAATAAGAAATAAGTTTTCGCTAAGAAATCTAAGAAATTACCAAAACGCTTAGAAACGATATCAAACGAACTCCGATTGAACTCATTTCAGCGGCGTTGGAAACGTCTCGTCGAACTCTACCATCTTAGATTTTAGGGTTTAGATTTTACGTTTGAATTTTAGGGTTTTAGCCTTAGGGTTTAGCTTTTAGGGTTTAGATTTTATGGTTTAGGTTTTTTTGGGAGGTGGGGGTGAGGGTGGGGGGTTTAGGTTTTTGGGGGTGGGTTTAGGTTTTTGTGGGGTGGGGGGTTTAGGTTTTTGTGGGGTGGGGGTGGTGGTTTTAGGCTTTTTGGGGTGGGGTGGGTTGGAGGGGGGTATAGGTTTTTGGTTCCGGATTAGAGTTCGACGAGACGATTCCAACGCCGCTAGAATGAGCTCAATCGGAGTTCGTTTGACCCACTTCTTAGCGTTTGAGCTTCCCATATATATATATATTGAATTAAAAACATGTGAAAGACATGTTTGGTTGTTTTCTGTAATTGATGAGGATTAATTGAACATTCCATTGAATGCACAAGATTGAAACCAAGGATAAGTACGTCCCACGTCAGACGAGACACATTTGACTAGGGTAGCCACGTACAAAGTTGATAATGAACACGTATGAATAAAGCTGAAACTGAAACTGTACTTAGACCATTGTTCTAATCAACAATGGTTGCCCAGCCCAAATAGTGACGACAACTGGCAAGAGATAGAGATGATGAGAACCTATGCATAATATGTGTGGTGCTAGTGACGATGACTCAGATACCAGGATTAAGATGTCATTTCAAGCTAGTGATGGAAATGAAGTTAGTGAATCGCGGTGTTATAGGTGTTTAAAAAACCGTTGAAATCGACTGATCGGTTTGAAATTCAAATGTTTTGGTTGACGGTTCGGTTTTTATGGTATAAAATGAACCAGTCATTTAATCTTTAATATTTATATATTTCCTTTTCATTTTAGAATATGTAATTAATTAATTATCATGAACAATTTTTATCATATTAAAATTTTTAATAAAAAGTAATTATTTTGAAAATAAACGTATAAAAATCGGTTCAAACCGTACAAACCGAACCTCTTAAACAGCCAAAGTCTATTGTTTCTCAAAACCATAGTGTTGGTGATTTTAGTACATGTCATCAAGACTATTTTAGTTTAGTTTGATTTACTTAAGATTATAGATAAACGAGTATCAACATTGTTAAAAGTTAAGATGTGTAATGTAAACAATTCTATAAAAATTATCTCATTTTTAGCACCAATTGATAGCGGTGGTTCAAGGGGACAAAACGCCCATGCGGGCTCCAAGGGGCAGTGCCCCTGGCTGGGATAAAGTCGCCCGACCAGTGCGGTTATTTTAGATGTTAGTTATATACTAGAAGTTTTATATTTGCATGACTGGTGAAAAATTACTTATAAAATAATGAGTATTAGGAACTAATCATCACTGGTAAAAAAGTTCACTTGCAAATGATTCGTGGCAATTTGATCCATCAGCAACAACTCTATGCAATTCATCAACAATAACTTAGTTACTACTCATAGAGTTAATGCTCGTGGTTTTTACCACTGGCATAATTATTTAACGATCGATGGTTTTAACCGGAAATTAACACCCTTTCGCGAAAAGCTGGAACGATTCAACAGATTATTATGATAGTTTGCATCCTACATAAAGATGATCTTTGATATGAATTCTGGTACGTTTTCATAACATAATTTACATGCTCATTCTAGTATTCTTTTGAATTATTTGATTATTTCCGGTACGTTTTCATAGCATAACTTTTTTAACTTTTTTTGTTTTTTTATAAGATTTTGAATATTATCAACGCACTTGTTAGGTATCGAATGTGTTAATTTTGTACTGTTTAAAGGTCAAAACCAAGCCTTGGTCCCAATTAGCCAATTAGGCCTAGGGCAATACTATGCTTTGAAGGAGAATAAAATAAAATTTTATAGAAAGTGTTAGAGGATACACAACGTGTGCAGGTTTAATTCCAGGTTAACAACAAAAGGTCAAAACCAAGCCTTGGTCCCAATTAGCCAATTAGGCCTAGGGCAATCCTACGCTTTGAAGGAGAATAAAATAAAATTTTCTAGAAAGTGTTGGAGGATACACAACCCGTGCGCTCACGGAAGATCTCCACGCCCCCCCCCCCCCAAACAGCTATCACTTCTCTATCCTCTCCGTCTCACAATCAAAGTTTTTTTCTTCCATTGACGTGTATATTCTCTCTCCTCACCCTTTCTCTTTCACATCCATCGTCTTTCTTTCACATCTGGTCTCTAGAGCTAAACACCTCGAACTTCATATGCTCTTGGGAACAACTTTATTTATATACTTTTTTGTATTTATATTTTTAGAACTTTTAAAAATACAAAATAAACACTAGTATTTTGATAAAAATACTAGTTAATATATAATGAAAAACGTGATAAATAAAGATATCCCATATCGATCTATTGCAAAATGTATTCTATTTTGTGTAGAACTTCCGAGTGCGAAGTGCCAATCAAACATGATGGAGACTTGTTCAACCATTTGCAACCATGAAAAGTCATATTTCATTTGATGATATCTCTTTTTAAGAATTAAAGATCATTAAATGCCTCACTAAACATACATGATTGAGGTTTATCTTTTAATTTAAAGTTGAACAAACTAGATATGAGACTCACGTGCCACGATTACATGATTAAGGGCATCACGTAGCCTCTCACGCAAGAGGGGATGGTGTTCCACGCCTTTCACTTCACTCACATCATATCTCAGCCAATTAAATGCTAACTTTTTTTAAGATTCAAGCTTTCTCCGGTGAGTAACACGCCCACCTCTAAATAAACTGGGAGAGCCTTGGATGATCAAACCCTTAACCTCGATATGACCGGACTAATCGACTCTTTTTATTATGAATAAAAAACAAATTACAATACTCAAATAGAACCCTATCTATTTATACTAGAGGAATCGGCCAAGTTTCCTAGTTTGACTCTATAGAGATCACGATTCAAATAGAAAACTAAAAAGTAAATAATTTTGCTAGGCTTAAAAGTTGACTTCGTTTAATATGTTATCTTGTGAGTTGTGAGTGAAGTTAAAATTGGCTTGAAGCCTTGAGAACATTAGTAAACTGATCATTTTGGGCCGGAACAAAGTTAAGTGTTCAAAAACTATATCTTTAAATGGGCCTCTTAAAACAGCAAAAGATTTTCAATCAGAATCGTCAATTATAAAACAAAATTGATTTGAGATTCAATTGCAGTCCTAATTGTAGAAGAATTGCTTGGTGGGTCGATCGAACTGACATTTTTTCACTTCAGTTCAGAGTAGTGGATCTTTTCAACATAGGTTTTGATGGTGCGTGACGATATGTATATCATAAATATGGGCTTGAACCCTAATGAACGAGCGGACACGTTTAGCTAAATGGGTCGAGTTTGGGTTAACTTGATGGGTTCACGGTTTAATCTGTTTATTTTATTGTTTTATTTCTAAGGTAAACTAGACATGCCAAAAAAAAATTGGAACAGTGAAAGCTCGACTGGCACGTCTCACATAGTGGGAAGCTCGTACATCAGTCGCACCATGTATATCACCCCTTAGAGTCTGGATCGAACACATGACCTCAAAGAGACCAAGGTCCAATCCGTCACCCCAAGCCGTTGGACCAGAAGGCCAACTACATATGTCAAAATTTAAAATTAAAAGTAGAAATAGACATAATTTTTAATAATTTAAATGTAAACTAGTGGATTTACCCGCCTCGCGTTGCGGCGGCGTCAAAACGTACAACAACTCGAACCCCGCGTTGCGGTGGCGTTGAAACGTATAGTAACTCGAACCACCCCGCGTTACGGCGTCACGTCGAAACGTATAACAACTCGAACCGCCCCGCGTTACAGTGGAGTTTGGTCGAGTTTTACCGTTTTTCCCCGAGTAATGCAGACCGTCTATACAATATATTTTGTGATAAAACTATAAAAAAAGAAACTTATAAAAACTTTTAGTGGCAAAACTATAAAAAGAGAAACTTAAAAAAAAGTTTTGAGAAAAAAGTTGTGGCCAAAGTATAAAAAAAAACCTTTGAGGAAAAAAAGCAAAACAAACAAACTCCACTGTGGAATTCACTTGGTCTTTAATATATAGGATAATGTTTTATACACATACTAGCTTAGACCCTGTGTAGTACATACGGGTGAAAAATATCAATACATAAATTTCTTAATTTTTATTTATTTATTTTACAGGTGTAAAAATGTATTACTATACATATACTAAGGATATAAAAAAAAATTCAAAATATATAAAAAATAATATATAATTTGGTTTCGGGAATACGCCAGTTACTATTTAATATAATTTGACTTTCATTTACTATTTTATTGAAAATAAAAATTACATAATTGGATTTCAAAGGTTTTTTTATAATAAAGGATAATTTAAAATAAATATGTTTCATTAGTATAATTAGTAATTTATTAAAAGATATGGATGCATTTAATAAGAGAGAGAGACGGGAAAATAATGATGAGATTGAATATGGTGAAGACAATTGACATACAAAAACTTTTATTTATTATATAGTATAGATTTTTTATTTTAGGTTTGTATTTCAAAATATACTATGCAAAAAGTATAATAAAAAAACTTCAAATCACGTCAACCCGTAAATACATGGATGATGTTTAATTTCGTATCGTTTTCAAGTTTGACCCGTGAATGCAACCTATGCACCATGGGAGCACGATAAAAGTACAATTGTCAAAAGAGCGTAGATTTTCGTTATCTAAACTAGTTTGGAGTGTGGCAAGTCTAATGAATGTAGATTAATACTAATAGAAAACAAAGAAAATTGAAGAGTCTGATTATAAGAATGTAAGATACCAAATACACTTGTTAATATAAAACTTGATTTGTTCAGGGTTAATGGATCTTGAACCGGTGTAATTTTATTGATGATTATTTTATGACAAATGTAAATGGTATTAGATTTTAAAAAAGAATGCTAGGCTTCTTGGTTTTCTTTGGTATCGGTGACACATTCACAATTTTTTTTTACCAAGATTATTCTTTGAATGTGTGTAGTGAATCAGGGTCGGTATTCATTATTACACACTAGGTTATATACACATGTATTACATGGGTTGTTTAAATTCTTTGTTTCCTTAATTAAATAATAATTAGTATTCAAATTTTATATTATTTTTTTTTGAAAAATAAAAACATTAAAGTAATTAAATTTCAAAATTCAAACTTACTTAAAATAAGGAAAATTAGAAGATTTTAGTGAGGAAAAATATGATGATAACATGTGACATTTTTTAGAATAATTTATTAGAATAAGGATATAAATGATAATTGAATTGATTTAGGTATCCTACATTTGGGTCCGCCCTGTTTGAAATGTCAAACAAAAAGTGTGTTTAAACAAAAGAGTGTGAATAACGTGTTTGATGGTACGATTTCTATTTAAGATAATCACCAAAAATCCAAAATTTAACGATTAACATGATTAGGTGAAAGCATTAATCGTATCTTTATGAGGATGTCTATAGTACAAGTTGAAACCAAAATATGTAGCTTTTAAAAACCTATAATGGTGAATTAATGAGTTTTTTTTTAATTTATGTAAACTTTACAAGTGATTTTAATAAAATTTGGAGTCAATCTATAAATCAACATACAAATATCGAATATGTGATGAGAAAGATACAAACAAGTGACTGGGAATAAATCAACACATGAGTAAAGGATGTAAAATGGTTTCAATGGATGCCCACGAATTCACCTTCTCCACTAGACTTCTTTCTAAAGTATCAATAAACAAACGTCTTCATATAAAGGTAATAGGTACTCATTACCAATATATTTCCCTAATATATGTGTTGTGGTTACCTTGTACAAGCTTCTCTATAAGATGGTAGAGATTACCATAATGGCGGGAATATTCGTTTCAAGAAGGGAGGCGGGGTGTCGCAGTACTGGTGGGAACATCGCCATGCCCCTTTCGGTACCGATGAAAAACAACGAAATTTGGGATGGTCATATCGAGCCATTACCGAATACCAACGGTAATATTAGTGTTTTCCAACCACTAGCTTGAATAAAAACATTAATTTAAAATGCTAACCATGTAAATACCAACTAAAATCAAGATTGTAGAAGGTGCTAGGCGGTCGACTGGGGAGTTGCGAGTACTCGGACTAGGCGGGGAGTACTCGGACATGGTAAATTATAAAGAAAATAATTTTAAGAGATTATATACATGTCAAATGTCTTAAGTTTACTAGTATATACTTAAAAGAACTCCCAAAATCAAAATCAAAATCAAAGAATCAAATCAACAAATATACACTTGCAAGATCGGTTAATATTAATGTAAGAGAAAATAATTTCAGAAAATAATGTAAGAGAACCTTTAGTCCTTTGTTCTTCACCTCTCCATCTCCGACGACAAATGTAAAGAGTGTATATTGTGGCAAAATCAGACCATTATGAAGTAAAGATATGAAATCGGACCATTATAAAACAAAATCGGACCATCATGGTGATGTCGGACAGAACAAACGACAACGGCGTCGTAACTTTCATGGACCATCTGAAAGTCCATGAGTTTAAGGTCTATGATCTAGACCTTACAATACAACAATTTGTATACAGGGTCATCGGCGTCAAAGTACCAGTCAAATAAGATTTGTAAATGTGTGTTTCTAAGTACCTTAACTAGTTAGCGTAAATAGGGTGTCAATCCCACGAGAAGTTAGTGGATGATGTTGAATTATAATCGATTGTTTATCTAAACTAACTAAAATGCCTAATCTTAAAACTTAAGTGTTTGATTGACTTCAAAAGCTTTTGGACTAATTAACTTGCATGTGCTTAAAAGTAAAAAAAAACATGAATTTGAAATTGATTTGTAAACAATAATGGGAAAACAGGTCTGGGTTTCATGTTTATGACACACATTGTGTTACCTAATTACTATCAGTTTGGAATTCACATAGACATGAACGGATAAATAATTTATATGATAGATAGAAGAAAGACTACTTAATCTAATTGTGTTGACCAGACGATACGAAACTGAACAAGAACACAGGTGAGATGCTATCTAAACAGCTGCCGGTTCAAATTCAAATAATTAACCACGAACCAATTGCTAATTACAAAAAAAAAAAACCAATGATTGATGGATTAATGATAGTGAATGAAAGTAAACTATTTAATTAACTAGGTTAAATCCACAAATTTGATAATCGAATGATTTGCAAAGGATTCGTGCCAAAACACATATAGAAAAAGGGTTGAACACGATTGCTATCATTAACCCTACACCCGCTGATGATCACGAATGATTTAACCTTACATCTTCATCATATAAGCTTCAGATCTTGATTCGGGACTTGAATTCTTGATTGGGGTGTGTTTTGAAGCTTCCTAATCACTTGGAAACGCCCAATATTCGTCCAAATAACTCTAGTTGTAAAAATCTCGAAAGCCTAGCCTTCGAGATTGAATAGTCTTCTAAAACCGACTTAAACCCTAAATTGTAAATTCCATGGGCCTCGACGGTGACTACACCACCACCAACATAGCTATGCCCCCAATTCTCAATACTTAGAGCTTTTACAAGTAGATTTAAAAGTGATAATTTTCTTTTTACAGTACCTTTTTAGATTGTCAAGACTTATATATACATAGGGTTAAGTTATAGTAAAAAAAGGTTTTAAAAATAAGAAGGGTAAGAAGGATTCTGGGCTTGACATGTGTCTTTTTATTGTTTTTAAAGGGAGGGCATAATGGTCATTGTGTATTACACAATGAAGTTGTATTACACAATGAAGTTGTATTACACAATGAATTTGTGTTACACAATGACCTGACTAATTACACAATGACCAAATATTACACAATGACCAGACATGGTATTACTCAATGAACTTGTATTACACAATGAACTTGTATTACACAATTAACTTGTATTACACAATTAACTTGTATTACACAATGAACTTATATTACACAATGACCTGACTAATTACACAATAAACTTGTATGACACAATGACCTGACTAATTACACAATGACTAGATATTACACAATGACCAGACGTGGTATTACACAAAGAACTTGTATTACAAAATGACCTGACTAATTACACAATGAGCTGGAAAACGTAAAACACAATGATAAATACATATAACACAATGAACTTGTATTTCACAATGAACTTGTATTACACAATGAAATTGTATTACACAATGAAACTGTATTACACATTGACCTGACTAATTACACAATGAACTTGTATTACACAATGACTTGGCTAATTACACAATGAACTTGTATTACACAATGACCTGACTAATTATACAATGAACTTGTATTACACAATGACCTGACTAATTACATAATGAACTTGTATTACACAATGAACTTGTATTACACAATGAACTTGTATTACACAATGAACTTGTATTACACAATAACCTGACTAATTACACAATGACCAGATATTACACAATGACCAGACGTGGTATTACACAATGAACTTGTATTACACAATGTAGACTAATCACACAATGAGCTGAAAAACGTAAAACACAATGATAAATACATATAACACAATGAACTTATATTACACAATGAACTTGTATTACACAATGAAATTGTATTACACATTGACTTGACTAATTACACAATGAGCTGGAAAACGTAAAAAAAAATCGTTTTTGTTTATAACGACACTATACTCGTTTTAAAGATAAAAAAACGCTCGTTTTTATGGTGTAATTTTTTTGAAAAAATATCGTATGTAAAAGTTATGAACGTTTTAAAATGAGGGGGTGAACTTGATAAAAAGTCAACAAAAGTGGTTAAGACTAAAATACACTTCCAACAACTTTTTCTCCTACAATTTAATCTCAACCATTAAATCTTTTCTACAATTTGATCTAATGGCCCTAAATCCTTTTCACCTTTCTTAGAATTAGAATCATTTTTACTTGAACCTAATCCTATATACATATACTAGTTTAGAACTCGTGTCTACACACGGGGTGAAAAATATCAGTATAATTTTTTTAAAATTTTTATGTATGGTGTAAAAATGTATTACTTATACTAAGGATAGAAAACAAAATTCAAAATATGTAAAAATTAATAATAATTGGGTTTCAAAAACATGTTAATTATATTTAATTTAATTTGACTTTCATTTACTATTTGATTGTAAATAAAAGTTACATAATTAGATTTCAAAGTTTCTTATAATAAGAGATAATTTGAAATAAATGTGTTTTATTAGTATATTTAGGTTTTTCTTTAAAAATATATTATTATTAAAATAGATGTGCATTTAATAAGAGAAAGAAACAAGAAAAAAAATGATTAGAATAAATATGGAGGCGAAATGTGACATGAAAAACCTTTATTTATTATATAGTATAGATATAGATATAGATATCTTCATATCATAGGTGCGGATGTCGTTAAAGTTAATTTCAATTGTTAGACTTGATTTATTTGAAAACGTGTGTCTAGTAGCTTGGTAGTTAATGGATTGTCGAATTATGACATCCAATACTTGATTCACTATTATAATTAGTTTTTACTTACAATTATATAACAATATTTAATCCATTACAACAATACATCTAAATTCGTAGGCTTGATTCAAAGTTCTAAGGCCACAATCAATATGAAGAGACAATTCACAAAGAAAAGTTATATGTGTACATTATGTTAGTGTTTATATTAGGTCTTGTCTGTGATCGTTTCTCTCCATGTAATTATCTATAGTTTTCTCCATCTGAAAGGAGCTTGTGTGTTCGGTTTCACGCGTTGGTTTTTGATTTTCTCTACCTAGCTAAAGTAAGTCCGTTTTACAAACATAACTGAACCTGAACATGAACCGTTACAATTACACATCCTCTATCATCTTTTTATTGTGTTTTTTTTAGTTGTTGTATATAGTACATCTTAACAATTCTTTAAAATTAAGTGAAAAAAATCTATTCGATCCCTCTAATTTAACTTACCAACAGTGGCGGAGCTAGTTATTTTTTTCTATGGTGTCACTTTTTTCGATACGCGGATTTATAATAACCCGGAGTCAAAATTTTTGGGTCAGGTCAGGTCGAATCACATGATAAAAACTAATATCATAATAAAAGTATTACGTCATTGAAAAAACACATAATAAAAATATAAAGTTATTTGAAATATATATAAAAATATACATTTTTTTAATACTCCACAAACATTTTCATCTTGGGGTGCCACAAAATTAAAAATTACATAAAAAAGTATTGAAACTTAGAGAAAGGAAAAAGTTGTAACATTTTTACGTAGAACTACTATGATGAACCGAAGAACATCAAAAAACGACTGGTCTCTTCGTTTGGGTTCAATCAGCGTTGATCTCTTCAGTTAGCGTCGAGGGTTGAGGGATAGGAACGATTGCGACGATCGGCCTTTTCTTAAATTAGGTTAAACAATTAAACTAATTGGATATGGGTTATAATGGTTATTGGGTTAAAATTTTAAAAATAAAAATGGGCCTTCAATGATTTAAATTCCACTACTAAAAATTAGGTAATTGGGCTTAATTTTTAAAGTATAATTTTTTTTATTATGTAAAACGTTAATTGAATAATTTTTTTAATAGCGAGAACCCTTCCTACTCGAGAATAAGGTCAGGAAGTGAAGCGGTTTTTTTTTCGTTTTTCTTTCAAGATATAGTAAGTGTTATTCAAGGGTGGGGATTTAGACCGATGAGGAACGTAGGAATTGCCATTAACTGCCCGGAAGGCTGAAATAGCTTTCTCGGGAGCCTCTGGGAGGTCGGGGTATTCAATCCCATGATATTCAAGGAGCAGGTCGTCGTATCCCAGGGGTTCTACTAATACATCGTATAGCGGGTCCAGGCTTGAAGTTATATAAAAAATGGAATGGGACAGTCATTCGAAAATGAGAAAAGAAAAGAAGGGTGTCAAGACATCTATATGGCTAAGATGGCCATCTCACGAATTGGATTCGAACCAATATCAAGCTACTTTCCTTTAGTAGATCTGCCATCCCCCTCATTATAGTCCTCCTAGAATCAATAGCATTTCGTCGGAATACATCCTGTCTTTTCACCTTAGTAGTCCTATGCATAATCAGTACTATAGCTCCAATCATGGCTACTAATAAAATCAGACTAGGAACCAAAAACCAGATGGAATAGTAGGTATAAAGTAAATTGCCCAATGTTTCCAAATTAGTCCAACTTCGTACTTTTCCGGCATAAACCATATATCTCATAGAGGTTGTATTTCTTTGGGTTGGTAGTAATGGAATGCTTTCATTATCTAAAATGAAGAACATTTCCCACCAAAAGACCAGTCCAATAATACCACTCACAGGTAAATAACGCAATACTTCTTCGTGAATCTCCGCTATTTGAATATGGAACATCGTAACAACGAATAGGAATGAAACGACTATAGCTCCTATATGAACTACTGGGAAGATCATAGCGAAAAAGTCGAGACCTAATAAAAGAAGTAAACCTGAAGTGTTGCGAAAGACTGGGATGGGAAACAAAACGGAATGTACCGGATTTTTAGCATGTACAACCATCAAACCAGAGACCAAAGCAAGGCTCGACAAAACAAAAAGTATCATAGTACGTCGTCCTTCCCTGCTCTAGTGCTTGCATACCCATAAAGATACACTTATATACCTGAATTTCGCCGAATTGTAGGAATGAGAACTGATCATTTGATCAGAAAACTATGAGAGCCTGGACATAAAGAAACTGGAAAAATGTTTCTAAGCAAAGTTGCTGAGTATGGTCTCGTGTGCTTGCTATAGAAAGTACATATACGAGTTAGTAAAAATATACATAGTTTTTTCATGTCAATGTGATCAATATTTTTTTAAGAAACCAACGGTGTCATTCGTAAAAAACAACCATGTCACTCGAATTTTCCTATTACACGCTACATATAAAGCTACATATAAGACGTGAAAAGCCAAAAACCATTGTTGTCAGGTTAATCCGTACTCCCCTATGTGCTCCGCCACTGCTAACCACTATACTTAAATTTAGGCATGTGGGTGACGTGGAATTTAAAGAAAGATATGAAATTTACTAATGATTGAAAACAAAGAAATTAAAAACGAGTAGCTAGCACATTAAATGTCTTATTTACTAGGTGGTCTAAGTTGGCGTCCATTGGATCATGTATTTATCAAATATGAGAGAAATAAAACTGCTAATTAAGATGATTATTATTTTTATTTTATTTTAGTTAATATTTTATTTTATTTACAATTAAGAAACACAAACTTGATCGGGTTGTAAACCACTACAATATGCATTTTGTGGACTTCCCTCATGTGCATTCTTTGGGTGTTGTCACGCTTTGAATCCTTGTCGCAATGCATGCAAATAAAAAGCTTTTATATATTATTTTTATACTAATAATATATATATATATATATATATATATATATATATATATATATATATAATCTGAACAAGACAACATGAAATAATATTCTTTTGAAAGGCAAAATGATTTGGCAAACTTTATAGAGTGGAAAAGTATGATACGATGATCTGTTGAGTATTGCATGGTCCACCAACCATGTGTAAATCTTGTACACATGCTACTTTTTCTTCTTAGAAAATTAGGGAAATTATAATAATTAAGTTTATGTTTCTCGTTTTATATTTAAAAGCTAAAGTAGAATAGACTTTGTCATAAGCGAAATTAGACGAGGGGTAGAGGGTTCCGTTGACCATTAGACCACTGAAATTTACTATTAATATGATATATAACATTTTGTCATATGCATCGTCGTTTTTAAGTTAAAAACCATAATCATGAACCTATTCTAGGTTCTTTTTATAAAATTTTTGTTTTGTTTTACTGAAATAGCTGTTTAATATTGTATTGCAATGTTTCACAACTTTTGATTGTAGATATGTTACGTTGTTCGTAGAAGTTCATATCTCATCTACATTCAATTCATTTGTCGACATTTACAATAAATGAGCTCGAGCCAAGTCGATCTCAATCCCTATGATTGTGTAACAAGTTGAGCTTGATTTTGAAATAGTAAGTTCAATCGAGTCGAGCTTCAGTTGTAGAAATTTTAATGAGTAAAGCTCGGGTACCATCAGACTCGAACTCGGCTAAACTTCTATTTCTTAGAATGGTCACATATTATTTGAATTTATATAAAGCATGCATTTTTTTTATTCTTTTATCATTATTTTTATTCTAAAACTATTGTTATTAATATTAATATTAATTGTGTGTTCTTAGTTCTTACACGACTCCTCATAACAAATACACTTATCATTGTAAAGTTTTTATTTTCTAAAATAAGCACAAACTTAAAATATTTTATGCACTTATAGAATAAAAACCAAAAAATATTCACATACTTGTTCTAATAAATAATTTATATAAAAAAATAGGAATTGCTATTAAAAAAAACTAAGTATATATTCAAAGAAAAGATTTGATATGACGATTAGATTTGTAAATTGAATTGTATGAAAATTAACACTGGTTATTTAAAATAATAATATACTTGTATTAAATTTTCATTAGATATGATAAATTTGTTATGAGTTTATTTGCTATTAAATTTAGCAAATATACAAGTTTAAGTTAAAATTATGATAAATAGTTAAATATGCTTAAATAAAATTTACAAAAGTTACATCCTCCAACACGATTGATTTTAAAAAAAGTGTGACATAAAATTAATATTATCATTTATAAAATGGCATACTTCAACAATAAACAATAGTTTATTATAAGTCAGAAATGTGTAATCAAGTTTATTTATTATCTCAATCAAACTACTCACGCTTTTAAACTATAAAATCACCAAGTGTAGTATTGTTTTATGGCTAAAATTTCTTTTTATAAGGATGAGGGGAGTACCCCTCGTGAAGGTGAGGTGGCAAGTGTGGTAGCGTGGAACACCACGTCCCCTTGGCGTGGTCCACGAGCGTGGAGCTCCCCCGTGCAAATTTCCACGGTGTGGAGAAGGGAAAGGTGAAAGAGGTGGGGCCAAGACTAATAGTTTTTAAACACATGCATTTTTTAAGTAAGTGGAAAGTGAAACACCATGCCCTGATACCGTGTGAAAATGATGTGGCGCTAATGTGGAGGGGTGTGGAGGTGTGAAAATGTGGAACCACTCCCCTTAGACTAAGTGGTTAAAAGTGAAAACTAAAATATTATTTTCAAAAATAACTTAAACTAACAAGTACACTTGAAAAATGTATTAACCTAACCATCTTTTGTAACTATTTTATTTAAATAATTTGTTTTAATCAATTATAAAAGATTTATTAGCAAATTTAAAAAGTATATTATTTTATGCATCCTATTAAAAATGCAAGATCGTCACCACACACTACTTGTCATGTGTACTTTCACAACATTTTTCTTTAATTTAAAAAAAAAACTTTTTTGCCTTATCATATTATGATTATTATTGTTTCATTTTGTCATGTGTACTTCCACATTAAAAAAACTAAAAGTCCATACTACATTTTGTATAATTTTATTTATATTTGGACATAAATTTTATTCAAAGTCGAGTCGTGTCAAAATTTTGTTTTCCTTTATAACTTTGAGTATATGATATTTTATAATTTCTGAATATACCTTTACAACAATCTTGTTTTTCCTACGTTTCGCTGTGACTTTTATTGAAAACCGAGCTACCGCAACTCGCGAAGATAACCCGCTAGTATATATAAAAGACCAAAGACCAAAAGTAGAACAAAATCCGTTGGTTTGTCGCTATGTGTCACCAGTTGTTTTTTTAAATTGTGTTTGGTATTATTAGTGTTATTTTCCTTTTCCTATTATTATTATTTTCCTTTTTTTATTCTATTCTCTCAAATTCTATCGATGATCACATAAAAAAATAAATGTAAGAAATAAGAACTCATACTAACTTTGATGGGTTAATCAAATGCGTGTGAATCTATACTATATAATAAATAAAGGTTTTTTAGTGCCACATGTCGCCTCCATATTTAATCTCATAATTTTTTTTTCGCCTCTCTCTCTTATTTAATGCCCTTCTATTTTTAAAAATAATATATATTTAAATAAAAATACTAATTATACTAATAAAACACATTTATTTTAAATTATCCTTTATTATAAGAAACTTTGAAATTTAATTATGTAATTTTTATTTCAATCAAATAATAAATAAAGTCAAATTACATTAAATAGTAATTATTTTTGAAACGTAATTATATATTAATTTTACATAGTTTGAATTTTGTTTTTATTCTTAGTATATATAATATATTTTTAGTTTTACACCTCTAATATATAAATAAAGATTTAAAAATTTTAATATTGATATTTTTCACTCCGTGTGTAAAACAGGATTTAAACTAGTGAATTTAATAAAACATTAACAAGAATAAAACCATTTTATCACTTTATAACTTTACCAAGTTGAATTATTAGTTTTGAAATTAATTTGAAAACCTTCAATTTTCGTCGGCCGTTTCTTTTGACGCATTCATTAATGGAGTCAATAACCCGCCACCGGTAGCCGACTCAATGCACCTTCCCTTCCTTTTTCAGAGAGAAAACAAACTTACCTAGAGAGACAAAGAAATGCATGTTGCACATCCGCCGAAGCTGTCGGATGCCGCCGGTGACGATGATGACACGCCGGAGGTTCTCCGGACTTACCAGGCCTGGAAAGGAAGCAACGTATGTTCACTCACTTCGTTCCGAATTTAGGTTTTTTGCTTTTTATCGTTCATAATTTCGATTCTGATGTTGAGATGTTACAGATCGTAGTCTCTAGATGTTGAATTGTGATTTTCAATTGACTGATTTAGTTTCTGGATATACGGCTCGGTTTTCGAATCTAGGGTTTTGTTTTAGTAGTTCTAGCCTTTTCGAATCAGAATAATGAAATTGAGTAATATGACGGTTGTCGATCAGTAGAAGGATGTAAATAGATGCTGATTGACGGATGAGGACGATGAATTGTTACGCACGCCCTTAATTTTAGGCAATTTTGTAGCCTAGCGTTTGTACAATATGAAAAGGTGTTTTAGAGTCCTCGAAGGGCCACTTTTTTGGATTATTTGGAAATGATGTGCTTGATATGTGATTAGTTTGCTCACTGGTGAAGGAAAAAAGTAATTAGAGCTTTGAGTTTTATAAATTTGCTATCTACTGTGCAGATATTTTTTCTCGGCGGAAGGTTTATATTTGGACCAGACGTCGGATCTGTTTTTTTATCCTTCTTTCTAATAGTTGCTCCTGTGGCTGTTTTCTGTGCATTTGTTGCAAGAAAGTTGATTGATGATTTTGCACATAATCTGGGAGTGTTGGTTATGGTGGTGGTAGTTGTATTCACATTTTACGTAAGTTCTCTCAACTTGCTAAGATATTTATTGTTATATCGGTATTTGTATGGAAATGCTGGGTTCGGTTTCTGCTCCAATAGTTTCTATAATCGAAGCCTTTATATAATTAGATATATTGATGATCGAACAAACTTGTAGTCGGAGGTTAGGAATATGATCAGGCTGTATAGTTTGTCGATCATGTTTGCTAAACTTGAGGACGAGAATATGAAAATCTTGGGTAATAGTTTAAGACATTGCTAATGCCTTAATGATATATTTATTACAAAATTATATACTGGTGAAAGACCAAGGTACTTGTTTTTGTATCTTATAAACCAGAGGCGTAAGAAGTTGGGTATAACACTATAAGGGAGCTTAATTTGGTGTAAATGGTGAATTTACTTATGCATAAAGGACTCATAACTCTAATATATTAGGATATGCTAATGATATGAAAAATTAAGTTTTAACTAAAAAAATTGTTTTTTCATGGAATGGAAGTAGTTTGTCTTTCTTGTGTCATTGTTCAGTAAAATTTTGATTTTCAATTTTTATTTCAGAGTTTAGACATACTGTTGTAATCAATATTCAAAATATTTTAAGTTTATTGTTTTTTGTTTCCGTGAGTTCGGCTTTCATGGTTGATCCTTTAAGAAAGTAGGCTCTATCTGTCTCCTATTTTCATATTTATCGAGTTTTTTTTATTAGTTACTTATTTAGTTAAATCGTTTCAACGTGGAATCTTTACAACTAAAACTCAAGAAGAAGATTTTAAATAAAAATATATGAAGAGTAGTAAACAAGGCACTTTGTATACAGTGCTAAACATTCGAATTTCATGATATCGAGCACATTAATAATGTTTCCTAACCACTTATACGAGTTAACAAATCAGTAGTTCATATGCAGTTTTTCTTGTTTAGGAAAATTGCTCTTAAGTGCATTCACGGAAAAATTTTTAAGCTATAAGAGACACCTTTTATTGTTTATATTTTTATACTTCTAGAGTATCCATGTATATAACAGTTAAATGCTAAGGAAAGATCTTTTTTAACTAAATGGCATAGCTCATGTGATAACGTATTTACTCCACAAAAGTTCACGTATAAGATATATGCTGTATGGTTTTGCAGGTATTAATCCTCCTTTTAATGACCTCGGGAAGGGACCCTGGTATAATTCCTCGAAATGCACACCCTCCACAACCAGATACTACTGATATAGAAGTTGGGCCGGGTCAAACTCCACAGTTACGTTTGCCTCGGGTCAAAGAAGTAATTGTCAATGGGATGGCTGTAAAAGTCAAATACTGTGATACTTGCATGTTGTATCGACCTCCACGTTGTTCTCATTGTTCAATATGTGACAACTGTGTGGAAAGATTCGATCATCACTGCCCGTGGGTTGGGCAGTGTATTGGACGGGTAAGCAACATTCTTCTTCTCTTTATTCAGTCGGCTTCACTTGTTTCCATGCAATCTCATGGTATATATGGCAACACGGGTGGGTCAGGCAGGTTGGGTGATGGGCCAAAACAGGTATTTTTGTACATGTTGAAACTGGTTGGGTCCTTTGCCCCGAGGTACTTTTTTTGTCATACATTTTAAAGCCTTTTAATAATTAGTGTGCCAAATATGATTACAAAAACTATATTCGGTATGTTTGGATGCACAGAATGAAAAAAAAGAGCATTCCGTTATCATGTTCGGTTAGCATGCGCAATGTAAAGAGTCCTTCAAGTGTGTTGTTTAATCAATATTTTTATTTTGCCCCTGTCACTTTATTCAAATTATAATCAGTCAAGACATATTCAGAAACAAAGATGAAACATATCTTTTCTATAAGTAAACATTCTTTTAATTTCAGTTATTCATGTTATATATAAATCAAGATATGCAACATATATTTTTTAGATAAGAATACAAACAAAAAAGATTAAGAAAACCTCAAATAAGATTATAAAAAAAAGTTATTTTATTTTTGAAAATCTAATTTTTCTTTAATTAAATATATAATTTATAAAATGAAATAATTTTTATTATTATTTATTAAAGTTTGCGTGGACTTTGTAAGCTATCATTCATTCACTCTTTTTCTTAAACAGCTTTAACTATCATTCCATTCCTTGAAGGAATGAGAACAAACACCCCTTCCCTAAGGAATTGTAATTCTTAAAAGGGAAGGTGTTGCATTCTTTAGGAAATGGCACCCCATTCCTATGCGGTTAATCGATACGTTCTACTCATTATGTCGGAAGGGTCAATTCCATTACTCCTTGCTTTCCAGCATACCAAACACTACAATATTTAGTAATAACCTAATTTTATTATTAAAACGATTTATATGAGGTTTTGTGTTGAAAATACACTCACGGTGACCTCACAACCATTTGGCTCGCTTCTCTTTAACAAAATTTGTTTACAATTATTATGTTTCTTGATGCAGCGTAACTACCGGTTCTTCTTCATGTTTGTCTCCTCGGCAACTCTGCTTTGCATTTATGTGTTTTCCTTTTGCTGGGTGTACGCCATAAGGATCATGCACAGTGAAAACACTTCGATCTGGAGAGCATTAATTAAGACCCCTGCATCAATTGTGCTAATAATTTACACTTTCTTATCAGTTTGGTTTGTTGGCGGCCTCACCATCTTTCATCTTTATCTCATCAGCACAAACCAGGTATGTGGTTGTTTTCTTTAGGTCTATGCTAGATTGCTAGTGGTGGCAACACGGGCGGGTTGGGTTGAAAGGCTTGGGTCTGATCGAGTCTTGGCCGAAACGAGTTTGTCTCAAAGTGGAGGGGGTGAGTTTTTAGTAGGCGTTGAAAAGGGCTTGGTCTGGTTGGGTTTGTATGATTTGCACCACCTTTTTTTCCATTTTCAAAATTCTTTTAAATATATTTTAGAGTAAATTACAGAAATCGTCCTTTATGTTTATACTTTTTTTCAGATATTATCCTTTAGCCCAAAAATTATCAGAGATCGTCTTTTATGTTTACAAATCTTGCACGTTACGTCCTTTGACACTAACCCAGTTAAATTTCTCAGTTAAGTTTGGTCATGTGCAAGTCACATGAGCGTACTTTTGTAATTGAGTAAACTTCGCTTTTAGTCCCAGTGATTTGGTCTAAATAATGATTTTAGTCCATTAGTTTAAAATTTGCTTTTTAATTCATTTTATTTTCAATTAACACCAATCTATTAACACCATCCATTTTAAAAACTAAAAAGCAAAATATATCTTCAAAGCCAAAATGTTCAGTAGCCACCTCCCCCATCATGTTCAGCCGCCACCTCCAGCCGGCCATCTCTATGCCGGAAAAACGAACCGGTCAGAGATGAGAGAGATATTGTACGAGAGAGCCATGTGATTTGGAAAACGAGTTCAACCGTCCCCTTTTGCTGGAAAACGGCTGGCTATTTTCAACTAAAGACTCTTACGACTTCCACCAAATCCGGCGAGATCTGTGCCCGAGAATGCCCACAAATTCGGCGATTTCGACAAGCATTGCTTTCATTAATCAGATCAACTCTTCAACTATAGATCTGGTTTGTTTCAAGATTCATCTTCTGTGTATTTTTTTTAACTTTTTTATATGGTTCGGGTGGATTTGAGGCAGTGGCGGATCCAAGAATTTTTTCTAAGGGGTTCACTGTTTTTAGATGCTCCAATTTCATAGGGTCGGACATAAAAAATTTCGGGTCGGTTCATGGTTCGGGTCGGATAGGTTCATCACATAACAAAAATACGATACAATAATTACCACACGGGCTCAAAGAACTCATAAGCTTGTCTTGTTCATCAAAATTAAAATCATGTGGATACATCTCAGCCAACTTTAGCAAGTTTAGTATTTTAAAGGCACTAAAATTACCACATGGGCTCAAAGAACTCATAAACCTAAGCAAGTTAGTGGTAAAAAATGATTACACTATTTTCTCCACATTCTCTTGTTCAAAGTTTTACCATTTATATATATAGATAAATTTGATCCGTGGAAACAAACTCTCAATTTGATGTAATAAGTGTGATATACGATCATCTAAAACATATTGAAGTACGTTGCTATTCGGACATTTGCCTACTAATGTCAATCACAGGAAGTTAACCAGTTATAAATAATTACCACAGGCCCAAAACGTAATTGCCTATTTGCTTTAGAGTTGAATCCACAGGCCTAAAACGGAACTGAAGCCATAGGCCACAGGCCCAAAACCTAACTGAAGCACAAGCTCACAACACAAGGAACTAAAAAAAATGTTTTAAAAAACTCACTGCGGGGGGATTCGAACCCACTACCTATAGGTTATAAACCAATGCCTAAACCACTTTATCACTTGTTGAGCTTTGTAAGGGGTTCACCCTATAATTTATTTAGGGGTTCACCCCATTTTTTTTTACATACCGTTCTATTAAAATTTCGAAACTAACCCCTCCCGGTCTTAGTAGGTCCGCCCCTGATTTGAGGAATCTTCTTTCTCTGACTGTTTCAAGAACCGCCGCCAAACAATCGATTTCTGGTTCAATTTGGGCAAAGTATCATCGATTTTTTGAGTTTTGTTATTTTCCATGTTTTTCTGATTTATAAATTTTCGATCTGAGAGGTTGGAGATGGTGGGTCGAGAGAAAGAGGGCACGAAGATGGGCTGGGTGTGGTGCATCTGACCGGATCGAGACGGAGAGATCGAAGGTGTTGGTGGCGATATTGAGCCATGGTGGACGAACTTGAGCAGCCGACGGTGAGGTGGCTGTGGCAGTAGTGGTGGTGGTGAATGTCTGCAAATGACGAAGATGAGAGATGAAGAGGGAGATAAAGAGATGCTCCATATTTTAATATAATTAAAAAAACATTTTCAATCACATACATAAATGGTCCCTGAAGTATACTTAAATTTATAAATGATCCTCATATAAATAAGGGCATTTAGTCTTTTTACATAAACTTAACATTTTTTTAATTAAATGGGTAAATTTACAAAAGTACCCTCATGTGAGTTGCACATGACCAAACTTAACTGAGAAATTTAACTGGGTTAGTGCCAAAGGATGTAACATGCAAGATTTGTAAACATAAAGGACGATCTCTGACAATTTTTGGGCTAAAGGACAATATATGAAAAAAGTATAATCATAAAGGACGATTTCTGTAATTTACTCTATATTTTATATGATATTATGGTTAGTACGGGTCGAAACGGGTTTGTCTCAAAGTGGAGGGGGTGAGTTTTTAGTAGGCATTAAAAAGGGCTTGGTCCGGTTGGGTTTGTATGACTCGCACCACCTTGTTTTTGCATTTTCAAAATTCTTTTAAAGTTATTTAATATGTTGTTATGGTTAGTACGGGTCGATAAGGGTGGGTCCAGTCGGTTTGATTGACCCACAGACATAATTTATCCATTTTAAAATGTTTTTAGAACTATTTAATCTATTACTAATGATTAAAAACAATATTATTACAAGTTTAAGCTTTGAATAAAATGATGTTTTGGAGGTTTTTACTTGTTTGACCAGCACCCATTTACCTAAATTTTTTAACTTGACCCTTTTGAGATTTAATATGACCCGGGTTGGCCCGTTTGTATGTAATTTCAACACTTTAAAATCTCATGTACGTTGCAGTCAACATATGAAAACTTCCGATATCGATACGACCGGACCGAAAATCCATACAATAGGGGCATTTTTGGAAACTTCAAGGAGGTTTTCTGGACCAGCATTCCTCCATCTAAGAACAATTTCCGGGCATTTGTACCCAAAGAGCCTAAACCTCCAACTAGAGTCACTGGTGGGAGTTTTGTTAATTCAGACAGAGAGAAAATTCCAAGCGACGTTGAAATCGGTAGCATGAAGCCTACCTGGAAGACCGAAGAAACGGATTGCGGCCCTGGTGGCGATAGGCGGTCTAGCTTGGGAAGGAGTGGAAGCTGGGACTTGCAAAGTGAAATTGCTTCAATTACAGGTATTGGGTACTCGGACCGAATCAGCCGTGGTGGCAGTAGTGGCAGCTTAGGTGGCAGTGTGGATGTGCCAGTCAAATGACAGGTCAGCTTTGACTGTAACAAGACATTAAGCGAGTTGGGATTGTGTACCCTTTAAAATTGGGGTATAGTTATAGTGAAGGCCTTTTTATTTGTATATTTTTTAACCGTTACATAATTTATGTAGATAGTTAAACTTGTTATCTAATATATTTTTTATATATTAGAACTTAAGAAGTAAATAAATAACATGCTATACATAAATGGCTGTATGTATGCGCATACATATAGAGGTGCACAAACGGGTTCGTCTTGACTGGGTACACAATGGAACCGGTTCTGGGTCAGGTTGTTCATCGGGTTTTTGTTTTGGGTCGGGTTGTTCATCGGGTTTTTTTTTCAGTTTGAGCAGGTTTTGGCTGATTCGGGTCCGGTGTAAAACTTAATAAAAGGAACCGGGTAGGAACTACCGAGATCAAATCGGGTTGGAACTAGTTCCGGGTCGTGTCTTCGGGTCTAGTTCCGGAACCGGGTTTTTTGTGCACCTCTACATACATATACACATGTATACATATTTAAATTTGTGAAATATAGAACTAATTTTAAATAAAAAAACTATGAGAATTGTATAAACATTTGTATTTATTGCTTTAAATTTCGTAGTTAGTTGGAAATGTAACCGTCTCTCTTAGCACTTCTGATTATCTTTCACGTATTAAGCATAAGTGTTTGTTGTTTTCTATTTAAATTTATATTGAACGAATCAATTTTGTATTTAACCTACAAACCAGGTTTTTTTAAAAACCGGTTCTGGGTAGGATGGGTATTGTGTGGTCAATGAAGGGTGGAACCAGGTTGGATAGGCCATAGGGTAAACCTAAACTCGTAGTTAGGGTCAGGTAGGAACAAGGTAGGGTCTAAAAACCGGGTAGGGCATAATTTTTTTTATAAATAAATATATAAACACAAAAATTTGTCATTTGATCTTGAACTATATTCATGTTGTACGTAAATATTTCACCGTCACCACCTATTTGACTATTTGTGCTTTGATTGGATGCCGGATTTGAACTCTTTCGCCTTACAGTATTTACCATTATGCTTCGTCAAACTTCCGGGTAGTGGTGCACAAAAAAACCGGTTTTTTTTTTTTAAACCGATCCAAACCGGCAAACCGGTTTGGGTTAAACCGGTTTGGACCAAACCGGTTCGGGTTGCCAAAAAACCGCCGGTTTCAAACCGGTTTGAGGATTTCTGAAAAAAAATCGGGTTGGGACCGGTTTTGTCTAAACCGGGTTAGGAAACCGGTTTTCAAACCGGTTTGAACCGTTGGGCGAGTTCTAGCCGTTGGCCAACGGCTATATGGCCGTTGGGGTCGATTTTGGCCGTTTTTTTTGGAGTTTTTTGGACCCATAAAACACTATAAATAGGTGGGGGGTGTTTAGGGTTGATCACACTTCTCTTTACACTCTCTAATCTCTAAAACCGCTCTTTAACCGCTCAAAAACGCTCTCTAAACTCTCTCTAAACTAAAAAAAAAAACATGGCAAGTTTTGGTGTTAGTGGTTCCTCAAACGAAGTTACCGTTGTGCAAATTCTAGCAATAACGAGAAATCCGGCAATCTGGTGCAATTACGATTTATGTTTGTTGTCAAACGGAAAGGAACGTGCTCGTTGCAAGTTGTGTGGTGCGTTTTTGGGGAAAGATTCAAACACTACTTTGAAAACGCATATGGAAAAATCTTGCCCGTCATTGAAGGGAATTCCAAGTGAAGGTCAAGCCTCGATGATAAGCGAAGGAGGAATTTGGAACTTTGATCCAAATATTGTTCGAGATCGAATGGCGAGGTTAGTGATTCAAGAAGGATTGTCGTTCAACCACTTTGACAATCCGCGCTTGACAAAGATGATTCAAGAGACACTCCAACCTCGTTATCACCAAGTAACTCGCACAACCCTTAGACGAGATTGTATAAAAATGTGGAAAAAAGCAAAAAAAGAATTAATTTTAGGTTTTGAAAATTTGCAAACCGGTGTAAACTTAACCACCGATGTTTGGTCGGCTCCACATGGTATACCCGATTCGTACCTTTGCGTTACCGCGCATTGGGTTGATCCCAATACGTGGCAAATGATGAAGTGTACAATCGCTTTTGACTTGTTTGAATATCCACACACCGGCGAAAATTTATTTTATATATTGGATGGTGTTATTAACGAATTTAAATTACAAAATAAACTTTTTTCAATGTCTTTTGATAATGCATCTAATAATACAAATGCGGTTCAAAAACTAAAAATTAAATATAAACCCGTTTGCAACGGCGTTTTTTTCCATAGTCGATGTGTCGCACACATCATTAACTTGGCGGTGCAAGCCGAGCTTGCAATTGAAGAGGTTTCAAACTTAACATATAGTTTTCGACAAATGCTTAAAGATATTTTTAGTAACAGAAAAAGATACCATGATTATATTAAATTTTGTCGTGATACGAATAATCTTTGCTTAGGCCCGAATTGGGACGTCGAGACAAGATGGAACTCGACTTATATTATGTTTTATAGCGCTTTACGACAAAGAGAAACTTTAGAAATATTTCATGATATGCTTTCCTCAAAACCTCGTCGTAAAATTCAAAACTTTCCGTCTACAAATTGGAACATTTTAAAAGACGTAACCGAATTGCTTGAAGTTTTCAAAACCGCCACAACTTTTTTATCCGGTGTTTATTATCCCACAAGTCCATTAACACTAAAACAAATATATTTAATGGCTAACAAGTTGTCTGAGCTTGAAAATAAAAGCGATCTTTTTACAAAAATGATAGAACCGATGAAAGAAAAATTAGTGAAATATTTTAAAGAAATCCCTCCCGTTATAACTTGCGCCGCCACGTTAAACCCTGCCATAAATGTTTACGGGGTTGAAACCTTGATTGATAGAATTACTTACGCTTTGAATTTGGATAGCGAAGACATCCATTTTGCACAAGGCACAAAAACATATTTTAACAAATGTTTACAAGATTTATTTGATGTTTATTTACATAAATATGGTACAACTCCGACTTCACATGATACAATGGGTACATCATCAAGTGGTAGCTCGAGAGATGTTAACTTGAATTTATATAACGAAATGTTAAATGAATTTAGTAAACGTGCTCGAGGTACCACCCCGAGTAGCGAACTCGGAAGGTATGTTGGCACAAACTTTTTAGCGTTTATGCCTCCTACCGTTTTTGAGGAGTTTGATATTTTGGCATGGTGGAAACAAAACGAAGCTTCGTTTCCGATTCTTTCCGCCATGGCCCGTGATGTACTAACCGTCCAAGCTTCCACGGTAGCTTCGGAATCTGCGTTTTCTTTTAGTGGCAGGGTATTATCGATACGAAGGACTAGACTCACACCCCTAGCGATGGAAATGTGCATTTGTTTGAAGGGCCATTTGGATGCGATGGATAGGATACAAGACCAAACTTCTCTCGAAGATGAAATTCAAGCCGAAGAAGTCATACACAACAACGAGGTTGATCTTGGAATATCCGAACCAGTCATGGATGAAGAACTAGCCGAAGATGCAAGGCTACGAAGCTCTAGTTCCGAAGACAACGCACAAGAATAATCAATCAATATTCCAAAAAATAAAACGTTGAACTTAATGTTTTATATTTGTTATACTTTTTGTAATGTTTTACAATTTTATCTTGTTATGTTTTTTAATTTCCGAACTATCCAAATATTAATAAACGTTGAACTTTATGTTTTAATTTTGTTATATTTTATTTTGGATTTTATATTAAAAACATAAAATTTATTTGATTTTTTTTTTTTTAATAAAAACCGGTTTAAAACCTACCCGAACCGGTTTGACCGGTTTACATATTTCCCTCTCTGAAACCGGTTTAACCCGAACCGGTTTGGGTCCAAACCGGTTTTGACTTTTCGTTGACCAAACCGGTTCGGGTCGGTTTGAACCGGTTTGGGTTAAAAAACCGATTTGTGCACCTCTACTTCCGGGTTCCTACTATTAGGTTGTAGAGGCCCAAATATCACACAAACAATTCAACTCAATCCAAGAACAAGAAAGAAACTGTAAACTTACTATTCAATTGATTACTTACTGCAATTACATGACATCATATATATAATCGAACTAATCCTATCCTAAACCTACTAAACTCCTTAATGATGAACCAAAACAAGTAAAGATAATTCCTACTAAAGATAAATATCAAACAATTAAATTCAATTCCTATACGCATACTACTACCAAACCTACTACCCTTGCGATTTATGCTTCCTTTCCTTCCAAGTAATTGGCCAACCTTCTTGCCTTCACTCTAATTCCTTCACATGTGAACTACAAGAAATTAACCAACAGGTAGCACTCTAACAACGGTAAGCTCGGGTGAAGGAATCGTGACCAACAAATGATTGCGATTGAGCCACAACGAGAGTATTTTTTGCGTTCGGTTTTGCGTTTTCAATGGTGTAATCAACCAGTTCATCCAACACCTACCTGTACTAACTTTGGGGGGGGGGGGGTAAATAGTCCACAAAAATGCAAAAACTGGGTAGGAAATGATCAAAAACGGCTTGAAAGCCATTTTTTAATGGTTATAATTCGAAATCCATTTCCAACGGCTAGAATCGGGTCGGGTATGGCGAACCGGTTTTCACTAGGGGGTGAGGAACTTGCGGTTTTTTTCGAGTAGGAACCGGGTACGCTGGACATCGGTAGGAACCGGTTTTGTTTCAGGTTAGGTAAGCGGGACATCTGGTAGGAACCGGTGCTATTTTGTTTCTAGAAGCATGATAATTCCAAATGCTGATAATGATAAATTGAACACTTTTAAAAGCACTTGAAAGAACATGGTGAATGGATGGTGATAAGAAAGAACTTTTAGGGCTTGAAGTTTGAAATGGTGTTGCTTGAGATTGAAGTATTCTTCCAATAAGATGAGATATGTTGCTTGAGATTGAAGTATTCTTCCAATAAGATGAGATATGTTGCTTGAAATTGAAGTTTTCTTCCTAACTTGTTTTGTAAAACTGTTATGTTAAGAACTACCATCAACTAATTTATTAAAAGATAAAAATATTTAAAAGCATTAAAGAAAAGTTATAACTTCTTAAGCAAGGAAAGCACCTATGCTCAATAACCTAATGTATAAGATCAATTCCCCTGTTTATGCTTCCATAACTTGTCAATCCCCCAATTCTTTTCCTTTTACAAGTCTTTCATGCTTTTCCATCTTTTTCATTGTAAAATTCATCAAGCCTTTTGAAAGATTTTAGATTCTATTTTTTTAATTAAATAAATAATGGTAAAGAAGTCTTTGTTGGATTCATGCCCATTCTATGTCATATATCCATTATTTCTATAAAAAAAAAGCAAGCAAATTCAAAGAAAAAAATCTTGGCACAATCTAAGAAGTGACTAGTTGTCAATGACATGAGAAAACTTGTTTTTCGTATCTTCTAAGAAAACACGATGTGTGCACATAGAAAGAATGTCTGAATCAATGTTATATTACGTGAATCAGATACGATATAAGATCTTGATTGGAATCATAAACCTCATTCAAGAATCACAATATATCGAGACGTCTAAGTTTTTCTAAAGGTATTTATAAATGTTGATGTGCTAAATTATTACATCACAAATGACCGTATAATCAAGAGCCAAAAGCCAAGAAATCAATTAGGTATGTAGGACAAAGGCAATTGCATTTGTGTGACATGACTCAACCTACTCAAACCATGCTTTTAAAGAAATAATAATCCCAAAGTCAAGTTAAAAGTAAAGAAAACTTCCACTTTTACTTTAGTGTTCACATATAATTTGATAATTCAAATCAAATACATTTCTTAAAACATAGCTTATAACATTCTCCACCAAAGTTTATAAAAATAGGCATAATATGCTTGCAAAACTTAAGTGACAAGTACCATATGGTATATGCTCCAAAATGATTAAAAAAACTTCCACTTTTACTTTGACACGGGTTTGTCTCAAAGTGGAGGGGGTGAGTTTTTAGTAGGCGTTAAAAAGGGCTTGGTCCGGTTGGGTTTGTATGACTCGCACCACCTTGTTTTTGCATTTTTAAAATTCTTTTAAAGTTATTTAATATGTTGTTATGGTTAGTACGGGTCGATAAGGGTGGGTCCAGTCGGGTTTGATTGACCCACATACATAATTTATCCATTTTAAAATGTTTTTAGAACTATTTAATCTATTATTACTAATGATTAGAAACAATATTATTACAAGTTGAAGCTTTGAATAAAATGATGTTGGAGGTTTTAACTTGTTTGACCAGTACACTTTTACCTAAATTTTCTAATTCGACCTTTTTGAGATTAATATAACCCGGGTTGGCCCGTTTGTAAGTAAACGGGTCGAAATTGCTCTCTCTACTATGATTTAAATTCCAATATTTTAAAATCCCGTTTACGTTGCAGTCGACATATGAAAACTTCCGATATCGATACGACTGGACCGAAAATTCATACGACAGGGGCATTTTTGGAAACTTCAAGGAGGTTTTCTGGACCAGCATTCCTCCATCTAAGAACAATTTCCGGGCATTTGTACCCAAAGAGCCTAAACATCCAACTAGTCACTGGTGGCAGTTTTGTTAATCCAGACATCGGTTGCATGAAGCCTACCTGGAAGACCGAGGCGACGGATGGCGGCCCTGGTGGCGATAGGCGGTCTAGCTTGGGAAGGAGCGGAAGCTGGGACCTGCAAAGTGAAATTGCTTCAATTACAGGTATTGGGTACTCGGACCGAATCAGCCGCGGTGGCAGTAGTGGCAGCTTAGGTGGCAGTGTGGATGTGCCAGTCAAATGACAGGTCAGCTATGACTGTAACAAGACATTAAGCGAGTTTGGTTTGTGTACCCTTTAAAACTATAGTTATAGACTATAGTGAAGGCCTTTTTATTTGTATATTTTTTATCCGTTACAAAATTTATGGAGATAATTAAACTTGTTATCTAATATATTTTTTATATATTAGAACTTAGAAGTAAATGTGATTTATAAAAAGAGAATATATAACATGCTATACATAAATGGCTGTGAGACCGGTTATGGGTCGGGTTGTTCACCGGGTTTTTTTTAGTTTGAGCGGTTTTGGCCGGTTTGGGTCCGGTTCCGGTGTAAAAACTTAATAAAAGGAACCGGGTAGGAACTACCAGGATCAAATAGGGTTGGAACCGGTTTCGGGTCAGGTCTTCGGGTTCAGTTCCGAAACCTGGTTTTTTGTGCACCTCTACGTACATATACACATGCATACATATTTAAATTTGTGGAATATAGAACTAATTTTAAATAAAAAACTATGAGAATTATATAAACATTTGTATTTATTGCTTTAAATTTCATAGTTAGATGGATATGTAAGCGTCTCTCTTAGCACTTCTGATTATCTTTCACGTATTAAGCGTAAGTGTTTGTTGTTGTACGTAAATATTTCACCGTCACCACCTATTTGACTATTTGTGTTTGATCGGATGCCGGATTTGAACTCTTCGCCTTACAATATTTACCATTTTGCTTCCTCAAACTTCTGGGTTCCTACTATTAGACAGTAAAGGCCCAAATATCACACAAACAATTCAACCCAATCCAAGAACAAGAAAGTAATTGTAAACTTGCTATTCATTTGATTACTTACTGCAATTACAAGACACCATATATATAATCAACTAATCCTATCTTAAACCTACTAGAACTCCTTAATGATAAACCAAAACAAGTAAAGATAATTCCTACTAAAAATAAATACCAAACAATTAAATTCAATCTAAACAGGCTTCTACTACTACCAAACCTACTACACTTGCGATTTATGCTTCCTTTCCTTCCAAGTAATTGGCCAACCTTCCTGCCTTCACTCTAATTCCTTCACATGTGAACTACAAGAAATTAACCAACAGGTAGCACTCTAACAATGGAAAGATTTGGTGGAGGAATCGTGACCAACAAATGATTGCGATTGAGCCACCACGAGAGTATTTTTGCGTTTTTTGCGTTCGGATTTGCGTTTTCAATGGGTGTAATCAGTCAATTCATCCAACACCTGTCTATACTAACTTGGGTTGGGGGGGGGGGGTTGTTGGTAAAATGGTCAACAAAAATGCAAAAAACGGGTAGGAAATGGCCCTTTTTAACGGTTATAATTCGAAATCCAATTCCAACGGCTAGAACTGCGTAGAATCGGGTCGGGTAGGAACCGGGTAGGGAGGGGAATCGGTTTTCACTAGGGGGCGAGGAACCGACTATTTTTTTAGTAGGAACTGGTACGCTGGACATCGGGTAGGAATCGGTGCAATTTTGTTTCTAGAAGCGTGATAATTTTAACTGCTGATGATGAAAACTTGAACACTTTTAAAAGCACTTGAAAGAACATGGTGAATGGATGGTGATAGGAAAGAATTTTTAGGGCTTGAAGTTTGAAATGGTGTTGCTCGAGATTAAAGCATTCTTCCAATAAGATGAGATATGTTGCTTGAAATTGAAGTTTTCTTCCTAACTTGTTTTTTAAAACTGTTGTATGTTAAAAAGAACTACCATCAACTAATTTATTAAAAAATAAAAATATTTAAAAGCATTAAAGAAAAGTTATAATTTCTTAAGCAAGGAAAGCACCAACGCTCAATAAACCAATTGACAAGATCAATTCCCTCTATTTATGCTTCCATAACTTGCCAAGCCCCCAATTCTTTTCCTTTTACAAGTCTTTCATGCTTTTCCTTCTTTTTCATTTTAAAAATTCAAACAAAAATTCATCAAGCCTTTTGAAAAGATTTTGGATTCTATTTTTTTTTAAATTAAACAAATAATGATAAAGAAAGTCTTTGTTGGATTCATGCCCTTTCTATGTCATATATACATTAATTCTAAAAAAACAAAAGCAACCAAATTCAAAGAAAAAATATTGGCACAATCTAAGAAGTTGTCAATGACATGAAAAAAAACTTGTTTTTCGTATTTTCTAAGAAAACACGTTGTTTGTATATAGAAACAATATCTGAATCAATGTTATATTACGTGAATTAGATACAATATAAGATCTTGATTGGAATCATAAACCTCATTCAAGAATCACACTAGACCGAGATGTAGGGGTGTTCATTATTCGAATCTCATTTGAATAAACCGAAATTCGATTCGAACCGGATTCGAATAAAAATTTGGATTTCGAATTTTGGCTTATTTGAATTGAATAACTATTCGATTCGAATGGTTCGAATCGAATTTCGGTTTATTCGAATGAGATTCGAATAAATAAGTCGAATTCGAATCCTAAAATCCTTAATTCGATTCGATTCGAATAAACCGAATTTATATATTATATAACTAGGTTAAAATCCCGTGTATTACACGGGTTAAATAAATAAAATGTTATATATTTAATAATAAAATTTTTATATTTTTTAAAAACCCATGTAATACACGAGTTGAATAAACCGTTATATTACATCGCTTGAACTATTTATAATTAAATAATAAGTATCCGTAATTAGATTTATATTAAAAATCTATAAATAAATTATTTTAATATCATTATTCTTATTCAATATGAGAGAGATGCGAGAAAAAAAATGATACAAATGAACCAGAAAGTGACACGTGTCTATAGAATTTTATTTATTTATATAAAGATTATTATTTAAGATTATTATTATACTAACATGATAAATAAAAATCTTTTGTTCCTCGTGTCACTCTTTGGTTATTTCTCTCCCTTATTTTCTCACATCTCTCTCTTGTTAATTATTAATTATTCTGCTTCTCTCTTCTATTAAATAATAATCTTTGTATTTAAAAAAAATCACATAGACACGTGTCACTTTGTGGTTCATTTTTATCATATTTTCCGTCCCCTCTCTCCTATTAAATAATGATATCAAAAGAATTTATTTTGAGATGTTTAATATAAATTTAATTACAGATACTTATTATTTCATTATAAATAGTTATTGTATCATCAATCAAATGAATTTAATATTAAACACATATTTTGACGAGTGTGTTAACAAATTACATTATATTTTAAACAACCAATGTAATACACTGGTTTATCCAACCCTGTGTATTGCATTGGTTTTAAAAATATAATTTTTTATTACTAATTAAGTATATAACATTTTATTTATTCAACCTGTGTAATACACGAGATTTTAATCTAGTTTAATAATAGAGAAAAACAGAAAAATTAATATTTAATATGAGAGAGAGGCGGAAAAATAAAGTTGAAGAGTAACCAGAGAGTGACACGTGTCACCAATTGTTTTCCTTTATTATATAGTATAGATTTTTTTTAAATATATAATATTCTTTTTATTTAGGTTGATTTTGTTTTTTTATGTTTGGTATGGGCTTCAAATTCAAATCCATAAAAACTTTACCCGGTCATATATTTCCGACTACATTACAATTTTTGTCCTTTGTGTTTTTCAAAATTATGAAATGGGTCCTTTAAAAATTTTACTTTCACTCACTGTCCTTTATTTGAAAAGTTCTTTCATTTCTTGTCATTTTGACTAACTAGAGTTAAATATTTCTGTTAAATCAAGGGTATTATTGTTTTTTAACCTAAAGGACAATTCTTGTAATAAAAAGTTTACTTTATTTTTTTGTTTTCTTTTTCTTTTATTCTTCATTTATTCTTTTTATCACTTTTATTTTATAGATTTTATTTAAAATTTTATTAATTAATTAAACAACTTATTTATTTTATAAAGATAGATATTATTTATTTATTTTCGTTTGTTTGAATAAGTAATATAATTTTCTCACTTTTATTTTAAAGATCTCGTTAATATTTTATCAATTAATTAAGCAACTTATTTATTTTATAAAAATATTTTTTTTTAATATTTTTATAATTTATTTATTTTCTTTTTTTATTAAGCTATTTACTTTTCTCATTTTATAATTATTATATTTTTTATACTATTTATTATATATTAGAGAGTTAGTAGTAGTATAAAGTTTATTTTGTAATCATACACTCTACTCGTGAGGGTCGTGTCTCCGGATACCTACATTTTACTCGGTTTTGTCGTTTTTAATACTACTTAATTAATATTAATTTTATTTTATTATAGAACCCTTTTAAAAAAGGATGTGATGTACAGTAACTCCCTATGGTTGGTCCATCGCAATCTTTAACACCAAACTTCTGTGTACGTTAAAAGAATAACTGCTGAAAAAGTTAAACCAACTTCCATTTGGTTCACCTGGTTATGAAGCCCCGACCCCCACCAACAAATTCTATTCTTACCATCAACACAAGTTCGATTGCTAGGGATGAATTTATTTTCATTTTTTTTTTCTTTTTCATTTGACATTTTTTTCTTTAAAAATTAAAGAAAACCACTTCAAACTCGTACTAACTCTCTAATATAAAATAAATAGTATAAAAATTATAATAATTGTAAAATGATAAAAGTAAATAGCTAAATAAAATAAATAAATTATAAAAATATAGAAAAAAATATTTTTATAAAATAAATAAGTTGCTTAATTAATTGATAAAATATTAACGAAATCTTTAAAATAAAAGTGAAAAAAGTATATTACTTATTCAAACAAACGAAAATAAATAAATAGATAAAAAAATATATATTTTTATAAAATAAATAAGTTGGTTAATTAATTAATTAAATTTTAAATAAAATCTATAAAATAAAAGTGACAAAAAGATTAAAAGAAAAGGAAAGAAAACAAAAAATAATGTAAACTTTCAATTACAAGAATTGTCCTTTAGGCCAAAAGACAATAATACCCTTGACTTAACTGAAATATTTAACTCCAGTTAGTCAAAATGACAAGAAATGAGAAAACTTTTCAAATAAAGGACAGTGAGTGAAAGTAAAAGTTTTAAAGGACCCATTCCATAATTTTAGAAAACATAAAGGACAAAAATTGTAATTTAGTCTATATTTCCCTAAATCTAATTGTGTTGCATTCGAACCCTAGTTCAGCACTTCAGCAACCACACCTGCTCTCTTGCCTCTCGCTAGTCGCTGCTCAGCCACAAACCCTAGTTCTTCGATTGTTCGACTGCTTTGCTCGGCTGCTAGGTTGTTCTGTTTGCTAAGCTCTACTCGGCTACGTTTTTGTTGCAGAATTAATGTTTGGGGATGCATTTTTATTGATGTTTTCATGTTGTTTGCACCTCTTTTCATGTTTTTATTAAGTTTTATTACTGTTTTGATGTGGTCGTATTTGATAGGAATGTTTTGGATATTTGGGATCATTGGTTGTAACTTTTTTTATGCAGAATTTGGATATTTGGACCAAGTATTTGTAACTTTTTAACACTAGTACAAAAATGAATATTAGAGGCGGTTCATTTATTTCTTTTAGGGCGGTAGTAGTGTAAACCGCCCCATAAAATGCCACATCGTACGCAATACAGTAATTTTAATAAAATGCCCGCCTAAAAAAATGACTTTTAGAAGCGGTTTTGTGGTTCACCACTCCTAAAAATGGATTTCGATTATTTGAAGCGGTTTAGAATATCCACCGCTTCTAAAAATGGATTTTAAGAAGCGGTTCATATCAATAAACCAATTTCGTTTTGAACAAACCAATTTTAAATTCCTTTTTATGAGCAACAAATATCTCGATTACCTTTTCAAAAGAATCTTTTCAAATTTCTTTTCAAATGATGCAAAAGATATAAACAGATTATTTCAAATTTCTTATTCAACACCGTTTCAAATTCAATTTTCCTAATCTTCTTCAATTCCTCCATCTCCATATCCAATTTCTTACTCCATCTTTATTCTCCAAGAAGCTCTACACAAATTTTATTTAAGGTTATTAAATTTTTTATCTTTACAGTATTTTAATTATTATATGTTTATTAATGTTGATTAAGTTGATTAATGTGTATAATTTTTATTTATTGTTAGTTTTTTGTTTAGATCTTTAGAAATTGTTTTCGACATCCACCTTTATTTTCTATCCATATACAAGAAGCTTCATTTAAGGTTAGTAATTCAAACTATTTATATGTGTATAATTGATATTTATTGTTAGTTCTTATTGTGATATTTATATATATTAGAATATATTTATAATATATATTTGTGTTCATATTCGTTTAGCATAACCTTTTAAAATATATATACGTCCTAAATTTATCTAATAGAGATAAATTTCAGATTATCCCCTTTGGGACTGCTTTTTTAATATTATATCTCATTTAGGATGTGTATAATAAAGAGTCGACATTTGAAAAAAAGTTGGTAGCTATTTTTCGTTACTCCTTCGAGTTTACGATTTATCCGCATTCTTAGGGAGATAGGGGAAATGCTGCCCATTTTTTGTTAAATGTCAACCCATTATAATGTATACATATGAGATAGAGTATTCAAAAAGTAGGTTATGATCCACCGCCTTAGAGCATTGATTTAAATCATATACATACATTTCATATTATTTATTTGTGTATTTTAATTTTCAGATGAATCATAGAGAATATTGGATGTACAAAAGTGGACGTGCTAATGCATTATATATGAAGGGTGTTCAAAGTTTCCTTAAAGTTGCAGAAGATAATCAGATGAATGTTGGCACTCGATATATTTGGTGTCCTTGTGTAATTTGTAAAAATTACCAAAGATTTGACAATATTCAAGAAATAGAGTTTCATTTGTTTCAAAATGGTTTTATGCCTAGGTACACTTGTTGGTCAAGTCATGGGGAATCACTTGTTAATCGTGGCACGTCGTCGATGAATGTAGACATTGGCGAAAACTACAATTTAAATGAAGCCGATTTAAATCACGTCGATTCAAATGAAGCCGATTTAAATCACGTCGATTCAAATGAAGCCGATTTAAATGACACCAATTTAAGTGACATGTTTGCCGATTTAGAGAATAATATTGGTGATAATGATCAAGAAAAATTACAACATCTATTTGATGATGCAGAAAAACCATTATATACCGGTTGTGAGAAATTTTCGAAGCTTAGTGCTGTGTTGAAGTTATTTAACTTAAAGGCAAAATACGGATGGAGTGATAAAAGTTTTACAAAACTATTAGTTGTTTTGCATGACATGCTTCCAGAAGGTAACGAGTTACCAATTTCTATATACCAAGCAAAAAAATTGATGTGTCCAATGGGATTGAAGGTTAAAAGAATACATGCATGTCCGAATGATTGTATGTTATATACAAATGAGTTCGAAAATAGTCATAATTGTATTACTTGTGGTGAATCAAGGTACAAGTGGAAACATGAAACGAATGAATATGATGATGATGTGACGAAAAACGGACCACCAGCTAAATTAATGTGGTATTTTCCCATTATACCGAGACTGAAACGATTATTTTCAAACGGGAAAGAAGCAAAATTACTGCGCTGGCATTCATATGAACGCATAAATGATGGAAAATTAAGACATGTGACGGATTCACCCCAGTGGGGAAATATTGATAGCAGATACCCAAAATTTGGTAACGAGATTAGAAATATAGGTTTGGACTTAGTTCAGATGGAATCAATCCTTTTGGAAACATAAGTAGTCGTCATAGTACGTGGCCGGTTCTTCTTTGCATTTACAATCTTCCACAATGGTTATGCATGAAACGGAAAAACATAATGATGTCATTGTTGATTCAGGGTCCGAAACGACCTGGTAATGACATTGACGTTTATTTGTCTCCTTTGATTGAGGACCTAAAAACTCTGTGGAGTCCAGGTGTAAATGTGTATGATGCTTATAAGAAAGAATATTTTCAATTACGGGCCATGCTTTTTTTCACAATAAATGATTTTCCAGCATACGGGAATTTATCAGGATACAGCACGAAAGGTAAGAAAGCTTATCCTAATTGTGAAGGTGATACAAGTTCAATTTGTTTAAACAATTGCAAAAAAACTGTATACATGGGACATCGAATATTCCTTCCGATTGATCACCATTATCGGAAGAATAAGAAGGACTTTGACGGAAATACCGAGGGAAACGATTTGATGCGTATTCACGAGTTAAATATCTAAATACTATTTTGGGAAAAAGAACTCGTGTTGAGAAAGGATCCGTTTGGAAAAAAAAGGTCAATATTTTGGGACTTACCTTACTAGAAGCATTTAGAAGTTATACATTGTCTAGATGTTATGCATATTGAAAAAAATATATGTGATAACTTGTTAGGCTTGTTGTTAAACATTCCTGGGAAAACTAAAGACGGGATTAATGTCCGTAAAGACATGGAAGAAATGGGAATTCGCAAAGAGCTTGCCCCTGTTGAGGAAGGTCGTCGTATTTATCTGCCGCCTGCATGTTATACTATGTCAAGAGTAGAAAAAACAAAGTTTTGTACATGTTTACACAGCATTAAAGTCCCATCTAGCTATTCAGCAAACATTAGAAGGTTGGTGTTAATGAAAGACTGTAAATTGCTTGGTATGAAGTTTCATGACTGTCATGTATTGATGACACATATGATTCCTATTGCACTTCGTGGATTGTTACCAAAGAACATCACACACAATAACAAAACTTTGTTTGTTTTTTAACATGATTCACTCAAAAGTTATAGATCCCGAGTTACTAGATACATGGCAAGAAGACATTGTCATCACGCTTTGTGAACTAGAGATGTACTTTCCGCTGTCTTTTTTTGATGTAATGGTTCACCTGGTAATCCATATTGTTGAAGAAATCAATGCTTGCGGTCCGGTATTTCTACGTTACATGTACCCTTTTGAAAGATACATGGGTTTCTTAAAAGGTTATGTGAGAAACCGTAATCGACCTAAGGGTAGTATTGTTGAGGGATATGCTTTCGAGGAGGTGATTGAATTTTGCACACGTAATTATATCATAACTTGAAAGGCAGTCTTGTGTTTTATATGAGTTGCAATATATTAATAATTTATTTTTTCACAGGTTATTTGGAAGGTGTCAAAAGTATTGGTGTTCCCCAATCTCGCCACTCAGGTAAACTTGAAGGGGTCAGAGGTGTCGGTATGAAAACAATCGTCCCAGATAATGAGAGTTTACAACTTGCACATTTCTATGTCCTAAAACACATGACCTTGATTGCTCCATATGTCGAGGAACACATGAACTTATTACGGTCAACCTACCATGGTAAGATAGAAAAGTGGCTTCAAATTAAGCATAACCAAGAGTTTTGTAAATGGATTAAAAGTAAGGTAATGGAAACTTATGGTCAACCAAATGTTGATAAAATAGTGGAAAGGTTGGGGCATGGTCCGCATTTTAATGTAAAATCATACCAAGGGTATGACATTAACGGTTACACATTTTACACAAAAAATCAAGATGAAAAAAGTACAATGCAGAATAGTGGAGTTACAGTAATAGCATCAACGACCGAATACGACATGGCAGATCATGATATAAGGTTAAGAATCGTCGAAGACTCTTATTATGGTGTTATTTAGGAAATTAGGGAATTGAATTACACATCGTTCACTATACCTATGTTCAAATGTAAGTGGGTGAATAACCATACAGGTGTTCAAGTTGACAAATATGGGTTTACACTTGTCGACTTTGCAACAAATGGTTATGCATCTGAACCATTCATTCTCGCAAAACAAGTGTCACAAGTATTCTATGTCAATGACCCTAGCAAACCAAGATACCACATCGTATTGCAAGGTAAACAGCGTATCTTGGGTGTTGATAATGTAGTCGACGAGGAAGACTACGACCATTTTGACGACCTACCAGCATTTTCTATTGGCATTGAACCGGTAGATGATTTAACTGATGACACCATGTACTTACGATCTGACCACAATGAAGGGATATATGTTGATAAAACATGGCAAACTAAATGATCAAGGTATGATATGTGTGTATATATATATATATATATTTACTTTCTACAAAGTTTGAAAAGTTATAACGGTTTTGAAATGCAGTTGACTGTAATTGACTTTGCAATGAGTAATGGAGTGTTGAAGTACTGAAGCAGATAATGTGGCTCAAGAATACGGGTCTAGGGTTGCTGAGCATATTTGGATTTTGAAAATTAGTTGCTGCATTAGCTTACAGAGTTTTAAATTAATTGTTTCACTTTTGATGCAAATGTTGAATAATAATTAATGTTCAAACGTTGAATACTTTTATGATTTATTTATTTTTGTATTAATAATTATTAGCAGTCTCCAGAGTAACATTTAATAAGTAATTTTAGACGTAAAGGTAAAAATATTAATATCAAAGAAAGAAAAGAAACAAAAATTAAATGTAAAATAATAAATAAATAAAAAACCACGATTTAATCTTTTTTTTAGGTTTTAAAAACTAACTCACGTATAACCACTAACAAGGGATTGCACGTTTGATGTATTTGCAATTACCCCCAAATTCCCAATATACCCTAGCGTTCATACAGTTTCCTTCTCCTACACTAACTGCACTGTGTCCCTTCCCTCTCATCCGCTACGTAGCCTTCTACTCCGCTTACGCCGCCGACCCCCTTTCCTCTCCTTCGCAGCCGCCCTCTCTGTCGTCTCCACCGAAAACTACTCTCCAAGGTAATGTTTAATTTATATAGTTATCTCATCCTATTGTTTGTATATATATGTTTGCACCATGTGGTCCCAGATGTCGTTTATTGTGAAGTTTTTTGTATTATTAGTCTAGTGATATACATTTTTTTTATTACATTTAGTTTAATATGTTTGAAATTACTACAGTGAATTGAAGTTGTATGATTACATTTTTATGATAACATTTTTGTACAGTGAAGTTGTTTGATTAACACATTTTTATGATAACATTTTAGTTTATAAAAGAAGTTGTAAGATTAGTTTAAAGAAGTTGTTTGATTAGCACAATGTTGTTTATATTTTTTGGTTTATAAAAGAACTTGTATGTATAGTTCAAATAAATTGTTTTATAAAAGGAGTTGTATGATTAGTTCAAAGAAGATTTTTCATTACATTTAGTTTTTTTGTAGCAATGTCTAAAAGACGTAGAGGTGAACGAGGTACTGCCTCTTTATCGACGAAGAAGGATGCGAGTGCATATCATATTGAATTTGATAACAATATGCAACCAGTTGGTCCTAACGCAACTCATTTTTCCTCATGTATTGGTATGTATGTAAGAACACGTTTACCGTATCAAATTGATACGAAAGATTTGACAACGAAACATTGGGAAGGTTTTTGGTCCCATTTGAAGGTATTCTATTTATTTTTTTTGTAAATTATTTAAAATATGAAATATTTGTTATATGATATATTTAACTAGTTGTTTTGGAAATAATTAGGGCAAGTGGCATCTTGAAAACGACGGACCGAAAGGTCTTGTTTTTGAAAAAGCAAAAAAGATAGCTACCAATTGGCGAAGCAAACTTGTCACAAAATATGTTAATGCTGGTACTACTCCGTTTGCTAAGTATAAATATCTCGAACGAGAGCATTGGGATGCTTTTGTTGCTGAAAAGACTAGCCCTGCATTTGTGGTATATGTGAATTAATGAAGTAATTATTGTTATGTGTTTATAGTTATTATTAATAGTTTGTTCATTTATCTGAAGGAAAGAAGCCAAAAAGCTAAAACAAGTGCACTAGCGAACAAAGACTTTGCTCGCTTAGGACGCAATGGATATTCTAGTATTTTACCTAAAGTTGATATATGGTCTCAACTTTTAACAGACAATGATGATCTTAAAAAGTTGAAAGATTCTAGGTCGAAAAAGTGGATCGTGGGTAGATCCATAAAAAAACCCACAAACAAAAAAATATGAAATTGCAAAAGATGCGCAATTGAAGGCCAAGGGATTGGTAAGTTGATAAGTGACCAAAGTTTCATGTATTAAAAGGTGCAATATGTTATATTTATGCAATTTGATATGTGGAATACAAAAGTTTTGTGTAGCTATGCATGTGCAGGTGTTGAAAGCTTAAAGTATGATTTTGGAAGATATTAGGTGAGAGATGCAAGAGTCGGAAGAGACACGGAGAAAACGGGGCAGAAACTCAGGACCTGGCGTAAGCCTACTCCACCTGACGTAAGCCCAGCGTAGGCCTACTCCACCAGCGTAAGCCCAGCGTAGGCCTACTCCACAGCGTAGGCCCAGCGTAGGCCTACTCCACAGCGTAAGCCCAGCGTAGGCCTACGCCTAAACTTTTTCTTCACAGCAGGCTTCAGCTCCACAGCGTAAGCCTACGCCCTCCCAGCGTAAGCTTACGCTGGTTACGTCTTTTTGACGCGGATTCTCGGGAAACTGCCGATTTTGAGAGTTTAAGTGGGGGTTTCTTCCCCAAATTTAGATCTATCTTTTTGACCACACTCCTAGGGCGATTTTGGAGCTCTTGGAGGCTAAAGAACACGATTCCAACTTGCAAGTGAAGATGGATAGTCGAAAGCTCGAAAGATTGAAGATGATCTCCTTCACCATGAGTGGTTAATTCACTTGTGCTTCCTCCAGGCGGACGGTTCGTATAGGTTTCATGTTTTGATTCAGTTTATTTATGTTTTCGGATCTATTTAGTTTCTGACAATAACTGAGTAGATTGATGTATTAGTTATGTTAAACGGTTTATTTGAGTGCTTTGAGTTTGCTTGCTTTACGATCTTGTTCGGTTGATGACAAAACCTAGTAGTAGGGTCGGGTGACTAAAGGGGGTAACTTGGCATTCATAAATTGGGTGATTGAATTATACTGGTTTGTGACGGAACTGGTTGTATAGGTTGCTGACAACAACCTGTCTTCAATTACTATTTTAACTGATTTTCCAACACTATGTCTATGTGGTGTCCAATTAAATAACTGAGTTTTATGCATAAACCTAGAATCTGAAGTTTGGAGGAAGTTGCATATTTATTTTATCTGTGTCTTCATTCTAACTATCAAACTACGCAATTCCACTAACCACTGATTCCTCGTGGATACGATACTCTTCTTACCCTTACTAGTTAAGTGTTTAAGGATTGTTTTTGACCGACCTAACGACATCGATCAAAATGGCGCCGTTGCCGGGGAATCGGTGCGCTTAGTTCTATTGCCTTAGTCTATTGTCTTTAGTTGATTTTAATTCTTATCAAACCACCAAAAAGATTTTCTTTACTTCTGTTTTTATTTTTTTGTTTATTTTGTTTATTTCTTTGTTCAGAGCTACTCGGTTGTGCTACGTGTGCAGGTTGACATGGACAATAATTATTTTGGTGACCAAGACTACTATGAACCATGCAACAACTGTGGCATCACTGGCCACTGGGCACAAGATTGCCCAAGATACAATCAATATGGTGGTGGTCCTGAGTACCCAAACTATCAGGACGATTACAACCAAGACTACCACCCAAGCAGGCCACCTGATCAAGAAAACTATCATTCTGAACTGGATGCCATCCAGTCAAACATGAAGAAGATGGCCGAGATGATACAAGCAGTGGTGCAGCAACAGGAGAGCCAGGACAAAGCTCATCAAGCTTTGGTAGATCTAGTTACCAACCTAACTGGGGTTGTTGCAAGCATCATCAAAGAAGTAGGTAAGCCTTGCAGTGCACATCAGTCCTCAAGTTCCCAAACCACAAACAGTGCACACCTAAATGATGTAAGTCTTCAACCCTCATCTGATTTTTCCGATGTTGAACATACTCCACCACTGGTAGTAGAGAGAGTGGTGGAGTATAGTGAGTCTGAGTCTGACCATAATCAGGATTTAATTTCAAAAAATAATTTGAAAAATAAAAATGTGAATAAATCTCTGAAAATTCCATTCCCTTCAGCTTTGTTCCCACCGGTGTTCCCACCAGTTTTGAGTGAACGGGATCCAACACAAGATGAAAGATGGGAGAAATTTGAAAATCATAAAATTAATCTACCATTTTTGAAAGAACTGAAAGAAAATCATGATAGTGTTGAGTGCTTGAAAGATTTAAGTACCCGTAAAAGACGGCACAAATGTCCCGAACAGGTAAAGCTAAGTGCTAGTGTGAATGCTGTGTTTACGGGTACCTTTCCCCCAAAACTCCAAGATCCAGGGACACCTATTATTTCTATACAAATAGGTGAAATTAAACTGGATAGAGCATTGCTGGATCTTGGAGCATCTGTGAGTATAATTCCAGGGAGTCTGTATGATCAGCACGATTTTGGTCCATTACAAAGAGTTAACACCACCGTAGTGTTGGCTGATCAGACTCCCGCACATCCTCGGGGGATTGTAAAGGATGTGATTGTGAAGGTAGGAGAGTTTTATTACCCAGTGGATTTCTTGGTGTTGGATTGTGTCAAGAACACAGAGACAACTATTATTTTGGGTAGACCGTTCTTGGCCACTGCTCAGGCAAATATTAACTGTGCTGAGGGAACGGTAAGGATGAGGTTTGGGGCTCAGAAAATGAGTCTTAAAATATTTTCAAACTTGCCAACCCCGAAAACTAACAAATGTGGATCACCTGAAAAGGTGAATCACACAGTCGAGAATGCTTGTGTTGTGTTTGACAGGTCAGTTGAGATGAAGAATGGTGAGACTCCAGACAATGGGAAGAAGAGGATCAGAAAGAGGAGGCAGAAGAGAAAGAAACCGCAAGTTCCAGATGCAGAGCGAGGATTGTTTGCATTATTTGTGAAAGCTTGGAGGACATACGATGATGAGAGGAACTTGAGTGCGGGGAAGGAGGACTGCAAGCATCCCACCCGACCACCATGACCTAAGTAAGGTACAATGCGTCTGGCTGAGGACGTTAAACTTAGCACTCTTAGGAGGTAGCCTAAGGTATGTTTTACATTCATGTCTAGTTAAATGAACTTTGCGGGTGTGTTCAATAGAAACCCTCACGAGACTCAACTCGTCCACTCGGGCTACCAAGGGGTTTAAAAGGCTTGATGCATATGCTAAATGCATTCGTGATTCCTATGAAAGTGAATTAAGACTTTGTTTGATTTATTTATTTTTTGTGTTTTTGTGTGCGAGCCGGCCAAGTGTGGGGAAGTTTCATGGGTTTTCAAGTCAGTTTGATGCTCTTAGGTTGGTTCGAGTTTAACTTTGCAGGTTTGGATTGATCCTCTCGTACTCAACCTCCATTTGGGTGGTGATTTTCGATTCTCGCTTGATTTTTGTAAAAGCTGCCCGTTTACATCTGTGGAGCATGATAACGAATGAAATGCTATACGATCGTATATCCAGCTAGGTTCTTTAATCTTTGTATATGTCTTTTAGTTTTTGTTTCTCTTCCTACATTGAGGGCAATGTAGTGTTTAAGTGTGGGGAGGGAGACTTGCGTCTAAGTTGAATGTCCTTGAATTAGAATTTTTGCAAATAAATGGAAAATGATAGGTAGAATTGGAAACTGCTTGTGAATTGAAAAAAAAAACTAAAGAATAGAAAGTGCGTCTGATTTGTAATGTTTTGGTAGGCCCAACCGACTTAAGAGCTTAAACATTCTGATAATGTATCTAGGTTTAAATGAATAATTAATTCAGAATATCTTGTGGGTTCTCATCTTAGGGGTGTCGGTAAGGTCGAAACTGTCAACATAGGGTGATAGGTACCTTTATAAACAAAAAATTATAAGTTTTTAAAATTACTTGGCACACCACTTTCTTTTTATGAAAATAAATCCGAAAATTGGTGGCGCCCGCAATCCATAATCCATCTTACATGAGCTTAATTAAACAAAATTGAGAGCTTGAGTTCAGCCTACATGTTTCCCTTCGGGATGGTGACTTGAAGGATACACCCATGGGAGGGACTTAAGTGATCAATATTGGATGACTAAGTTAGGAGTACGTGTTTCCCTTCGGGATGGTGACTTGAAGGATACACCCATGCTCCGAAGCTTATGTACTTCATTGCTTAAGAACTGCAGCCTAAGTGTCATATATCGTGTTCCAGCGTGATTGAAACACCACTGGGTTAGGCTCATTCATAAAATAATAATAAAATCTCAAAAACATGCATCCATCGATCCATAATTCCATAATTTTCAAAAACATATAAATTTGTGTTTATAATGATGGGAAATCTATATGGTTTAACCCAGGCCTAAGCATGACCTTGAGATGGAATTAGGCTAAGCCGTAGTTTTCTGAGTATGAGACCCATAGATAGATTTTTGGCTTGGTAACACAGAATAATAGATCACATAATCGGGTTCTCGAGAGTCGGTGGTTGGGTTTAGTCGGATAGAAATACCAATTGTTACAGTTAATGCGTGATTATGTTTTAATTGTATGAGACTATGAGAGCAGGTTCACAATTATGATTCCATTGCAAATATTTTTCGGGACGAAAAAAAAAAGATAAGTGTGGGGATATGATAAGTGACCAAAGTTTCATGTATTAAAAGGTGCAATATGTTATATTTATGCAATTTGATATGTGGAATACAAAAGTTTTGTGTAGCTATGCATGTGCAGGTGTTGAAAGCTTAAAGTATGATTTTGGAAGATATTAGGTGAGAGATGCAAGAGTCGGAAGAGACACGGAGAAAACGGGGCAGAAACTCAGGACCTGGCGTAAGCCTACTCCACCTGGCGTAAGCCCAGCGTAGGCCTACTCCACCAGCGTAAGCCCAGCGTAGGCCTACTCCACAGCGTAAGCCCAGCGTAAGCCTACTCCACAGCGTAGGCCCAGCGTAGGCCTACTCCACAGCGTAAGCCCAGCGTAGGCCTACGCCTAAACTTTTTCTTCACAGCAGGCTTCAGCTCCACAGCGTAAGCCTACGCCCTCCCAGCGTAAGCTTACGCTGGTTACGTCTTTTGACGCGGATTCTCGGGAAACTGCCGATTTTGAGAGTTTAAGTGGGGGTTTCTTCCCCAAATTCAGATCTATCTTTTTGACCACACTCCTAGGGCGATTTTGGAGCTCTTGGAGGCTAAAGAACACGATTCCAACTTGCAAGTGAAGATGGATAGTCGAAAGCTCGAAAGATTGAAGATGATCTCCTTCACCATGAGTGGTTAATTCACTTGTGCTTCCTCCAGGCGGACGGTTCGTATAGGTTTCATGTTTTGATTCAGTTTATTTATGTTTTCGGATCTATTTAGTTTCTGACAATAACTGAGTAGATTGATGTATTAGTTATGTTAAACGGTTTATTTGAGTGCTTTGAGTTTGCTTGCTTTACGATCTTGTTCGGTTGATGACAAAACCTAGTAGTAGGGTCGGGTGACTAAAGGGGGTAACTTGGCATTCATAAATTGGGTGATTGAATTATACTGGTTTGTGACGGAACTGGTTGTATAGGTTGCTGACAACAGCCTGTCTTCAATTACTATTTTAACTGATTTTCCAACACTATGTCTATGTGGTGTCCAATTAAATAACTGAGTTTTATGCATAAACCTAGAATCTGAAGTTTGAAGGAAGTTGCATATTTATTTTATCCGTGTCTTCATTCTAACTATCAAACTAAGCAATTCCACTAACCACTGATTCCTCGTGGATACGATACTCTTCTTACCCTTACTAGTTAAGTGTTTAAGGATTGTTTTTGACCGACCTAACGACATCGATCATAAGTAATACATATTTATTTTATTATATAAAAGTATATATATATATAGTCAATTGTTTTAAAATTTATATTTTTATAGGCTTGTTGTGAGAAAGAAATGATTAAAGATGGTAGTTATTTTCTTGGGCTAGAAGATCCAATAACTAGATGCTTTGGACCCGAGCATGGTGGGCGAACACGAACTGTTTCTGATGTAATAGGTAACATCTATATTATATATACTAGTTTTTTGAATTAATAATATTCGTTTGTTTGACGTCAATTTGTAAATATTTTGTTTGTAGGTTCAACTATGGTGCATGGGGGTTTGTTCAAAAGAGGTAGGAAAAAGATTCGAAATGAATCTGGTATGGACGGGGACACGAGTATTCGTAGCCCTAGTATTGCGTCCGGTGGGCATTGGAGACATTATCTTTATGGTACGAGATGCACTATTTTTACTGATCACAAGAGTCTCCAACATATCTTTGATCAAAAAGAACTTAACATGAGACAACGTCGTTGGGTAGAACTACTAAACGACTATGATTGTGATATCAAGTACCATCCCTGGAAAGCCAATGTCGTAGCAGACGCCTTAAGTCGCAAGGAACGAGTTAAAACTCTTCGTGTTCGTGCCCTAGGATTAACAATTCATACGAGTCTTACTACTCAAATCCGAATGGCACAACAAGAAGCACTTAAAGAAAAGAACATCCAAAATGAAGCACTACGTGGAATGATCAAACAATTGGAGTCTAAGTCAGATGATACGTTTTACTTCATGGACAGAATTTGGGTGCCGAGTAACGGTAACTTACGTGGGTTGATTATGGATGAAGCCCACAAGTCCAGGTACTCCATTCACCCGGGTTCAGATAAGATGTATAAGGATCTAAAAGAATTATATTGGTGGCCCAATATGAAAGGAGATATTGCCACATATGTCAGTAAATGCTTAACGTGTTCAAAAGTAAAAGCCGAACATCAGAAACCGTCTGGCTTGTTACAATAACCCGAAATTCCCCAATGGAAATGGGAACAGATTTCTATGGATTTCATCACGAAATTACCTAAGACGTCGAGCGGGTATGGCGCGATATGGGTAATTGTTGATCGTCTGACAAAATCAGCTCATTTTCTACCCATCAAAGAGACGGATAAAACCGAGAAACTTGCAAAGCTTTATATCAAGGAAATTGTGGCTAGGCATGGAGTGCCAATTTCTATTATCTCTGATAGAGACAGCAGATTCGTGTCTAGAATCTGGAAATCATTACAAGAAGCCATGGGCACACGTCTTGACATGAGCACGTCATATCACCTACAAACAGATGGTCAAAGCGAAAGGACCATTCAAACTTTAGAGGATATGCTCCGTACGTGTGTAATTGATTTCGGAGGAAATTGGGATACTCATTTACCATTGGCAGAGTTTTCCTATAATAACAGCTACCACACGAGCATTAAGGCAGCTCCGTTTGAAGCTTTATATGGTCGTAAATGCCGCTCACCGCTATGTTGGGCGGAAGTTGGTGAAAAACATTTGACAGGTCCTGAGATTGTCCAGGAAACCACTGATAAGATCTTCAAAATTTAGGACCGTTTGAAAGCGGCCCGAGACAGACAGAAGAGCTATGCTGATAACAGACGAAAACCATTAGAATTCCAAATTGGTGACCGAGTAATGTTAAAAGTCTCACCATGGAAAGGCGTTGTAAGGTTTGGTAACCGTGGTAAGCTCAACCCTAGATACGTTGGACTGTTTGAAATACTGGCTAGGGTTGGCCCTGTAGCCTACAAGCTCAAGCTACTGCAAGAACTAAGCAACGTACACGATACATTTCATGTGTCTAATCTCAAAAAGTGTTTGTCAGACGAGACTTTGATCATACCGCCTAATGAAATTCACATTGATGATAAACTTCATTTCATCGAGGAACCGATTGAGATTTCAGATTGGAAAGTTCAAAAGTTGAGACGTAGTCGAATCAAACTGGTTAAAGTACGTTGGAACTCAAAACGTGGTCCTGAGTATACATGGGAACGAGAAGATCAAATGAAAACGAAATACCCCTCCTTGTTTAAGGATGCACCAGTTCAAGATGGCATGAATTGAAATTTCGGGACGAAATTCTGTTAACATGGGGAGAATGTGACACCCGACATTTCAGGTCAATATCCATACATGATATAAACGATTTTATATTATATTAGTTTTCGTGATTCACCTAATTACATAAATAAGGACATTAAAGTCTAACAAAAGACGTACATTATCTCATCTCATGTTTTGGTAATTCTAGGAGTTACCGGTTCATGTAACCGCATAACCCGACTAAATACGAACGTTAGTGATTAAATTAAATAACCAAGAAAAATATCCAGACGTATGTATTACACCAACTTTACGTGGACAATAATTTATTTTTAGACTAAAACAAATAATATACCGAATTAAATTACCATTTAAAACTCTAATTAATATTAATACACTTAATGAATTAATTAATTGACACTTAAATCTAATTATTACATTAATTAACCCACCCCCCTTATCTTTCTCGACCGAAATCCCAGATAATGCCCCATTCACACTTCCATTTCCTTACATTCTAATTGTTTATCCTAAAACCCATACCTCATGCCTTCAAGATTTAGATAAAAACCATACCACCTCAATTGTCTATCAATTCATCCATCAAGATCAAAAACTCACAAACCCTTTTATATCTATTTTCTTCTACGGCCAACAACAAGAATAGCTATCTTCACTCTCTTTTGGTGTTCTTCCATAATCGAAGGCTCAAATCCTCCATTTGAAGGTGTTCTAAGGAGTTTCAAGGATTTTCTCAAGGATTTCTAACCAAGCGAAGTCAAGATCATCTTCTTTTTCTCGTAAAAATTATCATCTCTGTCTAGAGGTAAAAATTCGATACTATCCATATTATTTTCTTTAAACCGTAGCTAAACATACAATTTGTTCGAACGCAAGTAAAATAACAAGAAAAGTGTGCCGAGTTCAAGACTTAAAATACGAATTTATGCACGTAAGTATGTGCGCTATAGGAGTATAATTTTGAGACTAATACTGTCAATTCAAAAATTGCAGTATCGAAACTAGGAACCTATCCTGCTCAAATCGAAACTAGGTAGTTTCGATGCCTGTGTTGCTCAAATCAAAACTAGGTAGTTTCGATACCCGACTACTCAATCGAAACTAGGTAGTTTCGATACCTATTACTCAATCGAAACTAGATAGTTTCGATACCCATTTTTGCTCAATCGAAACTAGGTAGTTTCGATATCTGTTCTGCTCAATCGAAACTAGATAGTTTCGACACCTGTTCATCAGTCCCATTGGGCAGTAGCTTGGAATTATTTTGTTATAATGAAACAAGTGTTGAAAAACTAAGAAGATAATTTAAGTAAAATAACCGGAGTTACTAAGTCGGTGAACAATTTGCATTCGAGATATTCGGTCATAACCCGAAATACCCCTTTTGTAAATAGGGTACGATTAATCAAGTTTGACTGGAACAATTATCGTTGCTAACATACACAAAAACGAGGTGAGTTTCACGGCTCCTTTTTACTGTTTTCTATATTTGGGGGAAGAACATACTTACAACTATTTTATGTGATAACAAGAGAATAAGACTCGACTTTTATGTTTGCATGAGTTGAACAATTTAGGCCGCTAAAGTCCCCTGGAACAACTTAGTAACCATTAACTATAGCCTAGGGTCCTATGAATAGTACTATGGGGAGTGACGTCCCCCGGTCATGGTTAGTCGCGCTAACCATGATCTGGAGGATTTATGGCCGCATAGCATCTGATAACGATTGAGAGGGGCAAAAGAACAATTGTCATGGTTTGGTTACGCCTCATGTATGAACATATTATTTGTATTCCTAGCTAGTTTACAAATGGGTCAAACATTTCTTATTCTGATTATCACATGCAACTGGAACTATTTATGAATAAACGAATTTTACAAAGAACTATTTGAGTAAACCTGTGAACTCACCAATCTAGTGTTGACATTTTTAAGTATGTTTTTCAGGAATTTGAACGTGATCGCAAGGTTAGCAATGTAGATTACATGCATGCGTGATGGATACGACTCAAGGAGGATTTCTCTTGTATAACTCATTGTAATTGAGTCATATTTGTGAAATCTTAACTTTTTGTAAACTCAGATTACATTTTGGAATGTAAAACTTTAAACTTGTCTATGTATCCATTCATCATGTATGTGTTTGCGGTAATCATATGCTTTGGAAATCATGTAATGTTACGCCTCGCGTTTCCGCCTTGGCGGGGTGTGACACACAACCACATACATGGGTGCCCTAAGTAGATGGCATACCCTCCGGGTTATCCATAAAGTTTATAGCTCTCTCGTGTTTGAACAAGAATACGTCAAACCCCGAGTAACTCAAAGTTTATAGCTTTCTCGTGTTTGAACAAGAATACGTCAAATCCCGAGTAGCTCAAAGTTTATAGCTATCAAGTTTCATGGATAAAGTGAACGATCATGCCTCATGTATATAGTGGGAAATTAATTGCAAACAATGTAAACGGTCTAGTTTCGTGTGTAATGTAGGCACTCAAGTTTCATGTATAGCATAAATAATATAGTACTATGCATATTGTAATTAACCAAGTATCACGTATCGTGTGAACAATCTAGTGTCATGCATGTTGCAAGTAATCAAGTTCCGTCTATAATGTGATCAATCTAGTATCATGTATATTGTAAACAACTAAGTATCTGTATCATGTGAACAAGCTAGTATCATGTATATTGCAAACGAGTAAGTTTCAAGTGTGATGTGAACAATCTGGTATCATGCATATTGCAAACAACCAAGTTTCGTGTATAATGTGACTAATTAAGTTACATCTATGATGTAAACAAATCAGTTTTCACATACAATGTGAACATTCATATGTAAGTAATCAACTCTCATGAGTAACGTAAGCTATCAAATTTCGTAGGTGATCGAGTTTTGCAGCCAAGCATGTTTCTTGACATTCATGTATCATGTAGGTAGTTGGGTTTTAAGTTTTCAATTTTTGTTGAGGTTTATATGGGTGGTTAACGCCTATGCGAAATGATTCATCTCCTTGAAGTGACTAGTAAGCTCATACATTCCCGAAGGTGCAAGGCGATGGGAAGGTTTTGCAGGTAATTAGTATAATGTGTACATGAATATCTAATTTGTGCTTTTTGTTTGTAAATAAACAGGTAATTGAAATTTGTACTCTTGTTTGTAAATTAATAAATAAGTGGAATAATAAGATGGATAATTGGATAAATAAAAACTTTTAATTCGATTATCATAAAGCAAATGTTTCAAAAGATAATAATGGCTTTATTATTTAATAAATAAGCCAAAATTTAAATAATAATTAGTTTAACGAAATAAAAAAAGTCATAATAAAATTGTTAATCACGTCATCATAAAAAGGATGAAATACTTGTTACTACTTTTATAAAACCATTTGTACAAGACTGGTATTAAGTTTCTTTACGAGGTAAATGGGGTTGTAAATAGTTTATACTCTAGATAAAATCTATAAACCAAGAGTTTGATAAAGATTTTGTTTGAACAAAATAACTATATTAGTTAAATCGGGGAAATAACAAGATAATTAGTTACAAAGAAGGTTTAGATATCAATCATTAAGGAGAGTTAAAAATAATAACATTTATACTTGGGTACAGGATATAAGTTTCAATTTAAGTTTTCAAGAAGACGCGAAATAGGGTATCCGGCTAACATCTCAGATAGCTTTCCACCAAGAAGCAGACGAGTACCAAGACAAACATCGTTGTAGTTATTCGTATTGCAAACCGAGTGTCAGCCCTAGTTATTTTCGTATGTGCATCAAGTATTCCCTGGTCTCCACTCCTTGCCTTAGAAACTCTGCGATCCTTACATATAGGTGAGCGGTATCAGGTGGAACTCCTAAGGCACTGGTAGGTTCCTTTTCTTGTCCTGCTCTTGGATCTGGATGGTATAGGTTAGGTGTTAAATAAGGGTCTCTCGGAGGTGATTCAGCTTCTCGGAGTCTCAAGTCTGGTCCTAAGCCAATCTGCTCTGCAGTCAAACATGGATCTGGCAGCTAGTCATACCGGTGACCGGTTGTCTGGTGATAAGAACCCAAAGTATTCCTCTTATGTTGACTCTGATTTAGGATGATTCTTAGGGGAATGAGGAGGGTAAGAGACCATGTTTAGCACGAAAAGGTCATAAGTGTAATGGTAAGTTGCTAAGTACAAAGGTATTCATGAGTTTAAAATTTTGACTAATCATAACACCGAGTTCTTATAATAATATATTAGGAGTAACACTTGACCTATAAGTAGTGTACCCATGAAAAGTATTACCAGGAAAGAGAGGTGGGTCACAAAGGAAACACTGAAGTACTCAGTTTTTCTTTAGTCAGAATCTTTTATGGACTTACACCCACTCTTCCAGCCATCATGTACAAGTGACATTATTATTTTAACTCATGGTTATGGTGAGAATCGTTAGGGATTGTGTCTTGTGGTTCAAGGGTGTGCTTCAACTATTGAAGCATCTTCTTTTCCTTGGATGGTAAGGGCTAAGGGTTTAAATCCTTTTCAAATGATAATAAGGGTGATAAAATTTCCAAGGCATAAGGATGAAGAGGTATAGTTGACTTAAATATGATTAAGTGTAAGGATAAAATAGAAGGTTTAGACTTGTGTACCAAATTATAATAATTAAGCGGATAATGTTTAGATTGCATTCATCTGGCGTATAGCCGAATGGATGCTGTGATAAATCAAAGTGATTCAAGTCCTTATACTTTCAAGAAGATATGCTTTAGCCTATAGGTGAACACTCATTTTGGAAATTCCTAGGAAAGCATATGGATCCTTCGGTTGATTTGGATTTATATGAAATGCTTTCCTAGACAGAATACCCAAAGTACAGGCATTCACCCTTCCAGATTGCACATGTTCTCTACTAATTTTCAGAACTCAAAACTTTGATGGGACTTTAAAATTTTAATAGGTATTGGATCTAGGAGTTTAAATCTTTTCATGAGTGATCAGTGATGATGTGTAAAGATGGAGATGTGTATGTCAAAACTTAGGATAACATTTAGTGATATCGAATAGGTATTGTGCAGCCAATTCAAATAGTGTAATAAATGAGGTATTACAGGAGTAGCTGTTTTTGTGAACATGTAGTTTATCAAGTAATATAGTACATAAGAAAATTCGTATTGTATCATGCAATGTAATACACCAGATAACATGTAAGATACTTACATAAGAGTATCCTAAGGTTATAGGCTATAGTCAAGAAATATGTTTCAAGTAATCCATATAGTTTCAAATAATTCCATGTAGTCCTTAGAATGTTGTAGTTCATGTAAACAGAAATAGATAGATGTAGGTAAGTATGTGTATAAATGAGTATAAAGTGGAGTTCCTAATAAAAGACATGAGTTAAACTCATGTTTGGGGACTCCTAGGTTATAGTCTAGGTCATGTGTGTCTAATAACCTAATTCCCTATAACCATGGCTCTAATACCAATCTGTCACACCCCGGCCGACGATGGATTATACGTCGGGGCTGACGCGATTGTTCATAAGCACATGATCATCTATTAACAAGTGATAATAATATTTCATCATAATTAAAACATCCGTTACAAATAGAAATGGAAAACAAAGAGTTCAAACATGACATAAGTTGAATTTAATCTTTAATAAAGCTAGGTCCAAAGTCCTAAGTGATCAAGTAGTGTCCTCAAACTGGTGCACCTGAAACATGTGAGTAAATGTCAACTACAAGTAGTTGGTGAGTAACATAGGTTTTGACACCAAACAAAAGTTAAGTATAGGTTTACAATTCAATATGTTCAAAGCATGTCTAAAGCATATATGTGAAAACATACAAGGTTCCAAGCGTACAATTCAAGCCTGATAATAGAAAACCTTATACGCAATCTCACTGATTGTCATTTTTAAAAAAAGGGAGCAAGCGGATACTCCAAGTTATAGTTGATACCCAACAAAACCCGCCAAGGTCTTGTGGTAAGTTATAGTTTTAGTTTCCCATATAAATGATCATGTTAGGTACTACCTTAGGCTTGGGCTGTAAGTTAATGAATGTACTGACATGAACACATGTAATGGTCACCAAGTAGTTTAAGACATAAAGCATAAAGACCAAAGCATAAGAACAAAGGTATTGAATTGTGTATGAAATATAGTTAATGACATGTTCCACCCCAAAAAGTAAAAATATTAAAAAGGGGCTATGTAAACTCACCTTGCAATGAGTAGGTTGGATGTCACACAAGTATATTGTTTGTTGCAAAAATATTCTATCTAACCACAAGGTTAACCTATGTTTGATGGAATATATGTATCAATGATTTGTACAACTGAAATAGAGAATCCTAATGTGCGAGGAGATTGATGTGGGTGTCCTCATTTTAATAATAAAATAATTATTTGAGTTGCAAATAATATTTTATTTAAATCTTTGATAAATATTTTTTATTGTAATAAGTGAAATAATGAATACAGATTTTTTTTGTTTGTAATAATTATATAAACGTATGAATAAATAATTAGGTTTATTTTCTTTGTAAATAAATACACAACTAAATAAATGACTAGTTTTCTTTTATTTGTAATCGCATAAAATAATGGATGGATAGATGAATAAATAAATGAGTAATAATTAGTTGAGTAATTAAATAATTACTACATAAATAAATGAATAAAACCTTTCATTTGATTTATGAAAAATAAGTGTTAAAAATAATGATTTAATTAGTTGGTAATTAAACCAAAATTTAAAGTATAATAATGTTTTAATTAATTATAATAAAAATAAATTATATAAAAGTTTGTATAAATATTTGTAAAGAAATGAGTTTATAATCATAATCATAATTAGTTGAAGGTGGTTGTTATACACTAGAATAGTTATTATTTCAGAGTAGTACCTTCAACAGAATAGTTCTCAGGAAAGAGTTGGTCGGATCAGAACCCCGTCTTTTCCTAGCCAGAACTTTAATGTTTGTCAGATAACTACATACTGGTTTGAAATTTACTCTATTTTCATACTTAACCAAGTTTAAGTTGTGTTTGTAAAGTATATGGGCTAAAGTGAAAATATGAGTTTAGTAAAGATAGAAATTGAATATTAAATAATTTAATTTGAATATAAAGATTTTTAGTAAAAACATGATTTTTGAAATTGAAAGGATTAAGAAAGATCAAACCAAGCTTTTAAATAAAAGTTTGAACAAGTTTAATTAAAATAGGGCTTTTGATCTTGGATAGTTCTATGATTATAACATAAACATGTTAGGGATCATAGATCTATCTAGTTATTATGGATTTTTGAAAGGAAAAGTATGAACAATCAAAAACATAAGAAGAACTTACTTAGAATGGAATGATTTAAGCAAGAATCTTTCAAAAGATGAGAAGAACGACCTTTAGCAGCTAGAGAACCCTAGAGGATCGTTGAGGTGTGAATAATACATGAGAAATAAGTGCTCTATTTATATGGTAGTATCAGAGGCTTATTCACAAAATTTAATTTGTTATAGGGACTAAGATTGCAAAATATGAACAATAGTTTTTAATTTCATAACATATTTTAACTTAAGTGCTCATTAATTTTATGTTTATGACTTCATTTCATCATAATTCATATTTAAAATCTTTATAAATGTAATTATATACTTATTTGTTTTATTTACCTTTAGTAATTTAAAAATACTAGCAGTGTTAATTAACAATGTTATATTTTCATAATAATATGTTTATATGGTTTATTTATCATGTGTGTATATATATAGTCACATATATATTTATAAGTACACACATAAAGGATATCAATTTATAATCAAAGCTTGTAAGTTTAGATTTGGTTATTATAACAAAGTGTATATATTTATTTCATAACAATCATTTAAGTATGTATGCACACTCATGAATTATAATGAATAAATAGGATACCTTCATAAATGCGAATAATAAAATAATGAAATTACAATTTTTCGGAATAGTAAAATAAAGGTCGGAATTTCCTGGGGATTACATCAGTGGCCAAGATCTGCAATAAAGGTATATTTGTTAAATATATAACTATATATATTTTATGTTTTTATCTTGTAATAAAATTTTCACTAATATTTTTTTTTGTTAAATTGTAGCTTGCGAACAAAGAGGCATCTTGCCATAACCAGTCCTTGAGTCACAACAACCCGAGGCATACATCGTCACAAACGACAACCCCTGACTCTGTATATCGCCCACAGGTATTGTTTTTAATCCGTTTATTAATGTTTTTATATTATAATAAACTGTTTTGTTGTTTTAGATGGACGATTCCGATGAAGAAGGCGATATTCGAATCACTATAAACTTTTTAAAGGATTTTCCAAATATGGTAAACAAAAACCCGAAGTCTATACACACAAACACACACACATATTATATTTAAATACCGTTTGTTAACTAATGTAGTTTGGACATACCCCTTTACAACCTAATGAGGAATTCATTCGTGCCTTGGACAAGATCCAGAATGAGCGGCCTCCAAAAATTCAAGACATGGCTGCACAACTAAAAGGTTTTTTTGGTGATGAAATTAGCATCCAGATTTCATCGCCATTCGGTATGTATCCTGATAGCCAAAAGTTGATCCAAACTGACTATCTAGATTATGAGAGCGTTTTAAACTGCTTCTGTAATGGCGAGCTTGATATTTGCTTTATACATTGGTGTGAGATGTAAGTTTTTGTAATTAATTTATATGGTACAATATTATTTATAAAATATAATTGATTTTAACTAATTTATCATATTTATTTTTCTTGATGTAAGGTATTTATACGAGTCTTCCAACAATAGTGATTCTGCATCTCAATGCGCCTTCTTTAGTACACGCGCTATCACTAGTTCTGAGTGCTCGGAAAATTTTAATAATGTTAAAGATCACTTACTCTCAGTTTACCAACTCCACAATGACAAACGGTGTTTTCTGGCACCAATTTTTATCAGGTAATATAAATTATTGCTTTTTAGTTTATTTCAATTATTTTCCTTTAATTTATGACTATATTTAACTTAAGTATTTTGTATATTTATTTTTTATAGTCGTCATTGGGTGTTGTTTATCGTTTCCCCTTCACAACGAAAAGGATACATATTAGACTCAATAATGGCAAAGAAGACATACAACAATTACCCTCTTTCGCGAGCAATTGAAATTTCATTTGGGGGTCCATTTGAATGGGAAATGGTGAAAGTACGTAATCTAAATTTTTCTTGTTTGATTATCTTGTATTTTTAAATAATTAAGTGATTCTTATGTTAATTTATTATTTTCTTAATTCTATGTAGTGTAATCAACAGAAGGGTAATTGGGAATGCGGATATATGGTTATAAAGCATATGTTCGAGTTTGTCATGCGTCTTCAATATAATTTTCCGGATAATGTAAGTATTTTTCTCCTAATTTATATACTTCTTATGTGAGTTGTTCGGGTTAATCGGGTACGGGTTAATCGGATTCGGGTATACGAATACGTTTTATTATTTTTAATAAATAAGACATTTGATCCGAACCTATTTAGACCCGCTTTCGGAAAATCCGACACCACTTTGTCTATTACACTATCTCATCTTTTTTATTTTATTTCTTTATAGACTTGGAACGACAAGGCTTATATTACCCAACCGGAAATCGACGCGTTACTCGAATTTGTCATGCCAAGATTTTTTAGTACGGTATTTGGTAATGCATAGATTTTTATGTAGTAGTTTAATTGAATTCAGAAAATTTATATATTGTGGATGTTATTTTAGTGTATTTTGATGGATTTGTATGAAATTTTGATGGATTTGTATGAAAATTGTTGGAGCATTTGTATGGATATTTGGCTTGAAAGCAGGTATGAATAATTTGTTTGAAAGCAGATATTTTGTATGAAAAATAGCTGAAAAAAAATGGCTCAAAAAATCTAAAAGAGTTGGGTATTGTTTTTGGGTATTTTTTTAGGGCGGTGCATTATTTATTGCATATTATTTTTGGTGCGGTTTAGTGGATTTTTTGGGGCCGTTCAACTGCTTTTTTGGGGCGGTTCAACTGATTTTCAGGAGCGGTTCGGTGATCTTTTTGTGATTAATGCAAAGGATTTTCAGGATCTTTAAGAGCGGGTAATCTATTTTTTGTTGCGGTTTTAAAACCGCCCTTAAAAATGGTCCTATCTTTTGAAGCGATATTTGTTGAAGCGGTGAATAAACCGCTTCTAAAATGTGTTTTCACCGCCTCTAAAGCTAATTTGTGTACTAGTGTAAGTTTTTTTTTTTCAAAAAAAAAATAGTAATTCGGTTTATTCGAATAGATTCGAATAAGCTTATTCGAATCGGTTTAAGTGATTTATTATTCGCAGAAAAAAAATTCAAATTCGAATAATTCGATTCGAATAAACCGAATAACCCGATTCGATTCGTTTGAACACCCCTACCGAGACGTCTAACTTTTCTTAAACGTATTTATAAATGTTGATGTGCTAAATCATTACATTATAAATGACCGTAGAATCAAGAGCCAAAAGCCAAGAAATCAATTAGGTATGTTGGACAAAGGCAAGTGCATTTGTGTGACATGACTCAACCTTCTCAAAGCATGCTTTTAAAGAAATAATAATCCCTTTTAATTTAGTGTCCACATATACTTTGATAATTCAAATCAAATACATTTCATAAAACATAGCTTATAACATTCTTCACCAAATTTTATAAAAATAGGCATAATATGCTTGCAAAACTTAAGTGACAAGTACCATATAGTATATGTTCCAAGATGATAAAAAAATAAAATAAAAAATAGAAGGCTTTTAGTTTGATCCTATAGATCATCTAGTATATAAAAGACACTCATATGCTCACTACTTCAACTTATGACTTAAACCATTTTTCTTCTTCTTTAAAGCTATCTTCAAGGGTTTATCATTTTGATGTCAACCCATCAAAATAAGCATGGAGAAAAGGTTAACATGGTGGTATCAAAACTCAACTTTGTTCAAGATGGAGTCATTAGATTACCACCCGGGTTCAGGTTTCAGCCAACTGATCAAGAAATTGTGTTTCAATATCTGCTTCATAAAGTTTTCTCGTGCCCTCTTCCCGCTTCAGTCGTTCCTGAAATCACCAACATTTGTGAATTGAATCCTTGGGACTTACCTGGTTAGTAATTTTATAGAAACCGTTTTAGGAAAACAAGAACTTTGTAGTACAAATACATATAAAATGAGCAAATGCTTAATTTTTTTTCGCTAATTTCTATCACTACTTGATCTTCTAGGTCACAAAATGATTCTAATCCTCATAGGTTTTTCTTTCTCTTAATAAGACAAGTATAAAAACTATGTTTGGCATTTTTACCTAAGTCTAATCATGAGCATTTCGTTATTTAGTAAACAGAACTTGATCAACTTTCTTAAATATATGTAGTGTGTCATTCATCTGTCTAACTGATATGGATCTGATTCACGAGCTAGCAAACTCTTACTTGGATCAGCTAGTCAGAGGTAATTAATGTGCTAGAAAACGACCCAACTTAAGAAAGACATAACTTTCTTTACGTTTGAAGTTACTATGCCCATGATAAACAAAAACGTCTCAACATTTATTTAGACGGTCAATTTAAGTTTTTCAAGTTTTTTGTTTCACCCGTCAAATTTAGATTTTCCACCTTGTTGTAACAGCTTAGACATTCAGTATTATATCAATTTTCTTTGAAAGAGTTTTCTGCGTTTTTATTTGTGCTTCCGCTTTGACACTAGTCTAGTATAAAAGAAAGCATATATGCAACATTTACATGTGTTTAAATAATTTTTCATGCACGTTATTAACTTCAAATTTAATGTTTAATAGGGGATTTGGAGCAAGATAGGTACTTTTTTAGCAAGAAAGAAGCCAAGTATGGTAATGGACATAGATCAAACAGACCAAGTGATGACGGATATTGGAATGCAACTGGTCTCGACAAACTGATCACAAGGTGCTGTAATAACAATTTGATCATTAGAAAAAGGGAGATCATTATGGGGATGAAGAAAACACTTGTTTTCTACAAAGGCTATCGGGGATCGACCACGAGGACATGTTGGATTATGCACGAATATCGCCTTGTTCATTCAAGTTATTCGCCACAAACCAACTCGATTGATAAGGTATTATACCGTTTAGTGTATGAAAATACTGTTTTTCTTATTATTTCAAGCAAAAACAAAACTATATATTATAGCTAGGGCGATTAGCGACAAAGATTTTAGGATTATTTTTTAAATGAAACATTCTAAAAAAAAGTTGATATGCATTTAAAAACGATTTTTAAAAACATTCTAATGAAAGTCAACTCGACTGCAATTGTAATAAAAAGTCAAAGTTTGACTTTTAAAAACATTATGATAAAAATGTTTCAAAAACAAACTTACATTAGAAAATCAACTCCACTTTGCACACCTCTAGTTAGTATCATGTTTTACACATTGAATAGTTGTTGCACTAATAAAATAATTAATAATAAAAATAACATAAAAATATGAAACAATAGTACTGTAACTAACTTGAACATATATAGAAAAAAACTTAAAGCATATAATATAGGTTTTTTTATCATTATGAAGCCAATTAAACTATAACAGTCTTACACATATTCATAACTATATATGATAATAAGTTTGTACCATATATAGGTCCAAAGTTTAAAACTTCATACTCACATTTATAATTTTTTAAGTTTAGTTTAACTTCAAACCATCTTTTATCCCACATGTTGGTTCAATCACTCATTGGCGGTCCAACGGTTTGCCGTAATTCTAATAGACTTCTTTGGTTTTTCATGTTTTGTTACAGCAGAGACCATGGATTCAAATGGGAAACTGGGTTCTATGTCACATATTCTTGAACAAAAGAAGTAGAAAAGTAGGAGTTGCAGATGAGAATGGTGTAACTCCACAGACAGAGCTTCTACATCGTGGTTTTATGATCAGAAATGATGATCGGATGAATGCCCATTATGAACCATCATCATCTTCTTCTTCTTCTTCATCGTCTTGTGGTTCCAGTGTGGTGACTCATGAGGTTTCTTCAAATAGAAAGTTATTACAGCATGAGTTATCAAAGAATAATGACCATTTAATGTAGCCTTTTAAGTATGAGACCGGCCCGTTATCGAAAAATTCTCAGAACTACAAATTTCATGTTGATCAGTGAGTTCAAGTGAAATGTACTGACTAGGAAGATGATGCTCTAGATTGTGAAAGGTTATATGAGGGACATGATCATGTATATATAGATTTCAAATGATTAATCCTTGGCTTTTGTGATGCCTATTATATTAGTTCGTTTGGAATTAGTTAGTTTTATGTATAATAGATCGAGTCACTTTTGATAAAATAATATGATCTATAACTTTTTTGGCATTAAGATTCTTGTATGAAAAATTTATTTACTACAATAATCAAAAGATTTGCTAAAAACTTGATTCTCATCTCAATGATAATCACCATATATAATTACAAATACCTAACTTATTTAGGGATGGAGATAAAACATTTAAATATAAAGATATGGTATGTCTTTATGTAACAATAGAATTGTATTCGAATTGTATATGTAGTCTAATGTACCCTAGCAATCGAAGCGGGAGGAGAACGAATGTTGAGACTAGAGCTGAAGTCTTCAAACTAACTCGTGGCAATCCTTTGGATCTTTTCACGAACAAAATGGATATCCATCTCAATATGCTTGGTCCATTGATGAAGGAAAAGATTGCCAGACAAGTAAATGGCACTGAGATTGCCACAATAAATGATTGATGCCCGGTAGGAAGATGTCGCAGTTCCAACATTAAGTTCCATAGAAAACAAGTTTAAGCTATGACATTAGCTACACCTTGGTATTCAGCTTCAACACTTGAGCGACAATGTTGCCTGTCGTTTAGAGAGTCGGGAGTTCAAACTGTTACCCAAATACATACAATAACCTGATGTAGACCTGAGAGTGTCTGAACAACTGGCCCAATCGGCCTTCGTGTATGTTACAAGGGATGTATTTGGAGATTTGTTCACATGAATACCAAACAAAAGAGTGCCTTGAATATATCGCATGATACGTTTGAGTATATTAAGATGAGAAGTACGAGGAGCATGCATATACATACAAATTTGTTGTACTACATATGTAATATCTAGTCTAGTAAATGTCAAATACTTAGGAGCACCTGCAAGACTTTGATACAAATTTGTTGTACTACATACGTAATATCTGGTCTGGTAAATGTAAAATACTTAGAAGCACCTGCAAGACTTTGATAAGATGTAGGATCATCAGTCAAGGACCCGCATTAGCACTCAATTTCCCATTTATGTCGACTCCGATGGCCAAGGAACAGGTTGTCATGGATGGGTGTGTAAGGTGTTGAGTTAGGAGGAAGGCTTGTAAGATTGGACAGGGTGGAATGGGCCGTGGTGTGGATTAGAGAATGGGACGGGGAGTGAGATTGGTGAGGTGGCGAGGGTGAGTTACGTTACATAGGAAGTCATAAGACGGGGTAATGGTGTGTAGTTTACAGAACAGGAAAATGGTTTCGTCAAATACGACATGGCTTCGGTTGGAATAAATTCATTTATCATTTCTATCAGAATTTTGACGTTCATTTTTTCGTGAGGTGAGTACTAGTCTAAGCCTTAAATCATTTTGACCTTGTAGGTGAGCGCGATTGCAAATCCGCTCAAGATGTGTTAGTAAACCCTAGTCGAATATAGGGAGGAGGTTTGTTGATATTCAAATGGGAAACTTGGCGCTATAAAAGTCTTCCTATGACAGGGGTGATTCAGGTTCAAAAGAAAAATTTGTGGGAGGCTAAGTCCTCGTTTTTGTTGGATAGTTAAAACTTTATGATAGTTGGGTAAGTAGTATACCGTTGAGAGTTACCTGAGGGAATTGAATAAACTCTATGATACAGTTCACGTGGACATTCATGAAAATGTTTGGCGGGAAAAGTTGTTGCTTCACATGGTGTTATTGAGGTTGTCGTTTTGAATTAAGTAGAAGAACCGGTGACTATCTTAGATAGTGGAGTGAATTATTTGTGCAATAAGGAATTAACCATGTATTATCCCTTAAATGCACAATGAAAGGTGCAATTGACTTTGAGAAGTAAATAGGAGGAATGTTGAATTGCTACCCTAAGTGGAGTATGTGGTGGCAGGTTTTGGGGACGAAACCCAAAGTTAGGGGAGATGATTTGTAACGAACCAACTTTTGAAGTTTATAATTTTATATGTTAAGCATATTATAAGGGTGTAAATAAATAAAAATGAAAGTTGGAGGTTTGTTGCAAAAATGGAGTTTTAACTAGTTTGGGTGAAAGGGTCAAAACTGGAAGTTCGGGGGTTGTTTTGTAACATTGCAAATTCAGATTTTTATGAGAAATGGGTTCACACAAACACACACTTGTGTGTGTGTTTGGATCGTGAATAGCAAGGGAGCAAAAGGGGGATAAGCCAAGATCAAAATTGATGATTTGCATGAAGAATCTGGATGATTTGGATTGTTCATCTTCTTTCAGTCATCAAGTAAGCTTCCTCTTCATCATCTAAATCACCATTGTTGGTATTCTTGGTGGGTTTTGAGTGAAAACGAATTTGGGGCTGAATTGGGTGGTCTAGGTGGTTAATAACTTGTTAAAAGTGAAAACCTAGCTTGATTGAAGGTAAAGGGAGGTAGATAACAACATCTAAACATCCAATTTGATGATTCAAGAATTAGGGTTCTTGAGTGTGAATTGGGGGTTTTCATCGTAGTGATGTTTAAATGATAAATTGATGTTGGATAAGTGTCTATGGAGTTATTAGACACATAATTAACCATAAAGTCCCAATTTTTATGGTAATTTGTAAAAAGGAATTTTGGTGTAACTTGGGTGAAAGCCCAAATGGGTCATAATGGGTGAATGTTGTTTGAGGAGGTTTGAAACTTGATCAAGGTATGATTAATCAAATTTAGAATGGGAGAAATCCATAAGGTCTAGGGTGGGTGTTAGACGTCTAATGGTAAATGATGAATTGGTGAATTTGGGAGTTTAACTTTAATGGGTCAAACGGGTCAATATGGGTTGAAAGGTTAAACTAGGTGTTGGAGGTTTGGTTAAGGTTGTGTTAACCAAAATAAGTTAGGTTGTTGATCTTTAGATCATATGTGTCTTAATTCTCAATTTGGTATGTGGATTAAGATCATAGGATTGCTAATTACAAGTTGATTGCTAGGTGATCAAGGCGTTAAAGGAGCTAGCTTGAAGATCAAGTGGGATCCTTCTTAGCAAAAAGGTAAGTTCTTTGCACTTACTTAGTAATGATAGGTGGTAGTAAACCCACATAGTGTTATACATGTTGATTTGTTGACTATCATGTGTGTAATTATGCATATGTTGTTTTGGTAAACTTGCATATGGGGAATGTATGCAAGGGGAGGGTGTTTAAGGTGCTTGAGGTCTATGAACCTCACATTGTAGTATGGTGATAAAGTCTTTGAATGACTTATGTGGTTTAGAATCAAACAAATTACTTAAGTGGTTTATGGTCAAACAAATGTAGTAATTTGGTGAATTTGACTTATGTGGTTTGGAGTTAAACAAATATGGTAATTTGACTTATGTGGTAAATAGTCAAACTAAATTGTGGGATATTGTGTTGGTGTAAATTTACTTATGTGGTAAAGAATCAAACTAAATTAGGTAATGTGGTGTGTTGGTGTAAATTGACTTATGTGGTAAAGAGTCAAACTAAATTGTGGAATGTGGTGATTTGGTGTAATTTGACTAATATGTGGTAAAAGTCAATGTAAAATTCAATTGGTGGAATTGAGGCCATGAACCTCAATTATGTGAATGTAGTTTGAAGTCTTTGAACTTCACTAATGTCGTTGTTGCTTGAAGTCTAAGAACCTCACACGAAAGTAAATTGAGGTCATGAACTTCACAAAGTTGTGTTGTGGCGTTTGAGGTCTTTAGAACCTCATGTAGAGGAGTTTGAAGTCTAATAACCTCACATGGTAGTTATTTGAGGTCATGAACTTCACAAGTCGTTTTGTGGTATTTGAAGTCTAAAAACCTCACACGAAATTTAATTGAGATTGTGAACTTCACATAGTCGTTTGTGGTGTTTTGAGGTCTTTGGAACCTCACAAGAAAGTATGGTAGGGTTGTTAGGTGTTTAAAACATTCATGAAATGTTGTTGGTTGCTTAAAACGACCGAGGGTAGTGTCAGGAGGGTCAAGAAGGCTAAAAATTTGCAATACAATTTGGCTGATTTTGGACCGGAGTAATTTACGGCGGGGCAAAGTAATTTACGGCGGATTGGAGTTTTTTACGCCCACAAAGGGCTGTTTACGGCCACATTTACGCCCAAATTGTTGAAATGTCATTTTTGGTCGATTATTGTTGTAAGGGCCTAGGGGGATCATACGTGGGTCGTATATCATTACTAATGGTTTATTTGTGGTGTTTTCTTGTAAGTAAATCTCCGGTTTGAAGTCTCGGGTCACGCTTCATGTAGGATGGATTCTCATTCATCTTGGTGGACGTTACCGATTGGAAATAGGACTCTGGTTGGGAGTCTTAAAACTTGTTTGTTATCTTTAAGTGTTCGAATGGTTGTTTTGAAACAAAATCACGTCGTTGTCGTTGTCGTTTTGTTATTTTTAAAATGAGTTGTTTGTCAAGAGTGTTTTTATGGGACCTATCTTCCGCATGATTTTGAAAGTTAAAATCGGTTGTAAATTTTGGGGGTTACAATTTGGTATCAGAGCAATGGTTTGAGGGATTCGGGTGTGCGAGACACCGAACTCAAACTTATTTGCTCTTGATAAGGTTTGTGTAATGAGAATCCAACGAAGGCATGACCGAGACACAGAGCTAAGGTGGAGGTTAGTAATGATATTTGTTGGTAGTTTAACCGGTGTCAAAGTTGATTATGTGTGCCGAAACTTGTGTTGGAAGTTTTCACATGGGGACAATGAATATACTTAGGCATAGTATATTACTAATCATGTCTGGCTAGGATGATTAGTAATGTAACATGTCTACGTGGTGGCCATCTAATAATAACCATCAACAAGGAGTAAGTGAATGTGATTATATATGTATTTATATGTATATAGATGTAGATATACTTATATGCATATATGAGTATAACTTTATATAGATGCCTATAGTTATGCTTATACACGTATGACGAGTCGATCGTATTAACACAGTTGGGGAATGACTGAAGGAGACAGATGTTAGTAGGTGGAATTATAGACGGGAGTTGTCTTAAAGACTCATGTACGAAAGAGTCTATGTGTATATTCACCTCGGGGATGGTGAGGATCTCCAAGTTAGATAGGAGAGTTAGAGAGCATCATTCTAGTGGAGGAAGCTTTCTATCTTGTCGTGTGAAACTTCCATCAATGAAGATAGGGCTTTTCAGGGTGAGCCTTAGAAAGAAACGTGTAAAGCGTAAGGAGCGGGAACAACTTTGACGAATTAAGGAGGAAGAAACCTTGTTTTCACAAGGGTTCGTGGCTTGCGAACCAAAGGAGTTAATTGGTGGTAGTTTATTCATTGGTTAGTCAACGATGCATCACTATAATGGTATTGGCTTCAGAAGAAATCCATTGTGATTGGCGGATAGAGTATGATTCGCGGTGATTCGACTCCGGGGCATGGTGGAGAATTGGTTGGGACTTATCCACAAGGAGAAAAGCTGAAGGGCGTGAAGGCAACGTGTCGGGTGAATTCAAGAGGCGTTCTTGAAATGATTCTATCCACAAGCTATAGTGGACTGTGTATATGGAGATGTCCTTCACGTATGGTAGTCTGGTGAATTGATTAATATTAAGGGCATGTTGTATGACTAAGCATAGTCTTGCCTAAATCTTGGAATGTCAGAAGGAATGGAGATAGATTAACTTTTCGATACTATCGATTGGCGATATAGAGTGGATTCTCCTAAATGGTGTACAACTCTGGTGGAGTTGATTACTATATGTTGCAGGGAGATCAAATTCGGGAGACAAGTGGAGTGTAAGAAGGAAATTAGAGGTGGTTTAAAGGAAGCCAAATATTCTAGGCAAGCCAAAAACCTTTTGTGGAGGCAATACTTATTTTTGTTGAAAGTGGGGAAAGTATCTCGAGTAGAGAATGATGGGACACACTATTCCATAGTGTTATAGTCCTAATATCATATACTATCGTTGTTATAAATCGGGACACATTCTAAGTGAATTTCTCGAGTTAAAGCACAAGGATGATAAAGGAGAAATATTAGAAATTCCAAGGCCTTCGAGTCGGACATTTCTAGCTACCAAGGACAAGATTGAAGTCCTTTGGTTTTATTGTTAGGAGAGAAGCTATGTAGATTAGTGGATTTGGAAATAATCAACGTTGGGGGTATCAAAAGTTGATGATTTCATGATTTGATAATGTAGAGGTTGTCGGCGAAACAATCACATGGAATGGAGTCCTACAATTATAGTGGAACTTGTGTGGTTACTTAGTGACTATATCATTGTCGTGTGTGGCTAAGAGGTGACGTGTCGATCTGTTCTTATCTAGAGACGGTGAAACACATGGCGCATGAATTGGTGTGTACATGACTTATGCTATTGACACCAACCAGAGTAATGGAATACTTGATGTTTCAGTCGTGAAGAAGTTCATTAGGGTTTTATACCCGAGTGTCTCTTTTTGGTGGTGTAACCATTCTTTGTAGAGTTGAAGAATGGAAGAACGTTGTGCATTAATTTTGGAGTTGAACAAAGTGATTTAGGTCCTAGATTCAACCAATGAATGTAGAGGAGGGTGATATCCCATAAATGGTTATGAAATCTATTGCGGACACAATGAGATTGTGGTGTGCCGTTTCGGCTTTGGTGGAAATCCATTTTGGATAAGTGGAAAATTATAAAGGCTTATCTGTAGACCCATTATTGATAAAGATAAACAATGGGTAAGTTGTGTTTGAAGCCTTAGAACTTCACAAGTTGTGTTTGAAGTCTTAGAACTTCACAATTGGTGTTTAAAGTCTTAGAACTTCACCAATGGTGTTTGAAAATGAAGGAAAAAAGGACTTATGATTATGTCATTAGAGATAAACTGAGTGTTTGGGTCACGTATAAGGAGTTGTCCTTATGAGTTATGAAAGAGGAATTAGGTAAGGCAATTTTCGTGTCCTTACTTAGAGAAATCGTATGCTTTTCGGTTATTTTAGTGCCTCACGCATTAGACTCGGTTATGTCTTTATGCATCGAGGCGGGATTATCGTGTATTCTCCTAAACAGGTGTAACCCTGATTGTAGCAACTAAAGGAAATAAATTGAGGAAGGAACGGGTGACTATATACGTGGGTGAATTTTAGGCGGTTGAATTTAAGTCTCGAGCTTCAAAAGAGTGTTGTATGCAGGCGATGGGATCCTTGAATCCCAACAGTATGAAACACTTGAGAGCTTAAATCTCAATGGGTGCATTGGTGTGGAGGTTATGAAACTTCCATTTATGAGGTGGGAGAAACGGCGTGATAGAACTTGGATTCCTTAGTTGTCAAACATATTGACTACTGCTATGAGGTGATTCATAAATTCAAGTAATCTATACACTCGGGGTGACTTTAATGCTTGATTATGGAGCATAACTTTGGTGGCTAGAGATGAAAGGAGACATAGTCGAGGATGTTGACAAATGTCTCGTTGGCTTGTGGATTAAGGCCAAACGCTAAAGGAAGGTCGTGTGAGAAGCCTCAATGGCTTCATATACCTATGCGAGGTAGGAGAAGCTTGTAGTTTGACTACAAGAGCATATGAAAATGGTGGGAACATCTATCGATTTGGGTAGTGGCGGGTCTTTTAACCAGCGAGTATGCAATTCCTATTCTTGGAAGAAACCTACTCTTATGATTGATCGAAGAGTGTCGATTTAGTGGATGGTGTGATACAACATGGCGTGATCGTATCTCTTGATTTAGATGGAAATGTCGGTTTCACTTGTCCATTTGGTGGAATTGATTGTCGGGAGTCTAGAATCAATAGTGTGATTCAAGACTTAATGTAGAAGACCTTGTAAGTGAGCGCGATTGCAAATCTGCTCAAGATGTGTTAGTAAACCCTAGTCGAATATAAGGAGGAGGTGTGTTGATATTCAAATGGGAAACTTGGCGCTATAAAAGTCTTCCCATGACAGGGGGTGATTCAGGTTCAAAAGAAAAATTTGTGGGAGGCTAAGTCCTCGTTTTTGTTGGATAGTTAAAACTTTATGTTAGTTGGGTAAGTAGTATACCGTTGAGAGTTACCTAAGGGAATTGAATAAACTCTATGATACAGTTCACGTGGACATTCATGAAAATGTTTGGCGGGAAAAGTTGTTGCTTCTCATGGTGTTATTGAGATTGTCGTTTTGAATTAAGTAGAAGAACCGGTGACTATCATAGATAATGGAGTGAATTATTTGTGCAATAAGGAATTAACCATGTATTATCCCTTAAATGCACAATGAAAGGTGGAATTGACTTTGAGAAGTAAATAGGAGGAATGTTGAATTGCTACCCTAAGTGGAGTATGTGGTGGCGAGTTTTGGGGACGAAACCCAAAGTTAGGGGAGATGATTTGTAACGAACCAACTTTTGGAGTTTATAATTTAATATGTTAAGCAAAATAAATAAAAATGAAAGTTGGAGGTTTGTTGCAAAAATGGAGTTTTAACTAGTTTGGGTGAAAGGGTCAAGACTGGAAGTTCGGGGGATGTTTTGTTACATTGCAAATTCATATTTTTATGAGAAAGGGGTTCACACAAACACACACTTGTGTGTGTGTGTGTTTGGATCGTGAATAGCAAGGGAGCAAAAGAGGGATAAGCCAAGATCGAAATTGATGATTTGCATGAAGAATCTGGATGATTTGGGTTGTTCATCTTCTTTCAGTCATCAAGTAAGCTTCCTCTTCATCATCTAAATCACCATTGTTGGTATTCTTGGTGGGTTTTGAGTGAAAACGAATTTGGGGCTGAATTGGGTGGTCTAGGTGGTTAATAACTTGTTAAAAGTGAAAACCTAGCTTGATTGAAGGTAAATGGAAGTAGATAACAACATCTAAACATCCAATTTGATGATTCAAGAATTAGGGTTCTTGAGGGTGAATTGGGGGTTTTCATCCTAGTGATGTTTAAATGATAAATTGATGTTGGATAAGTGTATATGGAGTTATTAGACACATAATTAACCATAAAGTCCCAATTTTTATGGTAATTTATAAAAATAAGTTTTGGTGTAACTTGGGTGAAAACTCAAATGGGTCATAATAGTTGAATGTTGTTTGGGGAGGTTTGAAACTTGATCAAGTTATGATTAATCAAGTTTAGAATGGGATAAATCCATAAGGTTTAGGGTGGGTGTTAGACGTCTAATGGTAAATGAAGAATTGGTGAATTTGGGAGTTTGACTTTAATGGGTCAAACGGGTCAATATGGGTTGAAAGGTTAAACTAGGTGTTGGAGGTTTGGTTAAGGTTATGTTAACCAAACTAAGTTAGGTTGTTGATCTTTAGATAATAGGTGTCTAAATTCTCAATTTGGTGTGTGGATTAAGATCATAGGATTGCTAATTGCAAGTTGATTGCTAGGTGATCAAGGCGTTAAAGGAGCTAGCTTGAAGATCAAGTGGGATCCTTCTTAGCAAAAAGGTAAGTGCTTTGCACTTACTTAGTAATGATAGGTGGTAGTAAACCCACATAGTGTTATACATGTTGAATTGTTGACTATCATGTGTGTAATTATGCATATGTTGTTTTGGTAAACTTGTAAATGGGGAATGTATGCAAGGGGAGGGTGTTGAAGGTGCTTGAGGTCCATGAACCTCACATTGTAGTATGATGATAAAGTCTTTGAATGACTTATGTGGTTTAGAATCAAACAAATTACTTAAGTGGTTTATGGTCAAACAAATGTAGTAATTTGGTGAATTTAACTTATGTGGTTTGGAGTCAAACAAATGTGGTAATTTGACTTATGTGGTAAATAGTCAAACTAAATTGTGGGATGTTGTGTTGGTGTTAATTGACTTATGTGGTAAAGATTCAAACTAAATTAGGTAATGTGGTGTGTTGGTGTAAATTAACTTATGTGGTAAAGAGTCAAACTAAATTGTGGAATGTGGTGATTTGGTGTAATTTGACTAATATGTGGTAAAAGTCAATGTGAAATTCAATTAGTGGAATTGAAGCCATGAACCTTAATTATGTCAATGTAGTTTTTGAACTTCACTAATGTCATTGTTGCTTGAAGTCTAAGAACCTCACACGAAAGTAAATTGAGGTCATGAACTTCACAAAGTTGTGTTGTGGCGTTTGAGGTCTTTAGAACCTCATGTAGAGGAGTTTGAAGTCTAATAACCTCACATGGTAGTTATTTGGGGTCATGAACTTCACAAGTCGTTTTGTGGTATTTGAAGTTTAAGAACCTACACGAAAGTTAATTAAGGTTGTGAACTTCACATAGTCGTTTGTGGTGTTTTGAGGTCTTTGGAACCTCACAAGAAAGTATGGTAGGGTTGTTAGGTGTTTAAAACATTAATGAAATGTTGTTAGTTTCTTAAAACGACTGAGGGTCGAGTCGGGAGGGTCAAAAAGGCTAAAAATTTGCAATACAATTTGGCTGATTTTGGACCGGAGTAATTTATGGCGGGGCAGAGTAATTTATGGCGGATCGGAGTATTTTACGCCCACAAAGGGCTGTTTACGGCCACATTTACGCCCAAATTGTTGAAATGTCGTTTTTGGTCGATTATTGTTGTAAGGGCCTAGGGGGCTCATATGGGGGTCGTATATCATTACTAATGGTTTATTTGTGGTGTTTTCTTGTAGGTAAAGCTCCGGTTTGAAGTCTCAGGTCACGTTTCGTGTAGGTTGGATTCTCATTCATTTTGGTGGACGTTACCGATTGGAAATAGGACTCCGGTTGTGAGTCTTAAAACTTGTTTGTTATCTTTAAGTTTTTGAATGGTTGTTTTGAAACAAAATCACGTCGTTGTCGTTTTGTTGTTTTTAAAATGAGTTGTTTGTCAAGAGTGTTTTTATGGGACCTATCTTTCGCATGATTTTGAATGTTAAAATCGGTTGTAAATTTTGTGTGTTACAATGTATCTGTGCGACAGACTTATTTTTATCTACTTAAATTTATATGAAAACCGAGTTTGCATAATAATATACAAGTCACTGAAGCCCAAACGTACAAGCCGTCAAAACTGTTTCAAGGTTTCGTTTTTTTACAGTTTTTTTACTTTTACAAATTTTAAAATATGATTTTTATAAAATTGCGAATTTGTTGTTGCGACGTGTTTATTTTTATCAACATTTCAATATGAATTTTCTTCACGTTTTTTATTTTCGTATATGAAGTTCCGAATATTATCAACACCCCGCCCCCACTCGCGGGTTTACGTCAATTTTTATCTACGTTTTGGTAAAAGTTTTATTCAAAACCAACTCGGTCTAAGTTTCAACGTAAATTTTATTCAAAATCAAATCAGGTCAAATATGATATGTTATTACTTCTGTTTTTAAATGAGTTTTCGTGTTTATTAACGCTCATTTTACAACAACGTGACTATTTCTTGATTTCTGAATATATATTCTGACGTACATTTTTTTATCTACGTTTCAATATTCAAAATCGAGCCACAACTTCATACACTTCTCTTTACGTACTTAATCACGTCAATTTCACCGCTGCAACGCGCAACAGTGTACACTAGTTAAACACAAATATTAATCAGGATCGACTTATTAAATATAAATATTAGTAGGAGTATTAATTAAATACTAAACTAACAAAATATAATTTGGAAATTATATAATAAGTTTTAAACTGTAATATCGATTATTATCGTTACTAATCCTAAATTGAGATTTTTATATAATATTAAGTTCAAATTTTCTAAGGAGGTTGGGATTCGGAAATCGGAATGTCCATTTTACTACTTACAAAATTTGTCATCTTTTAACTTCAAGAAAGATTTCTAAATTGTAGAAGTCTAATGTTACAGGAAAAAAACATATTTTTTTAACAAATAAATGATGTAAAAGAGTAACTTAAAAGTCTAAGTATCATCCATTCATTCTGGCCATCCACATATGGTAAACAAAGGCTATTCACAAATGTATAATTTCATAGATCTAAGCGTTAGAAAAATAAGAGTAAATTTGGCTTTTGTCTCACGTGGTTTGCCCTATTTAACCATTTCAGTCCAAAAGGCAATCTTTTAACATATCAGCATCTGAGGTTGTATTTTTATAACCATTTCAGCCCATGCTACCAACTCTGTTAACTTTTTCTGTTAAGTTATGAGCATTTTAGTAAATTTATTTCTAATGGACTAGTTTAACCATTTTAGTCCAGTAAAAACTTTTTTTGTTTTTTGATAATTTTTTTATACTTATTTAAAAACGTTTTTTTTAACTTTTTTTAATATCATTTTTTTGTTTCTTTTAAAACGTTTTTTTTTTTACTTTTTAAAAACGTTTTTTTAACTTTTAGTTATTTTTAATGTTTTCGTAAAAACGTTTTTAATTTTTTTTTTTTGTTTTTTATAAAAACTTGTTTTAGCTTTTCCATAAAATGTACGGTTAAAGAGAACGTTTTAAAACTAAATTTCAAAAGGATTAAAAAACACTTTCTCTAAAATAATATTAGAGAAAACTTTTAAAATAAATTTAAAAAAAATATATGTATTCTAAAAAAACTAAAAAAAATTAACAGTTAAAAAAACATTTTACAAAAAAGCTAAAAAATATTTTTATAAAAAAATAAAAATTGTTTTTAAAAACGTTTTTATGAAAAGATTAAAAAATATTTTTAGAAAGGTTAAAAAAATGTTTTTATGAAAAAAAAAACTAAAAAAAATGTTTTTAAATAAGTAAAAAAATATAAAAAAAATTTATTGGACTGAAATGGTTAAACTAGCTCTTTAAAATAAAAATACTAAAATGTCATTATACTTAACAGAAAAAGTTAACAGAGTTAGTAGCAGGGGCTGAAATGGTTATAAAAATACAACCTTAGGGGCTGATATATTAAAAGATTCTTTTTTGAACTGAAAGGGTTAAACAGGGCAAACCACAGAGGTCAAAAACGAAGTTTACTCAAAAAATAAAGAACTTTTATAGAAACACTTTAAAAATAACTTTTATTTAATGCTTATGCTAATAAAAAGTACCAGGTCTTTTGATATATAACCAATTTTAAGTATCAAAAACCTGTAACTTATGTTTTAATTGTGATAGATAAGATGCTTATGTAACCGTTTACCATACTCTCTTTTTAACTCTCACTATATCTATCAAACACTAATATAAGCAAGCATTATGTAGCTTTTATGGTTTAAATTTGGTTATACGAGTAACACGACATTGAATAAAATGGTGTACTCTGTGCTTGACTTAGCTCCTGCATTTGCGCAGGGTCAGGGGAGGGGCCGGGACTGATGTACATAGTCTTACCCTACACTTTGTGCAGTAGACTGTTTCCCATGACGACAATGTCACAAAGTAGCAACCTTATCAGTTACTTCGAAACTCACTCTCATGACTCAATAAATTAATCAAATAAAGTTTGTTTATTCATTATGAACTTTTGAGAATAATATTAAGTTAACAACTTGGCATTATAATCAATGAAATATTAGGAAAATACACAAGTGCCGGTCCATTTACTCATCCAAAAGTCCAGTCTGCCGTCTACAATATGCAAATGACTACTACAAAAAGTTGACTAATACAACGGTTGAAATCACTACAAACAGCTAGTGGCTGAAATTGTTAGTCTTCTCTGTGCACTCATCTTTTCATTGTTAATAATGGCTGAAATCGTTGCTTCTGCCATCCTCAATGCCGTTTTCGAGAAGCTGGCCGATGAAGCCTTGAAGAAACTTGTTCGCGCACAGGGAATTCATTCAGAACTGAAGAAATTGGAGAGGACACTGTTTCAGATCCAAGCTCTGATTCATGATGCTTCACAGAAGGAAATCAGTGATGAATCTGTTAAATTATGGCTCAGTAGTCTCCAACAATTGGCTTACGACATTGATGACACGCTCGATGGTCTAGCAACCGACGCTATGCATCGTGAGTTGACCGAGGAATCGGGAGGAATCACTAGGAAGGTAAGAAACCTCATCCCAACTTGTTGTATAAGTATCTCAATAAGTAACAGACTGCGTCACAAGCTAGATGATATTACCACCAAGTTAGAAGATCTAGTTAAAGAAAATTTTTCTCTAGGTTTAATGGTGAAAGATGAAAGGCCCAAAAATATGAGTAGAAGAAATGAGACCTCTTTGCCGGATGCATCGAGTATTGTTGGACGGCATGTTGATAAAGAGAAATTGCTCGGCAAGTTGTTGGTAGACGAGCCTTGTGATCAAAACTTTAGCATCGTGCCCATAGTTGGTATGGGTGGGGTAGGTAAAACTACCCTAGCTAGACTTTTGTATAATGAAACACAAGTGAAGGGTCATTTTGAACTCAAGGCTTGGGTTTGTGTTTCCGATGATTTTGATATCTTTAAGATAAGCAAAAGCATGTTTCAAGCTATGACTAGAGAAAACAAGGAATTTGAAGATTTAAATCAACTTCAAATGGCTCTTACAGAGCAACTTAAGAACAAAAGATTTCTCCTAGTACTCGATGATGTATGGAGCGAAGACTATGGTGACTGGGAAATTCTGGTGCGCCCATTTCATTATGGGGCTTCAGGAAGTAAAGTTATCATGACAACTCGCAAGGAACGATTGCTCAAAAAGATAGGGCTAGATCATCTAGACCATCTGAAGAGTTTGTCACACGATGATTCCATGTCTTTACTTTCTCAACATGCATTAGGTGTGGATAACTTTGATTCACATCCAACACTTAGACCCCTAGGTGAAGGTATTGTGAAAAAATGTGGTGGTTTACCTTTGGCTTTAAGAGCACTTGGAAGGCTATTGCGGACGAAAACAAATGAAGAAGATTGGGATGACGTGTTGAATAGTGTGATATGGGGTTTAGAAAACGTTGATGAGATTGGTCCTGCCCTTAGGCTAAGCTACCATGATCTTCCTGCATGTTTGAAGCAGTTATTTGCATACTGCTCCTTATTCCCTAAGGACTTTGTGTTTGAAAAGGAAGAATTGGTTCAACTATGGATGGCCGAAGGGTTTTTAAACCCGTCAGTGACGAACAAATCCTTAGAACGCTTAGGCCATGAATATTTTGAAACGTTATTATCAAGGTCGTTCTTTCAACATGCACCAAATGAGGAATCATTGTTTGTGATGCATGACCTCATGAATGACTTGGCTACATTTGTTGCCAGAGATTCTTTTCTAAGGGTTGACAATCAAATGGAGATGAAGAAGGAAATTTTGACAAAGTACCGCCATATGTCATTTATTCGTGAAAAATATGTAGCTTACCGGAAGTTACAGGCATTCAAAGGAGTTAAAAGTTTGAGAACATTTTTAGCAGTGTCAATTGGAGGGAAACGAAGTTATGGTTACTTCTACTTATCAAGTAAGATCTTAGATGACTTACTTCCTGGGTTATCATTGTTAAGGGTTCTTTCTTTGAGTTGTTTTCATATAATTGAGGTACCAGAGTTCATTGGCAATCTAAGGCACCTGCGATATCTTAATTTAGCTAAAACTCAAATTAAAGAGTTACCTGAAAATGTTGGGAATCTATATAATTTACAAACATTGATTGTTTATGGTTGTTGGAGTTTAACAAAGTTACCTAAAAACTTCATGAAACTCAAAAACTTGCGGCACTTTGATATTAGAGATACTCCATTTTTGAAAAAGACGCCCTTAATGATTGGTAAGTTAAAAAGCTTACAAACTCTCACAAAGATTATAATTGGAGACGATCATGGCTCTACAATAACTGAGCTCAAAGAATTAAAGAGTCTCCATGGGAAAACTTCCATTAAGGGGTTGGAAAAAGTGCAAAATGTGATGCATGCACGAGAAGCAAACTTATCACTAAAAAAGCTTACCGAGTTAGAGTTGGAATGGGATGATGTGTTTGGTATTTCTCGAAATGAAACACTTGAAAAGGAGGTCCTCAATGTGTTGAATCCTCACAGTAATAAGTTGAAAAAACTCGAAATTGTTTCATATGGTGGAATAGTGTTTCCTAATTGGGTTGGGGATCCATCGTTTCATCGGTTGGTTCATGTGTCGATACGTGATTGTAGAAAGTGTATATCTCTACCGGCACTTGGGCGGCTTCCCTTACTTAAAAAGTTGGTTATTCGAGGCATGGATGGGGTTAAAGTTGTAGGTTTAGAGTTACTTGGGAATACTTGTGTCCCATTCCCTTCACTAGAAGTACTAAGTTTTGGAGATATGCAGAGCTGGGAGGTATGGCTAACCAATGGTGGGGATGCACATGCAGTGTTTCCATGTCTTCAAGAACTTTATATAACTTGTTGTCCTACTTTAGTTGAAGTCTCACTTGAAACAATGCCTACACTCAAGGTTCTATCAATCACTAGTTGTAGTTATAGTGTCGTGAGAACTCTGGTTTGTGCAGCTTCATCAATAACCAAGTTAGAGATAGAATCTATTTCAGGGCTTACTCATGAGATGGTTAGGCGTTATAGAGCATCTTCAGGCGGTTGAAGAAGTAAGAATCCATGATTGTAATGAAATAAGATACTTGTGGGAATCAGAAGCAAATGCAAGTAAAGTTTTTATGAATTTAAGGAAGTTGCAAGTATCTTTTTGTTCAAATATGATGAAATTAGAAGAGAAAGAGGAGGGTAAATGTGGGCGAAACCTCCTAACATGTCTTAATATTTTAGAGGTACGGAATTGTAAAAGTATGATTAGTTGCAGTTGTCCAGATAACATAGAGAGATTGATGCTCTATGATTGTAGTTCAATTACATCAGTCTCCTTCCCAACACAACACAAGCTCAAGTCACTTACAATCTTCAACTGTAAGGAACTAATGGAAAATGGGTTTGGAGTTGGAGATAAAATAAACAACCAAAACTTATCAATGCTTGAATACGTAAATATAAGGCGTGCGCCGAATCTGAAATCAGTCATTGGGTTAAGTTGCTCCATTCACCTCACCAACTTAATCATCCAAGATTGCCAAAGTATGAAGTCATTTCCTCATCTCCAGTTACCAAATCTAACCCAACTGATAGTAGCAGATTGTACAAATATGGAGTCATTTCCAGACATCCAACTGCCGAATTTCACCTCATTAAAAGATCTGGTAATAAAAAATTGCCCATGTATTGATGCTTCCTTTTCTTGTGGGCTTTGGCCTCCCAAATTGTGTTCACTTGAAATAGGAGGGTTAAAGAAGTCCATCTCAGAGTGGGGCCCTCAAAATTTTCCTAATTCCCTTGTCAAGCTACATCTATTTGGCAACCATATGAGTAATATTCAGCACTTGTCTCATGTTCTTCCTTCATCTCTTGCTTCTTTTGGCATACATAATTTTGAGAATGTGGAATCATTTTCCATGGAACTCCATCACCTCACCTCTCTTCAACATCTCTCCATTAACAATTGCCCAAAAATAATACATCTACCAGAAATATTGTTACCTTCACTTTTGAGTTTGAAAATATTTGCATGCCCAAAACTGAAAGAAAGAACTAGTAGAAGAAGCTCCTACTATTGGCCCCTCGTCTTTCATATCCCTTGCATCTACATAGATTGGGAATTACAAATTTAATATCAAGGTATGCCCCTCTTTGCCATTTTAACTTGCTTAAATAATTAACTTTGCTTTTAAGTTCAGTAGTAGCTTTATCTAGTTTTTAACATGGACATGCTTACTAATATTTTGGTTCTTTTTAGTGATGAACATGCTGAGAGTTGTCGATATGGAAGCACAGATGGATCTCTATAGGATGAACCATTGTCGAGTGATATAGGTAATATTTTTGTATACATGTTATATAGTATCTCATACTTCTTTTATGAGTGTTATATATGAATCTGACTAGGGGTGTAAACGAGCCAATCCGCTCGTAAGCCACTCGAGATCGGCTCACTAAAAACTCGAATTGAGCAGAGCTTAAACGAACTAGAGCCTAAAAATGGAAGTTTGATTTGTGAATGCTTTGTTTTAAACTAGGCATCTACTAAATATGAGAAATTGCAAGGTTATTTATGTCTATAGGAAAATTTATGTAGTCTTATAAATCGGTAGAAATACTTTGTCTGAGTAATTTTGTGAATTTATTAAAAAGTTGGCTTTAGTTATATTTGTATATATTACAGGGAACTTGAATAGAATTGGAAATTAACATGTATATTTCATTTCAACTTTTTTTAATATTTATTATATACTAGGTTAGAATCTCGTGTATTACACGGGTTAAATGAATATTCGTTATATAATTAGTAAATAAAAAATTACGTTTTAAAAAACCCGTGTATAAAATATAATGTAATCTTTTAACACATACACTCGTCAAAATATGTGTACTTTAAGGTGACAGTTAAAATTTTTATTAAGTTAACTTTTAAAACATTTTTTTAAGTTGGTATTAATTTTTTTATGTAATTGATAAATGGTAATCCATATTAAATTCATTTGTTTGATGATATAATAACAATCCATAATTAGATAAAAAGTATCCATAATTATATTGATATTAAATATTTAAAAATATATTCTTTTAATATAGTATTTAATAGGAGAGATGCGGGAAAATTATGCTAAGAATGCACCAGAAGGTGACATGTGTCCCATAATTTTACTTCTTTATTAAGTAGTATAGATAATTCCTCAAAAACAGGTTTAGGTTTAGGGTGTTCAAACGAATCTGGTCTAGAATTGAATCAAATTCGAATCCATTTGAATAAACTGAATTATTATTATTATTATTTTTTTATTTTTGGGAAAAAAAATTACTAACGGAATAGTACAAATTAATTAACCTTAACAAATATATTTCCTTTCCAATCAGACAAAAAACCTTTGAAGGTTTAATCGTGAAGCAGAAGTTTCTACTTTCTAGCCAAACAGAATCGTGAACCAATGCAAAAGCCAAACAGAAGTTAATTTGATTTTGAGTGAGACTTACTTGGCTCGTTACTTGAACAATGGGACCGGGAATCTAGACTGAACTGAATCGTTAAAACGCAGCCTAGCAGGCGAATCATGATGATGAGCAATCGGTGGATTTGGTTTGAACACCCCCCTAGAGTAGGCGGTGGATTTGGTTATTCTGCAATTAGATTTTTTTCTCATCATTTTTTTATCGTCTCTCTTATTAAATACACATATTTTAATAATAATATATTTTTAAAAAAAATATTAATCTTTATATTAATAAATCTGCTGACATATTTTGACGAGTGTGTGTTAACAGATTATATTGTATTGCACGCGTTTATAAAAAATTAATATTTTAATATATAATATTATATTTATTTACCCGTGTAATATACTGGCTTCTAATCTGGTTGAAATATAAATCCAAACATGGATAACGGTGACAACTCGACATTAATAATCAACACAAAATTACAAAAATACACAAGTGTCTATTTAAGACTACCGACTACCAACTCATCCAATTAATGACCTAGTAGTTGCCGGTTACAATATGCAAAATACTATTAAAAAAATGTTGGCCAATAGTCCAATACAATGGTCGAGTTCACTATAAACAGCGGTTGAAAAAATAATGTTGGCCAATAGTCCAATACAATGGTCAAGTTCACTATAAACGACGGTTGAAATCGTTCGTCTTGTGCACTCATCTTTTCAAACCCCCCATTATCATACCAACTCATCTCATTTTAAGTCTCTTTATATACTATATAATGTTTCATTAATATTCTCTGGTTAATGTTCGGCTAATAATTTTGATACTTAAATCGTACAAACGTTTTATAAAGTTAAAAAAATCAACAGAAGAGTGTTGATACGTTCTAGGATATTATTTAGCGCCATGCTTTGGATATATTACGCTTTACTTAAGGCAAATGCACATTTGTCTTGAGCAATGCGTAGTATATCCAAAGCACAGTGCTAAATAATCCACCAACATATGACATTGATATTTGAATCCTTGTGTTCATATCTTATCTAAGCTTTATAAAATATTAGTATATGATTTAATGACAAAATCGTTAGCCAAACCTTGAACCTGTTTGTGAAGAAAATAAAAATGAATATTTTATAGTAAATATAGAGACTTACAAGGGGGAAAAACACACCTTGAATGATACAACATCGCCTACAACAAATAGTAGTAAAACAACATTAAAAGCCATAGTTCACAAGTCATGATAAATTATCAAAAATGCATCAACCAAAGCCCATAAAATTTCACAAATAAACATATGCGTTTCCTTAATAAGGGAAAATATAATTTGCATGGTAATAATATATTCTCATCACACATATATATAGATATATACAGGGTGCGGTTTAAATGATAATTAATATTTATATGATAACCACTCTTAAATATAGTTGCGCATATGTAACAATTATCATTCTGTTAGTGTTACATGTACGTAACACTATGCGTCACGTATATGTAACAATATGTTGTACGTATATGTAAGAATCCTCATTTTCGTATTTATGTTCAAGATAATTAAATATTTTTTTAACAACTAAAAGCAAAAATAATTTATAAATTATGTGATTGTCTGAGAGTGATTATCACAGTTATTACATAAAAACCAGTTATCATTTGACCCTTCCCTATATATATATATAGAGAGAGAGAGAGAGTTATATACCAAGAAGGCCAGATGCAAGAATAAGATGAGCAAAGCTTTCTGCACTCATCTTCTCAATCATTTTTTTCCTAACACAAGAAAAGAGAGAGTAAGGGCACACGGAGCACCTTTCCCCAACCCAATCGGTATCGCCATTTTCTCTGGTACCGCAGGTCGGGGGACGGTGTTCCGTGAGTTCCCAATCGTTGCTTCCCTCTTCCTTCCTGCTCTCTCACATGATTTCTTCAGCTCCAACAACCATTTCCCGCCTCCTTCCCGCCTCCTTCCCGCTTGACTTCTACGTTTTGTCCAACTTGACAGTTGGTACCGAACCCCGTCAGGAAGGGTCCTCCGACCACCCTAAGAGACATGTTCTCTCTCACTCTTAGTCCTCATGACAAGTGGTGCACATAAAAGATTAGAGTGAAGGGTTTATATAGGGCAGGATTTGATAAGGGTGGTGGTGCATAATGAATGTTATTGGTTAGGTAAGAAATAAGTATTGATCAAAGTTTTAGTCATTTGTTACCGAAATATAATGTCAAATATCAACGCTAACTTTTGAACTATAATTAATAAAATATTACGAAAATACAAAAGTGTCCATTTACTCATCCAAAAGTCTAGTCGTTGTCGTCCACAGTATGCAAGACTATTAAAGTGTTGACCAATTTAATGGTTGAAATAAGGGTGTTAATTATTTCAGAATACTTAAAATTGCGTAACCTAAATATGATCCATACGTGTAAAATGGATTGATAAGTCAAAAGAGTTGGAGGGTTGTACACGGGTTATACAGATTGGCGGCTTGATTAAAATTACATATCTTTTTAGTGGTTTTCGCATAACTATGGTGGTCGGTATGAACTGTGGCACATGGCATTGTTCTTTTGGTTTTTTTTACTTTCATTATTCAACTTATATATGCACAGTCATACAAGTGATAAACACAAACTAGACGCCCTTCTTAGTGGTCTCTTATAACATCCTGAATTTCGTTAAGCCTTGTTTATAAATAAATAGGCGGGGTCGGGTATGCATGCGAAAGGCGGAGGGTGATTTGGTAACTTGGAGTGTAGGGTTTGCCTACAAAAAGGAAACACTCTCCATGAAGGCATTCCCATTTACCCATTTCACGCAAGTTTTAGAGAGAGAGATGAGCTATAGAGAGAGATAGTGTCAAGAATCAAGGTTTGAGAAACTATCGTGTTCAAGGAGTCGAGCTTGGACAAAGAAGAGACTGTCACCATCAAGTCCTAGATGAAACTAAGGTAAGAACCATACTCTTAAACTCCGTTTTCGTGTTTTAACAGCGGGGTTTCAGGTTTGAGGTTAAATGCTTATGATTTACATAAAAAGCTATAAGTTAAACAAAAGTTTTAGAGTTAAAAAGTTTGAGTCTTGATCAGTTTTGAGAAACCAAAAACATAGCCGCCATGTTAGGGTTTCTACAAAGAAGAAGCCCAAACCCATCACAAGTGGTAGTTGTGAGTAAGTCTTAGCCATCGCAAGTAGAGAAACTATCGTAATTGGCGCATGCGATGGCAGTGTACTTGTGATCGTAAGGTACTTGTGATTGGGCAGTAAGGTGGAAGTCTGATGTTACTTAACTATCATTTAGGACAGTATGTGATTCAGGAGACTGATTTTGTTAAGGAGCTTTTATACTCAGGTGAGTTATAGATCCCTTTTTACACCTAATTTTTAGGGGTGTGCAAAAAAGTCTGAATTCGAAATTCCGAACCCGAATTATCCGAAAATTTGGATTCGGATAGTATTTTTAAAACTTTTCAGATATTCGGATATCCGAAATATCCGAAAATTTTTATTTTTTATATAATATGTTTATTTATTTTATTACTTCCTGTTAAGCTGTAACCCTAATTCCTAAATGACTAAATGTTTCTCCCTCAGTCTCTCCGTCCGCCACTTTCAATCTTTTCCTCCATCGACCAGACAACCACCAATCTACCATCTGCCATCTCCATTATCGCCAACTCGCCATCCCCAGTTTCCATTCTCTAATCACCGACGTTGTAGCCATATCCATTAACCATTCTCTAACCGTCATCGGCAGTCGCCATCTCCATTAATCGCCGGCAATCGCCACTTCCCGTCATCGATTCCACATCCAGAGTTCCATTAACGCATCTGTCTGCTTATTTATCTTCCCTATGCTTGCAATTTCATTACCTGTTACAAATTGATGTTAGAAAATATCAAGTTCTAGTGTTATTTGTAAGTTAGAAGTGTGATTCCTTCCAAGTTCCAACTGAGATTCCTACTTAACAAGCAGGTTGTATGTTTTGTTTTCTTTTTATCTTGAACTTATGTTTGAAACACGCAGGTTGTACTTTTTTTTTTTTTTTCCGGATATCTGTTTAAATATCCGAAATTTCGTATACGGACTATCCGAAATTTTCGGATATCAAGAATTCGAATTTCCGACTTTGAACACCCTAATTTTGGGGTGATGTGTAAAGTGTTTAGTATATAACTATGTGCATTAAACTTAGTGAAGGAAGTTTTAAAGTAAGACAAACTAATGTTTATGCAATGAAATATGTTTATGAGAGTTAAATAATGTTTTTAATAAAAGAAAGAATGTAAACGTTTTAAAAGTCATTACGGTGTATATATCTAGGAAGGGAAGGGAAGGGAAGGGAAGGGAAGGGAAAGGTTGCTGACATTTGTGTATATATATACTTTTTAGAGTAAATTATTATTTTAGTTCCTGACATTTATCCATTTTAACTAGTTGACTTTTCATTTTTGACTTCATTTGAGTCTAAACGTCTAACGTCGTTAAATTTAACAGTTAACTTTTTATAGAAATGACCAAAATACTCTCGGAGACAATGTTAAAAATATCCCTTTACATTAAAAACAAAAAATAAAAATTTAAAACTAAAAAAATTATATCAAAACTTAAACTAGGTTAGTATGATCCAGTTCCTCGTCTTCGCTTTTCGACGAGTTCACCACCAGTTCACCACCGCCACCAATGATTCCGACGGTTGGTTTCCTTCTTTGACAGAAACGCATCTTCAACCCCCTCAGGTGCCAAACATCACCACCACTCAGACCCATCGACTGAACCGCCACCACCCTTGGTCGCTCGTTTTTCAGATCTGAACCTATTTGTCTAGTGTTGAAACATGAACCGGTCATTAGTACAAGAAAAGGGCAAAGCTAAAGTTGAAATGAAAAGAATGGGTGTTTAAATTCACATTCATCAACACTAGGGGTGTTCAAATGTATCCGAAACCGAATCCGAAATATCCGAAATTCTAAATCCGAATTATTCGAATGTTCGGATATCTGATATCCGAATTTTCGGAGTCTGATAGCATTTTTCAAAAAATTCGAATATTCGAAAATATTTTATTTTTATTTATCATTTGTGTTTTTTCTCTGCATCAGCACAAACACAACATGTGCCCTTGAAAACCTCACAAAAAAGGCGAATGAGTCCATCTCACTTTTTTTTTAACGGTGAACATTGAATGTTGTGACGTCGCACCCCCCGTCACATGGGAGAGTCTCGTCCAACTTCGGCCAATATGTTGTTTTAATCGGGCCCACTTGACGTCAGCGTTGGAGAGCATCCAAGGAAAGCAGAGATTGAACCTGGGTCACTAGAAACATCAGGTCTCTCACTTACCATTCCACCACTAGCTCATTGAGAGTCCATCTCACTTTTGTTTGTTTATTTTGTGTTGCTAATAAGCGGCTGATCCGACAATTTTTTTACCAATGACTTTGAAAATGTCTGATGCACGGTGTCACAACTCACACGAATGTCGATAAGTATATAACACATGAAATGAGTACCAAACATGCCAATAGATAGGTATTAAATTCCTGTCTCCTAATATTTTCTCAAAGTTTAAGGGGGTTTTGTGTAAGTTTTTAAAACTTGTTTTGAAAAGAAAAAGAAAAAAAAGGATCACGTAGCCTCCCTTTGGCCTTGTCGTTCCAGACTTCCAGAAATCAGAAAAACAAAAAAAAATAGAAGCAGCTTTTCTCTTTGAAGGACGATTGACGAAGAAGAGAAGACGATTGAGGATGAAGAAGAGAAGACGAACTACGAGAAGGTAATCTTTTTTTTCTCAAAGAAGAGAAGGTAGGTTGCGAACTACTGAACTAGGGCTTATAAAGCTTAATTGGACCGAAATTTGGGTATCACTAGGGTTTTAAACCTTAATTGTATCATTTGGGTTGATTATTGCGATTATTGTTCAACAATTTTATATTAGGGTTTATAATGGTGAAATTGGGGAAGATGCTTAATTAGAGAAAAAAATGGTATTTATGGTGTATTGATGATCACGTAAACATGAAAATATGTATGGTGAAATTGTAGTTTATGCTAATCCTATTGGCTATTGATTTCTTTTTTATTAGGTATATAATGGAAAGTTGAAAACTATTCGTTCTTATTTCAAAAGAATAGACGATGAACAAGAGAGTAAACGTCACAAAGCTGAAACAATACTAATGAAGTGAATCCTAACCAAGAAAATCAACCAGAAAATCAACAAGAAAAGCATGCTAATTCTGAAGCTCCACAACCACAGTCAAATACTAACAAAGTGGATGTTAACCATTTAGAAAGAGATCTAGCTAAACGAAAACAAATGTGGGAGTGTCCGGTTAACTTAAGGGAACAAGTAAGACAGGCTTATCTTTCTTTAGGACCTTACCAAATAGAACTTACAAAGTATCAAAATAAAGGTACAAAGACGCATGCTCGTAGGTTCCAATATTCTTGGTTTAGTATTTTCCCGAATTGGTACAAAGACGCATGCTTCTTATTGTTTTATTTGTTATCTATTTAATGAAAAACCAAGTGTGAGCCACAGTTACAATGCATTTACTGTTAAATGATTTATCAATTGGAAAAAAGTTAACGGGAAAGAATGTTCATTCTTGAAGCACATTAAGACTTCACAACATAGAAATGTTGTGGCATTCAGTGAAAACTTGTTGAACCAAGCAACCCACATTGAAAATTTCATATCGAAGCAAAATGAAGAGCAAATAGTGAAGAACCGTTTACGATTAAAAACTACGGTTGATGACATAGAAATAGAAATTGCTGAAAAGTTTGATTCAAAATCCATAATCGATGAATTCAAACATCTTAAATGTCGTCGAGCTGAACTGTAATTCTTTTTCCAGGTACCCACCTTTTACCTTGCACTATTATGAATATTTTAAGTCTTTCATCTTTGTTCAATTGTTTGTTAAAAAATATCTAGTTTTTTTATGTGTAAAAACGGTCGTTTGTTAGATATTTAAAGTTTTTATTGTTTGACCCGAACCGAACCGAATCGCCGACCCAAACATATAACCTGAAACATAGTGATAGGAAAAAAAAATTATAAGACTCCATCACGCCCCCCGGCGTTTTTCTTCAAGCTTCGCCATTGGCACCAGATACTATACAATAAGCTTAAGTGCCAGATAGTATATAATGATCCGTTTATTAAACATGTCAACAAAAAAATGACCCATTTAATAAACGGAATAAAATTTCCAACCCAAAACCTGTTTAGTTTCATGTATTTCAGATCCTGATAAGAATTGCCAAAACTATAACACATAAAAAAGTTGGTGACACCCATACCTCCTTGGTAGATCCACCCCTTGCCGCTACACTACGATTTTCTTCACTCTTTTGGTATTTCTGTTTATCAAGAGCAAATGAATTATTATTCTTTAATTATAATGGCATTTTAAGAGAGTCCAACTTGGCAAAAAGAAAATAACGAAAAAATATAGTTTTAATTTTCAACATGTGACAAAATAAAAATAAAAACTCAACATAAGAATGACATACCTGTTAAGAGGAATATGGAAGAAAGGTAATCTTGGTCCTCCAGAAAAAAATGAAGATTTTTGGTCTTCATAAGAAAGTCAACAGCTTTATCATCAGACAACACTAGAAAACCCAACCTGATCAGTTCTGAAAGCTGTGGCACAAGTTTTTCATCCTCCCACAACACTCCATCAGCTATTACTTCACCAAAATGACAAGCATATTCCATTACATTTTTAAACCCGCGAGATGTATCCATCTTCTGCGTAAGTAATTTGGAGTTGTTCTTGCCCCACCAGATCATTCTCGTATCTTTAACATTGAATACATCTCCTGAATATCCAACCGTCATTGGTGGCTCTAATGTTTCAAAAACTTCAACTGCGAGTAACTGTCCAACAGCTTCATGTCTCCTTTCTGTGTCAAGTTTAAGACGCGGGTCAGCAAGAAAGCCGAGAATCAGTTTAAACAAACCCTTTTTGATAATCTTTTCTCTTGGATTTACTTGAACCAATCCAACATGATCAACAGCGCCTATGTTTCTCCGTGCAGATTCAGACAAGGGAGTAACACCAAGTTTGGTGTAGATATCCACAAGCTTGTTACGCGTTAAAAAGTTCATAGCTGGTTGAGGATACCATACGAATATAAGACGAGAACAGCTTTGAAAGAGGTCTGTTAAAAGGAGATCATCGCCAACGAACACGTCACACTTGTCGAATAAAAATATCCCATCAGAAGTAGGATCTAAAACAGGGAGTTTTGATAAGTTGTTCTTGAAAGTTTCCTCTGTTTTTGAGTTCCAGTTTCTAACCACAAACTCCCAAAAGGTGTAACATTCGGCATTGGTTATTTGACGTCGTGAACTTTCCCAGTTCTTCCACAGCTTGCAGTAGTCGTCAACCAAAGGATGAACTTTCGCATTGAAGGTATTTGCAAAAAGGTCTAAAGTTTTTTTCTCATACTTGAATTTCTCCAAAACATTCAACTTCTCTCCAAATAAATTGTTACCATCATAAAAAACACGATCGTCTGAGTCGACCCATTCTCCATCGTCCGGTCCTCTTGGGATCCAGATCTTTCTGCTATCATCAGCAACAGGCTCCCATTTGAATTCAGACAAGTAATTGTAGATTCGACTAATGGTTTCGAAACTTGTGTGAAAGTTAAGGTAAGTAGAAAGCAACTGGCATCCATTGTTAATCTTGGTTTTAAAAAGTTTTCCACATTATCCCTCTCATTACTTTCTTTAATCTTGTTAGTTGGTATCAATACCTACACAAATATAAATTAGGTAATTCATCATAGGCGCGCTGAGGCGCGAGGCGACATAAGGCGCGAGGGTTGGGGCTTTAGGTTACATAAGGTGCGCCTCATAACAAGAAGCGCGCGCCTCGGCGCTTTGAGGGGCTTTTTTGCGCTTAAGGGTTTTTTTGGTATGTTTTGTTGCTGTTTTGGACTTTTGGAGGTGGTAATAACTAGTAATTTTAGCCATTTTCATGGTTTATTGTAATAATTTCCTCTTTTGGATGTTTTAGATGTTTAATATCAAGTAATATGTTTAACATTATTGGGAATTTAGATGTTTAACATCAGTTAATGTGTATATACATAATTTAAATGTTTTTTTATAGTATGTGAGTCTCGCGTACGAAAAGCCCTACGCTTTTACGCTTTGCGCCTCGGATTTAGACCTCGTCGCCTCGGTGCGCTTCTCACTTTTTAAAACCAAGTTGTTGATATCGGTTATTACTCCTAAAACATTGAGCTCTTCTTTGTATAATCCAATTTGTATCCATAAAATACTTCATCAATGAATGGACCATCACTGCGTTTCAGGAAAGGATCCCATGCCGGATAGAAAAGCAAGCACTCATCCGGACGTTTGTATCCAAAGTTGGTTTTTAACCATTTTTCTGAGACAACATTGTGAGAAACTTACCACCAACGCATGCTTCAAGTTCTTCAAGTTTCTTGAGAGAATCAAGCAACGCATAAACAGTTACAGGAGTGATGGTACTGGAATCATGAGGAAAGAAAATCCCAGCAGCCACAAACTTAACACCATCTTTGAAATCAGTAGTTACACCCAACTGCTTAAGTTCCTCTTTATAAGAGTGGATCCCACTGCCATATGAGTAACTGTTGTCATCAATGAACGAAAGCAATGATATCAAAGAAAAGGATGCACTCGTTTGGTGATCTGTAACCACCAAAGACTTTTGTCCGTAGCCATTTCTCTTTATGTATGCAGTTCTTGAATTCTAAAGGAAATTTGACCTTCTTTTCCTTCAGATATCTATAACATGATAGAAACACGAAGACATGTTCTTTTGTGATCGTATTTAAAAAAGCTTGTTGCTTGAAAGTGCGAGTGAAGTCTTTGCTAGCATCCTCAAAATCCACCATAACACGAATTTTCTTTAATTCTTTTGACATTGAAAAGATGGAGTTTCCATAGAACTTTTCATCAAGAAAGATGATTTGCTCCCAGATGCTGAATAAATTGCAGTATTGAAAATTTTTTGTCTATGGTAAGCTTTGAGGAATTTGCAAGAGACATGAGATGTTTACCAATATATTCACAAGCATCTTTACTCTCAAACCTAACTCCAGTTATTTCTAACTCCTTTGTGTATTGCTTTATCACATTACCATAGAAAATGTCATCTACCAATGGGATATATCAACAAGCACTGATCCATTTTGTAGAAGATGTCCGATTGAAGAGTCTAACATGAATGACTCAGATGGCAGTATGTAGGGGTGTGCAAAAAAACCGAAAACCGAATTGTATCCATATAAAAAACGAACCGAATTTACAATACGGTTTTCGGTTAGGTTCCTAACCGAAAACCGAATTCAAATTCGGTTTGCGGTTAGGTTAATGGTTAGACAAATATAAATAATTAAATGTAAATTTATACTTTTAACCCAATACTTTTACCTCAACTCTCAATCTCAATAGCTCATTGCTTTATTATTTGTTCTTATTTCTTATAGAGATGAGAAAGACATCAATCGAGTGAAATACTAGTTGAAAAAACTCAAGTTTATTTGTCGTGGCATTAAAACTAATGGGAAAAAACTCAACTTTCTTTATTTATTTTGAACTTTGAACTTTGCATTTATGTTTAAGACTATTTTCCGGTTCGGTACTTTTTGTTATGGTTATAAACCCTTGATTTTAGGATATGTTAAAAATACGTGTTGTTTTCCGGAAGATAAACAGGAAACCGAATAAACCGAAACTGAATCGGATTGAATTGGGTTAGATTAGATTAGATTAGGTTAGACACATTTTCATTTGGGTTAGGTTAGGTTTGCGGATAGACCAAAAAAATCTCAAAACCGAATCGAATAAATCATTAACCGAACCAATGAACACCCCTAATGGTCTGTACTCAGGACTGCCACTCAAAGAGACCTTCAACCAGCAACCATTTTTAATTGATGACAAAAACATTTCTGGCAAATCAACCTCTGATTCCCTTAAATTGCAAAGCCATTTTAGAAGTAATAATGCGTTTTGTTTGGTTAGAGGGGAAGACACGGTAAGAATAGCAGCATTGGGAGGGAATAGATTAGGGATATCAGAAGCTCCAACATAAGTTATAACTAGGGCTGGCATACATGTCAGACACAGCACGATAAGACATGGCACGATAAGACACGATGACCTGTTGTGCTCAACACGAACACGACACGATAACTAATCGTGTCATTTTTTCCAAGCACGAACACGACATGTTTAGAAACAAGTCACCTGTTAAAGGACATGTTTACAAACCTGTTTAAATATAACATATGTAATAAAAGAAAAAAATGTCAAAACTGAATAAAATTTTAAAAAGTCCAATCATAACATCCATTAACATATTAAATCCAAAACCTTTTTAAAACAAAAACCCATAAACCGAAAATAATTAATGGAATCGGCTTAGAATCTAGATGCAAATAGTATGTTAGGTGTTAACATGTCCCTAACGGGTCTTAACAGATTAACATGTCTTTAACATGTTAAGACACGAACTTAACATGTCCCTAACGTGTCGACCTGTTTAAGACACGAAACATGTTACGGTCAAACACGGGACATGTTAATTACGTGTCATGTCGTGTTAACAGGTCCGTGTCAAAAATTACGTGCCCTAGTTACAAGAAACCAAACAAGCTCTTCACTTGATGTAAAATTACCAAAATCCCTCACACCACTGGTATAGTCTTCTACCAGCTCAACATAACCATGTTGTAATTTATACCAATCAACTCCCCCCAATTAGTGGTGCACAAAAAAACCGGGTTTTTTTTTAACGCGGTCCAAACCAGCAAACCGGTTTGGGTTAAACCGGTTTGGACCAAACCGGTTCGGGTTTCCCAAAACCGCCGGTTTGAAACCGGTTTGATGCTTTCTGGATGAGATCGGGTTAGGGACCGGTTCAAACATACCGGTTTGATAAACCGGTTTAAACCGGTTTTCGAGCTGGGCAAAAAAAGAGCAGTTGAGGAACGGCTATATGGCCGTTGGGGTCGATTTTAGCCGGTTTTTTTTGCTCCATTTGCACCCTTAAAACACTATAAATATGTGGGGGGTGTTTAGGGTTGATCACACCTCTCTTTACACTCTCTAATCTCTAAAACCGCTCTTTAAACCCGTAAAAAACGCTCTCTAAACTCTAAAAAAAAAAGCATGGCAAGTTTTGGTGTTGGTGGTTCCTCAAACGAAGTTACCGTTGTGGAAATTCGAGCAACAACGAAAAATCCGGCAATTTGGTGCAATTACGATCTATGTTTGTTGTCAAACGGGAAGGAACGTGCTCGGTGCAAGATGTGTGGTGCGTTTTTGGGGAAAGATTCAAACACTAGTTTGAAAATGCATATGGAAAAATCTTGCCCGTCATTGAAGGGAATTCCAAGTGAAGGTCAAGCCTCCATGACAAACGAAGGTCAAGCCTCCATGACAAGCGAAGGAGGAATTTGAAACTTTGATCCAAATACTGTTCGAGATCAAATGGCGAGGTTAGTGATTCAAGAAGGATTGCCGTTCAACCACTTTGACAATCCGCGCTTGACAAGGATGATTCAAGAGACACTCCAACCACGTTATCATCAAGTAAGTCGCACAACCCTTAGACGAGATTGTATAAAAATGTGGAAAAAAGCAAAAAAAGAATTAATTTTGGGTTTTGAAAATTTGCAAACCGGTGTAAACTTAACCACCGATGTTTGGTCGGCTCCACATGGTATACCCGATTCGTACCTTTGCGTTACCGCGCATTGGGTTGATCCCAATACGTGGCAAATGATGAAGCGTACAATCGCTTTTGACTTGTTTGAATATCCACACACCGGCGAAAATTTATTTTATATATTGGATGGTGTTATTAACGAATTTAAATTACAAAATAAACTTTTTTCAATGTCTTTTGATAATGCATCTAATAATACAAATGCGGTTGAAAAACTAAAAATTAAATATAAACCGGTTTGCAACGGCGTTTTTTTCCCATAGTCGATGTGTCGCACACATCATTAACTTGGCGGTGAAAACCGGGCTTGCAATTGAAGAGGTTTCAAACTTAACATATACTTTTCGACAAATGCTTAAAGATATTTTTAGTAACAAAAAAATATACCATGATTATATTAAATTTTGTCGTGATACGAATAATCTTTGCTTAGGTCCGAATTGGGACGTCGAGACAAGATGGAACTCGACTTATACTATGTTTTATAGCGCTTTATAACAAAGAGAAACTTTAGAACTATTTCATGATATGCTTGCCTCAAAACCTCGTCGTAAAATTCTAAAGTTTCCTTCTACAAATTGGGACATTTTAAAAGACGTAACCGAATTGCTTGAAGTTTTCAAAACCGTCACCACTTTTTTATCCGATGTTTATTATCCCACAAGTCCATTAACACTAAAACAAATATATTTAATGGCTAACAAGTTGTATGAACTTGAAAATAAAAGCACTCTTTTTACAAAAATGATTGAACCGATGAAAGAAAAATTAGTGAAATATTTTAAAGAAATGCCTCCCGTTATAACTGGCGCCGCCGCATTAAACCCTACCATAAATGTTTACGGGGTTGAAACTTTGATTGATAGAATTACTTACGCTTTCAATTTGGATAGCGAAGACATCCATTTTGCACAAGTTACAAAAACACATTTTAACAAATGTTTACAAGATTTATTTGATGTTTATTTACATAAATATGGTACAACTCCGACTCCACATGAAACAATTGGTACATCATCAAGTGGTAGCTCGAGAGATGTTAATTTGAATTTATATAACGAAATGTTAAATGAATTTAGTAAACGGGCTCGAGGTACCACCCCGAGTAGCGAACTCGGAAGGTATATTGGCACAAACTTTTTAGCGTTTATGTCTCCTACCGTTTTTGAGGATTTTGATATTTTGGCATGGTGGAAAAAAAACGAAGCTTCGTTTCCGATTCTTTCCGCCATGGCCCGTGATGTACTAACCGTCCAAGCTTCCACGATAGCTCCGGAATCTGCGTTTTCTTTTAGTGGCAGGGTATTATCGATATGAAGGACTAGACTCACACCCGTAGCGATGGAAATATGCATTTGCTTGAAGGACCATTTGGATGCGATGGATAGGATACAAGACCAAACTTCTCTCGAAGACCAAACTTCTCTCGAAGGCGAAATTCAAGCCGAAGAAACCATACACAACAACGAGGTTGATCTTGGAATATCCGAACCAGTCACCGATGAAGAACTAGCCGAAGATGCAAGGCTACGAAACTCTAGTTCCGAAGACAACGCACAAGAATAATCAATCAATATTCCAAAAAATAAAGCGTTGAACTTAATGTTTTATATTTGTTATATTTTTGTAATGTTTTACAATTTTATAAATTTATCTTGTCATGTTTTTTAATTTCCGAACTTTCCAAATATTATTAATAAACGTTAAACTTTAAGTATTAATGTTGCTATATTTTTTTTGGATTTAATATTAAAAATTTAAAATTTATTTGAATTTTTTTTTTAATAAAAACCGGTTTAAAGGGCAAACCGGTTTAAAACCAACCCTAACCGATTTGACCGGATTGACATTTCTCATTACTAAAACCGGTTTAACCCGAACCGGTTTGGGTTCAAACCGGTTTTGACTTTTCGTTGACCAAACCGGTTCGGGTCAGGTTGAACCGGTTTGGGTTAAAAAACCGATTTGTACACCACTACCCCCAATTGCTTGTTGGGCCTGTAATCTTAGTTGCTTCTTTATTAGTTTTATTTTTAAATGGGTCAAGAAACATGAAGTTAAATGTATTAATATTATGGGCTATAGAACATGTAAATTAGGCCTTTAAGATGATTGTACGTATTAAGTATTAGGGTAACGGTGTTAGTAGTGGTGTACAAATCGGTTTTTTAACCCAAACCGGTTCAAACCGAACCGAACCGGTTTGGTCAACGAAAAGTCAAAACCGGTTTGGCTCTAAACCGGTTCGGGTTAAACCGGTTTCGGAGGTGAAAAATGTCTAACTGGTCAAACCGGTTAGGGTTGGTTACAAACCGGTTTGCCCAAAAAACCGGTTTTAATTAAAAAAAAATTCAAATAAATTTTATATTTTTAATATAAAATCAAAAAAAATATAACAAATATAAAACATAAAGTTCAACGTTTATTAATATTTAGAAAGTTCGAAAATTAAAAAACATGACAAGATAAAATTATAAATTGTAAAACATTACAAATGAAAATATATATTTTTATTTTTTGGAATATTGATTGATTATTCTTGTGCGTTGTCTTCGGAACTGGAGCTTCGTAGCCTTGCATCTTCGGCTAGTTCTTCATCGGTGACTGGTTCGGATATTCCAAGATCAATCTCGTTGTTGTGTATGATTTCTTCGGCTTGAATTTCGTCCTCGAGAGAAGTTTGGTCTTGTATCATATCCATCGCATCCAAATGGTCCTTCAAGCAAATGCACATTTCCATCGCTAGGGGGTGAGTCTAGTCCTTCGTATCGATAAGACCCTGCCACTAAAAGAAAACGCAGATTCCGAAGCTACCGTGGAAGCTTGGATGGTTAGTACATCACTGGCCGTGGCGGAAAGAATCGGAAACGAAGCTTCGTTTTTTTTTCACCAAACCAAAATATCAAACTCCTCAAAAACGGTAGGAGGCATAAACGCTAAAAAGTTTGTACCAAGATACCTTCCGAGTTCGCTACTCGGGGTGGTACCTCGAGCCCGTTTACTAAATTCATTTCGTTATATAAATTCAAATTAACATCTCTCGAGCTACCACTTGATGATTTACCCATTGTATCATGTGGAGTCGGAGTTGTACCATATTTATGTAAATAAACATCAAATAAATCTTGAAAACATTTGTTAAAATATGTTTTTGTGACTTGTGGAAAATGGATGTCTTCACTATCCAAATTCAAAGCGTAAATAATTCTATCAATCAAAGTTTCAACCCCGTAAACATTTATTGTAAGGTTTAACGCGGCGGCACAAGTTATAACGGGAGGCATTTCTTTAAAATATTTCACTAATTTTTCTTTCATCGGTTCTATCATTTTTGTAAAAATAGGGCTTTTATTTTCAAGTTCATACAACTTGTTAGCCATTAAATATATTTGTTTTAGAGTTAATGGACTTGTGGGATAATAATCACCGGATAAAAAAGTGGTGGCGGTTTTGAAAACTTCAAGCAATTCGGTTACGTCTTTTAAAATGTCCCAATAAACACCGGATAAAAAAGTGGTGGCGGTTTTGATAACGTGGTTGGAGTGTCTCTCTTGAATCATCCTTGTCAAGCGCGGATTGTCAAAGTGGTTGAACGGCAATCCTTCTTGAATCACTAACCTCGCCATTCGATCTCGAACAATATTTGGATCAAAGTTCCAAATTCCTCCTTCGCTTGTCATCGAGACTTGACCTTCCCTTGAAATTCCCTTCAAGGACGGGCAAGATTTTTCCATATGCGTTTTCAAACTAGTGTTTGAATCTTTCCCCAAAAACGCACCACACATCTTGCACCGAGCACGTTCCTTCCCGTTTGACAACAAACATAGATCGTAATTGCACCAAATTGCCGGATTTCTCGTTGTTGCTCGAATTTCCACAACGGTAACTTCGTTTGAGGAACCACCAACACCAAAACTTGTCATGCTTTTTTTTAGAGTTTAGAGAGCGTTTAAAGAGCGGTTTTAGAGATTAGAGAGTGTAGAAAGAGGTGTGATCAAACCTAAACACCCCCACCTATTTATAGTGAATTAGAGGTGAAAAAAGGCAAAAAAAAAACCGGCTAAAATCGACCTCAACGGCTATATAACCGTTAGAAAACGGCTAGTTTTTTCAGCGAAAAACCGGTTTAAAAACCGGTTTATCGAACCGGTTCACACAAACCGGTCCCCTACCCGATTACACCCAGAAAGCTTCAAACCGGTTTCAAACCCGAACCGGTTTGCTCCAAACCGGTTTATTCCAAACCGGTTTGGACCGGGTAAAAAAAAAACCGGTTTTTTTGTGCACCTCTAGGTGTTAGGCAGTTTTCTAAACCCGTAAATCTGTGATTTTCATTTATGCATAAACTTACTGTTTGCATTGAAGATGAAGGGTGTTAATGGGGCTGTTGTGATTGCTTCCATTAGCAGGTACAAGAACCCCATTTCTATCTACAGTTATTCCTTCATATTCATCAACAATGGGCATGTCATTACAAAGATTTTCAACCTCATACTCCTGCAAGTAATTCTTTTTTAAGGAGTTGTGAAGGAAATGGGCATAAATCGAGTTATTTAGTGCTAAATAACTCAAAAAATTCCTGAAAAAATAAAAAATTCTCTAAAAATGACGGGTCACGAGATCAACCATATCGCGTATTTTTTAGATTGCGTTTAAAATAAAAAAATTCTCTAAAAATTCCCGAAAAATTAATATAAGCATGAGATATTATATCACTAGGTTAAAGATTATGTTTTACATGTGTTGAATAAATACAACTTGTTATAAAACAATATTTTCTATAAAGATTTGTATGTTTGGTGTTATTAGTCATCTGCGAAATACGAAATAATTGAAATTTTCTTATGATGTAGTAATTTTTAATAAAATATTAGAATATATGTTAGATATTTAATTATTTAACATCATCAGAAGTCGTCACGTAACAAGTATACTTATTTCATTTATTATAATATAGGTTGGAAACTCTATATATTATACAGGATGAATAAATACAGTGTTATATATACTTAGTAATAAAGATCTAATATTACATATTTTTGACATATTACATAACTTTTTAATACAAATTTTAGAAACGTTATATAGTTGTTTTTTAAAAATGTTTTATAAAAAAATTAAAGAAATGTTCAAACTATAAAAATGTTTTATGAACAAAGCTATTTTTTAGTTAAAAAATGTTTTATAAAAATAGTTATAAAAATAATTTTTCATTTAATAGGAGAAAGATGCGTGAAACAAAAATTATAATTTTTTTATAGAAACTTGTGTCATTAAATATGAGAGAGATGAGGAAAAAAAATGTTAAGGATGAACATAGGAATGACATGTGGTACCCAAAACCTTTATTTACTAGAATGTATAGATATAGATAGTGTTACATGTAGTTTATACACTCCAGATATATGTCTAAGTATTAGTTTTATAATTCACCAACGTTCGTGTGACAGGACGCGTGTGTGGTCCGGTAATTCTGTGAATTACCGATACGTGAAATGAAGTGAATGGACTTTGCTATGTATGATATGTATTTAATTATTCTATAATTAAGTATATTGCATGTATAACGATACGCAATCATGTAAGATTCAGGAATGAATATTGATATGAAATTATCAGGTGTCAGATAAGGGCCCGTCCGGAATACTACGTTTAGCAAGAAATTTCTAACCATGAGTTAAATGTCTTAAATGAAGGGACCGATGACAATACTATGGGAGAGTGGGCCTCAATTCACATGGCATGTCTTAATTGAGGTTGATGGTTACTTGGTTCCCCTTTTCAATTAATTCCAAGTCATCTACAAGTCTAGAACCCACCTAACCTTATTCTCTTTTTCTATCGTCTTTTTTGCAATGTTTTCAGAACCGGACCGGACGTTAAACCGGTCTTCTTACCGGTCCACTGGTCGGACCGGATTTAAGAACCGGACGACGTCATAAATATTATAAAAATATATCAGTCTAAATAGCTTTTAATCCTTTCAAAAACCACCAACAAGTCAATTCCAATAATTTTAAACTAACAATTACCTACGAAATAAGAAGCCAAGAGACTTAAAAAAGATTAAAAAAAAAATAAAAAATAGTCAAGCGGTTCAACCGGTCCGACCACCCGGTTTCCGGTCCGACCGCCGGTTCAACCGGTCCGACCACCGGTTGCCGGTCCGACCGGTCAGACCACTGGTTCCCGGTCCGACCGGCCGGTCCAGTCCGGGTTTCAAAACATTGCTTTTTTGATATTTTCTTCTCGAATTACGCAACCAGTAACCAAAGAAGTTGGTAAACAAAGTCTTCTCGATCAGGCTGGTCACGTCTTCTTGATCGTTTTTTCTCCCGGCTCTAATAGCAGTTGCTGAACAATTAGATCAAACTCGAACAATATAACACCGACAATATTGATCGAAGAAGACACTTTCTATTAATATTACACACCAATTACATGGAGCCTAACCATTTATTTATAATAAACATATACTAATCCTAACCAAACTCAAACACTATTAAATAATTAAATAAATAAACAAACTTAATCCTTGTCTAATACAAACTTAACAAAACAATTAATAAACTAATATTAATAATTATCAACATTAAACCTTTATTTATATAATCAATATTATTTTAATTTGTTTAAATGGAATCCTATAGATGGCAAAAGGATGTTAACTTGTAACGAAGGAAGCATTGGTGATTGGTATACAGCAAAGTGTTTATGTACGGAGGTTTACTTTTTTTTTGTCACCATGAATTCATGGATTCTTCCAAAAAAAAGATAGCTAGTAAATATAAAAACTTGTAAGGGCGGACGGAGTGGTTATGCGGGCTTTACACGGGTTGGGAGGGTTCCACGGGTAACACTGCCGCAAGTGGTGAGGGTTGGGCAAGGGTTTTTCCACACGGGTATTAATACCCGTTTAAACTCGTGGATTTCAAATACATTGTAGCTGTTGTGTGGACCATTTGTGGTATTAATACCCGTTCAAACTCTTGATTTTTTAATTATTTTTTATTATTTAAAAAAAATCAAGGGCTCAATGGGTACCACACCCTCCTCTTAGGGTTGACGAAGATTTAAGAGGATAAAAATAACATGACAAGATTTAATTTGATAAAATAAAAAGGTTTCATGGGTTTCATGGCTACCACTCTCTCCACCATAATACTCTGAAATATAAGTTAGGCTTCATTCTTGAAGCAAGAAAATAAAAAGTAAAATAATAATAATTAGACTCTCTTTCTACTTAAATGTGTACATTTACAGCATTCACATCCTCTCTAATATTCTTATCCCTACGATTTAATGAAATGTTATAATATAATTTCTTAAATTTATCTCACTTTTCAAAAAGTTTTCACATCAGACTCCTCATATCTATTCATTATTTCAATTCAATCGAGAAATGGTCCAAATTTTTTATCAAATGCATAATTGCCCAGCGGCATCTTGGTGATGGGATAAGGCTCAGTGACCATAAGGTCATGGATTCGAATCTCACTAAGGGGTTTTTTCAGAAAAATTGGGTTTCCTCCTGAATTGGTGACTTGGTGTTGGAATATGATAGGGTGGTACCACTGGTGGCACGATAATACTCCAGTGGTCCGTCAGTGATCCAAATTTGTCGTTCAAAAAATAAATTAAATAATACTTATTTATTATTTTTTTCTTTTTCTTCCACTCAGACACACTTACAAAAAATATAAAATAGTATTTAGAGGATGGAGATGGGTGAATGATGACCCCCTAAACATAAAGGGTGGTTAGAGCATTCCCATCAGACTCCTTATTTACATCTATATAATTACACTAAAAATCACTATCTTTTCTCTATCCTTTTCAATTAAATAATATTTTTTTATACATTTATCATTACTTTTTTTCTCTCCTGTACTCACAACCACTTTCAAAAAATATTAAAAAATTAATATAGGTTAACAGTGTTTTTATAAATATACATATGAGCAGTAACATTTTCTTTTTCCTCCACTCACAACCACTTTAAACTACTCTATAAAATACGCAGAACACACTCACAAACATATACAGAACCTGTTGTGAATGCTCTTATAGTCTCTTCTAAAAATATAGAGGATGGAGATGGCTATGGGTGAACTGATATGAGCGTAAAATTATATTATTTTTCATGTTTTCTTTATAATTTAGAGATGAGGACAGAGATAAGAAAGCGAATATAAGTGCTCTTACACTTGTTGTTTGTATACTTTATGAATCTTTTTTATTTTTAACGGTGATTTTTTTATCTTGGACAAAGTTTGGATCCACAACCTCTTGGTTATGGGACCCCCACTTACCACTAGACCACAGCCCCCACCACATTTTTAAAGAAAGGGATAGTGATCGATGTCGTTTGATCAATCAAAAACAATGCTTAAACACCTTAACTAGTAAGGGTAAATAGAGTATCGTATCCACGAGGAGTATGTGGAAAGTGTCACTTTGTTACAATGATTCAAAGACAGAAAACAATAAACTGATTTAGATTTAGGTTTAAAACAATAATGAGAAAGGTAATCCTCTCTGGGGTTCGGGTATGCAAACACAATCCAAGACAATTAGCAAGTGATTAAACAGATATAATCATACGGTTCAATTGAATTCAGTGATAATATGAAAACCCATTGTAAATAAAACTTATTCTCATACAACCATCAATGACAAACCAACTATAATCCAACCCCCAAATTATCCCCGATGTAAATAAACCCGAGACTATTGAGACTTGAACAACAATTCGAAATCAATCAATAAAGTTTAAAGTATTCAATCAATAAATGAAATCATATTGCTTAACATGTCAATCAAGATTACAAACCAAGCTAATCATACAAGAAATCACAAGTGTTAACAAAACCCTAGACCTAAAGAGGACTACAATGGATTTAGCTACTCATATCCATAAAAGCAATCAAATCTAATGTATTAGAACTTACAAGCATGAAATATCAAGAACAATCGGTCCAACTATGGTAGAAATCGCCTTCTTGGAGCTTTGGGAAGGCTGGAATAGATGGAAGTCGGGATGGGGGCTGATAGAGGTGAAAGACTGATTTAGGTTAATTTTTCCCGTAAAAGATGTTCCTCGCGTACCGCAAAGATGGTAGGCAAGTCCCTCGCGTATCGCGAGGGAAAAACTAATCGGACGCGCCTCTAAAATTCTTCGTGTACCGCGAAAGTCTTGGACAAGTCCTTCGCGTACCGCGAAGGACAAAACTGTCGGGCAACCTTCTCTGATTCCTCACGTACCGCGAGATATACCTCCAAGGTCTTCGCGTATCGCAAGAGACCCAATTTCCAGGAAACTTGACTTTTTACAATTTAACCCCCTGCACTTTCGTGCCTTCTCCGTTATACTCCGTTTTCCGCTCATTTAGCACATAAACCTGAGAGGTAGACACAACAACAAACACGCATAAAACGGAACAAAAATACAAATCAAAATAACTAAAACGCACACACAATGAGATATAAACATGGGTTATTAAACCCTATATCACATCCCCACACTTACTCTTTTGCGTCCCGAAAAAGAATTATGCAATGGAATCATAATTGGAATCTGCTCTCGCATTCTCAAACGATTAAAACATAATCACGCATTGACGGTAACAATTGGTATTTCTATCCGACTAAACCCAACCACCGATCTATTGAGCCCCTAATTTTGTGATCTATTATCATATTCATTACCAAGCAACAGGTTGTCTATGGGTCCCACACTTAGGAAGCTATAACTTATTCTAATCCCATCTCAAGGTCATGTTTAGGCACGGGTTAAACCCTATAGATTTCCCACCACTATAAACACTAATTTACAAGTTTTTGAAAATTATGGAATTATGGATCAATTGATGCATGTTTTTGAGCTTTTATTATTATTTTATGAATGAACCTAACCAAGTAATGTTTCAATCACGATATATGACACATAGGCTGCAGTTCTTAAACATTGAAATACATAAGCTTTGAAGCATGGGTGTATCCTTCAAGTCGCCATCCCAAAGGGAAACACGTACTCCTAACTTAATCATCCACTATTAATCACTTAAGTCCCACCCATGGGTGTATCCTTCAAGTCGCCATCCCGAAGGGAAACAAGTAGACGAAACTCAAGCTTTCAATTGATTTAATTAAGCTCATGCAAAATGGATAATGGATGTGGGAGCCATCAACTTTCATATTATTTTCATACAAGAAAGTGATGTGCCAAGTAATTTTCAAAAACTTTTAAACTTTTGCTTATAGTGGTACCTATCACCCTATATTGATAGTTTCAACCTTGCTGAAACCCCTAAGATGAGAGCCCACAAGACATCCTGAATTAATTATCAATTAAACCTAGATACACTATCAGGATATTTAAGCTCTTTAGATCGGTTGGGCCTACCAAAACATTACAAATCAGACGCGCTTTCTATTTATTATTCAATTTAATCACACACAAGCATAGTTCCAATTGTACCTATCATTTTCCAATTAACTGCATAGATTCTAATCCAATGACATTTTTGAAATTTTTTTAATTTTTATGGATTTTCAACATTTTTAAACTATACAGACTCAATGACAACTTAGACGACAGTCTCCCTCCCCACACTTAAACACTACATTGCCCTTAATGTAGGAAGAGAAACTAACACTCAAAGACAACTACAAAATGAAAGAACTTAGCTGGATATGCGATCGTATAGCATTTCAATTGTGATCATGCTCCACAGATGCAAGCGGGTAGCCTTGTGCAAGAATCAAGCGAAAGTTGGAACTCATCACCCGAATGGAGATTGAGTACGAGCAATTTATTCCAAATCTGCAAAATTAAGCTCAAAGCACACCAACAAGCATCATAACGACTCAATAACAAGACGCAAATGAAAATAAAAGACAAGACTAACTCACACAATTAAAAAAGTTTTTTTTTTGGACATCACGTGTTGCGAAAGGGTGGGAAGAAATCCTCGCGTACCGCCAGGGACAAGAAACAAGGCCCGGACGACCAATCTCTCGCGTACCGCGAAAGATTGACCGAAGTCTTTCGCGTACCGCGAAGACTTGAAACCTCGGACCGGGTGACGCAATCTCTCGCGTACCGCGAGAAACTGGCCCAGGGGCCTCACGTACAGCGAGGACCGTTCCTTGACAGAAATAAAAGTTGAAAAACTGAGTTTTTGCCTTAGAAAAATTTTCAACCTTTAAAACTCAAAATTTTCAACTTGTTCCAACACTTAATTAAAGTACTTACATACCTGGAACGTGATTCCCCGTCATTTTCCTTGCCAAAATCGACACGAAACCTACAAAACTTGGAAAAACTACGAAAACATACCGAAAACATCAAAATTTACAAAACTTAACAAATGGTTCCCTATCCCCCACCCCCCCCCCCCAAGAACTTGTGCCTTGCCCTCAATGGCACATAAATGAGCCCAAAACACCGCAAAGGTTTCCCCACACTTGGACAATTGCACAACAAAGGACAATTGCACAACAAACAACAAAATAAAGCGGTAAAGTCTAACTCATTTTCGTAAGCATCACCGGTGCATTTAGCGTATGCACCAAGCCATTTAAAGCCCTCGGTAGCCCGAGTGGACGAGTTTAGTCTCGTGAGGGTTTCTAGGGAACACACCCATAACGTTCAAACAATAAAACACAAAACTAGACAAAGTAAAACTTAGGTTGCCTCCTAAGAGCGATAAGTTTAACGTCTTCAGCAAGACGTGGTGTACCTGAGATTAGCTACGTGTCTCCCTCTTCTAGAGTGCTCAAGAACAACACCTCAACCTTCTTATCCGGACCATTGATGTCATTAGGCTCCAAATATGGCTTCAAACGATGGCCATTCACTGTTTGCCTCAAATGGTCTTCAAAGTCCTCTATCTCCACGTCACCCAAGTGACCCACTTTGGTCACCAAGTAGGGACCTATCCACTTGCTTTTCAACTTATCGGGGAAGAGCTTCAATCTTGAGTTGAACAACCATACCTTTTGCCCAATGGCAAAGGTTTTCAATCGGATCTTTGCATCGTGCACCTTCTTCATCTTGTCCTTGTAGGCCGAAGCACTCTCATATGCATCATCCCTTACCTCTTCCAACTCACTCAAGCACAGTTGTCTTTGCTTACCTGCAGCATCATAATCAAGATTAACATTTTTAATAGCCCATAGTGCTCGATGAGCCAACTCAACAGGTAAATGACATCCCTTCCCATAGACCAACCGGTATGGAGTAGTACCAATAGGTGTTTTGTAAGCAGTACGGTATGCCCACAAGGCATCATTTAACTTGTTTGATCAATCCTTGCGGTCAGACCGTACTGTTTTCTGCAAAATTTCTTTGATTTTCCTATTGGACACCTCCACTTGTCCACTTGTTTGTGGATGATAAGGTGTGGCAATTCGGTGGTCTACACCATAGCGTTTCAACAGTTTTCCAAAATGAAAGTTCTTAAAATGAGATCCCCCATCACTTATGATCACCCGAGGGAGCCCAAATCTAGAAAAAAATGTTAGACTCATAAACTTGCAAACCACACTATGGTCGTTGGTCTTGGTGGCAATTACTTCTACCCATTTTGACACATAGTCAACTGCCACCAAAATGTACAAATGTCCAAAAGAATTTGGGAACGGGCCCAAGAAGTCAATCCCCCAAACATCAAAAATATCAACCACAAGGATTGGTTGCATGGGCATCTCATTCCTCTTAGTGATACTACCCATCTTTTGGCAATTAGTACAAGTCCTAGCAAACTCAAATGCATCTTTAAAGATGGTGGGCCAAAATAACCCGCAAGATAATTTCCTATGCCCTGTTTTCTGGCCACTAAAATGGCCACCACACGCAGACGCGTGTGCAAGCTCCAACACTGCTAGGATCTCTGACTCTGGAATGCAATGCCTAATGAGTTGGTCCGCTCCCACCTTGAAAAAATCCGGTTCATCCCAGATGTATTGGTTGACCTTTGTCAGGAATTTGCTCTTCTTCTTCTTGGTCCAGTCTTTAGGAATAGTACCTGTCACCAAATAGTTAGCAATACATGCATACCAAGGATCAGAAGATGAAATAGACATTAAACACTCATCAGGGAACCATTCATTAATCTCAGGAGTGACATCCTCCTCATCCATTTGAATCCATGATAGATGGTCCGCCACAAAATTCTCACACCCTTTTTTGTTCCGGATCTCTAGATCAAATTCCTGCAACAAAAGGACCCACCGGATCAACCTAGGCTTGGCATCCTTCTTTGCCATCAAATATCGGACAGCTGCATGATCAGAATAAACAATTACTTTGTTGCCCCAAATATATGACCGAAATTTGTCTAAGGTATAGACAACTGCAAGCAACTCCTTCTCTGTTGTGGTATAATTCAATTGAGCACGAGAGAGGGTCTTGCTTGCATAGTAAATGACAACGGGTCTCTTGTCTACCTTTTGACCCAAAACATCCCCAACCGCATAATCACTCGCATCTCACATTATTTCAAAAGGAAGATTCCAGTCTGGTGATTGCAAGATTGGGGCTTGTACCAATTGATCTTTTTAAAATATGGAAAGCATTTAAACAAATTTGATCAAACTCAAAAGGCACATCTTTAAGAAGTAAGTTACATAAAGGCCTTGTGATGACACTAAATCCCTTAATAAACCTACGGTAAAACTCGGCATGCCCTAGAAAAGAGCGCACACCCTTGACATTCATCGGGGGAGGTAATGTTGAAATAACACTATTTTTTTCTTTATCTACCTCAATCCCCCGACTTGACACAACATGAACCAACACAATACCCTCTTGAACCATGAAATGGCTCTTTTCCCAACTTAGAACCAAATTAGTCTCAACACATCGATGCAAAACTTTAGGAAATTCATGTAAACAAACCTCAAATGATGAGCCAAAAACTGAGAAGTCATCCATAAAGACCTCAAGCGACTCCCCGACCATGTCCGAGAAAATACTCATCATACACCTTTGAAAGGTGGTCGGGGCGTTGCACAACCCAAATGGCATCCGCCTAAAGGCAAAGGTACCATAAGGGCATGTAAAGGTGGTCTTCTCCTGATCATCAGGATGGATGGCTATTTAGTTATAACCTGAGTAACCATCTAGAAAGCAGTAAAATTTCTGTCCTGATAGCTTCTCTATGATTTGGTCAATGAATGGCAAAGGAAAGTGATCCTTCGATGTGGCAGCATGCAGTTTTCTATAATCAATACACACACGCCACCCGGTTACCGGTCGAGTGGCAAGTTGCTCACCATCATCACCCGTTATTACCTGAATATGTACTTTCTTGGGCACTGTTTGGGTTAGACTCACCCATGGGCTGTCAGAAATGGGATAGATGATCCTAGCGTCCAACCACTTCAACACCTCCTTCTTGACAACTTCCTGCATGTTGGGATTGAGACGGCGTTGTGTGTCCCGTGAAGGTCTCGCATCTGTGTCTGTGATGATCTTGTGCATCACAATGGAGGGACTAACACCCTTCAAATCAGCAATGGTCAACCAATTACAGCCTTGTAATCTTGAAGCACCTTCAGTAGTGCCTCCTCCTGCTCTTCATCCAAGTTGGATGCAATGATGACAGGTAGAGTTTCACCCTCCCCCAGAAATGCATACTTTAGGTGTTTGGGGAGGTCCTTCAACTCTACCTTTGGGGGGCTTACAAGTGATGGTTGTAGCCCCGAGTAAACTCTATGGGTAGACTCTCCACATGATGTGTCCATGGAGGTGTACCATCCTTCACATCTAAAGCTTCAACAAGTTTTTCTTCTTCCTCCAAATCAAGCTCCAGTTCCTGCTCAAACCTGTCACAAACAAAACACTCCTCTATGGATTCATCCTCAGAATGAGGATAGCATCCTTTAGTGATATCTGACATAAAGCATTAATCACTTGGCAGAGGGTTAGATTCATTTGAAAAGATATTTAAACAGACCCTTCTATTGCCAAATGTCATATCAACCGTGCCTAAGAGACAGTCAATCAAAGAGTGGGATGTGGCTAAGAAGGGTCGACCCAAGATGACAGTTGGTTCAGTGACCTTTTCAGATTGCACATAGTCAAGAACCAAGAAATCCACCTGTCACACCCCCAATTTCAACTAACGTAGTTTTACCATTTGAAAGGTGGCACACCAGGATCTCAGTCATTAGTTACATCAAATGACACTATATGGGACTTGAAATGTCATAACATAAAAGTTCAGAATTAATGCGGAAGCGTAAACGTTAATATGAAATCAAAAGTAATTACACGCAACAAACGTCAATCAATATAAATAAGTAGACTGTTTAAAATGTTTGAAATGAATGATATGACAGTAGGACTCCATGCATGTCCTAATTGTGCAACCTGTGCCAAAGCGACCTGAGAAACATGTAAGAAAAAGTGTCAACACGAGGTTGGTGAGTTCACATGTTTCAAGTTTGTAATAAGAGAGTGTTTGCCAGATTATGTACATTCAATATGCATATCTTTAGGTAGCTAGCCTATGTTCATGTCTTACTAAAGCGCTCGTAACCGAAGCTGACTATTTGTTTATTTGCCTCCTGCCAGGTCTATCAACACTGGCGGTGTGAGTAGGCTAACATTTCACCCGTTCGATCTCCAATCGAGTTAGCGCGACTAACGCGGGTGGGATTTGTCAAACCTAGTAGTACTACTAAATATTACCTCGCTAAGATCCATATTAACGGTCCGATATTAGTTGAGGACTTTCTGTGATAGCGTGTTACGCTTAGCATTTAACATTGATATCATACGAATTAAAAAATCCAAAATTGTTTAGTCATGTTTTCTCCCCCAAGTCAAAACAGTAAAAGGGGCCGTGAAAACTCACCTACGTTACGTTGTAGGCAGTATCACACAAGTATGAGATTTAGAACCTCAAGTGTTAGCCTGCACGGCTTACGCATGCCCTAGAATTATAAACACATAAGTTAGGGACATATGAGAATTTGTGACGACGACATTGAAGATTTGAATGCCCTAAAGTATATGTGGGACCAACGAGTAGACGATCGTTTCCACGGGAATGAGGGTTTCTTATTAAAATAATTATTAAGGTAAATACGTTTCGTGTCAAGCATTTCTGATTGCGGATAAATATTCAGGCGGTTTTACCATTTAAAATGGTTTAGGAAAATAATATAACTAAATATATTATTTTTAAGTTTGTAAGATTAAAATAATCATTTGTGTGACAAACTATATTATTTTTATTCGAGCATAAAACCGAGGGTAAATAATATAAATAATTATATTATTTAATAGTTTAGAACGCTTTGTAAAGTTTATAAACGTGGTAAAAATAATATAAGAATATATATTATTTTTAGTTAGTGTCACGGGTTAAAAATAATATAAATATATTATTTTATTAGGAGTCACGGTTTGAAAATAATATTAACATATTATTTTTAAGAATGAGAAAATAATATTAAATAGGTTATAAAACCAAACCCGAGCCTACGGGTTATTTTCCTGGCTAAAACACTTTAATATATAATATAATAATATATGGTATAGTTTTTATAAAATGGAAATCATTGAAAAAGTCCCCAAAAATAATTGCAGGGGACCGGTTTCGAACCTGGGTCTCCTGCGTGTGGGTACAAGGCTTCAACCAACTCAGCCAGCTAGGCCATCGCAACAATTTCTAATCCGATATACTTTTAATCAATCACAGCCCTGTGTCCTTCCCCCATTCGATCCCAATCCAATCCCAAATCCATCGATCTCGACTATAATTTGCTACAAGAGTTCAGGGGTTTTGTTCATCAGGGTATGGCGAATCCGTGTACGAGTTTAATTGCAAAAACAGCGTGGTTAGGATGGTTAATTCTTGATTAAAAAAAACGAAACCCTAGCTTTGAATATGAAATCAATTTGATAAAATTGGATATTATAAATCGATGAAATCATGGGGCTTTTACTCAACTGATCATTGCGAATCTGAGGATGTAACTTAATTTGATTGATGTTGAGTTTAAGGTCGAAACCCCCAAATCGTTTTATGAAGAACCCTAGATTCCAGATCTTGAAAAATTGGATGTTGTTTGATTCAAGTAACATAGGGCTTTTAATGGTTGGATGCTTGCGAAACTAACCAAGTTATTTAATTGAATTTTAATCGAGTCTAGAATCAAAAGCCCCAAATTGGGTTTCGTTTGAACCCTAGAATCTGGATCATGACCGATTCGATGTTCTTTGATCAAATTAGCCTAGGGCTTTTGCTGTAGACACTTAAACGAAACTACAGATGTAAATAATTACCAAAATGGTGCTCGAATTGGTTGAGTTCGACTAGAACTTGCTCCGAATCTGACGGGCTCAGCCTCCCGTGACTCCGGCCTCGGCTTCGACCGAATTAGTGTGTGCAGAACATTTAGAATGATTCGTCTTAGGTGCGCAAATGTTTGATTACGAGGATGACAACTGAATTGATGCGAATTTGGTGGTATTCGACTTGAGTTCGACGGTTACGGCTTGGGTATTCAATAATGGGATTAAATTCGTATCAATGACATTATTAAATGCCTCAATGTGATCGATATTGCCATTATCATGCTCGATAGTTACGAATTTGGACAACCGTGGAGGTTACAGTTTGAATTGGATCAAAATCACTCTGGTTTGACTTTTCAAAAGTCAGAACACACATATATTTGATTTTGACTTTACAAAGTCAATAGATTGAGTTTTGACTAATTACACAACTAGTCCCTATAGTTTATTTGCATATAAGTTTGAAATATTACAAGTTTAGTCCTTGAGGTTTGTAATAAAGTTAACGGGGTTACCGAGATTTGTCGGGTGTCACATCATCCCCTAGTTGAAATAATTTTCGTCCCAAAAATTTTTTTTTAAAAAAAATTTCGGATGTCACATCATCCCCTAGTTGAAAGAATTTTCGTCCCGAAAATTAAATAGTACCTTAAGAAATTTGACACGGAGTGCTTGAACAGATTAGGATATTTGCGCATCATCTGATCCTCGTTCTCCCACGTGAATTCCGGTCCGCGCTTCGAGTTCCAACGAACTCTGACAATAGGGATTTTACTGTGCTTTAACGTTTTGACTTCCCTATCCATAATTTCCACAGGTTCTTCGATGAAACGTAACTGTTCATCAATGTTTAGTTCCTCCAGATGAACTGCGAGTGATTCGTCTGCTAGGCATTTCTTTAAATTTAAGATGTGAAAGACGTTGTGTACACCACTAAGTCCTTCAGGTAGGTCCAGTTGATACGCTACTGGTCCGATTCTCTTCATTATCTTGAATGGTCCAACATAACGAGGATTCAGTTTGCCTCGTTTCCTGAAACGAATGACACCTTTCCAAGGTGAGACTCTGAGTAAGACCATGTCGCCTATTTGAAACTCCAAAGGTTTACGACGCTTGTCGGCATAGCTCTTTTGACGGTCACGAGCTGCCGCCATACAGTTTCTAATTTGAACGATCTTTTCGGAAGTTTCAAATACGAGTTCAGGACCTGTGAGTTGGCTATCCCCAACCTCGGTCCAACAAATAGGATAACGGCATTTCCGTCCATAAAGTGCTTCAAATGGAGCTGCCTTGATGCTAGTGTGATAACTGTTGTTATAGGAGAACTCCACCAACGGTAGGTGAGACTCCCAAGTGTTACCGAAGTCGATCACACAAGCTCGTAGCATGTCCTCCAGAGTTTGAATAGTACGTTCTGTTTGGCCATCAGTTTGAGGATGGTATGCTGTGCTCATATCTAGTCGCGTGCCTAAGGCTTTATGTAACGACTGCCAGAAACGAGAAGTGAATCGTGCATCACGATCCGAAATGATAGAGATTGGCACTCCGTGCCGAGAGACTATTTCCTTCAAGTAAGCTTATCCATTTTGTCGGTCTCTTTGATCGCTAAGAAGTGAGCGGACTTTGTTAATCGATCAACGATTACCCATATGGTATCACATCCGGTAGGGGTTCGTGGTAATTTGGTGATGAAGTCCATGGATATTTGTTACCATTTCCACATGGGAATTTCTTGTTGTTGCAGAAACCTGGACGGTTTTTGATATTCAACTTTGACCTTCGCGCAAGTCAGACACTTACTAACATAGGTGGCTATATCGGCCTTCATCTTCGGCCACCAATATAGCACTTTTAGGTCATGGTACATTTTGTCGTAACCTGGATGTATCGAGTAACGAGATTTATGAGACTCATCCATAACTAGTTCCCTTAGGTTTCCGAATACCGGAACCCATATTCGCTCGGTAAAGTAGCGAATACCGTCATATTTGACTTCAAGTTGTGCTTCCAGACCGCGTGTACTGTCCAGCGGTAGATTTTTTTCTTTTAGGGCTTCGAGTTGAGCGCTACGGATTTTGTCAAGTAATCCGGGGTGACTAGTAAGCTGTAATGCTCGAACTCGTTTGGGTTTCGTTTCTTTTCGACTTAGGGCATCAGCTATGAAATTAGCTTTACCCGGGTGGTATCGGATCGCACAGTCATAATCGTTTAAGAGTTCGACCCAACGACGTTGTCGCATGTTTAACTCTTTCTGCTCGAAGATGTGCTGAAGACTCTTGTGATTGGTGTAGATGGTGCATTTGGTACCGTACAAGTAATGTCTCCATATCTTAAGTGCGAAAACTACAACTCCCAATTCTAAGTCATGAGTGGTGTATTTTCTGTCGTGGACCTTTAGTTGACATGAAGCGTATGCGATCACCTTTTAGCGTTGCATTAAGACGCAACCTAGACCCTGAATAGATGCATCACAATACACTACAAAATCATCGGTTCCTTCCGGAAGAGCTAGAATAGGTGCACTGCAGAGTTTCTGTTTAAGATGTTGGAATGCTGACTCTTGATTATCGCCCTAATTATAGGCTTTACCCTTTTGAGTTAAAGCAGTGAGAGGTTGAGCAATTTTTGAAAATCCTTCGATGAATCGACGGTAATATCTAGCCAATCCCAGAAATTGTCGCACCTCAGTCGGAGTCGTCGGTGCTGCCCAATTCTTGATGGCTTCTATCTTTGATGGGTCGACATGTATTCCTTTCTCGTTAACCACATGTCCTAGAAACTGAACTTCCCGGATCCAGAATTCACACTTGGAAAACTTAGCATACAGTTGCTCTCGCTTAAGTAATTCCAAAATTAGGCGTAGATGTTCCTCATTTTCTTCCTTGTTCTCGGAATAAATGAGGATGTCGTCGATGAAAACGATAACGAACTGGTCAAGGTAAGGCTTACACACACGGTTCATGAGGTCCATGAATACCGCATGTGCGTTGGTTAATCCAAAAGGCATGACCATAAACTCGTAATAGTCGTACCTCGTTCTGAATGCAGTCTTAGAGATATCCTATTCTCGGACTCTTAACTGATGGTAGCCGGACCTAAGATCTATTTTGGAATAGAAACTTGATCCTTGGAGTTGATCAAATAGATCCTTAATGTGGGATAGAGGATAACTGTCCTTGTTGGTTACTTTATTAAGTTCACGGTAGTCGATGCACATGCGGAAGGTCCCATCCTTCTTCTTGACAAATAGGACTGGAGCTCCCCATGGCGATGAGCTAGGTCTACTGAAAATTTTATCCAACAACTCTTGTAGTTGTGTGGATAGCTCTTGCAATTCACTGGGTGCAAGTTTACAGGGTGCTCGAGCAATAGGCGCTGCTCCGGGTGCTAGATCAATTTGGAATTCGACTTGACGATGCGGTGGTAGATCTGGTAGATCTTCGGGAAATACCTCTGGATAATCATGAACGATCGGGATGTCATCAATCTTCTTCTCCTCAGATGGCTACTTGGCGACGAGAGTCAAAATGGCAGTATGTCCTTTACGTAGACGTTTTTGTGCTTTCATGAAGGATATGATGCCCATAACAGAACCACTCCTTTCGCCTTGGACAGAGAGGATTTCTCCATTAGGAAGAGCGAGGCGAACGATTTTCTCACGGTAGACAATCTCGACTTGGTTCTTAGATAACCAGTCCATTCCGACAATTACGTCAAAACTGCCAAGTGTGGCTGGCATGAGGTCAATGTCAAGCTTATGACCAGTCAATCCAAGTTTACAATCCTTAAGAATGTGAGTTGCTTCAATTATCTGTCCATCAGCTATTTCTATGGTGTACTTAGCTTCTAGTAAGGTTGGAGTACGACCGCACCAGTAAGAAATTCATGAAGTCATGCTGAGACTTCTAGTGAGATCCGTGCTTATGAGGTAAGCATTGGTCAACACAAAGGCTAAGAGGTTCATATGTAGGAAAGGTTTTAATGAGATATAGATATCAGGAGTACAAGGGATAGGACGTCTGTTTAAGTATTCGCGTTCAAATGATGATCAGTTAGATGAAATCCTTGTTTTCTAATCTCATTAGTACAGCTGGATCGTTTTGTGAAAGAAGAAGCCCGTTTACAGAGTTTGATACCCTGGGGTATAAATCAAATTAATCTGAGGATTAGTCACCGGATAATGCATTAGGGTCAATTGGAATTTATTATTGGAGTGTAAGGAATAATGTGTTAACAGGAAGGAATTCTTCCAATTCCGCTTACATACCTGGAGTCGATGGGTTTACCATGAGCTTCTACTAGAGTTTCAATCGAGTTGGTTTCTATGGTCACGTTTGGATGAGAGTCTTAAGTTCTCTAAGACTATTACATGAGTGAAATAACATGATGGATTCCATTAATGATAGTTCAGTGTGTCCGTAAACGTCTTCAACCTGATAGTCGCGTCTATCAGCTGTTAAACGAGTTTAACAATACCAACTAGTCATTGAGTGGGTTATGAGAGTCTCTACAGATAGTGGAAGCTTAAGTCTGTAAATCACTGATTAGGACCATTCATCCACACACTAGGTTTCACCAGGACTTACGTGCACCTCAAATTATTATTACGTGTGCACCCGTAATGATAATTTGCTTTGCATGATCACCCTTGCTTTTCCCTGTCCTGTGTCAAAATGTACCTTAACTTGTATTGTCGAGTACAGAGTGCTGTCAGATATGATAAGTAATCGAGAGGCTTAGTCATCAACCACAAGTTGATCGACTAGGACTCATATCAGGATGAGTAGTCGGTAATCGTTTGATCGGAGTATTCACTCGAGTTAGAACATAATACGAGAGTCCAATCCAGTTGATTGTAGGTGGGAACATGCACATGAAACAATCATGCACATGAAACACGACTTCGAGAAGTGAAACTAATTCATGGATACGAGTTACAGGAAGCAGCGAGGTAGCCGTTCTTTCAACTGAGTCAAGATAGGGTTTGAGTATGCATTGAGCAATGCGTTCTCAGATTTGTGGTCAATCTATTCTCAACAGAATATTGACCAAAGACGCGAGCCCATGGCTTGGGAAAGTGATGACATATACGTGTCAATGGATTCTGCAATAATGCGTGTAACGGTCTGCCTTCAGTCGGCGTATTGTTGCTAGTGGTTACAGTAGGGACTCGCCTCCGACGATACCAATCCCCAAAGAGATATGCGTTAGTGCTTAGTGTCGTCCATAACATGGACCTGAGAAAGCCCACCATACCCAACGGGTGATGGTGATGTAAGTGACTCCTCCGAAAGCTTCGTCTCATTGTCCTCGGATGGGAGTGGATGCCGCTCTGATGATTCCCCGAGTATTGCCACGGGAATGATGATGCAATGCAATTGATGTGTCCCTTGCCAACTGAGGGTGATACGGATGGTATTAACATGCTTGCACTGCAATGTATGTATAGGTGCTATATGTATCAGGTATAAGTGTCCGTGCCGTGTAACTAATGTGTGAGGCTATAGTCTCGTATGCGATCCTAGTTCTCTATAACCAATGGCTCTGATACCAATCTGTCACACCCCCAATTTCAACTAACGAAGTTTTAGCGTTTGGAAGGTGACACACCAGGATCTCAGTCATTAGTTACATCAAACGACACTATATGGGACTTGAAATGTCATAACATAAAAGTTCAGAGTTAATGCGGAAGCGTAAACGTTAATATGAAATCAAAAGTAATTACACGCAACAAGCGTCAATCAATATAAATAAGTAGACTGTTTAAAATGTTTGAAATGAATGATATGACAGTAGGACTCCATGCATGTCCTAATTGTGCAACCTGTGCCAAAGCGACCTGAGAAACATGTAAGAAAAAGTGTCAACACGAGGTTGGTGAGTTCACAGGTTTCAAGTTTGTAATAAGAGAGTGTTTGCCAGATTATGTACATTCAATATGCATATCTATAGGTAGCTAGCCTATGTTCATGTCTTACTAAAGCGCTCGCAACTGAAGCTGACTGTTTGTTTATTTGCCTCCTGCCAGGTCTATCAACACTGGCGGTGTGAGTAGGCTAACATTTCACCCGTTCGATCTCCAATCGAGTTAGCGCGACTAACGCGGGTGGGATTTGTCAAACCCAGTAGCACTACTAAATATTACCTCGCTAAGATCCATATTAACGGTCCGATATTAGTTGAGGACTTTTTGTGATAGCGTGTTACGCTTAGCATTTAACATTGATATCATACGAATTAAAAAATTCAAAATTGTTTAGTCATGTTTTCTCTCCCAAGTCAAAACAGTAAAAGGGGCCGTGAAAACTCACCTGCGTTACGTTGTAGGTAGTATCACACAAGTATGAGATTTAGAACCTCAAGTGTTAGCCTGCACGGCTTACGCATGCCCTAGAATTATAAACGGAACCCTAGCTTTGAATATGAAATCGATTTAATAAAATTGGATATTATAAATCGATGAAATCATGGGGCTTTTACTCAACTGATCATTGCGAATCTGAGGATATAACTTAATTTGATTGATGTTGAGTTTAAGGTCGAAACCCCCAAATAGTTTTATGAAGAACCCTAGATTCCAGATCTTGAAAAATTGGATGTTGTTTGATTCAAGTAACATAGGGCTTTTAATGGTTGGATGCTTGCGAAACTAACCAAGTTATTTAATTGAATTTTAATCGAGTCTAGAATCAAAAGCCCCAAATTGGGTTTCGTTTGAACCCTAGAATCTGGATCATGACCGATTCGATGTTCTTTGATCAAATTAGCCTAGGGCTTTTGCTGTAGACACTTAAACGAAACTACAGATGTAAAGAATTACCAAAATGGTGCTCGAATTGGTTGAGTTCGACTAGAACTTGCTCCGAATCTGACGGGCTCAGCCTCCCGCGACTCCGGCCTCGGCTTCGACCGAATTAGTGTGTGCAGAACGTTTAGAATGATTCGTCTTAGGTGCGCAAATGTTTGATTACGAGGATGACAACTGAATTGATGCGAATTTGGTGGTATTCGACTTGAGTTCGACGGTTACGGCTTGGGTATTCAATAATGGGATTAAATTCGTATCAATGACATTATTAAATGCCTCAATGTGATCAATATTGCCATTATCATGCTCGATAGTTACGAATTTGGACAACCGTGGAGGTTACAGTTTGAATTGGATCAAAATCACTCTGGTTTGACTTTTCAAAAGTCAACAGAACACACATATATTTGATTTTGAATTTACAAAGTCAATAGATTGAGTTTTGACTAATTGCACAACTAGTCCCTATAGTTTATTTGCATATAAGTTTGAAATATGACAAGTTTAGTTCTTGAGGTTTGTAATAAAGTTAACGGGGTTAACCGAGATTTGTCGGGTGTCACATCATCCCCTAGTTGAAAGAATTTTCGTCCCGAAAAGTTAAAAAAAAAAATTTCGGATGTCACACCACCGGATAGTAGAATTGATCCACATTCACTATCACATCACAAACCATCCCTCTTGGAAGTTTAGGGGTCAAATCCGCCAACACCACGGTGGTATTGGCTGGACGTAGAGGACCAAAGTCATATTGGTCATACAAACTTCGAGGAAGGATGCTCACACTTGCTCCAAGATCCAATAGCGCCTTGCTCATTTTGAAATCACCCACTTATATAGAAATTATGGGCGCTTCTGGATCATGGAGTTTAGGTGGAAGAGAACCAGTCAAGATAGCACTAACTTGTGCATTTAGATCAAGCTTTTTAGGAATTTTGTGATGCCTTTTCTGAGTGCACAAGTCTTTCAAATACTTAGCATAGACTGGTACATGTTTAATTGCATCAAGAAGTGGTATGTTAATTTTTACCTGTTTGAAGAGTTCCCAGATTTCCTCTTATTGAGGACCTCGCTTCTTGACCGCCAGCTGTTTACCTGCATTCACTAAAGAAGCAGGGAATGGCACCCTTGGAGGCACCACTCCCGCATTATCAACTGTAGATGATGTTTGAGGAAAAGGTGGTTCTTTTGGAAAAGCAACCTGTGTAACCGGAATCGGTTCGGGTTCATCATCACTAACATAATGCTCATCAATGTCCTCCACCACACCATAAACAAAAGGTGGTGGAGGTGCAACTTTATTATCATAAACCTTACCACTTCGGAGAGTACTAACCTTGCCCACGTGACTATTCTTCGTGTTTCTGTTCCCCGAAGTGTGATGAGATGGGTTGGTCACCGTGTCACTTGGAAGCTTTCCACTACTCTTCTTCAACTCTACTATTTCAGTGGAAAATTGCCCCATTTGAGTAGTCATGACTTGGAAGGCTTTATCACGCACATCATCGGTTTGACTCTTCTTTTGAAAATCTTGTTGGATAGACTTCAAAAGATCCAACATCACACCCTCACTGCTCTGATTGGAGGATCCAGATGATCCTTCTTGCTCATTCCCCCTTTGATACCCCTGTTGGTTGTTGTTTTGATTATAGTTTTGGTTTCGGGGAGGGAATGGATGTTGAGCTCTTTGACCACTACCTTGAAAGTTGGGGTTGGCTTGATTTGAGGCATCCCTATAACGGAAGTTGAGATGATTTCTAAGGCCCAGGTGGTACTTGTTGGAATTCATATCATAGCTTCTACCACCCCCTTGCACATAGTTTACATCTTCAAAGTTACCTACACAAGTGGCACCATTATGCCCCAACTCTCCACATTGCTCACACACCTCATATTGTTGACCCCCAATACCCATGTTGGCAACTTGTTTCTCTAACTTCTCTAGCCTGCTTGCCTCAACACTAGTGCTATCAACCGCTCTAACCACCGAATGCCTTGCCCGCCTTGAAGATTGGGCTTTCCTCTTGGATTTTACAGCCATCCTCTCTAGATAATCCCAGTCAACATCCTCAAAATTGGTACCAAATGTACCATTAGAGATAGAATTGAGGTCACGAGCATCATCATCTGTCAAGCCTTCATGGAAGGCATTCAACATCTCCCACATTTGCAAACCATGGTGTGGGCAATTCTTTACCAACATCTTGAATCTAAGGAAAGATTCATGAAACAGCTCCCCAGATTGTTGTTGGAAGTTCCTGATATTCTTTCTTGCATCACTAGTTCTTTGATTGGTGTAGAAATCATCCAAGAACTGTTGTTGCATATCACCCCAAGTGTAGATAGAAGTCGAAGGCAAAGAATGAAACCACTGTTGAGCCTTGTCTTCTAGGGTGAATTGGAACAATACCAACTTCACATCATCAGGTGTGAATCCCTGTCCTCCAATAGTGTTGCACATGGCATCATAAGCACTCAGATGCAAATATGAATCTTCTGTTCCTCGACCATGATACTTAGGCAAATTTTGGATTGCCTGAGAACGCACTGCAAATGACCTTCCATGTTATTGTGGAATAACAACTGGAGATGGATTGTAAGAAATAGATGGTCTGAAGTGGCTCTCAACTCCTCTAACATGGCCCCTTTCATGCCTCGTTGGAATGCCTCCCGGATTGTCAACATGAGGAATGGCATTCCTAGGACCCGGTCGTCTTTGCCTGTTCACAGGCTGCTGTGGTGGTGGGGCTGGTGGAGGAATATCATATTGAGGTGGTTGCTATGGCAACCTGTGATCAAACTGATGCTCATTCAACCTTTTAAACCGAACACCTGTATCATGTCTCCTGTACACTGGTGGCCTAACCCTCTGTCTTTCCCTTCTATCAACACCCTCATCCTCATAACCCTCAAACTAATCATCATCAAAACCATATGTCTCGTCCTCATAATCTAACCCTGAACTGTATAGATGTAAACCTGGTGGTGGGGTTGAGTGAAATATGGACGGAATTGTGATTGGGGGTTGTGAAGTTGGTGGTGGTAGGGGATCTGTCACTACCGTCACATATGGTGAAGAATAGTGAGCTTCAGGTTTAAACTCAAAGGATTGGCTTACTTATGGTAAGGAGTGGCCAAATTTTTGTAGTGGTGGGATTTGGCTAGTGGATTGGTTGAGGTTCTCATCTGTTCTTGGTGGAGGAACAGATGATGAGAACATGCCTGAGGTGGCTTGCTGCTCTGGTGGTAACTGACCTGCAGGAGGCAGATCAGATTTCTTCGCATGATCATGTTTATTCTCCATGTTGGTTGGAGAAGACACAACCCGGTTAGTTCTATGAAAAACCCTGTTCTGTTTGGCAGTCTTCTCAATTTCTGGATATAAGAGCAATAAGGAGGATTTGTTGGAGTATCTTGTATGATACATACAACTGAAAAATCACCTGCATTGCATAACACAAACAAGAAAACCCGTGTAACACTGAACAAAACAAAATAAAATAAGACAATAAAAGTAAATAAGAATTTTGATTTGTTATGAGATGTAGCAAACAATAACAAATTAACCCTAAGCGCACTAACTCCCCGGTTACGGCGCCATTTTGATCGATGTCGTTTGGTCAATAAAAAACAATGCTTAAACACCTTAACTAGTAATGGTAAGTAGAGTATCGTATCCACGAGGAGTATGTGGAAAGTGTCACTTTGTTACAACGATTCAAAGACAGAAAATAATAAACTGATTTGGATTTAGGTTTAAAACATTAATGAGAAAGGTAATCCTCTCTGGGGTTCGGGTATACAAACACAAGTTCATCCAAGACAATTAGCAAGTGATTACATAGACATAATCATACTGTTCAATTGAATTCAGTGATAATATGAGAACCCGTTGTAAATAAAACTTATTCTCATACAACCATCAATGACAAACCAACTATAATTCAACCCCCAAATTATCCCCGATGTAAAGAAACCCGAGACTATTGAGACTTGAACAACAATTCGAAATCAATCAATGAAGTTTAAAGTATTCAATCAATAAATGAAATCATATGGCTTAACATGCCAATCAAGATTACAAACCAAGCTAATCATACAAGAAATCACAAGTATTCAAAAAACCCTAGACCCAAAGAGGACTACAATGGATTTAGCTACTCATATCCATAACAACAATCAAATCTAATGTATTAGAACTTACAAGCATGAAATATCAAGAACAATCGGTCCAACTATGGTAGAAATCTCCTTTTTGGAGCTTTGGGAAGGCTGGAATCGATGGAAGTCGGGATGGGGGCTGATAGAGGTGAAAGACTGATTTAGGTTAATTTTTCCCGTAAAAGATGTTCCTCGCGTACCGCGAAGATGGTAGGCAAGTCCCTCGCGTATCGCGAGGGAAAAACTAATCGGACGCGCCTCTAGAATTCTTCGCGTACCGCGAAAGTCTTGGACAAGTCCTTCGCGTACCGCGAAGGACAAACCTGTCGGGCAACCTTCTCTGATTCCTCACGTACCACGAGATATACCTCCAAGGTCTTCGCGTATCGCAAGAGACCCAATTTCCAGGAAACTTAACTTTTTACAATTTAACCCCCTGCACTTTCATGCCTTCTCCGTTATACTCTGTTTTCCGCTCATTTAGCACATAAACATGAGAGGTAGACACAACCACAAACACGCATAAAACCGAACAAAAATACAAATCAAAATAACTAAAACGCACACACAATGAGATATAAACACGGGTTATTAAACCCTATATCAGATACGAAGTACTACCACGAGTCATTTCCTTTAATTAGTCGTTAACAACCCACACCCTCACACCATAACCGAGAAGTATCAATGGTTGCAGTTGAGCAATCAAAGCTCGTTTTTGGATTGGTTGTTATCTCCTTCAAACAACATACTCCACCATTTTATCGAGGTACGTTACGAATGAGAGGATGAACAAAGAGAATTAACGGGGAGTGTTTTAATCGTAACGAAGACATAGATAATCTCTCTTCTAATAAAAAAATTAAATGGTTTTGTCACTTGGCATCACCATATTACATCTCACAATTTTTTCCCCCCTAAAATCACATTTATATCCTCCATTTAATATTTCAATATTTAACCTTTTAAAAAAAAATACATAAATAAACATTTTCATCATTATTACTATTGGCTCACATTTTTTTCTAAATTATCATGAAAAGTTAATATTTTTAGAAAAATCAAGCATTAAAAAACAAGAGATTTAAAAAAAACGAGTTTTAAAAAAAATTATTATTAAATAAATGATTTTTTAAAATTTTATTAAAAAAATAAGACTTTTTTAATTTTACATATAAAATTTGAAAATACTACGTTTGTAGTTTAAATAAATATGTGTTAGAGCAAAGTTTACTAATATTTAATTAGTAGTTTTTTAATTAAATTTAAAATTTATAAACAAATTTTTTAATTTGATTTATAAATTTTAATACTTAGTTTTTAATAAAATTAAGAAACTTCCAAATATTAATTTTTAAAAGTGTATTATATTTTAAACTTTAATTTTTTTTAAATAACATGATTTTTTTCTTTCAAAAAACATGTTTACATGTTTCAATTCTAATTTATTAGTTTTAAATTTTTCATATTTAATTTTGGAATTTAAATTTAATTGTGTCGAAATATTAAGGAGTCTTAATATTTGAATTTAAAAGACGATATATTGTTGAAATTTAAATTTTATTTGTATCTTTTTATTATTTTTTTAATGAGAGATTTAGTATTAAATGTTTAGCGAGATTTTTCGCATACAAGTACAAATAGTATTCGTCAATCAGAGCATCTTGATGATGATTTTGATGAAAGTTTATAATCTCCTGCTTTTCTAAATGTACTTACATTATCAGGTTTGTCAAACCATAAATTGATTTTAAATGTCAGTGTTTCAATTATGCTATTAATAAATATTAATGAAAAAATGGTTTAGGCAATGTAACAACTGATTAGGTCAAATTAAAAGGTAATCGCGTTATAGAAACGAAAATTATATTTTGAAGCAACATTGATTATCACAATTTTATCTCTATAATTGGGTTAACATATTCAGGCAAAAGAATTTCAACAAAACTTCAAAGAAAAAATATACAATTGTTGTATATTTGCAATGATCATGAATAAAAGTTTAGGGCAATCACTTTCAAATATTAGTTTGTATTGAAAAATTCAGTGTTTATTCATGATCAGCTGTAAGTTGCATTATCAAGAGTTAAAAGTAGAGACAGACTCAAACTATTAATCTTTGATAAACTTGAAAAATTACTAATATCACGTCAAATATTACATACAATGAAATATTTTTGAATTTGTAAATAATCATTGTAAGGTTTCATTTGACATTTAATTTAATGTATTGTAAAAAGTATACAACTTATTAAATTAATTTTCATGTATTTTTTTGATGTTTTAATTACTTTCATACATATAATATTAACATGTAACAAAATAAAAAAGTTACAAATATAGTATCAAATTTGTATGTAAAAAGAGTTGTTAAGATATTTTTAATATAATATTAACGTTTCACCACGTATAACACACGAGGTTAAAGCTAGTTAAGATATAAAAAGATATTGGTGATTAACTTGAAATAGAAAACAATCCTCATTAGGTTTGGTTTCTATTCAATAAATAATCATGATAATATCTACTTAAGGAAGACTCTTTCAACTCTTATCTTGACCAAATTTAACTTTATAAAATGATGTACTTTTTAAAAATTTTGGTTTCATTATGAAGTAATCTATACTCTATAATAAATAAAGGTTTTGGTAAACAAATTTTCTCGCCTCTCTTCTATTAATTGTATAAGTTTTCTTTAATTTTTTTTAATAAAATTTTGTTTTCCACATCTCTCTCCTATTAAATAATAATGATTTTCTATAATTCTTTTTATAAATGTTTTTTATTAAAAAAAATATAGGTTTGTTCATAAAACATTGTTAGAAATTGAACATTTATTTCATTCTTTTTATAAAACATTTTAAAAAACTAACTATATGACGTTTCTTAAATTTGTATAAAAAACTATGTAATATTTCATAAATCCTTATTCTAATAAATGATTCCAAAGAATGCCACAAGTTATCATCATATTTTTTCTCACCAAAATCCTCTAATTTTTCCTATTTTAAGTAAATCTGAATTTTGAAAGTTAATTATGTTAATGTTTTTATTTTAAAAAAAAGATAATATAGAATTTTAATTTTAATTATTACTTAATTAAGGAAACAAAGGATTTTATTTATTTTTTTAACTCAAGTCGAAACACATCATAATGACAAACCTTGCTCCTTATTTCATGTACTAGCGATCGGGTCGTTCACTAACCCGAGTCACTAGTTTACGGATTTTTGGGATGTTACAGAGAACGAAGCCTTCCTTATAAGGGGTGAATACCTTCTCTATCAAGACGCGTTTTACCTGGGCGAGCAACTCGTTGGGTAAAAACAAAACCATGAGTTCCTGGATGGGCAACCCATCGGGGCAAAGTGAACAATATCTTGGTACGGTTTGTTTGGGCTGTTACACAATGGATTTTCCTACTATCATTTGAGCCACCTCTTAAAAATTGTTTTTTGAGTTTTTTCAAGTCGTTAATACCTTTTGAGAGGGCTATATACAACGAGAAAAAATATATACATGAAGGCTACTAAGGACAAATTTGACCGGGGTAAGCCGCCCACCAATTGGAAGAGTTCTCACCTACCACTTCGATAATTTGGACTCAAAGTTTTCAAAGATCATTTTCCAAATTCTTACGAGTTTCATATTAGCACCAACCGGGAGCCCAAGGTATGTAATGAGAAGAGCACACACCCAAAAGTGGAGGAAGTTTGCCAGAAGTTGAGTGGATGCCGGATTCACACCAATGCAGAGAGACAACTTTTATGAACATTCATCTTAAGGCCAGAGACGATAAACTCAAATTTGACCAATCCTCATGGACCATCCGTTCAATTAACTCAAATTATTAATTAGTTTATTTAGAAAATAGTAGGGATTGTTCAGGATGAAAATTGATGCATTTAGGGTTTTACAGATGGTTAGGGAAAGGATGGAGAAAATGTGATAAGATGATGACGTGTAAGAGAGAGTTCAAATGTGATAAGATGATGACGTGTAAGAGAGAGTTCAAAGATAGTTATGGATGAAAAGATGGACTCCCTCCAACCTTACTAAATGTACACCTTACTAAATTCACCTCATTGATTCCCAACACATAGGCACAACCAACTTTTCAACATTTTTAAACTCACGTTTAAAGCCCGTATTCAATTTCAAGCATCCGTGAAGTAATGGGTACAATGAGTAAAATCATAGGTTATATGATGCTGATGTGAAAGAAAAAGAAAGTGTTCAAAGATAGTTATGGATGAAAAAATGGTCTCCTTCAACCCTTAGCTAAATGCACACCTTACTAAATTCACCTTATTGATTCCCAACGCAATCATAGGTGGCTAGGGAAGGGATGGAGAAAATGTGATATGATGCTGATGTGAAAGAAAAAGAAAGAGTTCAAAGATAGTTATGGATGAAAAAATGGTCTCCTTCAACCCTTAGCTAAATGCACACCTTACTAAATTCACCTTATTGATTCCCAACGCAACGCATAGGCACGATTAAGTTTTCAACATTTATAAACTCTTGTTTAAGGCCCATATTTCACATTTAGCGTCCGTATAATAAGGGTTGCAACTAGTAAAATCATAGATGGGGTAAAGAAATGATATAAAAATATTGTACTATTGATCTGAAAGAGAAAGTTTAAAGACAGTTAGAGAGAGAAAAAAAATATGATGCGACTTCAGAATTATATATTATTTTAATTGATTTAAATAGATGGGAAAATGAGAAAAAGGATTAGCGGGAAAATGAGAAAAAGGATTAGCAATGAAGGAAGCAATTCTGATTGGTAGGTAGATAAAAATTAAGACACCTTGTACATTTTTTGTTGCATGGCTTACACATTGACAATGTCATATAAGTGTACAATAATTACCTTCTAACCTCCTCTTCATAACTTTACAATTAAACACTCAATAATTATTATTTAACCACATTAAAACCCAACTCAACCATCCCATTAAAGCCCTATTAAAGTTTTATTTGAAAAATGAGTTGTATTTTTCTTTTATAATTTTTAAAATATAATATTTAACAAATTTTCAATTGTACCATTATGACGTATCTATTTTTCTCTACGTTTAGACATAAATCTTATTCAAAATCGAGTTTTCGTAATAATGTACAAGTCGTTGAAGCACGAACTTACAAGCCATTGAAGCTTAGGGATTTCACGTTTACACGTGCTATTTTAATCAGTGTTTCGATGTTTTTTTTTTCGTGTTAAATAGCAGTGTATAGGTTTTAGAAAATCGAACCTTATAAATTTTAAAACTTAACTGATATTGATTGAACAACATCGGTACTGCCGTAGTTATTATCGGAACAGGTATCAGTATTTGTTGTTTTGATTGATGTTAAACACATTTCCATATCATTTTGGGTATGTAACTAATTTATTTTTCACGTTATCTCTTTCGTTTGTTATACCGTGTGCCGGTTCCAAACAGTTACCGTAACGATCTGAACCAACATCAATCGAATTCCCGTCGCATAGCGCGGACGTGAAAAATAAATTAATTATTTCCTCGACCTGTAGTTTCGAGTATACATGTAATTGTATATATGTCCATCAATCAAACAACATCCAGAAGTTGTTGTATATTTTAACATGGACAAAGTTTATCTGCTAAGCACACCCATGAATGTTTTATTGCTACTCATACACAAGAGTCCTTACCGCCTCCAAGAAAAAAGCGAAGAAGTACTTGGTCCAGCAGTAGCGTACTTAAGCGCAATCGGTGCACAAATGTATCTCCTAAATATCTCGAGACATAGTATTGTGTTCTCAACACATGTGCTAGCAATATACGTTCCAAACTTAATGCATAGACATTGAAATTGAGAAAACGACATATCCCAATATATTTGTGGGACATAAGATTTAGTCAGGATACCAACTTACATACGAGGACATGAAGATTTCTTAAAGGTCAACATGGAAATTCAGAGCAAGAATACTATCAAATCTACCAGTCAAGAATGCATGAGGCTAAAAATCAATTATCCAACATATACTAGAAGCATGTGGTTTAGAAGAAATCAAGAAATACCTGGAGATTACCTATGAAGGCAATGCAACTTGTAGATAAGAGAAGACTACATCAAAACAAAGTCAAGCACTCATCATAGAAGACTAGACTCTACATACTGAATGACTTTTATTAGTTTGAGGCGGAGTATTATACATGCTGCACTCTTTTTCCCCTAACTAAGTTTTTTTCCCACTGGGTTTTTCTTAGTAAGGTTTCTAACGAGGCAGTATAACTGATCCAGTAGTATCAGTTTATATTTTTCGGTCCCGAAGTACCGACTTAACATCATCCTAAAGTATGTTGTTAATAGTGTATAATGAATGGTAATATGTATGAGGAGGGTGTTATAAACCCTATACTTAATACATACATTATACCCCTATAATGTTAAACAATATATTTATTATGTGGTTAGTTATAAGTTCATGTATTACTATATAATATATATGTTGACCTTATGTAAGATGATGAATACAATGAGTTTCTCTCCTTTTTTTTTAGGGAGGCTCTATTTGTACACCCTTTCAACAAAAAGCTAAAAAATTCTACAAACACCCATTAAAAAGCTGAATTCTTGATGTGGGACATGATGTGACATGCTTTTTATATTTTATGAACAAAAAGCTAAAAAAATCTAGAAACACCCATTAAAATTATCATGACATGCTTTTTATATTTTATGAACAAAAAGCTAAAAAAATATAGAAACACCCATTAAAATTATCGACAGGTTTTTACAAAGATATATGTTATCTTTGTGACCTTTTTATTGTTTAAATAGAGGTTCCCTTGATAAAACATTATGACCTTTTTACAAAGTTATCGACATATGTAAAAAAAATTTAAGTTCATAAAATTTTATGATATATGTAAAAAAAAATTAAGTTCATAAAATATGATTAACCCAAGCCAAACAAACATTTTCGTCATAACAAAAGACCACAAAGATAACGAATCTTATGACCTTTTTACATTTTTAAAGCCACTCAATTATTATCAATGAATTCTACTATAAAACGAGTTGTCTCACATAATAATGTACTTATCAATGTATATACCTAACATAATTTTATTTATTTCTTTTTTATTTTAGTTACAATTTTTTTTATAACCGACGGGTTTAGGTTGAGTTAGTGGCGAAACTTGAATAAAAATATAAAAGTAACTTTACAATTTACATAATTTTATAAGTTGATTTTTTTTATGTTTTTATTAATTTAACTAATGATATAAATTTAATTTAAGTTAAAAAAAAGTAAATAAATAAAAATACAAAGTAAATAAATAAATAATAAAAAAATATGAATAAATTTGATGTGGCTTGATTTGAATGATTTGATGTGAGGGTGGTGTGAAAAAGGGTGGATGGGTGTACAAATAATAGGGTAGGAGAGAAACTCATTGTATTCATCATCTTACATAAGGTCAACATATATATTATATAGTAATACATGAACTTATAACTAACCACATAATAAATATATTGTTTAACATTATAGGGGTATAATGTATGTATTAAGTATAGGGTTTATAACACCCTCCTCATACATATTACCATTCATTATACACTATTAACAACATACTTTAGGATGATGTTAAGTCGGTACTTCGGGACCGAAAAATATAAACTGATACTACTGGATCAGTTATGCTGCCTCGTTAGAAACCTTACTAAGAAAAACCCAGTGGGAAAAAAACTTAGTTAGGGGAAAAAGAGTGCAGCATGTATAATACTCCGCCTCAAACTAATAAAAGTCATTCAGTATGTAGAGTCTAGTCTTCTATGATGAGTGCTTGACTTTGTTTTGATGTAGTCTTCTCTTATCTACAAGTTGCATTGCCTTCATAGGTAATCTCCAGGTATTTCTTGATTTCTTCTAAACCACATGCTTCTAGTATATGTTGGATAATTGATTTTTAGCCTCATGCATTCTTGACTGGTAGATTTGATAGTATTCTTGCTCTGAATTTCCATGTTGACCTTTAAGAAATCTTCATGTCCTCGTATGTAAGTTGGTATCCTGACTAAATCTTATGTCCCACAAATATATTGGGATATGTCGTTTTCTCAATTTCAATGTCTATGCATTAAGTTTGGAACGTATATTGCTAGCACATGTGTTGAGAACACAATACTATGTCTCGAGATATTTAGGAGATACATTTGTGCACCGATTGCGCTTAAGTACGCTACTGCTGGACCAAGTACTTCTTCGCTTTTTTCTTGGAGGCGGTAAGGACTCTTGTGTATGAGTAGCAATAAAACATTCATGGGTGTGCTTAGCAGATAAACTTTGTCCATGTTAAAATATACAACAACTTCTGGATGTTGTTTGATTGATGGACATATATACAATTACATGTATACTCGAAACTACAGGTCGAGGAAATAATTAATTTATTTTTCACGTCCGCGCTATGCGACGGGAATTCGATTGATGTTGGTTCAGATCGTTACGGTAACTGTTTGGAACCGGCACACGGTATAACAAACGAAAGAGATAACGTGAAAAATAAATTAGTTACATACCCAAAATGATATGGAAATGTGTTTAACATCAATCAAAACAACAAATACTGATACCTGTTCCGATAATAACTACGGCAGTACCGATGTTGTTCAATCAATATCAGTTAAGTTTTAAAATTTATAAGGTTCGATTTTCTAAAACCTATACACTGCTATTTAACACGAAAAAAAAAACATCGAAACACTGATTAAAATAGCACGTGTAAACGTGAAATCCCTAAGCTTCAATGGCTTGTAAGTTCGTGCTTCAACGACTTGTACATTATTACGAAAACTCGATTTTGAATAAGATTTATGTCTAAACGTAGAGAAAAATAGATACGTCATAATGGTACAATTGAAAATTTGTTAAATATTATATTTTAAAAATTATAAAAGAAAAATACAACTCATTTTTCAAATAAAACTTTAATAGGGCTTTAATGGGATGGTTGAGTTGGGTTTTAATGTGGTTAAATAATAATTATTGAGTGTTTAATTGTAAAGTTATGAAGAGGAGGTTAGAAGGTAATTATTGTACACTTATATGACATTGTCAATGTGTAAGCCATGCAACAAAAAATGTACAAGGTGTCTTAATTTTTATCTACCTACCAATCAGAATTGCTTCCTTCATTGCTAATCCTTTTTCTCATTTTCCCGCTAATCCTTTTTCTCATTTTCCCATCTATTTAAATCAATTAAAATAATATATAATTCTGAAGTCGCATCATATTTTTTTTCTCTCTCTAACTGTCTTTAAACTTTCTCTTTCAGATCAATAGTACAATATTTTTATATCATTTCTTTACCCCATCTATGATTTTACTAGTTGCAACCCTTATTATACGGACGCTAAATGTGAAATATGGGCCTTAAACAAGAGTTTATAAATGTTGAAAACTTAATCGTGCCTATGCGTTGCGTTGGGAATCAATAAGGTGAATTTAGTAAGGTGTGCATTTAGCTAAGGGTTGAAGGAGACCATTTTTTCATCCATAACTATCTTTGAACTCTTTCTTTTTCTTTCACATCAGCATCATATCACATTTTCTCCATCCCTTCCCTAGCCACCTATGATTGCGTTGGGAATCAATAAGGTGAATTTAGTAAGGTGTGCATTTAGCTAAGGGTTGAAGGAGACCATTTTTTCATCCATAACTATCTTTGAACACTTTCTTTTTCTTTCACATCAGCATCATATAACCTATGATTTTACTCATTGTACCCATTACTTCACGGATGCTTGAAATTGAATACGGGCTTTAAACGTGAGTTTAAAAATGTTGAAAAGTTGGTTGTGCCTATGTGTTGGGAATCAATGAGGTGAATTTAGTAAGGTGTACATTTAGTAAGGTTGGAGGGAGTCCATCTTTTCATCCATAACTATCTTTGAACTCTCTCTTACACGTCATCATCTTATCACATTTGAACTCTCTCTTACACGTCATCATCTTATCACATTTTCTCCATCCTTTCCCTAACCATCTGTAAAACCCTAAATGCATCAATTTTCATCCTGAACAATCCCTACTATTTTCTAAATAAACTAATTAATAATTTGAGTTAATTGAACGGATGGTCCATGAGGATTGGTCAAATTTGAGTTTATCGTCTCTGGCCTTAAGATGAATGTTCATAAAAGTTGTCTCTCTGCATTGGTGTGAATCCGGCATCCACTCAACTTCTGGCAAACTTCCTCCACTTTTGGGTGTGTGCTCTTCTCATTACATACCTTGGGCTCCCGGTTGGTGCTAATATGAAACTCGTAAGAATTTGGAAAATGATCTTTGAAAACTTTGAGTCCAAATTATCGAAGTGGTAGGTGAGAACTCTTCCAATTGGTGGGCGGCTTACCCCGGTCAAATTTGTCCTTAGTAGCCTTCCTGTATATATTTTTTCTCGTTGTATATAGCCCTCTCAAAAGGTATTAACGACTTGAAAAAACTCAAAAAACAATTTTTAAGAGGTGGCTCAAATGATAGTAGGAAAATCCATTGTGTAACAGCCCAAACAAACCGTACCAAGATATTGTTCACTTTGCCCCGATGGGTTGCCCATCCAGGAACTCATGGTTTTGTTTTTACCCAACGAGTTGCTCGCCCAGGTAAAACGCGTCTTGATAGAGAAGGTATTCACCCCTTATAAGGAAGGCTTCGTTCTCTGTAACATCCCAAAAATCCGTAAACTAGTGACTCGGGTTAGTGAACGACCCGATCGCTAGTACATGAAATAAGGAGCAAGGTTTGTCATTATGATGTGTTTCGACTTGAGTTAAGTGACAGTTTAGCCGTTAAAGAGAGTCGAGATCAAAACGCGCAGGAGTTTAACTACAAGGACCCAGATGTAATTATGGGATATTTATAATCAACTTTTGAGAAAAACCCTATCCATTTCGTGGCTTGGACCTGTGCGACGGAAGAAAGGAAGCCGAGAATAGGAGGAGCGACCGGAGAAGAAGAAGAGAGGCCGACGTCCGAACGGTGCGACGACGGTCATGCGGCAATGTGGTTCCCGGGGCGCGTTCAGGTAACACCGATCCTTATTATTTTCCTTTTCGTATTGATTTTTACAAGAAGACTCGGTTAGAGTTTTACTTATGTTTGCGGTGATCGGAGAAGAAGGAGCGGACGATGGTCTGACGGGGGTGCTTGGTTCACGGCAGAGGAAAGCAACGGCGGAAACGAGTATTGGCTCCGGGCATGATTTCCGGAGAGGATGACCACGGCTGTGGTCGGCAAGGGCAACGGTGACCGGCGGCGATATGTGTAATGAGGAGGTGACGACGGGGCACGGCGATTGACGGAGGATGCTGTGGTAATGCTCCTATCAGAGGTATGACGTTGGTGTTGGCAGGAGTAGGGTGTAGGTGATGGTGGTGCGCGACGGGGAGAAAAGGAAGGGAGTTGGCCGGTTAAGATTGCCACGGGGCGGAGAAATCGTGCTTGGGTGGTGCATGGTGGTGGAGCACGGTGATGGTTCATGGTCGTGACGAATGGAGCGGAGACGGGTTCACCCGATTAGGGTTGCATGAGTTGAACGTGTGCATGGGAAACCCGACTCGACTGCGTGTGTTCCACGGGACTATTGTTTTTGCATGGCATGCGTGCACATGATCATGGGGCTAGGGCCCGTATGGCATCTGCATGTAAGCGAGGACACGGGTACTGATGTGTTTTGTGAATTAAGTATAAAAATATAACTAATTATATTATTAAAGTGATTGATTTCACAAGATCAGGTTTTAAATTTATAAATTAAAATGTTAATTACGTTAACTTAAAACACACACAATAGGCAAGTGTACCTATCGCAACGTAATATAGTCAGGTAAGAACCAAGTATCGAACCAATGGACACGGTCGAGTTCCAATACTCAACTTTTGTTATCGTTTAGCCGGATTAATTAGTAGGTGGGTTTTGTGTGCTTATGAAGCAGAAAAGTAAATGACAGTAAAGTAAATAACATAAAAGTAAATATGTGCATGAAGTGTGTAACAGAAATGTAACTAGCAGAATAGTAAATAGCAGAAAAGTAAATAAAGCGAAAATTATCAGATTACGAAATGTATTGCTTCGGGATTCGAATCAGCTTGATACATGATAGTGTTAATTTAACTAATTCAGTGGTATGACTACTATAAACTTGTAACCCGGGTCACCCCTAGAGCCTCATCCTCACGACATTTGATTTGCAAATTATATTCTTTAAAAAGTGGTAGTGCCTCCCGTTAGGGACAACATTTACCCTCAACCCATCGAATGGTCATCTCCGGGTTGGATAAAGACATCAGACTCAAAATGCTTTATATTAAGTTAAATAGGTGATTATATTTTTCTCACCGGGAGGCGGTGTAACAATGGAACCAAGTATAAAGACGTACCGTTCCCCCAACATGAGTTCACCAATTATTGGTCGCATAATAATCTCGTATAAAGACGTACGATCTTAGAAGTATAGACCAAGCCTTGGCTTATCAATCTATGCTCGTATAAAGACGTACGAGTTTCAAAGGAAGTTTGATTAAAATGGGTTTTACGATCTTACTCTTTAAAATCAAAACACTCACAAATATAAAGACGGATTTAGACAATAATAAAAACCCATCAAAAGATGGTTTTTGAGGACGAATTAGTTAAAGACTTAAACATACCACTTCATTAATAGATTAAACATTAGCATGCACCAAACATCATCTTCACCCTAGCAATACATAGAAGTTTTAGCCACGAATGGCCATAACGACTAGCGTAATGATGAGTTTCGTAAGCTCCCCTATTGTGAAACAAGGAGGAAGAGCCCCTCTACTCTCTACTCTAACTACGAAAATGCTCTCTTCTTAAGTGTAATTTTGCTCTGGATTGGTGTGTGGAATGAAGAACCCAAGCCTCCTATTTATAGGCCTCAAAATGTGTAGTGCACGGCCGTGCAATGGGTTGCACGGTCGTGCAAAGGCCCAGGGAATCAAACAAGGTACAGAGGACACGGTACCGGGCCGTGGGAAGCAGAGAAGGGCAATGCATGACCGTGCATTGGGATGCACAATCGTGCATCCCTCTCTTTTTCCCCAGCTTTGTCTTGTAGCTTCTTGTTAACTATTGTTGACCAATTTTGACTTCTTGGGGGTCAATGCTCCGGGAATAAACCTTCTAGAAGCTTGAATACTTGGTGTTCTTGATATGATTTAGCTTGATTTGTATTTTTAACACCGAATAACCTGCAATTACAAAATATTTTGTGTTTTAAGCATAAATTGCAAGGTTATTATTTAGTACCATAATGTGAGATTATTATGTATGTAAAATATGTATAAATAATGACATATCAGGTACGCAAGTCCTGTTAAGGACGAAGGACTATAATACTTAAACCCGAGAGACAAGGGTCTCGCGGGTAAGAAACATTGGGATGACGAGACGAGTGTCGGGGTTTTATTTTTGTATACGTTACCTGACGTAATTGTAGAACGTATTCTGATCACGTGATCGTATGTTTGGCAGGGTCGGGATTCAAGTGAGTGGACAGAGTGTAGATCAAGGATCGGGACTCAGCATAACCAGTGAGTTTCTAACACCCCCACTTCTTTAAATGTTTTTGGGGCTATCGTACATACTTAAGATACAAGCTTAATCTATTAAACGTGTTAAAAGTTTCGGATTCTAATCTGACGTGTTTATGAGCTTAAATAAGTATTAAGGAGTTGTAGGGTCTATGGTGTAGCCATAAGAATGTGCTAGTTAGAGCTATGAGTCATTAATGTGTGACGTGTTAAGGGTTGATCGAGGATAGTCGGGCCTTAAGCTAAATGCTTATGATTTTATGTGGAATATATGTATTGTTTTAGTGCTATGTGTAAGGTGCAGGTGTGGTTAACGAGTCATATAAATATAGTATGATGGGAAGGGTATAGAATCCGAGCAGTAACGTGGACCACCCAATCACATTTGATCACCGTGATTTGACAATCTATGATTACTCTCATATTCTGAATATGTGCCCATAGTAATCACTCTAACGTTCTATCTTAAGTAGGATTAGGTGGCTAACATAAAGCGTACGAGATCTGGGCAAGCGTGGAACCCTGACTAAGAAGAATACAGATCGACAGGACAACCGACGACTGCCGTAGATAGAGCTAACAGTGAAGTGAGAGGGATGTTGGCGCTTCTCGTGCCAAGTGTGACTAGAGTCTCGGTCGACGACATACCGCGTGGAGCTATGATTGGAAAGACTGGATGAAAAAGGAGAGCAGTGCCAGCTGTACGTGATTTTCCTCCAGGATGTGGATCTACATGGTGGAGAGATTGACCACTTGCGGCAATCAAGAGAGCTCTATTTCAGGAGGACACGACAGATGCACCTAACGTGGTCTATTTCAGGAGGACACGACAGTTGTCACGAGAGATTTCGGAGTGATTTGACGTTATGACTGATTTGGCGTTTACGATGGGGTGATGCTCAATTCAAATATTGATTATTAGATTTTGACATTGATTGCGAGTTATACCGCGGGATGAATAGAGCATGATTAATGATAATTGTGCTTGTGATAGCGTACTGTTTTGGGTACAATGTTAAATTTAGTGCGGTATTGTGTGATTATGTGATTGCTTTTGAACAACGTGAATTCATATTAAATGTGATTGTTGTTGTGATGCTAAAGCAGGGTTTATTAGATTGTATGAGTAGACTCGTATAGACATGAGTTTTGAATTTGTCTGTGTCTACAATCTTAAGATAGTGTCACCTATGTGCTAACGATTAGGGGATGTTGGAGTGCAATGGGTGTATTGCACTTCATGTGAATGTGCAGGACGGGGTCCTGTGAGAAATTGTGGTAATATGCCTTGTGAGTAGATATAAAGGTTCGGGACGAAATCCTGTGGGGAATTATGATTTATATATTATGTGTGTAAATGATTAGGATGATGTCTAGTGTTTAGACTGAGTAATGTGTTGTTCTGAACCTTTGGTACGACCCGTGTGGGGTACGACCGTGTAAACTCTGTGTGAGTATGTGATGATTAGGAGATGAGATTCGAGAGTTTGTGTGTCTATAAATGACGAGGTCATATCGTATATGTGTAGATCTGCTCAGGTCTAGCTAGTTATGTGTGTGCTTTGTGCGAGTTAGAGAGTTGAGATGCAATACCTATTTATACTTTGAACACGATAGGTTTTGTTATTACGACCTGACGTTATGTGCCCTGGTAGTGCACGCTTAGTCGTGCATAAGGTGCTTAAAAGTTCATCACCGGCCTTAAACGGGCATTTAAACATGTTGAAAAATCGACCAGGCCTATACACTGGGAATCAATGGGCCGGGTCACATCATATTTTTTTTCCCATCTCTAACCACCCATGAACTCTTTTTCACATCAACGTCATATCATATTTTTCCATCATTTCTCTATATCACCTATGATTTTACTAATGTACTCCTTGCTACACAGACGCTAAAAATTGAATATTGGCCTTAAACGGGAGTTTCAAAATGTTGAAAAGTTGACCGTGTCTATGCGCTGGAAATCAATGAGGTGAATTTAGTACGGTATACATTTAGCTAAGAGTGAAAGGAGTCTATCTTTTCATCCATAATCATCCCTAAACTCTTTCTTTCACGTAAACACCATATCACATTTTCTTCACACCTTCCTTATTAATCTCTGAAGCCCTAAGTACATCATTTTTCACCCGAACCATTTTCTAAATAAACTAATTAATAATAATAATTTTAAAGAAAATGTAATACAAAAAAAAACATAAAATTAATTTAAAAGCACAATATTCCACTACAATTTACCAAAAAAAACTTGACCAATAAGAATGGCGTGGGAAAAGACTCGGAATTGACGAAGACGAATAACGTAACTTCCCCACTTGTCTCGTCTTCTTCCATATATACTTGCCATATTCTCATCTACACTTTATTATTTATAACGCGATTGATCGATTAGCTTCATAACCATGGACTAACGCCACATGACCGTTAGTCCATAACCCCATCAGTGGCGGATCAAGAACTTTTTCTAATGGGGGTCGAAAAATTTTGGGGTCGGTTAAGTAGTGATATATAACAGTAAATTTAAAGGGGTAACTTTACGAACATGCCCCCCATACTCCCTCAATAGGTCCGCCCCTGAACCCCACGAACATGCAAATAATCTAAAGGGGTAACTTTACACAATAGTAACCAAGTTTCCCATCTGTTCCATTTTAGTCATTCAAACTTTTTTTGTCTCATTTTAGTCACTCAAGTTTTCTTATATGTTCCATTTTAGTCACTAAAACTTTTTTGTCTTATTTTAATCACTCAAGTTTCACATGTTCCAATTTTGTTAAATTACCATGTTACGAGTTACTTTTTTGTATTTTTTTACATGAATATGCTGAAAATAAAATCCAAAACCATATATTCATAATACAAAATCCAAAAAAAAAGTATCTTGTTAACCTCCTAATTGTACGGTATTCTTCCACAAACACCTTGTTACAAGTGTTTATATTTATTGATGAAATATAAAAAATAATAGCTATGTAGTTTCTTTAAAGAATCCAATAATTGAGATTATAAAAGTCGGTCGTGGAGACACAAAAGTAAACTTCCGTACATAAACCCTTTGCTATATACCAATCACAATTGCTTCCTTCCTTGCTAATCTTTTTTTTTTCTTTTCATTTTCCCATCTATTTAAATCATTTAAAATAACATTTATTTATATATGTGCTAAAACCGAATTATTATAAAATCAAATTTTAATACTTAGTTATTTATATGTTATGATATTAGAGCATTCTCATTAGCTTCTCTATCTTTATTTTTATAATTACACTAAAAATCACTATATTTTTTTCTTATTTTCAATTAAATAATAATTTTTTATACCTTTATCATTACATTTCCTTTCTCCTTCACTCACAACTACTTTAAAAAAAATATTAAAAAAATTAATAGAGGCGAACAATGTTTTCACAAATATACATATGAACGGTAACATTTTCTCTCTCCTTCACTAACAACCACTTTAAACCAGCCCTTAAAATATGCAGAACCCACAACATATACAGAACCTGTTATGAATGCTCTTAGATTGTAAGTTTTCATCATGATAAAATCTTGTTAATATATATTTTTTAAATATCTACCGATTGTTACTGATAAAAAGATTCATTCCAGTTATGTTTAAAAAAAGTTATGATAAACCTACCACTAGGGATGGCAAAATAACTCGAGCCCACCGGGTATACTTGAAACACGAAACATCCAACACGGATATGATATATATTTTTTTAAATCACGGGTATGAGATTATGTGATACTCGACCCGATTACCCGAAACCACATACCCGTTTACCCGAATCATATACCTGAAAAATTTTACTTTTAATTTTTCTTTAACTCATGTCTATAAATATTTCGTTTTAATACTTTCATTATGTGGAATTTTTTTTTTTTTTTTTGAAAAATGTACTTGATAATATTAAGTTATGTAATTTATTCATATTTAATATGTTATTATAAATATAAAAATAAAGTCATAGAAAATTACATGACATATACCCGACGGGTATTGACCGATACCCACAAGTATTTCCGATACCTGATACTAACGGATATACCAAATACCCGAAGGGTAATTACCCAACACAAACTCAACGATAATGGGTCGGGTATATGATACAATTTTACAAACGAGTATGGATCTGAGATTACTAAAACCCGAACCATTTTCATCCCTACCTACCACACTTATGATTTTACCAATCTACCCCTTATTATATGGGTGCTTAAAAGTTCATCACGGGCCTTAAACGGGCATTTAAACATGTTGAAAAATCGATCAGGCCTATACACCGGAATAAATGGGCCGGGTCACATCATGTATTTTTTTTTCCTTCTCTAACCACCCTTGAAGTCTTTTTCACATCAACGTCATATCATATTTTTTCATCATTTCTCTACATCACCCATGATTTTACTATTGTACTCCTTGCCACACAGACGTTAAAAAATGAATATGGGCCTTAAACGGGAGTTTAAAAATGTTGAAAAGTTGACCGTGCCTATGTGCCGGAAATCAATGAGATGAATTTAGTACGATATACATTTAGTTAAGAGTGGAAGAAGTCCATGTTTCTATCCATAACCATCCGTAAACTCTTTCTTTCACGTGAACACCATATCACATTTTCTTTATACCTTCCTTATTAATCTCTAAAGCAAATACATCATTTTTCACCCGAACCATTTTCTAAATAAACTAATTAATAATAATAATTTTAAAGAAAAAGTAATATAAAATTAATTTAAAAGTACAATAGTCCACTACAATTTACCAAAAAAAAAACTTGGCCAATAAGAAAGGCGTGGGAAAAGACCCCGAAGACTCGGAATTGACGAAGACTCGGAATAACGTAACTTCCTCACTCGTCTTCTTCTTCCACACTTTGCCATCTTCTCACTTACACTATTATTTATAGCGCGATTGATCGATTAGCTTCATGACTGTGGAGTAATCGATTGTTATACGTACAAAAGGAAGACGAATTGTGCATTCATCTGTAATGGCGGCCAAGGAGCATGTGGAGGAGATTCGGAGGACGAAGTTTTCAATCGGAGGAGAGCCGAATCCGTTGACGGAGGATCTTCATCAGGCCGTGAAGAATCTGTCCGCCGAGCTTTACGCAAAAGATGTTCATTTCCTCATGGAACTGATCCAGGTTTTCATTTATCTATCACTCGTTATGCTAGTATTTTGCTCGATTTCTTCACTCTGTTATAGTATATAAAGTTTAACCTAGGGTTTACTTCATATAACAAACGGTTATGAACGTATATTTATGATTGTGAATTGCAGTTTTTCTGAAATAGATAACCTAATCGACTTGATAATTAAGTTTGTTTTAAGGCGTTTTTTGTTGAACGATTTTTGACAGAATGCGGAAGATAACGAGTATCCGGAAGGAGTGGATCCGTCGCTGGAGTTTATTATTACGTCGAAGGATATAACAAACACCGGAGCTCCGGCGACTCTGTTAGTTTTCAACAACGAGATAGGGTTTTCTCGTAAAAATGTTGATTCTATTTGCAGCGTGGGAAGGTCTACGAAGAAAGGGCTTCGTAAGCGTGGTTATATTGGCGAGAAAGGTACTTGTCATAGTTTACTAATTACTTCTCCATGTGCATGTGTTAATTTATTAAAGGGAAAATTCCCAAAATAAAACATATGAAAACTCAAAGTTCTTAATATAAACATTAATTTTTTAAGTTTCAACATCCCAAAATCGTCTGAACATATGGGCGATTTTGCCGGACACTTGAACACTTAAAAAATTTCAGGCGAAATAAAAAAAATATTCCGAAGTAATAAAAAATTCCTGCGAAATCAAAGTTTTCCGGTGAATAGCCAGAAATATTAGTTTTTTTTGTTAGGTGTCGGGTCTCTAAGGCGTCCCCGAATGTCGGTGATTTCGCCCCATTTGATGGAAGTTCCGGCAATTTTGGCATGTTAGTATGTTTATTCACGGAATTTGTCATGCTACACCGCTTGTATTTGTGACTGTCGATTGTGTTTACCTAATGTGTTTTTGAAAGGGAAAATAATGGGTTGTGCTATACGCACTATCTTTAATCTGAATTTTACTTGTTGCACCCTTTCCCTTAAGTTCTCTATAAATACAGTTTTAACCTTTTTTGTTTCTTTTGTCTTTTACATGTTTAAAAAAACTTTAATTAACCAACTTTATTATAAGTATTAATTATGGGTTTAATACATAACACCAACTTAAAAAAACATATTTTATAGTGTTTATAAAAACTTTATATGATTATTTTTTTAAAACTTTTTATGAAAAAAATAAAATACTAATTAGAAAAAGAGTTTTTAAATAAGTCTTAATTTATTTTATCGGATGTGGCGGGTCGGGCTTGTATTTGTAGTAGTGGAGGTTAGCGGCGATAGAGGTGTTCAGCGGTTCGGTTTTCGGCTTTTTTGGTTCAGTTTAATCGATTTTTTATTTTTTAGGCCTATCTGTTAGTTTAACAGAACCGTATTGTGAATTTGTCTAACCGAGCCAAATTCAACCGAATAAACTGAATTCAAAAAAATGTATAAATCGAATTCAACATATATAGGGTAGGACAAGTAGGAGGGGAGGGGTATACGTTTTATGTTATACAAAATGATTTTAAACTTAAAAGAACAACTTTAGAAATAATGATTTTTTTGAATGTGGTAAAATGACAAGCTTAATTTTTTTTAGGGGGGAGGGGGTTACGACAAGTAGGAGGGGGAGGGGTATACGTTTTGATGTTATAGAAAGTGTTTTTAAACTTAAAAGAACGTTTTAGAAATAATGATTCTCGAATGTGGTAAAATCACAAGTTAATTTTTTTTTCGGGGGGGGGGGGGGGGTACGACAAGTAGGAGGGGGAGGGGTATATGTTTTATGTTATACGACAAGTAGGAATGGAGATACGACTAGTAGGAGGGGTATACGTTTTATGTTATAGAAAATGCTTTTGAACCTAAAATAACGTTCTAGAAATAACGATTTTCGAATGTGGTTAAATGACAAGTTTAAAAGTTATTTTTTTCAGAGGAGAGTATGACAAGTAGGAAGGGAGGTGCGACTAGTAGGAGAGGGGAGGGGTATACGTTTTATGTTATAGAATATGCTTTTAAAACTAAAAGAACGTTCTAGAAATAACGATTTTCGAATGTGGTTAAATGACAAGTTTAAAAATTATTCTTTTCGGAGGGGGTACGATAAGTAGGAACTAGTAGGAGGGGGAGGGGTATACGTTTTATATTATATAAATTATTTTTAAACAAAAAAACAAGTTTAGAAATAATACTTTTTAGAAAAGGGTAAAATGACATTTTTAAAAGTTCAGGGGTGGGGTACGACAAGTAGGAGGGGGGGTATGTATAGCCTAACCCAAAATAACCGAAATGTACATTTTGACCTAAACTTTTGTCAAAATTTACATCGACTTTTGCCCTCTCAGAAGTAACAATATCCAAATAAAAAAAAGCCACATAAGCTTAGCTTGCTAAATTTCAGCGTAGAGACTAAATTTCAGGCTACACAAATAACTTGGAAAGAGTACAGGTCCATCGATAACCAATAAAAGTCGCCAGACAGTCTGGAAGCCAGAGTTTAGCTGGCGGTTTTTTAGTTGGTTTGACTGGCTTTTTTGGTGGACTCATTATACTTTTCCAAGTTATTTGTGCCTGCTGAATTCTAGCCCTCTTAGCCGGCTTAGCTAAGGTGGCGTTATCTGATTGGTTGATTTTACATCTCTGCTTTTGAAAAGGTTAAAAGTCTATGTATATATGTATCTGATTGGTTGATTTTAGATATCTTTACTTTTGAGAAGGTTAAAATTCTATGTGTATTTTGGAAAAAAAAATTGGTCAAAACATACATTTTGGTGATTTTGTGACTATGCATATTTTTAGTCGAATCTGTTAAAATGTGTTGGCGTAAGAGGAAATTGGAGGAACTGTACAGAAAAGTATTTTCTATTTTGAATTGCTATAAATTTGGTATAGGTGATTAGGTGCAAATACATGTCACCTCTTTATGTTTATATGTATGGGTGCTACTTGGTCGGATTGGGTGGGTTTCGGGTTTCATTATTTTGAAGGCCACCAAACTGAATAGTGTTTCAGGTTAATGGGTTTGGTCTTAGTTCTGCAGGTTACTGGTTCTGGTAATCTGAATAAGTCAAAACTGCATTTTTATATTAACTTAAGCTGTCAAACAAGGTGCATGGAATCAGAAATAAGCTGCAGTTCTGAAGTGAACAAAACTTGAATTGTCTTGAGATGATCTTACTTTAAATAATAGATGCTCTTCATCCCATCTTTTCAAGTACTTCTTTTTAACAGATCTGCATTCACATTCTTTAAAAGAGGAACACACTTTCTGTCATATTGCATTCTTATTTTATGCATCTCATTTAGTACTGTTTTTGATACATTGTCTACATTTTGCAACAGGAATCGGGTTCAAGAGTGTATTTCTGATAACATCTCAGCCTTGCATCTTCAGTAACGGCTATCAAATAAGGTTCAATGAAAAACCATGCCAACAGTGTGATCTTGGTTATATTGTCCCTGAATGGGTCGAGGAGGATCCAACTCTATCTGCCATTCAAAGCATATATGGTTCGGCTACTGCTCTGCCAACTACAACCCTGGTGTTACCATTAAAGTCAGAGAAGGTCAAGCCAGTGAAGGATCAACTTTCAAGCATCCACCCTGAAGTGCTTTTGTTTCTTTCTAAGATAAAGCGGCTTTCAGTCAGGGAAGACAATGAAGATCCTAGGCTAAACACTGTGAGTGCAATATCAATCTCCAGTGAGAAAAACTTTCTTACTTTGAAGAGCATGGATGCCGAGTCCTACACACTTCATCTTACTGCTGATGTTTCTGGCAATCAAGATGATACAGATTGTGGCTACTACATGTGGAAACAAAGGTTTCCCGTGAAGCAAGAAAATAAAGTTGAAGTCCGATCTGAAGTAGAGGAGTGGGTGATTACATTAGCTTTTCCAAATGGGAAAAGACTCAACCGAGGTGCAAGCATGCCTGGCATCTATTCATTTCTACCTACCGAGACTGTCACAAATTTTCCTTTCATAATGCAAGCAGATTTTCTCTTGGCCTCATCAAGGGAAAATATCCTCTGGGACAGCAAATGGAATCAGGGAATTCTCGATTGTGTACCTATTGCTTTTCTAAACGCATTTACCTCATTGGTAAAGTCCTCAGAAACTGCTCCTGTTTCTAGCCTTCCTTATCAGTTTAGGTTCTTACCTGTCAAAGAATCCTCTCATTCAAAACTGAATCATGTCCGAGATGCAATTAAAGCGAAGCTTTTAAACGAGACTATTGTTCCATGTGAGTCATATACGGGGCAGAAGTTGTTTCGTAAACCCAATGAAGTTGGTAGGCTGAAGCCTGCATTTTGGAGCATATTGAACAGCGCAAGGAGCCAAGGTGTTAGTTTCTCTAACATTTCATCTCACGGAGCCTATCTCCTTGCTTTTTCTTTTGATCAAGAGGAATACAAATCCATTCTGGAGTTCTTGGAAATCCAAGCTGTAGATAATGAATGGTATGTTAAATGCATTGCTGGTTCTAATCTTGTAAGGGGAGTCTCAGAGGAAGTTTATATGCAGCTTTTGGTGTTCGTAGCAGAGAATTGGTTGTCCTCGTTTTACACGACCAACATCAAAATTATACCATTCATAAAGTATGTCGGGATGGATGGCAAAGTGAACTTGTTCAAAATCAAGGATTGTGCAAACAAGCTGCTTGCGGCTGATTCTGATCAAATCACCTGGTTGATCAACTGGAACACAGAATTCAACTCTTCTACTGGTCAGTTCTTTCTGCCTGCTGCCACACAAGAAGCTTTAGCATCATGTTTCAAGAAGCATACCTTAAAAAAGTGGCTTACGGAGGAGGTTAAGGTTAAATTTGTCAGTGTTGGTGAATATGCTGATGATCTTATTCCTTCACTCAGATACGACCGCCAGCTTGCTGTTACTTACGCCCATTTTCTCTACCACTCTTTAAATAAGAGTTACTTGTGGGAGCATCAAATTCTAAATCTGCGTAGTAAAATGCCGGTTGTTGATAACTATGGGCAAGTAACCGTAAGAAGAGATGGGGTTCTTGTACCTGCTTATGGAAGTAAATGGGTAGAGCTGATTGGTTCTAATCCTTGGAGGCAACATAATTATGTTGAGCTGGGAGAAGATTACACCCAGTCTGTGAGATATTTTGATAATTTTACATCAGGTGAAGACCTTGTTGAGTTTATGAAAAAATATGTTGGAGCTTCTGATGTTCCTTATCTGTCTCCTCCTAATGCTGCTGTTCCTACTCTGTCTTCTCCTCTTACGAAAACCAACACCTTCTTGCTTCTATGCTGGCTTTATAATTTGAGAATAAAGAAGGTTTCTTTACCTGAAAGATTTCTGTCCTCAATTAAAAATGGCAGCTGGTTGAAAATCTCTTTAAGCGGTTTTCCTGGCTACAGGCCACCTTCAGAGTCATTCATGCTTGAATCATCGAGCGGGAACATCTTACAGAATGGATCAGTGCTTGTTGATATCCCGTTGGTGGATGTAAAATTTTATGGTGATGAGATAAAGACATACCAAGAGGTTTTGAAAACCATTGGTGTGCGGTTTGAGAATAAAGAAGCTTGTGAATTCATCGGTGACCGTCTCATGTCCCTTGCAGCATCTTCAAAGCTTACACGGGACAATGTTGTTTCGATAATGAAATTTATTCAGTATTTGGGAGCGCATTGTATTCCTAGTAACGAATTCATTAACCGTATCAAACTAGGAAAATGGGTGAGAACATCTCACGGTGAGATGATCCCAAAGAACTCTGTTTTGTTTAGTAATGAATGGAATGCTGCTGCCCAATTAAGTAACATTCCATTTATCGATAAAGATTACTACGGAAGAGAAGTGTTTTCTTTCAAGAAAGAGTTAGAAATGCTGGGTGTGGTAGTGAAGTTTGATGAGAGTTGTTACCAGCTTGTTTCAGACAACCTCAAGTCCTCGTCTTTGTTGACTTCTTTGTCATCCGAAGCAACGTTACTGATGTTAAGGTGCATACAGAAGTTACATTCATCAGATAAGCTGGTGCAAGCAATTAAACACCAAAAATGCATAAAGACGAACTTGGGCTACAGATGTCCATCTGAATGCTTTTTGGTAACTTCAGAAACTGAGTGGGGTTGTCTTCTACAGGTATTTGGGTCGTTCCCGATTGTTGATAAAAACTTCTATGGAAGCTCCATCTTTTCTATGGAGAAAGAATTAAAGAAAATTGGTGTTATGGTTGATTTTGAAAATGCTGCAAAAGAATTTACTCGCACTTTTAAGCAACAGGCTTCATCATCTTCCATCAGAAAAGAAAATGTTTTTTCGTTTCTGGAATGTTTCAGAAAGTTGAAGAAACTGAAGGTCAAATTTCCAGAAGAGCTCAGGAGCTGCATACGCAAAGAGAAATGGCTAAGAACTAGACTCGGTGACTACCGATGCCCAAGTGAGTGCATTCTTTTTGGTACCGACTGGGTGCCAATTTCTCAAATATCCATCCTCCCCTTCATTAATGACAGTGAAAATTTCTATGGAAGTGGGATCCGTGATTATCAAGATGAGCTGAAATTGTTAGGTGTAACTACTGAATTCAATGATGGTGCCAAGTTTGTGGCTGCTGGACTTGTATTACCCGAGTGTTCAAGTAGCATTACTCCTGCAAGCGTTTATGCATTGCTAGATTCTGTCAAGAGACTTAAAGAAAGTGCATCAGAGATTCCTGCTAAATTTACTGAAAAACTGTCTCAGAAGAGTTGGTTAAGAACCCGTTGTGGGTACAAATGTCCGGAAGAGTGTTTGTTTTTCTATTCTGACTGGGAACCTTTCTTGAAACGTGATGATGGTCCGTTCATTGATGAACAGTTTTATGGATCTCGGATTGGATCCTACAAAGAAGTGCTTAATCTTTTAGGAGTGATAACAAATGTTGACATGGGATGCCAGTTGATTGCTAGTTACCTTGATTCTCAGTCAAATTTTGAAAGAATTAAGCGATTCTACAATTATCTGTCTGAATTTAAATGGAAGCCTGATGATGAAGACGACCAACAGATATGGATACCAAGAGGAACCGACAATGGGGAGTGGGTAACACCTCAAGAATGTGTTCTTCATGACAAAAACAATCTATTTGATGGTCAGCTGAATGTGCTGGATAAATTCAATTACGAAACAAAAATTCTCGCTTTTTTTGCTGACACTTTCAATGTGAAGGTCCATCCGTCTGTTGATGACTACTGCGAACTATGGAACAAATGGGAAAATTCGGATCAGCAGATAACACATACTGAATGCTGTGCTTTTTGGGAGTTTGTGGTTAAAAATTGGAACTCAGTATCAGAGAAAACGTTCGTCAAAAGCTTATCGAAACTCCCTGTATCATCTTCTAATTCTGATTGTATTCTTCTATCAGACAAGTGCGACGTTTTCATCGGTGATGATCTTTTCTTAACAGACCTCTTTCAAAGCTGTTCTCGTCCCATATTTGTTTGGTATCCTCAACCAAGTACCAAAACATTAACCCGAATCAAGCTTGTGGAGATTTACAACAAACTTGGTGTACGTACCATATCAGAATCCGCGGAAAAGAATTTGTCTGATGTTGATCATGTGAAATTGGAGCCCGTCAATTCAAAAGAAAAGCTTGTCAAAAAAGGCTTATTTAAACTGATTCTGGGGTTTCTAGCTGATCCAAATCTTAAAATTGACGCAGCAAGAAGACACGAAGTTGTTGGTCGTATATTGGGAGTTGAAGCGTTTGAGACAGCAGATCCAATGACAGTGAAGTACAGTTTGTCTTTATCTAGTGGAGATGTATTGAACGTGGAAGCTAAGAGGATGATCCGGTGGGACAAACAGAACTCGAAATTGTTTATGCAAAAGATAGAAGAAGGTGGTGGTCAGAAGAGTATTATAGAATACGCGTCTCATTTTGCTGAAGTGGTAGCTGAAGGGATGTTGTGGGAGAACGAAGAGCTTGTGCCTGAGCTTTGTGAACTGATCCGGTTGGGTTATCTGGTGGAGTTTGACGAGGAAGCAATCGAATTCCTCATGAAGATGAAGAATCTTCAAATATTTGTGGAGGATCATGACCATCTTTCTTCCGTATTCTCGTGTTAAAAGGTATGTCATGTTTATTTTATTAGTTATGCATGGTTCAAGTGTTGAGATTTGTACATTTGGTGTTTGAAATGCAGGAGAAGGCATTGTGATCTGATGGCCTGAAGCTAATCTACTGTATGTTATGATATTATGTGTTGCTTCATTCCAAGTCCTTTATTTTAGTTAAATGTAATCAAAATGATACTTCTATTACCTTTTGAAATATGTGTTTTTAGTTTTTTCATTTTCACCAATTGAAATTTGCATACTTTTAAGTTAAGCAAATCAATTTTTTGTTCAAAGCAGACAGTAGGACTTGAACAATTTTTTCAATCTTTATATTAATTACATGGAGTTTATTTTTCATACTTTACTGACAGCAAACTATTTTCTTAATTTCTTTTTCCTAATAAATCTCTTCGGTTTACATTGTAATCAATTCATTTATTCTATTTTCTTTTGATTAAATACATCTTAAGTAAGTTTTATCAATATTGTATTAGAAAAAACTATTTTTCTACCAAAGCAATTGGAATAGTTCACTACTAGAAAAAAAAAACCAATATCATACCAAAATTTCGGATGCAAAAATAGAATTCTTACATCGCAAGACGAAAAGGGAAACCTTAAGTTTGCGACAAACTTGCATCAAGTTAGTGACAAAATTACAAAAAACAAGAAAACCTTAGAGTGCCTGAAAAGCGTTTGCAAACTTGCGACACATTTGCGTAGAAATTCTTTTTTTCTTGTATTTTTCTCGCCGACTAGCAGTTTCATGGATCCAACATTGGCTTATTTTCCCAGTCGTTATCTTTCGACAGGTTATTATTATGGAGGTAATTGGTACTATGAGGATAACTGACAATAGCACTGATAAAAATAACCGACAATAGCACTGAAGACATTGGTAAAAATAACTGACAATAGCACTGATAAAAATAACTGACAATAGCACTGAAGACATTCGTACCCCACCCCTGAACTTTTCAAAATGTCATTTTACCATTCTCTAAAAATTATTATTTCTAAACTTGTTTTTTTTTGTTTAAAAGTATTTTTTATAACATAAAATGTATACCCCTCCTACTTATCCTACCCCCTTCACAAAAAAATAACTTTTAAAATTGTCATTTTACCACATTCGAAAATTGTTATTTGTAAAACGTTCTTTTAAGTTTAAAAGTAATTTATATAATATAAAACGTATACCCCTCCCTCCTCTTACAAGTCGTAACCCCCCCCCCCCCCAAAAAAAAAAATGTAAACATGTCATTTTACCAAATTCGAATAATCATTATTTCTAAAGTTGTTCGTTTAAGTTTAAAATCATTTTCTATAACATAAAACGTATACCCCTCCCCCTCCTACTGGTTGTACCCCTCTCCTCAGAAAAAATAATTTTTAAACTTGTGATTTTACCATCATTATTTCTAAAACGTTCTTTTAAGTTTAAAAACACTTTCTATAACATAAAACATATACCACTCCCCCCTCCTAATTGTCGTATCCCCCCTGAACGGAATTGTAAATTCGGTTTTCGGTTCTGTTAACAGATATATATATTTTCTGAACTCGGTTTATTCTTTTAACCGAATAAGTGATAACTATATATGTTGAATTCGGTTTATACATTTTTTTGAATTCAGTTTATTCGGTTGAATTTGGTTCGGTTAGAAAAATTCACAATACAAATCTGTTCGACTAACGGATAGACCAAAAAAAAATCGATTAAACTGAATCAAAAAAGCCGAAAACCGAACCGATGAACACCTCTATCGCCGCTAACCTCCACTATACAAATACAAGCCCGACTCGTCACATCTGATAAAATAAATTAAGACTTATTTAAAAACTCTTTTTTCTAATTAGTATTTTATTTTTTTCATAAAATGTTTTTAAAAAATAATCATATAAAATATGTTTTTTAAGTTGGTGTTATGTATTCAACCCATAATTAATACTTATAATAAAGTTAGTTAATTAAAGTTTTCTTAAACATGTAAAAGACAAAAGAAACAAAAAAGGTTAAAACTGTATTTATAGAAAACTTAAGAGAGGAGGTAGAATAAGTAAAATTCAGATTAAGGGGGTACGTATAACACAAACCATTAAAATTTTGCAACTTGAAGAGCTAAAGGCGAGTTTACATAATTCACCAAGGCAAAGTTTCGATTTCCTTATTTATTTAAAAAAGATATGTTAGTTAGGTTTGGCATGCCTTAGCCTTCCCAGTCACACCACCAAGGACCCTCCCTCCCCGAATCAAATAAACGGGAGAGGGGGAGATGTGATTTTTAACTTTATAAAGTTTTGAGTTTACCCTTGTAATATATATAATCTCATTTTTTTTTCAATAACTTTTGTTCGTTAATTAAAAAAAATTGTGGTTGTGTTTAAACTTTTTTCCTGATGTCACGGTATAAATTTTGTTATACTCATTTACAAGTGTCAACCACAACTCCCCCTCAACTTTATAAAATGTCAAAACTAGGTGTCTTTCCCTACTGCCACCCCCTTGTTGGTCCGTCTTAATTTTTTTTTTTGGATTTTTTTCTTTTGTTTTTTTACATTTTTTTATTGGGCCAACTTGTTAGCCGTAACTTCAAACGTTTCTTTTATCTACTTAACCACGTTTTCTTTTTGTGCTTAGTCACGTTAATGTCACCGCCTCAAACGTTTAAGATCCACTTCTCGCCACGGAGCGCGAGGGCTAATTTGCTAGTTCTATCTCAATCCTCTTTAGTCGTCGTAACACTTTTCACAGGATTACCCATTTTTCACCTTCATTTATCACGTAATTAATTAAGGCAATACAATTATATATATAAGGGATGTTCGAATAAGAAGTGAATTTTCATAAAGAAACCTAAAAAATGATTTCTTTTTTAACCGAATCCGGGTCAAACGAACTCTGATTGAGCTTATTCCAGCGGCATTGAAACCGCTCGTTGATATTTTTGAGGATGGGATGGGGTGGGGTGGGGTGGGGTGGGGTTGGGGTTTAGATTTTTCCATCCATAACCATCCCTAAATTCTGTCATTCATGTAAGTGTCATACCAGATTTTCTCCATCCATAACGATATGTAAAGCCCTAAATGCATCATTCTTCATCCTGAACCATCACTGTCATTTTCTAAATTAAGTAATTAATAATAACATGAGACCTGCCACCACCGTTGACGGAGGATCTTCATCAGGCCGTGAAGAATCTCTCCGCCGAGCTTTACGCAAAGGATGTTCACTTCCTCATGGAACTGATCCAGGTTTTCATTTATCTATCACTCGTTATGCTAGTATTTTGCTCCATTTCTTCACTCTGTTATCGTATAAAGTTTAACCTAGGGTTTACTTCATATAACAAACGGTTATGAACGTATATGTATGATTGTGAATTGCAGTTTTTTTCTGAAATAGATAACCTAATCGACTTGATAATTAAGTTTGTTTTGTTGAACGATTTTGTACAGAATGCGGAAGAGAACGAGTATCCGGAAGGAGTGGATTCGTCGTTTGAGTTTGTTATTAGGTCCAAGGACATAAACAAACACCGGCGACTCTGTTAGTTTTCAACAATGAGAAAGGTTTTTTAATTACATCTATATGTGCATGTGTTACTTTAGTCCTATAAATTAAATCTACAGAGTGTGTAACATACTTTTGTAAAATTTAAGTCATGCTAAATCGCCTGTATTTGTGACTATTGAGCGTGTTTACCTAACGTTATTTTGAAAGAGAAAATCACCTAAATGTACACTTTTAACCAAAACTTTGGTCAAAATTTACATTGACCATTAGCCCTCTCAAAAGAAAAAATATCCAAAAGCAATTAATAAAAAAATGTCTCATAAGCGCTTGGCCAATCAAAACCAAAAAATAACGCCATGCAGCCCGGAGGATAGATTTCAGGCTGTGTAGCGTTTTTTACTTGGTTCTGATTGGCTTTTTGGTGAACCCCATTATACTTTTCCAAGTTATTTGTGGCTGCTGAATTCTAACCCTCTTTACCGACTTAGCTAAGGTGGTGTTATCTAATTGGTTGATTTTCTATATGTTTACTTTTGAAAATGCTAATTGTGCAAAAATTTTAGTCAAAATGTACATTTTGGTGATTTTTTACAATGCATATTTTTAGTCAAATTTGTTAAAATCTGTTGGTGTAAGAGAAAATTGAAGGAAATCTACAAAAAAAAAATTGTTTCTTTTTTGGACTGCTATAAATTTGGTATAGTTGCAAATACATGTCATCTCTTTATGTTTACATGTAGGGTACTGCTTGCTCGGGTTGGTTGGGTTTTGGGTTTCATTATTTTGAAAGCTACCAAACTGAATTGTGGTTGGGGTTGATGGGTTTTGTGTTAGTTCTTTAGGTTACTGTGTTTCTGGTGCATGGAATCAGAAACTAGCTGCAGTTTTGAAGTGATTCAAACAGTCTTGAATTTGAACGAAACAGCCTGAAAAGTGAACAAAACTCGAACTATAACCTAAGGTTCAAAACAATTTTTAATAAAAGAATGTATCGTATATTATATACCGAGATTTGAGTGTAAAAGTGTAGATTTAGGACATTATTAATTATTTCCACTAAAAAAATGTCAAACCCTAAAGCATGTCACTTGAACGTACCTTGAACCTTTTAACTGAATTACTGAATCTCTTAAGCCAAACTAGATATGTTTAACCCAGTTTGTAACCTGAACCGCTTAATGAAATATGTTTAATCTGAATAAGAATTGGGACCACGGGTTAAGTGTGTTCAGGTATTTGTGACACCACAATGTGTATGTATCTGTTGGTTAGAAACTAATGTGATGATGGTGAAGATTTTGGTTTTCGCATTCTTAAAATCAGTATAAAAGTAAGCGTCCTCGGTCTTTCAAATACTTGTAAAGCTGTTACTAATGACCTTCGTTAATGCTTTTGGTTTTAGCAGCTTCTTTCTAAATTATCTTGAGATGAACTTCCTTTAAATAATAGATGCTCTTCCTCCCATCTTTTCTAGTACTTCTTTTTAACAGATCCGCATTTACTTTTTTTTTAAAAGAACACATTTTTATCATATTGTATCTTATATTATGCTTCTCATTTAGAACTGTTTCTGATACATTGTCTACTTTTTCATCAGGAATTGGGTTCAAGAGTGTATTTCTGATAACATCTCAGCCTTGCATTTTCAGTAACGGCTATCAGATAAGGTTCAATGAAAAACCATGCCAACAGTGTAATGTTGGTTATATTGTTCCTGCATGGATCGATGAGGATCCGACTCTGTCTGCCATTCAAAGTGTATATGGTTCGTCTACTGCTCTGCCAACTACAACCCTGGTGTTACCATTAAAATCAGAGAAGGTCAAGCCAGTGAAGGATCAGCTTTCAATCATCCACCCTGAAGTGCTTTTGTTTCTTTCTAAGATAAAGCGGCTTTCAGTCAGGGAAGACAATGAAGATCCCAGGCTAAACACTGTGAGTGCAATATCAATCTCCAGTGAGAAAAACTTTGTTACTTTGAAGAGCATGGATGCCGAGTCCTACACACTTCATCTTACTGCTGATGTTTCTGACAATCAAGAAGACGCAGAGTGTGGCTACTACATGTGGAAACAAAGGTGTCCCGTGAAGCAAGAAAATAAGGTTGACGTGCGATCCGAAGTAGAGGAGTGGATACTGAATGGTATGTTAAATGCATTGCTGGTTCTAATCTTGTAAGGGGAGTCTCAGAGGAAGTTTATATGCAGCTTTTGGTGTTCGTAGCAGAGAATTGGTTGTCTTCGTTTACACGACCAACATCAAAGCTATACCATTCATAAAGTATGTCGGGATGGATGGCAAAGTGAACTTGTTCAAAATCAAGGATTGTGCAAACAAGCTGCTTGCGGCTGATTCTGATCAAATCACCTGGTTGATCAACTGGAACACAGAATTCAACTCTTCTACTGGTCAGTTCTTTCTGCCTGCTGCCACACAAGAAGCTTTAGCATCATGTTTCAAGAAGCATACCTTAAAAAAGTGGCTTACGGAGGAGGTTAAGGTTAAATTTGTCAGTGTTGGTGAATATGCTGATGATCTTATTCCTTCACTCAAATATCGCAAGCTTGCTGTTACTTATGCCCATTTTCTCTACCACTCTTTGAAAAAGAGTTACTTGATGGAGCATCAAGTTCTAGATCTATGTAGTAAAATGCCGATTGTTGATAACTATGGGCAAGTAACCGTAAGAAGAGATGGAGTTCTTGTACCTGCTAATGGAAGTAAATGGGTACAGCTGATTGGTTCTAATCCTTGGAGGCAACATAATTACGTTGGGAGAAGATTACACCCGATCCGTGAGGTATTTTGATAATTTTACATCAGGTGAAGACCTTGTTAAGTTTATGAAAAAATATGTTGGCGCTTCTGATGTTCCTTATCTGTCTCCTCCTGATGCTGCAGTTCCTACTCTCTCTTCCCCACTTACTAAAATAAATACATTCTTGCTTTTACAATGGCTTAATACTTTAAGAACAAAAAATGTTCCTTTACTAGGTAGGTTTATGTCATCTATCAAAGATGGCAGCTGGTTGAAAATCTCTTTAAGCGGCTGTCCTGCGTACAGGCCCCCTAATGAGTCATTCTTGTTTGATACATCAAGCGGGAGTATTTTACAAAATGGATCAGTGCGTGTTGATATTCCGTTGGTAGATGTAAACTTTTATGGTGAGAATATAAAGAAATACAAAGAAGAGTTACGAACAATTGGTGTGCAGTTTGAGAATAAAGATGCTTGTGAATATGTTGGTAAGCGTCTCATGTCTCTTGCAGCTTCTTCAAACCTTACCAGAGACAATGTTGTTTCGATACTGAAATTTATTCAGTATTTAGGAGTGAATTATATATCAAGTGAGGCTCTTGTTAACACTATTAAACAAGGAAAATGGGTCAGAACATCTCAAGGTGAGATGATCCCAAAGAACTCTGTTTTGTTCAGTAATGAATGGAATGCTGCTTCCCAACTAAGTAACATTCCATTTATCGATAAAGATTACTATGGAAGAGAAGTGTTTTCTTTCAAGAAAGAGTTAGAAATGCTGGGTGTGGTAGTGAAGTTTGATGAGAGTTGTTACCAGCTTGTTTCAGACAACCTCAAGTCCTCGTCTTTGTTGACTTCTTTGTCATCCGAAGCAACGTTACTGATGTTAAGGTGCATACAGAAGTTACATTCATCAGATAAGCTGGTGCAAGCAATTAAACACCAAAAATGCATAAAGACGAACTTGGGCTACAGATGTCCATCTGAATGCTTTTTGGTAACTTCAGAAACTGAGTGGGGTTGTCTTCTACAGGTATTTGGGTCGTTCCCGATTGTTGATAAAAACTTCTATGGAAGCTCCATCTTTTCTATGGAGAAAGAATTAAAGAAAATTGGTGTTATGGTTGATTTTGAAAATGCTGCAAAAGAATTTACTCGCACTTTTAAGCAACAGGCTTCATCATCTTCCATCAGAAAAGAAAATGTTTTTTCGTTTCTGAAATGTTTCAGAAAGTTGAAGAAATTGAACGTCAAATTTCCAGAAGAACTCAGGAGCTGCATACGCAAAGAGAAATGGCTAAGAACTAGACTCGGTGACTACAGATCACCGAATGACAGTGATAACTTCTATGGCGGTGGGATCCGTGATTATAAAGTGGAGCTGAAATTGTTAGGTGTAACTACCGAATTCAAAGATGGTGCCAAGTTTGTGGCTGCTGGACTTGTATTACCCGAGTGTTCAAGTAGCATTACTCCTGCAAGCATTTATGCATTGCTAGATTCTGTCAAGAGACTTGAAGAAAGTGCATCAGAGATTCTTGCTAAATTTACTGAAAAACTGTCTCAGAAGAGTTGGTTAAGAACCCGTTGTGGGTACAAATGTCTGGAAGAGTGTTTGTTTTTCTATTCTGACTGGGAACCTTTCTTGAAACGTGATGATGGTCCGTTCATTGATGAACAGTTTTATGGATCTCGGATTGGATCCTACAAAGAAGTGCTTAATCTTTTAGGAGTGATAACAAATGTTGACATGGGATGCCAGTTGATTGCTAGTTACCTGTATTCTCAGTCAAACTTTCAAAGAATTAACCGATTCTACAATTATCTGTCTGAATTTAAATGGAAGCCTGATGATGAAGACAACAAAAAGATATGGATACCAAGAGGAACCGACAATGGAGAGTGGGTAACACCTCAGGATTGTGTTCATGATAAAAACAGTCTATTTGATGGTCAGTTGAGTGTTTTGGAGAAATTTAGGTATGAGATGAAGATTCTCGCTTTTTTTGCTGACACTTTTAGTGTGAAGGTACATCCGTCTGTTGATGACTACTGCAAACTATGGAACAAATGGGAAAATTCGGATCATCAGATAACACATACTGAATGCTGTGCTTTTTGGGAGTTTGTGGTAAAAACTGGAACTCAGTATCAGAGGAAATGTTTGTCAAAAGCTTATCAAAACTCCCTGTATCATCTTCTATTTCTGATGGTATTCTTCTATCAGACAAGTGTGACGTTTTCATCGGTGATGATCTTTTCTTAAAGGATCTTTTTCAAAGCTGTTCTCGTCCTATATTTGTTTGGTATCCTCAACCCAGTTCCAAAACTCTAACCCGAATCAAGCTTGTGGAGGTTTACAACAAACTTGGTGTCCGTACCATATCTGAATCTGCACCAAAAAACTTATCTGATGTTGATCATGTCAAACCCGTCCCAGTTAATTCAAAACAAAAGCTTGTCAAAAAAGGCTTGTTTAAACTGATCCTGGGGTTTCTAGCTGATCCAAATCTTAAAATTGACGCAGTAAGAAGACATGAAGCTGTTGGTCGTATACTAGTTATGAATTTGGTGTTTGGAGGATCATGACTATCTTTCTTCTGTTTTCGCTTGTTAAAAGGTATGTCATGTTTATTTTACTAGTTATGCCAAATACTTTATTCCTGGTTCAAGTGTTGAGATTTGTACATTTGGTGTTTGGAATGCAGGAGAAAGCACAGTGATCTGATGGTTATGCTGGTTGCCTGAAGCTGTTTCTATCTACTGTTCTTTATGTTTCGATATTTCTGTTTTGCCCTTCAATGTTCTGCTTCATTCCTCGTCTTTTGTTTCAGTTAATGTAATCGAAATGATACTATTACCTTTTGAATTATATGGTTTCTATGACATGGTCATTGATGATTTTAGTTTTTCAATTTTTACCAATTGAAATTTGCATAATTTTAAGTTATGCAAATCAAAAGTTTGATTTAACAATATCGGTTTGGTTGACAGTTTTATCAATATTGTATTAGATTAATATTTTTTCTACCAAAGCAATTGGGTTAGTTCACTACTAGACAATGTATGTATCTGATAAAGAAATGGTTTTTTTCCCACATAATTTACAATATTTAAAAATAAGTGTTACATTTTAAATATGCATCTCTTAAACTTTTAAATTTTAAAATAAATTATCATCATGTTTTAACAAATTTGTAAGGCGTAAACTTTTAACAACTTTATAAAATCATAAATAAATTAAGACTTATTTAAAAACTCTTTTTTCTAATTAGTATTTTATTTTTTTTCATAAAACGTTTTTAAAAAATAATCATATAAAGTTTTTTATAAAAACTATAAAATATGTTTTTTTTAAGTTGGTGTTATGTATTCAACCCATAATTAATACTTATAATAAAGTTAGTTAATTAAAGTTTTCTTAAACATGTAAAAGACAAAAGAAAAAAAAAAGGTTAAAACTGTATTTATAGAAAACTTAAGAGAGAAGGTAGAACAAGTAAAATTCAGATTAAGGGGGGTACGTATAGCACAACCCATAAAAATTTTGCAACTTGAAGAGCTAAAGGCGAGTTTACATAATTCACCAAGGCAAAGTTTCGATTTCCTTATTTATTTAAAAAAGATATGTTGGTTAGGTTTGGCATGCCTTAGCCTTCCCAGTCACACCACCAAGCAGTCTCGCTCGCTCGCTCCCTCCCTCCCCGAATCAAATAAACGAGAGAGGGGGAGATGTGATTTTTAACTTTATAAAGTTTTGAGTTTACCCCCTGTAATATATATAATCTCATTTTTTTCAATAACTTTTGTTCATTAATTAAAAAAAATTGTGGTTGTGTTTAAACTTTTTTCCTGACGTCTCGGTATAAATTTTGTTATACTCATTTACAAGTGCCAAACACAACTCCCCCTCAACTTTATAAAATGTCAAAACTAGGTGTCTTTCCCTACTGCCACGTTACGTGCCACCCCCTTGTTGCCACGTTACGTGTTTGAAATGCAGGAGAAAGCACAGTGATCTGATGGTTATGGTGGTTGCCTGAAGCTGTTTCTATCTAGTCTACTTTACTAGACAATGTATGTATCCGATAAAGCTTTTTTCCACATAATTTACAATATTAAAAGTAAGTGTTACATTTCAAATATGCATCTCTTAAAAATTTTAATTTTTAAAATAAATTATCATCATGTTTTATCAAATTTGTAAGGCGTAAACTTTTAACAACTATAGAAAATCATAAATACTTTCACTTTTTAAAATATCAAATTTACTTTAAAGCGAAGTGTTTCTAAAATCGCAAGTTTGGCAATTTATCAAATTCTTAATTTATATAAACATTAAACTCTTTTTAATTATTTCAAATTTAAGTTCTAAAAGTGTTATTTTTTTCATATATAATACTAGCGTCCATTGTAATAAAATCAATAAATTTGGATGCAAAAATGATTGATATTTATTATTGATTGTTTTTGAATAATTATATACAATATATCTTTTTTGTTTTAGGTTAAGCGCCACCAACTACGGATCTAGAAGCTGATTTCGAGCTTGATTCATTTAATTTAACAGAGCTCAAGCTACTACAAATAGATATCACTAACGGCTAGTTACCAACAACAACTGACATCCGTCGATAAATTTTTATGAAATCTAGAAAAAAGTAAAAACAAAAAATCTCACAATCCGGATTTCGTCAGTTTTGGTGGAAACTAATTGCCAACGGAAAATCGTCACTAAACTTGAGGATAGGATATCTGATAAGATTCCTGCACATGCTTTCTAAAACCTACCATAAATGGCAACCCAACATCAACCAAACCAGAAATGATAATGGTCGTTTGTTTTCGTTTGACACATAACTTCGACTGGTTTCCTTCTTCCTCGAACCAAGCCTCCCTATTTTATACACTCTTTGTTATTAGTGGTAACTAAGATGTTAGTATTGTGACTTGTGTTATATATGTGAGAAATTAAGGCTTGATTTGGTATTAATGATATGGCCTTATGACTATATGATAAGTTAGTTTAATTACTAAGTTGTGATAATTAACCAATAAAGCCTTTGAAGTTTATTGATAATTGCATTATGGTCCCTTCATGGTAACATTTTGATGGACAATATTGCCCTTACGTAAATCTATAAATAGAAGGCTTATTCACTAATTCTTCTTAATGCCCAATGCATCAGTTCCTTTATATATTATTCTGTCAATAACATTTGAGAGAATTTAGAGAATCCCATGATAATCTCCATCATAACTTGGGCATTCAAAAGGGATTAGATAATCCCTATCATCATCAAGAACATGATCGAATCTTTCAACAAGTTTATATTTCTTAAATCTTGTTTATGCTGAAATTAATCAACATTTATTTTTTTCGTATATCTTGAAACTCAATCTCAGAGGTGGCTCAACTATATAAAAAAAATAAGTTGCCGCTTAGGGCCTCCATATTTAAGGGCCCCCAATTTTTAGGATTTAACTTCATTTAGTTTTAAGGTTTTAAACCCACAATATTAGTACATGCTCTACAATCGGAGTGGTTAATAATGCACGTAATGCGGCACTTCTTGTGGATCATTATTATCAGTAGCACTTCTAGTCATTACATTTAGAAATATTTTTATAGATCTAAAAGTAATAATTTATTAAAATTAAATGCATCATTTTCATTTGGTGAAATCCAATACAAGAATGAAAGAAACAATATTTAAAAAAAACTTTTTTTCTGATAAGAATTACGTGTGATTGTGTGTATTTAAGAAATTGTTTACAAAAAATGTACATCATCATATTTCCATATGTTAGGATTTAAAAAAATGTTTTTTTTTATGAAAATGATCCCGATTTTATAATTTGTTTTACGCTCCTAAAAAGGTTGAGCCAAACCTGCCCAATCCTCCCATACAACCTCTACTCACTTCAAAAGTTTTGAAAATGCATCTAAAATCACATACTTTAGGTATGTGCGCAACACCGGTAAACAAAGTTTCCATCTGTAGTATTATTACATTAATATAGTGTATTTTCGGACAATGAACAACCCAACAGTCCAAAGAAAGCAATGTTTTGTCCGGCTTGAAAGAGGATCAGATTTATTTTTTGCTTTTGGAAAATTATCAAAATAGACATTTGATCACCTTTTTTTTCTCAAAATATACTTTGACTTTTAGCCTATAAATTCAAATACGTTATCTCTAAACTGACAGCTAAGACGGCTAATAGCCGGCCTATAATTCAGTGGCCAACAGTCAACAGAGATCTGGTCCAATGAAAAGTCGACACGTGGTAGGCTAATTAACCGACCCATGCTGACAGCTAAATAGCCGGCCCTTGACGGCTTAGCCGTCGTGTTTTTGTGGGCGATTATACGGCTAGGAGCTATCATAAGATTACACAAGCCGGCTAAACATGAAGCCGGCTGAGAACAAAAACACGTCGGCTAAGCCATCAGCATGGGCCGGCTAATTAGCTTGCCACGTGTTGACTTTTCATTGGACCAGAATTTTGTTGGTCACTGAAATTTAGGCCGGCTAAATTAGTCGTCATAGCGTCGGTTTAAAGAGAACGTCTATGAATTTATAGGCTAAAAGTTAAAGTTTATTTTGAGAAAAAATGGTGGTCAAATGTCTATTTTTATAATTTTTCCTATATTTTATTAATAGCCAAGCTATATTGCTCGTCCCTGGGCTAAGCTCAAGTCTGGACCAAAGTTAATCTATTAGTTTAAAGATTCCTAGACATGATGATATCACAAAACACAAACCCCTATTCTAATCTTAATGGCTACCCTTATTACTCCAAGACAGGAGCCACCACCGAGCCAGCAGCCATGAGTCAGCTAGCACCACCACCGAAACAGTCAGTTGCAGATTAGGTTTTTTTTAACTAGTTTAATTAAGTGAAATTTGATCTCAAGTTACTTAGTGAATCTATACATTGTTGAAACTAGTTTTTATTTGTTTACTTACTGTTTTGAATTTAGTTTTTAAAAATAATGGAAAGACTTTTTTTTTAAGAGACATATGTCTCTACCAAGTGGGCTAGCCCCACATTGGCTGGAAAGACTTTTTAAAAGAAAGTTATGGAGCTTCCAATAATAATCCCAAAAATTTTAATAATGTTTCGAACAAAAATATAATAATTCGATTTTAAAATATGAAAACTCTTATTAACTTAATTTCGATGACCCGTAAGAAGTAAGTTCATCGAGTTGATAGACGCCCGAAAACCAAAACATGATAGAGACCCGATAAAAATATATTTCCTGGACCTAGATACACTAATATTGCCATACTAACGACCTTACTTGAACAGGATTTGTTCTATAGGCTCGTACCTCTCTGTATTCTTGATTCCTAAATATTGTAATGCCTTCTCCTGCAATCTTAAAACAAAGTGTAAAAAGTTAAGCACAAAACCATGGTTACCTTTTTTTTTGAAAATTTGACTACAGAAATAGTAAGCTTTATTTAACCATTAATATTTAGGAGAAAATTTTCATATATCTAACATGTATCTTAATAAAGACTTTGCAGACCTATCATGGTCAAATTATCTTCCCGTGACGTTATATTTCATTATGTAAATATATATATTATATAATGACCATGAAAATTTAAAGATTTTAAAACACTGACACTTGATTTGGCAAATTTCAGAAAAAAACCAATTTAGAAACAGACTTCATAAAGATTCTGAAACAAACTTTATGATGATTTTTAAACATTGACAGGCATAAACTTAACAAATTTCAGAAAATATAACCAATTTACCAAAATACTTTATAAATATTTATAACCAGACATTATAAAAGATTTTTAAACCTTGACAGGCATTTCAGAAAATAAAAACCAACTGGGAATAATTAAATGTAGAACACAATGCATCAAACATATTATACCTATTAACATGAAAATATGGAAGAAAGGTAGTCATGGTCCTCCACAAAGATTTGAAGATTCTTGGTCTTCATGAGAAACTCCAACAAAAAGCCCAACCTGATCAGTTCAGATAACCTTTGCACAGCATCTTCATTCTCCCACAACACCCCATCGGCTATCACTTCAGCAAAACGAGACGCGTATTCTATAACATTCTTATGACCACCACACCCTTCATTAATTTATTTGAAATCCAGTCCAACCCTGGTCTGGTTAATCGGTCCGGCCGGTTCACAACCTGACCGTTTATTTGTCCAGTCGGTTCGAAAAACACTGCGAGTAAATAAATAGAGAGAGAAATACTTTTCTCGCCAATATAACCACGCTTACGAAGCCCTTTCTTATTTAAAGAACAAACGAATCTGGATTGTTCTGTCCGGCGTATTCGTTTTGCGGCGGTGGATCGTCGATCGTTCAGTTCGGTGAAATCCTCTTTCTTTTCTGGGTTTTCGAATTACGTACGGGAATTTGGGTTTTTCGTGGAATTATTTGGTATGTATACAATTTCCATTTGGTAGAATTAATTGTTTCTGGTCAAGTTTTGGAAATCGGAAATGAAATTATATGCTTCTGGTCAAAGTTCTTGAATTTGGAAATTTGGCACAATTGTTCTAATTTGCAATACTTAGTAATGTGATATGTGATGTATGTGTTATGTTATGCATAGTATGAATGATACATGAATTGATTATGCATAAGTGTATGTATGAATGTGATATGGTTATAATACTATATCTAATATGCGGAGGTTATGATCAAAGAATCATAATGGAAAAGGGAAGGTTATGATCAAAGAATCATAATGGAAAAGTGGAGGTTATGATCAAAGAATCATAATGGAAAAGGGGAGGTTATGGTCAAAGAACCATAATGGAAATGTGGTAAGATCTTGGTCTATGTACCAAGATGAAGAATGGAAAGAAAGTTATGACCTTTGTGTCATAAATGAAATGATAATGTAAAGAGTAAATGAAACTTGTAGGTGAAATACAAGTGGTATGCATTCAAACATCAATTTGAATGTTAACGGGTCAAAAGGTTTAAATGGGTGAAAATGACCGTAGTCGCTAATTCGATAAGATGATATGCACTATTAAATGTTGTGAAGATGTTATGTTAAGTAAAGAATGGAACTTACAAGGTGTAATGCAAGTGTTTGCACCCAAATGCATCTTTGGGCGCAAACGGGTCAAAATGGGTGAATGGGTGAAATAAGTAGAAATTACTTATTGTTATGATATATATCTCATTACTAATGGTGATATGTTTATGTGGTTGTAGGAAAAGCTCCGAAGTAGTCCAAGTCAAGTCCAAGGTGATCGCGGGTTCTCGTATATGTTTTAGGTGCAAATGTTTGAAGTAATTTGACTTTCCCGTAAAGGATGTAAATTTTGGATCTAGGAATCATGTTTTTGGTGTTAAATTGGTGATATAAGTGTGTGTCTAAATGCCCAAATGTTTGGGATTTTATGTATAGATGTTTTGGTGAAAAAAGTTGGAAAAATGGTTAAGTGTGAAAACTGCAAAAATGGAAACTTTCTGGAAATGTGACTCCCTCGCGTATCGCGAGGGAGGGAGGGAGTTTTCTCGCGCTACGCGAGAGTGTAAAAAAAAAAAAAAAAATTCCTGGGTTAAGACCATAGTTACCGAATTCGCTACTATACCCGCGATCCCCGTATTGGATCGCTCTGTACCCAATCGAAATTCGCATCGTTCCAAATCGCTCCGGTACGGCGATCCAAATCGCTCTGGTACGGCGATCCAAATCGCTCTGGTACGGTGTATGAGGTTGTCGGATCTGGGAGCCATGAAGATGAAGAAAAACGCACGAGCAGAGATGCAGCGTCTGGTTGCAAGTTTTATTGAAACCTGTATGGTGTTTTCTTCTTTTTTTTTGGAACTTGTATGGTGTTTTATTGAAAAACGCAGGAGCGAGATGAAGAACAACACGAGTATGGTGTTTTCTTCTTTTTTTTTCGAAAGGGACGACAATGGTGTTTTAATTTGAAAGATTGAAGTTGGAAGGATTTCTAGGTTGCACGTTATATTGAAACTTGCAGCTTTATTGGAACTATAAATAATAAATTAATAATTAAAATTAATGAGTGTTTGCTTTTATTGGAACTAGTTATTGGAAAAATCATTATTTTTTATGTTTTTGTCTTTTATATTTTTTTAAAAGTATTATGTATTTTGGAATTTTGATAATTTAGATTTGGAATTTGTTAATTTCTTTTTTGAATTGTGTACACCGAACCGAACTACATGGTACACTGTACCGGTTCGTACCGAAATGAACCTACCCCCCTCCGTACCGAATACGTTAACTCTAGCGAATTGCGTACCCGAACCGCGTACCCGTACCGGAGCGAACCGCGTATTAGGTAACTATGGTTAAGACTTCCGCGCGTTAAAGTTTCGTTCTTTTAAAAAGAGGTGTGTTTCAGCAATACAATGAGCTATTGCATATCTTGGGTCAATTCGCACAACACGACATGAAGATGGATGAGTCCATATCTGCTTCTAGTATCATGGATATGTTTCCACCGTATTAGAAGGATTTCAAGCACACTCTCAAACATCAAAAGGAAGACTTGTCTTTGCTCGAATTAGGTAGTCACATTCAGTTCAAAGAATCGCTTAGATTTCAAAAACTTGGAAAAGGGAAGGAAAAGACTCAAGCTTCATCTTCGGTTAATGTGGTCGAACATGATAAGAATCTTGAAAACTTCAATAAATCCAATGGTGACAAAAGGAGGTTTAATACGGATAACGATTATTCCAAAAAGAAGTTAAAGCTGTCATGTTGAAGGTGTGGTAAACCGGGACACCTCAAGAGATATTGTAGATTGAAGATTGCGGATGGAAATAAATCTCATGTGGTGGGTCCAAGCGGGTCGAACGACACAAAGGCTCCACCAGGTACGCTTACTAATTTTGATTTAATTTTGACAAAATTTATGGATTTTGTAGTTGATTCAATGGTTCATTCGGGACATATTAATTATGTACAAAATACAAAATATGTTTTAGTTCAAAGAAACAAAGTTTAGTTGATAATCCCGTTGGATGTTTACAAGTTGGGAAAAACCCATTGGGTTGTGAAATAAATGAAACCCGATTTTCGGGTTTGGTTTTGGACACAAGAAGTCCAATGGTTTTTAACAATAATTCGGTTGAGAATTATGTGTCATTTATTTCTGAATTCTTTTATGTACAGAATGACATGCTTGCATGTTGGGTAGACTCGGGACTATGAGTCAGGTATGCAAGGATCTAAAGTGGTTTGAGGAATTTGAACCAGTTGAAGATGGATCTGTGCTGAGGATGAGAAATGTGGCAATCGAGCCTATTAAAGGAGTTGGAAATATTAGACTTGTGGATACATCTGGAAAACATTCATTATTAAATAATGTGTTGTTTGTACTGGGGACTTGAAAGAACCTCTTATCTGGGATTATATTACATAACTGTGGTTTTAAACGGGTCATCGAGTCAGATAAGTTTATCTTATCTCGACACCGAACCTTTGTTGGATTTGGATATTTATGTAATGACATGTTTAAACTTAATATTAATGTCCCATTTGATGTTGAATCTGTTTGTATGGCATTCGCGTCTTCTAGCATAACTGAGAATGATTCTAGTTTGTGGAATGCTAGATTAGGTCATGCCAATCATTACATTATGAAAGACATGTCAAAAATTAGCTTAATACCTCCTTTCGATATGAATAATGATAATAAATGTCATACTTGTAAATTGACTAAAATTACAAGAAAACCGTTCAATGATGTTAAAAGAGATTCTAAGGTATTAGAACTTATTCATTCTGATTTATGTGACTTTCATAGCACACCTTCCCTTGGTAATAATAAATATGTAGTAACATATATCCATGATGCAACTAGATATTGCCATGTATTTCTTGTTCACACAAAAGATGAAATCACATGATAAATTTACGATTTATAAACAAGAAGTTGAATTGCTTCATGGTGACTTTATTAAAACTATTCGAACCGTTCGGGGAGGGGATTATTCTGATCCAGTGTGCTTTCAATCAATTGGAAGAATAGAACCTACAAGGAAATGGGCAATTCCTTGTTATTTTACTCTGGTTTGAGTGATGGGTTCTGGGGGGAAGCTATGCTAACTGCATATTGTATAGTAGACATAACTCCCAATAAAAAGGATAAAATAACTCCGTATTAATTTGGAAAAGGAAACCTCCAAATTTAAACTATTTGAAAGTGTGGGTTGTAGGGTTGTTGTAAGTCTTACCGAGCCTAAGTGTAAGAAATTGGATGAACAGGTATACATGAAACAGCCTGAGGGTTTTATATTACCAGGACAAGAACTCAAGTGTGTGGGTTCTCTCATTTGGTGGAAGTGCTATCTCCTGGGCTTCAAGGAAGCAAACTTTCATTACCAATTCGATTATAGAATATGAGTTTGTGGCTTTAGCTACAGCTAGTAAAGAAACTGAATGGTTAAGGAATTTAACCTATGAGATTCTATTATAGTCGAAACTGATATCACCGATCTCTATCATATATGATAGTGCAGTACATTGGTTAATGCGCATAGTCAAGTGTACAATGGAAAGTCTAAACAGTTAGGTGTTAAACATAGTATGATTAGATAATTAATCATGAATAGTATGATATCGGTTGGATTTATAAGACCTGGGTTTTATTTAGCTAATCATTTAACCAAAGGGTTAGGAAGAGATCTCGTGAACAAATCAGCTAAAGGGGATAGGTTTAAAGTCCATTTAAAATATCTTATGTTAAGACACACAATTCCCATCTAATACAACGTTTTGTCACAAAGATATTGGAACACATTAACATAATCATCCCAAGGTATGTGTTCAGACTGCAAGATAAAGGATATTGGAATTTAATTCCTAAATAGTTCATTGATAAATTGTAGTGTAGGTGCAAGAATAATGAACTACCTATAAGAATATATGATTTTTAGCCGTTTCAAAAAGCTTTGGACTTAAAATTTGATATATTATTTGAAGGATTAGGACACAGGCTAGTAAAATATTGTGTCAAGTAAAAACATGTGAATTTGTGAACTTATGTGTATATTAACTTCAGGTATTCAAATGGATAGCAAGGGTTCAATCCGTAGTGACACCCTAATATTCAAATATTTGAATTGTTTGATATACTAAGATGAAAATTCAATCCTTAGAACATTTTCATTTATGCATAAGTTTATGTTTCTTTGGAGAAGAACTTTAAGTTAATTATGGATATCACTAAAATGGAGGAGGAATGTTGATAATTTTAGTGTTATTAACATGTTTAGTATTATTGGATTAACTTGATGATCGAGTAAATACTATTGGGTATTAAACGAGTTAGGAGATGCGGATTGCAGACTCATTTGAATCCAATAATATTTGGTGTATGTAATTTGTTGATTATATTGTTGGGCCACTAATGTGTTGGATTATTACTTAATCAAATTGGGCTTTCAACTAAATAATCACAAATCGGGCTTTGATGCAACAAAGAACCGGGTATCAATTGATTTGACCAATCAGTGGATTAAATACCAAAGATACATGCATCATACAGGAACTCTCGATCAGTTTTCTTTTCTATCTTTTATTATGCAATCTTGTTCGTATTCATCAGATTCAACAAAAACTGCCTAACGGATGCTGTGTAAATAACAAAACCTGGAACTCCATGAGGAAATGAACGTCTTTGGCTTGATGAAGATCCTCCGTTAACGGATTCGGTTCTCCGCCGATTGAGAACTTCGTCCTCCGTAACTCCGCCACATTTTGCTTGGCCGATGTAAACGCCATTGAAAGTTAACAAAACAATTTATCTACAGTTGTGAACCTAATCTGTATATGATGAGGAGCTGCAATATCGGTGAGAAAGAAAGCGAAGATGATCGGAGAACACGAAAGAGTGCGGCAGTAACTGTAGTACCGTACCGTACTTGTTACGTTTTATTTTTAATTATTTTTATTATTATTTAATCAATATGGTTAAGGGGGGAATGTTTTATTTAAGGATAGTAGGAGGTGTTTAATGTAATTTATATTGCTATTTATATGGGTGTTTAGATATGGAATGGATATGCACATATTTTGAATTCAATTACTTTCATATTTTAGTTTCTTCTTCTTCAATTCTGGTTTAACTCTATCAAGGGTATCGGAGCTTTCTCCACGCGATCTTAATCGGATTCGCTACCGCTACCATGACGAACTCCCGTAATCAAGATGTAGGCAGGGCTCTCAAGGATCATGACAACGCGATTTCTGACCTCTGGGCAACCCTAGCCGCCATCATGAAACAACATAAGCAGGCGATGAAACAACGGGAACAGATAATGGTGGCACTAGGATTGGATCCAACCGGATCGAAGCATAAACCAGCTTCAGCCGCGTCATCCACACTACCCGTGTCATCTAAACCAAATCTAGCCAAGAAAACCGAACCACAACTTGCTCCGCCTACAACTAAAATAGTTCCACAACCCGTAACATCCATCAAAGTTGCACCAAAAATCTACGCGAGCAACCCCTTCAACCTCTCCAAGCCCACACCCGAAACGACCGCTAACAATTACACCCGTACCATTTCCAAAAACCACACCATCAGTGACGATGAAACCGGTGTTCGCAAAGGAAGAATCAACACCGATAGGCGATGCAACCGATAGACGTGAATGGCATTCACCGTGACGTCTCATTAACACAGCCCTGAATGCCATTGTTCAAACTGAATGGCGTCCACCGTGGAACGGGTCGACCCAAAGTATCCATGGATGTTGCAATTGTGTTCCGTTAATTTGTGATTCTTGAGGTCAAGAATGTTTTTAAGTGGGGAGTATTGTTACGTTTTATTTTTAATTATTTTTATTATTATTTAGTCAATTAGGTTAAGGGGGAATGTTTTATTTAAAGATAGTAGGGGGTGTTTAATGTAAGTTATATTGTTATTTATATGGGTTTTAGCTATGAAATGAATATGCAGAGATTTTGAATTCAATTACTTCCATCTTTTAGTTTCTTCTTCAATTCTAGTTTAACCCTATCAGTACTCGTCACCGGCGTCATATCTGAGTTTGAATCTTTTCCTTTACACTGTGTTCCTGACTCTCATTTAAGGAGGGAAAAGAAAGGAAGGGGAAGGATACCCTTGTTGCAGAGTTTTTTTTTAAGAGATAAATGGAGGGAAAATAAGCAGTATCTCCATCCTCCCAAATTGAAGAGATTTGGAGATAAAAGAAAAGAAGTGAAAAGAAGATAAAAGAAAAGAAGGGGGAAGGAATCCTTTCTCTTCTTTTCTTCCCTCTAACAAACTCAGGAACACATCGTTACCTCTCTGCAATCGCTCTTTTTTCAGTAAATTACAGTTTCTATCCTTGTTAAATATGTTTATTGCATATTAGACCTTATAACTATATAAGTCATAAGGTGTAAACAAGCTGTAACATTTATGGTTTTTATCTTCTTTATTTACAATTCAATGTAAAACAATTCAATTCCAATTTTAGTGCAACGCTTTAAATTTATTCGTGCCAACAACTAAACCCTAATAAACAATACAAATTTCAATTTAATTTAGTGCAAAAAAAATATATACATATATATATATATACATATAAACGCCTGCTTGACAACAGGGCTAAATTCATCAAAATTCAAGCCTAATATCGACTCCTTTGGATTGACATCTCGTATTCAAGCAATAATCGAGCAAACCCAAGCCCATACAACAAGCCAATTCAACTGATTAAGCGGCCAAATTCAAATTCTAAAGAGTTTTGACTTTGGATAGTCAATCTGTATCAATCAAGCACTAATTCGTGCAATTAACGCGTTTAAGAGCCCACAAATCATGCTTTGATTTACCTCGGCTGTATTCAGACCCAAAACGTGACCATATTCTTTCAAAATCGAAGGTAGGCAACCGTGAATCATGCCGACAACCGTTACCCCTAGATCATAGTCGAATCGGGCATTTATGAGGAAATTAATCGAATCCTATCATTCACAAACCTTCGCAAACCTATCTAGAAACTCTCTCGACCCCAAACTGATCGGCATTACACCTCTGGAGTTCGATCAAGCTCGAAGATCATCGGACCCTAGTTTTCTACTCATCGTGCTCATCTTGTAACCAAATCAGGTAAGACTAGTTTCATTCGAATTGTTCTTTCATTCCGATCAAAAGCCCTCTGTCAATTTCAATTGACGGAGGGAATCGAATTCAAATCAAAGCAGGCTTTAATCGATCTGCACATAATCCGATTTGGTTTTATACATCGTTGTAATAAACGTATTTAAATTTCTAGTTGCCCATATGACTAGCGAACCTTCTAGTCCAAACGGTTAATCATGCACGCGGTTAGACTAGATGGTGTGGGTTCGAAACCCACAACCCACCTCCGGCCCCTTTTTGCGCATACCCTGAACATCAAACCCAGCCCCTTTGCAGGCATGGGTTAAATAATTTCGATCCGGATCAATTACAAGGATTAGCCACTTGGTCCGGTGGTAAAGCTTGCAACACACACAGGAACCACCCGGGTTCGAACCGGGTGGCCTGTTTTATTTTTTTAAAACCGTTTTAAAGCCCGAAAATTTTATAAAAAAAATATTTTTATAAACCTTAAGATATTTATAACAGAATAAAACCAAAATCTATAAATTCCTATAAAAATTCAGATTTTAATCCAAATTAAATGGTTAAAATTACACATTTAACTTTTAAAACAAAACCTTTAAATATCTAAAATTAATTTCTAAACATATATTTACATTCCATATATTTTAACATATTTTCACAAATAAATAAATAAAAATTATTTATTTATTTAATCTATTTAAATAAATGAAATTATTTAATTATTTTATTTATTTAAATTAAACACTAATCACATAAGTAAAATTTCTAAACATTCACATTTCATATATTTTAACATATTTTTACAAATAAATAAATAAAAATTATTTATTTAGTTAATCTATTTAAATAAATGAAATTATTTATTTATTTTATTTATTTAAATTAAACACAATCTACATAAACCAAAGTTCATTTTCTAAACATAAATATATATTTACATGATATATATTTTAGCATTTTTTCACAATTAAATAAATAAAATTATTTATTTTATTTAAATCTAATCCTACGTCAGTGACTATTAAGTTCATACATATATACCTTGAACTCATAATACACATTAAATTCGTATTTAAACATAGTATGCCCTTACATAGAATAACAAAAATCTATTTGTACCAACCCACACACATTAAAACCCGTTGAACCCTAGACTTAGACATAGACTTTTGTACACACTATTAACTCAATACACATTATACACTAGGTTAACGTAGTGAGTTACAAATATCGTTTTGCCACATAGACTCGCGTGCTAGCTACACTCTTGATTCAAGTGAGTTTATATAGCCCCCTTTTCTTTTTTATTTTTTTGGGGTGAAACATGATTACTCAACAAACACTATTTACAATTACACACTTACAATTCTACAATATGATCATATGTGTTTATTTGTACTTTATGCTTGAATGCTAATTGTTAAGGCTACATATACATGATATACACGTGCAAACACAAATACATTACTTTAGGCTAACATGTGTTGTTATGCCCTACATTAGGATAACATGTGTTGTTATGCCCTACATTTACATTAGGATAACATGTGTTGTTATGCCCTACATTTACATCAGGATAACATGTGTTGTTATGCCCTACATTAGGATAACATGTGTTGTTATGCCCTTCAATTACAAAGTTCCATTTGTGCATCTAGCTTAACTTAGATTCTCCATAAATGCTTTATAAATCATGCATCATATGAGTTATACACAAAACATTTGAACTTTACTTGTGGTGTCAAAACCTATGTATGCTCACCAACTATTTATAGTTGACCCTCTCATTTTATCATGTTTCAGGTACAGTGTTTGAGTTAAGACTTCAAGTCGCTTCACTTAGGATTGAGGACCTAGTTTTAAATTTAATAAAATTATTCATGTATTTTTTTTTTATTTTTGTAAGAGTTGTACTTGATTACTTGAGCTATGAAATGAAAGTTATTGTTTAATTATCACAACTTTAGTAAACCATAAGCTTATGAACAGTCTACATGTCCCGCCCCGACGTTTCCGCCGTCGGTTGGGGTGTGACAGATTGGTATCAGAGCCTTGGTTATAGGGAATTAGGTTATTAGACACTTTTGACCTAGACTATAACCTTAGGACACCCATATCATGCCATTCTACTAAATGCTACATGATTACTACTTAATATGAATATTTTTACATGTTATTCTAAGTGTTACTTAGCATGATACAATATCTGATAGCCTACGTACTACACTACTTGATAACCCTTATGCTTATAAGCATTACTATCTACATGCTACCTTTTTTATTAGGTGTTATCCTAAGTCTTATCACACACTATTTCACACCTAATCCTTTATACACCATCATTATTATACACATGTCATCATCATCATCATTTGTGAACAATTTTTTTTTATTTAATTAATTAATTAAACTCTTAGGCCTAAAGCCTATTAAAATTTTAAAAACCCATCAAAGTTTTAGGTTCTGAAAATTAGTAAAGAACATGTGCAATCCGGAAGGGTGAGTGCCTGTACTTTGGGTCTTCTGTCTAGGAAAGCATTTCATATAAATCCAAATCAACCGAAGGATCCGTATGCTTTCCTGGGAATTCCCGAAGTGAGTGTTCACCTATAGGCTAAAGCATGTCTTCTTGAAAGTATAGGAACTTGAATTACTTTGATTTGTCAAAGTACCCATTTGGTTATGTTACCAAATGAGTACAACCTAAACACCATCATTTTGTATATTACAATTTGGTACACACCTAAGCCTACTTTGTAAACTAATCATTTTCTTATCGGATTTAAACAAAATCGTTATTTTGGTCCAAACAAAGTATTTATCAAACCCTTAGTTTATAAACAGTATTTGAAATATAAACTTTCTATAAACTTTTTCACCTTCTAAGGAAACCTAATACAACTTGTTTTATAAAAACATTGTTTTAATTAATAATTAATTATTTTCTCATTAAATTAATTAGTATTAAACTTTGTCTTAATTATTAAATAATTTAGTAATTTTTTTTTTCTTTAAATATTCTCTTTTATAACAACTTAGAATTAAATAAAAAGATTTTTATTTAATTATCCATATAGTTAATTATTTAACTCTTTTTCACCATTTTATTTACAAACAAGAATAAATTGCAACTACCTTTTATTTACAAACAAAGAGCACAAATCAGTATTCGTAAACACACTGCTCTAAATATCTACACGACCTTCTCGTTATATTACTTCTCCATAAATGTATGAACGAACAAGGCACTACAATGAGATGAATCATTTCACGTAGGCATTAGCCATCCTTATAAACCTCAACAAGATTTTTTTTTAAATTTAAAAATCCAACTACCCACGTTATAAATTAACGCCAAACAACACGCTTGTCTGCAACACTCGACTACCTGCAAAGTTCGATAGTTTACATTACTCATGAGATCCAATAACTTACATATGAATATTCACATGATACATGAAACTTAGTTATTACAATATGCATGATACTAGGTTAATCGCATGATACATGAAACTTGTTAGTTTGATACATGATACTAGATTGGACACATTATACGCGATCACATGATACATGAAGCTTAGTAGTGGCAACATACATAATGTTACACTGATCACATAATACACGAAATTTGTTTGCAAAATACATGATACATGATTGTACACACTATACAATATACATTGTTTACAACATATATGAAGCTTGTATGTTTACAAAATACATAAATACTAAAGTGTTCACCTTATACATAAAACTCATTTGTTTACTATATACATGGTGCTAAACTATTCACAGTATACATGCAACCTATTTGCTTATAATGTACATAACATTAGATCACGCATGGAAACTTGAGTGTTTACATTATACATGGAATTAGATTATTTACATTGTTTCAATTGATTAAGTACATCATACACAAAGCATGACTATTCACCTTATCCATGAAAGCTACTCGAGTTTGACGTATTCTTGTTCAAACACGAGGAAGCTATGGGACCCTAAATTATTCCACGTTATTACTCTTTAGTACCTGATTGACTCTACTATCTATGAACATAGTTATTTGTTAGCAACACATACGTGAAAACAATAGTTACAAATTAAGTGATTTTGTGTTACCCCTGGACCCACATACACAACGGGATGAACTATACGGACCATGCGACGATTTGGATAATTACGGGTGCACACGTAATTATAAAAATCAGCGCATGGAAGACATAGTGAAATCTGTCGTGTGTTATGACGTGAAACCTATCGTGGGATATAGTAACAAAACTAATGTGATATGATATGGACATGGTGGATACGCCGCTGGTACTTCCTATATATAAGTGTTCCTGTCATAAAATCAGAAGTAGCGTTATTCTTGCCACGTAAAGTTTTATGTTGTTTGACGGGGCAATGTTTGTGAAATCTCTTTCCCACTAACAATTCATGAACATGTTAGATTACATTTTAAACAAACTTCGATCATCTAATTCCCATCAATACATTTCATCCTTGGAATCCAAATTATTATTCAACAGACCTTCTCCTTGAGTTCATTTCAAAACTAAACCCACTATCATCATTCGTGTCTGATCTTGAGAAACAAACCTGAACCTTTTTATCAATTGTACTCGTCAAACCGACAGTCAAAACTCGTGAAGAATCCAAACTCATCTCTTTCCTAATTCAGTAGCCTACATAAATTCAATTTCGGGACGAAATTCCCTCAACAAGGGGATACTGTAACATTTCTGGTTTTCATCTTCTTTATTTACAATTCAATGTAAAACAATTCAATTCCAATTTTAGTGCAACGCTTTAAATTTATTCGTGCCAACAACTATACCCTAATAAACAATACAAATTTCAATTTAATTTAGTGCAAAATATATATATATATATATATATACAAAGTCAAACAGGGCTAAATTCATTAAAATTCAAGCCCGATATCGACTCCTGTGGATTGACATCTCGTATTCAAGCAATAATCGAGCAAACCCAAGCCCATACAACAAGCCAATTCAACTGATTAAGCGGCCAAATTCAAATTCAAAAGAGTTTTGACTTTGGATAGTCAATCTGTATCAATCAAGCACTAATTCGTGCAATTAACGCGTTTAAGAGCCCACAAATCACGCTTTGATTTACCTCGGCTGTATTCAGACCCAAAACGTGACCATATTCTTTCAAAATCGAAGGTAGGCAACCGTGAATCATGCCGACAACCGTTACCTCTAGATCATAGTCGAATCGGGCATTTAGGAGGAAATTAATCGAATCCTATCATTCACAAACCTTCGCAAACCCATCTAGAAACTCTCTCGACCCCAAACTAATCGACATTACACCCCTGGAGTTCGATCAAGCTCGAAGATCATCGGACCCTAGTTTTCTACTTATCGTGCTCATCTTGTAACCAAATCAGGTAAGACTAGTTTCATTCGAATTGTTCTTCCATTCCTATCAAAAGCCCTCTGTCAATTTCAATTGACGGAGGGAATCGAATTCAAATCGAAGCAGGCTTTAATCGATCTGCACATAATCCGATTTGGTTTTATACATCGTTGTAATAAACGTATTTAAATTTCTAGTTGCCCATATGACTAGCGAACCATCTAGTCCAAACGGTTAATCATGCACACAGTTAGACTAGATGGTGTGGGTTCGAAACCCACAACCCACCTCCGGCCCCTTTTTGCGCATACCCTGAACATCAAACCCAGCCCCTTTGCAGGCATGGGATAAATAATTTCGATCTGGATCAATTACAAGGATTAGCCCCTTGGTCCGGTGGTAAAGCTTACAACACACACAGGAACCACCCGGGTTCGAACCGGGTGGCCTGTTTAATTTTTTTTAAACCGTTTTAAAGCCCGAAAATTTTATAAAAAAAATATTTTTATAAACCTTAAGATATTTATAACATAATAAAACCAGAATCTATAAATTCCTATAAAAATTCAGATTTTAATCCAAATTAAATGGTTAAAATTACACATTTAACTTTTAAAACAAAACCTTTAAATATCTAAAATTAATTTCTAAACATATATTTACATTCCATATATTTTAACATATTTTCACAAATAAATAAATAAAAATTATTTATTTATTTAATCTATTTAAATAAATGAAATTATTTAATTATTTTATTTATTTAAATTAAACACTAATCACATAAGTAAAATTTCTAAACATTCACATTTCATATATTTTAACATATTTTTACAAATAAATAAATAAAAATTATTTATTTAGTTAATCTATTTAAATAAATGAAATTATTTATTTATTTTATTTATTTAAATTAAACACAATCTACATAAACCAAAGTTCATTTTCTAAACATAAATATATATTTACATGATATATATTTTAGCATTTTTTCACAATTAAATAAATAAAATTATTTATTTTATTTAAATCCAATCCTACGTCAGTGACTATTAAGTTCATACATATATACCTTGAACTCATAATACACATTAAATTCGTATTTAAACATAGTATGCCCTTACATAGAATAACACAAATCTATTTGTACCAACCCACACACATCAAAACCCGTTGAACCCTAGACTTAGACATAGACTTTTGTACACACTATTAACTCAATACACATTATACACTATGTTAACGTGGTGAGTTACAAATATCGTTTTGCCACATAGACTCGCGTGCTAGCTACACTCTTGATTCAAGTGAGTTTATATAGCCCCCTTTTCTTTTTTATTTTTTTGGGGTGAAACATGATTACTCAACAAACACTATTTACAATTACACACTTACAATTCTACAATATGATCATATGTGTTTATTTGTGCTTTATGCTTGAATGCTAATTGTTAAGGCTACATATACATGATATACACGTGCAAACACAAATACATTACTTTAGGCTAACATGTGTTGTTATGCCCTACATTAGGATAACATGTGTTGTTATGCCCTACATTTACATTAGGATAACATGTGTTGTTATGCCCTACATTTACATCAGGATAACATGTGTTGTTATGCCCTACATTAGGATAACATGTGTTGTTATGCCCTTCAATTACAAAGTTCCATTTGTGCATCTAGCTTAACTTAGATTCTCCATAAATGCTTTATAAATCATGCATCATATGAGTTATACACAAAACATTTGAACTTTACTTGTTGTGTCAAAACCTATGTATGCTCACCAACTATTTATAGTTGACCCTCTCATTTTATCATGTTTCAGGTACAGTGTTTGAGTTAAGACTTCAAGTCGCTTCACTTAGGATTGAGGACCTAGTTTTAAATTTAATAAAATTATTCATGTATTTTTTTTTATTTTTGTAAGAGTTGTACTTGATTACTTGAGCTATGAAATGAAAGTTATTGTTTAATTATCACAACTTTAGTAAACCATAAGCTTATGAACAGTCTACATGTCCCGCCCCGACGTTTCCGCCGTCGGTTGGGGTGTGACAGATTGGTATCAGAGCCTTGGTTATAGGGAATTAGGTTATTAGACACTTTTGACCTAGACTATAACCTTAGGACACCCATATCATGCCATTCTACTAAATGCTACATGATTACTACTTTATATGAATATTTTTACATGTTATTCTAAGTGTTACTTAGCATGATACAATATCTGATAGTCTACGTACTACACTACTTGATAACCCTTATGCTTATAAGCATTACTATCTACATGCTACCTTTTTTATTAGGTGTTATCCTAAGTCTTATCACACACTATTTCACACCTAATCCTTTATACACCATCATTATTATACACATGTCATCATCATCATCATTTGTGAACAATTTTTTTTTATTTAATTAATTAATTAAACTCTTAGGCCTAAAGCCTATTAAAATTTTAAAAACCCATCAAAGTTTTAGGTTCTGAAAATTAGTAAAGAACATGTGCAATCCGGAAGGGTGAGTGCCTGTACTTTGGGTCTTCTGTCTAGGAAAGCATTTCATATAAATCCAAATCAACCGAAGGATCCGTATGCTTTCCTGGGAATTCCCGAAGTGAGTGTTCACCTATAGGCTAAAGCATGTCTTCTTGAAAGTATAGGAACTTGAATTACTTTGATTTGTCAAAGTACCCATTTGGTTATGTTACCAAATGAGTACAACCTAAACACCATCATTTTGTATATTACAATTTGGTACACACCTAAGCCTACTTTGTAAACTAATCATTTTCTTATCGGATTTAAACAAAATCGTTATTTTGGTCCAAACAAAGTATTTATCAAACCCTTAGTTTATAAACAGTATTTGAAATATAAACTTTCTATAAACTTTTTCACCTTCTAAGGAAACCTAATACAACTTGTTTTATAAAAACATTGTTTTAATTAATAATTAATTATTTTCTCATTAAATTAATTAGTATTAAACTTTGTCTTAATTATTAAATAATTTAGTAATTTTTTTTTTCTTTAAATATTCTCTTTTATAACAACTTAGAATTAAATAAAAAGATTTTTATTTAATTATCCATATAGTTAATTATTTAACTCTTTTTCACCATTTTATTTACAAACAAGAATAAACTGCAACTACCTTTTATTTACAAACAAAGAGCACAAATCAGTATTCGTAAACACACTGCTCTAAAAATCTACACGACCTTCTCGTTATATTACTTCTCCATAAATGTATGAACGAACAAGGCACTACAATGAGATGAATCATTTCACGTAGGCATTAGCTACACTCTTGATTCATGTGAGTATGCTCACCAACTATTTATAGTTGACCCTCTCATTTTATCATGTTTCAGGTACAGTGTTTGAGTTAAGACTTCAAGTTTCTTCACTTAGGATTGAGGACCTAGTTTTAAATTTAATAAAATTATTCATGTATTTTTTTATTTTTGTAAGAGTTTTACTTGATTACTTGAGCTATGAAATGAAAGTTATTGTTTAATTATCACAACTTTAGTAAACCATGAGCTTATGAACAGTCTACATGTCCCGCCCCGATGTTTCCGCCGTCGGTTGGGGTGTGACACAAGCAGAGCCGAGTCACTCGTTAAGTACTCGAGATCCATTGGCGGACCTAGCTGTTGTTAGGTGCGTCGGCCGACCCCTTGAAAAAAAATATTTGCTATATATGCGGCATAATCTCGACCGACCCCTATAAAATTTTGACACCGACCACCATAAAATTTTGACCCACCCCAAGAAAAACTAATTTTAACACCGACCCATATGTAAACTAATAACTTAAATTGGACTAAAACTTAGCCATTTAAACCCACATTTAATTAACAATTACCCATTTAGACAATTAAGCCCACATATAGTTAACCCGTTACCCATTTAAATCTTTGAACAGTTTAACTCAATAAAAAATCAAAGTAGCATCAATCATGAATCCTGATCCATCGACGTCTCGATGTTTCATATTCACATTTCATACAATCTGAAAAACAATAATTTGCTAATCACGATTCTAGTCATGCCTCCTAATCGAAGTTAACGCTATCAGAAGAAAGATTAATCATCATCCTTGTCCTGCCTCCTCACGATTTAAGGTTCTTTGCTAATCACGAATTACGATTCTCACCCTGTTGGTCGGATAACAGTTCACAACCTTGAGTCCCTACCTCCTCGCAATTTCAGGTAACTTTTTTTTTCTTTTTTTCTCTAAATTTTGATTTTTGCTAATCATATTATTTTTCTATAATGATGTGTCATGTGTGCTAGTTGCTAATTGTAATTATCGAACTTTACTAATTTATTAACCTGTGAGCCTGTTATTTATATAAATATGATAACTTTTAATTATTATTTTTTAACGCCATTATAATCTACTCCTAAATTCTATACCACTATCAACCACGGGATTAGAACTCTCGACCTTTTGAGAAAGAGCATCATTTAAACCTTTTAGACTGAGGGGAGTGGGAGCGTGGAAGGTGATGTGGCGACGTGGGTGGCGTGGAACACCACGCCCGCCTGGAGTGGTCCACGGTCGTGGGGACTTCCCGTGGTTATTTGCACGGCGTGGGAGAGGCAATTGTGACCGTTGGTGAAATATGATCGTTGCCCAACGTTATTTTTTTAAATTTAATATGCTATATATATTAACTAATTTACAAACCAATAATTTTATAAAAAACCAAACTCTAATACACACTCAAATGGATTCCCTCAATTCACCATGTTTCGAATCCGAAGGTGTCGCTCCACTTTTTTTCCAAACGGTTGCCGCTACTTTCGTTGAAATAATTAGAGACGATGTCGAAAGTTCGAACACACATACGTTCACACGAAGAGCCACCGTTAACCGAGATCGTGAAGCCGCTCACGAGCGTTTAATAAACGATTACTTTGTGACCAAGCGGTTTATAACGCGGAGACATTCCGAAATCATTTCGTATGCGTAGAAATCTATTTTTACGCATTGTTAACGATTTGGAACGAGAGATGGATTTTTTCAAATTAATATGGGTTGCAAGAGCTCGTAGAGGGTTCACCCCCATTCAAAAGTGCACCACCGCTTTGCAGATGTTGGCATACAAATCAGGTGCTGACAAATTAGATGAAAATATAAAGATCGCCAAGAAAACGGCACGGATTTGTTTATACAAATTTTGTAAAAGTATAATAAATATCTACGGCCCAAAATAGTTACGCAAACCGACTCCTAGCGACATTCAAAAAATATACAAACATCACGAGGAGGTGCATGGGCTACCCGACATGCTTGGTAGCTTAGATTGTATGCATTGGGAGTTGAGTGATTGCTCAAATGCATGGCGAGGGCAATATATGCGAGGTGGTCATCCGGCTTCAACAATTATGCTCGAGGTTGTCGTATCACAAAATCTTTGGTTATGACATCCTTTCTTTGGTATTGCGGAATCAAACAACGACATAAATGTGTTTAACCAATCTCCACTATTCAACACCTTGAGATGGTATTTATCCCGAATGGTCTACTTTTATGAAATCGTTTTCGTTTTCGGAAAATGAACCTAGAAAATATTTCAAATGCCGACAAGAATCAGCAAGAAACGACATTGAACGCGCTTTTGGTGTACTAAAACAAATATTTTAAATAATGAAAAATCTGGCACGTGCGTGGAAGCTCGAAAGAATAAGACGTGTAATGTACACTTGTATCATCCTACATAACATGATCATTGAAGATGATGGTCGGCACTTTGCGAGTTCAACGAAGAAGAATTTGAAGCGACACTTGGATTAAAGGAAGTTAACGAGGCCCAACAAAGTGTAAACGGACAATATAAACGCAACCGTGAAATACACAACAATCTTCGTCAAGATTTGGTGCTCCATCTCGACTCGGGCAACAATTAAAGTATATTTTTATTATTAAGTTTTAAATGTATTTTTCCTTCTTTTATTATTAATGTTATTTTCTTTTTTTATTATTAATGTTATTTTTTTATTATTAATTACTTTTTAAATTATTAAAACAAATTAATATTAAATTAAATTTAAGAAAATGACGTGACAGTATGAAAATGTGGAAGCATTTCCCTCTAATGTGGAGAATATAAAAAAACTGTAAAATCTGATGTGACACTGATATGAAGGGGTGTGGAAATGTGAAATTACTTCCCTTAGACTTACAGAAAAATCCTACGATCACTAGACGAGAAGCCTCATGTTTTTTGTTTAGTTAAAAATAAATGTTTGTATAATATGAAGAACTCAACTTTCCGTTGGTATGTGACTCGATATCTCAACTTTCTTCTTAAAGAGTTATATGAGGTTACCTCGGTCAGCTGCGGGCGGCTTTGTCCAGTGGTTCAGAGAATAGTCATAATTTCATTGTACAGATTCATTTAGCTTTGCCCAGCGCTTTGATATCTTTTCTTTTGTCTTGTTTCTTGTTTGAACATATTCATTTAGCAATTTTTAAAAGTAAACTGTAATTTATACCCATCTGGTTTATATATGTTTACATTTTGAAACTCTGTTTTAAAAAAAGTATAATTTACCCCCTTGTGATTTGATTTCTCTCTCTCTTTGCACCTCTGCCGTTAACTTTTGTAATGAAAAGATAATAACACCCCTGACCTCACCCAAAATTACCCACTTCTTCTCCGGTGAACAATACCGATGAAATCTGATTCCGATTAACATCTTCGATTATCACATTGGCCAAAATATCCAAGAAAAACAACAAAAGAGCATCAACTAACTAACGAAAATACTTAATTTACATTTTCCGATCACAATCAAATGGCCGGAGATGATGAAACACGGTTACATTTTCCGACCAACAAAAAGCATCACCTAACTAACGAAAATACTTCATTTAAACCGGTCATTTCGACGTCGGGTAACAGACCAAAAAACATCGACCGACGCCTCCGACCTTCATCTCCGATCAACCTGTTTTAGGGACCTTCAACCTCTTCGACCCCTTCATACCTGAACGAAAAGTTCAGGTTATGAAAGAACAACAAGCTGATCTTCAAATGGACGATCAGCCGCCGGGTAACAGACCGATCCTCCGTGTGGTTTAAAGACCGGGTTACCTTGATTCCGGATGCAACAAGAGATCGATTTTCAGGTGGATTTTGGATCGAATTTCAGGTATAAAAGTCGTTACCGTTGATCACGGCTGTCTCAATCTGAACATCAAGAAGCGTGTAATCCATCTTTTCCTCTCGATTGGGACAACGGCGGTGTCGTTTCGCTTATCGGCGAGTTCGGCAGACAGAGTCGATACGGGAATGGAGGCGGCGGCGGCAGATGGAATACGGGAATGGAGGGTTGCAAAGTGAGAATGAAACAATACCAGAGTGGTGCAAATTTACATAGGTTTTCATTTTAGGGTGAAAAATCTTTAATGCCCGTAACGTCGTTAAAAGATTAACGGTGATATTAACGGCAGGGGTGCAAAGAGAGAGAAACCAAATTACAAGGGGCAAGTTGTACTTTTTTTTAAAACAGGGTTGCAAAATATTAACGGATATAAACCATAGGGGTGCAAATTACAGTTTACTTTATTTTTTAATGTTGATTATTATTATTTTTTCATCTTCTTTAAAAATAATAAATAAAAAAAATTATATTAAAAAGATTTGTTATGACAATGAGGTGACTTGATATGATGATACATAAATTTTTTACTCAGGTTGTCACATCACCACTCATCCTCCTCTCTCTTTATTTCTTTTTTTAATATTTATGTAAAATATATTATCTTAATCTTGTCTTAAATTTTTTTTTTTTACAGCAAAACGAATTTATTGAATCGGTGTAGCAAAGTACACCTCACACAAAAACATATAAAAACATTTTATTTTGAACGGTAAATAAATTCATTAAAAAACAGCCACATTAGCAAATGATTTTTATAAAGTATGTTTAAAAAAAATAGTAGATTAGCTAAAAATAAAAAAAAAACATTCATTTTAATAAATAAGTTTCTAACTATATTTATTTGATAAATATTTTCTTCAACTACACTTTTTTAAGAAAAAACTCCTTGATTGCGTGGTTCCCTTTTTCAATTAATTACAAGTAGTCTAGAACCCTCCTAACCTCGTTTTCTTTTCTTATTCGTCTTTTGTGATATTTTCTTCTCGACTTATGCAAACAGTAACAAAAAAAGTTGGTAAACAAGTTCTCCTCGGTTATGGCCCTCGATCAGGCCGGTCACGTCTTCTTGATCATTTTTTCTTCCAGCTCTGATACCAGTTATTGAACAATTCGTTCAAACTCAAACAATACAACGCCCATAATATTGATTAAAGAAGACACTTTTTATTAATATAAAAAACCACACAAATTACATGAATCTAAACATCTATTTATAATAAACATATACTAATCACAACCAAACTAAAAAACTATTAAATAATTAAATTAATAAACAAACTTAATACTTGTCTAATACGAACTCAACCAAACAATTAATAAACTAATATTAAACTTTATTTATAAAATTAATATTATTTATTTAAATGGCAAAAGGATGTTAACTTATAACGAAGGAAGCATTCATTGGTGATTGGTATACACCAAAGTGTTTATGTACGGAGGTTTACTTTTTTTTGTCACCATCAATTCATGGATTTTTCCAAAAAAAGAATAGCTAGTAAATATAAAAACTTGTAATAAACTGAAATATAAGTCACTATTTTTAAAGGCTTCATTCTTGAAGCAAGAAAATAAAAATAATAATAATTGGACTCTCTTTCTACTTAAATGTGTACATTTAGGGGTGTTTGGGATTGCTTATTTAATTTTAAGATGGATATACTTTTTAAAAACTTTGATTTCGTCATGAAGGAATCTATACATATTAATAAATAAATGTTTTCTTCAGCCACGTTTCAGTCATCCAGACCACTTACATTGTGTTTTTCCCTCATAAATGCAGCCTTTACTTAACGGGTCAACACGCGGGTTTGATAAGGTTATTTTATGACCCATTTGTAATCCGGATCTTATCACATTCTATTCCCACTTAGGGTTTCATTCTATCAAACATAACACCGCTTCACCATCGTCCTCATCTCCTTGAGATTGAAAATTGGGGTAATCGCATGTTCCATTTGCAAACCCTAAAAGCACTTTCAAATCGCCGCTTAGTCTCTAGTCCAAGATCTTCACCTCAACATTGAGCATTCAACATCGATTAAGTTTTGTTGTTTTCCCTTTTGTTTGATTGCATTTTCCTTCTACCGTTACTGAATGTTTTTTGTTTTAAATCTTTCTTCTAGATCATTTTTTTTTCCTCTCGTCGGTGTGTTCTCTGTAAATCGTTTCTCTATATAATCATCATATAAATCGGTTCATCGCATAAGGTATGCTTTTTTTTACTATTTCTTATTCATCGTTTCTTTCTTTTGAAACCATAAATTAGATCGATTGCGATTGATGGTGGGGTTTTCCGATTAAAGTCACATGGATAGGTTTTTAGTTCATTGTTGTTGTTTATGCTGTTTTTTTAATTTGTTCTTATATTTATATGAAATTTGGAAGATTATAGATGATTCTTACTTTTGCGAGTGATTGTGGTTTTTTTAGATAATAGATGATTCTAAGTTCTTGCTTTTATATTTATTGAAGGTAGGTGCTAACCAATTTTTAGGTTTTATGGAAGTGAGTAAGTCTAATTTATTGTTTTTCATGTGTTATGATATAGATACTCATCTGGGTTTATTTAAATTTTCTTGATTTTTTTTTTGCAATTTCAGATCAATTATTTAATTTTATGTCTTCGTAAGTTGTTTGATTCTATTGACCAGAAAGTGAAATAGTTATTCATCAAATATTTTGTCGAATTTATGAATCTTTTGAATTCTTCTTGCAGTAGGATAGATGGGACTTCATTATCGAGGAGAATACCTGATTTTATACGATATTTACGGTGGCTGGGAGAAAAGCTTATAAGGTATCTATTGTTTCTTTTTTCTGTTAGTTTTACTTTTTATGGTTTAGATGAAGTCTGTTTGGCCTAAAAAAACAAAATATTTTTCTGGTTTAGATGCAGGTTTCTTAACCTCTGTGGTAGGTTTTGCAGGTTGCTTAACCCAGGCGATGATAGGATGCTTCAAAGCATGATTGCTTATCTTTGTAAGTTTTTTTGTTTCCGGCACGGGATTGTAACATAGTTATTTATAAGTAAATGATATTTATGTTATATATAAACTAGGATTATTGGATTTTAATTATCTCATCTTTTACCAATTGGCCAACTGAGAATATATTCTTACCACCGGTCCCTAATTTCAAACTATTTTTTTACATTGGACCCCCCTTAAAAAAACTTAACGCTGTTAGAGTTTATATAACGTGGACATCTACAAACCGTCGGAAAATCGAGCCAAGCTGGCAGTGGTCTCGTGATGAATTTTAAAATTGGCTCTGGTGGTGTTTAACCATCTATTTGTTACCCTCTTTTACGACTCACCCCATTCACAAAGATATCGTTACTCTCTTTTACATTTATTTTATAACTATTTGCTACAATAAACCATCTATTTGTTAATATATTATTATTAACTTTTATAAATTATATTTAAATTACATACTAGGTTAGTGACCTGTGTACTACACGGGTAAAAAATAAAAAAAAATGTATAATTAAAATATGTAAAAAAATATTATTAATGATTGATTTTACAACAGAAAAAAAGTTAAATAAAGGAATAAAATTTATCAAACATAAAAAAAGTAAAATTTAAATAACTTGCTTAAAAAATAGTAACTTTTATGATAACAATAACCGTAAAATATGTCATAAGTTACATTTTGAAGTTTATTTTTTTGGGTCATTTACATATATCCCCTTCTTAATTTTATTTATTACATTTTTACCTAACCTCTAATTTTAATTACATATTTTTCTTTCTTAAAGCCTATATATTACATATTTACTCAATTCATTTAAAATAACTTATTAAATTACTATTTTACCCTTAATGAACTTATTAAATTATTATTTACATACATCCCCTTCCTAAATATATCAATTTACATATATCCCCAATTTTAACCGAAACCAAGTCGATGTTAACACAAACATATCGAACGCTAATAAATTCAATTGGAGTCAAATTTTTTAATCTTTAACACAATTAATCGTTAAAAATCACTTTATAAAGTTTTAGAAACAATAGCTTTCAACCAATTTCCATCAAAAAGATAATACATAGCTTCTAAAAAAATATAGAAACAATATGAACCATAAGTCCAACATAGTCAAACCAACCGTAGCTTCAAAATATTTCAAAATAGTCAAACAACACAAATAGCCAAACAAACACAAGAAAATTATGTGAGTTCTTGTAGATGATGGTCGGGCACTTTGCGAGTTCAACGAAGATGATGGTCGGGCACTTTGCGAGTTCAACGAAGAAGAATTTGAAGCGACACTTGGATTAGAGGAAGTTAGCGAGGCCCAACAAAGTGTAAACGAACAATATAAACGCAACCGTGAGATACACAACAATCTTCGTCAAGTTTTGGTGCTCCATCTCGACTCTGGCAACAATTAAAGTCTATTTTTGTTTATTAAGTTTTTTTATGTATTTTTTCTTTTTTTATTATTAATGTTATTTTCTTTTTTTATTATTATTTACTTTTTAAATTATTAAAGCAAATTAATATTAAATTAAATTAGAAAAAGAAAATGACGTGGCAGTGTGAAAATGTGGAACAATTTCCCTTTAATGTGGAGAATGTAAAAAAACTGTAAAATCTGATGTGATGCTGACATGAACGAGTGAAAATGTGAAAACACTCCCCTTAACCTTACAAGTATTTATATTTGGTGATAAAATATAACAAAATAATAACAATGTAATTGTTTTTAAAGAATCCAAGATTCGAGATTATAAGTCTGTTCACAAAAAGTAAACCTCCGTACATAAACCTTTGCTATATACCAATCACAATTGCTTCCTTCATTGCTAATCCTTTTTTTTTTTCATTTTCCCATCTATTTAAATAATTTTAAATAATATTTATTTATATATCGGTTAAAAGTTAAAACCGAAGGCGCATCATATTTTTTTTCATCTCTAACCATCTTTGAACTCTCTTTCGTAATATAATATTTTTCTACCATTTCTTTACCTCACCCCACCCGGTGGCGGCACTTGAACCTTTGAGCAGAGGGTCAGGATTTTTTTTTCTTATCAAGAGGGTCGGAACTATAAATTTTTTGGCCAAATATGTATAAATTAACACTGCTGAGCGAAAAATCGGCTGAATACTTATATATTAACATTTCTGAGCGAAAAAACGGGGAGGGGGGCTTCCAGGCCCTAACTATGTTCCGCCCCTGACCCCACCTCACCTGTGATTTTACTCGTTGCACCCCTTACTACACGGACGCTAAAAATAGAATACATGCCTTAAACGGGAGTATAAAATCCATAAATGTCAGTCTCACTAACTGCATCAGAGGCGTCTTAGGCTAGAAGTGATATCCGTTTCTGGATTGACGCATAGGCTGATACTCAACCATTTATGCTCCGATTTCCAAGCCTCTTTGCATTAGAACTGGACAAACTTATTTCAGCGATGTATTTCTTGACGGTTTTTTCGCTTTTGATTTTCATCAATTTCTTCGTACGCGAGCTCATATTCGTTTGGGTTATATTGTCAAATTGCCACTTCTTTATCCTCCAAAATCATATTACGCAAAGTTATACAAGCATACATTATGTTTCTAATTTTCGTTTGAGACCAAGATCAAGCTGATCGTTCGATAATATGCCAGTTATTCTTTAAGAGACCAAACGCTCGTTCGATATCTTGACAATTGAAGCATAGTCTGGATATATTCCATCAGTAAGATAATACCCACGTTGGTAAAGTGTTCCTCTAAGTTCAAAAGACGAGTCAGGTGCAGTTTTGTTTACCATATCGTCAAATATAGGCGATTGATTAAGAACGTTAATGTCATTGTTAGAACCTGTAACGCCAGAGAACGCATGCCAAATCCCTAAGTCATATGAAGTCACAACTTCAAACATAATACTAGGATGAGAATGATCCCCGTGTAAAAACTGGCTTCGCCACGCATTGGATCGTTGAATGTCGCTAACCGACGGTATACCTAAACATCTCTTGTGGTACAATAGAATTATAGCTTTAGAAACTTTTTAATACACGACCTGATAGTTCGGGGGGACATCTTCAAGTGATCGTCGAACGAATCACTAGCGGTGCCATACACCATTTGACGAACCGCGACGGTGACTTTTGCACGAACGTAAAACCAATCTGACCTCTCGCATCAACCTGTTGGCTGAGCCAACGCACCTCTCTCTCGATATCATTTTTAATTCTTAAAAATAAATTTCGGCTCATTTGAAACAAGGTACTAAAGTGTACCTCCTCGTAAGTACACCCTTCGTCAAAGTAGTCTTTGTGTAGAAGTGTGTTCGCAGCCGTCCGATAATGATTAAGACGAGCCATTCGTTTTAAAGGTTGTGAGGATCCAAATTCTTCCCACTACTAAAGCGCCACCGTTGAGAAAACACGAACCATAATATTCCGGGCTTCGTCGCTTGAAGATGAAGACAATTTAAAAAAAAATGTATGAGAGTGGTGTGATTATTTGCGAAATGTATTAGATAAATGGGGTATATTTATAGTAGTTTACTTAATAAATAAATAAAATGTTTTTTTTAAAATTTTCCCGTTGCACAACGACACTATTTACAAAAAAATAGCGGTTAACATTTGCTTTTCTCTCCTCTTCTTCCCGTGAGAAAGCTCACGATTCACCCTCACCCATCCCCTCACACGTTCAAGGGTGCGGTGTGCCTTTCTCCTTCACGCCGTGAACATCCCTCACGGTTGGGATCACGAGTGGTATACGACTTGATCTTAGGGGTTGAAGAGGTTCCACCCCTCCACTTAATAATATTTGTCATTGGGTTGGTGGTCCAATGATAAAGACAAAACTTCCTAGACACCTAAAAGACCTAAAGATCATAGTTTAAGTCACATTAAGTAAATAAATTTGTCGTTTAAAAAAACTTAATAATATTTAAAAAAAAAGCAATACAAAAAATATAAAATTAATTTAAAAGTACAATGTTCCACTACAATTTACCAAAAAAAAGACTTGGCCAGTAAGAAAGGCGTGGGAAAAGACCCCGAAGACTCGGAATTGACGAAGAAGAATAACGTACACTTTTACCCACTCGTCTTCTTCCACACTACCATCTTCTCACTTACACTTTATTTATAACGCCATCGATCAATCAGGTTCATAACCGTGGAATAACCGTTTGTTATACGTACCAAAAGAAGAAGAATTGTGCATTCTGTTTTGTTCATCTGTAATGGCGGCCAAGGAGCATGTGGAGGAGATTCGGAGGACGAAGTTTTCAATCGGCGGAGAGCCGAATCCGTTGACGGAGGATCTTCATCAGGCCGTGAAGAATCTGTCCGCCGAGCTTTACGCAAAAGATGTTCATTTCCTCATGGAACTGATCCAGGTTTTCATTTATCTATCACTCGTTATGCTAGTATTTTGCTCGATTTCGTCACTCTGTTATAGTATATAAAGTTTAACCTAGGGTTTACTTCATATAACAAACGGTTATGAACGTATATGTATGATTGTGAATTGCAGTTTTTCTGAAATAGATAACCTAATCGACTTGATAATTAAGTTTGTTTTAAGGCGTTTTTTGTTGAACGATTTTTGACAGAATGCGGAAGATAACGAGTATCCGGAAGGAGTGGATCCGTCGCTGGAGTTTATTATTACGTCGAAGGATATAACAAACACCGGAGCTCCGGCGACTCTGTTAGTTTTCAACAACGAGATAGGGTTTTCTCGTAAAAATGTTGATTCTATTTGCAGCGTGGGAAGGTCTACGAAGAAAGGGCTTCGTAAGCGTGGTTATATTGGCGAGAAAGGTACTTGTCATAGTTTTACTAATTACTTCTCCATGTGCATGTGTTAATTTATTAAAGGGAAAATTTCCAAAATAAAACATATGAAAACTCAAAGTTCTTAAAATAAACATTGGTTTTTTAAGTTTCAACAATGCCAAAATCGTCTGCACATCGGCCAAAATCGTCTGAACATCGGAACATGGGCGATTTTGCTGGACACTTGAACACTTAAAAAATTTCAGGCGAAATCAAAAAAATTTCCGAAGAAATATAAAATTACAGCGAAATCAAAGTTTTCCGGCGAATTGCCAGAAATATTGGTTTTTTTGTTAGGTGTCGGCCGTCAGGTCTCTGAGGCGTCGACGAATGTCGGCGATTTCGCCCCATTTGATGGAAGTTCCGGTGATTTTGGCATGTGTAGTATGTGGGGTTTCAAAATTCAATGTTTATTTTTGGAGAAAGGAGAAGTCAAATGTTTAGTCACGGAATTTATGTCGATTGTGTTTACCTAATGTATTTTTGAAAGGGAAAATCATCAAAAATGTACATTTTAACCTAAACTTTTGTCCAAATTTACATCGAAAAGCAGTTAATAAAAAAAGCCACATAAGCTTAGCTGGCTAAATTTCAGCCTACACAAATAACTTGGAAAAAGTACAATGAGGTCCACAGATAAACTTGGTAATTGTATTGTATTATTGTGTAATGATATGGTGATTACAAGAGAGTATAAATAGAATACATAATTACATAATGAACCCATCTACTATTGACTAAGTTATTATTTGACTAATATTCCCCCGCAAGCTAAAGGCGGGTAGCGACTAGTAGCTTGGACCGCAGATGGATAAAACGTTCTGAGGGCAACGGCTTGGTGAATATATCAGCAATCTGGTCATTGGTGGAAATGAACTGAACCGAGAGTTTTCTTGCAACAACTTTTTCTCTAACAAAGTGGAAGTCCACTTCAACATGTTTTGTGCGAGCATGAAATACTGGATTGGCGGATAAGTATGTTGCTCCCAAATTATCACACCACAAAACAGGAACTGATGTCATCGAAACATGAAGTTCATGTAGAAGCGCTTCAAGCCAAGTGAGTTCAGCAACCGTGTCAGCTAAGGCTTTGTATTCAGACTTTGTGGATGACCGAGAGACAGTTTTCTGCTTTCTTGCAGACCAAGAGATCAGATTGGAACCAAGATAGATGGCGTATCCCCCGGTGGAGCGACGGTCATCTGGGCAACCAGCGTCTGAGAAGGCACGCAACGAGGAGGTGTAGGCATCTGTATAAGCGTGCAAAGTAGACCCAGAATTCTGCGTAATCAAAAGACCAAATGCTGATGTGCCATTAAGGTACCGGAGAATCCGCTTAACAGCTGCCCAATGGTTTGTAGTTGGTGAATGCATAAATTGACAGACCTTGTTAACTGCATAGGCGATGTCGGGGCGAGACAAGGTGGCATATTGGAGAGCACCAACAAGTTGACGGTATCGAATTGGATCGTCATATAACAGGCTGTCATTAGAGGATAAGTTTGCTGTTGTAGACATGGGTGAAGGAATTGGTTTAGCTTGTGAGAGAACGGCCCGATGTAAGAGTTCCATGATATATTTTTGTTGAGACAAAAGCACATTCGATCCTTTTGAAATCACCTCGATACCCAAAAAATACGATAGGGGGCCCAAATCCTGAATGGCAAATGTGGTACTTAGACTTTTAATAACATGCTCAATGACTCTAGAATCATTACTAGTCAGAATTATGCCATCAACATAGGCTAGCATGTAGAGGATTGTGCCCCTAGAAGAATAAATGAACAATGAGGGGTCGGTTTTGGACCCCCTGAAGCCGAGAGCAATCAATGCCTCGGATAGCCTATTAAACCATGCCTGTGGAGCCTGTTTCAGGCCATATAACGACTTGTGAAGCAAACAAACATGATCCGGTTTTCGTGGATCAATAAAGCCCTGTGGTTGCTTCAAGTACACTGTCTCAGTCAAGTCACCGTGCAAGAAGGCGTTTTGAACATCCAATTGTCTAAGAGACCATCGTTTGGTGACAACAATAGAAATAACAGTTCTGATGGTTGTTGATTTTACCACGGGGCTAAAGGTTTCATGGTAGTCAACTCCGAGCTGTTGGTTGAAACCTTTAGCCACTAAACGCGCTTTGTAACGTGTAATGGCACCTGTTTGATCTCTCTTAAGTTTATACACCCATTTGCAGTCAACCACATTTGCATTAGGAACCGGTGGGACCAGAGACCAAGTGTATTTCTGATCAGAGCTGCATATTCTGCAGCCATGGCAGCCTGCCACTTTGGAGATTTGTTGGCAACAGCAAAAGTGGTGGGATCGGTATCGGAAGAGGTGGTGGTGGTAGTGTAGGCTGACAGATCAAAGGGGACACGCTGTTTGGGATTAGGGCGGAGATGGGCAGGCCGGTGTTTAGTGGAAGAAGGTGCGGGAGAAGCAGCCTTGGTGACATGAGGTTGGGATTGAGGCTGTTGAGGTTGTTTAGGACGGCGACTATAGGTTTGAAGGGGAGGGCTGTTCGGGTGGAGTATGGGGATCTACCCGAGAAGGAGGTGTGTGTGTAGGGCTGGTTGGTGGGGTAGATGGTGCTTAATGGTGAGGGCTGGTTGGTGGGGTTGGGGCTGCTATGTTATGGGCTGGAGAAGGAGCAAATGCAGGATAAGATGAAACATACGGGTCGTAAGGAGGGGACGAGGGTGTTAGATAAGGAAAGTTTTGTTCGGTAAACCGAACATGACGAGCAATATAGATGCGATCAGTTGTCGTGTCCAGACAACGGTAACCATGGTGTATGGGACTGTACCCGAGAAAGACACAGGGAATAGACCGAAAATCCATATTATGTTTGTTATACGGGCGAATATGTGGGTAGCATTGATAACCAAAAACACGCAAAAAGGAGAAATCGGGTTTGAGAAAATATGCTCAAAAGGTGAGATATTGGATGAGGTACGAGACGGCATTTAGTTGATTAGGTAAACGGCAGTTTCATAAGCAAAATGCCCAAAACGGGTTGGAACACCGGATTGGGCAAGTAAAGTGAGACCCGTTTCAACCACATGTCTATGGCGGCGCTCAACAAATCCGTTTTGCTCACTAGTATGTGGACAGGAGCGACGGTGAATAATGCCAAGGGGAGAGAAAAAATTGGAGAGATTCCTAAACTCTCCTCCCCAATCAGTTTGAACAGTTTTTAGTTTGGTGTTAAATTGTCGTTCAACCATGACAAGGAACTGTTTAAAAACAGTAAAAACATCGGATTTTTGTTTTAAAGGAAAAATCCACGTGTATCGGGTAAAGTGATTCACACATAAGAAGAAGTAATGGTGACCATCATAAGAGGTAACAGGAGCGGGTCCCCAAACATCACAAAAAAATAAATCCAAAACACACGTACTTTTAAAATTAGAAGAATCCAAATGTAGTTTCGATGATTTCCCAATATGACAAGCATTACAAGGAGAATTCGAACTATTATTTAAAACAGGAAGAGAATATTTAGATAACATAGAATTTAAAAGCTGTGGATGAGGATGTCCAAGCCGTTGATGCCATGTGTGGATAGGAGCACGAACAACTGTGAAAGCAAGTCTTGGAACAGGTTGAATTTGAGGAAGACGAATGGAGTAGAGCCCGTGTTCACTTGGACCCGTGAGGAGGGTAGTGCGTGTAAACTTGCCCTTCACAGAAAAGAAAGTAGCATGAAATTCAAAAAAGACATGGTTATCATGACAAAACTTTTGTACTGAAAGGAGATTTTTTTTAATTTGTGAACATGAAGAATATTGGATAAGGAAAAGGTTTTGTTAGGTGAAGAAAAACGAGTTGAACCAATATGTAGAATGGGTAAACCCTTACCGTTGCCAACATGAAGAGCATCCTCACCAAAGTATGGTTCAGCAGTGCCAAGGCTAGACATGTCTGGAGTTACATGGCTATTAGAGCCTGTGTCCGGGAGCCATGAAGATGCTTGGGAGCGATAATCAGCATGATTGGCCGAGGGCTGCTGTCTCGAGCGCATGGTAGCCGGGTCACGGTTGGGAGATCTGATGGTATGTGTCCAATACCACACCTATTACACGTACCATAAATTGTGTTTTGGTTTGAGGCCCAGTTGAATTTGTAATTTGGTAAAAGACAGAATGAATCTTTCATTAAACAATACCGAAATATATACACCAAGATTGCTAATCACTAGCCTAAACTTAAGGAGCTATACAAGGAAAGAATACAATCAAATAAATACAAAAGGTAATTACTGTAGTATACAAAATTATATATATTCCGAAATATATATGGATATATTTCGGTTAATACGCCCCCACAGTCTAATCTGTAGAAGAACGGAGGCAAAGACTGGTTTTGAAACGAGTGAACAGTTGTCTCGGGAGGCCCTTGGTGAAGATATCAGCATATTGATAGTCAGCTGGCATATGAAGAACTCGTAGGGCTCCGATGCGGACTTTTTCACGGACGAAATGGATGTCGATTTCAATGTGCTTTGTCCGTTGATGTTGAACCGGGTTTTCTGAGAGGTAGACAGCTGAGATGTTGTCACAAAATATAACAGTGGCTTCACGTATAGGAACATGTAGCTCAAGAAGAAGGTTCCGAAGCCAACTTGTTTCGGCTGTTGTGTTGGCGTTTGGATGACCAGCTTGTGGTTTGGCGTTTGGAGATTGTGGTTTGGCGTTTGGATGACCATGAAACAAGATTATCGCCTAGAAACACACAATAGCCGGAGGTGGAGCGTCTGGAGTCCGGATAACCCCCCCAATCTGCATCTGAATACGCTATGAGTTTCAATGATTTGGAGGGGGTTATAAGCAGGCCTTGATCAAGAGTTCCCTTTAGGTAACGCAGGATGCGTTTCATAAATTGGAAATGAGGTTCCCTTGGGGCATGCATAAACAAGCAGACCTGTTGTACCGCATAAGAGATGTCGGGCCGGGTGAATGTGAGATACTGTAACGCGCCAGCTATGCTCCTGTATAATGAACCATCGGATAGCGGAGCACCAGCCGTTGCACTAAGTTTTGAGTCAGTGCCGGCAGGAGTGGAACATGGCTTACAATTTTCCATGTTGGCGCGCGAGAGAATGTCAGTAGCATATGATTCTTGTGACATGAATAAACCCCCATTTTTCTTGGTGACCTGGATGCCAAGAAAATGATGTAGGTTGCCAAGATCTGTCATTGCAAATTCAGATGACAAAGAAGAAATAATATCCTGTAATAATCTGTCATCAGAGGCCGTTAGTATAATATCATCAACATAAAGCAATAAGTAGGCCATGTGGGATCCCTTTTTGTATACAAAGAGTGAGGTGTCACTAATTGTGGTTCGAAAACCACACTGTAAAATGAAGGTGGCAAATCTTTGGTACCATGCACGGGGTGCCTGTTTAAGGCCATACAGAGAGCTCTTCAGACGACAGACATGAGATGGATGTTGTTTGTTCACAAAACCGGGAGGCTGAAACATGTAGACAGTCTCTTTCAAGTTTCCATGTAGGAACGCGTTTTTGACATCAAGTTGATGTATTGGCCAGTTACAAGAGGTGGCAAGACTAAGGACAGTCCGTATAGTAGTGGGTTTGACCACTGGACTGAATGTGTCAAAACAATCAATGCCGACCTGTTGTGATTTCCCGTTAACAACGAGACGAGCCTTATATCTCTGTAAAGTTCCATTAGCATGAAACTTGTGGCGAAATAGCCGCATACAACGAATTACGTGTGCATCAGCAGGTCTAGGGACCAGCTCCCACGTGTTATTTTCTATTAACGCCCTGTATTCGTTAGTCATTGCACTATGCCAATTTGGATCAGATTGGGCTATTAGGTGAGATTTGGGTATAGGGGAAAGGATGGTGGATGTTGTGTGAAAGGTGAGAGGTCCCTGGGATTTTGAAATTCCAGCTTTAGACCTGGTGGTCATCGGGTGGGAGGAGGTGGGCGGTTTTGGCGGAGCAGGTTAGGTAGTGGTGTTGACGGGTGGGTCTGTTGAGGGTTGGTTTTGGGGTTCTCGGCCTCTTCGGTGATAGGTTAGTGGATAGGATGTGGTTGCGGGTATGGGGGAAGAGGAAGGTGGCTGGTCATGGGCTATTGTGTCAGGTCTGATGGGAGAGGTAGGGGCTGTGGGAGACTGATGTGGGCTGGTTGGTGAGGCTGGGCTAGCAGGGGATGAAGGTTGGGTTGGTTTGTGTGTGAATTGATAATTGGAGGGATTGGTAAACATGGTGGGTGAAGGGTCACTATCCAGAAAAGTGTAGTCATGGGTTATGGGAGTTTTGGAGTGTGGGAAAAGGGATTCATCAAATATAACATGGCGTGACAAAATGAATTTCCCGGTGGTTAGATCTAGACATCGGTATCCGCGATACGTTGCGGGGTACCCGAGAAAGATGCAAAGGGAAGAACGAGCGGCGAGTTTGTGTGGACGTGTGGCAGTTTGGTTTGGATAGCAAGCGCAGCCGAAGACGCGAAGGTGCTCATAGGATGGGTTTCGAAGGTATAGGGCAGCGGTAGGTGTTCGATTATGGAGGATTTTAGTGGGAAGGATGTTGTGTAGATAAGCGGAAGTGTGAAGGGCTTCCACCCAAAATGTAGGTGGTAAGGAGGCATGAACAAGAAGGGATAACATTATCTCATTGATTCGGCGGATCATGCGTTCCGCCTTCCCGTTTTGTTGGGAGGTGTGGGGACAAGAAAAACGGAATTGAATGCCATTGGTGAGGGTAAATTGTTTGAAATGATTGTTGTCAAATTCACCGCCGTTATCACATTGGAAGGATTTGATTGGACGATTGAATTGAGTATGGACATACTTATAAAAATTTTGGAATTTGTTTAAGGTTTCGGATTTATATTTTAGTGGAAAGACCCATGTATATTGGGTGAAATCGTCTATTAGAATCATATAGTATTTATAACCGGTTGTACTAAGTATTGGTGAAGTCCACAAATCGCAATGCACGATATCAAAAGGTAAGAAAGTACAAGACGTTGACAATTGAAAAGGTAAACGTTTATTTTTAGCCAACTGGCAAGAATTGCAAACACGAGACCGACTAGTCTTATTACATGAAATTAAATGACGAGACGATAAAAAATCCACGACGGGAAGCCCCGGGTGGCCAAGTCGATCGTGCTAAAATTCAGAAACAGATGAAGCAATGAAACTTGATGCAGTGGCAGCGGGAGATGAAGCGGGAGCTGTGAGAGGATAAAGTGGGCCGTCACTGTTGTGACGGGTCAAGATCTTCCCATTCCTGAAATCCTTCACAGAGAAACCAAAAGGATCAAATTCCACAGAAGTAAAGTTATCAATTGTGAACTTTTTGACAGAAATCAAGTTTTTGATTATATCAGGGGTATAGAGAACATTATTTAAGCGCATATTGTTTGGGTTATTTGGGAGGGTGGTATTACAGGATCCAAGAATTGGCATTTTGTGGCCATTTCCAACGAATATGTGCCTAATAGAATTAACATTGTGAGAAGTGGAACACATACCTGGGTCGGAAGAAAGATGATGTGTGGCACCAGTGTCCATGTACCATTGTGTGTCCCCCAGTTCTAGGGACATGGCCTGAAAATGCAGCCCCTAATTCTGTTGGTTCCAGTGGGTTAACCTCCAAGAGATGGGCCTGTGGTTGACTGCGGGAGCCTGATGGGCCTGATGCCCTGTTTCCAGTGGGCTGTTGTGGCTGTTGGTTCCAGGGACCGTTTGGTCCAGCACCCCATGGAGAGGCCCAGCCGGGTTGCGTTGGGAATGGGCATGGGGGTGGGGCCGGCCACCAAGGGGCCCACATATTCTGTGTTGGGCCAGGATAGGGAGCCCAGGGCTGATTCTGCTGTGAGCCGCGAGAGGGCTGGTTGGTGTTGTTGGGCTGCTGTGAGAACCTACCCGATCTATTTCCCATGGACCGGCGTTGTCCCCCTTGACCACCCCCACGGTTATTGCGGTTCTGGTTGGAATTAGTGAACCGTGGGGCAGAGATTTGGGCCTGAGGAGGTTGTGTGTCATGGACAACAACAGCGACAATTGGTTCGGTATCTCGGGCAGCTTGGCGTTGTGCCTCAAGTTGAAGCATACTACAAGCCGTTTCCCAAGATGGCATAGATTGGTTTAGGTACGTACGGCTGAAGAAAATGTGAGTAAATAGGAAAAAGAAAAAAAATTGCAGGTTGGATCGGACTAGAAGACAGGAGGCGGTGGCTGGTGTCCGTGGACAGAGGCAGCGGCGGCTAGGTCTTCTAGGGTATAGAGCAGAGCTTTGATACCATGTAATTTGGTAAAAGACAGAATGAATCTTTCATTAAACAATACCGAAATATATACACCAAGATTGCTAATCACTAGCCTAAACTTAAGGAGCTATACAAGGAAAGAATACAATCAAATAAATACAAAAGGTAATTACTGTAGTATACAAAATTATATATATTCCGAAATATATATGGATATATTTTGGTTAATAGAATTGACTTTTGTTTCCCCCGTTGTACCTGTTGTTGGACCCACGACCACGACCACGGTAGGGTGAGGTACGGCCACGTCCACGATGCTGAGACGTAAAGAAGGCCTGGGACTGCTGAGTTGTGGGCTGAAGATGAAAGCCAAGTTGCCAGGCAAGCAGGGTAAAGGCCTGTAAAGGATCTGATTGTGAGGGAGTCGGCGGCTGGGAAGATCCAGCAGTGGTGACAGCAAAAGCTTGTGAGGGTGGGACCACTGGAGCCGACTGGTTGATCATGTAATCATGGTCAGCAAGAAGACCATACAACTCGGTGAAGGCTGCAGGAGTCTCTCTTGTAAGAATGTTGGATTTTAATCCGTTGTACTCATCCCGGAGACCTGCAATAACAATCATGACAAGATCCTTTTCTTTAAACGGTTCATTAATATTAGCAAGAGCTTCTTGTAAGGCTTTGGCTCGATTTAGATAGGCTGAAGATGTTTCGTCGCCCTGCATCTGAATCTTCAAGAGATGACTTTTGAGGGTGTATTCCCGAGAAGACGTATGAGGAGCATACGCACGTTCTAATGACAGCCATAGCTCTCTAGATGTTGCACCTTGGACATGTGGGAATGATGCTTCCGAGATGGTAGAGATGAGTAACATACGGACATTAGCATCATTGGCAACCCATGTCATGTAGTTAGGGTTAGGCTGTGGTACCGTAGCAGCATCCTTGTCTGATGAGGCAGCCCTTTCGATCAATGGTGGAGGACAAGGAATGGTACCATCAACATAACCGATTAGATTGTTGGTTAGAAGAAAAGGATGAATCATTGTTTTCCAAAAACCATAGTTAGTTGGAGACAAAGTAAATCCGAATTTATGAGAATTGTGAGATGTTTTCTCGGTTGTGGAGAAAGCAACAAGTAACGCCATTGTTTAAGGCTGAGTTGTTGAGAAGGAGCAGGTCGGAACAGCCCCTACAGCTGTGATGAAGCCGGAATAGTGTTGACGGCTGTTAGGGTTTGGAAAAAAAGTGGCGGCAATTAGGGTTGAGAGCCTAGCTCTGATACCAAGATAAACTTGGTAATTGTATTGTATTATTGTGTAATGATATGGTGATTACAAGAGAGTATAAATAGAATACATAATTACATAATGAACCTATCTACTATTGACTAAGTTATTATTTGACTAATATCCACCAATAACACATCAAAACCAATAAAATTCGCCACGCAGCCCGGAAGCCAGAGTTCAGCAGGCGGCTATTTAGCGTTTTTAGTTAGTTTTGATTGGCTTTTTGGTGGACCCATTATACTTTTCCAAGTTATTTGTGCCGGCTGAATTCTAGCCCTCTTAGCCGGCTTACCTAAGGTGGCGTTATCCGATTGGTTGATTGTAGATATCTTTTTGCTTTTGAAAAGGTTAAAAGTCTATGTATATATGTATCTGATTGGTTGATTTTAGATATCTTTACTTTTGAGAAGGTTAAAAGTCTATGTATATTTTGGCAAAAAATTTGGTCAAAATGTACATTTTGGTGATTTTGTGACTGCATATTTTTAGTCGAATCTGTTAAAATGTGTTGGCGTAAGAGAATATTAGAGGAACTGTACAAAAAATTAGTTTCTCTTTTGGACTGCTATAAATTTGGTATAGGTGCAAATACATGTCACCTCTTTATGTTTATATGTAGGGGTGCTACTTGGTCGGATTGGGTGGGTTTCGGGTTTCATTATTGTGAAAGCCACCAAACTGAATAGTGTTCAGGTTAATGGGTTTGGTCTTAGTTCTGTAGGTTACTGGTTCTACTAACCTGAATAAGTCAAAACTGCATTTTTATATTAATTTAAGCTGTCAAACAAGGTGCATGGAATCAGAAATAAGCTGCAGTTTTGAAGCAGTCAAGTAAGTAATAAACAGTGTTTAAAAACAAATTTTGGACAAAAAACAGAAAATGCAAATACACTCTTCAAACTGATCCAAACAGTCTTGAAACTGAACCAAAAACTGCCTGAAAAGTGAAAAACACTTGAATTATATAACTGAAAGTTCAAAACAATTTTTAATAAAAGAATGTATCATATATTATATACCGAGATTTGAGTGTATAAGTGTAGATTCTAGGAAATCATGATTATCTCCACTCAAAATTTGTCAAACCCTAAAGCAGGTTGGCCAACCCTGTAACCGAACTAGTTATATTTAACCCAATTTGTAACCTGAAACCCACTTAATGAAATATGTTTAACCCGAATAAGAATTGGGTCCACGGTTTATACGGGTTCAAATAATTGTAAAGCTGTTTTTAGTGACTTTTGCAGAGGATTTTGTTTTTAGCGGCTTCTTTCTAAATTATCATGGGATGATCTTACTTTAAATAATAGATGCTCTTCCTCCCATCTTTTCAAGTACTTTTTAACAGATCTGCATTCACATTCTTTAAAAGAGGAACACACTTTCTGTCATATTGCATTCTTATATTATGCATCTCATTTAGTACTGCTTTTGATCCATTGTCTACATTTTGCAACAGGAATCGGGTTCAAGAGTGTATTTCTGATAACATCTCAGCCTTGCATTTTCAGTAACGGCTATCAAATAAGGTTCAACGAAAAACCATGCCAACAGTGTAATCTTGGTTATATTGTCCCTGAATGGGTCGAGGAGGATCCAACTCTATCTGCCATTCAAAGCATATATGGTTCGGCTACTGCTGTGCCAACTACAACCCTGGTGTTACCATTAAAGTCAGAGAAGGTCAAGCCAGTGAAGGATCAACTTTCAAGCATCCACCCTGAAGTGCTTTTGTTTCTTTCTAAGATAAAGCGGCTTTCAGTCAGGGAAGACAATGAAGATCCTAGGCTAAACACTGTGAGTGCAATATCAATCTCCAGTGAGAAAAACTTTCTTACTTTGAAGAGCATGGATGCCGAGTCCTACACACTTCATCTTACTGCTGATGTTTCTGGCAATCAAGATGATACAGATTGTGGCTACTACATGTGGAAACAAAGGTTTCACGTGAAGCAAGAAAATAAAGTTGAAGTCCGATCTGAAGTAGAGGAGTGGGTGATTACATTAGCTTTTCCAAATGGGAAAAGACTCAACCGAGGTGCAAGCATGCCTGGCATCTATTCGTTTCTACCAACTGAGACCGTGACAAACTTTCCTTTCATAATCCAAGCAGATTTTCTCTTGGCCTCATCAAGGGAAAATATCCTCTGGGACAGCAAATGGAATCAGGGAATTCTCGATTGTGTACCTATTGCTTTTCTAAACGCATTTACCTCATTGGTAAAGTCCTCAGAAACTGCTCCTGTTTCTAGCCTTCCTTATCAGTTTAGGTTCTTACCTGTCAAAGAATCCTCTCATTCAAAACTGAATCATGTCCGAGATGCAATTAAAGCGAAGCTTTTAAACGAGACTATTGTTCCATGTGAGTCATATACGGGGCAGAAGTTGTTTCGTAAACCCAATGAAGTTGGTAGGCTGAAGCCTGCATTTTGGAGCATATTGAACAGCGCAAGGAGCCAAGGTGTTAGTTTCTCTAACATTTCATCTCACGGAGCCTATCTCCTTGCCTTTTCTTTTGATCAAGAGGAATACAAATCCATTCTGGAGTTCTTGGAAATCCAAGCTGTAGATAATGAATGGTATGTTAAATGCATTGCTGGTTCTAATCTTGTAAGGGGAGTCTCAGAGGAAGTTTATATGCAGCTTTTGGTGTTCGTAGCAGAGAATTGGTTGTCCTCGTTTTACACGACCAACATCAAAACTATACCATTCATAAAGTATGTCGGGATGGATGGCAAAGTGAACTTGTTCAAAATCAAGGATTGTGCAAACAAGCTGCTTGCGGCTGATTCTGATCAAATCACCTGGTTGATCAACTGGAACACAGAATTCAACTCTTCTACTGGTCAGTTCTTTCTGCCTGCTACCACACAAGAAGCTTTAGCATCATGTTTCAAGAAGCATACCTTAAAAAAGTGGCTTACGGAGGAGGTTAAGGTTAAATTTGTCAGTGTTGGTGAATATGCTGATGATCTTATTCCTTCACTCAGATACGACCGCCAGCTTGCTGTTACTTATGCCCATTTTCTCTACCACTCTTTAAATAAGAGTTACTTGTGGGAGCATCAAATTCTAAATCTGCGTAGTAAAATGCCGGTTGTTGATAACTATGGGCAAGTAACCGTAAGAAGAGATGGGGTTCTTGTACCTGCTTATGGAAGTAAATGGGTAGAGCTGATTGGTTCTAATCCTTGGAGGCAACATAATTATGTTGAGCTGGGAGAAGATTACACCCAGTCTGTGAGATATTTTAATAATTTTACATCAGGTGAAGACCTTGTTGAGTTTATGAAAAAATATGTTGGAGCTTCTGATGTTCCTTATCTGTCTCCTCCTAATGCTGCTGTTCCTACTCTGTCTTCTCCTCTTACGAAAACCAACACCTTCTTGCTTCTATGCTGGCTTTATAATTTGAGAATAAAGAAGGTTTCTTTACCTGAAAGATTTCTGTCCTCAATTAAAAATGGCAGCTGGTTGAAAATCTCTTTAAGCGGTTTTCCTGGCTACAGGCCACCTTCAGAGTCATTCATGCTTGAATCATCGAGCGGGAACATCTTACAGAATGGATCAGTGCTTGTTGATATCCCGTTGGTGGATGTAAAATTTTATGGTGATGAGATAAAGACATACCAAGAGGTTTTGAAAACAATTGGTGTGCGGTTTGAGAATAAAGAAGCTTGTGAATTCATCGGTGACCGTCTCATGTCCCTTGCAGCATCTTCAAAGCTTACACTGGACAATGTTGTTTCGATAATGAAATTTATTCAGTATTTGGGAGCGCATTGTATTCCTAGTAACGAATTCATTAACCGTATCAAACTTGGAAAATGGGTGAGAACATCTCACGGTGAGATGATCCCAAAGAACTCTGTTTTGTTTAGTAATGAATGGAATGCTGCTGCCCAATTAAGTAACATTCCATTCATTGATAAAGATTACTATGGAAGAGAAGTGCTTTCTTTCAAGAAAGAGTTAGAAATGTTGGGTGTGGTAGTGAAGTTTGATGAGAGTTGTTACCAGCTTGTTTCAGACAACCTCAAGTCCTCGTCTTTGTTGACTTCTTTGTCATCCGAAGCAACGTTACTGATGTTAACGTGCATACAGAAGTTACATTCATCAGATAAGCTGGTTCAAGCAATTAAACACCAGAAATGCATAAAGACGAACTTGGGCTACAGATGTCCATCTGAATGCTTTTTGGTAACTTCAGAAACTGAGTGGGGTTGTCTTCTACAGGTATTTGGGTCGTTCCCGATTGTTGATAAAAACTTCTATGGAAGCTCCATCTTTTCTATGGAGAAAGAATTAAAGAAAATTGGTGTTATGGTTGATTTTGAAAATGCTGCAAAAGAATTTACTCGCACTTTTAAGCAACAGGCTTCATCATCTTCCATCAGAAAAGAAAATGTTTTTTCGTTTCTGGAATGTTTCAGAAAGTTGAAGAAACTGAAGGTCAAATTTCCAGAAGAGCTCAGGAGCTGCATACGCAAAGAGAAATGGCTAAGAACTAGACTCGGTGACTACCGATGCCCAAGTGAGTGCATTCTTTTTGGTACCGACTGGGTGCCAATTTCTCAAATATCCATCCTCCCCTTCATTAATGACGGTGAAAACTTCTATGGAAGTGGGATCCGTGATTATCAAGATGAGCTGAAACTGTTAGGTGTAACTACCAAATTCAAAGATGGTGCCAAGTTTGTGGCTGCTGGGCTTATATTACCCGAGTGTTCAAGTAGCATTACTCCTGCAAGCGTTTATGCATTGCTAGATTCTGTCAAGAGACTTAAAGAAAGTGCATCAGAGATTCCTGCTAAATTTATTGAAAAACTGTCCCAGAAGAATTGGTTAAGAACCAGTTATGGGTACGAATGTCCAGATGAGTGTTTGTTTTTCTATTCTTCCTGGGAACCTTTCTTGAAACGTGATGATGGTCCGTTCATTGATGAACAATTTTATGGATCTCGGATCGGATCCTACAAAGATGAGCTCAATCTTTTAGGAGTGATAACCAATATTTACAAGGGATGCTGTTTGATTGCTAGTTACCTTGATTCTCAGTCAAATTTTGAAAGAATTAACCGATTCTACAATTATCTGTCTGAATTTAAATGGAAGCCTGATGATGAAGACGACCAACAGATATGGATACCAAGAGGAACCGACAATGGAGAGTGGGTAACAACTCAGGATTGTGTTCTTCATGATAAAAACAATCTGTTTGATGGTCAGCTGAATGTGCTGGATAAATTCAATTACGAAACAAAAATTCTCGCTTTTTTTGCTGACACTTTCAATGTGAAGGTCCATCCGTCTGTTGATGACTACTGCGAACTATGGAACAAATGGGAAAATTCGGATCAGCAGATAACACATACTGAATGCTGTGCTTTTTGGGAGTTTGTGGTTAAAAATTGGAACTCAGTATCAGAGAAAATGTTCGTCAAAAGCTTATCGAAACTCCCTGTATCATCTTCTAATTCTGATTGTATTCTTCTATCAGACAAGTGCGACGTTTTCATCGGTGATGATCTTTTCTTAACAGACCTCTTTCAAAGCTGTTCTCGTCCCATATTTGTTTGGTATCCTCAACCAAGTACCAAAACATTAACCCGAATCAAGCTTGTGGAGATTTACAACAAACTTGGTGTCCGTACCATATCAGAATCCGCGGAAAAGAATTTGTCTGATGTTGATCATGTGAAATTGGAGCCCGTCAATTCAAAAGAAAAGCTTGTCAAAAAAGGCTTATTTAAACTGATTCTGGGGTTTCTAGCTGATCCAAATCTTAAAATTGACGCAGCAAGAAGACACGAAGTTGTTGGTCGTATATTGGGAGTTGAAGCGTTTGAGACAGCAGATCCAATGACAGTGAAGTACAGTTTGCCTTTATCTAGTGGAGATGTATTGAACGTGGAAGCTAAGAGGATGATCCGGTGGGACAAACAGAACTCGAAATTGTTTATGCAAAAGATAGAAGAAGGTGGTGGTCAGAAGAGTATTATAGAATACGCGTCTCATTTTGCTGAAGTGGTAGCTGAAGGGATGTTGTGGGAGAACGAAGAGCTTGTGCCTGAGCTTTGTGAACTGATCCGGTTGGGTTATCTGGTGGAGTTTGACGAGGAAGCAATCGAATTCCTCATGAAGATGAAGAATCTTCAAATATTTGTGGAGGATCATGACCATCTTTCTTCCGTATTCTCGTGTTAAAAGGTATGTCATGTTTATTTTATTAGTTATGCATGGTTCAAGTGTTGAGATTTGTACATTTGGTGTTTGAAATGCAGGAGAAGGCATTGTGATCTGATGGCCTGAAGCTAATCTACTGTATGTTATGATATTATGTGTTGCTTCATTCCAAGTCCTTTATTTTAGTTAAATGTAATCAAAATGATACTTCTATTACCTTTTGAAATATGTGTTTTTAGTTTTTTCATTTTCACCAATTGAAATTTGCATACTTTTAAGTTAAGCAAATCAATTTTTTGTAGTATTTTTCTCGCCGACTAGCAGTTTCATGGATCCAACATTGGCTTATTTTCCCAGTCGTTATCTTTCGACAGGTTATTATTATGGAGGTAATTGGTACTATGATATTTAATTGTTAGTTAGGTCAATTCATTAATAAAATTATTGACATATTTAGTTGGTCCAACTTCTTGATTTTCTGTATCTGTTTTGGCAAAAAAAAAAGGTTTAATCATCATTAATGGGTGATGATTAATCATAATCATCATTGGATTTGGTTAAAGTAACAAAATGTGAAATTGGGATTGGTAGCCCAATGGTAGAAACAAAGCTTCTGGAACACCCAAGGGTTTGGAGGTCACGGGTTTAAGTTCCACTAGTGACATGATTTAAAGAAATTGGCCTTTCAAAAAAAATAAAAAATTTGAGAATGTAACCATAAATCTGTTTTAAATATCAAATAAGTGGCCTAAGTATAAATAGGAGTAATTAGAAAATGTTTAGTGAAGACATTGGTAAAAATAACTGACAATAGCACTGATAAATGTTAGCTTAAATAAGTCACAATCGCTCAGATAAATCACAATCTAACGAGGATTTATGTTGACTTCAAGAAGTCAACAAAGCCAAATTAAAATTGGGTTAGACTATACATACCCTCCTTTCTACTTGTCGTACCCCACCCCCGAACTTTTAAAAATGTCATTTTACCATTCTCTAAAAAATATTATTTCTAAACTTGTTTTTTTTTTGTTTAAAAACACTTTTTATAACATAAAACGTATACCCCTCCTACTTATCCTACTCCCTTCACAAAAAAAACTTTTAAACTTGTCATTTTACCACATTCGAAAATTGTTATTTGTAAAACGTTCTTTTAAGTTTAAAAGTAATTTATATAACATAAAACGTATACCCCTCCCTCTCCTACTAGTCGTAACTCCTTTTGTACTTGTTGTACCCCCTCCGGAAAAAAATAACTTTTTGAACTTATCATTTTAGCACATTCGAAAATTGTTATTTCTAGAACGTTCTTTTAGGTTTAAAAGCATTTTCTATAACATAAAACGTATACACATCCCCCTCCTACAAGTCGTAACCCCCCCCCCTAACAAAATGTAAACATGTCATTTTACCAAATTCGAATAATCATTATTTCTAAAGTTGTTCTTTTAAGTTTAAAATCATTTTCTATAACATAAAACGTATACATCTCCCCCTCCTACTGGTTGTACCCCCCTCCCCCAGAAAAATAATTTTTAAACTTGTGATTTTACCATCATTATTTCTAAAACGTTCTTTTAAGTTTAAAAACACCTTCTATAACATAAAACATATACCACTCCTTCCTCCTAATTGTCGTACCCCCCCTCCCCCTTGAACGGAATTGTAAATTCGGTTTTCGGTTCAGTAACGGATATATATTTTCTGAACTCGGTTTATTCTTTTAACCGAATAAACCGAATAAGTGATAACTATATATGTTGAATTCGGTTTATACATTTTTTTGAATTCAGTTTATTCGGTTGAATTTGGTTCGGTTAGACAAATTCACAATACAAATCTGTTCGACTAACGGATAGACCCAAAAAAAAAATCGATTAAACTGAACCAAAAAAGCCGAAAACCGAACCGATGAACACCTCTATCGCCGCTAACCTCCACTATACAAATACAAGCCCGACCCGTCACATCAGAGATGAGCTGAAACTGTTAGGTGTAACTACCAAATTCAAAGATGGTGCCAAGTTTGTGGCTGCTGGACTTATATTACCCGAGTGTTCAAGTAGCGTTACTCCTGCAAGCGTTTATGCATTGCTAGATTCTGTCAAGAGACTTAAAGAAAGTGCATCAGAGATTCCTGCTAAATTTATTGAAAAACTGTCCCAGAAGAATTGGTTAAGAACCAGTTATGGGTACGAATGTCCAGATGAGTGTTTGTTTTTCTATTCTTCCTGGGAACCTTTCTTGAAACGTGATGATGGTCCGTTCATTGATGAACAATTTTATGGATCTCGGATCGGATCCTACAAAGATGAGCTCAATCTTTTAGGAGTGATAACCAATATTTACAAGGGATGCTGTTTGATTGCTAGTTACCTTGATTCTCAGTCAAATTTTGAAAGAATTAACCGATTCTACAATTATCTGTCTGAATTTAAATGGAAGCCTGATGATGAAGACGACCAACAGATATGGATACCAAGAGGAACCGACAATGGGGAGTGGGTAACACCTCAAGAATGTGTTCTTCATGACAAAAACAGTCTATTTGATGGTCAGTTGAGTGTTTTGGAGAAATTTAAGTATGAGATGAAGATTCTCGCTTTTTTTGCTGACACTTTTAGTGTGAAAGTCCATCCGTCTGTTGATGACTACTGCAAACTATGGAACAAATGGGAAAATTCGGATCATCAGATAACACATACTGAATGCTGTGCTTTTTGGGAGTTTGTGGTAAAAACTGGAACTCAGTATCAGAGGAAATGTTTGTCAAAAGCTTATCAAAACTCCCTGTATCATCTTCTAATTCTGATGGTATTCTTCTATCAGACAAGTGTGACGTTTTCATCGGTGATGATCTTTTCTTAACGGATCTTTTTCAAAGCTGTTCTCGTCCTATATTTGTTTGGTATCCTCAACCCAGTTCCAAAACTCTAACCCGAATCAAGCTTGTGGAGATTTATAATAAACTTGGTGTCCGTACCATATCTGAATCTGCACCAAAAAACTTATCTGATGTTGATCATGTGAAATTGGAGCCCGTCAATTCAAAAGAAAAGCTTGTCAAAAAAGGCTTATTTAAACTGATTCTGGGGTTTCTAGCTGATCCAAATCTTAAAATTGACGCAGTAAGAAGACACGAAGCTGTTGGTCGTATACTGGGAGTTGAAGCTTTTGAAACAGTTGATTCAATGACCGTGAAGTACAGTTAGTCTTTATCTAGTGGAGATGTATTGAACGTGGAAGCTAAGAGGATGATCTGGTGGGACAAACAGAACTCGAAATTGTTTATGCAGAAGATGGAAGAAGGTGGTCAGAAGAGTATTATAGAATACGCGTCTCATTTTGCTGAAGTGGTAGCTGAGGGGATGCTGTGGGAGAATGAAGAGCTTGTGCCTGAGCTTTGTGAACTGATCTGGTGGAGTTTGACGAGGAAGCAATCGAGTTCCTGATGAAGATGAAGAATCTTCAAATATTTGTGGAGGATCATGACTATCTTTCTTCTGTTTTCGCCTGTTAGCAGGTATGTCATGTTTGTTTATTTTATTAGTTATGCAAATACTTTATGCCTGGTTCAAGTGTTGAGATTTGTACATTTGGTGTTTGAAATGCCAGGTGAAAGCACAGTGATCTGATGGTTATGCTGGTTGCCTGAAGCTGTTTCTATCTACTGTTCTTTATGTTTCGATATTTCTGTTTTGCCCTTCAATGTTCTGCTTCATTCCTCGTCCTTTGTTTCAGTTAATGTAATCGAAATGATACTATTACCTTTTGAATTATATGGTTTCTATGACATGGTCATTGATGATTTTAGTTTTTCAATTTTTACCAATTGAAATTTGCATAATTTTAAGTTATGCAAATCAAAAGTTTGATTTAACAATATCGGTTTGGTTGATAGTTTTATCAATATTGTATTAGATTAATCTTTTTTTCTACCAAATCAATTGGGTTAGTTCACTACTAGACAATGTATGTATATGATAAAGAAATGGTTTTTTTTCCACATAATTTACAATATTTAAAAATAAGTGTTACATTTTAAATATGCATCTCTTAAACTTTTAAATTTTAAAATAAATTATTATCATGTTTTAACAAATTTGTAAGGCGTAAACTTTTAACAACTTCATAAAATCATAAATACTTTTCAATTTTAAAATAACAAATTTACTTTAAAGCGAAGAGTTAGTTGATATTTATCAAATTATTGATTTATATAAACATTAAACTCTTTTTAATTCTTTCAAATTTAAGTTCCAAAAGTGTTGATTTTTTTTTCATATATAATACTAGCGTCCATGGTAATAAAATCAATAAATTTGGATGCAAAAAATGATTAATATTTATTATTGATTGTTATTGAATAATTACAGACATTTTTTTTGTTTTAGGTTAAGTGCCACCAACTACGGATCTAAAAACTGATTTCGAGCTTGATTCGATTAATTTAACAGAGCTCAAGCTACTACAAATAGGTATCACTGACGGCTAGTTACCAAAAACTGACATCCGTCGATAATTTTTTATGGAATCTGAAAAAAGGTAAAAAAAAAAAATCTCACAATGGGATTTTGTCAGTTTTGATGGAAACTAATTGCCAACGGAAAATCGTCAGTAAACTTGAGGACAAGATTTCTGATAAGATTCCTGCCCATGCTTTTTAAAACCTACTATAAATGACAATCCAACATCAACCAAACCAGAAATGCTAATGGTTGTTCATTTTCGTTTGACACATATAACTTCAATTGGTTTCCTTCTTCCTCGAACCAAGCCTCCCTATTTTATACACTTTGTTATTAGTGGTAACTAAGATGTTAGTATTGTGACTTGGGTTATATATGTGTGAAATTAAGGCTTGATTTGGTATTAATGATATTGCCTTATGAAGTTATGACTATATGATAAGTTAGCAGGGCCGGCCCATTGGGCCTGTGGGCACACCCGTAGTGGGCCCAACATCTCGAGGAGCCCAAAAAAATTATGGCTTTAAAAAAATGGGCCTTTTTTAAAAAGTAATTTTGTGACTTAGGTTTTTTCTGTGACTTGGGGTTAAAAATATTAGGCATTTTTCTGTGACTTAAGCTTAAAAAAAATTAATAGCATGCTACTGGGCCAGACCACCAACCAGAAGTCCAACCAAAAAAAAATTTAAATATCATGCTGCTGGGCCAGCATCTGATCGTCGACTTCTCCACAACAACACCTGCCTGCCTCCACCAACTAGTCCAGACGCTGCTGATGCTGCTGCCTCCTCCGGTCGCTGCTGCCTCCAGTCGCTGCTGCTGCCTCCGGTCGCTGCTGCTACAGCGTCTCAACCTCCGGCTCCTTCATTTAGTTAAGGTAATTTTATTATATTGAGCCCTAATTTTATAATTAAAAAATGGGGTTTTTGTTGAATGCTGTGTCTAATTTTTTATATAGAAATGTTAATTAATGACTTAATGGTTATGAGTTCAGTTAATCAGTTTGTGAATGTTTACTGCTTTATTCGGTTAATTTTGTTGCATTTGATTGAAATTTTGCTATCATATACTAGATTTAGTTTCAGAAATGAAATGATGCTACAATGACATTGATCTTATATAAAAACTATAAAATTTTGTTATGAAATCTATATCAATTTCGAATTCACGAGGTAACAGCTTTATTCGTTTTATTGTTAAATTTGATTCATAATCCACACCCTGTGGTATTGTTAGATACTTCAGTAACACTTAATTGCTTGGATGATGTTCAATCTGTGAGCTCTATTTCATTGTGAGTGAAGAAAAAAGACGAAAACTTGAACTTATTGGGGGTAATGGCCAATATCAAGTTTTAAAACTGATGAGAGTACTTTAAGATGTTGAAAAGATGTATACAACACTAAATTTTATGGTGGTCTTAAGGAACTGTGTGCACTAAAATTGTATAAATCACAAAAACGCGTTATCGATTTTGGATTGGGAAGTATTAACTTTGTCATTTTGTTTGTTTGGTGAAGAAGTAATATTATTTGTTCAGTAATTTTATTGGTTTCATTTAAAATATTCAAAAGAAAAACAATGTTTACAGTTAGTTTTCTGTTTGTATTGTTTGGTGAACCAAAAAACTGGAAGTGTTTGATGGTAGGTTTAGTATACAGCCACTTAATAGTATATAAGGTGAAATAATTGGATACTGCTTTAGACAATTCAAGATGAATCATCAGCAAGCAGTAGCACTACACTCACAATGCTTAAGAGAAGCCCTTGTATATCTTTTCTGTGGTGTTTATTTGGAACTACTAATATGAGCATATTTCTCGGGTTGTTCATGATATAATCAAAATTATCCTACTAATTTTCATGCTTGCGTGTTGGAACTTAAGATATTGCATTTAGGCTCATTTCTTGTAATTCGATTTGTGATAGATTACCTATGGATCAGTGATCAAGTTGATGCATGAAAAGACAAAATTCCGACTACACTCGCATGATGTGCCATATGGATCTGGCAGTGGGCAGCAATCTGTTACTGGTTTTCCAAATGTAAAAACTGCGAATAGGTGATTAAAGAATTTGCAGCGAAGAATGCTAGGCGAGCTTCACGAATCATCGGTTAGATATTACGGTGTATGTCATTCTGATACGATGATTTTGTTATGTCTATGCTATAACGTTAATTGTCGTTAAAAAAATTAGTTTATAAAATTATATATTTCGTTATGGGCCTTTTTTTTAGGCTCGTGTAGGGCATTCGAATCCTTGGGACCGGCACTGTACGTTAGTTTAATTATTAAGTTGTGATAATTAACCAATAAAACCTTTGAAGTAAATCAATTTATTGATAATTGTATTAACATTTGATGGATAATATTGCCCTTACGTAAATCTATAAATAGAAGGCTTATTCACTAATTCTTCTTAATGCCCATTGCATCAATTCCTTTACTTATTATTCTGTCATTAACATTTGAGAGAATTTAGAGGATCCCATTATAATCTCCGTCATAACTTGGGCACTCAAAAGAGATTAGATAATCCCCATCATCATCAAGAACATGATCGAATCTTTCAACAAGTAAGTTTCTACTTTCTTAAATCTTGTTTATGCTGAAATTAATCAACATTTATTTTTTCGTATATCTTGAAACTCAATCCCAGAGGTGGCTCGACTATACAAAAATTAAGTTTTCGCTTAGGGCCCACAATTTTTAGCATTTAACTTCGTTTAGTTTTAAGGTTTTAACAACTAGAACAAAAAATCAGTATACTTGAAAAAGTTTTTTTCTTTTACTAAAACTCACTCCAACTTTAATACGTGTGATTATGTGTATTTAAGAAATTGTGTACAAAAAATGTACATCATATTTCCATATGTTAGGATTCTAAGATAAAAATGTTTTTTTATGGAAATGACCACGATTTTATAATTTGCTTTACGTCCCTAAAAAGGTTGAGTCGAACCTGCACAATCCTCTCTTCATAAAGACACCATACCAACCTCTACTCTCTTCAAAAGTTTTGAAAATGCATATCTCTAAACCGACGGCTAAAACGGCTAATAGCCGGCCTAAAATTCAGTGCCCAACAGAGATCTGATCCAATGAAAAGTTGACACGTGGGAGGCTAATTAGCCGGCCCATGCTGACGGCTAAATAGTCGGCCCTTGACGGCTTAGCCGGTGTGTTTTTGTGGGCGATTATACAGCTAGGAGCTATCATAAGATTACACAAGCCGGCTAAACATGAAGTCGACTGATAGCTCCCAGTCATATAATCGCCCACAAAAACACGACAGCTAAGTGATGTAGTGTTTAATAACCCTGGTTTATATGTCGTATTGTGTATGTTTTAGTTGTTTTAGTTTGTATCTTTGTTCGGTTTAATGTGTGTTTGTGGGTGCATGTGCCTCCCAGGTTTTATGTGCTAAATGAGCGGGAAACGGAAGTGAAGCAATTGGACACAAAGCACGGGAGATCAAAAAGTCAAAATTGCTGGATTTTATGGTCTTCGCGCCACGCGAAGATCTTAATGGAATTCTTCGCGGTACGCGAAGAAGTTAAATGAAGGCCCGACTGTTTTGTCCTTCGCGCCACGCAAAGGACTTGGCTAGGGATTTCGTGACACGCGAAGAGGCAGTTTTACAGAAAAGTTAACCTAAATTAGGTTTTCACCATCAACAGCCTCCACTCTCAACTATTCCTGATTCCAGCCGTTCAAGAGCTACAAGAAGGCGATTCCCACGTTCCAGAGCTGCATATTTCCCCATACTAAGACTTTTATTTACATATTTGCCCAACCCTTAAAATCAATTATATATTTCCATTTTTCTCATGAAATTACTCATTTACTCCTCTCTCTCCTAATTTAATAAGCTCTTGTAGTTATATATTCAAAAATTCAACCAGTGGTCCAGCATGCATCATTCTTTGGATCGTGGTGCATTCAAATATCAATTTTTTTAATATATGTAACAAGCTCTGCAACTACTGAACATTCAAAATTCAATTTTTCATGAACAAATCACAAGAAAGAAGACCAACCAACTGAATACACAAACGAGAACATATAGAACATGGTCGCTCGCCGAAATCAAAAGAAAGAAGAACAGTCAATGGAATGCACCCGCTCACTCGCCGGACTTGAACCTTGTCGTTCGTTCACCGGACTTGAACTCGTCGTTGTAACCTGGTCGTTCGCTCGCTCGGCAGAAACCCAAGTTAGTATCTCCTCCTCGTGATGATTTCCGGCAATGAAAGTGGTTCTATTCAGGAAAACCACTATATTTTTGTAAGAAAGTGGCGTGAATGGGTCAAACCCTATTAATTCCTCCATTGATCCACCTAATACATTCGGGTCAACCCGTTTGTGCCTCCGACCCATTACTCAATTTTGGATTCGTATGTTGCATGCTAATCATCTTGGGGAGAGATAAGGGTTATGGTTTCTTTAATATTAAATTTATTTATTATTTTTTTAATAATAAGAGTAAAATAGTAATTCAATATGAGTAATTTTAATAAATTGGATAAATATGTAATATATATGGTTTAGGAATAAGAAATATGTAATTGATTTTAGGGGTTGGGTAAATACGTAATAAATGATTTTAGGAGGGGATATATGTAAATGACCCTAGTTTTTATTATTTACCATTTAGCCTTTACGAATTACTTTTTAACATTTAGCTTGTTTTTTCATTGTTTGAAATGTATGGTTAAGAATGATTCTCTAGTTCTCTCTTTTTTTGGGTTCACCATTAAACCCTCCGCTTTACATATATATATATATATATATATATATATATATATATATATATATTATGTCATAATCTTTTATTACACGAGTATACACATAATAATAAAAAAATTATATTTTTAAAATCTCGTGTATTACATGGGTTGAATATATAATATAATTTGTTACCACATAAACTCGTCAAAATATGTCTTTAAAGATGTACTTTGACGTGACAATTATGAATTTTGTTTTTTTTTTCAATTTGGTATTAATTTTTTTTTACGTAATTGATAAATGTTAATTCATATATTAAATTTATTTTATTAATGATATAATAATTATCCGTAAATAAATAATATGTACTCATAATTAGATTTATATTAAATATTTAAAAATATATTTTTTAATATCATTATTTAATATGAGATAGGCGGGATTAGCATGCTAAGATGCACCAGAAAGTGACACGTGTCTCTCATATCATTTATATTTTTTAGTATAAAGATTTCAAATTTCAAATGAAACGGTAATATTTCATAAAACTGTACAAAAGTAGAATTGCATTTTGCAAATTATGAACAAGAGTCCATTGGTTTCCCCTTTTGTGTTGGATTATACAACTAACAATTAAATTGACCCAACCAAAAACAGTACCAATAAAATGGCATTCAAGACCTTCCTTAACCAATGCCAAAAAAAAACTACCCATCTCCTAATAACTTAAGCTACAAATATCTCATCTACCTTCTGCTGCCATATACCTCTGAAACTGATTCTTTGCTTCTGAACCCAAAATCCATTGATAGACTAACTGAGGTTGGAAGGAAGGACCGAATGAACTTACGTGACGGTTCTTTCTCTTTTTTGCTCTTTTTTCTCCTTGAAGACCCGCCCAAGGTCCCGGGTTCTTTGACTGATCTTGAAGACCTTGACTCGAAAATTGAGGACCCGAATGAATTGTCATCATTTGTTGTGAAAGATGTGGGCCCGCCGTTATGTGTTGGATACCCGAGAGCTGCATCTTGATGAGGTGGTGGGAATTTCTCGCTCTTGCTTTTGGCGGTTGCTTCGGTTACCGCTCTTCTTCTCTGGAGATCAAAATCAAGAAATTGGATTGGTTTTAGGAAACAAATAAACCAAAGGGTAATGATAAATGGGCTAATTGGGTTGTGTTTCATCTCCAACGGGTCGAATAGGTCAAATAAAAATAGCTAACATAGGAATAGGTTAAACGGTTTGAAAGCTGTCAAAATCCCATTTGTAAAGCATACAACCTACTAATCGTTTTTATACAAATTGTGATGGTATCATTTTTAATATTTATTTGCAAAAATATATGGTGCTATCATGCAAATATCATTTTGATTTGTATTTTAAGCTGGATTCAAATTCTCAAAAGTAAAATAATAATTACTGTCATTGTCCAAGTTTTAAAATTAAATGAGATAAATTTTTAGTTTTAAATTTTGAATTTCTAATTATATATATACTAGATTTTTAGCTGCCAACTAAAATCATAAAATTACAAGTATTTGTTATTAATAACATTAAATCAAGATGTTTCACTTACATCTAAGTTGGATTGGATCTCTGCATTGGCTTCTGGAGCTGGAACTGCACGGCTAACCCGTTCACGTAGTCTTGTTCTTCTATTTCCATCAGCAGCATGAGATTTACCACTTAAACCTCTTTGCCTGTGGATAAATGATGAATAAATTTGCATCAACTTTAAGAAAAAATAACCGGAAAACATTTTGTAAGGTTAAAAATTTTACAACATAACAACCTTCTAGCTTCTTCCTCTCTCAATTTGACATCTATTTCTTTGCTGGGAGGGTATTTTGGTAATTCTGATGGTTCACACGCGTAAGGTTCAGTGGTGAAGAACTGCACACAAAGAGAAATTAAGAGTTCCATGGATTCCATTGTTTACAAATTGCAAGTCTGAATCCAATGACCAAAAAACACTTCCCAAATCGACCCATTAATAAGTAATGAAAACACAGGATGTTACTTACATTGCTATTCAGGGCTGATGTGGCAGAGCCACGGTCCTTAGGATCAATTGCAAGAAGATTTTCTAGTAAAGGTAGAGAAGAAGGTGGAAAATCTTTGAATGTTTCTGCTAAACAACGCTTGTACGGATGTTGTGGCTTGAAAAGAGTAGCGTTTGGCAACCGGTATTTCTTCCAATATTCCTCTGATGGAGAGCCACATAATTTGAATATCTTGTGCAGTTGTTCAACCTGAAATCAAAAATCCAGATCGGCTGGTCACTATTCAACTCATCTTCTACAGGTAGCAAGATGGGAAGGGCAGTTGGGTTACCGTTTGGTTCGGTAACGGACTAACGGGTCAAAAAGGGTTAGGGTTGAAATGGTTCATTTTAGCACGGTTCAAAATTAACCAGCTCGGACTGGCTTGGACCCGCAAACACCTTTTTATCCACTTTTTTAGAAAATATCATACAATACTAATCTATATTTTAAAATAAAACAATTTATAAAGTTGTATCATGTGTTCATATAAAAATACACTTTGGGCAACTTTCAACTCGTTTGACATGTTCCCATTTGAGCTAATTTTTTTTTTTTAAATTTGACTCGTTTAAGACAAACACAACCCAAATTGGCCCATTCATAAATGGGTTGAAATTGCCACCTCTATATCATTTTCACATATATTACTATAAGGCAATGTTATTTGACATATGTTGCTTTAATCTCCATATAAATTGAAAATTAACAAGGAAGATACACGAGATGTCCAGAATAAACCTTTCTTAAGATTCCTTTAACCTGAATAATCTAATCAAGTTATCAAACTACAAGGTTTTTGTATTTTTACCTCTGTCCGGCCAGGCAATATTGGCTTCCCAGCAAGAAGTTCAGCCAAAATGCAGCCAGCGCTCCACAGGTCCACACCAACACCATAATAAGTGGCACCAAGAAGTAGCTCTGGGGGTCGGTACCAGAGGGTAACAACCCGACTCGTCATTGGTTGCTTATGTTGTGGATTAAAAAAAGAAGCCAACCCAAAATCAGCTATTTTAAGAATCCCATCATTGTCAATCAATAAATTTGAGCCCTTAATGTCACGGTGCAACACTCCATTATCGTGACAATGCTCAAGCCCAGAAAGTAGTTGTTTTATGTAGCACTTGACCTGCCCACATGATTACTATTTCAGACATAGAAAACTTAAAAAGCATGGTTATTTATTTTTCCTGTTTTTTAAATGATAAGAAAATGAGATGAAACATTTATAGAAAATTAAAAACAAAAAACAAAAAAAACAAGTGCTGTCAGAAGTTATCCTTATTCATTTTCACACGTATACGGTTCTTCCTTAATTTCACATATGTAGAATAAACATTTAACAATATTGTATTCCACGAAAGTTAAAAGTAGATTACTTGTGTTATAAAAGTTTTCCCTTTATCATTAGTACATTACTTGGTGAAAAATTCATCATTCCTTGTATTAGTATATTCTTGACTTCATTACAAATCCATCGTTCTTTGACCGTTTCTCATATGATACAATCTATATTACCTCAAATAAACCGCCACAATTGTCTAGAATCAAGAAAATTTCCTAATTACATGGTAACAATACGTTTAATTATTACTTTTGACAGTCAACATCGGCGCAATTTAAGCTGGAAACACCGTCAAACATAAAGTTTGGCAGTATTCTCAGCCATTGGAACTTAAAAAAAAACAAAAAAGACCATATTTCTGGATACCATCTTATGGACAAAACCATCAGAAAACAACAATGTCTACAAAACCATGAGAGAAGTACAACCATACAAGCCATAAAGAACAAGACAAAAACAACTGTATTATAAAAATCAATATGACAATCAAAATAAAGTCAATTATAATCAAAATGATTTGTGGGACAAAAATCAATTTTAAGGATATTAACATTTAGGATCCTCCTATAGATACACCAGGTGATGTCATCATACTAGTTGTATATATAGCATCTATCAGTAAGGTACACCGTCACATCAGTCGCTTATGTGTCGGTCAGAAAGTTATACGGCCCGTATAAGAGAAAAACACTACTCATACGGCAGTATAGCATCTGGTGTGACATTTATTGCAAAACTGGGTATTAATTATTAAACTAAATTTAAGTCCATATCTATCTTAATTGGGGAAATTTTATAAGATTGGCTTTGATAGTTACCTGTGACTCTGTAAATTTGACACCTTGAACAGCTGCAAGACCAGAAAGATCATGTTCCATGTATTCGAACACGAGATAAAGACTACAAGACATTCTTGATGTAACCAATCCTTGAAGCTTAATAATATTGGGATGATTTAGCTTCTTCAGTATAAGAATCTCTCTAGCCATGAACTTCACACTTTCAGGCTCTAAATTATCAAACCTAACCTTCTTCAAAGCAACTATCTTCCCTGTTATCAAATCCCTAGCTTTATACACATTGCTATACGTCCCTTGCCCAATCTATAACCACCAAATTCACCATCAAATTCAACCATTCAGAGTATTTAAACATGAAATTCAAACCGAAATTGATCGAATTCTAGGGTTAGGGCTAACCTTATCGATTTTCTCGAACGAATTAGCGCGGCGAGGGGTCCAATCTTTGATGGCGTCACCGGCGACATCACACAGCCACGACGGCCATCCTTGAGAAGTCTTCAAACTATACGCCGGCTTCGGTCTCCGGCGGTCCGGCGCCGGAATTTCGCCGATTGATTGGCGGATCCTGTCAACTCCAGGCAAGGACACCACGTGTTCGACGTTATGCGTAGGTGAAGATTGTTGACCATTTCGGCGGTGGGTGTTGGATTTTGAGGCTGTGTGATCTGGAGTGGCTCTCTTACCGAGCACACATCCCATTGCTTAAGATGAAACTAGTTTGCCATTGGCAATTAAACCAGGTAGCTGAAAGCCCGGTGGTTGTGTGGTTGTTGGGTGCATTGAATGTTGGGAATTTATGGTGGGTTTGAAACGGGGGTGGAAGTGGGGGTGAGTTACAGGGTACAAGTTGTACTGAATCTGTTTTGAAAAAAGATTGCAGAGTGCAGAAAAGGGTGGGGGTTAGTTGAAGAGGAGAGAGAGAGTGATTTATTATGGTGGTAGAAGTTAGAAAGGATGTCAGTTTTTTAGATTTAGTTGCTTCAATGCATTCATTATTCAATGAAATATATATTTCAAATGTTTTTTTTTTTCTGAAAGCAATATTTTATACCGGAGTTGAATCATTGATTTCAAGTGAGGCTCACAATTTTTGATACGTACATGTTGACATGATATGACACGACACGTAATTAACATGTATCGTGTTTGATTATAACAGATTTCGTGTCTTAAACAGGTCGACACGTTAGGGACATGTTAAATTCGTGTCTTAACAGGTTAAGGACATGTTAACCTGTTAAGACCCGTTAGGGACATGTTAACAAACACTTAACATATTATTTGCATCTAGATTCTAGGCCGATTCCATTAATTAATTTAAGTTTTATGGGTCTTTTTAAAAAGATTTTGGATTTAGTATGTTAATAAATGTTATGATTAGACTTTTTAAAATTTTATTAAGTTTGGGCATTTTTTTCCTTTTATTACATATGTTATATATAAACAGGTTTGCAACACAGGTCCTATAACAGGTGACATGTTTCTAACAGGTCGTGTTCGTGTTTGGAAAAAATGACACGATTAGCTATCGTGTCATATTCGTGTTGAGCACAACAGGTCATCGTGTCTTATCGTATCATGTATGACGTGTTATGCCAGCTCTAATTTCAAGAGAGCTTCACCACTTTAATTTTAAATGATTTTATCGTTGGATCCAACCTCACTCGTATATTTCATAAGTAAAGTATATTATATTAAATATATATAATGTTTTTTTAAGAAAAGACAATGAGTAAACTATAATTTTTGTTTCTGTGATTTAATAACTTTTGTAAGTTTCATTTAAAAAGTTTAATTTTCTCATGTGTATTCTGATTGTTTACAAAACTTGACATTTTCATTCAATTAGTTAACTTTATTCATATTTTAATGTTAAATTAGGGGTATTTAGTTCTTTTATATATTTCTTTATTTTATCAATATTTTAAACCCTTAATCATTATCCTCATCCCCTTAAACCGTATTAACTCTAATTACCTTATTACGATCATCCATGTCACCACTAGAAAACTTTGTGTATTGCGACCATGTTTTCGGTCGCAAACGACCGCAATTGCCCTGTAGCGACTGAAAATGCGTAAGAGAAATGCATGTTCCAGTTGCCCAGTTGCGATCGGCTTTGCGACGATAAAAACCGCCGCAAATGTTGCGATCGCTTCAGTGGCAACGAATATTGCATCGTTTTGCGACCGCTTCAGTTTGCGACCTCTTTTAGTAGTGTGTGGTCATCATTTTCTTGAATTACGATCGTCTATGTGGCTATCATCTTCTTGAATTACAACTGTATTTGCTACAGTCAACAACCTTTCAAAGTCGATCGTAAATGAATCATGATTTCCCAAAGTCCGGCTCCCCTTCTTAAATTACGTTCGTATTTTCAACAACCCAACTAAAACATGGTTTAAGGGGATGAGGAAATAATTAAGGGTTTAAAGTATTATTAAAATAAAAAAATATATAAAAAGACCTAAATACCCCTCATTTAACATTAAAATATGGATGTAGTTAACTGATTGGATGAAAATGGCAAAGTTTTGTAAACTATGAAGATACACAGAAGAAAAATAAACTTTTTGAATGAAACTAGCAAAAATAACTAAACCATGGGGACAAAAATGTCAGTTTACTTAAAGATATCATGTATAAAACTAGGAATTCGCCATACAAGACTACGGGAAACATGTATATTATAAAATAAAGTAAAAGGTTATTTATAGTAGTATTAGATTAAATTACACAAAAGTGTTTTCGTATAATCAAAAGATAAAGTTGTAACATGTTCAAAAAAAATATCGTCATGTGTTTTACGATAATAACAGCTTCTGCTGAAATGTGAAAGATAGTAGGGGTTTAACTTTTTTTTTTGTTTGGTCATCATTCGAATATGAAAAAAAAATGGAATAATAATAAAGTCGAAAAAAACACATCAAAGGAAATGATAATAAAAGTAATAGTAATATAAGAAAAGAAAAAAAAAACATCAAAAACCACTTACTACTAGTTCCACATGTAGGGTTCTTCAACCCAGACCCTACCCTACTCCTTGTTCCATTTTTCTATTAAGTTTAGGCATGTGATTTATAAATGTTAAACGTAATTGTAAACAAATTAATTGTGAATAACAATTTTGTATAATGTGTTTGGTTGTGATCAGAGTCTTCACGATAAGGTTTTGATATATTTTAGGTCAAATTGCAAGTCAAGCCTTTGGTAACGATTTTAATATCTATAAACCAAAAGTAGAACCTTAAAATTTTGAAAACCAAATTAAACTGATTCTAGTTATGTTTCACAGTTTTGACTTATTAGTTAGGTATTTAAAATAGCCAACTTTTTTACACCAGTTAAGTTGACTGGAAAACTTTTAGGACCATGTAACATATTAATTTGCAAGTACTAGTTTTTAGAGAGAAGAAAACTTTAAGTAAAAAGGTTTAATAGTAAAGAGTAACTTTTTATGACTATGTACTAATCTATACTATATAATAAATAAAGGTTTTTGTTTAATAGTAATATTAAAATGATATATAAATCTAATTATTGATATTTATTATTTAATCACTCAATTATTATATCATTAACCAGATGAATTTATTATGAATTAACATTCATAAAAAAATTAATACCCACTTAGAAAAAAAATATTTTAAAAACTAACTTAACATAATTTATAGTTGTCACAATAAAATATATCTTTTAAAGACATATTTTGACTAGTGCATATATTAACATATTACATTCTATTTTGTCCAACCCGAGTAATACACGGGTGTCACACCCCAACCGACGACGGATTATACGTCGGGGCGGACGTGGTTGTTCAATAGCACAATGTTGACTATTAAAGTTTCAATATTTCATTAATAAATAATTTAAGATTCAATACAAGGAAACATAACAAGAATACCAAACCAAACCAAACGTACCCAGTATAATCCCACACATAGCTAACGCTATTAGTAGGGTCTGGGGAGGGTGTGATGAGGGCAAACCTTACCCCTATCCCAAGGGATAGAGAGGCTGCTCCCGTTTAGACCCCCGGCTCCATGGGAAAGAAAAAGATAAAAATATAAATAAAATTAATGAGTAATAAAGTAAAATAAATCTAACAGTAATCTAACAATTAGCAGTGTATGACTAGAGTATATTAGTCACAAGAAACACAACACACCTACAAGAAACAAGACATACGCAAAATCTTTGCTAAACAACTCTACTCTCCCACACAACGGGTCACTCATCCTAAAACCCTAATACGACGTCTCCATGAAATCCTATCATTGATCATGTCCTCTGAGAGGTGTAAATCTAGCAAATCAAGCCTAATCCTCTCATCCCACGTTAATTTCGGTCTCCCCCTGCTCCTTTTCCCCTCTACAATGAGAGTTTCCACCGTTCTCACTGGATCTGTGCTCTGTCTCCTCTTGACATGTCCAAACCATCTCAATCTTCCTTCTCTTATCTTATCTGAGATACATGTGACTCCCAATCTCTTCCGAACAACTTCATTTCTTATTCGGTCCTTTCTTGTGTGTCCACACATCCACCTCAACATCCTCATCTCAGCTACATCCATTTTTCGAGCTTGTGTCTTCTTGATGGCCCAACACTCGGTTCCATATAGCATCGCTGGGTGAACTGCTACCCTATAAAATTTACCCTTTAACCCTATTGGGAACCTCTTGTCGCACAAAACACCTGAGGCCGTGTAACATCCCAAAATAAATGAGGATTTTAAATAACGGGTTGAACCGGGACGAACGGGATAAAAGGGCGAGGCGTAACGGGCCGGGCCGGTTGGGCCGGCAAACTTGAAGGAAGGGGGGGTTTCCTCCCTTTAAATAGCCAACACACACACCATTTCTCTCATTTGCAAGAATCTAGAGAGAGAAACCGTAGAGAGAGAAAGTTGGCGGATCGACCCGAGATTGAAGGAGCTTGTTGCTACTGAACTCGTGAGCAAAACCTCCGGATCAGAATCTCGAAATCAGGTAACACCCGAACCAAATCTGAGTTTTTGTTCGTTTTTGGGTTTTCGGGTATTTTTGTGAAAATGACGGGTTTTTATAAACCAAATGAGGAAAGGGTTATAAATCTGGAATCACGAAAGGAAAATACACGTTTTGAATACAAAAAGTCCGGATCTTGACAAGATCGGACCTGCATGCGAAAGTTAGGGTTTTTGGGGAAAATAGCTGAGTTCTGCAGGTATCGAAACTAGAGTTTCGAGTGGCCTGCAGGTGTCGAAACTAGAAGTTTCGAGTGACCTGCAGTTGTCGAAACTAGAAGTTTCGAGTGACCTGCAGTTGTCGAAACTAGAAGTTTCGAGTGACCTGCAGTTGTCGAAACTAGAAGTTTCGATGGGCCTGCACCTGTCGAAACTAAGTAGTTTCGATTGGTCTGCATCAGTAGGTGAAGTCAGTGTATTCACCTGTAACAGAACGAGTAAACCGTTAGAGTCGGGATTTAGGTCTGATGTGTATTTAATTAATCAATTCAGATCGGAAGTGACGTTGTTGGACCTTTGTTTAGGACAACCCAAGAGTAACGTATAAGGTGAGTTCTAGAAGCCCTTCTTTTAATGTTTTAATTAAATGTTTTGGGCTGGTGTGCATACATATGAAACGAGGTTTACGAAACGAGGTTTATGAAACGAGGTTTACGAAACGAGGTTTATGAACGATGCTTCCGAAAGGGGAAGACGAAACGAGTTAATGAGATGTTTACGAAACGAGGTTTACGAGATGAGGTTTATAAAATATTTTGCCAAACGAAGTTGTGAAAGGTTTACGAATGAAGTGTTATTTAATAAAACGTACGAATGCTTTAACTAAAACGAGGTAAAGGTTTTTATGAAAGTCACGAATGAACGAATCTGCCACGAGTTCCTACGGGAGCTAGAGTATGTATGTATGTATGTATTGGCCTTACCTTACGGGGGGCCTTTGTGGCTGGCTAACGGTTGTACAACTGGTTGAGGATGGGGTGACGACGGTCGCCCATGGGATTACCGGGATCCCGATGGAAGGTACTATTCCTTGCGGGGAAATATTGCCTATGGTATGTTTAGTCTTCCTAGAGGTAACGAGCCTTAGGAGACGTGTGTATGGTCTACCTAGAGGTAACGAGCCTTAGGAGACGTGTGTATGGTCTACCTAGAGGTAACGAGCCTTAGAAGACGTATGTTTAGTCTACCTAGAGGTAACGAGCCTTAGGAGACGTATGTTTGGTCCACCTAGAGGTAACGAGCCTTAGGAGACCTGGATGACGGATGACTTAGAGGTAGCGAGCCTTAAGTTCATCCGCTGGTATGCGATGTATGGATTTGACGGTTACGAGAAGGCGCAGATTCGGTTCATATTGACTATTGTTACGATGTTATGCTACGATGTTTTGATGATGTTAAGTTATTGCATGTTTTATGTACGCTTTTATTAAATGAAGTATGATGTTATGTTTTTGGCAAATATTTGATGTTAATGTTTTACGTTAAAACTAGAACTCACCAGCGTAGCTGACCTTTTTAGTATGCACATTCAGGTTAAGGAAGTTATGATGATGGACGGTGATGCTGGGCGGCTTGAGGAGTTACCCGGATGATATGAAGACTGGCATCCCGTTACGAGTTGTTTTTGTTATGTACATGTATTTGAAAATGTTACGCTTCCGCATGTTAAACGATGTAATGTTATGTTTGAAATGAAATTTTCCGCTGCGTTATTTGATATTCTAGTTTGAGAACTGCTTGTGAATGAGTAAATCCAACGCGTGGGGCCTCCCGGGTTTGGGGCCTCACAAGTTGGTATCAGAGCAATAGTTTGAGAGATTTGGACACTCCCTGTGTCTGAACTTAAACTGAGAATGGGACCGAAAGCGGATGCCAGTACGGGTAACTCGAGCCACAGCATCAGGTATGAAGGTAGTGTATATATATTTACATATATAGTATGCCATAGGAAGTGTTAAGGTTAGGACTTGGGTTCTGATGGAAATCACAAAGGTGGTCAAATCGAAATCAAGAGGTAGTGTAATGGTTAATTGCAGATGGCCAGTGTATATTAACATCTTACAGTGCTTATTGAATTTTATTTGTTAACTAGCGTGATGACATTGGATTTCTTGTCTTATAGAACGGAATGGTGAGGAGAGGGAACGGAAGGCGTGGTGGCCGTACCGGTGGTCGTACCGGCGGTCGAAATGGTGGGCGTGGCAGGATTCCCGCGCGCCAAGAAAATAGTGAAGAAGGAAGTGTCCACACTGAACCGGCGGTTAGTGTGCATGGAACCGAACATACACTGGTTGAAGAGCAACCTTTCACTTTTGAACCAGAAGTGAGAGCAGCTATAGCTCGAGAATTCACAGAATTGATGAAGAATTCTCTGCCAGGTCTGTTGGCTGAAGCGTTGAAGCAGGTCAATGGGGCGGGTGGGTCTAGCGCGGCAATTGGTGCTCAGAACAATGAGACCGACAATGCACCGCCTGCTCGCGGATGTGATTATAAGTCCTTTAAGGCATGTGACCCGCCGATACTCACTGGGAAGAAGGACGCAGTGGCTACATTTGACTGGGTGATCCGTATGGAAGCTGCCATTCGTCTGAGCGAGTGTCGAGCTAATCAAGTAGTGAAGTTTGCTGCTAACTCCTTGAGGGAGGAAGCATCCCACTGGTGGGAAGGTGTACGTCAGGCTAAAGGGAGCGAGATTGTGGATGCGATGATGTGGGCTGACTTGAAAACTTTGGTAATCAAGAATTTCTGCCCAAGGAACGAGATTGAAAAGGTAGAGAGGGAATTTTTGGGTTTGAAGGCCGGGAGCATGACGCACCGGCAGTATACGACACGGTTCAATGAACTGGCACGTCTGGTGCCACACCTAGTCACTACTGAAGAAAGAAAGATCGCTTGTTATATTCAAGGGTTGCCGGACAAGGTCCGCACATATGTTAAGGCAAACGCCCCTACTACCTACGATTCGGTAGTAGAACTGAGCGGCGTGGTATTTGATGATCTGGCGCTGAATGTCGTTGCCATTGAAGAGCCTAAGAAGAAGCTGAGTTTTCCCGCTAAGCGATCGGGTGGGAAGTTGTTTGGGGCTCAGGACAAACGGGCCAGGGTAAATGAATTAGCAGTCTGTGGGAAGTGTGGGGGAAGGCATGCCGGTGAATGCCGGTTGGGATCGAATTTGTGCTACAAATGTGGCAAGACCGGGCATTACTCCCGAGAGTGCCCGAACGGTATCAAATGCTACAACTGTGGGGAGAGTGGCCACATGAGCCGGGAATGCACTAAGCCCAGGATGGGCGAGACCGGGAAAGGGAAAGGCCCAGAGAAGAGGGAGGAAAGGCCCCGAGCGAAGACTCGAGCGTATGCACTAACGCAAGAACAGGCCAGGAATGACCCCGATGTGGCGTCAGGTACGTTCATCCTTGACAACACTTTTGTATCAGTGTTATTCGATTCGGGTGCCAGTAAGAGTTTTATATCTGCAACTTTCTGTAAACGAGTAAAGTACACGGTTAGTAAAGTAGAACGAGCCTTTAATGTAGAAACCGCTGAGGGTAGAACCGTAATGGTAACCGAAGTAGTTGACGATTCCACGATAAAGATAGAAGGCCATAGATTTCCCGTCAGATTATTTGTTATGGTTTTGGGAGGGTTTGATGTCGTGTTAGGTATGGATTGGTTAACTGCCAACGAGGCTCAAATTATATGCAAACGAAAGATAATCCGACTCAAGGCTCCGGATGGTAGCGAAGTGGAAGTACTTGGGGATCGCGATGCCCCGATGCCCAACGTCATCTCGATGATTAAGGCAGCAGATTACTTGAGGCGCGGATGCGAGGCTTATCTGGTATACGTAATTGACAAGTGTAAGGAAGTGAAAGAACTGGACGATGTACCCGTGGTACGCGAGTACCCGGAGGTGTTTCCAGAGGAGTTGCCTGGGATACCACTCGATAGAGAGATTGAATTTCGAATCGACTTAGTACCAGATGCCCAGCCCGTGGCTAAGGCTCCATATCGACTAGCACCAGTGGAAATGAAAGAATTAATGGCACAACTAGACGAGTTACTTGAGAAAGGATTTATCCAACCAAGCATCTCGCCGTGGGGTGCTCCGTTGTTGTTTGTGAAAAAGAAAGACGGTTCGATGAGAATGTGTATCGATTATCGCGAGTTGAACAAACGAACGGTAAAGAACAAGTACCCTTTACCAAGGATCGATGACCTGTTTGATCAATTGCAAGGCGCAAGTTGGTTCTCGAAAATCGACCTTCGGTCCGGGTACCATCAGTTGAAGGTGAGGGAAGAAGACATACCGAAAACTGCATTTCGCACGCGTTATGGACATTTCGAGTTCCGCGTAATGTCTTTCGGATTGACGAACGCCCCCGCAGCGTTCATGGATTTGATGAATAGGGTGTGTCGACCGATGCTGGACAGATCGGTAATTGTGTTCATTGACGATATCCTCGTCTACTCCAAGAATGAGGGTGATCACGCATGTCATTTGAAGGAAGTATTGGAAGCTCTAAAGAAGGAGAAGTTGTATGCTAAGTTCTCCAAATGCGCGTTCTGGCTTAGGGAAGTCCAATTCCTAGGTCACGTCATTAACCCGAACGGCATTATGGTAGACCCAGCAAAGATAACGACGGTAAGGGACTGGGATATTCCTAAGACGCCAACGGAGATCCGCAGTTTCTTAGGGTTGGCAGGCTACTATCGGAGATTCATTCAGGATTTCTCGAAAATAGCTTCGCCATTGACAAAGTTGACCCGAAAGGAAGAAAAGTACGAATGGGGTCCGAAGCAGGATGAGGCATTTAAGGAGTTAAAAGAAAAGCTAACCCAAGCTCCAGTCTTGGCCCTTCCCGAGGGCAATGAAGACCTGGTGGTATACTCTGACGCTTCGGGTCAGGGGTTGGGGTGTGTGCTGATGCAACGTGGAAGAGTGATCGCATACGCATCACGACAGCTGAAGGTTCATGAAGTCAACTATCCGACTCACGATTTGGAACTTGCTGCTGTTGTGTTTGCATTAAAAATTTGGAGGCACTACCTCTATGGGGTAAAGTTTACCATATACTCCGATCACAAAAGTCTGAAGTACTTCTTCGAGCAAAAGGAGTTAAATATGAGGCAGAGGCGATGGTTGGAACTTTTGAAAGACTATGACTGTGAAATCATATACCATCCTGGAAAGGCAAACGTGGTGGCCGACGCTCTAAGCCGAAAGGACATGCCTGCTCCTATTAGAGTGAAAGCTTGCCAGTTGGTGGTAACATCGGATGTGATGAGGGAAATCGAAAAGGCTCAAGAAGAGGCACTAAAGGGGGAAAACATAAAGAAGGAAAGGATGGTTGGCCAACAGGATAAGTTAGAATATAACACCCTTGGTGTTAGGACACGTTTTGGTCGAGTATGGATACCTATGGGTGGCGAGCTTAGGACCAAAATCTTGGATGAGGCTCATAAGTCTCGTTACTCTATCCATCCCGGTACCAACAAAATGTACCAAGATCTGAAGAAGGAATACTGGTGGTCTGGGATGAAACACGAAGTGACGAAATACGTAAGCAAGTGCTTGACTTGCTCACAAGTAAAGGCCGAACACCAGAAACCGTATGGGAAAATTCAACCACTCGAGATACCGGAATGGAAATGGGAACACATTACAATGGACTTCATAACCAAGCTACCTCGCACAGCTAAAGGTCATGACACCATTTGGGTAATTGTGGACCGTTTAACGAAGAGTGCTCATTTTCTACCTATTCGCGAGACGTTCTCGTCGGAAAGGTTAGCGGAAGTATTTATTAACGAAGTAGTGGCGCGGCATGGGATGCCTCTGACGATTGTATCTGATCGGGACACACGATTCACATCGAGGTTCTGGAAGAGGTTTCACGAGGCAATGGGCACGAGACTCAATATTAGTATGGCATACCACCCACAAACGGATGGTCAGTCCGAAAGGACCATTCAAACATTGGAGGATATGCTTCGTGCTTGTATTATCGACTTCGGTGGCAGTTGGGACAGTCATCTGCCGTTAGCCGAATTCTCCTACAACAACAGTCATCACACGACGATAGGCATGCCGCCTTATGAAATGTTGTATGGGAGGAGATGCAGGACCCCGGTTTGTTGGGGTGAGATTGGACAGAAGGAATTGGGAAGTCTTGAAGTTGTAAAAGAAACGTCGGAAAGGTTTGATCAGATCAAAGCACGAATGAAGGCCGCCCAAGATCGTCAGAAATCCTACGCGGATAGACGACGAAGGCCTATTGAATTTAATGTTGGGGACAGAGTAATGTTGAAAGTGTCGCCCTGGAAGGGAATCATACGATTCAGGAAGAGAGGAAAGTTAAGTCCGAGGTTTATCGGACCATTCAGGATTATGGCACGGGTTGGTGAAGTCGCATATCGGTTGGAGTTGCCTGATGAGTTAAGTGGGATTCATCCTACCTTCCATGTATCACACTTGCGAAAGTGTTTGGCGGATGAAACGGCTCACGTACCACTTACTGACATCGAGGTCGACAACAGCCTTAACTACATTGAAGAACCTGTGGCCATCTTAGACAGGAAAGAGAAGCGTTTACGTAATAAGGTTATTCGATTGGTTAAAGTCCAATGGAAGCACCGGAAGGGATCGGAAGCTACATGGGAAACGGAGACGGAAATGAAGGAGTCGTACCCTCAACTGTTTGATTTATGATAGGTTTCGGGGACGAAACCTATTGTAAGGGGGGTAGACTTGTAACATCCCAAAATAAATGAGGATTTTAAATAACGGGTTGAACCGGGACGAACGGGATAAAAGGGCGAGGCGTAACGGGCCGGGCCGGTTGGGCCGGCAAACTTGAAGGAAGGGGGGGTTTCCTCCCTTTAAATAGCCAACACACACACCATTTCTCTCATTTGCAAGAATCTAGAGAGAGAAACCGTAGAGAGAGAAAGTTGGCGGATCGACCCGAGATTGAAGGAGCTTGTTGCTACTGAACTCGTGAGCAAAACCTCCGGATCAGAATCTCGAAATCAGGTAACACCCGAACCAAATCTGAGTTTTTGTTCGTTTTTGGGTTTTCGGGTATTTTTGTGAAAATGACGGGTTTTTATAAACCAAATGAGGAAAGGGTTATAAATCTGGAATCACGAAAGGAAAATACACGTTTTGAATACAAAAAGTCCGGATCTTGACAAGATCGGACCTGCATGCGAAAGTTAGGGTTTTTGGGGAAAATAGCTGAGTTCTGCAGGTATCGAAACTAGAGTTTCGAGTGGCCTGCAGGTGTCGAAACTAGAAGTTTCGAGTGACCTGCAGTTGTCGAAACTAGAAGTTTCGAGTGACCTGCAGTTGTCGAAACTAGAAGTTTCGAGTGACCTGCAGTTGTCGAAACTAGAAGTTTCGAGTGACCTGCAGTTGTCGAAACTAGAAGTTTCGATGGGCCTGCACCTGTCGAAACTAAGTAGTTTCGATTGGTCTGCATCAGTAGGTGAAGTCAGTGTATTCACCTGTAACAGAACGAGTAAACCGTTAGAGTCGGGATTTAGGTCTGATGTGTATTTAATTAATCAATTCAGATCGGAAGTGACGTTGTTGGACCTTTGTTTAGGACAACCCAAGAGTAACGTATAAGGTGAGTTCTAGAAGCCCTTCTTTTAATGTTTTAATTAAATGTTTTGGGCTGGTGTGCATACATATGAAACGAGGTTTACGAAACGAGGTTTATGAAACGAGGTTTACGAAACGAGGTTTATGAACGATGCTTCCGAAAGGGGAAGACGAAACGAGTTAATGAGATGTTTACGAAACGAGGTTTACGAGATGAGGTTTATAAAATATTTTGCCAAACGAAGTTGTGAAAGGTTTACGAATGAAGTGTTATTTAATAAAACGTACGAATGCTTTAACTAAAACGAGGTAAAGGTTTTTATGAAAGTCACGAATGAACGAATCTGCCACGAGTTCCTACGGGAGCTAGAGTATGTATGTATGTATGTATTGGCCTTACCTTACGGGGGGCCTTTGTGGCTGGCTAACGGTTGTACAACTGGTTGAGGATGGGGTGACGACGGTCGCCCATGGGATTACCGGGATCCCGATGGAAGGTACTATTCCTTGCGGGGAAATATTGCCTATGGTATGTTTAGTCTTCCTAGAGGTAACGAGCCTTAGGAGACGTGTGTATGGTCTACCTAGAGGTAACGAGCCTTAGGAGACGTGTGTATGGTCTACCTAGAGGTAACGAGCCTTAGGAGACGTGTGTATGGTCTACCTAGAGGTAACGAGCCTTAGGAGACGTATGTTTAGTCTACCTAGAGGTAACGAGCCTTAGGAGACGTATGTTTGGTCCACCTAGAGGTAACGAGCCTTAGGAGACCTGGATGACGGATGACTTAGAGGTAGCGAGCCTTAAGTTCATCCGCTGGTATGCGATGTATGGATTTGACGGTTACGAGAAGGCGCAGATTCGGTTCATATTGACTATTGTTACGATGTTATGCTACGATGTTTTGATGATGTTAAGTTATTGCATGTTTTATGTACGCTTTTATTAAATGAAGTATGATGTTATGTTTTTGGCAAATATTTGATGTTAATGTTTTACGTTAAAACTAGAACTCACCAGCGTAGCTGACCTTTTTAGTATGCACATTCAGGTTAAGGAAGTTATGATGATGGACGGTGATGCTGGGCGGCTTGAGGAGTTACCCGGATGATATGAAGACTGGCATCCCGTTACGAGTTGTTTTTGTTATGTACATGTATTTGAAAATGTTACGCTTCCGCATGTTAAACGATGTAATGTTATGTTTGAAATGAAATTTTCCGCTGCGTTATTTGATATTCTAGTTTGAGAACTGCTTGTGAATGAGTAAATCCAACGCGTGGGGCCTCACAGGCCGCTCTCCATTTACACCAACCAGCCTGCACCCGATGGACTACATCATTGTCGATGTCCCCATTACTCTGGATGACAGATCGTAGATACTTGAACTTCAGTGTCTTAGGGACAACCCCACCTTCAATAGAAATCTGGGTCTCCTCGTCGACGTTTGCACCACTAAAGTTGCAGTGAAGGTACTCGGTTTTAGATCGGCTTATCTTCAAACCTTTGTGCTCTAAGACTGTTCTCCATTCCTCTAGTCTGTTGTTCAATGTCTCTTTACTTTCTGCAATCAACACGATATCATCAGCAAAAAGCATGCACCATGGAATTGCATCTTGAATCGACTTTGACAACTCATCCAAAACTACTGCAAAGAGAAAGGGGCTTAGTGCCGACCCCTGGTGAACTCCCACTTCCACCGGAAAAAAGTCTGTATCCCCCACGGGTGCTCGGACGCATGTCTTAGCCTCATGATACATATCCCTAATTGCCTCAATATATTTACTAGGGATCCCTCTTCTCTCCAGACTTTCCCAGATCAATCTTCTAGGCACACTATCGTACGCCTTTTCAAGATCGATGAACACCATATGTAAATCATGTTTCTTCTCTCTGTACTTTTCCATTAATTTTCTTAAAATGTGTATCGCCTCCGTAGTGGACCGGTCTGGCATGAACCCAAATTGGTTTGCTGTAACCTGGGTTTGTCGTCTAATCCTTGTATCTATAACTCTTTCCCATAATTTCATTGTATGACATAGGAGCTTAATCCCCCTGTAGTTAGCACAACATTGAGCATCTCCTTTGTTTTTATATAGGGGTACTAAGACACTACGCATCCACTGATCTGGCATCTTCCCGGTTTTGAAGATATTGTTGAACAGTCTTGTCAACCACTGAACGCCTTCCTCTCCCATACACTTCCACGCTTCAATGGGTATGTTGTCTGGACCGACTGCCTTAGCTCTTCCCATCTTCTTAAGAGCACTCCTCACTTCTTCCTGTGTGATATTTCGACAATAACAATTATTTCGTTGACTGGATTGAGTAGTGGGATTCTCCGTTATGGCTAGAGTTGGTCTACAACTGTTGAAAAGGGTGTAGAAATAGTTTTGCCATCTCAGCTTGATGTCTCGTCCCTTTACCAAAACTCTTCCATCATCTTCCTTGATAAACTTCACGACCCCAAGATCTTGTCTCCTACGCTCCCTATTTTTGGCAATCTTAAACATATGATGCTCCCCTTCCTTGGTGTCTAGTTTTCTATACATCGTTTCATAGGCAAAATTCTTTGCCTCACTCACTGTCTTTTTAGCTTCCCTCTTTGTCTGTCTATAGTTCTCCCGTAGTGTCATTATCTCCTCTCCATTACTGCACTGCAAACATCTCTTTAAAGCGTTGTTGCTTGTCCTTTATCTTGCTCCGCACCTCCTCATTCCACCACCAAGACTCCTGATGTCCTCTTGTTGCTCCCAATGTGACTCCGAGGGTTTCCTTTGCTGCCTGCGTAACAGTGGTTGCCATAGCTACCCACATCTGGTTTGTGTCGCCATCCTTAGTATTTGTGTTCATCGCCATGACTTTATCTTTAAACTAATTGATGTTTTCGTCCTTCAAATTCCCCCATCTGATCCTTGGTTTATTTTTTCTTCTCCTCTCCGCCACCCTTTTTCTCAAGGTAAAATCGGCCACCAACAGACGATGTTGGGTCGCTACTGACTCTCCTAGAATTACCTTGCAATCCTTCCACCAATTGCGATCCCCTTGTCTCATCAGGAAATAGTCGATCTGCGTGTTGCGCCCCCCGCTACTAAAAGTAATCAAATGTGATTCCCTCTTTATAAAGAACGTGTTTATAATACCAAGATCATGTGCAAGCGCAAAGTCAAGAAGCTCCCTACCATTATCGTTTCTAACACCATAACCAAAACCTCCATGAACCATCGGAAAACCATCACTCTCCTTACCAACGTGACCATTAAAATCACCTCCTAAGCATATTTTCTCCTGTCTAGGTAATGACCTCATTACTCCGTCTGAAACATAACAAGAATACAACGTTTAATTGATAAGCAGTTTAGGTCCAATGCATCCTATGTGATCACAAACAAGTCTCATGATGTAGAACCTGAAACATGTGAAAGAATCTGTCAACTACAAAATAGTTGGTGAGATACAAAGGTTTTGACACAGTTTAACAAGTATTTGAGAAGAATTACAATTCACTATGATATATGCATTCTATAATGTAAGTATGAGAAACAAGTATCTTAAACATTGTGCACATCAACCCTCCAACCAAGTTTAGACATAACCCGCAGGTTACCCTTATAAGTCTCAAGTTTAAAGTTTAATTCAGTAACAATCACCAAGTGCTCCCCCCGAAGGGTCAATCAATCAAGGTGGATTGGTCAAATGCAATAGATCTATCATTGTTACCATAGGCTTGATAAAAGTTAATGAATGTGCTAGTTTTAAGTTTAATCTAAGCATACAAGTCTCAAGTTTAACATAAGAATAAGCATCTAGTCATAGTTGTACAAGAATTGTATAAGTTTAAAGTTTTGAACATGTTTCACCCCAAAAGTATAGAAAGGAAAAGGGGCTAAGTATACTCACTTGGATTGGATGAAAGAGTATCCGACAAGAGTTTGCAAGAATTGGAGCGGGAGAATATCCTCACAATAAGCCTAAGAATATAAGTCTAAAGTTTCAAGTTTACTTCTATAAGTCTAAGCCAAAGGATCTAGGATTTCAAGATTGACTAGGGTTCCAAATGGAGGTGGGTTGGTTGTGCTTATGGAGTTTTAAATCAAGTTTAAAACAAAGGTTTTAAATGAACGACACAAGACTTGTATATCAAAGCTTAATAAGTTTATAGCTTAGAACAATTTATTAAGATAATTATTTAAAGCCTCAAAATTTATAATTACACATAATAGGTAATAATAATTAAAAATAGATTTGTACATTTTGTTAAATGAAGGCCTAAACAATTATTTAAAGCTTCATAATAATTATTTAAGGTATGAATAATTATTAAAGATTATTGTAAGGATAAATAATAAGTATTTAGAGAATAAATAATCTTTAAGGATTGACACTAACATTTAAAGGATAAAAAGATTGATAGAAATTAGTTGAAGAGTGGATAACTATTAAGGATAAATAATTATCAAAAGGATGGTTATTAATATAAATCATTTAAGATTTATTAATGTATTTAAGTGTTAAATATTTATTTTATAATTTTATTTGTAACAAAATACTGTTTATAAGTTTTAATAATTGTCAAATTCCCATAAGTTTATATAAAACTAGAATTTTTATAAAGTCTATACATTAAATTATAATTCTTTAAAGTTTAAAGGTTTATAATAAAGTTTTCTAAAGTATGTAAAATAAGTTTGCAAGTTTAACAAGGTTTAAATGAAAGTGAAAGTTTATAAAAGTATTGAATAAGATTGTTAAATTAACAAATCTATAAATGTTTCTATTTAACTTTGTAAAGTTTATAAATGTATAAACATTTAGAAAATTAATAAACAAGGTATAGTTATTCCTCCTGTTTTATAGACACAAAATAGATTTATGTTTATATAAGTTTTATAAAGTTTATAAATTATAAGTTTCTTATTATTTAAATTGATAAACTTTTTCTGATTTCCTTTATAAAATAGTTTGTGATGAAAGTATAGATTTTATAAAACTTTAGAGTTATTTTTATAGTTTTTAAGAATTAAAAACCATTAATAAGGATTAATTAATCCCTTTTTTTATAGACTTTAACTAAGTTTAATTAGTTAAAAATAGTTTTAGAATATAAAAGTAGGATAAAATCCATTTTTAAGTTTATAAAAGTATCTCAGGTTTTATAAAAATAATTTAGAGTTTAAAAACTGTTTGGGAAGGGCAAAATAAAATAAAATGGACAAAACCCGGCTCCCCGGATTCGAACTCGGGTCCCTGTCCGGGTCGCGCATACACACACGAATTAACCAGCCCGACTACGGGTTCGTTAGCTTAAAACATAGAAAAATAAATACCTAAACAGATTCTCAAAACTCCCCCATTTTCCTTATGAACCCTAGAATCAAATCCAAAAAATACATATCGATTAGCCCTCTGTTAATGGAATTAAACAGAGGGCTTTTGATCGTCGAGAGATTTCGAGTCGATTGACCATCTAGGTTACCTGAAATGATGCGGAATTGAGGGAGATCGGGACTATGGTGGTCGTCGGCGGTCGCAGCTCCAAACCGAGGCAAACGGGTACACGATTTGTGAAATTGGTGAGTGATGGAGTGTTGGGGGTGCTGTTGTTGAGGGGCCGAAGTCGGTATATATAGCCAATTTTGGCATTAAATGCGCGAACGAGTCGAGGGCGGGTGGTTGAGCCGCTCGTAGTAAATGCCGACTCCATGCGCGGCCTCGATCAAAATTGGTCATCATTACACCTTGGGGACAGGTCGCACGCGAGAGACGAGCCCGAGGTTCAGTGAACCTGGACGAAATCGCGATTTTCGCGTGAAAAGGGACGAGAACCGGGGGTTGCGGGACTCGAACCCATGACCGGTTTCTGGGCAAGAGGGTTTGGGTGAATGACACAACAGGTCCTTGAGGTTTCCAGTTTTTTTTTGTATTTCAAGTTAAAACTTGATTTTTAGTTAAAGATAAGTTTCAGAATTGACAGTTTATACCCTAGACTAAATAAAAGGATTTTGTTTTTATAAAACCAAACAAGTTTAGCATATTTTCTAAGTTTGAAATATTTTATACTCTTTATTTTAAGTATTCAAATTTGTAGGTTCATTATTTACAAAATAGAAGCTATTGTTTATAATATATATATATATATATATATATATTTAATATTAAAAGAAACCAACGATACGTTTATTTATTCCTTGAAATAGAGAGGTTACACGGGAAATAGATTTTTAAATACGGAGGTGATACGTCGGTAAAATTACTGGATATTACAACGGGGTTGTAAAATCATACATTTTTTGTTACTAACATTACATTTATTCAACCTGTGTAATACACAAGATTCTAACCTAGTATAAATATATACTTAAACCACTACAAATCAAATTGTAAACATAAGTGTGAATTTTTAACATGACATAAACCTAACATAAAATTTGTGGGTTTTGTTTTATTCTAAATGGATTTTATTCGGTTTTAGGTTGAACCCGAGAACATGGTTAGCTAGATTATCGTGTTCGGGTCAACCTGACGAGTTATGAGTTGACCCGTTTATCTTTTGTTTTAAAATTGTGTGTATGTTATGGCTATGTATTTTATGCAAGCATTAAAAAAAATTAAAAGATAAATTGACATTAAGTTTTATAAATTAAACGTAATTATGTTATAATTTATATATTTATACTTTTAAAATATTAAAATGCAAACAAAAAAGGGTTAAATGGTTTGTGTTTGTGTCAATCTGTAAAATCCATTTCATGTTTGGGTCCATCTTGCTGACACTATTTTCATATTCGTGTTGTGTTCGGGTTTATTTCAAATTTTCAAATTCGATTAGATTTAACACAGCTATCCATAAACTCTCTCCGTTTAATATTAGTGGAACCTAAAGGTGAACATATATCATCTTCATAGAGGCGTTTAAAGTAAGCATTTCACTAGGCTGACAATTCTTGGTCTGTTTATAACATGATTAAACATGTTTAATAAAAAGTACACTATGTAATTTTATACTTTTAAAAAAAATAAGTATAACTAGTGTCAAGTCCCGCGCAGTGCGGCGGCGACGTTGAACCAAACATTAATAAAATTAAGTATGTCGATCCCTCACGCGTTGCGATTCGTCTCGCATGTTGCGACGTAAACAGAACTTAGTTATTGCGCGTTCATGTTATGTTAACATTTGCCAAATTAATGAAAGAAATTAGAATCAAGTAAAAAAACCTTTATATGTTGTCACTCGTTAAACCGCGAAATCAATCAATGGCTTCGAAACTTTGTATAAAAAAAATCAAAAGCATTACGCAAGCACAGGTATTGCAGTTAGAGTATCGATAATATTTAAGACCTTATATAAAAAACAACCGCTTTATACTCGCACGTTGCATCGGAGGCATAAAGTCGTGACAAAAACCAAAGTTTAAACGTCAAGACATGCGCGTTCCGGTGAAGCCGCACTAACGTGGGTAAGAGCACGTTTGTGAACCTAGGTAGACATGTTATGGCGGCGATACTAACGTGCCTAAGTATATAAAAGAAATATACAAATTTGAGACCGGTTGGTTTTGGAGATTGAACCATAGATAAGAAAATGTAGTATGTCTCACACGTTGCAGCTTAATAATTAAAAAATGTAATGAAAACAAAAAAATAGTAACAAATCTATAATGAAAAAAAAAGAAAAGAAATAAAAAAGTTGCTTGAAGGAATAGAAAATGTGAGGTAAGAAGAAGCCACTAAAGGTGACAACCAACCTTAACCTCTAAACCAAAGAAAGAAGTTAGTATTGAATTGCTAAATCAAATAATAATAGAAGAATGAGGGCTATTGTCGGTGACTCACGATTGGTCACCAACACTCCCTTTTAAGGGAGTAGTAATTAAGAGGCTAGGCTCCATCGTTTCTCCTTCTCGTTACATAAAAAATATAACTGTCTTATAGACATAAGATATACGGTAGTTAAATGAGTCTTATTTATGTTTGATACTTGTGTTATTTGCGTCGTCTCTGATCTGTTTAACACGATTTAACATGTTTTGACAGCCCCGTTTTTCACGTAATTCTTTAATAAATTAGTTAGACGATAGTATATAGGGAATTAGGGAGTAGGTCTGCAAGAGCTCACTAGTGTAATTAAATGCCAATCGGTAGATTTGGGCTACGTATAGTCAAATTAATTGGGCTCTTCACGCCAAACTATTAAGTATCCGCAGTCCGTACTATGCATTAAAAAAGTTGCATATCCTAACAGGGGTGTAAAATGCATTTGTTGTGAAAAAAAAAAAAACATTTACAAAAAAACCCTTTTTTCTTGGTACCCTTAAAAAAACATTAAACAAGTTTTTAAATTAATTTCTTTATAAAAAAAACCCAGTCAACAGATCCAAATTTCTTTTGACCCCATTAGAAAATTTACTGGTCCGTCACTCTCCTCCATAATGATATAGTGTTCAAATTCTTTTTCCTTGTTGATACTTTTCCTAAATATAAGAATTTTAAAAATATATAACTTATTTAATATTTAACAAATAACTAAATCATCTGTCATGATTTCTGCATATAAAAACACCCTCAAATTTTGAATAATATTTTATTAGGCACCAACGGTTAACACCCTATAAAGCTGATAGATTCAAAAATAAATCCGAACACCTTACCGGTTCTCAGGTCGTCGGCGTTCCCTTCGCTATCGATCTCCGATCAACTTCGTTGCTCAAGGAAGCAATACTTACTCGTCAAAATGATCACAATTCCGTATTTAACCGCCTTGACGACCTACTTCAGCTACGTTTTGCTCTTCGTTTTCGGTCAATTGCGTGATTTCTCCCGTAATCTCATTGATTTGTGGAAACCTAGCAATGTTCAGGTGCATCATTTCTTTCCGTTTGTTTTTTTATATAATCAGTTTTATCAGGTGCGTAATTTTGTAGCAATATTCAGGTGCGGCAGGGATATGCGCCGATCTGCTTAGGGCTTGAAGATTTTTACATTCGCCGCATCTTTCTTCGTGTTCAGGTGATAGTAATTTGCAGTTATTGTTGATTCGATCACCAACGATTACGACTTTATTGATTAACCTCAATTGTTACGTAGAATTGAGAAAATAAAAACGAAATGACAATCAAATAAATTAATTAAAAGATCTATCCTTACTGCTTATATATGCACCTGTCTAACTAACTAAAAACGGTTACAACAGAATAAACAGAAGGAATCTTTTATTAACGCTTCGGTAGTAACTACCAAAGCCTTTATTCTTTATCGGCAGTAGTAACTACGACCATCTGTAGTAACTATAACCGTCGGTAGTAATTAATAACTCCTTCAACAGTTCCAAGTTACTACTGCTCTACCTTACTACCGATAGAACATTACTACTGCACGTCAGTAGTAATCCTGAACTTTTAAGCCGTTGACTTTAGCACTATATTCCAACGTATTGAAATAGATCCTTTTTCAGATTCATATTTAGTTGAATTGAGTTCTAAATCACTAGATGCAAATAACAAGAAGCTCATAGAGGGGATGCATTTTGTAGCTGAACTTGTTTAATTGTTTTTGTAACCCCTCTCAAATCAATTTGCAACTTAGTGATATTTGCTCTAAGAAGGGATCTAGTTTGTACTTGAATCTTGATACTGTTTATAATATGTATGTACATGTAGGATTGTTTTCAACAACCTATATCAAGCCCCCCTGATGCTTGGATTGATGTGGTGAAGCGCGTTTCCAACGATAATAACAAGACACTCAAGTGCGCGCTTAGATATGCACTCTAAGTTTGCAGTTGAAATTTAGTAATAACAAAATGTTAGGACATGATATGAAGCGTGCCATCGTTTATATATTTTGGCAGGCGGACTACAAAGGCAAGTAGGTGCCTTAACCTGGATTCATACAACTACCTTGGGTTTGCTGCTGCAGATGAATACTGCACGCCCCGTGTGATTCAGTCTTTGAAGAAATATTTTGCTGGTGCTTGCAGTACTCGTGCCGAGGGAGGTAGTATTTTTGTTCCATTTACACTAATAATCATATCTATCATTCTTCAGAAACATGAAATTGAATGAAGTTTCAGTTCATGATTTGCTACCTTTATTTATTTTTGTAAACTCAGGGACGACCGCACTGCATTCAGAGTTGGAGGAAGCCGTGGCTAATTTTGTTGGGAAACCAGCTGCTTTAGTTTACAGGCATGGGTTATGTCACTAATTCGGCTATCCTTCCAGTCTTGATTGGAAAAGTATGTTCTGCTATATAATGAGTGATGTTAACTACATGTTTAAGTTTCTCATTCTTGATGTGAATTTCCACAGGGAGGGTTAATAGTTAGTGATTCTTTGAACCATAACTCTATTGTAAATGGTGCTCGAGGGTCGGATGCTACAATTAGAGTATTTCAACATAACAGTAAGTTTACACACGCTGTTTGAATTGATTTAGGATTTTCTATTTATTTATCCTTTTTTATATAGCACCTTCCCATTTGGAAAAAGTATTGAGAGAACACATTGCTGGTGGACAACCAAGAACACATAAACCTTGGAAGAAAATCATTGTTGTTGTGGAGGGTATATACAGCATGGAGGGGGAATTCTGCAAGCTTCCTGAGATTGTTTCGATCTGTAAAAAATACAAGGTGATGTGTATGTTCTTATTTCTAAGGGAAAATGAAGTCTCTTTCTATTCTTACTAAAAGAAATTCTTATAATTTTTTATAACCGTGAGAAGCCGTTACAGAAAACTCACGGACCCCATCAATACCTTGCTAACCAATGGGATCAGGTAAATGCAGCTTGCGCTGGGAGGTGGCCTAAAAGGGGGTTAAAGGTAGAAAACCAATGGAAGCTCCTTGAAGGGTTGTTCTTATTCAATTGTTCTATATGTAACAGGCATATGTGTATATGGATGAGGCACACAGTATTGCAGCAGTTGGGAAAACAGGAAGAGGTGTGTGCGAGCTTTTAGGTGTGGACACGGCTGATGTGGATATAATGATGGGGACTTTCTCAAAATCATTCGGATCGTGTGGTGGTTATGTAGCAGGATCAAAGGTCTGTGATTCTTCCACACTAGATTTTCCATAATGGGACATCATGTTTTGTCATATAAACTGAAAATGACAATTTATATGTTTTGAGATATTTCTATTTTCATTACAGGAACTTATTCAGTATTTAAAATATACTTGTCCTGCTCATCTGTATGCCACATCATTATCACCTCCTGCTGCTCAGCAAATTATATCTTCCATAGAAGTTATTCTTGGCGAGGATGGCTCTAGTCGAGGTCCAGATCCTCCTATCCATATAAATTTGATCTCTAAACACTATTTTGACAAAGTTGACCAGAATTAGCTGATTTTTACTGTTACTTGTCCAACATAGGTGCTCAGAAGCTTGCTCAAATTCGTGAAAACAGCAATTATTTTCGATCAGAACTGCAGAAAATGGGGTTTGAGGTTTTAGGGGATAATGACTCACCTGTAATGTCTTTAATGGTGTATAATGTTGCAAAACTCCCTGCCTTTTCAAGGGAGTGTCTCAAACGGCATGTATGTTTCACTCCTTATATTTTTCATCCCTTTAACTAGAGGTGGCTAATCGGTTGGGTCTGGTGGTGCGTGTAACGGGTCAAATGGCTTATTTTTGTACGAGCCACAAACACTTTTTTTGTTTTTATTTTTTTGTTATAAATAAGAATATGATTACAAAAATGTGTTTTCTTACTATAATAATCTAATTTTTTTGAAGAAAACGATTTAAGAGGTTGGATGCACTAAAGATATACTCTTTAAGCGATTTTCGATGTGCTTGGCCCGTTTCTCTTTTAGCAACATTTTTTATTTTGAATTTTACTCATTTAACATGTTAGAGATAAAATATAGCCCAGATCGATCCATTCATAATTAAGGGTAAAAATGTTGACCTTTACTTCTATGAATTGTGTCCGGACTTCCATTTAGGATATTTTGATTTGTAATTGACTTCTGTTTCTATGGAAACAGATAGCAGTAGTCACTGTTGGTTTTCCGGACACCCCTCTACTATTAGGTAGAGCACGAATATGCATATCTGCTGCTCACACACGGGAAGACTTGGTCAAAGCCTTGGAGGTAACAACCTTACCTTTACATCTTCTAAAGATTTCTTCCTCTATAATTTCATACCTTTTTTACATTCTTAATTGGACTTGCCTCATATGGTTGTGTGTTTGTATTCACGCTCTTTATCTAAGGATCAACTCAATCCAAGCTTGTGCATGATTCGCGCATGTGCATCACTTTTTGCTAAAGTAACTAATGATACATAGATAACTTTTTGAAACGAGTCAGGCATTTTACTGGTGATTTTGTGTATGGGTCGAGTTGGGTTGATCCGAAACACTTTTATTCCATTTTATATGAATATACCGTGTGTCAAATATGATTACAAGTTTTTTATTTTAATAATAATTTAATCCTACGAGTAAAATGTTTAGGAGGTTTTATACATTGAAATACGCTGTGAGGGACTTTTAACCGTTTTCTTTCAAGTTAAATTTTGTTTTATTTTACTTTTAGAGATACAACGTGATATATATAGACCCATTCATAAGTAAACGGGACAAGTTTTAGTAATTCATATGAATCTAACATGAACGCATGCAGACCGAAGTTAGTATCAGTATGTACTGTTGGTAGTATGTTAGGCGACTCCTGTAACATAGCATTTGGAAGCAAAATTGTTAGCCTTTAGTGCTGCAACTTGTCTACCTCAAATATAATAAATTCTCCCTTCATTTGAGGACTTCCACAACTAGGCTAAATATCAGGGTCGGCTCAACTTTTTTTGGGGCCCAAAGTTAATTATAAAATAGGGCGTTTTTTCTTAGAATCCTAACACATGGGAATATGATTATGTACATTTTTTGTATAAAATTTCTTAAAGTTACACAATCACACATATTAAAGTTTGAGTGAGTTTTAGTAAAAAGAAAACTCTTTTAGTTATACTGATTTTTTGTTCTCCTTGGTTCAAAACATGAAAATTAAATAACGTTAAATCCTAAAAATCGGGGCCCCCTTAAATTTGGGGCCCTAATCGGCAACTTATTTTTTTGTATAGTCGAGCCTCCCCTTGCTAATACAGGTGGGTAACAGGTAAAAACGGGCTGGCTTGAGATAGTGGACCCGTTAACAGTTTCCTTCTATCTTCTTATTTTTTAATTTAAAGAACTAACTAACATATTCCCAGTGTTGTAAAAATCGGGCCTAGGCGGCCATTTAACTTGTAATTTTGAGCTAGGCGGACCATTAATCGGAATCGGTCCTAGGCGGACTAGCGGCCAGATTCTGGTGAAAATTCCGGCAAAAACCTGAAATTTGCAGCCAAATTCCGGCTAAAACCTTGGATTTTCCAGCCAAACCCTTCAAATTTAAGCTAAATATGTGTATAAATATTTTAAAATGAACATTTTTATAAAAAAATACATATAAAAATGTGTGTATATATATAAAAAACTGAAAATTACATATAAAAGTTCCAATCCGATTAATCCCGCCTAGGCCCCACCCCACCGCCCGCCTAGCGTCTAGTGATTTTTCCAACCATGCATATTCCACATGTTTACAAGAACTGTTACTAATATATTAATGATCTAGTTTTTTTTCTTCTTTTTCTAATAATGCAACTTCAATATATATACTTTGCATGACTTTTAAACTATTCTACTCATGGGTGGTGGAACTTGGGGGCAAAATTTTCTATTCACAGGGATATCTAACACCATCGCTTTCTTGTAGTTTGACTCCCTAAATTGTTGTCAAGCGAATGTAAAATAATTTATGTTTCTTTCGGTTGTTGAATTTTTCTAATCATATTCATTTGGCCACATGTCAATAAAGTATACACCAAATTGGCGCATTTTCACATAACTGAGTTGAAAATGTCACCCTAGTAGAAGTCGAAAATTATTGTTACAACTTACAAGTAGATGTCTTCATACTTCACCATGTACTCGAAGTAACAAAGTGGCCTTCTCAGGTTATAAGTACAATTGGTGACATGGTGGGCATAAAATACTTCCCTGTTGAACCCAAGACGCCACAACTTGAAGAAGAAAACAAAGTTAAGATGAATAACGATATTTTCCGGGTCTAGTAAGGATAACCATTCTGTAATAAAGCATAGGGGAGAGATGAAATTAAAAATAAAGAATAACGGATTTGATTTAGTTGTGATTGGATGTTCTTAAAAAGAAAACAGTAGCGAAACCAAGAAATTTATATATGTAACTATGATCAATTACCAGTTTACCACCATTTGATAAAGTAATATTAAGAGGTACTTTATATAATGAGGTAAATAATAAACAAATCAAATAGGGTGAAGTGTGAACGATCTATAAAACAACCAATACATACTTGATCATAATGTGCTTTATTTAAAACTCATTTTAATAGTATTTTTATATTATATTTAATAGTATATGAGATCCAATATACAAGTTTCAATAATATATAAAATCCAAAATGTAAAATTCCTGAATCGGTATAAACACGAACGTAATTGGCGAACTCTCAAACTCGTTTATCGAAATCATGTTACTGGAACTGAACGAACCTCTTGACCAAGTTGATTCCGCAGCTGTGATCCAAGTGGTTCTTTGGATTTATAGTTTGACATCCACAAATAATTTGTTTGAAAGATAAATATATAATACCAATCCAAGGCCCATACTAAACATCTCCACGACATCCACATATATTTTATCCTTTATATCAATTCTCAAATGATTTTGCTAGTAACTATTACTCCCTATCTTATATTACAAGTTTAAAAGATCAAATGTGTCATTCTTCTTCTCCTTATCCACAATAACTTCTTTATAACAAACATAAAACACTTAAAACCTCTCATAATTGTAACATAAACCTTAAACCATAAAACCTCGAAAATTCAAAGTGATCCTTTATATTTGACGATAGAAATCTAACAATAACTCTTTTATTCTGGGGATGAGAAAAAGATGGTATAAATGATATGTGAGGAGGGATGTCAAATAAAATGTGAGTTTTCCCTTAGTATATGCTAGGAAAGAATATGGAGTTACATGTTATACTCTTCAAAATTAGGTTTAAAGGCATTTTGATCATTTTATTTACCAAAAGTCTAGCACATCTCAATGAGATGCACCCTAATTTTCCACACATTTTTTCCTTTATATCAATTCTAAAAAATTATTTGAAAAAACAATATGCAAAAGCCAAAAGATAAGTTTAAAAACGGTTTTTAGAGTAAATTACATTTTAAGTTCTTTATATATTTGTCAAATTTAAATTTACGCCCTTAAACTAAGGAAAATATAAAATCATCCTTTTATGTTTAAATTTGTTCACAGTTTCCGTCATTTCCATTAACAGACGTCTATTTTGGTGTTAAATGCAGCCATGTGCCCTTAAGCGAGGGCAAAATCATCTTTTTGTCATTAAAAGAACAAATTACACTCTTCGTCATTTATGTTGCATCAAATTTCAGATTTCGTTCTTTATGTTTATATAAAATTTTAGATTTCGTTCTTAAACTAATGTAATATCATAAATTGTTCTTTATGTAAATTTGTTTGTGCGTTTCGTCCTTTACACCAACGCCCGCGTATTTTTGGCATTAAATGAAGCCACGTGCCCCTCACCAAAGACGTGGAATTACCGGTTAACCTCCCTCCCCTCCGTCTCTAGTTAGATAAAAAAAATGACGAGATCCCTCATGACCGATTTTTAGTTTAAGGACATAAACTAAAACAACCTTTTTTATCTGACCGGAGACGGTGGGGAGGGAGGTTGGCCGGAAATTTCACGTCTTTGGTGAGGGGCACATGACTTCATTTAATGCCAAAAATAGACGGACGTTAGTGATAAGGACGAAACTTGTAAACAAGTTTAACACATAAAAAACAATTTCTAATATTACTTTAGTTTAAAACAAAATCTGGAATTTGATATAAAAATAAAGGACGAAAAGTGTAATTTGTTCTTTTATTAAGGACGATTTTTGCCTTCGCGTGAAGGGCACACGCTAAAAATAGATGTCCGTTATTGGAAATGAAGAAAATTGTTAAAAAGTTTAAGTACAAACTTGTTAAAACTTGGTCAATCGTGACTAAACATAGCAATGTAGGCCAAATAATTGCCAATATACAGGTCAAACATGAACTTATATCATCAATTAAGACTTATTATAATCTATAATGACTCATTGCGACCACTATGACATGTATAAGTCAAACATCGTCAAAATTAGTTTTTTGAATGACTAATTTAGATCACTGACGGACCACTAGAGTATCATCGTGCCACTAGTGGCATCACCCGATCATATTCCACCACCAAATCATCAATTCATGAGGAAACCTAATTTTTCTGGGAAATGGTCACCGAGTCTTGTTCCACCACCAAGATGCCGCTGGGCAATTATGCCGTTGGCATCAAAATTAGTTAAATTTGGTCAATCATAACTAAACATAGCAATATAGGTCAAATAATTGTCAGTGTACAAGTCAAACATGAATTTATATCATCCATTAAGACTTATTATAGTCTATAATGACTCATTACGACAATGTGACATGTATGAGTCAAACATTATAAAAAATAGTTAAACTTGATTAATCATAACTAAACATAGCAATATAGGTCAAATAATTGTTAGTATACAAGAACTTATATCATCCATTAAGACTTATTATGGTCTATAATGACTCATTACAACCACCGTAAATGTTTACAATTTGTCATAAAGTTCAAGAAAAAAAAACTATACGCCTCGTATAGACTTATATGTGACGTATAGTTCTTAATTTTTAAGTCATACACCACATATAGCCGTGTACATAGCGTATAGTTCGTCTGTTGAAGAAGAATATGAACATGCAATGCAATGAGTAGCGTAGTGAGGAATGAGAGGCGTATGACCCGTACGCCACCTATTCTCGAGACCATACGACAAGTATAAAGCTATACATGTCGTATGATCTCGAAATTGAGTGGCGTATAAGTCATACGCAGTCCAATCAGTGTCGAGGTCATAGCTTTACAAAAATGTTGGTAATAATAAAAAAACATTTTTTTTTCCTATACTTGTCATATAAGTCGAATAGACATATGAAAACAAAAAATCAACCAATTTTAAAAAGAGTAAACTATAGTTTTCTTCACTGAGGTTTGATCCAAACATCAGGTTTCATCCTATTATAACACATTTTATCCCTGACGTTTGATGTTTTAACACTTTACGTCCCTGGTTTTTAACTCTGTTAAAATTTCCGTTAGTAACTCCCACGTGCGCAACACGTGAGGGGTAAATCTGTCTTTTCACCACCCATGCTTCATCTTCCTTGGCAAAAAACTTTATGGCAGCAGTGCAGTGCCGCGCCCCTAAAACGTTTTTCCGGCAAAAAAAAACCACACCCCACCTCCTCCCCTTCCCTCTCATCTGAAGTCAAAAAACTCGCCTGAGCACCATGAACATGAGCAAGAATTTGACACTCGCCTGAGCATCACACCCCATCTACCTCTCATCTACGCCTCCCACCCTCTCCTGTAAACACCACCACTTACATCCACCACCACTCATCCGGCGCCATTGCCACGCTTGAAGTCACAAAAACCACCAACTTAGTTGAAATGGCCACGTTTTCCGACCAAAACGACCTCCACTGCCATTCCTACGACACCAATGTTGATCGATGCCCACAAATTTTTTTTGTAAAAAACACTACAAATCGGTTAACCTCGATCAAAATCGCCACAAATCACCGATTTGTGTTTGATTTGAACATCGAATGTTCTCACGATTGTATTCATTGAGTCCCTAAATATCAAAAAACAAGAATGATATTCACGAAAAAGCTGGATTTGTCTCTATAACGGATTTTGTTGAAGAGGTTTTGGAGGATGTTAAGCATCCATAAAAACATGAACAAGATGGTGGAGATGAAAGTAGCTTGGATTAACTCAAACCCCATCATTGACATCGCCATTTTTAGAGGCGAGATTTTTTGTAAGTGAGATTGATATGTGGAGTTGATTTTGCTTGGATCTAGGGTTCAGGTAGACAGAGATCTTAACTGAAACAATGTTATTTTAAAATTTTTATTTATTTTTATTAAAGGGGCATATGATTTTGAGACGTTTACCCATCACGTGTTGGGCACGTGGAAGTTACTAACGGAAATTTTAACAGAGTTAACGACCAGAGACGTAATGTGTTAAAATATCAAACGTCAGGTATCAAATGTGTTACAGAAGACGAAACCTGATGTTTGAATCAAACCTCAGGGACGAAAACTACAGTTTACTCTTTTAAAAATTAAAATTTTATAGGGTCCATACGTCTCATATTAATCTATATGCAGCTTTGACTTGTTAAGGTCTATACATCTCGTATAACCCTATACAAGACGTGACGTATAGGTGAGGACAAGGTGTTAGAATTAAAATTGCCGGGTGCGTGAATATTCAAGCTTTTTTGAAAAGATATTTGATTTGATTTGTGATTTATAGAGGTCCAAAAAGAGAGAATCCAAACAGCAGAAGATTCCACTTCCTCCTTCCTATCCAATCACTTCATCTCTCTGCCGATCAACTCCATTTTAGTGAAGGAACTAGTCAAAATGATTAAAATTCCGTATATAACCGCCTTGACAACCTACTTCAGTTACGGATTGCTCTTCGCTTTTGGTCAATTCCGTGATTTCTTCCGTAATCTCGTCGATTGGTGGAAAAAAGATAACAATCTCCAGGTCCATTTTTTTTTTCTATAATTCTCCACTAAAAACTACTGTCAGTATTAATTAAACGATCAATATGCTGTGGATTACCAGGGATATGCACCGATCTGCTTAGGGCTTGAAGATTTTTATATTCGCCGCCTATATCTTCGTATTCAGGTATAGTGATTTCAGCTATTTCTGGTCCTCTGTAACTTTTACTCAACCAATTTACATAAAAGTCTGCACTTAATCTTGATTCGTAACTCTTACTCAACTTACAACTAGATGTTAATTTCCAATTTTGGTATCAATTAAGGATTCATTTTACTGCAAGAAGTATGTTTGTCGTAAGCACCTGATTCCGCTATAGGAGAGGTCTCAGGTTCGAATATTGCTTCCACTAACCTGTTACCTGCCAAGCGCAAGATGCGATTTACCCGATTATGTTGGTTAGCAGGGTATTGGTTGGGGCACACGTAACAGGTTCTCATGGTTACAAAAAAAGTTTGTGTACATGTTGGTTATTATTAAAATGGGATTCCATTTTTTTGACTATCATTTGACCATGATGTGGACCGTCATTTTTGGCAAAAATCAAGTTCTGGATCTCGGAAAGAAATTGGTAGGATGCAAGATGTCATCCTTAAAGTACATTGATGATGCAAACAACTTGAAACATAACCTTGTGACTTAAGTTGAAAATACATATAGAAGAGAGATTGTTTTCATTGACATCCATCAAAGACCCTATGAGGACCACTTCCTGCACACCTTGACTTGAACTTGGAAACCTAACAAATGACATTTCAACAGTCAATGATTTGTTTTTAATATGTATGTACATGTAGGATTGTTTTGGACGACCTATATCGAGCCCCCCTGATGCTTGGTTTGATGTGCTGGAGCGCGTTTCCAATGATTATAACAAGACACTCAAGTGAGTGTTTGGATATGCATCCTGAGTTTGCAGTTGAAATTTATCATAATGCTTTGATTCTTCCTTAATATCCAACTGTTAGAACATGCTATAATACATTCCGTTTCAATCTACAACTCTACAAGGTGTCCTCAACACTGGTCCTAAACGGGCAAATTTGTATATGTTGGCAGGCGGACTACAAAAGTAAGCAGGTGCCTTAACTTGGGATCATATAACTACCTTGGATTTGCTGCTGCAGATGAATACTGCACGCCCCGTGTAATTCAGTCTTTGAAGAAATACTTTGCAAGCACATGCAGTTCTCGTGTTGATGGAGGTACTTTTCAAGTTCCATATCCTATTTATAATATTTTTCTTATCGAACATGAATGGAATCTAAGTTCATGATCTGCTAACTTTATATATTTTTATAAATTCAGGAACTACAGCACTACATACTGAATTGGAGGAGGCAGTGGCTCATTTTATTGGGAAACCAGCTGCTATAGTTACTGGAATGGGCTATGTCACTAACTCTGCTATCCTTCCTGTCTTGATTGGAAAAGTATGCCCTGCTATTTAAAGATTAGCACCAGTGGCATGCTTACGTTTCTCATGTTTTTTCATGAATGTCCACAGGGAGGGTTAATAGTTAGTGATTCTTTGAACCATAACTCTATTGTAAATGGTGCACGAGGGTCGGGTGCTACAATTAGAGTATTTCAACATAATAGTAAGTTTACGCACATTGTTTGAATTCTTTTAGGATTTTCTATTTTAAATATCCACTGAGATCCTTGCATATTTAATAATTTTATTATCGACTGCCTTACTTCTATATGTAGCACCTTCCCATTTAGAAAATGTATTGAGAGAACACATTGCGCATGGTCAACCAAGAACACATAGACCTTGGAAGAAAATCATCGTTGTTGTGGAGGGTATATACAGCATGGAGGGAGAAATCTGCAAGCTTCCCGAGATTCTTTCAATATGTAAAAAATACAAGGTGATGCATTTTTTTTTGTGGGAAAATGAATTCGGTTTTATGATGTTGATGAAGTTGATTCTATATCATGGTTGTTAGAACTGGATTTTCATTTTCACTTAAAGAGTCTTGTTGATCACATGTAAGTATTGGGATCTTAATTTGTTCTGGTTGTAACAGGCATACGTGTATTTGGACGAAGCTCACAGTATTGGAGCAATTGGGAAAACGGGAAGAGGTGTGTGTGAGCTTTTAGGTGTGGATACTGCAGATATTGATATAATGATGGGAACTTTCACAAAGTCATTCGGATCATGTGGTGGTTATATAGCAGGATCTGAGGTCTGTTTTCATTATCTCACTTTAGAAATGCCATAACACCACATGAGAGGCTTTCCATGCCTGTTTTTCTTAGTGTTCATTTCTCGCATATGGTGGGTTATATAGCAAGGGTATTTTCATCCATGTCCAATCCCCTGTTATCATTGTCATTATCATTATCATTTTTGTGGCCGCTACTGTCGCCGTCCTTGTTAGGAGAAGTGTGGGACCCAAGAAATACCACAATAAGTCAGTAACAATAGCTAGACAACTGAGAACACAAGAACGATAAGAACACAACACATAACGTGGTGGTTCACTTGATTAATTTGATCGGTCTACCGGATACGTAACCCGAACTTGAGAGATCTTATTGATTTGCAATCTATAGTATATATTACAATCACATTAGATTATATTAATAAGTTCTAATAGTTGGATTAGGGTTAATAACTTGTTCCCCGAGTTGCAAATTACAATCGCATGTCTGATTATCCCAATCTACAGACACTTCCCTTATCTATATTCTTTGAATTTTGTAAAGAACCAATGGCTAAATTTGATTTAGAAAACTATAGTATTAACTAACTCTTTCAGAAAACAATATGAAGTTTATATGCATTTCAATACACTTCGGATGGCTTTCAACCAGTTCGATACATTCAACCCATTTGACTTGTTTTCTTTTGAGTTGAATCCTTGAGCTTAATCCATTTGACCCATTGGAGATAAAACATAACCCACCACTCAAAAAGGAACAGATAAAACATAACCTGCCCTTCAAAAAAGAAGATATAAAACATAACCCAAAACGATCCATTTATAGGTAAATTGGTCAAATTTTACCACCTCTAAGCATGTGCATCCTTCAACCAAGTATTAATTACTGCTGATATTAAGTTTTTGATAATATATTACTTTCTTTTGCATGAATGCCTGCCATTTTCTTTCTTTCTTGCTAATATCAATTATAACTTAGATCCTGTCAGATAAAACAACCCATGAAGATTTATATGTTTTGACACTTCTATTTGTATTACAGGAGCTTATTCAATATTTGAAATATACTTGTCCAGCTCATCTATACGCGACATCCATATCACCTCCTGCTGCTCAGCAAATTATATCTGCCATAAAGGTTATTATTGGAGAGGATGGCTCTAGTCGAGGTCTGTATTTCTTATTCCTATAAGTTTACTCTCTAACCAGCATTTTGACAATGATGACCAGAATTAGTTGATATTTAATGTTATTTTTTCTATACAGGTGCTCAAAAGCTTGCTCAAATTCGTTACAACAGCAATTTTTTTAGATCAGAACTGCTGAAAATGGGTTTTGAGGTTTTAGGGGATAATGACTCACCTATAATGCCTATAATGCTTTATAATCCTGCAAAAATCCCCGCCTTTTCACGAGAGTGTCTCAAACGGAACGTATGTTGTATTTTTGTTTTTTTATTATTACATTCTATGAATTACGTTTATACAAGGAGATTATGATTTATAATCGACTTCTAATTATATGAAAACAGGTGGCGGTTGTCATGGTCGGTTTCCCAGCCAGCCCTCTACTGTTATCTAGAACACGTATATGCATTTCTGCTGCTCATACACGGGAAGACATGGTCAAAGCCTTAGAGGTAACAACCTAACTGTTATTTAGTCGTCTTAAATAGTTGTTATACATGTGCTTGTTTAGATGAGGCAAAATGGGCACGTGTTAAAAGGTGACAAGTCAGGTTGGGTTGACCCAAATTACTTATTTATATTACTTCGACTCATTTGACCTCTTTCCTTTTAAGGTTGGGCTGACCAATATTTTTCTATATAGTTGTTAAGCAAAAAGTCATAAACTATGTTATTTCGATTATAATATACTATATAGTATTTTGAATAAACGATTTAAGAGGTTGTATGCTTTAAAGTATGTTTTGGACAATTTTTTCAACCTATTCGACCTTTTTTCTTCTAATCTAATCATTTTGACCTTACCTATTTGACTCGTTAGAGATGAAAGATAAACCGGTATGTTTCCTCATAAGTAGTATCATAAATTCTTTATTCGTGAGCTTCATCAGCCAGTGCTACTATAATTGGCAAAATAAACGGGTCGGACGAGTTAGGTTATGGGCCAAAACAGGTTGGCCCGCCATCATTTTTTAGTTTTGTTAATAGTTAACATTTTAGCATATTGCATATAACTAAAAGCTTTCATTAAAATGGTTTCTTGAATAGAGCAAGTTGAGAGGTAAAAACTTTTGAATGCTTCGCGTGACTTTTAAACCGTTCCCCCCTTTGATTTGTTCCATCTTTAGCTAACTTTTTTTCTTAATTTGGCACGTTATCAATAATCTATAACCGAAACTAACCTTTTCACATTAATGAACTAAACACGAAATTTTCACATAAATGAGCTGAATTTACCACCTTGTCAGGTTATAAGTACAGTTGGAGACATGGTGGGCATTAAATACTTTCCAGCTGAACCCAAGAAACCACAGCTTGAAGAAGAAAACAGAGTAAAGGTGGAGTAGAATTTGTTTTATTTTTATTTTGTATTTTGGGTTTGGCAAATTCATCAGGTTCTTTATAAATCAGGCATGGTTTTGGTTGGAGAACATGATACCAGTAAATATTTGTATGCTTTTCTTTATAGAATCTTGTATATTTTGTTTAGTCCATATGCTAGTTTCATCAAGTTCTTTATAAATCAGGAACCGCTCAAAACGCCACATTATTAACTCTTTATTCAGCGTGCCGGGGAACAGTAACTTCTGCCACCACATCACTTTTTTTTTTACATTTTTATTTTCAACCCTTATACTATATAATATACGCTTTTAGCCCATTTCATTTTCTGTTAATTTCATTTTTCTTTAATGACTTTCGTTCGTTAACTTTTTTCAAGATACGGAGTGCGCAGTTGTTTGTAGTTTTTTTTGTCAACGTTCCAATATAATTTTTTTTAAATGGAGTTGTATTCAAAATCGAGGCTTTTTTTTAATCGTTGTCTATAGCGAGTGTCGTTACCGTTGTGGCACCATGATGAGCCGAACCTATTATGGGCGAACATCATTGTCGATATTGGTGTTATCTGAATCCGTATTGGTATTCGCTTTATGGTTTTCGACGACCCAAACTGGTAATTTTTTATTTTGTTTTTTCCCTTTTTTTATTATTTAGTTTTTTGTTTTTTTTTACTAACATTATTTTTATCATTGCGTTTACGTTTTTGTTTAAATTTTATTAACGAACACCGTTTTTTATGATAACTTTTGTTCGTTAAGCTTTTTAAATAACATGATGCACGGTTTTCTTAATTTTTTTTTGTCAATTTTCTGGTTTAATTTTTATTGAAGACAGAGTTGTATTCAAATTCAAGTGTTTTTTGGTACGCTATAACGAGTCTAAGATTATATGTAAGTTCTATCCACACAAACGAGTCAAACTAATAACAATCAGACTTCGCCGCGAAGCACGGGTGTCCAAACTAGTTACGTTAATAGCTCAATCACGACAAGTGCGTGAAATAACACCTAGATTAATGCCTCGCAGAATTAAAAAAAAAACATACGAACATGATTATCTTAATCCCCATTTATTTCATAAACACAGAACTCATTCCACATAAGAGTTCCCACCATCATGTTACATACAACAAAATCCCAAATGCAATTAACCTTTGTTAAATTACCCGTTCATGTACTCTTGAGCTAACCTCTATAAAAGCCGAAATTTTGTTGAACGATAAGAATCCGCTTATTAAACTGATGTAGGTGTCTTTGTATCCACAGACTTCAACACTTCTTCACCCATCTCCTTGCATCCAACCAATTTCTGCACGCGAATCAATAAATGCCATTCATAATTTCTGACCAAGATGTGCATGAGGCGTTTTCCAAATCGCTTAACGCTCACTTTTTAAAACCAACTGTATATTTGTGTCAAATGATATTTTCTATAATGGTAAACCATCTACCGAATACCCTTAAAAATGACATAAATACCCTTGAGAAAAGAAGTACATACGTTTCCATCGGAGTAAATGTCACCCGTGCGGAATCCTCTGTCTAAAGTATTGAGCACAGCCAACTCAATCCTCTCAGCTGCTTTAACTTCACCCAAACCATATTTCAAAAGCATTGCAGCACTGAGTATGGTTGCCAATGGGTTTGCTTTATCCTGCATTATAAAACAATATTTCCATTATAAAATATGACAAAAAATATATATAACAAATCTCAAATGATAAATACCTGCCCAGCGATATCAGGTGCAGAGCCATGAATGGGTTCAAATAGTCCAGGTCCCTATACAGAAAATACAAAAAAAAAAAGATGAGATTCCTAGAAAATTGACTTCAATATGTTATGAAATTGTGATTGTGGGTCCCATAGACACATAGAAAAAAGGTTATAAATGAGAATACCGATTCACCAAGACTAGCAGAAGGAAGCATCCCAATACTTCCGGTGATCATTGATGCCTCATCAGATAAAATATCACCAAATATGTTGTTTGTAACTATTGTGTCAAACTGCAAATAGATGAAGATACTATGAGTAAACTATTTCAATTTCCCTTTGTATTGTGTCAAACTGCAATTTTTACTAACGGTCAAGTAATCCACATTATTATTATTTTTGTTATCTCTGACGGGTCAAACGGGTAACAAATATAGGCAAAAAGTGTATTGGGTCAACCCAGCCTGACCTGTTCCAGAAAATTACCTGTTTTGGATTTCGGACAAGCTGCATGGCCGCGTTGTCAACGTACATGTGGGTGAGTTCAACATCAGGGTATTCTGCAGCTATTGCTATTACTCTTTTTCTCCAAAACATTGATGCCTGCTTGATAATACCAAAATTAATTAAATTAAAAAAACCTATGAGAGTTCAATTTCAGTCACTAATGAAACTTTGGGACTAATTTGCCAGAAATAAAAAAAAAAAAAATATTGGTACCTCGAGGACATTTGCTTTGTCAACAGAACAGAGTTTGCCACCGCGCTTACGAGCTGTCTCAAATGCAATGCGAGCAATGCGATCAATCTGGTTTGGTTGTGACGAAAGAAAGATAGTTATTTAAAGCAAAGTTGAAAGACATGATCAAATGTGAAAGAGTAAAAAACAATACATCTCATTTGATTTATTTAAATTGAACAGCATTCCCATGTTAGGATAGAGAAAAGTAACCTCGTATGCTTCATAAACCTCGGTGTTGAACCCAATCTCCTCACCATTTTCATTGGTTCCAAATCCCCTTGGTTTTCCAAAGTAGATACCTTTAACAAATACACAATTAACAGTGACAAGACACAAATTAGGGAATTTAACCCATGAAAGAATTCAGAAAATCTGAAGTCTTGTTCTTTAGCAACTTATCACTCTTTTTTCAACATTTGCACAGCCACCACCATCTAATTACAAATTAAATTCAGCTATGACAGTAATTGATTCACAAAATGGAAACATATTTAAAATAATAATAATAATAGTAATAAATAAATAAACAGATAGCAAAAAAAACAGCCACATCTAAAAAAGTTTAAAAATATGTTGTCTTGATAAGAAAAGGCACATTTAGACACTTTTATAAGTAAACCTTAAAGTAGATTAATTTGTTCATGTACACTCACCTCCTGTAAGTTCCCTTACAACCATCAAGTCGACACCTTCAGCAACTTCTTTCTTCAAAGTTGAAGCATCCACTAACTGAAATGGTGAAGACGATGAAATGATGAACCAGACCATAGATCGGATATCATAATAACAGCCTTGGTTTTGAAGGCGAGATGCGCTAGCTTTATGATTATAGATAACACTTTCTACTTGTTAATCCTTGAACACTTAAAAATAAGATGACAAAATGGAAAGACGCACAATTTATCTTTTATCTCTATGTATAACTAACCATCTTTTTTCCTCTCTCTGATTTATCTTTTTGCCACTACGTTATTGCTACATCTTTGTCTTGTGACAGAATCCGGAAAATCAAAATAAACGAACGATTGAATTGATTTTAAAAACAGGATAGTCGGCCCGATTCGAGATGGGCTAATCTCCGATACAAAGAACTCCTAAATGTAATTCTATGATTTCAAGAACATAGATAAAAACTCAGACAACTAAAAATTAATTAAAACATAAATATATAAGCTTTAGTACAGCAGCCTCATCAGCAAAACTGCCCCACTCCTGAATTCTTGCATCCACTTCTTGCTATTTCCCCTCTCCTTTATTTTTGAATGTTTTCCCGCCACCTAGTTGCAACTGGGTCTGCTCCGACCAATGACCCAGACCTGGGTTCGTATCAATACTACCCGCCGGAGACACGACTTGTCCTCAAGTCGAATATAAGAGAAGTGGTGCCCCAACAAGTCATACTTCTTCCGGGTTGCTTTCTTTAAAGAATGGTTACACCAAGTGATAAGCCACTCAATTGTAGGCTGACCTGCTTCATAGACCCATCGATGGGCTAAAACGGCTTGCGTAACCCTTGGAATTTCCCTCTTGACTGCCCCATGGTGGGCGCCATTCGAGCCTTGCCACGGCATTCGGTGGGCCATGGTGGTTGTCCTTCACGTCTCCGGTGGCGGTCAGTTCTTCGTTGTGCACTGGCAAGCAGTGGGTGTTGTGGGGGCTAGTGTGGGTGTGATTATTGGTATGTGAACGTGCGGTTTTAAGGGACGGTTTGTGGTGTCGATGAGTGGTGTTCCAGGTTGGTTTTGGCGTTAGTTTGGAGGCTGGGTTTGGGGTGGTGTTTGGTGCCGGAATCAGGGATGTAGCGGGTGTTGGTGGTGGACTGAGTGTGATGATGATGGTTGAAAGGTTTGGTTCTCGGGGTGTTTTCTGGTCATGGAGGGCATTTGCTTGGGCGGGGGAGTGGTGACTGTGGGCTGATTTGGTATTGATGTGGGTAGCGGTGGCTCCATAATTGGTGAGAGTGAGAGTGAGAGGTGTAGATGGTGCTGGTGCTGGTGATTTGTTGTTGGTTGGTTTTCCAAACATAACGGCCTTGAGCGCTGCAACAACATCCCTCCATTGTGACTCTATGGCAGCGAGCTTGGCGGCGATGGCGGCCAATTGGGCGGCAATTTGATCAGACGAAACACCTCTACCATCGCTACCCCGGGTTTGCGTCATGTCGAATTCCCGGCAATGGAACCAAATGATAGAATCCGGAAAATCAAAAGAAACGAACGATTGAATTGATTTTAAAATCAGGATAGTCGGCCCGATTCGAGATGGGCTAATCTCCGATACAAAGAACTCCTAAAGGTAATTCTCTGATTTCAAGAACATAGATAAAAACTCAGACAAGTAAAAATTAATTAAAACATAAATATATAAGCTTTAGTACAGCAGCCTCATCATTAAAACTGCCCCCCTCTCCTGAATTCTTGCATCCACTTCTTGCTATTTCCCCTCTCCTTTATTTTGAATGTTTTCCCGCCACCCAGCTGCAACTGGGTCTGCTCCGACCCATGACCCAGACCTGGGTTCGTATCATCTTGTCTCTTTGCTCTGATTATCTTGTTGTTGGGTTGTGAAGGCTTGCGCAGGAGTAAGGACGGAGCCGGCCCTAATAGGCTTGAGCCCGGTTATTAGTTTCTTGTTAATTAAGTCATTAACCCTAATCCTAGTATTATAAATAGAACCTATGGTGTAATTGTATTCTTGAGCACCTAATAACAAAGAACCTAGTTGCAAAGTGGGTGTAGGCCAATCGGGACTGAACCACTATAAATATCTCGTCTTTTACTTTCTGTTTATCGATTGTGTACGTGTGTATGTGATTCCGCTGTGATAACAACTCGTGATACCTAATAGTTGCCACTATAGTTTACTCACCACTTTATGCTAGCGATACTTTACTACTGTAACTATCAGTATTGATGTATCATTGTTACTCTGATTATGTTCTTGACATTTTCCATTACCTGAATTTTTGTACTATATTATATTGTAAACGGTCAACAAAACATGAAAAAAAAACTGGAGCCGGCCAACCTGGGGGTCTTGCTGGGAGGAGTCTCTCTATCCCCTAAGACAGACCCTACAAATTGCTCTGCGATGAGTAGGATTTTACCGGGTATGTTTGTTTGTTTATGTGTAACTAACCAAGATCTATGTACAATCAAGAAACAAAAAAAAAAGCAAAACAAATCGAAAAACGACTAACAAATTCAAGTATCTCCATGTCCATGAGTATGACTAGCAATAGCATACCTGTGGTAGAACAGATGCTGGCCTCAGATTTGCAAAAACTTTAAGACCTTCACGCATCTGAAGCAATCCGGTCTCGGGCTTCAAATGTTTCTCGTTTTTATCCCACTTATACCTTCAAAACATTTAATCAAGTATACATCAAAATCAACAGAATCCATATTTTTCTAATCTAAACTATTCAATCCTCTCATTTAGTATTAGGGATTTTTTGTTTGTTTTATTTGTGCAGATTCAAAATGAAAATAATAGAATGATATTCACCCCACCCGCCAATAGCACCAAGGAGAACAGCATCAGATTGCTTGGCGGTGGAGAGTGTTTCCTCCGGCAAAGGAACTCCGGTCAAATCCAAGGCAGCTCCTCCCATTGGCATCTCCTTGAATTTAAATTCAATGCCTAAAATATCACACGAAGAATTCGAATAACAGTTAATAGGTCCTATTTTCAACCCTAATTACATATATACCCAACCTAAAACTTAAATTACATATATCCCCTCTTTTATAAAATTAGTCTTTAACCTTCTGATTTCCGCTTCCGACTGATTCCAACATCCAACGTCGCTTCGATTTGATTGCTTCATCCAGAAGGGATATACGTAAATAATTTTTTGAGCTAGGTATATATATAACTAATAAAGTTTTTAGGGGATATACGTAATTGCCGCAATCTAATAAATCTACCTACGAATATGCATACGTATGTACCTTCAAGTGAGCCAGCAAGATTGAGAACGTTCTTGGCGACAGAGATGACTTCAGGGCCGATTCCATCGCCAGGCAGCAGGGTAATGTTGTAGCTTTTGGCGGTGGATGAGGCGGCTGAGCACCTGATTATGAGTGGCCGTGAATGGTGTTTGGGAACCAACAATGAATGTAATCGAAAGGGTCTGAAGTTGATAGGTTGCATTGAGGCCGCCATTGATGATGGTAAAACTCAGCTGTCGTAGAGTCGTTGAATGAAAGGTATATCAAACAACTCCCCTAAACATTTTGGGTCCGGTACAATAAATAAAAATTTGAGTCGGGTACAAGTAATAAAAATATGAGTCTCAATAATATTTTTTATATGTAAAAGGTTTAAATATATACATTTTTGTTTTTTTTTGTTTTGGTTTATAAATTTAAATAATTATGGGTTTTTGTAAGACAACTTTTTAAATAGAGGAAAAAAAAGAAGATAAAAGAATAAATCGGACACATGAAAAATAAATAGTGTTGTTACTAAAATTGAAACGGTGACCTATTTTTTTTTGAAAGTTTTTTTTTCAATTGAACTAAAAAAACTTGATGTACACAAAATGAATGCATAAACTAAATATAATATTTAGAACATATATACAAATTTTTTTAAAAACTTCGGGCCTCTCAAAGGACCGGGCCTGGAGTCGTGACCCACCTTGTCCCTCCCTTTGGGTCGGACCAGACTACCCAAACCTGTTATTTTCCACTTAAGGTATATTAGTTATTTCACTCAAATTTAACAGAAAACTATCAAAAATTAGCCTTAATACCCAAATTCTTAAACATGATTCTTTAAACCCTTAATACCTAACCTGATATACTATTGTGTAATTAACTCTAAATATTTTATACAAAACATTGGTGAACAGGAGATGAGGAATGACCAACTATTCAAATTAAAGTGGGCTTCACTAAATAAAATGTTACGGAGCTTGTGGTTGGGTGCCTGACATTACCTATTAGTTCATCAGTATTAGATTCAGTATCCTTCTTTTTCATGTCGCGCTACGTCAGCGCCACGTCAGCACAAGGGCTTTCACTGTCTAGAATCACTAAGGTGCGTAGTGGTTTCACGCCCCACATTTATTTTTTTAATAAATTACTAATAATTTAACTAATTTTTTATTTTTAATAAATAAAAAACTAAATTAGAAAATAAAAAAAAATACATTCTTAAATAAATAAAAAACTACTCATTAAAAAACCACTTAGGTGATAAAAAATAGTTTTTAAAAAAACTTAGTTTTCGTTAAAATTTATACATGCATGTTCAAAAAAATAAAATAAACAAGCCCGTATATTTCGTTTTTTTATATAATTACCGAGCATGAGTTATTTGAGAAAACCAAATAATATGTTAAACTAAATATTTAATTTAAAAAAAATGAATAATTAGGTGGAAAGATTTTATTGGTTGAATTAAATGTGGTAGAAGCCCCCTTGCCTTTGAGTTGCCCCACGCCCCTCCCACTCACGCCACTTTTCACGCCTACAGGGGTGGTGTTCCCAGGCATGAAAAGCTTAGGTGGATCACGCCAGTGCTACGGATGGCCTTAAAACTAAAGGGTCGGTTTGTCCAGTGAAGTTTTCTTCTTTTGTAAATTGACAACCAAGTTCTTTTGTTTTGTAGATTGGCCACCAATCTTTTATGCTTTTGTAGATTGGTCACCAAACTTTTACATTTTTTTCATTTCCACCCTTCTAGTATATATAATATACGTTTTTAACCTGTTTAATTTTTTAATAATTTTGTTTTTTAGTAATAACTTTCGTTCATTAAGTTTTTTAAAAAACGGAATGCACGTCTGTCTTTAATTTCTTTTTCAACGATCCGATATAATTTATTTTTTAAAATGGAGTCGTATTCAAAATTGAGTTTTTTGGGGACTGTAGTCTATAGCGAGTGTCGTTATCGTTACGATACTGTGACCGGTATTGGTATTATTGGAACTTGTATCGGTATTATTTTTTATGATTTTCGATGAGCCAAGATGATAACGACAAAACTCTTGATGCGTGGCACGGGGAAAACAACTAAACTCCCGCCGCGAAGCGCGGGTAAAAAAACTAGTTCTATTAAAACCTAGAACCAGAGAAAAAGGAAATCAGACAATACGAATTCAAACTATGAGGAACGGTTTGGGTTGTGTTAATAAAGGGGTTGTGTATATTTTGGTAGAATGAAAACTAGCTGGGTGCTTTAGGTTGTGGAAGCACAAAATAAACCGGCGCAATTTGGACAGGCATTAACGCTTGGGTTGGAGGATTTTGGTAGAACTTAAGATCAAGATACGGAAACGATTGTGGAGAGTGCCGAACGGGCTTTTGGTTTATAGGGTTTGCGTTGGATCCATGAGAACAATATAAAAATAAAATCAGTAGAGTAGAAAAGTAGGAGTATGAGAGTATTTGTTTGGTATAAAATTATGAATTTAAGGTTTGTATTTATAGGGAGAATTATTTTTATTTTATAAAATAGCCAAACGGCTATATTGGGAGTGCAACGGTACAATCTGACGGTCAAATCCACCAAAAAGAGATGGCTTCGTGAACCCGAGCCAACCTAACCCGTGAGGCTGTGATGGTTGCGGCGGTGTTGCCGTGAACCCGACCCAACCCGATCCTCGAACCCGACTCCACCTTTTCCACCCTAATAATATAACTAGCAAGAGATTTTTTTTTCCTATTTATTTAATATTTTTTTATTAGCACGAGTATCTAACGTAATTAATATTACGATAAGAACTATAATTATTATTCTTGTTGTTAGTGTTATTTTTATAATATGTTATTTTGTTTAGATTCCTACTATACTATTTAGGCGTCTTAGTCTATACCATGTTATAATTATTGGTTGTATATTATATCCTATCCCTGTTATAATGTTACTAGTGGGGTCCCCACGTTATGCGGCGGAACTCGATCAATGTCGGTTCGGTTTATTACGGTAACCGTATGGAACTGGCACAAGATACAGCAAACGAAAAGAAAACGTAAAAAATAAAGTCATTACATACCCAAAAGGATATAGAAATGTGTTTAACATCAATCGAAAAAAAAAGAATATCAATATCGGTCCGATAATACTAACGTCGGTACCGATGTTGTTCGATCAGTATCGGTTAAGTTTTAAAATTTATAAGGCTCGGTTTTTACAACTTATACACTGCTATTTACCACAAAAAAATAAACATCGAAACATTGATAAAAATATCACGTGGAAACCGTAAAACACTGAGCTTCAATGGCTTGTAAGTTCGTGATTCAATGACTTGTACATTATAACTAAAGCTCGGTTTTTAATGAAGTTTATGTCAAAAAATAGATAAAAATAGGCATGTCACAATGGTAAACTTGAAATTTTGTTAAATATTATACTTTAAAATATATAAAGAAAAAACACAATTTATTTCAAAATAAATATTCGATTGAAATATCAAACACTACAAATAAAGTAAAAAAAAGTGTGGTTGCGGATAAGAGCAAAAGACCCAAAAAATCCTCGTATAGAGTAAATTTTCTCTATTAAGTATTACAACTAAAATATTCTAAGTTAAAGATGGAACGCAAGGGATGAGGCCACAACCTAAACGGCCAATGACGATTAACAACTGTACATGACTTGTTCAATTGTTGTGTAGTTAGAAATGATTTAAATTTATAAATAAAAACCTAGAACAATTATGCTCAAAGCATTATAAATATATAGTTTTGTTTATCTACGATATGCTAGTTTATTTGTTTCTAGTTAAAAGGTAAATAGTAAAAACAAATAAAAGACAATAGTGGGTTGTTCCGCATAAAGCGACAAGTATCACCGAGGCTCTAATTGGGTGTAGTGGAACTGATTATGGTTATCGAATTATTCACGAGTCGAATAGTCACTTTACCAGTAGCTTCAACTAAACTAATTCTAACAAACGAAAACGAACAAGGTCTCACTTGGTTCGTTTGTTTGCAACACTAATTATGTATCATTATTATTAATTCAATTAAAATAAACATAACTATTTAACTAAATAAAATAGATAGAACTGGTTAGTTTATTTCTTCCATAATGTTTTAAACATCAAATTTACAATTTCGTATTATTAGGTAGTTGTTTTTGGTATGAAATAGAATCTTTTTGGATAAAAACTAGATATTGGTCAACCCTATCTTACCCAACCAGTACCTAAATAACCTGTTTGACCCGGACCCAATTTAACCGGCGTCCGGCGACCCAACCCGTCGTCCGCCATAAAATCACCTCTACTTTACGTTCACCAAGACTTGAAGTTCCTGTTTATGTGGTTATAAATTATAATTTGTTTCAATTCATTAAGAGTTACAGTCAAGAAAGGGAGCACCCAATATGGGGCATAGTATTGGAGTAATATGCAGAATTATAAATGTTCAAATTGTTTGATAATCATAAGAAATTTCTGCACTTATAGCACCCCTAGAAACTGAAACAATAACATCTACTCTCTGAGAAAGGTCCCATCTTGATCTATCAATCCCAGAATCATGTATAACTCTATCCAGATTACCATTTTCCATGTACTCAAGAAACAAGGGCTTTAATTTCCCACTCACCCATGCATAACCAACCACTTTCACCAGATTTCTATTCCTCAATTTTGCTAATGTGTTCATCTCTTTGTTGAAGCTCTTATCAGATTCTGCTGAGAATTGTGTAAAATTCAAATTCTTCACTGCTATCATCTCTCCATCTGCTAGTGTACCCTTGTACACTGAGCTTAAACTGCTTGTACCCAAAATGTTACTTTCATTGAATCCATCTGTAGCATCTTCCAGTTCTTTCTATCAAATCTTTTAAGAGGTAACCCTCGGGTGTATTCTGGTTCTGGATCCACAACTTTCAGTTTCTAACATGGCGATAGCATAAAATTCCCAAAATTAATACAAGAAGCAAACCCTGAGATCCGAGTATTGCAGGAATCAATACGAATATTGTAGATATTGGATGTGAATGATTTGATTGAGTTGAGAAGTCGCATGATTTGGTGTCGTTGGAAACACACAGAGATGGGTTTCCAAGCAATCCGACCGTGCTAGAGTTTTTAAAAATTCCGGTATTAGGAACACGTCCTTTGATGTCATTGAAGGAGAGATTGAGGTGTTTTAATGCCAAATTATGGCCAAACTTTTCAGGAATCATGCCATTGAATTTGTTCTATGAAAGATCAACCGAAATAAGAAGTGTCAGATTCGCCATGCTTCCCGGGATCTCTCCTTCCAACTTATTTCATGAGAAATTTATGTAGGAAAGAACATCAAGAGCAGGGAATATTTCATCGTAGATGCTACCAGAAAGCTGGTTTCCTAACAAATGAAGACTGCAGGTTTCTGCAGTTCTGAATTGTTTCAGGAGTACCTCCTGACAGATTATTGTTTGAGATATCAATGCCTTGCACCATCTCCATCTTCAATAACTCATTTGGGATACGTGCAATCAGTTGACCTGAAGTCGATCCTGTGAAAAAATTGTGTGACAGGTCTATCCAAATCAACTGGTTCAGTTTTGTCATACTGTCCCCAACTGAACCGTTATACCTGTTTCCACTGAGATCCAACTTAGTGAGCATCTCGAGATTTGAAATAGAATTCAGAATCGAACCCACAAATTTGTTGCTCATCAAGTAGAGTTCAGTCAGACGTTTAAGCTCAAAGATTTTATCAGGAATCTGACCTTCTAGATTATTATTACCGATCAAAAGTCTTTGAAGGAAAGAAATCTGTGAGAGTTCTACCAGAATGATGCCTGAAACAAGAGTCTGAAGATTGACGAAATCACTGATTCTATCTGGAATTGTACCATTAAGCTTGTTGGTATCCAGATTAAGTGTTAGCAAAGAAGTGTTTCAAAGCATTTGCTTTATCTTCTAAGATGGAATCTGCAGATAGAACAGCAAGTAGCAACTGCACATATAGCACCATCAATAATTCTGTTGATTTCCCTAATCTAATTATCTAAGTTATAAGTAAGTATGTAATGCATAAAGAAACAAATTCTACCACCTCTAACCTTAAAAGCTCGAAAATGTGAAGCTTGATTAAGGTCAGATTTTTAGTCACATACACTTTTACCTTACTATTTAGGTATAAGAGTTTTTGGTAATCACACATATACATATTAACCTAACAAATTCAAATTATAAGTCTCATAAAACAATTAAAATTTCAAATACGCAAAGATTCAAAGCAATGCATAAAGAAACATCACATATTTGGTTGAAATTTGAGAATGACACCTGATAATGCAGAAATACGGTCCGAGTTGTATGTTGCTGCGACTGCCTGATAGCAAAATAAAGGGTCAGAATGAACGGTCACAACAAACAGTTAGGTGACTTTTCAATAAAAAGCTAACATGTACCCTTCGAATCAATTTCAAGCCTAAACCTTTTACCAAATAGTTTTTAACTCCATATACATGCAGATAAAAAATTTAAAGCCAATTCAGCCATATATATATGAAGATAAAGTCAAATCAGCAAATTATTAGCATAAAATCAATTTTAGCGTTATACACAGACACACACATTGAATCTATATATTTTTATTTAACTATAAAAACATATACGTAAACATAATCCTTATGTTATGCTCTACCACTGTGGCTTTACCATACGCTAAACACAATAAAGACAATATTATGCTCTACCACTGTGGCTTCACCAACTACTTTGAATGGTTGAACCCAAGAAAATATCTAAATACAATCGCCCTGTATTGGTTCTAGAATTAGTAGACATGCAAAAGTTGGTTATAGCTTCTTGAAAGTAAGAATATGGGCATATGTAATTTTTTGTATGGTTGATGTTTGCTTTTTCCTTCTTTGCAGTTTATGGTGTTTTATGCAAAATTCTCTAGTACTAACTTTAGTCATCTCATCTTGAACATGTGGTGGCACACACACTTTAACTTCAAAACAGTACTTAGATGTTGTCTACATACAACAATAATATGCTGAAAGGTATATATAAATACAGCAGTTAATGCCTATCTTTTGACAGCGAGCAGTCCGTTTTGAAACCAACACAAAAGTCAAGAGATTGAGAAGGCCGAAAGGAAAAGCCCCTCTGCACGGACTTGATCATAAATTTAACTAAACATCAGTCAAGAGACTGAAAAGGCCGAAAGGATAAGCCCATCTGCAGGGACTTCATCAAAAATTTAAATAAACATCTAATTAATAGAACAAGTGGAGGCATCATGTTATTTTGAATCATTATCAAGGTTAAACTGTGGAAAACACTTTTAAAATAAAAAAATGCACCTGCTATGATTAATTGAAAATAAATTCTTGTTTAATTTTTTGTGTCAAATTGGAATACCAAACACCAGAAATAAAAGGGCATAGAGAAATGGACCAAGACTAAAAGTCAACAATACAAGTTTGAAAATTATTCTAGGTAGGGTAACCAGAACAAACACCCAAATAAGGAACACATAATCCTGCTCAGTCATCAGTTCTAAATACAAAGACGATCATTTCAAAACATAAAATAAGCAACGCATAAACCAAATTATCCCCTAAAACCCAATTTACAAATTTAAACATAATGATTTATGGGTTTTCTAAATACAACTCATAATCACATTCAGTGATCAGATGTAAATACAAACATGATCATTTATGATACCCAAATACGGAACTCATAATCCTACTCAATGATCAGTTCTAAATACAAAGGCGATCATTTCAAAACATAAATACATCAAAGATCTCTTACTTAAGTTTGCCTTACATGGGGATTGAAGACTTTTTGAGAAAACCCAACTAAAATTCAGTAATTACGTTTCTATCTAATTATTCAGAAACATTCCATTATTCTGAAGCCATTCAAGTTAAACTACTTTAAAAACCAAAGATTCAACATACTCTATGGAAAATTGAAGAGTAAACTTCAGACAAAATACAGACGAACATATAAAACCAAATAGAAGAAATTGAATCAGAAAGTTACCTGCGATGGTTGTCTGGAGAGGGGGTGCTGAATTAGAAAAATGTCGTTGAAGGGGGGCTTTATGGAGACTAACAGGAACCGTCTCCGGCCGTTGCAAACATTGATTGGGGGTTTAAAGACGTCATCATGAAGCGCCGCTGAGAGAGGATTAACTGCAGGTGAGAGACGAAACGCATACTCTCGCCGGAAAATTAAGAACATGAGAGAGAAACATGGCCGGCGAGATGACCACTTTTCTGTGTCGATGGCCAGAGGGCTGAGTATTGAGTACAGGAGGAGATCAGAAGCCGACTTTAATAGTAAATGAGAGGGGTTTGATTATAACTATGATGATTAACATTAACCACATAAGATAGGGTTAAAAAGACGGTAAAAAGACATATATAACCATTAAATATCTTTTGCCTAATATTTAAGTGTATGGATAAAATGACAATCAATAGAGTTTAATTATAAAGAGGGGTTAGAAGGTAATTGCACACATTTAAGACATTGTCAATATGTACACCATGTAACAAAATATGTACAAGGTGTCTTAAATTTTTTAGGAAATTACATTCATATCCATCCAATACCCATTATATATATATATATATATATATATATATATATATAGTAAGAGCATTCACAGCCTGTTCCTTATAATTATGTGAGTGAGTTTTGTATATTTTATGCAGTGGTTTAAAGTGGTTGTGAGTGAATGAGAGAGAAAAGATATAAAGTTTTGTAAATATAAGGATAAAAGTAGTGATTTTTAGTATAATTATAAGGATAAGAATAAGAAGAAAGAAAAGTAGAGATAAAAAATAGAAAAAGTAGTGTTTTTTAGTGTAATTATAAGGATAAGAATAATGGAATATAAAGAACTGGCTGAGAATGCTCTAAGTATAATGTTATATTAGCATACACTTAGAGCACCTCAAATACCAAACACAACAAACACTGTCAGTTTTCACTTATCCTTTAAAAACCTTAATTTCTCCTTTAATACTATATCATTATGTATGTGTGTATACACTATTAAATCTGTTATGTTAGGGGCCCACGACCATCCGTTCGGTGGCAACCAGAATCCTGGATGTGAGATTGTGGGAGCAAACAAACGGCTCCAAATCTCTTCTTTTATTAACTGATTTATGTATCGGACAAACATCCCCTCCAACACAGAGACGTTTGTCTCTATCCGCTCCATTGTGTTGGAGCTGCTCTTATAGTGTTCTCATGATTCTTTTTATCCACTCATCCTAGTTTCTGTTATCTTGTTATCACAATTCAAGTTATCATCAAAACTCTAGTTATACTGTTATCATGTTATTTTATTATCATTCATTGCTATATTCAATAGAAACCTTAACAAAACATATACACTAACATTTTGTTATTTTAAGACAGTAGTATCCAAACCATCCGACTTTTCTTAAAAATTATTACAAATTAATCCATCTTATTTTTAAGGCAAACAACTAGATACAAAAAACGAGTGTTCAATATGTATCAATTTGAGTTCCATTTCAATTCGTCAAACTAAGGTAGCGTTTGGTATACGATGTATGATGGAATGGAATAGGCTATTGCGCTGGAATAAAAAAAACATGTTTGTTAATTACATAAGGAATCTTCTAATTATTTTCATTCTTTGGGGGAATGGTGTTTTCTTTTCATTCCTTCAAGAAATGAATTTGTTTAACTAATGACTCGAACCATGACCCGAGCCATGACCCAAACCATGACTCGTCCCATGAGCGCCCTGACCCATGACCCAAGCCGTTGCCCCAAATCAAGAGGCTGTGGGTGCAAACCATGTTTAGGGAAGAAAACAAAAATTTGCCGTAAAAAGTTAAAAGTAAATAAGATTTCCGGTAAAACTCTGATTAATAGGGTTTAGGAATGCATACTAGCATATTTCTAACAATTGTTTGTAACATGTCAACTGGCAAAAAATGTTCTGAGACTAGATCAAACTTGAACCTATGACCGAGCAAAAATAATAAATGATGTGTTAAAGAACGACCGATGCTAGAGCCTTTTGATTCTTCGAATTCCATACAGAAAGACTAATAATAATAAACATATTATACAACTGTTAAATGAAACCGAAACTGCCCAACTGCCTCGGGGTATGAACAGAAACACCAACCTGGAAAATGCAATACAAAACCTAAACTAAATTGCATGTTCTGGTTGTGTAATTAACATAAAGTAGAGAACTTAGGGGTGTGAATTTATGAGACAAAACTAACATGAAATTCACGAGTTTGGGATAAGTCTATACGGGTTCAGCTTGAACCCGCATACACGATCAGGTAAATGAATTGTGTTTGATTCAACCCGGTGGAATTGTGGGTTGACCTGTTTATTTCTATAATTCTTTAAAAAGAAAATATGTTTTACACCATAACATAAATTAATAGGGTGTTCTACGCCAAAATTTAAAAAAATAGTTTAAAAGTAATTATTTTATGAAGATTTATATTTCCTTTTTGTAAATTTGTAATTTTGGAGTACTAATATGCAAAAAAAATTAAAATAAAATAAAATTTGGGGTTAAACAGGCGTTCGTGTCAACCCATGAAAACTCGTGTCATGTTCGGGATCATGTGTTTGACACAATTTTTTGGTTTGTGTCAAATTTCCAAATTTGTGTCGTGTGCAACCTACCAACCCACGAGCATGACTCATTTAACACCCCTAAGTATGATACAATAGAGAAACTTACAGAACTGAAGAATGGGTGTTTGCTAGCAGATGCTCGATAAACTTGAGGGGAGATATTGATGACGTGTTGCGGTTTATGTATACGGAGGTGATGATAAAGGTTAGTTCAGCTGTTTGACACGGTGCAGAGTTGATTGTGTCCAATGCTATGCTCCAAAGGATACATTGTGGTCTCTTTCACGTATTTTTGATGATCGATAGCAGGTTTTCTAAGGGATGGAAATCGGCTTTTGTGGAGTTTCTTCTTGATGATGGAACAAGATGCCAGTGGATCATCGGACCCTGCTGCAGCCCACCTGTTACAGTATGAAGCATCGTTTAATCGTGTTTAGATTTCAGAAAACTATGAACTATGCATTTAGATTTTCACAAAAGAAGAATACAAGCACGGGATAAACACGAGGTGCTTCTAGACGAGCATGTAACATAGAGCCGGAGAGGGTTTGGGGTGTCGGGATTTGCATTTTGGAAGTATTTAGTTTTTAACGTTTGAAAGAACAAATTCTGATTTTCAATATCTAATCATTTAGAGGTCAACTATTTTTTTTTTTGGATAATTAATTTCGTCAGTCGTAAGAGAATTAATTATTTAAGGGAAAAATAAAATTACCTACTTATTCCCTCCCCCTTTTTTCTTCTTTTTAAACATAATTTCAGAGAGTTTATTCCACAAAATGTCCTTTCCTATCTCACAAATGCATACATGATACAACCTCCTAAATCGTTTTATTCAAAGATTTAGATCATTGTTCTAAAGATTACAAGAGGCGAAAGTTATACATACCTCAGCATTTTCTCTGATGCAAGTCTAGCAGCAGTGATCGTACTTTGGCTTGGCACCCATTTCACAACACGGTTTGGTTCAGCTCGCATAGGAGAATGAATTTTGATGAGCTACATGTGAAATTGGAACAATAAATTAGTGTAGCAAGAGTAAAAACCGATTTTTAAGAAACAACAATGTTATTACTAGAATTGCAGAAACATAATCCTGGATCCACAACAATCAAGAAAGAAAACCGCATCACCATTCGCCACATTGATCATGTTTATTACATTTTTAAAAATTTAATTGCGATAATCAGAGGCTGTTGTTGTGGAAGTCATTTTAGGGTAAGGGAAGATTTTATATCCTAAAAGTAGTATATAACAAGCTTGAACAAGGAGTAGGTGAAATATATGAACTTACTCCTAAACACTCCATCATCTGGTAGTAAGCCCTACCCTGCAATGGGGTATGACCTTGTCGAGACTCAGAGAAATATCTTGTCCTGAAAACAACAGTGCCAAGATCATTCATCAGAGACGGTTGCTATAACTCTTTACATTGTTTTCATTATGAAAAGTGAATCGAGTTGTTAGGATTAGAGGTGGCAATTTTGACACATTTACTTATGCATGAGTCGATTTTTGGTTATGCTTTATTCTAAAATGGGAGAAATGCAAAAATTTAGTTAAAAAGGAAATGAGTCGAAACGGGTATAAAGTTGTCTAAAACATTATTTTTAAAGCATACAACTTTCTAAATCGCTTTATGGATAAAATGGGTATAAAGTTGTCTAATAAGGATTTATGAACCAATCGACTTTTTCCCATTTATTTCTTAGGTCCCTAAATTCTTATAATTGATTTAGTCCCTAAAGTATTTTTGTCTTGTTCAAACATAGATAAAATGGGTGGATTTTCTAATAAGACAGTTAAGCTTTATGCTTTGATAAATAAATTGGGAGAAATTAGGGAGCTAATTTATCTATATTATAACAAGAAAAATAAACTTTAGGGACTAAATAACCTTTAGAGACTTGATGGATAAAATTAAGGAAAGCTGGTTGGTTAAATTCAAAATAAGTCCTTGTAATAATATAGTTTTTTTATGAAAGGTTTCTAAGAAATTGGACATAAAGTGTCACGGATCAACCTGATCCACCCCGTACAAAAAAATAATCCATTTAGGTTCATTTCCAGAGTCACTCGTTTCACCACTCTATTTAAGATAGTTTCAGAAATGGAAGGAAGTATATCACTAAGTCTGTTGATAAAAATCTGACGCAAGTAATATACCATGCCATATCATCTATTTCGTACATGTGCATTGTCTTTCTTGTACGATCAAGATGTCATATCGTGATTGCTGGTAACCAATAATTTGCTAGTATAAACAAGTCTAAAGAGGGGAGGGAAATTTATATAAGATTGTATACCATTCTTTATAGCCTGGATCCACAGTAAATCCATACATGTCAACAGTGTCACATATCGACAGTGCAAATTCAAGAGCCTTGAGCCCAGTTCCCTTTGCAGCTGAACCAAAAGATGCCCCTAACATGAGATATACAGGATTGAGAATCGGAACTTCCTACAGTACAAAATTCAGAACCTGAAAATCAGGGAAATGGAACAGTAGATTGGACAAAAAATAGCATGTACAACAGCTAGGTAATAAAAAAAACTAGTTTTTACACCCCGCGTTTCGCGGCAGGTTGGTTTGACTCATTTGCGTGGATACAACTTATATCGAATCGCAGACTCATTATAGCGTACGATACAAAAAAAACTCTCGAATTTGAATAGAACTTAGTCTAGAACGTTGACAAAAAAAATTAAGAAAATTGCGCATTTTGTTATTTAAAGAAACTTAACGAACGATAGTTATCATAGAAAATGATGCCGGGCCCATCGTTAATAAAATTTAAACGAAAACGTAGGCGCAACAGTAAAAATAATGTTAATAGAAAAAAGTTAACGAACGAAATGTATTAAAGGAAAAAGAAATTAATAGAAAATGAAACGGGCTAAAAACGTATACTATAAGGGTTGAAAATGAAAAAATAAAAAAAATATAAAAAAGAAAATATAAACACGTGTCACTCCCCCATAGGGGAGGACACTATTCACTCAAGTTGGTATTTAAATAAGAGTTATAATAGCATATACAACATTTATCCTTCTTTAGAACAGCAAACATATATCTAAACAACAATACTTAGATGATCAAATTAGAAAAATAAAATAAAAAAGATATATTTACTCCACATTCTCATCAAAACTTTAAGGGTATACAGGGCACTCATTAATGGTTGTAAGTTGTAACGTGTACAGCATTCAAGTAACAGTTGTACTAATCATTGCTAAAAAAGAGAATCTAATAATATGATGTAAGATGGTTTTATCATAAAACTTGGGTAAATATTACAACCCCATGCTGACAACAAAACTGTCATCTACTGTAAACTTAAAATTACACATCCAAGTAGGGTACCATGTAAAGATTGTACTCACCCGAATCATTTTGTTCATGATGTCATGGATTGTAGTTTTTACAATCAGTACCTCTTTCCCAGTTTCTGTAAAATGTGAAACCCTTAGTATGCTTCCAGTAAAAATATACTGGAATAACACAAGTCAAATTACAAGAATTACCATATAACTCAGCAACTTTATCCAATGCTTTCGCAGAACCCCTATTGAGTAGGCGAAATGTACTTTTTCTACCCACGTGATCTGTATAATTCTGCATTGCAACAAGAGAGGGAGGGTTAATAAGTTTAACTATATGCTGATCTTTGGATTAATAAACCATGTTGAAGAATATTTCTTTTCACCGGAAAAAAACGCTAAGTTGTAAGTTAAATGTAAAAGATACATACGTCGATTGGCGCACCATTTTCCCTGAGAACAGCATCATAATCATCAATCTCCTTCCCGAACTTTGTTTTTAACAGATCGCCTGAGTTACCAATAACTGCACAGCGGCCAAACTGGCGGGGAACATATGGTGGTGTTTCAGGTAGTACCAAAGATAGTTTCTCCATGCAGAGAGTTTTATTTGCACAGTTGTTACTGCAGCAAGAGTGCACCAAATCAGATTGCTAAATAAGTTTATTTGACAAAAAGGAAAAACTGGAAACTTAGAGAGATTTAACTAGAAATATTGGAAATTAGGATTCTTTTTCCTAAACTAAGGCCGGTATGCCTTAAAATAGAACATAAATATTGCACAATTCCATGTATTTTCTTTTACAAACTGTTTGAAGACTTACAGAAGTATTCCTTTATTAATCCTTCGCCATGCATAATCTTTCCATCCATTAGGTAAAGCATCAATAAACTCCTTTGTGAGAATGGTGGTACTGTTTCGAACCTGGACAACTCAACTTATGAGTAATCAAACACTAATAAAAAAACACAAGTTGAGCTGTCAAGAAGACCAAATAGAAAAATACAAAACTGAACGGCTTAAACGCCAGTTCCCATTTAAAGTCCCCATCAGTGACGCAGATACAGGGCCTTGATCTTTGCTTAATACCAAAGATCAACTTTCAAGTATGTTTTTGCCATTTAGCATAAAGAGCTTCCATATATGTTGGATAAAATGTGACGCAAAAGTGTCATTCTACAATGTGAATTGGAAATACATGACATGTTTCAAAGCAGATGAATCAACATCACGTATTATGTTTTTCTTGTATTGCATGAGGTGGCATGATGTGTGGATTTTAATAGTATGATACAATTTGCTAAAAGAAGGCTTTAAATTCGCAAAAATAAAACAATAAAACTAAGTGCACATCAGGTACTAACCTGCTCCCATGTGGCAACTGCTTCACATAGATTAAACTCGAAAGATAAGCCCTCCAGATTTCTAGTTTTGGGGTCTTTCTGTTAAAGAGCAGCCACGTAAGATATCAAATAGAAAGATACAAGTAGAAGATAAACATGAAGGGAAAAAACCAATCATGAATCACATAGCCCTTTTGTGCAGTATTAGCCAAAAGTAAATCAACACTCATACACTTGGAGATTCTTTAAACAGATTAGATTAACAAAAATCCTAAATTTGACTAAACCTACCCATTTAGGGATGGTGTTACTGGGAAATTGTAGTGTAACTTTGCAATAGCCTCTGCTGCCGATAGCTTGCAGCCCTAATCCATTTGCCGCCTGAACCAATTTGAACAAAGTAAGCACTAGAAATAAAAAATAAGAAGGCACTGGCGCACTGCTGTTCTTCTAATAGTTACTACATAAGCATATAATCCTGTGTTGTCAAAGGCACAAGGCGCACTCAAGGCGCAAAGGGTGAGCCTTGGGCCTAGGCGCAAGGCGCTTAAAAAGCGAGGGCTTTTTTAAGGTAGGCACACAGTATAAAGTTACTGTTTTTTTGGGGTTTTACTACATTGCTAATTCTTAATAACCAAAACTTAGATAATATATATGATTTTATGTGTAAAAACCTTCCAAGTACTACTTAAGAAGCTATAAATACAACTCAAGTCTAAATACAAAGTATGCTAAAACAATGAAACTGCATGTATAATCTAAAAAAGTATATCTACAACCCTAAGAGCTTAAAATTTAACTAAAAAACTTAAAGTAACCATCTATTATATAAATGAAAGATAGAAATCAGAAAAGACAAATAATTTTAATTTAAAATTGCTGAACTAGGCTGTCTAGCTCTGCAAAAGAGTGTTTTTTATGCTTTAGTCTTTCTTAGTATCACTTTTTATGCAGAAACACAGCTCTAGCTCTGTTGTTTACTTCTAATATCACTTCCCATCACTCAAATTATGCCTCATCTCTCTTTCTTTCATCTTCTTCGTTTTAAACTTCACCAAGAAAGACACATATCTGAGTTTTTCTTCCTGATTTCAACTTCAGATCTGGTTTCTTTGTTTTTTTATTTGAACTTCACCGTTTTTTGCTGGAAAATACACGATATGGCCGGAATTCGGTCGGAATGTTGCCGGAGTAGCGCCTGGACTGTCACAAGGCGTTTTTCTTGCGCTGGGCTTCGCCTTTGACAACCCTAATTTTGTCACAAGGCGTTTTTCTTGCGCTAGTGCGCCTTTGACAACATAGATATAATCATATATGACAACCCTAATTTTGTTTCAAAGAGATGCATCAATGTACATGTATTATTAGTATTAGTAAGTGTTTTCCGGACTGGACTGGACCGGCTGGACAAGGAACCAGTCATAGAACCGGTCTTATTATGCCTATTTGAACAGGTTGCTTATCAGTCGGACCGGTGAACGGGACAAGATTTCCAATATTTTTAATTTTTGTTCTTTCATAATCTCATTTTTTGTAATTAATTTAGTATTCCAAGTTCCCTATTTTATTTATTTAAGTCTTCATATATCATTAAAATTGCAAATTTACATCAAAACATAATATTTTTATATTTCGCATCTATATACATAGTTTTAATTTTTATATTATGTATGGCGTTATCTGGTTCTTAAATCCGGTCCGACCAGTGGACCTCTAAGGCGACCAGTTCATTGTTCGGTCCGGTTCTAAAAACATTTGTGTTAGTTAACTATAAAGATTTAGCAAGGAACACTGTGGATGAACATTTAAACACTATTAATCCTCTGAAATTAGGAATTTACACTCATTCTATTTATTCACAGCATGTAAACCATTAAGCCTCTGAAACTACTGAAGTACAAATGTTTCTAAGTTTCAAATCAGTAAGTTCACAATCAGGAATTCAGTTAAACTACACAGAAACTCACCACACACTTCTGAAATCCACTTTGCAATGACTGCAACGCTTCAATTTCTTCGTCGGAAATGTTTAATGTCCCGTCTACTCGCATGTAACAATCGTAACATCAAATCAAGCTAAATAGACTCAACAATTCAAGATGTAAGTTAGAGAAATGAAAAGGAAACTTACTTAGATCAGAAACGCCGGAGATGTAGATGAAAATAGCTGCAAATCCAGATGCTAAAGCAACAATGAATGCCAGTTGTAAGAGCCTCATCTATCAGTCTCTTAGATCAATAATCTATTGAGATCTGTGATCAATTGCTTCAATTAACTGTGTACTCGGAAGAAATCGAAACCCTAACTCGTCGGAGAATGCAGTAGAACAGCAATAGCACACAGTCGGTGTTCGAAATCGCGCAGTGGTGTTGAAAGCCCTTCTCGATCTGATTTGCAAACAGCAGGAGTTTTATAGTTACACAAAAAGTATAACTTATTTCCCTTCAAGTATCTTCTAACTTACTACTTACCCCCTAAGTTTTGTCATGAGGATCTAATGCAAGTCCCTAAATGGGGTATAAAAACAATATTTTTTTTCTAAACCTGGTATTTTGGTATTTTTAAAAAATTTAACAGGAAAAAATAAACCGAGTTAGATGCTTGGCTATAGCTGATAAGAAAATAAAATTACTGGACTAAAAAAGTCAAATTTAATTTTTTGGACTAAAATGGTTACTTTGGTCAAACCATATGAATGAAAACCGTATTTAACTCCTTTTTTTATTTACTTTGTATCAGAGCACTCAGAACATGGTCTTTATCTCAATCTTTATTATTAAGAGATTTTTTCAACTTTGCACATCCATTAGGATCTTCATTTCCATCTACATCTTTAAAATTTAAAGTTTAGTAAATAGATATTTTCTAAATATAGACAGTTTCTTCAATCTCTATATTTTCTGTAAGTTTCTATGAAAGAAAAAAATTAATAAAACAAGTGTTTATAAGTGAGATAGAGATAAAGAATGACAATTCTTATAAGTTATAACAACAATTTTATATTTCTTGGGCTAATTTACCAAACCAAACCAAACCAAACGTACCCAGTATAATCCCACACATAGCTAACGCTATTAGTAGGGTCTGGGGAGGGTGTGATGAGGGCAAACCTTACCCCTATCCCAAGGGATAGAGAGGCTGCTCCTGTTTAGACCCCCGGCTCCATGGGAAAGAAAAAGATAAAAATATAAATAAAATTAATGAGTAATAAAGTAAAATAAATCTAACAGTAATCTAACAATTAGCAGTGTATGACTAGAGTATATTAGTCACAAGAAACACAACACACCTACAAGAAACAAGACATACGCAAAATCTTTGCTAAACAACTCTACTCTCCCACACAACGGGTCACTCATCCTAAAACCCTAATACGACGTCTCCATGAAATCCTATCATTGATCATGTCCTCTGAGAGGTGTAAATCTAGCAAATCAAGCCTAATCCTCTCATCCCACGTTAATTTCGGTCTCCCCCTGCTCCTTTTCCCCCTCTACAACGAGAGTTTCCACTGTTCTCACTGGATCTGTGCTCTGTCTCCTCTTGACATGTCCAAACCATCTCAATCTTCCTTCTCTTATCTTATCTGAGATACATGTGACTCCCAATCTCTTCCGAACAACTTCATTTCTTATTCGGTCCTTTCTTGTGTGTCCACACATCCACCTCAACATCCTCATCTCAGCTACATCCATTTTTCGAGCTTGTGTCTTCTTGATGGCCCAACACTCGGTTCCATATAGCATCGCTAGGCGAACTGCTACCCTATAAAATTTACCCTTTAACCCTATTGGGAACCTCTTGTCGCACAAAACACCTGAGGCCGCTCTCCATTTACACCAACCAGCCTGCACCCGATGGACTACATCATTGTCGATGTCCCCGTTACTCTGGATGACAGATCGTAGATACTTGAACTTCAGTGTCTTAGGGACAACCCCACCTTCAATAGAAATCTGGGTCTCCCTCTTTATAAAGAACGTGTTTATAATACCAAGATCATGCGCAAGCGCAAAGTCAAGAAGCTCCCTACCATTATCGTTTCTAACACCATAACCAAAACCTCCATGAACCATCGGAAAACCATCACTTTCCTTACCAACGTGACCATTAAAATCACCTCCTAAGCATATTTTCTCCTGTCTAGGTAATGACCTCATTACTCCGTCTAAACTACCCCAAAATCCCTCCTTTCTTGGTCTCCTAGACCTACATGTGGTGCATAAGCGCTAACAATTGCCACAACTTCCTCACCAAGTACTACTCTCAACACCATGATCCTATCATTATATCTTTTCACTTCCACCACATTACCGTGCAGTTCTTTAGCAACTAGAAAACCCACCCCATTTTTTGTTCCATCGCAACCAGAATGCAACAGTTTGTAGCCATTACACTCACCCCCCCTTTGACCCTTCCACCTAGTCTCCTGAAGGCAAGCTACCTGAATCCTATGTTTTCTAAGCACGTCTACTAACTCTAACAACTTACTAGTTAGGCTTCCTACATTCCAAGATGCCAAACGTAACCTATACCCCTTATGGTTATCACTAGATGCACCCCTCTCCCCTGAACATGATCTCAAGGAGACATTATTCCACCTACCGTCTATGTTTGAAATAATACACAAGATGTATTTATTTTTATTTTAACCACAGTTAAGCAAATAGAATATTTATTTTTATTTTAACCACAGTTAAACAAATAGAATAGACAAATTGCTCATTAATCAAACAGATGCAACACGTATATGCAACAGTCAAAACAAAAAACAGGGTATGTCTCTCCCTGTGAATCAAGAACAATTGCTGGTCCTCCTAACCCAGACCAAGAATGCCTAAGCATGCAATTCATGTAACAAGAAGGTAAAACAGACAGAAATAAAGGAGTTGGAACGAACTAACCCAATTGCGCCCAAGTTAGGGTACTCCTTCCTATTCCACCTTGGTATCACCGTCAGTAGAACTAGGGTTTTAGACTGCAGGTCTCCTCCTAGTCTTGAATCGGACTCGCATGGGTGGCGATAATCGCTGTGCGGCGGGGCTGATTTCAGACGACGGTGCAGCGGTGAGGATGATTTAGTTGATCTTTACTCCTTAAAATGGTTAGAATATGCTTCTTCTTTACTTCAATGAACCCAAAAGTGAAAACCCCCAAAATGAGATCTAGGGTTCGTCACTTACACCTCAGATCCAACACTCATGAACCAAACCAAAGCAGGTGAACCAAAGCAAATTCGAACAGCCCTAAATAGAACAGCCCTTGCCCTTGCCTTTTGCCTCACTTGATTCGAACACCAAATCAAAATCGATTAAAGAAAAGCACTCAATGATCGATCGCAGGTCGTAATAATAACCTAATAATCTGAAGGCGGTAGATGGTGAGGATGGAGAGCCCGATAGGCGGTAAATGGCGAGGAGAGAGAGCCCGATAGAAGGGAGAGCGATGGTGGCGGAGGGTGGATTAGGGTTCAGGTCGATGCGAGCTCTAAAACATTCTAAAACAGTATTTTCTTGGGCTAATTTAAATGCATCTAAATTTGACCTTTGTATTTAAGGGGGTGTTTGGGATTACTTTTTGAAGCTACTTTTAACTTTTTCAAAAATCATTTCTAAAAGTAAGAATTTCTTACTTTTGGATTTTAACTTCTCCATCTCACATTTTCCATCTTATTTTGAATTGTCCAAACAAACTTATAACTTATTACCTTATTCCAAAAGGTGATAAGTCAATAAGTTGTTTTAAAAAGTAATCCCAAACACCCCCTAAATCGAGAAAACCAACACTATGGCCAGGTTTGTAAATTTTCAGAGTTAGAGGGTAGTTTCTGTCACTAGTTTAACCTTGAGGATGAGTTTTTCAATTAGCTTCTTGTTCTAGTAATAAAGAATGGGATCATCGGCTCCGCCGTCTCTCCCACTCCAGTAGCGATTAGCTTCAGCTCCTCCGTCTCCACAGGTTAGTTCTTCCGCCGTTCTCACACACACGCGCACATACACACACACACGCGCGCGTACGGAGATCAATTTTGCTTTAGTCTTATGTTAGGGTTTTGACTAGCATTTCTGTATTTAACCTAATTCGCCGTTCCATTTGATTGCAAATTGAAGTGAAATTTGTTTATGATTTCAACGGAGTTAGTTATAAAATCGTTATTTGTAAGAATGATTAGATTAAGCTACAAACATTAATAAATTCAAATATTGATTGTAGAGTTCGAATTTTGGAAATTAAAGGTTTGAATATTCAAAATCATAAGTGGACTAAATATGAGATGAGAGGAATGTAATTTGTCCTTTTTGTGTAGATCTTCTATCAGCTGGATTTTTGCCATTTGAAGTGTTTTTAAGTGAATCTAAAGTTGTTTATGTGATACTTTATTTGACGTTGTTGTAAGAGTAAACTGAACATTGCAGGTGGTTACATTTGTTATCTTGTTAAGCATTATGACGAAGTTCAGGAAGCTTAATCGCCCTACTGAACATCGAATGTCCATGCTCAGGTTTTGATAGTCGATTTTTGTTGCGTTCGCTGTAATCATGTCTGTATCAACCATTGCATACCGCCTAAGAAGAAAACGCTAAATGTTTTGAGTTTCTGCAGGACAATGGTTTCTCAGTTGGTGAAGCATGAACGAATAGAAACTACTGTTTCCAAGGTAAACTAGCTTAATGATTTTTCTTTCATTGCTTTTAGTAAAATTGCATGGTTGAAGCGGTACTCGCGTATCATAGTGTGAGATTATTAATTTATAATAGATTATAGACTATACAGCTTTATATTTTGTTCATGTACCATTTTGTTCTTCGGTTTGTTTGCAGCGTAAATAAATACCTCTTCCTGATTTTTTAGTGGAAATTAGTGTACTCGTTTAGCTTAAAATCCAAAATCTGTATACTCATGATAACTTTTACTCATAAGTTGAACAAACTGTAGCTGTAAAGCATGCTTATACATAATAATTCTCTCATGTTGTGCGATTTAGGTCTATCCATACTTACAAATCAGCGTTTGGTTATACGTATCTCATCTCCTTTACTTTAAATTGTTATAGGCAAAAGAAGTCCGACGACTTGCTGATAACATGGTGCAACTTGGGAAAGAGGTATGTGCAGCCTGGAACCTTTATATTTCAATAAATCATATTTTTTTCATCATGGACGGACCTCATGGATATTGCAAAAGTTATGAAAATCACAATGCTTTCTTCGGTGGGAAATGGGTTGAAGCTAATTATGTTCTAACAGTCCTATCACTTTTACAGGGTACCCTTTGTGCCGCCAGGCGTGCTGCTGCCTTTGTGCGAGGAGATGATGTTATTCACAAACTATTTACAGAGCTGGCCTACCGATACAAGTGAATATTAAACTCTCCTTTGGTTTAGTGTTTTAATCAATATTAACTGTGGTTGAACAATATATTGGTGATGCAGGGACAGGGCAGGAGGATATACAAGAGTGCTTCGAACTCGAATAAGAGTTGGTGATGCTGCATCAATGGCATATATCGAGTATGTTTTTTTATCACATTTATGTTATATAGAGTACTCTTTTTTAACAGAAATGGTGAAAGTATGAAACATGAACAGACTGCTTATTTTTAAGTTGAGGATCATTTGTTTCAAACTAAGATATTCCAAGTTTAATGTATGTGCATAATTGACTGAACTACTCTGGTAGCTATAGGGATGACTAGATTTAACTCTTTGCCGCGAGATCAATATGGTACTGTTACATTACCTTGCTTCTGTCCTAAATAAATGGAAAGGTGCCTCAATAAGAGCTTGATGAAACCGTGAATACTTGTGAAAATCCAAGATACCAAGGGTACAAAATGGGTTCTTATTTTGTGATCCACGGGGAACATAGATGGTTGATCATATTGGATTGGAACTATTTTGAAAGAAAATGAAATGTTGCATTTAGTTTTGGAGATCCCTTAATTAAGTGATTTTGTATGAAAATACTTTATTGAAATTAGAGAAACGCTAACAAAATACAAAGGTCACTCCAAAATGACATACTTTCAAGAGGTAGGTCCTCTCTAATTATGTTTAACCTAATCCTATATTAGTTATCTATCATAATCAATGATATACTATCACCCCCCCCATTTTAGTTATTGAAATACTACTGTTACCTATTTTACTTTTTAACCTCAAATAATGTGACTTGTCATCCCGATGAGTCTTTCCTTTTGGATTCATGAAGCCTCATAGTTCTTGTTTTTTTAAGAATGTTCTTACCGTGAAATGTCTTTACTCTCTTCAGATTCATAGACAGGGAAAATGAGCTTAGACAGTCAAAACCTCCGGCCCCACAACCAGCTCAACGACCGCCGTTGGATCCCTGGACAAGATCTCAGCTTAGCAGGAGTTTTGCACCCCCTAAAGAAGTCAAAAGCTCAGAAGCAGATGATTAAAACTTCTTGTCAGTGGAATCATCCCTTCTGAAAGGAAATTAAAGGTATTAAAACATTGGCAACACTAGCTTTTAAAACTTAATGCTTTATATTCTGAGCTTTTAGCAACATTTATGGCATTAGAATGAATAATTTTGTTTGGCAGCCAGGCCAAAGAAGTTTTGTGAGTCTTGTTTAGCGGGGAGAATTTGGATTATAGAGTATGATTATAAAAACTGATTTGAAACTTTGGATCCTATATGAGTATTTTGTTGGTTGGATGACATTTTAAGAAGCCACTAAATTGTTCCGTTTTCTATTATGGGAGTAAATCCTACCTGAATCATATATTCATGTGTGATATATATGAGGGGTGTTTGGGATTGTTCATACTAAGAAAAAAATATTTGCTTATTGTGTTTTGATACAACAATAAACTAGTTTGAGGGTGTTGGAACTGTATGCACTTATGGTTGTGTTTTGGTGGTTGGTTATGGGGATGGCTCCAATCGAGCATGTTTGATTGATCATACACATGATATGTCCTTGTTCACTTATTTATATTCTAAATGGAGTTTTTTTAATCAAAACATAGTTCTGATTATACCTGGAAAAATGGGCGGGTCAGGTACGATGGGTATCTAGAAAACTGTTTATTGAATAAGACCCCCATGTTCGTTCATACCTAGAATCTCAGAGAGTCGATTTGGGACCCAAAATCACTGATTTCCAATTTCATACGAACGTGATTGAAGAACCGAACTACTGATTGATCTTCTCTCTACCTTTGTGATGATGGACTGTAGAAGAGGATGAAGAAACCTATTTTTTCTTACCCACTCATTCTGACCCATCTGGGTATATGTTTTTGAGCTTGGTCTAAGACCATCAAATCATGCGACCTAACTTGACTCGACGCTTCGCCTTTGCCTGTAGGCACCAATGCACAACACTATCTTTTGCCTGCTATCGCCCGTAGTCGCTGTAAAAACAAATTTAGTCTGTGATCCTATTTCAATACTTTTTCCTTTAACGACTCATTTTGACCCGAATACGATTGATATTTTTTCAAAATGACCTAATAGGTGACCCGTCCTGACTTGCCCATTTTTTTGGGGCTTAATAAAAATAGTTTAATGAGGATGTATTATCTTTTATTTTCATTATATATTTCATCAACGAGAAGATTCAAACTTTCAAGTTGTATAATTTTTTTGGGTTGAACGTAAAATCTACCTCCAAAATGTAGAAAATGGATAAATTTGCCACTCGGTCTCACTTTACTAAAAGACCTTGCCACTAAACAAGTTAAAGTAGGTGCAAATTTACCATAATTCTTAATTAGGAAGTCACATATGTAAAAAAAATATTTTAACATTGTAACCATTTGAAAATCTCCGGTGAATCAGTGTGTCTCAAATGTTGGATACACATATAAAACTTAAAAAACGAGTATGGGATACTATATGACACATCAAAAGAAAGATTTACGGTGTCATGTGACTTTGGTAACTCCTTAGTAGATCCGCTCCCTGGTTAGGGCACTCGATTGGTATGAAATAAGTAATTTTGTGTGACCGGTTCGGTTTAAACAAATAGGTTTTATCCACTAAAAATTCATTTGGGTGAAACCTTCATTTTCTGACGTTTGAAATGTTTTTGTGAATGAATAATCATGTGTTTGTATTGGGTCACCGGTCAAAATGGGTTTATGTAAAAAATTAGTAGTTTTTTATGTTTTTAAAATTCATCTGGGTACTGTTCGACCAGCTGACTAGTGATATGAAACATAACCCAAATGGACCTGTTCATATTGGACCAGTTGTTGCATACGATATTCTCTATGTATGACGCCGGTTGAGTTGTCTAATGCTGCAGTTATATTCTTTTACTTAAACGCTTCTTATTAATAAAGAATCAAACTATATAGACGTGTTCACTCATATGTTATCCTATTGTATTGATATGTTTGACCATATGTTATCCTAGAGTTTTAGGTTGGTTGGGTTTCGGTATCCATTTATTCTATCAATATACAAATTTTTATGGTATCAGAGCCAAATCAACTCCGTACTGCCTTTTCCACACGCCTAGTTAGCAACGTAAATGGGGGGAATTTTAGATTTGCACCCACTTAGCAAATGGCAAATAAGAGCCTTTCAAAAACAGAACATTTTTCCCTCAAAGATAAAGAAACAAAACTGGAATTTGAAACTTTCAAAAATAACACACAGAAGGTGCTTATTAGTTATCAATATTATTGGTGTCTAATAAGGCATGAGCTAAAAATCACTAGACAATAAAGAAAATAGCTATTTGCTCTTCTAAGAATCAAATATAGATGATAATTTGTTTACATAATCACTTATGCTGGTTTACTTTGCAGCAACAGGAGCAGTTCCACCCGTAGTCGGCCTAAAAGAATAACAAAAAAGAAATAAATAAAAAACTCGGTATACTTTTAATGTTAAGAGAATGCGGTTTAGAAAGTTTTTTCTAAGAAGAAACTTACAGCCCAACGTAAACTTTGAAAGAATCATAGATACCCCATTGTACTCCTGTAAGAGATCCAATCATGATTATACGAAGAGGCAGCCCACGCGTGAAGAGCCCCCATAAACCGAGTTTCTTGACAGCCTGCACAACGGGTTGCATATCGTGTAAAGAACGATGCATACATAATTGAGGTGTATATATAATGATCACTAGAGGTTGCAAAGTGAGTGGTAGATGGGTTGTGTAACGGGTCAAAATGGATAACTTTTGTATGCAGTCAGGTTGGGTTGATTCGAAACGCTTTCGTTCTAATTTTTTTGATATATTTATTATAGATAATCAATGTGTCAAAATGATTACAAAATTGTATTTTTAATAATAATCCAACTTTATATATAACTTTTGGGAAAAACAAACCTTAAATGGTTAGTTTTATTAAAAAAATATATTATTAACCAACTTATTGTTATAGTTAGCAAACAACTTACATAAATAACCAAAAACTGGTTAAATAAAGAACCTTTTTTGACACAAAAATAACCATTTTTATGATTACTGGTCATACCCTCATTCAGTCATTTGCATTTAAAATACACTTTGTGTGCCATTTGACCCGTTACCTTTTAAAGTTCAAATTTTTTACCCATTTGAGATAAAAATAAATAAATAAATAAATAACAAGAATTGACCCATTTCATTAGTCAAGGGGTCAAATAAATTTGATCACCTTTAAAGCTTGTTCTTTTGGATATTAAAACTGAAAAAAAATAATAAAATAATATTTGTATATACTCACATCTCCAACAGTAGCACCCTGGGCGTTGTTGAGGAAAGAGACCAAATTATCAGCTGGATGAGACACAACAGCACATAATATACCAGCCAAATAACCACCAGCAAAGCTCACTCCAAGCTGAAAACTTTGACTGCATTGCTCTTTTGGTGTGGGGATAGCATGCTTATACATCATCTCCACAATTGTCTCAAAAGATGCAAACTTCATCATGGTATCTGTACAGCAAAGTGTTTCTTAATAACCAAAAATGGCACTTAAATAATATATAAATTAATCCTGAAATTAAAAATTAGAGCAAATTACAATTTACGTCCTTTTAAGTATTATCCATATTTTAGGATACGTCCTTTAACTAAGGAAATTGCAGAAAACATCCTTTATGTTTTAAAAATCTTGCACGTTACGTCCTTTAGACTAACGGGCATTAAATTTCACCGTTAAGTCAGGTCACGTGCCTTGCATGCAAGGCATATTACCTGACTTAACGATGAAATTTAACGTTCGTTAGTCTAAAGGATGTAACGTGCAAGGTTTTTTAAACATAAAGGACGTTTTCTATAACTTCCTTAGTTAAAGGAAGTATTATGAAATGTGGGTAATACTTAAAAGGACGTAATTTGTAATTTGCTCTAAAATTTATGAACTTACATGGAATTTGTCTTCCCCAGAGAGGAACCAGCCCCTTGAATAGCCTGCAGAATATGTGATTTTTTTTTAAAATTAATCCTCTGATAACAAAGAAACCTTTATGCAAATTTACCTAGGTGGAAACAAACATGTTACTTAAAATTATGAAAGTGATCATATTCATACCCTGCAGCACCTTTCATTCTTGATGATCTTTGGAAGGCCATCTGACAAACCTCTAGCAAAACCAGGTTGTGTTTGGACACGAATCTTAACTGCCTCAAACGGGCAAAGAGCAACGTCGGCGATAATTTCTGCTGATGCAGAACCAGCAAGGTAAATCAATGTTTTGTACTTGGTAGCATACTCAGGACCAGCTATGTCAGAATATGTTTTCTTGAAGTACTCGTAGAACCCGTATTTGGAAGCACCCTGCAAACTATAACCAAGAAGCGTTGGTGCCCAACCCTTGTAGAACCCTTTGAGTCCCTGCTCCTTGAGCAATACTCCAAATCCAGAAGATATGTTCTTGTACTTTGCAGGATCAATCTGAAGAATCAAACATAAACAGAATAATGAGGAAACTTGATATAATATCAAACTAGCTTAGAACCTGTGTGCACACACGGGGTGGAAAATATCAATACATAAAATTCTTAAATTTTTATGTATTTTATAAGTATAAAAATGTATTACATATACTAAGAATAAAAAAAATTCAAAATATGTAACGATTAATATATAAATGGGTTTCAAAAATACGTTAATTACTATTTAATGTAATTTGATTTTCATTTACTATTTGATTGAAAATAAAAATTATATAATTAGATTTCAAAATTTCTTATAATAAGGGGTAATTTAAAATAAATGTATTTTATTATTATAATTAGGTTAGAATCCCGTGTATTACACGGTTTGAATAAATGCAATTTATACAATTAGTAATAAAAAGTTTATGTTTTTAAAACCCGTGTAATACACGGGTTTATTACACGTACCCATGTATTACACGGGTTAAATAAACCCGTGTATTACACGGGTTGAATAAAATATAATGTAATTTATTAACACACACACTTGTTAAAATGAAACAATGTGAGTATTTAAATATATGATTAAAAGTTTTTTATTTGAATCCTAGCTCGCTATAAATTTGTAAGTTTGTAAATTTTATAAAAATATGATTGAACAAATTAATTGATGATGAACACAATTTTAAGTTCAAAAATGTGTAGAAAAAAAATTGAAACAAATAATTAATTTAGTTGTCTAAAATGGTGGAGATGATTATTAATAGAAGAGAGAGGCGGAAAAATGAGAACGGGGATGCCTAAAAATATGACAAGTGTTATCTTAGTTTACTTGTTTATTATGTAGTATAGATATAGATATAAATGGGCAAATCTAAATTTGGCAGGTCCAGCCAAAATTGATATTGATTGCATAATTGTGAAATTGACTTTTTAAATAATCGTGTAAATTATTTAAATAAAAGATTCATGCGTTTTATATTTTTACATAGAAAAGAAAATAAATTCAAATTTTCAAAATTATAAAAAAACAGTTGAGTTTGAAATCGGTCCGACTGCTGAGACAAACAAGCTAACGTTTGTCGATATTGAAAGCGGACAGCGAATTGCCTACTTGTAAAATGGTTTTCAAAAACCAGCTAGATGTGCAAATGGTTTCCCTAAACCACCTAATTCTACATAAAAAAAAGTTTGCGACATGATGTAGCTCGTTCAGACGTTTCGTCCATTAGTTACGAGCCTGTAACTCCAAAAGTAGCTCAAGTATGGTAACTATTGGATCAACTTGACACGCAATTAATGCCTAAAATGTCCCTTTTACCGTTTAGGTTTATCATCTTGTCCACGCACGAAATTTTTTCTGAAATGTCCCTACCAATAAACTCGTTCGACGGTATTTAAACACATGGGACTCTCTTATATTTAAGGTTGGACGAAGATATATTTAAGGTTGGATGACGGTAATTTACGGTCGGATGACGTTATTTTAAATTTAAAAAAAAAATAAACTTTCAACTCTAAATTAAATTAATTTTTTCAATCCTAGTAAATATAACGTAGTTCGACCGTGACACGAAGGGAATAAAGTCAGAGCCGACGGTGACACGGAGGTCAGATATACAATCAGAGACACACGTACTTGTAAATTTACGTGCGCCTCCGCCGCTAATGTGACACGTGACCTATTCTGATCGGGGAGAGTACCGTCATCCCATGTGTTTAAATACCATCAAACGAGTTTACTGGTAGGGACATTTCATGAAAAATTTCCGTGCGTGAACAAGATTGTAAACCCAAGCGATCAAAACGACTTTTTACAATTACCCTTTTTAAGTCGTGTTATTTACGAGTACATGATTACGGATATAACAACATCTAACGGTGGGAGAGAGAGAGAGATCACCTGCATATTACATTTAACAACATCCAACGGAGTGATGGCAGTATGAGTGATACCACACGCCAAAGTACCACCAGCCGTACACGCGGCATAATACGCTGGCGAAAACATCTTAATACTCACTGGCTCGCTCGGAGCCTGCACCACAAAACCTCTTCCCGTAACAGCCGGTGACGACAAACTGTCAATCGAGTTCTGTTGACCGGCCATCACATGGTCAAAATTAAACCCGTTTTTCACCGAATTTGAGTACAGAAACCTCGGAATCAGCGATTGCCGTGAATTCTCCATCAATTCCTCTGCAACTGTTGTTAAATTTCTTCAAGATCGATCAGCCAGAACTCAAATTTGGTGAAGAATAATTGTAATGGTTCGTGATGCGAATGCGACTCGTTGCGGGGACTTTGAAATGAAGTCGTATATATAGATTCTTGTAATTAGAGTTTGCCCCTGGACTTGGGTTATATTACAAGGGTGGTGTAACTTAAATTGGTAGAAAGAAGGGTACTATAGTAAATTTGTAGTTGAAAAAAATAATTTTTGAAAAGAAGGTTGCGAAAGGCAAAGAAACAACGTAAATGCATTGCAGCCTCCCCTTGTTGGACCGGAACTTGTAGTCTTGTATGATTGTGATTTGTGGATTTAAAAACAATTATATAAATATAATGTTTAAATTTAGTATAAAAACAATATTTAATATGGTAAAATAAAAAAAAATGATTTATGTTATATTCTACAAATATAATGTGGTAACTACTCACGTATAAAAGTCTAAATAAATTTAAAATAAATGTAGTCTTGTAATAACTAAAAGATACATTAAGGGTATTTTTGTTTGATGGGTTTTTAAAATAATGATAAATGGTTTGTCAATCGTGATTCTATTGTAAACTTTTCGTTTGTATGGTTTGTTAGTCACAATAGGAGGTCGAACATTAAGTGGTTAGAGCGGTTAAAAAACCCGTTATTATGATATAATGTTTTGTGTTCTTTCATCCTTCTAGCAGTTTGTTAGTTGTGTGGTTTATATAATATCTTTTGTTATTCAATAATAATAATAATAATAATAATGATAAATGGCTTTAAATGTGTTTGAATTCAAATTTTGTACATTCATAATATACCAAACAAGGGGTTTAAGGTTTCATGCACGACCCTCGTGTTTAATTGTCAATTTGTTATCATTAAGTATGGAACCCTGTACAAACTACAAGAAGAAGTGAAGCTAACATTAAGGCATCATTTCCTTTATATCCTAAGTGATACGTGCTACAACGGCCAGGACAAAGGGTCGTTTAACAAAGGGTCAAGTTTCAGAATTCTAAATATATAATTTTTTAAATAATTTTATATTATTTCATATTTTTTATTGATAAAACAAAATGTCACATGAATTTTGTTAAGTTGAATGTTATGTTTTGACTTTTGAACGGCGGCATAACTTTCTAACTTGTTCAACAAACATAAGAACACTATATAAAAACACGTTTGTAGACTTTGACCAAATTAGGAAACTTCAATTTGAACAAGTGAACCCGGGAGAAGCTATTAACTTTTTTTTATTTTTTAATCTTTAAGTTTTTCGATTATTAAACCCGTTTGGTTCATAGAATTCTCTTGAATTGTAAATGGAAATGAAATGAATTCCTTTCAAAAATGTATTTAAACTCAGAAAATGGAATTGGAATTCATTCTCATCCATTGGAAAGTTGAAGTCCTTCGTATAGCCTATGGAATTTAAAACATGCCGGTGGAATTTGTAAATATTGCCTAAATACCCTTTTAAAAACCAACCAACGATTCAAGAACCAATAATCCCAAAATCAAAATCCATAAACTCCATTCATAATTGTGAAACAAAAATAGATGATAAAGAAAGAAAAAAACCAATAAACATCATTCTTGATTATGAAACAAAAATAGATTTAATTTTGTAATTTAACCTTTTATAACATTCCAATTCATTTCTTAATTTACCAAGCACCTAAGTTTTCAGTGAAATTAATTTTAATTTTTTCAAATTTCGATTTCATTAAAACATTCAAATTCTATTATTAGGAACCAAACAACCCTTAAAGTGTGAACTTTGATCATTGATGTGGGTCTTATTACGCTTATAACATGCTTTTAGAAGCCCAAAAAAGTAGCACTCAACAATTTAAAGGTGCACACATTAACCTCTTTTTAATCGAACCGATATTTGAATCGGATATTTAGAAACCAGTTTCTAACCTATCGGAACCGTAGGTTACAGACTGGGTTGGGTTTGTGATGGTGGTGGTGCTTCCTTAAAAAAAATCAACCGTGGTAAGGGTCATACCAACAAAGAGGAACCAAAATATTTTTTTCAAATTATGATTTGTACGAAATGTCAATTGATACTCAAAAGAGGCTATTCTTAGAGAGAGATTATGTAACAAAATTTGAAATTCACGTTTTTATGAAGGAAAAATTGAAATGTGTGGCTCACGTGTTATTATTAAGAGGCTGAATATGATTTGTTTAGTTTAATTTGATAGGTTGAGTTTTATTAGTTTACTTTAGTTTTATTTTAAAAAAAATTTCTGGTATACTTTCTAGTTATAGTAATAATTAGTAATAATTTCATATATTCTCCTTAAAATTTAAATAATATTATGTTGATATAAAAATCATAATATAAATATACATAGTTTTCATATACTTTATACAAAACCCTTGTAAGAATTTTTTTTTATAAGAGTTTAGGACGTAAGAAGATGAAGAAAGATATACTGATCAATTGTACTTAATAAAATGAGTAAAAATGAATTTTTAAGGGTTTTAAATGAAATTACTTGTACTATTTACTACAAAAAAATAATTACGAAAGAATCACATATTAGAGGTACTTTAAAATAATTACGAAAGAATCACATAATTACTTGTACTATTTACTACAAAAAAATAATTAAGCGACTTAAATGTTTCATATATGAAACTTGATTACTATTTAGTGATTGTTGTTTCTAAGTTGACTTAAACGGAATAATTACGAGACTTGGATATTATTTAGTGATTGTTTTTTTTTCACATTTACCTATACATTTAGAAGAAAAAAAATCACCTAGTACTCAACTTTAAATATTTCTATTTACGTCACTTAATCTTAAAAAAAATTAGTGTTGATAAAAAAAATTAACAAAATTTGAACAATATTAAAACTTTTTTTGTTATTAGGAAAAAACATGATTGATTTTTACTAAAACACAAAAAAATCTTGATTATTATTTCGGTGAAATATTTATTTGAACCCAGCGTTTTGATTCCACTCAAATGGGCCCGTTTCAGATAGTTCATGCGGCCATCTCAACTTAAAGCCTAAGAATAATAACTCAAAATGACCCATACTTATCAAAATAGGCCAACTTTACCAATAATAAGTAATAACCGCGAGAATAGAATATCCACTGATCTAATAAAAGACTAAATATTATGTCACTAGTTAAAATCATATTCATACTCATACTCATTTTTTTTCTTCTCAAAACCACATTTACATCCTCCATTCAATATTTTCATATTTTAACGTTTTTTTATAGAAAATTACATAAATAAACATTTTACTAAATCAGTTCACCATTATTACCATTGACTCACATTTTTTTTTAAATTATCATCAAAACTGAATATTTAAAAAAAAATCAAGATTAAAAAAAAGAGAGTTTTTAAAGTTTTATTATTTAAAATCGATTTCTTAAACATTTATCAATAAAAAACCAAAATTTTAATTTTACATATAAAATTTGAAAATACTACTTTTCTATTTTAAATAAATATGTGTTAGAATAAAGTTTATAACTATTTAATTAGTAGTTTTTTAATTAATTTTGATATTTATAAATAAATTTTTTATTTTTATTTGTAAATTTTAATAGTTAGATTTTAATTAAAATTAAGAAACTTGTAAATTTTAATCAATTATAATGCTTCTAGAGTTGTAATCGTTAATTAGAAATTGACATTCTTAAAATATGTTGATGAATCAAATTCCTTATATCAAAAAAGTCAAAGGTAAAATCAAGATTTTTTTCATTGTATAAAGATTAAAAAAAATTATTCTACTGATGTTTTTGTATGTTTATATTGTGTTATGTCAAGACCCTCGTTTAAATTTTTATTTTTATGAATAAAATGTATAAGTTTATGAGTATGTGTAGAGAGCAAAAGACATTAATCTTTGTTTTATTGATTCTTTTTATTTAGATGCAATTTCTTTGTTTATTTATGTTATGATGAACAAAATATTGTACGATAAACATATGTTCTTCTTTAGAAATTACATTTATAACAACACAATATATAAAAATGTGTTTCTGTTGGTAGATTTCATTTTGTCAATGTTTTCAGTTATGTTACTAAGAAATATTGAGAAAAAAATGGTTTATGTAATAGAACAAGACTTCAAGTAAAATCACTAGGTAATTATGTTATAGAAGCGGAGATTATATTTGAAAACAACATTAGTCATCACAATTTTAGCCCTGTAATTGGGTTAACAAATTCAGACAAAAGAATTTTATTTAAATATCAAAGAAGAAAATATATAATTATTGTATGTTTTGCAATGACAATGAATAAAAGTCTAGGACAATTACTTTCAAAGGTTGGTGTGTATTTGAAAGATCCAGAGTTTATTCATTGCCAACTGTATGTTGTATTATCAAAAGTTAAAAGTAAATATGAACTCAAATATTAATCTTTGATAAACATGGAAAAGTTACCAATTTCACGTCAAATATTGTATATAATGGAGTATTTTCTAATTTGTAAATCACTATTGTAAGGTTTCATTTGACATGTAATTTAATGTATTCTAAAAAGTACACCACTTATGAAAAGTATTTTCATATATTTTTTGATGTTTTGATTACTCTCATCCATATAATCTTAACATTTAAAAAAATAAAAAAGTTACCAATACAATATCAAATTTGTATACAAATTGTGTTACAGAATTTGTCATTATAATCTTAACATTTCACTCTGTGTAACACATGTGTTTAAATGAATATTTTATGTAACTTTTATTTATGCTTTTTGTTATTTTATGTAACTTTTTATTTATCTCTAAATAAATATTTTATTTAAAAAATAAATATTTTATAATAAATGTATTTAATGCTCATTTGAGATGACTATACATACTCCTTGTCAAGTGAGAGCCAAATAAGGAGTATACAAATCTTATGTGACGTCTATATGACAGAAAAAGTACTCTCACTTGAAAGAGACAAATAAAAGTATACATTATACTCTAATGTCGTTCAAAAATAAATGTCAGCGTTGGGGAGCTAAACATATCCTCTAGCTTTTAACTTTTGCAGTTATCGAATAAGTTTGAAGATAAAATTATAACACATATACACTATTATAATAGATTTGTGTAGGTCGATATTATTTTTTTACATTAATTTTTAAATGTTTAAGGAGATAAAATTGTCTTTTATAATTTTGTAGTACCTTGATCATCTTTTACACAAATGACGATTATGTGATTAAATACAGAAAAAAGTAAATGAATAATATTGATTATAAATGCCATAAAATTATTAGACCACAACTTCAATTATGTGGTTATTACAATTAATAACGAAATTACTTTAGAAATATAATTATATGAACAATCAATTTCGTGTTTAACTAAATTCTTAAAATTATTTTTATTTTACATTATTTCATATTTATTTTATTTTATAAACTTTTAATAAATCTTTAAGTTTATATAATACTTACCAATTAATTGTTGAACCGTTTCACCAATGTCTATGTTATTGTGTTTTGTTTCCGCTACGTTACGGACAACTCGCTTGTGTTATATATATAGTATTATATTATTATTGTTGATTTCCAACACATTTTTGGGAACACACTCGTGTATATTATTCTTCGCACTGAAGTCTATAAAAATTTGAAAATGTATTAACCCAAGAAATAGCAAAAGAAGCAATGAATGTTGGTAGATAAAAATATCCATATCAACATCCAAATTCACGAGGTTACAAGAGCTATAATAACTACGTTCGTACAGGAATTTTGTCTCTCATTTATTACTTATGAGTTATTTTTTTTAAACGGAGATCTATCATACTCATATTCTTAAATTACACCAATTATTTCACTTCATGTTTGGATTTGAACACAGGACCTCCCATCTAAGAGGCAACAGCCTCTACCAAGTGAGCAAGTCCCAATTGACACTTATGAGTTATTAATATTTCAAAAACACTTCTAAAAAAATGAATCATTTATTTTTTTAATATTAAAAAGTTTTAAAATATAAGAAAATAATATAAATGTAATGTTTAATTATTTTTCATAAAAATTCAAACAAAAAAATATGAACAGAATTCGTTTGTATACATACCTACACATGTGTAGAAAACTAGTGTTGGCCATTTGGTGCAATGGTAGCCCCAAGACTTCCCTAGTGGAGGTCTTGGGTTCGAATCCTGGCAACAACAAAAAAGGGGGTCTGTGGTCAGGTCAGATCAGGGGGTTTACCTAGTTGGGGGTTCCTCCTATGGTGGGTTGCCCCAGATGTTCTAGGTGTTGCCCCGGGAAAACCCAATTATCCTATAATATCTAGGTGTTGTCGTTAAAAAAAAGTGTAGAAAGCTTTTAAATATATAAAAAATATGAAAAAACTAGTTTAATAGTTTTTTATGTAAATAAACATACATATTTGTATGTAAAAAGTATAAATTTAAAAAAAAAACTACCATTGATAAAAAACTAAAATGATTTAGTTTTGTTCCTTATGTTTTTATAGACTTTTCTTGTTGTGAAATAACTTCTCTATATATTGAACTATTCAAAACTTTGAATTCACATTCTATAACAAATTCACAAAGTTTTTTACAATTATGAAATCATTAATGAAGGTAAAATAGTATCGTGATCCTTCATTTTTATGTTACAAATGCACAAAGGCTCATAAACCAACAATCACATACTTTAAATAATGGTCATTTGGTGCGATGCTAGCCCTAATACTTTTCATAGTGGAGGTCTTGGGGTTGAATCCTGGCAACAGCAAAACATGGGTCTGTGGTCAGGTTAGGGGGTTTACTCAGTTGGGGGGTTCCTCCTATGGTGGACTGCCCTAGATGTTCTAGATGTTGCACCGGGGAAACCCAATTATCCGAGAATATCTAGCGTTGGCGTTAAAAAAAACATACTTTAAATTCGAAATTCTACATCTTCAAACCAATCATTTTCTTACTCATTTCACTCATGTGCCCAAATCTTAGATATCATAGAGCAGAAGTGCCCACATCGTCAATAGTTTTGTAAATAAAAATTGTCAATGTTCCACCATGTCTAATGCTACCATTCTTAGACACACGCAACAACCAAACTCTCAGGTAACCCGGATATCGTAAAACCACTTCCACTTCGTCATCAAATTTATTACCAAGATACATAGACTAGTCGTGTCAATATCAAATTAAATTCTTTCACATGATTTGCAACATATGTTCCTTCTTTCATCTTTATATTATGTTGACAAATAAATAAACATTTTATTTGAAGCTCTAGTTTTCTCCTGCATGCTGGGAACGTTTTGATCACTTCGCGTATAGCATTTCACTAACGATATTGTAAGAAACATTCTTCGTCAAGAGTAACCCAAACTGACTTAATTCATCATTGTCGGTTCGTTCCTTAAACTTTGTGGAAACAATCAGTCTTTACACGTCAACAATTAGGTTGTCTTACGTGAATAAGCTTTAATTTTAAAATTAAAGAAGTTGTTGATGGAATTACAAGTTTACAATATTGTTGTAGTTGTTTATAGCAAGTTTTTTGCTTTGTTACAATATTGTTGATAAAGTATTCAACTCGTTCAAACTTGTACACCAGGGACCAATAAGCAAAGAAATACATGTGCGGACAAAACAAACGACGAAGTTGATAAAGTACTCGACTCATTCAAACTTGTACATCATGGACTAACAAGGAAAGAATTAAATGTGCCGACAAAACACACGACAAAGTTGATGAAGTACTCAACTCATTCAAACTTGTACATCAGGGACTAACAAGGAAAGAACTACATGTGCCGACAAAACACACGGCAAAGTTGTTAAAGTACTCAACTCATTCAAACTTTTACATTAGAGACTAACAAGAAAAGAACTACATGCGCCGACAAAACACACGATGAAGTTAATAAAGTACTCAACTCGTTCAAACTTATACATCGGAGAATAACAAGCAAAGAAATACATGTGCCGACGATACACACGACGAAGTTGATAAAGTACTCAACTCATTCAAACTTGTACATCGGGTACTAACAAGGAAAGAACTACATGTGCCGACAAAACACACGACGAAGTTGATAAAGTACTCAACTCATTCAAACTTTTACACCAGGGACTAACAAGGAAAGAACTACATGTGCCGACAAAACAGACGAAGAGTAATCTTTTGAAGTAATATCTTGTCATAATGCAATTTAGTATGATTTCTACCTAGATTAATTAGTTTGTTTACTTGAATAATCCTCTTGTGTTTATATTTAAAGAGTGTAGTATTTGTGGATATATGACAAAGTTCAAATAAAAAGTCTATTTTGCCTAAAAATGCTAAAAAAGATTTGAAAAATGACAAAGGACAACTCCAACGAACTCTGATTTAACTCATTCTGATTGATTCAAATCGTCTCGTCAAACTCTACCATCTTAGTTTTTAAGGTTCAAAATTAGCTTTTAGTTTTAGAGTTTAGCTTTCAAGGTAGAGTTTAGCATTTCGGGTTTAGCTTCAGAGTTTAGTTTTAGGGTTTAGCTTTAGATTTTAGGGTTTAGGGTTCGACGAAATAGTTCCAACGCCTCTAAAATGAGTTAAATCCGAGTTCGTTAGAGTTGTCACGTGTCATTTTCAAAACCTTTTCAGGCAAAATAATTTTACCTCGCGCTTCGCGCGGGAGCTGTTTTTTTTCTTTGCATTACACGTCAAGAGTTTGGTCTTCATCACTTCAACTCGTTGAAACCATACTAGCGAACACCGATACCAGATACGATAGTGATGCAGTGGGGGCCGCCCAGAGTGGTAGCCCAGTTCATGACCCGGTTTACAGCAGCTCCGGCCCAGTCAAAGACCCGTGTTAAGGCCGATCAGTCCTGACTTGATAAGCAAGTTGGAATCGTTATTTTAATTAATATTTTTCAGTACTATTTGTTAAGACTTGGTATTTGATTGGGTTAGGGTTAGGCGTTAAATAGTTTTCTGTTTTATTTGAAAAACTCAGTTTTTAATTATTGATTATTGTAAAGAACACATTTGAGGTTTCTTTGAACCATTTAGTTCAATTAAAGCTTTTGATAGAATCATTGTTTTTGAGCCATTTGATTGCTTTCGAAACTGCATCCGATAGTACCATAACACTGCTAACAATGTTGTTCGCTCATAAGCGATTGAGTTTGTCACGGCATCCAACGGTAACGCTGGTCGCTTACGACATAAAAAAATTACACTCGATTTTTAATAAAACTTCGTTTTTAAAAAGAATTATAGCGGAACGTTAAAAAAAAAACTATCCGGAACGTTCACAAAAAAATCTGTCGCGTTCCATTTTTTTAAAAGGTAACGAATGAAAGATATTAATTAGAGGATAAAAAAATAATTAGAAAATTAATCGGGATAAAAACGAATATTATATATACTATAACGGCTAAAAACAAAAATTACAAGAATTTTTGTTATTTCACCCACCACGTGATGCCACGTCACGTAATGATAAGAAGTAACTGTTCACTTGAATTCTTTTTATATAGGGTATACAATTATTATTATAATAATTATTATCATTATAACAATAACTAATTAAAAAAAAATAAACAATTATAAAATCATTTCCTGGTTTCCCGACTAATATATAAGACCAAGCAGTGTTTTACTATAAACACAATCAACAATAGTATTAGAGTAAAGTGTAATTTGCACCCCTCTAGTTTATTTTCGCTAACACTTTACAACCCTGTTTAAAATAAAGTGTAATTTGTCCTCATGTGGTTTGGTTTCTCTCTTTCTTTGCACCCTTGCTGTTACAAACACCGTTAATCTTTTAACTCCGTTAGGGGTATTAAGGTCATTTCACACAAAACCCAAAACCTAACATAATATGCACCCATGTGGTTTGGTTTCTCTCTCTCTCTCTCTTTGCACCCCTCACCCTTCCCGTCTGCCGCTGATAGCGTGTGATAAGTATATAAAAATATAAATAAATATATTTTTAAGATGATTGATTTAACAAGATCAGATTTTAAATTTATAAATTAAAATGATAATTACGGTAACTTAAAACACACACAATAGGCAAGTGTACCTATCGCAGCGTAATATAGTCAGGTAAGAACCAAGTATCGAACCAATGGACACGATCGAGTTCCAATACTTAACTTTTGTTATCGTTTAGTCGGATTAATTAGTAAGTGGGTTTTGTGTGCTTGTGAAACAGAAAAGTAAATGACGGTAAAGTAAATAACATAAAAGTAAAAATGTGCATGAAGTGTGTAAAAGAAATGTAACTAGCAGAATGGAAAATAGCAGAAAAGTAAATAAGGGGAAAATGATCAGATTACGAAATGTATTGGTTCGGGATTCGAATAATCTTGGTACGTGATAATGTTAAGTTAACTAATTCAGTGGTATAACTACTACAAACTTGTGACCTGGGTCACCGCTAGAGCCTCATCCTCACTACATTTGATTTGCAAATTATACTCTTTAAAAAGTGGTAGTGCCTCCCGTTAGGGACAACATTTACCCTCAACCCATCGAATGGTCATCTCCGGGTTGGTTAAAGACATCGGACTTAAAATGCTTTATATTAAGTTAAATAGGTGATTATATTTTGCTCACCGGGAGGCGGTGTAACAATGGGACCAAGTATAAAGACGTACTATTCCCAACATGAGTTCACTAATTCTTGGTCGCATAATAATCTCGTATAAAGACGTACGATCTTAGAAGTATAGACCAAGCCTTGGCTTATCAATCTCTGCTCGTATAAAGACGTACGAGTTTAAAAGGAAGTTTGATTAAAAAGGGTTTTACGATCTTACTCTTTAAAATCAAGACACTCACAAATATATAGACGGATTTAGACAATAATAAAAGCCCATCAAAAGATGGTTTTTGAGGACGAATTAGTTAAAAACAAAAACATACCACTTCATTAATAGATTAAACATTAACATGCACCAAACATCATATTCACCATAGCAATACAAAGAAGTTTTAGCCACGAATGGCCATAACGACTAGGGTAATGATGAGTTTCGTAGGCTCCCCTATTGTGAAACAAAGAGGAAGAGCCCCTCTACTCTCTACTCTAACTACGAGAATGCTCTCTTCTTTAGTGTTATTTTGCTCTGGATTGGTGTGTATGATGATACCAAGGTGATTAGGGAATTAGAGAGTGAAAACAATCTTCTAAGACCCTTTTTTTGGCTCACCAAGGCATGCTAAACAATGAAACATCAGATGGTATTTATAGGAGAGCTGATACGCGGGCACGCCTGGTACAGAAGGGGGCGCGGGCACGCCCATAGCTGGCAGAATCGTCTTCTTCCTTCTTGCTTGGAACCTACGTTTTTTTTTACTTTCTTTGACTCTTCTAGAAGGCTCCATGGGCTAAAAAGGATCATGGATCATCCATGGATAGTACCCATGGGTACTTGGACTATCCATGAGTCTTGGATAGGTGTAAGAGTGCTTCATAAGTGCCTTTGACTTTCATTGACTTTAATGATTTCTTGATAATTCTTTGGAGATGTTTGGCTTTCTAAGGCCTAATAATCTTCCAATTAACTTGGGAAATGGTACGTAGCCTTGTGGATTTTGCTAAGGCTCCGCAAGGTCTTCGATTCTTTGGTTTTTCCTTCGGTTTTGACTGTTTTTGCTTCATTTCTTTCGAAATCTCCCGAAAACCTACAATTATCACAAAGGAATGATTTAGACAATAATTCCAATGTATAATATCCATAAAGCACCAATAATGGGAATGAATATGCATGTAAAATATGTATAAATGATAACATATCATAACACCCCACACTTAAACTTTGTTTGTTCTCAAGCAAACTCATGCATTATCATACCCATAATTAAAGACTTTACAGAGGTGATGGCGCTCCAAATAGTTGGAAACTCTGGGATAGTTCTTAAGTTGCTTATTTTATTTTTGTATTTTTCTTTTATAGAATCCAAATAGCCGCCGCCCCCTTCCCCTCTCCCGTCTGCCGCCATCAAGTCTCCAACGTCGTCGCCGCCGTGTCAATCGACTGGAACATGTTTTATGGTTTCCACCGTCGCTCACCTGAACCGAGATCGCCTGACCTTCTCCGCCTCACACTGGAAGCTTGAACTCCGCCCCTGACCACCTCGTTCTCCCCCTCTGTGCTGATTCGCCTGCTAGATCTCTCTTTTGATCGCGACTTTTTCAGCTTTCCCTGCCAGACCACAACCATGGGGGTCTCATGCCTGAAGAATCAACAGAAGTGTAGGAAAGCTAAACCGGCGTTGTTAACTGTTATTGGCAGCATTGTTGGAGCTGGTGACACGGGTTTTAACCGAAATAGTTTAAATTCCTTGATTCCTTGCTTGGTTGACTTTCTGAGTAGAGTTGATTGGGCGGCGAGGAAGGCGGCAGTTGAGGCGTTGGGAAGGTTAGCAGCTTTGGAAAAGGTTCACTTGATCGCTTTCAAGTCTTCGTGCCTCGCTTCTTTAGAAAATAAGAGATTTGATAAGGTATCAATTATGAGTCATACTATTTCAGTTTAGGCACAATCACATTGATTTGCCTCATGGCTTGAATTTAAATTACAAATGTAACAGGTGAAACTAGTTCGTGAATCAATGAATCAGACATTAGAATTGTGAAAGGAGATTCCAGAGCATCCAGATGAGGTTCCTGTTTCGGAGATATAGTTCATCGGTATAGTTCATCGGAGAAGAGGGTGTTCACCGGAGAATAAGAGGGTAAATTTGGGGTGAGGTCAGAGGTATTATTGTCTTTTCATTATAGAAGATAACGTCAAGGGTGCAAAGAGAGAGAAAGAGAAACCAAACCACAAGGGGGCAAATTACACTTTGTTTTAAACAGGGTTGCAATGTGTCAGCGAGCCTAAACCACAGGGGCGCAAATTGCAGTTTACTTATAGTATTATAGAGGGAGTAACTTGTACACTTATCAGTATAAAATAGGACTTTCAGTAACTAACAAATATGACAGAAGTCACTCGATGAAAGCGGGAACCGTCAATAATATCTACCAAGGATACTTCATCAGAAAACATGGTGTGGGTAAAAATAATTTATCGACATAAGGTATCACCAACAGATTACCAATATAATTTACTAGTAGTTAACATGTCATTATTACTAGTGAGGGATTACTAATGGAGTATTAACAACATATTAACATGAGTGATTATTTGTTTCCATACATTTAATATCTTCTTCACCCTCCAACCCAAACTACGCTACCAAAATAAACCAATAAAAATATGTCACCTTATTTAGCCAAAATGCATCCTAAAGTACCATACTTGGTGGGAATGGTACCCTCCAAATACCTTCTAACCCACCTCATTTTTTTTAAATTAAAACAAATTAATAACCAAATTTAAAACCTATAAATTTAATTAATTAATTAAAAATAAATAAAAAGACAATAAAAAAAGGAATTAATAAAAAAAAAATCATCTAGTCTTCGTATTGATTCAAATTCAGGGTGTTTCTCGCAACATGTTCCACGGGATCAAATCGTAGTCTAATATGTGTAGTTGTGTCTTCCTCTTCAGCTTGTGCGACAACATATAGAAATTACGTACTGCTGCCGTCAAACACGAAGTCGAGTGCATCATCCAATGAATAGGGCGAGAAGTATAATATACGATCCATTTTTTGGGTGGGGTGAGTAAAATAAATTGTTTATATATCAATGGTATGATATATATTTATAAAGAATGTATTTTTTTGTTTATTGAGTAGGATAATTAGTTATATATTTATAGAGGGTTAAATTTATTAATTTTTTTTTCAAACGGCTCTTTTAGCCGTTCAACGGTCCAATATTCAGCGGCTTTTGAAACCCGCTCACCATACCCGCCAACCGTGTGGCGGTGTACCCGGCCGCCTACCCGACCTTGGGTACCCTTCTACCCGCTTTCCACTCTCGCGCGCCACCCTTAAACCAATGTGAGGTTAGATTAATTTACACTCAATATACCATTATTTATTGAAATTACTCAATTAGTCACTATTCCAATAAAAAAAGTAAATCTTTTGGTACTTGTCATTATCATATTCATCCTCATAACTTTTCTCACCAAAACCACATTTAAATTCACTATTTAATTTTTTCATATTTTGCTTAACTTTTTCAAAAATTTTCATAAATAAACATTTTACCAAATTAATTTATGATTATTACCATTAACTCGAATTTATTTTTAAATTATCATCAAAAGTGAATATTTAAAAAAAATATAGAACTAAAAAATAGGAGATTTGAAAAAGACTACTTTTGTATTTGAATAAATATGTGTTAAAACACAGTTTACTAATATTTAATTAGTAGTTTTTTTTAACTAAGTTTAATATTTATAAATAAACTTTGTACTTTGATTTTAAAATTTTAATAGTTAGTTTCTAATTAAAATTAAGAAATTTATAAATATTTATTTTTAAAAGTGTATTATTTTTCAAACTTAATTTTGTATTAAATGAAGAGATTCGTTTTTCAAAAAAATATGTTTGGCTTCAATTATAATTTATTAGTTTAAATTTTTTTCATATTTAATTTTATAATTTTAAATTTAAATTGTGTCGATATACTAAGGAGTGCGATTTTTAAATTGTGGAGTTTAAATTTTTTAATTTAAAAAACGATATATTGTTGATATTTAAATTTTATTTTATTTTAAATGAGAGATTAAATATTAATTGTTTAGCGAGATTTTACGTATCAAATACGAGATTTTAAAAAAAGTAACTTAAGTTTGATATGTAAATTTAATTACAACTTAAACATTTGTAAATATGTTACAACATCGAGGTTAAAGTTTATACAAAAATACTGATAGAGTTCAAGAAACTAATAAAATGGAGAACCAACGTATGCAAGGAAATCGCTGACCAATTTAATTATCTTCGATTTCTTTGACTCACTACTGTCTTCAATTAGGTTCGCACCGTTTGTGCCCTATTTTTCGAACAATTTTGGCTATTTTGTTGTTTCAGTAATCGAGTAAAAGAAAACTCTATTCTTTGTTACATTTAGTGGTTGTTAAACATTGAAAAGTTACCAATATCACGTCAAATGTTTTATACAATGTAGTATTTTCAAATTTGTAAATCATCATTGTAAGGTTTCATTTTATATATAATTTAATGTATTGTAAAAATACATCACTTATAAAATGTATTTTCATTATTTTTTTTATGTTTTGATTACTATCATACATATAATCTTAACATTTAACAAAATAAAAAAGTTACCAATACAATATCAAATTTGTATAAAAAGAGATAAGATAGTTATCAATATAATGTTAACGTTTCACCCCATGTAACGCATGTGATTAAAACTAGTTGCAAATAAATAGCTAGGTACAAATATTTACGTTCTTTAATTCTGTAAACTGAGAGTTGCAAGGGTGCGGTGCATGATGACCACCAACCTTCACGGGATCCTTGGTTTTCCTTCCCACTTTTCTTCCCTTCGTTTTCTCCTATTCGCGACTCTACCATCACCACACAATTTCTTTTATCAAAATCATAACATTTGATTAATTAGGGTTTTATAATCATTAAAACACTCCCTATCATATCTTTATTATTGTTATGTTTTTCTTAAACTTTATTTACTAGACACTTCTATTTTAATAGTATTAGGATAAGTAAATCACATATCCAACCAAACCTACTTATGTTTATTCGGTTCAGTCGATTTCAGTGATTTATAAACACACTTGTTCACTGCTTGTTCCTTGTTTACGCTATAAAACGTTTATAAACTTTGGTACTATATACTGTCACATTTTAATATATGATGTGGTATGGATTTAATAAGATTATTTGATTAATTAACTGACAGATTGAAACTTTATAGTATAGAGTAGACCGTATGATATATTATTATTATTATTATTATTAAGTATTTAGTATTATTCAAGGTTTTAAAAGAATATATCATTTCCGTTAATTCTTTGAGTGATTTGTTACTTCCCTTCAAAAAATTTCTCCATTGTATCAATTATATTTAATGAAAATTGATGTGACCTTATTTAAGATCAAGATAAAACAAATAAAGATGTCATAATATTTTTACGAATTTCGTTCATAAAAACATTTTAACTAGAGAATTACGGAAACCACATATATACAATGTTTTAAAAACCAGTTTAAACCGGCCGGTAATACCGGATGAAACGGGTCTCGGCCACTAGCCCGGTAAGTTTGAGCCCGGTAAATTAGAAAACCGGTATGTTAGTTGAACCGCCGGTACAATTTAAAAACCAATTTTTAAAACATTGCATATATAAGCACTTTTATATTTTGCTTTAAGTGTAATACATTAGACGATTATGTTGCTTTAAGTGTAACACATTAGACGATTATGTAGCCAGTTATGTAACCGATTACCTCACTCTCTTTCCTACTTTCATTGTACATGTCAAACACAACATATACAAATGTATTATATGCAGTATTGTGGTTCACTACTTAAAATTAATTTTATACTAAACGCGTCCCTATCTTTACAAGTTCTTAACTATATATTAAATAGAAAATAACAATCATATGTGACTGCATTTTTTTATTTATAAAATAAGAAGTTCAATGAAGAAAATATATAACGGACTACCAAATAAAATTGGCCAACGAAATATAAACAAAAAGATCGACAAACACGAATATGACAAAGTGTTATACAATTAAAGTACTAAGTACTATAGAACAAATTTGTGACCTTTATGGTCTATTACTTGTTTATAATAATATTTGATGCACCTTTATATCTTTTCATGGTGTTTTAAATGATTTTTTTTAATATTCTAGGTTGTTTTTAATTTTAAGAATATAGTGATGATATCTATTTATACTTTTCTATTTTGATTTTATTATTTGTAAGTTTTACACTTCATTCTTGACATGATATTTTGGTACACTAAGGGGATGTTTGGTACGTCGGAATTCAATGGAATTTAACGGAATTGGAATTTGAATTTCATTCCTTTGGGTGTTTGGTTCGTAAAATTCGTTGAAATTGGAATCCGAATTTCATTCTTAACGTGTTTGTTAGAGATAGGAATTGCAGTTGGAATTGGAATTAATTCCTTCAAATTCTTTCAAATGAAAGATTTCAAATTCCTTTCAACTTATGAATAAATTCAACTAAAGCAAATGGAATGTCCGACTACCGACCATTGTCACCGTCGCCAACATCGTCTCCAACCCTTGCGAACACTGCCGCCAACCCCGTCACCACCACTGTCGTCCCGACTCCCGCCGCCGCCACCCCGACCATCCCCACCGCCGCTCGCCGCCCTCGTCACCTCCGCCAACCGCCGCCTCCGACACCGACCGTTGCGACCACTTCCGCCACAGACCACCACCTTCGCCCCGACCATCGCCACCGCCGCAACCACGACCATCTCCACCGCCGCTCTCCACCCGCAGCATCTTCGCCAACCGCCGCATCCGACTCCGACTACCGCTGTCGACCGCAAATAAAAAATCGACTATTTTTTTATTTTTTTATGAAACGAGACAAATGAAATAAACATTTTGTTTTTTTTTTTAGTTTTTAGTTATTTTTTGTTTTATTATTTTTTATATTTTTCTTTATTTTTTTAGGGTTTTTTTTTTGCCTTGTAAAAATACAATTTCAAATCCAATTCCTTAATAATTGTTTTGTCAATCAAATAGATTATGAATTCAAATTCTTTAATAAATTCTAATTCCTTAAAATTCCAAATCTTTTTAACAAAATACAATTCCAAATCAAATTCCTTAAAATTTCAATTCAAATTCTATTTTTATTTCCAACAAATTTCGCGAACCAAACGCTCACTAAGTAAGCAAACGTATTATTAGTCCATTCGCAATGGGGTGTTTGCTAAGCCACAAACGGTATATGCGGCATAGACGGATGCATCAACACACAAATGTCGTATTGCACGACCACATCTGTGGGTGTTTGTGTCGGACACGCCCCCTTGGAAATAAACGGCTTTTTATAAAGTCTGCCACAAAATTATCTTTTTATAAATTCTTTAAAGTTAGGCCAATTTCTTGTTCCATCTTTTATATTAGGGGTTTTAAGTTAATTTGTTTTCATTTACAAATCGTATTGACATTAATGTATTTATATTTTTTCTTACTAATCTAATAAATAAAAATATTTTCATAACACGTGTCACTGTTTGGTTACTACTCATCTTTATTTTTCAGTTTCTCTCTCATATTAAATACTAGATTTTTTATTTCTCTCTCATATTAAATAATAATCTTTATATTAATAAATCTAATTACGAATACTTATTATTTAATTATAAATAGTTATTATATCATCAATCAAATAAACTTAATATAAACTAACATTTATCAATTAAATTAAAAAATTAATACTCAGTTGAAAAAAAATGTTTTAAAAACTAATTTAACAGACCTTATAACTGTCACGACAAATTACATTTTTTAAAAACATATTTTGACAAATGTGTTTGTTAACAAATTACATTATATTTTATTCAACCGATGTAATATACTGGTTTATTCAACCCGTGTATTACACGGGTTTTTAAAAATATAAATTTTTTATTACTAAATATATAACATTTTATTTATTTAACCCGTGTAATACATGGAATTTTAACGTAGTAATATAATAAAAGTATTAATTTTGTGGGCAGACTTTATAAAACGATAGTGAACTTAAGTCAATTTCTTTAAGTACTAAATGCTACTTATTTAGGGAAAACTTCATCAAATAGTAATCAAGTTTCTCAAGTGTTCCATTTAAATAACTCAAAGTTTTTTTGTCCCTTTAAAGTAACTCAACTTTCAGTAGGTGTTCCAATCCTATATAATATTTTTATAAATGTTTATTTTTTTTTAAATTGAATGAGGCAAATGAAATATATATGAATATTAGTTACCAATAAGTGAAATTTATATTCCAATTAATCTAAAATTGTAGGTAATAGTGAAGAAAAAAATTCACCGAATAATAAACAACTTTCAAAATTGTTATATTTAAGTCGAATTGAAAAAAAATAATTGTTAAATATTAAACAAGATTCATATATGTTTCATTTACATCATTCAATTTTAAAAAAATTAAACATTTATAAAAATATTACATAAGATTGGAACACCTACTGAAAGTTGAGTGACTTTAAAGGGACAAAAAAACTTTGAGATATTTAAATGAAACAATTGAAAAACTTTGTTAATATTACGTAAAGTTACCCCTTTTTATTAGATTAAAGTTGGCAATGAAAAATAAATTAGTTATAATAAATAAAATAGTTATGAAAAATAAACGTAAACGTTTGTGATGGTGTGAAAAATGTAAGAATATTTGTGAGATGAATGCATTATTTAGGAAAAGTTTATAAGTTATTAATGTATGTCAGGTGACTAGACGCTTTTGTTGATTTAAGTTGGATGTTAATAAGTTCAAATGGTATTAAATATGTGGTCCGGGGCCGGCCCTAAGCATGTACAGGTTAGGTGACCGCTCAGGGCCTAGTTTTTTGATGGCCCAAAATTATAAATTATATATAACATATATATATATATATAATATTTAATATAAACAGAGTTTAAAAAAGAAATTAACTGATGGGTCATATACAAATTACAATTTATAATTAACTTATGGGTCATATAAACTGAGTTTAAAAACTCATTAACAATTATTTCATTTTTGGGTCATGTCCAAATTAACATTTGTACCTAATAAAAAAAATTAGTGTTCGACGTTTTCTGCCTTCGAAATTCAATTTGATGAATTCAATGAAAATAAGTTTTTGAATTGATTTTTTTTTAAGAAAAATAAAACATAGTGTTATTACATTTTTCATCGTATTAATAATTATTTTTAATGTATTTATCTTTATATTGTAGATTTTTAGGGGTTCATTTTCTTTAATCGTACAGGGCCCCCGAAATCTCAGTGACGAGTCTTTAATCAAAACTCTACTCATGTATACCTATAGGACTTAAACCCATAATTTTATGATGCTAGGACATAGACTTGTGGTCTATTAATATATATTGAAGTGTGCCATTTAAAACGCTTTGTTCACATGACAAAAGTTAACTAAAACTTTAAACTAATAAAAAATAAATGTATCTTTAATAATGAATGATAATTACTTGTAGATAATAGTAATGTAAAATACTTGTTTTCTAAGATACCTTAGCATATAAAAAAGAAGGCCGGATCATCTTTGTTATTACATAAATCTTCTTCTTCATATAAAAAGAAGGCCGTGGTAAAATTAGCATTTCTTGTCTTGCATAAAAGTCTTCTTTTTCACCAACATTTCCACTCATCTTGTCTTGCAATTGCGAATCAACGGTCCAAAATATAAGTCCCAACCTATTATAAATGCGTCGTTTGAATTGAAAGGTCATTGGTGAAGTTACCTTTTCTAATATCTAGTTTTATGGTCATAACATCCCAAATTTTAGTTGAATAATTATATAAATTTAGTAAAATAATAAATTTATATAATTATTATTATATAAATAATTATCACGTTTATCACAAAGGGAGGGAGGGAAACCACGGCGTAGTGACGGCACACGGAGCTTATCAGCGGCGGCTTAGCAACGGCGCACGACAACTGCGGCTAAGGTAACCGAGGCGAATTGTAATATTTGTATTGCTGAAAATAAATGTAATTTGCATATTTGTGATATTTCTATTGCCGGAAATGAAATAATATATTTATTTTTTTAATAAATTAAAATCAGCGGCAGATAAGTGACGGATATCCGTCGAAAACATACAAAAGGTTCAGTCGGTAATCCGACGCAAATATGAAACTGGCCGGAGAAATGAGAAGTTGTCCGGAGAATTATCCATCGAAAATCCGTCACAAGATTACCGACGGTGTTCTGTCAAAAAATGGGTTTCCCACGAGCACTTTGCAAACGGTACATTTCGGACAAGATCCCGCGGGGGAGTTCTATCACCGACAGAAATGTGGTTATAGTGTTGTTATGTGTGTTGAATTTTGCTCTAAATTTAGCATTCTTGTTCATCGTTGTTGAACAATATGACCATCCAAAAAAGAAGTGATGCATAAATATCCATAAAAGATAAACTACCGCCAATTCTTTTTCCTCTGTGACATTCAACTATCACAATCATCATCAAATGGATCAAGATGAGGTTAGCCTAATGTTGTTTATGTATCTATACTCTATAATAAATAAAGGTTTTGGTTACACAATTTTCACGTCTCTCTCTCGTATTAATTGTCCAAGTTTTCCTTAATTGTTTTTTTTAATAATTTTTTGTTTTTTCGTCTCTATCTTCTATTAAATAATAATGATTTTTATAAAATGTTTTTTATTTAAAAAAATATAGGTTTGTTCATAAAACATTTTTAAAAATTGAACATTTTTGCATTTTTTTTATAAAACATTTTTAAAAAGTAACTATATGACGTTTCTAAAATTTGTATTAAAAAATTATGTAATATGTCATAAGTATGTAATATGTAAATATTTATTATTAATTATATAAAATTACACTTATTCATTGCATTTATTCAACTCGTGTAATACACGGGTTTATAACCTAGTTCATATAAAAATAAGAGGAATAAAAGTATCCTGTTGAAATTGATTTGAGTTCCTATTTCACCAGATCTCATGGAGACTTAAATTTCTTTTTGGTTCAAAATCATTTTGATTTGAGCTTCTGATTTCAGATTCTGATTTGAGTTTTCGTACACAATCCCCTTCATTGAATCAAATCAATCGAACTTGATTAGATGAATCAATTTTCAACACGGATTTGTTGTCCATAACTGTGCTTCATCTTCTTAACAATAACGTACAACTAAGATTTTATAAAAAAAGTTGATACGATGAAGAAACTACAAATAAAAGAGATGGGAGAATTCAGTGTATTGTATTTTTACATTTATTTTCCATAAACCAAAATACTTAATTTTTATAATAAAATGTAATTAAAATTTTAAAACTAAAAGTCACATAAATTATAGAATTAAAAGTTGTCTAAAAGTTGAAAACTATATAAACTAAAAAAATAAATTACCTAAACTAATTAAATATTAAAAGTTACATAAATTTAAAATAATCTTCTGAATGCGAAAACACTTTCTCATATCGGTTTTCACCACACTCTTACCATTCAAAGTTAAATATATTGAATTCATATCTCGTGTTCATAAAATATGGTTTTCTTATATTATTTTGAGTTGTTTAATTATTCATTTCTATCTAAAAATAAGTTATGAAAAACTTTATAGTTATAGATACTAAAAAAATGTATTAAATCCTAACATAAAAACATGCATTTTAACACCCGAAAACCACACGGACGAATCTGATGTGTAATGCACCACTAGTTGGACACATCTTGGTCTTCTATTGGTTGAAGCAAGTGGATTAACGTCTGTTACCACACTCACATGCCAAAGGCAACGCCTCGATCTAATCACTAAGGTACGACCTGGTGTGCAGTGGCCGTGAAAGCTGATGTGGCTTCTCTCAAGGGCTCACTCATGAACTAGTACACATAGTCTAAAGGTGGATTCACATATGCTACATAAAATATAACGAGTTAGGTCATAAACGTACATTTTTATGAGATCAAAAATCTAAAATATAATTGAAAGTAAATATTTTTAGGTTTTTTCTAACCACACACGGAATATTGCTAATTGGACCCGCCGCCGATCTATACGCCCTCGTATAGGGCAATACGAGGGCGTATAGAATTCAGTCACTGCCAACAGAATGCCACGTGTCATTCTCTGTCTGGCGGCTGGTCCAATACGTGGCGTATTGACCTATACGCAGCGTATGAGGCACGGGTTATATTTTTGCTTCAAAAGTTGGAAGATTTGGAGTTTATGAATCCTATACGTGGCGTATTGACCTATACGCCACGTATAGGTATTTTTTATTTAATTATATTTTTTTATTTATTTATATTTTGTTTATTTTTATTTTAATTTATATAAACATTTGTATATTTTATTTTTTTTAAACATTTGTTAAATTTTTAAAGTATAACCAAGCAAAATATTAAACATTACAAACCAAACAAAATATTAAACATTACAATCAAACAAAATATTAAACATTACAACCAAACATAATATTAAACATTACAACCAAACAAATAAACTAAACATTATATACATTACATCAAAAAATTAAATATATACATCAAAATGTTTTACATACATAACAACGAAAGAAACAAAATACAAATAAAAGAACTAAATCTAACCGTCTCCGCCGTCACCCTGACCGGCTCCGGCGTCACCCTGACCCGCCCCGCCCTCACCCTGAACGGGGTCGTCCGGATAATGACGTGGCGGTGGTAGTGGGGGTGGCTCGATGCCGGCGGCTCGTGACTGATTCACGAGCTGTCCAACCGCCCACATCATCAGGTCCTCCATGCGATCGAGTTGACGACCCTGTCGTCGTGAGTCGGCAACAAGGCCATCAAGCACTGCCTGGGTAGCCCTATCCAGCCTAACAGACCGACGTACGTGTCGGGGATGCTGTGGCGGATGCTCGTGGACCTGCTCGACGTGTGGCGGCTCGTCCTCAATCGCTATACCCTGTAGCGGCTGAGGCATATGCGGGTCCCCCTGTCCAGGCATCTGCGGCAACGGCACCGGGACCCAAACCTGGTCCTGGACGGCCCCTACGAACCGAAGGCCCTGCGGGAATCGGTGCGTGATGCGCATGCCGCTCGCCGTGCGACGGTCTAATCGGACAGGGGGAATGGCCGGTAACATCGCAGGCTCATGCTGGTCAAATGGTAAGACCGACCGCATGATATGCGTGATGAAAGCACCGCCATATAAAAGTCCGCGCTTCTGTCGCATATAGGCAGAAGCAAAATAAAGCGCCATGCTAGTGGACAGGTCGCACCGCCTCCCAGTAAGCAGGCAGAAAAGGAAGAAAAGATCTCTATCAGTGCACCACTCACGGCTTTTCAGACGCGGTGCGATCGACGTCGAAATAAGCCGGTGCAGATATCTATACAAAGGGTCTCTAATACCCGAGACCCTCCCCTTGGTACCCAACCAAGGACTATCTGAAATCAAGCCCCAAAAAACAAGGAGTTCCTCCTTGTCCACCTCTGTCACCGCCTCGGTGAAAAGCGGCGTCACCGTCTCAGGCTCGTAGTATAAGCCCGTCGTGACGGCCCACTGACTGAGGGTCTGACGGTAAACGACCCCAAAAATAGAAAAAGAAATACGATCCGGGTCAATATCCGGCGCCTCTCCGGGTAGAGGCTGCAGCCCAGTCTCTGAGTAGATGAACGTCGAAAGAAACTCGACGACCAGCTCTCGGTATGTCTCCGCAAAAGAAAGGTCAAAAAGACGCGACCATGGCGTGTCCTCGCCGATGATGGCCCTGGCTCGCTCGGCCTCTTGCACCTCCTCGAGGAGGGCCCAATCCACCGCCGTACCTGGACCCATCTGCACCTCCCGGAGCTTCTGGCAACGGGAAAAAGCCTCCGTATCGGGCGGAAAATCCAGAAATGGGTAGTGCGCAAGATCGTCTAGCTGATCCATCTCAATATCATTATGATCCGCCATATCTGATAATAATTAATTGTTTTTAATTTTTTAATTTAAATAATAATATTATATTGTTTTTAATTTTAAATAATAAATAATAATAATATATTGTTTTTAATTTTAAATAATAAATAATAATAATATATTGTTTTTAATTTTAAATAATAAATAATTATTAATTTTTTAAAAACCTATACGCCACGTATAGGCTTATACGTGGCGTATAGGCGGTTGCCGGGCAAAATAAGCCATACGCAGGCCAATTAAGCCATACGCGGGCGAGTTGCCGGGTAAACCAAGCCATACGCGACCAGTTAAGACCATACGCAGGCTAGTGACCGAGTAAACCAAGCCATACGCAGCGTATAGATTTATACGTGGCGTATGGCTTCATCGTCTTCCTAGGACGAACTATACGCCACGTATAGCCCTATACGTAGCGTATAGCCCTTAAGTTCAGACCTAAAAATCGCTAATCTACCCAGTTTTACCCGCTAATATTCAATTAAAACCTAACATTAATGATCGTGGGTTGAGACACGTACCTTTACAAAGTTTTTTTGAGGCCACAATCCAAATCAACGAGCGGGTAGCGTATGGCTTTGTGTTTGTTTGTTAGGTTCTTGGAACAGCCCGGAAATATTTTATCACACGCGTTCATAAGAGCTTTGTCCCTATCTGTTACTATCACACGCGGCTCCATACACTTTTGCAACATTGCTTTTATTTGAAGTAGCACCCAGACGAAGTTTTCCTCCCGTTCTTTTGATATAAATGCATGAGCGACGCAAAACGACTGGTGTGTGGAGGTCACACCGACCACTTGGACAAATGGAAGTTTATACATGTTTGTTTTGTAGGTCGCGTCGATCATCAACACGTGCGGGAAAGCACGCCACATCTCGTACGATTTCGGATGAACAAAGAATATCTCCTCCACACTATTTGTGACAGGATCTTCTCGAGTATAGTAGACGTATTTTTTAGAAGAAAGCAGGTTTTCCAGAATCTGTATTGGAGTTTCACCGACTCTCGTTTCGTTTTTTATCTTTTGTATAGCATTATAAATGTCCTTTTTAATGCAACTACTCTCTGGGTTTTGTTCCCTTATAGTTGCCAGAATGTTTCGTGGCAACATGTTTTGCGAGTACAACTTCCCCACCAAAAGTTGTTCCGACTGACACAGTCTCCTTGCAAACGAGTGCGCCACAAGATGTTGACTAGGATCGTGGTTATGACTGTCATCCTTCACCGTTAATTTCCAATCACCAGTATTTTCTTGATACTCTCCTTCCAATTTAAAGGGACAACCTATTTTTTTGCTACCGGCACGTCTAACCGTGGCAGTAGACGCACGTTCGCCGTGACGGTCACACACAAGCCACACCTTGATAAACGGTTCCGTCGGATCGTCGCCTTTTCTCCTCGATCGTCGGGTGACAAGGACGTAACCATTCTCACGTCCTCTCCGCATAGCCCAATCCACCAACTGTTCACGAGACTGAAAATTCTGGTCAGTTTTATACGACACATTTTGATGGTTTTGTTCTTCGTCTTTGGAGTCGTCGGTTTGTTGTGTCGGGTAAGAGACTTCACCGCACACGAAGTTGTTAGTTTGTTGTGTCGGGGAGGAGACTTCACCGTATACGAAGTCGTTCGTGGGTTGTGTAAGGTAAGACGGTTCACCGTATACGAACTCGGGATTGCTCAGTGGCTCGTTCAAATCTGGAAGCCTTACCCGTTGATTAGAATAAACGTCGGACGAGACCTCCTCCCAGTTCACCTCTTGAACGCCAGAACTTTGCGGGTTGTTTTCCAGCGACTCGTTAGAATATACCTGAAAACCGTAGTTACCATCCCACCACCAAGACATGTTTATAATTTTTGAGAGATTGTTTGAAATTTTTTTGAACGATACGTTCGAATGAGAATTTTGCATGGTTAAATACACAAAATTTGGCCCCTATACGCATCGTATAGGGCAATACGGTGCGTATAGGATTCGGGTCAAACCTGGTCAAACCTCGTATACGCATCGTATAGTTCAATACGATGCGTATAGCGTACGAGGTACTTTCTGCAACTAGTCAACATCACATCGCTATACGCTCCGTATAGATCTATACGTGGCGTATAGCGATGTGATGGTTGACTAGTAGCAGAAAGTACCTCGTACGCTATACGCATCGTATTGACCTATACGATGCGTATACGAGGTTTGAATGACCAGGTTGTACGAGGATGTCAGGCATGGGAAATTGTGAAGGGCTATACGCATCGTATTGCCCTATACGATGCGTATATGGCCAAGTCCATTTAGCAATTCCCGTGTGTGGTTAGTAGTCCCCTATTTTTATTCTGAAATACAGTTGCATATCACATGAATGTAAATTCTATTTTATTTTCTGACATTTTACAGAGATGAAACATTTTTGGAAAAAAATGTATGGTTTCGTGATTTTTAAAAATAGTTATGAGAAAACACACCTAGATACCTAATACCTAGGAAAGACATGGACCACTCAGAGAAGAGGTAAGGTAAGGTAGGTAGCTAGGTTAAATAAACATGCGAAGTTTCATTAATTCTTAAAAATAAAACACATGATTAATATTATTTAACTAAATAAATAAATGAACAAAAATTAAAATTCATGTTTATCTATTTACTTTGTGAACAATTGATAGTACGTGTGTTAGATATATGGAAAGTTTATTAAGTCAAATAGTTTAATTAATTGTTTTCTATCTTGTAAACTATTTAACTAGTTAAATAATTATAAATAAGTAAACAATAGGGCGTTATTTATACTTTAATTTTTAAATGTCTTATTAACCTTTTCAAGAATTAAAAATACTGGATAATTATTTTTAGAACTTTGCTTGTTTATAATATTGTGTTTTTTATTTGTATGTGTTTGTTAGCATCTTAGTTAAGGAATAAGGAACACAAACCGAATATAAACAAACTTATTTCTTAATAAAAGAGCACAAATATGAATATTTTGTTTATGTATGTGTTTAGAGCCTTAGGCTATGTGTAGTGGGGCTCACCCTCACTCTCGGATCTCATTGGTCCACCTCACATATACGCTGAGAACCTTGTCTCACACCGTGACCTCTCTCACAGCCCCGCCCCACGCCCCCTAGGCGTGATGTTTCATTCCCCTCACGCATGCCACGGCAACCCCACATGGCCGCTCATGAGACCATTACACATAGTCTTACTTACTCTTTTGTGAAAGTTAAACGATCTAATTAGGGTGTTCATCAGGACGGTTGTTGGTTCCTATGGTTGTTCGAGCTTGATTTGTTTAGCTATGTTTATAAAAACAAGGTGAATTCACATTCAAACTCATAAACCTAACTCAATTTCTGGTTAAACTGATTTCAAGTAAACTGTTAAACATAAAGTGTTTCGAACATGATATTGTTAACTTGTAGAATCTTCAATTACATTATTATTATTAGAATGAAATTTCGAAGGATTTAAAAGTAATAACTAACATGAATTTAGCAACCTATCACTAGATAAAAGGATTATCTTGTTACGTGTTGCATGTTGTTCAAACTTATGAGAGGATAAGGGTGAATGGTTGGAACAATGAGGAATATGAGTGAGCATGGATCTGCTCCGATCGAACACATAGCCTATAATAAATGTTTCACTTTTTAGATTTTAGTAACCGACTGGCACAACAAGAATTTTAGGCAGATTCAACGAAATGTCGTCGATAAAGCCTTTCTCGACGACATGTCGTCGAGAATGCCTCGTCGGCAAAGCTCCGTCGAGACTGTTTGAAAAGTCGTCGAGAAAACGTCGTCGAGATAGATTACCCTTTTCTCAACGACATGTCGTCGATATTTCCCCGTCGGTAATAACTTTTCACTTTAAAAAAAAATATTAAATAAAAATTAAATAGACAGTCTCGACGACATGTCGTCGAGATTGATCTATTTAAATTATATTTTATCTTTTTTTTATAAAATCTGGAAACCTCAATCCCGACGACATGTCGTCGAGACTGGGTTAATTTTTTTAAAAAACATTATTTTGAATTTTAAAAATTTCCAGTAATTTAATACACAAAAATTCAGAACCTGTCAAACCTATTACATATTAATACATTTCACACCAATATATTACATAAAACATCGAACAAAAGTATACAAATTGTATAAGTTATTACAAATCATTCAAATAAAAGTTACAACCAAGTTTATTCATCTTCATCGTCGTCATTTTGGTTGCCGGATTGGTTGCGGTCCTATTGCATCTGTTTCACAGTCTCATTCAGTTCACGAATTTGTTCTTTTAATTTGTTGAATTGAGACTCGGAAAGAGCCGAAACATTAGTGGGCATGTTTCTAACTTTTCTTTTAACTCCTCGGGTCCAACCGCGTCTCTCGCCAAGGGCACGTTTTAGGACCTCTTCCTCATCAACATCTCCGTCGTCTTGTTGCATCCGGGTCAATTCTTCTTGAATTGTATTCTGTAATAAACAAAAACTACACATATAAAAAAAAAATTAAAAATCCGACAGCATAACGACTGCAAAATTGATAGCCAACCTACTTAACAATACTCAATAAACATAATAATTCAACAAAACTTAATAAAAACCTATAGTAACACCAACAATAACCAATATGATTAATATTCTAGTGTATTTCCCAAACTTGGAATTCCCTCATCGATATATATACTTACCCAATCGTTTTGTGCCCGAACGTTGACCCATATGCCGTGAGACGTGTGCATACGTCTCCAACCATCAATCAGGCTGACGGTTCTACCTTGTTGTACCTATAAACAACAAAAACAATGTTACTAATATTTGACTAACTTATGAATTCATTTTTAAAATAATATTAACAACTTTTGTTACCTCCTCATATCGCCGTTGAGCAAATGACTTGCTCCCACTAGTATTGGCGTATGGTTGTTTAGCTCGGTTTGAAGAATTTTGATTGCAACGTGCAATATATGTGGGATCAAGGTACGATATGTCGATGAGGGAATTCCAATTGCCGGAACTGATGGACTCATGAGGATGATTCCTTACTTCTTCCACATCCTCGTAACCACCAACCGATTCAAAATGTCTCTTTAAAACAGATTTGAGGTCACGAAATCTACGGACACAGTCATCATGGATGCCCGCATATATTTGTGGCCACTGCGGTGTGTTACTCCAGCTTTATAAATCAAAGTAATTATGTAAAAAAAAGGTAATTAGGAAACACTTAATAATTATGAATGTTAAAAAATTACATTTTATACTTACATGAAGATTGCGAAATACGGTGCTTTGATGCTCCCTAGGAACAAACTCCCAGCCAAAATAGTGTGATGGGATTTTCTCTAGAGCAATAGTTATTTGTCGAACAAACCATCGACCGTTCGGACTGACAAACTTGTATGTCTCGTGGGTTGGATCAAGCTCATGTGGAAGTGGCTTGTTGCCATTTTGGGCGAACGCCTCCAGCATATCAAGGTTTCTACCACGGCCCCTTACTTTTTTCGAGGAAGCTATTAAATAAATTTAAGACTCGCAGATGTTACATGAATTTGAAGAATTATCAAACTAAAATAAGTAACTTACAAGACTCGCAGATGTTACATGAATTTGAAGAATTAGCAAACTAAAACAAGTAACTTACAAGACTCGCAATCTGTAGGGAGCCTCCTAGAATTCCTTCGCGTATCACGACCCCCACCAACACCACCATGTGAACGTTCATAAGTCGCCATATATACATACATAAAATTGAAGTCAATAAAATATAAGTGTCTACATACATCAATAAAATATAAGTATCTACATACATCAATAAAATAAGTGTCACATACATTACAAGTCAATCAGAATCATCACTAATATTATCGTTGTCGTCCTCATCCGAAGTGTAAGTGCCTTCATCATCATCATCATCATCATCAGCCACAATTTGGGGGTTAAGACTCGAGTGACCAACTTCACCTAAATTCGACACCATGGGCAAGTAGCCTAAGTCGATAAACATACTACATGATTGAGTGTCATGTACGATAGGTACAACACTGGTACTTGGACCCTCGTTAACATTACTTTCAAGGTCTGAGTTGACAACCAAGTTATAATCAGATGATCGAGTGTCGTGAAGTACATCTATCTCGTTAACAACACCGGTATCCTCCCAAAGTTTTCGATGATAAACGTCTTCCACAACCTTCCACTTGCCGACGGGGCGAGAAGGATCTTGGAGATAAAACACTTGCTTAGCTTGTGTGGCTAAAATGTACTGTTGAGCATCATACCATTGACGACCAACATAACTTTGACGGCTATCGTCGATAATAGTCAGATTGTCCATTTTAATTATCCGTCTGTTACCCAACGTGTTGAACCATTTACAAAGAAAGACTACAACCGAGTAATTACTTAAATAATTCAACTCTATGATACTCTCAAGTTCACCATAATATGGTGTATCATCTTCTCCGAATGAAACAACACCACTGTTTTGGGTAGTGCGTCCGAGATCACGACTGTGTACCACAAATCTAACACCATTAACGATACAAGCAGTGTAAGAATATACACTCAACGGACCATGTGCCAATGCCCTGAGTTCGTCGGTACAGTCGGGAGACGTGTTTACCTTAGCATTGAGCCATGGTGAAAACTCAGTTTCTACATTTTGTCAGGAAACTCAGTTTTAAACTAGAAAAGATGTTCAAGTTATTTATTTATTAAAAACTAAATTAAAAGAAAAGTTTGAGAAAAAACTTACGATGAGTAGCTTTTAATTTCAACACAGCTGTCCAACACAAACCATCCTAATGAATTTTTGGCATTTTCACAAAGTGGAGTCATTTTCTTTGCCGACATTGGCCGACATTGTGATGAAAACACGGAGTATTGCCTCTTTGGAATGCCAAGATCTTCATTTCTGTCAGGATGATTGAATTTGGTTTGTACATCCTCAAGATACCTAGAGCAAAATGTCAATGCTTCTTCTACAATATAACCCTCCGCTATTGAGCCTTCGGGCCTGGCCTTGTTTCTGACATACGCTTTCAGTTTTTTCATATATCTTTCAAAAGGATACATCCATCTCATATATACATGCCCACCAAGAATAGCTTCTTTGGGTAGATGAAGAACTACGTGAACCATTATGTCAAAAAACGCTGACGGATATATCAATTCCAAATTGCATAGTATCTTTACCAAGCTATCATGTGCGTCTTGCATGTCTGTCTTATCTATTGATTGTGCACATATTTTTTTAAAGAATGTGTAAAGGACACTAATTGCATTTTTAACATCCGCAGGCAGACCTATTTATATCCCTATTGGTAGCAATCGCTGCATGAGAATATGATAATCATGAGACTTTAACCCGATTATATTTGAATCAACCACTTTATTTTTAAAGTTGGATCCAAAGCCATCGGGTAGTTTCACTTCTTTAATGAACTTACAAAAACCTTCTCGATCACTTGGCTTGAACGAGTAAGGGGCATGCGGTTTGACGACCTTTTCGTTTTTCATTGTTATCCATAGATTTTGTCGAATGCCTAAAATTGCCAAGTCTTCTCTTGCTTTGATTGTGTCTTTTGATTTGTCGTTCATTAGCAAAGTACCCAACACGCTCTCACACACATTTTTCTCAACGTGCATAACGTCAAGATTGTGTTTTAATTCAAGAGAAAAGCAATATTTCAACTTGAAGAAGATACTACGTTTGGTCCAATTCAACACGATTTCTTTTCACACCTCCATGCTTAGGATGTTTCCCAGGAACACGATCGGGGAGGTTTTCTAATTGTTCTAATATCCGTGTGTTCGTCAATTTCATATGAGGCTTTCTTTTCTCTTTTTTGCCATTAAACAATAGACTATCTCTCATACGAGTATTGGAAGGCAAAAATCGTCTGTGGCCAACATAAGATAAATTATATATAACACGATAGGAGGGTGTGTCTTCGTTACAAGTAGGGCATGCTAAATAACCTTGACCGCTCCATCCAGACAAGCTGCTACGAGCAGGATAATCGTTGATAGTACATAATAGTGCCGCATGCATATTGAATACAGTGTTGGTTGATGCATCTCTCATTTGTACTCCTTTCTCCCACAACATTTTCAACTCATCCACCAAAGGCCTTAAAAAAACATCAATGTCCTTTCCAGGTGATTTGGCCCCTGAAATTAGCAAAGTTAACATGAAAGAAGTCTCTTTCATACATAACCACGGAGCTGTATTATACGTTGTCAACACTACCGGCCACATACTGTAAGACTGACTCATGTTACCGAAAGGGTTAAAGCCATCGGCAGCCAAACCCAAGCGGACATTCCTCGGTTCTTCTGCAAATTTAGGATATCTCAGATCAAAATCTTGCCATTGTTTCCCATCAACCGGATGACGCATTATAGAATCCCTTGAGCGTCCTGTTTTATGTCATGTCATGTCTTTTGCCGTGAATCTGGAACTATATATTCGTTGAAGTCGAGAAGTTAAAGGAAAGTAACGCAACACTTTACGTGACACTTTCTTGCCACTTGTGTTTGGGTTAACCCATCTGCTCTCGTTACAAATCGGGCAGTTTTCCTTTGACTCATTCTCCTTCCAAAACAGAGCACAGTCATTTATGCAAGCATGGATAGATTGATATCCTAACCCAATCTTTCTCAACTTCTTTTTAGATTCATAGTGAGATTCGGGAATGTGATTCTCTTTCGGTAATGCAATTCTGAGAAGCTCTAAAAGTTGGTTAAACGAAGTATCCGTCCACTTGTTCATAACTTTAATATGCATCAATTTTGATAAAAAGTTTAGGGAAGACATCCAATTACAACCAGGGTATAACTCGGTACGGAGCTCTTCAAAGAACGCATCAAATTCCGGGTCTAAACCAGCTCCACTTCCATCTTCATCAGTATTTTCTTCATGTGTATTTTGTTCCACCATAACATCATCAAGTGCATCAAACATCTCATGATCAGTTACTGCAACACTTGTATTTGTAGCCCAAAGTACGTCTACATCCGAAGCATTAGCATATTCCTCGTCGTGATAAAACCAAGTGTCGTATGCTTGTAGAAACCCATTAACACGTACATGTGAATAAACAAAAGACGGACTTTGCCGATAAGAGTTGGCACATTTTTTACACGGGCAATAAATCTTGCCATCTTCGTCAACATAGTTTTTGGCATTATATATAAACTTTTGAAGACCTTTTCTGAAATCCGGATGATTACGATCTCGCAGTGCAATCTGTTTTTTATTAACTGATAGCACATCAGATGAAATATCTACAGGTGATGGATCCTAACCCACCTTTTGAATATTATATCTCATATGTATACATTTTAACGGGTTGACTATTCAAAAATAAATCGACAACATTTCCCCTTAACCCTCCAAGTATGTGTATGAAACGCAAACTCGAAGAGTAGGAGAAATAGCTACCAATTTACTCTTGAATAGTCAACCCGTTAAAACGTATACATATCCTAAATGAGATAGAATATTCAAAAGGCAGTCTCAAACGGGGACAATCCAAAATTTAACTCTATTAGTTAAATTTCGGACGGGTATTTTCTAAAGGGTACAATCCATAATTTATCTATGTTAGTAAGTCAAACACGAACCGTTTGTTTTTTATCAGATTTTTCAAAAAATATACTTTATATAATAAATTAAACTGATTACGTATCTTTTGCTAAAATAATAAACCAATTTTCCAAGATATTTGTGTTAACAAAGGATCGTGTTCGAGTTCGATATACTAATAAAGTGTTACATAAACTAAACAATTTTTAGTTTAGTAGAAAAGTGTTACCTTTTTAATGCAGTCAAAGTCAAGCGAAAAGAGAAAGCTAAACAAGAAATCCTATAAATTCGTTACAAATGTATTAGATATAAAAAATCATAAATATATAAAAAAATATAAACGGATTAAATATATACATACATACATACATCTATATTGATCATACAAATAATACATTTCACAAAAATTAAAAAACAACAATATATTCTTTTAATTTATACAAATACCCAAAAAAAGAATGCATACAAGTATTTGAGTCAAAACAAGTGAAAGGTTCGTGTTCTAATTACTAACATATATACATGCACATATTCATCTATACTCATACAAACCATACATACATAACACCACCAATAATACATTTCACAAATACATACAAATACCTAAATAAATAATACATACAAACTATACATTAAAAAAAAATAATAACATCATACAAATCATACAGATAATATATACATAACACCACCAATAATACATTTCACAAATACATACAAATACCCAAATAAATAATACATACAAACTATACATTACAAAAAATAAATAACATCATACAAATAATATATACATAACACCACCAATAATAAATCTATACAAACCTACAATTCACCAATTTCACAAATAATCCATACATTTATATACTTATACATCTATATAAACCATACAAACTCTACATCTATATAAATTAACTATCAATTTCACAACATTAACCATCAATAAAAAAAATAAACCCTGCATACTATACATCTATATAAATTAACCACCAATTTCATAAAATAATAGATATATTCATCTATATTATTCAAATAAAAAACAATTAAAACATTTATACAAAACTAAATCTCTCAAATCTAAACCAATTACCAAAATATTAAACAAACATTTATAAATCTATATAAAACTACCCAAATACACCTATAAACACAAAAAAAATATACATATTACGTCCGGAATTTTCTTGAAACGACGACACGTCGTCAGGAAAACCCTCAATCTAGCTTCCAATCTCTCCACCTAGCCAAAAACTTCACCTACACAAGATTTATATTAGAATTTTACGATTATAAAGAAAAATTACAAAAAAAAATCAAAATCGGGTCTAACCACTTGAATAAGAAGAGTAATGGTGGAGAAGAAGGTAGAAAACGGTGGATTTTGAAGAAAAAAAATGGCCGAATTTTGTGGGTGTACCCGAGAGAAAGCTTGAGAGAAGAAAGAGGACAAAAATGAGGAGGAGAAGGGTTTTCTGCGTGTTATTGTCGGGTTAGATCAGTCTCGACGACATGTCGTCGAGATTGGGTCCTTTTATTTTAATTAATTTATTTATTAAATAAAAATAATTTTTTATTATATACCAATATCGACGACATGTCGCCGATATTAGGTGTTTTCTTTAAAAATTATTTTTTTAATATTTTACCAGGCAAAAAAAAATAAAATTAAAAATAGCAATCTTAACGACATGTCGTCGAGACTATTTTTCACCTTTTCCCGGTAAGCGCCAAAAGCTTTCACCCTTTCCCGGTTAACCATTCCCGACGACGTGTCGTCGAGAAAATGTGACAAAAAAAGTTCACGAGATCTGACACCATCGCCGACGACGTGTCGTCGTAACAGGTCCCTTCAATCTCGACGACACGTGTCGTCGAGATAGGTTGTCGAAACTGCTTAATTTTCTAGTAGTGTGGTACGATTATAACAGTTTGATTATTTCTGTTATTGAAAATATGGTTCGGTTAATTCGGTTAACTATCGACTTTGGATATGGGTGGATTCAAGCTAATTTCAATTAATAAATCCAGTTACAGCCGTGGTCAGATAAAATATCAGTAACCCTTTTAATTTATAAACGAGAATAAACACCATTTGATGTGTTATTTATAATGAAAATATAAGAAAACATTTCCGACATACGGTGTATTATTTATAAAAGTAGAAATATACAAAAGATTAGTTTAGTGTCCGATGGATTGGTTAATTCAGCTATTTATACAGGTTTATACCAAACCATAAAATCGGTTATCAAAAAAATCATAACCCTATCATTGGTTTCTAGATTTGTTATCGGTTATTGTTCACCTATACGAAGGGACAATCGGTGGAGATGAATATTTATCAATAAGACATAATCTTGAGAATTTGATTATATTAAACTACTAATATGAAACGTTACAAATGAAAATTGTATTGAATATTAGTTTGAAACATTAAGTAAAAGTTTTAACTTGTTACGAATATATTTATCAATAAGACATACTCTTTAAGAACTTGATTATATAAACTGTCAATATGGATCATTAAAAAATTAAAATTATAAAAAAAAATGAGCCAAATGATATAATAGTCCTTTTCCGTCGGATTTGATGGAAACTAGATTGGTTTGAATGTTGTGTGCCTGTTTGAAAATTTATTTTGCCTCCTTGTGTATTTTCCGGTTATTTTATAGAAATCTAAATCTAATCTAAATTTCTACTCAATAATAAATAAATGTTTTTCATGTCACGTGTCATCTTCATATTCATTCTCATCAACTTTTTTCCCGCATCTCTATTGATGCAGAAGCATCTGACCCAACAAGTGGACCAAAACTAACTCGCATCCGCGGACCACCCGTATGGAAGATAATGAAAAGTGGTTATTTATTTGAAAGATATCAAGACCATATATTTAATAATTTTTTGTTTTTATTTTCATGTACATCTTTTAGTTGTTTAGTATAACTAGGGCATCTAGGGTTTATTATTTTTTAGAATTTGTTTTCATCAGAAAATTGTAATCGAGACATTTGGGCTTAAGACAGCCGACTTGGCTGGAACCTTCGGGTTCAAAGCCGTTGAATAAAATCATATATACTGAGCCATTTGATTATTACCGTGGATTCAGTATCATCTATCTTATTAAATACACATCTATCTTTTAATAATAATATACTTTCAAAGAAAATACTAACTATACTAATAAAACACATTTATTTTAAATTATCGCTTATTATAATAAACTTTGAAACCTAATTATGTAACTTTTATTTTCATTCAAATAGTAATTGAAGGTCAAATCACATTAAATAATAATTAACGTATTTTCGAAACCAAATTATATTTTAATTTTTACATATTTTGAATTTTGTTTTTTATCCTTAGTTATTTTACGTAATGTATTTTTACACGTGTAAAATATATACATAAAAATTTAAAAATTTTATGTATTAATATTTTTCTCCACATGTATAATAGACGGGTTCTAAGCTAGTACATAATATTAGAAGACCGAAAATACTTTTTCCTTAGTTACTAAGTATCTAATGATTGTTTGTAAACTAGCATCGTGACGTAAAATTTATGAAATAAGTTAATAACAAAGAAATATTAAAAATAAAAAACAAATAAAAAATGATGGCAGCAAAGAGAAACTTAAAAACAAAGAAATTTTAAATTAAATAAATGGTAGCAAGGAGACTTGAACCTGGGTGGGGCATGAGTAAGTGGTAATACTATATTTTAGATTATTTATTTAGATTTTTTTATTAAATGGTAAATAAATACTATAAAAATTAATATACATTTTTTTAAAAGTCCCAGAACTTAATTTTGGTATATTAAAAACCCTAAACTTATTAAAAATTCATAAAAAATATCTTAAACTAATTTTGTTATATTAAAGTCTTTATATTTGTTTAAAACGTATGTAGTCAAGTTATAAAATTTTAACCGCTTTAAAAGTAACATGTCATTGCTTTATTTTATTTTTCACAAATACGTGTGTTGTAGATAGGTTTAGAGATTTAAATACAATAAAACTTAATTGAGTGATTTTTCATATATTTATAACAAGTTTAGAACTTTTAATAACTAAAAATTAAATTAAAAATATTTCGTTTAAAATAAATAACTTTTGATTCTTTTATAGTAGTTACACTTTTCTTTAATACATAAAAAGGGCCAATTGCAACTTCCAATGTGATGGGAAGCCCGGATTTTTTAAAAAAGACACACGTTCTATCCCCACTAACATCACTTTGGAAAAGGATATGATGACTCAATGAAGGAAGACCTGGATCTTTGTGATCTCCGATTCGATCTTGAGGGCGTCCGGGTTTTACCACCAGTGAGCTTTCGGGCGGGTGGGTTTTTCTCAAAACTGGAGATAACTTGGGACGATTAAGGGCTCCGTACGACTGGGTTAGGCCAGCTAGCGAATTATTTAGGCAATTTTATATTTATTGGCCGTTAAAAAAAGGCCCAATTCTTTCACAAGTTAGGGTCATGAAGACAAATGATTAATTTTGTCCATATCACAAATACCAACAAACATCACAAAAAGTTGAATTACTTTTCCCGATTATTGACTTTATTTAGGTAAAACATAATAAACCAAATTTGGTGATTTTTATATATAAAAAGATAGATTTTAATTTGATCCCAAAATAAAATAAAGAAAAATGACTATATCTTTTTCCTATTTCTTAAAATAAAAAAAAATGATTTTTTTTCTTGTTACCTTTTTGTTTCAAGAACGGAAAAAGGGTCATCAAAAATAGAAAAGACTATTTATAGAAGTTTTTTTTTAAATAAGAAGTAAAAGGACATGAAAACATAAAATCCATATTATTGTGATCATATTGATCGGGTTCAAAACAGTTTTTTGTCATTTTATTTTATTTTTTAGACGAAAATTGTAAGTCTCAAGTTAAATTAACTAAAATCTAGTTCTAAATAAAAATCAATTAACAACGCGTTAGATATTTGATATCAGATTATTAATTAAAATAAAAAACAATATAATAGAACATTGAATGCATGATGTTTGTTTAGAAATCATGTGATGTGGTTGTGTTATGAGCGGTATCTTTATCATTTTAATTAGTAAATAAAATTTGTCGTCAGCTAGTTACCATGCCGAAAGGTACTCAGAAGAAAACAAAAGTATTTACTGGCGTAACGGAATGTAGAGATAAAGATAACAAGAGTATTCACTTCCGTAACGGAATGTAAATATGAAATGGAAAATTGAATAATAAAAATAAAAATAAAAATAAAAAAGATAAAACTTAACTGAGAAACCGATGATTCAACAACATTTTTTTTATGATTAAAGTTTATATTTTATTTATTGTTATATATGTATACTAGCTTAGACCCCATGTAATACACACGGGGTGAAAAATATCAATACATAAATTTCTAAAATTTTATTTATGTATTTTAAAGGTGTAAAAATATATTACTATACATGTACCATGGATAAAAAATAAAATTGAAAATATGTAAAAAACAATATATAATTGGGTTTCGAAAATACGTCAATTACTATTTAATGTAATTTGAATTTCATTTACTATTTGATTGAAAATAAAAGTTACATAATTAGATTTCAAAGTTTTTATTACAAAGGATAATTTAAAATAAATATTTTTTATTAGTAAGATTAGTAATTTATTAAAAGATATGAGTGCATTTAATAAGAGAGAGAGGCGGGAAAAGAATGGTGAGATTGAATATGGTGGCGACACGTGGCATACAAAAACTTTTATTTATTATATAGTATAGATATAACTGAATTGAACGAATGCCACTTTCATAAAACCTAACCTTTATACTTTTTATTGTTTATAAATAATATTTACACATTAGAAAAGGTTTTATTTTAAGTTTTTATAAATAATTTACCACAAGTCTTCTCCTATGTTTTATAAATTAAAAGCGTGTTATTTTTATCAAGGATCAAAAACAGTTAAGCTTAATGAATTGTAACTAAAACCGGTGAGTTATAAAAATCTAAATACTAAAACATTGGTTATTTATATATTTTAGTTATGTTTATATATGTTAATTGTTTTTTTAATGGATTGCATTCAAATTTTTAGTAAAGTATACACTTTTGAAACTTAGATATTAAATAAAAGTAACAAATATAACATCATTTCTATATCAATGTATCATTTATTCTCATCTCATATGAACACAAGCGTCCAAACAGGTTTAAATATCTAAAGTGAATAAAGAAGTAGGCTATAAAACTATAACATTAATAAGATGTGATTTTATTTATGATCTTTTCATACATTTTTATTAGATTTCATAATTAAGGTTAAATTAGACTTCTTTATATATTTTCAACAAATGATTAAATAATTGTCAAACAAAAAGTTTAAAATATTGTTTTTAATTAATTTACTAAGTAAAGAAATAATCTATTATAATATTCGGATAACTTTTTATAGAAAAATAGAATAAGATTGGCTAAATAATAATTTATGTATGAACTATTTTTTGAATTGCGAACATTGAATGTTGTGATGTCGCATTCCCTGTCATATGGGAGAGCCTCGTCCAACTCCGACCAATATGTTGTCTTAACCGGGCCCACTTGACGTCAGAGTTGGAGAGCATCCAAGGAAAAATTTCACACAATACGGCCCCTTCCGGGCTTGAGGGAGAGCCGAGGCTCGAACCCTGGATAGGCGTGGGTAAAACCCAGGTGCATCAGCCTAAGCTAGGCCTCATTTGCATGTCGCAGAAACTAATGTGAAGAGCAGGGATTGAACGTGGGTCACTAGGAACACCAGGTCTCTCCCTTACCACTCCACCACTAGCTCATTGACAATTTATGTATGAACTATGATATTTTGAAAAAAAAAATAAACCTTTATATATAATAATATAATATTATATAAGTTTTATGGTTTATATTTCAACTAAGAATTTTCTCCGCGTGATGTAGCGGAAAACATGTATATTACAAAGTAAAAAAAACTTATTTACAACAATATAATGTTTTAATTATACAAAAGGTGTCCTCATATAATCAAAAGATAAAGCCATAACATGTCAAGAAAAATATCGATTGTCATTCAATTTTAGAACTTAGTAGGGGATTCCATTTTCTTAGTGCGGACATCATCCAAATATGGAAAACGGTAATACATGAGCATTTGTTAAAAATTTGTTCAAAATTTTATCATTATGTCAAGTTAGTGGATGCTATGATATTTTATGAATGATTACATTTTTTGTACAGATGATCGAAAGAAATACCTTATTTTTTAATCCATTGTTCACTTTTCATAATTGTGGTTTAGTAATGGGGATCGTAAGGTTAAAATTGGTTGGATTGATTGGCTTAAAAACCCTCTTCTATTCATGTAATTACTATTTGTTTTTTTTATCTCGTCTATGATTTATAAATGGGCTTTGGTTATATATTTCAGCCTATCCCAAAAAAAAAAGTAACAGGAGGAATAAAATTTAATTGAGCTTCAAAAACAAAAGAAGGAAGTTGGAGTGGTATATAAATCTTGTATCTTCTATATATTTATATCTATACTACTATATAATAGATATTAAAATGATATAGAAGTAATTTACTCCAAAAAGTAAGACACATTGCGCCCTTTTTTCCATAGTGTATACATTGACGATACAACAAATGTGTACAATTACCTTCTACCCTCCTATTAATTACCATTTAACTCATACACTTAAAGCTTAAGTAAAAAGTATTGGATGATACATGTCTTCTTACATTTAATAATTAATTTTATGATAAAAAATATCATTTGATCAACTTGTAAAATGATTAGCTACAAACTCATACTTATTAAGCATAATATTACAAAATTTACCATAAAACGGTTATTTGAAACATCTTTCTTAAAAATAAAAAAAAAACCAGCTCCATATAATTATTAATTATAAGTATTTTTATGATTTGTAGACTATATGCTAAAAGTGAAAGAAAACAAGAATATATATTCAAGAAAAAAAATGAAATGAAATAAAGTAAATCCCTTGTCATCCTCCATCACAAAAAAATAATTGTTGATTTATCTATATATATACTACTATATAATACATATTTGAAAGATATTGTTCTAATTTACTCAAAAAAATTAAGACAGTTCGTATAATTATTTTTGCATAGTGTACAAATTAGCAATGACTCAAATGTGTATAATTACATTCTAACTTATGTTTATAATTAAAACATAATAGTTACCCTTTAACCCATACACTTAATTCTCTCATTTACTAACATATACACTTAATTATCTCATTTACAAACCCATACATTTAATTCTCTCGTTTACTTTAAAAAAGCTAAGACAACTAGCATATTTTTTTTGCATAGTGTACAAATTAACAATGTCTTGATTGTCTATAGTTACCTACTAACCGATGTCTATAATTTAACCCATTATTAAACTCACACTATATTAAATAGAGAAAATCAGTTAAAGACGTTCAATTCTCCACGTCCACGCACGGTATACCTCTTACGTGTACTCGTACCTTATATAAATATTTTATAGGCAACTTGCATGTGCGTTTACAAATGAGGTATAATTTATAAAAAAATCGTTTAATTAAGCAAATATTTACACAGAATTAATTTGTCGATGTCGCACATCGTGCGGGTTCCCTACTAGTAATAAATGAAAATCTAGGATGTCACGTGTCATAATTCTAAGCCTACTCATACTATTTTTTCTCTTTCTCCCTCATATTAAACGATAACTTTGAATAGTACCGATATTTTTTATAACTTTTTCGGATTACAAAAATATATTATTTATTAAACTAAAAGCCAAATCTTTTTATTAAAAACGCTCTTTCAAACAACAAAAAATTTATAAAATACTATTTTTTTCTAAAAGACCTAACTTTTTTTTAAAAATACAAAATATTTTAAAACCGCTCTCTAAAAAATAAAAGTTTTATAAACAAACAATTTTTTTAGACAAAGCATTTTTTAGAAAATTATTTTTTTTAAAACAAAAATAATTAAAAACCGGAGTTTTCAAACAATGATATTTTTATTAGAAAGACATTTTTTCAAAAACAGTTGTTTACAAAACCAATTTTTTTTAAAACGAAAGTTAAAAAAATGATATTATTATTTTATTAATTAAAGTACTTATTTATACGTAATTTCAATCATATATCTTATCTCACAATATCGTTTTATGATATTTTTTCAAATCTCCATTACTAATTATGGGTTAGGATATGATAAAAAAAAGATTTTAAAAATAAGAAGAGTAAAAAGGATTCTGCACTTTACATGTGTCTTTTTATTGTTTTTGAAATGAGGACATATTGGTTATTGTGTCAAATATGTCAGATCTGGTTATTGTGTGTAATGACATGTCATTGTGCTAAATATTTTTCATCATTGTGTTATATGTATTCATCATTGTGTTTTTACGTTTTATATAATTTCATATTATTTTTGTCACTGTTTTTTAATGTATTATTATATAACATATTGATGAAAACTATTTGACACAATGACCTAACGATAGACACAATGACCAGACCTGAAATTACACAATGACCAATATGACCAGACCTGACATTAGACACAATGACGAACAAATTATGCAATGAGCTGGTATACGTAAATTTTTTTGTTTGTGTATATAACGACATTATACTCGTTTTAAAGATAAAAAAGCGCTAGTTTTTATGGTATAATTTAAAAAAAATGTCATATGTAAAAGTTGTGAACTTTCAAAAAAGGGGGAACCTAATAAAAAGTCAGCAAAAATAGTCATGACTAAAATACCTTTTTAATAACTTTTTTTTCTTACAATTTGATCTCAACCATTAAACATTTCTTAATTTGATCTCAAATTTTATCTAATGGACCTAAATTCTTTTAATATTTTCAGTTTAAAACTATTTTTATTTAAACTTTTCTCTACTAATTATTTAATATTTTTCTTTATTTAACTCGTATAATACACGGGGGGTAGTATACAAGTATATACCATAGAAGGAAGGTGGAGATCCCAGGAGTCGTACGTGGACCCAATGTTTTAAAAACCGGTTTTTAAATTGTATCGGATTAGGCTCAGAAATGGTTCAACCGGTTGTATCGGGTGGTTCAACCAGGTTGACTAGTAAACTTATAATTTCATAAAAATACAACTCTAACTAAAAAAATAATCAATAAAAAAATGATTCCATGATAAAAATAATCCACAAGCACTCAATTTTTCAATAAAGTTTTTTTAAATAAAGTGCATAATTGTTTTATGTCATTGGAGTGTTGAATGTATTAATTTTATAATTGCTTAAAAGATAAAAATTCACCATCGTCATTATCCTCATCAACAAAAGCATAACTATTTTTGTTTCCTACAATATTAAATAAGAAGTTTTATCGCTTAAACGTTTTTAAACAACTTTTTTTTAAGTTTAAACATAAAATTTTACTTGTAACTAAAACCGGTACAACGGTATAACCCGGTATTACCGGTAATACCGGTGGATTAACTAACATACCGGTTTTCTAATTTACCAGGTTCAAATTTACCGGGCTAGTGACCGAGACCTAGTTCAACCTTTATTACCGTCCAGTTTAAACCGGTTTTTAAAACATTGTATGGACGTCTCAAGTAATCCTTAACCAGCTAGACTGGTTTAACTTTGTGAATTGTTCCAAAAGAAATAGCATATATCTTTTTACTACAAGTGCAAAAAGTAATTGGTTTGGCACTATTCACATCCCATTGCAAATTGCAGGAAATAAAAATATAAAATGGGATAAAAGAAATAATTTTATTTGACTTGTGTTTGAGCCACCCAAGTGTATAAATAAATAAAAACTTTATAGACTTTTACCTATTATAAAATTAGGTTAAAATCTCGTGTATTACACGGGTTAAATAAATAAAATATTATATATTTAGTAATAAAAAATTTATAATTTTAAAAACCCGTGTAATACACGGGTTGAATAAGCCAGTATATTACTTCGGTTGAATAAAATATAATGTAATTTGTTAATAAACACATTTGTCAAAGTTTGTTTAAAAAAAATATAATTTGTCGTGACAGTTATAAGGTCTGTTAAGTTAGTTTTTAAAACATTTATTTTCAACTGAGTATTAGTTTTTTTAATTTAATGATAAATGTTAATTCGTATTAAGTTCATTTGATTGATGATATAATAACTATTTATAATTAAATAATAAGTATTCGTAATTAGATTTATTAATATAAAGATTATTATTTAATATGAGAGAAAAATAGAAAATCTAATATTTAATAGGAGAGAGGCGCGGGAAAATAAAGATGATGAGTAACCAGATAATGACACGTGTCCTGAAAAGATTTTCATTTATTAGAGTAGTATGATAAGAAAATAAAATACGCATACAATGATTATATATAATTAGCGCCAAAGGGGTGTAAACGAGTCGAGCTGAGCCCGAACTTGACTCATTTAACTTATTGTGAGCTCGATCTTGAATTCGGCTTGATTTGAGATTTATTTCTAAAGCTTGGGCATGGCTCGTGGTTAGTTTTTCAAGCTTGAGCTCGGATCGGACTCGACTCGTTTATTATTTATTAATTAGGTTATATATATTTATAATTGTTTTTAAATAAATTTTATTATAATTTTTTATATAACATAATATATATTATTTAGTTATGTTTATCATAATTTTATATATACTAATTATTATTTTATAAATATATGTTTATTACATTAAATAAAAAGTTATATAAATAACAACCTTGTTTAGGCTTGAGATCTCGATAACTGATGCTTGGGCTCGTTCACTAAACAAGCTTATTTTAGGCTCGGGCTTGACATCGTTTAAGCTTGGCTCGATTCGAGTTTTTATCTAGCCGATCTCGAGTAGCTCGCGAGCCAGCTTGGCTTGTTTGCACCCCTAAATTAACGTATTTGTAAAATGATGGGATCCTTTATATTTTACAGCTAATATTATAAATTATTAACAAAACACAACGACAAAATCTCAATATTTAATGATGGCGTCATCTAAAATTGGAAAAAAGCTGATTCTCATGCCGTATCCTGTTAGTAATATTGATTGAACACTGATGGCCGTTACACTAAACTTAAACATTTTAATTGGTTTAACACGACCCACTAAACACAATACATTATAAAACAGCTTATTACCTTAGTGGTATATGGTATAGCACGTCCCTGATAATTATGAGAAGTTTCATAAATAACTAGTTATAACATTTTCATATTTTCATATATATATATATAAAAAGTAAAAAAGAATTACATAAACTAAAAGTGTCATTTTTCCATATTTGGAGGCCCAAACGCCAAACCCAAAAGTGCACACAACATGACATGTAACTTACGCATCACAACTTGTACATTTGAGTACCAGTCCAGCTAAGTCCGTAATCATACCACCGCAAAAGTACCGTTTTCTCAGCTCATCTTTTCCCCCTTAACGACAATATAAATCCCCTCCCCCATCTCCCACACCACCACTCCAAAACCCAACATGCTCTCAAGACTAAACACCGGTGGTTGGATGGACGATGAAACAACAACCGACCACCAAACAAACAACAACAACACGACCACAATGTTGAACGACGTTGAAGACGACACCAACAACTGGTTCACTTCTTGCATTGACCCCAACCAGGTCCAGTTTTTTCTACCTCCACCAAAACCCACAATTTCTTCGTTAAATGAAACCTTTGATCTCGGATGTGGGAACGGTATGTTACCCGGGTTTTGTGATTTGGGCTCACAATCTCAACCTTTTGACCCGCAGTTTTCAACTAACCATTTGCTTCAGTTGGCCGGAACCGGGTTCGGGCCGGGTTCGACCGGGTTTTCGTTTTCCGACAACTTGTCGGCCGGGGGTTCGTTGATTTTAAACCGGCCGAAGTTGCTTAAACCGTTGGATAATTTTGCATCCACCGGAGCGCCGCCGACTTTGTTTCAAAAACGAGCTTTGAGGAGAAATTTGAGTGATGCCGGCACCGGCGACGGCGACGGTGATGGTGGGGGATTGGGTTTTTTGGGTGGGGAGATGAGTGGGAAGAAGAGGAAGATGAGTGGGGAGAGTTGGGATGATGTGGATAATTTGAGTTTGGATGGGTCTGGTTTGAATTATGATTCCGATGAGTTTACGGTGAACACCACCGGTAATTTTGGGGAAGATGGGGTTAAAATTTGTGGTGGGAATTGCTCTGTTTCTAACAGTACTGTGACTGCCGCCGCCGGCGGTGGTGGTGGTGGTGGTGGGGGAAATCAGAAAGGGAAGAAAAAAGGGGTTCCGGCGAAGAATTTGATGGCGGAAAGACGCCGGAGAAAGAAGCTGAATGACCGGCTTTACATGCTTAGGTCTGTGGTACCCAAAATCAGCAAGGTGAGATTCAAGAATCATTCCATTTTAAACTTTAATTTTTTAATCTTGATTTAGATTACCAACACAATTGTTAGATTCCCAACACAATTAAACAGACACTCTTAGCAGATTTATTAACAATTAAACAGTAAAATCTCACTCATATCAGAGATGTTAAAAATTAACTCAATTAAACAGTATAATCTCACTTATAGCAGAACTATTAACATGTGTAACAGGTAATGCGGTGTGTGTGACGGGGCAAACCTTGCTCCCACCTATCCTGTCTCGAAAAACTATTTTTTTTGGTATGATACGGTATGGTATATTAATTTTTTTAATTTCAGATGGATAGAGCTTCAATCCTCGGAGACGCGATCGAGTATCTTAAAGAGCTTCTTCAAAAGATCAATGACCTTAACCAAGAACTTGAAGCAACACCATCAAGTTCAGCATTGACTCCTACGGCCGCCACCACCATGGCGGCCGGAGCCACCGGTTTCTACCCTTTAACCCCAACTCCCACCGGTCTCCCTTCGCGAATCAAAGAAGAACTTTGCCCCACCACCATCGCTAGCCCAACCGGCCAGCCTGCAAGAGTAATTACCCTTATTTACACTTACACATAACCGAAATGTCGTTTTTTCGTGAATTATGATGATGAATTATTTAACAAAATGTGGTTTTTTTGTGGCGGTTGTAGGTTGAAGTGAAGCTGAGAGAAGGAAGAGCAGTGAATATCCATATGTTCTGCAGTAGGAGGCCTGGTTTGTTGCTGTCTACCATGAGAGCTCTTGATTGTCTTGGTCTAGACATTCAACAAGCTGTCATAAGTTGCTTCAATGGCTTTGCTCTTGATGTTTTCCGGGCTGAGGTTATAAATTTATATAGTCTTTATATGTTTTTGATCCATTTTAAAGATCTTGTTTATTCATTTTTGTGATTTTGATCGCGGGTTTTTGGTTTTGTAGCAATGCAAAGAAGGGCAAGATGTTCATCCGGATCAGGTTAAAGCAGTGCTGTTGGAGTCCGCGGGTTACCATGGCGTGGCTTGAGTGGGAGGGTCGAAGCGAAGGTGAATAAAGTAGTTTAGTGATGTCGTTTTTCGGGTTTAGTTTCGGAAAGTGGTAGCTTTTGATATGAATGTGGTGTTGTTTAAATCATATTTTGTTGGATTTCGTGTTTCTTTGCGGTTTTGGTACATTTCTTTATTGATGTTTGGATGTGGCTGGCGCGTGCATCAACGTTGCGATGACTACGCGCCAGCCTTGTCTCATATAAGTGACAAACGATTGCCTTTACCTTGTTTGGTGACTTTCGGGCCAACAAACTAACTTTAAACGAGTACTCATAACACACCAACACATAGCTGTCACAGTAACTCGAAAAACTGTAATCCTTAAGCGTTTCACCAATATTTCTTTAAAAGGAAGTATATTTTTCAAAGATATCACCGGTAAGCATTTTTTTAAACCCATGTCATGTCACATTGTGTTGGTATCGAAGACACGCAAAAATAACGAACACGCTCAAAAAGCCAAAATCGTTTTGAAGCTAGAACGGAACCTTCATGATTTCACGGAAAACCTTATGACCACCAAAAACTGTCATCCTTGAGCGTTTCACCAACATTTTCCTTTAAAGGAATGATATTTTCCAAAAATATCGATCGAAATAACTTTTGTTTAGACCCGTATCACATTTCGTTTGAATCGAAGACACGAAAATAACAAATACGATCAAAAAAAGCCAAAAATGTTTCAAAAGATAGAACAAAACCTTAGACAACGTCACAAATCACCGTACTAAAAAAAATGTAATCCTCGCGCGTTCAACTATCATTTACCTTACAGTGAAGCAATTTTTTTAAAACGTCACTAGAAATCATTATTGTTTAAACCCATGTCACATTATCTTGGAATCGAAGACAAATTAAAACAACAAACGCATTCAAAGAAACCAAAAGGTTTTTCAAAAGCTAGAATTGAACCTTCCACGATGTCACGAAACATATTGTGTTCTTGAAAAACTGTCATCTAAATACGTGTTTAAGGTTTTTTTTAATATAACTGGAAATCACTTTTTTTAAACCCTTGTCATGTTGTATTGGAAGCTAAGACACACAAAGTTTGTTTATTTTTGGTAATTGAGTTATTTTAGTTACTGATCAGGCGCAGAAGGAGTCGAAAACTTGCTCACAGAGTTTTGAAAAGTTATAATAGGGGTTTAGTTGTTTGATTTTATTCATACACAATTCATCATTCAATCAATTCACTTGTAACAGTTTCAAAGTTCTTATAATAAAAAGAGTCGAACATGTTGTTTAAGTTGGTGTGTTGGTTTGGTCGTTACCTTCTTGCGATCCTATACAGGTTCAACAAACGGTATCAGAGCTTGGAAAGAAGTGTTGGGATTCAGTGGTGATTAGTTTGACTTTTGTAAAAACGGGTTTTGACAGAGAAATAATTAATTCAGTTAATTAATGAATACGCAACGGAAAATAAAATCATAACCTATTTAACAGCACTGACAAACCGAACAGGATCTGGTTATGAACACGCAAACACAAAAAAAAACAATTAATCTACTGATAAGATTAATTATACCTTAGTGGTTAATAAATAACCGCTCGAGACACCGAGGTACAACGAACCGATGCTAGATCACGAACTGAAACGCGAGAGAATGAGAGACGGCGGGGTTGGCCAGAACTTGCAAAGACAGGAGCAATCCCTTTGCTAGTTGCTTCAGAATTTGCAAAGCAAGAAAAATCGATTCCGTTTCTTATTTGCGCTCGCAAAAAGAAAAAAAAAGTTTTTTTCTTCTCGATCAAAAGAAAAGGACCAAAAGTCCCTTTTGGCGGCTCCCCTTCTCATCACGTTTTAAAAAATTTATTAGGTTATTATTATAATAATAAAACCTATTAATTGTTTCTGGGCCCATAGTCCAAAACGAGATGTAAAAGCCTATACTCATTTAATTATTTTAATAAAAATATTAAAACAATAAATATGAATTATTATTTATAAACTAGTATAAATAATAATTCGCGTCTAACGAATATATATAAAATATATCGTCTCGCTAACAGTTCGTAATTACCAGTTAAGCAGGTTAAATGGATTTAATGTTCGTTGCTCAAGGTGTAACTCTTACGGGTCATAGCTCGGTCAGCCGCGTTGTCCATCGGGTCGGTCCATAAAATCCAACAATCTCCCACTTGGATGTTCCACGATAAATCAACGCAAACAGTCAGCGGCGCTCTGGCTGCACATGGCTGTCCCTAACAAGGTATGACGCTTTAAAGTCATTAACCAAATATCTCGGTGTTAGTAACAGCTAACTAAAGCAAGACAATAGACTTATGACAATAGTTGTCATTCATCCTTCCCGTATAAAACATCAATTGAATCAATGAGACATGGACTTAGTTCATTCTCATATAGCGTTCAATTATTATTGTTCTCGATCAAGAATCAAAGAGGTCCAATCAAACACACAGTAAGTTTGGGTAAGGCCTTTAGATCTGTTCCTAACAAATGCCTTTATGACTGGCAGTTACGCGACATCGGTTGACAGTGATTAAAGAACAGTCCTTGGTAAACGAAAGTTCTAGTATGCATCTCAAGTCAGAGGATACTAAATGAGTATATCAATATAAAAAAAACATCTTATGATTAAAATCCATGAAGATGATTTGAAACGAGTTACATCCAACGTCATCCAAGATGAGGTCTGTGAAGTTGGAAGTCAACTACTTGAGTCCAAGTTCAGAATAGTCTTAATTCAGAGTCGTTCCCACGATTCTGATCGACTACAAATAATTAAGAATACAAGATTCATGGATTAAACGTATTAAAATCGAACACAGTTATAAGAATTCAGAATTGCATTTAAATCAGTAAACCAAAAGAATTCAAAAGTACAACTGTTTAAATGTTCGCACATTCAAAATACTAAATCAAAACATATCGCTAGCAAAACTAAGACCGATAGCATTTTTGTGCTGATCATGCTTTTCCTGAGTCATCGGCTTAGTGAACGGGTCCGCTAGGTTTTGATCTGTGTCTACTTTGCTTATCACGACGTCTCCACGTTCCACAATTTCCCGTATATAGTGGAACTTCCTTTGAATGTGCTTGGCTTTGTGATGAAATCTGGGCTCTTTGGCTTGAGCTATAGCACCTGTGTTATCACAAAGTATCTCGATTGGTTGGCGAATACTCGGAACCACATCGAGGTCAGTAATGAATTTCTTCATCCAAGCAGCTTCGTTAGCAGCATCTGATGCGGCTATATACTCAGATTCAGTGGTTGAATCCGCCACTACACTCTGCTTGGAGCTTTTCCATGAAACAGCTCCTCCATTAAGAGTGAATACGAAACCCGACTGTGAGCGAGAGTCATCTCGGTCAGTTTGAAAGCTAGCATCAGTGTAACACCGTACAGTGAGCTCCTCCTTCACTCCTCCAAATATTAAGAACATGTCTTTGGTCCTTCTTAAGTACCTCAGGATGTTCTTGACTGCAGTCCAATGGGCAATGCCAAAACTTTGCTGAAAACGACTGGTCATGCTTAAAGCATACGAGACGTCAGGTCTAGTGCACAACATAGCATACATGATAGAACCAATCGCTGAGGCATATGGAATTGCTTCCATTTCCTTAAGTTCAATGTCTGTGGAAGGAGATTGCGATTTGTTCAACACAGTCCCTTTAGTCATCGGAACACCTCCTTTCTTAGAGTTTTCCATCCTAAAGCGTGCCATCATTTTGTCTATGTAAGTACTCTGACTTAGCCCTAGAAGCCGCTTAGATCTATCCCTGTAGATCTTGATTCCTAGAATGTAAGCAGCTTCTCCAAGATCCTTCATTGCAAAACAAGATCCTAACCATTGTTTGACTTTGTCAAGCACAGGGATGTTGTTTCCAATGATCAGTATATCGTCCACATACAAGATGAGAAAGGATATAGTGCTCCCACTAGCCTTTCTGTACATCTTCATTCTTGACAAAACCAAATTCTTTGATTTTCTGATCAAAATGAAGATTCCAGCTTCGAGATGCCTGTTTAAGTCCATAAATGGACTTATTCAGTTTGCAGACCCTACTAGGATACTTTGGATCAACAAAACCGTCAGGTTGAACCATATAGACATCTTCAGAAAGATGTCCATCAAGAAAAGCGGTTTTGACATCCATTTGCCATATCTCGTAATCATGGTACGTGGCTATGGCAAGCAGTATCCTGATCGATTTGATCATCGCAACGGGTGAGAAAGTTTCATCATAGTCAATACCTTGAGTTTGAGTGAAACCCTTTGCAACTAGCCGTGCTTTATAGGTTTGTATATTACCATGCATGTCGGTTTTTCTTTTGAAAATCCATTTGCTCCCTATTGCCCGAGAACCGGGGGGTAGCTCAATCAAGTCCCAGACCTGATTATCACGCATAGATTGCATCTCGGCGTTCATGGCTTCAAGCCATTTCTCGGATTCAGGATCCGAGATAGCAGATTTGTAGTTTGTAGGTTCGTCATTTGACTCAGCTACTAACAGGACTTTAGAAGCTTCAAGATTCCATAGGTATCTATTAGGTTCTTTACGAGACCTGCTACTTCTGCGAACGCTTGTGTTTATGTCTGATTCATCAGCAACAACTTCTTGATCAGACGCTCCAACTTCCTCAGCGGTTGTTTGTGTTTCTCGAATTTCTTCAAGATCCATAATATTATTTTCGGTTCCTCGATTTAGAAGATCTTCCTCGAGAAAGTGTCCTTTCCTTTTGATGGAAACAATGTTTGCATCAGGATGATAGAAATAATATCCGCTTTTGTTGTAGTAACCGACGAAAACAACTTTTTAGCCTCTGGGATCGAGCTTGTCATCAGAATCGCTGGTGACATATGCATCACATCCCCATACTCTAAGGTAAGACAAATTGGGTTTAGACCCGTGCCATATCTCATATGGGGTTTTGTCCACCTTCTTAGTCGGTGCCAGATTTACAAGGTGGGCGGCGGTTATAAGAGCATAACTCCAGAAGGATTGAGGCAAGTTAGTTCTACACATCATCGATCGAACCATATTAAGTAGCGTCTCTCGCTCACGCCATTAAGTTGGGATGTGCCAATAGGAGTGGGCAGAGAAATAATTCCGTGCTCCTTCAGATGATTAAGAAATTCTAAGCTGAGATACTCGCCACCTCGATCTGATCGAAGTGTCTTGATAGATTTATCGAGTTGTTTCTCTACTTCGTTTTGAAACTCTTTGAACTTTTCAAATGTTTCATGCTTATGTTTCATAAGATAGACATAAGCATATCGACTATAATCGTCAATAAATGAAACGAACTATCTTTCATGATTTCTAGACATGGTTCTGAAAGGGCCACACACATCAGTGTGTATAAGGCCTAGCAGATCCTTGGCTCGTTCACCAACATGGGTGAAGGGGTCCTTTGTGAGTTTGCCAGCTAAACAAGACTCGCAATTATTAAATGAGTCATGTCAGGTAGGTTCAAGAATTCCCTCGGATTGGAGTCTTTTAATGCGTGCCTTACTTATGTGGCCAAGTCGACAATGTCATAGAAAAGTATCATTAATGCCAGATTTGATACGTTTAGAAAGATTATATATGTTATTGTCAGTTTGAACGTCAATCTCATAAATACCGTTTTGAGGTTTAGCCTCAAAATAAAAGACATCATTTAAGTAGGCAGAAATAGCAATACCATTAAAAACGTACTTAAATCCTTGTTCAAACAATAAAGAAACTGAAATAATGTTTCTGGTTAAACCAGGTGCAAACAAACAAATGTTCAAAACAACAACAAGGCCAGAAGGACATGAGAGATGATATGTTCCAGTTGCAAGAACTGGTACTCTTTTCCCATCACCAACGATGAGCTCCATGTCGCATTGTTTCAGCTTCCTCCAACTTTTAGGCTCCTGCAAGACATTAATGATGTGGTATCCACATCCGGTATCAAATACCCATGTGTTGCTAGAAACAGTAAAAACTTCAATAACATAAATGAGAATACCTGAAGAGGTGCCCTCACCACTAGCCCTCTGCAGCTTCAGCTTGGCTAGATATTCAGGACAGTTACGTTTCCAGTGCCCCATTTTGTTGCATTCAAAGCATTGACGCTCCTCAGGAGGGGGTGCTTTTGAAGCTTTCTTATTATTGTTGGTGGCAGGCTTGACAGCAACATTAACCTTCTTCTTGCCTTTGCTATTAAAACCTCTTTTCTTGGGGTTAGGCTTTTTATCACCAGTAGATCTGACCATCAGAACTTGATTTTTCTTTCCTTGGATATTCATCTCGGCCGTTTTGAGCATACCATGTAGCTCGGCCACTGTCTTCTCCAAGCCATTTATGTTGAAATTCATTACGAATTGAGCATAGGAGCTTGGGAGAGAGTTTAAGATGAAATCAGTAGCCATGTCATCCTTCATGGGATATCCAAGTTTGTTCATCTGGTCGATGTACCCTTTCATCTTAAGTACATAAGTACTAACAGGAGTGCCCTCTTGCATCCTGCAGCGAATGAGCTGAGACTTGGTTTCATAGCGTTCTTGTCGGGCTTGTTTCAGGAACATGCCCTTAAGTTGCTCAATCATGTCAAAGGCATCCAGGTCCTCCATGCTCTTTTGGAGCTCACGGGACATGCAGGCTAGCATAAGGCAGGCCACCTCAGTGGCATCATCTCTTTGTTTTTCCTAGGCCTTACGAGCGACAGCCGTGTTACCATCGGGTGCATCAGGGACTAGTGCATCGAGAACATAGAGTTTTTTGGCCATCTTGAGAACTATTCTCAGGTTGCACTGCCACGAGAGAAAGTTGGTGTTATCCAGCTTTTCATTCTCAAGGATAGACTTGAGAGCGAATGAGTTATTAGTATTATTATTTTCAGTAGACATATGTCAAGATAAGCAAAGAAAATAAATTAGTATAAAGAAAGTGAAAAATCCTTATTAATTTATGACCCAATTATAGAAATTAGAATAAGGAGTGAGAATCTAGCTAAATCAGTCACTATTGGTAGCTGTGGCATACAACATTAGTAAGTGGGTAACTAGACTGACAATTAGTGTCAATTGTGGAAAGATGCATAACTCTCGTGTATGACGCCGCTAAGACAAGACATGTCTATGCATTGATACGTTTAGCCTCATCTATGCCCACTTTTAATCTCTTGACAGCTGGGGCATGTAACAAGAGAGAAAAGTAATAGTCGTCCTAAAACAGGTACTTGCGGAAGGGCCGGATGTGTCAACGAAACCCTTGCGCCTTGGAAGGATAAACTACGCATCCATTGCGTTGCTGTGGCTCCAAACACCGATGTTTCGTTTTATGCTCCAAGTGTTCCTTATAATAGGATGGCATAGACCATTGGTTTTAAATATGGGTTCCAATTTTAGTGTTTACCGAATAGGGTCAAACACAACGAATGATTAAATCATACGTGTGTTGTAAAAGCCAGTTTTACCTTTTAAAGTCATGACAAATTTGATGAACCCTTTCATCTCTCAGGACACTTAATTTTAAATAACCTATTAAAACTAAGTTTGTCGCGACTTGAATAACCAATTAAAGTTAATAGTTGAAAACTATTAAGTTATAAGTTTTGAAATTAAATTTAGTTTAAATTGCAAAACTTTAGCGGTTATTTATTTTATAAAAACAAGTCAGTTGTTATTTTTATAAAATTCTACAAGTTATAAAATTAAAACTTGTGGTGACAGATTGTGACATTTTAAAACTCCTTTTAAAACGTTTGGCGTTTGGTTGGTTTACTATAAATTTAAGTTATAAAAAATCAAAAGCAACCATTAAGCAAATAAATATGTAAATCTTTTAGGGTCAAGATTGTTTGATCTTGCTAGAGCCAGTTAGCAAGATCAAACGGGTCACGGGGTCCACAAAATTAAAACAACCACAAGGATGGACTTCCGTGCATCTAGTCGTCTCGGATGACTCCCACTAACTCCATGATTCCTGTTGCGTCTTCAGATTTGTCTTCGGGTTTTTATTACATTACATAAAATAAAAAAACCTATTCTATTACAACTTTGAGCCATCAAAAGTGGGTCAAAACCATAAAACAAAAAACTGAATAATAAACACAAACAACTCAATCACATGGGTCGGGCCAGATTTACATATTCAACACAATCACATACGGGCAATAAATTTGGTCAAATAAAATAAAAAAAAACGACCAAATTAATAAAATAAAAAAATTGCCCCAAAAAACAGATCAGATTAGAAACTTCAAGATAGTTAAAGTTTGTGATTAATCTAACCGGTGAAACCAGACCGGTTCCGATTTGCGTGTTATAACCCAGTCTCTGATACCACTGTTGGGATTCAGTGGTGATCAGTTTGACTTTTGTAAAAACGGGTTTTGACAGAGAAATAATTAATTCAGTTAATTAATGAATACGCAGCGGAAAATAAAATCATAACATATTTAACAGCACTGACAAACCGAACATGATCTGGTTATGAACACGCAAACACAAAAAAAAATAATTAATCTACTGATGAGATTAATTATACCTTAGTGGTTAATAAATAACCGCTCGAGACACCAAGGTACAACGAACCGATGCTAGATCACGAACTGAAACGCGAGTGAATGGGAGACGGCAGGGTTGGCCAGAACTTGCAAAGACAGGAGCAATACCTTTGCTAGTTGCTTCGGAATTTGCAAAGCAAGAAAATTCGATTTCGTTTCTTGTTTACGACTTGCAAAAAGAAAAAAAAAGTTTTTTCTTCTCAATCAAAAGAAAAGGACCAAAAGTCCCTTTTGGCGGCTAATTCATTACTGACCTCGATGTGGTTCCGAGTATTCGCCAACCAATCGAGATACTTTGTGATAACACAGGTGCTATAGCTCAAGCCAAAGAGCCCAGATCTCATCACAAAGCCAAGCACATTCAAAGGAAGTTCCACTATATACAGGAAATTGTGGAACGTGGAGACTTCGTGATAAGCAAAGTAGACACAGATCAAAACCTAGCGGACCCGTTCACTAAGCCGATGACTCAGGAAAAGCATGATCAGCACAGAAATGCTATCGGTCTTAGTTTTGCTAGCGATATGTTTTGATTTAGTATTTTGAATGTGCGAACATTTAAACAGTTGTACTTTTGAATTCTTTTGGTTTACTAATTTAAATGCAATTCTGAATTCTTATAACTGTGTTCGATTTTAATACGTTTAATCCATGAATCTTGTATTCTTAATTATCTGTAGTCGATCAGAATCGTGGGAACGACTTTGAATTAAGACTATTCTGAACTTAGACTCAAGTAGTTGACTTCCAACTTCACAGACCTCATCTTAGATGACGTTGGATGTAACTCGTTTCAAATCATCTTCATGGATTTTAATCATAAGATGTTTTTTTTTATATTGGTATACTCATTTAGTATCCTGTGACTTGAGATGCATACTAGAACTTTCGTTTACCAAGGACTGTTCTTTAATCACTGTCAACCGCTGTCGCGTAATTGCCAGTCATAAAGGCATTTGTTAGGAACAGATCTAAAGTTCAGTGGGAGTTGTATGTAGTCAATAAGGGATTCTGTACTCTTACATTATATGTAAGAGATAGGCATCGTGGCGACCTCGTTGATTCAAACTGGTGAAGTGTAAGGCCTTACCCAAACTTACTGTGTGTTTGATTGGACCACTTTGATTCTTGATCGAGAACAATAATAATTGAACGCCATATGAGAATGAACTAAATCCATGTCTCATTGATTCAATTGATGTTTTATACGGGAAGGATGAATGACAACTATTTCCATAAGTCTATTGTCTTGCTTTAGTTAGCTGTTACTAACACCGAGATATTTGGTTAATGATTTTAAAGCGTCATACCTTGTTAGGGACAGCCATGTGCAGCTAGAACGCCGCTGACTGTTTGCGTTGATTTATCATGGATCGTCCAAGTGGGAGATTGTTGGATTTTATGGACCGACCCGATGGACAACGCGACTGACCGAGCTATGACCCGTAAGAGTTACACCTTGGGCAACGAACATTAAATCCACTTAACCTGCTTAACTGGTAATTACGAATTGTTAGCGAGACGATATATTTTATTGTTTCCGGGCTCATATTCCAAAACGAGATGTAAAAGCCTATACCCATTTAATTGTTTTAATAAAAAGATTAAAACAATAAATATGAATTATTATTTATAAACTAGTATAAATAATAATTCGCGTCTAACGAATATATATAAATATATTTTAGTTAAAACAATTAAATGGGTATAGGCTTTTACATCTCGTTTTGGACTATGGGCCCGGAAACAATTATTAGGTTATTATTATAATAATAAACCCTATTAATTGTTTCCGGGCCCATAGTCCAAAACGAGATGTAAAAGCATATACCCATTTAATTGTTTTAATAAAAAGATTAAAACAATAAATATGAATTATTATTTATAAACTAGTATAAATAATAATTCGTGTCTAACAATTAATATAACTGGAAATCACTTTTTTTAAACCCTTGTCATGTTGTATTGGAAGCTAAGACACATAAAGTTTGTTTATTTTTGGTAATTGAGTTATTTTAGTTACTGATCTAGAAGGAGGCGCAGAAGGAGTCGAAAACTTGCTCACAAAGTTTTGAAAAGTTACAATAGGGGTTTAGTTGTTTGATTTTATTCATACATAATTCATCATTCAATCAATTCACTTGTAACAGTTTCAAAGTTCTTATAATAAAAAGAGTCGAACATGTTGTTTAAGTTGGTGTGTTGGTTTGGTCGTTACCTTCTTGCGATCCTATACAGGTTCAACAAACGGTATCAGAGCTTGGAAAGAAGAAGAAGAATCTGATTGTGCAGCAGCCGCGAACCAATCGCTGTAGTAAGAGAGTCTGATCGAAAAAGAAGGCAACTACAAATCGTTTTAGTAAGAGAATCTGGTCGAAGAAGGCATTAGCAAATCGAAGTCTTGATCACTAGAGATTCGATCGAATGCGTACACTTCAAGAGTCCGATTAAAGGGACTGGAAACCCTTGGTCGAAGAACGCAAGAATATCTAGTTAAGAACCATGATCAGAACCTAATCAAGAATGGCGGAAATGCAACTGATTGGCGGCATTAAGAAACTGAACAACACCAACTACAACACATGGTCCATTTGCATGATGTCATATCTACAAGGTCAAGACCTTTGATAAGTCACTAATGGTGCAGATATTGCAATAGCCAGAATTGACACGAATGGTGCAATCAACAAGTTGAAAATCAAGATAGGAAGAGCCTTGCTCCTACTTAAAACAACGATTGAAGAAGAACTCTTGGATCACATCCGTGGTCTTGAAACCCCCAAAACATGGGTGAGATACGCTAGCTTCTTTGTTCTCAAAGAAAAAACGACACTAAGCTTCAACTTCTTGAAAACTAGCTTTTGTCGGTTAGCCAGAAAGAAATCACAAAGTGAAAACATTGTGCAGGGACATCGGGGATCTGGATCAAATGACAATTATCGGTGATTCCATAATGAAACGAATAATCATACACTGTTTGAGACCGGAGCTTCAAGCTTTGTAGTAGCCGTCCAAAGGTGGCCGAGCCAACCGTCCTTAACCGACATTGAAAACCTTCTTGCATGTCAATGAGCCTTAACAAAACAGTTTAGTATTGTCACGATTAAGTATGAAGAAGAAAAGGCTCTATATGCCAAAAAATCCAAGAAGGGGCGGTACAGCAAAAGTAATTCAAGTAAATCAAGAAAAACCATGGAAGAAGGACCAAGGCAATCCAAGAGACGAGCAGTCAGATAGCAAGAAGAGAAGAACAAACAAATTTCCCCTATTTATGCTATAATTCATATGGCAAAGGACTGCCTACAGCCGAAGGAAGAAAGGAACTCAGCCGTTGTTAAAAAGGTTAGCCATGGAATATAGAAGCTCAAGTGGCAAAGGTGCAAGAAGCTTATGCTTACATAGAAACAAAAGTCCGATGTATTCGGTGAGTGGATCATAGACTTCGGGTGCTCGAACCATATGACTGAAGACAAAGAACAATTATCAAGACCAATTAAGAGCAAGTGGTATACTTGCATGAGAGGCGTCCGTGAGCCATGGTCACGGCGTGAGTGGGCTTGCAACGCCACCCCCTTGATCGCGTGAGGGGGGTGTGAGCCTTTCACGTGAAGATCTTCAAGGGTGGTAAAGGAACTGAAGGAAGGAAGGAGACCAGTTCAAATTTTAAGTTTGTTTCATATGAAAAAGTTTAGTTGCATTGCAGGTGAAATGGTGGAATAATGAAGAAGATAACTTGGTCATTTTCATATATATTTATTTTATTATTATATTAGATTGGATCTTATCTGACAACACACTTCTTTCAATTGTAATATATTATTATTGTTATTTTTTTTATAATTCTTAATTTTATTTTATTGTAAACTTATATAATTTTTATTTAATGTAATTTTATTTATATAAATTTAATATTTGCATTTTATTAAAAAATTATAAAATACATTTAATGATCACATCACACTCACTCACTTGGTTATTTCCCTTGTCAAATGAGTGTGGTGTGAGAAATGAAGAAAATGATGTGGCGTCACATGGCAACCATATATTCTCTCACTTGAGCCTCGTCCACTTAGATATACCACATGCTCTAAGTATAATAGAAACCGAGTGGTGGTAATATTCCAAGCATCATATTGCTTATTTGGTTGGTTAAATTTTTTTTCACTATCCAACTTGTGTATATATAATGCGTATTCATACAAAAAAATTAACATACACTAGGCGTCTGCCTGGTGGTTAGGGCGCTCCTCGTTCACACCCATAATTCGGGTTCAATCCCAAGGCAACATCCCCCTACGCGGTCGGTTTGTTCGATCTGTTTTATTTTTTATTTAAATTGGTTTTTTTAACTTCATTTTATTTAACTAAAATCATAATTAATAATTTTTGAATTATAATTTAATATTTTGTTTAATGATCTTTTATTTTTTAAACAAAAATTATTTTAATTTTTTAATTATTTAATTTTTATAATTAATTTTGTGAGTATTTTTTTCTCTTATAATATGACACTTTACAAACTTCATAATGTATCGTTGTGACGTGTTTATTTTTATTTACTTTTTGATATAAGTTTAATTCAAAACCGGGTTTTCATGTTAATGTACAAGTCATCAAAGCCCTAGCTTACAAGCCATCGAAGCTGCTTCAAGGCTTCGTTTTTTTTTTCTTCCTTTTATAACCTTTAAAATCTGGTGTTTTATAAAATCCTGGATTTGCCGTTTCAACTTACTTATTTTGTCAGTGTATCAAATTATTTTCACAGGTTAAATATCATTGTACACGTCGTCGAAATTGAGTCTTACGAGTTTTAACACCCCCGCCATAGCCAATGGATTTCCAAACCTCGTTGTGTTTAATTTTTACATTAATATTTGTATATCCTAAAATAGTCATCCACTTTCAAAATATATATTATGATTTTTTTTAACAGCAACAATGAAGATTACTCATATAATCGCTAGCGAAGAACTAGCAAAAAAAAACCCAGATCCAAACCACCACACCATACCAAAACTTAGATCGACATTAAAGATCATTACAAGCTGGTGTCTCAAATCTGCATCAAAACTCATGATGTCGAATAAAGGACCTCAAAGAACAGGAAGGGGATTTAAATCCGCCACCAGATCTACCGTCTGGTCTCCGATCTGCCACCAGTTCCGCCACCGCGGGTCTCCGATCCGCCAACCAGTACTGCTTGTTTGGTTTTGTAAAAGCTTCTTTAGTTTCACAAAAATATTATATACCCGTAAGATTTTGTTTAGGTATGTGTAAATTCATATCAATCATATGCATTTTCCTTGTTTTTTTTAAAGAAAATTTTTAAATGTTGAATGATTGTTGCACATGGATCAGAGAAAGAAAGAATATAATAATAATTATTTCATTGTTTTTAGATTATTGATAACATACCCACAAATTCATATTGGTTATTATTAAAATTATGTATTTATTCATATTTTTCTTATTATTTTGTTTTTAAAAGAACTGAATCTTGATAGTTGACTGAAGGTTGAATCGAGAATTTATATGGATAGGGCTTTTCAGTGGAATTTAATGTCTATTAGTGTTGGTTTTATTAGTTAAATAAAAATAATTGAATGTACCATTGATAAGGTTTTGTGTTAAAATCGTTCACTTCAAATCAATTTTTAAAATTTTTTATTTTAGTAATACATTTGCTTTTATATATGGTTACTCATATGATGTTCTAGGTTTGAAGATACTCGAGTGGAAAATACAAGGAGCCAGGGAAATCTCAAAAACTTTCTTAAAAGTGGATGTCAAACAAGGTAAGTTACGATTTTGAATACAATTTATACATTTACACGTGTATAATCGATTTACACAAGGTAAGTTACACATGTTTATACTCGATTTACACATATATCTCTTGTTTGTCTTTGCGTTCTTGGTCGTCGATACACTAAATAACTTTGTATGCTAAAGTTATACACATGTGTATCTTGATTCTATTTTTTGAATTTTAGTTACAAGATCTATAATGTTTAATATACAAGCATATATTCGATTTACACATGTGTATGTTCGATTCACACAAGGTAAGATACACATGTTTATATTCGATTTAGGACCAAACACATTTATTGGGTTATCAGCATTGTTTTTTGTCCTCTCTTAGATTATTTAGTTTTTGTAACCTTTTTGTTTGAAGAGATTGGAATAAAAAGATTTTCTTGCATTCATATATGATTTTACGCATGTTTTTTATTTCATTTTTAAGTTTCTTTGTAAAAGTTTACTTTTAATTTAGTTTACTGAATTTACAGAAGTATAATTTGAATTTACACAATTGTAATTTGAATTTACACAAATGTAAACTGAATTTACACAAGTGTAAACGAAACTTACACAAATATACACATACCTAGATAGAATTAAAATCTTATAGTGTGTAATAAATGTTCACAAGTTTTTTTGATTCATACACATGTGTTTTTTTATTTACATGTGTGTTTTATTACACATGCAGTGTGTAATAAGGGATCGAGGTATGAGAAGAAGATCTGGGTTCAAGACATTGTTAAAAAAAAATTTTGATTTGTATATGTATTTGTTCTTGATTTAAATATATGGGTTTACATGTAATTCAGATTTCAATAAGAGGTGGGGATATTCATTATTTTGTATAAAGTAAAAAAGTGGAATTACCTTTTTACCCCATCTTTAATGTAAGCCACATGTTCTTTATTAGATATATTAAAAATGTAGAATTAATAACAACCACATATTAATATATTAAGAAATGAATGTGTGGTCTACATTGAGTTTAAGGGTTTTCACAACAACTCATTGTTTTCATTTGATACGTCATTTATTATACAAATCCTTTTTGCATGTTTTTTCTTTCTTTTTTTTTTAAACTTTCTTAAGCTTTAAATAATGCATGAGATAGAAGCCAGATTAAGGCTTTGGTCTAGTGGTATACATGCCTAAACTTTAACTAGGGAACATGGGTTCGAATCCCTCGGATGCCTATTTTTAAATTTTTTGCGTTTTCATGTTTTTTTGTGCATGTTGATTTATAACCATAAATAGTATATGCTTATCCCCGTGCAAGGTAAGTTTACCTAAGTTTTTGGCTTTATTTTATAAGCTTTTGTAGACGCTAATTTCTTTCACGGTTTAACACGCCGTAACTTGCGGGTAAAAGCTAGCGTTATCGACCCGTTGCGGCAGCCTCCTATTTTCTAACTCATTTACAATGTTAGAAATGTAATGATAAAAATCGAATGTACTTTGGTCTATATCTTGAAGTGTAAAAGGGTGCCTCTCCCATTGAGGTCGAGGGTTCGAGTCCCGCGATGGACAATGGTGTAACGCATAACAATAATCACGTATATTTTATAATAACGCATAACGATAATCACGCAAGTTATAAGCTTAATCACGCATGTTTTGTAATAACGTATGCCAATAATCACACATGTTATTCGCACAACACATCGACATTTTAGAAAAATTGATTTTTTTAAATAAAACTATAGTCATAAAAGTATAGCAAGAGTATACTCAAATTAAAGAAGACTAAAATGCTCGATTTTATGGTGTAATTTTAAAAAAATTAATGTCGTATAAAAAAGTTATAAGTAATTTAAAAAATGGTTGAACTTGAAAATTTACAACAAAAGTAGACTATTTCAGTTTTACCATTTTTAGAATTTTTTTCACGGTTAAAACAGCCCATTTGATCTTAACCCTTGATTTCCTATATTAATGATCAATAATTCTTTGTACATTTGTATGGAAAAAAAAACCTTTATATTTTAAACTTTCTTTATATATATAAAAGGATAAAAATAACATTTATTAACTTAAAGTAAATCCAATTACAAAATTCTTTTGTTATGTTATTATTAGTGGTATCTTTTTACAATTTTACAATTTTACTCACATGTAATATGCTATTTAAAATCTGTTGTTAATTAATGATCATGTTGAAGAGTCAACATACACAGCCAAATATATGTGATCTGTATATGTTACTTATTTTGTTTGATGATGACGTCTAATTTATTACTTTTGTAAATTAATATATATATATATATATAGGGTTATGTTCATATCAAAACTCACATTTTATGAGAAAATCATAAAACTCTAATCCAATGGTTGTTTTTATCTCAAACACACAAGATTTTGTCATGTGTCTATCTTATTATTTAATTGAAAAGGGTAAAAGAGTCATTTTAACCATCCCCACTTTCTTTTTTTCTAAAAAAAAACTTCTCCTACTTTTTATATCCTTAATAACTTTTTTATACTATGCTATTTTTTATAAAAATTACACCATTAAACTAGTGTCATTTCTCTCTTTAATTCCGTTATAGTCTCGACAATTTTTTTATTTTTTAAAAAACGAACGAGATTACATCAGTGTAACTAGAGTATTACACCAATGTAATGATCAGTTACATAGAAAATATTGCGTTTCATTGAAGACGTGATTTTTTTAATGTAATTAGAGTATTAAACCAATTTAACTAGTTTGATTGGTGTAAATGTTAATTTTGGTGTATTTGTTACATTGATGTAATCTCGTTCGTTTTTAAAAAAAAATAAAAAAAATTGTCGAGACTATAACGGAATTAAAGAGAAAAATGAGACTAGTTTAATGGTGTAATTTTTATAAAAAAAATAACATAGTATAAAAAAGTTATTAAGGATATAAAAAGTAAAGGAAAAGTTTTTTTTAAGGGAAAGTGAAGAATGGTTAAAATGACTCTTTTACCCTTTTCAATTAAAATAATAAGATAGCCCCATGGCAATATCTTGTGTTTTTGAGATAAAAGCAACCATTGGATTAGAGTTTTAGGTCTTCTCATGAAATGTGGGTTTTGATACGAACACAACCCTATATATATATAGGAGGATGTTGAAATAAGAAGTTCAAGTTGGCTAAGAAGCCTAAAAAGCAATCTCATACATTCAATTGGATGATCAGAGGTAGAGATTTAAGTGTAGGAAAAATAAGGGTGGAAAGGTATTTAAGTAATAACCACTTTTGTTGACTTTTTTCAACTTCCCCCACTTTTTTTAAACGTTCATAACTTTTTCATAGGACATTATTTTTTTTTTAAATTACACCATAAAATCGAGCGTTTTTTATCTTTAATTTGAGTATAGTATTGCTATATTTTTTTATAAAAATAAAATCGACACTTAATAAAATTGTGTTAATTTACGTAAATATGCTGGTTTCTAGTAAAACAGCAGAATTTAGCACATTAAAAATTTGTTGGTTTCTGTTAAAACAACACACTTTTCGTAAATGTGCTGGTTTCTTTAACTTGTGCTACTTTTTGTAAATTATTATATGCCTAATTTGGTATCATTCTTTAAAAATAAAAATTTAAAGCATCCATACACCAACAAAACGGTTCAGTGGTAGGCAACAAAAAACTTATGCATCAAAATTTTTATTTTGTGCTGGTTTGTTTTATGCTGGTTTGATGTACTAGTTTTGTTGTGTTGGTTTTGTTTGTGCTTGGTTAGCTAAGAAGAGCAAGTTACACAATTAAACGTGTTATTTTGGTGTTGTTTTATAGTAAAACAACACAATTAATTGTTATGTTTGGTGTTGTTTATGATAAACCAGCACAGCTAATTATGTTGTTTTAAAATACAGCACAGTTAATTGTGCTGTTTTACAAGAAACCAGCACATTTACGTAAAATAGCACAATTTCATTAAGTACCGATTTTGATTTTACAAAAAAATATAGCAATACTATACTCGAATTAAAGGTAAAAAAACTCTCGATTTTATGGTGTAATTTTTTTTAAAAAAATAAGGTCGTATGAAAAAGTTATGTACGTTTAAAAAAAGTGGGGGAAGTTGAAAAAGTCAACAATTGTGGGTTTTTCAAAAATGTCCCTCCACTCATTATTTTCCATACACTTAAATCTCTACAATTGATCATCCAATTGAATGGATAAGATTGTTTCTTAGGCTTTTTAACCAAATTAGAATTCTTAGGAAAACCATCCCCTATATATATATATATATATTTAAACGTAGATTTTAAACAATCATAACAAGTATAAGATTATTTCTAAGATCTTATATTTATGTTACTTCATGTCATATAAATAACAGTGATTAATTAAAATAATTATAGTTAAACTGAATCTAATAAATTTATAGTATCTAGTAAATAAATAAAAATTTCATGTCACGTGTCACCTCTATATACATTGTTATCATTTTTTTTCTCATCTATCTCTTGTTAAATACACTTCTACTTTTTATTAATAATATATTTAAAAAAAATACTAATTATATTAATAAAAACATATTTATTTTAATCTATCTCATAATGTAAGAAACTTTGAAATCTAGTTATGTAACTTCTATTTCAATCAAATAGTAAATAAAAGTTAACTTAAATTAAATAGTAATTACACACGGGTGAAAGATATCAATATATAAAATTACGTATTTCCATAATCACAAAATCCGTTCTTGTTTTATTAAATTTATATTAAATTTAAACAAGTTCATGTTCATTTACAACCTACTTGTCTCAAAAGACTAGGAATAAAAATAATAATTATATTTCACATTCACTTTTGGATCAGATCTAGTTAAATTGAAGTTTAAACCAGCAAACGGAAATAGGATCTTCATTCGACTGTGAAAACTTTACGATTTATGCTGTTAGTCTGTCACCAAACCTGGTAATTTTAATTGGCACCAATAACTTAACACACAAGTAATTGACTCAAACTCTCTTTTATTGAATGAATGATTAAGCAGGTTACAAATTCTTTTTTATAAGCCTAACATCCTAATTCAACATGAATTCTAATTTGAATCAAACTAGAGGAAAAACTATCTCAAAATACCCCTAGACTTATGTAAGTCAATCCTTTTTACCCGAACTTACAAGATTATTCTAACAATCACCCCCTAATCTTGTAACTCCAACGAGTCCTTTCATCTCAATAAACTTTAATCTTGGTAGCGCCTTCGTGAGGATGTCGGCCCTTTGACGATCTCCACTAACATGTTTCACTTTTTATTTCTTCACGCTCGATACACTCTCTTATGAAGTGATACCGCCTATGAATATGTTTACTTCTCCCGTGAAACACCGGGTTTTTCATTAAGGATATAGCGAATGTGTTGTCCACATAGAGGGTTATAGTCTTCTCTTTCTCATCTGTTAGTTCGGACAGCAGCCCTCGTAACCATACAGCTTGGCATGCGGCTGAGTTTGCCGCCATAAACTCCGTTTCACATGAGGAGAGAGCAACCGAGCTTTGCTTTTGTGAGCTCCATGTGATAGGCGCATCATCATAGTAGAATATCGTTCTGATGGTACTTCGTCCGTCATCTAGGTCCACCGAATGACCACTGTCGCTGAACCCATATAAAATTTCACTTCCTTTTCTTGGATAAAAAATACATGTATCAATGCTTCCCTTCAAGTACCGTAATACATATTTGACAGCTTTCGCGTGAGTCAATGTTGGGTCTTGCATGAAACGACTTATGTAACCCACCGAGTAGCTGAGGTCGGGTCGGGTCGGGAATGTGTTAAATAACGCATACAACCCACTGTCTTTCTATACTCGGTTGGATCAGTCTTAGGTCCATCATCCATTTTTGACAGTTTCAAACCTGGGTCCATAGGAAACTGAGTTGGATTGCATTCCCACAGTCCCGACTGTTTTAGCACTTTGACTGCATACCCAGTTTGCTTTAATGAGATTCCTTTGTTGTCTAGAGCCACTTCCATTCCCAGGTAGTAGTGTAGGAGCCCAAGATCACTCATTTCGAATTGGGTTTCCATTTGTTTCTTGAACCCAATAATTTCTTGAACACTCGAGCCGGTAACAATTAAGTCATCCACATAAGTTCCTACAAGCAATAACCTTTGGTGTGCAAGTCTTCGGTAAACTGCTGGTTCTTGTTTGCACCTCGTAAAACCAAGTTTCTTTAGGGCTGAATCAAGTTTAATGTTCCAAGCTCTTGGTGCTTGACGTAGCCTATACAACGCTTTTGAAAGTTTATAAACCTGTTCTTTTCCTGGTTTTACATATTCTTCCGGTTGGTAAACGTAAACATCCTCTTTTAGCTCACCATGTAGGAACGCTTCACGTCTAGGTGATGAACTTCCCAACCTCGATTGGCTGCCAACGCTAGTATTAGTCTTATCGTTTCAATACGAGCTACCGGTGAAAATACCTCTTCGAAATCTATTCCATGTCTTTGAACGTATCCCTTTGCTACAAGTTGTGTCTTGAACTTTGTTATCTCCCCATTGGCATCCCTTTTAACATTGAACACCCACTTTAGCCCAATATTTTTTACGAAAGGTAGGGGTTTTACAAGTTCCCAAGTTTTATTCTTCACTATTGAATCAATCTCGCTATCCATTGCTTTCTTCCAATGGGTTTCTTTTATTGCTTCTTGAAACCCAATTGGTTAATCATCAATGGATAGTAATAGTTGTAGCTCTTCTCCATTTGAGTTGCGAGTAAAACTAGGCATGTTTTCCACATGGTAGTCTTGGAAGCCAACCGAGTAGAACAGAAGTTCTGGTTGATCGACGAATCTGAGTAGTTTCTCCGTCGTTAGTTTCTGACCCGTTTGAGCTGGTCACATCTTCTGAAGTCTCTGTGCTTGAGTCTTGGGTCTGATCGGTGTTGGACCCGTGTCCTATTTCATCTTCAGGTTGCTGTGAGCTTGGCCCTGTTGTCTCGGATGGGCTGAGTTCGCTTTGGGCGGAATCAGCATCTTCAGATTCCACTCTAAAATCTGCCCAGCCTTCATTGTTCAATGTTATCTCACTGTTTGACTTCTCAGTGAGGTTCTTCCAATCATATCCTTTTGATTCATCGAACTTAACATCCTTTGATACATGAACTCGTCCAGTTACCGGGTCATACATGCGGTAAGCCTTTGTTCCAGGTTGTGAACCCAGATGGATTGTAATAATGCTTCTGTTGTCAAGTTTCTTTTGACATGTTGACAAAATTTTGACATAGCCTAAACACCCAAATACACATACGTGAGTGAGGTTTGGTTTTCTTCCTTTTAGCCTCTCATACGGTGTGGATTCTTGTATTGCTTCAGTTGGGGATCGATTTAACAAGTAGATAGAATGATGGACAACCTCTCCCAAGAACCTTCGTGGCATGTTCATTGCCTTTAGAATACTCCTTGTTGTTCCTAAAATAGTTCGGTTCCTTCTTTCCACCACCCCGTTTTGTTTGGGGGGGGGGGGTATATGGCGATGTGAACTGTCGGGTAATTCCTTTTCCCTTGCAGTAGTCTGCCAGCACATGTGAGGTAAACTCACCACCGTTATCGGTTCTTAAGGACTTGACTTTCTTACCAACTTCATTCTCGATCCTTTTAATGAATTCAATGAGATTCCTCGTGACTTGATCCTTACTCTTGATTAGATATACTCACATGTAACGACTGAAGTCATCAGCTATTAGAAGAATGTAATGATTCCCACCATTCGTCATAGGTGTAATGGCCCCACAAACATCAGCATACAGCAGCTCTAAAGGCTCTTTTGCTCGGTATACCGACTCCTTCGGAAAAGAATTCCTTGACTGTTTTCCGTATATGCACGAGTCACAGATCTGAGATGGGTGAGAGATTGGTGGCAGCCCTATAGAGTACTTGGATAGGGACTTAAGTGCATCAAAGTTCAAATGTCCGAGTCGAGCATGCCACTTCCAAGCCACATCTTGAAGTTTAGCATGTAGACAAACCGTAGAGGCAACCTTTAAATTGATTTTGTAAACACGGTTAGTAGAGCGAGACACTTGTAACAGTAGCGTTCCGTTTGGCTCGAACATGCAAAGCACTCCATGTTCAATAGTTATTTTGCAACCCGCCTCGTCCATTTGTCCAACACTTATTATATTGTTCTTAAGTGATGGTATAAAATAGACGTCTTCTAACATTCTTTGTTCACCCGACTTTCCTTCCAATACTATTTTGCCTCTTCCTTTTATCTCCACGCATAATTGTAAGGCCCCAAACCCGGGAGGCCCCACTTGTTGGATTTACTCATTCACAAACAGTTCTTAAACATGAATATCAAATAACGCAGCGGAAAACTTCATTCATGCATCATAATTAAAACTTGTTCATACATGCGGAAGCGTAAACATAGTTTAAAACATATTTACATCATAACTAAACATAACGGGATGCCAGTCTTCATGATCAGCCGGGTAACTCTTCTCGCTTGCCAAGCATCACCGTCCATCCTCATAACCTACCTTAACCTGAATGTGCACACTTAAAAACGTCAGCTACGCTGGTGAGTTCTAGTTTTAACATAAAACTTTAACTTCAAATAAATTGCCAAAAACATCACTTCGTACTTCATTTAATAAAAAGCGTACGTAAAATAATGCAATAACAAATATAACACTTCATAAGTCAACGAACATATAGAATCTGCGCCTTCTCGTAACCGTCAAATCCAAACGTTACATACTGGTTGAATAACTTAAGGATCACCACCACTAGGCCCATCATCACCGTACTGTCCTTCGGGTGAGGAACTCCTAGGGCCCGATACTTAGGTCATCCAACCCTTCAAGCACGGCGTCCCAAAGGATAGCGCGTACCAAACTTCAAGCACTGCGCCCCGTCGGGCGCAAGTACCAAACTTCAAGCACGACTACCCCGTAAGGTAAATCGTACCAAACTTCAAGGATCACGATAATCCCCTTGGTGACCGTCATCACCCCAGTTGTACAACAGTTGGCCAGCCACAGAGGCCCCTAAAAGGTAAAGACCCATAACATACTTCCCATCCCTTAACCTTCATTCTCTAAGGAATATTGGCAGATTCGTTCGTTTGTGACTTTCGTAAACCTTCGCTTCTTTTACTTCAAAAACTTCAGTTAAAGCATTCGTACGTTTTATTAAAAACATTCTCTTCGTTAAAACACTTCGTAAACTTCTTTTGGCAAAATATTTCATAAACACTTCCTTCATAAACATCATTTTATAAAACGTTACATACTTCCTTCATAAACATCATTTTATAAAACGTTACATACAACCTTCGTAAATATCGTTTCATAAACATCGTTTTATAAAATCATCACGTGTGCACACCAGCCCAAAAACATTATTAAAACATTTAAAAGAGGGCTTCTAGAACTCACCTTATAAGCTAGTCTCGGTTGTCCTAAACAAAGGTCCAACCACTTCACTTCCGATCTGAATTGATTAGTTAAATACACATCAGACCAATACCGACTCTAACGGTTTAACCCTTCTAAACATACTGACTTCACTTAATCAGTTCTGATGTCTGCACATATCGAAACTTGTAGTTTCGATGGACCTGCACATATCGAAACTTGTAGTTTCGATGGACCTGCACATATCGAAACTTGTAGTTTCGATGGACCTGCACATATCGAAACTAGTAGTTTCGATGGGGTCTGCACAGATTGTCTTCCCAAAAATCCGAAGCTTTTGCATGCGAGTCTGATCGAGTCAGTATCTCAACTTTTCTTAGATCAAAACGTTCGGTTTTCATTCTAAATGCTATACCTAAGCTCATTTTTAAGTTCCATCCGCAAAATCGTTGCCTTTTTAGCCAAAACCCGAAAATCCCAAAAACGAACAAAAACTCAGATTTAGGTCGGATCGTTACCTGAATCGAGCTTCTGATCCGGAGGTTCTTCTCACGAGTTATGGAGCAACACACTTCTCAAATCTCGGGTCGATCCGACAACTTTCTCTCTCTAAAAGTTGCAAATGAGAGAAATGGGTTGTGACCTTGGCTATTTATAGGGGAGGCTCCCCTTCTAGCCCATCAGACCCGACCCGACATGCCTCGTTCGTTTATTTCGTCATTTTAACCGTCGTTTTATTTTTGGGATGTTACAATGATCCATAACCGAACTTCACCTTTCCGGTGATTTGACTATCAAGATTTGAACCACTCTTGGTTTTCTGTCATATGACTGCTAGCCCCGTTGTCTAAGAACCAAGTATTATCTTCACATGGACTTGATTCATAGACTCTTGGATCAACCCTTTCTTCATTCAGAAACACGTCTTTACCCTCATCGACATAAGTTGTCATATACAAAACGAGTCCTTTTCCTGATCCGGTAGCCTGTCCATCAGCTTGAGACAGGTTACTTTCTTCATTCTTCTTACAGGTGGGGCAATCAGAAAAATAGTGACCCATTCCGTCACATCTAAAACACTTTATTTTCGAGAGGTCTCGTTTTTCTCCCTGTTCCTTTTCTTTGGAACGTCCTCCCCCTTTTATTTTTCCTTGACCACGTCCCTTGTTACTTGGCTCGGCTGCTCCTTTACTCCGCCCGTAACCTTTGTTGTTTTTTCGTCTGGCCTCCCATTCTTCGAAGGTGAACAATAGTTGTTCTCCTTTATTTGGTTGTTTATCTTCTTGATTCACTCGTTCCTCAAATGCAATAAGTCGGCCCACAACATCGTCAAACCCTACGTGAGATCAACTAGTTGCTCTATTGAGACAACCATATGAATGAACTTCTTTGCAGCCCATGCAAGAATTTCTTTACCAAAGTTTTCTCCTCCATTATTGTTCCAAGTGAAGCAGATTTTGATGTTATCCCTGAGATCTTGCATGCAAAGTCGGCGACAGTGCCGGACTCCTTCATCTTCAGCCCTTCACGCTCCGTTGTTAGGGTTTGAAGTCTTGCTTCGATGACACGATCAACCCCTTGATTACGTGATTTCACAGCACCCCGCGTCTCTTTTGTTGTGTCACAGTTACCAACTTGCAGTACTTGTTCTTCGGGTAACGCTTGAAATAATAAGGCAATGGCTATGTGATTCTTGGTCTCATCGATGGTAGTTCCTGGGACTTCCCATACTTTGTGAACAATAAGAATGGCCTTCATCTTCATCGACCAAACTGCATAGTTTGTGTCGGTGAGCATTGGACATGGTAGGTTAGGAACATGGTCCTTTATGGCAACGGGTTTGTTTGCTGCTTCACCCATGTTTCTTCGTTTGTATGTGATTGGTGTACCTGGTGGTGTGCTTATTGGTGATTCCGGATCAATTTTGTCGTCAACAAGTTGATCACGTTCTTGTTTTCCAAGGTCGAAGAGTCGCTTTCTTCAGCCCCTTGATTGTCGTCTGATAAAGTTGCAGAACATGACCTTGCAGGTGATTCTGATCGGACTTCCTTCCTTCGCTTCCGACCTTATCGAACTTCCTTCCTACACTTTATCGGATGAATTTTTCAAAGGCTAAGAACCCGTCGCGCAGATCTTGATCTGTCCTTTAATCGCAGACCTGGTCGGACTCTATCTTCCTCTTTGATCGAGCTAACCTTGAAGCTCTAATACCAATTAAAAGCAAATTGGCACCAATAACTTAACACACAAGTAATTGACTCAAACTCTCTTTTATTGAATGAATGAGATTAATCAGGTTACAATTTTTTTTTTATAAGCCTAACATCCTAATTCAACATGAATTCTAATTTGAATCAAACTAGAAGAAAAACTATCTCAAAATACCCCTAGACTTATGTAAGTCGGTCCTTTTTACCCGAACTTACTTACAAGATTATTCTAACAATTTTAGATGATCAAGTCTCTAACCAGCGCGATAACGCGCATTTGGCCCAAAACATACATCATCTTACGCATCACCGAATCGAACCATCAAAAACACAAGTGCATAATCATATGTTAAACTATACAAGATGAGAGTTCAGGCTTCATTTATATATAACTTCTAGCATGCATGCAAGCAAAGACTGGAATAACGCAGGGAACACGCAGACTATACAGAATATAATACGATATGACAACATTATGCGTAAGTATATCGCGCATATATAGGAGCTACACTATATAATTATATTAGCTCCAGTTGTACAAAATTGAAAATATTATATTACCAAGATTGTCCATCAAGAAGGTGGACCAAACATCTTCATGCAACTCAGAATAGTTGATTCACCTACAACATTAACCTGTAAAATCCATAACCATGATCAGAATCATATGCGCGCTTTCAAAGCACGATAACCATGATGATTGGTTTGAGAAGGTTTACCTAATTATGAATTACAGCTTTCATGCATTCTCGAGTTTCCTTGGGTCTCTTTCATCCATGGCTTCTGCTACTGATGAATTGTCGTCGTCTCTTGAACTTAAAGTCCCGGGATTCATTCTCTGCACCTCCTCTCTGGTGTAAATGAAGATCTTCCGAACCATGCCACAGAATTCCCTGAGCCATATAAAATGGTGAGTACATGGCAGACGCTGACGTGGCAGTTTTGAACGATTTACTTGGTGAAGGAAAAATTTGGGTTGTGGTTTATCTCAAACGGGTCAAACAAAATTTTTAGTTGAAAGAGAAACCGTCCAAAAAAACAGCCCGAAGTCTATTTTAAACGAATGCAACCTCCTACATCATTTTATTCAGATATTCATAATTTCATATTATTATTATAAAAATGTTGCAAATGATCATAGTTGCTACGTTTGGGATTTTACTGGGTACGACTGTTTGTTTTTGTAAATAATCATAGTTAACACATTTGTTATTTATAAACGGGAAAAAATGCAGTGGTGCTTACTGCCATGGATCGTCACCAACAAGCATCATGTCACCCTCGTTGTCTGTATACACGACTAGCCAATTGCGGTTGCTGTTCTTTAGTTCACCGTTAAATTCAAATAACTGATCCAATTCAGAGATCAATTCATTATAGTTGTTGAACTTAGTTAGGTCCACAGACCTACCAAGGGCCATCCCCTGCTTATGAACCTAAAAATAGCATGGCTTAGAAGTCAAAAAAACATTAAAGTTATCATAGCTGTAATAGTCAATAAAGGTGTTAAAATGGGCAAGTCAAAAGATGTTTGGGTCAAAACAAATATTTCTGTTGCAAGGATGGAACAGGTCAGATTGAGTTGACCTGAAACACTTATGTCCACAAAATTAAAGGTTATGAATAATTAGTGTGTAAGATATGATTACAAAAACTTACAATTTCAATAATAATCATTTTTTTAATAATGAGATATTAGATGGTTTTAGGCTTCACAAATACAATTATGAACCACCTCGTTCCGGTTTAAACTATTTTTTTACTCAAACCGACCCATTAGAGATAAAGAGACAACCTGCATCAACCTCTACATGCCCATACCAGCAAAAAAAAATTTTTTTTTTTTTTTTTTTGCAATACCTTTGTACAACTTCTTGTAGAAACACCCTGGGCTTTCACATGACCATCCCTCACAACTGACTGGAAACTTTGGTATTCTTTCTCTTGCTCTTGACCAGTTGCTAAATTATTAACAAGTTTTGATTTCTTTGATTGTTCGGACCTCAAATCAGAGTCAAAGCTGAGGTACTGTTGTGGCTGCAAACCTTGATGTACATCTGATGCATTTCTGTTAGCAGCTAAGGGTACACCAAATATTTTGCAGTTTCCATCTATAGGTGTAACGGGCTCATTTTGTTTAACCAATTTTTGCATCATGTCATTGGAGTAAGATGGCATCTGGGGATATGAAGGAAGCGGTGGCGGCATCAGCCACTTCCCGTGTTGCTGGCTAGAATGAATAGAGTAATCATCAAAAGCACTATACCTGGCATCTCTTGTTGCTGGGAATGAGATTTCACTAGATTGAAGATTACTTTTCATACCACTGCCCAACAAGCTGAGTGAGAGATTGGAGGGTGTAATGGACCATGGATTTGTGTGACCACTGGTTGGTGTAGAGAATCCGTTTGCAGAACCATTGGTGGACCCAAAACCTGATAATAGATCTGTGAAGGAGGATTCAGCGGTCCTAGCAATGGGTACAAGCTTATCTGACCCATAACATTGAGAAACCGAAAGGTCAACTTTTTCATCGTCGGTTATTACAGAAGGCATCCATTGAATTGGTCTATCACATGAATCTGACTCATTATTGTCAACAAAAGTGCCTCTCAAGTTCGATAATTCTTGACCTTGCAAGACCCTTGAGAATGCACTTCCTAGTGAAGGGTCTGTTGCTGCCATTTTTGATGAACCTATAGGACCCAAAAAAGAAGTCAACTTGTTAAAGAACAAATTTCATAGTTCAACATTTCCTAATATGGTCAGCTAACCAGAACTGCATCTCACACTACTAGTAGAGGTGGTCAATTTTGCCCCATTTACTTATGACAGGGTTGATTTGTTGGATATTTTAGTGTAATTGGATTAACTTGTTTGATCAATACATATTATCATAAATATCAAATAAGTTAGGAGGTGCTGAGTGCACGCTTATTTGATTTTATCTTAATATAACGGGGTCCGGGGGCAGCGCCCCTGGAAGCGGGGTCCAAGGGGCAGAGCCCCTGGCTGGGATCGAGCTTAGAAAAGTAATTTTATATAATTTATTATATAAAATTGTTGTCAAAATAATGGGCGGATTATTAATTAATTCGAATTCAATTTAGATGATAACTGCCATTCCCAGATTAAATCAAGGATTGATCATACGTTTTTTTTTTCTGGTTCATCTCCTTCATCGCAGAATTCAACATATTTGTGTTCTTAAAACTCTAATTTGTATCCGATCAAACATTTGGGTGAACCACCAAATAGTTTTGATCTGAAAGTGATCACACGCCTTTCAGGGTATCCAAGAATTCATTCCGTTTTCTACAAATTCTACAACATGATTTGGGTAGTTTCTTTTAATCTCAAATGGGTCTAAAGAAAGTTTTAACTAAAAGGGGAATGGGTCACAGGTCATGTGGGTCAATTTTGACCTGTTTACTTTTGACAGGGTTGATTTGGATAGTGTTTTATCTCAAATGGGTCAATTTTGACCCGTTTACTTGTGACATGATTGATTTGGGTAGTGTTTTATCTCGAATGGGTGAAAAGAAAGTTTTAACTGAAGGGGAATGGGTCAAGCGGGTTGAAAAGATTTCGGAAGCCTTTCTTAATGTGTACAAGTTACAACTACAACCTACTAAATCAACTTATTGAAAAATTTAAGAGTGTTATTGTAAAAAAAATAAGGGATTATGCATGTGGAGGTCGACCCATTTCATTAAGGTCGCTTGTTTTTTGAAACTACTTTATAAGCCACCCAAGTATGTATCCGGTTTTGTTCAACCAAAAACATGCCTAACAACAAAAATGCCTCAAATATATTGGGAAGACAAAATACCATTATATCGATCTATCAAAACACAATGACTCATTGTAAACAAAAACTAGGGTGTTTTTTGTCATTTTACAATGACACGTTACTTTTTGGCAAGATTTGGTACAAGCGAACAGGATACATCCTACCAACCCACCCATCTTGCAAAAAAAGTAGGTACCTTCTCTAGTAAGAACAGAGGAATCAGGAGAAGAAGGCAAAACATTTGACCGGGGTCTTTTTTGTCTATGCACTGGAAGTGTATTAATTGCAGGAGGCATTTGAGCAGGTTCTATATTCCAAGGTGACACTCTATCTGGACGAGGAAGGGAAGAAGTTTCATCCCAGCGTACCTACAATGGCATACAAATTATTTTAGGATCGGTGATTAGCCATCATAAAGTAAGGTACAATTTCACCGGATTAGTAGTAAAGTAACACCTTCAGAGATCTCCATTTAGATTCAGAACCTTTTGGATCGCGTTCTTCAATCCCAACAATAGTTCCTGTGAATCTACAATATGAAACAGATTATAATACTGAAACGAGATGCAATGAAGATGATGAGTAACTAGGGACAACTATACCTTTGATCTGCAGCCTCTTCACCCTCGAACCTCATGTTAAATCTCATCCCTATAGAGTAATTATTCTTGATAGATTCCATGTACTGATTAAATGGAACAATGAACTCTGCAGGACTGGTCCTGTGAAATTTAAGCAAAATGGTATCATATACTGAGAAAAGATAACAATCTTGGATAGCCCTCTCAAAAGAGCATACAAAGAATATATATTTATATTCCATCATATTACATACCTGGGTTTGTAATAAACAGTAAAAAATGTTCCAGTTTGAATGGCGTGCCAAGCTGTTGCAAGGACACCGAGGTGCATGCTCTGGCTGGATATGACAGATGAAGGAATGTTTGCTTGCTGTCTCATTGCACGTCTTACCCCAACTCGAAGTTCACCATTCTCGCCTCTGTGCATTATTAACATATCGATTGTCAAGAAAGAGAAAATGAAATGTCAAACGTAGGGATTATTAAAAGGTGAAGTTAACTAGTACCTTAGAAAGATAAAAGCATCACCAGCAACAAGTTTTTTAGAACTAACAAAAACACTCCAACCACTTTGAAGCAGATGCCTTCGTGGTTGACCTGCCATTTACAGTCAATTATTAATACAGAAAGGTTGAAGCACAACTAAACAAGTTTACATTTGATCAAGTAGCAACAATTTCAGCAATTACCCCGGAATATGTGCCTAAAACGCCATTCATTTCCATGTAAATCCTTAGCCACCAATTCTTGTGTTGGCGGTTGCTGAGACATGTCCTGCCCAAAAAGAACAACATGAAAACACTGATCACCAAAAACTGAAAGGGGGGATTTCGTATATACACCTACAAACATGGGTAAATTTCATATACACCCAACCAAAACTAAAAATATCATATATACCTACGGTATGACCATTCTACCCCTATCTTTTTTTATTAGGGGTGTTGGTTCAACTAGTTTTAACAAAAAATCTGGACCAAACCGCTTACTACGGTTTCAGAAAACGACAAACCAAATTGGCTGGTTTACTTGTTCGGTTTTAGGGGTTTAAACCGATTTTTTATTTATTTTTTTCAAAATTATTAGTTTGTATTAATTTTTTAAAATGACAAAGATGGTTCATAATTACAATACATGTATACATAAATATATATTCTAAATATATATATAACAATTTTGGTTTACACGGCCAGTTCCAAGTTTCAAATCAGACCGAACCGTTAAAACACCCAAACCGCAAAAACTAATTAGGTGACATATTTAACAGAAAAAGCAATCCTTATGTAAGCGCCTAACCAATGGAGGAAGGCATTCATCAGCATGTCTTCTGAAAACTGAAAATCCACCATGTGTACTAGTATCTGAAGCAGTCAACGTCTTGCAAAAAGAATGCACACGAAACTTTGATTCCGGGGGCGGTGGTTGTTCCTTAACCGCATTTTCGTCTTGCTGTCATCACAAAAATGTAGGTAAAACAATCACGTTATAAACACAAAATAAACGGATCTGTTGAACTCATCATGTTTATGATACTCACATTCTGTTCAGGCATCAGAGTGATCTGCGCAAACACCTCATCCCTATCTGCTTCCGCCTACACACACACACACATCAATTACAAAATAATTAAACCAACCAACAAACACAAAATTAAAATCAGGTTTTATAAACTCAATAACTGTACCCTCAATTGGACGTGAACAACACGGCAAAGTATCTTCACCGGAAGGTTATACACCGGCATCTGCTGGTCCGCCACCTGATTGGTCGACGCCTCAACCTGTTTAGACGTTAATCAACGAAGATTACTTAAAATCACGAACAGATAAGAAGAATCATCGATATGAACCTGTTCAAAACCCTAATTTCACAAATTTACAGAAAATTAATAAGTAACCAAACCAGATTTACAAATTGATTCGAATTGAAACCTGTTCTATGTGTCCTTGGGGAAAGTAAAACACTAGCTCGCCTTCATGAGGCACGTTAACGAGCGGACCAGCACAAGCTCGCCATAGATGCTTGTAAAGCGCCATATCCGCATCAACTAAACCAAAAACAGAGAGAAAAACAATCAATTACAAAGAAACAAACCTCAAAATCACTCAACTGTGATAAAACACGCCGGAAAATACCTTTACCGTAACCGGAGACGGCGATACCGGTAACAGAATCAGCAACTCCGTCATTTCTGTCACTAAAACGAGGCGAAGACGTCATTACACTCAGAAGAAGGTCTATCAAATCATCTAAAAGTCCTGATTCACAACAAAACCCTAAATCTCCTCCTTCAAAACTATAAATCAGCTCAAATCTTCAATCTAGCAACGAATTGAGCGAATTAGCTCCACAAAAACCTTATTCCGATTTTTCTGTCGTTAGATCGCACACAAACACAGTTGGTGAATCTCTTTATCTTCTGAAGAATCAATTAAGCAATCTATAATCAGAATATAATCTCTCTTTTGTGAGGCATAAAGATTTTTATAAATTTATTGTGTGTGTGTGTGAGAGAGAGAGAGAGAGATGTTGGAGAGGCAGAGGGGTCAAAACCGGTAGTGCAATCATTTTATTCGCGGGTCCTAATTCTTACACAACTGCGTGTGCCGTGTCGTGACCGGCTATTTCCGGTTATTCGGCTTTTTACCGGGAGCTTTTACACCCAAATTGCATTGTGATCGTCTGAATATAAAAATATTAAAAAAAGAACCTTTAAAATGGTCCAATTTACACAATATTGCTTAAACCGGACTGGAAGAGTCGAATCATTACCAAAAGTAAAAAATATGTCCATTTCCTTTCAAAAAAATATATATATGTCCATCTATACTATATAATAAATAAAGGTTTTCAGTGCCACGTGTCGCCTCCATATTGATTCTCACTATTTTTTTCCGCCTCTCTCTCTTATTTAATGCACTTCTATCTTATTTAATGCACTTCTATCACTTATTATAAGAAACTTTGAAAATTAATTATGTAACTTTTATTTAAATCAAATAATAAATGAAAGTCAAATTATATTAAATATTAACGTATTTTTAAAACCCAATTATATATTAATTTTTACATATTTTGAGTTTATTTCTATCCTTAGTATATGTAATATATTTTTACAACTGTAAAATATATACACAAAGATTTAAAAAATTTATATATTAATATTTTTCAACCCGTGTGTAGACACGGGATCTAAACTAGTTTAATAATAAACTAGATTTCTTTATCCGCGATTCGCTGCGGGAGTATGATCGTTATCAAGATCGGCTCATTTGGGTGGAAAAAACTTACGTCGAAATGCAGACTCGCTATAGCGCACGAAAAAACCCTCAAATTTTAACATAACTCCGTTTTAAAAAAAATATACCTGAACGTTGGCAAAAAAAACTGCACATTCCATTTAAAAAAATAAAAGAACGAAAGTTAGCACAGAAAAACGAAACTAGTAGAAAATTAAACGGGTTAAAATCGTATATTATATATACTATGAGGTGCTAAAATGAGTCGCCTTACAACACGGCGGGGACATTGTCGAATTTGGTGTGGTTTATTTATGGGGCTAAAAGTTACGTACATTCGTTATAGCGTAGGAAAAAAAATACTTGTTTTTTAATAAAACCCGTTTTTAATAAAATTTATATTGGAATGTTGACAAAATAAAACTAAAGAAAGTTACGTTTTCCGTTTTTAATGAAAAAGTAAAGACCAAAAGTTATAACAGAAAAAATAAAGTTATTAGAAAAGTTGACGGATTAAAAGTGTATATTATATGTAGTATAAGGTTGAAAATAAATAAAAAGTAAAAAATTAATAGGTTAATGTTTACAGTCATTCCTCTTTAAAGTTTAAACTTAGTTCATCCATCTTCTAATAAAAACTAAATGTTTTTGTCACTTGGCATCACCACATTACATCTTATAAATTTTTACCTCCAAAATCACATTTATATCCTACATTTAATACTTTAATATTTAACCTTTATTTTTAAAAAATTACATAAATAAACATTTTACCAAATCAATTTATCATTATTACCACTGGCTCATATTTTTTTAAAATTATCATCAAAAGTTTAAAAAAATCAAGAATTAAAAAATAGGATTTTTTTTAAAAGCGAGTTTTTAAAATTTTATTATTAAAAAAGTGATTTTTTAAATATTTATTATCAAAATACAAGATTTTTTTTAATTATACATATAAAATTTAAAAATACTACGTTTGAATTTTAAATAAATATGTGTTAGAATGAGAGATTTAGTATTAAAAGAATAAAAGATTTAGTATTTGTATATTTTTATTATTTTTTTAGTGAGAGATTTAGTATTAAAAGTTTAGCGAGATTTTTCACATACAAGTACAAATAGTATCCGTCAATCAGAGCATATTGATGATGATTTTGATGAAAGTTTATAATCTCCTGATTTTCTAAATGTTTACATTATCAAGTTTGTAAAACCATAAATTAGTTTTAAGTGTCAGTATTTCAGTTATGCTATTAAGAAATATTGAAGAAAACATGGTTTAGGTAATGTGATAAGATTTCAAATCACTAGGTAATCGCGTTATATAAGCGAATATTATATTTGAAAGCAATATTGGTCATCACAATTTTATCTTTAAAATTGGGTTAACATATTTAGACAAAAAATATTAAAAACTTCAAAAAAGAAAATATACAATTATTGTATGTTTTGCAATGACCATGAATAAAAGTTTAGGTCAATCACTTTCAAATGTTGGTTTGTATTTAAAGATCCAGTGTTTATTCATAATCAAATGTATGTTGCATTATCAAGGGTTAAAAGTAGAGATAGACTCAAGCTATTATTCTTTGGTAAACATGGAAAGATTACCAACACCACGTCAAATGTTTAATACAATGAAGTATTTTCAAATTTGTAAATAATTATTGTAAGGTTTCATTTGACATGTAATTTAATGTATTGTAAAAATTAAAGTACACAACTTATGAAAGGTATTTTCATGTATTTTTTGATGTTTTGATTACTCTCATCCATATAATATTAACATGTAACAAAATAAAAAGAAGTTACAAATACAATATCAAATTTGTATAAAGAGTTGTTAAAATATTTATCAATATAATCTTAACGTTTCATCTCGTGTAACACACGGAATTAAAGCTAGTAATTTAATAAAAGTAATAGAAATTGAAGTTAGGACTTCTAATTACGATGAGTAAAAAATAGATTAACCGAACTAATCAATAAAATCGTATCAAAATAATTGACCCAAAGTAATAACAGACGGTTCGAATTTATTTATTTTTTAACAGAAAGTTACAGTTTTCGTTCGGTTATACCTCGTTCCAATACCAAATCGTGTTGTGCCTGGAAACCGAACTGAAATTGTTTGAATATTTGTTGTTGGATTTATGGCCTCATTACTTAAAAGTTTCATGTCGAAATTTATAAAGAAGTGGTTAACAAAAATTTGGACCAAGAGTTTTATGTCAAAATTCATTCATTATTTGGGTCTAACTCTTTTCAGAATCATTCACTTGAAGGACGGTTAGGGTATCCGTCACTCCTTTGCATTGTGGATAATCTAACTGGGACGTATAAATATTAAAAAGTAAGTTTTGTTTGTATGATAAAAGCAGTATAGAAATTTTATAAATTTGTTTGCATAGAGTACAACTCTTTGTTTCAAGGATGTTTCCTCTTTTTTTACGTGATTTGGAATTTAGAAATTTGTTTAGTAAATCAAAATAATAAAAGGTATTTGGTGGAGTAGTTGTAATTTATATTTTTGGTTTCTTAGCTTTAAAGTTTTTTTCTTGCCATTTAATTTATATTTTAATGTTCTTTGTTTTTTCTTACGTTTTAATTTATAACTATAAATTTTATATGTTTTTTTCGCCCATAATAAGTTTATCTAAGGGTTTTGTCTTTATTTTATAAGTTTTCGAGTATGTTAATTTCTTATGCGGTTTAAATCGTCGCAACGCGCGTGTATAAAAGCTAGCATTGTCGCCCGGAAACCGCCGCAACGTACGGAGACTCGTTCTAGTTTTTATTAAAATAAAACACTTAATTTAAAATCGCCAATGTTTATTCAACTTAATTTTATTTTTTTTTAAATAAATTGCAACAATTTTATGTTGAATTCATATAAATTAATTTGTTTATTTGTTTCACGAGATGTCTAAATGTATAGGGCTGTTTGGTTTGAGTCGTTTATAAAACGGCCAATAATGGTAATCCCTGCTATCCAACCGCAACGTTGTGCCCACTTGGAAGGACCGGGAGTGATACTTGGAAAATATGCGCCATAAATTAGAATTTCATGCCATATTCGTTTACATAATTACATATGCTTTTGGAGTTTATTATTAGGTCACGTGTATGCATCGTGAACGGTAAGGGTGAAGGTGGCGTACTCGATAAACTGCTGCGGTACCTGCGGGTACACCGCCGCCGACCTAGTACCCGAACCATTTTGGTGCCTTTTGCGGGTATATGTACCCGAATGGAATTGAGGAGAATAACGGCTATAATGCCGTTAGGGCATTAAATATAAAAAAAACATTTTTTACCATTATAAAAACCATACAACTATACAATATTTTTCATACCAAAAAAATTTATTTCTTCTCTTTTTCTACTTAATATAAACTATAATGGATCGCGAATTGTTGATTACTCCTGAATCATCTGGTGACTTCGAGTTGCTATTTCCTCACGATAGCGGGTCTAGTCTCCAATTTTTGACGAATATTGTCGCCCAAGCCGAACAAGAAGACACAACAACCTCTAAAAAAATATATGTGCCACGTGATCGTGAACAAGCCCTTGAAACTCTAATGAACGATTATTTCGTCGACGAAAATCTAAAATTTGATGAAGGTACGTTTCGTGAAAAATTTCGGATGTCAAAATGTTTATTTTTAAAAATTGTTGCGGATATAGAATCAAAATTTGAATGGTTCCAAGAGGGCGTAGACGGGAGGATGAAAAAGAGTTTCGTGGCGTTACAAAAATGCACATCTACGGTCAAACAACTCGCAACCGGTAATCCTCCCGACGGATACAATGAGTATTTAAGTATGGCTTGTAGGACCTCACGTGAATGCCTACAATTTTTTGTAATGCCATAGTTATATTATATGGCAAAGAGTTCTTACGCAGACCGACAAGCCACGACGTTTCACTTTTGTACAACATGCATGAAGAAAAACATTGCATTCTGGGTATGCTCGGTAGCATCTATTGTACACATTTCGTTTGGAGAATGTGTCCGACAAGGCTACGTGGACAATATATGAGAGGTGATCACCAATACCCGACGATCATGCTCGAAGCTGTGGCTTCTAATGATTTGTGGTTTTGGCATGCGTTTTGTGGTCCGCCGGGCTCAAACAACGACATCAATGTTCTACAACAATCTCCATTGTTTACCAACGAGCAACTTGGAACCGCGCCTAAATGTCCATTTCATGTCAACGGGCGAGAATACAAACGTGGATACTATCTTACCGATGGTATATACCCTACTTGGTCTGCGTTTGTGAAATCATTCGTCTATCCAACCGATCCAAAAGAAAAGAAGTTTAAAAAGGTGCAAGAGTCTGCAAGAAAAGACGTCGAGCGAGCTTTCGATGTTTTAAAAGCTAAATGGGGTATACTTAGGCGACTCGCCCGCTCTCGTAATCCGGAAAAGATTAGGAATGTGGTTTATGCGTGCATGTTACTCCACAATATGATTATAAAAGATGACGGAAATGCAATATCACCGGTCTACATTAGGGATCCTCCGATCAATCCAGTTATAGACGATAATGTCTTTCCGGAGTTGCACGATGCGAGTACACATTTTAGGCTACGATTTGATCTTGTGGAACATGTTGATAACACGATGCATTTGGATGATCCAGTTATAGACGAATATTAGATTGACTTTATGTTATATTATTTTTATTCTATGTATTTTTTTTTATTTCTTGTTATTTTTATTTTATTGAATAAATAAAATGTGTTTTATATTAAAAAAGAAAAAATAATAAAAAATTGTGCCCCCTTCACTTTAGGGTTAGGATAGTAAAATAGTAAAAGTGAGGTGACACAACCTCATTGGTTGATTTTATAAGTGTAGACTTTTTGTGAGGGTTGTGCACCCTTCACCTTAAGACCATGAGTGTTTTCACTAGCGTGAGACAGGGAGAGAGTTAAAATTGTGATCGTTGGAAGCATAAAATAATTAAAAAAGAATATTATCGTTGCTTAACAGTTCTTTTAAAGAAATATGTATTAAAAAAAATAATCTATAAATACCACACAAGTCTTAATTTTAATACAAAAATCATTCTCATCTCTACAAATCTAAAAAAAACACTATGAACCCAAGCAACTCAGTCAATCCAAACGATCCCAACTCTAACCGAGACAACCTCTTCTGATTTGATCCACCGCAATGTTAATACCCACAATTAGATCATATGGTTTTCTTATTCGTGAGTTGGAATTTACAAGCTCCCAATATCAAACAACCACAACCGAACCCCGATTATTTCACGAAACATAATTCGGACCCGAAATAGTTTCTAAAACATAATTGGCGTTGTCAAAAATGAAAAGAAAATTAACTGGCGTAGTAAAAAAGGAAAAGAAAAAAAAGTTGACAAACTCTGGAACTGTTCGCCAAACTTCAAAATGGGCTCCATAGGTAGAAATCGTTTTAGGTCAAGCTTGGGGTCGATATATCCAAGGATCACAAGATCGGTAACAGTCAATCACCTACCTATTTTCAAAACCGCGTTGCTGAAAATTTCCCAAAATAATGGGACGGGAAGTATATCACACCAACAACTTGTTAACTTTGAAATGGAGGGACAGAAGGCAAAAGGTAACAAAGTTTAACGAGATATGCAACAACATTCGTAACAACCTAAAAAGTGGTTCAGCTGACCTTTTCAAGTGGGCTACTACCTAGTGCCAAAACGACCACGATGCAACATTTACTCTTTTACAAATTTTAAAGAAGTCTCTAGAATAGACTCTGATGCTTGTGACGAGTCAATTACAAAAAAAGTCAAAAATATTAAAGTAAGGCGATTACATTCCAACTACTTCGTATGGTCGTTGTCATATTAACCTTAACGACATGGATGACGATGAAACACAACGCCTGTCCGAGACGTCAAGCGTACTTGATTACGGTCAAAATACTCAGGGCCAACATCTATCATTTGATGAGAGAGAAACGTCAGTCGGTCGAAACGATGAAAAAACATATCATGGAAAAATTATAAATATCAGAAGAAAATAGCTTAGGAGTAGAGGGGTTCAATTCATGCAAATTTCAATTTTCAACTCTAGTTTTTGTTTTCACATATAAGTTTGAGTAGCTATTGGGGTGTGGCCCAATTGTAAGAGGAAAACCTCTTAACACTAAGGTTCTGAGTTCAAGTCCTCTGAAGCTCAAGAAAATTTATCTTTAAAAAAAATATAAGTTTGAACGTTTAAAAAACCTCCAAAGAGAGAGGCACGTGACAGGAAACGAAATGTCACGTGTTTGATGGAAGGGTTACAAAAATGTGGGGACCAAAGCCATGATTTGTCCAATAGGAGTTTGTGTGTGGCAACAACCACAAGTTACAAATGCAGGAATCTCTGTCTCGAGTCCGACAAACAGGTTTCTATTCCATGCGAGAAGGTGCATTATAACCTTATCATGCACCCTCTTCACACATTCTTTATCTTCCAGTCGCCTTTTTTGTATCCATTTCTCCCACTTGTTTGAAAAAGCACAAGTTAACCTTTCATCAATTTCCCCGACATTTACTCTATTTAATATATTATTATATAATATAATATAATAAATCAATGAAATTCGGTTCAATGTATATTGTTTGCTTTTATCTTAGATTTTGGCACACAACACATCTTAAATGATGTTTATATACCATTTAAACTAGGAACTAGTTGGGTTCACCCGTACGTTGCGTGGCTTATATTTATTAATAGTCGAGGGAGTTTGGTCATTATTGGTTTGTTCGTCTGTGGCAACGGCTATCACCTAGTCATAAAATTCTAAAACATACCCTGTATATAAAAAAACGTCGCACCGGCTATCACCCCGTCTTAAGACCCTAAAACATACCCCGTCGTAAAAACGAGTGTCACCACTCTGGGCTTCAAAATACTGAAGGCATATCGTTAAGTAACAAAAACACCAATCTAGATACAAAAACATGTCACAACGCTCGTCACTCTACCGTAAAACCCTATATTGTACACATTGTAAAAGTGAACGTCAATTCACCGTAAACCCTGAAATCGTAGTATCAAGAAACGCGAACACAAAAGAATTAAATCAAACGTAAAAAAAATCTGGACGCAACAATTTAAAAAAACAAAAGAAAAAAAACTCAAACGTTGTACCCCGAAACGTCACTTCACCGTAAAATCTCAAAAATCATGAACACAGATATAGACGGAACAATTAAAAAAAGAAAAACTAAAAAAAATCAGTAAAAGACAAAACATTACTATTCATTTGGTTCATAAATAAATATAGATATAATTTCTCTCGTGCGATGCTACGGATTTTAGTTTTTAAAACTTAGTGGTTGTATACATACAGCAGTAAACAATAACGAAAAAAGATAATTTCGAACTACTATTCTTAATTTATTTATTTTACTGTGGTAACAACCCAGGATGATATACGGTTAATTTCATTGAAAATAGCAAACAATTTTTATTTTAACGTCTAAACTTAGGTTTGAACTCTTACTTGCACCTTTGTTAAAGAAAGATTTAATCTTGATAAATATAATTATTAATTTATTAATCGGTTGAATTCGTATTATAATTATAAACAGATCTTGACCCTTCTAGTTTCGCTCCTCAATGAAACACAGTTTGGAGCTCAACTATTTTTATAAATAAATAAATAAAATGTAATATGGTTTAGAATATGGTTACGTATAAGATAAAGAATTATCTTATAAGAAACGTGCATTGCATTGAAGGCTACAAACATGTGAATAGATAATATTTGACATGCTCATGTTGTTGAATATGATTTTAGGAATATGCTTTTAGGACAATGTCATATATTTAAAAACGTGCAAATATTTAAATGTGAATATTTGTTTATTTTCATAATGTAACATATAACACATTGTATGCCTTACTTTTCACTTTGCCAACGTTTGTTATATCCTTTAAAGGGCATTACATACATACATATATATACGCACTTTTCAATAATTTGAAATGTTAAAAGTATAGGATATGTTAGAAGAAAGAACAAATCGTAGACCAGCAACACGTTCGTTAAGAAGATGTTATAGGTTTTGTGTATGTTGTACTCTATGAGTTCGTCGTAGGAGAAGATGTGATTAGAGAAGATACCATTGTGGAAGAATTGATTGAATATATGATGCGTATGTTCATCAATAGGGAGAAGGTAATGTGTTTCACATGAGGTTACTTAACAAACGTATTTGAAGTTCTGGTGATTAAGTGGTATACCCCATAACCAAAAAGTCAGGGGCCAAATCTTTGATGTGTTTATCATAAAAAGTCTAGGTGTAACTATTAAAAAAAACGTGTTTGTAGGATAAATAGACATTGAAATGTAATAGCAAGTGAAATAAGAGGCTAATTGATAATTGAAAAAAAGGATTCCATATGAAATTGTAACAACTACAGTAATATTTATTTTCCAACTAAACATTATTTTAATTGTAATAATAAGAAGCCAACTTAAAACCAAAAATCAATTAAGACAAAATTATAAAATTTGTCTTCTATCTGCCGATCTGCATTCAAAAGTGCATATACGTCATTTATCTTCAATAACTATATTGTTCATCTTTTTTTTTTTTGATATTTTAATGTTTTTTGTTCCTTTGATGGACAGACGTTAGATCTATACGTTAAATCATTCATCACATATGAGGACATTTTATTCTTTCATCTTATCTCCAAGGATATCGACTTCAACAATCTTTATATCATGGAATAGAACAAACGAGCACCTATAAAATGTAACATATGCGTTTGGAGGGCGGAGATGGATCGACGGCTGACTCTAACATCCTTAAATAAAGAAAACATTCACATAGACTCCCAAATATGTCGACTATGCGGAGATGTAGAGGAGACGACCGACCACTTATTTGCATTTTGCTACCTTCCATTTGTGATTTGGCAAATGATAAGTAATTTGTGTAAAATCTTTCCAATTTTCACCTTCTCGGTAAGAGATCTACTGGAAATATACAACACAATTGCAAAAAACAAAATCCAAAAGAAAATGTTTCATGGAATTGTCTTCACTCCTCACTGCCATCAGGCGCATTTGGTAAGAAACGGGCCTTAGTTCTCAAATAAACCAGTAAAAATGGAGAAAATAATTGAAAATATGAAGTCACTGAAAATAAATCATAAATCAAAACAGAACTCGTTACGATGTAGTTTCTACCTTAAAAAAAGAGCAAATTACAGATCCTGTCTTTTACGTTTAACATAAACTAAAGATCCTGTCCTTTAACGAAACTAATTACACGGATCGTCCTTTATTTGAAAACTTGTTACCAATCTTGTCCTTTCTCCTAACTATAGTTAAAAAATAACGTTACTTTTCATCACACCCTAATCACGTGAGGCCATTTACGTAAATTTACCTCCCCCCCCCTCCCAATCTCCACGTTTCAAAAACCCTTTGGCATCTTCTGTACAAAAAAATCGATCGGCCAGATTATTAGAAACACGATTCGCGCTATTTCACTTAACCTGCTTGACATGGGTGATAATCGATTCGCCATTAGAGAACAGCTTGATCAAGTCGATGTTGACGAAATCTACAGTAAGAGAATCGATCATTTTTTTTTCCGTTTTTATGTTATTAGCAATCGGAATTTTGTTCTTCAGATGACCACATCAGTTGATTCGTTTTTTTCGCTATTTATGTTTGCAGGTATATATGAAACTCTTTTTTCTGTCGAGTTGCATCATGGTGGCGAGTTTACTGCACCTCCGGGTCGAATGTATGTTAATGGGAAAGTAAATATTATTGATTTGCTTGATCATGAGAGGTTTTCTGTTCAGGACCTTAAACATGTTCTTTTTAAGTTAGGTTATGTATTGGATAACAACATGGTTGTTTATTACCACTACTTGGTACCCGGTGCAAATTTGGATGTTGAACTTTCAACCTTAGATACTGATTTAGATACTATCAACTTTCTCAAACATGCGAGGGTGCATAAGTTCCTTATTGTCTTCGTTGAACATGGAGTTACAAATGTCTACACATCATATTTGGGATTGATTAATAGTAATAGTCCAGTAGGAGAATCTAGTTTTGTTAGACAGGATGACTTAGTCATTTATGATGAAACTTTGAATGTTAGTGAGGGGAATGACAGTGATGACAGTGACTTCATTGTTGATGATGAAAATTGCATCGATGATGTGGGAGTGGATATGAGAGATTTCTATTTGAATGTTGATAAAGATGCCGAGTGCATTAACCAGAATTTAAATGAAGTAGATTATAAAGAGATTGAACAAGAGGTTCTTGACAATGATGACTTTGACAATGCACCTGAGTTTGGTCATAGTACAGCAAGCAAGTTTTATGTTGGCCAAGAGTTTGGAAAGAAAGATGAAATTAAAAAACTGATAAAAGATCATGCAGTGGAAACTAGAAGGCAACTAAAAATAGTAAAAGATGATCATCATCGGGTCAGGGCAATGTGTCATGGACAAATACCTACTTTTGAAGTTAACGAGGATGGTGCCCACGTTAATAGTCAGGTTAAACTTGATTCTAGCAAGTGTAGCAACTCTGAGGGACCACAAATAAATCATGTCGGTAGGAGGGGTAAAAGAAAACAGCCGGATCTGCATTCATGCCCTTGGGTTATGTTAGCTTCCAAGGTTAAGGGTAGTGAGACATGGAAGATAAAAACCTTGGTAGAAAATCATAAATGCCTACAAACCAGGTCCGTTAGTGCTTGCACACACACTTTCCTATCTAAAAAACTTATAGATCAACTACAAGAAAACCGAGACATCCCTGTCAATGCTGTTCAAGAACAATTTCAAAAAAAATTAGAAATTCGGGTTTCAAAAATGAAAACATACAGGGCCAAAACAAAAGCTATGCAGGAAATTCATGGAGATTATGATGCACAGTATGCCTTACTTTGGGATTATGCTACTGAACTGATGACTACTAATCCAGGGTCAACAGTAAAGATAGATGTTGAACCATCAACAGATCCAACTTCAAATACTAGAACATTCAGAAGGATGTATGTATGTTTAGGACCTTTAAAAGAAGGCTTCAAGGCAATTGGCAGAGACCTTTTAGGTCTAGATGGGGCTTTCATAAAAGGTCCATACCCGGGTCAAATTCTGTCTGCGGTGAGTATTGACCCAAATAATGGTATCTATCCACTGTGTTATGCTATCGTAGAGGCTGAAACAACAAATAGTTGGACCTGGTTTCTAAACTGTTTGGCTGATGATTTGGATTTGGTTAGTAACTCAGATTTCACATTCATGAGTGATAGGCAAAAGGTAACTCTTATACATTTTTTTATGTTATTGTGATTTGATATATATAATTAATGTTTTGAATTAAACAGGGCATTATACCTGCAATTGCAAAGGTTTTCCCTTGTGCTGAGCACAGATTTTGTTTGAGGCACATACTAGAGAACATGAAGCTGAATTTTAGGGGGAAAGCTTACAAAGACCTATTATGGAAGATGGCCACTAGCACAACTGGTATGTACTTCCAAAATGCTATGCAAGAACTTCAAAAGTTAAACACAGAGGCTCACATGTGGTTGTCAAAAATCCCACCGAAACATTGGTCTAGATCACATTTCTCAGGTAAATATTACTAACACATTTTTCTATTTAAAACATTGGTATGTTTTGATTTGTAACTAGTGTTGTGTTACAGGAAGAGCACACTCAGATGTGTTGCTAAACAATATGTGTGAGGTGTTCAATGCAAAGATAGTTGATGGAAGAGACAAGCCCATAATTAAAATGCTGGAATATATCAGGGTGTATTTGATGAGAAGAATTGTAACTGTGTTGAAGGTTATAGAAAAAAGTGAAGGTTTTCTAACACCCACTGCAACCAAGTTGTTTGAATCCATAAAAAAAGAAGCTGCAAAGTACACAGCCATATGGAATGGAGGGGATCAATATCAAGTCAGTGGACCTATGGGAAATCAGTGTGTTGTGGATATGAGGCTTAAAGTTTGTTCTTGTAGGAAATGGGAGATCACCGGCATGCCCTGCAAACATGCAGTGGCATCAATGTGGGACATGGCATCCAATGGACAACAAGTTGGGTTACCAGAAACTTAGGTGCATAAAGTTTACCATTTGAAAACTTGGAAAAATGTTTATAGTTTTCAGATTTTTCCAATCTAAGAAAGAACAATGTGGTCTAAGTCTAAGGTGCCAAATACAATCACACAACCTAAACATCATAAACCGATTGGGAGACCTAAAAAGGTAAGAAAAAAGTCAACAACTGAGTTAGAGAGGGGAGACTATCAAAGAAAGCTTCAACAGTTACCTGTAGCAAATGTAAAAAGCAGGGGCACAACAGTAGAACATGCAAAGGCCAAGGAAAAGCTTAGGGAATTAATTTTTTTTATATTTTGGTATTTTGGGAAGTTTTATGCTTTTATTTTGGTACTATGGATGCTTGTTATTTTTAATGGAATAGCTGTTGAATGAATATTGTTGGTTTTTTTTTTTTTAACAAGTCAAGATTGCCTTGTTGGATTAATGGTTGAATGCATAATTCCAGATAGGCTCTATGTTTCAAATTGAATGTCTAATTTCACATTTGTTGAATGCATAAAAGTCAACTTTGACTAGTGAGGTTGCAGCAAATTGAATGTCAAACAGTTTGCACAGCCTTGTGTTTAGCTCTCAGCCTTTTGTTTGAAACAGTTTGCAATTAGCACAACAAACAGTCCGTCTCATGTTCTCTCATCAAATGCATTTGAGAAAGGTAGTAAAAGACTTTCATTTGCTCTTAAAGGGTGAAATTACATAAACAACAAAACCTATCCAACTACATGGCCATCAATAGAAACTACATAACCAGGCCATACATGACCATAATTGCAATTACAATAACAACAAAACCTATCCAACTAATGATTAACAACTTCTTCAATCTCTTGGCTTCATCTTGACTTGCTTTCACTTTGACTTCAAGAATCGATTTTGATTTTAACAAACCAGGTATGATATCCACTGAACTTTGACACATTTCAGGATCATACCATCCAATGAACTTACACTTTGATCCCTGATGTATAAACAACATTTTTAGATCAATTAACTGTATACTGTAAATTAAAAAAAAGAAGAAAAAACACAAACATACCGTGATTGGGCATGAATAGAACCTTTGACCTGGGTTCCTGTTGGTCCATGATGTTCGAACAATAGCAGGCTTGCCGCAAAAACAAAAAACCATGACTGTCCGATGAAGGTTACAGGTCGACGAGGAAGATAAAGAAGGTAAATTTAGGGTTTCAGATTTTCCTGCTCTTCTTTAAATCAGGGGAAGATAAAGAAGCTAAATTTACGTAAATGGCCTCACGTGATTAGGGTGTGATGAAAAGTAACGTTATTTTTTAACTCTAGTTAGGAGAAATGACAAGATTGGTAACAAGTTTTCAAATAAAGGACGATCCGTGTAATTAGTTTCGTTAAAGGACATGATCTGTAGTTTATGTTAAACGTAAAGGACAGGATCTGTAATTTGCTCTAAAAAAAATTAAAATCCTTTAAAAAAAATTAGCAATTTCGGACGTGTTGCTCGGTCAATATACATAAAGCTCGAAAATCGTATTTTAATTTTTATCTTTTAATTTATTGTTGCTCCAGTCAAGGGTGCTATTTCGTGGGGTAGGTCCCATACTGTTGCCGCCCTCGTACGCCACATTTTGGACGGCTTATTTTACGATCGTCTCAAAATTAATCTTATTGAATTATATTTTATTTTATTATTATCATCATTAATAATTTATTATTATGGTTATCAAGTCATGATTTGGTTGCATGAATATGTTAGTTCTATTTCTATTTTCTTTTGTTTAGGGATAAGGAGTAATCTACTAATTTATTAACTTTTAACTTTTTATAATTCTAAGTTTTATGGTTAATAGAATTATATGAAATTTAAAATAGAAAAAAATATAGTTGGGTATCTCTATAGGTATGAACCACGGTTTTACAATCACGTATGAGATTAGGATTACAGTAATCCCTGTCTCATTACCATAGTGCTATAAACTGTGTCGTCTTAAAACCTTTGTTCTTAAGAGTAGATTTTACCGATTGTGTAAAAAAATATAAATATCAAAAGAATTTTTTATTTATTTGTTTTTTCTGTTAATGATACAATAATAAGTGGTAGCCACCCCGGGTTTTAGTCCGGAGTGCGTTACGCTAGCGGGGTTTGGCCCGTGTAGCGGCGCAACTGTTGTCAAGTGGCAGCAGGCTCCATGGTTTCCCGGTGATAGCCTATGCCCCTCGTACTGAACACGCGGGCCCAGTTCAGACAACGTAGTGGTCAGGTTGTGGGGTACGGGTCTCCGATTTGAAGATGTAACTGGCACGTAAAAAATGAAAGTTACCTATAAAAAAAATGTAATGTGGGTGAAGGTGGGGTACAATGAACGATGTATTGGAGAATTGGGACACAATTAACCTCATTGTCTCCCTTAACTTTTGTTGGTTTCAATTAAATTATGATTGGTTTATTTGAATTAATTTAATCTATTTATTTGCAGGGCCGGTCCCAAGAATCTTCAAAATGTTATGGGTCTGGTACATGTAAAAAAAATAGGGCCCTATGATATAAATTCAATAAACATATAAAAAAACATAATACAGGGTTATATATATAGATTTTTTAAAAAAAAAATTAGGCTTATGTATATAGATATTTTTTATTTATTGGTTTTCAGTTCAGATTTATAAATAATTGTGCTTATGTATATAGATTAAAAAAAAACACATTTCTAAGTGAGTCGTTTTTTAATTTCTAAATGGGTTAATAGGATAAATTAATAATACAAGTTGACCCTTTTATAAATACATAAAATATATATAAAAAATTTAAAACTACAGGCCCTTAGGATACCGGGCCCCGGACAGTCGCCCTCCCCGCCCCCCTAAGGGCCGCCCCTATTTATTTGTATCTGAAAAGAGTAAAAGTTTCAAGATATATCCATATAAATACTTTTATGATACACCTGATTATAAGTTTATTACATCGTATTAAATTTGTAACACTCCATATTAAAATAATCTGTTTAATATAAATGAAATTATATAAAATAATAATACCTTTTTTAATCATGTTAGACTAAGGCTGTGTTTGGGATTACTTATTTGAAACTCCTTATGACTTATTCAAAAAGGTAATAAGTCATAAGTCATAAGTCACAATTTGTAACTTCTTAAAAACTTTGAGATTTTCTTTGAAAACTACTTATTGACTTATGCTATAAGTTAATAAGTTATAAGTAATAAGTAAGGATGGACTTACTTCTTGAAAAATGGTATAAGTAGGCTAAATAAGTAGCTTTCCCAAACACCTTATTAACTTATATAAGTTAATAAGTTAATAAGTAGAGTAAATAAGTAATCCCAAACACCCCCTAAGTATGTTGTGAGATTGGAACACTCATTTTGAATGTCTTTTTGGCTCTTATGGTTTTTTTATTTAATTTTGTTTTATATTTATAATTTGAAATTAACACGTTTACGTAAGTTGGGCCGTGTGTATCATAACTAATTTTAAGTAGATAAATGTAAAACCGGAACACTCATAACTGAAAGAATAAAAATCTCTCCCAAGTAAAAATATAAGTTGCTTCCATTGTTTAGAGATAACTAGGTTAAAGCCCATATTTTACATGGGTTTAATAAATACAAGTTGTTATAAAACAGTATTTTCTATGAAGATTTGAATGTTTGGTATTATTAGTCATCTATGAAATAAGAAATAATTAAAATTTTCTTATGATTTAGTAATTTTTAATAAAATATTAGAATATATGTTATATATTTAATTATTTAACATCATCATTATTTAAACAGAGAGTAAGATGAAAAACAAAAATCTAGATTTCAGTAGAAGTTGACACGTAGCAAGTATAGTTATTCATTTATTATAATATATGTTACAAACCTTGTATATTATACAAGGTGAATAAATACAGTGTTATATATACTTAGTAATAAAGATCTAATATTACATATTTTTGACATATTACATAATTTTTTAATACAAATTTTAGAAACGTTATATATTATTTTTAAAAATATTTTATAAAAAGAATGAAAGAAATGCTCAAACTATAAAAATGTTTTATGAACAAAGCTATTTTTTTAATTAAAAAATGTTTCCAAAAAAATAGTTATAAAAATCATTATTATCTAGTAGGAGAGAGAGGTGTGAAACAAAAATTATAATTTTTTTATAGAAACTTGTATCATTAAATAGAAGAAAAAGTCGGAAAAAAAATGTTAAGAATGAACATGAAAATGACATGTGGCATACCAAAACCTTTATTTATTAGTATGTATAGATATTAACTAAACATTTTTTTAATCTATACTATATAATAAATAAAGATTTTGTGAGACAAATTTTCCCGTCTCTCTCTCCTAATAATTGCACAAACTTTCTTTAATTATTTTATAATATTTTTTTTTTGTTTTTCATCTCTCTCTCCTATTAAATAATAATGATTTATATGATTTTTATAAAAAGTTTTTTATTTAAATAAATATAGGTTTGTTAATAAAACATTTTTAGAAATTGAACATTTTTTATTCTTTTTATAAAACATTTTTAAAAAGTAAATATATGACGTTTGTAAAATTTGTCTTAAAACTATATAATATGCCATAAATATGTAATATGTAAATATTTATTATTAAGTATATAATATTATATTTTATTTAACCCGTGTAATACACCTAGTTTTAATATTAAATTAAACGTGTCCTTAAAGCAAGTTAATTAAGAATGTTTCCGGTTTTGTTGCATGTCCCACTCTCGTTGTACACTATTATTATCCATCTATTTTTTTTTAATTTTAAAATGTTATTCCAATTAAGAAAGTTATCATCTTAGCTGGCACTTAAAGTTTACTTAAATTTATATAAACATAATTATAAAATTAATATTAAAAATAAAATGTAGTTTTCGACTACACTGGACATGGGTGAAAATGTGAAACCCAATTTGCATTTTGCAGTTGACATTTGAAATTCCAGTGGCTTCCAACAATCATAATTTTGAATACAATTCAACTTGAACCAAAGAAAATTTAGCTAAGAGGTATCTAGGTGTTAAATAGTATCTTTTTAGAGTTCGAGTGTTCGAGTTTCATTATGGATTGTGGAGAATAACTAAGAGTAGGATAGACGCGTGTTTCAGTTGATGTTTATGTAATACGAAAGTCAAGTTAAAAGGTAAATATAACAAAATAGAATGTAGTTAAATCATGTGTTTAATTTAAATCATGTGTTTAATTTAAAATAAGTTAGGATAGACGCGTGTTTCAGTTGATGTTTATGTAATATTCATTTGTTTTGTTTTTTGGGTTATCTGGATTGTGTAATTCAGTTAATAGTTTTTCAAATGTTTCACTAAAGTTACTTAAATTTTTTTTTATTTTTCATGTCGCTTAGTTTTCATTAACTCTTCTAATACTGTGATTTTTTTTTATAAATATTAATTTTTTAAAACTAAGTGACTTAAATGGAATATATATATGATAATATGAATCCTAATTACTATTTAGTGACTTTTTTTTAAATTAATCTGAAGTAAGAGGTAATAGTATAAAATTCACTAAATAATGATCAAGTTTTATGATTGTTCATTTTAAGTCAAACCGGGAAAAACTTGCTACATAATAAGTTAGTAACCAAGATTCATATGTATTTCATTTACGTCACTTAATTTTAAACAATTTACATTTATAAAAAAATTTATAAAATTGTAACACTAGAAGGAGGAGGAGGAGGTTATGGTTTAGTTTTGTTGGGGGCCAAATAAAGAATCAACTACTACTTTGGTTACCCAAATATAAATTTGTTTATATTGAAAATCCAAAATAAACAACTAAAACTATTCAAAGTGATAACTGAATAATTCGATTATCTAAATTAAAATAAATATAAATTTAAGATCCATGATATTTTGAAACTTTTTGAAAGTCACTCGAATATAACCAAACCTTTACATGCGTGGTTTGGATTGGTTGACCTAGTTTTTTAGTTTGGGGAATTGGAGGTTGGTCAAAACTACAATAATTCACACCAATGTTTTTATAATCATGGATTTTTTTCAAAAGAGTTCCTAATCTACTTGTATAAGGGTACAAGGGCGTAGCTCGTATAGTGGATTCGGGTTGCTTGGGTATTACAGGTACATCGTCGCAAGTATTGCAGGTACCCCTTGTGGGTAGTTGATTCGGGTATAAGTACCCGTGATTGACAAGCCTAGTAGCAAAGAAAATTAAGCTTGGATTTATCTAGGGTGGTTTAAATTGTGTCCCTACTAATTTGAATAGTTTGTAAGGGACTTGAGTAAAAATGATGTCACACTCCCTCATTGGTGGGATCATATTGGGTACCTAAGGTTGTGCCACTTGAACCCTAAATTATCTATACATGCGCCATGCATGATTTGAACCCTTAATCTTTATAATAGAGGCTAGACACTTTACCAGCAACATGTCCCATTAAGGACAACAGGTCATGGATAGGTTTAAAAAATGCATATTATTATAAATACTTCTAAAATTATATATATGTATATATTATTTAATTCAAAACTACATTTTGTTGTGATTTACGCTTTTAATAAAATATGAAGGTTTAAATAGATAAAATACGAAGTATGAAGTAGTAAACGGATCAATAAATTAGTTTTTGAAAAAAGAAAAAAAAACCCGGTCCGGTTCAAATACACTCATTTGCCTCGATTATATGACAGGTTCCGATCCGACCAATAAGTCCTATTCTAAAACCAATGATTCAAACTGACAGCATGGTTAACATGAAATCCATCTGAATAAATACTTCTAGCCCCTCAAATTACAAATTCAAATACTCTCAATTACTAAAGTCAGTCACCAATAAGTTTTTTTTTTATAAAAGTTTAATATTTAACCTTTTAGTTTCTTAATTTTCATAATAGCCCCTTAACTTTCTAACTTTCAATTATAACTTTCAAGTATAATTATTAATTTATTAAAAGATATGAGTGCATTTAATAAGAGATAGAATCGAGAAAAGATGATGAGATTGAATACGATGACAACACGTGACACACAAAACCTTTATTTATTATATAGCATAGATTACAATTTTGTCGACCGTCCTATTTAAAGTATTGATAAAGATTAATAAATTTAAAAGTAGGTAACTTGCCGAAATTGCATTTAATTTAGGTATCCATGACTAGAAGCATGCTAAAGTCAAGCTTGTATCAATAATACGATAGATAAAATAAACATTTTTAATTACCCTTTATTTTGCAAGTACAATAATTTTTTTCTAGTTTTAAAATTTAAGAGCTAAATCAAGTCTTAGAAAGTAAAACCTATTTTCTAAAAATTACTATGTTCTTTAATCTTTAAGTCCAAACAACTCACGCTTCCCATAAAACAATTTTCAAGTGTCTATTTTTTATTCTTAATGCAATGAGTCTTTTTAAAACTAAAAGAGAGTGCACAAATCGGTTTTTTTAAACCGAACCAGTTTGGTCAAAACCGGTTTGGCCCTAAACTGGTTCGGGTTAACCCGGTTTAGAAGGTGAAAAATGCCTAACCTGTCAAACCGGTTAGGGTTGGTTACAAACCGGTTTTAATTAAAAAAATAGAATAAATTCAAATAAATTCGATATTTTTAATAAAAAATAAAAAAATATATATAACAAATATAAAACATAAAGTGCAACGTTTATTAATAAAGTGATTAAACCTAAACACCCCCACCTATTTATAGTGAATTATAGGTAAGAAAAGAAGAAAAAAAACGGTCAAATTCGTCCCTAACGGCTATTTTTTTACCCAACGACAAAACCGGTTTACCGAACCGGTTCACACAAACCGGTCCTCAACCCGGTCGCCTCCTAAATGATTTAAACCGGTTTGTAACCGACGGTTTAAGCGTAACCCGAATCGGTTTGCCGGTTTAAACCGGGTAGAAAAAAAAAACGTTTTTTTTTGCACCACTCATCGAAAAGGCTACAACAAAAAGGAGCATGGACCGATATTTAAAATAAAATGTGAGCAAATCACAAATCAAGACGACAAGATTTTAGCCCATCCCTCACCCATATCTTTTTTTTAACGGTAACCCATATCTCTCGGTCAACTTTATCTTTTCTTTTTTTAACACTACCATAATTAGTGAGCCTTTTTAAATAACTTTTGTTTTGAGTTTTAGAAAATTTATAGAAATAGATTTGAATAAAAAAAATCAACAATAAAGGCTATTCTCTTTTGGTTTAGACATGATCAATGGTCGATGATGTTTTCTACACTTCACATGAAAATATCACTTTTTATATGATCTGGATTACACACGGTCACACACAATCATGCACGCACATGAAAGAGTTCATGAGAAAACCACATAATTATGCGAAAACTACTAAAAAAATCAAATCTAACAAATCATATAATAATTTTTTTATTTTATTTCATTTGTAAGGGCATCAATGTAATATTACACATTTTTACCAAAATCATTTTACGTATTGTGTCACATATACGTAACACCATGTTAACAAAAAAACAAGAAAATTAATGTTACATATATGGAACAATATACGTAAAATGTGTAATATTACATTGATACCATTAGAAATAAATTGAATGAATAAATAGTTTATAAACTATCTGATTAGCGGGTGACTGTTTTCACATAACTATGTGGTTTTCTCATGATTATTCTCCTATATATATAAAAACACGAAACATTTTTTTGAAATTAAACCATTTTTGAGTTATCAACCCATTTAATTCATTTAAACATGTCATATTCAGCTTATATGATTTTAAGTATGTGTAACTTTGAAGTTAATATCTTTGTCTTGAGTAAATATATGAACCGACAAAAAAAAGAGTAAATATATGAATCTTGTTTTTCATCCATTTCAATGAACCGACATAATTGCAACCCTAACTAAAATTGAATAAAATGTGGTGAGTCCATGACTGAGCAAACTGGGCTGAGTAGACTCGGTAGTTGGGCTCATGTCATGGGTATGGAGAACGGAGGAGGATCGACTTGAGCCTGAAATTCATCTACTAATCGAAATTCATGTGAGAATAGTAGATTATAAAGTGTAATCAAACAGAAAAAGAATGAGTAATCAATCCAATCCATCATGTTTCTATAACATAAAAAATAAAAAATACATTTTTATTGAATTCAAATTTCAAAATTTAATGTAAGGTTTTATTCCATGGCCGTCTATTTACTTTATATTAGCTTTAACTAAGTTAGAATCTCATGTAATACACGGGTAATTTGAATATAATGTTATATACTTAGAAATAGAAATAGTATTTCTATAAAACTTGTTATTATACGAGTTGAATAAACTCGTTTATTATGCGTGTTGAATAAAATGTAATATGTTAACACATACACTCCCCAAAATATGTTTTTAAAAAATGTACTTTGACGTGACAATTATAAATTACGTTAAGTTAATTTATAAAACATTTTTTTCAACTGGGTATTAATCTTTTTTATGTAATTGATAAATGTTAATTTATATTAACTTTATTTGGTTAATAAGTATCCATAAATGGATTTATATTAAATAGTTAAAAAATGTATTAGTTTAATATCATCGTTAAATAGGAGAGAGAGGCGGAAAACATACAACCAAAACCTTTATCTATTATATAGTATAGATTATCTTGATTAAATAAGGAGGCTACAAAACTTGATTTTCTGCTCATTCTGAGTGTGGCCAAGTTTGGCACAAAAAATCTCTGATTTTAAGTGGGAGAACACTAAGGGAGAAAGGAATTAACTCCAAAAGAAGATATTTGGTGATTAGCAACCCATTCTATCTTTGAATTCGGTTAGGTACATCTTCAACTCAACTATGTATCATTTAGTATTTGTAAGATATATGGGTAGTTTTGCATCAAACATGAGATAAACACCTTATTTCACGTAGATTAGATGAATACTAGCCAATATTAACAATATGTATGTATGTGATTATGGTGATGGTTATGTTAATCAATTTAACCTTGTTATGAAACTTCTTTAACGATTATGTGTTTGTTTGAGTTGATGAAATGTCTAATCTCGTGAGTATCTTGATCATATTGTGTTGGAAAACTGACACTTGATTAGGAATGGTGGATGAGGATTTAAACGTTTAGTATTGTTAGAATAATTTTAGGTGGTTATTATGTTAACACCATTTTAACTTTCTGAAGAATTATATGGTTAAGTAGCAGCCTTGATGGGAGCTTGACCTATATTTGTGTTTCACGTGTATAAAACGATCTCATCATGAAAACGTATGCGTTGGTAGTGTTTGGCTAGGTGGATTTGAAGTCTAAGTGATCACTTCCTTTATTGATGATCTTCCCAAATCTTTTATCTACCTTACTTATTTACATTTATTTTAGTTTAAAACGAAAATCACAAATCACTCTTTTTATCAGCTAAATAAAGATAAACGTTTATTAGCAGTAGCTTTATGTCATTGGATCGATACTTGGTTCTTACTCGAGCTATACTATACGATAAGTACACTTGCCTTATGTATGTATCAAAACATTATTAATAATAGTTTGTAAGCTAAAAAATGTTAAATAAAAGTTAATTTTCAAGATATATATTAGGCTATTTGAACAATCTTTTGAATTTTTGTTGAACAAATGCAATACCCATATATGAGGAGTTCATTTTGATTGGCATACATGTTTATCTCCACTATATATTTGGTCTTTTTGCATGACATGTTTTCATTTGATTGTTAATCTATTAATGGTTTATCTTTCTGTTGTACTTTAGAGTCTAGATATTTATGAAAATGTTAACAAATGTCACAAAATATATATATTTTTTTTTCAATTGTATTGTTATCATGGGTAATTATGATTATTGTTTTGCATTGCCATTTGTGCCAACATCAGTAGAATTGATTAATACTGATAAGTACTGATAAAGATAATATGTGAATTGCTCTGCACATATTTTTTCTTTTCGTATCTATATCTATACTATATACACTTTTACACTTAAAAAATATACACATAAAAATTTAAAACTTTATGTATTGATATTTTTCACCTCGTGTGTAGTACACGGGATATAAGCTAGTGTATGTATGTAAGTAGGTAGCTCTGCACATGTAATATATAATTTCTTTTATTTAGAGTCAGGGGCGGCCCTTAGGGGGGCGGGGAGGGCGACCGTCCGGGGCCCGTAGTTTTTAATTATATATATATATTTTATATATTTATAAAAGGCCCAACTTGTATTATCCATTTATCCTATTAACCCACTTATAAATTAAAAAAAGCCCACTAAGAAATGTGCTTTTTTAAAAAAAATCTATATATATAAGGCCAATTGTTTATAAATCTGAATTGAAAACCAATAAATAAAAAAAATCTATATATATAAGTCTAATTTTTTTAAAATATATATATATATATAAGCCCGTATTATGTTTTTTTTTATATATGTTTATTGAGTTTATATCATAGGGCCCACTTTTTTTTACACGTCTCAGACCCAAAACGTTTTGAGAATTCTCGGGACCGGCCCTATTTAGAGTTATATAAATTTAATTCTTCAACCCGTGTATTACACGGTTACCTAACCTAGTGATAAATATTTAAGTTATATAATATCACACATGTATGGAAGTGCACTTATTTTGTACTGATATAGCTTGGTAATCTGATGATCAAATACTTGAAGAATGATTTAGAAAATAGTATTTTATAATTTATAAACTTTGATAAATCAGCTAGTCTAAAGAGAGTTGGAGTGGTTTATCAAACCAAAACTAAACTAAATTGTAGAAAAATGATAAAAAGAGAGAAATTTTGAGATATTTGTAATGATGGAATTATTAAAAAGAAATACAATATATTTTAGAATATAAAATAAAAAAAACAAATAAAATGTAAAATATAAGAATGGCCCGTTTAATGTAGATTAAAGTGAGTAAAAAATGTTTATCAAATATCATGCGGTATGAGATTTAATTAAAAAAAAAAAGTTTAGATGATGCGAAACATATGATGAAATTATAACACCAACAGGGGTTCAACTTCAAGTTCAAGGGAGTTTATGTCATTTGTGTTGTGACCATCGAAGGAATCTTGAACAAAATAAAGTAATAACAATTTATTATAAATAGAGTTTTTTTTTCTTTAAAAAAAATCATACTTCACTAAAATATATGTTAATGTAAAACATGCTAACACAAACATTAGAGATATAATAATGCGTTAGATTCAATGTTTTAAAAACTGGACAGGCCTGTTTAACCGGTAGGAAGTATGGTTCGGTTCAGCCATCTAAACCGTCTTTTAAATAAACCGGCCGGTTCTGTTAAAACCGGGTTCAACCATTTTGAATTATTTTACTTTGAATTCGCATGCTTTGATTTATAGAGGGTGAGAGGCTTTTTCAATTCATCTGATTGGCAGATGTGATACATTTTGTAAGTACTAAAGATAAGGAAAGTGAGAAAGGTAATAAAACTCATTGGTGAGCATCAAGGATCGAACCTATGACCTGAGTGTAAGTAAGATTTAATGGAAACCAACTATGCTACTAAGGGTGAAGGGGGCACCCTCGGGTAGTGGCTTGCGATACCACGGGTACACCGCCGCCGCCGATTCGGGTAGGCATGCGGGTATATGTACCCGAGTGTGGTTTGTTGAATTTGAACGTTGGCAAACAACTTTAAGGTATTATTTGGGTATTAGGGTTGTGCTGTCAACACTTTAGGGTATTAGGATAGTATTTGGGTAAAAGTAATGTGGCACACTCTAATTGGGTATTTTTGTTAGTATACTTTTTTAACAAGGGTTGTATCCCCTTCATCCTAAACACAATTTGACCGGTTTGTGCACAAATAATCTTAAATAAATAGTGTACACATAAATAAATTATGCATCAAAATGTAATTCTATTTTAAACTCTTAATAGATATACTAAATGATAGAATTCGATTATTAATGTTTTAAAAATTAATTTATATTTGATTATTACCATTATTTTGTATTTTTCTAAACATTTAAATATTTTTGTTATACTTTCTATACTGTCTATATTTTTAAATATATATATATATATATATATATATATATATGTTTTTATCCGGTTTGACCAGCGAACCTTTAAGGCGTCTTGTTCACTGTTCGGTCCGGTTATTAAAACATTAGTCAGATTAGATAAATTTATAATGCTTATATAATCTGACACGTTATTTAAAAAAAGTTCACCTAGTAAAATCTCATTTTTGACAAAGCCGTATAAGACTATAGCAGAGCTACAAGTAGGATTTAACACACGAATACTAGATTAAAGAAAGGTGCTATGGAAACATCCCCAACATAAAATACTATATTAATAAACAATATCTATAGCACAACAATAAGCTTTAAATATTGAATCAATCTGAAGAGCTTGCATCTAAAAGAGCCCAAAGAGCCTATTCCCCATCTGATCAAAGAGAAGGCCACTAGGTTTACCTCTCACTCTTCTATAAATAGAGGAGCCACCATCATTTTAAGAGAGTTTTTTCTCTCTCTAGCTCACACCATATTTACACACATTTATCTTGAGGCCCCGACTTGACTTGAGCGTCGAAGTGTCCTCAGAGCCTAAGGCTCCTTGGGCCCTATAACGTAGTTTACCGTGTGGTTGCAACTAGCCCGACGTCCGGAGAGGAACGAACCGATCCCGTGGAAGAACAAAGATGAGGCTTCTTTCTATACACCCGAAGCCCGACGCTTCGACCTATGTTTCTTCACAAACATTATAAAAAGAGACATCAACACTTAGTTAACAAACATTAGTACTTAATCTCTCATTCTTTCTCACGCTCACACTATCACACAAAATGTTTTCCTCTTTTGCACCAAAATGCTTCCCTCTTTCTCAACACCAAAGTGGATGAATAAGTTTCTATGATTCTCCTTCTTGATGTAGTTATGAGTACCAAATTCTAGCAATCATATGCAGTGGCGGATCCAGGAATTTTTTCCAAGGGGTTCACTGTTTTTAGATGCCCCAATTTCATAAGGCCTAAACCACTACGCTTACTGTGAAACTTTGTAATTGGGTTCACCGTAGGGTATTTTAGGGGGTTCACCCCAGTTTTTTTACCTACCGTTACACTAAAATTTCGAAAATCGGGGGGTTCCTGTGCACCCCCCCGACACTACTGAATCCGCCCCTGATCATATGTTCTAAAACCTATTAATCAAGTGAAAACAGTGACAGTTTGTGAAGGAGTGTAGATGAGTCTCAAGTAAAACCATCAAGTGAAAACAAGTTCCGAGATCAAATAAGTTGCAAATCAAATCATCTAAAAAACATATAATAAGTTTCACTAAAAACATTGCAAATCATAAAAAATGGACGAAAACAAGTCCAGAGGGTCACTGTATCATAAATATCAAATAAGTTGCTACTCAAATCATCCAACAAGCAAATAATAAGTTTCTAAACGTTGCAAATCATAAAAAAATTGGGTGAAAACAAGTTCAGTGGTTTTTAGAGGCTGAAAGGTTCGACATACATCACTTCATGTCCATTTTCATTTTTGTTTGTTGCGTAAAAAAATTGGATGAAAACAAGTTCAGAGTGTTGTTGTATCATAAACATCAAATAAGTTGCTACTCAAATCATCTAACAAGCAAATAATAAGTTTCAGTAAAAATATTGCAAATCATAAAAAAATTGGTGAAAACAAGTTCAAATTTACTTACTAGCCGCTGGCTTAAAAGGGTGAAAGGTTTGAGAGACATCGCTTCATGTCCATTTCCAATTCCATTTTTGTTTGCTTTGTAAAAAAAATTGGGTGGAAACAAGTTAAGAAGGTTACTGTATCATAAACATCAAATAAGTTGCTACTCAAATCTTCTAACAAATAATAAGTTTCAGTAAAAACATTGCAAATCATAAAAAATTTGGGTGAAAACAAGTTCAGATTTACTTACTGCCCGCTGGTTTTAGGAGACTGAAAGATTCGAGGGACATCGCTTCATGTCCATTTCCATTTTTGTTTGTTGCGTAAAAAAATTGGGTGAAAACAAGTTTAGAGGGTTAGTGTATCATAAAAAATGGAAATGGAAAACTTGTTTTCACCCACTTTTTTAACACAACAAACAAAAATGGAAAATGGAATTGGAAATAGAAATCGACAAGAAGCGATGCCTCTCAAACCTTTTAGTCTTCTAAAGCCAGCGACCAGTAAGTAAATCTGAACTTGTTTTCACCCAATTTTTTTTTATGAATTGCAATGTTTTTACTGAAACTTATTATTTGTTTGTTAGATGATTTGAGTAGCAACTTATTTAATGTTTATGATACAGTAACCTCTAAACTTGTTTTCACCCAATTTTTTTACAAAGCAAACAAAATTGGAAATGAAAATGGACATGAAGCGTTGTCTCTCGAACCTTTCAGCCTCCTAAAACCAACGACAAGCAAGTAAATCTTAACTTGTTTTCACTCATTTTTTTAATGATTTCCAATATTTTTACTAAAACTTATTATTTGTTTCTCAGATGATGGAATAAAAAAACAAAATGATGGAATAAAAAAATATAAGAAACAAATCAAATCTATACTATATAATAAATAAATGTTTCTCAATGTCACATGTCACCTCCATATTCATTCTTATAAAATTTTTCTCGTCTCTCTTTCTCATAATAAATACACTTCCATATTTTAATAATAATATATTTTTAAATAAGTTATTAATTATAGTAATAAAACACATTTATTTTTAATTATCTCATTATATAAAAAACTTTGAAATGTAATTACCTAACTTATGTTTTTTCAATCACATAGTAAATGAAAGTCAAATTACATTGAATAATATTTTATGTATTTTTTAAACTCAATTATGTATTAATTTTATATATTTTTTATTTTATTTTTCTATTTTTAGTATATGTAATACATTTTTCCACCTATAAGATACATATATACAAATTTAAAAATTTTATATACTGACATTTTTTCACCCTGTCTAGTACACAGGTTCTAAGCTAGTGTAAAATATAAAAATGACATTTAATGTAGAGTAAAGTGAATAAAAAATGTTTATCAAATATCATGCAGTATGAGATTTAATAAAAAAGTTTAGATGATGCCAAAGGAAAGCTATGATGAAATTATAGCACTTTATATATAAGTAGGGGATTTACCCGTCTCGCGTTGCGGTGGCGTCGAAACGTACAACAACTCGAACTACCCCGCGTTGCGACGGCATCGAAACGTATAGTAACTCGAACCACCCAGCGTTACGGCGACGCGTCGAAACGTACACGTTTCTCCGATAATACCAATACCATTTAGAAAATGAAACTGGTTAAAAACGTATATTATACAAAGTAAATGAAACGGATTAAAACGTATATTATACAAAGTATGAGGGTGAAAAAAAATACAAAGAGAAATAAAATGGGTTAAAAACGTATATTATACAAAGTATGAGGATCAAAACAAAAATAAAAAAAATAATAAAAAATTGTTTACTATTCCTTTTAGTTTAGTTTTCAATAAGGATAAAGGGGTTCAACTTCAAGGGAGATTATGTCATTTTGAAGAAAATAAAGTAGTATCAGTTTATTATAAATAGAGATTTCTTTTTTTATTTAAAAAAAAATCATACTTCACTAAAATATATGTTAACGCAAAACATGTTAATACAAATATTAGAGATTATATATATCTACATAATAATGTGTCTGATTAGATAAATTATTAAACTTTATTTAATCTGACACGTTATTTTAAAAAATAAATTTACCTAGTAAAATCTAATTTATAACAGAGTTACAAAAATAGAGCTATAGATAGGATCTGACGGACACGCTATTTTATAAAGAAAAATTTATTCGGATAATAAATTTACATAGTAAAATCTTATTTTTGACAGAGTTACAGAAATAGATCTATAGAGAGGATCTGATGGACGCGTTATTTTATAAAAAAAAGTTTATTCGGATAATAAATTTATATAATAAATCTTATTTATAACAGAGTTACAGATATAGAGCTATAGATAGGATCTGACGGACACGTTATTTTATAAAGAAAAGTTTATTCGGATCCGGCCTGCCCGTTAAAAGCAGGCCGAATTTCTAGCTTCAATTTGGGGCCCATCGATGGGTTCGAGGTAGTGGAAAACATATGCACGCTTTCCACACCCTACCTCTCCCCCAACCCAAGTACAAATTCCCAATTTTCTTCCATCAAATTTCTCTCTGATTTGCAGGTAAATTTTGCAAATCTGCTCAATTCACCTGGTGAATTCGTTTTTTCACCTCAATTTCTCGAAATTGGTTAACAATTGAAGCTCAATCTTCGAGAAAAAAGGTATGATATTCACTCAGTCATGTCAATTTCTGCTTTAATTATCTTGCATTTTAGCCTGTTATGAAATTAACTGTTCGAATTGCTATTTTGATTCTTAATTTATTACGATTTCTGTACATGCTGTGTTGTTTAGGTTTTGCAGTACTTGATTGTCTTTCTAACTATTTTGAGGTGCATTTTACTTTCTTAGGTATCATTTAGGTTTTGGTATCCGTGTCAGTTTTGTGATTAATTGGGAAAATAATGTTTGCCCTAATTTTGATATTTTCAATTAGATCTAGAAGGAAGGGTTTAATTTGGGCATCACAAAACTAGAACTGGTTTGAACATTGGAATTAACTTCAATTGGTTAAAAATCAAATTTAAGAATAGAAGTACTTACCTTGATAGCATTTCAAAACTGATATAAAGTGTTTGACCTTTGTTTTGAAAAGATCGAGGCGAGATGAGATGTTTTGGTCCTGAAAGTCGAGGCGCAAGTTTCACATGCTTGAGGCGTTGTTCTATGTATAACCAAATAAAACCTTTATGTACAACCAAATAAGTTTTATATACAAACAAAAGTTGTGTCTCATCTCTTTGACATATCTCTTCATCAAGTAAAATATTTATAATCTTTCGGTTGGTTTCACATATTAGCCTCGTCCAGACCCTATTTTTAACCGATTCTTTGGATCATCTTGTGCGGTTTTCAAAATCTACGTATTGGCCATCTTCAGCTTAAAGAAAAATGGTACATTTAGAAAAATGCTGCATTTAGAAAAAATGCTGCGTATAGAAAAAAATGCTACATTTAGAAAAATGTTGATTCTAAAATCATTAGAAAATCACTGCTACCATATTTTTTTTTATTTTGTAAGTGGTCTGACTTTAAGCCAAGATGTACTATGTTCTATTTGTGGAAGTTAATCTTTTTTATTCTCTCTGAAGGTTTAACTCATGAGTGGTGTTCATTAAAGATCAAACAAAGGTATCTTACAAAGTTAATTAGGTTATTTAAGTTCAATTTATTCGCGTTTCTTTCTTTTTCACATGATGATCTCCAAGATATTCATAACTTGATGCAGGAAAATATGAATATACTTGGCTTACTGATCAGTTACGATCTTCAATGCTTTTACAAGTTTATTTGAGTATAAAGTGATAAAAATACCATAAAACCGCCGACTATCATGTCTTACAATAAAGTAGAAGCTCTTAGAGAAAAATCAGATGCTGAAAAGTTGATTCTTTCTAATGATTACATTGCTGCTAGAACGAAATTAAAAAAGGCCCAACAGCTTTTTCCATCGCTCGATCACATTACTCCAATGCTTATGGTTTGTGAGATCTTATCCGCCTCCACAAACATAATCCCGGGTTATGAAACCGATTATTATTGGGTTCTTCAACTTATGCCTTCATCCGCTTTCACTGATATAACTTGTCAATATCAAAAGTTTGTTTCTCTTTTACAACCGATTAAATACAAATTCCCTGCTACCGAATTGGCTCTTAAGCTTTTACAAGAGGCGTATTCTGTACTTTCTGACAAGAAAAAGCGTGTGGCGTTCGATATAAAACGAGGTACAAGTTGGGTGAATTATGAATCTTTTGAAAGCAACCCTGAAAAAGATTGCAATGATGACAAAGTTCATGGCAATAACATTAACATACAAGAATCGGGTTCTTCGTCTTCTGATGTACTTTCTGAAGGGTATAAAGGTCAAGACGCGGATATTAACTCGGGATCACATGCACAACAGCAGGATTTTTACAGTTTTGATGTTTACAGGACACCGGAGTGTTTTGAATTAAGGGATATTTGGGCAGTTCATTGTAATTTAACCGAGCCTTGCATTGGGGGTAGATATGGTCAAATTTGTAAAAAATCAGGTGGTGAAGCTGAAATCACGTGGTTAAAACCAATCCCTTTAACCGAAGGCGAAAGAAGATGGTTTGATGCGGGTTTGCCTGTTGCTTGTGGGTCGTTTTGTTTAGATACGGAAAAAAGCGGAACAATTGGGTTGAAAGGGGTATTTTCGTACAAGTGCTCGTGGGATTCTGGAGTCACCGAGGAACTATATGAGATTTATCCGAAAAAAGGTGAAGTTTGGGCGGTGTATGACGATTTTGACCTTGAGGAATGGTCTTACAACCCTGATATCATTAAAGGGTGTTCTTTTAAGTTAGTTGAAATTATTACTGATTATTCGATATATAACGGTGTCGAGTGTGGTCAATTGGTCAAAGTCGATGGTTTCAATAGCATATTTGAGCGACAAACCGGTGAAACCAACAATCTTCATATTGGTCCCCGAGATATGTACATGCTGGCTCACAATGTCCTGGCATATAGGTTCACTGGGGGTGAGATTTATGGGGTTCATGATGGCATGTTTGAGCTTGACCAGTTGGCTCTAAGAAAACCGGGTCAAGAACTCAACAATCAAAACATGGTGGAAGACAAAGAACCTGACTTTTTGCTTCCTACACCAAACCCGAACCCACAGAGATCGGCTTTGGGGCCTAATAGTGCTGCAACCGACTTCACAACGGGCCAGGTTTGGGCTACATACTCTGGAAAAGACTTGATGCCTTGCCAATATGTTCTCATTAACAACATGATTTCACCAAGCGGATTGTCTGCAACGATTCTAGAACCCGACCCTGTTTTTGACTTTGAAACCAGCTGGAAAAACCGAAACATGCCTATTGCATGTGGAATGTTCAGAGCAAAAGAAGTCAAAGTAAACCTCGACATAAGTCAATTCTCACATTTAGTCAACTGTTTCAAAAGTACCACCGATTTCATTTACAAGATCTTCCCGTCAAAGGGCGAGGTTTGGGCGGTTTATAAAAACTGGAAGTCGGGATGGAACCGTGGCAACTTTGATAACTGCAAGTGCTGGGTGGTAGAAATCTTGTCTGATTTTTCTGATGGGGAGAAGATGATGGTGGCTAAATTAACAGAAGTCAAAGGCTGTTTGACTTTTTTTCAACGGGTGCAAGGGGAAGATGGGTTTGAAATGGTTCGTGGGTTTTCGAGGCGAGAGATGCTGTGTTTTTCTCACCAGATTCCGGCCTTCCGGGTGCCTGGAATTGGAGGCCACGGGATTCCGGAGAGTTCTTGGCATTTAGAACCGCTTGCTTTACCGCCAAACAACGGAAAGTGATGATCAAGAAGGGGATATTAGGGTTAATCTTTAAATTAATTGTTGTAAAATTAGTGTTGAATTGATCCCCTGAATAAGAATTTGTACATGATTATGAGGAATAATAAACTCAAAAACTGGGTGGTGTAGAAATTAGGAAATTATTGGTTCATTTGCTTCCATTAGAGGTGTCCATATCCCATTTTTTACCAACCCGGTTCGGTTTTTTTTAAAGAGCACAAAACCGATTTGTGTATAAACCGGTTTGGGGCACAACCCGGTTTGGTAGGTAAAAATCCAAACCCTATACAAACCGGTCTGGGTCGGTTTGAAACTCGGTCGAGCCCAAACCAGTTTGTAAACCGTTTTTTTTAAGATATATATATATATATATATATATATATATATATATATATATAAGTCAAACTACCTTCGAAGCATGATATTTATAATCTCCACAGGATAACTACCTTCGGTTAATCCAAGCCCTCAAAACCAAATCATCGGTTATGCTAGTTATTGGTTATCTTTGGGTCGGTTTTATTGGTTATCAGGCAATCGGTTTTTGGTTGCTCATACCTGATTAAAAAAGTCTAAGAATGCTAGTTGTATCTGCTATAGGTGCCTACACGGCGACACTCTCTATCGTGCGGTGGCGGCTCAGTCAAACATAACAGTTAAGCTTAAGGGGTGGTGCAATGATAAGAACTTTAAGAGTTAAGCTTCCACTGATTTCTGCCTTAAACTCCTGAAGTGACCAGGCGCAAGATGGGTTTTACCTCGTCCCACTGGTTAGCAGGGTATTGGTGGCCCAAGAGTTTTCCAATCAGAAGCACTTTGATTGCCCTAGCGGGTTCTCACAGTTACCATAAAATCAAACAAAACCAATAACAAAGTTATAAACTATGACTGCATTAACAAACAGTTATGCCTGGTGACAACATACAATTGCAGGCCAAAAGTCTAGAACTTTAAGTTTCACAACTGTCAAATCTTAGTTGGTCCAAACAACATAAGCAGGAATCAAAAGTTTACTATTAAAATCCACTATTTTATATTCCCATCACTCATAATTTATCAGCAATTTTTGTTAAGACATCTGAAATCCTGTTAAGAGCAGATACCAAGCTGTCATTGTAGTCTTTCCTCTGGTCTCTATCCAACTGACCATTTGTGTTTTCTGCTTCTATTCGCGCATGTAGCATGTTGGCATTCTTCTCAAGAACATCGATTAACCGATTGTTAAAGTTCTTGTCTTGGTGTTCATCGATTGATATTCTTCTCCTCTTAAACCCCTCTTTAGACATGCCTTCATCTGTTAATGACCGAATACGATAGGAAACATAGGAAATAGAGATGGGAAATGGACGGGTTGGGCAACGGGTCAAAACAGATAACTAAAACTTTTTTGACCATAAAATTAAATTTATTTTAACTTAATGATTTTAAAAAGTTGTAAGCATTGGAAAAACTGTGGGCTACTTTCAACCTCTTTGACCCATTTTATTTTTAGCTAAGTTTTTAAATTTTATTTATTTAACCCGTTGCAGATGAAAGTATCCCAGGTCGACCCGTTTTAGGTAAACGGGCCAAATTGGCCACTTAAGATTAGAATCAGAGCTTTACCTTGGGTGTAATCCTGGTGAAATGGTTGATATCTCTTCTCTGTTAGTCAAACCCAAATATTAGCATTATGAGTTTCTAAAGGTAACTATTTTGAAGGGGTGTTTGGATGTGTGTTCTCGAACTGATTATGTACTAATCATACCAGAACATACATCCAAACACCTCTACACTGAAAATGAAACAAGAAGTTAGAAAAGTCACGTGAAACAGGCACTGGATCAGGGATCTTTGTTGTTGGATTATCATGATCTTTCACGTTTTCGTTCTCCACCTCCTTCATTTTGTCAGAATCAGGAAAAAGACCGTCGTCTGAGGTGGCACGCCGCCCACTGTCAAAAGTAACATCTGCCTCGATATCAGCATCACCTCCATCCTCCTCATCCTCTCCCACCACCACTACCGCCTCATTATCATCTTTTGCATCCGCACTAACGGTCACCAAAGCGAGTTTATAAGCCTCCTTGGTAACCGCTTTCCCGTCCAACACATCAAACACTTCCCTGTCGAAAAAACCGGGCATTTTATTCTCTTTTCTTAAATCATTTCTCATCACCCAATAAGAATCAGACTCTTGTGTCACTTGTGATTCCCATGCTTTGATCTTCTTGAAATCACCCACCATATTACTCCATCTTTTCCTACATTGGACCGGGCCTCGGTTGACCGCATGTTGTCTACAATACGATGCAACCGAGTCCCACTTGGGTTCAACCTGGTCCGACCCAAAAACCGAACTCGTCCTCCGTCCCCTACGACCCCTATTCTCTGCAGCTTTCTTGCCTTCTATAAGGGTAAGTGTTTCTTGTCTTGTCCAACGAGGGTGTCTTGGCGATTTGTTCTTATCGTCCGCCACTTCTACCACCAATGGTGGTGGTTGCTGCCCATCAACCACCTTGCTTGGTGTACTACCACCATCATCACACACTTCTTCTGTTTCTGATGCCATGAAAGGTGAAAACTTATAAGGTTCTTGAATGTTTGTAAGGCTAATTTGTGTAGGTTCTTTTATAGATGGTGTATTATATGTTACATTAAAGGATTTGATCTTGTAATATCCTACCCAAATAAGGGCATTACTTTCTTTGTTTTGTCATCAAATTAAATGGGCTTTTAACCACGTATTAAATACTTAATTAACCACTAATTGTATCTTTAAGGCATATATTACCTTCATATGGGTATGACTTGATTATTCAAAATGGGCTTTTAACCACGTATTAAATACTATATTACCCAAATAAGGGCATTACTTTGTTGCCTTGCATTTTAGGGAGTTGAAGATTGGATTTTTTATATTTAGGACAATATTTTCTGGTCAAACTTGTGATTTTAGATGAATTGACCTTCATTTTCTTATCATTTTGGTAGTAATTAGGACTAATCTTAGGTTTCACACACTCTTTATTACATTCGAGTATTGGTTACTTTTTTTTTTATAAAATACCCTTTTAACAAAAATCACCAAAGAGTTTTAGACTTTTAGGAATATATTATAGAAAGTAACTTTTATTGTAAAGGTATGCGAATCAAAGAATATAAATGATAGTGGAAGTGTGTGTTTGATGTGATGATATGGATTTAAAAATAGGATTAAACCACCATATACTTTAGGCTTATGTAATCTCTCTCCCTATTTCTTTTTTCTTTTTTTTTAATATCTAACTTGTTATTTTATTATTTTAATTAATTATATTAGTTTCATTATAAATATATGCATTAGTGTATTTTATGTTATCTATAAGTAAATGTAGCATTTTAAATAATATTCAGTCATTGTATAAGAAAATGATGTAATATTCTTATTCAATCATACTTCATAAAGATTCTTAATTTTTTTTGAACGACGACTTTCATTTTTGAGTGGCAGTCACATCTCCGACAAGTCGGAGACCCATCACCCCTCAATACATGACCACTACGTTGTCTGAACCGGGCCCGTGGGTTCAGAGAGAGGGGTTAGGCGTTCAATCATAACCAAACAGGCAAACACTCCCTCAATGTTCATGTTTATAATAAGAAAATGTTAATTGCTTTTGTTAAGGGGTAAGTCAAAACAGAAATTAATACATTTGGAAATGGAGTATAAACTAGGGATGACAATTATAGACACGTACACGAATACACGACACGAACCTACACGATTTTAACAGGTATCGTGTATGGCCTTATCGTGTTTTGTGTCCTAAACATGTAGACACGAATCTACCTGTTAATTTTCGTGTCTAAACAAGTAAAATACTTGTTTACATGTTAAGTACCTGTTAAGATTTTTTTAAATAAAAAATATTAAAATATGATATTATATGTAGGCCTGATTTAATAATTTAATATTTATTCAATTAAATCCCTAAAGACTTAAACCTAAAAACTAAAAACGATCTCATTCTCAAAACACAAAATTCGAACCCTACAGCCACCATCGAATACTCAGTTTCCAGCCATCCTTGTCGCGGCCAGCCTAAGCCATCCCCGTCGGACTCGTCAGGGTCAAAGAGACAACGAAAAGAAAGATCTGCTGTGTGACATTCGACGACTTTTGTTTCACTAAACAGGTTCTTAAACATGTGTTTCTAAACAGGTCTTATCGTGTTAAGTAAGTATAAACAGGTTTGTGTTCGTGTTTGAAAAAAAAGTACACGATAGGTTATCGTGTCATGTTCGTGTATACATATTTCGCGTTCGTGTCTTATCGTGTACGTGTATACACGATATGCCAGCCCTAGTATAAACCAAGGAATTCATTCTATTGTTTGTTTAAAAGATTAAGTGACGTTTGGTTTACTAAATTTGTTGGATTGAAATATGAAATTCAAGATATGGTATATTTGAGGGCGGGCCTTGGAGCAAGTAGTACACAAAGTGTAGGCTAATACTGCTTAAATCAGATCACTGATCGATGTCGTTTTGTCGGTCAAAAATAATACTTAAACACCTTAATTAGCAAGGATAAGTAGAGTATCGTATCCATGAGAAGTATGTGGAAAGTGTTACTTTGTTACAACGATTCAAAGAAAGAAAACAATAAACTAATTTGGATTTAGGTTTAAAACAATAATGAGAAGGGGAATCCTCTCCGGAGTTCGGGTATGCAAACACAAGTTCATCCAAGACAATTAGCAATCGATTACATAGACATAATCAGTTGGTTCAATTGAATTCAGTGATAATATGAGAACCCATTGTGAATAAAACTTATTCTCATACAACCATCAATGATAAAAAATTGTCCCCGATGTAAAGAAACCCGAGACTATTGAGACCTGAACAACAATTCGAAATCAATCAATGAAATTTAAAGTATTCAATCAATAAATGAAATCATATGGCTTAACATGACAATCAAGATTACAAACCAAGCTAAACATACAAGTATTCACAAGTGTTCAACAAAACCCTAGACCCAAAAAGGACTACGATGGATTTAGCCACTCATACTCATAACAATAATCAAATCTAGTGTACTAGGACTTACAATCATGAAATATCAAGAACAATCGGTCCAACTATGGTAGAAATCGCCTTCTTGGAGCTTTGGAACGGTGGAATCGATGGAAGTCGGGATTGGGGGCTGCTAGAGGTGAAAGACTGATTTAGGTTAATTTTTCCCGTAAAAAATGTTTTCTCGCGTACCGCGAAGATGAGAGACAAGTCCCTCGCGTACCGCGAGGGACAATTTAGCCGGGGGCGCCTTTAAAAATCTTCGCGTACCGCGAACTTCTTGGACCAGTCCTTCGCGTACCGCAAAGGGCAAAACAGCCGGCAGACTTCGTTGAATCCTCGCGTACCGCGAGGAATGCCTCTAAGGTCTTCGCGTACCGCGAAGGACCTGATTTCCAGGAACTTTTGACTTTTTACATTTTAACCCCCTGTACTTTCTTGCCTTCTCCATTATACTTCGTTTTCCGCTCATTTAGCACATAAATCTAGGAGGTAGACACACCACAAACACGCATAAAACTGAACAAAAATACACAACCAAATAACTAAAACGCACACGCAATGAGATGTAAACACGGGTTATTAAACCTACATCAATCACGAAGTGATCCGACCCCTATCTGGACCTTACACAAATGCGAGAGCTAAATGAAGTACCGAGTACGCCCTTTTATGATATGATATATTTGGTTGGATGAGAGAAGTTAGAGTTAGAATGATTCATTTAAAGTTAAATCAAACATAGTTGTTTTTTCAACTATTTATAGCACATATTACAATTCTTTTGGCATATTTCACTTTGATCATATTCTATTTTGTTAGCATATTCAATTTTTTTTTTTTTTAATTTCTATAATTCTTTACACACTTTGGATAGTAATAATAAATTTGGTACCGTTAAAAAAAAATAATAATAAATTTGTTAACCTATGTGACTCAAAATAAGTTATAATCCTGTGGGCCTCTTGAAAATTCAAAATTTCCATCAAAGAGAGTTTAGAAATAAATATTTTACGAACATTAACTGTAAAAGTACACAATAAGTATGAAAATCATTATTTTGATAAAATGATCTTTATATTCAATGCTATTCATACTTCCATTGGGACCTCTTATGACCAAGATTGTTAGTTCCTTTAGTGGCGTGGATTATTTTGTTGGGACATTTATTTTGTTCTTCTTTATAAAACAAAATGGTATAATGGCTTTAATCTCACATCAAATATGTAATTAATATACATTAACTTTTTAAAAGATATACTATCTCACATCTAATAAAAACTTAAATATAAATAAAAAACTATAAAAATTAATATTTGTCACACATATGAAATTTGAATGTAAATGCTTCTTAATTCTCTCATAACTGGTCCGAATTTCATACTTATTTCTAAAATGCATCAGCGCAATAAATCTTACGTTTTTACTATAACCCTCCCCTATGATCCAAAATACCCCAAAAACATCGATAAATGAATCTGAATTTCCTTTTCCCTAAATGGATTTAAAGCTTGTATCAATTCTAATTTTAGTAAAGTTACATTTCTAGTAAAGGATTAATAAATTCCCAAATTAATTTTATAATCACAAAATCAAGTAGATCTAATATTGCAATTTTAAAATGATCGAAAAAACACAAAGTGAATCGGGACAAAAATAGCAACTCAAGCAGTTTAAATGCACCTTAAACCAAAATCAAGGACATATAGGAGAATCGCAAAACATTCGTTCATAGTTGATATGATCAATTGATTGAAATTTCAAAGCGATCTTAAAAGCACTTACTAAACCGAAGCATATATGATAACTCATAGAATTTAAGCACAAAAACGAGCACATGACATTGATTTTGTTGAGGCAAAACTTAATCAAACAAAGTTGGTAAAGATCGGCGAGGTTATAGAAAAGATGGAGAGAAAAAATTGTTTACCGTAAGCCATGTGTCGCCAATGTGAGTATTTTGCTCTTGTGTTCGGAGAGACTTTGACTTCTGAATGAACACCCAAAACTCACCCTTGGTATTAATATGTAACATGTGCTAGGTGGCTACAAGTTAAAGTCGCTTCTTTTAGGTCTAGGCTATAAAATCGACACTTGTAGCGTTTTGCCAAATCAGCTAAAAAAATCCTTTACGGTGTCTAGTTACTACGAAACCCTTTCCTTTAGTTATTTATTTTATGTTAACATAATTAATTATTTTTTCATAATTTGATGTTTGTATTATATATTATATATTTATAACAACTTGCACTAATGAATAGTAATCAAAATTGTCAAGTGGTGAAATATTTATATATATATATTTCTTGCATGTTCATTACCAAAGATGAGACCACTATGACTACGACTACCACTAGGGGGAGCGGAACCACCACCATTATTGTCCCGTTTTCTCATTTCGAAAGACATTAGAAAAATAAAGCCCCGATTCTCGTAAGCCATTTTCATATCAATTTAAAACAAATGCTTCTATCTTTTTTGACATGTTATGATCTTATTTTTTTCGTTACATTGGGTCACCTCTTATGTAAATAAACACTTTACTTTTATTATATATATGCTTCCGCTGCATCGTGCGAGGGAAAGTTACTAGTTGTACGTTAAATGTATAATACTTATGTTTAGATAACCAACTATGACAAAAGAGGTTGATTAGATAACCAACTATGACAAAAGAGGTTGAAAAACATATCGTTTAAATGTTTTTTTTAACAACATAAGAACTATATTAATAAAACAGACCGACATCGAGCAAGGAGCTAGATAGCACGACAAACACCAACAAAATTACATGCACAAGTTATAAAAAATCAAAATTACACCATTCGAAGGACTCTATCATTGCTCTATTTTTTGCCCATAAAAATCATCTTGCCTTATTTTTTTTTCCAATACTTTTGTTATTGAGACTGATTTGTTGGAGAAATTGAGATCATAGACTTAAAGAGTGGCTTCATCCTCTTCACATTACAAGGCAATCCATTTTTTATAGTTCTTCTTTAATACTCTTCATTTTTGCAACAAGGATCTTATCCGGGGGTATTGATCATACGATAAAATGGGAATACGAGAGTTTGCAAAAGAAAACAAATCGATATAAATAGCAATCATGTCGCAAATAATGTCATTTTCATCATGAAGAAAGTGTATGAGGTTACAATCAATACCTTAATGATCAATGAAATCCCACATGGATTATCTATGATAAAATGTAGGCAATCATCCTATATTCGACTTGGAAGTTATTGTAGCAAACGGTAAAGAGAAAGTAAGTAAAGAACGAGGGGAAGAAGAGCACACCTAAAGTCAGAAGGAAGAAACTGTAACATCCCAAAAATAAAACGACAGTTAAAATGACGAAATAAACGAACGAGGCATGTCGGGTCGGGTCGGATGGGCCGGCGGGCTGGAAGGGGAGCCTCCCTTATAAATAGCCAAGGACACCACCCTTTTCTCTCATTTGCACCTTCTAGAGAGAGAAACCGTAGAGAGAGAAAGTTGGCGGATCGACCCGAGATTTCATCAAAGTGTTACTCCATAACTCGTGAGAAGAACCTCCAGATCAGAAGCTCGATTCAGGTAACGATCCGACCTAAATCTGAGTTTTAGTTCGTTTTTGAGTTTTTCGGGTTTTGGGTGAAAATGTAACATTTTAATGGATGAAACTGAAGGATAAACATAGATTTGAGTTCCTTAATGGAAAACGAACGTTTTGAATGCAAACAGGTTCGAGATCTTGACGTGATCAGACCAAAATGAGAAAGTTAGGGTTTTTGCGAAGAACAGGTCGTGTGCACTTACCAAGTGCACACGGAGCAGGCGTACTTATCAAGTACGCAGGAAGAGGGGTCAGTGCGCAGGCAGCAGGGTCTGCGCACTTGCTAAGGTCTGCGCACTTGCTAAGTGCGCAGGCATCAGGCTGGTTAAGTAAGGTCGATATGTTTAGAAGGTTAAACCGTTAGAGTCGGGTTTGGGTCTGATGTGTATTTAGCTAATCAATTCAGATCGGAAGTGACGTTGTTGGGCCTTTGTTTAGGACAACCGAGACTAGCTTATAAGGTGAGTTCTAGAAGCCCTCTTTTTAATGTTTTATATAATGTTTTCGGGCTGGTGTGCATACATATGAAATGATGTTTTATGAAATGATATTTTATGAAACTATGATTATGAAATGAAATGATTTGGAATGAACGGTTTATGGAAAGAAAGTTTTATGCATGGAATGTTTACGAACGAATGTTTAATAAGAAATGGTTTAAAGTAAAGGTAAAGGGTTTTGAAAACGAGGAAAGGTTTTATGTAAAGGAAAGAAAAAGGGCAAAGGTTTTAAAGAAGTCATTACAAATCTAATATGTCGAATGAATGGAATTGACGAATGAAGTCTGGGAATGAGATTCCCAGCCTTGTGGTAGATTATGGACAGCGAGCCATAGCTACCATAAGAACAAAGGGGGCAGTGTCTTAGTGGCCTGCCAATGGTTTGATGTTGTACAACTGGTATGGAGTAACGACGGTTACTCAAGGGTTAACGTGACCCTACGTCAGGTTAAATTATGATCCGACGGTGTTATGGCTGAGAGCCATAGCCGTCGATGGAAGTTGTCGGTTTATGGCTGAGAGCCATAGCCTTCAATGGAGGTTGTCGGTCTATGGCTGAGAGCCATAGGGGGCATCTGAATGGGTATTGTCGGTCCTCGTGCAGTTAGCCTTGGGGGCAATACCAAAAAGGGAATTGACTGAATGTTGTGGCAACGACGGTGATACGTAACGGTTGACCACGACATGCAGGGTTCCTTCGGGGACACAGAGACGCGTAACGATACATATTTTAGATAGTAATGTATAACTTAAATGAATGTTAAATGTTTTAAACAAATGATCCGTTCAATGTGTTTAAATGTGTGAAGGTTTAGGAATGAAAGGCCCTGTTTTCTTATACGTGATGTTAAACCCTATTGAATGTTTTGAATGATGAACCATTTCTTAAATCGAACGAAAACTAGAACTCACCAGCGTAGCTGACTTTTTAGTGTGCACATTCAGGTTAAGGCAGGTTATGAGGATGGACGGTGATGCTTGGCTAGAGATGAAGAGTTACCCGACTGCTTTTGAAGACTGACATCCCGTTATGTTTTGTTTTAGTTTATTTTATGTTTTAAGCAATGTTTACGTTTCCGCATGTATGAACAATGTAATAGTTATGATTTAATGAAGTATTTTCCGCTGCGTTATTTGATATTCATGTTTAAGAACTGTTTGTGAATGAGTAAATCCAACAAGTGAGGCCTCCCGGGTTTGAGGCCTTACAGAAACACCATTTGTGAACGACATAACCTATCAGATTCTCGACAAATGAGAAAGAAATGGACACATGTGACAATATTAAATTACGTTTTCACATCATTTGAAAACGTATATAATATATATTGGACTAGGGGCATGAAGGGTAAACACCTCATATAGTCCAGACAAATCCATCTCCGGACCGAGCTTAGTCCGGATCTAATGAAGGTCGAGCCAATTCTATGCATGTAACCTATCAGATTCGAGACAATAGTTTAAGGACATGAAAGTTAACGCTTGGTAAAACAACATACATCCGACTAAGAACTGATTGATACTGTTATATCCCAACATACCATACACCGCCTCCCGAAAGGAAAGTGACATCACAGTGTGCCTAATGCCACCCTATGAAGACATATAGCTCAAGGAATGTCGAAAGACCATAAACATCCCTACTCACAGTAGGAGAAAATATTCAATATCCCTCTCTACTTTACTACCTTAATCTCATATTCTTACTCTCATATTTAGAGTCCGATCACAGAGATACATAACCTTTTATGATGAAACACAGTGAACATGTCTAATTCATTCATCATTGACACTATCTCTAATTCAATCCAAATAAAAGATTACGTTGTCTTATGATGTATGAAGTGTTATAATGTATCTTTGTATATTACTTAACTAGGTTAAAATCTCGTGTATTACACGGGTTGAATAAATATAATATTATATATTAAGTAATAAAAATTTTATTTTTTTAAAAACTCGTGTTTTACACGGGTTGAACAAACCCGTGGAATACAATATAATCTGTTAACAAATACACTCGTCAAAATATGTCAGGAGATTTATTTATTAATATAATACATAGATTAGTATTTCTTTAAAAATATATTATTGTTAAAAGATATAAGTGTATTTAATAAGAGATGTGAGAAAAAAATGATGAGATATAAGTGTATTTAAAAATATATTATTGTTAACTTTTCTTTTTCTACTTTACAATATTCAGTTTTGGTTTAAAAGGTTCTTCCTATCTTTTTTTTCTTGCGTTTTTTCTCGCGCATGGTGAGTTTATCTCAAGGTTTTGCCTTTATTTTTTAAGCTTTCGAGAACGTTAATTTCTTCCACGGTAGCACTATCAATCGGAATTTTTAACAATTTTTCTTTTTCTACTTTCTCATATTCAGCTTTGGTTTAAAAAGGTGCTGTTTTTTTTTTCTTGCAATCTTCTTGCACACAGTGAGTGTACATAAAGGCTTTGGCTTTATTTTATAAGCTTTCGAGGATGTTAATTTCTTCCCTAGTAGCACAATCGGTCAGGAACCGTCGCAACGTGCGGGGCCTCCTTCTAGTATTATTGAATAATAAGATTATAATTTCATTTTATGTTTTGTTAAAATACAAGATAAGTTAACCCCCTTCATACACACGCCGTGAAAAGACGGAATAATACACATCCCCTCGAAACGTGGCTTTAGGCGGTTTGCACACCAATAAAAGCATAAAATAAAAATCGCCGCCGACAACAACTTCGGAATTCATGGCCTCCAGCTCCGGCGACGAGAAGACCAACAGAGAGGAGCAAGAAGAGGCTTTGATAGCTCTGATCGAACACCGCGCCAAAGAAGTTGATCATCTCCGTACACGTGTCACATATTACAAATCTCAGGTTTTGTTACTCACTCCTCTCGATCAGTATCTCGTCAAAATTCAGTCATTTTATAATGAGATTGATTGTTTTGGATGATGAATTTATTGTTTATGTTGTTGTTGTTGTATGCAATCAATTGATTGAAATTTATTTTGAATTGTAGGTTTTTTTTTGTTGCCAAAATTCACTCATAATAGATTGATTTTTTATTATCAATTACATTTTTAGGGGACATTGTAAATGTATGCTAACAAAAAAGAAGGAAAATAACTGATGAAAATGCACATTGAAATTCAAATTTAAGGAAGCATGTTTGACTCATTTTGGAAGTTAATTTCAATTTTTAATTAGATTTAACACAGTTTGGAAACTTATAACAGGAAATTGTGAAGTGTTAATGTATTGCACAAGAGGTCCTCATCATATATGTATTCCTTAGTATTTCTGGATAGTTCAAGTAGTGTAATTATCTGTAACTCCTGTAGCTTGATATGCATGTGGTTATGTTACATGATTTCCTTATGGGATGATAACTGTTTTGCGGAAGTGAATTTTGTGTGTAAGAAGCTTTCTCCTTTAAACCACACTTGTTATGTTTGACCGTTAATTGCCGTGTTGGGGATTTGACTAGGCTTATATTTATCATTGATAAATATAAGTCATGTTGCATGAGGTGACTAGTGGGTGAAATAAGGATCTTTTGTTAGGGGTATGTTATTGTTAAAAACAAAACTTCGTCATGAGTGTATGTATGATGAGTAGATGTGACGATTTGTGTGGGTTAAGTAATGGGTCAAAAGGAGTAACTTTTGTACGGGTTGAAACAAGTCGGATACAGTTTTAGCCAAACCACTTTTTGTCCTAACTTTTTGAATGTTTCGTATATAATCTGTTTGACGGGTTTCCTTTCAAGCTATTTTTTTTTCTTCCATTTGTTAAGTGATAAAACATAACCTAATTTGATCCGTTAATAAGTAAATGGGTCGCAATGGCCTCCTATGATGAAGAGGAATGCCTCAAGTCATCAAATGCCAAGTATAAAGTTGGTGTTTAATTAGCAGTTGTGTTGTTGCTTAGAGAGAACATGTCTTTTTTTATTATTATGTCGGAGGGAAATTTCCTTTCCTTTTGTTTTACTTGCAAATATATAAATGGTAACAGATAATAGTTTCTTTTTTAAACGGGGAAATAAAAGCTAATATCTTTTTGGAGAAGGTATGCAGCTTGGAGAAGCTGAAAAGAGATTAGAGGTAACAGAACGTAAATTGGCACACCTCAGAAGTCGAGGCAACACTGTACCATCTACAAAAGTTTCTGAAAATGTTGTAAAAGTGAAAGAAGAGAGGAGATCATGTAGTCCTACAAAGATCAATGAACATTCTAGAAACGGAAAACATGACCAAAGACCACAACTTCTTATCCCTGCAGTGAATCCCAAACTATCTATTCCTATCAAGATGGAAGATACTGGCTGTAACTCAATTCCAATACATGGCAAAAGTGCTGTGAAAGAAAAAGGAAATAGAATCCTACATGAACAAGAAGGTGGTGAGACTCGATCCAAAGGGACAAAACGGAAATTCGGTAATATTTCCCACTTTCTTTATAGTTAATTACAAAAAAAGATAACCAACTTTGGTCTGAATTTTGTTTTGGGTAACCAAGTTTTTTTTAGGATAAAAGGGCAAACACCAATAAAAACCATCATACTTTCTATTTTTCCTTACAAAAGTCCCTCAACAATTTTTTACACATAAAAAACCAACATACTCTCTTTTTTCTCACAAAAATCCCTCAACAATTTTTTGCACATAAAAAACCAACATACGCTCTTTTTTCTCACAAAAATCCGTCAACAAATTTTTGCACATAAAAAACCAACACTCTCTGTTTTTTCTCACAAAAATCCTTCAACAAATTTTTGCACATAAAAAACCAACATACTCTCTCTTTTTTCTCACAAAAATCCCTCAACAATTTTTTGCACATAAAAAACCAACATACTTTCTGATTTTCTCACAAAAATTCCTCAACAACTATTTAGCTAGTTAATCGGGTTTTCAAGAGACATGCCAAGGAAAACGTCAACATGGTGACAAGTTATAGCCGGCTGCCATGTCATCATCTTGATTGGTTACCTGGTTTGATCACCTTAATTTGAAAACGTTGAAACTTTAATGATTTTTTCTGGTCTAAGAAAAGTTGGTTACCTTCTTATGCAATTAGCCAAAATATGCGGTTAGCTTGATGAGAACCTTTTATGTCCATGTGTGCAAAAAGGCTTGTGTTTACTGTAAATTGTGCATGAGATATGTGTGCCATTGATCCGTCAAAATTTTGCATACTTGTTTGGTTAATTTGGAGGCTCACTTTTTGCCAAAAAATTGAAATTGCAGAGCAGCGAGAACATAAAGATTTAATTCAGATGGTATGCAGTTCATCTTCACCACGCACAATCAATTGCCACTCATCCAACCACATTCCATCTCAGCATAAGAGAAAGTTGAGAAGTCTTGCCTTGTGTCCAACAAATGATCAGCTTTTCGTGACTAGGTATCCAAGTGCCTTAAACTAATTTTTCCTAGGAAACTGTTACAACAATTTATGATATTTTTGTTCATCAAAACTTTGACACAAAATTACAAAGGAACAAAGAAGGTAGTGGTAATTTAATCATTTTCTCCAGTTAATCTTCATCTTTATTTTCTTCATTTAGTATGAGGCGTTCTAATGCATTCGATGACTAGATCATTAAAGAGTATAGACGAGGAGCTCAAAAAGATATCCCCATGAACTCTTATTTTGGAAATCAATTCATAGTACTTATTTGTGTTCAAGTTTTTTTCTTTCTAATATATGTGGAGGTCACCCAAGTATTGAACTTTTTTCGTTAAAGCCGCCCTTATTATGAAATACTTTATAGGCCACCCAAGTATGTATCGTGTTTCATTTATACCAATCCTAGCGAAAAATATCATACAATGAAAAGCCCTTGAAAGTTTTGAAAAGACCATTATTGGATGATGTCAACATGTTATAGGTTATAGTTGTTTTTTCTAGAAGTTTAAAGGCGTTTTCATCACCCGACATGTTTTTGGCTCGAATTGGCATAGATGTAGTCAGATGCTTACTTGGTGGCCTTGTACATTAGTTAGACTAGTTGTTTGGGACTGTGGCTTTAATGAAAAAGTTGTATACTTGGGTGGCTTCCGCATACATTGTCCTTTTTCTTTCCTACATTTTTTTGGGTTCATTTTTGATAACATTGATACTTTGTTACCACAGCAGCACCACTTGTTGAAAATCTTGTTTCCACCTCTATTGTAATATGTATATGCATAATTTATTTTTCCTGCACTTCTTTCTTGTTCTGTTAGTGACCATGCCTTAAATTGTTTTGCAGTGCTCTTGATGGACTTGTAAATCTATGGCAAATTCAGGCCAAAGGGTATGTTTTATATCATGCTCCAGTATCATTACATGTTTCATCCTATCATCCAGATTCGTTAGAAACTTTTAAGACATGTTATACCGTGTCACTTATCAAGATAAAAGTACTTTCACAGCAATTTTAATATTATATTTCTTTCGTTTTGTTTTTTTTCCAAAAAAGTATAAACTATCGAACACTCGTTTACGGGTGATTCAACTTATGTTAAATTCATATTATGATGCCCCTTTATGTGATAAACGAATATGATATGTAGATATTGTTTAATGGACAAGTTGGTAAAGCTGACAATTTGTTTTCCTTTGTGTTCACATCACAAATATAGGTGAGAATCAAAGATAAAAATAAATTTTGGTCATAAATATCAAATGACAGATCATGGATACGAAAACACATGTTATGCTTATTGTATAACCTTGGTTCGTATACACAATACATTTATTAATGATATAATCACATTTAATCATCTACTAATCAATTTTATGTTGGTCAAAGGGACCCTATTGAAGACTTAAAGAGTAAAAAAAATAAGTAAAACACTCAAGTACCCTTCATAAGTAATAAAAACTTAATATATAGACCACGCTACCTTTAATTCGTGTTTATTTAGTAAATCCTTCCCCACAATTTCTAACCTGATAATACTTGTATAAAAAAACACTATTATAACATAGTTTTGTTTTGCCCTAATGTTAAGATTTGCATCGTAATTTCTCTTCCGCACACTGTGTTTGCTAAATCATACTTGCTATTTTTGACAATCTTTCTTCGCTTCCCTTTGTTTTTGGGTTCTTTTTGTAATGTCTATTTGAACCTTATTCAACATTTTGATCATACAAATTTATGTTAATTTTCTAATTTACTTAGTTATTAAATAAAGGTATATTATTATTATGAACAACCTAAATTAGTGTGACTAAAACTTGGTTATTTTTACGAATTTGCATAACCCATGGAGTTTTTTACATATTTTTTGCAGTGACAGATCAAGTGCATCTTTTCTTAGTACAGCTGATTGTGCATCCACCAAGCATAGAAGATGGCCTGAAGATATAGCTTGGCATCCACGTGGTGGCAGCTTGTTCACCGTCTACACTGCTGATGGTGGGGACTCTCAGATAGCAGTCCTCAATTTAAATAAAGCAAAAGAGGTACATAAAAAACTTAAAATGATTATTACAAGCAACCTAGGTTTAAAAGAACGGAATCGTGTCTCAAGGCGTTTTCCCTTCGCCTCACGAGGCGTAAGCCTCGAGGCGGAATTAAAAAATAAATATAAAAATTATATATCTTATAAAAATAAAATACTAAATGTTTGAAATTGATACATAAAGTCTAAAACATAAAAAACACACATCAAAAACAATAATTTAATGATTTGATATTAATTTTCCCAATTGTATATTTTTAAACCAGCTTGGTTAGGCTGTCTTGTGGTTAATATCAAATTAATTTCAAATCATATTATTTTAAACAACAAACCAGCAGAAGAATTACCGAAAGAATGAACACGTAATTTTCCCAATTGTATATTTTTAAACCAGCAGAAGAAAAGTTGTATATTTACCACCTAAATGATTGGGAACGTACTCCAATTAGGTCAAATTAAGGATAATATTATGGGCTTTTTTTTCCCACCTGCTATTTTTCCCGCCGCTTATTTGCCGCCTAAATGATTGGGAAAATTACCCTAAAAAGCCCAGCGAACCGCCTCAGCCGTTTTCCGTACCGCCTCAGCACTAGAGGCGTACGAATTAAAAACCCACCTAAGGTGCCGCCTCATATACGATATCTTACCGCCTCGCCTCGAGGCGTACGTTTCTGCCGTTTTTTAAACCATGGAAGCAACGGTTATACGTAGTTTTCTACTTGCGTTTCAAAATAATCACTAATTTTATTGCAGAAAAAACGTGTAACTTTCTTTGAAGATAAACCACACGTTAAGGGTATTATCAACAGCATAATGTTCATGCCATGGGAAGATGTTTGTTTTGTTACTGGTGGAAGTGATCATGCAGTTGTCCATTGGAGTGAGAAAAACGAGGAGGATTCTTGGAAACCAAAAGTATTGCATAGAAGTATGCATTCTTCCGCTGTAATGGGTGTTGCGGGGATGCAACAAAAACAGATGGTAGTTTCTGTTGGTGCAGATAAACGGATTATCGGATTTGATTTACAAACCGGAAGAGCTGATTACAAGCATCAGATAGAAAGCAAGTGTATGAGTGTTCTACCAAATCCGTGCGACTTCAATCTTTTTATGGTTCAGACCAGGTAAAACACTAAACCCTGTTGACCCGTTTCTTGCATCATTTCACTAATTGAACTGAACAAAATTTGTTAAAGTAGTTCACTAGTGTTATGTGTCATAGTTATAGGTGGAGAGATGGGCGGGTTGGGCAACTGGTTGAACCGGGCTGATTTGGGTTTGGTTGACCTGCAAGCACTTTTTTCCATTCTTAAAATCTTTTTTTATAAATAAGCAGTGTGTTTTGGTGATTGCAACCTATTTTGTTTGTTTACTTTTATGGAACACGATAAAATAAAAGAATTATATATTCAGAATTCAGCTAGTAGGGATGTGCAACGGTCCAAAACCGGAACCAAAAATTTAAAAATATTTGAACTGAGAACTGGATCATATAGTCCTGGTTCGGTACCGGTTTATACCAGTTCAGTCCCAAACTACTGGTAGGGATTGAAAATGTACCCGAAAACTGGCGGGAAAACCTGAAACATCCGGGGCGGGTATATAGGTATGGGACAGGGTATGTGATTATTTCAAAAAGAATCGCGGGTTTGGGACGGGTATGGTATTTTGGTAACATCCACCCGATTATCCTAACCCGTTTCCCGTCAGAACCAAATATATGAATACAAGATATAATGAATAGTATGTTGAAGAAGTTAGAAAATTGAAAATCAAATTTATAGATTTGTTGGAAGTGTAGTTGAGTATTTTATGTTTCAAGTCGGTTTTTTAGGTGAGTTTAAGATCGAATTTCAGGTAATAGGCATCCCAACAGGTAATTTTTAACCACATAATACCATAAACGTGTATTTCCGGTTTAGTTTTGGTTTGGTCCACAAATTCCATTAATATTTTGGAAATTGTCTCTTAATTGCAGTACTCCAGAGAGGCAACTACGACTATTCGACATCAGATTACGACGAACCGAGATCCATGAATTCGGTTGGAAACAAGAAAGCAGCGAGTCCCAATCCGCCTTGATCAACCAGGCCTGGTCACCAGATGGTTTTCACTTAACCTCTGGTTCAGCAGACCCAATGATTCACATATTTGATATCAGGTATAACTCTAACAAACCTTCACAATCCATCAAAGCTCACCAAAAGCGCGTGTTCAAAGCCGCATGGCACCACTCTCTCCCTCTCCTCATTTCCATATCCTCCGATCTCAACATCGGTTTACACAAGGTCATATAAAAACCAAAACCCGAAACCGAAACCCACCAGGACATTTTGGACGATGATTAGCTAAAAGTTATCTCATCTTTGCTTGAAAAGCTATGGAAGAGTGGAAAAGAATAATATTGTGAGGTTTGAGTTATTGGGGAGTGAACAAAATTTTGTTACATGATGTGGTAAAACTTTATTCCTGAGTAATGTTGTTTGTTAAACATTTTAATATATGTTACTTTATTAATTAATATCCCCCAGAAGTTGAGGTTATATAGATGTAAAAGGAAGTCACGCAAGTTCAAACCCGATCCAAACCGGGTTTTAGTCCGGAGTGCGTTACGCTAGCGGGTCTTGGCCCGTGTAGTTACGCAACTGTTGTCAAGTGGCAACAGGCTCCATGGTGATGACCAGATTTGGTTGCATAGCTGTCTGACTGAGTCGTCGTTAAATCATTATGTGGTTATAACTTTTAGTTGATCAAGTATTGGACGATATTTGTAACATGTTATTTAATATTTAAAACTTAATGTATACTCATACTATGAATATTACTATGTATTAAAATGAACCGCGTGGGAATAGTAAGGTTTTTTTCTTTTCGAATTTTGCCACATTAGTTTTCTTTTTCATACTTTTCTCGTAATTAACTATTAATTTAGCATGGGAAGATTCCGGCTTGTCCGTTTAGTTTTTTTTTACATTTTCATTTTTAACCTTTATAGTGTATATAATATACGTTTTTAGTCCGTTTCATTTTCCTATTAATTTCGTTTTCTTTTAATAACTTTCGTTCGTTAACTTTTTTTCAAAATACGGAGTACGCAGCTGTTTGTAGTTTTTTGTCAACGTTCCGATATAATTTTTTTTAAACAGACTTGTATTCAAAATCGATTTTTTTTGTTGCCTATAGCGAGTGCCGTTACCGTTGACCCGTTGTGGTATCCTGACGAGCTGAACCTATTATGGGCGAACAACATCATTGTCGATATTAGTATTATCGGAACCCGTATCGGTATTCACCTTATGGTTTTCGACGACCCGAAACGGTAATTTTTTAATTTGTTTTTTCCTTTTTTTTATTATTTAGCTTTATGTTTCCTTTCTATTAATATTATTTTTACCGCTGCGCCGACGTTTTCGTTAAATATTTTTTAACAATGGCCCCGACACCGTTTTCAATAATAACTTTCGTTTGTTAAGTTTTTTTAAATAACGGACCAACGTTCTGCTTTAAATTTTATTGAAAACGGAGTTCTATTCAAGTTCGAGTGTTTTTTTGGTATCATACAGTATAACGAGTCTGCAATTCGATTTAAGTTTTATCCACACAAACGAGTCAAACCAATAACGACCAGGCTCCCGCCGCGAAGCGCGGGAGTTAAAAACTAGTTTAAATAAACGTTTTACAGCAACTTCTTGGAAATGATTCGAGTTCTTTGAAGTTTATTGAGCCGTGTAGAATTATTCGACATCCGTGAATGACGCAATGAATCATATGGGTCGTAACATTAGTTTTTGTAAAGCCTATAATAAACGTTTTTTTATATATAATTTATGCTAATTTAAAATTTTCAGATGATACGATTTAAAATTAATACCAATATACCACCTATACATAACAACATCAAGAACTGTACCCATTAAAATCCTACCCATATCACCGCTATTGATATACATAAACCAGAGACAAACAAAGAATACTAAATATATATAAAGATATAAAGCTAGGGTGAGTTCGTTAGAAAACTCATTTTCATGAGAAAACCAAAAAACCCCATCCCACCCCCACCCAAAAACCTAAACCCACCCCACCCACCCACCCCCAAAAACCTAAACCCCCCCCACCCCCCCCCCCCCAAAAAAAACCTAAATCCCCTACCCCACCCCTCTAAAAATCTAAACTAAACTCAAAAACTAAACCAAAAAGCCTAACCCACTCCCAAAAACCTAATCCCCCACCCAAACCCCCCACCCCACCTACCCCCTCACCCACCCCCCAAAAACCTAAACCCCCCACCCCTCCAAAAACCTAACCTAAAAGCTAAACTAAATCCAAAAGCTAAACCCACTATTTTTCGAGTTTTTTTTAACGAGGACGACGTGGGAAACAAGGTCTCCGAAACAGTTTTTTAATTTTTGATTTATTTTTTGAGTTATGATTTTCTTATTATTTTTTTTACCTTAAATAAGTAGTTTTTTGGTTTTCTCATTAACATTGAGTTTTCTTATGATCATTCTCCTATAAATCTCTCGCTAACAACATAAATGGTGCAAGGATGAGTAGCACATGCATAAGTACAAAGAGACAAAAAATACAATAAGACAATAACATAGATAAACACTCATAAGACACAACACACATAAATACAGGAACACAGTAACATGCAAACCCCTCCTTAAAGTACATAGATCTACGCCCCTAAGACAAATCTAAGCTACATTTACACCCTCCCTTAAAAGTCCTTAACATTAATCCTACGTCTCCGCCACAGACTCCTATCCTGGACCATGTTCTCTGAGACAAGGGCGGACCTACATAGCCCGGAGGGGGTTCACCGGAACCCTCCCGAGTTTCGAATTTTTTATAGAACGGTATGTAAAAAAAACTAAGGTGAACCCCTAAATAAATTATAGGGTGAACCCCTATACAAACTTTAACAACGGGTAGACCCGATTAGTTTTGTTTTGTCTGGGTGTATTGATTGATTGATTAGTATTTGGTTAATTGATTATTTTTGTTTTGTTTGGGTGTCCGGATTAATTGATTAGTATTTGGTAATTGGTTAATTAATTAGTTTTGTTTGTTTGGGTGTATTGTTTAATTGATTAGTATTTGGTAATTTGTTAATTGATTAGTTTTGGTAATTGGTTAATTGATTAGTTTTGTTCAGGTGTAGCGATTATAACGTCAAACCGTAAGCATAAATTAGTTTAAAAAAAGGGCCCGGATAAAATAGATGATGGTTTTTTATAATATAACTTTTAAAAAAGGGCTTCAAAACTTTTAGTTCGCTTGGGGCCACCAAGTACCCTAAGCCGCCCCTGCCCGACCCGAACCATCGAACCGGCCCGAAATTTTTTATGTTCGGCCCTAGGAAATTGGAGAATATAAAAACAATGAACCCCTTGGAAAAAAATCTTGGATCCGCCACTGCTCTGAGAGGTGTATCTCTAGTAAATTCTGTCTAATCCGCTCATCTCAAGTCAGTTTGGGTCTACCTTTACTCCTCCTCCTCTCTACAATGAAGGTTTCCACTGCACTAACCTGCGCTGTCATTTCCCTCCTCCTTACATGTCCAAACCATCACAATCTCTTATCTCTTATCTTATCAGCTATACTAGCCACTCCTAACCTATCTCTAAAAACTTCATATCTTATCCGGTCTAACCTTGTGTGTCCACACATCCATCACAACATCCTCATCTCTGCTACCTCTTGCTGATAATATTATCCACAAAGTTGAACATTTCGATGTATGTAGACGTTGAATTGAAGGAGTCAATGGATATATGTACACGTTGAATTGAAGGAGTCAATGTATAAGACAACAAAGTAAGACATTTCGGCATGGAAAGCAGGCTGATAACGTTAAAGTGTTGCGTCCTAAATTACATAATCTGATCCACCATGACTTTTCGCTTGTCGTTTTTGAATGTACCATGTTTTTTTGTTTCCTTTTTAATTTATGCACTTATAATAATTAATTTTAAATAATCGGAAATAAAATTATAACGGCCTTCTAAAAACTTTTTGCTCATAGTTGAGGTTAATCTTGGAAAACTAATTAATAAATAATAATCAACTTTTATACATGTTCTATTTAAGTCCCTTGTCTTTTTAAAAAATATAAAATTTTATACAAACAATCCTCTATCTCTCTCCTGTTATATATAATCACAATCTGACGATCACAAATTGATGATGAATCAAGTACAGACTTGATTGTCGGAGTACCCTGAGAGCTAAGGCTCTCGGGCCCTCTAACTAGTTTTGCTTGTGGTTGTAGTAAACCTCTTGAGTCTTGAGATGAAGAAATCGACAGGAGAGCAAAAGAAAAAACCTCTTGACATAATATAGCTACCACTACCTCATGCTAAAGGCGCACAAAAACTGGTTTGGTTATCCAAACTGCTTAGTAAACCGAATACAAAACTGGTTTAGTTGAAACCGATTGAAACCACTAGTTTGAAACAGGTTTGACCCGAATTGAACCGATCAAAGCCCCCCTCAATAACTGGTTTTAACCCGGTCAAACCCCCTCAAGAACTGGTTTCACCCTCAAACCGAACCGGTTTTGACTGTATTGAACCAAAAGGAAACTAGTTTCAAACTGAACCGGTATATTCCAAAAAAACCGATTTGTGCATCTCTATCTAGGGGTGTTCAATATTTGGTTTCAAACCGATAACCGAATCGAAATCGAAACCGTTTAAAACCAAACCAAATAACATATTTGGTATTTAGTTCAAACCGAATATGTAATTGGGTTTTTGGTTTGGTTTGGTTTAGGTTTCAAGATTTTGAATTCGATTTGAAGCGAAAACCTGAAATTGGGTTATACGACTATTTTAATACATAATTTATAATTAAACCAATTCATTTATATCAATAACCAATACCCATATATGTTTTATAAATCATTATTTGATTTGATGAATGTATGTTTTTGTTTAGATTTTCCAAAAATGTTGTGTTGTTTAAATTGAATAAGTTATGATTACCCAAAAGAAATTTGTTTCTTTTTTTGCTAATTCAGTTTGTTATGTTCAAACTGAAAATCCAACCGAATTACAATGTGGTTTTAGGTTCGGATTAGGTTTTCTCAAATATGGTTCAGTCCGGATTGTTGTTTCAACAAAAAAATACCAATCCAAATAACCCAAACCAAAAAACCCGAAAAACCTGCAACCTGGCTAATAAACACCCCTATCTCTATCTCATGCTAGACTGAGAAGAGTTGTAGAAGTACCGTCCTAAATTGAAATAGAGCCCAAAGTGGTAGACCGAAGTTGAAGTAGGGATGACAATGGGTCGGGTATTGATAATCCCAAACCTATACCCGGTTGTAAAATTGTGTCCCATACCGGCCCATTACCCGTCAGGTTTGTGTCGGGTAATTACCCGTCGGGTATCGGGTATACCCGTTAGTATCGGGTATCGGCCAATAACCGTCGCGTATGTGTCGTGTACTTTTCTATAACTCTATTTTTTATATTTATAAATACGTATTTTAAAAGAAAAATTAGTTTTTCACATAATAAACCTACTAAAATGAAGCATTAATAGTCATGGGTTAAGAGAAAATAAAATTATAATTTACAAAATTTCGGGTATATGATTTGGGTATATGGTTCGGGTAAACGGGTATGTGATATTGGGTAATCAGGTCGGGTATCACCTAATCCCATACCTGCGAAAATTTTTAAAATTAATCTCATACCCAGCCTCGTACCCGTCGGGTTTTTGGTATACCCGCCCCGAATATTTCGGGTTTCAGGTATACCCGTCGGGCTCGGATTATTTTGCCATCCGTAAGTTAAAGTTGGCTTTTAATGTTAACTAGTTTTTTTTACCCGCCGCGCGTTGCGGCGGCGCTAAACGCAGCGTGATAAAGTATAGACCACAATCGACCCGACTCGTTTCCGAACTAAATTTACATCGATTGTACCCGTCGAATGAAAACGTATTGTATCTGACCGACTCGTTTCCAAGTAAATTTACGTTGAAACGTAGACCCAAAACGCACATAAAAGTAAGTACGAAAACGTATTATGCAAACTTAGCCCTAAAATGAGTTAAAGTCAATAAAAACAATTAACAAATCCTTAAAAATAAAAAAAAACAGTAAAAATCACTGAACATTTACTTGTTTTAACTCATTTTAATATTAAGTTTGCAATCATAAGTCACTTAGATGACACATGGACTATTTTTTATTTAATAACTAACTGTCTTAACGTCAAGGGCTAAAGGCGTAATCAAGTCTCAAAAGTTTGGGTTAAGTTTATAATTTTTAAAACTTAGGGGCTAAAGGTGAAATTTAAACCAAAAGGGCTAAATAAGAAATTATGTATTTATTTAATGTGTAATTACAAATTACCAAAATGTCATAAAAGACAAAAAAAAATATAGAAGGGTAATTTGGTAATTAAACATTGTTGGTGATTGTTTGTATTATTATTAATAATAATAAAATAATAATAATCCCTTATGCCAAGTCGATTGATTAATCTATTTTATTATTGAAAAAATAATAAAAATTGAGCGGTTTTGTTAGTTAAAAAATATGAATAACTTTATTAAAATAATATAAAAACTTGATTATTTTTCATGATTTTACCCCTTAGACAAGGCTATTAATGGTACATCAAAACGATTGTTTTGACACTCTCCATATGATTCGTATAGCCTAATACGAGTCGTATTTTTCAAAAAGTCAAACTGATAGCGACCAAACATGTCACATCAGACACATTCGGTCACCAATACGATTGTATTGTGTCATAAAATGCACAATACGACCGTATTATGTCCAAAAATGCACAACACAATCATATTGTGTCCAAAAATGCCAAATACTGACGTATTATGCCTCGTATACCACTCGTATAGACGTATACGAGTCGTATAGAGTTTGATTGTTAAAAGAACATGGTTGGGCATCCGTATATCCTAGGCTAGTCTATATTGACGCTATGTACTTTAAACTTTTGAATTTCTAAACGAGCGGTCATTGCATATTATTTTGGAGTTGGTTTCTTTAACAAGGATTCGTTACATTATGAGATTTGATGAGGTTAGTATATATTTGAAACCAAGATGCTTTATTTATTAGAAACTAATGTTACAAGGGATTAAGGTATGCAATTACTACCAAATTGTAAAAAAAAGGCTATTAATTATTATTATACTTTTATTTTGAAAAAGTGTTAACATTACCCCCAACTAAAACATCATTCTTGGTCTACAAGGCAAGTAGGATCATTTAAAAACATAAGCATACCACTTCAAAAATAATAATGGATAAATAGTTACGAAATCTTTAACGGTGGATCTATAACTTCTTTCATAATGTGATTGTGTATTATTCTGTTTATCAACTTGAGAAAATAATTATTACCTTCTCGGGTCATCACAATCAACCAAATTTCTAATAATAGTATACACCTTACCATTAAGAAATACACAAAATGGTTATCACAACCTGAAACAACTTCAAAAACCTCTACCTCTATCGCCTGAAAAATATATTATCGCACGAATGTAAAACATAACTATAACAAATTATTTTTTACCAATGTCACGTGACACCGATTGGTATTAAGCTATGCCCGCTCACACACACCGTCTACTAATGACTTTTTATCTTTGAAATGTGTATTAAAATTAACAATAATGTCACTTAACTTTATTTAATCTAAAGAAAAATCAACATGGCTATTTAAGTAATATTTAGAAAATAGGGGTGATTATTAGAATAGTGAAGTTAAAATAAGGATCTACTAATAAGACACGAGATTTGTTAATCAAATACGGAGCTATACGTCTCGTATAGGGCGCGCAATACGTTCTTCACAATTTTCAACGCCAGACAATATCGTACACCAGATTATTCCTAACCCTTATACGCCTCGTATAGTACAATACAATGCGGTTTAAGGTACGATGAATTAAAAAATGTGAAAACAATGAATTTGTTATAAAAGTGTTAGTAATATTATTCAAAGTTTTATAAAAATTAATAAAAAGACAAATATTATATAAATAAATAAAATCCAATATGTGTCGTATAGCACTATACACCACGTATAAGGATTTTGTATCCCAAAATCTGCCAAGTTTGAAGCAAAAATATTACAAGCAATCCTATATATACGCCTCGTATTGTGCAACACGTCGCGTATAGGCGCAGCCGCCATACAATGAATGACACGTGGCATTCTGTGTCTGTAGAATCAAACCTATACGTCTCGTATTACCCTATATGAGACGTATAAGGTTACTGCGTGTCTAAATATCAATTTTCCGTGTATAAATAAAATCTCCCTTAAAATAAAACCAATTTTTAAACGAAAAATAGCGGAAGTTGTGTTAAATCAAAAGAATTATAATTTTAGTGGAAACATGTTTACCAATCATTACAAATACACGTAGATCATTTGAGGTAGATTTTGTAATCGTTGCTTTGCATAAGGTACCAACATAGGTTGCATGTTTTTCTTTGTTCTCAAGTGTGGTTTGTGATTAAATATTGGCTGTAACATTTTTTTAACAAAAGACTTAGCCTGGCGGAGTGGTCACCAAGTTTCACCCTTACCCTTACGCAGTGACCCTAACCTGCAGTTGACCTCTTTGCCTGTTTTAACTGATTTCAACCTTTTTTTTCTTCTTGCGTTTTATTTTATAACCATAAATCTTATACGCTCATTCACACATGATGAGTTTATGTAAACGTTTTTGCTTTCTTTTATAATTAGTTTTCGAGTACGTTTTTTTCCACCGCAACATGCGGGGCCTTTTTCTAGTTTATTCTTAAAAAGTATTTCGCAAAAAACAATTGTAAAATGATGAAAACATATTGATATGTATGTATACGTGCATGATGCATGGAATATAATATATACATTTGATGGAATACAATATATAATATATACATTTGATGGAATACAATATATACATTTGACGATATGTCGTTGGTTAAAGTTGATTTTTAATTTAATTTTTAATCTAAAAATTCAATTTTTGACAACACTATACCGACTCGGTAAAGAGTCTCTATCCCGACAATATTTATAGCGACGACTTTTGATGTTTATAGATTTGAGGCAACAAAGACGAACGGTTTTAACGATGACATGTGTGAAAAATATGTAATGTCTTCTCTTTAATTTGATTTTCTTTCTTTCAATTCATTTTGCAAACACTAATGTGGGTTATTTCATTTTCATGTGGGCTTCTGCTGATTATATGATTAATGGGCTTGGAGCTTTATTGCTGAGCTTATAGATGGATAGCTGGGCTTGTAGATGGATAGTTGGGCTTGAAGTTTCCTGAACTAGGGCATCTGTTCGTTGATATATATAGCATCTCTTTCTTCATTTAAAAAGAAGAAAAACTTTTATCTCTTTGATTGAGTTCGCCTATTTTCTGTTAGGGTTTGATACGTTATTTCACTGGTCTAGGGTTTTTATATGATTCATCACAACGATGAATCATTCAGTGTAAATAGATCGTAGTGAAGTTGTATCTGTTGTTTTTCATCTTGTTGATGATCTTCGAGAAAGAGTGTATGAGAGTTTTGGTTAAATACAAATTTGTGAAGTTCTTTCTTGTTTGGATTATCAAAAACTGACATGGTATCAGAGCTATTATAGCTCTGATCGAGTGTTTTATGTTGATTCTGGTTCTTCCGCTGGTTGTTACCGTATCAGATCTCTAGATCTGGTGGTGGCTGTTTCTGATCTATACACATCAAGTTGGAGTGGTTGTGGATCTGTCTTGATATAAGGATTCTTGCTCGCCTAAGGTTCCGATTGAAGAAAAATCTAGCATCTGTTTCTGATCTATTAACATCGACTTGGATTGGGTGTGGATCTGTCTTGATCTAAGGATTCTTCCTCGCTACGGTTCTTCTTGATTTGTTTTTCTTTGGAGCTTTGGAGTACCCTAACTTGGGCGCCCCTGGGTGAGATCCTTTCATATTAGCTCTTTAATTGTTTTGTTTACTGTCACACGACATCTGTTTGTTACACTTTGGTAGTCTTATTTCATAATATTACTGTGCATCACTTGTGTGGTATTTCTTGAGTTTAAATCTGCATTCACCACTTTTGTTGGTCCTTAATCTGCCAACTTGATTGGTGTGAAACCCTGTGACTGACTCCAGTGGGGTGCTTGTGCGTGTGCCTGAGTGTTTACATCTGCATTTGCTATTTGTTTGACTGAAATATGGCTGAAGGTGTTATAGTTGGTACTTTGATTAGCAAACTTGATGCTAGTGATCCTCTCTATCTTCATGCTAGTGACTCTAGTAGTTTGAGTATTGTAAATGTGAAATTAAAAGGCACCGAGAATTATACTGTGTGGTGTAATGCTATGAGTCTAGCTCTTCAAGTTAAAAACAAAATAGGCCTTATTGATGGTACTTGTGTTAAATCTGATGATGATGATGTTCTTGCTAGACAATGGGATAGATGTAATTCTGTTGTGCTTACCTGGATTTTGAATTCTGTGAGTGAGGAACTTTATCTAGGACAGGTGTATTCTAAACTTGCCTCTGAAGTATGGAAAGATTTAAAAGAAACCTATGATAAAGTAGATGGGTCTATTGTGTTTGATATGTATCAAAAGATTAATTCATTTGCTCAAAATGGTCAGTCTGTATCTGAATACTATCACAGATTAAATATAATGTGGAAACAACTTGACCAGATCCTTCAATTACCTGCATGTACTTGTAATGCTTCTAAGGAGTTTAATAACTTCAATCATCTGATAAAGTTAATGCAGTTCTTGATGGGTCTCGACAGTGTGTATCAATCTGTTAGAACTAGTTTACTTATCAAAGATGAACTTCCCTCTGTAAAAGAAGCTTTTGCTATAATCTCTAGAGAAGAATCACATAGGAATTCTAATAATGGAGCTCAAAAGGGGCAAGTTCAGGCATCTGGTTTTGTTTCTAAAACAAATCAATTTTTTGATAAAAAGGGAAAATCTCCCAGAGTTCCAAATCAGAATTTACAATGTACTAAGTGTAATAAAGCTGGTCATACTATTGAAAGATGTTTTGAAATTGTAGGGTATCCTTCATGGATGAAACCCAGAAATGGTCAGAATAAGAAAGTTGGAACTAGCAATAGCTCTATCATTGAAAATGCTAATGCCTCTGTCTCTATTCCAAGTAGTGTTCTTACCTCTGATCAGGTGGCTAAACTGCTAAGTCTTCTAAATGAGAAACCTGTTGATAACACTCAAAGTAATAATGTTTCTGGTAGGTCTATTGATCCATTCTGTTCTATGGGTTTTACAAAAAAGAATATTTGGTTTTTCTAATATGGTTGGAACTAGTAATGGAATGGGTTGGGTGGTTGACTCTGGTGCTAATCAGCATATGGTTATGACTGATAAAGATTTAATAAATCAGATTGATGTTTCCGAATTAAATATAAAAGTTAAACATCCAAATGGTACTAGTGCTGCTGTGACCAAAATTGGAAATATAAAACTAAGTAACAGGGTCACCTTGTATGATGTATTTGTTGTTCCAAATTATTGTGTTAACTTGATGTCTGTTTATAAGTTAGCCAAGGATAGTAAACTGACTGTATCATTTGATGAATATAACTGTCATATTCAGGATTCCTTAACAAAGAGTGTCCTGGTGACTGGTAGCCAACTTGATGGTCTCTATGTGTGTGGTGATTCTTCTGTGAATTCTAAGGTGTGTTATAGTAGTCATAATATAACAAACTTGTGGCATGCTAGATTAGGACATCCATCTGAGAATGTTTTAAAAGTTTTAAAAGAAAATTTAAACCTAAGAACTGTTGAAAATGATTCGCCATGTGAAATTTGTCATAGAGCTAAGCAACATAGGGAGCCATTCCCTTTGAGTGATCATAAGTCAATTCAATTGGGTGAACTTGTTCACTTGGATGTATGGGGTCCGTATAAAGTCCTAACTAAAGATGGCTTCAGGATGTTTCTTACTATAGTAGATGACTTCTCTAGGGCTGTGTGGGTCTATCTATTGAAACATAAGGATGAAGTGTTTGAAAATGTTAAATGTTTTTTTCATTTAATTAAAAATCAGTTTGGTAAAACAGTGAAAGTGTTTAGAAGTGACAATGGAACTGAGTTTTTAAATAAACAAATGAAAGAGTTTTTTGATTCTGAAGGAATACTTCATCAAACATCTTGTGTTTATACTCCACAGCAAAATGGTATTGCTGAAAGAAAGCATAGGCATTTGTTGAATGTTGCTAGGGCATTGTTGTTTCAAGGAGGCTTGCATCTTAGGTTTTGGTCTGAATGTGTGCTGACTGCTGCTTATCTGATTAACAGGATACCAAGTTCCGTGCTAAATGGTAGATCTCCGTATGAACTAGTGTATGGCTTTAAGCCCTCTTTGAATCACTTAAAAATGTTTGGTTGTTTAGGATTCAGTGCAGTTTTAAATAACAAAAACAAATTTTCTAGTCATTCTGAAAAATGTGTTTTTATTGGATATTCCAATCAGAAAAAAGGTTATAAATTGTGGAGTCTTGATAATAAAGTGGTTATTTTCTCTAGAGATGTGAAGTTTTATGAAACCGTTTTTCCTTTTAAAGAAAATACAAGTTTACAAGACAATAATCCTGTTATTGATAAAAACGTTAACACTTTAACTTTTTTTGATCTGTTTGAATCCAACATAACTAGTCATTTTGAAATTGAAAAAAATCCCAATGATGATGAGGGGGCTGGAAAAGAAAATGAGTCTGTGTTACATGGGTCTCAGCAGTCAGGGGAAGGAGTTAGAATTGTTACAGATGGGGCTGTGACTCAGCAGTCTGATAGTTCTAGTTCCCAACCTGGCGGGGTTGAGGGTGTAAACAGTATTAGTGATGAAAACACCTCTTCTGAGGATAATTTGTTAAATCAACACTCTGTTCCTACTGTTCTCAGGAGGTCTACTAGAAACGTGTCATTTCCTAGGAAGTTAGGTGATTTTGTTGTTGAAGGAAAGGTCAAATATGGGTTAGAAAAGGTTGTTAACTATTCAAATTTGTCATGTGAAAATATGTGTTTTGTGTCTATATTAAATAAGTCTAGTGAACCAAAAGGTTACTATGAGGCCATAAATGATCCAAATTGGGTTAATGCTATGAATGATGAAATGATGGCTTTGAATAGAAATGACACGTGGGATTTAGTTGAATTACCAAAAAATAGAAAAACTATTGGGTGTAAATGGGTGTATAAAATTAAATATAAATCCACAGGTGAAATAGATAGATATAAAGCTAGATTAGTGGCTAAAGGGTTTAGTCAAAGAGAAGGCATTGACTTTGATGAAACTTTTTCGCCTGTTGTAAAAATGGTTACTGTGAGATGTGTGTTAGCTATTGCTGTACAAAATAGCTGGCCTCTTTACCAACTAGATATTAATAATGCTTTTCTTTATGGTGAATTAAAGGAAGATGTATACATGTCTTTACCTGAAGGTTATTTTTCAAAAAATGAGTCAAAGGTGTGTAAGTTGAAAAAATCCTTGTATGGTCTAAAACAAGCACCTAGGATGTGGAATGAAAAATTAGTTGGAGTATTATATGAATTAGGTTTTGTGCAAAGCAAGTGTGATCATTCTTTATTTGTAAAATCTAGTAAATCTGTATTTCTTATTCTTCTAGTGTATGTGGATGATATTGTTGTAACTGGTAATAATTCTGCTGAGATTTTAAGTGTTAAAAAATTTCTTAAGTCAAAATTTTTAATGAAAGACTTGGGAGAATTAAAATACTTTCTTGGTATTGAAGTCATTAAAACCGATAATGGTGTGTGTTTATCTCAAAGAAAGTACTGCTTAGAGCTGTTAGCTGAGTATGGCATGACAGGATGCAAACCAGTTAATAGTCCTATTGAACAAAATTATGTGTTAACTGCTTTGTGTAAAAAGGACAGTACCCCTGTGATTAATATTTCTGCATATCAAAAGTTAGTTGGAAAATTGATATATTTGTCACACACCAGACCTGACATTTCATATTCTGTGCATTACTTAAGTCAGTATATGCACAAACCACTTGTTCCACATTTAAATGTTGCTTTAAGACTGTTGAAATATTTGAAAAAGTCTCCTGGAAAAGGAATTTTGTTTAGCAAAGGTCTGGTTTTTGACTTACGGGCTTATTCTGATTCTGATTGGGGAAAGTGTTTGGACTCTAGGAAGTCAATTACTGGGTTCTGTATTCTGTTGGGTAACTCTTTAATTTCTTGGAAAAGTAAAAAGCAGCCCACTGTATCTCGGTCTACAGCTGAGGCCGAGTACAAAGCTATGTGTGCTGCGACATGTGAAATAACGTGGTTAGTAAACGTTCTTCGTGAATTAAAGGTTAATATTAGCACTCCTGTGACTTTGTACTGTGATAATTCTGCAGCGTTGTCTATTGCTCGAAATCCTGTATTTCATGACAGGACTAAGCATTTTGAGATTGATTTATTTTTCTTAAGGGAAAAAATATCTAGTGGTTATATCAGGACTGAAGGTGTAGATTCCAAGAACCAACTTGCTGACATTTTTACTAAGGGTTTGTTAATGGGCCAGCATGATTTTTTGTGTTCTTTGCTGCATATGTTTGATATGTTTGCATAATTGAATTGTGGGGGTGTGTGAAAAATATGTAATGTCTTCGTTTTAATTTGATTTTCTTTCTTTCAATTCATTTTGCAAACACTAATGTGGGTTATTTCATTTTCATGTGGGCTTCTGCTGATTATATGATTAATGGGCTTGGAGCTTTATTACTGAGCTTATAGATGGATAGCTGGGCTTGTAGATGGATAGTTGGGCTTGAAGTTTCCTGAACTAGGGCATCTGTTCGTTGATATATATAGCATCTCTTTCTTCATTTAAAAAGAAGAAAAACTTTTATCTCTTTGATTGAGTTCGCCTCTTTTCTGTTAGGGTTTGATACGTTATTTCACTGGTCTAGGGTTTTTATATGATTCATCACAACGATGAATCATTCAGTGTAAATAGATCGTAGTGAAGTTGTATCTGTTGTTTTTCATCTTGTTGATGATCTTCGAGAAAGAGTGTATGAGAGTTTTGGTTAAATACAAATTTGTGAAGTTCTTTCTTGTTTGGATTATCAAAAACTGACAACATGTCGTCGGCAATACCTATTGCGACAATAATATGGATTTTGTCGTCGTTATAGGGTATCGAACCAGAGAGAATTTGTTGTAGTGATATAACATAATTCTTTCAATCGAACCGAGCACTATTCATCGTCGTATAACTTAATTATTCGTAATAAACCAAGCACTATGTGGTTAAAATAACCCAGTTTTTACCAGATTATATATATAAAGTTATATTACAAGATTTTCATTTTCTCAGATAATAAGTTTTATTGTATTCTAAAAAATCAGTTTCCATTGAAATGACATGTTCTATATATTGTATATTGTTTACGTATTTTTTGAAGGATAAATGGAACTTTAGTTCATATACAAACCAATATATGAAGAAATTAATATAACCTTGTTTTAACCGGATTATATTCAAGAATATAGAGCCTAACTTCCATTTAGTTATATAACTTTTTTTTTAAAGACAAAACCTAGATATTCTAGGATAATTATGTTCTTTCGGGGCAACACCTAGAACATCTAGGATAACCCACCACAGTAAAAACCCTTCAACTGGGTAAACCCCCTGACCTGACCACATACCCTTTTTTGCTATGGCTAGGATTCGAACCCAAAACCTCCACTATGGGAAGTCCTGAGCTACCATTGCATCAGATGGCCAATGGTATTTAGTTATATAACTCATTGTTAAAAAAACCAAGTCCGATTTGTTTCCTTTTTTTACAACCTAGTATACTTTTATATCTAACACCATTGTCCATCACGAGAGAGGGGCAACAATTTTACACACCAGCATTGGCGGACCCAGAAACTTTTTTTATGTGTGTCAGAAATTTTTGGTATTCGGATTTCTATCAAGATGAGTTTATTGTCGGGGCGGGTCATTGAAACGTTTTTACCGGATTAAGTCGGATCACCAAATTATTTTGTGTTTTTGAATGTTGATTTAAAGTTTTTGATTAAGTTCGTAAATTCATAGCGTTTTTTATTTGGTTCTTAACTTCTTTTTGTTCAACCTTTTCGTATTGGCTAAAATTAGAAACTAACAAATTCAATTATTTAAATTAATATTTGTATAATAAATCAATAATTTAGCAAATAATCAAGTAAAATTTAGAGAGAAGGTTTAAATATACCTAATTTATTAGAGAAAGGGTTTATTAAAAGATATACATAAATTGGGGTTGTTTGGTCTTTTGAATCCGGATTTGAAAGAGTGGAGGACAATATTTGCCATTCTGGACTTCGGGTAGGTGTTCGGACTCCGACATGCGGCAACGTTAGGTGATTAGCTCAGTGAGGGTGGCATTTCTAAGTCGACTATCGCTTGTCTCTGTTTCTCATAATCACGTTCGCTGGGGGAAGGTTTTGACTTTTGATAATGTCGTTCAATCGTTTTGAAGGAAATGGGTGAGCTTAGAGAGTTAGGGTAAATGATTAGTGGCTTAGTGAGCTTAATTGTTTATAAGAATGAATTGGGTAATGGTCCAATTAACTAATTTGTTTATAGTAGGTTTATATTTGTTAATTAGTTTATAATAAATAAAGAGTAAACTCCCGTTTTAGTCTCTGTGGTTTGCACCAATTCCCTATTTTAGTCCAATAGTTTTAAAATCCTCATTTACATCCAATAGTTTAATCATTTGTCTCCTTTTTAGCCAATCCACTAACCTTCATCTAATTTTCTGTTAAGTTTTAACTGAAAAGACTAAAATACCCCTATTAATAATAAACAAAAATACTCTTTTAATTAAAAATACCCACCTCCACTTTCTTTTTCTCCAAAAAAACCTAAAATACCCACCTCCACCACCTCCGCCTCCGCCTCCGCCACTCCCACCTCCATCTCCACCACCAACGCCACTGCCACAAACAAGCTCACCACCACCACCACACCCCACTACCGCCACCCCACACCACTAACGCCACTGCCACCACCACACCCCCACCACCGCAACAACCCTCCACCACATTTTTCCGGCCACATTTTTGCAGCCGCTCAGCGGTGGCGTTGGGTCTCCGACGGCTAGGGTTTCTTTAAAACCCGACTTTCCGGCGGTGAAGACCTAGGGTTCCGGCCAAATGCGTCTTTCCAACGAACCCAGGTACCCGGTGAGTTTTGTTCCCTATTTTCTTGATATTCCGGGTGTAAACCTACACAATATTGACACTTGTTTTCTATTTAATATTTCCGGTCATTTCTCCGGCTAGACCGGGTGTTTTGGAGGTGGAGGTGGGTATTTTAAGGTTTTTTGGAGAAGAAGAAAGTGAAGGTGAATATTTTTAAATAAAAGAGTATTTTTGTTTATTATTAATAGGGGTATTTTGGTATTTTCAGTTAAAACTTAACAGAAAATTGGATGGAGGTTAGTGGATTGGTTAAAAATGAGACAAATGATTAAACTATTGGATGTAAATGGGGATTTTGAAACTATTGTACTAAAATAGGGAATTGGTGCAAACCACATGGACTAAAACGAGAGTTTACTCATAAATAAAAGTTTATATTTGTAGAATTTTAAATTATTTTTTTTGTTTTTATTTTGATAAAACAAATTCATGGGGGTCGGTGTCAAATTTTCTTGAGTGTCGCTCGTAAGTATGAGTACATCGTATATATAACAAAATAAAAAAAACATGGGGTTGGTCCACCCCATACACATAACAACCTAGGCACGTCACTGCACACCTGGATACCATCCGGACAAATGTTGTTTGGTTTCTATTTATTTCTTTAATGCACAAAAATGTTATATCACACGTTTTCAAAGAAAATCGGATTATATAATAAGAGACGTATATATGTTAGAGATCGAGAGAGAGTGTGCGAGTTATGATGATGATATTGTTATTTGTCAACACCAGCCGCATTCTGCCTCCCTAAAAGTCTTGTTATTCATACATGATGTACATATAAACCTACCTTGTCCTTTTACTTCAGAAACCAACTTCAATTCATTCATTTGAATCTATATTATACACACACACACGAATGTATAAAATGATGAAAGTTGGTGGTGGGCGGTGGAGGAGGTCGTCGGCACTTTTCAGGGCATTGAAACTTAGTCGTATAATAAGTGTCAGACAGGTTTAGCTTCTCAGGGAAGTCATCTTAATTTCTAATTGCGTCATCTTAATTTCTAATTGCGTCATCTTAATTTTTCATCTTTAATTCAATCTTTACTAATTAGTCTTATAAGTCTTCGAATGCTTTGTGTTTATTCAAAAAATGAATAAATATAATTAACATCTTTTGTGATCAAATTAATCTGATTTTATATCCCCGTTTTGTGGACGTCATCCCGATTAGCCACTTGCCACCCCAATAAATGAATCTAATCTGGGCTTCTTAGACGAAAAATATAACCGTTTTGGTTATCCGTTGATAAGTTACTGTCGCTAATCCGTCACTGATCACAATGATGTTCTATTCTTTTCTGTCAGTGAGTGATGCGTATGGTAAGTATTTTACTCTCGTCAAGTTTTTTGACGAAAGAATATTTGAGAGATACGTCCGTCGCTGAAAGCCGCCTGATTTGTAACGTAAACAATGAGTTTTTCTAGGTATAGCTGGTTTACAATAATTAATATGGTTTATAGGTAACTTTGAAACCATTTTTATTTATAGGTGATATGTGAATATAGTTCAACACTGAATAGTACAATGAACAACAACACGTACTGTCTTCAGGTGAGGTGGTAGGAGGGATCCGTTACTTCGACTAACGGGCATGAATAGTGCTTTCTTGCCATAATATCCATTACTTATCACCTATAAACAAAAAAAATATTTCAAAAATTACTTATAAACCATATTATCCTTATTGAAAAACAAACTAAAAGGAATAGTAAATATTTTTTTTATTATTTTTTTAATTTTTCTTTTGATTCTCGTACTTTGTATAATATACGTTTTTAACCCGTTTCATTTCCCTTTGTATTTTTTTCACCCTCATACTTTGTATAATATACGTTTTTAACCCGTTTCATTTACTTTGTATAATATACATTTTTAACCAGTTTCATTTTCTAAATGGTATTGGTATTATCGGAGAAACATGTACGTTTCGACGCGTCGCCGTAACGCGGGGTGGTTCAAGTTGCTATACGTTTCGACGCCGCCGTAACACGGGATGGTTCGAGTTGCTGTACGTTTCGACATCGCCGCAACGCAAGGCGGGTAAATCCCCTAGTTACTTTTTATAAACCACCTATACCCATATACAAAATTCACAATTGTGTATATGTACGTTAGTCGTCTTTGACTAATTGATAATTAAAAAAATAATAAAAAAAGAAAATGATTAAAATCAGTGTATATGATGTGTGTACAAATTAAATCCGTCTATTTTGTTTGCTGCTATATTGTTATTTCTGTTAACATGTATAAGTGCGTTGGTGTTTATTATAATTAGAATTAATTACACGGATGACCCTGTGGTTTGGTCAAATTATGGTTTTGGCCCCTAGGATTCAGAAACTACAACTTTGACCCAATAGTTTGCACGATTGTAACACCCATGGCCCCTGGGTTGGATGTCAGTTAAGTTTTTCAGTTAAATAGGTGTAAAATGTCTAAAATACCCTTTACATTAAAAAACATCATAAATTAAACTAATACCACATGTGGGACCCACCAAACCTAAATCAAAACCCACTTCATCTTCTTCAACATTTGTCCTCCACCACTACCACCGGCGCCATTTCCGGCGACAACCACCACCGGCGCCATTTCCGGTGATAACCCCACTTCATCTTCTTCAACAAACTCCTACCCTACCCCAGCACACCCCACCTCACCCCACCTTCAACGTCATCTTCATTACCTGCACCCCTCCGCACACAGATATAGTTTTTATTCAAAGAACTAAGAAGTATTTGTGAGATACGAATACGTGTGTCGGTGTAATCAGAAAATAATTACAACATAAAACCCAAATAATCCTCTATTCAGGCGCAATCAGACGAGAAATTTATTTGTTATTCGATATTTTTAGCAAATAATCCTCTATTCAGGCGCAATCAGGTGGGGTTGGCCGGAGAGGCCATTCGGAGGGGTGCAAGTAAAGAAGATGAATTAAAAAAGCTCCGCAAGCCACCGCCCACCTGTCAATTATACACCACGCGCTGTCATCGTAATCGTGCAATTTTCCGATCCGTTTCTCTTCCTCTTTCTCTTTTCTTCGTTTCCTGTTCTTGATAATGGCAGCAAGTTCTGGAAACTCCATTCCTGCTCCTGGTACTTGCCCTAATTATTCGATTCTCTTAATTTAAGTTTTCACCTGATGTTTTTATCTTCGATTTCCAGAGGCGATCCAGGTTTTGGTTTCATCCCTCGCCGATGTTTTTATCTTCGATTTCCACAACAGCCTGAAACCACCGCCGCCACCACCATCAATCTGAAACCACCGCCGCCGCCACCATCAACCTGAAACCACCAATCGCCATTAGGGTTCCGACGAAACCACCACAGCCTGAAACCACCGTCGCCGCCACCAACAATCTGAAACCACCGTCGAAATAGGTGGGTGGTGGTGGTTTGACCCATGGTTGGGGTAGAAAGAAGATGGGTGGGATAGAGATAAGATGGGTGGGGTAGGGGTGGGGTGGTATTTATATTGTTTTTTAGTTTTTAATTTTTAAAGGGGTATATAGGTCATTTTAAAAAATTTAACCTCAAAAGATAACTGACATCCAACTCAGGGGCCATGGGTGTTACAATCGTGCAAACTATTGGGTCAAAGTTGTAGTTTCTGAATCCTAGGGGCCAAAACCATAATTTGACCAAACCACAGGGGCCATCCGTGTAATTAATTCTTATAATTATTTTTATCATGATTAAAATATATGATTTAATTAGATTTTTTTTAATTATACTTGTTATATTCAAATAATTCATAATACTTTAGGAGGTTTTGTTCTTTTCTAACTACTCTTTTCAAAATCAACATAGTATGCATTTTCATTCAAAACGAGGATCCGCTAGCTAGATTTTCAATCATACGATTACACTAGCAATATTTATTAACCTGCAAACAAATTTGATAATGACACTATATAGCAATACATGAGCATGCTGCGTCATGGTTGTAAAACAAGGACTCTGAGGCCGAGTACTCCCCGAGTAATCGCTACAAGGTAGGTTGTCGAGGACGGGAAAACTGTAGGCCTAAGCCGAGTACTCCCTGAGTACTCTCCGCCTAGGCCGAGTACTCCCTGAGTACTCTCCGCCTAGGCCGAGTACTCCCGACTCCGACTAGGGAGCGCCTAGCGACTTTTGCGACCATGCGTCTATGTGCATACACAAACATGTTTCTAATAAAAAAGATCATTCATCGATATTGCTCGAAAAAGTTCTCAATGCCGTGGATTTGCATGCTAATTATATTTCGACGATTCTCCATAACATGTAATTTGCACTTCTACTTCATGTGGAGATCTTCAAACATGATCCATGTTTAATTAAGATAATTATACAACAAAATAGATTGACTATTAACCTCTCTAAGTTTTTTAATTTTTTACGTCACGAGACCAAAAGATACTTTATTTCTTATATATACATTACAAAACTTAGACTTATTGTTTCAAATACAAATTAAAATCAAATGTTTGTTGATGGTAACTTGTAAAACTTTTCTTATATATTTCATTATATATATTATCAAGAGAATGAAACACAAAGGGTAACTAAGCACTTTCAATTTCCAATGAAAAATAATCATAGAAAATGAACACAAACATAATGATAAAATTAAAGCTCCAAATATAAGCTCATTTGAAATAGAAAAAAACATCAATTTAAAGGGAAACTTGCTTAATTCTCATCTTCTCAAGTTCTAATCATATCCTCCTCCATCATTAATTGAACCTCAATATGATCGTATTCAGCTATAGATCCGATCTTGATTGATTCGTTGGATCAAAATCTTGCCAATATTGCGAAGGGTCAATACTTGATGAACTACCCATATCCATGGAAGATGAAGTAGTAAAATTCAGAACATTTGTATGATCCAATGTAGGCATCCCATGTTTGTTATCACCACAAAGAAACCTCGTGTAATCTAAAATATTAGGGTATGCGCTTTGAGATGGAGGTCGAGGTTGAGGCGTTTGAGAATTTGGTCCAAAACTATGTGGTGTTTGTACTTGCGGGTGAGCAATGAAATAGCCTAATTCGGGCCTTCCTTGGACTCTTTCGGGGAAATTGAGCTTTGCTTTGGTTCCTTTAAACCTAAGGGCCGCTTCATCGTATGCCAGTGCTGCTGCTTCGGCTGTCTCGAAAGTCCCTAGCCACACCCTTGCTGCCTTTTGCGGATCGCGAATTTCTGCAGCCCATTTTCCCCATGGCCTTTGCCTCACTCCTCTATAGTGTCTTCTCCTTGGGTTCACTTTATTATACACAATCAAAATTATGGGGTTTTGAAGCAATTAATTCTAGGGTATAATGTTCATAAATTAATGCTACAATTTTACACATAGATCATTTTATGTTGAGTATATATTAATATTCATAAAAGAAACATTAGTTTTTAATTAAAACACAATCATCTTTATTTAAGTTTCTGAGGATTAAAATACACCACGATCATATCATACTAGCTAGGTTTAGGGTGAATTGAATCAAGATTACCTAAAAATACAATAATGAAATACAATAATTTACTTTATTAATTAATTAAATATAACTAATCACATGTATTGAAGACAATAATGAACTAAAGTTATAATCTTTCTATAAAACCCTAATCCATTTGGCCCATCCCTTGGCTTAATTAAAACCCTATCTAAATAATATCACAAAGTGTAACATAATGGCTAGCTAAAATTAAACTAGCTCGTGGTACAAATGCTACCAAACGAACTCAAATCGACACGATTTTAATCCGAAACAAGTCGAAAAATGTCATAATTAAGATTAATTATTAGGGTTTGTGTACGATTATACACTGAGTTTAGAAAGTTTTACCAAGCTCTTCACTATGTGGAGGTTGGTTAGGGGTAGCAGAGATGGAGTAGGGGGTATCACTGCCGCCACCAGCGTCGGCAGTGGCGGTGGGGGTTCCGATGACCTGAGAAAGAGCAGACACGATGGCGGACATATCTTGTTGAGATCGAGGGGAGTAAAGTGGGAGTTCCTGATCATCATCTTGTTGGTATTGATCTAGTGGTCCTTCCTCCGACTTATCGTCGGCCGGAAGGGCCCTCTTTCCGTGTCTCCGGTGATCCACCTTAACCTTTCTAGAGAGAGAAACTGAGCGTTGATAGAAAATGGGTGATGAACATGCTAATATATCCCTATATGTGTGTGTCTATATATATATTTATATATATGAGAGAGAGAGAGAGAGAGAGAGAATGTAGGGTTTGGACAAGAATTTCTAGTCCGAATGATCCTTTTCCAGGGACTTTTTCTATAAATTAAACATATTTTTTTTCTCAATTAACTTAATATTTTCTTTTCTTAATTAGTTTAATATTTTCTCACAAAGAAAAAAGAGAGAGTGAAGAGCGAAGAAAATTATAGATAGTAACTTTACTTTTGTGTTACCACATGTTACTATTGCCTATCGTAAAAGCCTGCTCCGACGATATGTTGTCGTAAAATGTCTCGTCGACATAGATCCGATGCTAAAGCTTCAAAACGTCGTTTTATTTTTATTCGAAATCAGCTTCCAAGAACTAAACATAGTTTTAAAAACAATATATTAAGTTTCAAGCTCCACCAAAGAGGTGTGGTGTAGTGGTTGAGGTGAAGCTTGAAGTCCCAAGGGACCCGGGTTCAATCCCTGCCACCACCATTAATTTCTGCGGCATCGCAAATGAGGCCTTTTAGGCTGATGCACCAGGGTTTTACCCACGTCGATCTAGGGTTCGAGCCTCGGCTCTCCCTCAAGCCTGGAAGGGGCCGTATTGGGTGGAGTTTTTCTTTGAAAGCTCTCCAACTTTGACGCCAAGTGGGCCCGGTTAAGACAACATATTGGCCGGAGTTGGACGAGGCTCTCCCATGTGACGGGGGGTGCGACGTCACAACATTCAATGTTCGTCTTTCAAAAAAAAAGTTTCTAGCTCCAAAACGTCGTTTTATTTTTGTCTGGCCAGTTAATTAAACATAGTTTTATTTTTGATTCAAAATCAACTTCCAAGAACTTTAAATAGGGTCAAGATTAATCAAGCTTGAGTTCGTTTAACATTAACTTGCAGAACATTTAATAAAGAGTTCTAGTTTATAGCGAATTTGACCAGACTTGTGAGTATACTATTTATATAAATATAATAAATTTTTATATTTTTACATATAATTACATAAGAACTATTATTTCTATATATAAAATTATTATAAAAATAACTAAATAGTGTATATTTTGTTCCATATTTAAATTTGTAGTTATAAAATATATATTCATTAGGTTAAAAACACATATATATTATGGGTTGAATAAAGAAAAAACTAAATAGTTACTAATAAATATCAAACAATTATGAAACAATATATTAAGTTTTAAGTAAATAATAAAACAATAATATTAAAAATGAAAATAAACGAGAAAAAAAGAATCTTAAGGAGCTAGAATATGTAACCAAATAATGATTAATGATATGAAATACATAAAATAAAAACAACCTTAGTTCACGACCTGTATTTTTTTTTAGTCAAATCATTTTAGGTTATTGAAAGTTTGCAAATTTTACATATGCAAATATGGAAATTTTACAATTAGGAAGAGACGATAAAGGAGAAAAAAAAAGCGGAAAAAAATATTGAGATCCTATGAGCCTGACACGTGTTCTTTATACCCTTATTTATTATAATAAGCATATATGTATATATACTAGGTTAGAACCCGTGTATTATACATGGTTGAATAAATGAAATATTAAACAATTATTAATAAGCGAAAATACAAATGAAATTAAATATTAAATATTTATAAAGTAAATATTAATAAAGAAGATAAAAAATAATTGAGAAACAATAAGTGAAAAAAATTTCATCTAGTTATACTTATTTATTAAATATAGCTTGGGCTCACAGAAAATAAAGCGGAAAAAATTTCAAACGGTTACAAAAGCATGGGCTTATAGAATTGTAATACGTGACACAACAAATTGTTTATTTGTTAGGTATAGTTTTGTTTGAAATATAACTAAAAAATTGTATTATTCTGATTATAATATAACAATCTAAATATATTTATTTGCATGAAATTTAAACTTATAGCGATTTTCAACCGATATTCCTTATCATTTAAGACTATTTTTATTTGATTTTTAACCGTTTGACCTGGTAGAGATAAAACATAACTTAAATCGACCGTTTATAAGAAAATGGGTCGAAGTTGCCACATTTACAATATACAAAGAGCTAAAATAAAATGTAAAATCAGTCTGATAATATAATAAGTATCCATAATTAACTTTGTTTTGTTTTTCTTAATGTAATTATTATGCAATATCATTATTTAATAGAAGAGAGAAACAAAAAAATAGTATTTAATAAGAGAGAGAGGCGAAAAAATAAATATGAGAAAAGAGGAGAGAGTGACACTTGTCCCCCATCATTTCCTTTTATTATATGTTATAGATATAGATTATAGATATAGATGTAATTAAATATTAATAATAATAAACGAGCCGAACCGAGTTTAAGCTCAAGCTTTTTAAAATTAAATGAGTCGAGCTTAAACTTATGCAAGTACTATTTTTGGATTTAAAATGAGAAAGAAAAATGTGACTAATTAATATAATTATGTTTTTTTGTTACTAATTAGAGAAAAAATTAAAGAAAAAAGCTATAAAATTTTATTGTTTGTTTCATATACTAGGTTAAAATCCCGTGTATTACACGGGTTGAATAAATAAAATATTATATACTTAATTAGTAGTAAAAAATTATATTTTTAAAAACCCGTGCAATACACGGGGTTGAATAAATCAATGTATTACATTGCTTGATTAAAATATAATGTAATTTGTTAACACACTTGTCAAAATATTTCTTTAAAAAATGTAATTTGTCGTGATAGTTATAAACTCTGTTAATCATATTAAATTCATTTGATTGATAATACAATAACTATTTTTAATGAAATAATAAATATTTGTAATTAGATTTATATTAAACATCTAAAAATAAATTTTTTTGATATCAATATTTAATAAGAGAGAGAAAGAAAAAAATGATAAAAATTAACCATAAAGTGACACGTGTCCATATGCTTTTTATTTATTAATACAAAGATTACTATTTAATAGAAGAGAGAAGCAAAATAATTATTAAGTAATAGGAGAGAGATTCGGGAAAATAAGAGTGATGAATAATCAGAGAGTGACACGTAACACAAAATATTTTTATTTATTATGTTTGTAAGATTTAAAATCTATTGGTAAGTAAAAAAGAATAATAAAATCTTACAATATTAATTCTTTTCTTTTATAATCTTCTCACTTTCAAAAGGGAAGTTTAAAAGATATAGTCTAACACAAATTTTCTTTTGATTTCTTTCTATATAAAAAACTCATGAAGTTAAAGTTGGACGTTCGTTCGATTTTAACTAAATTGTTAGGTCAAGCATTTTGATTAATCAAGTTATATGACTAGATACCAACCGTTCAAAAAAAAATATATATGACTAGATACCAACAAGATGTTTACACACCTAACTAAATTTTAGAGTAATTTTGTTTTTGGCTTTTATGGTTTAACATGGTTAACCCTTTATGTTTAAAAATGAATATTTTAACATATCAGTCATTAATGTTGTATTTTTGTAATACTTTTAGCCTCTAACACTAACTCTGTTAACTTTTTTTATTAAGTATAGAGACATTCTAGTAATTTTATTTCTAAGGTACTAGTATAACCATTTTAGACCAATAACTTTTTTTTTAAAAATTTGATAATTTTTTTTACTTATTTGAAAATGTACTAGTATAACCTTTTTAAAAAAAATAGTTTTTTTTTCTTCATAAAAACGTTTTTTCTAAACGTTTTTGAACTTTTCTAAAAATATATTTTTAAATTTTTTTTTCATAAAATGCTTTTTTTACTTCTTTAAGAATGTATATTTTTTGTAAATTTATTTTAGAAAGGTTACTTTTATACTTTTTAGGGAAAATGTTTTTTAATCCTTTTGAAATTTAATTTTCAAAACGTTCTCTTTAACCGCACTTTTTATGTAAAAGTTAAAAAAAACGTTTATATAAAAAAAATTAAAAACGTTTTTATGAAAAGATTAAAAAATGTATATTTTTAGAAAACTTAAAAACAGTTTTTTAAAGTTTTACAAAGACATTTTTATGAAAAAAAACTTAAAAAATGGTTTTAAAAAGGTAAAAAAATATTTTTAAACAATTAAAAAAAGTTTTTATTTGACTGAAATGGTTAAACTAGTCCGTTAGAAATAAAATGACTAAAATACTTATATACTTAACAGAAAAAGTTTACAAAATTAATAGTAGTGACTTAAATGGTTACAAAAATCCAATATCAGAGATTGATAGTTAAAATATTTTTTTGGACTGAAAGAGTTAACAGTGTTAACCACATGGGCCAAAAATAAAATTTACTCTAAATTTTAATTACTTGTTAATTAAATAGGTTGAATTCTTGTTCGATCAAGCATCTAATTTATGAATCTCAAATCCAACTTTTAGAAATCAAAACTTTGACCTTTTAATTTTAGTACCCATAGATAGTCTATATAAGTTTGTTCTTTTAATTCAATTGGCCATAGAACAATTCAATTGTTAATCTTTTAATTCTTCAACTTGAAACTAATTTTATATATAAGTTTACCTTAATTTATTTGTTTTTTATTTGTCTTTTCTATCTCGTTTGTTTGTTAATTTTTTTAGCTAGACTTAACCTTTGCAAATTAATTGTTTATTTTCGGGTTTACTTGATATATTTTTAAAACATTTCAAAACATTAATATCTTGATTTACTTTAGTTAGATATATAAGTTATTCTTTTACAAACTTTTGACGCCGTTAGTTAAGAACGATGTCTTCTAGACGGTAAGGCCTGGCTGCTAAATTTTCTTCACGAACCTGTCTATATAGTAATATACCTAGCCTAACTTTTTCAACAATGTTCTATTGAGAATGAATGGTTGTGTTTATGTTACTAAAAAGGTGATTTATATACGAGAAAAAAAAGTAACACATGTCATGTTTAATACATAACTAGTTTTTAACTATCGCGCTTCGCGGCAAGAGCCTGGTTGTTATTGGTTTGACTCGTTTGCGGGGATAAAACGTAAAACGAATCGTAGACTTGTTATAGTGTATGATACGAAAAAAACACTCGAATTTGAATACAACTCCATTTTCAATAAAATTTAAAGCAGAACGTTGGTAATTTTAAAACGTAAGTAAACCGTAAGTGCAACGATAAAAATAATATTAATCAAAGAGAAACATAAAACTAAATAATAAAAAAATTAACGGATCGGGTCGTCGAAAACCATAAACGAATACCGATACGGTTTCCGATAATATCAATACCGAAAATGATGTTGTTTGCTCATAACATGTTCGGCTCGTCACAGTACGACAACGGTAACGGCTCTCGCTATAGGTAACGATAAAAAAACCCTTAGATTTTGAATACAACTCCGTTTAAAAAAAAATATATCGGAACGTTGACAAAAAATAAAAATAAAAGCAGTCGCGCCCTCCGTATTTTGAAAAAAGTTAACGAACAAAAGTTATTAAAGGAAAAACGAAATTAATAGAAAATAAAACGGGCTAAAAGCATATATTATATAGTATAAGAGTTGAAAACGAAAAAAAAAATTATATCTGAATGTTGACAAAAAGAACTAAAAACAGTCGTGCCCTCCGTATTTTGAAAAAAAGTTAACGAACGAAAGTTATTAAAGAAAAAACTAAATTAATAGAAAATGAAACGGGCTAAAAGCGTATATTATATAATATAAAGTTGAAAACAAAAATGTTGAAAAAGTTAAAAAAAAAAGTTTGGTGGCTAAAATGAAAAGAACCAAAACTATACTATTTACATAGGTTTCTTTTTAATCTTACTTTATAATTCTCTATCATTTGGATATGGGAATAGTTTGTCTTATCTTTCCCCTAAATCTTACATGTAGCTTTGCTACTTATAGGATCTTACCAGTCATGGTTATTGTTATAATTAATTTTAAAAGTAATATCGTATGTGAAAATCATAAAAACACTTATATATAACGCACGAAAAATGTGAGAAAAATAATAGTAAGTTAAAACTAATGGGGTTGATGTCTAGTAGTAGAGGTAAAACCTCTTTGAACACCAAGGTTTGAAGAGGTCTTTGTTCAAGTCTCACTTTTATAGGATTAAACAAATTTGTCTTTCAAAAAAAATGTATCACATGTAAAACAATTTGTGTAAGTATGTGCATAATTTGCAGTTCTCTACTTAAATTTGATTCTTTTATATATTATACACTAGTTTAGAACCCGTGTACAACACACGGGTTGAAAAATATCGATACATATAATTGTTAAATCTTTATATATATTTTTTACATGTGTAAAATGTATTACATATACTAAGGATAGAAAACAAATTTAAAATATGTAAAAAAATAATATATAATTGGATTTCGAAAATACGTTAATTACTTTTTACTATAATTTGACTTTCATTTACTATTTGATTGAAAATACAATTTACATAATTAGATTTAAAAGTATCTTATTATAAGGGATAATTTAAAAATAAATATTTTTATTAGTATGATTAATATTTTATTTAAAAATATATTATTATTATTATTAAAAAATAAAAGATAGATGTGTATTTAATATGATAGAGAGCCAGAAAAAAATGA